>OY728157.1:225391498-235391498 GCA_963277665.1 Viscum album | reverse complement strand
AAAAGGAAGAACCTAAAAAAGTGGTAAATATTTCATCACCTCTTTCAAGTTCTTTTCTTCTTCCACAACCTCTTTATTTGTGAATTCCATTCTTAAATAATACCTCTAGTATCTTCAATATATTATTATTTTATTATAAAATGGTACATCCATATACATTATTCTATCTGTCATATGAATGACTAAGTCACAATATGTGCTTAAGTACGGCTTTCCGTCTCCATTTGTGGTGTAGTTTGTTATTCAAACACTTCATTATTTGGATGGGTATAATAATAAATATAACCGATTTAATAATAAATATAACATTTTAATGATTCTATATATCTGATATACCATCCGATTACACACGATTTCACCATTAATAAAATGATATTCGCCATGAACACAATGAGATTCATTCTCCCTCATAATCATTCAATACTAATTTAATTTTATGATTAAAAATAGTTTTTATGAAAATAGTATAAATTTTATATGAATCTAATAAATACTATACATAACAAACATGTCTTACTTAACCAATCATATAAGGGAAAATGTATCATTTAACACCCGAAATGATGATACTTCTGAAATATTATTAACAATGCAATAGTAGAGGATCATATATTATATCAAATTAATTATTATAGTTCTTGTATAATTTAATAACAATGTTTTACCTATTATGCATGAGGTTAACAAACCATCGACTAGGGAAAAGTACAAGTTAAGGGTTAATTCCTCAATCTTATTATTATACAAGATTTTTTATGTGAAAGTATTTACTTGTATATTCTTATCATTCATGTCCATGTTTCATAAAAATGTTTTAAATATGAGTATTTTAATGTTTTTTGGAAGGGACACTTTATCAAGAACATCATTTTAAATTTTTTTATTATATATTTTTCTAAATCGTTTTAAATAATATCTATGTTTTCAAAATTATTTTAATGATTTATCTATATGGATATTATTGATTTAAAATATTAATTCCATTCGAAAGATTAAAATTGGTATGTGAAATTTTGAATAAAAAATTTCATTTAAATGAATTCCATTATAAATTGTGAGACTTTTAAATTATTTAATGAAAAAATGATATTTTTCTCAAAGTGTTTAACTTATCATTTTCAACGAAGTCAACATCCTTTACTAAATATTATTCTACATTGAGGTTGATTTATTATAATACAATATTCCCTATTGTATTGAATTTTTTTGATATGTTTGGTTGTGGAAGTGTTATTTTTATACAATTATTTTTTATGGTTTATGTATTAACATTTCGTATGCTAATTCTAATATGAATGTTTATGTTATGTATCATCATTTTAATACGAGGAATGTATTGGACTTAGTAAGTGAAGGGGGGAGCCCACTACAACTTCTCGGTGTATCAGTAGGTCTCATGAGACAATTAGTTGTGGAAATTTACAAGGCCTTCCCCAATTTGATATATGAGTTTGGCTGAGGCCTAAATCAATTTTAGATAACTTGGTCGGATACTTGACAAGTCATTTCAGAATGTCCGGAATTATACATTCCCCCATTATGAAAATAATAATTATAGTTCATGTGGTTATTAGACTAGTAGATTACCCATGACTATGTTTTGTAATGGAATTATTTTCACAACTCATATTCCTTCCAAAAAGTGTTCATTTTTATTATGTGTAAAGGAATGTGTTTTTAATTATTCATCATGCCTAATGTTTATGTTATATACCAATGTATTTCTTAACCTTACTGAGCATTTGAGCTCACCCGTATTATATGTTTCATTTTCCTAGGATATGAATAAGATAGTCATAATTGAATTATAGGCTTAATCTAAGGGGCTTGGATGTTTCTAATGGAACAAATTAGTGTTGTATTTATTTTCAAGTTGTAAGGATGAATTTATGTATTTATCTTGTTTCCAATAATACTAAAATGATCAGTCTTTTGATACAAGATTCCTTGTATCAGGCCAATGTTATGTATTAAAGCAGCGACTCTGGGTAACTGAGGGCGGGGCATTACAGTTGGTATCATATAAATTTAGTACAAACCATGGAAAATGGATTTCAAAAAACTCTGATAACAGCAAATTACCCTATGATAGAATTTGAGGATTACTATGGAAGAACTTCATAGAATTTTGGTACTGTAGAGATTACATGAGTTTTAAATGAAATAAATCCATGTCCGGATAGGAGCAGGTAGAGGTGGCTCTGGAACAGATGCACCTAGGGTTAAATCCCAAAAACACTACTTTGATCTAGACTCGAACGGGAACCGGTGCATGACAATGGGCCTTGCAGCACTCTTGGTTACGAAACACCTGGGAGATATGCTTAAGATAATTCTAATTTTCATTAAAAACCATTTTGAAGGATTTATGAGTATTTACCTCCACAATGAAATCCTTTTTATCATTATGGATTATATCCATAAACTGTTCAATTTATGTTAACTGTATTTCATGTTTGGAATTATTTATTTCTATCCATAAAATAATATACCATATTCCATTTTTTAGAAATGGTTCCCAGTGGAAGGAATGGATACCGTATCAATGAACATTATCCATGTAGGGATTTACCTCCTGATGATGATAATTATAATGGAGCTGGTAATGCAACTAGTTCTGACCTACTTATCAACATACTGCGACAACTCACACAAGTTATAAATAATAACCTAAACCATATGGAGCACCCTGATCCACAACGTGGAGGATCAATGTTAGATCTCTTCATGATGCAACAACCACCAATATTCAATGGGTCTATAAATCCATTGGTAGCTGAATAGTGGATAAGTTCCTTAGATAAAATATTTCATTCTTTGGGGAGTAGTGAAAGGGAAAAAGTTTTCATGGTAGATTATTGCCTCACCAGATATATAGATCAATGGTGGTAATTAATTCAAAAAACCAAGAAGTATGACAAAGTATCAAGTATGGAATGGATGGAGTTTAAAGTGATTTTCTTAGAAAAATAATTTACACGTGACCATCGAGCGGATATGGAAAGACAATTTCTGAGTATGAGAAAAAAGGAGGATGAGAATTTCATAATGTATGAGTATAAATTTACTAGATTAGCAAGGTATGGTATATATTATATACATAACCCAAAATGTAATATTTTTTATTTCATTTATTGGTTAAAAATTTATCCGATGAGCATTCGTTTCGCAATCCTTCTAATCGTAAGAAGATATTGTCTCATGTGCTATCAAGACCAAAAAATGAATTGTCTATGTTTTACAACATTAATGCAAAGAAAGAGAATAATACATCTACTAAACACTCCAGGAAATGGAATAAAGAATCAGTGAAGAATGGAAGAGTGGAATTTCCACCCCGTGATAATAGTGGAAGGTACCACCCTGGTGCCTGTCGAAAAGGAAAAGGAGTATGATACAAATGTGGATAGAAAGAATATCATGATATTGATATTAATGGGAATAAATAATATACCAATGTTTAATGAAACCATTTAAGGTAGATGGGACATTATGAAAAAATAATGTCTTAAGCGTTAAGGAAACATAACTCAGAAAAGGCCAAGGGTTCAAGGCAAAGATTATGTGATCACTACTGCTAAGGTTGATGTTTTAGAAGATGTGGTGGCAGGTAATTTACTGGTTTACTTATTTTTAGAAAATGATTTATTGGATTCTTGATCATATCATTGTTTCATATCTTCCCATTTTGCTATGAAATTTATATATTTTTATTTTTCTTTAATAAGGGAGTTTTCAGTCGAAAATCTTAAGGGGTGTATCATTGTAAAAATGATTTGGGAATCAGTCTCCATTATGTATTTTAAAAGATATTTATCTAATGATATAATTATCATACCCATGATTTAATTTTATCTAATCCTCGATAGAGATTTGTTTTTAGACCATGATGTGAATTTTTTTTGTTAGAAGAAGGAGGATACAATTCAGAATGACGATAATGAGTACCTTATCTTTAGAGCAGAAGCATCACCATCTAATTCTTATCTTAATCCACCCTCAATAGATATACTAAATTAAATCATTGGGGATGATGATAATGAAATAATTGTGGTTGAGAAAAATAATGTTTGAATATAAGACCTACATATTGTGTAAGAATATGTTGATGTGTTTCCAAAGGATTTACCTGGACATCATCCAGAATGAGAAATTGAGTTTCCCATTGATTTAATTCTTGGTTCAAGGTCCATATTGAATCCCCTTATAGAATGGCCATTTGTGGAATTAGTGAAACTAAAGAAACAACTAGAAGAATTGACTAATAAGGGATTTATTCATCCTAGTGTTTCTTTATAGAGAGGCCATGTCCTTTTTGTTAGGAAGAAAAACAAATTTATGAGGTTTTCCATTGATTACATAGAGAAAAATTTTACAACAATAAATAACTTGTATCACCAACCTCATATTGATGATTTATTCTACCGACTTCATGGTGCTCAATATTCGAAATAGTTTGACCTTCGATCTGGATATCATCGGTTATGTGTGATGAAGGAAGAAATACTGAAAATAGTATTTTAAACCAGGTACGAGAATTGTGAGTTTACAATTTTGCCTTTGGGATTGATGAATTCATCCTATGTCTTTATGGATCTCATGAATAGAGTTTTCAATGAATATCGAGATGGAATTTTAGTGGTATTTATTGATGTTATCTTGGTATATTCAAAAATATACAAAGATAAGGAAATTCCCATGGGCATTATTCTGAAGACTCATAGAAGAAATAAATTATATGGGATGTTTAACAAATGTGAAATATGGCTTCCTAAGATTTCTTTTCTTTTTCATATTGTCTCTAAGGATAGAATAACTATTGTTCCTTCAGTGACCAAGGAAATCCAAGAATGGTAAGCACCTACAAGTATAACTGAGTTACATAGTTTTATTAGTTTAGTTGGTTTTTATCGATGTTTCGTCTAGAATGTTTCCCTGTTGGGAAACCCATTAACCAAGATCACAGGTAAAGGGGTTAAAGTTGTTTGGATAAATGAGTGTGATGACTATTTTAATGAACTGAAGAGAATATTAGTCAATGCTCCTATCTGGACTCTACCATCAGGGAACGATGAGTATATTATTTATAGTGAGGCATCGAAGAAAGGAAGATGTTGTGTCCTTATGCAAAATGATAGAGTTATTGCTAATGCATCACAACTGCTAAAAATTAATTAGAAAAAATATCATACTCATGATTTTGAGTTAGCAGTTGTAATCTTCACTCTGAAGGTATAGAGACACTATCTATATGGTGAAAAAATGTGAGATTTATACTGATCACATGAGTTTCAAGTACATTTTCTCACAAAATGAACTAATAATGAGTAATATAAGATGGACTGAACTACTCAAGGATTATGATTGCACAATAAACTACCACCTGGGGAAGGCAAATAAGGTGGCATATTCTTTTAGTAGAAAGGATGATGGTGTTTTGAACAAGATGAGAGTTGAAAGGGGTCTAATTCTCTAGAATCTAGAAAAGATGGATATGAGAATAACCATGTAAGGTGAAACATCAATACATTTTCAAGTGGTTTCCAATCCATCTTTACTAGAAAGGATAGAAAATTATCAAACTGATGATGACAAGTTTTAGTAGATGATTAAAGCAGTAAATGATGGGAGATTGGGTGACTGCGAATATAAAGATGGAATTTTGACATTTGGGAAGAGACATTGTGTTCCCGATATACCTAATCTGAAAAGGGAATTGTTGGATGATGATCATAGCTCCAATTTCACTATAAAACCTTGGAGAACCATGAAATATAGATATTTAGAAAACATTTTTGGTGGGACAACATGAAAAGGGTGATTACCGATTTAGTGTAAAGATGTATGGTTTTACAACAAGTGAAAGCTGGAAAAAACACCCTAGAGAATTAATGAAAACTCCTCTAATTCTTGAGTATAAATGATATTTTATTACGATGGAAATTGTCATGGGGCTACCAAATAATTCTAGAAGGAATGATGAAATATGGGTTATTTTTTATTGTATTACCATTTCAGAACATTTTCTTTCTATAAGAGAAGATTTACCACTTAAACGTTTAGAATGAATGTATATTAATGAAGTTGTAATACTTCATGGAGTACCCTTATCGATTCATTCTGATTGTGATCCCCATTTTATATCAGGATTCTGGAAAAGTCTTCAAAAAACCGTGTATACGGAACTTCGTTTAAGCACCGCATACCACCCTCAAACTGATGGACAATGAGAACGGAGTATTAATACCATAGAAGACATGTTGAGATTTTTATTACATGAATTTCAATGTATGTGGGATCAATATTTACCTTTGGTATAATTTTACTATAAAATTAGCTACCATTCAAGTATTAAGATGGGACCATATGAAAAATTATATGGAAATATATTTCACACGCCAAATTGTTGGGATGATGTTGTTGAACGAAAACTCATAGACCAAGAACATGTTCAGGAAACGATGGAAAATGTTAAGGTTATCCAAAATCACATCAAAGCATCTCAAAGTACGAAGAATAGCTATCTTGAAAACCGATTGAAGTATTTGTAATTTCAGATATTGGATCATTTTGTAAAGGTATCTCCATGGGAGGGAGTTATATGATTCGTTAAGGAGGGTAAATTAAGTCCTATGTACATCATACCTTTCAAAATTCTAAAAAAATAGAGGCTGTAGCTTAATTTTTGGAAATGCCACCCAGTCTCTCCAAAGATCATGATGTGTTCACGTATCCCTATTAGGAAAATACATGCATGAACCAATGCATGTACTCACCTATGAGGAAATTGAACTGGAACTAGAATTTGTCTTCTTTAGAAGAGTCTGTCAGGATTCCTTATACCAGAGAACTAGTATTGAGAATCTAGATAACTCATATTGTAAAAGTTCTATAAAGAAACCATAAGATAGAAGAGGAAATGTGTGATCTGGATGATCTTATGATGAAGAACCACCCGAATATTTTTGTGAGGTATTATTCTAGAAATTTCATGGATAAAATTAATTGAAGGAGGGAAGAATGTAACACCCCAATATTCCACTGTTCATTTTCCATTGAATAATGAAATATCTTTCATTGTACAGAACTTTGAGATTCTAACACACTGCGACCAATCAAACTATCCCTTATGAATAGTAAAAACCACCTTTTAAAATTTTATACATTTTATTTTTCAAAATGGATTCATTTTTTAATTTGAAATATTGATAATATCTTTGGGTGCATTTTCGTTATTTTTCTGAAAACATTCATTTTTTTATGAATAGTGAAAAACATTGCGTCATTGGATAAAACCAAATTTTTATTTAAATAATTAATTAAACTATTTAAATTTATTTTAGGTCAAAATAGATACATAATACCTATATAATATCAATTTAATTCAATATATTAATTTTATAATATGTTTAGATATATAAAAATTTCATTAATATTTTTACCGTCTTTATCCACCTCCTAGGAGCATTTACAAATTTGCATAAAACATAATTTTACCACTTCTGTTAGTTGAATTTGAAAAATCTGAGAGACACAGTTAATATAAGTATGTAAAATGTGGTTCAATAAGATTATAATAATTTTGGGGAATAGTAACTTTTGACTTTTATTTACTACAGTTAAAAGTAAATATGGTAATTAAGGGTAATATTGATGTCACAATTACCCTAATACATGTCCAAATTCAATTGGATAAGTAGTGTTCGGTCAAAAAACCCCTTAAGAATAATATTTTATCCTCTTTGGTCCACATGGATAACATTAGGACATTTATTATTATTTTATTTAATGAACATTTAAAAGAGTGAAATTCAATGTTTAATAACTAAACCATTTTTAATATAGGGTTACACATTAGAAAAATTTGACTATAAATATTCATTAGAAAAATAATAATATTTCCTACATAATTTTATTTTATTTATAATTTTTAGAAATTAAATAATTTAATTTATTTTTGACACAATGATGATGCAGTAATTACCTTATTAATGAACGACTAAAATAATAGATATTGTAAATATCCAAATAAATGTTATTTGTCTTTTGATGAATTCCACTAATTTTATAGGTCAATACAACCTGTTAGGGTTGATTAAATAATTTTTTTAAGTAATAATTTTTTTATGATTTTCAAAAAATCAAAATACTAAATAGTGTCAAAATTGACATAATTGAGTTTTAAAGGCAAATAATATATTATTAATTGATATAATAGTATTAAAAATCCTAGGTTCGGCCAAACTATTTAGATAAGTTTATATATTTTATTAATGAACCACTTGGGGTTCGCTAAGTTTGTTATTTAATGTTTATTTACCATATAATATAAAAATAAAAAAAGACATGGTAAATGTCTACGTATTTAACTAAGAGTTAATTCTAAAATATAAGGATAATATGTCACCTAATCCTATTTAAAACAAATTGGTTGATGGTTTTCAACCCATCCCCACCTTAGCCTCTACATAAATCATTTTATATCCATTATAAACCGAAAATGATTTTATTATAATATAATATTTCATGCTTTCCTAAAGTGACCCTCACCACTCTTATAAAATGGTACTTCCACATCTCTTAATTTCACACCTCAAAATACATTTGGATAAGACAAAACCTTCCCAAATATACTACCAAATTTTCTCCCTTTATCTTAGAGGCATTTCTTTGGTCAGGAAGCCAACCTTGGGATCCCTTTTGATCAAATCAAAATGACGAACCCAAAGAAGAGGTAAATATTTCCTCACCACTTTCAAGTTCATTTATTCTTCAACTACCAAATTCATTGTGGAATACTCTCTAAAAAAATAACTAAAGTATCTTCTATAAACTATGATGTTATTATAAAAATGTTACAACCATACTCATTATTCTATCCAGCATAATAAAGAAAAATTCACCACACTTGCGTACGTACAACTTACCGTCTCCACGTCGTGGTGTAGTTCGTTATTCAGCACTTCATTATTTGGATGGGTATAATAAATAGTATAAATGATTTAAATAATAAATATAACATGATAATGATTCTATAAATATGATATAACCAACTATTATATATAATTTCACTATCAATATAATGATATTTTCACTTGTGCGTACGTGCGGATTACCGTCTCCACGAACGTGGTGAGATTAATTCCCTTAATAATCATGCAAGAATAATTTTCATTTTATAATTAAAAACAATTTTTAGGAGCATAATATAATTCCTTATATGAATCAAATACACCCTATCCATAACTAACATGGATTAAGTAACCGTGCATATAAAGGAAAATGAGTTAGTTAACACCTGAAACGATGATACTACTGAAATATTATTAAAAAAGAAATATTATACGATCATATATGATATCAAATTTATGTATATAGTTTTTTTATAATTTGATAAAAAAAATTAACTATTATACAGGAGGCTAATATACCATCGACTAAGGAAAAGTACAAGGTAAGGGTTAATTATTTAATCTCATTATTATCCGAGATTGTTTATTTGTAAGAATTTACTATGATATTTTTATCATACATGTCCATGTTTCATAAAAATGATTTTAAAATGATTATTTTAATGATTTTTTTATAGGAATCGTTATCGAGATCTTCCTTTTAAAAGTTTTTTTGATTTATTTTTCAATTTTTTTAATTAATTTCCATGTGTTCAAAATGATTTTAAGGATTTATTTATATCGACATGATTGTTTTGAAATGTTAATTACTTTGAAATGTTTTAAAGTGTTATGAGACACTTTGAATCAAAATTCATTTTAAATGTATTCATTTCTAAATTGTACGACTTTTAAATGATTTCATGAAAATTTTATATTTCTCTCAAAGAGTTTTACTGATCACTTTCAAGTAAGTCAGTATCCTTTACTGGATATTATTCTTAATTGAGGTTAAATTATTTTATTAAAATCTTAAATATTTTATTGAAGGATATTTTGATAATTTTGGATGTTTATATGTTATTTTTATACTATTCATGGTGTATGGTTCAGGTATTAACATTTCATATGCTATTTTTAATACGAATGTTTATGTTATGTTTCAACATTTTCATTTGAGGAATGTATTGTACTTTTAAGAGATGATTGGAGTCCACTATAGATCCTCAGTGCATCAGTAGGTCTCATTAGAAAATTCTATAGAGAATTGGCCAAGGCCATTCCCAATTTGATATATAGCTTTGGCCAAGGCCTAAATCATTTTTAGATGTCTTTTCCGAGGATTTGAAAAGATGTTTTGGAATTTTCAGCATTCTACATTCCCTATTTATGAAAATAAAAATGATGGTTCATGTGGTTATTCAACAAGTAGAATACCCATGACTATGTTTTATTATGGAATTTTTAACTCAGCTCATATTCCTTCCATAAAGTGTTCATGTTTATTATTTGTAAAGGCATTTGATTCTAATTATTCACCATTCCTAATGATTATGTTATCTTCTGCAATATTGATTACACTTACAGAGTGTTTGAGCTCACCCCATTCTTATGTTTCATTTTCACAGGATATGAATAATTTAGTTATGAGTGACTTGCTGGCATAATCTAAGAGACTTGGATGATGCCAATGGAACAAATTAGTGTTTTATTGTAGAACTTATGTATGTATATTTTTTCAAATAATTCTAAACTAATAAGTCTTTTAGGACATGATTCATTGTATCAGGACAATGTTATTTAATAAAGCACCGAATCTTGGTAACAAGGGTCAGAGCATTAGATATCTGGTGGCTGGATCGTCAACATGCATGTTGGTGAAAAACCCCCCCATGAAAAAAGGCAACATCCATTTGAGGTAATGGGAATCTGTGTGCACATCACTATGATGATGATGGAATTACATATATGTATAATCCATAGATTGGAATGAGTCACAAAACATATGTCAATTGTTCCTCTAAATTTCCTCCTTCATTTATCAGTTACTTCTTATAAGAAGTATCATTTGATAGTTCTTTTTTTAAAAAAATGGATCATGTACACTATTTATGGAGTAGATTTGGATTTTAATTTTATCATATTATGTTTTTTAAGATCTTTGAAACATGTATTTTATATGATTATTGGATCGTAATAACTGATTGATATATTATATTATAGCATTATTTGATATCATCATGAAAATGCATGGGAAAGTAATAGTTTTAAATAAAATTTCTAAATGGAAATTTTTATCATTATTTAATGACTTATTTAATAAAATTTTATCCATTTTTAATTATTTTTCAAGAATATATTAAATATTCTTATCATTTTATGAACAAGATATTTTGGTTCTTTTTATAAAAGTGGGAAATGATTGGTTTTTATCTTATATCGAATGAAATGAATTAATAATTACCATAAAAAATAATTTAGTTGAAGTAAAATTTATATGTTTAGGAGGTTATTTTCGAATATAATATTATTCTTAACATATGGGGAATTTTTTGATTATAAATAACTGATTTCAATATGAAAAATGGTATTGTCCCTCATGAAATTATCAACTGATATTTTGAAAATATTTTCATCTATGGAAACATATCTTGTAGAATATTAATCTTTAAAGAGGGTAAACATATGTAATACCTTACACTATATTTATATTGATGGGGTTTTATTATATTTACTAGTAAATGTATCGAAATTCCGTATTTGTGTTCTTCCAATATAGAAACTTATTGAATTTTAGGGAATGTAGATCAATTATTATTATTTAGTCATATAACAAGTTCATTTGTATAATTTTGTGAAGAGTAATGATTCACACTATTTTTAACCATGATGCATCTGCAGGTTTCCTGAGAACAACTAGAGTGGTTATTTAGCTAAGGCATTACCCATTTATGTAAGACATGTTTTCCTTAGGCCACAACAGTAAGTTTCAAAAATCATACATTATGAATTACATCATTATGAAATCAATTATTGATTTTTATGTAATTATTTAAATATTTATGATATTCATGGATATTTTTATCATTGGTTATTATTAATAAGTAATAATATGGTCATATTTTATTTTTCTATATTATTCATTCCATACTATTTTCCATTGTATGCATACCCATACTATGAATATATAATCACCCTTTATATGTTTCAATTTCCCTAGATGAAATTATGTGTATTTGTGATTGATATATTGTGAAATTATAAAGAGAATAATGGTGTTCACCATGAAAATACTATTTTTTTGTTTTACATTTTCTATTATAATTTGGGATTCAATGATGTGTCATGTTTACCTAGAAAACAAATATATTTCAGTCCATTGGGATGTGATCACTTATATATAGTGCCAATGTATAATAATAACCACTAAATCGAAGATACTAGGGCTAGGGTATTGATATTTGGAATCATATCAAGTTTAATTGAATCCTTGGAACTATATTTAGGGTAATAGTTTTATGAAACATAAATGGGATAAATTGATAATATTATCAATGAAACCAAGATTATGATATTTTTATTAGTTATACATAAACATTCAAAATAAATTATGTTATTTATTAGTTTGGAAAATTTAAATTATTATCAAATATATTGTGAGATTTTATTTTGAAACGGTTCCTAGAATAATTAATGAAAACAACATTAATGCACCAAATTAATTTAGGGGCTAACCCCCTTGGTTATATAATGAAGATGGAGTAAGAACTTCAGTTCGAGATGAACCATTACTCACAATATTAGTGTATATAACTCTGGTTATGACCAATAACCATTCACATATAGAATACCCAACTGATCCAAAACATGGTTTAACCGTCTTAATAGATTTCATGCGTCAACTACCTCTATCATATAATGGGACTACAAATCCATTTTTAGCTGAGAGATGGATACATTCTAAAAGGATGAAATTTATCTATTTTGAACCCAACTAACTTTATATGTATTCCCGTACAGTTTATCATCTATTAAGGCATGAAGATCAATGATGTTCATTGATCTAAAACATTAACAATTTGGAGGAAATAATAATTATTGAATGGATGGATTTTTAGGTTCATTTCATGGAAAAAAATTATGCTTGAATAGCAAGTGGATATAGAGAGACAATTCATGTGTCTATTGAAAAATTAAGTGACAATTTTTTCAATGTAAAAAATATAACAATACGTGGTTATTAATCCATGAAAAATAATATATACCTAATTCAATAAATAATATGAAGGATTCTTTGATGGGTTAAATTCGATATTATTAGGGGGACTTGTCTCCCAATAATTCTCATCATATGAGGAAAAAGAAGCATTTTCTATCAATACAACGAATGAATTACCCAATCCTTATTTCATTGAAGGAAAACAAGAGACAAAGTGGACTATATAGAAAACAATAGTTAACATGATGGAGGAAAAGAATAATTTTACAATATGTGAGGCTTGTAGATATAATCACCTTAGTACATACCAAAAAATAAAATTGTATTTTCATCAATTGTGTATAAAAATTAATCCATCCTCATGAATTCATTTGTATGGGAGAATCCATCAGAGTAAAATTATTTATCAATTAGGATACGGGAAATTATTCACACAAATACCCAAAAATCATGGGAAATCACTATAATACAATCCATTGGAGAAGAAAAATATAATGAAATTACTATATTGAATGTGGAGGTTTCTATAATGCATTGAATGGAACACATATCATCTAATATAGAATTGAAAATGTTTTATTTTATTCTATTTCTACCCCATCTGTTTTATATGAATTTCATTAATGGTATCATATCACCACATAAATGATTAGATATTTACATAAAATTCGATACTTATATGGTAGGGTTTCCACATATCATGTATTATAATCACATTTGATATAAGTTCTTAGTATGGTTATTTTATATAATCTCTTTATTATTCCACTTGTTGAATTTGATGTAATTTTGGGTATGTATTGGATTTCTCTGTATAGATCCCATATCAATTTTTGGGGAAGGTAATTTATTAAATAATCTAAATCAACCACCAATCATCTATTAGTGAGAGGATGAAATTCAAATCCAGATGAAAATTACTTTCATCTTATATTTTATTATATAAATTCATGAGGGGTATTTATCTAAAATAGGTGGGGTTAAAATTATAGAGTCCCAAACCTAGATGCCACGCCCTGGTTCCCCCTGACAGACTAACACATGTCCTCAAACATGACTCCCCATATCTTAGAGGCTGTCAACTAGTAGTGATGGTATAATATATATCATGTAGAGACAATACCCACTTTTATTAGTCTAATGAAACATCATAAAATAAGGAAAAATAATTTAGTAACATTTTACCAATAATATAACAATACCATGTTCAAAAAATAACTAATACTAGGGATATAATATCAAAACTGAATTGTAAATATGACATGATAATATAAATTCCATGTTTCAAAATGCATCTCATGATTATGGACACTGAAAACTCCCATGCTGGTCCCAAACCAGGGCTGGTTTCCTCATCAATTCTCAATCCACATTTAACATTCTACCACATGGACTTATCCATTATCCTATCCTAAAATGTGAAATCTATTAAGGTACCAATCATGTAGCCCAAGTAGGGTGTTAGAAGAACTCAGTAGGCCACCACTAATTACATATTAAAAAAATACCCAATCAATAATAGAGAATGCAGTTATTGAAAAAAATAAGTACATTGCATAAGTAAAAATTTCTCACTATCATTTATTCTTTATTTATCCACATAAATAGCCAGGTTCACGAGGAAACAGAAAACACAATGTGTACTTCTACCCATACCGGAGTTAAAAATTTTCAAATTATCAATTCAAAATTAACATAAAAAATAGGTTTTCATTATCCATTTCATTTAAATTCATGATACTACTAATTAAAAGCATATTCTTATGGTACTATTTTAGATGTTGATCAACATGTCTAGTACCCTCTGAGTATTTGGTGAATTGGTCATTATCTAAATCATGTTGTGTATTTCGGGTCATTGACCTTGTCCCACACATAATCAATATTTGGAGCATCCGTACATACCCCATAAATGTTTCATGCATTCCCTGGGTCTATTATTCATTATGTTGGACCTCATGGGTATATGGATCTTTGATCATTGTCCCATGCTATGTTTTCTCAATCAATCACATATCTCACATGGGTGACACATATCATAGTATCTCATATATCACATGTACCACATATATCACAGTAATTAATTCAACAATTAATTAATCATATATACTCCATAATTAATTCAATAATTAATTAATAACAAAATCCCATTCAATTAATTTGGTCACATAAATTTCATAAAAAAATTCAACAATTAATTAAATACGTTGAAAACATTAATCATTAAATAATTAGTTTTTAGTATTAATATCATTTATTAATTCACCAATTATTTAATCTCAATGATTCTATAGATATGCACATAATTAATTTATCAATTAATTATCTCTAATTACAAATATCAATATTCCAATTATTAACTAAATAATTAATTATTCATAATTCATAATAAAAAATTCACATAATTAACTCACAAAGAATTATCCACAATTCCATAATTCAATACTTTCATAATTAATTCATCAATTAATTATCCCAATTCAAAAATTTCATTAATAAATCAAATACACAATTTCTCAGTAAATTAATTAACCACATTATATAATTTAATTTAAGAATTCCAATTTCTAAAAAAACATAGTAATTATAAATTCACATACTTGTAATTAAAATCAAGAGTTTGGGATTTTAGTAATTGACAACCTAAATCAATTTTTGAGGAGTTATCTCCTATAATAAATCCCCAATATGAACGGAATAATGATATAGCATGTTATTCAGATCTAAATCCTAAATCCATGATAAAACAAATTATAATCTCTTATTTCTAGATATAGATCATTAATCATAGCTCTAGATTCATCTAATATTGATCTATATCCCACAAAATAATGAAAAAACCATCCAAATTAGTGTGATATGAATGATAGATCAATATGAAAGAAACCATGTACCCGATGATATCCTGATCATCTAACCAGGATTCGAATCACGGATAATGGGGGTCATAGAGCCATAGAATCCATTTGTGAGGCTTTTCAATTGGGATTAATCGATTATGGGGTTATCTAGAGTGGTTGGGGGTATAATTCATGGGTTAGGAAGAAAATATAACAATTTCTGTGATTTAAATTTTTTATGTATGCTTTGCTGCTCAAGGCGCTCAAATTACCCTATCCAGAAACATTCTCCATCTACCTATTCTAGAGGGTGAAAGTATTATTCTATGAGAGAGAATGGATAGATAAAATGTTCATCAGCCATGAAAAACTCTACTGTCTAGGGTTGCACGGTTTGCGGGGCTAGGATGCACGATTAGGGAAAACCATGCAGCCGCCATGCATTACCCATGTTATTCAATATTTATCAATATTTCAATATAAATTCACCTACTAATAACCCCAAAGAAATGTAATCAGAATAAGGAAAAAGAATACATGAAATAAATCCTTAAAAATCAATAGAAATGTTTGGTATCTTTCAACCTCAACACATTAAAATAGATCATCCTTGGGATGTACTCCCAATCATCTCAAATATAATGAGTTAAAATGATTAGTCTATAGAATCCTCATATTAGCTTCTATATCCCAATTTTCCTCATAAAAATTCAAATGGTTCCATAAAATAAACTCTATGAATTTTCTTTCCCCACACAACATTATCATTTTGATCCAAAACATGTATAATGTGCTCTTTAATGCACACATCTATATGAATATCGAAATCATCCACAACAGCCACATGGGAAGGTTTGGGGTGATAACACCATAATTTTGACATATGTACAACATAATGAATATCACTATATCTATGTGGAAGGGACAATAGGTAATCCATTTTCCTATTATCTACATGACCTGAAAAAAATCCAATGAACCATTGTACCAACTTGCATTGCCGTAATATCCTTTAGAGTCCCAATCTGGGTGGCACCAGAAGGAATACCTGATCACCCTATACAAACTGTAGGTGTATTCAATGTATATCTGTATATGACTTATATATACTCTGACCCACAAATATACAATTTCAAATCAACTCATCCTTATCTAATGTCTCATTCCCAATACTCGGTCCCAACATCCCTAACTCACCCACCTCCATCAAAAATTGAAGTGATACACATGGCCCATATTAAAGCGCCTTGTATGGTTTCATTTTTATCATTGAATGATAAATTGTTTTGTAGGATAAATCCACAAAATCGAGAATCTTCTACATAGACTCAACTATGTCATGAACACAAATTCATACCACATACTAATGTACAAATATATTATTCTCAAACTTCTCTTTTAGATATGGGTGAAAGGATGTACTAAGAAAAACCAACATACCAAATGACTTCTATATTTATGGAAAACATTGTACTATATTCTTCAGTCTATCAATGATCACACAAATATAATAATTCTTCCAAGGTGTCCCTTGAAGATCTTCCATAAATTATATTGAAACATAGTCCCACATCTATTCTGAAATGAGAAAAGGCATTATTACACTTCTAGGTTATTGATGCTAATCCTTCACTTTCTGACATGTGTAACATTATCTCATAGACCCTGAAATATGCTTTTCATGCTCCACCACCATAACTAATGATGTATGACATGATACATTTCTTTTCAAACTTTGATGTATGGACCACTTCGAGCTATGAAATTTCTATATCATCTCCTCATGCAAGCTCGTAGGAACTAAAACATGATTTATCAAATAGATGATATCATTCTCATTAATGATCTATCAGATGTTGACTCCCCACCTTCAACTACATCCCTCAAGATAAAAAACTCCGAATCTGCATATTGTATATCCTTAATCCATCCCATGAATATAGAATCCACTAAAACTGATATGAGATTCATTTTCCCATAATTCTCCAAAACCACCACTGTAACTTCAAAAATATTAGTCGTCATCTTCCACTGGGAAATAGATAGATGAACCACCTGAGTCCTTATCTTCTATCATAGAGTGTAAGAAACAAAGTTCCCTTTCCAATAAAATATTCCAGATCAAAATATAAGGACTTAATATACTCAAGTGATCTCCACTTCTGGATATTCATCTCACATTGAGGAATGATATAATTTAAGAACTTATACTCAATGAAAAAATTACACTTCTCACTCAATAGATAGTAACACAAATACATCAAAGCTTAAATCACTAATTCTAGCCCCAGTTCTTGTGTTGGTTTGTTTCGTTCATGTGGCCTAAAATGTCGAGACCTCTATGCCACAACTCGATTTCCCTACACCAACACAACTCTAAGTACAATCCTAGAAGCATAACAATACACAATATAAGCCAGAACATTTTATGGTAGGATCAAGATCAATTTTTATGTAAAGTATTTTTTTATATCCTAAAATAATTATCATATTCTCTATATAAATCAAAAAGATTACACTTTTTTTAAGAACATAATAATTATTTCTAATCATGAAGAGTCCTAGATGAATCTACGATAATATCCAAAAAACCCCATGATAGATACTGATAACAAAAACATCATGGTCTTCTCCTAAGATGGAAATTCAGGTAATAAATTTTGGTCCACTAACTCACCTTCTTCTGAGATTATGTGACCTTTGAACTGTATCTAATCCCTCAAAATATTACAGTTATGTAACTTTTCATATAGTGGGTGCTCTCTTAATGTACATAGGATGATACCATATTGTTTGGAATGATCTTCACGAGACATGGTCTAAACTAAGATGTCATCCAAAAACACCACCACATAATGATCCATGTATGGCTGGATGATCCTACCAATCAATGCCATGGATACTACTGGTGAGTTTTTCATCCCAAACAGAATATGAGAAAATATAATATCACATACCTGCTTCTAAAATCTGACATATATATATCGGAAGTCGAATATATCAAATTATGATACCCTAATATCAAATCAATATTTAATAATACACATGATCCTCTCATCAAGTAAAATATATCATCGATACATGAAGGATGATTCTATTTCATTATATTTTTTATGCTTCAACACCAGATAATCGACAAATAACCAAAAAATCCAATCAACATTCTTTGAAAAGATCTTTAGTGAACATCATGGTGGCATAATGTGGTTGATAAATTTTATATCTTCTAACTCCTCCAGCCGAGTCTAGAGCTCTTGATGCTCTATTGTAGATATTCTCTATAGTGTGATATAAAAAATTTCAACTCTAGGCATGAGATGAATATTTAATACAACTTCAATCTTAGGTCGAAACCATATGATGTATTCATGAAAAAAATAATTAAAAATATTCACTACTGGTGGAAAGACATCCTACCTTATACCTCGCCCACCCAGTTATAGAATAGAATCCTAGGTTGTGAGATCTCCAATTTGATGGTTAATTGTCCTTGTATAGCCTTCATGTATATCAAAATCTCTAGGATGAATATATTTTTTATCATTTGGATACATAAAATTAAGTCTCTTATTGTTACAATATATGTAGTCTCCGTATTCAACTACCTAGTCAATACAAAAAATATTGTCAAAGACCGACTTGTCTAGGATGTAAATATTCCATATAGAATGATAATCACCAAATTTGAGAGAACACCCCTTTCAGAAATAGATGTCTCTATACTATACTCCCAATGGTGTATCACTCATCATAACTCTATTTACGAGCTCCACTATTAGGATCAAACAATTAACATATTTTTTAGATATAAATGAGTGAGAGGAAATAGTATCAAATAAAGAAAAAGCTAATGTATAATCCACAAGAATACATCCTCCCATTGTCGATAGTCTGGCCTTGATATCCACAAATATATGCTACATTGCATGAAAAATTCTTCCCCTCTTCCCTACATTGCATTATAACTCCACTATGGTATACCACCTTAGTGATACATTCTATCATACACAAATGAACAATGTCCCCTACCTAAACCACCTTGTCCGGTAGAACTCTAGATGCCGGGATAATATACACTACAAATACCATTCCCAAAACCATGTTCTATCTAACTCCTCCATAACTATAACTCTGTCGAGGGTTACAGAAGAACATCAATAGATTCCCCTCATTCCACAAGCTCTACACTCTACCATTGGATGAGAATTTTTTTTACCAATGTGGCCCACCCCACTACACTGGTGGAAAGGAAATCAGGTAAGCTCTTGCATAACTAGTCCCCATAATTGGCTGCTTATTTTTACAATACTATAGATAACGTCCTCATAATGATTCTTCCATAAAAAAAATGTACATTCATATCGTCTAGAAGAAACAACCTACCCAACACTAGAATCTTATTTTATGTTCACCACTGAAATGATATCCGGAATCACCACTTCTAAAAACATTACCATCATGAAGATGTTCAACACTGACTTTATTTCACAATTAATACAATACTCAGACCATTTCATTGATGTATCATCATCATCTTCGAACACTAGATGAAACCATTACATGTATGTAATGATTATAAAATAGTCAATCATAGGAATTCCCCTACCAGAGGAACCACATAAACACATATGCTATCTCCAACCTTATCACCTCAAGATAAAGGTTCTACAAAAACTTCTTAAAATATCACTCCCAACCCATAGTTTCTATCCTTTTATCCCATTTCAAAATGTCCCACCAATGTTTTTCCAAAACACATAACCTATAAGTAGCCAATATGAATATCTAATCAGTATGTGTCTCCAAGTGGTCAATTATAACATGTATATACTCAATCCATAACTCACATCCCTCTAGTCTACACTCTCTAGTAAATGTAAATGAGTTCTACAACTAGAACTCCATGATATAACCAGACATGATTTTCAGAACCATTCGTCGGCAAAATTCCATAAATTTCATGATGTGAGTAAGGTTCTATCAGATATTATGTCTAACTTACTCAACTATCATTATCAGTGCCTTGGGTTCTAGCACTGGAGGATCATCCCTAGACTTTTCCTCTAGTAATCTGATTAACAAGCGTCTTTATGGAAGAAAATCTCTATAATTCTGAACATGCACCTTTGGAAACAGTTCAAAAAAATTATCTTGTTTACACACGAGGAAAACAAAATAAAAAATTACATGCAATTCCCACCCCAAACATGACCACACAGTCATAACTAAGACACTATCACTACCCTTAACTATCAAACGCTTAGGTACTCATTATCAAGGGTAAACACATTATGAATAATGATGTTTCTAACTTATAAACACAATTATTCATATTTTTCAACATTTTTAGCACATCCAACATCATATTAGGCACAATTTTTAGTTCAATTTCACAAGCAAGGAAAAAAATTCATGTTCAACAAAATAGCTATTACTCATTTTCCCGTTCATGTCTAAAATGATGCTTCTCACAAAATTATCCGTAATGCCTAGAATGATGCACACAAATTCAATTCTCATACATACAGGCCTATGAGACAAATCATTGAACATATTAATAATAATTATCACATCACACAACCAGTGCGTCACCTAAGGAGAAATAATATTCAACTATAACAATAAAAAACAATAAAAACAATACCACCATGTGTACTTGGTTTTTCACACATACATGGGTTTTCACCTCCCATGAATGAGCTCATAACCATGTCTTAAATCATCATAGTCTCTTATGTACCTTCCTCAAATAGTAATTCAAAAAAAAAATAAAATAATACTCCTCTGATATATCATTTTAACGACATGGTCTTGATGACACACGTCGATTTGCAGAGATAGAATGATACATGACCTAATGTGTTCCTAACAAAATGATAGAGGTTTTTGGAAAGTTGTGATGGTCGAATATAAATAATGGGTAGACTATTCCCACTTTTACTAGAGTAATACCTTATAATAAAATTATAACAAATTACTGAATAACATAAACATAGAAATAGAATTGTATCGAGATCATAGGATGATCAAAACATGAGATAAAATATAAAAAATGGGTTATAAATATTACATGCTAACGTACATTCCAAGTGTCAAAATGAAACTCTAATGTAAATACACAGAAATTACACAAGAGAGTTATGAACCATGTTTAGTTACCTCTTCTAGGATCCATACCCACTCAGCCGTCTGACACAAGTCCTTGCCATTATCATATCCCATAAAAATGAAAAATATTTGGCCACCGATTAGGAAGCATGGGTAGGGTATGTGAAAAACTCAGTAGGACACCACCAATAGAATATAAAACATTATTCTATTAATAAAATTTTAAACTATTTTATAAATAAATAAGGACAATTCATAATTAAATTATTATCACATTAGCATTTATTTTTTAATTAAAAAAATAAACCACTGGGATAATTAGGACACAAAAAAATCACTACTTACTTCAACCCATTCCTATGTCTGAAATAGTTCAATTTATTTATTCAAAATTCATAAAAAATTGGATTTCATTATCCATTTTATTTCATTTCATGATATGGCTAATTGGAATCGTAGTCTAATGCCACTATTTTAGGCGTAGATCTTCATGTATAGCACCCCGTGTGAATTTGGAGCATTAATACCTATCTCAAAAATCATGGGTATTTGGATAATTAGTCCGTATCCCACACATCATGGGTATATGGAGAATAAATACTTGTCTTATACAATTTACATGAATTCTTGGGAATAAAATTCCTTATCTTGGACCTATTGGGTATTTTGATCATCATTCCATGTCCCACACCCCATTTTTGAAATCAGTCACATATATCACATGTATCAAAAATACAAAATGTATTAAATATGTCACATGTATCCCATATCTCATATTAATTTAATATAAAATTAATTAGTCATAAATATACCTACAATTAATTTATCAATTTATGGGTCACATCAATTACATTAATTAATTCATTAATTAATTATCTAGATCAACAACATTTATAATTAAAAAATCAACTTATCACATCAATACCATTAATTAATTCTCCAATTAATTAATCTCCACAATTCCACAAATATTTCCATAATTAATTTCACCATTAATTATACCTATTCATCAATCTCAATACTTTAATAATTAATTCGACAATTAATTATTCATAATTAACGATTAAACATTGTGATAATTAACACACAATTTATTATCCTTATTTCGGTAATTCAATACTTATATTATTAATTCATTCATTAATTATCCTAATTCCACCACATCATTACTCAATCCAATCCATGAAATACAAAATTAATTATTTAACATCATTAATTGATATAATTTAGATATTAAAATTGTTAAACAAACCCAACATATTATAAAATCACATATATGTAATTAATATTGAGGTTATTGGATTTGAATCATTGACCACCAACCAAGAATTGTAATTTAACGAAGAATTTGTTTATCAATGCTAATTACCTTATTACAACTATTGCATATAGAATAAATGACATTAAATCCTATAAATAACACAATGCACACTTTATAAATGAATAATGAATGAAATAAGAAATATTTATAGAAGTTAAAGAACCTATACTGATGAAACAGTACTATGACCTTTTGAAGTGTAATAAAATATTTATAAATAGTAAACATACCAATGTAATAATAACCTCACCTATGAAAGTATAAATAAAATATATCCATATTATTAATGGAAATGAGTTATAATTATGTCATAGTTTAACTAAGTAAATGTTTTTGAAATTATTAATTAAGTTATGATATTTTTTAAAACGTCATTTATATTTTAAATTGTACAATTAATATAATTTTTTAAAAGAAAATTTACTTCCAAAAAAATTACTCATTAATTAGTATATTGATATCTTATGATTATAAGAAAATTTTACAAGACCTTAGTTAATTTTTCAATGTATTTTAAAATGATTTATTATTTTAAAATATGTATTTTTCGAGTGAAAGATTATTTTCATTAAAAATAAAACATCATTTATTTAGAAAATTACCTTCATAAATTTTAACCTATTTTTAAATTACTCCAATCAAGAAATGTATCGGTTGAATGTCTTGTATTTTTCTAAAATACTTGAATTTTTGGAGAATAATAAAATACAGTAATTTACGGTATTTACACGTTATAAATTAAATAAACTATTAATATGGACATGGATGCTGTAATCAGATAATTTCGAACATCAATTCAGTTTTTTAATAACTGTTTTCATAATTCTAAAACTATTCAAATTCTTAATCTATAATAATAAACTGATGAATTATATAAGGAGAAAATAGTTGTCTTCTCAATTATAAATACATCCCTCATATAGTATTCTCCTAACACCTATTAAACATTTATCCTTGACAAAATTCTGATAAAATATATTTAAAAATAACTTACCAATGTATATAAGTACTTTTTATCACCAAATTACCAAAACCCATTCTCTATGGTGGGTTTCAAGGAGAATAAATTCAAGAGTTAAATTCCCCATTTCATTTCTTTTAATTTATTTTTATGTTTTTTTCTTATTCTCACCCCACCTCCCCTCGTAAAAATGGTATGATGACTCCAATATCACAGATATAATGAATATTTATTGTTCTAATGTAATAATCCATCATCAAAACCCCATATACCCTCTCTTTTATTCAGAAAATGATAATGATTGATGTGAGGTTATGATTTATCACCTTCATGCATGAAAAGTTTTCATTTTCCTTTATATCTTTAAAAGATGGTCTTAAAACCATTATAATGTATACATAGTATTTATATTGTATATTTTAACCATTTTTATGTTTTGTAACTAAAATATATATGTAATACTAAATGTAAAAATGAAACTACTTCATTGTGATCAATGAAACACTAAAATTAATAAAAAAAATTATCGTTAAAATGTTATCTAATGATTCATCCTCATAGCTGGAAACAAAAATAATATATATGACCAATTAAATTGTTTTCATTAGTATTATATAATTATAAGTATTTATAAATATATTTGTTCTATATGATCTTCCATACTCATATAAAAGCTAAACGATCATGAAAGCTAAGATAATGGACACTATCGAATGATGTAATTGAACACTATAACGCTTAAAATATTTAAAAAATGATTTTAATAATATTATAATAAATAAATTACTTTATTTATAGGTTCTATAATTATTAATTAATGAATGTTAATTTATTATTCCATACTCTAATATCAAGTGATGAAACATTTCGGACATGAGGTAAGGGATTCTTTTCGAACCTCCATATTTCCTAGGGGTTACATTTTCTCTCAATTTAATCAATGAAACACTTCATTATTTTTGTGTAGTTTTTATAAATTATATTTATATATTTGAATATCATGTATCCATATTATTTAATCCTTATTTTATTTGGGAATACATGTTTTAGTAAGGATCCCTTCTTAAATATTCTCTTTAAGAAAATGTTATTCGATAGAATTCATGATTTCTTACCCGCTTTTATTTGAACTCCATAATATTTTTAAGCTACCATTATTTTTTAGAATCAATCATTTTATCATGAAAAAATCTTATTGTTTATTTCTTGTTTCATACAAACAATTATTAATTTTCCATATTAAATAATCCGTAATATTTTCCTTAAATAGTACTAAAATAATCCATTTCTAATGATTAGGAAACACTATTTTGAAACGTTTTCATTTCATTTTGTATTCCCTTTTCATTATCTATGACTTTTTTCTTATGAATTTACATTTATGGTTTAGATACATTCCATCATAGACACCGTTAAATATTACCTCATGTTCTTCCTATTGACATAATGAAGACACCCAATTCATACCATGGGTAAACCATATTTTTTGATTTGATTCCATAGGAGTTTTTATTCATGTGAAAAAAATATCCATGAACATGTTATTATTGATTCACCCATATAGTGCTCCAATTCATTAGTAATTTTAATTCTGATGTGAAGTCTTGTAAAACGGTATTGGTTATTATCCTTGACTCATGATCCATGTACAATGAGCCTTTAATCATGCTTAAGTCATGCTATATGATGTTTCCACATTTCTATGATTCCATGATAATATAACACCATGTTATAAATGTTATGCATCCTTATGTTTATTCAATTTATATATTGTTTTTAATTTTATTATTTCTAACCTAGGAGTTTTTCTTTATTCATTTTTCTATTCCATTACTGGGCATTTTATCTCATCCCTTTGTTCAGGATTTCCGTAGTGTATCCTATGCATAAGTAAGGGCATAAAGTGAGTTAGGATCTCTTTATTCCGATGAAATATAATATGTCTTATTTTGGTTTGATTTTGTTTAATTATGTATCCATTAATCCAAATACACTATACATTATTATCCTTAGTTTTTATTTAATCGATAAGTATGCATAAAATCATGTAATAATATATGAAAAATTATATTTCCACTATAGTTGTTATTAGAGAAAGGTCTAGTTATTTTTGGAGAATATAAATAGATAAATTTAGTAAGAACCATAGGGATAATACTATGTATAAGAAAACAACCCCATATTTTGGTATTTATAGAGTAAATAGTTTATCAAGAAAATACATAACATTATTGATACTACATGTTGATGTTGTTATGGAAAAAATATACCTAGGATTAACATATAGGACAAGGTGTCCTAGGCCTAACCAGGTGTAAACTAGAATACGACAACGACCATTACTACCTACCCAGTTTGACACTGCAAAGGGATATTCATTTTTAAATTCATAAGCCCAGTACAAACCATTATTAAGGGAACAAAAAAATTCCCAAATTTATATATGTTAGGATACATATCATGGATAACCTAGATTGAATCATAGGAAATAACAAGTTAGTATACACATTCCATTTACAACATTATCCTCTTATTTTTTGGTTTAATTTTTATGCATATTATATAAGTATTAAATATCTTAATTTTACTTCCTTTTCCGTAGATAATGGATGGAAATTGAAAGAATGACTCTAACACTCAATGTGATAGTATGTGTGAGGATTTATTTAATTATATTCGAAATATGATGAGAATGAGTTCT
This sequence comes from Viscum album, assembly GCA_963277665.1. NCBI lineage: Eukaryota > Viridiplantae > Streptophyta > Magnoliopsida > Santalales > Viscaceae > Viscum > Viscum album. The sequence continues at coordinate 235,364,457 of OY728157.1, read as the reverse complement.
CAAAACATTATTATTGTACATTATTTGATGGTTTACATTATGTATAATAACATTAATCTTGTGGAACAACCTCCTTCTCTAAATAAAAATAATGTTTCTATATAATACCTTTTGATGAAAATGACTCTGATATTTAATGTCGCTTCTTCCCCCCCCCATTGAAAAATGTATTTAATGAACTGATATTATATTCACCATCCTCCAAATCTCATTAGAATAGAATGTTGTTTTGGTAGTTTATTTTTGATGGGGAAGATGATCAGTAGTGGAACTATATCAGGAACAAAACGTCCAAGGAGGAAATTGATTCCATGTAATTGGAATATTTCATGAAAATATTTTTCAATAAATACATTCCTAATCTCTCCAAGTGAATATAGAATTGGAATTCATCAGAATAGTGTAAAATATTGATGTTTCAATCAAGTCATATCAAGAAAACATTCCAATGATTGCAAGATACACCTTTAACTATTTCATGAACACTGAATTCAAGGTTGATAACATCTTTAGTAGTCTAAAGAAGAGTATAAAAAATCCTTTGTGACTTGATACATTGGATTATATTAAGAGATTTTCCATTGTGAACTCATGGTTTAAATTTAGATCAGTTACTATTAGTGTTCTCATGTGGCAGAGGAAAAAGTGGAAAATGGAGTTTAATATGGAGGATAAATCTCATGATAGAACAAAGACCATACATACCAAATTTCAAATGTGTGGGAAGAATCATCCACGAATACGCTTAAAGAGAACCAATAGATGCTTAAAATATGTAAAAGAAATGAATATGAAGAAATACTGTTGACGAGATATGATGAATCCAACTAATTATGAAGAAGAAAAGAAGGTCGTGATCAACACTCAACCTATAGTATAGGGTTTGAACTAAAAAAAGACATTATGAAAAACATTACACTAAGAAAATGGTTTTTGGAAGAAATCATCAATAATAGTCTCCTAGATAGTAAGGAAGATAATATTCTATCACTATTATTGAGGTGGATCCTGAAAATTATGTGGTGACATGTATGATGGTTTCAAATTTTTGAATAGAATATTTACTATTTGATTCTAGTTATATTAATTGTTATATATAGTGTATATCATGTAGAAATATTTAATAACCACTTCAAATATTTTATGTCGAGTTATCTTTGAGTATAGAAAATGTGGAAATTATTAAATCTAATGATTATAAATCATCAATGGTTATTGTTTATGGATTAACCCACCCAATCAAACCAGTCATACATTCTTTGGTATTGTTTGATGTTTTATTAGGATGGGATGGGATATATTTATATAAATTCAACCTCATATTTTAGGAAAGGGAGACCACTATTCATATCTCAAAAAGTCATCCAATTTCGAGGAGGAAGTTGATTATTCCTAAAAATCTTCATCTAAATTGTTGATATTATTTATTTATGATAAACTTTATCTATATAAAATTAATGACACATAGGAGGAAATAATGCTCAGAGACATTCCCTTATTGAGGGATTACACGGATGTAATCCCTTGATAACTCTTAATTGATATGTTGATTTAGAAATAGAAATTGTTTGTAGATCTTCGCCTATATCAAATAAACCTTATAGAATGGGCACCATTTATCAATATGATATAATGAATTTGTAACCAGAGAATCTGTATAAGGGCATTATACACCTGAGTGTTTCACCAAGGGGTGCGCCAATCTACTTCATCAAGAAGAAATATGGATCAATATGCCTTCGGCTTCATCATATCAAGCTCAAAGAAATCATGATATTGAAAAATTATCATATTCTATGAATAGATGAATTGTTTGATCAACTATGTGGGGATGGTGATTTCTCTAAGGTTGACCTTCAGTTAGGATATCAGAAATTAATGGTGAGGAATGAATATATTTCAAATGTGGCCTTTTGAATACGGTATGGAATCTATGATTTCATAGTGATTAACTTCAGACTCACTAATTACATAGTGACTTTCATGAATCTAATCAATAGATTATTTTGAGATCACCTAGAAATGATTAAAATAGTCAATATCCATGATGTTCTAATATACTACACAGGTAGTGAGGAACATGAGGAGAATTTTAATACTGCACTAAAGAGTTTGTTCAGGATGAAAGTATAGTCAACATATTGTAAGTGTGAGTTCTATATGGAGGATGTATCTTTCATGGGTCATGAAAACAATATAAATGTGTTATTTGTGGACCCTTAAAAGGTAAAATAAGTCAAAGAGTGGGAAATTCAAACATCTGTAATAGAGATACATATTTTCTTCAGTATAGATGGGTATTGTTCGTGATTTGAGAAGAACATAACATGATTTTCAAACACACTAAACTATATGACTCAAAAATAAACAAAAGTTTTTCTAGGATCATGAATGTGAAGACTACTTTAATGAGTTAAAAATGCAGCTTATCACTACAGTAATGTTTACATTAGCAATAAGTGGTAAACTCATTGTGGTGTATAGTGATTCTTCAAAGAAGGTATTAAGATATTTATTGATGAAAAATGATAAAAGAAATAGCATATGCATCAAGGTAGTTTAAAATAAATGAAATAATTTATCCCATGCATTATCTATAGTTGGTAGGTATGATCTTTATGTTGAAAATATAGAGGCACTATCCCCATTGGGAGAATTGTGAGATATATACTGATCAAAAAAGGCTGATATATATATTGACATAGTAGGAGATTAATATACACCAATGAAGATGGTTATATTTCATCAAGTATTTTGACTACACAATCCACTACCATCTTGTTAAGAAAAATATAGTGTCTGGTGCTCTAAGTAAAAAAGATCTTGCATCATTATAAATGATGATAATTTTGAAGTATCAAATATTTTTATACCTTAATTGGATGTAAATTGGAATTTTTAAGGAAGAAACATTACTAATCTATTCTCAAATGATTTTTCAACCATTTCTTATGTAGAAAATAATGAATGATCAAAGAAATTATGTGGAATTTTAGAAGAATTTGAATGCCATGGGATATGGAAAATAACTAGTGTTCAAAATTGGTGAGGAAGGATTCATGTTGTTTGCATCATGACTATTGGTACCATAAAATCTATAGATATATAATGGTCTTCTAAAATATGCACATATCTCAACCTTCCCTATTCACCTATGAACCAAAAATTTGTATAGAGATCATCAACTATTAGTGGGAGAATAAGAAAAAATATATCACTGAATATATATCAATGTTCCTATTATGTCAATATGTAAAGGCTAAAACACAGAATTATAAAGGGATGATGATATCATTATCTATAAGAACATGGGAGTGGTAAAAAATCCATTGGACATTGTCACAAGACTTCTTAAGACACATTGAAAAAATAATTCTAAATGGGTTGTTGTGGACCATCTTAAAAAGAAAGATTACATTATCATAATTTGAGGGGAATTCTCACTGAATAAACTTTCTTTAATATACATATAAGAGGTGGTAAGGTTGTATGGAGTTCCACTATCGATTTTATCTGATCGAGATCCAAGATTTAACTATATATTTTAGAAAAGACTCCAACATGATCGAAGCCCTAAGTTGAGGTTTAATACATCCTATCATCCATAAACTGATGTCTAATGAAACAGGACAATTAAGAAACATGTATACAGGTAGAGAAAATTTTCTATGGACAATAAAGGAGGATGGGACCAACATATTCCAATAATCTAATTCTCCTAAAACAAATATTCTCAACATAGCATCCAAATGGATCCATATGAATAAATATATGGAAAAAATGTAAAACACCATCATTCTAGGATGAGGTTGGTGAATATAAGATATTTAAACCTAAAATAGTTTAAAAAATGGTGGAATAGGGGAATACCATTCAGTAGGCAGCCCATAGTTTACAATAGAGTTATGACATCAATTATTGATGAGACCTTTACTTTAAGGTTCGCGATGTGGTATTCCTATTGATATATATATGGAATATAGTCATGTGATTTGAGAATAATAGAAACCTATGTAATAGGTAAAGAAGCTACTTCAAGACTATTTATCATGTTGGAGCCTTATAGGATCAACTAGAACTTCCACTAACCATGTATCAAGTACATGATGTATTATATGTATCCATAATGATGAATTACATAATAGATCCTACACTTGTACAAAATTAAGATGTGGAATAGTTGGAAAATCTTCTTTCATATGAGGATCATCTTGTGAAGCTATTGAAAGTATAGATAACGTCATAACCAACAAGACTACTCACCTGGTCAATGTAATGTGGGGGTACCATATGTATGAAGAGGAAACATGGGAATCATAGGAGGGGATGAAGGAGAAGTACCCACACTTGTTTTCACCATAGTATGTAAAAACAATTTGAATGTAAAATATCATATATGTGGAAGAATGTATGACCCCAAATTTTGTCAATGGAAATTTCATTCGTATAAATATTTTTTATATTGTAAATCACATTAAATCACATATAGAACACAATAAATATTACTAAATGAATAATGAATTAAATAAGAAGTATTTCTTGATTTTAAGGAACTTATACCAATATAACAATAACATGAACTTTGGAATAATAATATAACCCTTATGAATAGTAAACAAGCCAATAAAATAGTATCCTCAAATATGAATGTAAAAAAACTTATGCATCTTATAAATGGTAATATGATATAACTATATCAATGTTTTAAAAAATAAATGGTTTAGATATTAGAATATAAAAGTGGATCTTTAATAAAAACATAGGTATATATTTTTAATTTTATAATTAATATAATGTTTTAAAACAATAAATATTTCAATACAATGTAAACATAAATTTTTATTTTGATATCATATTATTATAGGATAAAGTTATGAGATCCTAGTTAATTTTTCAGCATGTTATAACAACAGTTATAAATTGAAAATTGGTATTTTTCTTGTAAATAATGATTTTAATTGAAAATTAAATATATCATATTTATAATTTTTCTTTTATAAAATGGTGATAATTTTAAAATGATTCATTTCTTAAAAAATTTAGGTTGGTTTTTGGTAATTTTCTAAAATACATGATATTTTGGTGAGAAGTAAAATATTGTAAAATATTGTATATATAGATTACAAATTAAATACACTATTAATTGAGTCTTGTATGATATAAGAACCATAATATAGAATATAACATCATTATTTTTATATTTTTGGTTATAATTCGTATATTATTCATAGTATTGATCAAAAATAATTAACTAATGAATAAAAAATGAGAAAAATTCCCTCTCCACCACTATAAATACTAGTTATTCTCATCACACATCTAAAACATTCATCATTTTAAAAAATTTGAAAAAATTTGAAAAACTTCTTCCACATGTCTATGAACTCTTGGTCTTACCGAAAGACCAAAACCCCCTCCCTATCGAGGTTTTCAAGGAGGAGAACCTAAAGAGGTAAATTCCACGTTTCCTTTGTTTTAATTTCTTTTCATGTTATTTTCTAATTCTATTCTCACCTCCCCTCATCCAAATGGCACGATAACTCCATTATATCACGTAAACTAGAATTTTAGTATTCTAATGGAATAATCCATCAACTAATCCCTTATCCCCTCCCTTTTATTCTAAAAATTAAAAAGTTTTCTATGAGGTTTTGATTTATCGCCTTTATGAAGCTAATGTATTCATTTTACATTATCTAATTTAAATATAGAATTAAAATCATTATAAATGTTGATAGGGAATTTAAAATTTATATTTTAACCTTTTTTATTTTCTTTAACTAAGATTTATAAATAATACTAAATGATAAAAACAAAATCAGTTTGTTGTGATCGAAAAAAATGATAAAATTAATCTAAAAAATTTTCATTAACAAGTTTTCTAATGATTTGTAATCAAATCTAGAATAATAATAATATGTGTGACAAATTAAAATTATAGTTTTAATTTAATAACATGTAGTTACAATTTTGTATAATTTTTACCATTCTATATGAACATTCATACTCATATGTAGGCAAACCGATCACAAAAACTAAGAAAACAAACACTATCGAAAGATGAAATTGAACACTATAATTAACCTGAAAGGACATAAATGAACAATATATAATTATAAAAAATAAATTAAATGTATAATAAATTCTAGAATTATTAACTAATAAATACAATTTTATTATTCAATAAATTAATATCAAGTGTAGAACCATTTAAAATAAAAGGTATGATATTTTTTCAAATCATCCAAATTTCAATCCCATTACATTTTCTCTCGATTTACCTAATGAAACACTAATTTATTTTTATGAAGTTATTCTAAATTATATTTCTATTTTCCTATTTCATGTATCCTCATCTTATAATCCTCATTTAGGGTGGTAATACATGTTTTAATAAGTTTCCCTTCTAAAATCATCCCGAAAAGCTAATCAAATTTAAGGGAACAAACCGTTTTCTAACCCACATTTTATGTGCACTTCATAATTGAATTAAAACCACAATTATTTATCTAAATTCACTACAGTTATCACATAAAATATTTTGGTTTAATTTTATATATATATAAATGATAAATCATCTTCCATTTTAATGAATGTTTAATATTTTCTTAAACCACACTAAAATATTTTTTTTTGTAATGATTATTAAAAATCATTATTAATTTTTTTCATTATAGTTTTTCATAACATATCCTGTTATATGCCTATTTTTAGTTATTAATGTCCATTTATTTTTTAAATACTTCCTTTCATGGACACCATAATGATATTCTCTAATTTTATTCCTTATATAATGATTAGGACACCCAGTTCACACTATGGATAACCCTTATGTTATTGATCGATTTCGTAAAAATGAATCTTCACATTACTCTAAAAATCATGAGCATGTTATGATGGGTTTTTCAGATATGGAATAAATTAGTTTGGTAATTTATAGTCTCTTTATTAGTCATGTGTTGGGGTCTTGGTGGTTAACCTTGACTTGTGCTCCATGTGAAATAGTCTTGGTGGTTTTCCTTGGCTTGGGATCCATGTGTAATGTGCCTTTAATAATGCATCATCAATGTTGTATGATTTTTCCACATTTCTATAATAAAAAGTTTATATGAATTTATACTATACATATTATTACTCATTACATTTATTCATGTTCCACGATTTCTTTTTGTCATCATGTTATCCTATCCAACACATGTTCAATGATTTTATCATATGTCTATTCCCTTTATGGAATTTTTAGCTCATCCTGTTTTCAGGATTTCTCTAGGCTATCCTATGAAACTGTAAGTGATTAAATGGAGCAATGATATACTTATGAAGATTAAATAAATCATGTTGTATTTTTATTTCTGGTTCTTTTATTCCGTATCAAATCTCCCAAAGACACTTGACATTACAATCGATGATTATTATTTAATGTATATTTATTTTTAAAATCATGTAATAATATCTATAAAAGTCTGGGATTATATAGTTAATGAATGATACCCAAATGAAAATCCTCAATTTTAATAGAATAATGAGGCAACATGAGATCCTAATCAATATCCTAAATCCAGGAATAGAAAAATCATGACCTCTTCTTTCTATATCAATATCCACAAGCATAGGTCTAGATTCCTATAATATAGATCTTGATTCATAAAAAAATTGGATAAAAAACCACAAAAATAATGATATAATAATGAGTGATCATTCAAGATGAATCCACATACCAAAAGGGTTTTAGATATTTCAACCAAGATTCATATCACTAGGAAAAAGTTACGATACCATAAATTCCCTTTCGAGGGGCTCAAGATTTGAAAATAATTAATTATGGATCAATCTAGGTATATTGAGTTTGTAATATATTGGAATGAGATATTTTTTTACAACTATGGAGGATTAAAATCCCTTAGAGGCATGTTTTGCTTCTTGAGGTGCACATTTACCCCCTAACTGTGCACTTTAATTATGTTCCTCTTCTTAGGGCACTCAGTTTCTACAAATAAGGTGTATGATTTTAAAAATAGTGAGATGGATAGAAAAACCCACAATATAGGATTTCATTTCTTATAGGTCCATGACACACTATTAATGAAAAAAGTGCACCAAACTTTCATTGTCCTCATTCTTCCAGTTTTCTCAAAATTTGAAACCAAACACACCCCAATTATAACAAAATAAAAAGGTTCTCAAAAATAAAAATAGAATACCTGAAAAAAATCATGAGACATTTCCAAAAAGGGAAATATCTTTAAAAATCCATCATTGAAAATGTTCTTATTATTTGGGATTATGAGGATGTGATTCCTAACACTTTCTTTGTCTTTATTCAGAATGTAAATATGGATATTCAACAGAAAACATACATGGTACTAAAACTATATTAAATCTTCCATATAGAATGGTCCCAAATTAGTTTCATGACTTTAATAATATACTAATAGGAATATTGAAAAGTTATTTAATTTTCTAAATGTATCAAATAAGTGTGCAAATTTTCTTATTATAATGATGAAACATGGATTGATGTTACTCTGTATTGATTATCAAGAACTGAATAATATCAAAATTGATGAACATGTATACTCTACCTTATACCGATGACGTGTTTGATGAACTATGTTGAGATAAATATTTTTCCTATATTCCCCATCATTTTGGATATCATTAATTGAGGTTCAAGAGAGAGGATATACCTAAGACAACAATCCATACAAGGTATGGACATGAAGAATTATAGTTTCTTAACTTTTTCATACTAATGGATATTAACAATATAGTATTTTGATAATACATTAATCAATGTCTTATAGCCTTTGGTGATAATATTATGGTTTGTTTATAGAGATTGCAATTCCATGAATATCGCTTGATAACTGTTTTGAAGGCCATGATGAAAGATAAGTTATAAGAAAGATTTTATAATATTGAATTATGGTTATAGATGTTTTTAATTTTAGGTAATATAATCTATAGTGAGGCTATATCAATGGACCTTCAATGATGGACGTTATTGAAAAATGGCATGGAAAAGCCACAATTACCAAATTTCATAGTTTTTTTAGATTAATTGATACTACCAACACATTGTGAGGGATTTATCTATACTACCTAATACATAAACCATGTTAACATTGAAGGGGGTTATGTTGTTTGGATTTATGAATGAAAAAAATGAATCAAATAAATAATGATAATATTTGTTAGTAAGGCTATTTCCAAACTACCCTATAGTGGGGAAGGGTTTATGATCTATAGTGATGAATTAAATAAGGTTTTGGTATGTGTCCCCATATATAATGATTGTGTGTCTCTTTATTCCTCATTACAATTGATTCTTGATGGGAAAAAATAACATGTCTAAATATTTCGATTTGTGATATGTAATTTTTACACTAATAATATTGAGTTAATTTATTTATGGATAAAGGAACGATAAATATATTTCTCATAAAGCCCTAATATATATGTTTAAATATAAAGAGTTTAATATGATCTATAAAATATTGTTGGACTTAGTCAATAAATATGATTTCTCAGTATAGTAACACCCTACGAAGGTTAACATGGTAGATGATTCTCTGAGTCAGAAAGACCATACATGTTATTATACTATGATATTTTAAAGTGATATATTTTTTAAAGACATTTAGAAATTAGATCATGAACAACTAAGGAAATAGGAAATATATTATCTTTACAAGTTAAATTTTTATCCATCCACCCATGAGAGCATTAATAAGGACTTGAAGGAAGATGATGAACTATATAAGAAGATGAGGAAATTTAATGAGTTAAATATTTGACCATGATGGAATGATATGGCCCATTTTCCTATTATGTTCCCCATAAATACCAAACATGATTATTATATCTTTGATGAGACACATAGTTCATCATTCTATCATCAACATGGAGGTACAATGATTTATAGGGAAAAAAGTATTTATGGTGGAAAAATGGAGTATTACAATGTATGTATCTTGGTGATTGGTTGACCAGAAATAAAACTTTGACATAGAAAATTATTAAGGAATGTTAGAACCATTACCCATACAAAAATGGAAATGGGTAAAAATCTCCATGTATTTTATCATCAGACTCCCTAAAATTGAAAAGGCCATAATGATATATGTGTTTTATTTTATTTCCTTGTAAATTCAAATTACATCATTTATATCAGAGATTAATTAATTTTTATCGTAATTATTGAATATACATTATGTAAGTAGTAATTTTGTGTTCTGTAAATCATTCGTTTATATCTTTATCTAGATATGAGGTTTACCTCAATGTTTAGGAAATGTATTTAGAAGGATCAAGATATAAGGTTATGTTTCAACATTAATCACCTTCCTTATATAGATGGTTGGTATAAGAGAACCATTCACCCGTTGTATGATATGATGATGTCTTGTTCTCTATAATTAATTTTTTTTAAAATCAATAACATTATATAGTTGAGTCTTATTAAATGAGTATATTTCACTTGACCTTTCAGATGGATCATTTTGAATCCCTCTATAGAAAGTAGTGTAAAAATCCAACAGTTTGTGTTAATGTTGGATAAAGAAATCAATTGGGACCAATGACAGATTAGGAAATGGTAGATAAAGTCATACATCTTTAGTATTACATTAAGGAAGCTTTGAGTTGACAAAAAACTGAATCTGAAAAACATAATAATGATTTCTATTTGGATTATAGTGAAAAGATATTTCTTTTAATTTCCATATTGAATAATGTAATGGGATTCAAGAAGAAAGGAAATATAAACCCTAGTTATATTTGAACCTTTCATATTCTGGTCTATGTAGAAATGGAATGTTATCTTTTAGAACTTACAATGCACATTTCTCAAGTACCTGATGTGCTCCATTTATATATTATAAGGAATTACACAAATAATCCATTGCATGTACTAAAATCAAATTCCCCACCACTAGATAATAATATTTTATATGATGACAAATTGTTACAAAATCATTGATCATAGAAATAATGTTCTATGTAAAAATACTACTTATCCAATTAAATATCTCTTAAGGAATAAATAAACTCAAAAAATAAATGTGGGAACTCAATGATATGATGGGGAGGATGTGTCATCATTTTTTTATCTTTATAAAATAAATTAATGGGATAAATTTATTTTATGTACGGTATAATGTAACACATAGTGATTTTATGATATATTGATTTTAAAATAAATTAAACCTCTTTGATCACTTAAAATACATAAAAACAGAATTATAAATAAAAAATAACAAAATATAGTATATTAAAATAGTAATTAAATGGAAGAGTATGAATATAAATAATTAAATCATAAAAAATTGTTTTACACAATTATAAAATAAATTCATCATCATTAAATTGATTTTCAAATAAAAAACATTTCAAAATAAACAAAATATCGTTCTGAATATCAATTTTTATCTATCCAATGTGATTTTGTCTCAATAAATAAAGTTAATTTCTATTAGTGATTTTTTATTAAAATTAATCTATACTGTATTATTTTAAATGTTTTGTTGTTAATCTAAAATATTTTATTGTAAAGAGATAATAATAAATCAATTTTCAGGTAAAAAATTATCTTTATAAAAATAGGATTCTCAATTTTTGAAAAAAAATATTTGAAATTTATTTTTTCAACTTTTTGATTTTATTTGAATAAAATAATTTTTTTAATAATTTTTTCATAATAATCATATAATTAGGTTTTTTAAATTTTCTACAAAGATTAACTTTTTTATGTATAGTGAAATATAACGATTTATCGTGAAAAAATATCTTCTATTTTAAATATTTTATAGAGTTTATTTTTCATTAATGGGATTAAATGTATAATTAGTTCAATTGTATATTTTTAATCCAATTGATGTAGTTATAATAAATTTTATATTTACATTGGATATGAAATATTTTTTTTCTTATGGAAACATATTCATTAGAAACTTGTTTTTTTATTGGGTGTATGGGTTTGTTTTAAATTAAATTCTAAAACATCTATTAATTGATTTTTTAAAATGGATTGAATATTATTAATAATAAATATTTTTATCAAATGAATAGGTCACCTTATATTTTTTTCCATAATTTATATTATAAACAATATGAAAATTTCCAATGTAAAGGTTAAAACGTGATTATTATGGGTTAATATAAAGTGATAAGGGTTAAAATTACATAAAAACATTCCTGATATTAGTTTTTCATAATAATTTTGTCCATATACTTTCAAAAATTTCAATATATTTACATTTTGATGAATTTGTCATCAAAATAAATTTTTCATATTTTATTTTTTATGAAATTTACAAGGGGGGCCTCCCCCACTTATAAAAGTACCCATCCTCTCCTCTCATATCCACTCACATGTATCCAATAGGATCACCCATTAACTAATGAAACCCTTACATACATCCATCACCATGACCTAGAATCACTAGTTTTTTTAAGAAAACCATCATAGGAATAATTTTACGATAAACCTAAAATGGTTATTTTAAGAATAGATGTAGTTTTTCCCCATGAGTTTTCATTTTATTTCTTCTTATAAATCATTCAAGTATTATTAAACTATTTTAAAATAAAAAAATTAATATATTACATTTAATTATAATTTTTTATATCAGTGAAATAACCTATATCAATTCCCTTATCCATCAAATTGGAACACAACTCATCGATTGTGCTTACCGTGGACTACTAACTCCCTGAATAAATGTAATTCCGTTACAAACACCACCTATCCTGGAAACATATAATGATAGATTTAAATAATAAATATATATATATATATATATATTATTTATGACATAATTATACTTTAATAATTATAATATAATATCTACCTTCTTACACATGAGTCCTTTGAAAAATGATAATGTCGCTCTTGCATACGTGTGCAATATCGCATAAAAAATGCGGTACAATATGTTTTTCATTTGACAATGACATGGATAGTAATAATTATAGATTTTACCGGGATTGGTCATCTTGAGACAACATCTTTGAAATTTTTTTAAAATAAAGGATATGTACCGCCAGCAAGTAAAACATGCCTGAAAAGGAAACTACATATTGTAAATACTATACATGTCACCACATCCATGAGCCATATCTTCATCTGCAGTAGATGAGTCCCACTCTGAGATATAATAATTCTTCATAGTCTTAACACACTACCTTCTATGATTTCACTTTTCCACATATAGATACTCTTCATAAGACTCTAATCCTTTTCCCATATTGACAGAAGACATGTTACACATCGGCTTCAGCATATAAGAATAATCATTCCTCTGCCATCATTATGGGGGAGAGGTCATGGATTCCTCATTCCCTGGTACACTCTTCTTTCCACCCTGAACAATGTCACTATAGGATGTTCAAACCCGACCGATAGCATTCTCTTTTTCAATATTAGTGATGTGTCCCAATTTACAGATATATGCACCTCCTGGTAACTATCATCCACTCACCGCTATTGCTCAATGTTACTCTTATAAAAAATTATAGCTAAATTTTTTGGGTGTTACAAAAAATGTGAGTTTCCCGGACAAACAGAAGACTCTTCCTCCATTTCCACCTCCACAACAAATGCTTTACTTGTTATTACATCTTCTAAAATAGCACCATCGATCAATTGAGGGGCCATCCATCACCGATGGCATTTCTTTATGATCCAGACCTCCAAAACAGTTGGAGATCAAAATTCCATGAGTGCTATTAGAAATCATATTCATATCCCCATGATCACCTTCTACAATGGAAAAATGCTCCTCAGAGAAAGGATACCACAGTAGATGGCATGAATCCTCCACTGCAGACTAAGACCCAAATCCAATATCACCCATCAATCTGTAGAAGAATTACATCACTATTGGATTCAATGGAGTCGACACCTTCTTAAAACCACATGCATGGCCCGAAACATCAGCAAGAAGAACCTGCCTCATCTCACTGTCCACATTTCCACCAGGAATCTCTTCAACAAAATCAACTGTAGTGAAAGATGAATACACCCCGTATCCCTTCCTAGATGATCCTCTAGGTCTGGTAAACCTAGAGGATTCCACAGGGGAACTCTTACCCCCATCCACATGTCCTAATTTATACAAAGTTTTCTCAAGGCCATATTTTACCACCTCTTGAGTCAGCCTCCCTGCATCACGAACAACACAACCATCACCACTTTAACCTTATAACCACTGTGAGTTTACCCTCTTCCCACTACTCGGAAAATGACCTCCTGAGGCCCAATCCATCTAAACAACACCCAGAAATGAATCCATGAATCAAAAACAACATCTTGAATCTTGTGGAACTCCTTCTCGTCTATAATCCAAACACAACACAATGGAGGCCTCACAACATCGACCTCGACATAGATCTGAGGACAAATCAGATGAGACACAGACTCAGTTCGTTGATCAGAACATAGATATCTCCAATCATATATCAAATTTCATAGTGAATAGAAGGACATTTAAATGGAAGAGGGAGGCTGTGGATACTTACCCGTGTTGTGATCTATTAATGGTCACACTATATATTAAATCTGAAACTCTATCAGAACAGATAAATGGAATAACTACCACACCATCAAGGAGCCCTGAACCAAGCGATAATCATATCCTCCTCTGATCCAAAATGAACCATAATATGTATCTAATAAAGAAACATGGTGATTACATGCTCATGAATATCCCATGACTTAGAGACAACATGGTAAATCACTTCAACTGAATATCTACGAGGACAAAAATTAGTCACCAAGGTATACTTGAAAATATCTGTAACACTGTTGAGTTCTGTCGGGAGTAAAGATAGTTGGGGAACCTCTCAGAAGACATCCAAATTGTTAGGGTAAATAGAGATTTGAGGGAAGGGGAGAGAAGAGCCATGATAAGAGGAATGATCATCCATCCCAGGAGGCAATTAATGCCAATCTCCCCACCTCTGATTGGGACGGGGGAGCAGTTCTTGATGGCATGGAGCTAGGTCATTGTCGCGAGAGGAGATCCCAATAGAAAATGATAATTTCCTATTTCCCCTTTATATATATGATATATATAATACTAAAATACTATACATTATATTATAATTATGAACCATTCCTTCATTCCATCCATCAAAAAATTGAAACAATGTTCGTGCATATGTTCGACCTACCGTCTCTATTAATGGTGTAATTAATTTTTCTCTCTCTTATTTTCTGAAGGACATTAAATATTTAAATATTTAATATATTATTATATTATATTTATTTAATTATTAACATATTGGATATTAGGGAATTATAGTCAATGTACATGAACCAAAACTAACATAATAAAACAAACCATAAAGAACAATGTAGTCATCACCCAAAACATGGATTTTAATAAATAATTGTCAATAAATAGGTAATAAAAGGTGGTAAATAATTAATAACTAATATTATATATATGATTATAATTCTAGAAAATTTTAATATCAAATATATATTTTTTGCAAATTAGTTTGAAACACATTTGATGGAAATACAACTATAGGTAAGTGTTTATTTCTCTATATCATCATTATTATGGATTGTCTTGGTTTAAGTCTCATATGGGAGTATTATATGACATTTCTATCTCAAGATTAATATATTATCTTATTTATTGGATATATAAATAATTTATATATTCAAATTTATATTCGTACAAATTAGTTAGTAAATATACAAAAATAATATTTTAATGAAAACATATATTGTTTTTCAACTTAGTTGCGAATAATTCTTTTATGAGTATATATTTTATTTAAAAATTAAAAAAAATGTATTTATTATTATTATAAAATTATTTATTAAATATATTTTTTCCCATTTTTTGAAAATATTGGTTAGAATGAATCAACTTTTTTATTTTCGAGACCAGGTAAGTTTGACATTTTTTAAAAAGTGTCAAAGGAATGATTCTTAACTTATATCCAAAGAAAATAATTTTCTACAGTCTCGACCAATAATTTATTTGATAATTAATTTTAATTTATAATAGGTTAATTATGATAAAAATGTTAAATATTAAGGAAATTATTTTATTATAAATAACTAATTTCAAAGTGAAAATGGCTATTTTTCGCAAATGAATTTTAAAGTAAGTTTTTGAAAAAAAAAAGCTGTGTAAGGATAAATTTTTATTTATAATAGTTTACTAATGATATATTTCTTGTAACAAACCACCATATTTCTCTAGATGGTTTTTTATCCTGATTGGGTAATTTATTTATATTTTAGAAGATATATATTTTATTATGAAGAGTTATTGATTTCATTGGAAAGTTGATAATGTTGTATAATTTATTAATATGGAGAATTCATTGTACGAATAAAGTGATGGGTGGGTCAAAAAATTAATGTTCCCAGAAATTCCTAAATAGGTATCATGATAGAAATTATATTGGGTATTTTCTTATAACATAACAATTTATGTAAGATGTCTTACCCTAAAGCCATTATGAAATATTCCAGATGTCTGAAATTATGCATTCTATCATTACGAAATTAGTTATTGATATCCATTTGATTTTTTGATTATTTAGATGACATTATTTGATTATCATTTATTATTCCAATATTATCCATGTTGTATTATATTCCACTATATTAATACCATTATTAAGCATATTAGATCAACCTTTTCATGCATTTACCTTTCCTTGGGTATAAGTATGAGTTTTTATGATTAAAATTCTAGGATATAAAAAATGGAATAATTGTGTTCTAAAAGGGAATACATTGTTTTTTATTATGATTTCATATTTAAATTTTTATTTACAAAAAGATCTAGTTTACCAAGACTATTAATCTATTCAACCCTGTAGGATGCAATCACTTATATGTATTGAAAATAATAATATATTAACAATCAAAATTGTGATAATAATGTTGGATTCATTAAAATTATTCCATTATTTACAAGGGTGTTATATAGAATGCATAAGAATAAAATATTTTGAAGCGGTAAATTTATAATAATACCACTTAAATGTCGCCTATTTGAAATACACCTTAAGACACATAAAAGTGGCCTTTTTGTGGTATGATCAACTCTAAGATGCAGGGGAGAGGTTTGTGAAGTGTTCGGGGTATATTTTTTTCAATCTACATGGTTTAGAAGATTTGATGAGAAGGGGGTTGTATTTATATAGAGAGAGGTATTTATTATTATATTGATTAGTTTATTATTTTTCATCTAAACTATCAATAGTATTTATTATTGTGACTATATAAAATAAATAGTGCATTTAATATTTAAATTGAGGGTTCTAAAATCAACTGTGACTTCTAAATTCTTTTATTTATCTTATAATTATAAATATCATTATTTAAAATATTTTATTATTAATAAAACTATTTTTGAAAAATGACAAAAAATCACCAAAATGATTTCGCAATAAGTATATTCCAAAAACTAAATCAATTTTATTAAATAAATTTTATCAGCATGGTATATTAAATTTTTTAAAATATTTCTTCACTTATTTGAAAATTTATATTTTAAATATTATGATTGATTTTCTCACCAATTGTAAATTTCTTATGGTCTAATAAATTATATTATAAATATAATAAAACATAATATTAATATATAAATCCATTTTATTAAAATAAAAATTATTTTAAATTTTTATATTTATTTGTAAATATAATACAAAATGTACCTGTTTTACAAAAATAAAAACTCATATTTCTTAAATTGTAAAAAATTTAATGATGTTTATTATTATATAAATATGTCATATTATCATTTTTTTAATATACGTAATTTTTAGATTAAACCTAAATATGGTAGGATACTATTCAAATGATATGTTGTTATCCCTAATGATCAAATTATTTTTCTAACTGTCAACTTAAAATTCCATCCTCTAGATTTTTATTTTAATAGGCAGTTTTCAATTTCAATAGTCATATTTGAAATGGCCACATGGGTTACATAATTTATATAAATATATATTTTTTAATTAATTCTCTATTAAATAGGTTTTTCGATCAATGTATTATATATTGTGAGTTTTAAAATCCATATTTTTTTATTAACATTCTACAACATTTCTATATTGTTGTTCTTGAGTGTGTGTGTCCTGGTAGATCAAGAAGATCCAAAATTATATATTTTAGTTTCTCTATTTTATATTTATTATATTATATTAGTTTTAGATATCACAGAAACTTTAAATTTTTAAATTAAATATTCAAAATTTTAGAATAAAATGTTCTTGGTTTTATGTTGTGTTGTGTATGAATTATACAATATTAATAAAATTAAATCAAGTATAAGATGTTAAATTCTATTGTTAAAATTATAGATGATTAAAAATAATCTTTTATTATTCCATTGATCACAAAAAACTAATGCCATATAAAATTCATCAAAATAGATAGAATTATCCGTCCAAATATAAATCCATAACTCTTAAATATATGATTCAACTAGATTTTCAATGTACACAATTCTAAATTCAACATAAAATAATCATTTACAACCATAGGGAGGTGATGTTTAGTAATCAACTATACTCTAAAAACCATGAATTTCAAATCATTAAATTTTAATATGTTTCACTCTAGAATATAACATAATACATGCCTTATGAAAATTCCTTGCTCTATTAAATGTACCATCTCCAACATTCATATCATCTTATTAGAAAACTATTGAAATTATGATACCAACTATGTTTTAGAATTTTTATTTTTGTTCTTGAAAACTCGTAATACATAACGACATTCAATATTTAATCTCTTTATCTTTGAACTTTAGTTCTATTTAGCATCATGCACCATGATTGTCATTGAAACCATAATACTTAATATATATTTTCTCAATGAGTCATGAAATATAATATGACATGGTTAAATAATGGTCTCATTTTTTATTCATCCTTTATTTTCTTAGAAACATGAATATTAAAATATTTGGGTCATATTAACGATATAATTTCACAATAGTATATCCAACCACAACCTTAACTATACACAAATAATTGTCCCTATAATATTACTATTTGTAAAGGACTAAATATATCAATATTTTGTGTTTCCACATGTTATAATGAGAGTTATCCACATATATTATTATAATATAAGATCTAAAATTCCTAAACCATGATGAACTTCATGTTTCTACAATGAACTATGAAATGATTTAATAACCTATTTGATGTGGTTCAATCCTGCATCCCATGAATTGTTATATAATTCTATAAATATAATATTAAGTCTGAATCTAATTCTAATAAAATTTTAAAATATAATATATAGTATTAACTATTCTTAAAATCAACCATATTATATTATGTTAAACTCCATTAATAAAATTTTGGGTTAATATAGTCTTCCCCCTATTAGAAATTTCTCCCTTATAATAAAATTTTACATAAAAATAGGAAATTAATATACAATAATTCATCTTCCTAACATGCATTGGATCAAATTTTTCCACCCCATACATATGGTTTCACAATAGTATATTAGCTTTGTGATTTGTTTTTTTGTTGGAAATTATATCTATACTCCACGATCTTAATTGGCTTCACCTCATAAGAGAGACCATTTTACAATTTTACCACATTATAATTTAAAAATGTGAGGGATCTGTTATATAGTTATTTAATATGGATAGGTGGAATATATCATGTTCTAGAGACATAGTTCATAGTGGTGGTAGTCAATATACCATACCTCGGATACATTCATTAATATTAAATAGTTAAACGTACATTAGACATAGCATAATATTCGTACCAATATCGTATCTATTATTAATGGATATATGTAGTGGTATTCCTTATATCCAATATCATTATCAAGGTCACATCAATGGATTCCATCATTTCTCTTTTATTGAGCCTGAGTAGGCCTGGTGTGTTGCCTAATGGTAATTACCTCTTATTACACATACCTCACCATTTTAGATACCAAGATATTTTGTTGACCAACATCATACTATCTCTTTAGGGTTCTACATGTATTCCCATAATGTGATTCATATCGACCCATTTAATGATTTAGTGGAAATTATTATTTTAGGAAAACTTGCTAAGAAGAATATTTTGATCCATCCTCCTTTTATGTCCTTCATGTATAATGTCAACTAGTATTAATGTTTATATATTGTTCACTCATATTGGACATCAATTTTAGTGTGATAAGACATAATAAATTTAAATTTATTATTTAGATCACATTGTATAATTTTACAAAACATTTTGTAAAACCATGGATAATGATCAGATATAATTTATAATTTTGTTTCATCAGGAGTCCCCACATCCTTCATGTATATCCATGCATTTTTACCTATTTACAAGTACAATTTAGATTTAATAAAGTGAGAGTAATTTTTAAGACTATCCATCCCCACATATTTTGTATTATTTCATCAACATGTATTTGGAAGACTAGTGGAAATGTACATGGTGACGTTTTCCAATTTAATTTTTGGTATGTGTAATTATTTCATCATCTATATGAAATTTTTTATTTCAACCTTTACATATTATTATGTTTTGGATTTTTATATATATTTTAGGATCTTCTTCTTCATGTTTTCAAAAAAATAGATCTAGTAGATATCTGATTACATATTTATACTCCCTAGGGGGATGTAATATGTTGATATGTATGATTCATTAGAAAAATTCTTTCTTTATCTCTAAATTTGATAGTACAAATAGATACGCGCCACACCTTACCACTAATTCTTCAGAAATTTTGATCTTTATGTATTTATCGTTTTTTATATTTTCCACCTTTTTAGGTATTTCAAAATAATATCTTTTGTCACCCATTATCTTCTCTGAATGTGATGGTTGACCAATAATTTTTTAATGGAATGATTATGTTCCTTCCATTGTGATCCCCATGTGTATTAATTTAATGTAAATGATGATTGGATCCTTACCATTACTAATCATTGATAATGTTTCCAAATCCCTTCAACTTAGTGAATATCTGACAATATTGTCTTTCCTTGGATAATAGTGGATTGAGTTGTCATAGTCCTCAATCATCTCTTACTATATTTAGTAGTTGATATTTTGATCCATCTATGTGAATATATATTTTAGGCTCTAATAATCCATATATTTTTCACACTTCCACATATAGAGATAATGTGTCTAGATTTTAAACATGATAATTATGGAAGCGAACAATAGAACATGCTAAGGATACTTATACTCATGAAATTTTAACTTCATTTATGTGTAGTATATCAATTTATCATTTTACAATAGTACATGTCCAATTAATGTATTTGTTGCATCATTGTATACAATGAAAAGATTCCCACTTGAGGGAAGTAGGAGGAATGGTTCAATCAGAAGCTTATATTTATCTCTTAGAAGCTCTTTTAAAATTCATTTATCGAGATATACATTACTCGCTTATTTATCATCATGGTCATATGGGTTTTCAGTCATGAGATGATCCTTAGATATCACTGGAGTTACCCAGATAGACCAAGGAATATACAAATATACATTAAAGATGATATTCTATGCCACTCCTCAATTTTCGTTATCTTAGAAGGATCAAAAAATATCACATTATTGGGGATAACATACACAAATAATTATACTTTTTTCAGAAGTAACAATGTCTATATATTTAATATATATTCTTCCCTCATATTTTTTAAAATATTATTCAAATTATCATCATGCTCTTCCTTGATTTGGATGTAAATCGGAATATCAACCACAAATTCAACCACAATTTTTTCTAGGTAGCATCAAAAGAGTCAACTAATTATGTATAATAATATTTATATACCATTAATGAGTATGAAGGTCACCACTATAAACACATTGTGTCCATAACATGTTCAAAAGAAAAACATGTTGATATTTTCATTCGTCGCATATAAAGGGGCATATCATTGATGATGTTCCACCATAGATAAATATCAGATCCCACATACTAAATTAAATAATTTTGAAATTGGTTAATTTGAAAGTTTTCCATTATAATGACATTCCATAGTTCGTGATAATCAATACAGAGGAACATTGACCCATATTTCGTCCAAAAAAAGGTGATCAGGACAACCTATGGAGAAATAATAATGTATATAAAACCCTTGTCACAAATCGCTAGTATCTTTTTATTAATTTATTATAAATTAATAATGTCCATTATGAATGGTGCCTTGGATATGGGCATATATCAAATAATAACATCGATTTAGAACTGAACATCTCTTTTTGGAAGAATAATAAGAAACTCTTTAGGGAATAAATACATATATTCCTTCACTTTGATCATTTTTTTCTAGAACAAATATGTAATTTTCTAAAATAATTTAAACTAAATATACATTATATTATGGAAATAATATACATGCATGAGAATAAATTCAATTGATAAAATTTTGGGTCATTACAATCTAACACACTTATGAATTTTTTTTTCAAAATTACATTTTACATAATAATTTAAAAATATGTGATAGTTCTTATGGTTAATAGATTCCTCTAGTTCAAAGGTACCCTATTCATAGAAAATATTTAACCATAGTTGTAACTCCTCGATATTTTATAGTATGTAAATTTTTAAATAAATCTAATTTCTTTGATAGCTTACGTTACACGCAACACCGTGCATAAAAAATCACGATATACTATTAAATACTTTTTTTACATGGACATTACAAACTATCAATTAAATTGATATTTTAAAATACTATTAACTATATTTTTGAATATATATTATGTTCTTATTTATTTAGGTTTTTGAAATAAACACATAATTTTATGTAAATTTATTTTATTATTCCAATTTTTATTTTTTAAAAAAAAATTAATTTTTTTCTGAGAAAAAAATATATAATTAATATTTTACACTTTTTAAAAATTTATCTAATAAGTGGAATATCAATTTTTAAATCATCATATTTAAATTAACATAAGTATTATTGTAATTTTTTAGAAAATATAGGTTTTCCGGTGAGTAGTAAAAAATATGGATTTTTATAAAAAAAATTATATTATTTAGAATAACATTTCTATTCATTATTTCAATTTTATATAAAAAAACATAATGAAAATATCTTTTAAAAATTATTAGTATTAATTAAATATTAATAATCCTTATAACTTGTTTTGGGATAAGTTTATTTCTTTGGTTATAATTGTATTTTTTAGGAAAACTCTTTTTGTTTGTGTTTTGTGGGTTGAATATTAAATTAAATTCTAATAGTTATTTGTATTCAATTTTTATAATTGGATTTAATATTTTGATTCATAATTTTCAAATTTCTTAAACAGGCTATTTTTTATTTGGTATTATGAATTTTAACCTTAATAATTTCTGTTACCTTGATAATGGGTAAATTTTGTAATTGTATTAAAAAAATGATATGGACTATAAAATGACTCTGATTCTTAAAAAAATTTATTGGAGAAAAATAACTTTTTAATAAGAATTATATTTTCAGATATATCACCATTTATTTCCCTAAATAACTAATTACGACCCTAATAATATTTTATTTAATGAAATGTCGGAGATGTAACATTCAGGATTTGTATAACTATATAATTATTAATATTTTGTCATCCAGAATGTATTTTTTAATATAAATAGAATTTTTAAATATAAATGAATTTTCTACATAATATTAATTTAGTTTTAATTTTTAATTGAATAGTGAATTAACATAATTGTTTTCACAACATTGTTGCATTAATTATTTTACTACTGGAAATATCAAATAAAAGATACAAAAAATATTAAAATAAAAATAATTTATACTAATTAATATGAGAATGCAACATAATTAATTACCTTGACATAATTGGTGGGTAATAACATAGTTTTATATGATATATTGTTTTATTAATATTTTTAAAAGTTAAATCAATTTATATTTTCAAAGTTGACATTACCATTATTGTAATATGAAGAATACTTTATTAAATAATATAAAATTCATAAAATTATTAAATTTGGGAAAATTATTTTAATGAGGGATAAAATTACATTTTCGATCCATTTATGGGTCATTTGTCATTTTTTAGTTAAAATATTTACCCTTAATAAGTAAAATCAATATTATCATGATTAGAGTTAAATGTGTTACATAAGAATTAAAACAAAAGGATAATTATAATATTGTGACATAGAGTTGTATAAATATTATTTTATTATCTTATTTAGATCCATAATAATATTATATTTTTAATAAATTTCTTTTTAGCCATTTTTATTTGAAAATTATACATGATTAATCTGATATTTGGAAAATTCCCTAAAAGCACCCCTCACCTCAATTAAAAAAGGGGACTCCTTCATTCACATCATTACATCACATTTTTCCACATAACATAACCAATGTCATCCTATTTAATATATCAAAATCTACATTTATGTTATTTCGGTTCTAGTTCTTCAAAAATACCTTCCCAATTCCCCTTAAGAGAATTTATAAAGGAGCTCTATCATAGAGGATGTAATCATATCTACGAACTCATTCAAAATAATTTATTAGTATACATTGTATTAATATGTTTTTTATATATTAAATTAATAACTAAATAATATATACATATATATACTGAGATTTTATTATAACGATATATCCATATTCCATCTTTTATACATCTCAGCATCACACATGCGTAAGTATTGTTTACCATCTCCTCGATGTGGTGATTTTTTTTGTCAGCACATTACATGGATGATTATAATTTTGTAAATGCTAAATATATATTATAGTTATTACATTATATTATTTTTATATAATTAATCCCCCATTTCCCCACCCTTTCAATATTTATGTAATGATATCGTCGCATGTGGTTACATACGACCTACTGTCAGCACGGCGTGATTCTATTTATTTTCCTTATTTAACCTTGATGAATAGTAAAAAAAAGTTTATATTGAATAAATAATATATTAATTACCTTAATTTTATTATTGATATTATTTTAACTCTATCATTTCCATAGAATCAGAACTTGCATGACAAAACATTTTTAGTAGAATGATGTATTTAACACATGAAATAAGGGTAGTAATGAAATATTATAAATAAATATGTGATAAAATGTAATATAAGGATCATATATTATATCATAAACATGAATATTGATCTTTTATATATTAAAAAATGATTTAAATATTTATACATGAGTTTTCAACACATTTGAATGAAGTCGAACAAGAGGTAATATATTTCTTAACTAAATTTCCATTCATTGTGTTAAACATCTAAGTAATTGATTATGTCAACTATGATTATATATGGAATGAATTATTATCATATTATTTCGTAATTGAAAATATTCTATGTGTACTTATTATTCATACACTCATTCAATTCATTTCATTAACACTCACATCAATGAATTTATCTTTGTAATGGATTTTTGTTGTACTTTTTATCTATTAGACATAAGATTTATTCACCACTTATTTATTTATTATGATGTATATAATTCCCCATAACCTTGTTATATAAGGTATTTATTTATTCAAATTATATTTTAAGTCTTCTTATATTTTTTTCATTTTATCGGGCTTATGAGATGCAAGATTCCCATGTGTTATGAATTTATTTCATAGTCTCTTCATTATTTCGGATTGATCGTGTTTATTTCCACAATGAGGAATAATTAGCCATTATTTACATGTTATAAAAAATTATTTAAAATTGTTAATAATATATTTTTCAACAAATTTTTAATTTTTAAAAAATATTTTGAAAGAAATAGTTATTTAATTTTTAAAACATGGCTCATTTGGATTCTGTAGAAAAAGTGAATGGAATTTTTTTAACATATATAGAATGAATGTAATTTGCAGCCATCATGATCATTAAAATAAATTAAGGATTATATTATAAGAATCAAATGATATTTAAAATGAAAACAATTTTCAAATTTGTATATTTTTTATTTTTTGAAAACTAATTTTCAAAATGAAAATGATATTTTCCAAATAAATGTAGTTCATGATCTTTTTATGATTTTTCAATTCATTAATGGAAAAAAACTACATTCCTACCCCATTCCGTAAATGTTTAAATGATATAATCCTTTATGATAATTAGATATACATATTTATTGTATCTAGTTTATTATTATTGACCATGTCTTATACTAATTTTAATTACGATAATTACATTAAATGTAAATTTTTTAACTAGGGATCTATTCTTTTTATATGTATATTTTACTCAATATTGATATTTTTTTAGAAGTAATATTTATTCCAGATTTTAATAAAACATATATATGCAATAAATTCATTGAACATGAAATACATGGGTGCTACCCGTTTATAGATATCCCCTCGATGCATCAGTAGTATAATGATATGACTATCATAGAAAAATTAAATGGGATTTTACCAATAATGATTAAAATATCTTTTAAATTTTCTTGAATGTATAGATTACATGATGTAAGAGAACATGGTGTAAAATATTATGAATTTCATCTAGTAATAATTCTATTAATATTCTTCCATCCTCTTTTCACAATGTTATTTTCCTATGATATATGTTTTACACAAGTCATTGATTAAATTGAATATGTTTCCAATTATTTATATTTCCATAATTTTTATAAATTTTCTTCTCATGATAAAAAAGTTATTGATTACATGGAATGTCTGTTCATTCATTTACAATTAAAAATTAATTAGGCATTTTTTAATTATTTTTATCCATCATTATATGTAACACTTACTAAAAATCTGGGATTACCTTTATTTTATTTCATTTAATTGTGAATCCATGAAGTGTAAAATGATTTTCATTCAAGGATATTATAGGGGGGATAATGGTTTTCTAAAAAATTGTGTTTTATGTTTTGTCATCAAATTTAATATGGGGATAATATACGATTATAGTCATCTAATACAGTAAAACTGTTTAGTCTGTTAAGATGGGATTCCTTGAATATTATTCTAATTTAATAAAGTAAGGAATCCAATCTGTGATACTAGATCTGGGGTTGTTATGATTGGTATTAGTGGATATTTAGTAGAATCCTTGAGAATTAGATTTAAGAAAATATATAATATTGAACACAACCATATAATTGTATTTGAAAATATTCCTAAAGGAAGTATGTTTATGATTCATGCGAGGTTGTTTAAGATTGTTAATTAATATAATGGGTTAATAATTATAATGTTGATCATAAATTTGACGTCATAGACAACCCTTTTGAGGTTTATGTGATGGGTTTTTAGGATATTATTGAAATTTTGGAGATTGTATATGAATGTTAATCTATATTGGAATAATAGATTTAATGGATAAAGTATTATTGTGGTTTTAAGGGGTATAAATTTAAATGTAATATTTTATTCTAACATATACTAATTCATTTCATGTTTTAATGTTGTTTTTTACAAATATTAATTATTTTTCATCAAGATGAAATTAAAAGGATATCGCATAACATTATTATCCCTAACTGATTACATAATCATCAATATCAACGAAAAATCTTGTTAAAATTATTTTGAATGTTTTTTTGAACTCCCCAATCACTTGGATGAACCAGTTTGATCTATCCAATTAATTATAATTTTTGAAAAATTGTAATTGATCATAAAGTCACTTTTATCTAATTTCAAAATCTATATTCCTCCATATAATTCAAAAATAGAATCACCTCCTTGTATTTGAGTATTTATTTTCAAGGGATAAATGATTCATGATGAAATATGACGAAAATAGAAAATGCATAATGGAAGAAACTAATGTTTGGATTTATGTAATGAATTTTTATATTATATAATTATTCTATTTTTGGGTTTATAAGGATGAATTTTAAATATATAACTAATATATTTTATTTATAGATGGATAAAACAAAAAAAATATTGGGTAAATATTTGAAAATGATGTTGAGTGAAGGATCATTTATCACTAATATTATTATAAATACTAAATATCATGAGAATCACAAAGCACCCAAAGGATATTCTATAGTATGCGTTTTTACAAATAAAGAAACAAATGATGGATGGAAGAAAACACTTTAAAAAGTGGTGTGGTGAAATGGTGATAATTTATTGGGTATATATGTTGAGTTTTGTTAAATTATTTAGGTACATGAAACCATTAATATTATATATAAAAACAAGTTACTTTTGAAATAAGAAATTTAATATTTTTGGACATATGTTTATAACTACATATAATATTTAAGGTTTATATTTTCTTTGATTTTATAGTAATTATGGGGTTTTATATTTTTGGGAATGAATATTGAGGAATACAAGATTACATTTAATTTTAAAAAAATTCATTAGGGGTGAATATATCAATTTTAATTTTTCAACTTTTGTAAAAAAATATATTATCATTATTTTAGAAAACTGAAAACTCTTTGGCTGGGTGACATCCCATGACATCTAGTAAGGCCACAGGGATTGAACCCAAAACCAAATAGGGCAGGGGAAAATCACCTACCACTAGACAACATGTTTTCATAGTGAGGGTGATATATTTTTTTATTAATATAATTTATATTTTATATACAACCATGGGATTGTAAATTGATTTGGTGATATGTGATTTATGTAATTTTGGAAGATAAACTCTATTTTGGGAACACTAAATGATTATGGTAAACATAATATTTTTTAAAGGATAATGGATAAATATTATTTTAGAGTAATATATGATTTTATAATGGATTTATGGAGATTCATTTGGTTTAGTGAAACGATTAGAATATCATGGATATTATATGTTCAGTGTGTGTTCATTTTTGGAGATAAATATCAAATTTATATTGGCAGATTATATGATGAAATAATTATAATTTTTGAGTCTCAATAATAGGAAAGAATATTTTTGAGGAAATTTTATGATGCATATTTATATAATGGTCTAAGATGAATTTTGGGTATTACAATTTAATTTTTTGAGATTACTATAGTTTAACAAATTTAATGATTATTATTTTTTGGAAAATATATTATCTTGTACTAACTATATTGTTTTTTGTAAAGGTATAATGAATGGTGGAATATATTTTTAATTTTTTATTTATTTATTAATCTATAGAAAATGATTATAATACATTCAGAATAATGAATTATACTCATCATTTGATAAAAAATTTGAGTTTTGGTGGAAATTGATTAATGGACGAAACTCTAATTTTTAAGTAAGTGTATTTTATTTTATTCTTATTCTAGTATGTGAAACAATTTTTAAACTGATGAGGAATGATTTTTAAAGAGAAAGGATATCAGAATATTTTTAATATTGAGAAATTAATTGCCTTTTAGCAATTTATATATTTACAGTTCTATGATGGTTAACTTTCTCATGGTTATGTTTTCTATCAGTTGTTATTAGTACTCTATAGTGGGATTTATATTCATTATCTATGTTTTCACATCTCAACAATGTAATTATATATAGAAAACTATTTTGTGTTACTCTATATGTCCTTCATTCTTCCATATTTTTATTTTTCACGAGGAATTTTTATAAATTCCTTTTTAACATGGTGGGTTTCCATCCATGAAATTTACAAATATCAACAAATAATATTCTACCTAAAATTATAATTTGGGAGGAAAAAATTTAATAATGGGGGGATAATGTAACATTGTAATATTATACATTATGACAATTTTTTAATAAATTTAATTTCATTGATATCTTACATTGCATACAACATCGATCAAACACAGACTGAGATATACTATTAAATATTATTACTTTAATTATAATATTAAAAATAATATATTATATTATATGGATTGAATTGGATTTAATATATTATGAAATATTTATTAAGTTCATATTTCATTGTGTATATATAAATAAACAAATGATTTTTTATAATGATATTTAGTCTTTATAAATATGTTTTCATCCGAATTTTTTAATTTCATTCTATGAGGAAATTAATGAATAGATGATTTTTATTATTATATAATTTATTGGATAAAATTATTATAATGTTATTAATTATTATATTAAAACTATCATAGGATGATATTTTGTGATTTTTCTAAAGAGATATATTTTCTATTGAATTGTTATAATTACAATTTTTTTAAAAAAATTATTTTCATTATAATAAAAAATATATATATGATTTAAATATTGTATAAATACAAATTAAGTAATATTTATTTAGAAATTATATAATATTTTTATTTTAATTACCCTATAGTTTTATTTTTGTATAATTATTATTTTTACTCAAAAAGGAATTTTTCAAGAGAATAGTTTTCTTTGCGTTTTATAAGATTAATTTTAAAATAAATAAAGAGAATTATGTGTTATTAAATTTAAAAAATGGATTGAATATTTGTATTCGTTTGGTAAAAATTTATTATATAGGACCCTTTTTTTGGACAATATAAATGTTAACCATAGTATTTATTTAGCAAAGTAAACAATAGATTGGGTAGTTGAAGTTAAAAAAATAATATGGATTATGAAATTACTATATGAATAGATAAACTATTATGTCATGAGTAATAATAGTTAATAATAATTCAATTATCAGGTATATTTCCATTTATTTATAAGGTAATGTTATTATGATATTTAAAATATTTTATTTTAAGAAAAGTAAAAGATGTCATATTTATGATTTTATAAACAATATCATTTTCTATATAGTTTTATATAAATGTAATATTTGAATATAAATAGTATTTTAAAATCATATTGAATTATAGTAATATTATTAATTTTTTTTTAATTTTTAGTTTATCAATATTTGACTTTAATACTTTTATGACATTGATGCAGTAATTATTTTACTAATGGAAATTTCAATAAATGATAACAAAAATATTAACATAAATATAATTTGTGAAAATTAGTCTCATTAATAAATTTTATATACTAAATTATGATTTTATAGATGTACGAATAGAGATTTTTAGAAGTTATATTGTTGTATTGATATTTATAAAAGTCAAAGTCAAAGATAGTGTCAATATTTAAAGTAATTATATTTTAAAACAAATCATATTTTATTAAAAGATATATAATTAATAAAATTATTAAATCAAAAAAATAATTTATATAAGGATTAGAATTTCTATAATATCCTTTTATGAGTCTTTTTTCATTTTATAGTCACAATATTGTCCCTTAACATGTAAAATCTATGTGGTTATAGAAAGAGTTATTAGGTGTTAAATAAGGGTTAAAACTAAATGATAAGTGTAATTATGTGATTTTTATAAATTGTATTATGAGATAATTTAGACCCATAATAAGCATATTATGTAAAAAAAATACTTTACATCCATTTTAATTGAAAATTATTATATATTAACTTAATATTGCGAGAGTTCCCAATAGTACCCCTACATTAATTGTAAAATTTCACTCCTTATTTTACTTATTTACAACACCATGATCTATATATATCAACAAAACTATAACATTTAGTAGATTAAAATTCTTTATCAATGTTATTTATTTTCTTATCTTTCCAAAATATCTACCATAGGCCCCCTAAAAGTAGTTATATATAAGCTCCTTTATAGAAGAGGTAATGGTCTCCACCGAAGCATTCAAAATTCTATCATCATATACATCATATTAATTTTATATTTCCATACAATATTAATAACTCTAGTATCATATGTATATAATTATATTTTATATTGATGTAAAAATTATATTCCACATTTAATCAACCCTTTGAAGAAAAAAATCATTATGCATTTGTGCATAGGTACGGATTACTCTCCAGATAAAGTGGTTTAATTTTTCTCATAAGCACTTTACATGGATGGTTATAATGATGGAAATGTTAAATATTACTTGATATTATTTCATTATAGTTAATCATCCATTTCCCCACAAATTTGTTATTAAAAGAATAATATCGTTGTTTATGTGTATGTACTCTCTACCATCTCTATGGTACGATGCTATTAATTTTCCATAATCAACATTCAAGAATGATTCTTTAAAAGTATAGAAATCAAGAAATATATTATTTATGGATTTAATATAATTATTTATATGATTTATTTATTTTATATTTTGTTAAATGGAACATACCTAATAAATATTACCATGGATATTGAAGCACATTGTATCCAAAACAAGGGTAATAATGAAATATTTTTAAAAAATATGCGATAATATGATATAATAGGTTCATAAATGATATCATAAATATGAATATGGTTATGTAATAAATTAATAACCTTATTTAAACACATATATAATTTTCTTGAGTATATTATAAGGAATTCAAACAAGAGCTTTGGGATTTTATAACTCAATTTCAATTCATTTGGTTTAAATTAGACTTCATCGATTTTGTAAGGATAATATTATTTGTGGAATGAAATATTGTTATGTTTTGTTTTATTTTAACATTTTAATTTTTAGTTACAGTTTATACACTTAATTTATTCATTTTTTCTAGTTCTTGCTTCATTTATTTGATCATTTTAATGAATTTGTGTCTTAATTTTATTTTTGAGGGACACATTTTTTATTCACAAATTACATCTATTTCTGATTTATATGTGACACCTTTTACATTTTATTTCATGAAAATATTCATATTAATGATATTACATATTTTTTAATTTTACTTACTAATGGGGCTAATGATTTACAATATATCCATGTGTTAAGAATTTAGTTCACAATCTCATCATTATTCGAGATAATTTATTTTTAAGTACCCACTATGAGATATTTATTTTTAATGATCTTCTATTAAATTTACGTTTTAATATTTTCTAATAATATCATTTTTATCCATCTTTTAATTTTTAGAAAATATTTTAAAATGATTCTTTATGTAATATTTAACACAAAGCCTCTTTGGTTTTTACTAAAAAAGTGAATGGAATATTTTATTTATGATTTATAACATGAACATAATTTTCATCCATCATTACCAATCAAATGTATTAAATATTACACTATATGGTTAAAATTTTATTTTCAAATAAATTTATTTTTATAATATTTTTTGAAATTGTAGTTTTAAAACATTTTTTTCAAAATAGAAACTATATTTTCCTCAAGAATATTTTTAATAATCTTTGTATGGTATTTATATTTATAAATGACAAAAACATTATTAGTTCTTGAATGTGTATAATTTTAAAAGATAACATTGTTTGTGATCATTGGGTATATATATTTCATTTAACGTCAATATGATTATTTCCAACAAAGTATAACACTTTTACTTATAGTGATTACATGGAATGATATTTGATTAACTAGGTAAATATTGTTAAATATGTAACTTTTAATAAATATAGATATTTTGTATAATAAATATTGATTCATGAATTAAGTCAACCATTTTGATATAAAAGGAATACGTTGTAAATTTAAGACATGAGTGTGGAAATATAATAGATATCCCCTCGATCAATTGGCAGTGTTGTTATAAGTAAATGTTTTCCAAATTAAATGTTTATACAAAAAATGATTAAACTATATTTTGAAAGATCATGATGGTATAGATACCATGATGTTATAGATCATGGTGTCCAATAGTAATCAACTTATCTAGTAATAATTTCGTTAATAATTATCCTTTATATGTTTATAAGGATTGTATATTTGGATTCATACAGTGAGAATGTTATCTGTTAAATGGAATTTGTTTCCAATTATTGAGATTTCCATAATTTTAATCAATCATCTCATGATAAAATTTTATTTATGAAATGGATTGAGTGTTTAGTTTTTCAAATTTCCATATTAATTATTAATTATTCATTAAATATCAGTTTCATTATATGTAACTCTTACTAAAAATCAGACCTGACCATTATTTACTTTTACATCTATAGAATTTTTTATGTGTACAATGTTTGTAATGTAATGATACTATAGAGGGAATTATGTTATTATCATACATGAATTATATAGTAATTTCTTTTCAAATTTAATATTGTAATCATATATATATCCAATTTCAAAAGACTGCTAAACTTTTATGTTCTCAAGGATGTCATACATTATATCTAATGACACTGTCAAAATATAAGGCATCAACTTGACATTATTGGAGTTTCCATTGTAACAATAGTAAATTGGCTAGGTGAGTTTTATTTTCATTTGTGTATATCTTTATCTATATGGTCTAAGGTCATCAAACATTTCTCTGTATCAAATATATCATTTTTTAGTTGTAAAATATCTAAAAATAGAAGTGTGAGGGATCATGTAAATAGTTCCTCAAGAGGAATATACAGAATAAAACATATTGGTGAGACGTGTTTGGTTTAAGTGGTAGTCAATAAGCTACATCACTGACGTGATCAAAAATTTCAATGGACTCGATGTATTTGGGATATATCTTACCCTTATTCTAAAATAATATGACTCTTTTCAATAAAGATATATATTGGAATACCTTATCTCAAATCTCAAAATCTATGTCTCATCAATTGTTTTCATCATATCTCTTCTAGTGACTCTATGTAGATCTGATGTGTTTCACAATGGTTTAGTCCATTTCTATTTTTTCCTCAACCATTTCTGGTCCATGAAATGCGTGATAACCAACTTTATCCCCTCACATAGTTGTTTTATAGATATTTATATAAAGGGATTCATTTTGGACAATATGTATTATTAATCTGAAATAATTATTGTATGAGAACCTGGTTAGAAGAATATACTGATCTCATCCACATTTAATTGCATCGTGAATATGCTCATTATGTCTTATAGTTTCTAGAATGTCCACACATATGACAAGTCATTTTTAGGGTGATAAGATAGAATTAATATAAACACAATGTTAAGAAAATGATGGAAAATCTTTCAGAAATTAGAGTTAATCTTGGATCATGGTGAGATACAATAGATAATTTTGGGAGTGAATTTACACTAACATTAAGTGATATAGGCAGATGTGGATGTAGGCATGATGCATACACAACATAGGCATGATGCAGGCATGATTCATGCCTGATGAAACTATTAGAATCATGCAAGCATGACACTACACTAGTCTTTCATGCATGTTTCTCTTTTTATGTCTATATGATGGGCTTCATTCCACTGTCCTTCAAATCCGTGTACTAAATAAATAGGTCTGGATGGATTTCCTATCCATTGGAGGATATGAACTTCATTTATAGCATGTGTGTGTGGTGTGTGATTGTTTAATGTAATTTTGACCCCAAGAACCAATGACTATGCTGATTTCTCCCATTTCTATGAAAGTATGTGTAATGGTTGCAACATCCCCTTGGAATTTAACAATTTAGCCTTCACCTACTACCATACAGGGAATTTTGATATATAGTATGTGATCTCCTTTATAATTTTTTTCCACTAATATTTTTCTTCTATATATTAATAAATCCTTGTACTACCAAGGTGTATACATGAATCATTAAACACCTCTTTATTTATCTCACGATTTTATTGATCACATAGTCATGAACCAAACCCTATCACTCCTTCATAACTTTTAAACTTCACAGATTTAAATTTTCATGGATCATAAATGTTATTATATATTTCCAAATCATATATTGGAGAATATATAATATTATATTGAAGGTATGGTTGAAAATTTATTTGATAATAGAATGATGATTTTGCATCCTTTATAATCCCAATGTTGATCCTTCACATGTCTAAGTACTTGGTATTTCTCTGAAATGTAATCACTGATAAGGTTGATGAATCCATTCTAATTAAGTCATCTTCCACATTATTTTATTCCCCATGATAGTAGTGGGTTGTGTATTAATATTCATTTATGAGCTCTAACCATAATATTTTTTGGCACATATTAATCTAATTCTATGTAAATCTATATGAGATACCCTTATAATCTATATATACTTCATAATTATCCCCATAGTGATCATGTGGCTGGATTTTAAACATGATGATCATGAAAATATACTATATTTCATAGAAGGGGTAGTTCTTCTCATGATTTTTCAATGTCATTGAGTTGTAGGCTTTCAAATTATCATTCTATAATAGTAAATATCCCATGCATTAGAATGATTCATCATTGTATATCATGTAATGATCCCCATTTTAGGGAAGTGTAAGGATATTTTTTGGGATAAAAATATTTTTAACTCCATTAATCTATCTTCACATTATTTGATATGTGCATACCTTACACCCTTCCATTTCTTATTGGTTATTTGGTTTTACAATCACAAGAAGTTCCTTACAAACTATCGGTGATACCTAGCTCAACCAAGGAAACTATGAATATCGGTTAATAGGTCTTGTCTTGGGAACTCATTACATTATATTATATTATAATGATTTATAGATATCCCATTATTGGTGTAATAATACCTCAATAATGGTAATTCTTCAATCTAGAACCCACAATTAATATATATTATATATAGA
This sequence comes from Viscum album, assembly GCA_963277665.1. Lineage (NCBI taxonomy): Eukaryota > Viridiplantae > Streptophyta > Magnoliopsida > Santalales > Viscaceae > Viscum > Viscum album. The sequence goes on along the minus strand of OY728157.1, from coordinate 235,328,086 downwards.
TTCTCCTTTCATATTTTTTTTTGAACAGTATTCAAATTCCTCTTTTACTTCTCATTTATTTTGGAATATATCTATATATCATATATATATAACCCAAAATTTTTATGGAAATACATATAGACTATTCATGAAGTCTACCAATATTTCTATAGCATTATTGAGTCTTAAGGATATTTTTATGAACTTATAGTGTCTATACCTCATTCAAAAGGCGGTATTGTGGATATCTTCTTTAAACACCTATAAATGGTGATATATCAAATGAGGTTCCACCATTTAGAATATTGTATAGCATATAATTAATTTAAAAATGAATCAACATGTTTTTTGGGATAATTTTTCCTTATCATGATTTTTTGAGATCAGGTTAATCAATAAAGAGGAACATTGACCGATATTTCATCTTGAAAGAGATGTTCAACAAACCACATTGTAGAACACATGAGCCTATAAATCCCTTGTCAATATTTTATTACAGCAAATAATTTAGTTCTTATGACACAATGATGGCCATTCTATATAGATTATTGAATAAGAATAGAGATCAAAATTTATGATCCATTGATAAATCAACCTCTCTTTCAAGGAGAATACCATGAAACACATTCGGTAATATATCAGTATAGTCCATCACAGTGTGCACATATGCTAATACAATTACCTCATCGGTCAAAATCAATTTAGCTTGATATTATTTCTCATATGAAAATAAACTCCACAACATAAAAGAATATTCCACAAAAGCTTGACCCACCTCTTCAAAATTTTATTGAATTGGAGGATTAATCAAGAAGTGAAGAGTTATTTCCCCTTATTGATTATTGATGTTGGATTAATGAATGGTCATCCAATCCATAGCCAATATATAATCAAACTCTACTAAATATATTAAAAAAATATCTCTATTTTTCATGCCATAAGCATTGATTTGGAAATAATTATATTATTGGGAAGAAATAATTGATCCTTTTTTTGTTCTCATAGACAAATTAACCACAATATATTGTGGTTATACATTAATAGTTATGATAAAATTATAAGATATTAAGAAATGAATAAGAATATAATCAAAAAATTAATTTTATTTTCTAATGTGAATAACCAATATACCTATCACCACATAAATTTATGTGTCTATTTTATTTGTTGTGATGGAATATTACCATCCTTTTTCCCAAATCCATTGAGATTTTTTTCATTTATAATCCCCAAAAACACTTGGATTAAGGAATTGTAAAACATAATTCCCATGTTAGTTGAAGTTAATACAAAGGAACAAATGCCAAGTGTTGGTTAAGAGATTATTTTCTTCTATAACATTAGGGTTTTTTATCTCTCTTGGACAATGGTTATCCGGATACCCTATTTTCAACATTTAAAACATCTCCAAGTTCCCATCAATCTATTTCAGGGATTATACTTCAATCATACATGGAATAGGGGATTTTGAAATTTCTTTAATCTATAGGATTTATCTTTTAATCCCCACAAATTAAACTCTATTTCCCCATTTTTATCTCCAGGACCATGGAAGCACAAAGATTCTCTATTCCCTATATTGACTGTAAGGTTATAGTAAACAATTTCTTCATGTCTGTTACTGTCTCAAGTAATGAATTATTTTTTTGACTGGGATTAAATCTAATAAATAATATGTACACATTTTTATTAGTGTTTAAAACAATGTCGGAGGATTATCATGAATTCATTTTTATGTTTTCAATAAATCTACAATAGGCTCGTATTTTTATCATCAATTCAAGGAATTCCCTCTCAATTTGTTTTCAATGAAAATCCCTCTCAATTTTAATATAGATTGTTCAAGAAAGTATTTATTGAATTTTTTATTGATTCATTCCTATTATAGGGAATGAATTTCCCCTTTTCAATTCATGTTCTTGATCAGTCTCCCCCACTGATCTTCTTCCCTTTTAATATAACAAACAACCAGTATATTTCTTTTTATTCTGTGAATTTGAGATCAAATACTATCTTATTATTAGATTAATTCCAATATTTTATCTATGGGATCTGATGATATATTAAATTGATAATTTCATTTCAACATAAAATATTTGACTTTAAATTTTTATGTCTTTGGAAATAGATGGATTTACACATGATTCAGGTTATTGCTTATTGAATGAGTTTTTTGGGCTAGTAATTCCATAATTTTCCTTTCACCAACTCCTATAAGGTTAGGAATATCATTAAGGAAATCATTAAACGTCATAGCATGTTGTATGTTTGAACCACTTCTCATACTTTATACCATTATAAAAAATAATGAAAAATCAGGATTAAAATGTTTTAACAAATAAACATATATTTGTTCAAGAATAAATATATATGAAATAAAATATATATGAAATGAATACCATAACATATATGTCTGTAGGTTTCAATCTAAGTTATCAATGTTGATTTATAATTATTTTTTCTAAACTAAAATTATAATTATCTATTTTATAATGGATCATAAAGAATTTTTTATATTTCAAAAGAATATTCCCTATGAATTTCAAATAAGGTGTGCAGCATGGCCTCTATTTCATACACTATGGGGAAATCGATTCAAATACCAACATGTCCTTTCTGGGGTTATTACCCCCATATATAAGTGTTCCATATCTAAATCCACTTGTAGTGTCCATATGTGGTTATGATTTCTTAAAACCCATGCACTCTATAATTTACCAAATATCTAGGATATTATCTATAAAAAAGGCTTATCTTGAAACACATATCTATTGTTTAAAATATAGTATTATAGTTTTAAACTATGAAAATAAATACTATTTTCTAGGATATTAGATATTTAAATAAATTCCATTTAAAAAATTTAATATATATAAATTTTATCATAAATTTATAAAATATCCTCTCGAAGATCACAAGTCTAGGTGTCTTTAGAAGAGTAAGTTCATAATACATGAAGTTGAAACTATGAAAAATACTATTTCTTATTCTCTTTAATAAGGTTATAAATCACTTGGATCTCCTACAATTTCATATGATAACCTAGGAAAAAGATAAAATAAAGGGTCGATCTGTAAATCTTATTAAGGGAATAAATATTATATCATAGAATATTATAAGAGTTACAAGGAATATATGATATCATAAAAGGTAAGGATCATTACTTATAACCTGTGATCATAACATAAATAACATAGAAACATAACATTAGGGAAATTTGGGAATTTGGTAGTAACATATAACATGTGATAAACATAATTCAATGATAAGTCTTAAGATTTCATCGTATGATAGAAATATTACCAAAGAATAATTTGTTTACTCCCTAATCCAAAATATTCCATCACATGAGACTAAAAATTACACAATGAATTGGAGAAGAATCCTAAAAAACCAATCCTGACATGTATATCCACATGTGTGATGTAGAATAAAATGAATCATAAGGAATAAAAACAAGGATTACACTTATAAAGAATTATGTTTCACAATATTGTCAAAAAGAATAAAAAAAGAATAAAGTTATTATTATCATTAAATAAAGAGATTATGTATTCTTAGAAATTCATAATCATTGTCCTCGAAAAATTATTTATATATAGAGAAATGTTTTAGAAAATGAACCACGTAAAAAGGTTTTATGAAAAGGGTAAAGAGACTTCAGATATTGTAAGTAGTAATAATTCTCATAAAAATATATTTGATCTAAAAAGAGATTATTTATAATATTATTTTGTTAGTAAACATATCTTTTTTAAATTAGTTCATTATTTTTAACATTAAAAGAGGTAATTAAAATATATAAGTTCCCATTAATATACTTTTCAAAAGGAATTCAGAATATGACATTTACAACATGTATATTCCAACTAAGTAATGGTTAATTGAACTAGTTATATATGTTTTGGCCATATAGAAAGAATATTAAAGGGGAAATTAAAGAAATATATAATGTGATTTAAAAATATACAAAACGTAACTAAATTTAAATGGGTGGTTTAGTGTGATTATTTACCTTATGTTCATGAATCTATTTACACATTCACGTAAAATCGTGGGAAAAAACAGAATTCATTAAATACATATCTCATAAAAATTTCCATGTATATTTGTTTTATTATAATTTTATTATATTAATTTATAACCAATTTATTGAGATTTAATGTATAATTTTATTTTTATGAGAGTGTTCATTTCATGGTTCTATGGTCGGATTGTTGGTGGATAATTATTTATATTCTAAAAAATCGGACTAAAACACTATAATTGAAATTGAATAATATTAAATTACTTCTATAAGATATTGTTTTCTGGAATACACCTATTTTTTATGACATTAGTATGATTCTTTTATTAAAAATATTAATGATTTAAAATTAGTTCATTAGGTTCTTTTTTAGAAATAATAAATTAGATTCAATTTATTTAATATCGTGGATGTATATAAATTCTATAATGTGAAAAATGTAGGTCATATAATACCATTATAAGTTTATTTTAACCACCATGAAAGTAGTAATGGAAAATAAGAATTTATCATCCATAATGATGGTAAATCAATATAAGGTGGACAGAAATTTATTTTTTTAGAATATGAGGAGATGATGAAGTGAAGTATGGTAGAAAATAAATTATATATTTTAAAATAAATTATATATATCATACTGTATTTATTATTCAATGACTTATATAGGTGGTGTGGAGAAGGAAGAAGAAGAAATGTATTTGAATGAGGTAAATTTAGAATATTACCTATTAAATTTCACATCTTTTAAATACTCTGTATGGAACATTTATGTGGTAATATTATGATACTAGTAGAACTGATATGCGAGGTAGATGTTTTAAAAGAGTTTTGAGAGGAATTTATTTAATCCCCGTTGTTTATAAGGTTTTCATCGAAGGGGTTGGGAGAGGTGATATTAATAAGTGAATAAGAGTAGTGTTTTTGAACATTCTATTCATTATATTTTTATGTATACTCAAGATTATACATTTTATTGGTCATTGGGACTAAATAAATTATGGAGTGAATGTTAGTTTGAACTTATGGGGCCTTATATCTTCATTGACTATAAAATTCATAAATTTATCTTATAATGCTAAATATCATAATGAATTTTATTTCACAATTCAACAAATTTTCAAATATTTTAGAGCGATATCAAAAAACGAACATTAGTAAATTATTGATGTGTAGATTATTAAAATTAAATAAATTTTATGAAAATAATTATATAAATAATTGAATTATTATTTTGAAATTAAATCATCATTTATTAGGAAAAAAGTAATATTCATATTGATTTTTTGATCCCCTGAGAAACTAAATATGAAATCATCAAATTATCATATCATTATAATAAAAATTATATATAATTTTAAATAAATTTTATGAAAATAAAATCTATTACAAATAATTATCATTATTATAATTTTGAAAATTAAACATACATGTTCAAAAATACACTTATTTTATATATTTTAATTGATTTATATACATGTATTAGGATATAAATAGATCAAATTTTCTCTTTATATGATACGTAAATATTATTTTACACATAAATAATTTAGGATACTCTGGTAATTGTAATGTTATTATTCCTAATGGTCATATTACAATTCTAACAATCATAATACTATTCTTATATATATATTACTGTTCCATCGCTTATTTTAATATTCCAATTATCATATTTCAAATAGCCATATGGGTTCCCTAATTTCTATAAATATTTATCATTTCATTCATTCTTCCTTTGCTACTATTTTCAATGAATATAATATACATGTTCATTTTAAAATTCATAATTGATTTCTAACATTATGCTACATTTCTATAATATTAGTTATGAGGGAAGTTGTTTTGGTGTATTGAGATGATCCATATTTTTATATTTTAGTTATCCCATTTTATATTTTTATCATCTTTTACTAATTGTGATTCTTACGGAAAATTTTATTATCCAAATTATATTTTAAAATAATTAAAATGAAATGATGTTTGTTTTATAATTTTTCATGTATAAATTATTCTAAATTACTAAATATGACACAATTATAATAATTAAAATTCTATTGATTAAATTTTTTATAATAAAAATACACCGAGATCATTCCATTTATCACAAAAATTAATGTATGAAAAATTATTAAACCATATATCCTTCAAAATATTATTCCATATCTCTTAGATTTATTTTTCCCTTAAATTTTGAATGTTTTCAGATATAAATTAAGCATGTTATAATAAACATCAACCATAGTTTTGGGATCTCCAGTAAACACATAGACTATATGAACCATGTCTTTTAAATCATTCCATCTTATTTAATCTATCAATTTTTATAAGTTATATCTATATATCTTGACATAATATGTTATGTTTCACTGTATAAAATAAAAAATATGGGCATACTCAAAATTAATTTCTCCATGGATGGTACCTCAACCAAATTTGTATATTTCCTCTGAAAATATTTTTTGAAATTATCATAACATCCACATTTTTTTCATTCATGTTTTTCAGGAAAATTCATTATTACTCAAAGGAATTCAATATAATTATTTCATATATTTATTCTTGTTTTTCAATTTGGATTGAAACACCCTGATTTACATTACACACGTAATACTTCATCTCATTATTTTTAGATGAACTATGAAATGTATTATGGAATTGTAAAATAATTCCCCTCATTTTCCGTTATCCATTATATTCCTTGAAAAATCAACAAAAAAATATATGGGTCAAATTAAAAATCACATTTTTCTTTAGTAGATCCATATACAACCTTATCTTTATAAAAATCACATCCTCCCAAAAATTTTCAATCGAACACGACAAAAAATATTATAATTTTATATTTTCATGTGGAATAAAGTGAATTATCCAAATATTTTACTAAACTATAAGAACTAACAAATCCATAACTATGTTGAACTGCTAATTTTACTATGAATTTAAAAATGACATAAAAACCTCTATGAAATGGTCAGATCCACTTTCTCATTCATTATTCCATCATTTTCCAAAAATTCCCATGTATGATAAAATATATTTTCATAATTTTTTAAGAAATATTATATATTTTTTAATATTCATGAAATCCTCCCATGTAGATTAATCCATAATTTTCTATGTAATAATGACTTATAACTATTCTCAAACCCCCTATTAGAATTGAAATACTACGGTGAATCCATTTTTCCTTTTCTAATGCTCTATGAAGTCATTATTGTGTATTAAATAATTCATAATTTATTAATCTAGAAAATAATATTGTCATATGAAAAATAAAATTATGTTACTGTTAACACAATTTATCCTATATCATGTATGGTTTCAATCTATAAAATCAATATTCTTCTACCACCATGTGTCTTCGTATCTTATAGAAAAAACAACTATATGGTTGAAAAATTATTCACTCATTAAACTATTTATTCATTAAAAAATATTATTTACAATTTAATATATCAAAATTATATTACATTTCATAATTAAAAACCTTAACACGGATTTTTAACAAATCCTACATAAACAACAAAGTTATAAAATTCTCTTCTATGCAAATTTCTATAATTTCATTCCATAAATTCATCCATCTCCATGAATTATCCAAATTATAGACCCCTTATAATTATAGAATTCATTTCAACCATTTCACTTGGTGTATATAATTATTTTCCAACATTATAAAGTACCAAATGAATGAAGGTGATGATATATTTTATTTTTTGTTAATATTTTTTAGGAAAGGTGAATGGGTAAGTAGAAGGTACATGTTTTTATGGATGTTCTATTATAAATTTCATTAAAAGTTATTATTCTTAATGATGTTACTGTTAGAAGATGGAAAATTGTAGAATTGTGAGCTACTACTAGAAAGAGAAATGATCAGGTTGCCTAGTGTTAGGGGAAAAGAAGAATGAAATTTACCATTAATATTTGAGAGAAATTTATTAGTGTTAATTGAAGAAGTATAAATACATCTGATTATTTTGGAACTATTAATCAGTTGAAAAACAATTTATTGAATGTTGAGGAAGTATTGAATAAATGATTAATTTGGAATTATTTTTCAATGGTATATTTTAAGAAGTCTATTGAATGGGGAAGCCAATAAATTCAGAGTTTGAAGACATAGTGTGGAAAAGTCAATATATGGGTTAAATTTAGAACAAATGAAGATATCAAAAGTTATACAATGTAAATTCAAATTAATAAGTGTTCCCAAGAGGGGAATTTTTTATGAATCTAAAAACAAAATACCATTATAGATGAATTAATAGAAAATTATCAGATTGGTATAAGACCAACAATGATCCAAGTTGATATTAATTTAAAAATCTTACCATAAATTTTATAAAGGCCTTATAACTGGTATTTGGGGTTTCATGTAAATAATGATGGGTTTTAAATTTTATGAATATATGAACAATTGAAAAATGAGTTTATAATTTACAAAAATTTGAATTGGTGGTTGAAAATAATGAATGTTATTTTTTTCAATCTTTAGATAACTTATCACAAGTTTAGTTACCCTTACTTGAGATATCTAGAATGAGTAATGTGAAGCTATTGTGAGAAAATATATTGATAAGGTGTTCAAAACAATGATGATGACATATGAAGTCAATTCTATTGAAATAAGAAGATGAAATAAGACGTTTTAATAATATGAAGGGGAAATGTATGGAGACCATGTGAATCTTTTCGGAGGCTATTTTAAGTACCAATGACTATAACATATTGACATAATACAAAGGAGAGTTGGAAAAAGGATTTCCATGAGATCTCACCAATAGTATATTCACTGGGGAGTGTTTGGAAATTTATGTTGTGGATGAATTTGAAGGAGGAAATTGACTCATATGGATGAACATTCACCATAAGTTGATAGATGTTATTTTCAATTATTTGTAGCCATAATTAATATGACTATACTAAGATGGATGTTCACATTTCAGATATCTTGAATGAAATTTTTCTATTTCACTATGATATACTGAGGAACTAATTACTGTTAAAATAGATCTTTGTTAATTCTTTTAAGGATTGGAACCATTATATCCATAGAAGCTATTAAAGGTGGTCAATTCAAGATTTTAGAATGTATTAATTTTAAAATAAATCACATGTGTTCCAAAATTTATTTTTGGATAATAAATAATATATAACAGAAGAATTGTTTGATTATTATTGATTGAAAATAATTGGCCAGATTATAACATAAAAGAGAAGAACAAAATGATTTCATATAAAAAACTAAATACATTCCTTAATATTATAATGTTTATTAATTGAGAATACTAGAATATGATGTTATGGTTTTTTGACTGTGCCCTTGCGATTTAGAATATAGGAATGAGGCAAGACATACTATCATTAAGTGCCAATTAATGGAAGTTATATACATTATACATTGATGTAGTGAGTGAACTAGAGGATTAGAATTTAGAAATTAAGGATATGATGATTTAAATGCTGAGTATATTGGATGTTCATACGAAAGTGAAGGATCCATTCATGTATAATTTCATTGACATCCCTTCATGACTAGTGGTTTTAGTATAGATAATTTCATAATTTACACCAAGAGGTAGAATGGAGTATTTAAGTTATATATCAACCACATGAATAATATTGTGATTTTAGAGTTTATGATGAATCCCACTCTTTAGTAAAAGGATAATTTTGTTATGAATTTTAAATGTTTATTGATAGTGATGAGTTTATAACTTAGACATCCCTGGTCTTTTGAGAAGTAGGATTCCCACATTTGTGTCATACCCTATAAAAATAACTACGAGTTTATTCTATTATATTATATAAAATGTATATAGGGTAGGTTTTGAGGTTTCGTATAAGAGATCTATACATCCTAACCCATGGTAATGGTTTAATCAATCTAAATGTATCAAATGGTTAATTTTATTTTTTTGGTAAAATTTGGTCACCTCAGATTTAACTCCTCTGTCACATTAGATTCATGGTCCTCAAGGACTAACAAGTGTTATCAGTTTATTTGTTCACAATGATTGGATATACCATTTTTCTCTGATTTAGTAAAAAATAATTATAACATGAGGATTTATATATGAAATAGATATGCCTCTACTAGAATATAAAATATGTAATATTGATAAAAATAATTTGAAATATATTCATATATGTAAAATATTAATGGTTTTGTAAAACAACTCTGAATATTTATCATATTAATGAATCTTAGAAGTAGTATATGTAAATATCTCTAAATCAATTAAAAGTAAATCAATAAAAATCATATGTTAAAGTGAGTGGAACGATTACTAAAAAATCTATATGAATTAATTCTCATATTATAGGAGTATTTATTATGTTATGAATGTTTAATTGGATCACTTATCCATGTAATTTATTAGTGTTTTAAATAATTATGAGAATTAAAAATTTTCATATTCTTTCTGATCTATATTTTTCAATATTTTTGTTAAATCCCCATGGGACTACATTAAGGAAATTGAGTGGCTATATGAATGTTTAAATGGTCTTTTGAAGATACCTTATCAATTGAAATTTTGAATTTACCTTTTCATGTGACCATGTAATGTGACCTTATGATGCGACATTGTAAATACACCATTAGACGTGACCTCATGATGTGAACATGATAAGTTCTCTTTTGATGATATATTTTGAAGTGAACTTGAGTGAAATTTTGGACAATTCCTAGATTTGACCTCCAATCATGTTATTGTGGGGGAAAATATTAAATTGTTTGAAAGTAAATGGATGAACACAAATTATTTAACCATATGAATAAAATTAGTTCTCTGTATGAATTATAAAATTTACAACAAAATTAAATTGTAATTTCGAGAAAAAAGTGACTGTACAAATAAAAATAAAGCAAAGACATTAAAAAAGTATTTACAAGGGAAATTTTGAATATTATTTAACATACCTTATGGACTATCTATAGTAAAATAATTACATAGTCAAATATTTTCCCAAAAAATTATGTGGTTTATTAAAAAATTTATAATTTGATTTACTACGTATATTTTCACATTATAAAATTATTATAATTATTCATTAAATAAATCTAAATTACAATCATAATCTAAAATTTTATTTGTAAAATATTTATTCTCAATTAAATGACCATCATGTTTTATTAAGTGTCACACTATATTCTTGGGAAAACATGACTTTCAAATTTAATATGGTAGGAATTTGAGCTATTTAAATCATACAATTTATGTTTCTTTTCCTAGGATTATTGAAATGGTTTATGTGTTTATGTCTTGTATGCACATTCAATGATGAAATAATATGCTTCTTTAGGAATGATAAAATGCATCGTGATTAATTTTTTGAATGTGTTATTCAAATAAGACATATGTATAAAATTTTTTAAAGATACATATCAAGAAACAAATTGTAGGATATTATTTAAATATAAAGATTCAAAATAATTCTATTTCCATTTATGGCTCTGAACCAGGATAATAATTTAATCAATTGTTGATGTAGAGAATACTACTACCTAAAACACATATCCTAAATTTTCTATCTAATTTTCTGGTGTTAATTATTTCTTCTATTTTCTACGGGTGTAATTTTATCTAGTTACACTACCCATTATGGTGTAGGATAATTCATTATGGCCTCCCATAAAATTTGGATTTGGGTTGGGACTCCTGATAAGAAAAAGGTAACCAAAATCAATTTTTTTCCTAACAAGAAATGTATGGGGATTCAATCAAACCGTAGAAGGGTTAAAATAACAGTTCATCTTCTACCACCACATTAAATAGTAGTTGCAAGTTTGATCCACTATTTTTGAAAAATTCTGTGTGATTGGTTTAAGCGCCCTATTTTTCAAATGGTTTTCTTTTATAGTTATGTCTCTTGGTTTTTAAAAGGTAGATGAAAAAGGGTTTTGATATCCATTTAGAAGTTAGAGATTCCATTATAGTGGGTTCCATCAACCTCAATGTCTGAAATTTGTGAAATGTAGACTGTGATCATTTATAAATAAACTAATATAAAAACAATTGTGTTAATTTATTTTTTCAATACATTAATATTTATTACCAGTGATTAAAATAATTAAAAAATGGTTAGTGAATCCCCCTCTTATCCTTTATTTAATTCTCTTTCTGAACTCCCAATTGGTATAGAAGGGATAAAAACATTTATTGTCAAATATTAACATAAATGGTGTCAAAGAAAAAATCATATATTGAGATGGTGTGATGGAATAATAATGATGGATGTACTCCTCAAATACCTCACCCTATCATGGAATATATTATGGATACTGAAAATAATATATAGAGGATTTTATAAAACAATAAACCATTGAAGGTCGTAAAATTATTGTGTATCTTTACAAGATAACTGAAGATTATCCCGGAACAATATTGGAAATGATGTAACAATGTATGTGTTAAATTTAAAAGTTATTAATATTATATATTTTGAAATTAAAAGGAATCTATATAGTCATACTTAAACTTGTATTATAGAAAAATATGTTTATAAAAAAACACCAAGCTAATTATTTCAACCAATATAATTAATAAAAATTAATTAATTATTTATTACATATTGGTACACATAATATATCCCATGATGATAGTGAGCCCTAGTGTCCATGAGAAATTAAGAACATGAACTAATAATTAAAAACAATGAAACAACATTTTTATTTAAAAACATCAAAATAGGCCTCTGTATTATTTCGATATTCTAATACATCATCTGATAATATAGGAATGTATATAATAAATTGTTGAGATAAAAAAACTAGTATGGGGTTAATAATGTACAACATGATGAATATAATGAAACTGAATCATTAGCTATGTTATTAGTATATAAAATGGGTGTGAATTATTAACATGAATGTTAAATTATGAGATACTATGATAAATTAAAAGAAATATATGAAATTGGTTAAAAAACTAATAAATGAAATCATCAACATAAGTAATCGATTACTACCATGAAATCATAACATGATGTGATTAGGATAACATCTCTTTCACTATATATTGAATCCCATGAGATAAAATCATTTCCTAAATAATTTGAGGGCTATATAATTTTTCTCCCACCCTTCATTTTCATATCATATACAATCATAAATCTCTCACATAGATCACACCACATAAGGCTGAATTTCATAAAATTTAACAGCATAATTAAAGAGGATGTGTAAGGACACATGCATGATATACATGGAGATTAAAATAATTTTGGGGAATACATATTACATTACAAAAATAGACACCCAAAGTCCATATTAGTTTTCTGCATTTGGAATCATGGAATAGAAACTATATTCTAGTGAAATAAATTCAATGTTTCCCACAATGATCTACCCCATATACAATCCATCCTAAATCCATTATTTATAACACTGGAAAAAGAAAAAATATGACCGGGTAAAATAAAATGCTATGTAAGAGTAAAAAATATGATATCAATCATATAATAATAATAATACATTATAACATTAAAATTTAAAATCATATCATGCATATAAAAGATCATGATAACATTCCATTGAATAATTCATAACAGTACATAATGAATCAACGAACATATTCCCGAAGGGAATAACATAAGCCATGGAATTTGAGGCATACATATAATTAAAGAAAATCATTTCTAATTATTCATGTCTTTTTACCAATACTGTCATATCAGATAAAGTCCTCTATGGAACTGAGTTCACTCCTCATTCCATCCCTATATTGTTGATTTGAGATTACTTTCCATTCCAGCAAAATATTACTGAACTGAGATCATTTCCCATTATATTATTTTCTACATCAAAATTTATAAATTTTCACCCAATGGGTTGAAAATATATATAGGTCCCACCATTTACATAATGAAAATCATACATATGTGTGACATAAGAACATAAATTATATCATAATTAATGGAATAAAATAGTTTTATAAACATAATTCCATCATAAAATAAATCTTGGAAAAAAAATTTATTTAATAAATAAAATTCCATGATAAAAATAATAAACCATAGGACTATTGGCTATATAATTCATTAAAAATATACCTTTTAAATAATTTCATCATAAATGGAAAATAATTTTTATAGTAAATATCAAATTAATTCTTGATGAAAATATCATTTCGTCTTCAGATTTTTTTTCTTAAAACCCATGAATTTTTTTAAAAGAATAATTCCATTGAAAATAACCTTGAAATATTTTAAGGTTAGATTTATTGGAATAATTCATTATGAATGTTTAAAAATCCATTCATTCCGTATAGGTTAAAAGAAAGCATTATACATGTAATTTTGTTGGATAAGTAAAAAATTATCTCGTATCAAAAAATGAACAAATATTCATTTTATAACTTTTAGTTAAAAATCATAAATTGGTAAAATTGGATTCTAAATTTTATATAAGAATAGAAATTATATTTTATAACACATATTTAAGAAACATGAACATAAATGATAAATATACCCTAGTAAAAACTTATTATAAACACCTTGGATTATAAATAGATTGTGAAACTATTCTTTACCTTAGGTCCAATTTCCTTTGAATATATTTAATGTCATGTATAAATATTGAAATAAATTAATTATCTTATTCCATAATCGTATTCATTTTTATTACATCATATATGTTTATATTATAAACTTTTTGGTCAATACAATTCATTAGTACTCATTATTCATGTATTAATTTGACCATTTTCTTATGAATGTGTTTTCGAATTAGTTATGATTCATCATTAGAGTTATATTATTTTAAGAATGATATTAATTATATATATCATATTTATTAATTCCAAATATTTTAATAATTAATTATTTGTTGGAGATCTTACTGTATGGCCCAACCTTAAACATTACATAATCTTGAATTTAGATAATAATTCTCATAGAGGATATTTTCAGGTTTATAGCCCTAGAGAATTAGGTCACAAATTATATATAACAACTTGAATATTATAGGAAGACACTTCTACTCACAATAAAGTTTTTTCCATACACAAAAAATGTTAAAAAAATAAAACATCTCTACTTCCATGTTTTAGACAGCATGAATTTTCCTTCATCCAATCCCTGACCCTATTCATCATTATGTCATGTGAAAAACATTTAAAAAATTGGAATCAGTATAAAAAGATCAGTATGGGATACATAAAGAAGGAAAACTGTTAGTTTTTCAAAACGAAATGTACACCACAAACACATTATCATAAATTTATACTTTTTGCCTTAAAAAAGGTGAAAAAACACTTAACTAAGTATTAGGTCATTGATTAACCTATTTGTAACCAAAATATTACCATAAATCCCATAGAAAACAACGTATATCATATAATGGTAACTTGGGACATAAAAATACTTAAATGGAATAAACATATAGTAGACTTCCACACATATCAAAAATGGAATAGCCATACTGATGACTTCCATTCCCAATGAATTGGATATTCTAATGTAACTACTCGTCCTTGGTTTATCATGGAACCACCCATCATTTAGTTTATCACGTAACCACCCATCAAATGTCCATGTACCATTATATAATCATCCAACATAAAAGATTTCAAATATCATCATTTCGTTCATAAAATTTCATTTGAAATCATTACAAATAATTTGAATATATTAAGATAGTAAATTCATTATAAAACCATTTTAAATACCAAAATATGTAGAAAGTTTATATGGTATTTATTTTCGGTTTAAAAACATCTTGTCTTGTTAAGGATTCCAAATATTTAATAATGCTCGCGGTGGAAGAAAGCTCATTGTTTCCTCATATGTTAAAAACATTCCATTTGTCATTTACAAAAATATTTCATTAAATAAAATCCCTTGGAATGAATGTAAATGTAAAAGTGGTTTATTATACACCAAGTAAAATAATGTGGCGTATATTTTCAAAACATGCCCCAAAGAAGAGATATTGAGATGAAGTCCTTACCAAGATCATTTTTTAAGTAAAATAGATCGATTATGTGTATTCAATATAATATACATAAATCATGTATAGATACAATATAATATACAGTAGTTATTTCAAACATAATAATCGCACAATGTAAACATGAAGTATAAGATCAACCAAATGAATATAAATTGATTTATGAAGTTTCCTTACCTCTGTCCGACTTGACTCATTTTTTCATTAATTTCCAGAATAATATACATATCATAATTTATAAATTATTTAGAACCCTTTTCATATTTATTACTCTTTTTATTTCACTTATCAACATGTTATAAAAATTACATAATTATTTATGTTTATTTCAGATGTCTTGTCGATATTTGGTACCTATGAAAAAATGAACTTGTTATAATTACAAATTTTCAATTTGGTCAGAATTAAATTATCTCAAGGATGATATTAATTATTTAGATATCATATATATCATATATATCCAATATATATGTATTTATAATTGACTATAACATTACGAGATAAGAAAATAAATGCACTATTCATGGAGATGGTAAGTCGTACGTAAACATGAAATCTACATTCATTTTTATTTAATATTTAATGGAATAAATACATAAAGATACATAGGTATATTATAAATATAGAATAATATCATTTTATATATGTTACATATGGTCATTAATTTTATCTTTTATTCATTTCATGTATAGAATTAATTAGTCATATAACTTTGACGGGGTGGTTGTCTGCACTTCCTCAAATGAAGTTATCTTATTTATACAACCTAAAAAGCATAAAAGTATGTTTAAAAATAAAATTACGGAATAATAATGAAAATATAAACATAATATATATCATATAAATATATTTTCATCATAATTTCCACCATGAGATGTAGTAGAATATAATTTAACAATCACATTTCGTGAGGCAGCAGTTCATCGTCAACAGAAACGTTATGTTCTAGATCCATTAGATGGATGTGTGTGTAAGTGTAGTTACACGAATTTTCATTAAAACATTGTAGTATATTGAAGATAATTTTTTTGTTATCAAATCAAAGAATCCGAATAGAATAGGGAGTGAATATGTTGAATATTGGAAAGTAACTTTAGAGAAGATGCTTCCTCTTAAAATAGATAACATCATTTAATTCAAGATATAATGCTTTATTGAATTTCCTTCTTCGCTACTTAAATATTATTTCAGGAATAGAGGGATTTTGGGACCTTCTTTTGGGAAGTGTTTGGATGATCCAAGGGGATTGATAGGTGCGAGTAAGGGGTTAGAGTTGGTGGCCTTTTATATGAGGGAGGAGGGGCACTATTGGAATGTCTTGAAATATTATTTTATTATAAACCAAATATCTATTTTATAAAGATCGAAAACTCATTTAATTCTATAATAAGATGATTTTTGTTCTAAATACTCTCACCCAACCCGATGTAGACAAGTTTGGGTTTCAAATTTAACCATCTCATTTAACATTTACCCTTAGTTAACTAATTTATCTATTACAATGTCTTCTTTTATATTCATACTATATGAATAATATAGTTATCATAAAATTACAATATAATTAAAGTGGATAATTAATGACATTTACAACATTATATAATTTATTTGGTTATATAATAAATTTTAGGACTATTATAAAACTTAATAAAATAATATTTGTTTTAAAAACTCATTTATGTAAATTTTTATAGTATTCATATCATGAATTTTTAAAAATCTTTAACAACTTGATTCCTTCGATAAAACATCATAAATTAAAAAATAAAAAGTAATAATCATCATTAAAATTATTATATGGAATTAAATATTTCAAAATAAATTTATTTTCATATTTATAATCTCATTTATTTAAATCATTCATTAATAAGTTAATCACTACATCGTCATTGTGTTATAAAAATATTTTATTATTTGATGTCCAAAAAATAAATATAAAATATAATGATCTGGAATTTGTATTTTAATTCTAATGACTCTTTAAAGTAAATATTATTACTCACATTACCCCATATATGAAATTAATTTATAAAAATATATATGTTTAGGTTATATTTTCCTTATCATTAAATTAAAAGTAATTAAATGTCATGTTCACACACAAGTGGCTCCATAGGGTCCTAAAATCAAATGAATGAATCCCAAGGTAGGAAATATCTCATTATATAGTGTTAGTACATGTTGAAGGGTAATTTAATATTATTATTATAATAATTTTATCTGTTATTTACCAGATTTGGACTTTAACCATGGTAAATAAAATATTTACAGAAGTTACGATACAAAATGTCTAAAACTAAAAGTTACACATATAATTTTTTTTGAATAAATATTAATATTATTGAATCAATTTTTCAAAATTCAAAATATAGAAGAGGAAGAAATTAATTAAAAATTAAATCAAGTTTTCAAAACCGAAAAGCGTGTTTTTAAGAAGTAAAAACTACTAATAGATTACCAAGTGTTTAGGTCCAATTTAAAAAATCAATTAATTACAGTTGCCAAAATTTCTTTAATGATATAAATATAATCCAATTTCACTTTAAAACCAATTGAAATTACAATATAACTAAATAATTAATTTATATTTAAATGATAGTTTTTAATTAAAATGCAATATTTTTTCAATATCCATTAAAAATTTATCTTTAGCAGAAAAATACGAAAATTTGATCCAAATTTTGATTTGATATTCTGATTATAAAGATGATGTTTATTTTGTTAAATAAAACATATAAAGAAGTCATAAAACTATATTTATAATGGGTTCTCCCTTAAAAGTTAGGGAAATGCATTTTTAGAAAATATATAATAGAATTTAAAACATTACATTGAGTTTACCTCATATATTTTACATTAAATAAAATCCAAAAAATAGTGACCTAAAACAACAATTATTATCTTTTATATATGTTTTCATAAAAACAAAACCATTATATTCAAATAAAATTATATTTCTAATAAATTTGGTTATCAATGAATCATCATTTAAACATGTGTAAAATATATTTCAAAATCAATTTGATAAAATTTGATCCCTCCATTCCAAAAACAATTTGTTAATTACCATTTAAAATGGTAATAATATTATTTGATTATTTTTCAGTATAACTCACTATTGTATGAAATGTACGATTTCAGAGAAGCCCATTGTTGTGTATCAAGTATGGTATGAGAAAATTCATATCATTTAATATAAAATATATATCTTATTAATAAGTATTAATATAAATTAGAAAGTATTATTCTATAAATACCTAGTTCATTACATCCTTCCCACATTTTTGAAATTGTATCCTCATAATATTAAAATTGGGCTCACAAACATCATTTAAAGTCCCACATTAGAAAAAAAGTAAATAAAATTATGAATTTAAAATATATAAATATAATTATAAAGGTCACACGTAATAACACATACTATAATTCAATGAAAACCGGGAAATAGAAGAGAAAACTAACCATAATGTTCTGATGGAGAGTGATAGAAAAAATCATCTGGAGAAAGTTAACCACCAGAATACTACAAATTTGTGGTAGGTTTAACAGTCTTTGATTCCACATTATGAAAAGTAAATTGAATTTTTTTTAATTTCCCTTTCCTAACGATCAATAATTTACATATGATATTGACTAAGAATTTAAGAAAATATAATTATGTTTAAAATATAGTTTCATCCTTTATTATGTTTCTACCAAAAAATCATCTTTTCTCTAAGCAATGAGTATTAAAAATGGCATGGTCACACCTGAAGTGCTATAATATACTTCTAGAGAATAACATGATCCACATAATATGAATTATAAATTTTCCATATCTTTATACATTAACCAAAACCAAAATGGTTAGATCAAGATCAGATAATCCACAAAAGGAAAAACTTTTTATAAAAATAAATTCTACTCTAAATCTCCAAAATTTAACAAAAAATAACCAAATATCAACAAAGACCATTCAATAAACAATTTTCCTTAAAATCATACAAAATAATCAAAACTATGTTTGATACCCAAAATTCAGATAGATTTTATCACATAGTCTTCCAAA
This sequence comes from Viscum album, assembly GCA_963277665.1. NCBI lineage: Eukaryota > Viridiplantae > Streptophyta > Magnoliopsida > Santalales > Viscaceae > Viscum > Viscum album. Next base: position 235,308,079 of record OY728157.1, on the reverse strand, counting down.
AAAACCTTAACTTTTATCTCCAAATAACATTGGCTACTCATAAAGTCTCATAATGAAATGTAAATAACCTAATCACATATTCTCTATGATAGAATAATCATTTAAATAGATATCCTAAATCAATATATTTCCATAATAAGAACATAGATTCAAACCAAAAAAATTCCACAATTACTCCTCAATTTAAATCATGTAGTATTTTATTTTCTTTAGGCATATAGTGTTCCCAAAAGAGAAAAAATACTCTACAATAACCATTATCACTTAATCACCAAATAATTTTCCTATATATAGAATATCCATTTAATAAATCATAATATCCAAATTGTAATTAGTCATGAGCAATAAAATAATATCACTAAAAATAATAAGTCTTACTAACTTGGGACATCACGTAGGCCAGTTGTAGGTGATGCAACCATGTCATCCATCATTTTTTTAGTTTGATTACTACGACCATTACAGATGAGACCTGTTTTCACCCATCCTATGTGATTTCCTTTTCATAAGACATTATCATTTATATAAAATTCTAAACAAAATTATAATTTCCCCATAAATAAATATAACCTATCTTATTCTCCAAGGTTATCTAATACATTTCATTATGCATCCCAAAATGTAATAACCATTTATCATGTAAAAAAGATCATATGAACCCCTATGGTAATCCATTATTTACACACAAGAAAAGATAATTCTTTCTTTATTAACATTGACACATATTAAACATTAGGGTTACACATATAACAAAAAGTCATCATAAATTAATCCCAAAATCATAAGAGAATTAATACTTTTAAATATTTCATCATCCTAAATTATACCCTAAGTCTTGAATCCATTATATGTAGTGTTCATAATAATTAAAAATAATTCATGATCAATTAACCATTCTTTTCCACCTAATTCCATAATAATTATTTCCTAAAAAAATCACGTATCATATCCTATGATTCAATAATGTCAAAAAATCAATCAATACATAATCCACACTGTTCATTGGTCATTGTATGTTTCATCATCCTCAATTGTAACGACATTATGTATTGGTAAGCACATATATATACAGTCCTACTGATCCCATTCCCAAATAATCTTCATAGGAAATATCTTTTTATAATGACCACACACACCACAATTAAATCATTTCATTTATCCCTCTGAAAGAACATCTTTACCATTCTAGAGTCCACATGACACATATTTTTCCGTAGAACTTTATTTCATTATGTCCTTAATTAAAACATATATATAATCTTCACATCCCATTGATGGATTTTCTTAATAATTTCTTTCCACATCCTCAACACATAGTTTTTTGAATATACATACGTTTATGATTATTACAAGAAATTTCGTATGGATTTTTTCTCACATATACAATGCCTTATAAAACACACAAAGGTTTAGATTGTCAATAATGACTCCAGATTGTTGGTTGAGAATAACCACAACAGTTCTCATTGCATCTCCTATTTCATTCAGTATTTTATTCATAATACATTCATAGTTTTGTTCAAATCCATTGTAACTTTGGTGCCTGTTAGATCTAGTCATTTACTAACCAAAAAAAGATAGTGTGATCATATAAGTAAAATCATTATATACTATCTTATGTGGCGGGTAAACACTAATATATACTTATTCCTATTATCTTCAACTCACTGAATTTATCTAAAATGACTATGACTCCTTCAAATATACTAACCATTTTGGTTATGTCACTTATGCTTAAATAAATCATAAACCTCTAATGTTATCTAAACCAGCCTCTTATAACAACAGTAATGACATAGCCTTAAACATTATATAATCTTGATTTATGTTAGTAATTCGCATAGAGTATCTTTTCAATTTTATAGCTTTATGTAACTAGGTCATAACTTATACAAAACAACTTGAATATTACACATATTCACTTATAGTCACTATCCATTTTTTATTAATCAATAACTATTAAAAAAATAAACATGTATAGTTCCATGTTTCAGACAAGATGAATTTTAACAGATCACATCCTTGACCCTATTCATCATTATTTCCTATAAAAAACATTTCAAAACTAGCGATGAGCATAGAAAGATCAGTAAGGGATATATAATGAATGAAAAATATTAGTATTTTAAAACAACATATATACCATGAAAACATGATCGTAAATTTATTATTTTAACATTAATGAAGAAGAAGAAAACATTTCACTTAATATATGCCCTTTTCTTAACCTTTTTGTAATGAAAAAATTACCATAAGGCCCATAGAAAACACAATATAGAATATAAAGGTATCTTGGGACATAAACATACTTAAATGGAAGAACCATTCATTCGACTTCCATACATATTTGTAAATTGAATATCTAATGGCTTGTATAATGAATCATTATAGGGTTATCCAAAAAATCAGATCCATCAAATAGTTCCACAAAAAAGGTGGCTCCGATCACTGTCTCCCACTAAAACAGTTGAACCTTGTGGGTGGCACCATGATAGTGGAACCATAACAGTCACATCGTCATAGTATCCCACCAAAACAGTGGCATCAGTTATGGTCGAACCATGATGGTGGAACCATCATGGTCACACACTGAAACGGTGGAACTGTGACGGTGGCACCGTGATGGTGGCACCATGACTTTGGCACCGCTTACGGTGTCTCACCAAATAGTGTCACAACAGTGTTTCTTTTTCCAGTTCCACTCTCGCAACGTAACTTTTGATGTATGAGATTTTTAAATACCCCTCTAAAAGTCATTTAAGGAACATAAATAATATCAAAAATACCCCATGATCCGAGAAACCCTTGACATTCTAAAACACGTGTCTTTCCCTCGGTGCCACACATTGTCTTGTACATTACTGTTCTTCCCATGTTGGGTGTTTTCCTCTAATTGATGGAAACCATTTAATGTATAACTGTTATGACCACCTCTAAGATGTGAATTATTAAATGAAAATTAATTACACCATGTGTAACCACCCAACCATGTGGTCAAACCATGATCCTCCTTTAAATCCATTTAAGATATTTTGATATCATTTAACTCCAGAATATCATCTTTTTATCACACATGAATTATTTATTCTTTGGGGATGGTTTCTTTTCTTTGTTATCCTTGGTGTGTTTGGAGTCCCCCTTCTCAAGGAATGTGGAGAACCTATGATGTAGCCTTTCCTGTCAACTCTTGGAGCCCGTGGAGTTTTTACAATATATGTAGCAGATCCCCAGTTCTTGATGAGTGGAGAAAAAAACATCAATTCTCATCATCCATGAAGGGGTTTTCTTTCTTCTCTCTTTACTATGTATCATGCGGGGTGGGTATGCTAATTCTTATTAGGGAATGGATGAAACCAATCCTAAATGAACATAATAAATAGTCATTAAAAGTATTAACGTGTGTGTTTGATGATGATGTGGTACTATTTTAACCTTTCATATATGTTGTGAATGGTATGGTCTTGTGTCCACTGAAAATCAAAGTCATTGGTTGTCTTTCCTTGTGCACTAATGGACCCCTATATTTTTTGATGATTTAAAAGCTATAACATGGAAATGGGTTAATCAAGTAAATTTGGTTGATTAAATGAATTTCCAGTGAACAAGAATCCATTTGTTAAAACCCTGGTTAACCAAACGAAAAATAAGAAACACAATGAATGGTGTGATAGAATCTAGAAACCTTATTTCTCTATCAATGAAATTTGTGGGGTTATATTGGTTGATTCTTATGGGATGTCATGGATGGGGATGGGATCCCCTCTTATGGTGCAGTTTTTGGTTTGGGAATCTAAGGTGTTGTGGTGCTGTATGTTGGGGCTTGGTTTTGGTCTAGTACATTGAGGGATCACTAAGATCCCTTTTGTTGTTGTGACATTACAGGAGAACTGGATGTGAATTCTTAATCTACAACTTGGTTGTTTTTCCTTCCGTTGCATGGGGCTATGCCTATTAGTTTCCCTGTAGTAAATAATTATTTAAAAAACCACTATAATGTGATAACAAGAATGGGTTCAATAGGTAATTGCTTTCGGGGAATGAGTTGTGACTTTGCTGTGGGCAGTGTGCTTTTTATGAATGAATACTAACGAAGGTGTTTGTGTATAGGTTGGTTTGGGAACCCGTAGGTTGGGATGATTACTTATTTACCACCGTGTATAATTTAGTTCTTATGTTCCTTATTCACACTCCACCAATGTTGAGTACTTTGTGTTGAGGAGCCCTATTTCAATAGGGGAGGTTTTTTTCCAATCATTCCTATGAGTGGCTTGTTATTTTCTTCTTTTAGGCTACCTTACCCGAGTATCCTAAGACTCTTCGGGCAGGCTATGAGGGCCTGAAGTCCATTATATCCAAGGATTCTTTGGGACGGGTAGTTGTGGTGGTTGGCCTAGGTGTGCACGGGCATGTTGTTTCCCATGTGTCTTCGGGATGAGGCCTAGGTGTCTTCGAGAATGGCGGTAGTTATTCTGGCCTAGGTGCCTACAGGCATGGTTACATTTGGTTCATGTGTCCTAGGTGTTTGCTAGTGAGATGTGTGGATGTGGTGGCACGGGTGTGTGCATGTGGGGTATGGAAGTGGGACTACAGTGAAAATGGTGGGGGGATGTCTGATGTGAATGATGGATTCAATAACAAGTTAGAATGGGGTGTGAGGTACACAAATATCAATGTGTTATTACTATTACATTACTTGACTTGCGTTATTTGGGCGGTTCCTTGTTGAGGTTGGGTGGATAGTTTCCTTTATTGGTGTTTTGGTTACCTATTTTTTTCTCAAAGGGCATTAGAATACCTCCCCACTTATATATGAGAGATATTGATTTTCCCTATTGAGTATACATGTATACTCACCAAACTAATATAAAACTACATTTAGGATTCCAGGAGGACATATTGGGCTATGTGGGATAATACTAGTTCGGGCGTTGGGATTATTTTTGTTACTTTTTTTCTTTCATTTTTTTAGCATTGGAGTTTTCTACTTTTTATCACTTATTATTGAAACATGCATATGGGATTGGATTGTTTGGGATTTACTTTGGCTTCTAGTTTAGTTGTTTTTTGGGACATAATATGTTATCTCTTGATCCTAATAAATAAAAATGTTAATTCCTTCCAGATTGCATGTAATTTCATACCCATGGTGATAGATGTCACTCCAGGACCAATTGAAGGTGGTTCTCGGGGGGTCTTTATCCCTCCATCAATATGAAGAAGGAAGGGTATGGCAATCTGTTGTCCCTTCCCTCAACATGGTGAAGGCAGGTCATTAATGAATTGTATCAATGGATAGATTGACATATAATACCGAGGATGGGGTTAGATGCAGTGAATATTGAATGGAATGGTAGGGAAATAGTTTTAGGGAATCATGGTATCTGGAATAGGCTATGAAGGACCGGCTAGGACACATGATTTTAGGCCCCCCGTGATCCGATGCAAGGAATCTAGGCCTACCAAATGACCAAGTGAGGGTATGATAATTACATGGTTGAGACCCTAGGAAAGGTACATGTATCATAATGACTTGTGTTCTTGTGTGTCTTAGTCATTTTGATGATTTAAAATGAATAAAAAATCTAAGATACATTTTTTAAAAAAATAAACTACTCGAGAATAAGAATTCCTTGTTTACTTGTAGATATGGAAGGTGGATGACAATGACGAGTGGTGTGGGAGGTCAATGCCCCGGAGGTTGATTTGGTTGTCGGAAGAGGGTTGACCAAGATGAGAAGGATGATCAGTGGTAGAAGACGCTTCATGACTTTCAGCGACAGAACCTCTTGAAAGAATAGGGCAACATATCGAATATGGAGACAGTGAGCTGGCCCAAGGAGCTAGTGATAGCTTCCAGCTTGATCTGAGCATTGATGAGGTGCTTGTTTCCTCTGGTAGTATGACAGATGCGGGGAGCAGCACGTTAGTGGTGGAAGCTCAACCTTGGGGAGAAGAGGGAGACTGAGGTCTCGTGGACTAACTTCAAGAGGGAGTTCCGGCTGGAATACCTCTCTTCAACGATGAAGGATGAGAAGTGGAAGGAGAAACTATTCCTTCAGCATGGGAGTAAGTTAATGATAGAGTAGGGGATCATGTTAATGGATCTCTTTCACATTGCTCTAGACCTCTTCCCGGATGAGGAGTCTCTGGAAAGACATTTAGAGGAGGCATTGTGACATGATCTTCAGTATGATATCACTCCCTTCACTCTACCAACATACATGGAGGTCTATAAGAAGTCTGAAGTGGTAGAGAGGATGCACACGCTGGGAGTTATTCCATGAGAGGGGAGCTAGTTTTTCTTGTGAAAGGGGAAGGTCGTCAGTAGAAGTCCTCTGCCATTAGGGAATTCTAGGTTTTGGCCTATAGGGAGCAGGACCCAGTAGTTATAGTTTCAATCACCGGGTCCCCTCCCTATCCATTCAAGCCCAGGGCCGAGTGTAGTACAGTGGGGGTGGGTAGGTTCAACGCCCACCGCAGCAGCAACAGTTTTCAACTAAGCCCTTTTATCAGTAGCAGTAGGGACTATGATCTTCCACTCCTATGAGAGTAGACATTGCGGGAGGAATCCAACCTTAGGGCGCTCTTTATAGACCTCAACTTGAGCATTGCTGGGGAGGTGACCAATAGCCGAGGCGCAGAGGAGCTGGGCATGGGCAGTTACATGATGTGGATGCAGCAGTTCTATTAGGGCAAGAAAACGTTCAAGGTATGATCAACTTGTTTTGTACTCTTGCATATGCCTTGTTTTATTCAAGAGCTTCGTACTGGGTTGTTTCACCCAGTCTAGCCAATGCATTGGGCCTCGACACAGAGAAACTTATCGTACCCCTAGTTTTGAGTACCCCAGTCGGAGGTCCCGCCCGCTTGTCTCGTGTTTTATGAGGATGTAGTCTGATGTTGGGACCACAACTATTTAGTGTGGACCTTCTTTTTCTACAGATGCAACCATATGATTTTATTCTAGCCATCGACTGGATGTCCTCCATATTTTATATTTTCGACTATTTTGGAAGAAGGATCATGTTTTCGGATATGGGTAGACAATGTGTGACATTCATTGGTGAGCGGGGTTTCCAGGAATGTAGACGAACATTTGATCCCATTATTTCCTTTCTAGGCGAGCTATCAGTAGAGTCAGTACATACAATGATGGTGGATGTCTATTGGATTGTCAATGATTTTACTGACATCCTCCCTGGAGAGGTGGTGACTCTACCCCCTCGTCGTGGCGTTGAGTTTTAGATAAAATTGCAACCTCGTTCCCATATAATTTCGATTTCTCTCTATCGGATGGTGATTTCTGATGTGCTGGTTTTACAGATTCAGATTGCTAATCTGATGAAGAAGGTTTTTGTTCGACCAAGTGTGTCACCATGGGGCGCTCCGGTCATGTTCATGAAAAAGGCAGATGGGTGCCTCAAACTTTAGGTAGACTACTGGAGACTGAATCAAGTAACGGTCTACAACTATTATCCCTACCTGTGGATAGACAAGCTATTTAACTAATTGATGGGGTCATGATGGTTCTCCAATATAGTCCTATAGTCAGGATATCACCGGTTTATGGTGACTGAGGGTGACATATCAACGACTGCCTTCAGGTGAAGATATGGGAACTTAGAGTTCATAGTCAAGTTTTTCGGCATTACGAACGCACCAGCCGTGTTCCAGGGACTCATGAACTCTGTCTTCCATGAATATCTATACTAGTTTGTAGTTGTCTTTATTGAAGACATTCTAATCTACTCAATATCAGATAGTGACCATGATGAGCATTTGAGGGTTATTTTATAGGTCCTCCGTCCGCACCAAATCTATGGGAAATTGTTAATTTGCATGTTTTGGACGCAATAAGTACACTTATTGGGACACGTGGTGTCCATGAAGTGAATATTGGTGGACCCATAGAAATTTTTTATGAATGTTTCATGGTCTGAACCCAAGAATGTGATGTAGGTTTGTTGTTTCCTGGGCCTACAGGTTACTACCAACAATTCGTTCGAAAATTCTTCTGAGTTGTGGCACATTTGACAGCCTTAACCAAGAAGGATCAAGCTTTCGTGTGGGATGGGCAGTGTGAGGCAGCCTTCAGTTATCTAAAGTGGAAGTTGGTAAGTGCCCTAATACTATGTTTTACAGAATAATGAGATATTTTTGTGTTATTCATTGATTCTTCATGCCAAGGCTTGGGGTGTGTGATGATGCAACAATAGTGGGTGATCTATTATGAGTATAGGTATTAATGTCCCCATGAGTGTAACTATGCCACCCACTATCCAGATCTTTCAACAATCATGTTTTCATTAATATTTTTGTGGCATTACCTAATTGGGGACCGCTTATTAGTCTTCAAGGATAACAAGAGTTTTTGTTATATCTTCTCCTTGAGGGACCAGAACTTCCGGCAGTGGAGGTGGATATAGTTTGTTTAAGACTACAATTTTAAAATATCTTACACTAATGGTAAGGGGAATTTGGTGGTTGATGCCTTAAGCTTGAAGTCATAGAAGTATGTGTTTCGAGAGTCGGCATATTCTTGGATAGTGATGGAGGAGTTGGCTACCCATCACCTAGATGCAAGAGTGGAGGATTGAAAAGGCTGTCTATTCCATATAATAGTGTAGTTCTCTTTGATGCAGCAGGTGGAAGAGTCGTAGTGGGGGACACAGAGGCTGAAGTGATGTGAGATCATGTTTTCAAGGGTGATGCTCCATATGGATGGATGGATTATGGGAAGAATTAGATATTTTTTCATGGAATGTTGTTCATCCCTGTGGAAATGGGCAAGAGAGTTCATGGTGAGTTCCACAACTCACCCCTTGTAGTACACACAAGATTTTCCTAGATGTATCGGGGATTGAGGGGTCTGTTTTAGTTGCTCGGGATGATGTGTGTAGTGGTAGTGTTTGTAGAGAAGTGCCTTATATATTATTAGGTGAAGGCTGAACACCATGGCCCATGGGATCAGTTATAACCCTTAGACTTCTAAGAGTGGATGTGGGACGAGAACTCGATTGATTTCTTAACAAGACTACCTAGAGTTAAAGGGGGATATGATTCCATCTGGGTAGTGGTGGAACATATTATGAAATTATATATAATTCATGTAATCAAGGATTCGAGTGCAGTGGAAGTTCTAGCACAACGTTACATGTACAAATTGTTGTGGTTTCACGAAGTTCTGAGGTTTATAGTCTATAAATATGATACCCGATTTACCTCATGGGTCTGCAAAGGATTGAAAATTGATTTTGGCACTCAACTATTCCATAACACTGCCTTCCACCCCTAGAAATATGGGCAGATAGATTTCACCATCCAGACATTGGAGGATATGCTACGGGGATGTGTTTCGGTCTTTGGGGGATCATGGGTAAAACACATCCCACTAGAAGAGTTTTCCAACAAAAATATATATCACTCTACCATTAGTATGGATCCATTCAATGATTTTTATGAGGATGTTGTGTTTCCCACCCATGTGATGGACAAAGGTCGGGGAAGTAGGTGTTCATGGAACAGAATTTCTACAGAGCACAAAGGAGATGGCTCAGCTGGTATGAGAGAGGATGAAGGCAGCCTGAGACCAGCAGAAGTCGTTTGCAGATAGTAGGAGGAGACACTTGGAGTATTAGGTCGGGGACCACATTCTCTTAAAGGTATCTACTCGATGTGGGAAATGGAGGTTCAGTAGTGGAATTAAGATTTCTCCTAGGTTTTTCAGACCCTTCGAGTTGTTGTGGAAGGTCAGAGATGTGGATTATACGCTAGCGCTACCACCGCCGCTACTGAGAGTGCCTAAATTCTTCCATGTGTCTCATCTCTATCGGTATATACATGTTGATTCACACATCCTTGACTGGGGAAAGGTAGATATTGAGGACGATGTGACATCTATAGAAAGGACAGTGTGGAATTAGGATTGTGTGGGGAAGGCGCTCTAGAGAGGAACCATTCCACTTGTTTTTGTGTTATGGAGGCAGGGTGAACTAGAGGATAGTACCTGAGAATGGGAGGCACACATGTGTGCTCAGTACCTAGAGAAATTTTGAATTTTTTTCTATTCTATTTTGTACTTGTCTCTGGTGTAGTGTTGGACCATGTTAACTATGAAATTTGTTACTTTCCATGTTCTCTGGATGTGTGTGAAGAGTCTTGCCTATAGGGAAAGAAGGGATCGATCTCTAATAAAGACTCATTACGGTGGATGCAGTTAAACCAGTGTAGGCGAGTCAGTTACACAAAAGCATATAGTATATTGACATGTGGGAAATGAATCCAAAATCTATATGATTGTATATTGAAAACTTTATATGTTGTGTGGTTACTTGAGAGAGAGGTGTTCTAAGATTTCGGTGAGATTTACTCCAAAGAGGTATCTTTCAATGTGGGTGTTCAGACCCCTCTTTTTTCATCAGTTCTAGTTTTAACTATCAAAAGAAAGAATAGATTGAGAGGTATTTGATGTAATGGCGTAGAAAATGACTCATTAAAAAGTTTTCCAAAAACATGGTTCCATCAAATGGTTCCACCAAAATGGTGGCTACTGTCATGGTCACACAACAAAAGGGTGGCACAGTGATGGTGGTACTGTGATGGTGGCAGCATGATAGGGCATCATGTGGTTGGAACCATGACGGTGGCACTGTAACGGTCACTCTATCATGGTCGCACACCGAAACAGTTACACTGTTGAAGGTGGCACTATGACAGTGCCACTGTAATGTTCGCACCATCTATTTCACACACCAAATGGTGGAACCATGATGGTGGCACTGAGACGGTGGCACTGTGACCATGGCACCTCATATGGTGTCTCACTTAACGGTGTCCCACCCTTGTTTCTTTTTCTAGTTCCACTATCTCAATTTAACTATTGATGTAAGTGTGTTTTAAATGCCCCTTTCAAATCCATTTAAATCCCATGAAGGATATTAAAAAATCCCCAATAGCCGAGTGACCCTTGAATTATAAAAACCCATGGCTTTCCCTTGGTACCGCACATTCTCTCATACATTCCACTTCTACCCCTTTTGCACATTTTCCCATGTTTGTAGGATAAAATTTAATGCACAACTGTTATAACCACCTCTCAAATTAGAATTTTTAAATGAAAATTAATTTCATTCTGTGTCACCACATATCTGTGCTATGAAACCATGATCTGCCTTTAAATCCATTCATGATTTTTGGATATCCTATAACTCCGTGATCTCACCTTTTTATGGCATGAGAATTAATTCCTCTTCGGGGATATTCTCTTTTCCTTCTGCTACATGGTGAATTTGGTGTCCCCCCTACCGAGGAAAGTGGTGTGCATATGCTGGAGCCTTCCCTTCCGACTCCTGGATCCCCTGGAGTTCCTCCCTAGTGAGAAATGCATCTCTATTTCTTGGTGCCTGGAGAAAAAAATTATGATCATTGATTATCCTGGTAGGGTTCTTCTTTCGTCTCACATTACAGTGTATCATGCAGTGCAGGTATACTAATGTTTTTATTAGAATGGTTGAAACAAAAAATAAATGAAGACAATAATTTTATTTTTAATGAATTAAATGGTGTGTTTGATGTTTCTTCAATACACTTTATCCCTTTCGTATATATTGTGAACTTTATGGGCTTGTGTCCACAGAAAATCAGAGTCGTTGGGGTTCTTTCTTTGTGCACTAGTAGACCCATATCGTAAGTGATGATTGAATGGATGAAACATGAAAATTTCTAAATCATGTAAACTAGGTTGATTAAATGATTGTCTAGTGAACAATAATCCCTGTGCGAACACCCCGGTTTACTAAACGAAAATAAGAAACTCAATTAATTGTGTGATAGAATCTCGAAACTCCATTAATGTGTCTTGGATATATGTGTGGTTATTCATCTCGATTCTTATGGGGGGACATAGATGGGGATGGGATCCCACGTTGTGGTGAAGTTATTTGTTTATGGATGTAAGGACGTTTGTGACCGTATGGTGGGGCTTGGTTTGGTTCCAATACTTTTTGAGATCTCACAGATCTGTTTTATTATTGTGACATTACAAGAGAACCATTTGTGAATGCTTAATCTGCCACTTGGCTATTTTTTGTTCCTTGAATTATGGCTATGCCTATTCGTTTCCCAGTACTGTAGTATTATTTAAAACAGAACCACTATAATTTGATAACAAGAACAAGTTCAATGTAGAATTCATTTATGGGAATGAGTTGTGACATGGTTGCAGTTGGTGTGCTTTTTATGCATGAATAGTAATGAGGGTGTTTGTGTATAGGATGGTTTTGGAACCCCTAGATTTGGATGAGTGATTTTATATCAATATGTATAATTTAGTTCGTATTTTTCTTATTCTCACTCCACCCAAGTGGATCACATCATGTTGAACACCCCTATTTTAATAGGGGTGAGAGTTTTTTCCAACACTTCTATTAGTGGGTGGTTATTAGCTCCTTTTCGTCTCCCTTTCCCGAGTAGCCCAAGACTCTTTGGAAAGGTTGTTACTTCCTGAGATCCTTTATAGCTTGAGATTCATTGGCAAGGGTAGTTTTGGTGGTTGGCCCAGGTGTGTACAGGCAAGTTGTTTTCCATGGTTTTTCACAGTGATTCCTAGGTGTCTTCGAGCATGGTTGTTGTTTTTCTGGATGGGGTTTCTGCGGGTGTTGTTAGATGTTGTGGTTGTGGCCTAGGTGTTTGTGGGAGGGATGTTCCTTTATGGTGTCCCAGGTCTGTGCGGGCGGGCTATGGAAGTGGGACTACGGTGAAAATGGTGGTGGAGGTCTGACGCATAGGATGACTTCAATAACCAGTGTAAATGTGGTGCGGGGTACCCAAATAAAAATGTGCTATTACTATTACATTACATGACTTGCGTTATTTGGAAAGTTTTTCTTGGTAAGGATGAGTGGATGATTTCTTTTCTTAGTGTTTGGGTTAGCTATATTTTTCTCACAGTGCATTAGAATGCCTTCCAACTTGTGCATAAGAGCTTTTGGTTTTCCCTAGTGAGTATTCCCATATACTAACCCAAAGAATATTAAACTACATTTTGGTTTTTAGGAGGACATTGAGGGCCATGCGGGGCAACACTAGATTAGATGTTGTGAAAATTTCTGTTTCTGATTTCATTTCATTAGTGTTAACCTTTTGGAGTTATCTTATATTGTAGTAGTTAATATTAAAACACACATGTGGGAATGGATTTTTTGGTCCTTACTTTCACTCTAAGATTTGTTGTTTTTTCGGTCTTACTATCTTATCTCCCAGTCATATTAAATAAAAAACATAATGTCTTCCATTTTCCATGTAATTTCATACCCTTGATGCTAGTTTCCACTCTGGGACCTATAGATGGCGGGTCTTATGGGTTATTTTCCCCCCTTTAACTTGACGAAGGAAGGGTATGGAAATATCATGACCCTTCACTCATCTCGGTGAAGGCGGGATGTCACAGAATTGTTATACGATCAACTTCCATACCCACTTCATGATTGGTTATAACATAACCACCCATCATGTGTTTATCACAGAACCACCTGTCGTTTGGTTTATAATGTGACAACCCATCAAATGCTCAAGTACCATTATATATTCCAAACACATAAAATATTGAAAATATCTAAATTTCAATCAAAAAAATTCATTTTCAATCACAAGAAAAAATTTCAAGACATAGAAACACTAAAATCACTTTCAAAAAAAATTTAAATGCCGAAATATGTCAAAAGGGTATATGGTATTTTTTTCCATTTAAAAACATCATGGCTTGTTATGGAAGAAAAATATCAAATAATTCTCACAATGACATAATGGTCATTGTCGCCGAATATGTTAAAAAAATTACTTTTTTTATTTATTAAAATGATTCATAGAAAAAATACCTTTGAATGAATGTAAAATTTAAAGGGGTTTATTATACACCTTGTAAAAGGAGGAGTTGTATATGATCAAAACACGCCCCAATGAAAATAGAATGTGATGAATTATCTTACAAAGATAATTTTGTGAATAAAATAGATCAATTATGGGTATTAATTATAAGTACATGTAAAGAATGTATAAATACAAGATAATATATTAAAATTAATTTCTCATATAATCCTAACACGACGTACATATGAAGAATAAGACTAACCGAATTAATGGAAATTGGGATAACAAGTTCTCATACCTCATGTATAATTTCACTAGTTCGTTCTTTAATATCCGGAATAATAAACTTATGATAATTTATACTTCCTTCAGAACCATTTACATGTTTATTATTCCTTTCACATCACTTATTACCATGTTATAAAAATTACAATATTGTTTGTGTTCATATCAGACGTTTTTTCGATATTTGGTACCTGAGTCAAAAATAAACATTTTATAATTACAAATTGTTCATGTTGTCAAAAATACATGACCTATAAGAAAGATATTAATGATTTTGATATCATATATTTCATATATATCATATATATTTTGTATATATGTATTTATAATAGCCCATAACATTTTGATATTAGAAATGAAATGCACCATTCATGGAGATGGTAAGCAACATATACACATGACTACTACATTCATTTCAATATAATATTTAATAGAATGAAAAAATGACGATACAATGGTATATTATAATTACATAGTAATATAATGTTTTATATATGTTCAATAATTACATTAATTCCATCCTTTATATGTTTTATTTATTGCATGAATGAGTCATATAACATTGAGGGGGTGGTAGTTCACACTTCCTAAAATGAAATTATAGTATTTATACTACATGAAAATCATAAAGATATATTTTAAATAAAAATTATATAATAATGATGACAATATAAACATAATATATATCATATAAATATATTTCCATCATAATGGCTACCATGAGAGGTGGTAGGAGATAATTGAACAATCATCATTTCATGAGCCAATAGTTTGTCATCCATGAAAATAGCAAGTTCTAAATCCATTAGACGGAGATTTGTGTAATTTTAGTTAGAATAAATTTCATTACGGAATCCTAGTATATTGATGATACTGTTGTTGTTATTAAATCGATTGAATAGAATAGAATAGAGAGTGATGAAGAAGAATATTGGAAAAGAATATTAAAGAATAGGATACCTCTTAAAACAAGTAACTTCTTTTGATTAAAGAAAAAAACATTCATGAATTTTATTTTCTTCTAGGTAATGCTTCTAGGAGGAAGTGTGGGATGTTGGGATCTTATTTGGGCAGATTTTGGATGAGACAATATGCTTGAGAGGTGTGTGTAAGGGTATAGAGGTGGTGACCTTTTAAAAAAGGATGGAGGGTCACGTTAGAAATGTCTTGAAATATTCATTTATTATAAATAGAATTTTAATTTTAAAAATGTAAAAAACTCATTTAATTAGAATATAAGACTATTATTGTTCGAAATACTATCAACCAATATGTTTTAGACATTTTTTTGTCTCAAATATAACCTTATTTTTTTAGCTTTAATCATTAGTTAACAAATTTAACTATTACCGTGTCTTCTTGTATATTAATACTGTACGGTTAATATAGTTACAATAAAATTTCAGAATAATTTAAACTGGTTCATTAATTACATATTGAACATTATATAAGTAAATTTTCTAAATGATATATTTTTAGGATTATTTTAAAAATTTAATAAAATCGTAATTCTTTTAAAAACTCATTTGTGCCAATTTTCATTCTATTTGTATAATTACTTTTTAAAAATTTAAAACATCATGATTTCTTTTCAAAAACATCATAAAAAATTATAAAAATTAATAATCATCCCAAAAATTTTTATATGGAATTAAAAGTATCAAATTAATTTTTTTTGATATTTTAAATCTCAATTACTTAAATCTTTCATTAATAATGAATCACTACATCATCATTGTGTCATAAATATATTTATTTATTTGTCATCTAAAAATTATAAATAAAATATCATGATTTATGAATTTTTTTTATCTTTATAATGACTATTTATTGTAAAAAACATCTTATATAACTCAATATAAAAATTTCTATACAAAAAGATACATGTTTAGGTTATATTTTCCATTACATTAAATTAAAATTAATTAAATGTCATTTTTACACACAAATGGATCCATGGGGTCCTAAAATTGACCCATGGATTTCCATAGTAGGAAATATCTCATCCAATTGGGTTAGTATAAGTTTTAGGGTAATTTAATATTATTATAATATTATATTACCCTTATTTACCAAATTTACCCTTCACCTCTGGTATGTAAACTATTTACTAAAGGTACTCTTCATAATTTCTGATAATAATAGATACCAATTTACACAATTAGGATCTCTTGCTTCCAAATATTGAATCTGTTTTTCATATTCAAAACAAAAATGTTACAGAAATTATTTTAAAATAAATACTTGTTGTCAAACCCAAAAAAAATTGTTTTTTAAATGTAAAACCTTAAAATGATTGACATGTGTTTATTACCAATTTCATTGTTAAATTACTTCAAATGTCCAAAATTGATTTAAATGATAAAAATATAATTCAATTACAATTTAATTTAAATTAAAAATCAAATCTAACTAAATAAATAAATTACATGAAATTTTAGTTTTGAATGAAAATTTAGTATTTTTTAGTATTATTAAAAATAGAACATTAGTAGAAAAATACCAAAAATTAATCCAATTTAAATTTTAATGTTATTATTGAAAATAATAATAATATTTTATCAAATAAAAACATATAAAGGTGTAAAAAACAATATTTAAAAATGAATCACCATTAAATGGTACTAAAAATGTATTTTTAGAAAAATACTTCTTTAATCTAAAAAATGAATTTGTTCTTATATCATATCTATTAATTATATAAGATGAATTTTAAATGTTACATTGAATATCTATCATATATTTTTCATGAAATATATTTCAATAATGAGTTATTTGAAAACAAAATTTTTCAATTTTAAATAGGTTTTCAAAAAAGCGCATCCATTATATTCACTGGATTTTTATATCCATTTCTAATAAATTTTATTATTAATGAATCATCATTTAATCCTGAGTAAAAATTATTTAAACATCCAGTTGATATTAATCAATCCTTTTATTCCAATGTCTATACAATAATTATCATTTAAAATAGTTATAATATTATTGAATTATTTTTCAGTATAACTCTATGTTGTGTGCAATGTAATATTTCAGAGAAGCACGTAGTTATGTGTCAAGTACGCTATCAGAAATAAATCCCCTTTAAAATAAAATCAACAACATATTAATAATTATTAAAATAAAATAGAAAATATTATTCTATAAATACCTATATCATTTCAACCTTCCCCCTTTTGGAAATTACCTCCTCATAATTTTAAAAATGGGCTCGAAAACGTCATTGAAAGACCCACAAACAGAAAAGAGTCAATAAAAATATAACATTAAAATAAGTAAAGTGGATTATAAATGTAACACTATATAAAAAATAGTAGGATTACATGAAAACATGGAAATTTAAGAGAAAACTAACCATCATGTTCTGATGGAGAGTGATAGAAAACGTGATCATGAGAAAGTAAACTACCAGAAAACCACGAACATGTGATAGGTGAAACGGTATTTGATTCCCTTGTAGGAAATGAAAACAAACAATTTTTTTTGTTTTAATTTATAATTCATATAGTTGGAGAATTTATTTAAGATATTTACTATTAATTTTATGAAAATTACTTACTTTAAAAGTTGAGTTTCATCCTTTAATAACTTTCTAACAAAAACTCTTCTTTTCTCCAAACGATGAGTATTCGAAATGATTTGGTCACACATAAAGTGATAGAATAAACTTATATAGAATAACATGATCAAAAAATATTATCCATATATTTCCCATCGCTTTTTATATTAACCAATTTGAAATGGTTAGTACAAGATCAGATATTACCCTAAAAGGACAAGCTTTTATAAAATGGAATACTACTCATAATCACCAAATTTGAACAAAGAATACCCAAATCACATTAACGACCATTCAACACAAAAAAATCCTGGAAACTATTCAAAATAATCCAAATTATGTTTGAAAACAAATATTCTGATGGATTTAATCACATAGTCTTCCACAATAATAAAAACATTTATATCCAAATATCATCATCTACTCTTAAAGTCTCATACTGAAATGTAATTAACCTAATCACATATTCTCCATAATAAGTGAATTATTTCAATAATTAACCCAAATTTCTATATGTACACAATAAAAAAATATTTTCCCTAAATAAAATCTCACCATTACTCCCCATATGAAATCTTTATGTATTCTATTTTTCATATGCATAGAGTGTTCCTAAAACAGAAAACATATTCCAAAATAACCTTTATCACATAATCACCAAATCATTTTCCTATACTAGTAATATTCATTTGACAATTCATAAGTTCTCTATTAAACTTTTTCCTGATAAATAAAATCATTTGACTTAAAAGATTATGTCATACTGATAAGGGACTTCATGTAGGCTTGTATAGGCGATGCACCCTTGTAACCCATCAGTTATAGGTTTCATTCCTGTGGATTTTCCGGATACGATGGGTTTTTTACCCATCATATAGGGTTTCCTTTTCCTAAGACAATTTAATTTTTATGAAATTCACAAAAATAAGATAATATCTTCAAAAAATAACCAGAACTAATTTTATACTCAAAGGTTATCAAATACCTTTTATTTTTCATCCCAAAATTTAATAACCATTTATCACCTAAAAAACAAATGATCATATGAACCCCTAAGGATAACTATTATTTCCACAATATAAATGATGACTCTTTATTGAATAGAATTTGCACAGTTTAATTATTCGTGTTACTTATATTAGAAAAATTCTTCCCAAAGTAATCCCATCATTAAAAGTGAATTAATAATTTTATTCATTTCATCATCATAAAATATAACATAACTATTATATCCTTTTCATATAGACTTCTTACTCATTAAATGTTAATCATGATCCATTAACCATTCTTTTCCAACATATTATGTAAAACACATTTCCTGAAAACAAAATCATGAATCATATCTTAAAATTCAATAATATCAAAACATCATTTAAGAGATAATACATACTATTCATTGGCCATTGTCAGTTTCTTCATCCTCAATTATAATGGCACTATGTATCGTTAAATATATATTTGTACTATTCTTCTAATTGCTTTTCATGAACCTTATTTTTATGACATATATTGTTATAATGACTATGCACAAGACATTTAAAACATTCAATTTCACAATCCAAAAACCATCTTTCCCATTCCTAGAGTCAACTGGACGCATCCTTTTTCAAGGATAGGTTCTTGCTTTATGACCATCATTTCCACCTTGATAGAATCTTCCCGTCCCATTGAACCATTTTTCTAGGTGTTTATTTCAACATCCTTGACATGTAGGATTTTTAATATACATACATTTTTTATTGTTACCTGAACATTTGTAGGGATTTTTTTTCTCGCATATACAATTATTTATAAAATTCCTCAATGTACAAGTTGTCAATCATGAATCCAGATTGTTTTTTGAGAATAACCCCAAGATTTTTCATTACAGCTCACATTTAATTTGGTTTCCTATTCTGAAAACCTTCACAGTTTTGTTCACATCAATTTTTACTTTAGTTCCTGGTAGATCTACCCATTTATCAAACAAAACGGATAGTTTGAGAATATTAGAAAATCATAATATTCTATCATATGAAGAGGGAAAACATTGAGATATAATTTTTATGTAATCTTAATCTCATTAAATTTATCTATAATAACTATAAATCCTACTAATATGCTAACCATTATGGTTATGTCACTTATTCTTAAATAACACCATAACCTTTAAGGTTGTCTATCCAACCTATGATACCAACTTTAAGCCCTAGCCTTAACCATCACATAATATTGAATTAAGTTAATTGATAATGTAGAGAATCTTTTAATGTTTATAGGTGTATAGAATTAGGTTATAACTTATACAGAACAAAATTAGTATTAAAATTATACACTTATACTCATTATCAATTATTTCTTAAAAAAATTTTAAAAAAGAAACATGCCCAGTTATATGTTTTAGACATCAAGAATTTTCCTTTATCTCATAATTGACTCTATTCATCATTTTGTCCTATGAAAAACATTTCAAATCATTAGATGAGCATAAAAACCCAGTAAGGGATACATAAAGAAGGGAAATAGATATTTTTTCAAAACAAAATGTAATCCATGAACACTTTATCATAAATTAATAATTTTCACCTAAAAGAAGTAACAGAATAACTTCACTAAATATAAGATCATGGATTAGCCTACTTGTAGACAAAATATTACCATAATTCTCATATAAAAACATATAGCATATAATGTTTACTTGGTACATAAACATACTTAAATGGAATGACCAAACGATCAACTTTAACACATGTCACTAAATGGAATAGCCATACGAATGACATCCATACCCTATGCGTTGGAGGTTATAATGAAACCACCCTTACTTGGTTTATCACGAAACCACCCATCATTTGGTTTATCACGTAACTACCTGTCAAATTTCTAAGTACATTTTTCTAATCATAACACATAAAATATTTCAAATATCTACCTTTAAATCATAAAATTTCATTAGTAATCACACGAAATAATTTCATGATATTGAAATAGTAAATCATTTTTCAAATGCATTTTCAATAAAAAAAATATGTAAAAATGGTATATGGTATTTTTTTCCATTTAAAAACATCAAATCTTATTTAGGAAGCCAAATATCAAATAATTCTCACGGTAGTAGAAAGGTCTTTGTTTCCACATATGTTAAAAATATTCCATTTTTCATTTAGAAAAATTCATCATAGAAAAAAAATCCTTGTGAATGAATGTGAAATCCAAAGGGTTATGTTATACACTATGTAAAAGGAGGAGGTGTATATGATCATAACATGCCCCAATTAAAAGAGATTGAGACGAAGTACCTTACAAAGATCATTTACTAAATAAAATAGAATGATTATGTATATTCAATATAAGTACACCTAAAGAAGTATAAATACAGGATATGATATCAAAAATGATTTCTCACATAGTCCTGGAATGATGTAAATAATAAATATAAGATTATCCCAATGAATGGAAATTGGGTTAATAAGTTACCTTACCTCATGTATGATATGAATTGTTCGTTCTGTAATTTCTATAATAACAAAAATAAGTAAATTTATACTTGATTGAGAATATTTTAAAGTTTATTATTCTTTTTATATCACTTATTACAATGTTAAAAAAATTACATAATTATTTATATTCATATTGGACGTTTGGTCAATATTTAGTACTTGAGTCAAAAATGAACTTGCTATAATTACAAAATGTCTATGCGATCAAATTTCCATTATCTCCAGAATTATATTAATGATTTAGATATCATAGATATAATATATATCCAATATATATATTTTATAATATTCAACAACATTTGGAGATAAAAAATGAAATGCACCATTCATCGAGACGGTAAACCATAAGTACACATGAACAGAAATTTCATTTCTATTTCATATTTATAGGAATAAAAGATTAATTATACATATTATATTATAATTAATGTATAACATCATATTTTATATATGATACATCTGTTCATTAATTATATCCTTTATATATTCCACGTATAATATGAATGAGTAATATCAAATTGAGGGGGCGGTAGTCCGCACTTCCTCAAATGTAATTATCGTATTTATACAACATGAATAACATAATGTTAGGTATTAAATAAATATTATTGAATAATATTAAAAATATACATGTAATATATATTATATAAATACATGTCCATTATAATAGACACCATGAGAGGTTGTAGAGGATAATTGACCAATCATCGTTTTGTGAGGTAATAGTTCTCCGTCCACAAATGCAGTATGTCATAAAACCATTAGATGGATGTCTGTGTAACATTAGTTATAATTCATCTTATAAAAACATCCTAGTATATTTAGGATACTGGTGTTGTTATGAAATAAATGAATATTAACAGTATAGGGAGATAGGAAATAGAATATTCGAAAAGAACATTAGAGAAGACACTACCTCTTAAAACGAGTATCTCTTTTTGATTTAAGCTAAATGGCATTCTTGAATTTCCTTCTAAACAATTTAATGATTCTAGGAGGAAGATAGGGATTTTGTGATCTTATTTGGGAAGATTTCTAATGATACAAGGGCCTTGATAGGTGTGAGTAAGGGGTTAAAAGTGGTGGCCTTTCATAAGGGGAAGGATGGGTACTTTTTGAATGTTCTGAAAGATTAGATTATTAAAAAAGAATTTAGGTTTTAAAAAGTTTAATAACCTATTAAATTCGAATATAAGATAATTATTTTAAGAAATCCTCTCATCCAAAAGGTTTATGATTGTTTTTGTTTCCAATTTAACCTTATCATTTAGATTTAGCCCTTAGCTTCCTAATTTAACAATTACAATGTATTCTTGTATATTAACACTATATGGTTAATATAGTTACCATAATATGAAAATAGAATAAAATGTGATTAATTAATGAAATTTAAAACATTATCTAATAAATATGGCTGAATATGATATTTTTAAGAATATTATATAACTTAATAAAATATTTTTTTTTAAACGCATTTATGTCAATTTTTATAATATTCATATAATGACTTTTATAAAATATATAACAACTAGAATCATTCAAAATAACATAACATCATAAATTAAATTATAACAAGTTATAATAATCACTAAAATTCATGGATTTCTTAAAAAGGTTCAAAATAATTTTTGGTAATTTTTATAATTTCATTTATTTATATCTTTTCTTTACTAAAGAAATCACTACACCATCATGGTGTCATAAAAATATTTATTTAGTTGATGTTTAAAAATTATAAAGAAAATATCACCGTGTCGAAATTTTTTTTATATTTATAATTCCTATTTATAGTAAAAAAGTTAATTTATATAACCCCAAATAATTATTGTTTTACCAAAAGATACATGTTTGGTTTATATTTTCCATAACATTAAATTAAATGTAATTAAATGTTATTTTCACACACAACTGGCTCTGTGGGGCCATATAATCAACACAAGGATTCTCATGGTTATAAATATATAATAAAATATGGAGAGGAAATTTGTTTCAGAAATTTAAAATTATCATAATATTAATGTTTCCCATATTTACCATATTTACCCTTTAACCACTATAAATAAAATATTTACAGAAATTACTATTTATAATGTCTGAACATTATAGATACATATTTACAATCTTTGGACTGACGTATTCCAAATATGGAATCCATTTTTTTTAAATTCTATACATATATGTTGCAGAAATTTATTTAAAATAATTTTTTTTTGTGAAAACCCAAAAGTGTGTTTTTAAATAGTAAAAACTACAAAAGATTGACATGTTTTTGTGTCTAATTTCAAATATAAATTACATCTAATGAATAAAATTAGATAAAATAATAAATATATTATTTAATTAATCATTATCATCAATTAAAATTACAATATATCTATTCAAATATATTAGATAAAATGGTTGTTTTGAATTAAAATGCTGTATTTTCTACTATTCAATAAAAATAAACTTTTGTAGAAAAATACCAAAAATTTCATCCAAATTAAATTTTTATGTTCAAATTATAAATAATAATTTAATATTGTTGTATAAATCATATAACTGAGTAAAAAATAGATTTAAAAAGCGTTCTCTATCAAAAGGATGTAAAATTTCATTTTTTGAAAAATATTACATTTTATCAAAAAAAATGAATTTATTCTTATATCATATCTAGAAAATATATAAGATAAATTTTAAACATTACATTTAATATATATCATGAACTTTCCATTATATAAAAATCCATAAATAATTATATGGAAACACAATTACTCTCTTTTAAATATCTTTTCATAAAAACACATCCATTATATTCAATTGGGGTTTATTTCAATTTTTAATAAAATTGGAAATAAATGAATCCTAATTTAAACATTTGTAAACCATATTTCTGAATTCATTTCATACAATTAAATACATTCATTCTAGTGGATAAGCATTAATTACCATTTAAAATAACAAAAATATTATTGTATTCTTTTTTAGTATAACTCAATGTTCTGTGCAATGTAAGATTTCAGAGATTCCCATTGATGTATTTCGAATAGGCTATCAGAAAAAGTATCCCATTTAAATTAAAACCAATACATTTTTCATTAGTATTAATACAAATCAAAATTTATTATTCTATAAATATCTGGGTCATTACACTTGTAGAATGAAATGCTACACATTGTGGAGACGGTATTCCTAACACAAACACGAGCAATGATATCATTACCAAAATTGTGATATGTTATGGAATTTAATGGAACATATTATGTTACATAATCAATAGAATTTTATAATAATAATATATAGTTTTTATTTTCCTCATTATACCTATCCATGTAATGTGTTGATGAAAAAATAAATTTCACTTCGGCGTGGAGACAGTAAGCCGTATGTACACATGTGTGAGGATTTAATTTTTTTGTAGGATTAATAGATGGTGGAATATAATTGATAAATAATAATAACATATATGAATATAATTTATACTAGATTTACAAAATTTATAAATAATAAACTAATGAATTGTAAATGGAAAAATAAATATGTATGAAAAAACCGGTAGAGGAGATTACCACTAATTCGACGAGAAACATCTAGATCTCCCCCTAAAGGAACTAGATATGATATTTTGAAAAGAAAATAACCTATATAACATAACTAGGAAATTTTAAAAGAAAAATAGTAAGTTGATGTATTCTATTTAATGCTCAAGGGGAAGTGAAGAACTGAGGGAGGGGATCCCATTTATAATTGCGGTGAGGGGCACTTTTAGAATCACCAAAAATATTAATTTTAAATAAAATAACACCCCATTAAAAATAATAATATAATTTATTATTTTCAAATATTAAATGAGTTAAAATATTAATCTCATCAAAAAAAATGTTATACATGTTATACTAAAAATTTAAACCATATAATTTCAATTAACCCTTAGTTATTATATTTTAATTCTAAATAAGTTAACAAATTATTCAATAGTAAAAAAGTGAAATTATTATTTATTTTACTTCAATACGACCATAAATGGATAAACTATGAAATTTTATAACATTTAAATATAATTTAATATATTTTTTAAAATGAATTATGATTTATAAATAATTTAACAAATATTATTTTTTTAGACAGTCAATAGTGTTAATTTTGACAATTATTAAAGTCATTGATTTAAAAAATATGCAGATAACGAGTTAACATAAAACCAAATATTTTTTTATATTAAAAATATGTCAATTTCATCTATAATATTGATTATATATACAAATTATTTCAAAGTATATTTATTTTAATCTATTTAATAATATTTATTTGATATTTCCATTAACAAAATATTTACTAATACAGTTTTTTAATTACTTAATATAATTATTTTTTTATAAATATTTAAAAAAATTATATGATCAATATTAATCCTATATATTTAATAATAAGTCTTATAGTTGAATATATCTTCATAAAACTCTAACATAAAAATGTTTTATATATTAAAACATGAATGTGACAACTGTAACATTACTTTTGATAACATATTTAAAGTGTCATAATCTTTTACATGTGCCTCAAAATTGAAAATAACTAAAAAATTGCATAATTATGGTCAAAATATACTCTACTAATAAAACTTTTTCTTTTTTCTGTCTTTTAATGGTAATTTTTATATCAATTAGAATTATTATATTGATTTTTCATCAACAAATAATTTCTACATCATCAATGTTGAAGACATTAATGTAATTATTTTTGTCCTAAATATTTGAAAATAAATTACAAAGATAAAGAAACATTATATCATTAAAATGAGTATTTATAGAATAATTTATATTCTATATAACGTTATTTACAAATGATATAATTATTAAAATTTGAGTAAGGCATATTTAACTTTTTCATTAAAAAAATACACTGAATGTCCTAGTCATAACAATGTGATCTCCAAAGGATACAATTTAGACCGAAGGATGGTTTATTTCTATAAAGAAAATTCATATATTGATTTTATGGAAAGTATTAGGGTAATTTTAACCTGTTATTTGTAACCTTAATTACATGTTTTACCTGATTTAACTTTTTACGATATTAATAGAAATTAATGATGTTACAATTCATCATGCCCAAAAATAAAAGGGACCTATTTAAAAAATATGTACATATAATTTGAATTTATAGAGTCCTTTTTTCATAATTATATATAGATCACTATCAGTAATTATTTTAAAATTAATATAATTGTTGGTATAATAAAACGCGTTTTAATTGTTAAAACAGGCAAAAGATTGATTTTTTTTAAATCTAAATTTATTTTAAAATTAATTCCAATGTAATAAATTATATTAAATAATAAATATAAAATTTATTTCTACTTTAAAACCATTAATATATATATTTTAACACTATAATAAATTTGCTGAAAAAATAGTTTTCAATTAAAATGTGTTGTTTACTATTCCTCAATACCTAAAACTTATAAGAAAAATTAAAAAATAAACCAAATTATATTTTAATAATGCAATATTAAATAAGAAATTTATTTTGTAAAATAACATAAAAAGGTTTTAATGACTAGTTTTATGATCATTGCCCTAATAAAAAGCAGCCAAACTTCATTTTTTTAAAAATAATTCTTTTATATAAAAAATTGAATTTGGTCTCATATCAAGTCTAGAAAAAAAATATAAGATTAATTTTAAACAATTGTTTGAATATAATTTATATATTTTTGATTACTAAAATACATTAAGAGTGGTTTTATTATTTTATAAACTCACTTATTTTAATTTAAATAGTTTTTTCTCAAAACATTACAATTTTTTTGAAAATGTGTTCTATTTTAATTTATAATTTATTTACCACCAAATAATTTTTTACATATATAATGTTTTTAAGAAAATTTTATTATTTAATTTAAAATTATTCATATACTTTATTATAATGTATAGGTTATAAAGTATCATTATAATATTTAGTTCCTCGCTTAAACTCTATCTTGCGCAAATCTGATTCTATATAGCTGTACATTAATATGGGTGTCACAAAATCCATGAATATTGTTGAATATACCATAAGATAATCTAGTGGTTTGGGTAGTGAAAACATATAATGGTTTAGAGTACAACAAAATACATCAAATAAATTAATAAAAATATATCTACAGACAATATTATGTTATTATTCTCTACCCCCATAAAAATGAATTTTTCCCTCAGAAATTTTCTGGGATAGAAATGTATTATCAAATGAAGGTTTACTTCATATAAACCAACATTTTAAAAATGAATAATAAATTTTCTTTTCAAAAATTAATATTATAAACTTAATGTTTACCCAATGTAACTCATGTATGGGTTTCTACAAGGAGAACATATGTGGAAAGTGAAATCATGGATATGGAAGAGAAATAAAAATATCCAGTTATTATGAGGATTGATAAAGAACATGTATATCATAAATTAAACAATAAAAAGACATGAATCCATAAATGATATTACGATGACTTACGGAATTGTGTGATTCATCAAAAAAGAAGGCACTATTGTAAAAATTTTTTGGTTTCAAGATCCTTTCCCTAAAGATGAATAATTTGTTTACATTAGAATAAATTATTACTTGATTTTAGTAAAATAATACAATTTTTATTCCTTGTATAACTTCAAATTCATCACTTATTTAAAAAAAATTAAAGTTTAATTTCGCATTCATGAATTGATAGTAGATCATGGGATCCATAAATGGTATGATATGTCATTCCAACTATCAGTATCAGAAGAAAAAGGATAGCATAAGTTATCAAACATGCTTAAGTCCACCTATAATAAAAAAATACATTATTCTAAACAACTTCATCCAAATTTTATCATATACATTCCATAAATTTATAAACATTCAATCCTTCTGAGAGATGAATATAAATAACATTATATGGTGGTGTAGTATCACGACATAACATTTGTCCTCTATAAATCATAAGTTAATTCTTTTTGGTAACATTCCAATCATATTAATGAGTTCATCATGTATTTTATTTAAACTTGGTAAAAACATTAATTAATTAAACACCTTATTGAAAACATTCATAATTTAAAAAATTAACTGTTTTCTACATATTAATAATTGAAAAATTCTAACTCATTCAATGATGTCATCATATCATTCCCATGGTCATTAATAATATCAAACATCTAATTATTTTCTTATCCCAATATTCTTCAAATATTAAGTGTTATCATTACATTAATATGTTTTAAAAAATTACCTAAATCACATTTAATGGTTACTAGTACCACTCTATATATACTCTTAAATATATATGGAACTCCCATAGTGGAACAATACATAGATATTACCAAATTCCATAATACTATTAACCTTTTTTACAACATTATTCTCAAATCCCATTAAATAAAAACTAAATCTTCCCACCAATTTATTATCATAATCTACATCACAAATGGTGAAAAAATATGATCTTCCTTTTTCTATGGCCTTAAGAGGTTTTTGATGTTGATGATAATCATTAACCCTTGGATTATGGCATTGGATACCTTAATGCCCCAATATATTGAAAATTTAAGATTAATGTGTGGGAGGTGCATTATGTGTATCCTTTTCATTATTCTCATCATTAGCTATCTTTTCAATTATACATGGACGTTGAACGTTCCGATTAACATATTTTCTGAAATTTAAAATTTTACTAGATCCTTTAGGAAAATCTACAACATGATTCTTTCCAATAATTGAGCACAAGAAAACACTCATCTTCTTTTCATTATAGTTTTTACATTTTCTATTGATCATTGTCTTCTATACCTTTTCAAATCCATGAGATTTATTTTAAACCCAACATCCATTTACACATAGATAAAACAACGTAAAGCCTATTTAAAGCTACTAATGTATTTTAGGGATAAACCCCTTTAATAGATTGGTTTTAATCCATTAATGAATCGATCAACCATACATTCAGGTAGCATGGTAATTTTATAAGCATACTACAAAAGGCATGTAATATTTTCTTCATATATATCAACACATTCATCATCATTTTTCCTAATCTCTATAAACTCCTTTGCATCTTCATATGAACCATAATCAGAATTTTTTTATTGGATATTATTTTCCTGAACTCATCTCTTACCATGGATTCAATTTCATCTTGCTACATCATATTATTGATTAGAGTACACCATTTGTCGGCTTCACCTTATTAATGATAAACAACCAAACTAAAATTTTAATATTACAAATAGAGAAAGTGAAAATTTTATTTTCCATGGAACTATTACGTTATTTAAAAAAAATGGATTATAAGTCCCACTGGAAGAAGGTGGATATTTCTTAATGAAGGACTCATCGAAATGTTTTTTTCCTTCTATGATCATTTGGATGTCCATAATTATTTGTAGCTTCTGTAAGTATATAGATAAGATTTTTATTTATATCTCTTATAACATTTGATACTTCAGGAGGAAAATCATTTAACAACCCAATTAATTCCTCATTAACATGGTTCCTTCAACGTCCATTCATTATCTAAACCCAAAAATAATAGTGCGGGAGAAAAATATTATACTAGGAAAATGACATAATCTTGGGGAATTGTTATCAATCCCTAACTTATTAAGATTAATCATAGTTTAACCATGTGAATTTCAAAAATTTAAGTATTTAAACCTATAAATTGACTTTTCCAAAGGTACATACCTAGAAGATTCCATATAAATATCTATAGGAATATCATTAAAAGTTTTTCAACCTAGTTTCTAAATGTTAATTAAACCTATTTTATGATACCATATATAATGACCCAAGCATGAAGTACATTGAAATTACATTACTTATGAAATGTACTTAGTAAATTACATTAATAGACACCGAAATACTATATTAGTATATTTCCTTTTTAATCATGGAACCCAATCATATAGTTAAGTGAATGATCTTCAATGTTTCTCACAAAGATATTCCCCTTTAGTAATCCTACTTAAAAAATATTCTTTATAACAAGGGAGAAAGTAAAACTAAGAAATGATGACTTAAAATTCTTATTAAGGACAAAAAAATTATATATCAATCATATAATAACAATAATAAAAATTATCATAACAATTGAATATTATATTCTGTAAATCAATGATCATGATAAAATATTATGTTAAAATTATAATAGTACATAAATAACAAATGAACAAATTCCAAAAGGAAGAGCATAAAATATGAAATTTTGGGCTTAAAATAAGAATAAAAAGTCATTTAATATCAGAGAAGTATCATTTCAAAGAACATCATAGAGGAAAAATTCCACTTCTAAACTGAGTTCACTCCTCATTCCAGCTCTACATTACATAACCAGGTTTACTGTCCGCTTCAAACCAATATTACTGAACTGAGATCATTTCTCAATACAGTAATATCTATATCTTATGATATAAATAATTACCCAATTCATTATATTTAGATATAGATCCCATTTACCACAATATGAATACCAATCATAAGTATTCTTAATGAAGAAAAATATTATCATAACCAAAAGAATTAAATGGGTTTCTTAAATGTTCTTCCACCACAAATTAATCCATGGAAAATTAATAGATTTTAAATATATCATTAAATCATAAACATAATCAACTATATTAATATTGAGGATAGTAAAAATAAAACATATACCTATTAAATAATTTTATCATTTATGAAAAATAATTTTTATAAAACACAAGAAATTAATTCTTGTTGAAAATACTCGTTCTTCTTAAAAAAATGTTTTATCTTCTTAAAATACTATCCAATTTTTAAAAATGACTATATTTGAAAATAAAAATGAAATCATATAAGGTAAGAATCATATAAATAAATCATTATGGAACCATAAAAATCAATTCATTCTGTATAAGTTAAAAGAATACATTTTTCTCGTACTTTTTCCAGATAAGTCGAAAATTACATTGTATAAAAAAGATCCATTTCATAATGTAAAATAAATATTAAAAATGGGTAAAATTGACTTTAAATAGTTTTATAATAATATAAAAACTATTATATAAATCATATTTATTAATCATGTGTATGGATGATAAATATTCCACAGTAAATACTTACATTTAATCAATATAAGATAATAATGAGATTGTGTAAATATTCCTTACATTATGTCCATTTTTCGTTGTATGTATATGATCCTATAGTATAATGATTTATATAATGTCATATACTAATTCTATAATCATACTAATTTCTAAGATATCATATATTATATTATCACATTATTGTTAATAAAATTTTATTATTACTCATCATTAGAGTATTAACTACTTCATTATCTTATGCATGTTTCGCTAAATGTGTTCTGATTATACTTTAGAGATTATAATTATGAAATTAGAAGAATTTTATTAATATTACATATCATATTTATTCATTATATTCATTTATATAATTCATTTTTTAATGGAGATCATATAGAATTAATGAAATCACATCGTCGGGATTGTAGGTCATACGTACGCAGAAGCGACGATATCATTCCCATAATTTTGAAATGATTTTGAATTAGATGATATAATTTTTGTTATAGAATAAAAAATGGTATATTAATTAATAGTTATAATTTCCCTTATTATACCAATCAATTTAATATGGTGACATAGAAATTGATTACAGCATAGTGTGGAGAAGGTAAGCAGCATGTACACATGCATGGTGATTTCATTTTTCCATAGGATAGATAGAAGGAAGAATATGGTTGTTCCGTTATCATAAAAACTTATTAGAATTTTATTTTTACTAGATTTATTACATTAGAATAGAAACAACTCCTGAATAGATTGTTTATGAAGAATTTTTTTTAACAAATTGTTAGAAGAGATTTCCTCTTCTTCGGCAAAATCCCTCTATATATTCTCTTAAAGCCACTAGATTTGGTCTTTTTGAGAAGACCATAACCTATAAAATATATCTAGGGAATTCAAGAATGGAAAATTTTATGGGAATGTGTAGTGAACTAGAACTGGTAACCATCGAAACTGGCTCCTGAATCGGTCTATGAAAAGGACCAAAGGGTATTCATGATCCCCATGTGCTGGCACAAGTTTCCAGGTATCATGAATAATGGTTTGGGAATTATTTACCCTAGTTTATTACTATGATGCAACAAAATGATATAAATAAACTGAATATTGAAATTTAGTACAAATAATTCATTAATAAAAATCCATAACAAAAATACATGGTTTTAGACAATGTCGAAGAGGTCCACAACTAATAAATAGCAGAAAAAACAACTCAATAACCACCAATCGTCTAGGGGTCATCATCCCCAATCCTTCTCCATAACACATCACTGAGTACATAAGCTAAAAAACTGAACAACTATCTTTAAGTATATTGTCCTTACCTATTTCAATCATAACCAAGTCCACTTACACCAAAAGGTGTTAGTTGGTTTTGATCCTAACCCTAATAGGATTCCACTCAAAAATATTCCATGTGATAGACCTTATTGGATAAAAAGATTGAATTTTTTATATTCAAGCAATGATAGAAATAATTTGTAATGGTGTGTAACATTTATATGAAACTGTTTTGAAGGGGAATCTTTAATGAATGAAAAAATTTAAATAAAACAACCATGCTACTAAATTTTCCATCCAAACACACCACATTCTAATGGTATGTACCAAATAGTACATGATTACTAGTCATGAGAACACACATAGGCACTAACTAGTTGTTGGACCTAGGAACCTTGTATCATAGTGTAAACATAAACATAATCCATAACATTATCATGCACGCGCTTCTATGAGGGGAACCCCAATGGACAATTGGTCAGAAATTTGATCATTTTTTAGTTAGTGTCATTATCGTCATCCTACTAAGTGAAACATGGTTGATTCCACTACAAATCACAGGAATAGTAATCCTAGTCCACCCACATAGATAAATGGGTTTCCATATTTTTCATAAAACAAGTTTCACATGCTATAAAATATCATTAAGTCATAAAAATACCAGTTTTGGTCATACAAACTTCAAATAGTAGATAATCATATTTTCACCCTTTTTGTAACTCAATAAACCAACTAAAATATTCATAAAACAATTTAAAAAATTTTAACAAAGCTTTGTACATGAAATCCATTTAAAACCCCAATTTTAAATCCAAATTCACCACAAATTCACACCAAACTAGAATTGGAAGCCCTAAAACCATTTAATTAAATCATTCAATGATCCACAAAAATACCCAGAATAATACAACATGGATTATATATTTAAAACACTTCTTTTTACAAAAAAATGAAAAGTTAAAACCAACCGCATGATCAACCCTAAAAAAAATGGTTTTCGCACAAAGCACAATGGAAGAGGAACTTGCTAAAAATTTAAATGAAATCAATTTTATATCATCAAATAATTCCTAAAAATATAATCACATACCATATATGTGAAAAACCACAAATCATTATGTAACACTACAACCACACCACCACTGCACCACAAGGTGTTGAAAAAAAACCTAAATACAATATATTGGACCACAAAATGAAAAAAACCCAAGGTACCAATCCCCAGTTGATGGAAATTCTGAACATAAAGGATGGAAGAAACCTTATGTTAGTGGATGAAATAATAAAGGGAAATTACATACATGATTATCCTTGAATATTTCCAACCAAAACCCCCTAAATAATGTCTTCCAAATGTTGTTTAGGGGTCCTGAAAGCCTTCCATGGTTGTAGGGAACGAAATGGTCGAGTGAGGGGTACATTAGGGTTAATAAGCAAAGGGAAATAATGGAAAAAACAATTTTTTGATGACCTGGAGGTTGTGCATGGTATGTCTCTAATGTTTATTAAACTGTGTTCCTTATTCTTCTAATAATAAATCATGACATTAATTTCCAATTTCAAGGGTGATCAAGGGGGATAATCAGAGTGATCTATGGGCCAGGGATAGATGAGATTAATACCTAAAATGGAATTATTGGATGTGGAAATTCTACCCAACATGAAATACTTTTCGCCCCCAAAATTCATCCAAATGATTGATGAGAAAAAAAGGTAGGGTAATCTTGTTCAACCCATGTCTTCAACTTCCATGTCTTGTGAACATCATTCTAATTCCACCAATTGAACCAAACCAAGGGAATAGATCTCTCCCAAATAGGATTATCTTAGGTATACACTATTTTCACTGGCCGTTTAAACACATGAAAATATGACTCAATCTCAAACACATCCGAATTTAACATGTAGGATGAATCCATATTTTACTTCTTCAACTATAAAAAATTGAATACATTAGGTATATTTGTCAAATGATTGGGAAAATCTATCATGTATTCCACAATGGGAATACACTCGGTGATCTCAAAAGAAATGACATATCGTGGTGTTATCTTTCACTTCATTCCCAAATAAAGGTGACCTAGACGAGGGGTCAATATCTAGAATACCCAATAACCTAATGAATACTATAGATCATGATGCCTCTGGATCACATAGGATTGTGGAGACTCTATGATTTTAATAATTGTGGCATGGTCAACATGACCTTCTCAGATGTATCTTGCACTAAGCTCGAACCCAACATTTGGGTTTCACTAACCTTGGCCCAGCACCAGGGGGACCAACATGGTTGGACATAATGTGCATCAAAAGTATCCATTAAAATCTATGATTTATAACTATTACTATAAAAATTTTGACCAATACAAAAGGTTTTTCCCACGAATTACCAATTTCCAAGTCACACGCACAGTGCATGTCTTAAAAAATCTGATTTTCATACTTTTATTTACCATCCATCTAAGGAGGGAATATCGTGGCCATATTAATATGTTTCTTCAATTCATTCTAAAGTCATTCCCAAAACCGAGTGGTGAAGATGGGGTCTATATCTAACACGAATTCTAAAAGAACACCATGAAGCCTTACAACCTCTTGAATATAAAATCACTCCAAATCATCCAATTTGGATGTATCTCTGACCAGAATGAAGTGGGATGATTTTTTTAGATGATCAATCACTATTCAAATGGTATTTATACCTAGAGGTGTACGCGGTAAGCCAAAAATGATGTCCATGGAGACCTCATCCAACCTCTAAGTAGGAATCAGTAACGATTGGAGAAAACTAGAGGGAATTTTATGATATACCTTCACTGGTTGACATGTATAGTATCATAACATGAAATACACAATATATTGCCCTAAACCTGGCCACCATAACTGACAACGAACAACATCATACATTTTTGTAGCTCCATGATGATTGGCCCACTAAGTCTGGTGGCTATCTTGCATCACAACCTTCATCAGAGATAGTGGTACCATTGAATGGACCAGGAATCACAAGCCATTATTGGGAGATAAAGAACCATCAGAAGTCGTCTCCCAACCATAACGAAACTTCATTGACCACTGACATATCACATCATTGGCTTGCCACTCCAAATGAACTCTATGAGTGTATGATTCCCCTTGAAACATGTCAATAATGCACCCCAAATATGTTTCTCGTTCTCTACGTTCATCTAAGAAAAGAGCCCCATCAGAGTCCACTCATCACTGGACTTCCTCAAAGCCCACAGTGATACTATTTAGCTCATGGAATCATCCACCGAATTTCCTTGTACATGGCTATAAATGATATTAGTGCCGAACTCTTGTAGATATTTAATCCAACAACTTTGACTCATAAAAAGATCCTTCTATGGGAAAATATAGGCTAAACTCTTATGGTTAGAGTAAACTAAAATATTGTCCCCAAAGAGGTAGTGCCACCATTTTTTCAAAGAATTCGTCTACAATGCTAACACCAAATCATGGTTCTGGTAGTTCATTTCATGTGGTATGAGTTAGTGAGACCCATATGACACCACATTATCACACTGGATAATCACACACGTGAGACCCATACCATTTTATCAGAGTACACCACAAAGCCCTTTCCAGATTTTTGAAAGATGAATATGGGGGTGGTAGTCAATTTCCTCTTCAACTCCTCGATATATGCTTGACATTCTGGGACCCATGAAAAAATCACCCCTTTCTATTTTAGTGTTGTCATGGGCGAAGAAAGCCGAGTGAAATCCTGAATAAACTACCCCTAATGACCCCCAAGATAAGGAAAAATTGAATATCAGACACATTACTTGGATTATCCCTTTACACTACTGCATTGACGATCTTGGGGTCCATTGAAACCTCATGCTTATAGATCATGTTTCCCAGAAACATCACTTCACTGATCCAATAGGTGCATTTGGAAAACATTTCATAGATGCGATGATCCCACAGAGTGCCCAGCCTGATCTGAAAACAATTAAAATGCCCTTCCTCGGAACCACCATAATCCAGGATTTCATCTACTAATACCATTAAGAATGATTCAAGATACTGGTGGACTACCCTATTCATGAATTCCATAAATACCACTGGATCATTTTTCAATCCGAGGGGAATTAAAAAGTACATAAAGTGTTTGTACCTTCTTCAGAAGGCTTCCTTTGAGATATCTGCCGCTCTCACACTGAATTGGGGTAACACGAACAAAATTCTATCTTGGAAGACTACCTTTACCCCTTCAACTAATCAAACAAGTCATTTATTAGGGGATATGAAAACATGTTCATGATGTATACGTTTTTCAGTTTCTAGTAATCGATTCACTATAAGAGGGATATGTCTGCCTTTTTCGCAAAAAGAACATGAGTTGTCCAGTAGGTGTCCCTCGGGATAATAAATCCATTAGATTCATAATCATCCATATGTATCTAAAACTCCCTAAAACTAGTGGGGTCTATATGATATGAGGGAAGTTATATATACTATGTTTCCAGTTCCAGATCAAACCATAACTCTATATCCCGCATTTGGGAAAATCCATAAAAGTCAACTAAAAATGCCTCTAAAACTCATCCACTACATGAGGACATCAACCCTCAATAGAATGACTATCGTAATCACGTATGAGTGATGATAATTGGATGGAAATATTACATAATTCATGGAGGGGATGCCCCACACGTCCTGACCGATGATCCCATTTACCATGGAAGACTTATGAACTCCCACCATGTTCACTATAACTCACATGCCACCTATAGTAATCGATATGTGCTTGAATGTTCACTAGCCATTACATGTTGAGGATTATTTCAAAGAGATACATATTCAATCATTGGAGGTCCCACTCTATTTCAATCCCAATCATGGAACTGGTCATGATGGTCACTTAAGAGCTTGTTCAATCTTCATACCCAAAGATGTAAAAAAACATCAATGTGAAAGTTATAAACTCAGTTAAAATATTCAGAATGTTCACCATATGAACAGATATAAAAGAAACAGAAGCACCAGAATAAAAAAGAACAGTACCAGTGGAAGATAAAATCAATATAGTCCTTCAAATTGTCATATTCCATGCAACCAACCCTGACAGAGCCTGATCCACCACATTAATAGGCCTAGCCTCTACCAGAGAATGGAAAATTGAATGTGGATCTACCCATAACTAGATCTTCCTAGAAGATGATCCGGCCCTGCAACCAAAATCACTAAACCGAGATCCCCCCATCCTTGATGGGTCTGACTAAACTAGTACTCCCCGAGGACCCACATATACTACCACATTGTGGATAGGATGTTCCATATTGCAAAAAATGCCGCAAGTGAACTATATCTCCACACTGCAAACAAGACTTCAGAGGAGATGTACATATGGTTCGATTGTTCTGTAGCCTCCCTAACAGGTGGAACATAAAAACCATATTTTAGAAGCCAAAGATTAGAAATGTCTTTAAGGATGGACTCAAACACCACCTATCTTATTCCCTTGATCCCCTGACTTCTATTTCCTCTCAAATAATCTTCCACTGCTAGTAATAGATACCACTCCAAAAAACCCAAAATTACATTTCTGATCAATATTGACCATATAAGCATGGTTGACCACCTCACTATAAGCTCCCACCATGAACTATGGGACTTTGCATTAAATTTAAATTTGTAATTCTATATCAAACATCCTAGCATTCATGGACTCATTATAAATAATCATTGGCTCATACCACACTTTCTCAGAAAAGTAGTTAACAAATTCCATCACTAATTAATCTACCTATTAAATGTACATGATCTCCACAGATCTGACATAGGTTATGACCATAGGGAAATAATGCTGATTGAATATGGTCTTGAAATCCTTACATATAATTTTCTCAATCTTCCTAGTTTGATGTAATAATTCTCCCAATATACAAATGGGACCCTCCATCAGAAATGTATCACATTTTACCCTAACCACATTAGGTATGTATAAGACCTCGAACATATTCTCTATCTTCATGAGTCATTCATTTTCTTCTTGTTGTTCTAAGAAAACATGGAATGAATGGGGTTTATTATTAAGGAATTCATATGGTTTGACCTTCCTTGTGTTAGACTCATCCTCCATAGCTTGAGTAGATGTAGGAACCACTATTTCTCCAAGATCATGGATAGCCCGGACCATATCATTTACCAGCCCTTGATCAGTTAGTGAGGGAGGACTCTCTCCATTTTATGCTTGTGGGTGCAAGGGAGGTCTTTGGGGAGTCATGTTGCAACAAAAAGAAACTATCACAAGGGAAATACATTAGTACAATAGTTCTGAAAAATTTCATCAACAAAATCAAATATATATAACAAAAAATTATCATAATAATAAAATAAACAACAACTTCACTCCCATAATATTCCCATTTTCCATTTGTATCCCACACATTCCACATAAAAGAGAATTCCAAAAAATAATAACGATATTCCCTAGAGACTCAAGGTATATCATGAGAGGTAATATCCTGGAACCCTACTTGTAAATAGAACTTCGAGCCCCAATTGTTATTGATTTTGTCTATCTAGACCCATCACAAATAATATGACCCAACGAAACAAACCTAAATCGAATGCCAATTTGTCACAAACTAGGTCTGGCCTCCATCAAAACTATTTCCCTACCAAACCCATTACATGGTTAAAAGGTCTTTCCCAATCCCAATTGGTTGGAAGAAGTGCCTGAGTATCCTGAATTTTTTTGGGTACAATTTACCAAAATTTTGAAGCATTAAGTACCCAAAAGGAATAAATAAACTGAACCAGAAAATTTAGTCCAAACAGCCCTTTAATAAAAATTCATAACTAATATACCTGGTTTAATACAAATCCCAAGTGGGAAAAACACAATATGATCACAAAAAACAACTCAATAACCACCACATGGAAAGGGTTCATCTTCTCAAATCATAAACCATAACAACGCACCATGGATGAAAGCTAATAACCTAAACTGTCGTCTCTAAAGACCTTGTCCCTACCCCTGTCCAACATAACCAATTATACATACTCCCAAATCTATATGCAAGGTGTGAGCCTATGCCCAATAAGATTTCACCCAAAAATATTCCTTGTGAATAACATTATATGATAAAAGCGATTGCATGTTTTTATAAAAAAGGAATAGTAGGAAAAATTTAGAAAGTGGGGAAACTTTTAAATGAAATTGTTTTTGAGGGGAACCTTTAAGGAATTAATTTTTTAAACAAAACATACATGCATCTAAAATTTATAGGTATTCACACCACATTCCAATGGTATGTTAAGAATAGCCCATGATCAGTGTTCATAGGAACACCCATAGGATCTAGCTTGTTGTGGGCCCTAGGAACCTCGTATCTCGGTGTAAAATAAACCATAATCTATAACCATCCAAAGCACAATCCACTAGGGGAGGAAACTTCAATTGCATAGTGGTCACCAAGATCATCATAGATTAATTACTGTTGTCATCATCAACATACTAAGTGAAACAGGAATGATACCCCTCCGGATGACAATAAAACTAGTCCTAATCAACCCACCATGATAGTCGGGTTCCCCTCTATGTTCTCAAACCAGTTCCAAATTATATAAAATTACATTTAGACATATATATACCAGTTCTGGTCATACATTTAAGTACATGACCCCATTTTCCTTAAACTGTCGCCTTATTTGATTATATTGGAATATAAACAAGGAATATATATCCCAAAGGACCAAGTAGTTTAACTTCCTATGGAGACAACCGACATATATAATATCAACATTACATCATGAAATGAAATACAACGTTAATTTATTCCTTATGAAACATCCATGCCTCCTATATCACGCATGTAAATCACTCATAACTATCATATTTATATTCTGGAAAAAATAAACACAAGGAAGGGGTAAGATCAATTTCTCAGTAAGAGTAAGAAATACAATGTAATATATCATAAACATAAAAATTATTCATGGTGAATAATTGAGAAGTCAGTTCTTTAAAAATTAATAAACTTGAACACATTATGGAAGGAATATGATCTGAGTAAATTATACCATAATAACACATAATCATGGGTATTCTATTAGTCAAATAACGATATGAACATTCACATTACTAGATTCATAATTAGGGATGTGCATATGCCAGACATAATGAAACATTTTTTCAAGGCCTCTGCCGAGAAGTCAAAAAATGATTAAGGCCTCAGCAAAATGCATATATCGAATTGGAAATGGCATGGGCCAATTCCACATCTATTGGTCTCGTGAGACCTTACAATGCATCAGGAAGCTATAACAGACCCCACCCATCACATAATAATCCCAATGCATTACTTATATGATAGGAGATAAATATTAAAATCATGCACATTCATATTGAATCTTATATATGAAATGTAAATAATGATTCCTGAACATTATGCTTAAACCCTAACAATTCACAGTAATTGGAGAATGGTTTTAGGATAACACTTCCCAAATTATACTAGTCATAAAAAATTAAATTAATTGTTGTAGATGATATCATATAATATTAATCCCAATAATAAAAAATAATCATCAAGAGTGTTGGAATAGAAGAATATACTCTTATAAAATCATTGAGTAATTATTGAGATAAATACTCTTTTATTTGGAAAAGAAGATTTAATTTTTAAAAGTATTTGTATAAAACCCGAACTAAATTAAGTAATTATTTTCATATTGAAATGAGAGATTTTAAAAATATAATGGTTTTCAAAAACATATTATATAGTTCCCTTGAAAATAGGTACGAATTTGAGAAATTCTCTTGAAACGTGTTTGTATTTTGGGACGGATGTTTGAAAGACCCTTTAAAAACATATAACTACACGTAAAATACGGAATTATTCACGATGGTAATAATATGTATAATAGTCAAAAATAATTAATTAGGAATTAATAATAATAAATAAAAATTCCCTTGATGTAATTAAATAATAAAAGTAACCTGAATGAAAATGGATGTTCTGGTGGAAAACCATTAGCTTAAGTCCGATTGTGTTCCACTCTTGAAATTAAGAACCTATAATATAAAATTAGACTTCTTAATAACTTATTTTAGAATATATTATACATTTATTTAGTTTATAATAATTTGTTTTAGTTCATTTATTCCCTTTTTTATAAGTTATTATATTGAGGTTCGTCATTTCGGAGTGTTCGTTTTCTTTATTTTCATAATTGGTTCACTTTTTCTTAATTGGAGGAGCTCAAGTGGAAAGGATGTAAATAACAAGAATTAAAATTAAATATCATCCAGAAGTGATAATGGTAATTTATATCATTTGGTTACAAGAAAAAAGGATGAATCTTTAGAAGAAATATTTATGACATTCACTTAGATTATTTTAGTGGTATTTTGATTATTTGGAACAAATTTGGTCTTACGATTATATTATATGTATGTATACTAGTTACTGTAAATTAAATAGGTTTTAATACATATATTATAGTTTCATTGAACAATAAAAAAGGTTTCATGACCAATAATGATGGATAAATTGAAGAATGAAACATCATTGTACACAATGTTTATAAATTGGAACCCCATGATTGTTGATTTCATTTATAAAAGTGAGAGAGAGAGAGAGAGTAAGTATATTGATGATGGTTATTCCATTAATATTATGTAATTATTTTATATATATGATTATGTATTTATCATGGATATTTGGACAGAGGAGGTGATGAGAGGACAACAAAATAAGATAAATTTAAATGAAACTAAAGGAAAAAAGAAAGGTGTTTTACCTAATGAAATAACCACTTTGAGAATGAGAACCTTTTAAAGGATATAGATTTTGGTATTTTGTAAATTCCAAGATGTTCTTGGACGTTAGGAGTGGTTAGGGAAGGGTAATTGGGTATAGAATTGAGGATGTCCAAGGTGTACTAGAGTGGAGAGAAGAGGGAGTGGGGGGGGGGGGGGGGGGGTTAACAGTGGAGAGGAGGGTTTTCACGATTTTTTAATCATTAGCTTATTAATTTATCTAAATACAAAAAATAGAGATGATTAAAGGAACAAGATTAGTGATATGTGAATGTGAGTTCTATCTATGTGGGCCTACATCACTTATGATGTCATAAATAATGTATTTAACTGATAATTTGTATATACGGTATTTTACCGTATTTCAATATTAATAAAAAATTTGAGTATTTCGGAAAAAACTAAAAATTCACCTTAATAATTTATCAACTATTAGAATCCAAAA
This sequence comes from Viscum album, assembly GCA_963277665.1. Taxonomy (NCBI): domain Eukaryota; kingdom Viridiplantae; phylum Streptophyta; class Magnoliopsida; order Santalales; family Viscaceae; genus Viscum; species Viscum album. The sequence goes on along the minus strand of OY728157.1, from coordinate 235,265,319 downwards.
ATGATGTACATTTTACAAAAATAAATTTCAAAATATTATTATTTTAAAATTTCATTAAATTCGTAATTTATAAATCGTTTTAAAATGTTTACTTATTCCAAAACATAAGTATATCGTACTTCTACTTGAATATTATTTATACACTATCATAGGAAAGGTTACTATTAATTAGGTTATGTCACTATTAATAAGGGTATGCTACTATTCATACGGGTAGGTTACTATTAGCCAATCATTATGTTTTTCTTAAAGGACTCCAAATAACATACTAGTCACAACTGTGTATGTCAGGATTTTTTAAATTCATATAAAAAAAATGATGAATAATGTTTAAAGGATACATAGAACTAAGTAGTTCATTATTTTTTTATTTCATATGACTATGAAATATTTATTATAATAGAATTTCCTTTGAAAAAATTATTTGGTCCTTACATTCTCCACTCCTTACAAAAATTTTTCCTTGAAAATCACAAAATTTTACCTATAATTTTTTGGTATGACTTTCACATAAGATTCTCAGAATACCATATTTCTTCCTCTATCTTATTATTCCTCCAAAGAACCATTTCCAAATGATTCATCTGATTTTCTAATACTTATTATTTAATTTCAAGAATCATGATTGGATCCGCAAAATAAGAAATATCTGGCTCAAGTTATATTTTTTCATATGTGAGTACATCTATTGGGTCTATAATGTATTTCCTTATCATTGATATGTGTAACACATTTTGAACATTGGGGAGACTTGGTGGCATATCCGAATGGTATTCTACCATTACAATTTGATCTGTAATTTCAAAAGGTCTGACGTACCAAGGACATAATTTTCCCTTCTTATTGAATCATACAATACCATTTCATGGAGATACCATTAAGAAAACATGATCTGCTTTTTGAATTTACATATACTTACTTCTATTATCATCATATATATTATGACTAATTTGAGCTATTTGGATATAGTTCTGGATAATCATCACCTTTTTAGTAATTTCCTCAATAATATTTTGGCCTCCGAGCTTTCGTTCACCAGCATCATCCAGGAATGTTGGTGTACAACATCTCTTTCAAAATGACCCTTCATATGGTGTCATATGAGTACATGAATGGAATCTATTTTTATAGGGAAATTATTCAAGACATAAATACTGATCCCGCATACCATGACTGTCATCAAACAGTACATTGACATGTCTTTCAAAGAATGAATAGTTTGTTCTAATTGTCCATCAGTGTGTGGATGGTAGGTAGTTCTCATACTATGATAAGTATCTATGGACTTATGAAGACTTTTCCTGAATTGTGATATAAAATGGGGATCACAATTAGAAACAATTTATAAGTGTATACCACGACGTCTTACAAAATCATAAATATATAGTCTTGATAAACATTCGAGTGGTAAATCCACTCTTATAGAATAAAAATGTGTTGATTTTGTAAGATGATCAACAATGACCCATATCACATCATTTTTTCTTGGATTCTTTTCTATCCCCTTTACAAATTCAATCGTAATATCATCCCCTTTCCATATATGTATAGGTTGGGGTTGCATGAATCCTCAAGGATGTTGTCTTATAGCCTTCACTATAGGCAAACCAAACATCTCGACATGTAATTAGCAATCTCCCGCTTCATGTGTTCCCATCAAAAATGTTATTTTAAATCTATATAAATCATTGTTCCACCATGGTGTATAAGGAAATTAGGGATATGAGCATCAACCATTAGTTCCCTCTTTAGCCTCAGAATAGCAGGAAGACAAATCCCCTTTCCGATTTTCAAAATACCAGCTTCATATACGATGTCATTCCACATCCCATCATATATCGCTTTAATTTTCTTTTGAAACTTCGCATCATTAAATTGTGAACTATTTATCCATTCTAGTAAAGAAATTTTCACAACCATTTAAATATGTAGTGATTTTTTACCTTCCATGATCATTCCCTTATCCATATTTCCTAGATCCATGACCAAAGGTTCTCTTTCAACTCCCATTTTGATCATAATTCAATGGGTCTTTCGACTCAATGAATCTTAAACCTTATTTACCTTCCCTGGGTGGTATCGTACAAGGAAATAATAATCCTTGAGTAGCGCAATCAATCTACTTTGTTCATAATTCAATGGGTATTTCTACTCAATGCGTCTTCCACAATGTCCTTTTTTGATGCATTGCTAAAGATCAGAAATACATCATTCCCTGATGTTAAAGTAAATATTGGAAAATTCACCAATATTCTCTTAAATTCATTAAAAAAAATTTCACATTCCTTTTTCCATACAAACTTAACCACTTTTCATGTATGCTTGGTCATTGGGTTGGATAAACGGGAGAGGTAATGAACAAAACACTAATAATAACATGATAAACCAATAAAAATACATACCATAGTTATGTTTGTTGTCGTAGACCATTCTTTCAAAAACTTTCTCTCTGTAGGATCTATAGATATTCCATCGTTAGAGTCAATGTGGCTGCGAAAGGAAACTGATTGGTGCCAAAAATCACACTTGCTAAACTTCCCATATAATACATTTCTTTCAAGAGTCTTCATAGTAGTGCTCAAGTGATTTTCATGATTTTAATAGATTTTAGATTATACCATGTAATCATCAATAAACACCACTACAATGTCATCATGATATTCCTTGAAAAAACTATAAATCAGATCCATGAAAATAGATGATGAATTAACCAGTTCAAAAACGAATTACTGTAAACTCGTAATTCCAATTCCTTGTTCAAAATTCTGTTTTTGGAATTACTTCCTTCTTTATAAGAAACCGATGATATCCAGATCAAAGATCAATCATTAAACTATATTGGGCACTATGATGTCGATCAAAAAAACATCAAAGTGAGGTAGGGGATACTTGTTCATTATTTCTAAATCATTGATCTCCCTGTAATTAATGCACAACATTATCGACAAATCTTGTTAACAAAAAAACATGGAATCCCCATGGAGAAACACTAGGGAGAATACATCCTTTATCACCCAATTCCTCATGTTTTTTATTTACTTCCACTAACTACATAGTGGACATTATATAAATGGTATTTCATAGGGGATTTGAACCAGGAATTAAGTCAATCGAAAACTCAATATCAAGCTCTGAGGGATGTCTTGGTAAATAATATGAAAAGACGTCAATATATTCTTCCACAAGAATTTAATCATATATTTGAACAATATTTTCCTCACCCATATTTATTTCATTCCCTTCCTCCCTAATAATTTTGTTCAATAGAGCTACAGGGTGTGGATCAAGATGAGAATTATATGGTGAGGTTTCTACTCTAATGACAAGGGATTCAACAATATTCTCAAATATTGTAACTTCTTTTTTATTGCAATTGATTTTCGAATCATAATTTGATACCCAATTCTTTCCGAGAATTTTATCGAAGTAAATCATTGGTATGATGATACGATTAGAAACTAAAGAACATTTATGTGTCATGGGTGGGACTAATCGACACGCCATTGTTGCAATGATACTTCCACAAAGAGTTATTACTAATAAATGTTTTATTATTTCAAAGTTGACAATCATAATTTTCATGGTAAACTAGAATGATATAGATTAATGAGATGATCCAGAATCAAATTAATCATTGGATATGTTTGATAAAATGATTATTGCACCTGCCACCACTTCGTTAGGAAGTTTAACCTCCGCAATTGGGACCACAAAATCTTGTCCATCCTCCCTTGGCCTTTCCTATAACATGTTTCACAGACACATTGCAAAATTATTAGCATAGATTCCCACATCATAATCTTTTTTTCAATTTTATATTAATAGCTTCATTCATTCCATTACAATAACCAGCAAATATGGGTTTTCTTTCCACATTTGTAGCATACTCTTTTTCCCTTTTACTAGGCACCAGGGTGTTACCTTCCACAATTGTCACATGGTGTAAATTCAAAATTTCCATTCTTCCCTATTTACCTACTTCCTTTTAAATAGTTTTCAACATCCCCCTTATTTTCATTATTTCCCATAATGTCATAAGACTTATAGAATTCTTTTTTCATATTGATATCACATGAAACTATATCGTCATATAATAAGAAACATGGGGATACTTTTGCTCGTCGATGGAATGGAATTAGGCCATAATATAACAGATCAATATTGTTCCTTGGATTTCATATATAGTCCAAAGTATGATATTCTATCCCTATGATGTTAGATTTATACGTTGCAACATTATCTTCTTCATTTTTCCTCAAATTCTGTATTTTATTTATATATCCCCTCATTGTTTATGAGGAATGTATTTCTCTAGGATTTTTTCCTACAGTCCCTCCATTATATCACTTCTATATCTTCCACCTCCTTTAGATATTGGATTAACAACCACCACTAATACACATATCCCAAAAGATGATAAACTTCCAGGACTTCATTTTCCCTTTTGTTATATCCCAATGAGAGAAATATATTCTCCATGGAACTTTTCTACTGTTCAGCAAAAAAAGGGTTTATAGTCCGATTGAATGATAGTTGTTGTCCTCACATAAATTTTTTTTAACAAAACACCTCCACATTGAGTATCCAGATGCTCCAAATGGGTAATGATATTTTTCATAACCTGAGTAAATTGTCCCTGTATAGTTATATGTTTCTCAGCACCAGTCACAACACCAGATCCAACATCATTATCTTAGGTGAGAGGGAAATCCCTATGGGGGATACTTGTGTAAATGTGGATTCCATTTCATACACAAGGCTCCATTTTTAGATAATTGAATACAAAAAATTAGGTTATGAATCATAATGTATCATCTTATCAAAACAAAACATATAGCATTAATTGACATCCAACGCCTGGCTAATCCCATAATAAAAAAATTGATTTCTATAAGGAAAAATTTATATTGAAATCATTTATTATGTATTCTAATGAAAATGTGAATTAACCTAAGCATATCCCTCAGGATTATCAGTACCAAGAGTGAATAACAGCCCATTATCATGTACAATGACACTCCTGGTCAAGCCTGAAACTCATTATTATTGATTTCACTCCAAGGTACATATGTTCACAAGCCACCTCTATCTGTTTTTATCCCAATAGGGATGTATTTCCTATAACGAATAAAATAATATATTCCCTACCAAAATACTGGGATGTTCCTGTATGCTTGTCCTCAAAGATTATCTTAGGTATTTTTACCATAAGATACGTTTTCTGAATATAGTTTATATGTTTTCTACTAAAAAACCTGAAATACCAAAAATAAGGACCCGACCCACATTTCATGGAGCCTGTTCCTTATTTGATTATATTGGCATATAAAAAATTATTATAAATCCCAAAGTACCAATTAGTTTACTAGTATTTGGAAATAAGATTCATATATAAGGTCAAAATTACATCATGAAAGGAAAAAAAACATTAATTTATTCCATTAAAAACATCCATGTCTCCTAGATTGTGTTGTAAATCACTCATAACTTACTTCATCATATCCTAGAAAAAAGAGAAACGCAAGAAAGGGGTGATCTCAAATGATCAGTAAGAGTAAGAAATACAATGAAAGATATCATAAACACAAACATTAGGCATGGTGAATAACTAAGAACACATACCTTTAAAAAATAATAAACACGAACACATTTTGGAAGGAATATGTGCCGAGTAAATAACACCATAATTAAACATAGTCATAGGTATTTAACAAGTCGAATAACCATATGTAATTTCAATTACTAGATATAGAATGAGTGAAGTTCATATTTTAGACATTTGGAAACATTTTTTCAAGGAATCATCCAACATGTCTAAAAATGATTAAGGCCTAGGCTAAAACCATATATCGAATTGGGAAAGGCCTCAACCAATTCCACGCCTTTTTGTCTCATGAGACCTACTGATGCATCGATGGGCTATATCAGGCTCCACAAGTCACATAATAAGTCCAATATATTCTTTATACGGATAGGGATAAACATATAAAAAAATACATTCATATTGAAAATAACTTATGGAATATAAATAAATTTCCCCAACCAAAAGGGTTAGACACTGACCATTCATAGTTAATTGGAGATTGGTTATAGGATAGCACATACATAATAATACTATTCATAAAAAAATAAATGAAATATGGTATATGATATCATAAACGATTAATCCCAATAATATATAAGAACGAACAAACCTTTTGAAACAGAAGAAGATAATATTATAAAATAACTGAGTTATATTTGAGATAAATACTCTTTTATTTTGAAAAGAAGAGTTATTTTAGTGAATTCATTGTATAAAACCATAACTTAAGAAAGCAAATATTTTCATATTAAAATTATTTATTTTATAAATATAATGGTTTCCCAAAATATATTATAGATAGCCCTTGAAAATAGGTATGAATTTGAGAAATTCCCTTGAATCATGCTTGTATTTTGTGAAGGATTTTTGAACGATACTTTTAGAACATATAATTCTCCTAAAATAAGGAATTATTAATGTTTGTTATCATTTGAATAAAACTGATATAGATTTTATGATTAGTAAATAATAATACCTAAGAATTTCATTGAGGTAATTAGACAATAAAATTAACCCGAATGAAATTGGAGGTTTGGGTGGAGAACCCTTACCTTATGTACAACTCTGTTCCGTTATTGATCTTAAGGTCATTAAATAGGAAATTAGGATTATTAAAAATATATTTCAGAATATAATAGACACTTATATAGTTTATCATAATTCTTGTTTAGTTAATTTAAGCCCGTATTGAAATGATATTATTTTGAATTTCGTCGTTCTGGAGTGTGTGTTTTCATTATTTTCTTAATCGGTCCACTTATTCGTAAGTAATGGAGTTCATGTGGAATGGATGTAAATCTCCCGAATTGAAATTATATATCATAAACAAGTGTTAATAGTCATTTCAATAATTTTTTACTATAAAAAAGGATGAATCATTAGTTTAAATACTTATGACATTCACATAGATTATTTTAGCTGTATTTTGATTATTAGGAACTAGCTTGGTCATACCATTAAATAATATGTAAGTATACTGGTTACTGGAAATTAATTAGGTTATGATACATATATTATTGTATATTTCAAACATAAAAATAATTTAATGATCAGTAATAAAAAAGAAATTATATAATGAAACTTCGTCATTCATGAAGGATATAAATTAGACCTCTTGGATGCTGATTTTATTTATAAAATAACAGAGAGAGAGAGAGAGTAAGTATATTGATTATGGTTCTAAAATTGACATGATAAAATTATAGTATATTGATGATGCTGAATCTATCATGTTCATTTGTATAGAGGAGGTGAGGAGAGGATCACAAAAGAGGATAAATTGTAATAAAACTAAATAAAAAAGAATGGTTATTTACCTCTTGAAATAACCTCTTTGAGAACCTCCTTATGGGAAGGGATTTGGGTCTTTTGAAAAGACCAAGAGATTCTTGGAAATGTTCAGTGACTATGGAAGGATAATTGGGATGAAAATTTAGGAGATTCATGCAATAGAAGTTTAAATAAAAGAGGGAGTCAATGGGGGTTTATAATTTTTTAATTTTTAGTTTATTAATTTCTCTCAAGACAAGAAATAGTGAAAAATACAAGACCAAGAATAGTAATAAATGAATTTGAGTTCTAACCATGTGCTATTACATCATTTATGATGTCATAAAAAGAGTATTTAACTTAAAAAATTTTATATACAATATTTTACTATATTTTACAATTCATAAAAAAATTCTAGTATTTCAAAAAAATACAAAAAATTCAATGTAACCATTTTTCAGCTTGTAGAATACAAAAATGAAGTCAAGTTTTTGAAAAAATTCTATATATTATTAATTAAATATTTAATTAAAATCATTATTTGAAAATAGTTTTAAAACATTTGTTTACTAATTCCAAAACATAGGTATATCGTCCTTCCAATTGAATATTATTGATAAACTATCATAGATAATGTTACTATTCATTAGGGTATATCACTATTCATAGGGGTATAAATATTCATAAGGGTGGGTTAATATTCACCAAAAATTTTGTTTTTTATATCGGACTCCAAATAACTTACTGATCACAACTGTATATGTAAAATTTTCGAAATTCACATCACAAAAGTGATGAACATATGTTTAATGGTTACAAATATCTAAGTAGTTCATTATGTTGTGACATCATGTGATTATGTCATATTCATAAGAATTTAATGTCCATTGAAATAAATAGAAGGGTCACTATAATACAAACTCTAAAAAGTAGTTAGAATTTTTTTTCACCCATTTTGTAACTCAATAATACATTTCAATTTTACATAAAATAATTCCAAGAAGTTTTACTATGATTTACACATAAAATCTATTTAAAACCCATATTTTAAATCACAATTCACACCAATGTCAAAAAAGAATTTAAATTCCTAAAACCATTTATTAAAAACAATCTATGAACCATAAAACAACTCTAAATAATACAACATGGAATACACATTTAAAAAATTCTTTTTTACATAAAAATGCTACTTTAAAACCAACTACATAATAAATGATACCAAAAATGGTTTTCGCACCAAGAAAAATAGAAGAGGAACATGATAAAATATTAAATCAATAAAATCTAACATATCAAAAAATTCCCAGATATGGTATCACCTAACATATATGTACAAAACCTCAAATCATTTTACGACTCTTCAACTGCACCACCGTCACACCACAAGGGGGATAAAACGAAACTATATCCACATGATTGGACCAAGAAACCCCAAAAAATATTATTTTTTAATTCCATGTTTATTAACAAGTAACTGCATGGATGAGGGAATAAATCCTACGGAAATGCATGAAAAAAAGAGGAAATCACTTAATTGCTTATCCTTGATGATTTCCCACCAAATACCCCTTAAAAAAGGATTCTATATGATGTTTAAGGAGAATGGAAGCCTTACTTGGTTATAAAGAATGAAGTTTGGGATATAGGGGAACATTAGGGTTAAAAAAAGAAGGGAAATCATGATATTATTTTATGACCTAGAGGTTGTGCATAGTTTGTCTATAAGGTTTAGTAAACTGTGCACCATGTTTTTCCCACCCAAAATCATTTCATTTTTCTCCAATTCAAAGGGTGAACAAGTGGTAATCCTAGAGTGTAGATTGGGAATGGTTTGAGGAAGAAAAATAATTACAAATAAGGGAATGGACGTGAAAAAATTCCAATGATGAATTATCAAGGTGAAGTGAAGAAGAGAGGGAGGAGCGACCCTTTTATAATTGAGGTCAGGGCCCCTTTTGAAATCACCAAAAATATTAATTAATAATAAGATAAATCCCCATTTAAAATACTTCAAAATTAAATATTTTTATAATATTATATGTTATAAAGTTGTAATACCATCAACCAATATTTTTTTGAAAATAGTATATGTAAATTTATTGCATATCATTTTAATTAACCCTTAGTTAGTCTATTTTAATATTAACTACGGTTACAAATTATTCATTATTAATATAGTGAATTAATTAATTTTATTTTGTAAATTAGATCATAAATATATAATTTATAATATTTTTCAAAATATCATAATTATTTTATATTTAAATAATGGTTATTATATTCAAAAAATATAATAGAAATTTATGTTCTTAAACAGACAATAGTCTCAAGTTTGACAATGTTAAATTAATTGACTATTGATAATATGGAGATAACTTGTTAACTTTGAACAAAGTATTTAATTAAATTCCTAATTTTTAATGGTAGTATATTAATATTGTGGGATACACTAATTATTAAAACTTATATTTATTTAAATATTTTTAATAACATTTATTTGATTTTTTACATTAATAAAATAATTAGAACAATAGTATTGTGTAACTATTTAATATAGTAATTATCTGAATAAAAATTAATAATAAAATACTATTATGAAGACAAATCCAATATATTTTATAATTATACATATATTCGAATATATCCTTAGGAAAATCCCACATTAAATATGTTATATTTATTAAAACATGAATGTGACAACATTAAAATTACATAAGATAAAATATCATAAGTCTCATAATATATTCCATGTATCTCCAAGTGATAAATAACTCAACACATACATGATTATGGCCGAGATATACTTGAATAATATGATTTGGTATTTTTGGTCTTTTAATGTCCATTATCATTTTAATGAAAATTATGATATTTCTTTTTCATCAATTAACTTATTTTTTTCATCATCATTGTATAATACAATAAGCTAATTATTTTTTCCTCAAAATTTATATAAAATTTCAATGATATGGAAAATAATTTTAACATTAAAATGGGAAATTATTTTCTAATTTATCTTTTGTAAAACCATATATTAAAAATGATATAGTTCTTATATTTTGAGTAAGATATATTTAAATTTTCATTAAATAAAAAATAATAAATGTCCTCATATCATGAAAGTAGCTTCCAAAGGATACCACTTTGACTCGAAGATGATTTAGGTCAAAAAAATCATCTAGTGATATTATTATAGGTTTTTCTATAATTCAATAATCATAATTTTACCCTTAATTGCAAGAGTTAATTTTTAATAATGTAAATAGAATACTAATGTTACTTTTTATAATGCCACAAAATAAAATTAAACTATTTACATAATTTTGAACTAATGATTATAATTATGTATAATATATTAAAAAAATCAATACACCTATGTTTCAATAATTAATATAAAATTAAACCCATTTTTAGAATGAGAAAATGAGTTTTAAAATTTAGAACATGCAGATGATTGAAATGTTTTTACATATAAATTAATAATATAAATAATTCCACAAATTGATGAAAATATAATATATTTATACCTGAAAACTATTCAAATATATTATTTAAAAATATAAATAAATCTGATGAAATAATATTTTTCAATTAAAATGTGTTATTTTGTTTATATTTATCAAAATAGTGCAACCTATCTGAATAATACCAAAATTTAAAACAACGTAGATTTTTTATACTCTTATTTAAATTTACTATTTAATTTTGTCAATTATCATATAAAATGTATTTAAAAAGTATTCAAAAAATGAGCACCATCAAAAGGTGTTTAGATATCAATTTTTTAAATACGTCTTTCATCCAAAAAATTTAATTTTTTCTTACGTAATGTATAGAAGTCATATAAGATGAATAACAAACGTTATATTTAATATACTAAATATATATTTGTTTAATGAAATCCATCAATAGTGATTTTAATATTTTATAAATAGATTTATTTACATTTAAATAGTTTTTTCATAAAAATATTTCAGTGTATTTAAAAAGGATTTACTTTTCATTTATAATTAAATTATTACCAAATAATTAATTATATATATACATGTGTATACCATATTTTTTTAATTCCATTAAAATTGTTAGTATCATCCAATATAATGGATAGGTTATAAAGTCACATAATAATATTTTTCTGTTCGATTAAACTCAGTCTTGTGTGAAATGAATTCTAGAAATAACATTAAATTGTATGTAACACAAGCCAATCAATTTTTTTTTCTTATATTGAAAGATAATCTAGTGTTTTGTGTGGCATATTTTTATCATGGTGTAGCATACAGAATATGAAATCAAATAAATTAGAAACATCAATCTCATAAAATTCACAGGGTCTTACATCATGGGTTATATTCATGGAAATACAAAATCAATGAATGATAGATACAAAATGATGGATAATATTGAATAGAAATTGTAATGGGAGTTCAATAAAAACAATTTCTTGCATGGAAAATCGTAGGTCAATTTTATTAGTAACATAGTGGTACACAATGATTCATATAAGTGTAAAATGATAGTTAATGTGATGTCAAACACTTTTTCATCATAAGGATAGTATGTATAATATTTGAAAACTAATCTCGACATGACCATCTGGAAGATGGACCAATTTAAATAGTGTTATTGAATAATTAGGAGAAGGATGAGTTCCTTTACCCAGAAAGGGAACCACTTACCTATATAGAACATCATTATAAAATATTCGGGGAACCACGGGAGTAATATAGAGAAAGAATAGAAGAGTAACGTAATTCTAGATATTTTTTGTGTTAATATGAGTGAGAGGTTGTGTGGGTTTATATAGAGAAATAACGGGAAGGTACGTTTTAATTTCTAATCATATGTTTTGAAATATTTATACGAAATTCATCCAAACCACAAATCATATTATGGTATATTCCGATGATATCTACCAAATAGTGGTTGTTTTTATTATTTTATATGTCTAACAACTGATATCATTTACATAATATCTATGGTCATGTGGAAGGGAGTCATGCTTATAATATATTATTTTTAAAACTATAAGAAAGAGTATATGGTTTTTATGGATTCATTAATTTTTCACAATATTAATTAAATAAAATTGAATCATATTATCTTATGTATAAATTGTATTTTTGGTAATGAATTATCATTATAGTCTATATTACATCGCATTTAGGATTTATGATGTCATAATTGGTATAATATTTTGATCCCATAATTACTTTTGACCCAAAAAAATAAATTAAATTAGAAAATTATTAAAAAATAATAATTGTATAATATCAAGGTATTTTTTTACAAAGTAATATTTATTAATTCAAAATAATTATCTAAATTTGAGAATTTACTATTTGAATAAAAATACACTATTTATTTAAAAATAGATCATTTTTTGAGAATAACAGTTTCTTGAACGGTATAAAAATTAAATTATAATTCATTACTTATATTATAAATTATATTTACTAAATATTATTTAATAATATTATTATTTTAAAATATATTTTACTTTAATAATGTTCAAATGAAAAAAAAGTAATACCTTTATTAAAACGATATATTACCAAAAAGAATTTCTTTTCATCGTAAAAAATTCACATTTTTGACAAACTCATTGTCTAATCATTAAAATGGTAATAAAAAATTGGAATAAAAATATTAATTATTTTTTTTAACAGAAATATTAAAATTCAAGTGGTTATTTTATTAGTATATAACCCATTAATAGAACATAAAATTACCTAAGGCTATGGTTTACAATTGTGGGATTTTATTTGGGTAGTTTGAAGAAAAGTATTTGGACTATGATTTCTATGAGAATTTACTTATCCCATAAAAGGTTTTACTCTTTTTTTCTACTAAATATCAAATTGAGATCGGTGAAGGGAAATGTGTTGTGATTAGTTGTCATTTAGAATATCATATAAATGGGTTTCATTAGTTATGAGCGTACTTATCGTGGCTGTCACTCCTTATATGTCAATTATAAATTATTATAACTCTTATTTTAAAAATATTAATAGCACCATTAAAAATTATATTATAGTTCATTTTATTATTAATCATTTTTTAAATCATAATGCTTAAATAATGTTCCAAAATTACTGATATAGTGAATGTGTCTTCTATAACAACGTTACATAATAGTGTATTTATTCATTAAAAATAGAATTTCATTTATAAATGTTAGGGTAATCACATTCGTCCACCCACTAAAAACTACATAATAAAAATTTTCATTACATTTAATAAAATAATAAGGGGAATTTTTTTTCATTACTTCTTCTGGTTCCTATGTCACGTCATTTAAATGTTGGTTTAACCAAAACACATTCACTAGATAAGTTATGTTGTATTATAGAACATTATATCTATAATCTAACATTCTAAGTAGACTATCTTCCTATTAATGATCATTCATCAATGTACCAACTCTATATTTAGTACATGTATGGGGTATGGTATGTAATTTATCTCGGGTGATATATGGATCAAATAATGTACTTGAGATAGATCATGTGAGAGTGATACTCGAAATGCCAACCCTCTGTTTTGATCATGGATCTCAAGGGGGCCGATGTATCTTTAACTAAGAATTACATTATTTTCAAAACTCATGAATTTGTTCCATAACAATATATGAACATATGATTTATATCTAAAATCAAACTATAATAGTAATAAAATATTTAATTTATATATATTTATTTTCTTATTTGAGGATTTAATATATCATTTAGTGGTTTGAACTTATTTATCATCTTTGGACAAGATTATATCTCATCATCTCGTGATCTCAAACTTCATCCTTTATTTCCAGAGTTTGAAATATGTTTCCATACAAAGCATCAAAATATCCCATTTTAACTCTATAATACCAACTATTGTTATATGAGAATTCCACAAGGTGAAGGTTCTGATCTAAACATGGTTGGAAATCTATCAAATATGTTCTGAGCATGTATTCCAGAGTATGAATAGTTATTTTTTTCTGACCATCCATATGAGGGTGATAAGTTGTACTGAATCACAATTCAGTATTCAATACTTGCTATAGTATCCTCTACACCTCAATTTTAACCTTAGATCATAATAAGATATTATTTACAGTGAAAGTCCACACAATCTTACAACTTGAATTATGTGTATTTCAGTCAGCTGGGTGAGAGTGAAATAATTATTTATAGATATAAAATGTGTTGTATTTTTATGGAAATAAACCACTACTAAGATGGTGGTATTACCTTTAGGTATCATGGTGAGTCAGTTATGAAATACAAGGGAATGTTTTTTAATTTACATATTGGTATGAGAAATGAAACCAACATAACCTTTGAATTTTTTACTCCACCAAGACTTATTGTCATACCCAAAATCCAGATAAAAACTACAAAGTCATCATCTTGAGGTTATCCCATTAAAAAAAATTCTTTAGATATTAATAAATCATAGTTATTTTTAGATGAATAGAGAAAATTGATATATTTAAATCATCTATAATTTCTCTCATCAGTTATAGTTTTAATGAGACACAAAACCATGTTCCATAACATATAATAGTAACATTAGTAATGCTAAACTCAATAATATTCACAACCTTTTTCTGTATCACCCCTACAACTTCATGGGTTTCCTTGATTATCTAAGGAACTAATAGTGTGTAGATATTTGAGAATTTTAAGATCATTAAACTTTTTTTATTCCCATATCCATCCTTTTCATAACTAATAGTGTTAGATCCCTTTAAATCCTTATTTAGAATATTATTGCAGGATCCTTTCTACCGAGATAATCTTCAATAATGTTCTCCTTCAAAAATGGGAAGGGATTAAAGAATAATAATCCTTGATCATCTCTTTTAGATGGAATTATAACATATTAATCTCCCATTTGGGAAAATATACTTCGAGTTTTATGATCCATATATATATATGTCACAGTTTATTATATAGAGGTAATGTCAAAAAATCATCACTATGAATATAACTACAGTCAATTCTAGATCGTGGTCTGGGTAGTTATTCCCATGGATCATTAACTAGAAAGTGGAATATTCTATCACTTTTCTATAATTCATGCATAGACAACCCATTCCCATTTTAGATGCAACATATTAGATCACAAATCATTCTCTAATGGTGGGAAATATGCGTAGAGGTTCAATTATTAGCCACTTAATCAACACATTAAAACCATTTGGACATAAATTATTCCATAAAAACATGGCTCCCATCTAAAGTTTCATGGTTTGTGGTATTGAATATTGTGTGATGTTTCTAAAAAATTGTTGATAATACCCGAATAATCCAAAAAAACAATTACTTTATATCATAGATGTTTGCCTTTCACATCCTTCTATTATGATAGTTTTTGATGAATCAAATTAAATCCCTTTAATAATGATAACATTGCCTATTAAATTTAATTTTCCCACAAACAAGAACATTTATTGTAATTTGTAAATAACTTTTTCTTTCACAAAGTATATAGTACAAAATTTTAATTATTGTCACATCCCTTCTTATTTTTTGAGTAGATAAGAATATCACGTATAAAGGTTAGCAAATATTATCACTGTATTATATAAACTCTCTATTCATCTTGTCCACGAATATTTTTAGAGCATTAGAGAGTATAAATGGAGGAACTATATAATTAATTTCTCATGTACCTTGTACGAAAATTAGTCATGTGGATTACTTTATCCTTACCTTAACATGATAATATCTCGACTAAATATCCACCTCATATAAGTACTTCTATGTATATAGATAATTAAAAAATTCAACATTCCTTGAAAAAAGTTGTTTTTTATTTATCATGATCCTTTTGAGATCACAATAAATAATATAGTGGAATATTAACCCATCATTCTTCTTGATAATGAGGTCCAACACACCCCATAAGGAAGCGCATAGGAATATCAAACCTTTATTTCAATTCTGTTATATTTTTTTCATGATATCATTAAATTAGACAGTTTCCATTCTATTTGGATTATTTGATATTAGCAATGATCATGGTATATGTTTTATTGAATAATCAACCTCTTAGATATGATGAAGGAGAGACAATTAATTGGAAAACTCATCCATGAAATCACTCATAATGGAAATGTATTCAAGGATGACCATTTACATACTATCAATCGTTTGAGAAATATAATATTGGTAATAGGGATATAATATCCATTCCAGTGATTATGATTATAATGGAAATGCATCATCCTCCTTTCACTTTTATAGAATTAGAGGATGATTCATGATATATAGTATTATTTCATTTACATGGAAATTCATGTTGGATATATATATATATATGGAAATATAATAAATTACTAGTATAGATTCAAATTACACTAATGGGTTTATCAAAAGGACCACTATGAAATTCAGCCATCAAATTCTGATATGAGATATACAATACACTTGGGATTTAGTAAATGTCAACATCAAATTCTTCACTGATAACACATCTTCCAAGTTTTTATGTTGTTTTTGAATATTCATAATAATTTTTTTGATATTATAAAATACATAGAAAAAAAACATACTTAATTTGATTAGTATTGAATGAAAAACCAGTGAAAAAGTCTCAAATATTTTGTTGGGGACCAAATAAGAATTTGGGATGGCATAAGATCACCATTTGACTCTCGGTCTGGGAGGTTTTTTTCATTGGTTATCATTGAAAATTATTTGCTGAGTGTGTTGATTTAAATCGTTTTCTTTTTTACTTATATATAATAAATAGTAAACTGGGATGCCAATGGGTTGGGGAATTAATTTATTCCATCACATTGTTGTGTTTCTTCCTAAAACTAGTATCATTTCTTTCTCACACTTAATGAATTTAATCAACCCTTATAGATAATTATTAAGATGTTTCTTTCCACACTATTGAAATGTTAAATGTTGGAAATTCTCCCAGCCATTAGAATTACCCATTTAATCACCATAATTAAACACTAATTTTTAAATACCCATGATAATTTTGTAATTCATTGATATCAATTTCAATTTTTTTGGGAACATCATAATATTCTTTTATAGATTTAAAATTCATGAATGTATAAATAATTAAATATATTTATATTTATCTAGTAAAAATTAGATTTAAATTTTACTTTCAGGGTGTTACGACAATGATAGCTGTGTATCGTCAATATCTTTCCAATTTTACATCATATTCCTCGATGTATTCTTCATCCCTTTTCCTTAAGTAATTCAAATCCATCTCATTTTTAGGCCGAAGAGTTCAAAGAAAGTATTTATCCAAAAAATCATTTAATTCAATCCACACCATCATTTCAATCTCCACCTTGGCCTTTTTATTCTAATTCAACATCCAATATTGATCAACATCTCAATACATATAATAATCATAAGTAATGACCTTATCATTCAAAGATTATTTATAGTTGGAGATGATATTTTGAAAAGAGTTTATTAATTGTTCCAAAATTAATGTATATGATAATTTTAGAAAATTTAGTGGACCATAATGAATAAAGGTATAAATTACAAGTCACTCTTTCTCAATATTTTTTTTATAAATTATCTTAATTTATATTTCTGTTGGTAAATTGAGTTAAAAGAGTATTTATAGTGATGAAGATCCCAATTCATGTTCACATTAGGTTGGGAATATCATTGGGGATGCCTCACATTTCAAATCACATTTAATGTTTACATAGTGCATTCAATATACATAAAATAACTAATAATGAAGGAAATAATAAGAGATGCGTATTTATAAACTATTAAAACCTTATATAGGAATCCATGATAATTGATGGGATAAATCCAATATTGTATATGATCCTTAACCTATGAATTTTAATTGTTTTAATATAAGTTTTACATGATCTATTTTCAGATCTAAAATCTTATTGCAATTTTTATTCACATTATAATTTCACTTAAAGGGATTGTAAAATTACCAAATCTTATTCTGTATGATTTTCAGACAAGGTGTTCAGTAAATCCCATAATCAATAACCAACTGACAATCATGTCTAGATCAATTTACTATTTGTGGGCATGTTACACAAATCTACAATGTTTCTAGATCCAAAAAATGTGTATATTTATATTGAAAATTATTTTTCTTATTATCCACTTAATCAATATTTCCAATGTAAAGTATTTTCCATGAGGATTTATGTAGTGTTTTATAATTCGAATCATAAAAAAATAAATAAATAAATTTTATTCCAACTATGAAAAACCATATATTAAATATACTTTACATTATGATTTAACACATAAATGTACACATAATAAAACAACATTATATAATGAGGCCTTGTGTCTTTTAGAAATTAAGTATATTAACAAATATCATAAAACCTGGGTAAAAATTATTATTTAAAAAATTATAAACAATCCATTATATTCATTGGATATTCTAAAAATATATGGGATAACATAGATATATACACAAGAAAGGGGGGAAACACAAACCCCAAATAAGGGGATAACATGACATATAATGGTGAAGGTAATATAGGTTCGTCAATATTCATATCAACATGACATAAAAGTGGTGAGAAATATAATCCTGAACATCAATACAAGATATACGATGATAACATTTAGGAAACATAGAAATGTTAACACCACATAAAACATGGATTAAGTAACATATGTCATGGCTAACCACCAAGAAAACACAACATAATGTTAATAAGAATACCTCAACTACACCATTTGAGGCATCTCATTAGATTAAAACATTACTGAATGATTTAGGGGACTATATAATTGTATACCAACCCATCACATTCGAATATTGTTCATGAATAGGTGTTCCACATAGATAATACATCAAAATGATGAATTTCATCCACATTTACCCCATGTCTATGAATTGTGGGTAAAAAATATAGAAATACACAATAAAGATTAATTGATAAAACAATGTTAAAACCTCTAAGTATAAATTTGAATGGGAATTCACTATGAAAACAATTTATAGGGAAAATTAAATGATGATTTAAGTTGAAAAATTTGGAAGATAATGATTTATGGAAGGGTATAATTAGTTTAAAATTTTCAAAAAATCACTTTTAAATAATTGTAAAAGTAATCATGATTTTTTAAAACATATCACCAAATGAATATTTTATAAACTAAGGGAATAATTTAATGAATTTTCATAAATATAGAGGAGAATTAGAGGATCTCTTTCCTTGAAGGGGTGCTTATTAAAGAATGAGTGAAAAATCCTCAGTGATTTTTGGATCCTTCATTGGGATCTAGAGAGGTATTAGAATATTAAAACCCTAATCTATGTTTCATTAGTAATGAATAATGGGAGTTTTTGTGGGTTTATATATAAATTCATAGGGGGATTCTTTATTAATTTCTAAACATAGGTTTGGGTCTATATATTTTAAATTAATCCAAACTATTAACCATATTATATTTTTTTCCTTGGTTTCTACTTGATTTGGGTGAATACAATTATTTTATAAACCTATTAACTACACACATTAAAATATCACCCCTGGTTATGTGGAAGTGATTCATGTTTATAAAAAATTTATTTTAAAAACATAAAATATAGCATAGGTTTTGGTTGATTCATTAAGGTATTAAAAAATTAATAAACTAACTATAAAAACATAATGTTAAAGGGTAAACATAATTTTTTATTTATAATCATTATATTATTTATTACAAAACCTTTTTTATTTTATAATGTCATAATGAATTCCGAATATTTACACCATATTTTCTTTTGACCAAAAAATTAGACTACTTAAAAAATAATTAAAATATAACCATTAGACAATTTTGAAATTAATATTTCAAAAAAAATTAATTATATCAAAATAATTCTCTAAATATGAGAATATACAATTTTAAATAAAAAATAACCATTTATATAAAAACACATTTTTTGACAATAATAGTTTTCTAATCCTTATATAAATTAAATAGTATTTTTTGAAATTATATCATCATTTAAATTTAGTAAATTTTTTATTATTAAAAAATTATTAAAATATAATTTTATTCTAAACTTATTGAATTTATAAAAAAGTGTGACTTGGTGGAAATTGTATATTTTTCCTAAATTCACTTTGTGTTTCATTTTACCAAAATCATTATTTCAAAAAAACCATTATCTAATAATTTAATCGGTAATAGTGAAAATGAATAAATATAATCATTATTTTTATTGAAAATAAATATAAATACTCATATGGTCAGGGTCTAGATACATATCCCTTTATCAAACTAGTTGATTCCCCAAGGGTAGGGTGTGTAATAGTTATATTTTCTTGGGGTGGTTTGGTGAACGTGGTTTGGACATGGATCCCAATGAGATTGAAATTATAATATAAATGGTTTCTTGGGTGCTTTAGTTGTTGAGTCTTAGCACATGATTGGTCGAGGGAAAATACTAGAGATGCACTCTCCATTGAATCTATAATAAATGGGCTCCATAATGTATTATCCTACTATTTGAGGCCACCACTCGTTAACTATAGGTCAATTATAATTTATCATAACAATTAATATATTAATCATAATTGTCATTGTAAAACAACTATATTATCAATAGTTATGATTCTCAATGACATTTTAAATTTAATACAAAATATAATGGTCCAAAATAATTAAAGTATTGCACGACCTTTAGATAACTACATTTCTTAATAATGCATTTATTTATAAAAAATTATTTTTCATTTATAAAAGTAAAAGTTAGTACATTAATCATATGGATTCTAATTAATTATATGAACAAAACATTACATGTATAGTGTTGGTTATCGTGAATAAAAAATGTCATTAGATGAGATAATTAATCAAGTATTTCATATATTCTCAAGTATTTTCAATGGAATGAGTTATATGGTAGGGAACATACATAAAATTATTTTGGAAGAAAGGGAATTTAGAGACTTATTGAAAAATAAAGTACTTGAAATTTAATAAATTTTAAATTTAAAATAATATACATTAGGTGCGTTAAATTTATCTTTACTAGTATACAAATTATAATTGAAAAAAATAATTAGAGGAATTTAAAATAGAAAGTAGTTTGTTTTTAATGAAATATTCATGTAACCATTCCCTCTTCAAATTATGAATCTTATAGAAATATAAGAGACCACATTGTACAGGTGTTCTATAGAAAAATAATGAATGGATACTCGAGAAGGGAAAAAATAATCTCACTCGGAATAAATAAAGAAGAAGGTAAATAATGATAATGATTTAATTTTTTAGAGAAATGAAAGATTTAAAATCATACATAGCTTCCAAAGACTGAATAATGACCTAACAAATAGAGAATATTACAAAACATAATGAAACTAAATGGATAATTCTATGATTCACACATCAGAATCATTTGAAATTAAACAATCTAGCAGTAAAACTAGGATATTAATAAATTACTTCCTAGATTCCATAAAGCAGGTATGTAAATTTTATTTCTCATACTTTTATGAATTTAATTATTATAAAGAAAATTTTTATGAATATTTTGAGATAATAGATAATATATTTTACAAGACTACTAAATTTTTTCAGAAAACAATATGTGAAAATAGAAGTATGTTCTTCTTGAAATGATAAATTTAATTAAATTAATTTATGCTGGAATGATAAATAATATATATATATTTTTGGAAAGTGTTTAAGACAAAAATATTAGACTTAAATATTTTCGGCCCACATTTGATGAAGTGAAATTAATTTTGTTTCATTATTTATTGGTAAAAAATCATAGGATTGAAAATTAAATTTAATTGATTAAAATAGTACTATTTATATTTGTTCCAGGATGGGTATTTTATAGAAAGGTAGTTGAAAATGATAAATATAATAAGTCAAATACAACACATAGATATGAAATAAATACCCAAAATTTATAATAATAACTTTGTTAATTCTTAAGGGGGAATGTTTTATAGAATCAGATTATTTAGATGTCACTTGATGGTCCTTTTGGAAAAAGAATGTTCTTTGAGGTTTAAATAGTCCTTGAGTCACACTATGTATTATATCAAAAAATAACTTTTGTCATGAATTCATATGAACACATTCTTAAAATTAGTTTTGATTTATAAAAAATATTTTTCTAAACCAATTATATCTAAATTATTGTAGGTACTAAATATATCACAAATTTATTTCTATATGAAACATGTCTTGGAAGAATAAAAAATTGTGGCCCATGGAATGTGGATGTTCATGATATATTACTAGGGATATTTATATATATATAAATAAAATTGAATCAAAATTATTGTGGAAATGTTACTTGAAGTGGTAATTTAAATCTTTAATAAAACATTTTTTGAGATGTTGGAAATTAAAATTTAGTTGTTATTTCATTGGTTTTATTTTTGTAATGTTTAAAAAATTATTTAACAAGTATCTCATATCTTGTAATGATAATATGAATGTAATATTTAAAAATTTGAAATGTATTATTTTAAAATAATAAACTGTTTTGGATTATGAAAATATAATAAAAAATATTTATTCGATTAATTTATCTGAGTTGACATAAATAATGTTGAATTATGAAATGATTAGAAATATGATAATGATTTATAACCTAGAAACATATTCCATGTAAATTAATTTTCATTTCACTATAATTTCAAAAGTAAAAATGTGTTGGGTTTACCTAAGTTAAAACTAGAATACACCTATGTATGTGATTCATGCTTTAAAGATAACCAATATAAAGACTCATTTTAATTCATATCTCATATTGATCAAAAATGAATAGTTCATAAAATTTTATCAATTAGAATTGGTAGATGTATAGAGTTTTCAAATAAGTTACCTATTACATTATATAATGATATTTAGTTCAGAAATAATTTTTCTTCCCCTAGGACTCCACACCAATATTTTGCAGTGGAATGAAAAATGTATGACATTTTAAAAAATTGTGGGGAAAATGTTATTGAGTAATCTTAATAAAAATATTTCATGTAATAATATATCAATATATATTGTTATGATTCTAATTGAATTCTACTTATACTATTTTTAATAAGGATATCTTATTATGTCATGAAATGATGGAATCCAAGGGTTGTGTTTTTATAAAGGTTATAAAAGTAGGAAATAATTACTAGATTTGGGACTTTAGGCAGCATGGAATTTGGGCCTTCAAGGGACTCTGGGCCAATAGTGGCCTATGGGGAATATGAATTTTATAAAATAGTGACCAAGAAGATTCCTAGGTAGACCACACAATAGTAGTTCTAGAAGAGAATTTAGAGAAATGTTGAAATCACAATAGAAGAGCTAGTCAGACTGGAAGAATGATAGGACATGGAAACCTCTATTGGTACCACGCCTCATGTGGCTATACATGGGGAAATTCTTCACTGATCAACCAGGAATGGTGGGTTATAGGATCCATAATGGTGTAGATGATTTGGAGTGGTTGTTTTAAGTGTGTTAGGTCTCGGTCCTTCAAAGGACATGTATTGGGACTTGTGCCACTGGGCCTTGGAGTTATGTTTGTGAAAAGTTATTTGGGACTACGGTTTATGTATGGGTTCCCCCTCAACCCTTAAAATGAGTCATTATCTATAAATAAATAAAAATATATGGCCTTCGGTCTTTTGGATAATTTCAATATATTTGAGAGAAACTCTCACATTCTTAGTAATAATGATTTAATAGAAAAAGATGAATCAAAATCAGATATTCTATTTATTGGATATTATAATTCAACTAATGCAAAAATATTTCCTAAAAAAGGACATTTGTAGTTATTGATTAACTCTATGTTAATTCTTTTTTGAAATATTTTAATGAAATGAAAATCTAATTCTTATCAGTTTGAGGAAAATTTTATATATTTCATCTTTATTATACATAATAATTAATTCATAATGAATCTATTGAGAGATAGAATACTACATACTAAAAAAACACTAAATTCTTAGAAATTCCACCAGTTTCACATGGAAATTAGAGATATAATGGATGGTGTTAAAACAAAAAACACCTTAAGAAATATTTTTTTTTAAATGTTTTGTTTTTGATTTCTTCCCTCAAAATATTGATGATTCATTGTTTGATTCAAAATTGATTATGAAAATTCAGAAATAATTAAGTCAATATTGTAATAATTGTCAATGGACCACGGATGAACCCACAAGGATCAAAATATTAATGAAACCAAATGAATCTTTAGAAACATGTTATATGAGTCTCTAAAAACAATAAGAAACAGTGTAATGTTAGTTGATCAAATGAACAATTCAGAAGAATCAAATTATTTTCCAGAATACTTTCCTAGTTTCATGTATATAATATAGAATAATACTTCTGGAATATAGATCTAATTATGGAATTAAATTTTTTCAAATTGATTTCAAAATTTCATTGTTTAATTTATATATTTTTATATTATTTATGTAAATATGCATCCTAGTTTTGTGAATGAATATAAATATAACATTGTTTTCAAACACTAATAATTTCTTCCTGGATGAAAAATTTCTCCTCAATCTTGGTTTTAGACGAGGTCATTATTTACTCCAAATTAATATTTTTTAATGGGAAAAGTTGATCCAATTTTATTCATCATGTATTATTCAAAATACATCTTTGAAGTCTAAATATATTGTGATAATATTATATTCGGATCATCAAGTTATATACATAGTAATTAACTCTTAAAGACACTATCTATTGAATTTGACATGAGCCTTATGAAAAACTTATGTTATTTTTTGGATTGAAAATATTTAAACGACATGATAATATGTTTTTATTTAGTAAAAATAGGATAATTAAATTATTAAGTTGTTTGGTCATGATAATTGTAAAAGATTAAATATTTCAATGAGTTTTTCCTATAATACAGACTATGGTTAAATTGAAGAGTATATTTATAATTAGTCTTTCAGATCAATGATTAGAATATTTAATTATTTTAAAATACATAGAACAAATTTTTTGTTCTATGTATGTATTTTTCTTATATTGCATGATAATCTTAAAAAAAGTTATTCATTATTAGTTATAATAGTAATTATGTTGCTCAAAAGTCATGTGAATCTATGATTATTTTATCATGTACATTCCTCTTTCGAAATACCATCATTTTAGATTCTATTTTTAGATGAAATATATATATATATATATATTGAATAATATGTACGTGTCTCCTTCTTAGTAAATACATAATATAAAAGAGTTCTATAAAATAGAACTCAGTTGATTTATAATCATATGAATGTTACTATTTTTCTCCTTTTTATTGTTGATCTACAAATTTGAGGATTAAAAAATTTTTAATTTTGTTTATAATTATGAGAAGATACTGATTTATTAGGATAACGATTCAATGAATTTATCACATAAAATAATATAAAACATTGTTGTTGTAAAATCATACCCTTCATAATTTGGATGATAAGGTGGGAGGATGCAACATGACATTAAGAGACATCCCCAATACACCAAAGTCTTGTAATAAATACCGATGTTCTTTAATAAAAATCAGAGATGATTTTTCTGTTAAGAATATAACATCAGACCAAATAATCCATAACCAAGTAATTTCTATATTATTCTTGAAACAATGAAATAATACTCAAATATTTCAGTTATAGAACAACCAAAATAAATTAGAATGCCACAGAAAAGGACTACATTATCAAAGTACACAGTGGTAGAATAAAAGGCCAAAAAAACTCAACATGATACCTAAATCCAAAGTTCCATAAGCTCCATTCTCCATCTTCATAAAAATATACCCAGAATCACTATCCACCGCTCGAAAAATATTATTCATTAAAATTTCCAATGTCCCAATAGATGATATCTATAAAAAAACCAATGTTACAAAGAATGGGGACTAATGGAAGTAATTAGATTTTCCCCAAACGACTTATGTAATCATGCCACTTGGATAAAATGTGTCAGAATTTTTTTTATTACAAACATATATATATAAATCAATTTCCAAAACTGGTTATAATTAAATATATATGGTCTCCATATACATATGTTATATAAAAAATACAATTATGTGAATTAATGTAACCAAAAAATGTTTTCATCCAATTCGAATGTTCTATTTGGCATAATAAATTCCATTCCACATATCCACACAACCAACCAAGCATGAATTATTATGATAGTTCCAAACTCATGAGTGGTTTCTCATCGATCTACTTAGTATTCACATGGAAATTAAATCTCATGTTCCATTACACCATTGGTACCAATCACCGAGTAATATTTCAATCGATACTCATGATTTCAATATGAACTAACACAACACATAATGACAAACCATTATAACAACCCAATATTTTATAAGATATATTATTTTTAACTTATTTCATATCTTTTATTGTACTCTACACCAAGATTATCTTTCACTATACGCAACACCGCATTAGCTTGCAGTATATGTAACACTAATCAGGGATCGTGTTACACACAATTTCAATTTTGTTTAATAGTATTTATTCTACGCATTATTGAGTATATATATATATATAAATATATTTTAAATATATAAATTAAATATGGGTGGATTTTTATATACGCAACAGCAATGAATTCTTGCACTACACGCAACCCTAACTTGGATTGCATTACATGCAATCACGGCCTTCCTCGATAGCATGTGTTGTACTCATTAACGAGTTTCACTAAACAATGATACATTATTATTATATTATTATAAACTAGCCATTATGAAAATAATTAAATAAATTTTGAATTTTATAACAATATTATTCATCTTACACATTTTCTAGAACATGGTATAAGAACAAAATAATTTTTTTGGGTAAAATAATATTTTTCAAAAAATAAAGTTTTGCCGCCTTTATGATGGCGCACCCACATTAAATATAGATTTTTAAATGTTTATAAGTTCAATTTGAAAAAAATAAAATTCTTATTTTGAATCAGCATATACAAATTTACTTTGTATAAATGTTTCTTATTATTCTGATAACTTTTATATTTTAATGAATAGTAAAAACACGCTATATTTTATTTAAAAACAACATTTTCGTTATAATAAATTATATTGTTAAATTATAATATTTAATGGTTTTAAAGTATAAATAGAATATATTTTTACCATTTAATATAATTTATGTCATTAGCATTGATTTTACATTGAATTCATAGGTAAAATAATTTCAATATTTTGCAATGTTTTTACTTTTAAAACTCATTTTCTTAACAATGAGATTAATTTTAAATTAATTTCAGAAACTTATAAGATTTGAATTAGGAAACTGGATTCTATATTTGGAATCAGTAGGTCCAAATTATGTTAATAAGCTACTTTTTATTTTTAGGCATTATGAATTGTAACTACGGTAAATTTTATTTACCATAGTTAAAGGAAAATCGGGTAATTAAGGGTAAATATAATATTATAAAATTAGCCTAACACTTGTATTAAAACAATTGGATGATAATATTTTTCCCTAAATAATACTTGGGTCGAAATTGAATCTAATGGAACCCAATTGTATTTGATTTTGTCCTTTAGTTTATTTTATTTAAAGGAAAGTGAAATATGTATCACTCAAACTTTACTAATTAAAGTATTTTTTATATAAGGTTATACAAAATATAATGTCTTTTATAAATACACATTTGAAAGCTAAAATGTTTTTCTTTATCATGGTAATTTATTTTTTATTTTTATGAGTTATTTAATTACCTTATTATCTTATACATTAATGATGCAGAAATTATATATTTTGTGAAAAATCAATAATATAGTTTTTATTGAAATAGTAATACATATCAAAAGGCCCAAAAATCAGAAAAAAACATATTTCTAGTGAATATATAAACCCTAATCATCCACTGGACGAATTTTTGACCATTTGGATCCTTATAAAGGCAATTATGACACATATATTATTTTATTTTAAATGATTCCAATGTTGTCAACTACATAATTTAATAAATATGACAATTTACATGTTGTTATATTAAGATGAAAAATTAGAGTAAAAGTTACATTATATAAGATATGAGATTTATCTTCATCATAGAATTTTATTTTTAATTTTTATGCAACAAATATGTATATTAACTAATTATACGAAAATGTTGTACTAGTTATTTCATTAACATATATTCCAAATAAATTGTTTTTCAAATATTGAAATAAATTTTAGATGAACTATTTAATGTTCTCCACGAATATTATAGACAAATTTTTCATCTTAAGAATCTATTAAATATTTTGGATAGGATATATCCTCTGTGAGGATTTTATTTAAATTAAAATAATTGAATAATGATAAAATTTACACTATTGTTATTTTATAAAAATATCATATTATAAAATTGTTTAAGAATCACAAAAATATTTAAAAATTTTAAATTGAAATTTATATGGTCGGAAATGTCATAAATTATCCAATTATGGAAAATTCACAACACATCTGTAATTATCAATAACAACTCAAAAATTAGAATCATATTACCACAAATAAAATTAAATAGATTAAATAAGGATAAATCAAGTATATAATATTTAAAATAAATTTCCAACATGTATAAATTTTATTGGTTTATGAAATTACTACCCTTTATCATCTAATAATTTTATTTGGTTCATTTTTGGAGGTATTTAAGTGAGGTTGAATTTATTATAATTAATATTTATTATGTTACCATAGGTGCCCCTCTCCTCCATTATAAAAAGGGCACTCCTTACCTCTTCTCTTCACACCCTTTTGCGGTGGTGCGTCGAGGAAGAGGTAATATCTTCTCCAGATTCATTCAAGTTTATTTCATATTAAACATATTATTATTTGCTTTTTTAATTATATTGTAATAACATAAGTATCACTAATATAATGATATATTATTATAAATATGAAACAACCACATTTCAACTTAAATCCAACATACGGAAAACGAGATCACCGCGCGTGCGTACGTACGGTATACCGTCTCCATGCTGTGGTTTAATCTGTTTTCCACCACCACCTTACTTGGATGGGTATAATGGAGTAAAGAATAACAAAATACGATTTCTATAACAACATACTGATTCAAAGATATTATATCATCCACTCCTATTCCATTAAATAAATATGGGAACGATATCAACGCTCGTGCGTACATTCGTATTGCCGTCTCCACGATGCAATGAGATTCATTATCCTTGTTAACAATTAATGAATGACTATAATATATATATAATATGTAATCAAGAAATATATGACATATTAATGATACTTAATTTATTTATATGTTATTTACTTACATCATTTAAATTTAATAAGGAAAAGAAAACATCGTTCATGCGTACGTATGGCCTACCGTCTCCATGAACGATGTATTTCATTCCATTTATCGATATGTTATATATATGTATATTATATTCTGAATATATATTATAAATAAATCATGGTTTATATTCTGTAATTAAGTAATCATGATTTATGAAATCATATGAATAATTACAAGTGAAAACAGGGATGATAAATGAAAAGATTTTAACAAAAACACTCCTTTTACATGGAATTTACAAAAGAACTGGTAATATTAAGTCATAAGTGAACCATATATGATATCATAACAGTGTATATGATTATTTAATAAGTTAATTACATAATTTAAATCATTATACAAGAGTTTTGGATACATACAAAGCATACCATACATAAGGTAAGGGAAAGACTCGCAATCTCATTTTAATCTGAGATTGTTAATACTTTAGAATTTACGGGGGAATATTTATCATCCACATTCATGTTTACTCAATATATAATATTATTTATATCCTCCTAAAATAGTTTAAATCCATTTTTACCATTTTGTGAGTAAAAGGTAAGAAAGGAATCTTTCGTAGTTTTTAGTACGAGGTACTTTTTAACTTTTCCGGCAAAAGTATGAGAAGAATATTTTTTAAAACTTATACGACATGAATACATTTTTAACATTTCATAGATCATTATTTTCATGAATATTCCTTTACATTTTTTAAAGTTTATTTTTCATCAAATTCTTTTAGTTTAAATATTTATGACATTATAAGAAAGGTAAAATGTTTTTGAAGTATAAAGGATATTTTCCTCTAGAATGGAGTTCAATTGTTTTTTAAAAATTATTTTCTATCTAAGATAATATAGGGTTCTGTTTCTATCTCTATTTTTGTAGTTATTTGATTATTTTATGATGTAAATAATTTTATGATGTCCTTTTATCGTATATGGATTATGTTATGATGGCATGATGTTTAAGAATCCCAATTTTATTACATGCGTTATGCTATGATTTATGATTTTGTGGCACAAATAAGAATGGTTTCATTATGAGATAGGTGGGACCTATATCTCCCTCAAATGCATTGGGTAATGATTTATATTCCATGAGATATACATTTATGGAATGGTAATTAAATCTGGTTCAGTAATACAGGTCTGGAACGACAAGTAAACCTAGTTCAGTAAGGGACTTTGTCCACTAAGACGGTCTTGGCAACAATGACTTGGGTACTATTGAAATAATATCATGTGGTTAATGTTTTTACACAATTATAAGCTTTATACCCATGTTATTTTATCATTATTAATGTTCTTTTATGATCTATGCTTTATATACTGCAATGTTTTATGTCATTGCTCAAGATTTTGATGTTTAGATTTTAAGCTAATGTTTTTACATTCAAATGTTTATGGATTGTTTTATGTTCTCTATGTTTCCCCTTACTAAGAATTTGAGCTCACACTTTATATGTTTTCTTTTCCCCAGGATATAAATAACGATTTTAGGTAAGAAAACAAAAGTGGAAGATCTTTGTGGGAGATGATGAAGATCTTTCACCATAATAAGAAGATTATGTTGCGAGTTTCCAAAGACACTAAACTATTACGATCCTTGAGTTTTGGTTTTTTTATGTATTAAGTATTCCAAAAAGTTAATTTACTGTCCCTTTACATCAATATTTGGGTCTCTATTGTTGGTATCAGAGTCAAAGGAGGATGGAATGAATCAGATCCTCGGGAACTCTCACATGTGAGCATTGGACGAAGCATGGCTATCCGCCCAAGGGCTTCTTGAGGAAATGGATGCCACTGGGGATGGTGGTGTGTCCCACCCAAGGCGTGTAGCTACCCATGGGTTCCCTGATAGGTATCAATTATAGTCCCTTGGAAATAATTCCAGACCAATAGAGTCGGTATCAGAGGAATGGTTTATTTATACATTGGAAACTAGGATGCGAAAACTTTAGTGATATCCCTAGATATATTTTTAGGGTATGTCTAAGGATGTCTCTATGGTTTAGTATAAATATAGTTTAAAGTCCTAGAATTATGTTGAAGATCATGAATAACCTACGGTTAACCTAAGGTTTCATGGATTAAAGAATGTTTGATAAGTTATAAATTCCATAATTGAAATTTTTTGATTATGTGGTTCCCTGCTGTTTTGACTATTTCTTACACCAGGATTTTGGTTTTAGTCAATGGAGGGAACAATAAGGAATTGTGTAAACATTGACTCCAATGGAAAAATTTGTGACTTTGAGAAACTAAATTGTGTAATGCATATAAGGAACGATTTTGTGATTTTTCCGAATCAGTCATCGTGATATATGATTAACAAGGTGAAATTTAGTGGTATTCTTAATTCCTCAAATAAGGGGGAGATGGACTTTTAAGCATGTTCGCATGTTGATGAGCATAGAGAAAAGAATATGGATATTTCTAAAGAATTTAATAAGAACCTTGATGAATACATCAAATGGAGAGGAAGATGTTATCTGTCTGGAGAGAAGGGTCATAGAGTGACAGACTGTAATGGAGTTCAATGTCTTATATGTGGAGAACATGGGAATTACCCAACTCAATGCCCTAACCTAAGAGGTTATTTCTAAATAAAGGATGGACATATTCCATGACAATAATATAAGAGGATGTATTGAAGTGTTTATGTATTGGTATTCTAGAATAATGTTGTTGAGGTATGTTTTTGTTATATTGGAATATCTACGTATTGGTCCACTATGGTTTTATATAAGAATATGGTATCAGTAACCATGAAAAGTGATTAAAATATTTTTGGAAAGCATATGAAATGCGCATAATGAAGGGATATGGAGAAAATAATATGTATGATAGTATTCGTGAGCTCATGACTGATATAAGGACAATGTTATATCATGGTTTGAGTATATAGAAATTTCGGGATTTTGGTATGTGGAAAGAGTTATATATTGACAGCATTCAGGTATTCACTGAGGTTCAATTGGTATTTATTTTTCAAGAGAATACATAATTAAGATATTCACATGTCTGAAATGTGACCAAAAATAAATATTTTATGATATATGGGGGATAAATGATGGTATTAACATGCTTTGATGATGACATTTCTAGTAATTGTTTTCTTTATACTATGGGTTTGGACCGAAGTATTTTGGATAAGCTTAAAGACTAGAATGGATTAGGTTGGACATAAGTTATTATTGTTTATGACTAGAACTTTTTTTCAATATTATTGATGAGATGTTATAATAATGTAGTTTTAGAAAAACGACAACCTACAGGATGGGTTACAACCTATCGCGTCGGACAAGGTTGCGAGAAACTAACCCACAACTCAAGTGCGACATGACTTTATCGCCTACCATTGGCCTATAGGAAGTCCCTGGTTAGTAGAAACTAGTTTTATTTTATTAAGCGGTATGATATATGAAGTATAAGTTAATTTTTGGAATCATATACGATTAACCTCACCATAGATGGACTTATGTATATTTGATAACTTTTGGAAACCTTTTGTTAGAAATATATAGAATAACCCATCGTTCTATAACATGATCTGCTAACACTTTAAGAATATCACATTCCACTTCATTTCCTTATGAGATGGAGTGGAAATTGTTCAAGGAACGAACAACAGTGAGATTATACCAAAATCATGTAAGTGTTTCTTTTAATTCATCAACGTTAGGGAAATGATATTGAAAACAAAAAATATTGTACTAGTGCTCTTATATCTGATTAATCAGATAGTACCTTAGATCATCACAAATTTATGGCCTTGTAATTATTGGCTTTTTCATAGCCATGTTCTCTACCACTCTCCAAAAGAATTTGATGGTTATATTTCTTTCCCATATCAATATTGTCTCCTATGTTCTCCTATGTTGAAATACATTGATTAGTTAATTTGGTTAACCGTTACATTTCATACTTTATTTTTTAAAGATATGTTTTGGTATTCCTTTTTAGGATGTGGGATTCTATGATAGAAACTCTCATGCAATAAACCATTTATAACCCCGATGTATTTCGAGGGAGAAATTCATTTTATGGGGGTAGAATATAACAACTAGACATTTTATAAGATATATTCCTTTTAATTTAGTTCATATCTTCTAATGTATGCTACACCAATATTATCTTTCACTATACACAACACCATATTAACTTGTAGTATACGCTACACTAATCAGGGATCGTGTTACACACAGTTTTAAGTTTTTTTGATAGTAGTTATTCTACGCAACATTGAGTATATATATATATATTTTAAATGTATAAATAAAATATGGTTCGATTTTGTTATAAGTAACAACACAGGAGTCGTTCATTACATGAAACCCTAACATGGCTTGCATTACACGCAATCACAACCTTCCTCGATAACGTGTGTTGTATGCAATACAAGGTTTCACTAAACAATGATATATTATTATAATATTATTTTGAAATAGCCACTATGAATATATTAACTAAATTTGGAATTTTATAACATTATTATTCATATTACACATTTTCTAGAACATGGTATAAGAACAAAATAAATTATTCAGGTAAAATAAGTATTATTAAAAAAATGCAGTTTTGCCGCCTTTTGATGGCGCACCCACATTAAATCTAGTTTTTGACATTTTTATAAGTTCAGTTTGACAAAATAAAATTCTTCTTTGGAATAAGGATATCAAAATACACTTTGGATAAATTTTTCATATTATTTTGATAACATTCTAATTTTAATGAATAGTTAAAACACGCTATATTTTAATTAAAAACAAATTTTTTCATCATAAAAAATTATAAGGTTAAATTTTAATATTTAATTGTTTTAATGTATAAATAGAATATATTTTCACAATTTCATATATCTAATGTCATTATAATTGATTTTACATTGAATTCATAGGTAAAATCATTTCAATCTTTTGTAATGTTTTTACTTTTAAAACTCATTTTCGTAACAACGAGATTAATATTAAATTAATTTCTAGAACTTCATCGATTTGAATTAGGAAAAATGGATTCCATATGTGGAATCAGTAGGTCCAAATTATTTTAATAATATACTTTTTAATTTTAGGCATTATGAATAGTAACTACGGTAAATTTTATTTACCATAGTTAAAGGTAAATCGGGTAATTAAGGGTAAATATAATATTATAAAATAACCCTAACACTTGTCATAATATTATTGGATGAGTATATTTTTTCCTAAATCATTCTTGGGTCAAAATTGAATCTAATGGGACCGACTTTTATTTGATTATGACCTTTAGTTTATTTTATTTAATGGAAAGTGAAATATGTGTCACTCAAACATTACATATCAAAGTGTTTTTAATATAAGGTTATAAAGAATATAAATTAGGTTATAAATACTCATTTGAAAGCTAAAATGTTTTTATTTATCATGGTAATTTATTTTTAATTTTTAATAGTTATTTAATTATCTTATTATCTTATACATTCATGATGCAGAAATTATTTATTTATTAAAAATCAATAATATAGTTTTATTGAAATAGTAATACATATCAAAAGTCCCAAAAATATAAACAAATCTTATTGGTACTGTATATATAAACCCTAATAATACAGTTGCTAAATTGTTGACCATTTGGATCCTTATAAAGGAGATTATGGCACTTATATTATTTTATTTTAATTGATTCCAAAGTTGTCACCTTCATAATTTAATAAATATAACAATTTACATGTTGTTATTTTAAGATGATAAATTCGAGTAAAAGTTTTATTATAAAATCTATGAGATTTATCTTCATCATAAGATTTTATTTTTAATTTTTATGCAAAAAATTAGTATATTAAATAATTATACAAAATTTTTGTACTCATTTTTTTATTAAGAGATAAACCAAATAAATGGTTTCAAAAATATTAAAATAAATATTAGAAGAACTATTTAATGTTCTCCATGAATTTTATCGAAAAATTGACATCTTGGTAATATATTAAATATTCTGGTTAGAATATATCATCTGTGTAGATTTTATTTATATTAAAATAATTGAATAATGTCAAAATAGATAGTATTGTTATTTTATAAAAATAACATATTATAAATTTGTTTAAAAATCACAAAAATATTTAAAAATTATAATTTGAAAATTTTATGGTCGAAAATGTCGTAAATTATCCAATTATAGACAATTCAGAACAAATAAGTAATTATTTATAACAATTTAAAAATTAGAATCTTATTACCAAAAATAAACTTAAATAGATTAAATAAGGATAAATCAAGTTGATAATGTTTAAAATAAATTCCCAACATGTCTAAATTTTATTGGTTTATGAAATTACAAACCTATCTCATCTTATATTCGTATTTGAGTTATTTTTGGAGATTTTTAAGTGAGTTTGAATTTATTATAAATTAATATTTCTTATGTTACCAAAGGTGCCCCTCTCCTCCCTTATAAAAAGGGCACCCCTTCCCTCTTCTCTTAACACCCTTTTGAGCCTTTAAGCTCGGCCACACCCTGCCAATTCCTCTTCTAAACCTCCCTAGTTATATCATAGATGTTCTGGTATTCTCAAAACACCAACGCTAGTGCCCAGGGGGTGTAGCTGCCCATGGAGTACTCTAATAGTTATCAATTATAGTCCACTGGAAGTAATTAGAGACCGCTACAACCATCATTTCAACCCTTCAAATAAAAATACACATATTCGAAATTATTTTTAAAAAACCATTTCAATAAAATGATGCCTTTAATGAAAACCATTGAAATAAACATTTTAATAAACTAGAATATTATATAAAATACCATTCCAAATAAAAAAACCAGACAATCATATTAAAATCATTATTTTAAAATCAAGTACCCAAAATCACTTTCCAAAAAGTTACCTAAATTCATGAGTTCCACAAACCTTCACTCAATAGGTTTTTCAAAAATCAATGCACAATCAATAAAAAATTAGGATTAGTCACAAAAATAAATATGAAACTAAGTCTTTTTATTATAAATAGAGTATTTGAGATTGAATCTACATATCATTGGAGTTTTGGAAAATATGAAAAAAGAAATGAAAAATGTTATAAAAAAAAATTGAAACTACTAGAACCAACCATAGATATCATACCCAATCATAAACCAAGGCAAATAAAATTATATTTTAGATACACTATATTATATCTGTCCAAAATGGTAATAGATCTACGAAACATTTATATATAAAGAAGTAGATCTATGATAAAGAATAAAAAAAACTAAAATGAACAATTACCCAGTTATTCTGGATACAAAACACCAAAATATGCCTTTATATTGTATCCATATCAATGGGTAGAGGATCTCTATCATTTTAGAGCAAAAATTCGACGTTAGGGGAATTTTGGGGTGAAAATATGTATTAAAACACAAGTCCAAACATGATCCACCTTTTAATCATATATTATCTTTTCCGCACATTATTGAGTCATGAGAATAGAAAATCTATGCACTAATATTGAATTAGCCACATCCAAAATGAAGGAGACCACATGGTTTCCAAACTATGCACCGACCATGATGATGATATTATCATAAAATTCAAAATCCACTATTTTAAAGAAATCCACTTCTCATTTGTTGATACACTATTTGAGAAAATTGTCTGTCACTCATGTGCCTTCCCTCTTCTCCATGTCTCAATATGAATGGTTTCTTTAAGGTGTTTTATAGTATTCCCAAACCATTCTCCTACCATGTACCTGCATAAAATCCCCAATACACTCTAAAAGTTATCCAAACTCTCCCAAACATCACCCATATACATTACATATTTAAAAAATCAAAAACAAATTTTTACTTACATGAATAAGGTGGTGCTACATTATTCCCATATTTATCCTTTCCATCCCTTGAATATATTTAATCATCAGTGCCTGAAAGTGTTATGGACATTGATCTTTCATTTCTTTCCCTCATTCCCAAGTTTCTTCTTGAATCTGGACATATTTCTTGAAAACCCATACGAGACCAATTCATTTTCCCCTATAATATATTCTCTTGCCTATAAAAATACCATAATAAGATTTATACAAAAAAATCATCAAACTCAAGGTAAACATCATCCCATTTGATCATATGTCCCAGATCAGGAAGAAACTATTTCCACTATGTTACATAGAATACATTATGAAAGTCATCAAACTGTTGTGGTAATTTCAATCAATAATCCACCTCACTATCCCATTCTAGTATCTCCAAAGGTCCTACTAATTGATGTGTTAACTTTTCTATCATCCCAAAATGTTGTTTTCAAAGTTGTGGAGTGAACCTCAAGAACACATGATTGCATACCTCAAGTCACAGTTACTACCGTTGATAATCAACATTTGATTTTTGATGACTCCAATCTGTCACCATTAGTTTTCTAATCAAAAAAATATTCTATGTTGTTTGTTGGACATGTCTTGTTCTAACTATGAAAGAATCAAATGTATTTAACCCCGAAAGTGGAGAATGAAAAGGACAAAAGTACAATGCCTCAATGGGAGCTGTATGTATCATGTACTGAAAGATGTTGTT
Source organism: Viscum album (assembly GCA_963277665.1). Classification (NCBI taxonomy): domain Eukaryota; kingdom Viridiplantae; phylum Streptophyta; class Magnoliopsida; order Santalales; family Viscaceae; genus Viscum; species Viscum album. The sequence goes on along the minus strand of OY728157.1, from coordinate 235,227,160 downwards.
ATATGAGAACTCATCTAATTGTATGTGATCTTTAAATGAGACACCAAAATCAATGACACTATATTGCAACATGTATTCCAGCGGTTGTATGCATTTCATATTTTCCATTCATTTGTGGATGATACATCATACTCCTAGTCATCAATTTACCAATGCCCTTTTTGGTATGTATTTCCAGAAATGAGAAGTAAACCACTGATCTCTATCTGAAACTATCAATACTAGTACACAATGTCTCTCTACTGCTTATCTAATATATATTTTTTATAGATCCTCCTACATTTGAGTTTCATGAATAGGATTGAAACTGGCCAAATTTATGAGTTGATCCACAATAATCGATATATAATTGTGTGTCCAAACCATTTTTGGGATGAATGAAACAAAATACATAACTACCTTCTCTAATTTCAACATAGGGATAGGTAATGACTATAACATAACTTTCAGTCACTCATGTTTTTACATAACATGTAAAATATTTAAAAATCTTGAAACAAAATATTCCAAAATTCATTTCATGCTTCCCCACTAATACTATGCTTTCAAGGCCATATACATATTTTGTTTAACATGATGGAAAGACCACCTTGAATGGTGGTAAGAAATTTTTTTTTCTCCTATGATTCAACAGGTACATTAATCTGATTTCAAAACCACAACACTTAACACCCATCCACCCTATGGACCTTAATGGTACCCCTCCATTGTGTTTTGACCTCATAGTAATTCATTCTACATTGGAAATCTCTACATATTTAACCATCATCATGAAATCAAGAATAATAAATACTAGAAATTGAACTATAACATCACCTCTATCTTCACAGTATATGTTTATTTCAGCTAATACCGACATAAAAAACCACTCATTTAAAGACACCTTCTCCAATTGACCAAACGACGTTATGCTTAATTCATCGACCACTGAATTGAAATTTCAAAGTGTATAAATCCATTAAAATTTGAATATTTTGAGATATCCCATCAATATTATTTTCTTCATATTCCAATATCTTGGTGATAATATATATTTTAAGATGTTAGTATCTATAGACACAATAAATTTCCCACCAAATAGGTAATTACGCAAGGTTATCATTGCATATACTACAACATGAAACTACAAATTTTGGGTTGGGTAGTTCATCTCATGCATTAGTGACTTAATTGATCAATAATAAACAACATGGTATCCTTGAATGAGACCACACCATAAATCATATCTTGAAGCATCCCAATACATCACTTACCCATGTCCTCATTCTGGAAATAGCATGATAGTTGATAATGTAAAGTGATATTTCATCACTAGAAAATATATATTGAATTCCTCAATCCATTATAATTATCATTATTCTTTGGCAATGATTTTATATGATATTAAAGTAGGGATAAATTAAAATTAGTTGTTAATAACAATTTATACAATGAATTCTCATATCATAAATATGTTCTTTGGCTGTTGTTAAGAGCTAACAACTTTTTCCTTCTCTAGGACCAATGAAAGAACAATTTCATAAATTAAATTTCCATGAACGTTTACATATTTTATCCAAAAATAACAATTTTAATTTTTGGAATACATATAATGGTCACTCAAAATTCATAAAATTCTCACCATTTCTTGCTAATGCTCGGCCCATTTCCTCGAATACACTAATTTTTCATCCACAATCACCACAAAAAAGAGTCGACATATCGCTGAAATATCAGATTCATCAATTCCATAAATATAACATTAGAATTTTTATGTTGTAAATGAATTAACACATATTAATAATATTTTATCTTCTTCGAAAATATGTCTTCAGAATACCCTTCTTCGGAACTAACAATTGGTGATATCATGATTGAATATCAATTTGGGGAACAACTGGCGTACCATCAATTGATAAAACAGATCATCAATTTGTGGATGTGTATATCTATTATTTATTGAAACATGTTTAAGCTTATAATAATCCACACACATCCTTTGTGGTCCATCTACCCTCTTGATGAACAAGGCTGATGCTGACCATGGAGACATGCTCTCGCAAAAGACACCCTTTCTTTATAACTCATACAATTGTACTTTAAACTCCAATTATTATTTTATTTATATAAAATAATATTGTATTTAGATATTAATGGTATTTTTAATAAATAAATTGTAAACTCAACTTCCTTTACCGGTAGTACCCCAAATAAATATTTGGGAAACACAACTAAAAATAGATCTATGGCTGTTGGAAAGCAGCTACTCCGGATTTATTCCATTGATTACCAATTCAATACACAAATTGTTATGATATGTTTCCCACTATTATGGCCCAAAAGCCTTTTCCACCTATCTTCACATTCATTTCCCCTCTATAGAGATGTTCTGCAACATCCTCAGTCATTAAGATAACTATTCTCCTATAATAGTCGATGTGGGGCGGGAATATTCTTAATCAATACGTACCTAGGATTACATCATAGAAATTCATTTCTAGGACAGATAAATTTCATGTCATATTGGCCCATTCAACAGTTATATAAATTACTCTACCCAGAATGGATAAACATTTTCTTCTTCCAAGATAAATTGTATGTTTTATTATAGAGGGAATCAAGTCATGTTATAAACTCATCAAATAAATAGCATGAGAATAAATAATGGAATTTGATGAACCCATATGATAAAAAACATACAAAAAGGGTAGAATTAAAAATAATCATACCTCTCACCATAGATGGTCTATAATGATTATGAAAAATCACTTTCTCAGATCCAAATAATTTCATAGTTGCTTCACTTTGACCTCTTTTCCCTTATATTATTTTCCTTGCAAAAGATACATAGTTTTCCAAGAATCACCTTAGAAATATCTATTCTACAGATGAGATTGATTCTTCCTTCATCAACCAGTCAATGTATATGATGCATGCGATACCTAAAATGTTTCTCAAGAACATAACATCATAGTACTCATAGAAAATAACTGAAGATGCCCAATATTTTTTTTAATCATGGAATTCTCTTGGTGGGGTCTTACACTCTCGCATCCTGTGGATTAACTAACAACATTAGAAACTTCCAGGTTATCTATTGGGAAATTCTGGAAGGTTCACAGATTCAGCTAATTCATTCTAATTTACGCTCCCACCTGAGATATTGGTGTCCATATTTCAATTTCCCACAAAAATAGGTTTCTCATAATTTCACAAGGGTATCAATAAACTTACTCTTTTCATGGTTCTTGATATGTCCCATTCATCCATTGTATCTCTAATCACTATATTTCTGTAGTCTATAATACTGATGAATGAAATATTTTAAAAAACAGCATGCCTCTTCTCTTTTTCAAATATGGAATCCATCAAGGATGCATTAAAAGAAACATTAGGTTAAAATCACAATAAAATCATTAAACCAGATGCATACTTGGTGAATAAAATTATTCTCCTACTTTTTGTTGAAAAAGTCTCACGTTTTATGAATATAAAATGTGGGAGGATTAAATTTTCTATTGAAAATTCCTTAACATCCCCCCAAACAAAGCCTTGATGTACATTATCCAAGATAGATAAATCCCACAACGGATATGTGAGATCCTCCAGTATATACATTTCCAATTTGACTTTCTGCTCTACTGGTTAGCTAATGAAATTGAATATTCGATTTATCTTATTCATATAAATTCCACCCTTCTTCTAGTACAAATTCACCCAAAATATGGTTTGATTTTTCATATCAAACTAGATGGAATAGTACACATGTATTGGCTCATCCTTTTGGTTATCATTATCCTTAGTATGAATGTTTTGGATTATAATCAAAACAAATTGTTGGTCCACTTGTAGATAAGGTGAAACCACATTCTCCAAGGATTCTTCTAGTTAGTTTCAATGATTCCTAATATTTTAATGGAAAATAATATATATGTATCACTCTATATCAAATGAAGGCTTATCATTTGAAATTGTTTTCCATCAACTATCACAATATTTCATTCCAAAATCAACCATTTCTGCATTCAACAGTATCCGAAAAATATCTGCATGCTTCTGAAAATCAAACTAATTTTTAAAATACCACAATCATGATCTTCTTCAAAATCAATAAATTGAAAAAAGGTATCATTTTTCCAAAAAACCAACACTTTTTCACCAAATCGTAAATCATTTCAAAAATTGAAGTATGAATTCCAAGTTGGAAGTTATTTTTGTAATGAATGTCATGATCATCTCATTTTATAAACCCAAGACAATAACATTCTAAATCTAATAAGTGTCTCTATAACACTTATGTACCAAATCCATGATAACATGATGCTCACCAAAAATGGTTATCTACATATTTTTATGATCTAAATTTCATGTTTTAATAATCCTATTCCTTTCCATTATATCAACTCAAGGAGTATTCTAGAATAAATATCAACTGTAAACTATGAAAATAGATGACTACTTGTTCCACAATGAATTGAACAAGATGATATAACATGTCTCAAATATAAAATGGACCAAAAAAACTACATTCATTTATTACATCCTTCCCTTCCTTACTGGATTGAGAAAGTGGGAGGACACTACTTGGCCTTAAGCGACATCCCAAATATAAAAAAGGTAGAAATAATTGCCTAAAGGATTCAATACCTATGGGGAGATTTTCTATCTATGAATAAAACAACATCCCAAACATTCCATAACATTGAAATTCCATATGATTCCTGAAACCATGAGATAAAACTCAAACATTTCATTTTTGCAAAAACCAAACAATATCAAAATCCCACAACAAAAGACTATAATAACAATGTACCCAATAGAAGACTGTAAGAACGAGAAAACTAAACAAGGTGCATACCTCCAAAGCTCTAAAATCTCAAGGATCCTAATTAACAATAAATTTCCATGTATCACTATGAATTTCTAGAAAAATGTGATACTTTACCATTTCCCAAGTCCTGATAGATGATATCTTCATAGGTACCAATGTGAAAAATTAGGGGTGACTAATGATACTCATTAGTGTTTCCACAATGACTTCCCTACTCAGTCCACTATGTTAAAAATTGTTACCATATTTTATGGGGATTTTTTTTTTCAAATAGTATATAAAAAAATATAAATAGTTTCTACATGAATAATTAGTAAAAAAATCAAATTTTTCATAGAAAGAATCAAATAATTCCCTAAATACAATCCACAAGTTCCATTTAGAATAATCTATTCCAATCCACATATCTACACAACTAACTGTGCATACATTATTATAATTGTTCCATACCTCTCACTATTTTCTCATTGATCTAATTAGTCATCATAAGGTAATTATAACCCATGTGTCGTTAAACCTTGGTCAATGAGCACTAAGACATATTTTAAATCAGGCCACATAAATGCAATATTAAGTCACACCACCCAATATTCCCAACCATTCCAAAACCATCATTTCAACCATATCATTAAAAGAACTCTTTTATCAAATACTCGAATTAAAAAACCATTTTTAATACCATGCCTTTATTGATAACCTTTGAAACAACTATGGTAATAAACTAAACATTTATTAAAGAAACCATTCCAAGCATCAAAACAAATACCCCATTTTAAATTTATAATTTTAAAATCATGTCACCAAAATCACCTTCCAACAAAACAACCAATTTCCCAAATTCAACAAACCACCACTCAAAAAGGGGTTGAACAATAATTACACAGTGAATATTCACTACAGTTCAGTATAACATTCAATTTAAAACTAATCTTTAATATTGTAAATAGTGGTGTCTAGAGTGAATCCATCTACCTAGGGAGTTTTTGTGAAATACAAAAATGGCATGAAAAACATCACAAAACCAGGTTAAAACGCCATGAACCCTCTTTAGATCACTTCCCATATCATCAATGAAGAAAAATATAATCATATTTTTCATAACATATTATATATATCTACATTAGGAATATATATAAGAACCCTATAGATATAGAGTTGTAGATCTATGAATACACACTATGAACGAATAATAATAGTCACTTACTCAATGAATCTTTCTTCAAACCACTAAGAGGTACGTCAAGTTTTTTTCTAAATCGATGGGGAAAGGTTCAAAAACCTTTGAGAAGAAAAACATACCATGTTATGGTCGTTTTGGAAAAAAATAAGCCTTAAAATTGAAGGTCAACCTAGATCCGCGTTGTTAGGATCCATTTTTTTGAAGCATATAGTTTGGTCATATGGTTAGAAAAACTATATAGTAATAGTGAATTAGCCACTACCTCAAGGATGTAACTAATTTAATTTCCTCACATTGTTTCCAAACAATTCCCCAACCATGCTGAATCCATTATCTTAAAAAATCAAATCTATTTTTTCAATGTTCATGATTTCTCCTTGGAGGATGCACAGTTTGGGAAAGTCATGCACCACCCGTGCACATTCCCTTTTCCCTATTTCTCACATTCCATAGTTTCATAAAGACATAGTACAGTTATACAAAATAGTTCACCTATATAAAATACAAAAATACACTACAAATGTTCAAACAATCTTCAAAAAATCACCCATATACATTACATACATAAAAATTATAAGTAAAAGGTTACATAATTGAAACCATTGGTGATACTCGAGGAATAAACACATTGATGACAGATATCCCCATTTTAGAGATCATGAATGTATTGAAAATTAAATTTTAGACATTTTTTCCTCAAATGATCATTATATTGATTTTTTAACTCATATATTTAGATACATTTTGTTAAATATAAATTATACTTGGAATTATGGATATTTAATCTTAGAAAAACTATTTTTGGGGGTTTTTTCTGATATTTTTGAGATAAAAACATTAAATCAATAAAAATTTTAAATGTTCATAATAAAATTATTTTATTAATGTTTCATACAAAAATTTACATATGGGATACATTATTATATAATTCATTGAAAATAATTAAATAATTCATTTAAAATCAAGAGCTGTTTTTGTGTATTTATAATTCTTCTATGTTATCATTCTAAATTAATTTATAATATTATACATAGAAATATTTTTATTTATTCATATAATCTATTATAATTACTAAATATAAGGGTATTCTGTTTATGTGTTTTGATCAATTTTATGGTGTTAGTTTATCTACTAGTAATTATTATGGGGTGGGGGCTTTGTTCCATGTTAATTTTACACAAGTTGGTTTCCATCACAGTAATCAATCACATGGAGTTTCCCATGATCAATTTATAATTACATAGGTCAATTTGATTCCAAGTAATGATTATTAATCTTATGGGGAGAATACTTAATATTAAAAAGTTGGTATATTTACATAGAAATCTATTAGCTCTTTCTTATCAATTTCAAATTGTGGGATCATTTTTTTGTTATTAATATTTATGTTTAAATTATCAAAAAGTTGGACAATGTGGAATTCAACCCCATTTGCAATTTATTTATTAGTTTTTTTGATAATATAACTCTATCTAATTTCATAAATACTATATTATTAGTTTATTTTTAGTTTTTCATAAATTGGTTAGTTCCTCAAGTTACAACAATATGGAAATCAAGTTAATTAATGATTTTTGATATTACATTATGATGTGAAATTAACAACTACATTATTTATATTACCCTATAAGGAGGAATTTTTATGTGAACTTCAGTACTGAGTGTGTCAGGAGACCATATGAAATTACATTTTGATGATACCTGGTCATGTTATGTTATTAATCAAACATATAATGTGATATTGATCAAACATTTTAAAAATATCATGAATTTTAATTTAGTGATGTTCTAATTGGTGAATATATGAAAATTTATATGAGTTTGCACATGAATATAATGAATTGTATAAATGGAAAAATGAAGTGGACATTTGATGAAATATTGTGTAACCACATAAAAAATGATGTGACCACATGAAAAAATGAAGTGACCACATGAAATAAATAGTGCGACCACACTATAAAACTAAATTCAATGCATATATAAATTTTGTACAGGGTTGAACATACATAATGACCTATCTAATATAAGTTAATTACATTGTTATGTTTATCTGAACAAATGGTCTATATTATTTATTCAATCATTTTACATTTAATGATTTTTATTTTAAATTTTTTTAATTTAATTAGTAAAAAAATTATTAATAATTATTTTTATAATAATTATTTTTATTTGGTAGAATGTTATAATGGATTAAATACTCATCATGCGAGTCAAATTCTCAAGCTGATTTCCGAGGAAAAATAATTTTTTATATTTATTGTACCTAGAATTTGAATATTTTATCCCATATTGATTATGGATGTTTTTAATGTATTTTTTAAGTGACCCACTTCTATCTATTAATCATTTGTATTTAGTGAAGAAATAATATGTTTCATTGGAAAAAAGAATGTGATAGGATTCCAAAATTGAATATTCTATAAATATAAGAAATCAATATAAGGAGTCTTAGAAACCTAGATTAGGAATTGAGGTCTAGGGAATTCAGGAAATATATAAGTTCTACAAATATTGAAAATGTTTTAAAACTATCAACTGATGTACTATCATTCAATCCTTTGTAACTGGAGATAAAAAAATTTCCTCAACACTCATATCCTAAATTGTATATCTGGTTATATGGTTTTAATTATTTCTATTTTTTATATGTGTCATATTGTATTGATTTATAATAATAATTAATATGTAAGATAATTTGTTTTGAAACCCCAAAAAAATTATGAATTATATTATGTATAATAGTGAGAAAATGAATGTTAATTTGTTGTCTTCTATAACTATAAGATGCCTAGGGATCTATTTTTAACATATATCGATTAAAATGTGGTTTTGTTTTAACCACCACACTATATGGTATTTTATAGTTTTTCCAACAAGTGTGGGAAAGGGAGGATACTTTGGTTAAGCTAATAGGTTTGAAAGAGATATTTCCTTGGCCTATGCCTCCAAGGAATTAAAAGGAAGATATAAAATGTGTGTGATATAACAATATTGGTCCAAGAGTTCATTATAGTGGGATCTATCACTCTCATTCCATGAGATACATGAAGAGTATACAGGGAACAATTAGATCTGAACTACTATCAAAATAATTATGTTTATATATTTTTACACAATCAAAACATAACTGTGAGAATGATATAAGTCAATATTGATCAAAATAACAGATCAATGCATTCAAATTCACTATTTAAGTCAATAAATAAATGCTGTAAATCCAATATTGAAAATAAAATTGTAAGAAAACTCTCTATACTATAAAAGAAATTTGAAAAAAATAAATAATTCGAATGTTTGACAATGAATGTGAAGATAATGTGTCATTTCATTAATTTTATAAGGACAAAATATATTTATTATTCTTTGACCATGAGGAAAATTTGATAAAACACAAAATCCACTAAAGATGTGTATTCACATGAAGTTATGAAAATAGTCTCTTCAATACTTCCTAATGATACTATTTCCTTTTATGAAATTTATTCTAGATTGAAAATGAATTTTATATCATTAGAAGTTCCATATGTTGATTAAATTAAGAATACAGACCAATAAATTTATTGTAAAAATATTTTCACTAATTTATTTACATAGAATATTATATGATATAATTCAAGAAAAAATGTAAAATGGGAAATGAAAAATATGGAGATCCCAACCACTTACTTAAAAATGTAATAAATGAATAAATTGATAGGTTTTATTCCACTAATTATTAGAAATGATGAATTTATGTATGTTTTCTCTACTGAAAATACATTAACACAATGGATGAATCTTGGGCTTATCAACCACCATTCATGCTATGAGATGTTCAAACGCATGTATATCGATTATTTTAATATTATGTGAAGGTATGTAAATCTGAAAATTCATTCACTAAAGAGATCATAATGGATATTTGTATAAATTTAGTTAGGTAATACAATAGTGTGAAAAAGAAAGAAAATATACTTTAGTATAATATATATGAATATAATGAATAGTTTCATTGATGTTTTTAGAGATGTGCTCATGGTGATAGTGAGTTCTAGGTTTAAAATACCAAGAACAACTCAGGTACAACTAATAGAAGGATACCACGATAGCTGATGAAAAATAAAATCAATATAGAAAACAAATCAAGCATAGGATGGGGAAAAAATATGTTTCAACTAAGGATCCACCTAATAATAATATAGTGGATCATGACATTCCTATGAAAAGAAACTACATTCATAGAGGAAAATTCTACTTCATGGACAATTATAAACTCCAAATAAATGTTCATGTAAGTATATGAATAAAAAAACTATGTGAATCAATATGAAAAATAAAAAATTATATTATAATGGTTGAAGATGTTATATTTGATAAATTTGAGGTACACAAGATGTCACACCTTAATGATAAATTACAAAGGGTAATGAATCAATTGATAAGGTTTAATAAGGATTAGAACGCCGCTATAAATTTAATTTCATGGTTACCCAACTACAAGAAATAGAGAAATAAATGGAAGAAAATTTTAAAAGATATAAAATATACTGTAAAATTAAAAAATTATCATAATAAGTAAGATAGAAACACTCTGAATGAGTTCACAGTTTTTTGTATTGAACTATTTGAAGATGAAAGAAGGTTTTATGTATAATAATTAAAAGAATAATGAATCTTTTCCACAAATGTGAAGCTGAAATATCAAAAAATTGGGAAAGGTGAAAAAATATAATTAATCTATACCAGATAAGATGATTTTCTATTGGGTGATTAATGGTAAAATAATGAAGAGAAGTGATTTTGAGGTAATGTAAGATTCCCAGTCAAGAAATATTTATTTTCCATATATCTCTAACTAATGAGAAAAGAAATACCCTCTTTATTCTAACATGATCAATGTTTTTTATTAAATATGGTAAATAAAGGTGATATAATTCATAGAGATCCCTAAAATGATTCTATATAGAGTTCACCCCTTAATGGTTTAGTGAATATGATGTTTCCTATTTTGGATAGTTTATAAGTTTGAGTTAGAAAGATCAACTTTCAGAAAATAATATAATTTAGAAATTGGATAATAAAACTCAAATGGATTGAATATTGAAGTGCACTGAGTATAAAACTATATATTGTAATATTATATATATTTAAAATACATATAAATGTGGATGTTTTCATCTTAACATAAGTTGAAGTCATTTATTCACCATAAATGAAAATTAAATAAATATTTCCACTATTAAAAATATTTTAGCATATATTAACAATGTATAAAAGGTTTTTACTAAGGAGACAAACTAAATAATATATTATCGAATAATTTTATCTTTTTTTTGGAGATGAATGAAGAAAAGTATGCTAAATGAAAATATGATAAACATATATATAATATAGGGTATCTTAAACGATCACATTAATTGGAAAAATTTATAAATAACATTATTGTATGATTTAATCAACTGAGTTTTGTACAGTGAGCAAAACCCACGTAGGTCTAGTCTTGGTTGATTTATGACTTATTAATATAAATATTTAGTGTTAACCTTCACTCAAAAATATAAGGTTTTATATTATTTTAAATAGAATAAATGATGATAAGAAGAAGAAGATTCCAGATAGTTCCTCCCTCACCAAAAATTTCAGTAATGGGGGTTCGAGTTAAAACATTATGTGGTGATAAAATTAATGAAGAAATCCCCCAGACCAATGATCTAAAAATAAGAAGATTGAAAAAAATATTGTTTTCAATAAGGGGAATATATATCAATTATTTAGATTAGAATGGCTATTAACAACCAAATATATGTTGGATATTTAGGTACACAACACATGATGATGATGATGATAAATTATACTAGTTATTAATAGTTTATTTGGAAATTAAATGACCATGTTGAAGGAAAAGTTTTTCTATAGATATAAAAAAAGTAAGTTAAATTAAGTTTTTCATATAATTAATGATAGGACCATAAAATGTAGGATCATCATAGATACATGATCTACAATTGGATGATGTAAGGCTCGTTTCAATTTGAGTAAGAAGGAAGAGATGGTAGTAAATGAATCACGGAGTTTGATAGAAATTCACTAAAATAATTTAATCTCAAATATATACATCTCATGATTGATAAACTATATGAAAATATAAATACAATGTATTAAATGTTAATAAATAAATATACACCCTAATAAATTTTAATGAAATTTCAATGGGAGATTATAAAGAGAACATTGAATGGTAATGTCAATAGATTTTGAGATCAATGAATCAATTGGAGAAATTTATAATCCAAGATAAATTTGGAAAAAATGGGTGGGATATAAATTATACTATATACATCAAAATAAATTAGTGTTTCATGGATGTGAAGATATTGTGCATCCAAAAGTAGAGTGTCCTATTATATAAACCATCAAAAAATAATTTTGTTGAAAACTAATAGTGATCCCAAATTAGTCTAATTTACAAGTCCTACAATGAATATTAAATAGTACTACTCCTAATAAGTTAATGGTACCTTTAATTAATCACAGTGATTTGTGTTTCCTTGCAGATAAATCACTATTTTATGGGTTCATAATGAAACAAAAGATGATAGGATGGCTACAAATATTGAAGGTTAGTCAATCGTGTGTTATAAGACCAATATGGAGTTGAACCCATGAAAGTTGAGATAATTAAAAGGAAAAATGATAAGATAAATTAACAAGATTATTTTACTAGAATCTCATAACATCGAATGTTAAGGCACAATTTGGGTCATTTGAAGAAGGAGTTGCAATGTAACGTTCGAACAATACGATGGTTCAACTGATGGAGATCATCTTATGAAGAAGAATCATTCTAGAGGTTATTCTAAATAGTAATGTCTATATAAAATTGATATATACTGATGAAAAGGAATATCCCTGTGGATAATTGGGTTAATTCAACCTAAGTAATTTAACTATGAGATGATAGGATATTTGAGTTAAGGAATAATATGATGGTTCAGGTAATTTTTAACAGAATTATATTAATAAGAACATTCTTGATGATCTACACATTTACCAGAAGCAGGAAATATTATGATGACCATGAGTTGTATTTTAGAAGATAAATATTCATAAAGGAAATTATAATATTATAGAATAGATCTATAGAGATTTGATTAATGTAGAAAATGTGTTTTTATGTAGCATTGAAATATTCAAATCATGATATATTTGGTTGAATTTTAAGGTAGTCACTTCAATAGTTGTGAATACAGATATTTTAAATTGAATCTAAAGAGTTCAACAATTTTCATGGAAGAATATTTCCTATATAACTTGAAAGACACCTATTATTTATGAATTTTGTAGAATAAATTTAATATTTTCAATTTTTTATTGACATTGAATTTCAATAATATCTTTTGTACCATGAAACGTGAATTAATTATTATCCTATATGCAACAAGGGGTTATCTTTCATTATAAACAATAGTGAGTTTTAACACAACTAACACAACTATGATATATTATTAATATAGTTATTTAAATAGACCATTATAACCTATAAATTAAAAATAAAGATATGAATAATATTAAATAATTTTTAAATATTAAATATAATGGTTTTATATAAATGAATCATATTTATTAAAAAGTTATTATTTTTTGGTAGTGTCTTTATATGTTTTGAAAATACTAATTTTTTTAATAAATTCTTTTAATTTCATGTATTGAAAAATAAAGAAATACATGATTACAAATTTTATAAAACTAGTTTCATAAAATAATCATATTTTTTCTAATCAACATATTAAAATTATATTACGGTGAATTTTGGGTTTATAGAGAAAAGTTTCAATTTTTGATGAATAGTGAAAAATAAGGAATGTTAATTTTAAACTGTATTTTCATTCAATATATTGATAAAGTTAATAAAACATTATAAATTTTATTAAAATTAAAATAATTTAATTTACACATCAATTAATTCTAGTTAGGTTCTTTAAAAAAAATTATTTTTTATTTTAATATAAAAAATTGTAAACTTTTGAACATTTTCTCTTTAAAAACCGGTTTTCTCATCGTGTCTCTAGGATTAATTTTAAATATATGTCTCCACATCTATGATCAGAATTTGGAAATATGGATTAAATATTATGAATAAATCTAATTTATATTACTTAATACAGTCAACATCAATTTTTACCAAAATAAATAGTGAAAACAATAAAAATTAATTACTCTATTTAAGTTAAAAATGCGTTTACCTTGGTTAAAAGGGATAAGGGATAAAATTACATATAATAATTTTAAAAAACTGTTATATAAACATATTTATTTCTCATAATTTAAATTCTCTATAAATTTCTTTTCCAAAATTTCAAATATTCCCCTCGCCTCACATATAAATTGTCACCCGCTCTCGTCTCCTCTTCACATCGTAAAAAACTTATGGTTTGAAAAACATACACCAAATTTACGTCAAAATATTTCTACTCTAAACTTGTTGTCATTTTTTTGGAAATAATCTCAATCAAGGAAGGCTTTTTGTGTAATATTATGGATGATACCCAATGAAGAAGAATCATTTATCAACGAGTATTTTTATTTTATTTCATTCTTCACATCTATAAATTATTATTATAGAATTATGATAAAAAAATAAGTATCTAACATATAGTTATAATTTTTTTATCTTAATTACCTATGACTATATCCACTTACATCTATTGAGTTACAAAATCATCATTCGTGTTTACGGAGGACTACGACATCACAAATAGGTGTCATTTTTTTCAATTAACACCTATCATGGATGAAAAAATGATGGTTTTATTATTTATAAATTATATTTATGAAATTATTATGATTCATGAATTATTATATCACATATACATTCATGCTTCCAGCATCTGGGGAATATGACAATTTTTCACATGTGTACGTCGGACTATCGCATTGTGAAGCATTGTGATTCATTCACGCTTAATAAAGAATATATAAATGATTGGATTTTTAAAAATATGAAATATATACAGCATAAAAAATATTATGGAATAAAAATCTATGGCTTTTAATTTAATTTCATTCAAACTGAAAAGGTAATGGAAACTATGTTCATATGTACGTATGACCTATCGTCTCCATGAATAGTGTATTTCGTAATATATTAAAAATTTATTTAATTTCATAAAAAATAAATACAAAAAATTTATATAAAACATATATAATGATTAAAATTATTTTTTTATAAACCCATGATCAATGTAATAAGAACAAAAATAATATTTCAAGACATACAAGAAAAGCTAAGCAGTTATTACATGAAATGTGAAATTAACATGGAATTGTTTATAATCATGAAATAAATATTCATAAAAAATAATATATTATATATTATATTTTAATATGGTGCTTATATATTTGTATAAAAACATATATTTATTTTACTGAAGTTTTCAATGAGTTATATGGGAGTCCAGACTTAAGGAAAGTGATTTCTAGTCTAACTTTTATTTATGAGAGAGATATGAAAATTACCCACTTATTTATTTTGTTTGGTGTATATACATACCAATTGAGTTGTTATATCATAAAAATCATACATTTAAATATTTTTAGTTTTTAGTTTTTTTATTCTTTAATGTATATGATAATCCAAAATATTATTAATGTGATAAGTGATTTTTGTATACATTTTTCATCTTTCAGAAATATGTTTTTATACACACCTATAATCTTTAACAAGGTGAATATAAAGTTCATTTTACATGTGATAAATTTAATTTATTTATTTGCATGGTATTTTATGTTAAATTTTTTTTCATTACTTCATGGGGTATATAACGAAATTTTACCAATGTGGTAATGATGTTTTGTTACAATCTCATCTGTTATCTGGATTATTTAATATTGGGATTTGATGAAAAAAATTTATAATCCATATCCCAAAATATACATTAATTTTATTGTCCTATGTTTATTCAGGATATTTTCATGTTATAGTAATATTTTCCGAATTTTTTTAAAACATAATAATTGGCAAAATATTTTTAAGAAAATGTTAATTTATTTTACCCTAAAGTCAGAATTCTGTTTTCTTTGAAAAAAATGTTTTCTAAAACAAAATTCAAAAGAAATGTTTTATTATTCTACTGTGATTTTAAATAGATTTTTTGAAAAAAAATATTTCTAAAAAATATATTTTTGAATGGAATCTTCATATAATTTCTTAGAAAATGGGTTTTTGGATTTTAAAAAAATGTGGTTGAAATATTTTTTTTAATAAGTACAACATGAATGAAACTTCCTATCGTTATGTCCATTATTTTATTTGAATCTTCCTTTATATTTTTTAATGTCTATTTTCATGTAAAAATATTTTGAATGTGATTTAATTTTTACAGTGTTTTTTCATTGATTAAATGATATATTACTCAAAAAATTATCTAAATGATCGATCAAAATCATTTTCCATCATCTTACACCCTACATGGTCTCACCATTTCCTCCTTTTACCCTATGTCCCACCATCTCTATTAATCCACCCCACTTTCCTCCACAAGAACCTACACATGGGTAGTGATACATGCCACTACTGGTGACGGTCTCCACTGTTGGCACTCTGGTGGTCCCTTCTAGGGACCACCCAGGCTCCACCGATGCTAAAAAAATATATGGCCACATATCTGGTCTCATTGGTCCGGATAAACTCTATTTCACGCTCTATAGTCGATTTACCACTGATATATAGGTGTGATCACGTTTGGAGTTTCTCAAGAAGTCGAACTGTGAACACGAGGGTCCAATGGGTAAGAACAGTATGAACAAGGTTAAAATATAGTCACGATGAACATCAATGTAACAAACTGTTCCCTTTATTCGTGTATGTCTCGATTTGTTCTTGTTAGAGGAATGAAAAAAGTGTGTATTGAAACTTCCATCACAATTATTAATGAAAACCATCTCATATGATTTATTGAACCATTTATCAACATGTTTGTTAGTTGGTTAATGTTTATCATTGATTCTATGAATAGGGAATAAATCACAATGAGATCATATTGTCTACATGATTTTGGATGGCCTACTGACGAAGATTAATCATCGTGTCTTCATCATTGGAAAGACCCGTCTAATTCTAGGTGCATTTCTGATCATCGATACAAATTCCAATCTCCATACCATCATCATCATTAAGTGAAATTTCTTCTACATGTATCAACGAAATTCCATGGTTATAGTGGTGACCATGGATTCGTGAAAAATTATATTCAAAAGAAAACAATTTGCTTCTTTGAAATAAAATATTTTTATAAAATAATTTATTACTAATATTTCCAAAAACTATCATTCACATCTGACCTATATCGGCTGAGGTTAAGACACAACTATGGTAATTTCAATGCTTTAAATAAAACAATGCCCTCAGATTTTTGATCTTGTCACCCATTTAGATGTTATTCCACTATTTGAAGTAAAATTCTCGTTCTCTTAATTAAACAATGAATATTTTAAAAATGAATTGATCCAAGCATACCATGCCTCATAATTTCACTTTATCTCAGGTCCTGGTCTCCAAATATTACAAATAATTTTATAAAAATAATAAATAAGAATTCCCAATTATTACATTTTCTCCACCGTAGGGATTTACGTCCCCAAAATCCAAAAAATGGCTATAAAAACAACTGAAGGTACTATGAAATAATCGTATCCTCACACACACATGTGATCTCTTAGGTATTATTGTGTTTCCACCAAACACACACTATAAAAATTGAAGGTCCACAAAGGCTCATCTATTTTTGATCCCCAATAGCCACTGGGTATACCACAAATGTCTCACCATTGTAAATTTCCGGCTCACCCCAATCAACAACAAGTGATTTTCAGGAATGAATATCTTTATTTGCGACACATGGATGACCTATACAATCTCTATAGCCTCCTTCACCCACTCCAGGCCCATTAGGGATGAATATTTGGGGTCTATCTCGAAATGTGGTGACATAGATGGTGTCTCATTCAAGGCCTTGAATTATTCCATACCGATGGTTTAAGGGTAGATGTTGTGAAATTAAAGCTCCATCATGGGTAGGTGATCCTCCCTGCTACAACCTAAATTTTGGATACATGAACATACCATTTACTAGAGAACATGTATGGTTTTCTTAGTCTTATCGGGTGAAAAGTTATGCTCAAGAACAGTTGAGACCTAAACACCTCCCACAATCCCTTCTACAACCTTGATGTAAAACAAGAATCACTATTTAATAATATCATCTATAGAAATACATGGACTTGATATTTCTCCAGCATGTAGAGGCATCCCATGCAGTATAATTAAAGATTCTCTTGAATGGATTGGATGTGGGCCGACATGCAGAGTATGTCAATGATCACTGACATGGTACTGTTCCCCCTAGACTTACATGGTAACATTGTCCTGAAGTCCATCGATTTCCAATCCCTCTTCCACTTTGGAACCTCAAGGTGTTGATTCAAACCAGCTAAAACCTAGAGCTCAGCCTTAACTTTCTAACAAGTGTGGCATCTAGAAATGTACAATTCCACTACATTCTTCTTCCTCGTCAACTAAATCAAAATTTGGATGTCCAAGTATATCTTTTCCAAAAAGGATGTACTAAAAATGGGATTTATAGAACTCCCTTAAGACCTCCTCCCATAACACCACCAGTACCACTATGTATCCTCTAAATAACAATGATCTCCACAAATTTCAAGTATTCATTAAGGTCATTCTCTATAGTGATATTAGAATGTAATGTTGCACAACCATTATCTCTAACCTATGCCTCCCCGACTCTCTGTAAGAGTGGATGGATGATAACCATCAAATGAAGGTAATATTATCCATCAATGTCCACAAAGTATATATTAAACGAGGCTAACTTTTCTAATGCATTGCTCAGTAGCTGCAAACTCTATCAATAACTAAGAGAACCTTCCTCAAAATTACCCTTCAAATAAATATTGATAATCTCAAATTCAAAGTCCTAGAATAACTCATGCCATATCCTAGGTCTCTTATTCATAACCATATGAAAGAAGATATAATAGAGATTCTTGTGGACATAGTAGATGATAAATCACCCGCCCATAAGGCAATATCTTCACATCTTCAATGTGAAGGATACCACTTCTATCTCAAGATCATGAGTTCCGTCGTTCATCTGATGTGGTATCATCTATCATGAACCATAGGTAACCTCTTACTCCCACTACATTAGAACAAAACCAAGACTATATCCAAATGCATAGCAGAACACCATGTACTTAACAATCTCCTCTAGAAATCTCAAGATTGGAGCACTCTAAAATAATTGCAAGAATACAAAAAAAAATCATGGAACTTATATATCAACATGGATGGATTCCCCATTCATGCCACAATAATCATGGGTCATACTACTATGAAAATTCATGTACAATCCTCTGATAGTATCCATCCAAAAAATGAAAATTTTCACCTCTGAAACACTATTGGGTGGTCCCCAAGAAAGCACCATGTCAATCATTATTGGATCCTCTGCAACTCCATCCTATAAAATGATGTGTCATAGGAAATGGACCTCTCTTATCTAGAACTAACACATCATGAGATTATCATAAAGATATTTCTCTCAGAACGTGTCTAATACCATATTCTAGTGTATCGCATGATCCTCCTCAGATATTGAGAACACTAGGATGTTATCAATGAATACCACCATGAACCAGTCTATGTATGATTGTATGATCAAGATCATTATTAAAATAAAAAATGTTGGAGAAATATTCATGAAAAATGACTTTAACATGTACTCTTAGTGGTGGTAATGTCATTTGAAAACCATCTCTAAAAGATCCTCGTCCAATACTCAAAGTTGGTGATTGAAGGATTTGTGGTCAATCTTCAAGGACCACCATTCTCCTTTCAGCTAACTGAAGAGGTCATCAATCCTCATTACTGGATACTTATTCTTCATATTCACTTGTTTCCAGTTTTGAATGTACACACATATCATCAAGACACATTATGCCTTTTTGAAAATAATGGGGCTTCCCAAGGTGAACCATTAGGTATCAAAAAGCCATTCCTCTGCAGGTCTTCCAACTATACCCTCAACTGATGCATCTCTACAAGAGAAATACAATATACAAGTATAGATATTAGTGTCTTCTAGGGGAATATATCAATGCAGAAGCATAACCCACTCTAGGGAGGTAATCATGGAACATCCTCTTGAAATATATCCTATTATTCTTTCATCGCTATAGGAAACTGGAAACCCATATATTCCTATGGTAAGTCTGGAGAACTATTGTGTGATCGGTTTCACCCTCTTAGGTTTGAATACATCCTACGGTACTTGTATTTTTTTCACTGATGATGGAAATCATAATCCTATCATTGTGGACATATCACACACTATGCCTATAAAAGTAAATATTTTCATGGACTGTGGATAACCATTCCATATTGAGAAATAATTCTTAAGGACTCAACTCTACTACTCAAGGATCCCCACCAAAACTCTCACATCAAATAGTTAGGTCACACTGTTGAAACCGACATGGGATCATCGAATCCCCTCCCATATGGTACTCTATGGGTAATGGTCGAGTCAATGGTTCCAACTGAATATATGAGTCTCAAACAAGGGTTGTGGAATGAAAAGTTTCATTGGAACCTATAATTATCAAAACTATATCTATGGGGTAAAATAAAATTTTCATTCCTCTAATCAACCCCTAAGCCTCGAGTTTATAATCCCTCATCACATGAAGATGGCCTTGTTCCTCTCCACCAGCAACCTGATCCTGTTGTGGGCTACCTAGGTGTGGTGGTGTTAATACGTCAAACATTCTTCCACCTTCTTATACAATTTCTGATCCTCTACCACATCTTCCAACATATGGAATACCCTTCTCTTGCCTCCACATAAATCTAATTGATTTTACCACCATCTCCTGATTGGTTGTATGATGGGTTATACATCCCAGATGTCCTCGACCACCGCACGAGTAACATAACCTATCCTTCACCTGACTCTCTCTACCCTAGGATCCCCCCACCATTGATCTTATTCCTTGGAGACATCCCCTAGAGTGTCTAACCTTCATGGGTCCCAATGACTACTTTCATCTACCTACTACTGGAGACTCAGCTACATGAATCCTGGTGGTAGATCCCATTATTCATGCCTTCTCGACTTCAAAAATCACCACTAATAGAGAACTCTCTAGTATCCTATAATATTTAGTAATGATAAGGGATATTATTAATGCACTGATCACTCGGTGTAATTTTTTCTTGATGGTTTGAGACATGAATAACATGTCTCTATCCATATCCATAGAGTACAGTGAAATATCGATCAATCTTGCTGAGAACTTCACCCCAGTTTAACTATCCTGCTGTAGATACAAAGTCTACTGTATGTGCACTAAGCATAACACAGAAAGGAATAGATCCTCTCTAATCATTCATTTGATGTTTGCCCAAGATATATTCGCCTCATCATGTATCAGGGTCACTTACTCCACTGTATCCCCCATTGATTCATGATGAATACATGTGGAAAGAGGTACCATCTGGTCAGGAGGCTCCCTCACATGGTGGAAGACATGACTAACTACCACCAGTGATATCCTCAGCTACCTGGGGGTTTGTATGAACCTGAAACCTAGGAGGTCCCTTCCTACAAAACACATTCAATTCGCATAGCTTGCATGCATCCTTAACATATAGCGTAGTTAGTAACTACTTCTCGATGGGTGGTGGTATCACAGGTAAACCACCCAAAGGTACAACCAGTAGTACATTCCCATATAATGACACCTCATCACTAGAAAAATTATCCTCATGATCACTCAATCGAATAAATTTTTTCTGTATTTTTGGAGGCAACGTAAGAAGGATATAGATTTACCACAGTAAATAGAGTATACGTAGTGAGCAGACTCAATAAGTACAAGATAACATGCCCAAATAATATAAGATTCATGTACCATTGTTAACACTAAAACTAGTGTTTTCATATACAGAGGTGAAAATAAATATTTGTATTCTTGGTGTATGAATACATTGGCTTCTACACCAACACTAGATTCCCAATACAGAAAGCCGAACATGAAACACCTAACACTATTTCCCCAAACCAATCTCAGAGACTCTTGGTCCTTAAGTAGAACCAACATCCTCTCATACCACTCTATCACGACCTGTCCTAGAATGAACCATTTTATGTCTAACTAAAGCCCACCTTTAATAGTTCGGGGGCTGTAATGTAGATCTATGTAAGAATATACCACAAATGAGAGGAATTTTCTTATGTACTTAGACACACACACAGTAATCTACAAAATCAAAATGGTGAAATGAATGAATCTATGTTAACAAGCATGAACAACAATAATATAACAATAAAAATGATCAAAAATAGAAAACTATAATGTAAATTGGGCCAGAATACATTCCCGTCAAAAGAAAGTGTCTGTAAAAGTGAAAGAATAATTTCCATAAACTTATCCATTGAAAACCTTACCAGCATGGTAGGTACAAGGACAGTTAACTGAAGCACTAAAATAACACATCATCTATCTAGTCTCACAATGTACCACCCAGTCCTGGTCCACCTAGGACTCCTTCAATGTGTTAATCATCTTCAAAATACACAACACATGTGGGAAATTCCCGTGGATGGATGACTAAAACAATACTCATTAGTACACCATGAAACCTGAAAGGAATACCACTATGAATTACACGATGTATAAAATAATGAAATTCACGATGTATACCACAATAAAATTCACAACATATACAAATAAGACAAAAAAATAGTCACATTACTCTAGTCTAGGTCTACAGTATGTATCACAGGTTTATCTGATGTAATGAAGAAAAAATTACTATTTGTAAGACACTTAATCATGATGAGATACATTAATTATAAGACACATAGTCTTGATAATACATGTAGTTTCAATAAGACACATAGTCTGGGACAGTCATGTATTATTATAAAGTCAAATATTCATAAAAAGTCATTTAGTCTCTGGTCATGTTGTCTTAAAGGATTGTAGTCTCATTGTCTTAACCAACCATAGGATTCTGCTAGTTGCGCGCTCATTCTGAGACAACATACTCCTCAAGAGAATAGTTATTTTGAACACTTAAAAAACTCACATAGATTATATAAGAAAGTACCATATCATATCAAGGAACCCAATTTGTAAAATGATTCCTCAAACAGACACACATTTTAAATGTTATGATTGTTTTCGTAAAAAGTTCAGGCCTGAGTCTGGTCCGAGTCTGATTCAACCCACTAGACCGGATCCGACCTACTGGGCTTAGCCTGTTGGGCCAGCTCAACCACTAACCACTAAGACAATGGTTTTATCCCACAAGGATGCTTGTAGTAGCCTAGCTCCCTTAGTCTAACCTATTATCTGGACGACTAGTACGCCTGACATGACCCACCATGGTCGTGTCCCACCTAGTCCATCTGGTCTGCCCCAACCGCATGCCACCCCAGGTCCCCATACCTCCCCACATCCAATATGGTATCATTGTGACCACCATCAACCTCATGGCCTTCCATCTATGCTTAGTCGCCCCACCGTCTTCCACCGTACACACACACGACCGTTGTCGTGGGGAATTTCCAGTGCTCTGATGGTCCGTTCCACAGACCATCTGAGCTTCTCTAATTCGTGGAAAATAACTCAGTTCAAGATCTAGCGTCTTTGGGTCCTGATCAACATTAATACATATTCGACTGTCGATTTGACTCATATTATGGGTTCAAATTAAATTTAGAGTCTCCTAAAAAGTCAAATCACAACAACAAGGGTCAAACAGTGATGGATTCCATCAATGGGGGAAGATAAAGGCACCACGAACATTCATATATAGGACCTCTACCTTTTGTTTGTGTAATCCTAGATTCATTATTTTTTGAGGGATGAACGAAGAAGGTAACAAAACACCCATTCCAAATTTCCAATTCTAGCAATCCCACATGAATGATCGAACCATGGATCAACTTGTTCATTGGTTTATCCACATTTTTCGTTGATTCTATGAATAGGGAAGAAAATTCAAAGAGATCAAACATCCTAACTGGATTTAGATTGCTTTCTATAAAGATAAATCATCAATAAACATCATTGGATATATCCATCAAATATGCAGTGCGTTGCTGATCGTGAATCCACATACTGATCTATGATTCTTTATCACCGTTGATAGAAATTCTTTCTAAGTGTATTGGTTTTTAAGGTTATTTTGATGACCCAATATTCCTGAAAAACTCTAAAAAACAAAACGAGTCCCCACTTCGAAATAAAATATTTTTATGAAATAATTTGTTACCGATATATCCATAAACTATATTTCATGGCCGACCCATGATGGTCAATGTTAGGCCACTTTTAAGGTAAACTCACTGCTCTAAATGAAACTCCACCCTCAGATTCATAAAATGGTTATTTTTTTAAAGTAAATCCACTTATTTATAAAAACTGCTTGCACACTTTATAAAAAAAATTATATTTTTCAAATAATTTTTATGGGAACTCGATACCTAAGAATCACACACTATCTCAATTCTAGTTCTAAAAATTTTCCAAATTAATTAATAAAAATAATACCTAGAAATTCGTAGAAGCTACATTTCACCACCCACACACCAATTTTTTATGATGAATGGAGAATGGAAACAATTGGAACCCAAACACAAATCTAATGGTTAATGATGATGAACTACATAAAACCCCTCATAATATAATGAGAATGTGTAAATATATTGTGATAATAATTTTTAAGAGGTTTTTAACAACAACATGGTCAAAGGTACACATACCATCTAATATATGACAACTAATGTCTAATTTGAATATGGATCTACCCATTCATTCATGTATAAATGATTTTATAAGTGTATGAAGATGACACAATAAAATTTAGAGGTGGAATTAGTATTGAAAACCCGTAATTGTAAGATTATTGAATTTAAAATAAATGTCTTATATCTAGCTGATTATTGAAGAATCTTTTTCTGTTATGTTTCATCATTCTTCCTAGGGTCAAATTAAAGGTTATCTTATGTCTGAATTATCATTCTCAACTTAGATACCACATTAATCTTCATTTAAGGAAATTAATATTTGATATTCCAATCCTACCAATGATCATCTATCAATATTATAATAAGTACAAATTTCTGATGTAGATTACATCAATATTATTGGTCTTAATTCCCATTTAGAATGGGTGTTTATCTCAAATGGTTGGAGAGAAACTTGACATAGATGATATAATAATTATAAAGGAATTTATTGATGTCTATCTAGAGGATATTCTTATCCTTCCACAAAAAAATTTATGTTGAGTTCTCAATATATCTCATTATTGGTGTCATGATAATTTCAAAGACTCTATATAGAATGACACTTATTAATATTTAGGTATTTAAGAAGAATCTATAGGAGAAAATTGATAATGGATTCATTCTTCCAAGTGAGTCACAATTGTGTGAAATTGGACTTTTTTGTTAAAATTGAATATGGATCAATGATAATATGCATTGATTATGAGTATTTGAATAATATCATGATCCTTGATATCTAACTTATACCCCGTATTGATGCCCTATTATATCATCTTAACAAATCTCAATATGTTTTGATGATTAACCTTCATTATAAATATCATTAATTAATGGTCAAGAAGAAGGACATGCACTAGATGACATTCTATACAAGTTTTGGACACTATAAATATACAGTAATTTCATTCGGTCATACTAATTCCCCCACTTTCATAATGGATTTAATGATTCTATAATTTTTGATATTTTATTGATTAGTTTATGGATGTATGTATAGTTGTTATTCTGATATATTCAAAAATAATGGAAGGGCATGTAGACCACTATATAATTATACAGGATATAGTAATAGAGGGAAAACTATTTCGAGAATTTACAATGTGTGGATTTTAGCTGAAAATGGAATTATTTGTATTCATATAATGTCAAGAGACTGCATATTTTTTGATCCAACAATGACAGAGTCTATTTAATGCTAGCCTTGACTAACCATAGTGAATGAAGTTCTTATATTTTCTAGTTTAGGAAGATATTTTCAAGGGTTTTTGGTTAATTTCTCATTAATATATAATCCACTATCTCATTAATATTTAATGGAATCCATGTTCATTTGGATTGATGAATGTGAATATAATTTCATGAAACTGAAGAGAATATTAGATAACACACCTTTTATTATATAAACCTATATTAGATAAGGGTTTTTAATATATTGTGGCATATACAAGATAAAATAATTTGGGTTCATATTCTAAAAAATTTGTTACATCTTATGCAGTATAAAAATCGATGACTCTTGAGAAAAATTAATGCACTAATGATTTTTTGTTAGTAGTAATTTTAATATTTATCATATGGAATCATTTTCGTTATAGATAAAATGTGAAATATATTCCAATGAAAAAATATTAATTTAAATATTCACATAGATGGAATTGAATATGTTCCAAAGAAGATGGTTATAGGTGACTAATGATTATCAATACTCAATACATTACAACATAGGGAATGAGAACATGGATGGTGTTATATTAAGTTGGAAGGATAATTATAGCCTATCTATCATAAAGATTAAAAATGATATAATATTTCGTAATATAAAAAAGAAGAGTCTTCAAATACTAATGTAATAGTATTATTATTTACTTGATTAGTTGAATATTCAACATTATATCTATGTGGATTTAAATATGTGTAGTAGGAAGCTGAAGAGTTGAAAAAGAATGTATATAGTGTTCCTCAATTTTACCTTCATCATGATGTAATGATATGGTTTAGGAAATAATAATTCATATTTTACATAATATATTTAATGTATGCGTTGTTAGTGAAAGATAATTGTTCATAAATATATATTGAATTCAGAGGCATGAGGATGTATAGAGATTTAGAAGAGTATATCTGGTGTGATGGAATGAAGATAGCTACACAGAATTTGTATATCAATGTTTGGTACGTCATCATGTTATGGTTAAATTAAAAATTAATAAGGGTGTGTTTCATCTATAACCCATAACAAAATGGTAACGGGAAAACATTACCATGTATTATTTCATTGTACTCCCTAAAAAATCTAAATGTACTAATTCAATATGGTTTGTAATCGATTACCTTACTATGTCATCACATATAATTACTATTAGAGATTACTTCAATATAAATTACCATTCCAATATATATAAGAAATAATAGGTAATATTTCATTGAAAACCTCATTTCAATGTCTCTGATAGGGATCTAGGTTTAACTAAATGATTTATAAAATTATTACGCATGATCTTGATACAGTGTTGAGTTTCATCACTATGTATCATCCTCAAATAGATGGCCAGTCTGAATGAAAAATCTGATCCCTAGATTATATTTTGAGATCTTGTTATATGGATTTGAAATGAGTTTGGGATCAACAAAATACATTAGTTTAGTTTTATTATATAAATTGATTTAACTCATTAATTTGTATGGATTATTTTGAATCCCTTTCTATATAAAATTGTAGACCTCCAACAGACTCAAATTATTTTGGAGAAATAAAGCTATTCGGACCTCAGATGGTTTGAAACATTATAGATATTATTAGAGATATTTAGAAATAAATCATGTAATCTTAGATTTGTTAGAAAATATTTACTGATAATCACTCACTATTGGTAAATAACCCTATACCAACAGTTTTGTATAAAATCGTGGGCATAGAGGTTCCCTATACACATGGTTTATCAAAAACATTGGTATAGTTATAATATACGGACCTATACCCATTGTTTATGAAAACTATGGGTATAGGTCACCAATACCCATAGTTTTGGGCGAAACCATCGGTATAGATGTTTGTTTTATGACATATTCCAACAGTTTTTCATATCTATGGGTATTAGTGTTTCTTTCAAGGTCTACACCCACGGTTTTAGTGAAACAGTGGGAATTTGGTTTTATTTTAAGACCTATACCCACGGTTTTGTAAAACCATGGGTATAACATTACTGGGATAAAAATCTGTGGGAAACAAAAAACTTTTGGCAAGAAAACCTATACCCACAATTTTTCCTTATATTCATACGGTTTGAATTAATGTATTTAGAAATATAGAAATATTCGGACAAATGAACTCTCTAGGTTGGTTGGTCAGGCCCTCTATCTTATTTCAATATGTCTTGTTATTGAATCCTGCAGAATATGTTTTTTTCTGAAATAGTGAGATAATATAATATATTAAATAAAATGTAGATTTAATTTAATGCAGGCATCATAGACTGGTAGGTTAGTTGTGTATGATTTCAAAAAAAGACCTCAGATCGAAACGCGCAACATCCAATTTTTATAATACGGATACTTTTCAATATATTTAGCAAATTAAATATATATTTATTCGTAATTGGCATAGCATAGTCGTGAGGTGCATTGATTGAAAAGCACCGCACAACGAGGTTGCAGGTTCTAAACCTGCAACTTCATTTCTTTGTACAATTAATACACACGGTTTTGAAACCATGGGTAAAATCCTTGGACATCATGGAAATGGGTATGTGAAGGTGACCACGTGGGAAAAAACCTATACCCATGGTTTTTCAAATTGTGGGTTTAGCCTGGGGAACTAACCCAACGCCCCAATTGCCCTCAGTTCCCAAAACCATGTGTATAGCCAATACCCATATTTTGGGAGCTATAATCACGGTTTAAAACCATGGGTATAGGTCCTTTTCCAGTAATGATTTTAATAAAGTAGAATTTGATGTTGGGTACAAGTTGTTTCTATGAAATTATCCATGGAAAATGTATGGGAGATCTTCGTTGAAAGGGAAACTATGCCATATGAATATTTGTACCTTTGAAATTCACGATAATATTAGGAATTTTGCTTACTTCTTGGTGCTTCCATTTATCCTCTCTCAAGTCGAAGACATATTCTACATGTTTCTCTTGATGAAGTATATAAATGACCCTTCACATGTACTGATCTCAAATTTCATATAACTAGAATAATATCATCCTTATGTGGAACAACCAGCGGAGATTTTGAATTGTAAAATGAAATGTATTCAAAACAAGAACACTCACATGGTTAATGTTCATTTTTTGAAGAAAATGTTTGAGTAAGCTATGTAGAAACCCGAGGAAGTTATGATGCATAGTTATCCTCTTATGTTTGTATCGGAGTGATAAATTTCAACGGTGAAATACTTTTTATTGAGAGTATAATGAGAAACCCCAACTTTTTTGTTAATATTTATCAAATAAATTATATATATAATTAATTTTATTTTCCTTTTATATTGGTCATATATTTTATTTCAAAAAACACCATGCTAATCGTTCACAAAACAGATCATTGGGTTTTCTTGTGTTACAGACAACATAATGTTATAAAAAAATCCACAATATATTATTATTAATGTTATTTAAACACCAATATTTAAAAATAGCCATTACGAATAGTGATATGAATTTTAATACATAATTTATATGTATTAATTATAATGTTTTTATATAAATGAAACATATTAATGAAAAATTACTTAATCTTTTATAATATAATTATATGTTTCTAAAATACTATTTTTCTAAAAAAACATAAACATTAGAAAAATTAATTTTATAATATTTAATAAAATTAATTTGTTAAAATAAACGTTACTTTTGAAATAATCATTTCAATATTAGCATAGGGCGGGTTTTTTCAGAAAAGATTAATGTTTTGATGAATAGTGAAAATAATGAATTTTAATTGGAAAGTATCATTTCAATTAATTTATCTATAATGATTAATTATATATTCTATATTTATTAATGTAAAATTAGTTTACTTATACAACCATTAATCCAATATTTAGTGATTATAATCAACTTCATATTGAATTTTTTGTATAAAATCATTGAAAACATTCACTCATTCTATCATTAAAAACATGATTTCTCATTGTGTATATGAGAATAATTTTAAATAATAATTTTCCTATTATCTAAATGGAATTTTGAAAAAGAGATTATATATTTTTATTCATAATAAATAATATTATCTAATAATGTAAACCAAATTTTCCCCAAAATTAATAGTGAAATGAGGAAATATTAATTACCACGGTTAACGTAAAAATTAGATTACCGATGTGTTAAACTAAAATGATAAGGGATGAAATGACCTAGAAACATGTTAAAAAAATTATACGGAAATATTTTGACCTTATACATTAAATTATTATATTTACCCATTTATTGGATACTTTTTAAATGAAATTAATTTGGGTGGAATTCTTTATTTTAGAAAATTTATAATGTCCCACTCATCTCACTTATAAATGTCATCCCCTCTCCTGTCAAAATAACACATTAATTACATATAATATCCAACAATAAATAGCCAAATGACATCTTATATTATCTCATCTCATACTAGAATATTTATTTTGTGTATAAGTCTAACCATGAAAAGATTTTGGTGCAACCCAATGAGGATACCTAAACAAGAGTCAATATTAATTAACGAGCATTTTTTTATTCCTTAATCCACCTAAATATATTATTATTATAAAATTATGATAAAATATCATCAGTGAGTAAAATATACTAAGATATTCTCATATTACTGTAATGACCTACTATAATATCCACATCAATTAAATTTGGTATTAAATCATCATTCATGTGTATAGCAGACTACCACCACACAAACAGATGTCATTTTTTATTCCATTAACACTTCCCACGATTGGAAATTAATATGGATTTATTTCTTATATATTATTTTTATATTATTATTATTATTATTATGGAATTATAATATCACACATGGAATCATACTTTCCAATTTATAAGAATATGATATTGTCACTCCTGTGTATCACAAACTACAACCTCATGGAGAAATGAGATTCATTGATACTTTATATGTAATGTAATATGAATGGGATTAATAAAAACATTATGTATATATATATATATATATATTAGAAAAATTAATCACTAATTATAATATATATCATTGATATTTCATTCAGTCAAAGAGAAATTAAATTGGAAAAAGGTTCATGTTTATTTATGGTCCACCGTCTCCAAGAACAGTGTTTTTCATTTTATATAACTAAATTTTATGAATTTATATAAATTAATAAATAAATAATATTTAATATATTAATACCATGGTTAAAATTATGGAGGTTATGAAATCATTATCAAAGTATGAAGACCAAAAATATCTTATAAAAACATACATGTAAAAAAGAATTTATTACCCTAAACATGACTTTAAAATGTAATTAACAACTAATGGGTACTAAATTGTCATATGAAAATCCTCTATGGAATAATATATAATAACATTATTCTTCAATAATATTATAAAAACGTTATATTTATAATACATGAATTCTTAATGAGTATAACGGAATTCAAGACTTAAAGTAAAAGATTTCTTGTCTCTTTTATTTGGGAGAGAAATATGAAACTTAACTACTCTTGTCCAGTATATGAGTTATATAATGACCTTTAAAATGAAATATCATGAACATAATACTTTATATTATATTTAATGTTTAATTTCATTTTATTATATTTTTGTGGATTATGATTCAAAATATTCTTAATGATGTAAGATATCATTTCCTCAATTTCCTTTCTTGTAGATTTAGGTTTTGTTAAAAACCCATATTTATTCATGAGGGGTATATACAGACCCATTGAAATGTAACATATGCATATATTTTTCATAATTATATTTAATTTCCCATTTTATGTTAATCATTCATATATTTAATGATTAATAGTTACAAAATTTGTAATGATCTTTTGTTACCATCTAATCATTTATATAGATTATTAATGATTATGGTTTTGGTGATAATATTAATGATCCATATCTCAATAAAATTATTTATTTTATTTTCCTATGTCTATTAACAATATTTTAAATTATTTTTACCATTTTCACAGTCATTGTTAATTAATATAATTTGAAAAATTATTTTAATAAAATTCATCTTTGTTTCTCTCTTTATTAAAAAATAAATTTTCTTCAAAAACCATCTTCGGAAACAATGTTTTTTATTTTATTTATAATATGATAATTTGGAAATAAATTTTAACCATTGTTTTTATTTTTTTTATAAAATTTGAATTTAATATTCATGTCATTTTCAAAATTACATCCATTTTTATTTTATAGAAAATGTGAAAGAGATAATTATTTTAATGCGTGTAAAATGAAAAAAAACATATTTTATTCATAGCCACTATTTTCATTTAATATTCATTAATTTTTTAATGTTATCTTCAAATAATAATATTTTCAAAAAAATTTACAATTTAAAATGTGTTTTTCAATTTTGAAAAAATATTTTCCCCATAAAATGTTTGAAAAGATTAATCAAAATCATTTTCTATCTATGATGAAACCCAATGATTTTAAATATTCCATAATAGGGATATAAATCAAGGAAACCATTCATATTCATTCTTTTAATGGTTTATGTTTATGATTCCATGATGTATATGAAACCTATTTTCTCTTCCACAGGTTATACCATGACAAAAATCTTATGAAACATGCTTCTTTTTTCGTGGGTTATTCTACGATGAAATGATAAAATGATCATGAAACATTTATATTTCCTACAGGTTTCAATATCATGAAATTATTTTGAAAACCTTTTCTTGTCATGATTTATGATATTATGAATGTTTTATGATATTGTGTGACACATAAATCTGGTTTTCATTGTGAGAGGGGGAGAGAAATATATATCCCTCTAGTGAATAGGGAAATTATTTATATCTAATGAGAGAAACATTACAAGATTGGGGGGTTGTCCCAATTTAGTAATGGAATTTATCTTCTATTTTAGTATTGGGAGTGAACCATGACTACTATGATTATTTGGGGAGTTAATCCATTTCAATGTGATAACCATTAAAATTATTCTTTACTCATATAGAAATTATTATCTTCCCATGTGTATTACACAAATATTTGAATTATTCCAATGTTATACAATAATGGTTAGTGTTATTTTATTCCTAGCTGATTTATGTCTTTTTAACAATAAATATTTATTCCCTAACATACGATTATAATCTACGATATAAGTGGTATTGCTTTCAAATGTTGTTTTTAGGTTCTTTTACCATTATGTTATTGTTGTTCTTATTTATCTCCCTTTGTAACATTTACTGAGATTATGAGATCACCGTTTCTCATGTTACATTTCCCCTAGTTATGAAGAAATGTATTATTTATTATATTTCTAATATTGGTACTTGTTATAAATATTATAGTGGGATGTGATGTACTTTACCTATGGACCGTTTTTTGTTTCCTACTATTGAAACATAGTAAACTATTATGGTCCTCTAACATTTGGTTGTGTTATGTAATGAATATTTGTAATAATGATGTAATGTAAATGTATTTTATGGATTTTTGTCTATATAAATTGGGAATATCATTTGACATAATCATATATAATATAAATGTGAGAGCTACTGACGTTGATAAGAATATCAAGAGGAAATAATGGAGATGACCATGTAAAATATAAATGATCACAAGGGATGTATAATTGATAAGATCAAAACATTTAGTCATGTTGAGTTTAGTGAGTCCACATGATTCAGAAGTGCGAAATGAGTTACACTCTATGGATGTCATTAATGATATTTTAAAATTTTTGGATGCTATAGATCAAGAAAGTGAAAGATCCATAACACAAGTCTAAAAGAAATAAGGATATTTCATTGTGCATATTTAGTATATCATATGTTCAAAAGGCATTCAAATGATATTTCAGGAAGATGTTATGGGTGATATCTTTAGAGACTACTTGTTTTAATATGAAAAAATTATATTTTATCTACTAGTTGGTAGATTTATTTTTTAGAGAGAGATCAACAAAATGAATTATATTGTGGTTTCAAATACTTGTTTGAATCATAATCTTGGGTTAAAGGATAATTTCTAACCCTCTATGTCCCAATATAATAATGTGAAGAATCTATGGATTTTAAATCCTAATAATTGAATAGATTAGGTTTTCCAGACTAGGTTACAACCTGGTAAAAAAACCTATGTGTTGTTTCCATTTTTAATCTACACTGTATAATTGATTAATTATTTAGGGTTAATATAAAATATAAATACATTAAACATTATATAAAAGGATAGATAAATGTGAAGCTATAAAAATATCATGTTATAATTATTCTATAAATGTTGGAAACCTCATATTGAACCCCCTCTATAGGTGACTAAAAATTCCTATAAGAAACAAAATTTATTCCCTATTGTTAATAAAAATTAATTTTTATGTTCACTAGATTCACCCCCTTTATCGTTGAAATAAATGGACAAGATTTTACATGAAAGTGTCATCTCAAAATTAATACATATTCATTTATATAAATTTAGAAATTGAAATCCAAATTTTTTAAACGGCACCTCTATCCATACATTATTATTATTGTTCATCGTTTTAAATCATAATCTAATAAAATTTTTTTTTTTTGAAAAAGTAATAATTTATCTTAAATGTTGTTTAACTCTTAAAGATTTTTAAGCATACAATTTACCATGTTCTAATGTCTAGTAAAATAATCCTATAATCCTAATTTAGTCAATCATTTTTGTTAGAAATATGTGTATGATTTTAAAACACAACTTTTGTCCTTTGAACCGACTCACATCCATAAATGTATATAAATTTTCTCACATCCATCAATTAGTTCATGAAACACCACTAAAGGAAACAAATTTTCTGCCTATAGAAATGATTTGAGTAACCTCGTAACCCAACATTCAATAGTCCATGGGGTAGTTACTATTATCAAGAAAATAAGTCATAGAAATAGGTTTCATTACACACATAGTATCTTGATAATATAGATAGAAAAACTAACAATTCAATAAAATAAAAAATATCACAAATTTCATTATGTTGAATAAATATTATGCTCTATAAATAAATTCAAATACTACTCATATTGTATAAACATTGATTGAAATTCCAATTCCCAAATATTGTAATGTCAAGTTTGATCACCAAATCCATCATAGAAACCTAAAAACTGATATATATATATATATATATATATATGTGTGTGTGTGTGTGTACATGAGAATAAATATATTATTAGTATAATCATACTTATCTCTCTCAAAAAGTTGATGAAGAATACTAATTGTTTCATGAGTAAATGGTAGAACCAACAAGAACCTACCATTTGCCTCTCTTTATTCTATGTTTATTCTATGTATCTCATAATGGGAGGATGATTATTATAACTTCCATAGATGTGAGAATAATTCCACATTATGGTATGATATGTATTATCTATTGGATTATTCTTCAATTTATAATACTTTTTTGTCTCATATGCTGAAGCATTATACTAAATTTAAATTTTCTCATCAACTTAGAATCCACTTACAGTTGGATTTTTTTTTTTGATCTTTTTCATTCTATTTGTTATAGATGTAATACTCTCTTGACCCTCAAAACAATATTAATTTTTAAGGTTTTTCCAACCCTCTAAATACATCATTCATGGATGGAAATACCCTTTAATTTTACCATTATGATAATACAATTTATAACTTCATTGCCTTCATGAATCTTGGTATTACTATTAATTACAAGCCTCTTGATGGTATATTTTATGTTCTTCAGATTCCCTTATTAATAGTATATATTTATGTACATATAGACGGCGATTTAATGGTTAATAGTTTTCACTTGATTTATGGTTTTTTCTCTGGGGATCAAAATGAGAGGGTGGCTTGTTTCATTTATAGAGTTTGCACAAACAACTTCCCATTTGAAATTAATATGATTAGTTTCACTAATGTAGTGGAATTCTCTATGAAAATGGTATTTTACTTATTATTTATAGATATTTATTCCA
Source organism: Viscum album (assembly GCA_963277665.1). Taxonomy (NCBI): domain Eukaryota; kingdom Viridiplantae; phylum Streptophyta; class Magnoliopsida; order Santalales; family Viscaceae; genus Viscum; species Viscum album. Next base: position 235,191,195 of record OY728157.1, on the reverse strand, counting down.
TATATATAATTATAGCCACCATAAGGAACACTATTAATCTTAACCGGTGCTTGAATAAACAAATGATCAAGTTATTTAAATTCCTTGATTCAATGAATTTTATTTCCACTCACAGCTATTGGAAGGTAAATTAGATTATGGATCAGATTTATATTAAATGAGTGACCAGTGATGATCTTTTATGACATGATGTGTTGCTTATATTTTTTTTAGATATTCATATTGATTAATGTAAAACTCATACAATTACACTCTTGTTACCCATTCATATTGTAATGATCCATGGCCTCTTTTTATATGGTATATTATCCTAAATAATAATAAACTACCAAGTGAACTGCCTCCAAAACTAACATAATACCACCGAAAAAATATTTAATTTAAAATAATTACATAATATAAAAATAATATATCAAGAGGCACCCCACAAGAACATTCCCACTAGTTTGTCTCTCTTACACCCCAACATAAAATGACTAGGTTCTACTAATACCTTTAAAATCTACACTATAAAAAATCACATCTCATATCACTAGAATCTCATATATCACAACAAGAGCATCATTACAACCACATTATTATCATCACATATCAACCTACTCAAATCATAGACACATATCCATTATAGTAGATAATAACGAACATGCAGTACATCATCCTCCTTCCATATTCAACCATCCATGTCCATCGTCATACACAATTATTTTAGCCACATCTTCATGTTATCTAAGGTATCACAAAAAATTTAATTATGCATTTTAAACATTTATACTTATAAAAAAATGAGTTATCAAAGATAATGATATACTAGAGAGGGGGATTATAGAATTTGCAGTAGTCATCCATTTATTTCATCACTATCCTATATGAGTTAGAAAAAGACACTATAAACAATTCATTTTGGAATTAGTGTTGTTATTCGACTCGAGTGAGGTTTTTATGAAACACATGATAATACTACCAATAAAAAATCCACACATCCAAAGTGATCATAACCTAGTGTCCTTGATAAGCACATTAAAATTTCAATAACAACACATTAATGCGATAAACATCACTATTAATCACTAATCCATAAAAACACCACTTTCAACATAAAAATTAAATAGATATATAAAAACATCACATTTAATCACACCCTAAATCATTTTAAATAATTACATAGTATCCATATACATCCCTTTACTTAGGCCATAAAAAGATTATATTTACTAAATAATGATTCAAGAACTATTAATCATTTTCATTCTTCAATTTCCCATTATTTTTAATCACCATCATTTTACTAATAGCATATAGTTTTTTCCTCATTGTAAAACACACCCATTACCATATTACATTTATTTTGGGAATCTATTAAACATGTCTATAAACATGGACCTTCCTAAACAAAAATCACTGATAATATGGGGCAACAAAACCCACATTTACTACAAATCCATTCCTCTCCAACATAACCTACCTTGTCATTACTACACACCCACAACTATATATTCACTTTCAATCCACAAAAATATGTCCCTAGAAAAAACTAAATAAAATTCCAACATCCAAAAAATCCCACAAAAATCCACCTCTACAACAACACTATTCACATAAACAACTACATATGTTCTTCCACATATAAAATAAAAATATGATGATTAGAAAATTTTACATTTTCATTTATATAAAATGCTTTCTCATTTTTAAACATGAATTACAAAACAATAAATATGTGATACTCAAATACCATGAAACTAGATGATTTTTTTTACATGATTATTATTTTATGGAAAGTGATGTCATAATTTTAATCATATTAAAAAATCATAAATAAAAAAATATTTTCAATAATAACAATAAAAAGTAACAAAAACATAAATATAATCATGAATAATGTATTTCCATTGATGTTCACCACAACTAAAGATAATATTTAATATATTTAATAATATTAATTATTTTATTCATACTATTTAATTATGGAATACAGAAACATGAATCTCCCAAAAATTATATTCAAATATAAGATATTTTTTCAATCCTCTAACTCAACTGAATCATTAACTATATCCACGCAAGGATAAGGGGAGAGGGATGATCAGAAGGCTAGAAATGTTTGATATAATATTCAATAGCCTATAACAAAACAACCACTATCAAATAATTATCCCAATATTATGTTAATGAAAAAACCACCATCAACACTATCCCACAAGGATAATAAATGATATGAGAAGTAAAATAGGAAGAATAAATATCACATTAGATAGAATAATTCATGATTCCAACAGAACAATTTTTTGATACTATAAAGAGTTATAAATGTACTATAAGGATTCACGTATTATCACCTATGGTATATGATAAATTTGAAGAATATAAAATATTTTATAGGGACTAAAAAATTTACACCTCAACTGAACATTTAATTCATTATTATATAATATGGAATGATTTTGTTTTTTGGTTATATTTTGAATGAGAACTCAAAATCCCTATTACAATGCCCTATATAGCCCATTATTTAAATTGGGGGTAATTATATTAACATGATATCTGATAAGAAGGGTCACAACACAACCAAAGCAAAAAAAAATCTACACCCAAAAAAGGATGAAACCTAGAAATTAAAACTTAGATCTATCATCGTGGAACAAGTATCCACATCATGATGGAATGTTTTATTAAAATTAATCAAATTTATTAAACATAATTAATGTAATGAATCCACAACTAAAAAATTTGAATAAAAATAACTTCTAACGAAATATATAGTAATTTTAATCCTTATATAAGATAAAATACTCTATCATAAGGTTCCATTTGTGAAATGTATGGTTTTACACATATATAAATTATCTAAAAAATATTCATTCCTTGATAAAAAAATCATGATAGGACTAAAATAATATCTGAAAATAGATCAAAACCTAATTTATAGGGCTTTCACCACCAATCAATGAATAAAACTTACTCCATGAAAATTTAGAACATCAAACTCCATCCTCCTCCTAGAAACCCTCTGTGATGGGATCTCATTACTAAGCTATGCCACTCTGCCTCATTCCTAATTTTTATCTCTAACACTCCATTCTTCCACAATACATATCCTAACACATCCATCCAATGAAATATAAAAGTAATGGATTTAGAAGGTCCAGTCCATTAGTTAAGATACCTATAAAATTATTCTCATCCTTAAGAATCAAATCCAATTCCAGAAAGAAAACTATATCCCCAATACTGATAGCCCCTTATATATACCTCCAAAATAGAATGAAACTATCAACAAATAATAACAAAACATAAAAAAGGAATATTAAAAAACATCAGAAATTTATCATTTGATAATTAAAATAAACAAGTATCAAAATAGTTTACAATGTGAACTATGTATCTATGATCCCAATTCCCACATACATTCCCCCAATACAATATTCATTAAAAAAGTGTGAACTAATGGGAAAACACACCAACCCATAGCATTCTATCAATGATCACGAATCTTGATCAATCTCTCCCTAAATTTAACATCATTATCTACATATAACTTCATATAATTAATGAAATAGGAATCATCATTAATATGTCAATGATTCTATGACATGTGAATGGGATAATTGATCAATTATAACTATATGGGAAGTGATAACAAATATTCCATATCACTTATATTTCTTGAATCCACAAAAGGGTGGTCAAAATAAACATACGACATACACTGATGGACTATTTTTTCTATGAATAGAGAAAACCCTAAATAAGATAATATTCCCAACCTCAAACCCCAAAAGAAACTTTTCGATTAATATAAATATTCAAATAGTGATGTTCCACCTTCCACTATTATTGAATAATCAGCACCCACTCATTCATGATCATATCTACATTAGGTATAATGAATGTTTAATATCCAACCATGGTACAAAACAACAAATATTCGCACTCATAGCCATATAATAATATGAATAAATTAATTTTAATTGAATATTATTTGTTGTTATTATAATAAAACTAAACCAAGGGTAGGTTATTTTCCCCTGATCAACCAAAATCTAAAATAGAGGCCAATATCATATCATCTATAATCAAAAAAATATTCCCTGTCTGAATATCCATTTGTGTTTGGGAAGTGGTGATAATTTTAAAATGAGACATATATTCCCATTAAAGAGCACCCTATATTTTTGAGATAGAATGTAATAAATATTAGAGGTGATGGTCCTTTGTAACTAATGAATCCTCAATACTTCATTAATATACCTTCTCTCCAAAACAATGTCAAAACATAACTCCTTCATTATGAATAAGTCATTAGAAATCATCAATTGATGAACAACCTCATAAATAGAATCATGACCTCCTCGAGAGTGAGGCGGATCAATGATGAAATCTATCAAAATATACCCCCTCTTCAACATTTGGTCATCTAGTATTTACAAAAAAAATAATTGGAACAATATTTTCGACCTTTTCCTAGTGGTATAATAAACTCTATAAAAAAATTCTACCCTAAACAACTTCTTCTAGAACCATTAGAGCCAACTCATCATGAAATGATACATAATAGATAATACAAGATTCACTACCATGGGTGAGATATAAAACTCACAATGAACCTCCATTCATATTAATATAAGAGTAAAAAATCATCTCATAAATAATACCTATTTCTAATATTCTTCTCACAATGTAACAAACAAAACTTCTATCAATGAAAATTTCACTTGATCTAATTAAATTCCTTATTATGAAAAATGGTTATGTATAACATATGAAGTTAAATGGTTTAATGTTTTTGGATTGAAAAATACAATTAAGGAATGTTATCATTGCTACTACGGTCGTTTAACATTCATCAAATTATTTGTATAAATATAGTTCTTTAACAATTATAATTTACCCAGAAAAAGGAATCGATAGACCCATATTGTAGACGTGTCTCGTACGAAGCAAATTTATTAGAGTTTGGATATGTGGTAAATTCATTGGTTTTATCTCTTTACTAATACCATTCAAATCCTCAACATGTTATTCTCAAGAAGAACCACCTATGGTTGAAGTTGAAGTTGGTAGAGATTACCTCCTAAGAAATGTTATCCGAGCCACCCCAAAAATCTGTCATCATCACACAACTTACCCTTCACTATTATGCAGGTGTTATAAGGGGTTATGTAAAAATAAATTACAACAATTACTATCCGCATTTTGTTTGTATATAATAAGTAATATTCATTCATTTTACTATTTTTAATTTGTAAATAGTCTTTAAGGCACAAATATTATTTTTAGATAATATTCAACTAAGATATATACTTTTATAAATTCATAGATTTTTTAATTAAATAATATTTGAATAATATATTATTATTAATAATTCATTTTATTATGTATAAATGATCGAATAATTTTTATGAATGTAGTTGTAATTTTTATTAAGGTTTGAAAGCTGTTTTTGTCAAAACCCATTATTTATTGATAAATGCTCATTTATCTATTATAAGTAAAAACTAATATATTTATAAAAATAATTAGATAAAATTAATATTAATATTGGATTCAAGATTTCAGAATTATCCAATGGTGAAATGTTCATAATTTTTTGGGACAGTCAAATTTTTGGTTAAAAATTAAATAATGTTAAAATATGTAATGTGTTTTATGACATCATAAGGACACAATACTGATATAATAAAATACTATAAACATTATTTTCGGGGAATATATGTGTTACAATTAAAATTATGTTATTATAGGTTTTTTTGATTTATTTTACAAAGCCATAGTGGACCCTCCAAGAATTATACACCATTTTAGCCTTTTAATTGAGTTTTTTGATGGTGTGAATCACCTCCACATAAGAAAACCTATTATTTTAAGATTTTAGGACATTTATGTAATAAAATATTGTTTACTACTCCCCCTTGGCAATATCCATAGGAAAAAACCATCGGCTGCTTCGTGGTTTTGAATAGTTTAACGTGTGGTGTCCCAAACAAAAACAATAAAGAATTCTCTCTCATTTTCTATATAAACCCTCCCATGATCCAAATTACTCTTCACAAAAAGACTTTGGAGTTCCTAAAACTCCTTCCCAATTCACTATGTAATCCTCCCAAGGTGCCCCAATCTCCCAATAATCCTCTCTCAAGCCACTCCCAAACCATTGGGATCACATTTCCAAAGTAAGGGATTTCTTTATTTTTCATTTTTGTCCATATTTCATTGTATTGTTATTCCCATCTATATTAAATTAAAAATATTGGGGTATGATTACTCACCTCTACCATACTATCCTCTTTATGTTTTAAGGATTAAAAACCCATTTATCTCTCATTAATTCCTCATATGTAAACCTGTTACCATGCCAAAATTCCTTAAGGATTTTATCTCTCCTCATTAACAGTCAAGAAATTTTTTTCTATTATGAATCCAAATTACATTACAAACATTGGGACATGTATCTATATTACCACCTTACATTTATTTTCATGTACATATTATGAGACACATTTTTCTATCTCATAAATAATTTTTATGAATTATTATGTCCCTTCGTTATGTTGCCGAAATTGCACCGTATTTTTCTATGCCAAAGTCATTATATAGGGAATGCCATTCCATTTCACTATCAATGGTATTATCCTTTAGGAAAATTTAATTATATATTATATATTTTAGTATATTAATTCAAAATTACTTTGTCATAGAATAAATTATGATGAATCTATGTTTTCACTTCTATATAGAAATCTTATGCATGAAATGAATGTTTTATGATGGATGCACCCTGATAGTGCTCCAATGCATTGGGTAAAGAATAATATCATGATACGTCAAGTGAAATGGTGATTTAACAATTCTAAGTCAAGTTTAATTAGTATTTAATCACAAAAATTCAAATTCCATGATGGTTTACTCATGCCCCATGTGCAATGAGCCTCGGCTAAGGCTAATTCCATGGTAAGTGTTGTCGCCACATTTCCATGTGATGATAATAATTCTATATCATTCATTTATATCCATGTTTATTTTTTCCTCCATTAATATTCCTATTTAATAATATGTATTGTATTCATCACTTTATGCCTTGTTTACTTCCTTTATAAGCATTAGAGCTCACCCTTTTCACTTGTATGTCATCAGGTTGTCCCATGAAATGCTGTGTATGAGGGAATGTCATGGTTATGTAAAAGTTTTTTTCAATTAACATGTTAAGAGTTTTATGTCTTATGTTTCTATGTAATGTTCCTACTTAATAAATACACTATACCTATTGGTCATCCATGTTGAATCAAGTGAAATGATTATGTAATAAATCTGGATTAAGTGTGTAGTAAAGAGAAGGGTTGTTATTGTTGGTATTAGAGGATAAGTTTAGTTATTTTTGGGATTAGTATTAGAATAACCTATTTATGCCATAAATATAAGAATAAGTATAATAAGAATATCCTTAAAACAATTTAGTATTGAGTAAGTGGTTTATCAAAATAATACATCCCTATCTGGATATAAGCAGGTAGATGCATCTATGGAACATATGTACCTGGGAGTGAAAACACTGACAAAGAGTTTTAGGATTGACCTGGGGTGTCCTGGTACACAAAAACGGGCCTTTCTTCTCTCTTGGTTACGACACTCTTCGGGGGTATTCTTTGGTAAATTCAAAATCTTAATATGATCAATTATTATGGGAAATAAAAAAATGACCCCAAGAATATATGTTAAAATGTTGATCATGGATAACATAGATTGATGCATATAGATTCATAATTTAAGGAAATTAAAATTATTTATTATTCATTCATTTTGTCATTGTATTACCCTTTATGTGTTACCATTTGTTTCCTTTTATTCTACAAAATGGTCATTAATAGGAGGACTCAGGCTAAAAACTGATGTGCTAAACAATGTGATGACTATTCTAATGAGATTCCCAATCTGATGGGAGCAGGAATCACAATCTCTGTCATCATAATCACTCAGTTATATCATGTTTCGAATTGAATCATGGGTCAAGAGAAACGTTTAACCCCCCCCCCCCAGAAAGAACAGGTTGCTACCGATAGATTCATGAGACAAATGTCAGCTACTTTTAATGAATCATTTGATTCCTCAATTTTCAAGCAATGGATCAACTAAAATTGAAAAGATATTCTCCATAATTCAATGTTCGGAGTAAGAGAAGGTTCTAATGGATGCATATTGTACGAAGGGTGAATCCAAACAATGGTGGACACTGATAATAAATTTGATTCTAGTGGAGGAGATCTAGGAATTGGAATGAAAGGATTTATAGAAAATCATTTTCGATAAATATTTTCTTTAGACCCTCCAGCTTAACATGGAAGGGTACTTCCCTTCCCTCAAGAAAAAATATGAAAAATCAATCAGAACGTATGAGTAAAACATCACAAGGCTTGAATGATATGCCTCCAGCTTTTTAATTTCCACAAAAATCAAGGTTGGCCTCTACTTTGGTGGGTTGAAACCTATCCTACGAAAAGCCCTAACAATCTAGGACTTCGACAACTATGAGAAAATTTTCTGAACTGTCGTCAAGGTCGAAATGGAGATCAGAGAATCTCATGGGTATCATAATTATAAGAAGAGTAAGGTGGACTTCAATTATTGCAGTCTAATGGATAAATCCAATGGTTCTATGAAAATACCGCACCCCACATGACAAATGTGAGGAAAGAAACACCCATGAAATTTCCTGAAGGAGACAAGGAAATTCATTAGGTGTTGAAGTGATGTGAACCTAGCCGTTAACTGCTGACAAGACAAAACATCGTTTGTGAGAGAGAAGAGGAATGATCTGTTCGAACCTCAACATGTTGTTCATTGCTTCAACAACAAAGAACCAGGGATCCTTTCAAATCATTAACTAAATACAAAGGATTTTGGAGGCATCCAACAACCCCCAAGGCAGCAACGGTGAGATTTTTACATCACTACTGCCAATGTGAACCCAAACAATGAAGTGGTGATAGGTATGCAAGTTATCCCTTAAATAATATAGAACATAATTTTTTATTCTAGTTCTACGCATTATATTGTTTCCCAAAAGTTTAGTAGAACAATCCCTCCACCAACAGAAATCTTGGATGTAATGATATCAGTGAGTATCGAAAATGGAGATATTGAGGCATTCTAAGAATATAACACCTCTCATGTCATAATCGGTGGATTGGAATTATCGAAGATACACATCATACTCACTCTGGTAGAATTTTATGCAATTCATGACATGGATTAGATTTCCTTATATATATCAAACTTGAATTTCCGTGAGGGGTAAATAACTCTCCATATAGGGAATCAACCCTCGATTCTATACAAGTGAAATGAGACAAATGAATCTTTTTTAGCAGTATCATCTCAAGATTTGATATTAATTACACATGAGAATGAATATCTAGCTTATATGAATGAGTCTAAGGGGGAATCCATCCTTGAATACATGACTATTGTGGGGGAATTTTCTGAACTGCTTCCCGAGAATTTGTCGGGTCTTCCACCTAGAAGAGATGTTTAATTATCAAGGTACTTTATTGTTGGGGTATTACTAATATTCAAGAATCCATATATAATGGATGTTTTGGAGCATGATGAGTTGAAGAAACAACTATAAGCTAATCTGGATGAAGGGTTTATATTCCCAAGTGTTTCACCGCGCGGTGCACCATTCATCTTCATCATAAATAAGGATTGGTAAAAGCACCATTTCATTGATTATTATGAGCTCAAAAAATCAAGATAATGAAAAATTTTCCCATTCCTCGTATTAATGTCTTGTTCGATCTGCTATTTGGTGAACAATACTTCTCTAAGGTGGATATACCGTCGAGATACTACCATGTAAGGGCGAAGAAGGAGGATATTCCCAAGACAACATTTGGTGCATGATATGAGCACTATGATGTCGTAGGAATGCCCTTCAAACTCACCAATGCTCCATTAATATTTTTGGAAATGATGAATATTTTCTTTATAGATTACCTTAATTATTTTTTGGTATTGTTTATAGATATATTCTTATATACTCCAAAAACAAAATAGGGTCATGAGAAGAATATAAGAACTATATTAGGGACCTTGTGAAAGGAGAAGATCTATGAAAAGTATATCATGTGTGAGTTATGGTTCAAAGAGGTATCATTCATGGGACATATCATCGCACGAAATGTGATATCTATGGATCCCTCCAATACAAAATAAATTTAGATATGGGAGAGGCCATCATCCCTAATAGATATTTGTAGCTTCTTAAGGATAGCTGGTTATTATATCTGATTTGTGAGAAATTTCTCACGATTTTCCAACCCTCATACCAAGCTAACATAGAAGGGAGGAATGTTTTCTTGGAGTGATGAATGCAAAGAGAGTTTCAAGGAGTTAAAAATAAGGCTTATCATTGTGCTTGTTCTCCCATTACACATGACTAGAGAACATTTTGTGGTATTTAGTGAGTTTCAAAGAAGGGTCTTGGTTTTGTGTTGATTAATAATGAGAAATTGATATCCTACACATCAAGGCAGCTAAAAATCCATGAGAAAAATTATCCCACACATAATCTGGAGTCAGAGGATATGATCTTTTCATTGAAATTACAGATTCATTATCTCTATGGGGAGAAGTGTGAGATATATATAGACCAGAAGAGCCTAATATATATATTCACACAAAAAGATCATAGTATGAACCAATGATGATGTATAGAACTCATCAAGGATTATTACTTCTCAATCCACTACAATCTCGTTAAGTAAAAAGGTGGTAGATTCTCTATGTAGAAAGGATCTAGTATCTTATGAATGATGAGAATGGAAATGGATCCAATTTTCATTGATTTATAGTGGATTGACATGGAAATCATTATGGGAGAAACATAATCTATCCTTTATCAAATTATAGCTCAACTATACTTTATGGAAAAAATAATGGATGTTGAATGAATGGATGTGTAAATTCTGAAAATAGCTGGAAGCTATCAGAAATAGAAAATTCCCAGAGATCATGGTTGACATGGATTGAATTGTGAGCTTTAAGTCGTGATTATATGTTCCATCTGATCAAGAGATAAAGAAGGAGCTTTTGAATGACCACATATCACTACCTTCTCTTCTTAACCATGGATCACATAGATGTATGGGAATCTCCTAAAATACATTTGGTGGGACAATATGAAAAGGGAGATTTCTAAATATAGATTATTGTGCCTGGTATGTCTGAAAGTCAAGTCTAAGAGGCAAATGTATAGAGGGATGATTCAACCCCTACCCATACCAACATGGAAGTGGGAAAAAATTGCCATGAACATTGTCACATGACTTCCAAGGACATACAAAGGAATCAATGCTATATGGGGCGTTCTGGATCATCATACGAAGAGAACCCAAATTATCGTAATTTGAGAGGACTTATCATTAGATAAAATATCATGGATTTACATCAACGAAGTGGTAAGGCTTCATTGATTACCAATATCTATATGATCCGATCGTGATCTGAGATTCACCTTTATGTTCTAGAAAAGAATCCAACATGCTCTATGCATTGAATTGAACATCAGTACAATCTGTCATCCTTAAAATGATGTTCAATCTGAGAGAACTATATAGACACTGGATGATATGATATGATCATGTTCTATGGACATCAATGTAGGATCTGATCAACATATTCCTTTTTTTGAGTTCTCACAAAAAAATAGTTTCTACTCAAGCAACCAAATGGCTCCATGTGAAGCCCTTTATGGGGAAAGGCACATAACACTGGTGTTTTGGGATGAAGTCAGTTTGCGTAAGATTCTAGGACTAGAAATTGTCGAATAAAATGTGGATAAGGTGAAAATCATTTAGCAGCATATCAAATCAGCCCAAAGTCGACAGAAAATTTATGCAGGTAAATGTCGATGAGACATTCTGTTCGAAGATAGAGACATTATTTTTCATTTAATATCTCCATGGAATAAGGTCATGAGGTTTAGAAGGAAAGGTATGATATTTCCTTGGTACATCTACCGATTTGTGTTTATTGGTTATGTTGGGGTTCTGTCGTATTGACTAGAAATTCCACCAACCAAAGCCAAAGTACATGATTTCATTCATGTATCTCTATTATAGAAGTACATTATAGACCCTTCAGATGTACTCTCTTCAGATGTATTATAGTTATAAGATGATCATTTTTATGGGTAGTAAACACTGAATATATTAGATCGTAGATAAAAATTTCTACAAAATAAGGTAATGCCCCTCATAAAGGTGTTTTAGAGAAACCACATGTTTGAAGAAGTGATGTGGGGATTAGGGGAAGTGATGAAGTAGAGTTACTCAAATCTGTTTTAGTGTGGGAAAAGGAAAATTTTATGGTGAAATTTCTTAAGGGGGGTGATTGTAATGACCCTAACTTCTATAAATGAAAATTCATATAGATCTAATTAAATGACTTATTATGAAAAATGGTTATCAAAATCCTATGAACATCCGTGGTTTAATGTTTTAGGATATCAAAATACCATTATGTATATTTAGTATTTATAATAAAGCCATTGAACAATGATCAATAGATTAGTATAAATATTGAGCATTAAAAAATTGAATTTACTCATACAAAGTAAGTGACGTGCTAGTCCAGCAGTCTTTCAATGTACGAAGATCATTTTTCGGAGCCCGGAACGGATGTGGTGTAATTGGGCTTCACTCTTGAACATGACCAAGAAAATAATTAACATATTAAGCTCGAGCAGAACCACCTTTGGGAGAAGTAGAATTTGGTAGAGATTACCACCTGAGCGATGTTATCCAAGTCACCCCAACAATCTATCACCATCACACACCTTACCCTTCGGTCTTATGTGGGTGTTATAAGGGGATATGGAACAAGACGATAGAACTATGATTATGTTCATTATTTTTGTATATAATAATGAATATACATTCATTTTATTATTGTTACATTTTGAATAGTTTTTAGATCACAAATAGTATTTTTATTTAATATTCAACTATGAAATACATTTTGATAAATTAATGAATTTTTGAATTAAAAAATATTTTATAAAATATTTTTGTTATTAAATTACTTTTTATTACGTATAAATGACCGTATAATTTTTTTTATTACAATTTTAATTTTTATTATGATTTGAATGAATTTTTTTTCAAAACACGTGAATTTAGATAAATGATGATTTAAAGTATAGAATTATAATGTAACATATTTATTAAATTATTTAGATAAAATGAATATTATTTTTGGAATTATGTTGTCAAAATTATCCAATGGTTAATTTTTCATAATTTTTTGAGATAGTCGAATTTCTGGGTAAAAAATAAATACCATATAAATATATAAGGTGTTTTATAACACCATAATGACCAAATATTAATGTAATAAAATACTATAATCATAATTATCATCCCATATATGGTTTAACATTAAAATAATTCTATTTTACATTTGTTTTATTTATTTTTCAATGCCTTAGTGGACCCTCCAAGTCATATAAAACATTTTAGCTTTTTTAAATTTTATTCTTTGAGAGTGTGACCCATATCCTCATAAGAAACCATATTATTTTAAGAAGTTCGGCCATTGGAAATATAAAATATTTTTTTCCCCTCCACTTTGTAAAAAGACATGGGACAAAACCATGGTCTGGTTTTTGGTTTTGATTAGTTTAATGTGTGGTGTCCCTAACCAAATTAATAATGAATTCCCTCTTATTTTCTGTATAAACCAACCCACACTCCTACTTCCTCTTCACTAAAGGCCATTGGAGTTCGTTCAACATTTTCACTACCCTCTCTATAATCCCCAAAAGTCATCCCAAGAACCCAAGAAGACTCTCTCAAGCCCCTCCCAAGCCTTTGGGATCACACTTCTAAGTAAGGGATATATTCTTTTCTCATTATTGACCTAATTTTTTTATATTGTTATGCCTTTATATATTTAATTAAAATATGGTGTATTATTTCTCACCTCCCCCATACATCCCTATTTATTTATTAATGATGAGAGACCCATTTCCCTCTCATTAATGCCTCCCATGTATACCATGTTGAAATTCCTAATGAAATTTCTCTCTCCTAATTTACATTCAAGCCATTATTTTGTATTATGAATACAAATTCCATTACGTATGTTGGAAGATATATATATATATATGACCCCATAATGATAATTTCGGTTAAATATGATGAGACACCACTTTCTGTCCCATCAACCATTTTAATGAATTCTTATGTCCCACCGTTATGCTGCTGAAATTACACCGTGTTTTTTCAAGAAAAGAAATTATGTAGTGAATACCATGCCCATTTCTCTATTAAGGGTATTCACCTTTATGAAAATTTAATTATTGATTATAGTGTTTCATGTATTAATTACACATTACATTATTGTGGGATAAATGATGACGAATCCATGTTTAATGATCTATGTGTCACACTTAGGAATGAAATGAAATGTTTAAGAAGGGTGTGCCCAGATAGCATTCCAATGCATTGAGTAAGGATTAGTATCACGATACATATAGTTCAATGATAATTTAATCAAAATAATTAAGGTTCAATGAGGATTTACTCATGATAATTCAAGTGCATAGAGGGTTTACTCGTGCTCCAAGAGCGATGAGACTTGGCTCATGCTAATTCCATGTTAAGTGTTCTTGCCACATTTCCATGATATGAAAATGATGTAATATCATGGATTTTGGATCATGTTCCTTTTATGCTCCACATATAATCCTATCTTCTATCATGTATTTTATTTTTCATTTTATGCCTTGTTTACTCCCTTTATGGGCTTTATAGATCACCGTTTCAATATGTATGTCCCCATGTTATCCCATGCAATGTTATCTACGAGGGAATTCCATGGTTTTGTAAAAGAATTTTTTAATAAATATAATGTGTTTTTTGTTTTTTGTTGTTATGTAATGTTACTAACCACCAAATACACTAGACCTCTCGATCTTCCATGTTGTATCAAGTGAAGAGTTTTGGTAATAAATCATCTTTATGTGTGTAATAAAAATAATGGTTATTATACACCCATCCTCATGATCAGGACCACATATGATATGATTTCACATTACTTCATCCCCTATATCACCCACAAATATACCAATATTTTACATAATTATATAGATTACATTCTTCAATTTTAATATTAATATCCACCACTACCCTCTTCCATATCATGATATGTCCCTTCAAGCACCCCAACACTGCCACAAAAATTCTCATAATCCCATGAAAAATCCCCTCATTAGTTCAATCATTTCTTGTTAGTAAACATATTCCCTTTCACAGGGATGTAACAGATCACAATGTTATATTACTAAAAGAACATCATCCACTACTATGGATGTAAATTTTGATCACGATGATAGAGAATATACCCGAATCACTTTTGACATATGAAAATAAAATAACACTCTTATACGATGTAATATATTTGTATATGTCATGAAAATAGAACATATGGTAACTCGATATTATAAGTATAATACATACACTCATGAAAATTTAACTACATAGACACACACATGACCACATACCCCATTTTCATTAATATTAATCCTCAACCAAGATGAGAATCATTATTGAAATACGAGTACATCACTCACCACTCTTTTAGATATATAATGGGAGATCATATTATCCTCTCACTAATATAATGAAAATATTCCTTACCATTGTTTATATAATTGAATCCATGATCCTAGTTATGTAATCATGTTGATTGCACTGAAATCACAATGAAATTAGGAAAAACATCTAATAATCGATAGTGAAACAAGGGAAACTAAATACCTCTACAATATTAGTGTTATTTTTTTATGAATGTACCACCTAAATCCATGAAGGATTAACGTCCACTCAAAAATAGAGACCACATCCCCAAGAAAACTCACATAGTGTTTGGAAATATTTCACTTGGACATCTTTATATAATGATGATGGTGCTAAAGATGTAGCACGAAAATGCTATGATACTTGTAATAATACTCTTTTGACAAAAAGCATGCATGGAAATAATTTACGATCAATGACATGAACTAATATTGGAACTCAAGAAACATATATTTCTGGAGTCCCATGAAAATGGTTAGCGTATTAATTTTAATGAACGTTATACCAAAATATCAATGTTTTCAATGTAAAACTAATAATAATTCATTGTGACATCTCCCCCTCATTGTCATTTATTTATAAATTGACCACATAATAATATTCAAAAAACAATATAACTCTCTTAAATTAATATTATAAATCAATGATCAAAGATATGTGATAAAAACACATGGAAATCACCAAATTTAACCATCAATAGTCTATAGAAGACCGTATACTATGATATTACATATTATATAATATCATCAAAGAATAATATTATGACACTCTAAACACGATGAAACCATTATGTGTCAAGTAATCAATATGAATCCTTAACTCCCATAACTCATAAGGTTTCAAATGATAGAGATGTATTGAAATTATAAACTAAATAGGTTGAAAATATATCATATGATCCATATTTTTTTGAGGGGCTAAATCTAAAAAATATTCATGAAAATGATATAGAAACAATTTAGTGACTATTGAAATCTCAAATGAAATCACTTCTACTGATTAAAAATATATCAATATTTGAAGAGAACATAACTGGTAAAAATACATATCAACCATCAAAAAATCATTCTCATCGATGAATACATCGTGTTTCACATCTTCATCATATAACACAACCTTCATTAAGAATAATTTTTTATCAATATTCCTTGAATATAACTATTATATTCCAGGAATGGAATCATATAGTTTTATTTAAATAAAAAGAGATACCTACATGAAAAATTCTTCCACATCATCATCCCAAATTAAATAAAATATATTAAATAAATTGGATTTAGAAAAATATATAACTATCAATACATGAGGCATTATAATCCTAACAGACGTGATTCGTATGGAGTGAAAAATGAGGGATGTTGAAACAGTGGAGTTTAAACAAATTAAATAAAATAAATAAAAATATTGAATATATTAAAATAATATATTATATTATAAAATATTTGGTCTATTTGTAACTAACATATCTAAAGCATTAAAATTTACACATCAATATTCTATTTCCCTCTATCCTTACTGATGAAAATATACATAAATACTCCTATACATATGTTAATTAGGATAGAGTATATCCTCAGGATTCCCTTTACCTAATCTGTACTCTCTTTTTAGGAAATCATGTAATCACTACTATTAATATGAAGTCTAAGGGAAAAATACCAATATAAAATGGATACTAATGACCAAACTTCTGTGGATCCCATGGTATGGTTGAGAATTTAACTTGATTATGAACAAGAATTCAATAAGAAAAATACATAGAGAATGTGATACCATTGGATGCATGGGAACTGAGATATATAGAGAAACATTAGGAACAATAATGTGGTATAGTACTTTCTGGTCAGAACCATGACCTTATTTATATGAGAAATCCTACATCCATAGATCCACTCCTCATGAATATATGATGGCTTCCATCCCAAGTTGATCTATATGCCAAATTTAATCTCAAAATTTTCACTTCATTATTCTACACCACCATATATATTGAAAATTTAAATATTTAAACTGTATTCCCAATCGAAGGATGCATATCCACTTCAAGAAAACTCACCATAAAGACACCATCTAGAATAATATTTGTAGAGAAATGAATATGGTCTTTGATGAAATCAAAATATCTTGAATGCTTTAGTCCATTGAATAAATAATAGAAACTCTTAAATATTCATGACCATTAACAAAAATGATTAAAACTCTCTATAAATATACATCTAAAAGCATCCATTAGAACATCGACCTCATTATGGTATTCATGGATCATTATCCACCACTGGAAAAAATATTATTTCATCAAATTAATAACTACTGCGTCCTGATACTCCTTGAAGACAAGAGTCAAATAGAATTATATATCTAACTGTACCAATTAGTTTTAAATATTGATATATATATATATATATATACTCCCATAATCCCTCTACAATCACTAAAATGAGAACTCACACAATGTATTCATATAATTCCAATACTCTACATATCAGTCAAATTAAATACATGGAACAATATCATCTTTTTATCTCCCGTAATCCAAATCGATACACCAATGATGAATGGTATAAATCTCTACATATAAGGGAAAATATCTCATATATACAGTTATAGAAAGTTCACTATAATTCATTTAACAATATTAAATTTTTATATTCTAAAATCATCCCTTTTCAAAAAAAAGAGGAAAAAATAATAATACATGTACCATCCCTTGGATTCTACTGTGCAACAAGAATTGTCTCCCCTTTGTTGTATCGTAATCTCAAGAACCATTAATCAAATAAAATGGTATATAATATCATATCTCTTAGCAGTTGTCCCTTTCTACATCACATGGTAATTTGAAAGAACATTATTTTCTTACTAATCCCATGAAATCTTTTTTTATTCCTAATAAAATTCTAATTCCTAAGACTCAACTAAATTTGTAAAACCCCATTTTCATAGCCTTCACACACAAGAAATACCTCTTCTAACTACATATATGATTTGTGTGAACCATAATTTCAAAATTTTATATACCATTGGTTGTTGACTAGCACTAATGATTTAAATCAAACAAATGGGAGGCCATATCCAAGAAAACAAAAAATTGATTACATTTTAACAAATATATGAAAATTAGAAATAAAATAATAGATCTTGACAATTATTGAGACTGAGACCATCCCCTTGGAATAAGGTAATAAATTCCGTTGGAGGAGAACCATAACATAAAAAAAATATTAAAAATGTACGTCGGGGTAAATTTAGAAATAGGGACATTGACCACCCTATTCCCCGCTATCCATGTGACAAAAATTTGAACATGTAGAAGAAGAATTTTTTTTAATGTATGAAAAAGTATGATATATTCCATATACCAGTGTATTGAACTAACAATGTGTTCATCCACTAACTATAGTCAAATTTGATTATTGAGATGCATGTTTTTTTATCTTATGTTGTGTGATACATGTAAATATATATTAGGGTTTTTTCATGAATATAATTTCCATGTACAAAGAATTTCTAGAAGGCCATAATGATTGTACCATGTGTTTACTAAAAAATACCACTTCCACACAAAAGAACATGAATACATGAACAATCTATGTTCAATTTCAAACCATGGTATTGAGTCAACATATTTACCAATACACTCAACATATCCTAATGTCTAACCATTATAGTTTAAGTAATAAATTTAACCTATAACCACATGAGAAGGTATTTTGAATAATACATTCATAAATAATAGGTATAAGATAATAGTTCCAAAAATATTATTTTGAGGTATATATGATTTTTCATCATCTCTGATAGCACTCCGTGTCACGTGTTTCCCATTAAACCCATCAACCTAAACAAATAACACAATTCCCATTGGTAACTGGTATTATGAAATATGATAGAAAAATAATTATATTTAATAAATCATATACGTAATTATAGTGCATAACAATTCATTTCATACCCCAACAGAGATACAATTATGCACTTTCCAATAACATTTGATCAATATATGAAATGTCGATTGAAATTTTTATTCTAATAACAAATGTACATGAATGAAATATGAATACTGTTTGGTTGTTTGTTAGCCACCATTGGAATATCATGATAACATAAAATCTAAATAATGGTTTTAATCTAGGCATGGAATTTTTAAAACATTATCTTCCTCCCTAGAGGATAAATGTTCTGTTAAGAGTGATTTTTTTTTGCGGAATACTGAAAATGATATTTTACTAGATGGAGATAAATTGAGGCAAAATAACTCAATTTAATCTATATTTGGATAATTAGGCATTGTGTTATTCTAATCAATTTAATAAATTATTTGTCAAATATATTTTGGCTAATATATTTCATGAAAATGGTGTTGGGAATCAAATACCCTAGGTAGAATAGAGGAAATCTCACTAATTTATCCACTATAAATACAGGATAAAAAATACTCATTATCATAGGATCACATAAAGTCAAAAAATATTTACTATAAAATAGAAAATAAAATCCAATATCCAACAATTTATGTAATTTCATAGGAATTAAAGGCTCTGACATAGAAACAAATTTATAGTAGAAACATAGGTATAATTTTCCCATCTTAGAGTTTGTAATGTCCTATTGAATCATATAATCCCGCATAGAAAATTATAAATTAATTTTTTATGTATATAGGTTATCATAAAATTATACTAAGTAGGATCTTCCACAATAAATCTCATGAAAATATGGATGAAGAGTACAAATAATTATATGAATAAATAATATATTAAAAAAAGTATATACGACGTTAACTATAACCCAACCTCACCACATATCCCTCAACTATTAACAAATCAAATATTAGTATTTGAATATTATATGAATATATAAAGTGCTACCCCATAACAACTTATCCACTAGTTTTTCTCTCTCATTCTCTATATGAAATTGTTTTAGTGTTTCGAATCCCATCAAAAACCATTCCACAACACATTAAATCTCAAATAAAATCCATGAAACATATCACAACCATATCATCAACACCATAATTAAATAATCATCACCATATATCTATCAACACTAATTTATAGTAGGGTTTTATGAATATAAAAGAAATTACACTTATTCCCCATCATACCATGTCTGAACACCACAATACATCATCAGATCACCCATATAATCAATTCGAATATTATAACACACACTATAACATTACGTTATTATAGATCATATTTTTTTACTACCATCTATCTATCAAATTCCAAAATATATATTGTAGGGAGATCAATGATGATGTACTAACAACCCATCCATTCAATCACCAACAATACTATATGGGGAGAACTCATAAAACCTAAAAAATATGGCCATGAATTAGGTTATCCAACAAAGTTGGGGTGTGTATTAAATAATAAAAACATAAAAACATATAGTAAATCCAAAAATATCCCACTATAAGGGTTTTAGGATGCATTAAGGTCTACTAACAATTATTAAAATACCAAAATTGATTATATCAATTACCAAATAATCTCTCTATAAAAAATATGGAAACACATATTAGATAATAATGATGATATAATATAAAAAGTTTATTTTTCACTAAATAAAAATGTTACAACACCTTCATCACCATCACACGGTTTGAGAAACATTAAATTTGTGGAAAGAAAGATAATTCCATACTCCATATGTATCTATGGGTTGACCATATCATCCAACATTCATATGGGATTCATTATATATTTATCGAATGATAGTGAAAAAAATAGAAATTAAAAAAAATAGAGCTTCATGTAATGATTATTTCATTTATACATCATTAAAACCAATAATATTTCCATTACATGAAATTGTATTTATATAGGTTCTGTAGACCCTCCTCAGTGACACTTGCATTATATCATGCATTCATAATAATTGCGTTTATTGCACTAATTTCTCATGAATCATATTAATGAATTATGAAATCCCTCACTTGTTTCATTTTGTAAGAGTATTATTTAGATGATATTCAAGGTCTGATAATGAATAGTGTTTAATACACTATGGAGACAATTTTCTATAAACATGAAATTCAATTTCATTAATACCTCACGAGTGAAGTATGTGTCATAAAAATATTATTTTAATGTTACCTTATAATGTACTATATTGATTATTATAAAACAAATAGGATTTATTATATAAAAACTATAACAATCTCATACATTCAATAATCATAATAGAAAATATGTCATTTCACCTAATATAATGTATCGTATACGTTAAATTATGAAATTATATACAAAAATATTTTCTGATATCTTATATAATAATATTGGAAATCTGTTATTATCATCAACTTGTAACACATCATATCCAATAACCTGTTAATAAAAATACAAATAAAATTTTAGATTAACTTTGAAACGATTTTAGAGAATACCTATGAGTCAAACTCAATCCACATTTACTCAACACAAGGTGTGGCACAATTTTCCATTATATAATTGAAAATAAGGATGGATATCAAGATCTATATATATTTCCAAATATCATCCTCAATAAAGTCATCAATTCTACTAAATTTATAATGGTATCTAGTATAATCTTTTTTTAACACATGTAACTCTATATATGTGTCAACCAGTCTACATCATATACAAATGTGTATTATAATATCTTCCCTTTGTCAAAAAAATATTTTTTTTATTGTGGGGCACAAAGAATGTTAATCAAATAGATCCAAATCATACATTATAAATTCTCATAGTATATATAAAACTACTCAGTGAATACATAAGACCTAACTAACACATATGGAAAAGTTCATCACATGCCACTTATCCTAATAGATAAGCACCTAAAATTTTCTATCTACGTTTGGGAAATCACACTATAGTATATCTCAATTGAGGGTTTAGATTTGATACTCATCATATGAGAGGATCAATACCATATTTGGTCAATATCTAAACAATAACTTGATCAGAATCATACCCAATAAATCTCTTATTACCCATTTCATCTTGTATAATTTCATTACATGGAGTCAATGTTCAAAGGTTCTCATGCTAGTTATCTCACCAAGAACATATAACGAGAATCCAAATAAGATCCATGGACCTCTAGTATTCCAAATACAATTTTATTGCACTCCAGGTGGTATACGTTTTGAGTCAACTAGTAGACAAAATATTTTTTGTGCTTCTTTTGCATATTCTATATATCTACAAAAGAATCCTAATAAAATTGACCATATTATTTCATCATGACATATAATACTCCTTCATGAATATTAGATATGGTTAATTGATACTAAAATAACGACTTGAAAATTATAATTATTGTTTATGGAATTTATGTCTTTATATACATTTATGAAAAAAACAAGAATAAAAGTTAAATTAGAGATTTCCTTCTATGTAATATATTTTATGCCATTAAAACCATTTTAATAATATTTATAAAACTCAATATAAGAACTAATATATTAAATAATATATGATATACTACTAGGTAATCCTTATATATATTTCACTTTATGAGTTTTTTTACAAATTACATCATATGTATTTCCTACCATATATATATTTCTCCTTCTGATAAAACCCTCCCACTATACTATTTTAGTCAGTAACGTCTATGAAGACAAATTTTTTTGATATTCATGATACATAGGAATCATATTACAAAAATTCATATATTAATAATTTCAAAATCTATAACATCACCACATCAAATGTTATAATGTAAACTTATTCTTTCTATTTATTACTCTTTTTAAAATCATCATCACATCCTTGGAACCCTATTCCATTAAATTTTTCATTAAAATAATTTTAGTACATATAATAATTTTTAGAATTACTCTCTAAACACATTGAGGATAAAGTTATATACGCATTATTATATTAACTAATGCTACTATTTAAATTTATCTTTACGTTTAAATCCTAATCTCTATTTGGATATAAACTGTTATTCACTAAGTACATTTGAATGATACAATCTTTTAATAAATAGTGATTTTAACATATCTATGATAATTAATTTAAAATATTTAAATTATTATATATCATCATATATCATAAACTATTTATAATATTGAGTAAAAAAATCATTAGTAATAGACTTTTATAATATTTTATTTTTTAATTTTTAAATTCATTAAGTCCAAATATACACCCACTAGGCTCTACGATTTTATATTCTTTTCAAAATAACATAACATAATATTAGAACCAAATTATTATTCTGATATAAAATTTATTTCTATTTATTTTGAATTTTTACAAATAAACTTTTTTATCCATATCATATGTGGTATTATATTTTTTAGGGGTATTTTTGTTTAAGGAAGACATTATTCATTAAAATAATATAGTGTAGGTTTGGAATCAAATTATATTATGTTATGATAAATATATTGATAAGAAAATTTTCCTTGGGTGAATTTTTATCCTATTATCATTTTACAAGTATTTTATATAATTATATGAATCATATACCTTGTATATACAGTTAATAATCCCATGTTGATCATAATAAAACATTATTGTTGAAATAATTCTCTTATCATATAATAGAACTAAATATAATATGCATATATTATATATATAAATATTCATTTAAGATAGAGAAATTATTATAAAATTAAATCAATTTAATAGAAACTATTTCCTATGAAATTTTAATGAAAACCAAACGTTTTACCATTTCCTTGATTTTGAACTCTTATATATTTGAAACACCTATAAAAACATAATCCATTATGACATACCCTTCTATTATAGTGAATATATTTCTAAAAAACCTATACTTGGAATGGATATTCTTATTAGTTTTTAACAATCACTTAGGTATAATAATAATACATCATATTGAGTTAATAATTTTTATCCCAAATAAACCTATGTTTAAATTAGTTTGATTTTATATTTGAGGAAACATTATTGATCTTATTCAAAAAAATTCTATCATATAGTATTATTTTTTTCCTTCATTCAATATTTATGTAGCATTAATAATAAAAAGGCATATGCCGAATTCACTTATACTCAAAACATTTCGAATATTGGGTAAATATTTATAGAATTTATTTATCTTAATACAACACTTCCATGAATAAAAATATAATTAACTCTCAAAAAAAATTAATCCCTTAGTAGTTTCCCTTAAATAATATAATTTAATTGAAAAAATAATGTACTGTTTTTATATAAAACAACAATTTCATTTTATTAAAATAAATGGTGTCCACATACTATTCGAAACTGAAAAATAAGAAAGATAGTAAATATATAAATAAATGATTATTCAAACATGATATATTTTAGTATTTAAGGGAGTAAATCATTTTCTCTATTATAAAATAAATCCATCCATCAAATTTTAATTCATGAATATATTAAAAACCCCTCAATATTTATAAATTTCATATAACTTATAAATGATATCATATATTTTTCAGAATAATCCTTAAAAAACCTTTAATCTCAATAAATCACTACCATGCACAATCATATTGTATATAATTCAGCATATCCTATCATATTGAATAAATAAATGTAAAATTCATAGATCATTTATAATGAAAATTACTTTGAAACCGTTAAAAATCATTCTATATGTCTGAAAATAATTTATATTTATATGTTGAACAACATAAAATAAGGATTTACAAGGAATAAGGATTTCTTGAATACATGGAATATTAATTTACATAATAACTATTCATAAATATATAGTCTTAGGAGTTTCTCACATTTATCTTATCCTTTTAAGGAAATATCTACATATTTTTTGATGATTTTTATTCTATTTATCTATAATATAATATTTAAACATATCAGTCTCTTATATTATAACCATTCAATAAGTAAATTTATTAAATAGGATCCCACTAAAATAATAACCCATTTATAAATTCATTATAACTTATTGATGGAAAAAATCTATATTTTACTATGTAATGAGTCTCCAATATAATTCATCAAAACAATTAGATCTTTTGGATTGGAAACATTAGAATAATATCATATATGAATCTGGAATATTTGAGTGGATCACTATGTATCCAATCCATAAAATAGTAAACTGAAATATATTCCTTTGGAATCCTAAATGTTAATGTTTCCAAGATACATTAGCCCAATGAAAAGGACATCATTATTATCCAAAAAATCAATCCATGGGTACACAAATATTGATAAAAACTAACCAAGGATGATCAAGTGCTACCAATTACTTGGTTTTCATACACATGATAATCCACGACGCAATTATTTGGAATGAAACTTTATTTTTAGATTATTGAGGTCTTAAAAAGCACCATAGTAGAATGAATCTAAAAATTTGTATATCAGTAGGATATATTATCAAATTATTATATCATGATATTTCTTTTATGTGTTGAATATCTTAGGGATTTCATCTATATTCCCATTCCATCCAGAAATATAAATTGTTTATATCATTTTTTAGGTGTATCTCTATAAACAACATGCATGTTTTTCTTACTCAACCAAACATAGAATTCAAGTATATTGACACATAACCATTGTTATATTAATTATTATATACATGTAATTTTCACTTAATGTAAAATAGTTATATGAGATTGAATATATCAGCATGATTAAGCTCGGAGAAATAAATATCCTACCCTATTCAGCTTTATAGATAAGGAATATGTATCCAAGATAGTATGTATCCAAAACCCTATTCCCTATATTTGTGGAGACTTTACTAAAGATATAATTAAATTCATCATAACTCTAAATCTTAATATTCCAAATCTATATTCAAAAAAAATATCTATGTTCATTAAATCAATTAAAAATCATGAACAAAGTAGATTATGAAACTAAATTCATTATCATACCAAGACCACATGTCTAACATAAACAAGACTCTGAATGTGGACAATTTACCTAGTAAATAGCATTACCTTTATCTTATTCCTCATGACTCTTTTCAAGGGATATGTTGGATGGAACCCTTTATCAAAAACCATTAACTTTATTTATCATCAATTTTACGTTCATAAATATTTTCACGAATTTGTGACACTCAATTTTGTTTCTGAATCTTTGTGACCTTCACAGTCATTAATTCTAATAATTCCAATCCGGATATCTTTTGTTTTCCAACTTCAACCGAACATGTTGGTGTAATTCATTTCATTACATAGATGTAGTTATAATAATCCGTATTTATTATCAAGTGAATGGTATTCTTTATGTGAAATAATCCAATGTATGATGTTGATCCTAGCATCTATTAAAGTGTATAGATAACGATTTTAACATATCCTCACGTGTATAAATTTTCAACTCAAATTGAACACTTTTTAAAGGGTGATATGGTTTACTAAAATTTGACAATATATTTATATAATATTCTATACTTTTCCATAATTTTGATCTGAATATATGATCTCGATCAGGTTCAGTCATAATTTTCATTCAATGATGCCAGACCACTTCATTAATGATTATTATTGAAATATGATCATCAAATTATTCCACCATAAATATAATGATATGATAAATACATGTCATATTATATCCCACAATGAAATTTAATTGTTATATATCTTTGCATTCGGATGTCCTATGACTGAATGCATGGTGACGTTCTCCTATTTCAATGAAGGTATTGGTAATGTTTAATTAAAAACCTAGGTTTTTTAATTAGTTTATTCCCATAATGATATAATATTAACCTTTTCATATATTTTTGAATCACATTCTTCATATTGTCTCTCCAATATTGCTCACAAATACTTCTATACATCATTTTCCTCCATCAATGGATAGAAAATGTTGGTATTGGAGCATTACTCAGTAACTCTTTCTTTACCTCAGGTTATGATGGTATGTAGATTCATAACCAATATCTCCTAAATCCTTCTACAATAATTTTAAAATATGAATATTTCCGCTTTCTAATATCAAAAAACTTATTTTTTATTTTTACCTCATCAATAGAATATTTCATAATATTCTATATAATGGATGCTTTCGAAATCATTTTAGTGATATAGGATGGTGTACCATCCTTTATGATTTAGAATTCCATCAATATAATATGTAATAAATTATATACTTCTCAATCCTAATCATTGATAATGATGCATGATATTTCACAATATGGATATCTCACACTTTATTCACTTTGTCATACGTTATTGGATTGATAAATCAGAATATTTGAATAACTCTAAAAATCTTTATTGGTGCCAAATGAGATCCTTATTTTAAGATATATGCATGAGTCACTTAATACTCATATATATTTTACAAATATATACACTAAAATAATATAACCAAATAAGAAATACAATGATTACATTAGCAATCTCTTGTCATGCCTTAAATAGTACCTCTCATGGATCCTCAAATGGGGAGAGGTATTTTCTACCGGCTTATCATTTCTCACATGGGAAAAAACCTTATCGCTTCATTGAATAATAATTGTAAACCACATTCATTGCCAACATGTGGGTATCATGAAAACATGTGAAATTACTAGCCCATTATTAAATTTATTGAATCTCTATTCAAATTCATCAATTAATAAAATCATTACAACCTTTTAAGTTATCATGGTTAGAGGGTCTCACAATCATAAAAATATTCATATAATTCATCAATGATACCTAGAAATTTTGATGAAACTATGGATATATGTTATAGATTTTTTTCTATGATATTCATAAATCACCTTTTATTTTGATGGATTTATATCTAAACCCTCAATAATGATTACAAAAACCATGATGTATAATTTTTTTTAATCATTTTCACATACATAACTAGGAAAAAATTTATCCTTTCTCAATTTCGTTGGAAAAATACTAAAATTACCCTTATATTCATCATTTATTATATTTTGTATGAAAGTATCATCTATAAAGACTACAAAATACATTTCAAGTAAATCAATATTGTCATTATTTAATGAGCCTTAGAATATGGCTAAAACATTTGTGAGTTCGAAACGTTTTTTTTGGAACCTATATGGTCTATGACAAGTATAAAAGAAACAATTTGGTATAATCCTTTATCACCTTTATTTGATGATACCCTAACCAAATGTATACATTAGAGAATTATTGGGATACAAAAAGATGATAAAAAAAGTTACCAATACATGAAATGGGATACAAATTATTTATTTATGATCTTGTTGAGTTTATGATAATCTATGAAAACATTCATAGATGTGTCCTAATTTTTTAAAAATAGAAGTGGTGTACAATGTGGGAAGCACTTAGGTATATGAAACTTTTGTACATATTTTGTTAGCTGCATTCTTATTACTTTTAGACCAAATTTTTCCATTATATAAGGATTCATGTATATTAGTAGAGCTCTGTGTAAAATTTTAATTATGAACACAACCCTACGATTATGAGATAGACTTGGAAAAACTTTACGAATTATATTCATATATTCCCTATCAATATAAATGTATTCAACAGTGATATTCAATTTATCTCAATCATATTAGGTTAATATAAGGGATCATATAAAAATACTACCTATACGTTATAATATTTTTGAAATAGAGATTAATAACTCATCTAATAGTTTTATAGAAATCAGGGATGATTAATAACATGGAAAGTGATTTCCATTTTCAAGAAGTTGATTTGGGTTTTAAATAAGGATAATCATTTCATGAACATTCTAGTATAAAAGTTC
Source organism: Viscum album (assembly GCA_963277665.1). Taxonomy (NCBI): domain Eukaryota; kingdom Viridiplantae; phylum Streptophyta; class Magnoliopsida; order Santalales; family Viscaceae; genus Viscum; species Viscum album. Next base: position 235,161,896 of record OY728157.1, on the reverse strand, counting down.
ACTGAAGGTAGTTTTATAATGTTTTATATTTAATTTTACCAAAAAAACTTACTGTGGATGATTTTTATTATTGATATTACATAATTTCTACATTTCCAATTTTCTCAAACAACTAAACCTCCATGTTTGGATGTTGTTTCGAATAGTTCTACCTTATGTGCATGATATAAATAAATGCGTAGAACTATAATAAAATATTTTTTCTCTATTATTCAATATATAACTAGTACACCAAATAAAACATTGTTTTGGTGATTGAACACATTATTTTTTATAGAATAAGGTCATCCCTATATTTCTGTCATTATAAATTGTTGTTTTTAATTATATTCAACATCACATCCCTTAGTAAATTGGTTTTCATAGTTCCCATGATCTTTTTAATTTAAAAATTGGTTAATAACATGATTCTTGACCTAAAAAAATTTATTCCGTCATATAAGATTGATTTTTTATCTCCCTTGAACAATAATTATCTTGGTGCCCCTCATTTCAACAATTTTAAAATATCATTATTCCTTTCAAAAAAATTCTTGAATTATTCTTCCCACACATATGAAATATGGGAATATGTATTATTATTTTTCAAGGTAAATTACATTATTATAATATAGATTTAAACTCTATTATGTTATTCTTCTCTCCAAACATACAATACCATTAAGAATCACTAATTTTTATCTTGATATTAAGGGAACATCATAAAATTCCATAAATTCTATCAATGTGTTGAATCTCTAAATACATTCAACTAATTTTTTATTATCGAAGAAAATAATAAGCCGACTATTATTTAAATATCTATGATAATGGGATACGAATATCATGAAAGAAATGTAATGTTGTATTCATAATTCTCAATTAATTCATCGTTATTTTTCATGATTCCATGATATTAATTATCCATTTTATGATGGATGGTGCATGGAAAATATTTTTGTAAAAATATTTTCATGAATCTATCACACTCCATGGATTAACATGATTAATTAGGAATAGCATTCTTTATCAGGGCCAACCACTAGTCACCATCCCACCCATGTTGATCGATGGATAATGAGACCTTCTATTACTCAGAGTCTTGAGGGACATAGAATACTCTCGCAATATAGTTAATACAATTCTATATTTTCTTGGGATCATAATTTCTATCTAATGTAGGAAGCATTTTTTTATAAAGGACTTATGTGACACATGTTCTCTATTGGGAGAAGGACAGAGTTTAAAAATATTCATGTTATTACTCATTACATGATCCAATTATGTTAGTACTGAAATGACGTCATTAATTCTTAAACCCATTAAGTTAAACATTGGTTTCTTTCCATAATCACATTTCCCATCTCATATGTTGTTGACAAGGTTAATCAAATTTAAAACTATTTTGTAATATAATTTAATGTTTGGGTTGATATTTCGTTTATTATAAACTGGGTAAATTTTATACTCCAAAACATGGAATAAACAAGTGATAAATAACTTGTGTACCCTTAATTATGAATATATATATTTCAACCATTTTCATACATTATAATTTTATAATTAAATTATCCAATTATACTAGTTATACAGTAAATTATTTTACTCAATAAATCAGTCATAATTTTTTTTAAATATCATGAGAAAATACCATGATATGTCCCTTAAGAGTGGAAAATTATGGGTTTAGTAAATACAAATACTCATACTAGGGATGATGATTGGATTAACAGTCAATCGGCACTTTTCCTCTATATTACACCTAAGTGTATCGATATCCATAAAATTAAGCCTGTTGTATCTATATAGGAATTTTTTTAATAAAGACCAAAACTCCTTACATTAACACAACATACGATATCTTAATTTTTTAATAACTTTCCTTCGGGTTTTTACTAATGCATTCAAATTCGAATACCCAAAAATTTTCAGAGATTTGTTTCATAACAAAAATAGTAACCAACGATAAAAAATAAATATGTATTTTGGGAATGATAAATTTAACCAAATTACATGTATCATATATCAAGTAATACTAAATCTACAGAAATCAAAAAAATGTCTTCTTATAATAATGACTTTGAATGAAATCACGACTCTCATGAAAAATGTATTTTAGACTAGTGAACTCAATAGTAGAGACCCCTTTATTTGAAATTTTATCAGCCAAATTATTTTCATCCAGATATGAATTCCTAGAGATGTGATTAATATACAAAATAGAATCCTTGAAATTCATCCATCTTGAAGTCAACATCCATTATAGGTGAATAATGAAATTCATGATAGCCTACACAAAATAGTAAAATCAGATTTCATCCAAAGGTTGATCAAACCATGTTTTTTTCATTTTCAACAACATTTATTATCCAATCATTTCTATATCAAGAATTTTGGTGATTCCAAATGGGATTTGGATACCTTCTATTTTATCACCATTATGATTTCTAAATATTACACTATATCCAAATGGACATGGATTTCCTTATGAAGAACCATATGTATTTCATTTAATCCATAATATAAATAGAAGAATCCAAAAGACAACAGAGTATATATGAGTGTGAGTGTTATCTAAAAATTGAAGACAGTTACATATGGAAAGCTCTTGAATAAAATTTTCACAATACACATGTTGAAGTGTATTTTAATTTTTGACTGGAGTTATGATACATGTAAAGGACTTATGTAAACACTATAATGATTTACCATGAAAAAATATATTTTGGAATGTTAATATAACATGATTTAGTTATGTATAGACCACATTGAATATTCTCCACAATTATTATGATAGATGAATATTAATTTATATTGATAAATTCTCTTGAAAATTGTATGTGAAATTAAATATAACCATGAAGAGATCAGAACAATCTTCCCATACATTTATAACAAAAACAAAGCTAAGTAATAGATGATTTGTATCATCCATATATTAATTACACTTGTAAAATCCCCAAAAATAATTAATACAAACAGATTGAATATTTTCATTAGTAGGGAAATTTCAATACATAACCCTCACCATAAGATATAATTTTTATAGTGTAATATATTTTCACCTAAAAAACATTACATTATTATTAACATGCCCTTGTATATCATCCAGGTAGAATAATTTCGTTGAAATAATCCCATTAGATTTAGGCTCTAAAATCATGATTTCACCACCATTGATAAATTTCTTCTTCAAATCCACTTCTTTGAGTTCATCTGGGAGCATATGTCGAGGTCGATTGTATTTGGTATACTCAATATAAAATACATACAATGAAACATAATGTATTTCATATTTATTTTAATCTAAAAAAATTATATTCGAAAACATTTAATTTTTAATACATTATATGATATTGTATTGATATATAAAAGGAAAATGTTGAGGTATAACTCCATGCAAGGGAATAATAAATGCAATTCATGATGATAAGTCATTCATATGAAACAAGTCGAATATCATGATAAATTAAATGACAAATTAATATATAATAAAATTGAAACAAAGAATGATAATATCATATAACTTTATCATCGATTTATAAGAATGAAAAAAATTAAATAACACAACATCTTAAGTATATGTTAGGGCTCGCTTCCAAGAAAACATAACATATTGTGCTTAGAAAAGTGCTTTTTCTCCATAGAATGTCTCTCAAGAGATTGAAAAATTTAATAATTTATCAATGTTTTATAAAATTATAATCCCACCCATATCATTATTTACATATATATGCATATTTTTCCAGTACAGGTAAATAAAAAATATTCCATAAAAATAAGAAAACCCCTTTAAAAGGAAAATGGGGTACATAGTGTTGTCATAGAACCTAACAAAATGAAATATCATAATGATTACCATAATTGAAGGGGTTAAATAACTATAATTTTATATTTAATGAATATATTTTGATAGGGTAATAAAATAATATTTATGTAGTCGGAGTAAATAAAAAGAGTGAAAATTCAGGGTTGAAAATGATCTTCTAGAATGGGGTTTTAAGAAAAAAGTGTTGAGAGTTCCTAATGATGGTAATGTCATAATAATTTCCATAAAACTAGAAAAAATAAACATAAAAATATGATCTGATATAGAATCAACCTAAGGAGAATATTTTTCAATAATGTGGTAGGTGAAATGAGTAATGAAAAAGAGAGTTTCCCTTTAATTGGGTTGGATTAATGAATGAAAAATTTGAAACCAAAAATCTTGAATATAAGCAACAAAGAAAGGTATGTCACACAATGTATATATTTATGGATAAAATTTATATATACTATAAAAAAATTAGAGTAATTTATTTTTTAATTTATTTTTTGAGACAAAATTCAAAACCAGAAATAGATGTGTGTGGTTGGAAATTTCACATACCTTAGGTCATTAAGTCCCTTGGTTAAATAAAAAATTAGAAAAATAATAATTTAAATTTTTTAAATAAATAACATAGAATTTTTTTAAATAATATTTTATGTATTACTATTATTTTAATATAATTTATCATAATTCTATTCAGATAATATTTTTATTCTTACTTTGATTCGGGTTTTCATTTTGTTCTTCCAAAGTTCGTTCAGTTTGTGGAAAATTAAGGAAATCATTTTAAAATGGAATTATTATTCAAAAATTGAAATTAAAATATTTTAATAACATTCAAGAATTTAAAATAATTCCAAAAATATATATGCGGTTTTTTACATATGGTTGATATATTAAGTTTAAATTTTATTATTTAATTGTCTGTTCATTTTGGTGGTTCTTCCAACAACAATGAAAATGAATTTTTAATTTAATTAAATAATTATTCATATATTAAATAGCATTAAATAATTTATAATAATCATATTAAAATAATATTTCAAAATAATATTTTCTATATTTCCATTTATGAAGGCAGTGGTGAAAAAGGAAACCTACCATCCAACGATACCGTGAACCCAGTAAGACAAGGGAGATGTTTTTATTTTAAAAAATTATGAAATGATCTTAGATTATTGATATTAAATTAACTTAATAAGAATTAGTATTAATAATAATAATTTTTTTATACATAATAACTATATAAAAAATATTTGAGGAGGCATTAGAAGAAAATAATATAAGAGACTTCGATTTGGAGTGTTACCACTTCATTAGAACGTTACCTCTTAGGCTACCCATTAAAGATATTTAGAATGTCGTTTTGCTAAGAAAACAATTTATTTGAAGGTAAAAGGTGGGTTAGATATATATTTTGTTATATATTTTTATAGTTAAATTACTATGAGTTTTTTTAGAATAGGGGTGGTGAATGGTGGTATTTGTAAGGGAAGGAGATATGTGTTTTGAAAATAAATTTTTTAAATTTATTATTTTTTCTCAAATATACTCTTATAAATGATTATTATGAAAATATATGGAAATATGTTCATTTTATAATGAGATAATGGTTTTTTAGATCCATCATTATTCAATGAATCTTTTATTTTACTTATATGGTAAAATACAGTATTTTTTCAAATATTACTATTTATTTATAATTCAAAATTTTTAGAAAACACAATAAAAATAGCCTAAGATTATTTTAATTTATACCTCCAAAAATTAAATTCATTTTATCAAAATAATATTTAATATATATGAAATTGAATATTTAAAAAAATCCCTACTTAGTTTAAAATTTTCTTTTAATTAAACAATCAAATTGATAACACTTTGAAAAATCACTTCTTGTTTCAAAGCATTATATTATCATATATACTTAAATTAATATCATTTAATGAAAAATTTAATTAATATTAAATTTTATTTACAATATTTAAATTTGTCTAAAAAATTATTTTAACGATGATAAATCATATATATGTGTATATTAAAAATTATTATTATGATTTTATTATATCAAACATTTATTTCATCATATATAACACTATTATTTAATTATATTATGATTTAAAATAATTATATTATTTATGAAATATTATTTTACTTTAGATTAGTTATTTTAATATTATTAATGTATATATTACAATTCCAATTAATGGATTATTATTCTAAATGACATATAATTCTTAGATTGAAACTATCATGTTTTATATAGGTATCAGTTAGATCATAGTGGGCATGTTGACATTTACACATATTATATGAAATACACAATTCTCACTTATCAAAAAATACTATATCACCTAAAAATATTCAATACATCCTTTAATATGGTCAATCATTTTCTGAATATTATCTTTCCTTTTACAATAACTATGATAGGAGTGATCAATAAGGGAGAATTCAGTCATATAGAGTTTACATTATTATTATTATTTTTTTATATTCCTATAATATTATTATTTTATTTTACAAAAAATTATGTCGTTATTTTTAATTTCCTATATTCTTTCAATATTATTCATTTTTCAATCCTAATAAAACATTCATAGTAAAACTTGAGTCCTTTTACTAATAGAGGAAATGTTTTGAGATGTTATAGAGTTGGATAGAATTATTATAGTATAAATATTAGACATATCACTTATTCTAGAAAATGATCATTCAGTAGGGGTTCATAATTAAAGAGTCACATTGTGATAATACTACATATTTTGGAGATTCGTAGAGGATGATAGAGGATCTTTAAAATTTGTATTAATATATGGAGGATATTTTTCAGAGTTTTCATGTACCAGTTAAAGTGAAATAATCATTGTTTTAGGAGGATGAGTTTCACCGAAGATATTTTATGTTGTAGGTGTAGATATATTAGGTAATTTATGGAGATGATCATATGATAGAGTCATAGAATGGTCATAATTTAGTTTGATTCCATTTGAAGTAATTTCCCCTTGTAGTGATGTCATAGGTGGTTCTTTTTTAGCATCATAGATCTCCACCCATATTGTATACATTTTTACCCCTGATATATCATTACATAAGAGTCATTTCTAGTATATTAATGATGAATTTAGTATTTTAGTTTTCATTTTTGTGTGTTATTTATTAAAGGATGAAATATGAGTAGAATGCTTCTAATGGATTACTATAGATAATGGATAGAAAAAATATATGAATATTAAATAGACGTTATTACCATATTTAATCATGAATATATAGAATGTGATTCCATATGGGTTACCATTTTATGATTCATTATATAAAAAAAATACAATAAAATTCATATTAGAGTATGGTAGATTCTTTTATCTGGTTTAATATGTATTAGTCTGTAAATATTATTTAGATTTAATAAATTATCCTACATTATTGATATCCTCATTTTACATAAAAAATGGATGAGTCTATAATGTGATTTTAGCTCTTGACAATGACATACCAATTCGTTGAATTCTTATATGGATGGTCAGTTGGATAAGACAATCCAAAATATTTAGGACATATTGTGTCTATGTGTTTAATATTTTTGTGGTTTTATGATAAAGAATACCCCTTTTCTGAGATTTCCTATAATAATATATTTCATATATCCATTATTATGAATCCATTCAGGTTTATTTATGGGAAGATTTTTAGATACCAATTTTACTAGACCAAGGATATAGGGTTATCAAATCATAGACATGATTTCTAAAAATTAAAAATATTAAATTAAATGTGGTAAATAAGCTGATAAAGGGTAGTCAAGAAAATCACAAGTATTTTAAAAATTAGAGGATTAGATCTACATATTTTGGATTCAATGATCATGTTATTGTAAATGTTTCTCTTTATTGTAGTTAATTAAGGATCAATCATTTTGGGAAGAATTCCCTATAGTTTTTCACACAATTTAAGGAACGGATGCTAGTTAGTAAGTATTTATTCTTTCTATTTATTCCTAAATGTATTGATTATATTTTTGGTGATTTATCTATGTCATAGATTTAATATGGTATTCATGATCAATACCAAGGAATTAAATATGTTTTTCATTTTAATTAGGATACGATTCATGTGGATTATCCAACTAATATTCATGAACATTAAAATAAGGTGTGGCCCTGAAATTCATCAAGTTTATTTGTTTTGGATGAATGAAGTATTTGTAAAATAAACATCAAAATTTTATTCATTAACGGAATATTATGGTTAAATTTTTAATGTTTTTATTCTTTTAGAAACATATAGAATGGGGTTTTATAGATATGATTTCATTTTTTCTTTCTCTCTTGTAATAGTGTGGATTTTTAGTGTTTTTATTTTATTTGGTGTATCAAGCAATATTTTCCCGATATTTGAGTTAGTTTTATACTAATCATGGGTTTTGGTTGGATTATCAGTTGTGAGAGTCATTTGATTTATATCAATCATAGATTCATGAGAATTATAGTTTATTTACATTGTGGTTTGAAGTGTTGGGAATTATTTTGGAGGTTAATTCTGAAAGAGAAGATGAGTTTCAATAGAAATTAAATATATATAAAAATTTACACCATGATATCTTTATATTTTTCTAAGATTTATTAATTAGTTCATGTGGAGTAGAAATTTCTCTATAGATATTATATCATATTTTTTCACAATGTTTTATGGGTTTGTTACATGATTGGTTATATTATTCAATAATCTCAAATTAATGATATCTCGTGTATCTTATAAATTGATCAACAATACTAGAACGATTATGGTTTCACAATGATAATATCAAGTATTTTTTAAATTAAGAGATGAATTATTATGTAAATTGAATAATGTTGAATATTATATGGTGAAGTTTATATATGTGGTGATTAGGGTGTGAAAAAACCCATTATAACTTAATCTACCATTGAATCAATGATTAGAAATCGTTGGTGACCCAAAATTCAAAGGAGGATAACATATATTTTTTCAGTGTTCATGCTAACCATACATCATTATCTCGTAATAAGGGTAATCACCTCATGATTATTGTGGAATAATTTCTAATTATTAATTCAACTAATTTCTATAATTAATTCAATTCCATAGGATTTAATTGAAATCAAGGAATCATTAATGCTGGTTTTGTTTTTATTGGTCATCCATTGTGATCATTTATGATCACATCTTTCTATAATCAAACTCTCACAATCTATGGTAATATTATAATCTATATTCCTATCCATTTCCAATAAATTTTATATTGAGGTAAATGTAGTTGATTTATTTTCTTATTTTTGATGTTGTTTTTTCAAGTGTTCTATAAAGATGATATGTTTATAAGATTGGTGTAAATTTATTTATGATTAAAGGTACCTAATCATAATATAATTTTTATGGTTGTACTTAGATTATTAAAGCACTATTTTCAGTAGTGGATTTATATTAATTTTATTTTATTTTTAAATTTTGATTATGTATAATTTACTTTGTTTAAGGATAGTGGAATATATATCCCTACAAAAGATTTTAAAATAGACCTAAATGAAAATAATGGTAATAAAATCATTCATGTTTTACATTCCCTATATTTTTAATTCCATGATGATATTGATTTATTTTATTTTATTTTAATATAATGATTTCCATATATATTGTTGACTTTATATAGACTGTTTAAAACCTGAATGATGACATAATGATCGTAAATATAACAATATGTTTGGGACAAAATAATTTCATATTTTTTATAAATAATTGATAAATATATGATAAAGAGTTTATTTGTTTTTTAATGTGTCTTTGTGTGGTTTATTTGTGCTGTAAAATTATACGAGATGTTTTAAATAGTTTAAATAGTGTTTTGATGTACTGGTCTGTGGTTGTTTATTTAAATTGTTTGAATTATAATTTCTTATCATGTAGCTATGAGGAAATAATTATTAAAATCATGGTTTAATTTACACAATGAGATTAAATAAATGTTTAATCAGAATTTGTTTATATAAAATATGATGAAATAAATAATATTTAATGATATTGTAAAAAAAGAATATTTTCAATGAGATGTTGATGTTAAATGATGAGACATTGGAATACTATTTACTAAAATTAATGTTGTTTGAAAATGAATTTAGTTAATTAATATTCAAAAATAATTTCCAATTAAACATGTATTGGTATGAATTTTGGGGAAGTTGTGTCATTTTTCTATGGTTATAGTAATGAATTCCACATTTTATAGTGGTGGTAGCGGTTTTCTTTGTGTGATGGTGGTGAAATAGTTTTTACACTATGGTTGTTAAGTGTTTAAAAATATATTTTCATCGTAGTAGATGTTTGTGAATGTTTCTTAAGATATATATTATTTCTTCTGAACCAAATCATGAGTCAGACAAGGTCATCAATTCCCATTAATTGTTTTTATTTTCAGGAGTACTGTCAATATCTATGATGTGATTTATATAGGTGAAAAACATATCCTCCTTCTATGATCACTATTATACTCATTGTACATAAAATGATTTCATGAGGTTTTGGTATGTTTTGTGTCACATTTTTTATAATTCAATGAAGTGGTTATGTGGTTAAGATTTTGTTATATGGTTTTATATAATTTTTTCATATGTTATATGAATTTTGTTCATGGTATGTTTCAACTTTTATGTAGTTATTTCTATGATTTTGGTATATAGTATATGGTTATATTGATATAGATGTAATAATAGTGCCATTATTTAAGTCATTAGGACATGAGGGATGAAAGATCACATATGAATAGGGTGAGATCATTTATTAAAATATTTTTTCTATTTTTATATTACTATATATATAATAAATTTTTATCATGATCCTTGGTAGGGTTGGGATTGTAAATAAATTTGATATTTTTAAATAGAAAATTTCAATACATATTTATAAAGGCCTTTAGATTGTTTTTCAATATATTCCCGCCAGGGACAAGGGATTATCCTACTATATATACTATTATTCTCATACAAATTAATATACTGTGTTTTTAATGATTTATACAAAATAGTTCAGGATTATGCTGGGTATTATGATCTCTTTGTGTTTATGTTTTATGTTAGGGTCATTATATTTGTTTTATTTTTAATTTTTTCTTTTTCATATATGAAATTACATGTATTTTCCATTATGGATATTATTATTTTTTTAATTATTATATGGATTTTAATGAAAGCTGGATGTTTCAAATTCCTAGGATTGTGATGGGAATTACTTCAATTATGGTTGTTATGTACACTTATTATTGGTTATAATGTTGTGGCACATTGTATATGCAATTAAATGGTCACATTAGGTTGTCTAGTGAACAATTATCCTTACATTGAAAGCCATTATAATATTGAAATCTTTTAAATATATATATATATCTACTCACTAACTGATTATGACTCATATATGAGTAATAAGTGGGAATAAATTTTTATACAATCGACGATAACTGAAATAATATATTTTTCACAAGGAGATATATGTAAAAAAACCCATGATATCAAATGTGTCTTAATTCCACTTCCACATAGAACTGGTAATGACTATAACAAACCACATACTCATTGATTCTTATCTTAGGAGATATTAAAATTATATAATATCGATAAAATACTAATATATCTCAGTTATAGATAGACACTTGTGGAATCATTAGAAAATTCCACATCACCTCCTCTTTAATGTTTATATACCACTATACATTTGTGAAAGAAAAATTATTCACTATCCTATGTCTTTTTCGCACACTTCTCCCAACTATCAAATCTCTCCAATACCATTAAGAAAACAAGGTCATCCTCTAGGGAACTCTTCAACCTATTCATCATAGTATAATTCATATATAGTATTTCAAATATAACCTCTACATAATACCCAATCAAATCCAAATGAATGTTTGATATAATATTCATCAACTTCTATTTATAATTATAATATTAAAAAAATTATTAAGAATTATAACATAGATCATCTACTACAACATTACCCTCATAGAATATATACACCATATCAAAATAAAATGAATGAAAAAACATTATCAATAAACTCAATTGAAGATTCATTCTTTTATATGAATAATTATATCTCAAAATATTACAATTAATATATTTGAAAAATATATCAACAAAAATATGAATACCATTTTATTTAGAGTATATAAATCCACAACTATTAGAAGAAATTGTATATATAATTCTTCTCAAGTGTCTTCAGTATATGGGACCCATAATCTACAACATATAAATTATTTTATAACACATTTTTTTATTTATTCTTGAGGAATCATAATAAAAAACCTAAGTATATACTAGATGGTTAAAATAAAAATTTTAATTTTAATATGGCATATTTCATGAATCTTTTAAGAACATTGATAAAACACCTACAATCTCACTCCCTTTCTAGTAATAAAACTCAGCAGTGATACTTGTTTAGTAATGTCCGAGATAAGCCTTGTATATTACTTTTATAGTACAGGTACACTATGAACCATAGATACATTATTAGTAACATCATGAGATATCACAATGTACACCATCCCAATATCTATTGAGGTACCTATCTTGGTACCACATTTAAAGACCCAGACCATAGCATCCCAGAGTTAGTGGTTATATTATTACATTGTTATACTATACGTGGATTTAAATCCTAGAGGACAAAATTGTTTAGAAGTTATAGAAAACTAGATACATAATTTAGATATACATTACAATTAAAATTATAAAATACATTATAAATATTCCACTGATAGCACAATTATTCTTCTAGATTATCAATGGATGTCAATCGTAATATACATCTTGGTATCAAATGAAAAATAAAACATAAAAAGGGACGAGATTAGCTATCTTGTAAGGGTAAGTTTACAATTGAATAAACATTAAATAAATAATTATAAATATTAATGTAACCTGAATAACTGAAACATAATCCATTAAAACTTATTCTTGAGAATAAAATGGAAAGAATAAGTGATAATCAGATAAATCTATTTAAATAATTTAAAAATATTAAAACATAATCATGGATATTCAAATAATAAAATAATAACATGGAACAACAAAAAATAATCTCATTGTGGGAGCGTTCATAATTCAGGACATCATAAACATGTCTTTATGGCATCGAACTCGACATCATACTTAATCGAGTAAGACATCCGCCAATACCCAAAAGTTTTTGTCTCATGAGACCTACTGATGCATCCAAAGGATATATTAGGATCATCACATCCCTTACCATGTAAAATTAATCCTTTATATGAATGGTGTGACATTTTAACACCATATCAATTCATATTTAGATAATGGAATATGATATGTAATTACATTTCTAGAATTAATAACTATATTCCTTATAGAGTAATACAATAAATTTTATAGGAAAAGCTAATCCATATTCAATCTAAATCATAAAACATTAAATAAATTATGGTAAATTTTATCATAAATGATAAATCTTAATGGTGCATAAGATTCAAAAAAGGGTGTTGACCATGATTAAAATACAAAAATAAAAAATTGAAAAATTATTTAGAGAAAAACCTATTTTATCTTTGAAATTGTTTATTTAAAATGAATCTCAATTATAAAATAATTTTTTTTAAATCTCATTCTAAACATATTATGTATTCTTTTTTACTATACAACTTTTTGAAAGATGGAAATTTTTTTCATTCCATATATGTTAAAAAATTATATGTTCTCTTAAAAAATGTCACAATGATTGTTTATTATAAAATGAAAATATATATCTTCTCAAAAAATTTCATAAGAAGGTATACATGGGTAAAAATATCAATAAATATTAATATAATAATTTTAAATATCATTATGAAATCCTTTTTTGAAATATTTGACATGGATGTTAAATATTCCATTGTGGACACTTATAGATAAACAATCCTGAATAATTATTTGATTTTGAAGTAAACAATTACCTTTTTGTAATTAGACAAATTTTATGCATAATGATATAATAATTATCAAAATAATGATGATAATATATTTAATATTATGATATTAATTATATGATATATAAAAGGTTTATATACATACTCCACAAATAAGAAATAAGGGTTAAATAAGGCATATATTTTCCACAAGTAAAAGATAGGTGAGAAAAACCCTTAAATTAAACATTTATTTAGTAAAATGTAATTTACCCACTGGTATAATTTTTTAAAGCAAGTAATTAATTCATGAAATAACAATATAAATATTTATGATATCATATATGATCCTCTTATATCATTTTGTCACATGTTTGTTTATAATATTTCATTATTACCATTTTTATGGTGTTGACGACTTCATTTGTGTATGCATGTGTTATCGGGTAAGTCCAGTTTCTTATGAATACACTATAATTATCTAATATAAAGATTTATATTATGTTCATTGATAAAATATTATTCATTTTATAAATTTTTTAAATCATTCTCGAAAGGTGAACAATGAAAATGAATCACATTACATCGTGTAGACGGTAGGCCATACATATGCATGAGTGATAATATCACACAACTAGCGAAGTAAGGTTAAGGAAGTGGATGGTATATTAATTTTATCAGAATCCTTATCATGTCATAATTATCAAATATATCAATTATTTCCATGAATATAAATGTCTTTTTGAAGTGGTGATGAAAACAAAAGTACACCACGACATGAAAAAAGTATGGTATGCGTACACACGCATGATGCTTTAATTTTTCATAAGATTGATAAAGGGTGTGATATATATTTCATATAATCGTAATAACTTCTATGAATTCATAATATTAAGTAGTTATTATTATAAAATGGAAACATAAAATAAAAAAATAAACGAAAAAAAGTTAGTAAAGATGATTACTTCTTCTTCGGTTTGCTTTTTTTAACTTCTCTTAAAGACACTATGGTTGGTATTATTGAAGGAAAAAAACATTAAAAAATTTTATTAGTATGTATAAAAGTGAAATGGTCAGATATTGGTTCAGCTATATGGATCTAAGTGGTGTGGAGAAGTGACAGAGGTTGTTTCCCATTTATAATTGAGGCGAGAGGCACTTTTAGAAAACATCAAAATATTAAAAAAATAATTAGGCTATCCTAGATTCAATTACATAAAATTGGACTATAAATGATAGTGTATGATATTTTAGACCATATATGATCCCATTATGTATTATATAGTAATTTTAGTATTTTTAAAAAAATTATTAAAATAATAATTTAGTAAAATGACATTATTTTTAAATTTGATACTATTTCACTACTATAAATCATACTTTTACCAATTCCCATTACCCAACAGTTTGTCTAAAATGTTGGGATAAAGAGTTTTTCCTAATGGTAATTAAAAACTATTGGGATATAATTCTTTAGTGTAGTCTTTCCCAAAAGTTTGTGAAAACTGTTGCGGTATATGGATTTTTACTAACGGTTAATGAAAAATGATAGGATACTGTGGGGGTATAGTGATGTTTGCCAATGGTTTTTTTTAAAACTTTTGGTATAGTTTTTTCCCAAATACAAATCCCCCACTTCTCATTCCAGATTCGAGATTAGATTCATTTTTTCCCTACCAGAGCGGTGCTCTCTTCCTAGCCTGTGACACCTCCTCTTCTAAAGATCCATCATAGTTCTTTCCACTTCAAATTGGTTTGTTGGAGTAACATATTATTACAAATATTAATTTGGTATTCTTATATAACACGTTTATGTTATTTCCCAATCCATTTTAATACCTCATAATTTAGGGTTTATAGTTGTGTTTTAACATGAAATTGTCATGTCCTAAATAATACAGCCTACACATATACCATGAATTTCCCTTCTCGAATCAATACCATCGCAAATTTTATTGGTTTGTCACACAATATTAGTGTTGTAGGGGTACAATATTACATATCATCGGACATGTTCACATTCATATTTTTAGGAATTTTACCTTGATATATAATTACTCCCTTTGAAATGCGAGTTCCCACAATTAATTTTTCTAATTTTTATGTAATGTTTTGGTGAGATGGGCAGGTGGGGTTTGTATGTTGGGGGGTGTAGGGGGAGTCTATTGGGGGTTTGGTGGGGGTGGGGGGGGGACAGGTGGGTGTCAGGGTGGGCTATTTATGTGGGGTTGGTGGAAGGGGGTCATGCGGAAGTGGTGGGGGGGGAAGGTGGGTGGGGGTGTAATGTGAAAGTGGGATGGGGGGTGCGGGGGGAGGGGATGTTTAGGGTGAGTCTGTTAGGGTGAGGTAGGGGATTGCTGGTGGGGGTGGGTTAGGATGTGCTGGTGGGGGTCAGCAACTTGGGGGGAGGTGGAGGGGGAGTCTTCTTGGGGTGAGGTGGGGGCCTGGAAGTATAAGTGTTGGTGGGGTGGGTTATGACGGTGGGGATGGGTGAGGGGGGTTGTGAAGGTGGGTGGTGTAGTGGGAGCGGAGGTGTCCAGGTGAGGGTGGGGTGGGCTATCCAGATGGTGGTTGGGGGTGGGTTGTCTATGTGGGTGGGGGTGATCTCCATTTCATTATGGGGGTGGGTTTTCTAGGTGGGGGAGGGGGTGTGTGATGTCTAAGGGTAAGTTATCCCGGGTGGGGGGGGGGGTGAGTTGTCTCGATGGGGGTGGGGGTGGGGCTATCCATTTGAGAGTTGAGATGATTTTGTGTTTTCCATCAAATGGATTTATGTGTTTTGGAGTTTTAGCTAATAAATTTGGTAGTAGAATAAAACCTATAAAATTAATGATCTATAATAAAAGAATCAATATAAAGGTGATGAATATAAAATATATGAATTTTTTCATGATTTTTAAATAACCATGCTTTACCCTTAAATCAATTATGATTGATGGGGGTGTATGTAATTATTAAGGTATTATATGGGTATTTGGGTGGGCTGTCAAGGAGGGGGGGTGGGGGAGTCAATTTGGGTATGGGGTGGGTTGTCAAGGCTGGGGGGGGGCTATCCATGGGGTATTGACGAGGTGGGGGTGGGGGTGGGTTGTACAGGTGGGGTGGGGGGGTGTCCAACTGGGGTGGGGCTGTCCAGGGGGGGCTGCTGGGGGTAGCGACTATAAGGGAGGGGGTGTGGTATGTCCTAGGGAGGGGTGGGCTATCCAAGGGTTGGTGGGTAGGATATCCAGGTGGGGGAGGGGTGTGGGATGTCAGGGGGGTGGGGCTGGGCTTTCTTGTTGGGGGAGGGGGTGAGGGTTGTCTAGGGAAGAGGGGGTGGGCTGTCTAGGTGGGGTGGGGGACAATTACACCCCTTATAGAGCCCCCTGGACCCCCCCAGACACCCCCACCCCTGTACACTCCACTGCACCCATGGACAACCCTGATCCCCCCTGGGTAGCCCCCCCCCCCCACCTCCATGGACCCCCCACCCCCTAGACACCCCCCATCACAAAGACCCCCTACCACCTAGACGCCCCCCCCCCCCCAATGATAGACCCATCCCTTGGACATCCCCCCACATCACCTGGACACCCCCCACCCACCCCCTTGGACAACCACCTGGACACCGCCACCCCAGCTGGTTAACCCCCGAGACAACCGCACCCCCTTGCACAACCCCACCCTCCTGTACATCCCCCACCCATAGACACCTCCATCCCCTTTGACAACCCCCATAATACCCTCCACTCCCTTAGAGACCCCCACCCCCCTTGGATACCCTCACCCCCTGTACAACCCCCACACCCTCGAGAGAGCCCCTACCCCTGGAGCCCCCCTTGGACACACCCATCCACTTGTTCAGTGTATGTGATCACTCAAATAATCTAATAAAATATAAAAATTCTTCAATATAAAATTTACTCAACTTCTGTGTAATTCGACTCCACAATTGAACATAATCTTGTACACTCATGTATAGTTCGGTAAAGATATTTTGTTATAAATATATATTTTTTTTGTCTTTTATATTATAAATGTCAGAGAGTGTTGTGTTTTAGTTAAGGTTTCATATAATGTGAACAATTATTGTTTACTTATATATATTTTCGATGGAACGTCTATCTTATTTAATTGGTTGTGAAGAAATTACTTATTACAATTTTTTTTTACATAATGGATAGAAGTTGGATGTATGAAACTTATCAGATCTCAAGCGATTTTCATAATAATTAGGATATATTTTACGATTTTTATTTCAAAATGCATCAAATAGTGGTCACATACACTTCCCTTATTACAGTTATGTTGGAAAACCATGGTTGAGATGTGAAGATGTCATCTACCACTTGAAAAAATATGGTTTTCATGAAAATTACTCTTTGTAGTATCACAATGGGGAGAAAATGAAATCTCAAATTGCTTAGGATCCAAATTAGTGGAATGTATTGGGGAATTTGTTATATGACTAATTTCCATTTATTCTTCATCATGAAAAAGAATGGATTGTGATCCTATAATACTTAGATATGACAACACATGATGCATTTAATGAAAATGATGATGTTTTCAGGGTGAAAAATTGAATGATGCTGACACGACTCCAGTATATCGACAATGCGGTAAAATGAAAAATCTATACTTTTTAATCTGATTGTTTCATGGGAAAACTATGAATGGGATTAAAAAAATTTCCATCGACTACATTCTTACATTATTGAATGACTTACTTTCAGATGATCCAGATATTACCTCAATCCACAATATGGAATGAAAGTTTGTTGAGGTACTTGGATTTTTAATAAACAAAATTCATGCTTGCCGGAAATATTTCAGTTTATTCTGGGAGGAAATGGATGAATGAAATGATAGTATAAAATGTGGCACATCCCACTGGAAGCCAAAAGCTGATGGAACACCATCCCATGTGCCACAGAATGTAATTTGGCACATTACATTGATCCCCAGTCTCCAAAATATTATTATGTCTGATGAAATATCAATTAAAATATGATGGCTTGATACCGAGAGAAAGAATAATAATGATGAATTGGATCACCCAGTGTATTGATTTTCAAGGAAGATATTTGATGTTCGATATCCTGATTTTTCAATTAACGTGCATAATGTGAGGTTGGGTAATTTTTATGATGGTTTTAATTTATTTGGGAAAATTCTTTCTTCTCACAAATCATGATTGGTTTTCATACAAATTTCTAACCTTACCACATTGTTGTGTATGAAAGAACCATTCACTTTCATGAGTATACTCCTATACGACCCTTCTGATCGCGCCAATGATATATACGTATACATCAAACATTCAATATAAGAGTTGAAACATCATTTGGATGTGGGTGTGTGAACATACGATGCTTATTCATAAGATATATTTCATATGCATGTTGTGATATTGTGGACGATAAATTATTTTTTTTCTTATGCAATGATGTCTGGATGGGTCAATAAGGGAAAACATTCATGTATAGTTTGTATGAAGAATACATGATCTAGAAGACTGAAACATCACTGTAGATTCTGATTTATAAGACTTCAACGATTCATTCCAATTGATCATCCCTATATAAATAATCTTCTATGATTTGACAATACCCTGGAGACTGATGGTCCACGTCAGTTTATGTCTAGAACAGATGTGCTTATGAATTGAATGATTTCATTTTTTCTTTTGGTAAGGGTCAAATGAAACCAGGAAGGAGAAATAAATTTTCCAGTGAATCTTGTTACAAATGGAAGAAGATAAGTATCATCATTGATTTTCTTTTATGGTCATCCAATATGTTATGTCATTTCTTAGATGTAAATCACATTGGAAAAAAATATATGTAAAATGTTGCTTTTAATTCTTCTAAATGTTAAGAGAAATACAAAAGAAGATTTACAGTCTCGGTGTGACTTGGTGTATTGGGACATCAGACCAGAATTGCATTCTGTATATATCAGTAAAAATTTATGGAAACTTCTATGTGCTTCTTATATGATGACACCTATAAGAAAAAAACTATTTCTAGATGTACAAGAGACTATTATAGTTCCTGAGGTAAATTCAAGAAACATATTTAAATGGTTCAACATAAGAGAGTTGAAGTAAAAATAACTGAAGACTCATAATTATCACAATCTTCTACATGTGTTTATTTCACTTTCAATTTGTCTTCTTTTTTCCAATAATGTATGGGTGGTTGTTATTCGGTGTTACCATTTATTAAGAGATATTTGTGGTAAGATTTTATCCAAGTATTTCATGGAATAATAGTTTCTATATGCCCATTAATTTTAACTGAGTTAGATAAAATATTTTCTCCATCATTTTTCACGTGCATTGTCACGACCCATCCCCCGAGGCCCATGTCGTGACTACCCGAAACCTGCCATCCATAGTCCAGGGGCTGACGACTAGCACCGAAGGTGTATTCCATTAAACTGGGAAGTTATTGCCTTTATAAACTATAAACACCCGCAACCAAACACACAACAAGACAAAAATGAAATTAAACTGTTTAGAAAAAATTTATGTATTGTAACTAAAAAAGGGCCAGAATACAATCCAAAATGGTGATTTAAAGTACAATTGAAATGAAAAACAACTGAGGGAAGAGAAATATAGCTACTAGATCATCCACCTAGGTTCATACATGATGGTTTGGTACAGATCTCATACTCATCACTCACATCCAGTAGTTTCCTCTACACACCGTCACGCCGTGTGATCCACCTCCAGGAACCATTCAGTCTTGGAAATATTAACCTCGTTCAGTGTTGTCTGTTTTTTGCATCCAACATAACAAGGTGCAGGCATAGCCCATGCAGGGGTGAGTATAACGATACTCAGTAGGGACCTCGAGACCCTCTAGGTCTCACAAATTCCAACAAGGATAAAACAAAAAGTATGAAATCAACAGATAAACATACATAGGTATATGGCCATACAGATAGAAAATTTATCAAATAAACCATCTCAATCATGAGTAAAACATAGTGAAACTGACTCATCTCATATATAGATTTATTATAGGCGTATTGTTAAGTAATATTCCTAGTCACAACGTCGAACCCCTCAGCTGATGGAGAACTCCTCCTCTATCTAGTACAGTGGGTCTGCCGCATCACACAAAGGTGCTTTCCACTAACCTTGGACTATTGAGGTACTCCTCCTATCGAGTACTGTGGGTCTACTGCATCACAGATAAGCGCTCCCAACCATGGGAATGTAGTGTAACATAGCGGCTCTCGACCTCGTGGCCTACTGAGGAACTCAACCTATTGATTACCGTGGGTCTATCGTGTCACCATGGTGCTCCCCACCGTGGGTCTGCCACATCACCAAGTCGCTCCCCACTGGGCCTGTCGAGTCACTCCGAGTCAAATTAGTCAGTATTCGTCAAGTCTCTTCCAGCCACTGGGTTCCCGCACTATGCTCGTTCGTCATGGGGAGGATCTGCTCCACGATCTACTGGTCGATACTCAAACTACCAAAAAGTCCTAGGAAGAAGTATCTCAGAGGTCTGCAACATCATAAGGGTCTCAACGTATTAGAAGGAACATCAATCTAACACTCGGTCAGTGAATTACTAGCCTTTTAGTCTTGGGGCCCGGTTGGATTCGTGCTCGATCCAACTGGACCGTTCCCCATATTAATCTGAATATCACTGGGGTATTATTCATACGGACCATCTCACTACACGATTTTCAGCACCACTGATTGTTCGTCAAACAGACGTTTGATGCCAAAGTAATGGCCAAAGGAATGTAATTGGGTCATAGTGGGATCAAATCCAGTCTATCCCATTCGGACAGACTCAGTCCAACCCGGTCGGGGCCGACCCAGATCGGGTCGACCCGGAACGCGATGGTTGTGAGGGAATTGTGAGGATGGCTCAACCGAGGGGTACGAGGAGGGCTCGGTCTAGCCTCGGGTACCGAGAGGGTGCAAACATGCTGCGAGGGAGCGGACCGACCGTGGGGTCTCATGGACCGGCCACATGGGGGGACTAGCCATGGCTCGGTGGTCCATCCGTGGGTGGGTGGATGGGATGTGGGTTGGCGGACCGACCGCCAGCAGTGGACCAGCCACGGGGCGCCGTTTCGACTCAAGGTAGGCAGCTTGGGGGCAACGGCTCGATGGACAACGTCAGCGGCTCGACAGATGGCGACGGCGGCTCGACGTACGGCAGAGTCACAAGTGGTGGAGCTGCGGTGAATGGAGGTTCTGTGGTGGTGGTGGTTGAGGTATGGTGGTGTCCTTGAAATTTTTCCTTCATTGTTTTCATCACCACAAGTCATCACAAGATTTGTAGAGGGGTCGGTCAATGTTTCTTTGGCCCGTACCCTCCGCATTAGGGCGGTAACAAACAGATCAACATGAGCAAGAATGACAACGTGAAACCCTCCTGCAATGATTATTCTCTCAACCCACAAAAGAAAACATATGCAGATAAACTATTTAGAAATTTCATCCACATTCCTTGTTTCTTAAGGGAATAACATGGGTAAAAATATAATCATTCACAAATTAAACCCCTACATCAGGTTGTTCATTGACATTGGCGTGAGATGTACGTATGTTGATTCATCGTAGATGAGGACATCCCACTTCGAAATAAGTCCTGAGGAAGAAACTCAATGTCGAGGTTAGATTTCTTTTTTGGCGGAATGTTCTTTGTTGGTGGAGTGTTCTTCATGGAAGAATTCATTCTTCATTGGAGATATTTATACCACCAAACACTCTCTCTCCATCTCAAAAGAATGTTCTAAAAAGAAAAACCCTTCAAAATAAAAAGTGTTTCCCCAATTTTAATTGTTGACACAATATCAAATTAAATAAATTAACTCACTATTTTGTCACAATTTAATTAGTTGTGTTTGCATAATTTAATGTGGAGGAAGCTGAAGAGGAACCTCCACATTAAAGTGGTAGTTGAGAAGTTTCTCCCTCATTAAGAGGGTTGAGGTGGTCCCCATCCCTGAATTCAAAATTGGGAGGTTTTGAGGACATGGGTGGTCCCCACAAACTTAACTCATGTAGTGGAGGTTTCAACAAATAAAAATAAAAAATAAACTACACAACATTATTTTTATTTTATTCATTCACAAAAAACCCAAAATCTATCTTTCACTCTCGACCCACTTCTGTTGAGGTGAAATTCATCTTTAGAGAATATCAGTGCTGCGAGTTCTACGGTGCCATTATATTTCTATTCCGAGCACTGGATCAGATGTTAGAAAAAACTTATCACACATTTATTAACCATACCCGAAGAAAGGTTCTGAAATTCATTCTGGGAACTCCGGGCCTCAAATTCACATGCCATCAATTTTTTCGGACTCATAAAATTATCCATATTTTTTAAAAAATTATATGGAAATTCAGGGTCTTTACATTCTCCCCACATTAGTGATTTCTATCCACGTTTGCCAAAACTCAAACTAATGGGAACAAGTATGGTACCGAGCATGCATATAAGCCTCCTACTCCCTGGTGTTGTCCTAGAGGTTCTCGTGCTGCCAGCAAATGCACGCTAGAGGTATCGACGGTCCACGAAGGACCCACTCCTGTCGATCCTCAATATCTTCTTGAACCTCCGTAAAAGTTGCCCCATCGTCGACGACTAGATCTCCATGGTCGATGTTGTGAGAAGGGTCGTGCATAGATCTACTCAGCTAGGATATGTGGAAGACTCCTTGAACTCGGTTAAATAGAGGTGGAAGGGCTAAGTGGTATGGAACCACGCCAACTTTGTTGAGGAACTTAAAAGTTCTGATGATCCTTAGAGATAACATTCTACCTCGGCCAAATCTCCGTAGACCTCATCGGGGTGAGACCTGTAGAAAGACGTGGTCGCCATCCTCGAATGCTAGAGGTCTCCGTATATTGTCAGCATATGATTTCTTCCGGCACTGTATAGTCTTTATGTGCTAATGGATGACTTGAACCTTCTCTGTGGTAGCCTCTTCCATCTCTGGTCCTACTAGTGTTGACTCCCTCGGGTTAGTCCATCACAAAGGTGATCTGCAAGGTCGCCCGTATAACGCCTCAAAAGGAGTCATCCCAATGATGGAGTGATAGCTGTTATTGTATGAAATATCAAACTAGCCAAGTGATCCTCCTAGATATGACCAAAGTCAAGGAAACAAGCACGCATCCTATCCTCAAGTGTCGGAATGGATCGCTCTGTCTGGCCATCCATCTAAGGATGAAAGGCGGTGCTCAAACGAAACTGCATCTTGAAAGCCTTCTACTACCACTTCAATAGTGGAGAATTAAAATTTGCATCACAATCAAAGATAATCATCGAGGGTACTCCATGTTACCGTACAATATCCCACCAATAGAGGCATCCCAAACTCTCTACTAAACCCTGCTCTCTAACTTGTAGGAAGTGGGCCGACTGGGTGAGTCAGTCGATGATCACCCAAATCAAGTCATGAACCCTAGATGTACATGGAAGTCATGTCACGAAGTCCATGGATATCCAACCCACTTCCACTCTAGGACCTCTAAAGACTGAACCAAGCCTGCTGGTACCCGATGCTCCACCTTCAATTACTAACATATGAGGCACCAAGAGAAAAACTCTACAAATGCATTTTTCATTCCCGGCCACCACTGTGGTCGTCGGAGATCATGGTACATCTTCACCACTCCTAGATGTACTAATATAGGGTAAGTGTGGAACTCCCTCAACACATAATATTGATGTGGCACTGGTACCGTGGTACATCCTCTGAAGAGGATGACATGCTCCCAACCTTCAGAAAATCCATCAGGTGCATGTCCTGTGGATATATGAGCATGTCATGCCTTGCAGTCAACGTCCCCACTCTACACCTCCTTGAAAAGTAGAATATGTGGGGGGTGACTGAAAGAGGCTGAATAAAAGCTACACCATATCTATCCTCAAAGGATACATCTAAAGCAGCCAGCTTATCCATTGCCTAACCAAGAAGCTATATACCAGTCCTCCTACTGAGTGCATCTTCATCAATGCTCCACTTCCTAAGAGTATATATTATCTCGAACTGATAGTCTTGCAGGATCTCAAGCCATCATCGTTGTCTTAGATTTTGGCCCTTCCAAGAGAAGATATACCTGAGAATCTTGTGATCAGATTACATGATAAAATTCTCTACCATCAGAAAGTGCTGCCACATATTCAAATCTAAGACCAATGCTGCTAACTCCTGGTCATGGGTAGCATAGTTCTTCTCATGTTGTCTCAACTATTGAGAACCACATGCGATCACTCCTTGCTCCAGAATCATGACACATACGATTCTGGTCTCTGATGCATCGGAGTAGACTACATACCCTACGCCTTCCTCTGCAAGCCTCAAGATGGGGGCACTAGTCAGCCTCTGCCTCAGCTCCTTGATAATCAGCTGGCGTCTCTCTGACCACATGCAGGGTTGCCTCCTCTTCATCAAGGATGATAGTGGCGCAACAACACTTGTGAAATTTGGCACAAACATCCAGTAATATCTAGCAACACCCAAGTAGCTTTGTACCTTCATCACACTCCTGGGTGGATTCCATGATAGTCCTGCCTCAATCTTCACTGGATCTATGGAAACTCCAGCCTCTAATATGACATGTCCCAGAAAGTGAACCTCACGAATACAAAACTAGAACTTCGAGAGCTTACCATAAAGCTCGTTCTCTTTGAGTGTGTCCAGTAAAACCTGCAAATGATAGGCATGCTCCTCCTTATTAGTTCAGTAGATCAAAATATCATCGATAAAGACTACGACAAAGCGATAAAGGTATGGCTAAATGATCCTGTTCATGAGTCCCATAAACACTAATAGAGAATTGGTCATGCGGAATGGTATAATAAAGAACATGAAATGGCCATACTGACATCTGATGGTTGTCTTCTCAACATCCCCATCTCACCCACTGAGCAGTTGATATACTAATCTGGGGTCTATCTTTGAGAACTATCGTGCTCTCTTCAACTGATCAAAGAGGTCATCAATTATCGGGAGTTGGTACTTGTTCTTCATGGTCACCTGGTTTAGATGTTTATAGTCGACACAGAGTCTCAATCTCCCATCCTCCTTCTTAGCGAACAAAATCGGGGCTGCCAAGGTGAATCACTGGGCCGAATGAACCCCTTCCCCTATAAGTCCTCCAACTGTACCCACATATCACGAAGCTCTACGGGAGCCATTCGATATGTTGGTTTAGATATCGGCATCATCCCAGGGTAAAAATAAAAGTACAATTCCACCCCTATGAGAGGTGGTTTATCGGGAACATCATCAGGGAAAACATCCGCATACTGGTCCACCACTATAGGATAACGTAGACTCTCCACTTCAACTGGTCTGAGGGTATGTCTGGACAACTGATGAGTGATCGGCTACACCCTCCTCCAGGCAAGTTCATCCTGTGCTGCAAAGGCTCTCTTATCATCATTGATGGTTATCCTATTCACATCAGTGCGGAAACACCACAAATTGCGCCTAATACAGTCTACCTGAGCATGGAATGTATATAACTAGTCCATACCCATGATGAAATTGCAAGGCCTCGACGCCACTACTATGAGATCTCAGTCGAAGCTCTAACCTCCTAGAGTAAGCTCGCACTATCGACACCAGTGATTAATCATCGAATAAGCTCCTGTAGGAGTCTCTAGATGTAAATATTGAGCCAATGGCTCCATCGGAATTACTGTGCTCTGAATGAGGGAAGTGGAAATAAATGAATGACTGGCCCCTGCGTCGATTAGTACTATAGATATGGTGGAGTAGAAAAATATCGTAACTCATATCATCTCCGAAGATCCATGATCACAAGCCTCATCTGCCTGGATCGTAGCTCTCCCATGTCCACCTGCTCTATACGGTCGGGGTGGACCTCTTGGTGGTAGTGGCAGTAATATATTGAATTGTCGCCCACTGTCAGCTGCATGACAAGATCCTCTTCAACGTCTTCCTGCTCCCAGTAAACCTCCATGGTCAAATCTCTATCTCTGCTTGGGTGGTCCTTTGAATGTCTGCTGATCATCCGTACGGAGGGTCGGACAGTCATGCGCCTTGTGACCGTACCCTCCCCTTGCGTATCACTGACCACTCCTGGTATGACTGTCTTCGCATCGGGTGCCCCGAACAATCGATCCTGAGTTATGCAATCGTCCATCTGTAGGTATGGTCCTCTTAGACCTCTGCGACATCTGCCTAATGCCAGCTGTAGAAGACTCCTCTACTTGATGACTGGTAGTGGAGCTCGCTGCTGGTGACTACTCAGCAAGGAAACTCTCCACCAAGATGGCTCTCTCTAACACCCCCCTCTTGTGTCGGGATGCTGAGTGAGATCATCGAAGCCCTGCTCTCCCTCTTGAGCCCCTTCTCAAAGGTACATGCCTCGAAGAATGCGTCTCGCACCATATATGTGGAGTAGCATGAGAGGTCAGTGAACCTCACTGAGTACTGATCTACAGTTATGTTTCCATTCAGTATATGATGTAAATCTTGTTTGTGCACTGCACAAAGAGTCACTGGGACAAAATCTGAGTGAAAAATGCTCTCGAAGCCTGCCCATAGAGGCGTCACCACGTCATGAAACTAGAGCATCAATCTCCACCATCTGAATGCTACTTCCTATAGAAGGCTAGCGACATGGATCACCATGAAATCATCTGGTTCCCATACCAATCAGAGGAACCTCACTATATCCTCCAGCCAATCCTCATCCGCCTGTGGGTCTTTCTATCCCATGAACATGTGTGGCCTATAGTGACGGAACTCGTGAAACACACTCAAGTTGCATGCACCGTCTTCTGTTGGGGCTGGTGGAATCAGTGGCCTAACAGAGAGTGGTACCGCTGGTGCCTCCGCTGGTGCATCTACTAGAAAATTTCCCTACACCAAAGCCTCATTGCTCGGTGGGCTATTAGTGCATTTCACTCTCAGAACTCTAGCTGGCTGTCTTCGTGGTGGCATGCTAAAAAGAAACAGGTGGTCCAAGGTCAAAAGTTTTACCTGGTGAGCTGAAAGTTATACCTAGAGAGCTGACTGAAAAAATCACAACGAAAATTTTTGAAAACACACACAGAATTGGTGTTTTTGTGCACGAAGTCAGAAATCAGAAGTCAGGGTCCTGGTGTGTGGATA
This sequence comes from Viscum album, assembly GCA_963277665.1. Classification (NCBI taxonomy): domain Eukaryota; kingdom Viridiplantae; phylum Streptophyta; class Magnoliopsida; order Santalales; family Viscaceae; genus Viscum; species Viscum album. The sequence continues at coordinate 235,134,078 of OY728157.1, read as the reverse complement.
CATTGACCACTGCACCAACATTGGACTCAATGAACTGAACACTGCACTCATTACCCTTACCAATAATACTTCACATAAAATATTATTGTCCTATTTCTGCTATAGAACTGAATCCTCTGATACCAATTTGTCACGAACCATCCCTCGAGGTCCATGCCTTGACTACCCCAAGCTCTCCTTCCAAAGTCCAGGGGATGGGGACTAGCACCAAAGGTGTATTACCTAAAACTGAGAAGGCATTTTCTTTATAAAATGTAAACACCTGAAACCAAACACACATCAATATATGAAAACATGTAAACAGTACAGAAAAAAATTAAGTACAGTAAGTAAAAAAATTTCCATAATAAAATCCCAACTACAGAGTACAAGTACAACTGAAATGAAAACAAACTAAGTAAAGAGAAATACAACTACTGGATCGTCCTATGAGGTTCCTAAATGAAGGGTAGGTACATATTGCCTCCTCGACACTCACATCCACCTATCTTCTCTACATACCATCACGCCGTATGGTCCACCTCCAGGTACCATCCAGCCCTGGTACTCAATTCCTCAGTCAGTGTTGTCTGTCTTTTTCATCCAATACAACATGGTGCGTGCATGACCTGCACAGGGGTGAGTATAATGATACTCAGTAAGGAACCCAAGACCCTCTAGGTCTCACAAAATCCAACAAGGATAAAACAAAAAGTATGAAATCAATAGATATCCTTACTTAGGTATATCCTCATACATATACCTATGTTATCAAATAATTTATCTCAATCCTGAGGAAAACACAGAGGTTCTGACTCAACTCACACAAGGTTTTATTCTAGATGTAGTGTTAAGTAATGTTCCTAGTCACAATGGAGGTCACCTCGGCTACTAGATATATCCTCCTCAATCAAGTGTAGTGGGCCTTTCGTGTCACACAGTGTTTCTTCCCACTAACCTTGGACTGTTGAGGTAATTATCCTATAGAGTACCATGGGTCTACCGCGTCACACAGAGGCACTCCCCCTTGTGGCCTGCTGAGGTACTCCTCCTGTTGAGTACCTTGGGTCTGCCGCGTCACCAAGGTGCTCACCACCGTGGATCTTATGCGTCACCAAGTCCATCCCCACTGGGCCTATCGGGTCACTCTCTGTCGAATCGGTTAGTATTCATCAAGTCTTAGTGATCCACTAGGTTATCTCAGAACACTCGCTTGTCTTTGGGAGGATCTATTCCATGATCTACTGTTCGATACTCAAACTTCCAAAAAGTCCCATTAAGAAGTATATTTCAATGGTATTCCATGTCCTAGGGGTCTCAACGTAAGAGACAACGCGTCAATCAGATGCTCGATCTGTGAGTAATTAGCCTTTTAGTCTCGGGGGCCCGGTTGGATTCATGCCCGATCCAACCTGATCGTTCCCCATCTTAATCCAACTATCAGTGGGGGTATCACTCATAGGGACCGTCTTGCTCCATGATTTTTAGTGCCGCTGACGGTTCGTCAAACAGACGTCATGGGCCAATGTTATGGCCAATAGAATGTAATTGGGTCATAGTGGACCAGGCCCGCAGTGTGGCCCGGACCGTTTGGTCTATCCCTACCCGCGAGGGCTGCGAGGGTTCCGCGATGGCAGCTCAGCTGTGGGGCACCACATGGGTGCATTCCGGCCATGGGTACCTCGAGGGCCCGGACTGGCTATGAGGGCGTGGAGCGGCTTCAAGGGTGTAGACCGATCACATGAGTGTGGACCACCAACGAGGTGGCAGACCGACCGCGGGTTAGAGGATTCGGCCCCGGGTCGGCGAACCGGATGCATGGCGGCATTCTGGCCACAGTTTGGCCTACCATCCGCGAGGCATCGGTCATGCCATGGGATGGTGGTGCGGCATCAACGGTTCGTCGCAAGATGGCTATGTTTCGACATACACCTGTAGTGGCTCGGCGGATGGCTGATTCGCGAGCGGCAGAGCCATGGGGCATCGATGGCGCGATACGTCTGGGGCCATAGGATGGTGGTGTCATTGTGTCTTCGTCTTTGTCCCGTTCAACACCAAAAATCATCACATGTTTTTCATAGGGGTCCGGTCATGTTTGTTTGGCCTATACCCTCCGCTTTAGGGTGGTAGGAAACAGCTCAACAAAAACAAGAATGAGAATGTAAAACCCTCCCACAATGATTATTCTCTAATACTGCAAAAGAAAACAAATGCGGAACAATTATTTAAAATGTTGATCTGCGTTCCTTGTTTTAAAATGGATTAACATGGGTAAAAATAAAATCATTCAAAAATTAAACACCTACCTTGGGTTGTTCATTGACATTGGTGTGAGAATGAAGTACGAATGTCAATTCTTCGTAGATGAGGACTTTCCACGTCGGAAGAATTCCTGAGGAAGAAGCTTGAAGTTGAGGTTGAAATTATTTATTGGCAGAGCGTTCTTTGTTGGAGGATAATTCTTAGATGAATAACGTGATCTTCTTTGGACAGATTTCTCCCACCAAGAGCTCTCTCTCCATTCCCAATGAATGTTCTCAAAAGGAAAAACCACCAAAATAAAATGTGTTTCCCCAATTTTAATTTTAGGCACAATTTCAAATTAGATAAATTAATTAACTAAGTTGGCATTATTAAATGTTGTTCTTTGGAATAAGTTAATGTGGAGGAAGCTAAAGATGCTCCTCCATATTAATGAAGGAGTTGAGAAGTTTCTCCATCATTAAGTGGGGTTAGGTGGTACCGAACCCTAAATTCAAATTATGGTGGTTTTTTAGGACTTGGGTGGTCCCCACCACCTTCACTCATGTAGTGGAGGTTTCAACAAATAAATATAAAAATAAAATGAACAAAACTTTATTTTTATTTTATTTGTTCACAAAAAACCCAAAATATATCATTCACTCTCGACCAATTGCCATCGATATGAATGTCTCCTTATGTTAATATCGGCGCTGCGAGATCAACGGTGCCCTTGGATTTCAATTACGAGCTCCAGTTCAAAAGTTAGAAAAACCCTCTCTCACATTTATAGAACGTAAATGAAACAATGTTCATAAATTCATTTCCAGAACACTATGCCTCATAATCACATGCCGTCAATTTTCGCGAACTCATAAAATTCCCATATATTTAAAAAAAATACATGGAAATTTAGGGTCATTACATGCATGTTGCATCTGACGGTCCATATTCCAAATAAATTACTTCTCATATGACATATTTCATTTTGTAGGATGTATCCAACTCAAATAAATATGTTCACATTAAATTCTTTTCTCTGAAACATGAATCATCCTCTAGTTTCTATCGTGAACGGTTACATGGATCAAGAATATATGGATTTTTTATCTATGTATTTGTCTGATCATACTAAAAGAATAAATATACTAATGTGAAATGAAGAAGAACATTATGAGGAATTTGAACCCAGTTTTCCATCACTTCCTCAAACAAGAATAATTTTTGAATCATATACATTGATGACATTAATCCTTGAAGAGCCGGAGAGGGCACATCACACAGTTTAGTTCGAATATGATTTATTCGATTACTACAAATTGTAATTAAATTGAATATTTATATCATATATATATATATATTAAAATAATCATATTTTTATCAATAGGGAACATAAAGCGATGATAAATAGAAAAAATAATTCTTTATATATGTGAAGGAGGGACACATTGCATACCAAAGAGTTTTTTTCTTGGTTAAAATTGATGGTAATAATATTATTGTTTAAAATAATTAAAAAAATATTTAATTATGTTTAATATTAATTTTTATTTCACGTATTATGTTTTCCTCCTGACTCTGTCTCTGAGGAAATAAGAGCATTGGACTTTGGTCATAATACAATGGTTTGTGACTATAAATCATTTATTATTACTCAGTACAGAATTCTTATCATTGACCGATCAAAGAATATTATAACCAATTATGATGGAGGTATGGTTATTGGGACAACAATATTTTATGCCAGTGCATTAGATAGTAGACCTCGATTAGAAAAAGTAGGTTATTGTAGAGTCATTTAAAAAATAATAATATTCCATTATTACTATCATGGATGAGTCATGATAATGAAATGATTGTGGTTTTATTTGATGATGAGGACGGGAACATTTATTAACGATTTTAGATTTTTATTAATTGATATTACTCACAATCATTCTACCAATGAACCATTTATATTAGCATCAATGGTGAAACAAGATTTTTATGTCGATGACCATCTTCAACAAGAATTTGATGTCATTATTGAAGTAATTCCAAGGGATATTCTTGATGATGGTGATGATGTAATTGACACCCTCCCTACTGCCATTTGAAACAATCCATTTTTTACTTTTGATGAATCAAATAGCTCAATTCTCAGAGTTGAATATGAAACTGAAGTTGTGGTTGAAAATATATAGAATCATTGATCCATGTTTACAATTCTTTTGGTTTCAATCAACATGGGTTTTTATGGTTGGTACTATTCAAATTTATTTAATATTTATTTCAAATATTATGTATCCAACTGGTCCATTATGTGATTTTTCGATTTTTATTGGCTGCAATTTTATTTGTATTACATTATTATTATTTTTTAATTGAACCATATTCAACACTACGAACCCATCATTTATAACTTGGTGGTCATTTTAATTCTTTATTGGCCATGTATAAAATTAGTAAAACTCTATGACCCACCTAAATAATATCACCAAATAATGATCATGATATGTGTTTTTCTTCTGCAAAACATGTATAATATATGTCTCATTTATCTGGGCTAAAGAAATTTAATTTTTCCTTAATTTCAACAAGTGTTATACAACTTATAAATCTAGAAGATATCATATCCTTGTTCATATGTTTATATCATAATTTCCAACTATATTAATGGTATAATCATTCATAATATATATACGCATGACACTTATTAAATAACCATCCTACTCCAAATTTAATTTTTTATAACATCTTGTATGATTTTTTTTAATTATTTGTTTATTCATTAAATCTCACCTAAAACAATGGATAATTTAATTATCAATGATTCCCCCTATGCCCTCACATATATTTTTTTGGGTTACACATTAGATATCATTTTCTAATTACATTCAAATTTGTTTTCAAAGGTAGGAAATGCAACCAATTGAAGAGAGGTGACAGGAAAATATGATGGACAACAATCGTCAGATGGATGAGATGGGAATTCCACCACTAGTTCCTGTAGTGAGTATTCTATTTCAAATATAAATATTTAAATTATATATAATGTCATGTGATTATATTTTTTATAATCATTTTTTCAGGATCCACCTCTTAGGATGACAATTATTTCATGAGTATCCTCTTAGTGGTCATAGTACTTAGGGTTTTTGTAAGAGGGGGGGGGGTACGTGAGCTAGCCGATCTAGTCCGCGTACCCGATTAGACCCAAACCCTCTCACTAACATACCATCTATCCCACATTCTAATCCTATTGTGTCATTATGGACACATGAGATATTTAGGCCTCCCCTTATTTCACAACCTATTACATCTGATCCACATTAGTTGTTTTTACTATATCTGATGATGATTCCCACTCCCCATCTTGCATTTGGCCAGCCATACAATGAGCTTAATTTACATATTCTTCCTTCACTCTGAGATTTTTTATTGAATATTTTTCTACTCCTAGTCTGGTACAGTATATCCTTGTGGAGCATACATTAGGACCCACTCCACTCGTACAGGGACATCCTTAATTTCTGTGGATCCAGCATCACTCATCGATCATACTACATCAGTTATATTTATACAACCCTAATATTTGTTTATACGATTGATTAATTTTATTTTAAAATGTATTGATAAAAAAAATTGTTTCTATTTTATAACAGATACATCTATTGATAGGAGGTTGGGGTGGGGTCATACACGCATGTGTGCATTGTGGAACCGACACACACAGTTGATGGAGGACTATAATGTGGACAATCAAATGATTGAAAAAAGGGCAGCCATGTCGAGTTTTGGGTGACACTTGAGAAATACTCTGACATCATTCCCATCACCAAACTCTCCTGGAGATTGGTTCCAAATGAAGACATTGATAATACTCGGTTAGAAGTATAGGTAAAAAAATACGGGGTATTTAATGAATTATGTTATTTTTTTTATTTATTTGAATTAATATTTTGGTGTTATCTTAAGATTAATTTCCCTAATGGTGAGGTTGCATGGCCCACATTTCTAAAGGTTTTAGTTGAGCTTTGTAGTGTCTATAAGCATGAGTTGAATATACTCTGGTAGGCCAGAGTTGGCACAGAGTTAGAGGCGGTCCCTGTCATTGATGATTTTCCATTAGAATAATATCTATAGATGATTAATCAATGAAAGAATACCCATTTTAAGTTATTATTCACATTTGAGGTATTTAAATGAAAATTTTCATGTTTTTCAGTAGTAGTAACTTGTATATTATTGTACATTATTTTGGAATAGTCTGAAAGAAATAAAAAAACATTGATGGTAAAAACTACCACCACACATTGGGACATACTACAATGCTAGATAATGAGAGGAAGATGATATGATATTAGTTCATATAATTTTGGTTTTGAAATTAATTATTGGTAAATAATTTCTATTTATGGTTTCCTTCATTCAATTTCACTGTAGAGGAAAACATTGAGTATGATAGGACGTGTTCCTCGAGAAAAACTAATTTGCTTGAGAAGAAGGATAAAAGATGGAAGTGAAGTTAATAAACTGACTCAGCAACAGATTTTATGTTTTACATTAATTATTTCAAATTTTCATATATATACTGTACCTTAATAGTATATATATATATATATTTGTAACTTGCTATTATAGAGGCCCTTGATGCCCATTAACATGAAAACATTGCGCCAAAGGGTCATTTAAATCTGGGGTAGGGAGATGAGAACCCTAGCTAAGTATGCTCTCGACCCGGGAAGAGTATAGCCTCGACTAGGTATTGGACCTCCACAGGTACGAGTTGTACTACCACTATGTTTCAGTAGTTTAAGGCACAAACAGAACACGATGACAAAAGGGCCATAGAGATGGCAGAACAGACTGCTATGGAAAACACTACATTTATGAATCAGATCAATGTTTTACATCCAACAAATCCAACCGAGTCCATCAAAACTTATGATTGATATATGTCATTGATGCATTCTATATATGGTTCACCAGGTGGACGATGTAGCGGTGTCTCAGATGAGGGTGAGGAGGAGGGGAGGCGGAGGAATAGGTTGGCGAAGAACTGGCCTAGGATAAGTATGAGGGCGAGGAAGAGGGCGTTGAGGAGGGTGCAGATGATGATGGGGATGACAATGAGGATGGGTGTTAGGCTGATGATTACGGTGATCATAGCTATGGTGATGCGGGAAAAATTGATATGTTATATTATTTACTGATATTACTAACATTTGATGTCTGATGATTGTTATTACTAAATGTATGTGTGATTTGGTAGGTAACATTATTGTTATTTATTTATCCTTAAATAATAAAAGTTGAATTGATGATTTGTAATGACTAATTCACCCCTCCCCTGCACACCCCCACCCCGAACACCCCCACCCCACATGGACACCCCCATCCCCTTGGACAACCCCCACACCCCATGGATAGCCCCCCGACCCCCCCGAAAACCCCCACCCCTGGACACCCCCTTCCCCCTTTGACATCCCCCCAACCACCCTAGAGACACCCACCCCGGACAGAACCCCTACCACCCTTAGACACCACCAAACACCATGGACTCCCCCACCCATATACACCCTCACCCTTGGAAGCCCCCCCACCATCCCTGGATAGACCCACCCCCGGACACCGTCTCCTCCCTTGGACAACACCAAACCCCCCGAGGACACCCCCAACCCCCTTGACACCACCCCATCCCCTGGAAAACAACACTCCCCCTTGACAGCCCCACCGCTTGGACAACCCTGACCCCCCTAGAAACCCCCACCCACCGGAAACGCCTTCCCCCTTGTATAGCCCCAACCTCATGTAAACCCCCCCAGACACACCGTCCCCCTAAGACAGGACACAAACCCCCTGGAAAACCCCCTACCCCCTAGACACCCTTACCCCCTTGACACCCCACCCCTATAGAGAACCCCCCTTACCCCCACCCCCACCCCAGGGCCACCCCCACCCCCTAGACACCCCTACCCCCTTTAAAAACCCCACAACCCCATGGACAGCCCGCCCACCACACCTAGACACCCCCGCCCACATGGACACCCCGAACCCACTAAACAACCCCCAAACCCCCTACACAGCCCCCACTCCCAGGACAACACCTCGCCCCCGGACACCCCCACCCCCTGGACACCCCCACCACCTGGACACCCCCACCCCCTAGATAGCCCCCACCCATTTCAACCCCCCCCCCACCCTCAATACCACCCCCAGGGAACCGTATACGCCCTTGGACAGTCCCCCAACCTCCTAGATAGCCACTCCACCCCTCCAGGGAACCACCCCACCACCTGGACACCCCACCCCTAGACACCTCCACCCCCATGGACATCCCCACCCCCATGGACATCCCCCGCCCCCAGACAACCCCTAATCCCTTGTGCAGCCCCAACCCACTGGATAGCTCCCCGACCCCACTGGAAACCCCCTCACCCCTTGACACCCCCTTCCCCCTTGGACAATCCACATCCCCATGGACACCCCACCCCCTGGACAACCCCCTCCCACCCCCTGGACACACCGACCCCGTGGAAACCCCCACCCAATGGACACCCCCAACCCCATGGACAATCCCCCAACCACCCTGGATATCTCCCGACCCTCAGACACCCCCTCCCCCTTAGAAATCAACCCGACCACCTGGACAACCCCCTCCCCCTAGACACCGGCTCACCCCTTACACACCACCCCACCCACTGGACACCCCCACCTCTGGACAGTCCCCCCCGAGATAGCACCATCACCCCCACAAAAACCCCCTACCCCATTTGGAACAGACCCAACCTCATGTACAGCCCCCACCCCATAGACAACCCCCACCACCGAACACCCCTACCCCATTGGACAACCCCCCCCCCCCCCACCAACCCCCCAATATTGCCCCCAACCCCTTGGACACCCCACCCCCTTGGACACCCCCTACCCCCTGGACACCCCCACCCCTTGGACACCCCACCCCCATGGACAGTCCCCCCCCCCCCCCACCATCCATGTTGATTACCCGCCCACCCCTTGGACACCCTAAACCCCCTGGACACCCCCACCCCCTAAACCCCAACCCCCTTTGACACAATCACCCCCTAGACACCCCCCACCTGGACATTCCCCCACCCCTAAGCATCTGCACCCCCTTGGACATCCCCCACCTCTGGACACCCCCACCCCGTGGACAACCCCCACCCCCTAGACACCCCCACCCCACTAAACAGCTCTTATGATTGTTTTTGAAATTATATTATTTGTATCATGAGAAAGCATGTATTATGAATGTTTATCAGAATTTTATATTTTCTGGTGTTCAATAATTAATTTATATCATCTTTGTTTTATCTTCAGGTGTTGAATTCTATATATTGTAGAGGGTAGGAAAGAGGGGATGTTGGTTGTTGGGTATTTCAGTAGAGGCTGTACGAGGGAGGAAATAGAGAAGGCTTATGTACAAGCCAGAGGGAAGCCTATAAGGCTACTGTTGTAATATTGGATTGATATATAACAACATGATATAAACCATTGGTATAAAGTTGAATAAACCTTCTATACCAATGGTTCATATAAAACCCTTTGTAAACACTATATCAATGGTTATTGTACCATTGGTATTTAGGTTCTACTTATAATATATACTAATGGTTGGAGGAATACCATTGGTATAGGTTCTAGATTTAAATTTTCCAACGGGTTGTAACCATTAGTACTTTTGTATTACATCAGCTGGCCAAAACCATAGGGAAACTGAATTGTTTATAGGTCTAACCCAACAGTTTCAAGGAAACCTTTGGTATAATGCTATCCACATTCCTTATCACCCAACGGGATGCCAAACCATTGGTATAACATATACAAATAGTTTGGTAGCCTTTCCCTATGGTTTTAAACTGTATGGAAAACCTTGGTTTTTAGCTGTGTTTATTTAATTAAACATCATATACATGAAGAGAATGTAAATATTAGAAAATAATTCTACAAATAAATCTATAATATATCTTATAGTTATATAAAAGTAATTATACACATTATTTAATCCTAAATATATAAATATTAATACGTTTAAAATAATTTATTTTATTTTTTGTTAATTAAATAGATATTTTTTGGAATTGTAGTATAATTTTAGGAAATTATACAATTTATAAAAATTAAAAATATATTTCTCTAATTAATAAAATTTCATTAATATCATAATTTGAATTTATGTTTCTTCATATCATAAATTTTCCACAATGTGGACTCATTTAAGTTATTATATACAATGAGAGTGGCATTGTTTAAATATCCTCGATTAAAATAATATTTAATTTATATTCTAGAAACATCTTCAATAAAAAAAATCTAATTTTATTTAAAGGGGCTATTTATAGAATTTCATTAATTAAATAATTTTTATAAAAAAATTTAGGTTAAATTTATACACTTATAATTTGTTTTTAACCCTTTTTAACCCCATTAAATCTTACCATTACAACATTGATTTTTATTAATTGAGGGTAAATATTGTTAATTTAAAATGGATAAGGAAACATAAATGAATCATGTAGGAAATAAATATTATACAATAATTTACCTTATTTTTATATTTTATATAAATTTAATATCATTATATAAAAAGTTATTTATTTTAAAATATCATATATTTATATGAGGACAGTATTCATTATATGAGTTTTTAAAAATAAAATTACAGAATGTATTTTAAAAAACAACATGCATATATATCCAAGTGTTTTCAATTTCATCTAGAAAATTCATGGATGACATTAATTAAAAAAATTATATTTGTTTGAATATTTGTAATATCACTGTTTTGATATTTCAAATAATTATAAAATTATTATGTCAGTATTTTTGATATCGATAATGTAATTATTTATTTAATACAAATTAATAATAAAGTACCATGTTGTGGAAAATTTTTTTATATTTACAAATAATTTTTATAGTTGAATATATCTTTTCAATAACCCCATATTAAAAATGTTATAGTTATTAAAAACATCAGTATGGCGCCTTTTACTTTTCGTTAAAATAAAATACTATGAAAGGATTAATGTCACCCTTGTGGCTCTAAGAGTTCATAAAATCTACCTAATTATTTTTTTGTCAAAAATAACTCATTCAATAAAATTAGTACAAGAGTAATGGAAATTTTCAAATTTTTATAATATTATCTTTACCCATAATTACCCAATTTACCCTTAATCGTGGTATTTAAAATTAATAAGCTAACAATTTTTATTTTAAAAAAAAGGAAAATATTTAAAAAGTTTGGAACATAGGATTAAAATTATGTAATATATTTTTTTAAAATTTAAAATACATAATAGGATAATATTATTTTAAAATTAATTCCACAGATGTGGTTAGAAAATGGGGTTTTAAAGTAAAAATATGCAAATGTTTGGAATGTTATTATATCAATATAAAAAAATTAGAATGAACATGACTGAATTCATAGATTTATTATTGATATAATTTTACTTTAAAAAAAATTAAAATATAATTTAACATTTAAATTATTTAGATGAAATGTAAGTTTTCAATTAAAATGCATTATTCATAAAAAATTGTCACATATCTGATAAATACAAAAAATTAAAACGAAGATAACTTTTCAATTATTATATTCAAAATGAAATTTATTTTTACATATATAATTTATAAAATTCCCAAAATTTAGTTTTATAACCTGTGTGTCATCTAACACCATGAAATTCTAAAATAACGACATTATATTTGATAATATGTTTGACACGCAACACCAAGTGTGTAAAAGAATATAATATCCCAATAAATTAAAAATTAATTAATATATTCAATAAATTGAATTTTAAAGTATTAATTTTAGTGCACACAATACTTGGTCATCTTCTACAACATAGAATAGCGTATTTTGCCAACAATCAATATTTTATTAAAAAAAGTATTAGTTAATGCAACAAGACATAAACTAGAAGTTCAATTTGTGGTTGTAAATATGATTAAATAACATAAAAAATATTTATTTTACAAAAACATAAAATGAATTCAATGGTTAAAAATTAATTAGAAATTAATATTAAAATCTATTTTATATAAAAGAAATGTTTTTATGCTCATTAAGGTGTTTAGTCCTTATAAATTAAATTAATTATTCGCAGTGAATAATTTTCATGAATTATTTATCTCTCTGACTTATAATTCTTAAAATAATTTTGTAAATTCATAAAATAGATTTTATAGTAAATAAATAATAATAAACATAATTTTACATATAAAAACTAATATTTTTAATAAAGGAAATTTTAACCCCTTTTAATCGAGAAGCTATTTAAAATCATATTTTTTAAATTTTATACATTTTATATTTAAATATAAAAAATAAATTTTTAATTTTTAATTAAAATATGTCTTATGGTTATTTTTTTTATTTTTTATGTGATGTTTCATTAATTCATTAATACTAAAAAATATTGAATTTTAATTCAAATCTATTTTTTTTGTTCAATATATTTATATTTTTAAATTAGGATTTGATATGGTCTCAAAGTATAATTAGACAAATTTAATATCATGTAATCTAATTATGTTAATTAGGATTAATTTCACATGTTTATTGGACAGAAAGCCATCTCAAAAAATTCATCATTTTTACATTAAAGACTATAATTGTTGCCATTTCTACGAGGTTAATATAATTTTATTTTTTTATTTTTATGTGATAGGAATATAGAAAAATGTATATAATATTTTGAATAATAAAAATGTATAATTTCCAATATTTTAAACATAGATTTCTCCAAAAATATTAGTGAGTGTAATTAAAATTAATTGTATTGATCAAGAGAAACATTTTCTTGTCAAAGGATAGATCCTTTAACATAAAGATAAAATGACCAAGAAAATATTCCAAAAACCAGTTTATGTTCATATTCATACCCTATCTACCATTTTATAAAATTTTTACCATTATTGGAGGCACATTACATGGGGAAAACGTGGGATTAATTCTCTTTCATAAAATTTATTGGAATGTCACTACTCCTCAACTATAAAAAGTCACACCCCCTCCCATTTCTTCACACCTCTAAAAACATTTTCCACATCCATAATATAATAAATAAATCTCTCAAAATCCATACCCTCATATTAGAATCGTCTATTTTTTCATTAATTCATCTGATGATGTGTTTTGGTATAATCCAAAAGGATTTACCAAAATAAAAGGTAACGTTCTTCAACGATCACTATTGTTCTATTTCATTATCCTCCCTTTCATTTCATATTAGTACCTAATTGTATTATAACATATGTATCTTAAATATACTTATATTTTTTTTAAAATTAATTTTTTTACGTACGCCTACACACACTTACATCAAATGGGTAATTAATATATAATTCGTGTATGTCGAACAACTACCTCATGGAACATTGCCATTCATTTTTTCTTTATCACCTATCATGGCTGATAATTATGAATGAAATGATGTATATATATATATATATGATATATATAATATTTATAGTGTATTTATAATTTTTAAATATTAATATGTCTCTTATCTTTGTGATTTTAGTTTTGTGAGAATACGATCATCCATTGTGGAATTGTTGACTACCACCTCCTGAAAAAGAAATTATTCATTCACTTTATACATGGAATGTATAAAAGATGGTTTTAATAGAACTATGTGACATATATGAAATTAATTTGATAAAAAAATTATAATATAAAAATACATATATATATAATTTATTTTTCATTCTTTTTTAACATGAAATTGAAATGAAAGTAGAATTCATGTACATATACGACCTACTTTCTATATAAACGTTGTATTTAATTTTATATCTCTATATTTATGGATTATTTCAATTAAATAAAAAATATATATGTATAATATATATGATATTTAAATAATGATTTAAATTATTTGGTTGATGAAATAAGGATTTATGTATTAACAACAATAACTAACAATTCAAAACATACTAAAAAAACTAGAAAATTAATACCCAAAATAGTGAAAATAATGAATGATTATTAATACATGAGAAATAATGTATAATAATAAGATTATATATATGATATTATTAACATGATTATGTTTCTTTAATATATTAGTGACATGTTAAAAACAATTATATATGAGGTTATAGGATGTTCACCAAAAGAAACAGAATGAAAGGGGTGTTTATTTCATTTTTCACATTCATGAGATAAATGTCAGATTTACTAATAACATATTTTTGTGGTTTATATAATAAAATTATGATTTATTGTATAATTAATTATTTAATCTTCATTTTACATTGATATTAAATTTTAATTATTTTATCTAATGGGATATGAGTTAAATTTTACCAAGTGGTAAAGAATTCAATAACCATACTCCTTTTCATTGGGATATATTACTTTTATGATGTTGAAAATATTATATTATTATGTGTGTAATCACTTTTTACTATATATTATTTTACATACACTTTTATTATGTTTAATGACATTCTATATATAAAATCTCTTCATCAATTTATTCTCAGATAAACATTATTGTCTTTTCAAGGGTTTACATCACAATCTCATTATGTTCTGGATTGTTTACACTTGAATATAGATTTGGGAATTTATTGAATCAATTTTTAATAAATCATTTTTTCTTCTATATATGTTATTTATGATCATTTCCATGTAATGGTACCATTTTCTAGAGTTTAGTATACAAAAGTTTTTAGAGAATGTATTTAAGATAACTCGTCTTCATTTCTCTATTTTGTCGAAAAATGTATTTTCACTTAAAAAAAATTGTTTTAAAAAATATTTTTCAAAAATATTTTTAACATTTTCCATTTTATTTTTTTGATAAATATTCACCCATTTTTTACTTTTACCGTGTTCCGACAAAGAAATATTTTATTCTCTTTCTGAAGAATAAATTTTTCTAAACATTCACCATGAAAAAAGGAGTATTCTTTTTTACCTTGTACATCGTGTATAGATTTATACCATTAATTTTTTTTAAGATTACTATTAATTTTTCAATGTTGGAATTTTAAATGAAATATATTTAAATGTTATGTAATAAATCCTTTAAAAATCCAAATGCATAGGATTTTTTCCTTGAAAGGGTTTTTAAAAGTCATTTTTTAGAACTCATATTCATTAAATACAACAACCCTTTATTTTACTCAACATGGGATATGATGTATTGATACCATCCATATTATTACTCTAGATGGTTTCTGATTTATTTTAAAAAGGATAGTATTGACAATCACATCCCTGATTCCTTTGTTATTACCCTTGAAATATTCAATTTTCTATGACCAATGAACAATAAATTTCACATAATATTACTTATTATTTATCATAGATATTTTCATTACATAAAACATGTATAATTTTTACACATAGTGTTCACTTAAAAATTTATATTTTTTAATAGGTAAATATTAATAATTTTGTATCATTTACTCATTACAGATATTTCGTAATGTGATGCTTTTAAATAAATAATTTTTTTGATATATGAGGAATTGTTTGGACATGAAAGAAATATGATGGGGACCATTTAATGTAATCCACATGATAAATCTATAGTCTTAGTTGATGAAATTAATTAGATAAAAACCCATCATGTTTGTTTCCAAGAACAATTGATGGGTTTGTACCAATAGATTTGAAAATTCTTGTGAAAGTTCTTGAGAGTATTAAGAAAAACTATTTTTTGAAAGCTCTTGATGGTAAAGGAATCATGTTTCTTAGAAACATATGGTCCAGTAATTAAAAATGTACATCATTAAAATTTCAGTATTTATTACTCGTGATATTCTAACTATGAAAAATTCAATTAATGAATTTCAATCTTTGTTAATTGATTACCTGACATGTTTCATTATCTATTACAATTTTATATTTAATATTCTCTTTGATTTGTTAATAAGTTCATTATAATTACACATACTATTGAATTTGACCTCAACTATATTGTGATTCTTTTCTACAAGTTTCCCAAAAGTATAATAAAAAATATATGCAAAGATACACAATATGGGATAATGTTTTATCGTAGATTTTTTTTAATTTGGGGATTATTTTTAAATATAACAATATTTCATGTATCAAGATTTCCATGAATATTATATATTTTGGTCTATTTGAATGTGACTGAATTATATATTTTGAAAACTTAATGGTATTAGACACCAACTCTAGGATTTATTGGGACCAGTCATTATAGTTGGTACCAGATAATGTTTATTACGAACTTTGGAAATTGGAGTTATAAAACATATATTAGAGAACATAACCCTGTGGTAGGATTTAAGGATAAGCATATAAAAACATCCTAGAATTTTGGTATGGTAGATACTATATGGGTATTCATAGAAATATATATCTATCTTGATATTTCATGTGGACGTTAATCTGGAAGAGATTTTCCTAGGGGTAACAACTCAAAAAAGTTGCATCATGGATGACATGATTACGACGTGGTACAGAATAACATTCCTTACATCAAACATGGTTTGAAACACTCAGAGGATATGCATCGAATACATTAAACATAATCCTTAAACCATTTTTAGGGATTTTAATAGATACTAACATTGAATGGCACATGTTAAACCATAGAGTAAGGAAGTAACTATGTGGAAATAAAAGGGTTGAAGTATTTATATATTGAGGTTGTATTGAAAACCAAAGTTAATTGGATATTTTATGATTAACCTTATTTTATGGATGCAGATAACATTTTTTTGGAAAATCAAAGGAACTATATTAATATAAATTATAAATTGAAAATTTTCATAGATGGTGAAAACCCTTCATATCTGGTAAAGTCATGGGACATTAACCCAGGACCAAAGGATGGTAATGTTTCATGGTCAACCACTGATCTACATAACTTCCCAATTAATATTTCATTTGTTTTAGTTTAAAAAGATAATAATAAGTAATAATGATGAATTGGTAGGGTCTGTTTTTTGGATTAGAAATTAATGTATGAAACATATTGACTTTATATAATTTTCAAAGACAAATAGTTATACTATTCACTTTTTATGGGCCTTAAGATCAGTTAAAAGGGTATCTTAGTTATTCATGCATGAAATTTAATTTTTGGGTTTACATTTCATGAAGTAATAGAGGAATTAGAAATTGATATAATAAAAAAGTATGAAATTGTGTTTATATAAATATATGTATTAATTATATTTCATTATATTCATGTACAATAAAAGAAATCCCCAACATTCAAAAATGTATCTTAAAGTAAAATTTTACCATAATAACCTAAATTTTTCTGAAATGATTATATTTTAAATAATTGTTGATTTATGGATTTTTGTCCCTCAAAATTATATTGATCATTCACATGTTTGTGATTGGTAACCTAATTCAATTCCTGAAACTGTTTACTCCTTTTGGACGTATGTATTTCTACATTCCACTAATGTTCTTTTACTAATAGAACATGTTATATGTTATCCAATGTGACCTTCGTACATAAAATACAGTCTTTTTAGGAGAATTTTTTACAAAACCCTCTCATAATCTACGATTTTAAAAAATATAATATCAAACAACTCTTTAAAAAAGTTATGCTTAAACTGAGGGGAAGCAATTTATTTAAGTTTGGGATAATGAAACACCACAAATTTTTAAAATAAGAGCATTATATACTCGATAGTGTGTATGAAATGAAACAAAATTGAATAATATAATATAATATTATTATACATTAAAATATAATAACTATATTAATTAATTTCAATCTATGATATAGATTTCAATTCATGTAAAACAGAGTTATCTTACATTACACACAATTCTGATATTTATCGAGAAACAATATATTACCTAAATACTATTATTTATTCAAATAAGATAAAACTAGGCAATCAAATTAGGGACTATGAATATGATTTCATAAATTATGAAATTATATGGGTTATATATATAATTTTAATTCATTGGTTACCAATTAATTTGAAATGAATATAAAACCAAATTAAATATACATGAAATGTATATATTCTCCCAAAAGAGTTTTATCCTACAAAATTAAATTATTTACTATTATTGAATAATAATAATTAATAATATATAATATATATTCAATCAAATATTTTTTTACATTCATTTAATATATTTTATAGGTATAATATAAGAACAACCCCAATTTTATTTAAAAAAATCAATAATTTTCTAAAAGAAACATTAACTCCATTATTTGATAAACAATTTTAAATCACATATTTAGAAATTTTATAAATATTATATGTTAAAATAAATGTTTATTTTTACAAATGAACATAAAAATTCTTTGCGGTGAATTTTTTTATTTTTAATTGAATTTTTATTTTTTGGCTAGTAGTTAAAAAACTAAATTTTATTTCCACATTACTTTTTTATCTATTTTTTTATATAATTGAATTATTTTTATATGGTTTTAAATTATAAATAGATCAATTTTATATTAAAGAATTCAATTTAGGTCATTGTAATATATTTCACATTGAAATCAAATATAAAATCAACTCAAACGTTTGGAATTCTTTATATAAAAAACTAGCATTTTCACCCCCTCTAGTGGATTAGAATAAAATTTCTTCCATACACTTATGTGGTTAAAATTTGGAAAAATGGATTTTATGTTTGGAACAAAAAAATTAACATTTCAAATTAATTCCAACTTAATTTTTAATTATAAATATTGGAGGAAGCAATTAAAATTAATGATATAGATTTTAGAAAAAATATCTTTATAAGGGACTAAACCATAAACATAAGGTCCAAATGAACTATGAACATTTATAAAATACAATATTGGTTCATATATCAAACATAACCTCTATATTAGTTTATTTGGGACTTTATTTGAGCCAATTTACATGTGAAAAATGTGGGTGCAATACCCTTTTATAAAATTTACAAGAACCCCACTCTTCGTCCACTGTATAAAGGCACTCTCCACTCTCACATATGAACTACTGTAATTCCAATTATATCAAAAAATGATAATTTTATCTCAAAAATACCTCCCCTCATCCAAGAACCCACCTCCCCTCTAGGTACAAATTCATCCAAGGTGGTATTTTTGTATAAACCAAAAGGAGTTACCCAAATAAGAGGCAATGTTCTTCAATAATCAATTTAGTCCTTTTTATTTCTCATCTAATTAATTTAAAATTACTGAATGAATATATAATAACATTTGTATCCTCAATATACTAGAATGATGGGGTCCAACCAATACATACATTGTAACAAACCATTATCTTACGACATGTATCATATGAAAAAAATTAATTTTTTGTTAACATAAATTGCACGCAATAACCATATTAACCACCCATAAAATATTATAATAACATAGATTTTAATTATATGATAGGAAATAATGATAAACACATTATAAAATTTATAAATATTCAAATTTTTTTAAACTAAACCAATATATTCAAGGGGCATAAGACAATAATAAATCATATATTAAGCATAAAAAGATATATATTTCTAAAGGCAGTTTTGTATTCTTATAATGGAGAATTTTTAAAATATTTTTTTTTGAAACAATTATAAAATATATTTTAAAAATTAAAGTTATTATTTTAAATCATAATATAATTTGGTATTGGTTGATTTAGTTTTTATTTTTTAATAAGTTTTATATTTTGATAAAGAGTGATAAATGATTGTATTTTAATTTAAAATTTCTTTTATTTGTGTAAAATATATATAGTTTTAAAAGGTCCCACTAATTGGAATTAAACTAAAATTAAATAAATTATTTATTATTAATCCAATTAAGATCATTGGAATAAATTTCAAAAAAAATTTGGATATAAATTCATTTCAATATTGTGAATGTATTCACTTTAAAAATACATTTTTTCAATCCATCAATTGGATTAATTTTCAATTAATTTCGAAAAAATATGTTTTTTGAATTTTTGAAAAATATATTTCATATTAGTAATTATAATTTCAAAATTTAATATTATTTCCCAATTTATTTATTGGTGATATGAATTGTAACATCAGTAATTATTTTCATTACTGAAATTTCCTAACCCAGTTTTCTATCAAACCGGTAGCCAAACCGGTTTGTCACATATCTTCAAGAATGTCTTGCAATATGTAAGAGTATTTTGAGGAGAAGATATGGTATGGAGAGGTGATAGTGGGGAGATTATACACTTTTATAAGATACGCAGAACCATATTATCAGATTCAGAATATAAAAAAAAATCATAAAAAAGAAATATGTAATGTTAATTCAACAAAAGAAAGGTTATTTTGAACTGAAAAAATGTAAAAAAAATAGTTTATATAGTGTAATAATGACAGATTATACATATGAAAAAAGAGTAAAACAACAAAATCATTTAACATCTAGTAAAAAAATAATGAAAAGACATCAAGCCCCATGGGAAATCACCACGAGCATACTGAGCTTCGTCTTAGACCATTGCTCCTAACTCCTAGGTACAAGAAATACATCAATAAACATGTATCCAATAAAAAAAATGCATACTCAGGTACCAAGGGTACCCAATAAGGTTGTGAGATATTAATCATATTATGTTATAACCCATAATGTCGAGCACAATCTAAATAGTGTAATGTAATATAAACATTATGAAGGTATAGGGAATTTAAAAATCGAACCTAACAAATAGAAAAAAACCCATCCATATTCCTAAGTTATACTTGATGGTTATAACTGCATTAGATAATATCCAAAATAACCCTGATCAAGAACTATATATCATATATATATATATATAGTATATAGTATATATATATAAATAGAATCATTATATATAATCCCATGTTTGTATGGACACAAAATGGTTATATACATGGGAAACTATCACCGGCTCGACTAGAACATAACTTGTAGACATCCATCACTTAGGGAACCTCTCACTGACTAACCCCATGGCCAAACATGGTGTATCTCATAGTCTTCCAACTCAAATTCTCTCATGATCCATTGTAAAATAAGTTGGAAGCTCACATGTTCTTCTCTCTCAAGCTTCTCGTGGTCCTTTGAGAAAAAACATGGAAGCTCACAAAGTCTTCCAATTGGGGATCTCACGGTCCCTTAGATCCACAAACAGTAATGTGTAACATTTAAAAATACAAATTCCATGATTCATACACTTATCATTACATCACTACATCCATATCAATATAATAGGTGCATTCATAATATATAATTTATTAGGTATTAACATCTAATTCATCTCATTATCCCAATTCGATTATATATAAGAATTCAAGATCACTTTTGGAAGTTGGAAAATTCATAGTATGAATAATATTTAAAACCATTATGAGGGATTTACAACTATACATAAAACACACGAGGAAAAACTTTCTCATGTTCCTTTAACCGCACCCAATTCATTAATGAAACCCTCTTTCATGTATTATCATTTAAATAAACCGTGAACTATGCCATGGGCTCCCCATATTATAGTACATTGCTTTTTTAACTATTTAAATCATTTCATATGATGCCTTGTTATTAAACATAATCCAGGGAAAGGCCATTCCATCCCTTGAAAGTATCACATATGGAAAACTATTGATCGATTTCATTAAAAGGAAAGTACTCATGTCACATTATCTCTTCCATAAAATCTTGATCATTTAACATAACCCATTATATTTTCTTAATCATTGAAAAATCATTTCATTTAAATATTTTTACAATGAATTAGAAGTTTACTTGGTTATTTTTCCATTTAAAAAAGAAACTCTACTTTATAATGTCATTATTGGTCATGTCCAAAACATGCAACTTACGCGAAAATAAAATGTTGTTTCAATTTTTATAATTAAAAGGGGTAATTTTTATCATTCCATATACACAACAATATCAAAAAGGCATAAGTAAACCACTATTAAATAATCTAAGAACGAATAAAATGCTAACAACTAATTTCTAGCTTCAGCAAATCACTCCTTTGTTAGATGTGTTTTATTATAAATTCATTACATTTCATATCATGAATTCATTTACCACATTCAACACTTCATTAATGAATAAAAAAATTATTCACATTTAATCTATAAACTCTACTACATTTATTAACATATAAGAATATTTCAATAATAATTAATTAATGCATGCATTAAATTAAATTAAAATAAAATAGTACCCAACATAAAGTATTTTAATAAGCCAAAACTCGGCACATTTCATATTTGGTATCGACCACTCGAAACCACCCCACACCCACAAAAAAATATATACATATATATATATATATATGTATATGTATATATATCCTTTAAACCATATAATGTATAACCCTCTAAATGAGGTAATATATACCCGGAAGAGATATATATATATATATACATGTAGCTATGTGTGTGTGTGTGTATGCCATCACGAAAAAATCAAAACTCACTTCATCAATTGAAGGAACCTCAAAAAAATAGATGCAAGGTTCAATACACCTGAATAAAACTACATGGAATCCATAAACACATTAATACCCTTATCTAATGTTTTTGAAACAATGCAATGGGTTTATAACCTTACCTCGCATGGCAGCAAAGAAACGACTCAACCCAAAGCACTTCTCCTTTGGAGGAGGTTGCTAAAATATGAAAAACGGAATCCTAGGAGACCTTCCATACAACATATACTCATAATAAACAAAAAAAAATGAATTGGACCCAACCTAGGGTTTCAACCGAGCTATATTTGGTGATTAAGGGACCAAAATATGCCATGAAATGGAGAGGGGAAGGAATCAGGGACTATAACTCAATGGATCTAGAATGAATCAGATAATAATTAGTGGAAAACGTTGAATAGATGAGGGATAAAGAGGGTAGGTTTCATGCATCTATGGAGCCTGTGAGGGAGGAGTCAAACAGGTGATAAGGGGAGATGTGTGAGGGTGTGATTTTTTATGGTTTTATTTTATTTTCTATTAATTTATTTTAATTTAGTGAAAAAGGGTATACAGTATGGATTACAAGACAGAGTTTGGAAAAATGTTTACGAAACGTGCTCCCTCAACTAGGCACTTAGAGAATCCCATATGGTTTTTTCTGCACCATCAACCAAACTATGCATAAACCATGTGATGAATAGTGTTGAAGTATTGCATGTGTGGCACTACTATGCAGGCGAGGCAGTCTAAGAAGAAACACATTGACATGTTCCGACTATCATAAAATCATTATTATTATCAATTTTTCTAAAAAATAACATCCAATAAATAAAAAAATTGAAATTTCATCAAAATTTCCTTCCCATTCAAAACACGGGACGTTACAATTACAACAGTTAATGGTAAATAAGAAAATTATGGTTAAAAATAATATTATAAATATATTTAAATTATACAAAAAAAATTACTATTTTTTTGTATGAGTTATGGTTGACCAAAATCATCATCCAACATATTTTATGGACAATTAGAGAATCATGGAGCAGTTTAGGCATTTTTTATTATTTTATTCTTTGGTAAGTAAAATATGTCAAACTCATGTTTTTAATAAGTGTTACATTTTTTATATATGAATTTTCAAAATATATATTTGACCATAAATATTCATTTTAAATGTAAAATATTTATCATAATAATTATTATTTATTTTTAATATTTATTAAATAAATAATTACCATTATTTGTTACATAATTATGATGGTGTAATTGTTTATTAAATTGATATATCCAATAGAAGTTATTAAAAAAATAAAAATAATCATTGTTAAATAATGTATTCCATGAATTTTATTGAATGAATGGACATATTAGGGATGTAATAATAGTTTTTTATGATATATTATTTTTATTTTTATTTTATAAAGCCATGTGATGAATAGTTTTAAAATTGAAACTATTATTATTTTAAAATTAATAATATTTTATTAAATGATATAAAACATATAAAATAAGAAATCCATAAAAATTATTTTCATGAGGTTAAAATTCTCACAAGTGATCCATTTATGGTTTGTCTGGAATTATATAATTACTATATTATCCTATAAGTAATAAAAACAGATGGTGTAATAGTAGGAGTTAAACGGATTAAATGAAGGATAAATCCAAATGATAATGGAAATAATATGAAGTAAAATTTCTAAACAATATTGAATGATAATATTTACAACCTTACACTTATTGTATTATAAATATCTTACTTTGGAGACATTTGGAATTGAAAATTGGTGTTTATTAAATTAATATTTTCAATGCTCCCAAATGTGTCTCTCACCTTAATAATAAAAGGGATCATCCTCCCTCACTTATCACAAGGAATTGAGAATTCTATATCCAAAAACCTCAACACATTTATCTTATGGACATCCCCATACCATTTTTGTAGATCTTGGTATTTCAAAAATACCAACCCTAGATCCCTTAATAAGATATCGAAATAAAGTCTTTCGAAATAGAGGTAATTGTTTTAACAACAGATTCTAGTTTATTTCATCTTTTACTTACTATTAGTATTATTGTATCCATCGTAATGTATTAATTAATCCATTATATATATTCAGAGATATTATTATGATTATGGTACTACCATATTACATATTTTATCTAGCCTACAAAAATGAAAAACACCACGCATGCGTACATACGACTTACTGTCTCCACAACGTGGTGTAATCTATTTTTCATCAACAAATTAATTGGATATGTATAAGGATGTAAATAATAGGTATATATCATAATTTTGTCCTAATAATTGTTTTTTAAATATAAATATAATATAAACATCCTTTACATATCACTTATTAATGGATTGATTTCGTCGCTCAAGCATACATACCATATACCATCTCCACGACGCGATTAAATTAATTTCTCATTTACAAAATTCAATAATTCATCTAAAAATATTTTTAATTATTATATATTATATATAAATAAATAATAAAATTATGTATTTTTTTGATTTATATACTATTAAAAATAACCAACACATTCAAGATAAAACATTCATAGTAAAATGAAAAAATTAACACTTAGAATAAGGGTTATAATAAAATATTATAAAAAAACTATGATAAAATCATGTGATAAGTTCATATATGATATTATAAATTTGAATAATGTTCTTATATAAGTTAATGAAATCCATAAAACCATTATACATGTGTTTAAATCACCTTCCACTAAAGGAAGCATTCTGTGAGGGACTTATCTCAATCTTTCATAATTGAGATTAATTTGATGTTATACACAGACCTTCTTTTATGAGGTGTATATAAATACAATTAGACATATAATGTAATTAATTAATTTATAATCATTTTATATAATTGTTTTATAAGTTTATTCATTCATGGGTCTTATTATTTTCATGTTCAAAGTGGCATGGGACACCTTGAATGTATAAATATTTAATTGTCACATATATTTATCCATGTCAAAATTATTGATATTTTTTAAAAAAATTATTTAAATAGATATTATAGGATTTGAAATGAAATTTTATCTCCATTTTTTATTTAATTCAATTGTTTTCAAAATAAATAAAATTTTTCATTAGATATACAAAACATTTTGAATAATGAAAAATGGAATGTTCTGTACTAAACGGGAACAATGACAAATACTTTATCACTGATAGGAATATTAATTAATTTATAGATTCCTTTTTAAGAATTCATATTATTTCAAATGAGAAAACTTCCTCACTATTTTTGTGACATATGTAATTGAAAATTATTTTTTTATAATATACTATAATTTTAATATGAATGTTTTCATATGTGTTTCATAATAGTTTTTCCTCAAACAAATTACAATTATTTTAATATTGTATTTTCATCTATGTCAACACCCTTTGCTGAATCTTAGGATTAATTGAGATTGATCAATTATGATATCATCTACCATATTTTATTTAATATTTAATGATAATTTTGACTATGGATGTGCAAGTTTGATACAATACATGGTTTGTGGTTAAATTAATCACATTTTTGTATGCTAATTTTTAATACGAATGTCTATGTTTTTTTATAATTCTATTGTTTCATATGTGGAATTAAATGGATATATAATGAGATGGTATGGGGCTTATATACCCCTTATATCCATCGATAAGTCTCATGGGTGAAACTATTTTGGGTATTTGGTGAGACCTTACTCCTGTATGTATGGTGTCATGGTCAACTCCTTGATTATGTCTTTTTTATATACAGAAATAAAATTCCATCATTAGGAGAATATTTATTTAATTACATGTTATTATTCGACTAGTTTAACCTCCAAGGAATGTTTTCAAGATCATGAATGTTATTTATGTGGTATTATTTTATCATCTTTTACTTATACGGAGTTATTATCATGTTATTGATTAAATGGAAAGTGTTTTAATGGTTTTTCTTCCATAATCATTTATAGTTTTTTGTAGATTATGATGTATGTATACCTTTATTGAGAATATTAAATCACCTCATCCTTATGATTTATTTTTTACCAGTATTTTATATTTTTTAATATGAGTGATATGAAGTGTTAATCCAAGAGAATGTTGGTGCTCTCAATGGATAGAAAATTTTATATTATATATTTAAAATTTTAATGTATGTTCCATGAATGAAATCTGGTTTCGAAGAAAACTAAATTGATTGATCATTTGGATTAGAGTCTTATATATATTAAAATGTAATCATATAAGTCACCAACTCTAGGCTACTAAGTTTAGTTTCATTACAATTATTATCAATGAACATTTAGTAGCAACCTTGGGAACTAGAATTAGTAAATCATGGATTAGAAAACATATCCTTATTATTGACATTGAGGATAATTATATGTATTTGATTTCATCCTATATTTTTTTAATACCATGGTAAACTACACTAATCAAATAGTCCTTTTGATTTAAAGAAATTCATTCTGATTTTGATATCATATAAAGGATTCTTTATGATAATATCAATATGACTGTTGTTTCTTATATTGTGATTTAAGCTTTGGTTAATGGATATAATCTATTTGATAATACATGTAATGGTTATGTTTCAAATTATAAAGAAACTATTGAAGAAAATTTAAAGGTAGAAGATATTTAGAATATGATGATGACGCGTATGTAATTGTTTAAAAATGAAGTAGAATGATTAATTTTTTTGTGTTTTTGGATTCATGAATTATTTCATCAATGGTGATTTAGTTATAAGAATCAAGATATATATAATGATTTTACTAAATTATATCTTCTATAATAATTATTAAGGTGGATTTTTTTCATTATGGTTTTTATGGTGACAAAATATTGGTTATTTAAAAATAAAAGCTACATTATTTTTTTGGGAAATATATTTTTATGTTGATTTTGAAAATTTAGTGACATACATTATAATTGTTTTGAATGTGAATTTGGAAACATTTATTATTGATGAGTCTTAAGGTTGAAATAGATAATTTTTAACTTATGATATTATTTTTTGAGGTTAAATCATGATTTATCATAGTATATAATATATGATAACCATTTATGTTTTAGAAAATATTTAGAAGCCGAAGGATTGACACTTAAAACTTATTATTTATAAAATTTATTTATGCCTGAAAAATTCATTTTAAACATTAATTTTTTTCTGTAAGGGATGAATTGAAAATAAATATAAAGAACACATAGGGATGAATGTATATATATGTCCTAGAAATAAATAATGTTTGTGATTTTCTATATTATAAAATAATCCATCAACACTAGAAAATTTATTTTTGAACCAACATTATATATGTTTACTTTTATTTCTATGAAATAAATTGATTATTTACTAATCCAATAGTTATGGTTGGTGATGTTTGACATTATAATGACCATGTTTTCTAAGACTTGTAAACATTACATGATTTTTTGATTTCTGTTTCATGATCTATTTTTAACATTTTATTATTTTTATCCAATTCAAAAGAATATTTTTTTTTGAAAACATTTCATTTTCCCTTACCTACTATTATGGGGATGTTTTATTAAACCTATTTTTTATTTGGGATTCCAACACTACAAAAATGATAATTACTAATAGAAAATTATCTTCAGATATTATATTTATTTGTAAAAATGATTAATTACATCATCTATTAAATTTTATTCATATTCACTGGACGTACGAATAGTTTTATTAACTAAAAATATATCTATTTGAATTATATGTTAAATACCAACTAATATTTTACCAAAAATTTATTCTATTTGTATATGTTTTTAATAACAACAATTTATTTAATGATAAATCATATATTTTTAGAAAATATTTTTACCCATAATTTTTTCGATTATAATAATATATTACAATAAAAAATTCCATAATTAAAAATATTTTACAAAAAAATAAATATGTGTATATATATTTTGCACTAAAAAATATCATTTTGATAATTAAATATATGATTAATTAAAATATTTACAATATAGACATATTTATTTATAATATATATAAAAAAATTTTCCTAATTTACAATATATATATAAATATATATAAAAACATGATCCCAATATATTTAATTGTATTATATAAATTGTATATAAACTTATTACTTTTTACATTACATATAAACACGTATATAAAAAAAACTAATATGGGTGACCCCCACCCAAAAGTGTGCCCCTCAACCCCAACCCATCATCCCTATTATCCCCACTCCCAGCAAGAAAATGTTCTCCCCAACCCCAACCGTACCTCCCTTTTCTCCCCATTCCCATCTAGTGTCCCCCTCTGACATCAGCACTTTCCTGTTCTACTCATTCACGGCCAGCCTCCTCCTCTGACACCATTGCGTTAATCACTCTCCCTCTTCTCATATGGCATCCCCATTTGACTTGTAACTCACTAAACCTAGTTACCCAGAGTTGGTACATTAATTTAATACAGTGTCCTGATTATAAGGAATCATGTCCCGAAGGACCGAACGGTTTAGAAGTCCTGGAAAATAGATTACATACATGAAAGTTACATTACATTATAGAATGAAAAACAACAATAAAATTGTATCTATTTACCACATTAATAACCCTTAGATTATCCTTGTTGGTCAGTCATAATATACATCATTGCATTCTGGAAAAAATAAAACATATAAAGGGGTGAGCTCAGAAGCTCAGTAAGGATAACAATATGATGCAATCTTTTATAAATAAGCACAAACATTTTGAGAAATGTATAATACTAAAACAAAATCCTTTTAAACATAAACATATGCATAATATTTCAATGATAAATCAAATAAATCCATTTACATATTCACATTGATATTATAATAGTCGAAAAGTCACATGTAATCTCGATTGCTAATTTCATAATGATGGAATGGATAACTCTAGACATTATAACCATATAGTCAATGCCTAATTCCAAGAATACAAATACGATTTTGTCAAGGTCTTGTTACAAGAAACTAATTTGACTAATGAGACCAACTAATGCATCAAGGAGCTATAGTGGCCTCCACCCATCGCTTTCTAAGTCAAATTCATTTCTCATATATAAATGTGTAAACATAACATAAACATTCATATTAAACTAGCATACGAAATGTTAATACCTTATAAAGAAACAATGAATGGTATAAAAATAATATATTCACAATCAAACATATCACAAAACCTTCAGTATAATATGGATGATTTCTATCATAATAAATCAACCTCGATCAAGAATAATATCCCTTAAAGGATATTGACGTAGTTGAAAATGATGAGTAAAAATATTTGATAGAAATGTCACTTTTTCATGAAATAATTCAGAATTAATATAAAGGATTTCATTTAAAATTAATTTTGAATAAATGTGTCCCATACCACTTTGAAACATTTGAACGGAATTAACATTTTAAAACATTCACATCTTTATAAAATATCATTGAAACCATTTTAAAAACATGGACATTAAGGAGAATGGTTTAGAAGAGTAAATCAATAAAACATTTAAAATGATGTTTTAGTTAAAATGACCTTAAAAATAATCCCTTTGAATACATTTTAATGAAACATGGTGATTGATAATAAATATTTCCATGTAGATACATACGTAAAAACAACCTCGTATAATAAAAAGATTGTAAAATTAACCCTTACCTAGAACTTTCCTTTGGTCAAGGATACATTTAACCTTCTAAATAATGACCATAATATGTTATTAAATTTTAATATAACCATATTAATATTTATTATATCATAAATAATTCAATTATGACTATATAGAACTTATTTAATAATTATTTTCATGTTAAATTAACATTTCGTGTAATAATCGCTTTCTTTATCCTTTGTGTTTTAACATATTATTTTTTTCGTACCATTTAGATCAAGATTTAAATAATTACAAAAAATAACACATTATTTATATATCAGATATATTTATAATAAAAATATGTATAATAGATTGATATATGAAATAGAACACACCATTGATGGAGACAGTAGGCTGTACGTACACATAAACACTGTTTCCGTTTTCATATCGTATTGAATGGAGGTAAGTGAATAAAATATATGTATGTACATACACATATATGTATATATATATCTATCTATTAAGTACCATTACTATCTCATATATTACATACTTATTAAAATTATATATTTTTATAATCATTTTTGAATGGTGAACGTTGGAATGAATCCCATCGTGTCATGGAGACGATAATCCGTACATACTCCTAAGAAACAATATCCTTATATTGGTGGTGAAATAATATGTAATTTGATGGTGTATCATATATAAATAATCACTAAAATGTTATATTAATTATTTAAATCATTTATACTCATTATTATACCCATCTATATAATGAAGTCTTTGAATAAGAAACTACACCACGACAAGTAGACGGTAAGCCTTACATACGCACGTATTGAGACATTTTCATGTACAGGAAGGATTGAATAACAAATATGGTTGTACCATTTGTATAATAATATAACAGTA
Source organism: Viscum album (assembly GCA_963277665.1). Taxonomy (NCBI): domain Eukaryota; kingdom Viridiplantae; phylum Streptophyta; class Magnoliopsida; order Santalales; family Viscaceae; genus Viscum; species Viscum album. The sequence continues at coordinate 235,102,945 of OY728157.1, read as the reverse complement.
TATATAATATACTGGAGTTATTATTTAATAATGTAATCAACAATGAAAGGGGTAGTGGAAGAAGAAAAGAACATGAAAGATGTGATCAAATATTTACCTCTTCTTCGGGTTCTTTCTTTTGATTTGACCAAAAGGGCTCCATAGGATTGATTTATGACCAATGTGATAATATTATATTATTTTTTGGTATATATCAACATAGTGTAAAACATGGGATTTCGGAGATACCCGTTTTTTCGCGTCGGGTATGCCCTCAATCAAGGAATCCCCTTAAAATTACATTTAAAATGTAATTTAATGATATTAATAAGTATGAAAATTTCATATTCTTTATTTACCTGGGATGTTATATGTATAGATATTGGAGTTAAAAGGTATGGAATAACAACTACTTGAGGTTCAAGACATGACATGTCCTTTTCATTTTGCAGAAAATGATTAATTTTCTACCATGATTGGTGTTAGAGTATTTCATTAAAGGGATGAGATTCATTTTTCACATTTGGAGAATGTAACTATAATTCTACCATTCCAATATGATGGGTTCTTGAGTATTTCTATCACAATATGGTGGAGAATTTTTTCATTTGGTGAAAGTAACTATTATACAAAAGTTTTTCCATAATGGGTGCTAGATGATTTCTTTCAAATGATGGAATGCCCTTTCTTATTTTTGCGGGGGAGGGGGCTAGAGGATGCATAGATGGATCCATGTTTTTTTTAATTTAATGACTTTTAATTATCAGTGAACTACAATTATGTATTGATTCATTTCGTATTAAATTCAAATTTTAAAATAATTATTTGATTTAAAAGATAGAACATGTGTTATAATCATCTTGGGTTTGATAATTTAAAAAACAATATTATATATGATAAATTCATAAATATTATATGTAATTTTAATAGAAATAAAAATTAACAAATTTTATTGAAATGTAATTTATAAATTGATATTATATGTTCATAATATTATTACCAATAGAAATATTTTTCAATTGAATCTGTTACTACAAACCTTGATTGATATATTTATATTATGTTTTGGTATTATTATAATTGTAATAGAAAAATTTTAACTTCCATGGAACTATTTAGAAACAGATTGTTCTACAAAATATTTAGTGACCTGTCAATTGTATTTAGTAAACCGCTTTACCAACATAAAATAGAATTTTACCAACAGATATACCCCTATTGAAAAAAGATATTTATTTTATATTACAAAAATCATATTTTAAACTATTAATAATTGAATGTCAAATAAAAATTTCAAATTGGGGTGATGCAAATTATTTAAGGATAATAGAATGTAACACCCCAATATTTTATAGTCTATCTTATATTTAAACAATTTAATGTATTTGTTATCTTATGTTGCATTTAACACCCAAAAAAAATTCATAGTAAAGTGTAATTATATCCAAGTAGAAAATTGGTGGGAATGAAGTGGATTAAATACATTATAAAATATATATATATTATAATATTATCACATTCAAATAATAGATTTAAATGAATAAGATAATAGTAAATGCCATTTTAAAAATAAATACTATATTTTTCAAAAAAAGATTATATTTTGTAATGGCTCATTTGTTTTAAATCTTGTTTTGACACATTTTTAAATAATATTTGAAAGAAAATAATATTATTTTATAAAGAAATATCAATTATTATTATGGTTTAATTTTTTATATTTTATGATAAATTTCATGTTTTGATAAATAGTTATAAAATTTAATTTTTCGACCCCTGACGCCTAGAGCTATTTCATTACATTATTACATTAGAATTAATATAATAAATTAAATCTTGAAGGACCATTCAGTTTAGTAGTAGTGGAAAGACATATAAAATATATAAAACTCATAATACATTGGGAAATTAAAAATACAATCATGATACATAATACAATGAAATAAAATACACCTTTGAATGATTATTCAATGATTTATTCATTATTACCTGGAGAAATGATACATAATAAGGGTGCGATAAAATGCGTTGTAAGGTAAATAAAGAAAACATAATAAAGAATCAATGAGAATAAATTAACATGGAATGGTAAATAACTGATACAAATTCCATTCAATAAATTAAATGAAATTAAATATATGTATATATATGTCTATTAAAAATAACATGGATTAATAATAACTAAAACTAAATGAGGTTATTTATTAATTTTTCGAATTCATTTTATAGGTAATTGAAAAAATATTACTATGAGTACCATTCACAATATAGTCTAATTCTATGGATAGAAACACATATAATTTGGCATACTAATTTATCTCATTAAACCCATTTGATGCATATAAGAGCTATATAAAGTCTAGGCTCCACCCATCATTTCCAGTCCAAAAAATTCATCATATTTAATAATGGAATTAACTTATATGCCTTGTCAAAGGATTGTATTGAATGAGAAATATGTATTTTATCAATTATTACCTCGATTAAACAAATAATTATCAATGCAAACATCATATGAAATTTGATATATGATTTTAGAAAAATTAATATCCATTAGGTAATAATAAAGAAATTCATGTTAATTTCCAACAAAAAATGATTACATTATTGATATTGTATCTATGATAATTTTAAAAATCACAAAAGGAAGGCCGATTTCAATGATAATATTTAAGAATATGTTTTTGAAAATTAACAACTAAACATCTCGACGTGTGACATACCACTTGAAACATTTAATTAATAATCCAAATGATGTAATCTTTTTCATAAAATGAAAAGGAAATCATGATATAATGTACAAAAAGTGTAGTATATACACTATACAAAAGAAGTGTGTGGTTTAGATGGTGTATGCCTTACAGAAAGAAAAGTAATAAATGAATCCCTTACCTTAACCTTCCTTTTGTTTTGTGGAATTTATCATCAGATATAGTGGTTTAAAATTTGTTACCAATTTATACGAAAACCATTCTCATGTATTTATATCTTATATTTACTTATTATAATATTTTATTACTCATTTACAATTAAATTATCATTATTTTTACTATTTCAGGTATTAATTATATAGTTCTTCATGTTTCTTTTAAATTTTTATTTTTTGTTATTATAATATTTATCATGGTCTCATCATATCTAGAATGTAAACCATGCTATTAATATCATATATAACAATTATATATGTATTTATAGTAGTGTATAATATTTTTAGATTAGAAATGAAGTGGACTATTAAAGGAGATAGTATGTCGTACGTAGGCATGAACACTACATTAATTTATTTTTTGTGTTATAATAATTAATTATAACTGATACATATGTATATTATAATTAATGTATAATATAAATATTATATATGTAACATAGGATTATTAAAAACAACTTCCATAAGTTCTATGTATGTAGCGACCTGGATCTTGACGTACATGGACATTATATTACATTGGTGGAATACTTAATACATAACAAAAGTAGACACATAAGGACTGTAATAGTTTAGTGTATTTGGAAATTTAGAACGTAATCTTCTAATCATGGTGAAAGATCTTCAACATCTACCATAATGATCTTCCCCTTTTGGTTTTCTTACCTAAAACCTTTCTTTAAATCCTGGGGAAAGGAAAACATATAAAGGGTGAGCTCAAATGCTCATTATGGGTAAACATGGATAAAATAAATACAATCATATACATTTGAACTTAAAAACATGAACATAATGTTTAAACATCAAAATTCTGGGAAATAACATAAAAAATGGTATTAAATAAGGCATAGAACATAATGAAACATTAATCATGATAAAATAGAATGGGAATAAAACATGTGATTGTGTCATCCATTAAGCACATGATATGATTTCCATAGTAGCCAAGGTATTGCTGCCAAGACAATCTTAGTGGACAAAGTCCCTTTCTGAATCATGTTCACTCCTCGTTCCAGTCTTGTATCACTGAATTAGATTAACTTACCATTCCAGCCATGTCTATCTAATGAGATATAAATCTTTACCCAATGTATTGTAGGTAGATATAGGTCCCACCCCTCTCATAATGAAATCATACTTACCCATGCCGCCAAATAATCTTAAAACATTCATCATAACCGAAAGAATAAAATGGGTTTCATAAATATCATCCATTCATCACATAATCCATATAAAACAAATGGATATTTCATCATTAGAAAAGTGAAACCATGTAAATCATAGAGACATTATACTTGAAACATACACATATGAAATAGTGTCATTTTAGATGGAAAATGGTTTTGATAAAAGACTTGAAATGAATTCTTGAGGAAAATATCCTTTCTTATTCAAAATATTTTTCTTATCGCAGAATTCCATGCAATTTTTAAATAAATGTATATTGTTGAAAATATTCATAAAATATTGTAGAGTATGCTTGATGAAAATTAGGCCTTATGAAACTGTAAAAATCCGTTCATGCCGTATAAGTTAAAAATAACATTCTTCTCGTACTGTTGTCGGAAAAGCCAAAAGTTCCCCGTGTGTTAAAAAAAGTAAGATTCCTTTCATAACATGTGGTAAATTTTCAAAATGGGTAAAAATTACTTTAAAAATAAATTAAAACATTTTTAGAAAACATGGGAGTGGATGATAACAATAACCTGATTAAATACATAAAAATAACAATCTCGGATAAGAATGAGATTGGAATAGATATCACTTACAAAGATATTTTTGTAAACAAAATAGATTGCTTATGTGTATTCACTATAAGGTCACATAAATAAAGTATAAATACATGATAATATATTAATTTTTCACATAATCAATGAATGACATAAACAAGAAAGAAAAGATCAATCCAAAGAACAGAAACTGGGTTAAGAAGTTTCCTTAACTTGTGTCCAACTTGACTCGATTGATCTTTAATCTCCTGAATAATAAATCAATGTTAATATCGATTTTCTTAAGAACCCCTTTCAAGTTTATTATTACTTTTTATCACTTATTACCATGTAATAAACATTATGTAACAATTTAAGTTAATTACGTTCGTTTTGTCGATATTTGGTACGTGAGTCAAAAATGGACTTCTTATAATTACTTGTTGTTCATGTGGTCAAAGGATTATTATATCCAGAATGATATTCATGATTTATATATTATATATATCATATATATCCACCATATACATTTATTTATAATAGTACATAACATATGGAGGTAAGAAATGAAATGCACCGTTCAGGGAATTGGTAAGCCGTACGTACACATGAATGCTACTTTCATTTATATTTATTATTTTAATGGAATTAAAACATAATGATACATAAGTATATAATAATTACATTATAATATAATATATAATATCATTAACTTCATCATTTATACATCCCACATACGGCATTAATGAATCATATCTGTTTGAGGCGGCGGTAGTCTGCACATCCTCAAATGAAATTATCGTATTTACCCACTATGGAAACCATAAATTCTTGATATAATTGAAAAGTAAAGAAGCATAAGAAAATAAAAAAAATAATATATATCATATATAAATACAGTACCATCATAATGACCACCATGAGAGGCGGAGGAGAAAATCGAACAATCATTGTTTCGTGAAGTGTTAGTTTTCCATCCACAGAAACATTTTGTTCTTCATCCACTAGATGGAGGTGTGTGTATGTTTAGTTTGAATAATTCTCATAAATATATCCTAGTATATTTAGTATACTATTTTTTTAGAAAATATAGGATTCAAAAGAGTTTAGGGGTTGGAGAAGTAGAATAAAATAAAACAATTTATGAGAAACCGTTAACTTTAATTTGGGTAACTTCCTTTGGTTTGAACCAAAAGGACTTCTTGTAGTGCCTTCACCTATGGTAATCCTTACGTGGGGAGTAGAGGGATGTAGGGAGATTAATTGGGTAGAGTTTGGACGAGTCAGATGGCTTGAGTGGGGTGTGGAATTTCATAGAAGTGGTCTCCTTTTAAAAGGGAGAGGAGGGGCTCTTTATGAAATTGTGAAAACATTATTCTATTATAAACATATATTCCGTTTTAAGAGGTTAAAAATACATTAATGTAGAAGATAAGATGACTCATATTAGAAATAAAATCATCCAATATGAATTGGACAGGTTTTGGATAATATTTTAATCACTATAATCTTATTTATTTAAATCATTTATTAATGAGTTAAATAATGCATCATTATTGTGTCATAAATAAGATAATTTATTAGAGGTCTAAAAAGTATAAAAAAAAATACAATGATGTAGAAAAACGTTTTGATTTCTAATAAATATTTATCATTGAAAATATGACTTATATAACACCATATAAATAAATATTTACTAAAAGAGTTTTGTTAATGTCAATTTTGTATTTACATTAAATAAATTAATCTAAATTGTCATTTTCACTCCCAACTGGCTCAATGGGGTACCAAAATCGACCCAAATATTCCCATGGTAGTAACTGACTCAACCAATAAGTTTTGGACAAGTGTTAATGCAATTTTGAATTATTATAATATTCTATTTACCTTGAATTACCCTATTTACCTTTAACCACAATAAATAAAAGTAAAAAGTTACTATTCATTAAAAATTATTTTCATCTTATTGACCCAAATTATATTTCTTGATAACAACCATGTATCTAGGATTTTTAAATTCAAATTAATAGAAGTTGTAAAATTTCATTTAAATGAAAGAGTCATTTTTTTAATTACCAGTAAGTGGTTTCACTATTCATCAAAAATTGACGTTTTACAGAAAAATACCAAAAACTCAGCCTAAGAATTATTTGATATTCTGAATTCATAATTTATGACTATTCTTCCAAATTCAAAACATATAAGTGTAATTAATTAATTTCAAAATTAATTATCGTTATCAAAACAAATAGCATGTTTTTAAGAAACAATAACTATCAAAAGATTGACATTGATTATATCCAATTTCAAAGTGAAATTAATTCCAATGAACAATATTTTATTATATGGTAAAAATATATTCTAATTACACCATAAAACCAATTAAAAATATAATCTAACCATATAAATTATTGTGATGAAAAAAGTTGTTTTTAATTAAAATATATGGTATTATTACTATTCATTAAAATATGAACGTTATCAGAATAATATGAACATTTTATCCAAAGTAAATTTTTATATCCTGATTCCAAAGAAGAATTTTATTTTGTCAAATTGAAGTTATAGACATGTAAGAAACTATATTTAATGTGGTTGCTCCATCGAAAGGTGGAAAATCTACCTTTTTTTAAAAATATATATTTTACTCAAAAAATTTATTTTGTTCACATACCATGTTCTAGAAAATGTGTAAGATAAATAATAATGTTATAAAATTCAAAATATAGTAGATACTATTCATAAAGGCTAGTTCATAATAATATTATAACCGTATATCATTGTTTAATGAAACCTTTTATTGCGTAAAACACACGCTATCAAGGAAAGTTGTGATTGCATGTAATGTAAGCCAAGTCATGGTTGCGTGTTTTGCAAGACTCCTTCATTGTTTCGTATAACATAATACAACCATATTTCATTTATACATTGAATATATTTATATATATATACACTCAATGTGGCATAGAATAACTACTATCAAAATTTTGTGTAACATGATCCAAGAATAGTGTTGTGTATAATGCATGATAATTCGGTGTTGCGTATAGCGCAAGGTAATATTGGTGTGGCGTACAACACAAGACATCAATGAAATTAAATGAATATTTTTCATAAAATCTTGGGGTGTTACATTCTACCCCCTTAAAATGAATTTCACCCTTGAAATTCGTATGGGTTATAAATCATTTACTACTTGAAAGTTTCATTCCTAGAAACCCACATCGTAAAAAGGAATGCTAAAACATAATTTTAAAAATGAACGTTACCAACAAAATGGATACCCAAAGTAACTCATCACTTGGGTTCCCACATAAGAGAACACAGGTGAAAATATTGATATGGAAGAGAATTCTAACCATCATGTTCTGATAGAGAGTGGTAGAGGATATGACTACGAAAAGCCAACAATCAAAAAGCCATAAATTTGTGATGATCTATGGTACTATCTGATTCATCAAATATGAGGGAAATTGGACAACATTTTTTGTTTTCAAGATCATTACCCTAACATTTAAAAAAATTGGAATTAGAAGAAATACTTTCTTGATTTTGGTACAATCTCACCGTTGGACGTTCCATGAACAATTTCCACTTCATATCTTAAAGAAATGAAGTTGAATTTGTTATTCATGAAGTGTTAGAAAATCATGCGATGGAATGATAGGTCATTCCATCTTTTCAAAAAAAACTTAAAATAAGTCCATCGATAGTGAGATTTATCGTATATGGTTCCTAAAATGGATTTATACTTCATATATCATACCACATAAAAAATTAAAACTAATTTATACTAACCAGGGACTTCTTATAGGCCAGTTGTATGAGATAAAGGTCTGTCACACTTCAGTTGTGGTTTTGATTCCCACAACCACATCCGACGTGACGGGTTGTCTCTTGTTCTATAGGTTGTCCCTTTTCATAAACTACACTATGATAACATTCCATCAATAATATCAAAAAAAATTATATCCTTAATCAATACAAACTTATGTTCAACATAATCTATTCCAATCTTTAGGCTTATCCAAAATACATCTTTCCAAACTCATAGTGTAAAGAGAACGATTACAAAAATGGTCATATAATAAGCATGTAAATACCATCATTTATCCCTCGTATATCACAAGATATATCTTGTTGAACAAATTCTAAACATGTGAATACCTTAATCTTGAATTCTCTTGAAAAATGAATACCCATTGAACCTTAGTGAAAACAAGAATGATGTAAAAAGTTAACTCTTTCCACATACCAAAATCCAAATAATCTATATACTCAAACCATGACATAACTTTGTCCTTATATCAGTCATGAGCTCATGAATATGATCATACAAATTATTTTCTCTTTATCCCTTCGTTATGCGTATTTAAACTACTTTACAAATATATTTCAATCACTTTTCATGGTTACCGGTACCATAAAATTATTAAAAATCACAATGATCCAATAAATTGATATTCCAATATTCCACAATAATTTAATTGAGATTCCACAACATTATCTCAGAATCCCTTTACATAAACACCTATTCATTCCACCACATCATTGTCATACTCAACATCACAACTAGTGATCGCATGTGACTTCCCTTTATCATTTTCATTAATAGTTTTCTCCCGTCGATCATCATTAACCCTTATATTAGGGAATTGATTAGCATAATGCCCCATTTCCTTGCACATGAAGCATTGAAGTGTTTGTGGAGCGTTCTCTGCATTATTTTCTTTATTAACATCATTAGAAACCCTTTTATCCATTAATTCAACACTCAGGTGCTCAATGACCTTCGTTTCCACACATAAAACATTTTCTAGTCCCTTTAAGACAATCTCCACCACGCTTCTTTCCACTATTTGAGCATAATGAAACATTCATCTTATTTTCACCATTTTTATGAGATTTCTCCTTGAACTCCATCTTTCGTTTCATATCAAAACCATGAGACGAATACGTAACACCAACTTCTAGTTCTACCTTGATAGCACAACACACAATTTCTTCAAAGCTACTGATGTCTCTTATAGCTAATTCCCTTCGAAGACTTGGTTTTAAGCCACTGAAAAATCAATCAACTTTACTTTCAGGTTGGATGATAAAGCCAGAGACATACCTTACAAGCCTTGTAAAATTTGATTTGTATATACCAATAGATTCATCATCCTTTTTCTTAAGCTCAAGGAACTTCTTTTCCATATTTTTTCAAAGAATACGTGGGATGTACTTACTTAAAAACAAGTTCTTGAACTTGTCCCATTCCATGGATTTAATTTCATCTTGGGCCTTGTATTCTTAATTAGAGTCCACCATTGATCTGCTTCACCTTCTAGATGGTGAACAACCAGAATGAGTATTTCATGTTCTGAACTATGAAGTATGGAAAATATATTTTCAATGGTACTGATCCATTGTTCAATAAAAAGTGGATTGGAAGACCCATTGAAAGAAGGTGGGCGTTGCCTCTTGAAAGAATCAATAGAATATTGTTCCCATCTCTGATCATTCAGAATTCCAGAATGATTCATAGCTTGCGTAAGTATAGAAATAATATTTTTTACTCCATCTCCCATAACATTGGTTTGTTCAAGAGGATAATCAATGCATTGTCCATTACGTTGATCAACATAGTTCCTTCGGGTTCCAACCATCATCTAAAACCCAAAACGAATTGTCTGAGATGCAAAAATCATGCCAGAAAAACAACATAATAAAGGTGGAGAATATTCAATATCTAACATATTAGGTTTAATTCTAATATTATTACCATAATTCTAGGACTATAACCTATACTTATACTAAACCTTAGGGACATCCCTAGACATACCTGAGAAATATCTATAGGGATCTCACTAAAGTTTTAGCATCCTAGTATCCAAAGGTTAACTAAACCTTTCCTATGATACGAACTGTAGAAACCCGAATCTTGTCGTACATGGACGTTACATTACTTTTGCAGAATACTTAATACATAACAAAAACAGACACACAAGGACCGTAATAGTTTAGTTTTTTTGGAAACTCGGAACGTAATCTTCTAATCGTGGTGAACGATCTTCAACATCTCCCATAATGATCTTCCCCTTTTGATTTTCTGACCTAAAACCTTTCTATAAATCCTGGGGAAAAGAAAACATATAATGGGTGAGCTCAAATTCTACGTAAGGGTAAATATGGATAAAATAAAACAAATCATATACATTTTAACTTAAAAACATGAACATAATATTTAAAAATCAAAATCTTGGGCAATGACATAAAACATGGAAGTACATAAGGAAAAGATCATAAAGAAACATTAACCATGATAAATTATCATGGGAATAAAACATGTGATTGTGGAATCCAATAAGCACATGATATGATTTCCATAGTAGCCAAGGCATTGTTTCCAAAACCATCTTAGTGGACAAAGTCCCTTTCTGAATCAAGTTCACTCCCCGTTCTAGTCCTATAATACTGATTCGGATTAACTTACCATTCCAGCCATGTTTATATCATGAGATATAAATCTTTACCCAATGAATTGGAGGGAGATATAGGTCCCACCCATCTCATAATTAAATCATTCTTACTTGTGCCACAAAATAAAAATAAAACATTCATCATAACTCAAAGAATAAAATGGGTTTCATAAACATCATCCCATCATCACATGATCCATATAAAACAAGTGGATATTTCATCATTAGAAAAGTGAAACCACATAAATCATAGATACATTATACTTTAAACATACTCATATGAAATAATGTCATCATAGAGGGAAAATGGTTTTGATAAAACAATAGAAATGAATTTTTGAGGAAAATATCCTTTCGTCTTCAATTTCTGTTTCTTTTCACAAAATTTCATGAAATTTTAAAAGATAATTATTTTATTGAAAATTGTCATAAAATCTTGTATAGTATTCTTCATTAATATGATGCATTATGAAACTGTAAAAATCTGTTCACGCCGTATAAGTTAAAAATAACATTCTTCTTGTACTTTTGTCGGAAAAGTCAAAAAGTTCACAATGTGGTAAACAAAAGTAAGATTCTTTTCATAACATGTGGTAAATTTCAAAAATGGGTAAAAATGACTTTAAAAATATAATAAAACATTTTTAGAAAACATGGGCGTGGATGATAACAATATCCCTTGAAAATACTTACAAATAACAATCTCGGATAAGAACGAGATTGGAATAGTTATCCCTTATAATGATATTTTTGTAATAAAAATAGATCGTTTATTTGTATTCACTATAAGGACACATAAGGAATGTATAAATACAAGATAATATATTTATTTCTAACATAATCAAAGAATGACATAAATAAGAACGAGAAGATCAACCCAAAGAATGGAAATTCGGTTAAGAAGTTCCCTTACATTATGTCTGACTTGAATTGATTGTTCTTTAATCTCATAAATAATAAACCAAAGATAATTTATACTTGATTAAAAACCATTTTCATGTTTATGATTCCTTTTATATCACTTATTACCATGTTATAAACATTATGTAACCATTTTAGTTAATAACTATCGTTTTATCGATATTTGGTACTTAAGTTAAAAATGGACTTCTTAGAATTACATGTTGTTCATGTATTCAAAGTTTTATTATATCCAGATTGATATTCATGATTTTTATATCATATATATCATATATATTCAGCATATACATGTATTTATAATAGTACATGACTTATGGCGGTAAGAAATGAAATGCACCATTCACAGAGACGGTAAGTTGTACGTACGCATGAACACTACTTTCATTTTTATTTCTTATTTTAATGTAATTAAAACATAATGATACATAGATATATTATAAGTCCATTATAATATAATTAACCTTAACCTTTATACATCCCACATAAGGCATTAACGAATCACATCACTTTGAGGGGGCGGTAGTCCGCACTTCCTCAAATGAGATTATCCTATTTACCCTCAATGAAAACCATAAATGCTTGATATAATTGGGATGTAAAGAAGCATTATAAAATAATAAAAATAATATATATCATATATAAATACAGTGCCATCATAATGGCCAGCATGAGAGGCAGTAGGAGAAAATCGAATAATCATCGTTTCGTGAGGCGTTAGTTTTCCATCGACGGAAACATTATGTTCTTCATCCATTAGATAGAGGTGTGTGTAAGTGTAGTTCAAATATTTCTCATAAAAATATCCTAGTATATTTAGGATACCTTTTTTGTTAAAATAGATAGGATTCAAAAGAGTTTAGGGGTTGGATAAGTAGAATAAAAGAAAACAATTTGAGAGAAACGATTACCTTTAATTTGGGTAACTTCCTTTGGTTTGAACCAAAAGGACTTCTTGGAGTGCCTTATACATATGGTAAGCCTTATAGGGGGAGTAGAGGGATGTAGGGAGCTGAATTCGGTAGATTTTGGACGATCCAAATGGCTTGAGTGGTGTGTAGAGTTGCATAGAAGTGGTCTCCTTTTATAAGGGAGAGGAGGGGCTCTTTAGGAAAGAGTGAAACAATTATTTTATTATAAACAAATATTCAGTTTCAAGAGGTCCAAAACACATTAATTTCGAAGATAAGATAACTCATATTCGAAATAAAATCATCCAATAGGAATTGGACATGCTTTGGATAATATTTTAATCATTATAATATTATTTATTTAAATCATTTATTAATGAGGTAAATACTTTATCATTATTGTGTCATTTATAGTTTAATTTATTTGATGTCTAAAAATTATAAAAAAATACCATGATGTAGGAAATATATTTAGAATTCCAATTAATTTTTATAGTCGAAAATAGGAATTATATTACTCTATATAACAATTAATTACTAAAAGAGTTTTGTTAATGTCAATTTTTTATCCACATTAAATAAATTTATCTAAATTGTCTTTTTCACTCCCATGTGGCTCAATGGGGTCCCAAAATAGACCCAATAAAGCACATGGTCGTTAATGACTCATCCAATAATGTTTGGACAAGTGTGAAGGTAATTTTGGAATTATTATAATATTCTTTTTACCTTGAATTACCATATTTACCTTTAACCGCAGTAAATAAAAGTTAAAAGTTACTATTCACCAAAATTTATTTTCATGTTATTGAACAAAATTTTACTTCTTTATAACAACCATGTATATCATATTTTTGAAATTAAATTCATTGAAGTGGTAAAATATCATTTAAATGGAAGAGTCAGTTTTTTAACTACCACTAAGTGGTTTCACTATTGTTCATAAAAAGTGGTTTCACTATTCATAAAAAACTGATGTTTTATCAGAAAAATACCAAAAATTCAGACAAATAATTATTTGATATTATGAATTAAAAATTGATGTCTATTTTTCCAAATTAAAAACATTGATGTGTAATTAATTACTTTTAAAAATAAATCTCGTTATCAAAACAAATTGCATGTTTTTAAGAAACAATAACTATCAAAAGATTGATACTTGTTTATGTCCAATTTCAAAGTGAAGTTAATTACAATGAAACAAATTGGATTAAATGGTAAAAATATATTCTAATTACACTTTAAAACCAATTAAAATGATAACATATCCATATAAATTATTGCGATGAAAAAATTGTTTTTAAATAAAAAATAGCGTGTTTTTACTATTCATTAAAATAAGAAAGTTATCAGAATAATATGAAAATTTTTTCTAAAGTAAATTTTTATATCCTGATTCCAAATAAGTATTTTGTTTTGTCAAATTTAACTTATAGACATGTCAAAAACTATATTTAATGTGGGTACGCCATCAAAAGGCAGCAAAACTACATTTTTTTAAAAATACTTATTTTAATCGAAAAATTTATTTTTTTGTCATACCATGTTCTAGAAAATTTATAAGATGAATAATAATGTTATAAAATTAAAATTTTAGTTGATACTATTCATAACTACTAGTTCATAATAATATTATAACCATATATCATTGTTTATTGAAACCTGGTATTGCGTACCACACATGCTATCGAGGAAGGTCGCGATTGCGTGTAATGCAAGCCAAGTCAGGGTTGCGTCTTTTGCAAGACTCCTTCGTTGTTTCTTATAATATAATCCAACCATATTTCATTTATACATTGAATATATATATATATATACACTCAATGTTTCGTAGAATAACTACTATCAAAATTGTGTGTAACATGATCCAAGAATAATGTTGCGTATATTGCAAGCAAATACGGTGTTGCATATAGCCAAGGTAATATTGGTGTAGCATAAAACACAAGATATCAATGAAATTAATAGAATATTTTTCATAAAATTTTGGGGTGTTACAATGTATGACATGAATGAGTCATGTCGATTTGAGGGGACGATAATCCACATCTACTCAAATAAAATTATCAATTATACACAACATGGATCGAATATTTATATATTATAAATAAAAATTCGAGAATCATAAATATTTTATATTGATATTATAAATCATATATAAACATATTTTCCATCCTAATTTCAAAAATTATAGTATGTAATTTTAAAATGAAATATCATCATTTCGTGATGCAATAGTTCTCCGTACAATGAAAGAGTATGAGTGTTACCCATTAGAAAGAAAATTCTATACGGGTATGTAGAAATATTAATATAAAAACATATTTTTATATATTGGATTCTTTTTTTATAAAATAATATAATTACAATTCATTAGGGGTGGGAAATTGAAATGAAACTAAGATACTCGAGAGAAGATGTTACCTCATAATAGGGTATCTTATTTTGGTTTATATAAATAATAATAATTGAAAATCATTATTACCAAAGAGATGAATCTAGGTATAAGGGAGGAATGTTGAGAGAATATTTTGGTAGGTATTTGTCGTATATAATAGGTTTAAAATGTATTTTTAATTGGGATATGTGGTATCCTTTGTTAGAAATCAAAAATAATCATTTGGAATTTTTGGGAAAAACATTTTGTAGTAAAAGGAAATAAATAACAATAATAACTCAATAATGGATGCTTTGTGGTAAATTTACGTCCATTAAATAGGTCTTGGACAAGGGTATCTGTTATTTGATCCCCTGTGATTAAAGATTAGTTCCTAATTATGATCAATTTTACATCAATTATTGTTATAATTTTAATAACTTTTACTAATATTTTGTGTAAAAAATTAATGTTTTCTTATTAGACATTAAATATTATTTTTATTATAATGGTGTATGTAATATTTTGTAAATTAAAATCACATAAGATATAAGGCCCCAGCCTTAAACCTTACATAATCATTAGTTATCAAAAGATTACACATTGAGGATCTTTTAAGGTTTAGAGTTTTAGAGAATTAGATCATGAAACGTGCATTATATTCCACATTTAAACAAAGTGGTTACATAAAAGACAGTATTCATTCTTCCCATCAACAGAAACATATTGAAAAAAAACATGGATTCTTTCTTGACACATCCTTGACACTATCATCACATCATGTACCTTTCCCTTGACCAGTGAAAAACGTTTCAAAAACTTTGGATGAGCATAAAAAGCTCAGTAAGGGTTATAAAAAATATGGAAAGGAAACATGAGTTCATATATACATAAGAATTAAATCATACTTTACCCATAAAATAAAGGCACTTTTACTTACCTCATCAAACCATGAATAAATCATAGAAATCATAAGACATAAAGGTAACTTGAGGCATTCATAACATTCTTACGTAGGGAGTAACCCTCTTGGTTACGTTTGTAATACCCATAACTGTATATTCCCTAAATCTCTTTGGAGAAACCTTAACGTTTCACTCCTTCTCGTTACCCAATGCATTGGAGAGCTATATCGGGCTCACCCACCCTTAGTTTATCACGGAACCACCCGTTTTCATAACAATGCCCAAAAACCATAACATAAATGTGTCACATAAAACATACATAAAGGAAACATAACATTTCCACATTTTAATCACAATATAACATTTTAGTATATTGAAATATTGAATCGATTCAAAAAGAAACCATTTCCAAAACCATTTAAAACAATTAATAAAGATATTTTTGAATCAAAGTGTCCCACACCACCTTGAAGCTTAAAATTTTAAACCATTAATATCCATATAAATAAATCCTTAATTTTTTTTGAAAACATGGATATTAATAAGAACAAATAATTAAAACATTTAAAACAATATTTTGGTTAAAGGGGGTTTTCAAATATTAGAGACACTTGAATACAATAATTGAGGAATAACATTTAGTCAGAACTTTATAATATCATGAAAATAAATGGATTCATGATATAATACTCCAAAGGACAGTATATACACTATATAAGAGTGAATTAAAGCATAACAATAATGAACCCTCAATAGAAATGTCAAATGTGATGAAATACCTTATAAAGAAGGTATCCTTAAATTAAGGACTAATCAAACTAAAAAATATGTGTGAAAAATATAAATACACCCAATATAAGTGGATATTAAGTGTAAAACAATAAAAGTTCATTCACACATATTCAATGGATGACATATTCAGTGACTACATGTTGAACCCAAAGAAATCGAAATTGGGTTAAAAAGTTCCCTTGACAGCCGAACGACATCACATCAAAATGAGTTGATGAGAGATAAAAAGTGTATCTCATAACTTGGACATAAAATTTACATCAATAAGGATATATGAGAACACATCCCAACATAACAATCTGTAAATTAAAAGACCCAACAAAAGAAGTCTTTTACAAAAGAGGAGGGTGAAAGGTTCCCTTACCGACTTGGGTATCTTTAAAAACATACACCCCATGAAAGAAGGAAAATATATCATTGATGTAAATACTCAAAAAAAAATTATATTACACAAAGAGTAGAATAATGGGCAGTACATACACCACTCAATGGAATTTGTGGCAAATGTACCATAAACCTCACGGGAATAAAAGTGAGATGAAAAATCCATTACGAAAACTTGGCAGCCTAACGGCGCCACATAAAACTTATGAATATGGATTGATGAGATCAAATAGGGTATCTCATCACATTACAATAAAATGTACAGAAAGAGGAATGTAAAATAACATCCCCCAACATTACAAAGGGGAGCATAAAAGAAGTGACATAAAGGAGAGTACTTAAAAAGAAAGAGAGAGGTTAGATCTCTTACGAAAGTTCGGCAGCCTAACGGCGCCACTCAAAACTTCCAAAATGGATTTATGAGAGAGAATAGGGTCTCTAATCACATGAACATAAAAATTACTGTAAGTGTAATATAAATATCATCCCAATAACAAGAAATATGAGCTTTAAAAGGAATGACATAAAACTGTGTACTTAAAAAGAAAGAGAGGAGTAGGATCCCTTACCTCGGGTCCGACATGACTCGATCGTTCTTTAATCTCCTGAATAATAAACTTGAGTTAATTTCTGCTTCCTTAAGAACCTTTTTCAATTTCATTATTTCTTTTATATCACTTATTACCATGTCATAAACATTATGTAATCATTTATGTTAATAATATTTGTTTTGCCGATATTTGGTTCTTAAGTCGAAAGTGGACTTCTTACAATTACATGTTG
Organism: Viscum album; assembly: GCA_963277665.1. Classification (NCBI taxonomy): domain Eukaryota; kingdom Viridiplantae; phylum Streptophyta; class Magnoliopsida; order Santalales; family Viscaceae; genus Viscum; species Viscum album. The sequence continues at coordinate 235,084,797 of OY728157.1, read as the reverse complement.
TGCGTGTGGCCAAATGTTTATTATATCCAGAATTGTATTCATTATGTAGATATAATTTATGTCATATATATCTAGTACATGCATGCATTTATAACATTAAATAATCATTTAGAGGTATGAAATGAAATGCACCGTTCATGGAGACGGTAAGCCGTACGTACGCATGAACGCTACTTTCATTTCTATTTCATATTTTATGGAATGGAATAATAATGATATAAAGGTATATTATAATTCCAGTATAATATCATATATAATATCATAGTTCCATCCTTTATACGTCCCACATATGGTATTTAACGAATCAAATCACTTTGAGGGGGCGGTAGTCCGCACTTCCTTAAATGAAAATATCGCGTATACCCATAATGAAAGACATAAAGGTAAGACACAAATGAAAAATACAGAAGAATAAGTAAAACATAAACATATTATATATCATATATAAAAATAGTGACATCATAATGGCCACCTTTGAAAGTGTTAAATGAGTATTGAACAATCACTGTTTCGGGAGGCAGAATTTCGCCATCCACGGAAACCGTATGTTATTTAACCATTTGATGTAGTTGTGTGAGAGAGTAGCTCGAATAAATCTTATAACAACATCCTAGTATATTTAAGATACTGGTTTTGTTACAAAAGAAGTAAATAAAAAGAGTTTAGGGGGTTGGAGAAGCAAAATAAAACAAATGAACAAGAGAGAATGAATTACCTTTAAAAGTGTAACTCCTTTTGATTTGAGCCTAAAGGCTTACTTTTAAAGGCTTCTGCCCAAAGAGAATCCTCTAGGATGAGGAGAGGTATGTGGAGAGAGTAAATGGAAATGGTTTGGCCGAGCCAAAGGCTTGAGGAGTGTGTGTAATGAGGTAGAGGTGGGGGCCTTTTATAAGAGGAGAGGAGGGGCACTTTTGGAAAGTAAGAAATATTACTTTATTTGAAAATGTGTTTCGGTTTTAAAAGGTCCCACATTGATATAATTCGTGTATAAGGTGATAAGGGTTCTAAATCCACCCATCCAATAAGTTTTTGACATGTGTAGTTCGTAGATTTTACATTATCATTCCATTTTATTTTAATCGTTAAATAATGATGTCATCACTCCATCATTATGATGTCATAAATAATTTAATTTATATAATGTCTAAAAATTATAAAACAATTACTATGATGTAGGAAATATTTTTATCTTTATAATGACTATTTATAATAAAAAATCTTATCTTTATAACCCCATGTAAAAATTGTTTTCGTAAAACATATGATGTTTGTGTCATTTTTACTTTTACATTAAATAAAATGTTATTTATGTCATTTCCCAACCAAAGTGGCTCCATGAGGTCCCCAGTTGACTCATGGATTGTCTTGGTCAGCCATTACACATCCAATGTGTTTAGGACATGTTTCATGTTCATTTCATATTATTTAAACATTATTTTTACCTTAAACTACACTAATTACCTCTAATCGCGATTAAAAACATAATAAGTTACTTTTCACCAAAAAAATTATTTTTATCCCATTCAACCACATTTTACTTCTTAATTACAACAATGTATGTCGGATTTTCAAAATTCAAAACACATAGATGGAAAAATTTCATTTAAACGGAAAAATCAGTTTTTATAAGTACCACTTAGTGGTTTCACTATTCATCAAAAATTGATGTTTTTCAGAAAAATCCCAAAAATTCACCCTAAGCTATATTTGATATTAAGAATTAAAAAATGAAGTCTATTTTAAAAAATTCAAAATATATAATTCACATTAATTAAATTAATAATTATTTCCTGTTGTCAGAGCAAATAGCGTGTTTTTATGAAACAATAAGTATCAAAAGATTGACACTGGTTTAAGTCTGATTTCAATGTGAAATTAATTCCAACGACCACTATTGGATTAAATGGTAAAAATATATTCTAATTTCACTTTAAAACCAATTCAAAAGATAATATAATCATATAAATAAATTAGATTAAAAAGTGGTTTTGAATTAAAATACAACATTTTACACTATTCATTAAAAAATGAACTTTATCGGAAAGATACCAAAAATTTACACAAAGTAAATTTTGATGTCCCGATTCTTAATAAGAGTTTTATTTGGTCCAAAAGAATGTTTAAGAGTGAGCAAAACTATATTTAATGATGGTTCAACATCAAAAGGTGATAAGTGAACATTTAGTGAAAACTAGGGCATATACGCCTAAAATTGAATTCTTTCCGTATTTTAAGCCTCTATCATTTATTGGATAAATGTAAAAACATGTAAAAACATATATAATCATATTTTAGTTATTTCTATCCATTCCTCCATTACAACGGCTGCATGTGAACTACCATTTAAAATAATAATATTTTATTATTAGAGTGCAGCGTAAGATTCCCAAGAAACTCGTTGTTGCGTGTTGGGTACGCCATCGAGCATATCAACCTTTTAAAGTAATATTAATACTTTATTCACAAATATGGATAAATATGAAAATGTCATATTATTTATTTACCCGGGGTGTTACATCCTTCCCCCCTTTTGGGAATTGCGTCCTCGCAATTTTTAAAATTGATCTTGGAAACATCCTTGAACGTCCCACATCGGAACAAGAGTCGGTAAAACAATCACTTTAAAATAAAGAAAGATAAGTGCAGAGGTCACCCGAGTTAACCCATACTAGGATTCCATGTAGAAAAACATGGACATGGAAGAAAAAGCAAAGGGTCATGTTCTTGAGGGAGAGTGATAGTAAACATGTCTAGGAGAAAGTTAACAATGAGAAAATCACAAACTTGTGATGGGTTAAACGGTATTCGATTCCCCAGTAGGAAAAGTTAATAGACAACATTTTTGTTTTAAGTTACTTTTTATTGAGGAATTTATTCATAAGGAAACATAATCACTTATCATGTTGACTTTCTACTTTTACTAGATTCCTTAATGAAACTCATATTTTTTCCAAAAGACGAGTATTTAGGGAGACTTGTTCGCATTAAGAGTATTATAATCAACTTCTAGAGAATCACCTAATCCACAAAATAGAACAATATACATCCCATGTCTTTAGGATTTAACCAAAACCCAAAACAAAAAGGTTAGTACAAGGTCAGATAATCCAGAAAAGGATAACCCTTTAAAAAGAAAATCTATGCTTAATCTCCAAAATTTGTCCAACAAAACCCAAAGTTCAACGAGGACCATCCGATAAACAATTTGTCCATAAAATTATTAAAAGTAAACCAATCTAAGATTGAAACCCAAATATTTGAAGGATTTAGTCACATAGTATTCCAAGTTAAATTGTAACATTTATCTCCGAACAACATTAGTTGCTCCTAAAGTCTCGTATTGAAAAGTAATTAACCTAATCACATATCCTCCATTATAGGTTAATAATTTTCAAAAATAACCCAAAATAAACTTACTATTAATTCATAAAATCATATAACTAAAAAGAATCAGTCAAACTAACCAGGGACTTCACGTAGTCCAGTGGTAGGCGATAAATACGAGTCGCACTTTGGTTGTGTGTTCGATTCCCGCAGCTTTGTCCGACGCGACGGGTAGTCACACGGTCTGTGTGTTGTCCTTTTTACAAAACTATATAATTCTTAAAACATTCCCCAAAATGAGATAAAATCTTCAAAAATAATCATAACATATTTTATCCTCATGTTTATCTCATGCCATTCATTTTCCAGCATATCATATAATAACCCATAATTACCTCAAAAGTAAGGATCATATAAACCCTAATGGCTACCTTTATAATTATTACCTGAACTTCCACATCGATTGACGTACATGATGCATTATAGAACATACTAAGGTTCAAGGGGTTGATCATGAATCCTTGATAGATGGTTTAGAACAACCACGAGTTTCCTCATTGAATACCCCATTTCATCCAGTCTCTTAATCAGAGAACCACCACAGTTTCCTTCAAACCCATTGTCACTTTGGTGCCTACTAGATCCAGCCATTTACTAAAACCAAAAAAGTCAGTGTGAGTATATCAACATAACCATAATTTACTAATGAGGATGATAAACACCAAGATATACTTACTCATTCACTTTATCTAAAACTAGGACTCTTTCCGAAATCCTAACCATTATGGTAATGTCACTTATGCATAGAGAATACCCTAACCTCTAAAGTTATCTAAACCGACCTTTTATACCAACTATAAGGCCCCAGCCTTAAACCTTACATAATCTTGAGTTTTCACAAGATTACACGTTGAGGATCTTTTCAGGATTAGAGTTTTAGATAATTAGATCATGAAACTTGCATTATATTCCACATTTAAACAAAGTGGTTACATAAAAGACAGTATTCATTCTTCCCATCAACGGAAACATATTGAAAAAAAACATGGATTCTTTCTTGACACATCCTTGACACTATCATCACATCATGTACCTTTCCCTTGACCTGTGAAAAACATTTCAAAAACTTGGGATGAGCATAAAAAGCATAGTAAGGGTTATAAAAAATATGGATAGGAAACATGATTTCATATATACATAGGAATGAAATCATACTTTACCCATAAAACAAAGGCACTATAACTTACCTCATCAAACCATGAATAAATCATAGAAATCATAAGACATAAAGGTAACTTGAGGCATTCATAACATTATTACGTAGGGAGTAACCCTCTTGGTTACGTTTGGAATACCCATCACATTATATTCCCTAAATCTCTTCGGAGAAACCTTAACGTTTCACTCCTTCGCGTTACCCAATGCATTAGAGAGCTATATCGAGCTCACCCGCCCTTAGTTTATCACGGAACCACCCGTTTTCATAACAATGGCCAAGAACCATAACATAAATGTGTCACATAAAACATGCATAAGGAAACATAACATTTCCACATTTTAATCACAATATAACATTTTAGTATATTGAAATATTGAATCGATTCAAAAAGAAACCATTTCCAAATCCACTTAAAACATTTAATAAAGAGATTTTTGAATCAAAGTGTCTCATACCACCTTGAAGTGTAAAATTTTAAACCATTAATATCCATATAAATAAATCCTTAAAACCATTTTGAAAACATGGATACAAATAATAACAAATAATTAAAACATTTAAAACGATATTTTGGTTAAAGGGGTTTTACCAAAATTAGAGACACTTGAATACAATAATTGAGGAATAACAATTAGTCAGAACATTATAATATCATGAGAATAAATGGATTCATGATATAATACTCCAAAGGACATTATATACACCATATAAGAGTGAATTGGTGCATAACAACAATGAACCCTCAATAGAAATGTCAAATGTGATGAAATCACTTATAAAGAAGGTATCATTAAATTAAGGACAAATCAATCTCAAAAATATGTGTGAAAAATATAAATACAGACAATATAAGTGGATATTAAGTGTAAAACAATAAAATGTCATTCGCACATATTCAATGGATGACATATTCAGTGACTACATGTTGAACCCAAAGAAATCGAAATTGGGTTAAAAAGTTCCCTTGACAGCCTAACGACATCACATCAAAATGAGTTGATGAGAGATAAAAAGTGTATCTCATCACTTGGACATAAAATTTACATCAATAAGGATATATGAGAATGTATCCCATCATAACAATATGTAAATTAAAAGACCCAACAAAAGAAGTCTTTTAAAAAAGAGGAGGGTGAAAGGTTCCCTTACCGACTTGGGTATCTTTAAAAACATACACCCCATGAAAGAAGGACAATAGATCATTGATGTAAATACTCATAAACGAAATTATATTACACAAAGAGTAGAATAATGGGCAGTACATACACCACTCAATGGAATTTGTGGCAAATGTAGCATAAACCTCACAGGAATAAAAGTGAGATGAAAAATCCCTTACGAAAACTCGGCAGCCTAACGACGCCACATAAAACGTCCGAATATGGATTGATGAGATCAAATAGGGTATCTAATCAAATTAAAATAAAATGTACAGAAAGAGTAATATAAAACAAAATCCCCCAACATTACAAATAGGAGCTTAAATGAAGTGACATAAAGGTGAGTACATAAAAAGAAAGAGAGAGGTTAGAACTATTACGAAAGTTCGGCAGCCTAACGGCGCCACTCAAAACATCCAAAATGGATTGATGAGAGAGAATTGGGTATCTCATCACATGAACATAAAAATTACAGTAAGTGTAATATAAAGATCATCCCAATAACAAGAAATATGAGCTTTAAAAGGAATGACATAAAAGTGTGTACTTAAAAATAAAGAGAGGAGTAGGATCCCTTACCTCGGGTCCGACTTGACTCGATCGTTCTTTAATATCCTGAATAACACACTTGAGTTAATTTCTACTTCCTTAAGAACCTTTTTCAAGTTCATTATTCCATTTATATAAAATATTACCATGTCATAAAAATTATGTAATCATTTAAGTTAATAATATTTGTTTTGCCGATATTTGGTTCTTAAGTCGAAAGTGGACTTCTTACAATTACATGTTGTTCGTGTGGCCAAATGTTTATTATATCCAGAATTGTATTCATGATGTAGATATCATTTATGTCATATATATACAGTACATGCATTCATTTATAACATTACATAATCATTTAGAGGTATGAAATGAAATGCACCGTTCATGGAGACGGTAAGTCGTACGTACGCATGAAAGCTACTTTCATTTCTATTTCGTATTTTATAGAATTGAATAATAATGATATAAAGGTATATAATAATTCCAGTATAATATCATATATAATATCTTAGTTCCATCCTTTATACGTCCCACATATGGTATTTAACGAATCAAATCATTTTGAGGGGGCGGTAGTCCGCACTTCCTTAAATGAAGATATCGCGTATACCCATAATGAAAGCCATAAAGGTAAGACACAAATGAAAAATACAGAAAAATGAGTAAAATATAAACATATTATATATCATATTTTAATAGTGACATCATAATGGCCACCTTTGAAGGTGTTAAATCAGTATTGAACAATCATCGTTTCGGGAGGCAGAATTTCGCCATCCACGGAAACCGTATGTTCTTTAACCATTTGATGTAGTTGTGTGAGAGTGTAGCTCGAATAAATCTTATAACAACATTATAGTATATTGAATATACTGGTGTTGTTACAAAATAAGTAAATAAAAAGAGTTTAGGGGGTTGGAGAAGCAAAATAAAACAAATGAACAAGAGAGAATGAATTACCTTTAAAAGTGTAACTCCTTTTGATTTGAGCCTAAAGGCTTACTTTCAAAGGCTTCTGCCCAAAGGGAATCCTCTAAGATGAGTAGAGGGATGTGGAGAGAGTAAATGGGCAGGGTTTGGCCGAGGAAAAGGCTTGAGGAGTGTGTGTAATGAGTTAGAGGTGGGGGCCTTTTATAAGAGGAGAGGAGGGGGCACTTTTGGAAAGTAAGAAATATTACTTTATTTGAAAACAAAATTCGGTTTTAAAAGGTCCCACATTGGTATAATTCGTGGATAAGGTGATAAGGGTTCGAAATCCACCCATCCAATAAGTTTTGGACATGTGTAGTTCATATATTTTACATTATCTTTCCATTCTATTTTAATCGTTAAATAATGATGTCATCGCTGCATCATTATGATGTCATCGCTGCATCATTATGATGTCATAAATAATTTAATTTATTTAATGTCTAAAATTTTTAAAACAATTACTATGATGTAGGAAATCTTTTTATATTTCCAATTACTATTTATAATCAAAAATCTGATCTTTATAACCCCATGTAAAAATTGTTTTCGTAAAACATATGATGTTTGTGTCATTTTTACTTTTACATTACATAAAAAGTTATTTATGTCATTTCTCAAACAAAGTGGCTCCATGGGGTCCCCAAGTTGACCCATGGCTTTTCTTGGCCGTAAATTACACATCCAATGAGGTTAGGACATGTTTCAAGTTCATTTCATATTATTAAAACATTATTTTTACCTTAAACTACACTAATTACCTCTAATCGCGATTAAAAACTTAATAAGTTACTATTCACCAAAAAATTATTTTTATCCCATTGAACCAAATTTTACATATTAATTACAACCATGTATATCGGATTTTCGAAATTCAAAACACAAAGATGGAAAAATTTCATTTAAACGGAAAAATCAGTTTTTATAAGTACCACTAAGTGGTTTCACTATTCATCAAAAATTAAAGTCTTTCAGAAAAATCCCAAAAATTCACCCTAAGCTATATTTGATATTACGAATTCAAAAATGATGTCTATTTTACAAAATTCAAAATATATAAGTCACATTAATTAATTTAATAATTAATTCCCGCTGTCAGAGCAAATAGCGTGTTTTTATGAAACAATAAGTATCAAAAGATTGACACTGGTTTCAGTCTGATTTCAAAGTGAAATTAATTCCAACGACCACTATTGGATTTAATGGTAAAAATATATTCTAATTTCACTTTAAAAACAATTCATAAGATAATCTAATCATATAAATAAATTAGATTAAAAAGAGGTTTTGAATTAAAATACAACATTTTACACTATTCATTAAAAAAATGAACATTATCGGAAAGATACCAAAAATTTACAAAAAGTAAATTTTGATGTCCCGATTCTTAATAAGAGTTTTATATGGTCCAAAATAATGTTTAAGAGTGAACAAAACTATATTTAATGATGGTTCAACATCAAAAGGTGATATGTGAACCTTTACTGAAAACTAGGGCATATACGCCTAAAATTGAATTCTCTCCGTATTTTAAGCCTCTATCATTTATTGGATAAATGTAAAAACATTTAAAAACATATATAATCATATTTTAGTTATTTCTATCCATTCCGCCATTACAACGACTACATGTTAACTACCATTTAAAATAATATTATTTTATTATTAGAGTGCAACGTAAGATTCCCAAGAAACTCGTTGTTGCGGGTTGGGTACGCCATCGAGCATAGCAACCCTTTAAAGTAATATTAATACTTTATTCACAAATATGGATAAATATGAAAATGTCATATTCTTTATTTACCTGGGGTGTTAGATAAGAGGCAATGTTATGGATAATTTTAATCTTGCAAATAGATGGTTTAACTATATTTAATAGAAACTATTGAAAATAAAATTTAGTTTATATATTCAATTAAAATCTGAAAGTGATAATAATAAAATAAATTGTATTAATATATTTATTATAAATGAAATGTTTATTGAAAAATAATAAAAAAATATAATTTAACTTTAATAATTATTTAAAGGAAAAGGTTTTTCTAACTACATTTTTTTAATTTTAACTATTAATCAAAAAATGAAATTTCTTATAACAATACCAAAAATTCACCCTAGGATAATTTTTGATATTTTTAGTTCAATAAAGAAGTTTTGTTTATGTAATTAAATTTATATTCATATCAATATAAATATTTAAAATAGTTTCACCAATATAATGTGGTATGTTGTCCTATATAATAATATAGGTTTTTATGTGTGAAATATGGTTTGTTCATATATTATGCATATCAAACCTAATAGATAAATACGAAAAATATTTTCATCAGAATATAAAAAATATGATTCATTAAAATAATTCCTTAATTGTAATTAGTTTTATTTGTTCTGTTAAAACTCATTTTAGAAGCATAATTATATTTATTTTTATATTCTATTGGTTATAAGTCTGGTTTCTCATTAATTGTTAACCAATGTGTTCATTTTATATTGGTGTAACAATAATTTTTATAAGTTGATTATTACTCTTCATAAAAACTAATTTAACTACTATTTTATATCATATTATATAATAATACTATTTTTATAATACATTGTTATTTGGTGAAACTCAGTCTTGCATGTAACGTCAGCTTTTGAGAAAGGATTCAATTGTGTGTAACACAAGAAAACTCGGTGTTTCAATCATTGAACTATAAATAATATATATTAAATAGTGAATATATTATAAATTATCCGACTTTTATGTTAAATGTTTCTCTTGGTGGCATGAGTCAGAGATGCTATCAAATTTAATGTCCACACATTATAATTTTTCGGCGTTACATTTTACCCACCTTAATTAAATTGAATCCCTTAAATTTAAACATCATCTTAGTGATATAGGGATTGAAAATAAACTATTGTTGAAATACCGACATAGTAAAAAGGGGTAATACCACATCATCTAAATAAGATTGTATGGGAAGTAAACCGGTTGCGTAACTATGTGCCTTTGTTGAAGAACACATGTGGGAAATGAAACATGGATATGGAAGAAAAACATACTAATCATGTTCTATTGGAATATTCTAGAGAATATTTTCTTGGGAAATATGTATCCCATAAGACCATAAATCATATGTATTAATAATTCTCATTGGTATAATAAAAAATTTTGAGTATAGGATATCATTGTTTTCTAAAGGAACCATTTTTGTAAGGATTAGGAATTTTAAAAACCTAAAAGAATATATATAAAATAGTCTTTATTTATTCAAAATACTATCCTTTGGTTGTTCCTTCATATATTTATATTTTTTTTCTTATATGGTGACGTAGTAACACAATGTATAAATCATTGTTTGAAGGTGATATTATACAATTTTATAAATTTGGATATTTACCAAAATATTATGATCCAATACATTAGAAATAATGTCACTAAATTTACAAAATGACCATATAATTAGACATTAATCAACATGGCTCATCTCAAAATTTTATCATTCCAAACATGTGAATAAATTTTTTATGTATCCTCTTGAAATATGGTAATAACTCGAATTTCCATTACACCATATTTGAACCAGACATTATTCCTTAATCTTTAATTAAGATTCGTATTATTTGATATATTACTCAAATCCAAAATTATTTTAAACTCCATCAATGATAGCATATAAAACTTGTAGATACATCACTAATAAGTTCAAATGTAGTCAAAATATATCCAAGTTAATCATTTCTTCATCATTATATCATCATTAGAAAAATTTTAATGGTTTTATTTCAATTTATAATGTGTTTTGAAACATGTATAAATATTGGATGAATATATTTTATTAGTAAAATTAATTATAAGATATCAAATACTTAATTAAAATTTACTATATTAAAATCATAATATATTCCATAATTCTTAAATCCACTATATTTATGATAAAATATTTAAATGACATAATTACTTACTATGTATATTAATCATTCTCCTTCATATGTTGTAGTAGAATAACATGTTCATTATCAAACACCATTATTTGGGTTATATTCCTTTGACGATTGAGACATTTCTTCATGGAGTGTCACATCTCCTTGACATTGAAGCGTTGTACACTATAAAAAAATTTCATATAGTTTCAATCACGAATATGGTTTCATTTTTCTCCACACATATATCAATCTCACATTCCATTCAAGAAAGTACTAGAGTTTTTTATGCCCCAATTATCACATGTCTAATATATATTCATTCCATTCAACTTCGTTGAATCATTCCCCTTTTTATGGTTTTTAGAATACCTCTTATTCTTTTGTTTTTCCTTTAATACATAGGATGTAGATAATTCATTTTCTTTTTTGATGGATCATAAAACTATCACTTCAAAGGATACGATATTATGAGAAACCTGGGTCATTAGAATATTTTTCATAAATCCAAAGTGATCTATATTTCCCATTGTGTAGTCTATATAATCTGTATCATACAGAAAAATCCCAATAATGGTAGTTTCTTAATCTGTAACACTCTCTTTGACCTTTTTCTTTATGCTAAAGAAAATTTCCGTTCAAATCAATTATCTAATTATGAGGGAATTATTAATAAAATAATATATCCTTAAATGATCTCTAGTATAAGTGTTATATTTATTCTTCCTCCATAATATTTTGGATCATGAGCCTCTAGTTATCACCATCTCATTAGAGACAATAGATTTCAATTGAAACCATTTCCTTTTCACGACATTCCATTTTCATAAATATCCTCTAAAGAGACTTAATCAATTTCTAAAATACAATTTTATTAATAGTCCCACTTAATGATGGGGGATTCTCAGCATGAAGAGATCCAGCACATGAGATTATCTCCATGAAATAGGTTGGTCCAATTATCCAAGGATAATTTTCATAAGATGAAAAAGCTACCCTAATATACACATAACTATACCAGATACATTGATTTCCTAATTATAAAAATATATACATTATCCATGAGTGTTGATGCAATTATTCTTCCCATGATCTTGTTCTAGACAAAAATATATACTATATTATCCCATTAAATCATGAATTCAAAATATCTTATAACTCTCCACATAAATCAATATGAAGTAATAGATTTTTTCACATTGAGATAATGATAACATTTATGACCTTCAAAAATATAGCTAAATAAAATTTTAACTATAATATGAATATCCCATAAGAGTGTCATACAAAGTGCAATGTAATTCTAGTTTTCATGTACTAGGTTACCTCGAGTTAGGAATAGAATACTTAGTTACAGTTGCTACTTCTAGGTACATATGTTCAAGAACTACTTCCACCTGTAGTATCCAGATAGGGATCTTTTACTTGAAATACCCACATAAACACTACCTTACCAAAATTCAACCATTTAATGGTATACTTGTCTTCAAATATATATTCATGTTGTTCTCTATAATACATTTTTTATAAATCTAGTTTCCATGGTTTCTGCTAAAATTTCATTATTATCAACTATAACACCCATCCCTAGAAGCCCAAAGCATGTGAATTATTTTATTACTTTTTCATTTTTATCTGTAATAAAACACCAAATCCTCGTTCACTTTATAAGTCATAGAAATAAATATAACATATATGATTCCCATAATACATTGAGAATTAGACAATACAATCATGATATATAATAAAATGTAATAAACTAAATCCTTGATCGATTATTCATTGATTTATTATTCATTACATTGAGAAATTAAACATAATAAAGTTGAATTTAAAATCAAATTATTGGGGATTAGAGTAGATGACATAATTAATCAATGATAATAAATAATCATGGCAATGTAAATAACCAATACAAATGTCAATCAATCAATGAACTAAAATGAAATGTTTCATAGATATGTTAACAACAAATCTCATCGATGAATAGTAATTGAACCAAAATGTTGGAAATGATTAATTATTGGATGTCATGTCTGAGGCATTTGAAAACCTTTTAAAATCAATACCTTTCTAAATTTGGCTTAAAAATACCGATAGAAACATGTTCAATTTGTACTGATAACTTGTCTCGTGAGATCCTATTGATGCATCAGGGATCTATATAAAATTAGGGATCCACCAGTAATTTAATTTTCAATACATTTATCATATAAAATAATCAAAATAACAAATCATCCTTATCTAATAGACATATCGAATCATAAATATAGATTTTATCGATAATTCTTTTATAAATTAAATAACTATCAATGTAAACATTGAATGGGCCTTGGGACAAATATTTTTACATATGGGCTATGTAATGGGATAAATTTCCATTGGGACTTTGGGATATGTAATGGGTATCCCCCTACCTAGTTAAAAGAGGTCATTTCATTACTTTAGTAATAAAATGAGGCTTCATCCTGAACATTAAAAAACCGTATGAAATATGATGTATGATTTATAAAATAATAATATATATTGTGTGAGAATATAGACATTCAAATTAGTTTCCATTGAAAAATTAGTACAATAAAATTATTTTAGTTAAGATAAATTTAATAATCTAAAAGGCAAGTGAGATGTCAAAATAATAATTAATAATATGTTTTAGAAAATTAATCATTAAACATCATTTTGTGTCTCATACCACCTTTAACATTTAATTCACAATCCCCAATAAGTAATGTTTTTAAAACCATTATGAAAAGGAATTAATGATATAATCTATAAAGGGGAATTATATACCCTATTCAAAATATGTGTGAGTTTTATATGGTGTATGCCTTACGAAATGAAAAGTAAAACAAGTATCCCTTACTTTATCTTTACTTTTGTGGTGTGGTCTTTATACTCTTGTATATAAGTTTATAATATGTTAAAAACTTAAAACAGAACATTATTCATTTTTTTAATATCACATATCAACTTCTTACAGTATTCTATAACACGTTTGTTAACACACATTCATTATTTTGACTATTTATGGTGTTAATTGTTTAGTTCGTTGAGTTTGTTTTAATGTGATATTTGTTGTTCATATCAAATTTATCATTATTATTTCATATAAATAATTTAAAAAATTATTTTAATATCATATATATCAATTTTATATGTATTTATATTAGTCTATAATATTTGATGATTATAAATGAGGTGCACAATTCATGCCGATGAAATGATGTATGTATGCATGAACGCTACTTTAATTTCATTTTCATATTAAAATAATGAATGATAAAAGATAAATATGTATATTATAATTCCAATACCATATCTATGTTATATATGTTACATATTTTTATTAAACCTATCATATATAAGTTCTATTTATGTTTTGAATGATTCATATCGCTTTGAGGGGGTGGTAGTCCACACTTCCTCAAATGAAATTATCGTATTTACACAAGATGGAAATAATATAGGTTTGTTGTAATTTCATATTATAGAAGTGTATATATATTATAAAAATATAATATACAATTTATAAATATTTATTCCATCCTAATAGAAAACTTTATATGTGGTAATGTAAAAATGAACAATCATTAATTCATGAGGCTGTAGTTCTCCTTATATTGGAACAATATGTTCATTAAACATTAGATGGAAGTGTGTGTCTGTTTAGCTATAAATTTTAACAAAAAAATATTTTTATATTTTCATATACTTATATAAATATGTATTTCTATAATAATATTATTTTTATTGTTGGAGAATGGAAACGAAGCTAAGAAACTAGAGGGAAGATGTTACCTCTTAATCAGGTAACATCTTTTGTTTTGTACCAAAAGGATTCCTTGAAATTTTTTCGTCCCAAATGGATGCTTCTATGTACATGGAAATACTTTTGGGATAATATTTGGTTAGGGAATCACCAAACCTAAATGGTTTTAGCGGTGCGAATAAGTGAGAGAGATTTTGGTCTTTTATATGGAATGAAAAGGACTCCCTTGGAATTTTTGTAAACATGTTAGGTACAAACAAGGTCTTACATAATAAAAAATTCATAAAATACTATAAAACATACTTAATTGAAGGTTTATGGTCAAAATATGGCAATAAAATGGTTGTTAGACATGTTTTTAGGTCATTTGGGAAATAATTATTAAGGTTTAGTCACTAATTATTCTTATTATAAACTTATTCACTATGATTAATTTTAATCACTTCTACTAATCTTTTTAGATTGAAAATTAAATTACATTAATTGGGATATAAATATTTTTAAATAACACAATTTTATGTAATATTCTCAAAATTTAGATCATTGAAGATGAAAAATAATTATTTTTTCTAATCCTTCAAAAATAACATTTAACTAGTTTTAGAAGAAAAACAATCAAATGATTATTGAATTTTTATATTCAATTTCAGTGTAAAATTGTATTTCATTAACCGATCTGTATTAATAAATTTATTATTGATCTAATTAAAATTAACAAATAATTTAAAATATAATTTATCATTAATAATTATTTAAACAAAATATATGTATTTAACTAAAATGAGGTATTTTTATGTATTTATCAAGAAAATAACATTCCTCCTAAAAATACCATTAATTCTACCTACGATAATTTTGTTTTTATTAATTCAATTAAAAAGATTATTTTATCCAATTAATTTTATAATAGTATAAAAATTATTATTTGAAATAGGTTCTCCATTAAAAGGAAGTAAAATTGCCTTTATAAAAACATAGGTTTTGGGGGCGAAGTTGGTGTTGTTCAAATCTTATGTATATCGAACCAAATAGATAAATATAAAAAATATTTTGATACAGTATAGAAAATTTATTTTTAATTAAAATAATTCACTAATTGTAATTATTTATGTTTTTTAAGGTAAAACTCTTTAGGAAGAATAATAACATATCTTTTTATAGCAAATTAGATTTTATTTTAATTCATCATTAATTGTTAACAAATGAATTGATTTAATATTGGTGTAAACTATAATTATCATAAGTACATAATTAATATTATTAAAACTAATTTAATAGATATTTTTAGTTTGTTATATTAAATAATAATATTTTTATAATATAATTTCTTTTGAAGAATCTCAGACATCTGTGTAATACAAGATATCGAGGAAGGTAGCTCTTTTGTCTAACGTAATCTATCTTGGTGTTTCATACCATGAAATTTTATGTATATATTTATAATATTAAATATATTATAAATTTTTAGAGTACTATATTCCCGTACAAGCATGGTGTTGCGTGTAATACATTCTATCAAATACAAGGTTCATACATTATAATTTCATGGGGTAACATAAAATATTACATTTTAAGTGAATTTTTTTTGCCTAAATTATATAATGAGTTAAATATTAATTTTATCTTCTTATATTTTATAATTAAATCAATTTTATAATATTTAATCAAATTTATTTCATTTTAATCTACTTCATATTTAATATGGATTTAAAAACATTTCAATCCTTTGAATGATTACACTTTAAAAACAAGTTTTCTCGTTTCGTCAACGAGAAAAAGTTTAAAATATTTTTTTTGTAGTTATGTGTTTTTAATTTCAAAAAATGGAATAAATATTTGGAATTATGATATATGATTTTATTAAATTTTTCTCTTTTATTTTTGGAAAATATTAATAGTATCTTTTGTAAAAAAATTATTACCATGGTTAAGGGTAAATTGGGAAATTATGTGTAAATATTATATCATAAATATGAATAAATTACACTCAAACATATCCTAATGTTATTTTATTAGTTATTTTTGACCAAAAACACCATTGGAACTATTTTATGGCCTCTTAAATCCCCTAGGATGACTCTATATATTTTCCATTATTTTATTTTATGGGATGTCAAATATGTCTACTTTTTTTTTCATAAGTGTAATATTATTTGTATATGATTATTCAGAAAATATGTTGTACTATAATGATTAATTTTAAATAGAACACTTTTATCATAATCACTATAATTTATTTTTTAATTTTAGGAAACAAATAATTACCTTAATGGCTTACAAAATTTTGCCGCAGTAATTGCCTAATTATTCGATATACCAAATAAATGTTGTTAAAAATATTAAAATAAAATTAATATGATATAATTAATATAGTAACGTAATTTTTTATATTCATTATACATATTATATATTTAATAATGGTTATATATTAACCTTATCTCATTTTTATGATATTTTTAAAAAGACATGTAATGAATGCTATCAAAAATGACACCGATGATATTTTAAAATTAATATTATTTTATTAAATTATGTAAACATTATAAAAATATATTATTAGGCCACCTGATTTGTATAAGAATAAATATGTAATAAATGATACATTTATGGTTCTTTTTGAATTTTATAATAACTAAATTAACCCTTATGGAATAAAAATGCATGTCTTCATGGTATGATTTTGAGATATTAAATAAGGGTTAAATCCAAAAGATAATGATAATAAAATGACCTTAACATGTCCAATAATAGTATAGTTAGAGTATTTATATCCATTAAAATATTATATTTTAGATGGGTCACTTTGAAGCCATATTTAATGGATAGTTAATTTATATTAATTAAATATTTTTACTATTTTTAAAAGTGCATCTCTGCAAAATTATAAAACAGAACCTCATTTCTCACATCCTCACAACACGTTTCGTTTTATAGATTGACCAAGAAATAACCATTAATCATAAAAATATCCTTATCCATTTAGTTGAGATCATATTCATCCAAAAATACTAACAATTGTTCCCTTATTAAGATATCTAAAGGAAGTCCACGATAGAAGAGGAAATTGTTTTACAAACTCGTTCATAATTATTTAATCTTATACATCATATTCAGGTGTTTTTCCATGATTAAGTAATAAATATAGTATAAAATATAATATTTTAGTTTAATATTAATTTTTTAGAACTATATTCCTCATATTATTTATTATATAAGTATAAAAACATCACGCATGCATACGTATGACTTACCGTCTATAAAATGTAATGAAATATTTTTTAATCACCACTTCACTTGGATGGGTATAATGTATGAAAGCAATATATATATATATATGATATTTTTCAAATTATATTTATTCTTTAAAATAAATATACCATAAAAATCATTATCCTTTAATTTATTAAGGGAAGGATACAATCGCTAATGTGTACGTATGGCCTACCGTCACCATGATGTGATGCGAATCGTTTTACATATCCAACATTTTATAATGCTTATAAAAATAAATTTTTTTATTCAATATTATATTTATTAAAATATTATAATTATACATATTTTTTTATCAATATCCTATTCTAAACAACCAATATAATCATGAAATGACATGCATTGGAAAATGAAGTAGTAGACACTCGAATAAAGGGTAATAACAAAATATTATCAACAAATTGGTGATAAATTAATACAAGATGATCATATATGATATAATAAATTTGAAAAAGGTTATTAAAATAAAATTACTAAAACCATTGTATATGTTGAAAAATCATGTTTGAAAAAAGAAAGCGCAGGGTAAGTGACTTCATCTCAATGTCCATTCATTGAAGGAAGAGTTTTATTTTATACACCCACCCTATTTTATGAGGTGTATATATAGACCATTTTACTTATCATGTCATTAATATATTTACAATATTTTTAGTTATGTTTATGTTAATGTTTCTTATTTTATCGGGATTGTTATTTAAATGTTCATATAGTTATGAGACACCTTGAATATTAAAATATTTCATTATTACATCTATTACTCAAAATAAATATTTATGACATAATTTTAAATACTTATTTACATGTAAATAAAAGGATAATAATGTGAATTTTACATATATTTTTTATTTCATTAAATGGTTTTCAAAAGGAATATATTTATATTTTTATATGGAACATTTCGAAAAATGTTAAAAGGAATGATCTCTTCTTAGCATACACAAGGTTAACGAATTTCCATCCACCTTTAACATTACTTTCTTTATATATTAATTTTCCGGAATACATGTTTTATTTAAAAAACATTGTTCCTTATATTTGGGATATTTGGTGTTGAATATGATAATTTAATATGATTTTTCTTATCATAGGGGCATAATTAGAGTTCTCCCCCAATAATTTTTCAATGATTTTATTATAGTATTTTAATCTATGTCAACACACTTTGTTGAATCATAATCATATATGAGGATTATAACTTATGATAAAATTTAACATAACATATTTAATGGTTTAGGATTAGTATGATAGTGGATGTTATATTTTGATATACTTCTTGGAATATCAATAAGGTATACACATTTCATATTCTAGTTTTTAATATTAATGTGCATGTTCTTTATGTTTCAATTGTTTCATAAGATGAATTAATTGAACATATTTTGTCTCAAGTAAGGATTTATATATTACCAAAAAGAATCATTAGGTTTTTTATAAAAACTTGTATGGGTATAGGATGAGACCTTACCTGTATATTTATAGTTTCTTTGTTAAAGCCTTGATGATCTGTTTAGGATGACCGAAATAATTAATTCCCTCATATAGAGATTATCCATTTATTTCCATGTGATTATTCAACAAGTAGAATATCCCTGGTATGGTATTATAAATCATGTGAATTATTTATTTGGTATTATTTGATCATATTTTATTCCTTCCATATTATTCTTAAGTTATTGATTAAATCAAATGTTATTTAATTATTTATCTTTCCATAATAAATTATGATTGATTATAAGTAGTTGCATTGTATATATAACCACACTATGCATATGATCTCATCCATTTTGTATTTTTTAATTTCTCCTATGATTCAAATATTATTATTATGACATATATTCTGGGTTTTTCTCAAAAAATATTGGTGATATAAATAATATGATTATCCTATATTCTATAACATTAACTGTACTGTATGTTTCAATTATGTAATCTAGCATCCAAATAAGCTAAATAGATTGATCCATTTGGATTCGTGTCATGTACCTAAAAAATGTTATAGATTATGTCACAATATTAAGGATACTACGGTTAGGGTCTTTACATACATACACATCCATCAAATTCAAAACTAACTTAATACTTGTCTACGACAAATTACAACCTCACGAAATGATGTCATTCATTTTTTAATCTAACACCTGCCATTATTGGGAATTATGATGAAAAACATATTTATATATTCAATTTAAAATTTCTCTATAATTATGAAAATTTTCAATTATTCATAACTTTATTATATTTTTTTGTATTCTGATAAAATCATTAGTTGATGTCCTGACAACCTCCTCCTCAAAGTAATCTGATTATTTAACCCAATACATGGAATGTATAAAGAATGGTTTTAATAAACTCATGTGGAATATTTGAAATGAATATGACATTATAAATATCATATACAAATATATATCAAATACTTTTTATACTTTTATATATGATAAGGAACTGAATGTAGCGTTCATTCATACGTATGACCTTCTATCTCGATGAACCTTTCATTTAATTTTCTATCCCCAAAATTAATAGGTAATTATAAATAAATATATACCCTAAATATATAATATTCACATTAATATTTACATTCTTATGATTATGAAATCATGATAGATATATGAATAACAACAAATAATAAGTCAAATCATAATCGAAAAACTAAGCAATTAACACTCTCAATAGTGAAAATAATGATTGATTATTAACAAATTACTAATAAAATAATATAATAAGACCATATATTATGTTATAAATATCATAATGGTAATATTATAAGTTATTTTCACGTTTAAAACTAATATACATGATTTTTAAATTATATTCACCTGAATTGAAACACAAGATAATGGATTTTCATCTCTCTTTTTACATCTTTGAGATAAATTTTATATTAACAAGTTTCTTCTTTTGTTTGTTGTATCTAATGAACATATTGATATTTATTATGATGAATTCTTTTATCTTCACGTTATTTTAGATCAAATTTGAATTATTTCTTATAATGGTATTTTATTTAAAATATATTAAGTGGTGAAAAATTTCATAATCTGATTCCTTTTAATTGGGATATATTACATCGTTATTGTCATTAATATTATAATATTATATGAATAATATTTTTTTAATATCTATATTTTTATTTAAACATTTTTTATGTGTATTTAATTTTCACACACATAATCAATTCATCAATTTATGTTCACAAAAATGTTATGAAATTTTCAAGGGTTTACTTAATAATCTCATTTTATTCGGGACTTCACAGACATTAATTTACTTTAGAAAAAATTATTGGATCATTTTTTAATCAAAAAATTCATTTTCATCAGTATTAGATATTCATTACATTTTCCCGATAATATTACAATTTTTTACACTTTTGTAATCAAAATGTTTCAGAAAATTCCTTTATTAAAACCTATCATCATTACCCTCTTTAGTATGATTACCCTTTTTACTATAAATAGAAATCTTTAAAATATTTGATAATGTTTCCATCCTTTCTAGAATGATTTATCAAAAACTTTGTAACCCCTATTTCCTATTAAAATAATTTTTAATGGAATCTTCTTTTTTCTTCTCGAACATGTTATTTTTCCTACATTTCACTGTAAAAAATGAAATAATTTTTTTAAATTGTTAAGAATGTATAGATATACTATCTATAATTTCGTTGAAGTTTCTGTTTCTTGATTAAAATTTTATACATTAATGATTATTTTTTAAAAAATTAATTTTAAAATTAAATGATTTTAAGAATGCATTGCAAAAAAAAAGAGATACATCCGTAAAGAATGTTTTTATAAGGAAAATTTATAGTAATTCCATTAACCAATGATAATTAAAGTATATTTTACACCACATTGGATATGTTGTATTGATATCATCCTTATTCTTCTCCTTGATGGTTTATATCTTATTTTTTCATTGATATTATAGAAATTGAATTCCTTAATTCCTTTGTTAGTCCCCTTGAAATATCAAAATTTATATGATCTTGGAACATTTAATTTACCCTAATTACCAATATCATTTAGTATGGATATGTTCATTTCCTAAAACATATATATTTCTTACATATTGTGTTAAATTGAATTTTAATGGATTTACTTCAAAAATATTGGTTAATATATATCTTTTCCTGAATAATAATATTTGATAAGGCATGTTATTTTGAATTAAATTGATTATTTGATATACAAGGAATGAATTGGACTTGATAAAAATGGTTAGTGAATATTAAATGTATACCCCTCGATGCATCGGTAGTCTCATGTGATAAAACTAGTTGGCCAAAAAACCTTCTAGTTTGTTTCCAAGTATAATTGGGAGGATTATACCTATAGATTTAAACATTATTTTGAATGGTGTTGATAGTATCATGTTAAAAAAACTAATCAAATGTATTGAATGTAAATTTATCGTGTTCATGGGATTCACAACATCTTGTAATTAATAATTTTCTTCATCAGTAGCCGGTATTTATTATCAATGATATTTTTAGTATGGAAATGTTTATGGATTAATTTAATTCTCATTTTATTGGTCACATGGCATGTTTCATTAGCTATTACCATTCCATATTGACTGTTACCATTAATTCATTATTGATTCCATTATACATAGACCTACTGATCATTTGACGTTACCCTTATTATGTCTTGTTTCTCCATAATTATTTCATGTTTACAATGATTGATATCAAATGCTATTATCCTTTATAAAAAATATGTTGTAATTTTTTGTACTCATTTGTAATTCAAGAATTGTGTATGCTTATAGTTTACACCAACTAATAAATTATTTATCACTTAGGGATTATATTTTCTTGTATCTTTAGCTAATTTAATGGTACTCGAAACTGCTTCTGGTCTTTCTAGGGTTGGGTTGTTACATGCCCTTAGAAGGTGGAAAACCTACCTTAAAAAACATTGATTTTTATTCATAAAATTAAATTTTTTTATTATATTTACATATCAAATGTATTGGATGAAATTCAGATCATTTGATTGAATATATATTTTATTCATTTCATAATATGGATAATTCTATTCACTCCCCCCAATCTAATGTCTACATTATAATAAATTTTCATTCATTTTTAAGCTAGGTGTTTCATGAAACATAATCCTAGGAAAATATTATCTTTAATATAATTAACATGAAATCATGGGGTCTTAAATTTTCCACTCCTTCAATAAATTTCATTTTCACAAATTTACATTTTACTTCAAAAAAGAAAGGTTAATCAATATGATATTAATTTGTGGGAAACCCACAACGAAAATTGGGTTAATAAAAATCTTGTTAATAAGACAAAGAGGGAAATGATAAAGTTAACACAATATTATAATTTTGAATAGGATAACATTTATAGGATGTGAAAACATTGACATGGAAGATAAATTTATCCATCATGTTTTGATGGTTAGTGATTGAAAACATGGTAATTAGAAAGTTAACCATCACAAAACCATAAATTTTATATCTTTTAAATGACCAGTGATTTTCTAGAAAAAATTAAATGGATATCATTTTTATTCCAAAATACATTTTAGCTAGAGTTTTGGGATATTTTACTAATTAAATAATCACAATAGAAAATAGACTATCATTATTTCTTTTCATGACCAAATCATAATGTTATGCTTTGGTTGTGCTTTGACCAATTTTCATATCACCCCTTATACTGGGGAATGAATGTTGACAGTGATTTTTTAATGTATGAATCAGTTTAATGAATCATAATACCCACATGTCAATCATTACTAGTTTAAATTATTGTTAAATTTAAAATGGTTAGAACATGATTTCAAATATAATAAATAATAATTGAACCTTAAACACTAATATCAAATCTTCAACTTAATCTAAAACACTAATATATATTACTTTATGACTCGTCCAAAACACTTCCTTCCAAATTCACACTCCAAAAATTTATGAGGTCACTAAATTTATAAACTCAACATAATAATATATTTTCCCCAAATAACATGATTTATATATTCTTGTCACATAAAAATTATGTGAATACCTTAATCACCTTTATACCTTCCTAAAAACAATTACGCTTATAATAATAAAATCACATCTATATCTCTTAAATCCTAATATGTAGTAAACCTATAAAATATAATATACACCATATAATCAATAATAAAATTCATAGTCCCCCATATTATCCCATAAACATATCTTTTTCATTATTATATCAATATAAATAATATATTAAGTTTTGTTTTTCCTCAATCATGTGTTTTCAAAAAGATCAACTTTCTACTGAACCACTCTTAGAGGTCATCATTACCATTCAATATATGCTCTAAAATACCTAAAAAAGTAGTACTACAGTACGACCTTATATATCTCATGATTATTATAAGGCGAATATCATTGATAAAATAAATTTACATCATAACTCTGAAATATAATTAAAATTACATTAATCATTTCACTTCGATAGTTGTAATATCATTAGTTTGGGCTTGATCCATTTTCTTATTTTGACCAATTTTCCCTTGACCAATGGGATATTAATTTTCATAGTGCCCCATTTCCGTAATTTTGAATAAATGAACAAAAGAAAAGTCTTTCATTACCTTACAATCATGAGCCTAATAGACGTTCTCTCTACATTTATAGAAAAATATCACACCCTTCAAGCATGTACTTGGACGTTTTATTCTATAGTTATCACATAGGGAATATTCCTTTATTATTTGATTATCCTAATCAATTTTTCTCTTATATCCCCCACTTCTCCGAATTTCCTTCAAGACGATTAGACTTGAATAATTATTTTATGTTTTGATAGAACCGTATACAATATCATTATATGATGAAAATTATTTAGAGACTATTTCCCTTCATAGAATTGGTTTAATACCATCAAATAATTGGTTAATAATAAATATTAGATTACATATGTAGTCAACGTGATATTTGGGTAGCATTTCAAATTTATATTAATAATTATAAATAGTTTAGTCTTTATTTCTTCATAGTCTCAATAATTGTTCTCTATATCTACTCGTTGTTCGTGAGGGAAATGTTTTTCTAATAAAAGATCTTTAAAATCCATCAATTCCATGTTTTTTTATTTCTTCTCAATCCATAGAGTTTTAAATCAATGATCAGAATTGTTCTATATCCCATAAGATATTTTAAACTACCATGCTAACATTATCCCTCTCATTTCATCCCAATGATTGGAAACATCTTCTCTATAAAACTTATCCATTTCTCAGCTACAAATGGATTTTTAGTCCCATTCAACAAAGGATGTTTTTTCCCATGAATATTTCTAACATTGTTTCTCAAAATTTTGGATCAATATTCTATATATGTTTAAGTTTATTAAGCATAACTTTTTTCAATTGTCCTAGTATAGCAATATGTTTTTTATCTCTAGTTGTATCTCTAGCTCCAACATAATTATCTTCCATAGGAGGTGTAACATCCAAAGTAAGTAATGAATAATAGATATTTTGGTCTATGTCTATTAAGGAATTAGATAGTGTTTTAGAGGATTAAAATGTGAATAAATTGAATCTTAAGCATGGAATACACTATTATTTTAAAAAGATTGTTTTACTGCCTTTTGATGGCAAACCATATTTAAATTCAACTTTTTACAATTTTATAAGATCTATTTTTTGAAATAAACTTATTCTTTATTATTGGGACATTGAAATTTACAATGGATAATTTTTTGGTATTTTTCTTACAATGTTCATTTTTTCATGAATAGTGAAAAAACATCATTTTACATCAAAACTGATTTTTCATCTAATTTAATTATATGGTTAGATTATCAGTTTAATTGGTCTCAAATTTTAATTTGAATATGTTTTTACCATTTAATCCAATAATGGTCGTTCGAATTAATTTATCTTTGAAATTGGACTTAATCTAGTGTCAATCTATTGATACTTATTGTTTCATAAAAACACGTTATTTGTCATGATAGCGGGAATTAATTATTAAATTAATTAATGTAACATATATGATATTAATTTTGTAAAATAGACATCATTTTTTAATTCTGAATATCAAATATATCTTAGGGTGATGTTATGGTATTTTTCTGGAAAACTTCAATTTTTGATGAATAGTGAATCCACTATGTGGACTTAAAAAAATTATTTTTTCGTTTAAATGAAATTTTACCACCTCTGTGTTTTGAATTTCAAAAATCCGACATACATGGTTTTCATTAAGAAGAAAAATGTGGTTCAATGGGATTAAAAAAAAAATTTGAATAGTAACTTTTATGTTTTTAATCGCGATTAGAGGTAATTACTGTAATTTAAGGTAAGAATAATGTTTTAATAATATGAAATGAACTTGAAACATGTCCTACCCTTATTGGATTGTCATGGAAGACCATGAAAGCCCATGGGTCGATTTTTGGGACCCCATGGAGCCACTTGTGTAAGATAATGACATTAATGCCTTTTATTTAAAGTAAAAGTAAAAATGACACAAACAGGTATTGTTTTATTAAAAAAAATACATGGGTTTATACAAGTCAGATTTTTTACTATAAATAATCATTGGAAAGATAAATAAGTTTCCTACATCAGTATATTTTGTTTCTAATTTTTTGAAATTAAATAAATTATATTATTTATGACACCATGATGATGCAGTGATGACCTCATTATTTAACGATTTAAATAAAATGAAAATATAATGTAAAATCTAAGACCTACACTCATAAAAAACCTATTTTATGGGTGGATTTAGAACCATTATCACCTTATCCTCAAAATTTATAATTATGGGACCTTTTGTACCCGAAAATAATTTTATAACAATGTATCTTTTCTTAACTTTCCAAGAATGCCCCTCCTCTTCTCTTATAAAAGGCCCCCACCTCTACCACCTTACCCACACATCTAAAGCCTTTGGCTCGGCCAACCCCTGACCATTTTGTCTCTCCACATCCCTATCTAGCTCTTAGAAGCCTCACTTTGGGCAGAAGTCTACCCAAGGAAGCTTTTGAGCTCAAATCAAAAAGAGTTACCCGATTTAAAGGTAGTGTCTTCTCTTGTGTTCTTATGTTTTATTTTGCTTCTCCAACCCCCTAAACACTTTTTATTAATTTAATTTATAAAAACACCAGTATTTTCAATATACTATGATGTTGTTATAAGAAGTATTCGAGCTACACTTACACACACCTACATCTAATGGTTAAAGAACATACTGTTTCTGTGGATGGTGAATTTTTGCCTCATGAAACGACGATTGTTCAATATTCTTTTAAAACCTTCAAAGGTGGCCATTAAGATGAAACATTATTTATATATGATATACAATTTGTTTATGTTTTACTTAAGGATCTTTATTTTTCATTTATGGCATACCTTTATGGTTTCCATTATGGGTAAACGTGATATCTTCATTTTAGCAAGTGTGGACTACCGCCCTCTCAAAGTGATTTGATTCGTTAATGCCATATGTGGGACGTATAAAGGATGTAATTAATGATATTATATATAATATTATACTGGAATTATAATATACCTTTATATCATTATGATTCCATTCCCTAAAATACGAAATAGAAATGAAAGTAGCGTTTATGCATACGTACGGCTTATCGTCTCTATGAACGGTGCATTTCATTTCATACCTCTAAATGTTATGTAATATTATAAATGAATTTATATAATGGATATATATGATTTATATGATATCTACCTCATGAGTATAACTATGTATATAATGGATACATGAACAACATGTAATTATAAAGAATAATGAACTTGAAAATGGTTCTTAAGAATGTAGAAATTAACTCAAGATTATTATTCAGGAGATTAAAGAACGATCGAGTCAAGTCAGACCTGAGTATGGGACTTCGTCTTAATCTCCTTTCATTGAGGCATATTTTTTGTTTTATACACAACCTACATTTATACGGTGTATAAAACTCTTTGACTTTTAAGTTTATCCCTATGGAATCCTTTTTATACGAAGCGTTTTACTAAATGAAAAAAGGGAATGTTTTTGTCGTACGTATGCGGTGACAATGACTTCTCTGCCGCCATGACCATTATTTGAGTTTCGTCTTCCTCTACAAGACGTACCATTTTGTTAAAAGAAAAATAAATACCCTATTTTACTTTTCTTTTATTTTGGTATTAAAAATGGGTTTCATAATGTTTTTATTATATCAATGTGTTGTATTGATATCTTGTGAATGAAATGTGGAAATTTTATGTTTCCTTTATGTATGTTTTATGTGATACGATTATGTTATTGTTCTTGGGAATTATTATGAAGATGGCTGGTTCCGTGATAAACTAAGGGAGGTTTAGTCCGATATAGATCTCCAATGCATTGGGTAACGCAGAGGGATTAAACATTGAGGTTTCTCCAAAGATATTTAGGGAATATACTGTTATGGTTATTCCAAACGTAACCAAGAGGGTTACTCCCTACGTAAGAATGTTATGAATTCCTCAAGTTGCCTTTATATCTTATGATTTCTATGATTTATTCATGAGTTGATGAGGTATTTTAAAGTGATTATGTTTTATGGGTAATGTATGATTTCATTCTTAAGTATATATGTACTCATATTTCCTTTCCATATTTTTATACCCCTTACTGATCTTTTTATGCTCATTCCAAGTTTTTGAAATGTTTTTCACAGGTCAAGGGAAGGGTACATGATATGATGTTAGTGTCAAGGATGTGTTAAGAAAGAATCCATGTTTTCTTTTAAATATGTTTCTGTTGATGGGAAAAATGAATACTATCTTTTATGTAACCACTTTGTTTAAATGTGGACTATAATGCATGTTTTATGATCAAATTCTCTAAAAATCTAAACCTGAAAAGATCACTAATGTGTAATGTTGTAATAATTAAATATTACATAAGGTTTATGGTCGGGGACTTATAGTTGGTATCAGAGGTCGGTTTAGATAACTTTAGGAGTTAGAATTCTATTAAATGATTATCCAAAAATATTTTTTTATGGTCCAATTGAAATGATATAGCATTTGATGATTACCATGTTTCTTTATCTAAGTCATGTTTGTTCAGAATGGTTTTCCACAGAGGAAATAGGGAAGCAGTGCTAGGAAGGCATACCTAAGGAAATAACCATCATAATTAGCATCCTGAGATGGTCGGAATTGGAACTGAATAGTTTGTTGCAGTAATGGTGCAGTTGACTCAAGCGATAAATGGTGGTGGTATACATGCATGAGATCTGCCAGATCAACCGCAGAGGAACATGCCAGTGGTGGAACATTTCATGAGGCAACATCCCCCATCATTTAGAGGATCATCTGACCCTGTTCTAGCTGAAGGGTGGATTAATGCACTAGAGAAGATTTTTGATGTCATGGGGTTTTCAGACAATCAAAAGGATAGCCTTGCTATTTACCATTTGGAGGGTGAGGCAGATCGGTGGTGGTCGATGGTTAAAAATATCAGGGACACTGATGAGATTGATACTTTCGGCTGGGATGAATTCAAAGGTGTGATTCTTGAGAAGTATTTTCATTAGGCTGTTCGACTTAGTATGGAAAACAAATTCTGGGAATTGAGGCAAGAGGAAGACTCAGTGGCTGCATAGGAAGAAAGTTTCACTCGATTGGAATGGTATGCTCCAAATTTTATCCGAGTACTTTATAGTAAAATCAATCATTTTTTACCCGAGATTAATGCCAAAATATCAAAGGGTATTGGCTTCTCATGTGTTTAAAAGTTTTAAGAAGCTTGGTCGATGTGCTGAGAAGGGGGAAATAGAGTTTTCCGATGACCAAGTGTTCTATAACAACCTGGAGAAAAAGATACCGAGGTGGCCGGAGAAAGGAAAGAATTCTTCAAAAAGGTCTGATGGTAAGAAAACTATGTTTCTAGTTTGTGATAAATGTGGTGAAAGGCATGCTGGGGAATGTCTTCTGAATTCTGGAAAGTGCTACCGATGTGGTATGATGGGACATAAGGCTCGTGATTACACTGAAAAAGATCAAGGTGATGGTATCTCCAAATTTGATTTACAGTTAGTGAAATATTTTTAGTGCAATGAGATGGGTCACTATGCAAACAAGTGTCTGACAAAGAGCTTGAGTGATGGGAAGTAGTTAGACTACAAGTAGAAAGGTTTGGTGATGTCTTTTGCAACTACTTCAGTAGATGTCGGGCCATCAAATAACGTTGTATCAGGTACTTTGTTAGTTTTTTCAGATTATGCTAGTATGTTGTTTGATTCGGGGTCTACACATTCTTTCATCTATGAAACAGTTTCTAGTAAAATGGGAATACCATCTCAAGAAATGACTCCTGAACTTTTGGTAAAAACACCTGGGGGAAATGTTGAGGCAAAAAGAATTTATAAGAATCATCCTACCCTTATCCATGGAAAGAACCTACTTGCAAACTTAATTGTTCTACCTCTAGCAGAGTTTGATGTTAACCTGGGTATGGATTGTCTCTCTGTTTACCATGCTAAGATTGGCTGTAGAGCTAAAGAAGTTTCTTTTCAGAAATACTTTCAGTTTGTGTACAATAATTAACCCTTACTGTTGAAAACATATCAAGAGTCCGAGAAACATGTAAAATATGTAAATGAATGTTACCATGTACACATTTTTTAAAACAAGGGAAGTGTTCAGATTAATGATGTGCCAGTGGTAAATGAGTACCCTGATGTTTTTCCTGATGAGTTTCCTGAATAATACCAGATCGGGAAGTTGAGTTTACTGTAGACTTAGTTCTTGATGCTAAGACAATTTCAAAACCCCCATATCGAATGGCTCAAATTGATCTTTTAGAGTTGAAGGATCAATTGCAAGATTTATTAGAGAAATGTTTCATTTGACCTAGAACATCACCATGGGGTGATCCTGCTTTATTTGTTAAAAAGAAAGATGGTTCTATGAGACTTCGCATTGATTATAGAGCCTTGAATAACATCACCGTTAAGAACAAATATCCTTTGCCTCATATCGATGATTTGTTTGATCCGCTCCAGGGAGCTCAGTATTTTTCAAAGATTGACCTGAGATCGGGGTACCATCAGTTGAACATAAAGGAAGCAGATATTCCGAAGACCACATTTCATACAATATATGGCCATTATGAATTTGTTGTAATGACTTTTGGGATAACCAATGCACCTGTTGTATTCATGTACTTAATGAATAGAATTTTCCATGAGTTCTTGGATATGTTTGTGGTTTTTTTTATTGATGATATTTTGGTGTTTTCTAAAAGTAAAGAGGATCATGAAAGTCATTTAAGGTTTATTTTTCAAACCTTAAAAGAAAATAAATTGTATTGGAAATTAAGAAAGTGTGAGTATTTGTTGCAACAAAATTCTTTCCTTGGTCACATTGTTTCTAAAGATGGGATAACTGTTGATCCTACAAAAACAATGGTTGTTGATGAATGTCCAAGAACCACAAATGTAACTGAGATTCGTAGCTTCCTTGGTTTGGCAAGCTATTACCGAAGGGTTGTTAGAATTTTTTCACGGTTATCTATTCCAATGACTAAGCTAACTCGGAAGGGTGTTAATTTTATCTAGAAAAAAGAATGTGATGATTGTTTTCAGGAGTTGAAAAGAAGATTGGTGAATTCTCTAGTTTTGGAACTACCTTCGAGGAATGGTGAGTTTGTTATATACAGTGATGGTTTGTTGAAGGGACTTGGTTGTGTCTTAATGCAGAATGATCAGGTAATTGCTAATGCTTCACAAGAGTTGAAAACTCATGAGGTAAATTACCGTACACATGACTTGGAATTAGCTGCTGTTGTTTTTGCTCTAAAAATTTGAAGGCATCATTTGTGTGGACTAAAGTGTGAAATATATACTGATCACAAAATATTAAAGTATATATTCAATTAGAAATAATTGAGCATGAGATAGAGGAGATGGCTAGAATTAATCATGGATTATGATTGTACAATTCATTACCATTCGGGAAAAGAAAATAAAGTGGCTGATGCCTTGAGTCGAAAAAGTAATGCTTGATTAACAATGTTGCATTTAGAACGTGATCCTTTGGTTAAGGAATTTATGGACCTTGGCATAGAAGTTGTTGGTGCAGAATGTTATTCTGTTTTGTTTCATGTATCTATGAGATCATCTCTATTAGACAGAATTAAGCATGCGCAGAAGAAAGACAGTGGGTTGTAGAAAAAGGTAGAGCTGGTTCATAAGGTTCATCCAGGTAGTATTAAGATGTATAGGGATGCTTCATCCTTTACCAGTACCAAAGTGGAAATGGGAGAATATATCCATGGACTTCGTTGTGGGATTGCCGAAGACACCTCAAGGTAATAACACAATCTGGGTTATTGTTGATCGCTTGACTTAATATGCTCATTTCCTTTCTATACGAGATACTTTTTCCCTAGATCAACTTTCCCATTTTATCTTAAAGAGATAGTCTGGTTACATGGAGTTCCTCTATCCATTGTATCTGAGCGTGATCCCATGTTCACTTCTAACATTTTGAAAGGCCTTCAGAATTTGTTGGGTACTGAATTGAATTTTAGTACAGCTTTTCACCCTCAATCAGATGGGCAGTCAGAACGAACAATTCAGACATTGGAGGATATGCTACGTGCTTGTTCGATTAATTATCAGGGAAGTTGGGACCAAAATATTTCTTTGGTTGAATTTTCATATAATAACAGTTTTCATTCTAGTATACATATGGAACCATTTGAGGCTACATATGGGAAGAAGTGTCGAACTCTGGCTTTCTGGGATGAAGTGGGTGAATGGAAGTTGATGGGACCAGAATTGGTAGAAGAGATGGAAAAATGTTTAGTTGATTCAGAAACACATGAGAACAGCTCAGAGCAGGGAGAAGAGTTATGCAGATAACCAGGGGAAAGATCTTTCTTTTGAGGTAGGTGATCATGTTTTTCTCAATGTTTCACTGGGAACAGTGTGATGCAATTTGGTAAGAAAGGAAAGTTGAGTCCAAGGTACATTGGACCATATGAAATTCTGCAGAAAGTTGGATTTGTTGCATACCGAGTGGCTTTACCTCTGATCTTATCTCATGTACACAATGTTTGTCTTGTTTCAATGTTAAGGAAGTATATTCCAAGTCCATCTCAAGTTTTGAGTCCAAAGGTAGTTCAACTGGAAGAGAATATATCTTATGAGTAACAACCGGTCTAGATTCTTGACCATATGGAGAAAGTGTTGCGGAATAAGGTGATTCATCAAGTAATGGTTTTGTGGAAAAACAACATGAGTGAAGAGGCAACATGGGAATCTGAAAATGAAATGAGGGCTAAATACCCTCACTTATTTGATAAGTAAATAAATTACGGGGTTGAAATTTTCTAAAGGGGGGAAGGATGTAACATCCAAAGTAAGTAATGAATAATATATATTTTTATCTATTTCTATTAATGAATTAGATAGTGTTTTAGAGTCTTAAAATGTGAATAAATCCAATCTTAGGCATGGAATACACTAATATTTTTAAAATATTATTTTACTGCCTTTTGATGGAAAACCATTTTAAAATAAAACATTTCATAATTTTAAAAGAAATATTTGTCAAAATAAACTTATTCTTTATGATGGCAACATTGATATTTACAATGGATAATTTGTTGCTATTTTTCTGACAATGTTCATTTTTTAATGAATAGTGAAAAATACTACATTTTACATCAAAACTGATATTTCATCTAATTTAATTACATGGTTAGATTATCTTTTTAATTTTTATTAAATTTTAATTTGAATATATTTTTACCATTTAATCTAATAGTGGTATTTGGAATTAATTTCACTTTGAAATTGGACTTAATCTAGTGTCAATCTTTTGATACTTATTGTTTCATAAAAACACACTATTTGTCATGATAGTGGGAATTAATTATTAAATTAATTAATGTTACTTATATGATTTGAATTTTGTAAAATAGACATCATTTTGGAATTCGGAATATCAAATATAGCTTATAGTGATGTTTTGGTATTTTTCTGAAAAACTTCAATTTTGATGAATAGTGAAACCACTAAGTGGTACTTAAAAAACTGATTTTTTTCGTTTAAATGAAATTTTAACACCTCTGTGTTTTTAATTTCAGAAATCCGAAGTACGTGGTTGTCATTAAGAATTAAAATGTGGTTCAATGGGAATAAAATAATTTTTTGGTGAATAGTAACTTTTATGTTTTTAATCGCGATTAGAGGAAATTAGTGTAATTTTAGGTAATAATAATGTTTTAATAATATGAAATGAACGTGACACATGTACTACCCTTATTTAATGTGTCATGGAAGACCATGAAAACCCATTGGTCGATTTTTGGGACACCATGGAGTCACTTGGGTAAGATAATGTCATTAATGCCTTTTATTTAAAGTAATAGTAAAAATGACACAAACATGTATTGTTTTATTAAAACAATTTTTATATGGGTTTATACAAGTCATATTTTTGAATATAAAAAGTCATTGGAAATCTAAAAAGATTTACTAAATCATGATATTTTTTTCTCATTTTTAGACATTAAATAAATTAAATTATTTATGACACCAAGATGAGGCAGCAAATACCACATTACTTAACGATTTAAATAAAATGAAAATATATTGTAAAATCTAAGACCTACACTTGTAAAAACCCTATTTGATGGTTGTATTTCGAAACCTTATCACCTTATCCTCTAAATGTATAATTTTGAGACCTTTTTTATCAGAAAATCATTTTACAACAATGTATCTTTTCTTAACTTTCCAAGAGTGCTCTCTTCTCCTCTTATAAAAGGCCCCCACCTCTACCACCATATCCACACATCCAAATCCTTTGTCTCGGCCAACCGCTACCCATTTTGTCTCTAAAAATCTCTATCTAGCTCTTAGAAGCCTCACTTTGGGCCTAAGTCTTCCCAAGGAAGCCATTGAGCTCAAATCAAAAAGAGTTACCCGATTTAAAGGTAGTGTCTTCTCTTGTGGTCTTATGTTTTATTTTTGTTCTCCAACCCCCTAAAAACTTTTTATTCATTTCTTTTGTAACAAAACCAGTATCTTCCATATACTAGGATGTTGTTATAAGACGGATTCAATCTACACTTACACACACCTACATCTAATGGTTAAAGAACATACTGTTTCCGTGGATGACGAATTTCTGCCTCACAAAATGATGATTGTTCAATATTCTATTAACACCTTCAAAGGTGGACATTAAGATGACACTATACTTATATATGATATATAATATGATTATTTTTAACATAGTATTTGGTATTTTTCTTTTATGTCATACCTTTATGGTTTCCATTATGGGTAAACATGATATCTTCATTTTAGGAAGTGCGGACTACCGCCCCCTCAAAGTGATTTGATTCGTTAATGCCATATGTGGGATGTATAAAGGATGTAATTAATGATATTATATATGATATTATACTAGAATTATAATATTCCTTTATATCATTATGATTCCATTCAATAAAATACGAAATAGAAATGAAAGTAGCGTTCATGTGTACGTACGACTTATCATCTCCATGAACGTTTCATTTCATTTCTTACCTCTAAACGTTATGTAATATTATAAATTCATGTATATACTGGATATATATGATATATATGATATCTAAATAATGATTATAACTCGGGATATAATGGATACATGAACATCTTGTAATTATAAAGAGTTTAATTTTGACTCAAGTACCAATGATCGCTAAAACGACCGTTATTAACATAAATAATTACATAGTGTTAATGACATGGTAATAAGTGCTATAAAAGGAATAATAAACTTGAAAAAGGTTCTTAAGAAAGTAAAAATTAAATCAAATTTATTATCAGGAGGTTAATGAATGATCGAGTCAAGTCGGACCCGAGGTATGGGAAGTAGTCTCAATCTCCTTTCATTGAGGCATATTTTGTTTTACACACAACCTTCTTTTATACGGTGTATAAACCCCTTTGACATTTATGTTTATCCAAAAGGAATCATTTTTATATGAAGCATTTTACTAAATGACAAAAGGGAATGTTTTTGTCGTACGTATGCGGCGACAACGACTTCTCCACCACCGTGACCATTATTTGAGTTTCGGCTTCCTCTACAAGCCATACATTTTTTAAAAGAAAAATAAATACCATGTTTTACTTTTCTTTTATTTAGTTATTGAAAATGGTTTTCATAATGTTTTTATTATATCAATGTGTTGTATAGATTTCATGTGATTGAAATGTGGAAATGTTATGTTTCCTTTATGTATGTTTTATGTGATACGATTATGTTATGGTTCTTGGCCATTATTATGAAGACAAGTGGTTCCATGATAAACTGAGGGCCGGTGATCCTGATATAGCTCTCAAATGCATTGGGTAACGCGAAGGTGTTAAATGTTTAGGTTTCTCTGAAGAGATTTAGGGAATATACTATGATGGTTATTCCAAACATAACCAATAGGGTTATTCCCTACGTAAGAATGTTATGAATGCTTCAAGTTATCTTTATGTCTTATGATTTCTATGATTTATTCATGATTTGATGAGTTATGTTAACGTGCTTATGTTTTTTGGGTAAAGTATGATTTCATTCTTATGTATATATGTACTCATGTTTCCTTTCCATATTTTTATATCCCTTACTGATATTTTTATGCTCATCCCATGTTTTTGAAATGTTTTTCACTAGTCAAGGGAAGGGTACATGATATGATGATAGTGTCAAGAATGAATCCATGTTTTATTTTAAATATGTTTTCGTTGATGGGAAAAATGAATACAATATTTTACGTAACCACTTTGTTTAAATGTGGAATGTAATGCATGTTTTATGATATAATTATCTAAAACTCTAAACCTGAAAAGATCCTCAATGTGTAATCTTGTAATTACTCAAGATTAAGTAGGGTTTAAGGCTGGGTCCTTATAGGAGGATAATCCCTACATGTATTACATTCATTACTAGGGTTTTATTCCTTATACTATGTTCTATTTCAAAACAATGGAAAACACCATATTAGATCAAAACATTATGAAACATAATTTATATCATCCAAAATATTGAATCACATAACCAAAATTTAAAATCAATGAATAATTAATCATGAAATCTTATGGTTGTTTTTTGGAAATATTTCCAAATTAAATAGACAAGTATTATCAATACGAATAAATTTATTTCTCATCAATTTTTTTAAATTAATCTAGTATAGTTACAAATTGTTCATATCTGGTTTAATCTCTAACTTCAATAAAATTTTCAAATGTTGGAGGGAAATCCATTCTCAGATCACGTGCGTTGATAATGTTTCAATTGTTTCTACTATATTACATTTCTAAAAATATAACCCACTATATTAGATCATAACTAAATTAATCATAATATATAATCTAAAAACAAGTGAATCACATTACCTATATTGTAAATTTTTGTACAACTAATCTCCAAATTTTTAGCTTACTTTATTTGGATTTATTTAAAAAATTTGTCACAGGATTTAACTCATTAATATATGTATTCATTAATCCAATTAAAATGGTTTCTACAAAACTCATTTGATTCCAAATGTAAAAACCATGACCAATATTACCTCAATTCAGTGGATCCATTTTTACATTGGCGTATTATACAACAGATCACACCTCAAAGGACCATACTATTTATTAGTTTTGGAAAACAATATACATACCATAAAAAGAAATTAAAATTGAAAGTATAATAAAAATTAAAATGATTCATTTAATTAAAAAATTATTATCCTTGCTTAACCCTAAAAGTCAATTATATTATACATATTTTCATCTTGGAAAAAATAAATCAAAGGAAAATGGTTAGGAAATATTCCAAGTATTGGTAAACATAAAATGAAATATATCATGAATAAACAAGTATAATCCTTAATTCATGGGGAATAATAGAATAACAAGGCACTATAACATATTCTTGACTATATTATGGTATAAATAAATGATAATCATATAATTCCATAAAAATAATATCGAAAAATTGAAACTCAACCATGGATATTTTAATTATAAAATAATCACAAGGAATATCAATAACTATTCTAATAATTATAGAATTTCATATTTCAGAAATCATAAATTTGAAATAAAGGATTAATCCTAGTCACCATATATAAATGTGTAATACATCAGCCAATACCAAAACATTTTTGTATTTTGAGACCTACCAAGACAGCCAGGGGGTATAATGCGACCCTCACATCAGTTACTATGTCCAATGAAATCCTGATATGAATGGAGTAAAAAGAAACAACATAAACATTAATATTGAAATACTATCATATGAAATGTGAATACATTCCTTAGCTAATAACAGTAAACCATCCAATGTAATATGATTAATGGTATATCAATAGAACATCAACAATAAAATTGAATAATAAATAATTTCATAATATTTGATAGATGGTATCATAGGAGATTAATCTAAAAAAAATAATTGGATTCATCAAATGATGATGACATAAATGATAATACTCTACTAAAATAATAGAAATTTTCTAGATAGAAATACCTTTTTATTACAATGAAATAATTTATGTAAAAAGTATTGAAGTTATAAATGATAACATTTTCATTAAAAATAAACCTGTAAAAGTATATAAGATTACTCAAGACCTTAAAAAATAATGGAATTTGAGAATTATTTTCATTCATAACAAGTCAAAAAACATTCCTTTAATATATATTTTTGTCAGAAATGTTCCAAATATCCATATTTAGAAAACCATAAAAAATATTAATTTCAAACTATTTTAAAATAACATACATTCATAAAATAACATTTAATATTACTAGTATAATAGGAAAAACATTTTTGAAAAAATTTAAAAATCATGTAAAAAAACTATTCCCTAGTAGTGACTACAATAGAAAAAATCATGAAAAATGATAATATTGTGAAATAAATCCATATCCATTTTTAATTAGTTGAATCATATTCCACATAAAATTAATATTTATCAAATGATAAATTTAATACCCTGAATATAATTTTATTGAAGAAATTATATATAAAATAGAAGTATGTATACAACATGAAAATGATATAAGTGGTGAATAAGGCATATATCTTACAAAAGTAAAATTGATAGGAGAAAATCCTTACCTTACGCATTGATTTAGATAATCATTGTTTAATAAAAAATATGTTTCTTTAAAACATGTTATTATTTTATATGATAATTATATACATATTTACGATATCATATATGTTCCTCTACTATCTTTATATAACCCATTTGTTAATAATATTTTGTTACTACACTTGTTTCGGGTGTTAACTAGTTTATTTTTCTATGCATGTTTTTTCTGTAATTCAAATATATTTTCCATAGGATATATTTTTTTCAAATTGATAATCATATTAAGTTCATATTTATCATATTTATAAATTATATACATTTTTTATCATTATTTAATATTTAAAAAGGAAAATTTATCACATCAAGTTTTGGAGATGGAAGGTTGTAAGTAAGAATGAGGCGAAATATCATTCCCTTAAGGGTTAATGTGTAATGAAGTGGATGGTATATTAATAGTGTCATAATAAATATATATTCATTATTATAAAATATATCAACTTTTTCAATCATTATATCCATCCTTTTAAATTGGTTTTTGAAAATAAATTATACCACAACGTGGTGACGTCAAGACGTGCCTATGCATAGATAAGGCTTTATTTTTCATAGAATGGAGAAATAAGGGAACATGGTTATCCCATAATAATAATAAAATATCAGAATATATATTTTATTGTTTTTATTACATTATAATGAAATCAACATAGGATTTGAATGTAAAAGAAAAAATAAACATGAAAGAGTCGGTTATGATGATTACCTCTTCTTCACAAGAATTCCTTTATAACATCTCTTATGGATGCTATTGTTGGATGTACCAGAACCACTTGAACATAGATAAATTTGTTTAAAGATAAATTGTAAAATATTTATCAAGCTATATGGCTCATGGTGGTCGGAATAACTGATGGATGAGGTTCCCTTTTATAATTGAGATGAGGGGAACCTTCATAAAAGACAAAATATTTAAATACAATAAGGCTACTCTAAGACCCAAGACATAAATAGAATAAAAATAAATATTTAATGACAATTATTCACCATATAATAATACCTTTAATATTATTTTATATTTAATTTATTTTTTAAATAATTTATAAATATTTTAATGACATAAAATATCATTATTTTAATGTTTGATACGGTTTATTTAATTTGACATTAAATACATGAAGACAATTTATAGATTCAAATATAATTCATTAAAACATCTATAATATATACTATATATCTTCCAAGTCTGTACAAACATTAATTCAACCCAAATATATCAAAAGTAATTCTATTAAAATCATTTATTTTAATTTTCTGATAATTAAATAAATGTTTTTTTAGTATTAGATAATCTTTTAATGTAATTATATAAAATGTAAAAATATAAAAATAAATATTCATAATGAAAATAAAATTCAGTAATATCAAAATATAAATTTTGGTTCCTTAGTATCTTCAATTTTACTCAATGTCGACACATAAATGATATTAAATACATAGAGAGTGAAATTTTGAAATAGTATTTGATTTAAATAATATATAAGATATATTCATGGAAAAGAGTACATTAAAAAACTTAAATACGGTATTGATGTGATAACATTATCATAATATATAAAAAATGATTTTTTACTAGTTTATGTCAGGGTTATACACTTATAATTTGGTTATATCAATTTTTTAACCCTTTATACTCTTACCATAGAAACATTGATTCATACTTATTTAGGGTTATTATTGTCACTATAAAATGAAAAAAATAATTAATAAATAATGGAGGAAATTTTCAACCTTATCTCAACCATGTTACCAAATTTGTTTTTCTGTAAAAAATATATCAATTAATAGAATATTATTTATTTTAAAATATTTTAAATGTCATTTTTTATACTACATATTTCATGGAATTTTAAAAATATCATATCTAAATGTTATATTAAAAACACTATTAATATATTCCAGAAATTTCAATTCCATATATAAAATTTTATGATGACATCAATTATCTAAAATTAGATTTATTTTATTTATCAAAACTCATTTATTTGATATTTCCACTAATCAAACTGTAACATTTTCATCATTGTGTAACCCTTTAATGTAATTATTAAATAATTTAAATTTTAAAATAAAATACTTTGATGAAAAAAATTATATTTCCAAAAAATATTTATAGTCGAATATATCTTTGGAATAAACCTATTTTAAAATTTTATATTCTTAAAAAAATTTCTATGACATATTTCACTTTTCATTAAAGTAAAATTAAATAAGTAGACTAAAGTCATAAAAGTTACTCTAATTTCTCATAAAATCTTAAAAACTGTAATTTCATTATATAATAACTCATGTAATAAAATTAGGGAAACATTTAGTGTAAATTTCTAATTTTTTACTTTTATTTTTAAACATAATTACCCAATTTACTGTTAACTGTGGTAAATAAAATTACTATGTTTAATATTTATATTTTATAAAAATTAAAGTGAAATGCAAAATAAATTTGTACATTTTTATTCAAAAAATTTAATTCAATTTTCTAAAATAAAGTCACATAAGTGGCTGAAATTAATTTTAAATTAATCCCATAAATGGGGTGAGAAAAAGTGTTTTTAAAGCGATAACATATAATGTTTGAATTGTTTTTATATTAAAATTAATTAGAAAAATTATTCCAAAAAGAATAATTGAATTACTGGTTGTGTAATTAATTTAATAATAATTATAAATCCATTTAAAATATTATTTTACATTACAATTTATTTGGATGAAATGTCATTTTTAAATTAAAATAAAATATCCAACAAATTGTTAAACTTATCATAAAAATACCAAAAATTCAATAAAAGTTATATTTATTATTCTGATTTCAAATACGAATATTATTTTTTTCAAATATAATTTGTATAAGTCCTAAAAGTATTTTTTAAATCAATTTCTCTATTAAAAGGAAGTAATGTTCTTATTAAAAAAATATATATTTTTTGGGTAACATTTTATTTATTCTTAACTTATTCTTATTAAATCAGTTGGATGGATGTTAAAA
Source organism: Viscum album (assembly GCA_963277665.1). Taxonomy (NCBI): domain Eukaryota; kingdom Viridiplantae; phylum Streptophyta; class Magnoliopsida; order Santalales; family Viscaceae; genus Viscum; species Viscum album. The sequence goes on along the minus strand of OY728157.1, from coordinate 235,042,501 downwards.
AAATTCCTTAAAGATATTATATATAAATTTAATAATATGTATAATATTATTTAATCCTTTCAACTTAATGTAAATGTAATAAAAAAATTTCATTATTCTCTTATGTTGGGTGTTACATGCGACGTAATATATTAAAAATATAAACATTTAAAGGAGACCCTGTAATGACCCAAGTATTTATTGAATAATATTTTTTTCATTTATATTCATATTGATGAATAAGATGTTAATTTTACATTAATGTGGACACTTTTTATAATAGTGTACTTGACACGGAACAACGAATCTGTTTTTTAAATCTTTTTTTCACACAATATTGAGTTATATCAAAAAATAATAAAATTATATTATTATAATTTTAAATAGTAGATAACCCCTAGTCCTTGGAATGGAAGGAATTAATATAATCAATTAAATTCTTAAATATGTTTTACACTGATTTAAATAATGATTCATTGGTTACCAAATTAATTTGAAATGGAAAATAACACAATAGATAATAAAATATATGTTTTTGTAAAAACTTATTTAAAATAGAATAATTGATCTTATATGTTTTGTAGATATGAAAAAAGAATGAAATCAATTTTTCCAATAAACACATTATTTTTCTAAAAATGCGGTTTTACTGACTTTTTAAGGAGAAACCTTATTAAATATAGAAAGATTCACTTTTGTATGATTTATTTGACAAAATTAACATATTTTACTGAATAGGGAAATAATAATTTTATTTGATCATATTTTTGGTAATTTTTTGAAAAAGTTCATTTTTTAATGAATACTGAAAAAATGCGGCATTTTAATTCAAAAATTCCATTTCATCTAATTTATTTGTATAGATATATTGTAATTTTAATTTTTTTGAACATGTAATTAGATAAATATTTTATCATTTCTTTCAATTTTGACCATTATATGTAATTTCACTATTAAATTGGATATAATCACTAGTCAATCTTGGGAAATATTTAACTTGATAAAAACATGTATTTTGGTTTTGAAAATAGTATTTAATTTTAAAATAACTTATGAAAATTAAATGTTTTGAATTTTGAAAAATGTGTTCCATATTTCGAATCATAAGTTTCAAATTTTTTTAATAGGTACTATTTATTTTTGTACATTGGAAATAGTAACATTACTAATTATTTTATTTATCATGGTTAAACAGTAAATGAGGTAAATAAGGGTAAAAAAAAATTACAATAATATTAAAGTAACCTAAAAACGTGTCTTAATCCTATTTAATGGGATATTTTCGACCATGTGAATCCTTATGTCGATTTTTTAACACCATGGAGCCACTTGGGTGTGAAAATAACATTTTATAAATATTACTTTAAAGTAACAGAAAAAATATATTATAAATATGTATTTTCTTATTAAGACAATTTTAATATAGGGTTGTATAATAGATATATTCGACTATAAATAGTCATTAAAAATATAAAAATATTTACTACATCATGATATTTTATTTATAATTCTCAGACATTATATATATAAATTAAATTATGACACAATGATGATGCAGTGATCGATTAATTAATATACGATTCAGTTAAATGATTTTATAAATATTAAAATGAATATAATTATTTAATTTGGAATCCATCCATGAAATATATGGATTATATTAACATATTTTGTTATGTTAATTCCTTTGTTTCTATGTAATTAGGCTGTTTTGAATTTTAAAAATGTCATGTTTGAATAGTGTCCAAAGTTGACATAATTCATAACACAATATATAAAATAGATTATTAAAAATATTTAATTTATAAAACACTAATTTTCAGAAAAATGGTTAACATAAGTCGAAATATGTCTAAAATTATATTTTTTCTGTTATTTGACATAATGTGGTAATTAAAATAACCCACAATGTATAATAACATCATATCATTGTAATATTAAAAATGGTAAAATTATGGTTTATCCATAAAAAGGATAAAAAAATACTCCATAAATGAAAAAAAAAATTATTATGTGATGTTTATTCAAACCAAAATCATCATATGTTTTAATTAAATGAGTATTGGAAAATTATTAATTGTAATTTAATTTATAATAAATTAACATTTCAAGAAATTCTTAAAGTACCCCTCTTCCATATTTTAAAAGGCTACAACCTATACACACTTACTAACACCAATCAAGCCACTTGGCTCCAAGATATTATTCTTAAATAGTCTCCCAACTTCCCTATCTTCCTCATAGATGCCTTGCCTTGGGTAGAAGGCAATTCAAGAAAGAATTTTGGCTCAAATCAAAATAAGTTATCGGATATAGAGGTAACATCTTCTCTTAAGTTCAGTTACTTTATTTTCCTTCTACAGTCCCTATGATCATATTATTCTATGATTACATAATAACACTAGTATCTTTAATATATTTGGAATTGTTTTGAGATGTATTTTAAGGACACTTACACACACCTCCATCTAATAGATATGAACATTCAATTTCTCTATACGGCGAACAACTACCTCACGAAACGACGATTGTCCAATTTTCTACTACCACCTCTCATGGTGGCCATTATGATGGATCTATAATTATATACGATAATAATATTCTAAATGACCATATTCTTCTATTATTTTTATTTACAACATTCATTTATACACTACATAATATTTAAAAATGATAATTTAATTTGAAGAATTATGGATTACACTCCCTATAAAGTGATATGACTCATTCATTCCATACATGGAAAATATAAAATATGGAGTTAATAAACATATGTAACATATATGACATATGTTATAGTAGTTTAATTATAATATACCAATTTTTCAATTTCATTATATATGAAAAATAAATGAACGTAGTGTTTATGCATACATATGGCCTAGCATCTCCATGAATGGTTCATTACATTTCATTCATCCAAGTATTATTGAAATTATAAATAAATATATACTTGATATATATTATATTTAAATCATCAGTAATATTCTAGAGATGTGGTATTTTTAACCACATGGACAATTTACATCAAACAAGATCATTTTCGACTACTGTACCGAATATCGACCAACCGACCGATATTAACATAAATAATTTTTTAATTTTTATAAAATGGATATAAGTAATATAAAATTAATAATAAAATTGAAAAACGTTCTGAAGAAAGAATAAATTAATCTATATTTATTATTTAGGATTATAATGAACGAATGAGACAAGTCTGACTCAAGGTAATGGACTTCATCTCAATATACTTTCATTGGGGAATATTGTGATAATATACCCATCATTCTTTTATACATTTTATAATAAACCCCTTCGAATTTTAATTTCATTCATGGAAATATTCTTTCTATGAAGCATTTTATTAAATGAAAAATAGAATATTTTTGACACATGCGGTGAAAACGACTCCTCCATTTCAATAACCGATATTTGATATTTGGCTTCTTTTATAAGCCTTAATGTTCTCAAAAGTAAAAGAAAACCCTTTATTAAATTTTTGGTTGTTTTTCTATTGAAAATGGTTTCTGATATTAATTGAGTATTTAAATATCTTTAAAGGATTACTTGTGAATTAAAATGAAATGTTATAAGTGGAATGTTGATATTTTTAATATTTTATGTGTTATTATTGTATAATGGTACTTGGGAATTTGATATGGGATTACGTGATAAACCAAATGATGGGTGGTTACGTGATAAACCAAATGATTGGTGGTTCCATGATAAACCATTGATGAGTGGTTAAATTATAACCTAAAATTCATTTGGTACAGAGGTCATCCATATAGCTATTGAATTTAGGGATATTTGTGGAAGACTACCGTATTTTTATTACTTTAAATAATGTTATGTGCCTAGTTACCTTTATATGATTTATATTTCTTTATATAGGATATATGGTAATATTTTGGTTATAAAAGGGGTTTTGAATGAGCTTGTATTTAGTGAAGCGTGTTTGATACTTCTTAAAGGTGAAAAGAATAACTTTAAGATAATGTTTTAAAGGTTAACATACTTTCACAATGCCTACACTTTTAATTCATTATGTATCCCTTACTGAGATTTTTAAACATATCACATGATTTAAAATGTTTTTCATAGGACATAAAGTATAATATATTCAAGTATGGGTTTATGGAATTGTTATTCTGTTAAAACATTAAATGATATCATGTTTTTTTGACGAGTTATTTTTATGAAAAATTGTATAGTGAGTTGAAGTGTATACTTGTAATATTCAAGTTGTTATGTATCAGTAATGAACTAATTCTCTAAATCTCTAAACCTGAAATGATCCTTGATATGGATTAATGTCATTTTATTGGCGTAAATCTACATTAAGTAATTTATAAAGCTGGGGCGGTATAATTGGTATTAGAGGTCGGTTTAAGTACCATTAGATGTTAGGTTGTTATTTGGCTAAAAGTGAAATGTTTTTTATAACTATAGTGGTTATAATATTAGAAAGAGTCATAATTATTTTTGATAAACTGAATTATTTTAAGATAAAATGAATAAGTATATCTTAGTTTTTACCCTCCTCATAAGATAGTATACGTTGATTTTTCTAACATACTCACACTATCGTTTTTTGACTGAATGTATGGTTCTAGTAGGCACCAAAGTAAAAATGGATGTGAAGGAAACTATGGTGGGTTTTTTTATAAGAAAAAAAATGGGACCTTCAATGAGTACACTTGTAGTTATTCTTAACCAACATTCTGGATTCATGGTAGAGAATTAAAACGTTGGTGATTTTTCCAAGGCATCATAAATGATTGAAAATATTCCCTTTTGATGTTCAGGTAATAATAAAAATTATATATATATTTTTTAAAATATGTGTCAAGGATGGGGAAGTAAAGACATAGAGAAATGTTTCAAATTTATGAGACGATGTTAAAGATTTTGTAATGAATGTATTAATGCAATAACATACAATATAAAAAGGTAGCATTCATTTGACTGAAGGAAAGGGAAATAATTTCATTCTGAGGAATCAATTGAATGTTTTATATGTGGTGTGCATGGACATTACACAAATACATGTCCTAGGAAGATGAGTTAGGAATGAGATGAGTAGGACTGTACAAATATATGCTCAATAATACCAAACACCATTGCAATTGAAGGTAAGGAAATGAAAAATGACCTATAAAAGGTTTGGATCATTTATTATCTCATGTATGTACATGATTGAATCTTAGGATATGATGCAAGAATTTTTTTTGTAAGAAAGGAGAATAAAATAATTTGATTGAAAAAGATGGAAAAAATATAATGAATAATGTTCAATGATTAAGATGTATACATATAAGGGATCCAAGAGTTATGGTATATTTTTGGATGATTAAATGTTTAAAAATATTAATTCTATTTTTATTTTGAGATTATGTTGGAAAACATTTTCTGGTTTGAGTGACCCTATACATTGATATGTGAAAATTTTATTCATGGTGTAATCACATTTACTTGTGTAGACATAATGGATAACAATAAGGGTTCATATGATATTTTTTTGAGGTGATTAATAGTTATTACATTTTGGGGTGAAAATTGAAAGGAATTAGATATACATTTAGAATAAATCAAGTTATGGTAATTTTTAGAAAATTATCTTTTCTTTGAAAATGTTATAAGAATGATATGGTTTTAGAAAAAGGACAACCCACAGGATGGGTGGAAACCCATCACGTCTTGCATGTTCATGGGAATCGAACCCAAAACCAATGAGAAACAATGTCACATCACTAACCATTGTCCTACATGAATTATATGGTTAATATGACTTATAATTTTTCATTAAATTAATTTCTAGGAAATGAATAAGTTTATTTTTGGAAATTATGTTTAATAAAATGGATATCTTTAGAATTGGAAAATTATTTGGTGATAAAGTGATAAAGGTTATTTTTTAAGACTTTTGATATTTTGGGATCACTATATGCCTAAAGAGAATATAATAATATCGGATTTCATTTGGGGATTAATGGTTTCATTTTATTATGAATTAATCTATATATTTATAATTGTGGACGTATTGAGATTTGGGTTATTTAAGGAAATGGTAATCCTATCGTGGAGAATATGTGATTAGTTTAATTACTTTTAAGAATGAGACTTTATGAGTAGTCAATGTAATTTGGATATAAATGTTAAGATTTATCATGAAAGTCTATGTGATAATGTCCATATGAATTTTTTTAATCATAGTTTGGATTATTTTGATGATTTTTGAGGAAAATTATGTACTGAATGGACTTTATTGAACATTGGGTATTGTGTGTTTAATTTTGGAGAATTAGAGTGGTATTTATTTTAATAAAAGATTATACATTTTAGGGATTATGTGTTATCGTACTAACTATTTTGGTATTTGATTATTTATAAAGTTATGGGAAATATATAGTTTATCTTCTTTGGATTATGTGATTCTCAAGAAGTTCATTCAGAGTGATTCAAGTGTGACTATGTCGTCTTCAATGCTCAGTGTTTGGAGGAAGTATGATATTGTGGTAGATATTTATTATAGGATAAAACTCTAAATGAAATGTATGTTTTTTCCTCATGTTATTCTTATAAGTAGTAAAATAAATCCTCAATTTAATGAAAAATGATGTTAAAAAATATTTTCCATTTACTTTTCATAAGGGGAAATCAATAACTGTTTAACGCATCACAAGTTGGTGGTTTCATGGTTGTTAACTTTTTTTCTAATCATGTTTTCTATCACTTTATATCAGAACATGAAAGTTATTTTTCCTTCCAAATTAATGTTTTTGTAAATGGAACCCTAATATGTGTTATCTTGTATGACCTTTGTACATCTCTTTATTTATTTTAAAGAGGTATTTTTATTGAAACCTTTTCTTATGTCGGATTTTCAATTATGTTTCGGATCCCAATTTTAAAATTGCGAGGATACAATTTTCCAAAGGGGAGAATGATGTAACGATCTAGGTATTTATAGAATAATACTCATCCACATCTATTTATATTTATGAATAACATGTTAATTTTATGTTAAAGTCAACACTTTTTTTTATAGAATACTCAACACACAATAACGTGTTTCTCCAAAATCCAACATTGCACACAACAATGAGTTATACTGAAGAAATACAATAATATTATAAATATTATAAATAATAGTTCACTATTAGCTATTGGATGGGTGAGAATTAATATTATCAACAATATTTTAAAACATGGTTTATAAATTCTTAAATAATGAATCATTGGTTACCAAATTTAATAGAAATGGAAATAATACCCAATTTAATATTAAGGATGAGTTTTTTTAATAAAAACTTACTTAAAAGAGAGTAATTGTTTTCGTAAAATCATACCACCATTTATGGAATTTTATTTAATGAAAAATTTATGTTATATATTATATTTAATTTTTTTAATTCATCTTACATGTGTTCTATATATGATATAATAACAATTTCAATTTTTCAGATAAAAGATATATTTTTCTAAAAATGTAGTTTTACTACCTATTGATGGTGAACCCTTTTTAAATATTGTTTTATTTAAATTTATATATCATATTTGACAAAATAAAAATCTTTTATATAATTAGTACATAAATATTTACATTGATAATTTTTTTGGTAATTTTATAATAAAAATCATTTTTAATGAAGAGTGAAAAAATACTCCATTTTAATTCAAGACAACTTTTTCATCTTATTTGATTATAAAGTTAGATTATAATTTTAATTGGTTTTAAGGTGTAATTGGATAAATTTATTATCATTTGTTAAAAATATAGTCATAATAATTAATTTCACCTTTAAATTTGATATAAACACATGTCAATATTTTGATAGATTTTACTTGATAACAACCTGCTTTTTGGTTTTGACAATGGGATTTACTTTGAAATTAATTTCTACAAATTATGTGTTTTTATTTTGGATAATATGATTTCATATATGGAATTATAAGCTCTAAATTATGTTATTATGATCCTTTTTTTGGACGTTATGAATTGGAACTTCATGATTTTTTTATTTAACATGGTTAATGGGTAAATCTAAAATATAAGAGTAAAAAATAATATTATAATAATATTAAACTACCCAAACAGAAGTCCTAATAATATTTTATGAGATATTTCCAACCTTGTGATTCCTTGGGTCTAACTTGGGGCCCCATGGAGCCACATGGGTGTGAAAATGACATTTCAAAAGAAATAATTTAATGTAATGAGAAATTTAACATAAACAAGGATCTTTAACTATTTTTAAGATAGTCTCATATAACTGATAAATTATACTATAACTAATCATTAAAAAAATATTTACTTCCTACATCATTATATTTTATTTATAAATTTTATACATTAAATAAATAAATTTAATTAGGACACAATGATGATTTAGTGATTGATTCATTAATTAAAAATTCAAATATATGATATTATAAATTCTAAAATAAGTGTTATTCTGATTATTTGGATGACATATATGAATTTTCTGGATGATATTGACAATTTATCTTGATTTTATTCACTTGGATTGACAGAATCAGGTGGTTATGAATTTTTAAAGAAGTCATGAATGAATAGTGTCTGAAATAGACACAATTTACAAAATAAATTATAACATAGATTATTAAATTATATTAAATTACAAAAAATATAATATTTATAAAAATGTTTATGTTATGTTAAAATATGGCATAAATATTATTTTGGGCCTTTTTACATTATATGGTAATTACATTAATCCATAATGGGTAAATAACATGATATCACAGTAAGATTAAAAAGGGTAAAATAAGGCATAATAAAAAAATAAAATGAAAAAAATTATTCAAAACTTGAATAAAATTTATTATCGATTGGGTATTCAAAACACAATCATATTATATTCTAATTAAATCATTTTGGACCATTTTTTATCAAAATTCAATTTATATCAAATTAATATTTCATGCCCTTCTGAAAGATTACATCCTCCCTCTTATAAAAGGCCACCACCTCTAGTCACTAACTCACACTTCTCATGAACCTTGGATCAACCAAATTATTATTAGATAAGCTCAAAAAATCCCTTATTTTTTCATATATTCCTTACCTTGGGCATCATTAAATTCAATAATGCATTTGGCTCAAATCAATAGAATATAGCTGCTTTAGAGGTAACGTCATCTCTCAAGTTCCATTACATTATTTTTCTTGTCCACTCACTGTGATATTATAATTCTTTGATTAGATAACAAAATAAGAAACCACAATATAATAATATATTGTAATTATAATTATTTGAAGTACATTTATACACACCTCAATCCAATGGATACAAACATAATGTTTTTGTGTACGGTGAACTACTGCCTCACGAAACGATGATTGTTCAAATTTATACTACCACCTCTAACGGTGGAAATTATGATGAAATTATATTTATATATGATATAAGTTATATTTTTATTGTCCCTATTCTTGTGTAATTTTTACATACAACATACCTTTATACTTTCCATCATGTGTAAATATTATAATTTCATTTGAGTAACTGCGGGCTACCACCCCCTCAAAGTGATATTACTCATTCATTAGATACATGTAACGTATAATGGATGGTGTGAATGAAAAAATGTACCATATATGAAATTTTATATTATAATTGAATTATTGTAACACCCCAAGCTTCCACGGTACGCTTCTCTTTGAATAATACAGTAGCGTGTGTTGTACGCAACTTTGAGTTCTAACACACACCACAACCAATCAAATTAGCTATTATGAATAGTAATACCCACTTTTTAAAATTTTATACATTTTATCATTCAAAATGGAATTCATTTTGGATTAGTAATATAGAAATTATCTTAGGATGAAATTTTGGTACATTTCTGATAAATTTTATATTTTGATGAATAGTGAAAATTACTAAATTTTAATTTAAAACAACATTTTTAATAAAAATAATTAATAGTGAGAAATTATGAATTTTAGTGGTTTTATATTTTATATAGAATATATTTTTACCATTTAATACAATTTTTTTCATTGGACATAATTTCACAATTAAACCGGACATAAACAAGAGTCAATCTTTTGATAGTTATTATATCGTAAAAACATGCTTTTGTTTTGACAGTGGGGAATAATTTTTAATTAATTTTTTCCACTTATGTGTTCTGAATTTGGAAATATGGATTCCATATTTGGAATCTGGATGTCCATATTGTGTAAATAGTTAACTTTTATTTATAGACATTTTGAATAATTACTTCGTTAAATATTTTATTTACCACGGTTAAAATGTAAATCGGGTCAATAATGTTTATAAAATAATATTATAATAATAATATATTACCCTAAAACGTGTACTAACATTATTGGTGGATACATTTCCGACCATGGGCACCATTGGGTCGATTTTTGGACCCCATGGATCCACTTGTAGGTGATAGGGACACTATATATTAATTAAGTTAAAGTGAATACAAAAATTGCACACACTTATATCTTTTAGAAAAACTTTTTTTAATAGCGATATATATGTTATATTTTCTATTATAAATATTAATTAGAAAAATAAAAATATTTCCTACATAATGGTATTTTATTTAGAATTTTTAGACATTGAAAAAGTAACAATATATGTGACATAATAATGATGCAGTATTTTCCTTATTATTGAATGAACCAAATAATTGATATTATAAATGTTACAATAAATATAATTTGAAAGATTTGATGTCACAAATAAATTTTATTTTTTAATATGACAGGTTAATATTGGTTAAATGAATTTTTTTTAATTAATAAAGATTTTAATACCTTAAAAAAATTAAGTATTGAGTAGTGTCAAAATTGAAAAAAATGTGTTTTTAAAAAAATATTATAATATTAATTTATATTATATTCCTAAAAATATATGGATCAGGAAAGAGATTTATATCATGAAATGTGTATCATTAATGGACCACTTGGGGGTCTCTTGGCGGTATATATTATGTTTATGAACTATATAATATAAAAATACAATGTGACATGGTAAGTGTCAAACTAATTAACTAATATTTAAAACTAAAAGATAAGGTTAATATGATGACCAAACCTGTCTAAATTATAATGGTAGAGTGGTTTTCGAACCATATCCACCTTAAAATTTAAATAATAAACTTTTTAGTCATTAGAAACCGAATATTAATTTATTATAAAATAATATTTCTAGATTTTCCTAAAGAGCCCCTCCTCCTCTTATAAAAGGACACCACTTATATCCAATTCCTCACACCTCTCAAGCCTTTTGACTAGTCCAAACACTTCCCAATTAATCTCCCTACATCCCTCTCCTCCTCTTAGATGCCTTACCTTAGGCAGAAGGCACTTCAAGAGTCTTTTTTTGTTCAAACCAAAGGGAGTTAACCAAATTAAAGGTAACAATTTCTCTTAGATTATTTTATTTTATTTTACTTCTCCAACCGCTAAAATTTTCTTATTATTTTCATTTGTAACAAAAAAAGTGTCCTAAATATACTAGGATATTTTTATTTGAATAATTCAAACTACAGTTACACACACCTCCATCTAATGGGTGAAGAACATAATGTTTTTGCAGATGGCAACCAAACGCCTAACGAAACGATGATTGTTCAATTATCTCCTACCACCTCTCATGGTGGCCATTATGATGGAACTATAATTAAATATGATATTAATGATATTTATTTTATATATAATCTTCTGTAATTCCATTTTATATCATAACATTATTCGTTTCACGTTGAATATTTATAAGATAATTTCATTTGAGGGAATGTGGACTACCGCCCCCTCAAAGTGATAGGACTCGTTCATTCCATACATGGAACATATAAAGGATTGTGTTAGTGAAAATAAGTAAGACATATAAGATATTATATTATACTTGAATAATTATATACCTATGTATCATTTGGGTTTGATTCCTTTTAAAATGAAAAATGAAATTGAAGTAGCGTTCGTGCGTACGTACGAATTACCGTCTCCACGAATGCGATGAGATTCATTTTCTCATCATATCCATTCAAGAATAAATATCGTTTGATGATTAAAAGTAATTTTTAAGGACTTGATATCATTATGGATATGAAAAAGATACAACCTATCCATAACAAACACGGCTTACGTAACCAATCATATTAAGGAAAACGAATCAGTTAACACCCGAAACGACAATAATACTAAAATATTATTAAAAATGCAATATTAAAAGATCTTATATGATATCATATTTATGTATCTGATTCTTGTATAATTTAATAAAAATGATTTAACTATTATATAGGATGTTAAACTACCCTCGACCAAGGAATAGTACAAGGTAAGCGGTTTTCATCTCACTCCTTATTCCCGTGAGATTCATATCATATTGCCACTATTACCTTTTGTGTGGTGTATGTACTGCCCATAATTATATTCATTATGTAATACACTTTAATTGAAGTGTATTTACATATTCATTGTATGATACCTCTTTCATGGGGTGTATGTTTAGTAATATACCATATTGGTAAGGGTTTATTTCACATTCTCTTCATTATCCGAGGTTGTTTATATGTAATTATTTTCTAGGACCTCTTTATCATCCACATCCATGTTTATTAAAAATTTAATTCGAAACCTTCATAATATTTCACAAAATATGGGTTAAATTCATTTATACCCTTTTTTTCTTTTTATAAGATGATTATAAAGGAATCTTTCCATCGATTTCCAAACAAGGTTTTTTTTAACCTTTTCGACAGAATTAATGTAAGAATGTATTTTTGTAATTATACAGTGTATACGACTATTTTATTCCATTATAAAATTTTTTATGCTTCCCTTAAACTCTTATAAGGATATTTTCAAAATAAAGGTTTTCTTTTATAATTATGTGATTTTTACATGATTTCAAAAAAGTGATATTTCTCTCAAATATATAAAAAACCAGTGAATTGTATACGTATTTAATGCAAGCTTAAATATGTTTTAAAAAAACACGACTCTCAAGTGTGGTAGACTGGAATGGATTGGGCATGTACCCATCATGGCCTGTAATTAGTTGAGCAGTCTCAGAATTAGTTATTCTATTTTCAGAAGCTTGCATTATGTTTTCAGAAAAACACTGGAGTATATTTGTGAAATTTTGAACTTAATTATCTTCTTAAAAAATTGCATCGGTATGTCTCATGAGAGAAACCAGTGTCTTGGCATGAGGACTTTAAAAAAATTCTTATTTGTAGTCTTGGAACGAGGCCTTGGCAACGTGGTGATGATAGTCTGGCATTATTCATTACGTCATTATGAAAGTGGTTATTGATATTGCATGTGATTAATCGACTTGTAGAATATCCATGTGAATAAGTAAATGACATTATTTCATTTTATCTATGACATATTATGATGTAGATGAAGATTAAAAGGATTTTTTAGTTACACATTTCCTTAAATTTTTGTGTTTATTTATGAAAACTTCCTCTTTATTGTTATCCTTACTAAGAATGTGAGGTCACTCCTTTCTGTGTATTATTTTTCCCAGGATGTGAAGAAGTAATTTATAAATGATATGAAGGGATAATATGAGTGTGGAATATGGAGATTATGTTTTTGATGTTTTCATTTTACGATGTAATGTAAACTGTATGAATTTATCTAGTGTTTCCATGACTGTTAAGCTGATCGGCCCTTCATGACATGATTCCTTGTAATCATGCCAATGTAATAAAATAATGCACCGAATTTGGGTAACTGGGGTCAGGGAATTATAGTTGGTATCAAAGAATGTTTAGAAATAAACTTGGAAGCTAGATTTAGATAAAAACTGATTAGAGCACATAGTCCAAATATAGACGTTGGGGATTAATAGAGATGAACTTCCTAGAATTTTGATATTTTAGAGATTTTGTGTGGTTTCTGAGCTATAAATCCCCATCCGGATATGATTAGGTAGAGGCACCTCTGGCACAGATGTACCTACGGGGTAAATCCTGAAAACACCGCTTTGAGGAAGACTCGAACGGGAACTAGTGCATGAAAATGAACCTTGATGCACTCTTGGATATGACACTCCTGGGGGATATGTTTAGTATAATTCTCATTTTCATTACGAACCACGATGAAGGGTTTATGAGTATATACTTCATCAAAGATTTCTTTTAGGATTATGGATTATATCCATAAACTGTTCAATTTATGTTAAGTGTTTTACAAGTATGGAATTAAGTATTTTGATTCATAAACTGATCCAGTTTATTCCATTGTTTAGAAATGGCTCCCAATAGAAGGAATGAGAACTCCAACAATACAGATGATCCAAAGTGTAATAAAGATCATATCTTTCATAGTCATATGCCAGAATTTAGAAGGGAAATAGTCTCCCACGTATTATCACCATATGAAGGAATAGTATCATGTGTTGATATGATAAGTAACGAATTCTCGGAGTCTTATGGCTTTGAAGGGAAGCCAGAGAAGGAAAGGATGGTATAGAGAAGGACAAATAAAGGAAATATGGTAAAGAAAGATTTTCTCATATGTGATAATTGTAGAAAGATTCACCCTAGAAAATTCTTGAAGGGAATGGGAGTATGTTATAAGTGTAGAGATAAAGGACACCAAATACATGACTGAAAGGGTAAGAAAAAGGTTTCAAATGTACAATGCTTCATCTGCAAGGAGTTTGGTCACTACACAAACCAATGTCCCAGTCATCAGACTATGCCGCAAATAATACTACTGGATAATAATCAGTTTATGATACTGCCACACATGAAGAGGAATGGCTAGTGTTCTTATGTTGTTATTTTGGAATTATTTCATTGAAGTGTTGTATCAATGATGTACTAGAAATAAATAAGGATTGTATTGCAGTACTATTTCATTGAGGATTTGAGATTTTATTTTACATTGAAAAGTGACTCTACATAGAGTTAAACTTTTCAAAATTACTTGGTTGAATGAAGGATAAACCTTAATATGGTCCTAATATTGATGTACTGATTTAGGAATAAGATATGGTGGATTTGGGTAAATTATATTAGATATTCCTGACTACGTTGAAAGTGATTAAAGATTTGTATTTTCCATCATTGTTGGAGTTTAAAACATTTTTGGATGGATGAAGTATATCCAGTATTCTATATGGAATATGGGAGAAAGAATGTAATAAATAAGGTGTTATGGTAATTCAGGATGTTTCAGTGTTTTAAAAGAATACATGATGAAGGTTTTCAGATGCTATTACAGGGAAAAAGGATCTACATTTTGTTTACCTTTAATATAAATTTTGGACTGAGAGTTTACAGAAGTATTTTGGATATGTCTAAAGGTTGGAATGGATTATATTTGAAAGGATATTTTTGTATTTTTATAAAAGGACAACACAGAGACTGTGTGACGACCCATCGCATCAGAAAAAGTTATGGGAATCAAACCCACAACCATAGTGAAATTTGGATTTATCGCCTACCACTAGACTATGTGAATTTCCTGGATGGTGTAATGTAGGTTTTTTTTCTGATATGTGAATTAAAAATTCATTATATTTAGAACCCTATACATTTATGATTACTAGAGTATTTTTTAGTTGTATTATGTTTTGGGGTAAAAGATGAGTTTGTGGTAGAAATTTATTAGTGGATAAAAATCTAATTATAAAGTAAGTATATCTACTTTTGATCTTAGCCAATCTCATAAATATATTCCTCAACATTATGAAAAGGAACTTGGAACAAAAATATTGTCCCAGATGATACCATAGATCATCAAAAATTTATGGCTTTGGGATTGTTGGATTTTTCATAGCCATGTTATCTACCACTCTCCATCAGATATTGATGGTTATATTTCTCTTCCATATCCATATTTTCCTACATGGAACCCTAGATTGTGTTATTTTTGGTAACCTTCATACTTACCCCTCTTTATTTTATATAGAGGCCTCATTAATCCATTATTCGATGTGGGATTTCAAAAAAGATATTTCGAAATGTCAACCCCATGTTTCCAATACCGAGCATAAATTGCGGGGATGGAATTTATTGAAGGAGGGGAGAATGTAACACCCCAAGCTTCCACGGTACACTTCTCTTTGAATAATACAGTATCATGCGTTGTACGCAACTTCGAGTTCTAACACACCACAACCAATCAAAGTAGCCGTTATGAATAGTAATACCCACTTTTTGAAATTTTATACATTTTATCATTCAAAGTGGACTTCATTTTCCGATTCGGAATATTGAATTTTTCTTAGGATGAAATTTTGGAACTTTTCTGATAACTTTAATATTTTGATTAATAGTGAAAATTACTAAATTTTAATTTAAAATAACTTTTTTAATAAAAATAATTAATAGTTATAAATTATGAATTTGAGTGGTTTAAAAGTATATTTAGAATATATTTTTACCATTTAATACAATTTTGGTCATTGACATAATTTCACAATTAAACCGAACATAAAAAAGTGTCAATCTTTTGATAGTTATTATATCTTAAAGACAAACTTTTTGTTTTGACAGCGGGAATTAATTTTAAATTAATTTCTGCCACTTCTATGTTTTGAATTTGGAAAAATTTATTCCATATTTGGAGTCAGGATGTCCAAATTTTGTAAAGAGGTATATTTTATCTTTAGACATTTTAAATAATTACTTCGGTAAATATTTTATTTACCACAGTTAAAAGGTAAATCCGGTAAAGAATGGTTAAAAAATAATATTATAATAATAATAAATGAACCAAAAACGTATCCTAACCTTATTGGTGTATAAAGGTCCGACCATGGGAATCTTTGGGTCGATTTTGGGACCCCATGGAGCCACTTGTAGGCGATAGGGACACTTTATATTAATTAAGATAAAGTGAATACAAAAATGACATAAGATTATATATTTTAACAAAAAAAATTTACATAGGGTTATATATGTTATATTTTAGATTATAAATATTCATTAGAAATCTAAAAAGATTTCATTCATAATGGTATTTTATTTAGAATTTTTAGACATTGAAAATGTAACAATATATTTGAAACAAAAATGATGCAGTATTTTTCTTATTAATGAATGAATCAAATAAATGATATTATAAATGTTAAAATAAATATAATTTGAAAGTTTTTATGACATACACGAATTTTATTGGTTAATATGACATGTTATTAATTTTTAAATGAATTGTTTTCTAATTAATAAAGTAGTTAATACCTTAACAACAATCTATTATTGAGTAGTGTCAAAGTTGACATAAAAGAGTTTTTAAAACAAATATTATATTATTAATTTATATTATATTCCTAAAAATCTAAGGTTCGGCCAAGAGACTTATAAAATGATATGTGTATTATTAATGGACCACTTGGGGGGTCGCTTGGTGGTATATATTAAGTTTATTAACTATAAAATATAAAAATACAAAGTGACATGGTAAGTGTCAAACTAATTAACTAAGAGTTAAAACTAAAATATAAGGTTAATATAATGACCCAAACCTATATAAATTATATTGGTAGAGTTGTTTTTGACCCATCCCCACATTAACCTTTAAAAAATACACATTAGAGCCATTATAACCCGAATATGAATTTATTATAATATAATATTTCCAGATTTTCCTAAAGAGCCCCTCCTCCCCCATATAAAAAGACACCACTTCTAACCAAATACTCACACCTCTCAAGCATTTTGGATCATCCTAAATGTGCCCAATTAATCTCCCTACATCCCTCTCCTCCTCATATAAGACTTAACGTAGGAGGAAGGAACTTCAAGAGTCCTTTTTTGTTCAAACCAAATGGAGTTACCCAAATTAAAGGTAAAGATTTCTCTTAGCTTATTTTATTTTATTTTACTTCTCCAACCCCTAAACTCTTCTTATTATTTTATTTTGTAACAAAAACAGTATCCTAAATATACTAGGATATTTATATTATATGAATTATAACTACACCGACTCACACCTCCATGTAATCGGTGAATAACATAATGTTTATGTGGATGGCAACCAAACGCCTCAAGAAGCGACGATTGTTCAATTATGTTCTACCACATCTCATGGTGGCCATTATTATGGAACTATAATTAAATATTATATTAATGATATTTATTTTATATATAATATTATGTAATTCCATTTTATATCATACAATTATTTGTTTCATGTTGTATATATATACGATAATTTCATTTGAGGAAGTGCGGACTACCTCCCCCTCAAATTGATATGACTCGTTCATACCATACATGGAACGTATAAAAGATGGTGTTAATGAACTTAAGTAACAAATATAAGATATTATATTATACTAGAATAATTATATACCTTTGTATCATTTGGTTTTGATTCCTCTTAAAATGAAAAATGAAATGGGAGTAGCGTTCATGCGTACGTACGGATTACCGTCTCCACGAACGCGATTAGATTAATGCTTCCATCATATCCATTCAAGAATAATTATCATCTGATGATTAAAATTATTGTTTAAGGACTTTATATAATTCTGGATATGAATATTATACAACCTATCCATAACAAACATGGCTTACATAACGAATCATATAAAGTAAAATGAATCAGTTAACACCTGAAACGACGATAATACTAAAATATTATTAACAATGAAATATTAAAAGATCATATATGATGTCGTATTTATGTATATGATTCTTGTATAATTTAATAACAATGATTTAACTATTATACAGGATTTTATCTTTCCCTCGACCAAGGAAAAGTACAAGATAAGGGGTTTTCATCTCACTCCTTATTCCCGTGAGATTCAAGTCATATTGACACTATTACCTTATGTGTGGTGTATGTACTACCCATAATTGTATTCTTTATATAGTAATCTTTAATTAATGTGTATTTACATATTCATTGTATGATTCCTCTTTTATGGGGTGTATGTTTCATATGTTACCAAATTGGTATGGGTTTATTTCACAATCCCTTCATTATACGATGTTGTTTATACGTAATTATTTATTGGGACCTCTTTATCATCCACATCCCTGATTCATAAAAATGTATTTCAAAACATACATAATATTTTATAGAATATGGGTTAAATTCATTTATACCCTTGTTTGACTTTTTATAAGAAGTTTATAAAGGAATCTTTTCATCGTTTTCCAAACAAGGTCTTTTTTAACCTTTTCAACAAAATTAAGGTAAGAATGTATTTTTTAACTTTTACTGATTATGCGGCTATTTTACATCATTATAAAATCTTTGAATCTTTCCTTACACTCTTATAATTATATTTTAAAAATAATTGTTTTCGTTTATAATTATATGATTTATAAATGATTTCAAAAAAGAGATATTTCTCTCAAATATATGAAAACCCGGTGCGATTGTATATGTATTTTACGTAAGCTAAAAAATGTTTTCAGAAAACCCGACTCTCGAGTGTGGTAGACAAGAAGGGATTGGGAATGGACCCATCATGGCCTGTAATTAGTCAAGCTATCTCAGAATTAGTTATTTTGTTTTCAGAATCATGCATAATGTTTTCAGAAAAACACTGGAGTATATTTGAGCAATTTTAAACATAAGTATCTTCTAAAAAAATTGCATCGGTAGGTCTCATGAGACAAACTAGTGTCTTGGAATGAGGCCTTGACAAAAATCTTATTTGTAGTCTTCGCACAAGGCCTTGGCTACATGGTGATGCTATTCTGGCATTATGCATTCTATCATTATGAATGTGGTTATTGAAATTGCATGTGATCATTCGACTAGTAGAATATATATGTGAATAAATAAATGGATTTATTTAATTTTATCTATGCCATAGTATTCTGAATATGAAGTTTAAAAGTCTTTTGTTTTAGTTATACATTGCCTTAAATATTTATGTTTATTTATGAAAGTTTCCTCTTTATTGTTATCCTTACTGAGCATCTGAGCTCACCCCTTTCTATGTTTTATTTTTCCCAGGATGTGAATAAGTAAATTATTAATAACCTACAAGGATAGTATGAGTGTGTACTATGGAGACAATTTTGTTGAAGTTTTCATTTTATGATGTAATGTAAGCTTTTTGAATGTATCTAGTCTTTCAAAGAATGCTAAACTGATCAGTCCTTCGGGACGTGATTCCTTGTAATCATGCCAATATATTAAAATAATTCACTGACTCTGGGTAACTAGGGTCGGGGAATTACAATAATAATATACCTATGTATCATTTAGTTTTTAAATGACAAACAAATGAAGTAAGCATTCAAGGGGACGTACGACCTTCCATCTCCATTAACGGTGCATTTCATTTCTTACCTCCAAATATTATGAATATTATAAATAACTATATACTGTATATATATGAATTTGATATTATGAATAATACTTCGGGGATGAAGGAATTTTTGACACATGGAAAATTTACATCAAACATGTTCATTTTCGACTAATGTTTCAAATATCCAAAAACCGACCAATATGAACCAAAATAACAATGTAATTTTTATAACATGGTGATAAGTAAAATAAAATGAATAATAAATATTGAAAAGGTTCTGAAAGCGGTTTCAATTATCCTAATTCTATTATTCATGAATATAAATAAAGAACAAGATTAGTCAAACTCTAGTTAGGGAACTTTGTCTCAATTTATTTTCATTGAGGAATATTTTTATAATTTACACCTCCTTCTTTTATAAGGTGTAAAATAAACCCGTTTGAATTTCAATTTCATTCAATGAGAATCTAATTTCTACAAATCATTTTACTAAATGTAAAAAGGATTGTTTTAATAGTATGAGGTGTCAACGACATCTCCATTGTCGTAAATATTATTTGATATTTGGATTCCTATATAGCGTTAATTTTTTTCACTTGAAATGAAATCCAATATTTCGTCTTCGGATGCTTGCACATTGATAATGATTTTTGAAATGAATTGATAATTTTAATATCTTGAAATGATTTCTTGTGATTACAAATGAAATGTTATTAGTGAAATATTGATATATTCTATATTTTGTGTGTTGTGATTATATAATGGTACTTGGAAAATTGGTGGGTTGTTATGTGATAAAACAAATGACTACTGGTGATGTGATAAACCAAATTAAGGGTGGTTCAATGATAAACCATAGATTTTTGGTTACGTTATACTTTATAATGCATTGGGTATGGATGTTGGCTGTATAGCTATTCCATTTAGTGATATGTGTAGAAGTCAACCAAATGGTTATTTGATTGATGTATACCATGTCCCATGTTACCTTTATATGTATTGTTTTTCTTTCTATGGGATTTATGGTAATCGTTTTGTAAGAATATATGGTGACCAATGATGTTATATTTAGTGAAGTGTTTTTGAAACTTCATAATAGTGAAAAGTATTACATTATAATAATGTTTTCATGATTTACATGTTTTCACAAGACTAACAGTTTTCACTACTTATATATCCCTTACTAATAATTTTGTGCTCACTTCACATTTTAAAATGTATTTTAAAAGACATAAAAGAGAATATATTCGATAATGGGTCCACGGAAAATTCATGCTCTTAAAAAATGAAATGATGTCATTTTTTAATGGTTTTTTAATAAAATAAATTGATAGTGAATAGAAGTGTCTATTAGTAATATTCAATTTATTATGTATCAAATGTGAACTAATTCCCCAAATCTAAAAACATGAAACAGTCCTCGATTTTTGTTAATGTCAGATTATTGACTTAACTTAACATTAAGTAATGTTTAAGGCCGGGGCATTCTAGAAACATTGTTAAATCATTGGGTGTTACTCCAAAATTACTAAAACAATAATTTTTTTAGATTAATAGTTGATATTTATAAAATTATCATTGAATTTATGATCATTAAATATAGCTAAAAAATCTATAGGTATCATTAATGCTCATCTTGATATTAAGAGTACATAACCACATAATCAATAAACAATGCCATATGGAATTTCTTTTATAGGTGGAATATTATATTTTTCAAGCCCATAATCTCTACCAATATTTTTTTAATACTGAATGTGATCACTGGTAACTAATAGCTTTGAATTTTGACCTCGAATAAAATCTATGGAATATGTCTATCTCATCCCATGAGTTGATGAAAGTAAAATCATATAAAAATAATTGAAAACCATTGAGAACTTCTCTGTTCATTAAAAATTATCTATAATTGTAAAATGATACCAATTAATAATACAAACAATTTTATTATTTTTAATCATTTTTTTGAGGTAATAGAACATCAACCACATATGAAAAAACATAAAATGTCTCTGAAGAGTTATATTATTCTATTTAAAACTCCCATCTTGAGGTCTACTAGTTAAGAATTCAATTATTTTTTCTTGGATCAATAAATATGATATGTTTAATCATGATGGACTCCACTTATAGTACCATATAAATCATAATATATACCAATAAACTATTAGAAAACACAAAACTATTGATTTTTGGAAATAATTTTATAAAAATATATGACTAGGATGAATATTAGATCATGCACCCCTCTATATATCTAGAATTATACCAACCTCCATCCTAGTGGTTTCTCCAAAAATCAAATGGTTACATCTCGCTTAACCTGCCAAAATATCATATTCCCTACTAAAAATAATTTAAAATTATCTTAGATATATAGATTAAATATTACTTTGGTAGAAAACAATTTGTTTATAAAAATAATCTAGCCAATCGATGCCAATGAGGATGTCAAAAATCATCACATCGACGAATAGAGAGACCTATAAAAGTTCATTCCCAAACACTACAATAACATAAACATTATATCTCTAGATATAATGTTCCTCAATACCTATAATATTATAGATTGATAACATAGTGTAAGAGAACTCATTATAAGGATCGTAGTAATCTATCATGAAAGAAGTAGTAAGCATGTATGATGAACCTATACAGAACACTTCATTATAAATCATCAGCATCAATGAGACCATAATTTATATTGTTAATGGAATTTATATTATATGTTTTTATACATATTCAATGAAACACATCTATCTCTTACTTACTCCACAACACTATCTAACCTATGAACCTGACAGTTACAATAATAACCTCATGAATCTTTTAAAATTTCCTATTAAAATTATAAATAAACCGTGAAAATATCCCTTCTAAAACCCATTCCAAACATCACATGAACAATGTGATAGTGTTCAATGATAATCCCAAACCATTAATATACAAATATTTTAAAAATATCACATTTTAAAATATACATAACTGTAATTATACTAATTTTAAATTTCCTCTCATATATTCCTTAATTTATAACACTAAAAATGTATACAAGGTACCTCATTTGAGGTGGAAGAAATAATCCCCCAAATAGGACACCCCTTCATTCTTTTCTCTATAGAAATTATTCTAAATGAAATTACCAAATTCATAGGATTCATCAGTATATCCTCCTATTAGTTTAAATTCAACAATCATTATATTATTCACCACATCTCTTTTGATTGAAATGAAAAAAATAACAATTGGGAGTATATTCCTAACCCCATTCCAATCTAATTCAAATTGTACTTCATGGCCTCTTCCCAACGTAGACCTAATGAAATCCATAAAATATTTTCAAACCATGTATCATATGTTTTCAATGTAGTATTTACCTACTAGAGTTCCATTAAATTATATGAATTCTATACGTTCATCATTATTATATTAACTAATTCATAAAAAACTCATAAAGAAAATCTATCTCACCTCTATATAATTTTTGTCTTGAACTAAGACATAACACAAGTGATGAATTTCATCTAATTGAATAATCAAAATCTATATCATTATCTTATATCAAGGTGTAAAAAATACCAATTATCTAAAATATCATTCTTATACATTCTTTTATACACTATGGTCTATTATTTACCTTCTAAATATGTAGATGTAATATTTGTAACTATATGGAATAATCTACTAAAATATACTCACCTCTAGTTTAAATTCTATATATCATATGTATCACATAAAGTAATATCATGATGATATACTTAGAAATTTATTGTTCTAAACCTATATTAGGTACTGCATACTCTACCTCTCCATCTTATCAATCCTATAAAATATTTCGACTTATAATTTCCATTTATATATAAAGAAAAGATATAATAAATATATACAAGAATATTATAAAAAATATTATGTAATAATAATGATTATTCTATATCGAGACGCTAAATGATATATGATATGCAGAACATGTTTTCCAAGGAAACCCCATTCCTATAGACACATGAAAATAAATCATATGTCCCTATATATTATATGAACCTGTATTACTCTTAGATCCTCAAAATCATATACATGACTATAATAAATATTATATAATTATCACCATCCAAAATAAATAAAATCACCCCAAAATATATTTTCAAAAAAATTATTTAAACGAGATGTTTAGAAAACATGATTCACATCCCATTTATATTTTATAATCTAATCATGTAAAATCTCTCATATGACATATGAGTTTAAATGAAAACATGATTCATGGACACAAACACACTTACATCACCACCTATGAAGAAACACATAAACACAAACTTCATAATAAATGAATTTTAACATTATATTCAATACTTAAATTGTTACGAAGAATTTATATATAATTATTTTTAACATATATAACTATAGAATTCAATATTGTATTGACCAGTCTAGTTTCTAGTATAGTTAGTCCCCAAATATATTAATCAACAACTAAAACGTTTTGAATAAAAAAATTTAACATCCCAACTTATATTTACCCATATTATTCCTCTATTAAAGAACCATGTAACCCTATAAATGAATCCATATGTTCCAAATGATTCAGACTATTGGTGATTACCCTATTCATGTTATAGAGGTAAACTCCTTTAATATCTTAATAACTACAAAATATTAATGAAACAAAAATAATTGAAATAATGTAAAGAAAATATAATATATAAAAATATATAATATATATCAATTAGATTAATTGTTCACATGTATTCAATTAAGAAATCCATGTACAAATACAAATTCATATTCATATATAAATATTTAAAAAATAAATTGAAATAATAAATTATTTGAGGTGATTTTCTCCAAAGAGAAGTGATTCAAAACAAATTCTATAAAAACCCATCAATTATCCTAGGGCCCATCCTTGTACATTTATGTGAACTATAATGTCTACACATCCAATAATTTTCAATTATTGAGTGTGAGTCCACAAACATAGTAGGGTTTCAGTTATACATGTCACTAATATATTATATTATATGATGCAACTCATGGTCAAAATAAACACCAAAGACATGTTATCACGTGATAACCAATACAATATAATGCTAAACTATACATTCATTAACCACTACTATTGTATCATTATTGTTATCTCCTGATAAGGAATAATGTGAATCAACCCCAAATATCTCAACAAACATTGACCACAATTCTTTATATTAAATACTAATATCAAAGTCACAGATCAAGAATCATCATCAATATCCTATCACTAAAAACAATACTTAAATACCTTTGATCGTACTGGTCTACACTAATCCCACTAATCACATAGAGAAGAAAAATATAATATATAATAAACTGACTAATTAGATCCATAGAACCCATCTAGTTTACAATAATCCCATTTCTCACGTCACTCGTATTCCAATGGTCTACACATACCCCATTGAACACATTTTTCATATCCTAGTAGTCTATATTCATCCCATAGTTCAAATATTCCATATCCTAAAATCCAGGAATAACCCAATTAGTTACACTAAAAACACCAAAAATTTACTACCAAAACACTATAATGGTTGTCTTACTCATTATCCTATTGGTCTTCCACTTGATCACCATGACATATCATCACCAAATAACACCAATGTTCTCCCTAATTATTAGTTTTAATAGTCTATCATAAACAAGACTTAAATTTAATCTAATTACCATAGGCCAAATATCTGTTCACCCCTAAATTGTAATTTTTTTATAAAACTACCATATTTGTGAAATTAACCATTCACTACAATAGATGACATCAATTAATTTTTATTTTTATAATCAAATAAACAAAATAGGATTGTGTTAATTATATGTAGCCCATTTTCATTCAAATAACCATTATTACCCATCAAATACCACTTATAAGATATGTAATAATATTATAATTTATTTTAGAACTCCGGATTAGACCCAACGTCCAATTTCATTTTTATCATTCATTTACATTAATAAATCCTTTACTGAATAATTTATAGAGACCCATATGTATCAATAATTCATTGGTTGAATGATTATTCCCCACATTGATTTCCAAAGTCCTGATCTAGTGTAATCACATAATGCAAATAATGTATCATCACATATTTTATATGACAAATAACCTAGTAAAAATATAAGATACTCTCATAACAAAATAAATTGATTCCACTATGCTTAGAAAAACAATTTAAATATTTAAATAATAGAACAAAAATCCATTAATGAACATCCACTTCAAATATAGATATGACATCTATAAGAGTTGTAAATGGAAATTTAGCCTCCTCTCCATGATCCCTCTACCAATGACATACAATAATTTCTTTAACTCAAAGAATATGTAGACCAATTTAATGAAATGTGGGGATATTAAGTTAAGAGGAAGTTGATCCACAACACATTTCATAATTTAAGTAGTCAAATAAAACCAATTTATATAATCAAAGTGATAAAAAACAAAATTGGACCCATTTAAATTTTTATTTAGGCATCGTACTAGAACATTAATAATCAATATATGAATCTGGGTAATCTATTACTTTTTTGTGTGTGTAATAATTATTCTCCACCTATGAAACGTGTATCCTATTCCAAGATACCAAAATCCAAGAAGCCATAATTTTAGGTCTTATTAAAAATTATAAATTAAAATAAAATAAATATTTTCTATTATTTTCATTAGTTTAAACTCGTTAAATTCACCAATTTATACCATATACAAAAATAAAAATAATGAAACAATTAAATACAAAAAAAAATCAAAATAGTGATCCATGATATATATGTTTTTATAGTTTGAATGTAATAAATTCTTCTGTTAATTGTATATTTCTAAACACCAAAATATATTGATCCCTTCCATAATTAATTGAAACATAATTTAGTTGGAAAAATATTTTTTAGATGTAGTATTTTAGACCAATAATTAATATTTAACAACATCATGGTTATTGTTAACAATTATACATTTTTTTACACACCAATTTTTCTCTTAAAGGCTTAACTACCTAAATCAATTGGTATATAGACATTATTACTAAAAATATGATATTTTTTTATTCTAAATTATCAATAAGTTATTTGAAAAAAATTGTTTTTATTTACAGAAATATTAATACATATTCATAAATATTTTTTATTTTATTTGTTTAAAATGGTTATAATTATAGGATGTAGATTTATTTTTTCATCAATGTGATGTAAAATTTGTAAATAATAATAATGATATATTTATGAAAATAGATTTTAAATATAGGTTATTGTAATAATCTTAATTAGATAGGTTTTTAAAAAAATTATAAATCTTCAATAATTTTGTGAAATGATATTATCTAGATTTCCAACTTAGCGGAAATTACCATCATAAAATTTATTGAATGACACCATAACTAGTAAACTACATGACATATTTCTTTCCTCCCCATACCCATACACTTTAAACTATTTCAAAAAGGTGAAATAAATATGTTGGGGAGACTAATCCCTTGTTATGGTAACATTCAATAATAAATTAACAACCAAACATAAACCAATATCTAATATTAAAGAGCATAGTATGAAATTATAGAATAATTTTACAATGTCAAAATAAATATAGGATTATTAGTAATCAATGTAAAATTTAATGACACAGTCATATGTCCCTATAGAAATCCTAATTATAAATTCATGATATAAAATATACACAATTTTAAATTATATAAACAGTATCCACTACAACCCCGAGCATTAAGTAAATCAATATCAAACCATTATTTAGATACTACAACCTAATAGACTATAATCATTTTACTCATTACTAAGAATCAATCATATATTTTAAATGTTCACCAGGGATCCCACGATGGGTGTGAAAATATATCTCAAAAGGGTCTTATGATATGACATTAATATATTCCATCATATAAATATGAATTCATGTTTAAAATAATATAAAATAACAAATAAAATCATGTGTTTCTGATTACCATGTGTTAATTAAGACACTAATTAACCCAATGGATCGTGGCTTATAAAATACCAAAAAATTAGTCACTTAAAAAAAGAAATTATCTCAAGTCATATTTTCTAGGGCACAGGACATCAACAGTTCCTCTACCACTATACTATCACTTATGGTAGTGTTGTTTTCATAATGTAATCTTTTACTCCATCCATGAACTACATATTTATAAAGATGTTGTCTCATAGAACATCACATTATGTCAATGATACCAACAACCTCCCACTTAGGGTGTGGCTTCACACCTTGTAACGTTCTTTATAATATACCATCAACATCTCACTCCGGAGAATTTCGGGTCACACATAATTTACCAAAGCATAAACCTACACTATCTCAATTAGGATGTGGTCCCATAACACATCATATACAATGAATCAAACCTATAAAATATCAAATTTCACTAGGCCACATAATATATCCTTGATATAAATCCTCCCACTTTTAATATTTACTCACAACAAACCATCACATCATCCCTCTTAATTATATTAATCCTTTCATCAAATTATATGAGCTTTACTCTCTCACACTGGGCTGGTCCCTATAAAAAACATTTAACTCCACCATCACACTCTCAGCATGCCTCTCATATCATATCATAACCCATATAAACACCATAGATTAAATAGCCCACTTCTATATCCTGGACGTATCCCCTCACTTTTAATATTCCACATACCAAATATTGAAATGGTGTTAGTCAATCAAGACTCATACCTTCATCTTGATTCATATATCGTCACCCGTGAGAATCACAATCCAATTTATTATTTTAATGTGAAAACACACAAGCATGAAATATTGAACCCTTAAATAATCCCATATAATTCAAGAAAACCACAACTGGGATCCTCATAACAACCCAAGTCTATAATGATTGATCTAAATCATTAATGTCACCTCATAGTGTGTCAATGATCTCAAAGGCCAACCTGACTGATGATCATAAAGGGACAAGTCAACAGTACTTTGAATTATCACAATCATCCCCAATAAACTACCACCCAAATATCATCCTTGGACAATCAAACCCTGTTCTCCTAGAAAATTTATATTATTTCCATTAGAAAAAAAATCACAAAGGCCATCAATAATATTCACAGAACACACCTCATAAATATAGATCTCAACCATACTGTTGGAGGCAACCCTCGTCATCTGGATACACCAAGACTTATGTAAATTACCCCACTCCACACAATCATAATGACTATTATCCACCCTGAATGGGTTTTATGAAACAAACGTGAGACATTTAACCATATCACCCATCACTCATAGGCTTTATTATCTCATGCATATGATATTGGACCTATGATATCCAAACTAGGATACCCACAACACATTTCTCCCACGAGGCCTCATGCATGCCACTTTTAATCTCATGAAAAATCATGATGTCCTTAGTGGTTTTGTCACCATGTATTTATATATATATATATCACATAACACATGACGGATAAAATTATCTAAACCTTGATGTCTCTATAAATTATCATATTTCATTTAAAATGATTAGGATCCCAATATAATATACCCAAACATAATACCATAGACGGGCGTGTAAAATAAACCATTAGTATTCATGATCCATTTATTCTAATAAGTTTCTTTAATGATTAATCCCCAACCTAGCCATGATATTAATACACTAACATCAGAATAATGTATTTAATTCCACAATAATTGATGATTAATTATAAAATTTTATAGGAAAATATCATTTTAAACTATTGTGGAAAATTCATTTAAACACACATAATGATCTTATAACATTGAAATTATGACTAAAAACACACATAAGGACAATGATGAAAACCAACTAGAATCCTCGGGAAAATATCTAACTTCATCTCTAATTAACTCAAATTCCTAAAATAAAAACAATGATCCAAAAAATCATTTAAAACACATAACATAAAAAATTGAAAATTAGGGTGTTTAAACTCATTAATTTTCCCAAGTACTATCACATTAAGAAACCCCATAATTCATTATATATTTTACTATGATTCATTGAAATGTATCTTGAATCTCATGGATAAACGAACACATATTATATGACACATAGGAAGAATATGATTAAATATAATTGATGGAAGAACCTAATTGAAATTTCAATAAAAGAAAAATAAGAACCAACAAAATTCATAGGTATTCACGTTAGTCGAAGAGTGGGATGGAGTAAGACATATAGTTATCTATTGGTCCTCCTAGATAACATAAGTTAAAAAGGGCCTGACCCTAAATTTATCTATATTCCCCTAATGATAAAAGTACCTCAATTCCACTAGTCACCCATTTAAGATTCATCCGGAACCCATTAAGGAAATTACCACAATATTTTGTTGCACCAAATTTCAAGTGGAAATCATGGGACCACAAGCCCTCTACATCATCCATTAGGTACATTGTTTCTTTCTATTAGGTCGTCGCGGTAAAATACCACAATAAAATAGTTTATCACTATAGAGACCCTCACTTTTCTTTACTAAATTTTACATATTATCAAATTAATACAAAATAAATAACATTATGATCCTATATAGAATCATATATATTAAGGGTGTTTTGAATAATAGTTTCATAATTGACTTGTTCAAATGAAAACTACATAATCTCAAACTATATTCCTCATAATAATCACACCTATATTACAAACAAAACATAGAATCATTATTCAGAACATATGGAAAGGAACCATAAGAAATGGTGTGATGAAATGGTCAGTATGGGTATATAGGGTATATATCAATAATCAAAAAATAATAAATAGAGAAAAGGGGTTTGAAAACATGTGATTAACATTTCAAAACCATCCTTACATGTTATATAAAATAATTGTGAGTCATGGAATTAATCATGGTAGTTCATAATATATAATTCATAAAGTAATCAATGTACATGATCCATGAGATCATATCATTGTCATAATAAATGAGTTTTTAGGATACAAAAAAACATATAAAAACATTTCATAGTAAAGGATAACATCCAAGGATTTAAGAGATTATTATTTTCACTCCCCATTCCTTCATATCAATAGTAATGGTTCACTCCCAATACTATCATAGTAGACATAGTCTCATACTGAATCAGGTTCCGTCTTAATTCTAATACATATTATCTCATATGAAATACACATTTACCAAATTAATTAGAGGGATATATAATTGAGTTACCATCCATCACATAATCATAATCTATTTACATGTGTTTCTAGATAAAAAAATCATTCATCGCATTTAATAACCCATTTAAAGGAAACATGGTTCATAAACACTTCACCATATAATCATTTCCAAACCTATAAAATGTAAAAAAAATTCATAAATATATTTTCATCATAATAATAAAATATATAGAGTTATAATATGGATGGAAAAACAAGATAATAACCACATTAAATAATAATTAACATAATATTATTTCACCATAGATAATTAATACATTAAAATATCATAATTAATATTTTAGGAGAGAAACACCCTTTCAATTTTGAAATCACATCCTTAAAATCTAAATGTTTCATAAATATTATAAAAGACTTTTTATTTTAAAATATTGTATGAAACATGTGATGGATGTTTAAAATTATTAGTTATAATGATGGCAGTAAATTAAATTCTTTCCATGTACACTAAAATAATTAATCTTTTCTTTTTATTGAAAAAATTTCAAATGTTCCTCATTCCGGAAAAATTGTCATTTATTTTAATTTTTTTAAAAAAATGGATGAAAAGGGTAATGTTGAATTTAAACAACTATTGGATGATAGTAAATACATTCTTGAAAACATTTTTAGAAAACATGGACATTGAAGAATAGTTATTTTCAAATGAAGAGAGAAATAAATTTATTTTCACTTGAACACACTATTTTAGTTTATTTAGTACAAAATGAAATGACAATGAAAGGAAAAATATTATGAAATCTATATATGACAATAAATTTAATGAGTTTCTTGAGAGATATAATATAAAATTTCATCATTTAAAAAATATTCATAAATGTTTCCAAAATACATTGTGATTTTAAATATATTCTATTACCTTATGTTTGAGTTTCTTTGAAATATTATTAATCTAATGTATAATTAAATTTTTAATAATTTTATACCAATTTAATTAAAATCTTTATATTTCATATATTATCCACTTATAAAAATTTATGATAAATTTTTAAATAATTCATCATTATGATCCTCATTTTCAGGTTTCAATTGTTCGGTTTTTTATGAAAATTTTTATTTTGTGGTTATGATAATTGTTCTTTTATCATATATTAAAAAATTAAAAATGGTTATTAATGATATAATTATAGTATATATTTATTATGTATATATATAGAGTTATCCAAAAATTATTGAGACATGAAAATGGATTGAACGATTCATGGTGATGATAAAATCGTGGGGAAGCATGAAAACTGCTTTCACATTCAAGTAATGGATGAAAATGAAGGATACTATTAATGAAAATTTATTATAATAATTAACATTTAATATATATTATATATATTTAATAAATATAATATGATTTCTATCCATATAAATTTTAAAAAAATAATTATCATATTACATCATAGAGGTTGTAGTTTACACATACATACAAGAGACGGTATCATTTCATAAAGGATTAAATGGTATAAAGTTTGACATTATATTATAATTAAAGAGGAATTATTATTTTATAAATATTATTTATAGACATTAAACCGATTTTAAAATTCATATGTGATTCATGGTTATGGAAAATTAATTGTAGCTCTATAGAGAGGTGGTAATCCACAAGTATACAGAAGTGATATGTGATGACCCAGACCCCCCCTTGGTCCCTTCCTTTTCCAAAATCTGGATCCTTAAGGGGTACAGATCGATGCGACCGATCGGTGAGACCGATCAGTGAGACCGATCGGTGCGACCGATCGGTGCGACAGATCGGTGAGACCGATCGGTGTGAGTGATCGGCGTAACCGGCCGACGTCACCCGGCCTTGCCAAGTTGTTTCAGTAACGCGCACAAAATCTTAATTAAATACTAAATCGACTCATGAGTCAGTTTAAACCACTCAGAACCTTTAATGATGAGTCAAGCCGCGTGGTCAACCCACGACTTCCACGTCTTACGCGGTTCGGCGTTTTTATCTCAACCGTTCCCGGCTCTTATAAATTAAGGTTTAGGTCATGGTTTCGCCCCTTCTTCGATCGTGGCTCTTCTGGTGCATCGGGACCGCCGCGTCGTTATCCGTAAAGTTCCGCTCCCCCGGCCTAAACGTCGATCATCTATCAACAAGTAGGGAATTTCCTTTCGTCTCTCACTTTTGTGTATCATGCGGGGTGGGCGTTATTTTTGTCCTTACGGAACTGGTTGAACCGAACCCTAATGAAGATAATAAACGAAGTTCTAAAGAAAGAAGGGGAAGGGGATGTGATCGTTGTTTATGCTTTATCTTGTGATCATCCCTTTTGTTGTACTGGTTTATGTTTTCTGAAAATTGAGGCCGTTGGTGGTCGTGTGTGTGCACTTGAATCCCCTCGGGATGTTTTAAATGGGTTGCTGAAATTGTGAACTCCTACTGTGAAATTGGTTAATCACGTATATCCGGCTGAATAAGTTGAAAGTACCAGGATCAACCCTTCTGTGATAACTCCTGGTTAGAACACACGGAAATTTGAAATCATGGAGTGTGTTAAATCTTTTAAATCTGAAAATCCCTGACTTGTGTTGGTAGTGGTAGTTGGTTGTTTTCCCTTCAGGCCATTTTCTAGAAATGTGGGAGGGGATGGGATCCCCTGTTCATTTATACTCTCGGTGGCTGTGTGAATTTGGGGGATGGGATCTCCTGTTGGTATGGTTTCAGTGGTTGTGAGTTTTTATCACAAATTGGGGAGAGATCCTCTGTTGCCAGAACCGGGTGTGAGTGTTTTGGTTGATCTATGCTTTTGACTCTTTCCTTGGTTATGCTTATGGTAGTTTCCCAGTAGTGCTTAAAATTAACTGAACATTTTGACTGAACGTGAAACAAGAATGGGACAAATGGTTTTGTGGGCAAGGGTTGTGAATTGTGACTCGGACTCAGTGGTGTTGTGTTCTGTAGGTTGGCTAGGAAAAACTAAGTTTTGGGTGAGTGTTTGTTACCTATATCTATACTTGTAGCTTTGTGTTTCTTATTCGCGCCCCACCCAAGTTGAGCACTTAGTGCCGAACACCCCCATTTATGGGGGAAGGGTTTTTTTTCCAACACTATACTTAGTGGCTGGTTATTAGAACCTTTTTTGCTCCCTTTCCCGGATAGCCCAAGTACCTTCGGGCAGGCTGTGATGGCCTGAAGTCCATTATTAGCCCAAGAACCATCGGGCAAGGGGTTGTGGTGGTTTGACAGGTGTGTGCGGCAGGTGGTTTCCCAAGTGTCTTCGGGATGAGGCCCAGGTGTCTTCGGGCGTGGAAGTGGATCCTTTAGCCCAGGTGTCTTCGGGCGAAGCGGTGGTTGTTCTGGCCTAGGTGTTTGCAGGCATGGATACATGTGATAGTTGTGGCCCAGCTGTGTGCGGGCGGGATACGGCAGTGGGACTGCGTGTGGTTGTGGCCGAGGTGTGTGCGGGCGGGATTCGGCAGTGGGACTGCGTGTGGTTGTGGCCCAGGTGTGTGCGGGCGGGTGTGGCAGTGGGACTGCGGTGAGAATGGCGGGATTGGTCCGATGCGTAGGATGTCTCAATAACCAGTGGGAAAGTGGCGCGGGGTACCCCAACATCGATGTGATCTTATATATATATTACTTGACTTGCGTTATTTGGGGAGCGAGCCTTGGTGAGGCCTGGGATGGATAGTTGCCTTGTTAGTTTCTGGTTCTTCTCTTTTCTCACGGGACTTTAGTACGTTCCCCCACTTGTGCACGAGGTTCTTGGTTTTCCCTACTGAGTGTACTTGTATGCTCACCCTACGTACATAAAACTGCTTTCAGGTTTCCAGGAGGACTTCGGGGATCACGCAGGACCTTACTAGCTCGGACTTTTGCAGCCGTTGCAGTTGTTCTCCTTTTCTTTTGGTACTTACCTTGTAGTCACCTTTTTGCACTTTGTGGCTTTCACTTTTGAAACATGCATGTGGGAATGGTTTACTTTTGGCTTTGCTTTTCTTTCTATCTTGGTGTTGTTGGGTTTTCTCCTCCTTATCTTTCGATCCTATAAAATAAAAAGGGTAATGCCTTCCATTTGCGAGGATTTCCTATACCCTTGGTGCTAGTCGCCACTCCGGGACCTATTGAAGGCGGGTTTCGGGGGTCATTATCTCTCCTTCAACTTAAAGAAGGAAGGGCATGTCAGTCTACTGACCCTTCCCTCCTTTTGGTGAAGGCGGGTCATGACAGAATGGTATCAGAGGAGGAGGTTGAGAGATAGGACGGAGTCTGGAGTTAGGCACAGTGAGGATTACATGGGATGGTAAGGCAACGGTGTTGGGTGACCTTGGAGCGTGAATTAGGCTAGGGAAGACCGGCTAGGGCACGGGATTTTTGGGCCCCCTGTGATCCGATGCAAGGACTCTGGGCCTACCGAACGACAAAGTGAGGCCACACTGATTGCGGGGTAGAGACCCTAGGAAGGGTACATGCATCATAATGACTTGTGTTCTTGTGTTTCTGGGATGTCTTGGGAAATTAAGAATAAATTATATCTTAATAAGTTTTAAGAACGATTTTCTTTGCACTACTGGGCTTAGGCATTCCTTGTTTACCTTGAAGCTATGGCACCTGGAAGGCGACCACGTGTGGTACAGGCGATCGAGACTCCTGAGACTACTTTGGCCAATCGGCAGAGAGCTGATCGTGGGGAAGAGGACGACCAGTGGCAGAAGACTCTTCGAGCCTTCCAGCGACAGGCCCTCGAGATGTATGAGGGCAGCACCTCCGATATGAAGACGGAAGGCTAGCTAGAGGAGCTAGTCATAGCCTTCGGCCTGATTCGGGCCCCGACTGAGTACTGGGTTCCTCTGGCTGTTAGCCTGATGCGTGGACCGGCACGTCAGTGGTGGATGCTTCACCTGGGGAGTAGGAAAGAGTCTGAGGTTGCCTGGGCGGATTTCGAGAAGGAGTTCCGGGCGGAGTTTCTCTCCTCGACAATGAAGGCGGAGAAGAGGCAGGAGCTACTCTCCCTCCAGAAGGGGAGCATGTCCGTGAGGGAACTTGGAATCATGTTCAAGGACCTCCTGCGTTTTGCTCCGGACCTCTTTTCCGAAGAGGAGTTTCGGGCAAGACGTTTGGAGGAGGTGCTCCGACCCTCCCTCCAGTATGCTGTTACCCCCTTTACCCTTCTGACATACTTAGAGGTTCAGAATAAGGCCGAAGTGGTGGATAGGATGCACGCTCTGGGTGGAGTGTCACGAGAAGGGATCCAGCTGGGACCATCGAAGGGGAAAGCCGTCAGCGCCAGGCCTCCAGCATCGGGACCTTCCAGGTTCCGACCCGCAGGGAGCAGGCCGCAGCAGTTTCAGTTTCGATCCCCTGGCCCACGTTCTTTTCCTTCAGGCTCGGGACCATGGTGCTTCATCTGCGGGAGCCCTGGACATCTCCGGAGTCAGTTCCCCGATCGGGTGCAGTACAGCAGTGGCAGTCATCCCCAGCATCCGCCGCAGCAGCAGTTTCCAGCCAGACCCTTCCGGCGGCAGCAGCAGGGACAGCGAGCTCCCGCTCCTCCACAGCCAGACATAGGAGGGGGAGGCCGACCTCAGGGTGCTCCCCAGGGACCTCGACCAGGGCGTGGTCAGGGAGGTGGCCGACAGCCGAGGGGCAGGGGAGCTGGGCATGGACAGTTACACGCCGCAGAAGCAACAGTTCCAGCAGGGCCGGAGGTTGTTCGAGGTACGATAAGTGTGTTTAGCACTCTTGCTTATTCTTTGTTCGATACCGGAGCTTCACACTCCTTTGTTGCACCCAGTATAGCCCGCTCCATGGGTCTAGATGCCGAGAGACTTCCAGTGCCCCTGGTGTCGAGCACACCAGTTAAAGTTCAGACCGACTTGTTGTTCGTTTGTCGGGGATGTAGACTGATGTTAGGGTCACATCAGTCGGTTAGGGATCTCCTTCTGCTACAGATTCAGCCGTACGATGTCATCCTCGGCATCGACTGGCTATATTCTGTGTGCGCCGTCATCGACTGTTTCCAAAGAAGGGTGGTGTTCTCCAGTTTGGACGGCCAGCGTGTTACTTTCACCGGCGAGCGGAGCTGTCCGAAGGGAAACAGGAGGGAGGAACCGCTCCTCTCCTTGTTGACCGAACTAACGATAGAATCAGTAGATGCGGAAATGGTGGAAGTACCATAGATCATTCGTGAATTTATGGACGTCTTTCCTGAGGAGGTGACGACTCTACCCCCTCGACGTGATATCGAGTTCGGGATAGACCTGCAGCCCGGATCTCGACCAATCTTGATGGCTCGTTACCGGATGGCACCTTCGGAGCTACGGGAGTTGCGGATACAGATTGAAGATCTGATGAAGAGGGGTTATGTTCGTCCAAGTGCGTCACCGTGGGGTTCTCCAGTCTTGTTCGCAAAGAAGGAATATGGTGGCCTCAGGTTGTGCATCGATTACAGGAGGCTGAATCAGGTAACGATCAAGAATCGCTTCCCTCTTCCGAGGATAGATGATCTTTTTGACCAGCTGAAAGGGGCAGGATGGTTCTCGAAGATCGACCTGCGGTCTGGATACCACCAGCTGAGGGTAAAGGATAGCGACGTCCCGAAGACGGCGTTCAGGTGCAGGTATGGGAACTTCGAGTTCGTGGTCATGCCCTTTGGTGTTACGAACGCCCCGGCCGTGTTCATGGGGCTTATTAACTCCATCTTTCGGGAGTATCTGGATTGGTTTGTGGTGGTATTCATCGACGATATTCTGATCTATTCAAGGTCAGAAAAGGACCATGCAGAGCACCTGAGGACAGTTTTGGATGTCCTCCGACAGCACCAGCTCTACGGGAAGTTGTCAAAGTGAAAGTTCTAGACACGAGAAGTGCACTTCCTCGGGCATGTAGTGTCTGAGCGGGGGGTAGCAGTCGACCCATCAAAGGTTGAGGCAGTTGTTTCTTGGGCAGCACCCAAGAATGTGGCGGAAGTCCAGAGTTTCCTCGGACTGGTAGGTTACTACCGGAGATTTGTACCCAACTTCTCCAGAGTAGCAGCCCCTTTAACGGCTTTGACCAAGAAGGACCAGGTTTTCGTGTGGAGCGAGCAATGCAAGTCTTCCTTCAACTACCTAAAAGAAAAGCTGGTTAGTGCCCCAGTGTTGAGATTACCAGAAGAAGGGATGGCATATGAGGTATTTTGTGATTCTTCAGGACAGGGTCTGGGATGCATGTTGATGCAGCAACAAGGGGTGATCTCTTACGGGTCCAGGCAGCTACGCCCCCATGAGCGTAACTACGCCACCCATGACTTGGAGCTTGCAGCGGTCGTTTTTGCGCTAAAGTTATGGCGGCACTACCTCATTGGGGAATGCTTTGTGGTCTTCACAGATCACAAAAGCTTAAAGTACATCTTCTCCCAGCGGGACATGAACTTGCGACAACGGAGATGGGTAGAGTTCCTCCAGAACTACGACTTTGAAATCTCTTATACTGAGGGCAAGGGCAATATGGTGGCCGATGCCTTGAGCAGGAGGACGCAGAAGGATGCGGTCCGAGAGTCGGCAAATGCTTGGGAGGAAATGGAGGAGTTGGCTTCCTTACACCTGGATGCGAAGATGGATAGTGGCAGAGGCTGCCTATATCAGATGATAGTGCAGTCGTCTCTGTTTCAACAAGTGGAGGAGTCTCAGTGGGGAGACCCCGAGTGCGAAGTGATACATGATCGGGTTGACCAGGGTGATGCTCCGAGAGAATGGACAGAGGATGGTCAACACCGGATGCTTTTCCAGAAAAGGTTGTTTGTTCCAATAGTGATGCGTGGCAAGGTTCTCAGTGAGTTCCACAACTCACCCCTGGCAGTGCACCCAGGAGTTACCAAGATGTACCAGGGGATGAAAAGGCAGTTCTGGTGGCCCGAAGTTAAGTGAGCGGTGGCAGATTTCGTGGCCAAATGCTTAGTATGTCAGCAAGTGAAGGCTGAACACCGGGTTCCAGGCGGCCTACTGCAGCCTTTAGCTGTTCCCGAGTGGAAGTGGGATGACATCTCAATGGATTTCGTCACGGGACTACCCAAGGTCCAAGGAGGGTGCGACACCATTTGGGTGGTGGTGGACAGGTTGACGAAATCAGCTCACTTTCTGGAAATCAGGGAGTCAAGTACTGTGGATTCTTTGGCACGGAAGTACGTGAATGAGGTGGTGTGGTTTCATGGAGTTCCGAGGTCTATAGTCTCGGATAGGGATGCACGTTTTACCTCACGAATATGGAGAGGATTTCAGCATGCGTTTGGCACCCAGTTACGCCTTAGCACTACTTTCCATCCCCAGACAGATGGACAAATAGAGCGAACCATCCAGACCTTGGAGGATATGCTACGGGCATGTGTTCTGGACTCAGGAGAGTCGTGGGTGCTATACTTTCCTCTAGTAGAGTTTTCCTACAATAATAGCTACCACTCTACCATTTGTATGGCCCCGTTTGAGGCTCTGTACGGGAGGTCATGCCGTTCACCTGTGTGTTGGACCGAAGTAGGAGAGGCAGGCATCCTTGGCCCGGAGGTAGTTCAGAACACGACAGAGAAGATTTAGCTCATACGGGAAAGGATGAAGGCGGCCCAGGATCGACAGAAGTCGTATGCTGATACCAGGAGAAGGCCCTTGGAGTTTGAGGTTGGAGACCACGTGTTCTTGAAGGTCTCCCCGCGGCGTGGACAACAGAGGTTCGACAAGGGGGGTAAGCTTTCCCCCAGATTCGTCGGACCCTTCGAAGTGTTACGGCGGGTCGGCGAAGTGGCTTATCAGCTAGCGTTACCTCCGCCGCTGCTAAGTATACATGATGTATTTCATGTATCCCAGCACCGTCGCTATCTGCACGATGATTCACACGTCCTTGATTGGGGTGAACTGGACATTGAGGAAGACGCAACCTTTGTGGAAAAACCAGTGATGATCGAGGATCGCAAGGAGAAGGTGCTTCGTGGGCGAGCTATTCCCTTGTTTCGTGTGTTGTGGAGACATGGCGGGCTCGAGGAGAGTACGTGGTAAAGGGAAGCATAGATGCGTGCCCACTACCCCGAGTTGTTTTGAGCCTTGTTCCTTTTGTACCTACTGTGGTAGAACGTTTGACCTTTTTGGCTATGAAATGTACTAGTTCCTTTCCTCTGTTGTGTGTGAAAAGCCCCGGCAAAAAGGGAAGAGGGAACCCGACCCCTAATCAAGACGCATTAAGGTGGATGTGATTGAACCCGTGCGGGCGAGTCAGTGCCGCCCAAAGCGGATAATATCTTAACATGGGGGAGGGTAACTCCCCAAACCCGCAAGACCGGACTGTTTGGCATGGTATGTTTCTTAGTTCTTGTCAGGAGAGTGTTTTTAGTTAGCAGGGGTTCACTCCTAAGATGTATCTTTCGAAGATGGTTGTTCGGACCCTCTCTTTCCTTCTAATTTGTTGTGATTCTCGAGGACGAGAATCGTTTAAGAGGTATCTGATGTGATTACCCAGACCCCCCCTTGGTCCCTTCCTTTGCCAAAATCCGGATCCTTAAGGGGTACGGATCGGTGCGACCGATCGGTGGGACCGATCGGTGAGACCGATCAGTGTGACTGATCGGCAGAACCGGCCGACGTCACCCCGCCTTGCCAAGTTATTCCTGTAACGCGCACAAAAGCTTAATTAAATACTAAATCGGCTCATGAGTCGGTTTAAACCTCTCAGCACCTTTAATGATGAGTCAAGCCGCGTGGTCAACCCACGACTTCCACGTCTTACGCGGTTTGGCATTTTTATCTCAACCGTTCCCGGCTCTTATAAATTAAGGGTTAGGCCGTGGTTTCCCCCCTTCTTCGATCGTGGCTCTTCTAGTGCATCGGGACCGCCGCGTCGTTATCTGTAAAGTTCCGTGCCCCCGGCCTAAACGTCGATCATCTATCAACAAGTAGGGAATTTCCATTCGTCTCTCACTTTTGTGTATCATGCGGGGTGGGCGTTATTTTTTTCCTTATGGAACTGGTTGAACCGAACCCTAATGAAGATAATAAACGAAGTTCTAAAGAATGAAGGGGAAGGGGTTGTGATCGTTGTTTATGCTTTATCTTGTGATCATCCCTTTTGTTGTACTAGTTTATGTTTTCTGAAAATTGAGGCCGTTGGTGGTCGTGTGTGCGCACTTGAATCCCCTCGTGATGTTTTAAATGGGTTGCTGAAATTGTGAACTCCTGCTGTGAAATTGGTTAATCACGTATATCCAGCTGAATATGTTGAAAGTACCCGGATCAACCCTTCTGTGATAACTCCCGGTTAGAACACACAGAAATTTGAAATCATGGAGTGTGTTAAATCTTTTAAATCTGAAAATCCCTTACTTGTGTTGGTAGTGGTAGTTGGTTGTTTTCCCTTCGGGCCGTTTGCTGGAAATGTGGGAGGGGATGGGATCCCCTGTTCTTTTATACTCTCGGTGGATGTGTGAATTTGGGGGATGTGATCTCTTGTTGGTATGGTTTCAGTGGTTGTGAGTTTTTATCACAAATTGGGGAGAGATCCTCTGTTGGCAGAACCGGGTGTGAGTGTTTTGGTTGATCTATTCTTTTGACGCTTTCCTTGGTTATGCTTATGGTAGTTGCCCAGTAGTGCTTAAAATTAACTGATCATTTTGACTGAACGTGAAACAAGAATGGGACAAATTGTTTTGTGGGCAGGGGTTGTGAATTGTGACTCGGACTCAGTGGTGTTGTGTTCTGTAGGTTGTCTAGGAAAACCTAAGTTTTGGGTGAGTGTTTGTTACCTATATCTATACTTGTATCTTTGTGTTTCTTATTCGTGCCCCACCCAAGTTGAGAACTTAGTGCTGAACACCCCCATTTATGGGGGAAGGGTTTTTTTCCCAACACTATACTTAGTGGATGGTTATTAGCTCCTTTTCTGCTCCCTTTCCCGGATAGCCCAAGTACCTTCGGGCAGGCTGTGATGGCCTGAAGTCCATTATTAGCCCAAGAACCATCGGACAGGGTGTTGCGGTGGTTGGACAGGTGTGTGCGGCAGGTGGTTTCCCATGTGTCTTCAGGATGAGGCCCAGGTGTCTTCGAGCGTGGCAGTGGATCATTTAGCCCAGGTGTCTTCGGGCGTAGCGGTGGTTGTTCTGGCCTAGGTGTTTGCAGGCATGGTTACATGTGATAGTTGTGGCCCAGGTGTGTGCGGGTGGGATACGGAAGTGGGACTACGTGTGGTTGTGGCCCAGGTGTGTGCGGGCGGGATTCGGCAGTGGGACTACGTGTGGTTGTGGCCCAGGTGTGTGTGGGCGGGTGTGGTAGTGGGACTGCGGTGAGAATGGAGGGATTGGTCCGATGCGTAGGATGTCTCAATAACCAGTGGAAAAGTGGCGCGGGGTACCCAAACATCGATGTGCTCTTATATATATATATATTAATTGACTTGCGTTATTTGGGGAGCGAGCCTTGGTGAGGCCTGGGATGGATCGTTTCCTTGTTAGTTTCTGGTTCTTCTCTTTTCTCACGGGACTTTAGTACGTTCCCCCACTTGTGAACGAGAGTCTTGGTTTTCCCTACTGAGTGTACTTGTATGCTCACCCTATGTACATAAAACTGCTTTCAGGTTTCCAGGAGGACTTCGGGGATCACGCAGGACCTTACTAGCTCGGACTTTTGCAGCCGTTGCAGTTGTTCTCCTTTTCTTTTGGTACTTACCTTGTAGTCACCTTTTTTCACTTTGTGGCTTTCACTTTTGAAACATGCATGTGGGAATGGTTTACTTTTGGCTTTTCTTTTCTTTCTATCTTGGTGTTTTGGGTTTTCTCCTCCTTATATTTCGATCCTATAAAATAAAAAGGGTAATGCCTTCCATTTGCGAGGATTTCCTATACCCTTGGTGCTAGTCGCCACTCCGGGACCTATTGAAGGTGGGTTTCGGGGGTCATTATCTCTCCTTCAACTTAAAGAAGGAAGGGCCTGGCAGTCTGCTGACCCTTCCCTCCTTTTGGTGAAGGCGGGTCGTGACATGATACTTTAATTTCTCATTTGATGGAAGGGATTGTGTATTTTGGTAGTCACATAATAATAATACAAAATAAATTATATATTGGACACCTAAAATCAAATTCAATGATGAATTACATATATTTCAGTTATGTATAACAATATTTAATTTGTAAGAGTTCATGTAAAATGATTTCCTCTCTGTTAGGAGACATCCTTTATATCATTTCCTATGGACTATTGGAATGGTTTTTAAAAATAAAATAACCTATAATTCATGGATACAAAATTTACTAAGATAAATTTATGCGGATTTATTAATATATAAATTTTTATATTGTCTAAATATTATAATGTAGGGCTTCCATTTTATAAGTGGGAGAGAGGATATTGTTGGAAAATTTTAATGGAATAAAATATAATAGAGACATTATCAATTGAATTGACTTAAAATTTATAGATAAAAGATGTTGGGATATTATAAGGTATAAATATTTCCATTAAATCGCATTTATTAATGATTAATAGAATATTTTACCCTTGCCTCTTGGTTTAACCCCTTAG
Source organism: Viscum album (assembly GCA_963277665.1). Taxonomy (NCBI): domain Eukaryota; kingdom Viridiplantae; phylum Streptophyta; class Magnoliopsida; order Santalales; family Viscaceae; genus Viscum; species Viscum album. The sequence goes on along the minus strand of OY728157.1, from coordinate 234,998,595 downwards.
TAACCCTTTTATAGCCTTAATTGTGGTGATCATTTTTTCGATTTTTACTATTAATTGTGAAAAAAAAGAATTTGGACTTATTTAAAAATATGAAAAATTTGATTTCATATATGTAATATATTTTAACAAAAAAATCTCTATTTTTTTAATTAATTTAAAATATATTTGAGAACCTGATTAAAATGGTTTTCGAAGGAAAAATGTTACTTTAGTATAAAAAAATTTTACACAAAAATCCAAAAAAATTATAATTACCTAACTATGTTATTCATATTAATAATGAATTAGTATTATATTTAAATACATCTTGAATAATAATTTAATATTATATATACATTAAATTAAAATGGAATTTTTATTTAAAATCAGTATGTTACTATTTATTGAAAAATTAAACTTTCTATAAAAATTTAAAAAATATACGATAAGATTTAATTTTCAGGTTAAATTAAAAATGATGTTCATCTTTTCACTGAAATTTTCTAATATATGTAAATGTTATTTACATTAATTTCTCACAAATGTAATGAAAACTCATTTTTAAGGAAAACATATTTTTCTAAAGCACAAAATGCGTTTACATAAAATATAATTACTATGTAATTTTTTAACATATTTTAAACATATGGTTATTCCTTTTTATACTACCAATCTAACGACTCTTTTGTTATAATATAATTTATTATATGTCATTTAGACCAGGGGTTTCATGTACCCAAAGCTATTGATGAAATTAAATTTACATAATGAGGAATATATTATATAATTTTGAAGCATGAAATTAGGCATCCATTAAAATGAATTTCACCCTATACATTACATAACTATGATATAAAAACTTTTTTATATATATTTCATCAAATCCCTAGGTCCCCATGTAGCTTCTTTGAATTTCATATTAATCTAAATAAATTTTACATGGAGAGTAGTCATGTTCATTAGAACATTATCTGTATGATACATGATCAATACCAGTTAATTATATTCATAGAAATGATCATGATCTAGTGGTATTATTTATTAGTTTATTAAATTATATGGGCCATATATTACTCAAGAAATATACGAGGAAAACCATGTGAACATGGGGGAGGTTCAGTGGAAGCGCTAACTTATAAGCCAACATCCTTACCCAATAAAGAATCTAGAAGGTTCTAATATACAAAAGGATCATAATAAATTTATTAATGAATATCATAACCTTATTCCATATAAAAATGAATATTATTATCTTCATTCTATCTCAAAATTCAAAATATATATGATTATTTTTAGTGTAACATTTCTATCGACTCTAAGATACCATGATATGTTGTTAAATGGTTTTGAAATTCAATTTTATTTCCTCATCAATCTCGGGTAACAATTGAATTATTTATCCCATATTATCATAACATGTTTGAGTTAGATACATCATTCCATAGGGGGAATCCTAAGATACCATCTTAATGCTCAACCAAAATGCATTTTAATAAGAAAACTAAATTAAAAAGGATATTGATCCCAACAACTCTAAAATACCATTGAACACAATGTCATTATATCCTACTGGGATTGAACGGTTCACTCATTATATATAATTGTTTTAGTATAATAATTTGTTCTAAATTATAAATTTGAAATAAGGTCTGGGAAAAATGTTCTCTAGACATAAGATGTAAACCTAAACCATGAATAGATACAAAAAATTTAGTAATCCAAGAAAATTTAACCCTTCGTTAATGTATATTATAGAAATATGGTTAGGAGATAAATATTATATAATAATAATGATGTTTTTTAACTGTGTAATTTGATTTTATAAAGCCTAGATAACATTATTTCCCATTTATATTTTCGATATTTCGATGTAAAATTTCAAAGTGACATGTTGAATTATCATTATGGTATATGAAATGATTATAATATCCACTTATAATTACATATCTCATCCATAACATGTTCACATACCAAGAATTGTGATACATACATTAAATTGTCATTATTTATGTAATCCCATTAGAAATTATCCTTCATATCACTATACATCTTCATACTTCCATGATGTATAATGAATGATGGACTATGATCATTACCCAATAGATCCATATTCATGACTGATATAGACAAGAGAAAAAAAATGTTACTGAAAATTATCATTCCTTGAAAATAAATGTTCCAAAATTTATCATTTTCACCATATATTATAGTTCAACATGAGACTTTTTACCTCATTGAACATTACCTATATTGACTGTTGAATATTCATTTGAGAAAGATATTTCCCCCCTATTTCATTATTTTTAGATCAAACAATTACAAATTCAAAAATACTGCATCATATATGGTCATCATCATAGATAAGATATAATGATATTTGCAATTCAAATCATCATATACCTTATTCAAATTCCATGGATGGTAATGTATTGAGCCATTACAATCCTTAACTAACTACAACCATATTTCCTAGAATATATTCTCATTTTTATGAGTGAATATATACATTAAAATTAATGATTCGTATATTGTTCATTAATTTTAACATTAAGATAGTGACAAAATATCATCAATGAAAAAATTATAACATATATCTCTAATTCAATTGTTGGATAATTCTTCCCACTAACATTAATTTGAGGTGAGAAATAATTTATCACTATATTATATATCATGCGGAATCATCCCAATCTATTCATTGATGTATCCCTATAGATAAAAAATATTATCCATTATAGAGTAATAAGAGGAAAAATCTTATCACTAACCTTCTATCAAGTTCCATTAAATATTAGTCTTAGTATGCTATACATTGGAACATGGATACCATCCATGTAAAATTTGTGATTAGATAAATCATTTTTGAGAAATTATCTAAAATGATATAATAATGTCCATCCAAACATAAGAAATAGTGGACCCCTATTATAGATGCTGGTATGTTCTAGCATTAAATGGCATACATCAGTGATTGATCAACCAATATCACCATGGATCAGATTATATGGCCCCAAAATGAATAATTTTGATTCCAAAATTCAAAAAGTTAATTTTTTTATTTAAATTATCATTATTTATTTTGATCAGTATAATCCTCAATTAATCATTTTACACACCCTTGGTCATTAGGTAAATTTTAATATCATCAATAATGACTTCATCAAACTAGTCATGGTAATATATAAGTAAACTATTCATTAAATCCATGAAGATAGTTGGAGAATTACTAAGATGAAAAAACCACTTCGAAATCACAGTGTATATACATTTTTTGGAATATTTTCCTCAGAACATCCGAATTCATTACCTTCAGTTGATAATACCTATAATGATGGAAGACATTGAAAAATTATTTAGCATTGACTATTTTATCAAATAATTAATTATTATGGGGATGGACATACTTTTGTTAATAGTGATCTTGTTATGTTATTGATAATCATTGTTGAGTTGCAACCATCCATATTTATTATTAAATAAATTATAGGAGAACGACATGGTAATTGATTTTCAAAAAATAACATATAAAGTGATTATTTCATTTGTTTCTTCAATTCTGATAACTCAATAATGAAAATTATGTATGTAGTCTATTAAATTGGTGTATCACCAACTATGAGTTTCATTGAATACATAACATCTGGATTAACTGTAGAACTATGTAATTATTATATAAATACAAAAATGAAACTACCAAAGAATATGAATTTATTCATTATTGAGATTCTCCACAAACATTAGTAATAAAAATACCCTTTTAAGATGAATCAAGTCCCATAAAATGGATGAATTTTCCATTGGAAATTCATAGTTATCATCAAATTGATAGATGATCATATGATGGTTTAGAATATTAGATGTTTCCTTCCAAACTCAGTAATTAGTATACGATTTATTTAATGAAAATTATTCCATCCCTATGATAATATAAAATTCAAATAGATGGTGAATATATATATTTTTAGGAATAACATTACAAAAAAATAAATTATAGAACAATCATATAGTAGAGATGTGATCATTATATCCTTTGTAATTTTTTCAGATAAATTTACATTTAATCATTGAAGTGGTATTTTGATAACCTTAATAAATATGGAGATATTATAGAGTGAATTGATCAATAATCAAATAAGTTATTAAGAGTTTTATCATGGGTGGTTTGTGTACCATTAACCACATAATTATCCAAAGAAGTATTTTTAATCAAATATGATTTCAATTTATCTACTATATTAGAGGGTTAATGATGATAGTAATTCTGATTAACCATTATATTTTAGATCTTGTTATAATAATTCCCATACACATTGCATTTGAAACACACGAGTGTGCGCTGTGCATTCTATATATTCAAATATATTTGCAACTTCATCCTCTCACATTGGAATTCTATTTCTCGATGGCCTTCCATTCCACCATTAAATCATTTATCTATATTATTAAGACAATATACTCCATGATTCATTTAACACATAGAGGGTAAAAGAAATATCATCTTTTTCTGCCCAAGATTTTTTGTAATTTCCATTGATTTTTATCATTTTTTCGTATCAAAACCATGGGATTGAATGGAAATTAAAATATCCATTTCCATCATGATTACACATTGAAGAATTTATTTACATCTACAAATCTACATTATAAAATACACCATATAAAAAAATGGTTTCAAGGTATTAAATAATATATCAGTGTAACATTTAGATTGGTTAGTAATACCAAAATTGTACCTCACATGTCTTGTCAAATTTGATCATAGGTACTTATGGATTCATCTCCCTTTTAATATATCACTAGTAATCCCTTCCCAATTTCCAAATAGATGATACATGAACAATACTTAGTGAAAAATAATTTCTTAAACTAATTCAACTACATAGAGTAAATTTAAAATCGGTTTTTAATGTTCTTCATCAGTTCCCACCAGTTATCAACTCTTACATAAAAACAATAAATAGACAAAAAAAATTAGGATATAATCATTTTAAATAGAAAATACATTTTTAGTTTTACTAACCATTTTCCAAAAAACTAGTGGATCAGTGGTACTAGTGAAGGAAGGTTGATGTTGACTCATGAAGGACTCAATAGAATGGGTTTTCATCCATAGATCCTTTAGAATATAAAAATGATTAAAATCATAAAAATTTTCATAATATTAGAAACACGATTTTTTATTCTGTGAACCATAAAATTTATTTTATTTGGGGGACAAAAATTTCATTATCTGTTAGATTAAGTATTAACAAATATCCATTATGTTCCAAACATTTACTAAAAGAAAAATAATAATCTGAGACAAAATAGTTATAGTGGGAAATTCCATAATCAACAATAATCATATATATAATATTTAAATCATGGTACATTCTTTCCAATATATGACAAATTATCTTTATGATATGACATTCATGTTCATGATCTATGTTAATACAAAATTATTATTCATAATGAATAAGTGAATTAAATTAATAATATCCCATGATAGTGTTAAACTAGGATCACAGTAAAGGAACCCCTACTATACAATATAATGAATGTAGAGATATAATAGACAATCTCTTTTGGTGTTATAATCCCAACATGAATTTATTTTAAAACCACATCAATTTGTAGCATCCATATAGTGATGTTTTTCTAGGGAAAACACACACAATATTTTCACCATAACAAATAATGTTAAAAAAATAGGATTATCATAGGGTCATAAATATTATTTATCATCCATGTTTCCAAAGGGAACTAAACCATTATCTGATACTAACTATAGTAACCAATACTTTTCATGAAATAATATTATATCTCATTAGATTATTATTTAATATATAACATTATGATTCACTCTAGAATTATATAATTGTAATTTATTTGAAAAATTGGATATATAATCAACTTTTCATAATAAATTTACATATTCTCCAACAAAATTATAACTTACATGATTATTAAACATTTAAAAATAAAAAACATTATTCATTACATGTGGAATGCAATCATAAGATAGAGTGATCTGATATAATCAGTAAGGGGTAATAAATGGTGTTATTGATGAAAACATAACACTAAAATTATTAGAAGGTTATGAGAACATGATATTAACATATATAAAGCATTACCTACATATTATATATCACAAAAATGATTCATGTAATAAATAATGGATGTTCAGAATAAATGATGTATAATGAAAAAAAGAACATGATCCCTGAGGAAAAACATTTTCATAATAAATATGTTTGTTGAGTGAAAATAATCCATGAAATTAATTTCTATTGTCAAGGATTAGTTCCAAAACTATCATAGTTGACTAGTTTCTCTACTCATACCATTATATCATTAGTTACGGTATTAATCCCAGGACTATCACAGATTAGAATAACCCTTAATAAACTAGGTTCACCCCCACCCCATTATGATATATATTTTCAAATGAGTTATCTATATTTATCGAATACATTAGAGGGATCCATAATTAAAAGGCCACCTTCCATGTAATTATTATACATTCTTACATGTACCAGAAGATCTTATGTAATGTTTTTAATTATAGTAACCTATATTCAATGTCGACTTTGTTACATTGGAATTAGATACAATGAATCACATCATGATGGATGAAATAGTTCATTAGTCTTGGTATACTAGACACACACATAGTTCCCAAATTATATTTGAATATAAAAATAACAACATAATTGTTTTGTGAAGACCATTATTACCTATATTATAACCTTTCATATAATTCATAGTATACTTCTATTATTTCTATAAAAGTAAATAAAATGATGATGTTGAAAAATTCATAGTATTACTTATTATATCATACGATATCATGAATTAATGAATAATAATAATTTTGGCATATTGATTATGGAAAGATAAATACTTGAACACATATACCATTTAATTAATAACATTTCAATAAATATTATATAGGAAGTAATTAATATGGAATGATAAATAATAGAATACAGATGGAATTTAAATAATTTTACTATTATGAATTTATAAGGGATAATCAATATGGAATGGTAAATAACTAAACAGACATTCCATTTAAATAACATCACCCTCATGAATAGATATTACATAACTCATATGAAATGGTAAATAACTATAAAATATTCGATTTAATCAATAACAAAGAAAGAAATGAATACAGAGATAAAATCAACGTGGAAGAATCCTAGATAAAAATAACTGATTTCTTAATTACGGAAATACTTAATTTTTGGATGTCAGTATCTCAAGAATCATGATACCTATATCGTGAAGACATTTCACAAGATAGTTTAATGATATGGGTAAAATAAAATTATATTAAAGCTTACTATTCAGCTCAGGAGAAAAATTATTCATTAAGAGGCAATATAATTTCATTCACCACACATAACTACAAGTTGAAATAATTCATCATATAAAAAATAATCATTTTCATTCATTAACAATGATTCATGACAAAACATATTTACAACGAGTGAAGAATAAATTGATTTATGAATATATCCCCAAATAAAAAATTACATTAAATATAGTACACTGTAAATAGAAATGAAATTGGGATAACTAATAAATATATCAATGATAAATAATATGGATATTTTTTTAATGTTCATGTACATTGATCTCCAGAAATTGAATATTTCTTGGTAATGTTAATGACTACAAAAAAGAATCAACAATGTAATGTTGTGTACATTACATGGTAAAAATTATCATAATACATCATTAAAAAAATGAAGATGTGATATATGAAACATATTATTAGTGGATCATAAGTAAAATAATTTATTTTCATTAATTAATAGAGATATCATAAATATATTTTTAAGAAAATTCATGAGTAAAATATATTACTTGTCAAAAAATGAACTTTTATAATTAGAGGTTAAGAAAAAATTAAAAAAAAAATAGTCATTAAATATTACAATTGAATATTATAAAAAAATATAATATATTGATTGGTTATGATGGCTATAAATTCCATTCATACAGAATGTGCTAAAACAATTATTGTTTTCAATATTTTAGAAAAATCCAAATGATAGTTTTTATGATAATTAAATAAATATTAATTTCAAAAAATTTATTAAAATTAAAAATTTCTAAAAAATTATTTTATTTATTCATTATTAATATGTTAAATAAATATTTTAAATCATCTTAAGAAATCATGAATTTTGATGAAAAATTAATTTTACCCAATGCGATAAATGATGAAAGATTTTAATAATTACATTATATTATTCATTGTACATGAAAGTGGGAGAACGATATTATTACTTGAAAACAGAATGAATTATCATATGAGAATAACATTAAATGTGTTAATTATATAATGGTCGAATAACTTACTTCATAAAAAATTCATGTATATTCAATCTCGATTAAAAAAATATTGTAATATAAACCCTTTCAATGATAATAACATTAATGTTAGAAATAATCAATGAATAAATATTGTGAAAGAATGGTAAATCCACATACAAAATTTGGAAATAAAATATTAGATTTTAAAAAGTCTTTACACACATAATCATAAAATTTTGAAGACATTGTAGATGTATTATATCCTAATATATTGAAATTGAGTAATGAAATTCATAACCACGTCATAATTTTCATTTCAATTCTTTTTGTATAAAATAATTCAATTCAAAAAAATAAATATCATTAATTTTGAATGTATCAAGATATTACAAGTCAAAGGGGAAGTATATACACTATATAAAATGAGACAAGAGCTTAAAATAACAATATTACTCAGTAAAGGGAATTTAAGATGAATTCCTACACCTCGGGATTCCTTTTGGTTGAACTTGATTTAATGGAATTCCCCAACATGACTGTACACTAATATTGTAGTCAAACCGGTGGGTCACATGGTCTCAATCATTCCTCCCCAGACACGATAGGTTTTTGAATAACAGTTAATGTTAAAAGGTAATACAATTAGGGGAATATACAATCATGTTAGAATAAATCAACAATATAACAAAAACTAAAGGGTATAAATAAAATAGAATAAATAAATAATTAAAAGAAAAATCAGCAGAAGAATAATAAAAACATACATAGAAAATATGTCAAAATCCAATATAAAATAATTCTAACATGTCCAAATGATATAAAAAAATGAAATATAATACATGATTTATGCATGAAGATACTTTAAGGTGAATAAATAAGGAAAATCAGAAAAACATTCCAAGGGAAACATAATAATCATCCCAAGCTTCATCTCAGTCATCTGCTCCTAACTCCTTGTTACTTCTAAATATCTCAAGCGATCTACCTAGGTCGTGAAAATATAAGGTTTACATAGGTTCCCCCATGAAATGGAGTCTTGAGTAGGGTGTGAGACATATATCCTAGGAGGTTCCCACCCCCAGAGACTGAATCTGAATCCAGTCATTAAAATATAATTTAATACATTGTGAAGGTATAAGAAGAATGACAAACAACCAGTTTTTAACAAATAAACATCCACCCACCAAGTTCATTAATGAACACATGGCAGAAATACCTGATTCAACTAATTTCCTGAAAAGTATGACATATGAATATATATATATAATAGTAATATATGTAATTTATTTATATTTTTCATCCTCCTATATGAACCAAGTGGTTAGTGATTCCAAATGGACATATAACTAGAATAATTGTACGATACTATATTAGAGAATAACTTAAGAATATATAACATGTCTAATGAGCCTAAAATCTCATAAGATATGGTATATTCCCTAAATTCCTATAGATTGAAAGAGGACATGATACATCACTTGGGATGGCGAGCGAGCCTCCATGAAAAAACTATAATCATGGACCATGGCATGTAAATCGCACCACCCATATTATACCACTGGTGCATGTTTCCATACTCAACAGATGGAAGAGGCTGTGATGCCTCCTACATAACCAAGCCCTTACCATCATACACATATTATGTATAAGGTGTAATAATTTTTATTTTAAATTTCCTTGAGGAGTACAGGTCATACCATACATTGATTAAGCCCATATAAATGCATCATCATATTAATAATACAAGAAATGTGGAAATAACTTTTAGAATTTTCACTTCAATAGTCCATTATAAATGATGAATCCCATGTATAACATTTCATTTAATAGTTAAATAAATGGTTTTGAGTTTTCACACTTTAAAAATAATTTTAATTCAATTATCACTTTCAATACATCGAAGGGAATGAAATTCAATAAAATCAAAACATAAAATAAAAAAACCAAGGAAAAGAGTTAATCATGTATAAAATATACAATTTAAAATATGACATAAATTAAGAAAATGTTAATCTTATATATCAGGGACCGAAGGGGAACATTTGGGGTATCATGTGTCAACGAGGAAAATATCCACTTTGGTAATCCCATGCACAATGTAATCCACTAAATTTTGGAATAGGAATAATCACATAGGTAGTGAAATTTATCAATGAAAAATTTATAAAATGTAAATACATTTCATAACTCCACTAAATGTTGTTCTAAAAAAATTCATTTTCTAACAACTGATCCTCAATAATATTGAAAAATATACTCAATATTATAATAATGATTTATAAAATTAATCAACACTTTGTTGGTGTAAAAGATAGAACAACTCTATCAATTTGTTTTATTATTAAAACATGACATTGTTTAAAAAATAATTCATTTAAATAATTAGGAATCAAAACCGTATCCATTAATGATGAATTTGAAATTATTACAGTCATGAAAAAAATAATGCATAACACATCACTCATGAGGTTCCATGATCAAATTATGTAATTCCCAACACATGTAAATTTCATTATAAATTCATGGGGATTATGTGGATTGAATTATATATTTTTAAAATATTTCATAGTATGGTATATTTAAATTGAACACACATGGAGTATCCATAAATTGTGAAACCATTCCCTAAACTATAAAAAAGGAATGATGGCTAAGTAACATGGTGAAAGGGCCACATTAATATGAAGGAAAACTTTATAAATCAATGCTTTAAAATGTTGTCTTTTAGCACAACGGTGTATTTCATAAAATGACTAAAAAAAGAGGAAAAATATATAAACAACCTACCTCTTACATATTATTTTTCACTCATCCAATATATAGGTCGCATTTGATCCATGTTGGGAGAGATCAATAAAACAGAAAATTTCCCTAAAATTAGGGCAAATTAGCTTATACCTAAATAGAGAAGATGAGGTGAAACTAAAAAAATAATGATAAAAAAGTACATAGGAACACACTTATGTTGATCCATATAGACTAACGATGATTTCTTAGGATAATGGATGGAGAAGTTATTAGAAATCCTAAATTAGGATTAGTGGAGATTCCAAAGGCTCATGAAGAGGGATTTATATGGTTGGGGGACAGGACGAAAATAAGGAATGAAATATTATAAAGAATTAATTGAATTTTGGTCATTTCACTCCCAAAAGCAGTATCACATAGTTTGACTACATGATTTTTCCAAACTGTGTGCCAACCATATGTCACCCATTCATTAAAAAATCACCTCGCATGGTTTTAGTTGCATGGTTACCTTCAATGTGCACCAACCATGCAGTGAATTGTGGTTAGGTTCAAATTAAGTGGAACTATCTATTTGATAGGGGTACATGGTTTGGGTAATTCACACATATCCCTTGTAGGGATATTCCTCTCTTTTTTAGTAGCCGCGTAGTTTTCTGCTAACGGTCTCATAGTTTCAGACAAACCATAATCCCTATAAAAGGCACCCCAACCATTGACATTCTTGCCCCAACACTCCCAGAACACATTGATTATCCTTGTAAAAAAAAATATATTTCCAAAAATTAAAAATTCAAGAAATTTATGTGTTCTTGAAATACGGAATATGTTCCAAAAATGGGTTTGAAAACGGAATGTCCGGTAAATGCAAAAGATCAAATTCTTGGGAATTTTAATCCTGTTCAAAACACCGGTCATTATATTTAATTTGTTTTATAATTATTTTAATCATTTTATTAATAAATACCACAACCACATTCACATTTATGATATCAAATATTTTCCTTTCATTACATCTTATCATTTGATTTTTAATATTCATTCATTATTACTATGTCTTTAACTGATAACTACCTTTTATTATCAGGTTTTTTTCGATGTGAACTTTCTGTTTTGTGATAATATTATATAGTTCCACCATCTTGATAATGATATTAATTAAATAAATAACATTTTTTATTGGGTAAATTAATATAATCATTTTTTAAATTTGAACATGGAGAATGGATCGTATCATATCACAAGATAGTAGGTCGTACATACGCATGCGAGACACCATCAATTCCTTAATTGTTGAAATGGTAACGATATAGGTGATATATGAATATTACTGAATCAATATATTTTCATATATATCACCTAAACTCAGTAAATATATCCTTGATATATTCCATGTGAAGCATAAGTGAAAACTAAATCACATCGCTTCATAATGCGGTTCTCCACCATACATAATAAACATTAACATTTTCTAAATGAAAAGGAATGTGGGAAGAGGTATGTGATATTACAATTATAAAAGTTTAATAATATGAGAATTATAATATTAATGTGTTAATTCCATAATTATATCCTTACTTGAAAGGTGGTGATGAAAAACGAATTACCTCAGTTCATGAGGTGGTAGCCTTCAATATAGATGATAAATGATTTCATTCCTCATTTAATGGAATATGATTTTTATATTTGTTATTTTTTTAAAAGAATAAAATCCTAGTATATTTAATATACTTATTTTATTATATAATCATTTTTTAATTCTTTTTGAATGTATTTGATGATTAAAAAACATAAAATTGTTTATTTAAGAACCATTCCTATTAATCTAAAAACATTTTTATGTTTGAACACAAATCCTTCATAGGTTAGCATTAGGACCAATTAAATAGCTATATGATATTTTTAGGGGAGTAAGGATGTGATTTTGGAATTTATTAAATGAATTATATTTAATTGTAAGTGTGAAGTGGGGTGGGGGCTTCTATAAGGGGGGAGATGACAAACATGAACATTTTGAAACGAATCATTTACTCCCACATATTAATTTTGAAAAATGCATCCAAAATGGGTGAATATAGATATTTATAAGTTATAAGGTTGAAATAATTCTACATAATCGGTTATGGATAATTTTTTATCTCATTTTATCCATTTTGGTTTTATTTAATCTCCAAATAAATTATTTTTTACCTTAACCAAGGTAATTAATTTTTTCTACTTTTATTATTCAAATGGTCAAAAATAATTTTATTATATTATATAATATAAATTATTCTAATTTCAAATACGGTATAAATTTTTCAGAAAACAATTTATATATGTGAAGAATCGAATTTAAAATCATATTTGTACTAGAAATGAAAAATAAGGCTTTAGAAGATGAAATTATTATCAGTATATATGGTTATAATGTATAAAATTTAATATAAATTTTTTTTAAATGACATTAGTTTGTTAAATTTTTATATAAGTCAACTAATTTTCATCTATAACTAATTTTAAATATAATGTAAACATGTATAATATTTAAAAGAATGAAATATTTTCAATAGAAATCATTATTTTTACGTAGTCATCAAAACATGAAAATTTTAGAAAAAAATCACAAAAGTCTAATTTTGAATTGTTGATTTTGAAAAATGATTTTAATTTTTTCAATATAAAAAATTTAAATTCATGAAAAGTAAATTTAAACTACATGTGAAAATTGCAACTAAAGTGTTTGTTAGAGGAATACAATTTCTCAGAAAACAATACTGTTTATTTTAATTTATTCTTATATTATTTATAATAATAATGTATCCAAAATATTAATAGTATATATATATTACAATTTATACAATATGATTTAATTTATAGGTTATAAAAGTATACTATATTACATTTCATTTAGGGATGGGTTTGTGTATTTCATAAGCTATCAAAGAGATTAAATTTAAAGAAACACATCTGATGGGTTGTTTATTATTGTTGTTGCATATATATTACACTATTGAATCTAACATTATTATTTTTAAATAATGGCGTGTTACATCCTACCCACCTTTAATAAATTCCATCCTCTGAATTTAAACTTATTCTTGATAATCCATGGATTAACATTTAGAAATACCATTGTTTAAATACTGATATCATAAAATGTGTAATAAGACATCCTATTGATTATAAATAAATTGAAATGTGAAGGTTATCTATAATAACACCTAAATAGGTTCTCAAGAATGAGATAATGGGTGTCAAATGAAGTTATTAACATAGATGAAATGTCTAAATAATTATAGATACAAAAATAGATCCTTTATCATAAGAAATTGATTAATATATGGAATGATAAGGATATAAAATCATTAAATCATTGATGATTCATCTGAATATTGATTCGTCATATTTGAAGGTAATAAGATGACTAATTTTATTGATAATGTTCCAAAATTTTAGGAATTCTTTTATTGTCTATTAATATGTGGACATATTCTCACATAATATATTTTATGTAATATTTCAGCAGGTTTTATACTTCGATCAATTTCATCTTCATTTATTACACCATGAAATTAATTTAAATTTAAGGTTTTTAATACCTGAGGCACCAAATGTAAATTTTTACAAATTGTAAGATCAATAAAATAATAATAAAGTATTCCTAGTTTCATTAAATATAAACCATAATAGAAATGGTTACCACATGTTATGATAATAAAAAATGTATAAACATTAATATAAAGAAAAAGAGTTAAAATAAAAATTTATAACAATAGTTTAATTTATGTTATTCCATAAATAAATAAAAATAATTTTTTATTATCATCATTATTTTATTCATTAGATAATTTTTCCACTGTAATGGAGATTTCATTTATTTTTAACTTAAATCCCTAAAATATTAATTACATTATTCCTAAAAAATAATTCACATTAATAATAATGGATATATATACCTCATTCAAATAAAATGTCTTCTTAAATATCATTAATTATCCCAAATTCCATATTATTTTATCCTATATTAGGTTTCCCAGTATAAAATATATATTTAACTATAAAACATTTTAATTAAATATAAAGTAATACTAAATTTTAAATCGCATAAGAATGTAGTATTCACATATCCCTTTTCCCCTTTAGTTGAGGTTTTAAACCCCTATTCCTTATAATAAGGGATGAGTTATCAACCAACATATGAGTTCCCCTTTTTCTAAAACAACATTAATACAATCCAATAACAACATAAAACTATAATAAATCTTAATTACCTCCACATTAAATATAATAAAAACCATAATTGATTCCAATGACAATAAATATATGCCTAAAAATTATGGGAATTATTCATTGAATTGAATTTTCAAATAAAAATCTAATACATTGAATTTCCATAAATGTTTTCTACAATATCATCAATCATGTTACATTCTAACCGTAAATAAATTCAAAAGGGGTTTTCAAGACATTGAAATTGTGGTCAAATATAAAACCGTTATCCCTTGTTGTTATGAAGAACTCTTAAGTTAATAATGACATATATGATTCTAATATTTAACGCAATCATTAATTATTTCACTATTCTTATAAAAAACACCATTTCTAATGTTACTTCTACAATTTATTTATTAGAGACTGATAAATGCATCAACCATTTTATATAAACGTATGACGTTACTTAGTCTAGTGGTTGACCATTGAAATAGCGAATTGTCATAGATAATTATCAACATTCCCACATTTATAAGAACTATAAATGGATCCAATGGATGTAATTTATTTACATATATTATTCTCTTCATTATTCTATTATATTTCATTGATTTATAACCTTATTTTCTGTATATAAAACATTTTTTTCATTAATACACGTTCAAAATTGTACCTTTCCACTTTTATTACATGAATGAAATCATGCCTTATTTACACCATGATCTCAAACAATAAGGCTCTAGATAACTACAGCATTCACTTATTTTGTGTGTCTAAGTGTTGGTTAGGGTATATGATGATAATCATAATTTTTGATCCCTGATTTGGAGTGATAACAATATATTTATGTACTATATTATTAATATTTGGTTTCATATAGTAACTACTTTGTCCTTCATGTTCAATGTGAGCACGATTACACTGGGTTCTATAAATTGACTAATACCAAAAAAAATTCTGAGAAACATTAATTGTTGTGAAAAAAGCATATAATAATTTATATGACGCTTTAATCATGACACTATATTTTTAATCTATGACAACTTCTGTTTAACCTTGTTTATTTATTGTACTCATCCATTAAAATCATTCATAATAGTTCGTTAAGAAAATTTTAAATATCAATAGTATATCCCCCAAGAGTTTCAAAATAATTAAAATGATATGATAATTTTCATGTCCCAAGTAATGATCAATTCAATTTTGTTGAGCCTTTTTAAAATTTTTTTCTCCTAGGTACAAATATAAAAAACACATCAACATATATAATCTAGATATAGATTTATTTTTAGGAAAACTACATAACTCCACCTTACCAAAACATTACACTATTCTAATATAATTATCAAAAAATTTTAATGTAGGGTTATGTTCCAAAATCTATATTTTTCTAAATTTAGTTCTTAGGGTTTCTACTAAAAAACCCTGATACCAACTATAACTACCCGAAATCATGTAATCCAGATATAGTTTCTACTTTATTACATTTGTATAAAATTCATGAAATCACATCTAAAAGGACCAAATAGTTTAGTAATCTTGGTAAATTAGATACATATATGATTCCCATATTATATTTGAATATAAAAATTATAAATTTTTATTTTGAGAATATCATTATTCCCCCTAGAATATAATTTCATATAATTCATAGTATAATTCATGGATTCGCATGAAAAGAATCAAAATAAGGTTGAGATCGAATTCTTAGTAAATGTTATGTAAAGTGGTAGTTATCCTTTGTAAATAAAGAGTACTTATTATATAAAGTTATATATCTGAACACACAATCCATTTAATCTATAACATAATTATCATGATTTTATAAGAAATAATTAATATGGAACATTAAATAAATAGATCTGAATTTCATTCAAATATCATGATTATAATGAATAGTTAATCCATAATCAATATGGAATGATAAAAAACAAAATACATAATACACTAAAATATTAGTACTATAATGATTAGATAAGACATAATTGATAACGGAATGTAAAATAACTAGAAACACATTCCATTTAATCAATAACTGAGAATGAAATAAATCTCGTGAAAATATCATTATGATGATATTATAGATAATATTATCTATATTATTAATGATGTTAATTATTAATTATTTGACGTTATGATCCCAACCATCATGATACCTCTTCTGGATAGAACATTTTTATGATAGATTAAAACCTTGGTTAAAACCCTATTTAATGATAGAATATTGGGTTTCCTCATTAGGATACTAATTTAGTAAGGGGATATATAATTCTGGGCTCTACCCATAACTCTATGTCCAAAAAATTAATCATATATTGAATAATTGATTTAATTGATGTACGATATGCTTTATTATCAATGTCTGTATTGAGTAAAGAATTCAAATTTATCAATTTTTCCCTAAATAAAAAAATTAAATTAAATTTATGACAACATATATATAAATTATATATTATTTATGAAATAAACGTATACATGAAAAATAATACATATATTTAAAACAAATTTAATGTCAAATGATCATTTAAAAATGATTATTTAAGGGGAATTTTATTGTCCCCAAAAATCAATCAAGAATTTTTTATTTACATACTTTACTAGGATACAATTACCATCAACCATCTATAGAATTCATTATGATGTTATAAATACAACATATTCATATTGAAGTAAATTTAAAATAAATGGTTGTTGTCATTGATGAATAGAAATATCATAAAAAGGTCATTAATATATTCTTAAGGAAATTATCCTTTTGATCTTGAAAAGGACCATTTAAAACTATAAATAAAAAAGGAAAATAATTTTATTTGAAAATAACCATTAAATTTTTTAAATGATTCATTCTAAAATTGAATTGTTATGATGGCAGGAAGTTATTTTCAAGACCAACACATTAAAAAAATATTCCTTTCATATTTTCAAAAAAACTCCAATGTAGCCTAGTTTTAAAAATAAATTGATAATTTTTTATATTTTTTTAAAAAGTAATAATGGGTATATTTTTTTATTGATTAATTTTTAATCGGTAACAATATTTTGGAAACCATTTAAAAAGATTATTTGGATGAAAATAAATTATCGACCAATGAGAGAAATCAATTTTGAATTTATTAAAACAAGTCTCCTTAATTTTATGTAAAATAGAGTAGAAAATGGTTCCATTACTTCAAAAAAACATCAATATATAGAAAAAATGAAAATTAGTGGTTCTTGTTATATAATTATTAAATAATTTACTTCAAAGTAAATTCAATTAAAAATAATCTCGATTAAAATGACATTGTGAAATAAATCCATATAAAAATCATAAAATCAGTTTGAGAATTCATAATTTAGTCAATTATGTGTAAAAAAATTAATTCACATTGAATTTGGGTATATAAAACATAATATAGACATGTTTATTTACAAAAATAATTCTATAATTACAACATTAGTGAAGAAGTAATAAAACCCAATGAAATGAAATTATGTTATGAAATTATTTAGAGCTATAAAATTTTTATGTAAATTCTAAATGGTCCAAATAACATAATTTAATAGATAAAACACCTTGAATTATGAAATAATAATAATATAACAAGTAGAAAGTGTATTATATACCCCTTATAAAAGAAATTAGGTTCCTAATATTACAATATGTATCAATGGATAAAACATATGATGATGTCCCTTAAATCACAAATCCTTTTTCATAAATAAATTTAAATTATAGCCTAATATAATTACAAATATTATTAATTTATAAATAATAAATATTCATTTTCATAACATTATATATGATCCTTTAATAATATATTTTCACATTTTTGTGAATAACCTTTAATTTGTACTATTGTTTCATGAGATAACTGCCTTGCTTTCTCTTGCATTCCTTAACATGAATGTTCTAGTCGATGAGAATATTATATAGTTACATAAATCTAAAATTATAATAATTTTATAAATATTTTTTTTCATTATATAAAATTTTATATTCATTATTTAAATTTGAAAATGGAAAATGTATCGCAACACTTTGTGGAGACGATAGGTTTTATGTACACCGGAGTGATGTAATTTGTTACATAAATGGTTAAAAGGAATGGAAGTAGTTGATATATTAATTTTAAAAATTTATATATTTTCATATATATCACATATAAACATTAAATTTATCTTTAGTACATTCCCTGTAAATATTAAGTGACAAACAAATCACATAGCATTGTGAGGTGGTAGTCCTATGTTCATACGTGATATGTTATTGGTTTTTTATGGAATAACAATTAAGAAGATATATGAGATATTATATTTATATTAGTATAATAATATTATAATTATCATATAAATGTTTTAAATCCATCATTGTATATTTGCATGAATAGTATAGATGGGAAATCAGTTACATCGGCTCGTGAGGAAGAAGTCTTCAGTACTCATGAATGATGGTTTACATAACTAGTTTTTGGAAGAGGATATGGATATTGGTCATTCACATAATATAAAAAAATATTAGTATATAGATGATACTGATGTTAATATATAATTATTGTTTTATAATATTTTAATGACATAGACGACGAAATTCCATAAAAACACTCTAATAAGAGCATTACATGTTCTTCGAAACAATTATTTAGGTTTGAAAAAAAACATTACTAAGATATATTTATAAAAAAATGATCTATAAGATGTTTGGAGTGGTGTATGGATGTGATTTTTACATTTATTTCCTTTAACCAAATGTGTTTTATGTGTGAAGGGGGGAGGAGAGGGGTTTCATTATATAAGTGGGGGAGAGGACGCACATGTGATTTTTTAAAAGAATCCATTAAAACGAAATTTATACCAGGAAATATTCCAATAAAATTATTTATTATCAATACATAGTGGTAATATGGTATTAATATTTTCGTTAAATGAGTTATAGACAAGTTTTTAGGTCATTTTAATCCTTATCATTTTAGTATAAGCCCCAGTAAATTAGTTTTTTACCTTAACCACGGTAATTAATTTATACTTTTAATCTATTCATAATATTGAAAAGTTTTTTTAAAAAATATTTAATAATATAAATTATTCTGATTCCAAATATACAATAAAATTTTCCAAACTAAATTCCATGATGCATTATAATCCAATTTAAAAAAATTCATATAGATGCAAAAAAAATATTATTTCAAAAAATAAAATTATACTAAGTATAAATTATTTTATAATAAAAACATAATATTAAATTTATTCAAATGACCTAAATTAGTAAAATTATATTATAATTGATATAATTTTCTTATATAACCAATTTTAAATGATGTTTTTTATTTTTACAAAAAGTGAGTTTTTAATAAAAATCCAAAAATTTGACCATTCATTGAAAAATGAATCCTCTACGAATAATCTGAAAAGTAAAACTATGTTAATCTTATATAATTATTTAAAAAGTTAAATTATGTTTTTAAAATAAATTTTCTTCATTTTTATTGAATTAATTTTAAATTTTGTGCACAAAACGCGACTAAACCATTTCTTAAAAAAATTATGTTGTTCAAAAATCATTTTTTTCATTTAAATGATTCTTACATTATCTATAATAAATATATAACCATTATTTTAATAATTGACATATTAATATTCATATTAAAAAATATTAATGTTAGGTTTAATGGTATAAAATTTTCCTATACATTTCGGCCGAGGGTATCATGGCCCACTATATATAAAAGATATTAAATTTTAAGAAACATATCTTATAGATAATTTAAGATAGGTTTTTCATGACTCCAATGATATTGAATAAAATGTAAATATTTTAAAATCAAATATTGTCACATAATAAATCATTGATGATATTTAATAAATCATGTAATGTAAAGAGGTTTCATAATCAATTCAAAAGTCCAGAATTGCATTACATGTTTAAAATAAATGGCTTCGAAAGACATCTCTTCATTATAATCAAAAACCACCATGGGAATGAATCACGATATTATCATTTCATCTTATTCCTAGTAAAGCATTTGTAACATTAATATATTCCATATTAGATTAAAATTCCTTAAAATTATCACTTACAATATTTCATAAATAAATTACTATCTCATATTGAAATCGCTTCTTTAAAATATATAAATTCTAAAAATAATATATTGAAATGATTAATGGAAAATTTTAAAGAATATTCAATTTATTTCATAGTAACAATGTCATGAAATTATTCTCATTCATTGTATGCAAACAAAATGATTCCTTTCACATTTTTAGTAGAAATACAAAAGTACCTCATTCAACAAATGAAAAAAATATTCATTTTTAAAAATTTACAAAAAAATCATGGATACAATTAAATTTAGAAAATTACATCTGAATAGAACAAACATTCTTGTACTTTTTCCCCAAAAAAATATATGGATGAAAAATTATTTTTGACCAAATAGAGAAATAATGTAGTTTTTCCCTAAAATCATTTTATATAGTTGTTGAAGATTAAATTTTTAATTTCATGGAGTTGGTAGTCAGTACGTGTGTTGGAATGAAATTCTCATTTATATAAGGAAAGGAGAATGAAACAGTACAGTTATATCCTATACATAATAAAACTCCATAATAAAAATTTAAATATATTAAAAAGGGTTATATATATTCATGTGATAATTATAGTAGTGATTTTTTTAATAATTGATGTATACTCACAATAAAAATTTGAATCATCTCTTTGTGGAACTTCTGGATATAGTGGATTTAAGGTTTTTACTTGGATCACAGGGGTTATAAACAAGTGATAAGGCTTTATGGACATAAAATGGATATATTTTCATGATTCTTTCAAATTTTTATATTGAATGTAAAGGGTGATAAAATTATCCTTTTATAAGTGAGGGGAGTGACTTGTTTGGAATAATACAATAAGAAAATTAATTATTCCATGAATGAGAGAACATCTATTTCCATAGAGGATTTTTTCGATTATTTTGTCCAAATAACCATTCTCCATACATTTAGATATAAGGTTTGAGGAATTTTTTGGTGTTTTCTCTATTGATTTATCTTTTATAATAATTTACCCTTATTACGCATACTAATATGTTTGCCATAAAAAAATTAATTTAATGATAAAAATATAAATTTAATTTATTACATAATTTGACCATAATTATTTAAAATATTAAAATATTATTATCAAATAAAATTTTCAATGTCAATAAAAAACAATTTTAATAATAGTTCACATAACGCATGAATTATATTGTTTAGAAAAAGTTTATTATGAAGAATAGAAATTATTTTAAGGAAAAAATGATAAGTATTTTTTATTTTAATAATATTTATTGTTTTATTTATAAAAATATAGATACATGGGTTTCCCATCAATATTAATATAAAATAAACCACATGAAAATACAATTAATGTAAAATATAGAAAAAAATTCTTTGGAATAAAATTTTACCTGAGTCTAAAAATGTTAATCTTTTGATTTATAAAATCCAAATAGGATTTTAAATGAAATATTTTACTACATAAATAGTCTTTATTTATGCTTTTTTCATAAAATTTGTATTCCATGTTTACATTATGTCAAAAAATCGGCAGTACTGGTTGAAACTGTAATTTATAATATTATACAAGAAATAAATCTTGTTTTTAAAATAAATTGTATTCATAAAATAGTATTTATATGTTCAATCAAAAATTGAACTTTTTTAATTATAATTATTATATTTTGGATGTTATTATATTAATGAAAAAATAGAATATAATAAAAACTATATTTATAGGATAATTTAATTTTTAAGTCATAAGTATTCTAATTTCTATTTCCTATCAATTAAAATTTAAAATTATGTTAATGTATTTTTTTTCAAAATTATCACCATTTAATAATGTTGTAAATATTTTATTTAAATAAAATATTTATCTCTCATAAAAATAAAATTTATTAAAATTAAAAATTTATGAATAAATTAAATGTATTCTAATTACATGACTAGTTATATCTATTTGATGAATATTAATTTATTTTAATATAAATATAAATAAAAAAAATTAATTAATTTTTTTTATTCAATATTAATTGACAATTCACAGAAATTTTAAAAAACTCATCTTTTAAATATATTACATTTATATTCAATTATCCTAAAAAAATTAAATTAATTAATTATTTCATAAAAAATAAATTTAAAAAATACATTGATATTAAAATAATTCTTAAATTATATAATAATTATACATTACACATAATATATTTTTATATTTTTTTAAAATAAAATATCTCAAATAACTATTATCTTATTATTTCATTATTTCATTATTAAAATGTATTAATATTAACATTATATTATAAATTTTTTTTGAAATTTATATTTTTTCCCATTGATCAAAATTATACAAGCAATATTTATTTAACAAAAAATTATTTAAAAATATCGGTCGTTAGAGATGCAGCTCAATCCATTTTGCAACCAATGCTTTATCATGTATATTAAAAAAATATTCTCTATAGGGACCATGGATTCCAGGTAGGGTGAGAGAACTAAATCTCTGTAGGGTTACCCCATGACTCCCTAATATAAACCATCACATACATGTGTATTCTTGTGGACATTAAATAATTTAATATTATTTATACAATCATGTGTGTTGAGTCATTATTTCTAAACCAATCCACAATGATACCACCCCATTCATATATTTTAAAAAATTATTGATGTAGTCTTCCGAAGAAACTCATTCTAAGTTCCATAACTCATGAAAATTACCACCAAATAAGGCTCAACCAATACACTCTCACACAATTTTGAGTCACATGAAGAATCTAATATTTTTTCACATCACATACATGATCCATCCTACTCAATGTGTAGTATTGTAACACATAACAACCCACATCTCATAGAACAACCCTCTCACCCCATGTATGGATTAACACCATGTCAAATAATATGTCTAATACAACCTATATTTCAATTTTTATAGGTCTCATCACACGTATTGTATCATTCCTCATACATCCACCCTATTTATCATGGTGAGTTTTGATATAACATCACATACCACATGTCACATGTACACCGTCTCACTTGGGGGGACATATTATAAAGAATCATTGACCACAACTCAACCCTCAAGGTAAGATTTCAAACTAGAACGTAACATCATCCCTCTCACTAATAGTATACCTCTCATCTCAATCTCGGACCTCCTCCATATAAATCAGGTTAGGTCATTATACTAAATTTTTTGGTCTACCCTCTCTATCAAGGTTAGCCTACTATAACATATCCAAACATATACTGACACATTAACATGCATATCTAGGCTATAACTCTTATATAAATCTTCATGGAATCTCAATGGCACAACCCAATGACAGACCAAGAGTGATACATTCAAGACCAAGATTTGTATCTCGATATTAATATAATTACCCACCCAGCATCATAATATAATCACTTTACGATACTCTCTAATATATACAGATGAATTTTTAAACCCATCCAGATTCTTATTAGGTCTATGAAAACATCTACTATGATTATTAGGCGTAACACATACTATACCCATCAATCTAAACAATCACCCAAAAGAACATCATAACCTGCATGACTAACCTAATATATAACCTTACCTTTTTTCAAGAATTCTATTAAAACCAATAAATGAAACTATATAAATTAAAATACAAAAAAATATTAATCTATTTACATTCATATGATCTTTTAGGTTTATAATTTTTGTTAATTAGGAAAAAAAATTGACTATAAAAAATCATGGCTATCCCAAAATATTGGAACTTCTACAACTACAAAATAAATTATTCATCCAAAACATTTCATAATCATCTCATAGAAATTCTCTAAAAAATATACACTTATAGGCACATCATACAAATTACAATTAATCGTATCCAAAAAAATTGAAATATAATAATGGTTTATACTCAAACACCCAATAATGGTAATCATATGTGATAACCCTAAATCATCATAAATGATCATATGTGTATAATCATGATACATAAGAAAGTAATACCTATAAACGCATAGATCAAAATTTATGAGTCCAAAGACATGGTATAAGAGAAAACATGACTTATATCATAGATAATCATCAAATATAATGAATGTAATACTTATGAGAAGGAAAATAAACTTATTATGGTGGAGTAATAATATATATAAGAAAAAATTCATAAATATCATTATTCACACACCTATGTGAATAAACTCATTATTTTAATCCTATAAAATGAAAGACACCAAATTATTCCAATTCATGTCTAAAAAATCTCTTTATGGACATGCATAACAATGTCTTGAAATATCCACATAAACCAATGCATTGGTGGGTGACATAGGAAGCCACCCATCACATACTAAATATATGTGTTCCATAAAAAATAAATAATTTGTATATCATATTGTACCTAGGGAAATAAAATGGTACCTTAAAAATCAATCATTCCTAATCTCATAAATAATCACAACATGGTAATCATTTGAAAAATTAATGGGTATCCTTAACAAATAAAAATATCAAAGGTAAATATACTTAAAGATGATAATGTATAATATTGTATTTATACCATATAAATAATGAATAATCATTTATAAGATTTATTTCTCTAATCAATCGATTTATGTTCACTTGGTGAACACCCTTTAATCGATAAAAGGAAATACATAGTATTCTTAATTGAAATAAATTGTGATAAAAATCATAATCATTCAATGAATTGGAATGACAAAGGCCATAAAAGATATCAATTTGATAAAAGAGAACATTAAAAAATCCATTCATATGAATAAAGAATATAATATCATTTTAAGAATAGAAAAAATATAACATAATATATGTCAATGGGATTTGGCCTAATGGAAATATAGTTTTTAGGGGTTTTAGAAAAATTAAATTTGAAATAATACATATCAATGATCATTGTAATGTATTTAAAATTTAATATTTTTCAAAAGTAGAATAAATAAAATATCTTTTAGAAATAATGAAAAAACTCGTAGACAGTTATATATAAAATGAAATATAAGGAGGAAATTTAAATTCATTAGGTAATGATAAAAGATATTAATTTTGAATAAAAATGGACCATTTACAAGAGACTAAATGTTTTTAATTTTAAGAAAACACAAATAAAGCCACCATATATTTAAAATCATCTTTTTAAATTTTTTAAATAAAAATAGTAATACCAAAATAGTGTTGGATTCATGTCTAAAATATGAGCATAAAAATAAATTCTCTTTTCACATATATAAAATATATTTTTTGAAAAACATAACCACAAAAAATAATATTATAAATCATTAATTTTAAAAATGATAAAGGGAAATAAAATATCAACAAGGATAATCAAATGGGAATTAAATTATCTTCATATTAGAGATAAAGAAAATACACATTTCATAGAAGGTTTATCGCATTTGGGATATAAATATATTAAAACGAGGTTAAAAAAATAGTACTACTTGAGTAGCATTTAAATCAAAACAAATGATAGATAAAGGAAATGAAACATAACATCAAATACCATGAAAAAAATATAATTTCTGAGAAAATATAACAAATTAGATGTATATACTCCATTTAAATGTAAATTGACGCATACCAGGAAGTATGTATCAAAAAATATGAATTGAGAACAAGAAACCTTTTCATGTGACATAATATTTTAGGGTATGATTTATCTTATAATGAGGATACAAAGAATAATTATTGAACCACATAAAATGAATTAAATTTCATACTAATTATTCATTTGGTATGATAAATTATGATTGGAATAATAGAGATCAACTAGGTTATATGTAACTCAATAGAATAAATTTTTCATGCATAATCCCATATATTAAACTTATATTTTTAATAAAAAACATGAATGTTATATGAAATTGAATTTTAAATCCCATATATTTTATGAAATTTATGATTATAATCTATTTCAAATATATACACTATACAAAATGATTCATGTTTGGAATAAAATTTAAATATCACAAAACAATTGAGATCTAAAACCATTTACATGTACATAATTTGCTCTGTACATGTAACCAACATCCTGAACAATAAAATTTATATTATTAGACACCATAATAAGGGACTTATTAACCTTTATTTCATTTTCTAAGGCATGTTTATCATCATATACAGTTAATTTATTATGATTCTTTTTCTTATGTTGGTCATTGAGGAAGTTCGGTAAATTTATATGTAACTCTTTTAGTATTATTAAAATGGTTAATTGTTTTTTACTATAAATTCATTTTATCCTAAATAATAGGGGCATGAATTAATTATTAATTTATTATCATAAAATTTATATAGCTAATTGAATTTTATAAAATGATCTAGTATCAAGAATGGTACTCTATTATGTTCATTTATGTGGTTATGTTTATTATTATGGTTTATTATTATCATCACATAATGAACATAAATTTTTATATCTATATAATATTAATAGTTTTATAAAAACAATTCTTGTTTTTAATGACATATATGATATGTGGTGATGGAGAACTAGCATGCCACTTCATATAGGTGTTAGTCCACAAAAATGTATAATAGACATTCATTTCTTATACGTGATTGTATAGGAATATAAAACGGTTTTTCATTAATATATTAAATTTTATTAAAATAATGATAGAGATATGATTATTTTAATATGGTTTGGTAGATTATTGAAGGAAATACTAACCCAAAAGACAATGATTATGTAATACTCACTTTGCGACTTTGAACATTCTCTAGAAAGCCTCTTTAGAAACGAACTTATTATGATAACATATGATTACCAGGTGAATTATAACATGAAATGTGATTTTAGGAAAGTAATATTTGGTATGATTTTACAAAAAACTTATAATGTTATGAGAGACTTAAGACTGTGTCAGTGGTACCCATTTCCAATTTATGAAAATAACATTCTGTGACCAACAATTTTTTTCAAAATTGGAATGGAAAATTTCAACGGTGAATTGGTTCAATAGAGTTAAATAATGGATTGTTGAGTGATATATGGTCTAAAAACCTACCAAACCCCATTTTAACCCATATTTAAATTATTCATCATCCCTTTTATTACATTATTTTTTCATTTTACTATTTATGGTTTTACCTTGGTAAAATATTTTACTTTGCAAGGTTATATTTTAGAAAAAAAAATAAATAAGGTAACCCTTATTAAAAAAATTATGTTAATAACAAAAAAATAGATTCCACATAGTCTAATTAATTATATATATAATTGAAATTTAACTTTTAAATTAAAATATTTATTATATATTCAAAAAAAATTGTAAATTTTTTTTTATCATCACTAAGTGTTATTAATCCTATTTAGTATCAATTAACAATTTAATATATGTTAATATATTTTTAAATATCAATCAAAATCATAAAATATTCATTGTTCTTCATATAATTACTTAATTGAAAAACAAATTCACAATCTAATTTAAATAATTCAAAAACAATAATATTTTTACATTATTGTAGTAATTAAATAAATTATAAATAATCATAATTATATTCCAAGAATTTAATCTGATATTATGACACAATATAAAAATTTATTATCTAAAATGTGAATTATGTATTTTAAAATATATTTTCAATAAGTGAATAAAATATTTTATTAATATAATTGAATAAAAATAGTATTTAGAGTACAACATTTCTTGAGTTTTTAAAAAATTATACTTGAATTTAATTTTTTAGGAAAAATTATTGTTAAATTACTAATATTAATATATATTATTTTTATAAAAACTTATTTCAGAAAAAATTATTTTATTATTTTGTTAAGAAATTTCTTAAAGGTCTAGGTTTTTTTTATAAATGATATTTTCAGTATTCACCAAATAATAATTAATTTTAGGAAAACCTCAAACATTTACCATAAGGTAATATTAATATAATTAATTTTATAAATAATTTTATTAAAAAAATTTATATTTATATTTATATTTTTTTTGAATATCAATAACAAATATAACCATTTCTATAGAAAACAATTCCTTTTCATTACAAGTAAAAATGAGAAATAAGAAAAATAAATATATTAAATAAATTAAAAAATAAATAATTACATGATAGTGTCATAATAATTTATATTTATATATCTCCGTATGAAATCTACCTATTTTTAAATATAAGTTACGCTACAGTGGTTGTCGAGGGCGGTGATTCTACTAGCGTAAATATTGTGATTTTTTTTTCAAAAGTATTAAATTCCCTCACAAATGATCTATCTTAAACAATACTTTTATAGATAAGTTTATTATTGATCAGGAGAAAACCCTAGTAATGATAACCCCTTTTGATTCTCTAATAAATGAAATTATAATGGAGACTTATTTATCCCTATGTTATATCTTTACTTTTTCCAAATATTTCTAGATAATATAAATTCCTTTTACACACATTGATTTTAAAATTATATTATAATGGTAAAATTTTATTTTATTATATGAAATTTTTCATTTAGTTCATTATTTTATGTGGAATATGTTATTAATATTATATTTATTTAAAAAATATAAATTGATAATTTTTGGGTAATTACAAATTCCTTTTTTGATTCCAAGAATCAGTTCCCTCCTCATAATCCCCAATGACAGTCTTAATAAATGAATAGTCAATACTCATTAGTGTATTTTAATATAACTGGTTGAGAACAACATAAAAATCACCCACTTGGGTTCTCATTGCGCACCTCCTAAGGGGGGGGGGGTCTTGAGAAGTTACCAATAGGCAACCGTCTTAGTCGTGCTACAAAAATTCCTTGGTGATTTATCATACACCTCAAGCACTAAGACCATTATCCATCCTCCGATGGGTACTCTAAACAATATGTGAGACATATGACAATGTAACTAATTTCCATTGAGATAAAAACCAACATAAATTTCATACTAAACCTAGGTATTCATATATAGGCTACACATTACTCATCTATCCACTAAGACCTTCCTCAATTTTACGAATCTATAAGAGACCAAATTACATGATATTTTTGCTAAAATATCATTTCAAATTCACCGAACCCAAAACCCATCATAGAAATAAATAATCACATATAAATTAACAGATGTTATACTATTAATATGTTTTAATATTATTATGTTTTTCAACCTATAATATAAGTTAACTCTTTTTATTTAAATATCTATCATATATTTACATGCCCCTAGGAAACCACCCCAAGATACCTACAATATCCTGACTCCCAATATCATTCTATAGTTAAAAAATAATAAATATTAATTTTTTAGTTTTAATTAATAATATTTTAAGATGTTTTATAACCATTAGAATACATAGAGTGATCCAATAAAATGAAATAATGACCAATAACATGAAGAAGATCCATCACACAATCTTAACATCATTTTGAGTGAAGGACCTAACACCCATCACACATTTAATATCCATTTTCTACTAATCAATCTAAAAATCCCAATTAATAATTCTGAATGTTGTACAATAACCAAAATAATGATATAATTATATTTTTTTTCTATTTAAATTCCATTTAACGATTCCATTAAGATTCCCAATCATTATGGATAGATGTCACCATGTTCCGGTGATATCCCTCAAGTGAACCTAAGTTAAGAGTGTAACAAATTATGAAAGATGAAGGATTAGAAGATAGAATGATATTTAAGGGATTAAATTTCATTAAATAAAAAAATGGTTCCTATAAGAACCCCAAATCATAAGGATTATATGGAGATTAAGTGGATTGGATGTTTTTCTAAATTATTCTCTCATTATCCCACAATTTCACAAATGGTATAATCAGTCCAACATAAAATTTTAATTATAAATCCAATGGAAAAGTCCCTCAGACCCACCATGTACATAGTTATACTTCATTCATTACTCTTTAACCCTCTAAAAATCTAATGTAATTCCACCAACAACCCATAAGTGCCTCATAGGCTTCCACCTCAATGACCTTCACTAGTGGGCACCCATTTTTGTTCTTCCCAATAATTATTTTGAAATATACTAATGTTTTATGATACTTTCAAATGATAAAATACATTTTATTGATTATTATATTGATAATAATGAAAATATTTCCTCAAATTATTTTAAATATTTTTATTTATAAAATATTGGTGATTATATCATTCATTTGAAAATTTGATGGAAATTTTAGTTGTAACCTGTATAGATCACTATACTATTTTGAAGATAATTATTTTCATATTTATTATTTTAACTTGAAAATTTTATGTTGTTTTACTGAATTAATGGGATACAACTTTTGTTATTGACATTGGAGCTAAAACATGAGTTTGGTTGGACTAAAAAGGCTATGATTTCAAATATGTGCTTGGCACATCAAATTGGACATTAGTTTTGTATTTGGGCCATAACATATTCATCTGAGCTTAGATTGGGCCCAAATTTTGAAAGTATCACTCCAAAATAATTATTCACAAACATTTCGTCTGAATGAATAGCCGGTTCACACTTTTTGGAGGTCAAATGGGCGGTGAAAGGTTTCTTAAAATATTTTTATGTGATTCCCCATTCATACTTGAATCCTCTTTAAACCTAGCCTCCCATCCACCCTATAAATTAGTTTTTATTCACATTTGGATGGGTTGGGACGTTCATTAAGAGATTTGGAGTATATGAGAAGTGGTTATACACCATTTTAATTCACAATTGGAATAGGGAAGCTGCCATGCTAGGATATCTTCAAAAATACTCTTTTTGCCTCTTATTTGTCATAATGTTATTGTGCTTTCAATAAACTCTTAGATTCTCTTCTACTACATCTATTATTTTCAATTTTAATCATCTCTGAATCTTACTCTTTGGTCTTGAATTAATGAGTATTAACAAGATTTATTTATACCCTTTCTAATCATTTTCACTTGCATAGTTTTTCTATGATGACCACACTGACCATAGAAGACTAGTTTATTTAGTAATCAATCAACCTATATTATTCATCATTAATTTATTCTAAATAAATGATATATATTAATTCACATAATATTATAAATTAAATTATTTTTTAATTTTATTGAAACTACTAATGAAAATGAACATCTAACAGAAAAACACACGAGGATGACATTTTTTTTAAATCGTGATTTTGCGAAAATAATCGGTAATACAAAATTATACAAGATCAATTTGTACTATTCAAATATATTCCATAAACTAAATTAATTATAATTTTTAGAGAGGAAATTTTACTTAATTTACCACTAACCATAACCTTACAATAGAACATCAATCAATGCAGGGTGTTGCGATTGCATGTTCCAAAGTTAGACTAGGGTTAAATTCACTTCTTCATTGTGGTAAATTTAATTCTTGTACGGTTGACGATAAAAAAATTATGGGAAAGAATACAAACACGAAGTAACATCCAAAACTACTTAGGTATATCCCATACACATACCTAAGTCATCAATTCTTGTCCGTCTCCATCATCTGAACTCAAGTACAACCTAGTCCACATAGGAAATCATGGCACTCATATCGAAGATTATGATTGAAAGTAAATACTTAGCTCAAACCCGGATTTAATCATGATATCGAAACCATAGCTGCAGGGGAAACTCCTCCTCTATCGAGTACAGTGGGTCTGCCGCTACAAACAAGTGCCTCCCAATAACCATGGACTGTTGTAGTACTCAACCTGTCGAGTGCAGTGGGCTTGTTGCTACAACCATGTGCTTCCCACCATTGGACTGCCGCTACAACCAAGTGCTCCCCCTCATAGCCTCCAGAGGTACTTCTTCTGTTGAGTACCACAGGTCTTCCGCTATAACCAAGTGCTCCACCACCATGGGTCTGTCGCTACAACCAAACACTTCCCCTCATAGCCTCCAGAGGTACTCCTTCTGTTGAGTACCGCAAGTATTCTGGTACAACCAAGCGCTCCACCTCCATGTGACTTCCGCTATAACCAAGCGCTCCCCACTGGGCTATCCGAAACACACCGAGTCGATCGATCAACAGTCGTCAAGTCTCAGCCTGCTCTAGTGTTTCCGCACATAGCATGCTCGTTCCAGGAGGGTCCACTCCATGAGCCAAGAGGTCGATAATCCAAGTATCACAAAGTTCCACAAAGATGTATCTCAAGGACCGCCTCGTCATTGGGGTCTCAACGCAATAGACGGTGCGTCAATCGGACGCCCGGTCTGTGAGTAATTATCCTTTTCGTCCCAGGGGCCCGGTTGGTTTTGTGTGTGAACCAACCTGGCCGTATCTCAACTGTACCTCGAACTCTCATTGGGTATACTCATAGGGACCATTTCTCAACGTGATCACCAACGCCGCTGACGTTTCATCAAACGGATGTCCGGTCTGTATGTTATCAGCTTTTCCGTTCCAGGGGCCTGGTTGGATTTTGGGTTCAATCCAACCCGGCCACTATCCAACGGTGACGAAAACTCTGGAGAAGACTTCCCAAACTTCCATCTCATCATGCAGAATACAACAAAAGACGACGACATGTCAATCGGGCTTCCAGAGCTCATGTTATATGTGTTTCTGCTCCGAGGGCCCGGTTGGTTTTGTGTGCGAACCAACTCGGATGAACCCAATGTTCTCCGAAACCTTGAGTGTAATATACTGAAACGACTGTCTCGATCCAAGGATCGCATCACAGCTGACGATGCGTCGATTGGAGGTCCGCAGACCATGTTATGGGAAAAGACTGAAATACGTCCGTGAATATGGGGTCAGGCCCGGTCCGACCCGGCCCGATACCCCCTGGGTTGGCCTGAACCAGGTTGACCCAACATGGGTCTGGGTCCGGCCTGCTTGTGCATAGCCCAGTCCAGTGGGCACGGTCCGACTCGGCCTTGGCACGACCCGACCCGGCCTGGGCGCGGCCCGGCCTGCCCAGCGAGCCAGGCGGCTCGACTGTAACAGCCGAGCGGATGGAGTGGTGGGGGCACGATGAACCCCTGCGTAACTGCGGCCCCCATGTGGGGGCCTCTCTTGTCGGCCAGTAGGGGGTTACGACCCTCGGCCCTTCTCGGAAGCCAGTCGATCATGCTATTGCCGCCGCGAGACCGCCGGGTTCCCGCCCTCCTGCTCCAGCGCCGGCGGCCAGAAGCCGGCCACCGCTTCCTGCTCTTCCACGACTTTGGTCCAACCGGCGTGGCGCGACGGCGCCACGCCCCTCCACCGTGGCCCCAATCCGGCTACGGTCTCTTCTGGGTTCTCCGGCACGGCGCGGCGCGACAGCGCCGGGGCTAGTTCGACTTCAACGGTGCAGTGCGACGACGCTGCGCTTCTTCGCCCCATCTTTATTATTTTCTGTGTGGTGCATCGGTACCGCGCTGCCATGTTCGTGCTGCAAACAAATCAATAACCAAGGGGGGGGTAGGAGGGTCGGCCGTGTTCGTGCAACCCGACCTCCTCTCGTTATTGCGATATCAAATGGATCAAATAAATATGATAACCAGCGATGAAAGTAATCACGATCAAAAAGAAAAAATAACCCCCCACCTCGAAGAAAAAGTTAAAGGATCATCTCAGAATTTCACGTCACGGAAGAAGGCATCATGGAAGTAGGATCATCATGTCATGGAGAAAATATTCGGTAGTGTCACGTCATCGATATCTGAGGATCCAGCATTCTTATCGACCTTCGTCGGAGGTCGGCGTTTTTCGCGTTCTTCGCATTCTTCGTTGAGGAAGAAAAAGGTTCAAGGCCTCGAGTAATTCTCCCAAGCCCTCTCACACAACGAACCCCATTAATAAAATAAGACTTGTCTTATTTTATTAACACACAAGCCAAACGTTTTGAAATTCCAAAATTTAATAATTCAATTTAATTGAATTAATTGAGATGTTTGAACCGCCCAATTAATGTGGCATTTATTAATCCACATAAACGCAACGGTTGACTTTCATTAAAGGGGGGTGTGGGTGCCTTACCTAATTAAAGAAGGGGGTTGAATAAATGAATAGGTTGGGCTTGTGTGGGCCCCACCCCACAAATATCCATCCTAGTGGAGTAGGATATAATGGGTCCCACTCCAACCACTTAGCGTAGGTTAAAATAAATAAAATTTGTTTCACCCTTTTATTTTATTCTTTTAAATAACCCCAAATTTTAGGTGCCAGACCCAAGGAAACACAACTCCTGAAAAGGTGTTTCTAAGAAATTACCGGCTCTGATTGCATCGGTTCCCTCAGAATTCGATTCCGAGCACCAGTTCAATAGTTAAGAAAATCCGCTCGTCCTTTCACTGAACGTACCCGAGCTAAACTTTGAGAAATGATTCAGGGAACACTGGGCCTCGAAATTAGGTGCCGTCAGAAACAACGTTCTTGTAAAATCCCAACTAAAATTAACAAAAAGAAATTTCCCTTAAATTTTACGGGTCTTTACATTACTCCCACATCAGGTATTTACATCCCTATAAAGATACATCATAAACTAGGGGAACAAATGTGGGTACTGTGCACGCATCTGAGCCTCCCTCTCCCAAGTGCTCTCCTGGAGGTTCCTGTGCTGACATCTGATCCATACAAGAGGAATCGACCATCCAAGTAGGACCCGCTTCTGTCGATCCTCGATCTCCCCTGGAACTGCAGCAAAAGTCACCCCATCATCAAAGTTCAGCTCCCCATAGTTGATGACATGCGCCGGGTCGTGCTCGTATCTCCTCAACTGAGATACGTGTAAGAAGTCGTGCACCCGGTGCAACTAAAGTGGATGGGTCAAGCGGTAAACCACCTCTCCTACCTTGTTGAGGACCTAGAAGGGTCTAATGAAGCACATAGACAACATGAAACCCCATCCAAAACTCTGTAACTCACATCGAGGTGAGACCCATAGGGAAACATGGTAGCCATCCTAGAACTCTAGTGGTCTCTGCCTCCGGTCACCACAAGACGTTTTCCGGCTCTGAGCTGTCCTCATCTACTCTTGGATGACTTGGGCCTTTTCTGGTCCTACAAGAGCTGCTGAGATTTCTTCTTTTCCAATAAGAGAAATCCAATCTCATCCCCTGGATGAACCACGTTCTTTGCCTAATACAGTCAATCCTAACATGGATGATACTAATCCATACTAACGATGATGTCGTAAGGCCTCGACGCTACTACCAAGATATCCAACCATCACTCTCACCTCCAAGGGTTGAGTCACACTGTCGGCATCAGTGTGTGGTCACTAGGTCTCCTCCAGTAGGTATCTCAAAGTGAGGGTCATGTCAACGGTTTTTAAACCAGAACCTCTTAGTAACAACATAAAGAGAGGAAAGGAAGGTAAACACCACAATAAAGGTGTCTTTTATTACTGCAGCTCAAAGTACAAAGACACAAAGTATCTAAAAACGAACAACAAGAAAGCTAGAATCAACATGAACAAAAGTCTCCAGGTCTGGAGCTAGTCCCACTCCTGTCCATCTGCTCCCGGAGCTCCATGATCGTAGGCATCAGCTATCTGAAGCTGAGTTCCCCCAAATCACATGTTCCCTACTGTCGGGGTGGACCTCCTGGTGGTGGTGGTGGCAACACCGTGAAGCGTCGTCCACCTCCAGCTGCATGGCCATCTCCCCTGCCATGGTCTCCTTCTCCATGTGGTCCGCCTCCATCGAACCTCTGCCTCTGCCTGGGAGGTCCTTTGTTTATCTGCTGATCATCTGTATGGAGGGTCGGACAATCACAAGACATGTGACCAACCTTGCCTCAGGAGTAACACCGTCCGCTCATGGTAAGTCTTTCTCCTTCCAAGGTGCCTCGAACAAACGATTTTGTGTCATTCGGTCGACCACCTGTTGGTCTAGTCCTTTTGGAGCTCTGCGTCATCTTTCTACTGCCCATTGTAGAAGACTCTGTCGCATGCCGGCTAGTGGTGGGTCCTACTGCAGGAGACTGCTCAGCAAGGAAACTCTCCACTATGAGGGCTCGCTCAAACACCCATTTCTTCATCGGGATGCTGTGAGAAACAACTAAAGCTCTGATCTCCCACCTGAGCCCCTTCTCGATGGTTAAGGCCCTGATGAATGGGTGTCATACCATGTCCATGGAATAGCGCGAGAGATCAGTAAACCTCGCCGAGTATTGGGCCACGGTGATGCTGCCATGCCGCTGCTGTAGTAGCTCCTGGATGTGCACCGCATGGAGGGTGGCTGGGACGAACTCTGAGCGGAAGATGCTCTCAAAGTCCATCTAGAGGAGAGATGCCTCGTAGTGAACCTGGAGCATCATGCTCCACCATCTTCATGCTGCCGCATGCAGGAGGCTCGCTACGAGGATCACCATGAGGCCAGCTGGTGTCCCCACTAACCTGAAAACTCACACAACTGCCTCTAGCCATTCTTTGGCTGCCTGAGGGTCCATCTCCCCATGGAACCTGGGCAGTCGCTGATGCTAAAACTCATGCAGTGCACCAAGGCGACGTGCGCTCTCAGCGGTTGGGGCTTGTAGCATCGGTGGCTCGGCGGGTAGTGGTACCGCCGATGCCCCTGCCGAAAAAGGGCCATGCACCGAGGCCTCGTCTCTCGGTGGGCTGTCGTCTCACTCAATGCTCGGAACCCTATCTGGCTGTCATCGTGGGGCCATCCTAAAAAGAAACAGGTGCACCACTGTCAAACAGTATACCTAGTGAGCTGACACAAAGTAATCACAAAGAAAACATTTGAATCACACACGTAATCAACATTTTCGTGTACTGAGTCGAAAATCAGATGTCAGGGTCTTGGTGTATTGATACGTCAGCCACCGCATGAACAATGGACTCCCTGGAATGATAACCACACTCAAATACCCTTAACACTAGATTCCTTGAAATTTCCGGGTCTTTACATTACTCCCACCTCATGGCTTTACGTCCTCGTAATGCTTTTAACACAAACTAGGGATACAAAAGCGGTACTGATCACGCATCTAAGCATTCATATCCCATGTTCTCACATGGAGGTTCCTGTACTACCAAAAAAAGCGTGTAATGCCCGAGACATTTATAATAAATATTTTGTTTTTATCAAAGGAATATTTCACTACACACAACACTATCTTCGATTGCTTTACACGCAACCGCAGCCTTCCTCAATAGCTTGCATCGTAGGCAATACCGAGTTTCACTAAACAACGATATGTTATTGATATATTATTAAAACTAGCTGTTATGAATAGTAATAACCACTTTTTGAAATTTTATAAATTTTATTTTTCAAAATGGACTTCATTTTTGGATTCGGAATATCGAAATTAGCCTAGGGTGAAATTTTGGTATTTTTCTGAAAACATTCAATTTTTGATGAATAGTGAAACCACTAAGTGGTAGTTAAAAAACTGAATTATTCATAAAACTTAATTTTACCGCTTCTGTGAGTGGAATTTGGAAAATACAAGAGAAACGGTTAATATCAAGGACTAAAATGTGGTTCAATGAGATGAAAATAATTTTTGGTGAATAGTAACATTTTACATTTTTTTCCCACGATTAAAAGTAAATAGGGTAATTAAGGATAAAAGTGTTATTATTATTAACCTAACACATGTCCTAATTCTATTGGATATGTGTAATTCGACCAAAAACAACCTCATGAATAAAATATGACCATTTAGGCCCACTTGGATTAGATTAGGACATTTATTATTAATTTATTTAAAGAAGGGTTAAAATAGTTAAAATCAAAGTTTAAAAAGAAACATGGAGGGAGTTGTCTTAAAGGGACAAGTAAATGTTTCAAATTTTTAAAGGAAGGTCATCGGGCATTTGAATGCCGCAATGATGGGAAGAAGATGTCTAATGATTCAAACAAAGGAAGGGACACACAAAATGAACATACTACACTTCAATGTTTCAAGTGCAAGGAGATGAGGCATTATGCCAATAAATGCCCTAATCCAAGGGTTGTTGATGATGATCGACATCAACAAAATCTTAAGGCTATAGACAAAGGAAAGTCACATTAAATTTCTATCAGCGATGTGGAGTACGATAACGATGTGGTGAAAGGTACACTTACCATCCAATCTAAAGTAGAAAATGTTTTATTTGATTCTGGATCCACACACTCTTTTATTTCTGAAGATTTTTCTAAGGGTATCACCATATTACCTCAACAATTAGATGTTGAGTTAGCTGTGACAACACCTACTGGCACAATAGTCGCATCAAAAGATTATAATTATTCCCCGATTGAAGTTTGTGGGAAAGTGCTTCCTGCAAATCTTGTGCTCCTTCCTATATTAGAATTTGATGTGATTCATGGCATGGATTGGATTTCTTCATATGGAGCTCATATCAATTGCCAAAGAAGGGAAGTTACATTTCATATTCCAGATCAATCTACGATCGTCTATCAATGAAAG
Organism: Viscum album; assembly: GCA_963277665.1. Lineage (NCBI taxonomy): Eukaryota > Viridiplantae > Streptophyta > Magnoliopsida > Santalales > Viscaceae > Viscum > Viscum album. The sequence goes on along the minus strand of OY728157.1, from coordinate 234,959,033 downwards.
GATGATCATAACCTTCCAGTGGAAATTTCATCCATCGTATGGGTCTTGATTCCACTAAATGAGGGTTATTTATGTCAAATGGTTGGTGAGAAACTCACAATCAATAATATGCCCATTTTATGGGAGTTTGATGATGTCTTTCAGGAGGAATTTCCGGGTCTTCCACCAAATCGTGATGTTTAGATTTCAATAGAACTCGTACCGGGTGCTTTGCCTATTTCAAATACACCTTATAGAATGGCCGCAATTGAGTTGCAGGAATTGAAGAAGAAACTCCAAGAGAATCTGGATAAGGGATTCATACACCCTAGTGCATCACCTTGGGGAGAACCTGTTCTATTTGTTAAGAAGAAATATGGATCAATGAGACTCTGCATTGATTATCGAGAACTTAACAAGATCAATATCAAGAACAAATATCCTCTCCCACGCATTGATGACTTATTTGACCAACTACGCGGAGCTCAATACCTTTCCAAGATTGATCTTCATTCAGGGTATCATCAATTAAGTGTCAAAAGGGATTATATACCAAATATGGCTTTCTGTACAAGGTATGGACACTATGAATTTATAGTGATGTCGTTTGGTCTTACTAATGCCCCTGCAATCTTCATGGATCTGATGAATAGAGTCTTTAGAGAATACCTTGATCAATTTGTGGTAGTCTTTATAGACGATATTCTTGTCTATTCAAAGAGCAAGGAAGTACATGAAGATAACTTGAGAATTATATTGAAGACCCTGAGAATGGAGAAGCTTTATGCCAAATTTACCAAGTGTGAATTTTGGCTTCAAAAATTTTCATTTTTGGGTCACATAATCTCAAAATAGGGGATATTTGTGGATCCAGCAAAAACATAGGTTACCGAAAGATGGCCGAGACCAACAACAGTAACTAAGATCCGATGTTTTCTTGGTTTGGAAGGATATTATCGACGTTTTGTGAATGATTTTTCACGATTATCTAATCCACTCACCAGGATGACTAGAAAAGGATTTATGTTCATGTGGACGGATGAATGTGAAGAGAATTTCAAGGAGTTGAAAAGAATGTTATCTACTGCACCTGTACTCACACTTCCTTGTAGTGGAGAAAGGTTTGTGATCTACAATGATGTATCCAAGAAGGGGATGGGGTGTGTTCTTATGCAAAATGATATGTTGATAGCTAATGCCTCACGACAGTTGAAAATCAATGAGCAAAATTACCCAACTCATAATTTGGAGTTAGCTGCGGTAATTTTTTCATTAAAGATTTAGAGGCATTACCTTTATGGTGAAAGGTGTGACATTTATACTAATCATAAAAGTTTAAAGTATATTTTCACACAAAAGTAGTTGAATATGCACCAAAGAAGATGGTTGGAGCTGATTAAGGATTACGACTGCTCAATTCATTACCACCCTGGGAATGAAAACAAGGTGGCGGATTCATTAAGTCGACAAGACTATGCCAGTTTATCCATGATGAGGATCACAAAAGATCCAATATTTATTGATTTACAAAGGATGGATCTCGGAATTATAATTGAAGGGGTAAAATCGTATCTTTCTCAAATGAATGTTCAACCATCTATACATGTGAAGATTAAAGAGGCATAGAAAGAAGATGTAGAGTTACAAAAGAATTTGGGAAATGTACCTGAATTCAACCATGATTGTGATGGGATAATAAAGTTCAGGAATCGGGTTTGTGTTCCTCGCATCCCAGAATTAAAGAAGGAGCTGTTGGATGAGGCTCATAGTTCTTCATTCTCTATTCATCCTGGAAGCACAAAGATGTTTAGGGACCTAAAAGAGTACTTCTGGTGGGATGGAATGAAAAGATGTGTGGCTGAATATGTCTCTCGATGCTTGGTTTGTCAGCAAGTTAAAGCTGAGAAACAGAAGTCTAAGGAGATGTTACAACCATTACCCATACTCGAATGGAAATGGGAAAACATCACTATGGACATTTCCACAGGACTTCCTAAAACATCCAAGGGCAATAATGTTATCTGGGTCATAGTTGTTCGTCTTACAAAGTCCGCACACTTCATTGCTATTAGAGATGATTTATCTCTGGATCAACTTTCCATGATATATGTAATGGAATTGTTAAGATTGCGTGGAGTACCACTTTCTATTATATCTGATCGGGATCCGAAATTTACCTCGAAGTTCTGGCGAAGTCTTCAGCATACTCTGGATATAGAGTTGAGTTTCAGCACTTCTTATCATCCTCAGACAGATGGTCAGTCTGAGAGAACAATTCAAACTCTAGAATATATTTTGAGATCTTGCTCTATGGATTTAAAATTTGGTTGGGATCAACACCTACCTTTGGTGGAATTTTCTTATAATAATAGATTTCACTCCAGTAATCAGATGGCTCCTTATGAAACTCTCTACGGAAAGAAATACAGGACTCCAACTTGTTGGGATGAAGTTGGGGAAAGAAAGCTATTAGGACCTAATCTTATTGATGAGATGGAAAAAAAGGTCCGATCTATTCAACAAAACATAAGAGAAGCTCAGAGTCGACAGAAAAGTTATGCCAACAACTGAAGAAAAGACCTAGAGTTTGAAGTGGGTGATAAAGTGTTCTTACGAATATCTCCCTGGAAGAGGGTCATGAGATTTGGAAAGAAGGGGAAGTTGGGCCCTAGATATATCGGTCCTTTCGAAATACTAGAGCATGTTGGAACGGTAGATTACCGATAGGCGCTTCCACCGAATCTCTCTCAAGTTCAAGATGTGTTCCATGTATCTCTCCTGAGAATGTACATACCTGATCTTTCACATGTTCTCAGCTCAGAAGTTGTACCGCTAGAGCAAGATCATTCTTATGAAGAACTGCCGATAGGGATTCTGGATCGTAGCAAAAAAGTCTTATAAAACAAGACCACTCAATTGGTGAATGTTTTATGGAGGAACCAACGATTAGAAGAATCTACATGGGAGCTTGAGGATATGATTAGGGAGAGTTATCCTAATATTTTTGTTACAAAGTGACGAATTTCGAGGCCGAAATTCATTTTAAGGGGGGTAGAATGTAACGCCCGAGACTCTTATAAGAAATGTTTTTTTATCGAATGATTATTTCACTACACACAACACTAGCTTGGCTTTCTTTACACGCAACCGCGGCCTTCCTCAATAGCTTGCATCGTACGCAATACCGAGTTTCACAAAACAGCAATATGCAATTGAAATATTATTAAAACTAGCTGTTATGAATAGTAATAACAACTTTTTGATATTTTATAAATTTTATTTTTCAAAATGTACTTTATTTTTGGATTCGGAATATCGAAATTATCCTAGTGTGAAATTTTGGTATTTTTCTGAAAACTTTCAATTTTTGATGATTAGTGAAACCACTAAGTGGTAGTTAAAAAACTATATTTTTCATAAAACATAATTTTACCGATTCTGTGAGTGGAATTTCAAAAATCTGAGAGACACAGTTAATATCAAGGACTAAAATGTGGTCCAATGAGATGAAAATAATTTTTGGTGAATGGTAACTTTTTACTTTTTTTAACCACGGTTAAAAGTAAATAGGGTAATTAAGGGTAAAAATGTTATTATTATTACCCTAACACATGTCCTAATTCTATTGGATGAGTGTAATTTGACCAAAAACAACCTTACGAATAAAATATGACCATTTAGACCCACATGGATTAGATTAGGACATTTATTATTAATTTATTTAAAGAAGAGTTAAAATAGTTAAAATCAATGTTTAATAAGTAAATCATTTTTAATATAGGGTTATACATAAGATAAATTCGGATATAAATATTAATTAGAGATCTAAAAATATTTCCTACATAATAGTATTTTATTTGTAATTTTTATAAATTATATAATTTAATTTATTTATGACACAAGGATGATGCAGTAATTATCTTATTAATGAAATATTGACATAATTGATGTTATAAATACCCAAATAAATGTAATTTGAGACTTTTTATGAATTCCAATAATTTTATAGCTTAATATGACATGTTATTGTTGATTTAATTATATTGTTTCGAACTAATCATTCTGTTATAATTTTCACAAAAATCAATTACCAAATAGTGTCAAAATTGCCATAAATAGTTTTTAAAACAAATACTATATTATTAATTTTTATTTTATTCCTAAAAATTTATGGTTCAGAAAAAGGACATATATAATGTTATATATATTAATAATAAACAACTTGGGGTTCGTTTTTCTTGATATAGTATGTTTATTAACCATATAGTGTAAGAAAACAAGAAGACACGGTAAAAGTTAAATTATCTAACTGAAAGTTAAATCTAAATGACAAGGTTAAAATTGATACCTAAACTTGTCTAAATTCTATTGGATGAGTGTATTTCGACCCATACCCACCTTAGCCTCGAAATATTTCAATTTGGAGCTATTAAAAACCGAATTTGACTTTATAATAAAATAATATTTTTAGTTATTCCAAAGGTGCCCCTCTCATCCCTTATAAAAGGGCACCTCCTCCCTCTCCTCCTCACACCAATTTGAGCCTTCATGCTCGGCCAACCCCTGCCACTTTATCCTCTACACTTCCCTATAATTATCCTAGAGGTTCTGGTCTTCTTCAAAGACCAACCCTAGTGCCCTAAGAGGAGGTTAAGAAGAGGCGCGTCAAAAAAAGAGGTAATATCCATTACCGATCCTTTCAAAATTATTTCTTCTTGAAATTCTTCTTCTTTAGTTGTTTCATTGTGAAGTAATAACATCAGTATCACTCATATACTGATATGTTATTATAAGTATGAAACAACCCAATTTCACCATATATCCATCCTACGGAAAACGAAATCACCGTGCGTGCGTACGTACGGAATACCGTCTCCACGCCGTGGCGTAATCTATTTTCCCCCACCACCTTACTTGGATGGGTATAATGGTGTAAATTATTACTATATATGATTATTGTAAAGTGATATTGATTCTGAAATAGTATACATACAATCCAATACAATTCCACGATCATGGGAACTATATCATCGCTCGTGCGTACGTACGGAATACCGTCTCCACGATGTGATGTGATTCGTTCTACATGATCTTCATTACATAATGATTATATAAATGAATTGAATGAATAAATATGATATATAGTACATTAATACCATTTTGGAAATGATGTATCTATAACCTAAAGATAATAATAAGAATTTACTCAATAAAACACGCATAAGAACAAACATTTATAAACACCCAATTAACAGGTAGCAAGGAAATACTACTACTAAGAAGCTAAGAATATGACCATATATGACATCATAAAAATAAGTATGATTCTGGAATAAGTCAATAACATTATTTAAATCATTATACATGAGGTTCAGACACTTATGAAACAAATCGGACCTAAGGTAAGGTAAAATATCACAATCCCATTTTTATCTGAGATTGTTTATAATTTGATATTTACTGGGGTGTATTTTATCATCCACATCCATGTTTCTTCAATATGTAATATTATTTCCATCCACCTACAATTGTTTAAATCCAATTTTACCCTTTAGTGAGTTTTTAGTAAAAGAGATGAAAGGAATCTTTTGTCATTTTTCGTACGAGGTACTTTTTGACTTTTCCGACAAAATTACGAGAAGAATGTTTTTTTAACTTATACGGGATGAATTGATTTTTAAAACATTATCTCCAATAAGATTCCTTTATACTTTTTCACGTTTATTTTTAATCAACTTCTTTTAGTTTAGAATAGTATGGCATGTTAAGAAAGGAAAAGTGTATTTTGAAGTAGAAAGGATATTTTCCTCAAGAATGGAGTTCAAGTGTTTTATCAAAATTATTTTCCATCTAAGATAATATAGTGTTCTATTTATATCCATATTATTACATTGATTTGATTATGTTGTGATGGAAATATTTTAATGAATTCCTTTATCTTATATGAATTTTTTTATGATGTCATGATGTTTAAGATTCCAATTTTTGTTGCATTGGTTATGCTATGATGTATGGTTTATGATTTTGTGGAACACATAAGAATGGTATCATTATGAGATGGGCGGGACCTATATCTACCTCCAATGCATTGGGTAAAGATTTTATATCTCATGATATAGACATGGCTAGAATGGTAGGTTATACTGGCTATGTGAAACAGGACTGAAACGAGGAGTGAACTCGGTTCAGAAATGGACATTGTCCACTAAGATAGTCTTGGAAATGAGTCTTGACTAATAATAAATGATTCTCTATGATTATGTGTTCATTCCCCAAAGTTTCATGTGTTATGTTATGATTATTGGGATTACATTTCACTACCATGATTTATCCCATGTTATGAAATTATGATCTCTTTTGCAGGTTATGATTTCCAAAAGTTATGTTCTTATGAATATGATTTGATTGATATTTATTTTTTTTACCCTTATTGAGAATTTGAGCTCACCCTTTGTATGTTTTCTTTCCCTAGGTCAGGAAGAAGGTTATTGAGTAAGATATGCCAAAAGGGACTATAGATATGATGAAATAAAAGGGAGACAGTGTAGACGCTTTATGAACCAGTTGGTTATGTTTCCCAGTTTCTAAAGACACTATAACTGTACGGTCCTTTCATGGTTTTGTTATATGTTGTAATAATTATGCTTCAATTTTAATGTATTAACAATGTATGTAAAGTATGGGTCGTTATAAAGCGCACCCGAGGAATCAACCATCCTCGTAGGATCTGCTCATGTCGTTTCTCGATCCCCACTGGAACCTCTGTGAGATTCACCCCATCTCCCATGTCCAGCTCCCCATGGTCAATGATATGCGTTGGGTCAAGCATGTATCTCCTCAGTTGAGATACATGGAAGTCATCATGCACCTGGTGCAGCTGAGGTGGATGGGTCAAGCAATAAACCACCTCGCCTACCCTGCTGAGGACTTAGAAAGGTCCGTTGAACCTCGGAGATAACTTGTCGCCTCAGCCACATCTCCATAAAACTCATCGAGGTGAGACCCGTATAGAGATGTGATCGTCATCCTTGAACTCTAGAGGTCTCCCTTTCTTGATTATAGCTGAAACTCAAAACTCCTGCTGCCATGAGGGCAAGGTCGACCGACTCAAGAGTGATCGGCCAGTCCCTCTTATGCATGAGTTTATCCTGTGCTTCCCGGGGTTTCCTTTTCACCGACCAAGGAAAACCCATCCCGACATCGTAGTTAAACCACACCCTTTTTGCCTAATACCGTCAGTTTGTGCATGAAGTGTGATTGCCCAGTCCATACTCAAACCAACATCATAAGGCCTCAACGCTACCACCAAGAGATTCCAACTGAAACTCTCGCCACGAGGGTCTGACCACACTATCGGCGTTAGTGTGATTATTGAGTCTTCTCCCAAGGTATCTGGAGACGTGAGGGTCAAGTCTACGGTTTACCGAAAACTGTAGGTCTGGGACAAGATTCGCGAAAGGAAGGAATTATTCATATCAACGTCTATTACTACGATAGAAAGTAGTGGACACAGACTATCCCTTGAATCATTTTTAGAGCCATTGGGTTACACTCCTTGACCACATGTAGCCGCACTCTTCCTCCGCCCTCCAGCTCCCTGAGCCTGGAGGGAACAACTAAGGATGGTGGTTGTAGGATGTTAAAATGTACACCACCTCATTCTACTATCCTAGCTCTGCCTCCACGTCTTCTGCTTCGCATACACATCTCTCCTTAAAGCTTCCTCTTCTTGTAACATTTAAAACGCCCGAGTCTCTAAGACTAGCGCCGGATTCCTATTTCATACAACATTGTGTAGTCTTCATCCGCTCCTGGATGATATGCACCTTCTTTTCCTATGATCTGGAAGAGCTGCTCTGATTTCTCCCTTGCCAAAAAGAGAAACTCGGTCTTGTCCCCCGGATGAACCACCCTCATTTCCTAATATAGTCAATCCTGACATGAATGATGTATTCATTCCATGGATTATGTCGTAAGGCCTCGACATAACTACCAAGAGATCCAACTGTCACACTCGCCTCCAAGGTTTGAGTCACACTGTCGGCATCAGTGTGAGGTCACTGGGTCTCCTCTAGTATAAATCTCGAATGTGAGGGTAATGTCAATAGTTTTTAACCGGAACCACTTAGTATCAACCGAACAAAATGACCGGAAAGGAAACATCACAATGATAAGTGCCTTTTTATAACTATATCTCATAGAACAAAGACACAAAAAAAATAGCAACATGGAAGTAGAAGTACCAAGAACAAGAGTAATCCACTAGTTCCGCTCTTGTCCACCTGCTCCCAGAGCTTTACTGCCTTGTCCACCGCACGACTGTTTCTCAAGCACCCGCTGCTGCTTCTGTCTCGGTGGCTCCTCCAACGCCTGCGGATCAACTGTGCGAGGAGTTGGACAGTCACATGCCATGTGACCCTGTCTGCCGCACATGTAACACAACATGGCACGTCTGGATATGTTACTCCCCTCGGTGCCTCGCACTACCGGCCATATAACCTGAGGTTGCCTACCTGCTGGTCTAGTCCTCTTGGACCTCCACATCATATGTCTACTACCTACAGGTGACTCATCTACTAATGGAAAATCCTTCAGCAAAGGCAGCATCTCCTGAACACGCTCGGGGTGTAGAGCTACTGGTACAAACTCAACCCGGAATAAGGTCTCGATGTCTTCCCAGGTGAAGGTCATCCTGTCGAAAAACTGGAACAAGTGGCTCCACCATCTCTCAGCTGCTGCCTGAAAGTGGCTAGCAGCAAAGATCACCATGAAGTCTGCTGGCGTCCCTACTAGCTTGAAGACTCTCACCACAGCCTCCAGCCAATCTTTAGCCGCCTGTTGGTCCGTCTCTCCCCAGAACATGGGTGGCCTATGGCGCCCGAATTCATGTAGCGCGCTCAATCGGCGTGCATCACGTGCTGCTAGGGCTGGTGGCATCGGTGGACCAACGTATGGTAGTACCACTGGTGCCTCCGCTGGTGCTTCTACATAAGAGGGCCCTGTACCGAAGCCTCGTCGCTCGGCAGGCTGTCAGTATGCACATCCCTCTGGGCTCTTGCTGGTCATCCATGAAAATGAATCCTGATGAAGCAACGTCACACGATCAAACGATTTATACTTGGTGAGCTGACCTGGTTTGTGCCGTTTTAAGGGAAACCTTTGAAAACACACAAGCAATTAAGTTTTTCATGAACTGAGTCGGAAATCAGAAGTCAGGGTCCCAGTGTATGGATACGTCGGCCGCCCGCACCAACACTAGACTCCCTGAACTGAAGACCACACTTGGTACCCTTAACACTATTGCTTCACAGAAACAAAATATCAGAGTTATAAGTTCTGCGGTAGAACCGACTCATCTGATACCAATTTGTCACGACTCGTCCACGGGGCCCATGCTGTGACTTCCCCAAGCCCACCTTCCATAGGCCAGGGGATAGCGACTAGCACCAAAGGAGAAATTACTGATAACTAGGAAGGCATTCCATTTATAAAAGTAATCAAACACCACAGAGTTCAATCGTAAGTAATACACTAAGTAAAAAAAGGAAGTGATAAAAATTAAATGGGCCAGAATACAAACCCAATCGAATGTACAGCTACAACTGAACAAAAGTACAATAGAAAAAGACAACAGCTGGAAGAATGGAAGCAGCTCCTGGGACGTCTTCCTTGGATCCTACCTGAAGGGTAGGTATAGATAGCGTAGCTCCTGTATTGTCCACCACGGATCCTACCTGAAGGGACGGTACAGATAGCCACCACAACGCCCTTTCCCTTCAACGTCCTTCGAGTATCGTCTCGTCATGAAGTCCATCTCCGAATACTGACTCATCGAGAGGTCCACCTCTGGGTACCGTCCAGTCCTCGAACACTCGGCCTCTGTCAACGTTGCCCGACGTCTGCAACCAACACAACGAGGTGCGGGCATATCCCATGCAGTGGTGAGTACAACGATACTCATTAGGGACACTGAGACCCTCATGTTCTCACTAAATCCAACAAGGATAACAATAATGAATATCTCAATGGATAACCTCTACTTAGGTATATGCCTATACATATACTTATGTTATCATGTAACCCATCTCAATCATGAAGAAACACAAAGATTATGAAATAAACGGATAACCAATGCCCAGGTATATGCCCATACATATACCTATGTTATCAAGTGACCCATCTCAATCTTGAGGTAAATAAAAAGGTCATAGACTCAGCTAAAACTAGGATTTTCATTATCGAAACCGTAACTACTGAAGAGCCCTGTCTCTGGAGTGTACAATGATCTTGTCACGACTCTGAGGTACTGCTCACTAACCTAATACTGCTGAGGTATTCCTCCTGTCGAGTACCGTGGGTCAGCCACCGAAACACAGTAGTGCTTCCCGCTGGGGTATGCCACCCAAACATGGTAGTGCATCCCCCTAATAGCCTGCAGAGGTACTCTCCGGACGAGTACCGCAGGTCTGCACCCAAACTAAGTAGTGCTCCGTCTTCCATGGGTCTACACTCAAACAAAGTAGTTCTCCGTCCACTGGGCTAGTCGACTCACTCCAAGTCGAGTCAGTCAAGCAGTCGTCAGGTCTCAGCTGGCTACACGGTCTCCGTACTCCGTACGGTCATCTCTAGGAGGGTTTGCTCCATGAGCTACTGGTCGATAATCCAAGTATCAAAAAGTCTGACTAAGATGTATCTAAAATGACCATCTCATCATAGGGGTCTCAACGCAACAGACGACGTATCAATCGGACGCCCGGTCTGTGAGATACTAGCATTTTCATCCCAAGGGCCCGGTTGGTTTCATGTGTGAACCAACACGACTGTATCTCAACTGTACCCCAAACTCTAATAGGTTATGGTCATAGGGACCGTTTCTCAACGTGATCACCAACGCCGCTGACGGTTCATCAAACGGACGTCCGGTCTAAAAGTTGGCAGCTTTTCGGTTCTAGAGGCCCGGTTGGATTTCGGGTACAATCCAACCCTGCCACTATCCAACTACAACCAAAACTCAGGAAAATTATGACAAAAGTTCCGTCTCATCAAGAGAAATCTAACAAAGTCAACGACACATCAATCGGACGTCCGGATCTCAAGAAATAAGCTTTTCCGCTTCAAAGGCCTGGATGGTTTCGTATCCAAACCAACCCGGTCATACTCAATGTTCTCCGAAACCTCGACTGTAATATACCGAAACGACCATCCCGATCCAAGGATCGCATCGCAGCTGATGGTGTGTTGATAGGTGGTACATAGCTCAATATATATTAAAAATAACGTAAGAGGATTGCGAATAGGGGGTTCGGGCCCGGTCCGACCCGGCCTGATACCCCCTGGGTCGTCCCGAACCGGGTTGACCTGACCCGGGTCCGGGTCCAGCCCATTAGGGTGCGGCCTGGCCCGGCATAGCTCTCTCGGCCTTAACGGTCGAGCGACAAGGGTGCAGGGGGGGGGGTGTTGCCCCCCTATTCGTGAAACAGCGACCCCCATGAGGGGGGCCGCTCCTGTCGGTCAGCTAGGGGTTACGACCCCCGGAACATCCAGGTAGCCAGCTGGCCCGGCTGGCCGGGCGTAATGCTGCCGTGGGACACCGCAGTCAAGCCCTCCTGCTCTAGCGCTGGTGGTCGGAATCCATCCGCCGCTCTTTTCTCCACTGCGGCCAAAGGTCACGGCGTTGGTCCGTCCGGCGCGGCGCGACGGCACCGCGTCCCTCCACTGCGGCCCCGCTCTGGCTGCAGTCTCTTCCAGGTTCACTGGCGCGGCGCGACGGCGCCGCGGCTTGTTCGACTTCAACGGCGCGACGCAACTGTGCCACGCTACTTCGCCCAATCTTTCATATTTTCTGCGCGGTGCACCGGCACCGCGCTACCTTATTCGTGCCGCAAACAAATCAATAATCAAGGGGGGGTGAGGGTCGGCCATGTTCGTGCGGTCCGACCCCCTCTCATTATTGCGATAATAGGTGGCTCAATTAAAGATGATAGTCAACGATGAAGGTAATCATGAACAAAAAGAATATAATACCCTACATCGAAGAAAAAGTTGAACAAAGGATCATCTCATAATTGCACGTTGCAGAAGAAGGTGTCGCTGAAAAAGGATCGTCGCGTCGCGGAGAAATGATTCGTCGATGTCGCGTTATCGATCTCCGAGGATCCAGCATTGTTGTCGACCTTTGTCGGAGGGCGCCGTTGTTCGCGTTTTTCGCGTTCTTCATTGAGGAAGGAGTGCTTCCAGGGTTTGAGTGATTTCTCTCCATCCCTCTCGCACAACGAACCCCATTAATAAAATAAGACTTGCCATATTTTTTTAACACACAAGACAAACGTTTTGAAATTCAAAAATTGAATCCAAGAATTTATTACTTTGAATAACCTACTCAATTAATGAGTTGACTTTATTTAAAGGGGGGGTTTCTTTTTTAGTGTTACAAAATTAAGAGGGATGGTTATGAACGTTAGGGTAAGGTGAGGGGTTGGGCTCGTGTGGGACCCACCCCGCCTTAATCCTCACAAAGGTAGTTAACTACATGTGGGTCCCAGCCCCAACTCCCTTACTTAGGCTATAACCACAAAGAGAGGGAAAAACTATTGTGACACAACACTTAATCTATTTAACATGAAAATGAAAATATAATTGTAAAAAAATTATATTTTTATTCCTCACTTTTTTTTAAACAACTCCTCCCAAGAAAACGCAACTCCAGAAAGGGTCTTCTTAAGCAATTACCGACTCTATGAGTTCATCGGTGCCCTCGGATTTCAATTCCGAGCACCGGATCAAAAGTTAGAAAAACCTTCTTGTTCGTTCATTGAATGTACCCAAGCTAAACTTTTGAAAATTATTCCGGGCACACCGGGCTTCGGAATCAGGTTCCGTCAGAAACTGCACTCTTGTAAAATTCCAAAGAAATTAAAAAAAACTTGAATTTTCTAGGACATTACAACAACACTCTCTTATATATGATATTGAAATGGATTCATATTCTGATTTTGAATGTGTGATCTATGATTATGACATGGTTATTGAGTATGATGATAGATTTTATTCTTTATTCTCTGATTTTGATGATATATATTCTTGATACTTATGATCATTGTGCACATATTTCAGTTCCTTCAATTTCTCCAACAAATTACCATCCCCCTATATTGGAACTCAATCCATTGCCACATAGTCTCAAATACTCATACTTGTTAAGTGGTGAGAAATTACTAGTAATAATTGAATAAAATATTTCGCTTGAACATGAACAAAAACATTTGAATATTTTGAGGGAGAACATTATGGAAATCGGGTGGTCCTTAGATGATATATCATGTATTAGAACATCCATTTTCATGCATATGAATCTTTTGTAGTATGGGGCTAATGTATTTAGGCATCCATATAGGAGACTCAATCCATCCCTTCTTGAAGTTATTAAAAAAGGGGATAAAAATTTCTCGGGGAAGGTACAATTTATCCCATTTTAGATTCATAGTGGGTGAGTCAAATTCAAGTTGTTTCTATGAAATGAGGTGTTACTGTTGTTAAAAATTGTATAGAGGGGTTATTTCTAATTAGGGTGAAAATAGTTGGCATGTGTGTATTGATTATAGGAAACTAAATCAGTCCACTCGCAAGGACCGTTTTCCCCTCCAATTTATTGATTAGATGTTTGAGAGACTAGTTGGGAAAACACTCTACTGTTTCATGGATAGATTTTCTGGATAATTTCGGGTTCCTATTACTCTATAGGATCCGGAGAAGACAACATTCACTTTTCCATTTGGTATGTTTTCTGACCGAAGGAAGCCATTTTGACATGAAATTCCCCAGGTACCTTCCATAGATGCATGGTGAGTATTTTATTAGATATTATTGAGCCATAAATGAAGGTATTTATAGATAATTTTATATTGTATGGTTATTCTCTTTTTGATTGTATCTCTGTTTTGGAAAAGGTTTCGAATCACTGTATTGAGAAGAATCTATTCTTAATCTTTGAAAAGTGTCATTTCTTCGTAGTGAATGGGATTTTCTTAGGTCATGTAGTGTCAAAATCATTGGATAGATATTGATAGATCTAAGGTAGATATCATTTCATCATTATCTAAACCATTATGTGTGTGTGATGTTAGATCTTTCCTTGGGAATGCGTGATTTTACTGAGGCTTCATCAAATATTTCTATAATATTTCTCTTCCTATGTAACATTTACATCAAATGGATTCATATTTTTTGATTGATGGTTCTTGCGGGACTTACATTGATAAGATAAAGAAGTGTATAAGCACTCCACCTATCATACAACCCCCATTTTAGGAGATTCCTTTTGAGCTTATTTGTGATGCCTCCAACATCTCATTTGGAGATGACATATCATAGATTGTGGAGGGACATTCACATGTGATTGCATATGCATCGAGCACACTTGATTCAGCCCAATAAAATTTCAATTTCATGAAAAAAGAGTTTATTGTTGTCATTTTTATTTTTTTAAATTCCATTAATATTTATTAGGAACTAAAGTAGTTTTTTTTTGTCCATTCAACTCTGAGGTACCTATTGAAAAGCCAAATGTAATGCACAAACATATCTAATCGATGCTCCTTCTTCAGGAATATGATTTTAAGATAAAGGATAAGAAAGGGTTTGAAACCCTAGTGGATGACCACCTGAGTATATTCACTCACACAATAGAGGATGACACCTTGGACCATGTAAGACATCATGACACTTTCCCAAATGATCATATCTATTCAATATTAAGTACGCATCCCTGGTATGATGATTTAGGGAACTACCTTGTTGCCTCTCAAAATCCTAAAAATTTAAAGAAACAAAAATTACAAAAATTAATGAATGGGTATATATTTTATGTGTGGGATGACCCCTACATATGGAAAATGTGTAGTGACCATGTTATTAGGAGGTGGGTTCCTTGTCATGAGTTTGAGTCTGTTATACAATCGTGTCATGCACCTTCTTATGGTGGGCCCTATGGACCCAACAAACTTCTAGGAATTTTTTGGGCTCTAGAATGTATTGGAAAAGTTTATTACATGATTATCATGTGTTTTTCATGTTGTGCTCATGATTCCAACTCACTGGTAATATTTCTAAGAGACATGATATACCCAAGAACTCATATTATTCTATGAGATTTTTGATGTACGGGGCATCAATTTTGTGGGTCCTTTTTGTATTTCATTTGGGTTTTTGGTATATTTTGGGCATATGGGTTGACACACTAAACATAAACACCATACCACCTCAAACCAAATGGTCAAGCTGTGGTTTCACATTGGGAGTTAGATGTTTTTTTGGATAAAACCACGTAGGCGAATATGAACAATTGAAGCAAGCACTTCGATGATGCAATTTGGGGTAATAGGACATCACAGACGACCCCCATCGGTATGTCCCCTTTTTGGATTGTTTTTGGTTAAGTGTGTCATCTCCCCATGGATGTAGAGCATCAAGATTATTGGGGTATAAAGAAAATTCAACATGGATTTGGAAAATGCTGGAATCCAAAAGAAGTTAAAAATTAACGAGAATGAGGAGATATGATTGTCTTCATATGAGAACTCAAGGATCTACAAGTAAAGATCAAATGAATCTAATGATAGAATGATCCAATAAATGGAGTTTAAATTTGGAGAGAAATACCATATCTATAGTTCAAGACTGAAGCAGATGCCTGGTGTTTTGTGTTCCAGGTGGTTAGGTCCTTATGTTGTGACTAATGTTTTTCCTTATTGTGCAGTGGAGATCACACAAGAGGACACACGATAGAGCTTTACAATCAACAAGAAACGTTTTATGAAACACATTGAGGGACTTCCAACTGATGTAGTTGATTTTATCACACTGCATAACCCCATCATCACTAGATATTATGATGTTGTCCCTAACCCTTTCATTTTTATATTATTTATACTATATAAAATTATACATTTTATGTGCATACATCATCTCATAGGTTAACATTGAGAACAATGAAATATTTTATGTTTTGTGGTGGGGAAATCATTTTGGGGTAGATATTTAGATTTTTCATTTGTGCGTTTTAGGTGTATTTTATTTTATGTTCTTTGATAATATAATCTCAATAAAAACAAAATAAAAACAGTAAAAAAAGAAACAAATATATCATGTACCATTATCATGATGATCAAAAGGAAAATGCATGTGTTCAAAAAAATCGATGAAATATAAGTATGAGTAATATTTCATCATCAAGGGTAGATTTTCATAAAAATTGAATTCATCAATGATATGAATGGTTTTTTCATTATAAAACATTTTATTTTTTCACATCATTATTTGTGATATTTGTTCATGTAAAATTGGGTCTTTGATTTCCCAACACAATTTTTTACACAATCACGACTTGTTAGTTTCTCTTACCCAATTGAATTTATATTCAGGGTATGTATTCATTTTCACCTTATACCATTTTTATTTTGTACGTTTGTTTCTCATCTAATCATTTACATCATTGTACCATATTTATATATGTGTGTGCACCAATTATCTGACTGTTGTACACACTCTAAATAAATTTAAAAATATATCAAAAATTTAAAAAAGCCCTAATTAAAGAGGGTAGTGAAGAAATGTACAACATGTGGGGATATTTAGGTCAATAGATCATGGTTTGACTTCTGTGAATTCTTAAATGAGTGGTTTTTGCATTTGATTCCAAATAATGTTGAATAAGCTCAGTGTAATAGAGTCAAGTATGAAGAAAAAAGTTTATTGGCTAGAATTTACTAGAGAGAGGGTGGATAGGCAAGCTCAGAATGGTTGGCACACACACAAGGGGAATAAGAGGCATAGTATGCCCATGACTTATTTTTCTATGATTAGTTTTATGAATCTCACTGAATTGTGTTTTGAATCATTTCATGAGACAATGAAATTAATATTTATTGATATTGTTTCTTGATGGGATTATTACTTTTCTTATATTTGCATTGTGGATTGATAAATATGAATTTGCATATCTTGTCAAAATAATTTCAAATACATGATATCATATTTTTGCAAGGAGTGAAAATGGTATGTGTGGGGGATTAGATAAAACACATTTTTATTGAATATTTTATTGATAATAAATGATAGAATTTCCTCACATTGTGTTATATATTTTTATATATAAAATATTTTTTATTAGATCATTCATTTCAAAATTTAATGAAAATCCATTTTTACCCTTTATAGTGAACAATATAATTTTAAAGATAAATATATTAATATTTATTATTAGAATATGAATTTTGGGACTGTATTCACAACATAATGGGATACAACCTTGTTTCATTACATTGGATATAAATAGTGTGCCTGGTTAGAAAAAATGGACCATGAAGTCAAATGTGGGTTGGACCCGCCAAATTGGACATCGTTTCAGTATTTGGGCCATTATATCTTCATTTGAGCTTAGATTGAGCACATGTTTTCATGGGATCTCTCCAACCAAATTGTGCACAAACCATTCGTATGGAACAAATGTTGGTTTACATGTTTTTTAGGTCAAATGGGTGGTACAAATTGGATTAAAATATCGGGCTGAGATTCCCCATTAACACATGTAACCTCTTTAATACTAGCCTCCTCTCCACTCAATAAATTACTGTTTTCACATTTGGATGGGTTGGGAAGTAAATTAGCTGATTTTAAGAAGATGATTTGTGATTCTACACCATTTTAATTAACAATTGGAAGAGTTAAGCTAACAATGTATGATCTCCTCCAAAATACCTTTCTTTTCTTCTTCATTGTTTTAATGTTATTGTGATTTCAATAAAATCATAGTTTCTTTTCCACTTATTCTATTATTTTATATATTCTTCTTATATTAAATTTCATCTTTGGCCTTGAATTAAAGAGTAGAGACAATATTGGGTTATACCCTTTCTAATCCATTGTATTTTCATAACGTTTCTACGATGACTACAATGCCCATGGAAGATTAGTTTTATTAGTAATCGATCAAACTATATTCTTCTTCATTAATTTATTTTAAAAAGATGATATATTTTTATTTATATAATATGATATATTAATTATGTTTTTAATTTATTTGAAACTCAGCATTAAATTGAATAATTAACACAAAAACATGTGAGGATTAGATTTTGTGTAAATTGTTAGAGCTCTATTTTAATCGGTAATACATAACAATACCGGATCTATTTATAGTGTTCATATATAATCCCTAAACACAATTATTTCAAATACCCAGAGAGGAATTGCTCCTTAATTAACCATTGACCAAAATGTAACCTTATAACATCAATCAAATCTGGGTGTTGTAATTGAGTATTCTGATGTTAGCCTAGGGTAATATTCACAAAATCGTTGTGGTATAGATAATTCTTGTTGGGTTCATGATTAAAAAATTAAGGGATCATAATTAAGTAAATGTTAATTTAAATGACAGTGATAAATAATTGAATGAATAGGTAGAGTTAGATCGAATATGTCTTTTAAAAAATTTCCTAAAAAAACACTTATTGTTGAGTTATTTTAATTGAACATCATTTCAAAAAAAACAAAAAAAACAATATTCTTATAGAAAAAATATAATAAAATTATAAAAAACAATCAACCCCAATCCTTTTAATTAATGTTATTATTTACTTTTATTTTACTTTTAAAAATTACTCTAATATATTTATTTAATAAACATTTTCCATTGCGAGACGACTTTGGTCATCCACTCTATGGCACAGTAGTACCCAAAAACCACTGATCATTTTAGGGCAACCACAACAGCGTCTTTCACCCAATTTTTCTATGAATTGATCATTTTTGGCACCTCCAAACCCCCTAAAAACACCAAACCACATCCAAAAATCATAATAAAGTTTCTACAACTATCCAAATTCTGATTCAAATCTTACTTATAAAAATGGTCATACTATAATACGGAAATTAAAATTCCATTTTAATTAAACAACATGTAAATGCAACGGTTGATATATCTGAATAATTGAATTTATTATCCCATGTATGATAGTATTTTTAAGTATCTCAGTATAATAAAATGGTATAAAATTATATCATCTCTAACATATTTTGTGTCATTAATTTAATGAATTATTGTAAATAAAAATCTAAAAAAAACCTGATTTTTCTTATAATAGAATATATAAATTTCACTATGAGGTAAATATTACATATTTTAACAATTCATATATGTACCATTTAATTTTTCGAGTTTACATTAAAATTTATATATATGTATATTTGTACTAGAAATGGTGGAACATCTATATCCATCTATAGATTGATAAAAATAATAGGATGTGAAATTATCATGTTTGTTACTAACATCTACCCTAGAATGAAAGTATTTTGAATTGAAATATTATGATAAACTAATAAATTTTTTATTATATTAGAATATATAAAATAATAATATTTAATTATATATTTTTCAATTGTAGTGAAATGAGGGATAATTTTATTTTATAATATAAAAACTCAAATAATATGTATTATTTTTTGTTCTATGGTTCTTCTATTTCCTTTTGTCAAAATTTGATTATCCTAATAGATGTTTGGATGATAAGTCTTTTGATTGAATTTATGTTTTCAGAATTTCAATATATTTGCAAGGAATTGTTTCCTCAGTATATTTAGTTTTTAATTGGACACTATAATATATTAAAACATAATATTTATTTATATCATAATTAATAACTAATGACGACACATTTTTAAATACATCATTACTCATACTAGATATTTATATCCTTATTATATATAATTCATGTGAAATTTAGTAATTTCATATGGAATATATAAATATAAATCCCCCCATAAAGAATTATTATTATTATTAATCATAGAATGGTTTCTTGAGATAAAATATATATTATTTGTTTTCATGTTGTTTTTATAATTTTTAAAATCTGAAGCGTATAAAAATGGATGAAAATAAAAAAAATATTGAATGAAAAATTATATTGAATATCTTAAAAATACTTTGTAGTGATTTATGTTGTAATATTTTTATGTTTTTATATCAAGTGGAAGTTCTACATCGAGTGATCCATCCCATTAGGCATAATTATTTTATATGTAAATATTGTATTAAATGGAAATACATGATATAATACCAATTTTTAGGTCCATGGAGTTATGAAATATATAAAATTGGTATGGAAAATTCAAGGTGGGTGAATTTTTGATTAAAAAATATCGATCACCAAAAAATAATAATATAACAATAATATACATAAATTTCAGTAAATAGTTTTTTATAATTAAAAATATAATTTTTTTGAAATAGAAAAAATAGTAAGGACTATATATTACAAATTATTAGGTTATATAAATCTCTAAAAAACCAATTTTTGTATATTGAAATGATAAATCAATTAATTGATTATACAAGTACAATATAAATCAATGTAGTCACATACTATTTGGAATGATATAAATTGGGATGTTTATATAAATAAGAATGATGATATTAGTCATTCTTATAATGATAAGAATTTTCTAATATTATATATATAAAAAGAAAAAAATGTGAAAAAATGATATATTTATATGATTTGTATATGATAATAGATTTAAAAGATAAAACTTATATAATAGAGTACCATTATAGTAATGTGTAGATGAATATTATAACATCGATAAGATAGATAAATTTAGTGTAATATGGAAAATGTCTAGTTATGTTTTTAGAGAAATTATAGCAAGAAAATTAAAACAAATATTAATAATTTTTTAGAAAATTTTCCCCCACTCCCATATATATTTTATTATGTATGTATATATGAAAAATATCTCACTAGTATTACTAAAAAATATTAATTTATAATCCAAATCATCATAATATTCTTATAAAAATAACAAAAACAATGATATTGAGTATATATAGGCCGAGTTATTGATAGATAAATTGAAAATTCCTTATCCTTCCAACTTATTAATTTAATTTTAACAAATTTTTAAGGTAAGATTATAAGGAAATGCCAATTTTTACCCTTTATAAATATATTTTATAGAAAAAATTAAAAAGAGTATATATAAATAAGAATTAGTTCATAAAGAAAATTTGAAATATATTTTTTTAGAAAATTATTGAATTAATAGATAATTATGTTATAATGATTAATCTATCAAAAAAATAGATTTGGGGTAATTATATTGGGGAATGTATCCAATTATTTAACATTAATTTATCTACTAAAAGTTTTCTATATTGGAAATAAAAAAATTCATTTGAGAATTATGTTCAATAATGAAAATTGAACTATTATATAATATAATAGTTAGTAGTAACATGAAATCTCATTCACCACATTAACTAAATTTTTATACCTTAGAATTGGAATCTCATTTTATTATTAGCATTAATAATTGTTTTCATTATATGATTTGTGGAGGATAAAAAATATATATCCATTTTCATTTTATGGTTTTAATATTACACTTGGAATACATTTTCTATGTAGATAATAGTTGTTTTATATTTGAATATATAATGTATCTAAAAATTTTTATCTATGATATCATCAAACAAACTATATCCAATAATAAAAATTAGAATAATTAAATATGGTAGTTATCAAATTTTATACACGACGAGAAATGATGTTAAATAATAAATATATTCTATATGATTCATACAATCTTTTATTTTTTGTTTCTTTATCAAATTTAAATTTTTTAATGATATCAGTGATCTTTTCATCTTTAAGTAAAAAAATATATTGTCAAGTAGATAGTGAAATATAATAATATTACATAATGTAAATATTTTGTTAGTATTTAGATATTATTTCCTTAATTCTGTTTGATATAAACTATATTAAATATTTTTTCATTCATATTTCATTCCAGGCATCAGATGATATTATTATTTTTTAATGAGTATTTTTATCATGATGCATGAATTAGATTCATCAAAGAATCTGCCAATGTGATCATTTTAATAACAATATCAAAGCCTAAAAAGATTTTAAACCTTTAGTATTCATCATTTTCAATAGATGATCTTTAATAATTTATAATTAGTATAATAATACGGCCTTTAATAAACATTTGGTTAACATTCATGGTTTCACCAAAAAATTATTCTCTTCTCTTAAGAATTTAATATATTCAGACATTAATAGTTTCTGTAATATATAATTTCCATTATCCAAAATATTATTTATTCAAGTATATATCATCTAGGTATTACAAGATATACATTTTTTGTTATGTAATTACTATGGTGTTACTTATTAAATATTTAGATATTGTTTTAATTACATAGATACTATATAATTATAATATATTCATGTACTTTTTTTGGGTATACATTGAAGTAAATTTTTCATTTTTCTAATGGTTATTCTTAAGAGTAGTGTTCATTTATTTTATTACATACTATTTAATTTAATATATACTATCATTATGTTTATATATTATGTAATGTTTATCTTAGACATCTGAATAACCCTTATATGCATTTCTTCTTCAAAAATTTATAACTATTTAAAATTTATTAATCCATTCAATCAACATTAAGGTGTAGTACTAAAATACATGGATTAAATATTAAATAATAAATAATTTATTGTGATAATTAACACATTTTAATTTATATGGTTAAAATTATGAAATTATGATGTTGAACGAATAATATTTGGCACTATATGATGCATTGGACTAATGAAAAACCTAAATCATCTATAAAACCAAGAATCGATATGGTAAATATTCGATTATATTTATAAAATTTCTAATCCAACACCTTACCCATAGAGTTCATACACAAATATTAAAACATTCTTTGATACGTGGTTTTAAATCATGGACATCAAGGATGAATTTCACATAATCAACTTAGAAGTTAATGATCTATAATTAAGAAATAAAAATAAAAAATCATCCCAAAATTCAATCTTGTTTTTACTCTTCTAATTAAATATATAAATCCTCTAGATCCCATGTCAATCTAACTCTATCATCTTTTAGGTTTCATTGATTAATACATGATTATGAGAAGAAAAAGTATTCAATCTAAAATGGTTATGAATGATTTTATATTTTTATTTTCTTCGAGAATATACATGATTTTAATTAAAAATGAAATATATTTCATTCATGAACTAATCAAATTGAAAAAATAATACTATGAAAAAATAGTTCACTATTGTATAATTGAAACCGTGAATCATACATGAGTTGTTGTGAATAATTTGAATTAATATAATTTCACTAATTCTATGAACATCAATTAGTTGTTGTGACATATGTGTATGTATCTGATGTATCTTTAGAATGTGATATAATTACCCAATATTGAATTCATGTATACACAATGATTATAATGAAATAAACTAAAACTCTTACATTCCATAAGTCATATAATGATTTGAATCCTCCATCAATACTTTGGATTGAATAAATAATTATATAATTAATCATAACCTATTCAACAAACATATGAAAAACAACATATTTTCATCATAGTATATGATAGGTTTAATACTCTCTCGGTTATGATCATGTAATAAGAATAAACCTCACATGCCTATACCCAAGAAAAATAGAGTATAAGATCATCCTCATTGGTGAGTCACTCATTAATGATATTATAATTTCATTTCACTATAGTAAACCTTTATTGGGGAAATTTATTAGGGAAATGAAATAGTATACATCACCTAAAAAGATTGATTTGAGAGGGAGAAACATATTATGGTAGTATCTACATGGTTTAATCATATAGGGAATGTATATATTTTAGAAATCGTGTTTGTTTTACAGTAAAGGAAAATACATTATAAAATTAATTTAATTAGCATTATCAAGGGTTAAACCATGAGAGAAAATAACCAACGAGGTCATTCTAACTAGTTAATCTTAGAAAAAATAATGTATGAAGAATAATATCCTCATAAGACTACGTATATTAGAAAAACTAACACTATTATATAATATTTATTGGGTGATGATAATAGTAATAATATCACTTTGATATCTAGTGTATCAATCTTGAAACACCATCATACAACACATTATGTTACCAAAAAAAATTATAAAAAATATAATGGGAATATAAGTCATAACCATAATATATGTTGAATAATATTTATCGTGTAATCTTATTATACATAGAATCATAAAAAATATGTTTTCCATTATAATATTAAATGAAATTCAGTAGTGTATGTATTCATATAATGAATAATTTTGGTTAAATAAAGTTCATTTTTTAGTTATAGAGAATTTATTAACAATATTTTCATAAAAATTAAGTGTTTAGAATTTTTTTATTAATCTTTTTGGGATATATTAAAAGGAATTAATATTATTTAAAAATATTAAATTGTATATTCCTATTTAGTAGAATATTGGATTGAGAAACAAATATCCACATTGAGTATATAAAAGGTTGATATAAATTTCATAATATTATAGTATATTTTTAATAAAGATAAAAAAATTTATGGGTCATTGCGGGGGATCTTAAACATAAATAATATTTACTAAAAATATATTTTGATATAAAAATATCATATTTATTTATTTGACATTAATTTTTATGGTATTTAGGGTTTGAGGAATTTCTCGTGATGGGGTCCTCCACCTTAGGGGGACATATTAATTGTGAAAAATCAACCAATGAGTGTAATAAATGTTATTTGAATATTAAATTCACTTATGAAAATTTCTATGTCTTTACATCTCTCCAAATAATTTATTAATTATTGATTTAATTATGACATAAAAATCAAGTATATTACTTTCAAAACAATAATGAAAATAATACGATTGAATTATAAAAAATTTTAGGAATATATTTTTTAAAAATCAAGGGAGAGGTTTGAGAAGATAACCATTTATTTTCCTTTTTAATGGTTTAGAAAATTGATTTTTAGTTCCTAACATATATATTATAATCCTCAATTACATATACTACAAATGGTATAATAAAATTAAATGGTAGTTCATAGATTATGATATATTATAGATATAATATTTAGTGGTCCAATGTTATATCTTAGATTTTATAATACAAAGGAATATTCAAGGAAAATTAAATTTAGAATATTTTTTAAATACCAATTTAAATTAAAATATTTTAATATTATTTAAATTTCATATATGAATTTATTAAAATCCTTGAAATAATGTTTCTAAATTTTTAGATTAAATTGATACAACTTCTCTATTATATTTAATCAATGTAAAAACCATATATCCATGGAAATATATTAGAGATAAAAAGAAAATGTTTTTTGAATCACATTGATTGTATTTATTTTTACAAAATCTTTTTTGATGGATAAATTAATTAAACCTTATGTTTTTTTTTCAATACCAATTATAAAATGTATATAAAAAGAATTAAATGGTAAGGATCATTAGATTGAGAAGATACTCTACATAAAACATTACACCTGTCAATCATTTTATAATGAAATATGCGTAACAAATATATATATTTCATGTTCTTTGATAAATATTCATTAAATTGCACAAACTCTTTCTTGAGGACTATAATATTTTAGTTCCAATAGATACATGAAAAAATAAACAATGGTGCATATGTGAGCTACATTAACTCCCACTGCATTATTTACAACTAGAACCCCTTTTATATGTATTATAAATAAAGAATATCTTTATAAATTCAAGAATATATATATATAAATGGTTAGTTAATCTGATATTTAAGGGAAAACTAGGGAGATTTTTAATGATAATATGAGCATAATGATATGAGAACATGAGTATAAAATTTGAAAATAATACCATGTATTTACAATACCACTATCATGAATCATGGTATATTGATTGCTAGTTCATAAGACATCAATGATAGGGGAATGAAAGAACATAATGCAAGATATCATAACATTGGAATAATACATGGAATTTTTAGCATACACATATGAATAGAAAATAATTTCAATATTACTCAGAGATCACTAACAAGACTATCATAGATGTCATATTCCTTTACTAAACTAGGTTTACTCCCCATTCTAGAATTTTTTTAAAAAAAGGTCCACTCCTTCTTCCAGAATTCTCTTACTAATATTGGTTCACTTAATTTTTCCATTCTTATCTACCTCATGATATATAAATATTTACAAAATTCATTGGAGATATATATAGGTCTCCGACATTTCTTGATTACATCAACAATATGAATCCCAAAAGATCATAAAAGTTCCTCATATAATAACACATGAAATTAAATGGGTGTCATAAAAATTGAATTATATCATAACCAATGAAAATATATTCTTTTAATAATCATTTCATCATAGAATAAAAAATCAAAATAAGTAGGTTTCCTAGAAATTTTATCATGGCATAACATGTGGAAGGGAAACCGGTTTCATAAAAAAGTATTAATAAAAAACCAAAACCATTAGAACATATAATTATAGGGGTATCCATGAATCATATAACTATTAATTCATAATTTACCTCAATGGGTGTCATGTCTAATGGGGAATGGTTTTGAAATATATTATAAAAAAACTCCTGCTTAAAACAACCAATCCACACTGAAAAATTAATTATAAACATTAAAAGATTTTGAAGAAAATCCATTGAATATATAATTACAAACATATAAAATATTCTTTTATTAAATTATTTTTTTTAATGTCAAAATATTATATTCTTATCGTACATGTAAAAAAAATGATTCCATTAATATTTTTGGTAAAAACCAATCACGCATTTTTTGGAAAACAACATGATAATTCTCTCCAAACCAATTTTTATAATGTCAATTAAGGTTAAAAATATAATTTAAAACTAATAAGCTAGTAATAAAATAAATTTATGTTTTTTAAAATAAATTGGGTTTTGATGAAAACAAATTTCCCACCGAAGACAGAAATAATTTCACAGTTTTTTAAAATCATTTTCTTAATAATTTTATATACTAAATAGTGGGAAAATGATACCATTACATGATGATATCAGGAATAACCCAAGTAAAATTAATTTAATTATAAATTTTGAGATTAAGATCATGATATTTCGATCATTGCTGACATAATCATAAATAATACTAACAAACAATGAGATTATATCATAAAATCCTTATTATTTTTGTATCAAATGATCATACGAACCATTAAGTAATAACATAAAAAGGAATATTAAATATCACGAGGATGAATAAATTCATGATATTACATGTAAAGGGGCTTGTATATACACCTTATTAATGATTATATGTGCAAAACATTATGTACATCTCAAATAATGAAAATTAAGACAAAACCCCATTACCTGAATTCTTGAATTCCGTTAGATACATTCAAATATAAAGTATGATAAAAATAATTTTATTATAAAATAATTATAGAACCATATTAATTTATATAATACTATATGTGATGTTCTTATGACATTTTTATTAACCATTTATTAACAATTTATGGTTACAATTACGTTTTGTGTAATAATATCCATGATTTTTATGTCTGTTAAATTTTTTACTCTTAGTACTCTTAATTAGATTATTATTTTACCATCTCTAGAATAAAAAAATAATATATATATATACACATGATATATATATATATATATTCATTATATATTTATTTTTATTAATAATAAATTATAGATAGTAAATTAAATATACCATTCATGAAGACGGTAGGTCATGAATATGCATGAATTTTTTTTCCCATTTTATTATTACGTTAAAATAAAGGAAATAAAATGATATATATTATTATTTTATAATTATTTTTATTCCAAATATGTAACAAAAATTCTATAAATCCATCCTTAACACATTCAATGTAATGATTGAATAAATCACATCTGTTTTCATGGGGATAGTCTACAACACACACGAACAACATTATTATATCCCCCAAAAATTGAATTCTTTAAGGTATTTGGGGTATACATATTAAATAATCATAATAACATCATAAATATTAAATATAAAATATAGAAACAATAATTCTACCATTATTACTAGCATTGACTGGTTGTAAGGGAAAACAATTACATTGGTTCATGAGGTGTTAGTCCTCAGTACACATGAAGGATGATTTCATAACACATTTGATGAGTTTTTGTGGGGTTTTAGGTCATAAAATTAAAATAAAACAATATAAAAAGATGTACGATATTTTGGTTTTTATATAGATAGAATGTAAAAATAATTTATGGATAGTGATTAAGATATAAAATTAATACACAGGTTGAAAAATGTTACCTCTTCATCTATTTTTCTCTGTAGGTTTTTATTTAAGTCCTTTATAGGATAAATTTATGACTAATATAATCATTTAATGATAAGAGGATGGATATTGGGTAAAAATGGCAAGGTATTAATCGGTCTAAATATTTTTTAATGTGTGAATAATAGAGGATATTGGTGGTGTTATATATGTGGGGAAGATGACACATTTTTTATTTTTTCATAGAATTAGGTACTACAACGTTTTTTATATTTCAAAATTGTAAAAAATAGAACATTAAAATTATTTATAGATTTAATGTTGTAAATATGTATATACAATAGTTTTTAAACAACATTAATGGATAATTTTAACCTTATATTAATAATTTAACCCCTGGTAAACACATTTTTACCATAATAAAATTAATAAATTTTTACCACATTAACTAATCATTTTGGTGAATTTTATTTCAAACATATGAGAAATTTATATTTTTTTTCAAAATATAAAATCCATTTTACCAAATTCCATTCATTTATGTTCCAAAAATTAATTTAATATATATCTTGCACATGTGTTGAGAAAGTGGGTTTTATAGTGAAAATGATCAATAAATTACAAGAATATTGATTCCATTAACAAAAATTGGATTAATAGAAAAATATATAAACTAAGTATATTTTAAAATAAATTTAAAATATAAATTAAAATTATTTTTAACAAAATAAAGGATAAAGATTTAAATTAAAATTTAGTATTTTTCATTATTCATCAAAAATTGAAATATTTCATTAAAACCCAAAAAAAATCATCCTAAGATAATTATGAAAATATGAATTAAAAAATGAATTTTATTTTATCAATATAAATTTAATAGAGTTTAAAAATTTAAATTCATTAGTTTTCAAAAAAAATATAAATACGTTTTTTGAGAAAATATTATTTGTGAAAATATAAACATGTTACAAATAATTCATAATTTTAATATAATTATTGTTTCCATTTATAAAAAAATTAAACATACTATTTAAAAAAAAATTTGACTATTAATATCACTATTTTTAATAAATTTGTTTCATTATGAAAACTATATTAGAAATATATAATGGTTATATTAAAATTTATTGTTTTATGTAACAAATGCTATGTAATTTTTTTAGGTAGCTGAAACTTAACTTGGTGCTCTGAATAACTCAGGATTAATATTGGGTAGCATTCAGCATAACCCATAAATTGAATATAAATTATTTGAATTAATAAACTCATAAGAAGTCAAAATGATATTCATTTTTTCATTCTTTAACACCACTATGGATCGTAGTTAACGATGGTGGATGGATGAGGCAAGGCGAGGTAAAAAAAGTAAATATGGTTCTTTCAATTAGATCATTATTACGATCAAAAAAATTAGTGGGGTTTGAATATAACTGTTTGATAAAATTAAAAAAGTGAATTAGATCTCAATGTATGACTTTTTAAAATGATATTTAACATAGCTAAACCTATAAGGGTTTAATTAGTCGAAAATAAGCGTTTCAAAAACATGGAATATTTATACTACATCAGATCAATGATATCTTATGATAATAAATCCCACCCCTATACTTAATGAGAGGTATTTTTAAACTAAATGACATGATATTTGAATGAGGGCCACAATAATGTCACAAAATAATTTTTCTACATGTGAAATAACCATACAACACTATTGAATTTCTTTAGGGAGTCACAATCAAATTATAACAATTTTTAGGAGTCAAATAATACCATAAATGTTTATTACAATTATAGCCTATATTATATTTATGATATTTACAGTCACAAAAAAAGAACAATTCATTTGTAAGTAAAGATCATGATCTAGTGTATGGATTTAACACAAAAGAAATTTATGAAAAGTGAAGAATGCATCCAGAGAGACAATATTGAGCTAGGAAATTAAGAACATAAGAAGCACACATTTTTTTCTTGATCAGTGGATAAGTGAATCCCTTATAGTTTGTAAATATTTTATAGTCCATGTTCATCCATAATAGTCATCTAGTTGTTTGAAAAATATTCATATAGGAAAAGTATTTTATTTCAATATTTAAATAAGATATACCATATATGATCATTCATTGAGCGTTGTTCAAATATAGATCTTCTTATATTCTACTTTGATTAATTTCCCAATAAATAATAGAATTCAATTACTATTAAATATATAAAATGTTATAATAATTTAAATGATTAATAAAAATGTTATTAGAATTATTTTCTCAATTATTACACTATCAGTCATTCCATAATACATGAGTGAATGATAATGAACTAAGTATTTTTTTTTAAAATTGGAAAAAGATAATTATAAATGCTAAAAATATTTAAAATATGATCTATATTAATTTTATTTTGTTTCCAATAAATAATTCAATATATGTTTCTTTTATAAAATATAAAATTCAAAAAACAATAAGAAAAATCGTGCATCATATGTGATAAGTAAAAAAGATATATAAAATAAACATGAAAACATTAAAATAACATTTAATACAATCATTAGATATAAAAAATAGTTTATAAAATATTTATTTAATGAAATCATAAATAGATAATAAAATAAAAATTTACTGGAAATATAATAACTGATATGTAAAATATATGGTTTAATACTACTTATAATAATCATTTTTATATGATATGAAATCACATAAGAATAAAATTATAAGAATATAAAAAATATTATAATATATAATACCTCATTAGAACTAAAAAAATTTATTTTATAAAAAACAAGAAAAGAATATCATAATTATGATTATGCACTATCATAAGATACAATTTAAATATCATTTTAAAAATAAATTTCGTATATAATAATTTCACACTATAAAAAATCAAGATATTTATTAAAATTGAACATTTTGAGTTCTATTTAATCATAAATTGTACAAATTGTGGATCATTGTAAGGATAAAATCATTTTTTAATGATGAAATAATTTTTTGAATGCTAATTATGATTTTTTTAAGAATAATATTATAAACCGTGATATGAATGATTTTGAAAACTTCATAAAGATAATTTTGAAAACATTATTTGTTTATTTTTAGATTCAAATGGATCATATAACCCATTAGAAAATATTTAAAATTAAGAATATAAATAAATCTCAAATATTTCAGAATAATAATAATTTCAATCAATATAACAATCATGTTAATCTTAGTAAATATGATTTTGGAATAAGTAAAAAATAATTTTAGAAAATACAATTATTCTATTAATAAAAATAAAACAAATTCCACTTATTTTTTCAAAAATTATTATAAGATTCAAAACTCATTTTCATGGGAATAAATCGAATAACTTGAAATAATGAAAACATTAAAAAATGAAATTGAATGGATCCAATCAACAATGGCAACATTCTTGGTAATTAAAAAATAAAAAATATTTTTAATACAATGTACACATTTTTTAAAATATCAAATTGGTTATATTTTGAAAATGAAATAAATTTTGACTCTTAAATATTGTAATAAAAAACAACATACTTAAATAATGTTCAATTTCAAGTGGACATTCATCATATCATATAAAAATTTTATCTTTTAAAAAATTTCTAATATAGAGGCTTTTTATAAAAAAATTGTCCAATTTATTTAGTCCACATTCTATAGGATTAGTCCCATTTACATATTTTAAAACATATATATGTTATTTAGTAAAAAATCAGAAACAAAAGAATAATTTTCAAATAAATCCAAAAAAATCCTATTTTTGTTTTCATAATATTTTTTAAAAATCAATTTATCAACAAGCATATATTTTTGAGTTATTCATGATGTAGTGTTAGATTGAGAAGTTTTAGATGGCCCTTTATGGTTATATTTTTACTTTGAGGCTTCTATTCACAACAATTATATTCCCTATTTAATTATTAAAATTTATCTAGATCAAATCCCTCTTTTATATTATACAGACCAAAATAAATATGGATAGAGTTTTAAAAAAATATTTTCTTTCTTTAGAAATATTATACGATATACTAATATTAATGTAACAAATAAAAATTGATTCTTAAAACAAAAAATAAAACATATCTTAAATTTATTTATTATATAAAATAAATAACATTATCCAAAAAATTATAAATTATAAATTTATGTATATTTCTATTCCAAAATTCATAATATTTCATTTATAAAATTTATAATAGTAATTATATTAAAATATTAAAAAGTAGTAAAATCATATTTACCAGAAAAGTATTTTCCTAAATTATAATCACATAACCAATTTGATTCCATTTAAATTAATGTTCAATTTTTTTTCTAAAACTCCATTTTTCAAAGGATTTTTAGGTATTGAAAATTTATGCAAAAAATATTTTTATTTTAAAAAAAAAGTCAAAATAATTTTTTTATGTTTGAATTCTATATTATTAAAAATAATCATCATCATGACATATTTTACTATTTTTTTCTAAGTTTAAAAAATTAGTAAAATTAGTTTGGTATTATATTTAATAAAAATCATTGTATTTTGAAGAAAATCTAATAAAAACCCATAGTAACAAAAGTAAATTTAGTTCCTCTAAGGTTATATATTTTAGTCTGACTAAGAAAGTAAATATACACTAGTTTTAATGGTATGTTATAACTTATCATATTAATTATCTTCATTGATGTTTTATATTGTTTTCCATTCATGCAAGTGTCACACACATAAAATATAACATTCACTAATTATAGTAATGACAGAATACATTCATTATTATATATTTTGTGTAATAATATGAACTCCATATGTCTAATTCATCCATGAAAAATGGAACTATCATTCGAGAAAAAAATTAAAACATTTTATATATTGCATGGTTATTTTTCTAAGGATAACAATATAAATATTTGTTATCATGGAGCATAAAATAATAAATAATCATTTTAAAATGGAAAAAATTTATTGCATTGAAATTAATATCAAATTACAACATCAAAATTTATATATATAATATTAAAATTATGCCTTAATTCAAAAACTTGTGTAACTACTGAAATACTAGTAGAGTAAAAAATTCATTAATTTTAAATTCAATAGTTATCATATTGAATTATCATTAAAAGAGTCAATATATATATATATATAATTTATTATGTGAAATAAATATTTATATAAATTGTTTTATATTCCTACATGATCCATTGTCAATTTACAATAAACCATTCTTAAATATTTCATGTAAATTTTCAAAAAACAAAATATTTTGTCCTCAATTATTGTACAAAAGATACTCTGGGACAATTAGTATTAGTAAATATTTTATTATTTACCCAAAAATATTTTTATTTTAAAAAAATGTATTTTATTAGATAATGATTTAGAAATAGGAGTTTTAGTAAATCTGAAATATTATGTGAATTTATGTGAAAATTAATTCATATAGATCCCTCTTACAATAAATAATAAAAAATTAGTAGTAATAGTACAATTAGGTGATATTTTTGTTTAATAATACCATAAAATTTGGGGTAATCTACATTCAAATGAAGTAGCAATAGTTTTTTAATTATCATAATAAAATAAATCATGTTTCTATAAATATATATTCCCTTGAAAAATTTTGACATGTTTTTCATTAACTTTTCTCTCTATTCATTTTTATATTAAATAAATAAATGAGTATAATTTAAATCATATTCATCTTCAACATTAAATGTATCGGTATTATTATTCTGTTTTTCTTTTTCATATCATACATAATTTATTTTCTAAATAATAATATTAGTATTACCTTTTAGTTTATAATAATTATTGTTAATCTAACAACATATTTTTTTAACATATTAATCTTTTCATTCAAGTCATTGATAGAAATATTTTATAAATTGGAATCATCATTAGAATGTATAGAATAATAATAAAAAACACTAACAAAATTTTTATATTCCATTATGCACTTTTTTTTATGATTTATTTTTTATTTCAATATTCTTCAATATAATTATATTCTACTGCATGACTTCAGATTGTTGATTAAGACTCAATCTATGTTTTTATTCAATTCTTGTCCTTATTTATATTTTCAATATTGGAAATTATTTCCTAATATACACTATTAATATTCTATACAAAAGTAAAATATGAAATAATATAATTAATGATTATATTACCCTTCCCTTTACCATATTGAATAAACTTTTTATATTTCCTTATATATTAGTTTTTGAAACCATACTTTCTCATAATTTTTAAAATACCAATAAAATTTTGAGAAATTTATTCGTTATCGCATTTTGAAATTTTTGAATCATAATATTCAAAAGAGGTATTATTAAATGATTTTCATTCAACAACCATTATCTTATAAGTATACACATTGGCATTGTTCTTTAACATCTGTTCACATTGAAGTAGTGAATCAATGATTTCATCTTAAGTATATTCTTTGAAATTGATTCCGTAATCAATGATAAACTCATTATAATATAATATGGTGGGTAGATAATTCAAAATTATTACAATAAAAGAAGATTTTTTTGAGGATTATCTAAAATTAATCATTAAATTTTCAATTCTTATAAACCAATTGGAGACCTGAATAATCGATTCGTCTTCTCCCATCAACAAATTTTGAAATTATTTACAATTAAATGAATGATTTGATCAAATTAAATTATATAAGTTAGTGTGAATAATTTATATATTTGATACAACATTAGGAGTATACTTAAGAGATGAAATATTGATAAAAATACTTCAATTGAGAATATAATATAATATTTTTATATCATTATAATTGATAACATATTTACTTCATAACCTCTAATAACAAAATCAGGGTTATAATTATATATGTTATAAGGTATTACTATAGTACTCACTTGATTAATATTTATCAACACAACATAGTCTTCAATTAATATTTTCTATAATCCATAGTTTGTACTATAAAAATGTGGTTGTTTCTATGCAATCCATTCATTATTTATTTACTTCTAAAAGATCATTTCCTTCGACATTGATACCTTATAAAATTATAACAAAGTGTATAAAAATATTATGGTTTTAGAATAATCTAAATAAGGATGAATTATTGTTACATGCTCAATGTTATGATACTAATAATGGTATCTGGAAAAAGAAATTTTATTAATCATTTCCAAACAAAGTCTTTGTTTTGTTTCCATTTGTAATGTAATTGTTAAATTTCTTTAAGGGATATGAGTATAGAGAGGATTTGAATAGAATATAATTAAAAATTTATATAATATTATTACATATCAAAAAATAATTATATTTATCAATATTTATTAATGTTAAATACAAAAGATAT
This sequence comes from Viscum album, assembly GCA_963277665.1. NCBI lineage: Eukaryota > Viridiplantae > Streptophyta > Magnoliopsida > Santalales > Viscaceae > Viscum > Viscum album. Next base: position 234,923,552 of record OY728157.1, on the reverse strand, counting down.
TATGCAGTGAAAAATAAATTTAATAAGAAATGAAATTATTTTAGCAGTTTCGATCAATGTTATATATAGTATGTTATTAAAAACCCTATACACCATGAGATGTATGGAATAAATAAACTAACCTAAATTATAATGTGAATATGAAACCCTAATAAAAATAATATTTATATTAGTGTGAAAAAAACCAAAATTCTATGAATTATAATATAGATAAAACTAACATTATGAATCATGGATTTTTATACCAATAATAATAAGATTTATTTTAGATGAAAAATTTAAAAACTAAGGTACATTTCTAGTATATGAAAAATTAAAATTGATTTATGATCAGAGTCAAAGAGACCAGGACGATGTAGTCAAAGAAAAATTGATGAATCAAAACAAATGGTTCTTGAGTTGTTGATTAATCCATCCACAAAATATATAAATCATTTTACATTTTTTATTTATTATTTATATCTATACTTTATTTTTATAAATATTAAAATAGGATCAGATATTTATTCAATGGTTTAGTAAGGTATAAAATATAAGATCATTCATATAATTTTTTTCAGAATAAGTTCATTTAATATTCATTATAGATATTATTCAATATAAATAATTTTCTGATACAACTATTAAATGTTCTATAATGGATTTAGTTATACTGATGAACAATAATATCGATACTTGGATTATCAACAAAATTATTGCATAGTTAGTTGTTCCATAATTCTAGAGTGGATGATAAAAACACACTGAATTGTTGTTAGAACTTTTTACAAGATATTTATTAATGCATAAAATATCAAAAAAAATACTCCATAATAATAATTAAATGTTTCTTATAAAACTATAAATATACTCTCTTTAATCCAAATTTGAAATTTGAAATAATTTCGAGAAAAACATATTCTAATTATCAAAAATATGAAGATGTTAATTTTTTTATCAATATGGTAGATTACATTGAATATGATCATTATATGTAAAAAAAATATTTATAAATCCCCTAATTTAGTAAAATCATAAACATATAATATATGATAAAATAAAAATACATATTGTTTAGACTTAGTGATTAATTTTTACTATTGTGTCAATATGTGCAGTAAAGATTTATAGAGAATTTTTATAGATTCATTTAATATCATTGGATGTCCTTCTTAGGAAATTCTCCTTATCATTGTGACAATATTTGAACTAAATGATAATGTCAGCAATGAATTTTCATTTATGACATATTATTTAGAATATATAAAAGAATAAGATGTGGAAATGGAATTGAATAAGGCCATGAAAAGTTACATTATTTATTGAGGATTTTTGTTTTGAAATCCATTAAAGTATTATATATATATAATGGTGAATCATTGAAGAATATTTTTTATTTTATTTATAGAATTTTTACTACCAATAGTATAATTTTATGAGTTTCATAAAAATGATTCTATACAATTGTGAATATAAACAAATCTATCCTACATATGTGGCAATTCGACCTCAAAAACATGGAAGAAACATCTTATAGGGACCTCAAGGAGGTATAAGAGCTGATCGATGCCTAATAATAGTAAGAGTGAATGCGTTATAATTCATGACGGAGTGTGTGTGGAACAATATTGGGAGGCGAAAACCATTAGCATGTGTGTTAGTAGATCATCCATGGGAGGATCCGAGGATACATGAATCCAAAGATTCAAAGGGGTTGATTAACATATATAGTGTTTTTTGACGAATTATTCCATATCAGTGGGATATGATCACACAACATCTACACAATCTATGATAATGTTATATATATAATACTCATGATTTAATCTCGCCAATTTGTGTTTTCTAATCTAATAATGTGATGTAATCTTCATCCCTCAATTTGTTTCATCTAAGAAAGATAATTATAATATTTATGATCCATGATGAAAACAATGACATTAAACATTAATCGAGATACAATAAATGCGGCATCATACATGAAGTATACAGAGATGAGGTCTCTATTGTGTTGAGATTCACACAATTAAGAATATAAGAGATCCATACAGACAAAAGACGTTGTATAGGAATTACAAAATAACAAACTGATAACTTATTCTATTGTATATCATGGATTAATGCACTATTATGTTCAAATTAACATGATATACATTTAGATTCATTATTCATATACATACAAAAAATTAGGAAAAAATAAAAAATCCATATGAGAATTCAATAAACATGGTATTCAATCATGTAAAATTAAAACACTCAGTTATGCATATGATATGTGATAATGAATGATTTTTCTTGATGATATGGGTATTTAAAACAAAATAAATGTTAGTCTTTATAATAATGCATGAGGTTTAGTATTTATTTATCCATGTAAAGAATTAAGGAAAACCAAAACCAATGGGTTTAACAAAGGAGAAATATGATAATTAAATCATTCCCATTCTATCATGGATGGATATTTTTTGTAATAGATAATGGTCAAAGCATAATGAATGTGTTAATAGAAAATGTTTTATGTGGTTATTAAAAAATAAATATTATGTAAGAAATGTGGTATTCTCCTAGAACAAATAAAGATCGCATGAAGAAAATGGGATTTTAAATTTAGTTTGATGAAAAAATAGAAATAATAAGAAATCTACGTATTGAAATTGGGAAAAATATTTGGGTTATTAATAATTAACATTATAGAGGAGTTTTAGAAATGAAATAAAATGATATATTATTACATAAAAAATAATTCATTTATTGATGATAATTCATTGAATTTATGTGATGAAGAAATACTGAAATAATAGTGATATCATACATGTATCAGGAAATGGACTCATTGAGAATCTCGATTTATCTTTATATCAAATAAAGAAATATTTTTGAGCTATTTTCATATGAATAAGAGGAATCTTTGTTTCTTATATATTAAAATATTGAGATAATTTAGATAGAAATGATATGTAGAATAGTTTCAAGGCTAGTAGTGTTAATGTTTATGAAGATTAACACATGAAGACATGTTGCTCCACCTACACATGGGAGAATACATGCATCCAAAAGGTTAATGATATATATAGTTATGGATAATCCATGAATTCATGAATAATTCCTCAAATTGTCTCTAGAAGTAGATAGGGCATAGTGATTTCATTGATGTATAAAAAGGGGAACGTGGATTCATTTTTACGGACTTTTTTTCACATGTGGAGACAATGAAGAATCCTTTTCAGAGGGTATAACCAATATGGAAAAGAGTAGTCTTTTATACTGATCCTTGTAAATATTATTTTCTTCTATTTATATCTTAAAACTGAACATGCTGGGATATTAGGAGATAATATTGAGTATAAATAGAGATTTAATAAGTTCAAAATAATGAATATTAAAGAGTAATTATTAAAATTATGGTACCACAATTTTACCACCCCCATGGAACCTTTATAGTCCTTGGACATTAAAGTTGGTATTAGGGTATGTCACGTCCAATTATCATTGAATATTAAAATATGAAATCCAATAAGGATTTTCTTGATATCATTGCTTTTTTTCAAGAATGTTTAATAAGGATAATGTGAATAAATGGGGAATTAGAGATAAAATAAATCTTCTAACCTTCAATGAGAATATTAAATATAAGAATGAGTATGTTATGAATGATTTAATATTATTTTATTTTATGATGAGTACATTTTTAAGAGAAATAAAAAAACCTAATGTTATTATTGAACATAAAGAGAGTTTGAGTACATATAAAAAAATTTACACCATTCATGCATGTTATAGTTCATCAAAAATTAAATAATTCTAGAGAATAATTCAAGAAATTATTGGTTGTTAATGGATAATCTTATCACATTGGTGAGATAAATTGTTTCATCTAACATATAAAATATGAAACACAAAAGGGATTTTCTATATTTGATAATATATTTCTTAAAGATAAACCAATAAATGTTTTGATCAAGAAAGGAATTTTTAGAAAATATTTCCTTTAAAAGTTAGATAGGAATTCATGAAAAATATTTCTCACTAATAAATTGAATTTATACATTGTTAGATGATATCAATAATATAATATTGAACATATATGGAATATATATGGTTAATTCTAATTAGTATGATATTGTACTTGTTCAGAATATTATAGATGAAAAACATATTATTGTTGGTATAATTTGTCATTTAATTAAATGAGGTAAGACATATGGGCATGATAATATATAGATAGATGGAAACCTACTATCCAAAATAAGATGTTAAAAATTTAAATACTCCTGATAATTCATTGATGAGTAAAAAAAATAATTTAATTTAAATATTCCATGATGTTAAATAAGAAGAAATGATACAAAATAGTCGAAACAAATATGGTGAAATGTGTGAATGGTGTAGAAAATCTAGAAATAATCCTCAAAATTTAATTGTGATTCTATATAAATAGTGGAAGTTATTATGAAATAAAGATAATTAACCTATAATTTTATATTGAAAAATGAATACAATATTGGAAAATGAGACTTTACAAAAAAATGAAGAAAATCGATGAAGAGAGGGTTGAGGTTGGGTTGACAGTGTAGGCATGACTATCACTATTGAGGAAAATACATGTCCCTGCTAATTATAAATTATTTTATGTGTCTTATGATTACACAAATGGCGTTTAAGGAGACATTTGAGTCTATCAGTTATGTAAAACAATAAGATATTTCCTTTTATGAAGACTTATAATAATAAGGAAACTCAAATATGATTTTAATAACATGATGTGGTTATTACATGGTTTTGAGGTATACTATTAACATTATCAACCCTATTTCTAAATTGTATTAATCATATTCATAATGAGGATGTGTTGGTTAATGGAAAGATGAGACAAACAATAATTCATTCTTATATACCCGAACTTTTTTATGTTTTGGTAATTATGTTTACATGATCTTTTATTAATTTTTTATGTATCCCAATCATAAAAATAATATAATTCTAAACATGATTTCACATTCATTATAATCTATGGAACACATAGATTGACATAGTTATATATCTATTTTTTCAACATATTGTTAGCCCACATATAATTATTATTGATGAAATAAATCCTCTTTTCTAAAGAAACCATGTGATATCATCCTTATATTATTAGTGTTCAAGAAAAAAATTTATAATGGAGTATAACATGTTTTGAAATATCAATGTGATGTGAATACCCAAAAAATTCTTCTGAAAAGTATTACCTATGTGGGATAAAATTTCTGAGCACAATATATTTCCTTTTGTGATGTGATGGGATAATGAGAATATTATTCAAAGTGTTATTTTTCCATGTCAAGTTATTGCATTTGTTTTCAGTCAGTCAATATGTGAATTGATGGGGGTTAGAGAAGTTTTATATATTCTTTTAATTAAATTTGATGTTTTGTACGATCAATTCACCTTGTAATTTTGATGATTTTGAACTCACATTTTAGGTCAAAGACTTGGGTGAGGGATGAATTATTTTTAAAAAGACATATCAAATGATGATTAGTATAGTGTATTATTTACTTATCAATATTAATAATGAATGAATACTAGAAACCATCAATTATTTTAGATTCGATACACGATAACTATAAATTTATCATTATTCTATATATGAAGAGTTTTTATAGAATAAAATGGTCAAGGATTCTTGGAAGAGTTAATATAAAATGGTATAAGTGGTTATTAAAAAATTAAAATAGTATCATTGAGAGTTCTATGCACATAATGCAAATGAATATAACTTGATGAAAATGAGATCTTAAAATGAGAACGAATAAAAAACAATACCCATATATTTTTGTATTTAAATGATGAAAAAATAATTTCTTATTCACCATACAATTTATTGAGGGCTTTTATAAATTATATAAAAAAATATATTATGACATGTAAAATAATTTTTATTTTTTTGTTAAATCTGTATATGTCGGTGATGAATATTTTTTTAAAATTTATTACATCTATAAACCATTATGCAAGTGATTTTTTGACATGCTCGATGCATATTTGTATCAAATAATGAATACTTTTTTAGTCGAGAGAATATAAAAAGGAATAATTTTTTCCCCATGTATTCAGTGAGCAATATAATTCAAAATGATCCATATATAGATATGAGTTTCTCAACCAGTGGTATTGAATTTCTAAAAGACGTTTATATATATAATTTTTGATCCATTTTGTCTTAGTGAAATACTGTGATCCAAAATTTTGAATATATTCAGAGTTATGGATCATACTTAATGCATCATAGATAATTAGTTGTGTAATATTGAAGTAGATATGGAATTGTTTATTCTGTGTCGATCAAGATTTATTATCTTGTATAGATAGAGAAGAATCAGTGTAGGGGGTATTAAGAACATTGAATGTATTTTAATATTATTATGAGACTTGTAAATAATATTTATTTCTATATCATATATTAGAACTAAAAATCATGTAATTTTGGATGATAATATTAAGTAGATAGATATCTTTAAATAGATTAAGAGGTTAATTAAAAAATGAGATTTTGTAAAATGTGGGTACCACTGATTCCCCAACCATTAAGTGGAACATTACCAGTTCGTGTTCTCTATTAATATAAAAAATGTTATATATAAGATATGAATATTAAAAACTCATATTATTATTTTTCATAAGATAATAAATATTATTAGATATAAATTTAATAATATAATGAATCTTGAAATATATAAATTTTCATTTGATTGAAATATCTTTGTAAGATATAAAAAATATTATAAGGATCTGATAACAAAATGATTTGTATTTGGGTAATAAAAATTTGAAATACATAAATTAGAATTTATTTACATTGGAATTAAATAATTCAATATATTTATATGAGATATTATAATGATCCATAACTTCCAATTAAATTATTTTCAATAAATAACACTTTAATGGGTTTATTGAGAACCCTCACAACATCTTCTAACATTAAATCATAATACAAAAAATTCAAAATACAGTTTCAAACATTCCATATAAAAAAATAATTCCTAAATAACAAAGGAGAAATTAATGATGGTCTTATATATAATGAATTATTGAATCTTCTAGGTATGTTATCCATCAACATCCTGACATCGACACATATATAGAATAAATAGACAACACAATTAAAACCTTAACAAAAAAAAAGAAATAGAAAATTCTCAAAAGCGTCATCACTCATTCAATAAAAATAATCATTTAAAAAAAATATTCCTTAACATCGAAAATAAATGGACACTCATATGTATAGTAGTGAGAAATATTCTTCAGATCAGTATCCATCAATTTAATCCAATAAATAGAAAAAGGACTAGTATTAAGACAACTTAGAACATTCAGATAACATTGAATTTTTATTTGATATACTGAACATCAAACCATAAGATCCACCACCATATTGATTAAAAACCAATACATATTTTAAAGAGACTAAATGAGAAAATGAACCCATGGTCACATTAGAATCAAGACTAAATCTATAACTCTAAGACATTCATCTCGCAATGAACCATTGTTTCAAGGTACCATACCCACTGTGTGTATCCCCTTTGCCACATGAAATTTCGATAGCCTTCACCATAATATGAATAGAAACATGACAACACAGTATAATTATAAGGCTAAAAAAACCCAAAGAACCACTGTCGTGAAATCCCTTCTAAGAATTACCTCCATAACCAGCATCAAACCAAAGTTCAACGAATTGTTGTCAAGACAGATACCTCAAATACACCGAAAGTAATTCTACATTTTTGTGTTGTGGGAGACTAAAATGTGAGAAAAAGTCATCTCTAATAATGGGATTTGGGGTTTCCTAAAAGAAGAAATGCCAATATATTTTGGGATCTAAATAAGAACACTTTCCCAGGAATAAAAAATATTTGGGGCTTAAGGATAGATTTGAGGAGGTAATGATGTGAAAGAAGGAAAACTGATAAGGAAAAGTATATACAAATGAGATCCCCATCATAGTTACAGAAGTAACATCATTAAATAATTAAACAATAGATGAACATTATAGAAGCCTTAAATTCTCATGAATAGAAACTGAATACAGCCTTTGAAAAAAGAATCATTCCATGATATATACTGAGAATTATTGAGAAAAAATAAGGGGATTAACCTCAAGTCTAGAGAGGAAGGGGATACCACAACCACCTTTGAATGGACCCCAAAACCCTAGAGACCAGTGAACATGGGTAATTTGGAGCCATGATAAATTGAAATTTTTAGATTAATAAAAGTAAAATAAATGTGACACTTTTTTACAATAAGAAATTAAACGATCAAAAAAAGTTAGAGGGTGTATATATAATACACTATTAATATAAAAATAATGGAAAAGGAACAATCATGAATCCACTCAATAGTTTGATCACAAATTACAATTCAAATAGGATTCTATATAGCACTACCTAGCTGCTGAGTGGACACCTCTATATAGTGTAGAGTGGGATTTTCATGACCATGTATTCATATGATTAGATGAATTAGTCATGGAAATATTCCCATATAGAGTAGGATAACTTGAATTACTTTATTGTGTCTAATTTAATTGATTAAAATAGATCCTATATTTCTATATTAGCCATAGTGTTTTGTGATCCCCCATTTATTAGGGAAATCCAATATGGTATATTAGATAACATCTCATATGTCCACATAATTACATGGGAGGTAGTTTATCAAGAGGAATTGAAACTAATATATCAAGGTAGTCATTTTTTATAACTATCTAATCTGAATCTATTGTTTTATGATGGTGGATGGAGTTTTAAAATTAAAATGGGGGATCCACCTTGAACCTCATTTCTTGTTATAATATATATACTTTGTGTAATGGTGTGTAGAATATTTAATCTAGATGTGGAAACTTTTGAATAGACTCCACATAAAAACATTAATCTATCTGATCCTTATTTGAATCATATTAGAGATATTTTATTTTTCAATTAAACAATTAATAATAAATAAATTATAAAACTTATTATTATTCAACAAATAAAATTTAAATATATGGCTTAGTTTAGTGATGAGATGAATAAATTAATGAATCCATTTAGAATTAATTTTACATTGATAACAATGAATAATTTATTTACTAAGTCACTTTAAAGGAATTGCAAATTAATATATTATTAATCATGTGAGACATCATTAATAATTTCGAATAACATTAAATAATGTAATGTTTTGAGGATTTAATTATGAGTTACACAAAATGTTGAAAATGGGTTTTTACTCAATGATGTATTATAAATATTAATTTTCAGTTGTTTAATTTATTTGGATTCTAGGAATATATTTTTTAGTTAAATATGAATAAAATAAATTAAATCATTAATTAATTATCCATGTGATATTTTAAAAATTTCTATGGTTATTATAAAATAAAATACGATTTAATGAGTTTAATGTGATAGAGTTATATAAATGTTATAAATAAAGATAATTAATTGTAATATAATTTTATATTTATAGTAATGAAGATAAATTGGGATTATCACATGATTTATGAAATCAAAATATAATATATTATCTAGGTTAATAAATTACAAAAATGGTAGGAAATTGTAAAATAAAATAGGTGATTAATTAACTATATTGTTAACATTATATATCAGTATAGGTAACTCAATGATATATAATGATATATATTTATATATGTATATATATTTGTGTAATTAATTTTTTGAAAACAATAAATGAATATAAACCGGATGAATTGAGGATATCTATAAATCATGACTAAGGTTTTTATCCTTTATAAGAAATGTGATAATGAGCATAGAAATGAGAAAATAATATATTTTTTATGATACATTTGTCTTAATAAATTAATTAATACATAATAGATTTCCTTAAATGAGTGGAATGATTGAAAAATTACTATAAGTATTTTTAAATAAATGTGGTGTAATATGTTAGCTGGAGGTACAAGTTTAATTACTCAAGTGATGAGAATACTATGCAGATACATTAGATGCCTCATGATATGGTTGATTTGGTGATGTGTTTAATAATACAAAAAGTATATTTTAGTAGTTATTTTAATCCAACAAGATAATAATATATAAATTTGTTGAGTAATTTGAAACATCACAATAGATTATATGAGCGGTCTAATGAGACTATTTTATGGAATCCTAGATCCGATGGTTCTTTTGATTTGAATACACATCATCTATATGTGAAAAAATATATTAATAGGTGAATATCAATGGTGATGAGATAATATTATGATTAACTAAACATTCACCCACATTTCAGGGTTTTAGTTTAATGGTATTGACCACAACCCTTCTCTCCACTTGACCTAGGTAGAGAATAATGACATCATATAGATTGTATTTATTTTTACTCACCTATAACTATAGCATAGTTATATTTAGTATATATAATAATGATATAGATATTTATTTACATATGTTTTGTGACTCTTTTTCTCAAAAATCATTTTGTTTGAGGTGGATGATTAAACATAATATCAATACTATTTCTGTTCCATATGACTAGATTTTAGGAAGAGTGTATATATGGTTGTAGTCTCACCATGGGTTAATGTGATGTTAAAATAGATATTTAACCATGTATATAATATAAAATTTCTTGGTTGAATACATATAGGGTCTCTATATAGAGAATATGGGGTTAATGATTATAAAAGGGTTATTTTCACGGGTTGTGAGATGAAATAATATTTTATGATGTTATTCATTATACTAATAGCATCCCACAATGGGGAGGATGAGTTCCTTGTTTAGATGAGTTTACTCTGAGGATTATTTTAAAAGATTGATATTTTTAACATCTTTAACTATATAGAGGGACAAATTAAAAATGATTGGGTCTTTCTTCCTAGGTATTATAACTCTTATCTAAGAGATTGTGGTCCTAATTTCAGTATAGTGGGGTATATTGATTGGTTATATAGTATCCTATAGTACATTTTTGATAATAAGTTCCCTTCTTATATATCGATTTTACAAACATGTTGAAAATTTTTACATATAAATATTTAAATATTGTTATTGGGTGATCATGATGAAATTGAGATATATGTTTCTTGATAATGATTGATCATGAATATTATTGTGATTAATAATGATGTTTTATGGATTAATTTTTTATAAAAATTATTTATTGACGATATACTTATCTACTAGTTATTCGTATGGTTGAGTAACTTATTGGAATGTATAAAAAATTTAACATCTCTCACTATTGCATTATAGTCATATATTGTTCAACCTTGTGTCTAAACCTGTTAAAAGACGTAGTTATGGATGCCCTTTGATATTAGTGGTTTATTTAAACATCCTATTACCTTATTTGAAGTACATCATAACTCTTTTCTTGAATGTATTTTTGGATTAGTTTATTTCAATACTTTCTAGGATGAGACGCTTTATAATGTAAAATAAACTAATGATAAAGGATGTATGATTATTATAAGTAATTTTGTCTTGGTATAAATATATAAAATGATATAGAGGGTTATCTTTGGGTCGGGGTAGTGTTGGATTATTTTTATAAATTTTTCCAACACGTAATTGGTGTGTAATATGATTATAAATATTCACATTGTGATTATAAATCACAGTGTCAATCCACTACATGGGAGATTCCATGAATAATTTTCAAGATATGAATGATATATATTTTATTTATTATTTTCATGATGAGAAATGGTTGGAATAATAATTTTAAACCTGATATAATTAATTTCTCCAAGAATATGCCACTTAAGTTATTAAAATCGTGAATCAAGGATTCACATCATGAATTCTGTGGGTCCAGTTAGTTTCTATAATGTGATTATTTAAAAATATTTCATTTTTGTGTGTAAATCCATGAGATTTGGGGAGATTTATTCCATTTTGAACATCTCAGTTTGGCTTCATTTCACAAGTGTGTTTCCCATATTTTTTTTCATCCTCTGTAATTCCACTCCTTGGTGGCATTATTATTTCATGTTTTACAAAATTATTGTATTATTATAATGAATAATTTTTGATTAATAGTATCTAGTAATATATAATGTATCCCTATAATTTAATTCTTTATTTGCTTTACTGATTTGAAAGGATTTTTTATGTTATTTTAAAAAATATTTTATATAATTGATGGATTATTTTTAAAAAGTAACAGAAATTGTAAATACACCAATTGTATTGGAATTGAAATTAGTGGGAGTGTTTTAGAAAAATTAATAGCTAGGTTAGGTAATTTGTTTTTAGATAAAAAAACTAAAATTAATGATGATTTAAAATGTGATTAATTATTTAGAATATTTAATTTTCAAATTCTAATTATAAATGAATTTCAAAAATAAATGTATGAAATTGTATTATGAAATGATTTAAAATGAATGATTTCCCCACGATGGATTGATTAATTGACTGAAGAAATTGTTATCCTAAGTAGTTAGTGAGTAATTAGGAAAATCAAGCAAGGACTTCAACCCCTACTACTATATTGATGATTAAAACAATTCCACAAATATATTGCTTCCAAATTTATTCCCTGATCTCGAGTTGAGTCCTAGAGTCAACAGTTGGGGTACTTGTATAAATATTTTTCTGAGATAAATTGTGAGTAGTGAGTGGATCCTATTACCAATTACTAACATATAGTAGGTCTGGATACATATTTCTATGATATGAATTAATTTTCAATTAATTTTCATTTATTTATAAAACTTATTTATTCATGGTAATTACATTAAATTAATTTTTTATATAAAACATTCAATCATGCAAGTTTTGACATATCTACCATAATGTTTATAATGAAATCGGGGTTTTTTAATATGTAAACATCATTCTATGCCTTACATTATATAAATTGAACTCATATTTGGTTAAATTGTTATGTAATTAATTATAGAACACTTGGGGAGACCCTACTGGGATTTATAGCTCACTCCCTACAATTTAATTTGGGTTTTCTAGATTGTCTAATTCCACATATAATAAATGGAAATGTGAAACATAGAGGTGGTGGTTGTTCTTGATACATTAGAGTTACAGTGAAAGAGGTAACATATAGTGATTTGTTCAACTTTTAATATCGTATTTTCATCAACAATATATTGGAAGACAACATTTATTTTTATGATGCACCATTTGAGTACTATTTTACCAATTTGATTCAAGATTTTTCTCTTTTTGGATTATCACTCATACCATCTTATTCCTTTCAACTTCTACAATTGTGTTGAAAAAATAAATCCATTATAATTTTTTCATGATGTGAAGTACTAGTTTTTTTCCCGTAGGGATCTGTAATTCCTTTTAGGCCATGTATAGACTATCTTAGGTATCATGGTCTCAAGATATCTAGGAATTTTCATGTAAAATTGGAATCAAGACTGATTTTTTAGTTTGAGAACTATTTTTAATATAAGTTAGTAGGTAGGTAGCCAATGTAGATATGTAGTATGATTTATGGGAAATATTATGTAATTATGATGTATTGGTTTCTTTTATCTTATAGTAATGAACCATAAGTCACATAGGGATTTTTGAAATATGTATTGAGGAATGTTTTGATAATATTGTATCCTCTACCTAAACTATGATATGAGAATTTTAAAATCTAAAACCGGAATTCTACATGATGGAATTGATATTCCAATGACTCGTGTTTGAGTTGTTCATTTTTGTATCCTTACTAACTCTTTTAGTGTCGTATGTTGATATTTTGTAGCATCATGCCTCCATGATGAAAATTCAATAGGATATAAGTGTTAGATACTAGTGAACCATAATAGGTGAATGCTCTGTTGGACCAAAATCATGTTGAAAGAGTGGTTCATTCTATGCATGATTTTGGAACGAACCTGCACCTATTCTCATTCAGGATCTGGTAGTTCAACCACAATGGGATGAATATAAAGACCATGATAAAGAGTTTATTCATAAGTAACCACCAATTTATAAAGGTTTGAATTATTCTTAGTAGTTTTAGAAATGGATTAAATATATTGAAATTCTTTTGGAGTATTAAAAAATCATAATTATTTTAATGTAAATTGTGATACCTTTGTCATTTAAGGACCTAGTAAGAGGTGGTGGGATTTAACTATGATAGAGAACATGTTTCATGGTTTGGAGTGAATGGAAATTAGAGTCCTTAACATTGATTAGTTATATCTAGAGTCAAATTTCTTGGAATAATACATGGAGTTCATGAAGCTCTAGTATGTAAATAAGACCATGATAGAGTATGTGAACCATTTTTTTATTTTGTTCAATTTTATTATGGTGGAATGTTATTAGGAGATGTGGGATTGAAGGATTGGAGTGGGTCAACATCATGACATACTATTGTTGAGTTTTTACTAAAATTTACTTATTATATTGATGTGTTGGATAGATAATTGATGGTTGATCCTAACTTGGTTGGTAAGTCAGGGTTGACGGGAGTTCTATTTTAATCCGACTGGAAGTTATATGACTTCCATTAGATTAAAGATGAATCATGAAGAGTCATATAGTGTTTCTCAATATATGGAACTGTCCATACCACTTAATGATCATAGAAGTGTCCCTTAAACTTTCATTGTGTTTTGTATGGATATAAATTTTATATTGGATTATACTGTGGCACTAAATATATATAGATTTATTATCACTAATGACGCTAATATAATTTCTTTATTTTTTACAAATTTAAGCAGTGTAATGGGATAAAAAACCCTAATATTAATACAATTCAATAAGATTATTCCTGAACTAAGGGGTTATAGATACAATAAAATAGAACAAATATTATTTAACACAAAGGAAGAGTATCCTGTGGAAGCATATTTGGTTCCAATAACTATAAGAGGTACCATCACAATAAGTTCATCTTTAGTATTTATTTTATTATATACTAGTTCATCTCAATAATTTATATTGAAAATGGATTTGAATTTGTTGATTATTTCTATGCGGTTTTTATTTTATGTAATTCATATTACTAATCCCCTTAGAATGAAGAGAGAGAACGGTATTAGATGTCCTAGCTTTATTTTCCAATTATAAATGATTGATATAAACCTTAATATTCAAGTTCTCAATATTAAAACATTTGATTTTAATTATTGTAAGTACTGGATGATTTCTCAAAAGGTTCATATTATCTATTATCTTTGAAAGCACCACAATACTATGTTTTATGGTTTATTTTGTGTCTTTCATGGAGACTGGGACTCAAGGTTGAGTGGATCTAGAAATTATTTTCAAGATTTAGGTGGGAAATATTGGGGTATTCTTTTTAAATGGTGAAATAAAATTTTAGTGATGATATCCCTCATGTTATCTTAATTTATTCCAACATTTTTCATTAAAATTATTTGTGTATCCACAAGTAAGGGATGTGAAATTTTCTATTGAATTAGTTCATGGTACTCAACTAATTTCTATTTTTTATTACGAAATGGAACTAGACGCCTCGAAAGAGTATAATATTATAATGGATTATATTCTATATAAATTTTTTATATGATTAAGTGTGTCACCTTGGTTGGAACGTATTATCTATGCAATGAAATAATATAAGACACCGCACTTTTTGATTATTACAATAATATAAATTTATTTATAGTAATGAATAAATATCCATTTCCACCGATTAATTATGTATTAGATTATTTTTAATTATTTTTGTGGTTTTTAAAGATTTATCTTTGATCAATACATCACTATTTCATAATAAAGGAATCTAACATTTAGAATATAGCCTTCAGCAGTAGTTTTTTCTATTATGAGTATCATATTATGATATTTTTTTTAGAAAATTCTTATTTGGATTTATGTATTTAATGAAAATGAATTTTATGTGCAACTTGAATCATTTAGGATTGAATAACTTGATGAAATATACATTTATCCCCTTACCAAAGAACATTATGTTTGTCATTTGAGGGATGTTTTAGTGATTTTACGAAATCACTGATTCTATTTCATGTTAATGAAATTCAATTTCAATATTTTGGACGTAATGTAGTTATTATATGATGTCTTTGAACATGGTATTTAATATTATCCTAAGATGGTTAAATATATTGTTACATGGGTGTAACCACATGTTTTTTTGGATATAGAGATTCTTGGATTATGTCGGATTTTACCACAAATTCGTCAGCTATTTTTTTGAACACGGTATTTCATTCTATCCATGTTTAATGGATGTATGGTTTGTCTTTAGATGAAATTATGGAACATGAGGCACAGAGAAGAGAGTGGTGGGATCATCTCATTGATATGGAACCTTTTTTATATGATTTTTGTGACTAAAAACTGTTTCTGGTGAGGAAGTTGTAACACACGGTACCTTCTTTCCAATACATCAATAATCTTTTTTTATTCTATATTTTTATATGTTTTGGGTTTTTTTATTAAAAAAGATTAATGTTCAAGTAAAATAACTTATTTTTTCAAGGACATATGTTTTATAATTAATGGAGTCTAGGTATATATAGGTCATATTCAGTATGTGGTTATATTTAGGTCATAGTATAGTTGAATGGTTTTATATGTTTTGTCAACATGAACTGGTTTTGAAACATTTTGCATGTATGTTTCATCCCACGAACATAATTCATGACATGGATTCATATATTGGAATAATCTGTGAAATAGTTTCATGATGTGAATGATATACAAGATGTTAATTAGATTCACGAAGCGAAATTTTCTAGATCGGGATTTTTAACTCAAGGTGATGACTTTTATAAAATATATACCAATAATATCATTCACATCATCAATTGAGGATTCATGTCATGAATTACTTGGGTGTATTTATTTTCTATAAAGTATATTTAAAAAAATATATTTTATTTTTCATATATTATCTTATCTCGATATGTATGGGGAATGCTTGCTATTTTGGGGGAATTTCTACCAATTATGATATGTTATAATATTTTTTCAACTCCAATGAGTTTCCTCTCTAGGGATTCCATCACCTCAGTACCCCTCTTTGGTTGCAGTATGATCTCATGTTTGTTTATTGAATAAGAGTTTTATATTTATTTTTGTGTATAATATTTTTTTGGGCTCCTTCTTCTTCATTATTTATATCCTTTTCCCAATTGTAGGTGTTGATATAATCACATATTAAATATAGGTGGTTCTATATGGTTTTGACATATAATTGAACTGGTTAACTTCATAAAAAAGTAATAATGTGTTTTCATATGATTTGAAAACCATTATTCGTGATTATTGATGAATAGTTTTGAAAAAGGTATATATATTTTAAGAAAATTCCTACTTTTAATGGAATTGATATTTTTTAGAAAAATTGAGAAAAATGAATGACTTGATATGGAAACTGATTATCAAATGAATGGATTAAACTAAATGATAATTTTTCAAGGCATGAATTGATGTAAACCTATAATTTGGTTTTGAAATGCGAATTTCATGTTCAATATTTAATGTTTGAAATTTATTTTTGAACTTATTTTTAATAACTAATGTTCCCTAAATTTATTGTTTTATAGACTATCGTACACTGTTCCTTTATAGTTAGTGGATAATTAGAATGAACAATCTATGATCTGACACCCTCCCCCCAAACACACACTGTCTATGTTTATAACGAAAACCGTGACATAAATATATTGATTAATGACTTTCCCCAAATGTGTAGTTGAATTCCATCAACATATGTTTTGGTACGTGTGTACACAATGATATGAGATCACTTGATTTTATTTTAAGGATCTTATTTGTTAAATCTATCATTCTATAAGGCTTGACAATTTGTTATATGATATAATTTATTTCATGATAATGTGTTATTTTTTTTGTATTATTTTTATTCATGTAAAACTATATATATATATACCTTTTATATTAAATGTTCATTTATTTTACTTTTTTATCTCTATCATCATTTTTATTATGGATTAATTTGTTGTTCAAAACATGAAAATGTAATTCAATGATTTAATTTTTTTTCAAATAAATCTACAATTGCTATAATTGTTTTGGAATATATTATGGAACACTTAGTGAGAAGCAATAATTATTTATTGATCACACCATAATTATTCCTTCAATAATTAAAGATTGACTTATGCTAGGTCAATGAATTGGAAAATAACCACTAGAAGTGGTGGATATTATTTATCATTATGACCTTGAGTGATATATATGACTAGTAGAGAAGAGATACAATTATTATATGTGTTTATCATTAGCTTTGTGTTTGATGATATTATGACTTTTAATGATATACTATTTTGAGGACTATTTTAAATATTTGATTTTGGAACATTCACTCATTAGTGTGCTGATCATACTAAGTTGTAAATTTTATATTCTAAATTTGTGTAGAAAAATTCATTCCCTCATTATTATTTTACTATTAAAACTGATAGTCAACATCTTATTTGTATTAGGAACACCATTCAGGTCATGACATGTAAAGATCTAGTATCATAGAGCCAGCATGCCAGGGCTAATTCGTGACATGGATAATTTATGAGGTAGTTGATTTCCGAGGGATTTCAAAAAAATTCATATAACCCAATATAAAATCAATATATGTATTAAATGAATTAAACATATATAGAGTTTGAAATCCAAAACTAAAATTTTATCAAGGAAATAATTTAAATATATTCACATTATATATTGAACATTTATTGTTCAATTTATAATATGGATAATTTAATTACATGATAATAAGTAAAATGATATATCTATAGTTAATTATTCACATGATTTTTTAAAAAACCTCAACATTTGTCACTAGCCTAAAAATATTTTAAATGTTTTTCTGAATTCATTTATTGGTATATCAAGAAATTATCCGGTTATATCTGTGTGTTTAGTCAGTTTTTTAGTTTTGGAACAATTGATGATATTATGGAAATTTTACAATCAATTTTATAAATTAAATATAATTTATGTATCAATAATATAGAACATTGTAAATTTGATAAATAAACCAACATATTCATCTGAGAATTTATAATTAATAACTCATCAATAAGAATATCAAACATAACAATTTTTATATAAATGATTTAATCATTCACATGATGATTAATTTAAAGATTTTTTATTATACGATTTATTTACTTTAATTAATTTAATGATGGTTTTGATGGTCCAATTTGACAAAATACTTATAGATTACAACGTAATTTTAAATGCATTCAAGATTAGGATATTTTCATCGAGGTTTTATGCATAAATTATTTTTATTAAGATATTATTTTATATATTAGTAATTTTCAATGGATTATGAGATAGATATAAAATATATTATTATATGAAATATACCATTATAAACATCTCTAAAGTCAATTATGCTTTAATTGTAGTCTTATTACTACATGTGATTAGATTATTTTTTATAAACAACATAACTGGTCTATATCTCTTGAATTTCACACTTCAATATACTATTAATTAACTAAATTCATTATTTCATGAATATGTGGGATTGATATTTATATGAACAGAAATATATATTAAAAATATGAAAAGTATTTATTCTATTGAAATTTGGTTCCTCTTATATTTTATAATTGAGTTTCATATTAGAATGGTGATATAAGATGAAATATTTTATCATAATTACATATACACTTTGGACAAATCCATTTAATTATATAATTACTCTATATTAATTTTCATGTGAAATTATATAATGGGTATGTAAATAATTTATTCTCAATGAAATAATAAGTGGACTCCACAATTTATGTGATGTGATGCTTATTACTCAATCTCTAGATTTATGATGTTTGTTGGTTATTCGTTTATTTTTTATATAATAGAAATATTAATTCTATATTTATAAAAACATAAGGGCTTGATCCCATTGATAATTATTTTTAATACCACTCTATTCTTATTGTGATTTATTCTAGACACTTTACTAAATAAATTAAGGACCCCAATAAATAGACATGCATGTTTACTATAGATATGGTGCTATTGGTCTTGATAAATAGGTAACAATTTTATATAGTGGCTGAATGAGTGAATTTATATATTATCTCCCTGAAAATGGATTATATGGTGGGGTTGATGATAATGAAAATTAATCACTTCCATCTTTGATAAGGAATTTTTAGCTGATAATGATGAGAGTGATATATCATTTTAAGAGAGTTGGAATAGATGAGAGTGTTGTGAAATCATTAGTCATAATATTTTTGGTTGGGATACATTTTTGATTGAGGTAGTTTTAATTACTCATAGATAAATAATGATAATGTTAATTTGAAAATATTAATTTATATATGAGTAATTTTATTCATATTTAATTTTCATTCATTAAAAACTTTTAACGTACCTATTACCTTGACTCATTACCAAATAATGATAGTAATTTACAAGGATTTGTAAATTATAGTTTTATAAGATTATTTTATATAATTAAGAGTTGGATTCTGATAGTGTAATTTGTTTTATATTTTATAAAAAATTCTTTAAGTGAAAATATATACAATATGGGCATAATTAAATGATTTAATGACATATTATTGAAACAATAAATGTGAATACCCATTATTATTTTATTAATAATATCCATTAGTAGTTTAATTATAAAATTAAATGGGTTAAAAATTTTAATTTAGCTGGTAGAACAATATACCAACCCTAATATCAGGCATTATTCATTATTTCCATTGAAAGGGTACGAATTTTATTTTGTTAAGGAATTATTTATTGAACAATAATATTCAATAATATTGGAGATTCTAGTGATGTTATAAAGGTTAAAAATATAGTGTGAAGCTATTATTGTGGCATTGTCTATTATTAATCCCCTTGTCTCATTCAAATGAAATAAAGAATGGTATTGTGAAATTTTTAGCATAACCTATTATAATTAACGGTATGAAGATTAATGCTCCTTTAAAAAATATAATGTGAATTTTCATGGGTTGTTTGAGGAATTGATGATGACATAATGATATATTTTATTGTCTTTTCATTTTATTTAGTGAATAAGTGTATCTTGAATATTGATTAATAAGTAGTTATGAAAGTATATTTTACATCAATCTATTGGGTGATAGAATAATGAATATAAGATTTCATAATATTGAATGTTTTGTGGTAGATTATAAAAATTTACCTTTTTTCTTATTTCTTTTCTATTCAATGGTTTCGAATAATGTGGAAGTAATATTTTTTCTTAATGAAAATTTTATAGTTTGGGATGTATTTTTATTATAGCTCAACATTTTTTTATTTAACAGATTAATGGATTAAAAGTTGGAATAATGTGATATTATGGTTTTGTTATGATGAAGAGTTTTATCACTTGTGATATTGGTAACTTGTTTAAAGGACAAATAAACAATAATTTTTTAATATGTATTTATAGAGTGTCTTAGTGATAACAACATATTTTTTTAGAAATAAATATTTTTTCTCATTAAAATAGTAAAATATTTAATCTAGTTATAAATCAAATGTTGGATTTTTAAATAAAAAAATCAATTGAGTCTAAAATAAATTATTACAACAATATTGATATTTCCATATTATAATTTTGTTGTCAAAAATTTTATATGTTGGAAGAGTGTTTTTGAAAATATATAATATTTATTAAAAATAATATTTCTCTTAAAAATCATCATATATTCATATTTTTTATGAAATATTATGATATTGTGGGTGATAGTATTTCCTCTTAATGGACACCACTACCACTGGGAGATACTTCATTGAAGAATGTTGAACTAAAATGCATATGGATTGGTTTTTTATTCTAAAATTACATTTCGGATATTTATTATTCATGAAATCTCTCTTCAAATTTACTTATCTAATGATTGAATCATGAATGAAAATTTATGTATGATATTATGAAAATAATAAAAAATGTAATGGAATTATATATATCTTTAATTATGATGGATGTATTTTTAATAAAACTAGAGGTATGTTTGATATGATAACACATATCTCTATGTTTTTAAGGCCGAGAACATGAAATAATAACACAATATTAATATATAATAATCCAAATTTCTATTTTTTTTAAATTGATTTCTAATCGCAAAAATTATATTAAAATTTTATGAGATATCATATAGAGATTTTTTAGTGATAAAAATTTATCGATTCATTTTAATAATAATTATTATTAAATTACACTGACTAATTTAGTATTCTTGATATAAATATTTTGTTGAATCAAATTCCTTTAAAATTTATGAAATTTGATATATATATATATATATATAATGTAGAAAATATTTTTGATTATTTTGGAAAAAATTTATTATCTTATTAAGTAGGTTGAATCACAGTATACACTATATATTTTTTCAAACCATTAATGAGATTAAGATAATATTGTTCAATCATATTAATTTGTTTCGTGTTTTGATAAAAATACTTGATCAAATTTTTAGTAAATTATAAATTCTCTATCCATTTAGTCAAATAATAAGATAAATTTGTGAAAAAAAAGTATAGTCGATGTTTTTAGATTAAGAATATATTCTATTTGCAAGAGGGTGGAAATCATATATTTTTACCTATATAAAATCTCATTGGATTAAAATCAAAAAATGGAATGGTGAGATATATGTGGTGAAACCAAGGTAATATAATCATCTATAAAATGACCTAGAGTTGGCCATTTAGTCCTTTTCGAGGACATTGGTGTGTATATCAATATATATAAATACAGGATTCAAGCATATAATCTTCTAATTTGATGAATTTGTAAGTGTATATACGGACATATAATTGTGTAGACTTTGGGTTACACAATGATTTTCAATAAATTTTATTTAATGGTAACTCTTGTACCCATATCATCCATGTAATTATTTCATTTCTCTTGATTGAATCCATTTGATCACATTGTTCAAATAGAATCCCATATTTCCATGTCTTAACATGGAATGGTGCTCGATGGAGTTGAATCAGGATTCCCATTCTGTTTAATCAAGGATAGTGTTTCCATTGATCATCTCTACCTATGGGATGACATGGGGATAGGAATGATGGAGGTGGTGCAGGAGTGTGTCCCATGGAAACCCTTGGTTGGTCAAAGGAGATTTGGGATATGTGGGGGCACATCTGAGGGAAATTTTTAAAAGAGAAATTAATATTGGACTTCTCTAGATATCCAAGATCATATTGAACAATTCATAAATTATATTAAATAAAAAATATGTGTACGTTATGATAATGGTGTTAATAGATTATATATAATTGTATTATTATATAAATAATAATTTGGGTTTTAGAATAACTATGTATTGTGATTAATTAATTTCACATAGTTATTATGAATTGTTTTAATTAAGGGACTAAGCATAAATTGTTAGAGTGAATCACTAAAAAGGGATTTAAAATTTAATATCCGATAATTATATAAGATGTTATATTTAAGGTATAAAAATATTATGTAATAATATTTTTTTGAAATTAAAAGTGGGGATGGGTACAATTTTGATAACGAATTATTTACATGACGAAGAAGTGAAATTAATATATAATTACAATTGAACTTTTTTCATAAGGTGGTTAAATAATTTTTTTTAATTAATGGAATGAAATGATTAAAATCACGAATGAATTTTCATACTGTTACCTTGAAAACACAAAAGGAGTTTATACTATCTACTATAATTAATTATATTTTAGGGGATGTATTTACTTAAATTGATGATATATGAATTAAGTATTAAAGTAAATAATTTATTATAAAATGAAGTTGATTTTTAGGGGATTATAATTTGATATATTTTAATGATATGTAATATATGATTGATGTAAGACAATTTATTTAATAGAAATTATTTATTAAAGATGTAATCAATAATTATTTACTTGCATAATTAAGATTACAACTCAATGAAATTAACTCATTGATATATATTTATATTTTATATGTTATAAATGTATGAAAACTAATGTAGGTAAATGAATAGTATGAAATATAATAAGATTTAAATTATAGATAACTTTCTATGGGATTAAAATAAATAAAGTAAACATGATAACAAAAAATGAATATCATACATGTTATAATATACCATCATGATAGATTTTTTAATTTGTAATAAATGGTTGGTAATTATTGGAATGGTAATAATGAATAATGAATTTGAATTTATACATTAAATTAGTGTGATCCTTTAGGTTAAAGATCTATGAAAATGAAATTATTAAAAATAATTTATTGTTAACAAATTTCAATCATCACAAACTAACACATAATAAAATGGTTCTCAAAACCTTTACACTATACAAAATTTTCATCCCCATATGATCTTGTGGGAATCATTTAGAATAAAATTACTCAAAAAAGAAGGGAAAATTTCACATTCCTGAAAATAATACATTAAACATCATAAAACTGACTATTAAATCTCATAAACAGTTGGGTTTATCCACATATATAAAAATAATGTTCAGAAACATAAAAAATAAAAGTCATTAAAATGATAATATAACTAATAAAACACATCAACAGAGAAGAATACAATGATTTAATTCCAATTAAAATAACAATAAAAACATAATAATATCATATCTCATGATATTGAATACAACTGATCACCTAAATCATCTATAACATAAATAAAATCCCTATCACAATTTTAAACTATATGGTTATACATTACATTTTTTATCATTTAAAAATTATGAGGGAGCTCTTTTTATATCCGAGTATTTAAATAACCAAAAACACCAATTATAACCCATAATTTATAATATTTACCTTAAAAAAATTAAATTTAGTATGATAAAAATAAAAATTATTTAAAAATTTAAAATCAAGTTTAGTGATAAATTGGATGTAAATCAAAACAAATTATCATAGTTGTTTATTATAATATTTTAAAAAACCATTTTCCAAAAATTAAAACTTCGCTGAAATTTAAGTCCATCAGTAAACACATGGGTATAATGCGTACACTAAAATAATAACCACAGTAGTAATAAAAAATAATATATGAAGAATTTCAGGAAATGATTTGTAACATATTATTCAATACAATTAATCAGAACAACTTTACTAATTGTTATTCTTTCAAAAAATGTGATTTTTCTCAAGAAATGAAAATTACATGATGATGATTATAAGTAATTTAATTTTTTATTTTATTTTATAGTTTCCTACCACTGACTAGTAATTGATGAAAACCATACATATATGAAGTAAATTTATGTAATAAAAATATTAAATCTATATTCCTAGAGAAAAAAATTAAAATAAGTCATTTTTCCTAGACTTTTGGAAAAAAAAATTCACTACATTAAAATTATTCATGTTTCTAAACACCACCATCCTAATATTTTAAATTTCAAATTATTATAAATTTCAGTATTCCCAATTAAAATGTCCTACATAAAACAATATTACATTGTTGAAGAATTCCAAATGAGCATAAAATTAGTCATTTAATGAAATACCCAAATCATGAGTACTAATTTATCTTCAAAAAAGAAGGGAAATAGGTTAGATCATGTGGATTGTGTAACCTTACAATGGAAATGTGGTTTCATGACATTCGAAAGGTCATGTGAATGAACCATTGAAATCTTATTATCTATTATAATCAAGTGAAACTCCTTTGATGATCCTCCATGTTATAAAAAAGCATTAATGGAAAGCATTGGTGGTCACGTAGAGACATCGAGATGAGTCCCTCCGAATTATGCCACCTATCAATCGGCAAACTCCTAAAAAACATCCAAAAAACACCGTATAAAATAAATATGGATAAAGGGGAAATCATTATATTAAATAGAGTTATGTTAATAATTATATGAAATTATCATTTGATCTAGAATACCTCACAAATCCCCTGGTCACATGTTGACCTTTTCATGTGCGAGTGTTGGAATGACACATCCATTACGAAAAATACCATAACATGCCTATTTGATTATGCGATTCACCTTTGTATCCATAGAAAAATGGAAGTATTTCCCTTGAAAATACTCACATATCATCATGAATCCATGTATTAATCATTCGATGCACCACATGAAGGATAAATAGTTGTCCATGACAACACTTACACGATATCAAAAGATCTCATGATTAGAGAATGGTGACTCACGGAGGCCCGCGGATCTGGAAATAGCGAATCGCAGCGCTGGAACCCTAGATTATTCTCGGGGATGACTCCCCCCCTTCCGGGAGGTGGGATGGGGTGACGGAATGGGTCTCATAGCCTCCAACCCAGCAGAATCATTTCATTCCTTTCTCAAACCCTAGATCTCTCCCATATTTCAAGACGATATCTTTACGCCCAAAAGTTCCTGATAATCATCAGGGTGATCCTCAGTTATCGATCTCTCCGTCAGTGCTTATTGAACCATCGAGACACTTGGATATAACACCGGTGGCACGTTTCAATCATCGAAGGCCCTCAGTTGATGATTTCTATCGCTTCATCTTTGGTAAGTTGGATTTTCAGGACCGTGTAGTTGTTGTGATTCTCAACAAACACCAATTCATGATTTGGTTTTCCTCAGAAGATGATTTGATCTGATATTATTCTAGTACCACTTGTAGATGCTCCTGATTTTGTTTCTTCCACCTTCGCTAGTCGTTTGATCTATGCATGAATCACAATCCATCAAGCATTGTGGCATGGCTTAGTCTTCCTCAGCTCCCTCTTCCTTTCAAAAATCCTTCAATTATTCGCATTATTGGTAATATGGTGGGGTGATATCTCTGTTCTGATGTCCGAACATCCACTATAAGTCATCCGGTAAATCCTCGTCTCTGTGTGGAGGTGGATTTCGCAAGGCCCTCAGTCAATTAGGTATGTCTTACCGTTGGTGAAGAATTCAGATGGAGGTATCCCGTGTTCTTTGAATCCTGGGTAGACTACTGCAATACCTATTTCTGTCTGGGGCATATGGTATCTATGTGTCACATTGAGGTAATGAACAGAAGAACATTTATCCCGAGGGAGAGGGTAAGCAAGCACCCAGGGCCGAGGTTGATGTCTTCTAGAGGTATAGTTTCTAAAATTGTTTATGGTGTGGTGAATTGGGTTGATGTACCTTTGAGGAGCTATGTAGATCCCCCCAAATATCCAGACGTGTCTACAGTGTTCAATAGGCTTTCCCATGACTTGTTGTTGGGTGATGGGGTGATTCAAGCTAATGCAAAGGATGCGTCTTGTTCTGGCGAAATGGGATGTCCAGAAGGTGTTAATGCAGTTGCGACGAATTTACAGCATGAGGCATGTGTGCCTTTATCTAATTAAAAGGATGAGACATGTGGTAAGGGAGCAGTGCATGTCGTTGAAGAAATTCTGGATGTTATTGGCTGTGATTTTGGTCCTTCAGTGGTTTTAGATATTGCAAATGGGGAACAAGGAATGGTTGTGAATGACGGGGGTGTGGGCTTCACAGTTGCTACCGGAAATTGTTTCTAGGAGTTGGAGAAAGAGAATGTGGAGGAGGACCTCACATTGAATGAATTTTAGCATGTGTCTCCCTCACAAGAAGGTAGTAATGGATCAAAGGCTATGCAACATGGGACTTTGGTTATTCCAGAGTCCATGGAACAACCAAGGTGTCTTGCTGTGATTAACACCAATGGCCAATTCCAGATGAGCAGTGGAGGGGAATATAATTTTCAGAAGGTGATCATCTTGGGGAAATGGGGAGATTGCTCTGAGAGTGAAAATGAGGACTATGGTGGTATGATCAAGACTTGTTTTAGTGATGCGGTCCAAGGTGGGAGGACAAAGATGACTGAGTCTCACGAATTCATCACGGCCCACTAAGACACAGGTCATGGAAAGACTACATATGTCTACCAAAGCCGTTGGACACTAGGTCTTTTGGTGGAAACATTGTGCTCTTTTCCATGGAATGGATGAATCTACGAAGGAAATATGCTATGGTTCTGAAGAGTTATGACAGCTCGGAATGGGAATCATCTACTATGGAGGAATCTTACTTCTCGGGATGTAGAGATGGGTATGGTTTTTCTGACATGTGTTTTCGTTTATAGGCGTGTGGTGCTTGACTACTGTCCTTTTCTTTTATTTTAATAAACGGACATGGGGTTATCCCCTGGCTGAGCTTTTCTGGTATCACAAGATCTCATTCCCATGTAAAAGAAGTAATGAAATAAAATGGAAAAGTTTAAAACATAATATGATGGGGAAATTATGACCATCACATGAAAGTGGTAATATTCAATAGGAATTCACTATTGATCAAGTAAATCTGTATCAACAGTCCAATATGTCCTCAAGATGTCTCTTAGCTATGTCCACCTGATCTAATGTATAATCCCATCACAAACCACCCTTTCTCATAATGTACACCAGTAAATTCATCTTCAATCAAGAAAAATCCATCCCATTAGAGTCCAAGTCTCTAGAATAATCTTATACATGTCACTATGACCACATGAATTCTCTTTAACTTATTAACATGGTTAGGAGAAATCACTCGGATTATCTAGGATCTAATAAACATAAAAAATTAGGGAATGATCTAATTTTCATTATCATCATGAGACACCATGGATAGTCGATGGTAGTTCTATATGAAGAGTGTTATACAAAAAAATACCTCCACCGACTAAAAAGTTTATTTTAAGGATATTAGTTGTAAAATACGATGTATAATTTGGTACAGACGGCCTATAAATCTATCCCCCTAGTCATAAAAAACAGAAAATTATACCACTACATTGGAGAACAAGAGTGGACTTATCAATGTGGCAAGTCATGTGATCCCAATGATCTTCTATGAGGTAAAATCTATAGAATGACCATGGTGATCACATGGAATGTATATGTTCTTCTCATGATAAATCTATAGATCATGTGAAATACATATGGAATATCATATGAAATATACTAAAAATATCCCTTGTGTCTTCTAGGTCATATCATACTCAAATTAAGATTACACTAGAAAAACAATGAGTTACTTATTCAAAAAAATACTACCATAAATACTACAAAGGGGAGGAGATTTATGTGAATCCATATACACTTATCTTCATATTCATCGCATGACCCACATAGACTGTGAAACATAACTATGACACATCACCATAATCAAGAGGTACTCCCTAAACATGGCATTTACATCAAGTGATATCCATTGAACATGTCTACAAGTTCATGTGATTCCCTTTAGTCGTGCCACATGAGTTTTGCGAAGTCCTCAAGGCTTACCAACTAGATCATGTTGAATCCAATAGACAAATCATCAAGATCATGTGTTGTCCCCCATAAAATTTTGTTAGATCTCGGAAGGACATATAAAAAAGATTTCCATATCTTATAACACCCTCTAGAAATATCAACAATGTTATGTGGAAACCTCTAGACATGTCACCTAGGTTATATGCCACCCTCCAGACATGTCATCCTGATCATGTGACTCTAAATGGATATTTCATCCTATATCATGTTATTTAATCTCTACATGTCATCCTTGATCATGTGATTCCCTCCATATATTTTATCCTTGATCATGCTATGTCTACATGACATGTTAATCAGATTATGTGACACCCTTCAAAAAAGTCAGCTGAATAATTATATTATCTTTCGATATGTCCACTGATAAACTGGGAAATGCTTAGAAATCCAAAAAAATGTCATAATGAAACCCCTGTCCTGGAATATAGTCATTGTCGCAATATTAGGATTACATCCCGAGACATGATAACCATATGTAGTGGAAATATTTGGGCATGCCCCTAGATGAACTGTATGATTGATGATTCTTATACTAATAATTATTCATAGGATCCATTTCAAGGGTTTATGTTAAAATGAGAATATATCTCATTGTAATTCCCTCCATGTATCTGATATTCTATCCCTAGAGAACCAATATCTTCTATAAGATGATATCCCTTTATTATCCACCAGTGGATTGAGAAGGAAACTATACTATGATAACCCCAATTTCTATAATGAGCCTGATGTGTAGGATAACATCCTAAGGTCAGAGCTAAAATGAGAAATTACCTCATATTAATTCCATACATGTCTCAAACATTCAAACCCATGGGATCCATTGTCTTTAAGGGTTCATTCACCATTCCTTATCATCCAAAAAAATTGATAAGTCAACATAATTACACGAAATATGATTCATACTATAACTTGGATACAAATGACGCATTATTATGGTCCAACCTCCATTTAAAACACCATATAATGACCACCTCAGTGCATAAGTCCCACATCCATATGTACTGATACCGACCACTTATATTACCTTTTTTCTCACACTATTCATGGATCATATTTTCTTAGGGATTGTTTACGATCAATTAATTCATATAACAAATATCCACCCTATAGGGAAACATTAGCGTGTATACCTACATCAGTGGAATGATATGACTACCCTCATAAAAGGTATTCTACCATAGGGTATGTCCAAGTGACAAGATATAACTATGATGATACTAATTACACTCTTAACCAAGGCACAGATGATACCTTCCTAGGGATCAATCTCAATACCATGTTCATATGTTCCATCATACACATCCTTTCCGGATAAATTTATGAAATACATATTCAATAAACTACATGGGTTCTTATTCCCATTAAACATGACATGTAGGATGCATCATAATGGATCAATTCCATCCTATAAATAGTATTCAACTCCCTGAAATAATGTAATTACCTGATGTTCCTTGTGATATAGAATTAAAATATATGAAGCAATATATGATGGGAAATTGGGGAGGAACCTAAAACACATTTAGATGGACTCATTAATATACCCCCATTGTAAATTGAAGGAGGAATAAGTTGTCAATTTTTTATAGTATCTTATCTCATATTGGGATTAGGAGGAGATTCTAAAAAATATATAATTTACATAAGAGATTATGGTAGAAGAAAATAATTCACCCTAGAATGGTGTGATTAGCCTAACCTCACATCCACTCAAATAATGTGAATTTCTCAACACCATTGGTTCTGAGACCCCAAATAACCACCATTATTTTTAAAGTTGTCACACACTCATTTATGTATGTGGGAACCATTTAGAATTTCTATTATGAAAAAAATATTTAACCAGACATGAATGATTATAAAAGATAATAAACCTCCTAATCATCCGTTGGACAAAACTGTTCGTTGTTTTTGTTCATTTAATTGGAAGAAAATGTGGTAAAACCAATGTGAATCTCTAAAATAATAAAAACAATTAGTTGATCCTATGTAACTATGGTTCTCATGAAATAATTATATAATCAGTGTGAAATTTTCATTGGAAATAAGAAAGATAAATATTGTTATATTTATATATCTGATTGAGCATGTATCTTGCATGTTAGGATGCATTGACGGGTCACCTAGTCCAGTTTTTTATTCATCACTATAGATACTAATATCACAAAAAACCAATCCTCAGATCATGTCTTCATATATCCACTAATTTAAAAACTCATCTAGGGCAAAAACCCTTGTGTGTTTCAAAATATCCTCACCCACCTGATGACTTCAATGTCATGTGGATAATGTAATGGTCAATGAATACCAAATTCATGGTATGATCTTGACCATTGAGGTCACTATAGGGGTCTTTTTTTCTATAACCAATGATTTTTCATCATTTAAAATCTTTTAGTGAATCTAGTGGTGCTCATTGTCACTGATAATTTCTTTATAATATTATCATTGATGATTGAAAGACACCACCATTAGTGTTTGATGAAGGTGTATCAAGGAGACAACTATGTCCCCCATCTAGTTCATGACCCACTGAGGATTGCCCATGTCAACCATCATTACCAATATCATCATCCAGGTTCACTATAGTCCCCTACTGAGGGATCCAGCAGCCACATTTGTATCTTTGATTCTCATCACTACTAGAAATTTAAGCTATAGTCATGGATGTATAGCCACGGTTTAATAGACCAATGACTATAGCTTATTTTAGCCATGATTTTGTATATACTCTGTGGCTAAAAAATTGCGTTGTCATTGTTTTTTCCAAATCTTGTCGGGCTCCTCCTTTTTTCTCCCCCGATCACTTTTTTTTAATCGTGTCTGGCTCCTCCTCCATCCTCCCAATATCGTGACCCTCCAAAACGCAGTCTCTCACGACAGCGACCCTCCAAAACCTAGACGTCTCTCACTACGTGTGACCCTCCTACCCCAACCCATCGCGACCTCTCCACTCCCTGATCCTCCTCAACTGACGGTATCCCTCGCGACCCTCTGAACCCTCGACGTCTCTAAAGGCGGATCCCTCCTCTCCAATACCCGCTGCGTGCAACCCTCCTTCCCTGTCCCATAGCGACATCTCCAATCCCCGATCCTCCTCCACCAATGGTTCCCCTCGCGATGGTGCCCATCGCTGAAACCGAACAAGGAAACCCCACTACGAGCTGCTGCCACAGAAGGAGGGACACCTCACCTCCCCTACTGACGCTGCTCCTAGGTGGCCTCCCCACCTCCTCTGACGTGCCTCCGACATGGCCAAACCACTTCAGGTGATCCTAATCCTCCTTGTTATGAACAGTTATGTGTTGATTATTTTGTTATCATTTTGTAGGGGTAAACTGGAATAGTTTCACATGTTTGAGTATGGTAATGAGGTTTTTTAATTAGATACATTATTCTAATTATAATTGATATGCGTGGAGTGAGGGACAAGTGGTTTTTGGTGAAGAACCTATTAGTCTAGATTGGGAATCTGCATGGTGGAGTTGTGGACAGTTGAAATGGATAAAAAGTGATGGTATCAAATTCTGATGGTTAAATTGGGAATCAGGGGGTCATCCTGGATGCTTCTCAAGGATTTCAATTCTTATGGTTATGAGTTGTTAAGGACCCACAGAATTATTGGGTTGGTAATTTTAGAGGAAATTTGATTTTTTTTGCCTGAAGAACGCACATTTTTTTGAATTTGGATATGAATTGGAATTTCAAGAGTTAATAAATCTCTAGGATGTGTTTTCATTTGAGGCCAATGGTTATTTAGAGGGTTGGTTTCCAAATCCTAGGGTGGTGGATAAATGCAATAAACTGCAGTAGTTATTGGGTACTCAATTGGAAGACACTTGGTGCCTGTAAATGGGTTTGTAAAAAACTACAACCTTTATAAGGTACCCGATGGAGGGGTACCAGGTACTCGGTGTGCAGGAAAATGTAGCGGACCTTTTATAAGGGCCATCAAGTACAAAGTGGAGGTTGATTGGTTACCTAGTAAGGATGGGTGTTGTTTTATAAGGAAAACAAAATTGTTATTCTGGATTCCACCTCTAAAAATGCCTTAAGGAGTTCTTCTATATTAAATAGATAGAGGTAAATATTACTCTTCTAAATCCATTATTCTTTCATATTCATATATTTTAATATTTAGTTTTTTTAGGGTATGGTTTGTGTCATATTTCACCAAGACATATTGTGGCACATGAGAATGTGATGTTCTCAAGATTTATTTATCCATTGACGTGTTAGAAATATTGTGGCGCATGGAAACATTGTTTTCTTTTTCTCATTATGTTAGATACTCCAATTCGTTCTTATTTATTAAATTTATCATTGATGAAATCATTACATTGTCACCATTACCACATAGAATGTGGTGAAATGACATTAAACTTCCACATTCTCATCTTTAACCATGATTTCATGTGATCTTATTCTTTCTTATATTTTGATATCTTTACCCAAAAAACATACCAATTGATATAGTATATGTATACTAGCATGATTATTATTTATCATGGTTGATTACCTGCATAAATATTCATACAACAGTGTTTCTTATAGATTTATTATATGTTAATACTATTATAATATTTCTTGGATTCTGGTATGAGAAAACATATCCAAGATGTATCATGATCAGATTTTGGTGATATAATTAAAAATATAGATGTTCTAGAATCATCCCCAAGATAAAGGTGACCTCATGGAATTTACGGATCTATCCTATAGTGATAAAATCGAATATTGAACCACTTATTATTCTTTGGTGGTTCATCATTATTAGATTTAATATTCTCAATAGTGATATTGAAGTTTCTATCATTGAAGCTACTATGTGATGACATGAGCCCAATGATATTTTTACCACTAGAAAAGTTTTAAATGATACATCTTCCTCTTTACCTATAGTTATCAAGAATAATATATATTTTTTCTAAATACAATAAGTAATTTCATTATTCTGAAACTAAACCTCTAAAAATGTCAGAGTGAATTGAGGTTCTTCAACATGTTCAATTTAATACATTCATAAATAATATTGCAAGATAACATAGTGGAGACATGGTATCTACAAACTATACTAATCATGGGTTCCTCTCCATTCCATGTGTCCAACATTCAGAAACCCACGTTTCTTCTCTACCTGACTTCCACGCAGCTTCACATCAATCCCTTCCCTCCCTCCCTCCCTCTTCGGCAGGAGGTTTACCTCAAATTCTCCTCCAGCTCAGGGTTCATCTCTTATCAACCTAGTGTTCGTTGTCTTCCTTTGCATCATACCATTTCTTTTGCCTCACTCCCTCTTCCGCACGTGGTTTCACTCGGTTTCTCTCAATTGTCGTGCTTTTTCTCCTGTCGAACTATGGTCCCCGCAGACCCCAGTCGTCATCTTCCTCATAATCTCGGTTCCCATCCACTCCTCGGATTCCCGCACACTATGGTCGCTATCGTACTCCACTATCATCATTATCATTAATCCACACTAATTACCTCTATTGATTGTGATGTCGCCTTCTTTTTCTGGCTCTAAAATTTGGTCACATCAACCCGAAGTATCGATTTTCCTCGGTTTCTACTCCCACTCAATTATCACCTCTTGTCGAGCTAGAGTTCCCTCCTACCCCAGTTGACATCCCCCTCCATCACCCGGTTCCCCTCCACTCCTCCGAGTGTTCCCGGTATTATCTATCTCTTATAAGATGTACCTCGACGAAGCACTCCATGTAATCACATCGTGTTTCTATTCACCATCATCGAAACTTTCTATTATCTTCAAAAATCTATCTTACTGTGGATTCGTAGAAATATACGAGAGGGTAGGAATGTTCCCTAACCGCAGATTCATCCAGCTCCCGATGAATTATTCATATGGTATTTTCTCTTCTGTAGCATCTTGGTATCATTTTTCACTGCTCTATAGTTTCACATTTCACTATGTTCATACTAATTTTGTAGGGTTTAATACAATATAGTGCTTAACAAATGTTTGGTTCTGATAAGATTCTAGAAAAAATATCAGTTCTCTCCAAGATTTAGTTTTTCTAGCTACATATGGATTTTTCAAACATCAATATAATATATCTCCTGTTTTGATTCACCAATTACTACTTGAACTTCTTTTTCATGGCCAATATTTCTTCATCTAAAATTTCATCCATGGTTGATAAACTTCTAATTTATTAGGATTTTTTCTCAACACTGGATCACTTTTCTTTGTAGCTCAACAGTGTTTCATTTTCTTTGCGCTTTCTTATTTATCACATTCTAAAAATTTATGTTTTTGGAATCATGGTTTTCTCTTCTTTCACATGTTTATTATTTTTTGAAAATTTAATATTCAGTTGAGAAATTACAGACCTCTCAATGTTTTTCGTTTTTTTGGTTTATCCTTTTATAACTCATCAGACTATATGATCAAACATTATTTCATATCATGTTCAACCTTCTTCATAGGTGTGGTTCCATTTTTTTAATGATATATTCT
Source organism: Viscum album (assembly GCA_963277665.1). Classification (NCBI taxonomy): domain Eukaryota; kingdom Viridiplantae; phylum Streptophyta; class Magnoliopsida; order Santalales; family Viscaceae; genus Viscum; species Viscum album. The sequence continues at coordinate 234,887,874 of OY728157.1, read as the reverse complement.
ATTTGATTAGAAATTTTGTCCTCTTGTAATCTTTTATTACCAGGCGGGATAAAAACTTGTATCGAACAAAACCAAATTAAGATAAAACTCGAGCCAAACTAATTATATACCATTAATAGGAAGAATAATTGTTAATTCATAGGAAGGTACTATTTTATAGTATCATTTTGGAACATGGATCTATTTCCCCCTTGCTTACAAAAACATGATTTCACCCATGGGGAATTGTGGTTCTTATATGTTGGGCGGTGACGTGTATAGTCATAGGAGACAGGTATGTTTTAGTTTAGTTTTTATTTTATTTTATTTTTCGCATTGGCCACTTATGACTACAATGTGTGTGTGTAGCTATTTTGTGTTGACATGACCACCATAAATTATGAGTCCAATATGAGTGACTAAATGATGATATTGTGGTAATAATAGAAAGGAATTTTAGAATATATATTGGCAATGGATTCATGTATCATTTATCATCACTGATCACATATATATAAGAAGTTGTTATATCTCATTTCTTTTCCCACTATTTTCTTGCATGTCGTTTCTTATGATGAGGCCGGTTCTATCCACCACCATCGATGACAGTGAGTTCAACATTGGATTTGGGTATGATTTATTTCGTTTTTATTCATTGGCCAAATTTTAGTTAGGGCTTTTGTGATTTTTGGGTTCTTTGTATTTTATTAGTGCTTTCTAGATCTTGTTGAGTTGGATTCAAGTTTCTGTTGATGAAGGCTTACATGTGTAAGCATACATAGGAATATAAATATATATGTTCCCCCTTTATATATATTCACTCATGGAAGTATGAATATATATATTGGGTCTAGGTGTGCTTATATATAGATATGAAAAATGCATACATGTGTAAGTGTAAAGGGGTATATGCAAGTATAAACATATATCTAAGGATCCCCTTGTGCATATTTGGCCCTGAAAATATGTACATAGGGTCTAGGTGTCCTTATATATATTTGAAGTTGCATATGCGTGCAAGCGGAAAAAAAGAAGATTCGAGTTGTCGTTAAAATCAGTTCCCTGAGGTTAAGGAAAGATTCCATTCCCTAACCCTTTAGTTTGAATTATATAATTGGTTGAGTATTTTAGAAACTTTTTTTCATTATTATATAATGTGTATATGTAGTTCAAATTGGTTTTGGCTCTTTATAATCTCATTTTCACCTTTTTTACATGATTTCCCTAAGCCTTCAACGTGGACTAGTAAAAAGTTTCATCCAACTCAATAGTAGAAAATGAAATTTCCTTCACTTTAGAGATTAAAGTGTCCTCATTTTCAGAAAACATCAACCAAGAAATCTCATAAAATATAAAACATAATCAAAATCTTTGTTTTCATTTCATCAAACACAAACAAATGGCTTTGAAAACATGATACTTTCTTTAGTAACATCATTGTGAAACACTTGACCCAGAAAAAGATAGAATTTAACCTATTAAAATTAATCCACCTAGGCATGATTCATGGTGTGACCAGAGGTTTCACACCATGAATACCTACCCTTGGGAATTTCATGGCTTGAGCTGAGGTTCACAGCAGGAAATATTATTTGTTCATTTTTGGTTATGGATTCATGTATCATTTATCATGTACAGTTGACACACTGATCACATATATATAAGAAGTCGTTATATCTCATTTTTTCCAACTATTTTCTTATGGGTGGTTTCTTATGATGAGGTCAATTCTAACCACCACCATCGATGGAAATGAGTTCAACATCGGATTTGGGTAAGGTTTATTCTTTTTTTATTCTTTGGCCCAATTTTAATTAGGGCATTTGTGATTTTTGGGTTTGTTATATTTTTGAAAGGAATTTTGGATTTCGTTGAGGTGTATTCGAGTCGCCGCTGACGAAGGCATACATGAGTATTCATAGGTAGGAATATAAATATATAAGTTCCCCCTTTATATATATTCACTCATGGCAGTATGAATATATATATTGGGGCTAGGTGTGCTTATATATGGATATGAAAAATGAAGACATGTGTAAGTGTAAAGGGGTATATGCAAGTATAAATATATATCTAAGGACCCCCTTGTGCATATTTTTCCATGAAAATTTGTACATAGGGGCTAGGTGTCCTTATATATATGTTAAGTTTCATATGTGTGCAATCAGAAAAAAGGTCGATTTGAGTTTTCGTCGTCAAAAGAAAATGTGCCTTGAGTTTGAGGTAGGGTCCCACTCATAGCCTATTTAATTCAATAATGTTTTAAATTTCATTTATTTTCCTTTTAAATTCTCCATGTTTATATTAAATTAAAATTCTTGAATAATTTTTAGTTAATATAATTGTTTCTTTTGTTAAATAAGTCATGGTTTTGTAATAAAACCCCTCCAATGGAGGTGCGCTGTCTGCAAAAACTCACAGTGGTATACCTTGCTTAACATTATTGCATTTATGTGTTTCTTATACTTGATTTCATTGTTAGTCATAAAGCACACATCGTACATGACCCTTTTATATCCCTGTAGGTGGTTTCCCTCTTTTTATTAAAACAGTTGTTTGAACCAAGACACTCATTAAGTGTCGTTAGACTTTTAAGATGGGTCCCATGTTTTGTGACCATGTCACAAGGCATGTGATATTTAAATCCAACCAAAACCCCTGTTCCACAGCTCAGGGGTCCCATAATACCAGTAATGTCATATTACATGTCATGTAACATGTGATTTTCATGATCCCATGGGGTATTAATTCCTCTAGGTATTCCTACACATTTCTAGATCTCCAAACCACACCGAATTAGGTATATCATGGGTCATCCATTCCTCTAGTCATCACAGATTAGCATTCATTTCTTTAAATATTATGAAAAACATCCTCTCATGCAATCCATATCATTCTATTTGAAACAATGTAGAAGATGTTGCCCCGCGGATGTCGATGACTCGGGCCAACACGCTGCGGTCATGCCGCAATCACGCCGCGGTCACGCAACGGTCACGCCGCAGTCATGCCGCGGTGATGTCGTGATTTGGACACGCTCCAGCCACATACATCACACACCATCCCCCTTCCACCTTCATTTCTGCCCGCTGCCGCCGGCATTCCAGCCCCCAACAACCCCCTTCCACCTTCAAGTCATCCCATACCATCCCCCAAGCACCTACAACCAGCTCCCTTCCACTAGAATTCGAGCCCTCACCGAATTAGGTATATTAGGGGTCATCCAATCCTCTAGTCATTACAGATTAGCATTAATTTTTTTTAAATATTCTAAGAAAACATCCTCTCATGCCATCCATATCATCCAATTTGAAACTAAGTGGAAGATGCTTCCCCATGGATGTCGCTGGACTGGGCCAATAAGCTATGGTCACGTCATGGTCACGCCGTATTCACGTCGCGGTCACACCATGGTTATGCCACGGTAATGCCTTGATTTGGCCCTGCTCAAGCCACATCTATCCCACACCAACCCCCTCCCACCTTCATTTTAGCCTGCTTCCACCAGCATTCCAGCCCGTAACAGCCCCCTGCCACCTTTCGAATCATCCCACACTATCCCCCCTACACCTGCAACAAGCCTCGTTCCACCAGCATTCGAGACCTCACAGAATTAGTTATGTCATGGGTCATACAATCCTCTAGTCATCACAGATTAGAATTGATTTCTTTAAATATTCTGAGAAAACATCTTCTCATTCCATCCATATCATATTATTTGAATCTAAGTGGAAGATGCTTCCCCGCGGATGTCGCTAGACCGGGCCACCAAGATGCGGTCATGCCGTTGTCACACCTTGGTCACACCGAGGTCACACCGCGGTCACGCCGCGGTCACGCCGCGATAATGCTATGATTTGGATCTGCTCCAGCCACATCCAGCCCACACCATCCCCCCTTCCACCTTCATTTCAGCACACTACCTCCATCATTCCAGCCTGCAACAGCCCCCCTGCCACCTTTCGAATCTGCCTGCACCATCCCCCCAACACCTGCAACCAGCCCAGTTCCACCAGCATTCGATCCCTCACCGAATTAGGTATATCATCCAATCCTCTATTAATAAAAAACTAGCATTCATTTCATTAAATATTCTATGAAAACATCCTCCCATGCCATCCATATCATCCTATTTGAAACTAAGTTGAAGATGCTGCCCCACGGATGTCGCTGGACCGGGCCAACATGTTGCTGTTACGCCGCTGTCACGCCGCGGTCACACCGCGATCACGCTGCGGTCACGCCGCCGTCACGCGGTCGTCACACGGTGGTCAGGCCACGGTCATGTGGCTGTCACTCCGTGGTCACTCCGCGGTAATGCCGTGATTTGGCCCTGCTCAAGACACATCCAGTCCGCACCAGCCCCCTTCCACCTTCATTTTAGGTGTCATCCAATCGTCTAGTCATCACAGATTATCATTTATTTCTTTAAATATTCTGAGAAAACATGCTCTCATTCCATCCATATCATCCTATTTGAAACTAAGTGGAAGATGATGCCCCGCAGATGTCGCTAGACCGGGCCAACATGCTGCGGTCATGCCGTGGTCACGCCGAGGTCACACCGCGGTCACCCTGTGGTCATGCCGCAGTCACGCCGCAGTCACGCCAAGGCAATTTATTGATTTGGCCCTTCTCCCGCCACATCCAGCACACACCAGCCCCCATCCACCTTCATTTTAGGGGTCATCCATTCTTCTAGTCATCATAGATTAGCATTGATTTCTTTATATATTCTAAGAAAACATCCTCTCATTCCATCCATATCATCCTATTTGAATCTATGTGGAAGATGCTACCCCGCAGATGTCGTTGGACCGGGCCAACACGATGCGGTCACGCCGTGGTCATGTTGTGGTCATGCCGAGGTCACAGATTAGCATTCATTTCATTAAAATATGAGGCTTTACTTGTATCCTTACAATGTTCACCTGGTCACTCGTATTGACCCGCTCAAGTTCATCCTTAGCTACCCTATGTTGACTGGGAATTTTTACCTATGATCAGTCACTTTAAGACAACATGATATCCAGTTCATATCACATAAGTTAGTGATAAAGAAGACCCTATCTAATTTCATCATGTAGCATCCTTCCCTAGAAAGTATACTACTAGAAATAAAACATCTAGATTATAATGTTTTCCATTCACATGAAGCTCCCCAAACATATGATTTTTTTTTCTACCTCCCAGAGTCCAATAAACAAATTTTTGGAGAACCCATAGATTATCTGTGTGTGTACATGGATTGTATTACTTTCTCTAGACAAAGTAATTTTTCTATACTCTTTCTCACTATCTGATGGATGGACAGATAATTAGATAGAATATGAAGCCCAAATTTCTATCATGCAACTGGCACTATAGCTGAAAATAGACTACCTAAATATCACAGGAGATTCAAAGCTAGTGATAAATTATATGATGGTGAATCTGCAATAAAAATGGATGAACTGGCCCCTCTCACTGGCTATGATTGAAGAATGATGGAAGATTTCCATTTTGAACCCACATAGTATCTTGTACCATATCAAAAAGTTATTTTACTGATTTAATGTCTAATGAAATCATAGTTTTAGATGACCCTGATCAGTATGAGGTTTTCTACAACATTACACATCGAAGGATGGTCTGATTTATCATCATCTGTGACATGGATGAAATAAATCAGATCAAAACATCCCTAGTCCCTAATGAACTGATATCCACCACTAGATGGAAGGTTCCCATAATTGATTATCTTCAAAATGGGACCCTCTTGATATATCGAGTTGGAAGGGAATAAATTTGGCATCAGGCGTAGAGCTTTACACTTCAAGATGGCCCAAAAGAAAAAACATCCTTCTACAATATAGAAAATGAGAACAATGTATTCTATTTATAGTTAAAGATTGTGTACCAGGAGTATACCATTGAGTCTAACTAATAGAAGCCAACAGATGCTGAAAAGTAGGATGTTTTGAGATGTTGTTGGGAAGGGGGAATAATAAAAGGGGAATATTGTTTTTTAGAAAATGGATCGGTTGTGCAGATACAGGGGCAGCGGCCATCGGCCTCATGGTGCGACCACGGGGAGTCCTTTCTTCAACTGTTCTTCTTTATTCCTCCTGTAAATTCTGTTCGTTATTGAAGTAGAAATCAACAGAAACTCATGTTTTTCTTCTCTCTCTTACTTGAACACCTATCACTAACCACTCATAACACTATCATGTAGCATCAAATGGATAGATTCAGGCCTCCAATAAGTCTCTATCGAACAAGTATTAAAATATGGTTGAAAAATAGAATAAGTCCTAGATGGACATGCTCCTACAGAATTTATGGACCTACCATACCACCATGTGAACTACTACCCAAGAGACAACGTACACAAAACTAAGCTTGTTTTTCCCATTGAAGTCCAGTTTCCACCACTAAAAATAGCTATTTGTAGAAAACTCTACATTTGGGCCAGACCTATATAGGGAACGACCCGTTCATGTACTACATGTGGGTTTAATTCTCCCATGACATGATACATAGTGACACCGATATCTATTGTCTTGGGACCAGCCACAATATTTAATTTTCATTCTATAGAACCTACATCCATTATGCATGACATTAAAATAAATGGTTTTTTGAAGAACTATGTGTGGTTTGATTCCAGTCATCACACGATATGTAGTGGTGCATGAAGCTCCCATCCATGGTGCAGCTGAAAAAATCAATAGGAACAATATCCCCCTATACATATTGGTCAGACCTACATAGATAGTTTCCCATTCAAGAACTGTATCATGATTTATTTATGTTATCATAGGATATAGAGTGACACCCAAATCTCCAATCTCATGTCCAGCTACAATAATTAATGGGAACAATGCCCCTCTCAATGTAGAGGGAAGACTTGTATAGATAGTTTCACATTCAAGGACCTCATGTGGATATATTTCATTGATTATAGGATATTTGAGTCTGATTGGATCTCCAATCTTGGGTCCATTTACAACAATAAACATAAAAATGATCCCTCCCTTTATATAAGTTATACCTTCATAGGTACATTTTATACAAAACAACATAAAACATTATTACTTCCATCATAGGATAAATATGGAAAAATAAATCTTTAATAATGGGTTCAATCACAACATGTAAGATGATAAAAATTATGCTCCAAACATCATACAGACTGGACCTATGTAGTAAGCCATCCATCACCATCTGAACACCTTGCATCAAAGTGTACCACCCAACCATAGGAAAGTCTAAAAAACCAGTATTAACTACTACCATCCAACTAAAGTTCTCCGTATCACCCACGCCTAACCCATAATACATCCTAAAGAATCCCCAAGCCATCCCTGATCCAAATGTGAGCTAATACCCATCTTGAATCCAACACCTCTAGACCCACAATGTAGTCAACATGCACCCACCCTAGGAAGAGAACCACCCATCTAGAAGAAACATGTTTTCCAACCTACAACATCATACATCTCAAGGGAATTTTAGAACATCCAGCATAGAAATACCTACACCATCAACAACCAGAATACAAAAGATGGGGAAACCGAGCACAAGCCAACTGGACATACTCCAAACCACCACCTGAAGACCCAACCCAAACTATATCCACCACACTAGACAATCGAGAGAACTAGAAGCCTACAATGGTAATCCAAAACAAAGAAGAAACACTAGAAATGCAACCCCTATGCACCCAAAACTTGTTACCAGCCATAGTAGAAATCACAAACCAACCAGCACCATGCACCATGTAGGTGTATCTTGTAATACACAATGTAGAAAAATCCAAACAGCAACACCCCCAGATGAAACCTATCTTCAAAGGTCCTATAATTCCAAATAGCAACACGAAACTCACAACTGCACCTCCTAAATCATCCACAAGAAACCTTTAACCCCACTATGAGAATCTTTGTAAGTATCTATTGGATAAACCCAACATCTCCCAGCCTCAAACATAAGAAGCATCCGAAGTAGGGGGGGTTATGTCAAAGGGGTCCAGCACGGGGGGTTCTGTCCAGGGGGCTGCTGTCCAGGTTGTCCAGGGGGGGTTGTTGTCCAAGGGTTCCATCATGGGGGGGGGGGGAAGCTATCTAGGGGGTCCGGGGGTGGGGGCTACTATCCAGGGGGGTCCAATAGGGGGGTTCTGACCAGGGGGGGGCTGCTATCCAGGGGGGTCAAGCAGGGGGGTCTAGCATGGGGGGCTGCTGTCCAGGGGGTTGCGGGTTTCTGTCCTGGGGGACTACTGTCTGGGGGATGGGGCAGCTATCCATGGGGGTCCAGCAGGGGGGGGGGGTTGTACAATTCTTTTTTATTGAGTTTTATTATTTGTGAATAATCTATGATGTTTTGTATAACCATAATATTAGGGTATGAGAACTATTATGTTCTACCTTGTGTTGTAGGTACTTTTGAGCTGGTTCTATACTTATTTGATAGTTTTTCTTATAGGGATACTCATGTAAGTGCAGTAATGTGTTTTTTTATATGTGGATTTGTTTAATTCTTATTATGTAAGAATATTTCGTGTATAATTTAATTTGGAGGGGACTGGTAGGGGGCAGGGGGAAACTGGAATGTGGGAGGGGACTATCAGGGGGTGCAAGTGGGGGCCGGTAGGGGGTGCAAGTGGGGGCTGGAAGGGGTAGAGGAGATGTGAAAAAGGCGGGGTGGGGGGAGTGGGGCAGGACTGGTGGGGTCTGGGGGGGGGGGGGGGTCAAGGGTCTGTCCTACAGGGTGGGTGGTGGTTGTCCAGGGGAGTGGAGATATGGGTTGTCCAGGATGATCTGTCTAGGGTCTGGGGGTGTCCAGTGTATTGGGGGGGTATGGGGTGTCCACGAGGGTGGAGGTGGCCATCCAGGGGAGTGGAGGTCTGGGCTGTCGAGGGGGATCTGTCCCGGGGCTGGGGGTTATCTAGGGTCTGGGTGGGCATGTACAGGGTCTGGGGGGTGTCCAGGGTCTGTCCGGGGGGTGTCCAGGGTCTGTCCGGGGGGTGTCCAGGGTCTGTCTAGGGGTGTTCAGGGTCTGTCTGGGGGGTGTCTAGGGTCGGGGGGGGGGGGGGGTGTCCAGGGTCTATCCAGGAGGGGGGAATTGAAGGGGGGTTGTCCAGGGGGGGTTATGTAGGGTGGTGGTGTCTAGTGTCCAGGAGGGAGGGGTCTGTAAGGGGGTATGTCCTGGGGGGTTCATGGGGTCTCCAGCAGGGGGGATATCCAGGGGGTATGTTCAGGGGGTGAGTGGGGTCTGTCCAGGGTGGGAAAGGGGGATTCAGAGTGAGGGGTGCATGAGGGGATTTAAAGTACACGTGGGGTTCAAGGGGAGAGTGGGAGGATTTTCAGGGGTGGTGGGGAGGATGCAAGGGTCCAGCACCGGGTGAATGGTGCTGGTTTTTTACGGAATGTATAGGCCTATGCGTCTGCAAGGGGGGTCTCTCATGGGAGTGTGGAAGGGGTGTCCAGCAGGGGGGCTATCCTGGGGGACTGTTCAGGGGGTGAGTGGGGTCTGTCCAGTGTAGGAAGGGGGGCTACAGAGGGAGCGGTGCATGGGGGCTTTAAGGTGTTGGTGGGGTGTAAGGGGGAGATTGGGGGGGGGGGGTTGTAGGGGCGGTGGGGAAAATGCAAGGGCCCATCATCGGCTGAACGGTGCTGGTTTTTTTACGGAATGTGTAGGCCTATGGGTATGCAGGGTGGTCTATCCTGGGGGGTGCAAGGGGTGTCCAGAAGGGGGGCTGTCCGGGGGGTTCTGTTCATAGGATTGAGTGGGGTCTGTCCATGGTGGGAAGGGGTTGTAATGGGAGGGGTGCATGGGGGGATTGAAGGTGCATGTGGGGTGAATGGGGGAGAATTGGTGGGAGGGGATTTGTAGGGGGCGGTGAGGAGGATGGAAGGGCCCATCACTGGCAGAACGGTGCTGGTTTTTTTATGGACTGTGTAGGCCTATGGGTCTGCAGGGTGGTCTGTCCTGGGGGGCGAAACGGGTGTCCAGCAGGGGGGGCTATCCGGGGGGATCGGTTCAGGTGGGTGAGTGGGGTCTGTCCAGGGTGGGAAGGGGGGGCTTCGGATGGAGGGGTTCATGGAGGGATTTAAGTTTCATGTGGGGTGAAAGGGGGAGAGTGGGGGAGATTTTCAGGGGGCGCTGGGGAGGATGCAAGGGCCCAACACCTGCTGAATGGTGCTGGTTTTGATATGGAATGTGTAGACCTATAGCCACAGTTTAAAACCGTGGCTTTAGGTATACAACCATGGTTCCTAACCGTGGCTCTATTTATTTAGCCATGGTTGCAACTATGGCTCTAGGAGATGAGTGCTTTCAGCCTATTCCATGGGTTGAAAACAGTGTATTTAGGGTTGTTTCCATGGTTCCAACCGTGGCTATAGGTTTTACCCTATAGCCACGTCAATACCGGCCACAGTTGTGGGAACCATGGATATAACTTATAGCCATGGTTTTTGGGCCTATAGCCACGGTTTAAAACTGTGGGTATAGCTGGATTTTGTAGTAGTGCATGCACAAGTACCATGTAAGTCACATTGGGTGCAGAAATCATTGGATAACTGATTGTGGACTCATAACAGAACATTGACTAATGAATCTCTAGAATATTTTTGTAGTAGCCACCTATTAGGCTTATATCCTTTCTCAAATGAAGCATGCCTATAAGTATAGAATTTAGAAAACATTGGAAGATGAAAATACCTCTTCAACCTAAAAGAATTACATTGGAATATTCTAATGGAACAAGAAAGATTGATGATTTATTATATCTCAAGTTCAATAAAATAAATCTACTAATATATATTGGATACAAAAAATGTGTATGAATATATTCCTAAGAACACATTTCTATAATGTAACAACATTCTATAAGTATCATAAATACATTACTATCATATAATGGTTGTGGTATATATATAGGAAAAGTAACATATTATTTCCCCTATTGACCGGATAGCACAACACTCTGATCAGAATGAACAAGTGGATTTTACAAAGAAAGTGGACATTATCCCCCCATCCATTATGATTATCAAACAATTATGGTAAAAAAGGACCCATTAGTCTAGGATCATATTCTCATTCCATCCAAGTCTCACAATGTGAGAGTGGAACATGCTTCGGGACATGAAAAATTTCTTATAAAAAAGACTGGTGGCATTCTTTAAAGGCACTAGACAAGGCCCATATTCTCATTTTAACTGGGCTCACCAACTAAGAGTGTCACATGCAACACAAAAGGCTCAAATAACTATCAAAAAGTAACATTAACATATTCCTTATAGACAAGATTAATAGCATTTACTTATTTCAAATGAGGCCCACTAGGTGGGTGTAGCACATACTCAAGATAAGATTATGTTCCTATAAGTGAGGCCATATGGAATATTCTAACATCTTAAAGAAGCTAGGATCATACCCCTACATTTTTCAATGATGTTTTTCACCATCATCCTTTCAAGGCTATACTGGAGGAGGATTATATATATTATCCCATTCCAAATATCCATAAACATGGAAAGGAAATCATCATTGTATTGGGATCATATCCCTGATTCATTATAGGTTGATGAGAATATTCCAGGAACCACCCATTGGTAGGATCACACTCTTTCTTAGAATAAAAAAAAATTGAATACTACAACAAATTCTCAGATTCATGATCATATAGTATCACCTAGGAATGATAATGTGTTAAATGAGAAAATGGTAAGACTCATGTAAACAATGTGAACCTGTTTTTTCAACAACATACCTAATTATAACTCCATATTTAAACATGATTTTTATGAGTACTGATACGTATTGATGAACATATGGTATGATTTTGAGGGTGTGTGAGAGTAATAAAAAAACTTCTTGGAAGGAACATGTGGTTTCTTGCGGGGGAATTCATTAGTCAGTTGATCTGTTTAGGTATGTGGTTAGACCGTAGGGAGGGAACAGTGTGTCTGTGGGATAGCTGGTCTTACATGGAGGGTGAGGATCAAATGGAAATGTTATATAGGGGTGTATCTACTGATATCAGGGCCTAGTTGTGACATTTTTATTATAAGAGGAACCCAACCTTAAGTGCAGTTACACAACATGGGTTGATATTTAGGGTCCACAATGAGGACGTTGTGCTCTAAATTTGGGGGGTGAATGTAAAACCCTATAATGATATATGGTTAATGAATATATTATATGAATCGTTTAAAAAGTTTCAACTTTATTATTGGGAGGTTACCTGATGGGAACTCAATAGTTAATCATGCTTGTCCTAGAGTAGTGATTTGAATGAGTGACATTTTGGGTGAAACTAGTGGTATATTGAAGTATACGACATGAAGGCCATGTTAATGTGGGGTGTATATTTTTCAAATGTTCCCTTTATGTTACATTTGTATTAGAGGAGGACCCTAGCCTTTTGTGTGGGGACATTGCATGGTTAGATATTTATGGTCTGTAATGAGGATGTTGGTATCTAAAGAGGGGGGATTAATATAGAAACCCATAACAATAATGTGTAAAATTAAATATGATATGGATCATTTAAACAAGGTGCACCATTATTTTAAGAAACTAAATGATTATAACTCCACAGTTACGTGTTCCTGTTCGGGAGTAGTGGTCAGGATGGGTGAACTTGTGGGATCATTCCAAGGGTGTGTGCATGTGAGGACATAACACACTGAAAGTAAAATGTGTTGGTAAATGGGGACATTCATAATTTATATTACTTGTTCGAGAATATGGTAGGGCCCCAGGTAGGGGGCCTAATATCTATAATGAAACAAGTGTTACCAAGAGGGGAGGAACACGAAGGCCTTGTTAAGGTGGGTGTTTATGTGCTATTAGTGTGGCCTAGTTGTTACACATCACCCCATAGAACAATATGGCTATAAAATTATTCTAGAAGTTTTCATACAAGTCCTTCATATCCCTATAAAACCCAAAATGTAGGTCATCATATTTTAGAGATGATGCTGAATGAGGTTCATATTCCCGACCATCTCAATTTATGTGTCCTTAATGATGTTTAACACATATCTAAAACAGCTCAAGTATATGATGAATCATCAACTAAAGAAATAAGTGATAATTACCATGATAGTCCACTTTGTGGTAATGTGAAGATAGACCGATGTGACTCTACACTTGACATTTAACATGGTCATCCTCCCCATGATGATATCTCCCAATGAAAAGGGAACTCTACTTAAAAATAGTCATTTAACAGCATATGAAATGGAATTTACAAGCACTTGAAAATTGATAATTACATTAGTGAGGTTTAAATGCCCAATATTTTATAAGAGACAAAAACACTTGATAAAGGGTTCTTTATCAGTGCTAAAAAAAGAGTTGATAAATGGGATCTTTATTAACATTTTAAAACAACTGATAAAGGGATTCTTTATCAGCACTCTTATTTAGCAAATCTATAGATCCCATTTATCATTTTTTTAAAAATCATTGATAAAGCGATGTTTACCAGTGCTGATAAAGTTCCATATTGTAGTGGGTTCCAACATCACACTACAACACCACTGCAATTTGACATAACAACGCATTACTGTACCAAAAATTCACGAGATATTGATAAAAAATTTTGAATTTAAATTAAATAAAATATACAAAACAAATATAAAGAAATATATTATAAAAATTTAAAAAATTATTTTATATTATTACATTAATAAATTAAATTAAATCAAATCAATAAAATCTTGGAACAATATAATGTAATTTACAACATATCATCAATAGAACAACAATTATAAAGATAAATCCTTTTAAGTCATTCCATGTAGATATCCATTCCATGCTCCATATAAAAAACAGATCGAACCCACTTGGGCAATGTCATCCACGACCACTCTCTATTAGGTATTGAGGTCTAGATCCATTATGATTAACCATTGGTCCAAGCCCATACCAATAGACATCCACACACATGTTATTCAGAAAATTTATATTCAAATTAACATATTATTAAAAGGTGTGGTAAAGTCAAATACCAACCGTAACATTGACAAAGATTTTGATACAAGGATCATGAGGTGATGATAAAACATGTTATACTAAAAAGCAGATATGAGGGTTAATCTACATCGGCTAGTTTCCACATTGATGTTCACATGTATAGAACTATATTAGAGAAAGGTTAACACTTTATTTTAGTATGGAAATATATAAATTATAGAAAAAATATTTACCATCAGTATTGTTTCCACAGATAAAATAATCGCCTTATTTATTTTTCATCATCTCATTCATGTCTCCACTATATTATCTGTCGGTATGTTGATATATAAATAAAGGCATAACGAAATACCAGCATAGAAAATTGGGAACTATCATTCTTATTGATAACATGATACATGTACTATATTAGAAATTTGATCTTCATTCCATCATGTTAGGTTTTTCATTATCTGCTAAAACCCCATTGGTCATGTTGTTTTGAATAACAATGACAACATATGGTATGTTATGTCAAAAAAAATTAACAAAACAATAAAAACTAGAGTTAAGAATAATATTAACAGGATATTCTAGACTTGACATGAGAAAATCTTTTAGTGTTTTTGTTCTATCCAATGCTTTCTCCCCACTGATCATCATTCAACCACCAAGGATATAAATTAATATTATTTTATGAGATTGTTGAACCTAGAAATTTGATGAATATATGATGAAATACAGGTAAAACATAATAAATAGTACATAATAAGGGGCATAAAATCATATAACTATAACATTTATTGTAATATTAAAAAAAGAAATAATCGAGATACAAAATCAATAATATATGAACTGGTTTCAAACTTGAGTAGACCCAAAAAATTATATGATATAGAAGTAATGAAAATTTTTATCTTCATTCATTACCAATAACAATATATAAAATAATAAATATAGGTTAGCTACATGACTCAAAATAACAATGATATTGTTGTGGGGTCGCAACAGAATTCAACTCAGAAAGAATAAAATGATTTAGGTGGTTCAGAACCTTTTCTGGGGAATACTCCATAGTAAGAACACCACCTTAAAGTAGTGGTTTGTTAATTCTAATAGGAAAATTAATAGATTTAGAGAATACAATGAATTATACTAATATAAGTATAAAATATAAAATTAAAATAATGTCTACAGCATAGTAAACACGAAACAACAAACCGGGTAATGAAAAACCCAATTCCCCATTCCTACTGATGTCTGAAAAGCCACATTTCATGAAGTAGTGGATTTGCAAGGGACTGGAGAACGTTGTAAATAGAGAAATGTGGAAGAAGAGTACCAGATATTGAGTTGAATTTCTATAATTCATGAATATGGAGTCGTCCGAACCGGAAACAACTAGATATAGGGCAACACGACATGAGAATGATAGTCATCAGATGTTGTGTCAGGAAATCACACACTTCAAAGTCTCATGACCTGACAACTAGTTGATCTAGAGTTTCGGTTCTATAGAACACTTATCCAAAGTGGTACAACTATATAATTCTATACTTTAGTTGTGTTTTTGGAAAGAGTTATTGTTTCTCGATGAATAAATCGCACTAGTGAAGATGATTATATAGAATCCTGAGAATACATTCAAAATGATTATTCTTGGATCTCTAATATTCATTTTTCATACTATTCTACCTATATGGGAAAGGTATAAAAAATGAACCAATACCAAAATTGGAAAATTTCTATTGGAATGAGGTGTTGCTATAAAACAGAGTAAAATTACCTATTCGACAATACCCCTGAAATCACTTCTACAAATGGAAGGATGAGATTATTTGGGTGTCTTTGCACATTAACAATCAGCAATGAAGCCCGATAAACATGTTGATTTCCACGGTGGACAATGGGATAAATAAAAATATAAAAATATTAAAAAGAAAATTGATTAATTTTATATGTAAATTGATAATAAAATTTGATGTATTTCAACAATGTCTAACAACAATCTAGATTTCTAGAAATTTGAAAAATGGTCAGATATTTTAAAGATTATAGCAATATTTTTTCTTGAATAGGGTACTCATCTCTTATAAATAAGAGTTTTTTCACACTCCCTCTATATTCAAATTTCCTATCTCATTTAAAATAATCCCAAATATATACAGTGATGTCAATGCTAAAAACATGGAATAATACATTAATATACTTGAAAATGATCCCATATACCACTAAACTAGTAGAAGCACATGATGATATCTTCCACTCTCTCAAATAACGGAAAAAATAGAGAGAATTAGTAAATTAATGAAACAGATTTCGATATTGAGAATGTCTAAACATAAAACATTTCAGCAACCATCAATGAATATTAATAAATAAAATTTATCTCGGAAGGTATTTTCCTATCAAAATAAATGATGGTATAGTATCATGTCTGCACCTACTTTGTGGGTTTTCAATAACAAGGTATCAAACCATCACAAGAAAAAAATCATTGGAAAAAAATCAAGGTTACCAAGAATATATTTCTCATAGAGAATATTAGAAAAATAAAAGCTAAAACATTACCCAGAATCACAGAATGAGGGGAAGATAAAGGTGAAATTATGGAAAACGTGATGAAGCGATTGAGATCGAAAAAATAATGGTTGTTAAATAAGTTCAAGGGTCCTTGGTTTTCCATCACTCGTGTTCTCTATATTGACCTGTCAACCAAGAATGTTGTCTATAAGTGACAACTTAAAGTCTAATTTAGTAGAAAGTCTGGTTACGAACAAGTTAAAAAATAATAATGATGATATTAATATAGTAAAAACAACAACACAATCAAATAACATAAAACCCGGTGTCAACGTACTGATGGTTTTCCACTAAAAACAAGAAATTAAAATTGCATTAGCATAAAAAATGAAGTATCTAATTTCTCACCGACAAAAAACACTTATTACCTTCTACAATAGATCATTTATCAAATTCAAATATTTGAGGATGATCAAATCTATGTGTGTAGTGATTATTGATAAGAGGAAGAAAATAATGAAATATCCCACATTTTGGGTTCCTAAAAATGATAAACATATTTAGTCCTGTGTTGAATGAAGGCATACAAATGTGAGTCGGGTATGGACCATGTGTGGAAATGACTAGAAAGTGGGACATACCACATATACTATAAAAATTACCTCAATCCATATATCACCTTTACTTGAAATCCAATTACTTCTTAAAGGATTAGACAACAACAAATTTTTTAGTGAGAAATTATTACTTTTCAGGATATTTATTTTCTAAATAAATTTTTTCAAAGAAAAGTTACCAGATAAAGGTAAAAAAAATTACAACATCATCCAATAGAGATCAAGAAAAGGGTAATATAATACTATGTAAAATATGTGGTTTTTTGTATAAATTAAAATAAAAACAATTTAAAATCAAATGTGAATGATACACATACATGTATAGGGATGTATGATTTGGAAATTCAGAAAATAATATGTAATGAACTAGGGGAATTCTGCATTATTAAAACCAACAAAAAACAATCAATTTGTTTCATTTCAGATTAGTTTAGTTAATATATATGAATAGGTTCAATTTTCAGAATATTGTTAACTTTTTTTCTGCTCTAAATGCATTAGAAAATTTCAACCACCAATGGTACATTTAATTACTTTATTGAATATTTTTTTGGGTTTTTCTCTATGTCATGATCAAATGTTCTTTTCATATTTTCATGGAACCAAAAGAAATGACCATATTTGGTGATCTATTACATATTGACCCATATATTAGTTTCTAAGGAGATTCATATAGAATTTGGAATAAAGAAATAATGCATATCATCAAGATATATCAAAAATAGTAAAAGGAGAAAACAAACCAACCCTTGCACCATCAATCAAAAATATAGATGATTCACTATGATTCAATTGGTTATTCTAAAAACCATTATTGATTTACTAAGTTTTCTAAAAACAAAAAGAAAATTACCATTCCGACCATGCTAGGTTATAAATGTAGAAAATTTAGAAAAAAATTTCAAAACAAGAAATTAAAAATACCAAAATAAGATATTCAATACATTATTCAAAGAAAACAATATATCATAAAAAAATAAAAAATAGTGTACAATAACTAGAGAAAAAATAAAAAATGAAAATAGGAACCTACAAAGGAATATCAGAAACCCTCATATCCAGATATAGAAAAGACAAGTAAAGAAAGGAAAAAAAGACATACAAAGTAAAACACATGGCAAACTCACAAGGATGAAGAAAATGTAAGACCCTTATATGTGGATCTTAAGGTTTTCTTCAGAAACACTAAATAAAACTAGACACCAGATGCCGAAAAATGTTCGAGCAATATAGGGCAATGGGTTTCTGTGTTTTCAATAGGTTTTTGTGATTCAAGGATTAATTCACCGAGGAGAAGCACTACGAAATGGGTGTATTCTACAGAATTCTTATTATATTTCAACTAGTTCTTTATAGGTTAGTTTTTTTATTTAGATTGAGGGGATTTTATATCTGTATTAAAATAAGAACTGATAAATGTTGGCCTTTATTAAGATTACGAAATTTCTCATAAAATCTATATTTATCAGTGCTTAAGTGATAAGTACTGATATATATGACTTTTATCTACGCTAAAAAAAAGAGATGAAAAATATGAATATAGTAAATACATTCATTATTTAAATATCTTTATTATAATTTCAAAATTATTTAAATATATAATTATTTATCTGTAATTATAGAAATACTTTTGAAAAATAATATTTATGTCATTATATGTACTTATATACAGATATGTATATATATGTATGTGTCTATTAACCAAAAATTTAGAAAGATAAATAAAATAAATGAATTTTTTATTTGTGTAAATTTATTATATATTTAATAATTATTTAAATATATATCATTATTTATTTATTATTTTGTAAAAACATAATAAAAACTATATTTTTATTTATAATTATAAATATATAATTTTTTAAACATAGTATATATATATTTTAATATATATATTTGTTAATATATTTTTATAAATATTTTTTACAAATATTTTTCAAAATTATAATTAAATATCTAATTATATGGGCATGATTGTCAAAAGGTAGTGAAGTTTATTAAATGAATAATAACTACACATTAATAATATTAAAAAATGGAAAATCATTGCATGTAAAAATTGTATTCTAAAATTCCATAATTTTTTATATTTGAAATCAATAAATATTACATTTTGTTCTATGTTAAATTGAAAAATAAAACAACATTCAATTATATGACCATTACTCTAGGCAATTAGTTAGTATTTCTAATTCATATTAATTATTTATTATAAACAATTATTCACAAAATATAGCACATATATAATATATATAACTTATTTGTATACATTAATATATATCGATACATTTAATATATAATATTTATTAACTTTTTCAATATTCATCATATTAATAAAATGTTTCATATTTTTCTCAATTTAATTATTTACAATTGTAATTTTTCTTCTTTACATTTCTTATATCTATATATTAAACAAATACTATTTATTAATATTTATAGTTTATATATTGTATCATCAATTTATTCATTTTTATCTATAATTATTTAATTAATACATTATTAAATATTTTAATTAATAAAATCATTTTTTTATTTATTTATTTATTTTATTTATTTATTCATACCATTTTCAGTGCTAAAAAAGTCTAAATTATGGACTCCTTTATAAGAGCTAAAAATATAGCACTGATAAAGGGTTAAATTTATCTGGGCTTTCTATAGTACTGATAATGATGCCATTAATCAGTGATTTTTTATAGCATTGATAAATACCATCACTTTTAATTGATGGTTTTGTAATAGTGAAATCGTCCCATTTTGAAACACATATGTATATATAGGAGGTAAAACCCCAAATTCCTTCATATAAAGTGTTTCTTGATACATCTAGTGGAACCGTGTACACTTTCCCATCAACTACTAGTAACCCTTCACCATGGTCAGCAGGTGACCCCAAGAAGTAACTTATGTGGCCTCAATAGGTGAAGGTGTGTAATTATAATGAAGCAGAAACTGTAATTGATATATAGAGTGATTTATACAGAAACAACCTCCCAACCTAGTGTCAGCCCTTTTCTACATCTGACTATGAGATCCCATACGAGCTAGAGAAGGATTTCATGCATTACCAATACAAAAATTGGTATAAAGCTCTCTGATGTTAAAGTCTAGAAACCTCCATTAAATATTAAATGTTATTCACCTTCAAAATATCAATATACTCTGTTGTCAGCAATACATAGATTTTATCTCAATGGTTTGGGATTAAAAATAGGAAAATACAGTGCCAATATTTAACCCTATTTCTATCATTGCGTCATAACTGTTTAGTAACTGATTGTCGAATCCTCACCATGTATATAAAACAGAGGATATGTAATTTATGGAGTGTGTCACTACTTCTCAACCCTGTATCAAAATAATTAAACCATTATGGGGTCTTGTAAATTCACAGTCTCCAGAAAAATTTGGGGACCATGTAACACGCAATCTAGTTGGTTAGTACATTAGAATTACAACAAATTAATAAAGTCAATACATGAAAAAGAGAGGGAGTGGGTGGCCTTAATATTATTGAAAATTTCCCCAAAACGAGATGTAAACACAATTCCTTCATTTATGGTGATGTTGTGATCATCCTAAAAAGGTACCATTGGATAAGAATCTTGTCATTTTCATCCATTGCACCTAAATCATAAATGAGCTTAGCAATGTTAAATCAAATGGGTTACAATATTACCTTCAATAGAATTTTTCTAGGATTGAACCCAAACCAACTGTTTGGGTGATATTTAACATTATTCTACTTCTCAGATCTTCAATCCCTGAGAGGATTCTATAAATACTGACAGAAGCATAAAATCAAACCCAAATTTCTTGGATGGAGGAAATTTTATCTCAATTTAGATCACCATGATCATCACACATTAACATGGTCCTGGAAATATTTGGCAGTGGATCTATATTAACCATACACTAAAGGGATGAGAGATATTATTTCATGTCTTATAAATTAGAAAAACCATTACCTGAATCATCAATCATAATATAAAAGATCATCAAGATCAAATGGAGGATGTAAACAGTCCCCAGACCACATGGTTGGAGGAAGTTTTATTTTCTTCATATCTATGGATGGAATAAATCTTCTCTAGGTTGGGAGGTAAACATCAAATGTTGCTATCCAATACATACTTCTCATTATAAGATAGTCATTTTTTATTTGGGGCCAGTTTGGAAAACATGATTGCAGACTCCCCCAAGGTAACTACTCGTTGGATGATATAGGAGGAATGTATGAAGAATACATTCAAACCCCCATGGGGTAATATGCAAAAAAAATTGACATGTAAAAGGTTTAAAAAAATAACATGATACAAGTAGTGAAAAATCACCGTATTAAGATAAGAGTAATCGGATAAAAACCATTCCCCAATACACCTCTATGAATGTCATCAGGTTAAGGAAAATAGATAATGCGGATCAAGAAAAAAATTCTAATTGATGTAATACATAAAGAATAAAATTAAAGGAAGGTAATATTAATGCATTAATTGAGGTTGCATGATTTACAAACCATAGGAGAATCTAAAATGTGGAACCTATAAATTTTTAGTTTCCACCTCTTTGGTGGAAGACTATCATAGATAAAATGAAGGATGTGGACATTTCCCACTCCTCACCTAGAAGATTTGAAATTTATTCCAAGAATAATCAATTAGAAAATTATGAGAATGAGATAGATAATCTCAAATAACTCAATGAAAATATACTCAATGGAATCCACTATTAAAAGAATTTTTTTTCAATTAGTGATGTTTATAAATGTCTCTAAATCATTTACCAACATATATTGAAAGCATTACTAAATGTGGTGTCTCTAATTTAGAGATGGTTCTAAACATAACAAATTTATCGATATTTATATAATTAATTAATTATATATATTTCTAGAAAACTTTTCAAAATGAGGTGTGACTAATATAGAGACATTTATAAATGTTGATAATTTTGTGACATTTAGAAACATCATCAATTAGAAAAATTTACACACGTATCTATTTTTTGACACAACATTTAATGACATTTTTTGGAAATATCAGTAAATAAATGTCCCTAACATAGAGAAATTTGTATGATTTGCTAATTACAAAGAACTTATTTACCGACCTCTTTTATAAAGGATGATAAATAATAGTCACTAATATAGTGAAATTTATAAAAATCATTATTTAGAGACATAAAAATTTTTGTTCTTTCTTAGAAGTGTCGGTAATTTATAATTTTGATATTTTTATTTTTTTATAGATTTTCATAATGGAAAAAATATTATAGTTTAAAAAAATTAAAATCCCCATATGTGTTATCGCCCCCATTTGCCCTCATCCATTACCCGATCAACCCCCTCTAAATAATTTCTCAGATCTCGATCTTACAGTACCCCTCCAATATTTCAATCAACCTACCACTCTCATTCCTCCCCCTTCCCTTGTCCTAATCCTACAACACTACTCACCACACATCACCACTACTGTTTCCACACCCTCCACCCATTACCCATCCCGATTGAATTTAGAATATATTTTTAAATTATATATGTATATAAGATTATGTTCTATATTATATATAAATCATTATATTTTAAAAATATATATGTGTGTGTGTTTATATTATATATATACATATATATATATATTTATATTATATAAATATATATAATTATACATATATGTTCGAATTTCATTTTTTTGAATATATGGATGTTTATACACACATATATATATATATGTTTACATATGTGTTTTTGTGAGTATAAATATAAATAAATATATATATATAATTATATATATATATATTCACGTTTTGAAACACACGTAAAAATTTCCTTAAAATATCACATTTTCTTAAAAACACGTGAGAATTGAAAATATATTATATATATGTGTGTGTATACACATATGTGTGTCTTTAATTGAGTGTGTATTTGTATATAATAAAATATACATATTTTTATTTATATTTTTATAAATATGTTCATGCCTTTATATAAATATATATAAATATATATATATACATCTAAACCTATGTGTCTCTGTTTGTATATTTTTATATATGTGTGTGTCAGTATTTACAAAATTATTATATATATATATATATATTTATGTTAATAGAAAAATTTTAATTAATATATATATATATATATATTTATTTATTTATTTTACATATATGTGTATCATATTTTTACATTAATAAAAATATATTTATATTATAAATTGATATATATTTATTTATGTATAAATGTATGTTTATATGTGTGTGTGTTTAAATATACACGTGTATGTATACATATATATAATTATAATATATGGGTATATACATATTATTATAGGTGTTTTCATAAAATTGTGATTAAATTTAAATAATTTAAGTTTTTATATATAAATATATAAATATATATTTATATATTTATAGATGTCTCTGTGTGTGTGTGATTATATATATATATTTTTTCAATTATATATATTAATATATATATATACATATGTATATCTATATATATTTGTACATTGGTGTAGGGAAATGAGATATATAAATATATTTATTTTTAGTGATGTGTTTTGAAAAACATATCTAATTTAGTGATGATTTTCTGAATGCTTTGCTAATTGAGTAACATTTTCTGAATACATCACTCCTTTAGTGATATTTTTTAAGAGCTATTGCTATTTTAACATCATTTTTAGGATGTGACAATAAATTAGAGATTTTTTTCAGGAAGCATTGCTAAAGTAGAGTCATTTTTGGGAAGTGTCACTAAATTAGAATCATTTCCCGAACACATCGATCAATTTAAAAAAGATTAGAATTTCTCATAAACATCATGAAAATACATTGCTAAATAATATTTTTTTGTAATGAAAAATCCCAACAGGTATCGTCTTCCTAATAATATTAATATTATTCCTCCAATACATTAGGAAGGAGTTGCTCTTCCTCCACTAGTAGCATTTTACGGTCTTATCGACTCTTCATCTAATCATTTAGTCTATTTAAATGTTGAATTTGGGAATCAAAAATTTCCCCCATTACAACAATAGAATATTACACTGCAAGGAGATCATTTACTACTAGCATATCTCAATAATCGGTGGGAGATGAATACGTTGTGACCTTACCAATACACACTAGACCATTGTATGAGGGATACATCCAAGACAATAGTAACTCTAGAACTGCTTAATGCCATTGAGTCCCTTACTCCTCGAATGGAATCCATGTAAGTGTGACACACAACTATTCAGACCGAAAATAAGCCATATTCTAAGTGGTTGGATGACACTTTTCCCCCACAAAAATTCAACAATCCTACCTTCTCCACCTTTGGGGGAATGAGAGTACCAAAATAGCATCTCATGCACATTGTTTCCCAATGTGCTCCAATGATTTTCCTTCAAGATCATCCTGAGAAAACCAACCTAAGTAGTTTTGTACAATCTCTGATAGGGACATCCATTGTTTGGTACAATGACTTTTTAGTTGGATATGTTATGGGATGTGAAGACCTTTTCCAACAATTCATTTTCCAGTTTATCTCTATGTAAAAAATGACAATTTTTAACCCTCCCAAATGAATGAAACACAAAAAACTGAGGTTTTCTAATATCATAGATAGATGAAAAGTATTAACCTATTCACTCATCATCCCTCAATCAATGGATATATTATTTGAACATTATTCTGAAAACCACTGGGATGAGTTCGCACACCACTAATATATATTAAATAACTAAATGAATTCTAGGAATTTTTGGGAAAACTGTTTTGATGGTTCCATTTAGAGGACCAATGCTAAATGTCATCCCATAAACCGATATAGTAGAAAAGGATTAGAATGAAAGAGACCACATTTGTTATTGTAAAACTATTATAATTTCTCATTCATGTACATAGTCATGTCCTAAACATCAATTATCCTACTATCAAGTGGATGAAACAAAAAAAACTCCCTTATCCAGAAGCGAAAAGAGATCAAGGTCACATTGGATTCAATGAACAAATAGAAAAAAGTTCTCCTTATAGAATGCGAATGTCCCTGGTTATATCCTAGAAACCATGGAGTATAACCTACTAATGTTTTCACATTCCAAAAACCAATATAATTTCAACCACACAGATCGCCCCCATGTACAAATCTATCCATTGGAGGTTGGGTCTGACCATCCAATATTGATTCATCTAAAAATTTCATCTAATTCATTGTTTATTATGGGAAGTTGATGATTTAAAATTCTAAACCATAGGTTACATGTGAAACCAACACCAATTCAAAATAATACGGTGATATAGAAAAATGTTTTAAAAACATTGAGAGATGTATGAAAACCAGAAGTTTCAAAAGATAGTTGAGTGAGATGATCCAAAATTGAGAGAATAGCTCCACAAACCCACAATGTTTCCACCACAGTTGTATGTGATATAAAACATTCCTCTTGTATGTGGACATAACCACTATAAATTGTAACATAAAGAAGAGGAAGATTCATATTCATCCCCTACGAAAGCTATGACTCTTGGATACATCATCTATACAATGTCTGAAGCAGAATAACCACCCCAACAAATAGAATACTAATTAGACGAGGAGCTCATATTTATTTCAGTTAATGTAATAGAGTTGGAATACCACTTCTATGAAGATGAATATGCCTCGAATTTTTTGTTTCACATACTTGACTGGTGTGAGAGAGGCCAAACATGAAAATTTAGAGGGAACAACAGACATGTTGGGCATGATCATACTAAATATCATGGTTACATACCCATAGAAATCATTTATGAATCCGGGAACCCTGGGAAAACAATCCAAAAAAACAAATGATACATGGAGGTGTACATGAATTTTCTACTGGTTTTCTAACATAATCATTTTACTAGACCGTATATTATGGTTGTAATTGTCAGATCAGACCATACAACTGGGAAGACCAGATCGACCTACTCCACAGGTAGTAAATTCTACCTTAACCTCAATATATATACCAAGAAAATATAGAAAAAATTATTCTTACTCTAAAATACATAATAAGGAGAATCCCCACCATCATAAGAACTATCCATTGGAAAAAAGTACAAAGTATTTAAATAGTTGGAAACTTTCCAATCCAAGCTCTCATTCCTGGATGCACTCCCTCTTTTTATATAAGTCATAGTGGACCATTTAAAATCCATAGAGTTCCCATAGATTATTGATCTATAATTCCCTACTATCAATGTTTATTTAGTTGGGATAATTCTATTAGAATAAAATGTCACCATCTCGTTCACATAAAAGGATTAGGAAGAGGTCATCCAGGGACACATCAAAAAACTATATGGTAAAGGAAAACGTGAAAATGTCAACAACCAAAGGGAACTAATAGATAATTAATTTGGGATCATCCTCATCATTATTTGGACCATTAAATGATTAGGATATAGTAAAGGGTATTTTCCTCCAACAAAGATGACCATTAATGGGAATGATAAGAGGAAACAATTTCTTCTATGGATGATCAAGATAAATGATATGTATGGGGATCTTACTTAAAATACTGATTTCAGAGTTATCCATAAATAAAATAGATAAAAAAAATTTCTCTTAAGTTATTATACTCATAGAAACGTGGAGGAACATTCAACAATTCATCAATTCATATAATACACCATTGATATGATATTCAGTATACTACTTGGTGACAGTGCTACCTTCAAGTATCGCGAATCCACATATTCTAAGGTTGATTTCTATAAAATGGATGGAAAAAAAATGTTGGATAAAATTTCATAGGTTAATGGAATCATTATTTACACTCTTATCTCAATATTAACATAGCCCATTTCGTGTTAGCATGCTTAGTGGATTAGAAAGTTATGAATGTTTTTTCCTAATACTATTATAATCTTCTACAATGAAAAGGAAATTATTAATCTTAGTTTCCATTGTAGGATATTGACACTTCCTTATGCCCATTTTCTTCATATGGTAAACTGAGATTCCATCATTAGTTATGATTTTCCCTATGATTGAATCCTTTTGTAACCCAAATTTATATTAGATGATTTTATTCAAAAATATTATACATCAACAAAGATCCCAATATATCCATTATATGGTTCTCCTGCTCCAAGAAACATTCATAATATATCAAAATATAATCATCAAAATCATCCACAGATATAAAAATGCAATCGTTAATGATTATATTCATCAAATCCATAAAAACAGAGGGATTATTGGTCAATAAGAATGGCATAACAACAAAAAAATAATTACCATGTCTTGTTTTGAAGGAAGCCATTGGAATATCTTATTTTGTCACCATTATTTGATGATTCCAATATCATAGTTCACTCTTGGAGATTAATTTCTATATGTGAAGCTCGTCAAATAAATTATCAATACTAGGGAGAAGGTATATATTCATTAAATTAATCCCTTTATGTTATCTCTAATCAATTCATTATCGCATTGATCCATCCTTCTTATAAACATGGAGAATAGGTTCTCCACAATGAGATAGTCTTAGTCACACAAATCCCATGTCCAAAAGATCTTGAATTTATTTCGTTAATTCCTCTAACTCCAAATTTTCCCTTCAACAAGGGGTCATTGATATTGTCTTGGATCCATGTATGATTTCACGGGATAAATCTACCTAACATTTTGGGTGATGTCATCCTAACAATTTAAGAAATACATCAATCTATTCTTTAATTATGGTGGCATTATATATCTTGATTATTTCATTTATTTTTTATCTTCACTAATCTCTCCATACACATGTCCATGTGTTGTGCATCTAGACAATGTTTAGTATGAAATATATATCCTTTTAAAATAATGTTATTTTGTGCATTCTAGTCTACTAATATTTCATTACTTATTCAGTTGATATTATAATTATACATTCAGATCCATTTCACCCGTAGGATAATGTTGAATTCCACCATGGGAATGACTAATAGAATTGTGATGAGACTGTAATCGATAATGTTAATATAATAGATTATATAAATTTTTTATTGTAGGATAATTACTCTGGAGGTATTGATAGATAATTCCACATCTCTTGGTTTTCGAATTGAATCTATATTCTATGAAATCTTGGATGAAATATAGGAATACATATAAAAAAACAAATTACTTTCTTGCATTAATATATCCATTAGTGTACCATACACCATGTAATTTGGTACCTCCACTTCATTTGTTATTATATAAAATCCCATACAATGATCCCATGGCCTATACTAAGGTTGACGGTGGTTCTCCTACATGATCATATGATTTTGACATTGAATAGAAAAGTTCTTAGGTTTTCAACACATGATGAATTTAACTTCTGCATGGACCTGCACTATCATCAATTTTTTATTAGTGCCTAGAAGTTGAGGATTCACCTCACCATAAAAGTTTTGACCTATATGGACATTTCTTCAAAAGTTTAATCACTTTCCACTCCATTGTATATTGTTACCCAAATGCTTCTTCCTAGATTTGTTTCATGAGGGAAGGTGGACATTTTTCCTCATTTTCTGGGATAAATGTTCCCCTAGAGTTTGGCTCCATTTCTATATTTTTATCATTTGATCTACGTTACCATTTCTTCTAATCAAACTCAAATTAAAACTTTATAGCACTCTACATTATATCCCCATATATTTTATAGTCACTATTTTCTTTTTTCCTCTATATATGGAGTCATAGTAAACCAAATAATCATTAAAAATTTCCATGAGGATCCATAACTAAGCTATAGTTGTATTGAGAAACTATTTTTATGTACATTTCATAGACCCCCATTGATTTATTTTCATTATAATTTAGTTATATGAATTCTTTCTCCATTTTCATTTTCATTTAATGTGTATAATATTTACTAAAAAATATTACCCTGAACTCTTACTACTATATATAATAAATCTCCCATATTGTATTCATGTTTTTAATCAATTTCCACCACTAATCAACATCTCCTCCTCAGAGGTATACTTCTAGGGATACATTCTCTAAATCTTTTTAAATAGAGTATAAAAAAATATTTTCTTCAGAGCATATATATTCTTTGGCCAAAAATGGATTTGTATATCCATTGAACGAAGGTTCTCATTAACACATAAAGGACTCAATGGAATTTTGTTCCCCTTGAGATAAATCTAGTCTCTCAACGTGATTCATGTTATTTTTCATAACTCGTGATATTTGATTTATCATCATCATGATGTTTTCCATTCTTTCATTTATCATAAAACCGTTAGTGAATCTTTTTTTGCACTCATCATTTACACGACACCCCATATTTACTGATATTTTACTAAAAGAAGAAAACATTACTGATAAATGTGATAGTTTTGAGAGTATTATAATTGTAATTGTAATATATGTATTAAAACATAATTCATAAATATGTTAGTAATACCCTATAATATCAATTAATCTTTTTATATATCCATTATAATGTTTCGTAATATACTTTTGATAATTTAAACATATCACAATAGAGTTTCAAACTAGGAGTGCTATAAGGCTCGTTTTCATTGAATAGTTCCCATTAATGTCTAGATCAATGTAGTGTTTTCATATATTACCTCTAGGTATATCTATTCCAAGTCCACATCCACTTGTTCATATACACAAATGGATTTATTGTTTCATAGGAACCACTTACTTAATACATCACTAAAATACCAGGATGTTTTATTTTACATAGACTTGTCCCTAGGATTTATCCAAATTTATAAAATTACTAATTTTTACAAATATGTAAACCATCATTAGACACCAACTTTGGAATCCATCCTTTTTTATTATGTGACTTTTTATCAGATGGTTTAAGACTATGGACCTTTTCAAGTATAGTTTCTTGAATAAATGAGCATAATGCCTTAAAACATAAAATATTATTCTAAAACCACTTGAAATACATCTTCAAGGGTTATATATAGGTTAATTTTACTTCATTTTTTATCTTGGGTTCACACATCAAAGGTATGGTGCAATAGTGATGCCAAGTAAGGGGGAAAAGAATGAAATACATATTTCATGTGAACTTGAGACTTATCAATTAGAACAAGAAGAACAATAATAAAGAATGAGAAATAAGAATATCATAATAATAAGATAATTAATAATAACATATAAATTTTGATAAAACATGTAAATGAAATATACAAAATCATACCACCAATTTTTATCGTGAAGGTTTAATAAGTGATACCTACCATGGTTATTCAACATGGTATCATATAACATGTCATCTCTAGTAATTTAATTTATTACCCAATGAAATGGAAGGATGTTGTGGAACTACCTTAATATATATTAATGTCATGGGATCCACGTAGACTATAATTAATCATTTGATTAATAACTCGTGGAGAATAAAGAATGGGTTTCTAATAAAAAATCAGGGCATATAAAAAAACTTAAAGACATTATCATTATGAAAATCTTTACCTAAAAAAGGAAAAATTTGTATCATATATCTAAATTCGCTAATGAAAATACATTTTAAAATACATTTTAATAACCACTAAATATATATTATTTTTGGGTATTCAAATAAAAAAGAAAAGATAATTTATCATGTTAAAGGGAAAAATTTGGGAAGCAAATATAACGGCATGAAAAGTAAAAAAATAAGGTTTTGAAAAAGGTAAAAATGGGATGGGGAAAGTGTATTACATTGATAAATGACTCTTATTACTTTAATGGTATAAAATAAATTATAAAATTTCATATATTATTAAATTTTGATATGTACTAAATAAAAAGGGTAACATGAATGGAAATAGATGTGAAAATTTTCCGTTAACATGAATAGCTAATCCTAAAATACGAGAATGGAATCATGGGGATTCAAGGTACCATAGGGGGACTCGTTGGGAAGAAAAATCCCAATAACGTCTTGGAGTACATATTATGAGTGAATTAAAATGGATAAATGATTTTGTATTTATATGATAAGAGTAATAGTTGTTAACTAATTTCAAAATATATGTATTGGAAAATAATGGAATGGAAAATAAAAAATTCCTGGATTTTCCACAGAGTTTTATCATGGTTTTGTACATTTGGGTTAAATTTTATGTTTTTTTCAATCCAACAGAACCGAACATCATTTTTAAATAATTAGTTTCTGGGGGAAAAGTGAAGAATCAATTTTGTAATGTTGTAAATGAAACAAAATTTCTCTTTTTAGCATTATAAAATCAATAATACATTTTAAAAATAGATTAAATCATTTATAATATATAATATTAATAATATTAAACAAATTATGTCTTTTATTCAGTTTTAAAAATTATTACATTATATGACATAAATATGATGAAATAAAATATTCTGAAACCCTAAAACTATGATTTTTAAAATTCAAATACATTATATTATAAAATGATCATATTGTCACCATATTCTAATTTTTATGTGATGATTTAAATAGTTATGTTTATTTTTTTAGAAAATTCTCTAATTTTTATAATTTAATATTTAAAAACCCATTATTTATTAAAAAATAGTAGTTCATAAGATTGTTGAATTTCTAGAACTAATTATAAATTTTCTAGGACCTTAAAAAATATTTATTCCATTTTTATTTGAATTAAATTTTTTAAAGGAATATTTCATAAATGTATATATTCATAATACATTGGTTTATTATAGAATTTTTTTATATTTTCTAGAAAAATAAAATATTATTTTATGTTCATCCAAAAATAAATTTATAAAATTCCGCACAATTAAAAAGATATTATATTAATAAAAAATATATTTAAAATGAATTGATGGAATAATATTTTTTTTATTTAAAAATTATTTTACACATTAGGTAACAATATTCTAGAAAGATTTCCCCTTACTATACTAACATACACCCTATGGGTATGGTAAGAAATGTAGGTAGATTTGTGAGGTTACTCAGCTAGCATCGACCGAGTGATAATCTCCACAAACATGATCATATTCCACTGGTGATTTCATTCAAGATTAAATTATATATGTTCTTCTTGAGATTGGTCATGGGTGAACCCTAGTAACGATAATTTCCTACCAGGTTTTGAAAAATGAGATTCAAACAGGATGATTCTACTGCTTCAGGCCAATGATTCTATTTTCTATATCATTTATCCAATGTTATTACTAATGATAATCACTAATTTTAATTGTAAAATAATAACCAGTGGTTATAGTTTCAAATTTCTATATATATCAATGGGTATATTGACCAATAGTCACATAGTGGTTGAATCCTAAATATCACATTTCATATTATACTCTATAAAGTATACATCATTATTTCACTCAGAAATAAATAGAATTTATACTAAAGTTATTTTAAAATTTATTTATATTTTAATTGTTTTACTAATATTTTGTTTCATTTCTGTAGCACATTCAGTGGGGTCAATTATTCTTGAAGTTTGGAGTGATCAATACACTTCTTCTTTAGCTATTCTATTTTTTATTTTTTATCCACATGTAATGTTTGACATTTTAATTTGTTTGATATCTTACTAATGTAATGATAATTATTAGTGATATTAAATTTTGTATATTTATGAATATGTGTTACAAATATTTATTCATGAAGAAACATATCATTTAAAAATATTGGTTCATAACATACAATCCTTGTAAAATTATACTTATATGTATTAATAGATTCATCATCCCCCTACATTGTTTCATGTAATTCCTTCTCCATTCTAATTTGAATAATACGATGAGAAAACATATAAAAAACTACCTAAACTCATCCCACATTGAAATGTCATTTTTCCATTTTTTCTAATGTTTTTTTGGAGTCCACCATTATTCTTCATCACCTTCCAAATGAAAAACATCTAATTTTTCATGATACAAACACTAGAAAAGGGAATATTTTCGTTTTCATGGAATTTATCCATTTAATATAAATTATTGGATCAATTCACCCACTTATAGAAGATGTATTTATTCCCATAAAAGAATAAATATTATAATATTTAATCTTTTAATTACATGGAATCTCACCATGATTCATATTTGTTGAATGTTCTATATTCATAACATAAGTACTTTTCATTCAATTGACTATAAAATCTGTCATTTTATGTGGAAAAAAATTTAATTTTATTCAAATTTATCATTGACAAAATCGTTCATAGTTTTTACCATAGAAAAAAACTAAAAATAATATTTTGTGAAATAATAATAATTTTATTTAATCATATAGTCAGGAAAAATAAATCATAGTATTGAAAAATTAGATCACATTCTTTTCAACATTTCACACCTTATGTTTAACCTATGAAATCTATGTTATGTTTCTATTAAAATAATTTATAATAATACATAAATAAAATATTAATTAACCCATGAAAATCCCCTCAAAATTGTCTATTCAGTTGTGTAGTCTTAGGCACTCTCATCATGCATCAGTGATGATTGATATAATACTCCATCCTTATCTTTTAGAGTAGTTACCCCAAGGAATATCTAATCTAAAAATACATCAACATTCTAGTATCCTAACAAGGATTCATTTTATTAGTGAACACAAAGTCATTACTCTTATAACTCATCATGATGTTATTCTATAATGATAATTATCTGCATGGATGTAAAAGAACGTTAATTATAATTTAAAAAAATAACAAAACCCTCCATTGATATCAACTATGTTTCCCAGAGTATTACATACCTAAAAATTAAAAAATTTACAACTAATAATCTATATCATTCACATTAATAAAAACATCAATACCATAATGGATTTCTTTTGATGGAAGCATGACAAATAATCATATTATTTAATGAATGGTCTTTAACATCAAACACACTATTCTTATATCATACTATACTTCTTGTAAATTGAATACTTAAAACAATTATTCAAATATTTTTGGAAACAAAAAACATAAGAAGGGGTGAGATCAGATGTTCGTTAAGGGTAGAAAGGGTAGAAAACAATCAATGATCTTATGTAATAATATCATGACCACAAGAGTATCATAACATTATCATAACATTTGGATATAATATCTAATTATTCAAAGAGTGTAATCATGGAATACTTCATTGACATCTCATATGACATTAATCTTATACGAATTGTATATCATGACCCCTGATATCATGTCATAAGAATATAATCGTGTCACATAGAGTGACATAAATTGTGTGTCATAATAACAATGATATAAATCTAATGGAAATGATACCCACTATGACAACCACTACATTTTTGTTATGGGATAACCTCTAATGTATTAATCTAGTTGTGAAAAAACTGATTGTCTATACATTGATCTCATAAAACATTAATCATTACAAAATGCATTTGAGAGATATGTTATATACAAAAATCAAATAATAATTAAAAATTCAAATATATTATGTAATATCATGAAAATATTAATCATTTTTCGTAGGTTACCCATGGAAAATAAAATATGTTTCGTCAACATTACATCACAATAATCATAAACTTATATATAATGATTAAATAATATTTCATTGTATCATATACCATATAATTCATAGGTTACATCAATAGATGTTGTCATAGATGAAAATACCTTTCAATGAATATTGGATCATTTCTTTGGGAAACTATCAATTTTAGTTTAAAATCACATACTTAAAATATAAAAATTGTTAAAAAAATGATCATATTATTTTGATTGAAAGGAACCACATAAATTTTGGAAAGAAGCCTCAAGTTAAAGTATAATAATGATGTTGGGAAAATCATATCATGATTTTAACAATAAAACTAATATTATAGATGGGAGTAAAATATTTATGGTCCAAGAGAGAAATGAAGTTATTGTTCATTGAAAAACATATATCATTCTTTTGAGTACATAAAGAATGTAATATAAATGGAAGAAATATAATATCAGGAAATAAACATAATTATAAAACTTAATATTATTTTCGAGATTTATTTTCTTTAATATCATTATATAAATTTTAAGCATATACCATCTTGTTAAAAACTAAAATTATAACAAAAAACCATTTCATAATTTCTAGAATATATCATAAGAACTCTATTATACTATATAATAAATTTGAATTTGTAATAATTATATATAATAATAATATAAATTATTATAATATAATACATTTTTAACTTATAACATATTATAACAAATTCATTTACCATTCTTTATTAAAATATTACTTCTCAGGGGTAACTAATTTTTTTAATGTTTGTTAATGTTTGATAGTAATATTCAATTTTTGATAATCAAGGTTACAACATATACATATTTATCATCATGACATCTATATGATATTTATTAAATATATATATTTTATAACAATTCATATAAAGACATGAGGGTGATGTAGCGCTTGGGAGCAGCGGCCTAGGGTTTCCACCGCCCCAGCACCGCCTTTCCCAACGCCGCCTCCAATCAATTCTCTTCGCTGGCCATGCACCTCCTGTCCCCGGACTGCCGTCGAGCTTCCGGATCTGCCGACACGTGACACCCTTACGCTGCATGTTGTCCTCCCATGTCTGAAGCTTCGTCGCCCTCCCAAATCCTGCAGCCCTGAGGAGCCCCTCCAGTTTCCGACGAAGTCCTAGATCCCGCTGCTGCGAGTTGTCCTCCTGGGTCTGATGCCGCATTTCCCTCCCGATACCCGCCGCGTGAGTCGCCTTCGAGGTCTCGCCCCAGGCTCCCATCACTGCGAGTCTATTTCCGTCGACGGCTTTCTCGTGGTCACCAGAAGGAAGTGTCCTCACGGCCTCCCACTCTCTGCTGATGATGCCCTACCAGACGCCTCCATATCTCTCTCTAGTGCTCTTTTGTGCCCTCTGTTTGGTACTTTTTGGCACCCTCTGTTTCATAGGATCGACACCTTTCTTTCGTGGGATGTCGCGGTGTTGATCGCTCACAGGCACATCCATGGACGACGGTTGTTCACCTTAGTTTAGTTTGTGGTGCCGACGGTTGTCATGGTTCTTTCACCTGAATTGTTTTGTATTCTCATGGTTTGTTCTGCCATTTTATCATGCTTCTGCACGCACGAATCCATTTTGGCCGTGTTTGCAAGGATTCATGATGTTTTGGATGGTGTTGGTGTCATTGAAGGTGGAACTATTCAGGTGCTTCTATTTGATGGCATTGTCCATGGTTTTCATTCATCTCGTGGTCCCTCTTTCCGGAGTACAATTGATGAAGCCCTCACCATCGGTCATCCTCCTTGGAAGGCTCTAATGATGTTAAGCTTCTACCTGTGTTTTTTTGTGTTTGTTTGGTTTTGACTGGTAAGTGTATTCAATGGTGGATCCCCTTGGACACGTTGCCTCACCTTGTTTTTCTTGTTCGGTTCTCAATTAACCAAAAAGTGTTTTTAAAAAATCATAAAAAGATATTTCAGCATCATATAAAGACATGATGAAAAATGAATTATATTACATTTTGAAGATGGTATTTTGAATGTATGCATGATTAATTAATCAAATTTATGATGGATGAAATAAAATAAATGAATATAATAATTCACATTTTGAGAAAAATTATAATATCATATATATCATATATATTATGTAAATTCATCATTACTACAATGAATGTTATGTGGTTATGGAAAATGAATCCCATATCTCTATGGAGGTAATAATCTCATGTATATATGAGTGATAATTTCATTTCAATATATATATATAATATAAGTAAAGTGGTTAAAAAGAATTATTAAAAAATATAAGTATATTTATGAAACATGATTCATTAAGTTATTATATATGAAATACATTTATACGAAATATAATAGGTGATATATTTCAGAATATTCGGGTAATACTATTAACTCTTATCTGAAATTCTTCAATTGGATGTGAACATAAGTCTCTTAATAGGGTCGTAATGTAAGACTAGAAGGGGAATAACATAGATAAGGAGGATATTATGTATTTTGGGTTTGTAATGGATGATATAGTGTTTTTTTGTTTATAATGGAAGATAAGTTATAACCTTTTATAAGTTAGGGTAAGGACACACATGGAATTACTTAAATTGTTTAAAAAATTTAAAGTCAAAATATTTTGAAAGTCTAAAAAATGGAAAATATTTCAATTTGAAGAAAATAATTGTTCTAAATATCCAAAAATATTATGATTTATATATGTATAAATGTCATTATTACCCTTATCCCTTATATTAACCCCTTTTTTTAAACTGTTTTAACTCTAATTTTAGTAACAAATTTTCAGTATTTGTGATATTCATTATGAGAAAAAATAAACGTGGGCCATTAAAAAATTTTAAATTACGGTTCAAAACATTTAAATTAAAAAAAAAATCATAAGGGGTAGAAATAAATGTCAAAGTAAATATACAAACATAATGAAAATTGTTTTTAGAAATGTGATTTTTAAGTATAAAACCAAATTTATTTTAATTACAAGTCTATTAAAAACGATTATATGATTTTATAAATAAAAAATTAAACATATATTATTAAAATTTATTTAATATCACTAATAATTTTTTATTTATAAAATTTATTATGATACCAACAAATTGCGTACATGAAAAACAATTTTATGAAATGTAAATCATTCTATACTCAAATGATTTTATATCGATTCCTAAACATTAGAGATCATATTTCTGAATGAATATTCTCAAATTTAAAATATATTTCGCAAAAAAAACTTTTTAATTGTTATAAATATATACATTTATATAAAGAATTTATATCACCTTTATAAATTCATTTCTAATGAAAAATTTCCTTTTAATAATTAAATGATATAATACAAATTTAATTATTGTTTCATAGTCATTAATCGAAAAATTTTAATTAAGGGAAAAATCTATATATATTTCATAAAATGAATAATCCTATTCTCACCCACAAATATGATGACAGTGTTATATGTATATACTATATCATTATACATTTACACTCAAGGTTGTGTATAAAATATACTATCAAATAATTATAATGTATTTCAATCGAATACATATATAATCATATTGTTTCACAATGATAATCCATTAATACATTAATAATTAATTCTAAAAAAATAGTGGGTGAAATTTTTAATCAAAAAATAATTACTATGATCTCATAATGACCAAACCTCATGTGAGAGATTATCTGAGGTATACTGTCCTTCTTACCATTTAATGAATCATAAATAGAATGAAGTTCAATCATATAGTAGATTTAACCCCCTTGATATAGATAAAAAATTTCATCAACCAAATAAATGAAACCAATTCATTAAATTTATTCCCATGATTTCTATATTATCTACATAAAACCATATTGGACAACATTAATATTCAAAAAGTAGATAAGTTATATCTGTGATTAAACACTTTATAGAATGAATAACATATAGCATAAGATTTGTAACTTCTTATCTAACTCTACTACTTCCACTAGATACACTCTCTATGGTGAGTTCAATATTCTAATTTCATTAGGTAAAATATTTTTCACCACTGGTCACATTTTGGCATGTTTCATAACTCCAAATCCTAGCCTCCAATAGGACATGGGCAAGAGACTAGCACTAAGTAGACATATCACTGATATTATAGTCCTTTCCTTATGTAAATTTACAAATGCACACATATTTATCCTATATAATTTTAAAATGGTAAACTAATTGAAAAAACATGTATTAACACATCTAAATCCAAAAAAACCAGTATGAATGAATCTAGGAGAAGGTGCTCATGACCAAATACATGACCAATAAAAATAATATGAAGCACTTGTGAAACTTGAAAGGTATTTAAAAGAGACTCCAATAAAAAAACCATAGGAAGAATCCTCAGTATTTCTAGTCTAAGTAAGAACCATGCAGTCCTTGTCTACCTAGGACTCTGTCAAATGGTCAACCATTGTAAAAAAGATACAACATGTTTTAGAAAAGAAAATGCCAAAGTTAGTATAACAATACTTAAAAATTCACCACGAAGACACAAATAATAAAAAATGAAAAAATGTCAACTCTACATAGGTACATGTCTATAGAGCATATAACATGAATATCCATATATACTCTCCAAATACCCATAGTCTAAAAGTAATTGAAAACCATTGTATAACAGCCAATGATTCCAATTAAATGATTCCATGAAGAATTCATCGTGGAAGACCCACACAAGATTCTTGAAGGACTAATGACATCCATCTAAGTGGTAATTATTATTAGGGAATGTCATTAGATTAGAGTGTAAATGTTATAAATAGAATAAAATACAAAGATTTGGATCACTCTCATGGGTTTGGGGTGATACAACAAATCAATCTAGATTAACCTTCCATGTAAAGGATCAGTGACCTCATAATGTTAGTTAGAACGATACCAAGAACTCATACTAATGTATGAAGATGAATTATGGATCTCATTTAGTGCCACTCCTAGGGACTCCAATGACTCTATTTAAGATGTCCTTTATAGATTTCTATATATACAAATCCACAACTAAGACTGCATACATGGTCTAGGCTTTGTATGTGTTGGGGAGTACACGGTGTGCATCAAATCATGCACACCAACCCCTGTCCGTGTACCCTCCAAGTTACATGAGGAGTCTCTATGGATTGACCACATTCCTTGTGATATGTTCTCACATAATATGATACTTATGTTTCTCCTATAACAGTAGGAACTAGACAGGGACCCCATATGGTGTGTATATTAAGTTTATATGCATTGATACATAAGAATTTCTAGAATCCTATATCTCGAAATACATTTCATCTCCATATTTTGATCATACTTCGTGTGACCTCTATGAAGTAGAATCATGAATCCTAGCCCAAAAAACATACTTGTAGATGTACACTATGATTCGA
The DNA here is from genome assembly GCA_963277665.1 of Viscum album. Lineage (NCBI taxonomy): Eukaryota > Viridiplantae > Streptophyta > Magnoliopsida > Santalales > Viscaceae > Viscum > Viscum album. Next base: position 234,848,001 of record OY728157.1, on the reverse strand, counting down.
CCCTTCCATCAACTCAAAAAACTAATTTATATGATGTTCTTCATTACATGCTGAATAACGTGAAATTGGGTATCTACATCATCTAATCCACTACTGCACCCACCATGACACCTCTGTCATGTCGTTTGGATCCTTGTTCTAAAATTTCTTATTTTTCACTACAATATGTGTTTTTAATGTTCGATTGAGTATAATATTTTAATCCATGGGCCCAATAAATAATGTTTCTTATATACCAATAATTGGGGGAGAAAAGAACAAAATCATTCAAGAGGAATAGACCTCGATCTATGTTTGTTTCGATATTAGTTCAATGATGTTAAACAAAAAAAAAATGAATAATAAACAATTTATTTCTGGATGAAAAATTATCACAAATGTTGATTAAATTAAATACCCCAAAAAACTCACGATACACGAATCAATCTATTGGTTGATTGATTCTAATTTGACATAGGAATCATGAATGGGGAAGAATACAAATTTAACAACCACCCTACCTCAATCTCGATCAATTGTAACAGAATAATGGGACTGCACCCTCATCATTGAAGAGATATTTTTTTTGTGATTCGATCATCGATCCATTATCCAATATTAGTTAGTCTATGACAACTCCTCTAATATTCTCTCAAGTGGATGTCTAACGGCTCCAAGGATACGCAGATAATGCTAGTATTTTTCAATAGAAGTCTATTTAAAGACTAACAAAATTATTAAATCATGAATTAGAAGAAAATTATTTTATGATTTTATTTGTTTCATCGACCATGATGAATTTTTCATAAACAACTGACACTGACAAATGTTGTGTCATGGTTAGGGTATAATTATTATTCTAAGATCAATGGATCACTCAAATTATTGATTCACGTAGATATTTATTATCATTCAACTTTTTAATGAAACATGTACATGCATTCTATTATATATATTTAATATATTTAAATCATTCATTTTGGGCACAACTAGACTCAGAATTTCACGTCTTCCTAGTGCGTTGTCTCAAAAACAATCCATACAATATCCAAATAATAAATGGAAAATCCATGTCAAATATTTCCCCCAAACCTGGGGCTTTACATACTTGAAAATAAAAAACGGTTACTCAATTATATGTGGCTACTGAACATCAATCTAAGCATCCAACTACCGACTGATCTCTTGAAGATCCCTGTTCTACCACCAGACATGTACTAAAGGAAACACTCACCCATAGATAATTTTCTCCTACAAAACCTTTATCTCTAATTGGTACTCAGAAAACGATTTATCAATATGTGATGTCCCTCTTGACCCATTACATAACATGCTATGGGAACTGAATGTACCTCATTATTTGAGACATGTGGATGATTTCAGGTACCTGATTTTACTACAAAGGTAGTCCTAAGGGGTATTCCACCACACCAACTATTCACAGTATTTCCTAAGGGTCAATGTATTTCATAGATAACTTGTCACCATGGCCAAATATCTGTAATCCACATGAATGTGAAAAATGTAAGAAAATGTGATCTCTTTCCTTGAACCCTAAGGGTATTCATCATTAATCAACATAAGTATTATGAACAATATATACTTTCTAATCTACTCTTGGATTATCTGCACCTTCTCTGAAGTAGGTCACACCAAATCTGGGCTAATGAGTTCTATCTCTCCAAGGTCATTCCATTGAATTGGTGACCTGTGGGTTAACCAATAAAAAGGTTCAAAATATGACATAATAATGGTGGGATGGTAACTGTTGTATTACAAAAAATACACCAGTTTTAGGTCATCTACCAAACTATAAATAAATTCTGACACATAATCCCACAACATGTCCTCTGAACCTGAATTGTTCATTCAGAATAGCTAGTATTTTGGGGGAGAACATCTATTATCATGTGTAACTGAGTCCCAAAAACCTCCTATAATCCCTTCAACATCCGTGATGTGAATGAATAATCACAATAATACGTTATCGTCTATGTAACTCAATGGAGTATGACAATCTCTCGAATGTATAGGTGTCACAATCCCACTACTGAACTCCACTCTTAATGATATGAATTTGAAAAAATTGATGATTCAGTCAACAATCTCTAATATGAAATAATGTGCCCCAAACATACATGTTATCCCCATCATAAATTCAATGGTTCTCCCTTAATACATCTATTCTATCAACTCAATGTGTTGAGCTAAAATCAATAAAACATGGTGATCATCTTTCGCATACTAACAAGTAATGCATCGATAGAAGAATTCAACAACTATTCTATTCATCCCTATCCACAAATACTAAAGTTTGAGGTCCCATAGTTTATTTTCCACACCTTTAAGTACCACCAAAGGATACATATTAGAATCTCTTGTAACATCATCCCAAAATGTCATTGATACTATAATGAACCCTCTTAAAAGAACAACTTGCTCAAGAAATTTATAAAATCCATTTTAAGTGTGTCTAGTGAACATATGAGTACATAGGATCTCACCTTAGTTATCCTAGTGTTGTTCCACCCTAAATCAATTTAAAAGGAGTGGGGTGAGAACCATCAAGTGGTGGTAATATGATTTATTTCCATAAACAAATGATAACTACGGTTTGACGAACTACTATAATTCCACATTTAGTAACTGGGAACAAGATTAAATGCTATGATAATGTACTACCTCATTCCCCTTTTCATTAGTATAGACAATGGTTATGTCATAATCCTAGAGGAACTCTAGACATCACCACAATCATAAGATAATTCCCTTATTATAGAATATGTAATTGAGAATCCTACGATCAGAGTAGATGATAAACCGCTCATTCATCAGGTATTGCCACTATAACCTTAGGCAATCACCATTTTTTTCTACACAAGATCAGAACCCTAACTGGTTCATTATTTTTCGCAGAACAATACATACTCGACACCCCCTCCAAAAATATCAAGATTGGAATGCTTTTCAAACTATTCCCCAACTATTAAAAATTATACCATCACCTTTCTGTTCATACGAAAGGCATCCCAATTCAAATTAAAGATATAAGGGTTAATAATCTTCTAGATAAATCAGGTATGAATATCCATTAACATCATGTCATCCTATGTAAGCTCACACCCCATCACACTCTAGGGTGGCTCCTAATCTAACACAACCTCAAACTTGACCGATTACACCACCACTCTATCCATTGAGATAACGTTTCCTATAAAGTGGAATGTCTGAATCCAAAATTGGATATTTGAGAGCTTTCTGTAAATATTGTTCTCACATAGTATATTCCGAACAATCCTAAATTGTATTATAATCTCCTTGTCGATTGTTGACTAAAATAAGGATATCTTTTCATAAGACTACATCAAATACATCTTAGATGGTCTAATAGATAATGTTCATGAGTCTCATTAACACTACTATGGTGTTCTTCACACAAAAGTAAATCCCCATGTACTTATATAGATAATATCATCATCTTAATTTCACCTTTAGTATGTACTCATTTCTTACTCATAGGTGGTGATATATTGACTTACGGTCAACTTGGGAGAACCATCATGCCACTCAACTTATCAACAAGGTTATCAATCATTAGTATCAGATACATGTTTACACAGTCATTGGGTTAAAGCACTAATAGTCTACACACATCCTCAAGATCATGTATGCCTTCTCGGAAATCAAAACTCAGGCTAACTAGGGTGAAACACGGGTTCAATCAAATCCCTTCCTCTACAAGTCTTCCCACTACACCCTCATCTCCCGATGCATTTCAAGAGCCATCCAATATATTGGTGAATATATATTATAGAGTTAATAATTTCCGAAAAATTAAAAAAAATTAAAATATTTAAACCCCCGAAATTTATCAATCAATGTATGGTTTCATTAATTTTGGATTTTTTGGTATGTTTTGGGATAAAATTGTAACGTTTCTTAATTTGGTAAATTTAACATATTTAGAGTATTTTGGTAATCTGAGAATGTCACTTACAATAGAGATACAATTTATGTGAATTCTTTAATATCTATTAATTTATGTGATACAACTTTTTCATATGGGACATAAGCTAATTATACCATCAAAATGGCAGCAAAAATTGATAAATTTGGAAAATTATTATGGATGACCACATGGACCCCACCATAGTCAATTAATAAAGATCAGTTATAACACTACCAATTAAGGTGATTACAAATGGGATGGAAATTAAATTCAAAGACACATACCTCTTTTTAATATCTAGGATTGATGGTTTCATTAAGAAATATATTTAACGAGGAACATTCAATGAAGATTTCTATAAATCTAATAGAGAAAAAGCACTCCTAAACAATAATTCCAAATAATTCTATAGATAAGTCAAATTAATATTGTATTTTGAGGGAAAAACTATAATTTATTTGGAGAAACCAATAAAAAAATACATTGGGATGATTTATGGGAGAGTGTCACAAAAAAATAGAAAACATTCACAGGACATAATCTACTGTAAAACAATACTTCTTTTCTTTTTCTCTATTTTATTTTACATAGTATTGTAATTCCTTCTTCTTCCCCATAAATATTTATTACTCTAGTTAAAACATTTATGTATTGGGGATAGGATGGTTTTCAATTTTTTGATGCTTTATTTCATGCACATTATTGAATAAAAATTATATCTATCATTAAAAATGTTATTTTCAATTTCAGTAAGTGGTTTTCTCTCAAGTGTGATCATATTTTATTTATTACTCCATCATTGATTTTCACATTTGTCAATGATCATTATATCCCTCCACCAGGTTTTAATTAATATATGATGGAATAGACCCAGGATTAGTTGTGAAGTGCTTGACGATTTAGAGTATGTGAAAGAGGGGTAGTGAATGTTTTTGATTGTTTGGGATAAACAAGACCCAATTGGATATTGACATTCATAATTAAGGACATTTAATTAAAATATTTTTCAAATATAAGGAATGTAGACCCAACTGAATTCATGGAATGATAGTCTATCACCATCACCATTTGACTAAAGGGGTGATAGGAAACAATCATGGAATTTCACATTAAATGACATAGTAGAAGATTTTTGAATAAAATATATAAATGATAGATAGAAAATAGAAAAATGGCCATAAACTAATAACCCATATCATATCACATTTTTCAATATCCCTTTTTTAGTTTGTTTTCATACATATTATTAATTAATTTCATTCTCATCCCATTCCAAAAAAATCAACTCAACACCACCCCATTTTCCACTAATAAATAGTAAAAATTGTTTTTTTCACTCTTATTCCGGAGAATTCCTTAGGTTACTCACTAGAATAAAAATTTGGAATATTAAAATTTTTTTTTCCACACACCACAATAGGAATTATTCAAACATGGATCCATTTTTAGGGATGTAGTGCAACAATCCCAATGTGAATAATTGATATTTTTCAATAAAAAATATAAAAAATTGTTTCCATGTTGTTTTCAAATTAATATTTTTTTACATTCATGGAATAATTACCTACCAATGAAAGAACTACTTTTTGACTCACCATTCTAAAAGGAGGATGGTGTTTCTCTTAAATTTAGATATGTGTGGTTATTTCTTAATTCAAATAATTGTGAGTAGGCATTCAACGTGTTAATAGATGACCTAATGGAGGACATGACGAAACAAATTTTCGAAGCTATGGATAAATGATAAATGAGTTCACACATTACATTCATGATTTGAATGTATATTCCAAGGTCCAAGAAGACCACTACTTAGTATTCCCTAATTATTTAATGGAGATCCATGAAATGGAGGAGACTGACTACCTGCCTTTATCTTCTACTACTCTACTCCAATATTGATTTCCAAGGAACAATATATTGAAGATGAAAAAAATTATGGAGATAATAATTTCATGAACACAATTTCTTTTTCTTTTATTGAAAACAAATTGATTATTACCTCCCCTTGTTTTAATTTTTTAGATTCAGCCAGCAATTGTATTTCTTTGGAGGAAGACGATGAAAAAAAAGATTCATCTAAATGGGAACATCTGGAGCTCCCTGAACTTGTGGAAAATTTATTGGAGGGTGTTCTGGAGGTGATAAAAGTGCCTTTTCCTATAGAAATATAGCCACATAGAATAAGAAAATGAAAGGGAATAATTTGATATTGATACTTCATGTTTAATGTTTTTTCAAAATGAATTACACAATGAATTTCTCTTTAACATTTCCATTTATGTTTCATACCATCAGCAAGCACTAGATAACAAACAATATATTGTGCATGTGGAAACCCATAAAGTCTAGGACTCATTAATTTTCATAACTCCTCCACTAATGATGTATCTCATTAAAATGGTTGTTTAAATTGTATACTATATCAATGAAGTCCTCAAGAAAAAGGATGTAGTGTATCATATAAATTAGTTTTTGTTGTTCAAGAGCATTATATTTCACCCAAAATCAGATTGCAGAAACCAAATTGAACTGCCTATATAGAGGTAGTCAATACTCAAGGCCGACATGGGGGAATAAACCAATATATATCAATTTTTTCTCAACTTATTTCTACTTTTGTTTCTTATAATAAATATCTAATGTTTTCTTTTGTTCTGTTTTTTTGTATGATTCTATAGTGGGACACATAAGAGCTTAAATCAATGTTTCACTTATAATAAGTCATGTTTAACCTCTTTTTTACACTTAGTAATTTGTCGTGAATCTATAAATTCCATGATTTTCCATGTAATTCTATTATTATATTTAATTATTATGAATCTCTGAAAATTGAAGGTGCGTGATTCTGAGTCCGGGTGTGCCAGGATTGAATTTTTGACCTTTTTTAAGGTACATTCATAAATAGCATGGGAAACATTTTCTAACATTTGAATCGGTGCTATGATTAAAAACATGAGGGCATCATTGAATCCGCAATCCCTAGATTTGCTTAAAGGAGACCTCACCTTGACCGCAGTAGGACTAGAGAAGTAGTTAATTTTTGGGAAATTTTAAAATAAATAATAAAACAACATTTTTATTTTATTTTTATTCATTTCCTATAAATGAAAAATGAAAAAGGGGTACCAATAATGTGTCATGCCAATAAATGGCATGAACTTTCAATCTAAAGTTACAATGTCATTGGGGAATTAGCAAGGTTCCTAATTAATGGGACCCCATTAATTCACACCATCATTACTTACCCTCCCCCACTAGTATTTATATGGTTCTTGTGGAGGGGTATCTATACAACTTCACAAAGAAGAAAATTGCTGGTAAAGTGTCGATACTCCAAACCCTTAGAGGACTGAGTTGGTCCCGGAATGAGGTGACAAGAGGCACCGAACCATAAACCGAAGGACGACATAATAGTGGTATCATTGGATGCTAGTTGTGGAGGATGAAAAGAACCGACCACCTTCCTCAAGCGTAGAGGATCCGCAAAAACCTACGGTAGGGGTTTGTCTCTTGTTTAATTCAAGTGAATTTCAAGAATCCTTTATTCCTACATCATGATTACATGCAATGGAGGAGGGCGCATGCCTTATAAATCTTGGTCCAAACCCTCTGCTACTTTTCTACCCTTGAGACCTCAGTGGAAGACCGCAGACACGACGACACCGACTGGCTATGAAAAAGGTGGAACGCCAATGCACGCTGCAAGATAAGGTCATGACAGTAAGACACAACAGTCATCAGAGTGGGTGACTCTAGTTTACCGCAGAGGTGGTGCGGCGAACCATCACACGATTCTAGATAGTAAAGGGTCATGTATCATCGTTTTCAGTTGTCAAAGAATGAGGTAATCACATCAACCAGATGCCTAAAGGGAGATGGCATGACCAGAGAGACTCTGGTGAGAGGATAGGAGGTGTGACCTGCGCACCATCGGGGAGGAGAGGGCCGAGGCCGAAGTAGTGGCGGAGGCAGAACACGCACCTACCTGACGGGTTCTGCGGTGACTGGGCAGCCTCCATGTGGTGTATCCATTTCCCAATGCCGAAGGGCCTCTTGGTCGTTCGGGAAACTGAGGGGAAATTCATACCCCCCTACCAACTCGAGCACACGGCACGCCAACCCCTTGTGAGCCAAGCCTCTTGTGGCAGGGTCGCCCCCTTGCGGGCCACCTGACTAGTTGGCCTCACGCAAGCAGGTCGTGCCCCCTTTCAGTCCACCCATTGTGGGCTAGTTCGGACCTTGGCCCAGTAGGCCATGCCCTCTGCAGCCCATCCAAAACCTGGTTGGGCCAGGTCGGTCTGACCGGGTCGGACCGAACCTGGGCCCCACCGGACCTAGAAACACATAAAGGGAAATATCTTGAGAACCATCCATCTGTTTGAAAAACCTTATACGACATTTGTATCCTTATATCGAGATGTTCATTTAGTTATACTCCACTTGAGTTTTATATATTGTTGGAGTACAAATGGGTGGGATCGAACATGAATCCAACTGGGACCTTGGAACTAAAATGCTTATTACTCACAGACATGGAATCTGATTGACGCATCGCCTATCACTTTGAAACCCTTACGAAATAGAGGTCATTTATGTTACTCCTTTTTTTGAGATTAGAGGTGGTCAATGTATGACTGATATCTCGAGGGGAGGAATCAACAGAACGCAAGCACATCGGGTGTAGGGAATCCTATGGCAGTCTATAACGTGAATTAAGAATAGCGATCCTGTGTGGGTCAGCATCTATCAATCCTGTGTTGGTCAGCTACTATTAGATCCAGTGTGGGTCAGTGGGGGTTAGTACCTATCAATCCTATGTGAGTCAGTAGGAGTTATTCTTAAGAGAATAAGATAATCTTGCCTACAACTAATTATCTGTAATTATATACATATGTTATACCAGATTGTGGGTTGAGTCTTTTACCTGTGCTGTACTTCTACCTTCATGAATGGTCTTAGGGGTGTTACCTATGTTTTAATTATATCTTAGTTGTGTTAACTGTGTTGTACTTCTACCTTTGTGGTGTTGTATTTGTGGTGTTACTTGCGTTGTACTTCTATCTCAGTGGTGTTACATGTGTGGTACATTTAACTTTTTAGTGTCTACTTCTTGGTGTAACTTGTGTTGTACTTCTATATCAGTGGTGTTACTTCTGTGGTATTTATATCTTCATGGTGTTACCTTTTTGGTATACTTCACTCACGTATAGATTAATATATATTTATACCTTAGGTATATGTATGTGAATATACATAAGTAGTGTTGATGTCTATTTATTAGTACTTGATATTGAGATCTTACATTGTCTTATTTACTTTGTGGAACTATGGCAGACCTATGAGGGTATCGGGGACCCTACTGAGCATCGTTATACTCTTCCTTGCATGGGTTACGCCCACACCATGTGGTGTCTTGTGGAGATGATGGACCATATTGACTGAGGCTGAGGGATCCGAGACAGGACGGTACTTGGAGGTGGACCAATTTGGTATGACGTGACACATGGACTACTAATCATTAATTGTACCACCCCTTTTGGTAGGATTCTTTTTGTAAGATTCAAGAGATCATTTTTCATTTCAGTTTTATTTTATCAATCATTTGTACTTTTACTTTTATAGTTGGTCTTGTATTCCAGACCCATGACTTTCAGCACAATTTAACCTAAAATAGTTTCCTAGGGGTTGCTTCTTGTTGTGTTCCTGAACTGTGTGACTTTACCGGTTAAAAGGAAATGTCATCCCGTTTTAGGGATACACCATTCTGCTTCTTATCGCAAGCCCCTGGACTAGGGATGGATGGATTGGGGTTGTCACAGAATGGGCCCTTAGGGACAGGTTGTGAGAAAGTGGTGTAAAACATGTCGGTTCTACAGAAGAACTGGGAATATTATATTTTCTACGTGTAATAGTGTTAAGTGTCATGAGTGTGGTTTTCAGTTTTAGAAATCCAACATTGGTGCGGTGGATGACACATCCATACACTAGGACCCTGACTTCAAATTCCAAAATCAGTTCATGAAAACACTAATAACATGTGTTTTGACAAGAATTTCTTATGAACTCTTAAGTTAGCTCACCAGGTATAACATATTAACTATAGAACACCTATCTTCTCTTAGGATTCTGCTGCATAGATACCCATCCATGATTCTAGAGTGAGTACACGGTGACTGCCCACTGATCGATGAGTCCTTGGTATATGGCCCTCTTATGGATTTAGCACCTTCATGTGGGGTACCGGCACCACAACCCATTGGGAAGCTGTTTCCAGTAGCCTCAAAAGTAGAGGATGCATGTCGATTGAGCGCGTTCCTAGAGTTTCAGCAGAAAAGGAATCTGAGGTTCCAAGGTGAGATGGACTCGTAGGTGGCCGAGGACTGGCAGGAGGTTGTAGTCATAGTATTCTACTTGGTTGGGACACTAACTGACCATATGGTGATCATATAAGCCAGTATTTTCCATGTAGTAGCAGGGAGATGGTGGATCTTGATGCTCTAGATAAATGAAGAGGTGACCCTCATCATGGAAAACTTCGTGACCTTTTCAGGGAAGATTTTATCCTAGAGACCCTACACACTGTGTGTATATAGGAGTTGATGCACTTACTACAGGGCCACATGACTGTAGCCTAGTACCCGGTGAGGTTCACTGAAATCTCCCGCTACACCACCGACATGTTAAGTGTCCCTTTCAGTAGGGCTCAGATCATTGATCATGGTCTCTGAAGAGAGATCAAATCATCGATGATATTCCTCATCATTCTGACATAGGATTTGGTTCTTGAGAGAGAGATTTTGGTGGAGATATTTCTCGTTGAACCACTACAGACAGCGAGTGCCTCCACCGAATATCAAGTTGCAATGTCTCTGCAGTTGGATGTAGGCAGATGACGCATGGGCCCTAGCAAGACATACCATCTGTTGGAATTCCTCATTATATAGAGTCGGTGGTGTGAGCTCATAGGACATAGGAGGATAGTTGAAGAAAAGGTAGTGATACATGTGTGTCTAGTAGGGACACATGGCATGAGACTACCCGACCCATTGTACGGATGACCAGCAGACTATCTGGGGATCACCGAGGTAGAGGCATAGATTTAATCAGGGAGGTCGATAGGTATAAGTCAGATGTCATAGAGGATCTGGTCATGAAATAGGTGGTGGGCGGTGATTCGAAGTTCTACCACCACCACATCCAGGTGGTCCACCCATACCACAGGTAGTAGGTAGACAGGGATAAGCTCAGCCATAGTAAACTGAAGCATATGACCATGGTTCTCTAGAGATGATTAGAGGTACGATCTATGTATACTCCAACTTATTTGTAGTAGTTATAGACACAGTTGTCAGTTACTCTTTAATATCGATGGGCCTTGTTTATAGCTCAGAGTTACTAGTGGATATTTTGGCTCGATCATTATGGCTTGATACTCTTACGAGAGAATATTCGATGACTACACACTAGTGCTGACAGTGAGAGATTACTCTAGGAGGTGAGATATTCGACTACAATTTTCTAATAGTGGAATTGAGGCCTTAAGACTTCATCTTGGGTATGGATTGGTTATCCACATTCCATGCATAGATTTACTGTATTAGGCGCATAGTGTGGTGTGTCCATGAGGATGGGACCTGGTTTATCTTCACCGGCGAGAAGGGAACCTTTGCAGCATATGATGGACTTAATTGGAGGAGGGTGCAGCCGATCACACATTAGTTGGATAGCCTTTCCCTCAGAGCAGTAGATGATGAGAGACCCATCTTTCCTGTAGTGGTGGACTAGTATGTCGATGTATTTCCTGGTGATGTTCAGAGATTACCTCTACGTGGAGCGGTAGACTTTTACTTCGACCTATACTCCAGGACAACAACGATATCTACAACAGCATATTGGATGGCTCCCATGGGGAATCATGAGTAAAGTGTATAATTGGAGGAATTGTAGAGAAAGGGGATCATAAGGCCAATCGTTTGTTCATGGGAAGCCCTGATATTGTTCTCCAAGAAGGCATATGAGAGTTTGAGACTCTTTGTGGAAAAATGGAACCTGAACCAGGTGACTGTGAAGAACAAGTATCCACTTCCAAGGATTAATGAAATTTTCGATTAGGTGAAGGGCGCTCGTTGTATTTCGATGATAGACCTTAGATCAAGCTATCATCATCTTAGGGTACGTGATGCGGATGGGTTGAAGGAGACCTTCAGATTTCAATATGGACACTATGAGTTCATGTTGATGACATTTAGCGTGGCCAATCCCTAGCAATGTTAATGGGGCTCATGAATAGTTTCTTTTAGCGATACCTCGATTGATTTGTGGTGGTCATCAACTATGACATCTTGATATTTTCAGAGACGGAGGAGGAGGATGCTTATCATCTGAAAATAATCCTAAATACACCTTGAGAGAACAATCATTTTTGTATGATTTTGAAGTGCCAGTTTTGGAAACGATTGGTCCATTTACTAGGACATGTTATCTCAAAGGTGGGATATAAAGTGGATCCAGAGAAGATATAGGGTTTAATTGTTTGGGAACCACCCAGAAGTGTGAAATATGTGAGGAGTTTATAATGGTTGGATAGATTTAACAAATATTTTTGCATGAATTATCCTGTGTTACGACACCCTTGTAAAAATTAATGAAGAAGGGACGACTATTCATATAGATAGAGATATTTCAGCAGAGTTTTCAAGAGCTAAGGTAGAGACTAACGAGTCCCCCATATTCATGCAACCAAAAGCGAGTGTTGGGTATGTATTAAATTGATACACATCGTGGACCAGACATGGGTGTGTCCTGATGCCGGAGCATGTAGTGATTGCTTATGTCTCACGACAGCTGAGGAAACAGGATCATAACTATGCTACCAATGACTTGGAGTTAGCAGCATTGGTCATCTCCCAAACGATGGGGTGACATTACATGATGGGAGATCATTTTATTTCCTAATCTGATCATAAGAGTATCAGTTATATCTTCTCTCAAAAGTACATAAACCTGATACAACGGCGATGGCTAGAGTTCCTCACGGACTATGACTTTGAGAGAGTTTATACACCTGATAATGGAAATGTGGTAGCAGATGCATGCAGCCAGAGGTCTGATCTACATTTTCTAAGTGAGGGTCTACAGTAGATATTACCATTTCATATATCCTTCTTCGATAGTGATGTAGTATCTTACCTTTAGTCAATGACAGTTAATCCCCCATTACTTCAGTGGGTTAGGGAGGCGCATCTTGGGAACATTGACTGTGAAGATTGATCAGGCCACATATCCTTAGGAGAGGCACCTTATAGATTTTTTGAAGGTGGGGTGCACGTCATCCTCTTACATGTATGTACCATGGAACCAGTTTTGCTATAGAGTAGGTGTTGTGGGTGTTCCATACGTCCCCTATAGAAGAACATCCCGGTGTGGTGAAGATGTAACAGGACCGCCGGTGTCATCACTGGTGTCTTGTTATGAAGAAATAAGTGTCATATATTGTTTCTTGATGCCTCACAAGTCAACAAACAAAGACGGATAATCATGTTACAAAAGTATTAGCACAACCACTAGTAGTTCCGGAGTCGATGTGAGATAGTATCTCCATGGAATTTGTGATAGGTCTTCCATGGACATCAAGGGGACATGATTCTATCTGGGTGATCGTTGACCGACCCACCATGTCAGCCCACTTCATACCTATATGATATAAGGAATTAGTAGAGGGCATGGTATTCCCTTACGTATAAGAGACTGTGGGACTCCAAGGGGTGCCATCGGCAATCGTCTCTGACCGTGACCCATGTTTCACTTCCAGATTTGAAGAAGGGGTTGCAGGAAGCATTCATGACTCAGCTAGATTTGAGCACCAACTTTCTTCCCCAGATGCAGTGTAAGAGAGAGAAGACCATATAGACTCTAGAGGACATGCTTCATGCTTGCATCCATGATTTTGGCTATAGTTGGGGGGTTCAATTTCCCATGGTGTAGTTCCTAAACGACAATAGTTATCACTCAACCATAAGTATGATACCATTATAGGCCCTTTATAGTAAACCATGTACATCACCTCTACGCTGGACAGACCCAGGGGAGTCGTCAATTATAGATCTAGAGATGGTAGAGGCCACCACTGAGAAGGTTCAGATCATCCAGGTGCGAATGAAGACTACATAGAGAAGACAGAAGACTTATGCACAATGGAGGAGGAGAAATTTGGAGTTCTAGGAGTGGGACCACATATTCTAACATTTCTCTCCTCGATGGGTACTACAGAGATTTGGCCTAGGAGTCAAGATATCACTGATGGTTATCAGACCAATTCTAATATATTAGAGGATAGACGAGGTGACATACCGCTTGGAACTTCCATCATAGTTGGAGAGGGTGTACGAGGTCTTCCATGTATTCCAACTGAGGTGATACGTGCATGACCCATATCATGTCATCGACCACGCCAAGTTGGCTTTTAATGATGGGGTGACTTTTATAGAGGTTTTAGTATAGATTGAGGAACAACATGACTGAGTCCTTTATGGGTGGTCGATAACTCTAGAGCACGTTCACTGGCAGCAAGAGAACCTCTTGGAGGGAACATGGGAGCGGGATGCTCAGATTCGTGCTCAGTACCCCCATTTTTTTCCTTAGTCAATGTTGTGGAATTCTGGGAAGAAAATACCTAAGGTGGGGAGAATATATAGAGCAGGATTTTCGATTTAATATTGTTATTATATGGAATTATTATGAGTTTGTGAAAATTAATTGTACGTGATTCCGAGTCACGGTGTTCTCAGAAGGAATTTCTAATTTTTTTAAGATGCGTTCCGTAAACGCATCAGCGGAATTTTTGAACATTCAAACCACTGCACAGAATAAAAATATATGGGCACCATTGAATATGCAGAATCTGGATTCTCTTATGAGAGGATTCATCTTGACCGTTGTAGTAATAGAGAAAAAGATAATTTTTTAGACATTTTAAAAGAAATAAATAAATTAGCATTGTTATTTTATTTTCATTCTATTCATCCGACGGACAAACAACAATGTGTGACCAGTGACACGTCATGCTAATAAATTTATTGAAATTTCAATATTAAGTGATGATGTCATTGGCGAATTAGTAAGGTTCTTAATTAATGACCCCCCATAAATTCTCAATGTAGTTACTTACCATCATCCTCAGTTATTTATATGTATCTTTGGGAGGGGTATTGACATAGCTCTACCATTAAACGAAGTGCTGGTTATGTGTCGAGATGCCAAACCCTTGGAGGATGGAGCTGGTACCACCAGGAGGTGATGAGAGACATCGTACCCAGAAATGATGGATGACATAAGGGAATCATCATTGGAGGATAGTTGTAGAGGATGGTGAGCATCGACCCACTTCCTCAAGCGCGGAGGCTCCCCATCAACCTTTGGTAGGGGTTTGATTCTTGTTTAATTATATTGACTTTGTTTAACCCTTTAATCACCCCTCATGATTATCAGAAAATGTCAAGGGCATAGGCCAAACAAACCCGACACTAACCCACCACTAATTTGCTACCGTTGTGCCCTCCGTGGAATTCCACCGGCCCGACAGAACTTACCAGCTACATGAGTGGTGGTGCACCGATGCACACCGCAAGAGGAGGCTGTTGCACTAACTCGCGGTGGTCGTCCAAGATGCTGACACCGTCCGACTGCAGAGGAGATGCAGTGCGCCTTCGCATGCTGTCGGTGCGCAAGGTGTTGCGGCTCATCATTTGCGACAGTCAGGGAAGGAAACCATCACATCAGATGGCTGTGGAATGGGAGAATGCATGACCAGCATGCCGCCAGTGAGCGGGGAGTTCGCATGACTGGCACGCCGCAGGTGAGTAGGGAGGTAGTGTGTACTGTGTGCCGCTGGTGAGTATTGGGCCACAACCGAAGTCGCAATGGAGGAAGAACCCACGCCTACCCGACAGGTTCCACGATGACCGTGCGCCACCCACGCAGCATCACTATTTCCCAAAGAAGAATGGCCTCTGGGCCATTCTAGATACCCAAGGGAAACTCCTCCTCCATTTCCATCTCGGGCAGACTGTGGGCCTCCCCCTTTTTGGGCTGCACCACTCACGGGTGGGCCGCCCCCTTGCGGGCCACAACACAGTTGGTCGGGCCGCCTGCGCAGTGGCATGCGCTCCAGAGGGCGGCCCATTGCACCCCCCCCCCCCCCCTTGCAGACTACCCTATGGAGGCCTCCCCTTGCAGGCCAGGCTAGACCTCATCCCAGAAAGCCTAACTTGCTGCCAACCAGCCCAGACTGAGTCGGGACGAGACGGTCCAACCAGGTCGGGCATGACCCGGGCCAAACAGGACCCATAAACACTTAAAGGGCCATATCATAAGAACTAGACGTCTGTTTGAGGAACTGTCTGTGGAGTTGGGATCCTTGGATCAATATAGTCATTTGGGTATACTCCACATGAGATTTGGAGATAGTTGGTGTATAATTGGGTTGGATCAAACCTGAGTCCAACTAGGCCCCTTAAGAACTAAAATGCTTATTACTCAAAAATCGGGTGTCTGATTGATGCACCGTCTTTCATGTTGGAACCCTCAGGACATTTAAGTTCTTGATGTTACTCCTTTTTGGATCTTAGCAGTAGTCAAGGTATGGCTGATATCTCGAGGGGCAGATTCTACAAACTCGAGCGCACCGCGTGTAAGGAATCCTATAGCAGGTTGTAATGTGAAGGAAGAATATCGACCCTATGTGGGTCTCTATCTATCGATTCTGTGTGGGTCATATACGATCAGATATTGTGTGGGTCAGTGATCAGTGATCCGCTGTGGGTCAGCACATTTTGATATTGTGAGGGTCAGATCATTTTTGGGTCAATGGGGGTTAGTACCTCTCAGATCATTTAGGGGTCAGTGCTCAGCGATCCTATGTGGGTCAGTTCATACCGAACGAGTGTGGGTCATATCTAGTTTGGGTCAGTGGAGGTTTGTACCAGTCGATTCATTATGTGTCAGCAACAGATCATCTTAACAGAATAAAACAATCTAGATTATGACTAATCATCTATACTTATGTACATACGTTATAATTGAATGCGAGAATAGTATTTTACAAGTGTGGTACTTCTACCTTCGTCGTGTTTTCCTAATGGTGTTACTTGTGTGGTACTTCAATTTCAGTGGTGTTACCTGTGTGTTACTTCTACCATTGTGGTGTTCTCTTCCTGGTGTTACCTATGTGGTACTTCTATCTCAGTGGTATTACATGTGTGGTACTTCTAAATTTTTGGTGTTATCTTCATGAAGTTTCTTGTCTGGTACTTATATCTTATTGGTGTTACCTGTGTGGTATTTCAACTTTCATGGAGTTTCCTTTGTGTTAATATTTTCTCATGTATGTGATGAGTATATCATCAAAAATTGTGTTTATTTATGGTCATATAACAAAGTAGTTTTGATTTTTATTGCTACGTTCTTGAGATTCATGTCTAACATTATGGTATTTCCTTTGTGGAACTATAAGAGACTTATTGATGTATCAGGGTTCCTACTGAGTATCGTTATACTCACCCCTGCACAGCAATGCCCACACCTTGTTATGTCTTGAGCAAACAACAGACAACATTGACCGAGGCTGAGGGAGCTAGGACCGGGAAATACTCGTAGTTGGTCCATTTTTTGTGATGTGATGCATAGAATATTAATCATGATATGTACCTACCCTTTGGTTAGGATCCTAGGTGGATGATCCATGAGTTGTTTTTTCTATTTTTTAGTTGTACTTGTACTTTTATGGTTTTTCTTGCATTATGGACCCTTTACTTCCAGCATATTTTTTACTATAGAAGTTTACATAGTGGTTTCTTCTTGTTGTGTTCTTGGGTTGTGTGTCATTATAGGATAAAGGCAATTCCTACTTGTTTTATGGATCTACCTTACCTATGCTAGTCACCAGCCCCTAGCCTATGGAAGGTGGGGTTAGGGTAGTCACGACATGGTCCTAGAGGTACAAGTCACGAAATAATTAATAAAAAATTAACTTAATTGTTAAATACATTTGAATATATTGAGTACACTTCATCATATATGTGTTGGAAATTAGAAACATTGTAATTTAGGATTTTCATTGTTATTATTATTATTTTAAAAAAGAATGTTTTTCCAAAATAGTGGTGTCTTTATTTTTCAATTTTTTTGTGTTTTTTAAGCTTTAGAGCTATAATGACATTCATTGGAATATTTGAAACCTATGTAAATGAGTGTACCAATCTAATCCATTAAACTGAGCCAAAATTAATGATGAAAAATATTTTGTTTTCAGTTCAAATATTTGGGAATTTCATGAAAAGTACAATGCTTTTTGAATCCCATTACATTGCTCGCTATCATTTTTTAAATCACTTATATGTGATGATTATAAACAATTGTTGTAATATTCATTAGAGTCACCACATTTCATGAGAGAACTGGATCATGCATTTTTAAACAATAATTTTATTAATTCCTTTTAAAACAATAAGATTATAGGTATATTTGTTCTAAATGATTGAGGGATATATTTGGGATTACAACCCCTCATATTTAATAAAATAATTTTTATTCCTTCTTTAAAATATACATTTAATCGTTTCTTCAATAATTTCCAATGAAAAACATGTTTTGTTATCCATATTATAGGAAAATTTTCCCTATCCAATCTTCTATTGAAGTGAAATTGGAGGATCTAGTTGAACATAAGTGTGGTAGAAGATGTCTTGGGGTGTTATACCCCATTTGATGATACATTGGGTGGAAATAAAATTCATAATAGTATATGTGTATTTTGGAGAAATCATTCTATTGAAAGATGTGCATTTTATTAATCTTTCATGATATGGGAATTTGTTCCTTTCAAGAGCTTCCATTGGAGAATGAATTTTCTTCTTATCTAGTGCATTAAATAAAAAACATGTTTGAGATGAATTAATTTTTATACTAAATTGATGAATTTTCTGAACATTCTTGGATTATTCATTATGAAAGTGATTATATTCTACTAATGGTAGTGAGAATGAAACTCTACATGATTGAAAATTTGAATCTTGCAATTTTCATCAGAAATAGCCAAATCCTCTTCATTCGACCTTGATATTTTTAACATCTAAATCCTACCAATTGGTATCCATAGAACAACCCTTAAAATTACTCATGAAACAGTCATGTCCTTGAATCACACCATATGCACATATAGGATCTTATGAAGCCTATGGTGACCCTTGTAAGATTTTGGATGAGAAAGGTCTTGTTCAAAAATTAACAATTGTGAGATGAGAGAAAATTCATCTGAGGTAGGTGTTTTGTTTTTATGGGATGATATATTAAGTTGAAATATATTAAATGATTTAATTGATTAATTGAAATTATTTTTTATGTGGCATGATATGTTTTCGTTTCATGGCGTGGATTTTTTTGAATCTCGTGGGTATGTTTTGAATTTTCTTTGACTTGATTTTAATGCTTACATGTCCAGAAGTCAAAGTGATCTCTCTGGGGGAATTGATAAAGATAATATTTTCAGAATTGTTTATATGTATTTCAGAAATTTGAACCTACCAATTTTATCAATTAGATTTTATTTTCAACAATTTTGGATTTTCGGTTTGTTTTGGGATAAAATTTGAATGTTTCCTTATTTTGAAAATTTAACAAATTTTATGTACATCAGTAAATTGAGAATAAATTTAAAATTATAGATTAATATTTTTTTGATTAATTATTTGTTAGGTCTATAGATTTATGGGATAAAACCTTTTCTTCTTAGACATGAGCTAATTATACAATCTAAAGGTTCACAAAAATCAATCAATTTGGACAATTTTTCTAGATTCCTGTGTGGACCCAATTTATTGAATTAATCTTGAATTAGACAAAACAACAATAATTACGGTTATTCCAATTGTAATTGAAATAAAATTCAATAGATCATATCTCTATTGAATATTATGGACATTTGATTTCATTTAGGTAGATATTGAATTGGATACATTCATAAAAAATGGAAATCTCATCCATCATAAGTCATCCTCAATAAATAATTCAATATAAGTATCTAGAAACGTCCAATTAATTTTATATTCATAGGAAAGAATGAAAATTCTAAATTGACAATTTAATATGATGGGTAATTTGTCTTATTTAAAGTATATTAGTTCTAAACTAGATAAAAATAATAAGGAATGAATCTGCATGAAGTGTTTACTTATTTCTTTTTATATCTTTTTTCCATAGTTTTATAAGGAATTATTCTTCAACATAAATCTGTATTACCCATACCACGGTGAGTTAAATTATTTAGTGAATCATGATGTCAGATTATATATTTTTTAATGCTTTTTTTCATTCACTTTATTGAATAAAAATTATATTTCTTTTCAGAAATGCTTCATTCAATTTCATATAGTAGTTTTTATTATCATGTGCAGGCTTATTTTATTTTTTAACTCAATTAATGATTTATTATTTGGTCAATGATCATTATATCCCTCCAATATGTTTTAGTTTATATGTGATGGAATATACCACTTCTTATAGGATAAGTATTCGATTATCATAAGTACGTGAAATAGGGGTAGTGAATGTGTTTGCTTATTTGGGATAAACAAGACCATATCGAGTATTTCCCATTTCAAATGAGGATATCTAATAAAACACATTTGTAAATTGAAGGAGAGTATACAAACCTGATATCGTGGTGATTTATACTCTCACCATCACTATTCAACAAAATATGTGGGAGGAAATAATCATAGAATCAATCATTAAATGAATTAGCAGAATAAGTTTAAGTAAAATAAGACAAGAATTGCATTTCAAATAGAAAATTGACCCTATTTAATCACTAATTATCATAGAAAAAATTTCAATCACTTTTTTTGTAAATTTGTTTTAAATAATTTCCAAAATTATTTGTATTCTCATCTCATTCATAAATGAAATCAATCCAAAACCCACTGTAATTTTCCTCTAATGAAATGTCACTAAAAATTTTGTCTGTACTCCAATTCAGGAAACTTCCTAGGATTAATCACTTGACTAATCATTGGGAATTTAAAAAAAAACATCATCCCTTCATAGGATCGCATCAATATTAGTGTCATCTCATGGTGTAGATCAATACAAAATTCTATCTCTAGGATGGGAGGTAAACCCGGAACATCCTCATGGTCGACTTCCTCATACTCCACCACAACTCTATGAAACTGGGAACTCATTACCTTCCCTACATCCAGGGATATGATGGCTAAATGAAGAAAAATCAGTTGCACCCTCCAATGAATGATTCTATACTATGCTGTGTGGGTTTCCTTTTAACCGAAAAAGGAAAATATTTTTCTATCACAATGGGAACACTTCATTATTAAATGAAAATATTTAATCTTGGAATGAATATCAATAACCCATCTATACCAATAATTAAGTCAGAAGACCTCAACACTTCTACAAAGATATTCCAATAGAGACACTAACATCCAAGATTCTTATCACACTATTGACACATGTTTGTGATCACTAAGTCTTCTCCAACTGGATTCTACAATCATAAGGGTCATGCCAAGGGCTTATCCAGAATCTATAAGTTTCATAGAATTCATGTGGAAATAATGTAATTACTAATTCCAATGTATATTTGTTATTAAAATAAGGTATAAAAGACATAGGTCATTTCTTGAATCATTCTCAGAGCCATTGGTCATAAACGTCAACCGCCTATAACTATCCTTGCCCATTTCATCCATCCCCATGAGCATGGAATAGAATATTTGGGGTGGTGGTGGTAACTATTCAAATAATTGACCTCCCTTAATATTCTCGCAACTCCATTACTCTGCCTGAAAAAACCCGCGAACCTATCTTCTCCTATCGCTACCCCGACCTCAGTGGCCCATCGATGGTCTCTCTATCTCTAAAATGGTAGGTTGGACAATACTGATCTATATGTCTCCTCCCATAACATTAGTAACACCTAATCTATATAGGATGACTTTATCCACCCTATGATCCATAAACCACATACCCTCTATCCAAGGACCACCTCCTAAGAAGTCTCACATGTCTAGGTCACTAAGAGTGACATGAGATCCCTATTTCCGAGATCTCCTCTACTGATTTCCCATTATTATAAATCGTTTAGTGTATCCTCTCAGTCCATAAACTATCTACCACTAAATCCCACTCCACCCCCCATCATAGGTAGAAATTACTAGAGGGATAACAATAACTTAGATGTCTCAACAGAGCCTTCACTCAAAAAATATCATTGAATAACTGGCCATGAATCATATCAATTATGTATCTAGAGAGGTTGATAAGAATCTATGAATATCCAAAATCTTTCATGCTTCCATTATGAAGTTGTAGAAGCTTCTGTATTTTCACAACCCTCAACATATCTGTTGATAAATACTATCGAAATGGCACACAAACCATAACAAAGCAAGAGTCGAATCATTGTATGATTGGGTAACTAACACCACCATCACCATGTTGAGGAATAGAGAAGTTTCTCTATTTATAAAATCATCTAATTTGATATTGTCCTAACCAGAATGAAATTTTTTTTCACAACCTCAATCCATTACTCAACTTGGAATGGTTCGAGCTCACCTCAAAACCTTATGAGTCTCTAGAAATGAAATGTGTGAAGCATGTTCTGTCTTTCCACATTACCCATTGGTACTCTAGATACCACATTATTCTCTACGTTTGGCGGAATAGATGTTGCACCACCTGGAGGAAGCACCTCATGAATTTATACACATATCCAAACCTAATAACTGAGGTTTTTTATCCTCATGATCATGCTAAATAAAAGATGAAACACACTAGAGAGGAATCCTAATAGTATATATGATTTACCATAGTTAGTGAGTATATTCAGATAGATGACATAATAAGAACATGGAAACCAAAACCCATTCTTCTATGATGTGAGTACCATTTTTTTAATGCCATCAATGTTCTCATGTATAGAGTTGAAAAGCTAGTGATCATATTCTTGGGGTATGAATAAATTGGTTGCTACACCAAAAATGGAGTCCCTAGTCTAAACTAGAAACACAAAACCCGTAACTATATTACCCCAAACAAATGTCACAATCTTTTTTCATAATTTATTATAGACATGCACCTAATACCACTATGTAAGGACCCATCCAAATAGTCCCCATGGAGTGAATCTCAAACACTAACTCCAATAGCCCATGGGAAGGGGACTAGTGCTGAGTGGGAACATCACTGACATGGGAGGACATATACTATTTACATTCACACACAAACACATACTTCTCAAGACAATACAATTTTTAAATGTAAAAAATATAACAACAATAAAGGCATACATCTAAATCCCGGAACCAAATTATTATGGGAAATAAAATAAGATAATAATGGAATATAATGCCCAACCTAAAGTGTTTTAATTAAATATCTTACATGAAATGTATGTACTGGGGACTGCTATCAATAATTCACCGGAACACACCTGGTTCTGTCTGTTCTCACTGAGAATTTTCTAGTCTCGGTCTATCTAAGACTCTTTAAAACTATTTATCATATGCACAAGACACAACATATGTGGGAGGAGTTCATGTAGGTGGAGTATAACAATACTTATTAGGCCACCCAAAACCAAATACCATATGAAAATGAAAATATAATAAACTTACCATAGGCATTTGTCTACAACACATATAAAAATATTAGCCAGATATAATCCACAAATACACACAATATAAAAGGAAAACCACAAAGGTAGTAAACATTACTTAGATTCCAACTCAATCTTTCAATGAAGCAATCATATGGGAGAATGCAGTCATGAGACTGATATCACTGATGATGTCCATCAGAGATGATTTTCTTGTTATACTATGACAATATAAGTACATGTCGATGATCTGCATAGAATATGATAAACACATGAGGATCACTCTCAAAGTAGTAGGGTGATACCAACATCTAAATATGAATTATCCGGATAATTAAATGATCCATTCCCTTGTAGTGTTTATCATGATAATACCATAAACACTACCTAGGGAAGGAAGATGAATATAAGACCTCTCTTAGGGCCTCTCCAGGGGATTCCAACGACCTAATCCAAGAAGTCTGACTGAATGGATCATAGTCATAGAAGTAGGAGATGATTAAATAACAATGATTAGGAAAATGATTATGGTTATACACACTAAATAAAAATTTCTATGATATGGGGGAAAAGGACGTTAATCCATCTAGAAAAACTTATATGGTTTACAATAGGGGTTACACGCCATGTCCCTAGACCTTGGTTTATTCCAGTGTTAATGGCATGGGTCTCTTTTCCATATACTGGTAAAAGCAAATGGAATGTAGGAAACTGGTGTATTCTACAAATGTTCTAGAATATTTATCTAATCCATATACATGTTCCCTTGTAACATTCCATAGGTTATCCGATATAATTGGACTAAGTCATGTAATTGAGGGGGAGTACACAGTGTGCTCTAACCTATATACTCCAACCCATGTCTGTGTACCCTCCATGGTACATGCCGAGTATTTAGGGATATACCACATGTCTTTTGATAATTTCACATGCTATATGATACTTGAGATTCTATAAAACCATAACCTCAACACAGGGGGCCCCAAATGGCATGTATATCCTGTTTACATGCTGTATATTGTAGGAATTTCTAGATTCCCAGATCTAGAATTTTCACATATCCTCCTTCATCTATTCTTATATCTGTTGACCAAATTTTAAAAATACAATCAATCATGTCCTGAATAACCATTCCATCACCCTAAAAAATGATTTATCCTTCCAATACAAATAGAAAATTGATTTATACGATGTTTTTTTTTCAAGAAGAAGAACATGAATTCAGGTATCCACGTCTTCTGATATGCTACTACTACCACCATCACACCTCTTTCATGTAATGTAAATCTCGAATCTCTGATACTGGATCGTTTCACCAGAAAATGGGTTCGCAATGTTCTATTGAAGAAGATATGTAGAATCACTATCCAAACTATGAATTCCCACAATGAGCAGAGAAATGAGGCCGAATGTTTCTGAACCAATCTAGATGACCCGAACTCGATTGATATTCATGTCAATAATAACTCATTATAATTAGAAAAAAATAAAATAATAAACAATTTAGGTAATGAATAAAAATTATCCCAAACCCCAAATAAAATAACCCAACCCACAAAATGAATGATCCAGGAATCGTGTTTTTAGTCTATTGATTCATGTTTGTTATAAAAATAAATAAATGGGGAGAGAATATCAAACAAATATCCTACTGAGATTCAGATGTATTGATAATGAAGAATGGGTATACAATGTGATCATGGGAATAATTCTTTTAATATTATGTTATTCTATCATCAATCCACGTATCATTCACCGTTCATCTATGATAAATCCTCCAGCGTTCTCTCCAGCGGCTCTCCAATGGCTCTAGTGTTTTGAGGCTAACCGTGGCATTTTTCTATATTATTCTATTTAACAAATAACCATATCACTACATCAGTAATTAGAAATAAAATTATTTTATATAATAAGTTTATTTATTTCCACAATTGTGAGTACTTTTTTGAAAATAACCAGCTCCCACAATGGTTTGTCATGCCTATGGTAATCCCTGAGCACTGAACTCAAGGGCGAACTCATATTTTTTGATCTGGACATCCATTTATATGATATTAATCATTTTTTTGGAAAAAATTTCTAATGTGATATTTAATATATTTAATATATTTGAAACATGTATCCCAAAAACAATGGGCTCCCGAATCACACACCATCTCAGCACCAGGTCTAAAAAATAGTCCATAGAATGCCTAATGATAATATATAAAAAATAAATGTCATTAAAATAATAGTTGGTAATTTTTCATCCTGATTATTGGTAAATAATGAAAATATTTTTTTAAGGAGATTAATATATTATTTTATAATGGGTACAAATTTTATTATCAAAAACCTCATTCCCCTGCATATATTAAACATCATGCATCCCCTCCTCAACGATTTCATCAAGATAAGATATGTTGGTTAGTTCCTGAAAATAATAATTCAAACAAAACAATACTATCAGGGAATGTAATATTGTACATGTTTTATCACTTATAACATCATTCTCTTAAACATAAGTATAGGTTTTCAATTCTAGATCTAATAAATTCCTAATAATACATCAAAATCCACCATATGTTTTATTATTATAAATATTGAAAAAACATACACTCTAATTTAATGATTCAATGAAATATTTTTTTCAATAATAGTAACACATAGAGGAATAATATCTATATCAGTCCATTATGCATCAAATGAGGTTAAATATTCATTTACAAATGTACGATATAAAAGAGTGTGTAGATCGAAAATAAAAATATTTTAATGCAAAAGGTTTGACTAAATTATTACCACTTTTTCAGGTGCTTCCTTTTTATTTGATCAAAAGGGAACATAAGGTTGTCTTTATGATAAAATTAATTCATATAGGTTGAATTTTGGGTATTCTGGAGGATAGTAGAGCTCTTTTTGGCCGAAAAAAGTGGCTTTGGAGGTGCAATTTTGAGAAAAGGGGATCTATCCTTTTATAAGAGAGGGGGGGTCACTTTAAGAAAAGATTGAAATATTATTTGATTATAAAATAATATTGGGTTTATAATGGCTACAAAAGGATTTATTTATAGGATAACTTGTGTATAGGTCTCGAAACACTCAACCAATAGGTTTAAGACAACTTTAGGTCACCATATTAACCTTATGTTTTAGATTTAACTCTTAGTTAAATAGTTTATCTTTGCCATGTCTTCTTGTATTATTTTAATAATTGGTTAATAAAATTAATATAAAAATCCAAACGAACACAAACTGGTTCATTAATGACATATCTATCATTATATAAGTCATTTGGTCGGACCTTATATTTTTATGAGTATTATATCCTTTAATAATATAATATTTTTTTTAACACCATTCATGTGAATATTCACACAATATAGTATTTTCTTTTTTATGAGAGTCCTAAAAAGTTTATTACATATAACCAAATATATTATATCAACCCTAACATGTCATATTTACCTAGAAAAATAGTGTATGGAATCAAAATTCTTAATTTAAATTTATTTTGATATTTACAATATCAATTATTTTAATCATTCATTAATAAGGTAATTACTTCTCCATCATTGTGTCATAAATATCATTAATTATTTATGGTCTAAAAATAATAAATAAAAAATCATGATGTAGTAAATCTTTTTAGATGTATAATGAATATTTATTGTCAAAAATATATTATTTATAACTCTATATTGAAAATGGTTTATTTATTAAACATTGAATATACAACTTTTAACTCTTCATTAAATAAAAAACAAAAAATGTCCTAATCTTATCCAAGTGGATAAAAAATTATCATATTTTATTCCTAAGGTTTATTTTGGTCGTAATAAACTTATTCAATGAAATTATGACATGTGTTAGGTTAATTATAAAATCATTTTTACATTTAATTACCATATTTACTTTTAACTGTTGTTAATAAAATTAAAATGTTACTATTCACCAAATATTAGATTCATCCTATTTTACCATATTATACTTACTGATGTCAACCATGCCCATATGATTTTTTAAATTCAATTCACAGAAGTGGTAAAGTTAAGTTTTATGCAAATTTGCTAATGTGCCAAGAAGGTGTGTAAAAGACGTTAAGAATTCAAAAAAAATATATAATCGTGTTATAAAGTGACACCAATGAATTAAATTGGAATAATATTGTTATTAATATCTATTTTAACATTAAAATAAATTTAAATTTAAAAATAATTATTTAAACAAAAAATTCAGTTTTAAACAGTAACGTAGTGTTTTTCACTAATCATTTAAAATTGAATGTTTCTAGAAAAATACCAAAAATTCCCCAATTAAAATTTTGATATTTGAAATTCAAAAATGATGACTATTTTACCAAATATAAAACATATATGTTGCACTAGTTAATTTAAAATTAATTCCCCTTGTCAAAACCCAAAAGTGGGTTTTTGAGAAGATAAAACTATCAAATGATTGATATATATTTAAATCCAATTTAAATGTAATATTACTTCCATTAACCTAAATTATATTAAATTATGAAAATATAATATAATTATACTTTAAAACCACATTAATTTATAATTTATTGCTATATATTATATTGATTAAAATATTTATTTTTAATTAAAATTTACTATTTTTTACTATTTATAAAACATGAATGTTATCAGAAAAGTACCAAATAATTAATGAAAATCAATTTTTATGAACCTATTCCAAAGAAGAATTTTATTTTGTCATATTGAATAAATAAAAGTGTCCGATTTTGTATTTCAAAAGGGTTCAACATTAAAAGGTGGTAAAATTACATTTTTTTTAAAGACACTTCATTTCTATGAAAAATTTAATTTGTGTGTATATTATGTAAAGAAACAGAAAAGATAAATGTTAAAATTTTATAGTATATATATAAAATAAAAAACGTGGTTAATACTATTTATACCCACTTTTGAAATTACTATTTGATAAGTCGCGATGCCCTTGAACTCAATGTTGCGTGAAGTGCAAGCTAATGAATTAATTTAAACAAATATCATACTATGAAATCCTAGGGTGTTTAATTCTCCCTTCATTCAATAAATTGAGACCTAGAAATTTTAATTTTTTCATCAATAATAAATGGTTGAAAATATAAAATACCTTTTTAGATAACCATCATCTGAAATAGGGTTACTAAAATATAGTATAAATAAGAGGGAAAGGGAAATCAAAAAGTCACCACCTAATTAGTGTTTCGAATAGGGGAACATTAATGGAAATAATAGGAACATAATTGGATGAAAAAGTAAATATTTATAAGGAGTAATTGATGTCCTCAATCACAATCAAGTGAACAATAAATGGAAAATTGAGGGCCTCAAAGCCCTAAAAATATCATCGGTTAACAAAAACTAATGTATTATGAAAAAACCTTTTTTAATTTTGAGATCATTTCCCTAATGTTTAAAAATTAATTTCTACATAGAATAATAAAATAAAATAATTCATGACAAGTAGAGTTCAATCCACAAACTAATTTCTTCCACAAACTTATATTTATCTGCAACAGATAATAGAATTCTAAAATATTCTATTAAAACTAATCATATAGGGTTTCAAAAAAATTAATTTATAATTAATCTATAATTCCATTATAAAAGACATAATTATATAAACAAGGACATAATGTAGGCTAGTGTTAGGTGATGCACCTTTGTTGACCTTCGGTTGCAGGTTCAAGTCTCGCGACCGTGTTGGATGTGATGGGTTGTTTCCCGACCTTCGTAATTTCCTTTTTATTAAAAAAATCCAAAAAAATAAGAAATATATTAACCTTTATCCATAGTATCCAATGTCCAAATTAATCCATTCCCATCTTTATAATTATCCAAAATATGTTTGTACAAACTCATATTCCATAAATTTATAAGGAAGGTCAACATACAATAGTGAAGATCTCTTTTTTCCACATAATAACATGGTAGTACCATCATCATGTATTCTCTCAAAACATGGTAAGAACCTGAATTACCATAAAAATTTGTTGATTAAATTAATTCTCCCTTATTACTTATAAAATACTATATATATTTCTTATATCCAATAATTTTGAATACTCCAACAATCATAGATCAAACAAACCATTATTTGTTTCCTAGGTAGTCAAGAATATCCAATATAATTTTTCAAAATCAACCATCTCTTATTCCAAAACCACTGCCTCAGTATCCCGACCATATTAATGTTTATCATTCATTAAACCATGTATTTTCAAAATAAATAACTTGATGTTGAGTCACTTTTATTAATACCATATAATCTCAAATCCTCAATGTAATAGTATTGCAATAAAATCTTTTTTTATTTCCATATTTCATATAACCAGTCCATCATTTATAAAACACTCAAATGAAAAAATTCTTTAATAACTAAATTATAAGACTAATCATTAATCATAATATGTGGTAGTATCATAACATGATTATTATCCAATAGCATCATTTGGGGTATACTCTGATGATTGAAACATTGATTCGCATAGTGTCCCAACTCCTTGAGGATGAAGCATTGTATATTTGAATCCATTTTCATGCAACACCCTAATATTTTATGAGATGTATATTTTTTTTATGTTATATGATATATGAAACATCAATGTAATCATTAACTACACACAACACTTTCTTGTCTTTCTTTACACGCATTCGCGACCTTCTACGATAACGTGTGTTGTACGCAATACTGAGTTTCACTAAACAACGATATGCTATTAAAATATTATATAAACTAGCCATTATGA
This sequence comes from Viscum album, assembly GCA_963277665.1. Classification (NCBI taxonomy): domain Eukaryota; kingdom Viridiplantae; phylum Streptophyta; class Magnoliopsida; order Santalales; family Viscaceae; genus Viscum; species Viscum album. The sequence goes on along the minus strand of OY728157.1, from coordinate 234,817,656 downwards.
ATAGTAATACCCATTTTTTGAAATTTTATATTTCTAAATGGACTTCATTTTTGGATTCTGAATATCGAAATTAGCCTAGGGTGAAAATTTGGTATTTTTCTAAAAACATTTATATTTTGATGAATAGTTAAAATTACAAAATTTTAATTAAAAAATTTTTTTTTAATCAAAATATTTGTAGTGATAAATTTGTAATTTGAGTGGTTTTAAAGTATATTTAGAATATATTTTTACCATTTAATAAAATTTTGTTCATTGGACATAATTTCACAATTAAACCGGACATAAACAACTGTCAATCTTTTGATAGTTATTATCTCTTAAAAACACGTTTTTTGTTTTAACAATGAGAATTATTTATAAATTAATTTCTACATATTTAGTGTTTTGAATTTGGAAAAATGGATTCCATATTTGGAATCATGATTTCCAAATTGTGTAAATAGGTAACTTTTATTTTTAGACATTTTGAATAATTACTTCGGTAAATATTTTATTTACAATGGTTAAAGGATAAATCCGGTAAATAAGGGTAAAAAATAATATTATAATAATAATAAATTATCCTAAAACGTTTTATAACCTTATTTAATTAGTTGTGGTCCTTTGAGCCACATGGTAGTGATAATGGAAATTTTTATTAATTAATTTAATGTAAAGAAAAAATTGACATTAACATAACACTTTTAGTAATTAATTTTTATAAGGGGTTATATAAATTATGTTTTAGACTATAAATATAAATTGTAAATATAAAAATATTTCCTACATGATGGAATTTGTTTTATAATTTTTAGACATAAATTAAGTTAAATTATTATTGACACAATAATGATGTTGTATTTACCTCTTTAATAAATGATTTAATTAAATAAATTATAATGATTAAAATATTATCCAAAACATGTCAAATAATGATTGGATGATTTTATTTCTACCATGAGTCATCTTACCTTGATATTTAATGATATTTGGACCTTTTTAAACCTAAGATAAGTTTATAATAAAATAATATTTTTTACACTTTCCAAAAGAGCCCCTCCTCCCCTTATAAATGGAGACCACTTCTATCCAAATTACTCACACATCTCAAGCCATTTGGATCATCCAAACTCAACCCAATTAATCTCCCTACATCCCTATCCTCCCCCTAAAAGCCTTACATTAGGCAGAAGGCACTCCAAGAAGTCATTTTGGTTCAAACCAAAGGATGTTACCCAAATTAAAGGTAGTGGTTTCTGTTAAATTGTTTTCTTTTATTCTACTTATCCAACCACTAAACTCTTCTTAATACATTATTTTGTAACAAAAATTGTAACCTAAATAAACAAGTATGTTGTTATGATAAGTATTCGAACTAAACTTACACACACCTCCATCTAATGGATAAATAACATAATGTTTCTGTGTGTGGAAAACGAACGCCTCACGAAACGATGATTGTTCGATTTTCTACTACCACATTTAATGGGGGAAATTATGATGGAACTATATTTATATATGATATATATTATGTTTATGATTTCATTATTCTTCTTTACTTCCTAATTATATCAATTATTTATGGTTTCTATAATGGGTAAATATGATAATCTCATTTGAGGAAGTGCGGACTACTGCCCCCTCAAAGTGATGTGATTCATTAATTCCTTATGAGGGATGTATAAAGGATGGATTTAATGATATTATATATGATATTATATTTTAATTTTATTTTACCTATGTATAATTCTATTTTACTTCCATTAAAAAAATAAATATAAATGAAAGTAGAGTTCATGCGTACGTACGGCTTACCGTCTCCATGAACGGTGTATTTTATTTCTTACATTCATATGTAATGTACTATAATAAATACGTGTATATGCTGGTTATATATGATATATATTATGTATAAATCATGAATATCATTCTGTATATAATGAACCTTTTACCACATGAACAACATGTAATTATAAGAACTCCATTTTTGACTCTTGTACCGAATATCAACAAAACAAATGTTATTAACGTAAATGGTTACATATTATTTATAACATGTTAATAAGTTATATAAAAGAAATATTAAAATTTAAAAAGGTACTTAAGCAATTAGAAATTAACTTTGGGTTATTATTCATGACATTAAAGAACAATCGAGTTAAGTCGGACATGAGGTAAGTGAACTTCTTAACCCAATTTTTATTCTTTTGGTTGATCTTCTCTTTCTGTGTATGACGTTCTTTCATTATGTGAGAAATGGATTTTTATATCATATCATGTATTTATGAATTCTTTATGTGAACTTATAGTGACTACACAGAAGTGATCTATTTTATTTATAAAAAGATCATTGTAAGGGTTTATATCACAATCTCCTCCTTATCCGAGGTTGTTTATACGTAACTATCTACTGGGACCCCTTTATCATCTGCATCCGTGTTTCTTAAAAATGTATTTCAAAAAATTATTAGTATTTTACAGAATATGGGTTAATGTAATTTATACCCTTGTTTTACTTTTTATATGAAGTTTATAATGGAATATTTACGTCCTTTTCCAAACAAGGACCTTTTTAACCTTTTCGATAAATTAAGGTTAGAATGTCTTTTTTTAACTTATACAGCTTGAATGGATTTTTATTATTTCATAGAACATTATTTCCATGAAGATTACTTTACATGTTTTCAATATTATTTTTAATCAACTTCATTTAGTTTAAAATTGTATGACATGATAAGAATGATAAAATGTTTTTGAAGTAAAAAGGATATTTTCCTCAAGAATGGAGTTCCAGTGTTTTATCAAAATTATTTTCCATCTATGGTAATATAGGGTTCTGTTTCTATCCCTATTATTAAATTGATTTGATTATGTTGCGATGGAATTATTTTTATGAATTCATTTATATTATATGAATTGTTTGATGATGTCACGATGTTTAAGAATTCTATTTTTTATTACATGTGTAATGCTATGATGTATGATTTATGATTTTGTGGCACACATAAGAATGGTTTCATTATGATATGGGTGGGACCTATATCTCCCTCCAATTCATTGCGTAAATTCTTATATCTCATGAGATAGTCATGGCTGGAACGGCAGGATAATCCGGTTCAGTGATACAGGACTGAAACGAGGAGTGAACTCGGTTCGGAAATGGACTTTGTCCGCTAGGATAGTCTTGGAAATGAGTATTGACTACTAAGAAATGATTATCTATGATTATGTGTGTATGCAAAAAAGTTTCATGTTTTATGTTATGATTATTGGGATTACATTTCACTACTATGATTTATCCCATGTTCTGATATTATGATCTCTTTTACAAGTTAATATTTTCAAAATATTATGTTCTTATTAATATGATATGATTGATATTTCTTTTTTTACCCTTACTGAAATTTGAGCTCACCCTTTTGTATTTTTTCTTTTCCCGAGGTCTAGAAGAAGGGTATTAAATAGGATATTCCAAAACGGACTATAAATATGATGAAATAAATGGGAGACAATGTAGAGGCTTTATGAACCTGTTGTTTATGTTTCCCAGTTTCTAAAGACACTATACCTATACGGTCCTTTCATGGTTTTGTTATATGTTGCAATAAGTATTCTTCAATTCTGATGTAATAACAATTTATGTAATGTATGGGTCGTTATAATTGGTATCAGAGGAACGGTATAGTCAACATTTGGAAACTAGGATGTGAAATCCTTAGTAAGAACCCTAAGGATAAGTCTAAGCATAGAACACAATCTTAGTGTTTTATAAATGGCCATGAACAACCTATGATAAGACCTTAAGTGTGAAATTTTATTCTTGATTATGTGATTTTCCTATTATAATTTGTGTTTCTCACACTATTCATCATGAATTTAGTCAATGGATGGAACCCGAAGGAACAGTGTTAATGAGGAATGCATTGGGCAATGCAATGATTATCCCCCTAAGCAACCAAACGTTATGGGAGATGGAATGAAAAATCTTGTAGCCATGCTCACACAACTTTCTCAAGCTATGAATCATGCCAGACTTCAAAACGAGCACATGGAGCAACATTCTATTGAGTCTTTCATGAGGCAGCGTCCACCCTCATTCAGTGGGTCTACTGATCCATTAGTTGCTGAAAAATGGATTAGTACTATTGAAAAGATATTTTCAGTTCTTCAATGTTCTGAACACGATAAAGTCATCTTAGCGGTATATCGCTTGGAAGGTGAAGCTGATCAATGGTAAAATCTTATCAAGAATATGAGTCCAAGAGATGAAATTGAGTCCATGGAATTGGACGAGTTCAAGAACTTATTTTTCAATAAGTACTTCCTTTGTATTCTTTGAATAAAGATGTAGAAAGAGTTTCATGAACTAAAGAAAAATGATGATGAATCTGTTGGTACCTACGAAGCAAATTTTACATGAATTGCAAGGTACGCTTTTGGTATTATTATCCAACCTGAGAGTAAGACCGATCGATTCATTAGTGGCTTAAAACCAAGTCTTCAAAGGGCGTTAGCCATAAGTGACTTCAATAGATATGAGGAAATCGTTCGATTTATCTCAGTGTTGGGATGGATATTGGAGTAACCCATCAGTCATATGTTTTTGATAATAAGAGGAAAATGGAATTCAAAGGAAAATCTAAAGAGCACACTGAGAAGAAGATGAGTTTTCCCTTATGCTCAATGTGTGGAATGAAACATGGAGGTAATTGTCTAAAAGGGAAAAGTAAATGTTTCAAATGTGGAAAAGAGGGTCATCAGGCATTTGAATGCCACGATGATGGGACAAAGATTTCTAGTGATGCAAACAATGAAAAGGCTACACAGAATTCACCTCATACACTTCAATGTTACAAGTGCAAGTAGATGGGTCATTATGCCAATAAATTCCCTAATCCAAGGGTTTTTTATGATGATTGACGTCAACAAACTCTTAAGGCCAAAGACAAAGGAAATTCACATGAAATTACTATCCGTGATGTGGAGTATGATAATGAAGTGGTGAAAGGTACACTTATAATCCACTCTAAAGTAGAAAATGTTTTATTTGATTCTGGATCCACCCACACTTTTATTTCTCAAGAATTTTCTACAGGTATCTCTGTATTACCTAAAAAATTAGTTGGTGAGTTAGTTGTGACAACATCTAATGGCACAGTGGTCGCATAAATAGTTTACAACTCTTCTCCTATTGAAATTTGTGGGAAAGTGATTCCTGCAAATCTTGTGATCCTTCCTATAGTAGAATTTGATGTGATTCTTGGCATGTATTGGATTTCTTTATACGAAGCTCATATCAATTTCCAAATAAGAGAAATCATGTTTAATATTCCCGATTAATCTACTATCATCTATCGATGCAAGGATGAATATAACCTTCCAGTGGAAATTTCATCCATCGTATGGGTCTTGATTCCACTGAATGAAGGTTATTTATCTCAAATGATTGGATAGAAACTCTCGATTAAGAATACACCCATTGTACGAGTGTTTCATGATGTCTTTGCGGAGGAATTTCAAGGTCTTCCACCAAATCGTGAAGTTGAGTTTTTAATAGAACTCATACCGGGTGCTATGCCCATTTCAAAGACAACTTATAGAATTTCCCCAATTGAGTTGCAGGAATTGAAGAAGAGACTCTAAGAGAATCATGATAAAGGATTCATACACCCTAGTGCGTCACCTTGGGGAGCACCTGTTCTGTTTTTTATAAAGAAAGATGGATCAATGAGACTTTGCATTTATTATCGATAACTTAACAAGATCGTGATCAAGAACAAATATCCTCTCCCGCACATTGATGACTTATTTTACCCACTACACGGTGCTCAATACTTTTCCAAGTTGGATCTTCTTTCAAGGTATCATCAATTAAGGGTCAAAAGGGATGATATACCAAATACAGCTTTTCGTACAAGGTATAAACACTATGAATTTATAGAGATGCCACTTGGTCTTACTAATGCCCCTGCTATCTTCATGGACCTGATGAATAGAGTCTTTAGAGTCTATCTTGATTAGAATATGGTAGTCTTTATAGACGACATTCTTGTCTATTCAAATACCAAGGAAGAACATGAAGATCACTTCAGAATTATATTGAAGACCCTAAGAAAGGAGAAGCATTATGCCAAATTTACAAAGTGTGAATTTTGGCTTTAAAAAGTTTCATTTTTGGGTCACATAATCTGAATAGAGGGGATATCTATGGAGCCAGCAAAGATAGAGGTTATCGAAAGATGGTCGAGACCAACAACAATAACTGAGATCTGATGTTTTCTTGGTTTGTCTAGATATTATTGAAGTTTTGTGAATGATTTTTCATGATTATCTAAAAAACTAACCTGGTTGACTCGAAAAGGAGTTAAGTTCGTGTAGACGAAGGAGTTTGAAGATAATTTCAAGGAGTTGAAAAGAAGGTTATCCAGTTCACCTGTGCTCACACTTCCTTGTATTGGAGAAGGGTTTTGTGATCTAAAGTGATGCATCCAAGAAGGTATTGGGGTGTGATCTCATGAAAAACGATATGGGGATAGCTTATGCCACACCACAGTTGATAATCCATGAGAAAAATTACCCAACTCATGATTTGGAGTTAGCTGCGATAATCATTGCATTAATGATTTGGAGGCATTATATTTATGGTGAAAGGTATGTTATTTATAACGATCATAAAAGTTTAAAGTATATTTTCACACAAAGGGAGATTAATATGCGTTAATGAAGATGGTTTGAGCTGATTAAGGATTACGACTGCTCAATTCATTACCACCCTGGGAAAGCAAATAAGTTGGCAGACGCATTATGTCAACAAGACCATGCTAGTTTATCCATGATAAGGAAAAAAAAGATCAAATATTTATGGATTTACAACAGATTGATCTTGGAATTATAATGGAAGGGGGAAAATCTTATATTTATCAAATTAATTTTCAACCATATATACATGCTAAGATTAATGAGGCACAAAAAAAAGATGAAGAGTTACAAAAGAAGGTGAGAAATGATCCTGAATTCATCCTTGAATGTGATGGGATAATAAGGTTCAGAAATCGAGTTTGTGTTCCTCCCATCCCAGAATTAATGAATGAGATACTGGATGAGGCTCATTGTTCTTCCTTCTCTATTCATCCTGGAAGCACGAAGATGTATAGTGACCTAAAAGAATCTTTCTAGTGGGAAGGAATGAAAAGAGACGTTGCTGAATATGTCTCTATGGTTGGTTTGACAACAAGTTAATGTTGAGATACATAAGCCTAATGGGATGTTACAACCATTACCCATACCAGAATGGAAATAGGAAAACATCACTATGGACATTTTCACTGGACTTCCAAAAACATCCGAAGGAAATAATGATATATGGGACATAGTTGATCGTCTTAAAATTTTGGCACACTTCATTTCTATTAGAGAATATTTCTCTCTAGATCATCTTTCCCGGATATATGTAAAGGAAGTGGTAAGATTGCATGTAGTACCACTTTCCATTGTATCTGATCAAGATCATAGGTTTACCTAAAATTTTTGGTGAATTCGTCAACATACTCTGGATACAGAGTTGAATTTCAGCACTACTTATCATCCTTAGACAGATGGCCAGTCCGGGAGAATAATAAAAACCCTATAAGATATGTTAATATCTTTTTCTATGGACTTAAACAGGGGTTGGGATAAACACCTACCTTTGGTTGAATTTTATTATAATAACAGCTTTCACTCCAGTATTCATATGGATCCTTATGAAGCTTTATATGGGATGAAATGAAGGACTCAACATGCTGGGATGATGTTGGGGAAAGAAAGCTATTAGGACCTGATCTTGTTGATAAGATGGCAGAAAAGGTCAGATCTATTTAACAACACATAAGGGTAGCTCAGAGTCGACAAAAAAGATATACTGACAACAGAAGAAAATACCTAGAGTTTGAAGTGGGTGATAACGTGTTCTTACGTATTTCTCCATGGAAGAGAGTAATTCGATTTGGAAAGAAGGGCAAGATAAGCCCTCAGTATATTGGTCATTTTGAAATACTGGACCATATTGGGAAGATAACATAACGATTAGAGCTCCACCAAATCTCTCTCAAGTTCACGATGTGTTCCATGTATCTCTCTTGAGAAAGTACAAACCCGATCCTTCACATGTACTAATCCAAGAAGTTGTACTGCTGGAGAAAGATCTTTCTTAAGAAAAACAACTGATAGAGATTCTAGATCGTAGCGAAAATGTCCTACGAAACCAGACCACTCGCTTGGTGAATGTTTTATGGAGGAACCACCAGTTATAAGAAGCTACATGGGGGCATGAGGATATAATGAGAGAGAGGTATCCTCATCAATTTTTTACGATGTGACAAATTTCGAGGGGGAAATTCATTTTAAGGGGTGTAGAATGTAACACCCTGATATTTTATGAGAAGTATATTTTTTTAGTCTTATGTTATACGCACCATAAAATTAATCCTTCACTACACACAACAGTATCTTGGATTTCTTTACACACATTCACGACCTTCCAAGAGAACGTGTGTTGTACGCAATACCGAGTTTCACTAAACAAAGATATGCTATTAAAATATTATATTAACTAGCCGTTATGAATAGTAATACCGACATTTTGAAATTCTATATATTTTATCATTCAAAATAGACTTCATTTTTGGATTTGGAATATCGAAAATATACTATGGTAAAATTTTGGTATTTTTCAAGAAACCTTTATATTTTGATGAATAGTGAAAATTAATAAATTTTAATTTAAAACAACTTTTTTAATCAAAATAATTAGTTGTGATAAATTATGAATTTGAGTGGTTTTAAACAATATTTAGAATATATTTTTTACGATTTAATACAATCTTGGTCATTGGACATAATTTCAAAATTAAACCGAACATAAACAACTGTCAATCTTTTAATAGTTATTATCTCTTAAAAAACGCTTTTTGTTTTAACAATGTGAATTAATTTTAAATTAATTTCTGCCACTTTTGTGTTTTGAATTTGGAAAAATGTATTCCATATTTGGAATCAGGATGTCAAATTGGGTAAATAGGTAACTTTTATTTTTAGACATTTTGAATAATTAGTTCGGTAAATATTTTATTTAACGAGGTTAAAGGGTAAATTCGGTAAATAAGGGTAAAAAATAATATTATAATAATAATAATAATAAATTATCCTAAAACGTGTCCTAAAATTATTGGATGAGTAGCGGACGACCATGGGAATCCTTGAGTCAATTTTGGGACCCCTTTGAGCCACTTGGTATTGATAATGTCAGTTTGGATTAATTAATTTAATGTATAGACAAAACTGACATTAACATAACTCTTTTAGTAATTAATTTTTATAAGGGGTTATATAAATTATCTATTAGACTATAAATATTAATTTTAAATATAAATAGATTTCCTAAATTATGGATGTTTATTTATATTTTTAGAAATTAAATAAATTAAATTATTTATGACACAATAATGATGTCGTATTTACCTCATTAATAAATGATTTAAATAAATAAGATTATAATGATTAAAATATTATCCAAAACATGTCCAATTATTATTGGATGATTTTATTTCGACCATAAGTCATATTATCTTTATATTTAATTATTTTTGGACCTTTTGAAAATGAAGATAAGTTTATAATAAAATAATATTTTCACACTTTCAAAAAGAGCCCCTCCTCCCCCTTATAAAAGGAGACCACTTCTATCCAATTCCTGACACATATAAAGCCATTTGGCTCATCCAATATCTACCCAATTAATCTCCCTAAATCCATATCCTCCCCCTAGAAGCCTTAACAATGACATAAGGCACTCCAAGAAGTCCATTTGATTCAAACCAAAGGTTGTTACCCAAATTAAAGGTAACAATTTATCTTAAATTGTTTTCTTTTATTCTCCTTCTCCAACCCCTAAACTCTTTTTATTCCTTTCTTTTGTAACCAAACCAGTATCCTAAATATACTAGGATGTTGTTATGATATGTATCTGAACTACACATACACACACCTCTATCTAATGGATGAAGAATATAATGTTTCTGTGGATGGAAAACTGACGCCTCACGAAATGATGATTGTTCGATTTTCTCCTACCCCCTCTCATTGTAGACATTATGATGGAAATTTATTTATATATGATATATATTATGTTTATTATTTCCTTATTCTTATTTACTTCCCAATTATATCAATATTTTATGGTTTCCATTGTGGGTAGCTACGGTAATCTCATTTGAGGAAGTGCAGATTACCGCCCCCAAAAAAGTGATGTGATTCGTTAATGCCTTATATGGTATGTATAAAGGATGGTGTCAATGATATTATATATTATATTATATTGGAATTGTAATATACCTATGTATAATTCTGTTTTACTTCCATTAAAATAGGAAATTTAAATTAAAGTAGCGTTCATGCGTACGTATGGATTACCGTCTCCATGAATGGTGCATTTCATTTCTTACCATCATATGTTATGTACTATTATAAATACATGTATATTCGGGTTATATATGATATATATAACTTATAAATCATGAATATCATTCTGGATACAATGAACCTTCGACCACATGAACAACATGTAATTATAAGAAATCCATTTTTGACTCAAGTACCGAATATCGACAAAACGATTGTTATTAACATAAATGGTTAGATAATGTTTATAACATGGTAATAAGTTCTATAAAAATATTATTAAAAATGAAAAAGGTTCTTAAGAAAGTATAAATTAACTTTGGTTTATTATTCAAGATTAAAGAACTATCGAGTTAAGTCGGACACGATGTAAGGGAACTTCTTAACCCAATTTTCGTTCTTTGTGTTGATCTTTTCTTTCTATTTATGAAGTTCATTGATTATGTGAGAAACACATTTTCATATCATATCATGTATTTATGATTTCTTTATGTGAACATATAGTGAATACACATAACTGCTCTATTTTATTTACAAAAAAATCTTTGTAAGGGGTTATATCACGATCTTCTTATTATCTGACATTACGTAATTATCTACTGGGACCTCTTTATCATCCACATCCATGATTCTTAAAAATGTATTTCAAAAAATTATTACTATTTTATAGAATATGGGTTAAATTCATTTATACCCTTGTTTGACTTTTTATAATAGGTTTATAAAGGAATCATTACGTCCTCTTCCAAACAGGGACCTTTTTAACCTTTTCGATAAATTAAGGTAAAAATGTCTTTTTTCAAACTTATACGGAATGAATGAATTATTATGATTTCATAAAACATTATTTCCATGAAGCTTAATTTACCAGTTTTCATGTTTATTTTTAATCAACTTATTTTAGTTTTAAATTGTATGACATGTTAAGAAAGATAAAATATTTTTTTAGTAGAAAGGATATTTTCCTCAAGAATGGAGTTCAGGTGTTTTATAAAAATTATTTTCCATCTAAGATAATATAGGGTTCTTATTCTATACATATTATTACATTTATTTGATTATGTTTTGATGGATGTATTTTTATAAATTCTTTTATCTTATATGAATTTTTTTATGATGTGATGATGTTTAAGAATCTCATTTTTTATTACATGGGTTATGCTATGATTTATGATTTATGATTTTGTGGCACACATAAGAATGTTTTCATTATGAGATGGATGTGACCTAAATCTCCCTCTAATTTATTGGTTAATGATTTATATCTCATGAGATAGACATGGATGGAACGACGGGTTAATCAGGTTCAGTGATAGAGGACTGAAATGAGGAGTGATCTCAGTTCAGAAATGGACTTTTTCCACTAAGATAGTCTTGGGAATGAGTCCTGACTACTAAGAAATGATTATCTATGATTATGTGTGTATGCCAAAAAGTTTCATGTTTTATGTAATGATTATTGGGATTAAATTTCACTACTATGATTTATCCCATGTTATAATATTATGATCTCATTTGCAGGTTAATATTTTCAAAATGTTATCTTCTTATGAATATGATATGATTGATATTTCTTTTTTTAACCCTTACTGAGCATTTGAGCTCACCATATTGTATGTATTCTTTTCCCCAGGTCAGGAATAAGGGTATTAAATAGGATATGCTAAAAAGAGACTCTAAATATGAATAAATAAATGGGAGACAATTTAGATGATTTATTAACTAGTTGTTTATGTTTCCCAGTTTCTAAAGACACTATATCTATATGGTCCATTCATTGTTTTGTTATATGTTGTAATAAGTATTATTCAATTATAAAGTAATAACAATGTATGTAAATTATGGGTCGTCATATTTGGTATCAGAGGAACGGTATAGTCAACCATTTGAAACTAGGCTGTGAAAGCCTTAGTAAGAACCCTAAGGTTATGTATAAGCAAAGAACACATTCTTAGTGTTTTAGAAATGTCCATGAACTACCTATGATAAGACCTTAAGTGTGAAATTTTATTATTGATTTTGTGATTTTCCTATTATAATTATTGTTGCTCACACTATTCTTCTTGGTTTTAGTCAATTTCTAGAACCCGAAAGAACCTTGTTAATGCGGAATGTGATGGGAAATGCAATGATTGTCCCCCTGAGTAACCAAAAGTTATTGGGGCTGGAATGAAAAATCTTTTAGCCATGCTCACACAACTTTCTCATCTTATGAATCATGAAGGACTTCCAAAAGAGAAAAGGAAGGAGCAACATTCTATTTAATCCTTCATGAGGAACCGTCTACCATCATTCAGTGGGTCTACTGATCCATTAGTTGCTGAACAATGGATCAGTACTACTAAAAAGATATTTTCAGTTCTTAAATGTTCTGAACATGATTTAGTCATCTTAGTGGTATATCGTTTGGAAGGTGAAGCTAATCAAGTGTGGAATCTTATCAATAATACGAGGCCAAGAGATGAAATTGAGTCCATGGAATGGGACGAGTTCAATAACTTATTTTTCAATAAGTACTTCAATAATATTCTTTGAACAAATATGGAGAAAGAGTTTATTGAACTAATGAACAAAGTTGATGAATCTGTTGGTATATATGAAGAAAATTTTCAAATACTTTCAAGGAACTCTTCTGGTATTACTATCCAACCTGAGAGTAAGATCGATTGATTCTTTAGAGGCTTAAAACCATGTCTTCGAAGGGCGTTAGCCGTAAGGGACTTCATAGCTATGTGGAAATCGTTCGATGTGCTCTCGAGGTTGAGATGGATATTAGAGTAACCCATCAGTCATATGCGTTTGATATGAATAGTAAAATGGAATTCAAAGGAAAATCTAAAGATCACACTGAAAAGAAGATGATTTTCTCTTATGCTAAAAATGTGGAACGAAATATGGAGGGAATTGTATAAAAGTAAATGTTTCAAATGTGGAAAAGAGGGTCATCAGGCATCTGAATGTCGTAGTGAAGGGAAATTTTTTTTTACTGATGTGAACAAAGAAAAGGCGACATAGAATGCACCTCCTACATTTCAATGTTACATGTGCAAGGAGATGGGGCATTATACCAATCAATGCCCTGATCCAAGGGTTGTTGATGATGATCGAGGTAAAAAAAACTCTTAAGGACAAAGACAAAGGAAAGTCTCATGCAATTACTATCAGCGATGTGGAGTACGATAATGAAGTGTTGGAAGGTACACTTACCATCCAATATAATGTAGAAAATATTTTATTTGATTCTGTATCCACACACTCTTTTAATTCTGATGAATTTTCTAAGGGTATCTCCGTATTACCTCAACAATTAGACGTTGATTTAGCTCTGACAACAGCTAATGGCACAATGGTCGCATCAAAAGATTACAATTCATCTCCGATTGAAGATTGTGGGAAAGCGCTTCCTAAAAATCCTATGATCCATCCTATAGTAGAATTTGATGTGATTCTTGGCATGGATTGGATTTCTTTATACGGAGCTTATATCAATTTCCAAAGAAGGGAAATCACATTTAATATTCCCGATCAATCTACTATCATCTATCAATGCAAGGATGAATATAACCTTCCAATGGAAATATGTTCCATCTTATGGGTCTTGATTCCAATGAATGAAGGTTATTTATATCAAATGGTTGGATAGAAACTCACGATTAATAATACACCGATTGTACGGGAGTTTGATGATGTATTTCTGAAGAAATTTCCAGGTCTTCCACAAAATCGTGAAGTTGAGTTTTCAATAGAACTCATACTAGGTGCTATGCCCATTTCAATGACACCTTATATAATGGACCCAATTGAGTTGCAGGAATTGAAGAAGCAACTCCGAAGGAATCTTGATAAAGGATTCATACGCCCTAGTGCGTCACCTTGGGGAGCACCTGTTCTTTTTGTTAAGAAGAAATATGGGTCAATGAGACTCTACATTGAATATCGAGAACTTAACAAGATTACGATCAAGAACAAATATCTTCTCTCGTGTATTGATGGATTATTTGACCAACTACATGGATCTCAATAATTTTCCAAGATTGATCTTCGTTTAGGGTATCATCAATTAAGGGTCAAAAGTGAGGATATACCAAATACGGCTTTCCATACATGGTATGGACACTATGAATTTATAGTGATACCATTTGGTCCTACTAATTCCCCTACTGTCTTCATGGATCTAATGAATAGAGTCTTTAGAGACTATCCTGATCTATTTTAGCTAGTATTTATAGATTATATTCTTGTCTATTCATATACCAATGAAGAAAATTATGATCACATGAGAATTATATTGAAGACCATTAGAAAGGAGAAGCTTTATGCCAAATTTACCAAGTGAGGATTTTGGCATAAAAAGGTGAATTTTTGGGTCACATAATCTCAAAAGAGGGGATTTATGTGGATCCAGAAAAGATAGAGGTTATTGAAAGATGGTCGAGACCGAAAATAGTAACTGAGATCCGAATTTTACTCAGTTTGATGGGATATTATCGACATTTTGTGAAAGATTTTTCACGATTTTCTAATCCACTCACCAGGTTGACTCGAAAAGGAGTTATGTTCGTGCTGATGGAGGAGTGTGAAGAGAATTTCATGGAGTTGAAAAGAAGGTTATCCAGTGAACATGTGCTCACACTGCCTTGTATTGGAGAAAGGATTGTGATCTACAGTGATGCATCCAAGAAGGGATTGGGGTGTGTTCTCATGAAAAATGATATGGTGAGAGCTTATGCCTCACGACAGTTGAAAATCCATGAGAAGAATTACCCAACTCATGATTTGGAGTTAGTTGTGGTAATATTTGGATTAATGATTTGGAGGCATTATCTTTATGGTGAATGCTGTGATATTTATACTGATCATAAAAGATTAAAGTATATTTTCACACAAAGAGAGCTTAATATGAGTCAAAGAAGATGGTTGGAGCAGATTATGGATTACGACTGATCAATTCATTACCACACTGGGAATGCAAACAAGGTGGCAGACACACTAAGTCTACAAGACCATTCTAGCTTATCCCTGATGAGGATCACAAAAGATATGATATTTATGGATTTACAAAGGATGGATCTTCAAATTATAATGGAAGGGGAAAAATCTTTTCTTTCCCAAATTAATGTTCAACCATCTATACATTCAAAGATTAAAGAGGCACATAAATAAGATGTAGTTTTACAAAAGAAGGTGATAAATGTTCCTGGATTCTACCTTGATTGTGATGGGATAATAAGTTTCAGAAATCGACTTTGTGTTCCTCCCATCCCAGAATTAAAGGAGCTGTTGGATGAGGCTCATAGTTCTTCATTCTCTATAATTCCTGGATGCACAAAAATGTATAGGGACCTGAAAGAATATTTATGGTGGGATGGCATGAAATGAGATGTTGCTGAATATGTCTCACGATGATTGGTATTCCAGCAAGTTAAATCTGGAGACAGAAGCCTAAGGAGATGTTACAACCATTACCCGTACCCGAATGGAAATGGGAAAAAATCACTATGGACTTTATCACTGGACTTCCAAAAACATCCAAGGGAAATAATTCTATCTGGGTTATAATTGATCGTCTTACGATGTCGGCACACTTCATTGCTATTATAGAAGATTTATCTCTGTATCAGCTTGTCAGGATATATTTAAAAGAAGTGGTATGATTGCATGCAGTACCACTTTCCATTGTATCTGATCAGGATCATAGGATTACCTCAATGTTTTGGAGAAGTCGTTATTATACTCTGGATACATAGTTGAGTTTCAACACTGCTTATCATCCTCATACAGATGGTCAGTATGAGAGAAAGAATCAAACTCTAGAAGATATGTTAAGAGCTTTATCTATGGATTTCAACGGTGGTTGGTATCAACACCTACCTTTGGTGGAATTTTCTTATAATAATAGATTTCACAACAGTATTCATATGGCTCCTTATGAAGCTCTCTATGGGAAGAAATGAAGGACTCCAACTTTCTAGGATGAAGCTAGGGAAAGGAAGCTATTAGGACCTGATCTTATGGATGAGATGGCAGAAAATGTCAGATCTATTCAACAACACATAAGGGCAGCTCAAAGTCGACAAAAAAAATATACCGACAACAGATGAAATGACCTAGAGTTTGATGTGGGTGATAATGTGTTCTTACATATTTCTCCTTGGAAAAGAGTAATGCGATTTGGAAAGAAGGGCAAGATAAGCACTCGGTAGATTGGTCGTTTTGAAATACTGGACTCTATTGGGAAGCTAGATTACCGATTGGAGATTCCACAAAATATCTCTCAAGTTCATGATGTGTTCCATGTATCTCTCCTGAGATAGTACATACCCGATCCTTCACATATAGTAAGCCCAGAAGTTGTACCGCTGGAGCAAGATATTTCTTGTGAAAAACAACTTATAGATATTCTGGATCGTAGTGAAAATGTCCTACGGAACAAGACCACTCGCTTGGTGAATGTTTTATGGAGGAACCACAAATTAGAATAAGATACATGGGTGCATGAGGATATGATGAGAGAGATGTATCCTCATCTGTTTGTTATGAAGTGACGAATTTCAAGGGCGAAATTCATTTTAAGTGGTGTAGAATGTAACAACCTGATATTTTATGAGAAGTATATTTTTTTATTTCTTATGTTATACGCAACATAAAAGGAATTTTCACTACACACAACATTATCTTGTCTTTCTTTACATAGATTCACGACCTTCCATGATACCGTGTGTTGTACACAATACCAAGATTCACTAAACAACGATATGCTATTAAAATATTAAATAAACTAGCCATGATGAATCGTAATACCCACTTTTTGAAATTTTATAAATTTTATCTTTCAAAATGGAATTTATTTTTGGATTAGGAATATTTAAATTATCCTAGAGTGAAATTTTGGTACTTTTCTGAAAACTTTTATATTTTGATGAATAGTGAAAATTACTAAATTTTATTTAAATACAACTTTTTTAATAAAAACAATTATTAATGATAAATTATGAATTTGAGTGGTTTTAAAGTATATTTATAATATATTTTTACCATTTAATACAATTTTTTTCATTGGAAATTATTTCACAATTAAACTGGACATAAACAACTGTAAGTCTTTTGATAGTTATTATCTCTTAAAAACATGTTTTTTGTTTTAACAAATGTAATTAATTTTAAATGAATTTCTGCCACTTCTGTGTTTTGAATTTGGAAAAATAGATTCAATTTTCGGAATCAGGATTTCCAAATTGTGTAAATAGGTAACTTTTATTTTTAGACATTTTGAATAATTACTTCGGTAAATATTTTATTTACCATGGTTAAAGGTTAAATCTGATAAATAAGGGTAAAAGATAATATTATAATAATAAAATATTCCCCTAAAACGTGTCCTAAAATTATTTTATGAGTAGTTTCCTGCCATGGGAATCCTTGTATCGATTTTGGGACCCCTTTGAGCCTCTTGGTAGTGATAATGACAATTTGGATTAATTAATTTAATGTAAAGACAGAATTGACATTAACAAAACTCTTTTAGTAATTAATTTTTATAAGGGGTTATATAAATTATCTTTTCAACTATAATTACTCATTGAAAGGATAAAAGGATTTCCTATATGATGGAATTTTTTTTATAACTTTTAAACAGAAAATATATTAAATTATTTATGACACAATAATGATGTCGTATTTAAATCATTGATAAATGATTTCAATAAATAAGATTATAATGACTAAAATATTATCCAAAACATGTCCAATTATTATTGTATAATTTTATTTCGACCATTAGTCATATTATATTCATCTTTAATTATTTTTGGACCTTTTGAATCCGAAGATAAGATTATAATAAAATAATATTTTCACACTTTCCAAAAGAGCCTCTCCTCCCCCTTTTAAAAGAAGACAACTTCTATCCAATTACTGTCACCTCTCAAGACATTTGTCGAGTCATAACTCTACCAAATTAAGCTAACTAAATCCCTTTACTCCCCCTAGAATCCTTACCTTAGTTATAAGGCACTCCAATAAGTCCTTTTGGTTCAAACCAAAGGAAGTTACCCAAAATAAAGGTAACAGTTTCTCTTAAATTTGTTTCTTTTATTCTAATTATCCAACAACTAAACTCTTTATAATCCTTTATTTTTTAACAACAACAGTATCCTCAATATACCAGGATGTTTTTATGATATGTATTTTAACTACACTTACACACAACTCCATATAATGTATGAAAAACATAATGTTTCTGTGGATGGAAAACTAACGCCTCACAAAACGATGATTGTTCGATTTTCTCCTACCGACTCTCATGGTGGCCATAATGATGGAACTGTATTTATATATTATATATATTATGTTTATTATTTCATTATTCTTCTTAAATTCCCAATTATATCAATCCTTTATGGTTTCTATAGTGGGTAAATACGATAATCTCATTTGTGGAAGTGCTGACTACCGCCCCCTCAAAGTGATGTGATTCGTTAATGAATTATGTGGGATGTATAAAGGATGGAGTTAATGATATTATATATGATATTATACTGGAATTAAAATATACCTATGTATAATTCTGTTTTACTTCCATTAAAATAATAAATTGAAATGAAATTAGCGTCCATGCGTACGTATGGCTTACCGTCTCCATTAACGGGGCATTTCATTTCATACTGTCATATGTTATGTACTATTATAAAAAAATTTATATGCTGGTTATATGTGATATATATGATGTATAAATTATGAATATCATTCTGGATATATTGAACCACTGACCACATGAACAACATGTAATTATAAGAAGTCCATTTTTGACTCAAGTACCCAATATCGACAAAACGAATGTTATTTACTTAAATGGTTACATAATGTTTATAACATGGTAATAAGTTATATAAAAGGAGTATTAAAAATGAAAAAGATTATCAGGAATTTAGAAATTTACTTTGGTTTATTATTCAGGAGATTAAAGAACGATTGAGTTAATTCGGACACGAGGTAAGAGAATTTCTTTACCCAATTTCTATACATTGGGTTGATCTTCTCTTTCTGTTTTTGTCGTTCTTTGATTATGTGATAAATGAATGTTTATATCATATCTTGTATTTATTCTTTCTTTATGTGACCTTATAGATAATACATATAAGTGATCTATTTTATTTACAAAAAGGTCTTTGTTAGGGTTTATATCACAATCTCCTCATTATCCGATGTTGTTTATACGTAATTATCTACTAGGACCTTTTTATCATCCACATCCATGTTTCTTAAAAATGTATTTCAAATAGTCTTACTATTTTACATAATATAGGTTAAATTCTTTTATACCCATGTTTTACTTTTTATAAGACGTTTATAAAGTTATCTTTACGTTCTTTTCAAAACAAGGACCTTTTTAACCTTTTTGATAAATTAATGTAAGAATGTCTTTTTTTTAACTCATACTGCATGAATGGATTTTTATGATTTCATAGATCATTATTTCCATGAAGATTCCATTTCATGTTTTTATGTTTATTTTTAATAAACTTATTTTAATTTAAAATTTTATGACATTATAAGAAAGATAAAATGTTTTTGAAGTAGAAAGGATATTTTTCTCAGGAATGGAGTTCAAGTGTTTTATCAAAAAAAAATTCCATCTAAGATAATATAGGGTTATATTTCTATCCCTATTATTACATTGATTTGATTATGTTGTGATGGAATTATTTTTATTAATTCCTTTATCTTATATGAATTGGTTTATGATGTCACGATATTAAGAATCCCATTTTTTATTGCATGGGTTACGCTATGATGTATGATTTATGATTTTTTGGAACTCATAATAATGGTTTCATTATGAGATGGATGGGACATATATCTCCCTCTAATGCATTGGGTAAATATTTATATCTCATGAGATAGACATGGCTGGAACGGAAGGTTAATCTCGTTCAGTGATACAGGACTGAAACGAGGAGTGAAATCGGTTCAGAAATGGACTTTGTCCGCTAGGATAGTCTTGACAATGAGTCTTGAATACTAAGAAACGATTCTCTGTGATTAAGTGTGTATGACAAAATGTTTCATGTTTTATGTTGTGATTAGTGGGATTACATTTCACTACTATGATTTATCCCATGTTATGATATTATGATCTCTTTTGCAGGTTAATATTTTCAAAATGTTATGTTCTCATGAATATGATATGATTGATTTTTTCCCCTTACTGAGCATTTGAGCTCACCATTTTGTATGTATTATTTTCCCCATGTCAAGAAGAAGGGTATTAAATAGGATATGCCAAAAAGGGACTCTAAATATGATGAAATAAATGGGAGACATTGTAGATGCTTTATGAACCATTTGTTTATGTTTCCCGGTTTCTAAAGACACTACACATATACAGTCCTTTCATGGTTTTGTTATATGTTGTAATAAGTATGCTTCAATTCTGAAGTAATAACAATGTATGTAAAATATGGGTCATTATAGTTTGTACCCTTACAATCATGAACATGGTTTCATTTTTATCCACACTTATATAAAACTCACATTCCTTTCAAGAACTTCCTTGGGTGATTAATTCCATAGTTATCATATACAAAAAAATCATTCTTTCCCTAATTTCCATTTTCAATCATTCTCTATACCATCCTATACATATCTGGATTCCATTCAAATCCATTAGACTCAGATAATTCTTTAATTATCTTATTAACACATGATATTATTTCGTCATATGACGAGAATACAAGGGATACTATTTCACTTCTAAATTTTGGAAAAACGCCACAATAGAAATGATCTTTCTGACACTTTGGATCATTGTTATGGATGGAGTTCTCATTCCTTCAGCAAAGCGCCATTTCTAAATATTGACATACACTTGGTTAGATCATATCGTACTGTATAATCCCAAAACAAGAAAAACTGTCAACTTGAATTGAATATTTTCACTCATATAGTATCAGAATCATTAAAATGGTTTCTTTTCTATAATATTTACTCATAAATCCTTCATAAAATTTTGTAAATAAAATGTTCATTATCCTAAGAATATCCCTCGAGAGTTTTGTAACCAAGAGTGCAGCAAGGCCCGTTGTCATGTACCAAGATACCTTAGGTCAAACCCAAAACTCCATGTTAGGGTTTTCAATCATAGGTACATCTATTCCAGAGCCTCCTCTGTCTACCCGTATCCACACACGGGAACATTTTCTTAGAAAAAACACATAATATTTACAGTACAAAAAAATTTGTATTTTCTCCAATACTAAGACCCAATGTGTATAACAGTGTAATGTTCTCTAATTAGTGTTTTTCAATATCTTGGTTCCAAGGTTGGTACTAAACATTTTCTGATATAAACTGTAATGCTCTGATCCCATTTACCCATAGTCTGTGCATTATTTTAATACATTGGCATAATTATAATGAATCAAGTCCCAAAGGACTTAGTAGTTTAGCAGTCTTGGAAGAAAGATTACATACATCAACATTACAATACAATTTCTAACATAAAACACAGTATAAATAATAATTTTACAACTCCATTATTACATTTTCTTAAACCTACATATAAATCATAATATACTTTTATGCGTCCTGGTAAAATAAAAATAATAAAGTGGTGAGATTAGATTCTTAGTAAGGATAAACAATATAGCACAAGTGATCATAAATAATCCTAAAAATTTATGGCAAGTTATAAAATTGATACAAATGCCCCTTAAACATATAATACAACATAATATGGAAATGATATATCAAATAATGAAAGTTAATTATTCATATGGATATTCTACTAGTCGAATAATCACATGAAATATCAATAGCTGATTTCATAATAATAGAATGCATAAATTTTGACATCAAAACCATATTGTCAAGGTCTCATTCCATGACTACAAATTAGATTTTTCTCAAAGCCTGCTTCCAAGACACATTTTTTTATCATGAGGTATACTGATACATTGAGGAGCTATAGTTGTCCCAACCCGTCATGTACTATGTCCAATACATTTCTCATATGAAAATTTTGAAACAAAACATAATAATTCATATTAAAACAGGCATATGAAAAATCAATATTTTAACCATAAAACATGAATTGACTAAAAACGACACATCCATTTTCAAAAAATTCATAACTCATTAAATATAATATAGAACATTGAATTAAAATAAATAAACCTCAATCATGAATAAAATTTAGTAAAGGATGTTGAATTAGTTGAAAATGATAAGTAAAACTCATTGAGAGAAATATCCATTTTTCATGTAATCATTTAAAAGGCACAAAATTTAGAGAAGAATGAATTTAAAAGTCATTTTTGAATCAAAGTGTCCTGTAATACTTTAAAACATTTTAATGTTATTGATATTTTAAAACATTCAAGACCATATAAATAAATCCTTAAAACCAATTTGAAAATAAGTATATTAATGAGTGCGACTTAGAAGAGTAAATATGTAAACCATTTAAAATGATATTTTAGTTATAGAGTACCTTAAAAAGAATACATTTGAATACTATTTTATGAAACATGGATATGGATAATAAATATGTCCAATTAAAAACTTACATATAAACAATCTCATATAATAATGAGATTAAAGAATTAACCCTTACCATGTTATTTTCTTTGGTCAATAGTATGTTTAACATCATGTATAGTGACCATAGTATGTTATTAAATTATAATAGGACCATATTCATATTTATTATATCATACATTATTCATTTATGGAATTATACAACCCATTTAATAATAATTTCTATGTTTGAATAACATTTCAGGTAATAATCGCTTTCTTTGTTATTCATGTATAAATATGTATTATTGATTGTATAACTTATATAATGATTTAATTGATTCCAGAATATAAAATATTATTTATGCATCATATATATTTATAATATAATTATGTATAATAGTTTGATATATGAAAAGCAAAACACTGTTTATGGAGAAGGTAGACCGTACGTATGCAAAAACGCTTTTGCCATTTTCATATCATATTGAACAGAAGTAACTGAATGAGATTTATGTAAATATATATATATATATATATATATATTACCAGTAGAAGTATTATGTCATATATTACAATATTTTTAATAATATATATATATTAATATTTATAATCATCGTTGAATGGTGAATGTGGAAATGAATGTCATCACGTTGTAGAGACGATATTCCGTACGTAAGCACAAGCGATGATAACATTTTATTGATGGTAAAATCTCATGTAATTGGACATTACATAATATATAAATAAACATTAACATGTTATAATTATTTTTTACATCAATTATAATCATTATTATTTCCATCAAAATAATCTATTTTTGAATAACAAACTAAACCATGACGTGGAGACAGTAAGTCGTACGTACACACATTTTGTTACATTGTTATTCATAGGATGGATAGAATAATTAATATGGAAATATCATATTTATAAAGAAAACACATTGTGTTGAAGGAAATTTAGTAATTACTTTTTTATGGAAGCAAAAAAAAAAGGAAGTGGTTGAAGAAAAAAACATTGAAAGAGGTGATTAAATTATTACATCTTCTTTAGGTTCTTCATTTTGATTAAATCAAAATTGATCTATAGGTTAGCATTATGATAAATGTAATGCCTATAGTATTAGGTGAGGGTAGTTGGTAGAATATTTGAGCAGGGGATGACTAAGAAAAATATATTGGGATGTGCAATTTTGAGAGATGACGATGTACCCTTTTTTTAGAGAGGTGATGGCCACTTTGAAAAAATCTTGAAATATTATTTTATAATAAAATAGTTTTTAGTTTCTAATGTGTATAAAATGATTTATTTCTAGGAGATGGTGTGGAGGGGTCTAAAACGAATCACCCAATAGGTTTTAGAAAATTTTACGTCTCCATACTGACCTTATCTTTTAGATTTTACTCTTAGTTAAATAGATTAACTTTTACCATGTCCTCTTGTACTGTTATAATAGATTGTTAATAAACAAACAATAAAATTCCACGATAATTCAATGTTGTTAACAAATGAAATATAAATCATTATATAATTCTTTTTACTGAAGCTTAGATTTTTAGGAATATTATATAATTTAATAAGATATTATTTTTAAAAAAAACTTATTGTGTCAATTTACATTTATTTTCATATTTTTAAAATAAATTATTTTAATCTTTCATTAATATGGCAATTAATGCTTCATCATTCTGTCAGAAATAATCTTAATTATTTAATGCTGAAAAATTATAAATAAAATTCCATGATGTATGAAATATAGTTAGCTTTCTAATTAATACTTACTGTCTAATATATCTTATATATGACCTATATTAAAAGTGGTTTAGTTATTGAACATTTAATTTAACACTTTTAACTCTTCTTTAAATAGAATATAATAAATGATCTACTCTAATCCATGAGGATCTAAAGGAAATTTTTTTTCCTAAGGATGGTTTTGGTCGAAATAAACTTATCCAATAGAATTAGGACATGTGTTAGGGTAATTATAGTATCATTTTTATCTTTTATTAAAATATTAATTTGTAATTGTGATAAATAAAATTTGAATGTTACTATTCACAAAAAATTATTTTCATCCTATTGTACCACATTTTACATACTGATGTCAACTAGGTCTCCATGATTTTTTTAATTAAATTCACAGAAGCGGTAAAATTATTTTTCATTCAAATTTTCTAACATGCTTAGAAGGTGTGTAAAAGACATTAAAAAATCAAAAAAAAATTTACATATCTAATCTTGTTATAAAATGACTCCAATGAATTACATTAGATTAGTATAGGTATTATATATCCATTTTGAAATTAAAATAATATAAAATTTAAAAATATTTATATAAATAAAAAAACCAGTTTTAATAAAAAACAAAGTGTTTTCACAATTCATAAAAATTCCAATGCTTTCAGAAAAATATCAAAAATTCACCAAAAGATAATATTGATAATTAAAATTAAAAAATTATTTCTATTTTTCCAAATTGAAAACATTGAATTTTTGTTAATTAATCTAAAATTAATTTCTGTTGTCAATACCAGAAAGTGGATTTTTGAGAAGTAAAAAACTATCAAAAGATTAACGTGTGTATATGTCCAATTTTAAGGTAAAATTACATCCATTGAACTAAATTATACTAAATGATAAAAATATAATCTAATTATACTTTAAATCAACTAAAATTTATAATTTATCACTATAATTTACTTCATTTAAAAATTTTGTCTTTAATTAAAATTTCGTATTTTTCAATCTTCATCTAAATATGAATGTTATCAGAAAATTACAAAAAATATAACCAAACTAAATTTTTATTTCCTGTTTCTATAGATGAATTTTAATTTGTCATAATGAATATAGAAAATTTTAAAATATTGGATTTAAAAAGGGTACACCATTAAAAGGTGGTAAAATTGGATTTTTGAAAGACACTTATTTTATATGAAAAATTGAATTTGTCCATATATTATGTCCAGAAAACAAATAAGATGAATCTTAAAAATATATAGTATATATATATATATATATTTCAAAATGTGGTTAATATTATTCATAACATCTTTTTTAATGTCTACTCTAATTGGTCGTGATGCATTTGAACTCGGTGTTCCTTGTAGAGCATGCTATTGAATTACTTTAAAGAGATAATGTACTATGAAATCCAGGGGTGTTACAAAATCTCAACATTTATTTTTAATATCATAATTCAAGATAATTATTACAATATGATAAAAACTTCATTGAATAAATATATTTAATCCCTCAATGAAAACAATGTTGATTTCTCAGTTACATAGATAATCCATAACATAATGGGTTAACCTTAGGAAATTGGCCTCATAATCATCCATAATTTCTTAATCCTTATGTAATTAATTAAACAATTTACATGTCTTATCATAATGTTTTTAATAGGGACATATATCTAAATTAAAATTGTCCTTAATTCATTCAACTACTTATTTTATATCTTCTTCTCCATCTTTGTATCTTTAATTAATGTCCCCCATTATTGATTATCACCCCTTAACCTTTATACAACCATGAATAATTCATTATTACTAGTATATCTTAATTCTATATATATATATATATATTCCATATATAATTTATCCAAATTTTTTAAATTTTTATATTAGTAGGACCATTAAATAATGTTTTTATTTCATGATTAAATGAAATAAATAGGTTTATATTTATTGAAGGGATACTTTTTTCTTCATATATGAATGGATATTTATCTTATGTTAATTTAATTAAACTATAATATTTTAAATATTATAACACTTAAATTTATTAAATAACCCATTGCATTCAATAAATTCCCCACATAATCCTTGATTATTATTTTGTTATTCATTCCTTTTAGCATGGACAACAATTAAAAAAAATAACTAAATTTTAAATATTAGAAATTAGTAATGAATTAATAATTATTTATATATCATTATCCCTCAAAATATTATCATAGATAAAATATATATAACCAATTATTAAAAAAATTGTAATGATTTCTAGCGGTAAAATCAAGATTAACTGCCTATGTTTCTCAAAATCTTAATCTTATATACTATTACAAACTATGAAATGAAACCAAAAATAATATCTCCAGACGGATTTTCGCTGGATAAACTAGATTATTTATTACATGTAATTCACATTACATCATATTACATACTAAATTACAAGATTTTTTAGTCCTTGTGAGACTAGTTATATAAAAATTAAATTAGAACATAGAATGTTAAATAATTTTAGCACAAAGCAGTATTTCATAAATCTATCCATACATCATGTCATAAATTATATATCACTTAATTACATGAGGAAATACAGAACCAAATAAAATAGTGTGGTCAGAATTAGTGTATGTGATAAAATGATATAGAAGCCTGTGTTTCAAAACAATGGCATTAAAATATAGGAGGTAAAGACACAAAAATTATGGAATATCAATGAATAAAAATCATAATATAATCTAGAGGTGAAAATATAAATAAATAAAACCATGAAAAATATTAAGTTATCTGGTAGTGATATAAAGGATGATAATTCATCATTACATAAATTATAAACATACCTTCAATTCCATTTTAAAAACATTATAGGTAAAGGGTATGACCAATCCAATTACCATATATTTATTTTCTCATAAGGACTTAGAATTCATAGAGAGGATGTATTATTATTGTCCACCCATAACATATAATTTCAATTCATTAATTTATATAATAAATGAGAATATAGAAAATATGGAATAATTTTAAAGAATCAACTACAAAAAATTTCACTACATTATTTATTAGTGAATCATATCTTATAATATTGTTTTGTATTGAACAACACCTTATATAGACATGAAAACATATTTCCACCATTGATGATTTAATTAGGATATGTAGGTGAATTATAACACCCTAGGTAAATAAAGAATATGAAATTTTTATATTTATCCATATTTGTGAATAAAAAATTAATATTACTTTAAAGGGGACTCTTTGCTCGATGGCGTACCCAATATGCAACAACGAGTTTCATGGGAATCTTACGTTGCACTCTAATAATAAATTAATATTATTTTAAATAGTAGTTAACACCTAGCCATTGTAATGGCAGGAATGAGAAGAAATAACTAAAAAATGATTATATATGTTTGTCAAATATTTTTACTTTTTACAATAAATTTTAGAGTATTAAAAATGTGAATGAATTCAATTTTTTAAGCGTAAACATTCTAATGTTCTTTAGAAGGTCGATTAACCGCCTTTTGATGGTGAACCTCTTTTAAATCCACTTTTTGAAAATATTATGTGTTATATTTGAAAAAATAAAATTCTTATTTAGAATAGATACATCTAAATTTACTTTGTGCAAATTTTTGGTATCTTTCAGATAAAGTTAATTTTTTAATGAATAGTGAAAAATGTATTATTTTAATTCAAAACCTATTTTTAATATAATTTATTTATATGATTAAATTATAATTTGAATTGTTTTTAAAGTAAAATTAGATTATATTTTTACCATTTATTACAATAGTGGTAATTAGAATTAATTTCACTTTGAAATTGGACTTAAACTAGTGTCAATCCTTTAATAGATATTGTTTCATAAAAACGCGATATTTTTTTTGACAGCGAGAATTAATTATTTAATTAATTAATGCAAGTTATATGTTTTCAATTTATTAAAATAGACATCATTTTTGAGTTCGGAATATCAAATATAGCTTAGGGTAAATTTTTGGTATTTTTCTGAAAAACTTCAATTTTTGATGAATAGTGAAACCACTAAGTGATAGTTAAATAAACTGATTTTTCGTTTAAATTAATTTTTCCAACTCTGTGTTTTGAATTTAAAAAATCCGACATACATGGTTGTCATTAGGATGTAAAATGTGGTTCAATGGGATTAAAATAATTTTTTGGTGAATAGTAACTTGTATGTTCTTAATCGCGATTAGAGGTAATTAGTGTAATTAAAGGTAAAAATAATGTTTTAATAATGTGAAATGACCTAGAAACATGTCCTACACTTATTGGATGTGTCATGTATGACCATGTCCTACCCTTATACAAGTCTTATTTTTTACTATAAAAAATCATTAGAAATCTAAAAAGATTTACTACATCATGATATTTTTTTTATAATTTTTATACATTAAATAAATTAAATTATTTATGGCATCATGATGATGCAGCGATTACCTCATTAATAAAGGATTTAAATAAAATGAAAAGATAATGTTAAAACTATAATTTACACTTGTCCAAAACCTATTGGATAAGTATATTTAGAACCCTTACCACCTTATCCTCGAAATAAATCAATTTTGGACCTTTAAAATCCGAAAATCATTTGAAAATAAAGTAACATTTTGTAACTTTACAAGAGTGCCCCTCCTCTCCTCTTATAAAAGGCCCCACCTCTACCACCATACCCACACCTCTCAAGCCTTTGGCTCGGACAAACCCTATTCATTTTTCCTCTCCACATCCCAATCTTACTCCTAGAAACCTCACTTTGGGTAGAAGTCTTCTCAAGGAAGCCTTTGAGCTCAAATCAAAGAGTTACCCGATTTTAAGGTAATGTCTTCACTTGTGTTCCTTTGTTTTATTTTGCTTCTCCAGCCCCCTAAAATATTTTTATTCATTTCTTTTGTAACAACTCCTGTATATTAAATATATTATTATGTTGTTATAAGAATAATGTTATCTACAATTACACACACCTACATCAAATGGCTGAAGAACATACTACTTCTGTGGATGGAGAATTTCTTCCTCACGAAACGATGATTGGTCAACACTCATATAACAACTTAAAAGGTGACCATTAAGATGTCACTATATTTATATATGATATATATTATGTTTATGTTTTACATAAGATTATGTATTTTTATTTTATGGCATACCTTTATGGTTTCCATTGGGGGTAAACACAATAATTTCATTTTAGGAAGTGCGGACTACCGCCCCTTCAATGTGATTTGATTCGTTAATGCCATATGTGGGATGTATAAATAATGTATTTAAATTTATTATATATGATTTATGTTACATATAAATGATGAATATAATTCTGGAATTAAAATATAAATACCTCTCATTTAGTTTTAATTCCATTAATATGACATAGAAATGAATGTAGCGTTCATGTGTACGTACGGCTTACCATTTCCATGAACGGTACATTTGATTTCTTACCTATAAATGATTATGTAATATTATAAATAAATGTATATTCTGGATATATATTATATATATGATATCCAAATCATGAATATCATTCTGGATATAATGAACCTTTGACAACACGAACAACATGTAATTGTAAGAAGTCCACTTTCAACTTACGAACCAAATATCGACAAAACAAAAATTATTAACTTAAATGATTAAATAATGTTTATAACATGTAAATAAGTGATAAAAATGGAATAATGAACTTGAAAAAGTTTCTTATTCAAGTATAAATTAACTCAAGTTTATTATTAAGGACGTTAAAGAACGATCGAGTCAAGTCAGACCCAAGGTAAGGGATCCTACTCCTCCCTTTCTTTTTAAAGTACACTCTTTTATGTCATTCCTTTTAATCTAATCTTCCTTGTGATTGGTATGTTCTTTTATATTACTCTTACTTTAATTTTTATGTTCATATGGTGATAGACCCTATTCTCTCTCATCAATCCATTTTGGAAGTTTTGAGTGGCACTGTTAGGCTGCCGAATTTTGGTAAGAGATCTAACCTCTCTCTTTTTCTTTAAGTACTCTTCTTTATGTCACTTCTTTTAACCTCCTCTTTGTTATGATGGGGGATGTCCTTTTATATTCCAATTTCTATACATTTTATTGTAATATGATGAGAGACCCTATTTGATCTCATCATTCCATTTTTGGATGTTTTAAGTGGCGTTGTTAGGCTGCCGAGTTTTCGTAACGGATTTTTCATCTCACATTTATTCCCGTGAGATTTATGCTACATTTGCCACAATTTCTTTTTATTGGTGTATGTATGGACCGTTATTTTACTCATTGTGTAATATAACTTCATTTATGATTATTTACATCAATGTTGTATTGTCCTTCATTCACAGGGTGTATGTTTCGAAAGATACCCATGTTGGTAAGGGAACCTTTCACCCTCCTCTTTTTGAAATAATTCTTTTGTTATGTCTTTTAATTCCCATAACATTATGTTGGGATATGTTCTTCTATATCCTTAGCGATTTAAATTTTATGTCCAAGTGATGAGATACCCTTTTTATCTCTCATCTACTCGTTTTTTGAATTTTGTAGTGACGCCTTTGGGCCGTCAAATTTTTGCAAGGGAACTTCTTAACCCAATTTTGATTCTTTAGGATAAGATTGTACTCTATGAATATATTGTTCTATGAATATGTGTGAAAATCCTCTGATTGTTTTACACTTAATATACACTTATATTTGGTGTATTAGTTTGTCACACATAATTATGTAATTGATTTATCCTTAATCCAAGGATACCGTCTTTGTATGGGACTTCGTCTCAATATCCTTTCATTGAGGCATATTTTGTTTTATACAAAACCTTCTTTTATATAGTGTATAATCCCCTTTCACTTTTATGATTATCCTAAAGGAATCTTTTTTATACAAAGCGTTTTACTAAATGACAAAAGGGAATGTTTTTGTCGTATGTATGCGGCGACAACGACTTCTTCGCCGACGTTACCATTATTTGAGTTTCGGCTTCCTCTACAAGCCATACCTTTTTTTAAAAAGAAAAATAAATACCATGTGTTACTTTTCTTTTCATTTGTTATTGAAAATGGTTTTCATAATGTTTTTATATAAATGTGTTGTATTGATATCTTGTGATTGAAAAGTGGAAATGTAATGTTTCCATTATGCATGTTTTATGTGATAAGATTATGTTATGGCTCTTGGGAATCATTATGATGATGGGTGGTTCTATGATAAAATAAGGGCGGGTGAGCCTGATATAGCTCTCCGATGCATTGGGTAACGCGAAGGGGTTAAACATTAAGGTTTCTCCAAAGAGATGTAGGGAATATACTATGATGGGTATTCCAAACGTAACCAAGAGGGTTACTCCCTACGCAAGAATGTTATGAGTGCCTCAAGTTACCTTTATGTCTTATGATTTCTA
Source organism: Viscum album (assembly GCA_963277665.1). NCBI lineage: Eukaryota > Viridiplantae > Streptophyta > Magnoliopsida > Santalales > Viscaceae > Viscum > Viscum album. The sequence goes on along the minus strand of OY728157.1, from coordinate 234,785,568 downwards.
TTATTTATTCATGATTTTATGAGGTATGTTAAAGTGCTTATGTTTAATGGGTAAAGTATGATTTCATTCTTATGTATACATGTACTCATGTTTCCTATCCATATTCTTGTATCCCTTATTGAGATTTTTATGCTCATCCCAAGTTTTTGAAATGTTTTTCACATGTCAAGGGAAGGGTACATGATATGATGATAGTATTAAAGAAGTGTCAAGAAAGAATCCATGTTTTATTTTAAATATGTTTCCGTTGATGGGAAAAATGAATACTATCTTTTATGTAACCACTTTGTTTAAATGTGGAATGTAATGCATGTTTTATGATCTAATTTTCTAAAACACTAAACCTGAAAAGATCCTCAATGTGTAATCTTGTAATAAATATAGATTAAGTAAGGTTTAAGGCTAGGGCCTTATAGTTGGTATCAGAGGTCGGTTTAGAAAACTTTAGAGGTTAGGGTATTCTCTAAGCACAAGTGACATTACCATAATGGTTAGGATTTTAGAAAGAGTCCTAGTTTTAGATAAAGTGAATGAGTAAGTATATCTTAGTGTTTACCTTTCTCATTAGTACATGATGGTTTTGTTGATATACTCACACTAAAATTTATGTTTTTAGTGAATGGGTGGATCTATCAGGCCCTAAAGAGACAATAGGTTTGATGGAAATTGTGGTGGTTCTCTGATTAAGCTACTAGATAAAATGGGGGATTCAATGAGGAAACTCGTGGTTGTTCTAAACTAACTATCAAGGAGTCATGATCAACCACTTGAACCTTGGTATGATCTGTAATGCATCATATACGAGATGACCAATCGATGTGGAAGTTCAGGTAATAATTATAAAGGTAACTATTAGAGTTTATATGATGATTACTTTTGAGGTAATTTTGGGTTATTATATGTTATGATGGAAAATGAAAGGAATGAGATAAAATTGAGGTTAAAATTTTTTATGATCTTTTTTGAAGATCTTATCTCGTTTTGGGGAATTTTTTAAGAATTAAATAGTTTTGGAAAAAATAAAACACGTAGACAGTGTGACAACCCATCGCGTCGGACAAAGCTGTGGGAATCGAACCCACAACCAAAGTGTGACTGGTATTTATCTCCAACCCATGGACTACGTGAGGTCCCTAGTTAGTTTGACTAATTATTTTTAGTTATATGATTTTAGGAATCAAGAGTAAGTTTATTTTGGGTTATATATGGTAATGATTAACCTATCACGGAGGATATCTGATTAATTTAATTTCTTTTTAATGTGAGAATTTAAGAGAAAATGATGTTATTTGGAGATAAAAGTTAATTTCAACCTTGGAAGACTATGTGATTAAATCCTTCAAATATTTGGGTTTCAATATTTGTTTGGTTTACTTTGAATAATTTTATGGACAATTGTTTATCAAATGGTCTTCCTTGAACTTTGGGTTTTTTTGGACAAATTTTGGAGATTAAGAATAGATTTTCTTTTCATAAAAGAGTATACTTTTGTGGATTATCTGATCTCATACTAACAGTTTTGATTTTGGATTTTGTCTAAAGACATTGGAAATATATAGTTCTGTTTTGTGGATTATGTGATTCTCATGAAGTTTAATATAGAACAATTAATGAGAACAAGTCTTCCTAAATACTCGTCTTTTGGAGAGAATATGAGTTTGATTAAGGAATCTAGTAAAAGTTGAAAGTCTACGTGACATGTAAGTATGTTTCATTATGATTTAGTTAAGCTCAAAAAAATTAATTCCTCAATTAAGACTAACTTAAAAAAAATGTTGTCTGTTAACTTTTCCTACTGGGGAATCGAATACCATTTAACCCATCACAAGTTTGTGATTTTCTTATGGTTAACTTTCTCCTAGACATGTTTACTATCACTCTCCCTCAGAACATGACCCTTTGTTTTTTTTCCATATCCATATTTTGCTACATGGAATCCTAATATGGGTTAACTCAGGTGACCTCTATATTTCTCATTCTTTATTTTAAAGTGATTGTTTTACCGACTCATATTCCGATGTGGGACTTTCAAGGTTGTTTCTAAGCCCAATTTTAAAATTGCGAGGACGCAATTCCCAAAAAGGGGGAAGGATGTAACACCCCAGGTAAATAAAGAATATGACATTTTCATATTTATCCATATTTGTGAATAAAATATTAATATTACTTTAAAGGGGACGCTTTGCTCGATGTCGTACCCAATACACAACAACGAGTTTCACGGGAATCTTACGTTCCACTCTAATAATAAAATAATATTATTTTAAAGGGTAGTTAACACCTAGACGTTGTAATGGCAGGAATGAACAGAACTAACTACAAAATGATTATATATGTTTGTCAAATATTTTTACTTTTAACAATAAATTTTAGAGTATTAAAAATGTGAATGAATTCAATTTTTTAAGAGTAAACATTCTAATGTTCTTTAGAAAATCGATTAACCGCCTTTTGATGGCGAACCTTTTTTAAATCCACTTTTTGAAAATTTTATGTGATATATTTGACAAAATAAAATTCTTCTTTAGAATAGAGACATCAAAATTTACTTTGTGTAAATTTTTGGTATCATTCCGATAAAGTTCATCTTCTTAATGAATAGTGAAAAATGTTGTATTTTAATTCAGAACCACTTTTTAATCTAATTTATTTATATGATTATATTATATTTTGAATTGTTTTTAAAGTAAAATTAGAATCTATTTTTACCATTTAATCCAATATTGGTCATTGGAATTAATTTCACTTTGAAATTGGACTTAAACTAGTGTCAATCTTTTAATAGATATTGTTTCATAAAAACACAATATTTGTTTTGATAGCGGGAATTAATTATTAAATTAATTAATGCAACTTATATGTTTTGATTTTTTTAAAATAGACATCATTTTTGATTTTGGAATATCAAATATAGCTTGGTTGAATTTTTGATATTTTTCTGAAAACAACAATTTTTGATGAATAGTGAAACCACTGAGTGGTAGTTAAAGAAACTGATTTTTCATTTAAATGAATCTTTTCCACCTCTGTATTTTGAATTTAAAAAATCCGACATACATGGTTTTCATTAGAAAGTAAAATGTGGTTCAATGGCATTAAAATAATTTTTTGGTGAATTGTAACTTTTATGTTCTTAATCGCGATTAAAGGTAATTAGTGTAATTTAAGGTAAAAATAATGTTTTAATAATGTGAAATGACCTATAAACATGTCCTACCCTCATTGGATGTGTCATGGCCGACCGATAATATCCATGGGTCAACTTGGGGACCCCATGGAGCCACTTTGGTTGGAAAATGACATAAATAACCTTTTATTTAAAGTTAAAATAAAAATGTCACAAGCATGAAATGTTTCACTAAAAAAAATTTAAATGGGGTTATACAAGTAATATTTTTGACTATAAATATTCATTATAAAGATAAAAGGATTTACTACATCATGATATTTTTTTATAATTTTTAGGAATTAAATAAATTAAATTATTTATGACATGATGATGATGCAGCGATTACCTCATTAATAAAAGATTTAAATAAAATGAAAAGAAAATGTTAAAACTATAACTTACACTTGTCTAAAACCAATTGGATGAGTACATTTAGAACCCTTACCACCTTATACATTAAATAAATCAATTTTGGACCTTTAAAATTCGAAACTCATTAGAAAATAAAGTAACATTTTGTAACTTTACAAGAGTGCCCCTCCTCTCCTCTTATAAAAGGCCCCCACCTATACCACCTTACCCACACCACTAAAGCCTTTGGATCGGCCAAACTCTACTCATTTTTCTTATCCACATTCCTATTCTTTTCCTAGAAACCTCTCTTTGGGCAGAAGTCTTCCCAAGTAATCCATTGAGCTCAAATCAAAAAGGGTTGCCCGATTTTAAGGTAATGTCTTCACTTGTGTTCTTTTGTTTTATTTTGCTTCTCCAATCCCCTAAAATCATTTTATTAATTTTTTTTGTAACAAATACAGTATATTAAATATACTAGGATGTTGTTATAGTATGAATTATAGCTACACATTCACACACCTACATCATATGGTTAAAGAACATACTGTTTCTGTGGATGGGGAATTTCTGCCTCACGAAACGATGATTGTTCAACACTCATATAACACCTTAAAAGGTGGCCATTAAGATGTCACTATATTTATATATGATATATGATATGTTTATGTTTTACTTAAGCTTATGTATTTTTCTTTTTTGGCATACCTTTATGTTTTTCATTGTGGGTAAACACGATAATTTCATTTTAGGAAGTGCGGACTACCGCCCCCTCAAAGTGATTTGATTCGTTAATGCCATATGTGGGATGTATAAAGGATGTATTTAAATTTATTATATATTATGTATGTTACATATAAATTATTAATATAATTATGGAATTAAAATATAAATACCTCTCATTTTGTTTTAATTCAATTAATATGACATAGAAATGAAAGTAGCGTTCATGCATACGTACGACTTACCATCTCCATGAATGGTGTATTTCATTTCATACCTCTAAATGATTATGTAATATTATAAATACATGTATATTATGGAAATATATGATATATATGATATCCAAATCATGAATATCATTCTAGATATAATGATTCTTTGACCACACGAACAACATGTAATTGTAAGAAGTCCACTTTCGACTTAAGAACCAAATATCGACAAAACAAACATTATTAACATAGATGATTACATAATGTTTATAACATGGAAATAAGTGATATAAAAGGAATAATGAACTTGAAAAAGGTTCTTAAGCAAGTAGAAATTAACTCATGTTTATTATTCAGGACGTTACAGAACGATCGAGTCATGTCGGACCCGAGGTAAGGGATCATACTCCTCTCTTTCTTTTTAAGTACACACTTTTATGTCTTTCATTTTAAGCTCATCTTTATTGTGATTGGGATGTTATTTTATATTAATCTTACTATAATTTTTATGTTCATATTATGATAGACCCTATTATCTCTCATCAATCCATTTTGAAGGTTTTGAGTAGCACCGTTAGGATGCCAAATTTTCATAGGAGATCTAACCTCTCTCTTTCTCTTTAAGTACTCTCCTTTATGTCACTTCTTTTAAGATCATATTTGTTATGATAAGGGATGTCCTTTTATATTCCTCTTTCTTTAAATTTTTTTTAATATGATGAGAGACCGTATTTGATCTCATCAATCCATTTTTGGATGTTTTAAGTGGCGCCATTAGGATACCGAGTTTTCATAAGGGATTTTTCATCTCACTTTCATTCCCGTGAGATTTATGCTACATTTGCCACAATTTCCAATGAGTGGTGTATGTACTGACCATTATTTTACAAATTGTGTAATATAATTTCATTTATGAGTATTTACATCAATGTTTTATTGTCCTTCTTTCACGGGGTGTATGTTTCGAATGATACCCAAGTCGGTAAGGGAACCTTTCACCCTCCTCTTCTTAAAAGACAACTTTTGTTATGTATTTTAATTAACATAAAATTATGTTGGGATATGTTCTTCTATATCCTTAGTGATTTAAATTTTATGTCCAAGTGATGAGATACCCTTTTTATCTCTCATCAACTCATTTTCGAAATTTTGTAGTGACGCCCTTATGCTGTCAAATTTTTGCAAGGGAACTTCTTAACCCAACTTTGATTCTTTGGGATAAGCTTGTACTCCTTGAATATGTTGTTCTATGAATATGTGTTAATAACCACTGATTTTTTTACACATAATATCCACTTATATTTGGCGTATTAGTCTATCACACATAATTATGTTATTGATTTATCCTTAATCCAAGGATACTGTCTTTTTATGTTACTTCATCTCAGTATCCTTTCGTTGAGGCATATTTTGTTTTATAAACAACCTTCTTTTATACGGTGTGTAAACCCCTTTTAATTTTACTTTTATCCTAAAGGAATATTTTTTTATTCAAAGCATTCTACATCGACTTCTCCGCCGCCGTGACCATTATTTGAGTTTCGGCTTCCTCTACAAGCCATACCTTTTTTTAAAGAAAAATAAATACTATGTTTTACTTTTCATTTATTTTGGTATTGAAAATGGTTTTCATAATGTTTTTATATCAATTTGTTGTATTGATATCTTGTGATTGAAAAGTGGAAATGTTATGTTTCCTTTATGCATGTTTTATGTAATACGATTATGTTATGGTTCTTGGGAATTATTATGAAGATGGGTGGTTTTGTGATAAACTAAGGGAGGGTAATCCCGATATAGCTCTCCAATGCATTGGGTAACACGAAGGGGTTAAACGTTAAGGTTTCTCCGAAGAGATTAAGGGATTATACTGTGATGGGTATTCCAAACGTAACCAAGATGGTTACTCCCTATGTAAGAATGTTATGAATGCCTCAAGTTACCCTTATGTCTTATGATTTCTATGATTTATTTATGATTTTATGAGGTATGTTAAAGTGCTTATGTTTTATGGTTAAATTATGATTTCATTCTTCTGTATACATGTACTCATGTTTCTTTTACATATTTTTATATCCCTTACTGAGCTTTTTATGCTCATCCCATGTTTTTGAAATGTTTTTCACAGGTCAAGGGAAGGGTACATGATATGATGATAGTGTCAAGGAAGTGTCAAGAAAAATCCATGTTTTATTTTAAATATGATTCCGTTGATGGAAAAACTGAATAATATCTTTTATGTAACCACTTTGTTTAAATGTGGAATGTAATGCATGTTTTATGATCTAATTCTCTAAAACTGTAAACCTGAAAAGATCCTCAATGTGTAATCATTTAGTAACTCAACATTAAGTTTGTTTTAATTCTGGGGCCTTATATGAATTCCCTATATGCTTATTATAGGTAATTATTTTTTCAAACTTTTATAACAATTATACATGGGATTTTATAAATATGAAATTTTTCTTATAAGTTACTTATAAAGATGTAAATGATCAAATAGTTTAGTAAATTGAATAAATATATTTGAAATGGAATGAGTCAAAAAAATATAATGATAAAACATATATAAAATAAGGAATATGTAATAATTTTTTATGCATTTTGAATATTAGATTTCTAAATGGGGAAATCTAAAAATTAGTTTTATTTGATGGAAAAGTCAAACTTGTTCAAAAATAGATTTTCATCAACATGGAAACCAAAAAAAGGATAGAAAAAAACATCACCTTCATATTGTCTTATACATGTTCCATATCTTATAAATCATTTATCTATAATTCCAAAAAATACATAACATGGATAGTGATTTTTTTATCTTGGTAAAATATGTAATACAATACCACTTAGAAGAAATTTATCATTACATCAACTTTTTAATGTGTTATACTGTGATATAAATGGGGTCTCAAATAAATAAGATATCATAAAAGATATTAATTTTAATACAATGACAATATCATTGGAATTATTACTTGTAAATTTATGAAAACAATCCAATATAAATATAAATAGGAATCAAAAATAGAGGGACATATGAAACTTATTTAATTTGAGCATCATAGCCATGATCTTACACATAGAACCAACCAAAAAATTCAATAATTAATATAAATAAATGACTGATATCCATTTAAATATATTTAAAGAAGGATTGAAATAATTGTGTCAGGATATATGAAAATATTATATGTGTTTTTATAGGTGTGGTGAGTGGAATTCCATGAAATAAATTATAGGATATCTTATGTTCCCATTATCTTAGGTGCCCCAATACACCAATTGTTCGCATTATATCCCAAAATTATCTAACATAATGGTTAGTTCAAAAAATTAAAATTTTATGATTACCTATTATGATTTTAGTAATGCTTACTTATATATGATGTTATTCTAAATGAATTTCACATATTTTACAGTATTTTAATTTTTTCAACATGGATAACAAATTTTTACCCCCATATTGAATTTTTTAATACTTACTCCAAATATTGAATCCATTTTGTTAAATTAATCCTCTTATTTTGTGATTTTTAAATCATCAATAATAATTATGAATTTTATCAAATATTGTTATCAGGTCGCAGAAAATATTATCAGTAAAGGAATGTACACATTTACCCTACATAACCATAAGTTATGTAAACCATTATTTAAAAAGAGTAGATCATATGGGTACGGTGTGAAATTGAATTAAATTCATGAAGTGGTTCATGAAACATTTATGAGGAAGTAATATTACTAACATAACCTTCTAAGAAATGTGATACTATTCAAGAATACATTATTTAATGTTGTACTTGTGCAATGTCAAGGGGAAAACCTTTTCAGGATCTCCCCTTACTATGATCTGATAAATATACAAGATAATAGATATTCATTTTAGTCAATCAAAATGTTTCTTTTATTTTTATGTTAACTCATCCAATTAACCATAATATATGATAATTATAATTATTACATTATGTTAACTATGTCTGGAATAGTAATATTATCCAATGGTCATATAACTATTATATAAACTATTCATTACATTAAATACATTCATACTAGTCCACCATATAATGCTTTTCAATTTGACTATTATATATTTTGATTTAGTGGCTTGTATTATGTATTTTTTTTCTATGATTATTTTAATGGTTAATATTATTTGATAATATGAGTGATTAATAATCTACAATGCACAAACTATAAGACCCCAAGATATTATAGTAATTTATCTACTTTAAAGTAATTCAATAGCTTCCACTACATGCGACACCAAGATCGAGCGCACCACGACTTACCAAAATCACCGTTCAAAAAGATGTTATGAATAGTATTAACATAATTTTGAACATAATCTACTTAGTATAATTTTAGAATCCAAATTATGTGTTTATTAGAAATTATATAGGAACAAATTCATTTTATTAGATAAGAGATTCTTTTTTGAAAAAATTTAATTTTACAAATTTTTAATGGAAAAACCTCTTTAAATAAAATATTTAAAAAAAATTATATTAAATATGAAAAAAATAAAATTATTATTTTGAATTGGGACATAAATGTTTAGTTTTGATAAAAAAATTTGTTTTTCGGATAACATTCATGTTTTGATGAATAGTGAAAAATACTTGATTTAAATTGAAAAATAGTTTTTAAAATTAATATAATTTAATGTGATAAATTACAAATTTTAATGGTTTGGAAATATAATTAGATTAAATTTTTAACATTTAATATAATAATGGCCATTTGAAGTTATTTCACTTTAAAATTGGACAGAAATAAGTGAAAATCTTTTGATAGTCATTATTTCTTAAAAACACACTATTTATTTTGACAACGAGATTTAATTTTAAAATAACTTCTGTCACTTACATGTATTGAATTTAGAAAAAATGGATTCCATATTTGGAATCAGGAGGATAGAAGTGTGTAATTTTTTTTTTATTTTTAGACATCATGAATATTTACTTGAGTAAAAAATTTATTTAGAGTGGTTAAAGTGGTAAATCTGGTAAAAAAAGGGAAAACTAATATTATTTTAATAATAAATTCCCCTAACATATGTCATATTTTTATTAGTTGATACATATCCAACCATGGGAATCCTTGGGTCGATTTTGGGACCCCATAGAGCCACTTGGGTGTGATAATGAGACTTTATATTAATTATTTTAATGTAATGGAAAAAATGACATAACCATATACCCTTTAGTAAAACAATTTTTATGTGGGGTTATATGAGTTATCTATTTGACTATAAATATTGATTTGAAATATAAAAATATTTACTACATCATGGAACATTGTTTTATAATTTTTAGGCATCATATATAAAAAAATTTATGACACAATAATGATGTAGTGTTTACCTCATTAATAAATGATTTACATAAATAAGATTATAAAAATTAATCAAATATCCAAAACATGTAATATTCTAATTGGATGATTTTAATTCTAACACGAGTCTTATTATATTCTATTTTAACGAGTATTAGTCCTTTTGAAACCGAAAATCGTTATAAAATAAAATAATATTTTCAATCATTCCTAAAGAACCCCTTCCCCCTTATAAAAGCCCTCACTTCTAACACATCTATTACACCTCTCAAGCCCCTTGGTTTGTCCAAAATCTTTCAAAATAAGATCCTTATATCCTTCCCTTCATCTTAGAAGCCTTAACATTGGTATAAGTCACTTCCATGATGCTTTTTTATTCAAACCAAATGGAGCTACCTGGTTTAAAGGTAACACATCCTCTTCAGTTCTTTTCTTTTATTTTACGTCTCCAAACACCAAAAATCGCTTTATTACCTTATTTTATAACAACACCAGTATACTCAATATACTAGGTTTTTTGTGAGATTTTTTCAATCTACATTTACAGACACCTCCATCAAATGGGTATAGAACATAATGTTTCTGTGGACGGCAAACTACTGCCTCACGAAACAATGATTGTTCAATATTCTACTACCACCTCTTATAGTGGCCATTATGATGGAACTGTAATTATATATGATATTTATTTTATCTATAAGCTTTAGTAATTCTATTTTATATAATACCATTATTTTTTTATGTTGTATTTATATGATAATTTCATTTGAGAATGTGCGGACTACCGCCCCCTCAAAGTGATATGACCCTTTCATACAATACATGGAACATATAAAGGATAGTGTTAATAAACATACATAACATATATAAAATATTAGATTATAATTTAATAATTAAATTCCTATGTATCATTTTGTTTTCATTCCATTTAAAACATAAAAATGAAAATAGTGTTTGTGTGTACGTACGGCTTACCGTCTCCACAAACGTGATGAGATTCATTAACCATCAGAATCATTCAAGAATAATATTAATTTTGTGATTAAAAATAATCTTTATGAACTAATATCATTCTGTATTAGAATAAAATTCAGCCAATAAATAACCAACATGACTTAAATAACAAAACATATAAATGAAAAAAAATCAATTAACACCCGAAACAATGATACTACAAAAATGTAATTAACTGAGAAATAATAGAAAATTATATATGATATCAAAATTACTTATGTACTTCATGTAAAATGTAATAACAATGAATTAAATATTATATAGGAGGTTAACGTACCCCCGACTAAGTAAATGTACAATGTACAAGGTTTCTTATCTCACTTTTATTCCCATGATATTTCCAGTGTACGCCACTTATTTATTACATCTGGTGTATTGTGTATGGAATTTTGATATATATTATCTTGAATATAATTAAATTCATCATAATCTATTATTAATTTTGTGGTTATTAAATTCTGGTCATACGACTCGATTTATTAAAACATGGTAGGGGTTTCTTATCTCACTTTTGATTCCGTGAGATTTCCATTGTTTGCCAATTATTTATTGCATGTGGTGTATTGTGTACAATCACATGACATATATTACAATGATTCTCTTTATATTTATGGTATTATGTGATTTATTTGGTGGTTATTAAATTTTGGTCATATGAATCGATTGATTAAAACATGTTAAGGGGTTTTCATCTCACTTCTTATTCCCGTGAGATTCATGCTATATTGCCACTGTTTTCTATTGTGTGGCGTCTATACTGCCAATGATTGTTTTCATTGTTTAATATATTTTCATTTATAGGTATTTACTTCTTTATTTTATGATATTTCTTTCATGGGGTTTATGTTTTGTATGTCACCAAATTGTTATGGGAATTTCTAATATTAATATCCACTCATTGGGATTTATGCATACTTCTTTGATTACATTAATCCTAGATTATGTGTTAAATTACTATTTATTTACATATGTAGTAATTTACACTCCCTGTTGTGTGGATATACTTTTGATGCAGATAATAAATTCATTTATAAATTCTGAAGTCATCGATACAATCTTGATAAGATTAATTTTAACTCAACTTCTATCCATTGAGTTAAGCATCCAAGTCATTGGTGTTGTTTTTACAAGAATATGATTGAATGTCCTATAATTTATTTGCACTAAATATCCAATCCTATTGAGTTTATTTATATTTTTAATACATAATTATGTCATTAATTTATCTTTAACCTAAGGATACGATCTTTATAAATGAATTTATCTCAACTTACATTCCATTGAGACATCTTTGTTGTTATGCGCCAATTCAATTTTATTTGGTCTATATACTGTACTTTGACATAGTATTTCAGGAATCCTTTTATTATCATAATATTATAATTTTTTTATTACCTCAATTATTTTTACTGAAGTGTCTCTCATTTGGTTAGGAACTGTAACCAAAATATCATTTTAAATGCTTTTTAAAAAAATTCATCTAAAACGTTTTCATTATTGTCAATGTTTTAAAAATGGTTTTAAGTTTTTATTTATATTGAAATTAATATTTTAACATTAAAATTCCATTTAAATGATTCAAAGTGGTATCAGACACTTTGATTAAAAAATATCTTTTAAATGACATCTTTGACAAATAGTGCAACATTTAAATGTTTTCCAGGAAAATGAAATATTTATATCAAATAGTTCTAATGACTATTTTCATCTATGTAATTATACTTCAGTGTATTTTATTCTTGAGTTTGGTTGGTTTATTATAATACAATCATCTATATTGTGTTGAATGAGTTATTTTTTACTGTGGATGTGCTATTTTTATGTCATTCATGGTTCGTTGTTAATATATTACCATTTTGTATGCTAATGTTAATAAAAATGTTTACATTATGTTTCATCTTCTTCCAATGAGGAATGCGATAGACATAGTAAGTGATAGGTGTAGCTTTTTATAGCTTCTAGATGCATCACTAGGTCTCATTAAACAATTAGACATGGAATTGTTCGAGGGATTCCCAATTTGATATATGGTTTTGGCTGAGGCCTAAATCATTTTTAGACGTCTAGGAAGAGGTCTTGACAAGATGTCTTCGAATATCTGGCATTATTCGTTCAATCATTATGAAATTTTCTATTGTTATTCCATGTTATTATTTGACTGGTTAAATATTGATGTGAATAAGTAAATGACATTATTTGAGTTATATTTGACATTTATGCTGATTTTTTTGTTTTAAAGGCTTGTGTTCTAGTCTTTTACATTGCCACAAATGTTTATTCTTATTTATGACAGTTTCAGCTATATTTCTATTCTTAATGAGCATCTATGATCACCCCATTCATATATATAATTTTTCACATGATGTTTCGAATTATATTACGATTAACCTTCTGAAATATACAGAGGGATGTAACAGTGTTTAAAGGGGGAAAATGGTGTTTCTTTCATGATGTAATGTAAAACTAATGTATGTATCTACGACTTCCAAGGCTAGTAAACTGATCGGTCATTCAAGACATTATTACTTGTATCATGCTAATGTTATGTAATAATGCACCAACTATGTGTAACTGGGGTCGAGGCATTACAGTCTGTATTAGTGGATGTTTATAACAAACCTATGAAGCTAGATTTATAAAAATCTATGATTAGAAAATAGTACCCTAAGATAGACATTTATGATTAGTATAGAATAACATCCAAAAATTTTAATAATGTAATTATTATATGGTATTTCTAAGCAATACATCCTTGTCCGCATACGAGTAGGTATTGGAGGCTATGGTACAGATGTTCCCAGGAGTGAATACCCCGACAGTGAGTTTCTGCCTTGACCCAGGGTATCGTGGTACACGACAATGGGACTTGTTTTACTCTAGGTCACGAATGTACCATGGGATATAAATAGAATAATTCACATTTTCACTATAAAATGATTTGAATAATTTTAATATAAGATGAGAATAAATAACATTGATTAATATTATGGTTTTTTAGATTTAAAATAAGGTGTTATGATAATCTTTAAATAATTTTATGACTCACACTTTTCTTTCTTATGTTATTCAATGGTTGGATTCTAAGGAGGTCATAGTATCATTTAACATTATGTACAATGTGAGAACGATGGTGGAAATGAGTAACGAAAATGAATTTTTATAGGTGTAAAAGATATCGTGTTCATGCCAAATTAGTCTCCCAAAAATATGACCAACAACATATATATTAACCAAATCCCGGACTCAACAAAGAAGTGAAAGGTGGTGAATGATAACAGCTCCAGCAGTGGAGACCATGGCAAAAAGAATGATCAATTTCCATCATGCAGGAAATATAGAAGGAGACATATGGAGAAGTGTCTCAATGGAACAAAGAAATGTTTTATGTGTTGGGATGAAGGTCATAATGTAAAGAATTGCTGAGGAAAATTGAAGGGTTTTAAGGAAGAAAATAAAAAGCATCCCAATAATCCATTTATAGACATTTTCCATAAACGATGGGGACCTGGGCATTGACCGATTTAATTCCCTATTCTATTGGATAACCTCTTGGTCGAGGAAGAACATATATAGAAATAAATTAATGGGGGAATTGTTTAAAAGTATATGTGATCTTTTTTTATGGGGTTACATTGGAAGACTTTTCTCTTATATGTGTAACCCTGCAGTTTGTTATGTGAATATTCTATTTTTAGAAGAATTATATTTTCTATTGTAGATATAGTTATAAATAACCATTTGGGTTTATAGGATCCTTGAATTTGAGGCAATTACATTTTATTAAATTTTTTGGATGAAAATGCAAGGTATAATATAACACTTTGTGGTTAATTTATTTTATGGTTATTTTGAGAAATTTATCTCTTTTTGGGATTGTTATAAAATACAGTTTTGAAAAAGGACAACACACAGACCGTGTGACAACTGGTCATGTCGAATAAAGCTACGGGAATCGAACCCACAACCAGAGAGTGATTGGGAATTATCACCTACCACTATACTACTTGAAGTCTATGTTTATTGTATCTCATTCTTTTTTGTTAAATGATTTACTTGATCAATAATAAGTTAATTTGGGGTCTTAGGTCTTATCAAATATATATCCTTATTATATGAAAATGATTTGGTGATTATTTGATAAATGTTATTTTAGAAGATGTTTACTCTTTTGGAAACTCTATATGCCTAAAGAAAATAGAATACTATGTGATTTTATTTGATTAGTAATGGTGGATTTTTATCTATGATTAAATTTTTGATTCATAGCAATTAGGGTTATTTATGGATACTATTAACTTATCATATAGAATATGCTATTACGTTAATTTCTATTAAGTATGTGACTTTATGAGTAGTTTCCGTTATTTGGAGATACAATTTAATGTGGAAGAATATGAAATAAAATTCTTCTATGTTTTGGGTTTCAGTAATAGTTAGCATTATATTTATAGATTTTAAGCACAATTTCTTGTTGAATGGCATTTATTGAACATTGTGTATTTTTGGTTTAATTTTATAAATTAATATTTGTACTTCCTTCCAAAAAAGATTATCCTTTTTGGGGATCATCAGATCTTGTACTAACCATTTTATTTTTGGTTAATCTCTAAAGACATGGTGTATATATAGTTTATCTTTTGTGGATTTTATGATTCTCTAGATGTTGATTCTAGCATTCAGGTGTGACCAAGTCATCTTGAATACTCATCGTTTGAAAACAAAAAGATGAGTTCGTTGTAGAAATTTATTAAAGGATGAAACTCTACTTAAAAAGTAAGTATATATCTTTATGTTCTTAGTCAATATCATAAAAATAATTCTCAAACTTCATGAAATGGAACTTAAAACAAAAAACATTGTCCGCTAACTTTTCATAGTGGGAAACTAATAACTGTTTATACCATCACAAGTTTGTGGTTTTCTTATTATTATCATTATTCTGATCATGTTTTTTATAACTCTCAATCAGAAATTAACACTTAGTTTTTCTTTCATATCCTTGTTTTTGTACATGGAATCTTAGTATGAGTTATTTCGGGTGACCTTTGTACTTCTCATTCATTATTTTAAATTGATAGTTTTATTGAATCTTTTTCTGATGTGGGACATTCAATGATGTTCCCAAGGCCAATTTTAAAATTTCAAGAATGAAATTTCCAAAATGGGTGAATAATTTAACACCACAAGATTTCATTTTAAGTTATTTTCTTTAACGTAATTTAACATATTGTGTTACACGGAACACCGAGATAGACCCAACCACTACATACCAAACTAGCCGTTCAAAATGTGGTTATGAATATTATTATATGAATATTTTATTTTATATACTAATTTTTTTAGAATATATATTATGTGTTTTTATAAATAATATAATCAAAAATTCATTTTTTACATAAAATAAGTATTTGTCAAGAAATGCAATTTTACTACCTTTTAATGGAAAACCCTTTCTAAATACTATATTGGACACTTTATTATATATTAAATTTTACAAAATAAACTTATTCTTTATAATTGGGACAAACATATTTATATTGGATAAAATTTTGGTTTTTTTTTGATAACTTTTATATTTTGATGAATAGTGAAACATAGAAAATTTTAATTGAAAACAATTTTTTTAATTAAAATAATATATTGTATTAAATTATATTTTTTAATGGTTTATAAGTATAATATAATGATATTTTTACCATATAATATAATGGTGGTCATTGGATGTAATTTTACATTGAAATTGGACACAAAAAATTGCCTATCTTTTGATAGTAATTATTTCCTAAAAACATGTTCTTTGTTTTGACAAAGAGAATTAATTTTTAATTAATTTATTCGATTTCTATTTTTTGAATTTTTAAAAATGGATTACATATTTGGAATCATGATGCCCACATTTATTAAATGGGTATAATTTATTTTTTGACATTATAAATATTTACATTAGTAAATATTTTATTTAACGTGGTTAAAGGGGTAAATCTGGTAAAAAAATGTAAAATAATAATATTATAATAATATTTAATTATCCTAACATGTGTGATATTTCTACTAGTTGATAAATATCTGAATGTGGTCCCCCTTGGGACGATTTTGGGAACCCCATGGATCCACGTGAGAGTTATAATGACACTTTATATTAATTATTTTAATATAGAGGCAAAAATGACATAACCATTTATCTGTTAGTAAAAAAAATTTACATGATGTTATATAATTTATCATTTCTACTATAAATATTTATATAATACCCAAAACTATTTCCTACATCATGGTACTTTTTTATAAATATTTGACATCAAATAAATTAAATTATTTATGAAACAATAATGATACAGTATTTACCTAATTAATCAGTGATTTATATAAAAAATATTTTAAAAAATAAAAAAAATATACAAAACCTAACAAATTCTTATTGTGTGATTTTATTTTGAACATTAGTATGATTGTCTAATAATTTAATGAGTTTTGGATCTTTAGAAACTGAAAAACATTATATAATAAAATAATATTTTCAATCATTCTGAAAGAGTCCCTCCTGCCCCCTTATAAAAATGCCTCACTTTTACCTCATCTCTCACATCTCTCAAGCCCATTGGATCAACCATTGTAACACCCCGAGATTTTATGAAAAATATTCTTTTTAATTTCATTAATGTCTTTTGTTGTACGCTACACCAAAAGGAACTTGCACAACACACATCCTTGATTTTCCTTTCATTACACGCAATCACGACCTTCCTTGATAGCGTGTGTAGTACGCAATACCGAGTTTTACTAAACAACGATATGCTATTAAAATATTATTAAAACTATCCGTTATGAATAGTAATAACCACTTTTTGAAATTTTTTAAATTTTATTTTTCAAAATGGAATTTATTTTTGGATTCGTAATATCGAAATTAGCTTAGGGTGAAATTTTGGTGATTTTCGGATAACTTTCATATTTTGATGAATAGCGAAAATTACTAAATTTTAATTAAAAACAACTTTTTTAATAGAAATAATTAATAGTGATAAATTATTAATTTGAGTGGTTTTAAATTATATTTAGAATATATTTTTACAATTTAATACAATGTTGGTCATTGGATGTAATCTCACATTTAAACCAGTTATAAACTAGTGTAAATCTTTTGATAGTTATTATCTCTTAAAAACACGCTATTTGTTTTGACGACGAGAATTAATTTTTAAATTAGTTAATGCAACAGATATGTTTTTAATTTGGTAAAATAGACATAATTTTTGAGTTCATAATATCAAATATAGCTTCGGCCTAATTTTTGGTGTTTTTCTGAAAACTTTCAATTTTCGATGAATAGTGAAACCACTCAGTGGTATTTAAAAAAAACTGAATTGTTCATAAAACATAATTTTACCGCTTCTGTGAGTGGAATTTCGAAAATCCGAGAGACACGGTTAATATCAAGGACTAAAATGTGGTTCAAAGAGATGAAAATAATTTTTGGTGAAGAGTAACTTTTTACTTTTTTTTACAACGGTTAAAAGTAAATAGGGTAATTAAGGGTAAAGATGATATTATTATTACCCTAACACATGTCCTAATTCTATTGGATAAGTGAAATTCGACCAAAAACAAACATAGGAATAAAATATGCCCATTTAGGCCCACTTGGATTAGATTAGGACATTTATTATTAATTTATTTAAAGAAGGGTTAAAATAGTTAAAATCAATGTTTAATAACTAAAACATTTTAATAAGGGTTTATACATAAGATAAATTAGATTATAAATATTCATTAGAAAGATAAAAAGATTTCCTACATAATGGTATTTTATTTTTAATTTTTAGACATTAAATAATTTAATTTATTTATGACACAACGATGATGCAGTAATTATCTTATTAATGAAATATTGACATAATTGATGTTATAAATACCCAAATAAATATAATTTGAAACTTTTTATGAATTAAACTAATTTTCTAGGTTACTATGATATATTAGTGTTGATTTAATCAACTTGTTTCGAACATATATTTCTGTTATGACTTTCACAAAAATCATATATCAAATAGTGTCAAAATTGACACAAAATAGTTTTTAAATCAAATATTATATTATTAATTGTTATTTTATTCCTAAAAATATAAGGTTCGGCCAAATGACTTAGATAAAGATATATATATTAATAATAAAAAATTTGGGGTTATTTTGGCATGTTATAGTAAGTGTATTAACCATATAGTGTAAGCAAACAAAAAGACACGGTAAAAGTTAAATTATTTAACTTAGAGTTAAATCTAATTGATAAGGTTAAAATAATAACCTAAACTTGTCTAAATCCTATTGGTTGATAGGATTTCGACCCCTCCCCACATTAGATTAGAAATAATACACTTTGGAACCGTTATAAACCGATTTTGACTTTAATATAAAATAATATTTTGAGATATTCCTAAGGTGCCCCTCTCATCCATTATAAAAGGACACCTCCTCCCCCTCCTCCTCACACCAATTTGAGCATTCAAGCTCGGCCAACCCCTGCCAAAATATTTTCTCCACTTCCCTAGAAACATCCTAGAGGTTATGGTCTTCCTCAAAGACCAATTTTAGTGCCCTAATAGGAGGTCTCAAAGAGGCGCTTCAAAGAAGAGGTAATTTCCGTTACCAATTCTTTCACCTTTATTTCTTCTTCCACTTCTTCTTCTTAGGTTGTTTCATTATGAAGTAACAACAACAGTATAACTCATATACTGAAATTTTATTATAAGTATGAAACAATCCTAATTCACCATCTATCCATCCTACGGAAAACGAAATCACCGCGCGTGCGTACGTACAGAATACCGTCTCCACGCCGTGGTGTAATCTGTTTTTCCACCAACACCTTCCATGGATGGGTATTATGGTGTAAAGAATAACTATACATATTTATTAAAACAGCATATTGATTCTGATATATTGTATAATCCACTCCAATTCAATTCAATATTTATGGAAATGATATCATCGCTCGTGCGTACGTACGGACTACCGTCTCCACGACGCGATGAGATTCATTCTCTATGTTAACCATTTAAGAATGATTATAAAGTATATATAAGAAATAATAATGAAATATATGACATTATAAAGCTATTGTATTTATGTATATATATATATATGTATGTCATCTACTTACTTCCATTCAAGACAATAAGGAAAGGAAAACAGCGTTCATGCGTACGTACGGACTACCGTCTCCATGAACGGTGTTTTTCATTTCATTTATCTTTCTATTATATATATATATACTGAATATATATGATATATAATTCATATTTTATATTCTGGAAGTAAGTAAATCATGATATAAGTTATAATAATGTCAAGAACAAAAAGTCAAAACACCTACGAAAAAATGAAACGATTTTACCCAAAACGCTTCATTAACATGGAATTTACAAAAGAACGGGTAATATCAAGTCATAATTGAACCATATATGATATAATATCAATGAATATGATTCTGGAATAAGTCAATAACATGATTTAAATCATTATACAGGAGGTTTGGACACTTACAAAGAAAGTCGGACCTAAGGTAAGGGAAATATCACAATCTCATTTTTATCCGAGATTGTTTATACTTTAGTATTTACTGGGGTGTATTTTATCATCCACATCAATGTTTCCTCAATATATAATATTATTTACATTCTCCTAAAATTTTTTAAATCCAATTTTACCCTTCGGTAAATTTTTAGTAAAATATATGAAAGGAATCTTTTGTCGTTTTTCGTACGAGGTACTTTTTGACTTTTCCGACAAAAGTACGAGAAGAGTGTTTTTTTAACTTATACGGCAAGAATGGATTTTTAAAACATTATTTCCAAAAATCTTCCTTTATAAGTTTTCAAGTTTATTTTTAATCAACTTCTTTTAGTTTATAATTGTATGACATGTTAAGAAAATAAAAGTGTTTTTGAAGTAGAACGAATATTTTCCTCAAGAATGGAGTTCAAATGTTTTATCAAAATTATTTTCCTTCTAAGATAATATAGGGTTCTGTTTTTATCCATATTATTACATTTATTTGATTATGTTTTGAGGAAATTATTTTTATGAAGTCATTTACCTTATATGAATTGTTTTATGATGTCATGTTGTTTAAGAATCCCATTTTTACTACATGGGTTATGCAATGATGTATGATTTATGATTTTGTAAAACACATAAGAATGGTATCATTATGAGATGGGTGGGACCTATATCTCCCTCCAATGCATTGGGTAAAGATTTTATATCTCATGAGATAGACATGGCTGGAATGGTAGGTTATACCGGTTCAGTGAAACAGGACTGAAACGAGGGTTACTCGATTCATAAAGGGACTTTGTCCACTAAGATAGTCTTGGAAATGAGTCTTGACTAACAAGAAATGATTCTCTATGATTATGTGTGAATGCCACAAAGTTTCATGTTTTAAGTTATGATTATTGTGATTATATGTCACTGCCATGATTTATCCCATGTTATGAAATTACGCTCTCTTTTGCAGGTTATGATTTCCAGAATGTTATTTTCTTATGAATATGATGTGATTGATATTTCTTTTGTTTACCCTTACTGATCATTTGAGCTCACCCTTTTATGTTTTCTTTTCCCCAGGATATAAAGAAAGGTTTTAGGTAAAAAAAGGAAGATCTTTATGGGAGATGTTGAAGATCTTTCACCTGGATTAGAAGATTATATTCCGAGTTTCCAAAGACACTAAACTATTATGGTCCTTGTGTGTGTGTTTTTGTAATGTACTAAGTATTCAGAAAATGTAATGTAATGTCCATGTACGTCAAGCTTCGGGTCTCTACAGTTGGTATCAGAGGAAAGGTTTAGTCAACCTTTGGAAACTAGGACGCGAAAACGTTAGTGAGATCCCTAGAGATATTTCTAAGGTATGTCTAGGGATGTCCCTAAGGATAAGTATACGTATAGGATATATTCTTAGAACTATGGTAACGATATTAGATTAAACCAAAGATGTTAGATATTGATGTTACTCCCCCTTTATTATTATTTTTGCCTCTCACACTATTCTTTTTGGGTTTTAGAAAATGGCTGGAAACAAGATGATTCGCGATAATGGAGGATATGATGGACAATGGAATGATATTCTTCATAAGCAATCAAATGAAATGGGATTTGGAAGTCCAAACATCATTATTATGCCGAATCAGAAATCTCATAATATGATCAATAAAGTAAAATTTGGTAAGTTTCCTGACTCGGCTAATAATAGAAAGATGGAGTTTCATGATGATCATAGAGGAAAGAAAGTTCAATTTCCCCTATGTAAATCATGTGGGAAGAGGCATCAAGGAGAATGTTTCAAAGGAACTGGAAGATGCTTTGGGTGTGGAAAAGAAGGACACAAAGCCAGTAAGTGCAAAGGAAACGGTTTAGTTAACACCAGGGATGAGGATAATGGTATTGCTACGACATCAACAATGGTTAAATGTTTTAAATGTGGAATGTACGGGCATTATGCAAACCAATGCCCTAGGGGAAAGTCTCATGAAGAGAATCGGTATGGTCGTATGGGTAGTATTTTTGTTGATGATGATGAAGAGACTACAAATGATATGTGAGATGAAAGAATTATTGAAGCTTGGTCAATGCTTTAAGAAGGTAGTGGAATGATTACATGTTTATCAAGTGTAATGTTGTACTATAGAATAAAAAGACATCTAAGGATTGTTACACTGTTGTCTTTCCTTATGTTTTGAATGTTTATGATGAATGGTATGTGTAACAATGAAAGGTTATTCAGATATTTTTTGGAATGTGGATGATATGCGCATAATGAAGTGATAAAGAGAAAATGAAATGTTTGACAGTATTCATGAGCTCATGATTGATATAAGGACTAAGTGATATCATGCTTTGAGTATATAGAATTTTGAGGATTTTGGTATGTGGAAAGTGTTAACTTTTAACTACATTCATGTTTTCACTAAGTTTCAATGGGTATTCTAGAGAATACATGATTAAGGACTTTGAAGGTTTGGAATGTGACCAACAAATCATATCTTATGATATATGGGGTTCAACGATGGTATTAAATCTCTGGTAATCGTTTTCACTATGTTATGAGAGTGGACTGCAATATTATGGATAAGACTAAAGATTGGAATGGATTATGTTGGACATAATTTAGTAATGTTTAACGATAGATGTTTTTTCGATATTATTGATGGGATGTTATAGTAATGTAGTTTTAGAAAAAGGACAACCTGCAGGACGGGCGACATCCCATCGCGTCGGACAAGGATGTGGGAATCGAACCCACAACCGAAGTGTGACTGGCCTTTATCGCCTACCACTGGCCTACAGGAAGTCCCTGTTTAGTAGAAACTAGTTTTATTTTATTAAGCGGTATGATATATGAAGTATAATTTCATTTTTGGAACCATATACGATTAATCTAACCATAAGATGAACTTATAACTTTTCAAACCTTTTGTTTGAGATAGATGGAATGACCCATCATTCTATTACATGATCTGCTAACACATCACGAATGAAAAATTAAACTTCATTTCTTTAAGAGATGAAGTGGAAATTGTCCAAAGAATGACCAACGGTGAGACTATACTGAAATCACGAAAGTATTTCTTCTAATTCAAATTTCATCAACTTTAGGGAAATGATATTGAAAACCAAAAATGTTGTCCTAGTGCTCTTATATCTGATGAATCAGATGGTACCTTACATCATCACAAATTGATGGCTTTGTGATTGCTGGCTTTTCCATAGCCATGTTCTCTACCACTCTCCATCAGAACATGATGGTTAGATTTCTCTTCCATATCCATATTTTAACCTATGTGGAAGCCCAGTGATTAGTTTATTTGGGTAACCGTTACGTTTCATACTTTTGTTTTTAAATATTGGTTTTGGTATTCCTTTTTACGATGTGGGTTTCTATTAAAGAAACTTTCGAGTTGTAAACCATTTATAACCCCGACGAATTTCGAGGGCGAAATTCATTTTAAGGGGGGTAGAATGTAACACCCCGAGATTTTATGAAAAATATTCTTTTTAATTTCATTAATGTCTTGTGTTGTACGCTACACCAAAATGATATTGCACAACACGCATCCTTGATTTTCCTTTCATTACACGCAATCACGACCTTCCTTGATAGCGTGTGTTGTACGCAATACCGAGTTTTACTAAACAACGATATGCTATTAAAATATTATTAAAACTAGCCGTTATGAATAGTAATAACCATTTTTTGAAATTTTGTAAATTTTATTTTTCAAAATGGAATTCATTTTTGGATTCGTAATATCGAAATTAGCTTAGGGTGAAATTTTGGTGATTTTCGGATAACATTCATATTTTGATGAATAGCGAAAATTACTAAATTTTAATTAAAAACAACCTTTTTAATAGAAATAATTAATAGTGATAAATTATTATTTTGAGTGGTTTTAAAGTATATTTAGAATATATTTTTACAATTTAATACAATGTTGGTCATTGGATGTAATTTCACATTTAAACCAGTTATAAACTAGTGTCAATCTTTTGATAGTTATTATCTCTTAAAAACACGCTATTTGTTTTGACGACGAGAATTAATTTTTAAATTAGTTAATGAAACTGATATGTTTTGAATTTGGTAAAATAGACATCATTTATGAGTTCATAATATCAAATATAGCTTAGGCATAATTTTTGGTATTTTTCTGAAAACTTTCAATTTTTGATGAATAGTGAAACCACTAAGTGGTAGTTAAAAAAAACTGAATTGTTCATAAAACATAATTTTACCGCTTCTGTGAGTTGAATTTCGAAAATCCGAGAGGCACGGTTAATATCAAGGACTAAAATGTGGTTCAATGAGACGAAAATAATTTTTGGTGAATAGTAACTTTTTACTTTTTTTACCACGGTTAAAAGTAAATAGGGTAATTAAGGGTAAATATGATATTATTATTACCCTAACACATGTCCTAATTCTATTGGATAAGTGAAATTCGACCAAAAACAAACTTAGGAATAAAATATGACCATTTAGGCCCACTTGGATTAGATTAGGTCTTTTATTATTAATTTATTTAAAGAAGGGTTAAAATAGTTAAAATCAAAGTTTAATAACTAAAACATTTTTAATAAAGGTTTATACATAAGATAAATTCGATTATAAATATTCATTAGAAAGCTAAAACGATTTCCTACATAATGGTATTTTATTTTTAATTTTAAGACATTAAATAATTTAATTTATTTATGACACAACGATGATGCCGTAATTATCTTATTAATGAAATATTGACATAATTGATGTTATAAATACCCAAATAAATACAATTTGAGTCTTTTTATGAATTCCACTAATTTTCTAGGTTACTAAGATATATTATTGTTGATTTAATAAACTTTTTTCGAACATATAATTCTGTTATGACTTTGACAAAAATCATATATCAAATAGTGTCAAAATTGACACAAAATAGTTTTTAAATCAAATATTATATTAGTAATTGTTATTTTATTCCTAAAAATCTAAGGGTCGGAAAAATGACTTAGATAAGAATATATATATTAATAGTAAACAATTTGGGGTTCGTTTGGCATGTTATAGTAAGTGTATTAACCATATAGTGTAAGAAAACAAAAAGACACCGTAAAAGTTAAATTATTTAACTTAGAGTTAAATCTAATTGATAAGGTGAACATAATAACCTAAACTTTTCCAAATCCTATTGGTTGATAGGATTTCAACCCATACCCACTTTAGCTTCGAAAAAGACCCTTTGGAACCATTATAAACCGATTTTGACTTTAATATAAAATAATAT
Source organism: Viscum album (assembly GCA_963277665.1). Classification (NCBI taxonomy): domain Eukaryota; kingdom Viridiplantae; phylum Streptophyta; class Magnoliopsida; order Santalales; family Viscaceae; genus Viscum; species Viscum album. The sequence goes on along the minus strand of OY728157.1, from coordinate 234,759,937 downwards.
TTTGAGATATTCCTAAGGTTCCCCTCTCGTCCCTTATAAAAGGACACCTCCTCCCCCTCCTCCTAACACCAATTTGAGCATTCAAGCTCGGCCAAACCCTGCCAAAATCTCTTCTCCACTTCCCTAGCAACATCCTAGAGGTTCTGGTCTTCCTCAAAGTCCAATTTTAGTGCCCTAAGAGGAGGTCTCAAAGAGGCGCTTCAAAGAAGAGGTAATTTCCGTTACCAATTCTTTCACCTTTATTTCTTCTTCCACTTCTTCTTCTTAGGTTGTTTCATTATGAAGTAATAACAACAGTATCACTAATATACTGAAATGTTATTATAAGTATGAAACAATCCTAATTCACCATCTATCCATCCTATGGAAAACAAAATCACCGCGCGTGCGTACGTACGGAATACCGTCTCCACGCTGTGGTGTAATCTGTTTTTCCACCAACACCTTACATGGATGGGTATTATGGTTTAAAGAATAACTATACATAGTTATTACAAAATCATATTGATTTTGACATATTGTATAATCCACTCCAATTAAATTCAATAATTATGGAAATGATATCATCGCTCGTGCGTACGTACGGACTACCGTCTCCACGACGCGATGAGATTCATTGTCCATGTTAACCATTTAAGAATGATTATAAAGTATATATAAGAAATAATAATGAAATATATAAAATTATAAAGCTACTGTATTTATGTATATATATATATGTATGTATGTCATCTACTTACTTCCATTCAAGACAATAAGGAAAGGAAAACAGCGTTCATGCGTACGTACGGACTACCGTCTCCATGAACGGTGTTTTTCATTTCATTTATCTTTCTATTATATATATATATACTGAATATATATGATATATAAATCATATTTTATATTCTGGAAGTAAGTAAATCATGATATAAGTAATAATAATGTCAAGAACAACAAGTCAAAACACCTACGATAAATGAAACGATTTTACCCAAAACGCTTCTTTAACATGGAATTTACAAAAGAACGGGTAATATAAAGTCATAAGTGAACCATATATGATATAATAAAAATTAATATGATTCTGGACTAAGTCAATAACATGATTTAAATCATTATACAGGAGGTTCGGACACTTACAAAGCAAGTCGGACCTAAGGTAAGGGAAATATCACAATCTCATTTTTATCCGAGATTGTTTATACTTTAGTATTTACTGGGGTGTATTTTTTCATCCACATCCATGTTTCCTCAATATATAATATTATTTCCATTCTCCTAAAATTGTTTAAATCCAATTTTACCCTTCGGTAAATTTTTAGTAAAAGATATGAAAGGAATCTTTTGTCGTTTTTCGTACCAGGTACTTTTTGACTTTTCCGACAAAAGTACGAGAAGAATGTTTTTTTAACTTATACGGCAATAATGGATTTTTAAAACATTATTTCCAAAAATCTTCCTTTATAAGTTTTCAAGTTTATTTTTAATCAACTTCTTTTAGTTTATAATTGTATGACATGTTAAGAAAATAAAAGTTTTTTTGAAGTAGAAAGGATATTTTCCTCAAGAAAGGAGTTCAAATGTTTTATCAAAATTATTTTCCATCTAAGATAATATAGGGTTCTATTTTTATCCCTATTATTACATTTATTTGATTATGTTTTGTGGAAATTATTTTTATGAAGTCATTTACCTTATATGAATTCATTTATGACGTCATGTTGTTTAAGAATCCCATTTTTACTACATGGGTTATGCAATGATGTATGATTTATGATTTTGTGGCACACATAAGAATGGTATCATTATGAGATGGGTGGGACCTATATATCCCTTCAATGCATTGGGTAAAGATTTTATATCTCATGAGATAGACATGGCTGGAATGGTAGGTTATACCGGTTCAGTGAAACAGGACTGAAACGAGGGTTACTCGATTCAGAAAGGGACTTTGACCACTAAGATAGTCTTGGCAATGAGTCTTGACTAACAAGAAATGATTCTCTATGATTATGTGTGAATGCCACAAGGTTTCATGTTTTTTTTTTGATTATTGTGATTATATTTCACTTCCATGATTTATCCCATGTTATGAAATTACGCTCTCTTTTGCAGGTTATGATTTCCATAATGTTATGTTCTTATGAATATGATGTGATTGATATTTCTTTTGTTTACCCTTACTGAGCATTTGAGCTCACCCTTTTATGTTTTCTTTTCCCCAGGATATAAAGAAAGGTTTTAGGTAAAAAAAGGAATATCTTTATGGGAGATTTTGAAGATCTTTCACCTGGTTTAGAAGATTATATTCCGAGTTTCCAAAGACACTAAACTATTACGGTCCTTGTGTGTGTGTTTTTTGTAATGTACTATGTATTCCGCAAATGTAATATAATGTCTATGTACATCAAGCATCGGGTCTCTACAACCGTACTCAGCAAAAATAAGATCCATAAATCCCTATCTTGATTCTAGAAGCCTTACTATAGTCATAAGTCACTTCAAGGATGCCTTTTGATTCAAACTAATGGAAGTTACCCAATTTAAGGGTAACATATCCTCTTAAGTTCATTTATTTTATTTTACTTCTCCAACCCCCTAAAGTCACTTAATTCCATTATTTTATAACAAAAAAAGTGTCCAAAATTCATTAGTTTGTTTTAATGAGAATTATTTGAACTAAATTTGCACACACCTCCATTTTGATTGGTATAGAACATAATTTTTATTTAGACGACGAACTACTGCCTCACGAAACGATGATTGTTCAATATTCTACTATAACCTCTTATAGTGGCCATTATGATGGAACTGTAATTATACGTGATATTTATGATATATATAATATCTATAATTTTTATTATTTCTTTTTAATTTCATACCCTTATTCTATTCATGTTGTATATATACGATAGTTCTGTTTGAGCAAGTGCGGACTATTGCCCCCTCAAAGTGATATGACTCATTCATAACATACATGGAATGTATAAATTATGGTGTTAATAAAATCATCAAACATATATAAAATATTATATTATAATGGAATAAAAAATACCTATGTATCATTTTATTTTATTTGCTTTTAAAATTAAAAAAAATAAAGTAGTGTTCGTGCGTACTTTCGACTTACCGTCTCCATGAACGCGATGAGATTCATTCCCCCTCATAATCATTCAAGAATAATTTTCATTTTATGATCTAAAATAATGCTTAAGAACTTAATATCATTCGGTACATGAGTAAAATACAGCCTATACACAACATACATGACTTACTTAACAAAAGATATAAATGAAAAAGAATCAATTAACACACGAAACTATGATACTACTATAATAATATTAAGAAAATATTTTTAAATAATATATGATATCATATTTTTGTATGTAGTTTCTTTATAATGTAAAAAATTGATTTTACTGTTATATAGGAGGATATCATACCTTCGAATAAGGAAAATTACAAGGCAAGGGGTTTCTTATCTCACTTTTATTCCCGTGAGATTTCCTTTATTCGTTTCATATTTATTTCATGTGGTGTATTGTGTACTGACATTTGAAATATATTATCATGATTCTTTTTATATTCATGGTATTATGTGATTCATTTTTTGGTTATTAACTTTTGGTCATATGACTTGATTGATTGCAACATGGTAAGGTGTTTCTTATCTCAATTTTGATTCCGTGAGATTTCCATTGTTTTCCACGTATTAATTGCAAGTGGTGTATTGTGTACTTCCATTATATATATATATTATCAAGATTACATATATATATTTATGGTATTATGTGATTCATTTGATAGTTGTTTTGTTTTGGCCGTCTGACTCTATTGATTACAACCTGGTAAGGGGTTTTCATCTCACTTTTTATTCCCATTAGATTCATTCTATATTGCAACTATTTCCTTTTGTTTGGGGTATGTACTGCCCATGATCGTTTTATTTGTGTAAATTACTTTAATTTATGTGTATTTAAATCTTCATTGTATGATTCTTCTTTAATGGGCTGAATTGTGCAAAAGTTATGAAATCGTTAAGGGAATTTAAAATTATAATTTCCAGTCATTTGGCTTTACGCATACTTCATTGATTACTTTACTCCATGATTATGTGTGAAATAAATATTTATTTATATTTTTAGTAATTTACACTCTCATTTGTGTGGATATAACTTTTATACAAATAATCCCACCATTGATAAATTCTCATGTCATCGATATAAATATGAAAAGAGTGATTTTAACACAATGTATATAAATTGAGTTAAACATCCAAGTCATTGGGTTTGTTTTTACAAGAATATGTGTGAATGTTCTCTGATTGATTTACCCTAAAACTCAAATCCTATTGAGTGTATTTATATTTTTTACAAATAATTATGTCATTTATTTATCTTTAATGTAAGGATATAGTATTTATAATGTAATTCATCTCAACGTACACTGCATTAACACTTATTTGTTGTTTTTCTCCAATTCACTTTTATTTGGAGAATATACTATACTTTGACATGGTGTATCATGAATATATTTATTATAATTATATTATAACGTTTTTATTACCTAAATTATTTGTATTCAATCATCTCTCATTTGTATAGGAACTTTAACAAAAATTCCATTTTAAATGTTTTAAAATTTTATTCTTCTAAATCATTCTCACATAAGGACATGTTTTAAAAGATGTTTTAATGCATTATTTATATGGAAATTAATTTTTTAAAACTGAATTCCATTTAAATTTTTCAATGTGGTATGGAAAATTTATTCAAAAATATATTTTAAAGAACTTCTTTGATATATAGTGCGACATGTAAATGTTTTCAAGAAAAAGGAGATATTTATCTAAAATAATTTTAATCAATATTTTCATCTATGTAAATACCATTCAGTGTATTTTATTCTTGATTATGGTCAATTTATTGTAATAAATTCATCCATATTGTATTAAATGACTTATTTTTGACTGTGGATGTTCTATTATTTATCCATTCATGGTTTGTGGTTAAAATAAAGACATTTCATATGCTAGTTTTAATACGATGGTTTAGATTTTGTCTCAACCTTTTCATATGAGGAATGCATTGGGCATATTAAGTGATGGGTGGATCCCACTATATATCATCCATGCCTTGGTAGGTCTCATGATATAATTAGATGTGGAATGGGTCGTGGCATTTCCCAATTTGATATGTTATTTTGGTCAAGGCCAAAATTATTTTTAGACATACTGACCGAGGTCTGGACAAGATGTTTCAGAATGTCTTGCATTATGCATTCCATCATTATGAAATTGGATATTGATATTACATGTGATTATTTGAATATTATAATACCCATGGGAATAAGTAAATGGAATTATTTGATTTATCTTTTCCATCTTAGTGAAATTTTTAAGTTTAAAAGTCTTGTATTATAGTCTTATACATTGTCTTAAATGTATATTCTTATTTATGATGGTTTATGATATATTTTAATCCTTACTGATCATCTGATATCACCACTATCTTATGTTTTATTTTTTCTAGGATGCAATTAAGTATATTACGATTAACCTACAAGAATAGTCTATGGGATATAATATTTTCAAAAAGAGAAACAATGTTGTTTTTTTATTCCATGATGTAATGTAAAACTTATGTATGTATCTAGTACTTCCAAAGATACTAATATTATCGGTCATTCAAGATATTATTCCTTGTATCATGACAATGTTTGGTAATAATTCACCGACTCTGGGTAACTAGGGTTGGGGCGGTACACTAACATTATTTGTTTTTTATATTTTCTTGTCCTAGTTATAACTTCATTTATAAAATTATATATTGGATTAATACTCGTCTTTTTAAATTTAATATGAATATTTATTCCAAAAATTTCTCAAGTATCACATTTTCCTTTTGCCTACTTTTTATTATTATTCATGTCTAATCTACATATTCATTTGATTATATTACTAATTGTGAAAACTATACTAAATATTAATACTCACCCATTTCTTCCACACTCATGTGTTTTTTAATATTATATGAATGATTCTAGGTATTTTAAAAGAGTTCTAGACACGGTAGTCAAAGATACGTAATGGATAAGGTAGATAATTTTGCAGAGTTATAATTATGAAAAATACTATCATGTTTTATATGATTAATGTTTCATCATTTTGAGATGTGCTTCTTGTATACGGTGTTTGGATTCTTTTCCTCTAATTTTATGATAGAGTGTTTGTATATGTATGTGTTTTATTGAATAGTTTATATTAAATTTATATTACAGTGGCTTCTGTTTCATGATAGTAGGTGACATGTTATATCTAGAGGTATTTACTACCACTGTTTTCTATTGATAATTTAGTTTTATTTTCTATCCATAGGACAATTAGTGATGAGGATGGGGAGTTAACATATCAACATGCCATGATATGATCTAATATCATATATAAAATCATATTATATCTCGCATACCTTTCATTGACAATATGTGACATCACATAACACATTATATCAAGTTATCATGTTCTATATAAAGGTATAATATAATCTCACACATCCTGATTCCATGTCATATTCCACATATTAGTGATTTATTATCTATCTCTTATATAACATTTACCCAAAAGAAAACAATAATGCACACACACACAAACACAGACATAGACGGAGACACACATACTTATGTATATATATATATATATATTCACTCATAATTATATATGTTCACATATAGTGAAATAAATATATACCTGTATCCATGCATATATTTAGGAAACCATCAATTTAACCATAAATATATATGTACACACTTCAATTAATTTGAATAAATACATCTACTAAGACTCCAATTCTATTCCGCTATCTTTGACATTTATCATCTTAAAATATATCTTTAAAATTATTTTTAATCCAAATAAATGCATATATAATTTTTTTATATCATAGCCCAATTGAGATTCCAGGGATTTATCTTGAAACAATTAATCCTTTCATAACTCAAACTACATCCAATTATTTTAATTATATATCCATTTATATAGATAAATATTAGTGATTTAATAATAGAATGATAATACACACCATATTCAATGTTAATTTACACCATAATTAAAAATACTAAAACCCAATGAAATTAGAAAATTAACAAATTCACAATAATTTTAACAAAACGACGATGACACGCACAAATTAAATAAATAATAATAATCCTTTTAATTTTATATTGAATATTATTTGGGTTATTTTTATTTCATTTGAAACTATTAATATGTTAATATCGTAAAGTGTTTTACATCTAATAAATAAAAAAGACAAATAAAAAATAAATACAAACAATAAAAAAATACATATTCAATTATAAAAAAATTACTACAATGCCCCAAATCATAGTTTTAATTCTTTCACGATTATATCACATCATTTATACATAACAAGAAATTTTCTACACAAAAATAATAAGATAATAAATTTATGGTTTTTGTAAACTATGATCATATTACATGAGAAACTAATAGAATAATATTTATTTAATCATTTTTAGACATATCCATAATCCATACTCATTCTACACCTTATATCAATCTCATTTTCCTTGGGATATATTCACATGAACGAGTGGTACTAAATTATGTTTAGAAGAATAAGACTATCGTGGTAGAATTTTCAGGATATTTCATTTGTAAAACATGTGTTAGATAAGAATATTATCACATTTTAACTAGGCTCACTCAATAAGTAGTAACTATACTAGTTGGTTCTATGGACTAAATCAATCATCATCATATAATAGAGGATATCAACTAGTAGTGAGGGTCTAAAGCATTTACATTGGTGAGACTATGCTCCCATGATCTGTAAAAAAATACTAAAAATCAATAACAAAATAAATGCCTCAGAAGAAAATCATAACTAATATGTAGTAATAAATAGATAACCTAGAAAGTAGTAAATATAATCAAACGTGATTGAATATTTTATTCCATAAAATACAAGGTGGTCAATATATAATGGATAAGAACTATATGGCTGGATGGATAAGATTATAAATTAAAAAAATATCCCAACTCCTAAAGGTATACCAGATACATGATCGGACCCAAGCTCAATGTCATGTCTTTTCCTAATGTAATGAAGCAACATAAAAGAATGATCCACACCCAAACCTATTGTCAAGATATCTCTTCAAGTATTAATCGATGATTTGAATTGTGTGGGATCAGTACACAATATGCGTCTAACAAGTGGGTCTAATGAAAATCCAATCTGGGAAGATAAAATTTAGTAATGTGTTACTCTATCTAATGTATTGAAATTTGTTAAATATACATCGTGCATAGATTAGGTTACTCATATGAAACAAGGCAGAACATATCCACCTCAACATAAGCTAGAATGTCATCAACCATGAGAAAAATATTGTATAAATAAGAAACATGGTTATAATTCTAGTTGTCCATGTGTAACACTAGACATCCGGGATCTAATGAGAAACTAAGGAATCTAAATATAATTATGATTATTTGCTTATACATTTAAATTAAGGGTTTCAATCCAACAATTAAAATATATGTGGATGTTTATCGTTTCCAATAGATTGATCAACTAAATAAGTAACCTTCTATCAGATAGTTTCAATGAAAAATTATGTAATGGCATGCCGAACAATGTAAATAATTAAATTAGGGTATTCATTTACAACAATTTTTCTAATCAATGAGGAATTCCATTTCCAATTATTTTATAAATGTTGGGGGACATCATATCCAATAATTTGTTAAAATATTATGAGTAATTACAAGTCCAATGATGGGGAATTCCATGTACAATATCATCCATAATTTTTAACGCATTAATGCATAATTTCATTATGATATCTTGTGTTCCCATACGATGAATTTCATCTCAGAACCCGTATATGGATTATGGAATAATTTAATTTTAGTATAAAGACTTTTTTAACTTATAACTCATTCAATTATCTTAGGGAATATTTTTAGATCCATCCATTGAGACGACGTATGATTCTGATGCCCAAGTAGTCCGAAATTAAATATATTAAAATATATTAAAAAATTATATCATTTTCATGTATTTTTCAATGATGTTTTTGTATCTTATGAGTATAGTGTAGGATATGAAATATCATACCACAGTTGAATCTGATGCATGGAATTTATCGAAAGTCACAACTTACATTGTTTGGAACTGATCATTTGTATGGTGCAACCATTGTTGGGTGTGTCTAAATTAAAAAATTATTAATTTTTTATAAATAAATGACATAAATATAATCGTTTGAATAATGGTCATTTGGAAATTTCTATAGGGGAAGTCATATAACCCTGGGAGGTTTTTGAGAGGAGATCTGGCGACATTCCTTTGTGGATCGGGATTAAATGATAACTGATGGTCGTATCAAAGTGAATTGATAGACATCATATGTACTGGATCATCCCCATTACTGGTAAATTAATTCTTCACAGATGATATATCCCTAATAAAGGTATGGATAATTAATTGAACTTTATTTTATTCATTAAAATATTGTTCAAGTTCGTATCTAAAATTCATTTATTGTTTATTTATTTAGTCCTTTTCAGTATTTTGTTCCACAAAATTAATTTTTATTCAATTTATTGATGAATTATGTAAGGTTTATTACACCAGAATACCAAAAATATATGATCATTTTATAATAACAAATGAAAAATTATTTAGAAACCTTTTTTCAACTACATGTACCTAGTTTGTTCTTTTTTTCTTTGCATTTGTCCAATGTTTCCACAGTTAGACATTTCACGAAGATGTTGTGTGATATTGGACAACAAATTTAGTAGTGGAATTGAAAAAAATGACACGATAATATATTTTTAGATAAATAAGAATTGATTGAGGGTAGTGGTGTTGCGTTCAAGGATTTAATATTTTATTTAGTGGAGGCAGAGACATAAGAAGTGTATATGATGTCATATGGGTCTCATATGGGTGACCAGATTTTTATTTTCGGACATTAGAGGCTAGAAAATTGTATAATAGTGATTCTATGAATGATTTATGCTATATTGAAATTGGAATTGGGTGGATTCATGAGTTGGAGATGTAGATCTGGATATTAATTTGTGGATATAGTGTTCTGTGAAAAAACCAGAAAACATAGGTCTTATAGTGATGAACACAGGCCGTGTAGACCCACAGTTGTGGCTACGATAGGTTTGGGAACGGGATAATGATTTAACATCATGTTTCCAAGAAAAATTCCATGTGACCCTCACGTGGGATGATATTATATGTATAGGATGCAGACACCAACGACCCCATGTTGGTAGACACACCACATACTCTAGGAGTACATGAGAATGATATGGTATACAACCAAGTACACAAGCAGGTATTGGTGGAAAGGAGATTCTAAATGATCATATGTATAATCCCAATGGAACAAAGACACATTAGGTAGTTCTAATAAATTCCATGCGGTAATAAATTTCTAGAGATAGTTGTGTTGGTGATGCCACTAGTACGTGTCCAGGTGACATTACAAATTCTGAAGATCCTTCTAAAACACCTTCCTCTCTAACATATTTTTTATGAATTAGATTTGGTTTTTGGATAACCTATTATATTTTTTCTTCAATTTATAATGTTATGGATTCCTTCACAATGTATTTTGGTCTATGATGTGAGATGTTCTGAGTGTTCACTTCCTTATGTGAGGCATGATGATGACAATGACCAGGGTGGAGCATCGAAGAGTTTAGACATAGAGGAACCATTCCAATATCACACCAAATTAAGAGTCCTATATCCATCGAGTATATACTCTCATGTTGTACTGGGGTTCATGTCCTCTATTTCATTATGTATATACTATGGTGTCAATACCCTATCTCACTAGGGTGTAGGTTTTTTATCCAAGGAGATGATTTTCCCGTATTTCACTAGGGAGTGTGTCCTCTATACTTTTTGTGTGGATATAGAGGTGGTACTACCATGTTGCACCACATCAATGGTCCTTGATTCAAAATTATGGAACTACCATGTCGCACAAGGGTGCATGTTATTTAACTTTTATACGATACTCCTCTATCACACTAGGGTAAATTTCTTCCTTACTTATTGTATTGATACATAGGTGGAACAAACATTGACCCCTGGGTGCAGTTCCTATATCCATGGAGATTGTACTCCCCTATCACACCATGTTCCAGGCCGTCTATATGACTTCTATGAATTGACATGTGCTTTGTATGGAATCAATGATGAAGTTGGGAAGTTGTTTTCAGCCTCATCAACCATAGTAGGGCTATGGTATAGAGATCCCATTTCTCTTTCATATAGGTTTCATATATGGGAATATATATATATATATATCATTGGGTTTTATTTCCCTCTTTTTTTAGTTTGAGCTAACTACATCTATCACGTCTCATATTCCTCCCACTTCATTTTTTAGGAATACTTCTAAGGATAAAAATTCTCAACCATGAATGTCATTTATCTCACATATCATTTCATATGTAGAATATGGATATATCAGATGTGATTTTTTAGGATCTTAAGCACACTTAGGTGTATATACTACAAATGGTGGTCGAGATTAGAGATATATGTCCATGATCACTCTCTCTCAACACTTATTTCCACTAATTATTGGGATGGGACATCTTTTATTCATGGGATTATATTTTACCATTATATTTCATATTTCACTATCACACTCTACTATCTTCCCTAGATATTATTACATGAATTATTTGTACTCTACACAGTATTTATTTTTTTGTAATTCCACTTCACTTGTATATGGAGGTGGTTGGGTGCCTTCATACATGTAATATTAGACAAGGACTACTATTTTTATATGAATTTTGGAGCTCATCACTTGTGAATAGCCTATAGAAGCGGGCTTATGGTATTTGTAGATCAACCTTCCACTAGCTAGCAGGGCCTCGGTTGGTTAGGTCAGGATGGAGTGATATCAGAGGTTGTTCAACCTCATGATGGTGTTTTAATTTTTCACCATTATAAATATTGGTTGGGAATTTTGGGAAATACTGTCAAAATGTCACAGGTGGAGATCACATGTCAGGGAACCTAAAGTTGGTACAATGGTCAACATATCCATTCAGTATAACTCTAACTACCATCTTGTTGACTCATCATATCGATAAAATGGGGAAAGGGATCATATGTACATGAATCATATATGGTTTCATACATTTAATATTCTTCATCAGTAAAATTGATATATATATATATAAGTGTGTATATATATATATATATATGCACATCAAACTATTGTATGTACAGATTAATTTTAAAGATGATTCCACAAATACATCAATACAAGTTAATGGATGAGGATAATAATAATAATTTTATAACTAATGAGGCCTCATTTAAGGGTCATCCCAGGAGATCATTAATCTTTGAGGGAAGGTAGTAGGTCCCCCACATATCATGTAGAATATTATATTAGTAGATCAGACTAAGGATGGTCATAGGCTTAGTGCGGTCCACAGGTTCTTGTGCCAGAGGCCCAGAACAATAGGATTGGATAGAGTTGGTGATAATTGTGTTGATCCATATGTATACCCCAAAAGATCAGATGGTTTCATTGGAAGAAAAAAATTTCCATGTATTATTTGGTAAATGGTATTCTATAGTCATATAGATACACGATGAGTTATAACTCCCATGTTATGACTACCGATAGCTATTTTATGAGTATTAATTCCCATAATTCTTGTGTATAATTTGGATTCTAGACCTGTTGGATCTATTTTCAGGGAGGGGTGACAATTTTAATTAGTCCATGAGGTTCATTGAAATTACAAAATACTCTATCAACATGATTTTAGATTGTTACATCTGGGTACGAATTTTTATTTGGTATTGTATAGATATGTCCATGTCATTGTATAACCCTTGTGATTTATCAGATATGTTGGTGTACAAGAGGAAGGTATAGAGATAGATAGATTCATATCTAGGAGAATTCCGTGAAACTATAACTAGATAAAGAAATCATGGAGATGATTGATTTGTGGAAGCTACTAGGTTATAGTCGGAAGGGACTTGTTGTAAGATTTCTCCTCCGATCTAGATTCAAGATTCTATTCATGCATATCATGGAAAATAAAAAAGTACCAATTCATCCCAAAGAGGGAAAATGTGATGAATATTATGTGTGAGGTAACACTGAACATGATTTCTTAACATGACATGATGATGATGGAAGATAGACAGTGGATGAGCCACCACAGAAGAGGCATCCCATTGATCATGGGTCTCCCATTCATGGCTAGGATATCTTTAGGGAGGATGAGATGGAAAATGAGTATGTGGGATAATTGAATGAGGATATGGTGGAGGTGGATGGATTAATTATCTAATTCCCCCACAACCACCAGGAGTCCCATACTAGGCTCATGGAGGTGGTGGTCGGTTCCATGGGTAGTTGCAGTATATAGATTCTTATGACCCTACAGATCATAAGATGATTAGAGGAATGATATGTGTTTATTATACTATAGAATTATAATTAGTATACAAAGGTTTGAGTTATCCCTTTATCACCATACTCGTGATGTCAGATTCAGAGAACTCAATTGAGACTTTAGACCAAGAGCTTTTTCATGGGGTTCTAATGGGGATCCCATCATTAAAATTGCATAAATTTTAGTAGTAAGATCTATAAATTAGGATAAAGTGTTTATTATGGGTCAGATTGATCAATATAATGAAACCATATTATTTCAACTTACGTATTGACTTTTCTCCACTGTATGATCATAGATCGACAGTCATCGCAGTCATGTGAGGTGCCTTTGGAATGATGGGATGATATTCTCAATTTTAATAAAGAGAGTTATATGTAATGAGTGGGTGGTTATTGTGAGTTGGAATATACAATATACTACTCATCTATTGGATAGTTTATCCCTTACAATGTCTATCTATTTAGGTATCTAGGTTACTTTTGTCATGGAAGATTATATTGAAGACTTCTGTGATGATGTTCCAGGACTACCTTCAAGTTGGTAAATTAATTTTTTCATTGATTTTCCCCTTGTTCTTCTCAAATATCTTTTTTATAATATCTGATGTACCTAACCTATATTTTGGATATGAGGGTGTAGTTGGAGGACCATTGAGTTAAGAATTTTATCAGAACCAGTGTGTCCCTCTAGGAAGCTCTGATATTTTTCATGACAACAGTGGAATATAGATTGATAATTTTGGTTGATTATCAACACCTAAACATGAACATGATATATAAAAAGTAACTCATACTGAAAATTGATGAACTCTTTGATAAGTTTTGAGTTGTGAAGTTTTTCTCAAAGATATATCTCTGGTATTGATTCAATTAGTTGAGGGTTTCTGAGGATGAATTTCTAATAACTGAATTCTTTTGTAACTATAGAAGCTATAAGCTCATGGTGATTCATTTTGGTGTGATTAATTCCCATAATTTATCAATGTATTTTAATAATTAGATCATCTATCTATACATTGACAAATTTAAGGTTATCTTCTCTGATGATAAACTCATCTACACTGTGATAGAGGAGGAGCATGCATAGCACATGAGAATGGTCCAAAACATGCTTTCCCAGAAAACGTTTTTATAAAAATATCGCCAAGTGGTAGTACCTGATCTCCATGTTTATATTTTATATTATTTACACTTTTGATAATAGATTTCATATGGAACTATTAATAAACAATATAGTGCATTCTGGGGAGCCACCCATGATTAGGCTAGAGGGAGATGTTTTTTGATATTGTTGGGTTACAACATGATGTTCATGGAAGACTTATATATTATTTCATCCCCATTATCTTCCCTGATGTTTAATGATAATTTGTTTACCTAGACATAGAAGTGTGTGAGATAATTTTAGGTGTTGAAGATAAGTTTTACTAGTGATATATTTTTGAGACTACCATATCAGTGTGGGGATTCACTATCATATTACAATTCCACTGAAGTAGGTCGTAGTTGTTTGTTGATACACTAGAAGGCAGTGATCCCAAATTCCATAGCACAGTTGACATCCCATAATAATATCTATGAAAATAATGAACTGGAGTTGGAAGTGGTAGTCTATATTCTAATGATTTATAGGAACAAATTTCGGGGCGATAGATTCATTTTTTACATAGACCATCAGAGTATCACGTTTTTCTTCACATAGAGATATCTGAACATCAGATAAAGAATTTTATAAAATTTATTATAGGAATATAACATTGTTAAAGTCTATAATACATGGATGGGAAACATTATGTAAGAATATTTTTTCATGACGTACCATTTTCATTTGGCGGATGAGATAACTGATCAGATGACCTCTTTATATCATACCTTGGTAGATGAGTTGGGTGTATACTATATTTTTTAACAGTGTTAAATCCTTTGATTCTGCAGCTTGTGATGGAGGACTAATTTAAATACATCATCTTAAATATATTATGTGGCCAGATATGCTTAGAAGATTCACCAGATTGATTCTTAAAGGCGGGAATCATATCATCCTTTTGTAGGTAAGGATTGGGGTAATGGTCATGATTGAAGAGGAGGTTATGAGGTAGTTTCACCATTCTGATTTGGTTGAAAATCCTAATATAAGCAATATGTATAGAGACCATCAATGATAGTGTTGGTGGGATTTCATGAGGTGGAGTGTGTCTGAATTAATCTCTCGAATTTTTTGAATCTCAGTATGTGATGGTTGAGAACCAAGTTCCAGTAAGTTAGTTGTAAAATATTGAGATCACGTAGTGTAAAAATGATGGAATATTCATGGAATTTGTGATAGGGAATCCATATACATTAAGAAACCATGATGCCAAATGGGTGATAGGTGATCGACTAACCGTTTCAGCACACATACATATTATTAGAAACATGAGTTCCCTATAATATTTTGGGATGTTGTACGAACCTAAAATCATATTCCTCCATTGGATATCAAAGATACCTATATATGATCATGATGCGTGGTTCCAGTCATAGGGGTGTAGAGGACATTAGGATGCATTCAAGACCCAATTGAGCATGAGTACACCTTTTCACCTCAACATCGATTGGAAAATTTAGTGCACTCTCCATTTATTAGAAGAAATGTATATATATTTTGTTTAATACATTTTCTAGAGAAATAAATATAACTTAACTTTGGTGGATAACTCTTATAGAAATTCATATCTTTCTACTATCCACATCACAACATTCAAGGCCCAGTATTGGTGTCTATGCATGACACTTTTATGTTGGATTGAGATAGATGTGGAATTTCCTAATGGGTCAATGATGGTGTAATAGAAAAAAAGAGGTCCCGATGATCCTATATTGGATGAGGAAGGCCTAGAGATGTTATAAATCATAGATAGATCGAAATTTTATTCCCTTGCAGTTTGGCCATGGATGACACCTTTTTTCATTGGAGTCTCACAACGATTATGATTAAAGAGATTTGACCAGGGAGGAAAGCATTCCCTGAGGATCATCAGGATGTTTCAGATCCTATAGAGTGTTGCAAATGATAATTACAATAATTCCTTACCCCTCCCCCCCATCAATTGGGGTTGGTGAATGATGTATTTCATGTGTGACAATTGAGAATATTTGTTCATGATCATACACATGTTATCGACTGGGGAAAGCTATAAATTAAGGTTGGATACACCTTCAAAGAATACCATGTTGTGATCAAGGACTAGAAGGAAGAAATCATTTTTTATGGATTATTCCATTGGATTTTTTGATGTGTCATTAGAGGAATATGTAGGAGAGCTCATTTGAGTATGAGAGTCAGATGTGGGATCAAC
The DNA here is from genome assembly GCA_963277665.1 of Viscum album. Lineage (NCBI taxonomy): Eukaryota > Viridiplantae > Streptophyta > Magnoliopsida > Santalales > Viscaceae > Viscum > Viscum album. The sequence continues at coordinate 234,743,120 of OY728157.1, read as the reverse complement.
ATCCCAACCACTTTTCTTAGTTATATTTGGGGGGGGGATAAATTCATTGAATGAGGGAATAATAAAGAGACTCTTTTTTTTAAAAGTAGCACTTTTAAATATATTAAGGACTATTCTTATAACCATGATTTGAGATAGTGCATGATTCTGAGGCCCGATGATCCAGAAATTATTTTTCTAAAAATATTCATTTTTTTATATTAGACAAATGTTGTTTTTCAAAAAAAATGTATATTTATTACACTATTAGATCATACATATGAGATAATAGTTGAATCTATAGGTTTTTTTTACTCAAGGTGTGATTTGAAGTTGGTAGGCTCTAGATGTTTGGATGAAGAATCTGTTAGCAAATGCATTTAAATTAAATAACATTATTAATTTATTTATTTTAATTAAAATCAACATAATATAATCTTCTATAAATATATTGTTACAACATTTCACCAGGGTTAGTCACATAAAATTTGGAGTTTTTTAGAGGATATTTTACATCCTTCATTGGCAGATCCGGATCGGATGTCGAAAGATGATCCGATCGAAGTGAATTGATTGACAATAAACACTATGGGACTTCCTCATCACTAGAGAACACATTATCCACCAATGATTGATATATAATCTTGTTAGGAGTTGTAAACATTGTTTACCTCCCTTTATTTCAATATTTATGATGTAATTATCTCTTTTTCATTGATTTTAGATTAATTTAATCCTTCACATGGAAATGTGTATCGAAATAATTATTTTTTGACATATTCTTGAATTATACCAAGTATCAAAAACCAAATATAACATATTTATAATCCGTTCCCAATAAGTAATGATCAATTATTGATGCATATTTTTTTTAGTTCCTTCGACCCATATCTCTTCCAACTTATTTTTTATTGGCTGGTGGGGCCAATGTTCAACATTTCTCTGTGGGTACATACATGATCAGACCCCATGTTTTTTTGTGGATATTCACAGACTGACAAGATAAATAATTTCAATACATATTTGGCAAGGATTTGGGGATAGTGGTGATGGAAGCCTTGATCCAGATTATGAGGTAGGGAAGGAAGTTTCACAGTTGGTTTCCAGGATGTACTACGAGACTCTTATGGGTTACTATATTCTGAGGTTTGTCCATTATATGTTGTCAAATTCACATTGTATTATTTTATCATTGATTATAGAATTTTTTTCGATAAAATAGGTATATTTGGTGGAAATAGTAATGGATATGGAAGGCATATTATGGGTCTGGATAGATTCTAAAATACTGACTATATGACATGTATTGGGATGAACACATGTCATGCTGTCACCCAGCTATGATGTCTAAGGTTTTGGTTAAAATACAGGGATCACATGTTGTGTTGATGGGAACATTACATGTAAACACTTCCTAGGATTCCATGCCTTTTTGCAGCCTCATGCACCTTAGAAGTCATATGGGAGGACACATCGTTTACATTTGGGAGTACATGAGCATGGGCTGGTACACAGTCATGGCTAGGTACACGACCTAGTACACATTCCTGTCTTGAAAATGATGTGAATGAATAAGAGAAAACTTATTAACCCCTGGAGATCGAGACAAACTATATTGTACCTTCACAATTCATGTAATTCTACATTTCTAGTGAACTATGTGTCGTAGTCGACATGACCATAATTCAAGGTAAGGTCACACACAATTCAGACCACTGTACACATCATTTTCTTCTTTTTGAAACATATAGCTCTCATATTTCCTTCATTTTGACTATTATTTTGGTCTATGATCAATATATCTTGTTTTTTTCCTCATATAACTTGATGGTTTTTGTTATTTTGGATTTTGAGATATGATTCGAGATGTTCGGAGCATAACACATTCTTAAGAGAGCTTTACAGTCATAGTGATTTCGTAAGATCATCAAATATTTCATACAAAGAAGTGGAACTTCCCAATCACACATGGGGGTGAGTCATCTATCTATGAAGATGTTTCTACCCTAATTCAATAGAGGTTTTTTCCTGTATGAAAAAATATATATGTGGAACTCCCCTATTAAACTAGGGAATTTTCCATCTATCCGTGAAGATGGGACTCCCATATCACACCACGGTCTGGATCATCCATAATCAATAAAAAAAATAGACGGCGTTGATTCCTAGTCAGTCCAAGATGTTTTTCCGATATCCAAAGTTGTGGTACTCCCATGTTGCACTGGGATGTAGATCCTCCTCTCTCAGTATATATATAAATAGGTGGAACTCCCCTATCGAATCAATGTGTAGGTCATCTATCCACAATGGAAGTACTACCCTGTCACACTATGGAGGCAGTATTCTATAATTCTAGTACATATGTAGAATAATAAATCCTTTGTCGCACCATGGCATGTGTCCTCTATATTATTACATTAGATAGATTTGTGATATGATGGTCACTAATAATGGACCAGCAGTTTTTGAGGTAAACTAATCATATTGGACTAGGTCGTGAGATGAACATCCCCTTTCTCTCTCATCATATTTTATTTTATTATAATATATATTTATTTCGGTGTGTGATGTTGTGGTTTGTTTCCCTATTTCATTGGGTTGTGATGAATAAATTTATTGTGCATCCTATTTCTCATGCTTTAGTATCATGGTGTCTTACTGAGTATGTATATAATCACCCCAATATGGGATTTTTATGCATGTGTTTTTCCTTATAAAGATGATGGATATATCAGTAGTTATTTAAGAGGATTATAGGGATACTCTATTTCATAGACCTCATATAGTGGTTAGCTTTGTAGATCTATAGTCAAGATCCCTCTATCTTGTAGTTCTTCATTTCTAGTTGTACTCAGGATGGGATATATTTTTTGGTTGGGAATGTGTTTTCCCTTTTATTTTCATTTTCTACTATCTCACTCTATTATATTCCCTAGAGGTTATGGCATGGATGGTATGTATTTTAGATAATAATATCTTCTATTAATTTTACATTGCACTTCTTCATGATGATAGTTTGGTGTATGTATATAGGGACTTCAAGAAGGTGCCTCCCATAATAGTTATGCCTTTATAATATTATCTCCATCCCCTAGAAAATGGAGTTAGCCTTGGGATAGTTCTTGCACAGACATCTGTTGGGCATTCAAACCCCGATTTTTTGAGTCATGACATATATGCACATTTAAGTTTTTTTATGAAAAACACATCTTGGAAAACATGCTTTACAATTTAAAATCATCATGATTATATAAATAAATCGAATTAATTTTCAATTAAATATATTTTACTAACTGTTAATTTATATTGATCTGGGGAATGTAATTCCCCTTACTGATAAGAAAAAACAATTCATTAATTATCTCACTCACAAGTGATAAATAGACAAGTTAGTATACCCAACAAATTATATATCAATTATGTCATTCATTGTCTTTTAAATAATTCCATTCATTGGATTCAACCAAAATATACATACATGGTTTTTTGGTTAGTTATGTGAAATGAAAAATGGTGGAAGAATAATTGATACACATAAATCGGTGTTCCTCTATGAGGTTACAACCCTACAACAATATCTAGGGTCTAAATGAACACCACGGATATGTTCTAGGAAATTAATTTAATGTATTTTACATTTTATGAGAAATGTGTGGAATCTCTCACATTAAGCATAATGAAAAGAATTTATAAATGGGGGATATTTAATATAAAATAATAAAATACTATATAAATCATGCATAATAAGTTTAAATCATTCATTATTGGTCTTTGATTCGAGTGAATGTTATAGAAATTGAATGAAATGAGAAACACCATGAAAGTAGGGTATATGACCCCTCATGTAAATATAATCCCATATAGAGAGATAAAATTAAAAAAGAATACATTGTAATTACATAAATAAGTATTGAGTTCTAATTTAATGAATTATGGTCGAATCAGAGAACAAATGGAATATATACTTCAATGCCTATGCGATAAGGGGTAGATCTCCGATTGAAAGAGGAGGTTATGTGATTGAGAGGGTGAATGAATGATTATTTTGTTATAAATTTATAAATGAAAATAATAATAAATTAACCATTTTCGAAAGGGGTCATGTTTTAGATGCATGGTTTTAAAAAAAAATTCCATCCAGGCATCTTGTGTATCCCAAGATCCAAACTCCCAAAAGGTTCATGCATATGGTTAACCATGTTTCAACCTTTCCTTTAGTACAAAATTATTCAATGTCTAGGACCATATTGAGTGAAATAGTGAACATTCCATTTGGTTCACCTCTAAAATTTACATTGGAAATCCATAAGGAGATGTATCCTCATTTGAGTGATTCAAAAAACCATTTGAAACCCTTATATATCCACATAGTTTAGGATCACAATTATTGGTAACCATGTTCCACTATTTTTAATTCTAAAAAATGGTATTTAGAATCCTAATGCACTTAAAAGTAAAAAAGTACACGGAAGACACCTCTCAAGAATCAAAATCCATCTAAAAATAGAATTGGAGTGTTTAAAGTCTTGTAATCTACATCCTGATGTTAGGATATCAATTCTCTTATCCACAAAAAGAATATAGAATTCCTCTATAAATTCTAAACCTATCCAAAGCATAAGATATTACATGATACCCACCACATAACTTATCATCCAAGATAAGACATAGATAATAATGAAAATGTAATTAAATGTACTATGTTAATGAATTTCAACTCAAATACATATGTCTTGATTATGGATGCCCAACAACTAAAATGTTCCTCTATAATCATACAACACAAAAGCTTTTAAAACCTGATTCAAAACTCATATCAAAGAAGAAACATCATGTCATGGCTTACTCGATCCAATATAATTGAGTGTACAATTGATTCATTGTCCAATTCATAATATACCTAGTGGAATTCCCCACCAATTTTTTTTGATCCTGATGGAAAAATTGGATCCACAGTGCTTCCACTATTATAATTTCCAACCAATGTACTCCCTTAACATCCTAGTGACTCTCTTGACACATTCATAACGAGATATTATAGTCATGTTACAATGAAATCTATATACATTTCACATATTGAATTTTTCTTCAAATTCACCAGGTTACCACTATACTTCACTTGTCTCATCCCACGACATAACCAATGTGGTCACTCGTAGACCACACCAACTATTTGTGGAAATTCAGGTCAAATAAACTTTGGATGACTTCATACTAAAGCGTTTAGATTCAATAGACTATATATAACCAAATTCAGATTATAGATCCTTTTACTCTAATAAATATCAATTCCTTTTCATATATTGTCACTGAATCCCATAAGCAGCATCTAGTGATGTATCCTAAATGAAGAATCTATTTTCCATATATTTCATCGGGATATGACAAATGCACTCAAACAAACCAAATCTGAAACCCTTCTGTCTTAAAAACTAACATGGACCAGGTGGCCCACCGTAAACATGAACCAATTATTTATTTGTGACTCCACCAAATAATTTTTTGAGAAATCAGACCATATTGTATACCATTTATCTAATGGTATAAATGTACCTTTCATCCTTATAAAAATCAGTCTTAAGATCCCACCACCCTTCTCAATATAGGGCAACAATCTTGGTACCAATACCTGTATTTCTCACTAAGAAGTATCCATGTCATCAAAACAATGAATGTAATTATATAATTAATATATCCCATGATTCATCTATCCCCATACATAATTAATTGTATTCATATGAACCCACTCCTTCATCAGTGATAAGGAAACATTCATCATCACCTATTATTGGTTCCTATGAATAGTTCCCATTGAATTATACATGTTTCATTACACAAAGAGGGTCATCACCCTCTTACAGCCCATGGTGTACTCCACATATTATGGATTGCATTATACTTCTCCTCGAATTTGAATCCCATGGTTTCCATTACCCATATAAGAAAACATGTTTAGATAGATAATCATATTATCAAAACTCTCTCAATATACCCCGTATGGTGTCAAAATCTGGGGAATGATTTCCTCTAAATAGGATGTATAGGATGATTTTTTTGATACGAATTTATCTTTGTCCTATGTCATGATCATAAAAAATATCTTATAAATAACATAAACCACTCATAAAACTGTATATTCAAATAATGAATGTCAAGTTCAATCCATGGGTAAACCACCTCAAAAAACATAGTTTATTCATAAGTTATACCTCATCATTGGAAAATTATTTTAATTTTCCTAAAGCTTTATATTGGAAATCCCAAAAGAATCATAAATGAAATTATTGATACTAATACCATACTAATACTCTCATCAACATTATTTATTAACCATTTACAATGTGAAACCAATATGAACTAAAATATTCTTACATTGTGGGTGTACCATCCCATAAGACCTTGAAAACTATTCAACAAACATGCCCACAAGATGTTCATTAGCATGTCCAAACATTCCATACAACTCGTCAGGTCAATATCATTATGCCGAATGTTTCCTTGGAACCCTTTTATAAAATATTCTCATATATTATCATTTATTTATTTCAGGGTTGACCACTTTATGATGATGGTACAAAAATTAGAGTATCAATCAGTCAACTACTAGTCAACTTGTCAAGGATCATGAAGTGTCATATCCATCAATGTATGTATTGATTCCCATCACATCAAGATCATTTAAATATCATAAATACATCTACATTCTTATATTTCAAAACATGAGTACCATTTATTCATTAGTTTTGGAACTATCACAAATAAACCTCACCACCATTAAGGTATTCATAAAACATTTCCCTCCTCTCCCATAAATTTCCCTTAATAAGCTAAAAAAAGGATAACTCAACAATCCCAAGTCAAAAATAATGTCTTCATGGTATAACACCGATCCTTATTTATGATAAATCTAAACAAGGATAAAAGTTACATCATACTAGCCATATGGTCTCTTGCAAGAGAAATATATCCCATAGAAGGGCCTCTATTACATGAAATTAGATGCCCCTATATTTTCTCTGAAAATATCTATAACTAAAAACAAGTTAAAATATCACCAACTCATATGTTTCAATAACTAAAAACAATGGCATAATGACATATCCTTCCAAGAATCATCCTACAAGGCCCTGATCATTTATAAGCTTAAACATTTAAGAGTTCTCTCAATAGGATTACAATGCTAATATAAAATAAAAAAGTGTTGACACTAACTATTTATATATGTACATTAATAACCCATAAAGTATTTTTTTTAAATAAAACCATCTTTCTACCATGGGGGGTTTCATTTTTTCAACAAAGGGTCACATCTGACCTAAATTGTCAAGAAATGACACCAAACCATCATTGGACCTCTACTAAAAAATATCACCATCTTCTTATATCTAAGAGAAGTACCACAACCTGATTAGTCCTTAGTTTTAACAGAAATAATAAATATTAAAACTTATGTAACACCAATATTTTAAATAGGTTCTACGACCTAACCCTTTTTTTGAATGAAATAAAAAATGACCCTGAAAACCTATTGGAATATTCCATGTTCTTGTCCACGGTAAATCTCATGGTAATATTTGAAATAACCTCTATATGAGGGTACTTAATTTTCAATGACTCTAAATTTTTTATATAAAACATTTTAACTATTAAATTCATTTTAATTATTAAACAACCTATACATAAGTAATACAATGTACCATCTATAATGGAAAACAATTTTCTTCTATAATTATAACATTCATAGATGACGTATGACATCATTTTAGGAAAATTATTTATTAATTTAATTCAAACCACTTTTTATCCATATGTTCCCACAATAGGTAATTTTTTAAGAAAATGAATATCACAAGAAGTAGAAGAAAACACTATTTAGGATTTATCAATAATTTTAATTAACTAATGCTTCATATCAACAAATATCTAAAAACGAACAATGGAATTTTATTATTTTAATGGAATTGGACGGAGAATATTTCACAATTATTTTATATGAATCATTTACAAAGTGGCTGATCAAACTTTAAATAACCATTCCATATTAAAGGAATAAACTTCCATTGGGTTTTAAAATATTTAAGAAATGTCTTAATGGTCACTTATTAGGGCCCTAGCATGCCGATCTGGGTTTAGTTATATAGGATGTCATTCCCAATCCATGGAGTCAATTCCATATAAATTAATATTCTAATACAATTTATTTGTATCCTAATAAAAATAAATTTATAATAGTTTTTGAAACACCCTTATAAGGGTTATATCATTGGAATATAATGTTAAAACTCACAAAAATGGGTCGAATCAACAAATTAGGATGTAGTTATATAGGTTTCAACTAAAACATTTTAGTGGTAAAAACCTTTATATAATGAAATTTATATATAATTTAACTAAAATCCAAAAAATGAATTGAAATTTTCCAAAAAATCCAATTTTTAATGATTTTTATTATTTTTATTAAAGTAAATTCCTTTACTAATTTAATTTTTTTTGATTTCTCTAATTAATTATAGGTTTATTAAATATTATTCAACCATAATTCATTGTTTGAAAAACTATTTAGGTTGATATTGACACTTATTTAATAGACTGTAAATTTTAATGATAATGAATATTCTATCACAACTGACCTAAATGGTATGATGGAATTATTTTTTTATGTATTCTTGATAACCCCCCATTCAAGCGATGAGGGGGAACCATTACAAGTCCTAAAGGCTTATAGATTACGTGGAACATAGGGTTAAGAGACATTAAATAACCTCAAGGTCTAAAGGACATAAACCATACAATAAATACAAGGTACTTCACCACACAAGCATCTATATCATTATTGTAGATCTCCGCATTCACATGACCGTCTGGGTAATATTATACTGCAAGAACATGCTGGTCTCGATGGATTTTCCATACCCTCTAATTCTTCTAAATATGTTGGTTTTTCTTTGGTGACTGTGCCTAATCTAAATCCCCCTTTTGGGATTTTTTTTGTAGAGTCAGTCTGGGAAAACTGTATTGATCATGTGGCCGAAAGGCCTATAGGTTTCTTAAGGGTCTTAATAGTGGACCAAAATCATTACTAACCCAATGAACTTAAGGACTCCAAGCCCAAAATGGTGGCCAAAGATGAATAGATCCAGCTGCTACTCTACTGAACAATACCGATTACAGTAAATAATACAATAACTACTACTCTGCCCAAATAGTTTTGCTACAGTATCTGCACAATATCGGAACAATACCAAGAATTATTCCCCCACCTAGTTTCGAACTTTTGTTTCATGCATGCACATAAAGATACCTCACCAACTATGTTTAGGATCATTTGTCGATTAGAAATGTATAAAATATGCTTATATATTAAAATATTCATGAAATAATGGAATGTAATCAGTCAAAAATGGAATTTTTAAAATCATGATAATAACATGTGAATCTGACATTCCAAAAATAATATGTGACCACATCTCATCTATTTCCATTTTAGGCAATGATTTCAATCTCATAAACACATAAAACAAGGATACACAGTGTATTATTAAAAAACACGGTGTATACTACACGAGCATCCCCGACCCTTGTTGTTAGTGAAACGGCTGGGTACACGGTTGACTAATACACGACATGTACTTATCATAAACTGTGTGTCCCCGAAGACATTCTACAACCTCGTGTCTCTGTTCACATATCAGTAACATGGTTTAAAAACTACACGACGCGTATTAATAAATTACACTCCATGTATTCTAGGTTTTTCCCGGGCAGTAGCTCAGAAACTGCACCGAACGCCAGAAACACTGAAAAAAACATCTATGTTCCAAATTACGATCCGTAGGGGCCCATACATCTTGTTAATCAATGATTGGAATCATAAAAATGCATACAAAAAGTAAACAACATAGAAATCCAATGATCCACCAAATTCCGATCCTCAAGGGCCCATAACACCTCTATGACCATTGTTTGGAATCCATGATAAATAAACTCCAAAAATAAACAACACCCTATCTACATAGCGGTATTTATATTAGAGAAAATATCAAAACATCATGCATGATATATCACGTCAGTTATCACAACATCATGCAATCTCTAATTCACCCTAGATGACATGGAAAAAGGCATGACATGTGATTTCCTAACCAGTGCCTATATGATAAATGAGATGGAATACCCTCATCTCATTGGGTTGCAACAAAATAGAACCACAATAATATGAACTGTAACAGTGAAAATCAATTGCATCACCCAACGGTGAAATATAATAAACTGTAACACTTGCAAAAAAATTGCAAATACAGGGAAAATTATCTTTTCCCAGTACACGAGTTAATTACTCCCTAGCACTGATAAGTATTAACTACCCATTCCTTCATATCCCTCTCTACTGTCGCAAATTAGTAAGGCAATATAAAAGAATGAAAACCCCTCTAATACAACTTTGTATCGACTCGAATCCGGAGCCTCATAACTGGTGCCCCGAACCCAGTTCGCCACATGACCTCAAGCGCGTTTCCCCAAACGCCAGAGGCTGCCGATGAGCAGCGATGGACTTGGTGAGTCGGTGGGGAAACAATGCCCTCATTGGGTAAAGTATAAAATGGAAGAACAGTCATGCACAATAGTGGAAGCAGTAACAATATACAACAATTGAAACTAAAAGTACAAGTAATGTCTGATATAATAATGATGCAGTATGGTACATGTGTCTATAGAAAGCACTAAACAAATCAACATATTGTAAAACTACTGAAACCAATTACTAAATTTAATCAGCAACTCCAGCAGCATCGCGGGCCAAAGCCTATAGTCATTCTCTCCTACTCCAACTAGCAATCAAGTACCTGAGGTAGAATGGCCAAAATCCTTATCCACGCCTGCAACCATATAATCTGTTTGGGCTGAAAAACTGGACCCAAACAGGGTCTGAGACAAATCCCAGTAGGCAACCACTATAAGATTTATGCCCTACTGTTAGTGAGAAATATAAAAAATGTAAAGGAAATAAATACAGTAATGAACTAGGAGGACACCAATAAAAATCCTACCAATTACCATTAACATTATATTAATTAAACAACCAGTGAAACTAGAAAATTTATCTATTACAAGATAAAGAAAGTAACACAACATGTAACTCAAAATACTACCTAACCCACAAGCAGTACAAACCCAAACTTGTTCTTTGGCTTAGTGGACTTATCACATACATCCAAAAAAAATACACACTGACTCTCTGGGTGGCTCAAACTAGAAGTCCTCTATAGTCCAGTAATCAAACAAGGCACAGACACTATGGGAAGCTCTCACGTCAATTCCCATATAGTCATGCAATAATACCTACAGACTGTTTGAGGAAGCACATACGTCTCATTCCACATGTGGTCTCGATGCGTGTGTGAACTAGGAACACTCTTGGGAAGAAAATAGTCATATTCATGTAGGTCCTGTGTACGAAACTAGAACCAAAAGAACCTCTAGGGAAGCACATAATTGTATATTCCCTCTTTGATCTCCTGTACTAGGTTCCCACAGCCCTGAGCAGTCCAGTCGTGCCTAATCAACTTTCAACAGCCCAAACTAAGTTCAACAACTACTTGTCTAATAGATACAATGCATGAAAAGAATTTAAACAGCAGGAAACACATGCAATTAGTTATAACAAGTAAACTAGCAATTGCCATAGTGTTTACCTCACAGGAAAATAGTTCCAAACGGTAATAAACAAACAAACAGGGTAAAACACCCATGGGGAGATCCTCAAACATGCAACCAAGAATACATTAGTATAAATTAATCATTTCCTAATAAGCAATCTAAGGAAATTAAACAATATGATCAAAATCCCAAACCCGGGATACCCGATACATGGGTATCCTAAACATTTTCAACAAAAACTCAAAGACATTCAACGTAGGAAAAAAACACCTACCTCGATGCAAGGATATCGATATAAGTGAACCATGATGATTGATTCCCCTTAGAACATCGATGATCTGGGAAAACATCCAAAACTCTCAACCCATGATAAAATGAAAATGATGAGGAATCATGAAACAAGGATAAAGAAGAAGAGAGAGCTTACTGAGTCGATCCCAACGCAATCGACGGCGGAAGAAACGGAGATTAGATGGTAGCTCAGGGTTTGGAGAAGGATTGTGGATGTATGAGATCTCTCGGCCGAATCAAACATAGAAGAAGGTCATTCTAGCGATTAGGAGCATCCCTGGTTTGTTTAGTGAAAAAAAAAGAAAATACATGGTGTGTACTTCTGGGGGACTAGGAATGTACTTTGTTGTTTCGTACTCTGCTTTATGTGGCTCCACATCACCCATACACACCGTGTGTGTCGCCAGGACACAATTAGCACACGAATTTTAGTGGAAAAGGAGTACAATGTGTGTACTCTGAATGTACATGAATTATACTTCAAAAATTTCTAGCAAAACTCATTTTTCTCAAAAATGACCAGAAAAAGATAAACATACCTGAAACGAAGATCCGGGTTCTTACATCCCTTTTATCCTAGTAAAACATTAATCATTTATAAAAATATATTTTATTTGTGTATCGATGGTATATAAATTTATGGAATTATTATTTTTCATTCAATTTTTTTTGTTTTTAATTGTCAATATTTACAGAATTTAGCCAGGGCCAAACAAAAAAAGTTCAAGGTTAATTCCTCAATAATAATGGCATAGGGATTTCTACCCTATTTCTTCATTGGATCATAATTAGTATTTCCATTTTCCAATGTATTTAAAATTACCTAGAATGTTATCATTTTATGACCATACTTCTATAAAACAGATTGATATTATAGGTATGACTGATAATGGTGGTTCGTTGTTGGAATCGTTAATGATAGTGGATAGATCAATGGAGAATGAGAGTGAATCGGGGTTTTGTCATCATATTGATTGTCTCACTTTAATATAGATGTATTTGGTGTGTTCCAAATAAATTTTCAAAGACAAATTAATGTGAGAAAGTGATGGTGGGGATCATTTATCTCAGATTCATGATCTACAAAGTGATTTCTAACCGAAAATGATGTTGTAATTGTTCTCATGATATAATAGAGATGAAATTATGGGTTCACGAAAATATCATGTTAAAAGAATGGAATTATGCTTTACATGCTATGTGCGACCCTCATGTGGAGCGCTATGGTTTCAATGGTGAGTTAAATATCACACTCTGTGTGTCTTGGTCCCTTGTGGTGTGATCATTCTATAGGTGGTTGGAAGGTTCCTTAGACATTACATGGAGATGGATATGAGTAAATTTGATTGGATATGTAGTTTACTCTGACAAGAAAAAGTCCAGGTGTACATGGAATAAATAGTGGTACACGAGAATGACTTGGAAATATAGGTTGGGTGTCAAGTGATCTCTACACATCATGTTCTATATCTACTTATCATGCGTGTGAGGATTTACATTTTGTGGTAGAAATCACCACATCCGAAGATCCTTGTTGTGAGATGAATGACATGTACTAAACTTACTTATGATATAATCCCTTAGAGATGTATTGGATCTCTTTATATCTTTAGTATTAACTAGTGTTGTTGGGTGGTTTCCCCCTTGGTCTTTACCCTCAAGAGTACATTGTGGATGTACATCCTTAGCTACATATTATGATCTCACCTAGAGGATGAGTCCTAAAAAGTGATTTTTGTGGCCCCCATGATATTGTTGCATATTCAACTAACTACATTAAACCCTAAGTGGTGTTTTTGTAATTTGTGTGAAATACTTGATTGGAGAATTGAACCTCCATCTAAAAGCTCACATCGATAGGGTTAATGGAATTATTGGCATAAGATCCCCTAGGTAGTGTCTTGATCAAGTTTGGGATCACATTTGTCCTCAGTGGTCATGGATGTGACCCCCTAACTGAGTATAATGGTCTCATGTGACCAGTGATGTTTATTGGTTGGGTCCCAATTAAATTTACCTATTAGATGGGTGTCTCTAGTTATGGAATAGATCATGTGGTGGATTGTCCTAGAACAAAGGTTGTGTTGAACAAAATGATGTGGCTAGCAGTTGCTGTGACTACCTTGGGGTTTGGTTTCCTTCCAGATTATATTTTTTTTCACTATTTCATTTTATTATTGTATTAATTTTATTATCTTTATATTATTAATGCATTGTATTTATTATTTTTAGGGATTCATACTGGATATTTTTATACTCAACCCTTCATAAGATTTTCTTCCACCTGCCATATCGTATGAAAATAACGGACCATTTGATGATGTCATGGAATAACAGGGAGCAGGCAGATCAAATATATATCTTGACTAGCCATTGTGTTTTACAAGTGTTTTATTTGATACTATTCATCACACATAGAAAATATTTGAATATATATGTTTATTTTTGGATCATGTAGTTATCCCCTTTTTATCGTTTTTTACATTACTATTATAATCTTGTAGTTATATTATAGATGTGTGCATGCATTGGCCTTAGTTGTTTTTAATTTTCTCATTGTTTAGGCATATAGACGTGTGTGTTGTGTATATAAAAATTTGTATAATGCCTCCCATTTGGGATATATTCATACTCAGCACTGGTCTCCACCCCCTCTCCTAATGTAGATGAGATTGGAATAGTCACAGGTCAGAACCTAATGGATGAGGTTGTGAGAGGATATATATCAGGGTACTAATTGGTGGGTCATACTGGGTGTTAATAAAACTTAGTAGGCCAACACCAATAGTGTTTAATGTAAATAAAATATGTAAATATATAATTAATTAGTTAACATATATATCAAATTCAATTTAATACAATGATGTAAATATGAACTATGTAAATTTTAGTTTCTCTGAAATTCCTCAACCCCTAAAGCTCGAAGACAGTGCTTTATTTTAATACATTTGAATGATTACAAGGAATAAAATCTCAATGGACCAATCAATTTAGCAGTCTTTAAAATATATTACATACACAAACATCGCATTATAATTCAAAAAATAAAAAAAAACATTGATAATCATTTTATAACTCCATTACTCTCCTACCTTAACCCAAAAAATATATCAAAAAACACTTCTTCACATCCTAGGTAAAAATTTAAAATAACAAATGGGTGAGTTTAAATGATCAGTGAGGATAAAGAATATAGATAAATCTATCATAAATAAGCTTAAATGTTCATTTCAATGTATAAAACTGAAACTACATCCTTTTAAAAATAATCTTCCTCATAATATGGAAATAATAAATCAAAAAATTCCTTTTAAACATAAACATAGATATTATAACAGTCAAATAATTACATATAATATCAATAACATATCTCAGAACGAGGAAATGTATAATTTTGGAAAAATTAACAATATTTTCAAGGCCTAATGTCAAGAAAATTATCATACCATCAAGGCCTTGTTTGAAGACACGTGATTGTCTCATGAGACCTACCAATTCATCATGGGGCTATTACGTGCATCATTAATCATTTACAATTTCTAATCCATTCCTCTTATGAAAAGGGTGAAACAAAACATTAACATTCATATTAAAAATAGAATACTAAATTTTAATACATTAAACTTAAACCAAAAATGTTATTATAATAGCACATCCACAATCAAACATATCATAAAAAATTCAACACCATATGGAATATTGAAACATTATAAATCTACAAAAATAAAGTATAAATATAGAAAAGGATGTTGACATAGATAAAAATAATCTAATTAATTCATTAAAACTTTTTGAGAGAAATATCCATTTTTTCATTGAAATTTTATAAAATATGAACACCTATAAAATAAAAAAATCCTTTGAAAAAACCTTGTCATCTAGTATGAGAAGCATCAAAGTGTTACGGTTTTATATCATTGGAAAATATCCAATTGCACCATATATGTTTAAAAGGAATTCATTACATAATTCTATGAATATGATATATTGTACATTTTTTGGAAAATGATACTAAGATTCCTATAATGTTTTTTTAAAAAATTAAATCACGGGAAATATAATTTTAGATAGTTTTTGTTAATATTTTTAATTACTATTTAACAAACCTTGGCATGGTTATTAAGAATGTCCCGGTAGACCCTTATGTATATGTAATATTAGATAACAAAAATATTGTGAAATTAACCATTACAAAAAACAATTGAAAGATTCTATTTTTTAAATTATTTAAATGAACATAAAAATTGGCATAAAAGTTCCTTTATAATTATTTTATATACATATGAGTAATTATTGAAAATAATATTAAAAATATTTAAATAAAGAATTTAGTAATTCATTAAACATTAAAATTGTCATATACCACATTCAACATTTAATAAATAAATAAAATATCATAAAATGAATATTTAAATACCATGAATATTAATTTATTCATGATACTAAAAATATTATGGGCATTACATACACCACATTGAAAAAATAGGTGGTGAACATGGCTTACATCTCAAAAAAAGTTAAAGTGAGACTGAATTCCCTTACCTTTGGTACGATACTATCTGTATGTGTCCAAAACTCCAATATTATGGTTTTAAAAATATTACTAACTTCTAAAAGAATCATAATAATATTTATGACATCATATATTATTCATTTATAACTTTATATCACTCGTTTATTAATAATTTCTATGTTAAAGCAACATTTTAGGTAATAGTCATTTTCATTATTGTTCTTGCTTTGACATACTACTGTTGATCATATTACTTAGATCAAGATTTACTTGCTCCCAAAATACATATCATGATTTATATATGATATATATTTATGACATATTCATATATAATAGATAGATATATGAAATGGAATACAATGTTCATTGAGACGGTAGGCCCAATGTACTTATGAATGCAATTTCTGTTTTCTTATCTTATTAAATGTATGTATGTAATTGAAAAAATGTACATAAACACGAAAAAACATACATATATATATTATAGTTGTATTATTATTTATTTTATTTAATAACAATTCATAATTTATATATATAATCACTCTTGAATGTTGAACGTGGTAAATGAATCACATCTCATCTTGGGGATAGTAATCATAAGTACACATGAGTAATAATATAAAATTTTAATTGTTAAATGGTATGTAATTGGATAGAATATGGATTTTATAGAAAAAAATATCATTTTATATTTTCTATTTACATCCTTTATATCAATAATTATTCCAATATAAATAAAGTGATCATGAAAAACAGTTTACACCACACCGTGTAGATGGTAAGTCATAAATACGCACACATTGTGATATTATTTTTCATAGGATGGGTAAAAGGAAGAATATGGTTTTACCATAATTATAATAACATCTAGTAATGTACAAGGAACTATATTTATTATTTTAGTCTTAAAACAATCAAAAATTAAGAAGTAGAAGAATAAAAATACTTGGAATGAGACGATAAAATGATTACCTCTTTTTGGGGTGCCACCTTTTGGATTGATCAACAGGACTCCTTTGGATGGATTTCATCCCAAAGTGTGGACTATAGTATAAATAAAGGGAATTTGTTAGAATAATTGTTCTAGGTTTGGCTGAGAAAAATGGCTTTGGAGATGTGAATTAATGAGAAGGAGAAGTTCCCATTTATAAGAGAGGTGAGGGTCCCTTTTGGAAGATCTTAAATTTTTATTTATTATAAATATAATTTGGGTTTTAAATAGCCCCAATGGTATTTATTTAGATTCTAATATAAGGATGGGTTATAATATTATTTTAAAAGTATTTTTAGAAATTTATTGGTCCTAAAATTTACATAATCATTTGGGTTTAAACCTTAGTTGAATAGCTTTACTCTTATAGTGTCTTCTTTTATTTTTACACTATGGGGTAAATATATTTACGATAAAATGACCAAAAAATTCAAGTTGGATCATTTAAGACATATTAATCACTATACTATATATTATTATGAACCTTATATTTTTATGAATTTTATAATAAAAAATTAATTATTATTTATTTTAAATTTTCATTCATGTCAATTTTTATACTATTCGAAATTTTCATTAATAAAAATATCATAACAACATGATAACATAAAAATAGTACATAAAATATGTCAGTAATGTTTCTATGTTATCTATACAATTATATTATTTTATTAAATAATTTAATTTTATATATATTTATATTTTTAATTTATTTATTCCAAATCTCAATTAAGTAAACAATAATTATATCATCTTTGTGTCACTATTTAATTTAATTTTAAATGGTCTAAAAATTATTAATAAATTATCATGAGTTATATAAATTTGTTATAATTATATTATATATTTTAGTAGAATTTATACTATGTATAAACCAATATTAATAATGATTTAATAATTTAATTATGAATATGACACGTTTAACTCTTCTTTAAATAGAATACAATAAATGTATTAATCAAACAGAAGTTGATTAAAATAGATCATAATTTAGTCCTAATGCTGGTTTCATCGAAATATAATTATCTAAAGAAATTAAGACTACATTTAGGGTATTTTTATAGTACTATAATATTATTTTTACCTTTAATTACCCTATTTTTCATTAACTGTGGTAATAAAATGCAAAAGATACTATTAACCAAAAATTATTTTTATCCTATTACACACAATTTTTCATCCTTATTACAACCTTTTATGTAATATTTTTAGAATTAAAGTCACATAAGATATAAAATTGCATTTAATTCTAATATTATAATGTGGCTTAAAGGCTGGTAAAAAGATGTAAAAAATGTATACTGAATTTTTAGATAAATTTAAGTTGAAAAATTGATTTCAATTAAATAAATTAGGTTAATATATGTATTATTTATCTATTGTTACATTAAATCCAATTTAAATTAAAAACAATTATTTTAATGAAGAAGTCAGTTTTTTAACAATAATGTAGTTTTTTTACTATTCATCCAAAATTGAAAATTTTCAGAAAATATGTATTCTCTCTAAGATATTTTTCATATTCCAAATTAAAAAATGATTTATTTTTAACAAATAAAAATTCTATGAGTGTTTAAAATTAATTTTATTATTTTTCACAAAAGAACATAAATAGTTGTTTATATATGAAAATATTTTTTATAAAAATGCATCTTTTTACAGAAAAATATACATTTCATAAAACAATTGATTTATTTAGGTTAAAACAATATAAATAATATTTTGAATATATTTAGTACTATTTATAATAATATTCCTAATATATATGATATAAATATTTCAATAAAATAATTACACAACTAAGGTGTGGTTTCGTAGAAACTCAATCTAGCTTGTTACACAAGACAAGTCAGTGTTGTGTGAAACTCAAACTATTTAAGATAATGTACCATGAATTATTGGAGGTGTTACATTCTCTCCATCTTCAATATATTGATTCCTTGAAATTTATACTCGTAAATAAAATCTATGGGATGGAATTTTCACAATTTTTTTATTGAAATCCCATATCAAAAAATAGATTCATCAAACCACCATTTTATTTTAAATAAAGAGAAGTACGATGGAGACTAGAGAAAACACATAATAGGGTTCCATATAAGAAAATATGGACACGAAATAAAATGTAACCATTACATTCCAATAGAGAGTGATAGATTAAAATATTAAGAGAATGTTACCAATCTAATAGCTATAAATCTGGGATGATCCAAGGGAAAATTTGATTCATCACAATAGAAAGTATAATGAATTTTTTTGGGTTTTATATAATTTTCCTACTTTTTAAGAATTATTTTACAATATAGAATAAGAACAAAAGAACACATACTTACATGACAGGTAGTGTTCCATCCTATAATGAATTTCTACCACAAACTCATCTTTTTCTCCAATAAATAATAAAATTCAAAACATTTTCTATTTATATTAACCATTTTTGGTCCCAAAAATTATTTTGTACTTAATATTTCATTCCATTTAATTAAAAAAATACAATATAAAAACATGGACATCGTGTAGGCTAGTGGTAGGTGATAAAACATTGCCATACATCAATTGTGGCTTTGATTCCTAATTCCTTTTCTGACACGGCGGGTTGTCACAAAACTTGCAGGTTGTACTTTTATTAAAACTATATTGTTATAAAAATCCAAAAAATAATCTTATAAAATGTCTTAACTTTAAACAATTAAATCCTATGTCTAACTTAATCCATTCCAACCATTAGACTTAAAAATAATAATTTTGTTCAAACTAATTATCAAATAATTTATAAGGTATCATAACCAAATGTAAATCGTTTTGTTATATAACATGTTTTTTAATACCTTAATCATGTATTTTCAAAAAAAAACTTGTTAATACCCTGAAGTTCAATGAAAAAATATTTAAATACATAGATTCTTATTTATTCATTATTTAAATTATATAATAATGGATATACTCTTTCATTCCAAAATTATTGTGAACTCCGACAAAGATGGAATAAATAGACCAGTAATTATATCCAATGTAGTAAAAAATATCCAATATAATTTAACCAAATAATATATATATTTATTCCAACATACTTATCTTTGAAATATTAAGGTTTTTCATTCCCTAAACCATATATTTTAAAAAATGTGTAACATGAAAATGTGTCACTTCACTTGGTAACATATAATATCAAATCCTTAATGAAATAGTACCACAATAAATCCTTACTTATATCCATAATTCATGAAATAACTACATTTTTTAAACAAAACTAAAAGAAATAATTATCATATCAAAATATA
The DNA here is from genome assembly GCA_963277665.1 of Viscum album. Taxonomy (NCBI): domain Eukaryota; kingdom Viridiplantae; phylum Streptophyta; class Magnoliopsida; order Santalales; family Viscaceae; genus Viscum; species Viscum album. The sequence continues at coordinate 234,722,407 of OY728157.1, read as the reverse complement.
AGTTCATTAATCAATCATCTTCGTATGTTTTAGTATCATAACGTGATTATTATCCAACAACATCATCTACGGTATTTACTCTGATGATTGAGACATTGTTTCGTATAGTGTCTCATCTCCTTGATGTTGAGTAATTGTACATTGGCATCATTTTGCTTACCCTTGTAATCACATAGTTGGTTTCCTTTTTCTCCACCCATATAACACACTCCCATTCCATTCAATATTTTATGAGGGTGATCCTTTCCACAATTATTATAGGTGGGAAAATCCATCTTTCCCTTCTTCAATTTATCCAACATTTTCTCTTCCATCCACTTCTCCTCTTACTTCCCTTGAAAGCAATGGGACGTTGAGAATGATGTACTTTTATTATTAACACATTATAACATTTCCCTATATTTTGATAATACAAGGTATACTATTTAAATTCAAAATGTTTTCTTAAGACAATGAAATATAAAATTATCCATACTCTTTGAAACATTTTTATTGGTGGAGTTGTCTTTCCTTATACTATGCACCATTTATAGTGACGAAATTCACTAGATTAGGTTATGAATCCTAATTAATAATTCCAAACTAGTAAAATATTTAACATAAATTGAAAATTTTATGTATATGTCATCCATTATTATCAACATGTATCTTCTACTACATAGTTAATAATAAATCCTTCATAATGGTTTGGAAAGAAAAAATTATTTATCATATGCCTATCCCCCAGAAGTGTAAAAACAAGTGTGCAGTAGGGCCATTTTTCATGTAAGAGGTTACCATGAGTCAAGCATGGAAAACCATGTCAGAGTTATCCACCTAATTAAATCTGTGACAGAACCACATCCACATGTAGTATTCAGAAACAGATTTATTCTATAGGAATTCCCACATATTATCTATATTAAAAAATTATATGATATTATTCTATATTTATCCTCAAATTACATCTTAGCTTAATATTCTCTAATCATGAATGTTTTTGAAATCTAGTTTCCATGGTTTATAATAGACTATCTCTGATATCAACTATAACTCCCTAACACTAGAATCCCAGATCTGGTGCATTATTTCAATACAATAACATTATTATAAGGTATCAAATTTTGAAATACCGATCAGTTTAGTATTATGAGAAAATATATTATGTATATAAACATTACATTATAATTAAAAACATAAAATACAACATTTATAATCCATTTAGAATGACATTAATCTACTAGTATAACCCATCGTATCAATGATAATACACTTCTTCACGTCCTGGGGAAAAATGAAATATAAGTAAAAGGTGAGATCATATGATCATTAAGGATAAAAAATATAGCAGAAGCTATCATTAATAAGATTAATCAATTAAGGAATTGTATAAAACAGAAACACATACCCTCAAAATATGCATCATAATATCGAACGAATAAATCAAATAATTCAATTTAAACATGAACATGAATATTCTACAAGTCGAATAATCATATGTAATATCAATAACTAGTTTTTTAATGAGGTAATGGATAATGTCAGACATCATAACCATACCGTAAAGGGCTTGTGCCAGGACCATTACCATACCATCAATGCCATTTGACAATACACAAGTTTCTATAATGAGAAATACTGATTCATCAAGGGGATATTGAGTACAAACTTGTCCCTTAATATGTCCAATTAATTCCTCTTATGAAAAGGGTCAAACATAACATACACATTATTCTTTAAACCTGTATATGACATGTCAATAAATTTTCCATAAACAATGAATGGTATAAATATTACACATCCACAATAAAGGATATCATAAAACCTTCTATACAATATGGAATATTGTATGATAATAAATTAACCTCAATAAAGCTTAAAATACAAAAAAAACATGTTTTCATAAATGAAAATAATCTAATAAATTCATTAAAACATTTTGAGAGGAATATCCCATTTTATATTGAAATTATTTAAATGGAACATAAAAATGAAATTAAAATTTTAATTTCAAAATAACATTGTAATATTGTATTGTAAAATTCAAAGGGTTTTGGTGTCATAAATGTAGAAAATAGCTACTTGCACTATATATGATAAAAAAACATTTATCCCATAATTTTTAAAAAAGCATATAATGTACCTATTTTGGATATTAAAAAATGATTACTTTAAAAATATTATGTAAAATATAAAACATGGGTAAAAATGACATTAAAAAATTTTCAATAGTATTTTGAAATAAATTTTAAGAAATATGAACACAGATAATTAGAATGTCCAAGTTGATACACATGCATAAGAAATATCGAACAATAAAGAGATTGTGAAATTAACCCTCTCATAAAAAAATTAAACAATTACTTTTTGAAATCATTTTAATGGACATAAAATTCACCGTAAAATTTATTTTACAATAATTTTATTTTCATATAAATAATTATGTAAAATAAAATCAATAATATTGAAATGGTGAAATGATTATTTATTTAAACATTAAAAGAATCCCATACCACATTGAACATTTAAATAATAAGACCAATATCATCACCTAAATATTAAATTACCCTGAAGATAAATTTATTCATGTTAACAAAAATAATAGCGGCATTACATGCATCACATAAAATAAATAGGTGGTGAACACGTCTTATATCTCATGATTATTAAAATCGAGATGGAATTCGATTACCTTTGGTCTATTACTCATTCTACGATAGTGAAACTCATGTATAATTGTTTTAAAATTTTTATTAACATCTACAAGATTTATAATAATATTTATCATTTCATATATGAATCATTTATACCTTTATATTACTCATTAATTAATAATTTCTAGCTCAAAGAAAACATTTCGGATAATAATCGATTTAATTATTGTACGTGTTTTGTCCAATTATTCTTGATTGTATTACACATATCATGATTTAATTACATATAGAATGTATATAATATTTTATATATCATATTTATTCAGGATATAAATATATTTATAATATATTGATATATGAAATGAATTACACCGTTTATGTAGACATTAGGTTGTACGTACGCAAGAACGTTGTTTCTCTTTTCATATCATATTGAATGTATGTAATTGAATGAAAATTATGTACATATATATATATATATATCTTATTCCGTAGTATTATTATGTCATGTATTTAATACTAATTTAATATATATATATATATATATAATCATTCTTGAATGTTGAATTTTTGCAATTAATCTCATCGCATCATGGAGATGGTAATCCATACATACAAACGAGTGAAAATATAATTTTATCAATTGTTATAGGGCATGGAATTACATAAAATATAAATTTTACAGAACCATTTTAATTTTATATTTTTTATTTAAAACAATTATAGAAATCATTATACAAATAGATAAAATGTGAACTTGAAATACAGCTTACACCACAACGTGGAGTCAGTTAGTTGTAGGTACACATGCTTGGTGATATTACTTTTCATTGGATGGTTAAAAGGGGGAATATAGTTGTATAATAAATATAAATAACATATCATAATGTATATTGTACTAGATTTATTGTATTATTATGGTAAAAATAGGGAAATATGAATTATAAGAAGAAAATAACTTTGAAAGAGGTTATTATGCAATTACTTCTTTTTTGGGTGTCTCTTATTGGTTTTCACAAAAGGACTCCATATGTTGTCTTTCTTCAAAACATGTGGCCTCTAGGATGAATTTTTTAATGTTTTAATAAATATTGGAAAAGGGTTGGTTGATCCAAATGGATTTAGATGTGTGAACTAAAGAGAAGTAGATGTGCCTTTTTAAAAGAGAGGTGAGGGGCAGAGATGAAAGATCATAAAATATTAATTTAGTATCTATTGATATTAGGTTTCCAAAGGCTAAAAATTTATTTATATAGATTATAATATGAGGATGGGTTGAAATCATCTTTGAATTTTAATATCAAACAAGTTTATGTCATTAAATTAAAATTATATTTTGGGGTTGACCCTTAGTTAAACAGTTTAACTCTTACTCTGTCTTCTTGTAATATTATAATATAGGGTTTATATATTTAATATAAATTTACAAAAGAACACCAATTTAATATTTTATGAAATATTTAAAAATATCTTATTCTTTTGGGTGAACTTGAGATTTTTATGAATTTTATAACATTGAAATAAATATTTTTTATTATAAAGTGTCCTTTTTTTCAATTTTGATACTATTAAATATATTTATATTTAAAAAAATAAATCCAAAATAATTAAACAGAACCAATAAATCAACTATGTCAATAAAATGACTAAGTTATATATAAAATTAGTTTATGTCATTAATTATGTAAAATATATCTATTTTAATATTTTTTATGTCATTTATTTGGTATATCAATTAAATAATCAATTATGGTATCATCATTGTGCCATAATTTAATTAAATTATTTAATGTCTCAAAATAATAAATAAATAATCATGATTTAGATAAATTTAATATCTTTATTATTAATATTTATAATGTAATTTTTCTTATGTATAACCCTATATTATAAATTATTTATTTATTAAAATGGAATAAGACCCTTTAAACTATTCTTTCAATAAAATATAAGAAATGCCTTAATCTGAAACAAGAGTCTCAAAAGGGATAATATTTTTGACCTAAGGTTGATTTATGTCTATAATACATTTCCAATGAAATTAGGTAAAGTTTTACAGTAATTTTATATTATTATAATATTATTCTTACCTTTAATTAACCCATATCCCTTTAAGCGTGTTAAATAAAATTCTACAGTTAGTATTCACAAAATATTTTTTTGATCCTATTTGACCACATTTTTTACCCTGATTATAACCATGTATGTCATATTTTATAACTTCAATTTACAGAAGTGGAAAAATTATTTTTAATGCCAATATTTTAATGTCACTTGTAGGAGGGTAAAAAGATGTGAAAAAATGTTCAATGAATTTTTACATCTAATTCTATTATAAAAACAATTCCAATTAACTAAATTAGGTTATGTTAGGAATTAATTATCTATTTCATCTTTTAAACCAATATATATTTAATAAAAATATTTAAATGAAAATGTTGGTTTAAAAAAATAATGTATTGTTTTTCGATTTTAATCAAAAATTGAATATTTTTAAAAAAATACCAAAAAACATTCCTATGCTAATTTTAATATTCAGAATTCACAAATGACATCTATTTTACAATATTAAACTTTTATTAGTGTTAAAAATTAATTTTTTTATTGTTCACAAAAGGTCATAAAAATTTGTTCCGTTAAAAAAATATATTTATAAACAAATAACTTTTTACCGAAACATATACATTTCATTATAAATATGATTGATTTCCATGAAAACATTATAAATTACATAAAAATTTTATAAATTTCAATTTATATTACAATATTTAATTGTTATGTTATAAATATATCATTTAAATAATTACATAAATATTTTTTTGTTTCATAGAAACTCAATCTTTTGTGTTAGACAACACAAGTCGGTGTTTCATGAAACACAAGTTGTTGAAGATAACATACATTTAAATATTGGGGTGTTACATATTTAGAGGACACCTATCCAACCACACCCTCTTCATCCTACGATGGATTGTCTCTAAAAATTGGAAGAGTAAATTCGAAATTTTTCCGATGACTATAGGTCCAAACATCCATGTCTAAGACAATGCATGTTATATCTCAGGAGAAATCAAGGAATACAAATATTATAATTATCATAGGGTTCAAAATTTAAATTAGTACTGTCAATGCAAAAATTTCCAAAAAAATAAGTAGGATCATCACATCCAAATTATTCAATAAATACATATGGATTTTTATATATAATGTTTTAAATCAATAACTATGTATTGTAAATTTAGACAATTAAAATAATTAAATAAGTTTTTTTTATAATGATAATAAATATTGAGGAATGACAAGTTTGATAATTTAATAAATGATGCATAATTTCATGTCCAATAATTAAATAAGTGATGATAAGGAACACCATATCTAATGATGATGACCCCATTATCCAATATAAAAAATCATTTATAACTCATTCAAGTATAATACAATTTTGTAATTCTAGGTTATTGATAAAATAATTTCATCTTAGATCCTAATGATTGATCAAGGAAGAATATAACTATATGAACTCTACATTTAATAATTAATGATAGTACATAGAAATCATCCATGCCAGTTTACAACCATTATGATTCTATCCATTACTATAATTATAATTCAACTCAATTAATCAAGTCAACCCTTAATCTATAATGGAAAAGGGAAATATGTTACCATGATAATTATAGAAAATTAAATTTCAATAATTATCTCACTTAGAAGTGATATATTATCATGTAAGTATACACACCTTATTTAATCAATAAACATTCTTATTGGTTATCCAAAACACACATATGTGGCTTTCTGGTTAATTATGAGAAATGAGTAATGATTGAAAAATATAAGGCACATAAAAATGGGCTTTCAATGTTGAGGTTACAAACCTCCAACAATGTGAAGGGGCCTAAATTACATCATGATTATGGATTATTCATTTAAGTAATAGCATTTCACATTTTAGGATTAATTCATGGTAATTCTACTGTGGGGAAGAATGAAAACAATTTATAAATTATAAAAATTAATGGAAATAAAAGGTACCTACCTCATTCTTAGTAAGATTCATTTTTCCATTATATTTATTTGATTTGATCTATAATAAGATAAATCTATAGAAATAGATAAATTTTTTTAAAAGGGATATGAGCTCTAATGTATATAGATTCTAGAAGAAAAATATAAAATATGGAAATAATAATGGGGATAAAAAAATTATAGATAGGGACACAATGAAACAAACGAGGGATAGACTGGCACACATATAAAGAAGATACATTAAATTCTAGTTGATAAAATGGATAGAATCTATAGCTGATGTAGGTGTTAGGCCATAATTAGATGAGGAAAAACGATTTGGGGTTATAAAAGAATGGAAATTTTTAATTTCAACCTTTTTAATGGGGATCATGATTTTGATGAACCATTTAACAACCCATTAACCAATTGTGTGTCTTATACTGCTAAAAATAGACACATCCACATTGTCCATGAACATAGTTGAAGAAAATGCGGGACAACCATTCCTTTGTCACTAACTCACCTCCATACCCCACACAGGCAAGGAACATGATAAGACAAACCATGTGAAAGCCATGAAGTTCACCTCTTCAATATACAATAGAATTTTTCAGGGTTGTGTGACCATATGTGTACTATTTTGAAAAAATTATGACACCCCTACAAGTTTTCACAGTTGAGGGTCGTAGATAGTTCCACTTATATACCTATATATTCCATTGAAAAAAAAATTTCTTTTGAAGCCTAAATATCATGATACTACACAATACACCAAAAAAATATTAGTCCATAAAACCTATTGAAAACTAAATTTTTAGTGTTTTTCAAGTCATAGAATTGTATTCCAATATGTGGTTAATTTTTTTACCATCCATGAAATGAAAATTAAATTTCATATTGAAATTTTCAAGTATTCTGAAACAAGGGAACCTATAAATATAACAATGAAACATGGTAAAGAACATAAATACCAGGAGACATAATAATGAATCATTTTTGGAAAAAAACAAGTATTCAGCTAATAAATAAAATATAACAAGGATAATTTACACAACCTTGGTATCATAATAGGATCATATGATAAGTCCACACAATAATGTTATAATATCATAATAAATCTATATACATAGTACCAAAAATAATTTCAAAATAACAAACTCCTTAAAAAAATACAGACTTCTATAATTACTCATAATATAACATTTCTATTATGAAAAAATATAAATGAAATAAGTTATACCCATAATCAACACACATAAAATAGTCCCATTATAAAAATATTCCTTAATTGTGACCCATGATAGAGTAAAATTGATTTTTTTGTAAATCCCTAATCAAAAGGGGATATAATATAAATAATATTAACTTTTAATAAATAGGTATTCCTAACAAGGGTAAACATAGAAAAAACCAATGTCATGGTTAAAATGAGTATCTCAAAAGTATATTCTATGTTGTTATAATTAAAACCCAGATGATGTTGGTTTTAGAATAAGGATAATCATTATGAATGGGTTATGATTTATATGTGACTAGAATAGACGAATTCCAAAAATGTAGTGAGTATATTGTCTATAATATTTTGGAATGAAAATTATAAATTTTATTTTCATTTGGAATAAAAATATTCAAATGAATTACTCATATGTTTGTCAACATCAATAAAAATGTTTCCCAATTTCTATCCTACACAGCCGTGTTTTATGTTTTATATGTAAACAATTAATATATATATAATTAAAATTATAATTGATTAACCATTTCATGAAATTTTAGACACAAAAATAATTAATATTGTAAATATTTAGGGGATTATAAAATATTTTTTACAATAGTGATTATAGAAATACTCTACTATACTTTTGGATTCATATAATGATTTTAAATAGATGGGTTTTTGAATCACAACTAAATAAAAATTTAATGAATATTATTATAATGCTTTAGGAACCCGTAATATTAAATGGATATATTGATCAAAGGGGTAATTAAAGCTCCCACATATTTTTTGTATCATATTTTTAGTAATTCATCATGATAATAATTCCTATTAAATTGGTAATACAAAATATTTTAAAATATTACATAGAATTAAAATTAGAGATTAATGTTTTTATGTTTCTTAAGTGAATAATGGACTGTGGTATTGTACATATATAAATGTAAACCAACAATTTATTGATATTTAATACAAATTATTTAAAAATTATATATTCACTAATGTATCCCAAAATCTATATCCGTTACACAGGGGCTCATTTATTCATATCAATATTTGGTTATCATTATGTGTATAAATGTATAATTATTTAGACTTATATGATTTCAAATATTTTCCTTGTGATGATGGCGGAGAAATTATTCAACTTAAGAACTAATCATTTGTGTAAATGAAGAATAAATTTCATTGATGGTATTTCTTTATTGTTTAATTTAATTTTACCTGTACATATTTCATTTAAATAAATACTTGATTGAGATTCAAGTATTTAGGAATAATTAGAAAATTTGGAAAAGTATTTAATAATATGTTATAAATTATAATTGATGTTATTCGTAATATATCCACACATTATTAGTAAAATAACTGAGGTTAATAGGATGTAGAATATAAGGATGAAAATATTCATGTTATTCTATATAGAAAACATTATATAGATATATGAAAAATAATATTTCCATTAATAAATTTATATATTTGACTATTGAGTGGCCATGTTGGTTACCATGCGGGTTTTTACATAGTTCTTTTTAATTGTCCATGATTATTCTTTAATTTAAATTTTTTGGAATGTATGGAATAAAAAATTTAAATATAACAACAATATATTTTTTTAGAGTTTTATATTTCACAGAGATATAATTATTATTTAGAATTTTAAAAGTTATGATCTAAAACTTTTCAATGGGATTTTTTACTATATTTTACCAAATTTAATTTTCACGTACGTGATAATACATTATTTACATATTTGGTGAAATTATTTCACTATTTATTCAATATTTGAGGCTTATTTCATGTTAAAATATTATTATTCATGTCATGAAAAATTTTTATGGATTTAAAAATTGAATAATATTTTTATACACTAACCATGTTTTTTATATTTTAAATATTCTAATATAATTATCACGTAGTTATGGATATTGATTATTTTCATTTAGATATTTTTAAATTAACATAATTGAATTCATTCACTATATTTTGTAAGATACTAAATATTTAATTTTAGATTGATTAGTATTTATTAAAATAAAATAAATAAAAATGAATATATTTTTTTTATTTTGTGTTAATGATTATTTATTAGAGAGGAATCATGAATAATATATAAAATTATGAAGAGACATGAAAATGATTATGAACTAAAAATAAATAACTCTATGATCATGAAGAAACTATAGTTGGTATTTGTAATTTCCAACGATGGTTAAAGATAATTAATGATGTTGTTATGATTCTCATCACAAATCAAAGAAGATCTAAATATTTAATACTGAGATAAAATAATATTCAAATTGATCTATTTAAATCTATGTACAAATATTCTTTATAAATTTATGGTAATCTTATCTATAAAATGATGATATAATAAATGTATTAAGATTGATTTTTAAAAAACTATAACAAACATCATTATATTAGATGTTCATTCACCATATAACTTTCAAAAATCAAAACAATGATTTATTCTCCCATTTTGGGGTAATTATTTTATAAATACAATTTAGTTATTATTAATACTTTATTTTTAATATAGATAAGTCAAAAATCCATAACTGAGTTTAATATATTATAACCTATTAGAAATAGTCAATTTAATGATGAAATTTATTGAAATAACCTTATTTATCACATATCATTGATTCATTGATAACTATTCATTAACACCATCATTGTTTGTTTTAGAGTGACCAATGTTTTTTATCCACTATTAAAACCATAAAAGTTTGTTTTGGATCTATTTTATTAATTGTTTATTATTTAAAATTCAATTAGAGAATGATATATAGAAAAAAAATCATTGAAAAGTATATTTATTCCTAAATTAAATATTAATAATAATTATTTGATAAAAAATATGATTCTACCATATCATTTAAACTCATGGATTTATGTTCTACATTTTTAAACTGTTGGATTTACCATTATTAAAAAAGGATAACTTATTACTCATAATCATATAAATAAAATTTCATTTCATATTAGGGAATGAAATTCCTTTTTTATTTCATTTTAAATGAGGTAATTCAAAAAATTAATGGTATTGTGTTCTATTAATGAAATGTGAAATAAACTATAAACTATTTTTAAAATAAATGACAATGTGAAAGAGAGTAAAATATAAATAATAATAATTAATATTAATGATTTTTTATAGTTATTAATATTGATATTATTTAAGAAGTATATTCTTTAATTAATTTATTTTTTAAAAAATTATATTCACTAGTGCTAATATATAAGTTTAAATTATGGTGAAAAATATAATAAATTTTATGAACATGTTTAATCAAAAATTTTCATTTATGGGGATATATAAATCATCTTCCTTTTGATTATATCTATAAAATTCACATTACATATGAAATATTTAGATATTATTTTTTCCAATAAAAAAACCAAAAAGTTTAATTAACCTGTAAATACCTTAAAATTATAATTTTTTAGTAAGATGAAGAAGAATCTTGTATGAAATATGACGAAGAATAATAAAAAGCTTATCTGGATCAAATCAAATTTGTTAATTCAATTTTATAAAAAATTTGGACTGTTATTTTTAAAGGAATATTTCAATCAAAATTATTTTAGTATAGTGTAATAGGAAAATGTTTTGATAACATCCCAGTGGGAAGAAGAGAGAAATAAGTAATGATGATCAAAAGGAAGTTTCAAAAGTCTATGACATTTATTTATTTCTAAAAATTAGAAAAAATTAGTTTGATGAATAAAACCCCCTCCCATTATATCAGTTAAAGAACCCTCTAAAATAGGAACGAAAAATAATAATAAATTTATTACAATTTTTGCGTGTAAATATTTCGAATTTCGATAAATAACATGGAAAATTCATGATTCGATTTGATAAAGAAGATAACTCTTTTGACTATGAAGATGAATATGTAGAGTTTAACATTGATAATACAAAAAATGATGAATTGAAATCCACCCTTGATAATAAATCTAAACACAAAAAGGATATTTTTATTATAAAAATGATTGACAAGATGATGAAATAAGTGGAATATATTTTTTATCAAATATGTGTTCAGTGAATTAAAGAAACTGAAAACATTAAATGTTTATTACTAAATACAAGATAAAAAATAATGAACTAGTTTCTAAATATATTTCAAAAAATAAAATAACAAAATTATATGAAAACATAGTTAAATTTAAATATCCTTTAAAATGTAACATAGTCTATCAAACCCCTAAATATATAAGATAAATCATTAATGGTTGTAGATAAATTAATGGAAGAAAATGTAAGTTTGGAGAGTGTATTAGCAAGGAATTTTCATTATTTTTTGGAAATAATAGTTTAATACTTTCTATAAGCCAATATTATTTTATATAAAATAAAAATATTTGTAAATAAATTCCAAATAACTCAAAATATATTTCAACTATATATTTTACCAAATACATGTCTGATGAAAATTTGTTTGAATTTTTGTTTAAAGAACATTGGAAACCCAAATATTCATATATTCATAATGGAAACAACAAAATTTATATTTTTGACCCTATATAAACAGAACCATGTAAGTTATTAATATTCCAAAGAGCAAGTGAAAAATCTATATATGGGAACTTTTGGTGATAAAATAGATTATATAATAGAAAATACTATTTATGTTGATTTTATATGATAAAAGTAAATGTCTACTGGTATAATATGTTATTCTCTAATATTAAAAGAATTCCATATATTATGGTATTCAATTAAAGAATAAGAAGAACACCATTATGAAGAAGAAAAATATATAGACATATTAAAATTATAATATGCACAATAAAATATAATTTGATATCATGGAAGAAAAATTGTGATGATATTATTAAATTTTTCATAATAAGGAAATTTTCTGAATAGAATTCATATAAAAAGTCATTAACATTTTAACATAAAATCAATAACGAATAAGAAGAGAAAACAATTATTAACCACATTAGTGGTTCTAAAGATAAAAATTAATAACAAATCATGGAAAATTGATAAATTTTTCATACAGGAATTTTCATGGAAAATTGCTTTTTAAGATTTAATTTCAAAAAAGAGAATCAATTTGATTTATAAATGTTATATCTATAATGTTTGATGTTATAGACACTACTGACATTATAGATAAAATGCTAATATCCCCATAGGTACTATTTGATGATGAACACAATAAATATGATAATTTTATAATAAAACATGATAATGAAAATGAATTATGTTTATGTAAAAATAATTTAACAGTTTTTTGATTTAAATATACAAAAATTTTCATAAATAGAGTAAACCCTATAAAAATCTATTTAAAATAATTATTATTAATAGTTTATTATAATTTATGGATCTAGTTATGTAAACTTGATCAAATGGATGTGTAATATTGGGAAAATATTTAAAATATTATCAAAAAATACTTGTGGATACATATTACAAAATTAGAGGATTACAGATTTAATATATTTGAAAAATCTAAAATAGGGAATTTTGTGTATATAATCTACAAAAGAGGAGAAATTCCAAAAAAAAAGTTAGAGACGTTAATTGATTTTTCATTTTTATATAATTATGAGGTACTAACAATCTAAAGGTAATTTATATCCCATTAAATAAATTTATGATTTCAAATATTGAATACTACAATTATCAAGAAGAATATTTTAAATGCTTTTAATAAATTGATAATGTTTATATTGAATTTATAAAATGATATTGTTTAATTTTTTTAGCGTAAGTATTATTATGAAAATTTATATCCACTTTAATTAATTGAAATCACACAAATCAATGAATAAAACTAGAATATGATTCTCCATACATACTCCATCATATTTGAGTACATATGTATAAAATTAATCAATAGTATACATGGATGAATATTTTATTATAGTGCGTTAAATTTAAAAATTATTCAGGTAATTACTGTAAAATACTGGTCATATTAATAACATTTTCATACATATATCATAATGACCCGTGATTTATTATATTATATTTTACAAATGTAATCCATATATGTTTACCTAATTATTTAAAAATGTATGTTTAATTAAAATTATGAATAATAATATAGGTATGATTGTTGATAATGTTGAAGAATAAAGATTTATTATGATTTCCCAATTGAAATATTGAAACCATGACATGATTTCTACCACCACATTTCCTCCAGCACATTCTTCAATCACTCGTTTCGAGAAATAAGTGGCTAGGGATTATGTAATAATTATTTTTAATTTTTTCATTAATTAAATAAAAAATATACAAAAGAAGACGTATGTAGTGAATTTAAAATAAAATATATTTTAAATCAATCATTAATTGTAAAATTTATCAAAACCATAGAGAAAAATAAGTAAAAAAATTATAATATAAAAACCATGGAAAAATAATTAATTCCAATATATTTAGGATAAAAATCATCTCTGAAAAATCACTAATGAATTCCATTATATCCCACTGAGAACATAACTCCTAGGAATAATCACCAGTATACATTGTAACCATCCCATTCTTACATCATGATAATGAAAATTTACAAAAAAAACTGATATGGTGGTGTCTTAACCTAGAGGTTGTGTGATGAATGTTTTGAAAATAAGTAGTAGATAACATAAATTGTCTTGGTATATTAGGTTCATGAAAACAACCAAAATGAGTCTGTTTGATGTTTATAGAATCCATGCGGTATGAAGAATTCATAATAACTATTCATGGATAATTACTTGGGGTTTATGATATTTTTCATTTATGAACTGATACAAATTTTCTCATTGATGATATCGAGTAATGGTACACATGGAATTCTATTACATTCAAATACGGTTGAGAACGATTTAATGATTTCCCATGATAAATAATGACTCAGATAAAGAATGGTTTGAAAATAAGTATATATTTAAATATAATGATCGGGGTTTATGTACATAACATGATATATGACTACTGAAGCGGCTATATTGGGATACAAAATATTGTGAAGTTAATAACTCTTGTAATTTTTTATTGAATTTGGAAATTATATTTCCATAATATTCCATAAAAATTCAAAGAATGAAGATTTGAAAATAAATTATTGAGATTTTATATTTTAGTTATTCAATCTTGATGTATGTATAACATATTTACTGGTGAAAGATTATATTCAATGATGACAAATATCCTGACACAACCTTTTTAGAAGACTAAATAAGTGGCATGGTTATTGACTCATTCCACTGTTCATGTGATTTTTGGTTTGACATAATTTGATAACGAAATTATGATGCATATATCTCTTGGAAGGTATGGTTGTTATTGGGATAAATTTTTACAATACAATGAAATTATATAGAGTAAATTGTATGAAGGAAGATCATATCATTGAAATTAATTTTGGGGACATTGGAATTTATCTTTGATACAAATTTAAATTTTATATTATAATAATTCCATGTTATATGGGTATGTTTTATTATAAATAAATTAGTATTAGATACAGAAATAGTACACATTATTATAAAAATATTCTTTAAATAACAAAAACATTCATGAAACAGCCCTATAAGATTAGTATCATAAGAAAAATGGATACTTCAAAAATTGGTTCATCAAGAATCTATTTATTTTTCCACTATGTTCTTCCCAAAAACCAACATTATTAGACATATCAAGCAAAAAACATTCTTCAAAATCCAAAGGAGGTAAATATGGTAAAGGGTGAGCACATATTACAGATAAGGGTAAACATAATCGATATTAATCAATGATCATATGTGTGCATAAGATATTCAAAAGTGTATTAAAAAATTATCAAAACATAAAATAATCATACCTAATCTGTCAAAAATCCTAAATCATGAATCAGAGAACTAGTTATTATCAATCAATAGTCAAAACACATAAGATCAAAGATCAACAATAATTAATCGCGATCCATACGATCTTATCACTATTATAATACATTTGTGTTTGGAAAATCCATAAACATTGAAATTGATTTCCTTATTCAATTATCATTTGAAAGAAAATCAAAGTAGATTTGGTTCACTCCCCCATTCCACCATTTTTTTAGTCATGGTTCACTCCAAATAATATCTTATTAGAAATATTCCCTACTAATCTGGGTTCTCTCTATATAGATCATTATTATTTTATAGGATATCCATCATTATCCAATGCATTGGAGGGATATATAATTATTGTCCTGTGGATCCTATAATTTAATCCAAATATATATGCACCAGAAAATAATAAAACATTAATCATAATATAATATCAAAATACATTTAATGAAAACAGGTTTCTTATAACTTTAATCTTCATTAACATAAAACATATGGGGAAAGAATACATTTGGTAGCATTGGAAGAAATTTATAATAAATCATTAGAAACACAAAATGATGTTGTTATAGAAAAATATTCTTTTGAAATATAGCTAGAGATATTTTTTTAGGAAAATAACCTTTCAATTCTAAGTAAATTATTTAGAATATATATATTTTCAAAAAAATATTCAGTAACAAGTTTTATTTAAAAATTAAAAAGGAAACTAATAAATGATTCTCAATGACCAAAGTTTTAATTATTGTGTGGAAAACTATTAATGCGTTGTATGTCAAAAAAATAATTACCATATCTGTTTTGGTAAAAATTAAAACATACCATGATTGAGAATTGTTAATAAAATTATTATTTTTCATTGTGAAGGAAATTTAAAAATAGTTAATAATTACTTTTAATATTCTTTTCATAATAGTATAAACTTTCCAGAAATTATTTTTAATAACATATGGATATAAATGTAAAGATTCATCTGGAAAGTATATTCACCACAAAAACATAGAGAGGTATGAGGTATTGTATCAATGAATATTCTATATTTGATCCATGATCTCATCCATTTTTTTCCTTATATGAAATATCATTCTAGAATGAAACGACCTTTGAGTTCACTAAATGTGTTGGATCTGGTATGTACATCCTAAGGAGAGATTCATGGAACACATTTTGAACCTAAGAGAGGTTTTGTAGAATATCCAATCGATAAGATACCATTTCTATGAAATCAATAATTCTAAAGGGTAATATATAGAATGGGATTATATTTCATATGTATTTTAAGTAAAATTTCTTTCCTTGGTGGTATGTCGTTCCATTTCAACTTTAACTCTTCCACTAAAATATGAATATCCTTATTTTTCTGAATCACTAATAGAACACTATCTATATAATATAATGATAATTCATTCATTCTATATTTAGTTATAAATAAATTGCTAGAATTATTTATCCTATATGGATAAATATTTATATGGTGAATTAATATATTAATCTCTAACGACTCATCCAATGTTCAACTTAAACCATTCCATAAATAGTTAACCTTGTGAAGCATCTGAAAAATTAAAATCCAAAACATTAGAAATAAGGTCACTAAGTTTACAAAATCTACATATCATTAATACCATAAAAACATGATGAATCTTTTAATTGTCACATATCAAACATGTGAATACCAATATTATATATTCTCTTGAAACATTCTGATAACATGTGATACCATAAAACCATATTAAAAATACAGATGATTCACGGTTCATAAAATAAAATAGATATTTATTAGAGGTACTACAAAGATATAGAAATGAAATAAAATTAATCAATGATAGAGAATACCACTTTTCAACAAATAATTATTCACTTCTATAGAAATCAGTAATATCTAATTAAATTTACCCTTATCAATTATATCATTATAAAAAATAAAGACCATTTTTTGATCATCATGAACTTATTATGTGTTAAAATTTCATAATCAGGTATTTTTTAAAAAATATCACATTTCAATTAAATCAATTTTTTCAGTCATCATGACCATTCAACATATTATAGAAAATAAATAATGAAAAACTACTACAACCAATCCATATATATGTTATGATTCATTTAACATAATTATATAATTCTAATACATAATCAAATCAATTATTCCACCACATCTTTAATCCATTAACAATGATTAAACATTTTATTCCCTAATAAATCATTTCTGTCATATTTCACTCGTAGAATATTCAACTACAAAGGAAATAATATCTCATATAACCTTAATACATATATTCATTGGATTTCCCTTTATGACATCGATTTTCAAAAGGTCCAAACATTCCACATTTAAAACATTCTACATTCACTAATACCTTCAAGATTCCATTATTCTTATACATTGCATTTACAAAATATTATATTTTTATCTCAAAATTACATTCTTTGTTTCCTTCTTTCCCACAACCAATAAATCATATAATTTCTCTAAGATATTAACTTCATTCCATATTCCCACAATATTATCACATATGAAAATGATGCATCTTTCATGTATGGCCTCTATGACCTGATCTGTTAGTGAACCATATACATCCCTATTTTGGGGAGTTGAGACTTGGTTATGGTGTATGTTGTTAATAATGTTCTAGAATAATTGACTAGGCACAACAATAAAAACCTTCACTCAATTAATCACCCAATTTATTTTTAAAAAACCACATTTTATATCAAAATTAATTTTAATCCATCTTCTTCAGAATCACCATTGTATAAAACCAATAAATAGTGTGTGAGTATGAATAATACTAGTAGTGAACTAAAAAAATGAAAAATCACATATTTGAGGTCTAAATCATGGGAAAAAACTTTTAATCTATGAAACTTCCTCGGAAATGCATAGAAATCATCAATTTAAAACATTAATAATGGTTCGTATAGAGTATGTGAATTTCCAAATATTGTCCCTTAGGAGTGCCAAACTAGGTGTGAAAGAAATACCATTTTCATGAAATACATGATAATTGTGTCCATCTCAATGATCAATTTTCAAATTTATTACCCCTAGGAACCTCTATTATAGAGTAAATTCCACTTATAGCATCTAGACATGGAGGAAATTTTGTGGAAATCACTCTCCATATCCTTTACCAAAATTCCATGATAATTTACTATAATATGTGTTATACATTGAATTATCCATTGACATGTATTTAGGGGTCTCAATAATGATTCCATATATTAATATTCAATGGTTAACTAAACATATCCTCTAATACAAACTATAGTTACCTAGGATGTTCATATATGGGTTTTATATCTTTTTAGTTGAGTATTCAATACCTGACAAAAACACACACATGATGACTATAATAGTTTCTTTCCCCAAGTAACAAGGTAAAAAATCCTTTAATTTAATAATTGATATTCAAAATATATCATAAAAATATTTTGATTTAGTACTCTTCGCAAAAATACCCTCTATATAAACTGTCTGCATTGCATATAGAAAGGACTCATAAGAAAGGTTGGTCTCATTTTCACAGTTAGGGAATGGATGTTAAAAATTATTGATCACAAGTGAATTAGGGTGTGAGAACATGATAATAAAATTTAAAAACCATACATACAAATAAAAGATAAAAATATTGGGTCATGGTATAAATGTTATTATTCAATAAGATATAAATCATAAGGACATAAAATAACAAGATCTATAGATTTATAAGATTGACATAAGGCATCAAATTGTGGCATAGATAACATAATTTAAAATAAATTCC
Source organism: Viscum album (assembly GCA_963277665.1). Lineage (NCBI taxonomy): Eukaryota > Viridiplantae > Streptophyta > Magnoliopsida > Santalales > Viscaceae > Viscum > Viscum album. The sequence continues at coordinate 234,702,950 of OY728157.1, read as the reverse complement.
ATAGTAGTCCAACTATGTTAGAAATTCTATAGTTGGGGAATGGGTTTACACCCAATACCATTATAATAGTTCATGTCACACTGATGACCATCTTAGAGAACAATGTCCTTTACTGAAATATGTTCACTCCTCATTCCATTTCATTCAATATCCTGATATATTAATCATTATGCAACATATTAGCGGGAGATATATGTCTCATCTATCACATATTAAAAATAATATGTATTTTTCCACAATTTCATAAATAATTCATCATATCATAACCAATTAAATGATTTAGGATTCATAAACAGGCCACAATATCACAACATATGGGAAATATATAAGCTTAATAATCATTTCATTATTTCATAATTGTATAACCCCTGAAAAGAAGCACATTTCATAACAATTTTATCATAATATAACCCGTTGAGGTAAAATGGGATTCATAATCATCTTTTCATAAAGAAAATAAACCATATAGAGAATGAATAATATTTTTATCCTTGAATCATATCCTTAGTAAATAAAATTTGAAATAAAATGATATCAACTTAGATGGAAAACGATTTTTAATGATCACATGGAATATCTCTTGAGAAAATAAATATTATTTAAAAATAAATTTTTATGTCTAAAAAATTAATAAAATATCATGTAAATCATTTTCATTGAAAATAACTTTTTAAAATTATAATTTAATATTTAAAAATCATTCAAATCAATTTTTTGGGGTAAAATATAAATTCCTATTTTTAAAAAAAATTAATAAATATTTTTTGTTAAAATACTTGAATTTTAAATTAATCCCCTTAAAATAATGAATTAATCTTCAATGAAAATAATTTTAATGAAGGTGTTAAATTCTTTTCATGGTGTACACAATAAAAAAGTGATTAATTCCCCAACATTGGCACCAACCAAATAAGAATTTTTTAGAAAACAACATGGATAATTGTTTCAATGACCATAAAAACTAAAACATGGGTTGAAATGTATTTTATAAATCATTTTAAATTATTAAAATCATTTTTTAATTCTTTTCTAGAAAACATGGTTTTATTAGAAAAATGGATTTCGATCAATTAGATAAATGAAGATGATTTTTCTTAAAAATGGTATTTTTTTCTATTTTGTACATAATTAGAGGAAAATGAAGGGATACAATTTATTATCATGACATAACTATATTAAAATAATAATTATTTTTTAATGGTAGATATATCATAATATTTTATCATTGTAATCATAATAAAAAGCAGTCTTGATAAACAATGAGATTGTTATATAAAATTATTTCCACATTAGTATGTTTGAATTATATGAGACATGAATGAATATAATTAATTAAAACCTAGGTTATAATGAGAGTAAATAAATTCGTGATATTTCATTTAAATGGCACTATATATTCAACTCATAAATAATGATATTCCAATAACATAACATTTGAATTAATGAAATAAAATTGACAAAGAAATTTCATAATTCGTTGGTATCATTTCAACCGTAACCCCCTGAAAATGAAATCAAAAATTGAATATGGAAATAAAAAAATTTATTCATTATAAGAATTATAAAATACATTAAAGGGTTGTTTATACACTACATAATATAAATTTGTGGTCAATATGGAATGTGTCTCACATAAGTAAAAAGTGGGACAGAAATCCCTTACATTAAGTCTTGACTTCCACTGTAATCAGTAAGAAATCTTGTATAAAAAATAAATGTTTATTATAAACAAATAAAATTACCATAATTATATATATCATATAATATATTAGTTTCATATAATCTTTTGTTACTATTTTATTAAAACTTTCTGTTGAATTCAGATTTTGGGCAATAACTACATTAATTTCATGTAAGTTTTGATTTTCTATTATTTGGTGCTATTAGTTATATCATTGTTCTATAATATATTGAATTTAAAAAATCATACTAATATAATAAATTTTCAGTATATAATTGTTTAGGGATGTCCATAAAATGTAGATATAGAAAATTAATGACACTCTTGATAGAGACAATAGGTTGTATAAATGTATGAACATTATTTCCATTTTCATGATGGATTGAATAATAGTAAATAATATAATACCATTATAAACTAATTATTATATATTATATAGAAATTATATTCCTTAAATTTACTCTTAATAACTTCTTTGTAAGGCATAAGGAAATTGAGTCACATATCATCGCGACCCGAATGTCCACCGTACACAAGAGTGACGTTGTCATATTCCACCACATAATGGAATGTAAGAATGTATCTATGATATCCTAAATTTATAATTATAATAATCTTATAAATATGTTATTAAAATTTTAAATATATCATTGTATCCATCCTTGAATGGTAATGAAAGAAAAAACTCCATCGGTTCACAAGGCGATAAACCTTCGGACACACGATCTACGGTTTACTTTTCTATTTATTGGGAGTGAAAATGGATATAAGTAATTGAATTTATATAATAATATATAATTATATAGGATATATTTTAGTTATTATATTTTATGTTTTAAGACATAATTAATGGTGGAAATAGAAATAAGAAAAAGTAGGATCTTAGTGAAGACAACTACAATCTCATAGAAGAGCCCCAATTAGATCTCATAATAAGGAACCTTATATTGGAATTTTACAGAGAAATAGCATATCTAGAACATAGATAATGATTTTTTAAATGGATTTTATTTATGTTTTTTTTTGATCAATGTGTCATTATATATGTGAATAAGTGATGGGTGGTGGTTTCTTCTTAAATGTGAGGGAAATGAACCTACATCAAACTACATGTATATTTAACAAATTAGTACAACATAATAAAGTAATTCCAATGAAAAAGTGTCCAATTTAGTGTATATTATAATTTGGGAAGTACATGATTCAAATATGTATATAAAATAATAACTTAAAATGTTTTATAGTGATTAAATCCATTATCTTTTTATTTATCTCCAGATAAATCTATTTGTACCTTAACTCCATTAATAAATTTTTACTATTATCACTATTAATTATGGAGAACCATTGATATATAATTATAATATTATATCAATTATTATTATTTGTAAAATTTAATACATTATTCAAAATTTAATTTTAAGAATTGTGTGTATTTAATATAGTATTAATCTCATAGTCATGATGATAATGTTGACTTCTAAAGAAAATATGTTCAACAGATAAAAAGATTTTAAATAAAAATTCAATATGAAATAGAAAGAAATGATCTAAATTGTATTATTATATTTATAATTTTACTATCTTTACTTTTAAAATCATATTAAAATAATTTGGGTGTTAATAACATTATCAAAATAAATGAAAATTCTATATAAAAATATGTATTTTCATTAATCATAAAAAAATTATCTATTATGTATATTCTAAAAAAATAAATCGAATATAATTTTTACACTATGATTTCAAAAATTAATGTTATTTTATCAAATAAATATTCTAGAAGTGGAAAAAATTATAATATATTCTCTAGAGGTGAAAAAATAATTTTATGAAAAATATTGTTTTTAAAAATAAAAATGGATTTATTATCATCCCTTTTATAGAAAACACATAGAATGAATGTTAGAAATTTTTTTCAACATCATATATAAAAATTTATACCATTAAATTTAATCACTAAAATTTATTTTGTTATTCTATTGATTTAAAACACATTTTTGTGCATGAGTATATTTTTTTTCTGAAAAATACTTACATTATTTTATAAGGATTTTATTTTCATTTTTAATAAATTGGTCCAAAAAATTTCAATAAATATACATGTGTAATCCATATTTTAATAATTCAGTTAACCATTTCCATACTGGCCATTTCAATTTCCATCTGATAACTATTATGTTAAATAATAATAATCCAATAGTATGTTACATTTCATTTAAAAATGGTGTTTCATTTAACATAATCTATGATTAGTGTTATATATTATGGAAAACATTATTGGTATTTAATTAATCTGGAAAACATATTTCACAATATCTTATATTATTACACTCATCATCTATCTCATATAAATACCAAAAATCTATATAGTAGTCTATGGTCCCCTTTTTTGTGCAAGGCTTCAATTCTACAGTAATTCAAATTTTTTTCTCTTCAGTGTCTATGTTACACATAAATTGGTTTAAAAAAACTGATTATATTTCTACTTTGAAATTCTACAATAGCAAACATAGTGATAGCTCATTCAAAATAATTCTGAAATAAATTTAATATTAATAAAATATCTGTTTCTCCAGAAAATATTATATGAATAATATTATTTCATCGGGTATAATTTCTCTTCCCTATTATATTATTAGTCCTCTATCTGGAAAAATATAATTTCCCTTTTAATTTAATGGACGGTAATATGAATAATTTTATCTCAATGTGGTAAAAAAATAAAAAAAACTTAGTATAGTAACTGCTACTTTTCTTAGGTCGATACTTTTATAAAATATCTCGGTATTTTATGTTTTCTATATGTTGAATGCTGTTGAGTAAACACATCTTGAACCATGAATACTTATAATAAACTTGATGTTATAAATTCTTCTGGAAAATTGAAGCATTATCTAACTTAATTTTTCTAAATCCTTCAATGTATTGAGTTTCCCACCTTGTCATTATGATTAATTTAAATTTTATGCTACATCCACCAAAATTTTCATATTCATGGAAATAATAAAAACTACTGATTAATAATCTTCTTGTGAATATATAAAAATTCATTTAGTTAATTTACAACATTAGCATTAACTTAAATAAAAGAACATTTAGAAACATATTTTTTATAAAAAATACCACAAGTTTACAAAATCATGATAATGGTTCTTCATAAAGGGTGAATTCACATGTGGATAGAAGATTTTCAAATTATTTATCATATGAATGATGTTTTTTTTATAGAGAATTAATGCTGATGTGGGTTACGTAACATTATAGTGATTAATTATTGATCAATCCTATCATAATTTAGTAATTACCCAAAAATTATTATTAAATTATTTTATTATTTAAAATTTAAATTTATCTATAATTGCACTAATATGATAGTTGAAACATACTTTTAGAAAATTACTAAATAGAACAAGATGATAATGGTTTGGTTGTGTGAAACTAGTATCCATGATGATATTACTTATTAAAATTTCTGTAAATTAATATGGAAAGATGATTTAAATTTCAATGTAGAGGTTCTTTTGGTCACATTAATTATTCTTGATTTTGTGATTTATGATCTCATTCTATGATTTTTTTTCCAAAAAATCAATAATGTATAACAACATGATGTTGATAATGAACATGTTAGGTGTACAATAAAACTAAAAAAATATTTCAAGTACAATGTAAATTGAACTAGATTGTAATTATATTTAAAATTGATCCTTTGGATAGAATTGTGAAGGGGTAGATAGGATATTTTGTATGTGGTGTGGGATGATTCTCTAATTTCACAATGTAATCAGTGTGATGTAGTTTTAAAAATATAGATTGATTATATGGGTTATAAATTCATAAATTTTGTATTCAATATCATTATAATGTTCTTAAATTAATGTAACTAAATGAGTTAAATTGGTATGAGATGCATGTCATTAAATATGTGATTAAGGAAATACATAATGTAATGTGGTTTTTATATTTTATACCATTAATTAATTTATTATTTGATTATTGATGGGAATTGTGATTCATTTTTTGTACTATTAATGGGTTTTCTATATTTTATTTGTTATAATAATGGTGGTGTGGTTGTGGCCATGTTGTGATGGTGATTTTGGTATTGCGGTGTTGTTCTTGGTGTAAAATATTAGGTTGGATGTTGTGTGTGACTTTCTATACTTGTATTTTCATGTTAATTCAGTATGGACCCCACCCTAGTCCAGTTATATGTACCACCATTATAAAATATTTAGGGGTGTTTTCCCTAATATCAAGAATGGAAATTGACATTATTATAGACTAGACCTTTTCTATGAACTCCCTTTGAAAGTAGTACATATAAGTGGAACACTATTTTTGAATGTATACCCAATGATGATGGAATATTTTATGGTGATGAATTTTTATGATATAATGTGACACATGGTGGGGGTAATTCCATGTAGGATAGGGCATGCACATTATTTCTTTCAGGTTCATGATACACTATTACTATAGATATATAATAAATGGATAAATATGAGTTTGTGATATATATTATATGATATTTTTGACAGATGCTAGCACTGTATGTAGGACCTTGTAAGTGTTTGGGATTGGTTGGGTTATTTTTTGACCCATGTCATACTTCTCTTGTTATGTGATGGTATATTTGGAATAGATGGAAGCATATTATACTTGACATTAGGATGTGATGGCCTAGAATTACTGGGGAGATGTGGTTACCAAGCTCAGTTCTCAAGGGTATTATAATGATCATTACACAGTTTCATGAGAGTATGTGGGGGTCATACAATAGATTATATGTGTTACTGTCACCCACATATATATATACATATACATTTCAAGTTATCATGATGGATTTGGAGAAATAGTTGGGAATTTTTTGTTTGTTGTTGTTTTGGAATCACTATCATAGGAGTTTTTTTATGAATAATTTATTTTTGGTTTTTTATAAAATATTACATGTACTCAGGAATTGTGAGATGGATTCCATTTTAAATTTACTCAATGGAACTTATTTCTATTTGGACATATTATCTCTTAATCTTATTCAGTATTTATTTACAGAAATTCTACCAATTGTGTGATTATATACTCTTGGTGTAGGTTTCTAACTCGGGGACTACTAGAGGTGGGACTCATGGGTGACTCCATCTCTTCAGTAACAGATTGCATTGAGTATTAGTGGATGGGTGTCACGAAGCAACATAGGGTTTCCCTAAATATTAAATTCAAGATGACTTGTGCGAATTCTTGAAGGTAATTTCCAATCACCATGGGCTAAAAACAGGTGCATGGGCATTGTAGAATGACCCTTGCTAATGATTTCACCAAAAAGATCTAAAATCTAAGATCATAAATGGATAAGGTAAATAAATAATTTTATAAAAAATTAAGTAATTATTTAATATATATTAACAAGTAATCTACATTCCAATAGAGATCTTGATATGAAAAAATTAAGGACATGTGTGCTAGTAAATAATGACAGGTACAAGTAGAGGGATAATGATTTTTTTTGAAGAATTAAACACCTCTCTATGTGACTTTGAGGTTAATATCCCACTATTACTCCACCATAAAATAAATATAAATTTCATAAATTCTCATATTCTATAATTGATTCATAACCCTCTCACACAAAGTATATGAAAATGTTTACAAATACTCATTGGGTGTAAAGGGGATTTGAGCTCAATAGCATGGTAGGATCCCAATAAGTGTTCAATTGGAAGGCTTTATTATGTAAAATCGTTATTCTCAATATAAATTAATAACATATTAAAATATAATCTTTTCATAATATTGTATAAAATTGTAAGAATAGACACTTTTTAGCTATTTCAAAATAATAAGTTTTGAATAAATTTCGACAGTTTAAGACAATGCATGAATATTAAAAATTACATGATGGGCTAAAAAAATCATAAACCATTTTCATATCATGAATGAAAATCCAATTCTAATAATAAAACAATTTATCACTATTGTATGGATTAAAAAGTAATATTAGGATAGGGCTTTCTATAATCCTCACTCCACAAATACCAATGAAAAAATAATCAACTGTGTAATCACATCCCTAGAATCTGGGCCTAGGTAAAGGATATCAAGAATATATATTTAATATTCCAAAGAAATTATATTATTAGTTTTGTAACCATATATCTAATCCAATGGGATGCTATGAAAATGAATCATTTCTTCTCTATGACTACCCAAAAATTACCCAGACTCTTATGGGTTTTTCCACAATCATAGATGCATCATTTTCATAATTAAGCCATCATCAAAGGGGTATTTTTTCAATATAAATATTGATTTATAAAAGGAATACCATCATCCCCAAAACTAGATAGAAATATGCATGCCAATTTTTTTCCCCAATACATTTTCAAAATTAAAAATTCCTTACAATGGATCAGAACTATTTCCATAATCAAATTTAAAACCTGTTTCAAAATTTAAAATAACACAAAATTCAAGTGGAAAATCCATTATTTAAAAAAATCCTACCTAAAAAACATAAAACTAAAAAACAATCAATGTAATGAAAATAAAATGGGAGTAGATCTCTTTATATATTACAAAAATCACCACATAATAAATCTTATTCAATACATCTAACTTTAACAAAACCTATGTACATATATCCTTTTGGTGAATGTAAAACACAATAGATGATTGAATATATTAATGGAAAATTATTTAAACCACTTACCACAGTTATCCATGAGGATATATGGTTAATACAAATAGAAATTATACCATGTAAAAAATGTAGAGGGTGTCTGAATGATAGATATGTTTCCGAGTTATATACTAGAATAAAGAAGGCTACAATAGTGTTAAATCACATCCAAAGAAAATATAGAAAACCTAAATTTTAAAAGGTGGGCATTATGTGTTCACAAATTTAAAAATTAATCATGTCAAGAATCATTTTGTCTTGATTGGGTTGTGTATTAAAACAAGAACTCATGGTTTAAACCAATGTTATCAAAATCTGTCACTCCATCTTGACACATCCACACACTTCCCAGAATAGCTAATTGGGTGAATTAATGATTCATTATAGAAAACTAAATCGAAGGCTACCTGGATCTCCCTCATTAACATAGAACACCCCACATGTCATGTAAACCCATAAAATAAAGGAACATGAAATAATCAAAAAATTCATAGTTGAAATCACAATTGGGATTTGACAATCCTCTATAATATATTTCTTTCTACCCCATGAAATAGGATTTGAAACTAGCTTATAAATTGAGTGTTTAGAAAAGTTCTCCCTCGTATATTATTTATTAATTATGAATGATTAGAATATGTTCTATAATATAAAAGAATTTGTACTTATCAAATTGATTTTCGATGGCCGATATTCTCATATGAATCAATAATTTATTTGGTTACACAATTACTGATATTTTCAAATCATAATAAAGGTCCTCCATTTTTATAATGTGATAAGGGATATTGTGATACATCGTCATATGAAATAAAATAACAACATTTCAGATCACAGTAATCTGAGGTGGAAATTCTAAGTGATAATCTGAATTTCCAAACTACTAAATGATTTCAATAGGACCAACATATCATAGATCCATCTTCACATATTTTCAATGAAATTTGTGACCTATCTCTAGTTATCCTTTCAATAGCACCTATTCATCAACAAAAAAATATATATAGTACATAGATAGTAATCCCTATAAAATTTATTATGACACTAATCTATAACCACCTATTTAAAAATTGTATAATCTTCTCATATTTTTCTTAAACAATACACCTACAAACTAAAGAAACATGATTTATCTTATTCAAACAATGTGGTTATATCCTTTTCTAGTGATATGAGAATTCTAATGTATCAATTTTTTTGTATGACTGGAAACTATTGTTCTAAGAAAATTTTACCAGTACAAAATGGTAATTCCAAGGAATATATATTCTATGATGTATGTAGAGATAATATCATCCAAATATTTGATACGCGTGATCTATTTAACAATCCATATGAGGATGATTGTTTGTACGCAAGCTAACATTAGATACCATTACACAATATATGTATTTCTAATATCATGATGTAAACTATTGAAATCTATATGATATTATATATAATGGAAGCTTGTTCAATATAAAAATCTTTTATATATATCTATATTTTATGTATTCAGCCATTATGGTACCCTTGATTGGGATGTATTAGAAAAACATAGTTAATCTCAGAATCCACACCCATATTGAATTCATCCCATTAGGTGTCTTCTATAGTAAAAGATGAAATAAATTGACACCTTGACCAACTACAATATCAACATAGGGAGTGGTTGAAAATAAATAGAAAGATTTGTAACTCAAAATTGATATGTGAAAAAATAATGTACAGAAAACCGAAATCAGTTATGTACTGCTTCAAACAAGACCACCATAACAAACAAATCATGTTATAGTACATCTCCATAGTTCTAAGGTGAATATCCCACACAAAAAAATTTCAAACATCTATTACAATATTTTTCATTGGTGAAGAACACTTTGGATCCAGAAGTTAATAACATCCTAAATGGATAAATACCATATGATGTTTTTCTCCCCACCATATAAATATTCCAAAATATTATAGTATAAATCTTCCAAAGAATCCTCCAAGATAACCAAATCATGAACAGATAGTGTCCACTGAATGCGGACCATAGAGAGTGAAGGCCCATATTATTTTAAATGTATATGCATCTTAGAAATGATTATGTGATTGAAATACTCACACATTATCTCCAATATATCATGATAGTGAAATGTCCTTATGTGTTCATTAGTATCCACCTTACACATTCATGTGGTATAAGTATTATTTTAATACATATACATTAGGTATTCCTCACACTACATCTATATTTGGTTTATGTATTTTTAATAAATGATATTTCTAAAAAATTAATGGCCATGATAGATGATAAACCTTTTTCCTGACAAATAAATTCCGAAAATCTAAAATGACATTATTAGAAACAAATTCCATTGATCTTGGGTGGATTAGATCTTCTCATGAGACCAAATATGAAAAGAGCCATATGATAATATCTAATCTCCATACAAAATAATTAAACCCAAACATGTTCTTGAATAATAATAAAACATGACACTACATAGACCCAAAATAAGAATATTAATAATAGGATCAGAGGTAACATGTTATTTAAGTACATAAAAGGAATATTTCCATCTTCCATCCTATGATAACTTCACTCTAATTATGGTGAAATAAGTTCATATAAAATACAACCATAATAAATCCATTACAGAGTTACTATAATACCCTGACAGGCCCAAAATATCTGAAGAATGAAAACAATTCATTGTTCATTACATGACATGAAACATTTCATGTCATGATCTAACCCATATTGACCCTATAGTAGTATGTTTTTCTAGTCCACTGCATAGCCCAATGGGCATTCTTAATTCCCACGGGCTAGAAACTACTGTCAGGTATCAAATATAAATCATGTGGGAAAAATTTCATCCCAATAACAATGATCAAATAAATAAACTAATCAAATCGATCACACATCAATATCACACAACTAAATATAAAAAAAATATCTGATATAGATAAAACAAACAACAAAACATACTGAAAAATAGAACACATAAAATGAAATTGAGAAAAAAAATTAAAACTAGGCCAAGTTACCGCTATCTCATTGTGACTTCTTGGTCACCTCAACCACAAGACTTGACCTTCTCCAACAACGAGCACCTGAGCTAGGAAACCGGAAAAAATGATGAACCTAAAAAATAGTATGGATCTACCGACACTAAGTTTTATAGGTAGGGTATGAGTTAATAGCTTAGTAGGAAATAACCATAGAGTCCATGTTTTTAAGTTCCCAAAATAGGTCGTTAACACTAGTTTTAAATAAAATTAAAAAAATAGCTTTTTCACATTTTTTTAATAAAACACAGCTATCATGTGTGAATGGCCCACACATGCCACAATCCATTATTCAAGAAAACTAAAATTTTTTAACAAAAAACAAAACCAATTTATTTTATGTAAAAAAATTTAAAAGAAATTACATTAAATGTAATTTAATTATAAAGAAAAAAACATTAATGAAAATGAACATGATTCTTAAAATACCTACCAAACATACTATATATTGATGATATGTGCAATATAACCAATGAGAACTTGTCACGGGAAAACCCTTAGGCACTAGCTAGTGGTGGGGCCCTAAGTATATCATGTCTCAGTGTAAAAATAACTATAACCAATAACCTTCTCATTAATGAGCTACTAGGAGGGGAATCCCCAATGGACTAGTGGTCCCCAAACATCATCTCAGCTTCATTAGTGTCATTGTCATTAATATTACTATGTGAAATAAGGACGCGACCACTACCGGATCACTAGATTACTAGTCCAAGTCCACCCACCTATATTCTCAGGTTTCATTTTTGTGGTTAATCACGTTTCACACATCACATACCACCATTAACAGTATTTAACAACCAAACCAAGAATCACATATCATAAACTACCACTTGTGCATCACAAACCCATTCTTGAATACATACGCAAAATGAAACCATTAAAAATCACTTCAAAAACCATGAGGAACTCCACATTCCCAAGAAATTTTTAAACCATCCTTTCCAAATTTTAGGAAAAACATGAAAATATATAGACCTGTAAAACGGAATTTATGATTACACACACATTTATATTTACTAAAACATTTATAAATAATTTCTAAATCCATATTCAAGTGTACAATTATTAACAAGACATTACACCATTTAGAAACTAACCATGTTCCAAAATACTCAATGGTTAATAATTTAAGAAAAAAATTTAAATCTTATTCTTATTATTATAAAACCATGATTCTATTGTAAAACAGTGTGTGTTTGAAGAGAATAGAGGGAGAGGGAAATAATTTTTTTGAAATCTAGTACTTTGAGTTGAGTAAATTTTATTAAAGACCATTATTATTTTTAATCACATCTATGTGTTGTTTCCAACCACTCATAGATGGTCCCACATCCAATTCTTCACCACAGAACTCTATAAAGATACCCAAAAATCATTTTCAAAGAAACACCACGTGTTATCAAACAACCACAATATACCTCTCACATGGGCCTTGCGATAAAAAATCACCAATTTCACACATACGATGCCAAATACATAATCCATCAATAATATTATAAGATAATTAATGTAATACACCAATGAAAATGATACATTTTATTTTAAAGAGACAATATATATTTTTACAAAACATAGTGTACATACTTTGCGTTAAAATTATAGAACCCCCTTTAAAAACAACTTCTAACAATTTTTGACAATATAAAAACATCATACCATGAAATTAAAACTCTCTAAACTCATGTGAAACACACTCTCATAATGCTTGAAAATATACATACTTCAATGGAATGATTATGCATCAAGGAAATAAACCAAAATCAGCCAAAAAAATCCACAGGTTTTAGTAAAAGGGTTTGAAGAAAAAAGAGAACTATGAGATAAGAGAATGGTAAGAGTTGAAGAGGAATGGGGTGATTTGGTGAAGAATGAATGAAGAATCACTAAACAATCTTGATAAATCACCCAAAAGTAGCCCAAACTGAAGAAGAACAGGGGGGTTCCTCTGGTCATTAGACAACGCATATTGTTTCCAATGGTAGGTAGAATCCCCAAAAAATGATTTTTAGCTAAAAATTTATCAATCCTGTAATGGGATGGCTGGTTTTGTTGCATTGTTTTGTAATCCATGTGAAAACCGTCTGATGGATTTAGAACAAATATACAACATTCTTTGTTTAAGTTTCATGGTTTGGGGAAAATGTGATCAATCCATGTGACTGGATTTTTTTTCCAAAAACCCATAAATGACTCCCTAAACACAAGGGAAGATCCACCTAATCATCCTTCAAGGATTTAAACACAATATAGTGAAAAAGTATGTTTCAAAAACACTCCACCATCCCATTTTCACATAATAACACTCAGGATAACCTTATATATGATTAGAATAAAACCAAACCCAATAAAACACAATGAACATTGTTGAACACTGATCTTGTACCTCAATCAATAGATCAAACATCAAAAAATAAATAAATAAAATGAAAATGGTGTCTCGGGTGGGAAAATTATTCCCACCACAAACACATTCTATCCCCATAAAGTCACCCAGACAAATTTTAACTAATACAGAAATCCATGCCCGATTAAATACCATAGAAATGATGAACTCCATGGTTAATATTTACTCAATAGGTCACACAAGACCAATCAAGATGAAACCAAAACAAAAGAATATGGATGAGGGGAGAACACAAGATGGATCTTCCCACCATCAGAACTCAACAAATAATGAAAACATTTTAAACCCAAACAACACCTGCACTCCAACTAGGAACTAGATATTTTAAAATATAAAAGTTATGTGTAGATCGTATGGTTTGGCCACACAATTTACCAAACCATGAATGAATAGTGCATGAGATACTGGAATGAAGGGGACCCCTCACGACTTGGTCGTACAGTTTCAAAACTGTGCCAAACAACTTTGTATAAAAATGAAATCGTGTCACATAGTTACTTGGGTAAGGCATATAGTTTTCTCTAATCATGAAAAAACCGTGCAGATGAATAAAGTTTACCTGAAACTTACCAAATTTTTAAATTTCAATCGAGTCTCATCATGAACATCCTTTTACAAGGTGAACACTACTTCCACTAAAACAGTGAACCTCCCCTATGAATCAAACCCAAAATATATAAATTCTACAAAACACAAGAATCTTCTAATGATCACTACTGAATGTTAAATATTAGACTGGCATACACAAAGGAAAGACACACTCAAAGGAGAAAGTATAAATAAAATGTACAAATTCAAATAGACTCAATAGATATGGTTATAAAACAATATGTTCATCATTGTTTATAGAAAAACGTTGAACTTACTATAATATGAAAACACGAACTAGACCGAGGGTCCACACACCACCAACAACTCATGATTATGTGTGGGTTTCACCCTGAGACGTATGGTTGGGGCTCTGAGGGCTGAAGCGTCTCATTCCTCACAGCTAGGAACTATAATCCTCCTATCATAATATCTTCATCATGTGATGATTTTTACATAACATCAATAGACGAACAAAACAGACCCAATGGTTGAATGTCTACATAATGATGTGATAATATGGCTTCGAATGCATGGAATGGACACATTGATGGAACAACAAAAAGTGATCTAGAAAACTATAATCTATAATAATAGAAGATGACTCATTGGAGACAAGTTCCTATAACATTCACTCTTCACTAGGTGGGGAACCTTCACGAACAATAATAGACACCAGATTTCTAATGTCCAATGCTCCATAAATCAACTACCATTGGAGAAAAAGAAACCAGCTCCTTAAAGTGTTCAAAATAAATCTTCACCATATATTGGACTTATAGAATAGTCATTAGTTGTTCCCTTATTATCATATTTACCTCCTTAGGAATGAACAATTAGATGATACAAGACTCATACACATCCCACATCATCCCAATATGCATCGATGGTGGGAATGAAACTATAAATCCTCAAAAAGATGGACCATAAATAAACCAAAAAATAGAGAAAAATCCAATGACCTTGGGATTTCCCAACAAAATATTGTCATTGCATAAAAATAAAATCTACACCACTACCTCTAACATACATCGATATTCACAAAAAAATACACAACACTCAATTTGAACAAAAAAATGGGCATCACTCACATTCAATTTAGAGTAATTTTATGGGATGAATACTCTAATAAACATCCAAACTCAGAGCCAACAATCAACATCAAGAAAAAAAAATAGAAAGGAACATCTTAATATAAAATAACACGATCAAATTAAAAATCATCGTTCCGAAATCCTATTTCTGTTCAAATTTTGATAAATACATTACTTCAAGGCCACATTCCAAATATAAATCAACAATTCAACAAACCAAAACCCACATTATAAAAAAGAATCCAAAAATTATAATCATTTTCCTATTTAAAAAATCACTTTAGATAAATATGGTTTAGATTTTTATTTTAAACACTCTCTTGTGGAATCCTATGAACCACCACACATCTGTTTGTCCATTCCTTCTTGCATCATCCACATAGAAGTTACAACATGCACTTTCATCACAAACTCTTACATATGTTAACATTCATGAGGAGTTCCAAGGTTTAAACACTTTTTTACCTCATCAAAACATAAGAATTTAAAATGTTCAATCCAAAACAACTTTCTTTATATTTTTTTACCAGTTTCAAAACCACTAGAAATAAATCCATATTCATTTTAAAAAAATCATTTCAAAACCCAACCCAAACTAACCAGAACTAGATTGGAACACAACAGACACCAAACAAATAGAAATAGAGACTAGAATCTATGCTTGGCCTGGCGACATGGTAGTGGGATATTCCCCATGTAATCCCTTGAAATAAGAGGACCTTGAACCATGTACCAAGACTCCACATGGGTCACCACTCCATGTGTGATCACAATGTAATACCATTCCACCTCTGTTGTCACCCCTTAATCCAATACAAAGAAAATAGAATCAAATACTGGACTACCCATGGAATCTCGAGAATCGGAATGAGCAAGGGTTCATGACGCCCTTCCCATACCTACCTATTGAGTCCTAACTATCCTAATCTCAAATTACAAGACACCCAAAATAACAAGGGCCTCCTATAATACGATATTGTCATGAACTGACCCTAGTCGACCCTATATTGTTCACCTAAGCCGGTTCATGACATGGCCTGATGGGTGTTCCTGATCCCCATGGGTTGGTAACAACTGTTGTGCATCAGATATAAATCGAGAATGAAAAATTTCATCATAATAAACAAGATCAAATAAATAAACTAATCAAACTGAGCATCAAAATATAACAAACTACTGAACATAAATAAAAAACATCTTATACAGATACAATATATAATTAAATAGGATCATAACAAAAACAATAAAAATGAAACTATGAACAAGAAAAAAGTGGAACAATCTACCACTATCTCAGTGTGACCTCTTGGTCAAATCCATCCAAAAGACCAAACTTGCTCCAACCACGAGCACCTATGCCAGGAAACCTGAATAAATGCTGAACCTGTAAAATATCTTGGGTCTACAAACATAGAGTGATATAGATAGGGTTTAAGATAACATCTTAGTATGAAATCACCAAAGAGTTCATATGTTTATTTATACAAAACATTCCATTAAGAGTACTTTGAAATACAATTACAAAAATTTATTTTTTTAAATTTTATTAATCAAACAAAACAATCTTATATTAAAATTCAACACATAAAATAATACATTTTTAAAGAAAACTACCATTTTATAACTAAGACCCAAACCAAATAATACTATTGAGATTTTTCTTAAGTAACAACATTAAATGGGAAATAAATATAATGAAAAACAACATTAATGAAAATGTACTTTCTTTCTAAATTACCAACAAAACATATTTTATACTGATAGTAAATTAAATATATCTAATTAACACTAGTAATAAGAAAAACATGTGGAACCATATAGCTATAGGGCCCTTAGTACATAATATCTCACTGTCAAAGTAACCATAATCAATAACCATGTCATGCATGATCCACTGGGAGGGGAAACCCCAATGACCAAGTGCATTCCAAACAACATCCTACTTTAGTTAGTGTTTCCATTTTCAATATTTTTAAGTGAAACAGTGATGGGGGTACTATCAGATCAGTATAAAACTAGTCCTAGTCTACCCACATAGATGCATAGGTTACTCTGTTATTCTCATCCAAGATTTGCACATCACTTAACACCACTTACATGATTTTGCAACAAAATGAATTCTCAGATATCATAATCCACCACTTTCACATCACAAAACCATTCTTGAAAAATTACACACATCGAATCATTATAAATCACTTCAAAATCAATGAGGAACACCACTTCAGCCAATAATTTCTTAAACTAGAATTTCCACATTTTAGGAAATACCTGAAACTCAAAAAACATGCAAAATGGGCCTTTATGTTTACACACCAAAATAATATTACTAAAACATATCTAAATATATTCTAAAGCCATATTCATGTGTACAATGCCTAACATGGCCTTACACCATTCATAAACCAATCATGTTCCAAAATACCAAATGGTTCATACATTCAATCATAATTTGAATCCACTTTCATGTAATTAGAAAACCAAGAGGCAATTTTTATAACAATGAGAGTATGGAGATAAGTGAGGGAGATGGGGAAAAGTGTTTTGAAATTAGTGTCTTCAAATTGAGTAAATTTTATTAAAGACCATTATCATTTTTTTTCCAATCATTTTGTGTATTCTATGCACCCAGTGATGTCCCCGCATCCAATGGTTCCCCAAAATTCCCTTTAGAGTTAACCAAAAATCATTTTTAAAGAAACACGAAATGTTACCAATCCAACACAACAAACCCCAATGATGGTTCATGCTATAAAAAATAAAAACATTCACACATATGATACAAAATATACAATCCAAAATTGATATTATAAAATAATCAATGTTTTACACCAATAAAAACAAACTATTTCATTTAAATGAGACAATAGATGTTTTTACAAACACCTAATGTGCATATAATTTCTTAAAATTAGAGTCCCCCCTTTAAAAACAACTTTTAACAATTTTTTACAACATAAAAACAACATACCCATAATGGAAAACATACAATAAGAATATGAAACATGTTTTAATATTATTTAAAATTATGCAACCATCACTAGAATGATCCATGCTGGAAAATAATGGAAACACCTACCTCAACGGTGTGAATATGTGATGAAACTTCAATAGATGGAAGAACCATTCCACAAAGACGATCCTCACACCCAAACATCAATGAAATCTACAAAAATCTACCAATCCTAACATGTGGGTTCCAACAAATGGGATCTAAGACAAGAAATAACTATGAGATGAGAGAGGAGGAAGTGGAGAAGAGGAATGGTGACGATTTGATGACAAAATCATGAAAAATCACAAAATATTCTTGATAATTTTTAAAAAGGAGGCCCAAAATAATGAATAACAATGGGGGGTACCTTTGGTTGATATCCCACACAAATGTCTTCTAATTGGAGGGGGAATCACCCGAAAATTATTTTTTAGATAAATGTTATAAACCCAATATTGGGATGATTAGTTTCAATACATATTTTTGTAAACCATGTGAAAACCATGTGATGATGACTAGAAAAATTTGAAACTTTACAGGTTTTAGTTAAATGGTTTGGGATGAATGTTCTCAAAACATGAGTCCTCAAAAAATGGCGGAAACCCTCACATGACAACCCAAAACCTAGGGAAGACCCACCCAATGATCCTTTAATGATTTAAACAAAATATTGTGACTTAGTGGGAGTCAAAAACTCTACACCATACCATTATTTCCCAATTACAGTCATGATAAATTTTTAATGGATTAGAAGAAAACCAAAACCATGATATCGTAAATAAATTTTTCGAACAATCAAGACAAACTTGAACCTAATGATCCAACATTGATAAATAAATAAAAACAAAGGAAACCATTGGCTTGGTGTGAAATTTAATCTTTTTATGGTCAAATAAGATGTTATCATCTAATACCACTTTTCCCAGGAAATTATCTACAAACTAATGTAAGTGAATCATCAATAACATTGTTTAATAGTTGGGATCAATCAGGGTTCTCAATATAGTTTATTAGTAAATCTCAATTATTTTCAATATTTCATGGATAAAAAAAGATTTAATAAATCAATACCATAATGAATAAATATAGTTATTGATGAAAAGTCTAGTTTAGTAGTTTATTAAAATATTTATGGGACTTAATCATGATTAAGGTAATCATGAGGTACTCAGTTTGACCATACCTTCTCTTAATGGAAGTATCCAGTATATTTGACTCCACGATTCTGATTTGGTGGTATCAAAATTCAACATCAAACATCATAAACAACCATAAACCCTTTAATTAATCCTACATTTTCAAAATTCATAGAAAAGGGTAAAAAAAATTTAATCACCACTATATATAGATTTAGATAATCAAAGTATAAATTAATATAATCATATATCGTATTAGAGAAGAGAAATGGATTTTCATTTGAAGATACACCATTAAGGATGAATCTTTTATATTACAGATTATCCAAATGAATTTACAACACATTAAAATTTTTATGATTCATATGGTAATAAAATATAGATATTAGTTGTGTCAAAATTAATAACTATATCAATAAAATGTCTCCCTCTACTAGTAGACCAATGAATTTAGTTGAAAACACCTCTAGAAAATCCATGACCATTGGTGTATGTTCATAAACTAAGGATTCATCATCTAGATCAATATTATATGAGGTTTTTTATTTCCTTTGTTTTTTAGAGAACACCATGATCGATTGGACCTAATATCCATTTCTTCTTGAAACACATGGGATTTACCACTAGAGGTAGCAATAGACACCCAACAATTTTAAGAAATAATTTTAGATGTTTTGGAAATGAACTGGTCTCTCCTAATAAAAAAATTTTAAATGTCTATATCAGTATGAAATACATCTCAAGATTACTCATCCTTAGTTATTTGGAATGTTCATAAGGGGAATCTAAAATAATTCACCCTATTAATTTTGCGTTGTTTTTATTACATCATAAAATATTGAAAGAGTTCTATATGAATATTTAAGAGAATCAAATACTATGTTGATATAAAAGAGTTAGAGACACATATGAAAAATAGATCTATTTATATAGATGAATAAATTAATATATTACTTCTCACACTCACAAGTTATGCTAGTATCTCTATTAGAAACTCTTATACCACATGAAACTATATAGCTACAGAATATGAGTCCATCCTATCCTAGAAGAGTGTGTTTGGAATCCTACATTCATAAAAGCATCTAATTACAACACTGAGCTTCCTGGTGTTGAATAATATGAACCAATTCACGAGGATGATAATTACATATAGAATCATTGTAAATGACCATGAAATCCACTCGAGGGGAATAATTTTGGGGATTTTGAGCATGAATTATTGATATAACAAATCATTAAACATGTGTAGTATGTCAATGGACCACTTTTAGTAATTTTAGATGTAATGTAATATGTTTTAGAATGGGAACTGCATTTCCATCCATTAATTGTGACACCCCGAACTATTTTCCTATGTAATATTAAAACTGAATAGTTCAACTTCGTTTAATTTCCATGATACATATAAAATGTTTTCCAAATAAAAATAAGGATTGTTTTATTTAATTAAACACTGAAATGATAAAATTTTCATCAAGGATAAAAAAAATCCAGCAAAACAAAATTACATACTAAGAGACTTATTAAAAACATAGAGAGACCACCCAATACAAAAAAAGGCCCAAGAAAATAGTGCGGGTCCATCAGATCTGACACGATAGACAATAGTATAGCTAAAACCTCAACAACCATGATAAGCATCAGACGAATGATAAGCACAATCTTCACCTAGTTGTTTTGAATTTAGAGCACCCTAATCTTGTTTTTATAGGTCCTTAATGATAATATGAGTGTTGCCTCTATTAGGTTACAATTGAGTCTCTAACTGGTATATGCCCTTGTAATTTGTGGGTATTCTAGTGGATTTCTTTAATGTATCTTGGTATAATATGTCTTCCATATGTTTAAAGTATGCATTCATGTTATAATAATAAAAATTCCTATAATAAACTCTATTTATATATTTTTTAAGGATAATGGTTTAATGATTAAAATGGTTTTAAATCATAACCATTGTGTTTTTAAAGGAACCCCGTGATAAGAATATATTTGATACTACTTGGTTTTGATACCGAGAAACTTATTTTTGATTTTGAAATCATTGTTTGGGCAATTGAAATTAATTACTATGGTTGTATTTAGTATTTTACCTTTACTTAGCAAATTAGTTTATTATGTGATTCAAATGTTTTATAAAGCTACCTTGAAATGTTTTCACCCTTGGATGAATAAAAGAAATTTTTTAATTAAATGAATGTTTGGATATAATACCAGTTTGAATTTCTTTTATGATTCATTAGACCTTGATTGTTTAACATCGATCTTTTGAAACTCAATTATTTATAAACTAATGAACAGTTTGGTTATAGTATTTTTTTATCCATGATAGGGAAATTATATTCGTTGTTTATAAACATAATAAATATATATTTTATAATAAAAATACTATTACTTTTCTAAAAAATGGGTGAATACCCCCACCAATACGAGGGAAACCTAGTCGGAAAAGCCACTCATGTCCTTTGTGGGAATCCCATAGTACCCCTACAAAATTGACCCAGGTTGTGCATGCATGGTGCGTGCTATGTCGCGTGCACAGTTGTGCATAGTAGTCCCTAAGCGCACCCGGAGAAACCCAGTACGAGGCGGTACCAGAGAGGGGGAGGGGGATTTATGGGATATTGCGGGAGCTCCAAGCATACAATGTCGAACCACAACCCATCCCATATTGATTTGGGATTCCCTTCTTTAGTGGAAATCAGATCTGAACTGTCGGATCTCGCCACATGATATCTCAGTTGTCTGATCGGTTCGGTCATCGACTCCCCATAGCTGTGGTTTCTCCAACATTTTTTATCAGCTGTTCGATCATGTCATATCTAATCTTGATCGTTCTTCTCTTTTTAAATAATAGTTTGGTTCCGTATACATCCTACTGAGTCGATATTCAATCTGGACTAATCATCTATTTTATAAAACCACAGACACACCTCAACTATTGGATCATTTTTCAGTTTAGTCGCGATCATTCTTCCATTTTTAAATCATAGAATATTTCATAGATGTCCAATGACATCTTAGATTATATGAGTTGTTCATTATTTTCCACACCATCTCATGTCACCTTCTTCTTCCTCCACCCATGTGGTGAACTAGTAGTTGTCACTACTTTGTTTTCCCTTCAGGTTTTCCTCACTCATGTCCTTCCGTGGCCCTTCTTCCTTCTCATTTTCCACTTGATCGAGTGAACTGATGTTTGTTTAAACCAAGGAGCCTCAGTTTTCCATGGAAGTTTCCCATAAAATAATATTTATACAGTTTATATGTATAATTCAGTTTGTACTCGAACCCTATTAGTGTTCTTCCTCTACATCACATACATCATGCACCTATTGACCTATTATCCTTATTCGAACCAGGTAAGAGACCTGATATTTCCTTTATTTGTTTTTACAGATCTTTTATTTATATATATGTGTGTGGTTGTTCATATAACCACATGATTTTTTTGACTGATCTTATAAATATGATTTCATATTTTTGAAAAATGTATCTGTTAATAAATTCACAATGGGGTTTTATTTTTGTACCAAAATATTATTCCCCCATATATGTACAGATATGCATATATGTGTTTTCATAAATAACTATATAGATTAATTTGTTTAATGAAATAAGAACTCCAACTCTAATAGAATTAATAATGAAAAAAAATCATGTAAGCTTTTGAGGTGTATTAAGTAGAAATTATAAATAAATAAATATTCATACATACATATACATATATATGTATCAATGAAACAGAACCCTAGGTTTTACATTATGAATGTTAATGTTAAACATTGGTTAAAATCATTTTTTTTCTATTCATAAATTATGTATTGGGTTCTTATGATTTGATGAAACACCCTTAAGTATATACAGTGATATATATATATATATTATATTTATTTAATATGGGTTCATGTTAGGATTTCATAATGGAATGATAAATGGTTATAACAAGTGTTTTTAAATGTGAAGAGTTTTTAAGAATCAACATGGTATTTGTTTTTGGAATACAACCCTTTATTTACCACATTATTTGTATAAGCATTTCACACATATTTTCATAAGTCTATATTGTTTTGTATAGAATTTTTTGTGGTCGATTTTCATGCCTTTTAATCAATAACATTGTGATTAAATAGTTGGGGGAACCCTTGTTGTATGTTTATACATAAACATTCAAGTAATGTGTGTTTAAAAAACATTGTGTTTAATACCTCACATGGACTATTTTTTCCATTGAATTAATTATGTAGTCAATCAATGATGAATTAACATTATGAAATTTGGAATATAAGATTTTTACCTTACTAATAAGGATTTTGGATTTCAGGGTTATCATTTAATTTGAAAAAACCTATATTTTTTGGAATTAGTTTCATTACATGTACTATAATCTTCCAAATATACATACCATTTATCAAATATCCATATCCATGTAGTTTGTAGTTTTTTTGGTGACAACTGATATATGAATCACTATGTATGTGTAAATCCCAAATTTTTTATTAAACTCTTATGAAATTTTATGGAATTAAGTACTGAATTATTCAAAGTGGTAAGTGTAACACCCCGAGATTTTTTGAAAAATATTCTTTTTAATTTCATTAATGGCTTGTGTTATACGCTGCACCAAAAGGATCTTTAACAACACACATCTCTAACCTGGCTTGAATTACACGCAATCACGACCTTCCACGATAGCGTGTGTTGTACGCAACACCATGTTTCACTAAACAACGATATGCTATTAAGATATTATTAAAACTAGTCGTTATGAATAGTAATAACCACTTTTTGAAATTTTGTAAATTTTATTTTTCAAAATGGACTTCATTTATGGATTCGGTGTATCGAATTTAGCCTAAGGTGAAATTTTGGTACTTTTCAGATAACTTTTATATTCTGATGAATAGTCAAAATTACTAAATTTTAATTAAAAACAACTTTTTTAATTGAAATAATTAATAGTGATAAATTATTAATTTGAGTGGTTTTAAAGTATATTTAGAATATATTTTTACAATTTAATACAATGTTGGTCATTGGATGTAATTTCATATTTAAACCAGTTATAAACAAGTGTCAACCTTTTGATAGTTATTATCTCTTAAAAACATGCTATTTGTTGTGACAGGGGAAATTAATTATAAAATTAATTAATGCAACTTCTATGTTAGGAATTTTGTAAAATAGAAATAATTTTTGAATTTGGAATATCAATTATAGCTTAGGGTGAAATTTTGGAATTTTTCTGAAAAACATCAATTTTTGATTAATAGTGAAACCACTAAGTGGTAGGTTAAAAACTGAATTTTGCATAAAACATAATTTTACTGCTTCTGTGAATGGAATTTCGAAAATCCGACAGACACGGTTGATATCAGTAAGTAAAATGAGGTTCAATGAGATAAAAATAATTTTTTTTGGTGAATAGTAACTTTTTACTTTTTTTTACCACGGTTAAAAGTAAATAGGGTAATTAAGGGTAAAGATGATATTATTATTACCCTAACACATGTCCTAATTCTATTGGATAAGCGTAATTCGACCAAAAACAACCTTATGAATATAATATGACCATTTAGGTCCACTTGGATTAGATTATGACATTTAATATTATTTTATTTAATGAATAGTTAAAATAGTTAAAATCAAAGTTTAATAAATAAAACATTTTTAATATGAGGTTATACATAAGATAAATTCGACTATAAATATTCATTAGAAAGCTGAAAATATTTCCTACATAATGGTGTTTTATTTGTAATTTTTAGACATTAAATAATTTAAGTTATTTATGACACAACGATGATGCAGTAATTATCTTATTAATGAAAGATTGACATAATTGATGTTATAAATACCCAAATAAATATAATTTGAGACTTTTTATGAATTCCACTAATTTCTAGGTTACTATGATATATTATTGTTGATTTATTCAACTTGGTTCGAACATATAATTCTGTTATGACTTTCACAAAAATCATATATCAAATAGTGTCAAAATTGACACAAAATAGTTTTTAAATAAAATATTATATTATTAATTGTTATGTTATTCCTAAAAATCTAAGGTTAAGCCAAATGACATAGATAAGGATATATATATTAATAAAAAAAATTTGGGGTTCGTTTGGCATGTTATACTAAGTGTATTAACCATATAGTGTAAGAAAACAAAAAGACAGGGTAAAAGTTAAATTATTTACCTTAGAGTTAAATCTAATTGATAAGGTTAAAATAATAACCTAAACTTGTCTAAATCCTATTTGTTGATAGGATTTCGACCCATCCCCACTTTAGCTTCGAAATAAGACCCTTTGGAACCATTATAAACCAATTTTGACTTTAATATAAAATAATATTTTGAGATATTCCTAAGGTGCCCCTCTCCTCCCTTATAAAAGGACACCTCCTCCCCCTCCTCCTCAAACCAATTTGAGCATTCAAGCTCGGCCAACCCCTGACAAAATCTCTTCTCCACATCCCTAGAAACATCCTAGAGGTTCTGGTCTTCCTCAAAGACCAATTTTAGTGCCCTAAGAGGAGGTCTCAAAGAGGCGCTTCAAAGAAGAGGTAATTTCCGTTACCAATTCTATCACCTTTATTTCTTCTTCCACTTCATCTTCTTAGGTTGTTTCATTATGAAGTAATAACAACAGTATCAGTCATATACTGATATGTTATTATATGTATGAAACAATCCTAATTCACCATCTATCCATCCCACGGAAAACAAAATCACTGTGCGTGCGTACGTACGGAATACCGTCTCCACGTCGTGGTGTAATCTGTTTTTCCACCAAAACCTTACATGGATGGGTATTATGGTGTAAAGAATAACTATAAATAGTTATTAAAACATCATATTGATTCTGATATATTGTATAATCCACTCCAATTCAATTCAATAATTATGGAAATGATATCATCGCTCGTGCGTACGTACGGACTACCGTCTCCACGACGCGATGAGATTCATTCTCCATGTTAACCATTTAAGAATGATTATAAAGTATATATAAGAAATAATAATGAAATATATGACATTATAAAGCTACTGTATTTATGTATATATATATATATATAAGTATTTCATCTACTTACTTCCATTCAAGACAATAAGTAAAGGAAAACAGCATTCATGCGTACGTACGGACTACCATCTCCATGAACGGTGTTTTTCATTTCATTTATCTTTCTATTATATATATATATATACTGAATATATATGATATATAAATCATATTTTGTATTCTGGAAGTAAGTAAATCATGATATAAGTAATAATAATGTCAATAACAACAAGTCAAAACACCTACGATAAATGAAACAATTTTACCCAAAACGCTTCTTTAACATGGAATTTACAAAAGAACGGGTAATATAAAGTCATAAGTGAACCATATATGATATAATAACAATTTATAAGATTCTGGAATAAGTCAATAACATTATTTAAATCATTATACATGAGGTTCAGACACATACAAATCAAGTCGGACCTAAGGTAAGGGAAATATCACAATCTCATTTTTATCCGAGATTGTTTATTCGTAAGTATTTACTGGGGTGTATTTTATCATCCACATCCATGTTTCATCAATATGTAATATTATTTCCATCCACCTACAATTTTTTAAATCCATTTTTACCCTTCGGTTAGTTTTTAGTAATATGTATGAAAGGAATCTTTTGTCGTTTTTCGTACGAGTAACTTTTTGACTTTTCCGACAAAAGTTTGAAGAATTTTTTTTTAACTTATACAGCAGGAATGGATTTTTAAAACATTATTTCCAAGAATCTTCCTTTATAAGTTTTCAAGTTTATTTTTAATCAACTTCTTTTAGTTTATAACTGTATGACATGTTAAGAAAAGAAAAGTGTTTTTGAAGTAGAAAGGATATTTTCCTCAAGAATGGATTTCAAGTGTTTTATCAAAATTATTTTCCATCTAATATAATAAAGGGTTCTGTTTCTATCCCTATTATTACATGGATTTGATTATGTTGTGATGGAAATATTTTTATGAATTCATTTATCTTATATGAATTGTTTTATGATGTCATGTTGTTTAAGAATCCCATTTTTATTACATGGGTTATGCAATGATGTATGATTTATGATTTTGTGGCACACATAATAATGGTATCATTATGAGATGGGTGGGACCTATATCTCCCTCCAATGCATTGGGTAAAGATTTTATATCTTGTGAGATAGACATGGCTGGAATGGTAGGTTATACAGGTTTAGTGAAACAAGACTGAAACGAGGGTCACTCGATTCAGAAATGGACTTTGTCCACTAAGATAGTCTTGGCAATGAGTTTTGACTAACAAGAAATGATTCTCTATGATTATGTGTGTATGCCACAAAGTTTAATGTTTTATGTTATGATTATTGTGAATACATTTCACTGCCATGAGTTATCCCAGGTTATGAAATTATGATCTCCTTTGCAGGTTAAGATTTACAAAAGTTATGTTCATATGTATATGATGTGATTTATATTTCTTTTGTTTACCCTTACTGAGCATTTGAGCTCACCCTTTTATGTTTTCTTTTCCCTAGGATATAAAGAAAGGTTTTAGGTAAAAAAGGGCAGATTTTTATGGGAGATATTGAAGATCTTTCACCTGGATTAGAATATTATATTCCGAGTTTCCAAAGACACTAAACTATTACGGTCCTTGTGTGTGTGTTGTTGTAATGTACTAAGTATTCCGCAAATGTAATGTAATGTCCATGTACGTCAAGCTTCGGGTCTCTACAGTTGGTATCCGAGGAATGGTTTAGTCAACCTTTGGAAACTAGTATGCGAGAACTTTAGTGAGATCCCTAGAGATATTTATACGGTTTGTCTAGGGATGTCCCAAAGGATAAGTATACGTATTGGATAAAGTCCTATAACTACGGTAACGATCTTAGAATTTAACCTAAGAAGTTAGATATTGAGGATACTCCCCCTTTATAATGTTGTTTTCCTTAGTATGATTTTTGCCTCTCACACTATTCTTTTTGGGTTTTAGACGATGGCTGGAACCCGAAGGAACCGTGTTGATCAATGCAATGGAGAATGCAATGATTGTCCTCCTGAACAAGCAAATGTTATGGGAGATGGAGTGAAAAATCTTATTGCTATACTTACACAAGCTATGAATCATTCTGGACTTCCAAATGATCAGAGAAGGGAACAATATTCTATTGATTCCTTCATGAGGCAACGTCCACCTTCTTTTAGTGGGTCTTCCGATCCACTTGCTGATGAACAATGGATCAGTACCACTGAAAAGATATTTTCAGTTCTTCAATGTTCTGAACATGATAAAGTCATCTTAGCAGTATATCGGTTGGAAGGTGAAGCTGATCAATGGTGGAATCTTATCAAGAATATGAGGCCAAGAGATGAAATTGAGTCCATGGAATGGGACGAGTTCAAGAACTTGTTTTTCAGTAAGTACTTCCCTCGTATTCTTCGAACAAAGATGGAAAAGGAGTTTCTTGAGCTGAAGCAGAAGGATGATGAATATGTTGGTATATACGAAGCGAATTTTACAAGACTTGCAAGGTATGCATCTGGCATTATCATCCAACCTGAAAGTAAAGTTGATCGATTTTTCAGTGGCTTAAAACCAAGTCTTCGAAGGGAATTATCTATAAGAGACTTCAGTAGCTATGATGAAATTGTGCATTGTGCTATTAAGGTAGAAATGGAAGTTGGTGTTACATATCCATCTCATGGTTTTGACAAGAAACGAAAGATGGAGTTCAAGGAGAAATCTCAGAATAAGGGTGAAAAGAAGATGAATGTTTCCTTATGCACAAAGTGTGGAAAGAAGCATGGTGGAGATTGTCTTAAAGGGACTAGAAAATGTTTTAAGTGTGGAAAAGAAGGTCATCGAGCATCTGAGTGTCAAAGTAATGGGAAAAGGGTTCTTAATGATGTGAATAAAGAAAAGACTGCAGAGAACGCACCACCGACACTTCAATGTTTCAAGTTCATGGAGATGGGACATTATGCCAATAAATGCCCTAATACAATGGTTAGTGATGATCAACATGAGCAACCACTTAAGGCAAAGGACAAAGGGAAGTCACATGCGATCACTATTGGAGATGTTGAGTATGAAAACGATGTGGTGGAATGATTAAGTGTTTATGTAATGGGATTCCAAAATAATGTTGTATATAGTATTGTGGAATATTATAATATTTATGTTTTGGTCTATTGTGGTTTTCAATAATTTTATGGTACCGGTAACCATGAAAAGTGATTGAGACATTTTTTGGTAAACAGATGATATGAGCATAATGAAGGGATAAAAAGATAATAAGATGTTTGATTGTATTCATGAGCTCATGATTGATATAAGGACTAAGTGATATCATGGTTTGAGTATATAGAATTTTGAGGATTTTGGTATGTGGAAGGTGTTAACTTTTAACTGCATACATGTTTTCACTAAGGTACAATGGGTATTCAAGAAAATACTTGATTAAGGCCTTTGAATGTTTGGAATGTGACCAAAAAGACATATCTTATGATATATGGGGATCAACGATGGTATTAAATCTCTGGTAATCGTTTTCACTATATTAAGAGAGTGGACTGCAGTATTATTGATAAGCCTAAAGATTAGAATGGATTATGTTGGACATAAGTTAGTATTGTTTAAGGATAAAATATTTTCGATATTATTGATGGGATGTTATAGTAATGTAGTTTTAGAAAAAGGACAACCTCCAGGACGGGCGACAGCCCATCGCGTCGGACACGGATGTGGGAATCGAACCCACAACTGAAGTGCGACTGGCCTTTATCGCCTACCACTGGCCTACAGGAAGTCCCTGTTTAGTAGAAACTAGTATTATTATTTTATGCAGTATGATATATGAAGTATAAGTTCATTTTAGGAACCATATATCATTAATCTCACTATAGATGGACTTAGGTATTTTTTGATAACTTTTCTATCCTTTTGAGACAGACGGAATGACCCATCATTCTATCACATGATCTGCTAACACATCACGAATGACAAATTCAACTTCATTTCTTTAAGAGACGAAGTAGAAATTGTCCAAAGAACGACAAACAGTGAGACTATACCAAAATCACGAAAGTATTTCTTCTAATTCCAATTTCATCAACTTTAGGGAAATGATCTTGAAAACCAAAAATGTTGTCCTAGTGCTCTTATATCTGATTAATCATATGGTACCTTAGATCGTCACAAATTTATGGATTTGTGATTGCATGTTTTTCCATATCCATGTTCTCTACCACTCTCCATCAGAACATGATGGTTAGATTTCTCTTCCATATCCATATTTTCACCTATGTGGAAACCCAGTGATTAGTTTATTTGAGTAACCGTTAAGTTTCATACTTTGTTTTTAAATATTGGTTTTGGTATTCCTTTTTACGATGTGGGTTTCGATTAAAGAAACTTTCTAATAGTAAACCATTTATAACCCCGACGAATTTCAAGGGAGAAATTCATTTTACGAGGGGTAGAATGTAACACCTCGAGATTTTATGAAAAATATTCTTTTTAATTTCATTAATGGCTTGTGTTATACGCTACACCAAAAGGAGCTTTCACAACAGACATCTATGACCTAGCTTGAATTACACGCAATCGCGACCTTCCACGATAGCGTGTGTTGTACGCAACACCAAGTTTCGCTAAACAACGATATGCTGTTAAGATATTATTAAAACTAGCCGTTATGAATAGTAATAACCACTTTTTGAAATTTTTTAAATTTTATTTTTCAAAATGGACTTCATTTATGGATTCGGAGTATCGAATTTAGACTAAGGTGAAATTTTGGTACTTTTCGGATAACTTTCATATTCTGATGAATAGTGAAAATTAATAAATTTTAATTAAAAACAACTTTTTTAATTGAAATAATTAATAGTGATAAATTATTAATTTGAGTGGTTTTAAAGTATATTTAGAATATATTTTTACAATTTAATACAATGTTGGTCATTGGATGTAATTTCACATTTAAACCAGTTATAAACAAGTGTCAATCTTTTGATAGTTATTATCTCTTAAAAACACGATATTTGTTGTGACAGTAGAAATTAATTATAAAATTAATTAATGAAACTTATATATTGGGAATTTTGCAAAATAGAAATAATTTTTGAATTCGGAATATCAATTGTAGATTAGGGTGAAATTTTGGCATTTTTCTGAAAAACTTCAATTTTTGATGAATAGTGAAACCACTAAGTGGTAGGTTAAAAACTGAATTTCGCATAAAACTTAATTTTACCGCTTCTGTGAATGGAATTTCAAAAATCCGACAGACACGGTTGATATCAGTAAGTAAAATGTGGTTCAATGAGATAAAAATAATTTTTTTGGTGAATAGTAACTTTTTACTTTTTTTACCACGGTTTAAAGTAAATAGGGTAATTAAGGGTAAAGATGATATTATTATTACCCTAACACATGTCCTAATTCACTTGGATAAGTGTAATTCATCCAAAAACATCTTATGAATATAATATGACCATTTAGATCCACTTGGATTAGATTATGACATTTAATATTATTTTATTTAATGAATAGTTAAAATAGTTAAAATCAAAGTTTAATAACTAAATCATTTTTAATATGGGGTTATACATAAGATAAATTCGACTATAAATATTCATTAGAAATCTAAAACAATTTTATACATAATGGTATTTTATTTGTAATTTTTAGACATTAAATAATTTAAGTTATTTATGACACAACGATGATGCAGTAATTATCTTATTAATGAAATATTGACATAATTGATGTTATAAA
Organism: Viscum album; assembly: GCA_963277665.1. NCBI lineage: Eukaryota > Viridiplantae > Streptophyta > Magnoliopsida > Santalales > Viscaceae > Viscum > Viscum album. The sequence continues at coordinate 234,670,510 of OY728157.1, read as the reverse complement.
TACCAAAATAAATATAATTTGAGACTTTTTATTAATTCCACTAATTTTCTAGGTTACTATGATATATTATTGTTGATTTAATCAACTTGGTTCGAACATATAATTCTGTTATGACTTTCACAAATATCATATATCAAATAGTGTCAAAATTGACACAAAATAGTTTTTATATCAATTATTATATTATTAATTGTTATTTTATTCCTAAAAATCTACGGATCGGCCAAATGACTTAGATAAGGATATATATATTAATAATAAACAATTTGGGGTTCGTTTGGCATGCTATAGTAAGTGTATTAACCATATAGTGTAAGAAAACAAAAAGACACGGTAAAAGTTAAATTATTTAACTTAGAGTTAAATCTAATTGATAAGGTTAAAATAATAACATAAACATGTCTAAATCCTATTGGTTGATAGTATTTTGACCCATCCCCACTTTAGCTTCGAAATAAGACCCTTTGGAACCATTATAAACCGATTTTGACTTTAATATAAAATAATATTTTGAGATATTCCTAAGGTGCCCCTCTCCTCCCTTATAAAAGGACACCTCCTCCCCCTCCTCCTCACACCAATTTGAGCATTCATGCTCGCCCAACCCCTGCCAAAATCTCTTCTCCACTTCCCTAGCAACATACTAGAGGTTCTGGTCTTCCTCAAAGACCAATTTTAGTGCCCTAAGAGGAGGTCACAAAGAGGCGCTTCAAAGAAGAGGTAATTTCCGTTACCAATTCTTTCACCTTTATTTCTTCTTCCACATCTTCTTCTTAGGTTGTTTCATTATGAAGTAATAACAACCGTATCACTAATATACTGATATGTTATTATAAGTATGAAACAATCCTAATTCACCATCTATCCATCCTACGGAAAACGAAATCACCGCGCGTGCGTACGTACGGAATACCGTCTCCACGCCATGGTGTAATCTATTTTTCCACCAACACCTTACATGGATGTGTATTATGGTGTGAAGAATAACTATACATAGTTACTAAAACATCATATTGATTCTGATATATTGTATAATCCACTCCAATTCAATTCAATAATTATGGAAATGATATCATCGCTCGTGCGTACGTATGGACTACCGTCTCCACGACGCGATGAGATTCATTCTCCATGTTAACCATTTAAGAATGATTATAAAGAATATATAAGAAATAATAATGAAATATATGACATTATAAAGCTACTGTATCTATGTATATATATATATATGTATGTCATCTACTTACTTCCATTCAAGACAATAAGGAAAGGAAAACAGCGTTAATGCGTACGTACGGACTACCGTCTCCATGAACGGTGTTTTTCATTTCATTTATCTTTCTATTATATATATATATATATACTGAATATATATGATATATAAATCATATTTAATATTCTGGATGTAAGTAAATCATGATATAAGTAATTATAATGTCAAGAACAACAATTCAAAACACCTACGATAAATGAAACGATTTTACCCAAAACGCTTCTTTAACATGGAATTTACAAAATAACGGGTATTATAAAGTCATAATTGAACCATATATGATATAATAACAATGAATATGATTCTGTAATAAGTCAATAAAATCATTTAAATCATTATACAGGAGGTTCGGACACTTACAAAGCAAGTCGGACCTAAGGTAAGGGAAATATCACAATCTCATTTTTATCCGAGATTGTTTATTCGTAAGTATTTACAGGGGTGTATTTTATCATCCACATCCATGTTTCATCAATATGTAATATTATTTCCATCCACCTACAATTTTTTAAATCCATTTTTACCCTTCGGTGAGTTTTTAGTAATATGTATGAAAAGAATCTTTTGTCGTTTTTCGTACGAGGTACTTTTTGACTTTTCCGACAAAAGTATGAAGAATGTTTTTTTTAACTTATACGGCAAGAATGGATTTTTAAAACATTATTTCCAAGAATCTTCCTTTATAAGTTTTCAAGTTTATTTTTAATCAACTTCTTTTAGTTTATAATTGTATGACATGTTAAGAAAAGAAAAGTGTTTTTGAAGTAGAAAGGATATTTTCCTCAAGAATGGATTTCAAGTGTTTTATCAAAATTATTTTCCATATAAGATAATAAAGGTTCTGCTTCTATCCCTATTATTACACGGATTTGATTATGTTGTGATGGAAATATTTTTTTGAATTCCTTTATCTTATATGAATTGTTTTATGATGTCATGTTGTTTACGAATCCCATTTCTATTACATGGGTTATGCAATGATGTATGATTTTTGATTTTGTGGCACACATAAGAATGGTATCATTATGAGATGGGTGGGACCTATATCTCCCTCCAATGCATTGGGTAAAGATTTTATATCTCATGAGATAGACATGGCTGGAATGGTAGGTTATACCGGTTCAGTGAAACAGGACTGAAACGAGGGTCACTTGATTCAGAAATGGACTTTGTCCACTAAGATAGTCTTGGCAATGAGTCTCGACTAACAAGAAATGATTCTCTATGATTATGTGTGTATGCCACAAATTTTAATGTTTTAAGTTATGATTATTGTGAATACATTTCACTACCATGAGTTATCCCAGGTTATGAAATTATGATCTCCTTTGCAGGTTAATATTTCCAAAAGTTATGTTCTTATGTATATGATGTGATTTATATTTCTTTTGTTTACCCTTACTGAGCATTTGAGCTCACCCTTTTATGTTTTCTTTTCCCCAGGATATAAATAAAGGTTTTAGGTAAATAAAGGGAAGATCTTTATGGGAGATATTGAAGATCTTTCACCTGGATTAGAAGATTATATTCCGAGTTTCCAAAGACACTAAACTATTACGGTCCTTGTGTGTGTGTTTTTGTAATGTACTAAGTATTCCGCAAATGTAATGTAATGTACATGTATGTCAAGCTTCGGGTCTCTACAGTAAGGGTCACTTTGAATAATGTGAAATGTTAAAATAAATATTTCATGTAATGTGTGACACATTGAATAATGAATAATGTGTAATTTAATAAATCAAAGTGGTATGAGACACATTGATTTAATGAAATTAGGAATGCATTGGAATTATTATTTGATGGGTGGGGTCCTCTATAGCCCATCGATTCATGATTAAGTCTCATCAGAAAAATCATTTCATGGCACAAGGCCTTGGAAAAATAATGGTCTTGGAATGAAGCGAAGACAGAGAGTTTATGGTGTTAGCACAAGGTCTTGACACAATCTGTCATATGCACTTCCCTCGTTGTGTTTATGAAAGGTAATTAACCATGTAAATATTATACTAGTATAATATAATTTGTTAAAAGCATGTATTTATGAGTATCAAAAGAAGTAAATTATTATGGAATAAGGATTAGTTAGCACTCAGAGATTTATCAGTCACTTTATGATTCACAATTAGTAAGGGAGGAAATTAATGTTATTATCATATGTGTAACTCTGATCATGTATTACATTCATTTTCTAATTTTATACATGAACATTCTCATGTCAAACATTTTTTAGAAGAATAAATCTCTCTTTCAATGCTACACACCATATATTTTGTATAAGCATGTTGTGTCCGGATCATGGTTCATTATAACTCTGTGAGTATTCATTGAAATGTTCCCCTGTAATTTTTTGACAAAATGTTATGTTACGCTTTATGTATTGCACTCTCCATAGGAAAATGTTTTATAAATAATTTTAAGAATCTTTTCAAAAAAATTCAAATGAAATATTATCATATTTTAAAACTCCCTTACTAGGCATTCATATGCTCATCATAGGTTTTAACAAAAAATTTACCAGTTTAGTAGATTTCTGTTTCATTTTTTGGTGTCATCTTTGTAGAGATTCATTTATCGTTCAGATTTGAAGGATTGTAATATTTGTATCTGGTATTCTATTAGATAAACTAAAAATGTCTTCTTTAGTGAAAAATGATGTGTAATTTATTATCATTTCAATAAAAAATTACACACCATGTTTTATGAAAACTACACGAGCACCTGGGTTGTCTGGGGCCGAGGTGTGAGAGTTGGAATTAGAGGATTGGTTTTTCTAATGCTAGAAAATTATAAATAGATTAAAAACATGATTATATCTTAATCTGTATATGTTTTTATGAAGTTTTATTACGGAAGACAAATCAATCATTCTGCCTCTTCCAATAGAAGTACTAAAAACTATAGTGGAAAAAATGTTTATAATTCTATGAGATTTTTGAAAACCTTCTTTCGTGATTAAAACACCTCAACCATCAATCCAATTCTCTTCATGTACCCCAAATTCATCTAGGAACAATCTTAATCTATTTCCTTATTATGAATGCTCAATTCACGTTCTATTCACAGAAGGTAAAATAATTTGACGGTTCATTAAAATGTGTTACCCAATGTGAGAATGCTTCATCTCGAAAGGACATCAATGAGGTTTCACTGGAGGGTGACCTTCGAGAAGGGTAACTATGTTAAATCATGACCTAAAGTTTCTATGGTCATGGTATGAACATTGAAATTTTTTGTGACGAGTCTTCCAATTTGTTTTATCAATGATAATTTCACACTAATGTTGATCAAATTGATACATGCCGTACTTCTCTCACACTAAACATTAGATATCCACATGTGTTTGATCCTAGTTTCCGACGTTGCATCAAGAACAAAGAGAATGAAGAATTTGGAACTACATTGGGGCTCTGCTTAATTGGAAACTAGGAAAATCACTAGCACCGGTGGTACCTGTGATGAGACGTCACGATGGATGTTAGGAAATCAAAACCAGTGAGCTGTGAGAGGGAGAAAATGGTTCTGTTACACCTTGAGTTTTGTGAACATTATATAAATGGATAAATGTTATATTTTATGTTTTGGTACTCTAATATGATTTTACAAAATAACATCTATGTTTTAATATGTTTATTCCTTACTGAGTAAAACATGCCACTTGAAATTTTCCAATAGGAGACGTGAGTTCAACAACCAACCTCTTATCACTCCCCACCAAATTACTAGAACACAAAATTGTCAAGTCATGTTCTGATGACTACGACCCTTCCACAATCATACGCATGACATGAAAACGACTCTATAGAGTGTCCTTAAGCACAAATACCCTGTTTTACTACAAAGGAGATACATACATCTATAACGGTATCACAAATACACAATTTTCATAGTACAGACATATAGGGAGGTTCTGTAATGTTCTTTTCATTTTATTCACCTTGTTCGTCAACTACAAATCCATGGGAATATTTCATGATGCTGTTTAGAGGGTGAAACTAGAGTGACATATATATTCCTAGTCCAATGTTTTTGTTTTTTGGTGATGCATTACGACATCTATGTTTTCAAGCACAAAATAATTAGAGGGATTTATAGGGAAGTAGTACACTATTGAATCTCTGACTTCCACACATATCATTCCTCTATTTGGAAGACCGAGTATTTTATGCATGGGTTTGACCCTATCTGATCATGGTGTAGATGGTCTAAAGTGGATGAGGAACTAGAAACTGATCTCTGGATCCACCTGGATACATCAGCGGATTATCAATAGTGGTTGTCTGGGGGAGGGGAGATTGAGAGTGAAGTCTGTCTGATTGTTATTGTTGAAGTGTATGAGCGTTTTAGAATTATGAGGTGGAAATTATTTGAATGGGGGATAATGTGACACCCCAAACGTTTTTGTTGGGTAATAATAAAATTGTATTATTTTACATCACTTAATTTTCATGATATCTGAAAAAAATTCAATATAAAAACTATGATTTTTTATTTAATTGAACACTAAATTTATTACATATCTTCAAGTCTAAGAGAATACAACTTACCAAAAATACATACTAATAGACCAATTAAAATCATAGGGAGACCACCCAATAAGACCAAAATGTCATGAAAATAGTGGGGGTCCTTTGGATCTGTCACGATTAACATCAATATAGACAAAACCATAGAAACTATGCTAATCATCAATGGAATGATGAGCAACATCTTCGCTAAGTCGTTTTGAAGTTGGAAAACCCTAATCAAGTTTCTATAAAGACATAATGATAATCTGATTTTTTCTAACTTTAGGTGACCATTGAGTCTCTAATGGATATACGACATTATATCTATTGGGTAATATAGTGGTTTAATTTACTATATCTAGGTATAATAATTTTTCAAAGTGTTTAAGGTCTGCATTGATGTTTTAACTTTAAAAATGATTGTAATAAACTATTTTTATATATATTAGAAGGATAATTATTTAATGATTAAAATGGGTTTAAATGGTAACCCTTGTGTTTTGAAAGAAATACCAAGATAAAAACACATTTGATACAACTTGGTTTTGGAACAAAGAAATAAATTTTTGAGTTTGAAATCGTAGATTGGGAAAATGATAATTTTAACTATGGTTGCATTTAGTATTTTACATTTATTTATTAAATTATGTGTTTAAGTGCTTCTGATTTTTTAGAAATATACCTTTAAATTTTTTCTTCCTTGGATAAATAAAACACAATTTTAATTAAAAGTAATTTAGGATATAATACTAGATGTGATTTCATTGATTATAAATTAAACCTTGATTTTATGAAACTCAAATGTTTATAAACTAATGAATAGTTTGGATTTAGTATTTTTTTTAACCTTGATAGAGAATTTATATTATTTTTTATAAACATAATAAATTTATATTGTATAAAAATTACTTTTACTACTCTAAACAAATGGGTGAGTACCCCACCTTGGTGAAGGAAGCCTAGTTGTCTAAGCCACTACAGGCCTTGGTGGGCTCTCACAGAACCAGTGGAAAATGGACAAGGGAAATGCACAGATAGTGCGTGCTATGTCATTTGAAGAGGCATGGATTATAGGCCCAAAACATGTAGAGGAATGTTAAAGGGGTGCCAGATCACGCCACTATGCGGGGAGGCCTGATGGCAGGGGTCAGCATAGTAGCCTGCTCATAGAAACCCGGTACAGGGTGGTACTAGGGAGAAGGGAGAGGGATTTATGGGCTATTGTGGGAGCTCCAATATTATAAACCTGGACTGTAGGCCATATATCTTTGATGTGGTACACCCTTGTTCAGTTGAAATTGGATTTGGACTATCTGATCTCATCGTGCGAGATCTGAGCCATCCGATCGGTTCGACCATCGACTCCTCACTTTCAAGGTTTCTCCACCACTTTTTTATCAGACGTGTAATCCCGTTGGGTTTAAAAATGATCATTATTATCTTTTTAAATATATTTTCCATGTTGTAGCCATCTAATCGAGTTTAGATTTAATCTCGACCAATCATCTCTTTTAAAAACCATTCGACGCACCTCATCCGTTGGATCATTTTTCGGTTAGTCGCAACCATTCATCCATTTTTACTTCTTAGAATATTCCTCGATCAGCTAATCACATCTCGGCATATCTGAGTCATTAATTATTTTCCAAACATTATCTCATCGCCTTCTTCTTCCTCCATCCTTGAGCCACACATGTTTCTTTTGCTACTTTTATTCCCTTTCAGTTTTCCAAACCTGTGACCTCTGATGGACCTTCGTCCTTCTAGTTTTCCACAAGACCGAGTGCATCAGCATTTTTTTAAACGAAGGGGCCCCATTTTTTCAAGAAATTTTCCTTTATAATTATAAATATACATTTTATATGTGGATTTAATTATTCAGTCGAATGCTATGGGTGTTCTTCCTCTCCAGTGCCTCCATCAAGCTTCTCTCGACCACTTGTCATTCTTCACACCAGGTAAGGGGCCAAAGATTTCCTTTCTTTTTTATCAATAGTTTATATATATTTATATATGCTTTTTTGTGTGTTTATATCTATATATATTTATATACAGTTGTTCTTATAACATCCTTATTTTCATGAATGATCTTATAAAAATGATTTCCTATTTTTGAAAAATGATTTGGTAATTCCATTCATAATGGGGTTTTATGGTTGTACCTAAATTTGGTTTCAAAAAATATATATGCATATGTATATATTTTTTCTTAATAAAACCTTATCTCTTTATTTATTTAAATAACGATGAACTCATACTCAAATGGAATTTATAATGAATTCAAACCATGTTAGGTTTAGAGGAGTATTAAGTTGAAATTATAAATAAATAAGCATTATTACATATATTTTAACGACAAAATATTTATAGGAAATTACTTTCTTATAAATTTTTCATAATCACATTGACTAATAATTTCTATTGGACCATTAAAACATAACTTTCACACTTTTGTTATGTGAATTTCAAAAATCCGTCCAACACAGTCTCGATTAGTAAGTTATTTAGAGTCCAATAAGAAAAAACATATTTGTTGGTGAATAGTTACCTACCATTATGAATAGCAACATATTATTTTGAATAGTTATATACAATAATTAATATTAACCTTACATATGATAATAAATAAATAATATTCACGTTGAATGTACGATATACTTATATTTTAGAATAAGTTAATGAATGTTTTAAAAAGAGTTTTCGATAATAAATTATGATTTTAATTAAATATTAAATTAAAGAAATTTAGAAAATTATTTTTGAAAAATGGAATTCATTTTTGGATTCTACACATCAAAAAATTGTTAGAATGTATTTTTGGGATTTTTATGAAATGCTTGGTTTTTTTGATGAATAGTAATTTACCTTAATTTACCATATATATACATTATAAGATAAATAGAATATTCCTAGAATCATGGCTGATGTTTCCACCATTAATACTTATTCACATGATAAAATTAATATCTTTTTCATGGAATACTTACTATTACTTTTCTTGTGATGAAATGATAAACTAATGATTTTTTTATTAAGAAATCTGCTCTCTCATCCACTATAAAAACCCCTCACCACTCCCTCTTCTATTCACTCCTCTAAGCCTTGAATATCCACAATGTTATTCCCAATTACCCTTACCTAGTATCTACCCACGCCCAACAAGCTTTTTGCCTTTCCAAAAGGCCATATCCCCTTCCCGTAAGGAGTTTCTCAAGGGGGTTATTTCAAGAGGTAATGTACCCTTCTTTTTCATTCGGTTTCATTATAATTTATCTTCTTTTGTTATCCTCTCCTCACCTCCTCTATCCAAATGATCATGATAAATCCAGTATCATCTATATACTGAATTTATATCATGTTAACGGAAGAACCATCATAAATATTCTTACTACCTCCCTTTTATATTATAATCAAAATCGACATCCATGAGGTTTTGATTTATAACCTTCGTGGATGATGGAGTTTCTTTATTAAATTTCTTCTTCATTACTGGTCATGAAACCATATTTATGGTTTAAAAATACTATAATACATGTTTTATAACCTAATTAATATTCAGGAACCAGAATATTTACATATATTTATGTTATATGACCAAACTAGAACATAATATTACAAATACCGCTGAATAATCGAAGTGGTTGTCATCTAATGAATTATCCTCATTCCATGTAACCAAATGATAGAAATGTCCATTATCAATTAATTATGTTAATTAATAATATATAATTCCAATCCAGAATATTTACATCCATTCCACTTCATTACTTAAAATCAAGTGAACGGAATAGAAAAATAAAGGAAACGAACACTCTAGAACGATGAAATTCAATACAATAACATGTCAATAAAGGCCTAAATGAAATAACCAGAATTATGGAAAACTAAATAAATATCTTATTGGTTCTTAAATAAGTTATTAATAAGTTTAATTTCATATTCCATGAACATAAGTATAATAGCAGAACACATTTGGACTTAACGTAAGGGTTTTTCTACCCGAACTTCAACTTTCACTCAGGATACTTTCATTGTATAATTACCTCGATGTAATTCTTATGTATTGTTATGTACTCATCATATGTTCTGTTTGAGTGTCATATATATGTTTACAAATTATAACCCTTCTTTATTTTATGGATAGTTGCACATTTTAAAAGGAACATTCAAAATTGTTTTAAAAATACAAGCCGGTTCAATGGAATTTCTCAAATTCTTACCTATTTTTAAGGGCACTATATAATATATTTTTGGAAGCCTATATATTTATTAAATCACTAATTTTATAATGAAAATACTGTCTTACTTCACTTCTAATTTTATATTAAGATTTTTCCAAAATAACTCTTCTTCTCAAAAGAAACGAGTATTTCTATCCAGAATTGCATAATGATTTTATAAGAGTGCTTTCATCTAATTAAAAAAAAAATTTGATTCTATGGTATTGTTGGTTTTAATAATTTATGATGTCATCAACCATATTTGATTTAATGGTTTATGACTAACTCTATTGTGGATGATCTATCTGAAAACCATTCACCATATTATTCAAAATGGTTAATGTTTAACGATTGGGGAAAGATAGTTACATTTCATATGATAGATTCAATATTAATATATATGTTGTTTATGTTTATCCCCGATCATATGAGGAATGCATTGGATTTATTATGTGACAGGTGGGGCCCACTATATCTCCTCGAAGCATTGGTAGGTCTCATGAGAAGAATATACGTGGAATTGTCCGAGGTCTTTCCCAATGTGATAAGGATTTTGGCCGAGGCCTTAATCACTAGATGTCTTGGCCGAGGCCATGACAAAATGATTCAGAATGTATGGAATATGCACATTATTAATTATGATGATTTTAATTGGATGTTCATGTGGTTATTCGACTAGTAAAATACCCATGAATATTTTTTATTATGGCATTATTTAATCAACTCATTTTTCGGCCATTATGTATTAATGTTTATTATTAATGGAATTAGTTTTCAATTATTCACCATATCTTATGTTTATATAATCTTCTACTGTATAGATTACTCTTACTTTGCATTTCATCTCACCCCTTTCTTATGAATTATTTTTTTCAGGACATGAAGATGTTTATTATGAATGACATGTTGAAATAAACTAAGAGTTATGGGTGTTGTCTAATAAGTTTCCATGTTATATTTCACTTAAAGTTGTAATATTGAACTTATGTATGTGTTTGGTTTCCAATAATACTAAACTACTCCGTCCTTCAGGATTCGTATTCCATCTATGTATGCCAACATAATCAAATAAGGAACCGGCTCTAGGAAACTGGGGTCGGGTCCTTATAGTTGGTATAAGAGGAGTTTTGTAGAATACATGGAAACTACATTTAGAAAATATAGAAATAGGGAAGAGTCCCTAAGATACTCTTTGAGGATAAACATACAATAACATCCCCATATTTTGGTAAGGAATGGGTTATGTGGATCATTCAAGCAATACATCAATGTCTGGATACGAGCAGGTAGAGGAGGCTCTGGGATTGATGTATCTAGGGGTAAAACCCGAAAACACCACATTGAGGTAGACTCGAACAGGAACTGGTGCATGAAAATGGGTCTTGCTGCACTCTTGGTTACGACACTCCCGTGGGATATGCTTGGGATAATTCACATTTTCTTTACAAGCCATTATGATGGAGTTTAATGTAAATATTCCTCAATGAATCCATTTTTGTGAATATGGGATTAACCATGCGTGGGATCTCAATTTATCTGTGTATTTTTATGTTAAGATTATATATTATGATTCATAACTTAATATACTGTATTCCATTATCTAGATATGGCACCTAGTTGAAGGAATGGAAATCACACGAATCCACATGACCCATGTAGGGATTTTCCTCCAACGCAGGATAATGATGTTGGCTTTGGTGTTGTGACTGGTGTTGAGCAACTCGTAACTAATAGGATAACTTACTCAGGTTATGAATAATAACCTTACTAGTATGGAGCATCCGGATCCACCATGTAGAAGAGACATTCTTGATCTCTTTATACAACAACAGCCTCCATTATTCAATGGGACTACAAACCCATTTGTAGAAGAGCAGTGTAACTAAAGATTAAATTAGAAGAATTGAGTGATAATGGATTTATTCGACCTAGTGTTTCCCCATGGGGAGCCCCTATCCTCTTTGTTAAGAATAAATATGAATCTGTGAGGCTGTGCATTGATTACAGGTAAATAAATGATATTACAATAAAGAATAAGTATCCTCTTCCAAGAATTGTTGATTTATTTGATCAAATTCATGGAGCCCAATATTTTTCAAAGATTGATCTTTGATCTCGATATCATCAGTTACTTGTGAGGAAGGTATACATCCCAAAAACAGAATTCCGAACCAGATATGGACATTACGAGTTTACAGTAATTCCTTTTTGTTTGACTAATGCACCCTCTATCTTCATGGATTTAATGAACAAAGTTTTCAAGGAATATATTTATGACTTTTCACGGGTATTTATTTATGATATCTTGGTATAATCCAAAATCTATGAGGATCATAAAAACCACTTACGCATTATCCTGAAGACTCTTAGAAGACATTAATTATATGGGATTTTATCAAGTGTGAATTATGGCTTTAGGATGTTTCATTTCATGGAAATATTGTCTCTACGGATGAAATATCTGTAGATCCTACAAATACAAAGGTTGTTCAAGAATGACCTACTCCAATGAACGTAACTGAGGTACACAGTTTTATTGGTTTATCAGGTTCTTATCGGCGTTTCGTTCAGAACATCCCCCATTTAACCAACCAAATGGCCAGGCTCACACGAAAAGGGGTTAAGTTCGCATGGGCCAAGGAATGTCAGGAGTGTTTTGACGAATTGAATAGGAGGTTAGTGAATGCTCTGATCCTAACCCTACTATCGGGGAATGATGGTATTATTATCTATAGTGATGCATCAAAGAAAAGACTTCGTTGTGTACTTATGCAAAATGATTGAGTGATTTCATATGCATCTAGGAAACTAAACATTCATGAACAAAACGATCCCACCCATGAACTTGAGATAGAAGAGGTAATATTGGCTCTGAAGATTTGGACACATTACCTCTATGGAGAAAATGTGAAATATAAAGATATCATTAGAGTTTAAAATATATATTCTCACAGAAAGAACTAAACATGAGACAAATTAGGTGGATTGGGCTACTCAAAGATTACGATGGCACAATACACTACCACCCGGGGAAATAAAATAAGGTAGCAGATGCATTGAGTAGAAAACACCCTGGAATTATTAACAAGATGAGAGTTGAAAGGGATTCTATGTTCATGGATCTAGTAAGGATGGATATTGTAATTATTACGGAAGGTATCACATCACTAATTTTTCAAATGGTTGCCCATCCATCTTTATTAGAGAGGATAAAAATTTCTCAGGATGATGAGGGGGAGTTTCAATAGAAAATTAAAGCAATAAATGATGGGTAGGTGACTGACCTCTCATATGAATAGGGCATTTTGAAATTCGAGAAGAGGCTTTGTGTTCCTGCTATTCCTGAGATAATGAGAGAACTGTTGGATGATGCTCATAGATCTAATTTTTCTATACATACTAGTTTCAAAAAGATGTATCGAGATCTCCGAGAGATCATTTGGTGGGACAATATGAAAAGGGAGATTGATGAATATAGGTCAAAGTGCCTAGTATGTCAATAAGTATAGGCTGTGAGGAAAAATTCTAAGGGGATGATGCAACCACTACCCATACCCTCATGGAAGTGGGAGAACATTACCATGGATTTTTTCACTAGACTCCAAAGGAAATATATAGGAAACAATGATATATTGGTCATTGTGGATCATCTTACAAAGATAGCTCACATCATAGTGATTCGAGAGGACTTCTCATTGGATCAACTTGCACGGATTTACATCAAATAAGTGTTAAGGATGGATGAAGTACGACTCTGTAGTGTATACGATCATGATCCTAGATTCACATTGATGTTCTGGAAAAGTATCCAACATGATTTATGCACTGAAATGAACTTCAGTACAGCCTATCATCTTCAAACTGATGTCCAATTCGAGCGGAATATTTAGACACTGGAAGACATGTTGATGGCATGCTTTATGGAATTCAATGGAGGATGAGACCAACATCTTCCAATAGTTTAATTCTCTTACAACAATAGTTTCCACTCAAGCAACTGTATGGAACCATATGAATCCATTTATGGGAAAAGTTGTACAACACCGGCGTGTTGGGATGAAGTCGGTGAGCAAAAGATGCTAGAACCTGAATTGGTTTAGGAAATGGCAGAGAAGGTGAAAACCATTCAACAGCATATCAAGGCAGCCCAATGTCAACTGAAGAGTTATGAGGATAACCATAGATGAGATATGGAGTTCAAAGTAGGAGACCTGGTATTTCTATGCATATCTCCATGGAAGAAGGTCATGCAGTTTGGGAAGAAAGGAATGCTATGTTCGGGGTATATCATCCCCTTCGAGATCCATGATCGAGTTGATGCTGTGGCATATCGGCTGGCACATCCACCAAACTTTTTGAAGTTACATGATGTCTTTCATGTATCCTTCTTAATGAAGTACATACCCGGCCATTCACATGTTCTCTCTTCATAGGTGGTACAGTTGGAGGATGATCTTTCTTATGAAGAGCAGTCAGTGAAAATTTTCAATCATAGAGACAATGTTCTACGCAATAAGACAACTCATTTGGTCAAGGTACTATGGAGAAACCATAAGTAAAAAGAGGCGACTTGGGAACTGGAGGAATCAACGAAGGAGAAGTACCCCCACCTATTCTTGGCCTAGAATGAAAATGAAATTTCGTGGGAAAATTTTTTGTAAGGATGGGAGAATGTAAAGACCCAATATTTAATGGAAATTACTTTCCTATAAATATTTCATAATCACATTAACTACTAAGTGCTATGGGACCCTTAAAACATAAGTTTGTCACTTCTGTGATTTGAATTTCGAAAATCTGACATACACAGTCGCAATTAGTAAGTTATTCAGAGTCCAATAAGAAAAACACAATTTTTGGTGAATAGAAACATACCCTTATGAATAGTAACATAACCATATGAATATTGATATACCCTAATGAATAGTAACCTTTCCTATGATATTATATAAATAATATTCATGTTGAAAGTATGATATACCTATATTTCAGAATTAGTTAATGAATGTTTTAAAACTGGTGTTTGATAATAAATTATGATTTTAATTAAATATTAAATTAATAATATTTAGAATTTTTTTTCAAAAATGGACTTCATTTATTGATTCTACTCATCAAAAATTTCTTAGGGAGAATATTTTAGATCTTTCTGAAATACATGATTTTTTTGATGAATAGTAAAATATGGTAATTTATTGTATATATACATTATAAGCTAAATAGACTATTCCTAGCATCATGGATGATGTCACCACCCTTAATCAGAATTCACATGATAAAATTACTATTCTTTGACTTGGAATAATTACCATTACATGTCTTGTGAAGAAATAATAAACTAATGAGTTTTATATTAAGAAATCCCCTCTCTCCTAAACTATAAAAACCCCTCACCAGTCCCTCTTCTATTCAATCTTATAAGCCTTGAAGCTCTTAAATGTTCTACTAAATTACTCTTCCATAGTCTCTCCCCATGTCCAAGAAGATTATGGTCTTTCCAAAAGAATAAAACCCCTTCTCTTAAGGAGTTTCTCAAGGAGGTTATTTAAATGGGTGAAGTACCCCTCTTTTTCATTTGGTTTCATTTCAATTTATCTTCTTTTGTTATCCTCTCCTCACCTCCTCTATCCAAATTATCATGATAACTCTAGTAATATCTATATACTGGATTTATATTATTTTAATGGAAGAATCATCATAAATATTCTTACTCTCTCCCTTTTATTTTATAAAAAAATCGACTTCCATGAGGTTCCAATTTATAACCTTGATGGATGACGAAGTTTCGTTCTTCAATTTAATCTTCATTACTAGTAATGAAACCATATTAATAATTGAAAATTAATATAATATATTTTTTATAACCTAATTAATATTCAGGAACCAGAATATGTACATATAGTAAAGTTATATGATCAAACTAGTTCATAATATTCCAAATACCGCCGAATAGTCGAAGTTGTTGTCATCAAATGATTAATCATCATTCCATGTAACTGAATGATATAAATGGAAATAATCAATTCTTTAAGATAATTAATGATATATAAT
Source organism: Viscum album (assembly GCA_963277665.1). Taxonomy (NCBI): domain Eukaryota; kingdom Viridiplantae; phylum Streptophyta; class Magnoliopsida; order Santalales; family Viscaceae; genus Viscum; species Viscum album. The sequence continues at coordinate 234,654,461 of OY728157.1, read as the reverse complement.
TCCAATCCTGAGTATTTACATACATTCCACTTCATTACTTAAAATCAAGTGAACCGAATACGAAAATAAAAGAAACAAACACTCCAGAACGATGAAATTCAATAAAATCACTTGTTAGTAAAGGCCTAAATGAACTTACCAGAATTATGGTAAACTAAATACATGTCTAATAGCTTCTGAACTAACTTATTAACAAGTATAATTTCATATTCCAGGAACTTATGTACAAGAGAGGAAGACATTTGGAGTTAAGGTAAGTGTTTTTCCACCCGAACATCCATTTTCATTAGAGATACTTTCCTTGTCTAATTACCTCGATGTAATTATTAATTATTGTTATATACTCATCATATGCTTTTTTAGTATCATATATATGTTTACAAACTAGAACCATTCCTTATTTTTTGTATAGTTACACGTTTTAAAAGGAACATTCAAAATTATTTCAAAAATACGAGCCCGAGTCAAGGGAATTTCTCAAATTTTTACCTATTTTCAAGGGTACTCTATAATATGTGTTTGGAAACCATTATAATTATAAAATTACTAATTTTATTATGAAAATACTATCTTACTTCACTTTTGGTATTATTTAATTATTTTTCAAAAACAACTCTTCTTCTCAAAATAAACGAGTATTTATCAACAGAAATGCTTAATGAATTTTTAAGAGTGCTTTCATCTAATTCAACACTCTTGTTGATTCCACGGTATTATTGGGTTTAATAATTTATGAAATTATCTACAATATTTGATTTAATGGTTTATGACTAACTATTTTTGGGATGATCTATCCTAAAACCATTCACCATATTATTCTGAATTGTTAGTGTTTAACGATTGGGGAAAGACAGTTACATTTCATATGATAGATTCAATATGAATGTTTATATTGTTTATGTTTATCCCCGCTCATATGAAGAATTCATTGGACTTATATGGGATGGGTGGGGCCAACTATAGCCCCTCCCTACAATGGAAGGTCTCATGAGACAAATAGACATGGAATTGGATGATGTCGTTCCCAATGTGATATGGATTTTGGACGAGGACTTAATCACTAGATGTCTTGGCTGAGGCCATGAAAAAAATATTCAGAATGTCCAAAATATGAACTTCACTCATTATGAATCTAGTAATTTAATGTTCATGTGGTTATTGGACTAGTTTAATACCCATGATTATGTTTTATTATGGAATTATTTACTCAACTCATTTTCTTGCCATAATGTGTTCATGTTTATTATTAAAGGTATGCGTTTTCAATTATTCACCACGTCTAATGTTTATATTATCTTCCGCTATATTCCTTACTCTTACTTAGCATTTTAGCTCACCCCTTTCGTATGCATAATTTTTTTTTCAGGACATGAAGAATTTTATTATGAATGACATTCTGAAATAAACTAGTAGTAATGGGTGTTTTCTACGGAGTTTCCATGTTGTAGTCCTCTTTAAGTTTTAATATTGAGCTTATTTAGGTATCTTGTTTCCAATAATACTAAACTACTTGGTCCTTCAGGATTCATATTACTTGTATGTATGCCAACATAATCAAACAAGGCACTGGCTCCGGGAAACTAGGGTCGGGTCCTTGCATATATATATATATGTGTGTGTGTGTATTTATGTAACACCACCCTCATTTTTACATTATGAATGTTAATGTTGAACTTTGGTTTATATAATTTTTTTACTATACATAAATTATGTATTTGTTCTTATGATTTGATGAAATAAAGTTATATAAATACAGTGATATATATATATATATATTTATATTAAATAAATTAAATGTAGGTTCAAATTATGAGTTCACAATGGATTGATAAAAGGTTATAACACGTGTTTTTAATTGTGAAATGTTTTCATAAATCAACGTGGTATTTATTATAGTAATACAACAATTTATTTATCACATTATGTGTAAATTATTTTCACACTTATTTTCATAATTATATATGGTTTTGGTTAGAAAGTTGTGTGGTTTATTTTCATTCCTTTTAATATATAACATTGGGTTTAAATAATCGCCCCTCCTGGATGTACCGCTAAAGGGGATGTGTGGAACTCCCTCAACACTTCCTCTTTATGTGACACTGGTACCATAGTACATCCTCTGAAGAGGATTATGTTCTCCACACTCTCAGAAAATCCATCATGAGCCTAGCCTGTAGATATTGGGGAACAACGTGTCTCACAGTCTGCGTCCCCATGTTGTGCCTCCCTGACTAGTAGAAGAAGTGGGGGAGTGACTATAAGTTACTGAAGGAAAGTTTCTCCATCTCTATCAACAATGGATATCTTCCAAGCAGAAAGCTTCTCTGTATTCTCACCTAGTAGTTGTATACCATATCTCTTGATGAGTGCATCTTCTACAACGTTCCCCTTCCTAGGAGTATAGACTATCTCGAAGTCATTGTCCTGGAAAAACTCAATACATCGATGTTTCCTCAGTTTCAGGTTCATCTGAGATAATATATACCTGAGACTCTTGTCATCAGAGGTATAAAGTTTCCTGGGATTGGCGAGTGGCTCCCAAGAAAGTACCTCCTCAATCTACGCTCGATCCACTACAACACTAGAATGAGATGACGTGTCCCAAGAAGTGCTCCTCTTGAATCCAGAACAAGCACTTTGAGAGCATACTATAATTATGGTTCTCTCAGAGTGTGTCCAATACTGCCTGAAAATGGTAGGCATGATCCACCTCAATAGTCAAGTAGATCATAATGTCATCAATGAAGACTATGATAATGTGATCTACATAAGGATGGAAAATCCTATTCATGAGTCCCATGAAAACTACTAGAGCGTTGGTTACGCCAAAAGGAATAGCCAAGAACTCGTAGTGGACATACCGAAATCTGAAAACCGTCTTCTGAACATCCTCGTCTCGAACTCTGAGATGGTGATATCCTGATCTGAGGTCTATCTTTGAGAACCATTATGCTCACATCAACAGATCAAAGAGGTCGCCAATCCTCGAAAGTGGGTATTTTTTCTTCATGGTCACTTGGTTTAGGCGGCGGTAGTCGACACAAATCCTCAGGTTCCCATTCATCTTCTTGGAAAATATAATCAAGGTAGTGTAGAGAGAAACACTAGTCTAGAGGAATCCCTTCTCTTGAAATTCATCTAGCTGTACCCGCAGCTTGTGAAGCTCCGCGGGAGACATCTGATACGCTGGTGTTGATATCAGTGTCATCTTGGTCTACATGTCATTGTAGAAGTCCACCTCTCTACGATGAGGTAGTGCTGGAACATCGTCAGGGAAAACATCAGTGTACTGGTCTACCACTACAGGACAACCCGGACTCTCCACTTCAACTGATCCGAGGGTAGGGTAGGCCAACTAATGAGTGATCGGTTGTACCCTCCTCTGAGTAAGTCTATCATGTGCTAAAAAGGCTCCCATCTCAATGGTGAAGGTAAACCTAGTCCCATCCATGAATACACACCACACTTTGAACCTAATACATTCAATCTGACCATAGACTGTAGATATCATGTGCATACCCAATATGATGTCATAAGGCCTAGATGCCACTTCTAGGAGATTTTAGTAGAAGATCTCTTCTCCTAGAGTAATCTCACACTAGAGGCACCAGTGCATAATCTTCAAGTATGGTCCCATAGGAGTTTCTAGCTTTATGGATCAACCCAACGGCTCCATCAGAATCGTTGAGCTCTAAATGAGTGAAGTGGCAATAAAAGAGTGACTAACACTTGTGACTATAAGAACTGCAACTAAGGTGGAGTAGACACAGAGTGTACCAAGATTCATCTCGGGAGTACCATGATCATAAGCCTCAGTTTCCCGGAGCTGATCTCTCTCCTTTCCACATCCTCCCTGTGGTCCGGGTGGACCTCTTGGTGGTGGTGGATGTAACACCTCGAAACGTCGTCCACCACCAGCTACATGGACAACACCTCTGTGACGTCTGCCTACTCCCTATGGAGTGCCTTGATTGATTCTTTGTCTCTCCCTGTGCGGTCCTTTGACCATCTGATGATCATCCGAATAGGGGTTCCGACAGTCATGATCCATGTGACCCTGCCCACCACATGAGTAACACTACTCACTCCTGGAAAGCATGTATCCACTCCGGCTACCCATCACAACCGATCATGAGTCATGGGGTCGACCACCTATAGGTCTGGTCCTCAGGGACCAATGTGACATTATTCTGCTACCAGCAGCATGAAGACTCTACTACAGGTCGAGTGGTGGTGGATCTCACTGCTGGAGACTTCTAAGAATGGAAACACTCAACTAGGGGGGCTCTCTCTAACACACCAACCTATGTCAGGATGCTGAGTGAGATCACCAAAGCTCTAATCTACCACCTGAGTCCCTGATCAAAGTTCTAGGCCCGTTAAAAGGAGACACATACCCAAAAAGTAGAGTAGCGTGAGTGGTCTGTGATCCTCGCTGAGTAAAGAGATACAGTCATGCTGCCCTACTACAGATGAAGTATCACCTGAATTCGCACCGTGTGGAGATTCGTTGGGACAAAATATTCCTGAAATAGGCTCATGAAGTCTGCCAAGACAAGAGTCATCTCATCGTGGACATGGAGCTTCATGATCCACCATCTTCCCGCTGCTACATGTAGAAGGCTGGAAGTAAGAATCACCATGAGGTCTGCTGGTGTCCCTACTAGTAGGAAGACTCTCACCACAACCTCTAGCCAATGCTCAGCCGCCTGTGGGTCTGTCTCTCCCCTAAACCTGGGTGACCCCCGGCCCTGGAACTTGAGGAATGCGATCAAGTGGTATGCATTGTGTACTACTGGGGATGGTGGCATCGGTGACCCACCGAGGAGTGGTGCCACTGGTGCCTCTACTGGAAATGGGACCTGAACCGAGGCCTCTTCGCTCAGTGGTCTATCTACGCATACAACTCTCGGGGCTCTAGCTGGTTGTCTATAGGGAGAAATCCGGAATGAAACAGATGCGACACAGTCATATAATATACCTGGTGAGCTGACCTGGTTGGCCTAACTTAAAGAAAACATTTCAAAACACACACGAAATAAGTGTTTTCGTGCATTGAGTCAAAAATTAGTAGTAAGAGTCATGGTGTATGGATACGTTGGCCTCCGAACCAACACTAAAATCCCTAAACTAAAAACTGCACTCATTACCTTTAACACTATTGTTTCACATAAATTATTAGTGTCATTTTCTCTACGGTAGAACCGACTCCTCTGATACCAATTTGACATGACCCATCCCCCGGGGCCCGTGCCGTGACTACCCCAAGCCCGCCTTCCATAGTCCACGGACTGGCGACTAGCACCAACGGCGTAAATCCCTAAACTGGAAAGGAAATGACATTATGACTTGAAAATTCACACAAAAGGGTACGAGATGGAAGAAAAAACTAAATAAATCTGTATACAAAAGGAGTGCTGAAATGTTAAAGAAGGTAGGAAATACAAGCCCAACAGTAACGTACAATGAAATTTAAAGTAAAAGTACTGGAAAAAAAAGGAAAAAAGATAATGGACTGTCCGCTGGACAATCATACATGAAGTGTAGGTACATATTGCCTCCAGATCACTCCATCTCCATCCGTCCAGCTCCTGGTATCGTCACGCCGTGTGGTCCAGCTCTGGGTATCATCCAGTCCTTGTATACTCAGCCTCAGTCAGCACTGTCCATCGTTAGCATACAACACAATGAGGTGCGGGCATAGCCCGTGTAGGGGTGAATTTAATGATACTAAGTAGGGAACCCAAGACCCTCATGATCTCACAAAACCAACAAGTATAAAACACAACGTATGAAATCAACAGATAACCCCACATGGGTATATTCCCATATTTATACCTATGTTATCAAGTAATCCTTCTCAAAAATGAGGTAAACACAAAAGCTACTGACTCATCTCAACCCATGATTTTATTCTAGGGGTAGTATCAAATAACATCCCCTGTCACACTGTCGAAACCTCAACGGCAAGGGAACTCCTCCTCAATCGAGTAATGTGGGCCTACCGCATCACCATGGTGCTTTCCCACTAACCTTGCACAGTTGAGGTAATTCTCCTGTTGAGTATCATCGGTCTGCTATGTCACCAAGGCGCTCCCCACTGTGGGTCTGCCACATCACCATGGCAGTCCCCCTCATAGCCTGTGGTGGTACTATTCCGGTTGAGTAATTTGGGTCTATCACGACACGAAGGCGCTCTGCACAGTGGGTCATCTGCAACTCAAAGGCACTCCCCACTAGGCTAGTTGAATCACTCCAAGTCGAATTGGTTTGCAGTCATCCGGTCTCATCTAGCTACTAGGTCTCTGCACTAAGCTCACTCGTCTTCAAGAGGATCTTCTCCATGACCTACAGTTCGATACTCTAACTATCATGAAGTCCCACGTAGAATTATCTCAATGGTCATCCACGTCATAGGGTTCTCCACGCAACAGACGGTGCGTCAATCGGAATCCCAGTCTTTGTGTTATTATCCTTTTAGTCCTGGGGGACCGGTTGGATTCGTGCACAATCCAACCAGACAATATCTTAACATTACCTCGAACTCTAGTGGGGTATAATCAAATGGACAGTCACACTTCAAGAATACCAATGCCGTTGAAGATTCATCAAACTGGCGTCCGATGCAAAAAATATGGCCAAAGAAAGTAATGGATCGGTAGTGGGCTCGGTTCTGGTCTGACCCTGTCTTGGCTGACCCGGTCTGGGTCGACCCGGTCAGACCATTTGGGTCTGGCCCAGCCCATTTGGGTGGGCTGGCCTATTAGGTTTGGCCCGACCTACTAGGCCTGACACAGTAGGCCGCGTGGGCTGATCGGCCCGGGCTCAGGGTCGGTTCGACCTAGAGGGCCGCAAAAGTACTGCCCGGCTGGGCTCGGCTGGGAGGGCGTGGTCGGGCTAGTTCGGCCAGGGAACCCTGAGGGGGTCTGTAGTCCTGCTCAAGAGTTCGGCGCGGCCAGGGCACCGGTATAGTTGGGTAGAATCTCATGAGGTCGGGCGGCTGGGATCTGAGAGGTGGTCGGGCACGCCGACAAGAGGGTGAGCGAGCGGCCAGAAGGCAGCCTGAAGGCGGCCAGGCAGGTCGGCAGGCAGCAAGGCAGGCCGACAGGTGGCCAGGCAGGCTGGCAGGTGGCCAGGTAAGGCACAACCAAGTCGGTAGGGGGAAGGGAGGCGGCTGCTCTAGGCGCGGCCAGTTGGGCAGGTGGCCTGGCTGGCCGCGACAAGGCCGAATGGCAGTCAGGCAGGGCACGACCAAGTCGGTAGGTGGGCTGGCGGGCAGGCCAGGAATCCGGGAGGCAGGCACGGCTCAGGCCGGAAGACGGCTCGGCCTACTGGCAGAATGACCAGCGCGACTCGGAAGCCGGTGGGAAATGCGGTTTGGCCCGAGCCGGTGGAGCCTGTTCGGCAGGAGCGACGCGATGGCGGCGCGATTCGCAAAGGCTACAGGTAGCACAGTTGTTGCCTTCATTTTAACGCCCCGATTGCAGTTACCCAGAGTCATTTAATTATTACATAACATTGTCATGATCACAAAAGATCAACTCTCTGAAGGCCGATTAGTATAGTAGCCATGGAAATACTAGATATGTTTATAATGATTACATTACATCATAAAATGAAAAACTACAACAACATTGTTTCCATAGGCCACACTCATATCCCCTCAGACTATCCCTGCAGGTCAGTCAAGAAATAGTTTTTCACCTACTGGGAAAAATAAAACATTGAAAGGGGTGAGATCAGATGCTCATTAAGGATAACAATATAGCGCAAACATTCATATATAAGAATAAACATTCAAGACACTATATAAGACTAAAACAAAAGCCTTTTAAACTTGAACTTCAGCATAAATGGAAATGATAAAATCAAATAATATCATTTACTTTATCACATTGATAGTATACTAGTCTAATAATCACATGCTATATCAATAGCCACTTACATAATGAGAGAATGCATAATGCCAGAATTTCATAACCACATAGTCGAGTCCTTCTACCAAGACTACAAAAATAATATTTTGTCAAGTCCTTCTGGCAAGACACTAGTATGTCTCATTAGACCTACCAATGCATTGAGGACCTATAGAAGGCTCCACCCATCACTTACTAAGTCCAATTCATCCCTCATATGAAAAGGTTTAAACATAAAATAATCATTTATATTAAAAATATCATATGAAATGTCAATAAATTTTCCATAAACCATGAATTGTATAAAAATAACACATCCACATTCAAAAATATCCCAAAACCTTCAATAAAATATTGTAATTTTGTATCATATTAAATGAACATCAAATAAGCTTAAAATCCATTAAAGAATTTTGACATAGAAGAAATCAAATACCATTTTTAGCAAAATATCTCTTTGTATATTGAAATCATTTAAAGAAACATTTATTTTGAAAATATTCTTATAAGCTTGTTTGGGAATCTTCAACGATGATATAATGGCGGAAAATAGTAGCACCCGCCGTATAGGTTAAAAAAATTCTTACATTAATTTTGTCGACAAGGTTATAAATGACCTTTTTTGGAAAATGATGGAAATAATCCATTAAAACATCTTATAAAAGTTAATCAAGTGTATATATGACTTTAACCATTATTCTAGTAAATAGTAATAATGTTTTGAAATATATTTTTATGAAACATGGATGTGGATGTTAAACAGTTCCCAGTAGATAATTACGTATAAGGAACATCGGATAATGAAGAGATTGTAGAATTAACCCTTTACTTGTACTTTTCCTTGGTTGAGGGATGGTTATCATCCTATATAATCATGAAATAATTGTTATTATATTATATAAGAATCATATACATTATCATGAAAAAATATATGATCTATTAACGTTGATTTGTTATTAATATCTTAGTATTATCGTTGTTTTGGGTATTAACAGATTCATTTTCCTTTATATTAATTGTTATGTGAGTCATATTTGTTATGGATGGGATGTATCTTACTCATATACAAAATTATATCAAGTCTTTAAACATTATTTTAAGTCATCTAATGAAAATTAGTTTTAAATGAATACGATGGGGAATGAATATTATCGCGTTCGTGGAGATGATAATCCGTACATACGCACGAGTGACAATATCATTGTTTTGATTTTAAAATAATATATAATTGGATGTTATATCATATATACAGAATCATTATAATGTTATATTTATTATTTACATCAATTACACATCATTATTATACCCATCCAAAAAATAATGTATTGAATAACAATTACACCACGACGTGGAGACGGTAAGATGTACGTACGCATGTATGGTGACATTTCATTAAAATAATTGATAGAATAAGGAATTTGGTTGTACCATATTTTTGATAACATCATAGTATATGGAAGTAACTGGAGCTATTATTTTATAATTGAAACACAAAATAAAAAGGATGTGGAAGAAGAAAGGAAGTTGAAAGAGGTGATGAAATATTTACCTCTTCTTCTAGTTCTTCCTTTTGATTTGATCAAAAGGGATCCATAGGATGGCTTTATGACTAAATAATATCCTCTAGGATTATCATATAATAGTCGAGAGTGTATTTTGGTAGAGTTTGGCTGAGAAAAATGGCTTTGAAGGTGTGAATTATAGAGAAGGGGGAGTCCCCTTTTATAAGAGGGGTGAGGGGCATCTTAGGGAAATTTAGAAATATTATTTTAAAATATAATAATTTTCGGTTTATAATAGCTCCAAAATGAGATATTTAAAATATTAGGGGTATATGGGTTGAATACCACTCAACCAATAAGTTTTAGATAGGTTTGGGTCACTATATTAACTTTATCTTTTAAATTTAACTCTTAGTTTAATAGTCTTACATTTTCCATGTCTCTTTGTATTTTAATGTTATATGGTTAATAAACATACTATATAATTCCAAGAGAACCCCACATGGTTCATTAATGATAAATATATCATTAAAAAAGTCCTTTGTCTGAATATTAGATATTTAGGAATAGAATATCAATTAATAATATAATAGTTGTTTTAAAAACTCTTTTATGTCAATTTTGACAGTATTTGGTATTTTTGTTTTTGATAAATTTATATTAGTATTATTACATCAAAAAAATTAATTTAACAAACCATAATATGTCATATTAACCTATATAATTAGTGTAATTCATAAAAGGTCTCAAATTAAATTTATTTGGATATTTATAATAAAATTATTTTAATATATCATTAATTACGTAATTATTGCATCATCCTGGTGTCATAAATAAATTGAATTATATAATTTCTAAAAATTATAAATAAAATATAATTATGTTGGAAATATTATTATATTTCAAGTGAGTGTTTATAGTCGAATTTATCTTATGTATAACCCTATATTAAAAAAAATTTAGCTATTAAACTTTGATTTTAACTATTTTAACTCTTCTTTAATTTAAATAATAATAAGTGTCCTAATCTAATCCAAGTAGACCAAAGAGGTCAATATTTTATTCCTAAGGTTGTTTTTGGTTGAATTATACTTATTCAATAGAATTAGGACATGTGTTAGGATAATAATATTATCATTTTCACCCATAATTACCTTATTTACTTTTTATCGTGGTAAATGAAAGTAAAAAGTTACGATTCACCAAAACTTATTTTCATCTTATTGAACCAAATTTTACTTACTGATATCAACCATGTCTCACATATTTTTGAAATTCAACTCACACTAAGCTATAAAATTATGTTTTATGTTAATTTTAAAAATTCTCCTATGAGATGTGTAAAAGAGGGTAAAAAGTTCAATAAAATTTTTATATATTTAAAATTATTATAAACTGACTCCAATGAATTACATTGAACTTATATAGGTATTATCTATCTATTTTTACCGAAAATAAATTTTAATACAATAAATAATTATTTAAATAAAAATTTGGTTTTAAACTATAACTTAGTGATTTTTTATATTAATCAATAATTGAAAGTTTTCAGAAAAATATTAAAAATTCACCCTAAGATAATTTCGATATTCTGAATCCAAAAATGAATTCAATTTTGAATGATAAAATTTATAAAATTCCAAAAAGTGGGTATTTATATTCATAATGGCTAGTTCGATTTGTTGTGGTGTGTTATAACTCGAAGGTGCGTACAACACACACTACTATATTATTCAATGGGAAGCATACCGTGGAAGAATGGGGTGTTACATTATACCCTCATTCAAATAATTTCATCCTCGATATTTCTAGAGTATTACTATGTAAAAAGTCTCAGGTGAGTTTTCATCATAAGTTCCTCGGGCACATTTCCTTTTCCATCTTAAGGGATCTCCATATAACTTTTACCAGACGAGTCATCCAGTTTCTCAGCACTTGTTCACTTTTATCAAGAACCTCGGTAGACTCTTCACAATAAGAGAGATCGGGTTCCATTTCTAATTCCACATAGATAAGTACATGTGTTGGGTTAGGAATGTATTTTCTCAATAGTTATACGTGGACCACATAATGGACTTCGGAGAGACATGGCGGCATTGTCAAACGGTAATCTACAACCCCAATTCGTTATCGAATTTTGAAAGGTCCGATGTACATGGGTCATAATTTTCACTTCTTACCGAAATGTATATCACCCTTCAATGGCGAAACCTTCAAGAAAATATGATATCCTACCTGAAATTCCAAATCCTTCCTTCGGTTGTCAACATAGCTCTTCTGCCTCTATTGAGATGCCTTGATGTGGTTTTGGATTACATTTACCTTTTCCATTTTTTCCCCAACTAGTTCTAGACCTATGAGTTTTCTTTCACCAACATCATCCCAACAGGTTAGTGTACGACATCTTTTTCCATATAACGCTTCACATGGAGCCATCTGAATACTGGAATAGAAGCTATTGTTGTAGATAAATTCTACCGGAGGTAAATATTGATCTCAGATACATTGAATGTCACGTGAGAAAGATCTCAACATGTCTTCTAAGGTTTGAATAGTTTGTTCTGATTTTCCATCAGTTTTAGGGTGGTAGGCAGCACTCAAATGAAGTTCAGTATCCAGGGTTTTTTGAAGAATTTTCCAGAATCATGATGTAAAACGTGGATAACGATGAGAAACAATCGATATAGGTACTCCATGTAGTCTTAAAACATCATTAATATATAGTATTGACAATCGTTAAAGTGGTAAATCTTCTCTTATAGCGTGAAAATGTGCTGACTTGGTAAGACTATCAATAATGACCCATATTGCATTGTTATTTCTGGGATTCTTTGATATTCCAATGACAAAGTCCATCGTAATATTATCCCATTTCCACTCAGGTATGAGAATAAGTTTCATGACTCTTCCATGTTGTTTTGTTCCAGCTTTCACTTCTTGACAAACCATACATCTTGACACAAAATCATCATTATCCCTCTTCATGTTGTCCCACCCAACATGTTCCTTCAAATATATAATCATTTTTGAGCTCTTAGGGTGTATAGAGAAATAGGAACTATGATCATCATCCATACACTCCCTTTTTAGATCAGGTATATCGAGAACACAATGTATCTTCCCAAATATGAAAATTCAATATTCAAAGACAAAGTCAGTCAATCTCCCATCATTTACAGCTTTAATCTTCTTTTGAAACTCTTCGCCGCCATTTTGATAACTCTATGTCATTTATAGTAATGATGGTTTGGAAACCATTTGAAAATTTATTGATGTTTCACCTACCATGGTGATTCCCATATTCATATTTACTAGATCCATGAATATAGGATCTTTTTTAACTGCCATCTTGCTCAAAACTCAATGATCCTCTCTACTCAAAGCATCAGCCTCCTTATTTTCCATCCCCGGGTGGTATTGTATCGTGTAGTCATAATCCTTGAGTAGTTCAAGCCATCATCTTTTCCCCTTGTTGAGTTCTTTTTGTAAGAAAATAAACTTCAAACTCTTGTTATGAGTATATTTCTCACACTTTTCACCATAGAGATAATGTCTCCATATACTCAAAGAAAATATTATAGCTTCTAACTAAATATTATGAGTAGGATAGTTTTTTTCTCATTAATTTTCATCTGTCGTGATGCATAGGCAATAACTCTATCATTCTGCATTCGGACACAACCATATCCTTTATTCGATGCATCACTATAAATAACAAGCCCATCATTTTCCGATGGTAGAGTCATGATATGAGCATTGAATAATATTATATTCAGTTATTCAAAACATTCTTCACACTCTTTTATCCAAACTAATTTAACCCCTTTACATGTGATCGTGATTAATGGGTTATCCAATCGAGCATAATTCATGAAGAAATGCTGATAATAACATACTAAACCAATAAAACTGTGTAACTCTGTTATACTCATCACTGCTGGCCATTCTTCGATTGCCTTGGTTTTAGAAGGATCAACAGAGATTCCATTCATGGAGACAATGTGGCCAAGAAAAAAATTCTCCTGAAGATAGAATTCACAATTGCTAAACATCCCATATAATTAATATCTTCTAAGCGTCTTCAGGATAACGCACAAGTCATTTTCATGTTCTTCGTAAGTTTTGGAGTATACCAAGATATCATCAATAAATACCAATACAAAGTGATCAAGATATTATTTTAAAACCCTATTCAATAGATCCAAGAATACAGAGGTTGCATTAGTCAATCAAAAATGCATTACTATAAACTCGTAATGCCCATACCTGGTTTGAAATGTTGTCTTCAAAATGTCTTCCTTCTACACGCACAACTGATGATATCCAGATCGAAGGTCAATCTTTAAAATGTATTGACCTCCATGAATTTGGTCGAATAAATCATCAATGCGTGGTAGGGGATACTAGTTATTTATGGTTATAGCATTGATCTCCCGGTAGTCAACGTACAACCTCATAGATCCATATTTCTTCATAACAAAAAGAACAGGGGCTATCCTTGGAGAAACACTTGGGAGATTAAATCCCTTATTACTCAATTCCACTAGTTGTTTCTTTAGTTCCACTAATTCCATAATGGAAATTATATAAGGGGACTTCGATATTGGCCTTGATCAAGGAATTAAATCAATGTAAAACTCAACTTCTCATTCTCGATGATGTCCAAGTAAATCATATGGAAACACATCACCATATTCTTTCATAATAGTTACATCCTCTATTTGAACATTCTTTTACTCACCAACAGTTATTTCATTCTCTTCCTCACCAATAATTGAATTCAGTTCAGCTACTGGGGGTGAATCTCGATAAGAATCTGGTGGTGATGATTAGGCTCTAAAGATAAGGTGTTCTTTATAATCGTCGTAAAAAATAGTTACCTCCGTCTTCTTACAATATTTTTTCACATCATGGTCTGAAATCCAACCCATAATGAGGATTATATCAAATTCAATCATTGGTATGATGGTGAGATCAGTAGATAAATAACATTTATATGTTCTAATGGGGACTAATTTTCAAAACATTGTAGCAATGATTAATCCCTTTAGAGTTTTGACGGAAATATCCTTTGTTAAATAAAATTTTAAATATCTAATTTTCTTAGAAAAATGTGAAGATTTAAAATAATCTGATGATCCAAAATCAAATATAGCATTGGATAAGATTGAGAAAACCATTAAATTACCTTCTAATATGTCTTTCAGGGCTTCAAACACAACATTTGTGATCACATAATATTATCCTTGATCCCTAGTCCTTTTTTGAGGTAAGTTCCCTTGATTTTTAGGAAATTCATTCACATAATTCCCTCTTTCTCTACAATTGAAACTTTCAACATCGACATTCTCTTTCATCCCCTTGCAATCACGATAATATTGGCCTTTTTCACCACACTTGTAAATGAATCCCATTCCCTTCAGGAAAGTAAGAAGATGTTTCTTCCCACATTTTCTGCAGGATGGATATTCCACTTTACCCTTATTCCCCTTAATTCCATTTCAAGAGTGTTCAATAGATCTATTCTTCTCTTTCTTTTCATTAAATTCGTAATACATAGAGAATTATTTTTCTTCCTTGATAGCACATATGACAATATATTCGTACGACATGATGAATTGTGAGACTAATGATTGATAGTGAAATGGGTTTATCCCATAAAATAAACGACCAGTCATACTTCTTGGGTAACGAATATAATCTGTTGCATGCCTCGCTAACCTTGTAAAGTTAGCTTCATACTTTGTGGCATTCTCATCGTCCTTTTACCTCAGACTCAGAAATTTCCTTCCCAAATCTGCTCGATGGTCACGAGGAATGTATTTATATATGAAAATATCTTTAGACTCCCTCCATTCCATATTTGATACTTCATCAACTTCCATTGGGTTGTGAATCAATGACCACCATGTATCAGCATCTCCAGTGTGTTGGTAAACTGCAATGGCAACTTTTTCCCTTTGACTACTCCCCAATGGAAGAAATATTTTCTATAATGAACTTATCCATTTTTCAGCAACCAATGAATTTGTACTCAAATTGATTGTTGGTTGTTTTTGCATCATGAAGTGATCTAACATTGATCCTCCACGATGTGGATTAGGGTGCTCCATACGGGTAAGATTATTATTCATAAACTTAGTGAGTTGTCCTAGTATGGTGATAGGATGATCAGAACCAGTTGTATAACCAGATCCACTATAATTATCTTGAGTATGAGGGAAATCCCTACATGTATTTAGTGCATTGATACGGTTTCCATTCCTTACACTAGGCGCCATTTCTAAACAATGGAATAAACTAGATTAGTTTATGAATTGAAATAAATAATTCCAAACGTGTGAAAAAAATAACATAAATGGATATGTTTATGGATATAATCCATAATAAAAAAATGTATTGTTTGAGGAAGTATATACTCATAAACCCATCATAATTGTTTGTAATGAAAATGAGAATTATCGTAAGCATATCCCCTGGGAGTGTCATAACGAAGAGTGCAGTAAGGCCCGTTGTCGTGTACCAGTTCTTGTTCGAGTCTAGCTCAAAGCGGTGATATCAGGTTTTACCCCTAGGTATATTTGTGCCAGATCCATCTCTACATAGTCGTATATAGACAGGGATGTATTGGTTAGAAAAATAACAAAATCTCTACAATACCAAAATTCTATGGTGTTCTTCTATACTAATTTTCAAAGTCTATCTTAGGGTACTGTGCTCTAATTAGATTTTATCTAAATATAGTTTCCAACGTTTGTACTAAACATCCTATGATACCAACTTTAACATCCTTACCCCAGTTACCAAGATTCAGTGCATTATTACATAACATTGGCATGATCACCAAATATCAAGTCATGAAAGGCCGATTAGTTTAGTATCCATGGAGGTACAAGATACATTCATAAGGTTTACATTACATCAAAAAATGAAAAACTACAACAATATTGTTTCCATAGACCAAATTCATATCCCCTTAGACGATCCCTACACGTCAGTCATAAAATATTTCTTTGCATCTTAGGAAAAATAAAACATAGAAAGGGGTGATCTCAGATGCTCATTAAGGATAACAATATAGCCGAAACATTCATAAATAAGCATAAACATTTAAGGAAATGTTTAAGACTAAAACAAAAGCCTTTTAAACATGAACTTCAGTATAATATGGAAAAGTTAAAATCAAATAATTCCATTTATTAACTCACATGGATATTCTACTAGTCAAATAATCACATGCAATATCAATAGCCATTTTCATAATGATAGAATGAATAATTCCATACTTTCATAACCACATATTCTTCACCTTGTTCCTAGACTAAAAATAATATTTTATCAAGGGCATGTTCCAAGACACTAGTTTGTCTCATGAGACCTACCGATGCATCGAGGAGGTATAGCGGGCTCCACCCATCACTAACTAAGTCCAATGCATTCCTCAAATGAAAAGGTTTAAACATAACATAAACATTCATATTGAAAAAATCATATGAAATGTCAATCATTTATCCATAAACCCTAAATGGTATAAAAATAACACACCTAAATTCTGACATATCAAAAACCTCCAATATAATATGCATGTTTTTTATCAAAATAAATCAACTTTAAATAAGCTTAAAATCCATCAAAGGATGTTGACATATATGAAATCAAAAACCCTTTTTAGAGAAATATCTATTTCTATTTTGAAATCATTTATGAATATAATTATTTTGAAAATATTCTTACAATCTTGTAAGGTAATATTTAATAATGTTATGACGGAGAAAAATAGCTGCACCCGCATTATAAGATAAAAAAAAGACATTCTTACATTAATTTTGTTGAAAGGGTAATAAGTTTGGAATAAAAAGGAAGGATTCCTTTATAAACATATTATAAAATTAAAACAAGGGTATATATGTCTTTACCCCATATTCAAGTAAAAATTAAGAATGTTTTGAAATAAAACATTAAGAAAAATGGATGTGGATGACCAAGAGATCCCATTAGATAATTACGTAGAAAAAAACTCGGATAAGGAAGAGATTGTAGAATTAACCCTTACCTTGTACTTTTCCTTGGACATGGGTAGGTTAAAATCTTGTATAATGGTGAAATATCTGTTATTAAATTGTTCAATAATCATATACATTAATATGATATCAAATATGATCTTTTAACATTTCTTTGTTAATAATATCTTATTGTTATCGTAGTTTCTGGTGTTAACAGATTCGTTTTCTTTTATATTATTTATTATGTGAGTAATATTTGTTAAGTATGGGATGTATCTTCATCATATATTTATGATATCAAGTCTTTAGACATAATTTTTAATCATATAATTAAAATTAGTCTTGAATGGATATGATGGGGAATTAATCTTATTGCATTCGTGGATACGGTAATCCGTACGTACGCACGAGGGACAATATCATTCTTTTGGTATACAAATAATATATAATTGGATGGTATATCATATATACAGAATCATTATCATTTTATATTTATTTTTTACATAAATTAAACATAATTATTATACCAATCTATATAATAATGTATTGAATAACAATTACACCACGATGTGGAGATTGTAAGTCGTATGCACGCATGTGTGGTGATATTTCATTCAAAGGATGGATAGAATAATGAATTTGGTTGTGAAATATTTATAATAACATAATAGTATATATAATATAATATATTAATAATTTTATAATGGAAACAACAAATAAAAAAGAAGTGAAAGAATAAAGGAACTCGAAAGAGGTTATGAAATATTTACCTCTTCTTAGGGTTCTTCCTTAGGATTTGATAAAAAGATATCTATTAGATGGCTTTCTGAGTAATGGAATGCCTATATAATGAATGGGGGATGGTTTTAAGGGTATTTGGGTAGTGTTTTTCTATGAAAAATGGATTTTAAGGTGTGAATTAGAGAGAAGGGGGACTACCTTTTATAAGAGGGCAGAGGGGCATCTTAGGAAAAGCTATAAATATTATTTTGTAATAAATGAATTTTATGTTTCTAATGGTCCCCAAAATGAATTATTTAAATTATAATGTGGATATTTTTCCAAAACATCTCAACCAATAGGTTTTGTAATGGTTTGGGTCACTATATTATCTTTATCTTTTGGATTTTACTATTAGATAGATAGTTTGACATTTACCATGTCCCATTGTATTTTTATATTATATGATCTATAAACATAATATATAAATACAATAGAACATAATGTGGTTATTCAATGATACACATATCATTATATATGTCCTTTGGCAGACCCTATGATTTTTAGGAATATAATATCAACTGATAATATAATATTTCTTTTAAAAACACTTTTATGTAAATTTGGACACTATTTGTTATTTTTTTTTCCCAAATTAATAATAGTATTATTACTTCGAACAAAATTTATCTAACCAACCCTAAAATGTCATATTAACCATTAAAATTAGTGTAATTTATATGAAGTCTCAAATTACAGTTATTTGGATATTTTTAATATCAATTATTGTAATATTTCATTAATTATGAAATTATTATATCATCATGTTGTCATAAATAAGTTAAATTATAAAATCTATACAAATATAAATAAAATAACATTATATAGTAAATAATTTTATATTTATGATTTAATATTTATAGTCGAATTTATCTTATGTATACCCCTATATTAAAAATGATTTAGTTATTAATCTTTGATTTTAACTCTTTTAACTCTTCTTTAAGTAAAATAATAATAAGTGTCCTAATCTAATCCGAGTGGACCAAAGAGGTTCATATTTTATTCCTAATGTTTTTTTGATCTATGTATAATTATCCAATATAATTAGAACATGTTTTAATTTAATAATAATATCATTGTTACCCTTAAATACCCTATTTACTTTTAACTGTGTTAAATAAAAGTAAAAAAGTTTCTATTCAACAAAAATTATTTTCATCTTATTGAACCAAATTTTACTTACAAATATCAACCGTGTCTCTCGGATTTTTGAAATTCAACTCAAAAAAGCGGTAAAATTACGTTTTCTGTAAATTTGAAAATTCTCCTAGAAGATGGGTAAAAGATGGTAAAAAGTTCAACAACATTTTTATATATCTAAAATTATTATAAAATGACTCCAATGAACTACATTGAACTTGTATAGGTATTATGAATTTATTTGTACATAAATTAAATTTAAATAAAATAAATTATTATTTAAATAATAATTCATTTAAAACTATATCTGAGTGTTTTTAACTATTCATAAAAAATTGAATGTTTTTAGAAAAATACCAAAAATTCACCCGAAGCTAATATTGATATACCGAATCCAAAAATGAAGTCCATTTTGAAAGATAAAATTTATAAAATTTCAAAAAGTGGGTATTACTATTCATGACAGTTAGATTAATTGGTTTTGGGGTGTTAGAACTCGATGTTGTGTACAACACATGCTACTATATTATTCAAAGAGAAGCATATAATGGAAGCTTCTGGTGTTAAATTCATCGTCTCGTCACCTCATCGCCATGACGAAGAGCATCACAAATATGAACGGCAGAGGGGTCAGGCCACTTTGGTTTGGCCCGTACCCTCCGTGTTTGGGGTGGTAGCAAGATGTTCAAACATTCGTGAGATTTCAAATAATTACTCAACAATAAAAAATGGGAGAAAAATCAAAAAAATCACCCCAAATCATCCTGAAAATAAAAAAAACTCAATTAATTCTCGCTACCTTGATTGTTGGCCATCGACAGAGTCACAGGAAAGAAGACAGAGGAGATCGGCATTCGTCATGTCCACCACACAATTTTAATCCCAAGCATGTGCTTCTGTTTTTTAATGACGATGAAGAGGGAATTCGGTTGTCGAAGACATACCACATTGGTTTCCTCAGTGGAAGAAGTCGATGACACACCTTGTTGGCATTCTTTATTGGAAGAATGTGTTCTCATTTCATCGTTGGTAGATGGGGTTCTATGTTGGAGAACTCTAATTCTCCCAATCTCTCCTCTCCACAATATTCCACCCAAATGGAAAAAGTGAATAGATAGCCCCTCCAAATAATAGATTGTCAATTATTTTAGATTATTGGGTTTAAAATTCAAATTGTAGCGTTTAATTTAAAGATATGTCTCAATTAATTAATGTGTAGGATTTGGGATAAATAATTATGCATTGGCTCAAATAATTAATGGGGAGGTGGTGGCTCTATAAATGGTAGATGAGATCAAGGGGATCCCCCTCATTAATGAGGGGAGTTGAGAGATTTTCCTCTCCTCCAATTAATAGGGGTCAGGTGGTCCCCACCCCTATTATTCTAATTGGAAGGTTATGTGGTCTAGGGTGGTCCCCTCCACATTAACCCAACATTGGAGGAGGAGACGTGGTGGTCCCCACCCCCATAACCTCTCATGGGAGGTTATGGCATGGTGGTCCCCACATCCAACCTCCACAAGGAGGTTATAGATCCAGTGGGACCCACCTTCAAACTCCCACATGGCGACTCAAATAAAAATAAAGTGAAGCCAACATTATTTATTTATTTTCCACAAAAACCCAATAACAAACCTTTAATCTCGACCCACTGCCATCAATGTGAAGGTCCCCTTTAGCGAATATCGGAGCTTCGAGTTCAACGGTGCCCTCAAATTTCTATTCCGAGCACCGGTTCAAATGTTATAAAAACTCCTTCATGCGTTTACTGAATGTACCCGAACAAAACATCAAAAATTGATTTCTGGCACACCGGGCCTCATAATCCTGCCCCGTCAGTTTTCTCGGACTCATAAAATTCAATTTTATTTATGAAAAAAGAATCCACAGAAATTTTGGGCCTTAAAAAAAATAATTCTCTAGATTCCAAAACTCTCAATAGAGATTTTATAAAATCAATATAGTATTTATTTTAACTATTTATATGAAGTAATAATTATATATTTTATATTAAAAAAATTTCATTAATTTTTTTTTAATTTTCCTGTGATGATATTTTCATAAAATTTTTTCTTTTTAGAAAATTTATTATATTCAAAATTATCTCATAGAAAAAAAAATTAGAAAAATTTCACAATTCTATAATATTTATATTTTATATTTAAAAAAAATTTATTTCATAAAATAAAAAATAAGAAATATATAAATTTATTATTCAAATATGAATAAAAATAAAAAATCCATTATTTTACATTATAAACTCAAAATAAAAATTATGTACGATAATTGTGAAAAATAATTTATTACATTATAAATATCATTATTATATCATCCTCATTTCTAGTTAGATAAAAATTCATGATCATTCTATAATATCTAATCTTATGTTATGCTGTGGTGGTAGTCATCTGTGATGATTCATTTAGCATAGATCTCTTGGAAACCTCCACGAGCTTGAATTTGTCTCACATATGACTTCATTCATATTATAATTATTCTCAATTGTCTTGGTAGTGGTGTAAAGAAAATCTGAGGGAAGATACTTCAATTACAATATCATAAAAATGGGATTCATGAAGAATTATTCCACTACCTAGTGTCATTTTGAAACGTTTTTATTGAATATTTCATAATACGGTTGCATCATTTTACACTAACTAATATAATAGCTATATTATAATGATAAAATTTTATTTTAAAATCTAATTGTTCAATTTTAATACAGTTATATGTTTAAATTAAACTATAGTCATATTAATTATTTATATAAAATACCTTGTGAAGTATTAGGCTTATAAAATCATTATCATTCTTATTTTATGAATCATTATTGAAGTTTCATATTTGGATTCATTTCATTGAAATACAAAATTAGTGATGATAGAATAGCATGTAAAAAGAGTACAACGAGATCCTTTAAAAATGTTTAACTGATGATAATAAAAAATTATGTGGATGAAGAAACCAATAGAGAAAATTAATATGTCATTGATAAAACTATGATGTCAAATAGTAGCTCAATCAGATCTAAACTAGAAAGTGCTTAAAAAGAAAATTTATAATTCAATAAATCTTATTAATTCATAGTTTTATTAGTGGGATATCCTCAAACATTACAAAACTATTTTATTATTTTATAATATCCATTTGCATATATATAATTGATTTAATAGTTTTTGTTTCGACATGAAAGGGTTTTTATATTTGATAAATCAACTCTGTTATTTTGAAAACAAACATATTCTAGTAGATCATATTTACAAAAAATATATTATAGACTGATTACTTTTGTTTCTTCTAGAGGGAGTCTCTTATATGCATATAGGGAAGGATTGATATTTTTATTTTAAATTATTTCATGAATTGGTTTCTCTGACATTTACTTAATGTCTATATAGAGTTTATGATATTAAGGATGATCCAAATATGAATTACCCCTTATAATTATAAAGTATCATATCTCTTTTAATTTTTTATTTTAAATTATATTCATCCATAAAAAACAGATGGATGGTTTGAATGATTCCTTTAAAAATAGTAAATAAATCAGAAGGGGGGGGGGGGGAATTATGTGGATCCTTATGACATTGCAGTTGTCACCCTCATTCAAAGAGGGATAATTTCTTCAAACCCATAATTTTAGAGAGGGTAGATTTAAATTCTAATAATTTAGTCTCTATTTTTATTATAGATTTTAATATAAAAGTGGCAGAAAAACAAATAAATCCGTATTTTTTGAAGTAAAAAATACTTATTAATGATAGAATGATATTTATTTTATTATTCTACCCACATAATTTTATATTTTTCAATACACATCATAATGAATTGTATGTGTTTATTATTTACATTTATAATTCCCACATTGCTTACAAATACAATATGGGTCATTCATTCTAATTATCAACATGGATATGATGTCAATGTTTGATTTATTATATCATGTTAAATATTTTAAAAATATTTTTTCATAAAAATCAACCATGGTAGATTTTTAATTCATAAGTTATATTATTTCTAATGTGCTTATAAATTTAATGGTAGAATTTAATGAATATTGAATATATCAATGAAGATGAATTTTGAAGGAGGTATTCAAAAATTGAAGTGATTCAATATGTTGTGGGTAGTTTCCATTGAATTATATATTTATATATTCTTAGAAAACAATGATATGACTATGAAAAGTAATTTCATGTCGTCTATGGGTGATTAATATGATATTGGAGTGCATCAGATGCCTATAATGGATAATAATTATGATATGTGAAATGTTACAAGGAGTTATTCTAGAATCATGTTAATGAAAAAAAAATTTAAGTAGAATATATTTTCTACATGATGGATACATGATCACAAGGATTAAAGAGAACAGATACAATGTTTTGAATCATTGTGGTGATAAATAATGTATCCACTGTATAGAATTTTTCATTCTAATAGGAGGATAGAGATCTATAATAATCCCAATCCCATAAAATTATGTAATGTTATGGTCTTATGAATTGAGTAGTAAATCGATTTAAATAATGACGAGGAACTCATGAAATATTATCATACATTTTCAACACATCTATATTAGGTCTTTCATATACTCTTAATAATAGGACCATATTAGCAGAATATCATATGATTATGAATTTGATGACCATGAATGAAGGACATGAGTGTGGTACAATAAGAATAAATGATCATAATAAAATCATGAACCATCACTATCTTTATCGGAGGAACTATAGATGTTATTAAATACAAGATAATATGTGATGTCTAAAACTAGATATAATTCTATAAAAAATTGTGTTAATGGAAATAAAAATATAATGACCCAAATTCATATCATAACTTGAAATTGAATAATTTTATTGTGAATATTCACTAATGTGCCATTAAACTATTACGTTAACCTTAATTTACAAAGGAGGGGATAAAACTAGGAGTGTATTATTTTTTTATGAAATAATAGACTAATATTGAATGTTTTATAATGAACAGTTGAGGAAACCTGAACAGTTGTATCTTATTTAAAGGAATCATTCCAAAACAACATAAAATTCAATTGGATGGTTATTCATATGTAGTTATAGGTAGTATTACTATTCATGAATGGTGTCCAGTAAAAAGGTGCACATTGTTTAATTTTATGAGATAGAGGATATCAATATTAAAGATAATATTCTTTAATATGGGTCAAAGGATCACACCACAACAAGGTATTCCATGAGATTTCAATATATTACTGTAATGAGTATACAAAGTGATTGTGTTTTAATATGTATATAAATTCAATAATATAATTCTCCTAGATATCTGTATGTTTTCTTGGTTTTGGTTTTTTTGAGACGTTATTATCTAATGCATTAATCAAGTCACCTCATGTCTCTTACAAATACAATGACATAGAAATTCCACTGTGCTAGAAACATGGTCACACCAAAAGGTAAAAATGGATATTCGTGGATTTTTTTAGTCATTGAATCTATGAAATGTATATATGAGTTTAACTAAATAAATATCTTCAAAGGATCAAATAATTCAATAATATCCTTTTTACAAGATTATGGTCATTAACTAAAAATGTAATTACTTCCAAAATAAACCAAAATTTTATTGGCAAGGACAAAAATTGAAACATAATAGTATTATATAATATGTCTCTAACATAGGATTCAATTGAGATAACACATTAAGGATGTCAATTATATTCAATACTATTTATTGATTTATATCCATAATAAATATAATGGAATATAAAATATCTATATAAAATTCACACATATTCTACTATTGATGGTGTATTAATCCTAGTGTGTTTTTATGGTGAGTAAATTTATTTATGAAATTATATTTATGAGATCCTTTTTAATGAAATATTATTTTATCAATAACCTCACATTGGAGAGAATAGGGGATCATAATGTTTAAAAATTATAGATAATCATGATGAAGAAAATGTATGGATTGATTTTTATAGAGAGACTATTTGTGATAATCTATTTTATTTTTAATTATCTTCTACATCCTTGATTGAGTTCAGGACTATTATCATACTAAATATTCCACTAAAATCATCATTGATAATAATATGGAGAAGGGAAAATGGGATGCATATTGATTAACATCATGAAGATAATCTATTAATGAAAATATATCTTTAAATGTTGTAGAATTTTATTTAATATTTTTTCTATCTCTCACATCACATGGACTTTACCATTATTTTTTAGGAATTTTCTGATGATCCATAATGTGGTTGATAATATAGGATGGGATTGTGGGACAGACTCAATATAGTGATGGTATATATTGAACATTGAAAAAAAATCACCAACTCAATGTGGTTAGGTATCTTACATCTATGACATTAATAAATTCATTATGAAATTCATAGGTTCTTAAGTTCAAATCAAATTTATTAGTGGTTTTTATCTAGAGTTGAGGGTATATATATATTTCATGGGGAGTGATTTGATGTCTACTATTTAATCAAATTAATAGTAGTGATGTAAAAATAAAAACATATCACTAAGAAGAGGAATAAAATATTATCATTTAGAATAAAATCAGGATTACTACACAAACATGCTTATATCTATGAATAAATAATAATGTAATCAAACTAAATCCCATGTACTTTTAAAATATATATAATGATAAATAATTTTCTATTTTTAAAGCCCCATAGTAAGACTATAAACATATAAGTGAATTCATTTAATTGTTACTCCTTACATCATCACAATTATAATAATTTATTTTTCCATTACGTTTAATATAATTCAAAAAATTTGTATAATTAGGATGTCTTTCTGAACATGGAGTTTGTGATAAATCAATAGAATAAACTAAAAAAACCTAAATATCTGAGGGATTTTAACATGGTTTATGTAAAAAGTTATAATGTTATTAAATTTTTATCAAATTTATTTTATATCTATAACATATTGGTTCTCAATGATATAAATGTAACATATGTGTCGAAACCATAGTTTATAGTGATTATATTTAATGTTAATTAGAATTAAATAGGTTTTTAATGGGTTTTTAATGTGATAATATTTTTGGAGTTTTGTTATATTGGTTGTAGATATTGAACCGGAGTTTTACAAACATATAAAATTAGTTATAGTGTAAAACATACATGTAATATTGTGAGAAAATTAATCACTCTATAAATGGTGTTAACAATTAATGAAATTGATAGGCTCTCTTACTCATACGTAATTTTATATTTGGTTATTTGATTGTTTTTATTTGATTCATAGGGGTTTTCCTGAGAACTATGATATTTCATATAATAATTAATACTAAACATACATTTTCATGATATAATATATAAATCATGGCGTGAAGAGAAGTTTATAGGTTTCAAATGTTCTACATTTCTGTGATGATCAAAACATTATTCAAAAGACATTTTATTATAGAATGTATAATTTTGTGACTTATATGATATAAATAATTATGACTGTTAAGATTCATTTTTTAATTAAATCCAATACTATTAAATAATTCTAAAAACCACCACATGATGAAAGAATGAAACCATGATATTTATAATGGAAAATAAAAAAGTAGAGGACATAAAAGTTATGGATTCTTATATTTTGACATTAAATAAGATTATGACAAAATGAATTGTTTCACATTGTGATTCTATGAGAATGTATCATAAATTGTATATTATGCTGAAATAATATAATATGATTTTTTTCTCACAATTTGACATCTTGAACCTTAAGGATTTAATCAAATATAATGATTTGGATTTAACATCTTTATTTGGAATTATTTGGTGCATATATCAACTATATAATTGAATAATAATTGCATTTATTGGCAAAAATGATTCAAATGATTGATTTGAAGTAGTGGTTGTTGGATGATTATTAAAGTATGGAATGTAAATTTTAAAATTCCGTATAAATCGTTAAATCAACTAAATATATGTAAAAATTATAAAAATAAAGACTAGAGGGATTTTTAAAGAACATGAATCGAGAAGAAGATTGTATAATTATTTTTATTCATTAAATATATGGAATTTTTGTGAGATTTAGGATTCATAGGATTTTTAATTATGATCATACATTGAATTAAATATTTATTGTGTATATAATTATTGATTTGGATGTAATAAGCAAGGAATCGTGGAGAACCCCATTATAGTTTTCTTTTATAACTTGTATTGGTATCATTATAAGGTCAACCAATGCGAATATCATAGTAATTTCACATCCATCATTAATTAATAATTTCAAAAAGAGTGGATTAATTTTTGGACATTGGATATGTTGTGATATTGTGCTAATTATTACAGTCACAAAAATTAGAATAATAATTATTTAATAAATTAATATAATGTTGATATGTGTTCCTTATTTATATAATTGGGGTGGAATTTGTAAAAATAATTTAACAATTTATTTTTTATATTTGTACATTGAGTCATGCCTATGTGTGATCAATGAGATTTATTCATGGTTATTTTTACACTATGAAAAAAATTTAAATGTAATCATGTGAAAATAATAAGGTTCTATTCACTCTAATTCACTTAAAATCCTAAAGAGTTTAGTGGATACTTGTGTATAAAACACATATATCATATCACATGGTTATTTAACTAGTAATTATTCATAAAATAGTGATGGAGAGACTATAGATAATTTTATTCAAGAAAATAATATTTGTTAAAAACATATCTTCTTTTTTTGAACATAAACTGATCACACATATGATTCATTTGACATTTTAAACACTTATGAATACTTATTATTATTCATTTTAGTTATCCTAGTAGAATATCTATAATGTATTTTGATAATGTATTACTTGGTAATAATTTGATTCCTTACAATGCTTTTGAAAGAACATCATGTAATATTTTCTTCATGAAATTTATGGATTATCTAACAACCAAATGAATATTGTATAATATTATAAATAATTAAAAATGTAAAAAACTTGTTTTATTTAATGATGGATTTTCATAAAAATATATTTTATGATTTGATAATGAATTTCCATGAAAATATTGAAAATATAATAAATGGCCTGATTGAAGTGGTTGGAACAATTCATGTACATTGTCATAAGATGAAGAATTATGATAAATTGAATATAATAATACATAATTATAAAAAAAATTAAAAAATTTTATATACTATAAGAAATTAATCTTGAATAATTTAAACATTATTATCTGTGAAAAACAAATAGTCTGTTATGTGTTGTAGATGTGGGTTCCATATAAAAAATGAATATTTATTTTAAATAACTATATCATGTATATGGAGAATTATGCATTATCTATTCTCATTATAATAGTGTAAATATTTCTATTTCTACTTTTTGTATGTTACTATCCTCAAATTACATGTCATATAAAAGAGTGAACATAGTTCATATGAAATAATGAGAACCTAGAGATACTATAAAATTATTATTAAAAATATTATTAATGGTTTAGAGACATCATACTAATCCAACATAGATGAAGTGTAACCTATAGGTGATGGGGATCATAATCATTAAGAATACTTTTCACGAAGTTCATACATGGTGATCTCCAGTATATGAGATCATAAAGACTTTCCCTCCCATTAGAACACGTCCAGATTTAGGTGGAATTGGTTGTTCTTATCAATAGACATGTGTAATGGAATGTTAACATGTGAATATTATTAATTTATACTATAGTATTATGTAATATTATGAATGAGAGAATGTAGAATTAACATAGTTCTAAGGTAACATATATGGGGTATGTTACTGGTGTAATGACATGGAATTAATTATTATGATATAATTTCTCTCTTCATAAAGGAGTGGATATCTACAACCTAGTTGACCAAGATGGAATAACCTTTACTATATCCAAGGACATGGTAGAATAATGTAATTGTTTTCTGTAATGTAAAAAAATAAAAAATTATAAATGATGATGAAACAAAGTGTTCATCCCGATTTATGAGATATGACAAGATAAAGAGATTGTATAACAGAACTTGTGTTTATAAGAGATGTTATTGTTTATTTTAATTTTACATATCTATATAGATTCCTTCATGGGTTTCTAAAAAAAACTCTTAGTAAATGAATAATACTCCCTATCATTGAGATAGGGGACTAGAGGTTCAAAAAGATAGCATATTCAAAATTCTTAACTATTATAATGAAATGAAGCATAGGTCCTTGAGGTACTGACCATGGGGACTCTGAGATATAGAGTAAACATGATTTACATGGACTATATATATATATTATTATTAATTTATAGAATAAATGGAATCAAATTTATTTGTTTACAATGTTCACTAAAATTTAATTAAACAAAATATAGAAAATAATTAATGAAAAAATATTACATTAATATTCATGGTTTATTTAATATTTTTCGTAATAATGTCTAATGTTAATGACTCAATTTTATCACATAATATATTTTTTATATTAAAATTTAATCATAAAAATATATATGATATTTATGAATCATTAAATATGATGTCAGATATTGTTTATAGATTATTCAGTAGGTAAAAAATATTATGTCGTTCGAGATCCATTTTTGGTATTTAATACCTATAAATATTAGTATGGGGAGAATATCATATGGTACACTACTCATGCATGACATTGAGTGACACCTTGTGATCTATCTTACTTCCTATAGATAGTAGTAGGTAGACCGAGAATTCATTACAACTTCTTATTAATGTTTTGAAGGATAGACATTGTGGTGATTTCTAGGGCATCAATGGAATTGAAAAATAACTTCCTTAGAACCCATATTTAACCCTTGATGTTTTTTTTTGACTATTGATACATTGGTGGATGATCTATAGGTATCCATTATTGGAAATTTTGAGAAAAAACCACTAGTAATGATCTGTTGCGGATTGTGCCTATGTGTCGAGAAAGGTAATTTAATCAGTATATTTTAAACTTAATTTCATTATTTGTGATCAGCAGCCTTTTTCAAAATGAAGCACATCAATACATATAATGTATTAACATCAATAAAATGATCATATTTTAAAATTCCAAGATCATCTAATTCTTTTTTGTGCCCTGGTACATTCAATTGGTATCATAGGATGCATGTGATGGTTCAAGTGAAGGAAAAAATAAATTTTAAACAAATTTATATTGAGGGAATCATCATTTTCATATCAAATAGTTCCATGTATCAATCTGATCATGAATTACCATGTTATTACCAACGGAATTTAAAAACTAGATAGTCATATATTTATTACTAGTATAACTTTGATAAACTTGTAAATATATATATATATATATATATGTGAGTTATAAGATATATGTAATGTATCGATGGTGTCATTTTGTGGTGAAACCAAGTATCCTAAATGAAATTTAGTATATGGAATTTTTTTTCCAATCGGAGTTATTTTCCAAAAATTATGAATATATACATATATATATATATATATATTCACACACACATAAACACCAATGACCATTTCTATATAAATTATAAATAAAAAAAAATCCTAATTAAGTAAGGGGAAAATTTTATACTGGTTAAACATAAAAAGTAAATATCTTTATGGGGGAGTCACTAGAAATTCCATAACTGAAACAAAGTGAAAATGTTGGGGCATCCTAGCCAACACTGTGAAACATACTGCCCACCTAAATATGGGTGGTGGGAATTTTAACTAAGCCACCCACAATAGTGGGAGGGAATTTCATTAATGGGATTTTTATATTGAATTTTATGTGTAGAGATAAGTCATGCTTCCTCTTATCACTTATTATAGCCCAACACACAATCCAGGGAACCTGCTACTAGTAGGATAGAAATCCAATCCATGTTTTATTAACCTATCCATGTCTTGTTCAAGCCTTTCCTGACATGACCACCCACTTTCAAGAATGGAAATTATTTTGAGCAACTTTTAAGTCATTCCAAACCACAAGTGGCACAATTATTTTGAAAATCATCTTAAAAAATTATGTGTATTTATTGGAATGTATTGACATTTTTTGGGAACTATAAGATTATTATATTATGATTTAAAATTATTTAATTTATTTTAAATCTTAAAAATTTCTATGAATTTATGGGATATAAGTTTATATTAGTTAGATATTTATTCTCAATGAGTCTTGACAATATACTAAAAAATTTATGTCTGGAATATAAATTATTTGATTTTATTATTGTAAATTGTGTTACATATATAATAATCAATATAATTTTTTAGGTTTGTGCATATAATTTCCTAAAATTATGGTTATAATGGAATGTGCGTCCATCGATATATTTTAACATGTTTTTTGACGTGCTAAGTGTGTATATATATATATATTGTCAAGGAGGACATAAAATGTAGACTTTGCCGAGATAAAGAAGTATTCAAGCTTATATGGGATTATATTGGACTGAGTGTGCACTGTGATCAAAATTAGACATGACCCATGTATTATTACCCTTGGGCCATGTATAATCAATTGTGCCAAAATAGATGAACCTATAAAAAATTATCAAGATTAGTTGTGACATATATTTAATTTATGCATTGTATATTATTGATATGTGAATATGAATGTTTACATGATAATATTATATAATCAATACAAAATTCAAAAATTAAAAAAAAATCAATTAATTTTTCCAATTTAATTAATTGTCATGATATGATCGTGGTCACGATGTATGACTACAAGAAATAGAGTATAATTTCATTCACCAATAAATAATAAAATCCCTCAAATAATTATTATGTGATAATTCCTTCCCTCATTTTATAATTTTCCAAACCAATTCTATGATGTGTTTTTCATCCCTAGTTATGGGTTACTCTTACTAATATAAGGACCCACCAATAAATATTTCCCAACATTGAGTTCTAATTAAAAACATTATTCTATGACATTTGAGTTTCCATTCAGTTTTAAAGACTTAGTTAATTAGGCCACAAATAATATCTAACATAACCATATATATAAAAGTGTACACTTTTTTTAGGATCCATATTTTCACAATATGATATTTTTAAAGATAAAACATTATTTATTTGTCAGGAATTATCTTTACAACATTAAAATATAAATCATCATTTTCCATACCCATCCATAAAACCTTTGATTGATTTTAAAAACATTGTATGAGTACCAAAATCTCAATAAGTGGTATAAAATTAATGAAAACTAGAATTCCAATGAAAGCATAAAAAATAATGAAATTGTAACCCTAATAAAAATGATCTTTGTGATAATGAAATGAAAAATTTTAACATGAAAACCTTTTTCACATAGAGAATGATAAAATCACACATACATAATAGATATATATTATAGATATATTATGAACTATTATCCATATAAATCATATATATTGAATAAAAATATGGTCGATTTCCATACCCAACACATTGGGGGCTATCACTGACCCTGCAATCCTTGTTTTACAATTTAATCACTGATCCTCTATTTATAATGATACCAATATCCATGTTTTATAACAGAATTACCCATAGTTGGTTTATAACATAAATAATGTAAAATTACTATATCATAATTATGAGACGTTAATTATGGAAATTTTTTACATCAAACTGATAAATAAAATCTTCGCCCATAAGAAAACACATTCAGATATTAAAACATGTGTCAATGTTAACACCCCATTTAAAATACCAAAATACCAATAAAAAATTGAATGATGTTTTATAGTGGAATTAAACATGAAAACTTGTAAAATAATCCAATATTCAAATATTGGTTATCATGGAAGAAAATCCATTTTTTTATATATGTTAAAATTGAATATTTTATTTTTCATTTCTAATTAGTGTCAAAAATTAGCTAAAAAGAATACCTTTTTAATGAAATTCAAATAAATATAAATATACCCATAATAAAAATTTTATATTTATAATAAAATAATTTAAAAACATGGAAATAGAATAAATAATGATGTTTTATGGATAATATTAAAATATAATATTTTTTAATGAAATGCCAATTTTCACAGTGTAAATATTTGAATCAAACGAGCCATGAAAAAATAATGTTAACAAATAATATTAATACATTGAAAATAGATAAAGTCATGACATAAAATTCTAATGGGTATGTATATACCAATTGTAAATGAATAAATATGTGCATAGAATTAATATATTCCTCAATGACCGGAAGTTATGATGGAGTCTCCTACCTCAGGTTTGATTCAACGTGTAGGTCAGTTTAATTCATGAATAACAAAATTATTCTAATTATATAATTCATTTATAACCCTTCTAATATATATTATTAATTTTCATTTAATTATTACCATGTTAATTAATAATCCTTACACAATTAGGTTTACGTCTATTGTTTTTACCATATTCAACTTATGTGCCAAAAATGATATAGGTAGGTTTACAATAGTCATTGAGTAGATTATTTAAACATATCAAGAATAACAATAACAAAATAATTATTGTATTTATAAGTTAATTATACTTTTAAGACTTATCATGAATGATTATTTTGAAAAATGATGTATGTTATGACCATGGAGATGGTAGGTGGTGTGTACGCCAGAGTATCATTTACATTTTGCATCATTCATTATGGAGATGAGATAGGTATTAATTAGTATTTATATAATTATAATAGTATGTTATATAAAATAGTATTTATTCAGATATACATATATATTAATATCATCCATGTGGTGTGGTGATGAAAATAGTGTCACGTCACTTTATGACTTAAAGGACATCGTAAGTATTCAGTGATAGAAAATGTAAGAAAGAAACTGATATATTATCACCATAAGAAGATTAATTTGAAATTAATATATTAATAATGTAATTTATATCACATATATTCATTATATTATTTATTATCATGTAAATATTTCATTCAAAATAAATTATATCATTT
Organism: Viscum album; assembly: GCA_963277665.1. Classification (NCBI taxonomy): domain Eukaryota; kingdom Viridiplantae; phylum Streptophyta; class Magnoliopsida; order Santalales; family Viscaceae; genus Viscum; species Viscum album. The sequence goes on along the minus strand of OY728157.1, from coordinate 234,620,210 downwards.
CACGAGGTGGTATTCCAGCATACACATGAGAGAAGTTATCATATCGTCTACAAAAATGAAAGTAAAAAAACTATATATTGAATAAAATAACTCCATAGGTATAATTATTTTATGTATATCAAATTTATACATTATATTAATCATCATACCCAACCATTATAGGTGTTGATAGAAAACATTTCATGTTGGTTTATGGGATGGTAGTCCTCTGTACATCAGAATGGTGTTATTGTTTCAAATTTGAGGGAATATAAGTTTGATATAGGTCATATAATTTTTAAAAATAAAATATAAGTATATGAGATAAACTATTTTTGTTAAATAATCATAAATGATGAATATTTTAATGAATTCAATACAAAATAAAAGATAATATATCATTAGGAATTTTACCTCATCTCAATCCCCCTCTATAGGATTATACCAATAGTATTCCTAGAATAGTTTTCTGACCAAAACATGCTTCTAGTATTAGGGTATGAAATATGTCAAATTATTCAGGTATGTATTTTGAGATCAAAATGGTTTTATGATATGGAGAATAGAGTTAGTGGAGTATCCTTTTATATGTGTGATGAGTGTCACACTTGTGATTTTTTAAATCAAAAAGGGGTATCCACGTATTTTTCAATCCAGATGGTTCAAATATTTTTAATATATACCCTTATACATGATAATTTATATATATTTCAATTCAATTTATGATGGACATGTTTGGTTTTCCATTTTAACAATTATCATTTCAGTTTAAACCCATAGTAAAATAATTTTATCCATAACTGTGATAAATAGTTTTTACTATTGTCACAATTTTTTATTATCAAATTAATAATATTGAACCTATCAAAAAAATGAAATTATTCGAATTCAATATATGGAATAAATTTTTAAAAATTTAAATCATCGAAGTGTATAAATTATATTAAAGACAAAACCCACTAAGGTGAATAAATAACAGGTTTTCAAGATGTGTATTTTTTCCAAAAAAAATTGACTTAATTGTAAATATAAGATTAATAATAATAATTTTAAAATTATAATTTAATATTTAATTATATATAATATAGATCTTTTGTATACAATATTAACATTAGGGGTCATTAAAATTAATTAAATTGGACAATCATTGGGCATTTTATAATATCTTTTAGTAATTTTTTTATATCAAAAAAACACATATTAAAATCCAATATAAATGTGATTAAATAGTAATTTTTTTGACTAAATATAACTAAATAATACTAATGTTACTGAAAATCATATTCAAAACATATTGGGACATTAAAATTACTTATTTTATTAAAAATAATTGTTTTCTTTACAAAAAAAATATTTTTCACCGTTCTATGAAAAATCAATAGTTTCTAAAAAATTCCAAACATTTACGCAATGTTTATTTTTCGCATTATTATTTAAAAAATGAAAAGAAATTCACTACTGGAAAACTAACATATACCAACTGTTTGGAACTGTTGGTAGAGTCCTCCAAACCGTTGGTATTGCCTATACCAACGGTTTGGAGAACTGTTGCCATGTAAGCCGTTGGGATAGGTCTATACCAATAGCTTTCCCAAAACCATTGGTATAGAACTATCCCAACGGTTTTGTAAATTGTTGGTATAATTAATATGAAAATCTATACCAACTGTTATGGAACCGTTGGTGTATGTATTTGAAAAAAAACATTCCCTGGGATTTGCTCCCCAAACCCCTACTTTATTATTGAACAACTTAACCACTAACCTAACATGACTTTTGTGAATATAATTACATAAATATATATATGTATTCTCATAATTATTTTAAATTTTGATTCATATAATGTTCTGGGTAAGAAGAAATGATAAAAAATCAAAGGATCTATACCAACGGTTATGACAACCGTTGGTATAGATATTGATTCTGAATTTTGAGTTTGGGTGCAAGGTTGATTTGTGGGGGACCTTCCCAACGGTTTGGGAAAACCGTTGGGATAGGTATACCCTTTTCCAATGGTTTGGCCAAACTGTTGGGAAAGGTGGCGACAATGTGGGCTTTCCCAACGGTTTGGCCAAACCGTTGGGAAAGGTGGCCTCAAAGTGGGATTTCCCAATGGTTTACCAAACCATTGGGAAAGGGGACCTATACCAACAGTTTTTACGAACCATTGGTATAGAATCATTGGGAAAGGTCAACTTTCCCATAGTGCTTCATTAAATAAATTCTAAAATTTAGAAATTTAACATTCCAATAAAACCCTATAATATATGACTTTAGTTTAAACTATTTCATTTTGGATTTAAAATTTACAAAATATTCTTATGATAAATTAAATCATGAAAGTGATTTATTATATAATTATATTGGATTTTAAATTCATCCCTAATTTTTTTATTTAATCCTATCAATTTTGTTATCTAATTAATAATGTGCGGATATCCTTCCCTCATATCATTATCAGATTCAAAAATTTCCTCGTAATCCTTCTATGTTTTCTATAAAACCGTATCTTTTGGAATAACCTTATTCCACAAAACATGATATTTATTATCATGAATAATAACTGGATATTAATTATAAAAAATACAAAGTTCCAAATAAACTATATTATTTCTCAAAACATGGGATAAATCATGAACAAATTTCATTAACACGGAATCATAACATACTTGAGATGAAGAGTTGAAAAATATCAATTGGAAGTCAAACGATATGACGTTATATAATATTTTTTATGTCCTAATAAACCATGTAAATAGCTTCCACATTTAAAAAAACTATAAAACGTTTCCATGTAGGTAATTTAAGAAAAACATGATCACCCACCATAAAAAAACATCTTTCTTATAGTTATTGAAATAACTTTTTTTCATACCATGAGCCATCCTAATATGTTTTTGAATCAGATTTACATTATCAGCAATTTCCGAAACTAACTATAGTAATATAAAATTTATTTATCCTAATTAATTCCAAATATATGGTGTATGACACCACTTTCTATATAATTACTCAAATTTTTCCTTCTGAATACTAGAATAAAACCTATTTTATAGTAAAACACAACAAAAGAAATATGTTAATCCCAAATTCCCTGTAAAACCATTGAACATGAATGAATCTTATCCTCAATGGTACGAATCATTCTCTTAGACTATACATTAATATTTGTATGAAAAGTAGTGTTTAAATTTTATTCAACACCAAATGAAATTGAGATCATTTATAAATTTTAGTTTTGATCCTGGGATAATAGTTTGATACAATAGAGAGTGTAACTATATATAAAATGAATATCAGCCTTAGATAATTTTAGAGGGAAATTTGAATTACATTTCCTCTTAAATGTTATTTTATAACAATATTTTGGTAAATCTATAAACAATTTCCCAAAACGCATTATTACCTTTTTGACTCTTTGGAAATCCCAATAAAAAATCCATGGATACTTTTTCTCATTTCCACTCTAGCACTGGAAAAGTTTGAATAATTATCATAAGTAATTATAATTTATATTTAACCCACTCACAAATCAAAAACATGATGGTAAATCTTTCAATTTCATTTATATACAATCCCAGTATTAATACTCTCCATGTTCTCTGCACTTCATAGTGCATCTAGGATGAACTGAAAATAGATATGTACAATCTTGACTGAACAAAATTTCTTAAACTATAAATAAAAAGGATTAAATAATGTTTTTCAAAATTATAAGGCACTTTTTTTATAAATAATAAAATCTACAAACTCATTCTTATTCTGGGATTCTACCATTTCTTACAAAAAAATAATCCTCATTTTGTGGTTTTATAATTTTATATATAAAATTCAACTACACTGAATCCTAAAAAATAGATGATTTCCCTAAATAAACAACTTGTAGGATTTTTTTCAAAAAATTAACCAAAGGGTCACATTATCAATATAACATGGTTAATGTTGCATTATTTTTTCGACACTAATAATCACCCAAAGTTTTCCTTTTCCTAGATGGAAATTAATCATGAAATAATTAGTCATGATCATGTTTATCTATATTATCTATCACATATTTATTTGTTTCTATGTTAATATATGCTTCTCTATTTTGTGATATGTTTTAATAGAAAAATTATCTCTAAAAATCTGATCCTAAAAAATATTAAATTAAAAACCATGATATGTAATTATAGATCAATTCAAGGTTAATTTAACTCCTAATTTTTCAAATTATGTAATGCATAAATAATTACCCGATGATTCTATATTGGAAAATAATGAATTAATTTCCATGTAGAATCACTATAGATTAAAAATTTTCCCTTTCTAAAAGGTAGGGGAATATATGGTTCATTCACCAATATTATATTGAGTTCTTAAAAACAATCCTCAAATTCTTTTTTCCAGATTAATTTAAATCATTTTCAACATAACATTTTTAGTGAGCTAGACATCTAAGAAAACATTTTATCAATAAAATGGTCGTAACCCACTAATACATAATAAATGAATCAAAAGATATATGTGTTTCTTTGAAATTATTCTATAGATTTTTTTATAGAAGGGTTATTTTTTGTTATATTTTCATAAATAATGTGTCCTTGGGAAAAAAAATTTTGCATAAAAAATTCAATGTTATTTCATTTCATATATACATTTTTCCCTTTAATGATTGGAAAAAATACATAGTTGTATTTCTTTTTCTAGTTTAATTTTATAATATATTAAAATATCATCAATAAACACCACCAAAATATTGTTAATGAACCACTTATAAACTCTATTCACAAGGTATGAAATTATAGAATGTTTATTAGAAAACCGAATAAGAATAAGTAAAAACTCATAGTTCCCATATATAGTAAAAAATGTGGTCTTTGGAGTTTCATCCTCCTTCTACTTCAAGTGATTTTACTCATACCATAGATTAAACATTGATAAATACTAATCTCAATGAAGCTAGTAAAAAATATTCAATATGAGAAAAAAGATACATGGTCAATATAATTATTTTATTCAAATCTCTATAATCTTGGAAATTCCTAATTAATGAATCTTTATTTTAATGAATCATCACAAGACCACCCATGGTGTTATTCTAGGATTAATGAAACCATTATTTAAAAACTCTTCCAATTTATTTTTCAATTCTTAATTTTCCACATGGACCATCCAATTAGGGGGTTTAGAAATAGTCTTACAAATAATAACAAAGTAAATTGTATACTCAACCTCTAGATTAAGAATAACACCAAAAAAAATATTTAAAGAAACATTCATGTATTAATTTAATATTGGAACATCACATATTTGAATAGTTTATTAATTTTTAGAAATATGTTACTGGAACCTTTAAATGAAATATATAATGGATTTCAAAGCTTTTGGAATGTTATCAATGACATCAATGTAATAACTCAACCTTAAGAATTACATATTCCAGTTTTTTTGAACTAGAATTAAATTTCATAAAATTTAGAGGATATTTTTTGATTTAGATATTTAGAGAAATCAGATAAATCATTAAATAGTAAAAACATACATTTCAGGTGGAAACCTATACTCATTATCTAATTTTCCCATAATAAAATTATTTAAAATAATACATGTTCTCTTTTCAAGAAATATATTTACAATTTTTATCTTGTCCTCATCTTTTTACCTAAAATAAATTAATCACTCTGAAAAATATTATAAAACATGGGATGACCACAAATATATTATTATGGGTAATAATAATTAAAATGAATTGATTACTATATGATACTTATAAAAATTCCTTTTCAAAATAATAATGTGGCTCTATTTAAGGATTTTCCTTCCTGAAAAAATCACATTTTATATGAAATGATTTACATAGAACATTTTTTATGAAATTTTAGTGTACAAATAATAAATATAATGATTTCATTAAAAACAAGATAAAATCATGATAATATTTTCACAATGTTATAAATTGTACCTCCAAAAGTAACATATACTTTCTACTAATAACATAATCAGTAACATACTTTGTGGAAAGATGACATTTCTATAAAAAAATCATATATGTATCTTAGGAAATCATTTTATTTTCATGCATACCTATGATGTATATATCAATCCTACCTTGAATAAAATACTCACTTTAATACTTTACATAAGCCTCACAATTACACATAGATGTAACGTTCATTATTACACTTCTAATAACCATCATGATCAACTTTGAACATACCCAAAAAATTATATATTTATAATTAGGATACCCAAATATGGTTTATAATGTAATTATATGAAATCCTAAATAATTATTGATAACTAAAACAGAATAATTAAAAATAAATTCTATCATCATAAAAACATTCCATTATGGAAAATAAAATATTTAAAAAAAATACATTTCACATTAATGGAATAACATTTATTTAAAAATAAAATTATAATATTATAAAGGAATCATCAAAACAATTAGGAATTATGAACGTGTTAAAATAAACTCATTCTGTATATGTAAAAACTCATTTATTACTTTGGTAAAACAATCATTAACATATGATATTTTTTTTAAAAAAGTCCACAACATAATAGTTTATAATGATTCTTTTTTGAAGCAATTTGAGAGAAATTTCAAAAAATACTTTTTTTAAAAAAAAAATATAAATATATATAAATTCATAAAAAACATTATTCAAACATCTAAATGAATGATTAATATTCAGAACTAAAATATTTGAAAAAGATAAAAAAAATTATGTAAATGGTCTTCAACCTTAACTGTGACACATCATGTATGTCCTTGTTCATCATGAATAAATAAACTTATGTTAATAATTGGATTTGTTGAGAATATTTTTCAATTTTATCATTCATTTTGTATCACGTACTACTATGTTATAACAATTATGCAATTATTTAATTCCACATTGGACATTTTGATAATATTAAGTTCATCAGTCCAAAATGACTTCATTTTGTGGATGATATCCAAAGAAGTAAATATTCCAACACATATAGTATAAAAATCATGATTTAATTATCATTTTTATACATATATTGTAATTTTAAATCCATCCATTAGATAAGGTCATTAAAATTGTACTACATTATAATAATAGAGATGATATGATGTATTTATACATGAGTAACATTTCCGCTTTTAAATAATCATTATTGAAAGAAAGAAATATTATCTTATAATTATAGAATTGTAATATAAATAATATATATAATATTACATATTTAAATACAATTTTATATATTATTTATTTGAGGTGGTGAATAAAAATAAATCACCTCGCTTCATGGCGGTGGTAGTCAGCACATATGTACGAACGACACTATCATAGTTCTTTTAAATGAAAGTTAATATAATAAATGATATATTATCCTTGAATATTTATAAATATGTCGTGAATATAAAATATAAAAATTAATTCCATCATTATATATATATATATATGAGAGGTAATAATTGAAAATGAATGACATCAGTTAGCGAGGAAGTAGTCCATCACACACACGAAGGATGACATGTTATCCCATTTGATTGAAGTGGATATTGTTTTAGGTTATGATATTAAAATGATAACATATAATTATAATGAGTATAATATATTAATAATTTTTTGATGTTATAAGAATGTTTTATGGTTTTGGAATAATAATCCAATCTAAAGGATAAAGATAAAATCCATACCACTTATTTGGAAATCAATCTTTCCTGAATAACTTATGACAACAAAGGGTAGTATTATGCATAAACCAAGACATCCCAAAATTAGGGAAGAATAAAATAAGAGTATTTTAGTAGTTATTTTATAATAAAAAGGTAACTTATGTGTTTTATACTAAAATAATGTGGTTCTCTTTTATAAGTTATGGGTGGGTCACACAAGGAATTTATCTAAATATTAAAATATAATAAAGATATTATAATACAAATTACTTATAAATGAACTATAAATTCACATGGGATTCCATTTTTGATCATATTATATCCAACTTGTTATTATTTAATATTTTTCTACTTTTTATAAAATTATTCAAATATTAATTCCATAAAATACTCTCACTATCAAATATGTTACTATTCATTAATTTGACTTTAAAAACATCAATAAAACAAGTCAAATTCCCATAGACTATTTTATTATATCATTAAACTATCAATATCATCTTGGGAAATATTGGATCACATTAATTATATCAAAATTATATTTATTTCATTATTTTAAATTTCATTTATTTTATTTTTTCAATTAATTAAATAATTTTTTTCATCAGTGTTGTGAAAGAATTTTAGGTAATTCTTTATTATCTAAAAAGTACAAATAAATAACCATGATGAAGAAAAATATATTATCATTCAAAATACTATGTATATTTGAAGATACCCTATAGGATAATATCATATTAAAAATATAAAACTTATTAAAAAATATAGTCTTACATCTTTTGACTTTTCCTTAAATAAAATATTATAAAGGTGATAATCATATCTAAATGGCATCTAATGGTCATAAAAACGAACCTTAAATTATTATGCACAACATATAATCATCCAATTATACTAGAGGAAGTGATAGGGTCATTTTATAATTTTTATTGGTTTTTGTTTAACATAAATTACCTAATTTTCTTATTACTGCGGTAAAATAAATTATTATGGTTAGTATTCAGATTTTTCAGAAATAAAAGAGACCTATTAAATAATATTTATCCTACAAATTAAAATTATGGAATCTATTTTTAAAATTAGAAATATAGATGTTTCAAAATTTATTTTAAAATTAAAAAGGATAAAATTCCACAAAAAATGGTTTTACATAAAAATTCCCGTTCTAAAAATAAAATGTTCTCAAAGTAAATGAAATTATAAAAAATATTTAAAAACCAATAATTATATTAATTTAAATTGAAAATAATAAATAAAAATTTCACAATAATTAAGAACATAATTTTATCATTTAAATACATTAAAATACAATACAATTTTGAATAATATTTTTTATTTCCACTATTCATAAAAAATAAATATTTTAAAAAAATGATAAAAAATAAATTTTAAGAAAATTTAAAAATAATGAATTAAAAAAAGAAATTATTTTTTAATATATAATTACAATAAAATTTTGAAATTATAATATTCACTCGTAAATTAAAGAAAAACATATTTTTTACGAAAATGTATTAATTTGAAGAATTAAATTACATTAATAAAACTGTCTAATTATTTTCTACACACTTAAAAATTAATTAATTTTGATATTGATAGTTATATTTATTTTATAAATACATTATTGTTATTAATAAATACTCATTTAATAGCTAGATTATAAAGATCAAATTTAAATAATAATATTTTTCTCTAATTTCTAACTCCGTGTGGCGTATCTTATACTCTATTGAACATAATGGGTCCTTTTAAAATCAGTGGTTGATAAATTAGCTTCATTTTTTAAAATTTATTCCTCACATTTTCAAACTCTAGATTGGTATCTAGGTTTTGAATTTCCAAAATCTCCTTTTTAAAACGCCACATTATAAAAATGATTATTAAAACATTTATTTTATAATAGACAACATAAATTAAGATATTCACCTAAGATAACACATATTGTGTTTTCATAGAGAAAATAAAGGACATATAAGGTAAAAAAATTCTATTAGACTGTTAAAGAGTTATAGATAACATGTTCATTTGAAAGTTAACAACCATAAATTCCTAATTCTATAATTGGTTAAACGACATTGATTTCTCTATAATGAAAGTAAATGTATATCTTTTTTATTTTTAGATTATTTCCCTAGAGTTGAATAATTACATTTAAATTTATTAAAATTATATATTGAAACATATTTAAAAAGAAATAATAGTTTTATACTTTAATAAATTTCATCAAATAACTCATATTTTTCTCTAAATTATGTGTATTTATGAAAACACATTCATTCAAGATGAATTAGAAATAACATATATTGATAAAAAATTGAACAAAAATAATAATTATCTATAAAACCTATATTAATATAATAACTAAAACAAAAATGGTTAGTTAAATATAAGATAATTCTAAAAAATAATAAACCACTATATGATGAAAAAACATTTATCATAAAAATCCAACTTTAAAACCCACAGTTCATCACATGTCATTCAAAAAATTACCATCCATAAAAATCCTCGAAAATATTACTGAAAATTATTGAAACCCAATAACCATAAGAACTTTATCACATATTTTTCAAATATAATTTTAACATTTTCTCTAAATCAAATAATTACTCTTAATTACTCATTCCCAAACATAATTTCATCAATATGAAAATATACAAGATATGAAAATCATTTCTATAAATAACATGAATCAGATTAAATCCAAACTAAAATAATAAATACTAAGAAAATATAATTCAACGTTTATTAATCAAATAAATTTCACTAGTATTATTTTTATCATAATCATGTAAGGTTCATAAAATAATATATGTCTTCAGGAATGAAATCAAACAGTTAATTAACAAATCATTTTTCAATATCATGGTAATCTATCTAATATAAATTATATTCCCAAATAAACTTAACGATTGTACATTATATATCATTGATAATGAATAAAATTTATATTATGTAGAAAATCAAATAGGCATGTTGTATTCACCATTTTCATAATTCAGTTTGGGGTCTAATATCCATTATCTTGCTATGTGTTATGATTTTTCACCCGTCATTCTGGTTTTACTTTTTCTAAAAAAAATTAATATAATTCTCAATATATCCACAAAACATGAGAAAAATATGAAAAATAACATTAATATATTCAATTTTGTCTATTTTTTTTATCCTTGATGTCTATTTCATACCTTTCAATTTTCATCCTAAAATGTAATAATCCATAATAACATGAAAAATAAATGTCTCTAAAAATATCATTAGTCACCTTAAAATGTCATAAACTAAAGTGAAAAAAACTATTTTATAAGAAATTTATCTTAAGATAATTATTAAAATTATAAACCATAGATATTAACAATTATTATTAAGTAATATTCAACTGAACACATCATAATCTTCAAAGTTATCTAAACCCTTCTTTGATTCTAGCGGTAAAAAATCGGCCTTAATCAATACATATTATAATCTTTTTCAATAATAATTCACTTTATTAAAATTATGAAGAGATTTTATGTTCATTATTTTAGATAATAATTAAAAAAAAATATTTTAAATCCATATATTATAACTGGGCACTTATATTTGGTGTCTTTTTTCCCATTAGATATGTCTTTAAAATAAAACATGATTTCATTTCATGATAACTATTTATAACATTCTTCCTGAAGTTATCCTTATCCCTAATCTCCCATAAACTATTGGAAAACAATGTCAAATCATGGTATGATTATAAAGATGATAGTAAGGGAGAAAAAAATTAACAAACTGTGCAGTCCATTATACATATAAAACATTTCATTTTTCAAAAAATAATATTTTCTAAACCATGAAATCTACTTTTCATCCCAAATATTTCCATGATATTTTTATAATAAATATTAATGGAAGAATAATATACATAAATTTTACATTTTAAATATGATAAACTCCTAAAAAAATTTCACAATGTAATACTTTTCACCCTTAAACATAACATATTAATTCTTCTGATTATAAACTAAGTAACACACGTAGAGAAAACATGAGATTTTTTTTAAAATAAAGGAAGTAATAAATAAATCCCATGGGTTAAAAGTGAGATAATTTAATTATCATACCCACTTATGATTTAACCCTCACAACTACCTTAAAAAAAGCCATACATTTATACATAAAACAACTCAGATAGTTTTAATCAGATATAACCATCGCAATTACAATTGGAATAACATTCATGATCAACATCCAATATACCCAGTTCACTAGATATCTATAATGAGATCACCAAAATTTTGTTCATAATTGAATTACCTATCATCATAAATAATTTCCAAAACCATAGCATAATCATAATAAATTATTTCTTGAATCATAAAAATATCCTTAAATAAAATCATTTATTTAAATTGAAAAATGTGCCCATAAAAAAGATAAAAATATACTTAAAAATAAACATATATATTTTTAATGAATATTTAAAAAATTATGGATTCATCAATTCAGTAAAATCCACTCATTCTATAGATGTTAAAAAAATTATTCCTTTTTAAATTTTCAAAAGGAAACATTAAAATATGACGTTTCAAAGAAAGTACCTTATATGAAACCAAAAAAAATAATAAATTTTGAAACAAATTGAGATAAATTCAAGAATTATAATTTTATAATATTATGTTAATAATATATAATTTCATTAATATCATTTTAAAAACATTTACATGAATGATAAATATTTAGAAACTAAATCATTAAAATAGTTAAAATGAGGTATTTAGTTAAAGAGTCCCTTACATAATGTCGAACATGACATGAATTTACTTTATATAAATCAATAATAAAAATATATTTATTATATACATTATTATGAAAACTATTCATGATTATTATTCAAATTAAATAACTTTTTATTATGTTATAACAATTATTTAATTACCTATGTCCACGTCAGACATTTTGATGATATTTGGTTGATAATTCCAAAAAAAAACATAGGTATGTAGACTATAAACAAAGTGGTCAATACTAGAATATATATTTAGTAATAATATAGATAAAATTATTATTTTCATACATTAATTATATTTTTAAATATAACTAATAAATATTGTAAAAAAATTAACTACATTATAGTCATGGAGACAGTAGGTCGTACGTATTCATGAGTAACAATTTCAATTTTCCAAGATCATTATGAAATAAAATTATATATTATATTATCCTTAAATAATTATATTAATATCATATATACCATAGTATTTCTATAAATAATCTTGTATATATTATCCTTGTGATGTGGCGTTGTAAAATGAATCACAACGAATCGTGGAGTGGGTAGTCAACATGTACGAACAAATGAAATCATAATTTCTTTTTTCCCTTGAACGGTAAGAACATAAATGAAATATTAGATTAAAATAATTATAATGGTTTCATTAATATAAAATATAAAAATCAATTACATCGTTATATAAATCCATGATATGAAATAATGGAAAATTAAAGGCATTGGTTCTCGTGGCGGGAGACCTCCTTACACACAAATTTTAATTCCATATCCCATTTGATGGAAGAGGATATGGATTTAGTTTATAATATTATCATTAAAAATATTTTTATATGTGTTATACTGTAATCTGTATTTAATCAATTTTTAATATTGTTTGAGGTGTTTGGGAGATGACGAAAAACCAAGACATGCGGATAATAAATATACCTCTTATTTGGAAAGAAACCTTTCATTGACACCTTAAGGCTAAAAAAGATTGTATTAATCCTTGAAAAATGCCTCAATAATATTGGTAAGTGTTCTAAGAAATTATTTTTCAGGTATTTTACAATCCAAATAGAATTTTAAGATCAATGTTTTGAGCAGAATAGGATAAAATTTAAAATAAAGGGGATGTGAACTCTTGGAATTTCTCAAAATATTAAAAAGTAGTAAGGATATTATATATCTAACTATTTCCAAATTGCCTATAAAATTTAAATGGGATGAAATATTAGACCATATAGTACCCTAGTCTATTTATTATATATTTTTAATATTTTTAAAAGTTTTAGTAAAATATTAATTTCATGAAATATCTTTTGTTGCTAATATGATATTATTCATTACATTGACTTTAAAAACATAAAAAAAATTCATTGTCAGACCGACTAATTAATCATATAATGAAAATGTAAAAATTGTATAAATTATTTTTCGATCACATTAATTATATTTTTTAATCATTTTTTAATATTTTTACTATCATTTACTTGTTTTTTATTAATTAAATAATCACAACATCAGAGATGTGAATAAAATTTAAGGTAACAATTTATTTATAAAAATCTAAAATAAATTACAATGAAAAAAGATAAATAATTCACCTTTGTAAAGAATATTTTTAATCAAACATATCCATATTATGAAACCATATTTAAAATATATAACATATTAAAAAAGGAAAGTTTAAAAACAGTGAGTTTTCATTAAAAAAATATTATAAATGTTATAATTATATTAGAATGGTATTGGATGGCCTTATAACTTATACACTGATTATTATCAAAAATAGTGATATAATTGAAATTTTCAATTGTTTGGATAATAAACTATTCCTTATCAATTTATGTTTGACCAAAATTTCATGATTTACCCTTTTCTGTGGTAATATAAATTACAAAAGTTAATATTAAAATTTCCCAAAAATAAGTTGGAACTATTTAATAAATTTGAAAATAAAGACTCAAAAAATGAATCTATTTTTAAAAATTCAAATCCAATAATGTTAAAATTATAATTTATAATTAAATTGGACAAACACAATGAAAAATGTTCTAGAAAAAATTATATATATAATATTAAAATTTTTTATACTAAACTAAAATATAAAATATGTTTGTAATGAAAATTATTGGATCGTTTTAAATAAAAATTATAATATTAATTTATTAGAAATTAAAAATATATTTTCACCCTATAAATACTTGAAAATTAAATAACATTTCCAATTAAAACATGTGTCTTCACTATTAATTGAGAAATCAATATTTTCAGAATATTATCGAAATTTAATTTTAATATATTTTTGACATGGTGAATAAATATATGATTTTTTTGTAAAATATATTTTCTATAACATTTAAAAATAATAATATTTTCTCATAAAAAATCATAAACCACTTTTTTGATGAAAATTTGTTTTTTTAAGATTAATATTACATTACTTGAAATTTTCTTATTATTTTCTAACAACATTACATTAAATGAATATGATGTTTTAAATTTATATTTACTTAATAAATTCAATATTCCTATTAGAAACTTGTAATTTTAGTTATTAGATATAATGGTCACATTTTAATTATAATAATTAGTTATTCGTTTATGCTCGAGGTGGTGTATCATATATACTATCGAACACAGTGTTTCCTTTTAAAATATCAGGATGTTACATGGATCCACTGAACCAAAATTTCTATTCTCTAAAATCTATTATATCTAGATTATTTTTCTATACATTCCATAACATTAATTATATAAAACCCCATTTTGGTCAGTTTAAAAAAAGTGAAAGAAAATCCATACTATTGATAAAAAAAGAATATTCCAAATAATATTGCTTTATTTAATACATCAAACTAGAGTTAATAATATTTCATCTTCTTTCATGTGGTTATATTCCCTTTTTTATAAAAATTTCTTATAAATGAAACAATGTGAGTATATTTTGTAAAATAATGAATTGTAATAATTCATATAAACCATTAAAGTAAATTTCACTGCATCATTTGATTGTAAAAAATAAACATTAGTAGTAAAAAAATATTTTTCCACACTATTTCTCTTTAGATCATGTTAATTTATACTGTGTATAACAATATTTGGACACATGTTCTAATAATTCCACATTATATTACAATTAAAAAATCTTACCACTAGATTTTTATTTCTTGTATTATACTTTTTCATAAAATCATGAGCTATATGACCAATCATATCACATCAGGAGAGAATTATGAAAATTATAATCAATTCACCAGGTCTCTTTTTACCACATTTCTCACAAGATGGTAACTTTGGTTTATTACCTCCATGCCCCCTTTGAATAATTCTTAACCATTTCCTAAAAAGATTATCTAGGTTTATTCCTATTTTTATGGAATACTGGATCATAAAAAACACCATTCCTACCATCAAGGGTCATCAAAGAAATTTTCATTGCATTTTAATTGATGATAATAAATTTATATTTGATATCATGGATTCAATCCTGAGTAAAACTAATTAATCATGCAATCATCATCCTTAATAAAATTTGGGATTTACTTTCACAAACTCATAATGTTTTCAACATATGCAACCATTGAATACTCCTAAATTTTACTCAATTCCATTAATATAAATCCCATCATAAGTCGAATGGTTTTAGGAAAATATTTCATGAGGAATATATTATTAAATATATCCAAATCTTGGGCATCACTATCTTTCCTTTTACTAATATTATTAATCACTGACTACCGCTAGCCAACAACACCATCAATATTATAAATATAATTACATAAATTTTTATGATCTAAACATTTCATGATATAAAATATATATTGTAATGATATAATTATTTCTTTAGTTATCATGGGGTATGAAGATCCACTAAATTGTGGGGGGTCTTTTCCCATTAGATGATCAATTATTGACATGTTCTATCATAGAATAGTAGGTTATTCTATTACATGGATACTACCAATATTAATATATTATGTCAACAGATCCATAATAATAAAAAATCATTATTTTCCAATTCCAACCCCCTCATGATAGAAATTTGGAAGTATATTTTCCCATTGGTTCTATCCAACTACATATTTAATATTTCCCCAATGTAAATCCATATTAAAGAAAAACTTTTATATGATGAAAGAATGTAATATATAAATTCAAAATCATTTCATCATAATTATAAAGTAAAATATATCAATGTTATGTTATATTCACTTTCATAAATTCTAATTTTATCTACATTGACCTATAATACCAACTATATGCATCGATTCTTATACATTACGTAATTTTCACAGCCCAAGATTTTATAAAAAAATATTCTTTTTAATGTCTTGTGTTAGGAGCTTGCACAACACGCATCCTTGACTTGCCTTGCATTACACGCAATCGCGACCTTCCTCGATAGCGTGTGTAATACGCAATACCGAGTTTCACTAAACAACGATATGCTATTAAAATATTATTAAAACTAGCCGGTATGAATAGTAATAACCACTTTTTAAAATTCTGTAAATCTTATTTTTCAAAATGAACTTCATTTTTGGATTCGGAGTATCGAATTTAGCCTATGGTGAAATTTTGGTACATTTCGGATAACTTTCATATTCTGATGAATAGTGAAAATTACTAAATTATAATTAAAAAACAACTTTTTTAATCGAAATAATTAATAGTGATAAATTATTAATTGGAGTAGTTTTAATGTATATTTAGAATATATTTTTACAATTTAATACAATGTTGGTCATTGGATGTAATTGCACATTTAAACCAGACATAAACAAGTGTCAATCTTTTGATAGATATTGTTTCTTAAAAACACGCTATTTGTTTTAACAGCGGGATTTAATTATAAAATTAATTAATGCAACTTCTATGTTATGAATTTGGTAAAATAGACTTCATTTTTGAATTCAGAATATGAAATATAGCTTAGGATGAAATTTTGGCATTTTTCTGAAAACCTTCATTTTTTGATGAATAGTGAAACTACTAAGTGGTAGTTAAAAAACTGAATTTTTCATAAAACGTAATTTTACCGCTTCTGTGAATGGAATTTCAAAAAATCTGAGAGACACGGTTGATGTCAGTAAGTAAAATGTGGTTCAATGAGATGAAAATAATTTTTGGTGAATAGTAACTTTTTACTTTTTTTTACCGCGGTTAATAGTAAATAGGGTAACTAAGGGTAAATATGATATTAACATTACCCTAACACATGTCCTAATTCTATTGGACAAGTGTAATTCGACCAAAAACAAACTTAGGAATAAAATATGACCATTTAGGCCCACTTGGATTAGATTAGGACATTTATTATTATTTAATTCAAAGAAGAGTTAAAAGAGTTAAAATCAAAGTTTATTCACTAAAACATTTTTAATATGGGGTTATACATAAGATAAATTCGACTATAAATATTAATTAGAAAGATAAAAATATTTCCTATATAATGATATTTTATTTATAATTTTTAGACTTTAAATTAATTAATTTATTTATGACACAACGATGATGCAGTAATTACCCTTTTAAGGAAATATTAACATAATTGATGTTATAAATACTCAAATGAATGTAATTTGAGACTTTTTATGAATTCCACTAATTTTCTAGGTTACTATGATATATTAGTGTTGATTTAATAAACTTGGTTCGAACATATAAATCTGTTATGACTTTCACAAAAAATCATGTATCAAATAGTGTCAAAATTGACACAAAATAGTTTTTAAATCTAATATTATATTATTAATTGTTATTTTATTCCTAAAAATCTAAGGTTAGGCCAAATGACTTAGATAAGGATATATATATTAATAATAAACAATTTGGGGTTCGTTTGTCATGTTATAGTAAGTGTATTAACCATATAGTGAAAGAAAACAAAAAGACACGGTAAAAGTTAAATTATTTAACTTAGAGTTAAATCTAATTGATAAGGTTAAAATAAGAACCTAAACTTGTCTAAATCCTACTGGTTGATAGGATTTCGACCCATCCCCACTTTATCTTAGAAATAAGACCCTTTGGAACCATTATAAACCGATTTTTACTTTAATATAAAATAATATTTTGAGATATTCCTAAGGTGCCCCTCTCCTCCCTTATAAAAGGGCACCTCCTCCCCCTCCTCCTCACACCAATTTGAGAACTCAAGCTCGGCCAACCCCTGCCAAAATCTCTTCTCCACTTCCCTATAAACATCCTAGAGGTTCTTGTCTTCCTCAAAGACCAATTTTAGTTCCCTAAGAGGAGGTCTCCAAAAGGCGCTTCAAAGAAGAGGTAATTACCGTTACCAATTCTTTCATCTTTATTTCTTCTTCCACTTCTTCTTCTTAGGTTGTTTCATTATGAAGTAATAACATCAGTATCACTAATATACTGATATGTTATTATATGTATGAAACAACCCTATTTCACCATCTATCCATCCTACGGAAAAAGAAATCACCGCGCGTGCGTACGTACGGAATACCGTCTCCACGCCGTGGTGTAATCTATTTTCCACCACCACCTTACATGGATGGGTATAATGGTGTAAAGAATAACTATACATAGTTATTAAAACATCATATTGATTATGATATATTGTATAATCCACTCCAATTCAATTCAATATTTATAGAAATGATATCATCGCTCGTGCGTACGTACGGACTACCGTCTCCACGACGCGATGAGATTCATTCTCCATGTTAACCATTTAAAAATGATTATAATGTATATATAAGAAATAATAATGAAATATATGACATTATAAAGCTACTGGATTTATGTATATATATACATATGTATGTCATCTACTTACTTCCATTTCAAGACAATAAGGAAAGGAAAACAACGTTCATGCGTACGTACGGACTACCGTCTCCATGAACGGTGTTTTTCATTTTATTTATCTACCTATTATATATATATATATACTGAATATATATGATATATAAATCATATTTTATATTCTGGAAGTGAGTAAATCATGATATAAGTAATAATGATGTCAAGAACAACAAGTCAAAACACCTACGATAAATGAAACGATTTTACCCAAAACGCTTCTTTAACATGGAATTTACAAAAGAACGGGTAATATAATGTCATAAGTGAACCATATATGATATCATAAAAATTAATATGATTCTGTAATAAGTCAATAACATGATTTAAATCATTATACAGGAGGTTCGGACACTTACAAAGCAAGTCGGACCTATGGTAAGGGAAATATCACAATCTCATTTTTATCCGAGATTGTTTATTCGTAAGTATTCATTGGGGTGTATTTTATCATCCACATCCAGGTTTCATCAATATGTAATATTATTTCCATCCACCTACAATTGTTTAAATCCATTTTTACCCTTCGGTGAGTTTTTAGTAATATTTATGAAAGGAATCTTTTGTCGTACGAGGTACTTTTTGACTTTTCCGACAAAAGTACGAAGAATGTTTTTTTTAACTTATACAGCATGAATGGATTTTTAAAACATTGTTTCCAAGAAGCTTCCTTTAAAAGTTTTAAAGTTTATTTTTAATCAACTTCTTTTATTTTAAATTTGTATGACATGTTATGAATGGAAAAATGTTTTTGAAGAAGAAAGGATATTTTCCTCAAGAATGGAGTTCAAGTGTTTTATCAAAATTATTTTCCATATAAGATAATAAAGGGTTCTGTTTTTATCCCTATTATTAAATTGATTTGTTCATGTTGTGATGGAATTATTTTTATGAATTCCTTTATCTTATATGAATTGTTTTATGATGTCATGTTTTTTAAGAATCCCATTTTTATTATGTGGGTTATGCGATGAAGTATGATTTATGATTATGTGGCACACATAAGAAAGGATTCATTATAAGATGGGTGGGACCTATATCTCCCACCAATGCATTGGGTAAAGATTTTATATCTCATGAGATAGACAGGGCTGGAACGGTAGGTTATACCGGTTCAGTGAAACAGGACTGAAACTAGGGTTACTCGATTCAAAAAGGGACATTGTCCACTAAGATAGTCTTGGCAATTAGTCTTGACTAACAAGAAATGATTATCTATGATTATGTGTGTATGCCACAAAGTTTCATGTTTTATGTTATGATTATTGGGATTACTTTTTCACTTCCATGATTTATCCCATGATTATGAAATTATGCTCTCTTTTGCAGGTTATGATTTCCAAAATGTTATGTTCTTATGAATATGATGTGATTGATATTTATTTTGTTTACCCTTACTGAGCATTTGAGCTCACCCTTTTATGTTTTCTTTTCCCCAGGATATAAAGAAAGGTTTTAGGTAAAAAAAAGGAAGATCTTTATGGGAGATTTTGCAGATCTTTCACCACGATTAGAAGATTATAGTCCGAGTTTCCAAGGACACTAAACTATTACGGTCCTTGTGTGTGTGTTTTTGTAATGTACTAAGTATTACTCAAAAGTAATGTAATGTCAATGTACGTCAAGATACGGGTCTCTACAGTTGGTATCAGAGGAAAGGTTTAGTCAACCTTTGGAAACTAGGATGCGAAAACGTTAGTGAGATCCCTAGAGATATTTCTAAGGTATGTCTAGGGATGTCCCTAGGGATAAGTATACATATAGGTTATAGTAATAGAATTACGCTAACGATCATAGAATTAAACCTAAGATGTTGGATATTGAAGGTACTCCCCCTTTATTATGTTGTTTTCCCTAGCATGATTTTTTCCTCTCACACTATTCTTTTTGGGTTTTAGACGATGGCTGGAACCCGAAGGAACCGTGTTGATCAATGCAATGGACAATGCAATGATTGCCCTCCTGAACAAACAAATGTTATGGGAGATGGAGTGAAAAATCTTATTGCTATACTTACACAAGCTATGAATCATTCTGGACTTCCAAATGAGCAGAGAAGGGAACAATATTCTATTGAGTCCTTCATGAGGCAACGTCCACCTTCTTTCAGTGGGTCTTCTGATCCACTTGTGGCTGAACAATGGATCAGTACTACTGAAAAGATATTTTCAGTTCTTCAATGTTCTGAACATGATAAAGTCATCTTAGCAGTATATCTTTTGGAAGGTGAAGCTGATCAATGGTGGAATCTTATCAAGAATACGAGGCCAAGAGATGAAATTGAGTCCATGGAATGGGACGAGTTCAAGAACTTGTTTTTCAGTAAGTACTTCCCTCGTATTCTTCGAACAAAGATGGAGAAAGAGTTTCTTGAACTGAAGCAAAGGGACGATGAATCTATTGGTACCTATGAAGCAAATTTTACAAGACTTGCAAGGTATGCTTCTGGAATTATCATCCAACCTGAAAGTAAAGTTGATCGATTTTTCTGTGGCTTAAAACCAAGTCTTCGAAGGGCATTAGCTATAAGAGACTTCAGTAGCTATGAAGAAATTGTGCGTTGTGCTATCAAGGTAGAAATGGAAGTTGGTGTTACATATCCATCTCATGGTTTTGACAAGAAACGAAAGATGGAGTTCAAGGAGAAATCTCAGAATAATGGTGAAAAGAAGATGAATGTTTCCTTATGCACAAAGTGTGGAAAGAAGCATGGTGGAGATTGTATTAAAGGGACTAGAAAATGTTTTAAGTGTGGAAAAGAAGGTCATCAAGCAGCTGAGTGTCGAAGTAATGGAAAAAGGGTTTCTAATGATGTGAATAAAGCAAACACTATAGAGAACGCACCGCCAACACTTCAATGCTTCAAGTGCAAGGAAATGTGGCATTATGCTAATAATTTCCCTAATCCAAGGGTTAGTGATGATCAACATGAGCAACCACTGAAGGCAAAGGACAAAGGGAAATCACATGCGATCACTATTGGCAATGTTGAATATGACAACGATGTGGTGGAATGATTAAGTGTTTATGTAATGGGATTCCAAAATAATGCTGTATCATTGAGTATTGCAATATTTATTGATGTGGTATTCAAAGTGATTGAGATATTTTTTGGAAATAAGATGATATGCGCATAATGAAGACAAGAAAATGAAATGTTTAATAGTATTAATGAGCTCATGATTGATATAAGGACTAAGTGATATCATGGTTTGAGTATATAGAATTTTGAGGATTTTGGTATGTGGAAAGTGTTAACTTTTAACTGCACCCATGTTTTCACTAAGTTATTCAAGAGAATACACGATTATGGACTTTGAATGTGACCAACAAGACATATCTTATGATATGTGGGGATCAACGACAGTATTAAATCTCTGGTAATCGTTGTCACTATGTTATGAGAATGGACTACAGTATTATGGATAGGACTAAAGATTGGAATGGATTATGTTGGACATAAGTTAGTATTGTTTAAGGATAGAAGTTTTTTCGATATTATTTATGGGATGTTATAGTAATATAGTTTTAGAAAAAGGACAACCTGCAGGACGGGCGACAGCCCATCGCTTCGGACAAGGCTGTGGGAATAGAACCCACAACCGAAGTGCGACTGGCCTTTATCGCCTACCACTGGCCTACAGGAAGTCCCTGTTTAGTAGAAACTAGTTTTATTATATTAAGCAGTATGATATATGAAGTATAAGTCCATTTTAGGAACTATATATGATTAATCTCACTATAGATCGACTTATGTATATAATTTTTGCTAACCTTTTGTTTGGACAGATGGAATGACCCGTCATTCTATCACATGATCTGCTAACACTTCACGAATAAAAAATTCAACTTCATTTATTTAAGAGATGAAGTGGAAATTGTTCTAGGCACGAACAATAGTGAGATTGTACCAAAATAAAGAAAGTATTTATTCCAATTCAAATTTTCAACTTTAGGGAAATGATCTTGAAAACCAAAAATGTTGTCCTAGTGATCTTATACCTGATGAATCAGATGGTACCTTAGATCGTCACAAATTTATGGATTTGTGATTATTGGATTTTCCATAGCCATGTTCTCTACCACTCTCCATCAGAACATGATGGTTAGATTTCTCTTCCATATCCATATTTTCACCTATGTGGAAACCCAATGATTAGTTTATTTGGGTAACCATTACGTTTCATACTTTTGTTTTTAAAGATTGGTTTTGATATTCCTTTTTACGATGTGGGTTTCTATTAAAGAAACTTTCAAATAGTAACCCATTTATAACCCCGACGAATTTCGAGGGAGAAATTAATTTTAAGGGGGGTAGAATGTCACAGCCCAAGATTTTATAAAAAAATATTCTTTTTAATGTCTTGTGTTAGGAGCTTGCACAACACGCATCCTTGACTTGCCTTGCATTACACGCAATCGCGACCTTCCTCGATAGCGTGTGTAATACGCAATACCGAGTTTCACTAAACAACGATATGCTATTAAAATATTATTAAAACTAGCCGGTATGAATAGTAATAACCACTTTTTAAAATTCTGTAAATCTTATTTTTCAAAATGAACTTCATTTTTGGATTCGGAGTATCGAATTTAGCCTATGGTGAAATTTTGGTACATTTCGGATAACTTTCATATTCTGATGAATAGTGAAAATTACTAAATTATAATTAAAAAACAACTTTTTTAATCGAAATAATTAATAGTGATAAATTATTAATTGGAGTAGTTTTAATGTATAATTAGAATATATTTTTACAATTTAATACAATGTTGGTCATTGGATGTAATTGCACATTTAAACCAGACATAAACAAGTGTCAATCTTTTGATAGATATTGTTTCTTGAAAACACGCTATTTGTTTTAACAGCGGGATTTAATTATAAAATTAATTAATGCAACTTCTATGTTATGAATTTGGTAAAATAGACCTCAATTTTGAATTCGGAATATGAAATATAGCTTAGGATGAAATTTTGGCATTTTTCTGAAAACCTTCATTTTTTGATGAATAGTGAAACTACTAAGTGGTAGTTAAAAAACTGAATTTTCCATAAAACTTAATTTTACAGCTTCTGTGAATGGAATTTCAAAAAATCCGAGAGACACGGTTGATGTCAGTAAGTAAAATGTGGTTCAATGAGATGAAAATAATTTTTGGTGAATAGTAACTTTTTACTTTTTTTTACCGCGGTTAATAGTAAATAGGGTAACTAAGGGTAAATATGATATTAACATTACCCTAACACATGTCCTAATTCTATTGGAGAAGTGTAATTCGACCAAAAACAAACTTAGGAATAAAATATGACCATTTAGGCCCACTTGGATTAGATTAGGACATTTATTATTATTTAATTCAAAGAAGCGTTAAAAGAGTTAAAATCAAAGTTTATTCACTAAAACATTTTTAATATGGGGTTATACATAAGATAAATTCTACTATAAATATTAATTAGAAAGCTAAAAAGATTTCCTATATAATGATATTTTATTTATAATTTTTAGACTTTAAATAAATTAATTTATTTATGACACAACGATGATGCAGTAATTACCCTTTTAAGGAAATATTAACATAATTGATGTTATAAATACTCAAATGAATGTAATTTGAGACTTTTTATGAATTCAACTAATTTTCTAGGTTACTATGATATATTATTGTTGATTTAATCAACTTGGTTTGAACATATAAATCTGTTATGACTTTCACAAAAAATCATGTATCAAATAGTGTCAAAATTGACACAAAATAGTTTTTAAATCAAATATTATATTATTAATTGTTATTTTATTCCTAAAAATCTAAGGTTAGGCCAAATGACTTAGATAAGGATATATATATTAATAATAAACAATTTGGGGTTCGTTTGGCATGTTATAGTAAGTGTATTAACCATATAGTGAAAGAAAACAAAAAGACACGGTAAAAGTTAAATTATTTAACTTAGAGTTAAATCTAATTGATAAGGTTAAAATAAGAACCTAAACTTGTCTAAATCCTATTGGTTGATTGGATTTCGACCCATCCCCACTTTAGCTTCGAAATAAGACCCTTTGTAACCATTATAAACCGATTTTTACTTTAATATAAAATAATATTTTGAGATATTCCTAAGGTGCCCCTCTCCTCCCTTATAAAAGGGCACATCCTCCACCTCCTCCTCACACCAATTTGAGCACTCAAGCTCGGCCAACCCCTGCCAAAATCTCTTCTCCACTTCCCTATCAACATCCTAGAGTTTATGGTCTTCCTCAAAGACCAATTTTAGTTCCCTAAGAGGAGGTCTCCAAAAGGCGCTTCAAAGAAGAGGTAATTACCGTTACCAATTCTTTCATCTTTATTTCTTCTTCCACTTCTTCTTCTTAGGTTGTTTCATTATGAAGTAATAACATCAGTATCAATAATATACTGATATGTTATTATAATTATGAAACAACCCTATTTCACCATCTATCCATCCTACGGAAAAAGAAATCACCGCGCGTGCGTACGTACGGAATACCGTCTCCACGTCGTGGTGTAATCTATTTTCCACCACCACCTTACATGGATGGGTATAATGGTGTAAAGAATAACTATACATAGTTATTACAACATCATATTGATTCTGATATATTGTATAATCCACTCCAATTCAATTCAATATTTATAGAAATGATATCATCGCCCGTGCGTACGTACGGACTACCGTCTCCACGACGCGATGAGATTCATTCTCCATGTTAACCATTTAAGAATGATTATAATGTATATATAAGAAATAATAATGAAATATATGAAATTATAAAGCTACTGGATTTATGTATATATATATACATATGTATGTCATCTACTTACTTCCATTTCAAGACAATAAGGAAAGGAAAACAGCGTTCATGCATACGTACGGACTACCGTCTCCATGAACGGTGTTTTTCATTTTATCTATCTACCTATTATATATATATATATACTGAATATATATGATATATAAATCATATTTTATATTCTGGAAGTGAGTAAATCATGATATAAGTAATAATGATGTCAAGAACAACAAGTCAAAACACCTACGATAAATGAAACGATTTTACCCAAAACGCTTCTTTAACATGGAATTTACAAAAGAACGGGTAATATAATGTCATAAGTGAACCATATATGATATCATAACAATGAATATGATTCTTTAATAAGTCAATAACATGATTTAAATCATTATACAGGAGGTTCGGACACTTACAAAGCAAGTCGGACCTAAGGTAAGGGAAATATCACAATCTCATTTTTATCCGAGATTGTTTATTCGTAAGTATTCACTGGGGTGTATTTTATCATCCACATACATGTTTCATCAATATGTAATATTATTTCCATCCACCTACAATTGTTTAAATCCATTTTTACCCTTCGGTGAGTTTTTAGTAATATTTATGAAAGGAATCTTTTGTCGTACGAGGTACTTTTT
Source organism: Viscum album (assembly GCA_963277665.1). NCBI lineage: Eukaryota > Viridiplantae > Streptophyta > Magnoliopsida > Santalales > Viscaceae > Viscum > Viscum album. The sequence goes on along the minus strand of OY728157.1, from coordinate 234,593,549 downwards.
GACTTTTCCGACAAAAGTACGAAGAATGTTTTTTTTTAAACTTATACGGCATGAATGGATTTTTAAAACATTGTTTCCAAGAAGATTCCTTTAAAAGTTTTCAAGTTTATTTTTAATCAACTTCTTTTATTTTAAATTTGTATGACATGTTATGAAAGGAAAAATGTTTTTGAAGAAGAAAGGATATTTTCCTCAAGAATGGAGTTCAAGTGTTTTATCAAAATTATTTTCCATATAAGATAATAAAGGGTTCTGTTTTTATCCCTATTATTAAATTGATTTGTTCATGTTGTGATGGAATTATTTTTATGAATTCCTTTATCTTATATGAATTGTTTTATGATGTCATGTTGTTTAAGAATCCCATTTTTATTACATGGGTTATGCGATAAAGTATGATTTATGATTATGTGGCACACATAAGAAAGGATTCATTATAAGATGGGTGGGACCTATATCTCCCTCCAATGCATTGGGTAAAGATTTTATATCTCATGAGATAGACAGGGCTGGAACGGTAGGTTATACCGGTTCAGTGAAACAGGACTGAAACGAGGGTTACTCGATTCAGAAAGGGACTTTGTCCACTAAGATAGTCTTGGCAATTAGTCTTGACTAACAAGAAATGATTCTCTATGATTATGTGTGTATGCCACAAAGTTTCATGTTTTAAGTTATGATTATTGGGAGTACTTTTTCACTGCCATGATTTATCCCATGATTATGAAATTATGCTCTCTTTTGCAGGTTATGATTTCCAAAATGTTATGTTCTTATGAATATGATGTGATTGATATTTATTTTGTTTACCCTTACTGAGCATTTGATCTCACCCTTTTATGTTTTCTTTTCCCCAGGATATAAAGAAAGGTTTTAGGTAAAAAAAAAGGAAGATCTTTATGGGAGATTTTGAAGATCTTTCACCACGATTAGAAGATTATAGTCCGAGTTTCCAAAGACACTAAACTATTACGGTCCTTGTGTGTGTGTTTTTGTAATGTACTAAGTATTCCGCAAAAGTAATGTAATGTCAATGTACGTCAAGATACGGGTCTCTACAGTAATATTCTATTTAAATTCACGAATAGATTTTGTTGAATCTAAAGATAATTTTAGGTATGTAGATTCAATTAATTAGGTGATAAAAAATACATAATATATCCATATAATACATTGTGGACACATCATATCATTATACTGTTTTTGTTAATATACATCTTTTAAGAAAGAACATACTTTATTTTCATTAAAATTCATAATGAATTTAAACATGATTTCTTATATTCCCTTAAAGATCCATAAATCATATGAAAAAAAATTTAAAAAACTTGGGATGAGAAAAAAATATTTGAACAGGACATAAAATTAAATAAAACTATTGGTCTAGTGAAAACATAAAAACCCATGAAATGTTTACCTGTATATCAATGTTTACTGAGAGGATGAAATATATCATTTTCAAATTTAAAGAACTAGTTTTTCTCAATTAAATCATTATATAAATTAAGAATCATAAATAAATCATATTTGTTTCTATAGAAATCATTATCGATGAATGTATTTAAAATGGAATAACCATATGGTCGAATTCCATACACAATGTCTTAGAGGGGTATTAGAAGCCCACCGGTCCTTGGATTATATCATTACCTCCCATACATGGTTTATAATGTAACCACTCATCATTTAATCTTAATGTGAAAACATGTACATGGTTTATAACATAACCACCTATCACATTAATAATTTCTAAAAGTAATAATATAATTATAACACATAAAATCATTCAATATTCAACATCACTATCATAAAATATTATCATCACTAAGAAAACATTTTCAGAATTTAAAATACACATCAATTTAAAAAATTTCAATACCATAATACCAAAAATGCTTAATGAGAGTTTTTATTTTAAAAAAACATGAATTATTTTAATGTAATCATAAGCTCAAATTATAGTTATGGAAAAAGAAAATTCTTTTTCACTGTATATGTTAAAATAGAATGTTTTTTTATTTGTTTGTAAATAATATCACACATTCTATACAAAGATTCCAATTTTTTTGATAGAGTTTAGATGAAAGAAAATAATTCACATTAAAAAAATCATTATTCCAAAATTCATTTATTTTAAAAACATAGACATGAAAAAAATAGTTAGAAGGAAAAAATAATCTCGACTTTTAATTAATGAAAAGTCCAATATCTCTTTGGAAATGTCTGAATAATAATTCCTATTAATGTGTAAAAAAAATTAAATAAAAAGGTAATATGTAATTTAATCATGTAAAATATAGTAGGTTCTATATATACACATTGAAAAATTATATATATGTGTGTAACATTAATATATTACTGAACTAAATCCAATTGAGATGATATCCTTTACCCCATGTTTGATTCATCATGTATGTTTTTTATATTATAGAATAATAAAATTATTTTAATAATTTACATTCATCAGAAATTTTTTCAAGCATATTATAACTTTTATTTCACTTATTATCAGCTAATATACTGTTAAATAATCAATTATGTTTACAGAATATGTTTTGACCATATTCGGTTTATGAGTCAATTTTTTTTATATGTTGTCTATGGTAAAATATGTCATTATTTACATCTCTCCATAATAATAAACATATTTATAAAGTAATTATTGATTTAATACCAATAATTAATGATTTTTTTATAAATTAATTATGTAATGATAATAGAGACAGTATGTTGTACATACACATTAGGTAATGTTTCCATTTTTCTATAAAAATTACTGAAATAAGGTAAGGATGTTTTCAAAATTAACGAGTGATAATAAAATCATAAATACTATAAAATATCATTATAACTAATTATTTATAGATTCACTATTTTTTTGTAAGGAAAACATAATAACATCAATTCGCGATGGAGGTAGTCTACACAAACATGTATAAAGTTATTATTTTTCATTGCATGAAAATGTAACAACAACAATGTTATATGATTCTTTTATAATGATAAATATTTCATTATTATCATAATTATATCACATATATCACATATATATATTAACATTACCCTTATTAACATCCATGTAATGTGTTATTGAAACCTTAATCATGTTACTTCAAGAAGTGGTACTCTGTAGTTCACACATGTGATGTTATCGTATCCCATACATAATGAAAAGAAAAAAAGTATACAAGGTATAATTAATCCAGATGTATAATTATGTTATAAATATAACATATAAGAATCTTATCCCTTATCATAACAATCCACGAGTGGTTTTGATGGGAAGCTTGTCTCCTCAATTCACGAGATGGTAGTCTTCAATACAAAAGGGCGATATTAGTGATTCTAATTTTAAGGAAGAAAAGATGGATATAGGTAATCACATTAACATTATATAATATTATTATATGGGTGAAATTTGATTTATAATAAATTAATAAAAGATTAATTTTTAATGATATACAATAATTAATAAAATAGAAATGCATAGTATGGAATTTAATATATTCTCGAAAGACCTCTTACGGATAATATGTAATGTTTTACTGAATGGATTTCTCACCGAAAAAACTATCATATTTTTATGTGATGGAAGTTTTTTTGTAATTTGTATTGTTAAATTGATGATCCAAAATGTTTTGATTATTTTAATTATAGGGGGTGTCCTTTTTAAGTGAGCTGAGTGACACACTAGTAATTTTTGTAAAGAAAAAGGTGTACTCACATTGTAGATAATCTATAAAGTGTAAAAAATGAGTAATATAGATACATAAAACTAGTAAAGATTAAATATTCACATAATATAAATTTTATACAGGGTTAGTTCATTTTAACTCTTATTATTTATGTTTAACACTGTTGACGCTCCTTTTCGTCACAGAATCTAAAGATCGGAAAAGGGAATATCTGTGCTCAAAGTGATTTCAACCTTTGAAGAAAACATCAAAAATCGACAAAGGCATGAACACAGGATCAAAAGCAAAAGCACCACACAAGTTTTATCACTGTCGCGCAAGTACACTTGCGCGACACCCTTGGTCGCGCAGGTGACTTGCGCGACCTAATTGGTAACCGCCCGGTAACCGCCCGGGGTCTTCTTTTGCCTATAAATAGACCCTGTGGGCCCCCCATTCGAGAGGATTTTTTTCCAGAAACTCGGATTGAAACTCCCCACGCCCAAGTCTCTTCTCAAAGCTTCCGGAACACTTCTAAGGTAATTTCTTACCTAGAACGGAAGATCTAAAGAGAAGAAGGAAGGCCTAAGTGTTGAAACTTATCAAACACTTGCACGCCGACTTATTTCCTTCAATATAACTTGCGCGTCCCTTTTCTAGAAGAACCTCGAGAACATTCTAAAGGGTTCAAAAAAGAGTCACTCAAGTATTTCATTTGCTGGTTGAAAATCGCGCAAGTACACTATGTGTCGCGCAGGTATACCTGCGCGACCAAACACTTTCGCGCCCACGGAGGACTTGCGCGCCTTGAAAGACTTGTGCGCCCCTATCTTTTTGGGTGCCCATATTGTCCATTTTTACCCATCTTAAGCCATTTCACCTTTCCTTTTCAAGATTCAGTCTTCAAGACACTCTTCAAAGCCATTTATGGCATTATTTCTTGATTTGACTTTCTTATCTGAAAGGAATTCTGTGGAATCTCTCTCAAAGTCTTGTGATTTAAATATCCTTATGTCAATAAAATACGGAGAGTTCATTCATTCAACCTCATCCTTTAAGATGAGAGAATCTTAACCTGGGTCTCCTTTTCAGGAATAATCCCCAGTGATAAAACCTTTAATCTGGGCATCTTCCTCAGGAGTAAGCCCCAAATTCTTAAAGTTCCCAATCTTGGGCATCCTCCTCAGGAGTAAGCCCCAATCAAGTACTTTAATCTTGGGCATCTTTCATAAGAATAAGCCCCAAAGCTCAAATATGGGCATCCTCCTCAGGAGTAAGCCCCAAACCTTAATCCCTAACCTGGGTCTCCCTTTCAGGAATAAGACTCAGTCATAATCTTGGGTCTCTTTTTAAGGAATAAGCCCCAAGTCCCCTTAAATTTCTCTTAACCAGTCATAATTTACCTTTGATTTGGGTTTCCTTTTCAGGAGTAAAACCCAAACATAAGTCCCCTCCTAACTTGGGAATCCTCCTTAGGAGTAAGCCCCAAGATTAGAGTATTCAAATATCCATGAAGCACATATAACATTATGGACCCTGTTCATGGATTTTCTCCCTAAAAGTAGATCCTAAACCTTCATCTATCTGGGCAGTCATCCATACATAAGCCCCAAACAAATTATTATGATTGCATCTTTCATGGTACAATTGTCTAAATTTTACTAATACCTCTTGTTTCTCACACCGAGCATGACTCACGTGAGCTTAGAGTGTAAAAGTAATTATGACATTCATCTTTGAGCCATCAATCATAAACATCATACTCCATTTCTCGAACTACGTGGGTTCTGATTCCTTTTTCAAAACAAAGGATGCGTAGGTAGCCCATTTATGGGTTCGATCCCAACTTTGAAATAATCTTTGTCCTTCTGAATGACGATAAACATCAAGTGCCCCACTGAGTGGCTTTAAAACCAGCCTGGTCATCATAATGACCAAGAGACTTTTATATAAATGTTTTGAAGGATACCATTGACCAAGAATCTCTAAATAGATGTAGATGATTCTCTATTGATGAAGAACCTAGAATACATATAAAAGATTCTCTAAATTTATTTCATATTTAATCATTGATTGTTAAAACTAAAGGAAAGAACATTTTATACTTGGTAATGTAATAAGGATTCACGAACATAACTTAAATCTATAAAGAGAGTCCCGGAGTAGACAATAATTCCCCTCAAAGAGGTGTGATGAGTCCGACCTCCCATCCTCTCGACCAATGCAAATTCTTAAGCCTCATTAGTCCACAAGCTAATGAGCGCCTACCTTTGGAAAGTAGGTCCAAACGGATGTGGAATCATTGGATGTTTCCGGTTCTACGAAAAAACCCGTTAGAAACCGATCGGAACGTTTGAATCTCCCGTCCAGGAGGTCATCCCCGGATTCCGTGCGAAACAAAAATGGTGAACCCGACGTGAATCCTTAACCAAGTGAAAGTGATGTTCTTCTTATTTGTTAAAGCCCCTTGGGCCAACAAAGAAATCATTGACATGTGCTCATCCAAAAGATGCAGTGGCTGGATTCATCTTGATTATGTCTGTTACATGGAACAGGCACTCTTTTCTCAAGATCTTCTGCAAAAAATGGCTTTCCTTAAATTCACCCCTGTGAATACTGCTGCTGTAAACACCTCTACTGTGAGGTCTGCTGCTGTGAAAACCAATGCTGTTACTCTTGCTGGAACGTCATCCGCTCTGAGGATGACATCACCAACTCTGAGTCTTCAACGCTGTGTTTCTAATGCACTGGTTAAGGAGTACCGTCGCAATGGTACTATCCCAACTCTGGAGGCCGCTCGTCAAGCCCTCCAAGTTAACAACTCTACCTGGTCGTCCGGACAACGGCGGCCAGCAATCAAGAAGCAGGCGGTGCTGACTACCGTCTCCAACCGTTTCGGGTCGTTATCCCGGGAACGCAATTTCCATTCACTCCCTTACTCTGAGGAAGTGAATGAGTAGGTCCCGCAGGACCTTAATTCAAAAATACAGGAGTCCTTCTCAAGGTCTCCCATCAACAATCGCCGCCAGACTCGTGCGGTAGTGCACCCTCAACATGATGAGGGTACCGACTCCAGGCATTCAGCTCAGGTTCCTCGAACCCGAGCAGGCAAGATGAACCGCCAGAGACAGAATCCGGTTAATAATAAGCAGGTTTTCATCCCTGCCATCTCTGGAGAAGTCCACCAACCTAACTTGGTGGAAAACAACGAGCAGGCATACACACCTGTCCGTTTTAATTCCGCTGTCCAGCAGACTCGTCTGGCAGCATCAAGCCGATCCCGCCAGGCAATTCCGGCGGAGTACCATAGGCAGGAACATACACCTGCTTATACATCACCAGTTAGTCAGCAGGCTCGTCTGACAACATATGGTGGATCTCGTCAACCGCGTTTGGCGAAGTGTAATCAGCAGGCACATACACCTGCTAATACTAATCAGGCCTACCAACAGTCTCGCTTGGTAGCGCCCGGAGAAGTCAGTCGGAAAGTCCCGACAACAAACAAGAGGTAGACTCAACTCTCTGCCTCCACACTTGAGTACTGTCAGGATTCACTGACAGGAAAAGGAGGACATGAGCAGTCACATACACCTACTCCATGCCCGGAATGGACGTATATCCCCGTTCCGGCGGCTGAAGTCACCAAACATATTTTGTCAATGGTGAAAGAGCAGAAGAAAATTCCTGCTCATATTCTGGATGCTTGCCAGGATATCATAACAGTTTCAGCATCATCTCAGGGACAGACACATAAATCTATCCCTAGCAATGGAGTGACACATCAACGATTCACTCCGGAGCAGACACACACATCTGTTCCAGTCCAAGAGGGTTATGGGGCATACTCCCCCATATCATACGGATGACCAAGTCAGGCACATACACCTGATTTGAGTGGAGATCGTCATCCTAACCTGACCATCTTTCCTGATCAGGAACATACACCTGCTCAGAGCAATCACTTTCATCATCAAGTGGTTTCTAAAGCGAGTAAGAAGGCATCTAAGAAAAAGATCTGCCCAGCACAGTCAGGAGATCAAAGGCCAATCTTCAACAAGTCCTTGCTCGATGCTGGAGTTCTTGAAGCCCTCAGACATTTATCTGTCGGAATTCAAGATTATACTCCCTCAGTTCCCAATAACGGGAACATTAATTCTGAAGGTCTTCAACAGACACTTCCTCATGAAGACTTGATTCATGAAAATTCGGTCAATCTTGAAGTTTCTTCTTCAGGTGAGACCCACAGGAACCCTCTGTGTGGTCAGAAGACCAAGGAGCAAGAGATTTCATCTTTTGCTGTAACCCATCATGACGGTCCTCCTCATGGTGATGAACTTCGCTGCGAAAGTCCTCTCCGCAGTAGTGATTCACGTTGTCTCGAAAATTCTTCAGAAGGCAATGTAGTGACGATAAAGCCCTCCTATCTCGAGGCACTTGCAAACGTAACAGCAGTCATGTCTGATGCTTTAATATCGGCAGGTGAAACTCTTTCTCCATCAGAAGATAGCATGGGGTTCAGGTTATTCTCCGAACCATCCCTGGGTCATTCATCTTCCAGCATGAATAGTGATTTCTCTACCCATCTTGTTGAATCTGATGAAGCAACAAGGAAACACCAACTCTGGTCCAAACAGGTAGAAGAATCTTCATTTAATGATAAAGAGGAAATGCTGAACATGAGGAAAAAACTGGCAAAAGGTGAAGTACCAGTCATGTTTTGTCCTTTGGCTGACTCCCAGTACGACATTCCAAAGATGTTGGCAGATGATGGAATCCATGATATTCGTCTCAACATATGGAAAACACTTTGTCAATTAAAGAAGAAGGTATTATCTTTCGATGAATATGAAAATCATCTTAAGATAATAGAAGGGTTACAACGCCAGATTGGTTTGGCATCTCTATCAGTCTCTCGGTATCCAAAGGCCGAAAAGCAACAGAGAACCCTTCAACGTTCATGCCTTGGCGCACTAAGAAGATTGCGTCAGTTAATTTCCAATGCTCCATCTTATGTTCATGTCATAGGATGGGGTGTTCACGGAGCACTACATTTCACAGTGCTTTCCGGTCAGCAAAGCCCGCCGAAAATGGTCTCATGCAATGTTATTGCCCATGGCCGGCCACAGTCAATGGGCTTTGTTCATAATCAAAAGCTTTCTCAAGAACAAGCTTCAACTAGTTCTTCTCAAAATCAAGTATATATAGAACAAGTTGTTAAATTGCTCCTACATCAAGCAGGCGAGAATATTGCACAAGTTTCTCGTCTGGAGCAAGCACGTCATCAAATGACAGATGTTTCGGAAATCATCCAACGGTCTGTTGAACCAGCTGATAAAAGTGGATAAAGGTTAATGCATCCAGCTAATTTCCGAACTATGATTCGCAAGATCAGGAGAGATTTTAAGAAGATCTCAGACATAGCATGTCAAGAGACACCCCAGCTTTCCAGACTGGGGACTTCTCTAACCCAACCCTCAGAGTCAACGAATGGGATTCAAGGAGTTGAGCGGAAGCAGCAGGAACATCCCCAGTCCACCGGACTGGGGACTTTTTCAAATCCTCAATCCCTCCCTCAGAGAAAATCAGTATTCTCTCGATTAGGGAATATGCCTTAAGAGGAACGAAGATCCATGCTGTCAGGAGATTCTCTCCATGTGACGGTTCTCCAAGAAATTCCTGAGGGATCAAGTAAACGGAATGCCATGTCTCATCTTGGACATAGAAGGAGACAATATCACAGAAATGCTGATAGAAAGGATTCCATGCAATATGCATCCATTAATGTCATCAATGTCGTTGCTGCTGATTCACCAGATGAGGCTCAATCAGAGGGATCAGACGAAGAGGTTCCAACTCAAGAAGTTGCGCACACAGACCTAAATGAAGAAGGTGTGCGCACACGTAATCAAAGGATTACCCAAAATATGGGTATTCCTTCAAGTAACCCACTTCCCCCTCTCCGAAAAGGATCCAATAAGGGGAAAGGAAAGAATCAGGTTACTCCTCACCCTTCCTCTGAAGGAGTTAAATCGCTCTCATTAGAGCAAAGGTTTGCACAACAGGAGGAAGAAATGAAAGAATTAATAAGGTTGAATGCAGAACTACTTCAGAATAGTATTCTTCTTAAGAATGCTGAAGTCCGACAGCCGAAAGAATTTGTTGTAACTACTGAGATGGATCAAGAATATCCTCCTTTATCAGTAAACCCACAGAGGACTAATCCTACGGGTCAAACGCAACAACGGTTGGCAGCACTACCATCAGTTGCAGCACCAACCACCACGTCTGTCCAAGCTCCATTCATTGCACCTACCCAAAACCAAGTTCATCCTGACGTTTCTCAAAAGTTAATAACTACTATTGAGTCATTAACAGCTCGGTTAGAAACTATGGAAGGGAAACAGGCGCAAGTTCAACCTGAAAAGAAAGTTTACCCTGAATGGGTGGATTCAATTTCTCCTCCATCCAGTTTTGGAAACCCTATTTTCCCTACTTTCAATGGATCTGGTGACCCTGAACAACATTTGACGCATTACGTGTCTTGTTGTGATCCTATGATGGGAACTCCGGAGCAGCAAGAAGCAGTGAAACTCAGATGCTTCGTGCGAACCTTGCAAGGACCAGCTTTTGTCTGGTATACAAGCTTGCAATCCCGGTCAGTCATCGGATGGGAGGATCTTCATCAAAAATTCCTTCTTCAGTTTAGCTCAACTTTTCCAAAAACGACAGTTTTCGATCTTACAAACTACAAGAAAAGGGAAAATAAAAGAGTCTCTGATTTCATTGCTCGTTGGAAGGGATTAACGTATTCCTTGAGTTTAGCACTCCCTCAGGAGGAATTTTTGCCAATCTGTGTGGCAAATTTGCGTGACGAATTACGCACGCCATTGATCCCTGTGAAATACACAGGAGGGTTTCGAGACCTTACTTCAATCGCTCAACAGATTGAAGATTCCCATATACAGGCTAAGGTTAAATCTTGTGTAATTCTATCAGCTCCAGGAAGAAGAATGGGTAAAGCAGAAACTGCTACAGTTATGCTTAAACAGGAACCTGTACCTATTTCTACTTCAAAACCTTCATCTTCTCGAAGGGCTCCACCTCCTGAACGCCAACAACAAAGGTTGTTTCGTCCAAATGATCAAAAAGATCAACGACAAAAACAATTTGAGGATATGAAGAGTAAAACATACTCTTTCTGAAGTGAGCAAGTTCCTAGTTACATCATTTCAGCTCTGGAAAATAATTTGGTTCAATTACCAGTGCCCAAGAGGCCAAAAAAGGAAGGAGATGAAGACCGTCCCAATTATTGTCCCTTTCATAAAATGTTGGGGCATCCCATCCAGGAGTGTTTTGTCTTTAAAGACCTCCTGCAAAAGATGGTCGACTTGGGACAAGTAAAATTGAAGGGTTCTTCAGCTCATGTAGCATGTATTACTGCTACAGATCCAGAGGAAGGAGGCGAGTGGCAGGAAGTCAAAAGCAAAACTGCGAAAAAATATGATGATTGGATGGTCAGAAAGACAATCAATCGGACCCATTCCATTTTGCGAACACAATTGAAGAAGCCAATTGTGTCTCCGACAAAAGCTGTAATAAAGCCTCCATCAAAAGACAAATCCTCAAAAGGGCAGCTCAATTCAAAGAAGAAAGAGGAATCAGGAGAAGATGAGTATGTATCAAAGCCTAAATTGTCTTTTACTCTGGCAGATTTCATGCCATCTACTTCAAAGCCATGGGCACCGTCCCACCAAACGGCACAGCCTAAACAGGCTAACCAGGCAGAGTCTTTATCAGACGAAGAATTAATCTTTGGTTCTGTTAATATGATTCAATTAACAGATTCATATTCCAGTCTTGATGAATCTGAATTCCCTGTATCAAATAAGGGAACCCGAGGAAGTTCTAGAGGTTCAGGATATAGGAGAAGACGTGGATCTTTCCGAAGCCACTACTCTAATTCTACCCCTGCTAGCACTGTATATGCAGCAGAAACTCGTGGTAGAGCCCTTCAGCGAGCTCAAAAAGAACAAGCAAGTTCTTCTGCCAATGGCCAACTCAGTTTCAGCACAGTTATTTTGGAAGACCGATTAAAAGTTTCATCTTCTTTATCTCAGCAAGTAAATGGATCTAATCAGTCTAATTTTCCAAAACTAAGGATGTTTCCAACTTCAATACAAGATGCATCAGCTTCTAAAGCATCTTCTTCCAATATACCTGCTAAACCGCATATTACTATTTGGAAACGCAGACCTCTAGATCAAAAGTATGATATATTGAAAAACTTGGCCCATGTACCAGCCATGTTATCAATTTTGGATGCTTTGAATCTGTCAAGAGATCTTCGGGAAGCACTCATCGAAGCTTTGTCAAGTCCTCAGGAGTTTGAAGCTGAAATTGCTGCAGCTGAAATCTATCACATAGAGAATAATCCTGCGGAATGCCATGCAGTGATATCTTTTACTGATAAAGATGAAGATGATGTTGTGCATGGGAACATAAAACCTTTGTACTTATCTGGCAAAGTCAATGGTATAGATGTTCGAAGAGCTTTCATTGACAATGGTTCAGGAGTCAACCTCATGCCCATTCGCACACTTCGTCGATTGGGCCTCACGGAATCTGATTTATCTCCTTCTACCATGATGTTGCAAGGATATGATAAAAATGATCAAGAACCACTGGGAGAAGTTACGCTCAGAACTCAGTTTGGAGATCTTGTTTCCAATTCGGATTTCATGATTGTTGATCAAGACTCAGCTTTCAATATCTTGCTTGGAAGACCCTGGCTACATCAGCATGCAACTATTCCGTCATCATACCATCAATGTCTCAAATACTATTTCGATGGTCAAGTTGGAACATTGTATGGTGATAAGGGCCCGTTCAAGACATGTGAGTCTCAATACATTGAGGCGGAATTTTATCACATGAAAGGAAGAGAAAAATCTACAATGAAGGAAATTACCAAAGTTAATGCTCCATATGGTTTGGAAAAAATTCCATTAAATCCATTTTCACATTTGAGTACAGATTATGTGTTACCTATCAGTCAAATTGACAAAATAGGCCCAAATCAAAATACTCTTATGGAAAGATCCATAATGTCAATTACGGCAATCGAGCCAGATAACATGGGAGAAATTGGTAACTTACCAAGCAGTGATGAAAGCATAAGTGGTGACGTTTTTATTTCATCTGCTGAAATCCAACAAGTATATACTTCGCTAATCAGGCCAGAAGAAGTTATAGCAACACCAGAGGTGAATATTGATGTCGATTCTCAATCCATCATCTCCTCTTTATTTCCCAAAGAAGACCCTTTATCATCAATATGGTCGGAAATGGAAGCTTCTTCTTCAAAATGTGAAAATTTTGACATCTCTTGTGATCATGAGAATTTCGTTTTTTCATCTACATTGCAAGTAGAAACGGAAGAAATAACACATGATGAGGAGGAAGAGGAAGATCTTAGAGATTCTCCTCCAGCATTTGAAGAGGGTATCTCTACCACTATGGATGAACTCAGAGAAGTAAATCTGGGTACAAAGAAAGATCCACACCCCACATTAATTAGTGTCGCCATGACCCTTGAAGAGGAAGAGATGTATATTTCTTTTCTAAAACAAAATAAAGATATTTTTTCTTGGAATTATACAAAGATGCCTGGCCTTGATCCTGATGTTTCCACCCATCATTTGGGTTTGCCAAAAGAACATCGAGGATTCAAGCAAGCCGAGAGAAGAACACACCCAACCTATGCTGCCAAAATCGAGGCTGAAGTGGATAATCTTATCAAAGCTAACTTCGTCAGAGAAGTTCAACATCCCAAGTGGTTGGCTAATATTGTCCCTTTAAAGAAGAAGAACGGACAAATTAGGGTTTGCATCGATTTCATAGATCTTAATCGGTATTGTCCTAAAGATGATTTCCCAGTTCCGATTACAGAACTCTTAATTGATGCGACGGCTGGATATGAAGTACTTTCTTTCATGGATGGATATTCTGGATATAATCAGATCCGAATGGCCCCAGAAAATAAGGAATATACATCCTTCAGATCTCCTCAAGGTGTGTTTTGTTACCGGGTGATGCCATTTGGTTTAAAGAATGCAGGTGCAACATATCAACGCGCCATGCATCGTATCTTCAAACCTTTTCTAGGGAAGTTTGTGGAATGCTATGTAGATGATTTGGTGGTTAAATCCAAACAACGTTTTGATCACTTGACTGATTTGGAAGTCGTATTCCACAAGCTTCGACAACATAATTTGAAGATGAACCCCTTAAAATGTGCTTTTGGGGTAACCTCAGGAAAATTCCTTGACTTTGTTGTACGCCATCGTGGTATTGAAGTCGATCCTGAGAAGACCAAATCAATCCTTGGTATGTCACCTCCTCAGAATTTGGAAGAATTAAGAGGACTTCAAGGACACTTAGCCTATATTCGGCGTTTCATCGCCAATTTGGCAGGCAAAAGTTTACCCTTTACCAAATTATTGAAGAAAGGAGTCACTTACCAATGGACTGAAGAATGTCAAGAAGCATTTGATGTTATCAAGAAATACCTCTTGAGTCCACCAGTACTTATGCCACCTGTTGAGGGTAGACCTCTTATCCTCTACGTGACAGCTTTAGAGCGATCATTGGGTGCCTTTCTCGCTCAAAAGAATGATGCTGGGAATGAAAATAGTCTCTACTATATCAGTAGAACTATGCTTGAAGAAGAAACCCGGTATTCAAGTATTGAAAAGTGCTGCCTAGCATTAATCTTTGTAGTTCAGAAACTGAGACACTACCTTCAACATCATGAGGTCCAATTGGTATCTCGTAATAATCCGCTCAAATTCATCCTTAATCGTCCAATGCTTACAGGACGTCTGGAAAGATGGGCGGTTATTCTACAGCAGTTCGACATTCAGTATGTTTCTCAAAAGGCAATTAAGGGCCATGCTCTGGCTGATTTCCTGGCTGAACATCCTTCAGTGGAAGACACGTATTCAGATATCGAACTCCATGATGAGGAAGTTTTCTCTATTCAAGAGAGTCCTCAAACATGGGAAATGTATTTTGATGGTGCTTCTAGAAGTCCAACAGGGAAGAAAATGGAAAATCATAAATTCAACAAAGTTGGTTTAGGAATTGTGCTCATTTCTCTAGATAAGGCAGTGTTACCTTATTCCTTTTTGTTGTGGGAAGGTGGTACCAATAATGAAGCTGAATACCAAGCTCTCAATACAGGCTTGGAGTTAGCACTTCAAGCACAAGTGAATCACTTATAGGTGAAAAGTGATTCAGACCTAGTAATCAAACAAGTCAATGGGGATTATGCCATCAGAAATGAAGAACTAATCCCTTTGTATGATTACATCAGAGAGTTAATGTCAGAATTCCCTTCAGAACCAACATTTTCTTATGTACCAAGATCACAAAATGCTCATGCTGATGAACTGGCTAATATAGCCACAGCATTAGCAGATCCAAATCGGGACGAGACCACCATCTGTATTGCCCACCGTCGTGCAATTTCACCTTATGTTCAAGTCAGAACAGAGGAAATTAATGAAATTAGTCCCATTCCTGAACCGTATGGTCATACTACAGGATGGATGTCACCTATCAAGGAATACCTTCAAAATGGAACACTTCCACCTGATAGAGCCGAGAAAGAACAAATTCGGAGACGTGTGGTCAATTTTACTCTTTATGATGGTCCAAACCACCTCGAGAAAATTCTCTACAAACGTGGTTTTGATGGAGTTCTCTTCAGATGTATTGATGGTGAAGAGACAATGGCTGTCATAAAAGAAGTGCATGAGGGAGTCTGTGGTGCCCACCAGTCTGGACATAGATTGTCTGATCAAATTCGAAGGATTGGATACTTCTGGCCTTCAATGATACAAGATTGTGTTAATTTCACAAAGAATTGTCATTCATGACAAGTATATGCCAACTTCATTCATCAACATCCAGAGTTGCTTCATACAGCTAAGTACTCATGGCCATTTTCCACATGGGGAATGGATGTGGTGGGACCTTACCCTTCAGCTACGGCCAAGCAGTTTAAGTACATTCTTACTGCTACTGATTTCTTTTCCAAATGGGCAGAGGCAGTACCTCTCAAAGAAGTTAGTTCTAAATTCATTGTTTGCTTCATCAAGTCCAACATCATTACTAGATTTGGTGTCCCTCATACCATATTGACGGACAACGGCACCAATTTCTGTTCTTCTAAGGTAAATAAATTTTATCAAGAATACAACATTAATTCCAACCATTCATCTAGATATCATGCAGTGGCTAATGGCCAGATAGAGGCCTTCAACAAGACTCTTTCAAATATACTGCAAAAGATGGTGGATAAAGATAAGAGGTCATGGCCTGATAAACTCTTTCATGCTTTATGGGTTATCGGACTACCACTCGCAATGCAACGCGGTCTACTCCATATTAATTGGTATATGGAACAGAAGCAGTCTTTCCAATTGAAGTTCAATTGCCCTCACTCAGAATAGCCATTTGTGATCAGTTATCAACAGATGAGCAATCCCAAAAGCGGTTGAATGAATTGGAAAAGTTAGATGATAAAAGATTGTGCACTTTGCACCACTTGGAAATCTATCAGAATCGGATAGCACGAGCTTTTAACAAAAAAGTTCGTCTTCGTTCATTCATTCAGGGAGAATTGGTATTGGTTCTCAGAGCACCAATGATACGAGGAAAGAAGCCTCCCAAGCTTGAACCAAAATGGGAAGGACCTTATTTAATACATAAGGTCTACTCCAATGGAGCGTATTCTTTGATCTCAATGGATGGAGAACACATCACGACTCCAACTAATGCCAGATTTCTGAAGAAGTATTTTGTATAAACACAAAATATGTTTCCCAGAACCAAGACTCTTATAATTGGTTCATACAGCACTGGTCCAGTATGACCTTAAACTGCAACTTCGTCCAACATGACGTTAAACTGTGTCACCTTCAATGTCCGAGATGACATTAAACTATAAATTTTCCGAGATGACATTAAACTATATTGTGTCCTAGCAACATGACATTAAACTGTGTGGCACTTTCATCATCCAGCATGACGTTAAACTGTAAAAAGTCCCCAGAACTGATATCCTCATATTGGTTCACCTTAGTCCTAGCTACAGGACTTTAAACTGTACAGCACCAGTTCGTCCTTGCTATATGACGTTAAACTATACAGCAATGGTCCAGTATGACTTTAAACTGTAACTTCATCCCACACGACATTAAACTGTGAAAAAGTTCCCTAAACTCTCCAGCATGACCTTAAACTACATCATCCCTGGTCCATGTATATGACCATAAACTATTTGCAAATCCCTTATGTCTAGCAAGACGTTAAACTGTGACGTCCTAAACTACATGACGCTAAACTGTATAAAAGTCCCTCACGTCCGAAAAGACGTTAAATTATATAATCATCAAAGGTCCATCATGACATTAAACTGCACCATCCACGGTCCATGCATATGACCTTAAACTATTGACACTTTCGTCCGACATGATGTTAAAATGGTACACTCTTTTGTCCTTACTGCATGACATTAAACTGCACAGTCCCCCATTCGTCCAATATGACGTTGAACTATTTTATCCCCATCGTCCTAACTACATGACGCTAAACTGTACAGAAAATCCTTGATATGTCCTACATGACATTAAACTGTTATTTTGTCCCTGCTACATGACACTAAACTGTGCAGCACCAATAGTCCTAACTGCAAGACTTTAAACTGCATAGTCCCTTTTTTTTAATGTCCTACATGACATTAAACTATGCATCGTTAAGGTTTTTATTACCTCTTGTTTCTCACACCGAGTATGACTCACGTGAGCTTAGAGAGAACATCAACCATAACATTCCCTTTGGGCCACTAACCATGTGTAAGTCCCAACATTATTTTTTATTTAGATCATTGTCCACAAGAACAACTTGATCATTAATTCATTCTTTAATTGAACTACACGGACATTGATCCTCTCCCTCCAGGCTGGGTATATAGGCAACATCCCAGGGTTCAAGCCCAAAAACAATCTCTTCACATCGGTTAACCACAACCTCATATGATGTTGATTTGTGAAACCGCCCCTCGAATCAATATCTTTACATTGATTCACTTTCTTCCCTGTTATATGACGTTAAAATATACAACACTTTTTTCCGGTACGACAATAAACTACAATATTCTTTGATTTCCTCATTTGAGAGAGAACCATTATTGACATTGATTTTTTAAATCATGTTTCATTTTCAAAAGACTACGTGCATACATGGTAATGCCTAAACATTTTATCTCAGGTTAAAACATCATTGCACTAAAGTCCCCTTTCACCCTTCACACGTACGAACCAAATTTTTACAAAGGGTAGTTCTAGAACTACGTGGAATTGATTCCCATCCTTATGGGATACGTAGGAACATTCGACTGTCCCTCGAATCCAGTCCCAAGTCTTTTGGGCCTAACCCCAAATTTCACTTTCAGTCCCTTGGCTGAAAAGTCCTCATGAAAACACACACTGTGTATTCATTATTATGGTCTGAATTCTATGACCCTAAACTATGATCACTCATACTTTCGTCCCGCACGACGTTAAACTGCATTTCAAGAACTACGTATGGCTTGATTCTCATTCTTATGAGATACGTAGTGAAGTCCAAGTTTTCAATTCAGGACCCAGCCACAACATGATTATGGTTTTCATTGACCTATGTATCTCTATATACATTGGACAATACCCATCTTTATGTGTTATAATCCTAACCTTAAATATTTCCAGATCTTCATAACCCTTTTCATGACTTCTAGTCACAAAAATGTCAAACTTATGAGAATTCTTTTGCCTGACTATGCAGCACGTGCCCATAGGTGGCCTTGCATAAACAGTCCACATAACAGACTTGTCAGCCAAAAGATGCTATTCATTTGACCATGCAGCCAATGCCCATAGGTGGCCCTGCATATTTCAACCCCCTAACGGGTTTTGTTAAATAATAGTAACATCATTCTTGAGAAGAATGCCTCTTTTGTCCTTATTTGTCTTAAACGACAATATGAAGGGATCCGAAAAAAATAGCCATCCTTAACCTATTTGTCCCATATCCTTTTTCATGATCTGAAAGTATTCAAGTCTATGGTTTATTCTTCTTCCCTACGTTTGGGTCAGACCTTCGTAGGAGTGATATTCATCCAGTTCTTCGATATTCTTGTTTGGAAATATCTTCTCCATATTCAAGTACCTATTTCCATACAACAAACTCTATACTTTAGAAAATTTGAATCTCCATAAACTTTAACTGGCTTTTAGCACTAGGAAAGTAAATTTCTGGGAGTTCTTTTGCATGACTATGCAGCACGTGCCCATAGGTGGCCTTGCATAAACAGTCCACATAACAGACTTGTCAGCCAAAAGATGCTATTTATTTGACCATGCAGCCAATGCCCATAGGTGGCCCTGCATATTTCAACCCCCTAACGAGTTTTGTTAAATAATAGTAACTTCATTCCTAGAAACTACTTCTTCTAATTCCTTTTAGCTCTTTTTTCATATCATTCCTCAAATTCAAATATTCTTAAGCCATAGTTTACATTTTTTTCCCTCATACTTGAGTATGGTAATATGTTTTCAGATAAATTGTCAAGGAATTGAATCCATTTTTAATCCATTTTTGGTCAAAGCTATTTCGACCTTAAACATTAGCCCCTTTATGTCCGGCGTGCATGACTTTAAACTGCCCACACAAAAGACAAAGGAACTCTGAATAAAAGTCAAGTTCCATCTCACTAAATATACATTTTTTTGTATGATTTTGTTAATATTGAGCAGTTAAAAGATTCAAAGTTTGTAGGGTTATTTATAATAATCCTAGTAAAAATCAAACTATGATTACTGAGCCCATTGGCTTAAGTAAATTTGAAGCAGGTAATGGAAGAATGCAGGGATAAATGATTGAAGACGAAAGTGTTTTTCATTGATACACAAGAGTTAGAAGGACATCCACAGACTGTAGTCTCTTCTCTTTTTCAATAATTACATAAGATTGTCAACATAAGTCATCATTTGATGTATAACATCCTTAGCCTTATCAGCAGTTACTTGAAGCTCATGCACTTGACCAGCTTCACTCTTTTCAGCTTGCTGAAGTGCCTTCTTAGCATCTGCGATGGCTTTCATGCCATTCATATGAGTTTCATCCAATGATTTATTAAGCTGATCAAGTTCCCCAGTAACAGCATCTAACTGTTGCTGGAGTTGCACTTGGTGGATGCCCTTTTCTTTGATTTTTTGCTTCAGATCCTTCATCTTGACAGCATAATCAGCTTCAGCCTGGGATATCGCAGCCTCAAATTTGCCTATGTTGACTGACAATTTCACTCTGGTCAAATCTTCGAGACTTGTCTGCACTTGCTCCCTCCTGAAAATGATCTGTTTCACCGCAGCATGGATCTTTTCATACCGAAAACCACCAAGTCCCATTATAACAAATTGGGATGACAATCGAGAAATTTTTTATGGTATCTCTTCTAAAGGAACCCCTGATATGATGTTCCATATGTTATTCCATGCCTTAAGTCGTGAAAAGATGAATGCTTTAAGCATATCTGGATCTGATTCAATATCATCATCAGAAGGGGGTATGTAATCTGGAATTAGCGCGCTTAGGGAGGTGCCTTGTCCTGGTCTTTCCCCCCTGACTTGTGCTTCTTCACTTTCAATTCCCGTTGGGGCAGAGGCTGAGGCCTCATCTTCGGATGTAGTCATTGCAGTTGATGGTCCTGCATGATTAATTGAATGGTTTAGTTAGCTTCAAAGGATAACAAAAGAGTAGATTGTCTTGCGAATAAAGTACAATCACAAATATTGTTATCCCTTACCCAATGGTGGTTCAGCAACCTGAGAAGACTTCTCCCCATCTTTCCCAGATTCAACAGGATTTTCAAGATGGGTATCAGGAGAGTTTATTGGATTTATCTCTACTTGAGCTAATGTTTCTGCAATGATAGGGTTGACATCAGTGTCCACACCCTCTTCAGGCATCGGCAGTTCAGCGGCTTCTACGGAAGAAACTGCATATCATTTTTCATCATGGTTAGAATTATTTTTTTAAAAAAAAAATTTGGGCGAAGGGTACCACTCACGCCCAAGGTCTTCTAAATCATATGACAACTTAGCATGATCATAAAATTCTTCAAAATTCATTCCTTGATTCATCATTTCATCCAATGATACTTCAGAATATTGGTTACTCTCACTAGTGGGAACATTTGCTACGTCTTCTTGCCGACTTATGTCCTGCAACCCCTGACCCTGGACAGCATCTTCAGTAGTAGGAGGGATACTGGGAATGGATGGTAGCTTTTCTCCAGGAGCAACCAAGTCAGCCTGGGTCTGTGATTGTTCTACAGAACCTTCCACGACCTTTGAAGGAGGGTCAGTCCTTTCCCTCAAGGGGGAAATTGAAGAAGCCCCTGCAATCCTCAGAAATATGAGTAACTATATGATTATGAGTATAAACTCATGGTTGTTCGAAGGACTTACCACTGCTAATGAAACGTTTGGCTATGGATTTCCTCCTTCGTTTCCTTGGCTTCTTTTTTTTTCAGAGTATCAGTAGTCTCCCTTATTGGCACTTGGATTGGCGAATGAAAGGCTATGTCCAGTGCCTCATTCATGGCCTGCTGGCCTGGAGATATCTCGCCTGGTTCGCGAGGAGAATCAACAGCAGCCCCGATAGCAGTACCACCAGGGCTATATTGTGTCGAAGGAACCCCGGTTCCTTTCTTTGCAAGCTGCAAGATGAAGAAAATAACTTCCTTAAGTAACAAAGCTTCAACTAAAATCAAGTTGCAAAGAAAATAAGGAAAGAAAACTTACATCTTCAGGAGCCACGTACTCTTGCCATTCCTCATCTCCAGAACCACTAGCCCCCTCAGTGGTGCCACGATCAATCATTTCCTTCACCCGCCTGGTGATAGGAACCGAATTATCAGTGGCATATATGAGCATTTCCAGCTCTCTGATGTAAGCTCTCACTTCATTGGGGTTATCTCCGTATTGAAGGTTTATAGAAGCTACAAGATTTCATATTCCAGGAAGTTGTAGGCCCTCACACAAGTCCATCCAGGCGGTCTCAGTATCACAGTATAAGCTCTGCCATAGCTGAACAGCCTCTGGTCTTAGATATAAAGGCTGTGAGGAAGGTCCTACAATTTTTTATTTTAATCTCTTCCCAACTCCTGCAACTACAAATAGAGGATAAGAATGTAAGACTTATTACTTTATAAAGTAGCAGTGATTGAAATTTCTACAATGAAATAACTCACCAGGAGTTGATGGAGTGGGTCTTTTAACTCTGGCCGGAGGATTATATCCAGCACGAAACCGCTTTGCTGTCGGTTGTGCCTCATCATCCCCATCGTGATAATCCGATGAATCAGTTCTAGAAGAGGAGTCTGTTGAACCTATTTCAGGTGGAGAAGCATCACCTTCATGAGGAAGGGTTTCTTTCTCTACAGTCCTCTTCCTCTTTCCCACTTGATATACTGGGTGATTCAATATCCCTTTAGGGTATGATGCTATCCAGTGTTCGGCATAAAATGTAGTCAGATAATGTGCCGCTTTTTCAACTGGTAGATCAAATACTTCCCCAGTCTTCTCTCTTGATGTCAGCAACCATAGTTGTTGAGCAACCATCGGATGTTGCTCTAACCTGACATGTACTGGAGGGGATACAACAATCTGTTGCAATAATTTGAATTGGCGTGCAAATCTATATGGAGCATAGGCCTCACATATGATTTCTCCATCAATCCTAGCTACTAACACGCCATCCCTGCAAGCTAGCATGTATGCCCTCAAATCCAAATGGGTTGTCCCATCATCAACAAACCGCCCGGATGGCGGACTTCCATAAGGAAAGAAGTTGAATTCCTTATACATTCTTAGTCTTACTTTCATATCATAACCATTAACATCTAATGGAGCAATTCCAGAGAATGCTTGCACTGACGGTCTAAAAGAGCTTCCAGGGATTTGTAATCCATTCTGTACATTGTAAGTCCTGACGTGAGTGCCACTATTCTTAAAGGATATTTACCTTGGAAGACGTGAAGTAAACTCCTGTTAATCTTTGCTAAAATGGGGGTAGCTAACCCAACCATTTTTCCCTCAGCCAACTTGGCCGCAATGACGAAGGTCCCTGGCCTAACGCCTCCCTTCGAATCCCTGACCGGCAAGAGATAAACACTGAGCCACATTGCCAAGAAACCCGCCAGACGAGTTTTCTTTGTAATTCTTTGATTCACTTCATATTCCCATTTTTCAAACTCTCCTGCTTCTAGAGTTGGCCAGAATGTGCCAGGAGCTCCTCTCTTCTCAGGTTTTGGACAAGTGGTAGGATGTCTGGGTCGGGTATCCTTGGATTTCTTTTTCTTGGATCCTTTTTCTTTTGGCTCCATCCCTTTCTTCTAAGTAAGAAATACATTCATCCATTCTTCCGGATGGATATCTTTTCTAAAATAAGTTAATGAGGTCTCTGAACTCTTGAGCCTGTGAAAGATTTTAAATAATTCTCGATCCAAAGCAGGAGTCTTCTCTGGATCATTCCAAGTCACCTTGGGAGGAATGAATTCATCATACATATCACCCAAGATTGGAGCTCCTGAAATCTTGTGGACATCCCACAAACTGATACCTACTTCTCCATGAGTCAAATGGAATGAATTAGTCGCTGGGCTCCAGTGGCTGAGTATCTCTGGCACGAAGTTATCATGTCTGTAAATATATGTTTGCCCAACCCAAACAGCCTCATATATTGCAGCTCTCTTCAGATCCTCAATAAACTCTGCGCAAGTCTGTCGCACCCAGTATGCCCACATCCAAGTTGGCTTCACACCTCCCCCAGGACGGAAATCCCAACTTTTCTTCTAGCCTTTGGATTGATCCATCTGAGCATTTCGGAAGATTGAAGGATGACAATGTGGTTGAAGCTCAGGTGTATGTTTTTTCAGATCTGGTGTGCAAGGGCTATGATGCATCACATAAGCCTTCTACACTGTTCCAGCAGTTTGAAATACTCCTCCACCTGAGATATTTGCTGAAGAAAAATTGGTATAATTCTGAAACCACGAAAATGGAAGATAATTCTTTACTTCTGGAATAATGACTTCTTGCAGATGACCATGACCATAAAAAGGTAGATAAGTGCAGTGAGGAAAGTTGCGATGATATTTCTTCAGATACTTAGCCAAATATGGAAGAGTACTATCTTTGACAGTATAATAATCAGGGCCAATGATATCCATCATATCATCTATCCGCTTGCTAGCCAGTTCATCAATTAATCCAGGTCTAAGAGCCATTGAATCTGCACAGGAGTTGAATAAATTAAACTCTTAAATGGGTTTTATTTTTTCATAAAATTTGTGAAAGAATTTGAAAAAAAATGGCTAAGGCATTAAGGCGCGCAAGTATGGAGATTTCGCTAAAGTAATACATGTGCCGCGAATGTTTTCGTCGCGCAAGTATTACCGCGCAAGCCCTATTACCTTGAGAGTAGCGCGGCAGAAAGGAAACAGTGAAAACAAGAGACTTGCGCGGCGAGGAAGACTTGTGCGGCGAGAGCTTGAGAAATTCGGAATCCGGATACTTGTACGGAGGTGAGGCCGTGTATTTATAGGCCAGGAAGCCTACCTGCGCGCCACACCCAGAACGCTTAAGGCCTGCGCGACGCAGACTTGCGCGCAGTCCTCTGTGCAAAGAAGACTTGCACGCCTCCCTTTTCCTTTGGAGGGATTCAATTTCCTCAGAGTCAAATCCTCATTTCTCTCCGGATCCAACTCTGAGGGGGGACTTTTGTTGACGCTCCTTTTCATCACAGAATCTAATGATCGGAAAAGGGAATATCTGAGCTCAAAGTGATTTCAACCTTTGAAGAAAACATCAAAAATCGACAAAGGCATGAACACAGGATCAAAAGAAAAAGCACCGCGCAAGTTTTATCACTGTCGCCCAAGTACACCTGCGCGACACCGTTGGTCGCGCAGGTAAGTTGCGCGACCTAATTGGTAACTGCCCGGTAACCGCCCGGGGTCTTCTTTTGCCTATAAATAGACCCTGTGGGCCCCCCATTCGAGAGGATTTTTTTCCAGAAACTCGGATTGAAGCTCCCGACGCCCAAGTCTCTTCTCAAAGCTTCCGGAACACTTCTAAGGTAATTTCTTACCTAGAACGGAAGATCTAAAGAGAAGAAGGAAGGCCTAAGTGTTGAAACCTATCAAACACTTGCGCGCCGACTTATTTCCTTCAATATAACTTGCGCGTCCCTTTTCTGGAAGAACCTAGAGAACATTCTAAAGGGTTCAAAAAAGATTCTCTCAAGTATTTCATTTGCTCGTTGAAAATCGCGCAAGTACACTATGTGTCCCACAGGTATACCTGCGCGACCAAACACTTGCGCGCCCACGGAGGACTTGCGCGCCTTGAATGAATTGCACGCCCATATGTTTTTGGGTTCCCATCTTGTCCATTTTTACCCCTCTTAAGCCCTTTCACCTTTCCTTTTCAAGATTCAGTCTTCAAGACACTCTTCAAAGCCATTTATGGCATGATTTCTTGATTTGACTTTCTTATCTGAAAGGAATTCTGTGGAATCTCCATCAAAGTCTAGTGATCTAAATATCCTTATGTCACTAAAATACGGAGAGTTCATTCATTCAACCTCATCCTTTAAGATGAGAGAATCTTAACCTGGGTCTCCTTTTCAGGAATAATCCCCAGTGATAAAACCTTTAATCTGGGCATCTTCCTCAGGAGTAAGCCCCAAATTCTTAAAGTTCCCAATCTTCGGCATCCTCCTCAGGAGTAAGCCCCAATCAAGTCCTTTAATCTTGGGCATCTATCTTAAGAATAAGCCCCAAACCTCAAATATGGGCATCCTCCTCAGGAGTAAGCCCCAAACCTTAATCCCTAACCTGGGTCTCCTTTTCAGGAATAAGACTCAGTCATAATCTTGGTTATCCTTTTCAGGAATAAGCCCCAAGTCCCCTTAAATTTTTCTTAACCAGTCATAATTTACCTTTGATTTGGGTTTCCTTTTCAGGAGTATAACCCAATAATAAGTCCCCTCCTAACTTGGGCATCCTCCTTAGGAGTAAGCGCCAAGATTAGAGTATTCAAATCTCCATGAAGCACATATAACTTTATGGACCTGTTCATGGATTTTCTCCCTAAAAGTAGATCCTAAACCTTCATATATCTGGCCAGTCATCCATACATAAGCCCCAAACAAATTCTTATGATTGCATCTTTCATGGCACAATTGTCTAAATTTTACTAATACCTCTTGTTTCTCACACCGAGCATGACTCACGTGAGCTTAGAGTGTAAAAGTAATTATGACATTCATCTTTGAGCCATCAATCATAAACATCATACTCCATTTCTCGAACTACGTGGGTTCTGATTCCTTTTTCAAAACAAAGGATACGTAGGTAGCCCATCTATGGGTTCGATCCCAACTTTGAAATAATCTATGTCCTTCTGAATGACGATAAACTTCAAGTGCCCCACTGAGTGGCTTTAAAACCAGCCTGGTCATCATAATGACCAAGAGACTTTTATATAAATGTTTTGAAGGATACCATTGACCAAGAATCTCTAAATAGATGTAGATGATTCTCTATTGATGAAGAACCTCGAATACATATAAAAGATTCTCTAAATTTCTTGCATATTTAATCATTGATTGTTAAAACTAAAGGAAAGCACATTTTATACTTGGTAATGTAATAAGGATTCACGAACATAACTTAAATCTATAAAGAGAGTCCCGGAGTAGACAATAATTCCCCTAAAAAAGGTGTGATGAGTCCGACCTCCCATCCTCTCGACCAATGCAAATTCCTAAGCCTCATTAGTCCACAAGCTAATGAGCGCCTGCCTTTGGAAAGTAAGTCCAAACGGATGTGGAATCATTGGATGTTTCCGGTTCTACGAACAAACCCGTTAGAAACCGATCGGAACGTTTGAATCTCCCGTCCAGGAGGTCATCCCCGGATTCCGTGCGAAACAAACACCCTGGTAAAACGATGTTTACTCTAACCATGGTAATTAATTTTTACTATTTTTCTATTCATAGTGGTAAAAGATAAATTTTATTTATTTGAAAATTTACATTATTCACATTCAAAATATGGAATTAATTTTTCCAAAATCAATTCATATAATTTAAAAATCAATTTAAAACAAACTCTATTGTTGCGAAGCAAAATAATTCATTCTAGAAGAGTATTTTTAAAAAAATGATGATATTATGTTACCTGTATTGTTAATAATAATAATTATTATATTAATATATATTAACATTTATTTATATATAATCTAAAATAATAATCTAAAAATATCATCATTAGGAATTATTTTAATTAAATAAAATGGACACAAATTATGCCTTTAAATTTTTTTAAGAAAAATATCATTTTTATGCTCGGAAAAAAACTTATAATAAAATAAAATAATAAATATATTAAAATGTAATTAATTTGAATGAATATTAATAAATAATAATTATGTTAGTTTATATCATATTGAAACCATATTGGGACTACTAAATAACTTTATTTGTTGAAAATAAAAGACTTTCTTATAAAAAAAAGTAGTATTTACTATTCATTGAGAAATCCAATAATTCCACACAATGTAAACATTGATATGATTAATTTAAAAATGAAATTCATTTTTTATTTTAATTGATAAAACATAAAAATTAGGGTTTTAGATAAAAACATATTAAACTGTGTTTAGTTAAAACTATTTCCCATTTGATTTATAAATTACTCAATATTTTCATGATAATTGAAATCAAGAAAATGATTTATTCTATCATTACTCTAACATCCCAACTATGGTTCCACACATTTGTGCCCTAAATCAGTTCACTACATGGCCACAATCATGCCTCCACATACACCAATGGCTACTTACTATTAGGGAGGGTCTATTATTGATCACGTGGAGACTCTACACACTTTATCAGAGCAATACCACAATGAAAATAAATAAAAAATAACATAATGATATAACCAATAACCAAAATGAATTGAATAACATGATGAGAAAAATATAAATACAATATTGAAAAAATAATAAATATTTTCATATCAAATACATGTCAATTTTCAATATAAAACGACTAAAATAAATAGTCATTGGCTAATCCTAAGTAGGTACCGACACTACGACTAGTTACCTCATCCATTC
This sequence comes from Viscum album, assembly GCA_963277665.1. Lineage (NCBI taxonomy): Eukaryota > Viridiplantae > Streptophyta > Magnoliopsida > Santalales > Viscaceae > Viscum > Viscum album. The sequence goes on along the minus strand of OY728157.1, from coordinate 234,565,582 downwards.
CCCTTATCGACAAGTCCATATAAAATGATACTTTTACCCTTATCATTTCCTACCAAAAAGATGTGTATTAATGTAATGATTATGGAGACTTAGTAGGGTATTAGTACAAATATGTAGTCCTCCAATAATATTGTATAAAATAATATCAAGTCAATAACAGTGTATGTTGTTCTATAAAGAAGAATGCATAATCCATAAGGTAAACAATAATAATTTATTCAATTAATTTTTACATAGAACCATAACACCTAGTTCATGAGGACATCCAATCTCCAAATACATTATTTTATCCATTCTAGAATATTATCCATATCAAAAAATTAATTCACATTTAATTATTACACATGGTCTTTAATTATCCATTTCATATCAATTCATTATCAAGACCAACATGAACCAAAGTCTAATTCCAATATTATGGGCATAGAATGTCTTTTCTAACACCCCATGGGTATTTGGAGCATCCATCACTACCACACACCCCATGAACTCCTGACTGTGCGCGAGCTTCACCCCGAGACCTGTGGCTGGGGCTCTGAAAGCTGAAGCATCTCATGCCTCACTGTCAGACACTATCATTCTCCGATCACAACGTCCTTTTCATGCGACGATTCCAGCAAAACATGTTCAGATGATCTCGACAACTATCATGATGGCACGCCCTCGGTGGGGTGTAACATGACAGCTCGTATACCCTAAACGTCCATACTGGTGGTACACTACTAGAAGGTCCAACGAACTGGAATTTAAACCCACTACAAGACTCTCTTTAGAAACAAATTTACCTGACACACTCTGCTCATCAGATGAGGGACCTTCACGAGCAACTGGATACGGTGGATCACCAACCGTTTGCGCCCTGAAGACCAAATCAGCTAAGAATACCATATGCACCAACTTCTCAAAAGTGATGATCCAAAAAGGGAGGAATCACTCATTGATCTCTAGATGAAGACACTGATGAAGTCAGAAGTCTTCATCGAGTCCTGCGACACTACCCCTGAAAAAAGAGACACAAGATCCTTGAAATGTCCAACATACACTTTCACCAACTACTGGCCATGTTGAACATGCATGAGCTTTTCTATTTTATTCGTCTTCACCTCCACAAGTATAAACCATTGAACGAAGATGACTTTAACGAAATACCACATCATCCCAACTTGCAGTAATGGCAGGGAGAACAACTCCGACTCATCCAGAGTTGGACCTTCGAACAGACCCAAAACAACATGCACTTTAACAACTCCAGGAGTTCCCAATACCCTGAAGATGCGTTCGTCCTCTTCAAGACACTCCATTGTCTCTAACTGACTCCAATCACCATGTAGGACAGACGGCGTCTGAGAAAGACCAGAAACTGGTCAGGACTCATCAAAACTCTGGGGACCTTTCTGGGCGGCATTTCTGAACAAAATATATTACACCAAACCGAAACCAATATCAATCGAAGCAACATCAGTAAAGCGCCTTCTTCAAAAAACAACCAGCTAAAAAAACATACAACAAACACAACCCAAAATTCCCTGTCCAAAATTCTCGTTCCATTTTAGATTCCAAAACTACCCTTTTTACAAAACCTCTTTCTCTCAAGACCACTTTCCAAATACCAAATCTACTGTTCACATAACAAAACCCACACTCTAAAACAAAAACCAATTTCTGAAAACATTTCCCGCTTAAAAATCCAATTTAGAAAAAAAAGGTCAAGCCTTTAATTTCAAATACGCCCATGTAATCCCAGGAACCATTGCACATGTCTTCATCCACTATCTTTCATACGCATCACCATGCATTTTCCACACACACTTTCACATGTGAAAATGTTTATAAGGGGTACCTGAGGTTTCACCCCAAACCATTCATAACCACTTTCCATGCAAACAATTGTTTTACAAATCAAAGACTTTTAGTTTTTAAAATCCATTTCATAAATTTAATGTCATTTAAAAAAAATATGTCGCATTTTCAAATACCCCCTTTTATCATTTACAAAAACGCACTTAAACAAACCAGATGAAAAACGACACTCAACATGCATCAAACCACTGGAGGGACTAGCGGTCACACTTAACCTAGCGACATGGTAGTGGGTCATGCCCCAAGTAAGCGTCGACAACTAGGAGGAATTCAAACCGTTACCTGGACTCCACATGGGTCACTACTCCATGTGAGATCACGATGTAACATCGGCTTACCTCCGTTGTAATCCCACAATCCAAAACAAACCAATACGAAACAAAGACTCAATTCCCGGACTACCCCTGGCGACTCGAGGTGCGAAACGGGCGATGGTTCATGAATTCCTTCCCGTACCTACCTCTCGAGTCCCGACACACCTAATCTCCAAATACCAGACACCCCATATAACAAGGGCCACCTCTGATACCATTTTGTCATGAACCAACCTGGGTCGACCCTGAACCGGTCACCCGAGCCGGCCCGCGACATGGCCCGAAGGGCGTTCCCGATCCCCATGGGCGGGAAACTAGTGTCGGGCATCAAAATTAAATAGGTGGGAATGATTTGGCCCAAAAGAAAAATAAATTAAGTAGCGGAAATATATTGAACATATGAAAAAAAAGAAAGATCAACCAACAACGCCACTAACCTGACCACGACTAAAACTCCACGTGACCCCTTGGGTCACCTTCCAATACCACAACCAATGTCGCTAAAGCGAAAAACTGAATCTGGAACCTACAACATAACTAAAAACAAGAAAACACTATAGGCGTGAGTATTAAAACTCAGTAGGTAGGCCTGACTAATTCTATTCCCAATGCACATACCAATAAATAATGAAAATATCATTTCCAGGTTTGAACTAAACTATATAAAATATGGTTTCCACACACTTTCATTTCTAAAACAAGTAACAGTCCATTGCCATTTTTAATTTAGAACATGTTTAATGTTGAAATAAATAGGTGCATTTCATTTTTAAAACATTTTTCGAACAATTTAGAAATCCAAACTTTAGTTGATAGTCAAAAGGAAAATCACACACAACACACAATAATGGAAATGGTAAAAGTGGCACACATGGGTCCGCAACTGAACTCGACCTCTCAATCATCTTCCACACACAAATAAACACTAAAAGAAACATGGGATGAACCTAGGAGATCGTGAACAATCCAGAACATATTATACATCTGACTCATCCTGAAGGCATGACCTAACTCGATGACGTCATAACTCCCATACTACTACCCGGTATAGCCCTGCATGGCCAAACTAAGAGGAACCATCCCCATAGCTGCAATAAATCATTATTCCCCTGCTATATGGCCACTAGCCCGTGCCTGGTCTAAACTAGTGCAATAATCGTTCTCAGAAGATTCACTCACTATGGTGAGTTCCCATGTCATCACATATAATAAAAGATATGTGAATAAACAATTGCAAACAATCAGTCACGATGCACAAACATCACATATAGCTCACGTAATCAACGAACATCAATGATCACCCCAGAATGGGTTTTCCAAAATAATTTATTTTATTAAAGTGCCAAGCGGGCCTTCACCAATTTTAATGAAAAATCACAATTCTCGAGAAAACCCAAAACACTTGTTCAAAAGAAATTCTTTATATTTAAAACTAGAAGTACATCTGAAATTCCATGGATTATGTTTAAAGGCCTAATGGACATTCTTTCAATACTGGGTGTCCGCTCATCAAGAAAAAATTTCAAGTGTTCAGTATAAAATAAATGGCTCTTTTCACACCAAATAACCATTTAAAAATTAATTATCATATATTATTTATCATTCATTAAAATTTAATAAAACAACATGCAATCAATAAATTCTAAATCTAAAGCTAACTGCAGTGGGGGACCTATCTCATCTCGTTGTCCAAACAAAATGGCATGTCATACACACACAGACGTACAAAAATGTGCACGCCGACCATCGCAGGACGGTGGAAGAATCTTATCAACACGCTATAACCGCCAAGGTAACTACAATACATAAACACAGACTTAATCAATCCAAACGAACAAACAACGCAGAGAACCACCTCGACCTACTTTCAAAATATACTTTCATCATTTTCACTATTTATTAAACCACTTTAAAATTTATAAAACGATTCCCAAAAAGTAACTCATAGCCCACACACCAAAAACTCATCCAAAGAACGCATTTCCGATCAAACTCACACCCAAAAATACAGAACAAATCTCAATGCACTTGAAACCAAGGTGATAAAATGACGCCAACCTGAAACCGATGTGAATCTTCGTTCGCACCTCAACCACACATTTTCGGGACTAGAACAAACAATAATCATGGTAAATCAAATGAAAAGACTCAAAACCAATCTCCAAAACTATGTAATAAGATAACTAAAGATTCCACAGAGGTGAGAATTATGTTTGAGAGAAATTGAAATCGTGCAAGTGCCAAAGAATTAATTAGGAAGGGAATAATTGGGTTGTACTACCTCAAACCAAGCACGGACACAATAATGCTTCAGCGCGAGGACAACCTCCCACGCACCAATCGCACACCTAAAACAACGAGGCAAACGTGCAAATCAACACCCATGGTGTTGGGACTTGGCCAAAATAAATAAATTTAAACTCCAAAAAGGTAGAAAATAAAAACATTGAACCACCAAAATAACACCCAAAACTATTTTCACAAAACTACCACTTTCATTAAAACCACAACCAACTACCCACATAATTTAAGGAAACTAAAACAACCCCTTTGAAACTATAGAACCCTTTCTCAAAACATTTTACACATTAAACAAGTCCTAGTATTAGTAAACCAAACATGTCGAACCAAGTTCACAAATAGAAAACCACCCTCACACCATAATTGATGCCAAACCATTAATGAAAACGCCCAACTTCCAATTAGTGAAATAATAGTATTTAAAATAAACATCATAAGTTCTAAGACTCTAAGCCTTGCACATAATGTACCTTAAAAATCATGATTTCACAAACCAAAACAAATTCCAAAAAGATACCACATGATTAACAAGGTGTCAAAGTGGTTCTAGCTTAAAAAAAACCACATGATGGAAAGAAAAAAATACCCGAGCGGGGAAGGGGTTCACGGCCTGCTAGAGCAGGCGCAAGGAGGAGGCTTGGGGTTGCGGTTGGCGCTGCAGGTCGGGGAGAAGGGGCACCGCTAGGAGGAGGTGCGGAGGCCAGGTGCGCCACAAGTCTAGCGAGGCAGGGAGGGTGTAGCAGGGTCTCCGGGTCGCTGCAAATGAGCAGGATCTTGGGAGGGCTGCGAATATGAGAGTTGCTTTGCATGAGGTAGGAGTTGCTGGCGGCCGGATGGTGGAGTGGAGGTAGAATCGTCGGTCAGTGTAGTAGGAGGAAGGCGTAGTGTAGGGGGGGTGGAAGGGGGTTGTTGGCCAATGAAGGCAGGAGCTGGATAGTGATGCAGGGATAGGGAGGGTGCATGACGATGTGGCACTGTGCAGGACGTGTGACAAAGGCGGCCAACCTGCAGGAAGGGGGGGCCGAGTCGCAGACGTGCAGGGAGGCGAGGTCTTGGGTAGGAGGGGGATCGTGGCGCCAAATAGAGACGGGGAATGGGGAGAAAACGGGTAGGGTGAGGGTTTCTTAAAAAAATCATTCTATTTTATTAATAATAATAATATTAGTAATATTAATAACATTAATATTAATAATAATAACAGAATAATGTTTATAATAATAATACAAATAATACTAATAATAATAACAATGATGATGATAAAAGAAACATAATATTATTATTAATAACAAACATTATTTTTAAAACATAAGTTATTTAATTATCTAAATACCAAAACTAGATACCCGCATGCTCGTCGCATTGATAAAAAAACACACGCAAATTGCGCACCTCTACACAGTCTGCTTGGGCACCCACACAAGCACATGAGGCGACCGCACAGTGATTTCTAACCACACGGTGCCCGTGCACGGGTCTGAAACCAAGTAAAAAAAATTAAATGATGAATATTTTAATCCAGGTCCTAGACCGGACCTTGGCGCGAGAACTCAAGGAAAAAATAATAAAATATAAATAATTTAAGAAGTCTGGGTGTGACAATTCTCCCCACCACAGACACTTTCTGCCCCCAGAAAGTCACCCAGCCGAACGATGGGCCAAGAAATAATCCATGCCCAAATAAAACTAAAAGAGACCACAACATAAGAGAATAGGAGAACACAAGAGGGTTCTCCCCACCACAAGAACTCAACTAGTGTGGAATTTTTATCACTCAAACATACCACCTTGCGAAGGGGGTCGACATGGGATCTCCCAACTGATCTAGACTAACCTCTATTGCACGAGGGAAACAACACCTCCGTCAAAACATGGAACTCTCGACTCAGACCAATGAAATACAAACACTAGAGAAAAACCTTCGAACATAACTTAACCCAAACGGTAAACCTAAGCATAATCGCAAGCCTGGACTCCTCCCCAGGCACTTACATCTCCAAACACACACCTCTAAACCAAGATTGACCCATACAATGGTCACTCACTCTCTTAGGAAAAACAAACAGTACAAAAAAACCTAACTCGACAACAAAACTGTTTAGATTACAATAAAGCATGTTCGTCATAACTCCACAGCGAAACAATAAACTTACAACAACATCAAAACTTTAACAGTAAAAAAATATGTGATTAAAAGACATTAAATGTTACACTGCCAACACGAAACACAAAACCTGAACCAAGGATTCAAACCCCCGTGAACTACTGACTATGCACAAGATTCTCCCCGAGACCTATGGCTGGGGCTCTGATAGCTGAAGCATCTCCTTCCTCATAGTCAGACATTGTCATTCTTTGATCACAGCATCCTCTTCATACGACGCTTCCTGCAAAACATCTTCAGATGATACCAACAACTGTCATGATGGCGCGTCCTCGGTGGGGTGTGACATGACGGCTCGTATTCCTTAAACTTCCATACTGGAGGTACACCATTAGAAGGTCCGACGAACTAGAAGATAAATCCAATACAAGGAACTCTTTAGAAACAAATTTACCTGACACACTCTTCTCGTCAGATGAGGGACCTTCACGATCAACTGGATATGGTGGATCTCCAACCCTTTGCGCCCCGTAGACCAACTTCGCTAAGAACACCTTATGCACCAACTTCTCAAAAGTGATGCTCCCAAAAAGGGAGGAATCGCTCATTGATATCTTGACGAAGACCCCTGATGAAGGGAGATTTCGTCATCTAGTCCTGTGACACTACCCCTAGAAAAAAGAGACACAAGATCCTTGAAATGTTCAACATACGCTTTCACTGTCTACTGGCCATGTTGAACATGCATGAGCTCTTCTATTTTCTTCATCTTCACCTCCACAAGTATAAACCATTGAATGATGTAGACTTCAAAGAAATACCACATCATCCCAACTTGCAGTAATGGCGGGGTGAACAGCTCCTACTCGTACAGAGATGGACCTTCGAACAGACCCAAAACAGAATGCACTTTAACAGCTTCCAGAGTTCCCAATACCCTGAAGACTCTTTGGTCCTCCTCAAGCCACTCCATTGTCTCTAATTGACTCCAATCACATTGAAGGATAGACAACGTCCGAGAAAGACAAAAAACTGGGCATGACTCATCAAAACTCTGGGGTCTTTTCTGGGTGGCATTTCTGAACAACATATATATCACCAAGCTGAAACCAATATCAATCGAAGAAACCTCAGTAAAGAGCCTTCATCCAAAAACAACCAGCTATAAAAATACAAACCACAAACACAACCCAAAATTCCCTGTCCAAAATTATCGTTCCATTTTAGATTCCAAAACTACCTTTTTTTAAAACTGCTTTCTTTCAAGACCACTTTCGAAATTCCAAATCCACCTTTCACAAAACTAAACCCTCACTCTAAAATAAAAACCAATTTCCGAAAACATTTCCCACTTAAAAAGCCAATTTAGAAAAAAAAAGGTCAAGCCTTTAGTTTCATATACGCCCAGGTAATCCCATAAACCGTTGCACATGTATTCATCCGCTTTCATTCATACACACCAACACGCATTTTCCACGCATCCTATCACATGTGCAAATGTTCATTAGGGGTACCTGAGGTTTCACCCCAAACCATTCTCCAGCACTTTCCATGCAAAAAACGATTTTCCAAACCAAAGGCTTTCAGTTTTTAAAATCCATTTCATAAATTTAATGTCATTTAAAAGAAATATGTCCCATTTTCAAAAACCCCTTTATTCCATTTACGAAAACGCACATACACCAACCAGAACGTAAACAAAACTCAACTTGCATCAAACCACTAGAGGGCCTAGCGGTCACACTTAACCTGGAGACATGGTAGTGGTTCATGCCCCATGTAAGCGTCGAAAACTAGGAGGAATTCAAATCATGTACCCGGACTCCACATGGGTCACTACTCCATGTGAGATCACTATGTAAGATCGGTTTACCTCCATTGTCATCCCTCAATCCAAAACAAACCAAAACAAAACAAATAATCAATTAATGGACTACCTCTGGCGACTCGATGTGCGAAACGGGTGAGGGATCATATTGTCCTTCTCGTACCTACCTCTTAAGTCCCGACACACCTAATCTCCATCTACCAGACACCCCAAATAACAAGGGACACCTCTGATACCATTTTGTCACAAACCAACCCGGGTCGACCCTGAACAGATCACCCGAGCCGGCCCGTGACATGGCCTGAGGGAGTTCCCGATCCCCACGGGCTGGCAACTAGTGTCAGGCATCAAATGTAAACAGGTGGGAAAAAATTGTCACAAAAGAAAAATAAATTATGCAGCGGAAATAAATGGAACAAATGGGAAAAAATAAAGAGAAACCAACAACGCCACTAACATGACCATGACTGAAACTCCATGTGACCCATTTGGTCACCTTCCAATACCAAAACCAATGTCGCTCAAGCGAACAACTGAATCTGGAACCTACAACAGAACTAAAAAAAGAAAACACTATAGGCGTGAGTATTAAAACTCAGAAGGTAGGCCTGACTAATTCTATTCCCAATGCACATACCTATAAATAAAGAATTTATCAATTCCAGGTTTGATCTAAATTATATAAAATATGGTTTACACGCACTTTCATTTCTAAAAAAAGTAACAGTACATTTCCCTTTTTAATTTAGAACATGTTTAATGTTGAATGAAATAGGTGCATTGCATTTTTAAAACATTTTGCGATCAATTCATAAATCCAAACATTAGTTGTTAGTCAAAAGGAAAATCACACACAACACACACTAAGGGAAATGGTAAAAGTGGAACACATGAGTCAGCAACCAAACTCGACCTCTCAATCGTCCGCCACACACAAATAAACACTAAAAGAATCATGGGTCAAACCTAGGAGATCGGGAACAATCCAGAACATACTATACATCTAACTCATCCTGAAGGCATCCCCTAACTCTATGACGTCATAACGACCATACTACTACTCGGTATAGCCCTGCATGGACTAACCGATGGGCCCAATCCCCATAGAATAAATAACTCAGTATTCCCCTTCTAAGGAGCCACTAGCAAGTGCGTGGTCTAAACTAGTGCAACAATCGTTCTCAGAAGATTCACTCACTATTCCTAGTTCCCATGCCAACACATATAATAATACCGGGGTGAATCAACAATTCCAAAAAATAAGTCATGATGCACAAACATCAGATACAGCTCACGCAATCAACGCACACCAAAGATCACCCCTGAATGGGCTTTCCAGAATAATTTATTTTATTAAAGTGCCATGCGGTCCTTCACCAATTTTAAAGCAAAACCTCATTTCTCGAGAAAACCAAAACACTTGTTCAAAGAAATCATTTATATTTAAAACTAGAAGTACATCTAAAATTCCATGGATTATGATTAAAGGCCAAATAGGCATCCTTTCAATACTGGGTGTCCTCTCATCAAGAAAATGTTTCAAGTATTCAGTATAAAATAAACGGCTCTTTTCACACCAAATAACCATTTACAAATTAATTTACTTATATTATTTCTCATTCATTAAAAGTTAATAAAACAACAATAAATCAATAAATTCTAAATCTAAAGGTAAGTGCAATGGGGGACCTACCTCGACTCTTTGTCCAAACACAATGGCATGTAACGCCTCGCACAGACGTACAAACACGCGCATGCCGACCATCACATGACCGTGGAAGAATCTTGTCAACGCGCTTCAACTGCAAAGGTAAATACAATACATAAACACAGACATAAACAATCCAAACGAACAAAAAACGCAAAGAACCACCTCGACCTACATTCAAAATATACTTGCATCATTTTCACTATTTAATAAACCACTTTATAATTTATAAAACGATTTCCAAAAATTAACTCATAGCCCACACACCCAAAACTCATCCAAAAAACGCATTTCCGATCAAATGCACACCCAAAAACACATAGCAAAGCTGAACACACTTGGAACCAAGGTGGAAAATTGACACCAACCTGAAACCGATGCGAATCGTCATTCGCACCTCAACCGCACCTTTGCGGGTCTAGAACAAACTATAATTATGGTAAATCGAATGCAAAGACTCAAAACCAAACTCCAAAATGATGTAATAAGATAACTAAAGTTGCCACAGAGGTGTGAAAAATGTTTTAGAGAAATTGTAAGCATGAAAGTGCCAATGAATTAATTAGGAAGGGAAAAATGGGGTGCGCTTACCTCAAACCAAGCATGGACGCAGTAACACTTCAGTGGATGGAAAACCTCCCGCACACCAATCGCACACCTAAAACAACGAGGCAAATGTGCGAATCAACACCCAAGGTGTTGGGACTTGGCCAAAATAAATAAAATAAAACACCAAAAAGCTAGAAAATAAAAACTCCCAACCACCAAAATAACACCCAAAACTATTTTCACAAAACTAACACTTTCTTTAAAACCACAACCAAATACCCACATTATTTAAGGAACATAAAACAACCCCTTTGAAACCATAGAGCACTTTTCCAAAAAAATTTACACATTAAACAAGTACTAGAATTAGTCAACCAAACATGTCAAACCATGTTCACAAATAGACAACCACCATCACACCATAATTGACGCCAAACATTTAATGAAAACACACAATTTCCAATTAGTGAAATAATATCATTTAAAATAAACACCATAAGTTCTAAGACTCTTAGACTTGCACATAATGAACTTTAAAAATCTATATTTCACAAACCAAAACAAATTCCAATAAGATACAAAATGATTAACAATGTGTCAAAGTGGTTCCAGCTTAAAAAGCATCACAAGATGGAAAGAAAAAAATACCAGACCGGGGAAGGGGTTCGCGGCCTGCTGGAGAAGGCGCAAGGAGAAGCCTCGGGGTGGCGGTTCGCACTGCAGGTTGGGGAGAAGGGGCACTGCTAGGAGGAGGTGTGGTGGCTGGGTGTGCCACAAGTCTAGCGAGGCAGGGAGGGCGTAGCTGGGTCTTCGAGTCGCTGTAGATGAGCGAGATCATGGGAGGGCCGTAGAAAAGAGAGTTGCTTTATAGGAGGTAGGCGCTGTGGGCGGTCGGACGGTGGATCGAAGGTAGAATCTTCGGTCGGTGTAGTAGGAGGATGGCGTAGCACATGGGAGCTGGAAGGCGGCTATTGGCCGATGAAGGAGGGAGCTGGATAGAGATGCAGGGACAGGGAGGGCGCACGATGGGGTGACACTGTGCAGGCCGTGTAACAAAGGCGGCCAAACTGGAGGAAGGGTGGGCGGAGTTGCGGACTTGCAGGGAGGCGAGGGCCTGGGTAGGAGGGGGCTCGCCGCGCCAAATAGAGACGGGGAAGGTGTAGAAAATGTGTACGGTTAGGGTTTCTTAAAAAAATCAATCTATAATAATAATAAAAATAATATTAGTAAAATTAATAACATTAATATTAATAATAATTACAGAATAATGTTAATAATAATAATACAATTAATACTAATAATAATAACAATGATAATGATAATATCAACATATTATTATTATTATTATTAAAAAACATTATTTATAAAACATAAGTTATTTAATTATCAAAATATGAAAACTAGATACCCGCATGCTCATCGCATATATAAAAAACATGCACGCAAATTTCACACCTCTACACAGTCCACTTGGGCACCCGCACAAGCACATGGGGTGACCATATGGTCATTTCTAACCACACGGTGCCCGTGAACAGGTCTAAAACCAAGTAAAAAATTAAACGATGTATATTATAATCCGGGTCCTAGCCCGGACCTTGGTGCGAGAACTCATGGCCAAGAATTAAAAAAATATAAATAATTTAAGAAGACCGAGTGTGACAGAGAAGAATAGAAAAGGGATGAGAAATAAAATTGGAAGAGATTAACTTACTAAGAAAGAATCATATCTTCTATACGAGCATCAAGGAATAAGAAAAAGAAGTTTGGAAGCCTTAGTAATTCATATTTGAGACTCCACAAAAGAGATATAATTTTTATGGTTGAGATAACAGTAATTAGGGGTTAATATTGGATGGGGGTTTGGGAATTTGAAGACAATTTTTTTGGTTAATTAAAAACTTATGCAAATTTATTTGGGTAATGGTGCTCAATTTACTAAATGGTGTGCCTTGTTTTGGGGGTGTTGCAAAATATCATATTAGATGGATCATGTTTAGAAAGACATGTTTCATCAGTGTAATCTATCTCTATATGTGGTCTTGCAGTTTTCTTATCCATGGTGCATGGTTTGGGAAAACTGTGTGCCTATTATGACCTACCCTTCTTACTTCCAATTATATAAATATTTCACCCATAAACGCCTAGTATAAATCCTGAAAAAGTATACTAAAAACAATGAGTAATCATAATTATAATTATAATTTAGGCATCTACTTAAAAGGATGGGATCATATAGTTTTCGGGGATTCTAAAACTACTAGGTGATCTTATGAACTCCACGGGTGGAATTAACTAAATATTACAACAAATGTGTATCCAAAGAAATCATTTTTTCACATTAGAGTCATTAATATGAATAAATTATGGTATCAATTTTAGAATGTGGTAAAATATGCAACATCTCAAGGAGTCATGTTTTAATGAGGTTGGATAGTCATACAACCACCTTGAAACTATATTAGTTTTGGAGAATCAATTACATGCATTATGAGGAGATTTTTTATATATAATTACAACTAAATACTCAAGCATATGGTTATTTTGAATCTAGTAATGTGGGATACTATTATTTATTAAATATTTAGAGGAATTTATTGATTTGTTTAATAGGGAATATCTAATCTTTATTAACGATTATAGAACTCATATACTGGTGTTGATTTTTTTTATAAAATGTATCGAAATTCCATACTTACATTGTGATCAATATTGTACAATGTTCATTTCCAAAATTCTTGAATTTACAGTTGTAACACTTGTTATTTCACAATGTAATCAGATATAGTAAGTTTGATGTACTAGATTCCACACTACCAGTTGATCCAATCGGGATGAGGATATGTGAATTATACTTAGGGAGACTCATTTATGATTCATTTAATGATTACAAAACAATACAATCATAAATTTATAACTAGTATTGGGAAAATTTATGACATAGATGATTCAACATCTAATCTCATATCAAAGAAGACTACAAGGAGAATCAGTTGTTATAAATGAATGATATGGTGATTATAATAGATTTGTGTAGATTTAATCAATGATCGAGAAAATTCAATGACTTCCATTATTATTTCAATATAATTATATTAAATCGGCTTCATTTAAGAATAAAATTTTTAATATGAAATAGATAAAAAAACATCATCAACATTTAGGAGTTATATTACAAGATTATAAAAACATAAAAAATTCATATTTTTTTCCTAAGGTTGAGAATGGTGAATGAAAATGTGGAATGACCAATTCAATGTGTGATAAAAAATGGAAAATGAAAATTAATTTCAATGAATATAGGTCTATTAAAAAATTAGATATTTTCTTCATATTTCATGGGATAATTTTATGAAATATAAAATGTAATGAATTGAATTAAAAGTAAGAATATGATTTCATATGGTATATATTCATCATGGTATGTATGGTTTATATTTTTATTTTTGTTATTAGATTCTGAATTTGCGTCACACATTTGAATACAAAAAAAACATAGTATGTATGGAAATGATTCATAAAGGATGGCCAATTCTCCAAGCAGCTGCGAAAGTATGATTCCTACATTTGTAGTGAGATGTATCCAACTTATACACAATAATATTAATTAATATATTTGATCATTCATTACATATTATCAAAACATTTATCTCACATTTTTATTAGACATAAAGACTAATTATTCCTTTTATGGAATTAATTCTATTAATGTTGAATCATACTAAACTAATTGTTTATTAATGATTGAATCGTTATTTATAAATGATTATAATAAAATATAATATTCAACAATACCAATTTGTTCAAATGAAATTAGTATATAGTAGTACTATTTTCTTAAGGATATAATTTTTATGGTTTTATATTATTTAGATAAAAGGAATTTAGTTATTATATAAACAATTTTTTGTTTTCATTTGGGAAAAGGAAACACCAAAAATAAATCCATACTACAAATATTTCAAAATTTGTTCAACTTGAGAACATGAAATATTAAATTTGTAAGATGAGGTGAATATAAATTATAATAGTACAATAGTATTATTAAGTAGTGTACATGTTAATTATAAAATGTACATTGTTATATGATTAAAGTTAATTTTTCCTCATGTGGTAAAAAATTTAATGAAAAATCGATCATGAAATGTAGAGTAGATATATTACTAAAATCGTTTTTTTGGTACACAAAAAAGTTATGATTTCTTTAAGGAGGATGGATGGTTATACACACATGAATTTATATAGAAATAAAACTTATAATGGATTAATTCATATATTCACATTTTCCTATACTCTTCATATTCATGATGTCTGTAAATGAATAATCAATGTTGTGATTCATATGAATTAAAAATAAATCCTTTATCTTATTTTATGTCATTTATAGTTTATGATGTTATACCATAAAAATATTCCTATTATTATGATAAATGGATATCATATGGGTTAATCAATGATATAAATCAATTATTTAATAATAAGATGTTTATAGGAAAATATTTTGTTGATAATATAAATAATTTTACTTAAAAAAAGTCCATCAAAATTATATATCATAATTTGATCAATGTTTATTATTGATATACCTAATATAGAAATGTGGAATCAAATAAATAGATTTAATATATTCAAATGGTTTTATATCTCAATTATAGATAGTGGGAGAATGATTCACTTGGGTTAGGTCATGTTTGAAGATACGTAACTAGGTGGAATAAGAATATGTTCCATAATATCATATGGAATGCAAATGATTGAAAAATTACAAATATGTATGGTGAATGAAATAGTGGTGATGTTTTAATATTAAATATGGTGGGTGATAAATTGTTCATTGGATTAATATATCCTATAATGAATGAATAGGTTGAAACTACTTATGATAGAATTTTTTATATGAATTTTGAAAATGGATTCTTTATACCCAAGTCATCTATTAATTTTGGATGTATCTTAATTTGATGTACATCCATTATCGGGGAACTAGTTTAAAAGAGAGGAAAACCAGTATTCCTATGGGATAAATATGATATAATACCATAGTTAAATAATGTTAATGACTATGAAAATCTCATTTATTGTCGTTGTTGTCATATCTAAAAATATATGTGTATTGAAAATTCATATACAGTGGAAGAATAATTGTAAAATATTTAAGGATAAATCATAGTTATTGGATACCAAAATAGAAAATTATGTTTTTTTCGTAAAATTATTTATTTTTATCATAATATAACAATAATATCCAAGATTCCATGTTTATATAAATAAGAAAATTAATAAACTTGAGTGTATAATCCATTTTGGAGTCTAAATCAAAGATGTAATGTCATGTATAGTAGAGTAATCATGAAATAGAGGTGTGTTCAGCCCAATAACTAAATCAATAACTCAACAAAAGCATGATCTTTTGATGTGAGATATAAAATGGATAATTAGTATGTTGGATCTATTGGATGTGGGAGTTTTGTAAAAGTGGATTCCCTAAACCAAAGTGGAATTTTTTTTTGATTTAAATATCATGTATAAAATCAGTTATTAATTTATTTTTATTAACATTAAATTTTTTATATTTCTATGTATAATATTTAAAAGTTAATTTATTTATATGACATATAATATCAAATGGTCATATCATCTCCCGTGATATAATGGGTACCTAGAGATAACATAAAAATAATCCTAATGTTATTATCTATCATATAGAAACATAATTCTGCTAGGACATAGACAGTGTTTGATCATTTTTATTGGGGGAAAATAAGAATTTAAAATTCATTTAATTAAGATCATACTTGGTGATATCATGAAGATGAGATCCTGAGAACTTATACTCTAATAGGAACACCACAATTTTATAGTGAAATTGGTAGTTATTATTGTTGAACACATGTGATGGTCTCTGTTGATGCTCCTTTCGTCACAGAATCTAAAGATCAGAAAAGGGAATATCTGAGCTCAAAGTGATTCAGCCTTTGAAGAAAATATCAAAAATCAATAAAGGAAGGAAGAAAGGATCAAAATCAACCTCACCGCGCATGTTATCTAACTGGCGCGCAAGTGTACCTGCGCGGCCACCTTGGTCGCGCAGGTGACTTGCGCGACCTAATTGGTAACCGCCCGGTAACCGCCCGGGGTCTTCTTTTGCCTATAAATAGACCCTGTGGGCCCCCCATTCGGGAGGATCTTTTTCCAGAAACTCGGGTTGAAGATCCCGACGCCCAAGTCTCTTCTCAAATCTTCCGGAACACTTCTAAGGTAATTTCTTACCTAGAACGGAAGATCTAAAGAGAAGAAGGAAGGCCTAAGTGTTGAAACTGATCAAACACTTGCGTGCCGACTTATTTCCTTCAATAGAACATGCGCGTCCCCTTTCTGTAAGAACCTCAAGAACATTCTAAAGGGTTCAAAAAAGAGTCGCTCAAGTATTTCATTTGCTGGTTGAAAATCGCGCAAGTACACTATGTGTCGCGCAGGTATACCTGCGCGACCAACACTTGCGCGCCCACGGAAGACTTGCGCGCCTTGCAAGACTTGCGCGCCCCTATCTTTTTGGGTGCCCATCTTGTCCATTTTTACCCCTCTTAAGCCATTTCACCTTTCCTTTTCAAGATTCAGTCTTCAAGACACTCTTCAAAGCCATTTATGGCATGATTTCTTTATTTGACTTTCTTATCTGAAAGGAATTCTGTGGAATCTCTCTCAAAGTCTAGTGATTTATATATCCTTATGTCACTAAAATAAGGAGAGTTCATTCATTCAACCTCATCCTTTAATATTAGAGAATCTTAACCTGGGTCTCCTTTTCAAGAATAATCCCCAGTTATAAAACCTTTAATCTGGGCATCTTCCTCAAGAGTAAGCCCCAAATTCTTAAAGTTCCCAATCTTGGGCATCCTCCTTAGGAGTAAGCCCCAATCAAGTCCTTTAATCTTGGGCATCTTTCTTAAGAATAAGCCCCAACCTTAATCATGGGAATCCTCCTCAGGAGTAAGCCCCAAACTTTAAATCCCTAACCTGGGTCTCCTTTTTCAGGAATAAGACTCAGTCATAACCTTGGGCTTCCTTTTCAGGAGTAAGCCCCAAGTCCCTTAACCTTGGGTCTCCTTTTTAGGAATAAGCCCCAAGTTCCCTTAAATTTCTCTTAACCAGTCATAATTTACCTTTGATTTGGGTTTCCTTTTCAGGAGTAAAACCCCATCATAAGTCCCCTCCTAACTTGGGCATCCTCCTTAGGAGTAAGCCCCATGATTAGAGTATTCAAATCTCCATGAAGCACATATAACTTTATGGACCCTGTTCATGGATTTTCTCCCTAAAAGTAAATCCTAATCCTTCATCTATCTGGGCAGTCATCCAAACATAAGCCCCAAAAAAAATCTTATGATTGCATCTTTCATGGCACAATTGTCTAAATTTTACCAATACCTCTTGTTTCTCACACCGAGCATGACTCACGTGAACTTAGAGTGTAAAAGTAATTATGACATTCATCTTTGAGCAATCAATCATAAACATCATACTCCATTTCTCGAACTACGTGGGTTCTGATTCCTTTTCCAAAACAAAGGATACGTAGGTAGCCCATTTATGGGTTCGATCCCAACTTTGAAATAATCTCTGTCCTTCTGAATGTCGATAAACGTCAAGTTCCCCACTGAGTGGCTTTGAAACCAGCCTGGTCATCATAATGACCCAGAGACTTTTATATAAATGTTTTGAAGGATACCATTGACCAAGAATCTCTAAACAGATATAGATGATTCTCTATTGATGAAGAACCTCGAATATATATAAAAGATTCTCTAAATTTCTTGCATATTTAATCATTGATTGTTAAAACTAAAGGAAAGAACATTTTTTACTTGGTAAGGTAATAAGGATTCATGAACATAACTTAAATCTATAAAGAGAGTCCCGGAGTAGACAATAATTCCCCTAAAAAAGGTGTGATGAGTCCGACCTCCCATCCTCTCGACTAATGCAAATTCCTAAGCCTCATTAGTCCACAAGCTAATGAGTGCCTGCCTTTGGAAAGTAGGTCCAAACGGATGTGCGATCATGGGATGTTTCCGGTTCTACGAAAAAACCCGTTAGAAACCGATCGGAACGTTTGAATCTCCCGTCCAAGAGGTCATCCCCGGATTCCGTGCGAAACAAAAATGGTGAACCCAAAGTGAATCCTTAACCAAGTTAAAGTGATGTTCTTCTTATTTGTTAGGCCCCTTGGGCCAACAAAGCAATCATTGACATGTGCTCATCCAAAAGATACAGTGGCCGGATTCATCTTGATTATGTCTGTTACATGGAACAGGCACTCTTTTCTCAAGATCTTCTGCAAAATGGCTTTCCTTAAATTCACCCATGTGAATACTGCTGCTGTGAACACCTCTACTGTGAGGTCTGCTGCTGTGAAAACCAATGCTGTTACTCCTGCTAGAACGTCATTCGCTCTGAGGATGACATCACCAACTCAGCTTCTTCAGCGCTGTGTTTCTAATGCACTGGTTAAGGAGTACCGTCACAACGGTACTATCCCAACTCTAGAGGCCGCTCGTCAAGCCCTCCAAGTTAACAACTCTACCTGGTCGTCCGGACAACGACGGCCAGCAATCAAGAAGCAGGCGGTGCTGACTACCGTCTCCAACCGTTTCGGGTCGTTATCCCCGGAACGCAATTTCCATTCACTCCCTTACTCTGAGGAAGTGAATGAGCAGGTCCCGCAGGACCTTAATTCAAAAATACAGGAGTCCTTATCAAGGGCTCCCATCAACAATCGCCGCCAGACTCGTGCGGTAGTGCGCCCTCAACATGATGAGGGTACCGACTCCAGGCATTCAGCTCAAGTTCCTCGAACCCGAGCAGGCAAGATGAACCGCCAGAGACGAAATCCGGTTAATAATAAGCAGGTTGTCATCCCTGCCATCTCCGGAGAAGTCCACCATCCTAACTTGGTGGAAAACAACGAGCAGGCATACACACCTGTTCGTTTTAATTCCGATGTTCAACAGACTCGTCTGACAGCATCAAGCCTATCCCGCCAGGCAATTCTGGCGGAGTACCATAGGCAGGAACATACACCTGCTTATACATCACCAGTTAGTCAGTAGGCTCCTCTAACTACATATGGTGGATCTCGTCAACCGCGTTTGGCGAAGTGTAATCAGCAGGCACATACACCTGCTAATACTAATCAGGCCTACCAACAGTCTCGTTTGACAGCGCCCGGAGAAGTCAGTCGGAAAGTCCCAACGACAAACAGGAGGCAGACTCAACTCTCTGCCTCCACACTTGAGTACTGTCAGGATTCACTGACAGGAAAAGGAGGACAGGAGCAGGCACATACACCTACTCCAAACCCGGAATGGACGTATATCCCCGTTCCGGCGGCTAATGTCACCAAACATATATTGTCAATGGTGAAAGAGCAGAAGCAAATTCCTGCTCATATTATGGATGCTTTCCAGGATATCATAATAGCTTCAGCATCATCTCAGGGATAGACACATAAATCTATCCCTAGCAATGGAGTGACACATCAACGATTCACTCCAGAAAAGACACACACATCTGTTCCAGTCCAAGAGGGTTATGGGGCATACTCCCCCATATCATACGGACAACCAAGTCAGGCACATACACCTGATTTGAGTGGAGATCGTCAGCCTAACCTGAACATCTTTCCTAATCAGGCACATACACCTGCTCAGAGCAATCACTTTCTTCATCAAGTGGTTTCTAAAGCGAGTAAGAAGGCATCTAAGAAAAAGATCCGCCCAGCACAGTCAGGAGATCAAAGTCCAATCTGCAACAAGGCCTTGCTCGATGCTGGAGTTCTTGAATCCCTCAGACATTTATCTGTCGGAATTCAAGATTCTACTCCCTCAGTTCCCAATAACGGGAACATTAATTCTGAAGGTCTTCAACAGACACTTCCTCACAGAGACTTGCTTCATGAAAATTCGGTCAATCTTGAAGTTTCTTCTTCAGATGAGAGCCACATGAACCCTCTGTGTGGTCAGAAGACCAAGGAGCAAGAGATTTCATCTTTTGCTGTAACCCATCATGACGGTCCTCCTCATGGTGATGAACTTCGCTGCGAAAGTCCTCTCCGCTGTAGTGATTCACGTTGTCTCGAAAATTCTTCAGAAGGCAATGTAGTGACAAGAAATCCCTCCTATCTCGAGGCACTTGCAAATGTAAAACCAGTCATGTCTGATGCTTTACTATCAGCAGGTGAAACTCTTTCTCCATCAGAAGATAGCCTGGGGTTCAGGTTATTCTCCGAACCATCCCTGGGTCATTCATCTTCCAGCATGAATAGTGATATCTCTACCAATCTTGTTGAATTTGATGAAGCAGCAAGGAAACACAAACTCTGGTCAAAACAGGTAGAAGAATCTTCATTTAATGATAAAGAGTAAATGCTGAACATGAGGAAAAAACTGGAAAAAGGTGAAGTAGCAGTCATGTTTTGGCCTTTGGCTAACTCCCAGTATGACATTCCAAAGATGTTGACGGATGATGGAATCCATGATATTCGTCTCAACATATGGAAAACTCTTTTTCAATTAAAGAAGAAGGTATTATCTTACGATGAATATGAAAATCATATTAAGATAATAGAAGGGTTACAACGCCAGATTGATTTGGCATCTCTATCAGTCTCTCGGTATCCAAAGGCTAAAAAGCAACAGAGAACCCTTCAACATTCATGCCTTGGCGCACTAAGAAGATTTCGTCAGTTAATTGACAATGCTCCATCTGATGTTCATATCAGAGGATGGGGTGTTCACGGAGCACTACATTTCACAGTGCTTTCCGGTCAGCAAAGCCCGCCGAAAATTGTCTCATGCAATGTTATTTCCCATGGCCGGCCACAGTCAATGGGCTTTGTGCATAATCAAAAGCTTGATCAAGAACAAGCTTCAACTAGTTCCTCTCAAAATCAAGTATATAGAGAACAAGTTGTTGAATTGCTCTACATCAACCAGGCGAGAATATTGCACAAGCTTCTCGTCTGGAGCAAACACGTCATCAAATGACAGAAGTTTCGAAAATCATCTAACGGTCTGTTGAACCAGGTGATAAAAGTGGATACAGGTTAATGCATCCAAATAATTTCCGAACTAAGATTCGTAAGATCAAGAGATATTTTAAGATGATCTCAGACATAGAATTTCAAGAGACACCCCAGCTTGCCAGACTGGGGACTTCTCTAACCCAACCCTCATAGTCAACGAATGGGATTCGAGGAGTTGAGCGGAAGCAGCAGGAACATCCCCAGTCCACCGGACTGGGGACTTTTTCAAATCCTCAATCCCTCCCTCAGAGAAAATCAGTATTCTCTCGATTAGGGAATAAGCCTCAAGAGGAACGAAGAGCCAAGCTGTCAGGAGATTCTATCCAAGTGACGGTTCTCCAAGAAATTCCCGAGGGATCAAGTCAACGGAATGCCATGTCTCATCATGGACATAGAAGGAGACAATATCACAGAAATGCTGATAGAAAGGATTCCATGCAATATGCATCCATTAATGTCATCAATGCCGTTGCTGCTGATTCACCAGATGAGGCTCAATCAGACGGATCAGACGAAGAGGTTCCTGCTCAAGAAGTTGCGCACACAGACCTAAATGAAGAAGGTGTGCACACACGTAATCAAAGGCTTACCCAAAATATGGGCATTCCTTCAAGTAACCCACTTCCCCCTCTCCGAAAAGGATCCAACAAGGGGAAAGGAAAGAATCAGGTTACTTCTCACCCTTCCTCTGAAGGAGGTCAATCGCTCTCATTAGAGAAAAGGTTTTCACAACAGGAGGAAGAAATGAGAGAATTAAGAAGGTTGAATGCAGAACTACTTCAGAATAGTATTCTTCTTAAGAATGCTGAAGTCCGACAGCCGAAGGAATTTGTTGTAACTACTGAGATGGATCAAGAATATCCTCCTTTATCAGTACACCCAGAGAGGTCTAATCCTACGTGTCAAACGCAACAACGGTTGGCAGCACTACCATCAGTTGCAGCACCAACCACCACGTCTGTCCAAGCTCCATTCATTGCACCTACCCAAAACGAATTTCAACCTGACGTTTCTCAAAAGTTAATAACTACTATTGAGTTATTAACAGCTCGGTTAGAAACTATGGAAGGGAAACGGGCGCAAGTTCAACCTGAAAAGAATGTTTACCCTGAATGGGTGGATTCAATTTCTCCTCCATCCAGTTTTGGAAACCCTATTTTCCCTACTTTCAATGGATCAGGCGACCCTGAACAACATTTTACGCATTACGTGTCTTGTTGTGATCCTATGATGGGAACTCCAGAGCAGCAAGAAGCAGTGAAACTCAGATGCTTCATGCGAACCTTGCAAGGACCAGCTTTTGTCTGGTATACAAGCTTGCAATCCCGGTCAGTCATCGGATGGGAGGATCTTCGTCAAAAATTCCTTCTTCAGTTTAGCTCAACTTTGCCAAAAACGAAAGTTTTCTATCATACAAACTGCAAGAAAAGGGAAAATGAAAGAGTCTCTGATTTCATTGCTCGTTGGAAGGGATTAACGTATTACTTGAGTTTAGCACTCCCTCAGGAGGAATTGTTGCCAATCTGTGTGGCAAATTTGCGTGACGAATTACACACGCCATTGACTCCTGTGAAATACACAGAAGGGTTTCGAGACCTTACTTCAATCGCTCAACAGATTGAAGATTCCCTTATACAGGCTAAGGTTAAATCTCGTGTAATTCCATCAGCTTCAGGAAGAAGAATGGGTAAAGCAGAAACTGCTACAGTTATGCTTAAACAGACACCTGTACCTATTTCTACTTCAAAACCTTCATCTTCTCGAAGGGCTCCACCTCCTGAACGCCAACAACAAAGGCTGTTTTGTCCAAATGATCAAAAAGATCAACGACGAAAACAATTTGAGGAAATTAAGAGTAAAACATACTCTTTCCGAAGTGAGCAAGTTCTTGGTTACTTCATTTCAGCTCTGGAAAATAATTTGGTTCAATTACCTGTGCCGAAGAGGCCAAACAAGGAAGGATATGAAGATCGTCCCAATTATTGTCCCTTTCATCAAATGTTGGGGCATCCCATCCAGGAGTGTTTTGTCTTTAAAGACCTCCTGCAAAAGATGGTCGACTTGGGACAAGTCAAATTGAAGGGTTCTTCAGCTCATGTAGCATGTATTACCGCTACAGATCCAGAGGAAGGAGGGGAGTGGCAGGAAGTCAAAAGCAAAACTGCAAAAAAATATGATGATTGGATGGTCAGAAAGACAATCAATTGGACCCATTCCATTTTGCGAACACAATTGAAGAAGCCAATTGTGTCTCCTACAAAAGCTGCAGTAAAGCCTCCATCAAAAGAAAAATCCTCAAAAGGGCAGCTCAATTCAAAGAAGAAAGAGGAATCAGGAGAAGATGAGTATGTATCAAAGCCTAAATTGTCTTTGACTCTGGAAGATTTCATTCCATCTACTTCAAAGCCACGGGCACCATCCCACCAAACGGCACAGCCTAAACAGGCTAACCAGGCAGAGTCTTTATCAGACGAAGAATTAATCTTTGGTTCTGTTAATATGATTCAATTAACAGATTCATATTCCAGTCTTGATGAAACTGAATTCCCTGTATCAAATAATGTAACCTGAGGAAATTCTAGAGGTTCCGGATATAGGGGAAGACGTGGATCTTTCCGAAAACACTAATCTAATTCTACCCCTGCTAGCACTGTATATGCAGCAGAAACTCATGGTAGAGCCCTTCAGCGAGCTCAAAAAGAACAAGCAAGTTCTTCTGCCAATGGCCAACTCAGTTTCGGCACAGTTATTTTGGAAGACCGATTAAAAGTTCCATCTTATTTATCTCAGCAAGTAAATGGATCTAATCAGTCTAATTTTCCAAAACCAAGGATGTTGTCAACTTCAATATAAGATGCATCAGCTTCCAAAGCATCAACTTCCAAGGTAACTGCTAAACCGCATATTCCTATTGGGAAATTCAGACCTCTAGATCAAAAGTATGATATATTGAAACACTTGGCCCAAGTACCATCCAAGTTATCAATTTTGGATGCTTTGAATATTTCAAGAGATCTTCGGGAAGCACTAATCGAAGCTTTGTCAAGTCCTCAGGAGTTTGAAGCTGAAATTGCTGCAGCTGAAATCTATCACATAGAGAATAATCCTGCGGAATACCATGCAGTGATATCTTTTACTGATAAAGATGAAGATGATGTTGTGCATGGGAACATAAAACCTTTGTACTTATCTGGAAAAGTCAATGGTATAGATGTCCGAAGAGCTTTCATTGACAATGCTTCAAGAGTCAACCTCATGCCCATTCGCACACTTCGTCGATTGGGCCTCACGGAATCTGATTTATCTCCTTCTACCATGATGTTGCAAGGATATGATAAAAATGAACAAGAACCACTGGGAGAAGTTACGCTCAGAACTCATTTTGGAGATCTTGTTTCCAATTCGGATTTCATGATTGTTGATCAAGACTCAGCTTTCAATATCTTTCTTGGAAGACCCTGGCTACATCAGCATGCAGCTATTCCGTCATCATACCATAAATGTCTCAAATATTGTTTTGATGGTCAATTTAGAACATTGTATGGTGATAAGGCCCCATTCAAGACATGTGAGTCTCAATACATTGAGGCGGAATTTTATCACACGAAAGGAAGAGAAAAATCTACAATGAAGGAAATTACCAAAGTTAATGCTCCATATGGTTTGGAAAAAATTCCAATAAATCCATTTTCACATGTGAGTACAGATTATGTGTTACCTATCAGTCAAATTGACAAAATAGGCCCAAATCAAAATACTCTTATGGAAAGATCCATAATGTCAATTACGACAATCGAGCCAGACAACATGGGAGAAATTGGTAACTTACCAAGTAGTGATGAAAGCATAAGTGGTGACGTTTTCATTTCATCTGCTGAAATCCAACAAGTCTATACTTCGCTAATCAGGCTAGAAGAAGTTATAGCAACACCAGAGGTGAATATTGATGTCGATTCTCAATCAATCATCTCCTCTTTATTTCCCAAAGAAGACCCTTTATCATCAATAGGGTCGGAAATGGAAGCTTCTTCTTCAAAATGTGAAAATTTTGACATCTCTTATGATCATGAGAATTTCATTTTTTCATCTACTTTGCAAGTTGAAACGGAAGAAATAACACATTATTAAGAGGAAGAGGAAGATCTTAGAGATGCTCCTCCAGCATTTGAAGAGGGTATCTCTACCACTGTGGATGAACTCAGAGAAGTAAATCTTGGTACAGACAAAGATCCACTCCCCACTTTAATTAGTGCGGCCATGACCCTTGAAGAGCAAGAGATGTATATTTCTTTTCTAAAGAAAAATAAAGATATTTTTTCTTGGAATTATACAGAGATGCTTGGCCTTGATCCTGATGTTGCCACCCATCATTTGGGTTTGTCAAAAGAACATAGAGGATTCAAGAAAGCCGCGAGAAGAACACACCCAACCTATGCTGCCAAAATCGAGGCTGAAGTGGATAAGCTTATCAATGCTAACTTCGTCAGAGAAGTTCAATATCCCAAGTGGTTGGCTAATATTGTCCCTGTAAAGAAGAAGAATAGACAAATTAGGGTTTGCATCGATTTCAGAGATCTTAATCGGTATTGTCCTAAAGATTATTTCCCAGTTCCGATTACAGAACTCTTAATTGATGTGACAGCTGGCTATGAAGTACTTTCTTTCATGGATGGATATTCTAGATATAATCAGATCCGAATGGCCCCAGAAGATGAGGAATATACAGCCTTCAGAGCTCCTCAAGGTGTGTTTTGTTACCGGGTGATGCCATTTGGTTTAAAGAATGCAGGTGCAACATGTCAACGCGCCATGCATCGTATCATCAAACCTTTTCGAGGGAAGTTTGTTGAATGCTATGTAGATGATTTGGTGGTTAAATCCAAACAACGTTTTGATCACTTGGCTGATTTGGAAGTCGTATTACACAAGCTTCGACAACATAATTTGAATATGAACCCCTTAAAATGTGCTTTTGGGGTAACCTCAGGAAAATTCATCGGCTTTTTTGTACGCCATCGTGGTACTGAAGTCGGTCCTGGGAAGACCAAATCAATCCTTGGTATGTCACCTGCTTAGAATTTGAAATAATTAAGAGGACTTCAAGGACACTTAGCCTATATTCGGTGTTTCATCGCCAATTTGGCAGGCAAAAGTTTACCCTTTACCAAATTATTGAAGAAAGGAGTCACTTACCAATGGACTGAAGAATGTCAAGAAGCATTTGATGTTCTCAAGAAATACCTCTTGAGTCCACCAATACTTATGCCACCTGTTTAGGGTAGACCTCTTATCCTCTACGTGACAGCTTTAGAGCGATCATTGGGTGCCTTTCTCGCTCAAAAGAATGATGCTGGGAATGAAAATAGTCTCTACTATCTCAGTAGAACTATGCTTGAAGCAGAAACCCGATATTCAAGTATTGAAAAGTGCTGCCTAGCATTAATCTTTGCAGTTTAGAAACTGAGACACTACCTGCAACATCATGAGGTCAAATTGGTATCTCGTAATAATCCGCTCAAATTCATCCTTATTCATCCAATGCTTACAGGACGTCTGGCAAGATGGGCGGTTATTCTACAGCAGTTCGACATTCAGTATGTGTCTCAAAAGGCAATTAAGGGCCAAGCTCTGGCTGATTTCCTGGCTGAACATCCTTCAGTGGAAGACACGTATTCAGATATTGAACTCCCTGATGAGGAAGTTTTCTCTATTCAAGAGAGTCCTCAAACATGGGAAATGTATTTTGATGGTGCTTCTAGAAGTCCAACAGGGAAGAAAATGGAAAATCCTAAAGTCAACAAAGTTGGTTTAGTAATTGTGCTCATTTCTTCAGATAAGGCAGTGTTACCTTATTCCTTTTTGTTGTGGGAAGGTGGTACCAATAATGAAGCTGAATACCAAGCTCTCATTACAGGCTTGGAGTTAGCGCTTCAAGCACAAGTGAATCACTTAAAGGTGAAAGGTGATTCAGACCTGGTAATCAAACAAGTCAATTGGGATTATGCCATCAGAAAAGAAGAATTATTCCCTTTGTATGATTACGTCAGAGAGTTAATGTCGGAATTCCCTTCAGAACCGACCTTTTCTTATGTCCCAAGATCACAAAATGCTCAAGCTGATGCACTGGCTAATATAGCCACATCTTTAGCAGATCCAAATCGGGACGAGACAACCATCTGTATTGCCCACTGTCATGCAATTTCACCTTATGTTCAAGTCAGAACAGAGGAAATTAATGAAATTAGTCCCATTCCTGAACCGTATGGTCATACCATAGGATGGATGTCACCTATCAGGGAATACCTTCAAAATGGAACACTTCCACTTGATAGAGCCGAGAAAGAACAGATTCGGCGACGTGTGGTCAATTTTACTATTTATGATGGTCCAAACCACCTCGAGAAAATTCTCTACAAACGTGGTTTTGATGGAGTTCTCTTCAGATGTATTGATGGTGAAGAGACAGTGGCTGTCATAAAAGAAGTGAATGCGGGAGTCTGTGGTGCCCACCAGTCTGGACATAGACTGTCTGATCAAATTCGAAGGCTTGGATACTTCTGGCCTTCATTGATACAAGATTGTGTTAATTTCACAAAGAATTGTCATTCATGCCAAGTATATGCCAAATTCATTCATCATCCTCCAGAGTTTCTTCATACAGCTAAATACTCATGGCCATTTTCCACATGGGGAATGGATGTGGTGGGACCTTACCCTTCAGCTACGGCCAAGCAGTTTAAGTACATTCTTACTGCTACTGATTTCTTTTCCAAATGGGCAGAGGCAGTACCTCTCAAAGAATTCAGTTCTAAATGAATTGTTAGCTTCATCAAGTCTAACATCATTACTAGATTTGGTGTCCCTCATACCATATTGACGGACAACGACACCAATTTATGTTCTTCTGAGGTAAAGAAATTGTATCATGAATACAACATTAAGTCCAACCATTCATCTCGATATCATGAAGCGGCTAATGGCCAGATAGAGGCCTTCAAAAAGACTCTTTCAAATATACTGCAAAAGATGGTGGATAAAGATAAGAGGTCATGGACTGATAAACTCTTTCACGCTTTATGGGCATATCGGACTACCACTCGCAATGCAACGCGGTCTACTCCATATTCATTGGTAAATGGAACAGAAGAAGTCTTGCCAATTGAAGTTCAATTGCCCTCACTCAGAATAGCCATTTGTGATCAGTTATCAACAGATGAGCAATCCCAAAAGCGGTTGAATGAATTGGAACAGTTAGATGAGAAAAGATTGTGCACTTTGCACCACTTGGAAATCTATCAGAATCGGATAGCACGATCTTTTAACAAAAAAGTTTGTCTTCGTTCATTCATTCAGGGAGAATTGGTATTGGTTCTCAGAGCACCAATGATACCAGGAAAGAATCCTCCCAAGCTTGACCAAAATGGGAAGGACCTTATTCAATACATAAGGTCTACTCCAATGGAGCGTATTCTCTGATCTCAATGGATGGAGAACACATCACGACTCCAACTAATGCCAGATTTCTGAAGAAGTATTTTGTATAAACACAAAATATTGTTCCCAGAACCAGGACTCTTACAATTGGTTCATACAGTAATGGTCCAGTATGACCTTAAACTGCAACTTCGTCCAACATGACGTTAAACTGTGTCACCTTCAATGTCCGAGATGACATTAAACTATAAATTGTCCGAGATGACATTAAACTATATTGTGTCCTAGAAACATGAAATTAAACTGTGTGGCACTTTCATCATCCAGCATGACGTTAAACTGTAAAAAGTCCCCAGAACTGATATCCTCATATTGGTTCACCTTAGTCCTAGCTACATGACTTTAAATTGTACAACACCAGTTCATCCTTGCTATGTGACGTTAAACTATACAGCAATGGTCCAGTATGACTTTAAACTGCAACTTCGTCCCACACGACATTAAACTGTGAAAAAGTTCCCTAAACCGTCCAGCTTGACCTTAAACTGCATCATCCCTGGTCCATGTATATGACCAAAAACTATTTTCAAATCCCTTATGTCCAGCAAGACGTTAAACTGTGACGTCCTAAACTACATGACGCTAAACTGTATAAAAGTCCCTCACGTCCGAAAAGACGTTAAATTATATAATCATCAAAGGTCCAGCATGACATTAAACTGCACCATCCACGGTCCATGCATATGACCTTAAACTATTCTCACTTTCGTCCGACATAACGTTAAAATGGTACACTCTTTTGTCCTTACTGCATGACATTAAACTGCACAGTCCCCCTTTCATCCAATATGACGTTAAACTATTTTTTCCCCATCGTCCTAACTACATGACGCTAAACTGTACAGAAAATCCTTGATATGTCCTACATGACATTAAACTGTTATTTTGTCCCTGCTACATGACACTAAACTGTGCAGCACCAATAGTCCTAACTGCAAGACTTTAAACTGCATAGTCCCTTTTTTTTAATGTCCTACATGACATTAAACTGTGCATCGTTAAGGTTGTTATTACCTCTTGTTTCTCACACCGAGTATGACTCACATGAGCTTAGAGCGAACATCAACCATAACATTCCCTTTGGGCCACTAACCATGTGTAAGTCCCAACATTTTTTTTATTTAGATCAATGTCCACAAGAACAACTTGATCATTAATTCATTCTTTAATTGAACTACACGGACTTTGATCCTCGCCCTCCAGGCTGGGTATATAGGCAACCTCCCAGGGTTCAATCCCAAAAACAATCTCTTCACATCGGTTCACCACAGCCTCATATGATGTTGATTTGTGAAACCGCCCCTGGAATCAATATCTTTACATTGATTCACTTTCATCCTTGTCATATGACGTTAAACTATACAACACTTTTCTCCGGTACGACAATAAACTACAAATTTCTTTGATTTCCTCATTTGAGAAGGAACCATTATTGACATTGATTTTTTTTTTAAAAAATCATGTTTCATTTTCAAAATACTACGTGCATACATGGTAATGCCTAAACTTTTTATCTCAGGTAAAACCATCATTGCACTAAAGTCCCCTTTCACCCTTCACATGTACGAACCAAATTTGTACAAAGGGTAGTTCTAGAAATACGTGGACTTGATTCCCATCCTTATGGGATACGTAGGAACATTCGAGTATCCCTTGAATCCAGTCCCATGTCATTTGGGCCTAACCCCAAATTTCACTTTCAGTCCCTTGGCTGAAAGTCCTCATGAAAAAACACACTGTGTATTCATTATTTTGGTCCGAATTCTATGACCCTAAACTAAGATCACTCATACTTTCGTCCTGCATGACGTTAAAATGCATTTCAAGAACTACGTATGGCTTGATTCTCATTCGTATGAGATACGTAATGAAGTCCAAGATTCAATTCAGGACCCATCCACAACATGATTATGGTTTTCATTGACCTATGTATATCTATATACATTGGACAATACCCATCTTTATGTGTTATAATCCTAACCTTAAATATTTTCAGATCTTCATAACCCTTTTCATGACTTCTAGTCACAAAAATGTCAAACTTCTGAGAATTTTTTGCCTGACTATGCAGCACGTGCCCATAGGTGGCCTTGCATAAACAGTCCACATAACAGACTTGTCAGCCAAAAGATGATATTCATTTGACCATGCAGCCAATTCCCATAGGTGGCCCTGCATATTTCAACCCCCTAACGGGTTTTGTTAAATAATAGTAACTTCATTCTTGGGAAGAATGCCTCTTTTGTCCTTATTTGTCTTAAACGACAGTATGTAGGGATCCGCAAAAAAATAGCCATCCTTAACATATTTGTCCCATATCCTTTTTCATGATCTGAAAGTATTCAAGTCTATGGTTTATTCTTCTTCCCTATGTTTGGGTCAGACCTTCGTAGGAGTGATATTCATCCAGTTCTTCGATATTATTGTTTGGAAATATCTTCTCCATATTAAAGTACCTCTTTCCATACAACAAACTCTATACTTTAGAAAATTTGAATCTCCATAAAATTTCACTGGCTTTTAGCACTAGGAAAGTAAATTTCTGGGAGTTCTTTTTCCTGACTATGCAGCACGTGCCCATAGGTGGCCTTGCATAAACAGTCCACATAACAGACTTGTCAGCCAAAAGATGCTATTTATTTGACCATGCAGCCAATGCCCATAGGTGGCCCTGCATATTTCAACCCCCTAACGGGTTTTGTTAAATAATAGTAACATCATTCTTGGAAACTACTTCTTCTAATGCCTTTTAGCTCTTTTTTCATATCATTCCTCAGATTCAAATATTCTTAAGCCATAGTTTACATTTTTTTCCCTCATACTTGTGTATGGTAATATGTTTTCAGATAAATTGTCAAGGAATTGAATCCATGTTT
Source organism: Viscum album (assembly GCA_963277665.1). NCBI lineage: Eukaryota > Viridiplantae > Streptophyta > Magnoliopsida > Santalales > Viscaceae > Viscum > Viscum album. The sequence goes on along the minus strand of OY728157.1, from coordinate 234,533,468 downwards.
AATCCATTTTCGGTCAAAGCGATTTCGACCTTAAACATTAGCCCCTTTATGTCCGGTGTGCATGACATTAAACTGCCCACACAAAAGACAAAGGAACTCTGAACAAAAGTCATGTTCCAGCTCACTAAATATACATTTTTTTGTATGATTTAGGTAATATTGAGCAGTTAAAAGATTCAATGTTTGTAGGGTTATTTATAATAATCTTAGTATAAATCAAACTATGATTACTAAGCCCATTGGCTTATGTAAATTCGAAGCAGGTAATGGAAGAATGCATGGATAAATGATTGAAGACGAAAGTGTTTTTCATTGATACACAAGAGTTAGAAGGACATCCACAGACTGGAGTCTCTTCTCTTTTTCAAGAATTACAGAAGATTGTCAACATAAGTCTTCATTTAATGTATAGCATCCTGAGCCTTATCAGCAGTTACTTGAAGCTCGTGCACTTGACCAGCTTCACTCTTTTCAGCTTAATGAAGTGCCTTCTTAGCATCTGTGATGGATTTCATGCCATTCATATGAGTTTCATCCAATGATTTATTAAGCTGATCAAGTTCCCCAGTAACAGCATCTAACTGTTGCTGGAGTTGCACCTGCTGGAAGACCTTTTCTTTGATTTTTTGCTTCAGATCCTTCATCTTGACAGCATAATCAGCTTCATCCTGGGATATCGCAGCCTCAAATTCGCCTATGTTGACTGACAATTTCACTCTGGTCAAATCTTTGCGACTTGTCTGCACTTTCTCCATCCTGAAAATGATCTGTTTCACCGCAGCATGGATCTTTTCATACCCAAAACCACCAAGTCCCATTATAACAAATTGGGATGAAAATCGAGAAATTTTTGATGGTAGCTCTTCTAAAGGCACCCCCGATATGATGTTCCATATGTTATTCCATGCCTTACGTCGTGAAAAGCTGAATGCTTTAAGCATATCTGGATCTGATTCAATATCATCGTCAGAAGGGGGTATGTAATCTGGAATTAGCGCGCTTAGGGAGGTGCCTTGCCCTTCTCTTTCCCCCCTGACTTGTGCTTCTTCACCTTCAATTCCCGTTGGGGCAGAGGCTGAGGCCTCATCTTCGGATATAGTCATTGCAGTTGATGGTCCTGTATGATTAATTGAAAGGTTTAGTCAGCCTCAAAGGATAACAAACGAATAGATTGTCTTGAGAATAAAGTACAATCACAAATATTGTTATCCCTTACCCAATGGTGGTTCAGCAACCTGAGAAGACTTCTCCCCATCTTCCCCACTTTCAACAGGATTTTCAAGATGGGTCTCAGGAGAGTTTATTGGATTTAGCTCTACTTGAGCTAATGTTTCTGCAATGATAGGGTTGACATCAGTGTCCACACCCTCTTCGGGCATCGGCAGTTCAGCGACTTCTACGGAAGAAACTGTATATCAGTTTCCATCATGGGTAGAAGTATTTTTTTTAAAAAAAATTTGGGCGAAGGGTAACACTCACGCCCAGGGTCTTCTAAATCACATGACAACTTAGCATGATCATAAAATTCTTCAAAAGTCATTCCTTGATTCATCATTTCATCCAATGATACTTCAGAATCTTGGTTAGTCTCACCAGTGGGAACATTTGGTACGTCTTATTGCCGACTTATGTCCTGCAACCCCTGACCCTGGATAGCATCTTCAGTAGTAGGAGGGATACTGGGAATGGATGGTAGCTCTTCTCCAGGAGCAACCAAGTCAGCCTGGGTTTGTGAATGTTCTACAGCACCTTCCACGACCTTTGAAGGAGGGTCAGTCCTTTCCCTCAAGGGGGAAATTGAAGAAGCCCCTGCAATCTTCAGAAATATGAGTATCTATATGATTATGAGTATAAACTCATGATTGTTCGAAGGACTTACCACTTCTAATGAAACGTTTAGCTATGGATTTCCTCCTTCGTTGCCTTGGCTTCTTTTGTTTTTTCGGAGTATCAGTAGTCTCCCTTATTGGAACTTGGATTGGCGAATGAAAGGCTATGTCCAGTGCCTCATTCATGGCCTGCTGGCCTGGAGATATCTCGCCTGGTTCGCGAGGAGAATCAGCAGCAGCCCCGATAGCAGTACCACCTGGGCTATATTGTGGCGAAGGAACCCCGGTTCCTTTCTTTGCAAGCTGCAAGATGTAGAAAATAACTTCCTTAAGTAACAAAGCTTCAACTAAAATCAAGCTGCAAATAAAATAAGGAAAGAAAACTTACATCTTCAGGAGCCACGTACTCTTTCCATTCCTCATCTCCAGAACCACCAGCCCCCTCAGTGGTGCCACGATCAATCATTTCCTTCACCCGCCTGGTGATAGGAACCGAATTATCAGTGGCATAAATGAGCTTTTCCAGCTCTCTGATGTAAGCTCGCACTTCATTGGGGTTATCTCCGTATTGAAGGTTTTTAGAAGCTACAAGATTTCCTATTACAGGAAGTTGTAGGCCCTCACACAAGTCCATCCATGCGGTCTCAGTATCACAGTATAAGCTCTGCCATAGCTGAACAGCCTCTGGTCTTAGATATAAAGGCTGTGAGGAAGGTCCTACAATTTTTGATTTTAATCTCTTCCCAACTCCTGCAACTACAAATAGAGGATAAGAATGTAAGACTTATTACTTTATAAAGTAGTAGTGATTGAAATTTCTACGATGAAATAACTCACCAGGAGTTGATGGAGTGGGTCTTTTAACTCTGGCCGGAGGATTATATCAGGCACGAAACCGCTTTGCTGCCGGTTGTGCCTCATCATCCCCATCGTGATAATCTGATGAATCAGTTCTAGAAGAGGAGTCTGTTGAACCTATTTCAGGTGGAGAAGCATCACCTTCATGAGGAAGGGTTTCTTTCTCTAAAGTCCTCTTCCTCTTTCCCACTTGATAAACTGGGTGATTCAATATCCCTTAGGGTATGATGATATCCAGTGTTCGGCATAAAATGTAGTCAGATAATGTGCCTCTTTTTTAACTGGTAGATCAAATACTTCCCCAGTCTTCTCTCTTGATGTCAGCAACAATAGTTTTCGAGCAACCATCGGATGTTGCTCTAACCTGACATGTACTGGAGGGGATACAACAATCTGTTGCAAGCATTTGAATTGGCGTGAAAATCTATATGGAGCATAGGCCTCACATATGATTTTTCCATAAATCCTGGCTACTAACACACCATCCCTGCAAGCTAGCATGTATGCCCTCAAATCCAAATGGGTTGTCCCATCATCAACAAACCGCCCGGATGGCGAACTTCCATAAGGAAAGAAGTTGAATTCCTTATACATGCTTAGTCTTACTTTCATATCATAACCATTAACATCTAATGGAGAAATTCCAGAGAATGCTTGCACTGACAGTCTGAAAGAGCTTCCAGGGATTTCTAATCCATTCTGTACATTGTAAGTCCTGAAGTGAGTGGCGATCCATCCCCACAAAACCTGGAATGGTCCCACTATTCTTAAATGAGATTTACCCTGGAAGACGTGAAGTAAACTCCTGTGAGTCTTTGCTAAAATGGGGGTAGCTAACCCAACCATTTTTCCCTCAGCCAACTTGGCCGCAATGACGAAGGTCCCTGGCCTAACGCCTCCCTTCGAATCCCTGACCGGCAAGAGATAAACACTGAGCCACATTGCCAAGAAACCCGCCAGATGAGTTTTCTTTGGAATTCTTTGATTCACTTCATATCCCCATTTTTCAAACTCTCCTGCTTCTAGATTTGGCCAAAATGTGCTAGGAGCTCTTCTCTTCTCAGGTTTTGGACAAGTGGTAGGACGTCTGGGCCGGGTATCCTTGGATTTCTTTTTCTTGGATCCTTTTTCTTTTGGCTCCATCCCTTTCTTTTCAGTAAGAAACACATTCATCCATTCTTTCGGATGGATATCTTTTCTAAAATGAGTTAATGAGGTCTCTGAACTCTTGAGCCTGTGAAAGATTTTAAATAATTCTCTAGCCAAAGCAGGAGTCTTCTCTGGATCATTCCAAGTCACCTTGGGAGGAATGAATTCATCATACATATCGCCCAAGATTGGAGCTCCTGAAATCTTGTGGACATCCCACAAACTGATACCTACATCTCCATGAGTCAAATGAAAAGAATTAGTCGTTGGGCTCCAGTGGCTGAGTATCTCTGGAACGAAGTTATCATGTCTGTAAATATATGTTTGCCCATCCCAAACAGCCTCATATATTGCAGCTCTCTTCAGATCCTCAATAAACTCTGCGCAAGTCTATCGCACCCAGTATGCCCACATCCAAGTTGGCTTCACACCTCCCCCAGGACGGAAATCCCAACTTTTCTTCCAGCCTTTGGATTGATCCATCTGAGCATTTTGGAAGATTGAAGGATGAAAATGTGGTTGAAGCTCAGGTGTATGTTTTTTCAGATCTGGTGTTCAAGGGCTATGATGCATCACATAAGCCTTCTACACTGTTCCAGCAGTTTGAAATACTACTCCACCTGAGATATTTGCTGAAGCAAAATTGGTATAATTCTGAAACCACGAATATGGAAGATAATTCTTTACTTCTGGAATAATGACTTCTTGAAAATGACCATGACCATACAAAGGTAGATAAGTGCAATGAGGAAAGTTGCGATGATATTTCTTCAGATACTTAGCCAAATCTGGAAGAGTACTATCTTTGACAGTATAGTAATCAGGGCCAATGATATCCATCATATCATCTATCCGCTTTCTAACCAGTTCATCAATTAATCAAGGTCTAAGAGCCATTGAATCTGCATAGGAGTTGAATAAATTAAACTCTTAAATGGGTTTTATTTTTTTCATAAAATTTTTGAAAGAATTTGGAAAAAATGGCTAAGGCATTAAGGCACGCAAGTATGGAGATGTCGCGCAAGTAATACATGTGCCGCACAAGTTTTTGTCGCGCAAGTATTACCGCACAAGCCCTATTACCATGAGAGTAGCGCGGCAGCGAGGAAACAGTGAAAACAAGAGACTTGCGCGGCGAAGAATACTTGCGCGGTGAGAGATTGAGAAATTTGGAAATTCGGATACTTGTACGGAGGTGAGGCCATGTATTTATAGGCCAGGAAGCCTATCTGCGCGCCAAGCCAGAGCGCTTAAGGCCTGCGCGACACAGACTTGCTCGCCGCCCTCTGCGCAATGAAAGACTTGCGCGCCCTCCCTTTTCCTTTGGAGGGATTCAATTTCCTCAGAGTCAAATCCTCATTTCTCTCCGGATCCAACTCTGAGGGGGGACTTTTGTTGATGCTCCTTTCGTCACAGAATCTAAAGATCGGAAAAGGGAATATCTGAGCTCAAAGTGATTCAGCCTTTGAAGAAAATATCAAAAATCAACAAAGGAAGGAATAAAGGATCAAAAGCAACCTCACCATGCAAGTTATCTAACTGGCGCGCAAGTGTACTTGCGTGGCCACCTTGGTCGCGCAGGTGACTTGCGCGACCTAATTGGTAACCGCCCGGTAACCGCCCGGGGTCTTCTTTTGCCTATAAATAGACCCTGTGGGCCCCCCATTCAGGAGGATCTTTTTCCAGAAACTCGGATTGAAGCTCCTGACGCCCAAGTCTCTTCTCAAAGCTTCCGGAACACTTCTAAGGTAATTTCTTAACTAGAACGGAAGATCTAAAGAGAAGAAGGAAGGCCTAAGTGTTGAAACTGATCAAACACTTGCGCGCCGACTTATTTCCTTCAATATAACTTGCACGTCCCCTTTCTGGAAGAACCTCAAGAACATTCTAAAGGGTTCAAAAAAGAGTCGCTCAAGTATTTCATTTTCTGGTTGAAAATCGCGCAAGTACACTATGTGTCGCGCAGGTATACCTGCGCGACCAACACTTGCGCGCCCACGGAAGACTTGCGCGCCTTGCAAGACTTGTGCGCCCCTATCTTTTTGGGTGCCCATCTTGTCCATTTTTACCCCTCTTAAGCCATTTCACCTTTCCCTTTCAAGATTCAGTCTTCAAGACACTCTTTAAAGCCATTTATGGCATCATTTCTTGATTTGTCTTTCTTATCTGAAAGGAATTCTGTGGAATCTCTCTCAAAGTCTAGTGATTTAAATATCCAAATGTCACTAAAATACGGAGAGTTCATTCATTCAACCTCATCCTTTAAGATGAGAGAATCTTAACCTGGGTCTCCTTTTCAGGAATAATCCCCAGTTATAAAACCTTTAATCTGGGCATCATCCTCAAGAGTAAGCCCCAAATTCTTAAAGTTCCCAATCTTGGTCATCCTCCTTAGGAGTAAGCCCCAATCAAGTCCTTTAATCTTGGGCATCTTTCTTAATAATAATCCCCAAACTTAATCATGGGCATCCTCCTCAGGAGTAAGCCCAAAACTTTAAATCCCTAACCTGGGTCTCCTTTTTCAGGAATAAGACTCAGTCATAACCTTGGGCTTCCTTTTCAGGAGTAAGCCCCAAGTCCCTTAACCTTGGGTCTCCTTTTTAAGAATAAGCCCCAAGTTCCATTAAATTTCTCTTAACCAGTCATAATTTACCTTTGATTTGGGTTTCCTTTTCAGGAGTAAAACCCCATCATAAGTCCCCTCCTAACTTGGGCATCCTCCTTAGGAGTAAGCCCCAAGATTAGAGTATTCAAATCTCCATGAAGCACATATAACTTTATGGACCCTGTTCATGGATTTTCTCCCTAAAAGTAAATCCTAAACCTTCATCTATCTGGGCAGTCATCCATACATAAGCCCCAAACAAATTCTTATGATTGCATCTTTCATGGCACAATTATCTAAATTTTACCAATACCTCTAGTTTCTCACACCGAGCATGACTCACGTGAACTTAGAGTGTAAAAGTAATTATGACATTCATCTTTGAGCCATCAATCATAAACATCATACTCCATTTCTTGAACTACGTGGGTTCTGATTCCTTTTCCAAAACAAAGGATACGTAGGTAGCCCATTTATGGGTTCGATCCCAACTTTGAAATAATCTCTGTCCTTCTGAATGATGATAAACTTCGAGTGCCCCACTAAGTGTCTTTGAAACCAGCCTGGTCATCATAATGACCAAGAGACTTTTATATAAATGTTTTGAAGGATTCCATTGACCAAGAATCTCTAAACAGATATAGATGATTCTCTATTGATGAAGAACCTCGAATACATATAAACGATTCTCTAAATTTCTTGCATATTTAATCATTGATTGTTAAAACTAAAGTAAAGAAATTTTTTTACTTGGTAATGTAATAAGGATTCACGAACATAACTTAAATCTATAAAGAGAGTCCCGGAGTAGACAATAATTCACCTCAAAATGGTGTGATGAGTCCGACCTCCCATCCTCTCGACCAATGCAAATTATTAAGCCTCATTAGTCCACAAGCTAATGAGCGCCTGCCTTTGGAAAGTAGGTCCAAAAGGATGTGGAATCATTGGATGTTTCCGGTTCTACGAACAAACCCGTTAGAAACCGATCGGAACGTTTGAATCTCCCGTCCAGGAGGTCATCCCCGGATTCCGTGCGAAAACATGAGATTATAATTAGTGTATATTGTTTTATTAAATTCTCCGTTGTAATATGAAAACCATTTAATATATTTCATGGTATGGTATCTTGAATTGGGTGCATCATTGGTGTTATACCATTTATTTAATGGTGAATATAGAATCTTTCACTTTCTAATAAGATGTGGAATCACTAACCTAGTTGACCAGGATGGTAGTACATTAAACAACATATTTTCCAAGATATTAGATGGTTTGTTCTTTTAATAGGTTATCGATAGAGAAAGTGATAAAATTTAAGGACATAAAGTATTTATCAAGTTATGTGTTGTATCATGAGATGAATATATCACAATTCATGTTTTGTAGTCTTTGGAATGTTTTTTGTTTCTATAACTTATCCTTATATCTTTAGGGGACATAATGGTTTAATAGATTCTTCCACTGGTATGTAACTAATATTCCCTACTATCGAGATATGGTCTTAGAGGTCACACAATTAACAAATTATATATTTTGTTCTACTCAATTGAATAAGATTATTGGACATGGTGGGAACCACTATGGGGATTGGGATATGTGTGATTATAAATGGTCACCACAGAATAAATAAATTCATTATTATTATACCATGGAACAATTAGAAATGAGTTTATTAAATAATGTTTTTACTACTATTTAATTAAATACATTGGAAAATATTTAATGAATGAATATCATTTTAATATTGAAGGTTTTATAATATTTATTGAAATAATGAGTCAATTTAATGTGTTTTTTATCATGAACTATATTTATATTATTATAATTAATTTATAAAATATAAATGATATTTATGGATCAAAAAATAGACAAAATATTTTGTTTATGGTTTACATAATAGGTAAAACATATTTGAGGGATGAGAAGCCATTTATTGGGGTTTTATGACTTTCTAGATAATTATGTGGAGGAATTCATTGATGATAATAATAATTTCCTGAATTTTAGATCTTATCCCTCGTATCTCTTGCTTCCTAAATTGATAATCAATTGATCTAAGCCTTTGATAAAACTTTTTCTTCAAGGAACAAATGATTGATATTAGAGTGATCATTGAGACATTCTATGAATCATTGAATCTCCATTATATAACTTAGTATTGGATTATCAATATTCATAAAGTCATTTGAAACATGTGTGTGTTATGTAGATGAGTTTTACCTTGCTAACATCAAGGTACGATCACTAGAGATAAGAAGTTGAGGAATGCACCTTAAATTAAAATGAGTTAATTTATTCAAATTATTAGTATCCATGCTTCCTCCATGGGATGTCAATATCCATTTGTACCAGTAAGCACTTCATCAGATTTGATGTAGTAATATGGATTCATTAAAAATATTATTTCCTATAACTATCTTTGGATGATTCATTACCTATTACATGTATTATTAAATATGAGTTATGATTGAATTTTCAATAGAAAATTGATCTACTAAAATTTATTTCCCAAAAGTGGTGAAATAAGATTATCATAAGGAGGACGATAAATAAGAGGTTTTGTATCTTATATATATAATTAAATTAATGTTTAATTAAGGTATGTTGTGATTTCAGGGAATGATTCACAAAATGTTTAATAATGGAAGGTAAGGAATAACACGACTATATGAATTAAACTATTTATTAGAGATGAAGATGAAATTGAATTTTAAAAAACCCAAAGAAATTGGTTTACCCATAGATGGAAATTATAATCATGTAATATATACAGAAATAACTTGTTGATTTATATGTAAGTTTGAATGGATGGTGATGATGTCGAGGAAATATTGTATAAGGTGTTAAAATTGAATTTTTTTTCAGAGAGATATGATATTATGATATCCCTTGTAGGGAGATTAAAATAATATATAGAATAATCTTATTAACCACATGGAGTTGATGATCTTCATGTTGAAATTGATCTATCTCTTGAAAAGAATTATATGTATAAAAATTAGAACAGTAATGAATTTATAATCTAAAAATGAAACTGAATATACATCCGTGGATGTTGATAATTTTCATGATAAATATAAAATTATGTAAGTTGTTTTAGCAGTAATGACTTCTAAAAATTACTGAGTTATGAATATGAGGGACCACATGGTAAATAATATATCCAAGATTACATTGATAAATAGAATCTTCTCTTACACCTTCTATAATGAATTTATATATGTAAAACATTTAAATTTTAATCGAGCATTGATTTTTCACAAATTTTAGAAAATTCATTTTCAATTATGGAATTATAGGAAAACCACATTGAGGCATCACAATGTATTTAGATATAAAATTATTAATTTTGAATGAAGTGGTAAATTAGGGAAATAATGGTGATTGTATAGATTAATTAATATTTTAAATAAACTTATCAAATGGTAAATCCTATACTTGTTTCCATAAATGGTTCAACACAATATATGAATGTAATGATGTGAAGGTTGTTGAGAGAGAATTTTAAGATAATTCCGTAAATTTTACCAATCAATAATTTAATATGGAGTGAAATTATATAATAGTGGATTCATCAGAATATCAAGAACACCAAATGGATGATGATTTAGAAGTGTAATCATTGAAATAGAATGGTTATTAAGGGAGTCAACGTATTACTTAAACAAGAAAAAGTAGAGTGTGATTTGTTCCTCGAAATATTATTGGGGTTAACACTTCTCAATAACAATCCTAATAAATTAACAGAATAGAGCACAACATAATATTATTATTGGTATGACTGAATTCATAAGATGAAGAAATTTTGGGGAATCATTGGTGAAATAAAATAATGATGAATAATAATTGAAAATAAAAAAACATGTGAGATTTTTTGTAGACCATGAAAACCTAATTTTGTTGGAATATAGTGTCTATTCAAAAACAATTGAGGAATTGAGACTCGTGGAATCGAATAAATCCACAAAGGTGTGTAAAATATATTTGTAGGATGAAGTAGCTTATATTTAAGAAATAAATTAATCCCATCGAATTAATTAAATCAATAAGAGTATTTTTTTAATAGTTATTTAGAGTTATGGTATAGTATATCAAATGGATTTTTATATAGATTTCGTGAATGGGATCATGAATGAAGAATTCCATATCAAATAATTAGTGGGATTTTTTATTTGAAATGATTATTCAATGTTATATATATTGGAATTTTTATTTTAGGTATAAATAGTGTTCCATGTTATTGGTATACATAGGTGGAGTCATATATTTTAAAAATATATTTTAGAAGAATATGGGTTGATCAATCCTTTTTTTGAAAATAAAATATGATGAATAATTCTGGGTGATGGTGTATCTCGACTATATAATACTTCGTGGGAAAAAGAGGAAATATATTAATAGTTTTACAATCTCGATGTGTAAGGAAATTTATATTTCCTTGAGAAATAATTATGTTACTTTTTTGCAATATTATATACCTTATAAGGGAATGCATTTATATCATTGGTGAAATATGGAATATGGATATAAAAAAATTCAAAATAAAATATATAAGGATATTTCCAAATAGATATTAATTTGAGTGAAACATGTAAATCATGGTGATAATAATGAATTGGACTCATCATTGTATAAAACAATTATCAGATATATACTATATATTAATGTAACATGGAATTACATATTATTTTTACTGTGAATTTCACCATGTTTTGGAGTTATATAAAATATGGTTTTCTATTTTTAATAAAGAGGACATTGAGGCACATAAATGGAACATTGAATTATGGTCTCATTTAACAATTATCGACAAATAATGATTTAATGGATACTACAATAACAATTGGTTTAGTTATATATTGTATTGTATTAAAATAATTTATATAGAATTATTTATTGTCTTAAAATAAGTTGGATAACTATATAAGAAATATGATTGTGTAACCTTGAGAACTATAGAGTTAGAATAATATTTGGATTCCATGAATGGACATAGTTTATATGAATGTGTCTTGAAATAAAGTAGCATGGAGATGTGGTGCGATATTAAATATCAATTAATAATGTAAAAATATGCATTGAATTAACAAAAAAATCAAGTATATTACTTCCATATATAATATATTTAGACTGTTTAGCTTATTTCGATGTGATATATTAAGAAAATATTTATGAAACTTGTGTTTTTTTAAAAGTAGGAAGTGGAGGATATGATTTCTAAAATTTAGGTTTCATTTATTTTATTGACACATAGGTTGAACAAAAGTATTGAACCATTTCCCGTATTCTAAAGAGGATAAAAAATTACATCCCTAACATGTCAATATTTTTTTGTTTCGAAATGGATTATTCTGGCATGAATTTATTAGTAATAGGATGTAAGAGTAAAGGGGAGACATAATGAAGGGCTATATTGAAATTCAAAAAAAAATATTAGTTCTATGAAATCGATGGATATAATTATATACATTATCAAATATTTATTATTTCCATTAATGATAAATGAAACTTTTATACTTCTGAATGTTTCTAACGGATCCTTTCAATATTTTTATCTCATTGAGTTTTATATAGAAATATAGTGTATGAATATGGAGTGGGAATATCATCACTATATAGAGGTTTAATATAATGATTTAATAGTGAAGAGTAAGGATTAAAAACAAAATCAAAATGATAACAATGTTGACACCAATTGTTTTCATGATTAAATTTAAGGTCAATTGGAAGTCATATAGATGTTTTTAGTGTGACGTCCTAATTTTATAGGGGGAAAATTCATGGTTCATTGACTCTGTTTTTATAAATAAATTATATATTAACCTTATTTAATATCTATTAAATCCATGATTAAGTTTTGATTTATAGGAATCAAATTACAATATGGGTTTTTGTTAGTAAGAGACCAAATAAACATCATGAAAATTTATGTATAATTAGTAGTATAAATGGTGATGAGAAGGAGATGATATAAATTAATAAACGGAAGCTGATCAATATCAAAATATAAAAATCATTAGAAAAAAAAGATGATTTTGGGATTTTGATTTGTATAATTTTTTTCCTTAATATATAAAATTTAATTAGTTATATTTGATAGATTCAAAGGAAGATAAAAAATCAGGTCAAAAGATCAACCTATAAGGTATTAAAAACTATTGTTATTCAACTGTAGAACAAACATGACCATTAATTGATAAAATAACATTTTATAGGATTTTATGTGTCCATAAATTAAAATAAAAGTTCTTAAATTAAATTGAAATTTTTTAACAATAAAATGTATTCCCCAATTAGAAATCAAATATTAAAAATTTACATGAAATTAGTATTCAATATTTTAACCATTAAAAATATAAATTTTAAATAATGAATAATGAAAATAAATCATATATATTTATGAATTATTCTTGAAGATATTATTATGCACAACCAATTTCTCTGTATTTTAAGAATCAATTCTTGTTTATGTATAATAATATTAATTTTGAAAAACACTTTAAAAATTCAACCCTGTCCTCAATTTTATGAATTTTAATTTTTATCTAGTTTATAAAAATGATATATTAATTTCCATCCTCAAATGACACTCAAAAATTTATAAACTTTTCTTTATTATCCATTTGTCACATTGACTATACTTCTACATTGTCACGATTGATACAATATTAACTCATTTTGTGGAACGGAATTCTAATAAAATGATAGTTTTTAGTAGTTAAACCAATATAAATTCCATGTGACTTGATCTGAGATTCAAATCGAATATAATTTTTCTATGTGGGAATGCATATATCATTATGAAATATCATGAACCTTAACTAATATTTTAAACATGAATATTTTTTCTACATAAAATTCTATAGTTTTAAATTTCTGAATTTTACAATACCTATATTTTTATTGATTTTTCTTTAGTCCATTCTAATTAAAATAACTATTCTATATCTTAGGGGAGATTACATTATTACCCAAAAACTTGTTTGTAATCATTATATAATATTTACTTACACCAAAATGAATTATCCTTGAATGTGTATTGATCAAATTATATAGGCATTTCAGACAGTTTAGAATGATCTTTAACTGGTTTCATCCACAATACCCGAGCTTGGGGACCTCATTTTAATCCTTGAGTCAATAATTACCAGGATTCATGGATTTGAAACCTGGGTTTTCAGAATTATTAGTGCCAAGAATAATATATGAAAAACATCCATCATCCATAACATGGATTTTTCATCATAATCAAATGATAACTAGACATAAATAATTTTAATCCCATAGATAACACATTGAGATCATGGTATTCCAAATTCAATAAATTCCCAACCATAGATTTTTGACAAACCAAGATCCCATCATCATCATCTCATGAGAAACCAATAATCAGTGCCACTGTAAAAATGATATTTTTGAGTTAAACATGTATTTTCATTTCAATAGCCTCTATAAAACATTCCTCGGTGTTGGAACACCCAAATATAATAGATATCTATAAATAACCTAAATTAGAAATATAGATTAGTATTTTCATCTGCCTAGATAACCATGGTAAAGTAAATTGATTCGAGACACCAAAAAAAATTTAGTCAGTTTTTAAAATCATTAAATTTTTGAAATAAAGATCCTAAATTGTTTTATCCTTACATATACTTCACCATTGCATAATATTAATTGAGATTCCCAATTTGACTTCTCTGTTGACTAGTCGTCCTTCTTAAACTCTTATGAAAATTTATCTTGGTTGTCCATTCAATTCAATTCAGTCTAGGTATTATTTATCCTTTCTCTTAGTATAGTTATTGAGATCACCTATTTTATTAGAGTCATTATTCTCATTTGATGAATCTCAGATCTATTTTCATTCTGCCAATAACGAGTTCTCTTTTTATCTATTGAGATCAGTATTTTAGGATCAATATATTAGATAGTGAGCTGTATATTATCTGTCAAAAGTAATTAGATTTTCATGGAATGGTAGAATGATTTAAAAGTTTACAACAAACTAAATTTTATATGGGGTATTTTAACATTAATGGATACATAGGTTATTTATCAAGAATGGTTTATTTTAATTTTTACATGCCATTAACTAATATAAATCATGGTGAATTGTGTTTATATCTACTTTCATGGTTAATATACTTTTCCATGTATCAGTATCCCAAATTACTAATTTTTTAATACCTTAGAATTGTTACATGATATTCCATATTAAATTTTTATATCACTCTGGCCATTCAATTTTTTCACATGTGCTAAATGAAATATAGGAATAGTTAGTTCGTTAATTTTATTAATTTTAAATGCATAAAAGCGTTGAATTTTTATTCATGTGTAACACTAAATATTTCTAAAAAAATTCCATACACACACTACATGGTAAAATAAACTCAATAGTTGTAATGTTGATAAATTCATCATATTTTAGTATAATTTTTCAAATTTTCCAATTTCTATCAGCTCTATTATTTTCATGAAAGTGATTTTAATTTCTAGATTGTGGTCAATCCATCGACATTAATTAAAATTAATTGAAAATTTTTTCAATTACAAAAATTTATTCCTTTAATGATATTAAATATAAATATTTAGAAAAAAATTATTTTTAGGAAATCTAAAATCATCACAATTTCATTTATATCAACAAAATTTTTTGTTATGTAAAATAACTATGAAATTCTGATAATTAAAAATTGAGGAAACAAATCACCCAAAAACCAATTTTTATAATGATATTAAAATTATTTCATATTATAAATTGAAATAAAATGATAAATAAAAATTCCATATTTTAATTAAATTTTATAATTTAAAACTCATATATATCCGTAAATTTAATGTGGAAAAATGCACTCAATATAGGCCACAAAGAAATTCACTCAAACATAAATATTTGTTTTTACTCACACAACCATTTATATTAAATCATCTTTCAAAAAAAATATTTAAAACATTATCTCAAAATGAATAATTATAAACATTAATTTACTATGACCATGATTTTATGATGGCCAAACATTTCATGAAATTTCCAGAACATGTACATCCTAGATTGAAAAACCAACCATATGTAAAGAAAAAATTTACTCATTAATCATTGAAATTTTTAAACCTAATATATTGAAACAACAACCAGTGTATTATTTCCTATTAATGTTCTCATTCGGGGAGCACATACAAATTATAATTATGTTTAATTAAATATTTAATGAAAGGAAGCATCAATTATCACTCATCCATTGGTTAATGAGACCAAATAGCCCTATTTAACTTCTTTGATACAACTCATTATTATATTAGATATAAATTTCTCAATTCGTCATTTTGGTTCAATATTTTATTTATCCTTAATAAAATAATTTATGATAATTAGTCATATTGCTGATTTTCCATTTTTTTAATCCATTAATATGAACAAAATTTATGGAATATGTAATTGGATTTTTGTGTTACTAATGTATTATAAATTCAATTTGGAATCCCACTTACATGTTTTATTTTAGTTATAAAGGAATTATATGACTAGGTTTTATGTTTTATCCCTTATGTGAAACATTGAATAAGTATTAATCCATGTTTTTAAATTACTCAATTCCATTTCCTCATATTCTGACTCCAATTCCACAAATATATATCCTATAAGACTGCTTTTTATAGTTTCTAAAAAGCGATTTTTTAATATAAAATTCCAAAATCACTCAATATTTCACAAACAACATTTTTAGAATTAATATACCCCTAAAATCTACTTTGAAATCTCTCCCAGTGTATGTTCTCATTTAAGTTCAAGTTGAATCCTAAAATCCCAATATGTTTTAATAATTTCGAGGGATTTTATGACATGTATAAGTCATTGAATTATATATAAGAAGAAATATATCCACCACAAATATGTCCTTACATTATACCGAATATTTAATCTTTTTTTGGTAGAATAGTTTAAATTAGTTGATTCAAAATTAGCTTTGGGATTCAATGGTTCTTTGTTTAACGGGTCACTTATATTTTCAATAATCCCACTTTCCACATCAACCATGAAACCTAATTTTGTTTGAAAAAATTTATTGCTTTCTATTATTGGTAAAATAAAAAAACTTTAATTTTATTAAATACGTATAATAATATAAAAAACATGTTCAACAGTTCAAATATATTTTTAATGAGTACAAATAATTTCTAAAACATTAATTCATTGTTATTTGAAACACTCTATATATTGGAAATCTAGAAATCTAGAAAAAAAACACTTATTTGAATTCTAGGGATTATAAGAATTGTATTTACTACTATAATTATATCCTAATGTTATGTAGTATTAATGTAATAAATTTAAATTCAATGAATTTAATGATGTAATCTTCATTTAAAAAAACTTTTATCATTTCAGTTTAACTATTTCCTCTACATATGAACAATAATAATACCCTATGTTACTCTATTATTTTCTATAAAAATTATAATAAATTAACATAATAATATAGAGTTTATAGTTAATTTAGATTACAATTAATGATAGTGTTTGATAGAGTTTTATTTGATGATTTGGTATGATACTCCCATCAGAGATAAATAATAATTAAAATCCTCCTGAAAAATATTTATTTCCAAGGTCACTTGAATTTGTTCATAAAATCCCTTTATATTTTATAATATCAAATAATACTATATAGATTTTTATTATTTCATCATGTGGTTAATGCATCCTAATATTGTATTGGTCTTGGACATTGGTAGGTGTCAAGCTTCATCACATTATAGATGGAATTGGAGTAAGATATTATTTCATTTAATTCAATAAAATATATTATGTAAAAACAAAGGTATTGAGAATAATATATCATTTTTATTAATATTTCTGAATTATATTTCATATAGTTATATTCACTCTAATAATATTAATTAATTTTCGAAAAAAATATTTATTTTTGTACTACATTTTTACATGTTTGATATGTTATTATATAAGGTTAAATTATAACTTATATAATTTGAATTTTAAAGAATTATATAG
This sequence comes from Viscum album, assembly GCA_963277665.1. Taxonomy (NCBI): domain Eukaryota; kingdom Viridiplantae; phylum Streptophyta; class Magnoliopsida; order Santalales; family Viscaceae; genus Viscum; species Viscum album. The sequence goes on along the minus strand of OY728157.1, from coordinate 234,516,007 downwards.
TTCTTTATATCATAAGCCCAAAAATATGTTAACGCTGATTTCTTATAATGTTTTAAGAAATTTTATTATTATGTGAAAAGTATGAAAATTTGAATTCTATGAAAATTTTCTTTTATTTTCATGTATTGAAAAGAAAAATATATATTTCATATTGGTTATATTTTTTAATTATTTAATTTTTATTTATAATATAAAATCAATTTCATTATGATTAATATTTAACTTTGGTTTTTCACAAAAACATTCTTTAACATTAAATTTTTTTTCTAGAAAACTATTTTCATTTCATATTTTGAATTTATATTCAAATTTTATTCCATCATATATAAAATACAAAATTTAAAAAATGAAATAAAAATTTTGAATCATAATTTCAAATATACTTAATTATATAAAACTAAATTTTTGGTGATTATAAATATCATATTAGAGAAAAAATCTGTTACAATAGTATGAGTTAAAACATGTTAAAGGGGAAAAATAAAATGACAATATTAAAATTCCTTGTAAACATTAATATATACTAATGGGTGTTCATAGTTCACACATATAACATCTCATATTCTAATATGTAAAAATTTAGAGAAATTTTTATTGAGTAAGAAATTAATATATTTTATTATTTTGAAAATTCCTAAGTGTGCCCTCTCTTTTAATTATAAATGAACCCCCACTCTCATATCTTAACCACAATTCAAGATACTATTATAATTAACTATACCTATTAATTCACCTTCCTAAAATCCATACCCACATCATATAAGACTAATTATGATTCTAGTTCTGCATTGTATTGGCTTTAGTTATAGATGAAAATTGCTTTTAGGAAGAATATTTATAGTTATTAACGGTATGTTTTCATTTTATTTCAGCATTTACCCCTTTAAATATTAGTTAAACAATATGATATTATAAAATAACTGTGATATATATAATAAAATTTTACTATGTTTTTTATATAAAAATTTTTATATATCTATCCATCTTATAAAAAATTAAAAATATCTATCATGTTTATAGAGAATGTATCACTTTACGAGACTATGTATTTTATTTTTCATCACTGAATCTATTTCATGATCATAATGGAGTATTAAAATGATAAAATAATATATATATATATATATATCATAAATTTAATTCTATAATTTTAAATAAATATTCTACCTCCACCTTTACCATCAAATAAAAAAAAACTAATGATTTTATTTTGAATATTATAGTTTATGGACATTTTTTATGTTTACAATTGAGCCTAATATATCTCTCTAATGTATTGGTTATTTATTATTTTCTCAAAAGAATTATTTTTCTTTTAACCCTGTAGGTTATTCTATTTGTAAGGGATCATATAAAGGGTTATTATAAGGGTAATATGAATATGTTGTTCCTAGGAACATTGTTGAAAAATCTATTACGGAAAATAAATTTAAATGGATATATTTTTATTCCTTATTGTAAGATAATTTTAATTTTTTGAATCAATTATTAAACCTATTAAGTTAAAATGGTATGATTTTATGAAAATATTTTTCATGGTTTCACGTATTTTATAGGAAACCAATATAATTGGAAATTTTTCCTTAATGTTATATTTAAATTTGATATATCAAACTCATTCAGATATAAAAATTATTTTATTTCTAAAGAACTGTTTATTTTAGAATAATAATTATTATGTTATAAGAAAAAATATTAAATTATCTCATTTTTTTGAACTGATATATCTATTTTATTTCATAACATTATTTTTCCCTTAATGTTTATTTTATACTCATCCCATGATTTCAATTGTTTTTATAGGGTTTGAGGATGAGTAGGAATAATGATGATGTTAATTTATAAATAAGGAATTATTATCATAGAAAAAAATATTATTCTTTTTAAAAGTATTTTAATGTGAATAAAATGGATGTAGAATGTATGATTGAACATTGTAATGTTTGGATTTAATATGTAAGAGTTATGAAAAAATTAATATGATCTGATTTTTTTAAACAGATTGAATTTCCAAGGGATTTACAATTTTCTCATTTGGTGGACGGTGAGAATTATAATTTAGGTTTTCCATAATATTTTTTTGAATTCAAATACTTCAAATTGTGGTTTACATATGTATTTTATGGCTCTATAGGACCATAAGAAGATTTGTTATGTTTATGGAACATCGGCCTCCATAAACACTATTTTTGGAAATGGTAAGGTTTGAAAGGTTGGTATATTGTTAGAACAAACCATTCAACAAAACCATGAATGCCATATATGGGGAAAAAATTTGGACTAACAATGGGGGGGGTCACTTCCATGAATATGGGTTTTCAAAAAATTTATGAGGATAATGCACGGACTACACATAGTTCGTGAAACCATGTGACTTTCCATGCGAGGGGGGGACCTTAGGCAGTGATGGAACATAGTTAGAACATAGTTTGGGACACCATGTGGCCAAACTATGTAACACATTAAAATTGATTAATTTACATTTCCCCAGATTTTTATTTTTAACTTCCTCCACAATTTATTATCCTCACCCACGCGAAATAACACATTACACATAGTGCTCCCCACTCTTCCATATTGACATGGATGGTTTTCTATTTTTCGGATATATAATAAAGCACCATTTTGTGCATAGGAAGCGTATCAGGTAGTTTATTAATCCAAATTTCTTCTTTCTTGGTTTGTTTTTCCCTATAGAAATATATATACTTGTGATCTCATGTGCCTTATTTTGAGGGTCTGTATCTGCTATTCTATTTTCACCCAATCCATCTCAAATAAAATATTGATATTGGATGAATGAAGTGTCCTAACCATGAGGTAGGTGGTATATATCTTTTTCCATAATTTTTTTTTTCAATTTATAATTTTTTTTCCACATTCCATATATTACATGTATTAACCTTGAAATGTGATATTAATTATGTAGAACATGATACCTTGAATTGCACATTCATAATGCTTTTAATTGAACCATTGGATGTTGTTCACCTCAACTCGAACCACCCCTATATGGTGTTTCCGTTATATTATATAATCCTTATAATTTAAATATGTAATTAAAATAACCATTAATCATGTTAACGTGATTCCGCTCAAACAAAATGGATAAATAATATTAATTATATTATAGGTAGTTCATAAGAATGACTTTACTTATTATCATTTTTATAATATAAAAGATAAAATGATCTTAAAATAAATGCATAATTAGAATTGATTGGTATGGTCATGGAAAATATTTACCCTTGTAAATGACCATGTAACTAAATGGTATTTTTGAATCCATTATTAATAATTTATGTGATCGATTGAATTAATATAATTTTTATGGATTTGGTCAGTGAGATGAATTGTTTAAAATGGGAGTGGAATGGGAATTTTTCTCATGGACTTTAATTATATATTAAATTAATCCTTCCTACATCATAAATATTCATTGAGAAATAATTAGGTTCCTTATATAAAATTCCCTAGATGATCTTATAGTTTGATTTAAATATACACACCTTGTGAAATAATTGGGTTCCTTGTACAAAATTCATTAGATGGGATCAAATTCTGATTTATATTACATATACCCTGAGTGTGACTCAAGTTCCTCAGACAGAATGTCATGGTCATTCTTTTTGGGAAGATTAATTATAATAACCCCTGACTGATACCAAGGATTCTTAAACATAATTCCTTGAACATTCTCATTTATTAAATAAATTTTAATAGACCATGATTTCATATATTGGATCCTTATATGGAACACCATGTATGGTATCATTTGTTAAGTTATTTACATGATTATATTAGAGATACATGGATTCCCATGTAGTATTAAATTGTAACACCCCAACCATAGCTACCTATTTAAATACCTGGAAAATTAAAGGTATATTTTTTTCATTATTTCTTTGGAATATTACAAGAACACAGTTTCTGACGGTACCTAATTCCGAGGCCCGGTGTGCCCGGAATCATTTTCCAAAGTTTAGCTCGGGTACGTTTAGTGACGAACGAGCGGGTTTTTCTATCTTTTAAACCAATGATCGGAATCAAAATCTGAGGGCACCGATGAAACCGTAGCACCGGTAAATGCTTAGGAACACCTATTCTGGAGTTTCATTTTCACGGAAGGAGTTGTTAAAAATTTGTTGAATTAATGAAGAATTAAATAAAAAATAATGGAACAATTTTTTTTATTAATTCTTTATCCTAATGGTTATATCCATCATGGGGTAGTTAGGGTGGGACTTACTAGTCCCTAACTAACAAAGAGAGGATTAAAGGTGAGGTGGAGCCCACATGAACCCCACCCCTTTCATCATCCCTAAACTCCCGTAAACTTCTCCTCTCAATAATTGGTAACTCTACTTAACATGTTTAACCCCCTTTAATGTGATACAACTCACCTCCCCCTCTCTCATATTTAATCATGCCAACTCACTTAATTATTTGAGTTAAGTGTTTGATTTTTAAAATTTAAAATTCTTGGCTTCATGTAATAAAATAAGAAAAGTCTTATTTTATTTGAGAGAGATGGTTGTTGTGTGAGGAGGATTTGGAGAGAAAGCTCCAAGCTTTGTATAACTTCTTCCTTCTTGAAGAACGCGAAGAACACAACTCTCTGACGAAGAACGCTGACACCAAAGAGAAGAGACGTACCCCTCTCTTCCTTCTCTACGACAAGAGGGGATAAGTCGCATCTTTGAGTACACATGGGAAAGGTCGGGCCTTCCAAGACCTTCGAAGAAGAACACTTCCCGGTCTCCATCAAAGGAGGAGAAACTGCCGTGGGAAAATCAAAAATGACGATGTCACCTTCCGACGTCAACGAACGATGCTACCTCCCTGCAGATCCATCGAGGGATCACATCATGAGGTAGGGGGTTTTCATTCAATTAAATCTACGTGGGTTATATCTTCGGACTCGATTAAATTGTTGATAGTCGTTTTAGATGCCTGTTATCGAAATAACGGGAGGAGGTTGGACCGCATGAACACGGCCGACCCTCCTCCCCCTTTTATGGTTGTTCCTATTGCGGCACGATTAAAGGAGGAATGGTACAACGACACCGCGCAGAAACAATTGAGGTACGAGAGAAGAAGCGTGGCGCCGTCATGCGACACCGTTGTGACAATTCAAAGGCTTCGTAGATCATTTAATTGATGGCAGAATGTCGGGCGATGACGGAACGGGCCGCAGAGGCGGTTTGATGATTCTGTAGTAATGTTCAAGACCCGAGATGAAAGCTGGCATAGTCGGAAATGAAAACGGACCACTGGAGAAACTCCGGTGGCCCGCAAAAACCCTGGAGGCGCGGGTCACCGGTGCGGCGCCGCCGGCGACTGGGGGCGGCGCCCTAGCGCGCCGCTGGAGGGAACAAACCACCGCGGCTTGCCGCAGCGGTGTTGCGCAGGGGATCCCACGACTGCACGGGATCCCGGAGGAATGGCGGTGGCGCAAACCACCTCTGGATTCAATCAATGGCGTGGGGGCCGCACACCCCCTCTGCTCCGCGGCTTCCGCTCGGCCACGCTGGCAGAGCCGCTGTGGGCCATGCGGCCGGGCCGGGCCCAGACCCCCCATTTTGGATTGTTTCTGTTCAAATGACCACAACATGGGATATAGACCTCAAATTGACACACCATAAGTTGTGATGCGATCCTTGGATCGAGGCGGTCGTTTCAGTATATTACACTCAAGGTTTCAGGAAACTTTGAGTACGGCCGGGATGGTTTGTACACAAAACCAATTGGGCCCTCGGAGCGGAAACGCTTATATCTTGAGCTCTGGATGTCCGATTGACGTGCCGTCAAGTTTTTTGGATTTGTTTTGAGGATACGGAACATTTGGCATACTTTTCCCGAGGTTTGGATGGAGTTTCTATATGGCCGGGTTGGATTGTACCCGAAATCCCACCGGGCCCCTTGAATGGAAAAGCTGATATATTTCAGACCGGACGTCTGTTTGACAATGCGTCAACGACGTTGGTGATCACGTTGAGAAACGGTCCCTATGAGTATACCCTATGAGATTTTGGGGTACATTTGAGATATGGATGGGTTGGTTCACACACGAAACCAACAGGCCCCCTCGGACGAAAAGGCTAATAACTCAAAGACCGAGCGTCTGATTGACGTGCTGTCTATTGCGTTGAGACCCCTATGATGAGGCATTCCTTTGAGATACTTCTTCGTGGGACTTGTGATACTTGGATTATCGACTTGTAGCTCATGGATCGGACCCTCCCGGAGACGAGCATATAGAGTACGGAGACCGTGTAGACGGCTGTGACCGATGACGGGTTGTCCGATTCAATTTGGAGTTACTAGAATAGCCTAGTGGGGAGCACTAATTCGTGAGGTGGCAGACCCGCGGTACTCGATAGGTGGAGTACCTCATTAGTCTTAGGTTAGTGAGGAGTATCTCAGAGTTGTGATAGTATCACTGTACACTCCAAATACGGGCTCATCAACAGTTACGGTTTCGATAATGAAAATCCTTGTTGAGCTGTGTCTATGATCTTGTATTTACCTCATGATTGAGATGGGTCACTTGATAACTTAGGTATATTTATGGGCATATACATGGGTAGTGGTTATCCATTGATTTTATAATCTTTTTGTTTCCTCATAATAGAGATGGGTTACTTGATAACATAGGTATATGTATGGGTATATACCTAAGTAGACGTTATCTGTTTAGATCTTTCTTTTTGGTTATCCTTGTTGTATTTAGTGAGACCTTGAGGGTCTAGGGGTCCCTACTGAGTATCATTATACTCACCCCTGCACGGGCTATGCCCGCACCTCGTTGTGTTGGTTGCAGACGTTGGGCAGCGCTGAGAGGGGCCGAGTGTTTGAGGAATGGAAGGTACCTGGAGGTGGATCCCACAACGAGTCAGTATCTAGTGGTGGACATCAAGACATGATGATACTCAGAGGAGGTTGACGGGCAAGAGAGTTGATGAGGCTATATGTACCTACCCTTCAGGTAGGATCCAGGGTGGACGATCCAGGAGATACGCTATCTATACCTACCCTTCAGGTAGGATCCGTGGTGGATGATCCAGGAGCAGCGCTATCTGTACCTACCCTTCAGGTAGGATCCAAGGTGGAAGACCCCGAAGCTATTTCTATTCTTCCAGCTATTTGTCTCTTCTGTTTTACTTTCGTTCAGTTGTAGGTGTAGTTTTCAGTTGGGTTTGTATTCTGGCCCTCTACTTTTTAGCACTTCGTTTGTACATAGTGTTTTACTTTCGCTTCTACTCTGTGTTGTTTTTTAACTTTTATAAAGGAAATTCCTACCCAGTTATTGGGAATTACTCCTTTGGTGCTAGTTGCCAGCCCATGCCCTATGGAAGGCGGGCTTGGGGTAGTCACGACACGGGCCATGAGGACGGGTCGTGACAAATTGGTATCAGAGGAGTCGTTTCTACCGCAGAACTTATAACTCTGATATTCCCTTTCTGTGAAGCAATAGTGTTAAGGGTACCAAGTGTGGTCTTCAGTTTAGGGAGTCCAGTGTTTGTGCGGCGGTTGACATATCCGTACACCAGGACCCTGACTACTGATTTCCGACATTGTGCACAAAAAACACTGATTGCGTGTGTGTTTCCAAGAGTTTTAATGTCAGCTCAAACCAGGTCATCTCAATATGTTTAAATTGCTGATCGTGTCACATCTGTTCAGGATGTCTCCACGCAGACAGTCAGTTGGAGTTCCGAGAGAGTACTCTATAACGTCCCACTGAGCGGCGAGGCTCCGGTGCAGGGCCCTTTTTTCTATGTTGTCACCCTCGGGTGGTGTACCAGCATCACCACCACCTGTTGGGAAGCAGATTCCATTAGCCTTACTAGCGAAATATGCACGCTGGCAGAGCACTTTGCACGAGTTCCAGCAGTAGCGGCCTCCGAGGTTATGAGGCAAGACAGATTCCCAGACAGTAGAGGACTGGCTGGAGGCGATTGCTAGAGTTTTCCGCCTAGATGAGGCACCAGTGGAGTCGATGGTGGACTTGGCTACTAGTTTTTTCCAGTGACTGACCATGAGGATGGTCCGTGTAGGGATGAGAATTCGGTATGTGGACTGATGCCTGAGATAGTGCCTTCGAGTAGTGTGTCAGCTATACATCACTACCTATTGGTCTGCAGTTACAACCGGCGGTACTGGTAGGTGACACATGTAGGCTTACTACCTTACACGTGCTCTAACATCAGATACCCTCATGTTCCGAGGCGATCCAAACTCACAGGTGGCTGAGGACTGGCTTAAGGAGGTGGATGAATGTTTTCTTCAGCTTATACAGCTTCGGCAGGACGACGAGTTGGTAGCTGAGTATTCATCGAGGCGTACCGAAAATTCCGGGTACTCGATGAATACATTTCGATCAGTGCTTTAGAGATCGGACCTTAGAGAGAGGTGTGTATAAAGGATATCTGAGTAATAACTCCTTCCTCTATGCATTACTTCTTATGTTAGGGTTCTATAAAGAACACTAGTGGTTGAGAATTATTTTTCTGAATGGTGCAGTCAGTGAAGAATAGCAGTGGGAAAGATGGAAAATGGCTGCAATATCGGAGACTTGGGCGTGTAAATGTCTCAAGAAGGAGTTTTAAGGACAGATGAGTCTACAGAGTAGCAGACGTGGAATCAGAGCTATGAGAGAAGCATGAGGTGGTGTACTTTTGGACATGTTACAAATCACCCGCCTTTGTAGTCCCCGCAGGGCTCAGGGGGTTAGAGGGAAAGGGAAGAGAGTAGCTGCATGCGGTCAAGAGGTGTGACCCAATGGCTCTAAGAATGATTCACTGGATCGTCTATGTCCACTACTAGTTGCCATAGTAACAGACGTTGATATGAATCATTCCATCCTTCCACGAATCTTGTCCCAGACCTAGAGTTTCCGGTTAAGCCGTTGACTTGACCCTCATTTCTAGAGATACCGTTGGGAGGAGACTCGATAATCACACTTACGCCGGCAGTGTGGTCTGACCCTCGAGGTGAGAGTTTTAGTTGGAATCTCTTGGTGGCAATGTCGAGGCCTTACGATGTTGGTCCGGGTATGGATTGGATCCACAGTTCGTACACAAATTTACTGTATTAGACAAAGAGGTTGTGGCCTATCTACAACGTTGGGATGTGATTTTCCTTGGTCATCGAAAAGGAAAACCCATGCAGCACAGGATGGAATCATACATAAGAGGGTGTATTCGATCACTCCTGAGATGGCCAAAATTACTTTTGTGCCAAAATTCTCCAGAGTTATAGCACCACTTCCATCAGAGCTTTCAGGAGCTCAGTTGATCAGTGCGCCCAGCTTGTGGGCATTGGTTACATAGTTCACTACGACGCATTAGGGGCCAGACTCGGGTTTGTCCTGATGTAGGAGTGGGCAGTGATCGCCTATGGATCCCGACAGATGAGACTGCACAGAGCTGAAAAGAAGCCTCTAGAGTTCAAGGATGATGAACACGTCCTTATATGGGTCTCACCTCGACGAGGTTTACAGAGATGTGGCCAAGGTGGCAAGTAATATCAAAGGTTTAGCGGAACATTCTAGGTCCTCAGCTGGGTAGGAGAGGTGGTTTACCGCTTGACCCATCCACCTCAGTTGCACCGGGTGCACGAAGACTTCCACGTATCTCAATAGAGGAGATACGTGCTTGACCTGATGCATGTCATCGACCATGGGGAACTGGACTTTGGTGATGGGGTGACTTTTTCGGGGTTCCAGTAGAGGTTGAGGATCGACAGGAGCAGATCCTACGAGGACAGTCAATTCCTTGGGTGCGCTTTCACTGGCATTACGGGAATCTCCAGGTGAGCACATGGGAGCGGAAGGCTCTAGTGCATGCTCAGTACCACTTTTATTTGCCTAGTTTGTTTTGAAGCTTTACAAGGATGTAAAGCCTTGAGGTGGGAGGAATTTAAATACCTAGAAATTTGAAGTTAAATTTTTTTCTTAATTTCTTTGGAATTTTAGAAAAACGTAGTTTCTGACAGCACCTGATTCTGAGGCCCGGTGTGCCCAGAATCATTTTCTGAAGTTTATCATGGGTATGTTCCGTGAACGACCGAGCGGGTATTTCTAACTTTTAAACCGGTGCTCGGAATCGAAATCTGAGGTCACCGATGAAACCTCAATGCCGGTAAATGATTAGGAACACCGTTTTTGGAGTTGTGTTTTATCGGTAGGAGTTGTTAAAAATTTGTGGAATTAATAAATAATTGAATAAAAAAATTGTGGAACAATTGTTTTTATTAATTCTTTATCCTAATGGTTCTATCCAACATGGGGTAGGTAGGGTGGGACTTACAAACCCCTAACTACCCATGAGAATATTAAAGGTGAGGTGGGGCCCACACGAACCTCGCCCCTTTCATCTCCCCTAAACTCCCTTAAACCTCTCCTCTCATTAATATGTAACTCTTCTTAACATGTTTAACCCCTCATTAATGTGAGACCACTCACCACCCCCTCTCTATTCTTTAATCATTCCAACACACTTAATTATTTAAGTGAGTTAAGTGATTGATTTTTAAAATTTAAAATTCTTGGCTTGATGTAATAAAATAAGATAAGTCTTATTTTATTTGAGAGAGTTGGTTGTTGTGTGAGGAGGATTTGGAGAGAAAGCTCTAAGCTTTGAAGAACTTCTTCCTTCTTGAAGAACGCGAAGAATGCAACTCTCCGATGAAGAACGCTGACACAAAAGAGCGGCGACGTACCCCTTTCTTCCTTCTCTGCGACAAGAGGGGATACGTCACATCTTTGAGTACACTTGGGCGACGTCGGTCCTTCCAAGTTCTTCGACGAAGAACACTTCCCGGTCTCCATCAAAGGGGGAGACACCGCCATGGGAAAATCAAAAATGACGATGTCACCTTCCGACGTCAACGAATGATGCTACCTCTCCGCAGATCCATCAAGGGATCACATCACGAGGTAGGGGTTTTTGGTTCAATTAAATCTATGTGGGTTATATCTTCGGACTCGATTTAATTTTTGATAGTCGTCTGAGCAGCCTATTATCGAAATAACGGGAGGAGGTTGGACCGCACGAACATGGCTGACCCTCCTCCCCCTTTGATGGTTGTTCCTGTTGCGACACGATTAAAGGCGGCACGGTACAACGAAACCGTGTGGAAACAATTGAGGAACATGTGAAGAAGTGCGGCACCGTCGCACGACACCGTTGCGACAATTCGAAGGCTCCGTAAATCGTTTAATTGAAGGAGGATCATCGGGTGATGACGGAACATGCTGTAGAGGGAGTCTGATGATTCCGCAGTATAGTTTGAGACCCGAGATGAACGCAGACATAGTCGGAATTGAAAACGGACCACCGGAGAAACTCCGGTGGCCCGCGGAAACCCTTGAGGCGCGGGTCACCGGCGCGGCGCCGCCGGCGACAGGGGGCGGCGGCCGGAGCCGTCCGACCGCTAGGAGGCGGTGGAGTCCTAGTGCACTGCCGGAGAGAACAAACCACCGCGGCTTTCCGCAGTGGTGCAGCACGAGGGATCCCGCCACCACACGGGATCCCAGAGGAATGGCGGCGGTGCAAACCGCCGCTGGATTCAATCAACGGCAAGGGGGCCGCGCATCCCCCCCCCCCGCTCCACAGCTTCCGCTCGGCCACGCTGGCTGAGCCGCGACTGGGCATGCGGCCAGGCCGTGCCCTGATGGGCCAGACCCGGACCCGGGGGGGGGGGGGGGGGGTTGGGCCAGGCTGGGTCGGGCCCAGACCCCCCATTTCGGATTGTTTCTGTTCGAACACCCATAACGTGGGATACAGACCTCCGATCGATGCACCGTCAGTTGCGATGCGATCCTTGGATCGAGACGGTGTTTTTGGTATATTACACTCAAGGTTTAGGAGAACTTTGAGTATGGCCGGGTTGGTTCGTACATGAAACCAACCGAGCCCTCGGAGTGGAAACACTTATATCATGAGCTCCGGACGTCCGATTGACGTGCCGCTGAATTTTTTTTATTCCTCATGAGGATACAGAACTTTTGGCATACTTCTCCCGAGGTTTGTACGTAGTTGGAGTATGGACGAGTTGGATTGTACCCGAAATCCAACCGGGCCCCTTGAATGAAAAAGCTGATATCTTTCAGACTAGACGTCTGTTTGACGAACCGTCAGCGGCGTTAGTGAACACGTTGAGAAACGGTCCATGTGAGTATACCCTATGAGATATTGGGGTACATTTGAGATATGGCTGGGTTGGTTCACACACAAAACCAACCGGGCCCCTAGGACGAAAACGCTAATAACTCACAGACCGGGCATCCAATTGACATGTCGTCTGTTGCGTTGAGACCCCTATGATGAGGCGGTCCATTGAGATACATCTTCATGGTACTTATGATACTTGGAGTATCAACCTGTAGCATGTGGAGAGGACCCTCCTGGAGACAAGCATACAACGTACGAAGAGCGTGTAGCTTGCTGTGACCGATAAATGCTTGTCCGGTTCGATTCAGAGTGACTAGAATAGCCCAGTGGGGAGAACTACTTTGTGAGGTGGAAGACCCATGACGTAGGATAACTAAATTCTGAGGTGGCAGACCCACGGTACTCGACAGGAGGAGTGCCTCTATAGGCTATGAGGGGGAGCACTACTGTGTGTGGTGGCATACCCATGGTGGAGGAGCACTACTGTGCGAGGTGGCAGACCCACGGTACTTGACATGAGGAGTACCTCAGTAGTCTTAGGATAGTGAGAAGTATCTCGGAGTTGTGACAGGATCACTGTACACTACAGAGACGAGCTCATCAGCAGTTGCAGTTTCGATAATGAAAATCCTAGTTGAGCTGATTCTATGATCTTGTATTTACATCATAATTGAGATGGGTCACTTGATAACTTAGGTATATGTATGGGCATATACCTGGGTAGTGGTTATCCGTTGATTTCATAATCTTTGTGTTTCCTCATTATTGAGATGGGTTACTAGATAACTTAGGTATATGTATGGGTATATACCTAAGTAGAGGTTTTCTGTTGAGATATTTCTTTGTGGTTAACCCTGTTGGATTTAGTGAGACCTTGAGGGTCTCGGGGTCCCAAATGAGTATCCTTATACTAAGCCCTACATGGTATATCCCTGCACCTCGTTGTGTTAGATTCAGACGATAGGCAGCACTGACAGAGGCCAAGTGTATGAGGACTGGAAGGTACCCAGAGGTGGATCCCACGGCGAGTCAGTATCCGGAGGTGGACTTCAAGACATGATGATAGTTGGAGGAGGTTGACGGGCGAGAGAGTTGTGGAGGCTATCTGTACCTACCCTTCAGGTAGGATCCTTGGTGGATGATCTAGGAGCTGCACTATCTATACCTACACATCAAGTAGGATCCATGGTTGGCAATCCAGGAGTTGCGCTATATGTACCTACCCTTCAGGTAGGATCCGAGGTGGATGACCTAGGAGATGTCTCTATTCATCCAGCTATTTTTTTCTGTTGTACTTTCGTTCAGTTGTAGCTATACTTTTCAGTTGGGTTTGTATTTTGGCCCTTTAATTTTTAGAACTTCTTTTGTACTTAGTGTTTTACTTCCGCTTGTACTAGGTGGCGTTTTGATTACTTTTATAATGGCAATGTCTTCCCAGTTATCAGGAATGATGCCTTTGGTGCAAGTCGCCAGCCCTTGGCCTTTGGAAGGCGTGATTGGGGTAGTCATGACACGGGACCTGAGGACAGGTCGTGACAACCTAGAGTCGGTGAATTATTACATAACATTGGCATCATCACAAGGGATAAAATCCCGAAATGCTAATCAGTTTAGTATCTTTGAAGTACTATATACATTCATTAAGTTTACATGACATTATAAAATGGAAATAAACATAAACATTGTCTTATTTGGCCACATTCATATCACTTAGACTATCCCGGAAGGTTAGTCATAATATACTTATTCACATACTAGGAAAAATAAAACATTGAAATGGGTAAGCTCAGATGAACAGTAGGGAAAACAATATAGCGGAAACATTCAAAAATATGATTAAACATTTATGGAATTGTATAATACTAAAACATACAACTTTTAAACATAATATTCTGCATAATATGGCTAATATAAATCAAATAATTCCATTGACTTATTCACATGAATATTTTACTAGTAGAATAATCACATGCAATATCAATAGCCAATTTCATAATGATGGAATGTATAATTCCAGAATTCATAACCATATAGTCAAGGCATTGTGATGAGACTAAAAATAATATTTTGTCAAGGCCTTGTGCCAAGACGCTATTCTGTCTCATTAGACCTACTGATGCATCGAGGAGCTATAGCGGGCTCCACCCGTCACTTATTAATTCCAATGCATTCCTCATATGAAAATATTTAAACATAAAATAAACATTCATTTTAAAACTATTATAAAAAATGTCAATAAATTATACATAAACTATGAATGGTAAAAAATAATACATCGACAGTCAAAAATTTCACAAAACCATCAACCCAATATGGACGACTTTTATAATAAATCAACTATGATAAGAATAATATCTCGTAATGGATTTTGACATAGTTGAAAATGATCATTAAAAATAATTGAGATAAATATCCAATTTTCATGAAATCATTAAAAAGTAAAAAAAATTATAAATAAAACTCTTATTTTGAAAATATTCTTCTAAGCTTGTAAGGGAAGCTTCAACGATGTTATAATGGCTGTAAATAGTCGCACCCTCCGTATAAGTTAAAAATACATTCATACCTTAATTTTGTCAAAAAGGTCATAAAGTACCTTGTTTGGAAAACAATGAAAATATTCCTTTAAAAACATATATGGTCAAATAAGATTATAAATGAATTCAACCAATAGTATTTTAAATAGTAAAAATGTTTTGAATTACATTTTTTAGAAAACACAGATGTGGATGAAAAATAGGTCCTAGTAAATACTGACATATTAATAACCTCAGATATGTAAAGAGATTGTAGAATTAACCCTTACCTTATACATTTCCACGGTCAAGGGTATTTAACCCTCCTATATAATAGTTAAATCATTGTTATTAAATTTTACAAAAATCATATAATTAAATATGATATCATATATGATCTTCCAATATTGCATTGTTAATAATAGTTTAGTAGTTTCATAGTTTCAGGTGTTAACTGATTTGTTTTCCTTTATATAAAACGTTATGTATGCCTTGTTTGTTATGAATATGATTTATTTAACTCATATACAGAATGATATTATGTTCATAAACATTATTTTTTATCAGAAAATGAAAATTATTCATGAATTATTAGGATGGGGAATGGTCTCATCGTGTTCGTGGAGACGGTAATCCCTACGTACACACGAGCAACAATATCATTATATTGATGGTGAAATGACATATAATTGGATGGTATATCATATATAATGAATAATTAAGATTAAAAATTTATTATTTAAATCATTTATACTCATTATTATACCCTTCCAAATAATGTACTGTTTGAATAACAAACTACACCACGACGTGGAGACGGTAAACCGTATGTACAAACGTGGGCTATCTTTGTCATTCTGAGGATGGATAGATTAACGAATATGGTTGTATCATATTTATAATAACTTCACAGTATGTATGGGGTAATACATTTATTATTTTGGTATGAAAACAACAAATAATGAGGAAGTGGAAGAAGAAATGAACTTGAAAATGAGTGGTGAAATTATTACCTTTTCTTCGACAGTTTTCTCTTGAGTTCATCAAAATGGGCTCCATAGGTTGGCTTGATGATCAATGTAAATCATATAGGATGAAATTATCGATGTTGGGAAGATATTAGGGTATATTTATTCTGAAAAAATAGATTTGGAGGTGTGATTTTGAGAGAAGGAAAAGTGCCCATTTATAAGAGAGGTGAGGGACGCTTTTGAAAAATTATTAATGTTATTTTATAATATTGTTTTCTCATTATAATGGAAAAAAATGATTTATTTATATGATAAGGTGGGTATTTATCAAAAACCTCTTAAGAAAAATGTTTTAGATAGGTTTATGTCAACATATTAACCTTATCATTAATATTTAACTCTCATTTAAATAGTTTGACATTTACCTTGTCTCTTTTTATTATTATATTATATGGTTAATAAAATTTCAATAAACTTCCAAGAGAACCCCATGTGGTTCATTATTAATATATATAACCTTATCAAAGTCATGTGGTCGATCTTTATATTTTTATGAATATTATATCAAACAATAATAGAGTTTTTGTTTTAAAAACTCATTTTTGTCAATTGTGACACTATTTAGTATTTGGTTTTTGTGTAAATCATAACAACATGAATACTTTGAAAACAACTTATTTAATCAACTTTAACATGTCATATTATCTTATAAAATTATAGTAATTCATCAAATGTCTCAAATTACATTTATTTGGATATTTATAATATCAATTATTTTAATCTTTCATTAATAAGGTAATAACTGCATCATCATTGTGTCATATATAAATTTAATTATATAATGTATAAAAATTATCAATAAAATACCATTATGTAGTTTATATTGTTATCATTTTAAATAATAATTATAGTAGAAATTATCTTATGTATAACCCTATATAAAAATATTTTACTTATTAACCGTTGAATTTAACACATGTAACTATTCTTAAAATAAAATAATAATAAATGTCCTAATCTAATCCAAGTGGACCAAAGGGGGTCCAATATTATTACTAAGGTTGTTATTGGTCGAATTAAATTTATCAAATAGAGTTAGAACATATGTTAGGGTAATTATAATATCATTTTAACACAAAATTACCTTATTAACTTTTAACAGTGGAAAATAAAATTCAAAAGTTACTATTCACAAGAAAATATTTTCAACTTATTAAACCACATTTTACTTAATAATATTATCTATTACACTCGTATTTTTGAAATTAAACTCACATAAGTGGTAAAATTATGTTTTATTCAAATTTTTATATTCTCATAGAAGGTGTGTAATAGACTGTAAAAACATTATTAAAATTTTATATATCTAAACTTATTATAAAATGACACCAATGAATAACATTGAAAATATATAAGTATTATGTATCTATTTTGACTGAAAATAAATTTAAATAAAATAAATCATTATTTAAATAAAAATTCATTTTTAAATAATAGTGCAATGTTTTTTTACTATTCATAAAAAAATTGAATGTTTTCCGAAAAATACTAAAAATTCACCCTAAGCTAATTTTGATATTCCAAATCCAAAAATGAAGTCCATTTTGAAAAATAAAATTTATAAAATTTCAAAAAGTGGTTATTAATATTTATAATGGCTAGTTTTATTGGTCTGGGTGTGTGAAAACTCCATGTTGCGCACAATGCAAGATGCTGCATTATTCAATGGGAAACGTACAGTTGAAGCATGAGGTGTTACATATTCCTATCCTTAAAATAATTTCATCCTAAAAATTTATAGAATATGACAACATAAAATGATTCGGGTGGTTCTTCATCATAAGTTCCTGAAGTTCCTATGTTCCCTCTTCAATCTTATGAATTCCTCATAGAACTTTCATTAGATGAGTCGTCCGGTTACTCAACACTTGTTATCTGATATCAAGACGTATGATAGGATCTTCACAATCAGACATATCGGGTTCCACTTATATTTCTTCATAGGTGTGCACATGCATTGTGTTGGGCATGTATTTTCTCAACAGTGATATGTGGAACAGATCATTAACTTTCGAGAGACTTGGATCCATTGCCAAACGATAAGCTGCAACTCCAATTCGCTCTACAATTCCAAAAGGTTAGATATACCTAGGACTCCATTTACCCTTCTTACCAAATCGTATAACACCATTCCATGGAGATACATTCAAGGAAACATGATCTATTACTTTAAATTCCAAATCCTTCTTTTGGTTATCGACATAGATCTTTTTCCTGCTTTGAGTTGCATTGATGTGGGTTTTGATAATATTCACATATAATATTGTTTCCTCAAAATGTTTTGGGCCTACAAATTTTTTTTTCAGCAACATCATCCCAACAAGTTGGCATGTGAAATATCATTCCATATAACACTTCATGTGGTTCCATCTGAATACATGAGTGGAAGATATTTATATAGGAAAAATCTACCATAGGTAAATATTGATCACACATACATTGAAAGTCATGTGAGAAGGATATCAACATTTATTCTAAGGTTTTAATAGTCCGTTCTAATTTTCCATCAGTTTGAGGGAGGAAGGCTGTGCTCAAACGATGTTCAGTATCCAAGGCCTTCTAGATACTTTTCTAGATTCTTGATGTAAAACAGGGATCATGATAAGAAAACATTGATAGGGGTACACCATGAAGTCTTATAACTTCATTAACATATAGTCTTTTCAAACGTTCAAGTGGTAAATCTTCTCTCAGAATAGGAAAATGTGTTGTCTTGGTAAGACGATCAATAATGAATCGTATGGAATCATTCCTTATAGGATGATTTGGTAGCCCCGTGAAAAAGACCATTATAATATTATTCCATTTCTGCACAGGTAAGGGAAGAGGATTCATGACTCCACTGGGTTGTTTCCATCTAGCATTCACTTGTTGAAAAAGCATACATCTTAACACAAAATCATCAATATTCATCTTCATGTTTTCCCACAAAAAATGTTCCTTCAAATATCTATACGTCTTGGTGCTCCCAGGGTGTATAGAGAAATTGGAGCTATGGGCATCATCTTATAATTCCATTTTTAGATCATGTATGTTAGGAACAAAAAGTCACTTCCAAATTTTCAAAATCCCTTCTTCATATACAAAGTCACTCAGACTCCTATCATTTACAGCTTTAATCATCTTTGGAAACTCCTCATCATCAGTCTGAGAAATCGTTGTCCTTGGTAGTAAAGTTTCTTTGGAAACCATTGGAAATATTATTGATATTTCACAGTCCATGGTTATTCCCATATCCATATTTACTAGATCCTTGAATATAGTATCCTTTTCAACTCTAATTTTGTTCAGAACTCCATGATATTTTCTGCTCAAATCATCATCCTCTTCATATACCTTCCAAGAGTTGTTGTGTATAGTGAAATAATAATCTTTGAGTAGTTCAAGCCATTGTCATTTCCTCATGTTGAGATCTTTCTTTGAGAAAATATAGATCAAACTACTTATATTTGTATATATCTCACGTTTTTCTCCATAGAGATAGTGTCTCTATATATTAAAAGAAAGTATTACTACTACTAAATCAAGATCATGAGAGGTATAGTTTTCCTCATTGAATTTTTATCAATCGTGATGAATAAGAAATAACTATATCATTCTGCATGAGGACACAACCATGTCCTTTTCTTTGAAGCATCACTATAAATAACTAACTCATCATTCCCTGATGGTAGAGTCAATATAGGATCATTGAATAATCATTCATTCAGTTCTTCAAAAAATTATTCACATTCTTTTTTCTATTCAAATTTATTCCCTTTATATGTGAGCTTGGTTAATGGGTTAGCCAACCAGAAAAAGTACTAGACGAAACATTGATAATAACCTGGTAAACCAATAAAACTATGTACCTATGTTATGCTCATCGGTGCTGACCATTCTTGTATTGCCTTGGTCTATGAATGAACAATAGGGATTCAATCCTTAGAGTCAATATGGCCCAGAAAAGAAATATCTGGAATCAATAATTCACACTTTCTAAACATACCACATAATTCATTGCATCTAAGAGTCGTTATAATAATATGCATGTTATTTTCATGGTATTCATTGATTTTGGAATATATCAAGATATCATCAATATATACCACTACAAAGTCATAATGATATTCCTTGAAAATACTGTCCATTAGATCCATGAAAATAGACTGAGCATTAGTCAGTCCAAAAGGCATTATTGTAAACTCGTAATTCACGTACCTGGTTCGAAATGATGTCATTGGAATTCCATCCATATTTACACACTACTAATGATATATAGATGAAAGTTCAATCTTTTAAAAATATTGAGCTCCATGAAGTTGGTCAAATAAATCATCAATTCGAGGTAGAAGATACTTGGTATTTATGGTTATAACATTGATCTCCCGGTAGTCAATGTTCAACCTCATAGATCCATTTTTTCCTTAACAAATGGATAGGGGATCCCCATAGATAATAAATAGTGTGAATAACTCTCATATTACTCTATTCCACTAGTGGTTTCGTTAGTTCCACTAATACCACAGTGGGAATTCTTTAAGGTGTCTTCTTTATGGGCATTGAACCTGAAATCAGATCAATGGATAACAAAATTTTGCATTCTAGAGGATGTCCAGGTAAAACCGCTAGAGACACATCAAAATATTCATGCATAATAGGTACATCCTTTATTTGAAAATTTCATTCCTCACCCATAGTTATTTCATTATCTAATTCCCAAATAATTGAATTTAGTTGAGCTACAGGGGGTGGATATAGATTAAAATCAACTGGTGATGTTTCTACTCAAAAGATAAGTTACTATTTATCATCATAGAAAACTGTAACAACCTTCTTCTTATAATAAATTTTCACATCATGATCTGATATCCAATCCATACTATGGATTATATCAAATTAAATAATGGGTATGACAATAAGATCCACAGATAAAGAACATTTATAAGCCATAATGTGATCTTTTTGAAAAAACATTATTGCGATCATACATCCCATATGAGTTTTGATTGACAACTCCCTAGTTAAATCAAATTGGAAATATATTATTTTCATAGAAACTGGGTATATATGAAATAATGGGATGGTCATGAATCAAATAATTTATTGGATAAACTTGAGGAAACCATTAAATTACATGCCACCATATCTTGTAGAGGTTCAACCATAGTAGTAGTGATCACATATGTTTAGCCTTTCTACCTTGGCCATTTCAATGGTATGTTTCCTTGGCTCCTAGTACATTTGTTTGCATAATTCCCATTTTCTCTACAATTGTATAATTCAACATTGACCGTTTATTTATTCCCCTTACAATCATGAGATGGGTGGCCTTTTTCACTACACTTGTAACTGTTTCTAATTCACTTTAGGCAAGTATCGGGGTGTTTTTTCCGAAATTTACCACAAGATGGATATTAAACCTTTTCCTTCTTCCCTTTTTTTCCATTTTTATAGTGTTCAGAAAAATATATTCTTCTCTTACTTTTCATTGATGTTGTAAAGAGTAGAGAATTCATTTTCAGTCTTGATTTTGCATGAGACAATATCTCTATACGACAAGAAGGGTTGTGAGACTAATGCTTGATAGAGAAATGGTTTTAACCCATAAATTATTCAACCAATCTTACTTCGTGGGTTATGTGTGTAATCTGTGGCATGCCTCGTTAACCATGTATAGTCAGCCTCATAATTTGAGACATTCCCATCATTCTGTTGACCAAGACTCTGAAATTTTCTTTCCATAACCACTCAATGGTCATGAGGAATTTATTTTTATATGAAAATATCTTTAAACTCTCTCCATTCCATGTTTGATACTTCTTCATATTACTTTTTTTTTTGGATTAATGACCACCATTGATCTGCATCTCCCGTGAGGCGATAAACTTCTATGACACCCATTTCCATTTCACAACTCCCAAATAATGAAATATTTTGTCTAAGAAACATATACATTGTTTATCTAATAATGGATTTTCACTCCCATTGAATGATTGTGGTTTTGCCTCATGAATTGGTCTAACGTTGATCCTCTTCATTGTGGATCAAGGTTCTTTATACGGATAAGGTTATTATTCCTAACTCTAGTGAGTTGTCCCAATATGGTGACAAGCTGATCAGCACCAGTTGCATCACCAGCGCCAATACCCTACATTGAATATTTTCATCGATATAGTTTCCATTCCTTCCACAACATGCCATTTATAAAAAATGGCATACACTTGATTAGTTTATGAATCGCAACATATAATTCCAAACATGAAAAACACCTAACATAAATTGAATAGTTTATAGATATAATCAACAATCATAAGAATCATTTCATTGAGGAGGTATATACTCATAAATCATACATAATTATTTGTAATGAAAATGTGAATTATCCTAAGAATATCCGTCGGGAGTTTCATAACCATTAGTGCAATAAGGCCCATTGTCGTGTACCAGGATAACTCGATTCAAGACCGAAACTTCTTATCAGAGCTTTCACTCGTAGGTACATCTGTGCTAGAGCCGATTCTACCTGCTCATTCCCATACATGGATGCATTGCTTGGAAAAATCAAAAAATATCTACATTACTAATATTCTAGGAATTTATTCTATACCAATCCTCAAAGTCTATCTTAGGGTAATGTTCATTAATCAGAGTTTTTCTATATCTAGCTTCAAAGGATTGTACTAAACTTCCCCTAATACCAACTGCAATGCCATGACCTAGT
This sequence comes from Viscum album, assembly GCA_963277665.1. Taxonomy (NCBI): domain Eukaryota; kingdom Viridiplantae; phylum Streptophyta; class Magnoliopsida; order Santalales; family Viscaceae; genus Viscum; species Viscum album. Next base: position 234,493,578 of record OY728157.1, on the reverse strand, counting down.
TACCAAGAGTCAGTGCATTATTACATAACATTGGCATGATCACAGGGGATCAAATCCCGAAAGACTGATTAGTTTAGTAGCATTGTATGTACTACATACATTCATAAGTTTTACATTACATGATAAAATGAAAAACAACAACAACATTGTCTTCATTGGCCACATTCATAACTCTTAGACTATCCCTACAGGTCATTCATATTATAAATTTCACATCCTAGAAAAAATAAAATATAGAAATGAGTGAGCTCAGATGATCACTAGGGGCAACAATATAGAGAAAACTTTCATAAATAAGCATACACATTTAAGGAAATGTATAAGACTAAAACAAATGACTTTTTAACATAATCTTCTGCATAATATGTCCAATATAAATCAAATAATTACATTTTACTATTCACAAGGATATTATACTAGTTGAATAATAACATGCAACATCAATAGCCAATTTCATAATGATGGAATACCTAATGCCAGACTTCATAAACACAATTTCATGGCCTTATGCCATGATTACAAATAAAATTTTGTCAACTCCTTGTTCCAATAAACTAGTTTGTCTCATGAGACCTACCGATGCATTGAGGAGCTATTGTAGTCTCCACCTGTCACTTACTAAGTCCAATTAATTCCTCATATGAAAAGGATTAAACCTTACATAAACATTCATATTAAAACAAGAATATGAAATGTTAATTATTTATTCATAAACCAGGAATGGTATAAAAAACACATCCACCATCAAACATATCCCAAAACCATCAATAAAATAAGGATGATATTAATAAAAAATCAACCTTGATATGAATAATATCCTGTAAAGGATGTTGACATAGTTGAAAATGATCATTAAAAATAACATAGGGAAATATCACTTTTTCATGAAATAATTTAACATTCACATAATTTATTAAGAAAACATTTATTTTGAAAATATTTATATAAACTTGTAATGGAAACATTGACGATGTTATAATGGAGGAAAATAGCCTCACCCTCCATATTAGTTAAAAAGACATTCTTACCTTAATTTTTTCGTAAAGGTTATAAAGTACATTGTTTGGAAAATGACGTAATGATTCCTTTAAAAACATATATCGTCAAATTAGGGTATATATTACTTTATCCAATAGTATTGTAAATAGTAAAAAAAATTGAATTAATTTTTTAAGAAAACACAAAAGTGGATAATAATGTGGTCCCAGTAGTTACTTAGGTATTAACAACCTTGGATGAGTAAGGAGATTGTAGAATTAACCCTTATCTTATAATTTTCCTTGTTTCAGGGTACATTAACCTTATGTATAATAGTTAAATAATTGTTATTATATTATACATGAATCATATACATAAATATGATATTATGTATGATATTCTTATATTTCTTTGCTAATAATATTTTAGTAGTATAATCGTTCTGGGTGTTAAGTGATTTTTTTCCTTTATATACATGGTTACATAAGCCATGTTTTCTAGGAATGATAATTATTTGATTCATATTCATAATGATATTAAGTTGATTAAAAATATTTTTAATCATAAAATGAAAATTATTCTAGAATGATTACGATGGGGAATGAGTCTCATCGCGTTCGCGGAGATAGTAATCCGTATGTACGCACGAGCGACAATATCATTATATTGATTGTAAAATTGTATGTAATTGGATACTATATCATATTTAATGAATCATTAACATGTTATATTTATTATTTAAATCAGTTTAACTCATTGCTATACCCATCCAAATAATGATCTGTTTGAATTACAAACTACACCCCGACGTGGAGATTGTAAACCTTACGTATGAATGTATGGTGACTTTTTCATTTATAGGAGGATAGAATAATGAATATAGTTGTACCATATTTATAATAATATAATAGTATGTAGGAGGTACATGATTTATTATCTTTGTATGAAAACAACAATGAATGAAGATGTGGAAGAAGAAAAGAAGTTGAAGGAGGGTGCTGAAATTATTACCTCTTCTTCAAGTGTTTCCTTTTGAGTTGACTAAAAAAGGCTCTGTAGGTTGGACTTAAGATCAAAATAAGACCTATATGTATAATTTATAGATGATGGGACGATATTTTGGAAGCTCTAGGCCAGTACAAATGGATTTGGAGGCGTGATTTTGAGAAAAGGGGAAGTGCCCTTTTATAAATGTGGTGGGGGTCACTTTAGGAAAAGGTTAAAATATTATTTTATAATAAAATAATTTTATGGTTATAATGGCTCCAAAATTATTAATTTCTAGGATAATTTGGGGATGGGTAGAAAATAACTCACCAAATTGGTTTTATATAGGTTTAGATAACCATATTAACCTTAAATTTTAGATTTAAATCTTTGTTAAATATTTTGACATTTACCATGTCTCTTTGTGTTTTTATATTATATTGTTAATAAACATACTATAAACTACCCTATGAACCCAAAGTGGTTAACTATTAATATATATATCCTTATATAAGTCCTATGGACTAACCATAGATTTCTAGGAGTATTATATCAACCAATAATATAGTATTTGTTTTAAAAACTCATTTAGGTCAATTTTGACACTATTTAGTATTTGGTTTTTGTGAAAATCATAACAGCATGATTACTTCAAACTAAAATTATTAAATAAACCCTAACATGTCATATTAAACTATAAAATTAGTTTAATTCTTAAAAAGACTCAAATTACATTTATTTTGATATTTATATTATCAATTATTTAAATCTTCCATTAATAAAGTAATTATTGCATCATCATTGTGTCATAAACAAAATTAATTAATTATTTTATAAAAATTATAAATAAAATACAGTTATGTGGGAAATATTTTTAGTTTTATAATTAATATTTATAGTTGAAATTGTCTTATGTATAAACCTATACTAAAAATGGTTTAGTTATTTAACAATGAATGTAACACTTTTAACACTTCATGAAATAAAATAAAAAAATGTCCAAATATAAACTATGTGAACCATAAGGGGTCATATATTATTCCTATGGTTGTTTATGGTCTAATTACACTTATCCAATAGAATTAGGACATGTGTTAGTGTAATTATAATATCTTTTTATCCTTAATTATTCTATTTACTTTTAACCATGGCAATAAAAGTCAAAAGATACTATTCAAAAAAATTACTTTCATCTTATTAAATCACATTTTACATACTAATTTTAACCTTGTCTCTCATATTTTTGAAATTAAATTCAAAGAAGCAGTAAAATTATGGTTTATACAGGTTTTCAAATTCTCCTAGAAGGTGGGTAAAAGACGGTAAAAATTCCAATGAAGTTTTATATAGCTAAACTTGTTATATAATGAATCCAATGAACTACACTGAACATACATAGGTTTTATGTATCTATTTTTACGTAGATGAAATTAATATAATATAAATAATTATTTAAATAAAATGTCGGTTATAAATAATAACAGATGGTTTCTCACTATTCATCAAAAAATTGAATGTTTTCAAGAAAATACCCAAAATTCACCCTAAGCTAATTCTAATATTCCGAATCCAAAATTGAAATCCATTTTGAAAAGTATAATTTAGAAAATTTCAAAAAGGGGGTATTAATATTTTTAATGGATAGTTTCATTGTTCGTGGTGTGTTAAAACTCCAGGTTGCGTACAATGCAAGATACTGCATTATTCAAAGGGAAACGTACTGTGGAATCTTGGGGTGTTAAATACTGTGCATGAGATCATAGAAACAATTAGATTTTTTACATGCATGCTCACCATTACACATAGTATTCAATAATTTACCTAAATCATTATATAACAATTATGAATTTATGAATAATTCTATATTCCATGGATTTGAGGTTTTGGTTACTTTATTAGTAAAATAAGTGACTCTTATGTTACTATTATGTGGATTCCATGGCCATACACCTTGGTTCCTCATCATTGCATGTATATATATATTCGTATATATGTTTACATATATGAATATATATATATACATTATTCCTAGTCATATGTATTATAGGTTAGGACATAGTAGGTATCATAAGATCTGTTTCCTTTTAAGAACCCAATATTGACATATTTACATTTTTTTTATTGTCATATTGATATACATTCACACTGCCAGGTTTTATTTTCAAAGATTGAATTCCATTAGACACTAGTGATTATTTCATACAAAATGTATACCACACCCTATTCTAGAAGTCATTTGTTAATTCGATTGACCTCATGGTTTTATGATAATGATTCTAGATTGTTTTATATGTTGTCCACTTGGATATTGGATATTAAGTGAAAATGTATGAGCCGATGCTCAAGATTCTCATGGAGATATCCTTTAGGGATTTTATGTTTTCATTATATATGATTATGTGTTACATATTATATTCTTGATCTCCAATATTCATGTTTATCTTTTTTATTAATATAACAACATTTGGTATATGATACACTTTATGGATTTGGCAATTTATTATTAATATTATTTGTTTCCATCCATTAATTTATGTTGATTTTGTGAGTGATTTATTTTTTATTTTTTGACGTGTTACTCTAGTAGTGAGTTTATATTCTCCCCACCATATTACCATTGGACCTTAACTACTTGTGGAGAACCTTGGGCATACAGGGAGGCATGCATGAATCCAAGTGGTTACCGGTCTGACTACTTTTTGTTGAATGATTTGGTCCAGCACATTAAAAATGTGGTATGAGAGATTTATTTTCTATTTCCAAACAATTTTGGAATATATTATATTATAGTAGGAATGTGTCATCACTCAGTAAATATAAATGTTTTGTAGTGATCAATCCTTGAACGAAGAAAAATCAATGTGGCCACATATGATACTATTGTTATAGCAGTTAATTTTTGGAGTTTATTATTATTCAACCTTTATTGATTGAGGTATATTATTCTACATATTGATTTATTATGGTTATGGTATTCTCCCATTATCATAGTTTTAAATGTTAGTGTCGATACACATACCATTTTTGGAACATGTATATTCACATTTAATGAATGTTTAATTCCATGTAGATTGAATTTTTGAAACATTTTGGATGTCCCTTGTGTTAATATATTCCATTTTGAATGATTAATTACAATGTATGAGTATAAACAATATTTTCCTTATTTTTCCACATTCATATCTATATGAAATGATATATAATTAATTTTTACACATCCCAGTAAAACATGTTGGAGTTATTATATGCTACACTTATTCCAATTTCTTGACAGAGAGATATAATTCCTAGTATATTTGTATTGTTTATTCTTATGTGATATCATACGTTATTGTAAATATGATATTTGTTTTTTTAAAATTTTATACATAAATCGAATTGTTGTTTTCCTATACATAATGATGGGGGAACCTAAACATACCAATAAAGACATGTTTGTGTCATGGACCATTTGTTTCATTAGATAAAACATTAGTTGTTAGGACTAAATTCGGGATTAAAAAAACTGGAAAACATAATTGAATTTAGTTGTTAGGTACCTGATCCTCACCACCTGCATGGCCTACAATAGGGGGACACAGTGGAATTATGACACTAAAATTTCAACCACATGACTCAAAAGATATTTAATTATGACAAACAACAATAGATAGTAAACTATGACATGTATAAATCATTCCAATAGAAACAAGCACACCTCTCTTCATACATCAAAAGCTAGTTCTAGATGGTAGAACATACCATAAAAGGATAAGATAATGTAAGAGATGCCCCTACCCACATCTATGGTTAGTCTCATTACTAAATCTATATATCTAACATATATATAATATTGATGTTCTCAGAATTGGGAATAATATTACTCTGAATTTTTTTTTCAAATATTTTAATTAAATTAAATATTGGAAATAAATAGTATTGCGTTTTAAATCCATATGTGGCCATGCTGATTAAAAACAAAATATAGAATCTACTTAACCCACAAAATATTACATTGGATATCATGTCACTAATGGTCCATAACACAACATGATATAATTGAATTCTTATGGTGTATGATTTAATGAATTTAGGAAAAAAATAAAATGTAATGTTTGGAATATTAAGAATCAATAATGTTGGTTAAATACAATAATAAATTTCTGCACAATTCAATATCTATACAACGAACAATTAACATTATATTAGAAAATTCACACTGAAAATGGACATGACATGAAAAAAGAATGATGTATTAATTGTATTGTTCTTACGATGATCCATAATCTAATGTAAACCCTTCATATCATTTATCCATGGTAAATAAATCAAAATTTCAAGGATATCAATATCAATAAAATTGTATCTCAAATTAATCACCCACTTGTGAAATTATATCAACTTTAATAGAAAAAACAATAATTATAAATCAGGAAATATGGCCTTTACCTCAAATACGGGTTCACAACACCGAATCAAGGATTGTGACCATGTTCTAAGCATTCCACATTGAGGGTGTAAATGTCGTATATTGGTGAGACTATACCCTCATGTAAAAATATCACAATAGATTGAAATATACATAGTCAACAGTAGGAGCACAATATAAACAAACAGAATCAATAAAATAGGTAAGCTTAATGATACAACTAAATATGTATGCATTCGAAGATAATAAACTAAACCACTGATACTAATTGAAAAGATCTTTTAAATAAATTTTTGATATATGATTCATGAAATTTTGTAATAAAATAAGAAAAAATCAGATACACACATGATATACAATAGTACAAAAATTCAAAAGGACAAGAAATTTCCCATATACATTCTAATCATATGCCCTATCATGTTCTCCTAAGATCCCTCTATGTAAGAATGTCAACAACATATAAGATGGAATTTTTCCCTATCAACACCAACAAGAAGATACTTTTATCAGGTATTAATGGCATCATGGGTAGGGTGTGAGATAAAAATCTCAATACACCACCACTAATGGTGTCTTCATGTAATTTGAGTAGTGCTTATAACTTAATTGTGTGTAGGTATAATCAAGAATTTAAAATAAAAGGTGAAATACATAACCCGACCACTCATGTTCCAGAGGGAAAAATGTTAGATCAACATGATTCAACTCATGGCAGGAATAGATGTATGAAGAGTTACAATATATATAGTAATATAAATATATATTGTTTAACTATATATTGCATTCACCTATATGATCCATGTCTGTGATAATGCCTAATGTTCATATACCTGAAATACTTATATTGAACTGGACTGGGGTGTAACTCAGACATGCATAACATGTATAACAATCATAAAAATACATGTTATTAGAAAATTTACCGATATCCCAATATATTAAGAGTCTCTATTCTGAACTCACAAAATGGTGAGTGGGCTGAAATTGAAACACTCTAATTTTGTAACATGGCAACTCATCCCAAACTTTATATAGTATCACAGGAGCGATATTCCATTCTCAACACCTGATGTATAGAATTGTGATTCCCCTCATGAATCGTCACCCCTTCCCATCATAAATAAACCTATAGAAAGTTGAATTATAATTATAACTGGAATAATGAATTTCCTCCCATCCATGTCTTTCATATCTCCCACATATATATATATATATATGAGAGTAATATTCATTTAGAAATCAATAACTGAAAAAAATACATTCTATGAATTTCAATTAAGAATATTAAAAGGAATTTTCGAATATATAATTAAATACAAGATGAAAATATATCTTATTCATGCCATTAGTGAAGCCAGATCCCACTAGGCCATTACAAATCATGATAAGACTTTACTGAAGCATAAACAAAGCGTCATGATCTTTCATCGCATGGATACAATCCATTTAAAACCCCATTGATTTATTAAAGGTTATCCCACCCACAATTTTAATCTATCCTATGTGATCAAATTCATTAAGCACATTAAATTCATTTAAAAAGTTGTAAAAGAAATTTTATTGATCAATTGTTTTGGGATGGTGTCCAGGGAAACATTGCATATTCCCAAATGAGAAATTACAACTACAAGAGGAGAAAATTATGAAGAGGTTCCCTGGGTCAAAAGTAATACTCATAAGAGAAGGTAAAATACATTTATAACACAAGAAATTGGCTAATAGAGTTTCAAATATTTTGAGTCAATTGGCCAAATGGCCAATTCTAGGAGAGCACCCCTTTGGTGACCATATGTGATATGTAAAATCTATAACCCACCAAACAAGATATAGTAAACATGTATTTAGGTGGAATGGTTACTTATAAATGGTGGATTCAATATAAAAGTTATGAATTAAAAAGGATGACATATGGAATAATTATATAATTATTAAATGACAAAAACTCAATAAAAACCAATGTGACAGCCTACCTTAAGGTCAAGATAGCTACTCGCTCAATATCGGCCTCTCATTCAAATATAGTTGGAAGACATCTAAAAAATAGAATAATTTCCAAAAATAGGGATAATTTTATTAAATCCAAATAGTGTAATAGATGTAAATTTTAAAATTCATATTAGTTGATATACTTGGGAGTCCTACCAAGATTAATTCGTAACATCCAACTGATCACGAAACAAACACGATAGGAAGAAGTTATCTCAATTGTTATATATATGTGTTCATGATCTTATGGGGGAATAGAAACCCATGGTTATATACTATAATAATAGGGGATAAAGGAAAAAAGGAATAAAACAAATGTGGGGAATAAAAACATCATCTCAAAACTAGGGGTCACATAGTTTAGGCGTATTGTTAGTGAAACTCTGCAAAATCAAGGAATAGTGTACTATAATTAAGGGGAATCCCACATGGTTAGGTGAAACTTTTTACTAACATTTCATTGAATGTAAAAATGGTCCTTATCCCATGTCTTCAAAAGGACGCATGACCCTGCGCCCTTGATTACACAGTTTCGGACAAATAGTATAGCCTAGTATGTTTTCCAAATTTCAGAACATTAGGATCTAAATGAGCCCTAGAGCTCCTATGAAATACTTTTCTTGAATATACAACTTTTTTGGGTTATTTAACATATTATAAAATAATAACTAATGATATATATATTTGTTGAAAAGATGATTCATTACATTCCTTGGTGGTCAACAACCACTGGTGTACAGGGATACAAGAATGAAGCCATGTGAATACCAATTAAACTAATATTTATAGAGTTACCATGTTTTAGCATTACATAATTCAATAAATATATAATAGAAAAATACCATTCTGATTGTAGGAAAAGAAATATTAGTTTAAAACTCAATATTATGTAATTTTATATGATTAGTATCTTGTAGAATTGGGGAAGGGACTATTTTTCTTAATCAAGTGATATTAAAGGAAAAAAATATACGAACCATGTGTCAGTTCACAAGAAACACTATGTTTATAATACATAGTTAAAATTTGTTAAATCTAGACTTTCGTGTAAGGTGATGGAATACAACCCCTTTGTTGGACTTTACTAGAGTATTTTTTCAATTATCATTATGAAAAATTGATTGATTCTCCTTGCCAACTAGCTAAAAAGACCCATTTACATGACCTTATAGAATGGTGAACTATATAGAATCGTAAGTTTTTAGTTTTCCTAGATATAGAACTATTCATTAGTTAAATAACAAGTTCTTTTTCAAACTATAAATATAATATTATGAATGATAGATTCATGGAATTATTTTGTTCATTCCTTGTAACATTTTCCATTTTAATATGATTACCATGTAATTTCCTATAACACACTCCACTCTATAAATATATTCTGACCAATATGAATGAAATCATAGTGCATGGACTTCACTGTATAATAAGGCATATGATGTAGTTCTATAGTCTAATGACATGTTTTCTAAATAATAATCTTGTAAGGAGACACCTTTACTAGGGTCTTGTAAGAAATATTTGAATCCCTCGAAAAATCAGCAAACATAACTAAAAAATCCCTCATATATATATAAATTAACATCTCAAAAAAATTTAATGCCTCTCTATTGGAAATTTTATCCTATAAACTAGACTATTGGTGATAGTTTGCTCATGTATTTTGAGTACAACTATATTTCTACATTAATTGATTGATAATATAATACCGCAAATTATTTACTTTTACTATGAATAATTCGTTATGATCTCAAAATCATGGAAAAATATTCTTATTTATGAATTTAAAACCATTGTCACCAAGGTTGTTTGGACGACAAACTGCTTCATCCCACATTAATACATAGTCCACAATTACTAGAATATACTCATACCCATAATTTAATGGGAATTATACGTAGAAACATAATTCCCAGAAATCAAAAAAAATCATCCTCTAAAATCCTCTATTTGAAATTATCTAATTTACACCTAGAATTCAAAAACACTTGGCACTTTTTCTGCCATATCAAAAGACTTCAGGAACCATTGAAGGTACTTAGATTTTATAAAGTTCACTCTCCCCATGGTTTCCTCACAATATTGAAGAATCACATCTCTCAGGTATTGATGTAAAATATTTTATATATAGAATATATTGAATATTTCCTCATTGTAGTAGATGAATTTTTCCCATTAATAAATCAGGTCTTTATCACTTTTTTCACCATGGGTGAAAGATAACAAGGACATGTGGTCAACAACTGCATAAACTATACCTTTGATATCCAGGATTTCTAGATCATACTCATATAACTAAATTATCGGCAAGATAATCCTTTGTTGTGATTACCCCCCCAAAAAAAGAATTTTCAGATCTGAAAAGTTTGTGAAGATATTTACTTTAATACCAATCAAATATTTCCTATATATTTTAAAAGAATACATAATAACATCCATCTCTATTAAAATTATAGTGTAAATATTTTGGGAATCATCTTGCAGCTTGCTAGAAAAATAAATAACTTATATCATTTTATCCTTTACAATATCTAAAACTTCACCAACAGCTACATCACTGACATCACAGATAACCCCAATTAGTAAATTAAAAAATGAGGTGGTAATAATTGGGGATATTTTGTGTTTCTAAATAATAAGGTTAAATAATTACAATTATCAATCATCAAACCAAAATGAATTTTCTTTGATAATGAGTGATAAAATAGTGCATGAAATTTTAGAAAAATCCAAAATGAATGTATATTAAAAATAAAAAAAGTCTTAATAAGGTCATAATTCCTTTATTATTTTTTAGAAGTGGTATTTTATTTGAAAAAAAGTAAAATTTAGCATTATCAACTAAAATTTTCACCTTGGAAACCATAAAACAATTCTTTTACTGTCCATTAATTGTAACTTTTCCATGTTCAAAATAATATTTTTCTCTTTTCATCTCTTCATAATTGTTTAGAAATTATCCAAATATCATTTCAATGTGTTTAAAATAGTATATATGTCATCAATGAACACCTCAATGATCGTTTCAATCATATCAATGAAAATGTATATTATACATCCTTGGTAATTATCTAACTAACCATCCAAGACCACGAGAATTCATAGGATGGCTAAAATTTCAAATGTAAATGTGAAAGTTGTTGTTTCATAATCCACATGTATTATAGAAATAATCTTATAACAAAAATATCCATCATGAAAATAGATGTAATAATTTCTCTCAATCCTCATTAACATTGTTTCTAAAAATGGATTTTGGATGTTGTCCTTCTATGTGGAATAATGTATTTTAATATAATTTATAAAAAAATCCATTTTATTTATTACAATATATGAAATTTTTAATTCTTCACATTAGACAAAATATTGAACCCCCTTGTAACACCCCGAGATTTTAAGAGAAATTATATTTTTAATTTTTTTTATGTCTTGTGTTGTACGCTACACCATGATTAGCTTGCACTATACACAACACTGTATTATCTTTTAGTATACGCAAACCCTATTCTTGACTTGTGTTGCAGGCAAGAGAGAACTTCCTCAGTAGCGTGTGTTGTGCGTAATACTGAATTTCACTAAATAATGATATATTGTTATAATATTTTTATGAACTGGCCGTTATGAATAGTATTAACTGAATTTTGAATTTTATAACACTATAATTCATCTTACACATTTTCTAGAATGAGGTATGATAACAAAATCAATTTTTTGGGTAAAATAAGTATTTTTTAAAAAAATGCAGTTTTGCCGCCTTTTGATGGCATACCCACGTACATAATAAAAATATTAACTGAAATCAGTATATAAAAATTTACTTTGCATAAATTTTTTATATTATTCTGATAACCTTCATATTTTGATGAATAGTAAAAATATGCAAAATCATAATAAAAAATATCTTTTTTCATCAAGATAATTTATTTGATTAAATTATTATATTTAATGGTTGTAAATTATAAATAGAATATATTTTCACCATTTAATATAATTTATGTCATTACAATGAATTTTAAATTTAATTCATAGGTAAAAACATTTCAAACTTTTGCAATGTTTTACCTTTTAAAAACCATTTTCTCAATAGCGGGATTAATTTTAAATTAAATACTAAAAATTATGTGTTTTTAATTTAGAAAAATGTATTCCATATTTGGAATCATGAGGTAAAAATTAGGCTAATTGTATATTTTTTATTTTTAGAAATTATGAATAATAACTATGGTAATTTTTATTTACTCCAGTTATAGGTAAATCGGGGAATTAAGGGTAAAAATATGATTATAAAATTACCCTAACACCTGCCAAAATTCTATTAGATTAATAAAAGTCGACCCATATCACCTAAGGGTCAGAATAGATTCATTTTACAAACTTTTTTCCATGAAAATGATGTAATTATTAATAAAACCAAATAAAGTGACAACATGTCAATCGCTTATATCTTATAAGTGTAATAATTTTAATTTAGTGATAACATTAATAAAACACCGAACATAAATAATCACCAAGAAGATAAATAAATTATATACATCATGGGAATTTAATAATAATTTTTATGTATTAAATAATTATCATTAATGGTGACACACTAGTGATGCAGAAATTGTTTATTTAGTGAAAAATCAATAATACAGTATTTATTAAACTAATAGTGACCATTAAAAGGCCAAAAACCATACCAAAAATATATTTCATGTACATATAAACCATAAGAATAAAAATGTTTACTTTTTGACCATTTTGAGCCTTATAAAAGCGATTATAACACTTATATTAATTTATATTAAATGATGTCAATGTTGTCACCTTCATAATTTAATAAACACAACATTTTAAAAGTAGGGTGTTTTATATGATAAATTTGACTAAAAGTATTCTTATAAAATATATTATATTTATATTCATCACAGTATTTTATTGTTAATTTTAATGCAACAAATAAGTATATTAAATAATTATACAATAATTCTGTAGTAATTATTTTATTAAGAGAAATATCAAATAAATGGTTTTAAAAATATTAAAATAAATGTTATTTGAACAAATTAATGTGCTACATTAAAATTTTAAGATTAATATGAAAATTTATAAATATATTAATTATTTTGGTTCGAATATATATTTTGTGTGGATTTTATTATAATTCAAATAATTGAATAGTTTCAAAATTGACGCTATTGATATTTTATAAAAATAACATATTATTAAATTATTTAAAAATCACAAAAATAGTTAAAAATTACAAATTGAAAATTATATGGTCTATGAGGTTATAAAGTAACAAATTATTGGAAATTTAAAACATATAAGTATGTATTTACTACAATTTAAATTTAGAATATTATTACCACAAATAAAATTAAATTGATTAAATAAGGATAAATCAAAATGATTAGGTTTAAAATAAAATCAAAACATATCTAAATTTGATTATATGATGATATTACATCCCTATCATACCTAATATTTGGATTTGAGTTTTTATTGGTGGTTTTTAAGTGTGGTTTGAATTTATTATAAATTAATATTTCTGATATTTCCAAAGGTGCCCCTCTTCTCCCTTATAGAATGGCACCTCCTCCTTCTCCTCCTCACACCATTTTAAAACATCATGCTCATACAAACCCTGCTAATTTCTCTTATCCACATCCATAGAAACATACTAGAGGTCATGGTGTTCTTAAAAGACCATATTTACTGTCCTAAGAGGAGGTTTAGAAGAGGTGCGTCAAAGAAGAGGTAATATTCTTTACAGATTCTTTGAAATTCATTTCTTCTTATACTTATTATTATATTGGTGTTTCATAATAAAGTAATAAAATAAGTATCACTTATATAGTCATATGTTATTATAAATATTAAACAACCCTATTTCACCTTCTATCTATCCTATGGGAAACGAAATCACCGTGTGTGCGTACGTACAGAGTATCATATCCACGCCGTGGTGTAATATATTTTCCACCCCCAGCTTACGTGGTAGGGTATAATGGTGTAAAGAATAACTATATATTATTATTATAACAAGATACTAATTATGAGATATTCTAACATCCTCTCCAATACCATTAAATAATTATGGGAACGATATCATGGCTCGTGCGTATGTACGGATTGCCGTCTACCCGACGCGATGGAATTCATTCTCCATGTTAACCATTCAAGAATGATTATAAAGTATATATATAATAAAAAATCATTACCTATATTACATGATAATTATACTTGATTTATTTATATATTTGTGTGTATCATCTACTTACTTCCCTTCAATTCAATATGGAAATGAAAACATCATTCATGCGTACGTACGGTCTACCGTCTCCACGAACGCTGTATTTCATAGCATTTATCTATCTATTATATATATATACTGAATATATATGATATATAAATCATTTTTTAAATTCATGAAGTTAGTAAATCAAGACATAATTAATAATAATATCAAGAACAACACGTCCAGACACGTATGATAAATGAAACAATTTTACACAAAATTCAACATTAACCTGGAATTGACAAATGATCGGGTAATATAAAGTCATATGTGAATCATATATGATATAATAAATATTATTATGGTTCTGTTACAATTAAATAATATTTTTAAACCCACTATACAGAAGACTCGAACACATACGGAAGAAACTGGGCATAAGGCAAGGGAAAATATTGCAATCTCATTTTTATCTGGGATTGCTTATACGTTAGTATTTACTGGGGTTATATTTTTCATCCATGTCCAAAAAAATGTTTTCATAATATGTTTAATATTATTCCATGTATTTTTATTGTCATGTTTACCTCTTTTTAAATTTTACTTTGTGTTATTGAAAGAATCTTTATTTTGTTTACAATACGTGGTACTTTTTGACTATTTTTTGTAAAAGTACGAGGAGAATGTTTTTTAAATTATACGACATGAACAGGTTTTTACGGTTTCATATCTCCATTTCTTCATGAAACACACTCTTAAATATTACATGATTATTTTCAATAAAATCTTTTTATTTTAAAATTGTGTGGCATTTTGTGAAAATAAATGATTTTGAAGAAGAATGGAGATTTTCCTCAAGAATTAATTTCAAGTGTTTTGTCAAAACTATTTTCCATCTAAGAGGAAATTATTTAGCATGTTTATGTTTCAAGTATAATGTCTCTATTTTTTATATGGTTGGATTTTTATTATGATGAAATGATATCCATTTGTTTTATATGGATTATTCCACGATGAGATGATGCTTATGAACCCCATTTTATTCATTGGGTTATGATGAATGATTTCTTTTTTTTGTGGCACACGAACGAATGATTTTATTATGTTATGGGTGGGACCTATATCTACCTCCAATGCATTGGGAGATGATTTATATCTCATAAGATAGACATGCATGGAACAGAAAGTAAAATCAAGTTCAGTAATACAGGGCTGTAACAGCATGTAAACTCGGTTCAATAATGGAAATTGTCCACTATGATGGTCTTGGTAAGAATTCCTCAGATACTATGGAAATCATATCATGTGCTTAATGGTTTTCCATGATTACATGTTTTATTACAATTCCATTTTTTCATGATTAATGTTCCTTTATGTTCTATGCCTTACGTACTACCTTGTTTTATGTCATTGCTCAATATTTTGATGTTTAAACATCATGTTCATGTTTTTACGTTCAAATGTATATGGATTTTTTTATGCTATCTATGTTTACTCTTACTGAACATTTGATCTCACCCATTATATGTTTTCATTTTACCAGGATATAAAGAAAGAATTTAGGTAAGAAAACTAAAAGGGGAAAATATTTATGGGATATGTTGAAGATCTTTCACAATGATTAAAGATTATGTTTCGAGTTTCCAAAGACACTAAACTATTACGGTCCTTGGGTGTCTATTTTTGTTATGTATTAATTATTCTAAAAAATTTAATATAATGTCCATGTATGTCAATCTTTGATCTCTACATTTGGTATCAGAGGAAATATTTAGTTAATATGTGGAAACTATGATGCGAAAACATTAGTGAGATCCCTAGTGATATTTCTACGGTATGTCTAGGGATGTCTTTAAGGTCAAGTATAAGTATAGCTTACAGTCCTATAATTATTATTAAGATCATGAATAAACTAGGATTAAACCTAATATGTTGTATATTTAATGTACTCCCCCGGATTATGTAGTTTTCCTAGTATGATTTTTTCCTCACACTATTAATTTTTGGTTTTAGTAAATGGGTGGAAATAGGAAGATTCATGATAATAGAGGATATGATGGACAATGGAATGATATTCTTCATGAGGAAACAAATGAAACGGGATTTAGAATTCCAAACATCATTATTATGAAAAATCATCAATCTCATAATATGATCAATAATCTCAACTTTGGTAAGTTTTCTAACTCTGTTAATAAGAGAAAGATGGTGTTTCATGATGATCATAGAGGAAAAAAAGTTCTATTTCCATCATGTAAATCATGTCGTAAGAGGCATCAAGGAGAATGTCTCAAAGGAGATGGAAAATTCTTGGGTATGGAAAAGAAGGACACAAAGCTGGTAATTGGAAAGGAAAAGGTTTAGTTAACACCATGGACAAGGATAATTTTATTTATAAGACATCAACAACAGTTAAATGTTATAAATGTAGAATGTAAGGTCATTATGAAAACCAATGCCCTAATGGAAAATCTCATGAATTAAATCAGCATGGTCGGATACGTAGTATTTATGTTCATGATGATGAAGAGACTACAAATGATATATGAGATGAATGAAGTGTTGAGGAAAAAAATGACGAACCTTGGTCAATGGTTTAAGAAGGAAGTGGAATGATTGTATGTTTATATATGGTTATGTTAATGGTACTATGGAATAAAACAACATCTAAGGATTGTTACACTATGGTTTTTCCTAAAGTAATTGAAAATATATGTTTAATGGTACCGGTAAGAATGAAAGGACATTCAAATATTTATGGAAAGAAGATGATATGAAAATAATGAATGGATATGGATAAAATAATTTGTTTGATTGTATTAATGTGCTCATGACTGATATAAAGACAAAGTGACATCATGGTTTGAGTTTATTGATATTTAGGGATTTTGGTATGTGGAAATAATTAACTTTTAACAGCATTTATTTTTTCACTAACGTTCTATGGTAATTCATGTTTCAAGAGAATACATGATTATGGTTTTCACGTGTTAGTAATATGACCAACAAGATATATCTCTTGATATATGGGGGATAAATGATGGTAATCATATGCTAGGTAGATGACCTTTTTGTAATCATTTTCTTTATACTATGAGATTGGACAGTAGTATTTTGGATAATCCTAAATATTGTAATGGATTAAGGCTAGAACATTTTGAAATTATTTCTGAAATTCTATAATAGTATTGTTTTAGGAAAAGGACAACTCGCAGTATGGGCAACAACCCGTCGTGTCGGACAAGGATGCGAGAATCGAACCCACAACCGAAGTGCAACACGCCTTTATCGCCTACCACTAGCCTACAAAAAGTCCTTGGTAAGAATAAATTTATTTTATTTTATTAATAGGTATGATAGATGAAGTTTAAGTCCATTTTAGTAACCATATACGATTAATCTCATCATAGATGGACTTATTTATATTTAATAACTTGTGCTAACTTTTTTGGGATAGTTATAGATGGAATGACCTATCATTCTATCACATGATCTACTAATAGTTAAGGAGTGAAAAATTCAACTTCAACTCATTAAATAAGTGATGAAGGGTAAATTGTTCATGTAATGACCAACAATGATATTACACTGAAATCAAGTAATTATTTCTTTTAATTCAAAAAATTCATCAACATTAGGGAAATGATCTTGAAAAACAAAAACGTTTTCCTAGTACCCTCATATTAGAAAATCAGATGATACAATATATCATCACCAATTTATGACCTTGTGTTTTTTTATTTTTTATATTCATGTTCTCCATCACTCTCCATCAGAAATTGATGGTTAGATTTGTCTTCTATATCCATATATTCACCTATGCTCTGCTATGTGGAAACCCAGTGATGAGTAAACATGGGTAACCATTAGATTTCATACCTTAGTTTTAAAATTATTTTTTATAATTCCTTTTTAGGATGTGGTTCTCTATGAATGAAACTTTCATGTATTAAATCATTTATAACCCCGACGAATTTCGAGGGTGAAATTAATTTTAAGGGGTGTAGAATGTAACACCCCGAGATTTTATGAGATATAATATTTTTAATTTCTATGATTTATCCTATTTTACGCTACACCAAGATTATCTTGCGCTATAAGAAACACCCTATTACCATGTAGTATACACAAACCCTGTTCTTGGCTTGTGTTGCATTCAAAGGCGACCATCCTCATTAGCGTGTCTTGTACGTAATAAGGAATTTCACTAAACAACGATATATTGTTATAATATTATTATGAACTAACTACTAAAAATAATATTAACCTCATTTTGAGTGTTATAACACTATAATTAATGTTACACATTTTCTATAATGAGGTATTAGAACATAATCAATATTTCGGGTAAAATACGTATTTAAAAAAAATGCAGTTTTGCCTCCTTTTGATGGTGCACCCACATTAAACCTAGTTTATGAAATGTTTATAAGTAAAATTAGAGAAAATAAACTTATTCATTGCAATAAAGATATTAAAAATTACTATGGAAATTTTTTTTACATTATTCTGATAACCTACATATTTTGATGAATAGTAAAAATATGCTAAATTTTTATTAAAAACAACTTTTTTAATCAAGAACATTTATATGGTTAAATTATAATATTTAAGAGTTTAAAGTATAAATATAATATTTTTTTACCTTTTAATATAATTTATGTAATTACCCTTAATTTTACATTTAATTAATAGGTAAAAACATTTCAATCTATTGCGATGTTTTAAATTTTAAAACCAATTTTCTCAACAACGAGATTAATTCTAAATTAAATACTAAAAATTCTGTTTTTTTAATTTGGAAAAATTTATTCCATATTTGGGATCATTAGGTCCAAATTATGCTAATAGGAAAATGTTTTTTAGACATTATGAATAGTAACTACGTTATTTTTTATTTACTACAGTTAAAGGTAAATCAGGTAATTAAGGGTAAAAATTAGATTATAAAATTACCCTAAAACCATCAAAAATTAATTGGGATGAATAAGACTTGACCCATATCACCTAAGGGTCAAAATAGATTCATTTCATAAACTTTTGACCATCAAAATGATGTAATTATTATTAAAACCAAAGAATGTGAGAACATGTCACTCTCTTATATCTTATAAGTGTAATAATTTTAATTTAGTGATAAAAATCATAAAACATCGAACATAAATATTCACCAAAAATATAATTAAATTATATAAATAATGGGAATTTATTTATAATTTTTAGGTATTAAATATTTGTCATTATTGGTAAAACAATTGGGATGCAGAAATTGTTTATTTAGTGAAAAATCAATATTACAGTTTTTATTAAACTAATAGTGACCATTAAAGTACCAAAAACCAGACCAAAACATATTTTTCATGTACATATAATCCATAAGAATCCTTATGAATAATTGCTCAACATTTGGAGCCTTATAAAAGAGATCATGACACTTATATTATTTTATTTTATATGATGCCGAAGTTGTCTCCTTCATAATTTAATAAAATTAACATTTTAAAAGTACGGTGTTTTAGAAGATAAATTAGAGTAAAAGTATTATTATGAAATCTAATAGATTTATATTCATCATAGTATTTTATTTTTAATTTTTATGCAACAAATATAATTGTTAAATAATTATACAAAAATGTTTTAGTAATTATTTTATTAAGAGAAATATCAAATAAATGGTTTTAAAAATATTAAAATAAATGTTATATGAAAAAATTAATGTTCTCCATAGCTTTTTAGATGCATATGACAAATTAGGAATCTATTAAATATTTTTGTTCGAATATATCATCTGTGTGGATTTAATATAATATCAAATTCATGAATAGTGTGAAAATTGACAATATTGATTTTTTATAAAAATAAAATATTATTAAATTATTTAAGACACAAAAATATTTAAAAATTGAATTTTAAAAATATATGGTCTAAAAGGTTATAAAGTATCAAATTATGGGAAATTTACAACATATAAGTATGTATTTTTTATGATTTAAAATTTAGAAAATTATTACCACAAATAAAAGTAAATAGATTAATTAAGGATAAATCATAATGATAAAATTTAAAATAAAATAAAAAAATGTCTAAATTTGATTAGTTGATGCGATTACAACCTTATATTACCTCATATCCAGATTTGAGTCATTTTTGGAGGTTATTAAGTGGGGTTTGAATTTATTATAAATTAATATTTTTGATGTTTCCAAAGGTGCCCCTTTCCTCCCTTATAAAAGGGTACCTCCTCCTTCTCCTGCTCACACCATTTTTTTCCTTCAATCTCGGCCCACCCCTTCCATTTTCTCTTATATACTTCCATAGAAATATTCTAGAGTTCCTAGTCTTCTTCAAAGACAATATTCAATGTCCTAATAGGACTTTCAGAAGAGGCATGCGAAAGAAGAGGTAATATCCTTTTCCGATTCATTCAAATGAATTTCTTCTTATACTTCCTCTTCTTTTGTTGATTCATAATAAAGTAATAACATAAGTATTTCTAATATACTAATTTTTTATTATAAATATTAAACAACCCTATTTCACCTTATATCCATCCCATGGTAAACGAAATCACCGCACGTGTGTACGTATAGAATATCATCTCCACGCCTTGGTGTAATCTATTTTCCACCACCACCATACTTGGATGGGTATAATGGTGTAATGAATATCTATATATGATTATTATAATTGGTTACTAATTCTGAGATATTATACCATCCTCTCCAATACCATTATATAATTATGGGAACGATATCATTGCTCGTGTGTACGTACAGATTACCATCTCCACGATGCGATGAGATTCATTCTACAGGTTAACCATTCAAGAATGATTATAATGTATATATATAATAAATAATCATGAAATATATGACATAATAATGCTACAGGATTTATTTATATGTATATGGGTTTCATCTACATACTTCCATTAAATTCAATAAGGAATTGAAAACAACGTTCATGCGTACGTACGGTCTACCGTCTCCATAAACGGTGTATTACATTTCATTTAACTGTCTATTATATATATATACTGAATATATATGATATATAAATCATTTTTTACATTCATAATGTATGTAAATTATGATATAATTAATAATATTATTAAGAAAAACAAGTCTAAACATGTACGATAAATGAAATGATTTTACCCAAAACAAGACTTTAACAGGGAATTGAAAAATGAACAGGTAATATAAAGTCATAAGTAAATCATATATGAAATAATAAATATTATTATAGTTATTTTAAAAGTTAATAATATTTTTAAATAGACTATACAGTAGTCTCGGAAACATACAGATGAAATTGGACATAAGTGAAGGGAAAATTTTGCAATCTCATTTTTATCCGGGATTGCTTTTACGTAAGTATTTACGGGGGTTATATTTTTCATCCATGTCCATAAAAATGTTTTCATAAAGTGTTTAATATTATTAAATTTATTTTTAATGTCATTTTTACCCCTTTTGACTTTTAATTTTGAGTTATTGAAGGAATCTTTCTTTTTTTTACCATACGAGGTACTTTTGGACTTTTGTGGTAAAAGTACGAGGAGAATGTTTTTTTAACTTATACAACATGAACGAGTTTTTATAGTTTCATATCTCCTTTTATTCATGAAGCTTAATCTTCAAGATTTCATGATTATTTTAAATAAAATCCTTTTTTTAAATTGAATTTCATTTTTTGAAAAGAAAATGATTTTGAAGAAGAATTTATATTTTCCTCAAGAAATAATTTCAAGTGTTTTGTAAAAACTATTTTCCATCTAAGATGATATTATTTTGCATGTTTATGTTTCAATTAGAATGTATTCATTATTTACATGGTTTTATTTTTATTATGATGAAATGATATCTATTTTTTTATGTGGATTATGTCATGATGAGATGATGTTTATGAAACCCATAGTATTCATTGGATTTTGATGAATGATATATTTTTATTTTGTGGAACATGAAATAATGATTTCATTATAAGATGGGTGGGACCTATATCTCCCTCTAATTCATTGGGTAGAGATTTATATCTCATGAGATATACATGGCTGGAAAGGGAAGTAAAATCTGGTTTAGTAATACATGGATGAAACGACAAGTAAACCCAGTTCAGTAATGGACTTTGTCCACTATGAGGGTCTTAGAATAAATTCCTTGGATACTATGGAAATATTATCATGTGATTAATGTTTTTTGAACATTAAATGTTTTTCCCATTCTATTTTATCATGATTAATGTTCTGTTATGATCTTTCCCTTACGTACATCCATGTTTTACGTCATTTCTCAAGATTTTGATGTTTAAAAATAGTGTTCAAGTTTTAACATTAAAATGTATATGGACTGTTTTATGTTCTCTATTTTACTCTTACTGAGAATTTGAGATTACCCTTTATATGCTTTCTTTTCCCGATGATATAAATAAAGGTTTTAGGTAACAAAAAAAGGGCAATATCGTTATGGGAGATGTTGAAGATCTTTCACCATGATTAGATGATTATGTTCCGAGTTTCCAAAGACACTAAACAATTACGGTCTTTGGGTGTCTATTTTTGTTATGTATTAACTATTCTGAAATAGTAATGTAATGTCCATGTATATTATTCTTTGGGTCTCTACACTCCTTCTTTAGAACAACATGTATCAGGCTCTCCCATTAATTATTTGAAATGAGGTAAATGATCATAGTATCCAAAAATCTAATCACATCCCTTATAACCATGTTTCTGATGATGGTATATAAAATTATCTTTCATTACACACTCAGTTTCAAAAATTTTCCATTGGTGTTTTACGCATACAATATGATGGACTTATACCCTTATTATCACAAATTGACTAGCCTATTATATATTTAATCATTCTGAAAATAGTTATTAAACTCTCCAGATTAATTAATTATACATTATATGGTGTTATGACATGAAATATGGTTCACTCACCCATAAAATAGTATTTAAAATTATTAGTAAGAGTGTTACAGTTTATATTAGCATCTTTTTTAAGGTAATACACTTCGCCCCCGATATTACATTGACCTTAGGAATCGTAAATATGAAACATTAAAAGAATTATTCATTAACACATGTGTCTTTTTAAAATTGTCCCTTAATTTGAGAATCTATGTCTTGGATCAAAAAACATTATTTTTCAAAATCATCATGATTCTCAAATAATAATGCCAAATATTCATAAACATTTTATTTATCCTTACAATAGAATAATCCTATTTGTGTATTTAGAGGGATTGGTTTACTATTTATTTTATCTTTCAGCTTAAAAAATTACTCTTGTTATTTTTAAAATATAATCAATTTGATATATTCATTTATGTTTGTATTCTATTAATCTCATAAAAACATTAAATTCCAATATATTCACTTATATATTGAAAAATAGTTCCACATTTTACTGATCAATAACAAATCCACTAGAAGAAAGTAATAACCTGCCAAGTATAATAGGATCCTCCATGTCATACTCAATATCCAATATCAGTTAATCATCTGGCATGTATAGTTTATATACCCCCTCTAATTAGTAATAATCTCTCCTGATTGGGTTAGTAAATGATTAGTCCCCTAATTTTAGATCGATGGAGGTGATTTTTTGAACTCTTAATCTCATGTGTTGAAATAAAGGAAATTGAATCTAGTTGTTTCTTACAATATGATTATAGGGATAATGAAACTCAACACCTCTTCACTGTATATTTTATGGAAATAAAAATATCTTTTGATGTTGATTATTATGTGGTATCCTATAATTCATGATAGAATATAAATACACTTTGAGATTATATGTATAAAATTAGCCATGTTTATCTTGTTTGGATAAATTTTCATACGTTATTTTAAATAATATTAGCTTTTAATTATATATTCAGTGAAAATATCTTAATTATATCTCTATTGTTATACATCATTAATTTTAATAGTTTATAATTTTAATTCATATTTTTCATTATTTCAAAGAAATGAATGTGAGGGGAAAATTCATCACAATTTTCTATACTCAGTAAATTTTTTAATTAATATTTTTATTCATATAGTTCTCCTCTTTTAACAATTTTGATATGGTTTAATAGGTGGAAAAGTAGTTTGGAAAGGATTTTCAGTTGGTATTTCTAGAAATCCATGTTTAGGGATTACTATATTTGGGTTTTTAGTTCCATCCAAAATTATATCGGGAAAAGGTGTGGGTACAAGTATAGATATCTGATGGGATTTAATAATATATCTAACTGTAGTAGAAATTTGATTTTTCTTTGGATTTAATTCAGTCATGGTTAAAAATTTCCTTTTTCACTCTATTGGTCATGCCCCTTTTATGTTTCCACTTTTTTAATTCAAGGTTTTTAAATCTAGCATTAGTTTTTGGTTTATCTGAATAATGTTGGAATTTTTTTAATTAAAAATATCTATCAACATCTCGTACATGACCATGAATTTATCTTGGGATATAGAAATTTAATCCTTGTAATAGTTTGGATATGGTTACCTACAATGTTGTTGAAAACTATGGGGGAGATATGCCTAAAACCCCATGGATCTCTCCAAGAGTGGTTTGGATGATTCCAATAGCCTTGGTTGTATGAAATTGAAAATAGATCATCTGTTGGTTTAATTTTAAGGCCATATACTGTAAACATTCATTCTCAAGGACATAGTAATGAATTCAGAAATTGGTATTGTAAGATTATAAGTGATTGATTATACCAAATTGGTGGCACTAATCGATAATTTTGTTAAAAATATTTTCATTTTAAAACAAAGAAGACTGGACCTCAAATTTGTCAACAATATTGGTTTCCATCCTACGAATTTTATTTCTCATTGATCACTTATGTTGTGAGTTTTTACATTTGTGTTGAAGGTTTAATTCAAATATTAATCTATTTAATGATGATTTTCCCCTTCATAGGTATGGAAGGAAAATATATTTTGTACATGATATGACTAATTTGGAATGATTTTTTTGGGAAATCATGGAGTGAAATAATGATTTAGACCCTACCCAAATAATCATCTGAATCTTCTATAATATTTATTGATAATTTCACCCTCATCTTGAATAAATATAGTTATTTTTCACATAATTTTAGTCTTCAATGACATAGGGTATAATTTCATGACAATTATTTTAAAGAGATCATTCCCCGCTTCAAATATCTTCTCATAATGCTGTGAAAAATAGATTATATCATTTAATTTAAGGGAAAATGGAAACACTCATAGTTTATTCTCATTGTCACTATGTACTCTCAGTGGTACTGAATAACATAGTAAAATTACTGAATAATATTTACTATGTCATCATTGGTAATTATATTGAATGATTGAAGCTTTTAAATTTTTTTGTTATATATCATAATTCTAGAGTGATGTATAATATTAATACATGACAATTTTTTCAATTACAATGGAAAATAAATTTCTAAAAAATTATAATGATCTACAACCTCATTATTGGGTTGTGTAGGATATATATTTTGATTTTTATTATCTATATTTTCATTATTCTCTTACATTTTGGTTTTAAAATTTTATAGATCACCACCATTTCATTAAATTTATGAAATTAAGGGATATAATTTCTCATATGATGATCTATACATCAAGCAGTAATATAGTTGACAAATTTTTATTTTCACTGATATGATTTTTTAATTTATTATATATATTATAGTATTTCTATTTGAGCAATTAAAATTTATATAAAATAATTTTCCACACAGTCTGTTCCCAGATATTATACCAATATTTTACCAATTCATTGAAGATTTTCTCGGATTTAGAAAAGTATTTATTAAAAAGTCGTATTTCAAAACGTATAATGAAATTAATATCGGTTAATCCACAATGAATTATTGATTGTATATCTTTTTGTTGTGAATATGAAAAATAAAACATGATAAAATATATCAAAAAATAGTGGTGGAAATGGTGAATATAATATTACACTATAGACAAGTGAAGTGTATCTGATCAAGAGTTGGAGCTCAAGATACAATTATAATAAGAAATTGATTATGGGAATTTTCATGGATGGTTATATATATATTTTTTCTTCCATAATTTTTAGTTTTCAATATTTAGGTGATTAAAAGATGGAATCCCAACTATTTTGGATGTCAAACATATGAAATTGTGAAACCTATAATTCTTCAACATTGAAGATAACATTATAATTGACTGCAAAAATTAGTTATTACTTAGACGAATAATTTGATTAAACTACTTGTGTCACTCCCATTAGAATTTTAATTTTTATATGATTAAAATATAATAAAATAATTAAAAATGAACTTTGATAAGGATGATATTTCATAACTCATTATGTTTTGCAAAGTTATATTTTTTAGAACTGGAAGTTAGAGCAACATCCATTAAAATTATAAATAATTAGGTAGAAATAATTAATAGCACAATTTATTTTCTAATCACAATTTATTTGATGAACATTACCATTAAATTTCAATTCAATAATTAAATAACTATAAATATATATAATAAATAAAAAATAATGAAAATAAGTTTTCTCTATTGATGAATTATTCTTATATCCCTTAAATTCCATTAACTTTTATTCCTTTAATGATTTTGCTTCATTTTTTCACATATATTCATCTAGAACATGTAGTTACTCATGTATAATATTTTCTTATATTAATTGTATTTATTAGTTTCCTCCTTTTTATAGAAATTTACACACCAAATATCATCATACACTCGCCATTTCACCTCCAAAAACATATCATATACCTTAATGTGGATATTTTTTTACAATACTGTTTACAGGTGATACTATCTTTTATCCTCCAACTGAATATGAATCCACTCAAAATTTTACTTCAAATTATAACAATGTATTAAATTTTAAAAAAATTGAGTTGAGTTGTAAACTGAATATGATTTTATACAAATGGTAATATTCCCAACCTTCTGAAATTTCAAGAATCCTCATCACAATTTAAAAATGGATCTTTTTTACTTTTCTTGGTTTCTAATTTATCAATTTTTTAATTTTATGGAAATTGTGAATATTTCTTATTTACCTAATGGTACAGTCCCATATATATTACATTTACATAACATAAGTTCCAATGTAGACTAAAAAAATTTCTCTTTTTTGGTATTAATGCAGCATCGTCTTCTTTAAACTCTACTAGTCATTTTCATTTCCATGGATAGAAACCACAAGCATAAAAAATGTTTTCAAATTACATGAAACAAGGATAATACCCCATACATATGTAACGTATTTTATTTTAACTCCCATAATCAATTACTCTTGAGCTTCCATTTATTTGAAACATGGGTTTTATAGCATTGTTCAGATCTAAAAAAGTTAATCTTCAATTTCAGTATTTTATATCCAGGTTGTGAATTTAACATCAAGTGAGATATGGAAATTGGTATTTAGACACTCAAAGACAATTCATTGGACACACGTTACATCACTTCAATGAATTACCAGTCATTAATTTGAGAAGAACAATGTTCCCATACTCGTCTTAAGATGAAATATCTCTAATCAACAACACCCAAAAAAATTTCTTAAAAAATTTCTTATTATTTAAACATTCTCCATCACCATCATATCATAGTTGGAACTCAAAAATTTAATACATTAGATTTACTTCCCCATATCATGAATTTGGAAGAACATCATTATTTTCAAAGACTATATTATTCAGGAAATAATATTTGAATATTCTTCCCCACTCTAGTCAGTATTTAGAATAAAAAAATATCATTGAGTTTAGAAGTAGGTTCATCCTTTTATAGACATCACAAAATAATCACACTCATTAGGTAGCTCAAGTATAAATCTCCCATGTTTTATCATCCTTCTAGAACTCCTATGAAATTTCATATTTATTCTCCATTATAATTGGGTTGGTCTTGGTTTTTCTCAACCCAGCTATCAAAATCAAAATTGATATTCCCTATAAAAATGAATTAATGATTCTCAGTGCGTGAATATAAACTAAAATTTCATTAATCTTATTATATGTTCCCCCTAGATCCATTGAATGAGATTATTTTGATCAATAGATTTGATATCTAGTTGGATCATAACAATCATGGTCGATCAATATTTCATGGATTGGTAGAATTATTTACAACCATTCGGTTAGTTGAATTTCATAAGTGGTATCCTATCATAGAATGAAATATAACCTTCTTATTCAAGCATATAATCTTAATATTTTCATATGCATTAAATAAATATCTATTGCAGTTGATAGTGTGACTACCCATTTTCATGTTTAATGGATTTCAATTCCAATTTTCAGTATTCCTATATTGTCAATTTTTATTTTCATTGAATTATAGCTTGAGTTTCCATATTAACTCTCATGGTAAATTTGTACATAAAATGAAAACACATGTGGTCGACTGAATACTGTATATCTTCTCAGAGGTTTTATAATCTTTTCAATACATAATATCATGAATTTTTTGTAAATTACTTATCTTAATGTTACTCACAATTTTAAAATATACATTCCTCCTGGAAGGTCCAACTCAGCATGTCGATGATTTGTAATTTCTTCATTCTATATACTTCTATGACTGACTTTCACTCTTTAACTAGCTCTGTTCTATTTATATTGTAGCTTAAAATATCTAGTTTTAGGTTTATCCATTTTCTACCCATCAAATTCATCACATGGACACATTGGTAAAATATGGTTCCACTGAAGATGTTAATTAACAAGACATTTAAATGAATAAAATTGTTTATATGAAATAAAGAATCATTATAGTCACATAAATTTAATCACTAAAATATATTATCCACCAATAAATGTAAAATTATAATCATGAACCATTAATCCTAATAATCACAAAATCAATAGTTTTAATTATGATATTGAAAATCATTCTTATTAAATAATTAATCAATTAATATATAAAAATACGCCATCATAATAACATTTTTATTTCAAAATATATTATTTAAAAACAAATTATGTGGAAACAAGATTTCAAAATATGCCACATCAGGAAGACATTTATAGTTGAGTAATAGAGATATGATAAATAGACATATATCCATGAAGGTTATAGGAATAAGTTATAGAGTAGTCGGAACATGTAACTACATTATAAAATGAGTTATGTACTACTAGAATTCTAGGAATTTGCGCATGCTAGAGCGGAGGAGAATTAGCGAACTCTATTTGGTGGTCCCTAAAGGTTTTATTAGTGACTTCAATTTAGCGGTCATAACTACAATAGTGGGAAGGCGAGAAAAATCCTGATTGTTTTTTTGTTTCAGTATTAGTGATTGCCATTTGGAAGTTAGTAAAAGTTGTATTAGAGACCACCAAATGGCAGTCGTTAATATTGTTCCCGCCTTCCCTATTGTATTCTTCATAGAAGTACTCAGCAACACATCTCGTTTCCCACCACCATCCGTAGACTCTCTCTAGTCCCTGATGGTCAACACATACACACCACGACAACCTTCTCATAGCCGTTCGGTCTCCCCCCAACATCCCCTAACCACACCCTGACTACCTTTAATATACCCAGACACACTCCGGTTGTCGTGCATCTTCCATGGCCGGCAAAGCTAGGTTGTAACAAACCTCACCCATCTTATCATGTTACTAGCGTAGCCCACTGCATCCACAATAGAATATCCCAGGTTTTTGTGGTGGATTTTTAGTTTTCACCAAATGGTGGATGCTAATGTCTTTAGCAACAGGACAAAAACGTGCTCCATTTAGCGGATGTTAGGTGGATTGTAAAAGGATTTAGTGTCGGATTTAGCGGTCTCTAATACGGTTATTTTTAAAAGTGAAGTAAGGATTGGATATAAATATTGGAAAAAAATTAAAATGTACATTACTCATATGTATGGTTTTATATGTTAATGTAGAGTTTTTTGGTATGCATGGTTTTTATCAAGGCATATAAATATTTTTTTTAATTTAAGAAATATAAAAAACACTTAGTCATATAATTATAGATATAAAAAATTGTTGATGAATAATTGATAGGTTTTAGTAGTTATATATTTCTATAGATGCTCTACCTGTGATATATATTGTATTTAACATCATGGAATCAATCACACTATAATGTCTAAGAAATGATTAAATTTAGAAGGTAGTGAATGTAAAAGATATAGTTGTCTTGGAATGAGAAAAGGATCAAGATGTCCCACTAAATTCCATATCATGATGAATGGAATAAATCCATGATGTTCATACCTTGAATAAATTTTCAAAGTCTATGATAGTTAAGTATATGTTCTTTTTAAATAAAAATTAGACTCACACCATGAAGGTATAATTTAGGTTACGATTCAACATTGTGTTGTGGAAACTATTTAAAAGAAACTAATTCGTAAAGCTTTGATATATTATATCATGCCCCAAAAATAGGACAATAGTGGATTCAACAAATATAGATGATTTTAATTTCACAATTTACATGGGTAGTTTTTAGTGAATACATCAATTGAAAAACTGAATAAAAATTATGTCAAGGAATGTAAAAATGATGCAATGGTTGGATTTAGATTATTGAATATTTTATGTTTTTTTATGATTCAATTTTAAATACCAATATTCTTTAGATATATAATAGTCTAATGTATATATGTAAAAAAGGAAACATATATTCATTATAGAGATATTGATGAAATTGAATCATTAATAAAAGTGTATTAACCATTGAATTTATTGAATATCATGAAATTAATATTTTTGAGACTAGGAATATTCCTATGAATTATTATATTTTTTAATTAAAAATTTATTATGTATATTAGTAAGGATTAAGATGTGGAAAATATAGAATCTTGAAGAACACCCATTATTGTATGGTTTTATAAAATTTATCAACATTATTATATGTTATACCTATGTGTCAAAATTTACAATTTTATAACCCGCTTGAAAATATTTGAGTAAAATTTTGGAAGGGTTATGGGACCATGGTTAAGTTGTGAGGTTTCTATTGTTTTTAAATAGAATAATTCAATTAAGGGATAATTGAAATATAAATGTATCACTGGTATATGCTCTGGGAATATCACCTTGTACAGGAGAATCAAGTAAAAATAATTTTCTTATTCATGTTTTTGTTGTATTTGGTTATTATTTTCTATGATCAATGAATAAATTTTAATGGTATCTATTCTAAGGAAAATTAAAGATAAAATTAATCACGATAAAATATTAAATTTCCATCCACCATAATTTATCCCTAGACACATAGGTTGTTCAGTTGTACCTCACAATATAATATTATATAACATTAAACTAATTTTTTCAAATATTTATGGAAGTTATAGTTTCAACCATGAAACCATGTATCTAAAATCATATATGATTTATATATTATTAAAAATGTATGGAATTTCAAAAAAACACGGTCTTACAAGTGGCACAGCTAAACCCATAAAGCATATATTATTATCTCGTGTTATAGAATTATATCATACTGTCTGTATAGATTCCCTCAATACTTATTCCTTGAAGAATGTCATTAACAGAATTCATAGTGCTAATGAGAACTCCCTATCTATTTTCGGTTGGTTTTTAAATAGTATTGGGGTCTTAGATTTGATTGTTTGGAGATCATAAAATAAGTGGTCAAAAAATATTGTAATATTATAAATCCAATAAACAATAAACACTCCAAGTAAAAAAATAATATTTTATAATAAATTTATATTTGAAAATTCATATATAAGAATATTATATTGAATGTTGTATGATTATATACAAGGAAATTTAAATGATGAAAATTTCTACCCATCTTGGTAGTTGGGTTTAACCCATTCTAACACAAAAATTCATAAACATATTTCTCATTCACCAACTAATACTTTAACCTACTACATAGTAGTCATATGAACCTTTCCCTTGCCTATTTCACAATATATGAACTCATTGTGCATCCTAGTGGGATTATACTAGGTTTTATTGTCATTATTGTTGGAAAAGAACAAAAATATCCCAATATATTTTGATATGTACATGATGGTAAGAAAATTGAAATAATAAAGAAATATAGTCTATACAACCCAATTGAATAGTAATATTCAATTTCGAGTGACCACCTTTCCTATTTAAACCTATGCTTGAGTGGGATTATATACACATGCTTTGTCACAATAGAAGGTTACTTATGATTCTAATAGATTCTAAACCAATTTATCATCCATTTTATGTTATGGAATATATATGAATTATAGTCCATTTCCAACAATTCCCCCAGGGAATATTCACAATATCTTCCACAATTTCCTTGGATAATACATTTTTTATAACCTATAGTCAAATAACATAATGAAACCTTTGAATCAAGAGGTTATTCTTCTATTAAATGATCAAAATCACCTACAAAATCTCTTGACCACCCCTATCAAAAATCCATCCTTTCAATTGGTTCATATCATTATCATCCTACATCACTCATCTATATAGGACACCACTAATCAAAAATTAGTTGACAACAACATCTTGTGTACATTCTTTTGCACACAAGACCAGGATAGCCTTTCCTCCATTGGGGAATGTATCATTATCAATTGGGAAAAACCTCACTAAAAAATGATCACCACATTTGGTATACCCATAAGAATGTATTAACCTAGATACCCACTGCACCAAAAAAATTTATTACCATGAAACCACATCATGTAAAACAAAATAGGATCAAACACAATAAAACGCATAGATATATGTAGAACAATCTGAACGGCAATGAATGTAAATAAAAATACACTATTGGACATATATAAAACTTCCAACAATAGAATTTCCTAGTTTATTGCAAAATAAATTGAAAACTAAAGGAATTTTTTTTTGATGTCACCCTCCAGATCCTACCCATGAATGTAAATAAAATTATGCACAAATATAAAAGTGGAAAAAACAAGGAACCAACTAACTGGTATTGTTTTATGACTTTACATATAGTCTAGTTTCCAAATTCATCTAGAGGATGATAAAATCGAGATATTAGTGAAAAAATAAAAATATTTGTTATAATTATTCAATATGTGAACCACAATGGTACCACAAGAAATAATCAATAAGGTTAAATGTTCCATACATGTAAATACATTTAGTTAAATACATATCATAGAGAAGAATATAATCAATTACATTAGAACTAATGAGTATGATTGGAAAAGGGATACCGATAATAGAGTGAGATCCTTAAATTCACGATTAAAATTGATTTTATGTCTTTGTTTTATAAAATAATAAAACCAAATAATTAATAATTGAAAATAAAATAAAAAAGGTTCACTATGTAGTGACTCCATTATCTCATAGTGATACACCATTTTCTAAGGATATATAAGAAGAATCACACCATGTGAACTAACAATGATTTTGTGGGCCATAATTTTCAATGAATAGTTCCCTCCCTGTCGAGGGACACATTTTGTAGCTTTGATGATTGCATTGATATCTCACAATAGATTAATAATATAATCTTATCCAATTTCACTGTGGTGAAAAACCATGGTACATGTCAAGATATAAAACTAACTTCTATATTCTAATATTATCCCATTTTTTTATAGAATAAGTTAATAATATAAAAAAATATATTTCTATTTGATATGCTGTGTTCCATGCCCAGACCCAAATATTTACTCATATGACAACACATAACAAGTAATATTTTCCATCACTACAACATTTTAATCTATTAGCTATAGAATTTTACCTTTGAACTTAGGTCCACTCCCAAAATATAAAATCTTTGTCAATAATGACACAATGACAACCACAAAATCCCAAAACAACCATAGTGAGACTACTCTTAGAAAAAAATTACCACATGAAAATATCAACATCATCAGAACCTCCCCCCATATGAAAACTCATCATAAAGTTGTCTATAGTCCAGATCCTGACTATAATCTATCAATACACATGAAACCCACTCACCAAATTTCGAAAACATTACTCAAATGGAATAAATACCAGTCATATCCTATCACTATTGCCTAAAGAACCAAGTATCCTTATTGTAATAATGACAAAACACCACCAGAAGAGTCACCTACATGATTTAATTAAAACCATGTAACCCAAAATTCCAATAGTGCCAGACCCAACCATTATCACCGATTTTAGATATATAGGGTGTCATTATAAACCCAACTATCTCTAGTAATTCTTTTACCAATGATCATACTAGATTCTTATAAATTAACCATCAAAGATAATTTTCTATTATAGGTAACACACACTATATAAAAACTTTAATCATATAATAAAAAGATCAATAGGCCAATAGTCTATGATTTACGGTCAAAAGATCATTGAACTTCTAATAAATGTTTTTCTAAATCACAAGTAAGTTACTCAAGACCCGACTTGTTCATGTAAATGAACTACATATACTACATCAAAACATAAATCATGTTATAACACTTCAATGTTGAGTTTGACTGGATATCTATCCTCTATCAGATTGAGAGATGATTTGAAATATATTATCAATACCCCCTATATAGAAATAGTCATAACACTCTATATGTTGTCAATCAGATAGGGCATAGACATTTTATTTAATAGATATAGGTAAAACCACATTTACAAACCACTATATAGTGGAAATAATGAGACTCTATTCTTAACATCATCCTAGGACTCCACTTTTTGCCACTCTCAACATCATGGAGCACAACTTTCCATCCCACAAATCACCACTACCAAACTGGAAACACTTCCATCATTCAATATCTACACCAGTATAAGAAAAAGGTTATATAATTTTAAAAAAGAGATCAACCTGAATGTATTTACGATTACTCTAATATCTAACAAAATACAATCCTTGAATCACTAGAAATTGGTGATCTCATCCACATGAAATGTTTTTTTAAACACATGTTACTTGTTGAGTGAGTAGTAGTGTCTATAATAGATTCCCCCTCTATCAAGTGAATCAACATATCGGATTATCCTATAGTAAAATTTTTAAGGAAGAAAATTCATGAATCTTCTCATCTTAGAATCTTTCTAGGTCATCTGTCTATATATACCAACCAATACGTACAAAATACTCGAAATATTTCTCAAGTATAATGAGAATATATATCACATAAATTACTATATTCCCTCAAGGTGTGATAATAAATTAAAAATTTATCTTAAAATACTATTTCTTGAACATTTTAGCCTAGATTCCACCCTCTCACTAGAGTCGGTGCATTATTACATAACATTGGAAAGTTCCCAAGGAAATCAGGTCCCAAAAGACCGATCAGTTTAATATTATTCGAATCAATATTCAGGCTTAAGTTTAACATTATAACTTGAAAATAAATACAACATTAATTTATACCATTAGAAACATCCAAGACTCCAAAATTATGCCAGAAATTCACTCATAATTAACTTTTTCACATCGTGGGGAAAAAATAAAATACATAATGTGGTGAGGTTAGATGTTTAGTAAGGATAACAATATAGTGGAATCATTGATAAATAAGCATAAACATTTAAGGAAATTTATAAGACTAATCCAAAATCTTTTCAAACATGAATTTTAGCATAATTTGGAAATGAAAAAATCAAAATAATACAATTTACATACTTGCAAGGATATTCTACTAGTTTAATAATCACATGAATTATCAATATCCACTTTCATAATGATGGAATGCATAATGCCAGACTTTCATAACCACGTATTCAAGGCCTTACGCCAAGACTACAAAAATGATTTTTTCATGGCCTTGTGCAAAGACACTAGTTTGTCTCGTGTGAACTTCCTTTGCATCGAGGGGATATAGCATGCTCCACCCATCACTTACTAAGTACAATACATTACTCATATGAAAAGGTTGGAACAAAACATAAAAATTCATATTAAAACTAGCATATGAAATGTCAATACATTAACCAAAAAGCATGAATGGTATAAGAATAACACATCCATAGTAAAAAATATCAGAAAACCTTCAATAAAATATCGATGATTTGTATCATAATAAATCAACCTCGATCAAGAATAATATCACACAATGTATGTTGACATAGTTGAAAATAATCAGTAAAAATCATTGAGAGAAATATCCATTTTTCATGAAATAATTTAATAGTAACTTAATTTATAAAGGAATTAATTTAAAAGACAATTTTGAATCAAATTTTCCCATACCAATAATAAACTTTTTAAATTAACTAACATTTTAAAAAATTCATGTCCATATAAATAAATCTTTAAAACCATTTTGAAAAATTGACATTATTGAAAAAGGATTATAAGAATAAATAATAAAAGCATTTAAAATGATGTTTTATTACAAGAGTCCCATAAAAATAATACCTTTGAAAAATATTTTATGAATCATGGACATGGGTAAGAAATATGTCCCAGTATATACTCATATAAATGCATCCTCAGATAATAAAGAGATTGTAAAATTAACCATTACCTATTTGGTAACATACGAAACATACACCTTGTGAAAAAAGTATCACACAATGAAGATGTAAATACACATAAATTAAGTTGTATTACAAAAAGAATACAATTATGGGCATTACATCCACCACACAAATGGAAATAGTGGCAATATAACATGAACCTCATGTGAATAATGAGTGAGATGAAAACCCTTACCTTGAACTTTTCCTTGGATGAGGGTACGTTTAACCTCCTGTATAATGACCATTGTATGTTGTTATATTATAAAAGAACCATATTAATATTTATTATATCATACATGACTCATTTATGATTTTATACTACCCATTTAATATTTATTTTCATGTTAAATTTACATTTCAGGTAATAATCACTTTCTTTATCATACATATTTTAACATCTTATTAATGATTGTATAATTCAGATCATGATTTAAATATTTCATTAATATAAAACATGATTTTTATATAATATATATTTATAATATAAATACGTATAATATATAGATATATAAAATTGAAAACCCCATTTATGGAGATGGTATGTCGTACATACGCATAAATGATTTTTTTGTTTTCATATCGTATTGAATGTAATTAATTTAATGAGATGAATGTAAATACATAAATATATATATATATTTAATGTAGAATATTTATTTCATATATTACATACTAATTAATAATATATATTTTATAATCATCTTTGAGTCGTGAACATGGAAATGAATCTCATCTCGTTCGTGGAGATGGTAATCCCTATGTATGCACGAGAGACAATATCATTATTTTGATATTAAACTAGAATTTAAATAGAAGTTATACTATATATTTAGAATCATAAACATGTTATATTTATTATTTACATTAATTATACAACATTATTATACCCATCGAAAAAACAATGTATTAAATAACAACTACACCACGATGTGGAGACAGTAAGCTGTACGTAAGAACATATGGTTACGTTTTCATTTAAAGGATGGAAAGAAATAATGATTATGGTTGTACCATATTTATAATAACATCAAAGTTTATAAAAGATATTGGAGTTATCATTTTAGAATGGAAACAACAATGAAAGAGGAATTGGAAGAAGAATGAACTTGAAAGAGGGTGGTGAAATTATTACCTCTTCTTCGGGTTCTTCCTTTTTATTTGATCAGAAGGGCTACATAAGTTTTATTTAGAACTAAAGTAAGGCCTCTAAAAATAGTTAAGGGATGTTGGAAGGATATTAAATTAGGTGTTGTTTGAACTAAAGGCTTGAGAAGGGTGAGAAATTGGTAGTAAATGAGGTATTTTTATAAAGAAGAGGAGGGGTACTTTAGGAATGTTTGAAACAATTATTTTATTATAACATCATATTAGGTTTCAAAATGTAAACTATTAGTTAGTAAAAAATTTAATATGACTAATGGTCTATATAAAATAATCCAATAAGATTCTGACAGGTTTGGATATTTTTTAATATTTATAATCTTATTTATTTAAATGATTTATTAATGAGGTAAATATTTCATCATTATTGTGTCATAAATTATTTAATTTATTTGATGTCCAAAAATTACAAAAAAAATACCATGATGTAAGAAATACTTTTAGATTTCCAAATAATATTTATAGTCGAAATGATAACGTATATAACCGCATGTAAAAATTTATTTACTAAAAGATATTTGTTTCTGTCATTTTTGTCTTTACATTAAATTAATTAATACAAAATGTCATTATTACTCCCATGTGGCTCTATGGGGTCCTCAATTCAACACAAGGATTACCATGGTCAGATATGTATCATCCAATAAGATTAAGAAACATATTTGGATAATTTAATATTATAATAATATTATATTTTACCCTTATTTATTATATTCACCTTCTAATCGTGGTAAATAAAATATTTACCAAAGTAATAATTAAAAATGCATAAAAATAAATTTTAACTATTTAAAAAAGTTGAACATCTTGACTCTAAATATGGCAGAAATTAATTTAATATTAATTCCCCTTGCCGAAACAAAAAAGTTTGTTTTAAAGAAATAATAACTATCAAAAGATTGACACTTGTTTATGTTCAGTTTAAATGTGAAATTTCATCCAATGACAAAAATTGGATTTAATGGTACAAATATAATCTAATTATACTTTAATACCACTCAAAATTATAATTTGTCACTATAAATTATTTTTATTAGAAATGTTGTATTTAAATATTGTTTAGTATTTTTCAGTATTCATCAAAAAATGAATGTTATCACAGAAATTCCAAAAATTTATCCATTCTCAAATTTTAGGTCCCGATTATAAAGTTGAATTTAATTTTATTAAATTGAATGTATAAAACTGTCAAATATTGGTTTTAAAAAGGGTTCTACATTAAAAGGTGATAAAATTGCATTTTTGGAAAAATACATCTTCTATCAAAAAAATGAATTAGTTTCTATATTATGTAAAAAAACCATAATATGAATTCTAAAATTTTTTAGATTATATAAAATTCAAAACTCAGTTATTACAATTCAAAACCACTTTTTATTTGGCTTTCTTACTTTCTCCTGTTATTCTCGAACTTGGTGTTGCGTGAAGCACACATTATTGAATTAATTTGATGAAATAACGTACTATGAAACAGTGGGGTGATACATTCTCCCCGCCTTTAGTAAATTGTGTCTTCGCAATTTGATATTGTTCATTGAATATAAAAGGTTAAAAATAGTAATTACCTTTTTGGAATACCCACATTTGAAATAGGGTTAATAAAATTTAAACTTAATAAGACGAAATAGAAATGAGATGTTCACCACTAAATAATGTTATCAAATAGAAGAAATTGGTGGAAATTACAGAAATATAATTGGAGGAAAAACGTAAATATTTATAGGGAGTGATTGAGGTAATCAATCACAAACCAGTGTACACTTGAGGGACTCAAATCCATTGATCTATGATGATCTAAAATATCATCAGTTCAACAAAACATACGGTATTAGGATAACACATTTTTCATTTTAATATACCTTACCTAATGTTTAAGAAATAATTTCTTCATAGAATAAGATATATATATATATATATACTTGACAATAATATTTTCATCCTTTAACTAATTTCTACCACAAACTCATCTTTCACTCATAAAGGTAATAGAACTCAAAAATATTATATTTATCCTAATTGTATAAGGTTCCAAATATTAACACATAAAATTTAAATGAAGAAAAATATATTTTAATAACCAGGTACATCCTGTAGGCATGTGGTAGGTAATAAAGGCATGTCACACAATGGTTGTGGGTTCGATTCATATAGCTTTGTCCGACGTGACATGTTATCGCCCGACCAGAAGGTTGTCCTTTTCCTAAAACTAATGTATTATAATATATTCCAAAAATAATCATAAGAAATGTCTTATCCTTAAACAATACTATCCAATTTTCAACTTAATCCATTCAATCCTTTATAGGTATCGAAAATACCATTCTCCAAACTCACTGTCCAAAATTTATAACGAAGGTAAACATAATGAAGATCTTTTTTCACGTAATCACATGTGAATACCATTATCATGTATTTTATTAAACATGGTAACACCATGAATTAAAATAACCCATTATTGATTACATTCATGCTCCCTTACTACATATAGAATACTAGATATATTCCTTATATCCAAAAATTTTGAATACTCCAACAGTGATGAATTAAAAAAACCATTAATCAGTTACAAGGTTGTCAAGAATATCAAATCTAATTAATCCAGATCAACCAACTCTTATTCCAAAATTACTACCTCAGTTTCAAGAGCATATTAAGGTTTATCTTTCCTCCAACCATGTAATTTACAAAAAAAATTAACTTGTTGTTGAGTCAATTTTCATAGTACCATATAATCTCAAATCTTTAATGAAATAATACAGCAGTACAATCATTATTTATTTCCATAATTCATATAACTGGTACATCATCGATACAACACTGGAATGACAAAATTATTTATTAACAACATAAGAACACTAATCATTCCTTTCCATTTGTGGTAGTATCGTAACATTATTATTATCCAATAGCATCATCTAGGGCATACTCTGATGATTTGGATATTGATTCGCATAGTGTCTCACCTCCTTGCAGATGAAGCACTGTACATTTGAATCCTTTTTTACCCTTATAGTCATGTACTTCGTGTCCTTTTTCTCCACACATATGACAAACTCCCATTCCCTACAAGAATTTACCAAGTTGATTATTTCCGCATTTATCAAATATGGTAAAATCCTTCTTTCCCCTATTCCCTTTATCCATCTTTTACTCTTCCATACTTTGCTTCTCTTTATTCCCTTCAAAGCCACATGACTCAGAGAATTCATTTCTTACCTTATTAACACATGATAGTATTTATTCATACAATACGAATACATGGGATAATATTTCTCTTTTAAATATTGGATTAATATCATGAAAGATATGATAATTCATTCTATTTAGATCATATGTATTTATGGAGTTCTCATTCCCTCAACTGGGCACTATTTCTGAACAATAGAATACATTAGGTCTGGTTATGAATCAAAATTCGTAATTACAAACTTTTAAAATACCTAACATAAATTGAATAGTTTATGGATATAATCAATAATAATAGAAATGTTTTCTCTGAGAAAGTATATACTCCTAAATCCTTAATAATTGATTCTAATGAAAATAAAAATTATCCTAAGCATATCCCATAGGAGTGTTATAACCAAGATTACAGCAGGGCCCATTTTCGTGCAACAATTTCCGTTTTTCTAGCTCAATGCTGTGATTTTGGGTTCTTCCCCTAGGTACATCTATGCCAGAGCCGCCTCTACATTCTCGTATCTGGACATAGATTTATTTCTTGGAAAACTGACAAAATCTCTACATTACCAAAATTCTAGGAAGTTATTTTATACTAATCCTCAATGTCTATCTTTGGGTAATATGCTTTAATCAAAGTTTATCTAATTATAGTTTACAAGGTTTGTACTAAACTTTATCTGATAGAAACTATAATTCCATAAACCAAGTTACCTAGAGTTGCTTCATTATTACATAACATTGTCATGATCATAAGGAAATCTTGTACCGAAATACCGACCAGTTTAGTGTTATTGGAAACAAAATTCATACATAAGTTCAACTTTACAACATGAAAAGAAACATAAAACTAATTTATTCCATTAGAAACATCCAAGATTTCTAGATTAAGCGTGAAAGTCATTCATAATTAACTTCTTCTCATCATGGGAAAAAATAAAACATAGAATGGGGTGAGTTCAGAGGCTCAGCAAGGATAACAATATAGTGGAATCTTTCATTAATAAGCATATACATTTAATGTAATTTATATGACTAAAACCAAAGCCTTTAAAACATTATCTTAAGCATAATATGGAAAAGGTAAAATCAGAATAATTCCATTTAATTACTCACATGGATATTCTACTAGTCGAATAATCACATGCAATATCAATATCCACTTTCATAATGATGGAATGCATAATGCCATACATTTATAACCACATAGTCAAGGCCTTGTTCAATGATAAAAAATTATATTTTTTCAAGTCCTTATGCCAAGACACTAGTTTTTGTAACGCCCCGACCCCAGCTACCCAGAGTCGGTGCATTACTTCGTAACATTGGCATGATCACAAAAGATCAA
Organism: Viscum album; assembly: GCA_963277665.1. NCBI lineage: Eukaryota > Viridiplantae > Streptophyta > Magnoliopsida > Santalales > Viscaceae > Viscum > Viscum album. Next base: position 234,450,861 of record OY728157.1, on the reverse strand, counting down.
GTCTCGAAAGACCGATTAGTTTAGTAGCCTTGGAAACACTAGATACATTCGTAAACGTTACATTACATCATAAAGTGAAAAACTACAATAACAAAGTCTCCATAGTCCACACTCATATCCTCTTCTGACTATCCCTGCAGGTCATTCATAAAATACTTCTTCACATCCTGGAAAATATTAAAACATTGAAAGGGGTGAGCTCAGATGCTCAGTAAGGATAACAATATTGCGGAAGCTTTCGTAAATAAACATAAACATTTAAGGCAATGTATAACTAAAACAAAAGCCTTTTAAACTTTGAACATCAACATAATATGGCAAAAGTAAAATGAGATAATGCCATTTACTTCTTCACATGGATATTCTACTGGTCGAATAATTACATGCAATACCAATAACCACTTTCATAATGAGGGAATGTATAATGCCGGACATTCTGAAACATTTTGTCAAGGCCTCGGCCAAGACGTCTAAAATGATTAAGGCCTCGGCCAAAACCATAAATCAAATTGGGAAAGGGACTCGGCCAATTCCACGTCTAGTTGTCTCATGAGACCTACCGATGCATCGAGGAGCTATAGCGGGCTCCACCCGTCACTTATTATGTCCAATACATTCCTCATATGAATAGGTTTAAACATATCATAAACCATAACATAATCGTATCACATAAGACATGCATAAAGGAAACATAACATTTCCACATTTCAATCACAAGATTTCAATACAACACATTGATATAATAAAAACACTTTCAAAACCATTTTCAATACCAAAATAAAAGAAAGTTAAAACATTGTATTTATTTTTCATTAAAAAAAATGATGGCTTGTAGAGGAAGCCGAAACTCAAATAATGGTCATGGCAGCGGAGAAGTCATTGTTGCCGCATAAGTACGGAAAGAAAAACATTCCCTTTTGTCGTTTAGCAAAACGCTTCGTATAAAAAAGATTCCTTTTGAATAAACGTAAAATTCAAAGGGGTTTATACACCGTATAAAATAAAGTTGTGTATAAAACCAAATATGCCTCAATGAAAGGGGATTGAGACGAAGTCCTTAAAAGATCATTTTTAAAATAAAATAGATCTATTATGTGTATTCACTATAGGTACACATAAAGAAAGTAAAAATACAAAATAGGACATAATAATATCATGACATAATTTGAAAGTAGGAGATTAACCCAAAGAATGGAAATTGGGTTAAGAAGTTCCCTTACCTCTTGTCTGACTTGACTCAACCGTTCTTTAACCTCCTGAATAATAAACTAGAGTTAATATATACCTTATTAAGAACCATTTTCAATTTCATTATCCTTATTATATCACTTATTACAATGATATGAACATTATGTAATTATTTAAGTTAATAACGGTCGTTTTGTCGATCTTTGGAACTTGAGTCAACAATAAGCTTCTTATAATTACAAGTTGTTTATGTGGTGAAATATCCATTATATCCAGAATTATATTCATGTTTTAGATGTCATATATATCTTATATATCCAGTATATACATTCATTTATAATATTACGTAACATTTAGAGGTAAGAAATGAAATGCACCGTTCATGGAGACCTTAAGCCGTACGTACGCATGAACGCTACTTTCATTTCTATTTCGTATTAAATGTAATGAAATCATAATTATATAAAGGTATAATATTGTTCCAGTATAATATCATATATAATATCATTTACTCCATCCTTTATACATCCCACATATGGTATTAACGATTCACATCACTTTGAGGGGGCGGTAGTCCGCACTTCCTAAAATGAAATTATCGCATTTTACCCATAATGGAAATCATAAAGTATGCCATAAATGATAAATACAGAAGCATAAGTAAAACATAAACATATTATATATCATATATAAAAATAGTGACATCTTAATGGCCACCTTTGAAGGGGTTATATGAGTGTTGAACAATCATCGTTTCGTGAGGCAGAAATTCGCCATCCACAGAAACCGTATGTTCTTTAACCATTAGATGTAGGTGTGTGTAAGTGTAGCTCGAATACTTCTTATAACAAAATCCTAGTATATTGAGGATACTGGTGTTGTTACAAAAGAAATGAATAAAAAGATTTTAGGGGGTTGGAGAAGAAAAATAAAACAAAACAACATTAGAGAAGACATTACCTCAAAATCGGGTAACTCTTTTTGATTTGAGCCAAAGGCTTCCTTGGGAAGAGTTCTGCCCAAAGTGAGGCTTCTAGGAGTAAGAGGGGGAAGTTGGGAGAGTATTTGGGCAGAGGTTGGCCGAGCCAAATGGCTTGAAAGTGTGAATAAGGTGGGAGAGGTGGGGGCCTTTTATAAGTGGAGAGGAGGGGCACTTTTGGAAAGTAATGAAATGTTATTCAATTATACAATGCTTTTCGGTTTATAAAGGTCCCACACTTATATAATTCGAGGCTAAGGTGATAAGGTTTCGAAATATCTTCATCCAATAGTCTTTGGACAAGTGTAAGCCTTGGATTTTTCATTATCTTCTCATTTTATTTAAATCGTTAAATAATGAGGTCATCACTGCATCATCATGATGTCATAAATAATTTAATTTCTTTAATGTCTAAAAATTATAAAAAAAATTCTATAATGTATGAAATATTTTTAGCTTTCTAATTAATATTTATAATCAAAATTTGGACTTGTGTAACACTACATAAAAATTGTTTTAGTAAAACATTTTATGTTTGTGTCATTTTTTACTTTAACATTAAATAAAAGGTGTTTATGTCATTTTCTAACTAAAGTGGATCCATGGGGTCCCCAAGTTGACCCATGGGTTGTCTTGGTCGGCCATGACTCATCCAATAGGAGTAGGACAAGTGTCAAGCTCATATCATAATATTAAAACATTGTTTTTACCTTAAACTACACTAATTACCTCTAATCGCGATTAAGAACTTAAAAGTTACTATTCACCAAAAATTATTTTAATCTCATTGAACCACATTTTACTTCTTAATGAAAACCATGTATGTCGGATTTTTGAAAATCAAATCACAGAAGTGGTAATATTTCATTTAAACGAAAAATCAGTTATTTAACTACCACTTAGTGGTTTCACTATTCATCAAAAATTGATGTTTTTCAGAACAAGGCCAAAATTTCACCCTAAGATATAATTGATATTACGAATTCAAAAATGATGTCTATTTTACAAAATTCCAAACATATAAGTTGTATTAATTAATTTTATAATTAATTCCCGCTGTTACAACAAATAGGGTGTTTTTAAGAAACAATTTATATCAAAAGTTTGGCAATTGTTTATGTCCAATTTCAATGTTAAATTAATTCTAATGACCACTGTTGGATAAAATGGTAAAAATATATTCTAATTATACTTTAAAATCACTCAATAGTATAATTTATCACTATGAATTATTTTGATTAAAAAAGTTGTTTTAAGTATTTTTCACTATTCATAAAAATTTTGAAGTTCTCAGAAAATTACAAAAAATTCAACATAGGCTAATTTCAATATTAGAAATACAAAAATGAAGTCCATTTTGAAATATAAAATTTCTATAATTTTAAAAAGTGGTTATTACTATTCATAACGGCTACTTTGAGTTGTCGCGAGGTTTTAGAACTCGAAGTTGCGTACAATGCAAGCTATTGTATTATTGAATGAGAAGCGTATCGTGGAAGCTCGCGGTGTTACATTCTCCCCTCCTTCAATAAATTGCGTCCTCGCAATTTGATATTTTTCTTTAAAAATAAGAGGTTGAAAATAGAAAATACCTTTGTGGAAAACCCACATCGGAAATAAGGTTAATAAAATTTAGCCTTAATAAGAGGGAAATGGGAATAAGAAAGTCACCACCAAATTATGATCTCGATAAGGAGAAAATTGGTGGCAATTAGAGACATATAATTGGAGGAAAAACGTAAATATTTTTAGGGAGTGATTGAGGTCATCAATCACAATCAACTGTCAAATTGAGGGCCTCAAAGCCTTCAATCTATGTTGATTTAAAATATCTTCAGTTCAACAAAACATAAGGTATTAGGATAACACATTTTATTTTATTTTTTTAATATCCCTTTACTAAAGTTTAAGAATTAATTTATTCATTGAAGAAGAGATAGGTATATATATATTTATGCTTGACAATTAGAGTTTCAACCTTCAACTCATCTTTCACTCAAAATGATAATAGAACTCAAAAATATTATACTTATCCTAATTGTATAAGGTTCCAAATATTAACACATATTATTTAGATTAGTAAAATTATTTTGTAATAACCAGGGACTTCCTGTAGGCTAGTGGTAGGAAATAAAGGCTTGTCGCACTATGGTTGTGGGTTCGATTCCTGCAGCTGTGTCCGACGCGACGGGTTATTCCCCACCTTGCAGGTTGTCCTTTTCCTAAAAATATAGTACTATACTATTCCAAAAATAATCTTCATAAATGTTTTAACCTTAAACAATACTATCCAAAGTTCAACTTAATCCACTCCAACCTTTATAGTTATCCAAAATACCTTCATCCAGACTTTCTCTAAAAGGTCTCTAAATTCCAAAATCAATTGTAACATCAGATTCCCCAAACAAAGAAAAGTTTCTCTTATTGTCACATACTAAAAATATGATTACCTTAATCATATTAAAACCTTACTGAAATCAAAAAGTACTGCAGTACAATCCATATATATATATTACATTATTCTTATAACCAGAATATAATCCTTGAGTCCAAAAGCACCAATACATTAGTTATTCTGCTTCAACTGTAGTAACAGCATAAGATTGTCCTTGATCCCTTGGCCTTTTCTGAGGTATGTTTCCCTGACGCTTAGGACATTCATTTGCATAATGACCCATTTCTCTACAATTGTAGCATTCAACTTTGACAGCCTCTTTCTTTCCCTTGCAATCACGAGCCTGGTGACCCTTTTCTCCACATTTATAACAAACTCCCATTCCTTTTAGGCAAGTACCAGGGTGATTCTTCCCACAATTATCACATAATGGAAAATCCTTCTTTCCCTTTTTCCCTTTATCTGTCTCTTGTTCCACCGTTCTCTTCTTCTCTTGCTTTACTTTGTTGTCATAAGACTTAGAGAATTCCTTTTCTGTCTTGATAGCACACGAGACAATATCTTCGTATGATGAGAAGGATTGTGATACCAAAGCTCGACGGAGAAATGGTTTTAACCCGTCAAAGAAACGATCAATCTTACTCCTTGGGTTACGTATGTAATCTGCAGCATACCTTGCTAACCTTGTAAAGTTAGCCTCATACTTTGCGACATTCTCATCCTCCTTCTGCCTCAGACTCAGAAATTGCCCTTCCATATCTGCTCGATGGTCACGAGGAAAGTATTTTTCTAAGAAAATCTCTTTGAACTCCCTCCATTCCATATTCGATACGTCATCATCTTCCTTTGTTTTTCGAATCAGCGACCACCACTGATCGGCATCTCTAGTGAGGCGGTAAACTGCCATGACAACCTTCTCCCTTTCACTACTCCCCAAATCCTGAAATATTTTCTCTAGGGAATTTATCCATTGCTCGGCTACTAAGGGATTTGTACTCCCATTGAACGTTGGTGGTTGTTGCCTCATGAATCGATCTAACATTGATCCTCCACGCTGTGGATCAGGGTGCTCCATACGGGTAAGGTTATTATTCATAACATGAGTAAGTTGTCCCAGTATGGTGATTAGCTGATCGGCCCCAGTTGCATCACCAGCCCCACTATAATTATTTTGAGCAGGAGGGCAATCCCTACATGGAGTGCGTGTATTGATACGGTTTCCATTCCTTCCACTAGGCGCCATTTCTAAACAATGGCATAAACTAGATTAGTTTATGAATCAAAATACATAATTCCATACTTATAAAACACTTAACATAAATTGAACTATTTATGGATATAATCCATAATCATAAAAAGAAATGTTTTCTTTGAGAAAGTATATACTCATAACCCTTCATAGTGGTTTGTAAATAAAATGAGAATTATCCTAAGCATATCCCCCGGGAGTGTCGTAACCAAGAGTGCAGCAAGGCCCGTTGTCGTGCACCAGTTCCCGTTCGAGTCTAGCTCAAAGCGGTGTTTTCGGGTTTTACCCCTAGGTACATCTGTGCCAGAGCCGCCTCTACCTGCTCATATCCAGACAGGGATGTATTGCTCGGAAAAGTCATAACATCTCTATAATACCAAAATTCTAGGAAGTTCTTCTATACTAATCCTCAAAGTCTATCTTTGGGCTATGTGCTCTAATCAGAGTTTATCTAAATCTAGCTTCCAAGGTTAGTACTAAACTGCCTCTGATACCAACTGTAACGCCCCGACCCCAGCTACCCAGAGTCGGTGCATTACTTCGTAACATTGGCATGATCACAAAAGATCAAGTCTCGAAAGACCGATTAGTTTAGTAGCCTTGGAAACACTAGATACATTCGTAAACGTTACATTACATCATAAAGTGAAAAACTACAATAACAAAGTCTCCATAGTCCACACTCATATCCTCTTCTGACTATCCCTGCAGGTCATTCATAAAATACTTCTTCACATCCTGGAAAATATTAAAACATTGAAAGGGGTGAGCTCAGATGCTCAGTAAGGATAACAATATTGCGGAAGCTTTCGTAAATAAACATAAACATTTAAGGCAATGTATAACTAAAACAAAAGCCTTTTAAACTTTGAACATCAACATAATATGGCAAAAGTAAAATGAGATAATGCCATTTACTTCTTCACATGGATATTCTACTGGTCGAATAATCACATGCAATACCAATAACCACTTTCATAATGAGGGAATGTATAATGCCGGACATTCTGAAACATTTTGTCAAGGCCTCGGCCAAGACGTCTAAAATGATTAAGGCCTCGGCCAAAACCATAAATCAAATTGGGAAAGGGCCTCGGCCAATTCCACGTCTAGTTGTCTCATGAGACCTACCGATGCATCGAGGAGCTATAGCGGGCTCCACCCGTCACTTATTATGTCCAATACATTCCACATATGAATAGGTTTAAACATATCATAAACCATAACATAATCGTATCACATAAGACATGCATAAAGGAAACATAACATTTCCACATTTCAATCACAAGATTTCAATACAACACATTGATATAATAAAAACACTTTCAAAACCATTTTCAATACCAAAATAAAAGAAAGTTAAAACATTGTATTTATTTTTCATTAAAAAAATGATGGCTTGTAGAGGAAGCCGAAACTCAAATAATGGTCATGGCAGCGGAGAAGTCATTGTTGCCGCATAAGTACGGAAAGAAAAACATTCCCTTTTGTCGTTTAGCAAAACGCTTCGTATAAAAAAGATTCCTTTTGAATAAACGTAAAATTCAAAGGGGTTTATACACCGTATAAAATAAAGTTGTGTATAAAACCAAATATGCCTCAATGAAAGGGGATTGAGACGAAGTCCTTAAAAGATCATTTTTAAAATAAAATAGATCTATTATGTGTATTCACTATAGGTACACATAAAGAAAGTAAAAATACAAAATAGGACATAATAATATCATGACATAATTTGAAAGTAGGAGATTAACCCAAAGAATGGAAATTGGGTTAAGAAGTTCCCTTACCTCTTGTCTGACTTGACTCAACCATTCTTTAACCTCCTGAATAATAAACTAGAGTTAATATATACCTTATTAAGAACCATTTTCAATTTCATTATCCTTATTATATCACTTATTACAATGATATGAACATTATGTAATTATTTAAGTTAATAACGGTCGTTTTGTCGATCTTTGGAACTTGAGTCAACAATAAGCTTCTTATAATTACAAGTTGTTTATGTGGTGAAATATCCATTATATCCAGAATTATATTCATGTTTTAGATGTCATATATATCTTATATATCCAGTATATACATTCATTTATAATATTACGTAACATTTAGAGGTAAGAAATGAAATGCACCGTTCATGGAGACGGTAAGCCGTACGTACGCATGAACGCTACTTTCATTTCTATTTCGTATTAAATGTAATGAAATCATAATTATATAAAGGAATAATATTGTTCCAGTATAATATCATATATAATATCATTTACTCCATCCTTTATACATCCCACATATGGTATTAACGATTCACATCACTTTGAGGGGGCGGTAGTCCGCACTTCCTAAAATGAAATTATCGCATTTTACCCATAATGGAAATCATAAAGTATGCCATAAATGATAAATACAGAAGCATAAGTAAAACATAAACATATTATATATCATATATAAAAATAGTGACATCTTAATGGCCACCTTTGAAGGGGTTATATGAGTGTTGAACAATCATCGTTTCGTGAGGCAGAAATTCGCCATCCACAGAAACCGTATGTTCTTTAACCATTAGATGTAGGTGTGTGTAAGTGTAGCTCGAATACTTCTTATAACAAAATCCTAGTATATTGAGGATACTGGTGTTGTTACAAAAGAAATGAATAAAAAGATTTTAGGGGGTTGGAGAAGAAAAATAAAACAAAACAACATTAGAGAAGACATTACCTCAAAATCGGGTAACTCTTTTTGATTTGAGCCAAAGGCTTCCTTGGGAAGAGTTCTGCCCAAAGTGAGGCTTCTAGGAGTAAGAGGGGGAAGTTGGGAGAGTATTTGGGCAGAGGTTGGCCGAGCCAAATGGCTTGAAAGTGTGAATAAGGTGGGAGAGGTGGGGGCCTTTTATAAGTGGAGAGGAGGGGCACTTTTGGAAAGTAATGAAATGTTATTCAATTATACAATGCTTTTCGGTTTATAAAGGTCCCACACTTATATAATTCGAGGGTAAGGTGATAAGGTTTCGAAATATCTTCATCCAATAGTCTTTGGACAAGTGTAAGCCTTGGATTTTTCATTATCTTCTCATTTTATTTAAATCGTTAAATAATGAGGTCATCACTGCATCATCATGATGCCATAAATAATTTAATTTCTTTAATGTCTAAAAATTATAAAAAAAATACTATAATGTATGAAATATTTTTAGCTTTCTAATTAATATTTATAATCAAAATTTGGACTTGTGTAACACTACATAAAAATTGTTTTAGTAAAACATTTTATGTTTGTGTCATTTTTTACTTTAACATTAAATAAAAGGTGTTTATGTCATTTTCTAACTAAAGTGGATCCATGGGGTCCCCAAGTTGACCCATGGGTTGTCTTGGTCGGCCATGACTCATCCAATAGGAGTAGGGCAAGTGTCAAGCTCATATCATAATATTAAAACATTGTTTTTACCTTAAACTACACTAATTACCTCTAATCGCGATTAAGAACTTAAAAGTTACTATTCACCAAAAATTATTTTAATCTCATTGAACCACATTTTACTTCTTAATGAAAACCATGTATGTCGGATTTTTGAAAATCAAATCACAGAAGTGGTAATATTTCATTTAAACGAAAAATCAGTTATTTAACTACCACTTAGTGGTTTCACTATTCATCAAAAATTGATGTTTTTCAGAACAAGGCCAAAATTTCACCCTAAGATATAATTGATATTACGAATTCAAAAATGATGTCTATTTTACAAAATTCCAAACATATAAGTTGTATTAATTAATTTTATAATTAATTCCCGCTGTTACAACAAATAGGGTGTTTTTAAGAAACAATTTATATCAAAAGTTTGGCAACTGTTTATGTCCAATTTCAATGTTAAATTAATTCTAATGACCACTGTTGGATAAAATGGTAAAAATATATTCTAATTATACTTTAAAATCACTCAATAGTATAATTTATCACTATGAATTATTTTGATTAAAAAAGTTGTTTTAAGTATTTTTCACTATTCATAAAAATTTTGAAGTTCTCAGAAAATTACAAAAAATTCAACATAGGCTAATTTCAATATTAGAAATACAAAAATGAAGTCCATTTTGAAATATAAAATTTCTATAATTTTAAAAAGTGGTTATTACTATTCATAACGGCTACTTTGAGTTGTCGCGAGGTTTTAGAACTCGAAGTTGCGTACAATGCAAGCTATTGTATTATTGAATGAGAAGCGTATCGTGGAAGCTCGCGGTGTTACAGTTTTTCTCATTATACCTAACGATGCATCGAGGAGCTATAACAGTCTCCACCCGTCACTTACTAAGCCCAATACATTCCTCACATGAAAAGGCTGAAACATAACATAAACATTCGTATTAAAACTAGATACGAAATATCAATACTTTAACTATAAACCATGAATGATATAAAAAATAACACATCCATATTCAAACATCTCAAAAAAGCATCAATAAAATATGGATGATTTGTATCATAAAAAATCAACCTCGATTAAGAATAATATCACATAGAGGATGTTGACATAGCTGAAAATGATCAGTAAAAATCATTGAGAGAAATATCACTTTTTCATGAAATCATTTAAAAGTCACATAATTTAAAATGGAATCCATTTAAAAGATATTTTTGAATAAAAGTGTCCCATTACTCTTTGAAACTCTTGATTGGAATTAACATATTTTAACATTCTTGTCTACATAAATAAATCCTTAAAACCATTTTGAAAACATGGACATTATTGAGAAAGGTTTAAATGAATAAATCATTTAAAAAATTATATTGATGTTTTAGTAAAAGATTCCCTTAAAAATAATACCTCTGAAAACTCTATTTAGAAACATTGACATGGAAAATAAATATTTCCCTGTAGACACTCACATAAAAATAACCTCAAATAATAAATAGATTGTCAAATTACCCCTACCAATTTGGTAACTTACGAAACATACTCCCCATGAAAGAAGTACCATAAAACGAAGATGTAAATAAAATAAAATAAAATTTTATTACACAATGAATACAATTATTGGCAGTACATACACAACATAAAATTAAATAGTGGCAATATAACAGGAATCTCATGGGAATAATGAGTGAGATGAAAACCCCATACGTTGAACTTTCCTTTGGTCGAGGGTACGTTTATCCCCTTTTATAATGATCATTATATGTTATTAGATTATAAATGAACTATATTCATATTTATTATATCATATGTGATTCATTTATGCTTCTATACTACCCATTTAATTTTGATTTCCATGTTAAATTATCATTTCGGGTAATAATCGCTTTCTTTATCATATGTATTTTAACTTTTTATTCTTGATCGTAACATTTAGATCATGATTTAAATACATCCAAAATATATAAAATGATTAATATATCATATATATTTAGAATATAAATATGTATAATAGATATAAATATGAAATGGAAAACACCATTTATGGAGACATTAGGCTGTACGTATGCAAAAACGTTGTTTCTGATTTCATATCTTATTGAATGAAAGTAAGAGAATGAGATGAATGTAAATACATATATATATAGTAGAATTATTATTTCATATATTAATTATTTATTAATAATATATATTTTATAACATCGTTGAATGGTGAACGTGGAAATGAATCTTATCGCGTTCATGGAGATGGTAATCCATACGTACGCACGAGCGAAAATTTCATTATTTTGATATTAAAATAGTATGTAAATAGATGTTATATAATATATTTAAAATAATAAACATTTTATATTTATTATTTACATTAATAATACATAATTATTATACCCAACCAAAAAATAATGTATTGAATAACAACTACACCACAACGTGGAGATGGTAAGCTGTACATACACACGTATGGTGACTTTGTCATTTATAGGATGGATAGAATAATGAATATCATTGTAAGATATTTATAATAAAATCGCTGTATATATAAGATATTACAGTTGTCATTTTATAATGGAAAGAAAAAACAAATCAGAAGTTGAAGAAGAAAGAACTTGAAAGAGGGTGGTGAAATATTTACCTCTTCTTCGGGTTCTTCCTTTTGATTTGATCAAAATGGCTATATAGGCTGGCTTTATGACTAACATATGGAAACTAGAATGAAGTAAGGGATTTTGGGAGGATATTTGGGGAGGGTTTTTATGAGCCAAAGGCTTGATAAGTGTGATAAATGGGTAGGAAGTGAGGGATTTTTATAAGGGAGAGATGGGGCTCTTTCGGAAAGTTTGAAACCATTGTTTTATTATAACCTCATATTCTATATCAAAAGGTCAATGATTCTATAATAAATTATTTATGATGACTCATGGTCGAAATAAAATAATCCAAAACTATTTGGACAAGTTTGGTTATGTTTTAATATTTATAATCTTATTTATTTAAATCATTTACTATTGAGGTAAATATTGCATCATTATTGTGTCATAAATAATTTAATTTATTTGATGGGGAAAACAATACCATGATGTATAAAATTTTTTTAGATTTCTAAATAATATTTTTAGTCGAAATGATAACTTATATAACCCTATGTAAAAATTTATTGACTAAAAGATATTTGTTTATGTCATATTTGTCATTACTTAAAATTAATCAATATAAAATATCATTATTACTCTCATGTGGCTCCATGGGGTCCCAAATTAAACCCATGGATTCCCATGGTCAGATATGTGTCATCAAATTGTAATAGGACACATGTTAAGGTAATTTAATATTATTATAATATTATATTTTATCCTTATTTATTATATTTATCTTTTAATCATGGTAAATAAAATATTTACCGAAGTAATTATTCAAATTGTCTAAAAATAAAAGTTAACTATTTAAAAAATTTGGACCTCCTAATTCTAAATATGAAATAATTTTTTATAAATTCAAAACACATAAGTGAGATAAATTAATTTAAAATTATTTTCCGTCTTCAAAACAAAAGCGTGTTTTTGAGAAATAATAACTATCAGAATATTAACACTTGTTTATTTTCAGTTTAAATGTGAAATTACATCCAATGACTAATATTGGATTAAATGGAAAAAATATAACCTAATTATACTTTAAAACCACTCAAAATTATAATTTGACACTATACATTATTTTGATTAGAAAATTTGTTTTTAATTAATATTTAGTATTTTTCACTATTCATCAAAAAATGAATGTTATCAGAAAAAATCCAAAATATTATCCAAACTAAATTTTTATATCCCTATTATATAAAATAATTTTATTTCATTAAATTTAATTTATAAAACAATCAAATATTGGTTTTAAAAAGGGTTTTCCATTAAAAGGCGGTAAAATTGCATTTTTTTAAAAATACTTCTTCTATCTAAAAAATGAATTTGTTCTTATATTATAGATAAGAAATACTTAATATGGATTCTAAAATTTTATAGATATATAAAATTCAAAATTCAGTTACTATTCATAACCACTTTTTGAACAACTAGCTTAGTAATTTGTGTTACACACAATCTCGGTGTTATGTGTTGCGCAAGTTATTGAATTACTTTAAAGAAATAACCTACTATGAAATCATGGGGAGTTAAAATTGCCTCCTATATATATCTAATCAATAGCCATAAAATATACACCAGAATCACTAAGGACCAATCATGAAACAATAGTCTAATATCCTTTAGCTTTATGGTTTGTCCAAATTTCCTTGGAACAACTACATAGGTCTCATTCTATTCTCCTCTATCAGGGGACCCATTTGGTGTTCCCCATAGTGACACCATATACCCACCCAAATAAATATAAAAAATATGCTGTCAAGATGAAATATCACTTGAAACAAAATATTATTCTTAATATATGAATACCATTATAAATTTCAGAAAGAGGTACAATTGTAATATGAATCATGTGTCACCGGCACAAACACTAAAATAACATTTTCTATGTCCCACATAATGATTCATTATTTACTTTTGTATCCATAATACGAGAATTTAACACACACACCACAACAAAACAGTATTCATGTTGATGATATCATGATAAACAAGAATATCAAATAATCTGAGTAGAAAACAATTGTGAGTCTATACAGATTACCACTATATATGTTCCTTTGGACACTATATTAAATAAAACACTATTTTTTAACAACAATAGCCTCAAATATTAGGCACATGAATGTTATGTGAGTCCCACATGCATATAATGATACGCACATCCTTTTACTACTTAAGGATAATAGTCAAACTATATGTCATGAAAATAAATTTCCACTAGACCAAATAATATATCTCTGCAAGGACCATTAAATAATTTAGCATTCCTAGTTCCCCCAGAAATGTGGACCTTAACACATACATGTTTTCGCTAGTCATACAATATTTAATCTGTGTAATGTTATGGAATAACCATTTAACTCTACCTTCCATGTAAATAATACCCCTTGTATACCACATAAATACTACTTTGTGACTCACTATGTACCCAATTTTATGAATATACAATCATAACACTTAATTGTGTTTCCTGATCTGGGATACTTGAATTTCTCCTCATCTGGAATATAAATGACCTTAGGTATGCATCCCCATCTTCCAAAATCGAATCAATATAAATAACGGTCTAAATTTTGATATAGTCATGACTATCCTCTCATATGATCAAACCCTTCAATAAAAGAAAAAGATCAAATATTCAATATGTAATGTCAAAAAACATCACAATGTATGAACAACTGATAATCTATATATGATACAGAATAAAAATGGATCACCCATAGACTAATGAAATATAAATGAATGTTTTTTAGAACAAAAATACCAAAGTTTATTACATCAAGGACCCACTCAATCCAACTCTAAAAATATAAAAAAAATGCTCATGCATTAACTGAACATGCACCCAACCATGCATAGGTCATATAGTTCATATCCTTACCTATATCGCAAGGTCCTATGCATGGTGTGAGTTTTAAATCAGTTGGGAAACATTAATAAATTTCATAAAAAATATTAATTTGAATACACATGTATAATAATGATTATTAAATATCTGTAACATTCATATCCCACTCCACCAATACAAATAAATTCACTATGAAGATATTAACTAAATCGAGTGTGGCAATGTTCCCATTGTCTATCATACTGGATGAGGGATAAGGCTTTCAACATAGATTACATTACTAAATTTACCACACCAACACATAACCTACATACACAATAAATGATATTTTTTATAAAAAACAATGTCACATACACACACTACATCACAAGTTCCATGGTAAACAACTCTTTTTATATGTTGGTTTAATAGCGTGAAGAAACCCAAGAACAGTTATTGCCCGCTACCATCCAGTTATCTTAATCACCACCCATATAACTTGTTCGTACATATTGATTTTTCATCCCCTTAATTTATGGCTAACATAATAATCTAAAGTATCTTATCTAAAAATGATATCATCGATCCCTAGTAGTTAAAAGCTCATTATGGTACCATTTTTTCACAAGTCCCTAATGCAATGTACCCCATAGAGAGAAACATCACCATCTACATATGAAGACAAATTAGTAATCATCTATCAACACTGATAGCTAATTCAAGATTTCATGTAAACCAATGGCCTCCCAATCCGTATCTATATATTTCCCATGGATCCAACCCAATCAACACCCTATATAAGAAAATTCTACTACAACTAAAACTGACCTTCCAAGAAATCATAAATCCAAAATAATATTTCAAAAAAATATCTCTTCCTAAAACATCAATAACCACACGATATTTCCAATAATAATTTCATAAGAGCATTGGGAACCACAATTAGTTAAATCTCAGGTCACATAAAAACCATACCAATATTAAAAAATTATAAAAAATAATAATAAACATATGATAGGGAAGAAATATTTAAATCTCCATCGTGGGACTACTCCTGGGTTTCATGTCAAATTTCATATATAGATTTTACATATGGACGAAATCGAGAAACCATTGTAAATTAACTTAAATATCTATTTTAGTTAAAACTCTCTATAATATAATAAAAATGAGAAAATTTACAAAATAGATATGAAGCCTTATCAATAGTGACATGCTAAGATAGACTAAGGAATGAATACCCCATAATTTATGATTATCCCACATGGAATGTGAAGAAGTAATGAGGGAGAGAGTAGCATGAGGTCCCTATTTTATTGATTAAAATATCACCTAACTCAATATTTTATTATTTAAAACATGTGAATAATTAAAAATGAAAATAATTATAAATGGGAATCACGGGATAATCCTTATGGAGCACAGATCAAATCCCCCACGTTGGTGACAAACGTAAATATTAACTCTTCTTCCTCATCCCATAATATAGCATGACCCAACCATTTGTAACACAACACCCTCTGTGGAAAACTATTTATGGTATAATATAATAGGTTATGACATGATCTCCTATGAATTCAAAACTATTAATCCTACAAAGGACCTCGATGACATAAAACAAGGGGTCATATAATGTTCTACCTCTATACTCAAAATATTTTTCATACATCAATACATTTTATCTTCATGATACCCGTAACCATGTCACAATTTCTTCGTTCGTAGGATAGTCATAAACAGACATACAAAATAGACTCCAATTCAAACACTCACCTTTCCACATTTCCCTTTTCGAAGGAGGAACTTCCTTATGTTCTTATATTTCAACCAAATGATTCGTTTTACTGACTAAAACATGACACAAATCCTATATCGACACCCCCTCAACTTCAATCACACAAAAACATACACGGTATGGATTATCCTAGATATTAATTACATCACCAAAATTTGAGGTCCGTTCTAAACTTCAATGTAATAAACATCATGAAATCGTAATAAAAAAATATGTATGGAAGACAATAATAAAAATTTCATTAATTGTTATGAAATAATCAGTAAATAATCCTTTCATAATTACACATAATTAGAAAATTTATGATATAAATAATCAAAACAATACTTAAATTATATTAACACTTATTAAACGTTGATACTATCAATCATGTCAACAATTTCATATAATTGCACTTTTTATTTTATGTTAAATTAATATTATTTATCTTCCAACAAGAAAAATTCATTTAAACATAAAAAGATAATTATGAAATATTAAAAACACCATACTAGTTCCATTTTTATATTAATATTTGTTTTACCCAATTCCATATGTATAATTATATAATTATTCATTTGTTTTAACATAAGAACCCCATAAAAACTTACATAATATCAAAAAATAGTCTCACATTAATTAACTTAATTTAATACATTAATACTAAACCTTATACTAATTAAAAGGTTTTCTTAACACAACAAAATATATTTAAAAGATCAATTTTTATTATTAATAATTAATAATTCATTTAATAACAACAACATCAAATTAAATATTTATTCCCTTATACATATTGCATGTTAAAAATTTGACACATGTAATTTCACATTTCTTCCATTGAAATGAATTTATACTGTATATTAATCATATTACAAGTCATATAAAATTATATAACTAACTAAATTTAATGGAAATCACATTACACTCACATATAAAATAATCTCACGAGGTAGTTAAAATTTGATATATAATAACCTCATTAAAATAAAATTAATTTAATAGGTCATCAATATTACTCTTATTAATAAAACAACACTGAGAATGGATGATGAATAATTCCTTACAAAAGATAAATCCATATTTCATTAAAAAATATGTATATAATATTATTGGTATTTTAGAAACATGTAAAGAATAAAACATTCAAAAAATGAGATATGAATTTCCAATATATTATATATATATGAGTCCAACACTGCAAATATATGAAACGTAAATAATTTATTGAAGAATAAATGACTATATAAATGATAAATAGGTATTTTGATTGATTATTTTGAAGGTTGTATTTCAAAATGACACAATAAAATAGATAAAATAAGGATTTAATGGAATGATCATGACCATGACTTTGAATCAATACCCTATCAAAAACAATTACCCAAATCTGATCATGTACCTAGTGAAAATAAATAAACCACTCGATTCTGAGCCACATTCCAACATGTGGTCCCCATATACCTCAAAATCTCAATCCATTCAATCTATTACCTAAAATATATCATCACGCTCTCAGTGGACTTTAATAAAAAAAATTAATCATTTAAACCACTGTATTAACATTACCCTTCATTTATTCAATGGTAACTCCTCAAATTAATTAAAAAAATAGAAATTAAAATCATAAATCATCTAAAATTGTACTTCAATGAAAACATTATCCATGAATTTTTTGGAAATCATGATATATTATATCTTGATAATGGTTAGTTTCAAAGGTCTCTATAATAGTAAAATTAAAAATTTATCCCTTATTTCTTCAAAATTGAAATTTTAAGGATTAAATTAATTTCATAAAAATATTCACTGTACAAGAGTTTTTTATACCAAAAAAATCTATTTTAAAATATTACATTCGTCATCTTCACAAACTGTGTATAAAACCATTAACATTTTCTGCAATCACCAAATGAAATGCCTATCAATAAGTTTTACTATCACTAAACATTAACATTGTGTTGTTTTACCCAATATGCATCTAAAAATGTAGTTACATTACACTTTATAGTTAATAAAATTCTTCATTTAACTCATTAATTTTAAAAGTATTTAAAATAACATTATTAATCTCATTTATATAGAATTAAAAATTATATTTTTAGATCATAAATAACAACACCATAGATATTTTATATTGTACCTCAATCCAAATGCATGTTTTTATAAATATTGTACCGCATTTTATTCTTTATCGAGTTTATATCCATCACGTTATTCAATATACAATTATTTTATGGGTACTACATTTAATAACATCATATTAAAACTTATATAACTATAATTTCATATCATATTGATTTATTTGAATAAAAATAAATGACTGTATTCACATATTTCCATCAGTGTGAATATTTTATTCATATCTACAACATTAATGATTGAATTCCATGTTCATATAATATGGTCCTCCTTTAGAGTCAATATTCAATGAATAAAACGTTAACTAATGATCATACATTTTTTCTGATATATTATTTTGGTGTAGTCTCTCTATATTATAGCATTATTATTTATGTGATGTATGATACAATTGAGTCACCAATATTCTGTTATAAAAGTTTTTTATTATTTTAGTTTTTATTAGTAATATTTGTAACCTAATATGTCATATTCATTAACACAACTTATTTTTATTAGATTTTACTTTTTATTTAATTATTGGTTTATATAACGTAACATAGTTATTTAATTATGTATTTTATTCATACTGTTGTGATTTAAAATCTGTTTATTAAAAAATTGATTAACAACCATCCATTTATCCATTAATTTATTTCATATGTAAATAGACTTTTATACATTTATGTTAATCATTAACAAAAACCAAATCAATAATCTCTGTAATTTTTCTTATCAATTTATAAATATTCATATAAGTCATTTGACTAGAAAATTTAACCATAAATTTACCTCAATTTTTATTGTCTCTCTACCTTTTGAGGGAATCTATTTTTTTAAATGATAATTTATTCTATTAATTGTATAAATTTTTTATTTTCATTTTTGAACCCAACATATAATTTGGGATCACATATTCAAATGGATTAAATAAGTCATTATTTTGAATATATACTACAGAATGGACCATATAATCTTACTAGTGGTTAGATATATTCCATTCAAAGAGATAATTTATTTCAATGGTTATAGATATGTGATTTTTTCTTTCAAACACTCAATTTCCCCATAGAGTTGTCACTATTGAATCATTTTGATTGATTAAATTATTATCCCATTGTATTTATTATTTAATTAATGTAACTTTGTGACTTTTTTATTATAAAATTTTTCATTTTTTATAATATTGATTTTATTAAAATATTGTCTCATATTAATATGGTCCATCAAAATTCTATTTCAGATCTTGATAATAAATATTTTCATCAAAAAATAATAATAATGGGATATAAATTTGCTCCTTCTAAAAATTGTAATATATATATTATGGGACCACAAACAATTATGTGAATTATTTCATCAATAATTATTTATGTTTTCATAATCGTTAGGAGTAAATAATAAATTTTTATCCATTTTTTAAAGACATTTTTTAAAGTGATATATCATTTAAAAATATAAATTTTGAGATATATTCCATACTTAATTTTTGATTATAGATATTTTCATTACATAACATTTTATCTTTTATAATTGTAGTAATATAGTGGGTTTTTATGATTTTCACATTAAAATTATTTACATTGGTCCTTATCCATTGTATCATATCACCTTTATTGTTTTATTTTATTATCTATCATGTCATTTTAAATGAATAATATGAACTAGAGTCACATAATATTCTCAAACTCTCTATATCATAATTATTTTTATCTATATTGAGAAAATTTCCAACTATTACTACTTTATTAATTTTATTTCTATAAACTACATTTGATATTTTAATAAACATCATTTCCAAAATAAACAATTACATTCACATTACTTTTTTCCATTTTTACCATGATAAAATTGCATATCATTTGATATGTACAACAAATATCATATATCTATGTTATACATAATTTTTTTTAAATTCAATGTGGCATAAAAAAGACTTTTTGTTTATTATTTGGGATTTTGATCCATGAAATTTTTTAATGGGATGAGATTCATTTTTCCTCTCCACATTATTCTATTTACATTGAATACTACATTGGGTATCATAATGAAATATTTTTTTCGATAGAAAATTTTATAAAAACTCATTCATATTTTTTAAAAAATAATTCCATTTTCAAGCATTAACATTATTATTCCAATAATTATATTCCATGTGATAATAATTAATAAAATTGGCATAATAACCACGATATTATCCACCTTTACAATATTAGATATATTTTTATTCCTCGTTTGATTATTTTAGTTCTACTTACTCATTGAAAAATTCTATACTCTTCTAAATTTTTCATTATGTGACCAAAATTTCAAATAAATTTACATTTCATTAATAGAAAATGATTCATTATTATATTGTTAATGACATCTAATTCTATATGTTATTTTTTGAATAAAAAATATTATTTTGTTTGGGTGTCTTTTCAATATATACACATCATTCATCATTGAATAACATTGAATAACATTTATAGGTTGTTTTTTATGTGGTAGCTTCAAATTAATGTAAAATTATTTTAAGTTTTATAAAATATTATTCCCGAATAATTCATTATGTTATGTGAAGGAATATTATTATTTTTTATAACATAACATTTTTTCAAAAAAAAATTAACCTTCTACTGAAACATCATAAATATTTTTAAAAAAATATATTTCTACTTTATAGTGTCCAGATGTTATTTAATTGAATTAATTATTTTTTCACATTCCTCAATATATATATTAATTATTTCAATTGTTATATCTTCTATTAATTATCTAGAAATAAAATAGTCACATTTTTATATTTCTGAGAAAAACTATTCAATTAAACCCATTGTTCATTTGAAGATATTATATCTCACAACTCATTAAAATATTTAATATAGTATTTAAGAAAATTTTATATATTCTTTTTATTAATAATTTACATTATAACTCCATAATAACCACAATAAAGCTATAATTTCATGTAAATAATTCATTTCTCCAATTCCTTATCATTATTTTAATGTTTATATTTTTTAACAAACTGATGTAGTACATATTTTTAATTTTATTGAAACACAATATCTTATTGTTTAAAGGATGATTTCATATCATAAACTTATTTAAAAAAAAAACCTAACTTATGATGCATTCATCCAATGTTTTAACAATATAATATTAATATTCAAACTAATGGAAATTTAATTTTTCCCTTATTAGTGAGAAATCAAACAAATACATTCTTTATCCTCTTGGAATCCATTTATCACCATGAATTTTTTTTTAAAACAAAGGTGGTAGTATATCATGAATCCTTCGAATTAAGCATCTTAATTTTCATAAATGTGTAAATATAAATTAATCACTTATATCTTGTGGATTTATTTATGAATAAATTTTCACTTTAATTATAGAAAATTAGTTAAAACAATATCATGGATTCATTTTGTTTTGTACAATATACTATAAAGTGTTTTCTAATTAAATCACACATTTAAAAAATTTCCATTTTAAAATCTTATAATAATTATCATATAAAAACCTTCATCTTCAAAACCCTCAAATCCATCCTTTTTTGTCTTATTAATTGAATATTTTTCATATTTTTTTTATGATGTAAATTTTTGAATTTTTTATCACTTTCAAGACAATGAAAATTTATACCCACTTTTAAGTAATTTTTTAACCCACTCTTAAAAAATGTAAAAAATAATTATACTACGAAACAATCATACTAATAATTATTATTTATTTATCAGAAATCTGTATTATAAATCATTGATAATTCATCGTCTTGAAATAGTAATTATGATCAACTTCGTTAGGCTTGAAATCATTAATCCTCAAGTATTGGTGATGCCTAAAAGCCATACTCATTGTGCTTGCTTCAACCTATAAGGGTCCTTCTATAACTAATACACATTTTTCTTATCAAAATAAATATATAATATGTCATACTACTCAATTAATACTTTTAATTAAAGGAATATTTTGTGATTTGATGATTTTGCATTCATTGAAATGACTAATAATATTTTTGGAATTGATATAGAAATGGATAACCATATCATTATAAACCAACGTAGGAGTGAAGAAATCTAATCAAAATTTTTCCCTTAAACCTTGGATACTTATTTTCAGACAAAAAATTCATTATTTAAAATCATTGTACCATCTTGACACTTATTGTTTTTGGAGAACTAATTATATTTTTATCACATTATTATACCATATACATGATATAATGTATAAAATTATATTATTCTAAATGTTGTTAAGATATATATTTCTATCATCTACCTGACTCAATATTTTGTTAGGTCATCACAAATAATAGTATTTATTTATTATAATTGTTAGGTATGTTTTTTATATCTAATTATTATTATCTTAATTGGATCCATTTGTCTAGTAAAAATGATTTATTCATAAATTTTAAATTTTCATATCATATT
Source organism: Viscum album (assembly GCA_963277665.1). Classification (NCBI taxonomy): domain Eukaryota; kingdom Viridiplantae; phylum Streptophyta; class Magnoliopsida; order Santalales; family Viscaceae; genus Viscum; species Viscum album. The sequence continues at coordinate 234,427,850 of OY728157.1, read as the reverse complement.
TATTATCGATTAAGGAAATATTTATAGTAATTTATAACCATTACAATATTTTTAATCAATTAAATACCATTTATATCTAGATTAATAATTAACTCATTAATGGTTTCATCAATATTTTTCATAAAATTCAATTGGAAAATATTTATATTTTTCTTAACTGTGTTATCCTTAACTTAAATTAAATTTCAATGTGTTTTGGTTAATTATTAATGTTACTAGTTATTTCAAGAGGATATACGAAATATTCCTTTATCTCTATGATATAATAAATCCAATTTTTTGTTACCTATTTTACAATTAAATATTTATTTCAAAAGATTAAAATTTTATTTAATACTATCTTCTTCCCATACCCCATTAATTATTGATTTTTTTTTCAAAAATATAAAGTCAATATTTGTGATATATAAAAGTATCAAGATAACATTTCATGAAAAAATTATTGGAAGGTACATTTCAATAAACATAATTGAAGCCATGTTTTTGATTTTCTTTCTCTACCTCCCAACTAATATATTTTACTACTGAATATACACATATAAAGCATGATGTCTTGTGCGGTACATATGAAGATAATACCCCACATGAATATGAATAATCACTATTCTATTTTCCATTTGAAATTTCAAAATTTTATGCAAAAAATGTTCCCTTCTAATATATAATAGTATTTTATACATTCAAAATCATAATAATTGAGAGTGATCATTATTAAACATTCCATATTACAAAAAAAATCTATGAATAAAATGTGACGCCTCTTTAATTTCACAGATCATGTGGATATCATCCCATAAACATAAAAATCATCAATTTTTATGAATCCTATATTTTTATTCATTTTTCTTATATACCTTATAAATGATCAATCAATTTTGATAGAAACTACATGACATATTATGATACCAAGTTATAATAGGGATTTAACATGATTATTTACAGTTTTAATAATTTTTTAAATGGTTTTTATTTCATTTGTACTAATCAATTTTTACACATATTGTTTTTATATTTCGTAGATACAATTCATATATCTTTTTTTTCACTAATAAGCTTAAGATTCACATTCATTCACATTTCCTAAATATTATAATAATATATTTTTTCAAATTATATTAGTATCCTTTTTAGAAAATTTAATACATTATATAAGTCAAAAAATTATTATATATTCCATAAAATATCATTAACCCATTAAAAAACAAAGGCATATTTTCATTCCATGTCTTTTCCACCTATTTTGTCTTTGATAGAACTAATAATTTTTATTTTATCATCAATATATAATTCAACAGTACCATCCTTTTGATATTTAATTCTTATTGAATGATACCACCTAAATATTTATATGGGAATTTGAGCATTAGTAGAGACACTGTAAATAGTATTTTTTATATCAGACAACAGAAGTTATTGTATATAATAATTTTCAGATCATTTCTTCATGACCCGTGTCTGTTATTTCAAAATCATTGGTGAGTGGTATATTTTTTCATTCTTCAGATATGATAAGTCCATATTGTATAATAATTCCTCAAACCTATTTGAAATTTTTATCTTTCATTGTAATTTCATGAATTAATTTCATATATAACTTTCAGCCTCCATTATTACAATAATTATCTTTCCTTGTGATAAATTTAGGAACTTGTCTCTTTTTCATCACTCAAAAGTTATTATATATTAAAAAATATTTATTTATTCTCGTATGTCTTTTTATCCCATGTGGTTTGAAGTATGTCTTAGCTATGGAATAGAAAATTTGACTATTTCATATCAATTTTTAATAGTAAATCGTATTATAATTTTGGAATTCTGTATATTATTATAGAATCACTACCGGTATTTTGGGTCTCTCTAAAATAAATCATCTATTATGTAGTGGGTGTTTGTAGATTATCCACATTAAGGATTATATTTTATTTTTTATTAGTTCTCACAATTGTTTTCATTTTGATATTACATATAATATTTTATTAAACCCACCAACAATTTTTTTGAATAAATACACTTCTCTTTTAACATACCCATAGCTCACACAATCCACATTATTAGTCAAATAAGTATATCTATATCTCATTCTTTGTACATGAGAAATATCATTATCTCAATGAATCATCATTTTTTGTTATATTGTCAATTATACTGGTCTACTATTAATCATTAGGATCTAACTCGTCATTTTTTTGTGTTATTTAGGCTATAAAATGTATACATTTATATCTTATTCAATAAATATATATTAAAAATTATTTTTTCAATATATACCAATCAAAATAGAAAAACATAACATTTTAGTTAATAATTTTAACAGTCCAAACATCAAATTATTTATGTTGAAACTTCAATTCCACGTTAAGGTATAATACTTCTTTAACATTGGAATTTTCACAATCAATTTATTCCTTATTTTATGGTTTTTATATCCCTACCAGATATACAAGTTCTTTGACATTACTATAATCCATAATCTCATTTACCTCCATTTATTCTGAGTAATTTCCCAATTACAAAATAATGTTTTTATATTAAAAAAATTCATCATGTAAAATTCTTTCTTATAAAAGAATTTGAAAAAAAAATTAGTTGATTCCATTTTTCAATATCTCAAAAATTCTTATTCCACATATTTTTTATGTGACCTAATGTTCCACCCTAACAGAAATTGCGTTGAATGTTTCCATAGATCTTTAATTTTTCCATTATCATAGAAAAGTAATGACATGATAACATTAGACTCATTTTCCCAGGGATAATTATCAAAAAAAAAATTATCATTATATTTAATTCCACAACATGACAATTTTCATTATAACATAATGTATATGAAAAAAGATTTACATTTTTCATAAAAACACAACCAAGTCCCCTCACCCATGCATGAATATACAACAAAAATCCATCATTTATTAATGATATATTCAAAACTTGATAATTTGATAATATCATATTTAATTATTCAAAAAATTATAAGCATTCATTTATCTATATGAACATATCCCTTCATGTTTAATTCTGGTTAACGAGTTAGTATATTGGGAAATATTTTGAAAAAATTATCAATCATATAATGTGAATACCTTAAAACTACATCCCCTAATTCTATTACTTTTTGTAATATATTCTTTCATGGCCTTTATCCTAACATGATCAATTTATATTCCATTAATAGACACAATAATTTTTGAAAGGAAACATTCTCTACCATGAATGGACACCTGCTAAATTTTCTATATCACTATTTTTATATATGTGTCATCAGAATAATCTGAATGTGATTATTATGATCAAAATAGCTTTTAGATTACACCAATATATAATAAATTAATACCAACAAGAAATTATAACATTATTCTTTGAATAAAATTTTTATTAGATAGGTAATAAATAATTCTTCAATAGTCAATCCGATTAGAATTACGGTAAACATATAATTTTTATATCCAATTTATAATTCTATCATTATAATATCTTCTTTATTTACTCAAAATTAATGATACCTAGAATGAAGTACATAATTTGAGAAATATAGAGCACCATTAAGTTGATTCAATGAGTCTTAAATCAAAGGAATAATAAAATTTATTTTATTTTAATAAAATTATTACACATATATTTAATGCACATCATCAAGGATCCATCACTCTTCATAATGAAGATTACATAGCCTACCCAATTTGAAATGGTACGGAATATAAATCAATTACCACACAAATACTGTAGTTCATCATTCTAATCCAATTAATCCATAGTTTACATTCTATATGTAGTTTTTGACATAGGTCTTGTATAAAATATTAAATTAAGGAAGAACTTGATTGTAGGGATCGATGGATGTTCTATTAATTCTAAATGAATTATATCAATGTATTGATGTACATTAGGAGGATCATCCTCATGAATATTACCTTTTGAGTATATAGATTTTGCTTTCACTTCTTCTCTAAGAATATTAATTAGAACAGCTACATGGGAGGATCTAGACATGACTCAAATGACATGGTCTCCATAATAAAGATAGGAAAATACACATCTTAATAAAAAACATAATTTAATTCTAGTTGAAAAACAATTTTACATCATATTTTTAAATTTATTCTATTTTAAGGATTATATCAAAGTAAACAAGTGTTGTGAGAATAAATTCAATAAAAATTGACTATTTTCCAATAATGGGAAGTTCATAACACATCCTTGTACCAGTGAGATTCACACTTGAAGTTATTAATAAAAAATCCCTAATTATGGAGCTACTGAAATACATAAAATTATTGGAAAACATGGATTATGTAAAAATGTTTAATGCTACATATTCAAATAAATAATCAACTAAATTTTAGGTTACCATTACTGTACCAACCACCACATCATTGGGTACTTCTACATTAGAGGTAGTGATTACATATGATTACCCTTCTCCACCTGGCCTACTATATGGTATAATCCATTATATCTAGGGAATTGTTTTGAATATATCCTTGTTACACTACAACTGAACAAATAGAAATCATTTTTTATTAACCTTACATTCATTAATGAGATAACCCTTATCACCCAAATTTAACAAAATCTAATTACCATAAATAAGAATCCATGATGTTTCCTACCACAATATTAACTTGATGTAAATTTATTTTATTCATCTTATTATTTAATGTGATCTTCTTTTCAATGTGTTTAGCTGGCCTATTTTTTATTATTCCAATTGAATGTATATGATTAATAAACTCAATTAACTATTCTTATGTGATTTGAAATTATTTCATCATTTGATGAAAATTAATGAGAAACTTGTTCCCATTATAGGCATCTCGTAATTACATCAATGGAATTCCAAATCTTTCATTCTATATTGAATATATAATCTATTAAATATCTGAGGGGATGGAGCCTCACTCATCTGGTCATTCCAAAATCTCATCTATCTCCAAGGGTTCGACTTTCTCTGACTGTGATTCCACTTCACCGATATTCTTTGATTCATTCTCTTATCTCACTCGTTCAAGGCTACAATCTATCTCAGTTTCCTTTCCATCACGCTCGAATCTCCCTGCTCTATGATTGTGCTATATATTTTTCTTCATCCACCTCATTATGCTCTAATATTTTGTTCCTTAGTGCCTCTTACAGTTGGATTTGGAGAATGGGAAACACTAAGGTTTTGGACTAGCATTTTGGTGGACAACAGATCATCAAGAAATAATGGAGTTGGACTTTTATCTAAGGGTTTCAATCCCTTGATTCTATTGGGGATTCATCCGGCATTCATTTTAAAATTTTTGTTTTATTGTTTATGAATCTTATTTAAGATTCCTTTCATTAGGTTTTATCCCTAGGGTTTCATTCCCAAATAATATTTTAGGTTTTCATCCTACTTTTTTCTTAAATCCCTTTTCTGGTTTCCACTTACAAATTTATAATGTTAGTAGTCAATGTTGATCCTTTGGTTTTTTGGGAAGGATTTATGTCTTGGTGTTTTTCATAGGCATGGACAACATCAATGATGTAGTTCCTCAGTGGGATGGTGATGAAAATGTTATATTCTATGGGTTACATTGGATGTTGTCTTCTGATGGCGTTGTTATTCTATTTGGATGGTGGATATTTGTGATACTGTTCAGAGAATAGAATGGTTCTCTTGGAAGTGATAGTGTCGGAGCTAATGATTCTTGTGGTGGTTCTAGATATTAACGACAGTGATTGAGTTGGAATTGATGGAGGATTCACAATGACATACTCAATGTCTATTTTTAGATGGTCAGGTATCCAATGATTGATTAGAAGTTTATTATGATGATTATTTTTTGGTTTTTCATTCGTTATTTCTATGTCATCGGTTATTTTTTTGTTGTTTTTTTTTCTGTTTTTGTGATCATCAGGCATGTATTGTTGATGATTTTGGTTAACGGACTAGTTTATCTGTGGGGATAATGTTTTTCATCTACTAATGAGTAGAATTATATTGATGGACAGAAGCTGCATCAGGGGGTGTGACGATTGGTAGTAGTCGATGGGATCGATGAAAACAAAAGTTCTTATGGGACCAAGGTGTCGCTTCATTTGCCTAGAAGGTGTCTGAATTATGAAATTGGAAATGGTTGTTCTTGTTTTTTCATTTTTAATTTTAGGTTTTTATCATTGTAATACAGTTGTTTTGTATCTGGTTAATTGGTTCTATGGTACCCCCAATACCTTTTAAATGTTGTTATTCTAAATATCAAAAAAATATTATTGGTGATGGTGATCAAATACCAGACTAGTATTGTATATTTATCCTCATATACGACAAAATGTTCTTTTTTTATATATGTTAAGTATCTTTCTATTCTTTCTAGACAATTTCCCATGATGGATTAGCTTGTCGAATAAATTTTGTTTAAAATAACTCTATCATATGTGTTATATTTTGTCGTCATCTTTATTATTTTGGACCAAAAACCACCAGTGATCAAAATATAAAATGGGAAAATATACTGCTAGTATAACCACATCATTATCATCACATCGAATGGCTAAAAATATTTTTTAATGGGACAAAATAAATCGCTAAAATACCATGGGACAAGTCTTTCCTCAAAATGATTGTGAGATTTTTCCATATTAAGTGATCCAATAAAAGATAATCATATTTTGGAATAAATTATTGTTCCATTCGGTAAAGGATATTCATCATAACATGAGTAATGTTCCCTAATATATCCATTATCTAATAAGATCAATTACAAGCTATATCAGACTACATAGTTGGGAAATTTATACATTGAACATGAGCTTTGAAACATTTATTTCTCATATGATCATTTAATATATTTGAATATATAATAAAAAAATAATTTTTAATAATAATGTATAATTATAAAAATTGTGTAACCGAAAACATTAAAAAAAATTAACGAAAATTTAATCTTATAATCATAAAATTTGTTCATTTGGGAATATAATTAATTCCTAAAAATATTTCCAAACAATTCATAATGTATTTTATATAAAATATGAATTATCTTAAAAATATACCCAAATACTATCAAATAAAAAGCATAATAATACCTAATGTCATGAACTTGGTGAATATAGAGTCAAATCATAATGTGTGCTTTTCAAATTTATTACCCATGGGTACAACTATTCCAAAACGACATCCACTTATAGTATCCATAAATTGATGTATTTCTTGTAAAATCAACATCTTATCAACCATAGAATATATTTTTCATATTATTCGACAATTTTAAAAATCCCCAAATTATCTTACATGGTTATGATGCATAGTCTATTTTTTTTTCAAAATATAGCTTCTAAGGATATCATAAAACATCTTCTAATACCGACTATGATTTTCCCAACTCTAGTAACTCGAGGCTATTATCTACATTATTACATTGACATAGATACAATTGGTAAATTCTATATGAACCATTGAGTTTATTCTTCTTGGATATCTTGATATATACATGAAACCCATTTGAAATTGCGGATAAAATTTATATCATAGTAACAAAAAATATTTTCAATCATTGAACACATTCAAATAATTCATCTTTATATCATAGGTAAAGGAAAAAAACTAAGGGTGATATAAAAATTCCAGTGGGTTACATACATTGGAATCTATCATGAGAAAATATATAACAATTACTATGGAAATGTAAATAAATGAAAAACACATGACATTTAATCAATTAATTGAGAATAAAATACATCCTCAGATAATATCAATTGGAAAATATATAGATAATAATAAGAGAATTATAAATTATAGATATTATTAATATTTGGTTTTATGATCATATAATTTAATTATATTTACACCAATAATACCTTGCTCCGTGTATGTATGAAACTATTAGAAAAATTCGTTTATTTTGGAGAAAAACCATGTATTCTAAGACTTATGGATTAGTGGAAATATAATCCCCCCAATGACTACATGTCCAATTAATTCCACATAAACACAATTATTGATTTAATTTTGAACAATATTCCATTATCAATAAATATCTATATTTAATAAATAATATTAATTAAAATATATACCCATTCAAGTAAATAATATAACATGTAAAACAATGTATGTATAAATGATATACCATTTATAAAATAACCCCATCCATGATAAAGAATATAGTTATTTAATGAAAATATAATGTCAAATGATCATAATAAAGTGAATATTTTATGAGGATATATCAACCACAATATTAAAAAGAGATTATAGATGACCATCAGTTCGTTAAAAAATATTTTGTTAATAAAATCATTTCCATTGGAAAAAATATTATAATGCAAGTGAAATATTAAAATAATATTTATAAAATATTTTTATTTATAAAACAATTTAAAATGTGTATATTCATCTAAATAACATAAAATGGTTATGGTAGTAGAAAATTGTTATAATCATATATGTTGAAATTATTCATTTTGACTTTTTATAAAGAATGTCAAAATTATCCATTTCATGAAACAATATAAATTTTCCATTGAGACATTTTTAAAATTAATGGATAACATAATATTTACATAATAAATCATTTTGGTAGGTTTAATGAATTTTATAAAATTAATTTAAAAAAAACATAGACAAGGAAGAAAAATATATCTGATTTAAAGAAAAATAAAATTGACATTCTGTTAAAAATTTATTAATGTAAAAATAAATAAAAATTTGAAAGATAATATTGATACCTCTTAACATTCCAGTGTTTACGGAAATTATTAGATCACATGAAGGTAATATGATATGATTCATTTGATGAAAATAAATATAATCCGAAAAAAGGTTATATAACTAATTGAATTATTATATGCATGGTAACATTAAAATTGTAATCCCTTGAAAGAATAAATATTAATTAAAGTGTTATAAATAATTAATAAATGTAAATTCTTGTTAAATACATAAAATGGGTAGTATATACACCATAGAAATGGGAATACACACATAACAACAAATATGTCTCAATGGAGTGTAAACTGTGACAAAATCTCTTACCTCTCACTTCCCCTAACATGGATGTGTTTAATATTTTATATAATGTTTTTATGAATGATATTAATTCAAAAAAATGATATTAGTATTTATAAAATCATATATTATATTCATATAACTTCTTATAACATGTTCAATAATAATATTTTATTGTAACAATTTTTTTGGGGGTTATCCAATTCTCTTTCTTATCCATGTTTTGTTACAGATGTTTTGGTTATTATTCATGTATTATATTAATATCAAACAAATAATTATACAAATGTTACAAATATCTTATGTTTTCATTATATTTTTCATTATAATCTTTATTAAATTTCGTATGTTGAAAATGAATCACACCGCTTCGTGGCGATGGTAGGTCGTACATAAAAATAAGAAATAGAATCACAAACATAGTTGGTGAAATTGTAAGGAATAGAATGAAATATTAATTTAATATAATTAATATCATGTCATAGGAATAATATAATAATAATTTCAATAATTATCACTATCTATGTTAGTCAATGATGGAGAAAAAATTACATCAGTTCACAAGGCAATAGTTAGACAAACACACAAATGATGGATTCACTTCGCACATGCTGCATAAGGATATGGATAAATGTTATGAAATAGATATAACAAAATCTTAGTTTACGGGATATAATTTTTTTATTTTATTTAAACAATTATGACATAGTAGATTGTAATAAAATTATATGTAAAAAGATGGAACTTGGTGAAGATGATTACGATATCATAGAGACACCTTATTTTTATCTCTTATTAAAGACCATAATATTGGTTATTAGTTGAATAAAACATCTATAGATTTCTAACCATGTTTGTGAGATATTTTTTACGTTATTTTCATGATAACTGGCTTTATCAATGGGAATATTTGAGGGGAGCGTGTGACCGTTATAATTGAGGTATGACCTTTTTTTTAAATGCCCAAAACTATTCAATATCGAGAAGTCACACTCAACCCATGTTCCTCTAAAATTGAAAAAAAAGATTTTTAATTATACGGGTATTGTAAATAAGAAATTCCACAACAAAAAAGAAACAGGTTTTAAGCATGTTATTTAAATTATCTCTAGGGTAACATACTTTTACAATTTCAGTTTTACAATGAGAACTAATTTTATTATCAAAGAAAATTTATCATATTAACCTAAAAAATAATTTTTATTTAATTTTGATGTTATTTTCATAAATATATAATTATAATAAATAAATAAAAATTTTATTTGTATCTTTTTTTAACACACGTCCATGTAATGGCCAAACCCCCATTTTAACCTTGACTATGGTAATAAATTTTTTTAAAATATTACTTATGATGAAACATTAAATATACCTTATTAAATAATTTTAATTATGCTGATTAATAATTTTTAATACATTTTAATAAATTCTAAGAAAAAAATTGTAATAATTTAGTTTAAAAAAAACCCTAAATCCTGATTAGAAATGGGTTTTCAAGAACTCTATTTTTCATGCAGAAGATGATCACACATTAACTTGATTAATATTTATAATTATTATATATATTTAAATTCATTTGTTTTAACATATAATCTATTATTTAATTTAAATCATTCATTATTAAATATAATTTTAATTAATTAAAATTGACAGAAATTATGCATTTTGGAAGAAAATACATTTTTTGAAAAAATATTTTTCCAAAAAATATCACGTTTACATTCAAATGATTTTATATTTACTTATATAAAATTTAAATATAGGGAATTTATAATTAGAAATATTATAAGACATTATTACTAATGACAATATGAATTTTTAAATATGACATTCTTAATTATTCAAGAAGGTCAGTTTCTAAGGGAAATTTTGAAAATATCATTCTTCACTTATTTTGAAAAAGTTCCAAATAGATATTAAACATATAAAATTAGAATTTTCTGTCATTAAATATTAAAATTCTCCTTGGTTTATATTTTTTTCAATATATAATTTTCACTTACTATAATTGATTTTCATGTATCACAATCTTCCATCCTATCATATTTTGACCTATAAATTAACGTATAAACTACTATGTAAAAAAGATGGCTTTTCTAATTCATAACATCATATGGTTCCCACATTACATCCTATATTTTATGATTTCTCCAACATACATTTACCAGTTGATTCATCATATTCTTTAACAATTACACTATAGTATCATGAATCTGGATGATCTTATCATAGTAATACTAATCGGGATCCAGATGTTTTTCTTTATATGTGAGAAAATGTATTTTCTTGGGAAGGTACTTATACTATAGTGATATCTATAAGACACCGTGTAATTTATATAAGGTTGTTTTAATTTCTAAATGTTATTTCATATCCCTAATTATTTCTATAATTTAAGAAGTATTGATGTACAAAGGGATCACATTTCCTTTCTAATCGAACCTTATAACACCCTTTCATAGAGATTATTTCAAGAAAACACAAAATCCAACATAAAATTTGAAATCTTTCTTTCAGTTATTGGTATAAATCATTTTCATACATTTTAATACATTAAATTTTTCCGAAAATTCATTTCCTTTTTCAATTTCTCCTCAGTAGGTTTAAGGCCTACAAGTTTCCTTTCACCAACATCCTCTCAACAAGATAGAGTACATGTTCTCCTTCTACATAATACCTTTTACAATGCCATTTGAATACATGAATCTAATATAATTTTATAATAATAATCTATAAAGGTAAATAACTCACCCACATGCCTTGAAATAAATGATATACTATCCTCATCAGCTGTTCTAATGTTTGAAATCTTACAAACTACCCATCAGTTTGGGGATGATAGATTCTGGTCAAATGAAGTTCAGTATCAAATGAATTCTGATGACTGTTCTACAATTTCATTTTATATTAGAAATCACAGTTATAAATGTTTGAAAAAATCACAAGGAATTCCTATAACATCTTTAATATGGATCCTTTAGAAGAACTCATGTAGTAAATCTTCGCTAGGTTTCATGACTCCTTTTGGATGTTGTCTCCCCATCATCACCTACTGACAAACCAAGCATCTCGATACACAGTCACCAATTTCTCACATCATGTTATCCCAAAAAAATGTTTTATAAAATCATTATACAACATGTTGATACTAAGGAGTATAGTCTAATTCAATATATAAACATCATCAAACAATTCCCTTTTTAGATCAGGCATATATGTAACACATAGTGTCTTTCCAAATTTCAGTGCTCTTTCTCTATAAATTAAAACTTCCAATTTTCCTTCATTCATGAAATTAATTTTCTTCTTAAAAATATCATCATCAGATTAAGAAATTTTTTTCTTTCTAATAAATATGGGTTCATAATCAATTGAATAAAGTGATGAATACTCTTAGTTAATAATTCCAATATCAATATTTACAAGATATCTAGACATATGGTCATTATCAATCATCATTTTGGTCAAAAATCTCATTTCATTATTGGAAAATACATCTAGTAACATAATTTTCTTCACTTGTGGGTATTATATATACAAATAATAATTCGTGAGTATTTCTATCCATCCATTTTTCCAAAAATTGCAGTTTCCTTTGAAATGATGTATTTTAGGCTCTAATAGTCTGTTAATACCTCACATCATTCACCATATAGATAATTTCTCTATTTCAATAAGAAAATATTATGGATTCCAAAACAAAATAATTGTTTGGATAGTTCAATTCATGAGTCCTTAACTTCATTAATTTATACTTAATAACTATATCATTCTTCATAAAGAGACATAAAAGTCACTCAATTAATGCATCATTATATATAAAAAATCACCATTTTCATGATGGTAGAGTCAAAATTGGAAAATTTACCAATCTCCTATTTTTTATTCAAAACATTCTTCACAATAATTTTCTTTATTAACTGAACCTCATTATTTGTAATCATAGTTAATAGGTTAGAAAATCAGGAAGCTTTCTCAATGAACCTCCATTAGTATACTTTCAAAATAATGAAATTAAACACATTAATTATATTCATTAGTGTAGTACATTATATTACAATGTTTTTTTCATAGGATAAACGAATATTTTGTCATTATTGAAAATATGGCAACGAAATGATAATTATTAATCCCAAATTTCACATTTGATAAATTTAAAATATATTTAATTTCTTCAATGAGTCTCTCAAATCATCCTAATTTAATTATCAAAAAAATAAAAAATCTTGGAATACAAAAATTTTTCATCAATTAATATAGAAAAAAATTTATCATTATATTTCTTGAATACTCCATTAATTATATCCATAAAAAATGATGGTTCATTATAAAATCCAAATGTAATTACTATAAATAAAAAATTGCAGACCTTTTTCAGAATGTTATCTTTGTAATGTCCTCCTTATTTTCAAACAATTGATGATACCTAGAACAAATGTCAATATTTAATAAATATTAAGATCCGGCAAGTTGATCATGTAAGTCATCAACATGAGGCAAATGATACATTATCATTATCAAAATATCTTTTATTTGTCTATAATGAATGTACTAGATCATAGAACCCTATTTTTTATTATCAAAGAGAACATTGGATCCCCATGGTGAAACACTTCGGAATATAAATCAAGTACCACACAACTGCATATGTTTTTTATTATACTCCACTAACTCTTCTTTAATCCTCGTCCACCATTGGGGAATAAATCAAAGGAGAACTCAAATTCATGATCTTTTGGATTCTTATGTAATTTATCAATTAATAGATAAATGTATTAAATTACAATAGGTACATCCTCAATTTAAATTTTATTTTTTATATAAATATATTTTTCTCTTCATCCCCAAATATATCATTCTGTTTAGTTATATGGGTGGATATTGAAATGACCCAAATGATGAGGTCTCCACTCTAAAGATATGAAATTACTTATCATCATCACATATCATTATTTTAGAATACAACATGTATATTTTTTTAAAAAATATTTTGAAATTAATTTTATACTAAGTATTATATTCAATTGAACAATAGGTCTGATAAAAATTTTAGCAAATAGAGAATGTTAATGATTTGTAATTTTAATTTCCTCTCATATCCCTATTGCAGTGAGATTTCCATTTGGAGTTATGATTGAAAACTACATTATTAAGAAACTTCTGAAATAAATTATTTTCATGGGGAAAATGTAAAATATAATTGTCTTTAAATATCCAGAATAAAATAAATTTTTAGATAAATTTGGGTCTATTATTAATGTACCTTCCACCACATCATTGGATACATCACAATAGTTATAATTATCACAAAAGCTATGCCTACATACATTAGAATCTTCTATGGTATGTTCCCTTCATGATTGGGAATTAGTTTGTATAATTTCCAATTTATATATAGTTTTATCACATGAAATAATTTATTCGTTTCTTACCCCTTCATTAATTACCAAAATGACGTATGTCACCATACTTGTAACAAACACTATTCCCTTGAATCATTTTCGATGATGTCTCTTCTCAAAAAATTTACATAATATAAATTGATTACATTTCCTATTTTTCATTAATGAGATCACTTTTTCATGGTTATTATTGAACCTCATATTCTATTGATAACCATTTAATATATAGGTTCTAGAAAATTACTTCTCTATTTTGATGGCCATAAAATAATTTCATCATATGATGATAATACTTTGAGAGAATTGTGCCCATTGTAAAGTTTGGTTCAACCCTTCAACTAAATGGAAAATCATGCATTCTATATTGCATATGTAATCCATAGATTACATAGATAGTCTTAATAAGGAATTCTCATACAAAAAACACTTTCTTTTTCCTTTTTCATTAAACAGTTGGAATGTCTATTCATATTAGTCTATTACTCACGAGGGTAATATTTATCAAATAATGTTTTCCTAAAATGATGATATTCTATATTTTATATTTATTATTCCCCCTTTGTATTATATATCATTGACCATAATTGATCAGAATCTATCTTGAGATGGTATACATCTAGTATAAAAATTTCTTTTCATCGTATCCCAAGGACATAATTAACATTCTCACCAATTTACTCATCATTCAAAAATAACAGGATTAGTAGCCCCATTAAATGATGGGGATTCTATTGAATGTATCAATTAAATAATGGATAAACAATCTATTGAAGAATATTCTTCCTTATTTGGGAAAGGATATTCATCATATCCGGAGTACGATTCCGGAATATATCCATGATCTGCTCAGATCCCAAACCATATATATTTAATTGATTATTAAATAATCCTCTACATCATCCACAATTTTTTATACCATTATTTCATAAATTATTAATTCATAAATAATAAAATATAATAAAAAAGCTCATAAAATTATGATATCAAAATACATAATTCTGAATATAGTGTAATCTTAACACTATTTAAAAAGTTATTCATGTTTAATCTAATAATCGTAAATATTTTCTCTCTAGGAATATCTTTAAATCATAAAATCTATATTCAAATACTTTCTAATGTTTTGTAAAGAAGATTGTATTTATCCTAAAAATATCCACTGGGAGGGTCAAATAGGGAGCATAGACAGTCCCATTTTTTTCACATAGTGATGATCGATTCAAATCCAAAAGTGAACTTTTCAGAGTTATTATCGCTATATACAATTATCTAAGACCACATACACATGAATTACCTATAATAGGATGTATTTCTAGGAAAATATATATAATATTTACATTAATAATATTTAGGATATTATTACACAATTTAACTTTTCGTCAAATACTATCATTGTTTTATGTTCCCTAATATTTGTGTTTTAATTCTAGTTCCAATTGATTCTACTGATCTTTCTATGATAAAAACTATAATAATCCCAACCATAGTAACCTTTTTTTGGTGTCTAAAATATTGAATTATCAAAGATACATATGGTAAAATAATGAATTCATGTTCATTTTAGTAATCTTGGATATCCAGATACATACATGATATCAATTTTACATTGGAAAAAAAATATAACACATAGTATTAGAAAGCATTATGCATCCATAAACTCATCCAATGAATTATATTCAGATATTGAGGAAAGGAAAAAAATTAGGGTGAGAAAAAATGTTAAATAAGGCAATGTATAGTAAAATACTTCATTATTAAATACGTCACAATCAATATAAAATAATAAATAATTAAAAACACGTGATGTTTAATAAATAACTTGATAATGAATTATATACATGGATAATATCAATGAAAAATTCACATTGATAATAATAATTGAATTCTTATTTATGTAAATGATTAAAATTGGATTTCCTAATCTTAAACATCATGATATTTATACTATCATGCTCTTATGCTATGATTTTTTTGAAATTAGGGGTAAATCCCCATTTTGTTTGGCTAAATTATTTGTCTCCTAAGACTCATCAATGTATCATGGGGTAGTATTGTTTCTTCTCGCCCCATAACAACATTTCCAATAAAATACTTATAATTTGGATGACTATTTATGACTAATATCCTTTATCAATAAATGCATGTATTGAATAACCAATATCTAGTATTAATATTTCTTCAGTCAATCAGATCATTTTCAAAGTAAACACTATATATAGAAGAGATATAAATTTTAAATAAAAATAAAATCCATGATAATGAATATTTATATTTAAGTTAAATAAAATGTCCAAATACCAAAATAATGTAAATATTTCAAGAGAATATGATGACCATAAAATTAATAATAGAAAATAGATGTTCATTGGATTATTAAGAATAATGGTTATTTAATAAAATCATGTACTTTGGAATAAAATTAACATAATGGTAGTGAAATATTATATAAGATATCATAAAATAGTTTTCATTTAAAATTAATTTAAAATTTATAAATAAAGCTAAATTTTATAAAACATTTTCGGTAGTATAATATCTAGTATCGTTGTATATGTAATGACATTTTATTTTACATTTTTAAGGAATTTCAGAAACATCCCTCACACAAAAAAATATAAATATTATTTTAAATCCATTTAAAATTATAAAAAAAGACATAATATTCCATTACGAAGTCATAATTGAAAAAAATATATTTGTACTAATTTTTTTGAAAAACATGGATGTAGAAAAAAATATATTTAATTTCTAAAATAATAAAATATATTTTTATTTTAACCATTTAATTGCTTTATTAATGTTCAATGGATGATAAATGTTGGATTTAACTATATAAGTATATTATTGGATCTTATGAAAAAAATGATATTATTCCTTCAATGAAAATAAACTAAATCACAAAAGAAAGAGAGATTATAAAATAAAATATTACCACATATGTAACATTCAAATAGTAACCCCATGAATTAATAAAACAAAATCCGAAAATTATTCACTATAAATAAAAATATTTCATGTTAAATACATATGTTGGGATGTATTTACCCCCACAAAGATTTCAATAAGAGTATGATAACAAATATGGCTCAATGCAGTCTAAATTGAGATGAAATCTGTTACCACATGATTCCCTTTAGTTTAAAATTATTTAGCCACCTATAGAATGGTTTCGAACAAGTAAATAATTCATAATAGAATCATATTAATATTCATATTTTCATATATAATCATTTTATAAATATTTACCACCAATTTTTTATTAATAAATAATTATTTAAATTGTTTTGGGTGTTAACTACTCCGTTTTCTCATGGATATTTTTTCATAGAATATTAGTTATTTATGAATGTGTAATGAAAAACAATATCAAAAATGTTATTAATTTTATAGATTTCATTTTCATTTTATTATATACCATTTTATAATCACTATTAAAATATGGAATTTGAAAATGAATCGTATCATTTCATGGAGACGGCGGTCTATTCTAATGTGTGAGTTAAAATATCATTATATTTATTGGTGAATGTGTAAGTAAGTGGAAGTTATACTTTTTATTTAATATCATGTTTTATTTATCATATATATTTATTATTTTGATAATTATTACTGTCCATGTTATTGGTTTATTAAAAAAATTACATCTATTATTGAGGAGGTAGTCTACTATACACATGAGTGACGAATTCGTTTCCCATTTTATAGAGATTGGGATGGAAAATTTTTATTCCTTAAAAAAATATTTTTATATTTTAAATAATAGTTTTATTATATTATAATTTTTCATATATAAATGAAGCTCAAAAACGATGAAGTAATAAAGAAAGAGCTCGGAAAATATGATTACCATCGCTTTGGGAAACCTCCTTTGGATATCAAAATAACGACCCATATATTGTTATTTTTTGAAATAAAAAAAACTAATAGAATGTGTATATGTTTTTGTGGGATAGATTTTGGTAGGTTTTGAGTAAAGGAAAATTTATTTAGAGGTGTGAAAAGTCGAAGGGGCCATTATAAATGGGGAGAAGTGGCATTTTGATATATACCCAAAAGTATTTATTAATGCGAAGTCAATCTCAACTAAAGTGCCTCCAAAATTGATATATAATGGGGTTTGGGGATGAAAAGTTATAATACGCATATCAAACCAAAATAATTGTTTTTTAAACATGTTAATTGTTTTACATCCATGGTTACTTAATTTTAGCATTTTTGATTCACTGCGGTAAATAATGTTCTCACCAAATGTAATTTGTCATCCAATAATCAAAATAAAATGATTCATATAATATTATTTATACCTACTGATTCTAAATATTTAGTAAAAACTAATAAAAAAGCATTCAATTTGTGGATAATTATTTTTAACACAATCACATGTAACGTGGAAACCCTCGTTTTACCATTAACTGTGGTAATTATTTTAATTTTTTACAATTATTTTTGTTCAAAAATAAAGAATAAAATATTAAATATTATTAATTATTGTTATTAATAATATTTATGTCGTTATATAAAAATAAAATAACAAATGATCAATAATTTAGCTTAAACACATACCTTCAAATCAAGTCAAAAATCATTTTCTCAAAAAATCATTTTCTACCATAAGAATATCTTATATTAACAATATTACTAGAAATAAAAAATTTATCTATTTTAATTCATATAGTTAGATATATAATATATTTATTTAATTTAAATCATTCCTAAATAATTATTTTTAATTAACTAAAATGGATATACATTATTCCGTTTTAGACAACTATTTTTCTTTAAAAAAGAAATATCTTTCGGAAAAGAATATCCATTTTACCTATAAACTATCTTATCATTATTTCGATCAAATTTAAAGTTAATAAATTATAAATTGCAAATATAATTGTACATTATTATAAAATAAAAGATGAAGAGTTAAATACTACAATTTCAAATTTTTATCATGTTTAATTTATGAGGGTATTTAAAAAAAACAATTGTAGGATTATTTATATGAAGTGAGATCAAAATATATATTCATGATATAAAATTAGGATTATTTTTATATTAAATATTATAAATATCATTAAATTATATTTTAATTAAAATATATTTTTCACTTAATATCATTAAAACATGGTTGTTACCAATTATATATGGTATCTATCATATAGCGCACCCATTTACATTTTTATCATAATTATATTTATGATATAAATGTGAAAATTTATAAAATTTGATCATAAATATTGAAAAAAATAATTATTACTTAGTTAAAATTCATGAACGTAAAAAAAATATTTAATTTATCAATCAAAAATAATATATATTCTCATATAATGAATCTAAACCTCTTCAAAATAAAAATGCTATTGTAATAAAACATATTAGTGAAATCGATGAAAATAACATTTGAGGAGATCAATAAGGGTATGAATTTTATCAATAACTATTTTTTATTTAAATTATGATTAATGAAAACTCAGTTATCTGAGACATGATAATTAATATAAATTATTCATAATGGGAGTGATAAGAACGTTTTACCTCAATTACTTACATTAAGATAGTTCATAGAAGTATACATCCATTTGTGTGTCAGTTTAAAAAAATTCTCTATAACTATAGTAATTTGTCATAAACATTCATTATGAAATTATTTTACCTCTATTTATGAAACCATGAAAATGATATCAACTCTCACCACTCTCATAACATAAAATAACACAATGATCCTCCAAGTGAACTCCATAATCTAACAAAATTATTGAATAAGAGATTAAACCATGATAGGTTTAGAAATATTATCTTTCAACCTCAAAACAAAGAAATCCATGATTTTAAATATGAATATATATTGGGATTACATTGACCTCTATTTAGGTATATCAATCGAAAATTATATTATAGAACATCTAATCCCATTTTAATTCATTTTTATAATAATTTTATACAAGAAGACACATTTATTACCCATCGATACATTATTTAGAATTCCTTTCATTATAAATTATAATTTTACTTATATTTAATTGTAAAATTTATCCATTAATTATATTCTAATAATAGTTAAAAAATCGTTTTTAGATCATAATATTTTTTTTAAAATATTGGAAATTCAAATTTTTTTATATGTTACTACTTCAAAAAAATCATAGCATAACCAAATATATCCTGGGGAAATGTACCAATCATTTGAAAATAATTGATTTTGATTTATATGAAATATATATTAAATCATTATTTTTACCCTTGGAATTTATATTCATTTAGTGAATTAAGGTTTCACCAACACCTTCACGATGTAGTGGATTCATCCCTTGAATTTTTAGAATTTACTAGCCTTAACTAACCTAGAGTTGTGTGTCTCCTCACAGCGCATCAAATGATATTGTGTTGTGATATAAAACATATAATAAACTTGTTTTTATAAAATTATTTTTATCAAATAATAAGGGCCTAATAAAATTAATCCATGTTGTATGCTTCCACACAACTTAAAATAGATCTTCCCTAGAAAATCTGGGTGTGATCCAAAATGTATTCTTGGATGATTAATGAAATTCATGCCATATATTCAATAACTTCATTAAAAATTCTATAAAATACATGAAATAAATACTACAAATCTTCATGAGTCTGTATTCGTCAATTCATTAATTTTTCCATAAAGAGGTACCAAAACATATGAGTGAATTTTTTTTAACATGATAAACATATCAATTCCTTCTGTCTTTAGAAATTTCCAAGTAAAATGACTTCTCTACTTATTTATCTTTGAATTTCCTAATCATTATGTGGGTTTTTTCCATAGATCTAAATAGTTATTCATGTATCATCAATTATATACCTTAAAACCCCTTCAATATATGGAATAGTTATCCCACAGACCCTATTTCAAATAACGACACACCATAAACCTTTATTCACCATGAAAATAATTCTATATGATACTTTTATTCATGAAACATTAAAATATGAATCTATATTAGTTATATTTTTCAATGGGGTACTATAATTAAACATTATTTATTTTCAATTATAATGATTTTTCAAGACCGACCACACATAGAACCCCTCATAGGATTTTTGTGAATGAATGTGTTAACCTGAAACCTTCCTCTAAATTTCCATGAGTTTAAAACTATATATGAGGAGATACATCACATATACATTTTTAATTACAATCATAAATCCTTGGAAGATCAACTAAAACCACCAATCAACTTTGTATATTAAATAAATATAATTAATCCCAATACCCAATTATAGCTATATTTTATTATATATTATGTAAGCAATGATAATATTAGGAAGCACTTATAGGTATCCACTAATATAATTAATAAAATATAATACCAATATTAATCTAACTATACTAAAAAGTCATTAATAATCATTAGATTACAACACCTAGGTGTACTTGGTATAATCATATTAGCAAATAATTTCTTATCCGTGTTAAATAAATTTCATGTCCAGACTTGTGTGTGTGTCATTAAGTAGAGATGTTGGAAACCCATATAATGAAGAGGAAATAATAAATCATATAACCTAATAAACACCAAATTTAATAGAATTTCTTATTTCACCCTCATTTTTTTCAATAGTACTTTTAAATTAATA
Organism: Viscum album; assembly: GCA_963277665.1. Classification (NCBI taxonomy): domain Eukaryota; kingdom Viridiplantae; phylum Streptophyta; class Magnoliopsida; order Santalales; family Viscaceae; genus Viscum; species Viscum album. The sequence continues at coordinate 234,405,875 of OY728157.1, read as the reverse complement.
AATGGGGAAAACAACATCATATTTTCAAAAAAATATAAATATATATTCTTGTATTAAAAGGATTTGTAAATCTATAATAGATTATAAATTTTAATTTAGTGACTATTATATAACACACCAACTCTAGAAATAGAGATCTTATAATTATTATATTGTGTTAGTAAAATATAAATATTTCATAGGATCTATCATTTTAGTAGCCTTTCAACGAAAGATAACATAAATGAAAATGACAGAAATTTTCAAACATATGATATATCAAATAATGAAATTAAAACATATTTATTTCTTTTTTTTAATCCATATTTCATGTGTAATTATCCCATTTTATTCCATGGATATTTGAATAAAATTTAAAGGGGTGATCTTATGAGCTCAGTTATTGGTATCATGATGCATAATCTAAGATAAAATAAATATGTAATACATAAAATTGAATGAATATATATGAAAATAAAATACATATGCCTTATAAAATGAGAATAATATATCAATTTAAAAAATGATATTGTAAATTAAATCACATGGATAATAATAACCATCACAGAAATATGTAATGAAAAATTCAAAAAATCAAAACACACTATTAAAGCCTTGTGTTTTGCCTCATAAATTTACAGCTATGTAATATCCCAAATAGGCAATTAAATTGTTTCATGAACCTATCAATTCCATCAAGTGGTTGTATAATTTATGGACCCAATAATCAGATAATAAGTCTAGTTCATCCATAATATTAAAAGAATGTATAATAAAATCAACTCACTTTTTTTAAGAACCTCATACATAATAATTTCAAAACAATAATGATCAATCCATATTAAAATAATTGATATATAAAATAACAATATTTAACTATGTAATGGTATATAAAGGATATCATGGTTAATATCCCTCAATCATCATAAAAATTATAGGATGGTTACAATGTAACTTAATATAAATTTTTTGAAGGAATGATAATAGGATATTAATTAAGGGTACATTCATGATATTTTTATATAATTTGAAAATTGATATTGATTTTGAGACTTTTAAATGGTGTGAGACCAAAAAAATGATTGGAAATTTCCTCCAAGACCCTAAAATATAGATGTGGTTTAACAAATGTTTACATTAGATACATAAATTACATTTTTCATTTTAATTGAATGAAAATATATTCAAGTACGGTGTTATAGTATATAAATATATTATGAATTTGCAAAATAATATCCCTCGAGATTGTCAAAGTAGGCAAAAAGTTATGTTTTCTTTTTATACACAATGTGAAGATCGTGTTAATAACAATATAACATTTTAAAGGGTTATTACACATAGGTTCATTTTAACTAGTGACTATATGATTTTATAATATCTATACAGAGAGGTCAATGCTTGGAAAACAAACACTCTTTATTTAACAAAAACTAATGGATGTTGTTATTTGTAAGATAAATGTCTTAGGTTTACCAAAATGTTTTCAAATTATAATATTACATTGTGGAATTATCTTTAGAGGTGATGTTGATCACAAATTTATAATATGATTTGAAATTTATAATGATAAACTATACATTAATTTCACATTAAAATGAAAATGAATAGAAAAATATGACACAAATTGAAGATGGGAAGGGATTTTGGACCCATACATTGACGAAATAACAACATAAGAAAATTAAATAATAATAAGGTATAAGGAATAACTCAATAAAAATATACCTAATATATGATAATATAATGAAATGAAAACTATTTTTGTATAATTACAATAATTTTAAATGATACTGTAATAAAATTGTTTCAATTGAAATGGAATGAGGAGGTCCTAGAAACCATATCTTGGAATATATATTCATAAAGAATGTGAAGAGAACCATATATCATTTCAAACTCCATTAAGTGATTATATATTAGGAAGGTGAGAGGATAATGGTTTTCACTAGTCTTTCATTGAGGATGAATGTTGCTTTGGGGAAGAATTTGATGAAATTATTCTATATTTTTATATTAATTTTATATTATAGTACTTGGAAATGTAGGTTATGTAATATGAAAATGCATTGGGTCAACCATGGATTAAATAATGGGGTTTACATTTATGTAATTTATTTTGAAATTATTATATTTGAAAATAGAACTCCATTATTTTATGATACTATAGTCATAGGAATATATTTTTTATTTACAATAATTTTTTTAAACCATTAATTTATACATTGAATAATGTAATCTTATTATTAGGCGTATAATATAATATTAACTAATTAAAATATATTATATTAATAAAATAACATATTTTTTTTGATATGGATTCAAAAATTAAAATCATTAAATCACATATATATTTAAAATAGGTAATAAATCATACATAATATGGTTATCATATTTTCTATTTACAGATATTTTTTAATTTCCTAAAATAATTTAAATATTCTTTATCAGATAATTTCAACATGTTGATTTCAAATTTATTGTTATTTTTTGAAAACAATACTCCAAATATATGATTTTAAAATTTTAAATTAAATACTTCATATATTCCAAAACCACATCTTTCAAACCAAATATTTAAAATATTATTCTTATTGTAATAATAATTATTTTTTCAAAGTAAAATGTTTTTAAATATATTCATACCCAATGATTAATGTAAATTTTTGGAAAATTTTAATAATTATATTTATATCAAAATATATTTTCCATTTTATAAAACACATTAATGAATTAATGTTTTATTATTATTACAATGTATAGATTATAATACATATATTTTACCATATATATTAAAATTATTCTAACACCCCTAGAATATTCATATCCTTATCATAACTGAAATAAAAATTATTATATTTCTCATGATTATCTTTTCCTAAAAGCCAGAAGGCCATATATTTTTATTAATTTTTTTATAATCACTCTTTTTAATTTGGTTGTGGGGAAGCCTTATATGGACAGTACTTCAAAGACACTTGGACCAATAAATGGTAGTCAACGTCCTGGAGATCAATCAACAAACAAGTATTCCAACCTTAGAAAATTAATTATTTCTTTCTCCAAGCAATAATCCTATAATGAAACACCACATAGAATCCACATTCAAGAATATATGTGGCTGGGTACTGATTGAAAATACATAAAGTCTCACTTAACAAAATACGTGAGATGTGTTGGTGGTTACTCTTTTATATGACATCCTCTAGGAGGGATCCTCAGTATCTAAACATAATTCTTTCAAAATTATATTATTTTCAATGAAACTTGAAGTGTCAAGACTTCTATAAAACATGAGCAGTGGTTCCCCACTATACACGCCACATCCATCCTATTTTCACATGGTTCAACTGGCCATGAACATTGACTTCCACAACTACACAACCATCACAGCTTCAGGGTCCCACCATCACCACCCTACATCCTCCACAAGTCACCGTCAACATCCGCACACCAACCACCCCAAGGATCATCCCTTCGTCAACCATAATTTCATGCATTGAAGCATCACCTATCCTCTTCAACCTTATATGTACTTCCTTGTTATACCTAGCACATCCCACCCATCAATATCTATAATTTCCTAATTGGAACATCGATCTTTCAGGGGCCTTCTATCATTGCATGACATGCACCATGATTTATTTTCATCTATCTCTTGCCAACCAGCACCACAGACCATCCCTCCCATTGATGTCATAACATACCCATCTGTTGTTGATTCACTACACCAGTGTCGTCAAGGATTCCACCCTGTAAGGATAAAATTACAATTTCCCAAATAATTGGGGACTACAGGTATTCGATCACTTCCATATGTATAGTTTTATGAGGTTCTATAACTGATTTCCTAGACCTAAACAGCTTCTCATGGTTTTCATAAATTTATTAATGTACTTGGAATATATTATTATTCATTTTAGAGTATGAACCACTAAATTTTAGTGTTTCCATATTGCATTATATTCATATATATTCTATCACACATGTTGTGAAAATTTTTGTGATTGTGATTTTTTTATTTCATGATGTCCAATGTGGTGTATCAATAATATTAAATCATAGAATTTGAATTATATTATTATTAATGAAATGATAATTTAATATAATTGAATATATTATATTACATTCTCCCCCTATTAAAATATTTTATGCTCAAATTTTTTTGGAGTACATAAATACAAGAAATATTAATTTTATCTCTTTACATATACTTCTTTATGCTCCAATATTTAATTTAAATTTTTTTTCTATAATGAAAATTTACCATTCATACTATCTAATTATATAAGTAATGATGTAGAATCTCATAAACCCAATTTGTTGTCTCACTTATTACATTATCATAAGATTATAGGAATCACATTATGTAGGATGAAATAGTATAGAAGTGTTTGGTAAGATAGACTAATAAATCATTACCGTATAACATTTGATTATAAAAATTACAACCTGATATTTTTTTCAATAATTTCATTATTACAAATATAATATCTTTGAATACTATTCATAGTACACATCTTGGATTCCTCAGGAAGAAAAAAATAATTATAAGATCAAATTTTCATTAACTGTTATATATAGTTGTGTTTATCCTGAGTAAATGAAGAATATTCAATATGGAATAATAAATACCTAAATGGAGATATTTGAACAAAGGTTACATTTAATCATTAACTATACTATCATGATTAGATAATAAATAGTCAATAAGGAAAAGTAAATAACTAAACAAACATGTCACTTAAACAACATCACTATCATGAATAGAAAAAGAATAATTCATATGTTAGGGTAAATAAATGAAAACTAATTCAATTAAAATAAAATGAATAAATGGAATAGATAATGAATAATCGATATGGACAAGGTAAAAAATAGAAATCATTTTTCATTTTATCAATACATGTAAATAATATTCTTCTAAAGAGAATATCATTATAATAATATCACGGATAATAATAACTGAATTTTTAACAATAAATATTATTAATTATTAGATTTAAGGATCTCTAGAATCACAATACCTTTATTATCTAGACCATTCAAAATAATAATGTTATACTATGTATAAATACCCATTTTTAGATAGCATATAGAATCACCTCATGATACTACCGATGGATCAATCGGTTATATAATTCCAATCCCCATCCTTTCTGTATGTCCAAAGCATTCCTCAAATATCAATGAATCAATTTAATTCATAAACTATGTATATTATTATCAAATATCCATATTGATTAAATTAAGAAATTATAAATAATTTCCTAGATAAAAAATAGCATTCAATGTAGAATACCATTTGTATAAATGATATATGGTATAATAAATAAATATATCCATGATAAATAATAAAAAAAATTTGGGGAAATTTAATGTCTAATCATCACAAGTAGGTGAATATTTCAATGTGAAACTAAAGGATACAAAAAATAATCATGAATATGAAGGTCATTACTTTACTTGTTCCAAATGATCATAAACCATCCTTATAAATAATAAGGATGGTTGCAATACATCATATTCCCAGTAGAGTATATGTAAAATAATAGCATTTTGTCATTAACAAATAAAAATATCACAAAATTATCATTACAAAATTCATGAGGAAAATCCCATTTTCGTATTGAAAAGATCATTTTAAATGTTATGGATCAGAATAAAAATTAAAATAAATTTATATGAAAATAGTATTTGAATCTTGTAATTGAATCTTTAAAACATTTAGTGTTCATGGTGGCTGTAAATTCAATTCATACCATTCAATTTTAAAAAAATATTACATTACATTATTCTAGTAAAAGCTATAGGGGATTTATTTTGAAAACAAGAAGAATATTACATTATAAAAAATTATTAAATGTAATATTTTGAATAAATGAATATGAAATAGAAATTCCCCAACCCTAGTAGCTTGGAGTCGGTTCCTATATTTATGCATTGAAATAAGATACATGTCATGACCCACTCCCCCCTAAGTGTACCCCTATGGGGTTGGCAATGTGGGAAGGGAAATAATGACCCTGAGTCCCGCATCAGTAAGCCCCGGGTTGGCGACTAGCACCGAGGGTATAATAAACACACAAATGGAAGGCATTACCCTCTAAGAGAATACATGCAGAAGAGAGAGATAAGATATACACCAACCAAATCCAACTCAGAACTGAAATATAAAATAAAACCCAAGTGAACAGATTTAATGTTAGGAAAAACTACTTCAATTGAATGGGGAAAACTGAAAGTACCAAAAATAAAGAAAAATCAGCATCAACCATAAGCACGAAAAGCTCCGACAACCCCAAGCCAGTAGATACCAGTTTGATCAACAACCTTCTCCAAGTGACCTGAATAATAATTTATATATACATAGGGTGTGTATAATAGTATACTCAGTTGTATCCTCCCTGAATCCACTCATGGAAAATTAAAGAAAGCATTCAAAATAACAGTGAACAACAATTGAAACTTACTCATAACATAAATAAGTATACTATATTCCCAACCTCACCATGGATACTCTCACCAAGTAATGCATAAAAGATTATATAATATAATAAAGAATATCAAGGGTACCCTGCTACTACTTCCCCATTAGTTTGCTTCTTTGCACCAACGTCACACGTCCTAAGACTCACTCTCCTTAAAGGATTTCCCACAGACACCAAGTCGATGCACCACAAAATGCCCCTCGTGTAAGAAAACCACCACGTCCATGTAATTAAAGTGACCAAGTAGTCTCTGGGAGCCACCACATCTCGTATAACGTGTATCATACATCGGGTATTATACCTCAATCCATTATAGCCCATACACCAAATAAGGATCCTCAAGACTTCACAACATATAAACATTACACAAATAGTAGTCCATAAGATACAATATCATGAATATATGTGTTTGAATAACCACAAACCATTAAAGCTCTCTACACACATATATGGGGAAAACTAACCATTGTGCCTACCAGCATAAGTAACTACCAATAGAGGAGAGTGGAGCTAAAGGGAATAGTCAACCATCTATCCTCCCACTAGAATGTTAGGGAAAAGACCATAATGGCTCAGAATCCCTGGGGTGTCAGTTTCCCATACTGAAGGGGTGGAGTATCGTATAAAACACAAAAAAGAACAGAATACACTATACCTCACAACCACACTATGGGAATAACCAAGTCATAGACTCAACTGAAGCTAATGTCTCTCAGACTCCCGACTGCCACAACTATGACTAGGTATCCTATAATCACACATCCATTTAAAAAGATTTATTTCCTTAATTTATACGAATTTTATCAGTTCAACTTTACGTTAATTAATTATTTAAACATTAATTAACCATTTACAATTCCACATTAAATTTCATTAGCATCACACCAAAAGTCCACTGCCTCATTAAAATTACAACCTCATCATTATGTTCCAGCAAACTCCAACCCCATGGGTTAACACCATTTACTCAATTATTGAATATATAATTACTTTCCCACATTCCTAGGCATTCTTGAAAAACATTCTATGCTACAAAATACAACGGGGATCAACACGGTGAGTAGATGTACTACCCGTCAAGTCTTTTCCACCTAAAGAAAGAGCATAGACCCATCCTCCCTTGAAGGGATAAACACAGAATGAATGTGGAATACCTCGTGTGCCTTCACCTCTTTCAGAGGAAGGGTAAGCAAGAACAGCTGCCTTAGGCAGTGGGGAAATGTAAAACAGACAATCAACCAAAAAAGAAACAACAACCATCCAAAAATCACATCCATCCCATTCCATCATCCATGGTGTCCACCCCGACACCCACATGCTTAAACTGATTCATATATCCACCCTAGGAATCATTTTCTGCCACAAACAAAATGCCTCCAAGCCCCCACATATCACAACAACCATCCAGGCACACATCACAACATAAGAAGTAGGAAAACAAACATCTTAACAGTTTTCTTCTTGGCCAATTAATAATCAAGAGGGTAACTTAGATCCCTATATGGAATTATCTTTTATGAAACAAATGGTTGATTAATCCATCTTGGATTAACCGATTATTATTCGAAGGTTCCAAATTCAAGGAACATAATAAGTAAGTTATCACAAATAATTAAACATGCTTACAGCACCAACTTGATTAACATCAAATTACAACATGAACCAGATTCCTTTACATGTCTCTTTGTCGTTACCAAACCAATTATCAATTAATCCTAGTTTACGTTCTTTACCAATTTACTTCAAGAACAAACAACTAAGAAAATCAAGCATACAAATGACACTATCTAGCAAAAAAAGAGGCATGACATACAATTCATATAAATTTATTTATTCGATTCAAATATTTATTATGTTATTTCCATTATCATCTAGTATGGGAAAACATGCTAAAGATACAGTTTCACATAAATGAAGAGAGATGAAACGAATCCCCTACCTCAAATGGTTCTTGACGTTCTTTATACAAGAACGATCAATACAATGAATCATGATTGCCTCCTCCCATGACAACTGTATCCACCTGAGGATGTTGTGGTATGACCACACAAATAGAAACCCATGAAAACTCCATTAAAATTATAGAGATCACATAAAATAACATGGAAAGGATAAACTGAAGGAGACGAAACCAAAAGAATAGCGATAGATCATACCATATACCGAAGATTGATCGATACTTCTTGGTTGCATCAAAATATGGAGGAACCAATCCTAGGAGGAAAGTTGGATTGCACAAACCCTATGGAATATAATGAAAGGTTCTAGAATCCCATTGCTGAGAACAAGGAGGAAGAACTAGGATAGAAGGTATCTCGTCCCTTTAGTTGATTTAACGGAGCAGTGGTTTAAGATACGCTAGGTTTTACATTAAATGCATATCGCATTAAACCACAAGGTTTGACCAAGTAAAAATGTCTCGAGATTTATGATAAATTATTATAGGAGTTATTACCTTTGAATAGGCCTTAGAGTCCTTAAAATAAGAGTTTAAATGAATTTTACGTCGAAGGAAACATTAAAGGGGTGAAACTGTAGGAAGATGGAAACATTGTTCACGAACTAAAAATTTTAAAAAGGAAATAGAGGTTAGTAATAGAGCTCACCGTTCGAGAAACACTGTTCACGAAATCAAAATTTGGCAAAGGAAATAGAGGATTCCGAGAGAGGTTATCGATAGATCTCACTATTCCGGAAACACAGCTCACGCTCTCAAAATATGGCAATGGAAGTAGAGGTTAACGATAGAGGTTATCGATAGACATCACTATTCTGGATACACTCTTCACGAACTCAAAATATGTCAAAGGGAAAAAGAGGTTACTAATAGAACTGGTCACCGATAGAACAGTTCATAGAATTGGAAATTTTGGAAAGGAAAATGAGGTTACCGTTAGAGCTTACTGATAGAACTGTTGATCGATGGGACTATTCATAGAATTGGAAATTTGGAAAAGCAAAGAGAGATTATCCTTAGAGGTTTCTGATAGCCAGTTCACTGATGGAACAGTTCCTAGAATTGGTAATTTGGAAAAGGAAAGAGAGTTTACTGTTAGAACTGTTCACCGATGGAACTATTCATAGAAGGATACTGATCATACAATTCACCTAAAGTCACCGATGCACTATTCACAAAATGATACCATTGGACTGTTCACAACTGTGTACCGTTGGAAGTGTTCACCGAACTGGAAAATTGTAAAATTGTTGGGGATAAGTCTCCTTGAACTCTCAAATCACCACATACACCGAATTTTGTCAATGGAGTGGAGCTAAGAGTTCTAGATCATTACATCAGATACCTCTAAATAAATTCTCGTCATCGAGAATTCAAATCCCACAAATAGGGAAACAAAACCGGGTCCGAACAACCACCCATCTAGACACCTCTCATAAGAGAGAAAGCCACATGAACCGACAAATGAAATAAATACTATAAACATGAATGGTCTAAAACAACAAAGGGGAAATTGTTACATGAAAAGAGTCAAACATCATACAACTCTAGGTACTGAGCACATATCTGTTACTCACATTCCCAGGTACTCTCTTTCATGCCACTAGGTCGCCAAAAGACACGAACCAAATAGATATAACGCTTGTGCAACATCATCTTTTTGTGGTCTTGGATCTCCATAGGTCACTCCTCAAAGGTTGAATCATTATCAACATCGATCTCTCACCAATAGATGATGTGAGGGTCATCATGAAGATAACGACGGAGCTATGATACATGGAAAATATCATGTATCTGACTCATCTGTGGAGGAAGATATACTCTATACATCGCATCTCCAACATGAGATAACACCTCGAAATGCCCAAAAAATCATACAGAAAGCTTACTTTGATGACCAAACCTTCATTTCCCATGACGGGGAGTCACGTTTTAAAACACATGATCCCCAACATAAAACTCTATGTGTCTCCTTATTTAATCATCATATGATTTCTGATGATCTAGTAATGTCTTTATCCTTTCATGAATTACCTGAACCGTCTCTGTTTTATTCTGTAGTAGTTGCGGTCTGAGAATTGCTGACTCTCCGACCCCAGTCCAGAAAAATGGAGAATGACATGGTCGGCCATACAAGGCTTCAAAGGGCACCATACCGATGGTGGAGTGAAAAGTGTTATTGTAAGAGAACTCCACCATGAGTATGTTCCTCAACCAAGAACCTCCAAAATCAAGAACACAAGAGCGTAACATTTCATCAAGAGTCTGGATGGGTTGCTTTGTGTGACTATCCATTTAAGGATGAAAATCAGTGATATGGAATCCTGAGAAATGAAAGCATGTTGGAGTCATCTCCACACCCTAGATGTATAGAGAGGATCTCGATCAAAAATTATTTTCCTTACGAACTCCATGAAGTATCACAACCTCCTCTAGATATTGCCTTGACAAAACTTCCACTAAGCTCGACTCCTTGATTGCTATAATGTGATCATATTTTGTTATGTGATCCAATACCACCCAAATAGCATTATTCCCTCTCAGAGCTCGAGGTAAACCAGTAACAAAATCCATTGAAATTTCCTCCCACTTCAACTGAGTAATCTTAAATGGTTGGAGAAAACCAACAGGAAAACAGTGTTCGGCTTTCACTTTCTAGCAGACTAAACATCGAGACACAAACTTTGCAACTGCATGCTTCAGCTCAGGCCACCATAATTGGATCCTCAAGGCAAGTACATATTTGTCACACCAGGATCCACCGCTAAAGGTGAACTATGAAACTCTCTGAGAACTATCTAGTGCACCATTACAGGAACAAAAAGCCTTCCATGATAAAACACTCGGTGTTGTTCATCCTCCAACCAACCATTAAGGGCCTCACCACAAACACCTTGATCTCTCCAGACCACCACCTCATGAACGCCCAACATTGAATCTTCTACTTTCTTAGTGATATATGAATACACCATCATCTGAATAATACGTCCTCTTCCCCCAGCTTTTCCTATATCAAGATGTAAAGGTGTCGGTTCTTCCACTACTCTCCTGGAGTCACTAGATTCACGCACTATGTCACTATGTGACTACCGACTCAGTGAATCAGCTAAAAAATTTCCCGTTCAAGGTGTAAATGATATTTTGAAGTCATATTCCTGTAATAACTCTATCCACTGACATTGTCATAAGTTCAAGTCACACTGGGAGAAAACATAACTCGAATTCTTATGATCAGTGATAACCACAAAGTACACACCAATGAGGTAATGTCTCCACAACATTAGAGAAAACATCATAGATTCCAACTCAATATTGCGAGTGGAATAGTTACATTAATGGGAACATAACTTCCAATTCCCATAAGAAACAACTGATATTTTCCCCATTAGAACACAACCGAACACCATATGCGAAGCATCGCATAAAACATCATACTAAACTCCCTCATCTTGAAGACAATGAACTAGAGCACTTACTAACTTCTCCTTTAGATACTCGAATGCTACCTAACACTGATCAGTCCTTATTAATTCCTTATCCCTCATGTTCAAAGATGCTAGACGATTCACAACTCGTAAGAAATCTGCTACAAACCTTTTGTAGTATCCTGTGAGACCATGGAAACTTTGTACCTCTAACACTATATTTGGGGTTTCCCAATATACATATTCTTCTATATTCGATGGATCCACAACTACTCCTTGATGGGATACAACATTCCATGAAAAAAGAACATCTCAAACCCAAAACTCACACTTCAATAGCATCCCAAACAGCTTATGTTGACGAAGAAATCCCAAAACAGTGTGTAGATGCTCTTCATGATACTTTTTAGACATGGAGTACACAAGTATGTCATCGATGAAATAAACCCACGAACATGTCCAATAACTCACAAAAGACAACATTCATCAATCACATGAACCCAGTGGGAGAATTATTCACACCGAATGACATTACAACAAACTCATAATGGCAATGATGACAATACAAAGTAGTCTTCAGTATATCCTCATCATTCACACACATTTGATGATATCTTGAATGCATATCAATATTTGAGAACCAACATGAACCCTTAGGTTGATTGAATAAATCATTAATCCATAGAAGAGTATAGCGATTATTTATTGTCACTTTGTTTAAGTGAATATAATCGACACACAACTGCAAACTGCCTTCAGCCTTCTTCACGAAACAAACTGCTGCACCCCACGATGACACACAATGTTGAAAAAAAAATCGCACTGTAATAGACCATCAATCTGTTTACATTGCTCTTGTAACACCGAATGGGACATTGTATATTGAGACATAGAGATAAGAGACACTCCTGGTTGTAGCTTGATCCCAAACTCAATCTCTCATCAAGGGGGTAATGCGACAACCTCTTCTAGAAAAACATCAGGCTACTCCTCTATGACCCTAGGAAACTCTAACTACTAAACTTATGAAGGAATCAACATCTTCTCATCCATCATGGATGATAAGGATGGAACATACCCATCCGAGGATCTCGCACACCAACAAACACCACCAGCTCTCCATCTGCACCAAAGAAAACAACATTCTTCCTGAAGCAATCCATGTTATTCGACACCAAATTCCACCAATCCATGCTGAGGATGACATCATATGGTTGTATTCGTAAACATTGGAAATATCCTCAAGAGTAGTGTTGACCCAACACTAGCTCAAAGTTTCTACATTCTTCAAACAAGTCATCTTGACCTCCAACTGGTGTAGTCCACACAAAGGGCACTGGAAACCCCTATATCTCAAGTCACAAAGCATGGGTAAGGGTAGGTGATATTAAGGAGTGTGTTTCTCATGAATCAAACTAGTCATACACCATGGTATTAAATAAGAAAAGGGTACCTCGAATGACATTGAGTTCACCTGGAGTTGGAAACACTAGACTGTGAAGCTGACCATATCCTCCTCCACAACCTCTCTGACCATGTTGATGACCATCAACCTGGCCGCGCTCTGCTCTCTATGGATGGGGGGAATCAGAGAGTAGTATTATTCCATCCTCATCTACCCTATGTAGATATATAGCTGGTGCGACCTTCTGCTGCTACCTCAGTTGGAACTACCTAAACGGAGGAACCTAGAGTGGAGCACCTGGTGTACGATGAATACTCTAAAAGGTCAGGCACTCCCACTACTAATGACCTCAACCCCCATAAGAGAAAAATGCTCTTGATCCATTGGCATATGCCTAAGAGTTTATGCCTCCATAGAAATGATATGGGAAGGGATGAGATCTACCCCCGGCTGAACAGTAACTCTTGTACCCTGAAAACTGGCTACCCCGGACCACAACTTTGCTTTGTAATGAATCACGATTACTCGCCTCTCGTGATGATCTAGTTCTGGTCAATATCCTCTCAACAACCTCTGCCCTCACCAGCACCTCAAGATATGTCTTCAGTATAAATGGGGTGACCTGGAACTAGATCTATGGATGAAAATCCTCTTTGAAATGAATCTCTATGGCCCACTCATATAGAAATAGATCTGAAGAAAATAATTAAAGGTTCCTGAATCATGTTCCAAAATCTCTCACACTGGAACTCCCATGTCGAAGTGTAAGATGCCATTGGTGACTGGAAGCCTCCACAGATGAAGAAATAAACTCAACTCTAAACTTTTCTTGGAACCCCTCCCATGACATTGTTGACTCCTCATGATCCCCGAGAAACAAGAACCCCCACTGCCTTGTTGCTCAATGCAACATCATCACAACCAAGGACACCCAATGCTCCTTCCATCCATGGAATGAGCTGAATCTGATCTCAATCTCTTCTAACATTTCTTCCATGACCGCATCTGAAATGGCACCCTCATACCTCTAGAAACTCTATATTTGAAACTCTAAGAGTGACTTCCTCCAAGTGTCATCGTTGAAACCTCTACCATATGATGATATGTTCAAATAGCCTGTTGGACATATTCATTGTGATCCTGAAGAGGACATCGACATAAATATGTACCAATAAAATAAAAAATAGTTAGGGATCCTAATCCTAGAATATCAAAGACTCAACATTAATTAATTAATTGTTTTCTTTTATTCATTTTAGATTAACCTATCCCAAGGTCTACCCATTCAAACACAAGAACAAAGAAGAATGATGCATGATCCTTTCCTAGGACTCTACCATGAAGCTCATATCACCTCGTTTAATAGCCATTGTAATCATAATGGTTCGTACATCAGATCATGGGGGGCCCTAAATGCTTATGTCTCAGCTGGTCCCTAGTGTTTACGTCACTTGCTAAACATGAATGACACTGTTTCCCAACCAACCCATGCAAACTCACCTGTGCCTAACTCAATACTCCATCCAATACCTTAACCAGGCCTCTGATACTACTATTTCATGACCCCCTCCCCACAAGGTGTACCCGTCCAGGGTCAACATTGTTATAATGGACATAATGACCCCCCTAGTCCAACATCCAGTAGGCCCCGGGTTAGCGACTAACACTGAGGGTATAGTAAAGACACAAATGTGAGGCATTACTCTCTAAGAGAACACATGTGGAAGAGATAGATAAGATAGACACAAACTAACTCCAACTCACAACTGAAATATATAAGAAAACCCAAGTGCACATATGTATTTTGAGGAAAAACTACTACAAATGAATGAGGAAAACTGAAAGTTCCCAAAAGAATGTAAAAATAGCATCAACCACATGCCCGAACGGCTCCTGTAACCCAAAGATATTAGAAACCAACATGATCTCAAACCTAATCCAACTGACCAGAAAAATAGTTTATATATACATTGGGTTAGTATAAGAGTATACTCAGTAGGATCTTCCCTGAAGCCTCTCATGCAAAAGTAAAGAAAGCATGCTAAAGAACCGCGAACAACAAGTGAAACTAACTCGTCACCCGAACGGGTTTTCTAAGTTCCCAACCTCACCAAGGCTACTCTCACTATGTAACACCTACAAGTTTATATAATATATTAAATAATATCAATAGTACCCTGCTACTACTTCCCCATTTATTTTCTGCTTTTCCCCAATGTTGCAGGTCTGAAACATCTCTCTCCAGAAAGGATTGCCGGCAGACAACTGGGCGAAGCACCACAAAATGCACCTCATGAAACAAAACCACCACATCCACCTAAGCAAAGTAACTAGGTATTTTCTGGGAGCCACCACAGCTCACATAACGTGTATCATACATCGGGTATTATACCTCAATTCATTTCAGCCCATTAACCGATTAAGGATCCTCAAGCCATTACTACCTATACACATTAAACATATAGTTGTCCATAGGATACTATATCCATAATATACGTGTTTCAATAACCACAATAAAATGCATCCCTCTATACACATATATGGGGAAAACTAACCATTGTGTCTACCAGCACAAGTAACTACCAAGAGAAGGGAGCGGTGCCAAAGGGGGTAGTCAGCCATCAATCCTCCCACTGGAATGTTAGGGAAAAGACCCCCAGGGCTCAGAATCCCTGGGGAGTCAGTTTCCCTTACTGATAGAGGGAATCACGTATTGAAACACAAAAAGTACACTATATACTATATGTCACAACCACACTATGGGCATAACCAAGTCTTAAACTCAACTGCAGCTGACATCTCTTAGACTCCCGGCTGCCACTTCAAAGACTTGGTATCCTATAAGGACACAGCCATTTAAAAAGCATTATTTCCTTAATTTATTCCCATTTTATTGGTTCAACTTTAAATTAATTAATTATTTAATCATTAATTAACAATTTACAATTCCACATTAAATTTCATTAGCATCACACCGAAATTCTACTGCCTATTTAAAATTACAACTTAATCATTATGTTCTAACAAACTCCAACCCCATGGGTTGACACCATTTATTCGATTATTCATTAGATAATTACTTTTCCACATTCACAAGAATTCTATAAAAAGATTCTATGCTACAAAACACATGGGGTCTCAACATGGTGAGTAGATGTTCTGCTTGTCGAGTCTTTCCTGCTTATAGCAAGAAAGTATACCCATCCTCCCTTGAGAAGATAAACACCGAAAGCACATGGAATACACCATGCATCATAACCTCTTTTAGAAAAATGGTAAGGAAGACCAACTGACTTAGGAAATGTGGAAATGTAAAATAGATAATCAAACAAAAAGAAACATCAAGCTTCCAACAATCACATCCACCTAATTCCATTATCACTAGTGTCCTCCCCGACTCCCACATGCATAACTTGATGCATATTTTCACCCTAGGCGTAATTTTCTGCCACAACCAAAAGGACTCTGTGCCCCCATATATCACAATAACCATCCAGTCTCACATCACAACACAATCAACATGAAAACAACCTTTTTAACAATATGGCTCTTGGTCCTTTAAAAATTAGTAGTGTAACTAAGAACCCTACAAGGAATTATCTTTTATCAGATAACCAGTTCATTAATCCATTATGGATTAATCGATTATTATTCGTAGGTTCCAAATTTGGGAAACCTAATCAGAAAGTTTTCACAATTTATTAAACATTCTTACTCCACCAATTTGATTACCATCAAATTACAACAAGAAACAGATTCATTTACAATCCTCTTTACCTTTAGCCAAACAATTATCAATTAATCCTGGTTCACATTCTTTACTGATTTACATCAAGAACTAACATCTAAGAAAAACAAGAATTGTTATCACACTATCTAGGAAAAAAGAGGCAAAAACATACGATTCATATTAGTTTATTTATCCGGTTCAAATATTTTTTATGTCAATTCTATTATCATCCAGTGGGATAAAAGATGCTAATGATACAATTGCATGAAAATAAGAGAGAAACAATGAATCCCCTACCTCAAATGGTTCTTGATGTTCTTTATACAAGAATGATCCACACAAAGAATCACGAACTCCTCCTCCCATGACAATTGTATCCACCCGAGGATGTTTCAGTACAAACAAACCAATAGATTCCATATAAATATCCATTATAATTATATAGATCATATACCATAACATGGCTAGGAGAAACAGAAGGAGACGAACCCAAACTAATGGCGATAGATCATACCTTATACCAATGATTGACCGATACTTCTTGGTTGCATCAAAACAGAGAAGAACCAATCATTGGAGGAAATTTTGATTGTACAACCACTACTCAATAGAATGAAAGATTCTAGAATCTCATATCTGAGAACAAGGAGGAAGAACTTGAGAGGAAGATATCCTATCCCTTTAGTAGATTTTACGGAGTGTTGGTTCATGATATGCTAGGTTTTCCATTAAAAGTGGAGCACATCAATCCACATGGTTTAACTAAGTAAAAATCTCACGAGCCTTAGGAGAAATTATTATAGGAGTTATAACCTTTGAATTGGCCTTAGAGTCCTTAAAATAGGGATTAAAATGCATTTTATGTCAATGGAAATGTCAAAGGGGAGAAACTGTAAGAAGCTGGAAACAGTGTTCATGATCTCAAAATTTGGAAAAGGATACAGAGGTTACCAATAGACCTCGCCATTATACAAACACTATTCACCAACTCAGAATTTGGAAAAGGAAATAGAGGTTACCGATGGACCTCACCATTTGGTAAAAATTATTCGTGAACTCAAAATTTGGAAATGGAAATAGAGGTTACTGATAGACCTCACTATTCTAGAAACACGGTTCATGAACTCATATTTTGGAAAAAGAAAATAGAGGTTACCGATAGAACTGTTCCCTATGGGAACTATTCATAGAATTGGAAATTTGGAAAATGATAGAGTGGTTACCATTAGAAGTTACCAATAGAATTGTTCACCAATGGAACTGTTCATATAATTGGAAATTTGGAAAAGCAAAGAGTGGTTACTGTTAAAGGTTACTGATATAATTGTTGTAACACCCCAGGTAAATAAAGAATATGAAATTTTCATCTTTATGCATATTTGTGAATAAAATATTAATATGACTTTAAAGGGGACGCTATGCTCGATGGCGTACCTAACACGCAACAACGAGTTTCTTGGGAATCATACGTTGCACTCTAATAATAAAATAATATTATTTTAAATGGTAGTTAACATGTAGCCGTTGTATTGGCGGGAATGGATAGAAATAAATAAAATATTATTATATATGTTTTTTAATGTTTTTACATTTATCAAATAAAAGATAAAGGCATAAAATATGGAAATAATTCGATTTTAGGCGTATATGCCCTAGTTTTCACTAAAGGTTCACTTATCGCCTTTTGATGGAGAACCGTCATTAAATATAGTTTTTTTCACTCTTATACATCCTTTTGGACCAAATAGAACTCTTCTTACGAATTGGGACATCAAAATTTACTTTGTGTAAATTTTTGGTATCTTTCCGATAAAGTTCTTTTATTAAATGAATAGTGTAAAAAGTTGTATTATAATTCAAAACCTCTTTTTAATCTAATTTATTTATATTATTATATTATCTTTTGAATTGGTTTTAAAGTGAAATTAGAATATATTTTTACCATTAAATACAATAGTGGTCTTTGGAATTAATTTCACTAAGAAAATCATACTTAAACCAATGTCAATCTTTTCATACTTATTGTTTTATAAAAACACGCTATTTGATCTGACAGCAGGAATTAATTATCAATTTAATTAATGTGACTTATATGTTTTAAATTTTGTAAAATAGACTACATTTTAGAATTCGGAATATCAAATATAGCTTAGGGTGAATTTTTGGGATTTTTTTGAAAAACATCAATTTTTGATGAATAGTTACACCACTAAGTGGTACTTATAAAAACGGATTTTTCCGTTTAAATGAAATTTTTCCATCATTATGTTTTGAATTTCAAAAATCCGACATACATGGTTTTAATTAAGAAGTAAAATGTGGTTCAATGGGATAAAAATAATTTTTTGGTGAATAGTAACTTATTAAGTTTTTAATCGCTATTAGAGGTAATTAGTGTAGTTTAAGGTAAAAATAATGTTTTAATAATATGAAATTAACTTGAAACATGTCCTAAACTCATTGGATGTGTGATGGACGACCAAGAAAAGCCATGGGTCAACATGGGGACCCCATGGAGCCACTTTGGTTGGGAAATGACATAAATAACTTTTTATTTAATGTAAAAGTAAAAATGACACAAACATGATATGTTTTACTAAAACAACTTTTAAGTGGGGTTACACAAGTCATAGTTTTTATTATAAATAGGCAATTGAAATCTAACAAGATTTCCTACATCATAGTAATTTTTGTATAATTTTTATACATTAATTAAATTAAATTATTTATAACATCATAATGATGCAGCGATGACATCATTATCTGACGATTTAAATAAAATGAGAAGATAATGTAATCTCTATGACATAAACATGTCCAAAACTTATTGTAAGGGTGTATTGAGAACCCTTATCACCTTATCCACGAATTATATCAATGTGGGACCTTTTAAAACCGAAAAACATTTTCAAATAATGAAATATTTCTTACATTCCAAAAGTGCCCCTCCTATCCTCTTATAAAAGCCCCCACCTCTACTTCCTTACCCACACTCCCAAAATCCTTTGGCTCGGCAAACCTCTACTCATTGTGTCTCTCCACTTCCCTCTCTAACTCATTGAATCCCCACTTTGGGCATAAGTCTTCCCAAGGGATCCTTTGAGCAGTAACCAAAGGGAGTTACCCGATTTTAATGTAATGTCTTCACTTGAGTACTTTTGTTTTATTTTGCTTCTCCAACCCCCTAAACTCTTTTTATTAATTTATTTTGTAACAAATCCAGTATCATAAATATACTAGGATGTTTTTATAAGAATTATTCAGGCTAAACTTTCACACACCTACATCTAATCGTTAAAGAACATACTGTTTCGGTGGATGGAAAATTTCGGCCTCCCGAAGCGATGATTGTTCAACATTATTTTAACACCTTCAAAGGTGGCCATTAAGATGACACTATATTTATATTTGATATATAATATGTTTATTATTTCCTTAAGATTCTGTATTTTTCATTTTTGGCATACCTTTATGTTTTCCATTATGGGTAAACGCGATATCTTCATTTAAGGAAGTGCAGACTACCGCCCCCTCAAAGTGATTTGATTCGTTAATACCATATGTGTTACGTATAAAGGATATATTTAATGATATTATATATGATACCATACTAGAAATAAAATAGTATTATGTATCATTATGTTTTAATTCCATTAAATATGAAATAGAAATGGAAGTAGCGTTCATGCGTACGTACGGCTTACCATTTCCATGAACGGTGCATTTCATTTTTATCCCCAAATGTAATGTACTATTATAAGTACATGTATATAATGGATATATATGATAAATGATACATATAAATGATTAGTATAATTCTAGAATTAAAATATACATACCTCTCATTTAGTTTTAATTCCATTAATATGACAAAGAAATGAAAGTAGTGTTCATGCGTACGTACGACTTACCGTCTCCATGAACGGTGCATTTCATTACTTACCTCTAAATGATTATGTAATATTATAAATACATGTATATTCTGGATATATATGATATATATGATATCCAAATATTGAATATAATTCTGGACATAATGAACATTTGACCACACGAACAACATGTAATTGTAAGAAGTCCACTTTCGACTTAAGAACCAAATATCGACAAAACAAACATTATTAACATAAATGATTAAATAATGTTAATAAAATTGATATAAGTGATCTAAAAGGAATAATGAACTATAAAAAGGTTCTTCATAAAGTGGAAATTAACTCAAGTTTATTATTCAGGACGTTAAAGAATGATCGAGTCAAGTCGGACCCGAGGTAAGGGATCCTACACCTCTCTTTAATTTTAAGTACACTCTTTTATGTCATTCCTTTTAAGCTCATCTTTATTATGATTGGGATGTTATTTTATATTACTCCCATTTTACTTATTATGTTCATATGATGAGAGAACCTATTTCTTCTCATAAATCCGTTTTGGAAGTTTTAAGTGGCGCCGTTAGGCTGCCGAGTTATCGTAAGGGATTTTTCATCTCACGTTTATTCCTGTGAGATTTATGCTACATTTTCCAAAATTTCATTTGAGTGGTTTATTTACTTCCAATTATTACACTCCTTTTGTAATATAATTCCATTTATGGGTATTTACATATTCATTTTATGAATCTTCTTCAATGGTGTGTACTTTTCGAAAGTTACCCAAGTCGGTAATGGAACATTTCACCCTCCTCATTTTAAAAGACATCATTTATTATGTCTTTTAATTCACATACTATTATGTTGGGATATGTTCTTCTATATCCTGATTTATGTAAATTTTATGTCCAAGTGATGATATTCCCTTTTTATCTCTCATCAACTCATTTTCTGAATTTTCGAAGTGACGCCGTTAGTCTGTCGAATTTTACCAAGGGAACGTTTTAACCCAATTTCGATTTCTTGGGGTTCAACATGTAGTTATTTAATATGTCTTCCTTTGAATATGTGTGAATGAACTTTTATTTTTTTACACTTAATATCCAATTATATTGGGTGTATTTATATTTTTCACACATAATTATGATATTGATTTATCATCAATTTAAGGATACCTTCCTTATAATTGATTTCCTAACATTTTACATCCCTATTGAGACTTCATTGTTGTTATGCACCAATTCACTATTATATTGTGTATATACTGTCCTTTGGAATATTATAACATGAATCCATTTATTCTCATGATAGTATAAAGTTCTGATTAAATGTTATTCCTCAATTATTGTATTCAAGTTTCTCTAATTTTGGTAAAAACCCTTTGACCAAAATATCGGTTTAAATGTTTTAATGACTTGTTATTATTAATATCCATGTTTTCAAAATGGTTTTAAGGATTTATTTATATAGATATTAATGGTTTAAAATGTTAAAATCTTCAAGGTGGTATGGGACATTTTGATTCAAAATTCTCATGATTAAATGTTTTAAATGGTTTTGGAAATGGTTTCTTTTTGTATGGATTCATTATTTCAAAATACTAGAATGTTATATTGTGTATGAAATATGGAAATGTTTTTTTCCTTTATGCATGTTTTATGTGATACGTTTATGTTATGGTTCTTTGGAATTGTTATAAAAACGGGTGGTTCCGTGATAAACTAAGGGCGGGTGAGCCCGATATAACTCTCCAATGCATTGGGTAACGCGAAGGAGTGAAACGTTAAGGTTTCTACGAAGAGATTTAGGGAATATACTGTGATGGGTATTCCAAACGTAACCAAGAGGGTTACTCCCTACGTAAGAATGTTATGAATGCCTCAATTTACCTTTATGTCTTATGATTTCTGTGATTTATTCATGGTTTGATTAGGTATGTTAAAGTGGATTTGTTTTATGGGTAAAGTATGATTTCATTCTTATGTATATATGAACTCATGTTACCTTTACATATTTTTATAACCCTTACTGAGATTTTTATGCTCATCCCATGTTTTTGAAATGTTTTTCACAGGTCAAGGGAAAGGTACATGATGTGATGATAGTGTCAAGGATGTGTTAAGAAAGAATCCACGTTTTATTTTCAATATGTTTCCGTTGATGGGAAGAATGAATACTGTCTTTTATTTAACCACTTTGTTTAAATGTGGAATGTAATGCAAGTTTCATGATCTAATTCTCTAAAACTCTAAACCTAAAAAGATCCTCAATGTGTAATCTTGTAATAACTCAAGATTAAATAAGGTTTAAGGCCGGGGCCTTATAGTTGGTATCAAAGGACGGTTTAGATAACTTTAGAGGTTAGGGTATTCTTTAAGCATAAGTGACATTACCATAATGGTTAGGATTTCAGAAAGAGTCCTAGTTTTAGATAAAGTGATTGAGTAAGTGTATCTCATTTTTTACCTTCCTCATTAGTACATGATGGTTTTGTTGATATACTCACACTGACATTTTTGTTTTTAGTGAATGGATGGATCTAGCAGGAACCAAAGAGACAACAGGTTTGAAAGAAACTGTGGTGGTTATATGATTAAGATACTAGACAAACTGGGGGATTCAATGAGGAAACTCGTGGTTGTTCTAAACCAACTATCAAGAAGTCATGATCAACCACCTGAACCTTGGTATGATCTTTGATGCATCATGTATGAGATGACCAATCCATGTGGAAGTTCGGGTAATAATTATAAAGGTAACCATTAGAGTTTATATGATCCTTACTTTTGAGGTAATTATGGGTTATTATATGATATGCTGGAAAATGAAAGGCATGAGATAAACTTGAGGTTAAAATATGTTATGGTCATTTTTTATGATTTTATCTCTTTTTGGGGAATTATTTAAGAATTATATAGTTTTGTAAAAAGGACAACACACAGACCGTGCGACAACCCATCGCGTCGAACAAAGCTGCGGGAATCGAACCCACAACCAAAGTGTGACTGGTATTTATCGCCTACCACTGGACTATGTGATGTCCCTGGTTAGTTTGACCGATTCTTTTTAGTTAGATGATTTTATGAATAAAGAGTAATTTGATTTTGGGTTATTTATGAAAATGATTAACCTATCATGGAGGATATGTGATTAGGTTAATTACTTTTCAATACGAGACTTTAGGAGCAATTGATATTGTTTGGAGATAAATGTTACGATTTAACTTGGAAGACTATGTGACTAAATCTTTCAAATATTTGGGTTTCAATCTTATATTGGTTTACTTTGATGAATTTTATGGACAAATTGTTTATTGGATGGTCCTCGTTGAACTTTGGGTTTTGTTGGACAAATTTTGAGATTAAGAATAGATTTTCTTTTTATAAAGGGTTATCCTTTTTTGGAATATCTGACCTTGTACTAACCTTTGTAGTTTTGGTTTTGGTTAAATCCTAAAGACATGTGACGTATATAGTTCTCTTTTGTGGATTAGGTGATTCTCTAGAAGTTTTTTATAGTACTTGTAATGCGAACAAGTCTCCCTAAATACTCGGCTTTTGGAAAAAAATATGAGTTTGATTAAGGAATCTAGTAAATGTTGAAAGTCAACATGATAAGTGATTATGATTCCTTATGAATAAATTCCTCAATAAAAAGTAACTTAAAACTAAAATGTTGTCTATTAACTTTTCCTACTGGGGAACCCAACACCGTTTAACCCATCACATGTTTGTGATTTTCTTATTGTTAACTTTCTCCTAACCATGTTTTCTATCACTCTCCATCAGAACATGACCCTATGTTTTCTCCTCCATGTCCATATTTTCCTACATGGAGTCCTATTATGGGTTAACTCGGGTGACCTCTATACTTATGTTTCTTTTTTTTAAAGTGATTGTTTTACCGACTCTTGTTCTGATGAGGGACTTTCAAGGATGTTTCCAAGCGCAATTTTAAAATTGCGAGGACACAATTCCCAAAAGGGGGGAAGGATGTAACACCCCAGTTAACTAAACAATATGAAATTTTCATATTTATCCATATTTGTGAATAAAATATTAATATGACTTTAAAGGGGATGTTATGCTCGATGGCGTACCCAACACGCAACAATGAGTTTCTTGGGAATCTTACGTTGCACTCTAATAATAAAATAATATTATTTTAAATGGTAGTTAACATGTAGCCATTGTATTGGAGGGAATGGATAGAAATAACTAAAATATTATTATATATGTTTTTTAATTTTTTTACATTTATCCAATAAAAGATGAAGGCATAAAATACGGAAATAATTCGATTTTAGGCGTATATGCCCTAGTTTTCACTAAAGGTTCACTTATCCCCTTTTGATGGAGAACCGTCATTAAATATAGTTTTGTTCACTCTTATACATCCTTTTTGACCAAATAAAACTCTTCTTATGAATTGGGACATCAAAATTTACTTTGTGTAAATTTTTGGTATCATTCCGATAAAGTTCTTTTTTTAAATGAATAGTGTAAAATGTTATATTTTTATTCAAAACCACTTTTTAATATAATTTATTTATATGATTAGATTATCTTTTGAATTGGTTTTAAAGTGAAATTAGAATATATTTTGACCATTAAATCCAATTGTGGTCGTTGGAATTAATTTCACTTTGAAATCAGACTTAAACCAGTGTCACTCTTTTGATACTTATTGTTTCATAAAAACACGCTATTTGATCTGACAGTAGGAATTAATTATTAAATTAATTAATGTGACTTATATGTTTTGAATTTTTTAAAATAGACTTCATTTTTGAATTCGGAATATCAAATATATCTTAGGGTGAATTTTTGGGATTTTTCTGAAAAACATCAATTTTTGATAAATAGTGACACCACTAAGTGGTACTTATAAAAATTGATTTTTCCGTTTAAATGAAATTTTTCCATCTTTGTGTTTTGAATTTCAAAAATCCTACATACATGGTTTTCATTAAGATGTCAAATGCCGTTCAATGGGATAAAAATAATTTTTTGGTGAATAGTAACTTATTAAGTTTTTAATCGCGATTAGAGGTAATTAGTGTAGTTTAAGGTAAAAATAATGTTTTAATAATATGAAATTAACTTGACACATGTCCTAACCTCATTGGATGTGTGATGGCCGACCAAGACAAGCCATGGGACAACTTGGGGACCCCATGGAGCCACTTTGGTTGGGAAATGACATAAATTAGTTTTTTTTTAATGTAAAATTAAAAATGACACAAACATGATATGTTTTACTAAAAAAATTATTAAGTGGGGTTATACATGTCAGATGTTTTCTTATAAATAGTAATTGGAAAGCTAAAAATATTTCCTACATCATAGTAATTTTATTATAATTTTTAGACATTAAATAAATTAAATTATTTATGACATCATAATGATGCAGTGATGACATCATTATCTGACTTTTTAAATAAAATGAGAAGATAATGTAAACTATATGACCTACACATGTCCAAAACATATTGGAAATGTGTAATTGGAACCATTATCACCTTTTCCACGAATTATATCAATTTGGGACCTTTTAAAACCGAAACACATTTTCAAATCAAGTAATATTTCTTACTTTCCAAAAGTGCCCCTCCTCTCCTCTTATAAAAGGCCCCCACCTCTACCTCCTTACCCACACTCCCAAAAGCCTTTGGCTCGGCCAAACTCTGCCCATTGTGTCTATCCACTTCCCTCTCTTACTCCATGAAGCCTCACATTGGGCATAAGTCTTCCCAAGGAAGCCTTTGAGCTCAAACCAAAGGGAGTTACCCGATTTTAAGGTAATGTCTTCACTTGAGTACTTTTGTTTTATTTTGCTTCTCCAACCCCCTAAACTCTTTTTATTCATTTCATTTGTAACAAATCCAGTATCATAAATATACTAGGATATTTTTATAAGAAGGATTCGAGATAAACTTTCACACACCTACATCTAATCGTTAAAGAACATACTGTTTCGGTGGATGGTAAATTTCGGCCTCCCGAAACGATGATTGATCAACATTCTTTTAACACCTTCAAAAGTGGCCATTATATTTATATTTGATATATAATATGTTTATTATTTCCTTAAGCTTCTGTATTTTTCATTTTGGTCATACCTTTATGGTTTCCATTATGGGTAAACGTGATATCTTCATTTAAGGTGGTGCGGACTACCACCCCCTCAAAGTGATTTGATTCGTTAATACCATATGTGGTACGTATAAAGGATATATTTAATGATATTATATATGATACCATACTGGAATTAAAATAATATTATGTATCATTATGTTTTAATTCCATTAAATATGAAATAGAAATGGAAGTAGCGTTCATGCATACGTAAGGCTTACCGTCTCCATGAACGGTGCATTTCATTTCTTATCCCCAAATGTAATGTACTATTATAAGTACATGTATATAATGGATATATATGATGAATGATATATATAAATGATTAATATAATTCTGAAATTAAAATATACATACCTATCGTTTAGTTTTAATTCCATTAATATGACAATGAAATGAAAGTAGCGTTCATGCGTACGTACGGGTTACCGTCTCCATGAACGGTGCATTTCATTTCTTACCTCTAAATGATTATTAAATAATGTTTATAACATTGAAATATGTTATCTAAAAGGAATAATGAACTATAAAAAGTTTCTTAATAAAGTGTAAATTAACTCAAGTTTATTATTGAGGACGTTAAAGAACGATCGAGTCAAGTCGGACACGAGGTAATGGATCCTACACCTCTCTTTCTTTTTAAGTACACTCTTTTATGTCATTCCTTTTAAGAACATCAGTCTTATGATTGGGATGTTATTTTATATTAATCCCACTGTACTAATTATGTTCATATTATCAGAGACCCTATTTCCTCTCATCAATCCATTTTGGAAGTTTTAAGTGGCGTCGTTAGGCTGCCGAGTTTTCGTAAGGGATTTTTCATCTCACTTTTATTCCTGTGAGATTTATGCTACATTTGCCCCAATTTCATTTGATTGGTTTATATACGGCCCATTATTACACTCCTTTTGTAATATAATTCCATTTATGGGTATTTACATATTCATTTTATGACACTTCTTCAATGGGGTGTACTTTTCGAAAGTTACCCAAGTCGGTAATGGAACCTTTCACCCTCATCATTTTAAAAGACTT
Organism: Viscum album; assembly: GCA_963277665.1. NCBI lineage: Eukaryota > Viridiplantae > Streptophyta > Magnoliopsida > Santalales > Viscaceae > Viscum > Viscum album. The sequence continues at coordinate 234,377,847 of OY728157.1, read as the reverse complement.
CGTTTGTTATGTCTTTTAGTTAACAAACTATTATGTTGGGATATGTTCTTAGATATCCTGATTGATTTAAATTTTATGTCCAAGTGATGAGATTCCCTTTTTATCTCTCATCAACTCATTTTATGAATTATTGAAGTGACGCCGTTAGGCTGTCGAATTTTACCAAGGGAATGTTTTAACCCAATTTCGATTTCTTTGGGTTCAACATGTAGTTATTGAATATGTCATCCTTTAAATATGTGTGAATGACCTTTTATTGTTTTACACTTAATATAAAATTATCTTGGGTGTATTTATATTTTTCACACATAATTTTGATATTGATTTATCCTTAATTTAAGGATACCTTCCTTATAGGGTATTTCATCACATTTTACATCCCTATTGAGACTTAATTGTTGTTATGCACCAATTCACTCTTATATGGTGTATATACTGTCCTTTGGAATATTATATCATGAATCCATTTATTCTCACTATAGTATAAAGTTCTGATTAAATTTTATTCCTCAATTATTGTATTCAAGTGTCTCTAATTTTGGTAAAAACCCTTTGACCAAAATATCGCTTTAAATATTTTAATGACTTGTTCTTATTAATATACATGTTTTCAAAATGGTTTTAAGGATTTATTTATATGGTTATTAATGGTTTAAAAAGTTAAAAGCTTCATGGTGGTATGGGACACTTTGATTCAAAATTCTCCTTATTAAATGTTTTAAATGGTTTTGGAAATGTTTTCTTTTTGTATGGATTCATTATTTCAAAATACTAAAATGATATATTGTGATTGAAATGTGGAAATGTTTTGTTTCCTTTAATCATGTTTTATGTGATACGTTGATGTTATGGTTCTTCGGCATTGTTATGAAAACGGGTGGTTCCGTGATAAACTAAGGGCGGGTGAGCCCGATATAGCTCTCCAATGCATTGGGTAACGCGAAGGAGTGAAACTTTAAGGTTTCTCCGAAGAGATTTAGGTAATATACTATGATGGGTATTCCAAACGTAACCAAGAGGGTTACTCCCTACGTAAGAATGTTATGAATGCCTCAAGTTACCTTTATGTCTTATGATTTCTATGATTTATTCATGGTTTGATGAGGTATGTTAAAGTGCCTTTGTTTTATGGGTAAAGTATGATTTCATTCTTATGTATATAAGAACTCATGTTTCCTTTCCATATTTTTATAACCCTTACTGAGATTTTTATGCTCATCCCATGTTTTTGAAATGTTTTTCACAGGTCAAGGGAAAGGTACATGATTTGATGATAGTTTCAAGGATGTGTTAAGAGAGAATCCATGTTTTATTTTCAATATGATTCCGTTGATGGGAAGAATGAATACTGTCTTTTATGTAACCACTTTGTTTAAATGTGGAATGTAATGCAAGTTTCATGATCTAATTCCCTAAAACTCTAAACCTAAAAATATCCTCAATGTGTAATCTTGTAATAACTCAAGATTAAATAAGTTTTAAGGCTGGGGCCTTATAGTTGGTATCAAAGGATGGTTTAGATAACTTTAGAGGTTAGGGTATTCAAAACCCACGTAAAGAGAAAATGAAACGAGGTCCGAACAACCACCCATCGAGATACCTCTCAAAAGAATGGAAGCCACAAGAAGTAACAAACGCAATACATACTATAAACCTGAAAGGTCCATAACCACAATGGGGACATTATTTCATGAAAATAGTTAAACATAAAACAACTCTAGGTACTGATCGCATATCTATGACTCACGTTCCCAGGTACTCTCCTCCATGCAACTGTGTTTCCACAAGTCATGAACCAAGGGGATAGAATGACCATGCAACACCTTCTCTTTGCGGTCTTGGATCTCTATAAGTCACTCCTCAAAGGTTGCATCATCATCAACATCGATCTATCCCAAATAGATGACATGAGATTCATCATGAAGATTACGACAGAACCGTTATACATGGAAAACATCATGTATCTGACTCATCTATGGGGGAATTGATACTCGATATTCCACAACTCCAACACACGCTAACACCTCGAAAGGCCCAAAAAACCAGGGAGAATGATTACTCCCTAGAACAAACCTTCATTTCCCACGACGGGGTGCCACCTTCATAAACACATGATCCCCTATAATAAAATCTAAGGGTCTCATTCTTTGATCAAAATATGATTTCTGACGTTCTTGTGCTATCTTCATCCTCTCATGATTCACCTAAACTATCTCTATTGTATTCGACACTAGTTCCAGCTTGAGAATTGGTGACTATCTGACCCTAGTCTAGATCAATGGATAATGGAAAATAGGCCATATAAGGATTCAAATTGGACCATACAGATGGTGGAGTGAAAACTATTATTGTATGTGAACTCCACCTAGGGTAAGTGCCTCATCCAAGAATCTCCAAAATCACGAACACAAGAGTGTAACATATCTTCAAGAGTATGGAATGTTCACTCTGTCTGACCATCCATTTGAGGATGAAAAGTAGTTATAAGTCATAGATATGAAAATAAATCATGCTGGAGACCTCTCTAAACCCTAGAAGTATAGAGAGGATCTCAATCATAAATTATCATCCTTGAGACTCCATGATGTCTCACCACCTCCTCTAGATACTTCCATGAAATAGATTCCACATAGCTCGACTCCTTGGTAGAAATAAAGTGGGAAGAATTGGTTATGTGATCCACTACCCACCAAATATCAGAATGTCCTCATGAATATTGAGGTAAACCAGTAACAAAGACCATTTATATGTCATCCCACTTCTACTGATGAATCTGAAATGGTAGGAGCACACCACCATGAACACGGTGTCCGGCCTTCCCCTTATGGCAGAACAAACATTGAGAGACAATATCTGCAACTGTATGCTTCAGACCAGGCCACCAAAATTGGATTCTCAAGGCTCGGTACGTCTTTTTCATGCCAGGGTGAACCACTAATAGTGAACTATGAAACTGTGTACGAACCATCTTGCACATTGTCAAAGGAACAAAAATCCTTCTGTGATACAACACTCGATGTTGTTCATCCTCCATCCAATCATTAGGGTCCTCACCACAAACAACTCGGTCTCTCTACACCTCCACCTCAAGATCGCCCAACTGGCAATCTACCAATAGGTTCATGAGAGATGACTGAACCATCATCTAAAAAAGACAACCCCTGCCCCGAACTTCTCCTATATCATGATGAAAAACTGACAATTCTTCCATTACTCTCAAGGAGTCACCAGGTTCACACAATATATCACTATGTGACTTCTGACTCTGTGTATCAGCTGAAAAATTCCCCTTTCCTGGTCTATACAATATTTCGAAGTCATATTCCTATAAGAACTCCATCCACCGACATGGTTATAAGTTCAAGTCATGCTGGGATAAAACATACCTCAAAATCTTATGATCGGTCAAAAACCATAAAGCACTCATCAATGAGGTAATTTCTCCACAACTTTAGAGAAAACAACACGGATGCCAACTCCAGATTGTGAGTGGCATTGTTACGTTCATGGGGAGGTAATTTCTAAGACCCATAAGGAACAACTGGTCTTTTCTTCATCATAACACAGCCCAACCCCAAATGTGAAGCATCCTAGAAAACATCGAACTAATCTCCATTAGCTGGAATACAAAGAACTGAAGCACTTACTAACATCTCCTTTAGATACTCGAAAGATGCCTGACATTGATCAGTCCAAATGAATGCCTGATCCTTCCTGGTAAAAGCTATCATAAGAGTCAAAACTCGAGATAAATCGGCTATGAACATACTATATTAGCTTACGATAACAATGGAACTTCTCACCTCTGACACTGTCTTGGGGGATTCCCTAGACACAACTAATTCTATCATTGACTTATCCACAACTAATCCCTACTAGGACACAAAATGCCCCTAGAAATAGACTTCTTGAACCCAAAACTCACACTTTGTCAACTTCTCAAACAGCTAATGTTGATTAAGAACTCCCAAAATATCATGTAGATTCTCTTCATGATCCTCCATAGACGTTGAGTACACAAGGATGTCATTGATGGAAACTACCATGAACTTGTCATGGAAGTCACAATACAAAACATTCATTATTCCCATGAACATAGCTGGAGCATTCGTCATGCCGAAAATCATTACAACAAAATCCAAATGCCCATGATGACAATGGAAATTAGTCTTTAGGATATCCTCATCCTTCACACGCATTTGATGATATCCTAACCACAAATTTATCTTTGAGTACCAAATTTAATTCTTTAGTTGATCGAATAAATAATCAATCTTCTGAATAGTATATAAATTCATTATTGTCACTTTGTTTGTGCGATGATAATCTATAGACAACCGAAAACTGTTGTCATCCTTCTTCACGAACATAATTGGTGCACCCCACAGTGAAACACATTCTTGAAAAAAACCACACTGTAAACAGACCATCAAGATGTATATGTAGCTCTCATAACTCAGAATGGGACATCATATATGGATACATAGAGATAGGAGATTCTCTTGGTTGTTGATCAATCCCATAATCGATCGCTCGACAAGGGGGTAATGCTACAACCTCTTCTTGAAATACATTAGGATACTCTTCTATGACCCTAGGAAATTCCAATCACTCAACCAATGAAGAGCTCAACATCATATCATCCATCATGGTTGATATGGATAGAACACACCTATGACCGAGCTAAGGATCTCGCTCGCCAATAAACAACACCGGCTCTCCATCCGCACCAAAGAAAATGACCTTATTTCTGAACCAATCCATGAAAGCCTACACCGAATACAACCAATCCATTCCATGTATGACATTATATGGTTGTATTAGTAAACATAGGAACTCTCCCTAGGAGAAGTACTTCCCCAACACTAGCTCATAGTTTCTACATACTTCAAACAAGTCAGTTGAACCTCCAACTGGTGTAGTCAACACCAATGTCACTGGATGCCTATTTACCTCATGTCCCAAAGCATGGAAAATGGTAGGTGATATGAAGTATTGGGTCCCTCATAAATCAAAAAAGGTATACACCAAGGTAGAAAACATGCACATGGTACCTTGAACAATGTTGGGCTCCCCTGGAGTTACAAATTCTAGAGTTTGAAGATAACCACGACCTCATCGATGGACTCTCTAACCCTGATGACGACCACCTCCATGGTCGTGCTCTTCTCTCTCAGGACGGGGAGCGTCACAGGGCTGTCCTCAGCCTGCCCCATCTAACCTCTAATGATCTAAAGCTGGTGCAACCTACTGCTTCTTCCTCGGCTGGAACTACCTCAACAGAGGTACCTCGAGCGGAGAACCTGGTGTGCGATGACTGCTCTAAACGGTCAGGCACTCCTATTACTGATGACCTCTACCACCACAAGAAAAAAGGATCCAAATACCTCAGAATATGTTTGAGAGTTTCTAACCCCATATAAACAAGATGTGACGGGCTGGGACCTACCCCTGGCTGAACAGAAACTCTTCAACCCTGAAAACCGTGAACCCCAAACCAGAGATATTATTTGTGTGAAATCATGATGACTCCCCTATTATGATGATCTAGTTCTGGGCCATTTCCTCTCGACAACCTCTACCCTCGCTGGCACATCAAGATATTTCTTCAGCATAAATGGGGTGACCTGACGCTAGATATCTGGACACAAATCCTCCTCGAAATGCCTCACCCTGACCTCCCCATCTAGAAACAGGTTTGAAGTATGTTATAAAAGGTTCCTGAAATGGATTCCAAACTCTTCCACATTAGAGCTCCCCTATCAAAGGGAAAGAAGCTCTTGGTGACTGGACGCCTTTGCGGTCAAAGAATGAATCTCAACTCTATACTTGTCTTTGAACTCCTCCCATGAGATCGCTGACTCATAACGGTCCTCGAGGAACAGAAAACACCGCTACCTCACTACTTCATGCAACATCATCACATCCAAGGACATCGAGTGCTCCTTCTCAGAACGGATCAAACTGATGCAGATCTCAACTTCCTCTAACTATTCTTCCTTGACATCATCATAAATAGAGCCCTCATACTTCTACAGACTCTGGAACTGAAACTCTCAGAGTGTCTTCCTTCATGTGTCATCATTGTCAACCACTACCCAATGGTGAGCCACTAAAATACCTTGTTGGACTACTTCTATGTGATCCTGATGAGGACGTCGACCTGGAGCCATACCTATAAAATAAAAAATAGTTAGGGCTCCTAAAATGGAATATAGATGACTCAACATGAATTATTTAATTGTTTTCTTTTATTTATTTTAGATTATCCTATCCCATGGTCTACCCAATCAAACATAGTCACAAAGATAATGATGAATGATCCTTTCCTAGGTCTCTACCTTGTAACTCAAATTACATTGTTTAGTAGACATTGTAATCTTAAAGGTCCATACATCAGATCATAGGGGGACCTAAATGCCTATGTCTCATCTGATCAACAACTTTTACATCACTTGATAATCTTGAATGACATAGTTTCCCTTCCAACCCATGCGACCTCACCTGTGCCTAACTCCAAACATTATCCTATCCCCCAACAAGACTTCTGATACCAATCTGTCATGATCCCCTCCCCACAAAGTGTACCCCTCCTAGGCCGAAAATGTTAGAAGGGAGATAATGACCCCATATTCCCGCCTCCAGTTGGCCCCGGGTTCACAACTAGAACCGAGGGTATTGTAAATACACAATCGGAGGCATTACCCTCTATGAGAACACATGAGGAAGAGAGAGATAAGATAAACACCAACCAACTCCAACTTAGAACAAAAATATAAAATAAAACCCAAGTTCACATATGTAATGTCATGAAAAATTACTAAAACTGAAAGGGGAAAACTAAAAGATCCCAAACAAAAGTAAAAATAGAATCCAAAACAATCCCATACAGCTCCTGCATCCCCAGGCTAGTTGAAACCAGCTTGATCTCCAACCTACTCCGAGTGACCTGAAAAATAGTTTATATATACATAGGTTGAGTATAACAGTATACTCAGTAGAATCCTCCCCAAATCCACTCTTGAAAAAAGTAAAGAAAGCACGGTAAAGAACAGTGAACAACAATTGAAACTAACACTTCACCTAAACATGTATATTATATTCCCAATCTCACCATTGCTAATATCACTATGTAATGCATACAAGAGAATATAATATGATAAATAATATCAAGGGTAACCTGCTACTACTTCCACACTAGTTTTCCACATTGCCTCAATGTAGCACATATATGGGGAAAAATAACCATTGTGCCTACCAGCACAAGTAACTACACAGAGAAGATAATGGGGCCAAAGGGTGTAGTCCACCATATATCCTCCCACCGGAATTTTGGGGAAAACACCCCCAGGGCTCAGAATCCCTAGGGTGTCAGTTTCCCTTACAGATGGGGAATATTAGCATATAAAACACAAAAGGTACACAATATATTATATCTCACAACCACACAATGGGTATAACCAAGTCATATACTTAACTGCAGCTAATGTCTCTTGGACACCTGACTACCACGTCTAAGACTAGGTATCCTTTAAGCACACAACTATTAAAATTTTTTATTGATATACATCATTCCCTTTTTAATAGTTCCACTTTACATTAAATACTTCTTTAAACATTAATTAACCATTTAATATTTCTCATTAAATTTCATTAGAATCACTCCAAAAGTCTACTTCCCCATTAAAATCACAACTTTATCATTATGCTCTAGAAAACTCCAACCCCATGTTTTAACAAAATTTATTCTATTGTTCATTATAGAATTACTTTCCCACATTCCCAATCATTCTAGAAAAACATTCAGTTAAACTAAACTCAATGGGGCTAAAAATGTTGAGTATATGTACTACCTGTCGAGTCTTTACCTCCTACAGCATGAGAATAGACCCATCCTCCCTTGAGAAGCTAAACTAAGTAACCATGTGTCATACCCCACGCTTCATCACCTATTTTAGAAGAAGGGTATGCATGACCACCTGCCTTAGGAAGTGGGGAAAAGTATAACAGATAATCAACCAAAAAGAAACAACAGGAATCCAATAATCACATCCATCCCATTCCATCATCCCTGGTGTTCTCCCTGACACCCACATGCATAAACTGAGGAATCTCTCCACCCTTGGAATCATTTTCTACCCCAACCAAAAGGCTTACATGCCCCCACATATCACAATAGCCATCTATGATCATATCCCAACACAATTAGTAGGAAAACAAACATCTTAACAATTTACTTCTTCGCCATTTAATAATCTGGAGGGTAACTCAGAACCCTACTAGGAATAATCTTTTATCAAACAAACGGTTCTTTAATCCATCTTGGATCAACCGATTATTATTCATAGGTTCAAAATTATAGAAACCTAATTAGTTATTTGTCACAAATAATTAAATAGTCTTATTGCGCTATTTTTATTAACCTCATATTACAACAATATCTAGATTTTTTTACATGTCTATTCATATTTAGACAAAAAAAATCAATTACTACTATTTTAATTTCTTTACATATTTACATCATGATTGAACAACTAATAAAATCATGCATTGATATCACACTATCTAGAAAAACAAGCGGACAAAACATATGATCCATATCAATTTATTTATACAGCTAAAATATTTAGTATGCCTATTCCATCATCATCCAGTGGGATAAAACATGATAACGATATAGTTGAATGTAAATGAAGATAGAAGCAATGAATCCTCTACCTCAAATGGTTCTTGACATTCTTTATACAAGAATGATCCACACAAAGAATCATGAGTGCATCCTCTCGTGACAATTGTATCCACCCGAGGATTATACGGTATGACAACACCAATAGAAACCCAAGAAGACTCCCTTAGAATTATTGAAATCACATACCATAATAGGGAAAGGAGAAACCGATGGAGACAAACCTAGAACAATGGTGATAGATCATACCTTATACCAAATATTGATCGGTACTACATGGTTTCATTAGAACAGAGTTGAGCCAATCCTAGGAGGAATTTTTGATTGCACAACCCCTATAGAATATAATGAAATATTCTGGAATCTCATAGATGAGAATGAGGAGGAAGAACTAGGGAGGAATATATCCCTTCCCTTAGTAGATTTAAAGGAGCGGTGGTTTAAGATACACTAGGATTTCCATTTAAAAAGGATCACTTTATACCAAGCGGTTTGACCAAGTAAAAACATCCCAATGCTTAGTATAAATTAATATAGGATTTATGGAATTTGAATCAGCCTAAGAGTCCTTAAAATAAGGTTTTAAATGCACATTACATCGAAGGAAACGTTAAAGGGGTGAAACTATAGGATGTTAGAAACACTATTCACGAACTCAAAATTTGTCAATAGGAATATAGGTTATTGATAGAGGTTACCGATAGAACTCACCGTACAAAAAAACTGTTCACTAACTCAAAATTTGTCAAAAAAAATAGAGGTTATAGATAGAGGTTACCGATAGACCTCACTGTTATGGAAACACTGTTCCTGAAATCGAAATATGGAAAAAGAAATAGAGGTTACCGATATAAGTTATCGATAGACCTCACCATTTTGGAAATATTGTTTACAAACTCAAAATTTGGAAAAGGAAAATAGAGGTTACTGATAGAACTATTCACCTATGGAACTATTCATAGAATTGGAAATTTGTCAAAGGAATGAGAGGATACCCTTAGAGGTTACCGATAAAATTATTCACCGATGGAACTATTCATAGAAATTGAAATTTGGAAAAGGAAAGAGAGGTTACCATTAGAGGTTATCGATTTAATTGTTCACCCATAGAACTATTCATAGATTTGGAATTTTGGAAAAGGAATGAGAGGTTACTATTAGAGGTTACTGATAGAAGTGTTCACTGATGGAACTGTTCATAGAAGGTTACTGATGACACTGTCCACCTAAGGTCACTGATGCACTATTCACAGAAGTTTTCCATTGTACTGTTCAAAATTTTCTACTGTTACAACTATTCATTGAATTGGAAAATAGAGAAATTGTTGGGGATAAGTCACCTTTACCGCTGGAATCACCTCAGACACCTGATTTTTTCAATGGAATGGACCAGAGAGGATTGGCCCATTAAAATAAAAGTAATCATATCCTGAAGGACTGAATAGTTTAGTAGAATTTCTAAACATGATACATATATGATTCTCATATTATATTTAAATACACAAATTAAGTCAAACTTTCCATTCAAAAATACCTTCATTACAACTAGCATATTATTATATATCATTCACAATACACTTCATGGATTCTTGGGAAATGAAATAAAATAATATTGAGCTCAAAATACATAGTAAGGGTTAGGTAGAGTAGAATATTTCATGAATTTATAAAAATTATCAACATTTAAATTTATGTAACTAAAAAATGAAATTTATAGAACTGTGATACCATGATAATTTAAGGAAAAATCAATATGGAGTGATAAATAATGGAAAAAATTCCATTTATTCAATAAACTAATAATAAAATGAATATATAGATAATATAATAGTGAAGATGTCATAGATAATAATAATAATGGGGTTATGAAAAATGTAAATTCTAAATTATTGGATGTTATTTTCCTAGGAACATGATACTTTTACCATCATGATTTATCCTTAGGTAAATTTAATACTACTTGGTAGAAACTCATATAATTTGTCCAAATGGTTTTAATGATGATACAAATGATGAATCTATGCGATATATATAACAAGGCCCGGCCCATTTATTTTATATACAAATAATTTATCATATATAAATTTATTTATTTAATTCATCAACCATTTTCCTTACCATTAACTATCCATATTGTTCAAAATATACAAGTTTATCAATATTTCCTAAATTAACGAAATAAAAATCAATGTAAACACTATATTTATAAAAGTTTTATGCTTTATGAATTAATCATATCTATCAAAAAATAATATAGATATTTAATTGAAAATAAATTTCTAATAAATAATGACTACAAGAATGTTATTGCTTCAATATAAAGTTAACAATCCCAAAGGAATGTGAGATTGCACAATAACATTAACCACATGGTGGTTCTCAAGTCAAATACCATAGCATGAAATTATCCAAAAAGAAACATAATATTTCATGAATTATGAATTAATAATAACATTAAATGTTAAATTTTATTATACAAGGTATATAAATTAAATTACATGCAAAACATTACAATATGACACAATGAAACGAAATTGAGATAAAGTCCCTTACCTCAATATTTTTTTAGATTAACATTATTTAACATTATTTCTTGTGGCCATGAAGTAATTATTAATATATAATATAATATTATTAATATTTATAAGATCATATACTGTCTTCTTATAGCTCTTTATCACTCGTTCTCAAAAAAATCCTTTCATTATTTTCATTATTTTGGATGTTAATTGCTTTGTTTTCTCATTCGTAATGTTTTATAAATATTATATATCTTATGAATATGATATAGTTCCATCTCAGCACAAAAATAATGAAATAATTTTAATATTTATGCATCAATTGTACTCTAAAAACCAACAATTATTATTTTTTACAAATTATGTACTTTACAATCCTGAAGACGTTAGACTTTACATAGATATGAGTAACATTACCATTTTTCAAAGATCAATATGGAAAAGAGTTAAATAATATTATACCATTAACTAATTTTCATAATATAATAAATACCATATAATTAAATTAAATGTACTTATATATATCACTCATTTTTTTGTTGATTAAAATAAAGTCAAATCACATTGTGGAGGAGGTCGTCCACATGTACACAAGTGACCTTATACTATTTCAATGTAAGAAAGAAATGTTATATAATAGTTTAAAACTGATAAATAGGCCATTTATAAAATAATTATTTAATTTAAATCACAAATAATAGTTTAAGTTATTTTTATCATCTTGTATGTAATGTGTTAGTGAAAACAAATAACAACACTTCATGAGGAGGTAGTGTGTCATACAAACGAGTAACGTTATCATATCCCCTATTAAATTGAATGTAAAAAAATTATATATGATATAATTAATCCATTGGTATAATTATTTTATAAATATCATATATACATGTTGGATCCATAATCATAACCAATATTGAGCGGTGGTTATGGAAAAACTAATTAAAACAGTTTGTGATGTGGTAGTCCATCATACCAAAGAATGATGATATCATAACCCATTATATGTTTGTGGGGTTGGTTGTAGGTAATTAACTAAACATAAATATATATTTATATAAGTATTGTAGTAATTTTATTTTCTCATCATGGTTTAATAATAATTTAATAATGTGGATAAATAAATAATATAAAGACTCTCTTTGAAGAACATTTCCTTCTCTTAAGGGAACATATTTTTATTTACACTGAATGCCTTCATTGATTGGATTTTTGACCAAAAAAGGATTATAGTGTGAGAACATGGAATTTCGTAAGTTATTCTATCATGGTTTTGTCTATAGAAATGGATTTACATGGGTTAATAAGTGATTGGAGTGTGCTTTCATTTATAACTGAGGAGTAGTTTTATTTTATTAATTACATCAAAGTATTAAAAATGGGAATTCAATATCAGCCAAGTGTCACTAAAATTTATAATTAACGATGCTTATATATTATATATTCATTAAATACCCCAAATAAACTTTAAAAAAACATGTTTTAAACAATTTAGTTACTAACATTTAAATTTCCATACATTTTCCATTTCGTTTTTTAACTGTGGTACCATGCCTTTTTAACCATGGTAATTCATAATTTTTTATAAAAATAAAATGATAATAATTAGCTAATTTTGACATGATTATTATAAATATGAGAAAAATTTTATAAAATTAGACACTTTTGTGTTTTGAAAATTAATTTTAACACAAGCCCATGTAATGTTCAAAAACATCATTTTAACGGTAATAGTGCTAATAGAGTTTATCATATATCACGGTTAATAAGGTCCTTATAAAAGTCAAATTGTTTCATTAATAGACAATATATGATATATTTAACATTTAAATATCTCTTGGAATAATATGGTGTTATTATAAATTATAATTCATTAATTAAAATATACTTTTTTACAAAATCACTTAAATGTCCATTTTGACATTTTCCATTTAATATAATTTAAAAAATGTAAATAAAATGGTGTAATTAGAATATTTTATGTCAAATACAATATATAATTATATAATATTCAAAAACATTAATAGAATATTATAATTCATTCAATTTACTTAACCTTACATTATTTTTAATAATTTTAGAATCATTTATTTTCTTTTTTCTTTTAACTGAATAATTTTTTATTTACTGTATCATAAGCATTTAAAGTAATTATTTCATATCTAAAAATTAAAAATTAATTAATTTTTTTCAAAAGTAATTTTTATATTAATTGAAATTTTTTAACTAAAAATAGGTTATTTTGTCTATATGCAAAAGCTTTATAGATATTAAACAGAAATGTATGTTTCTTTTTTTCTTTTCCTTTACATGACATGGTATATATGTCCCATTCCATGAAAAGTGTATCAAAACTCATAAAAATAGACACTATGGTGATAATGGTGAAAATATGGCCATCCTATTGGATTTATAAATTGTTAGGTCATTTTAAACTATAACTATTTAGTTTAACCACTCGGGAAACCCTTTTTTATTAAAACAATTGTATTTAATTTTAATGTTTTGAGTATTCATTTTTGTTAAAAATTAATTATAAATTATTAGAAATTATAAATTATCCTAATTAGAAATATTTATTCCATTTTTATAAATTCAATTCATAGATGTGTAAAAAATTAATTTATTATTAATCTCAAAAACGTGACAAGAAGGCATGTTTTTAAAGAGGAAATGTTTAAAATATTAAAATGTTTTTATATCAAAATTATATTTAAAAATGATTACACTAATCTAAATTTGATAAATTTATATATATGTGAACTTGTAAAACATTGAAAAAATTTTACAATATAATTTAACGTTATGAATAATTTAAGTGAAAAAAGGATTCAAATAAAATTCAATATTTATCATTATTTATCGAAAAATAAAATATTTTTGAAAATTCAAAAATAAACTACCCTACACTATTTTTTTATATTTATTTAAAAAATATATTTATTATGAGAGGTTAATTTTAAAAATTTGATAAAAATATAAGTAGTTAATTATGTTCTCAAAGTGTTACTAAACCATCTATTGGAAAAAATTATGTTTTTTTAATATTTCTTTTAAATGATTCTTACTTTATTTCTAAAAGTATATAACTATATTTTTAAAAATTTAGTTAGTAATATTCATTCTAACCAATTTGATATATAGTTTATAGTAGTTTTATATATTAATGTTCATTTAGACTTGGGTTTTCATGTTCTGTAATCTATCGAATAGATTAAATTTAGAGAAATATGTTTCATAGTTTTTTTTAAGCTCTCTGTTGTGTGTCACATACAAAATTGAATAAATTTTCATATTTTATAATTTTGTGGTTTTATATTCTCCCCATTTTATATTAATTTTTTCCTTTAAATTTAACAATGATATTTGTAATCAAGGGTTTAGAATTTGGAAATACCATTGTTTAAAAAACTACATAATAACAAGAGATAATAAAACAAATTATTAATAACAAAGAAAGGGAGGTAAAAAGTTCATATGGAATAACACATACTAGGTTTCCATGAAGGAATAAATCTATGTAATGTTAATATTTATACATTGAAGAAGATATTATATAATTATTAAGAGTAATAAAGTTAACTAATCAGAAGAATGCATATGATAACTTGAAATATAAGTACATCAAAACCAAAAATTATGTGATAATTTATCTGAACATTTGTTGCATTAGATATAAAGGTAAAAAAGATAAAATATTCATTCATCATCCTTTTTTTCTAAATTTATGGAAATATTTTACGGTATATTAATAAAATGAAATACAATTACATTATACATATCTATTTAATAAGAACAATTTCACCCTTTTGTTTTGCTTCGATCAATTTCCAATTCATTACATATTACAAGAAATTAATATCCAAATATTATTTTTTTATTCCTAATGAAGTAAAATTCACTTCAAATAGATCATGATATAAAAAATATAATGTTAATAAATTCCATTAATCTCTAGTTATTATTATGGAAAATGGTTAGAAAAGGTTATCCAGTATGGATAATTATATATATGGTGAAGTAATGAATTCTTCTCTAAAACATTGTCCAAAGATCTACATAATTGATTTTTATAATTACATATCCACACTACCATCCAAAATAATGTGATCCAAAACATTAAAAATAATGATAATGAATTTCCAAAATGAACATATCAATAATCCCCCAAATAAAATGAACATTATTTTAGTTGTCATATTCAAAACATGTTAATTATATCATCATGTATTCTCTTGAAATATAGTAATAAATTAATTACTATGTAAAAACATTGAAATCATATATGAATCATTATTGAATAAATAAGAAACATATTGTTAGATATAATTTGAAAATCCAAATATGTTATGAACTCCATCAGTTATAGTAAAAACCATTATGTCAACAAATCATTTATCATTCTAAATGAACTCCATACTATCCAATTTACATTATCTATATCAATAATCACTTCATAATAACATCATTATTTCACTCTCAATAAATTATTAAGGGTTATCCTTCCATAAATATTTTTTCCATTGAATTTCAACATTCTGGTGAATCATTTTTCGTGGTCATTGTTACCATTCAAAATACACATTCAAAACCTTTATGAAGAAAGTAATGCAGTAAAATCCTTATACAATTAATAATTTTTATAACAAGGGTAACATTGAAAAATAATCAATTGAAATAATTATTGAATACAATGATAATAAAATAAATCATTCCACTTTTTTGTGGTAAAATAATATTCTTCACCATGATCTATTTACTTCTGTTTAGGTATATTACTTTGATGCTTGACATATTGATTTGCATACTGCCCCATCTCATTATAGTCCAAGCATTATACATTCGGAAAAAATTTCATTCCCTATAAATCATGGTTATGGTGGAAATTCTCTGAATACATGTAGATAAATCACATTTTCTCCAAGCATGCGCCATATTGTTTGTTTCCATGATTATCACATACGGGAAAATCATGTGTCCCTTTTCCCTTTATGTGCCTTTGTCCTCATCATCCTCATATTCTATTTCTTCAACTATAATCCATAATAAAAAATGTATTATTTATATATCATGTTGTCATATGATACTATTCCCTCATATAATTATAATTATTATGGGACTAGTTCCCTTGGAAATATTGGCTTCATGCCATCAAATAATTCGTATTTATTACTCTATGGATTACATTACTTGATATGATTCCCATTCCCTATGATAGAATAAAATTCATAATGAATTTACATAATATATTTGATCCTATTAATATATTAAATAATTTATAATCCCGGAAATATTGAAATAATTGCCTTTAATTGAGAAATTTATACAATGCTAATATCATAATCTTAAATACACTTTAATTTGGGACATTGTAATTTTAAAATCCATTAAAATTTTTGAAAAGAAAATTTTTATTACCCAAATTATATTTCCTAGGAGTTCCAAAACATGATTGTAGTATATAGCATTTTCATAAACCATGTGATTATCTGATTCATTCTAATGTGTCCATTTCAGAATTTTTTCCCCTAGGCACCTCTGTGAAAAACCAATTCCCACTTATAGTATCCATACATGGATGTATTACTAGGAAAGACACATTATCTATTCTTTAAAATAAACTAATATTTCCTTATATACTTATCCTCAATTAAATTCATAAGGTTATGTCCCATAATCTATATTTTCCTAAATTTATTTCTCAATGTTTCTACTAAAATTTCAATAACACCAACCATAATGGCCCCAATGCCAGTATCCTACTACCAACACCAGTATTAAAACATTGAATAAGATACATGAAATTACATTCTAAAGGAAAAAATTGTTTAGTAGTCTTTTTAGGTAAATACATACATGATTCCCATATTACATTAGAATAAACAAATTACAACAAAATTATTTTTTGATAATATCATTATTACTTCTAGAATATTTTTTCATATAGTTCATAGAAAACTTCTTGGATTAATTAAAATGGAAATAAAATAAGGTAGATCTAAAATTTTCAATAATGGTTAAGTACAATAGAATCTATCATGAATCCGTAAACATAATTAATATGGAAAGATAAATTACTAAACACAAGTTTCATTTATATAACATGAATATCAATAAAAGATAACATATAATCAATATGGAATGGTAGACGAGTGAAAAAAATTCCATTTAATCTATATACTACCAATAAAATAAATCCATATAGAATATCATAGTAAAAATATGTTGGGAGATAATAAAAACCGAATTAGTAACGAAGTAAATTCATAGTTATTGAGTGTAATTTTCCCATGTACCTGATACGTTTATAGCGAAGATCTATCCCATATAAAGTTTAACAATACTATGTAATACCCCATTAAATTTGGACAACAATCTCATATCTTGAGACTACTGATGCATTGTGGGGATATAAATAACTATTACACACCTGTTTCTTAAATTTCCAAAGAATTCCTCCTATATATAATAATCATTTTAATTCATAAACAATTTTCCTTATAATAATGTATACATATTTAGTAATGGATATTAATTTATCAATATTTCCCCCAGATAATCAAATGACAATAAATTTTGTCATCGTGTAAAAAAATTGTATATGTTTTACGAAATAAATATATCAATCACATTAGTATTTGGATATTTAATATAAATTTAATTTCAAATGAAAAAAGATCCCAAAAAAATTTATTGATTCTAGTGAATGTTAACAATCAAAAAATAATTTGATATTGAAAAATAGTAGTTACCACTTTGTAATTTTTAGATTATGTACAATGGAGGAAATAATTGAAATTGAATCTTAAAATACCATTAATAATGTTTGAATCATGATATTCAATGTCCATGAAAAGTATATATGTAATGAAGTGACCATTCAAAATGGTACAGATCATTTGTGTATCGGTTTTAATCCTAGTTTTTTCATTTTGAGTGTGCCTTGTGTCCTGAGGAATGTTTTTGGAAAATCTAGTGATTCTTTAGAGCTAAGAGCTCTGACACTCGGAGGAAACAAGCCTGGTGCATAGTTTTTTTGAAACCATGCACCTGATCATGCATGGTTTGTCCAAAACAAAGTGAGGTGTTTTAGAGGGATGTAGAGGGAACATGGTTTGACTAAACTATGTGATACTAACTGAATGGCCAAGTGTTTTGTCTCAATATGAGACAGAGTTCCTTTTCATGGGTTACTCACAGTTAGCTTAACTTTTCACCTAGCCATGTGGAGGCCCTGATCTATAATTAATCATGAATATTATTAGTGCATGGATTTACCAACAATAAAGACAAACCCTTTGTCTATTTAATGTGGTAATATTACCCCTTATCTCATAAAATATTATAAAAACCTCACCACTCTTTTCTATCTTCCTCCATACACAGTAGATCCATTCTAGAGGAAGCATTCCCTACCCTTAATATAGTGATCTTGATTACTCCCTTATTTAGACTCTGGTCAAACCATTGTCAGTTTCTTTTGATATCTCTCTATTAGAGATATAATCCCATTTCTTATTTCCACAGTTTATCTTTCCATCCCTTTTACAATTTTTGGGCGAATGATTTTTAACTAATTTTATAGAATTTATAAATTTGTGATATTTATTCGATTCATCTCCAATTCAAATGTCAGTGTTGGATAACAGGTCATCTATGAGCCCAAGGTAGGTGTCATGGATTTTAACCCTAATATTTTAGGTGCTTTTATTGACTTTTTCAATGTGTCTCACACCAGGATTTTCGTCCCGTTGCCCAAATATTTTTCATGACCTGAATAATTAATTTTTCAATGAACAGATATACATATATACCCATATTATGTTTTTATCAGTTTTCTACTTCATAGATGATTGCGCATTGGGTGTTCCAAATTGATTACACTCTATTAACTAATATTTTTTTTGACCTGAACCATGTCGAAGAGTTTTGGCATGACCCTGATATGAATTTTCCTTTCTTATTAAAATAAATTCCTTACATTAAATAAATGGATATTGGGGGAAGGAGAATAAAAAAAATATCATTATATTTGTATGGAATATGTCATTTGACCGTCTTCGTAGATAGGGATAAGTATTTATAATTTTTGAGAGGAATTATATTGTGTATATTATTTTTAATACATTGTAATAGATTATTGAACAAAGGATAAGGATCTTCAAAACATGGAATTTTGTTATACCTTTAATTGGTTGATGGATATGATGTATCACACTATTATACATTCTATTGGATAATGGGAATGGCCCCCCTCATTCTATTTCATTGGGGTTTTTCCAGAAATACTATCCACACCATCTCGAGTTTCATGAAATGTATCTAACATTCAATTGATATACATATTTTGTACCCATAAAATATCCATTTTATCCTTATAATAGTTCTAGATGCCAAAATCATTCCCTGGGTCCAGTTAGCACCTATAATCCAAGTATGTTCCTCTAAATTTCATCATTTATAGTGTGAATTTACATTCATAACTATTATATATATATGTAGTATTATCGTATAAATGGTCACTAAGTAGACTCAAATTGTATTACACTGAAAAGGGTAGATCCATCTAGGTGTCCTATATGAACCCTTGCTAGCCAACATATACTCTCCATCATTTTTTAATATTATCTAACATACCTACATACTGCTATTCTATATACACTGGATATATTATTTTTATAAACTTTTTCTGGTGATCCAAATATTTAATAGCACGCCCTTATCGAGTATCATTTGGTACCAGAGTATACCTTATGATTGTTGGTGTGTATAATGCAATGTGAACGATCATGGATGTCTAATCATTTTAGCACATAGAATGGATCATGAGAGCTAACAACCAAATATATTCACGTGATGTTGGTAGAGTTTTCTTTTTTCCCTATTTTTACTTTTATATTTTTGTATATGAATTTTATATTCCTGTTCATTATATCCCCTTGTTTCCCTTTTTATATATCATCATTCCAATACATCATCATTTATTTGACTCAGCTTTTTTCTTTGATTATTATTTAAGTATCTTGGTTCTTCATGCCTCCTCTAATTATATTTTTCAAATATATCTACTATGGAATCTTTTATATTATTCTTCTACTATTGTATATTTATATATTACTATAATTGTTACATTTTTCTATGAGTTTATAGTATCCCAACTCTCACAGTTGGTTTATTTGGAAGGACCATATCTCAGTCGACTTTCACAGAGTGTCTGACCAGTTTCTCACCACAAAAATTGTGGTTGGATCTCAGTTGATTCTCATCTCCTTTGCCTATGTGATGTTTAATGTTCAGGACATAGAGGTATTATGGAGGTATTTAGAGGGCCTCACCCTATCCGGCGATCCCTAGATCATTAAAGGTCATTTTAACTCTTTTTCAAGACTTGAGAAGAAATAGGGGGAAATATGTTTCCAAGATGTGCCAGTCTAGACATTTTCCAATTCATGGAATGTAATGACCTTTTGGATATGGGGTAAGATGGTGATGCCTTTACTTTTTTCAACAATCAGCGTGGTGGGAGGCGAATGTGGTGTCTTCTCTACTAGTGATTGATGAACAAGGCTGCTTCAACCTTGTTTATGGATTACAAATAATCTCATCTGGTGCGGTGCCTCATAGATCACTGTCCACATTATCTCTACCTAAATTAATATTTGTCATGGGGATCAACATCCTTTTTCTACAACCTGGGTGGAGGAAAATACTTTTCTGATGTGGTTAGGGAGGCCTGGAGTATTCATCACTTTAGTAACCCGTGGATCACTTTTCACAACAAACTCAGGAGGCTAAAGCATCTTCTTTGGTGTAGGAGGAAGAAAATCCCCGATCAGGACAAAGATTTGGTAAAGGTCAACTAGGAGGTTGCCCGACTAGAGGCTGGTCTAAAACAGGAGTGGGATAGAAATATTTTCAAATAGTAACAAATTAAAAAGAACTTACTCACATATACTCTCTTAAGACAAGAGCAGGTAGAGAGTGAAGGGGAATGGTATAACATCCCCAAATGATATAGTGTTATATGGATAAATGATAGGACACATGTCAACAAGGTGAACCTTCTTTTTTTGGGAGCCTGTCTGATTAGAACTGCACAATTAAGCATGCATGTCCTGGAGTAGTGATCACGATTGGTGAACTTCTGGAAAGTTTCCCAGGTGTATGTGACTGAGGACAAAGCACACTAGAAAGGACATGTGTTGGCATGTGAGGAAAATCATTAGTTAGATGACCCATTCGGGCATGTGGGTCGACACTAGGGTGGGTCCCATGTGTATGCAGGGCAACTGGTGGAACCTGGTAGGCCAGGACCCGACATCTATGTTATGGAGGGGTGTCTGTGCTATCCCCAGGACTCAGTTGATACATGTGGTATCAGAGGGGGAACCCACCCTTAAGTGCGGTGCACTACCTAGGTTGAGATGTAGGGCCCACAACTAGAAAATTTTTCTCGAAAGGGGAGTGATTTTAACATCCTTAAATGGTACAGGGTTAAATGGTTAAATGATAGTACTCATGTCAACAAGATGCACCTTCCTTTTCAGATGCATGTCTGATTAGAACTCCACAGTTTAGTGTGCTTGTCCTGGAGTAGTGATCAAGATTGGTGACCTAGTGGGAAGTTTTTCCATGGTGTGTGTGAGTGAGGAAATAGAACACTAGAAAGGACATGTGTTGGCCTATGGGGATAATCATTAGTCAAATGACCCGTTCCAGCATGTGGTTGGACCCTAGGGTGGGCCCCATGTGTCTGTAGGGCAACTGGTGGTACCTGGTAGTCCAGGACCCAATGGCCATGTTAAGGAGGTTGTCGGTACTGTCACCGGGACTCAGTTGTTACACGAGGGTCCAATGGGTACATGTGGGAGACCACAATATGGGTTTTTTTTGCATGCATCATGGATCAGCAATGTGTTCACTAGACAATAATTCTCCGGGCCGATGGTTCCTTTTCTAGATATTGTGATGAGGAGGGTGTTATGACAAATGAAAGTATTAAATCTTTGTTGAAAGACACCAATCCATGCATGGCCAGAGGTTTTTTAAGAGGTTGTGCATACCATTTTGAGGATATCCCAAGAAGTGTTTCAGAGAAATATAATAATATTTTAATGAGGGTTTCATTGGAGGAAGAAGTGTGTGAGGCTCTTTGGACTTTAAATATGGAAATATCTCTATGACCTGATGGCATTCCAGGGTCCTTTTATAGAGTATAATGGGACATTGTCATGGGAGACTAGTGAGAGAAGTGAATGAATTTTTCCATGGTGGAATCTTTCCTCGTATTTCATGTGTGACCAAGATGGTTCTGATTCCAAATATGAGAAATCCATTGTCAATCGATCAGTATCATCCCATAAGCATGTGAAATATACCTTACATGGTTTTGGCCAGCATTCCCAATAAAATGATGGACCCCGATTCGATTCCTAGTTGGATCCTGAGAAGCACATGTTTATTAAAGGGAGGTCCATTTAGGGGCTAATTGGTGTGGTGCAAGAATTGATCAGTGACACCAACAACTAGTCCTTCGGGGGTAATTTGATGATCAAGATGGTTATGAGTAAGGCATATGACATGAGGGAGTGGGGATTCATACTTAGGGTGATGGCCTATATGGGGATCTCCAATTGAACTCGTGATCCGATTTTCAGTTGTTTCAACTCGGCATGGATCTGAACCTCATTTATGGGAAAACAGTTTGGGTTCATTATGGCTTGTCTTGGTACTAGGTAGGGTCACCCCTCTCCCCTACTCTCTTCATTCTATCCCAAAATAATCTTATCTGTCATATCAATCAATGTATTTATATGGGAACGGTCATCCCTTTCCGGACTCGGCATGATAAAAGATGTACCTAGCATTTAATGTTCACGGACGACATAATTTTGTTTATTAATGGTTGTCACAGGTCAGTAAAGGGGATGATTGGGCTCCTGGAGGATTATTGCAAGTGGAGTGGGAAAGTGGTGAATAGGGACAAAATCCTTTATTACACTATAAGGAATGTTTCAGATTGAAGGGAAAGGGCCTGGATGCCTGCTTGAATTTGAGGAAGGGTTTATTTCCAAAGGAGTACCTTGGGGCCCTGGTGAGTCCTCTGTCTCTTAGAATCCACCACTTTGAAAAATGTGTTATTAAGATCTCTGGGAACATTTTCAACTGAAAAAACAGATTTATTTCCTTTGGAGGACACATTACCATTTTGAATAGTGTCCTTGTGTCCATTCCCATGAATATTTTGTCCACCTTGATGGTTCCCAAAACTATGGTTGCCACACTGGAGAGGATTATGGTATCTTTTATTTGGGATGTGAAAATGGAAGGTCGGCATCATTGAGCGTCAGTTAAGAACCTCTCCAATACTCTTTCAGAGGGGTGCATAAACATGCGGAGTTTCACTCTGACCATGTAAGGGTTTCACACTAAACTAGATTTGGAGACTATGGAAGGAAGAAAATAATGGTATAGGATTATACAGGGAAGATATGGGATGAATGAAAACCATGAGAGGGTGATGCCTTCTATGATTGGGAAGCGGATCGGTCTATACATGGAGCTCCTCCAACAATATTCAAAATGGATAGTGGGTAGGGGGGACCTTATCTTCTAGAATAAAAATTGGGGGGGCTGGAAAGTTGTAGTTTTTGGGATTCCCCTCTCTAGATTACTCCCTCAAAGAGGAAAGTTATTATCCTGAGTTTCTTTTGGCCATTCATCTGGAGAATAATCATGTGGACTTCAATAACATTGTGTTCAATGATGATCCGGATAGAATTATTTTTACCGGAATCACTTCTGGTAAGTTTTCCATTAAGGATTTTATGTGTGTGAGGAGGGTTACATCCACTGAAGTCCCATGGAGGGTGATGTTGTGGTGCAAGGAGGTCACATCCAAATTCAATTTCTGGCTGTGGAGATTGAAGAATCAATATTTTCCAACTGAGAAAAATATTCAGTTCGTTGGAGTGAGTATCACCTCTAACTATTGGTGTTGTTGTAATCCCAAGCAAGAATCTGTGGGGTATGTTTTTTTATAGTGAATGGGCTACTTGGGTTTGGCATGCCATCGGGGAATGTGTGGGATTGAGAAATAAGGGATGGTAGCAGGAGGATTTTCTCAGTGGTTGGTTTAACGGAATGGAGGAAAATGGAACTAAGTGGAAAGCTAGAGAAGTTATACATCTCGAGTAGTGTTGAACCCATTGGATGGACAGGAACGAGTTAAGGCACAATGACCTGCATAGTTCTCACACATGAATAATATTAAAAATTCTGAATTTACGGTTGGACTTAGTCAGGTTGTGCTCAGCATGTCATGGCACACCGTCTGTAAGGGTCGTTGTTTCGAAACGTTCCTTTCTCAAGAAAATCAATGGCTCGGGGTAGGGGAATTGGGTTTGGTGGCATCCTCTACAATGTAGACTAAAACTTAACATGGATGGGTCCTTTTTGGGGGGAGATGTGGGAAGGATGTGTAATAAAGTACCATGAGGGGGTTGTTATTGCATCATTTTCGGCCTTCTATGGCAGGGGAAATGCACTTTAGGTGAAGGTGTAGGTGATGGCTACCAGCGTGGAGATGTGTAATTAGAGACAAATATTACTCAACATGGTAGAAACAGATTCATTCATCCTATATAAGGCACTCTCCTTTTAGAACTGTTTCCTTGGAAAATTGAGTACATCATTATGAATTGGAAACAACTCTTGGGAAATCACACTGAGTTCACTCACACATGGTAGGAGGGGAATAGGGTTGCGGACTTTTTTGGCGTCTATGGCTTCACCAAATCTAAGTATGTAACTTTTCCCTAGTTAGGGGTCTTTCCCTCAAGAGGGCCTCAAACATGTAGTTAACAATACTCTTGGCTTGCATTTTTCAGACCCGCATGATTCTTTTGTTCTTTTATTCTATAAAATTTAATAAAAATCATTACTTTCAGTCAGTCATAACATTAAATTATTCCTTAGTTAAGGGAAATTGAGATAAAGTCCCCCACGTCACTCTTTCTTTTCGTTGAACATTATTTTAATACATTTTTATATCTTTAATCATGTTATTAAAATATTAATGAACAAAATTAATATTTATAATATCATATACAATCCTCTTATAACATCTTATATCCTTCTTGTTAACAATATTTCATTTTTTATTATTTTCGATGTTAGTTTCCCTATTTTAGGATTCATGATTTGTTATGAAGTTTTATTTATATTCCATATTACATATTCATATTAACACCATAATAATAATAACATAATTATAGTATTTATCTTTCCATTATACTATTAAAACCTATCATGAAATATGGTTTGGATAAATGAAATATATAATGTCCATGGAGAAGGTTGGTCATATGTATGCGTGAGTAATGTTTCCATTTTCAATAACCATTGTGGAATGATTTTTGTTCCCTCTATAAATGGGGATGACCTCATTTTTTTAGGGTTCAAACATTCCAATCAGTTTCAAATGGGATTATTCGTAGAACCGGAAACATCCAATGACTCCATATTGATTTAAACCAACTCTCCAAAGTTAGGTGCTCATTATTTGTGGACTAAATGAAGCTTAAGAATTTTCATCGGTCTAGATTATGGGAGGTCAAAACCATCACACCTTTTTGGGGGGAATTATTGTCTACCCCGAGACTCTCTGAATGATTTGTGTTATGTTCGTGAATCCTTATTAATTTACCACGTATGAAAATGACCATTCCTTTGGATCTGAAAATCAATTATTGATATGTATTTGATTTAGAGATTCTTTAATATGTATTTGAATTTATTCATTGATAGATAATCATCTGTATTTATTAGAGATTATTATTCAATGGTGTCCATTATGGTATTATATAGAAATCTCTTGGTCCTTATGATAACCATACTGGTATTAAAGCCACTCAATGGGGAATTTGAATTTTATTATCGTTCAAAAGTACAGGGATTATTTCATATTTGGGACCATACCCGCAGATGGGCTACCTACGTATCCTTATTAGAAAATAAATCATAACCCACGTAGTTCGAGTGAAGAAGAATGAGATTTATTCATGATTAATGGCTAAAAGAGATATTTCATAATTACTTTAACACTCTAAGACCACATGAGTCATGCTCTATGTGGGAAACAAGATGTATTAGTAAAAAACCTGAAAATTGTGCCTCGAAATATGAAATCATAATTAATGATGTGGGGCATACTTATGTATGACTGACAAAGATATATGAGGATCGAGATTTACATCAGGGAAGAAACCCACGAACATGGTCCACAAACCTATATTTTCTTTATGGAGATTTAAATACTTAACTTAGGGCTTACACCTGAGAAGGATGCACAAATTAGAGAGGGACTAATGGTAGGGTATTATTCCTGATAAGGAATCCCAAGTCAGAACAAATTAAGCCTGGGGTTTACTCTTGAAAAGAAGGCCTAGGTTAAGGGGATTTGAGATATAGTGCTTACTTCTGAAAAGGAGGCCCAGGTTTAGAGAAATTATGACTGGGGATTACTCATGAAAAGGAGGCCCATGTTAAGAGAAATTACGATTTGGGATTACTCCTAATGAGGATGCCCAGATTAGAGAACTTGGGTCTTATTCCTAAGGATGGTGCCTAGATTAAATAACTTCTCATCTTAAAGGATGAGGTTGAATGAAGGAAATATCTTACCTTATTTACATAAAGTTATGTAAATCACAAGGTTTTGAGAGAAGTTCCACATACTTTTTTTCAGATAAGGAATCCAACAAAGGAACCATGCCATAAATGGTTTTGAAGAGGTTTTTGAAGGCTAAATATTGAAGAAGAGTGGCGAATTTGAGGATAGAAAATGAATTGGAAGGAGGAGCGCAAGTATTGGTCTGGCACGCAAGTCCTGGTCAAGCAAGTATAGTTTCACAACATGAGTTCACTTGGGCAACAAAGAACCTTTGGATTGATACATGGGAGACTTTGGATTGGATCTCTTAGTATCATCACTAGAGGCTTTCAGATGGGTGGCGCACATGTTTCCTTGAGAGGAAAGGCAGTGCGCAAGTATTATCACTTCTATTAAGGGCTGGACACTTAGGCGCAGAAGTATTGATGAGTTATAATACTTATTCCTTATTCTTCCTCTTATGAGAATCCATTATAGGTTAAGAATTACCTTAGAAGTGTTCGAAAGACTTCAGATAGAGACTTGGGTGACCAGAGCTTGAATCTGAGTTTTGGATTTTTTTCATCCTCAAAATGGGGGGCCCACATAGGGAATTTATTGGCCACCTGAGGTTGGAAAAAAATAATGGTTGGGCGCACAAGTGACCTACGCGACGCATATTTGGCATGCATGTGACTTCCGCACCAAAATCCAAAATGACTATAAGACTTATCCTTTGAAAAATTGACGTCTCTTCAAAGGGTGACCTTCTTTTTATGATTAAGGTATTCCCCTTTGATCATTATTTTGACTATGGGATGGAATTGAGAATCAAAAAAAGTCCCCCCTCAGAGTTGTATCTGAAGATAAAAGAGGATTTTTCTCTGAGGTGAGAAGAAACAAGAAATCATGCTATTTAAAGTCATACATGTTGGACTATAAAAGTCTAATGTTTAAGGTCGAATAGCTTTGACCGAGTGGATTTAAAATTGACTCAATTCATTGATAATTTGTTTCAAAACATATTACCACAATCATGTATGGAGGGGAAAATTGTAAACTGTGACTTATGAAATTTTGAATCTGAGGAATGATATGAAAAAAGGTCTAAAAGGAATTTAAATAAGTACTTCCTAAGAGTGAAGTTATTATTATTTAACAAAACCGTTAGGGGGATGAATTATGCAGGGACACTTAAGGGAATTGGCTGCATAGTCAAATAATATCATCTTTTGGCTGATAGACCCATTATGTGGAATACTTATGCAAGGCCACATAGGGACATGTGCTGCATAGTCAGGAAAAAGAACTCTAAAAATTTTCCTTTTTTATTGCTAAAAGCCAGTGATTGTTTATGGAGATTCAAATTTTCCAAAGCATAGAGTCTGCTGTATAGAGAGAGGTACTTGAATATGGATTGGATATTTCTAATCAATATTCTCAATGAATTGGATTAATGTCACTGCTGCGAAAGTCTAGCCCAAACCTAGGGAATGGAAATATAAACCATAGACTTGAATACTTTCAGATCAGGGAAAAGAGTATGGGAAAAATATATTAAGGATGGATATTTTTTTGTGGATCCCTTTATATTGTCGTTAAGGCAAATAAAGACAAAAGTGGTTTTCCTCCAAAGAATGAAATTACCACTATTTAACAAACTCGATAGGTGGTTGAAATATGCAGGGCCACTTAAGGGAATTGGTTGCATAGTCAGATAATAGCATCTTTCTGCTGAAAAATCCATTATGTAGACTACTTATGAAAGTCCACCTAAGGTCACGTGCTGCATAGTCATGAAAATAGATTCTCGTGTATCAAACATTTTGCGACCAAAATTCAAGAAAATTATTATGTAGATCTGGAAGTATTTAAGTTTAGGTGTATGACACATCAAAATGGGCATCATCCAATGCATGAAGGAGATATGCAAACCAATGCTAACCATAATCATGTTGTGGTTGGGTCCTGAATTGAGATGTTGGGCATCACTACATATCTTATTAGAATGATAATCAAGCCAAATGTAGTTCTTGAAATACAGTTTAATGTCATGTGGGATGAGAATGTATGAGATCTTAGTTTAGATTTGTAGAGTATGGACCATAATGAGGGAGACACCTTGTGTGTTTGTTATAAACCTGATGTGAAAAAATTCCGGGGTTTTCATTGCACATTCATGTTTTCACAGGGGGACTTTTCATCCAGGGGACTGAAAGTGGAATTTCGGGATAGTCCCAAAGACATGGGGCTGGATTCGAGGGATGCTCAAATGTTCCTACATATCCCATGAGGATCGGATTAAAGCTACACGTAGTTCTTAAAATACCCTTTGTACAGATTTGGTTCGTACAAGTGAAGGGTGAAAGGGTACTTTAATGAAATCATGGTTCTTTTCAGTTTAGTGTCATGTAGTAGGGAAAAAAGGGATGCACACAATTTAACGTCATGTGGGACGGAGGTGAACCAACATGAAGAGATTGGTTTTGGGATACTTCACGAATCAACATCGTATGAGACGGAGGTGAACCGATGTGGAGAGATGGGTTTTGGGATGCTTCTTGGATCAACATCGTATGAGACGGAGGTGAACTGACATGAAGAGATTAGTTTTGGGCTGCTTCACAGATCAACATCGTATAAGATGGAGGTGAACCAATGTGAAGAGATTTGTTTTAGGCTGCTTCAAGGATCAAAATCATATGAGATGGATGGGAACCGACATGAAGATATTGGTTTTGGGATTGAACCTTGGGAGGTTTCCTATGTACCCAGCCTAGAAGGAATGGATCAAAGTCCATGTAGTTTAATTGAAAATGAATTGGTGATCGAGTTTTACTTTAGGGAAACGACCTAGAAATGGTGTTGGGACTTATAGATGGTAAGCAGCCCAGAGAGGGTATTATGGTTGAAGTTTTTTTATGCTCACATGATTCATACTCAGTGTGAGAAAAAAGATGTAGCAATAACCCTAACGATGCACAATTTAATGTCATGTATGACATGTAAGGGACTAGACATAGTTTAACGTCATGTTGGACAATGGAAGGGATGTGTAGTTTAAAGTCTTACAGTAAGGACTTTGGGGACTATGCAGCTAAATTTCATGCAGTAAGGACAAAAGCAGTTTAAAGTCATATACATGGACCAGTGCTACATTGTTTAGCATCATGTAGCTAGGAAAATAATGTTTAACATCATGTTGGACAAATTATGGACTTTTATAGTTTAACATCATGCGGGACAAGGGTTTTCGGTCAAACGTCATATAGGATGTGATTGAGGAATTTTTTTCTTCAGTTTAACATCATGTGGGATGAAAAAAGGGACATTTATAGTTTTACATCATATAGGACAAATGTACAGTTTAATGTCATGTAGGACATAAGGGGACCATGTAGTTTAATGTCTTGTGGTGATCACTAGGGGGCTATGTAGTTTAAAGTCTTGTAGTGAGGGATAAAGAGTTTAAGGTCATATGGATGGACCAATGCTTCATTGTTTTGTTTCATGTAGCTATGAAAACAATGTTTAACGTCATGTTGGAGGATTTATTATGTATTTGTGTTACAAAAAATACTTTTCAAGAATCTTTCTTTGGTTGGAGTTGTAATGAGTTCTCCATCCATTGAGATTAAAGAATAAGCTCTATTGGAGTAGACCTTATGTATTGAGTAATTTCATTCCCACATTGACTCAAGATTGGGAGGTTTCATTCCTAGTATCATTGGTGTTCTAAGAACCAATACCAATTCTCCTTGAATGAATGAACGAAGAAGAACTTTTTTGTTGAAAACTTGTGCTATTCGATTTTGATCGACTTCCAAGTGGTGCAGGGTGCACAATATTTTTTTATCCAATCATTCCAATTCATCCAATATCTTTTAAGATTGATCATCTGTAGATGAACGATCATAAATGGATACTCTGAGTGAAGGTAATTGAACCTCAATGGGCAGGACTGCTTCTATTCCATATACCAATGAATATGGAGTTGACCGCGTAGTAGTGAGGGTTGTTGTCCGATAAGCCCATAAATCATGAAAATGTTTATTAGGACATGATTTTTTATCTTTATCAACAATATTTTGCAGTATCTTTTAAAGAGTCTTATTGAAGGATTCTATTTGGACATTGGCCATTACATGATACCGAGATGAATGGTTGGATTTGATGTTGTATTCTTGATATAACTTCTTTACCTTGGATGAATAGAAGTTGGTGCCATTGTCCATCAATATGGTATGAGAGACACAAGATTTGGTAATGATGTTAGAATTTATGAAGCTAACAATTCTTTTAGAACTAACTTCTTTGAGTGGTATTGCCTCTGCCCAATTGGAAAATAAGTCAGTTACAGTAAGAATATACTTAAACTGCTTGGATATAGTCAAAGGGTAAGGTCCTACTACATCCATTCCCCATGTGGAAAATGGCCATGAGTACATAACTATAAGGAGAAAATCTGGTGTTTGATGAATGAATTTGGCACATACATGGAATGAATGACACTTCGTGGTGAAATCAACACAATATTGTATCATTAAGGCCAAAAGTATCAAAGAATTAGAATTTTATCAGACAGTCTATGTCCAGACTAGTGCTCACCACAGACACCTGCATGTACTTCGTTCATGACAACCATTGTCTCTTCACCATCAATACATCTGAAGAGAATTACATCAAAACCACTTTTGTAGAGAATTTTTTCTAGGGGATCTGGGCTATCATAAAAAGTAAAATAGGCCACACATTGCCAGACTTATTCTTTCCTGACTATATTTGGTGGGAGTCTTCCATTTTGTTGGTATTCGTTGATAGGTGTCA
Organism: Viscum album; assembly: GCA_963277665.1. Lineage (NCBI taxonomy): Eukaryota > Viridiplantae > Streptophyta > Magnoliopsida > Santalales > Viscaceae > Viscum > Viscum album. Next base: position 234,346,166 of record OY728157.1, on the reverse strand, counting down.
TCCATCCTGTAGTATGACCATATGCTTCATAAATGGGACAAATTTCATTGATTAACTCTATTCTAATTTGAAATAAGGTAAAATTGAATGACGGTGGAAAATACTGATGATTGTTTCATCCCGATTTGGATCTGCCAGAGCTGGGGCTACATTATCCAATGCATCAACTTGGACGTTTTGTGATCGTGAGACATAAGAAAATGTCGGTTCTGAAGGAAATTCTGCCATTAAATCTTTGATGTAATCATACAAAGGGATTAACTCTTCCTTTCTATGGAATAATCCCCATTGACTTGTTTGATTACCAGGTCTTAATCACCTTTCACCTTTAAGTGATTCACCTTTTCCTGATGCGCCAACACCAATCCTGAGATGAGAGCATGATATTCTGCTTCAATCTTTGTAACGCCTTCCAACAATAAGATGGAATAGGGTAGAACTGCCTTTTTAGGGGAAATAAGTACAATTCCCAACCCAAATTTGTTGAATTTATGATCTTCCATTTTCTCCCATGTTGGACTTCTGGAAGCACCATCAAAGTACATTTTCCATGATTGAATATTATCTCGATTAGGGAAGACTTCCTCATCAGGAAGTTTGATATCTAAAGATGTATCTTCTACTGAAGGGTGTTAAGTAAGGAAATCAGCTAGATCTTGGCCCTTTATTTCCTTTTGAGACAAATACTAGATATCAAACTGCTTCCAAATAACTGCCCACATTTCCAGACGTCCTTTAAGCATTGGACGACTAAGGATGAATTTTAGCGGGTTATTACAAGATACCAATCGGACCTCATGATGTTTTAGGTAGCATTTCAATTTCTGATCAACAATTATTAACTCTAGGCACCACTTATCAATACTTGAATATCACATTTCTGCCTCATGCATAGTCTGACTGAGATAATAAAGGTTGTTTTCATTCCCAGCATCAATATTTTGGGCAATGAAGGCACCCAATGATCGCTCTAAAGCTGTCACATAATTAATAAGTGGTATTCCTTCAATAGGTGGCATTAATACTGGTGGAATCATGATATATTTATTGAGAATATTGAATGCCTCTTGACATTCTACCTTCCACTGGTATGTGACTCCCTTCTTTATCAATTTGGTGAAGGGTAAACATTTTCCAGCCAGATTAGAGATGAAATGCCGAATATAGGCCAAATGTCTTTGATGTCCTCTCAATTTCATCAAATTTTGAGGAGGTGTCATACCATGGATTTATTTTTTCTTCTCAGGATCGACTTCTATACCATGATGGCGTACAAAAAAGCTGAGAAATTTTCATGAGGTTACACCAAAAGAACATTTTAAGTGGTTCATCTTCAAATTGTGTTATCGAAGTTTGTGGAATTTGATTTCCAAATCAGGCAGGTGATTATAATGTTTTCTATATTTAACCACCAAATCATCCACATAAAATTCAACAATTTTCCCTAAAATGGGTTTGAGAATATGGTTCATGGCACGTTGATATTTTGCACCTGCATTTCTCAGGCCAAAGGGCATTACCCGATAACAAAACACACCTTGAGGGGATCTGAAGGCTGTAGATTATTAATCATATGGATCCATTCAGATTTTATTATACCCAGAATATCCATTCGTGTAGGAAAGTGCTTCATAGCCAGTTGTTGCATCAATTAAGAGTTCTGTGATCAGAACTAGAAAATCATCCTTGGGACAATGCCTATTAAGATCACTAAAATCAATGCAAACTCTAATTTTTCCATTCTTCATTTTCACAGGGAAAATATTATCCATCAATTTGGGATACTAAAATTCTCTGACGAAGTTAGCTTTGATAAGATTATCCACTTCAACTTCAATTTTGGAGGCATAAGTTTGGTTTTTTCTTCTTGTGGCTTGCATGAATCCTCGATGTTCTTCTAGAAAACCCAAATGATGAGTATAAACATCAGGATCAATCCCTAGAATTTCTGTATTTTTTTATGAAACTATATATCAATTTTGATTTAAAAATTAAATATACATTTCATTCTCTTTAAGAGTCATGTCCACACTAATTAAAGTGGGCCGCAGATCTTCTTTTGTACACCAATTTGTTTCTCTGATTTCATCCATAGTGGTACAGATACCCTCTTCAAATGATGGAGTAGAATCTCTAAGATCATCCTATTCTTCTTCAATATGTGTTATTTCCTCTATTTTTACTTGAGTAGTAGATAACAAAGAAGAACTACAATGGTCGGGATAGATGTTAAAATTTGAACGTCTTCGATAAGAGGCTTCCATTTCTGACCCTATTAATGAAGGGTCATCCTTGGGTAATAAAAGAGATATTATGGATTGAGAATCGACATCATAATTCATCATTGGTATGCTATATCTTCTTTTGGCCTGGTTGATGAAGTATAGAATTGCTGGATTTCAACGGATGAAATGAATACATCTCTATTTGAGCTTTCATCATTGCCTCGTGAATCAACAACTTCTACAATGTTTTTTGGCTTAGTTGTCATGATTGACAGTGTGGATGTTTCCATAAGAGTATTTGGATTTCGGTCTTTCATGTAAATCTGACTGATAGGCAACACATAATCTGTATTCACATGTATGAATGGGTTTACTGAATCTTTTCCAAACCATATAGAGCATTAGTATTGGTAACTTCCTTTGATGTAGATACCTCTTTTCCCTCCATGTGATAGAATTTTGCCTCAATTTAATGAGATTCACATGTTTTGAATGGGGCTTTATCACCATACAATGCCCCAATTTGACCATTGAAATAATATTTCAGTCATTGATGTTATGATGAAGGTATATCTATATTTTGAAGTAGCCAAGGTCTTCCAAGAAAAATGTTGAAGGTTGTATCATGATGAACATCCATGAAATCTGAATTGGGTACAAGGTATCCAAACTAAGTTCAGAGTGTAATATCGCCCAGAGGTTCTTGTTCATTTTTATCATATCCTGGAAATATCAATGTAGAAAAAGATAAATCAGATTCGATGAGACCCAATCGATGAAGTGTATGAAAATGGGTGTGGTCGACTCGAGAACCATTATCAATGAATGCTCGTCAGATTTCTACATCATTTACCTTTCTAGATAAATACAAAGGTCTAATATGTCCATGCACAACATCATCTTCATCTTCATCTGTACAAGATATCCCTACATGGCATTCTGCAGGATCATTCTCTATATGGTAGACTTTAGCAGCATCAATTTCTACTTCGAATTCTTGAGGACTTGAAAAATCCTCAATAAGCACCTCCCGAAGATCATTTGATAGATTCATGGCATCCAGAATTGATAACATGGCCGGTACTTGGGCCAAACGTTTCAAGACATCATTGTTTTGGTCCAAAGGTCTATGTTTCCCTATAGGAACATGTGGTTTTGCAGGTGCCTTAGGAGTTGATTATTTAGAAGTAGATGCATCTTGTACCAGGGTAGGAGTTAGAAATACTCAAGGATTTGGAAAATTAGACCTAATAGGTCTATTTATTTGATAAGAGGAAGAAGGTGTAACTTCTAACCGATCTTCCAAAATAACTATTCCAGGACTGAATCTGCCATGTATGGAGGAACATTCTTGTTCTTTTTTAGCCCGCTGAAGGGATTTTCCACAAGTTTCTGCTGCATATACAGTTCTAGCAGGGGTATGATGGAAATAGGGGCTTCTGGAATATCCATGTATTCCTTTGTATCTTAGTCCTCTGGAATATCCTCTAATTCCTCTTTTTGATACAGGTAACTCAGGCTCATCATGATCGAAACTTTGATTAGAATAAGGATCTGTTAAGTGAATCATGTTAACAGAACCAAATATCATCTCGTCATCTGATTAAGATTCTGCCTGATTATCCAGTTTAGGTTGTGTCGTTTGGTGGGGAGGTGCATGTTATTTTGAAGTAGATGGCATAAAATATACCAGAGTCAAAGATAACATAGGCTTTTACATGAGATCATATTCTTCTAAGTGCTCTTCTTCTTTCGAATTATGCAGCCTCTTTGATGATTTTCCTTCTGACGATGGGGGTTTTACTGTGCCATTCATAGCATAAGACACAATTTATTTTTTCAATTGTGTATGTAAAATCGAATGAGTTTGACTGATCATTTTTCTGACCATCCAATCACCATATTTCTGCACATTTTTTCTTTTGACTTCGTGCCACTCGCCTTCTTCTTCTGGATCTATAACGGTAACACATGCTACCTGGGCTAAAGAGTCTTTCAGTTTCACTTGTACCAAGTCCACTGTATTTTGTAGGAGGTCATTGAAGACATAAGAATCCTAAATGGGATGCCCCAACATCTAATGAAATTGGCATTAGTTGGGAAGGTCTTCATCTCCTTCCTTGTTCGGCCATTTAGGCCTTGAAAACTGAACCAAGTTGTTTCCCAGTGCTGAGATGAAGTAACCTGGAACTTGTTCATTCTGGATGGAATAAACATTTTTCTTCAACTTCTCATGGTGTTTCTTTCTTTGTTATATTTTATCATCTTGAAAAAATAGCCTCAATTGTTTATGCTCAGGAGGTCGATCCCTTCAATAAGATGAAGGTTTTGAAGTGGAATCAGGTACAGGTTACTGTTTAAGTGTAAATTTAGCAGTCTCTACTTTCCCCATTCTCCTTCTTAGAACTGATGGAATTACATTAGTTATAGCATTAGTCTGTATAATAGAATCTTCAATCTATTGAGCGATTGAAGTAAGGTATCGAAACCCTCCTGTGTATTTCACATGGATCAATGGTTAGTGTAATACATCACACAAATTTTCCTCATAGATTGGCAACAATTTTTCTTGATAGAGTGCTAAGTTTAAGGAATATGATAATCCCTTCCAACGCGCAAAGAAATCTGAAACTCTATAATTTTCCCTTTTCTTACAATTTGTAATATCATAACCTGTAATCTTTGGAGATGTTGAGCTAAATTGAAAAAGGAATCATTAACGGAGATCTTCCCACCTGGTAATTGACCGGGATTGCAAGCTTGTATACTAGACAAAAGAATGCCCCTGTAATGATTGTACAAAACACCTGAGCTTAACTTCTTCTTGTTGTTGAGGATTTCCCATCATATGTTGACAATGAGAAACAAAATGTGTTAATTGTTGTTCTGGATCACCCAAACCATTAAAAATTGGGAATATGGTACTTGAAAAATTTGATGCAGGAAGAATTGCATCCACCCATTCAGTGTAAGCTCTCTTTTCTGGTTGAATTTGTGCATGTTTTCCCTCCATAGATTCCAACCAACATCTTAATGACTCAATGGTAGTTATTAACGTTTTTGAAACATCTGGTTGAGCTTGGACCTAAGCAGGTACAATAACTGGAGTTTGGACGGGTGTGGCAACTGGTACTACAACTGATGGTAGCACCACCGGTTGTTGTTGTGCATGACCCATAGGATTAGACCTATGAGGGTGTACTTGTAAAGGAAGATATTCTTGACCCATCCCAGTAGCTAAAATGAATTTTTCTTGACTTACTACCTCCAGCATGATTAGATGGAAGACTACCTTGATGTGGTTTTACAATCAACCTCCTTAACTCATTCATTTCATCCTCTTGGTGTGCAATCCTTTTCTCTAATGAGAGTGATTGGTCTTCTCTAGAGGAAGGGTGGAATGTAACCTAACTTTTTCACTTTTCCTTGGAATGTGCCTTTCTAGTGTATGGAATGGCATTATCCAGGGAAATTTCTTGCCCTTGGTCAACCCTATGTCTTCTGGTATGCACACCTCCTTCATTCGTTTCTGTATGCTCTGCCTCTTGACCAGGAACTTCTACATCTGATCCCTATGAGTGAGCCCCATGTTCTGTGAGATTAGTGAAAATGGAATTGATGAAATTTATTGATGCATAACTCATTTCACCCCTTCTATTGGAATTTTTGTGATACTGTCTTCTCACATGACCATGATGAGACATTGCCTTTTGTTGAGTTGATCCCTCATGAACTTCTTGATGAACCATAATTTGGAGGGAATATGCTCATAATTTGGCATGGCATTCCTCTTGTGTCTTCTTCCATAATCGAGAGAAGACTGACATTTGCTGATAAAGAGATTGAGGATTTGAAAAAGTCCCCAGTCTGGTGGACTGGGGTTGTCCTGTTGTTTATGCTCAACTCCTCGAATCCTATTTGTAGAATCTGATGGTTGGGCTAAAAGAGTCCCCAGTCTGGCAAGCTGAGCTGGTTCTTGAGATATTACATCTGCGAATTTCATAAAAGGTCCTCTGATTTTATGGATTTTAGTCCGGGAATTGACAGGATGCATCAACCTATATCCACTCAAATTACCTAGCTCAGATGACTATTGCATGATTTCTGACACTTCTTTCACATGATGATGCGCATGATCTAAACAAGAAGCATGTTCGATATTCTCATTTTCCTGATTCAAGAGTAATTCAACAAATTGTTCTTTGTATGACTGCCTTTGGGAAGAACTAGTTGAGGAATATTCCGGGAGCAAGCCATTGATTACACAAGAAACCAATTGGTTGTGGCCGTCCATGGGCAATAACATTGCAGGAGATCATTTTTTGTTGGCATTGTTGACGTTAGAGTACAGTGAAATATAGTGCTTCATGAACACCCCATACCCTGATATTAATACCAGATAGGGCATTGAAAATTAACTGGTGCAATCTTTTTAGTGCACCAAGGCATGAACGTTGGAGGGATCTCTACTGCTTTTCAACATTTGCCTATCTAGAAACTGAGAGAGATGCCAAATCAATTTGGAATTGTAACCCTTCTATTATCTTCACATGATTTTTATATTCATCATAAGATAATATTTTCTTTTTCAAGAGAAGAAGATTTTTCCACATGTTGAGATGAATATCGTGAATACAACCATCCATCAACATTTCTGGAATATAATACTGAGAGTCAGCCAAAGTCCAAAACATGACTGATACTTCACCTTTCACCAGTTGTTTTTTTTCATATTCAGCACTTCCTCTTTATAATTCGATGAGGATTATTCTACCTAATTAAACCAAAGATGGTGCTTCTTTGTTGCCTCATCATCTTCAATAAGATTGGTGGACAATTAATTTATCAAATTAGATGATGAATGACCCAGGGGTGGTTTGGAGAATGACCTACACCCCAGGCTATCTTCTAGTTGAGAAAGTATTTCACCTGTTAGTGGAAAAGCATCAGACATGACTAGCGTCACATTTGCAAGTGCCTCATGATAAGAGGGATTTCTCTTTTCTGCATTGTACTTTGAATAATTTTCCAGGAAATGTGTGTTACTACTACCTAGAGAACTTTCGCAGCTAAATTCATCATCATTGGAAGGACCACCATGGTGGGTTACAACAAAAGATGAAACCTTTTGGTCCATGATATTGTGGCCACACAGAGGGATATCATGGATCTCATCTGAAGATGATACTTCATGATCATCCAAACTATCATGTAGCAAGCCTTCATGAGGAAGTGTCTGATTAAGACCGTTAGAATTATTGTTCCCACTATTGCCAAATGAGATAGTAGAATCTTGAGTTGCAACAGATAATTGATTGAGGGCTTTAAGAACTCCATCATCGAGCAAGGCCTTATTAATGATTGGATCTTGATTTCATGACTGTGCTCAACAGGTCTTTTTCATAGACGCCTTCTTACTCACATTGAGAACCAATTTTTGGAGAAAATGGTTATTATGGAAATGTGTATGTGCCTGCTAAGGAGAAACGGTCAGGTGAGGCTGATAATCTCCATTCAAATCTGGTGTTTGTTCCTACCTTGACTGTCCGTATGACATAGGGGAGTATGCACCACAACCCTCTTGGACTGGGACAGAGGTGTATATCTATTCTGAAGTGATATGATGATGTGTCGCTCCACTTGTTGGGATAGATTTGTATTTCTTTCCTTGTGATGCTGCTGAAGTTGTTATAATATTCTGACAGGCATCCAGAATATGGGCATGGATTGGATTCTACTCATTCACAATTTTTAGAATGTTTTGGTGACTTCAGCTACTAGAACGAGAATATACATCCATTATGTTCTTGGAGTAGGTGTATGTTCCTACTCCTGTCTTCCAAATCCTGTCAGAGAATTCTGACAGTACTAATGTGTGGGGGCATAGAGTTGAGTCTGCTCCAAAATTGTTGTCGGAGCATTCCTACTAACTTCTCTGAGTGCTACCAAACGATACTGTTGGCAAGCTTGATGAACATTGGAAGGTGTATGTGCCTACTGTGTATTCTTCATTAATTATGGTTGATGATTTTTCTTCAATACTGGCAGATGAGACTGCTGACAGAATTGTTTATTGTAAACAGGTGTATGTCCCAGCTTATCAGTGGCCACCATATTAGATTAACAAAAAATGGATTATTAGAAATAAGAATTTCATACATGATGAATTTCAAATGACACATGCTAATCTGAATAGATTGAAATACACGGATGATACTTTTAAAAATAAATGACATGGAAAAAAATTTATATGTTCTTGATTAATCTGATATGCAGTAGGTTATTGTTTTTTAAGGAAAACAAATATGTTTGTGATGATCAAAATTATGAATATGCTCATTTCTGTAAGATCCCTACACCCGTGGAACAATTAATATATAATAATGATGAGCATATCATATACATGATTTGTGATATAAGGAACAGTCATGAAGAATGAATTTGGGAAAACAATCTATTAGTAAATTACTAATATTTAAAATAAAATATGTTGATTTCTCATATACATTTATAAATTTCATAAAATATTTGATATATAATTTTATTTTCTTTATTAAAACACCTATGAAAAATAATACGTTCATATGTCCATTTAAATTTGTTTATATTTTTTTATTTTATCTTGTTTACCCTTACATAACTTATATATTTATTTATTTTGTTGAAATATAATTATTTTAAATCTAATATGTTAAATAAAACCAAAAAATTTTATATAAGTATATCGAAATATATATTTTTTTGTCTGATAAAGATGATTTATTATGTTAGACCATATTTTATATTCCCACACAATTTTGGTTTTTTTCATTCATTTATATTAATTTTCAAATATCATTAATATTTTTATAATTTGAGTTAACGATAACCAATATTAATAATAATGTGTTAATTTTTTGTTTAATATTTTTTTATTTACATTAATAAATTTTTTTAATTTTTATATTTTTGTACTAATGGTTTATTCTTATTATTTTTAGGATAATGTCATATCAATCGACTAATCAACCACATAAATTTGAAGATGAGTCTACTCATTCCTATAAGGAGGAATGTTCACATGCTCTTTATAATGATCCATGTCCTTCTTTATATAAGTCATATACTCCCACAGACCCAAATAAGAGTTCGAGTGTTAGTAAATGTTTTGGTACACATTAATCAGAATTATCATTTTCTTGTATCATGGACCAGTGGATACTGATATAATTTTATGATAATGGTATTCAAAGAGGTCCTAATAGAAATAAATTCAAGATTTTTATATCTGTTTAGGGTAAATGGATATTAAATATTTTGATTAATGATTGGAGAAGTGTTGAAAAAGTTACACTATATGTGATGTGGGATTTCATTTTGTTATTCTTAGTTGTTATTTATTGACTAATCTAGAATTTTTTATATTAATATTTTTCCCCCTTATTATCATATGAAATATTATATACCTGAAATTGGAGATGTCTGGAAGAATATTTTATCATTGGAAGATAGAACATGTAGGGATTTCAAATAAACCCTCACATCAAATTTCATTTTTGGGTATATGAAACGTGGAAATCCATGTTAAATATATCATTTTATATATTAAGTCACATGGGAGAAAATTGATGAAATTATACGACAATATTATTTTTTTGTATGTGAAATGTAAACTTTTAGATGTTTTTTAAATATTAATGATATTATTTATGATTTATTATTGTTAATTTATAAAAATCAAGGATATCTCATTTAGAGATCCAATCTAGAAATGTATACCCTCATACCTTATCTCAATGTGGGTATATGTTATTGGAAGATCAAAGGATGGATGTGAACTTTCAAAAACTGTTATTTGAGTCATCATGATCTAGTGAGGATACCCCTTCATCCTTAACTAGACAAGAAAAATGGAAGAGGGTTCAGATGAGAAAAAAAGAACAACATCTTATAGATGATTTGAGGGTTGTGGATGAGTGGATTTAAATATATAAATGTAATTTACTTATTTAATTTAATTCAATTTTTTATATACATTTTAAATCATTATAGAGTTATTCAAATTATTTATACAGGATTATATTTTGGAGAAAAGAATATAGGGAGGTCTTTGTAGAAAATTGTTTGAAGAATATGTTTTATAGCATTGGGAAAGCGTGAAGACCTGGGTCGTGTATAAAGTTACATGACTAGTGTATCCATGAGAAAAGTGTTACCACGATAATCAAATTCACCAATGAAGGGATTTTATAAAAAAAATCTTTCATGGTTGATGTATATAACATAAATAATATGATGGAGGGAAATATCATAGCATCGGTACAATACATGTTTGCAGACATGAAAAGATAATTTTAAAGGACAACTCCCACTCATCTACCCACATCCATGATTCCCACTTCTCAACCAACACCTACAGACTACACTTTTTATCCAATTCCTACACCCCATCTTCCAAATCTTCCTCGTTACAAAGGGTTATATATTGAATATCCATAATATAATATTATTTCATATGGAATGATATATTGTATTTAAGATACCTTTCATCATGAATATTATGAGAAAGAGAATCAAAGGGTCACTTTATAGGATATTTTAGATATATCATCTAGAGTACTGTAACCTAAAGATGGGGTAAAAAAGGTGGACTAAGCATCCAGCACTTTTTATATTGTCCAACTAGATTCTGTGACATATTACCAAAGATGAATGTGTATATTTAATCATAATATTTGTATTAAATTTTTTTATCATTTTAAATTTAATATTTATGTGAATTTAGTTACTTGAATTCATTAAATGTTACAATATACTATTTAGACACCAAAAAAAACAAAGTTCTATGTTTTCATATATGGATTCTAGTAGTCTTGACAGATTGTCATGATATTCAAATTTTCTGTCATGTGTTTACGAAATTACAATGGAAGATAATGTATGAGGGTGTTCAAATTCTATGGGGGTTTTGAAAAATTATATCATGGATCTTGTTACTATAGATATGTTGGGAATCAATTCAATTCACGTTTTCCCTCTATGTTATAACATAATACAACCATGCAATAAATTTATTGAAAATTTACACTTATGGGTTTTCTTTTTTAGTTATATTTATAAAATGTGTAATGATAATAACAAAAAATATGTATATGGATTTATGTACCTACTATTCATTTCATATGATGTGAGAATAATAATTTAAAAATAAAGAATATTTTATATTGCTTAAATATTTAAACATAATACAATTAATTAGTGATGGATGTTTCGGTACGTTGAGAGGTATGAATCATATATCTCACGAATTGTTATTTATATTTTAAAATAATAACCACTAACACTAAATATTATTTCATATTAGTGATCATTGGTTGTTAGGTTTCTTTTTTCCATGAGAAAAAAACTATTTACTATATAATAACTATCTATGTAGATGTGCGAAAAAATTTTAAGAAAAAAATAGATCTATAAGTTTTAATTTATTAATAGTGGTCTATATTTTAATGATATTAATTTTTTTATTCATACCATTTTCTAACAGGGGATGGAATTTCATTCGATGCACAAAAAAGAAAGATAGAAATAAGGTCAATTATGTAAAAGTAAAGGTTAATTTTCCTTTTATAATTACTACATTTTAGAGATATTTCTTTGAAAATAATATTATTAAGTAAATAATAAATTTAAATTGAATTTTCATAAACAAAAATGTTCCAAATAATGTGGATATTATTTTTTATGATTTATGTATGAAATAACTACAACTGAAAGAGTTATGAAGTTCAATCTGGTTAGAATTTTTTATAAATTATTTCTTAATAGTACAATTGTTTTATTCATTATACATGGTAAATATATTCCTTTTAATATTTAGATTTTGGATGACTCTTTCCCTTATCATGAACAATATATTACACACTTACAAGTGTAATGGGAAAATTATTTTTCAGTTTTGGTTGGTATTTATTTTATTTTTAGTTAATATTGTAATTTTGAATGTTGTAATTGTAATTGTGTGTTTTATATTATTGGGATATATTTTATTTCATTTAATTAATAAATAAATATTTAATATAATAATTGTAAATATATATTTTCTAGTTGTTTTCCTAATATTTTTATGTCTACTAATTTGTGTTTGTATATTGTTTTGGTTGATAATATGTATGATATTTTAAATGATATATTTATAAAAAACCATGTCACTTATTTTATAACAGACATTAAGAACCCTTATTAACAGTTTTCTATATCATTTGTATTTAATCTAGTATAGAAAATGGTTTTCCACATTTATTATTTTGAAACTGATGTGGAAAATGGGTTATTACATCTGTTATGTTGGAATCGATTTGGAATAAACAAATTTACTTCAGTTATTTAGTAATTAATTTAAAATATCCTCCATGTCGAAGCTTTTATATGTCGGTTATCTACATAACTGATGTGTAATGGGATTTTTTACATCAGTTATTTAATAAAAAATGTAAAAAATCTTCCATTTTTATTGTTTTTCACATTTATTATATAAAAACAGATGTAAACAACAAGTTCCATGATATATTTACAATTTACTTTTTGAAGAAATGTTAATGTCGTATTTAAAATGTCACCTTCAATAAAATCATCTAATAACCAACCAAAAAAAGAAAAAAATGGACATTAAAAATCATTACATAACTCGTTCTAGATCTTGAATCCATTTGATTACAATTATTATTTGTGCCAGAAACCTATCAAGATAAAACAAATAGGAAAATTAATTTGATTACGATGGAAAAATTTGTTATGGGGATGGCATGGGGAAAGGAACACTTATTATAAAATCTATAATGATAATGTATTCTTTGGTTCTGGCTCTACCAATATTCTTATATCTAAGGTATTTATTGGGGGAATTTACATATAAAATAATTGATTAGACATTGAATTAGTAGTGAAATATCATTATGGTAAGATAGTCATATCGCATGTTTATTCTGCCTCTCCTATTGAAACTTTTGGAAATGTGATTCCAAAAAATAAATTTATTATCCCTTTAGTTGAATTTCATATTGTTATGGTTAGGTATTTTCATTCAGCATGAGGATCCCATAATTATTTTTGAGGTAGGGGTCATATTTCATATTTCAAATAAATATATTTTCAATTATTAGTGTGAGAATGATTGTAAAATTATAACGGAAATTAATTATATCTTGTTTGACTTAATTCTTATAATTTGTTGTTATTTTCCCCATATGTTTGTGTTGAAACTCAAGTTTTAATACGCTCCTATCTGTTGATTGTTTTTCAATTTTTTTCATGATGTATTTCCTCGTATTAATCATACTCGTAAAGATGAGTTCTCAATATAACTCAATCATTGTGTTTGTAATGACCCATAAAAATCAAGGAATTTTTTTTCTTAATTTTTCTTTGGTATTTTACAAGAATGTAGTTTCTGACAGCACCTAATTATGAGGCCCGGTGTGCCCGGAATCAATTTTTCCAATGTTTAGCTCGGGTACGTTCAGTGAACGAATGAGCGGGTTTTCCGAACTTTTGAACCGGTGCTCGGAATCGAATTCTGATGGCACCGATGGAATCGCAGCGCCGGTAATTTCTTATGAACACCTTTTCCAGAGTTGTGTTTTCTTGAGTGAGGATATTAATTAAGTGGGTTAACTAAAGAATAAAAATAAAATATTGTGCTACAATTTTATTTTTATTCTAAGTATTGTTACCCTAGGCATGGTGGTTGGAGTGGGACCCACTAATACCCTACCTCCTAGTAGGATATTAGTGAGGTGGGGCCAACACGAGACCCACCCCCTTTTTTCCTTTTTAATTCCCATGTGCCATTATTTTCTTAACTCACCCGCACCCCCATCTTAAATGCCAAGTCAACACTTGCGTTTAATTGGTTTATTAAAAGCCTCATTAATTGGTCAATGCATGTTAATTAAATAGTGTTTTAATTTTGATTTTCAATTAAGGGTTGACATGAGAAATAAAATAAGGCAACACCTTATTTTATTGTTGTTTTCGTTGTGCGAGAAGGATTGGAGATGAACCTCGGAATCCTCACCTTCCTCCTTGAAGAACATGACGAACACACCGTCACCGACGAAGAACGCCGACCTCCGACAAAAGATTATGAAGAACGCATGTTCCTCGGTGATCGACGATGCGACGTTGTGTATCGCGACGCTGATCCTCTTCTTCACGACACTGGGTACTGCGACCTGAAGATCCTTTTCTCCGCAATGCCGTGTACTACGACACCGACGATCCTTCTTCCACGACGTCCTTTTTCCCCCAACAAACCTTCGTTCAACAACTCTTTGTGTAGGGGGTTTGGTTTAATTTAATCTATGTGCATTATATCTGCGACATGTTTTTAAATTGTTGGAAGTCGTTTGAACCACTAACGTAGTGGGTGTGTACCAACGAACAAGTCTGAACCCACCGATTCTCTGTTCTTGGTGTGTGGATCTACGGGCGATAAAGAAGCGGGTCGCAAAGGCGTTTTTAACCCTTCGCTGTATTCTATGGTTCCCGGTAGAGCCGCAGGCGCAGACAGTGGGCAAAACAGACCACTGGAGCGTGTCCAGTGGTCCGCGGAGGGCGCTGTCGGCGCGCCGCACCGGCGCGGCGGCACCGGCAGCCGAAGGCTGCGGATGGCACCAGCCGGCTGCCCGGAGGCGGCGGCGCCCCGGCACAGCGCCGGCAGAAGCCGCCGGGGCTGAAGCTACGACCGCGCGGGATCCGGGGGAGACGCGGTGACCAGTGTCGCGTCCGTTAGCAAGGGGGCAGCACACCCCCCCCCCCCCCCCACATCCGCTCAGCGTGCGACACCGTTTAGCCGGACTGCCCGCGCCGGGCCGGGCCACGCCAGCTGGGCCGGGCCGACCCATGCCCTGATGGGCCGGGCCCAGACCCCCCATTTCAGACTATTTTCAATAATTTGCCCATATCATGGGGTTCGTACCTCCGATAAAAGCATCGTCAGTTGATTTGGGATCCTTGGATCGAGAAGGTCATTTTGGTATATTACACTCAAGGTTTCAGAGAACTTGGGGTACGGCCGGGTTGGTTCGAACATGAAACCAACCGGGCCCTCGGAGCGGAAACGCTTATAACTTGAGCTCAGAATGTCCGATTTACGTGCCATCGACATTGTTGGAATTCTCTTAGTGAGACGGGCCTTTTGGCTTACTCCACTCGAAGTTTGGATGCTATTGGAGTACGGTCGGGTTGGTTTTGACTTAAAAACCAACCGTTCCCCTGGGATGAAAAAGCCATTAACTCTCAGACCAGGCGTCTGATTGACGCACCATCTATCACGTTGAGTTCCTATCAACGAGGCCGAAATTTGGTGTACATAAACTCTGGACTACGTTTCAGTTGATATATCGACCCACTTGGATCGAGGAGCAGACCCTCCCAGAATCGAGTGTGCTGTGTGCGGGAACCCAAGAGCTGTCTGCGACGATGATGAAGACTATCTTACTAGAATCCTCCATGGGTTCGACCATGAAGACTTTCATATTGGAATCCTCTATGGGTTCGACGATGAAGACTACCATAATGAAAACCTAAGTGGGTTCGACGGTGAAGACTTTCGTACTGGAATCCTCAGTGGGTTCGACGCTGAAGACTTTCGTACTGTAATCCTCCGTGGGTTCGAAGATGAATACTAACGTACTGAAATCCTATGTGGGTTAGACGGTGATGACTTTCGTAATATATTCCTCCGTGGGTTCAACGATTACGATTGCACTGAAATCCACCATGGGTTCGGCAGTGACGACAACGGTACTGGAATCCTTTGTGGGTTCGACGGTGAAGATAACCATACTGGAATCCTCTGTGGGTTAGGCAGCGATGACTACAGTACTTTTATCCTACGTGGGTCCTAGCTAGATGAATCAGTGCCTACATATGATCATCTCCATCACCGTATGAAGGAGTATACCTGTGTGAGGTGAGTCTTGACTGTCAATCAATATCTTCGATGTGATTGACATGCTTTCCGATGTGGATTGGGTTATGTTATCCTGTGTGGATCGGGTTGTACTATGTTGTGTTGATGTGATCGAACTTGGGCTCAGATGTTGGAGCCGAACTGTAATTGATGTGTTAGGTATATGTATGGGAATATACCTAATTAGTGTGGGTTTTTACTTCGTTATTGTATCTTTCCTTTGTGGATTATCCTTTGTGGATTCTGGGAGACCTTCGGGGGTCTCGGTGTCCCTACTGAGTAGCGTATAATCACCCCTGCACGGGCTATTCCCGCACTACGTTGTTTTGGATGCAGACGACGGATAACTCTGATCGTGGTTGAGGCTTGTGGATCAGGTTGGTACCTGGAGGTGGCCCACTGGGCGGGATGTACATGGAGCAGACGGCAGGACCAGAGGAGCTGAGGATGCTATATGTACCAACCCTTCAGTTGGTACTTCTAGTGTATGACTCGATGTTACTTCATAACTTTCAGTTGTTGTACTTTCTTTCCAGTTTTACTTTACTTTCAGTTTGGGTTTGTATCCTAGCCCACTTACTTTTCCGTACTACTATTTTACCCATTTTTACTTAGTGTTTCCTTATGCTTTCATACTCTATGGTGTTTGTTTACCTTATAATGTCAATGCCTTACCCTTTTTGTCAGGAGTTACGCCTTGGTGCTAGTTGTCAGCCCCTAGCCTATGGAAGGCGGGCTTGGGGTAGTCACGACACGGGTCCCGAGGACGGGTCGTGACAAATTGGTATCAGAGGAGTTCGGTTCTACCACAGAACATAGGACTCTGATATTTCTTCTATGTGAAGCAATATAGTTAAGGGTATTGAGTGTGGTTATCAGTCCAGGGTGTCCAGTGTTGGTGCGGCGGCTGACGTATCCATACACCAGGACACTGACTTCTTATTTCCTACTCAATGCATGAAAACATTGATTGCTTGTGTGTTTCAAAAGTTTTCTTTGTGATTACTTTGTGTTTGCTCTCCAGGTATACTTTTTTGACCGTGTCACACCTGTTTCTTTTCAGGATGGCCCCACGATGGCAGTCAGCTAGTGTTCCGAGCTTTGAGCGAGACGACCGCCCACCGACCAACGAGGCCTCGGTATAGGGCCCTTTGATAGCGGAGGCACCGATGGTACCTCTACCCGCCGATCCACCGACGCCACTAGCCCCAGCTGTTGAGAGTGCATGTCGCCTTAGTGCACTGCACAAGTTTCAGCATCAGAGACCACCCATGATCCGCGGGGAGACGGACCCTCAGGCAGTCGAGGATTGGCTGGAGGCGGTAGTGTGAGTTTTCAGGTTAATGGGGACACCAGCTGACCTCATGGTGATCCTCGCAGCGAGCCTCCTGCAGGCGGAAGCAGACATATGGTGGAGCTTGATGCTTTAGGTGCACGACAAGGCATCTCTCCTCTGGATGGACTTTGAGAGAATCTTCCACTCGGAGTTCGTCCCAGCCACCCACCATGCGATGCGCATCCAGGAGCTACTACAGTTGCAGCAGGTCAGCATGACTGTGGCCTAGTACTCGACGAGGTTTACTAATCTCTCGTGCTAATCCACAGATATGGTACGAGACCCATTCTTCTGGGCCCGAACCTTCGATCTTGGACTGAGGCATGAGATCATGGCTTCAATGATCTCCCTCAACATTCTGATGCAGGCAGAGTTTTTGGAGAGAGCCCTTCTAGTAGAGAGTTTTCTCGCCGAGTAGGCACCAGTGGCAGGACCCTCCGCAGGATGGCCCATAGCGGAGTCTTCTGCAGCTAGCAGTAGACATGTGATATAGAGATATAAATGGGCCATATCATCATTTGGGAAATCTCTGGGTGATGATTTGGTTGTGCATGTCACATGAAGGAGAAAATGCTACATGAGGAGCATGTAATGCTACGCATACAGTCGTCAAGCTCACATGGCTCGAGACTGCCCGACTCGTCCTGCAGATGAGAAGCAGGTGGTAGAGGGACCTCCCTGGCAGAGGTTCGACCACGGTGGTCCGCAGGGAGCAGGCGGGCAAGGCAGAGGAGCTGGCCGAGTAGCGGGTGGTGGACGACGCTTTGAGGCCCTACCACCACCATCACCAGGGATACCACCACGACCACAGGGAACAGGTATACAGGGAAGAGATCAACTTCAGGTAGCTGAGGTCTATGATCATGGAGCTCCAGGAGAAGATGGATAGGAGCGGGCTAGCTCCAGACGTGGAGACTTTTTTTCATGTTGCTTCTAGCTTTGTTGATGTTTTTTTGTAGATGCTTTGGGTCAATGTACTTTGAGATGCAGTAATAAAAGACACCTTTCGTTGTGGAATTTACTTTCATGTCCTCTCTTTTTGTTATTACTAAGAGGTTCCAGTTTAAAAACCATTTGCTTGACCCTCACTTTTGAGATACCTACTGGAGGAGACCCCGTTAACACACAATCATGCCGACAGTGTGACTCAAACATTGGAGGCGAGAGTAATGGTTGGATCTCATGGTAGTAGCGTTGAGGCCTTATGACGTCATCCTTGGTATGGATTAGTATCATCCATGTCGGGATTGACTGTATTAGGCGAAGAACCTGGTTCATCCAAGGGATGAGACCGGATTTCTCTTATCGGAAAAGAAAAAATCATAGCAGATCTCGTAGGACCAGAAAAGGTCCATGTCACATTGGAGTGGATGAGGACAGTTCAGATCCAACAAAAGACTTATGCTAACAGGAGGTGGAGACTGCTAGAGTTCGAGAATGGCGACCATGTTTTCCTACGGGTCTCACCTCGATGTGAGTTACGAAGATTTAGCAGGGGCGGAAAGTTGTCTCTGCGCTTCATTGGACCCTTCTAGGTCCTCAACAGGGTAGGCGAGGTGGTTTACTGCTTGACCCATCCACCTCAGTTGCACCAGGTGCACGACGTCTTCCACATATCTTAGCTGAGAAGATACGTGCACGACTCGGCGCATGTCATCAACCATGGGGGGTTGAACATTGACGATGGGGCAACTTTTGCGAAGGTCCCGGTGGAGATCTAGGATCGACAGGAGCGGTCCTACGTGGGCGGTCGATTCCTATAGTGTTCATCAGATGGAAGCACGAAAACCTCTAGGAGAGCACTTGGGAGCGGGAGGCTCAGATACGTGCTCAGTACCCATTTTTTTCCCATGTTTATGATGTATCTTTACAGGGACGTAAAGCCCTGAGGTGGGAGTAATGTAAAGACCCGTAAAATTAAAGGAATTTTTTTTTCTTAATTTGTTTTTGGGATTTTACAAGAACGCAGTTTCTGACGATACCTGATTCTGAGGCACGGTGTACCCAGAATCAATTTTTCAAAAGTTTAGCTCGGGTACGTTCAATGAACGAATGAGCGGGTTTTCCTAACTTTTGAACCGGTGCTCGGAATCGAATTCTGAGGGCACTGATGGAATCGCAGTGCCGGTAATTGCTTATGAAACACCTTTTTCGGAGTTGTGTTTTCTCGGGTGAGGTTATTAATTAATTGGGATTACTAAAGAATAAAAATAAAATATTGTGCTACAATTTTGTTTTTATTCTATGTAATGATAACCTAGGCATGGTGGTTGGAGTGGGACCCACTAGCACCCTAAATCCTAATTAGGATATTAATGTGGTGGGGCCCACATGAGCCCCACCCCCTTTATTTCCTTTTTTCCTCCCACGTGCATTTATTTTGGTAACTCACCCACACCCCCCTCTTAAATGCCATGTCAACTCTCACGTTTAATTAGTTTATTAAATGCCTCATTAATTGGTTAACACATGTTAATTAAATCGGGTTTTAATTTTTAATTTCAATTATGGGTTGTCATGACTAATAAAATAAGGAAACACATTATTTTATTGTTGTTTTCGTTGTGAGAGAAGGATTGGAGAGGAACCTTAGAATCCTCATCTTCCTCCTTGAAGAACATGATGAACACACCGTCACATATGAAGGACGTCGACCTCTGACGAAAGACGACGAAGAACGCAAGTTCCTCAGTGATCGACGACGCGACGCTGTCTACCGCGACGCCGATCCTCTACTCCGTGAGGCCATGTACTGTGATGCCGACGTTCCTTTTCTCCACAACACCATGTACCATGACATCGACGATCATTCTTCCGTGACGTCCTTTTTCCCGCGATGAAACTCTATTAAAAAATGCTTGAGGTAGGGGGTTTGGTTTAATTTAATCTATGTGGATTATATCCTTGACATGGGTTTAAATTGTCAGAAGACATTTGAACCACTAATGTGGTGGGTGCGGACCAACGAACAAGTCCGAACTCACCGATTCTCTATTCTTGGTGTGAGAATAGACGTGCGATGACAAAGCGGGTCGCAAAGTCATTTATAACCCTTCGTAGTATTCTACAGGTCCCGGGAGAGCCGCAGGCACAGACGGTGGAAAAAATGGACCACCGGAGCTCGTCTGGTGGTGCGAGGAAGGCGCTGCCTACGTGCCATGTCGGTGCGGCGGTGCCCTGGCACGCAGCTGGCAGAGGCCCTCACGGCTGACGCCACGACGGCAGCGGGAAGACCGGATCTCGCTGTCACGCGGGATCTGGTGGAGACGCGGCGACTTGCACCTTGTTTGCTCAGCATGCGGCACCGCTGAGCCGGACCAGCCGCATCGGGCCGGGCCGCACTCTAATGGGCCGGACCCGGACCTGGGTCGGGTCGACCTGGTTCGGGCAGACCGAGGGGGGGTTGGGTCAGGCCGGGCTGTGCCGAGACCCCCCATTTCAGACTGTTTTCCGTCATTTTCCCATATATTGGGATTCGGACCTCCGATCCCCGCACCATCATTTACGTTGGGATCCTTGGATCGAGATGGTATTTTCAGTATATTACACTCAAGGTTTCGGAGAACTTGGGGTACAACCGGGTTGGTTCGAACACGAAACCAACCGGGCCCTCGGAGCGGAAACGCTTATAACATGAGCTCCGGACGTTCGATTGATGTTCCATCGACTTTGTTGGATTCCTCTTAGTGAGAAGGACCTTTTGGCTTACTCCGATCGAGGCTTGGACGCAATATGAGTATGGTCGGGTTGGTTTTGACTTAAAAACCAATAGGGACCCTGGGACAAAAAAGCCATTAACTCTCAGACCGGGCATCCGATTGATGTGTCGTCTGTCACGTTGAGTTCCTCTCAAAGAGGCGGAACTTTGGGGTACATGAACTCTGGACTACGTGTCAGTTGATATATCAACCCACTTGGATCGAGGAGCGGACCCTCCCGGAATTGAGCGTGCTGTGTGCGGGAACTCTAGAGATGGTTGCGACGACGATGAAGACTATCGTACTGGAATCCTCCATGGGTTCGACAATGAAGACTACCGTACTGAAATCCTATGTCAGTTCAACAGTGAAGAATTTCGTACTGGAATCCTCTGTGGGTTTGACGATAAAGACTTTCATACTAGAATCCTCTATGGGTTCGTCGATGAAAACTACCATACTGAAATCCTATGTGGGTTCGACGGTGAAGACTTTCGTACTGGAATCCTCCATGGGTTCGACGGTGAATAATTTCGTACTGGAATCCTCTTTGGGTTCGACGATGAAGACTACCATACTAAAATCCTATGTGGGTTTGAAGGTGAAGACTTTCGTACTAGAATCCTCCGTGGGTTCGACGACTATGACTTCACTGAAATCCTTTTTGGCTTCGGCAGTGACGACCACCATATTGGAATATTTTGTGGGTTGGACGGTGAAGACAACCATACTGGAATCCTCCATGGGTTCGACGACAAATACTACAGTACTTGTATCTTATGTGGGTCCTATCTAGATGAATCAGTGGCTACATAAGATCATCTCTATCACCTTATGAATGAGTATACATATGTGAGCTAAGTCTTGACTGTCAATCAATATATTCGATGTGAGTGACATACTTTCCTATGTGGATTGGGTTGTGTTATCCTCTGTGGATCGAGTTGTACTATGATGTGTGGATGTGATTGAACTTGGGCTCAGATGTTGGAAACGAACTAGAATTGATGACTTAGGTATATGAATGTGCATATACCTAAGTAGTGTTGGTTGTTACTTCATGATTATATCCTTCCTTTGGGGATTATCCTTTGTGGATTCTGGGAGACCTTCGGGGGTCTTGGGGTCCCAACAAAGTAGCGTATACTCACCCCTGCACGGGCTATGTCCGCACTACATTGTGTTGGATGCAGATGACAGACAGCTCTGATCGTGGTTGAGGCTTGTGGAGCAGGTCAGTACCAGGAGGTGGTCCACTGGGCGGGACGTATACGGAGCGGGAGGCTAGACCCACAGAGCTGAGGAGGCTATCTTTACCCACCCTTTAGGTGGGACTTTCAGTGGACGACTCGACGTTGCTGCTTTACTTTCAGTTGTTGTACTTTCATTCCAGTTGTACTATACTTTCAGTTTGGTTTTGTATTCTGGCCCACTTACATTTCCACACTACTATTATATCCATTTTTACTTAGTGTTTCCTTCTGCTTGCTTACTCTGTGGTGTTTGTTTACATTATAAAGGCAATGACTTCCCCCTTTTTGTCTTGATTTACGCCTTGGTTCTAGTCGCCAGCCCCTGCCTATTGGAGCTGGGCTTGGGGTAGTCACGACACGGGTCCCGAGGACGAGTCGTGATAGTGTTGCACCTATTTCAATGACTCCTTACAAAATGTACCTAATTTAGATATAGGAAACAAATAATAAACTCCAAAATAATTTTGAAAAGGGGTTCATTCATCCATGTGAGCCACATTGGGGTGAAACAATTCTTTTCTTTAGGAAGAATGATGGATTACTACAACTCCACATTAATTATAAATGACATAATAAGATCATGGTCAATAAAATATATCCTCAACCACTTAATGATGAATTTTTTAATGAACTATGTATATCTCAATACATATCCATGAATTTTATTTGTATTAGATATTGTCAAATGTGTGTCAAGAGGAAGTAAATTCCGAAGAAATTATTCTATAAAATGTACAAACACTATGAATTTTTAGTGATTCTATTTATTCTTAAAAATTCCCCTATTATCATCATGGATTTAATGAATAGTTTATTTAGATATTACTTTATTCTATTTGTGGTATAATTTATATATGATGTTATTAATTATTCAAACGTTAAAATAATGTCAGGAATACTTCATTATCATTTTGCTGAGGACACCAAGGAATGTGATGTTTTATAAAAAAATTTGTAATAGTGCATTTAGACATCAGAATATTTCATTATTGGTTCATATATAACTGTTTGAGGGTATTTCAATGTATCCATAAACAATATAAGTAATGGTGAAATGGACTAGACTAACCATGGTTAAAAATATCATAGTTTTCTTGGTATGGATGGATATTATGAATTCTTTCTCGAGAATTTCTTATGACTATCAGTTCTACTCAACAAGTGAAACAAGAAGGGATCTATGATTTTTTATACATATAAATATTTATAAAATTTAAATTAATTGAGGGCAAGTAATGTTAGTGAACATTTTTTTACATTACGCTTATATGAATAATGGTTCGTATGATATTGTGATGCATCATATATGGGAATGGTATGTGTTCTCCTGAAAATTGATATAGTTTTAAATTATTCCTTATGAAAATTGAATACTCATGAAAAAAATTATCCAACACTTTATTTGGAGTTACCTACGATAATTTTCTCATTATAGATATTGATGAATTATTTTTATGTAAAATAGTGTTAAATATATTCTAATAATAAAAGATGAAGTTATATTTTCATGAAGAAATAGGTGAATATTATCTATAGAAGATTGTTTGAGAAGATTATGAATATGAAATCTAAATACAATACTACTTTGGGAAAGGGAAACTGGTAGCTAACACATTGAGCTAAATGGATCATGCCATCTTATATATGATGTGGATAAAAAGGTCCAAATATTTCTAAATTTTAAAATTATGAATCTTGAAATCATGATATAAGTGGATAAATATTATCTTTCTAAAAGGAGTTGTCAACAACCTATTAATGTGAAAAATAAAGAGGAATAAAAAGAATATGTGAAACTATATAAACATTTCAAAAATGCTCTGAAATGAAATATTTATTCTGAAGGAATGTTATGGTTTAGTAACTATGTATGGGTCATGTATATACTATACCTAATGAATGTTCTATTAGATTAGGCTCATAGTTCTTCATTCTATAATCATCCTTCACAAATGATGATGTATTGATAATTGAATGATTTTTTGTGGGTCAATATAAAGATATCTATTTATGATTTTTTATCATGGTACATATTATGGAGACATGTTATTTCTAATTGAAAAATCATTGGGTTCATGTTACAACTATTATCTATACCAAAATAAAAATGGGAATTATATGAACCATTATTTTTATTACACTCATAAACCTGATTTATTACATAAAATATTCACTTGATACAACATGTATGATTGATAGGTCTAGTTTAATTGGGGCTCTATAACATCACATAACTACATAGAACATATAACTCACAACATATTTATTTAAAACTTCCTTTACATCACCACTACATTCTCTCGTACATAGCATTGCATGGGATAACCTCAGAACATGCATAAGAAAATGGTGATCTATAAATCTCATTGTGGGAATAAACATGGAATAACATGAGGAATACATTACATGTTATAAAATAGTCATATCAATGTATCATAAGAGAAAAATGAACATAAAGGCATGATAAATCTTGATAATAATAACATGGAAATGTGTCAACAACACTTAACATAGAATTAGCATCAGCCAAGGATCATTGCACATGGAGGATGAGTAAACCCTCATGGAACATGAAGAATGAGTAAAACCTGTTTTTTCATGAACTTGAATTAGTAAAAATTAATTTAATTTGACATATCATGATAATATACTTTACCAAATTCATTGGAGTTCTCTTAGGGAAAACCCTTTTTAAACATTTAATTTCTTGCATAAGTGTGCCACATGTATCATATAACATGGTATCAATCAACATAATAAGTAATTAAATGATTAAGTAATGTGGAATAAATGTATGAATGTACCATTCAATATTTATATGTTCATATAGTTGAATACCATTGATATATACATTGGTATGATATTCAATACATAATGATATTGGCTTAGAAACACGTAGTAAAATTTCGGCAGCATAACTCTGTCACATAAGGATTCATGAAAATGGATGATGAGAGAGAAAAGGGTGTCTCATTATAGGTACATGAAATGGTCATTAATGGGGTCATATATATACATTTCACAATAAATTTAATGGAATTTAGATAATATAATTACTTGGATGTAAAATAGTAGAGGGAAATCCCTCACAAAATTTTGACATTATAACTAGTGTACATGGGAGGCATTAATAAGAGAGAAAGGGGTATCCCATCATCCAAACATTAATTGAGAAGTATAGGAGTGGTAAAAAATCATATCCCAACATTTTTAATTGAAATAAAAATGGAATAACAACTTAAGGAAAATTGGACAAAAATGAGAAAGGTAGAAATCCCTTATTTGGATGTGTGATCACAAAGGCATGGGAGAGGCATGAGAGAGGCTTCCTAAGAGCTTGGGGAACCTTAAGATGGTTCTATAGAGGGGAGGTCATAAGTTGGACGAACTCAAAAGGATTTTAGTGAAGAAGAAGTGGGATCTTGGGTGGGTTTATATAAGAAAGGAGGGGAAATTCTTTATTATTTTGGTTTGGGACACCTCCCATTAAACTAATCAATACCACCAAAAATCCCATGGTTTCTACACATGGTTTCTGCCAAAGGGGAGTGTAAAACAATATTTTATAAGGAAAATGACCTATCTTCTTAAAATAATTGGGTTTCTTATATGGAGGTGAGTCACACTCTCGCGGAAAACAATTTAAAAAGACAAAATGATTTATAAGCCTTGAATGGTCCACTAATGCTTTGTAAAATAAATCAACCAACCTCGAAAGAACATTATTTTAATGATAAATAATATACTGGACGAAAATAATATTTATATTATTTTATTACATCACTAGTGGGTCACTATTATGTCATAAAACACATTATATATTTAAAGGATATTTAATTTTTACCCAAAATATCACATGTCTCAGAAAATTTAGAAAAATACACCGTTGGTTAATTTAAACACCCTGAGTCCAAAAATAATATTCATTTTATCTAAATAATTTTATAAATATGTGAATTTTTACATTTAAAATAAAAACCAACCTTTACCGAAAATTTTTGGGTTTTGACAAAAATAGCATTCAAAGCATAATAAAAATTACAATTTCCTTAATAAAATTATATGATCATATATATTGAATAAAAAGATATTTATTTATAATAATATTTTGTTAAAAGATAATATTATTCAAAAATCCATTAATTCATCAAAATAGATTTCTTATTTTAATATTAACTAAAAATTCTTTTTGTTCGTTAAATACTATTTACAAAGTAATAATAATAAAATGAAAAAGAATTATTTATAAAAAAAATAATGTACAGAGCCATAGTTCTATGACATTGTTACATAACCCCTTATAACACCCGCATAAGAACAAAGGTTATGTTGTGCGATGGTGACAGACTCTTGGAGTGGCTCGGATAACTTCGCTCGGGTGGTAATATCTACTAACTTCCACTTCACCCGTAGTCGGTTCCGCTCAAGCTCAACATGTTCAAGATCAGCTTGGGTTGGTCAAGAGCGAAGCCCCATGATAGCACCTCCTTTCTGAGCTACGACAAATGGGCGTCGTATGGGGAAAGTTTACTCGATGAGCCCATATCTACTTTTGTCTGAGTAAATTGGATTTGTTAATGCCCTATATTTATAATAATCATTTGATCACTATTCAATGGCTATATTAGAAACAATCCCAATTCATAACAGTATTTTAAAATACATAAATATAAAAAAAATTAAGTTCACATTTTATATATCCAAAATAAGACATTTAATTAGATCGAGAATAATTTTCATTAATTAAAGTGAGGGTCATTACAGTCTTCCACCCTTAAGAAATTTTACACTCAAAATTTCCTTTTCCAATTGGAAAATATATGTCGGTATCTTTTCTTCATCACATCCTCTGATTCCCATGTCACTTATTCAAAAAAAATTTATCTCCACGACACCTTGATGAGGGGCATTGTCTTCTTCTATAGAACTTATTCTCTACGATCTAAGATCTTGACTAATTCTTCTTGGTATGAAAGATCACACTCTAGTTGTACTACCTATGAATAGAGTACATGTGAAGGGTCTATTTTGTACTTCCTTAAGTAGGATACATTAAATACATCTTGTACTTTATCCATGGTAGGTGGAATTGCTAGTCGATAGGAAACAACCCCAACACGATCAAAAATCTCAAAGGGGCCGATGTACCTATGACTTAGCATCCATTTCATTCCAGACCTCATAGAATTATTCCATGGAGATATGCATAGAAATAAAATTTCTCCAACATTAAACACAAGGCCATGTTGATAGTTATCTACATAACTCTTCTTTCGACTCTGGGCTACCTTGATATGATTTTGAATGGTATTCACCTTCTCCAACATTTCATCAACCATTTTTGGCCCTAGTAGCTTATGTTCACCGACATTATCCCAACATACTGGGGTTCTTGCACCTCTTCCCATATAGGGTTTCTTAAGGTACCATTAAGATGCTCGAGTGTAAACTATTATTTTGGGAGAATTTAACCAGTGGAAGATGTTGGTCCCACACTCCTTTCATGTCCATAGAGCATGCTCTCGACATGTCCTCAAGTGTTTGGATAGTCTGCTCGGATTAGAAATCCGTTTGAGGATGATAAGCCGTACTGAAGTTCATCTTAGTATATAGAGCATGTTTAGGACTCTTCCAAAACATAGAGGTTAATCTTGGATCTTGATCAGATACAATAGATAGTGGTACTCCATGCATCCTTTCCACTTCCCTGATATATAACTGTGCTAGCTGTTCTAATGAGCATTCTCCCAAATTGAAATGAAGTGTGAAGACTTTGTAAGATGAACCACAACATCATAGATTTCATTGTTTCCTTCGGATGTCTTACTAAGTCCAGTGACAAAGTCTATGGTGATGTTCTCACTACTAAAAATATGGCCTTTACCAGCACTAGAAAATTTGATTAACATTGCTAAAAAAGTGATGTTAATCGGGGCAAAGATATAGGGGTTCTCTTTTATCAGCGCTCCGAAAATCACAGATTAAGGCCCCTTTTATCAGTGCTAAAAAAAGTAATGATAAAAGACCCATTTATCATCAAATTTTTTAGCGCTGATAAAAGGGGTTTTATCCGCACTTTTTAAAAGCATTGATAAATGTAAAAAAATAAAACTAAAAAATATATATATATAATGCGGGGGAGCTTTTAACAGTGATTGACCCCCCTATCAGTGCTTTGCAGACCCCCCTCAGACTCTCCCGCGCACTGCCCATCCTGTGCATCATCAAACACACTCACCCCTTTTCATCTACCGGAACTCAAACCTGCGACCTCCCCCCTTCCGGGGTCGCACGTTTACCACTAAGACATATGGTTTTTTCTCTATTTAATGATATATATTTATTCATATATTGATATGGATTAATATTAATTTAAATATATTTATTCATAAATCAGTATATATATTTATTTATTCTTATATTAAAATATATTTATATTTATTTAAATATATATTTTTAGTTATAATTTTTTATCCGTATATTTATTTTTATATTAATATAAACTTTTATGATTAGTTTCATATTCATTTATGAAATATTTTTTTAACGTATGTTTATAAATAAATACATACATACATACATTCATATATACAACATACACACGCACACAAACACACCCACGCACATAGTCACATATATATTTACGAATAAATACATATATATTCGTATTTGAAAATCAATATAATGTTAAAACGACAATAAATTATAATCAATAAGCCCATTTAAACTCCAAAAGCAATTAAATCTATGAAAATGAAGCAATCATCAATATGATATGCAGTACATGCATAACGGTCATCCTAATCAGAAGTTATACTTGTTTTAATGTTAACAAATCAGGGTATCCCGACAAAAAAATCAGTTTTGGAGGCCTTATGGGACTTGATTGGCCTAAAAAAATGTGACACAAGCTTTTTTTTTCTTGACTAGTGCTTTGATATCATCACTAGATTCAATTTTATATGTTGTAGAGCTTAAAAAGACACCCGGATCCATAGTTATGGTTTTTTGATGATTGAGTTACAATATCAACTTATTTTAGATCTTTGATTAATTTTTTTGATTTTTTGTGTCTTCAAATTGTTATTAAATTATTTTTAATCAATAATAACGAGTAAATTATTAATTAATAATATTTTTCAAAATATTTTAAAGCCATTTTCACTAAATGTTTTATATATTAAAAGTAATGTTATATTTATACTTATCTAAAACATATTTAAAAAAATATATATTATATTTATATCAATATATATATACTTATATAACAATATTTTATTTTACATGAATTTTTTTGAAACATAAAATTTATCATTGGTAGGAAAAATCGTAGATAAATCCCCCCTTTATCAGCGCTACTAAAAGAAGCACTGATAATGGAGGGAATTTATCAGTGCTGATAAAGGGTCACTTTTAGCAGCGCTTTTTTTAGTGATGCTAAATTCCCCTCTTTATAAGATCTTTTTTTATCATTGATAAATGGGTAGCGCTTCCCTTGCCCGTTTTTGTATTACTGTCTCATATTTCCATGCTGGTATTGGCAATGGTTGCATCATCCCCTTAGTCTTCTGCCTCTCTACCTTCAATTGCTGACACACAAATCACATTGATGTATTCTCAGCAATGTTTTTTTTCATATTATCCCAACAATAATGCTCTTGGATATCTTTATACATATTTGTGTTTCATAGGTGAATAGTGAAATTTCAACTTTTTGCATCATCCAAAAGAATTTTCTTTTACTCTGGACTTGATGGAACATATAGTTTTTCCCCAAATATCACAATTCCTTCATCATTATAATTGAACTTCAAGGATTTCTTTTTTCGGATAGCTTCTACTCTCTACTGAATTCCCACATCATCCTTTTGAGCATCCACTACCCATTCCAAAAGAGACTATTGAGAAATAATTTGTGAAAGGATGGATGATGTACCCTTGTTTATGATTCCAATGTCCATCTTCATCACGTCTAAGAATATTGGATCCTTCTCAATTCTCATCAATGATAGAATTGTCGGGTCCTTTCTATATAGAGAATATTCTAGCTTTTTTGCTTTCCCAGGGTTGTAATGGATTGAGTAGTTAAAGTCTTTGATCAGCTCTAACCATCTTCGTTGTCACACGTTCGACTCTTTTTACGTGAATATATAATGGAGTCTTTTGTGGTCCGTATATATTTTACACTTCTCCCCAAAGAGATAATTCCACCAAATATTTAAAGTGAAGATCACCGCAGCCAACTCCAAATCATGTGTTAGATAATTCTTCCCATGAATTTTCAATTTCTTTGAAGCATAGGCAATGACTTAGTCATTTTTCATCAACACACAGCATGTGCCTATCTTCGATGCATCACTGAATACCACAAAACATTCTCCTCTTCTGGGTTAAGTGAGCACGGGAACAGTGATAAGCCTCCGTTTTAACCCCTTGAAGCTATCTTCGCATTCATCATTCAATGAAAACATTACACCCTTCCGAGTTTGCTTGGTAAGAGGGTTAGACAATCATAAGAAATTTCTCACAAATCGTCGATAATATCCTTCTAACACCAAGAAGCTACATATATCTGTTACTAATGATGGCCTCATCCATCCCTCAATGGCCTTTATTTTGGAGGGATCCACATATATTCCATTGCTTGTAATGATATGTCCCAAGAATGAGTCCCCCTTCAACTATAACTCACACTTGTTGTAATTTTCATAGAGATTCTCCGTATGTGAGGTCTCTAATATAGTTCTTAGATGCTCCTCATGATCCTCTAAGGTTTTGGAGTTTCTCATAATATCATCTATAAAGACCACCAAATATTTGTCAAGGTAATTCTTAAAGACTCTATTCATTATTTCCATGAAGATTACTGGAGCATTAGTTAAACCGAAAGGCATTACTATGAATTCATAGTGCTCTTATCTTGTACAAAAAGTAGTCTTGGGGATATCATCCTTCTTCACCCATACTTTATAATATCTTGACCACAAATCCACCTAGGAGAAGTATTGTGCTCCACATAGCTGATCGAAAAAGTCATCGATTTTTGGGAGATGATACGTGTTCTTTATTGTGATTTTTTAAGCTCACCATAATCGATGTAAAGGTGCATTTTCCCACCATTCTTCTTGACAAGGAGGACTGGTGGACCCCATGGTGAAGCACTTCAGTGTATAACCCCTTTATCCAGATTCTCCTATAGTTATTTATTCAGCTCCTCAAGCTCAACAACATCCATTCTATATGGAGTATTGGATATTGTCAATGCCCCAAGTATAAGATCAATTGATAATTCAACATATCTAATAGGAGGAAGACCAGAAAATTCGTCGGGAAACACCTCTGTCTATTCCCTCACAATAAGCATTTCTTCAAGAATGGTTGCCTCCTTAGACTCAATTATCTAATCCATATATGTTTTCTCATAGTGCATTAATAACCACGTCTGAGATGATGGAGCTAAAGAAGCTTTATATTCTTCCTTTCACTTGTATATAATCGAGGGTCTATTCCCCACATGGAGAGTGATTTCTCTCTCACGACAATTTATGTTGTCTCTATATAAGTAAATCCCATCAATGCCAATATTTGCATCAAATTCCACCATAGGGAGTATGATGAGGTTTGCTGAGAAATTTGTTCTACAGATTATGATAGGGTAGGAGTTATATTTATTGGATGCAATGGTTTCTCCATTTTCCATACTTATCAACATCTTTACTTCCATGTATTGTGGTGGTGCTGGGATTGTTATACTAAACTTTTGAGATATAAAAGAATGCGTAGAACCTGAGTCAAAATGTATGTTCTCTATTCTTGAATTAATAACTAGTGTACATGTCACCACTTCGTTGTCGGGGTTCACTTCGGTGGTAGTGATGGAAAAAGCTCTCTCATACTTCCTTGGAGGTAGTTGGTTGCCTCTGAAAACTCATGTCGTAGGGAACTGATTTTCATAATGCCCTAGTTATTTATAGTTGAAGTAGTAAACAATGCATTGAGGTTTGAACAGAGGGTTCCACTCTTCTATTACAACCATGGGGTTTTTTGTCTGTAGTTGACAGCTACATACCCATCTCTTCCACACCTAAATCTTTCCCTCGTCCCCTTCAGTCAATTTATGTGGTGCTTCATTCCGCACCTTTGGAAAGTGGGGTGCTGGATCTTCTTAGTACCGTTGGATTTCTCCATCAGACTACCAGCATTGATATCCACCTTATTCTTCTTATCCCTATGATACCCATGATATTTTTCAATATCCATTTCTACCATGAGTGCACATCGGACAATTTACTTATAGCTGTCGATGTCTCGGATCGCCAGTGCTTTCTGTATGCTAGGTCACAGTCCACAAAAGAAGCGGTCGACCTTTCATTTGGGGGTAACGACAATTCCAAAGGCATATTATGCAAGACTTTTGATGTATTTCTCATACGCTCCGATTAGTTCGTAGCCTTTTTTCTCAAGGTCAAGGAAGTCCCTTTCTATCTTAAGTCAGAGGGTGTGCATAAAATTTTTATCGAATAACATATTCAAGAAATCCTTTAATTCCAACGCCTCAATATCCTCCTCAGGCTTTGTATTTTACATTAACGTCCACCATTGATTAGCTTCACCCTCCATATGATTATAATCAAGGAGAACATTCTCTTATTCAAAACATTGAAGGATGGAGATGATCTTTTCAGTCGAGTTGATCCATTGTTCAGCGATTGACAGATCAGATGATCCATTAAAAGTAGGAGGCCTTCGTCTCATGATGCTCTTGATATTGACTTGTTTTTTCATAGGGGGCGCTGAACATTCCTCTTGAACCATGTTTATATTCAATGCTTGAGTTAACTAAGATAGAATCATGACTAAATTCGCAAATCCCGCTCCCATCAAATTGTGCATCTCATTAGCACAATCATCACATTGTTCTTCACATCAGTTGTAAGCTCGAGTCCTCCTATTAGTAGCCATTGGCTGAAATAAAAGGAAAGTTATGGGTAACCCATAAAGAGTAATTGATGAACAAAACTGATGAATTTTAAATAACTTTTATTTACTTAATTTATCAATCCATAGGCTTCAATATATGCTATTCATGATCTACTTTCTATCATATATTCTTACGGGAATTGAGTTCCTTCCCTTATTGAGGGTTCATACTAAGAATGTGAATTTTCCAAAGCATATCCCATGGGAGTTTCATAACCAATAGTGCATTAAGTCCCGTTGTGGTGCACCAGTTCCCATTCAAGTATACCTCAAAACGGTGTTTTCGAGGTTTACCCATAGAATACTTATGTGCCAGAGACACCTCTACCTTCTTGTATACAGACATGGATGTATTTTCATTATAAACCACTTAATAAATACTCATCAATACATAGGGATGTTTTTATTTTATTTATTATTGTTTCTAATTCTTCACTAGGGGTTTCTATTACCAATCCCAAAAATAACTAAACCTATCCTTTGATACCAATTATAACAACCCTAATTTTTATTACACTCTTAAACCTGATTTATTACATAAAATATTCACTTAATACAACATAAAAGATCAAGAGGAATAATGTCTTTATGTCTTAAGAACATTACATAATATCTTAGAACAAAAAACACAAATTTTTTTTATTGAAAACTTCCTTCACGTGACCACTACATTCCCCTATACTTAGCATTTCATGGGATAACTTGAGGACATGCAAAAGAAAAGGATGATCTATAAAGCCCAGTAAGGGAATAAACATGGAATAACATGAGGAATATAATACACATTAGACAATAGTAATATCAATGGATCATATGAGAAATAGATCATAAAGGAATGATAAATAAATATAATCATAACATGGAAATGTGGAAATAACACTTAACATGGAATTAGCATGAGCCAAGGCTCATTGCACATGGAGCATGAGTAATCCCTCATTGCAAAAAAATCAAGAGTAAAAACTCATTGCACTTGAAGTATAATTAGTCAACACTCATTTCATGTGATATATCATGATATTATACTTTACCCAATGCATTGGAGTGCTATCAGGGTGCACCCTTCTTAAACATTTCTTTTAATGCATAAGTGTCCCACATGGATCATATAACATTGAATCAATAAAAATAATAATTTATTCCACGATTGAGTAATTTGGAATAAATAAATGAAATTACCATTCAATATGTATACATTAATAAAGGTGAATACCCTTGGTAGAGACATGGGTATGGTATTCACTACACAATGATCTTGGTTTGGAAAAAGCAGTGCAATTTCGGCAGCATAACTACGTGTCATAAAGATTCATGAAAATGATTAAAGAAAGAGAAAACGGTGTCTCATCATATAGTATCATGTCATGTAGTGAGGAAATATTACATGAAATTTTAACATCATGCATTAAGGAAACATTTTTTCTACTTCAAATTATGCGGTTTGGGGAAGAAATGATGTCTCATTTAATTTATTGATGTTGAGGCATGTTCTGTACAGTTTAACAGAACGTGTTCAAGATATGTTACATACAGTATAATGATACATGTTTTTTAAGTGAGATATAGTGAAATTTATTGTCTTTATTCCTAGACGTAAGATGTTTTGATGTTTAAATTCTTACCTCCAATATTTGAGAGGCTTTATGGTAGTTATGCACAACATTTCATATGAATCCTTTCATTGATGGGGGGTGTGACACACTCCCCATCCATTCTGGAATATGTGTATGATCCATTGTCATTGAACATATGTATGATATATAGACCTTCCCATTTGGGTTCCAACATTAGAGGTTCCTTACCTATTTTCATTGGTGTTCTCAGAGCTGACACAAGTTCTCATTGGACAAACGAACATAGAAAATCCTTTTTATTGAAGGATAATGTGATTTGATATTGATTAAATTCAAGGTTTTGAAATCTAAACAACCTATTTTAATCATGTTTCATGAATTAATCCATCCAATTCTATGATTTATCATCATCCGAGAGTTTTTATAAAATGGATATTCAGAGTTGAGGTAGATGAAATTATATGGGTATCACTACCATAGTTCTATACAGTAAGGAATATGGAAATTCTTGAGTAACTGTATGCATGGGGCTATAGTAGGGACATAAACAATAGGGAATATTTTATAGATAGGATTTATTTTCCTTTTCCAACATCTTTTGATGTATATTTGAAAAATTCTCCCTGGAGACCTTGATTTATTTATTTTTGGATTCATGATAGTGAGATAAGTTATAGGACCTGATGTTTAACTACTGATATTGATTATTTGGCTATATATTATAGAAGTTGGTGTCATTTTCATTAAATATGGTATGACTGATTATGATCTTAGTGATGATATGAGACATTAAAAAGTTGATGTTTTTGATCATCCTAAGATCATTGATAGGTGATGTATTAACCCACTTGGAGAATAATTTGGTAGTAGTAAAGAATTACTTAAACCTCTTAGTTGTGGGTTGGAGATATGTACCCATGATATTTATTCCCTATATGGTGAATAAATGAAATGTATCTAGATGTATGTAAAAATTCATGTGGATTATGGACGATGTCTTCCTGCAAAAAGAATTCATGACATTTCTTTGTGAATTACACACAATCCTGCATCATGGTTTTAATGTAGTAGCCCAACCTTTTGATTTTATGGGAGAGACGTTTCCTAGAAATAAGAGTGATGTAGGATCATGGATGTAATTCTATCATGAAAATGTAAATATATCATTTTTCAATGCATATGAGGTGGATAATATAAAAATTGTTCTTGTATAGGGTTTTTTGCTCAGATGGACCATCTTGTAGTGTAAAGTTCACTGATCATCGTCGAATCTATTTCTATCGAGCTTGGTCATAAGAGAGGATCCTATTTTAGAGATAATTGAATATGGGATCTGTCTATCCAGAGGTGTATATTTGTTCATTATGATATGGGGAAGTGATGACCAAGTTGATTTCTCCCATATCACAGATGGAGATTGATGAAACCATCCTTTTGTGTGTGATACTGAAGATTTATTCCTCCTCATCAGGGTCATCCCAGAATACGGTTGCATTATCCATAACATTAAAATAATAATTAGATGATAATGGAACATGATGAAATGTGGGATCAAAAGGGAATTCTACCATTATTCTGCTGACATAGCTTGTGAGTAGGGGCAGTTCTTCCTTTTTTATGGACTATTCTATATTTAACTTCTTTATCACTAGATCCAAACCCCATTTTATATGTAGGTAGGCTATTTGTAGTTTTACTACTAGTTCCAAGACAGTGATGAGATCTTAGTACACTACCTCATTATTCATTTTGCCCTCAGACAGTGAGAAATATTAATGAAATGATTATTTGTTCGGGGAAATATGTAAAATCCATAATCTAACGCGATTAATTTTCAGGTTTTCTAGTGCTTTTTTTAATAGGAATCTGGGAGGATCCATCAAAATAAATATATCTTGTTCAGGGGGTGTCATGGTCATAAAAAAACCTCATATGGAATCTCAGTGTCCACTAGTGTACATTTTGGGGTGGGATGTGCCACATGGAAATATGTAGGGGCCTATTCATTTACTGACGTCTGTGAAAAAAACATGATGTCATATTGTTTTAGAATCATTGTCAATTGGTCCAACCATCAATACATCCTAGGAAGAAAAATTATTAACTTGAGTGGACCAATTTTATAATCTAAGAGTACTTCATGGAGTAACAAGTAATGACTCGGCTTCTACACTACAAATATGAGTGCATGAAAATTCTTATTGTGATCGGAGAATCATGTTTTTATCCCTAGAATCATTTTTATTATGTATTAGAGAATTCTCTCATTATCTGAATCATATTTATATGTAATTATAGAACCAAGTGATCATTACAGGATGGACAAATACCAGATGAGTGGATTTACAACTACAAACAACATGATGTTTAATGGGTGAATTAGATACTTCATGAGAATCTCAAAGAATTCTTTGCAGTTATCATACCATTGATAGGTGATTCCCTTCATCATCTTAGTGAAGGGGAGAGATTTTCTAACCAGGGCGGCTAAGAAATACATAATTAAAGCAAGGTTCCCTTTGATCCCCCTTAGTTATTTGATATTTTGAAGTGGTGTAATTTCAATGATTGAGCTAGTATTTTATGGGTGAAACTCAATTTTATCGTGGCATACCAAAAAGAAAAAAAAATCATGATGATAACCCAAAATCACATTTTAGTGGATTCAACTGTTGACCAAGTTGGAAAATATTTTAAATGATATATTGATGATTCATGAAGTTATCACCTCACACTAAGACTTTGACAATTATGAAATTAGCATAACATTCATCTATTTATACAACAAAATTATTGAGGATGTTCTGCATGTCACATTGATAAGTGTATCCAATGTTCTTTAAGGGATAATGCACGACCTGATAGAAACATATCCCTTGGGTTTCTCTGAAAGAAGCGAATTCTTCATAAGCAGGGGTCATCTTTATCTGATTGTACCCCGAATACCCATCCATGAAAGGGAAGGATTGGAATCTAGTAATTCCATTAATCAATACTAGTGTGATCAAAAATGGGAAGTCAGTCTTCATGAAGTATCGATTAAGGTCACTAAAAATCTATCCATACCCTAATCTTTCCTTTCATCTTCTTTAATGGGATGATGTTGTCGATCCATCTTGGGTATATTACTTATTAAAAAAATTTATATTTAATTATGTTTTCATCTTACAGATCTATATTGGTAGCATGATATGGGTTTAACATCAAGGATTTATTCTTTAAGACTCAATCATAATTGGGTATGTTGGGTGGTGCATATCCACATATTGATTCAGTCCAGGCATTTGATCATAGTACCAAGTTAACATGTGTTGGCGTGGACTCAGAAATGAAATGTACATCTCTTGATATTTGAGAAAAAATTGTAGCACTATTCAAGGCTGTCTGTGAGTCTTCTTTTCTTACAATATTTACCTTCTTTAGGTAAAATATGTCCATGTGGACATCTTCCTCTAATAAAATAGGGTCCTTATTGAGGTTATATTTTTCTTGTTACACCACTGAGTATATGAATGACTTTTCAGATAAACATGGAGATCTAAGGTCCACTCTATCACTATCATGGTAAGAGAGGACATGATAATCAAAATTATTATCTTTTACATCTTCATTCACTGGAGAGATATTCTAGAGCTGATTTTCTACTACACTATCACTAAGGACATAAGGGCCTTAGAAATTTAGGATCAGGTATATTGCCTCAACCAGATATATAGGGATAACATAGTCATTGTTGAGTATATTCCAAGGATTTTTAGTGGCATTCCCCTTGATATTTTGAGATCTAAACCATATTTCTTCGTCCTCCATTGGATGTTTTACTTCCATTTTTTTGAAACCTCCCTTAAAATATGTGGTTTCAAAAACCTATATGGGGTAATTTCCACCATGTTGTTTACTAACCTTTCCATCAATGGGATATTTCCAACAATGATGAAATGTTGAAGATACCATCACATGGACATTGAGACAAGGGCTTCTAAGTAATAAAATGTATGTGGTGTCTTGCTGGATAATCATAAACACAACATTAGATGTGAGATCCCCAAAATTATGTTTAATCATGATCCTACCAAGAGGTCTTTTATAATTATTATCATACCCTTGAATGGTCTAATATGGGGGAGATATTTCCCCTTCACTATATCAAAAATTTCAAAATATATGAATCAAGACGAGGTTTCTTCTGAAACCATTATCATCAGAGTCTTTTAGATGTCGACATTATTCAGTCTTGCTATACCATATAGGGGTCTGATGTGTCCTTGGATGACTTCTTTGAGGTCTTTCTCTATAAATGAGATGGATACAAGAATTTTTTATGGAATGGTCTCCAATAAATAAAGATTCACTATAGATATATTTTTTCTCGAACTCCGATGGTCTATAGAGGCATTCAATGAGTGCCTAATGAGAAATTTTGAAAGATGAACCAAATTTAAGGATTGACATCTTGGCTCAGAAAATCGCTAGCTATTTCTAAATGTAATAAATTTGTGCAAGTGTTTAGTACTTCTTGAGGTGAATATGATCCTTACTATGTGGTTTAGGGGATAATATTTTTTTCATAGAAAAGCCATGTTATAATATGTGGATTGAGGGAGAATATGATACTGGTGGTGCATTTCACATTGACCATCACCTTTTCTTAATGTTTATCAGATAATGAAACCCCTACTAGGTGGTCAAGTATGATAATTAGGTGAAGAGGATTGGTGGAAGACTTTAAGACACCTCTATGGAACTTGTAAGATTTATGGATTTTTTTATCCTTAGCCTCGGATTCATATATCTCGTATATGGTGGTGGGAATGAAATACTAGGTCTGACTACACTAGTGTTGTCTCATTTATCCTCGGTTACTACTCACAGAACCTCTTATTCCCCAAGTGGGTGTAGAGAACTCCTACTCAGTGGAATAATTTTCCTCAGAGAAGGGGTCATCCAATTGTGCCATTTTAATATATCAAAATATGACATATTCACTTGATGAGGGTTTATTTGTCATGTTGATTCCAATTTGTTGTATATTATGGGGAAGAAGTATGCAAGATTCAGAGCTTATATGAGATATGAAAGTGACACTACATCTTCTATTTATTTATGTATCTGATGGATACATTCAAATCTAGGAGGGATATCTAATATCACCTCTCTAGGATATAGTGTATTTTTGGTTTTACAAAGCATTGTTCATAGGGTAGAATGATTCCAATCAATTACATTTTGAGTCATCCAATTTTTGAATGTATACCCATGCATGGATATAACATTTTACCAATTTCATTCTTCATTTGACTAAGTTATGATTATGAATGTCACATACTCTAGGGATTTATATAACACCACCTATCAAAAATCGACCATACCATAGAGATATTATTTTAATAAGAAGTAGTGATAGATGTTATGACCCATCCATTTATAGAAAAGGTGGTAGTTAAGATGATCATTGGGGTTGACCTCATTGGAAATCATGGGTTGTGGCAGGTTAAGTTAGTTATTGTCCATAGATGAATTGAAATAACCAATCACCTAATTATCTCAGAAGGAGTTTTTTTTACTCATACATTCCTCAAATCATGGGTGACCATATTCTATTTTTTATCCTAGTTATGATTGACTTTGTCATTATTACCACTTGATTGTAGGTGATGGGTGGTGAGGGTCCTAAATATGTGCTTTAATGGGAATTGCAACTGTTTTGAGGATAATAATTATAGTTTATTCCTTTTTAAACCTTTTCCCCTACATTGATGGATTGATTTCAGACTTCTTCTGGTTTCATAGAATGGTGTCTTTTAGATGATTTTCTATTTCTATACAATTGCATAATTCCACAAGATATTTCACTATAATCAATGGACATTTCCCATCATTCCGGATACTTTCATCACTGATCTCCCAAAAAATTTCCTATAAGATATGGATTATTATTTAATAGGTTATACCTTTCCACATGGATATGATGTTATAAACCCTCTCATTTTCACATTTCTTATAGTTTTTCAGGTTTACAAGTACTATATTCTTCATTAAGGATATGAACTAGTAAAGGAATCAATAAAGATGGTCTTCCAACCATGCAAGAGATCCTAACAGAAGGTTGATGTACCAAATAAAATATATAACATTCAATGTTTGTACAAAACACCTCATCTAGGTCTCCTTTTATTAGAATTCAGGGCTCATCATCAAATCTCATTAGAATAAAAAAGGAGTGAGATGTTGTTTTGGGTCTCCCGTTCCATAAAGTTTGATGAAGGTAGGAATTCTGAAGTTTGGTTGATGAAAACATAGATAACCCCATTTGAGATATAGATTTATCTCAGGCTTCATTTTTGTGCATCTCCATTTAATTTCTTTTATTTGAGTATCCAGTGACTCGATGATATTGAGAAGGTCTGGATGTAGTGTTGTTTATGTCATCTTCCATCTATAATGTGAAGCCATGTTTTTGTGATGTGAACCTACTTTCATCTCCAATAGATTCTAAATTTTTCTAAGGCTAAATTATCACCATGGAGAGGGATAGGATTTTACATAATTGAGGGAAGTCATGATCCCTTTTGAATTCCTCATTTTTTTTGTCCAACATCTGTGTTATTAAGACATTGTTATGCTCATTTTCTAATCTTATAAGAGAATAAACTCTAGAAGGGATTATATTTTTCTCTTCCTGATGATTTTAGCTAGTGGGAAGGTTTCCCTTGATTATCTCCCCATTTAGTTTTCTAAGAGTTTGTATATCATTCTCATATCATGACAACAGTTCTTCTAAGGAAGGATTTTGGGTTCATCTGAGCTATGATTAGGATAAATCCATACCTTTCCTTTTATCATTGGTTGTGTTCCACTCTAGAGATGGAAACTCAATATTTAGAGTTCCCACATTTTGGATCCTCTTATTGTTCTGTGTATTTAATCCTTAGTGGGTCCATCCAGATCCTCCTCTTGATGAATTTTTTTGTTGTTACTTATATCTACATTTATGTCTTGATCGAAATTATCTATCGTGTTTATGGTAAAAACATTCACAAATATATGTCATGAAATGGTTGCTTTCCCATAAATTTCAATTAAATAGGACTATTCTCTACTACCTTCATTAGGGTCATTTCTCAATCACTTGGCTATTTCAGGCCAATTTGGATTGCGACCCCAATAGGGTATGATTGTATTCAATGTACATTATTTTTTCCTTTTTCTATGAAAAAATGACATTGATGGAGTTTCTAGACATGTTTTGTAAATTGGCCATGAATAGTGAATGTTATTCTTTTAGTGGGTGGAATGTATGTGAATCTGAATGTTGATAATTACCACCCAAACTGACGAACAAATTTCCCTCTATGGAGATGACAAGGAAAACAATTCCTCTATCCCTATGGATTGGAAACTATTTGGGGATGAAATTGAAATTTATTTATACTATTTGATCGTATCCAATTATTCTAGTTATGGATTTGATGATTCATAGTATTGAAATTGAGATATAAATTCCCCAGCCTAGTAGGTTGGGGTTAATCTGGAATATTCATTGATTTCTCCATGACAATCTTGAGGGATGATGAATTTGGTGATAAAAATTGAGACACAAATTCCAATGAACCAGTGGTCAAGGGTTGGTTTTTATTTACTACCCACATCTCCTAAAATCTCAATATAATTTATGATCTAAGGGGTGGAGGCGGTGATAGATATCCCCCAGGCCTAGTGGGGTGGGTTCCCTCTTGAGGGGTTACCATGGAAGCTAAAATTTTGACCTCCTTGATATAACATAGATATGATCATGAAGGATTTGAGGGAAATGGTACCCCATGATGAGATTCATTCTTTATGGTGTGTTTTTTTATTTAAACTCTTGATTTCACTTCAAAAATGTGTTCTCATTACATTAAGGGGCCATGTTTGATGTTCTTTTGGCCATCCTCTTTAGCTACTTGTGATTTCATGGCACCATAGAAGTTGGTTTATTTAAAAGTATTGAATAAATATCTCAATCGTTACATGATCCTAAAATTGTTCCAGGGGATATTAAATTATAAGATGTCATATCTAAGGAGTTACAATATTAAAGTGGTGTGGTGAACTACAATGCTCCAAAAAATATTCATCCTTGAATATAGATACATGATGTGGATTCTAATATTATATTCAAAAGAGAAGAGATGGAATAGAGGTAATATGTTGGTAGATTTGCATTGTGTTTTTGGTTTTAGGGTCATAGGACATGGAGATAACATCATGGTCAAGTTGAGAAAAGAGTATCTTGGTGTTCGGAAGGTGAACATCATTTCATGGATAAGGGAGGTGTCTGGCCTTTAATAGCTGATGATAAGCCCACATATTTTGTCATAGATATAGAATGTAATCGTTTTCAAGCTCATTGAGGATCTCATAGTAAGATGTGAAAAGTGTCTAGAAAATGGTAGGAAGGTGGTTTCTAATACCTCTATCCATATGTTAATTTCAAACTCTTCTTTATCAGGCATACAAGCCTCTATCTGGTCAGACCGAAGATGGTGCTTCTCAGGGTCACCTACTCAATATAGTGGTGTTTTTTTTTGAAACTGATGGGGATCTATATATGTTTAATCAATTTTTTTTTGAAAACATCTCTAAAGAAATGTGTCTGAGTTTAAAACTTCTCTCTATATGGGGGGTGTATTGTCAAGGGGCTTGTTTCCATGCTCATGGGAGATATCACCATAGAGAGGTAGACCACAGTCGATATCATGAGTATAGTCCATCTAATCCATATCCACACTACAATGAGGAAGATTTCTATTTTAATGATCATCTTATACATCGGTTGTAGAGTCGA
Organism: Viscum album; assembly: GCA_963277665.1. Lineage (NCBI taxonomy): Eukaryota > Viridiplantae > Streptophyta > Magnoliopsida > Santalales > Viscaceae > Viscum > Viscum album. The sequence continues at coordinate 234,302,322 of OY728157.1, read as the reverse complement.
TGAACCCCTGGGGTGTTTAGAAGGTGTCTTGAACAAACTAAAGGACACTGTCATTTAAAATATTAGGGATATGAGACTACATCTATTTATTGTTTGGAATATGATTTCATAACATTTGGAACTATTTAATGATAGGATCCTAGTGTGTGGAAGCTATTAAAATACGATGACAACCATTTAGTGCCCATATAATATTAACCTACCATAGAGAAACTTCTATAAAATACTAATGAAATTTTTTATTATTAGAATGATTAGGAGCTTATCCCAGGGCATGTGACACTCAAACTTTGAGATCATGGGTCAAAATGGTGGATATTAGCATTATCTTATGCCTTTTGAGTATGAAAATGCTCTTTCTATACCAGAATATGGGGATGTCTTTTGTTATGTGCGACTATCACATAATATGACTTGTTGGATTGGGAATATGAACCCAGTCGGAATATCTATTCCCCATTGGAATATGCCAATAGATATCTAGAATGTGATAAGTGATATTAACCTCCTCTTTTATAGCCTTGAAAGGATGTTGATGTTGTCCTTCATTGGCGAAACTACATATATAAGGATTGATTCCATTACCTGAAAGAATATTTTTAGTTGATTCGCTATTATGAATATGATCTTATCTCAGGAATTATTCCACACACACATATTTATCCCAAAACAAATAATATATATGATCCCTATCTTTGGGTCTTCAGAGTATGTTTTTGGTCTTCTTAAATTGGAGTATCAGCCTATCCTGAGGCATGTACAACTTTCACATGGTAATCCAAAACTAGGATGCAGACATGAACTCAAACTCACCGCTTGGAATGGTTCTTATGGTCTTCTTTTATAGGAATGAAACCCTATCCAAATTCATGTTCCACTCTGACATGGTCAGCCGCAGTTGGAATGGTAATATTTGTTTAGTACGGTGTGTCGTCCTTTTCTTGAATATACCAACAATAATCCTTGATGGGAGAAATAATTTGTGCTTACTAAAGAGAAACTATATGTTATTTATGATCAGAGGGTTGTGATGCCCTATATTTATAGATAGAATATACAGATTTCCCAATATATGAACTAGTATTAGAATTTGCTGGTGGATTTCTTCCAATGTTGCTAAGATGTAAGAAGACATTAGCAAATTTTGAACATGAATATAAGACAACACATTATCTATCTCTACTATATATTATAAAATATCATTAATTTATGTAGGATTATGATCCTACATCTATCATCATTTTTCCACTAGAATATTCTGATGGACATTATGGATGGGGGTAGGAATATGCGCATCCCTCATGCCTGCTTTAGGAATATGCTTGTATACTTATTCCATATGGGAAATCATATGAGCTAACATGTTGTATACATATCGAATATTCTTGTAGTCATTTTTAGTGGGAGTGGGGATATAATAACACTCAAGATTATTCAGAACCTTCCACACCCAATGTCTCTTTCTTTTGTCTTGTGCATGGGTATTAGATGTGGTAGTGTATTGGGTGTTACCCTTAACAGGTGAATCAAGGGTAGTTGTGGGAGGTCACCAAAGATGGTGGTTGATATTTTACCACTCATATGGACTCTAAATGAAAAGGTATCCCATATATTACACTATGGTCTTCCCTCATTAGATACTAAATGTGGTGATTTTTTGCGATCTAGGGAAAATCTCCCAATGTTTTTGGAGGTGGAAACCAGTGCCACGAGATTTGCTATAGATTAATTTAGATAATTTAGACTCTTGGGTTTCTGAACTATAAGATCCTATCTTGAATAATAAAGGGTCAGGATCATACCATGTCCATGGTATTCCTAGACCATTAAATTATCCACCCTATTCTGATGATTTTGGGTGGGTGATGTCATTTAGGCCCATATGGGTTGTTTTCATTGCTAATATTCCAAAACGATTGCTGGATGATGACATTTTGGATCAACATGTTGTTTTCAATAGTAATATCTATATTCTTGTAGACGACAAGGGGATACATCTCCCATCATTACATCATCATAGTAATTATATGTGATCAATCAGATATTCATTGGTATCACAATTTCCCTTTCTTATTCTTGTTCCAGCCTTTCTAATAATTGGGATTTGTCAATGTGTGGGTGGAATTATTTCATGAGAATCCCTTATATAATGATTATCCTAAAGATTCATTCCATTTTTTCATTTTTGTTTTGGTTACCCAAACAAAATTTCTTATCACATGGTAACCCAATAATTTTTTAATTTGAGAGATTCACACAGAGTCCACCATTTTTCTCAATAAGATAAGAATAAAAAATGGCCTGATGAAGGGTCAACTGATCATTTTGTTATTCGAGAGATTCAAATGGGGTCCACCATTTTTTCATTGGAAAAAGGATGAATCCTCGGGGATCCCTCTATAGAAGAACACAAAGTTATGATAATAACTAGGTAGTCAATCCTTTATATCTTGTGAAAGTTATTTCGTGGTAAAATGAATTCATGTCGAGTTCACCAGATTTTTTTTAGTAATAACAGGAAACATTTAGAACCCTCAAGACTATAAGAAATTAATCTAATGAAAAAATGGTAGTCCATCCTTTTAACTCAGGAAAGATATTTCGTGGTTAAATGAAATCAAGTCAGGTTCACTATTTTTTCTTTATTGGATAAAGACCCAACATTGGGGCACCCTTATGATAAGAAAAAATGGTATGATGATATTTGGTAAGTCTATCATTTTAAACATGTTAAGGAGATATCATGGTTAAATGAATTCATTTTAGGTTCTCCCAATTATATTTTGTTCAGAAGGATGCTACTAAGGTGCATTCAAATTGTCCTAATAATTGATTGTGTGTGTTAGGGGGGGTCAATGTATTTCACATTAATTGAATTAGGGTTCATCATTATTATTTATTTTCTATGGAAAATACAAATGACTCTCACATTTTTATATGGGTATATAACTACATTCCAAATGAAGGAGGAGAATTTCGGTTTCAGACCCAATAACACTTCGGAACACACAATGGTCGAGGGGATGAGGGATCGAGCATTTCACACCACATTGGGGTTAATTATTTACTACCAGAGAAATCACTTATTGTTTTATGATATGTTTATGAATGTATTCTTAATCCTTACCTGAATCTAGTTACCCTATAAAATGAATATTTATTGAATCATCTATATATATGAAGTGGAATATTTCAGTGAGTCCATTATTATATATCTATGTTTCTATAACTATTTATCATAAGGTGTATATGCTTATTTTTTTATCCCAATTTCTATTCACTTTGGAATATTCTTCCATATAGGGTGGTAATAATATTCCTAGGATGGGATTGGGAAATTATGAGGCATCCTATTTATCCTTTTTTATTAAAGGAATCACAAACCATGTGATTTGTTAAACTCATGCATTTTAATATAATTAGGAAAGGAAATATACGATGGAACATCCGAACTAGGTTTTTGAGATTGAGACTTAGAATGGAGTCCTACATATCCTTATTAAATTATGAGTCAGATTCATTATAGTTCATTCATGAACATCGGATTGGGCCCTAGGTTGATTCCCTGATGTGGGGGAAGTCATATCATTCCACTCGTTAGGCCTTACACACAGAGGTTTCCCTTTCCTGATAGATTCATTATGTGAATTATGTGACCATTTCAACTCCCAATGCAAACGTAAGTCATAATCAGTGTGAGAAAGGAGGGATATCTTGAAATTAGTCTCACATAATATTGATATGGGACATATGTACTATAACATCCCTTTGGGGGTTCGATATGCTTCTCAGGCCTTAGGAAGACATACTATGTATACTAGATATAATAGGAACCTTAATTATCATAGTTAAGTTAATTCCTCAGTCCACTGATGGAAGATGTATAATGATTATCCCTTGGGAATGACTGGGTCTAGATGGTTGAATGTTTAGAGACATGGGGGGAATTACCTAAAGTGGATTCCAATTTGAGATCTTGATTTATAATGGTATCCTATGTATCCTGGTTATGGTAGGAATCAGATTTCTCATCATTCATATTTTACGGTATTACACTATTAGGTTACCTATGTATGTGGGATATATCATATTATTCTACTGATTGGGTCTTACATACAGAGGGTTCTTCAGAATGTGCATTCTACATGGATATCACGCCAATAGATTCCTACATTACATAGCTCGGTTTCCTTCCTAACCCAATTTATTTTCTACCATAAATTCCTTGATTATATGACTAAAATATTGGAGTATGTATGTACATGGATGGTAATATTGAATACATGTACAATGGGAATATAATGTCCCAATTTACTTGTAAAATGGATGACATATAATCTGAATGGCATGCATGAAGGCCAATGAATAATCAATGCTAACTTGTTCGAAGGACATCAAAAGGCCTCGGTGGCTTGTCCCTGAGGACATCGCATGATCTGACTAACATGTCAGGTAGTTCATCACATGATCTGGCTAACATGTATAGAGGACATCACAAGACTTGTATATCTTCTCTTGGAGGCCATCACGTGATCTTTCTGACATGTCTGGTGGAGATCACAAGACATTTATGGCATATCCTGGAGTCCATCACATGATATGACCGCCATGTCATGTGGTTAATTTCAAGATCTAGATTATTTGTCAAGAGGAAAACATAAATCTTGTATGGTATCCTAGAGGCCATTATATGATCATGGATGACCTATACTGAATACATCACATGACATTATTGACATGCATTAATGGTGGTACAAAACCTAAATGGTATGTTTGGAGTATAACATGACAACTGTTTGATACAAACTAGCACCATATAATAATTTGGGAGTGCTTTTGAGGAAATTTTGTTATATGGATGGAGAGAAGTGATGGATTAGAGAGACTCAGGGATATGGACAAGGATCTCTATGTGACTTTCTCTAACATGACTAAGGGTCGTCGCATGATCCAAATAGTATGCCAATGGAGCATCATTTGACTTTGTTTGACATTTAGTGGTTCTATCACATGAGTTGGACTATTCATTTGATGCACATGAGGATCAATGCATATTTCATTCATGTGATTTTCCCACTGTAGTCATTTATACCAACATTAATTTCATATCTTCTATAGATTAGATTACTGTTTTAGATCATGAATGTTTTTCGAGAACCATCATAAATGATGGATGCCCTTCACATAATCCTACAAAATCCCTTATCATGATCTCATGTGAACCTATGAAATTTTTTTTCCTACCTTATGATCTCTTAGATCATTACCCTTATCATTATCTGGTAGAAGACCTTGTGTTTTCAAAATTGGACTCCTTGATAAGCATGCCCTGATGCTTGGGTTCACTGGTGTGGGGATCAAAAGGTGATTTTTTTTTGTGTTAAGGTGGAGGAATTTATATACATCTCCACCCTAGTAATATGTTTCCTAGTGCGGTGTATATCTCATTGAATCGGGTTAGAGTCTTAGTTGGGATTGGTTGTCACATATTTTAGATGATCTAGCTATGTGTTATTCTGTAGGAGTTACATGATTTTTAGCAACTGCTAGACCATCCCATAATCACCGCATTTATATTATTTTTTATAATTAAATGGATCTTACCTAATAAATTGAATATTTTTTTGGGATTTACATAACACTACGTCAACTTGTTCAATGTCCTCTGAATGATCTGGACACCTATTAAATGGATCTTGCATGATCTATGATGCTTTGTCTAGGACCTTTTGGAGACAAAGGCTATTTTTATAGTGGTGTTCAAGAGATTAATCTGAAAATTCAAGATGGATGTCCTATGATCATGCAAAAAATTTTAGGGGGTCTATGTGGGATCAATGGTGACTTCCAAAGTGGGAAAACTTATTTTTCATGATATTATCATATCCTCCCTTCGGAAGAAGCTCCTATCATTTCTCTTTATATCTCCTTTATTTATTTTAAAACGTATATGGTCTTGATAATTTTATCATTGTTCTGAAAGAAATTCATTCCCCCATCGGTGATGTTCCACCTATCCAAAAGAGGGTCCTATAGTTATGTGTGAGAATTTATCATGGAGAACACTTCCATTTTCCATTAGAGATGGAGGGAGAGCGTTGGACCACCAGATATGTCTAAATACCTCAATGTGATAAGAGTGACATGACAGTAGGTTCATAAATGATAATAAAGACATGGATCTAGGGATTTTGTGGTGTCTTTCAAACTTAATGGGTGTGATAGACAAAGATTATGTTAGGGAAATACCTATACCTTTTTATGATTTTCATCCTTATTTTGAAAGAAATTTTGGATGTCTTGCTAGTAGTCCTCTAGATGTTAGGTTTCATGATATATAAAAACATATCTAGTAGCCAACATTTGATCAAAGATTCTATAATATTCCTTTCTGATAATTGATGACATTGTTGAAGGAGATCTGTGAGATCTGATGTTTTTCATGCATGTAAAGACCCGTAAATTTACGTGGAATTGTTTTTTAAATACATGGTAATTTAACAAGTCTGCAGTTTCTGATGACACTTGATTCTAAGGGATGGTGTTCTTGGAATCAATTTCTGAATTTTTGTTTGGGTACGTTCATTAAACATACGTGTAAAATTTTATATCTTTTGAACCGGTGCTCAGAATTGAAATCTGAGGGCATCATTGAACATGTAAAGATGATAATCACGTAAGAATACCTTTACCACAATTGTGTTTTATCGAAGTTGGATGTTAATTTTCGGGGTTTTCTAAATAAATTAAATAAAAATATGTACAACATATTTTTATTTGTGGCGGTTTAATCCTCCAAGGGGAGGTTGGAGGTGGGGACCACCCGCGCATAACATTCCTTGGGAAGGATATTATGTGGTGGGTCCCACACGAGCTCAAACCCCATTTAACCCTTTCATTTCCCCATTAATGGGGGAAGCTCTTCACTTCCCCCATAAATGATTGGAGCCTCTTCACGTTCCCTCTCCAAATTTGTTGATCCAACACCACCTTTTAATTAAGGGATATAGCTTAATGAATTTGAATCATTTTGAATTCATTAAGATAACATTATATTAAGATGTGTTATTGTATTATTTGTGGTTGGATTAATCTTGTGGTGGAGTCTTGGAATGATTGAGAAAATATCCTCCCAACGAATAAGGACATATTCTCTCAACGTAGAACACCCGTCTCCACCGAGGAATGATGACGCCAACTTCTCCCTCTCCAATCAGGGAATGAAAAGGAATACACCACCCATGAATAACGTCACCAACGATGATGTCATCTCCTCTCGACGTCAACGGAATGACGCCGCCTTCCCGCGACTCCGCCAAGAAAACACCGATTACAAGGTAGGGGTTTTGAATTACTGTACCTGTTCTATGTCATTGAAATTATGGTTTTACAAACAAATGATATCAACATAACATGGAGAAAATTTGGACCGCACAAACATGGTCGAATCATCCACTTTTTGATCTTGTTTGTGTTTGAGGATGGGAGCAGACAATGGTGGTCGGCGTCGAGCCGGCCGCATGGAGACTGGAAGCGCAAGATTGCCGGGTCACCGGAAAGGTGCGGCACCATCGTGCCGCATGGTGGAAAGTTGGGTCGTGGCCAACTCGGGCCATGGTTGAGGGGTGTGTCATCGTCGCGCCACGCCGGTGCTACAACAGGTCACGACCAGGGTGGCCGCAGTAAGGGGGAGTCGTGCCGTCAGGCCGCACCGGTGGAGTAGGACTGCCGCCTTAGGCTGTGTTGGATAGGGGAGAGTGGCCGACTGAGCCGGCCACCGATGCGCTCTAGGTGGGACCATACGTGTCCGACGGTTACAAGGGTCGGGGCCTAGCACCTGCCATTTTGAGAGTTGGGGGTGTAACACCCCCCCCCCCCCTTATGTTGCTTGCTGGATAGCTGGGCGCCCCATGACCTCCGAGTCGGGTGCCACACGGCTAGCCGGGCCGAGCCACACGACCAGCCGGGCGCCGAATGGCCAGCCGGGCCGAGCCACACGCCTAGACTGGAGCCCCATGTCCACGGGTCGGGCCACCCACAGGTCGGGTCGTGCCTTTTGCACTGGCCATGCCTTCGGGTAGGCCCGCACCTTCGGGCTGGGCTGACCACTCGGGTCGGGCTGCACCCGCGGACTGGGTCAGACCTCGCTTCAGACCGATTTGGGATGGGTCGGTCCGAATGGGACGGACCGGACCCTAACCCTCTACGGCCATTTAAAAACTTTTATCCCGCATCTTGGGCTACGGGTGTCCAAATGATGAACCATCTACGGAGATACAATTCATGGAGCGAGACGATTCTTTTGGCATACTCCAATTTAGGTTTGGATGCAGTTTGGGTATGACCGAGTTGGTTTGAGCCTAAAACCAACTGGGCCCCTGGAACGGAAAAGACAATAACTCTCAGACAGGGCATCCGATTGACGCACCGTCTATCTCATTGGGTTACTTATGTTGAGACAAAACTATGGTATAAATCAACATATGACTTCATGATAGTTGATGTATCAACACATGGCTCAAGGAGCGTACCCTCCCGGAATCGAGCGTGTTGTGTGTGGAAACCCTAGGATTGGCTGCGACGATACAATGCCCGAATCCACCATGGGTTCGACAGTGATGACTACTGTACCAAAATACTAAATGGGTTCGATAGTGATGACTACTATACATGAATCCTTTGTGGTTTTGACAATGATGACTATTGTACCAGGATTCTCTATGGGTCTGACAGTTCTGACTTCTGTTCCTGTATCCTGTGTGGGTCCGACATAATAGCTGGTCCGGTAATCTATGTGGGTCCTACAGCTTTGCTGGTCCTGTATCTTATGTGGGTATGACAACATAAATGAATCAGTGACTACATCTGATCATCTATACTACTCTAAAAAATATGTAAACCTGTGTGAGCTAATTCATGTATTTTAACCATTATCATCATGGTGATTGACTTTACTTCCTTTGTGGATTGGATTGTTCTTGGGATCAAGAGTTAGAGTCAGACTGTGATTTATAACTTTGGTATATGTATGGGAATATACCTAAGTAGGGTTCGTTGATACTTTGTTATTGTATATTTCTACCGTATTTTATCCTTTGTGGATTCTGGGACACCTTCGGGGGTCTCGTTGTCCCCTACTGAGTATTGTTATACTCACCCCTGCATGGGATTCTCCCACAACTTGTTGTGTTATTTACAGACGATGGTCAGCAGTGATCAAGGATGAGGGTGACGGATGAGAGGCTTATCGGAGCTAGACTAGATGGGACGTACCACATGGATGATTAGTTCGAGTTATTAACCAACAGTCCAGGTAGGATTCCCCAGTGGACAATCCTGGAGCTGTTTTCCCTTTTTAATTGTACTTGTTGTTCAGTTGGGTTTGTATACTAGCCCACATACTTTCAGCACACTTTTCATTTCTATATTAGTACATTTTTCTTCTAGTTCTTGTGTTTAGACTTTGTCTGTTACAGGTTTAAAGGCAATGCCTTCCCTTTTATCGGGATTACGCCTTTGATGCTAGTCGCCAGCCCCTGGCCTATGGAAGGTAGGCTTGGGGTAGTCACGGCACGGGCCTGGAGTACGGTTCATGACAAATTGGTATCATAGGAGTTGGTTATACCATAGAACATGGACTCTGATTCGTTTAACAACAATAGTGTTAAGTGTTTTTGGTGTGGTTATTAGTTTAGGGAAACCAGTGTTGGTGTGGAGACCGACGTATCTATACACTAGGACTCTGAATTCTGATCTCCAACTCAGTGTACGAAAACACTGATTGCGTGTATGTTTCCTTTAAAAAGATTTCTTCATGATTAGTTTCTGTCAGCTCACCAGGTATATTGTTTTATACACAGTGCACCTTTTTCTTTTCAGGATGTCCTCATGAAGGCAGCCAGCAATGGTTCCGAGTTACGTACGAGATGATAGCCCACCGAGTGATGAATCCTCAGTGTGAGGCCCCATCACAGTGGTGGTACCAGTGGTACCACTACCCGTTGGGCCACCGATACCACCATATCCAGTAGCAGAGAGTGCACACCATCTGAGTGTGTTGCACGAGTTCTAGCACCAGAGGCCACCCAGGTTCCAGGGAGAGATGGACACACATGCAACTAAGGATTGGCTGGAGGCTGTCATGAGAGTTTTTATATTTGTAGGGACACCATCCGACATCATGGTGATCCTTTCCAAGAGTCTCCTACATGCAGCAACAGGCCGATTGTAGATCCTGATACTCCAGGTGCATGACGAGGCATCATTACTCCGGACAGACTTTGAGTGTCTCTTCCTCTCAGAGTTTGTTCAATCCACCCTTAGTGTGGTACGTATTTAGGAGTTACTTCATCTGCTATAGGGCAGCATGACAATAGCTCAGTACTCAATGAGGTTCACCGACCTCTCATGCTACTCTAGAGAAATGGTTTGGGACCCATTATTCAGGTCTCGGACCATCAAGCAGGGACTTAGACATGAGATCAGGGCTTCAATGATCCCCCTCAGCATCCCGACGCAGGCAAGGGTACTAGAGAGTGCCCTACTTGTAGACATATTTCTCGTTGAGCAGTCACCAGCAGTGAGACCCACCACAGGGCAACACATAGTGGAGTCTTCTACAGCCAGCAGTAGACAGATGTTGCAGAATTCCAAGAGGACCACGCCATCCTGTGGGTGACCCCAGGATACAAGTTCAGTTGTGTGGGTCACATGAGACAGAGTCAGTTATACGAGGAGTAGGCAGTGTTATGCATGCGGCAGGTAGGGTCACATGGATTGAGACTACCTGACCCACCATGCAGATGAGCAGCAGACAGTTGAGGGTCCTTCCAGTCCGAGGCATAGGTTCAACTGTGGTGGTCCGTCGGGAGTAGGCGGACGTGGCAGAGGAGCTGGCCGAGCAGCAGGTTTTGGACGACCTTATGAGGCCCTACCACCACCACCACCACTAGGAGGTCCAACCCGACAACAGGGAGCTGGTGGAATGAGGTAGGCTCAGTTCCAGGCAGTCAAGGCCTACAACCATGGCGCACCTAAATTATTTGAGGTACTATCTGTGTCTACTCCACTATTGCTTTTGTACTAATAGACACAGGTGCAAGTCATTATTTTATTACCACTGCCCTCGTTCGGAGCTCGGAGATTCCAACAGAGCATTTTTCTCAATCCTTATGGCTAGAGACTCTTACAGGATCAGACTCGATGATTACGCACAGGTTCCAGCAGTGTTAGTTTACTCTAGGAGGTGAGAGCTTCAACTGGGATCTCCTCGTAGCTGCATCGAGGCCCTACAATGTCATCTTGGGTATGGACTGATTATCAACAGTTCATGCTCAGATTTACATTATTAGGTTCAAACTGCGTTGTATCCTCACGAATGGGACTAGGTTCACCTTCATCATAGAAAAGGGGGCCTTTTGAAGTGCATGATGGACTTACACAGAGGAGGGGGAAGCCGATCATAGATCAGTTGGCTAGTATCATCCTCGGAGTGGTTGATGTGTGAAGTCCGAGTTTTCCTATTGTGATCAATCAGTACGTGTATGTTTTCCATGATGACATTCCATGAAAACCTCCTCAAAGAGAGGTAGAAATTTACATTTACTTATACCTCGGGATGTCACCGATATCTACTCCAGCATATTACATGGCTCTCTCTGATCATCGTGAGCTGCGGGTATAGCTGGAGGACTTGCAGGGGAAGGGATTTATCCAACCCAGTGTTTCACCCTGGGCATCCCTAATTTTGATTGCCAAGAAGTCGAATGGGGGCTTGTGACTATGTGTTGACTAATGTCTCCTGAATCAGGTGACCATAAAGAACAAGTACCCATTCTCGAGGATTTACGACCTCTTTTATTAGCTCATGGGAGAATGATGGTACTCGATGATAGAACTTAGGTAATATAACGACCCTAGCCTTTAACACATAATAATAAATTATTTTGAGATTAATTATACATCAGAGTACAACCCAAGGATCGTTAAGTTTAGTGTCTTTGGAAACTAGGTATATAACACCGATAACATGGGAATAAAAATAATCTTTATTCAATCACCATATAGAGCTCCTAACTTCCCTTGAGCTCTTATATATGATTAGGGTCCCCTGGGGAACACATGAACAAAGGGATGAGCTAAAAAGCCCAGTAAGGGAAAGATCATTATAATAAACATTATGAACATGAATTAGGAGGCTTGATATAATGATATTGTAATCATGGAACATATGGATTCATAACATATAAACATGGGATTATAAAAACATTGAATAAAATAATAAAGGGATCATATAAGAATGAGATTATATAAGCATAGTTTCATAGGGAGGTGGCAGTAACTTTAAACATGACTTTAGTATGAGTCAAGGCAAACCGACAATCTCATTTCCAATAGTTTCACAAGCCAAGGCCAACCGCCTGGACAGTTTTCCCATAATCTTCTCATGAGACATTAACTTTACCCAATGAATTGGAGGGATTTTTGGGCGCACCCATCTAAGCTTATTCATGTATATTATTTCCACATATATAATCTCACATAATCAATCATACATAAACATAAGAGTACCCAAGGAATGAAATGGGCACCCAATCATGTCATGAAGCATAATAAAAAGGGATGTAACATACAAGTGTCCATGAAAGAATGGAATTAAAAAATATATAGTAATTAATAATATATAAAATCATTAATCATGACAAGAGATAAAAAACTGAAGTTATAACATGTAAAAATAGTTTTCAAGAATCTTTGAGTCAATGCGTTTTAAGAAAACATCGAATAACTCTTAAAACAAAAAGTGAGATAATATTTTTTATAAAAACAAAAGTAAACCAAGAAGGTTTTTATAATAAAAAAAGACTTATTTTATAAAGACAAATGGTACTTAAAACATCGGATAGAGTACACTTGATAATAGGAAAGAATTCAGGAAGTAATGAGGAGAAAATCACTTAAAAGAATGCATATCCCCGAAAGAGCGTGGTCAAAGAGTCTTGATAAATAAAATTAAATCATGTACACAAAATTTAGAGTATTCAAATTAAGGGATAATATAACATCATTTTTGAAGAATGGTAGATAAGACAACATGAAGGAATAAGAGAGGTTCAGGTGGAATTCTCTACGGATTATCGGCATGGTATCATGAGTACTTATGGGGGATTTGTGAGAGAGGAAAAGGAATTATCATCACATATACATAAAAAGGGAAGTATGGGGTAGGTTTGAAAACATACCCCATAATTAATAATTACACACAACATGTCCTAACATAGTGAAAAATCATTAATAATGGTGAAATTGGGAGAATCACATACCTTAAGTCCGTTGGTGTTCTGAACTTGATATTTATTACCTGAATAGTAAAATTAGGATTATTAATCAATAGTTACATAACTATATCTAAATTTAAATGATTCATTATAACATTTTTATGTTCATTTATACCCATTTTGATTGATTACAAGGTTCAATTTCATTGTTCAGGTCCGTTTGTTTCAATTGTTTTAATGATCGGTTCAATTGTATTTAGGTTCAAATAAATTGTAAGATGAAAGTGGTCGTCTAGAATTAAAGTTATATAAAATTAGTGTAAATCCATTAGGTTACATGGTTTCAAAATTCATTTCATTAATTAGAGTGAAAGAGAACCATTACATTAATCATTAATGACGAACACTTGAATTAATTTTAATGATTATCCCTTAATTAACATGTTTTGTATTATTGATTCATATCATGAGTGTAAGAGGATTAAAGAACCATATATAGGACATATAACATATATAATAATCGGGATCAACCATAACATAAATGGTTTCATGACCAGAAACACAATGATAAAAGAATTTATAAACACATTATCCATGATGTCGGTAATTTGACACATCACAGACGATCTTTTAATTCTAGAACATGAGGGAGTGGAGGAGAAGCATGATGCTTGAAATTTTCCATAAAAATGATTAGAATCTAGAATATATGATATTATAGAGCTTTAATGTCTTTTGGATAAAGGAAGGGGAATAGGGTATATGAAAAGAAAGAAAATGAAAACAAAACACTTGAGAACGAAAGAGGGTTCTTACCCTTTGATATCCTCTCTTTGAGACTCCTCTTAGGGGATTCGATTTTGATCTTTTGGGAATAAAAGAAAGAATTGGACATGGGTAAGGAGTTGGGGAGGGTATTTGGGCTGAATTTTGGCAAGTAAAATGGCTTGAGAGGTGTGAGGGAAAGAGGTGAGGAGAGGGTGTATTTATAGTGAGGGAGGATAGGGTTTTCCCAATTGATTATTCAATAGTTTATTAATTTCCCTCAAGACAAGGAATAGTGATGATTACTGGTCCAAAAATAGTAAATTTAGCATGTGAATCCGAACCAATTGGGCTTACATCAGAATAACATCATCATGACTTCATAATTAATGTATTTGTCTTATTTTGTGAATTATCATATTTCACTATTCATCAAAATTTCAAGTATTTCAGAAAAATCCAGAAAATTTACCCTAACCATTTTTCGACGTCTAGAATCTAAAAATGAAGTCCATTTTTCAAAAATAATTTTCTAAATATGATTATTTTAATATTTAATTAAAATCATTATTTATTATCAAAAACCAGTTTTAATACATTCATTAACTTATTCTAAAATGTAGGTATGTCATACATTCAACATCAATATTATTTTTATACTATCATAGTTTAGGATATTATTCATTATGGTATTTTACTATTCATAAGGGCATTTTACTATTCATTAGGGTAGGTTACTATTCACCAAAAATTATGTTTTTCTTTTCGGACGCCAAATAACTTACTGATTACAACTGTGTATGTCGTATTTTCTAAATTCTAAACACAGAAGTGACAAAATTATGTTTAAAGGTCACTTAGAACTTAGTAGTTCACTGTGCTGTGTTATCATGTGATTTTATTACATACTTATGAGAAGGGAATATTCATTAAAAAACATTGGGTCGTTACATTCTTCCCCTCTTAAGAAATTTCACCCTTGAAGTTTCATTTTACATTCTAGGCCAAAAACAGATGTGGGTACTTTTCTTTCGTTGCTTCCTCCAAGTCGCATGATGCCTCTTCATACTTATGGTTTTTCCATAGTACCTTGACTAGATGAGTAGTCTTACTGCATAGAACTTTGTCTCTACGATCTGAGATCTTCACTGGCTGCTCCTCATAGGAAAGATCATACTCCAACTGTACCACTTCTAATGAGAGTTAATGTGAAGGGTCAGGTATGTAATTTCAAAAGAGGGATACATGAAATACATCATGTAATTTCGATATGGTAGGTGGAAGTGCCAATCTATTGGCCACAACTCCGACTTGATCAAGGATCTCGATGGGGATGATGTACCTGGGACTTAACATCCCATTCTCCCCCAAACCTCATGACCTTCTTCCATGGATATATGCATAGAAATACCATGTACCAAAGTTGGAATTAAAGGTCTCATCAATGGTTATCTGCATAACTCTTCTGTCGACTTTGGGATGCCTTGATATGCAGCTGAATGGTTGTCACCTTCTCCACCATTTCTTCGACCATTTTTGGTCCAAGCAGCTTACGCTCAACAAATTTATCCCAACATGACGATCTTCTGCACCTTTTCCCATAAAGGGCTTCATGTGGTTCCATTTGGATGCTCCAGGGAAAACTATTATTGTAGGATAATTCAACCAGTGGATGATGTTGGCCCCATCTTCCTTTGAATTACATATAACATGCTCTCAACATATCTTTCAATGTCTGAATAGATTTCTTATACTGGCCATCATTTTGAGGATGATAGGCCTTACTGAAGGTCAGTTCAGTGCTGAGAGCATGCTAGAGACTTTTCCAAAACATTGTGGTGAATCTCAGATCAGTGTCAGATACAATAGATAGTGGTACTCCATACAACCTTACCACTTCTTTGATGTAAATCCATGCAAGTTGATCTAATAAGAAGTCCTCTGGAATCACGATAATGTGAGTTGTCTTCGTAAGACGATCCACAACGACCCATGTAGCATTTTTTGCTTTAGATGTCCTTGGAAGTCCAGTGAAAAATTCCATGGTAATGTTCTCCCACATCCATGCCGGTATTTGTAGTGGTTTCATCATACCATTAATCTATTGTCTCTCATCCTTCACATGCAACATACGAGGCACTTTGATGTATATTCAGCAATCTCTCATTTTATATTGTCCCACCAAAAGTTTTCTCAGAGATCTCGATACATCTGTGTGCTCCCTAGGTGGATAGAGAAGGTCGAGCTATGTGCATCATTCAATAGATCCTTCTTTATCTCTGGATCATATGGTACACATAATCGTTTCCCAAATCTTAAAACTCCTTCCTCATCAATTTTTAAATCGGAGGTTTTCGCATTTTTAACAGCTTCCACACTTTTTTGAATTTCCACATCTCTTCTTCGAGCATCCATTATTTTCACCAATTGGGATGGTTGAACAATCATTTCAGAAAGGATTGATGATGTTCCTCCCTTAATGATTCCCATGTCCATCCTTTGAAAATCTAAGAAGATCGGATCCATTTCAGTTCTCATCATTGATAAAGATGTAGGATCTTTTCTTCTTAGAGCATTCACCATTTTGTTTTCCTTACCAGGATGGTAGTGGATTGAGTAGTCATAATCCTTGATGAGATCTACCCATCTTCATTGAAGAATATTAAGCTCCTTCTGTGTGAATATATATTTGAGACTCTTGTGGTCAGTCTATATCTCACATTTCTCCCCATATAGATAATGCTGCCATATTTTCAAGGAAACGATCTCAACCGCCAACTCCAGATCATTCTTGGGATAGTTTTTCTCATGTATTTTCAGATTCCTTGAGGCATATGTTATCACTTTATCATTTTTCATTATCACACAGCCTAATCCTTTCTTAGAAGCATCACTATACACCACAAATATTTCCCCACTTGAAGGGAGTGTGAGTACCGGCGTAGTGATATGCCTCTTTTTCAACTCCTTGAAATTGACTTCACATTCCTTTGTCCAGATAAACATTACTCCCTTCTATTTCATCTTGTTCATTGGGTTTGACATTTGTGAAAAGTTCTTCATGAATCGTCGATAATACCCAGCTAGACCCAAAAAGTTGTGGATCTTCGTTACATAAGTTGGTCTGGGCTACTCTTTAATTGCCTTCATCTTTTAAGGGTCCACAGATATCCATTATCTGGTGATAACATGCCACAATAATGATACTTCCTCCATGCATAACTCACATTTCCTTTACTTTTCATACAACTTCTCCCATCGCAAAGTCTTTAACACAGTTTCCAAATGCTCATCATGTTCTCTTTTGCTCTTGGAGTATATCAGAATTTCATCAATAAAGACAACCAAAAATGTTTCAAAGTAATCACTAAAGACTCTATTCATAAAATCCATGAAAATTTTTGGATCATTAGTGAGTCTTATGGGTATAACTATGAACTCATAGTGTCCATACCTCATTCGAAAGGAAGTCTTCAGAATATATTCCTCCTCACCTTTAGTTTGTTATATCCTGACCAAAGGTCAGCCTTAGAGAAATAACTAGCCCCACGTAGTTGATCGAACAAGTCATATATCTGTGGTAGGGTATACTTATTCTTTATTGGGATTTTATCGAGCTCATGATAATCAATGCAGAGGAACATTGATCAATCCTTATTCTTGACTAAAAGGACTGGAGCACCCCATGGTGAAGCACTCGGGTGAATAAAACCATTCACCATATTCTCTTGTAACTGCTTCTTCAGCTCTTCTAGCTCTATGGTGGCCATTCTGTAAGGTGTCTTTGAGATTGGCAGGGATCCAGGGATAAGTTCAATTGAGAACTCAACCACTCAGTTAGGGGGAAGATTAGGCAACACTTCAGGAAATACATTAGTGTAATCCCTCACGATGGGCATGTCTTCAAGCATGATTCTCTCCTTCGTCTCAATCATTTGATCTAGATATGCATGCTCAAAAGTAAGCAATATCCACACTTGATACAATGATTCCAAAGGAGATTCATCTTCCTCCATGCATTTGTAATGAATCAGAGGATGCATCGGGATGTGAAGTGTAATATCCCTTTCCTGGCAGTTGATGTTGGACTTATACAAAGATAGCCAATCCATTCCCAAGATAGCAAAAAATTCCACTAAAGGCAGTATGAAAAGATTTGCTGGGAGGTCCATTCCACAAACATTAACCAGGGAGGAGTTATAAACCATGGATACAATATTTTCCCCATTCGTTGTTCACAAAGATAAATTTTCCTCCAAATTTTGAGGTGGTGTTTGATTAGTTCTACTAAACTTCCAAGATACGAAAGAATGCACAGAACCAGAATCAAATAGTATGTTCTCTATTCTGGAATGAATAACCAGCATACCTATAACCACATCATTTTCCGGCTCCACCACAGCAGTAGTGATAGCAAAAGTCCTTCCTTGTTGCCTTGGAGGTTGTTTCTGATTGCCTCCGACAACCCTCAGCTTAGGGAAATTGTTCGCATGAAGCCCAATATCCTTTCAGTTATAACAATACACCACATACTTAGTGTTGATATGAACCTTCCTTTCATCTTTAGCATTAGCGGGATTTTTCATATCCCTTCGGAAATTCTTGGCCAGATGACCAATCTTTCTGCATTTGATGCAATTCATGGTTCCCTTCAAATAGTTACCAGAATGCTTCTTCCCACAATTTTTTCAAAGGAGAATGTTGGGATTCATTCCATCATGGGATTTGTTTGATGGAACACCCATGTTGTTTTCCATTTTTTGCTTCTTGTCACTGGGCCCATGAGACCATTGAGAGTCTCTAATCTCCAGTTGTACCTTGAGGGAACAACAGACAATGTCCTCATAACTATCAAAGTCTCGAATAGCCAATGCTTATCGTAGACTCGGCATTAGTATGCTAAAGAAGAGATCTACTTTTCTTTTAGTGTTTAGGAATAAGCCAGAGGCATACCTTGCAAGCCGTGTAATGTTTTCTATATACGCCCTGATGGACTCATTTTCCTTCTGCTTTAGTCTAAGGAACCCCAATGGACTCATTTTGCTTCTGGTGCCGTTAGTCCATGGATATGTGGAGACAGAAACTTTGGGATTTCAATCTTCTGGAAGAACTTCTATTCTGGAGGATGATGATGCTTCGTTTAAGAAAGTGATTCTATCACCAAAGAAGAGCTCAAGTGGAAAGGGTATGTCGGGACCTCTTACTTTCTCTATGACCAAGGGGAAAGGTATACTTACCCTTCATTTATCTCATGAAAACTGTTCATCTATTTCAATGGCCCGTAAGGGCTCCCTTTAATGTTATCTGTTATCATTTGGAACGCACGCAGCTTTAGTGCTCAAGCCAAGCATGCCTTTTTGGCTTCAGAAGGTAGGAAGGCCAATGTATCTGTGGTGGTCGTGTTGGAACTGAAAATTACTTCAAACAAGTTTTCTGGGGTTGCTAGGAAGTTGGGGTTCCTGAATTCAGTGCATGGAGGAGATATTAACCCCCAGGTTTGGATTGGATGGAAGAAGAACATCTCGATAGAAGTGGTGAGTATCTTTCCTCAGTGTGTTGATACTATGATTGTTATTGGTGATGTTCAATTGTTATTTTCGTTTGTGTATACGAGTACTACAAATACCAGGAGAAGGGATTTATGGTACCATTTAAAGTCTATTCATACTGGCTCCCTCCCATGGTTTGTGGGAGGGGACTTTAACACTTTTGCAGATCCATCAAAAAATAAAGGCGGAACAGGGGTTCTCCATGAAATTTTAGTGGAGTTTCAGGAGTGCATGGCTCATGCAGGGCTAATGGATTTAGGTTTCATGGGTGAAAAATTTACGTGGTGTAATAATCGTAAAAGTTCGGGTCGCATTTGGTGTAGACTGGACCGTTGCCTCACCAACATGCAAGGGATCGACCTATTTTTGAAATCCTCGGTCACTCATCTATCCTGTATTTTATCAGACCATGCTCCTATTTTAATAGAGATCAGACATGAAGTGGTGATGGGAAGATCCTTAAACTACTCCGAGGAGTGGCATCGTGATCCAGGTTTTATTCAATTACTAGAAACATCATGGCTTACGGACGAGAGAGAGTTCTCTTGGGTAGGAATGGTAAATCGCCTCAAACGTCTTAAACAGGATATCAGGGACTGGCTGTACAACCAACAAGACAATTCTAACGGGGTTATTAGTATGCAGGCTGACATTGAGAGGTTGGACGCTGTTCTACAGGTGGCCTTAGATGAAAACAACTTTATCGCTCTTTGTGATAAGAAGGTCTCTCTCACTGAAAAATTTCTTCAGTTGGAAAGAATCTGCAAGGAACGGTCTCGGGTTAGATGGCTCAGAGAAGGAGATCGTAATACTGCCTTCTTCTAAGCTTTTATTAGGGAAATAAGAAGCAAAAAGATTAACATTAAGATGTAGGATGGTTCTTTCAAGTCCGATGTGAACGTTGCAGGAAATATGGCGTTGAAACACTTTGAGAGTCTTTTGGCTGGGGAACCTTTGTCTGGATTTGTGAGAGATGATACAGATGACACTGGGTTCTTAAGTGGTCTTCCGATCTTGTTGAATGAAAACAATAATGAGTTCCTCTCTTCCTTTCCCCCGGAAGAGGAGATCAGGGAGGCCCTACTGAGCATTCCCAAAGGAAGTGCACCCGCCCCAGACGGATTTCCAGTGTCCTTCTATATTTCTTCCTCGAATGTTATCGGTGCAACTGTTGTGCATGCTATCCAAGATTTCTTCAGGGGGGTTTCTTGAATAAGGGTGTAACATCGTCAAGGTTGGTGCTTGTTCCTAAGGTGAAAGACCCCTCCCTCGTCAAACACTTCTGCCCCATATGCCTCCGTAACATTTCTTATAAGATCTTGGCCATGGTGGTTTGGAGGAGGATTTCAAATCTCTTGCCCAAAGTGGTCTCAACTAAACAACATGGGTTTATATAGGGTCATAATATACAGGGGGTGGTTGGTATCGTGAGTGAACTAGTACAGGACATCAACAGGCGCACGGTTGGATCAAATATCATACTCAAAGTCGACATGAACAAGGCTTATGATCAAATGGAATGGAGTTTCATCACTGGGGTGATGAGGGGATTTGGGTTCCAGGAACAATTTTGTGATTTTTGTTTCAGGTGCTACTCCTCACCATGGCTTTCGGTGGCTATGATGGGAAAGAATTTTGGTTTTTTCAAAACTGTTCGCGGCGTGAGGCAGGGTGACCCATTATCTCCATCCTTGATTGTTATTTCTCAGGATGCCCTTTTGAGGAACCTGAAGAAGAGTTTGTTAGAGGGAAATCTGAAACAGTATGCGGGAAAAAGGAACTCAGGGAGCATCTCCCATTTGATGTTTGCTGATGACATCCTATTTTTCATGAATGGAAGGAGCAGATCCTTGAACCATCTTAGAGTCATCATGTCCAGTTACAACAAACTCAGTGGATAGTCGATCAACATCTCAAAGAGAAATGTATTTATCTCTGATAAATGTTCGAGATGGTGGTGTAGAGACATACAGAGGATCACCGGGTGCAAATAGAAACAACTGCCTATTCTGTATCTTGGGGTTCCATTATCTTCGGGCTAGATCAAGAAGCAGCTATTTAATGAAATCATGGATCTTTTACTTGGGAGTATTATGAACTTGAAGAATAAACTAATTTCGTATGGAGGTCGGGTCATGCTAATTAATCTTGTTCTTTTTTATATCCCCATGCATGTGTTTTCAGTCATTAAGCCACCGAAGGGCACGATATAGAAAATGGAAAGTATACTTACAACTTTTCTATGGGATTCCAAGACAGAAGGGCGGTGTCATTGGGCCTCGTGGAAGAGGATGGTGCGTCCAGTAGATGAAGGAGGTGTCGGTCTGAATGACATCCAAGATACTATCATTGGTCTACAGTCACGACTATCATGGGAGATCATCGTGGTGGAGAATCTTTGGGATAAATTCTACAGGGGACGTTAAGGATGGGGAGAGGTTTTAAACATTCATGGTGCGACGAGGCTGGCCAAATGTATGTTTGGCCACATGGAGGTGTTACTTGGTTGTTCTAGGTGGATTATTGGAAATGGGGATATTAGTTTCTAGCATAATAACTGGGCGGGTGAGAAGATGGCCTTTGATGTCTTACTGTATCCAAATGTTTTCTTCAGGGATGCTATCAACTGGTATGATGTTATTCGTGCGGAGTTGAATCCCACCCAGTTGAACCATTTCACAGAAATTGTCATGAGTAAGGAACCAGATGTATGCTACTTCACGGATGTTGTTTCTGGCAGGTTTAGTTTCCACGACTACAGGAGGTTACTCCAGAGGGAGAGGCCCTCAGTGGAAGGGGAAAGGTCTTTTGGTGCAATGATATTTTGATGAGGATGAACTTCCTGGTGTGGAGAGTTATAAACCGAGCACTATCGACGAAGGAGAACATCCAGAGGAAGGGGATCTTTTTGGCGTCTCGTTGTTTTTGCTCTGAAGTACCTAGTACTAAGTCTGTGATGCACCTCTTCTTCCAAGGGCAATGGGCCTCTCTCCTTTGGTCTTCCTTCTCCAACTCGCCGCTTAAGGAGGGAGTGCGTGGGACCTGTTCGGAGTATGTGGCAGCCTGGTTCTTAGGGACACATGACAGGGCCATGGAAAGATCGATCAGGGCCAATGTCATGGTCGCTGTTTGCTGGGTCCTGTGGGAGGCATGTAATCATGTTAGACTGGGTTCGAAAAGGTCTCCTTTATTTCTCCTGATCAGGCTCAAAACTCTCAATGCAGAGCTTGCATCATTGGTTAAAGGGGGGAGGGATTCGGTGGAGATGTGTAACTTCCTTAGGAGGCCTTTCAAAACTCAAAGGAGGGATGGCTGTTGGATAAAGTGGCAGCCACCTAATCAAGGGTTGAATCTTAATATTGATGGATCATGCATGGAGGGAGTAATGAGGGGTGGAGGATTACTTCGAGACTGTTGGGGATCAGTGTACACAACCTTTAGTTCATTTTAAGGTCCTGGTAACTATCGAAGGGCAGAGGCTCAGACCCTTCTTTCAGGCATTTTTATTTGCAAGAGGAGGGGCTTGGCAGTGAAGGAGATTGAATTTGATTCAGAGGTCCTGGTTAAGGCGGCGCAGGGAAGGTATGGGATTCCTTGTGATCTAACTTACATTATTCAAAGGAGAAAGACAAAAACTAGTCATGGAAGGTTTATTCATTATAGCTAGAGAGAATCTGACTTTGCAGCTGACTCACTGGCTCGTTTGTGTAGTCAGGAGGACCCTCTTGTTGTTTTTGATAGTCTACACTCCCTTCCCCTAGAGTGTTTACATGTTGTTCATGGGTATTCCCTAGGACTGCACCATTTTCGGCCCCCTTGAAAGGAATTTCTCATTTTCCCTTGTTTTTCATTTAAAATTTTAATAAAAAATAACTTTCAGACCAGTCCCACATCAAAACGATAGACTGCCAGTACAACCTTCTCTTCTTCCGTGCGCTGGACGATGGAGAATATATTTTCAATGGAGTTAATCCATTTTTCCGTGAGGAGGGGATCAGAAGATCCTCTAAACATGGGAGGCATTTTCCATATGAAGGATTCCACGACTACTTGATCATCCTTTAGAGGTGTAGGACATTCCACCTAATTCAAGTTATTATTCCTAACTCAAGCCAGCTGAGTAAGTACTGCCACGATGTTTGGAGCACCCGCTTCCATCACATTAGGCATATCTTTAGGGAAACCATCACATTGCCTATCACATTGGTTGTTGGAACGTTTTTTTTACTATTTCCCGCCATTAACTAAGAAAAATAACATATAATTAGAGGTCTTGAATACATATCTATTGATCATAAAAAGGGAACTTTGAAGATAAAAGTCTAAACCTATAAAAAAGAAGTATGTTTTGACATGTGATTCCTTAGGTTTATATCTAGGTTATCCTCATTCTATTTCTTAACATATATTCTTATGGTTTTTTTCCCTTAATAATAGTTTGTACTAAGCTCGTGAATCTACCAAAGCATATCCCCCGGGAGTGTGATAACCAAGAGTGTAGCAAGGACCGTTGTCGTGCACCAGTTCTCGTTTGAGTCTAGATCAAAGCGGTGTTTTCGGGTTTTACCCCTAGGATACATCTGTGCCAAAGCTGCCTCTACCTTCTCGTATCCAGACAGAGATGTATTTGATTGATAAACCACTTACTCAATACTCACCAAAATTTGGGAATGTTTTCTAATACTTAGTCTTATTCTTACGGTTCTCACTAAGGTGATATATTCCTAATCTCCAAAAAATAAATAAACCTCCCTCTGATACCAACTATAGAGACCCTATCCTTTTACACCTAACAATACATGATATTATGTTTAATTATACATTAGAGTACAAGACAAGTATCATTATGTCTAGTGTCTTTGGAAACTAGGTACATAACACCGATAACATGGGGATAAAAAAACTTATTTTTTTAATCTCCATAAAGAGCTCCTAACTTTCCTTGAGCTCTTACATCTGCATAGGGTACCCTGGGGAACACATGAACAAAGGGATGAGCTAAAAAGCCCAGTAAGGGATATAAAATAAGAATAAACATTAAGGACATGAATTAGGAGGCTTGACATAATGATATAGGAAGCATTGAACATATGGAATCATAACATATAAACATGGTATCATAAAAAGATGGAATAAAATAAACATGGTATCATATAAGAATGATATTATGTTTGCATAGTTTCATAGGGGGGTGGAAGAATCTTTTTAAAATGACTTTATTATGAGTCAAGGCTAACTGCCAATCTCATTTCCCATAGTAGCACAAGCCAAGGCTAACCGCCCGAACTGTTTGCCCATAATCTTCTCACGAGACATTAACATTACCCAATGAATTGGAGCGCTATCTGGTTGAACCCATCAAATCTTATTCATGTATATGCTTTCCACATAATGAATCTCATATAATCAATCATACATAAACATAAGAGTACCCAAGGAAAGAAATGTGCACACAATCACGTCCTTAAGCATAATAAAAAGGGACATAACATACAAGCGTCCATGAAAGAAAGGTTTTAATTCATAAATATACATTAATAATGTATAAAGGCATCAATCATGAAAAGAGATAACAAACTGACGTGATAACATGTAAAAATAGTTTTTTGTAATCTTTGAGTTAAAAACATTTTAGAGTGGTTTTAGAAAACATCGAATATCTCTAACAACAAAAAGAGGCATAATATTTTTTATAAAACTAGAAGTAAACTAGGAAGGTTTTAATAATAAAAATACTGATTTTATGAAGTCAAATCTGACTTAAAATAGAGGATAGAGTACACTTGATAAGAGGAAAGAATTCGGGAAGTTCCCTTAAAACTGGTTCACTTATCGGGATGCAATGAGGAGAGAATCACATAAAAGCATGAATATCCCCAAAAGGGAGTGATGAAAGAGTCTTGATAAATAAACTTGGGTCATTTACACAAAATTTAGATTATTCACATGAAATGATAAGATAACATCATTTTGGTAGAAAGGTAGATAAGATAACCCGAAGGAATAAAAGAGGTTTGGGTAGAATTCTTTACGGATTATCTGCATGGTATCAGGAGTACATAAGGGGGATTAGTGAGAGAGGAAGGGGAGTTATCATCACTTATAAATAAAGAGGGATGTATGGTGGAGGAGATAAATCATATCCCGAAATTAATAATTACACACAACATGTCCTAACATAGTGAACAATCTTGAATAAGAGTGAAATTGAAAGCATCCCTTACCGTAGGTCCGTTGGTGTTCTCCACCTGATATTAATTACCTGAATAGTCAAATTAGGCTTGTTAATCAATAGTTACAGAACCTTATATAAATATAAAATATTAAGTATAACCTCTTTAAGTTCGTTTATACCCATTTTTATTGATTACAAGGTTCAATTTCATTGATTGAGTCCGTTTGTTTCATTTGTTTTAATGATCGGTTCAATTGAATTTAGGTTCAAATAAATTGTAAGATGAAAGAGGTTGTCAAGAATTTAAGTTATATAACATTATTGGAAATCCAGTCGGATACATGGTTACAAAATTCATTAGGTTAATTATAGTGAAAGAGAACCATTACATTAAACATTAAGGATAAGCAATTGAATTAATTTAAAAGATTTTCCCCATAATTGACTTGTTTTGTATTATTGTTTCATATCAAGAGTGTAAGAGGATTAAAGAACCGTAAATAAGAAATATAACATATATAATAATCTGGTTCAACCATAACATAAATGGTTTCATGATAAGAAACAAAATTATAAATTAATTTCAAAACACATTATCCATGATGTCGGTAATTTGACACATCACGGGCGATGTTTTAATTCTAGAACGTGAGGGAGAGTAGGAGAAGCGTGCTGCATGAAATTTTTCATAACCATGATTATCATCAATAATATAAGAGATTCTGGATCTTTCATGCATTTTGGATAAGGGAAGGAAAAGAGGGTATAAGAAAAGAAAGAAAATGGAAAAAAACACTTGAAAACGAAAGAGGGTTCTTACCATTTGATCTCCTCTCTTTGATACTCCTCTTAGGGGCTTTGATTTTGGTCTTTTGGAAATACCAGAAATCCTTGGACGTGGGGAAGGATCTTGGGAGGGTATTTGGGATAAATTTTGTCTAGGAAAATGTCTTGATAGGTTTGAGGGAAAGTGGTAAAGAGAGGGGCTATTTATAGTGAGGGAGGAGAGGGTTTTCCCAATTGTTTATTCAATAGATTATTAATTTCCCTCAAGAAAAGGAATAATGATGATTCCTTGAACAAAAATATTAAATTTACCATGTGAATCAGAACCAATTGGTCTTAAATCAGCAGAACATCATCATGACTTCATAATTTATGTATTTTTCTTATTTTTATGAATTATCGTATTTCACTATTCATCAAGATTTCAAGTATTTCAGAAAAATCCAAAAAAAATCACCATGACCATTTTTTGATATGTAAAATCCAAAAATGATTTCCATTTTATAAAAATAATTTTTTCAATATGATTATTTTAATATTTAATTAAAATATTTATTTATTATCAAAAACCAGTTTTAATACATTCATTAACTTATTCTAAAATATAGGTATTTCATACTTTCAACTACATTATTATTTTTATACTATCATAGATGATGTTACTATTAATTAGGGTATATCACTATTCATAAGGGTATTCTACTATTAATAAGAGTAGGTTACTATTTACCAAAAATTAATTTTTTTCTTATCGGACTCTAAATAACTTGCTGATTATGACCGTGTATGTCATATTTTCAAAATTTTAAACACAGAAGTGACAAAAATATGATTAAAGGTCACTCAGCAATTAGTAGTTCATTGTGTTTTGTTTTCAAGTTATTTTATGAAATACTTATGAGAAGGAAATTTTCATTAAAAAAACATTGGGTCGTCACAGGTCAGGCTATCACCAGTTTAGAGTTCGAGATGAGGATGTGCAGAAGACGACCTTCAGGTGTCCGTATGGCCACTATGAGTTCTTGGTTATTCCCTTCATCGTAACCAACATTTTCAATTGTGTTCATGAGTCTCCTGAACATGATCTTCTAGCCTTACCTTGATCACTTGGTCGTAGTCTTCATCGACGACATACTGATCTACTCGACAACTGAGGAGGAACATGCCTACCAATTACAGGTAGTACTGGACACACTCCGAGAGTAGCAGCTTTATGGTAAGATCTCAAAGTTCCAGTTTATGATACGATAGGTTCACTTCTTGGGACACATCATCTCTGATGCAGGAGTTGTATTGGATCTAGAAAAGATCGAGGTGGTACTTTCTTATGAGCCACCCAGAAGTGAGACAGAGGTACGATGATTTCTAGGACTGGCTGGGTACTATCAGTTATTTGTGCCATACTTATCCAGAGTTGCAGCACTGCATTCAGCATTGACCGAGAAGGGGAAACCCTTCGTGTGGTCAGAGAGATACTAGTATACCTTTCAGGAGCTGAGGAAGATGTTGACTAGTGCACCCATCTTGAGGCCACTGGAGGAGGGTGTTTGGGTACGTTGTTTACTATGACGTATCGGGGACCGGACGTGGGTGTGTCCTGATGCAGGAGCGAGCAGTGATCGCTTATGGATCTCGACAGTTGAGATAACACGAGCAGAACTCCTCTACCCATGACCTAGATATAGCACCAGTGGTCTTCTTTTTGAATATGTGGTGGTACTATCTGATGGGCGAGCATTTTATTTTCTACTCTGACCACTAGAGTCTCAGGTACATCTTCACGCAGAAGGACCTAAACCTGAGACAACGATGATGGCTTGAGTTCCACCAGGACTATGACTTCGAGATAGTCTATACTCCTAAGAAGAAGAACATTGTATCTGATTCTCTCCCTAAGAGATCAGGCATTCAACTTCTAGGAGATGTGAGGAAGCAGCTATCCACGTTGCAGATTTCCTTTGTGGATCGGGATGGAGCATCCTTTCTACAGTATCTCACAGCCACTCCTCCACATTTTCAGCGAGTCAGGGAGTCATAGCATGGGTACATTGATATTGAGACGTGACATCTTCAGATTTCCTCAGGCCAGGCACCCGATGGATTTTATGAAGGTGGGGATAAGGTCGTTCTCTTCAAAGGACGTACCATGTTACTAGTTGCACTTCAAGAGGAAGTGTTGAGGTATTTCCACACATATCCTTTAGCGGTACATCCAAAAGTGGCAAAGATGTATCATGTCCTCTGATGACAGCACTGGTGGCTAGGTATATAGAAGGTTGTAGCAGAGTTTGTCTCTCGATGCCACACTTTCCAGCAAGTGAAAGTGGAGGACCAGGTTCCAACTGGCTTGGTTCATCCCTTAGAGGTCCCATAGTGGAAATTGGATGGGATATGGATGGATTTCGTGATGGGACATCCACGTACATCCACAGGGAACGACTCTATCTGTTTGATTGTCGACTGACTCACCATGTTGGTCCACTTCCTAGTGATTAGAAAGTTGGGTTCAGGAGGGAGATTTGGACGTCTCTACATTCAGAAGATCTTACGGCTTCATGGTGTGTCATCAACGATCATCTCAGCTCAAGATGCTCATTTAACATCCCAGCTATGTAAGTGTCTTTAGGAGGCTTTCGGGGAATAGCTTCGATTGAGAACCACCTTCCATCCTCAGACAGATGGTCAGACTAAGAAGAACATTCAGACTCCCAAGGACATGCTCCATGCACGCATCCTCAATTTTGATCGTAGTTGAGAGGATCACATACCCTTGGTAGAGTTTTCGTATAACAATAGAAATCACTCCACCATCGGGGATGGAACCTTACGAGGCACTTTACGACTGACCTTGCAGATCACCTATGTGCTGGACTAACCTAAGGGAATCAGAACCTGTAGGACCAGAGATGGTGCATGCTACGTTGGAGAAGGTGCATATCATCCAGGAGGAGATGAAATCTACATAAAGTAGCCATAATTCCTATGATGATATGAGATGGAGACCACAGGATTTCTAGGATGGAGACCAGGCATTTCTACAGGTCTCACCTCGACGAGGTCTACGACGATCTGGTCGAGGCGGAAAATTATTCTGCGATTCATCGGAACTTTCCAGGTCCTCAGCAGGGTAGGAACGGTTGCTTACCGCTTGGCTCTTACACCTTAGTTGCACCGAGTGCACGAATTCTTCCATGTATCTCAGCTGAGGAGATATGTGAATGACCCATCCCACATCATCGACCATAGGGAGCTGGAAATCAATAACAGGGCGACTTCCACGGAGGTTCTAGTGGAGATTGAGGTTCTTCAGAAGCGGGTTCTACATGGATGGTCGATTCCTCTAAGGCGCGTTTGATAGAAACATGGGAACCTCCAAGAGAGCCCATGGGAGCGGGAGGCTTAGTTGCGTGCTCCATACCCCCCTTTTGTTTCCTTTGTGTGATTTGTAGCTTACGGGGACGTAAAGCACTGAGGTGGGGAGAATGTAAATAATTTGAAATTCTGTGGAATTTTTTTTAAATACACTGGAATTTTACGAGTCCGCAGTTTCTAACGACACTTGATTCTAAGGCCCGGTGTTCCCAGAATCAATTTCTGATGTTTTGTTCTGATGCGTTCAGTAAACATACGTGCATGATTTTATATCTTTTGAACTGGTTCTTGTCATTGAAATCTGAGGGCACCGTTTAACTCATAACGCCAGTAATCACTTAAGGAGACCTTTACCACATTTGTGTTTTATCGAGGTTGGAAGTTAATTTTGGGGGGTTTATCAAAATAAAATAAATAAAAACATGTATAACATATTTTTATTTGTGGCGGTTTAATCCACCAAGGGGAGGTTGGAGGTGGGGTCCACCTACGCATAACCTCCTTTGGAAAGATATTAGGTTTAGGGGCCCGCACGAGCTGAAACCCCCTTAAACCCCCTTTAACACCTTTAGATCCCCATTAATGGGGGAAACTCTTCACTTCCCCCATAAATATTTGGAGCCTCTTCACCTTCCATCTCCAAATTTATTTAGCCAACACCAACTTTTGATTAAGGGATGTACCTTAATGAATTTGAATCATTTATAATTCATTAAGCTAACATTATATTAAGATGTGTTATTTTATTATTTGGGGTTGGCTTAATCTTGTGGTGATGTCTTGGAAGGATTGAGAAAATATGCTACCAATGAAGAACAACATCTTCTCTCAATAAGGAACGCTCGTCTCCACCAAGGAATGATGACATTGTATTCTCCCTCTCTAACCGGGGCATGAAAGGGAAGACGCCGCCTATGAAGATTGTTGCCAATGACGACGTCCTCTCCTCACTACATCAATGGAACGATGCCTCCTTCCTGCGACTCCGCCGAGAAAACACTGATTACGAGGTCGGGGTTTTGAATTATTGTACCCTTTATAAATCTTTGAAATTATGCTTTGACAACCAAATGATATCACCATAACATGGAGAAATTTGGACCGCACCAACATGGCCGAATCATCCCCTTTTTGATGTTGTTTATGGTTGACGTTGGGAGCGGACAATGGGGGCTGGTGTTGAGCCGGCCGCGAGGAGACTGGCAGCGCAAGACCGCCAGGTCACCAGAAAGGCATGACACCATCATGCCGCCTGGAGGAAATCTAGGTCATGGTAAGGCCGGGTTACGACGGATGGTCACAGAGCCATCGCGTCGCGCCGGTGGAGCAGGACTGTGGCATTCGGCTACGGCATACAGGGGAGAGGGGCCAGCTGATCCGGCCACCGAAGTGCGGTAGGCGGGAGCCTACGGGTCACGTGGTTACAAGGGTTGGTGCCTTGCGCCGGCTGTTTCGGTAGTTGGGGGTGTAACACCCCACCACCCTTTATGTGGGTGGATGGCCAGCCAGACCGGCCCACCAGGCGCAACACGTCCAGCTGAGTCGGGTGCCGTCCGACAGGCCGGGCCGAGCCACATGGCCAGCCGGCCGCCGCACGGCCAGCTGGGCCGGGCCCCACATGGCCATTCGGGTTGAACCACACGGCCCGCTGGGCGCCGCATGGCCAGCTGGGTCGGGCACCACACGGCCCGCCGGGTGGAACCACATACCCAGCCGGGAACTGCATGGCCAGTCGGGCTTGGCACCACATGGCCACGGTCCGGGATTCCCTCAATCAAGGTCACACCATAGGGTCGGGCCGCACATTCGTGTCGGGCTGTGCCTTCAGGCCGGGCCGCGCCTTCGGGCCGGGCCGCGCCTTCGGGCCAGGCCACACATTTGGGCTTGGACGCACCTTGAAATTGGGCCAACCACTCTGGTCGGGCCACACCCATGGATCGGGTCATACCCCAGTTCGGACCGGGTCGTGCCGGGTCAGTCCGACTAGGATGGACCAGACCCCAACCCGCTCCAGCCATTTACACCTTTTAGCCCGCATCTTGGGCTACCGGTGTCCGAACGACGAACCATCTGCAGTGATGGAATTCTTGTATCGAGATGATTCTTTTTTCATACTCTAGTTGAGGTTTTTATTCAGTTGGGGTATTGCTGGGTTGGTTTGAGCCTAATATCAATCGTGCCCCTAGAACGGAAAAGCCAATAACTCTCAGACCGTGCGTTCGATTGCCGCACCATATGTCACATTGGATTCTCTATGATGAGATGAACCTAAGGGATACATAATCATAGGACTCCATGATAGTTGATGTATTGACACTTGGCTCGAGGATCGGACCCTCCCGGAATTAAGCGTTCTGTGTGCGGAAACCCTAGGACTTGCTGCGACGATACTGTTCTGGAATACTCCGTGGGTCCAACAGTGATGACTACTGTACCAGAATCCTCCATGGGTTCGACAATGATGACTAATGTATGGAATACTATTTGGGTTTGATGGTGAAGACTACTATACTGGGATCCTCTGTGGGTCTGACAGTTCTGACTTGTTTTACTCTATCTTGTGTGGGTCCAACAGCTTAAATGAATCAGTGACTAGATCTGATCATCTCTGTTACTCTACAAAAGATGTATTCCTATATGAGGTGAGTCGTGTATTTCACCCATTATCGTCATGTTGATTGACTTAACTGATTTTTGGGAATGGTTTGTGCTTCGGCTTGAGAGTTGGAGCCAGACTATGATTTAAAACTTAGGTATATGTAAGGGCATATACCTAAGTAGGGTTGGTTGATACTTCGTGATTTTACATTTTACTATGGTTTATCCTTTTTGGATCCTGGGAGACCATAGGGGGTCTCAGGGTCCCCTACTAAGTATTGTTATACTCACCCCTACATGGGTTTCACCCACACCTTGTTGTGTTCTGTGTAGATGACAGTTAGTACTGATCGAGGCTGAGGGTGACGAACGGAACGCTACTCAGAGCTGGACAAGATGAGACGTGTCACAGGGATGAGTTGTTCGAGTTATGTACCTACCCATTACGTAGGATTACCTAGTGGACAATCCTAGAGATATTTTCCCTTTTTTACATGTACTTGTTGTTCAATTGGTTTTGTGTACTGGACCACATACTTTCAGCACACTTTTCTTTTCTATTTTTGTACTTTTTCTTCAACTACTTGTGTTCAGACTGTGTGTGTTACAGGTTTAAAGGAAATTCCTTCTCTTTTATAATGATTATTCCTTTGTTGATAGTCCCCACCCATGGACTTTGGAAGGTGGGTCTGGGGTAGTCACAGCACGGGCCTTGAGGATGGG
This sequence comes from Viscum album, assembly GCA_963277665.1. Taxonomy (NCBI): domain Eukaryota; kingdom Viridiplantae; phylum Streptophyta; class Magnoliopsida; order Santalales; family Viscaceae; genus Viscum; species Viscum album. The sequence goes on along the minus strand of OY728157.1, from coordinate 234,269,077 downwards.
TCGTGACAATGAACTACCCATGGTAATTCCACATTACCTCTTCAAGGTCTTATTAGTCTGTGTATTTTGTAAGATCATGTGATCCAATTGATTCAAAAACAATTACTTCATATTATTTAAGGTGAAAATAATAACCATGTGTTATGTATTACATCCCTTCTAGATTTTTTTATTCTCATTTGGATGGCATCCATAATCGTTGAATACCATTTCCTCTTCTTTGAGTAACTTTATATCATTTGAACAAAGGCCTTCATTGGTAGATTTATTCAAAAATTGAGACTTCAAGGACTAGATTTTGGATGTTGTGATGTGATTTGGTCTATGTATAGGTTCGTCAATTTTTTTTAAATGTGTGATGGTATGAGGGGAGTGAGTGTCCTTTTATAGCTGAGGATGATAAAAATTCTTTTAAATAATCAAAAGTATTTACTATTGGGAGGTCTCTCTTAGCTCATTTCCCTCCAAAATAGAATTATAATGGGTTGATATTTTTTGATAAATACCACCTCCACAGAAAGTTAATAAAATTTATCTACATTTTGTTCCATAACCCATAAAATTCATTATTTGTTTTTATTTTGGGTTTTCATTTAGGTAACATGGATTGTATCCTATGTAATGTATCCATTAAGAATAAATTAATGTAATAATTATTATAATATTTAGACCCACTAATTCTAAATATGAAATCGTACTTATAAAATAAAAATCACATGTGTTTTGTGTAAAGTCCTGGTTCTGGGTGCCGCGCAACGGGTTCCGCAAAACCCGGTTTGCCACAAGACCTCAAGCGCATTTCCCCAAATGCCAGAGGGTTCCGACTAGCAGCGAGGGCCCAGGTCTGATTGTGGGGAAACTATGACCTCATTTGTCAACGTGTAGCACAGCATAAAACGAAATTAAACATACAATAATAGAGGAATCAATAACCATTCATATATAACTTAAGGGATAACTGATAAAAAGGTAACCACCAGTCATATACGTATGAGAAGATACAGCATATCACTGTTATATAAAACAACCAAAACATGGTACACGATCAATACAATACAACTGAAGTACAGGAACAGAAAATCAAAATAGAACAGCCCGCAGCATCACGAGACAATGCTCGGTCCCATGATATCCTACATCCCAGAAGCAATCAAGCACCTGTGTAAGGGCTCTTGCCCTTATCTACACCTGTAGAAACGTAATCTGTTTGGGCCAAAAAGAATGACCCAAATAGGGTGTGATAAATATATCTCAGTAGGCACCCACCAAAGGATCATGCCCAACTGTGTGTAAACATGCAACAACGGTGGGCAGTAATAAACTTCAATTAACTAAGAAGTACTCAAAAGTAACTAACTTAACAGTTATATTTACATTTAATTATTCATTTAATCCATTTAATATAAGAAAACACCACAGTGCATTTCTATGTAAATAGTCAGCGTCCTTAGACAAGAAAAACCATACCCTCAGGTAATCAGAATGCAACCTTTAGGTATTTCCCACATGTGTAACAGAAATTTCCCTTAGGCGTATGAAGTATTGCCATCTGGAAAAGAAGTCAAGCCCTCAAGCATGAAAGGTTTCCCTAACACGTAATAGAACGTTGCCCTCAGGATAATCTAGTCACGCTCTCAGGCCATAGTAGAACACCACCCTCAGGCATAAGTAACCGGGCCATACCCAATATGTAAATAAACATTCACATTCAATTCCTCTCACGGAATAAGTAATGCATAACGTAAACATGGAATACCCTCGAGTATCATGGCCAAACGACTAAACAAAGGAACGCACCCTGGGGTGGTCCTGGATCCAAGCACTGATCCCAAACAGAATTTTAATATCACATTTAATTACTTATATAGTTCTAGGTATTAAAATAGCCACGACCTCAACTACAAGACACCCCAAATATGGGTTTATATCTCAAAAGCACACAAAAACGCACGACCGTTGGAAAATAAACACAATTCCACCTTCCTTATACGCCCCTGATCATTATACTCGAACAATGTTCCACGAATCATCCTAGAACAATGTAGATATGAGGAGAATAAAATATCATTCAACCATAAATAAATTAACTTAATGGAATAATTGGCAAGAAGTAACCAAGGAGAAGGAAGCTCTTACCTGTGCGGTTCCAATGAGATCGTCCGAGGCGGAAACGGATTCCAAACGTGTGCTCGGCGGAATCCAAAGGCTCGTCCATCCACTCCTGCTCCTTCTTCCAGTTCTAAGCCTTCCCTGTGAATAGAGGAGGTTGCTGCCCATTTTATGCGAAAAAAACAAAGTACATGGCATGTACTTACAAGTACACAGTGTGTACTTACCATTTTTAAAATGTTCCCCAAGCGTCTTATCTCCAGTGGGGCACTATTCACCTGTCGACATGACTACACGACATGTATTCATGAGCACACGGCGTGTTTTGTCGCACAGCTAGCCACCACCTTACTATTCACCTATTGAGTGACTACACTGCGTGTAAAGGACTACTATAAGGTGTGTAGTCGGTTCCTACACCCCTCATCGCTGACATGGCCATACACCCCGTGTACCCATCCCACACGCCCAGAAGTACACAGCGTGTGGAAAATTCCATGGCATGTACGTCCAAAATTTGATATTTTCCCCATTTTCCATATTTTCTCTAAAAATACTTAAGGAAAAGAGAAAAGTAGAAACCCGTAACTCAAAGATAATAACCGGGTTCTTACAAATTTCCCCCTGTAAAGGAATTCATCCCTGAATTTCAATTCCAAGGGTGGAGAAGATAAAGCTGAGAATAGCTCTGGCCACTGAGCATGCACATCTATCTCCCGCTCCCATGATTCATCCTGCACTCGGCCATGCTGCCATATCACCCGTACGAGAGGAACTGACCAGCCTCAGAGATCCTTCGTGCTCCTATCAACGATACGAATCGGATGCTCCTCAAAGGACGCATCAAACTAAATCTCAACATCCACTAGCTAAAAGGTGTGAGACGTGTCTGAATGATAGTGACACAACTAAGACACATGGAAGACGTCGTGCATGGCTCGGTACTGCTGTGGTAACTGCCACAAATAGGAAACTAGCCCGACTCTCACCAGAATATCAAATGGCCCCACATACCTTGGTAAATGTTTACCCTGTCTCCTGATCCGCCTGTGTCCAAGCCTCGGAGAGACACGCAAGAAAACCTGATCCCCGACCACGAACTCCAAAGGTCATCTGCGGCGATGAGCATAAGATTTCTGACGAGACTGCATGGTAGCCATCCGCTTCTGGATCAACTAGACCTACTTTGAAGTCTCCTGCATGAGACGTGGTCCCAGTAAAGCTGCCTCACCTGCCTCTGACCAGCACAAAGATGATCAGCATGCCCAGCCATATAAAGCCTCGTAATGTTCCATCTCGATGGTTTCCTGAAAAATATTTATGTATGAAAACATGGCTAAGGTTATTTGCTTCTCCCAAGAGCCCCCAATGTCCCAGACGCATGCATGCAGAATGTCCTCTAGCACCTATATCATACGCTCTGACTGGCCATCAGTGTGAGGGTGGTATGTTGTGCTCAGAAGCACCTATGTACCCAGAGCCCTCTGAAAACTCTACCGGAAACGTGACGTAAAGTGGGAGTCCCTATCTAAAATGATATATTGAGGGACCCCATGAAGACATACAATCTCTCGAATATACAACCTTCTGAGCTCGTCAACACCGATAGTCTCCCTGATCGGCAAAAAGTGAGCTATATTCGTGAGTTTTTCCAAAATGACCCATACGACATCATTGCCTCAAGATTTACTTGGAAAACCAGTCACGAAATCCATTGCGAGATCATCCCATTTCCACTCTAGAATAGGTAACTATTGTAACAGCCCAGCTGGTCTCTGGTGATCTGTCTTCACCAGTTGATAGGTGGATCATCTTGTAACAAAACCAGCTACATCTCTCTTCATACCCGGCCACCAGTACTGACGTCCCATGTCACGGTACATCTTGGTAACCCCGAGATGAATTGCCCAAGCTGAAGCAAGAAACTCCCACATCAGATCCTCGTGTATATCCCATGGATCCCAAACTCATCCATGGAAACACAGAACCTCATCATTTCATATCATCCAACCAGGAAGAGGGTCCTCACTTGCCACCAAATCCCATAAAACCAGGCCATCAGAAACATATAGTTGTCTCATCCTCACACTATCTAGGAGGGTAGAAGTCACATCTTGAGATGAATGATAGGTCTGTCCCTGACTGCAATGCACCTCCAGATGTATCTCAGAAAACAAGGCCATAAGCTTCCACTCACCACTGGCCTCCTGCACTGCCTGTATCTGAGTCTTCCTGCTCAGTACATCAGCTACTGCATTACCCTTACCAGGTGTATAAGTAAGCTCAAAATAGAAGGATTTTACGTATTCAACCCACCACCTCTGCCTCATATTTAATTCATGCTGAGTAAAGATATACTTGAGGCTTTTGTGGTCATTGAAAACCACAAAATTCTCTCCCAATAGATAATGTCTCCAACAGCGCAATGCATGAACTGCAGCCAACTCGAGATCATGCATCGGATAATTCCTCTCATGTGGCCTCAACTGCCGAGACCCGTACACAACAAATCGATCGCCCCGCATCAACACTGCTCCCAGACTAATACCCGATGAATCACAGTAAACTATATAGATCTTCTCCTGATCTGGGAGTATCAGGATTGGTGCTGATTTCAAATTTTCCTTCAGGTCTTGAAAGGCTATCTCGCAAGCTTCCGACCAAACGAACTTCACAACCTTCTTAGTTAGACCCATCAACGATGCTGCTACGCTAGGGAAGTCCTATATGAAGCGCCAATAGTAACCAGCCAGCCCTAATAAACTCCGTATCTCAAACACGTTCTTATGATGCTCCATGGAAACTACTTATCTCACCTACTCTGGGTCTACTGCAACTCCTGCCTCTGAGATTATATGACCCAGGAAGTGAATCCGGTCCATAAAAAAGTGGTACTTTGAGAGATTAGCATATAGTTGATGCTATCTCAGTGTACTCAATACGATCTCAATATGAAGGGAATGATTTTGTAGAGTTTGAGAGTAAACCAAGATGTCGTCCATGAATACTACCACAAATGACTCAATATACGGATGGAACACTCGATTCATCAGAGCCATGACAACTGAGGGAACGTTCGTGAGTCCGAACAACATTACCAAGTACTCGTACAGACCATATCTACTCCGAAATGCTGTAAGAGGTATATCCGACTGTCTCACACGTAGCTTATGATATCCGGATCTCATTTCAATATTCGAGAACACTCGTTCTCCTTGAGTTTGATGGAAAAATCATCTATCCTCGAAAAAGGATATCGGTTCGTAACTGTCAACAGGTTGAGCTTCTGATAATCCAGACAGAGTCTGAGGGTACCATACTCCTTCTTCACAAAAAGGACCGGGGAACCCCACGGAGAAGTACTGGGTCAGATGAAACCATTCACCTGTAACTCCTCTAACAGCCTCTTAAGCTTTTTCAACTCTTTTGTAGCCATCCTATAAGGAGGAATGGACACCGGTGTTTCCCCTGGTACAAGATCAATAGGGAAATCCACCTCTCGCTCCGGAGGTAGACCTGAAATGTCATCTGGGAAAACATCCCTGAAACGATCAACCATTGGAGGGAAATCTGTCTGACAAGTCCCCTGATCATCCAAATATAAGCTTGCAATATGGGCTGTGACTCCACCATTCCCAGGATGCTCTGGTCCTGCTCGACTTGTCTTAACATCCCATTCTCCACTGTATAGAATCTCTTTTCCCTTTGGTGATATGAAGCTCACCCAGCAACGATTTTATTCTACAATGGCTCGAAAGGGAACCCACCAGTCCATCCCGAGAATGAAATAATAAGTTATCATCTCTAAGAAATAGAGGTCCCAAAGGATGTGACACCTTGCAGCCACTAGGGGGAAGTCATTGCACTGACGCACGCCAGCCGTTCTAGTACCCAACGGTGTGTCTAGCATCATAACATCAGAATAAGAAGAAACACTGAGCCCAAGGCTCTCCACAGTAGGAATAGATATGAAACTATGTGTATCACCCATATCAAAAAGTACTGAAGATAAGAGAGAAGCTACTAGAATAGTACCTCTGACTATAGAAGGTCTGGGATCCTGCTCCTGTTGGGTCTGTTGCATTGCATATGCCTGGCCAGTGCCGTGGCCCTACCACATAGCCTGACTACCTTGAGCTGTCCCGCCCTACTGCCTCAGAGATCCTGGTGTCTGGCTACCCCATCCACTTACACCATCTTCGCCTGCATGCCTTGCCGTATTCTAGTTTCCCAACTGGTATGAAGCTACTGGTTCTGCTCCCACCTGTCTAGTCTACATATAACCCCTCTCACTAGACACTGGTGGAACCACCCTACAAAAGCGTTGTAGATGGCCCATCTTGCCGAAAGCTTGGCACTCCACTGGATGACGTGGAAATTGAGGTCTCTTGTGCCCCTCTTTAACAAACTGGTAGCACCTGATCGGGCCACCTGAAGAAATTTCCTTGTTGGTAAGACCACCCTGAGAGAAATCCATCTGTCTCTTCCTCTTGCATGTAGAAATAGTACCAGTAATAAGTGTTGAACCACCCTGGACCCCACCACTAAATTCTCACAGGTTCCTCTCTATAATCAGTGCCTGAATTACCATAGCACGCACTGAAGGCAACCTGAAAACATTCACCAGCACTCGGATGTCATATCTGAGACCATCCTCAAAGCGCCTGGCCCTCAACGTCTCATCACCCACCAAAATGGGTGAAAAGCACTGAAGCTATATAAAACAAGAAGAATAGTTCATCACTGACATTGTGCCTTGCTGCAGATTCATGACCTCTTGAGCTCTACCTACCCTCTGCGTCTGTGAGATAAAGAAGTTAGAGAAGAATGCCTGAAAATCTTCCCACGCCATGTCCCTGTGATGCTCGGACTGGGTGGTAACATCCTACCACCTCTTGGTAGAATCACGCAGCATATAAGTCGTGAGATTGACCCTCCGCCTTGGAGGAGTCTCAATATGCTCGAAAATATTCTCCATCGACCCCATCCAAGACTTCGTGGCCTGTCCTCTGCCATCCCCTGAAAACATAGCCAGATGCTGATACTGAAAGATACAAGTCAGCTCGACTATAGATGTACCAGCATGTAGTTCTCCCTAAAAGGTCTGTATGAACCCCATAATGCCTTCACGGAACTGCGCCTCCGCGCCTATTTCCGGTATAATGGCTGGCACTGCATTTGGCTCTGCTGGAGGATTAACTGGTAGCCCATGGCCCACCATCTCTGGAGTATAGTTGTTGCTGCTCTCCTGCCAAACAACGTGCGGTCTTCTAGGCGGCATGACACTACAAGGTCAAAAACACGCCTTAGAATCAAGATTATCGACACCGAAAATGAAGAAACCCAAAAGGGAACAGGAGGAAGAAGGCAGTCAAAATTTTCAAAACAAGACTACACGGCATGTATACTGACTACACGACGTGTACCTGACTTCTCTTCCCCTGCATGGGTCCTTCCACATACCTAAGACACGCATCTCCCGTTGAAAAAAACTACACAGCGCGTATAATATCTACACGACTTGTACGGTGTTATTTTCCAACTTCCCATGTCGTTTGTGAGATGGCCGACAACTCGGCTTCACACTACACGGCGTGTTACACCCACACATAGTGTGTACACCACCATGTTTCCCATACATACGGCTAATTCCACACGATCTGTCCATGGACAAGACAACACGGCGTGTCCCACAGGTACACGGCGTGTTCATGGAGAGGTGACATCGACCCACGTTGTTAGTTACATGGACAAGTCCCTAGGTCACACTACACGGCATGTTCATCATTGACATGGCGTGTTCTGTACAGGAGTTCACCAACCCGTGTTGTTAGTTACACGACCGGACTCCGGGTCACCACTACATGGCATGTACATTCGGTACACGGTGTGTTTGTCCCAAAAATTCTCTACCTCATGTCACTACCCACACGGTTTGTGACACAGGAAGAGACTACAAGGCGTGTACTCTGGGTACACGGCGTGTACATAAAAAGTTTATTTTTCTTCCCAAATAGATGTCCATACACGACATGTTTAAGGATACTACACGGCGTGTATATAGGGTTTCCGGACAGTATGTCTCAAAAACATCCTCAAAACCCAGAAAATACTAAAAAAACAACAGCTACGTGTCAAATTCCAACCCGTGAGGGCCCATACTACCCCCGAATCAATGTTTGACATCTTTTCTGTGTTATAACTAATAAACCGCCAATGATCCACCAAATTCCGGTTAGGGGGGGCCCATACTCCCCAAAAACCAATGTTTTGCATCCATTATATCAATAGGCTCAAATAAAATTACCTTATCACAAAGCAGGTATTTTATCAGAGCAGTTATCACAATAACATGATTTACTAGCACAACAACTATAACAACAACATGAAAAATTCCAATGAACCTACATGGCATGGAAACTATGCATGGAATGTGATTTCTAGAATGTGCCTAAATGATGAATGAGATGGAATACCCTAATCTCATCGGGATGAAACTAAATAGAACCCATATATAAAATATAAACAGCACAATCTCATGTGCGTCACCCAACGGTGAAATCAAATCACCTGTAAATTGGAATATCAGTAAAATTGAAATCACGAGGTAAATTGGATTTTCCTTGTATACGGATTAGCTACAGTCGGGCATAGATTATTACCAACTACCATTCGTCCTATCCCTAAAAACGACTACAAATAGTAAGCCAAAGAAAAGAACCCCTCTGATACCACTTTGTAACGCCCCGGTTCCAGGTGCTACGCAACGGGTGCCCCGAACCTTATTCGCCACAAGACCTCAACCACATTTCCCTAAACGCCAGAGACTGCTGACTAACAGTGAGGGCCTAGGTCTGATAGTGGAGAAACTATGCCCCCATTTGTCAAAGTGTAGCGCAGCGTAATATGAAATTAAACATACAACAATAGCAGAACCAATAACCATTCATATATAACTGAAGGGATAACTGATAAAAAGGGAACCAACATTCATGTATATATGATAAGATGAAAATTTTCAATATTCGATAAAATAGCCAAAACATGCTACACGATCAATACAATAAAACTAAAGTACAAGTACAGAAAAGAAAAACAGAACAACCTACGGCATCACGAGCCAATGCTCAGTCCCATGCTCTCCTACATCATAGCAGCAATCAAGCACCTGTGTAAGAGCTCTTTCCCTAATCTACACCTGCAGAAATGTAATCTGTTTAGGCCAAAAAGCATGGCCCAAACAGGGTGTGAGAATTATATCTAAGTGGGAACCCACCAAAGGCATGTTCCCAACTGTGTGTAAACATGCAACAACCGTGTGAGTAGTAAAATGAAATAAACTAAGCAGTACTAAAAAGTAACTATCTTAACAGTTATATTTCCACTTAATTATTCATTTAATCCATTTAATATAAGAAAACACAACAGTGAATTTCTATGTAAACAGTCAGCATCCTCAGACTAGAAAAACATTACCCTTAGGTAATCAGAATCCAACCTGTAGGTATTTCCCTCAGGCCTAACCGAAATTTACCTCAGGTGTATGAAGTGTCTCCCTCAGGCATAGAAGTCAAGACCTCTAGCACGAAAGGTTTCCCTTAGTCAAAATAGAACATTTCCCTTAGGCTAATACAGTCACGCCCTCAGGCCATAGTAGAACACCACCCTCATGCATAAGAAACCGGGCCATGCCCAACATGTAAATAAACATTCACATTCAATTCCTATCAAGTAAAATGTAATGAATAACGTAAACATGGAATACCCTCGGGTATCCTGGCCAAACGGCTAAACAGAGGAACGCACCCCTGGGGTGGTCCTGGATCCATGCACTGATCCCATACAGCATTTTAATATCACATTTAATTACTTATACAGTTCTAGGTATTAAAATAGTCACGACCTCATCCACACGACACCCCAAATATGGGTTCGAATCTCAAAAGCACACAAAAACGCACGGCAGTTGGAAAATAAACACCAAGCCACTTACCTTATATGTCCCTGATCAGTATACTAGAACGACGTTCCACGAATCGTCCTAGAACGTGGTTGATTTGAGGTGAAAGAAATTCCATTCAACCTTAAATAACTTTACTTGATGGAATAATTGGAAAGAACTAATCAAGGAGAATGAATCTTTTACCCATGCGGTCCCAACGAGATCATCCGAGGAAGAAACAGATTCCCAACGTGTGCTCGGCAGTTCTTAAAGGCTCAGCCATCCACTCCCTGTCCTTCGTCCAGTTCTAAGACTTCCCTGGGAACAGGGGAGGCTACTGCCCATTTTAAGCAAAAAAAAAACAATATACGCGGCGTGTACTTCCAAGTACACAGCGTGTACTTCCCATTTTTAAATTGTTCCCATGGCGGCTTCCCGCCAGTGTGGCATTGTTCACCTGTCAACATGACTACACGATGTGTCTGCATGAGCACACGGTATGTTCTGTCGCACAGCTGGACACCGCCTTACTATTCTCCTGGCGACTGACTACACGGCATGTAGTCGGTTCCTACAGCCCTCATCGCCGACATGGCGACACGCCCCATGTACCCATCCCACACGGCCAGAAGTACATGGCGTGTGTAAAAGAACACAGTGTGTACCTCTAAAATTTGAGATTTTCCCCATTTTCCTTATTTTCATAAAAAATACTTAAGGAAAAGAGAAAAGAAGAAACTCATACATCAATGATAAGAACTGGGTTCTTAAATTCTGGAAAATAATTTCAATATAAGTCCATGTAGCTGGAAAAAACACTACTTCAACCCAAATAATGCCAAAAATATTTTTACAATTTAGTGGATAATATGTTCATTATAAACCATTAATTGGTTCATGATTGGAAATATATTTTATATTTGTAAAAAATTAAAAATAGTTTTTCATAAGAAATGATTTTTAGTAAATTGAAATAATTTAATAAATTATGATTTATTATAAAATAACATTATGGTAAATTTTAAAATTATTTATTCAATTTAAATTAAAAAACATCATGAAAAATATAATATTTTAATATATTAATTTCAAAAATATTTAAAAGATATAGTAATATTAAAAATTAAAGGATGATAATAATTCATTTAATTTTCATTACTTTTATATTATTAGTGTCATTTATTTTAGTTAATTATTAACTAAAAAATTACTATGTTGGAATTTCATAAGAATTATTAGTAATTTTTTAAATTATACTAATTAAATATAAATTATCATTACAAAAAATAAAATATCATTCAAAATTATATATATAAACAAATATATGTGGTTTTTCTTTATCTCAAGGAATTATAAAAATTAAATGGAAAAGGGTTTTTGGGGATTTTCATTACTTATCTTATTATACGGGTAACATTCATGGAATAGTTTCCAAAAAATGGTCATAAAAATCTATCGTAAGTTCATAAGGGTTGAAATTGTTCCATTAAATGAGTTTTGGACAAATTTATTGGACATTTACCCCATAAGATTCATGTTTAATCCCTTGGTAAACTCGTTTTAACCTTAATAACTCTAATTAAATTTGATTTCTTTTAGTAATCACATTGGTAAAATATTATTTTGTACATAATTAGAAGTTAGAAATTATTTTTATTCCAAATATATATTAATTATTTCCATAATTATATTCAAAAATGCTGAAAATTTTAATTTAATATTAATCTAGAAAATGTAGCGAGAGAACATGGTTTTAAGATGTGCATTTTCTTCCAAAAAAATGATTTTAAATGAAGTCAATGAATTATAAAAATTGTTATATGAAAATAAATTAGTATTTAATTATATATTTTATATAAATTTAATTTAATACATTCCCCCCTAGGGATTATTTTATCTAACTAAAAAGCAGATACATTTTAATTTTAAATTATTTTTTCTAAAAAATAATTTTAAACCGAAACAAAATTTAACAACAAACCAATATAATGTTGTTTCAAAAGTTATTAAATATAAATAAATGAAATTTATTTTACATGAAAATATTTAAAATTTTTTTTTGTGAATTTAAATTAATTAATTTATTAAATATAAAGTACTTTTTACAAAAATTTGTATTCATTATTATTCACTGAAAAATGAATATTTTCAGAAAAATCACAAACATTAACAAAAAATAACTTTTGATATTCCAATTAAAATAATGAATTTTCTTTTGTCAAATAAATTTCCTATAAATTCTAAATTTAATTATAATAATTTTTTATGAAAATAAATAATAATTTTATTTGAAGAAGACATATTTTTGTAGAATAAAATCAGTTTATATAAAAATTAATGATTATTTACAAAAAAGTTGTCAATAATTTATATTTTTTGAGAAATATATATATATATATTTCATAATTTATATTTTACTATTCATACCACCCAATTTAATGGTAATATTATAATTCTAATATATACCATGGGTCATTTAAGTTCAGTGTTTCGTGTTGAATACACAATCGAATATAAAAAAATATCAGGGTTTCATATAACACAAGGTAAAATTAATATTTCATGTAATGAATGTTAAAATAAGATTTTTATGTTCTTAAAACTATGAAATATAATACTTTTCTTTTAAAATCTCTATCTGTTACAAAATATGAGAGGATCGTGGGTGGCTTTTTAAATGTGGTTGAGATGAGACACATAGAATTTTTGAGAAGAATGGATTTCAACCGAGTTTTTCTCATTCCAAAATGCTCCATAATGGCCCATTTTCTAACCATTAAATATATGAGGCCTAAATATGGAAATATTAAATTAATTATACATTTTTAATCATTTTCATGTAATATATTTTTATTTTCACTCCTTAGAAAACCCGTTTTTACCATACCAGTGGTAAATGACTTTTTCTATTATCACTATTTTGTAGTATAATACTAAGTTGAAAATATTAGATAACATAAATTATTTATATTATAAATATTTTACACATTTTGAAAAATTCAACCCAAATAATTTCTAGAACATTATTTTAAATTAAACCCCCAGATATGTCAAAAAAATATTTTTTCGAGAAAACTGTTTTTTAAAAAACATGATGTCATAATGACTGTATGAAAAGTAATAAAACATAAATTAATTTACCATAATTATTATTGAAATATAATCTATAAATTGCATTCTATCATTCCATATTAGGGTATATTTTTATTATTTAAAAAAGAGAGACAATATTCACTTTAAAATAATTATCTAAAAAACGTGTTTTGATGTTTGAAAATAAACTTATGTTAATATATAATATAAATAATGATTAATAATAACTAAATAAATTTATCATAAAATATATATATCTTAATTTTAAATAAATTTAAAAGAATAAAAAAACATAATTTATTTAAAATAAATGAAAATTAATAAAATCTTATTATTCAGTATTCATTGAGAAGTTAAAAAATTTCCAAAAAAACCCAATATATCATATTACGTTAATACACAAATGATATATAAAAAATGGATTAAATTTTAGAAAATAAATTTATAAATATTGAAAAAATTATAATATTATTTCCACATAGAATGTAGTGAATATCAATTTTTGAAGAAAATATATATTTGAGGAATTAAATGACTTTTCTTAAAATTGATTGATTACGTAATAAGACATTATAAATAAAAATATATTAAGTAATACATATATATGTAGTATATAATTTATTTAATCTTATTCTTACCAACTAAATTAACATCTAGGTTATAATGATCTTGTTTAATTAATAATTTTATGATTTGTATAGGCTTAGTGTTGAATGTTGTATACAGTATTGAACATAATGCTTATATTTTAAAATTTCAAGGTGTTACAGGAAAATTAGAATAATTGGAATCTAATATCATAGTGATATTTATTACATGAACTGAGAGTCTTATATAATTTTTCTCTATCATGGACATTCAACACCAAGATCCACGCCTACCATGGGTTTATGAAAGGAAAAATGGGTCGATATATGAAGTGTGAGTTAATGAAATTGAATGAAATAGAAGAAAATTTCTATTTAAAATTACAGGGGACTAATGAAAGACTATTTTATTTGTAAAATAGTATTATTAGTTTTAGTTGAATTGTTCTAAGATTGGTGTCCAGTAAAATGGTCATCAAACCCACCATAGATCATGTGCCTTTTTTACTTTATAAGCCATGTTATCCAATAACATGGCATATTGGTTTCTAAAATGAATGATTTATCCATGGCCATAGAGATTCAATATTCATAACCGTTAAAAAGTTCAGATAATACTTTTAAAGAAAATTTTCATCACCAATTTTATAAAAACGATATGACATCCACAATGACATAGGTGCTGAAGAAATGGGCATTACAACCTCAAACCCCAACAGAATCCATTATAATCCATATTATATCATTATATAACTCAATATATATACCTAATAAATATTACAGACCCTTGATAATAACATCCCTAAACCATGTTATAAACCATCCTTGAGGATATATACTTGAATATCTCCAACTTCGTTTATTATCAAAACACCAATAATTAACCATCGATACAAATTCATACTAAAATGAATTATTTAGTTAATTATATGTCCTACATTCCATAATAATTCCCAATATAGAAATTTTTCCACAAAACCCTTCATTGCAATAAAATAAAAAAAATATTATATAACCACTATAAATAACAACCATATTAACATAATCCAGTTCAAAATAACCCCATGCCACCATATTGTTTAATAGGACTATATCAATATACCATAATATGAATATGATGACTAATACAATATAGTATTCTCCAAAATATTTTTTATGATAGAAATTTTATCTCATCAAAATTCCCAAGTCATAATACAGATTAAAAAGCTTTGTTAGACCATATAAATCAAAGAACAACTTATTTACCTCTAAATGTCTTTGGGAACACTCCGACCACTTATAGATTCTACAATTTTATTTTTTAAATGATGGGGAAATATTGATCCTTTATAACCTGTTTTTTCTGTTATGATACATTTTGTTTATGTTTTGAAACACGTGAAACAACGAACACTAAAATTAAGCAAGAAAAGAATTTAATTAACAATACATTACATGTTTATTCTATTAAAATAGCAAAGAGTGTTCATATAATTTCTTTATCTTCTATAACACGTCATAGATACAATATATCCAATAAAACTAATAAATTTACTTTAAAAATAATATCAATAATCAATAATATTTTTATATCCACATAGTTCAACTATTATAAAAATTGTTATAACATAAGAAATTAATTTTTGGATAAATTTATATAAAACTGTTGTTACTAGACAGAATCAACCACTTATATTGCATATAAATACATCACATTATTTTATCTACTTTATTTGTGCAAAATTATAGTCATTTATTTAATTTATCTTCTATCAGATTTGTTGTGAAATTATTTAGAACTGAATATATATATTAAGATAGATCTTTATATTAGTTTACAAGTAGTTATTTTTTATATGATTGTTGATAAAGAAAACATAATAATAAATTGATACGTGATTGATTTTGTATTTTTAAATTAACCATCTCAAATTCATATGGGTGGATAACTAATTGGTTACATAGTCTTGTAAGTTAATGTTGACTTTATAATCAAAATAAGGGACAATATGTTAGAAGGTATTGGGAATATATATTTTTATTGAAATATTATCACAAAATAGGGGAATATAAGAGTGGAAAGTATTAAATCATATAAAATATATAATTAAATTATATTTTAATATGATATTATAATTATAATTATTCAACATGCACCATTTTTTTGGAATTTTTATTCCATTATAAATATTTTATAGATATAATTTCTCATAATAATATACCATGAGAGATGTGGAAAAATTAAAAAAAGATACGCCAATAATTATTTTTTAAATAAATAAAAAAAAATCTAACCTTCTATATTTAAATGTATGATAAATATTATTATATTCATTTTGATATAATTTTTTTACGTGGTAATATTTATTATTATTATTAAATAGATCATGAAAATGTAATTATATATTTTATTAAGTCTTGGGAACGAAATAAGAACTATCCTATTTGATCAACTATCAATGGTAATTTTTTTTAGGCTTGTTATGATTTATATTCTCTCTATTTGGATAATATTGACACAAAATATATTTTACAATCATGAAATTAATATAAGAAATGTGATCTAATTGAAAAAAAATTATAACATTTCCTCAACCAATGGGACTCCTAAACATACATATATATATTTATTATATTTTTCTTTGTGGATAGGGACATGGAACATAATACTTTGATCATTAATTCTGATATCATTTTTATATACATTAAATAAGTAACAACAATCATAAATTATTATATATCAATATAATTTCTGATATCATTTTATGATGGATTTTGTGATATCTTCTAAGAATTATAAGAAGATTCCAAATTGATAAGAGACCCCACACACGTATACCACTAGTGTTTTAGTGACACATATATATTTTAAAACCTAACTTGATTATTTATTATATTAAACCATTTTCGGAATCTGAAGATAATTTTCATAAAGAACTAGGTATATATGACACAATAAACTAATATAATATAAAAAAATGTAATTTTATATTTCACCATCGACCTATTATAAGTATCGTGAACCTATACTTATATTTAAAAAAACCTAGGATATATATTAAATGTTTGATATAATATTACCATAAGTTGATGAATTTTCTTGACTCGACCGACTAGGGCCATGCCAAGGATGATATTAAGCTTAGAGTGACAGCAAAAATCTACCACCAATACTACATGGGATGTTAACAATAACAAAGTATGAATATAATTGAAATTTGACGCTATATTCCAAACTACATGTATACATGCAAAGACCAATCTCTATAAAATACTATTGAGATAAAAAACATAATTCTATAAATAATAATCAATTCATGGAACATCCTACATTAAAAATATCAGTGAACCAAGAAAATAAAAAAATAATATTAAAGAAAAAAACATACCCAGACCTATATAATTGAGGTCCCAACCTAATAAAATAATTAAAAATTAAAGGAATGAACAAGACACACTTTGTGAGTATGACCATCAAATATGGTTACCACCTCCATGTACAGTTATGTTCCACTGATTCTTGGACCACCATTTTCACTATCGATCTTCAGGTCATCTATATAGGACACCCCATATGTGTGTAAATCCAATTTAGGAAAGTGTATAAACATACCTAGTAGTATTTTATAAAATTCATGGGGGATATAGATAAGTGAAAATGGTTAGATCAAACATTATTTCATAGAAGTAATAAAACCCCACATCAAATATACTAATATTAAAACCCCAGTCATAAGTGGAGTAGTTTACAAATATATGATGAATGTTAATAAACATTGATTATATTAACATATATAAAGGTCTGATATCCAATTCCATGCACAATTTACAACCTCACAAGAATACATGTGGAGGGGTGACTCCTTTCTACTGCCCCCATATCCAAGGGAGCACTAACACCAGTGGAGGAACCACTCCCTTATATAGCATGATAAAGATGGATTTCCACTCAATTGATATAGGAACCTATCCATCAATAGTGAGAGGCTGTAATAATTCTTCTTGGATAAACTGTATGGGTGGCCTTCACTCTTGCAGGAAAGGGGAGTACCAACCCTAGAATCTCTCTACTAATCAAACCCCAATACTACCATCTGTCTAGCATCTCTAAAATAACACCTAAACATGAGTAACCTAGTTTTATATAGATAATTATTTTTAAATTGAAAACCTTACATTCTTTGTGTTATTATACTCTAAATGGGAAACTCACTTGCCCAAATACATGTAACATATAAGGGGACGCAACAGGTCGAGTGTTCTAAGAAAATATTTTTTATGTAAATCGGGGTGTACAATATGTGAAACGAAGAAAGAACATAGGTTTGTTCATATATGTACAAGGAGAAGAAAGCCATGTACCTTTACACAACATATCCCTATGGAGACACAATATGTTTATGAATCCATGGTATAGGGTGTGTTAAATTGGTAAATAGACTATCCATGAGTGGAGAAGGAAATAGTGTGTTGGACGGACCACCCTACATGAGTTTTTTAGCTCAATCTCAATCCATAACATCTTTGAGAATCCTTGAAACAAGTTGTGTGTTCCCCTATAATATAAGACATGTAGTAATGATTTTTCATGATAGTGAATTCAAGTCTCTCGATTGTCATACTATCACAAGATCCAAAAAAACCACTATAATAACCATTGAGTCTCCCCCATAATACAGTACCAACTCCGAGGAATATATATATATATATATATATAAATATATTCAAATGAAAAAAGTATGAAAACCCTAATTATTAAATTGTACCAATATTTAAGGTATTTCACTCCAAATAACACAAGCTACAAGAACATATGAGTTTACATAGCCCAAATCAAGATATAGGGATCTAAAAAGATCTACTATAAGTTCCCGTATATCAATTGAACTCAAACCATATGAATTGTGTGCCAATATATGATCCAATTTTGCTGATCCATGATTTACACTGGGTAGTGTAAGAAAATTTCACCACCATCAATTATCAAATTTACCCATCCAATAATATGTAATTTTTAATTATTGTATATCCTCATCTAAAACTCAGGGAATGTGTAATATACGCAATCTTACTACAGTGGTATGTCCATGATGTATCCTACATTTCTAACCCTCTAGAGAATCTAAATTGGCCCGATGTTCATCAAGGATATCATACTTCCCTCCCAAAATCAATGAAACCCTCAATTAGAAGTGAATGTATTAATGAAATGGAATCTAGTGACTTTTAACGAGGACATAGAATGACATCACCCAAGTGGAAGGGGTGAAAAGGTTGTGAAAAATAAACTCCAAATTGAAACTAACTGATCAATTTTAACTCATTTTCAATAAAGGATATTGTACTCTAATACTTGAGGATCACATTGTTATTCCCTTAAAATTGACATGACTAAGGTTTCATGATCTATTTTAGTGCGTATACAGAATGTAAATTTAGACCCCAGAAATTTATTTCATTCCATCTCACTTGACTATTTATAAAATGAACTCATTGATCATATTTCATCGCAAAAAATCACTATGAAGCACAATAATTAAATATGATTTGTATGGGAGACTCATTTCCTAAGATCACTACCTTATATGACTTAGAATTAGATCATTGACACCAAAGGGTCACTACCATTGTCTTCTTCCTTTTCTAATTACATTAGGGGTATATGATCATTATAACAGAGACCAATACATGAATTTGTTTTCTGATAGACGATGCACTAAGTAGTTATTGTATAACATCAATCCAATTTTTTAAAAACATGTTATAAGAAACCATTAATGTAGTTTCACATCCCTTAATGAGTAATTCATTATGAAATAAAAAATTAAATTGTCAAGGTTTACAATAATTATTATTTATATTATTTATTTTCTTCTGGTGATAATTCCCAAAAACCACTTCTTTTGTAGCTTTCCCCCATTTTCAAAACATTTACACATTCATGAAACATTAAAAATTCATAAAACATCAAATGTGTTGTGAGAATATCAACTTTCATAGAACATTTTCTATGTCACAATAATCTAAACCTTCACACAAAATTCATATATTCACAAATCATTAATCATTCAAAAGACATTCTATATTTCACTAATATCACATGGTCTATATTGATAAAAATAAAATTCCACCCACAAATTATATTGGAAGCACAAATTCTCAAAAGAATATATTTTTCACAAAATATATACAAATGAATGTGTTCATTAATCATACTTGGTCTAACAAACAGAAGTCATTTCATTATGAAACTCATGTTTTCATGACCGATTAACAAAAAAAGTACCTTTATGAAGCTCTTTCACGAACTCATATACATAAAATATTATCATAGTATGTATTTATCAAATAGAGATTAACAATCTATAAATAGACATTATTAGTAATTCACATAACTGACTTCTATGAAACTGACCTTGTGTGAATATTTCAAGATTCTACAAACATCTAAAATTTGAAATTTTCATTAGTGTGGAACAGACAACCATCAAAAAAATTCTTTATTTCTACGGTACCCAAAAAATCATTGTTCTCCATGAAAATCTACCATCATAATCTATAAACACATTCATGTGAACCATTACTTTTACAAATATTAACAAGGAAACATCGAAGTGATACATCTGTGAAACATTGTGCATTTTCAGGAATCATTCTCTCATCAAAAATACCTTTAAAAACAGCATGCCTTTTCTATTTTTTGATGTGGAAATATATAATCTTCCCTTTCCAAAAATATCATGATAAAATTGATACTTTTCAAAAAAAAATTCTCTCGGGACAAAATGATGCTTTCTAGATTTCCTAGAGATAGATTTGAATCACTATTTTTAAAGTTCATCAGATTTTGATGAGTTTTTAACCATTTATTTGTTTTACTATACTAAATTCTCATATGAAATATAACATTTATGGACCCATATCGTCAGGAATACATCAATGTTATAAAATTCCAATAAATTCACAATGAATATTGCATGATGAAACCCTTCATGTATCCTAATGAATCATTGAAATAATCATCCCATATCATAGTATTATCATGATTAAAATTCAGCTCTCACCCATTGATTTATTAAACCATCCATTTCCACATCATCAATAACATTACCATATATGGAAATTTCTGTCATGGTGAACATAAAATCCTATTTGATCCATCACACCATGTCAATAACAACGTCTCATCTAACTCATCAATCTTCTAGTGTTAGAAATTATATGGTTGAAAACAAATGAAACACCCAACACATGGAAACACGTATTCTCATTGGTTCCCAACAAAATTCCCTTGGGATTTTTTTGGATACACTTTCATGAATTATTTACCACTTTCTCAATTCCACTTGATAAGCCTTTATTGATACCAAATTTCTATTATACCATTACCAATTATATATTATTATTGGATACTAATATTTAATATTTTATATTGAATTGAACATGATAATAACTCGTATCCAACACTAATGTGAAACTGATTTCATATTAAACTCATTTCATGATTTATATTCATTTAATTAACATCTTATACATTTACAGATTTATATACTTCAATTACAACACCCCCTATGATGGTGAGGGTAGGAACACACACATATTCAAAATACTTTCATTATAAAATTGAATCTATATATGCATTTATGATCCTTTCCCACCATTATACATCAAATAAAAAGTAAAAATTGTAACATATGAACTCAATATAGAATTTGAAGTAAAAAATTTAACATTGGAAATAGTTATAACACATTTATAGTTGTACCATTATCAAAATATTATCCTTATGTTAGAAAACATATGTTTCAATCAATTATATATAATCGATACAATGTATTACATCATTGAACTCTATATCACATATCAATGATGTGTATTGGGGTATTTATACACCTCCTTTGTCAATATCATAATTTCATCTAATAAGGATATATATTGATCCCCCTGTTATACTAAACACCTATCTAGATCAAAACAATCCTTCAACAATTATTCCTCCTAATAATACTTTCATTAGTTGATCATTACACCTTGACAAGGGCCATAAAATAACCCATATTCCTACAAAGTTGATACTCGGTTTAAAAAAATAGATATTGATAATAACACCATTTTTGTCAATTACAATCAATTGCTCAAATATATATCATGCATCCAAATAACATAAACATATATCAAATAATGATTACATATTTAATCTACTTATATTTAGAATAACCCAATAATAATTACTAAAACTAATACCTACTATCATATATACCAACCTGATGTATGATACCATTATTTGAATCTTTCTTGACACCAATTTCTGAACTAATGACACATTTTTCCAAATTTCGAGTCCAATTCACTAACCATGCTTATAAATAATTTCTAGTATCATCTATATAGTTTCTTTACATGATTTATAGAGATAATATATATCATATTTAAATGAAAAAAAACATTGAATTTCTTAGATTCATCACAGAATATAGTATTGAAATTAAAAACCTAATGATTATTGTTGCGACTCCTCATTACTACTCTAATATTTATATTGTCGTCATTCAATACAATTATGGATAGAGAAATATTTCACACTATGATTATTTGAAAATTTAAGAACATTAGAGAATGTCACATTATCAATTTTCATGTTTTAATACAATGTCACCATGCATCATATCTACCCTAAAACCCGAAAAACCTTTATAGTTCACATGTTGTGGAATTAGGATGGTCAAGGTGAACATTCTCAAAAATTTATTAAATTCATTGAATCTTTTTTATATTTGATGAATATAATTAAATCATTTATTCATATAGATCAACATAAATTATATCCAGAAAAAAAACATCATGATAAAGTATACCCCTTGTCTATTACTAATCACAAACTTCTGTTCGAAAATATAAGCATTTTCATCCTTTTATGGACTGGGATTTTTTAAAATCATAGAATCAATCACACTAAAAAAAGTATTATCATGTATAGTATTCTTAGTGTATCCCATCTATGTAATTATTTTTTTGATTCATATTCATAATATTACATTTATTGGTAAGTGTAGAACATCATTGAAAAACCACTTCCTTAAGAGAATAAATTTTAAATTTGAATACATACTATCTGATAATGAAATAACCACATTATATTCCACCTTTTTCATAGATTATATAAGAACATTATTTTACTTCAATGTTTTTATTCACTTCATACAAAATAGTTATTATGATAATCTAGATTTTTCCACATGAAGAACATTTTCTTGGGATTACTTGTCATTTTGAGAAACATTGAACCTATCATTTAGCATCATATAAATCATTAGTATTATTCCACTATCATTATATGTTATAGGTGTAGAGTATCTCTATATGGATTCTTTAACCATCCAAACATTCTTATATTTGAAATAACATTCAATTTGAACATGGAAAGTGAAAATAAAACTTCTAACATTAGAGTCAATCATTATTTAATCACTCCTTTGTTGAAATATTGGAACCCCTGGAGTTCTTCATATATATTCAGTCTTATATGATTTAAAAATTCTAGATATGAAGTTCTAAAAACACCAAAAAAATCTCTTTGATGCCTCTGTCTTTTATGGAACCACATATCCATATAATTAGTGGAATAATTCTTTTCATTTAGATTTACAATTGTGAATTGTCTTCATTGATGAATAATTTGAGGCAGATTTTACAGGGTTATTAATCTTTAATTTATAGGTATTCATCCTCTCCTCATGTTCTCTTATATTATTATCATTTTCATTAAATTTTAAAAAATAATTTACCATCTATGAGATGAAATTTATTAAATCCCATTATCTTTTTTCAGATTGAGTTCAGAGTGAAAGAACACTTGACATTAATTCCTTCTCTCTAGATATTTTTTTATAGTATGTTGGGAATGTTCTCCATGTGTATTGATTTTATATCTCATTTTCATTATCATGCTCTTAATAGGTATATTTAGGGCCACTCCCTCATTAATCATCTCTTGATTTATAAGGACTAAAAATAATTAATTGAATAATATGTTTCATTAATTTTACTCCAATGAATCTAATTTTCATTTGTTATATCCCGGAAACAAAATACACTATTATCAATTCCATGAGCCGGGTCATCACATTACCTTAGGCATTCCTCCCCATATTCTAGAGCTTTCTTACTTGTAGCAAAAATATAAATATAAACATGGGGAGCTCTCTAATCAGAGTGAATGCACAACAAAAGGAATGTTAATAGATAAAATAGACAACAAGAATAATCATTCAAAAACACAAAAAACCAATGAGTATCCGAGGACACATTCTATAAAAATATATAATTAATAAAAAACATGAAAGGAAATGATATGATATAAACTAGGATAAAAATAATCAAAATACTATAAACATAGACCAAATCCCCATCCTGGTCATGTCCGCTCGTGATTCCACCCATCATCCCATGAATTACTAAACACCAGGTACCTATCCTAAACCTATACCTGGAAACATGTACTATATGTTTGGTTATCCAAATTGAATGGAGTCCCGAGAAGGGTATGAGTACAACACTTTTGGGAACAACCAGTGTTATATAAAGAAATACCTAGTCAGTAAATATGTGTATGATGGAAAAAAGTGAAAAAAATAAAATATTAAACAAGGAAACACTTCATGTTATGAACCCATTTCGTTCATTTCATTTTCATGATTCAGAAAATCAATCTGACTAAACTAAGTCTCACTAGGAATATAATCCAATTCGTAAGGGTTACACAGACATTCAACTGCAAAAAGGTGTTAACTAAACTCAACACTCTCATACTATTTAGTCAAAAATAATAACTTGATAAGTCTTATAACTCTCCCCATGGATTCAGAATTTACATCATTTACAATTCATAATCCATAAAATTACCATGAATAAAGTACTATGTAATGTTTCCAATCTCACAAGAGATAAACATATTATAAACTAATACATCACACATACCATGGAGATCCATTCCAGGTAGTATATCACAAATACATAGGATAATCATTCCGGGAAGTATATTGCGCTTAATATGGAGACTATGTACATATAGTATCATCCTATTAATCTATCCTGTGAATAGAGCCTCTATAAAACTCCCTAACACAAGAATTCTAGGTGTAGGATTTAGAGCCTCAGTATAACCTGAATCGTTGGATTATAACATCATGTAAATACCCCACATACCACCATGCCATGTGCCTATAAATCATTAACCATTTACAACATAAAAAATTTCACAATAAGAATCAAAAAATTATATAAAATTCCCAATTTATAGATCATAAATGTAGTAATCCTTCCCTAGTCAAAGACAAATAACACATCACCATTTGAAAATCAGATCTCATTAACACATTAAATATATACCAAAAATTACCTTATGATATATTTTCAATTGCAAATAATTAACATAAATATCATTTAAAAACCATTTCACATTTACAAACACAATCCATAGTAATTTAACACCTATAAAATTATGCCTAAAACCCCCTTATGTAATGTCATCAACTATGAACATTCATCATTTAGTTCATATGAAAACCATGTTAAAATGCCAAAATAATATTCATGGGTCTCATCTCACTGGCGAATAGATCAATTCAATGTATATGGATTAAATTAACCTTTAACACCACTTCATGGAATAATATAAAATTCAAAATATTTATTTTAAATTATCTAGATGACATAACATAAAAAAATGAATCTTTCGATTCGAAAACTAAAACATGATTAAAGGATTTCATTTCCATTTTAACCCTCCCAAATGAATGTTAAACCATTTCCCAAAAAGGGGACCCTTGTATCCATTTCAAATCACATAGAAAACCATTTTATTAAATTACCCTATAGTTAACACCTCCTTTTAAAACATTTCTCATTTTCCAACATCATTCAAACTCAATAAATATTAAACCATGTCAAATCCCTAAAAATACCATCAAAACCAACTCAATACCTTTTAATAATTTACAAATTCCCAAGTATGAATTGTCTAAATAAAACCATTTATTCTAACCCAATAAAAATTAAATTTTTACTACCCAATTTCTCTCATGAAACCTCAATATTTTTTCTTACCCATTTTATTTACCTGTAAAATTGATCCAGTTTACTCTGTGGGAAGCCCTAGGTTAAGTCTCACTCACCTACAAACCCAACAAGGTCAGTGAAGAGTTTCACACCTCAATATTTTTCCAAAATCCCATTATGTAACCAATGATAAAGAAACACACAGAGGAAGAAAATTGATACAACCACATACAAATATATAACATGATGAAAATTGGAAAAATTAAAAGGCCACTTACCCCATGTTTAAAGATGATTACTAGCCCAAAACATCCCTTATTAGAACTAAAACTCGCTTTAATTCTCCAACATTGAATCTAATATAATATTAATGGTCTTACGGATTTGGAAGGACAAATGAGATTACAAAAACCCTAATCCTGGTAATAGATCACAAGTGATTCTTAAACTCTCCTAGATATTCTATTCTCACACAAACACCATCCAAATGCATATAAATTGAAGGAGAATCACCAATGGGGGAGGATTGAGATATTGGATCATCACCCAAGATGGAAGGTGTAAAATTTGTTGAAAAATTAGGGATGAATGAAATACTATTAGGAGGGAAAACTTGAAATACCATTTTCTAATAGGTGGATGTTTTAGCTGCATGGTTATAAAAAATTGGAGATAATTGTCCAACTCCCGTTGTCCAAGAGGGGCCATGCTGCATGGTTTCCTAGTTGTACCTACATGGTTTGAATACCGGTTTCCTAGTTGTACAAACATGGTTTGAATATCCTTTGATAACAATACACTATCCTCTATCCCTAATGGGTTGCCAAACCACACGGTTTCTTAGGCCTTCCACACATTTTTCTTTAACCATGAACCAACCGTTCACTATGCACATTTTTCGTCTTTTCTCCACCATTTAGATCCCTTACCCTTGAACAATCCCAACACTCCTCATACATATGAAAACAAAACAATAATCCATAAAAAATAATTTTAGCCAATATTTGATTCAATGATGTACATTCATGAAATGTTGAGATCTTACAACCTCTCCCCTGCCTTCTACGAAATCATCCTTGAGTCGCCCCTCCAAGCATTCCTGAGTCTTCTAGACCATAAGTTTATACCAAAAAACAACCAATCAATCACCACGTCTTGATTTTATTCCTAAACTCAACAATTTTTTTAATAATGTTTCGACTAAGGAATCAATCTTACCCCCAAACATTTCCCCATGTTGTTTCACAATCACAACCACATCTCTACACAATTATTTTTATAACTCATACTCATCATCACCACAACAAAAACATGATAATGGCTTAGGTAACACCACTGGACTACTGGACTGATGGATAACCACATTTCACTAAATTATATTGGGTAATCATACCAAAACACCCTCAGTCTGATCCTCCTCCTTACTCATGGACCCAATAACATGGCACAATCTCTCCCAGGTTCATTCAAAGCACTGACAGTGACCGAATACAAATATCATAAGAGGAAACAACTCTATTTTAATAACCTCTCTTGACCAACAATGATCTATAAATTAAGTCCCAAAATTCATAGTTAATTTTTGAACATCAAAAAATCCCAAACCAATCTCAATCTTCATTCGATGGTACTCCACTAGTCATCATTCGAGTTAGTGACCAATACAGAAACCAATACACCAAGATGGATCCCACCCGATCCTATCCGAACTAGACCACCTATTACTTAATTAACTATATTCATTCCCACTATGGTACATCCTACCCTATTCTATTGCCCATAATGACCATTTTTCTCGGTATTAATAATTTTCATAAATGAAAAAGAAATACAGAGAACCTAAACTAAACTTCCATTTCTTACCCAACATGTGCTTCTGACTCACCATGCCCAAACATGAAAATAACACCATACAAAATTTGAATTCATTGATTCCATAGAAACCACCGAGATTAGACACCTCCACTTTCCAAACTCATTTTTGGTTATCTTTATTCTTCCTCATAGCCCATTCTCATTGCCGAAATATGCTTATCCTTACATGCATAACCACACCTGGATTTTAGCCACCACATCAACTCCATTTCCCTAGAAGAGTCGGGCTATCCAAGATCAACTCACTCTATTGATTCCCAACATCCGCTATTGGTACGTTGTTGCTTAACCTAGCCACACATCCTTTTATCTTATTTTGTGAAACCATCATTAATACAAAGCTGCCGAATTCATCCCCATCATTGGGTAAAACTCCATCATCACGACATTCACTACAATCCAAACCATTATCGTTCAATATATAACTCCTCCACACATCAATGATGTGACCATTTATATTACCTTTTGAATTGACTCTTGCCCGAATCCAGCACATGACCTGATCAATAATCATATCCAATGCCATCCCGGTATTCAAGCAATGAACATGAACATTTAATTCATAGGCTTCTCATTGTCTTAATTATTCCACTACATTCACTTCATATCTCTCTCCACACATCCATAACATAACTTAATGATCCCCACTATAGGAGTGTCATTTCAACAAATATCCTCATTAAATTTAAAAAATCATAGTTCACACTCAAACACAAGAACAATAATAAAACATCTAAGTATCCATCCAGATTCCAATATAATAACAAAACAAAGAACATCCACTACCCATTAATGTATTCTAAGAATGAAACCCATGACATTATTCAACATCCATTCCATCCCAAGGGCTTCTTTTATAAATAGATTACAGTGTAACCCCCCCACCCCCACCACTGTATGACTACCACACAATACCTATCCTTGAGGATATCATCCATGTGGATCCATTACCATCAAAAAAAAATTTATGTATCTAAAAATAAATATATGTATCTCTTAGAATAAATGAGATTATGTCAAGTTATTGGGATTGATATTCGCTGGATAAATGTATGCTAAGAGGTCATCAATGAACACCACGAAAACTTATCCACCATGAGTGTCACGTACTACCAAGGGGAATCCTCAAATAGTAGAAGGTCTCAACATCATTTCTCACAAAATTCTCAGTAACCATAAAACGAGATAGCTTGATATGAAATTAAAACTATACATAATACAACCTCATGACCCTCTTCTAGGAAGTCATGAAGCAGTTTTACTTGTGGCACTATTATCATCTATCCCCTCAAGTTTATCTTGTAAGCTCCCATTGACAACAACAGCTACAGAATAATACATTCTATTAATCCAAAACCATCAGGTTTTTATTACTAATAGGGCATCTCCACATTCATTCCATTCAAATAATGTGTGGTTATTTTCAACCATCCTAGGTATATAGTAATGAAATTTGTCATCTCTAACACATTCCTATCACCTGGAACTCTTTAGAACCCTCGTGTTCTCACACTCTCCTTCATACATAAAGAAAACATGCATTTATATCAGAGGAACCATACCTCATCCTATCTAGGAACATATTTTCTCTCACACAACTGATCAAGACACCTGATATGTCAGCCTCATCAGACCCAACAAAGATACAAATCCAATAAACATACCAACTATGCGACCACCCTCACCATGATTTTCCACCAAAACAAAAGTAACCACCTTTAATTTATCACCCTATACTTTTCATCCCCATACTATCAATTATTCCCACTTCTAACTCCATAATAACTATAGGTCCTGGTGTTCGAATTATAAATTCATTCACAAAACACATCCAACCAAATGTAAGCACCAAAGTACATCCCTACGGTGAGTATAAAGAATAACTATTATCATTTACTGAAACATAATGTGACCCACCATGCATTACTTTCACCTCTAATTAAACATCAAGTTCTTCATATTCCAAGGCACCAACAACTCTAGGAAAACCTCCCTCAAGGATACCCTCATTTTATCAGGATTTTCACCTCATATCCAAAATTTATGCCACTTCTCCCAAAACCATTATGTTTTCCTCATATCCATCGAGGTTAATAATGCTGTATCAAACACGCTCTATGTTCCACTAACAATGTCTGAAATATTTACCTATGAAATACACAAATAAAATTTCCAACACCCTAACTAGTATCTCTCACTGGATATCCTCCAAAATCCAAATGGAAACAACTCCCCAGACTAGGGCCACACCATGCAAGGGTCAATGGCTCTCTAAGTCATACACACCCAAACTCAATCAAATGGGTGATCATGGTGTTCATATTACCCCCATTCCAAACATGATGTTTTTAATGCACCAAAAAAAACATTTACTATATGTTCCAGAACAAAGTTACATTCACACGTACAGTGGAACCACATGTCGAAAAAACAATATATGGTCCAAAACTGAACTCACAAGTACTCAATCCAAAAGAGTCACAACATTCACTTTTATAGACATAATTTCACATAATTAAGGTCACAAACTAACCATGTTCACAATAAAAATCATCACATTAACTGTTAAACCTATCAAATCATGTTATTTTATTATGTAACCAATGGCCTAAAAAATGGAACTCTCACTGCCCAATCTACCCATACATATGGTCAACGAACAACAGAAGGGGTTACCATGACCTGTGTATCTATATGTTAAATTATTATATAATTCCACTTATTAATTATACATTACCATTCAACCCATGATTTCACTTTTCAAAACATTTAATTTTACTAACAAAACAATTTACACATTCAAAAACATTTTTGTTAGGACATAATTTTGAAAATATCATATTTATTCAAAATCATGTTTTAGAAAAATTTCCCTTTTCCCAAAACAATGTATTCACATTCCTAAAAACCCCTATAAAATATTTTCAACACGCATAGATTTTTTCAATTTCAATTCTTTACCCATTTTCTTATCATCATTCCATTAAAAAGACAATCATGGGAAATAAACGGATGAACTATCTAACATATCTTCCTTGGATGATGTTTGAACTCACACAAAATCACATGATACACTAGGATAAGTGATAAAACCATATAAATTAGTATCATCACATCTATGTATTCCACCTAATGTAGAAATATTAACCTACTATAAAGGCACTAAACATAAAATCTTTTCCCCACCATGGAATCTTGGGGTTTCCCTCTTAAATATGGATTTAGACACCCCTTTAAAGTCTCATTAATAAACCCTAACAATGTCACAATCTATTGCCTACCGTACCCATATAGTAAGAAAAAATAAAACCATATTTGATACCTCTTTGTAACCTCCCAAACATAGATACAACTATAATACATGCCTTGAGTTGGGTAATCACATGACTTTAGGCCCGCCTCCCCATACAAGAAAGGTTACTGAATAGCAGTGCATGTATAAAGAGGAGCATGGGGATACTATACCGAAATTTTAGATTGAATCAATAGGACATGTACAAACAATAGATAAAATAAAAAACATAAACAATAAATGGAAAAAATATGACAAAAACCAATGAGTAACAAAGGAAATATTCTATAGGAAAATCAAGTGAACAAACAACATTATAAGCTGGAATACAATATAAAAAAGAGAAAAAATATCAAAATAATCAGCCCCTGGATCTGAGAATCAACTCGATCCTGCCTTCCCATGTTTCAACATGTTATCCCATACACAACCAAACCCCAAGTAGCTATCATGATCTTATACATGAAAAGAAGTAGCATCTTCTCGGGTACAAAAGTGCCCTGGTGGCTTGAGTAGAGTGCGAGTAAAACATAGTTGGCTACCATAAATAGTGATTAATGTATTAACTGGTCTTTATAGAGGTGTCTGTAGGACACTACTGAAATAAATAAACAATGAATCAAAGAAACCATTTATGTAATTCACAAATACCCATTTAATTATTTATGTTATCTAGAGGAAACTAATTAACATGACTAACACAAGTCATACTAGAAGTATTAGCCAACGTACAATGGTTACAAAAACATTTTAATGCAAGGAGTGTTTACTAAACACAAAAATCTCATACCATTTAGTTAACAATATTTATATGATCATTATCATCTGTCACTCCATTAATTAGAAATTCTCATGATTGACACTATAGACTAAGATGACCAATTACCATTAATAATGGATTTGGTAAAGTTTCTTATCTCACTAGGGATAATCCTATCATAAAAAAATACATCACACATACCTTGGATCATCTTTATAGGTAGTCTATCACCCTAACCTGGGAGCATCACTCCAGGTAGTCTATCACACTTACCATAGAGCCTCCACTTATGTGTTATCTTCCAGTGCATCCATTTGGGGAATAGAGCATCAGTCCGACTCCCTAAATCACGCATTATATGGGTGGGGTTTATAGCCTCATTCCAACCTCACTTGTGGGTATAAAACGTCAATTCCAAACTCGACATACCACTAATCCATGTGCACAATATTCATTGAACAATTACCACATATACCATATAGAAACCATAATAAAAAATTAAATTAACACTATTAATTAATATTACAGAAACAAATAAGTAATTACCATGTAGTACCACCTAAACAGATTACCATTTGCAAATTATTTCTAATTAACCCATAAAAAATATACTAAACATTCGTTTATTACATGTTCTCAAATAAACACAATTAACATTAATATCATTTAAAAAAAATTCACATTTACTAAAACAATACATAATGATTTAACACATGTATAATCATGCCTAAAATCTTTTTATTCAATGCTATAAAATATTACTATTCTTTAGTTAGTTCATATAAAAACAATGTTATCATTCTGAAATAATTTTCATGAGGCCAATCTCTCTATCTTTTAGATAAATTAAACATCTATGGACACAATGGACCTTTATTACCATATCGTGTTATAAAATTAAATTCAAAATACTTATTTGAAATCATATTGAATCCACCATTTAAAACATGTGTCACATTCATTGAAAACTAAAATACGCTCAAAGGATTTCAGTTCTATTTCAACCATCCCAAAAATTGTTAATCCAATTCTACAAAAGGGGTACCTTGTTGCTATTTCAAAGACTATTTGAAATCACTTAGAAAAACCCTTTTTTGAATCACATTGAGTTCAACACCTCATTTCAAAAAAATTCTCATTTTAAAACATCATTTTCCATTAATAAATATTAAATATGGTCAAAGCCCCAAACATACCATCAAAACCATTTCATGACCATTTAATCATTTACAAAATCAAGATTATGACTTGTCTCAATAAACCCATTTACTCTACCCACATAAAAATTTAATTTTTTCTACCCATTCTCTCTCATAATACCTCTATCTAATTTTTTACCCATTTTATTCTCCATTTACAAGGATTCAGTTTACCCCATGGGCAGGCATATGTTCTGTCTCACACACCTATGAACCTAACATGGTCCATAAAGGTTTATCACCTCAATATAAGTCCTAAATAAACTTCCAAAACCAATGAAAATTAAAATATAAAATGTAACACCTTGGCACAACCACATAACCATATAAAACATAAATCCTACAGAAAAAACATTAATAACACCTACCTCATACTCAAAAATGATTATTATCCCAAACACATCCCTTGATTCTATATCAAACACACTTTTAAGTGCCATCATTGAATTTAATGGATAATTTAATGTTTTAGGTATTAATAAAGATATAATAGATTCTATAAAACATAATATATATATATATATTAGGAGTTTTATACTCACATGGATCTTCGATTCATACCTTAACACACTCCAAACCCCTATGAATCAACGTGTGATCACCCATGGAGGAGGGGGTGGCTGTAGGATTGTTACCCTGGATGGTATGGGTAAAATTTGGTGAAAAAAGGGGATGAAATAAATAGTACATGGAAGGAAAAAATGTAAATTCATAAATTTTAAATGTTGAACCATTTAGCCGCACAACTAGCAAAATCTTGTGCCATCAATGTTTCTCCCTCTGTCCAAGAAGGGCCATGTTGCAAGATTTTATGGAAGCAACGAAATGGTTTGGAAAACTGTGTGGTTTAAGTTTATTTGCCTCTATCCAAAATGGTTTTCCATATAAAATGGTTTCTTGGTATAGGTGTAAAATTTTCTCTAACTATGTGCCAACCATGTGTTATGCACTGTTTTGCCTCATTTCTCAACCTTTCGGGTCCCACACCCTTGGAACATTCCCAAAATTCCTCAAACAATCTAACAATACATTATTATAAAAAATAATATTTAACCAAAATTGTAATCAAATAAGTTCATTCCCAAATATTAGGGATCATGCATCATCTCATGTTCATTCCATGGAATATCTACTTGGTGTTGTTTCAATTTAATCATTAGAATCATATTACCTTTTCAGATTGATGTGGGGTCCTGAAATTTCCCATACTTTATCCCTAAGAGGTTTAGAAAAAGTTATCATTAGTTTTATATTTTAACCTAGATGTGGAACAAAACAACACATATAACATTCTATTTTTCTTCTACTTCATTCATTTTTTTCATAAGGAACTTCCCACATTGCCTTTTGTGATTTCCAAACAACAATTCCAATAGAATCCACTTTTATTTAGAGATTAAAAACTAATTAATTTTTTTTGTTATCAATGTCATGTTCTTTATTAGTGCTTCCTTTTCCGAATAATAAATTTTAAATTTTTTTTTATATATGATGATAACTCCATGTCAGAATAGTAGAAAAATTCCAGCTTCAGCCACATCTCTAGTAAGTCCAAGGGAATCTTCATTGAAATGGATTAACTATTTACCCATCATATAAAATTAATTAAATTAAATAAATGAGCCTAAATTGTTGATGAAATATTAAAAAACATCTAATAAAATCATAGAAATAATAAATTAAATGAGAATGAACTTATCTTTTCTAACACCAATTGCATGATTTTATAGAGAACTTAACATGAATTTACTCTAAGAGGGGAATGAATTATGGTTTGAAAATGATTAGCCAAATAAAACCACATTAATCTTTTATATCACATACATAAATTTATTTTGAAATCTCAACCGTGGGGGTCACTATGGTTTTCACATTATCCAGATATGAAAATGATTTTTTAATATATTTTGGAGTACATTCCTAAGTAAATATACACATGAAAATTTACTTCGTTCAAACATAAAAGGATAGATCCAATGATCAATAATTTTCATTTTTTATGCTCAAACATCACTGTGATTATCACTACTTATAACGGTTTATGCTCAATAACTCCTTGCGTATGATCGCTACCTAACTGGGTTTGGTGTCATCTCTCTTCCATCCAAGGTTCACCCTCATTTTATACTCCATATTCACTCTATATCAAAAGGTATTTATGTTTGTTATATAGGATAATTAATGACTAAAATATCTAATAGATTATTCAAAAAAAAAATATATTGTTGAACATCACACTACTCATTCAGAAAATATTTTTATATATCACTATTGAAAAATATTCACTTTCTCAGTTAAACTTATCTTCAAGGGATGTTGAATTGTTTTTGAATGGTATATAGTATGTTATAATTATATTCTGTATTATAAGTCTCCCGTGAATACCCATCACTCACTTTCAAAAAACACATCACTTTTATAAGAAACTATTACACATTCACACAATGATTCTAATCCATGTAACATCACAATTTAAAGAATATCTCCACTTTTTTATAACATTCATTGTTCCCTAAAACTCCATCCTCTCATAAAACAGTAACTTATTCTGGAATCATCAAAATATAATGAGTCCTTCAGTCTTTAATGAATCTCACATTGTCTATATATCCACATCTAACATAACTTGAACAACATATATTCATATTTATCAACACAAAAGATGTTATTTCATGAAATTTATGTCCACTAAAATGTTTAAATGACACATTCATAGAGAAACAAACATAAGTTAATTATTTAGAGAATCATTTTCCATTATTTCTTCACACAATAAGTTCCATCATGAAAATAATTAATTAATTAAAAGCCTCTAAATCTTGGTGGAGTATTAATTTCTCACAATGTGCGGGTATATCAAAATTTATATATGTTTTCAGACCTTTAGTAAAATATATTATTTATAGCTGACGTTGCCTGAAACATTCAAGGGTCACTAAATTTTCAATGATTTGAAATCACCATTATCATATAGCTCACCTCCATTTTAAACATTATATATTTTTTAAATAAATCCACCATAATGAACTCTATACACAACCATGAAAACAATTACCTTTCCAAATATAAATATGTAAACATGAAAACCATACTTTCATTAAAATTTGAACATGTTCATGAATCTTTTCCTCTTCAAAATGATCTTTTGAATGGTTTTTTACAATGATATATTTCAATTTGGAAACCTCAAATCATCAATTTTTTTAAAATACTCTTGAAATAATTGACACATTTCATCCAACTTTTTCACTAGTGTGAACACATATCCTTGTCCATATTTCCTTAAGATGGCTAGGAATATTCACGTCCAAAAAATATTTAATTTTCATGAGTCATTTTCCTTTTCAATGTTTTCTTGTGTCAAGTTCCCGCATCAACTAAAACACTTCTATACATCTTCCATCACGATGACATTAAGGTAATAATTGTCGTAGAACATCTCCACTAGATTTTAATGATGCATCCCTATTTGGGTGATCCACTTTCTTTTAAATATTATACTCGTCTCTCAGTATGATCATGATAGATATTCGATCTACACAAAATACATCATGTAATTTTCAATAGTACCTTGATTGGGAATATAAAAATATCATGAAATTGTAGATTTTGTGGAAATAGAATCCAATGGGCTCTATCCCACCATATTCATTAAAACTGAAAATCTTATACATCAATAATATGGGGATGGAAATGAAAGGGTTCATAATAAATCCAATACAAATCCGATGGAAACAATTATTCTCAATGGTTTCCAATATTATCCCAAATTAAACTACAATGGTCGAAGACATTAGTCTATTTAATATTTCTATGAATTCTAATATTTCCTCATATAATCATAGATCATCTAATACTTATCAATTTTTCCCAAACAACCTCTAGCCTATTAAAATTTGTCTATATAATCATGCCCAAGCATAAGCGTTTCCAATAGGGTCTCACATTTATTACTTATAATTTCACCATGACACAATTTTAGTGAAAAATATTATTATTGAAAATATACCCTATTGGTAAATGGTCCACCAAAATATGATCAAAATTCTAAATATAGTCTCTTAGAATTTCTTCTATAACGCAGATGGTTTGCTTCATCGTACTATTCATCTAGTTGTGAACTTGTAGGATCATCTGTAATGTGCTCTCAATATAATCTTATATACCCCACCATATATATGGTGTAAATTGAGAATGAATGTTACAGATGATCATGATCGTTACCCGAGAAATACCAATGATCTCATGAACATTTAGATACCCAAAACACAAAATCATTCATTTCACTCTAATGGAGGAAAAGTGTTCCAAAATTGTATATTGATAATGAATAACCCAGATAGTGTCATTTCCACTCACTTTATTTAGAATCACACATAAAAATCCAATCATTACACAATAAAACATCTATTTTGGGATCTCAAGAGATTTAACTGTAACTAAAAAACATAATTTTCATAATTTACCAATTAACATGAGATGCATGGAGAAACAATCTCAACAAGACACTGCCTAATATCAACAAACCAAAATTAATAATAATGTTATTTATAATTTTTTTGAAACAACTGGTTGTATAAAAAAGGTAGGTATGAACCTCCCTTATAACCACCTCATAGAATGTGATCAAAACTAATATTTTTTCCTAGATAATATTGTTGTTCTCACTATCTTTAGAAAATATATCCAGTGAATCTCATGAAGATATCAGGTCATAAAATAATTTATAGTTTATGTCATCCAAATCATGAATATTCACAAACTAAAGTAGTGGTAGATTCACCACCATATACTGAATATATTTTCCTTAGATATCCTAAAATAACATCATAATAAGGCCAATTTATTAGGTTCCTCCTACACAAAGAAATAACATAATTTCCTTACAATGGAATCTACCACAATTTTCCCTTACTAGGAGTTTAAACAATCATGAAGTCATATTCGTGTAAGAACTCCAACCAATTTCATTATATATTGTTGATATATTTATCTTTACTGATTCTCCTGAGACTCTGGTGAACTGAGTAAATATTGAAACACTCTCCCAAATGATAATACCACTATCTATTCAAGGATAAGTCTATCATAATAAATTCCATGTCATGGGAGATCTAATTATGTTAATGGGGTCCCAACATAATTAAAACCTTAGATATCATAGATTCCCACTAAATCAACATGAATAAAATCCCAACTATGAAAGAATAAATAAAAATATTTACCTGAATCCCTCCATTGGTTATATCAACAGTGGGGAACTGGTCAACCACTAACCCATCTCCTAAAAGGCTCTCTAAGACAACATAGTAAAGTAAAAATGATACCTTTTTTAGTCATCGTATTTATAGGGGATATGATACATGAAAATTATACCATATACCTATAACATTAACCTACTAAACTAAGGAAACTCTATAACTATTTATCACCCATTAATGGATCCCAAGAGAAAAGTACAACCATCATTACCAAGTACACTGTTATTTCATCATAGAGGTGACATTCCCCTAGAAGTGTACCTCATTAATAGAATAGTAAAAAATTGAGGGGATACTAGAAAACTAGTTATTATAGAATGTTTCATGGAAAATACTCATAATATATAAATTCTACACTTCAAATTCATATAAAATGAAAATTTCATAAATAATCATAATTATGATATGATCTATAAATTCTTAGAAAATATGGTAAATAAGTTTCATAAACACAATATAAGAATTTTTTACACAATGGGGAATCATTAGATACTTATAAAGTCAATATCGTCATAAAAATACCATATTTAAAATATCATCCATGTGATCCCTCAATTAATGGTTGATATAACTAAGGTAAATCTTTAACAACCATATAATCCATAAAAATAGTTGAAGTGGTCATTAATCCTCAATAGAGGGAATTTTTGATGATAATTATTTTGATTGAATGATGATAATATACACATAGACTCATTTTCAATATAACTATTACATGACCACGATAATTCATGAGAAACTCTCTCCACTAAGAGCCAACACACACTATCATTAGATGTGTGATATTGATGTATCAATCCTTCTAGGAACCTGTAGTCATACATAACCTACTACTGAATCTCATAGAGTTTTTAGATATCTCACTAGGGACATGGATATGATAGATTTAATCATTCTAGTTTCTAAAGGCACTAGATCTAAATCAGTGAAATCAAAGATC
Source organism: Viscum album (assembly GCA_963277665.1). NCBI lineage: Eukaryota > Viridiplantae > Streptophyta > Magnoliopsida > Santalales > Viscaceae > Viscum > Viscum album. The sequence continues at coordinate 234,229,980 of OY728157.1, read as the reverse complement.
ATACCTCAAACCTTACCATGTGACACCTAGTAATATCACTCTATTTCCTACAAATAACCATGTCATATATTACTATAATTATATGCATGGAATGTGAAACCTAGTAGGGGTTGTCTAAGTAGACCCTACACCTGCATTACATTCACCTTCAACTCCTCTAAATAGGGATCAAGAAGCCCCTCTGTTAGAACCACCTCTCAAGGTTCATCCTATCCATGCCAATGAGATCTAATATTACAATGTTTACAATACTATATAGGTTCATCTACTATCTACCAGCCACCTATAGTGCAATGAGTGATGAAATTTTATTGCATGTGACCCCATCAATAAAAAAAATAAAAAAATTATAGGAAAACTAGTTCATATGCATGATATAAGTGATGTAAATACCATTTTCTAAGTCCATTAATGAGTATGATTCCTACACCATGACACTGAAAATTTTCATCTACTAGCCACTCATACAAAATTTAACTCAAAATTTTAGATATTTTCTGCAGCTACCTGATATCCCTTGTCTTGGAAACTCTCTATCACAGTGGATTGATATAGTACTCTACCCTATGTGGTAACTCATAAAGAGCCCAAACTGAACCATATGTCACTTTAGAGACCTTGAAAAACACTTATTCCTATAACTATCTATATCATCCCTTATATATATAAATAGTTTTCATTATGTATGTAATCCTAAATGAGTATGTGGAAACTAACATATTACACTACTACCACTCATGGAGATTATAATACATAGTGAGTGATAGTTTGAAGGATATTACACTCTATAAAACATATGTAGGAAGGTTGTCATAACTCCATCATCTCATCGTGATAATATGTGAATAGACCCCACCAGCACCATGATAGTCCATGATGAAGATAAATTCAAGTACAACCATCTGATTAGTCGACGTGCCCACAATAAAAAAACACATATACAACTACATCAAGCCAATCATACACTACCTGAGGGAATGGATAACCATAATAAATTTATGGTCTCTTTTGAAGGAACTTATGCATCCTGATAATCCTATCTGAATTGTAATACTTTCCTATTGATTCTTTAAACATCACATATATTTAATATATCATCTGCTTGAACCACTATTGGTGGATCTAGGTGCTTTTAATCAGGTGGAATAAGTGATCTATACTCATCAGGAGAATAGTTTCCCTCAATGACGCCTAATAACACAATTATTAATCATCAAGACCATGTCTCTGAATCCAATGTTGTTTTCATTAGGGAGGAATCAATAAAATTAACAATATGATCCCTGATAATATGATTATATATAGGGATAAGATACAAGAAGATCATAGAAGTAAAAAAACAATCCTATAGGATGTGTGTACCATTGGTTTCCATAGAACTAGTTCTCCTATATGCTGAATTTACAGGAAGGATATCATAGTCTTGGACTATAGATATCACGCATTACACTAAATCATAAGGTTATCGGCCCATTGAATCAAACTAAAAAGAAATCAACAACATTACATTATGTTCCCAAAAAATTTCAAAAATTATGGTTTACTCCAAAAACTACCCTTATGATAAATAGTCATTGATACCACTTTATCATGACCCAAACCACCAGGTCCCCACAAAGGCCAGTAGTTTTTTGAGAGTGAAACCTCAAGCCCAAATCCAATAGGCCAGTGGATATAGATAAACACCAAGTAATAATATCACTGAAATTAGATTCCTTTTCCTAATTTAAATGTACACAAAAAACACACACACCCAACTACATGCATTACTGTAGATATTTAATAAAACTAAATCCACTATTGAGTAATAAATTCATGGAAAACCCTCCTAGAAAAACAAAAATATATCAAAAAATAAATGGAAAATGTATAATTAAAAAAAATACATTCCTAACAAGATATAAATGAGGTCACAATCTGTCATCAAATAACAAACTAAATGGGGGCCCAAAATATTCCCCTATATGTCTCACTATAATAACCAATTGTTCTAAAAATTAAATTCCCTTATCTAATCAATAAATTCTGTATTATGTTATGATGTTATAGAAAACACATACAGTTCATCGATTATCTTGAACTATTATAGGTTATATACTATAGAAATTAAAATATCAATAAATATTATGAACATTGATAATATATTCTTTCTACAATGACAATTGTGATTATTATATATTAAGGGATATTGTAAATTCTAATAGAATTAGATGAAAAAATATATTGGATCGATCGGTAAGATTATACATTATGAAGCGTATTTATTATATATTCCAAGGTAGATGAAATCAGTGGGATTTGATTTAAACAAATCTGATGTTGAGATCTAGCAACTAATACAGGATAGAAACCGTTTATGGTATAAGTTCAAGAATATCATGATCACAAACCAATCCATGTTCACCAATCAACCCTATGAATGTGTCACCATCACACACTATACACATATGGAATACATTGGTATAATAAGGGGTTATATATATGGTCCCAAACAATATGAATATTTATATTTTGATTTTTTATAAAATTATTATTATATACATTCATTTTATTGTTACTTTATAAATGAGTAAATAAAGAGTTTGATGAAAATTATATTTTGACATGATGAAACAAAAATTTCATTTTTGGGAAATATAGAAATTCAATTCAGATTTTGTTATTTGTGAATAGTTATTTCTTGAAATAAATGTTATATAATAAAATAATATTATAATAAAATTTATATAAATAAATGATACCATAAAATTCTGAAGTCAAATATTCTTTTAAAAGGGCCTAAAATTGACATCTTCATTAAAAGCAGTATTTTTAAATAAATTGTGATTTTTCATTTCATTGTGAAAATTATATTTTTTTAGAAATTTTTTTTGATACAATAAAAAATAATTTTAAAAATATATTGTACAAATTTTCTAATAGTTTATTTATCAAAATTATTTATGATAACAAAATATTTTGGTAAAAAATTAAAAATGGAATAAATATACTACATGTATCATGACGTCATAAAAGCCTGAAATTAATATAATAATTATTATAGTGTTTTTAAACACCAAAAATAATCTATCCGCTTTAAAATTATGTGTTTGTTATTACATCAGTTTATTTATAAAAAATCAAAATGAATACTCTAGAACCTATAATATATTTTATGGTTTTTAAAATTAATAATTTTTTAACATGCTTCACTTCGACATCTTCATGTGTATTATGTTATTTTTTTAGTTAAAATCATTGTAGAAGATAAAAATATACTACTACTTAGGAAAATCCATTATAAAAAACACAGTATTGGTTGTTGTTTTTTTATTTTGTTATTTAGAGTCCAAAATCTTTGATTACATATTATTAAATAATTATCCTCTTATATTCATTTTATATTCAAGTAAGTTATGTGTTCCATCCTTTTGATTTAAATTTTGTGATGTTATAATGTGTTTTTACACATCTTGTATACCATATTTATGATTCCCATTTAATTATAGAACACATTTGACTTTCAATAATCCATTTCAGAAACCATTATGTATACCATGTATAAAGCTAAAATTATTTTATGATTCTCTATTCCAAAATTGTGTATTGTGAAAGCCCAGCCCCATTTACACTAAAGGGTATAACACTATATACACCAAACCTTATTATATTTGAGTGATCCATGATTATTACCATCCCTCCATAGTCATGGGATTAAATGTTATTAAATATGTATTTATGTTGTATGATCTATGTGGCACACAATTGTATGCACAATGTATGAATGTGATGGGTGGGAAAAAATTATTTATCCCTCTAATACATTAGGTAATGATTTTATATCATGATATTCCATTTATGTTTTATGTTAGGTTTTTCTAATCACATTATGTTATGATCTCCTAGTGATTATCCTGGATTATGTTTATTATGTCATGTTTTTGGTTACTAACATGTTACAATGTTGCATTGATTTTATCCTTATATATCAACATTTGGTGATCATGTTTATGATTATTACCCATTTTATGTCACCTTAATATTCATATTTTATAAAATTTATTTCTTTTATCACGTTCTACATTGATTATTCCAATATTAGTCTTAAAACTCACCATTTTCAAATGTATTTTTATAGGTTATCCCATACAGTATTAGTATAATCATTTATTATTAGGAAATTTTTTGATGTTTTAAAAAAATTTTCTTATACCCATGTTTCAAGATATTGTGTTATATAGCTAATATTTAAATAAATTTTTCCTCGCAATATTTTGGGATTATATTATGTGTATATAAAATAAACAATGAATTAAGGTTTCTAAATAGTATGGATTGCTATTGTTGATATCATAGGAATGTGTAGATATTTTTTGGGATTATTAATAGAAAACTATAGTGAAATCCTTAGGGATAAGAAAAAATATATAAAAAAAACAAAAAAATGGTATAGTATATGTTAACTAGTTTCCATGAAAATAAATCTAAATATGGATACTACTAGTTCATGAGGATCTTGATGAGTTAAACATTGGGAAAATAACCCTAAAAAATAATATTTGGATTAATTCAATCACCACACGGATAAAGACAAATATTCCTTATTACACACTTGGTTTGATACTCTATAATGATATGAATATGTAAATTCACAAATTCCTAACAAACAAATATTAATGGAAAAAAAATAATAATGCCATTTTATATTCAAGAATAAATCATTGATAATATATATTATAATATAGAAATTCATAAAAAATTAATAAATGTCATTTAAGATTTATTTATTTAATATTGCTAGTTTCCCATTAATATTATTAATATTTTAAATACTATCATCAGTAATTTTTCCTTTTATTAGAGTTAGTGTCTAGAAATAGACGAAACTCGATCAACAACCAATGTGAGCGGTATAGTCATGATTTCCCATATGAGATTCCCAAATAAATAGAATAAGGAGTTGATAAATTAATTGAAATGCCTTCACAATTAACTCAGATTTTTATTATAATCAAGAATCCGGAGGAAAACCCTCCTCACCCTGAGAATAGGAATGTTTTAATTGATTCCTTTATGTGATAAAGTCCTCCAAATATCAATAGATCAATTAATCTATTACCTATGTAATGATGGATCAACCCTGTTGTAAATATCTTCCCCGTCCATAAACAATCTAAAAATGATAATTTAATACTATTTATTTCTTATATTAATGAATAATTTTAATAAATTGTAGAAATTAGTAAAACAATATGATGCTTGAGGAGGAGATCGAATATATGAAGTGAAAATAATATAAATTTTATTTGATAAATAATTTTCTCACACTCGTCGACATAAAATGGAAATGGATTTTATTAGCCTCAAGGAAAATGAAGATGATTTGATAGGGTAATATGAGTAGATCATAATAATATTTTCATTATGTGCCGTTGGATGATTCATTTCGTTTGAAAGTAAAATTGACTTCTATTTAGAAGACTAAATCTGATCTTATGGAATGGGTTGGCAATCTGAGAAATTAAAAATAATAAGAAAATATTCTAATGTACCCTAAAGTTTTAGATGAACACTATAGAATCATAACGGTCTTATATGTACAGATAAAGGAAACTAATTAAAAAATTTAATTATATTTTTACGTTAGAGAAATGTCATTGGGGAACGATATTCCAACATTCCATCAGTAAAATGTGTCAAACAATCATCCTGAAAATTACTTTATGGGGACTAGGAGATACATTAGGTTAATGATGGATGGATCCTAACCGGTAAATAAAAATGGAAGAAACCTACTAATGTGATGAGAAAATGGAATTGAGGGTTTTTGTCCCAGGGAAGTTGTGATTCTCTTTCCCTGTTTCTGACAGTAGCATCCACAATTCTGGTCCCTATCCCACCAGTAGGGGAGGGACCCCCCCCCCCCCCCCCCGAAAAAAACAAGATGGAACGATCTCTGTTCCTTCCCATTCAAAACCCAAATCCCCTTCCTCATTTTACATAAGCATTGTTGTCACTAAAAGTACCTAATCTATTCGATGGATGCCACAACCTCCTGATTTCGATCACTGAGTTTACTAAAACCATGGTTCTCTTGAATCATACCTTGATTTATTGGAATTAGGTAGAGACACCCATAGGTTGATTCCATTGATTGCTACATTTTTGGATCATTGTATCTGTATGAGAGGGTGACAGTGGGTCTACTAGATAACCAACATATAATGATGTGCATTGTATTGGAGGGTGATCTAATACGACCCTGCAAAATTACCCCTCATAGCTTCAACGAATATTATTTATACCAATTTAGATGGACTTTTGACATCTATTTTAAATGATATTATCCAACAATGGTGGTTTATGTGTGTTTACCCAACATTCCATTAACTATTCAGAACCCTTCAGTTATTTTAATTCATGGAAACACTTTTGGTAGATATTTGTGAATAGATAGGCTATCCAAGTATGTTTGTAATCCAATTAAATCACGTGTATATGTGGGAATGGATGTGTCTATAGTTTTGTTTTATAATTTTTGGATTGAATTCGGTGAAGAGTACATGTGAAAACATCGTTTATTTTACGAATCCTGGATTTAGTTTGGTTCTGTCTGTAAGCACATGGGACTCTCGAGGGCTAACTTACGATGGGGGGTCTCAATCTACAATGACGATTTCTAGGTGAATTTTAAAGGAGCCAGAGGTTCATAATACTGAAGGCTTGTCGAAAGAGATAATAATGGGAATAGAATATATATTATAGGTTGTGAATCGATCGATGACCGATGTTTTCATAACATTATAGAATGATCTGGGAAAATCTAAATCTTTTTAGCCTGCTTCTTGGGAGAAAAAGGGGTATGTGTAGGAGGAGCATCTTTCAAGTGGCGCATATGCTGAGTATGTGTGTTCAGGGGCTGGTAATAGTACCATGGGTCTGGAAAATGACTCTAACTATAGCCAAGTATGGAAGGTGTTGGGTGACTGTCAATCTTCTGTGAAACATACACTGGTGCAACCATATTTGGAGGTAGTGATCCCTACTAGTGTCTCAGACCCTTCTATTAAGGGTCCCCAAGGTGTCAGATGGATGGATTCCAAGAATACAACTGAGGATTGATGTTTTAATGTGCCTAATAATGGTCCAACACAAGGTCTGGAGGAACAAGGGGTTACAAGTAAGAGACATAGCCCAGAGAATATCAAAACCAAAAATTGTATTATATGTCATTAGGGTGTGAATCACGGTCAAGATAATGACAGGGAAGATTAAATAATATGTGTGATAGAGAATGAAGTCTTTCTAATAGGGAAGAATGATAAGGGCGTATGGATTACTTGTATCTCCAAAAACCAATGGATACCAGTTCAGGTAAAAAGATAAAATTTCATGAGAAAGAATGCATGCATATATCGTTTTCTAACATGGAGGGAAATCATGAACAAGTTATGGATGATTCTTTTGAGGCTGGTAAAGAAAAACATCGTGTGGGGGATGTAGATAACCTAAAATCAATAGTATTTTTTGTCCACTCAAACGATGAAATGGTAGAGGGGTTTCTTTATTTCAATGGTACACAAAAATAGTTAGATAATATTTTGGTCAAGCCACTTTGTGTGGATGTCAATTGCGGTCAAGCATCATGGATCAATAAGCTTGAAATTATTATAAAAATGGGTTTTAATGAAGGGAAGCCATGTAATGATAATTACTCACAAACATGGGAAAAGTTGTCAGCTCACTTTTAAGACTTCATCCTTGATGATCTAAATATGTAGGTGCACTCTATCTCCAATAATCTCTTTAGAGAGGAAACATCTAATAGTCTTAAGTTCTATTCTAGTAACATTGTGACATATTTTTAAGGTTCACATCACGTATGAACCTATGTTTTTTTTTATCAATTTTCAATAAAATTGTTTTCTTATAAATTAAATTTATTCACAATCGAGGAAACATTCTTATCCTGGTGACTAATAACCCATAAGTGAGTCTATTTATTGATGAATTATGTCACGACCCGTCCTCGGAGCCCGTGCCGTTACTACCCCAAGCCCGCCTTCCATAGGCCAGGGGCTGGCGACTAGGACCAAGGCGTAAATCCCAACAAAAAGGGAAGGCATTGCCTTTGAAAAGTAAACAAGCACCACAGAGTAAGCAAGCGGAAAAGTAAACACTAAGTAAAAATTGTACAAGCTGTGCTGAAAGTAATAGGGGCCGGAAATACAAGCCCAACAGTAAAGTACAACTGAAAGGAAAAACAACAACTGAAAGGGAAAACTATAGCGTCGAGCCGTCCTCTGGAAATCCCACCTGAAGGGTGGGTACAGATAGCCTCCACTGCTCCTCTGGTCCACCTGACCGCTCTGAGTACGTCCCACCCAGTGGTCCACCTCCAGGTACCGTCCTGCTCCGCACGCCTCCACCACGATCAGAGGTGTCCGTCGTTTGCAACCAACACAACGTAGTGCGGGCAAAGCCCATGCAGGGGTGAGTATAAGATACTCAAATAGGGACCCCGAGACCCCCGAAGGTCTCCCGAAATCCACAAAGGATAATCCAAAAAGGAAAGATACAATCATGATGTAACATCCGACACGGCTTAGGTATATTCCCATACATATACCTAAGTCATCAATTCCCGTTCGGCTCCAACGTCCGAGCCCAAGCACAACCCAGTCCACATAGGAAAGCAAACGTATACCCACACAGGATAGAACAACACAATCCACAAAGTAGAGTAACAGTAAATCCACACAGGTTAGCTCATCACAATCCACAAAGGAGACTAAACAGTAAATCCACACAGGATAGCTCAACAAATCCACAAAGGAGAGTAACACAAGATTCAGCTCACACAAGTATACTTCTTCGGATGATGATAAAGATGATCACTGATCCATCTAAGTCGTCGGACCCACGAAGGATCGATAGGTAACTAACCCCCGCAATGACCCACACAAGATCAGACCCACACATGATCAGGCCCACACAGGACCGGGCCCACGCAGGACCTATAGGCGCTGGCTCACATAGAACCGCTGAGCGCTGACCCACATAGGATCAGACCCACACAGGATCGGGCCCACACAGGACCGGGACCACACATGACCTGTAACACTGATCCACGGAGGATCGCTGAGTGCAGTAGTCGTCGCAGTCCATTGAGGATCTCTGCACAGTCGTCACCGCGGTCCACTGAGGATCTCTGTACGGTCGTCGTCGGAGTCCACAGAGGATCTCTGCACAGTCGTCGCGGTCGAAGTAGCAGTCGTCGCCAGCCTAGGGTTCCGCACACAGCAAGCTCGTTCGGGAGGGTCCGCCCCACGAGCCGAGAGGTGGATACATCAACTGACACAAAGTCCGAAGTTGATGTATCCAAAAGTTCCGTATCGCTAACATGAACTCAACTTCGCAGACGACGCGTCGATCGGACACCCGGTCTGAGAGTTATTGGCCTTTTCGTCCCAGGGGCCCGGTTGGTTTTTAAGGAAAAACCAACCCGACCGTACTCCACCTACATCCAAAACTCGGGTGGAGTATGCCAAAAGATCCGTCTCACAAATAGGAACTCAACAAATCTAACGACACGTCAATCGGACGTCCGTTGCTCAAGGTATTAGTGTTTCCGCTCCGAGGGCCCGGTTGGTTTCGTGTACGAACCAACCCGACCGTACTCAAATTATTCTGAAACCTTGAGTGCGATATACCGAAACGACCGTCTCAATCCAAGGATCGCGTTGCCGCTGACGGTGAGTCGTTTGGAGGCCTGTAGCTCAAGATACGACCATTTGAACGAAGATCGTCCGAAGACGGGTGTACGGGCCCGGGCCGACCCGGCCCGACCCCCCCGGGAGTCGGCAGACCGGGTCGCCCCGAACCAGGTCGACCCGACCCGGTCCGACCCGGTTCGGTCCGGCCAGGGCTCGGCCCTGCCGGTCGGACCGGCTTGGTCCGGTTCGGCCGAGCGGCCGAACGGCCTGGCGCCGCGGGGCGCCGCCCCCGAGGCCTGGTGGTGCCACGGCCCCCCGCATGGGGCCGCGTTGAGTCGGGACGCGGCTTTAGCCGCGTCTGAGGGCACCAGACCCGCGCGGCCGCGGGTCTGCAGGGGCCGCCGCCACCGCGGCTGAAGCCACGGTGGCCTGTCCAGCGGCGCGCCGGGGCGCCGCCGCTCCTGGCTGCCGGTGCCGCAGCGCCGGCGACCCGCGCCGCCGACGAGTTCCGCGGGCCACCGGGATCGTTCCGGTGGTCCGATTCTCTTCCCGTCTGCGCCATTGCTCCTCCCAGGACTTGTTCTTCACTGCGGAATCGTCAAACATCCGTTGTGGCACATTCCGTCGTCGCCTGTCAGATCCGTACAAAACGAAGAACGGCGGAGGGTCATCGGGACGTGTTCGTTTGGCCCGCACCCTCCGCGTTAGATATAAACAAACAGGAGAATTTTGTTCAACACATGAACCGACAATTTTAACAAAATAAAATTGTTTAATTGAAACTGGTTTTTTAATTTTTAAAGAACGTTCACGGGAATAAAGAGGGGTATTCCAAATTATAAAATCCCTACCTCGATGATCGTCGCGCGCGGGCGTTCTTCGCGGAAAAGCTCGTCGCGGAAGAGAGGGATCGTCGCGTCGTCGCGGGGAGGTGTCGCGTCGTCACAGAATCCAGCGTTGAGTCGGCGAACTCAAGCAACCGATCGAAGATCCATCGCAGAGGAAGAGACGTCGCAGAAGAACGTTGACGGCGTTGCGGATCACGGAGTTGCGTCGTCGATTTCCGGGTTCGGCGTTCTTCGTGTTCTTCGCGTTCTTCGCATTCTTCGCGTTCTTCGTGAAGGAGGAAGAAGAAACAAGAATTTTGTCTCAACGAGTAATCCCCCAAAAGATTTTGAGTGGACTTATTTTATTAATATGCCAACACACGAAAACAGGATAAGAAACGATCCATCAATTCGTTGAATTAATTCAACGAAAGAAACAGCCCATTTAATTCACGAAATAAACCGCCCAATTAAATGGTCTGTTATGATTTTTATGAAACGCGTCAGTTGACTTTCATTAAGACGGGTTTTCGCGGGTGCGTTTCTTAGCGGAAAGAAACGGCGGGGCTCGTGCGGGCCCCACCTCACAAATATCCTACCAAGGGGGTAGGATATTTCTGGATAACATCATATCTGCTTCAACTCAGTTCAAGCCGCCTTTAAGTGGCTTTCAAGTGGCTTAAGCGAAATAAAATAAAGTTGTCGCAAAATTATTTTATTTCTCAACTTTAAGCCCGAAAATTAAAAACCACACTCGAGCAAACGCAACTCCGGAAGAGGCGTTTCTAAGCGAATACCGGCGCTGCGATTTCATCGGTTGCCTCAGAATTCGATTCCGGGCACCGGGTCAAAAGTTAGAAAAACCCGCTCGTCCGTTCACTGAACGTACCTGAGCCAATCTTCGGAAAATGATTCCGGGTACACCGGGCCTCGGAATCAGGTGCCGTCAGAAACCGCGCTCTTGTAAAATTTCAAAGAAATTTAAGAAAAAAAATTTCCTTGAAATTTTCGGGTCTTTACAAATTATGTCCATACATATTAGTGACAGGTGATACATATTCTGAGGGAATTATATATGGGTCTCTTCTTCTCTTGGTTCATAATCAGCTTAGTTAGTTTTTCCACCTTTCAGTACACATACTTAAGATTATATAGAGGCTCACACATATTTTTTATTTGTATAGAGGAATTTTCAAATGCGGATTATTTAGGCTCCTCTAGGAATGGTTTTTGACCAGGATTAATGTCTTCTCTATTTATTTCATGATTTAGGAAAGGAAAACTTTTACCACTAACAATTATATGAAATCAAAAAGAAAATCATCGTGATGCAATAATAATTAACAACCTGTGGAAGGGGCATGTGCAACCTTGCTGACAAGGCTCCATTAAAAAAATTGTTGAAGTGATATTTATAGGAATTGGAATAGAGCCATCGGTTTATATTATAGGTTCACAAGTAAATGGATATCTTGAATATATAGATATGTAGATAAGATTATATATTTTCTCCCTCAATGTTTGAACTTTCAAAATCATCATCTTCTCTACAAAACACTCAAATAATTGTTCAATATCTATCTACTCTAATCAATACCATTTTTCCTAGGGAATAAGAGCTAGATGAAGGGTGAGAAGAACTTTATCACTCAATCGATGATTCTATACAGACTCTTTCAACATGTCTATCTTAACCAATTGGATTTTTTTGTAATTATGTTTTTGATATGTATATTATTTGGATTGAATCTTTAGAGTTATCGAAAATGGGGATATTCCTCCTCCTATATTCTATCAATAAATGGATCTTCTGAACATTATATTTTGTTGTCCAGTTTTCATTCATTCATGATATACATCTCATTTTTCTACATGATTATGCATGGATCAGCAACAATAATAATACATTTAATAATATCAAGAAAATATGAATGCATGTATATGAATGACTAAATCATGGAATATTTTTATTGAGAAATGGTGATGAGTTCTCTCCATTATCAGATTCCTCATTGATAGATTTTATCAAGTTATCATGAGATTAAAAGATTCACAAAAGAACAACATGGGTTGAATATTTATCCCGAAGAGAGAATTCTCTATATTTTTACGAATTCAATGGACTGGGAGAGTGTAACATTATATTTATAAGGCCATATGGTGGGCCTCAAGATAATTGTATCTATTTGTTTATATTTTCATCTTTCATACATATGATTTTTGTAAGAGAAGACATATTTGGATTATACATGGTTTTTTCTTAGACCACCATCGTAAGGATATTTTATCTGAAAAACATTTGACTTTTTCCAAAGTTTCTAACTAAATAATTAATGTACTATAGTTGAGGGACTTTTAGATAGGAACTTCTATCATTGGTAGTTTAGGTTTAATTTTTTCAAAACCACTATTTTTAAGTTTTTATTTTTTTAGATCATAACTTTTATTGATGTAGTTTATAGTATTTTAGCTAAAACCTTATATTACTGTAGTTTGATGTATTTTAGCGCAGACCATGTATTTTCTATTGTTTAAGAAGTTTTAGCTCATACAATGATATTACAAGCTACTTAAAGTACTGCTTACAAGAATTGAATATGGAATATGGGTCAAACATGCCATAGATTACCCATAACACTATTTTGTGATGCGTTATGCATAATTGTATCAAGGGAACATAAGGTTTATAGTAACTTTCCTGAAAGTAATGTATGTCTCCAATTAGTTTGTAAAATCCCTTATGTATCAGAAGAATGGTCAAATAGAGGTGTATCTACAATTTTATAAGGGTCGTGAATATTTATTGGGGTAATATTGGTTGATTATGAAATACTATAGATGTTAAGCCCTAATGGATAGTTGGAATATGGGTGATGAATGTTATAAAATAATAGTTTGAGTCAATGAATATTGTATAGGGAAGATGTGATGGGGATTCTGCATAATACCTTAAGGATTCGTGATCCTGTAGAGTGTTACTAAGGATCATAAGGATTAGGGTTACCTTCCTTCAAGGATGAGATGCATCTATTTGGTAGGAAAATGCCCTTATGAAACAATATATTGGTCAAACAATGGTATCCCCACCCTTTTCCAAGGGCTGTGAAATATTTTAGAAGAATCAAACTTCCAGATAATGAATTTGGCTATGGGGAGAAATTAATCTAGGAAAAGATCTTACACCCTACGGTAGTTTAGCTCTTTAATTGTGAATCATTTCCCTACTCAATGTTATTTTATCTAATGATGTGTTGGATATAAAAATGTTCACAGATATAGAAACACATTCCAATTATAATAAATGGTACATAACACTATGATATAACAATGAGGATGTCGGATATTCTTGAATATGATGGTTATAAGGATTGTAAATCATTGAACTAATGGACTGATTCATGCGGATGATATGGGAAAATTGTTTTTGGATGGTCCTAGTAAAATATGAGGTGAGAAGTTCATACATGATTGCATCAGGGATCATAAGGAGAAGAAAACCATTTTTATAAAGTGATTCATTTGGATAATGACCAGATCATCAAATGCATGAGTTGTAGGCATACATGAATAGCTAAAAAAAGTATCCCCTTAAGTTTAGTCTCATTTTTCATGTTTCATTGATGCTTTGAAGTGATATAATGTGATCATATAATGTTGTGAGATGTATGGAAAATGAAATATCCATGAAGGTATAGAGTAAAAAAAATTCTGGTCACTCCCTAGTGAACACATTATTATGAAAATGTTATGTGAAAAACCATAACTACAACTTTTTTCTAAATTTTTTCCTAAATATCATAGATTGTATTTTATGATGGCTATAAATAAAGCCCTATGAATGTAAGTAATTATATATTTGTGCACTAATTTTTCACTAAAATCTAGATATAAATAATTATCCAATAAAAGACATGAATTTTTCTCATGTCATTGTTTTTAAACTAAAAACGTTTTGTGTCACTTTCTATAGAATTTTTTATGTATTTTGATTTCTACCATCAATGGCGGGAGATTATGTCATACTACTATGATAAAAGTATGGGTATTTTAACTTCATAGAACATATGGAATTAATATGAGGGAAATGTTACACAAGAGCCTAATTATGATTCCCTGGGTAAAGAGAAATACAACATGAATCTTTGTGGGTGATGAAAATATTGGTAATAATGGATCGTGGTTCTCAAGTACTGATTAATGACCTCGGAATATCATACCAAGTATGACCTAGAACACCATAATGTAATGTGTTTTGTCGTAGTGATTTCCGGATTAGAATGATCAAAAATCAATTTATATAGGGATTATACATTTTTGGTCGTTAGGTATGAGCCCATAATTATCAATAAGAAGGTCAAACAACGATAGATATTTTTTTTGTATTGGATGTGGATGTTTTTTTAACCTGAGGTGCTCAAGAAATTATGTTTGATTTAAAATATGAGGGGATTATATATTACATAATCATCACATACATTAGTTGATCGGGTTCAAGATATTTTTGTCCTTTGATAAGGAATAATAACGGGTAATGGCCTACATTTTTCAACATCGTGCAGTTATGATGTGGGAACCGATGTGGGAAAAGTATAATATGTCATTGAGGGATATTTAAATTGGAAGGGTGCATTTAGATGCATAGAGTAAATTTTATCAACAAACAAGATTATTTGTGGATATTTATATGGAATATCCCTTCTTGTACAGATATATCAAGTGCTCTAGAAAGACGTATGGTGATCTTACAAGTGCATTGGTAGAATGAGCTTTTATGACTTATCCCTCCTTGAAAATAGGTATATACTATTCTGGTCATGAATTTTAATGTAATTTGGCTAGAAAATTCACTTCATAGGTCATTCAGATATTCTTTTAGGAGTGCATTTGTATCATCTCTTATTCTACAAGTAAACCTAATATTGAAGAACAAGGTCTCTCTACATATCCTATGAGGAAAAAAATGAAGTGACATGTAGTTATTGCGCAAGAAACACACTACACACCTCTGACCTATACACCATGGGTGGGTGTGAAGATTTCACAGCAATTATTGCAGATGATCCCAGGATTTGATATCGTGGCATCACTACAAATCTTGTGACGATAAGTATAATGAAACCCATAGTTATTGAGAAACCATGCAGTTTAACATGTTGCTACAAGGACATATGACCCCTAATGTAAAAATCGAATATTTCAGTTGTACCCATGTCATGATATCAAGGAATAATTATATATTATATGATGATAGTAATCAATCCTTGTGTAGTTATTAGAAAAAAATATTCTTTTGCATGTGTGCCCCATATGACCGGAGGGTTATTTCTGGTTGATGGGTCTAAGATTAGATATATATGTGTAAATTTGTATCATGTGATGATATAAATCAAGACACGTGTTGTTCTAACATAGAGTTGTGGTAGGAGACCAACAACAAGTGTAGTTGTCCTCTCAGGCGAGGTCCACAATAGTTTGAATGTTTTATCCTGCAAGGGGCAATAACTCTACCATTTTATGTCATGCGATGAGGACTCTTGGTGTGAAAATTATGGTCCCATGTCTCATATAATGATTACCCAATAATGAGAAGATATGAATTGAGCATAGAGATAATCCATTACTGAAGTTCCAAAGATCACGTGATCTATACTCGGTGTGAGAAACAATGAATGGAAATTTACCATCGTTACATTGAGAAAATTGTAGAGTAAAAATAGGATATTTATATCCTATGGTGTATGGCACAAGATATAATATCCATAAATCCCTATATATCACATTATAATGTGAATCAATCTGTTTTTATTTTTAAAAACAAACACAGTTTAATGTCTATCAATAAGAACATGAACTATACAATTTAATATCATGTGGTAAGGATGTGGGATAATTGGCATCAAAGAAGAAGAATATTGTTGTTGGGACAACAATATAGTTATGGGTGTCACTACTTATCCTATAATGGAGGGAATCAAGATAATAATATTAATATGAAATCCTGTAGTTAAGTGTCATATGGTGAGGACATCATCCATGTAGTTTAACCTCTTATAGTAAGGACATGGGTTACTTGACATGAAAAGAAAGTAATATTGTGGCTAGGAATAATAAAAGAGGGTTGTACATCAATATGTACCTTATTATAGAAGTAATAAATTCACTTATAGTTCTTGTATGAAGAGATTCCCTTTGTAGATCTGACTCTCACATGGTGATAGGGGAATTTTATCTTTCTTTTTCACATATTGTACATGCATGTGATGAATTGTTAGTGAGAAAATGATTTATGTGCAGGTATAAATCATTATGGTGATAAAATATTTTCATTGTTTAACATCATGCAGTCAGAATTAGAGATTATATGATGTTTTACATATTGATTCTAGGACCACATCTATATAGTTTAACATCTTTTGGTTGGGAAAAGAGACACTATATAGTTTAAAATCTTTATTATAGGATCATTGAATCATTATGGATGTTTGGAAAAGTATTTTTTTCAAAACATTCATTTTGTGGGGATCACACTACCTATACATTTTGACCAATGATTAGGATCGATTATGAAATACCTTATGTATTATATGAGGCACTTCCCATGTGGGATCTAGCTTCATTGTCTTCATTCCTGGCATCATTAGGTTTTTATGATCCAATACCCTTTATAAATATTGGAATGAATAAGGGAAATACATTTTATTGAATGATAGTCTGATCTAGTTATGATACACTTTGAGGTTGTGTAATGTGGTCAACATTTTCTCAAAAATCCTCTCCAATTCATCTGGAAATATTTTCAATTTACTATCATCTGAAAGTTTACCACAAGAAACTATTCAATGTGATGGAATCTATAATTATATGGTTATCATTACCCTCAGTCCCGTAAACCAATGAAAATTTTGACTCTGATGAAATACATGTGGTTGTACTGTATGACCATAATGCATGTGGAGCTTGTGTGGTAGAAAATGTTTTTCTTAAATCACCACATTCTTGAGTATATCTGATAGACTTTTTTGATGGCCACTATCTATACATTTTCTATTGCATTATATCAGGATGAATGATTAAACTCAATGTTTTACTATAGGTACAGTGTCATAGACAATATAGAAGAAATGATGGTTTCATTATCCATCAATATCAGTTGAGGGACTCAGAATAGGTTAATGAAATAGGACATCAATAATTTGATGATATTTTATCATCTTGACTACATTTAAGGGTATTTCCTCAGAACTGTTGGAGAAGAATTTTTTAGTAGTAAAGATGATCTTGATCTTCTTAGTTTTTTATGGGTGATATATCCACAAAAATTCCATTCCCTATAAGGTGAATGAACGATAATATTTAGATATATAGAGAAATTATAAGGGTTTTTTAATGAAGTTTTCATGAATTTGGTACGCAAGAAATTTCCTAGTTAATTTCACATAGTCCTATATCATGGGTTTCTAGTAGTATCCCAACCTCCTGATTTGGGGAGAGTCTCTATTCCCCGATTTATGAGCACCACATGAACAAACATGGACTTATTCAATGATGAAATAATTGACAATTTTTGATATAAACTGAAGAGGTATTCCTTTAAAGACTCCATTTTACATGGATTTCAACACATTTGGACCATCTTTTAGGGTAAATTTCACTACTCATGGTCAAATCCATTCTCATACAACCTAGTATATTGATAGATTCTAATATTGGAGAAAACAATTTATGGGTTAAATCCAACCTGGGGTGGAAATCAATTCATCATACTTTGTGGATCTGTTGATGAAACAAATTTCTTCCTTATCACAGATAGTGATTAATTAGACCATTCGTCAATGTGTGAAAAGGAATATCACATCCTCTTATTCTTTTTTTGTATTGGACTATGAATGCATTAGGTAATAATTTAGAATGATCATTCTATGATTACGTAACAAGATTCAATGTGGGTTCAAAAAGGAACTCTCGTATTAGTTATTTAATGTAACCAATATGGGGGGAAATTCTTTTTTTATATAATATTTTCAGTTTATCATCTTTATTATTAGTTTCTAATCCATGTAGATATTCTAGGAGGATATTTGTAAATGTAGTCATGGTCCTAATATAGTGATGGGGGAGTTTTATTCAGAATAATTAGTTTTCTTATTTTGGATAGTGATAAAGACAAGGTTAAAACAAATTTTCCCAGAGAATTAAATAAAATACCCTAGACAACCTGATCGAGTCTTGATGTTTTTAGTTTTTTTCTTATAAAACCTTCGAAGGATACAACAAAATACATATACCATGTCTAGGGAGTGTCCTGGAAATAAAAAGAACATCTTCATTCAAAAGCATAGTATCCCCTTTTATGCATTCCATGATGTGATGTGATGTGATTAAATCTGTTAGGGATTTCCATTTCAAAAACATATGTTCCATGTAAATGATTTCATATTGTTATATAATGACTTAATCTTGGGCCAACTACCCAGTCAGTGTAGGATGGTCAAGGTTACACTTTATAAGGTAAATATGAGAGATAATGTGGAATTCAAGGTGTTTAATGTAATGCCTCATCATCTTCACTACAAATATATGTCTGAGAAAATTTTTCATTACATCTTATTATTGGATCTTATGTAGGATCGAAATATAATATGAGATGCTCAATATACAAGAGGGGGGGGGGTGAATTGTATACTTTAAAAATTCTTTTGGAACCTTTAAAGTTAGTTAAGAAACTATAGTTTCCTTAAGAAAAGGAAAGGGCTAAGTTTAACAAAGTTAAACTAAGTAAATTCACAACACCTCTAATACCGAACTAAACTTAGAAAGAAATTCCAAAAGTAGGTTCAGGAAATATGGTTCCGGAAATAGAAACTTAACAAAAGTTACAATATGAGATTCTACCTTAAAGCGTATAGAATCTAAATGAATCAGAGTAAGTAAGGAAGTATAAGAAAGTTATACTATCCTTAAGATACAAAATGCAGCGGAATAAAGACAAGTAGTAAAACTACTAGTAAAAAGATAATAGTCTTTTAACCCAAAGAGAAGGGTATCCAAAAACCTTGGAAAAAGGTCCCTTGATTTATACTTTCAAGAAATTCTGTCTTACCCACACCAGGGTAAGCCCTCGATACGAAGATCGGAGTCTCTGTCTTGCTATCCCCGCAAGCCCTCAACTTCAAGGTAGTTGGTAACCTCTGTCTTTCTCAGCAAGAAAGCCCTCGATCTTTAAGGTAGTCGGCACCTCTGTCTTCCTATCCCCGGAAGCCCTCGAATGTAATCACCAACATTCGGAGTCGCACGAAGCTTTAAGAGTTAATAAGAGACTCTCTCTCTCTAGAAATCACTTCAACAGCATGTATGTACTTTTTCAACAATCAGCTATTATCCATCAGCATCATCAGCATCATCAGCATCATCAGCATCGAGCTCTTTCAAATGAGCTCCTATTTATTGGTAAGGTCGGCTCCTCTCCAACGGTCATATTTTCCGTAAAGATCGGAGGGACCTGTACACGTGTCACTTAGACAATGGTCAGTTTATAACAAAATGGACGACATCGTTTTATAACAAAGTGAGTGTAACAGAAAGTACGACATCGTTTTAAACTCTAACATAAAGGTTCGGAATAGAAACTTCGGAGTGAAGGTTCGGAATGAATAAATTCAGAGTGTATAAAACAATGATAATCAGATTCTGTTTAACAGGTGAATTCGGAATGAGAATTCGGAATAGGAATTCGTCATCAAAAATCGTAATGAGAATTCATCATCAGAATTTGAAATGAGAATTCATCATCAGAATTTGTAATGAGAATTCATCATCAGAATTCGTAATGAGAATTTATCATCAGAATTCGTAATGAGAATTCATCATCAGAATTCGTAATGAGAATTCGTCATCAGAATTTGTAATGAGAATTCTTTATCAGAATTCGTAATGAGAATTCGTCATCAGAATTCGTAATGAGAATTCTTTATCAGAATTCGTAATGAGAATTCGTCATCAGAATTCGTAATGAGAATTCGTCATCAGAATTCGTAATGAGAATTCTTTATCAGAATTCGTAATGAGAATTTGGAATGAGATTTCTTCATTAGAATTCGTAATGAGAATTCTTCATTGGAATTCGTAATGAGAATTCGGAATGAGATTTCTTCATTAGAATTCGTAATGAGAATTCTTCATTGGAATTCGTATCCTGAATCTGGAATAGAACTTAGTCAGAGTTCATATCCGGAATTCGGAATGAAACTTCCTTATAGTTCTTGTCCAGAATCCGAACCCTAAAACAGAATGCTTTATATCAAAGTTTCAATGATTCCAAGAAAATGAATCCGAAACTCATACTTAAGAAAAATATGAATGAAAATATGATAAGGATAATTTTTCTTATAAAAGCGATTTTCCTTAAGAAAGAAATTTTCCTTAAGAAAGCAATTTTCCTTAAAGATAAGGAGTTTGTGATTTTCAAAACAAGAAGGAATGGAAAAGTCATAAGGAAAACCTTATTGACTCAACAATCTCCCCCTTTTTGGAAAGCACAAACATCCTTACGAAAAAGCTATTTCAAGAAGAAAGAAACACATTAAAGCTTATCTCCCTCGGTTTAAGGATATAGATGAATACGACTAACTCCCCCTTAGGCTTTGAAACTCTAAGGATCATATTCATATTTCCGGAGTGATGTTTCATAAGAAGGTCTTCGTTACGAAAAACTCCCCCTTAAACAAACTCTTATTAGAATTCTTTTTCCTTGGGTATTTTTCTTTCTCCCCCTTTGATAAACTCTTATTAGAGTTCCTCTTTTTCTTGAGGATCTTTTCCTTCTCCCCCTTTGTGATTTTCAAAAATAATTGGAGTGAATGGAAAAACTTAACAAATTACCTGAAAAATTAATAATGACAACAATAGAAACAACAAGTACGACTTTCATTAAAATTAGAATCTCGACAACAAAAAAAATACAACAAAAAGATCGGATTGGTTATTTCGGATCTCTCTCCTTCGACATTAGCCCCTTAAGAATCGTCATGATCTTCTTTAAGTCTTTGTGATCTTCCTCTTCTTGCTTCTCTAAGACGACTATTCTTGCTGATTGAGCTTCAATTATTTCTTCCTGAGCCTTCAACTTTTCTTCCTGAGCATTCATCTTTTATTCCTGAGCCTTCATCCTTTCTTCAAACTCGATCCGATAATCCCTTTCAAATTTCCAACTTTGATTAATGGAATTGAGCTTTCCATTCAGATCTCTCACTTCCTGAATCCGAAAGTTCTTTTCCTCTGTCAATTTCTCTTCGAAGGATGCAGTCAGCTCATTAATCTTCTTGTCTTCGGTCTCAAAGGAATCCTTAACATTATCTTGAAACTCATCAAGAAACCTCATCTCTTCCACATTCTTCTTCGACCAGCTTGTCATCCTCTTACAAGATCTTTTATGAGCTTCGTAACCAACAAAGAATGTTTTGAACTGAGCTTCAATCTCAACACACTTATCCATAACCATCGATACAGAGTCGGTTTTCTGATTCAACGCATGTTGGAGCATCTGGCATCGTGAATCAATGCTTGAGAAGGTTGGAATGGTTCCCACCAACTTCTTCAAGGACTGAACAACAAAATCGTGCCCCAGCGAAGATGAATCCGAATCTGAAATCTTGCTCGGAGAATTTTCTTCCTCAATAAGCTCCAATTTCCTCTTAGAAGAACTACCATCTTCCTTCCTCTTTCTTACTACTGAGCTCGGAGTCTCGGTAAGAATTTTATTTCCCTTATCTTTTTCCGGAATAGAATCATGTTCCGGAGTTTTCTTTTCACTGTCAGAAACTTGAACAACCAAATCTTCCTCATCAGCAACTTCTTGAACACCAACCTCTACGTTTCCCATCTGAGAAATATCTTGTAAAAGTTGTTCTTCTTCTCCATGATAGGCAACTTCTTCTTCTCCTTTCTCTTCTTCCATCGCAGGAGTGACAAGCTTCGAAGATTCAGCTTTTGAAGTCCGGAGTGATAAGTGTTCCGAAGGAGTTACCTTGTACTCATCAACTTGTTTTAGCACATCTCATGTCTCACCACTTACTTCAGCAGCCTCTTCAACTTGTTCCACTTGCTCTTCTTCCTCAGTATTTGTGGCAACAGCCTCTTCCGGAGCAACAAGATTTCTTCCTGGAGTCTCAGGTAGAGATTCCAGGGAGAAAGTTCTCAGAACATGAATTGTTGCTGAAACCATTTCATTGAACTTCAACAACGCTTGGACTGCCTCAGCTTATGACATTTTCTTCTTAATCTTCTTTTCCTTAGCTTGTTTCTCAAGCTCATCAGCAGCTTTTTCATTCAAAGCTTTAGCCTCCGCAGGGTCCAATCCGAACTGCGGGTCCCCTTCTTTCCTCTTCTCTTTGTCAGCTCTCCACTTCGTAACAACCTCATCAGGATATGTCTTCTTCTTCTTAGACGTTGGTGGTGAGGAGTGGACTTCCTTAGACTTAGGTTCCTCGGCTTTGACTACCACTTCTTTCAGTTTTCTCTTCCTTACCGGCTTGGATGATTCCGGATCAGAAGATTTCGGAGTCACTTCTACTTGAGGAGGTAGATCAATAAACTTCCCAGACTTCTTGTCAAAAGCTATATTCATCCTTTTAAGCGTGCTATCACTAAGCAACATGATCTTGCAAACTTTCGGTTTAGAACTGCAAGCTACCTTGAAAGATTCTAGGCACCTAACTATGATCTTTGATAATATTGCTGGGTACATGATAATCTGAGCTCTCAGATTCCCCTTCTTCAAATTCTCAATATTAAGAAGAATATGCTTCATCAAGTTGAACTTTCTTAGATTTATCAGAAAATCTAAGATATATATCTCACTCTTCTTCAAGCTATCCTTATCACCTTTTCTTGGTACGATAAGCCCTTGCACCCATAACTCCAGAATCCGGAAGTTTGTAGATAGGCTTGCAATTTTCGGAGCCTTGTCATCATCCAATCCGAGAGTTTCTAAGGCTTTTTCCTTGTTGAAGCTACCCTTGGAGTCTGACAATACGTGAGAAATAAACTCAGCTTCACCTTCATAAGATAACCCTACAAAGCTTGCAGCATTGGTGTAAGAAAGCTTATATGTCTTTCCATATGATTTGAACGAAAAATTTTCTCTATTATCTTCCTCGAAGAAAGCAACTGACTCATAAAACTCAACAAGCAAATCTGAGTACACATCATCTTGGTTGCCTGTTTTTGATACCGCAACATCTTCCCAGCCATTTAACTTGATATTCTTTGAAATGACAGAATCGTAGTTGATGAAGAAAGTCGGATGAACTAACCTTTCTCTGTATATTAATCACTGAGATATAGGCTTGGTTGAAGACATTTCTTGAGAAGCTAACTCTGCAGACATTCTGATTTGAAGTCTTCTGAGATATTCGGAACAGAGAAGACTGAAGTTCGGAGCCGAGAAAACTGTGGTTCGGAACGGCCTTAAATCGGAGAGTCAGAGCTTCAGCACGCGAAATCATGAAACCGATGTGGGACGAGAAAATATGGTCCCCTTTATATAGGCAATGGGATGACGGTTCACCTTCCACGGTTGATCTAACGGTTGGAATGAGCTGCAATCAGATCTGACGGTTGAGAGCTTGAATCCGATCTTTTTGAGGTTTTATTAAAACAAGGATTTAAGAAAACTAAAAAACCAAAAACAAAATATAAGAAACTTCCAGCAAGTAAAATATGATTACGAAAAACATCAGTAAGGAAATCATACCTTTCGGATTAGCTTAGGAAAGTTGTTCGTAATGGGTAATATAAAGATGACTACGAAAAAACTCAATAATAATAAAAAACAAAAAACTCAATATGAAAAACTCAATACTAAAAACTCAATACGAAAAACTCAATACGAAAAACTCATTTCTAAAAACATAATACGAGAAAAAAAAACTTGTTATGGAAGATTCAGTACGAAAGTTTCGTTATGAAAATACCAGTACGAAAGTTTTTCATTCTGGAAATTTCCAATACGAATACTTCCATTCCAGAAGTATTATGTACGAAAATATCCATTCTGGAAAATTTTCATTCCAGATGTTTTTATTCTGGAAATCATTATTCCGAAAAGTTTGAAAACAAATTTTGAAAAACTTTGTTTAAACAAACAATCAAATGTACTCCCCCTATGAAAAGGAGTTTATTACTGTAAGGAGATTTTTTCAACAGAAAGTTAATTAAGGAAGATTACCTTACGGTTATCATTCCTAACTTCTTTTTAATATATTCAAATCTATCAGAAGGCAAGGATTTTGTGAAAATATCAGCAAGTTGATCTTGCGTTCCGATAAACTGAAGAATAATATCTCCTTTTGCATTGTCTCCGAAATTTACCTTTCCTCCTTTCGTTTTGATAATCTTTTCAAAAAAGCTTTTGTTACCAGTCATGTGCAGGGAACATCCACTATCCATGTACCATATATTGTTGCTGGTACTTTCTTTATTTTCCTGAAATTAAGAACAAAGTTAGAATTTTGGAATCCAAACTTTCTTGGATCCGATATTTCCAGACAATAAAATTTTTGGAACCCACATTTTCTTAGAAAAATAAGCTTTATGAAAACCTAAGGATTGGGTTTTGTTTAAGGAACAATTCATTGCCCAGTGACCACCACATTGACATTTATTACAAAATGGGGCACTTTGAGGAACAAAATAATTGTTACTGAAAACAGGTTTTGCATGGGTATAACCAAATCCGGATTTATTTCTTAAAGGTCGTATTTGAGAATACATCTTATCAAAATTTTCTTTACCATGGGTAAAGTTTGATAAACACTTCTTTAAGGAAAAATTTCGGACTTGAGTTTTACAACCAAGTTTTTATCCTCAAAATCATTATTTTTAGAACTAGAGTTAGGCTCGAAAACATTTTTCTTAGAAATTACTTTTTCTAATTCTTTAGAAAGATTATTCTTCTCAGAACTTACTTCCTCAAGATTTTTTGAAATATTTTCAAAATCAGTATTTTTCTTATCAAGATCTTTAGAAAGATCCGATATCTCTTTAGTAAGAATAGAATTCCTAGAATTTGCCTTTTCAAGTTTCTTGTTGAGTTTGGAATTCTCAATCTCAAGAAGTTCAGCAAATATAGAGACTTATTCATAAGTAGGTAAAGTATTTTCCTCATCAGAAGATGATTCTTCATCAGAAGAGTTATAATACTTATTATCATTAGGATTTAAGGAAACATTGGTCAATGATTCAGCATTTCGTACCTTAGCCATAAGACAATGATCATTAATAGGTAATCTGGCTATAAGACCAAGATTCTTCTATCCTGAAGATTCAGAATCAGAAGATTCATTTGAAGAGTCACCACCACTAGCACTCCAGGTGTCATTAGCTTTCAGAACTTTCTAAGCTTTAGCTTTGTAATACTTCTTTCTGTTCCTGTCTGAATGTCTTTCCTTTCTTTCTTTCTTTTTGAGCATAGGGCAATCTGGTCTAATATGTCCAGCTCTTTTGAATTCATAACAAGTTACTTCTCCATCTTTCTTATCCTTCCTGTCCTTCTTCTTATACTTGGATTGAAAGTTTCTCTGTCCAGCTATCTTGTTCATCCTTCGAGCAAGATTGGCTAATTCATTTTCTGAAACTTCACTCTCACTAGATTCGGATTGGAAAATAACTTTCTTAGACTTGGATCTGGTTACTCTCTCAGGAGTCTTATCTTTCATCTGATTCGAAGTTGTAGTAAAAGCAACAGTACCATTTCCATTCTTTTTCTTGATGTTGTCAGCATCTCTCTTCATTCTAGTTTCATGTTGTAGAAGAGTTCCAAATAATTCATCAAGAGTAATTTGAGTGACCTTCCTGTTCTCATCTATAGTTGTTCTCTTGGATTCCCACTCATTGGGAATAATGTCAATTATCTTGTCCAGAAGAGCTTCATCATCTAATCCTTTCTCTCCCATAGATTTTAGACTGTTGACGATAGTCATAAATATTTGTTGAACTTTACAGATAGGTTCTCCATAAGGAAAATTGAAGCCATGATATTCAGCTCTAAGCATAGCTCTTCTAGTCTCAATCACCTTAGAAGTCCCAAAGTGTGTAACCTCTAACTTCTTCCATATAAAAATAGCTGCTTCACAAGAAGAAATTTGGCTATATATATTTCTAGTCATTGAACATAGTAAAGTGTTGCGTACCTTATAGTTGAGTTGATATTCTTGCTTTTCCTGGTTAGTAAAGGTTCTGACTTCCTTGCCAGGAATTTTATAGTCACCAGTAAGCATGAAAAAGTTATCTACCCCAGTATTGATAACAAATGTCTTCATACGATCTCTCCAGTATTCATAATCATTACCATCAAATATAGGTGGTCTTGTAGGATTCAGATTTTCAATAGATCCAACATTAATTCCTGTCATACTAAAAATAAATTTGCACACAAACTTGTTAGTAGCATAGATTCGTTATAACAAAGTTCGGAATAAGAAAAGTTCGGAATGGATAAATCGGAATGACAAAGTTCGGAATGAAAAGTGAGCAAGAAAAACTTGTATGTGAGTACAAGTATTTCAGTAACCTTGGCTCTGATACCAAATGTGAGAATGGTATAGAGTAAGAGGTTTCCAACCTCTGATACCAATTGTAGGATCAAAATATAATATGAGATGCTCAATATACAAGAGGGGGGGGGGGTGAATTGTATACTTTAAAAATTACTTTGGAACCTTTAAAGTTAGGTAAGAAGCTATAGTTTCCTTAAGAAAAGGAAAGGGCTAAGTTTAACAAAGTTAAACTAAGTAAATTCACAACACCTCTAATACCGAACTAAACTTGGAAAGAAATTCCAAAAGTAGGTTCCGGAAATATGGTTCCGGAAATTGAAACTTAACAAAAGTTACAATATGAGATTCTACCTTAAAGCGTATAGAATCTAAATGAATCAAAGTAAGTATGGAAGTATAAGAAAGTTATACTTTCCTTAAGATACAAAATGCAGCGGAATAAAGACAAGTAGTAAAACTACTAGTAACAAGATAATAGTCTTTTAACCCAAAGAGAAGGGTATCCAACAACCTTGGATAAAGGTCCCTTGATTTATACTTTCAAGCAAGTCTGTCTTACCCACACCAGGGTAAGCCCTCGATACGAAGATCGGAGTCTCTGTCTTGCTATCCCCGCAAGCCCTCAACTTCAAGGTAGTTGGTAACCTCTGTCTTTCTCAGCAAGAAAGTCCTCGATCTTTAAGGTAGTCGGCACCTCTGTCTTCCTATCCCCGGAAGCCCTCGAATGTAATCACCAACATTCGGAGTCGCACGAAGCTTTGAGAGTTAATAAGAGACTCTCTCTCTAGAAATCACTTCAACAGCATGTATGTACTTTTTCAGCAATCAGCTATTATCCATCAGCATCATCAGCATCGTCAGCATCATCAGCATCGAGCTCTTTCAAATGATCTCCTATTTATAGGTAAGGTCGGCTCCTCTCCAACGGTCATATTTTCCTTAAAGATCGGAGGGACCTGTACACGTGTCACTTAGACAACGGTTAGTTTATAACAAAATGGACGACATCGTTTTATAACAAAGTGAGTGTAACAGAAAGTACGACATCGTTTTAAACTCTAACATAAAGGTTCGGAATAGAATCTTCAGAGTGAAGGTTCAGAATGAATAAATTCAGAGTGTATAAAACAATGATAATAAGATTCTGTTTAACAGGTGAATTCGGAATGAGAATTCGGAATAGGAATTCGTCATCAAAAATTGTAATGAGAATTCATCATCAGAATTTGTAATGAGAATTCATCATCAGAATTTGTAATGAGAATTCATCATCAGAATTCGTAATGAGAATTTATCATCAGAATTCGTAATGAGAATTCATCATCAGAATTCGTAATGAGAATTCGTCATCAGAATTCGTAATGAGAATTCTTTATCAGAATTCGTAATGAGAATTCGTCATCAGAATTCGTAATGAGAATTCTTTATCAGAATTCGTAATGAGAATTCGTCATCAGAATTCGTAATGTGAATTCTCATCAGAATTCGTAATGAGAATTATTTATCAGAATTCGTAATGAGAATTCGGAATGAGATTTCTTCATTAGAATTCGTAATGAGAATTCTTCATTGGAATTCGTAATGAGATTTCGGAATGAGATTTCTTCATTAGAATTCGTAATGATAATTCTTCATTAGAATTCGTATCCTGAATCTGGAATAGAACTTAGTCAGAGTTCATATCTGGAATTCGGAATGAAACTTCCTTATAGTTCTTGTCCAGAATCCGAACCCTAAAACAGAATGCTTTATATCAAAGTTTCAATGATTCCGAGAAAATGAATCCGAAACTCATACTTAAGAAAAATATGAATGAAAATATGATAAGGATAATTTTTCTTATAAAAGCGATTTTCCTTAAGAAAGCAATTTTCCTTAAGAAAGCAATTTTCCTTAAAGATAAGGTGTTTGTGATTTTCAAAACAAGAAGGAATGGAAAAGTCATAAGGAAAACCTTATTGACTCAACATCTTAGTTCCTAAATTTTTTTGACTAAGGTAGAAGACAATTTTATCATTCACCATATCATTTTACAATGTAAAGATAGAACCAAATGATCATTCCATTGACAAAACATATAAAATGAGTGGATTTCCTTCCACATACAAATCAGTATGAGTTGGTGTAGTAGATAATACATGATCTTCACTAAGTCATGATAGAAGCCATCATCCCTTTGATAAATAATACCCTTATTCATAATCCTGGATAAGAGGATAGATTTTTGGAAAGGATATCTATGAAACAAAAAATGTATATTTGATCCTCATGGAACCCCCCCAGTTATTAGATATTCCCCTAGGGGGATTTCTAGAATATAACAAGCCTTTTCTAAGTCAACGTCAATTCCATAGTGGAATAACACAAATGAAAATGAAATTATCTTTTGATACCCCAAATTTAAATTTTTGTGGATTCTTATTCAGTCTATGCTACGAAATCATGTCAAAAACTATTTAAATATCCATGAAGTGATCACCTCACTATCAGAAGTTGACCACCATGATATCCGCATAACATTGGGATATTCTCTGCAGTAAGGGATTAATAATGTGATGCATGGTGTATTGATTTGTAGTTCTTACATCCATTAATCTGAAAGGAATGGCCTTGTAGAAAAATATACCTTGAGGTTCTCTGAATAAAGTGGATTATTCATATTTAGGGTCTATGTTTATCTAATAATACCATGAATACCAATTCATAAAGAAAAGGTATTAGAAGCTAATAGTTACATTAATCAAGACTTATGTGATCAGAAATTACAATTCTTTCTTTGGGAAGTGTGGATTAAGGTATACAAAATTGATGGAGACCCAAATCCTCTAATTATATTTATTGATAGGGGAAATCTTGGATATCCATCATTGGTATTGAACTTATTGAAAAAATATTTCCTTGTTTAATTTTTCAAAATCATCTTCTATATTGGTAGCATGAGAGGGGTGCATCCTCATGACTACCTTCTTGATGCCTCAATAGACATTGGGTAACCCGCGATGATATGTATGGACATATAGATTCAATAAGAAATTTATATAGAGTTCCATCTGAAACGATATTAGTGCATCCTTATAAATTCAACATACAGATATTTCTCCATGAGTTCATCGAAGGGAATAATCAATAATGTATGCAGGTCTTATTCAGTTCAATGATTTTCCATCCTAAGATCACAAATGGTGGTGGAGATTTCTTCCTTGAATGTGAGAGGGGTGTTTCCAAGGTAATTATCATCTTTTTTTTCACCTCTATGTCTATGGAGGCATTTTTAGACAATGTTGGTTATCTGAGGGCCTCTCTCCCACTATCGAGGATAGAGACGCTGTGAAAAAATGATTTATCATCCTCTAATTCCAGAGTTGTTTTAGTGTTATTCAAGAGTTGATATTTTTTTATTCTATCACTAGGGAATGATGAGTCTTTGATCTATGAGATTTATTCTACTACCTCATGTAGATTTATGGGAAACACATAATCACTGTTAGTCATACTATAGGGATTTACAGGGGTGGTCCCAAAGCTATTACGACAATAAATAAGCATTCATTATTACACCATTGGTTATTTTCATTAATTTTTAATAGAATACATCCTTTTAAAATATTTATTCACAAGACTCTATGTGTTTACTATCACGATAATGTATGATTTCCTTTACATCGATGAGGTATATCAAGAACTAATGGAATATTGAAGGTAACACCACATGGATGTGAAGCCAAGGCCATTGGAGAAGTTCGTTGCATGTGGTGTCTTGATGGATAACCATTAAATCATACATATATGTGAAATCATAAAAACAGTATGTTATTCGTAACATCCCAAGAAATATTTTCTCACACTTATTTAACACATGAATTTTTGACCTTGTGGGAGAAATGTCCCCTTTTCTATATCACATACATCGGAGGGTTTTAATCAAGATGAGGTTGATCATGGAACCATTGTACATCATAACCATTCGAACAGTGACAATCTCCAGTCTGACTGAAATATATTGGGGCTGATGTGTCCCTGGATGATGACTTGATGAACACACTCTATAAATGAGATATTTAAACTGCATTCTGATGGTGTACTATCCACTCGATAAACCTCACCTGTGAAGACTTATATCTCAAACTCATGTGCAATATATAGTACATTGATGAGTGTATTTATTAGTTATATAAAAATATATAGAACATCCATTATTGGGATCATATATAGGAAAATTTTGAATTGTTTCATAATTTCACACTTTTTGAATTATATTGTCACTTTCCAATGTGTGGATGCTTATTATTATTTAGTTTTGGAGTTGAGGTTTTTGGGGTAGATGCAAATTATTCTTCTGAAGATATAAAGAAAGAGTTTTCTTGAAAAAAACATAGCATCATGCTATCCTTCCCCATTGTCCTTGATGATCAAATAATATCACACATGATAGGTTGTTATGAATGAAACCAAGGAATGGGTGACCACATGAGGGTTCTGGGAAACCAACAAGTCTCTATTTAGATTGATGGAGGTTATAAGCATATGTATCAGCTATATATATTTCCATTGTGGGGAAATTATAGAAATATTGGGTCGACCACACCCATGCTAGCCTCTGTACCCTCAGGTCATGTGCCTTCACTGCCCATCTCCCGAGTCAGGTATGGGTAACTCATACATGAAGAAATACTCATCATCGGAGAAGGGGTATGTAAAGTGTAAATAATTAATATTAAAAAATCAGATATTATTTTCCTAAGTATTCAATTAGGTGGGGTGGTTTATGTTCTTCAGATGTTGTAGGGAATAAATCTACAAGAGTTAGAGCTTTGCGTTGGATCAGAAAATGAAACTACATTTTCTATCTGTTAATTTGTCCAATGATTTTTTAAACATCTAGTTGGCATATTTGATATCATATCTCAAGGATAATAAGTGGTTTTTGGTCTTTGAAGATGTTATCATAGGGTATCATGAGCTCAATCAATTGTATTTTGATTCATCCAGTTGCTGAACATCATACCACACTTGACTAGAACATTTTTCCGATCACCTTCATCTTCAGATTGGGTGATGGTTATGATAGTCCCATGATCTGTGTAGTTATCCAACATCACCTATCTATAATTGAAAATAAATTATAGGATTTTACTTATGATGACGAAATATTGGATATTGTGAACCATCCTTCGGTAGTCGTTTATATAATCAGTGAGGATGACCTCATTTGGATTCTTAGGCTATGGATGCTTGAGAAGGTTAATGTAAATAGATGGAATGAAATAACCAGGTAACTAATAAGTTTAAATGTAGTATGTTTTATTCATCCATTCCTAAAATATTAGTGGACTGTAATCTGTTTTATCTTTTTCCCAAGGATGATTTTGTTAATACTGCCACTCAATAGAAGGCGCGAGTCTATTACAGACCTACTGAGGTTCTTGAATGGGCACTACTGCTTGTTTGAGGGTATCATCAATAGTTTATACATTTTCAATCCTTTTCCATTGTTATGATATATTGAGTCATGTTCTATCTCATTTTTTCTAAATGTCACCATCTCAACATTACATAGTTGTTGCAAACTTATAGAATTAACCTTGGAACATAATTTGGATCATAGGAGTCTATAACTCACCCTATAGATTTTAATCACAGAGCTCGATAAATTTATCTTATGGTATATGGATTATAAATGAATAGGTTATAAATTTATATCTATATATAATTAAATCACCCTCTCATTTTCACATTTCTTTCAGTTTATCAGGTCTAAAATTTTGAAATTCATCAGAACGGAGAAAAAATGGTAAAGGAACGATGATGTTGATCTTCTTATCATGAAAATAATTATTCTAGGAGGATAATTTATCAAATGAAGGCTACCCCTACTAGTGTCTATAAAAAATATCATCTAGTCTTCTTCCTATTGATATTGAGGTCCCTTCATTAGACAGTGTTCATATAGGATGTGTGTGATATGTTATTCTAGTTCCCTCACACTGTCAAAGTTGTAGAAAGTGGGATTATATAAATTGGGTGGGGAAAGGTGCAATCTAACCACTAGAGAGATGCGTTTGTCCTAGGATACACTAGTTCATGTCTCCTTTCAATGGATTACAATCAATTAGAAATCAATACTACTATCTAAGCCATCTCCCATCTATAAGGTGTAGGCATGGTTTGATGTGTTGTCCTCATTTTTTTCCCTCTAAATATTGATCCGTGCAAAGACAGAATGTCCACTCTAGAGAGGGAGAGGTTTTCTTCATAATGTATGGAATCCTGGATCATCTTCAACTTCCACGTTTATGTTGATCAAATTCCTAGATCCAGATTCATTTTGATTCTTAGATTTATCTCTTATAGTTAGATTAGCTCTGGGTGGGAGAATATTCATATTTTACTAAAGAAGATAACTGTCGGGAATAATTCCCCTGATAATCTCCTCATTGATTTCATTTTTGATATGTTGTTTCTCATTATCATATTATGAATATTATTACACTATGAAACTATTTTTGGGACATCTGGTATGTGATTGGGATGTATCCACACCATTCCCTTTATAATTGGTTGTGTTATTCTATAGAGTTAGAAACTCGATATTTGTAGATGCCCGATTTTGTATCCTTCTCTAGTTTCGAGTGCGTATAGCCTCAGTGGGTGCATCTATATCCTCATATTATGGTTTATTTTCATTGTTGTGTTCCTTTACATTTTTTTCTTTATCCTCACTATTTGTAGTATTGATGGTGATGACATTAATAGAGGTGCATTAGATAATGGTAGGTTTCCTATTTCTCTTAGTGAAATAATATGAATCTTCGCTGCATATATTAGGGTAATTTTTTGAACCCTTATCATTATTGTACATTTTTATCATATAAACCCTATGGGGATTGATTTCTTTCACCATTCCATTAACCCATATTGGTGTATGAACATTGAAATTTATGTAGTTTCTGATTCTATTTGCAGAATGGGCCGTAGATAATATGGGGTTCTCTAGCGACATGAGGAATGTATGGGATTCTAATTGTCAGTTTTTACCTCAAAAAATATAGTAAACTAATTCACTTTTGGTGAAAATTATGATGTAAATATCATAGAATATATGGTTTGGGGAAAATTTGAGTCCACAATTGAAACTTTTTTATCCTTTTGGTTAGGATTCATCTATTTACAGAAAATATTAGTTGGTTCATTTGATGGACATTGAGATATGGATTCCCCAAGACCAATTCAATGTGGTTGATCTTGAACCAAATTTTAATTACCTAGTTCCATAATGTGGGATGATGAAATTTGTGATGGGGGATTAGATAAAAATGATCTCATCCTAATGGGATGGGGGTTTTTGTAGAAGCTGATGATATGTCCTAATTCCTCAAGAGAATTGATGATATAATGGCTGGATGCGGTGGTAGATTTTCCTTGAGTCTGACGGGCTAGGTTCACTCTTGGATGACTAGTATGATATCTACTACTATCACCTATTCGATATAGTAAAACTCTTCTCATGTACGACATGTGTGAAACGGAAGCCCATGATGGAAGTCAATAGTTATGGAATGTTGTTGGGTAGTTTGAAACATTACATTTCATGTCTGAAATGAATTCTCATAGTTTAAAGAGGCCAAATTAAAATATCATTCATATATCCTCTCCCTCTGTTCATGATGCCTCAACACCCTTGATGTGGGTGTATTTCATTTTAGTGGACAACTAGATCACCAGTTACCCAATACAATAATTTTTCATAGTTCTATGACATTAGAAAATATTATATTTGAGAGGCTATACTATTCAAGGTGTAAGGTGGAGTACAAAACTCCATTCATTCTCTATCCATGAATATAAATGCATCATATGGCTTCAAATATTAGATATGAAAGTGTTTCGATGCTATAATAAAAATTGTGTTGTAGATTTTTGTCTAGAATTTAGGATTTTGAGTACTAGTCCATGCAAATAGAGGCATGACCTACCAAACGATAGAGTGTCATGATGGTATAAAGATTAACCCTGTATCCATGACAAGTAATGTGCATTGTCTTCAATCACAGCTACGTATCCCACATATATTGGCGAAGATAAGGGATGGCATCCTTCTCTCTCTAATTTGAGATCTCACTGTCAAATGTAGGAATGGGAAAAAACATTATGGGGAGGTTTTTTCCAGTTAACTCTTCCCATATTTAATTGTAAAATTTATTTTCATCAGACATACACACCTCTATCTTGTCATAACACAAAAGATGCTTCTTGGGGTCATCTACCAAACATAGTGGTGTGTTGCTGGAATTTGATTAGGAACTATAAATAATTGATCATGATGTATTGATCACCTCTCAATATGAATGCATCTAATATTTTAGGATGTCTCAATATAAACAAATCTAGGAAAGGGGAGTATTTCTTTGTCCCTGGTAGATATCATTATAGAGAGGTTGATCATAAATGATTTTTGGAGTATATTCCTTTTGATCCATATCCACAATACCACGAGGAGTAATGTCATGGAAATAATGCCCATTTACATTTCTTGTAGAGTCAATGAATCCTTCGGGTGTTGGAAATGTGTCTTAAACAACATCAAGGACACTAGCATTGATGAAAATTATGGATATGATCCCCATTATACATCGTGGTTAGAAAATTCCAACCTGAATTTTGGAAGTATGTATGTATATGAGCCAATATTATAATGGATGATATAATATATTGTTAATTTTCTGGTGCTATAGGAATATGAGCCATATGTATTGAAGCTATTGGAATATTACAATGAGCTTATTCATTATTTTAAGGAATATAATCCTTCCCCATAGCATGTTTCACTCTCATTTGGAGAGCCTTGTATAGAATGGGGATATGAGATTGATCAGGATCCTTTGGAATATGCCAATAGTCTGTTTTAATAGAGATATATGCCTATCTCGAGGAAAATGAAATTCTCACTTGGTGAGCCCCAATTTGATACTAAATATGATTCTATCCAATTTGTTCATTCCCATCAGAATATGATGCAATACCTTTGTAATGATATAAGGGATATGAGCCTCCTTATATATATCCACAAAAGGATGATTGTGCAGTTGTTAATTAGAAGATGTGTGAATATGATCCTTTCTTTAGTGAGCTGCTGGAATATTCATGGAACAATCAATAATGAAAATATGTGCCTACACCAATGCAGGTACCACTATCACTTGGTGATCTTCATTAATGATGGGAAAATGATATGAATCTTAAGACTTCATAATATGTTCCCAATGTTATTAACTAGGAATATGAGCTATCTCGAGTCATGTGATACTCTCACTTGGGGATCCTCGGCTAGAATGGGTATATGAGCCCAATCCAAGATTATTGGAATATGCTACTAGCTATTGGATATGAATGTTCCCTTTTCTGGAGGCATGTGTATCTATCACATGGTGTTCCTCAGTTGGAATTGTTGTATGAGTGTATTCCAATGCCTCATCCATTATTGAGATATATAGATAATCCCCATGTCTGTTCGAAGGAATATGAATCTTATTTAGAGAAAACACATGGTCGTACTGAAGAGGGTGTTTTTCTACTCTGGTTATAGGGGTAGGAATATGCAGCTTCTCTTATATTTGATCAACACTAGTATATTTCAAGAGATTAATTCAGTTGTTTTTGTGATGTAATGAAACGTTTTAAATGTGTCCACATGAATATAAGACTTCACATTTTTTATTCACTCTATATTAGAATATATATTCAGTTATAATTGGAATATGAGACAACTTATTTCACTTATGTGCCTCTAGAATATGGTGATAAATTTCTTGTATGGGGATAGGGGTAGGATCATCCCACATTATTTCCATAGGAATATTACCACATACAACTTTTCAGTGAGTGGGTATATGAATCTACTCAATGGATACTATTAGGATATGCCAACAGACATCATCAATATGACATGGTATATGATCCCACTCAAGAATATCTAGAGCCTTCCATGTCTAATGTGTATTTCTTATTTCCCTTGTATGGGTGTCATATGTAGAAGTGTTTTGGGTGGTACCTTCAACAGGAGACTGAAAGAAACTTTTTGGGTGGAAGATGTGACAATGGTTGACAAGATCCCTCCTCGGTGGCCCCTAAAATAGAGGGGATCCATAGTTGACTCCTTATTACAAAATCATCAGACCCTGAATGTGGTGATTATAACACCATGAGTATAAACGTCTTATGTGGTCAGATGTGGTGATGAGTGTTATCCGAATT
Organism: Viscum album; assembly: GCA_963277665.1. NCBI lineage: Eukaryota > Viridiplantae > Streptophyta > Magnoliopsida > Santalales > Viscaceae > Viscum > Viscum album. The sequence goes on along the minus strand of OY728157.1, from coordinate 234,192,654 downwards.
TATATACATTTCTTTGGATGATGATGACTCTTTAGTTTCAACATTTAGAGACACTTGTGGGAAGCCTCAAGGATCAGGATTGTACCATGTTGATGGTATTCCTTAACCATTACATTTGTCAACCGACGTTAAAGAGGTTAGTGGAGTGAGGCCCTTTTTAGGACCATAGGGGATTTAGTTCTATCAGATTTTCTAGAACTATCATTCAAATAATACATTTCAGATCAGAGTGTTGTTTGCGAGTGCATTATATAAAATCATAATGGTAATATGGAATAATTTTACAAATTATTTAGTCCTCATAGTAATTATACATGCTCAATCATATATGAAAGGGTAAAAAAATTGTTCTTTCTTATCCATGGTTCAACCATTCTACTCTAATGGACTACTAAAGCAAGGTTGAACATATTTCAGGTTATCCTCAATAGAAGAGTGTCAGACGTAAGATTCAATCATGGTTTTTTAGTTTTGTTTCTATAAGATATTTAAAAAATATCTTCACACATAGTAAACTTATCATTACATTATTTGAGAGATTCATATTGGGTTCACCATTTTTATTTCATCATAAAAGATACAACTGGTAACCAATATTAAAGAATAAAATAGTATTATGAGAATTAGGAAGTATTGTATTTTTATATTGTGAAGGGGATGCAGTGTTTAAATTATTTTGTGTTAGGTTCACAAATTTTATTTCATCAAAAAATAAAACTATGGTGAATTCATTTTGTACCAATAGTTGATTATAGGTGGGATCGATAGAATGAAAAATCATTCACAATGTATTCTCTATTATTTTTCATAATGGAAACAACCAATGGTTCCCAAATACAAAACTACATAGAAACCACCTTTCTAAAGATAGATTGTCACCTAGGGTTTTCAACCCACTGAAGTACAGGTACTCAAATTGGTCAATAGGATGGGAGTTCTGGCTCTTCACATCCATTTGGGGGAATTATTTCTTACTCAGAGAGTATTTTATATATTTAAGATATGATTATTAATCCCTTCCAAATACCGATACGAAACTTGTTATCCTATAAAAATTGTCATATGGAAACCCCATTAACAAGTGAAAGGGAATATTTTACCATGTTGATATTTATGTGTATGAGGTAATTCATCCACTTATTCATTATGTACATCTTCTTGTATATTGAGTCCATATAATCAAGTGCATGAAGTTTTACTATTATATAGGGAGGTGGTTAATATTTGTATGATCGAATTAATCATTAGGAGTTTTCCTACATATCCAACTTATAATACGAATAAAATAGATATATTTTTATTAAATAGTTGTAGTAAATCATCACGAAAAAAGTAAATATATGAGGGAACTTAGGCACCATGTACATGAGATTAACACTCAACATGGCATCCAACACATCCTGGTTATGTAGGGAATGAGAGTCATTGAAGATTAGTCACGCCTATGGAATCTAACCTAAGTAGGATTCTCTTATATGGGGGAGGTCATATCATGCCACTCATCAGTTCTTAAACACTATGGATTAAATATTTGGTCGAGATTTATAATGCGAATGATATGACCTTTTCAACTCCCTAAGCCCACATAATCCATTCTCAGCATGAGAAACAAGTGATAGTAAGTAATCAGTCTTACTACATATAGATATAACACTTATGTACTTGGATAGACCATTGAATGATTAATATAGATATCTATCCATAGGTAGTTATCCTTTGTATCATGTTTATATTAGGAATCAGTGTTCTCATAGTTCATTTGATCTAGGAATACACACTGAGGATTCCCTAGTATGTGGGACATATCAAATTATGTTGTTTATAAGGTATTAAACCCTAAGGTCTCAGTAGTATGTGAGAAATATATATTAAACTAGTGATCAGGGCTTACAGACAAGGGTTTCCCTAGTATGGAGGTTGTTATATCATGCCACTAATAAGGGATTACACACTGGAGTTTCCCGAGTACCTGTGCCATATAGGGTTACCATTTCTTGGATTCATTATTAACCATGACTATTTGTCTAACTGACATGTCTGAGGATCTATAGAAATGTATTGTTGTATTGAGAAAATTTCAAAAGGAAATTACATGATCCAATTGACTTATTTTAGGGATGTCGCATAATATTAATGGAATGTATGGTGACTATCACATGATAGAGAGAGATTTGTCTAGAGGACATCATAAGACCTATCTGACTTGTCATTCATACCATCACATGATCGATGATGAATTTAATGAAGTACATGGAAACACCATGGTTTACTTGTATGAAGAACATCAGATGATCACAGTTGACTTGTCTATAAGAAATCAGAATACCTAGATGATATATCTTGGAGGTCATCTCGTGATCTATTTGACTTCTATTTGTGTCATCATGAAAATATCTGATATTCTGGGACGGTGTTGCGTAATATTTGTTGTATATTAAGTGGAATTGATGATTCCTAACTAACACACACTATCATCATCTAATAATTTGGATGTCATATCTGAGGAAATTGAAATATTTGGTTAGTGATCCTATAGGTCTTCACAAGACTTAGGTGGCATGGCTGTCGGTTGACATGTGACTTTATGTGACATGAATGAGTGATGTCACATGATCCAAGTATTACTCTAATTCAGCATCACATGACTTAATCGATATTCCCCCATGTTGTTAAATAACCTCGATGAGTCTTGCGAAGTGAATGAGGATAAACATATATATTCATTGCTTAAGTCTCCCATATTTTTGTCTTTATTAAAACTATTATTTCATATTTGCCTTAGATTTTTCCATTGCCAATTTGTTTTGAATTTCCATTATTCAATAGATATGATGTACCTCCTTCACATAACCCATATAGCACACTAGGAGTACTTCACTTGATCTCAATTGATCATGCAAAGTACTTAGGAATTCATCATGTTCCCTTAGGTTATTCCCCGGATTTAGCTGATGGAAAACCATTATAATTGTGAGATTGGATTCAAGATGAATATTTCTACAGTGTCTCAATGTGATGTTGATCATATCTGAGGATTTGTTTTTTTATGATAAGTGGGTGGAAATTATATGTCTTTCCACCGTATTTATATAACTCCTTGGGTAGTGTGTATCTTATAAATTCAATGTCGATTATGTCGAGGGAATTGAGGTCTTGTGATTTTAATTATCTAGTTGTAGTTTTATTTGGGAGGGCATCACATGATTTTGATCGATCACAATAACATCACACTAGTTACATATTAATAAGATTTTGGTTAATAAATGGGGTCTTTCATAATTATGAGAACAAAAGATCTTTTCAAAGGTGGTCTGCTTAATCTTTCATAGTCCATACACATTGCATGACATGTGTATCCGTCTTTGGTTCACTTTTTCCATGAGTTTTAGCCACCTCCTTTTTCATTTGTTTTTAAATGAAAATTAAACCCATTTTCCTAGTATTTATTCCCTTAATGATTTTCTAATGCTCATTTGGTGGGTATAAAAAATTAATAGATGATATTGAATATCATTTTCTATCATAATCTCAAAAATGGATATTATTTCCTTTTTAGAATGTTTATTTATCTCAAATGATTGATCATAATTAAAAGGCCATCCTTGATGACATGCCCATTGTAGAGGATTTCATTAATGTGTGCAGTGAGGAATTTCTTATTCTTGCTCCTAGAAAAGAAGTTGAGTTCTTAATCAATAATATACCTATATTTTTTCCAATATCCAAGACAATTTATATAATTTCCAATGTTGATCATTGATAGCTAATGAAGCTACTACATTAGAAACAAGATAAATCATCTATTCACCCTTGTTTCTCACCATAGGGTGAATTAGTAATTTTTATAAAGAGGAAGGATAGTTTAGTGAAAATATACATTTATCATGATATCCATAAGAATATGATAAAAAAATTTCTTCTTCTATAGATGCATGACATGTTAAATTAGCTATGTGTAGTGTTATACCACTTTAACATGGTTCTTTATTCAGGATATTAACATGTAATGATCAATTTGGGGGATATCCCCAGTACTAATTTCAATCATGATTTTTGTACAAATTTTTTTTAGTGAATCCATTTAAACTCAAAAATACACTATATATCATTATATAATTAATGTACATAGTATTTAGGGATTACCTTGAAAAATATTATGGTAATATTTATAGGTGATATTCTTTTCTACTCTAAAAGGAATGATTACCATGATGATCATTCGAATGTAGTTCTGAAGATCTGTTTAAATGAATTTTTATATGTTATGTATATTAAATATAATTTTTGTATGGATCATGTAACCTTTATCAGGTATTTTAAAAAAGGATATTTTCAGAATAATAAAAATTTAATTCAATTAAAGGATGTCCTAGTAAAATATTTGTGATGAAAATCTATAGTTTTTAAGTATTAGATGGGTAATATCATTTATTTTTGAGAAAAATATATTTATTTTAAATCTCAATATCATTGAAAACATAGATGATAATTAGTTTGTCTAGATTAATAAATGTGAATAGAGAATTAATGTTTTAATAATAAATCTATCAATGAACCTCTACTCACATTTCCCACTAATGGGGAAGAAATTGTAACAAATAACAAGACTTCAGAAAATTTATTAGTTTCTTTACTATTGATAGATGAAAATTTTTACACAATTCAACGTTTTAGTTAAATAACCACAAGAAGAACACCAAAAACATGATATAAAATTGCTAGTATTGATCTTCGTATTGACGATTTTGTGACATATCTATATGGGGAGAGGTGTGAAATATGTATGAATCATAAAATCCTCAATTATATAATCACAAAAAGGATATAAATATTTCTAAATGAAGTTGGATAGAACTGATCAATTATTATAAATTTTCAATCCTTTACCATCTAGGGAAGAAAACAATGTTGTATTTTCTCTCAGAAAAATAGACCCCTCAACCATAACCCTGATGAGGATTGAAAGGGATCTAATATGTTTTGATATATAAAGGGTTTACATTAGAATAATAAATTTATCTCGGTCCATAATGTAACACCCCAAGCTTCCTCGGTATGTTTCCTTTCGAATAATGCAATGACGTGCATTGTACGCAACTTCGAGATTTTAACACACCACAACCAATCAAACTAGCCGTTATGAATAGTAATACCTACTTTTTGAAATTATATATATTTTATATTTCAAAATGGACTTCATTTTTGGATTCGGAATATCGAATTTAGCCTAAGGTGAAATTTTGGTACTTTTTGGATAAATTTCATATTTTGATGAATAGTGAAAATTACTAAATTTTAATTAAAAACAACTTTTTTAATCAAAATAATTAATAGTGATAAATTGTGAATTTGAGTGGTTTTAAAGTATATTTAGAATATATTTTTACCATTTAATATAATGTTGGTCATTGGACATAATTTTACAATTAAACCGAACATAAACAAGTGTCAATCTTTTGATAGTTATTATCTCTTAAAAACACGCTTTTTGTTTTGACAGCGGGAATTAATTTTAAATTAATTTCTGCCACTTCTGTGTTTTGAATTTAGAAAAATGGATTCCATATTTGGAATCAGGATGTTCAAATTGTGTAAATAGGTAACTTTTATTTTTAGACATTTTGAATAATTACTGCGGTAAATATTTTATTTACCATGGTTAAGGGTAAATCCGGTAAGTAAGGGTTATTTCACAATCTCTTCATTATCCGAGGTTGTTTATACGTAATAATCTACTGGGATATCGTTATCATCCACATACATGTTTCTTCAAAATGTATTTCAAAACATTTTTAATATTTAAAAGAATATGGGTTAAAGTCATTTATACCCTTGTTTGACTTTTTATAAGAGGTTTATAAGGGAATCTTTCAGTCGTTTTCCAAACAAGGTGCTTTTTAACCTTTTCGACAAAATTTAGTTAAGAATGTTTTTTTTAACTTATATGGCAGGTGCGGTTATTCTCTGCCATTATTATAACTTTGAAGATTCCCTTACACACTTTTATGGATATTTTCAAAATAAAGGTTTTCTTTTATAATTATGTGATTTTTAAATGATTTCAAAAGAGAGATAATTCTCTCAAATATATGAAAATCCAGTGCAAATGTATACGTATTTAACGCAAGCTTAAAAATGTTTTCAGAAAACCTGACTCTCGAGTTTGGTAGACAGGAAGGGATTGGGAGTGGACCCATCATGGCCTGTAATTAATCGAGAAGTCTCAGAATTAGTTATTTTGTTTTCAGAAGCTTGCATATTGTTTTCAGAAAAACACTGGAGTATATTTTATGAATTTTAAACATAAGTATCTTCTAAAAAAATTGCATCGGTAGGTCTCATGAGACAAACTAGTGTCTTGGCACAAGGCCTTGGCAAAATCTTATTTATAGTCTTGGCACGAGGCCTTGGCTATGTGGTTATGATAGTCTGGAATTATGCATTCCATCATTATGAAAGTGGTTATTGATATTGCATGTGATCATTCGACTAGTAGAATATCCATGTGAGTAAGTAAATGGCATTATTTCATTTTACCTTTGCCATTTTATGCTGAAGTTCAAGTTTAAAAGGCTTTTGTTTTAGTTATAAATTGCCTTAAGTGTTTATGCTTATTTATGAAAGCTTCTGCTATAATGTTATCCTTACTGAGCATCCGAGCTCACCCCTTTCAATGTTTTATTTTTTTTCCCAGGATTATGAAGAACTAATTTATGAATGACCTGCAGGGATAGTATGGGGGGATATGAAGACAAGATGTTTTTTTTATGATGTAATGTAAAAATTTATGGATGTATCTAGTTATTCCAAGGCTACTAAACTAATCGGTCTTTCGAGACTTGATCTTTCTTGTGATCATGCCAATGTTATGTAATAATGCACCGACTCTGGGTAACTAGGGTCGGGGCATTACAGTTGGTATCAGAGGAAGTTTAGTACAAACCTTGGTAGCTAGATTTAGATAAACTCTGATTAGAGCACGTAGACCTAAGATGAACTTTGAGGATTAGTATAAAAAAAAACTTCCTAGAATTTTGGTATTGTAAAGATTTTGTGAGTTTTCCGAGCAATACATCCCTGTCTGGATACGAGCAGGTAGAGGCGGCTCTGGCACAGATGTACCTAGGGATAAAACCCGAAAACACCGCTTTGAGCTAGACTCGAACGGGAACTGGTGCACGACAACGGGCCTTGCTGCACTCTTGGTTACGACACTCCCGGGGGATATGCTTAGGATAATTTACATTTTCTTTACAAACTGATTTAAGTAATATATACATAAGATGAGAGAAAATGACCTTGGTTAATCCTAATATGTTTCAAATTGAGAATATGGTGACATTTTAATCTCTAAATGATTTTACGACTACTATTACTCACACAATGCCTTCTGGTTTTAGTCAATGGCTGGATTCCAAGGAAGTCATAGTAACTTTGAGAATGATGTACAAGTTGGGAACAGTGGTGGCAATGAGCAACAAAATGGAATGTTGATAGGCGTGAAAGATATCGTCTTTATGCCAAATCAGTTTTCCAAAAATATGATCAACAACATATATATATTAACCAACTCCCAGACTCAACAAGGAAGAGAAAGGTGATAAATGATAAGATCTCCAGTAATGGAGACCATGGAGAAAAGAAACCTTAATTTTCATCATGCAGGAATTGTGGAAAGAGACACCCAGGAAAGTGTCTCAATGGGACAACGAAATGTTTTACGTGCGGGAAGGAAGGACATAAAGTAAAGAATTGCCGAAGAAAAATGAAGAGTACTATGGAAGAAGATAAAAATGGTCCCAAGAGTCCATTTACAGTCATTTGCCGTAAATGTAGGGGACCTGGCCATTACCCGAGTGAATGTCCTATTCTATAGGATATTTTCTTGGTCAAAGAAGAAGCTATGTGGGAATAAATGGTTGGAGAAATGTTTAAAAAGTATTAGCACTCCTTGTAGATGGGTTTACTATGGAATAATTTTCTCTTGTATTTGTAACCCCGCAGTTTTCCATGTGAGAATGATATTTGAGGAAGAATTGTCTCTTCTCTTGTGGATATGGGTATAAATAACCATTTGGATTTATATGATCATTGGGGTTTGAGAGAATTATAAGTTATTATAATTTGGGATGAAGATTCAAGGTATGATATAACATTTGTGGTTAAATTTATGATATATTATTTTGAGGAATTTATCTCATTTTGGCAATATTATAAAATATAGTTTTTGAAAAAGGACAACACGTAGACCGTGTGACAACCCGTCGCGTCGGACAAAGCTATGGGAATCGAACCCACAACCAAAGTGCGATTGGGATTTATCGCCTACCACTGGACTACGTGAAGTCCCTGGTTAGTGTGACTATTTTTTTTTGTTAAATGATTTTATTGATCAATAATAAGATGATTTGGGTTCTTATGTCTTATCAAATGAATACCCTTGGTATAGGAAAATGATTTGGTGATTAAGTGATAAATGTTATTTTGGAAGATGTTCGTTTTGTTAGGAACACTATATGCCCAAGGAAAATAGAATACAATGAGGTTTCATTTGTAGAGTAATGGTGGATTTTTATCTACATTTTTATTGTTGATTTATAGTGATTTGGGTTATTTATGGAAATGATTAACCTATAACAGAGAATATGTGATGATTACTTTTAAGTATGTGACTTTAAGAGTATTTGATGTAATTTGGAGATACAATGTAACATGGGAGACTACATAATCAAATTCTTCTATGTTTTGGGTTTCAATATTAGTTTGGATTATATTAAAGGATTTTAAGGACAATTGGTTATTGAATGGTATCTATTTAACTTTGGGGTATTGTTGGTTTAATTTTAGAAATTAAGATTAGTGCATATTTATCTCAATGAATATCCTTTTGGGGGATCATTAGATCATTCACTGACCATTTTGGTTTTGATTAATCTTCAAAGACAATGTAAATATATGGTTTATCCTTCATGGATCATGTGATTCTATAGAAGTTTATTCTATCTCTTCCAGTGTGACCAAGTCTTCTTGAATACTCATCGTTTAAAAAAAATGAGTTAGTGGTGGAAATTTATTAAAGAATGAAAATCTACTTAAAATGTAAGTATATCTCATAATGTTCTTAGTCAATATCATAAATGAATTACTCTTCCTTATGTAATGTAACTTAAAAAAAAATGTTGTCCGTTTACATTCCTACTAGGAGACTAATGGTCGTTTGTCCCAACACAAGTTTGTGGTTTTCTCATTGTTAACTTTCTCCTGATCATGATTTCTATCCCTCTCCATCAGAACTTGAGACTTAGTTTATCATCCATATCCATGTTTTCTTACATGGAATCCTAGTATGGGTTATCTTGGATGACCCTTATACCTCTCTTTCTTTCTTTTAAAGTGATAGTTTTATTGACTCTTTTTCCGATGTGGGACTTTCCATTATATTCCCAAGTAAAATTTTAAAAATTGCGAGGACGCAATTTATTGAAGGAGGGGAGAATGTAACACCCCAAGCTTCCTCGGTATGTTTCCTTTCGAATAATGCAATGACGTGCATTGTACGCAACTTCGAGATTTTAACACACCACAACCAATCAAACTAGCCGTTATGAATAGTAATACCTACTTTTTGAAATTATATATATTTTCTATTTCAAAATGGACTTCATTTTTGGATTCGGAATATCGAATTTAGCCTAAGGTGAAATTTTGGTACTTTTCGGATAACTTTCATATTTTGATGAATAGTGAAAATTACTAAATTTTAATTAAAACAACTTTTTTAATCAAAATAATTAATAGTGATAAATTGTGAATTTGAGTGGTTTTAAAGTATATTTAGAATATATTTTTACCATTTAATATAATGTTGGTCATTGGACATAATTTTACAATTAAACCGAACATAAACAAGTGTCAATCTTTTGATAGTTATTATCTCTTAAAAACACGCTTTTTGTTTTGACAGCGGGAATTAATTTTAAATTAATTTCTGCCACTTCTGTGTTTTGAATTTAGAAAAATGGATTCCATATTTGGAATCAGGATGTTCAAATTGTGTAAATAGGTAACTTTTATTTTTAGACATTTTGAATAATTACTGCGGTAAATATTTTATTTACCATGGTTAAGGGTAAATCCGGTAAGTAAGGGTTATTTCACAATCTCTTCATTATCCGAGGTTGTTTATACGTAATAATCTACTGGGATCTCGTTATCATCCACATACATGTTTCTTCAAAATGTATTTCAAAACATTTTTAATATTTAAAAGAATATGGGTTAAAGTCATTTATACCCTTGTTTGACTTTTTATAAGAGGTTTATAAGGGAATCTTTCAGTCGTTTTCCAAACAAGGTGCTTTTTAACCTTTTCGACAAAATTTAGTTAAGAATGTTTTTTTTTAACTTATATGGCAGGTGTGGTTATTCTCTGCCATTATTATAACTTTGAAGATTCCCTTACACACTTTTATGGATATGTTCAAAATAAAGGTTTTCTTTTATAATTATGTGATTTTTAAATGATTTCAAAAGAGAGATAATTCTCTCAAATATATGAAAATCCAGTGCAAATGTATACGTATTTAACGCAAGCTTAAAAATGTTTTCAGAAAACCTGACTCTCGAGTTTGGTAGACAGGAAGGGATTGGGAGTGGACCCATCATGGCCTGTAATTAATCGAGAAGTCTCAGAATTAGTTATTTTGTTTTCAGAAGCTTGCATATTGTTTTCAGAAAAACACTGGAGTATATTTTATGAATTTTAAACATAAGTATCTTCTAAAAAAAATTGCATCGGTAGGTCTCATGAGACAAACTAGTGTCTTGGCACAAGGCCTTGGCAAAATCTTATTTATAGTCTTGGCACGAGGCATTGGCTATGTGGTTATGATAGTCTGGCATTATGCATTCCATCATTATGAAAGTGGTTATTGATATTGCATGTGATCATTCGACTAGTAGAATATCCATGTGAGTAAGTAAATGGCATTATTTCATTTTACCTTTGCCATTTTATGCTGAAGTTCAAGTTTAAAAGGCTTTTGTTTTAGTTATAAATTGCCTTAAGTGTTTATGCTTATTTATGAAAGCTTCTGCTATAATGTTATCCTTACTGAGCATCCGAGCTCACCCCTTTCAATGTTTTATTTTTTTTCCCCAGGATTATGAAGAAGTAATTTATGAATGACCTGCAGGGATAGTATGGGGGGATATGAAGACAAGATGTTTTTTTTATGATGTAATGTAAAAATTTATGGATGTATCTAGTTATTCCAAGGCTACTAAACTAATCGGTCTTTCGAGACTTGATCTTTCTTGTGATCATGCCAATGTTATGTAATAATGCACCGACTCTGGGTAACTAGGGTCGGGGCATTACACATAATCTCTTAAACAACTTCTCCACCATTAATTTCAGATTGAATCATGGAGACCCAAATAGATGACGTGGATTTTGAGAAAATGGATGAAAATATCATGGGATTAAAATTTACTAAATTTTGAGAAATAATGTTTAGAACCCAAATATAAATCCCATAAAATTCCTTATAAATGTTAAAACTTTTGGAAGACATGATTAAATCACACTTCTATATTTATTAATGATGAAATAAAATATATAGGTAATTGAAGAAAAAAAATTTATGGGATTATATGGTGAGGGATATTACAAAATATGTATGTCAATTATTGGTATACGAACAAGTAAAAAATGAATTATATAATTATAATGTAGTGATTATACCATTTAGAAGACCAACATATAAATATAAAAAAATTACATTCGATTTCATTATAGGAATCTATATGAAATACAATGTAAATAAAACCATCTTGGTAGTAGTTGATCACTTTAAACAGTCCATGAATCTCTTTTCTATCATAGAATATTTTTATCTGGACATTCTCCTTTAGTTATAACTATGGTAATTGGAAATACTGCATGGAGTTCCATTTTCTAGTGTATCTGAAAAATAGACGTGGTTTACAATAACATTATGTATAAGGATTCAGTAAGTGTTGGATACATATGAGATTTTATGTTCTTCTTATCAGCCCTTAACTGATGGTCATCCTGAGAGAACCCTAAAAACTATTGGGGATATGATGTGGTATTGGTAACTAGATTTCCAATTATGATGGAATCTTCACATTCCCCTTATGGTGTTCTCATATAATTATAGTTTTCATATAGTATTCAAATGGAACCTCATGATACAATATATAGGAAGAACTTTAAAGCACTACTATGATAGGATTATTTTGGAGAGTGGAATCTTTTTGGAAAACTCTTTTATCGATGATATTATAATAATGGATTAAACCATTCAGAATTATATGAAATAAACACAATGTCGAAAAAAATATATACAAATAATTTTCATTGAGGCATGGTGTTTTCAGTCAAAGATAAGGTGTTCCTTCCTGTATCACTATAAAAGGCAGTTGGGAGGCTTGGAAAAAAGGGAATGCTTATCCCATGATGCATGAGACCCTTTCTGATCCTTGATCACATCAAAGTGGTGGACTATCCACTTGTACTCCATCTTATCTTGTCTCATGTACATTATTGGTTCCATGTGTCCATTTTGATGATGTGAAAACTAGAAACCTCACATGAAATGAATGTGGAGGTGGTACTCTTTGATAATTATCATTCACATGACTTAAAATAGGTGAATATATATAAAGTTATTTAAATTAATTTCTATGAAATATGAAAACTAACTTGGTTCATGTGTTTTAGAGTAATAATCAGTTTGTTGAAGAAATATGGGAACCATATGGAGAATTTAATTTAGCCTCATCAATTATAGTGTATTAGAATAAATTTTTATGGTGAATTTTTTGTGGGTGGAAGTAGGAAATGAACATTTTTTTAAATAAAATTCCCTTATAAAATGAATAAAAGTTTTATTATGTAATGATGTTACAAAAAAATCATTCTCTAATTTAGTTATTTGCGACCCTTATAAGTTATATTTAATTAGATTTATAATATAGTTATCCATCGAAACCATTTATTATATAGTCATATTATAATGACCCTTATGACGACTATATTTTAAGGGTCATGATAAAATAGAATTGAATTAAACAAAAGAAGCGATGGCCTAGACTAGTAGAATTATAAATTAGGAAGCCCATTTATCTAAGCATATGAGGGAGATGTATTCATTGGTATTGTACCTTATCCATTCACAAGATTAAATCCAACAACTAACATGATCAATACAATTTATGAAATAATTTCTATTGTATCAAGATCATGACCAACACAATGATCCATGAACCACCCCTAGAATGTGTCACCATCACATACCATACCCATTGAGATTACCATGGTGTAATAATGGATTGTGTATCTAGAAAACCACAGTATGAATTTCTATATTTTTTAATAAAATGATGATTATATTTATCCAATATTGTATTACTTTATAAATTATTAAATAACGAGTTTGATAAAAATAGACTTTGAAATGATGAAAAAATTGTATTTTTGGGAAATATATATTTTCGAGGAACACACCACTTTTGATGAATTCAATAATTTATTTAAATATATTCTAACTAAAAAATATTATAAACTAGTTTTTTTTAATATAAATGATAATATAATATATGAATTCAAATAAAAATTTTATAAGGGTCATAAAATGATATTGTCAATTAAATGTTTATTTTCCAACAAATGGGCTTTTATTATTTAAGTGAGTAAATTATAATATTTAAAAAATTATTTTTATTAAATAAGTATTATTTTCTAAATCATTTTTTTCTAAATAATAAGAAGTAAATTTTAATAATTCCATAAGATAGTCAACTTTATGGAAAAACGTAAATATAGTATAAATAAGGGGTATGTATTATGACATCATAAAAGTCCAAAATTTATGTAATAAATAATATATTGGTAATTCACTAATGAAATTATTATTCCCATCTAAAATATTTTTTGGTGTAATTTGATTAATTTTATAAACCCCTAATGAACTCTCCGAATCCTTTATTATATTTTATGGCTTTAAAACAAATACTTTAGAAACATTACTCAATTATAAAACACCATGGGTGTTATTTTAATGAATATTATTATTATCCTTGTTACATAATGAAAACCACTCTTATATACAAGAAACTATCAAAATAACCAATGGTTTTTTTATGTTTTTGATTATTTTTTGACGTAGAGTCCAAAACCTAAGATTAGAAATTATTAATGAACTTCCCTCTCTTTTTCTATTAAAACACACCCATCCTCCCATTATTAAACACTAAAAAACATGTAGAGTGACTTCAATAAGACTATATTTCTCTATATCAATCCCAAGGTGTTATCAAGATCTGTAGAATCCCATATAAATCCTTTAGAAGAACCCTCTCAAGGCATGGGATCCTTTCCCCTTACTTTTTATATTGAGTACCTCATACGTACTAGCATTTTTATTTCCACTATTTTTGTGTTTTAATATATTTTGTTCCCATATGTTTTAATGTACATTTTAGGATTCTGTAATGATGGAACACCTTTAACTAACATTAATCATTTTTTTGAATATTTTTTTAAACCCATTAGGCTACATAATTTATCCTATGACATTCATTGACAAAATGTTATATTATGAATACGCACCCCTGTTTTAACTCATGCGTATTCACCAATATGGTAGTATAATTCATTTATTGGGGTTGTATATGAGAATTATACACACTTATTATTCATGGGATTAAATGTGATGAAGAAGATTCATATATTGTATGGTCTATGTTTCAGAAAAATTCAGGCACATTATATAATTGTGATAGTTGGGCCAAGAATTATATAGCTCTTCAATGCATAGTGTAATGTTTCATTTTCAATAAATTCAATGTATGGTGGTTGTGAGGTTTTATTATGAAAACTAAATTAGAATATGTTTTTGGTTATCCTTGACATTTTTTTATTGTGTCATGATTTGTGTTGTTTCTACATTCCAATGTGGCCTCTAGTTATCTTCTTATATTTGGTTTTTATGATCATGTTTAGAATTTTTACCCATTTTTATCACCTTAATATTCCCCTTCACTGATATATTACTTAAATCATTTTAGTATTTCATTATTCCATTACACGGATTTATAGGACACCATATCCTCATGTGTGGCTCGGGTTATCCCATGCATCATTAGAATATCAATGGAATATAAGGTCAGGTGTTGAGGATTATAAATAATATTGTTATACCCATAATTCAGGTTAATGTGTTACAATCATAATTTACCCAAAAAATAGGCCACATTAACTTATATAATATTATTATGTGTATTATGATGTAATAAATCATGAATTATTTATTATAAAATATATGAGTTCTCATACTAACCATCGAACCCGATTAACACCTCAAACTATAGTTATGATCCACTAATGATAGGAATACTATTGTCATCATATATCTACCTATCATTTTCAAAATTCAAGACAATTTTAAGAACATTAAATATAGGGTTGAGTATAATCATACTATATAGGATTTCATAAAAACCAAGAGATAATTAATGAATTGAAAATAATTAGCACAACCCATATGTCATAAAGTGAAACAAACCCAACATAAAATATTCTCATACTAAAACATCAGTCATAAATGAAGATTTGTCTCAATATTGATAACTAGAAATGAAATAATGAGTTTTCATGTAGCTCCATACATCCCAAATCAAATACTATGCTCCATATTCAACCTCACCAGAATTAGAGTAGGGGAACACAATTAACTTCTGCATTCCGTTGGTGATGGATCAATGAGTCCTATAGAGGACTTTATTCCCTATATAGATAAATGTTGAGTGGATTATCACTACATGTATATGGGAACTACTAAATATATAGTGTGCTGGATATTCAACCTAACCTGTATAAATAGTATAGGGGACCCATGACCTAGTGTTGTAGGGGAGTACTAACTCCACCAACTCTATAATGATCAAAGATGATCACCTCAATCATCATACCATTATTCGAATAATAATCCTTCACATATCTCAATGTATCATATCTATTATTCCTAATAAAAGGGTTACAACTTTTCATATATGGAATTTTACTTAGAATGGGATACTCACATGCCCAATTTTTAGTCCCAGTAATGGGGATACCCAAGGCACATGGTTATGAGAAAATTACCCAATGTGTGCATCGGGGAAACAACTTGTGGAATTTCACAAAGTCTCAGGTGTTTCATTTCCTGGACTGGGCTCACCATCCATCTATCTCCACATACTATGTTTCTATAGGGAAATGATGTGTATATTCATTTTGTTTCAGGGGAATATACTCTCAGCGCACAAAATCAGAAATACAGCGGTGTATCACATGGTGCCTTATCCTGAAAACATGGTGTTTGTTATTTTACTCGAGAAAAAACATATCCATTGTCATAATATATGAATATTGACATGTGTACCTCCAAAATATATGGCTTGTAGTTCATTTTATCATACATTGTGATTTATTGTATCGTGGTCTTTATATTATTGTCAGATCCACTGAAACCACTACTAAAACCATCATTTAATTACCCAAAAAACCACTAAAATGATAAGGATGGAATATATTTATTGATTTGAGACTCTAGTGGATAGAAATATGGATTCCAGCTACCCATTCATTAACTATCAGATGTCGTATCTCCAAAATTGGGTTCCCAGTCCAGAAACCTTAACCTACAACCCGTTTTCCCCCCTCCATCCATATTTAAGATGTCAATCATAAGGTCTTTTGAAAAACCATCACAATTCCATAGTTTTTATGACAATCAATCTAGTATGTAGATATATGAATTGCCAGAAGAAACGTGTAAAATTGTGATGAATTCTATGAATTATTGTAGGGACACATACAACCAACAACGTGATGATCATCACTGACATAATAATCACAACCAAGGATCTACTTTGAAGAGACAAATGAAGAGAAAATAATTTGAAATATCCAAATAAAAGTAAATAGAAAATAAATTTTATGATCCAAGTGATTATGAATTCATATAAAGAATTATATATTATCATAATTTTAATGCTTAAAATCATAAAAATGGGGAAGAATCCACAAAAAAAACTACCATGAGAAAAGATCAATAATTGGTGAAGAAAAAAATTTCTAAAAATGTGGATGAATTTTATTTTTTCCACTTCATTTGTCAATTTATTCATCTTAATTATTCATCATCGATCCCGGATATCAAGCTCATCATATCCAACAGTGGCACTCCTCCTCCAATATTCTCATAGGATTATATATAATTCCATATATATTGTCCATAATAGTATTTTATATATTGATTGGATAGGTTTACACATTTATTATGTCAAAAAAACTCTCCAATTAACTTTTTTAAGGAACCCACCAACAACCAAATTTAGAAGAAAATATGATTCTCTCCACATTTATGTCATTACTTTGGAAAACCCCATGATTCATAAATAATTATACTCTCTTATTTTCTATATAATTTCTTAATCATTTGGTATACTGTTTATTTTGAAAACATGGATGATAATGCTTCAAAATATTTAAATTTTCTGAAATACTAATTCAATGATCATTTTCCACCATAAATATTATACCACGTTGAAGGAAAAAGATCATGATACGTTCAGAAATATTCGAAGGAAAAAACTATGAAAACTCAAATTGTTAGAGGACTAATAGAAGAAAAGGATTAATGTGAAAATATGAGTATATGGGTGAATGTATATGTATTATCATATTATATCCACTAGAATAAATACATAAGTATCATAAAATGGAGACATGAGATATGGTAAATGAAAATTGATTAAATTTCCACTATATTAGCCAAGGATAATAACCATGAAATCCTAACAAAGTTGAAAATTCGGAAAACATTGGGTCATGATCAAATATATTGGACAAAAAACAAAATATTTCTCACATATAATATTTTCATTAGATATAAATAATTATACACCAAATTAGAGGGTTTTATAATTTTCTTTCTTCCCATTAAATAAATATATGATTAAAATATGATAGGAGAAATTGAGAATAAATGATTCAATATTCAAATATAAATCCTTATGAATAACATGGACCACCAATGTAGAAAGGGAGATGGATTTTTTAATAAGATAATTAATCTTAACATAAAATCTAATTTGAAATAATATTTGTAATGAGAGGATTATAATAAAGGATAGAGGAGGCATTATTGATAGATATATATTTATTGAGAATGAAACAGAGGTTATATACCATTAGCTTGATAGATAAACACATGTAAAGAATGGTAAGAAGATGAGAGGAAAGTAAATAAAATACCTTTTAATAAATTTTATCTTATATGAAATAAGAATGAATTTATAAAGAATAATGTTGAATTACTAGTAAATCCATATAGAATTGTTAAAATATGATATGAATTGAAAATATTAATGTACTAATATAGGAATAATATATAGAAATAATTTTTCTAAAATAGTTTAAGAGTGGTTTTTTATGTATAATGTGATGATCAACAAAAATGGAACATTATAAATAATTCTACAACAAAATATTAGAGAAATATAAATACAGTAGATAAGATATAATGTATTAAAAAAGTAAAGATATGATGAAGGGATTTATATATATTTAAGGTTTTCTTTGAGGAAATGGATTGATCATTAATGATTTTTGAGGCCCTACGCACTAAACCAATCCTTAAATTTATTCATTTTTGTTTAGATATTTAATTATTATAAGTATGAATACCGACATAACAGAGTAGAAACCCAATAAAATAATTTAGTTGGCCTAAATTGTGTATTATTCTTTGTCAGAAAGGTTGAAACCATGATCTCAATAGCATATGTAGGATATATGAGATACAAAATTCATTGAAAAATATATAAATAAATATTTCATGACACATTTTCCAACTTTTTTACGGATGAAAAATTATACCATAGTTCTAAGTAGATTAATATTTATCGTTGTCCCTTATAAATGATATATTTTACATAAATTCTATATGAATATCCTTGGTATCAATTGTTTAATTATTTTTTGGATGTCTGGTATTGAGATGCATGAACACTGACACAACATATCACAATCCCACCAACAAATATGTGTTTGTTTTCCATTGTTAAATATTATTTTTAGAATGGTTACCCAAGTGATAAAAATATTATTTATGAATACGTAGATATAATGATAATATATTAAATATCATAATTGAATAATTTATAAGACACATGTTTAATATTCTTTACCCCATAAAAAATACCTTTGAGTTATTAGTAGTGTAAAATTAAGAAGAGGCCATCATAAATGATAAATTATCCACAAGACCTATAAAAGTATCCTAGGTATATTAATTAACATTATACCAATATATAATATCTATCAAAGGTCCCAAAGTTGTCCATAGAAGAAAAATAACTCTGAACACCATTACTAAGACTTAATCCTCAATGATACTATTATGACATGACATAACCCATTATTACCGCCACCTAGTCTAATAGTAATGTAAGAAAGACACCATATATCTTCCTTTAAAATAATAGAGGATAATGACTATAAAAAAGAAAGAACATACATTTATGGGATTTTCTATCCAGTGAAAGCCTATATTAGTACTGAAACCCCAATACTTGGAAAAATCCAACATTACCAATAATATATATAAATAATAGAGTTATATTCAACGAATGCTAGTGTTTTGAAATAAAATCTATAATTCTACATAGATATAACTAGTAATGGAAAATAAAAGAATGTAAATAGTATCATTAATTAAAAATTAAAAATTTAATTTGGAAACAATGACTCTCTATATTTTAACCATTACTGAAATCCAGCTATGATCATCTCTCATCGTGAAAAAAATCTTATATTACTCATTAATTACAACATCTCCACATATACCATCTAAATAATGTTTCCTACAATAGAAGAAAAAAATATATGTATTTATAACAATCCATACAAGTGTCAGTATTAAAATAATTTATAGGATATAGTGAAAAATAAAACTAACTATAAAAAACAGGTCACCTCAAAACCCAGGGTCAAAGAAAATTAGAAGGATAATCTCAAGGAAACATATATTATCAAAGGATAATATAACCGTGAGAAATAACACCATTATATACAACATATATCATTTTTATTATAAACCAAGGCATGATAATTTATACATATAACCTTCAAATCAAATCAATAAAACTAAAACACATCAGTTACTTCCAATCCATTCTTGGTAATAATAGTAATGATGGACCTCATCCTTACTAATGTGTTTAAGTCATTAGAGATAGTTATCAACCGCTCTATACGACCCCAAAAATTTACATCTATAAGGTGTATTAGACCAAATGGTTACATACTACCTCTATATAATCATTTACCCCTAACTTTATTTGGTATAAATACTCCACTCAATATATAGTGGGATAACACCATGGATATGGTACACTACATGAAGGGTTAAAGAACTTGTACCTTCTCTAATTGTCACATGAAAAATTTATAAATATTATTACCTAACAATAAATATATTTCTACTAAAAATCCACATAAATTGTCCTCATATGTAAAATGCATACATTAATTCAAAATGTACCAGAGAAAAAGATCATAAAGAACTACATATAATACAAAAATTAATCACTAGAGAGAAAATATGGGGAATAAAAAAAACTATGTAGTACAATAAGTGAATCAAAATTTTATAGGGTTTCTAATATTTTGGAATTTCCTATGTTATTAAAAAAATCAAAATTTGTACAGTAATTTTACACAATGTGTAAAGTAATTTTCATGTTGTGTGGCACCATAGGGTTACTTTTGAAAGTTATACATATTTTAATTTGTGTTATTCCTCAATATACAGTGAATATAAATGGTATACATGATACTTATACCCCTCTCATTTACCCATAATATATAATATACAACCTAAAACATTCTATCTACAATCTAGGTCATGTTAGTTTGAAGGTATTGCATTTGTGGATAATAGAATGACATGAAATTTTCTAAAGTGAATTATTTTGAATTCAGTCTCAGATACTATCAATGTATCTGAAAGATAAATGTTTTGTAATTTTATGACCCAACCCACTATAGCCCAACTTGTTGGTAGAATACTAGGCCATCACATCCCGAATCCTACTTCTATATGTTGGGGATGATAAAAAATCATCGAGAAGGCATACAAATAATTGGAGGCCTTTTCCAAACATACTAGTACACACACAGCCAACAATCTCCATGAATATGTGAATACAAATAATGATAAAATAAAATAAATCCTAATTAAAAAAAACATTCTTTTAATGACGTCCATGGAATACAAATATGATCAATAATGTAAACAAGATATTAAAAGGGGAAATTACATATGCACCGAAAATGATGTCTCAACAAAAAAATAATTGTAAAAGAACTATTGAGATTGCCCAAGTCTAGGTATCCAATATCAATGAATGTATGTGGTAAATGCACCAATGTTTTCCTATGATACACCAATTCCACCACTGATATGTCTTTCATATTAATAATACATAACATATGTGATAAATCCCATGTAGGGTTGAGTATATACATACCTTGTATGAAACCCTGAATTCTAAAGAAGGAGCAATATAACACATGTTATAAGTAGTCATCTCAAAAAAATAAGATGGAAAATAAATCCTAAAAACTTTTATAAATATTATTATATATGAAAAATATATAAGATTGAAATTGGATCTCTATCTCACAGCCCATCCTAAGATAATGAGTATTCCTATAGTTCAAAAGGAAAATCATCAATGACCATCATCTCCCACGTCTATCTAGTTAAGTCATGAGGATGGCAGAAACCTCACGAAATCTATATAATCTAATGATGAGAAATATTGAAATTATAGAGGTCCCGCACCATGGAATGATATGGAAGTACCTTCTTTATATTAGTGAAAAAAATATGGATCACTTGTACCTGGTATACTATGGGATTACCATATCCCCAAATAGCAGACCCACACCCTAGTGTGATAGGTGAGTACTACATATATATGTATAAAACAAGTATACAAAACCCTCACCTTGATGAGAAATTGTAGTACCATATCCATGGTTAGAGGACCTGTGCCCTGGTACGATTGGGGAGTAACAACTATGTATTTGTATAATGAGTATGTAGGTCCTGTGACCTAGTTCAATAAGTGAGTATACTATATATGAAAAGAGGACCATTACATAGTGATATAAGAGATTAATGAATATGTATCTATAAAATTGTGGTTGTCTACCTAAACCCCGATGTGATAGGGGAATACCGTCTCTATTGATAGAGGACTCACTCCCTAGTGTGATAGGGGAGTTCCAACTCTCTATGTGTATAACTATTATAGAGAAATCACAAACTAGTGTAGTAAGGTTGTACCATATCCATGGATAGGGGACCCATTTAATGGTGATAAAGGTTATTGGAACCTTAATTTTTTTATGACATGTATGGAGGAGACATTCCCTAGTATGATAGTAGAGTATTATCTCCGTCTAAACTCCCCGATGATCCTACATGATCATAGTAATCATCGAGCATTTCCTAAAGATGAATTATTCTCAAAGGATCTCACATAATATTTCAAAATCCACTATGAATGTCACCATCACGTTCTTTTTGAAAAATAATTAGGATATTATACTCAAGAGGTGATATTAATGTATAAAATTATGAAGATATGTGAGGTAAAATTTTCAAAATGTATAAGGTGTGTGACCTAAAATTATCTCTTTGAAGTGTTTTTTCCACACATAGATCACAGAATATTTAGTAATTCTTGAAGCATAAGAGTACTACACAAGTATATATTTCCCAATTAGTGATGAATCGTGTGCTCCTAGCTGAGCTAGTATCTATCAATGTTATGCTTGTGTGCATGGATGTATCTGTCAAGACTTGTTCATGTTTGAGTACCTAGTCTTGGCCAATAATGTATAGTCAGTATCTATCAATGTATATTCTATTTTTTATTCAGTTGGACTAATATAGTACACATTTGGGTTTCTGACATTATAGGGTTCAGAAAAGTCAGCCAAAGGATGAAAATACCCCCCAAGAACGCTTTGCAGAAGTAAGAAAGTACTTCTACAAGTAAAGCATGGTGAATTAACTCAAATTGAATTGATGTTTTTGGAATAAACGTGAATGAATTTATGTTTGGAAGGTTTATATGTGGCTCTTGTACCATTAATCGGAATGTAACGTGGAGCTGGTGGACAGCGAACCACCAAGAATACGAGACGATCTGTGAACCATTGGCCCACGACGCGAGGGTCAGCGTGCAAGGAGGACTATGAACTAAGTTATTGATAGATTAATACACATGAAGATCATCCAAATACCATGAAATGAACACATTAGTTTGTAGATGAAGCAAATAATTACAGTTCAGAGAACCATTTTTGTGAATCAAAGCCTCCAAAACCTCATTTCGCCGAGTCGTCTTGAAGTTAGTATATTTACTTAATGGGCCTATGAAAATGGTGTTTCATGGCCAATAGATATGATTCCATATATTCTATATAAAATTATAACGATATAAATATAAAAGACACACAAAGAAAAAGAGGAGACAGACAGAGAGAAGGACAGATGAAGAATGCATGAAAGAGACTTAGAGGTTGAACTCTGGCTTCTGTCTTGTTTCATCAGCGAATCCCGTACTATGAACCACTCCCTATGCTGGTACATCCAACCAAGAACCATAAAATGGAGGAATATAATAATAATAATATAATAGTGAAGCTAAGTAGTGAACTTATAACCAAAGGCTTCTCACAGATGAACACCCCACGAACAATGGCACCCCATACCCCCCCACCCCAACGACATGGTGCTCTGTGTAGCGTACCACTATGCAGACTAATCCCGACACCACATACTACCTCAGTATGCTGATGGAACCCAAAGATGTATGATGGGCCTTGTAACAATATGGTATGTGGTTTCCAATACCCTTTCCCATGTACTATAGTGTAATATGGATAACCCATGTGCCCACATACCAATATGGTATACAGAGCACACCCCACCCAACATAAAAATTTTGTACGTGGAATGGGTTGTTTTCAGGTATTTTTGTTTTAGGTTCAAACCTCAGCCCTCCACTATTTTCCATTACTACATGATCTATCTGCTAAACAATCTTCCAACATTAGGCCAAATCCTCCTCCAATGCCACCAGACCCATTTGATCAGACCATCTGGGGCATCAACACACCCCATTGAATATACATACCCACATTAAGTGGAGTCATGAAGGCCCTCCCCAAAATGGTGTGAGCATTAGGAATTACTATGAGGCTACGTATCAAGGTAACCTAGATCCCAACCATGGGATGCCAACATGAACCTCCTCATTTGAGGGATTATGGGTGATCACTTACTTTTCCATTCAATGAGTAATAGTGATAAATCAAAGGGGTTATGTCTGCTCTACCTATGACGAAGAAGAAACTACACCCCTTCCCAGAACGTGCTATAGGGCCCTCCAACTAAGGTAAGTCCCAAAATTTCTGTGGCAAGGTCGCATGACCTTTAATGACATCTCTCAATAAAGGGTTCCTTGCACTGCGCCCTCACCCATGGTCACGTCGGTTATTTATACCGCAAGATCTCCCTCCCACTCCAATAATGGAGGAGGCATGTGAATTGTTTAATCTTTCAAATAATCTTATTTTTCACACCTATCATTAATCACATAGACTTTTAGGATTTTGAGGATTACAACATCCACACAATTATAAACTATGAGAACTCAGATACCAGATCAAAACAGTATATATAGGATGCATACCAGAAGTCCTTACTCAAAAGGGTTCCCATAAAAAAAAGGTCAACCCAATCATGCCTATAAAATGTTAATTTTCCATGTGTAAGTCCCAACCCTTCTGAATAATGAGAAATATGATTCCTAACCAAATCAGGATACATAAGAAGCCTACCAGAAAGCCAGGGCTCGAAAGGTTCCCCATCTAAAAGGTTCCAACCAATCAAGTCTCCTCAAAGGGAAATCACTCTTGTGTAATCCCCACACAATCTTAAGTATGTGGGTTTTGAATACTCTCCTGAGAAAATGTAGGAAGCCATCCTTGTGGGCCCGATCCCAACATCATATAATTTTTCACCCCCCCAAGATGAAGATAAACTCCAGAGTGACTTATTAAATGGCTAAAGTCAGGAACGCCTCTGTAGCAACAAATATATCCATTCTTATGACGATCTTCACAACCAAGGGTATCCCGTTGACACACTCTTCGAGAATGAACCACATATTTACAAACATATGAACACAACTTAAATCTATAAGATAGTCATAAAATAGGCAGAAACCCTCCCTCGAATGGGTGTGGTGGTCCTACCCTCCCTTCATCTCCAACATTGTAGTCCTTAAGTTTCATTGGCCAAATAGTCACTCAACTAGCACCTACCTTTAGAATGTAGGTCCATGAATCATGGATACAAGGGTCATTGGGCATTATTGGCTCCATTAACGAACCTATTGGAAACCATCTGAGGATGCTATATCTGAGAAGGATGGATTTTGTGTGTTCATGAATGCCACAAAATCTCCCCAAGGGACCAAAAAACCCACATGGTTAATTTAACCTTATTTGAAGGATAATTATGCTAAATGGATCAATTCAATTTAATGGAAAATACGACGTGAACACATCTCTGCAGAAAAAGGGATGGGTGATGATCCCCATCAAACCATTTATGCAATGCTTGCAAAAAGTTCCACCTCCGAGGCGGAACACATACGGTGAACCCGACGTGAATCCATACCCCAGGTGGATAATCTATCCCAATGAAAAAAGGAAAACTAAAACTACATGTCATACTTTTTTATCCCTGGTATGCAAAACACGCAAGAACATATGCAGAACAAAAATTGTACACCAAACATGAATTCTTAACCAAGGTGGTGGTTCAACCCTAATGAAAAATGACAAAAGAAAAATGAATGCCAGACCATTTTGTTCGCCCCGGTACACACAAAATGATCCACCTCAGAGGAAGAAAAAAACGGTGTTCCCAACATGAATTCTTAACCAAGGTGGTGATCTTACACCATTAAGTCTCTTTTTCCTTGCATCAAATGAAATAGGGAAGGGGGCCAAGATGAATTTTCATATATTCATATGTCTAAAGGAATGATACTTGGACAATGTTTTGTGGTATGTATGTCATATATGTATATTGCAGGTTCCCATAGAGAAATCTTCGATCCAAATAACATCCCAACGACCCATGCAGACACACACATCAGTGATCCCATAGGTGGTCGGGGCCCCAACGAAGAGAAGGACCCCCTCACTTACCCACCATAGTCAATGCTGGGTATCCAATATGCTGATCAAAGTGTACCACCGAAATGGTAATCTCCACACACTATAGGCTACAAGACAAGCCCTCTGGTCTGTAAAGGTCCGCCAGGTGCCTCTTCAGCCGCTGGTGGCACCCCAACACCAGGCGGACCTACTGGTCATCTCAATCTGTTTCGAGAGCCTATCCCCGGAACGTGACAATGAGTAACTCACTTATCACATGAAGGCATATGAATTTAATGCCGATGACATCATCCTAACTGCATAGGGGTCCTACCCAGATGCCCCATTCAGAGAGCATCACTGCCAACACCAGATGACCGGAACTCCTTCCACCAAGGAGGACCTTATACTAAGGGAACCTACCAATTTCTATGAGATCTGGGGGCCTCAGGCTTCCCTCCAAGGGAATATAATATATAACCAGAAACATGCTATCACCAATGTTCCTGATGAGCAGCTCCACCATACTAACGCATGGGGATTCAACGAGCAGACCTATGACTCTGCCCCCCCCCCCCATTCAAACCACTCCAAAGAATTTTGTTGGAATAATATGTAGAGACACACATTTCTACTGGTGTTCACCCATCCCTCAATATAGACATAGGGGAAAACAATAAGTATTTGTAGATATCTACAGAGCCACAATAAGAACGACATTTTAATAGGTCAGCACTCAGCTACACACAGGTACAAACACCTGCTGATACATTTCAAGCCTACCATCCAAATAGGGAAGAAATAGTCTCTACATAGGTACAGACACATTCTGATGAATTTCAATCCTACCATCTAAATAGGGTAGAAATAGGCTATACGTAGACACAAATACCTAATGATGCATATCAATCCCACCAACAAAATAGAGCAGCAAATAAATACGAGTAGAGTCGAATTCATGTGGATGAATACAAATAGAGCGAGAAAAATAGAATGTTAAGATAACGGATAAAAATACCAACTCATGAATATGATGACCACCAATCAAATACAGTGGTAACCAGAGAAGATAATTGTTGGCAGACTCGCTCCTCTTACCCGGTACATGAGAATTCCCAGTACCCACTTGAAACTCATTGTGGATTGGAGCAGGCACCAACTCCTCTTACAATATCAGAAGGGGCCTTAATACTCATTCCATCCAATGATGTATCACATCACATCCTATAATTTATGGAAGACCATACATCAATTCTAGACCATATCCTCTAAACAGGCCACGATATCATCGATTCGGTGGAAAAGGTGGGAAACTGGGCCCACAACTCAGTTTCATCAAACAAAATGACTCACTCACTAAATGAGTATGCCACTTTGGAGTAGTTATATATCAAAAATCTAGTCCTGGAGGGTCAACTATAATATACCATGACATACAGACAAATAGATCAGGAACAAATACCCATTCTAACTAGGGGCGTCGGTCTAACATGGTGGTCGCTCCAGGGAAGGAGTATATTCCTAAAAAAAACTCAAGATGCACATTAGTGTATCCTGATGACATCGTGAAACCCAACAAGACATAGACCCATATATGTAGACATTACCAATAGAAGATATCCCTGGATACCTTCCAGAGAGCACCCAAAAATGAACAACCCCAAAGGAAACCATAAAATGAAAATAAAATACATGATCCTTCTCTACTAGAAGCTAAGGTTTTTTTATTCCATAAAACATAAATAAAAAAGGATCAAGATCCAATCATTCCAATACATATTTATGGATGTGTTTGTAGTAGTTGTGAAGGTTTTCCCTATAATGTCACTACCAGCAACTCTTACGGTCATCCACAGAGCACCCACCGGGGCTTACTCCATGGGTCAGGAATGAACAATCATGAGAGCCTATATCCTGATGCATGTTGGGGTAACCCTCCAATTGACCTGATGATAAATCATCAAGAAGGTAATCCACTTACTGTTATCTGACATGTTGGTCCTTGAAAGGGTAAATGTTGTAGATATGGTTCTCTCTGTAGTTGGACGTCATGTCATGATTGTAGTCCTCGCCATGATGACAGTCACTACGAAGGCCCTCCCCACAATGATTGTCACTATACTAGTCCTACCCATAGTTACATCAAAAAATGAGAAGGTCCTACCCTCATTGTAGTACATCATAAATTCCCTCCCTAATATGTACACTTCCAAAACTTCCCTGCACCAAATATCAAGTCATGATGGTAGTCCTCGCAATGATGATAGTCATTGTGAATGCCCTCTATGCAATTATGGTTGGTGTGAAGGACCTCCCCTCAGTGAAATGAAGCATCAATAACGTCCTCCCCTAAATATATCCCAACCTGAAGGTTCTCCCTTGGGTATACGCCGTAAGGAAAATTCTCATTGTCTGGCATCAAGTTTCAATAATATCCCTCACAATTGCAGAACCAACTGCGAAAGTTAATATCAACAATTAAACATTGTATTGTAAAAAAGGACTTCCCCTCACCAGAAAAAATGTGAGAAATCACTTCCATTATGAGGAACTAAGAAAAATGGAGTCAAATACATCAGGAAGTCCATCCATAAAAAGTTATATTCATTCTCAACCAGATGATGGCTCAGGGCCACACTCATCCTCGAATCCACATCTGCACTGTCTAAAAATCAATAAGGCTCCCACCAACTCGATCACTTGAGAAAAATTTATTAATTAGCAATCAATCGGGGCATATCAAGTAGAGGAGCCTCTGGAATAACCGCAACATGATATGTTCCTTGTGAGAAGATAACTAGATTAGGATAATATACTAGTGATTTATTGGCCTAAAAACACTTCTCACATCGAAATACTTGGAGAGTCTTCTAGGGAATGCATGCATGGAATTCGCCTCAATATATGGAAAACACATCAAAAGAAGAAAGAAACCTTCATTCCACACAATGGTTATGCGGAGTAGGTTAGCACGATAGGGGATCTTAACCATCTAATCATCTTGTAAGCCTCTCGTCCACAAGACAACCAAAAAAAAAATTCAAAAAAACATTGAACTGGCCTTCCTCCTTGCACGACATAAGTTTCATCACCTCATTGGCAACTCCCCATATGAAGTTCACATTTGGGGATGGGGAGAACATGGATCTCTATAATTCACCTCACGTCCCATCCAGCAGGCCCCATCAGAAATGGCATCCTGCAATGTCACCACCCAGAGGCAACAATCATGTGAAACCCCTACTCATGAAAGATGGGATACTCAACACGAACCAGCCCTAAGAAAGCCTCAAAATGTTCAAGACCAAAGAGATCAAGCCATTGAAATGCTTCCGAGTCAGGAAACCAAGAACATCCATTAGGATTCCTGCCTCAGGGATGCCAACTAGCATGTACTGAGCATGTCTTCAAAATTTCATAGACTTCGTGTAGGCCATATTCCATACTCATCTCACACTAATATGGGTGTACGTGATATAGAAAGGTTGGAAACGGCAGCGACTACCACCGCAATACAAGAACAACCCTAGCCCATAGGTTTGTGGTCATTTTAATCAAAATTCCATCATAAGACAAAAAAATCAAAGCAGTGGGACATCGATAAGAGAACATGTACAACCTGAGTCTGAAATGATGGGTGCATTTTTACCTCAAATTATCACATAGAAGACGACTTTCTTCCACCGTCTATGAAGAACGTGGGATAGATGAGTTACCCATTCAACAACTTCTTGTGGAGCACAGCCTTTGAGACAATGGTGCATTACAAGGTCAGACTAGGGATCCCTTCTAGTAAATCATTTCCATGAAACCCAAAGAATACCACAGAATGGGATGAGAATGTCCAATGAATGTAATAGGAAGAATACCTACCATAAAACACCACGTATAACACCCCTAATTTGGTATGCCTCAGTGGACATGGTAAACATAAACCCAAAAAATCTCATAGGAAATGATGCAGGGGGAGTGGACGTAAAAGAGTAGGTTCCCACCAATAGGCATCCCACACCGAAAATGATGGGGTGCATACTCAGAACCAGAGGGCTGTCCTAAACTTGGGTTCCCCCTCAGTCAATCTGATATTACATCCCACACAAAAACCCAACAAGGTGAAGAATAAATCAGAGGTCATTTATGACCTACCATCTCCTACCCCTGAGAGTGTGTCCCTCACCCTCGAGTAAAGGTTCCCCATGCATGAGGAAGAAATGAAACATCTCAGGGGAATTAATGTCGAGATACATTGAGGGACCAACCTTTCAAGATGTGTTCCCCCAACGGAACATCACCGGGTGCACCTAGAAGAGGTTCCCATATTACAAGCAATCATCTTAGTGAATTAATCCAAGCTCAGAGGACCATTCAACGGGTCCCGAGAAGGACATCAAGACTTCCCCATGCTAGGAATAAAACCAGAATATATGTGGGTAAACCCAAAAAATGATTCCCCTAATTGGGTATCCCCCCAACTGTCAGCAGTGTCAGCACACCCGGTGTTGGCCACTACTGCACCATCTCATTCTGAAGCCTGACAGGATATGCATCAAGGTCTCCTAAACACATTCTATAAGGTAACAGCTCGACTAGAATCTATGGAGGGGCTGCGCACTTCGATACAACAAGAGCACAAACCCTACAATGAGTAGTTGAGAAATATTCCACCACCACTAAACTTTTGGAACCCTGTATTCCTAGTATTCAATGTTTTGGGGGACCCAGAACAACATTAGATGCACTATGCTTCTTACTATGACCCCATGATGGGCACTCTACAACATCAATAAGTCATAAAACAGAGGTTCTTTATATGAAAACTATAGGGATTGACCTTTTTATGGTATACCAGCCTTCTAGAAAATTCAATCATTGGCTGTGAGGATCTATGATTGTAGTTTTTCTTCTTGTTCAGTTAAACGCTACCTATGATAATTGTCAATGACCTCATGAACTAAAAACAATGAGAGAATGAAATCTTCCTAGACTGAATTACTATGTGGAAAATATTAACTTTTATCATGATCCATCCACTCCTCCAAGATGAGATTCTTTCCATGTACATCTATAACCTACGGGGTGAATTGTGAATGCCTCTATTCCCGGTGAAGTTCACTAGTGGTTTTAGAGACTTCTCATCAATTTCCCATATTATAAAAGACTCCTTCAACAAATAAATCTTATATCTGGAATGGCCCCATCATTGTAAGGGAAAATAAAGGGAAAATATTAAGAGGCTTCTGTCACACATATTCCACCCCCTACATGAGCTCCTATTGTGAGGCCCCCATCAAACCCTGCGGTACCCCCTAGAAACCAGGAAACACCCCCACCTCAAAAATATGATTGATGGGGTGCCAACAGAAATTATTTCAATGAATGAAAAAAATAAACATTATTCTTTCTAATATGCCCAGGTCCGTAGATATTTCATAGCTGCTATGAATTTTAATTTTATATAGCTACCAGATCCAAAGTAAGAAAATAATGTGGGTCGCGATGACTGCCTAAATTATTGTCCATATCACCGGATACTAGGAAACACCATCAAAGAATTCTTCTTTTAGAAGGATATTTTCCCAATAATGGTGGATTTTGGGAAAGTCATGTTGGGCCCGCCACCACGTCAAGTGGCTTTTTATTCATCCTTGGACTCATGAGAAGAATCCAAATGGTAGACAGTCCCCCATAAGAAGGAGAAATGCATTTCTAACTGGATGACCCAGAAGCTCGTCATTTGAGTCCATGGAATCCTCCAACAATAGTTGAAGTAACCAACTGTGCCCCCAAAATCCACTAATACAAAGAAACCATTCTCCGTAGCCTCACGGTCTTCTAAAGTCCAGAAGGGCATAAAGAAAGAGCATGAAGATGAGTAGAAACCAAAATCAAAGTTACTATTGAAAATTTCATACTTCAATCCAGTAGACTTGGTTCCATAGGCACAACCCCATTAAATGGTAAATTGAGAACCACCCCATGAAACGACACCATTAGAAAGGGACAGTCAGAGATAAACAGTATCAGATCAATAACTGACCTTAGACTCCATTATTGTTATTCTCATGATGGATCCATTCTCTGCTAATGACTATGGCCAGGAACCCAAATTTCCCATGCCCAACTAGAGATATAGAGGAAGAGTCCGTAGAGGCTGGTAGTTTCATGGAAGACATGATCGTGTTGGGAGTCAAATTCCATTCCATGCTACATGTCAAACAATTAATATTGCAGAAACATACAGAAGGACCCTCCGACAGACACCACAAGAACCATAATCCTCCTTCTCTTCTATTGGATAAAATGAGACCCATTTATTATAGGAATATCTATCAGAGAAAAAACAGATAACAAATCACCCAAGGAATACAGGAAGACTTGTTAGGAGAAATGTGGAAAGGACTATAGCACTGCCAGCCCCTGTCAAATAGGATGAACCATATATTTCCAAATCTCAATCCCCTAAAGTGTCTGTAAAAGTGCTACCACAAGACGAGAAGCTCCAACATTTAGAGTATAAGTTTGATATTTTAATGTAGCTAGCTTCAGTACCTACAAAGATGTCAATCCTTGATATGGTGTGCCAATATGGAGATCAAATGGAGGAACTCATAAAATCATTGCTATGTCCCCAAAAGTTCAAGGCCTAAGTAGTAGAATTTGATGTCTAACGCATGGATACTAGTCCCGAGGAATGCACACTATCATCTACATCATAGACATGGCTGAATATGCCATCATGGATGGTCACATCAAACCATTAAATGTTCTCAAAAAGATAAATGGAATTTATTATTGAAGTATATTCATTTTAAATAGATCTAGAGTTAACCTCCTCCCACTACGAATGATTCTATGACTGGGATATGATGCAGCAGCTTGAAACCCCGCGATATAAATCTGTTTGGATAGGACAAAATAGATCAGAAGCTGTTGGGAAGAATCAATGTTAAAACATGTCTTGGAGATCTTAGGTCATATTTCGAGTTCATCGGGGAGCGGAAAATTATGAGCTTCAATGTTCTGTTAAGGAGGTATTAGCTGCATTATCATGTTGCAATTCTATCCTCAAACCATTAGTGCATCAAATATTTCACTAATGGGAGAAACGGGAAGTCCAACATTGATAATTCCACATTGTGTCTTGTGAGTCACATTATATCGACTAATAGTTCTATGAATCAGAATAAAAATATCTTTTGATTGAGGAAGATGATTGGATAAATGCCCAGAATTGATTGGAAATGGCTCCCAATGACACCCTCCAGCAGGTCAGGGAAGAGTACGTACTACCAATCAACCATGTTAAATGTACAAGATAAAGTACGGATGCTTAATCAATTGTCTACATGATCTAGGATGTGTCCACTATGTCCAAGGACCCTAAGAGTGGGATGACTCCCATTATAAAAGGAAACGCCCTATCAAAGATTCTCCGGACCCATCATCAGGGCATTAAAATTCCCTTGCCTTACTAATGAAAAAGATGTTTTCTTTCTCAGCATTGGTGAGTTCGTCTAAAAATTCCTTTCTCCATCAGATGATGAAGATGATGAAAAAGAGGATGAAAAGGAATAATACATCAATGATTCTCCTCCTGCATTCATAGAAGGAGTCTCCACCACAATCGATGAACATAAAAGGGTAAATCTAGGCTCATAAAATGATCCCACGACCCACTCTAATCAGTGTGACCTTGACTTGAAAGGAACCAGAGGTGCATAATTCCTTCCTAAAGAAGAATCAAGATGTGTTTTCCAAGAATTACACAGAGATGCCAGTCCTCGATCTTTAGTTCACCAAGAATCATCTGTGCTTACGAAAAGATCACCTCGGATAAGAAGGCATCCATAAGGACCCATCTAATGAATACTGTCGAAATAGAGGCTGAAGATGAAAAGTTGATCAAATACAACTTCATACGAGAGTTCCAATATCTGATCGAGATGGAGAACATAATTTCTGTCCAAAAGAAGAATGGGAAGATTATAATTTGCATCGACGTTATGTACCTTAATTGGTATTGCCTATAGGACGACTTCTAGGTCTCGATTACATAATTGTTGAACGATGAAACAGTCGTATATGAAGCCCTCTCTTTCAAGGATGAGTATTCTGGATAAAATCATATTCTGATAGCCCAAGGAGAAGATGAATCAACTACTTTTGTGGCCCCGCAGATAGTTTTTTATTATAAAGTTATTCCATTTAGTCTAAATAATTCAGGTGCCACATATCATTATTCCATGCATCAGATCATCAAGCCCTTTTAAGGGAAATCTTTTGAGTGTTACGGAAATGACCTGGTTGTTAAATCACGTCAATGTTCAAACCACATGGATGATCATGAAACTATATTCAACAAATTGTGATAGCACGGATCAAAGATGAATCCCCTAAAATTTTCCTTTGGTTTTACATCGGTAAAATTCATCGGATTCGTTGTACGCTATCACAACATCAACATCGACCCCTAGAAAACAAAATCCATTCTTAGCATGTCCCCACCACACAGCCTCACTATCTTGAGAGGCCTCTAAGGTCACCTTTCCTACATTCGGTGCTTCATATCCATATTACCTAGTAAATGTTTACATTTCACAAGGCTCAAGAAGAAACGAGTTACATATGAGTGGGATAATGATGGTCAAGAATATTGGACAATATTTAAAAATATCTCTTATTACTAGCAGTTCTCTTGATGCCGATTGAGGGGACACCACTCATATTATATGTAACTGACCTGGAATGGTCATTAGGTACCTTCATTATGCCGAAAATGATAATGGTAACGAGAACATCCTATACTACCTCATCGAGACAATGATCAATGTTGAAACATGGTATTCAAAAATTTAAATGAACTACACAGCCCTAATATTTGTAGTTTAGAAGGTCAGGCATTACCTACAGCACCATGAGGTTCACTTGGTCTCCTACTGCAACCCGCTCAATTTTATCCTCAATTGTCCCATGCTATATGGGCACCCATTTCATTGGGTGGTCATCCTACAATTGTTTGAAATATGGTATTTTACCAAACAGGACATCACATGCAAGGGGTTAGTAATCTTCCAAGGAAAAAACCCCTCAGAAGAAACAACAATAATGGATGCTGAACATCTGAATGATGATGTGTTTTTAATTCGGTAGGACTCCCAGATGTGGGAAATGCACTTCGATGGTGCTTCATAAATATTGAAATGAAAATGGATGGAGGATACCAAACTCAACTAAGTGGGAAAGGGATTCATACTCGTTTATCCCGATAATACCATCTTACCTTACTCGTTCTTGCATTAGGAAGGGTGAATAAACGATTTAGAAGAGTATAAGTACCTCATTGTAGGACTAGAACTGGTACTTCATGTGCAAGACACACACCTAAAAAAAATATGATTCAGAGCTAGTTATCAAATAAGTCAACGGTGACTATGCTATCATGAAAGAAGTACTGATTTTCTTGATGAACCATGTTTGAGCACTGATGGTATAATTCCCATTAGAACCAACGTTGACTTATGTCCCCTGGTCACAGAATACCCAAGACAACACTTTGGAAAATGCACCCACAACCTTATATGATCCTGAATGGGATGAGAGAGTCATTACAATTTCTCACCATCCGATGGTATTTCGATTCATTTAGAATATTATAGAGTAAATCGATGAAATTTTCCATGTCTCTAAACCTCATTGTTAAGCCACTGGCCGGATGATGCCCATTTCAAATTACCCTCAGAATGGGGAGATCCCACCAGATAGGGCTGGAAGGGAGTAGGTCTGAAGACGAGCGATCAGAATTTACTTATACAATGGGGTAATCCAATAAAAGGTCATCTATAAACAAGGCCTTGATGGAGTCCTTCTTAGGTGCATTAATGGAGAAGAGACTAATGCCTTCATAGAGGCGGTGCATGCCGAAGCTTATGGAGTGCACCGGTCAGCAAACAATCACTCTCACCAAATTTGAAGGATTTGGTATTACTGGCCCACTATATTACAAGTTGTGTCACATTAACCAAAAAAATCCATTCCTGTCATGTTCGTGCCAATTTCATACACTACCCCCCAAAGTTACATCATACAACTAAGTACTCTTGGACATTCCTCACCTTGAAGATGGATGTTGTGGGACCATATCCTCTTGATATAGCCAGATATTTCAAATACATATTCACAACAACCCGAATCTTTTCCATGTGTGTCAATGTCGTACCCCTTAAAGAAGTCAGATAGAATAAGATCGTTATAATTTTGAAGGCCAACATCATCATCAGATTTGGGTTTCCTCATACAATCTTGATGGACAATGGCACCAACTGCTGCTCTCCTGAGTTGGACAAGCTATACCAGGAGTGTGGAATTAAATCCAATAGGTCATCCTATAACCACGCTGCATCCAATTGTAAGTTAGAGTATTTCCACAAGGCATTTTCCAACACACATTCAAAGATGTTTGATAAGCATAAGAAATTATGGTCATATAAGCTCATTCATGCTTTATGGGCTTACCAAACCAAGACCCGCATAACCACCCATGAAACACCGTAATCACTAGTATGTGGGACAAAAGTGTTTTTTCCAATCAAATTCCTTGTAAAATTACATCATGTAATGATTTGTGATCTACTATCCATGGACGAAAAATCCTAGATATGTTTTGATGATTGGGAGAATCTAGAAAAAATATGCAATCCCACACTATAAGAATTAGAATTCTACAAAACTCGGATTTCATAAGCCTACAACAAGATGTTCACCTTCAATATTTTCTTGAATGAGAGATGGTGTTTGTCCACAAAACCTAGATGGTACTCGGGAAGAATCACAAAATGCATGAAGAAAAGTGGGAAGAACCATATGTTATAAATATGGTCTATTCTATTGGATCATAAGACCTAATATTAATTGACTAAAAACTCATCACGACTCCTATTAATGTGATGTTATTGATGAAATAATTCAAATAAAATAATATTTCAATGTCAAGATCCGACCGTAATCTATTAGTAATGACATTAAACTCAAATTCCGAGGTCCAAACACTAAGGATTTAAACTATGAGACTTTTTCAGGGACACATGACATTATGTTGTATGGTATTAGTCCCTTATACATTACATTAAACAAAAATTCCATGGTCCAAACTCTAAGACCTTAATATATGAGTCTTCATCCAGGCCATAGGATGTTAAACTGTACGGTCTTAGCCCATGAAACATGAAATTAAACTAAAATTTCGTGGTCCAATATCTATGACCATAAACTACGAGTCTTCATCCTGGACACATGATGTTAAACTGCATGGTATTGGTCCTTGAAATATGACATTAAACATAAAGTACATGGTCCAAACTCTATGACACTAAACAATGAGTAATTGTAATCGCTACATGACATAAAATTGTGAGAAACTCGACCTAAAAAAATACATTAAACTATGACTTATTTCCACACTATAAGAAGTTGAACTACATGACACAAAACAACTTAATAGCATGATAATAAACATCATGATCTCTCACAAAAGTACGTACGAATTGATTCAGGCCTCTATAGGATATGTAGTGACACCTCGATCTTCAATCCTTGCCCAGCAACCACCATAGAAAAATGCCTCCATCACACCCCCAATCTAACCATATTCGTAAAGGAAACCCTAATTGCTCTTTTTTTTCTCACAATGAGTATAACTCAAATGATCATAGGATTTGTGGGGGATTCTCTTAAAATATACAATTATGGAGTAGCATGGTTGAACTGGAAACTATGATGGATAGAATAGAATTTTCCCTACCAATTGGATTGAGCCAAATCAGTACACGGTACATACAATACTATATAGGGCATGATTCCTACCCATGAGGGACATGTTGCGACACCTCAATCCACAATCTTGGCCCAAACCCACCAGGAATGAAAAAGAAAATTCACCCATCTTATTCTATACCTTCCTGCACTTGCGATGGAGACTTTGTTACCAGTCATTGTTTCTCACAACGAGTATAATTCAAGTGTGATTAGGATGAGTGGTGAGGATTCTCATTTTCAAATATGTCGTATGGGAATACGGTAGGCCTGAAACCCGTATCATGTAAAACTAAAATCCCCTCACATGTCCTCCCTCATGGACCAAGACTAATCAGTATAGGGAACTTTCAGAACTACGTGTGGCTTGATTTCTACGATTACATGATATGTTTAGATGCCTCGATCATTGATCCTAGCCCAACCATCATAAAAAATGACCTCAAGTGTCACTACACATCGAGTAAATATTTGTAGGGAACATTCAGATGAACATTGGTCTTGATTCATTCCTTTTTAGAATACATAGTTTTGCCTATATTTGGCATCTGTCCCCATATACCAGCAAAAAAAATTAATATTTCCCCCATCGTTGGTCATACATATGGGGGGGGGGTCTATGAATGTCCATATCGCCAGACAATGAACTGTGAAATTCTTCAGGAGTTATGTGTTTCCCGGCCCATGGTATTGTGGGATTCCACACATGCCACTCATTCTTGAGAGGTAAAAAGATCCTGCTTCCCCCTATACAAATGGGTCCGACCAATGTGGATGCTCTATTTAGTTCATGGTTAATCTTGGTCTGGGAGTTCTCACACTGCTAGGAACATATTTTATGTTTTTTCACTCCTACCTTTAGAAAACATGGATCCCAATAACCATGAATGGCCATCTGAGATGGAAGGCTAGTGTCCTATGGAATCCTTTTCATGATTATGCATATCATGCCCAGGTGTCTCTGCATATGTTTCCCACAAAAAGTACTGTCAATAAATAAAAAATTCATCACTGGGAGCGTCCTATATTATCTCAGTATTCCGAATGGCATCCAAGCCCCATGTCATCTCTCCTGATTCATGTTTTCCCCAAGACTATGGCTTTCATCATATGTCCTCACTCACATATAAGGAACGTTGAAACGTCCTGATTTCATTTAACCTAAAACAATTCAATATCTTAATGAAATTATAATCATCCTCACTAAATGAATCTAAATTGCACAAAGTCATGTCCTCACCACATGACACTAAACTGCATGGCCAAAATTTTCCTTGTTGTACAATGTTCAACAATATAACAATGGTTCAAGCACAAAAATCCCCACTAATGCTAATATTTCAATTCCTATGAAATGACACTGAATCCTCATAATTCCATGATTCTGAAACTGAGCATATCTCACATGAACATAGGGATTTTAGTGAGAGGTCCACCAAAGAATTATGGAAAAAAAGCCCAGGAATTTGGTCCTAGCAGCATGACCCTAAAAGGTATGTCCTAGTTCCCTCCCCTAAGAAGAACCCCATGTCCTAGAAATGTAATGACAAATAACAAGGTATCCCAAATATGAAACGAATTCCTCACCCTATGTATGAGTTAGATCTATGTAAGGGACACCCGATACCATGAGTCAATCATAGCCGAAATATAGACAATATATCCAGATACACTCTTTTAATATTTAACACTTTTTTCTATGAGTGGTCCTCAATCTACATATTCATCCATGGACATCTGTGATGGAAGGATTATGTCATACAGACACCTTTCCATGACTATTAATATCATGCCACGGTGGCTCTTCTTATGTTTCCCACAAAAATGGATATCAATTAAAGGAAAATTCGTCCCTAGGAGAGTCCTCTCCTATCTCAGTACGCCCAATGACTTCCATGCCTCATCCTATACATCCTGATTGAAGGTCCATTAAATTCATGGTTTAAAAACTCTTCTATACACATATCCTAGATATATCGGAACATATGATCCTGATTCATCTTATGTCCCTTTTTAGTACTCTAAAGATATCACATCCGTTTGTTTGAAGTTGATTCGAATACAAAAAAAAGTTTATCCACCTATTTCTAGGTTTCCCCAAAGGGGCTTAGTTAAAATACCTACATTTTATGCTTTATTTCACCCCTAGTCAAAGGTCAGATACCATATTTAGAAATTTCCCAATCTCTACAATCATGAAAGGAAATCAAAGACAGCTTAGTAGTGTCCTGTGGACACTTTTTCCTGACTATGCATATCAAGCCCTAGTGGCTCTAAATATGTTTCCCACAAAAATGTCATTCAATCAAAGGAAAATTTGTTCCCAGTGGAGTCCATTCCGGTTTTGGTATGCTCAAATTACATTCATGTCTTGTCCCACTCACAGATTCAGAAAACTCATGGATGAGGGATTATGTACCTACTTATTTCCAAGTTCCCCTAACATAAAAAGACTCTAAATTGACCTAACCATTCACCATATATCCCTCATGGAAGTAAAAAATATGTGGAAAAGGCTTCCCATTAAAAACCTACATGAATCTCCCTAATTTCTTCAGACACTACTACTCCATCCAGCCACCCACTGGGGCTCCCAGCATCAAAATAAATTCAAAATGTTGCAAATGCCACCTGGACTTCGGAAATGGAAGGAAAGTTTCACATGGAAACCATTGATCAACTATGAACATTATGCCCCAGTGGCTCTGCATATGTGGCCACATAAATACCCGTCAATCAAAGGAATATTCTTCACTAAGTGAGATATTTTCTACCTCAATACGCATAAAGTGGCTCCCAAGCCTCATGCATGTTCAAAATCCACAAATCAATGATCAAGAAAAACCCCTAATCGTTGTCTGAAGGGTACTAGAACATTCCCTACTCTATGTAATGGGTCTTCCCCATTATGTATGTTCAAATATATTCAACTGAAAACATTAGTAATAATCTTGATTGGAAGGACTGTGAACTACAATTGAAATGGATGTCGTACTTACCAGAGGAAAAATTCGCAAAGGGAACCATTGGAAAAAACTCTATTATTTGTTTGTTAAAAAAAGAAATCATTGAGAAATAAGTGAATGTGTAATGATTTTTAGGTCAAAAAAACAACAGAGGAAGGTCTATGTAAAATCCATGTTATGCCCATTGATCATGTACCAAGAAATATTTGGCTAAAATTTTGGTAGCATGAAAAGAAAAAGAGACAAAATCATTTGTGGGGTGTTTCACGTAATCCTAAAAATAGTAGAACTACAATTTCTCGGTCCCATGTCTTATGAATAACATAAATTATGATTCGATTAATTTAGTTTACTAAAATCAAGTCTTGGTTAAAATTAATGCCTGGTCGAAATGATGTTGACAGAACCTAAAATGTTAAAAAGATAGATATTTAAAATCCACATCAGTTCCATGGAGTTAAAAATAAATTTGAGGAAAATCCCCAATCATGAGTATCATCAACTTATCATAAAAAAGTAAGAGTACATATCAAGATTTGAGACAGAACTACAGTAGGTCTTGGTTCACCTGTTCCACAAGGATGGTGAAGGATTTCAATGGGTTGTCGATAGTCTCCTTCATTGAATCTCTTTCCTCTATTTTTTCCCTGACTGTCAAATGAACCCATGACAGAACAACTTTATGGTCCCGACCTTTCTTATGGATGGATTTATAGTTGTCACGTTGCAAGGCCAGTTGTCACCACAACCTTACTACGTGGGATTCACACTCCCACAACTCATCCTCTTGGGTCACCATCAAATCACAGGCCTTCACCTCCTCGGCTGTCAAATGATAAAATTATTTCAAAATATCATGGATGGTCACCAAATGGTGATGAAAAGAATTCAACCATGCCAATTTATCCTCGTGTGAGTCATGGAATTCTAGGGAAATTACGATTTGATAAATAAGGAGGTGTATGTGCTGATAGTAAAAGCTTCCAGAACCGAGATTAGTGAATAAAAACTGAAAATTGTCCCCATCTTTTTTTTGGCCTGGAGTGTCTTTCCGCCAAGAGAACATAACTGGCACCATGCCTCATTTCAAATTACCTAGTGCCTTTCCACAACACCAGTAATTCGATCCTCATATGATTCCACGGGTCTGTAAGTAGGAAGCAACACCATAGGAGTGCGGAGGGACCTAAGGCGGGTCCCCCAAGATGAGAGACTCCCTTTCCCTCAGATGGCCCAACCACTAGAAACATATGTGGAAGACTAATTGGGGCCTTTACGATGAGCGGTGATACTTGTCCAGTGGCAGTATAATTAAGATCTTGGAAAATATCCATGGGAGGGGATTAGTTTGAATCTCTTCCCAGTGAAATGGGTTGTACTGATGAAACCCCTCTTATACACATTTGATGTCAGACTGAACTCTTTATTAGCACTAGAGGAGGAGAAAGATGTGTATCCATCTTGGTTTCAATAGGGACAGATGTAGATGGTGTAGTAATTGAACTTTTAGTCGTATAAGGAATGTGTATTGTTGTCTTTGAGGAAAGGATGGGGTTCAGAATGGTCACATGTTTCTGCACTCGCGAAACTGGTTCTTTTAGCAACCCACTAGAATAACAATATGACAATAGATGGGCATTCTCCAATGATAGAAATCTGGGGCCCATTGAGTTATGACTAAAAATTTCTCTAGTAGCACCTACATGCATCATCATAAACCATAATTGGTGGAAAAACACTTGATGACATTCTCTCCTTAATTCAACAACCGATAACAGCACATTCTTTTGAAGGCATCCAAATTTCCTAGAAAGATGGTAGGGGAATTATTGATAAAAATTAACTACTCAATCTACATGAGTGGTGACAATACAACCCCGAAGGATGATGAGGTGTGAGAATTCCTCCATGGAACCTCCCCAACCTCCTCTCAATGATCCATGAGTGGTAGGAAGTGATGCAAATGAGAAATGGGAGGCTCCGTTCAAGAGCCCAAACACATCAGTAACGCTGAGAGTCCTGAGACGAACAAGAGAAAGGATGAGAAGGGAAAGATGGAAGTCAGAATGGGGAACCTGTGAAGTATGCTAGCATTTATAATAGACGAAGTGTTCTTCCATCCATCCATATAGGAATTGGAATGTTCCAATGACATGATGCAGAGGCATGTCTTCCTGTATCTCTCCCAATAATTCATAATGTCGGGAAATGGTAGGAAGGGCCAAATTAATGGGTCATCCTTTTTCCAGCAAGGCATCCATCATCAAAGTGAAGGCCCGAACCAGTGTATATACGTGGTGAGATGGGAAGAGCCGTCCACATAAACACATGGAAATGAAACCTTCCTATCTAATCACAGGTAAAATGTCCAACCAAAGCTCATATCCCCATGTGGTATATCACTCTGATTCAA
This sequence comes from Viscum album, assembly GCA_963277665.1. NCBI lineage: Eukaryota > Viridiplantae > Streptophyta > Magnoliopsida > Santalales > Viscaceae > Viscum > Viscum album. The sequence continues at coordinate 234,149,141 of OY728157.1, read as the reverse complement.
GGGTAGAACAATATGACCCTGGAGTTTGGTGGGACAGGTGAGTGGGATGTGTTCAACTATGGAGAGCCATTGAATTGGGAATATTCATCTCTAGGAGTATCCTTATACATTTCTTGAATGGAATGAGGAAGAAATCCTTGAGGAGATGATCCAGTGATCCCGCTTCTATGACCAGTAATCTCCTTGTCAATGGAGACACGTGAACGGTGTGATTCCCTAAGGTGGCTGATGGGAGGAACTTTTCAAAAAATTCTTCAACGATGGGAAGCCCCCCAGGTTGATTGATATCCTATAGACTGATCCCCACCTCCCCATGTTGTAGGTTGAAGGTGTTGGTGCACGAACATCATCCTCTTGGTAATTCCGGAAGGATTTCACATGGAGAAAAGATTGAAAACTGGGAAACCTAGGCTGCTTGGTATAAATACACCTCCTCCAACTAGTAGAGGGACTCCCAACCAGTTTGATGCCCCCTTAATGTCTAGGACAACTCAATGGAAAAACATCCTCCAACCCACAAATCCCACTTGGTTATCCACCTGCTGTTAGGATTTTCTCAAGAGATTATGATAATGAATGGGTATTCTCAAGTCTCTAGTCTTTGGAAACCATCATAGCAGTCTCGGTTGCACTGATTCCATGCCAAGAATCACAGTATGAATACGTTATTTTGAATCAGAGTGGGTATGAATTCTCATTCTGGAGAAATGTTGTCATCATAATGACCTTGATATGCCTCTAATAGGATGAAATTGATGTCGTGGTCAGGAAACGAAAGAGGCACATCAACTGGAAGACCATGACCCTAATGTGGAAACTATACATATACCAGATAAGATAAGAGCTCTGACATCAAGAAGACCATTAAGAAGCTATCATGCGGAATGATGTGGGCTTGATGATGAGCATCATTATTCTTCAACATGGTTTCCCTTGTCTTTGACTATTTAGCATCAGCCTATGAATGAACAATTGTGGCCTGCACATGAAGATCATGAAGTGGATGAGATTTTAGTATGATAAAAATTGTTGGATAAAGGAAATGTAAGAGTAGTCAAAAGACTCAAAATATGTACACATGTAGCTCTGCATATGGATTCCATAAAAGGTAAATGGTATCCACATCCCGCGTACTACATGATACGTGGATGTAACCTTTCCTACAACTATTGTACATGGTCATGTTCTACCACACACAACCATCATAAATGAACCATCTACAACGTGTTGGTCCACTAATCATTGGATTCCAAACAGAAAGGGTCACATAAATAGGATACCCTGAATCTAGGCCTTGATTATGATAATATTTCCGGATGATCGATTAATGTTCATATGGTAAATATTCTTAAATGTATGGTTCACTGATCCACGTTTGGTATGTGCACACACCAATCGTGTATCATTCTACCATGTAGAATCTAGATTTTATGTCTTAAAGTTCCACAAACTATTCGTGAAATCCAAAATATATTACAGGGAAGGATAAATGGTGAGGAAATCAGTTCTCAAAACGTACAGAGAAATTTTTGGAAGGGATATTCTCAAGGAGGAAGGTACACGAGAGAAATGGAAGCCATGGAAATCGAGATCACTTTTCTCTACAAGAAATAGTAAATGAAAAATTACAAGGGCCCCTATATATAGGCGTGGTCTTCTCTTATGGGTCCACATGTTCTACCATGAACCATTTATGTTCATGATTGCTTCCACATCGAAATATTCCCCATTTCATTCCTAACAAACACCATTCTGGTTGTGGAAATTTGTAGGGTCCTGAAAATTGCACCAAAGGAATAAAATACATCGATGAATTATTTATAGAAGGATTAAAGTACTTCTACAAGTCTTAAAATGTAAATGGACTAAAATTTAGTTTAAATTAATTGAATGGAATTGAAATAATTCATATTTTCAACGTTTTTAAGTGTCTTGCATACCAACGCTGGGAAAGGTACACAGAGTGGATGGACAACAAACTGCCAGGCATGCAGGACGATCTGCAAATTGCAATCCCATGAGGTGATGGCCAGTGGGCATGGAGGACCACGAAATGAGTCACTGATGGATTCATTCGTATGAGGATCATCCAATTACCATTCCACAAAATCATCATTTCACAGAAAAAGGGAATCAGAAGGGTTCTGTGAACCATTGTTGCGAACTGAAGCATTTGCAACCCCTGGTTGACCGATTATTCCGTGGGTGAGGAAATTGCTTCATTGGACCTCTGTAAATGATCATGCATGCCAAATAGATATGATTGCACAGATTCTCTATAAAATATGAAAAGTAGAAGTATGGAATACAGACAACGATACAAAGGGAGACATACAGAGAAAAGGATGGATGAAAAATGCTTGAGGGAAGTATAAATCTTTCAATATGGATTCCATATTCTTTAATCAGCGACGCCCAAACCGTGAACCACTCCATACATAGTTGTAATAGGCAACAAACCATAAAATGGTGGAATTGAATAATAATAACTGAAACACTAACCGAACTGGTGAACCATGAAACAAAGGCGTCTCATGGATGAACTCAGCGTGAACGATGGTCCCCCAGACCCCCCCCCCCAACAATAGGGAATCCATGTAGAATACTACTATGCATATTGAACCCGGCACCACGTACTACATTAGTACGTATATGAAACCAAAAGTTGTGTGATGGGACACATGCCACTGTGGTACATGGATTCTAATTCCCATGCATGCGTACCATATTGGTATGAAGATGGACCCTCTTTTTTCATACCATTATGGTAAGCAGAGCCTCCCCCACCTCATATAAAAAGTTAGTATGTGGAATGGGTTTTTTTGGGTATTGTTCCTTCATATTCCAACCTCACCCCTCCACTACCATTCAGTCCTCCTTCATCCATCCTCTAACCAGCCCCCATACATTAGGAAAAATCCTCCTCAAAAGCCACCCTATCTATATGATCAGACCATCGGGTGCATCAGCGCACCCCTTGAGTCTACATACCCACGGTAAGAAGAGTCACAATGACCCTCCCTACAATGATGCGGGCATCGGGAATGCATGTGTGGATATGTACCACGGTAACCTGGTTCCCATCATTGGGATACCGATGTGAGCCTCCCAATTATATGGATTAAGGGTGATCACTTTCTTTTCCATTCAATGATGAATAATGATTAGTCCAAGGAGTTATGTTTTCTCCCCCCCCCCCCTTTGAAGAGGAAGAATCTCTTACCCTTACCAGAATGTGCTCCGGGGCCCTTCCACGGATGAAGTCCCAAAATTTATAAGGCAGGGCCACATGACCATTAATTTTATCACAGATTAATGTTTTCATTGATCTGCGCCCCCGCGCGCAGTCGTCCTTACCTATTCCACTATGGGCTCTCCCTCCCCCACCAAAAGAATAGGAGGCATGTGCATTGTTGAATATTTCACATCCTATTGTTTCTCACACCGAGCATGGAATACTTGGGATTATAGGATTGTGAGGATTAAAACATCCACGTGATTCTGAACTATAAGAAATCTGATTTTGGATCAAAACAAGATGTATAGGACACCTACTAGAAGGCCCGAGCTCAAAAGGATTCCCATCCAAAATGGTCCACCAAATCAGGTTTATAAAATTGGCATCTTCCATGTGTAAGTCCTTGTAACACCCTAAGCGCCCATGGTATGTTTCCCTTTGAATAATGTAATAGCTTTCATTGTATGCAACTTCGAGAGTCTAACACCACACGACCAATCAAACTTACCGTTATGAATAATAATACCCACTTTTTGAAATGTTTGAAATTTTATTTTTTAAAATGGAATTCCTTTTTGAATTTGGAATATCAAAATCAATTTAGGGTGATTTTTTTTATTTTTCAGAAAACATCCAATTTTAGATGAATACTGAAAACACTACGTTATTGGTTAAAATTGGAATTTTATTTAAATAATTATTTATTTTACAAAAATTTATTTGAGGTATAAATAGATCCATAATACAAATATAAGGTCCATGTAATTCATTGGATTCATTTTTAATATGTTTAGATATATAAAAATTTTAATGAATTTTTTACCGTCTTTTACCCACCTCTAAGGATCATTTTCAAATTTGCATAAAACATAATTTTACCACTTATGGGAGTTGAATTTAAAAATTAGAAGAGAAATAGTTGACATCAGTAAGTAAAATTTGGTTGAATAAGATGAAAATAATTTTTGGTGAATAGTAACTTTTCACTTTTATTTACCACGGTTAGAATTAAATTGGGTAACTAAGGGTAAAAATGATATCATAATTACCCTAACTGATGTCCTAATTATATTGTATAAGTTTCATTATACTAATAACAACTTTAGAAATAAAATTTTATCCTCTTTGGTCCTGTTGGATTTGATTAGGACATTTATTATTATTTTATTTAAAGATGACTTAAAAGAGTTAAATGCCATGTTTAATAACTAAACCATTTTTAATACAGTGTTACACATAAGATAAATTAGACTATAAATATTAATTAGAAATATAAAAATATTTCCTAAATAATATTATTATATTTATATATTTAAGACATTAAATAATGTAATTTATTAATGAAACAATGATGATGTTGTAATTACCATATTAATGAACAATTAAAATAATAGATATTATAAATATCCAAAAAAATTTAATCTGTGATTTTTGATGGATTACACTAATTTTAAAGGATAATATGACATGTTAGGGTTGAATAAATAATTTTATTTGATGTAATAATATTTATATGATTTTTACAAAAACCAAATACTAAATAGTGTCAAAATTGACATAATTGAGTTTTTAAAAAAAATACTATATTATTAATTGATATAACATTCCAAAAAATATAAGGATAGGAAAAATGAATTATATAAGGTTATATAAATTAATAATTAATGATTTTGAGTTCTTTTGGTTTGTTATAGTACGTTTATTAACCATATAATATAAAAATACAAAGAGACATGGTAGATGTCAAACTATTTCACTAAGAGTTAAATATAAATGATATGGTTAATATGGTGACCTAAACTTATCTAAAACCTACTGGTTGAGAGTTTTTCGACCCATACACACCATATCCTTGATATAAATAATTTTGGAGCCATTATAAACCGAAACTTATTTTTTTATAAAATAATATTTCACAATTTTCGTAAAGTGACCCTCACCTCTCTTATAAAAGGGTACCTAACCTTCTATTAATTTCACACCTACGAAGCCATTTGGCTCGGAAAAACCCAGCCAAAATATCCTCAAAACATTTTTCCCTTCATCCTAGTTGCATTATTTTGGTTATAAATCCATCCTATGGAGCCCTTTCGATCAAATCCAATGGAAGAACCCAAAAAAGAGGTAAATATTGCATCACCCCTTTCAAGTTCATTTCTTCTTCTACTTCGACATTCTTTGTGGTTTCCATTATTTAATAATAAATAGTGTTTCTTCTGTATACATTGATGTTATTATAAATATGGAACAACAATATTTATCATTATATCCATCAGATGATTGACAAAGTCACTATACGTGCCTACGTATGGCTTATAGTCTCCACGTCGTGGTGTAGTAGTTATTCAAACACTTAATTATGTGGATGGTATAATAATGAGTATATGTGATGTAAATAATAAATATATCATGTTAATGATTCTTTATATATGATATATCATCCTATTACATATGATTTCACCATCAATATAAAGATATTGTTGCTCGTGCGTATGTACAGATTATGGTCACCACGAACACGATGAGAATCATTTCCCATCATAATCATTAAAGAATAATTTTTATTTTATGATTAAAATAAATTTTTATGGACATAATATATGTATTTATTGGAATAAAATACATCAATTCTATAACAAACATGGCTTACGTAACCAATCATATAATGTGAAATGAATCAGTTAACACCTGAAATAATGATACTACTAAAATATTATTTGAAAATCAATTTTAGAGGATCATATATTATATCATATTAATTTATATAGATCTTTTACAATTTAATATCAATTTTTTAATTGTTATACAGAATCCTAACATACCATCGACTAAGGAAACATACAATGTAATGGTTAATTTTAAAATCTCTTTATTATTTGAGGTTGTTTATATTTAAGTATCTACTGGGACCTCTTTATCATCCACATCCATGGTTTGTTAAAAATGAAAATCAAAACATTTTTTGTATTTATTAGAATATGTGTTAATGTCATTTATACCCTTATTTGACATTATATGTTTTGAAAGGAATCTTTCTGTCATTTTCCTAACAGGGTACCTTATGAAATTTTCGACAAAATTATGGTACGAATGTTTTTTAACTTATACATAGGGTGCGACTATATTCAGCAGTTATAACATCATCAAAGTATCCCTTACAATATTATAAGAAAAGTTTCAAAATAAATTTTTTCTTTTATTATTATGTGACTCTTAAATGGTTTAAAAATAGAAAGAGATATTTCTCTCAAAAAGTTTTGATTTCATCTAAGTCCATATGCATTGATAAAATTTACACTGGTTTGAGGTTGGTTTGTTATGATAAAAATATTCCATATTTTTTATACTTTTTTTGATATGTTCAACTTTGGATGTGTTATTTTTATACCATTCATGGTTTATGGTTAATGTATTGACATTTTGTATGCTAGTTTTAATATGATGCTTTATGTTATGTTTCAACATTTTGACATGAGGAATGTATTGGCCTTAGTATGTGATAGGTGGAGCCCATTATAGCTCCTAGGTGCATCATTTGGTCTCATTGGACAATTAGATTTTCAAGTGTACGTGGCCATTCCTAATTTTATATATGGTTTCGGCCAAGTCCTAAATCATTTTTAGACGTCCTGGTCGAGGCCTTGAAAAGATGTTTCAAAATTTCTGCCATTATACATTCCCTCATTATGAAAATAATAATTATGGTTCATTTGGTTATTCGACTAATAGAATACCAAGGACTCTGTTTTAATATGGAATTATTTACATAGCTCATATTCCTGCCATAAATTGTTTTTGTTTATTATTTGTAAAGGAATGTCTTTTGAAATATTAATTAGGCCTAATGTTTATGTTATATTCTATTTTATTGCATACCATTACTTAGAATTTGAGCTCACCCCTTTCTTATGTTTCATTTTCCCTTTATATGAAGAAGTTAGTTTTGAGTGACTTGCATGAATAATCTAGGATACATGGTTGTTTTTAATGGAACAAATTAGTGTTGTATTTCATTTCATGTTGTAATGTTGAACTTATGTATGTGTCTTGTTTCCAATAATACTAAATTGATCGGTCTTTCGGGACATGATTCCTTGTAACATGCTAATTTTTTTTAATAAAGAACTAAATTTGGGTAACTTGGGTCAGGGAGTTATAGTTGGTATATGAGGAATATCAGTACGAAACATGGAAACAGGATTAATAAAACTCTTATTAGAGCACGTTACCCTAAGATATATTTTGAGGATTAGTAAAGAAGAACTACCTAGAATTTTGGTACTCTAGGGATTTTGTGATTTTTCTGAGAAATACATCACTGTTTGGATACAAGCAGGTTGAGGTGGATCTGACACAGATGTAATAGGGGTAATTTTGGAGAACACCGCTTTGAGGTAGACTCGAATAGGAACTGGTGCATGACAATGGTCCTTATTGCACTCTTACCTATGATACTCCCAGGGGATATGCTTAGTATAATTATCATTTTATTTACAAATCGTTATGAAGGATTTATGAGTATATACTTCGTTAAATAAATCATTTTTATTATTATGTATTATATACATAAATTGATCAATTTGTGATAAGTGGTTTACAAGTTCAGAATTTTGTATTGCAGTTTATAAACTAATATGATGTCTTCCATTTTTAAAAAATTGCACCTACTAGAATGAATTGAAACTGTATCAAAGCACCTAATCCATGTAGGTATTTTCCTCATGATCAAGATAATTATATCGGAGATGGTGTTGCAACTAGTACCTATTATCTTATCACCACACATGGATAACTCACACTACTTATGAAGAATAGCCTTCGGTGTATGGATCACCCTGATCCACAATTTAGAGGATCAATGTTAGATCGCTTCATTATTCATCAACCATAAACATTCAATGGATCTAAAAATCCATTTGTAGCTGAATAATGGATATGTTCCTTAGTGAAAATATTTCATGCTTTGGGGAGTAGTGAAAGGGAAAGGGTTGTCATGGCACTTTTTAACCTCACAAGAGATTCAGATCAATGGTGATCAGTAATTCAAAATTAAAAGGATGAAGAAGTATCATGTATGCAATGGAGGGAGTTTAAAAAGTTTTTCTTAGAAAAATACTTTCGTCGAGACCATCAAACATATATGGAAAGTAAATTTCTATGTCTAAGACAAAAGGAGGATGAGAATGTCGCAACGTATAAAGCTAACATTACAGGGTTAGCAAGTCATGATGGAGATTATATACATGACCCAAGAAGTATGATTGATCATTTCTTTGATGGGATAAAACCATTTCTCTATCGATCATTAGTCTCCCATTGCTTCTCATTATATGACGATATTGACTCATGTGCTATCAAGACAGAAAATGAATTCTCGAAGCCTTAGGAATTTAAAGCAAAGAAAGAGAAGAAGAGATTTTCTGAACACTATAGAAAAGGAAATATAAGTAAACATGGATGAAGGGAAGAGTTGAATTTCCACCCTGTGATAATTGTGAAGGAAGCACCCTTGTTCCTGTCTAAAAGGAAATGGAGTATGCTACAAAATTTGACCAAAATACCATCATTCTATTGAGTTTAAGGGGAAGAAAGAATCTACCAATGTTTAATGCTACAATTATAGGGACATGGGACATCATTAAAATGAATGTCCTATGTTTCAAAGAAACATACCTCAAAAACGGCCAAGGCATCAAGGCTAAGCTTATGTGATCACTACTGCTGAGGATGAAGCACCGAAAGACCTGGTGAAAGGTAATTTAATGGTTTCATCAAGTTTAGTCAATGATTTATTTGATTCTGAAACATAAAATTGTTTCATATCTTCAATGTTTTATAAGAAAATTAGATATTTCATATTTTATTTAACAAATATGTTGTTAGAAAACCCTCCTAAGGGATGTATCATTTCCACAATGTTTTTTGAATCACACCCCATTAAGACATATAAAAAGTATTTATCTACTGATCTAATCATCAAACCCATGATTGAATTTGATATAATCCTAAGTATGGATTTTATTTCAGACCATGATGTGAAAGTTTATTGTAATATGAAGGAGGCTACAATCCTCGATGATGATTTGGGTTACCTTATCTTTTGAGATGAAACGTCGCCATCTGATTCTTATCAAGATCCACCCACTATAGCTATACTAAAATCAAACATTATGGTGGATGAGAGTGAGATAATTATGGGTGAGGATAATAATTATCGAATAGAGGAAATACCTATTGTGTAAGAATAAGTTGATGTTTTTCCAGAGGATTTACCTAGACATCCTCTAGAATGATAAATTGAGTTTTCTATTGATTTAATTCTGGGTTCAAGGCCCATATCGGAGACTCCTTATAGAATGGACACAATGGAATTAGGGGGAATAAACAAAACAACTAAAGGAATTGAGTAATAATGGATTTATTTACCCTAGTATTTCTTCATGGGGAGCCCCTTTCCTTTTTGGTAAGAAGAAATACAGATCTATGAGGTTTTGCATTAACTACAGGGAGATAAATTCTATAATAATAATGAACAAGTATCCTCTACCTCGCATTGATGATTTATTTGACCGACATATTGGAGTTCAATATTTTCCAATGATTGACGTTCCATCTATATATCATTAGTTGTTTGTGAAGAAGGAAGACATTCCGAAAAGAGAATTTCGAACTAGGTATGGGCATTATCAGTTTACATTAATGCCTTTTGTATTGACTTATGCACCCTCTGTCTTCATGGATCAGATGAATAGAGTTTTCGTGGAATATCTGGATGACATTATAGTGGTATTTATTGATGATATCTTGGTATAATCCAAAATCTATGATGATCATGAAAATCACTTGTGCATTATTCTAATGACTCTTAAAAGAAATGAATTATATCGGAAGTTTAGAAAGTGTGAAATCTGGCATCAATAGTTTATTTTTCTTTGAAATATTGTCTCTATGGATGGAATATCTATTGATCCTTCAATGACCAAGGTAATCCAAGAATGGCCAGAACCGAAGAGTATAATTGGGGTACACCATTTAATTGGTTTATCAGGTTATTATCGTCATTTCATCCCTAATTTTTTCTGGTTGGGTAACACAATAACCAAGCTCACACATAAAAGGGATATTTTTTTGGACAAAAGACTGTGAAGAATTTTTTGTAGAACTGAAGAGAATATTAGTCAACACACCTATCTTGACTCAACCTTTAGGTAATGATGGATTTGTTATTTATAGTGTTGCTTACAATAATGTACATGGTTGTTTCCTTATTTAAAATGAAAGAGTTATATCCTATGAATCACAGTAGCTAAAAATTCAGGAGAAAAACTATACCACTTATGATCATGAGTTAGTATCTATAATCTTCACTCTGATGGTATGGAGACACTATCTCTATGGTGAAAAATGTGAGATTTATACTGATCACAAGAGTTTGAAGTATATTTTCTAACAAAAAGAACTATACATGAGGAAAAGAAGATGGCTTGAACTACTCAAATGTTATGAATTCTTAATACACTACCTTACGGGGATGGAAATTAAGGTGGTATATGCTTTGAGCAGAAATTATGATGAAGTTTTGAATAAGATTAGAATTGAAATGGATCTAATTTTCATGGATCCAGTAAACATGGATGTGAAAATATCCATGGATGTTGAAACATCAATAATTTTTTCAAATGGATTCAAATCCAACATTACCAGAAAGGATAAAAAAATTCTCAGACTGATGATATTGAGTTTCAAAATAAGATTAATGTTTTTAATGATGGGATATTGAGTGACTTCATACAAAAAGATGGAATTTCGAAATTTGGGAAGAGACTTTGTGTTCCTGATATACCTAATCTAAAAAGGTAATTTTTGGATAATTTTCATAGCTCCAATTTCTCTATACACCATGGGAGCACCAAGATGTATATATATTTTATGGAAAATGTTTGGGGGGACAACATGAAATGGGAGATTGCTGTATTTTTGTCAAGATGTATGGTCTACCAAAAAGTGAATGTTAGAAGACAACATCGTAGAAGACTCATGAATCCTCTTCCCATACCTGAGTAGAAATGTGATGATATAATGATGGAATTTGTCATAGGGATACCAAAGACTCTTAGAAGGAAATATGAAATATTGGTCATTATTGACCGTCTTACCATGTAAGAACATTTTCTTGCTATAAGAGAAGATTTACGAATTGAATGTTTAAGAAGAATTTAAATTAATGAAGTTGTAAGACTTCATGGAGTACCCCTATCGATTGTTTCTAATTGTGATCCCCATTTTATGTCTAGATTCATGAAAATTCTTCAGAAATCCATGAATACTGAAATTCATTTGAGCAATGTCTACCACTCCCAAACTGATGGAGAATCAGAAAATTCAATTCATTACATAGAAGACATGTTGAAATCTTTCTCAAATGACTTTCAAGGTATGTGGGATCAATATTTACCTCTGGTATAAATTTCCTATAACAACAGCTTCCATTCAAGTATTCAGATGGCACCATATGAAGCATTATATGGAAAGATATGTTGCACACTGACTTTTTGGGATGTTGTTGGTGAAATAAAACTCATAGTCCCAAAACATGTTGTGGAAAAGATGTAAAAGGTGAAGGTTATTCAAACCCACATCAAAGCAGCTCAATGTAGGTAGAAGAGTTACGCCGATAACGGAAGGAAGGATTTGGAATTTCATGTAGGAGATCATGTTTTCTTTTTGGTATCTCCCTAAAAGGGAGTAATAAAATTTGGTTAGAAGGGTAAATTAAGTCCCAGGTGCATCAGACCATTCCAAATTCTAGAATTAATTGGGGTTGTAGTGTACCATTTGGAGATGCTACCAACTCTCTCCAAAGTTCACGATGTGTTCCACGTATCATGGTTAATAAAATACATGCCTGACCCAATGAATGTACTCACCTATGAGGAAATTGAACAATAACATGTTCTATCTTATTATGAAGAGCCTACCAAGAATCTTGATACCAGGGAACAAGTGTTGAGAAACCATATGGCTTGTCTGGTAAAAGTCTTATTGTGAAGCCTTAAGATGGATGAGGCAACGTGGGAACCAGAGGAATATATGATGTGTAACCACGTCAATCGTTTTGTGTGGTAGTATTATAGAAATTATTAGGATGAAATTATTTGATGGAGGAAAAAATGTAACACCCCAAAATTCCACAATACATTTCCATTTGAATAATTCAATAGCTAGCATTGTACGCAACTTCATGATTCTAACACACCATGACCAATCAAACTAGCTGTTATGAATAGAAATACCCACTTTTTGAGATTTTATGAATTTTTTTTTTCAAAATGGACGTTATTTTTGAATTCGGAATATCAAAATTATCTTAGGGTGAATTTTTGGTATTTTTCTGAAAACATTCAATATGTGATGAATAGTAAAAAATACTGTGTTTTTGGATAAAACCAATTTTTAATTTAAATAATTTTTTAGATTATTTAAATTTATTTTATTTTAAAATAGATGCATAATTTCTATATATGTTCAATTAAATACACTAAAGTCAATTTACAATATGTTTAGATATATAAAAATTTTACTGAACTTTTTACAGTCTTTTATCGAACTCTTAGGAGCATTTGCAAATGTGACTGAAACATAAATTTATAGCTTCTGTGAGTTGAATTTCAAAAATCTGAGAGACAAGTTTAATATCAGTAAGTAAAATTTGGTTCAATAGGTTGAAAATATTTTTTTTGAAATAGTAGCTTTTGACTTTTATTAACCACGTTTAAAAGTAAATAGGGTAATTTAGGGTAAAAATGATATCATAATTACCCTAACACATGTCCTAATTGTTTTGGATAAGTATAATTCGTCCAAAAAGAACCTTAGGAAAATTATATGACCCTCTTTGGTCCACTTGGATTTGAATACAACATGTAATATTATTTTGTTTAAAGACGATCTGAAAGAGTGAAATTCAATATCTAATAACAAAACCATTTTTCAAATAGGGTTAGATGTAAGATAATTTCGACTATAAATATTATTTAGATATCTAAAAGTATTTCCTACATAATAAAATTTTATTTATAAATTTTAGACTTTAAATAATTTAATATATTTATGACACAATGATGATGTAATAATTACATTATTAATGAAAGATTAAAATAATTGATATTATAAATATCCAAATAAATGTAACTTGTAAATTTCAATTAAATAAAATTATTTTCTAGTATAATATTAAATTTTCGTGTTGATTAAATAATTTTTTTAAGTAATAACGTTGTTATGATTTTGACAAAAACAGATAATAAATAGTTTCAAAATTGACATAATTGAGTTTATACGACAAATACTATATTATTAATTAATATAATATTCCTAAAAATCAATGGTTCAGACAAAGGACTTATAAAGGATATATATATTTATAATTAACCACTTGGGGTTCTCTTGGATTGTTATTGTATGTTTATTAACCATATAATATTAAATAAAAACATACAAGGTAAATGTCAGACTATTTAACTAAGAGTTAAATCTAAAAGACAAGGTTAATATGATGACCTAAACCTGTATAAAACTTATAGGATGAGAGGATTTCAACCCGTTCCCACCTTATCCAAGAAATAAATTATTTTGGAGCCATTAGAAACCATATATGATTTTATTATATAATAATATTTCAAGCTTTTCCTTAAATGAACCTCAACTCACTTATAAACGGTACACCCCTATTCATAATTTAAAACCTCCAAAGCCATTTGGTTCAGAAAAAACTGGCCCAAATAACCTCCCAACATTCCCCCCATCATCTTAGAGTCCATCCTTTTTTCAGAAATCCAACCTAAGGAGCCCTTCTAATCAAATCAAAAGGAATAACCCGAAGAAGAGGTAAATATTTCCTCACCTCTTTCAAGTTATTTTTTTCTTCCACTTCCTATTTCTTTGTGATTTCCATTCAAAAATAATAACACAAGTGTCTTCTAAATAATGTGTTGTTTTTATTAAAATTTTACAACCATATTCATTATTCTATCAATCATACGAATGGAAAAGTCAACATATGTGCCTACGTACGGCTTACCGTCTCCATATCGTGGTGTAGTTGTTATTCAAACACTTAATTCTTTGGATAGGTATAATAAGGAGTATAAATAATATAAATAATAAATATAACATGTTAAATATTCTGTATATATTATATACCATCTGATTACGTAGTATTTCACCATCAATATAATGATATTGTCGCTCTTGTATACGTACGGATTACCGTCTCCATGAACGTGATGAGATTAATTCCCCATCATAGGTATTCAAGATTATATTTCCCTTTATGATTTAAAATAATGTTTTAAAAAAAATATCATTCTGTATATTAATCTAATATGTCCTATCCATAACAAACATGGCTTGTGTCAATAAGAATATAGAGGAAAATGAATTAGTTAACTCCCAAAATGATGATACTACTGAAATATTATAAACAAAGAAATATTAAAGGATCATATATGAAATAATATTTATGTATATTGTTCTTTTATAATTTAATAACAATGTTTTAACTACTATACAGGATTTAACATACCATCTACTAAGTAAAAGTACAAGGTAAGAGTAAATTTCACAATATCTTTATTATCCAAGGTTGTTTTTATGTAAGTATCTACTAGGACCTCTTTATCATCCACAAGAAGGTTTTCATAAAAATGTATTTACAAAAAAAATTTAGTATTTACTAGACTATGGGTTAAATAAATTTATACGCTTATTTTACCTTATATTTTATGAAAGGAATCTTTCCATCATTTTCAAAACAATGTACTTTATGACATTTTCGACAGAATTAAGGTAAGAATGTTTTTTAACATATACAGTGGGTGCAACTATTTTACACCATTATAACATCGTCTAAGATTCCCTCACATTCTTATAAGAATATTTTCAAAATAAATGTATTGTTTTATAATTATGTGACTCATAGATGATTTGAAACTAAAAAGGGATATTTCTCTCAAATAGTTTTGATTTATTTTATGTCATCATATTTTGATATAACTTACACTTGTTAGAAGGTGATTTATTATGATACAAATATTCCAAATTGTATTTATGGTTTTGTGATATGTTCGACTATGGATGTGTTATTTTTATACCATTCATGTCTTATTGTGAAGGAATTTACATTTTTTATGCCAATTATAATACGAATGTTTATGTTATGTTTCATCCTTTTCATATGAAGAATGTATTGGACTTATTATGTGACTGGTGGAGCCTACTATAGATCCTCAGTGCATCAGTAGGTCCCATGATACAATTAGATGTGGAATTGCATGAGGCCTTTCACAATTTGATATATGGTTTTGGCTGAGGCCTAAATCAATTTTAGATGTCTTAGTCGAGGCCTTGACAAGTTGTTTCAGAATGTCTGGCATTATACATTCCCTCATTAGGAAAATAATAATGATGGTTCATGTGGTTATTAGACTACTATAATACTCATGACTATGTTTTATTATGGCATAATTTACTCATCTCATATTCCTGCAATAATGTTTTCTTGTTTATTATTTGTAAAGGCATGTGTTATGAATTATTAAACCAGCCTAATGTTTATGTTGTATTCCGCTATTTTGTTTACCCTTTCTGGGCGTTTGAGCTAACCCCTTTCTTAGGTTTCATTTTCCCAGGATAGGAAGAAGTAAGTTATGATTGACTTGCAGGCCTAATCTAGGAGACATGGATGTTTCTAATGGAACAAATTAGTGTTTTATTTCTTTTGAAGATGTAATGCTGAACATCTGTATGTATCCTATTTCCAATAATACTAAACTAATCAGTCTTTCAAGAACTGATTCCTTGTATCATAACAATGTTATGTAATAATGAACTAACTCTGGGTAACTGGGTTCTAGGAATTGTAGTCCTAAACATTATGAACTATGAGAACTCTGATTCTTGACCAGATCTGAATACGCATGATTCCTACCAGAAGGCCTGAGCTTAAATTGTTGCCCATAAAAAATGGTCCATCCAATCATGTCTCCTAAAATGGACTACTTTAATGTGTAAGGCATAAATATTCTAAACTACGTGCATTTTGAATCCTCTCCCAATGATAAGTAGGAATCCCTAATTGTGGTCCTAATCCCAACATCAAGTAATCTTCTATCCTTCATTGATGACAATAAACTTCAGAGCAACTTATAATATGGCTCAAGTCAGCATCATCTCCATAGCATCAAATATATTCATGATTACAGTGATCATGCAACCCAAGGGTATCCCATGGACACACTCATTGGGATTGAACCAAGGATACACAAACATATGAAAACTACTTAAATCTATAATAGAGCCCCAAAACAGGCAACAATACTCCCTCAGAAGTGTGTGGTGTTCCAAACCACACATCCTTTCGACCAATAGAGTCTTTATGTGTCGTTGGTGAAATTTTCATCCAACTAGCTCCTACCCTTGGAAAGAAGGTCCATGAACCATTGATACCAGGACATTGGGAATGCTTGACTCCACTAATTAACCCATTTAAGACCACACAAAGATGTTATATCCAAGAAGGACTAATTTCATGAGTGCTTGAACCCCGCAAAATCTCCCTCGGGGACAAATAGTTCTTTCATTGTTAATTCAACTTTCATTAAAGGATCATGGCGTCAAACATGTTGAAACAAAGGAATGGTAAATTCGACACAAGCCCATCTCTATAGAAAAAGAGACTCATGATGATCCTTTTCAAACCATTTCCACATCGATCGCAAAACGCACCACCTCAGAGATGGAACAAACACCATGTCAGAAGGCGTGTGGGGGTCCCACATGACATGTGATACTCATCTCAACACAAAAACAATTTCCATTAATGATAGGGGACTACATGTGGAATGTTTTTCATAATACATGCCTTGTAGATGAGATTTTTGAAGAACACAAGGTTGATCCTGAAAATTCTATATATACCCTTTCAAATATCATTAATGAATGGTTGACCACTCGAATTGAATGGAATCTCATCTAACCATTGATTCATTATCTTTGATGGCCAAAAATAGTATTTCACATCCTCCCATAGAAACCACTACATACCTTTTTCAATTCCCATCATAATTGCTAATATAGATCATATATCTGTGGATTATCATCTATTTTCAATCCCACTCCATCTGAAAAACATTTATCCAGTCATTTTTCACACATCCACTGTGAATCTAAGGGCTTGATCCTAATCGGAACAACCTAGAAATGATTAACCATGGACCCATATCCAAATGGAGAAGACCACAAAGAATATTTTGAGGAAAATGTAGAAGAACCATTGATAATCCATATTTTTTGAAGAGTTGTTGGAGAAAAATCATATATCATGGATTGTTGGGTTGTGAAATGTGTAATGGACAAAAATAAATTGAACAACCAATTTAATTAAATAAATTGACTCATGAGATTCGTTAAACTCATTATAGATCAAAGAATATCATATAAGAACATGATCAATATTTTTATCATGGTTGAAATCTGAAATTTTTGAGCACCACCTCAAGATTGGATCTATAGTTACTAAAATAATACTCGATAGTGATGAGGATAATCTATTGTGACTGATATCTATCCATTCACCACGATCAGATCAATAGTCATCATCTTATCCCAATTCACCGATAAAGGACATCATATATCCTCTAATTACCTCCCAGTGTTATGATACTAACCATAGAAAAATTTATAACGACATATTTATATGGGATTAATGTTAGGCCATTTAAATTAAAATTAATAATTTAATCATTTATTTTAATTTATATTCAGCGACCTAGGGCTATCCCATCTGAATTTCCAACAATAATCAACTATAGGTTACTCCTAGGGTAAACCCTATACTATGTATTCAACTATGGTCTCAATTTTATGATACAATCAAGCACTCGAGAGATATTCCATTATTTAGGAAAATATCTGTGCATGTGACAGAAAATATATTGAATATTTTTTTAATGTTAATTAAAAGATCAATTAGTCTCAGAATCCAATGTATTATCTCTATCCAGATCCAAAAATATTATTCAATATAAATCAATGTATTGAACGAGAAAACTAAATTCTCTATATTATTCCATCATTAAAAAATTTCCATCCCTACAATTTACAAAACAAATTAAAGGTTGAGGATACTGAGACTGTATCTATATCACCCACTAAAAAGTTCTATCTTTCATTCCCCCATGTTGTAATAACATGTGAAACAATGGAATAATTCATCCATGTATGTTATTCCCCTTCAATTCCAAGATCACTGACATGTACTCTATGATAGTGGACCATCAACAATGTTTATAACATCCCATCCAATTACATGCATAGGATCATGCACTTATCTCCCTCTTTTCAACACAAGAATGAATTAATTCACATACTCTAACTATGTGAATTATAATAGGTACTAAAAAACCTCTCTAACCCTCTCCATGATCTTAAACATCCATTTTATCTTTTGGGATAACATTCCTCCTTGAACGAATCTCTACAATACTATTTTTTGGGACTCCTAGGAAAACATGGTATCCATACTATAACTACAATGGAATTATTCATCAATCTATAAATAAATATTAAAATTTTATTGGATGTTCTGATCCTTATATATAGTAACTTCACCCTCACAACAATCACTATCACAAAAACAAGGGCCCCAGCGTTTTAACCCATAGTATTCAACTAGTACGAAAGTGACCAACAAGATCCCTCATATATGGAATCGTGTAGATGATGATATAGTGGTGGATTGATAATCATTATGTTTTAAAAACACTAATGATGGAATGTGATCTTCTTTTTATGTCCCAATATCAACATGTGAACCCAAGTTATGTATTTCAGATCCAAAATGGTCAACACTTCCTAGCTAGATGAATTGGGAAAAACACTGTGATCAACTACAACTATTTCCTAAAATAATTCCACATATTCTCCCTAATCATTGTATGAATAATGAATCACCTTACTAAATGATCTAAAAGTAATTTACATGATGTTAGGATTCCTTTTACATGCACAAGTGTCCCAAAATATTTGTGAATTCATGTTTTTTATCACCTTTAGACAGGTGAGAAAACAAGATTTTAGCTTGAAAACATGTTGTAACTCCCTTGGCTTCCCAATATATCCAATGAGATCTCAGTACATCCTAACATCCACTAGAAGTACTTATAATGGAAAAAATGGCATCCACACCTCCTTCTTTAGTGTGACTACTGTCACCATCCATCCTCGAACAAGGATGATGCGATTCCCAACATTGTGAAATCCATTATGAACATATCCAATGGATGTCCAGTCATGCCGTATCTCACAATCAAAATACCTAACTAGTACCTTATTGGATCTATGAATATATAAAGGGGTAACTACTATAGACTAGAGGTAAATAACACTATTATCTCTTGTCCAATGTGCTCTAACTTGAAATCTAATCATACGTGGATGGAGTCAAAGATGACTACCACAAAATTATCTATGAAGAAATAAATATCCATTCCACATTTATTATAATTGATCTATGGAATTCAACAATTCTACGGGTGTCTCCATGAATTTAAAATATCTATAGTGTATTTGAAAATCCACTTATGGTATATCCCACTACAAAACAAGAGTTGGTGATAACCGATCTCGGTGGAAAACACTGAGAACCATTTCTCACCAAACCATTGGTTGACAAAATCAATAATTTTCAGAAGTGGAAACAATTTCTCACATGTCAGGTAATGAGGTCCACAAAATATAAAAAAATAATTTCTATACTCACTAGAAGAAAACAACTAAGTGTGAATGGAAGGGAACCATTATATATTGAGAAAAGCTTCAAAGGATCTCACTACCACTAAGAATATATTCCACTTGACTTTCTCTCTTGCTTCCCAGAGTTAGCTCACACTATTGTTAGAAGCGTATAATCACTAATCATCCCTACAAGATCCTCAAATACAATGATAGAAAAAGGATCCACTAGTATCACTAGTTCATGAAGAGAGGATATGATCATGAATAATGGGGCTTATTAATCTATGTGAAAACTGAAACTTGGGAATCGATGTCACACATCGTACCATGAACCACACTTGAAAAATTTGTGAGCTCATAATTATTGGAAATCATTCCATCCCCATCACCTATTTACATCCACCATGGATTAATATAAATATATTGAATAAAAAACCACAAAAAACATTTCATAGTAACTCATCCACCACACAACAATATGATAATGGGGTGGCACTAACTTGAGGACATGAATTATAGATCACATTTGAAGAATGTATCTTGTGGGGGGAATTGTACATCTACCTTTACTATACAATGTCACATCAGACATCATGTGAGTAGGTCAATTAGAAAACCCCATGCCTCCCTACAAAATCCTTTAATAATTGTGGTAAAATACTGTATCATACCTATGTCTCATTATACAACAAATAATGTAGATGGAACATAAATTGTAGATTGAAACACTCCTATAGCCTCTATGTAGATGACCTCTAAATCATGTGTCTATCCATGATTCTGACCACTAGCTTCCCAAGCCTAGGGTGGTCCACCTGGCCAAGGTTTTGGCAACATCATAACAATGATACTGCCACCGCTGTCTTCTCCCACATTTCCTCCATCTAGTCCACCTCCCCATGTATCCCCTTTCCCCATCCACCACTTATACCTACATGGTTCATTGATTGAATCTCAGACTACAGTATGATGGGTAGGACTATCCCATGTGATGTTTATATAACCCTCACTATCAATGAAATTATCATTCATCGATGGATAGAGTATTACCTAAGGTCCCCATGAGATATGAAGCCTCATTCAATGAGAACTATGTCGCATGCCTACTATCGATGCGTACTACTAACCCTCTATTATAGGAGATCAATACATTAGAATCTCATGATTTTTCACTCTAACTGTACACATGATCATCCAACACCAATATATCCATCCAAGAATCGTTTTTACATTTCAAATCCAGCTGAACCACATTTGGTGGGTAATTTAATTGATCAACATGAGAAAGAACCACGTGTAGAACATCCTAACGAATGACCGCCTCTGGACTAATCCCCTTCATAGATGCATGGTAACTCAATGGGATATAATCAAGAGTCCTCCATAGAAAAAAAATTACATTTAATCATTGAAAAATATTGAATGATACAAGACATACCACATTCAATGAACACATATATATATGGGAAACCGACATAAGAAGGTTAGTCAACAGACTTAATCCTAAATGATGCATGTTCAAATGGTACCTTTAACCAATGTATTAGAATGGTGAGTTACCATGTTGGTAGTCAGAGTCATAATGAATAAATAAATTTCCACTACATAAAAACTAGCTTCCTTGGACTGAATCCCACACTCTAGAAACATTGAAACTATTTCTCCATGTTTCTAACCAATTTTTAAAAGAAAACAATAAGAAACACCATCTCGATGTCAAACCACCCCAGATACAAATGTTTAGTGACCCTACCCCCTATAAAATGACTGGATTATGAATGATAGGTCTACCACAATACTCTGCCCACCTCTATAGTTTAGTGGTTAATAATAAGCACAAAGAATTCATAAATAAAATTGGATGCCTTAACTTATTGTACCTATACGCACTCCCCCTACCATCCCCATGAATTAGTGATTATGAATAAAATTAATATTATAACCCAACTTGAAAACCAAGCATTTAATTACCTTTATGGTATAAAAAATTCTAGAAAAGATAATCCAAAAATGAAAATTTCAAAATACATGCCCCGAAGAATATATGTCCCAACATGAAAACCAATATAAATGTAACAATGAGACATACCAACACCATGATCCATGATTTACCACCACAAATTTTCTATGCACTTTAGTATCCCAAAGATCCACCAATGCAACCACCAATATATATTTCATTTGAAGAGTACATGAAATGTGTTGGAAAATACTATATAGGTGTGAATATATACATACCCAATAGGATTCCCTAAATACTAATGAGAGGGAAATAGATATTACTAAAGAACTATTTAGATCAAACCAATGAAAGTGGGAAATTAAACCCAACAATATAAACATATATGATCATACTAGAAACCTAGAAAATGATGAAATGTGATCTACATTTCATAGAAGAATTCATGCAAATGAGTCTACATATAGCACTAAGTGAACATAATTGATACTCAACATCTCATCTTTCTATCCAAAAAAAATCATGAAGATGACCCACACCTCACAGCTCATCCACATCCTGATAGAGTATAGTCTCCCCTAGATATAAGAACCACCCCCTGTTTAACAAGGATGTATGTCTCCATATCAAGGCCTAGACTATGGAGTAATAGTTCCCTGATGTGATGTGGGAGTACTGTCTCTATAGAAAGGGAACCTACACCCCAGTGAAATAGGGGTGTATCAGCCCTGTATCTGTACAAAAAGTGTGGAGGACTTGCACCCTAGTGTGATAGGGGAGTACCATCGTCATGGAAAGAGGAATTCCACTCTAGAGAGATAGGGGAATATCACCTCTATATCTACACAACGAATGTGGATGAGTTGTTCCTTTCTTCCAAAGTGGGTTCCAACTCAATGGATAGAGGACCCATTCCCTTGTATGATAGAGAATTATCACCTCTATATCCATATAATTAGTATGGAGGACTTCCTCTACAGTAAAACTAGGGAGTACCATCTTCTTGGATAGAAAACCTATTCCCTAGAGAGACAAGGGAGTATTTCCTCTATATAAAAAAATGTATGGAGGACCCACGCCCCAATGCGATAGGGGAGTCTCATTTCCGTATATCATGGACTTATACCCTTGTATGACAGGGGAGTAACAACACTGTATCTCTATACAATGTATGGTGGACTCGCACTCTATTATGGAAGGAGAGTATTGTCATTATCTGAACTATATAATGATCATGTGTGAATAATTTCATCATCATGTGTCAACTAAAAAAGAATCATTCTGGGAATATCTCACATTATATATCAAAAATACAATAAGAATTTTAACATCACTTTCTATATGAAATAACTCATGATAGTATAGGTAAATGTTAAATCTATGTCAAAATGATTTAAAATTTAGAAGAAGATATTCTATAATGAATTACATGACATGTAAGGCGGTCCACACAACAAGTGAAATCATGTGCCCCCTATATATGTCCTAAAAAAGATATTTAGCCAAGTAAAACTACATGACATGTCTGATTACTACGTGGTGTGTATATACCTTTATAGGGATATCCATTTTCATTATCCACTTACATTACCATCAAAACATGCACATATACTTGTTTATGTCCATCCTATTATGTCCTATAATGGGTACGAGTCCTTGTCAAATCCCATCAAGTTGGGTGTGCCTATGTGTCAAGCTGTGTCCATGTCCCATAACTCTTGAATATACACTAATATACCATAACTGGGTTACCCTAAATTTGGATGTCCCACATGGTATGTGATGCTTATATTCACCTAGAAACCCTAGTCCCATCATCCATGGGATTATATGAGTTGTGTTCATAATATTACATTCTGTATAGTCATTAATTTTTAGAACTCCACATCCATCACTTGAATACCATAACTACCATTTATAGTTTTTCTGATTTATGGTTTACCACTAAAATCAAATAGAATCGCCTATTGATGTCAATTCCTAGGCTCTAATAGTTGGAAATCAGATTTTTTTATCATTCCCTCGACACCAACACATCGCTTGTATGCTTTTCATCATCTTTTCCACTATGGATCATATACCCATGAAGTATCATCCCCATTACATTTTTATCCATAAAAAACTATGTTCTTGTCATTTTTTTGAACATATAAAATGAATTTGAGTGCATGATCATGCTCGCACAAGCCCAAAAATTTAAAACCATGGACCAATAGCTCAATGGTAAAGAATTCTAAAAACATGTTTCAGTAAAGGCGCAAATATAAATGTAAATCAATCAACTCGTAAAGTTTTCTTGTAAACAAATAATATAATGAGAGTATTTTTTTATGAAATTAGGAATAAAAATGAATATATATAATAAATAATTTACTTTTACACATAAGGTCATGTGAATGATTAAAATAATCACAAAATAATAAATAGAATATTAAAACACAATACATAGTTTAATAAATGGTGGACAAAATAATTGATAATCCCTTTCTCAAAATTGTATTAATAATTTTTCAATCACAAATTCACTAAAAATATAGAAAATTTGATGCATATACATCACATCAATTCACATTAATCAGAACACCATTCATCGTCTAATCCTAATTCACCAACACAGGTCATCGGAGATCCTCTCAAAAACATCCCAGGGTTATGTAACCAACCCTATAGAAATTTTGTTATTGAGTATTTATAAAGTGTAACGCCCCGACCCCAACTACCCAGAGTCGGTGCATTAATTACATAACATTGGCATGATCACAAGAAAGATCAAATCACGAAAGACCGATTGGTTTAGTAGCCTTGGAAACACTAGATATATTCATAAGTTTTACATTACATCATTAAACGAAAAACTACTACAACAACAAATTGTCTCCATAATCCACACTATAAACCCCTCATAATATCCCTGCAAGTCAATCATAATTTACTTCTTCACTACCTGGGAAAAATAAAACATAGAAAAGGGGTGAGCTCAAATTCCCAGTAAGGATAACAATATAGCGGAACATTCAAAATAAGCATAAACATTTAAGGCAATGAATTACTAAAACAAAAGCCTTTTAAAATTGAACTTCAACATAGTATGGCAAAAGTAAAATGAAATAATGCCATTTACTTGTTCACATGGATATTCTACTAATCGAATAATCACAGGCAAAAATCAATAACCACTTTCATAATGTTGGAATGCATAATGCCAGACTATCATAACCACATAGCCAAGGCCTCGTGCCAAGACTACAAATAAGATTTTGTCAAGTCCTTGTGCCAAGACACTAGTTTGTCTCATGGACCTACCGATGCATCGAGGAGCTATAGCGGGCTCCACCCGTCACTTATTAAGTCCAATGCATTCCCATATGAAAAGGTTTAAACATAACATAAACATTCGTATTAAAACTAGCATACGAAATGTCAATAATTTCACCATAAACTATGAATGGTATAAAAATAGCACATCCACAGTCAAACATATCACAAAACCTTCAATACAATATAGAAGTTTTGTATCATAATAAATCAACTTCAAATAATCTTAAAATCCATCAAAGGATGTTGACATAGATGAAATAAAAATTCTTTTTAAAGAAGTATCTCCTTTTATTTTGAAATCATTTAAGATCCATATAAAATAAAACATTTTCTTTGAAAATATTCTTATAAGCTTGTATGGAAAGCTTCGACGATTTTATAACGGCGGAAAATAACCGCACCCGCCGTATAAGTTAAAAAAACATTCTTACCTCAATTCTGTCGAAAAGGTTAAAAAGGACATTGTTTTGAAAACGACGGAAGGATTCCTTTATAAACCTCTTATAAAAAGTCAAAAAAGGGTATAAATGACTTTAACCCATATTCTTGTAAATAGTAAAAATGTTTTGAAAAACATTTTTAAGAAAACATGGATGTGGATGATAAAGAGATCCCAGTAGATTATTACGTTTATACAACCTCGGATAATGAAGAGATTGTGAAATAACCATTACCTTGTACTTTTCCTTGGTTGAGGTAGGTTAACCTCCTGTATAATGGTGAAATAATTGTTATTAAATTATACAAGAATCATATATATTAATATGATATCATATATGATCTTTTAACATTGATTTATTAATAATATCTTAGAATTATTATCGTTTCGGGTGTTAACTTACTCATTTTCTTTTATATGTTTTGTTACATAAGCCATGTTTGTTGTATCTTATTCATATCCAGAATGATATCAAGTCCTTAAACATCATTTTTAAATCATAAAATGATAATTATACTTGAATGGATACGATGGAGAATGAATCTCATCGCGTTCGTGGAGACGGTAGTCCGTACGTACGCACGAGCGACAATATCATTCTTTTGATATTAAAATAATATATAAATGAATTGTATATTATATATACAGAATCATTAACATGTTATATTTATTATTTACATGAGTTAAACATCATTATTATACCCATCCAAATAATATTATATTGAATAACAATTACACCACGACGTGGAGACGGAAAGCCGTACGTACGCACGTATGGTGACATGTTATTCAAAGGGTGGATAGAATACTGAATATGGTTGTACCATACTTTTATATAACATCACAGTATATGTGATATACTGGAGTTATTATTTTAGAATGGTAAGAACAAAGGAAGAAGAAGTGGAAGAAGAAATGAACTTAGAAAAGGGTGGTGAAATCATTACCTCTTCTTCGGGTTCTTCCTTTTGATTTGATCAAAAGGGCTCCTTAGGTTGGCTTTCTGATCAAACTAAGGCCTCTAGGTTGTAGTGAGGGATGTTGGGAGAGTATTTGGGCAGAGTTTGGCCGAACCAAAAGGCTTTGAAGGTGTGAAGAAATGATAAGGAGGAGTTCCCTTTTATAAGAGGGGTGAGGGGCACCTTTGGAAAAGCTAGAAATATTAATTTATAATAAATTCATATTCGGTTTCTAATGGCTCCAAAGTTGATTATTCAAAGGTTAAGGTGGGGATAGGTCGAAAACCACTCAACCAATAGAATTTAGATAGGTTTGGATACTTATATTAACCTTATCTTTAAGTATTAACTCTAAGTTAATTAGTTTCACTTTTACAATGTCTCTTTGTATTTTTATATAATATGGTTAATAAACTTACTATATACATCCAAGAGACCCCCAAGTGGTCAATTAATGATTAACCTATCATAATATAAGTCTCTTGGCCGAACCTTAGATTTTTAGGAATTTAATATCAATTAATAATATAATATTTTTTTTAAGAACTCTTTTATGTCAATTTTGACACTATTCAATAGTTGATTTTTGTGAAACTCATAACAGATTGATTACTTCGAACAAAGTCCATTAAATCAATCATAATATATCATATTAGCCTAGAAAATTAGTTTAATTCATTAAAAGTTTCATATTATATTTATTTGGGTATTTATAATATCAATTATTTTAATTTTTCACTATTTTAGTAATTACAGCATCATCATTGTGTCATAAATAAAATAAATTATTTAATGTCTAAAAATTATAAATAAAATATCATTATGTAGGAAATCTTTTTATCTTTCTAATGAATATTTATAATCGAAAATCCAACAGGTATAACCCTATGTAAAAATTTTTCTTCTAAAAGATGTAAGCTTATGCCATTTTTATTTTTATTTTAGCTTTATTAAAATAATGTGTCATTATCACTTACAAGTGGATCCATGGGGACCCAAAATAGACCCAAAGATGCCCATGGTCGACCATGTATCAACCAATAGGGTTAAGACACGTTTTAGGGTAATTTAGTATTATTATAATATTATTTTTTAACCCTTATTTACCGGATTTACCCTTAACCATGGTAAATATAATATTTACCGCAGTAATTATTCAAAATGTCTAAAAATAAAAGTTACCTATTTACACAATTTGAACATCCTGATTCCAAATATGGAATCCATTTTTCTAAATTCAAAACACAGAAGTGGCAGAAATTAATTTAAAATTAATTCCCGCTGTCAAAACAAAAAGCGTGTTTTTAAGAGATAATAACTACCAAAAGATTGACACTTGTTTATGTTCGGTTTAATTGTAAAATTATGTCCAATGACCAACATTATATTAAATAGTAAAAATATATTCTAAATATACTTCAAAACCACTCAAATTCATAATTTATCACTATTAATTATTTTGATTAAAAAAGTTGTTTTTAATTAAAATTTAGTAATTTTCACTATTCATCAAAATATGAAAGTTATCAGAAAAGTACCAAAATTTCACCTTAGGCTAAATTTGATATTCCGAATCCAAAAATGAAGTCCATTTTAAAATATAAAATATATATAATTTCAAAAAGTAGGTATTACTATTCATAACAGCTAGTTTGATTGGTTACGGTGTGTTAGAACTCGAAGTTGCGTACAACACACGCTACTGTTTTATTCAAAGGAAAGCGTACCGTGGAAGCATGGGATGTTTCATTTTAAATTTTTTGATGTCTCCAATTAGTCAAAAAGTTTAAAATATTGTATTTAAAAAGGTTTCACTATCAAAAGTTGATAAAAGTGCAATACTGAAAATGAATCTGTTCTTGCATTATGACTAAGAAACTCATAATATGGATTCTAAAATTATAAGGATTATATAAAGTTTAAAATTTAGTTAATACTATTCATGACCTCTTTTAATGGCTTTTTTTTGGCAAGTCATGGTGCAATTGAACTCAGTGTTGCGTGTAGTGCAAGTTATTGAATTATTTTGAAGAAATAACACACTATGAAATCTTGGGGTGTTACATTCTCCCCTCCTTCAATAAATTGCGTCCTCGCAATTTGAAATTGTTCTTCAAAAATAAAAGGTTGAAAGTAGAAAATATATTTGTGGGAAAACCCACATCAGAAATTGGGTTACTAAAATTTAGTATTAATATGAGGAAAAGAGAAATCAAAGGGTCACCACCAAATTATGATCTCGATTAAGAGAACATTGGTGGAAATTAGAGACATATAATCAGAGGAAAAACGTAAATATTTATAGGTAGTGATTGAGGTCATCAATCACAAACAAGTGTATAATTGAGGTCCTTAAATTCATCAATCTATGATGATTTGAAATACCATCGGTTCAACAAAACATAGGGTATTAGGATAACACATTTTTGACGTTTCAAAATATCTTAGTTGAAATCCCACATCGAAAAATGAATTAATGAGGCCTCTATTTAAAATAAAGAGTGGAAAGTATGAAGATTACCGAAAATAACACATACTAGGGTTCCATGTAGGAAAATATGGATATGGAAGAGAAATCTAACCATCAATTATCTGATGGAGAGTGGTAGAGAACATGGCTATGAAAAGGCCAACAATCCCAAAGCCATAAATTAGTGATGATTTAAGGTACCATCTAGGACAACATTTTTGTTCTAAGTTTCTTTTCTTAATATTGAGGAATTTATTTATGAGATTGGCTAAGATCATAAGGAGATATAATTACTTTATAATTAGTGTTTTATCCATTAATAAATTTCTACCACAAACTCATCTTTCACTCTAAAAGATAATAGAATGTAAAAAAAATTCTATTTACACTATTCGTATAGGGTTCCAAAATAAAAGAATTTATAATTCATCTAAAAGATCTTTTAATAAAAACTACATTATTTAATCCAGGACATCTCGTGGGCCAGTGGTAGGTGATACACCCTTGTCGCCCTTCGGTTGCGGGTTCAAGTCTCGTAGCCTTGCCGGACGCGACGGGTTGCCGCCCGACCTCCGGGTTGTCCTTTTATGGCAATCCAAAATAATCCAAACAAGAACTATCCAAAATAATTCTATCCAAACTCACAGTCCAACTTTTATAAGGAGGGTAAACATAATGTAGATCTTTTTTAACCCGTAATAGCATATGAATACCTTCATCGTGTATTCTTTTAATACACTGAAACATCCTGAATTACCATATTTTTTATTGATTACATTCATGCTCCCTTATTCCATATTGAATGTTGGATATACTTCATCAATCCAAAAATGTTTTAAACCCCAACAATGATGGAATATACAAATCATTAATCAGTTCCAAGGTAGTCAAGAATATCCAATATAATTTTTCCAAAATAATCATGTATTATTCGAAAATCACTACCTCGGTATCAGAACTATATTATGGTTTATCATTCTGTCAACCATATATTTTCCAAAAATTTATCCTGATATTGAGTCACTTTTCTTTGTTCCACACAATCTCAAGTCCTTAATGAAATAATACTGCAGTTCAATCCTTATATACTCCATAATTATTATAACAAGTACATTGTTGATACAACACTCAATTGACATAATCAACATAAGAACTCTAATCATTCTTCTTCATCTGTGGTAGTATCATAACTTGATTATTATCCAATAGCATCATTTGTGGCATAGTCTGATGACTGGGACATAGGTTCGCGTAGTGTCCAAACTCCTTGCAAATGAAGCATTGTACATTTGAAACCATTTTCTTACCCTTGCAGTCATGTACTTTGTGCCCTTTTCCTCCACACTTATAACAAACTCCCATTCCTTTCAGGCAATTTCCAGGGTGTTTCTTTCCACAGTTACCACATATGGGAAAATTCTTCTTTTCCCTCTTCCCTTTATCCATTTTTCTCTCTTCCATCCTTTTATTCTCTTGCTTCCCTTCAAAGCCATAGGACTCAGTAAACTCTTTACTTATCTTATCAACATATGATATTATTTCATCATATGATGATAATACATGGGAGACTATTTCTCTTATAAATTCTAGCTTTAGACCATGAAAGATATGATCCTTCCTTCTCTTTGGATCATGTTCATTTCTGGAGTTCTCATTCCTTCTACTGGGCGCCATTTCTATACCATGGCATAAACTAGATCAGTTTATGAATCAAAACACATAATCCCATACTTATAAAACACTTAACATAAATTGAACTATTTATGGATATAATCCATAATCATAAAAATGTTTTCTTTGAGGAAGTATATAGTCATAAACCCTTCATAATGATTTGTAAAGAAAATGAGAGTTATCCTAAGCATATCCCCCGGGAGTGTCGTAACCAAGAGTGCAGCAAGGCCCGTTGTCGTGCACCAGTTCCCGTTCGAGTCTAGCTCAAAGCGGTGTTTTCGGGTTTTACCCCTAGGTACATCTGTGCCAGAGCCGCCTCTACCTGCTCGTATCCAGACAGGGATGTATTGCTTGGAAAACTCCCAAAATCTCTACAATACCAAAATTCTAGGAAGTTCTTCTATACTAATCCTCAAAGTTTATCTTAGGTCTATGTTCTCTAATCAGAGTTTATCTAAATCTAGCTTCCAAGGTTTGTACTAAACTTCCTCTGATACCAACTGTAACACCCCGACCCCAGCTACCCAGAGTCGGTGCATTAATTACATAACATTGGCATGATCACAAGAAAGATCAAATCCCGAAAGACCGATTGGTTTAGTAGCCTTGGAAACACTAGATATATTCATAAGTTTTACATTACATCATTAAACGAAAAACTACTACAACAACAAATTGTCTCCATAATCCACACTATAAACCCCTCATAATATCCCTGCAAGTCAATCATAATTTACTTCTTCACTACCTGGGAAAAATAAAACATAGAAAAGGGGTGAGCTCAAATGCCCAGTAAGGATAACAATATAGCGGAACATTCAAAATAAGCATATACATTTAAGGCAATGAATTACTAAAAAAAAGCCTTTTAAAATTGAACTTCAACATAGTATGGCAAAATTAAAATGAAATAATGCCATTTACTTGTTCACATGGATATTCTACTAATCGAATAATCACATGCAAAAATCAATAACCACTTTCATAATGTTGGAATGCATAATGCCAGACTATCATAACCACATAGCCAAGGCCTCGTGCCAAGACTACAAATAAGATTTTGTCAAGGCCTTGTGCCAAGACACTAGTTTGTCTCATGAGACCTACCGATGCATCGAGGAGCTATAGCGGGCTCCACCCGTCACTTATTAAGTCCAATGCATTCCCATATGAAAAGGTTTAAACATAACATAAACATTCGTATTAAAACTAGCATACGAAATGTCAATAATTTCACCATAAACTATGAATGGTATAAAAATAGCACATCCACAGTCAAACATATCACAAAACCTTCAATACAATATAGAAGTTTTGTATCATAATAAATCAACTTCAAATAATCTTAAAATCCATCAAAGGATGTTGACATAGATGAAATCAAAATTATTTTTAAAGAAGTATCTCCTTTTATTTTGAAATCATTTAAGATCCATATAAAATAAAACATTTTCTTTGAAAATATTCTTATAAGCTTGTATGGAAAGCTTCGACGATTTTATAACGGCGGAAAATAACCGCACCCGCCGTATAAGTTAAAAAAACATTCTTACCTCAATTCTGTCGAAAAGGTTAAAAAGGACATTATTTTGAAAACGACGGAAGGATTCCTTTATAAACCTCTTATAAAAAGTCAAAAAAGGGTATAAATGACTTTAACCCATATTCTTGTAAATAGTAAAAATGTTTTGAAAAACATTTTTAAGAAAACATGGATGTGGATGATAAAGAGATCCCAGTAGATTATTACGTTTATACAACCTCGGATAATGAAGAGATTGTGAAATAACCCTTACCTTGTACTTTTCCTTGGTTGGGGTAGGTTAACCTCCTGTATAATGGTGAAATAATTGTTATTAAATTATACAAGAATCATATATATTAATATGATATCATATATGATCTTTTAACATTGATTTATTAATAATATCTTAGAATTATCATCGTTTCGGGTGTTAACTTACTCATTTTCTTTTATATGTTTTGTTACATAAGCCATGTTTGTTGTATCTTATTCATATACAGAATGATATCAAGTCCTTAAACATCATTTTTAAATCATAAAATGATAATTATACTTGAATGGATACGATGGAGAATGAATCTCATCGCGTTCGTGGAGACGGTAGTCCGTACGTACGCACGAGCGACAATATCATTCTTTTGATATTAAAATAATATATAAATGAATGGTATATTATATATACAGAATCATTAACATGTTATATTTATTATTCACATGAGTTACACATCGTTATTATACCCATCCAAATAATATTATATTGAATAACAATTACACCACAACGTGGAGACGGTAAGCCGTACGTACGCACGTATGGTGACATGTTATTCAAAGGGTGGATAGAATACTGAATATGGTTGTACCATACTTATAATAACATCACAGTATATGTGAGATACTGGAGTTATAATTTTAGAATGGTAAGAACAAAGGAAGAAGAAGTGGAAGAAGAAATGAACTTAGAAAAGGGTGGTGAAATCATTACCTCTTCTTCGGGTTCTTCCTTTTGATTTGATCAAAAGGGCTCCTTAGGTTGGCTTTCTGATCAAACTAAGGCCTCTAGGTTGTAGTGAGGGATGTTGGGAGAGTATTTGGGAAGAGTTTGGCCGAACCAAAAGGCTTTGAAGGTGTGAAGAAATGATAAGGAGGAGTGCCCTTTTATAAGAGGGGTGAGGGGCACCTTTGGAAAAGCTAGAAATATTAATTTATAATAATTCATATTCCGTTTCTAATGGCTCCAAAGTTGATTATTCAAAGGTTAAGGTGGGGATAGGTTTAAAACCACTCATCCAATAGAATTTATACAGGTTTGGGTACTTATATTAACCTTATCTTTAAGTATTAACTCTAAGTTAATTAGTTTCACTTTTACAATGTCTCTTTGTATTTTTATATAATAAGGTTAATAAACTTACTATATACATCCAAGAGACCCCCAAGTGGTCAATTAATGATTAACCTATCATAATATAAGTCTCTTGGCCGAACCTTAGATTTTTAGGAATTTAATATCAATTAATAATATAATATTTGTTTTAAGAACTCTTTTATGTCAATTTTGACACTATTCAATAGTTGATTTTTGTGAAACTCATAACAGATTGATTACTTCGAACAAAGTCCATTAAATCAATCCTAATATATCATATTAGCCTAGAAAATTAGTTTAATTCATTAAAAGTTTCATATTATATTTATTTGGGTATTTATAATATCAATTATTTTAATTTTTCACTATTTTAGTAATTACTGCATCATCATTGTGTCATAAATAAAATAAATTATTTAATGTCTAAAAATTATAAATAAAATATCATTATGTAGGAAATCTTTTTATCTTTCTAATGAATATTTATAATCGAAAATCCAACAGGTATAACCCTATGTAAAAATTGTTCTTCTAAAAGATGTAAGCTTATGCCATTTTTATTTTTATTTTAGCTTTATTAAAATAATGTGTCATTATCACTTACAAGTGGATCCATGGGGTCCCAAAATAGACCCAAAGATGCCCATGGTCGACCATGTATCAACCAATAGGGTTAAGACACGTTTTAGGGTAATTTAGTATTATTATAATATTATTTTTTAACCCTTATTTACCGGATTTAACCTTAACCATGGTAAATAAAATATTTACCGCAGTAATTATTCAAAATGTCTAAAAATAAAAGTTACCTATTTACACAATTTGAACATCCTGATTCCAAATATGGAATCCATTTTTCTAAATTCAAAACACAGAAGTGGAAGAAATTATTTTAAAATTAATTCCCGCTGTCAAAACAAAAAGCGTGTTTTTAAGAGATAATAACTACCAAAAGATTGACACTTGTTTATGTTCGGTTTAATTGTAAAATTATGTCCAATGACCAACATTATATTAAATAGTAAAAATATATTCTAAATATACTTTAAAACCACTCAAATTCATAATTTATCACTATTAATTATTTTGATTAAAAAAGTTGTTTTTAATTAAAATTTAGTAATTTTCACTATTCATCAAAATATGAAAGTTATCAGAAAAGTACCAAAATTTCACCTTAGGCTAAATTTTATATTCCGAATCCAAAAATGAAGTCCATTTTAAAATATAAAATATATATAATTTCAAAAAGTAGGTATTACTATTCATAACAGCTAGTTTGATTGGTTACGGTGTGTTAGAACTCGAAGTTGGGTACAACACACGCTACTGTTTTATTCAAAGGAAAGCGTACCGTGGAAGCTTGGGATGTTTCATTTTAAATTTTTTGATGTCTCCATTTAGTCAAAAAGTTTAAAATTTTGTATTTAAAAAGGTTTCACTATCAAAAGTTGATAAAAGTGCAATACTGAAAATGAATCTGTTCTTGCATTATGACTAAGAAACTCATAATATGGATTCTAAAATTATAAGGATTATATAAAGTTTAAAATTTAGTTAATACTATTCATGACCTCTTTTAATGGCTTTTTTTTTGTCAAGTCATGGTGCAATTGAACTCAGTGTTGCGTGTAGTGCAAGTTATTGAATTATTTTGAAGAAATAACACACTATGAAATCTTGGGGTATTACATAAAGTATTATATTTAATTCAATTAAATTAAACTAAAAAATTAATATTATATTTTATTTTAAATTGTCTTTCCAATGCATGCCTTGTCCAAAAGTTTGACACACACCAACAATAGGTTCTCTTAAGGTAGAACACATGATCTGGTTACAACTGTTGTATATGATTTATTATCCAAGATAACAATCAAGGTAAATTATTTAATTTATGAAAATATATTAGCATTTGATACGAAATATATTTAATATTTTTATAAAATTAATTTTGGGCACACCGGGCATCAAAATCATTAAATGTCTCATCAAATATCTTCAAAAATATTTATTAATATATTTTAATGCCTTACTACGAAAAAACAGAGTCTCTACATGTAATGATTATTGGAATTTTTAGACCATATAACAATAAATTATATTTTACAAAACATGTGATTTTGATGATTACATGTCATGTAGCTAGTTAATACATAGAATTTCCTACTTCATCTTATATCTATTTTATACCATCCCCTTTCATGATTAATAGTAAAAAATATTGTTTATTTGTTTCCAACAAGTCCCCAAAATATATTATTCCTCAAATAAACTATACATGTACTAATATTTCATTTTTTTTATTTTATTGTAACTGTAATCATTTCACCCATCAAGGTGACACCTATGCCACCAAAGAAGATCAATTCTACTATACACCACACACCAATGACATTCCCCATAAACGATTGCAACATATAGCCTTCATGGACATGGTTGTTGGCCACTACAAAGGACAAATAGTGCTCAAATTTTCTTTGAGGGAATCCTAAGGAGTGAAAACGGACTAGGGGCTAAAAATAATCTATTTCTCACTACATTTTTTGTTTTTTCAAAATAAATTATTTTGGAAAAATATAAGGGTTTGGGGTTTGGCCCATTGATTGATGAATTACTCTTAGTGGTACAATAAAAGAAAAATACATTGAAAAAATAAATATTATCCTTATTATTGTTATTATTATTTCATTTATTACTAATGTTATCCACTAATTTAAGTTATAACACCCTAATATTTTAGATATTATTTACATTTAAATAAATATTATTTCTTTGATAAAATCTATCACTAGAAATATTATTTTTTAAAAAATCAAAGTATACACCAAAAAAATTATTACAATTCTTGTAAAACCAAGCCATTAAATTTAGTGGTACTTATAGAAATAAAAACATTATAAAATATATATAATTTTATTACTTATATAAATGTGTTTATTAATTTTTAATAAATAAGTACAAAATTTTTATCAAAGACTTTTTTGGATACAAAAAAGAATTTTCATCAAAAATGATTTAGTGATTTTTGTACATTGTACATATAATTATTTTATACCACCTTATGAATTTTATTTTAAAAATTTATCATTATTTCTTAAATCATAATGTCAAAATTATCTTATAGATATATTTTTATTTTAATGAAAATATATAATTTTTAGTGAATAATGTAAATTAGCATTTTTATAACACAATAACATATTTTCATTGAAAACCCACATAATATTCTGAATTTGATCCAAAATTAACAAAAAAAACTATTTTACCTTTATATAATATAATTATAAATATTAATCAACATTTCAAATTATCTGATTATAAAAATAATTTAGATTTAAAAGGCTTATTTTTTTTGAAAAATGATTTTCATTTCACATTGCAGGATAATTATAAAGTATATTTCAAAAACTATAAGATAATTAATTTGGTAAAATGGATTCATTATTTTTAAATATTTAAATTTTTATTATTTAATAATAATAATAGAAATGTTTTTTAAATGAATAATAATAAAAAAATTATAATTTCATCACTATGGTAGACGGGTCAATCTTGTTAACCTATTTTAAAACTAAGCGACATAGCCAGCATTTTTCAACCTCAATATTATTGGATGATGTTCTTTTAAAATTTATCACAAAGTTGTTGATAATAATTTTTTATTATACAAAATCAAATTAAACTATACTAGTTAATATTATTTGTAATTAAAAAGAAAAAAATTACACTCTCTTAAATTTAATTATATCTTTTGTCTTCAAATTGAGAAAACTAAAACGTTATAATGAGTAATAAATGGTTTTTTGATTAAATTTTATTAAATTTTTATGTTAATTTATTTTTATTTTATTTTAATTATATAGCTACATTAAATTCATATGTAATAGAGACATGATATTTCATAAATTAATAAAAGAATAAAATAAATATAATATAAATATTAAGTGTAATATAATTTGAATAAATTTTCTTGTTTTTATTAATTTATATGAAAAATTTAAACATATATAGACGTTTAAATTGAATATATTATAATTTCATTTCATCAATGTTGTTCTAAATGTAAAATTAAATGGAATGTTCCAAAAAATGATATTGATGATATTTTATGAAAAATAATATTTAATAAAATATTATCTCCTCCCATGTGAATTTAATAAGGTTTTAAATATCAACCATGGTTAATTTATGAGTCATTTTTCCATTTATGATAAAATTCATACCCCTTTAACATTGAAATATTTGATCTTATGGTTATGGTTCAAATAAGTTAACTATGGGATTAAACAGAATGATATGGTTTAAAATACCTCCTAATCATATAAAAAATTTACTGGTTGATTGTATGAAAGACATATAATACCTAATATTTAAATATCAGGCCATTCAGAATCATTTTCTAGAGAATGAATTTTTTCATTTTAATCTGTTAAGAAATTCCAAAACTGCCCCTCCAATCACTTATTAATTGGAACCTCCTCTTCTATTTTTCATAATATTTATATATACATTGGATTCATCCAGTACATACTAAAATACCTTATGATTTTACATTCCCATTTCCTAGAGGCCCTTTTTATTATAAAATTATTTAAGGAATGATTATGGATAAATCCTAAAGAGGTTTTATAATGAAGTGGTGTCGTTTCTAAAAGAGGAGTTTTTTTATTTCTGATTGTACTGTCATAAAATATTACTCATTTATGAATAAATAAAAACACAAATATCTTGAATATACTTTTATGTTATTATTATAATGTAATAATCTATATCCATCCATTATTCCATCAAATTGGATATGAAACTATCGATCATTTCTACGATGAACTGATACCTCACTAACCAATGTAATTCATATTCCACCACCTCCTCTCATTAATGAAAACAAGGATATATTTAACACACACACACACACATATATATATATATATGGTATTTATTAATTTTTTTGACTTAGTGAATCATAATATAAAAAATCACATCAAACCTTACAATCCATTGGAAAACGATAACGTTGTTCACAGGTATGTGTGGACTACCCTCTCCTTGATGCGATGTAATTCATTTTTGATTTCCATTTTACATTATCGTAAATGAGGTTAGATTTTACAGATGAATGTAATTTATTTTAAATAATAATTAATATTTAAAGGTAATGTTTTCTTTAATTTATTTTATTTAATCCTTCGTACAATGAAAGCATCATTCATTTGTATGTATGACATTCCATCTCCATGAATAGTATAATTCGTTTTTCAATATAAAACATATATGGATGAATATATATATATACAATGAATATTTATTATATTTAAATGATTATTAAAATTCTATAGAATATGGACTGATGATCAATGTATAAGTACCAAAACTACCGAACTATAAATTAATGAAAAACAAAGAATTTTTCATCCAGAATAGTGATTTGAATAATGAACTATTAATAAAAAGATTATAAAAGGATATAGTTTGATCATATATGATATGATATATATTTGTATACTTATAATTTATATATATATATATATAGTAAAACTGTATTTATTGCACAAGATTTGTGAATGTATATGTTGAAATTTGGGACTTGAGGTATATGATATTCATTGCCCTTTTTCTTCTACAAGACAATTCCCATATCCACAACTTGTTTATTTTATATGGTGTTTATAAATCCCATGATTTAATTTTACAATGAAACTATATATAATTATGAGGATATACATATCCATATTTTTCTATCACTTTCTTTAGGGATATATTTTAATGTTATCAATGTTTTAAGGGATTTATGTTACAATCTCATTTTCTATACGGGTGGTTTTAGGATTATGCTTCCAATTATGAAAATTACTGATATAACTATAAGAAATATCATTATTGTAGAGACCCGAAGCCTGACGTACATGTACATTACATTACTTTTGCGGAATACTTAGTACATTACAAAAACACACACACAAGGACCGTAATAGTTTAGTGTCTTTGGAAACTCGGAATATAATCTTCTAATCGTGGTGAAAGATCTTCAACATCTCCCATAAAGATATTCCTTTTTTTATACCTAAAACCTTTCTTTATATCCTGGGGAAAAGAAAACATAAAAGGGTGAGCTCAAATGCTCAGTAAGGGTAAACAAAAGAAATTTCAATCACATCATATTCATAAGAACATAACATTTTGGAAATCATAACCTGCAAAAGAGAGCATAATTTCATAACATGGGATAAATCATGGCAGTGAAATGTAATCACAATAATCATAAAATAAAACATGAAACTTTGTGGCAATCACAAATAATCATAGAGAATCATTTCATGTTATTCAAGACTCATTGCCAAGACTATCTTAGTGGACAAAGTCCCTTTCTGAATCGAGTAACCCTCGTTTCAGTCCTGTTTCACTGAACCGGTATAACCTACCATTCCAGCCATGTCTATCTCATGAGATATAAAATATTTACCCAATGCATTTGAGGGAGATATAGGTCCCACCCATCTCATAATTATACCATTCTTATGTGTGCCACAAAATCATAAATCATACATCATTTCATAACCCTTGTAATAAAAATGGGAATCTTAAACATCATGACATCATAAAACAATTCATATAAGATAAAGGAATTCATAAAAATAATTCCATCACAACATAATCAAATCAATTTAATAATAGGGATAAAAACATAACCCTTTATTATCTTTTATGGAAAAATAATTTTGATAAAACACTTGAACTCCATTCTTGAGGAAAATATCATTTCTTCTTCAAAGACATTTTTCCTTTCTTAACATGTCATAAAACATTAAACTAAAAGTAGTTGATTAAAAATAAACATGAAAACTTTTAAAGGAAGCTTCTTGGAAATAATTTTTTAAAAATCCATTCTTTCCGTATAAGTTAAAAAAACATTTTTGCGTACTTTTGTCGGAAAAGTCAAAAAAGTACCTCGTACGAAAAACGACAAAAGATTCCTTTCATATATTTTACTAAAAACTCACTGAAGGGTAAAATAGGATTTAAACATTTGTAGGTGAATGGAAATAATATTAAATATTGAGGAAACATGGATTTGGATGATAAAATACACCCCAGTAAATACCAAAGTATAAACAATCTCAGATAAAAATGAGATTGTGACATTTCCCTTACCTTAGGTCCGACTTGCTTTGTATGTGTCTGAACCTCCCGTATAATGATTTAAATCATGTTATTGACTTACTACAGAATCATATTCATTGTTATTATATCATATACGGTCCACTTATGACTTTATATTACCTATTCTTTTGTAAATTCATGTTAAAGTATCGTTTTGGGTAAAATCATCTCATTTGTCGTTCGTGTTTTTAACTTGTAATTATTAATATGATTACTTGGATCATGATTACTTATATCCAGAATGTAAAACATGATTTATATATAATATATATTCATAATATATATATATATATATAATATCGATAAATGGAATGAAATACACCGTTCATGGAGACGGTAGTCCGTACGTACGCATGAACGCTGTTTTCGTTTCCTTATTGAAGTGAATGGAATTAAGTAGATGACATAAATATAAATTTACATAAATCCGGTATCATTATTATGTCATATATTTCATTAGTACTTATTATATATACTTTATAATCATTCATGAATGGTTAATCATTGAGAATGAATATCATCGCGTCGTGGAGACGGTAGTCCGTACGTACTCACGAGCGATGATATCGTTCCCATGGTCGTGGAATTTTGTTGAAGTGTATGTCGACTATTTCAGTATCAATATCACATTATAATAATCATATATAGTTACTCTCTACACCATTATACCCATCCTATTAAGGTGGTGGTGGAAAATAGATTACACCACGGCGTGGAGACGGTATTCCGTACATACGCACGCGCAGTGATTTCATTTTTCCATAGGATGGATATAAGGTGAATTAGGGTTGTTTCATATTTATAATAACATATAAGTATGAAGTTAATACTGATTTTATTACTTTATCATGAAACAACTAATGAAGAAGAAGCTGAAGAAGAAAGAAATTGAAAAGATCGGTAATGGATATTACCTCTTCTTTGAAACGCCTCTTTGAATCCTCCACATAGGGAACTAAGATTGGTCTTTGAAGAAGACCAAGACCTCTAGGATTATTCTAGGGAAGTGGAGAAGGGATTTTGGTAGGGGTTGGCCGAGCTTGAATGCTCAAATTGGTGTGAGGAGGAGGGGGAGGAGGTGTCCTTTTATAAGGGAGGAGAGGGGCACCTTAGGAATATCTCAAAATATTATTTTATATTAAAGTCAAAATCGGTTTATAATGGTTCCAAAGGGTCTTATTTCGAAGCTAAAGTGGGGATGGGTCGAAATCCTATCAACCAATAGGATTTAGACAAGTTTAGGTTATTATTTTTACCTTATCAATTAGATTTAACTCTAAGTTAAATAATTTAACTTTTACCGTGTATTTTTGTTTTCTTACACTATATGGTTAATACACTTACTATAACATGACAAACGAACCCCAAATTGTTTATTATTAATATATATATCCTTATCTAAGTCATTTGGCCGAACCATAGATTTTTAGGAATAAAATAACAATTAATAATATAATATTTGATTTAAAAACTATTTTGTGTCAATTTTGACACTATTTGATATATGATTTTTGTAAAAGTCATAACAGAAATATATGTTCGAACCAAGTTGATTAAATCAACAATAATATATCATAGTAACCTAAAAAATTAGTGTAATTCATAAAAAGTCTCAAATTACATTTATTTTGGTGCTTATAACATCAATTATGTCAATATTTCATTAATAAGATAATTACTGCATCATCATTGTGTCATAAATAAATTAAATTATTTAATGTCTAAAAATTACAAATAAAATACCATTATGTAGGAAATTTTTTTATCCTTCTAATTAATATTTATAGTCGAGTTTAACTTATGTATAACCCCATATTAAAAATGTTTTCGTAAATAAACTTTGATTTTAACTCTTTTAACCCTTCTTTAAATAAATTAATAATAATTGTCCTAATCTAATCCAAGTGGGCCTAAATGGTCATATTTTATTCCTAAGTTTGTTTTTGGTCGAATTACACTTGTCCAATAGAATTAGGACATGTGTTAGGGTAATAATAATATCATATCTACCCTTAATTACCCGATTTACTTTTAACCGTGGTAAATAAAACTAAAAATTACTATTCACCAAAAAATATTTTCATCTCATTGAACCACATTTTAGTCCTTGATATTAACCGTGTCTCTCGGATTTTCGAAATTCCACTCACAGAAGCGGTAAAATTATGTTTTATGAAAAATTCGGTTTTTTTAACTACCACTTAGTGGTTTCACTATTCATCGAAAATTGAAAGTTTTCAGAAAAAAACCAACAATTAGGCCTAAGCTAAAATTTATATTATGAACTCAAAAATGATGTCTATTTTACCAAATTCAAAACATATCAGTTTCATTAAATAATTTAAATATTAATTCTCGTCGTCAAAACAAATACCGTGTTTTTAAGAGATAATAACTATCAAAAGATTGACACTAGTTTATAATTGGTTTAAATGTGAAATTACATCCAATGACCAACATTTTATTAAATTGTAAAAATATATTCTAAATATACTATAAAACCACTCAAATTAATAACTTATCACTATTAATTATTTCGATTGAAAAAGTTGTTTTTAATTAAAATTTAGCAATTTTCACTATTCATCAAAATATGAAAGTTATCTGAAAATCACCAAAATTTCACCCTAAGCTAATTTCGATATTACGAATCCAAAAATGAATTCCATTTTGAAAAATAAAATT
Organism: Viscum album; assembly: GCA_963277665.1. Classification (NCBI taxonomy): domain Eukaryota; kingdom Viridiplantae; phylum Streptophyta; class Magnoliopsida; order Santalales; family Viscaceae; genus Viscum; species Viscum album. The sequence goes on along the minus strand of OY728157.1, from coordinate 234,105,552 downwards.
ACAAAATTTCAAAAAGTGGTTATTACTATTCATAACGGATAGTTTTAATAATATTTTAATAGCATATTGTTGTTTAGTGAAACTCGTTATTGCGTACTACACACGCTATCGAGGAAGGTCGCGATTGCGTGTAATGAAAGGAAAATCAAGGATGCGTGTTGTTCAAGCTCCTTTTGGTGTAGCGTACAACACAAGACATTAGTGAAATTAAAAAGAATATTTTTCATAAAATTTTGGGGTGTTACATTCTACCCCCCTTAAAATGAATTTCGCCCACGAAATTCGTCGGGGTTATAAATGGTTTACTATTCAAAAGTTTCTTTAATAGAATCCCACATCGTAAAAAGCAATACCAAAACCAATCTTTAAAAACTAAAGTATGAAACATAACGGTTACCCAAATAAACTAATCATTGTGTTTCCACATAGGTGAAAATATGGATATGGAAGAGAAATCTAACCATCATGTTCTGATGGAGAGTGGTAGAGAACATGGCTATGGAAAATCCAGTAATCACAAATCCATAGATTTGTGATGATATAAGGTACCATCTGATTCATCAGGTATAAGATCACTAGGATAACATTTTTGGTTTTCAAGATCATTTCCATAAAGTTGAAAATTTAAATTAGAATAAATACTTACTTTATTTTGGTACAATCTAACTGTTGTTCTTGACTTGAACAATTTCCACTTCATCTCTTAAATAAATTATGTTGATTTTTTTATTCATGAAGAGTTAGCAGATCATGTGATAGAATGACGGGTCATTCCATCTGTCTCAAACAAAAGGTTAGCAAAAATTATATACATAAGTCGATCTATAGTGAGATTAATCATATATGGTTCCTAAAATGGACTTATACTTCATATATCATACTTATTAATATAATAAAACTAGTTTCTACTAAACAGGGACTTCCTGTAGGCCAGTGGTAGGCGATAAAGGCCAGTCGCACTTCGATTGTGGGTTCGATTTCCACAGCCTTGTCCGACGCGATGGGCAGTCGCCCGTCCTGCAGTTTGTCCTTTTTCTAAAACTATATTACTATAACATCCCATCAATAATATCGAAAAAAAACTTCTATCCTTAAACAATACTAACTTATGTCTAACATAATCCATTCCATGCTTATCTAAAATACTTCGGTCCAAGCTCATAGTATAATTAAAATGGTTACTTGAAATGTCACAGAACAATTACGTGAATGCCATCATTTATCCCCCATATAACATAAGATATATCTTGCTGGTCAAATTACAAACATGTGAATACCTTAATCATGTATTCTCTTGAATACCCATTGAACCATAGTGAAAACTTGAATGCAGTTAAAAGTTAACACTTTCACATACCAAAATCCTCAAAATTCTATATACTCAAACCATGACATCACTTTGTCCTTATATCAATCATGAGCTCATGAATACTGTTAAACATTTCATTTTCTCGTTTTCCCTTCATTATGCACATATCATCTACTTTCCAAAATATTTGAATCACTTTTTATGGTTACCAGTACTTTAAAATTATTGAAAACCACAATAGACCAATACATAAATATTCCAATACTCCAGGATACAACTTTATTTTGAAATCCCATTACATAAACACTTAATCATTCCACCACATCGTTGTCATATTCAACATCGCCAATAGTGATCGCATGTGACTTCCCTTTGTCCTTTGCCTTAAGCGGTTTCTCATGTCGATCATCACTAACCCTTGGATTAGGGCATTTATTAGCATAATTCCCCATTTCCTTGCACTTGAACTTTGAAGTGTTGGTGGTGCGTTCTCTACAGTGTTTTCTTTATTCACATCATTAGAAACCCTTTTTCCATTACTTCAACACTCAGCCGCTCGATGACCTTCTTTTCCACACTTAAAACATTTTCTATCCCCTTTAAGACAATATCCACCATGCTTCTTTCAACACTTTGTGCATAAGGAAACATTCATCTTCTTTTCACCATTATTCCGAGATTTCTCCTTGAACTCCATCTTTCATTTCTTGTCAAAACCATGAGATGGATATGTAACACCAACTTCCATTTCTACCTTGATAGCACAACGGACAATTTCTTCATAGCTACTGAAGTCTCTTATAGCTAATGCCCTTCGAAGACTTGGTTTTAAGCCACTGAAAAATCAATCAACTTTACTTTGAGGTTGGATGATAATGCCAGATGCATACCTTGCAAGTCTTGTAAAATTCAATTCGTATATACCAACAGATTCATCATCCTTCTGCTTCATCTCAAGAAACTCCTTTTCCATCTTTGTTCGAAGAATACGAGGTAAGTACTTACTGAAAAAAAAGTTCTTGAACTCGTCCCATTCCATGGACTCAATTTCATCTCTTGGCCTCGTATTCTTGATAAGATTCCACCATTGATCAGCTTCACCTTCCAAACGATATACTGCTAAGATGAATTTATCATGTTCAGAACATTGAAGAACTGAAAATATCTTTTCAGTGGTACTGATCCATTGTTCAGCAACAAGTTGATCGGAAGACCCATTGAAAGAAGGTGGACGTTGCCTCATGAATAACTCAATGGAATATTGTTCCCTTATCTGTTCATTTGGAAGTCCAGAATGATTCATTGGTTGTGTAAGTATATCAATAAGATTTTGCACTCCATCTCCCATAACATTTGTTTGTTCAGGAGGGCAATCATTGCATTGTCCATTGCATTGATCAACACGGTTCCTTCGGGTTCCATCCATCGTCTAAAACCCAAAAAGAATAGTGTGAGAGGCAAAAATCATGCTTGGGAAAACAACATAATAAAGGTGGAGTACCTTCAATATCTAACATCTTAGGTTTAATTCTATGATCGTTAGCGTAATTATAGTACGATAACCTATACGTATACTTAACCTTAGAGACATCACTAGACACACCTTATAAATATCTCTAGGGATCTCAATAAAGTTCTCGCATCCCAGTTTCCAAAGGTTGACTAAACCTTTCCTCTGATACCAACTGTAGAGACCCGGAGCCTAACGTACATGTACATTACATTACTTTTTCGGAATACTTAGTACATTACAAAAACACACACACAAGGACCGTAATAGTTTAGTGTCTTTGGAAACTCGGAATATAATCTTCTAATCGTGGTGAAAGATCTTCAACATCTCCCATAAAGATCTTCCTTTTTTTATTCCTAAAACCTTTCTTTATATCCTAGGGAAAAGAAAGCATAAAAGGGTGAGCTCAAATGCTCAGTAATGGTAAACAAAAGAAATATCAATCACATCATATTCATAAGAACATAACATTTTGGAAATCATAACCTGCAAAAGAGAGCATAATTTCATAACATGGGATAAATCATGGCAGTGAAATGTAATCACAATAATCATAACTTAAAACATGAAACATTCTGGCATTCACACATAATCATAGAGAATCATTTCTTGTTAGTCAAGACTCATTGCCAAGACTATCTTAGTGGAAAAAGTCCCTTTCTAAATCGAGTAACCCTCGTTTCAGTCCTGTTTCACTGAACCGGTATAACCTTCCATTCCAACCATGTCTATCTCATGAGATATAAATTCTTTACCCAATGCATTGGAGGGAGATATAGGTCCCACCCATATCATAATGATACCATTCTTATGTGTGCCACAAAATCATAAATCATACATCATTTCATAACCCATGTAATAAAAATGGGAATCTTAAACATCATGACATCATAAAACAATTCATATAAGATAAAGGAATTCATAAAAATAATTCCATAACAACATAATCAAATCAATTTAATAATAGGGATAAAAACGGAACCCTTTATTATCTTTGATGGAAAAATAATTTTGATAAAACACTTGAACTCCATTCTTGAGGAAAATATCCTTTCTTCTTCAATTATTTTTCCTTTCTTAACATGTCATAAAACATTAAACTAAAATAAGTTGATTAAAAATAAACTTGAAATCTTGTAAAGGAAGCTTCTTGGAAATAATTTTTTAAAAATCCATTCTTGCCGTATAAGTTAAAAAAACATTCTTCGCGTACTTTTGTCCGAAAAGTCAAAAATGTACCTCGTACGAAAAACGACAAAAGATTCCTTTCATATATTTTTACTAAAAACTCACCGAAGGGTAAAATAGGATTTAAACATTTGTAGGTGAATGAAAATAATATTACATATTGAGGAAACATGGATGTGGATGATAAAATACACCCCAGTAAATACCAAAGTATAAACAATCTCGGATAAAAATGAGATTGTGATATTTCCCTTTCCTTAGGTCCGACTTGCTTTGTAAGTGTCCGAACCTCCTGTATAATGATTTAAATCATGTTATTGACTTATTACAGAATCATATTCATTGTTATTATATCATATATGGTCCACTTATTACTTTATATTACCTGTTCTTTTGTAAATTCATGTTAAAGTAGCGTTTTGGGTAAAATCGTCTCCTTTGTCGTTCGTGTTTTTAACTTGTAATTATTAATATGATTACATGGATCATGATTACTTATATCCAGAATGTAAGACATGATTTACATATAATATATATTCAGAATATATATATATAATATCGATAAATGGAATGAAATACACCATTCATGGAGACGGTAGTCCGTACGTACGCATGAACGCTGTTTTCGTTTCCTTATTGAAGTGAATGGAATTAAGTAGATGACATACATATAAATTTACATAAATCCAGTATCATTATTATGTCATATATTTCATTAGTACTTATTGTATATACTTTATAATCATTCATGAATGGTTAATCATTGAGAATGAATCTCATCGTGTCGTGGAGACGGTAGTCCGTACGTACGCACGAGCGATGATATCGTTCCCCTGGTCGTGGAATTGTGTTGAAGTGTATGCAGACTATTTAAGTAACAATATCACTTTATAATAATCATATATAGTTACTCTTTACACCTTTATACCCATCCTATTACGGTGGTGGTGGAAAATAGATTACACCACGGCGTGGAGACGGTATTCCGTACGTACGCACGCGCAGTGATTTCATTTTTCCGTAGGATGGATATAAGGTGAATTAGGGTTATTTCATATTTATAATAACATATCAGTATGTATGTAATACTGATGTTATTACTTTATCATGAAACAACTAAAGAAGAAGAAGTTGAAGAAGAAAGAAATTGAAAAGATCGGTAATGGATATTACATCTTCTTTGAAACACCTCTTTGAATCCTCCACTTAGGGAACTATGATTGGTCTTTGAAGAAGACCAGGACTTCTAGGATTATTATAGGGAAGTGGAGAAGAGATTTGGGCAGGGGTTTGACGAGCTTTAGTGCTCAAATTGGTGTCAGGAGGAGGGGGAGGAGGTGTCCTTTTATAAGGGAGGAGAGGGGCACCTTAGGAATATCTCAAAATATTATTTTATATTAAAGTCAAAATCGGTTTATAATGGTTCCAAAGGGTCTTATTTAGAAGCTAAAGTGGGGATGGGTCGAAATCCTATCAACCAACAGGATTTAGACAAGTTTAGGTTATTATTTTAACCTTATCAATTAGATTTATCTCTAAGTTAAATAATTTAACTTTTACCGTGTCATTTTGTTTTCTTACACTATATGGTTAATACACTTACTATAACATGCCAAACGAACCCCAAATTGTTTATTATTAATATATATATCCTTATCTAAGACATTTGGCCGAACCTTAAATTTTTAGGAATAAAATAACAATTAATAATATAATATTTGATTTAAAAACTATTTTGTGTCAATTTTGACACTATTTGATATATGATTTTTGTGAAAGTCATAACAGAATTATATGTTGAAAACATGTTGATTAAATCAACAATAATATATCATAGTAACCTAGAAAATTAGTGGAATTCATAAAAAGTCTGAAATTACATTTATTTTGGTGTTTATAATATCAATTATGTCAATATTTCATTAATAAGATAATTACTGCATCATCATTGTGTCATAAATAAATTAAATTCTTTAATGTATAAAAATTACAAATAAAATACCATTATGTAGGAAATCTTTTTATATTTCTAATTAATATTTATAGTCGAGTTTATCTTATGTATAACCCCATATTAAAAATGTTTTAGTAATTATACTTTTATTTTAACTCTTTTAACCCTTCTTTAAATAAATTAATAATAAATGTCCTAATCTAATCCAAGTGGGCCTAAATGGTCATATTTTATTCCTAAGTTTGTTTTTGGTCGAATTACACTTGTCCAATAGAATTAGGACATGTGTTAGGGTAATAATAATATCATTTCTACCCTTAATTATCCTATTTACTTTTAACGGTGGTAAATAAAACTAAAAAGTTACTATTCACCAAAAATTATTTTCATCTCATTGAACCATATTTTAGTCCTTGATATTAACCATGTCTCTCGGATTTTCGAAATTCCACTCACAGAAGCAGTAAAATTAAGTTTTATGAACAATTCAGTTTTTTTAACTACCACTTAGTGGTTTCACTATTCATCGAAAATTGAAAGTTTTCAGAAAAATACCAAAAAATTAGGCCTAAGCTATATTTGATATTATGAACTCAAAAATGATGTCTATTTTACCAAATTCAAAACATATCAGTTGCATTAACTAATTTAAAAATTAATTATCGTCGTCAAAACAAATAGTGTGTTTTTAAGAGATAATAACTATCAAAAGATTGACACTAGTTTATAACTGGTTTAAATGTGAAATTACATCCAATGACCAACATTGTATTAAATTGTAAAAATATATTCTAAATATAATTTAAAACCACTCAAATTAATAATTTATCACTATTAATTATTTCGATTGAAAAAGTTGTTTTTAATTAAAATTTAGTAATTTTCACTATTCATCAAAATATGAAAGTTATCCGAAAATCACCAAAATTTCACCCTAAGCTAATTTAGATATTACGAATCCAAAAATGAATTCCATTTTGAAAAAAAAATTACAAAATTTCAAAAAGTGGTTATTACAATTCATAACGGATAGTTTTAATAATATTTTAATAGCATATTGTTGTTTAGTGAAACTCGTTATTGCGTACTACACACTCTATCGAGGAAGGTCGCGATTGCGTGTAATGAAAGGAAAATCAAGGATGCGTGTTGTGCAAGCTCCTTTTGGTGTAGCGTACAACACAAGACATTAGTGAAATTAAAAAGAATATTTTTCATAAAATTTCAGGGTGTTACAATGAATTTTATTTTCCATTTTTTATTACTAGTTAATAAATTCATTTTACCTTTAATCTTCCTCTCTTTATTAACTAAGCAGAGTAAAATATTTTTTTATGGGAAGACAACATTATTTTTCTCTATAATCAAAAATTCATTATATTATATGCTATTGTTACTAACTTTTTTATAATTTTTTTTGCTACTATAAAATTATTATATAATTTATTTTTATACATTTATTAATTTTCAAAAAATTTTATAAAATGAATCTTATTTAAATTTTCTGAATGTGGGATTTTAACTTTTTAATCGAACATTTGAATAGATTCATTATTTTAACATATAAGACATGAAACAAATTCCCCTGCATCCTAATAACTAATTTTTTTGAAGATTTAATTATAATTATACACGTTTAATTTCAAATTAAATTTCAAATTATGAATTTTTTAGAATTTTTAGTTTTAAAATCTTTATTTTCAAAGAAGAATGCAAATTTTATTCAAAAAAGAACTAAATATATCCAATGGTATTTCAATTGTTCCACAAAAAAATCATGTTAGATTTTTTATTCAATTATTGGGATGTAATATATGGATTCCATCCATATTATTTAGTTTATTTGTTTATTTTTATTATGAAAAGATGATTATTAAACCCTTTCCTTTTCTATTGTTCATGCCATGATATTATTTTTATAAAACATGTTTCTTTTTCATTGGTTATGATATGATGACTATTTATTAGATCATGTGGGATTGATATATATGGTTTTGATTATGTGATGTGAATTTATAGAATTATATTTCCATATAATGTGTTTCTTACTGTAATTTACCTAATGAGATAATTATGGTATACATATGGACGTGCTTGATAAACTATAGAAAATAAGTCGATCATTTTGATCCAATATGGGATACGTGTGTTTTTTCTTAATTTGTTTTTATATGGGAAACAAGTGGGAATTATTGAGTCACTGTGATTCTATGGTCTTCAAATATAACATTTTCATATAAATTTTATTCTATACTTATTATGGTGCCACACTTTTATGACAATATCATATTGATCATTATTCATTTATTATAACATTTAATTATTATGATTGATGGATTTTAAAATGAAGAATCTTTATTAAATGGAGTATGTTAATGATATTTGACAAATTAGGTGTTATCTTTGAATGTTATGGTCTTGATTCCATACCCTTAGGCTTAACATATTCATTCATATTATCATTTATTTATATATACTATGTTTACCCATACAGTGCATCTGTGATCACACTTTCTTATATTTCCTTTCCCAAGGTTATGAAAAATGATTTTAATTATGGTATGTATATGAACAAAATGGGGTGATATTTATGTAATATATTGAATATATTTCCTTAAATAATAATATTGTGTATATAGTCTCCAAATATACTAATTCATTATGGTACTCAAACATTTATTTGTGAAATGTATTGAATGTTCACTTTATAAGATGTAACACCTATATAGATATGAAATTATAGGGTCTATATAGTTGTTTTGACCATAGGTATTTGTAAATATTTGGTTATTAGGGTTAGAAAATATCAAGGAAAAACTGAGGGATACATATATGTATTGTATAACATCCTAATGTTTTCATAGGAATGGTATTTTGTGGTTCTCAAGGGAATACGTCCCTATCGGCTCATTCCTAGTGGAAATTGTATTGGAATAGATGAATCTATTTGTTGTAACCCTGAATATAGTGGGATGAGTATATCTATTCCATAATTATAGTGCATGGTGAATTTTACATTTATGGGATCTTTTTTTTACACTCCCATGGGATATGATTGGGTGAAATACCATTTTTTACAAAAACCATTATGTGGGATTATAATAGATGATGAAAACGAGTGACCTTAAATAGAACTAATATGTCTCAAATTGAAAATAATGTTCCATTATTTGGAATCTTATAAGATATTTTCATGATTATTTGTTTCCAACTATGATTTTTCGTTTCTCAAACATTTTTTTCGGTGTCATTGATTTTAAATAAGTAGAAGGAATTGTGTTAACATTTAATGTGAATTAATGAGTGGTTATTATGAGAAATTGAATAATATGATGTCAAGAGTGAATGAGGTAGTGATTTTTGCGAACTAGTTGTAATGATATAAGATTAAATACATTCACCTTAACAAAATCATGGACTCACCAAGGAAGTAGAGGATATTGTTTTTTGGATCTTGGATACATCAGACATTGGAGGAAAGAACGTTCAATTTAAATCATGTCCTAAATATGAAATGAGATTCCATGAGAAATGTCTCACAGGAAAGGGAAGATGTTTTCTATGAATAAATTAAGGATATAGAGTAATGATTTGTTGCATGATTAAGACACTATATATGGGGAACATGGTAATTATCTTATTTTATATCCCAATTCCAAGGGTTAACTCGTAGATCATGGAAGGGCCTCTTCAATTTCAATCATTGAAATATAATATTTATGTGTTTATGTATTTGTATTTGAGAATTATTTTATAGAAATTTTATATCAATTGTGGTTTTCCTAAAATAATAAATTATATTATTTGTAAGTCATTACTCATTAAAAAATTTAATGGACATATTTACTAGATCAAATGAACACGAAAAGTGAAATAATTGTTAGGGTAAGTTTTATGGACAAGCACATGATTAATGGAAGTATAACCCTTAATATGTGCACAATGTGAAATGAAAATATTCTAAATAAAGAGATTATTGGTGTTGATGACCTTGAAACTTATTAATGGTTTTATAGTATAATTATTGAAGAATATTGTATTTTTTGTTTATTAAAAAATATTCAATAATTACTGATATTATTTACGAATGATGAGAATGTAATTTTTTTGAAAGTATGCATTTTTATTATTAGTGATAAATTGTAAATAAGGATATTATCATTTTTTATAAGATTATATGATCCTGCTATTTATATATTATTTATAAAACAATAAGAGAAACATTTGGTCATTTTCATGAGTATTTGTACATTTTTTTTGAAAATATATTGACCATATTTCTAAATTTATGGATTTTGGAATTTTTTTGAGATATTTTAGAGGGGTGTTAAAATTATTTTTTACCCAAATTTACTTTTCAAAAACAATTTTTAATGTAATATTTGTGTTTCTTTTCTGAATGTGTAACTTCTGAATTTTTACTAAAAATTTGAAAGGAGTACTTGTTTGAATATATACTACAGGAATAGAATTTCTCATTGTCATGAAAAATAAATTATTTTAATCTTACCATATATGTTTCAATGTATATTTTAAATTAAAATGTATTTTCACAATCATTGAAAATTTTTTAGTTTTAATACTAGGATAATCCATGTGGAAGGGTTATATTCCTCAAGATTGTTTTTAGGATATTTTTATTGTATTTTTATTAATCAAAAATAAAAATTATCTTTCTAGTAGATAACATCTAAAAAAGAACCAAAGTTACAAAGGAGTTGTGTGTACTAAAACATCATAGGACTTCCCAAATTAATTCCCTACTCAAGACAATTGTATTGAAAGTATAGAAAACTTTACACAATATAGTGTATATTATACAATACCCAAAAATAGTTTATAATAATATATAAAAAGACATTTAAAAAAAATTATAACATTTTATAAACAAGTATCAGGTAACCAAATTTTTCTAAAAAACTATTTCCCATGAAAAAACCAGACAATGCATTGAATCCATTTCTCAAAATTTATTTTTTGCTATAAATATTATATTCCACATATCAGTACACCCAACCAAGTATTTAACATAGACCTACCCATAATCATGAGTGGTGAGTCATCCTTTAATTATGTCATCACCTACTGAACCATTTAACGATGGAGAGCCCTAACTCTTATCCATCCACCGAATGATGTGGGGGAATCCTTACATTTATCCATCCTAAATGCACATGATCACAAAAAACCACTATTCCTAAAACAAATTCCAAAACAACCATTTCACTATTTTAATAATTCCATCCCTTTCATCTAAAACCATCAAACAAACTAATTCAAATCAACCATCCCAGTTTCCCTAAAATAAATTCATCCATTTTACTGAATTTTTTTTGAAGAATCCACTTTCCAAAATTCAACAAAAATCCCCATTTTAAAATCCAAATTTCAAAACTATGAACCAAATAATTTTTGTAATAATTATAAATTAATATGATTCCCATAACCATCCTTGTATAAAATTTTAATCAATCATTAAAAAAATTACAAATCAATTTCACATATAATTATCAATTTGAAATTAATCCAATCAGTTCTATCAAGAGGAGTTGATAGTGAACCCACTTCCTTGTGAGTTTTTGAAAAAAAATAAATGGGTGATGAATTCCAATGAAACCGAGTAAAATCTATACAAACCCGCCCAAAATCTCTTCTCATAACACACAAATGTACAAAAAAACTTATTCAAAATCCAAAACATTATTTGTCACCATAGTGGGTGTATATCTAAAAATCCATGAGAAAAAGAGATGTTGATCTATGAAATGGAATAGGAATGATGGAGAATGAACACATACCATGATGAATTGGCTTCTAATGACCATTTAAAGCCATCAGATCACCTATGGATTGATATGGTAACCCTACAAAACCATAGGGGAATAAAAATATTGAGTTAGAGCCACGTGACAGGATAAAAGAACCAGTTAATGGGAAAAACATGATAAATACACTTTTTAATGAGGTGGTTTATCCTGTGCATGGTTTAGTCACATTATTAGGCTAACAGTGTGCTAAATGTGTGTTAGAAACAACCATAAGGATGGAAATTCACATGGTCTCTTGCCATGATCCAATAATATAGAACCAACCGTGATAAAGCCAATACCACAAAAGACAAAAGACACATTTTTTCTCCTAGGATGTCGCACTATTTGGAAAAAATATGTCCCACCCATACAACTTTCCATTAGGCCCGGAAAAAAAAATTCTCCATACTCTCCCAAAGTTCACCATTATACTTTATAAGCGTCAATATCATAACAAAAAAAGTTATATACCAGAACATGGGTGTTCTATATTCTCCCCACAATTTGTACATCCATCCCTAGAAATTAGATAGTTACCATTTCCCTAAAGTAGTTCTCGTCATTTCCTGTTCATTTTGTACTTTAATTCCCAAGTCGATTCCTGAATCTGACCCTATATCAATAAAACCACAATAGAATAATTATTTTCCATGTAAGAAATTCACTAGCCTGTCCATAGGCCAAACCTAGATATGTAACAATAAAGCATCTGAATCTAGGTCAACATGATTCCATTTGATCACATGGTCAGGATCAAGTTGAAACTTTTTCAACTAAGATAACTGGAACACATAATGCATTACACTGAACCATTTTGGAAATTCCATCTGATATTCCACCTCTCCAAACCATTCCAATTTCTCAAAAGGTCTTATGTATCTAATATATAACATTCCATGATTCCCAAAACAATGTTTTCCATGTCCTGGAGAATCATGTAAGAACAAATGACCACACAATGTGAACAACAATAGCCATCAATGATGATTAGAATACGATATTTTATGACTATGAGCCATCTCGTTCCTTTCTCTAATCAAATAATCATTCTCGGTTTTTTCATGGAGAAGGCATGGACCAACTAGTTAAGTCTCACATGTTTACACCCAACATAGTAAATAATGACAAGGGAATTCATACAATGCTTCAAAAGGAGCCATATGATTTGAGCCCCATTAGTTGTTGTTATATGATAACTCCATGAATAGAATAATCTATTCCCATGAGACACAAAAAACCATTACACATTACTGCAACATGTCATCAAACATTTTTATCATCCTTTTAGATTTTTCATCCTTTTTTGGGTTATATGTTGTACTCATAGTAAATTGAGTCCCAAGGGATTTCTCTAAGAATTTCCAGAAATGATACACAAACCTTATATATTTATCTGCAACTATCAAAATTGGTATACAATTCATGTTTAACACTTCATGGATATATATATATTTGGATAGATCCTTCGTTGTTTGAGTTTCACAAATATTGATAAAATGAGTTGTCTTGGTAAGGCGATCCATAATCACTCATATGACATCTTGTTTCTGAAACCTTACTGGGAGGCATGTGACAATGTCTATAGCTATATGCTACCATTTCAGTACTACAATTGATAAATAATGCAACATAAAAACTTGTTTTTAGTCCTCTCACTTATCATTATAATAAGATAATCACCTTGAAACATTCTAAACCACCTTTCATTTGTAGCCAATCCAAAAAAACTGCACTTTTAAATCCTTATATATTTTCTGTATTTTTAGATAAATATCCCAAATCAGATGGTAGTAAGAATGAAGAAGTTATTATTTAAAATCCATTTGTACACGAATATAATTTTTGAACCATAAGATTGGTAATATATCGATTTTTCATCCCTCAATGGCAACCCCACCATTGCGTTTTGAACTTGTTGCAATACATTCTGTATCAAACTTCTATTCCTCTTTTACCATCATTAGTAAATTAGGAACGATTGAAACTAAAATAAAACAATAAAATTTAATTTTTTATCTAATTCCCCATGAATGTCATCTTGGTCCAAAATTACCTACTACTCATCTAAAGCATATTTTTCTAACTATTCATAATAATTCTTGTTAATGAATCAGCTATCAAATTTTCTTTACCTATTGTATACATCAAGTCAAATACAATCATATTTAGATACTCCCTCATTCTCCTTTTCCTAAGATTAAAATCTCATTGTGAGAATAAATGCTTCAAACTCTTCTAATCCATGATCAATGTATATTTATCACCAAAGAGATAATAACATCAAGTAATTAAGTCATGGACAACTAAAACTAACCTCAAATCATTTGTTTGGAAATTTTTTTCAGGAATACTCAACTTCTATGATCCATAATCCATAATAGGATCTCAATTAATGATAATATATCCCAACTCACATCCCAAAGCATCATAGTGCACCACATTCCCATTCCCTAATTCTATAAAAATCATGATATGATTTGATGTAAGAAAAACATTCACCTCTTGAAATGATTTATTTCATTAATTATTCCATTGAAATGGGATGTTTTTCTTTGTCAACGATTCCATAAGTGAAGCTAGATGTCAAATTTCATTCAAAAAACATTCTCAATAACTAGATAGATCAAGAAAAATTCGTATCTCAGAGACATTGTTTGGTAGATTCCAAGAGATAACAGCTTATATCTTCTTAGAATCTTTAGGAAGTCCTATTTTAGATATTATATGGCCAATAAATTATACCTCTTGTATCGCGAAATAAATCATTAAAAATTTGGAATACATGTGATGATGTATCAATATTTTCCACACTATATACAAATGTATCTCATGATTAGAAATTACCCTCAAATAGACCAAAATCCCATCCATAAAAAAAATAATCCACATATCTATGAAATATCTAATAAATCAAATCGTTAAAGACTAGTATAACATTCGTAATACTAAAAGACATTAAAATGTTTTCACAATGTTCATATATCCTTCTGAAAGTTGATTTTAGAATGTCCTACTTATGAACTCAAATTGGTGATATCCTGATTTTATATCAATTTTAAAGAACCATTGAGCTCCCTTAAATTGATGAAACATTACATCAATGCATGGAATTTGATAACTATTCTATATCCTAACCTAGATAAGATTACAAAAATAGACACAAAGCAAAAGACTTCCATCTACTTTTATTACGAACATGACTGGTGTTTCCCACATGGATGTGCTCGACTGAATGAAACCTTTAATTTTCAGCTCTTCCAATATCACTTTCAGATTCCTTAATTTTATTGGTACCATCCAATATTATTGAAAGGAATTAGTACTGGTCCCCGGAAGGAGATCAATCATAAACTCCATGTCCCTTATAGGTTGTATCCTTGAGAAATTCATGGGTAAAACATCTAAAAATTGATCCATGACTACGTGGAATATATTATCATTAATTTATTCCTTCACCACCAAATTTAATGATGCTAACTGGTATGAAATCGTTCCAAATATTGGTTACAACATTCTTATTTCACCTTTTTTCTAAAATCCATTCCCGTTTGAATATATGTCTTGTGCAATCCTCAGTATCTAAACCAACCATTCTTTTATAACAGATGATGTGAGCCATGAATGTTTTCGACCAATCCATACATTGGATTATATCAAAAAAAATTCAACTCCAACATTGATAAATCCAATTATTCCTCAACTCCATCAACAGTTATTGGACATACTCTACACAAAATGAATCAAAATTCTTTTTGACTAAGAGGATTTCTAGGTTTTATCACATAAGGAAACGCCTCATTTTTTAAACATAAAAAATAAATAGCATGAGTAGAAATGAAGGAATTTGACACACCCATATCAGACATAACCTTCATAATATAATAATTCAAAATATACACACCTCCCCCCATAGATCGTCCAACCTGATCATCCATAATCACCTACTCAGCACCAAATAATTGCTTCATCGCTACACTCTTCTCCTTGTTTCATTTATGATAATTCCCTTAGTGAGGAGTCATTGTAGTCTTAGATTCACTAAGAATAGATCTGATCTACTGATGAGACTAATTATTATATCCTTGGCTCATCGAAGCATGTGATGCTTGAAACACCTAATAGGTGTCCTAAGAACTATACCTTAGTGAATTGAAACAATAGGGCTAAAGATTCCTTATCTAGATTAAATTGGCGCTTTATCTAGGTGTTGTTTTACAATGTCACTTCATGTGGTAGAATAAACCTCATTGATAACATTTTTCATAGCAATTTATTCATGGAAGATTGTTCTCTAATATATCAGTTTGATTATTGTTCCAACTCCAATCTTGGATGTAGGTTTCCATCTTCTACATGCAACTAGAATTATAGTTCACACCATTTACCAAATGTATCATGATAATTACTCCCCCCATATATCCTGAGATTTCTTGTTCATTAACTATCACTTGATTTACAGTCTCTGTATATTCCTTAATACAAAGCCCAGCTATCATTGAATGAATCTCAAGTATCAGCCCCGATCCAAAGATGTGTGACCTTAAAAAAGCACTAACATCAACCATGGGTGAAAATGGCGCTAAATTATAGAATTTAGAGACATAGTTGGTGATGAAGATATTTTTCTTCTTTAGGTTGAAGAAGTATATTTTACATTGAATAATGTTCACGTGATGATTGAATTGTTTATTGAACAATTCCTCAAAATCCTTTCAACTATGTGCTTGAGCAAGTCGAGCCTGTACCAGTATATCCCACCACTAACATCCACTATCCTCTCAAATATAAATTTCCAGATTTACTTTCAGCTCCACGAGTGTGCCAATGAAATCAAAGATACAATTAATCCTATTCATATACACTTCATCTTGTTCGGGTTCAGAATCACCCCTAATGATGGATGGATTTTCATTATAGAACAAGATAGAATAATCAACTTCTCATGTAAAATCCCTTAGGTTCCATGTGTCCATAACATTAAATTTTGGGTTGATAATTTAAACCATCCCTTGGTTCACATGATTCTCAGGTGAAACCACATTCTCTATGGTTTCTTCAAGATTGTTTCAACAACACCTACTAAGTTCCATTTTCTAAAATAACCAAAAACCCTATTTATCTCACTCTCTAGGAACAAAAGGATTATCAATTAAAATTTCACAACATCAACATTATAATTTATCTTTCCCAAAATCAACCAATTTTCACATCCAACCACTTTTAAAAACATTCATCTTCATTTTGAAATTCAAACCATTTTGAAAAAGCACCATCATTTATCTTTTCAATGTCCATAATTTAAAAAAATTGAATTTATATTAAAAAATAAACACAGTATAAAAAATAATATATCATTACTTAAAAATGAAATATGAAAATTATAGTGGTAATTAATTCCATTGAGGCATTTTATGCTTGTATAATTGGATAAAACCATGACATTGAGATTCCAAAATCTTATAAGAGTCTTCAGAACAATTTTGAACCCAAATTCCAATAAAATAGAAGGTCAACATAAAATGGTAAACTTAGTCTTTTTATGAACTATGTTTCACGTTCTGACAATCCTAAACCTTTTTAATATCAAAACCCAATGAATATACAAGAATGAATTCTACTCCAAGACCAAAAAAAATAGATGACTACCTGTTCCAATATGAAATTAACAAGGTGATACAATTTATCTGTAAAATTATTTTGGATAAAACATAACTAATACCATTTGTAACATCACTCCTTCTCCTCATTTTCTTGAGATTAAGGGGGTCTTATTAGGCCATAAATGACATCCCCCTGATGCCAATGTATGATAATAATGGTCGGAGCATTTCAATACATGTAGGGGTTGATTTACCATTTATGAATATAATTACTAATCAAAAGAATATAACAAAACATACCACTAAATGATGCATGATTACCAAGGATGATAACTCAACATTTCTAATATGAAAATCATACTAAAATAATGTTCCAAAACTTAAGGCCATAACATCAATGTAAACAAAAGATGATGGATAATAAATACCTAGACAACCACATGACTCCATTCTCTGTAAGCTCTATTCTCAAATATCACTAACACACAATATATCACGAAGTAGTGCTAAAGAAGTTTGATACTTTACCATTTCACTTGTCATGGTAGATGAAATCTAAAAAATCACTATTTCAAAAGGAGGGGTTTGTACTAAAAGATCGTATATTTTCCACAATGAATTTATTATTCATGCCACTTGAATCGAATGTAAAAAAATTTACAGAAAATTGTTTATACGAGAAGATCCCCAATAATTGTTTATATGAAAATATAAAAAACATTGAAAAAATATTTATAACCATGTGTAAACAAGTAATATGTCAACCAATTATTCTTGCAAAACTATATTCCATGAAAAAAATTCAATGATTTGAATGCATATCTCAAAATCCATTTTTTTGTCACAGACATTCTATTCCACATATCCCCACACCTAACCATGCATGTAAACCTGACGAACCTATACTCAAGAGTGGTGAGTAATATTTTCATAAAGTCATCACCTAGAGAACAATTTGATGGGGGAGATCTCTAACCCTTATCTATATCAAAAATGACGGGGAAGACTTATTAACCTTATCCATCCCTAATGCACATGATCTTACACAACCATTATTCCAAATACAAAATTAAAATACCATTTTATCATTTTCAATAAGTCCAATCATTTTATTATAATCCATTTAAACAAACTAATTAAATAAATAATCCCCATTTCATTTAAATAAATTCATCCCATTTATTTAAAAAAAATTATGAATCCACAAACCATGATTCTAGAAAGATCCTCAATTTAGAATCTACATTTTAAAACCAGGGACCAAAGGAGTTTTATAAGAACCCCCAATTCATATTTTTTTCACAAAATATCACTGAAGTGGTATTTAGACAATAATTACATAGGTAATTTACATTAATTTACCAAAAATATATTATTTTGATGTCATGACAATATGTTCCAGAAAGATGAATAAATAGTGAAGCCACCTACCTCGATTGTTTTTGTAAAAATCATAATCATATGAAGAACTCTAATGAAACATTGTCCATTCTAAATGAACCCACGTTAGATATCATCCCCTAACACATCCAAAGAAAAAAATAAACTTATTCATAATCCAAAACATTATATCTAAACACAAAATTCTTATAACTAAGAAAAAGAGTGAAGAGGAAAATAAGATATATGAAACGCAATAAGAACGGTAAAGAACAAACTCAAACCCTTAAAAATTTTGTTCTAATCTTCAAGTGAAGCCTTTGTATTTCATTCGGATCAATTAGATAACCTTCCATGACCATTAGGTAATCCAATTCCTGGTTTAGGGATGCATAAGAGGAAAAAATGTAGGTTAATGGAAAAAACATGTTAGATCCACATTTTTAGGAGATGGTTTTGACCAGCACAGGGTTTAGTTACACAATTTGGAAATCCATGTGCTAACTATGCATTAGTTGAATTTTTTAAAGACTCCCCTTCGCACGGTCTCCTCTGCTAGTATTCATAACCATGCACAAACCATGACAAATCCACTTCTTCAAAAGAGCCAAGACACATGTTTTCACCCAGCCTATCACATTGTTTGGAAAACCATGCTCTGCTCCTCAGCCTTCCCTTTATCCCCCAAAACACAAATAATGTTCTACAATCTATCCCAACATTCAACGTTATAATTTATAAACATTTAATGCATAATTAAATGGTCATATAACAGAAATTAAGGGTTCTAAATATAATTATAAAATTAATTTCATCCATTTTAGATTTTCGTAAAATGGAATAAATATTTTTAATCATCATAATTAATATTACTTAATAAGTTTAACTTTTGTTTTTTCATAATAAATGTTAAAAACAATATGAAAATTAACCATGTTTAAACAAAAAAAAGGGTTCTCCTAGGGTAATACTATTTGATAATTATGTGATTTTTCACCATCGATGTTATTGGATGATGGTATTATAACCCTTATCACCTTATATTCAATATTTCTTTTTTTAGTACATGACTCCATGAATGTGAATGATAAAATATTAAATGACTTGAAAAAGGAAAAATTCCACTCGCTTACATTCGTATATATATTATGTGATCACAAATTGAAAAAATGATGTTGTGAATGAATATTAATGGTTATTTTTATAATACATAAATTATTTTCTTAACAGTAATTTATTTAAATTCTTATGCAGCAATGGCGTATAATTTCATTTATTATTAGAAAAATAAATAGATTAATTAAAAAA
Organism: Viscum album; assembly: GCA_963277665.1. Taxonomy (NCBI): domain Eukaryota; kingdom Viridiplantae; phylum Streptophyta; class Magnoliopsida; order Santalales; family Viscaceae; genus Viscum; species Viscum album. The sequence continues at coordinate 234,085,490 of OY728157.1, read as the reverse complement.
TATTTAATGTAATATAATTTGAAGGAATTATTATTTTCCATTAATTTTTTAGATAAATATAACATTTTAGACAGGTATTAATGGAATATATTAAATTTCTTTTAGACTCTTGTTTTGAAAATAAAATTCAATGAACAGTTAACAAAATGAAATTACAGCAATTTTTTGAAAAATAATAAGTTATTAAATGATTTTAAATTTATAAAAATATTAGATACATAAAATTTCATGGAAAATGGTTTATAACAGAATCCATGTTCCATATATTTTCCAATGTTCCTTTTACTATGGTGATGAACCAAAAGATATGGTTTAAAAAAGAACATAAACCAACCAAAAATTATATTATAATGGCATTTAAAAAACATCCTACCTTATTATTTAATATAATTGTATTTTGAATCCTGTTCTTATAGAATAACCTTTTTATATTTTAATCTTTTAGACATCCAAAATTTACCCTCGCCTCATTATAAATTGGAACATCCTCTTATATTTTCTAACACCTAAAATGAAAATTTTATCACTAAATACATATTGAAATAAAATAATTAAATATCATAACATATCATAGATAGAATCAATTCATTAATATAGAACCCCATAGGAATGGTTTTGAATTAAAACAAATGAGGTTTTTCGAAGAAGATGTATCATCCTTAACCAAGTAATTTAGTATTATTTATTCTTCTACATCTTTTAAATATTATTCATAAATTATGAAATAATTAAAACAATATCTTAAATATACATAGATATTATTATTTCTATTGAATAATCTATATAATTATCTTCTTCTATCAAATGGGGAACGAAATATTTTACCATATGTATTGAGTACCATCGCCTTGTGAACGGATTTAATTAGTTTCCCATCACCACCTCTCCCAGATCGATATAATGATTGAGTAAATGTGTCATTATATATATATGTGTGTGATATATATGACTTAAATATACTTCTATATATTAAATATCTATCATAACTTATTACATTACTAGTCATTACAAAAATATAATGTCTCAAGTGCGTAAGTTTAGACAACCACCTTGATCAGTGATATGATTCTTTATTTATTTATTTTACATGTGCTGTAATTGTGTGGATTAGATTAATATATATTGTTAATAAGATAATATAATGTCACTATAAAGGAATATTAATATTTAAAATTATTTTATTTCAATTTTTTAAAAAATTTAAATAATGTTCATCTTTAGATACATAATATCTATTTATATTTAAGATACTATATTGGGATATTACTTTTTTAGGTGATAACCATACAAGAAAAATAGATCAATTATCACCTTAAAAAGTTATATTATTAAATAATTATAGATAAGTAGGTGATAAAAGGTAACCATTAAATAATATTTGGTATTATCTATAACATTATGGTTTTATAAAAAATTTATAAAAAAAAAATTTATTATATAGGGGGTTTGAACTTGTATGAAGAGTCGAGGCTTCGGGCCATAGATTATCATCCCACTTTTACATTTGTGAGACACATTACATATTTATCCTGTATTTCATTTATGTTGTGTATATGATTCACATGGATTTACTATATTCTTAGATACCTAAAAATTTTTGGATACCAATATCCATATATTGTTCTCTCTTCCATTAGGTTTTTATTTTAGAGTTACCAAAGAAGAAAGGGATTTATGTTACAATATCAATATTTAATTACAAATTTTTATTGAACTTATGAAGATGAAATTTATTTATATAAACCTCTATAATCACCAGAATTTTATTTTAATCTAATTATATATAGATAATGCAGGTTTTCTACTCAATTTTCACTCTTTATGAACTATAGATACAAAAAGAATATTTTTACATAAAATCGTCTTCATTTTTGTCATTAATCAAAAATTCATTCTATTCCCTGTCCATGTTTTCTAAAAATGTTTTCCTAATTTTTTATACTTTGTAGTGATTTTTAAAATTAATTTTCGCCCATTTTTACTTTTTACAGAATGTTTTTAATGGAATATTTTTTTTATGAATTTGTTACTTTGGATGTTTTACTAAATGTGTGAAAGGAATCATGGTATGAATGTGTATGACATTAATGGAATTTCCCATTTTTATGATGAATACCTTATTTATAGTTTACATTACTGGTTTAAACGTTTATTTTAAATTAAAATGTAATATTACAATATTTTGTGATGTTTTGTTTTTAAAAATATGACTTCAACATGGAAAGGTTATATTCCTAAATAATGGTTTAGTGATATTTTAATGGTATTTTTATTAATAAAAAACTAAAAAACATTTATTTATTTATTAAATAATATGTATATAATACAAAGACACCATATATAGTCATTATATATATGGTTTATTATTATGATGAAAATTAATTAATGATGCCCATTACATTTCCACTATTCATGCCATAATTTAATGATTATGAAACCCAATTCATTTTTATGCATTATGATCAGATTAATGTTTTATGATCATGTGTCACACATATGTATATTTTTTATTATATAATTGGAATTAATAGAATTATATTTCCCACCAATTATTGAGATAATGTTTTATATGTTATTATAAAATAATGTGACACATGTCGATGTGCTTGATCCAACATGGGAAACAATTTGATGTGATTCATACACTATACGATGTTGATAGTGAAGATTCTTTTTATGATAAAAGAAGTATGTTGGGTTGCCTGATCGATTATTTTCTGATGGTCTTGGTGGTTAACTATTATATATGAAAATTTTTCATTACTAACGATGGTACCATACTTTATAACATTAGCATAAGGCTAATTATATATTTCTGGTAACCTCTCACCCTTATGATTAATGAATTTTGAGATGATAAATCCTTTTTCCACGAATCTTGTTGATGATATTTGATATATTAGGTATAAAAATTTTATTTTATGCTCATGATATCATACCTTTATGATTGATTCATTCAGTAACATGATAATTGATTGATATATCCAATCATTATCTTTAATATTCATATTCACTCACATTTTTTTATGTTTGATTCCCTATTTTAAGAGGAAATGTTTTATGTATGGGTCTACCATGATAGAAATTTAAAGGGTTGATAAATTTTGGATATGTTGAATGTCATTCCATATGTATGAAAATTAGGTATCTATTACCCAAATCAACAAAATAATTATGGTAATTAGGTGTGCATTTTTTTTAATGTATTTATTATTCATTTAAAAATTTTTATATTTATTTATAAAATGTCAGGTTAACTATATTAACCATAATAAAAATAACATAAAACATGAGAAATTAATTTTCATAGAAAAATAATAAAAACATCATCAAGTATGACAATCAGAGGAGGCTATATCCTTCAATTTATTTTTTATAAATTATTTCATTGTTCAAAAAATGATGAATCATTTTACTTAATAGAAATATTTCCCAAATAACCCTATTATTATAAAAAATCTAGTTTTAAATAATCAATTATAAACTAACATTATGGATAATTTAAATTTTCAATGATAATGTTAATGATTAAATTCTTTAAGAAAGAGGTGAAATTAAATGGTTAAATCTCATCATTGTTTCTAAGGAATTGTTTTTTCATTTCCTTATTAATCCATATTTACGAAAATGATCATTCCTAATTAATAAATTCTTCCAACTTCATCGGCTTATACATTTTAAAAAATGGCTCACCATAGAAAAATTTTATAATAGTGTACATATAGATTACTATTAGGTCAACTAGGTAATTAAAAGAATAACTGATGGTCTATGTATTAGAGTTGATATAAAAGCATATAACGAATTCCAAAATTATGTAATGTAACCTATAAATAACACAAAAAAGAGTTCACTGATTCAATATAATATAATATTAAAGATAAATTAATTTCTATATTCAGTATATAATATTTTTTTGTTAATAAATATTAACAATCGCAAAAAATCTAACAAGTTCAAAATTCTATATAAATTAAATCCAATGGTAATAATTCATTCTATATTCAATAGAACTACTATGAAAATTTTCCAATGTAAAAACATGGGTAAATTTTCAATTTCAATATTTTAAAAGATCTTAGAATATATAAATATAAATTGAGATATGTATACATCACCCCAAAATCTTTTCATCCACACCCACTTCCATTTTAACATCTATATATGAATTTGTTACTAAATATACTTGAATTAAATTTAGTTATGTTGATTAATTTTTTTAAAAAATTAAATATATATTATCTCCATAAATCATTTGATTTTTATACACCCATAGGAACACATAAGTTATTAATATATATTTGAATCTATAATTGTTTGTATGTAGGTTTATATTATTTCATGCATGAATTCATGTATCTATTTATATATGACTAAATTTACAAAATAATATATTTTAAATATTAATATGAATTAATGCGTAATGATACTAATAAATAAAAATCACTAAAAAACATAGTGATAATAAAATTAAAATGGGATAATTGAAACCAACATGCCTTCATATGTTTTTTTCATTAACAAAAGGTTAATAAATAAATAACAACTATCACAAATAATCAATCATTAATTAAATGAATGCAAAATAATCCTTTAAAAATTCCATAATGGTCATAATTGTTTTATATATGGGGTGTAAATATGAGAAATAAATATATGACCTTTGGCAAGATTATTCTATAATTATTATATATAACATGTGTTTTAGTTTTATATCATACACATTCTTCTTTAATCATTTAATTTTATACATCACATATTCTTACCACATAATTTATACATTTTTTGGATGTATCTATTCCCAATATCACAGATATACTAATTACAACATCTTTATAAGATTTTATCACTTATATTTAAAAATATATTTTTTTCAATGTCTTATTTCAAAACAACTCATGAAATATTTGTTCGACTTATATGTTTTTGTTAAATATTCAGTCAAGTAAATTTCATGTTATTATGTTATTTTTTATATGTAAAAATCCTTCCATCTCATTTGATTAAATAAACAATTGCATCTTTTAAAATAAAAAAATTACTAATTTATAATTTCATTTCATTTTTATTTATACCATTAATGATATGTATAATTTATTTTAAGATAAATTAATATGTATATATCTTAAATGTAACATACCATTACAAACTCGTTATATTAGATTGAATAAAAATTAAAATAACTATATATGAATCCCCATGAATCCCAATGATGTCATTAAATTCCAAGGGTACAAAATATAATTTTGGGATAATTTACCCATTTGTACAGTACAACCTTCAGTAAAGAACTATAACAAAAAAACATAAATAAGAAAATAAAAATATAATATTCCAAAATATATAAATTTATAAAGAAATATTCTTAATTTGAGTCATATAATATATTAATATTCAAAAATAAGATTATAAGACTGCAACGTCTCAGTTACCGAAGCCACCCAGAAGCGCCATGTTCCTGGTTGATCACATGGCCTTAAGAACATTTACCCGATTTCCAGAGGTTGCTGACTATTAGTATGGTCCTTGGGTGTGATAGTGGGTAAACTATGCCCTCATTGGCATAGTAACGTAGTAGAAGAAAAACAATAGCAATCGCGGAACCAGTAATATTCCATACAAAAGTAAACACTCGAAGATTGGAAAATAATAAATTAGAGCACATACATACATATATATATATATATATTAATGGTTCATGATATGTATGTCTAAGAAATCAGTCAAACAAATCACAATGCTGGAATACGACAGTACTAAACCGAATACAAAAGATAGCCAGTAAACGACCCCATAACATCGCAAGCCATAACTTGGTCCCATTCTCTCAAGCTTCACAGTCAATCAAGAACCTGAAGTAGAAGGGAGCTTTCCCTTGTCTATACCGGTAGAAATAAAATTCGTTTGAGCCCAAAAGCATGGCCCACATAGAGTGTGAGACAAACTCTCAGTAGGCAAACACTCAAAGATCTATGCCTAATAGTCAGTGAATATATGGAAGGTAGAATTACAGGAGCAGTAAATAAGAATGTACTTAGCAGAAAACAATTCCACATATCAAAATCAAACTAATCAGGCATGTTAACCCTCTAAAAAGTGCTCACAGCCTATCCCCTCTGGTTTAGTTATAATAATATATAAGGACTCTCCAAAAAGAACCCACAGTCAATTCCCCTTATAGTCAAAATTAAATCAAGACTATCTGATGAATCACACATGGTCAATTCCACATATAGTCGAATGTAATTAAACGACACTTCGAGGAAGCACACACGATCAATTCCCCTTATAGACCCAAGTTCAAGGACTCCTTGAGGAAGCTCACTTGGTCAATTCCCCTTATATCCCCAAGGGGGTAAGAGACACTCTGAGGAAGCTCACTCCATCTATTACCCTTATAGCCTAGAGTTCTTAAGACTGAGGAAGCTCACACGGTCAATTACCCATATAGTATACTACACCAGGTTCTCACGGTCTTATGTAATTCAATGAGCATAGAAAAGAAAAACTGCCAATGTAAACCAAATGAACTACTTGGCTAGTTAGTCTACAACGTATCAAGCATGTTATATAAAAATAATCAATCCACCCTATAGTTCTAGGCATGGGAAGAACATCAGATAAGCCTAACAGGCTAAATAAGACCAAACAATCACAAACAGAACAAAGAGTTGGGTAACACATCAAAGAAAAACTAATAAACCCTATTCATATCCATGTAACCGATACACAAGGATTAAAGCATGTAAGGTAGTCAACAGGGGTAAAACAACAAAAACACAAAACCTCGTTCATCGGTATCATTCAAAATTGAACATAATACTCAAATACATTCAACTGAAAGGAAAAAAACACATATCTCGGTGATGTAGGAACTATATACATGAACCTAAAAGCTTGAATCCCCATGGAACACCGAACATCTACAAAAATTTATAAAACATTCAACCCACGATACCTCACGAGAGAGTAGAAATCAGAAGATGGTGCTATAGTAGAAAAGAGAACTCACCAATGTGATTCTAACATAACTGATGGTGTTCTATTAAGAAGACGGATGCTTTCTCATGGGTTCATTGAAGATCCACGACCGTACAGAGCTCTTGATCAAACGAGACCTAGAAGGAGAGCTTTCTGGTGATTAGACACAACCATGATGTGTTTAATGAAAAAAAAGAAACTAGATGGAGTATACTTTTGAAGTACACGGCATGTACTCACAATTTATTTACTCCGCATTAGGCGGCCTCCAGGTCACCCCACATGGGCGTGTGCATGCCTGTTACACAGCCAGCACACCACTAACTATGGTAACTTAGTACACAGCATGTACTTCGTAAATTTCTAGAATTTCCCCTTTTTCTAAAAAATGACCAGAAAAGGAAAAATATATTTGAAATGAAGATCCTTGTTCTTTCAAACTCCCCAAACCCCAAAGAAACACCTCCATGAATATCCCTATCACGGCGTAGATGAAGAAACTCGAAATAGTTATGGCCACTGTGCTCGTACATCGAACTCCCTCTCCCATGTCTCATCCAGTACTCACTCGTGCTGTCATAGAACCCATACGAGAAGAATATACCGACCATAGAGAACCTTTGTACTATGCTCAACAATCTGGATAGGATGCTCCTCGAATTATGCATTCACTTCGAGCTCAACCTCCTCTAGTTGAAAGTCTTGTGATGGGTCTGAAGAGTAACGTCGGAGCTGAGAAACGTGAAAAATGTCGTGCATAGCCCGGTACCTTTGAGGCAACTGCAACCTATAGGAAATAAACACAGCTCTCTACAACACCTCAAATGGCCTGACATACCTCGGAGAAAGCTTTCCCTGTCTATTAATTTTTTTGTGCCCTAACCTTGGTGTGACGCACAGCAAAACCTGATCCCCAACCACGAACTACAAAGGTCATCTCTGTTGATCATCATAATACGTCTGTCAAGACTGTGTAGTAGCCATCCTCTTCTAAATCAACTCTATCTACATTGTGGTCTCATTGACAAGATAAATTCCCAACATATCTACTGCCTTTATCTCCATCCAACATAAGGGTGATCAGCATGACTATAGTAACCATGTTTTCTGGTGGTAGAACACTTACCAGTCGTTTTGGAAGTGATCTGGAGGTTTGCATTGGCGTTAGGAGGCCGGTTGATCGAGGTAATTCTCATTACCTTTAGTTTTATTAGATCTCTTTCTATCCTCTTGATGGATCTTTATATATACTCCCATTATGAGTAGATCTATGGTAGTGGATGAACTCAAAGTTGGGTTTTGGTTTTATTGGTGCTAGGGGAAGGAATCTAAGGAGGTTTGAGGGAGTAGTTGACTCGTTTTTGTTGGCGTTCTTCATCCATTGGTTGGTTTCACCTAGTTTGTTGATGTTGGTGGATTCACTCCATATTCGTCTTTATTAGAACATGAATTATTAGTTTCAAGTTGTTTTCCTTGATTGAAATGGTTTGTTTAACTGCTGTGAAAGAATGGTTGAAACCCCTTTTAAGTAAAGGGTGATTGAAATTGTGTTTTTTTGGAACGTGTTTGTTGAAGTGAATATAAAATGGTGATTTTAAACGTGTTATTGTTTTGATGATTTAATGAAATGGTTTTAAATAATAGGTTTGATGCTTTATTGAAAGGTTTTCAACACACACTTGGTTTTGGCATGGATTTTCATGGGTTGTGTTGTGTGTTCCAATGCGTTGGGATGGATAATAGAGAGAATTAACCCCATCAAAAGTTTAGGATGGATAAGGGAAAGAAATAACCCCATCAAATGGTTGGGATGGATATGGGCGTGAAGTACCCCCATCAATGTAGTCCACTAAGTGACGACTTAGTGGAAGGATAACTCACCACTCGCGAGTATAGGGAGGTCCAGGTTACTTGCATGGATGGTTGTGTGGATTTGTGAAACGGAATGAATGTGACAAAATGGAAATGGAAATTTTATTGGAAACATTGCTTGGTTTCTTTTTTTGGGATATATGGTGTTTGTTGGAAAATGGTTTTGACATGAAACATGTTATATTTTGAACTGTTTTGGAATTGTTTTATATAAATTGTTTTATATAAATGTGCTAACATGTGTTATCCTAGAGGAATGGGTTGGGAAGTCATCAGGGAAAACCTAATGAGTTTCATTACTCACCCCCTACATTGGCACATCTGTACTTTTGCTGATTTCATATATCGAAACATTGGAAAAGGAAAAGTTTCACCTATTTATATCACTACTTCGTGATACATGGGCTTGTTCATGATGTTGGATCTTGGAACTTTTGGATCATGGAGTTGGGTTGTTGTCATTAAGTATTTTAGTTTTTCATTACGCTGTTTACTCTAATTTAGTGTTGGTTTCTATTGTGGTACTATTGGTTGGTGTATGATGAAATAAATGGTTGATTTGTCTTCCTTTTTAACATGAATCAATTAGTTGATTAGATTGGTTATGGTTTTTGTTTCTATGGTATGTTCTAAAGGGGTAAATCATCCCCCACTTGTTTTGAAACCCTTCGGAATTTATTACCATCCTTTGGCACCTTGGGGATGTCACTTAAGGCCAAGTAATGACTCGTTGTGCTACCAAGCCAATGGGAATTCGAGGGTCATTACAAACGGTATCAGTTTGTATGGTCCTTGGGGTATTAAGGAAATCATCTTGTTCCTTTATTTTTGGAACAAGTAGTCATCAGTTTTTTTGGTCCTGGCGTTGAATTCTTACATGTCTATTCCATGAGTGGTCATATTAGGAAGGAGTAGGATTGTTGGAACACTGAATGTAGAGCATAAAAAGACATAGATAACCTTTTTATGCTAAACTTCATGTTACATGGATTTGGGTACATAGGTGTTTTGGAGACACATATAGGATAACAAATATCATTGTCATGGGTTTAGCCAATGAGATTAACATGACATGCATTAGAATAATGGCTTCACCCTAGGAGTTCATATATCATTTTGAGAAATGGAATATGGTCTGATGAAAAAATGTGATTTCTGAAAATTATAAACTAGTTTTCAAATGAATGATTTTGAAAGGAGAATGGTTGATGTATTTTGAAAATAGATTTATATTAAAAAAAAAAGAAAAGTTTTCTTTTAGAAATGGATAAATGTAAAAAATCTTGGTGGTTGGAAATTAATGTTGTGATATTGATGTGATAGAAATTGAAATGCTAAGCCTTCAGTTTCTAAAAAGTGATACTAATGGTGTCTGTTGTTTGTATAGAAAATGGAACGTGTTAGGCGTCTTAGATACCAAACAGAAGAGGCTATGGAGAATGTGGCCGCACCTGAGCCATAGGTGAACCTGTAGCTAGTCCAAAGTATAGTTCAAGAATTTTAGGCAACAAACATGGGGAATCGGAGGGATGAGTCAAGTCATGTAGACCATTCTGTCGAGTTCGAGAAGCAGAATCCACCCATCTTTCGCTGTGATTCTGAACCAGAAAGGGTAGAGGTGTGGCTGAGTAGGATGAATCGTATCATCGATTTCTTCGGCACATCAGTAGAACTGATAGTAAAGGTAGAGACATATGTGCTGGAGGATCATGCATGACAGTGGTGGGAGATAGTGGTACATGCTAAGGTGGATCAAGGACTAGTCTGGGAGGAATTTGAGGAATTGTTTAATAAACAATTCTATCCTCAAACGTTCCTGATCCAGAGGATGATGAAATTTTTCAACTAGAAGCATGAGAATCTCTCAATCACTGAGTATGTTTCTAAATTCATGAATATAGTGTGAATTTCACCAGCAGTTGTTGCAGCTACATCGATGAAGGCATGCATCATTGAATCAGGGTTGCGACAGGAAATTTGCTCGAATATAGCTATGCTATGTATTACGGATTATACGTAGATGGATGACAGAGCAACAATGGTTGAAAGAGACATCTCAAGAGTTATGTGAGGAGGATGTATGATGATACCCACATGAACAATTGGGAACTCTAATGCTGGGAACAAGTGGATGAGGGACACCTACTCAATGGTGGGAGTGCAAATAAGAATCATACAGGTGGATCGGTGAATCTTCCTCCATGACCCATGATGAAGGCCATGTTTTTTCAATGTGGCTCGATTGATCACATGAAATGAGAATGTACAACCCCACCGAGAGCATTCCATAATTGCAACAGGATGGGGAATCTTCAACAATATTGTCACAGTACCCCACGGTAGGGTGTTCGTGACATGTCCCAGGTGTCACAAGCATCTTATTCTTAGACATGGCGAGGAAAAAAAAATCAGTCTCACTAGCAGAATAGAGCTAGCTATGGGGATTCCAGGAATACTATGAATCCTCAGGTATGGCAATATCAACAAAGAAATAAATATAAAAGTGCAGCAATAAAGCAATTGTATGGAGCGGACCAAGTGATTTTGGATGACCAGTCTACACAGTCTATGGTGAGAGGTACAATTATTTTGAATTCAACCCCCATGCAAGTGTTGTTCGATAATGGGGCATCAAATTCTTTTATTTCTTCTCGTATTGTGGATTTTCTGAACATAAAACGTTTAATTATGCCTTCTGTGATATAACTTAAAACTCTTCTCAGTGAAAGAAAATGTAGAGCCTTCGTGTGTAGAGCATGTTCTATAACTGTTGATGGAGATGAGATGAAATGGGATTTCTGTGTGCTGGAGATTGATTTCATTGATATAATCCTGGGTATAGATTGTTTGAATGAGTTCAAGGCTCACATCGATGGTTATACCAGAACAGTCATTTTCGCGACTGAGGATGGTGTCGAGCATCACATTAGAAAAGAAAGAGTGGTGAAGGCAGGTGCAACATGATTGTTTTCACCAGTAGTGGAAACTATCTCTTACTAGTTGGATGCATTAAACTTGGAATCAATGGACGATTTCGTGAATAAAATTTTCCCAGTAGTCGCAGATCAACTTTATAATGTTTTTACTAAAAACGTCTCAAGGTTACAACCTGTAATAGATGTGGAGTTTCTAATTGATCTCCTTCCAAGAACCAGTCCTATCTCACTTCCAAATTATAGGATGGAACCAACGGAGTTAAAGGAATTGAATTTGAAATTGGAATAACTAGAAAACAATGGTTTTATTTGGCCAAGCGTGTCTCCATGGGCAGTACCAGTTTTGTTTGTAAATAATGTAGATATAACATTAAGGCTATGTGTGGATTATCATAAACATAACCAAGTTACGATAATGAATATATATCCACTTCTATGCATTGATGACATGATTGATCATTTGAGGGGACCTCAGTGGTTCTCTAATATTGACTAGCGGTCAGGATATCACCAGTTGTGAGTTAAGAAGGAGGATATTCCTAAGAAATCCTTCATAAGCAGATATGGCCACTACGAATATGTAGTCATGCCTTTTGGCCGTACGAATGCAGTAGTAGAATTTATGGCAATGATGAATCAGATATTTCTGCGTTATCTGGATTATTTTGTTGTGGTGTTTGTGGATGACATATTGGTGTATTCAAGAACAAGGTCTGAGCATGATCAACACTTGGCAATAGTTTTGGAAATTTTGAGAGACCATCTGTTGTATGCCAAATTATCAAATTGAGATTTTTGGATACAAGAGGTACGCATTCTGGCCATGTTGTTTATGAGAAAGGTGTTTTAGTGGATCTAGAAAAGATAGAAGCTATTCCTTCATGGAATCTGCCGAAGAATGTCTTTGAAATATGATGTTTTCTTGGTCTAGATTGTTATTACTGATGCTTTGTAAATGACTTCTCATGACTAGCTTCTCCTATTACAACATTGACATAGAATAACAGTTCATTTCAATGGACTGAGGAATGTTAGAGTTGTTTTCAAGTGTTGAATGTTCACCTTACATCAGCACCCAAACTGATTTTGTTGGAATCAGAACTGGGGTACATGCTGTATTGTTATAATTTAGGATCTGGGTTGTGATGTGTTCTCATGCAAGGAGACCAAGTTTTTGCATGTGGCTCAAGAGAGTTGAGAGCGCATAAAATGAACAACCCAACACATGATTTAGAGTTGGCTACAGTTGTCCATTCCTTGAAGACATGGATTCATTATCTCTTTGGTGAGAAATTCACTGTGTTTACGGATCAAAAAAGATTGGAACACATTTTCTCACAACGATATTTGAATCTGAGGTACAGGAGATGGATGGAGTATCTTAAAATGTTTGACTTTTACTTGATGTATACATCCGAAAAAGGAAATTCAATGGCAGATGCATTGAGTACAAATTCATATGCTAAGTTGGAAAAAGAAGCTTCTGATGAATGGCAGTTGATGTCGGTCCTAACCAACATGCGTATAGCATGTGAAGACCGAGCTGATGTTGCAGTTTTCTTTCTAGTTGTGCTTGTTCCTGGTTTGGTGACTATAGTAAAGGAGGAACATGCATCCAATGTAGATTGTGATGCAATGAGATAAAAAATCAATGGTGGGTAGATCATTGAGTGATTGAAGCTGGATGGGTGTTCATTTTTGCGGTTTCAAGATCAGATGGTTGTACGTTTAACTTCTCAAGAACAACTCCTTCATGTTCATCACTGTTCAAGATGTGTTGTACCCCCAGGTATACAGAAGATGTATAAGATGTTGAAGGCGTGGTTTTGGTGGAGCACAATGAACTGGAAGGTAGATGAATTTGTTTCAAGGTGTTTAACTTGTCATCATGATAAAGCAGAACATCAGCGGCCATAGGGTATGTTTAAATCATTACCAATTCCAGTGTGGAAATGGGAGAAGATAACTATGGATTTCATTACAGGTCTCCCAAGAACGGTTCTGAAGCATGATTCCATATGGGTGATAGTGGATAGACATACCATGTCATCCCATTTCATCCTAATTCAGGAATCTAATATAGTGGGGGATATCTCCGTAATCAATATCCGAGAAGTGGTATCGCGACATGGCATACCAGTTTCAATCGTGTTGGATAGGGATCCGAGGATCAAATCTTGTTTCTGGCAATCCTTACACGAAGCCCTAGGAACTCAATTGAATATGAGTATGGCGTATCATCCTAAGACATATGGACAATCTAAAAGGATGATACAGACATTGTAAGACAAGTTGAAGGCAAGTGTAATGGATTTTGGTGTCTCATTGGAAGAGCATGTGCCTTTAGTGGAGTTATCATATAAAAGCAGTTATCAGGCCTCGATACACATGGCTCTAATTGAGGCATTGTATGGGTGTCCTTGTCATTCTCCACATTGTTTTGTGGAAACATGTGAGACTTCACTAGTTGGGATATTCCTTGTCCAAGAAACAATAGAGAAGATTCGGTTGATAAAAAAGATGACGAAGACGGCACAAAGTCGTCAGAAATCATATACGGATCATCGCCGAAGACCGTTGTCGTTTGCGGTGAGTGATCATGTCTTTTTGAAAATATATCCAAGTCATGGATAACATCGTTTTGGGAAGCAGGTAAAATTATCTCCTCAATATAGTGGCAATTTTTATATACTACAACAGGTTGGCGATGTGGCGCATCGGTTGGCATTACCACCATAGTTCAGTGTAGTGCATAATATGTTCCATGTATCTCAGTTGAAGAAGTATCAGGCCGATTCTAACCATGTGATCAAATGGGATCACATTGACCTAGAGATTTATGCTTCGTTGGTACATATTATGGTATAGATTTTTGATAGGAAGGAGAAATTCTTGTGTGGAGAAATCATCGTTCCAGTGTGGGTTTTGTGGAAACAAGGTCAGATTCCGGAAGCGACCTGGGAACGCGAGAAAGAAATGAAAGAGCTGTGGCCAGAACTCTTTCAGGCAAGAGATGGTTTTCTAATTTCCGGGGATGGAAAGGCCAATGGTGGGGAGAATTTAGTACCCTCAGTTTTGAGTCTGTGAACACTTACCAAGTATTTTGGAAGTGATCTTAAGGTTTCCCTTATAGTTTATAGGCCGGTAGATCGAGGTTAGTCTCGTTTCCTTTATTATTATTAAATCTCCTTCTTCCCTCTTGATTGATCTTTAGATCAACGCCCATGATGGGTAGATCTACGGTAGTGGATGACTTTGAAGTTGGGTTTTGGTTTTTTTGGTTCTAGGGGAAGGGATATAAGGAGGTTTCAAGGAGTAGTTGACTTGGTTCTGTTGGCGTTCTTCATCTGTTGGTTGGTTTCACCTTGTTTGTCAAGGTATGTAGATTCACTCCTGATTCCTCTTTCTTAGAACTTGATGGGTTAGTATCAAACTGTTTTCCATGATTGAAATGGTCTATTTATCTACTGTGAAAAATTGATTGAAACCCCTTTTAATTAACCGTTGATGGAAATTGTGTGTTTTTGGAAAGAGTTTGTTGATGTGAAGTTTAAATGGTGATTTTAAACTGGTTATGGTTTAGCTGCTGGAAAGAAATGGTTTTCAATAAAAGGTTTGATGCTTTATTAAAAGGATTTGAACACACATGGTTTTGGAATGGATTTTCATGGGTTGTGGTGTGTGTTCATATGCATTGGTATGGATAAGGGCGAGATGGACCCCCATCAAAAGGTTGGGATGGATATGGGCAAGATGTACCCCCATCAAAAGGTTGGGATGGATATGGGTATGAAGTACCTCCATCAAGGTGTTCCACTAAGTGAAGAATTGGTGGAAGAATAACTCACCACTCATGAGTATAGGGTGGTCCAAATTCCATGCATGATTGGTTGTGTGGATTTGTGAAATAGAATGAATGTTCCAAAATGGAAATGGGAATTTGATCAGAATCTTTACTTGGTTGCTTTTCTAAAGAAGATGGTGTTTCTTGGAAAATGGTTTTGATATGAAACATGTTATATTGTGAACAATTTTGGAATTTTTTTTATATAAATTTTTTATATAAATGTGCTAACATGTTTTATCCTAGAGGAATGGGTTGCGAAGTCATTGGGGGAAAACCTACTGAGTATAATTACTCACCTCCTTCTTTGGAACGACGGTGCTTTTGCAGATGTCATATACTAAGATGTTGGAAAAGGAAAAGTGTCTCATGATTATATCACAACTTCGTGATACTTGGGCTGGTTCGTGATGTTGGAGCTTGAAGATTGTGGATCATGGAAATGGGTTTTCATCTTGTAGTATTTTAGTTTTTCATTCCGATGTTTACACTGATTTAGTGGTGGTTTCTACTGTGGTACTCTTGGTTGGTGTATGATGAAATAATTGCAAGAGTTTTCTTAGATTTTATCATGAATCATTTATTAGATTAGTTTGGTTATGGTTGTTTGTTATGTGGAATATTCTAAATTGGTAAATAGTCCCCCACTTGTTTTGAAACCCTTCAGCTATTATTTCCTTCCTTTGGCTCCTTAGGGACGTCGTTTAAGGCCAAGTAATGACTCATTGAGCTCCCAAGCCACTGTCAATTTGTGGGTCATTACAATGATCTACCATACAAGGCCGCGTAAGGTTCCATCTGAATAGTTTCCTGAAAAATATTATTGTAGGCAAACTTCACAGGAGGTATGTGCTTCTCCAAAGAAACTCCAAAATCCAAGATGCATGCATGGATCATGTCTTCAAGCACCTGAATCGTATGCTCAGACATTCCATCTGTCTGGGGCTGGTAAGCTATACATAAAAGTACCTATGTACCTAAAGCCATCTGAAGCCCTTTCAAGACCCGGGAAGTAAAATTTGATTCCCTTTCGGAAACAATGGAGTCTGAAACTCCTTACAGATGTACAATTTCTCAGATGTACAACCGTCCAAGCTCATCAACACTGATGGTCTCCTTGATTGGGAAGAAGTGATCAACCTTCATAATATTGTTAATGACTACCCATACTGCATCATTCCTCTGAGTTGACCTCGGTAAAAATGTCACGAAATCCATTGAGACATCATTCCACTTCCACTAAGGATTGGGTAACTGCTCAAAAGCATTGTTGGTCGGTGATGGTCTTCCATCACCTACTGACAAGTGGAACACCTCATGATGAAACCATCAAAATCAATCATCATACCATGACACCAATACTGACTTGTAGATTACGTTACGTTTTGGTCACACCATGATGAAATGCCTAGACAGAGGAATGAAAGTCCCACATTAGCTCCTCGCATATGTCTGTTGGCACCCATACACACTCCTGGAAATGCATGATCTCATCCCCGCCTACTGTCCATACACTAATAGGGTCCACTCCTGACAAACTCTCCCATATGACTAGGACTTCTGAATCTGATTGCTACCTCATTCGTACTCGATCAAGAATATTAGAGGTAACAATAATAGAAGAAAGAAATGTTTGTTCCCGACTGTCATGTACCTCCAAATTCATCTCAGAGAATAGAGCCATAAGCTACCACTCACCACTGGCATCCTAAACTGCATGTATCTGGGTCCTCCTACTCAACGCATTAGCCACTGCATTGCCTTTCCCTGGATTATAGGAAAGATGAATTTCAATGTACTGAAGGCACTCAATTCACCTTTTTTATCTCAAATTCATGTCATGTTGAGTGAATATGTAATAGAGACTTTTGTGGTTGGTGAAAAATAAAATGTATCCTAACAAAAAATATATCCAACAGCGTAAAGCAAGAACAACTACTACCAACTTGAGATCGTGCATCTGGTAATACCTCTCACGTGGCGGCAACTGTCGAGACCTGTATGCAACAACTCGATATACTTGCACAATCATACCTCAATGGCCAATACATGATAAATCACAGTAAATAGTTTTTCTCTTTCCCGGATCAGGAAAGACAAGTATCAGTGCTGAAGTCAATTTCCCTTTCAACTCCTGAAAGGCTGACTCACAAGAATCTGACCACATGAACATCTCACCCTTCTTAGTCAATCCCGTTAGCGGTACTTCAAAACGTGAAAGGTCTTTTATGAAATGTCTTTAGAATCCCACCAGCCCTAGAAAACTTTTCACCTCATAGAAATTCATCAGATGCTCCTAGGAAACTATAGCTCTCACTTTTTATGGGTATATTGATACTCCTGTATCCGAGATAACATGAACCAAGAAGTTAATCTGATCCATCCAAAAGTGTCATTTTGAGAGCGTGTAATATAAATGATGCTATCTCAGTGTACTCAAAACAATATCAAGATGCGTAACATGGTTGTGTCAACTGTGAGAGTACAACAATGCATCATCCATGAAAACCACCACAAATGAATCCAAGTATGGATGGAACACCCAGTTCATCAGTTCCATGAAAACTGATGGAGAATTTGTACGACTGAATAGAATAACCATATACTTGTATAGACCATACCTTCTCCGAAGGATGTGAGATGGATATCAAAAAGTCTAATGCGCAACTGATGGTAACCAGATCTCAGGTCAATCTCCGAGAACACTCAGGCTCCTAAAAGCTGATCAATGAGATCATCAATCCTAGGCAAGGGATATCAGTTATTGACCATCAACTGGTTCAACTTCCGATAGTCCACAAAAAGCCTGAGGGTACTATCTGCATTCTTCCCAAATAGTACAGGTGAACCCCATGGAGGAGTACTGGGTCAGATAAAACCCTTTTCCTGCATCTCCTCCAACACCTTCTTGTGCTTCTGCAGCTCTAGTATTGCAATCCTATAAGAAGGAATGGATATAGGTGCCAATCCAGGCACAAGATCAATCGAAAAGACTACCTCTATATTCGGAGGAAAACATGAAATGTTCTCAGGGAAGACTTCCCTGAAATGATCCACCATCGGAGGAAAGTCTTACTGTGAAGTCCCCTGGTCAACGAGATATATATTAGCAAATTGGGATGTATATCCACCCAACACATGATGATCGGGACCCGCTCAGCTCGCTTTGAAACCCCATTTCCCTTTTTGAAGAAATGATCTACCCTCTGATAATTTAAAACTCTCCCAATGATGATAATAGTCGACAACTACTTGGAAGGGAAATAGAAAGTCCATTTTGAGAATGACATCATAGCCTATCATCTCTAGGACATAGAGATCCCATAAGAAGTTACATCATCCATCCTATAGACGGCAGTCCCATTACTGATGTACACTTTCTATTCTATTCCCCAATAGAGTTTCTAGCATCAAGATATTAGTAGACGAAAATATTCACAGAACAAGGCTCTCCACAATAGTAAAAAATATAAAGATATGGGAATCACCTGTATCGAAGAGTGCAGAAGAAAAAACAGAGGCTACTAAGATCTTACCTCGAACTGTAGAGGGTATAAGATCCTGCTCCTACTGGATCTGCTCCACTGCAAAAGTATGACCTGTATTGAGGCCATAGGAACCTTCCTGGCCACTCTCAGCTGATCCAACATGATGTCACTAAAAGCCCGGTGACTGACCACCATGTCCACGACCTCCACCTCGGCCTGAAGGGCCGGAGGAACACCACATCCCAGACTGGTGAGAAACTGGTGGCACTACTTCTGAACACGGAGTCATAGAAGAACCACTTTCACCAGCTGTTGGTGAGAAGATATGGTAGAAGCGCTAAAGGTTACCCATCTTGCCACATGTTTGGAACTCCATGTGGTCTCTCGGGAAATGTGGCCTCATGTGCCCACTCTTCTCGCACTAGTATCACACCACCTGGCTACCAGAAGATGCATCTCACCTACTCTCATCTCCTTGTGCAGTCTCCATGTGGCACTTACTACTATTAATAATAGGAACACTAACTCTAGATGATGAACCTCCCTGGCTCACATCTCTAGACTCCCTCAGATTACCCACGGTGATCAGCACTTGGTTGAAAATAGAGTATATCAAAGTCAACCTGAAGATATTCCCTTGAGATTTGATTTCGTGCCTCAGACCATACTCATACTTTCATGTAAGGAACAACTCATCTCCCCCTATAAAGGGTGTAATTTGTTGAAGCTTAGTGACGCGAGAGGAATATTCCATAACAGAAAGAGTACACTTATCTAGAATCATGAACTATTGGGCTCCATCAGCCCTCAAGGTCTTCAGATAGAAGTAATCATAGAATATGTGCTGAATCTCATCCCATTCCATATTCTGCTTGTGTCCCGCCTAGGAGACCACATCCCATCACCTATTGGAAGAGTATCGAAGCTTGTAGGTAGCGATCTTCACAATATTCTCTGGAGGAATCTCCAGATGCTTGAAAATCGCCAGTGTGTCTTCTAGCCCTGACTCTGCAGCTTGGGGTCCTCCATCCCCTGAGAAAGTGGGAGGATGCTACATATGAAAGACCCTCGCCAATTCATCCATCGACAGGGCAGGAGAGGGTGCTCCCTGAATGTTCTACATCATTATTAAAATTCCCTCTTTGAACTGTGCATCTGCACCAGTTTTAGGTATAACGGCTGGTGCCAAGACTTGCACAACATGAGGGTCTGGTGGAAGTCCCTGATCAACCATATCCTGTGTCTCATCACCGCCTTCCAACTGGAATACAACCGGAGGACGTATCGGTGGCATGAATCTTAAAGGTGAAGCACACACCTTATAACAAGATTATCAAATATTGAAAGGTAGAAGCACATGATGGGAACATGAGAATGAAAGCCATCATGTTTTACAATATATGACAACGGTGTGTATCAAGCCTACACAACATGTTCCTTTATATCATTTATATGGGAATGTACTCCTACCTAAACTGGCCATGTAATACCACAAACAAACGACGTGTTTTCTTAACGCATGGTGTTTACCTGAATCCTCCTTCCCTGCCTGATTAGTTTTACATTGTTATGCCACACTACTCTCCTAATACAAGACTAAAAAATGTGTTCATAGTAATCACGACATGTACTAGACAAGATTCACCTAGCCCTTGTTGTTAGTGACATGGCCGTGTACTTGGGTCCGACTACACGGCGTTTTCAATCCGGACATTGCGTGTATGGCTTATGTTTTATCCGTCCGTGATGTTAGTTACACAAGAATACACAAGGTCAACACCATACGGCATGTACAACTCGTACACGGCTTGTTCCTGCAAGAGATTCCCTACCCCGTGTCTCTTCCCACATGACTTATGACACGGTTAGAGACTACATGGTATGTACATAAAGTACACGACATGTACTTAAGAAAATAGTTTCATTATGAATAGAAGAACACATGGCATTTACCTAACATTACACAGCATGTGTTATGGGGTTTTTCAGAAAGTAAGCCTCATAAACAACTCCAGAACCCATAAAAACACTAAAATTAACATTGAAAGTGCCAAATTCTGATCCGTGAGGGCCCATACTCCCTGCGAATCAATGTTTGGCATCTTATACATGTTGTAACAAGGCTGACAAGGCAATGATCCACCAAATTATGGTCTATGAGGGCCCATAACACCTCAAGATCCAAGGTTTGGCATTCATTCCAACAAAACCATAAACAAAAAACGATTTAACAAAAGATGGTATTCACTCACAACATCTATCACAACAACATTCATATTCAACCCAACACCTATCACAACAACATGAAATCTCCAATGCAACCTAAATGGCATGGAAATAATGCCTGACATGTGATTTATAATTAGTGCCTATATGATGAATGAGATGGAATACCCTAATCTCATCAGTTTGTGACAGAAATAGAACCTTAATAACATAAACAGTAATAGTATAAAACATTTGAGTCACGAAACGGTGAAAATCAAATCAACCGTAAAGTTAAAAAACCTGAAAAATGAATTAAATGAGGTAGATTGGCATTTCCTTATGCATGGCTTAACAAATTCCAGGAAAATATTATTACCAAATACCTATTTAGTCCTATCCCTGGCCAAAGGATCCAAAAAATAATTCATGAAAAAAGAAATGCACTGATACCAAACTGTATCATCCCGGTTCTGGAAGCCACCCAGAGGCGCCCCGTACCCGGTTGGTCAGATGGCCTCATGTGCATTTTCCCGAACGCCAGAGGATGCCAACTAGAAGTGAGGGCCTTGAGTGTGAGAGTGCGGAAACTATGCCTTCATTGTTAGAGTATCTAAGGGGAAGAAAAACAATAGAAATCACAGAAGAAGTAATATTCCATACATAGGTAAATTGCGGAAGACTGGAAAATAATAGCTGGAGCACACACATATATATATGAATGAATGCATGATACATATGTCTAGGAAAGAATCCAAACAAATCACAATGGTGGAATTCAATAGTACTAAACCAAATACAAATGAAAGAATGTAAACGACTCCTCAGCATCATAAGCAATAACTTCTTTCCATGTTATCCAGCTCCATAGTCAATCAAGAACCTGAAGTAGAAGACAACTTTCCCTTGTCTATACCTTCATCAATAGAATATGTTTGGACCCAAAATCATGGCCCATATTGGGTGTGTGACTAAATCCAATTTGGCAACCACCCAAATATATGTGCCAAATACTCAGTGAATATATGGAAGCTAAAAGTACAGAAGAAGCAAACAAGAATGTAGTCAGCAGAAAACAATTCCAAATATCAAAAAGCAACTAATCAAGCATGGTTACCTTCTAGGATGTGCACATAGCCTATCCCCTCTGGTTTAGTTATAAGATAATATAAAGACTCTTTGAGGAAGCACTCATAGTCAATTCCCCTTATAGTCAAATGTAAATCAAGAATCTATGAGGAAGCTCACATGGTAAATTCCCCCTATATTCTTAGGTAATTCATGGACTCTCTGAGAAAGCTCACATGGTCAATTCCCCTTATAGCCCCATGTTCAAGGACTCTCTGAGAAATCTCACTCGGTAAATTACCCGTAAAGCTCCAAGTGGTTCAAATACTCTCTGAGTAAGCTCACTCGATCAATTCCACTTATAGCCTAAAGTGCTCAAGAATCTCTAAGGAAGCTCAAATGGTCAATTCCCTTTATAGTCTATTACACCAGGTTCTCATAGCCCTGTGTAAATCAATGATCATATAAAAGGAATATAGACAATGTAATCCTACATAAATACTTTCTTAGTTAGTCTATAGTGTATCAAGCATGTTAGATAAAAATAATCAATCCATCCTATAATGTTAGGCATGTGAAGAACATAAAAGAATCCTAACACGCTAAACAGGCCCAAACAGTCAACAACAGAACAAATCCGGGGAAGCCACATCCAAGACAATGGAATCAACCCAATTCATATCCAATTAACCTCTACACATGCATAGAATCATTGTGGGCAATCAACAGGGGTAAAATCGTTAACACACAATACCTCGTTCATGGGTATTGGTCAATATTGCACATAATACTAAAATACATTCAATAGAAAGGCACACACCACCTTCCTCAGTGTTTTAGGATTGATATAAATGAACCTTGATGTTTGAATCACTTTGAATCACCGAATTTCTACAAAAACATCGAAAACGTTCAACCCATAATACCTCACGAGAGAGGAGAAATTAGAAGATGGTGCTCTGAAAAAAAAGAACACACCGATGCAATTCCAACACAATTGATAGTGTTCGATTTGAAGGATGGATGCTCGCTCGGGGGTTCGTTGAAGATATTTGACCGTACAAAGGTCTCGGTCGAATGAGACCTAGAAGGAGAGCTTTGTTGCGATTAGATGCGAACGAGGTGCGTTTAATGAAAAAAGAATGAATATACATGGCGTGTTATTTTGAAGTATAAATCATGTACTATCCATTTACTTACTCCACTTTAGGCAGAATCCAGGTCACCCCACATGGTCGTGTGCATGCCTGTTATACGGCCAGCACCCGGATGCCTGTGGTAACCGAGTACACGACGTGTACTTCTAAAATTTCCATTTTTTCTTCTTTTTCTAAAAAAAACTAGAAAAGGAAAAACACAACTGAAAAGATGATTTGGGTTCTTATAAAGACCAAAATAACTAATTGTGAACAAGTTTACACATAACACTATCATATGCTTCACTAGATTTCTATCTACATAAACATAACTTAGTCTCCCCAAATAACAATATCATTACATTATACATGAATGACCAAGTAAATCCCATAACCTATATCATATTGAGTAATGTATACATATAAAATGATGTGAATATATTGGGTGTCAGTATATAAATTATGTTATAAATCCCCATAATACATCCCACAGACACCACTAAAATAAGAAAATGTTTTATCACAATTTATAAAATAATTGAAATCATTATAATGATAGACAGGTCTAAAGTAAAATACTTTAAAAAATCACCCAATAAAGATATTTTTTAAATCATTCAACATGAAAATACATATTATAACCCACAAAACCCAGAAATTTACATAAAGACCAATACATTTCATAAAACAAATTCTCATCCAATTAATTTTGGACAACTAAATAGGTGAAAACATGATAATACAACTATTTACCTTATCATAAGTCACCAGTTGATGGTGAAATCATAAATGTCCCCAAATCCAGAACTATCATACATGTATAATTCCTAAAGTAGAAATAAAAAACTATTTAGACCGAAATTTGGCACTGGTGGCCAACTACAAACTAATAAGGCCCCACCAATAAGAATCATGATTCCAAACAATCCTGTATTTTGAAAAAATATTCCTTTGATACACATTCCATAGAATATATAACCGAACACATTCACTGAATGAGACTTCACATCAAACCAAGTCCAACCACATTCCAAAATAATAATTATAAATTAGATTATCCATTTTAGTATTTTACTACATTTATTTTGATTTTTTCCCAACAATTTTAAAAAAATAACTATGTGAATGTATAGAAAATATTTTTGAAAATAATTTATTATAAATAACAGACGAATTTAACCATTGAAAATAAGCATTCGATTAATTATAAAAAAAAGAGTGAGATATGTTCTACTAAAATCATACAATTTTATTTCAATGAATACCACTAAAACTAGTAGAAAAATTATTCTTATATATTATTGTATCTTTAGTCCAAATCCTAAATGAAATAAGAGAATCAAATAAAACAAAAAGAGGATTTTCATAAATTCTTGGCGGATCCCTTGGGTACAAGAGCCCTAAAATAGTGAGTAATACGCTATTGATGGTTTTTTGAAATGAGTTAGCTTTGATGTCAATATTTGTTATACCCTTTAATATCTCTAAATTCACAACTAAATAATATCAGTATCACTAAAATTGATATTTATATTTTGGTATTTCCCAGTAGTAAACTCTATATGAACTATACAAAAAAATTATGTATTTAAACCATCCACATCATTATCATACATCTCACGGACCCCCCCCCCCCACCCAAAAAAATTAATCCTAATTCTTCCTTCATCGTTAACTAGTATAGTGCTCCCCATTTCAGTGTATTCCACCATTGAGAATTCCAAATGAGCCATCCCCCCTCAAATAAAAATATCAATGGTGTGGTGGAACACCACTATTTAGTCACTCACTAAATTTCAGTGTTTATATCCTTCACCACACAGACTCTCTGATAAACCCGAATCACTATTAACAAAATAGAAAAAACCCATTTAATTGATTATAACACATATTTTTTGAAGAAAAGTTATCCAAAAATTCATTTTCACACTGATCAGTCTACTAAATCAATCTATTATATTCGAAAACTCATAATAATTTTGGGTAACCAATACAAAATAACTCAAATCTTGAAAATAAATAATAAATAGAAAATAATATAAAATTAAGGATTTTACATTCTCTCCAAAATTGTGATTTCCTTACATGGATAGATATATGATGGAAGTATCATTAAAAATATTGGGATATTTCTCTAGAATATAGATATATTTAATTGAGTCTATTCATAACCCTAGCTATACAGTTTTGTCTCCAATACCAATGGCTTGTCTTAGTGTCAGTGGACTGTGTCTTACAAATTCCAAAATATATATCACGGTGAGAACATAATAGACCATTTTGTTTCAAAGAAATGGGATCCCAATTGATTATGATAACAGTGTCTATATCACACTTATTTATCTATGATACATTAAAAAGGATACCATGAATTATACTAAATTGTAGAGTTATTTCAGATAAAGATACAACCTCACCTATACACACAACTATATCAAATGATATAAATACGATGTAGATGAATTAACTTTCTCACTCAATATATAGATCCTTAATAACAGAAATTATGAAAAATAATATCTAATCCCTCATTTCTAAAGGTAATGTTATATAAAAAGTATATTAAAACAATATCTAACATATTAACTCTGTATCCAAGATTTTTTATTAGTGTAAATATCATAAGTAGTCTCTCACATGAAACATGGACCTAGAAATTTTTTTTCGAAACCATCACATAAAAAAGTGAGGTTGACACAATGGAGTACATAATGGGACAAAAAGTTCCATATCAATCATTTATTGATAACTATAGTGGAATGAAATCTCTAATAGTTATCCATTTTCTCAAGGGTTAATTATATGTCTACTAAACCTATGAATGAAAAATAGTTTCGCTTTTATAGATGATGGTACTTAATATTCTAATGGTGTTCAAAAAATCACATGAAAACTACAAATATAATTTTTTATAGGTTTCTTCTGTGTAATTTGAATGATATTTACTAAATTGGGACGTCTCTTAAATCATACACTGTTTAAATCATATTTTTTGGATTAGATTATAAATATATGTGCAAAAGGTTATAACATGTTTTTACACCAATAATATATATGTTTGAAATATTTACAATATATCACTTATAGTTTCTATATATTATTTGTTTTATGTCATCCCATTATAATAATCATAAGGACGATAAATATAGTCAACAATGTGTCTAGAGTAACTATTGATTCATAGTGGATGAAACAATATTGGATCCCAAAAAGTTCAATCGAGAATTTTTAGAATTTTATCACCCATCAATTATCCTCCCACTATTTAGGTTTAATATTATGGAAATACGATTAAATTTTTAAAATTTTAAATTTTTTAACATAGCCCAACATGTTAAGAATGATATTTACCGATTAAAAATTATGAACAAATGATTTTTGAATGATCCTTGTGTGTTATAGGAATTTTATTGATGAATTGTATTTGATCTAGAATTTAATAAATCATTAATCCATAGAATTGAAAGTTGAAGAACCCACCCTCTAATTGATCATGATTTTTATTTCCCAATCGATGAATAATTACATACACGAAACATGATAAAATATGAAAACCATCTGGTAATATTCAATAATCACAAGGAAAAATGATCCACTTGATATCTAGGTACTATTTCATTCAATAGTGGAATGAAAAATGATCCAACTAGATTCATGTTACATTCCCCTATGAAAAGATGAAGGAATCCTTTATGAGGTGTGATTGTCAATCTATAATAATATTAATTATTATAATATTTAATGCTTCAATCTACTTTATTGACACGATTATATAAAAGATAACCACTAATAAGACTAAAAAATACATCTCAAAAACTAGACAACGTCTATAGTAATCCAATATGATGACCAATTCAAATCCCCCTATATTTTTTATAAGGAATATATTTTTATGGTGATCATTTCTGTCATAATTTCCACATTAATATCATCTTCTGTTTTAATGTATCGTTCTTACTGTATGTAATCTAAACCAACACAATAACTATAAGAAGTGGAATAATGATTTTTTAGAAATAAAGATAATTATAAGAAAATAAAAATACTATAATACTGTCTTAAATATAAAATAAAAATATATTATCTCTAATTTTGGCATACCATTACCTGGATTCGACCAATATATTAGATAATATACACAAAATACTATGAATAAATCAAATATAATAATTTCAAAAAATTAGTGGTTATATATATATAATTATATTTCCAAGTCTATTTTAAATAGAACTTTTTAAATCTACCATTGGTCACAAAAATAAAAAATCCTTCATCAAATATCTCATTTACTGATTATTCTAAAACGATTTTACAATTAAAATATCTTTTAGTAAAACAAATCATTTCAATGGAATTATATAATTTGAAAAATAAATTATTAAAAACTTGTTCCTTTATCAAATAGATCATGTAAATTAAATTATCCAAATTTTTAACAATATTCTTACATAATATCAACATAATATATGGAATATGAATTACAATATAGCATCATTATCAACAAATTCAGTTAATATAATGATTACATTAACAATTTACCAAAAAAATTAATAGAAAAATTTTCTCCCACACAAAACTATGAAAATATAAATGATATTTACTCAAATAATATATTTCATACCATTAGGTTCCAAAGTTAAATATTTTTCCATTTTATTTACCAATCATGCATGGTCGATTAATGAAAAAATTAAATAATAAATGTCAGCATACCAAACATTATGACATGCTATCATGAATAGTGAATTAATAATTTTATGTCTCTAAAATCACATTAAACATAATTATGTTTTCCAATTTAAAATATTCTCATATTTACATGTTTCTGTTCATTATATTAAACTCGTGTGACTAATTATGAATGCCTCCTGAAAAAAGGAACATGCTATTTTTATATATTTTTAAATTAATAAAGACAAATATAATAA
Source organism: Viscum album (assembly GCA_963277665.1). Classification (NCBI taxonomy): domain Eukaryota; kingdom Viridiplantae; phylum Streptophyta; class Magnoliopsida; order Santalales; family Viscaceae; genus Viscum; species Viscum album. The sequence continues at coordinate 234,057,032 of OY728157.1, read as the reverse complement.
AACATTTACCATTATCATTATCAAATCATTTAAATATGTACTTCACATTCAAAATATTTAATATAATTAAATTTATAACATGGAATTTAAAATATTAATTAAGATTATGAAATAATTCATTATATTTTGTCCAAAAGGATCCCAAATTATATAAATTATACACATTATTAGTAATGTATCAATGTAATCATATAATCATTACTTTATGTAATAATTATAAAATTGTAAACATGTTTATAAAATAACTAAATTTCCAATTTTCATTTAATTAGTTACTTCTTGGAAATTCCTAATCTTTTTTAAAATTTCAATTTAACAATAGTTCCATATTTATTTATGTAATATAATCCTATAAAAGATATATTGACTTGTTTATTTTATAAATTATCAAAAGAAAATAAGAGAAACAAAATATTTCACCATATTATGAAAAAGAATTCGTTTAAATTCTATATTTTTTCATTAATATCAACCAAAAATTATATCAAAAAAGAATATCATTTAAAAATATAAAACATCATAACCAATAAAATATTTGTTTGAATAAAACAATCCATGTATTAATTTTATTTATAAATGTGTAATACCCAACTCTCATCATTTAAAACCAAGATGATGAGGCTAAAACAATCATAGAATTCAGTAACAACACTCTTCAAACATGGATAACCACAGTAATTTTTTAGTATAAAGTTATTAGATATAACTCTAAATAAATTGCATTTTAAGACCTTCCATATCCATTCTCTATGACTAAAATCTAAATAGATAGGATTTTCCGATTGAATCCATTTTTAGAATCCTATAACTCACCCATTAGATTGGAAAATAGAATTATTCGTCTAAAATGCAGTTAAAACAATAGTCAGTAGAGGATAGAAAAAATGTGATGGGTATACAATATCATTAGGGTATTGTTAACCCTTATGTTTAATAAAACCTAATTCAAAAACCTATGATGAAAAAAATAAAAATATGAGTTATGGAACAAATATTCCATAACTACAATACATAATATTATAATTCCAACAACTAGAACCAAAATATATTAAAATATCACCGTGTAATACAATAAAGAATAAAATCCCCATGGATGAAATCATGCTATCATGGAACCCTCCCATGATCCAAATGAATACTACCTTGATACCCCATGATCCATCACTCATATCTATTAAATTAATACATTCAACTAGAGAGGTAGGTAGAAAAACTATAAAAAAGTCATATCGAACAAAATTTTTATATTCACTGAGATGCATATGAAGGGGGTGAGAAAATAAACCCACTCAAAAATCCACAAATGGATTACTACAAATGAAACATAAACACAAACAATATATATCACAATTTTAATATCCATAAATATCATGAAACTGATAAATAATGTCAATGTAAACAGAATTAATATTTAAAAATATATATTTATTTTATAAAATCATGCTATGTGGAATCATATTTTATAACTCACACTACCATGTATATTAGACACAATACCGCGAAATGAACTAACAAAATTATAATCATCTTAATGAGATACCATTAAAAACCCAACTAAACAATGGTATATTGTTCCCCAAAACTATGTCATCATATGGTTTTTCAGTACAAAATGAACCCAAATTCAGAATGGTTGTATTTCTAAAACATTAAGACCCCATACAAATCTGCCATGAATGAACAACATAAACTCATTTTTTAGAACACTTTCCCGATTTTTTATTCTATAAATACCATTAGTGAAATGAAGAATTTCACCAAAACCTCACTAAAATAAAATCAATAAAATTGAACAATCATCATTTCATTTTCATGTCCCTATGTGTTCAATTTATCAAAAATTATGTAAAAATTTACCACAACATTTGTCTAATGAATAAATTTTCCACCAAAAATATTTTAAATAATTATTTTTGGAAATAAATTATCAAAAATAAAAACAATACTTTTTCCTTGAAAATAAAAAACATTATACATAATGAAAAAAGTACAGGGGGAGAGAATAAATTTACATAAAACATTTTAAGTAATCACACCAAAACCAATTGTAATTTCATTACCATCTATTCATTGATGTGCACCATAATGCCTCAAAAATTAATTATGAATAATTTTTCCTATATAAATTGGATTTATAAATTATTTTAATGGAATCCTCAGGTTCAATATAACTAGAAAATAGAGTAAAAACAAAAAAAAATTATTTCATTGAAGGGGTAAGTTTTATTGTAAACATTTGAAGACCACATTCATGTTTCTCAATTCTCAATTTTGTGGAAAAAACTCCCCCTGATAATAATGGAATTATCGTCAATATTTAAAATATTAAATAGATCGATATCATGATGTGTTGGAACCAAAAAGACAAATGAAACCATTGACCACTTCTCAACATGGAGACAGACCTTTGGATCATGTGCCATCCATAACCATTTTGGGTGAATTAGGGATGATAAAATGGAATGGATAATTTATCCTCCATTTTCACAACCTCAACAATGATTAGAACCACACGTCAACTCAGCATAACCATGATAAAAAACACCATTTCTTATTCTTAATTTCCCACAATGAAACTCTCAAAGATCCACACCAATAAAAACAATGTTTTCCACACATCATGTTTTACTTATATCTCGACAAATTACCCCCATTCATTACACATAACGATGAAACCACCAAGGTATATAATAACTGTTGAAAACTCATACCACATATCCTAGGAACACTATAAAATGGAGGCAGACAGGTGGTGCTAAATGGCCTAACCAACCCCCCTCCCATACAGAAAAGGCTTCTAAATAATGTATAAGGTTATCAAGGGTAGAATCAGCCCAATTTCTAGAGTCTCCAATATTGAAGAAAAAATAAAAAATTAATATAAATTAAAATAAATTAATATCATATATAAGAGAGTTAAGAAAAATTAAATAAGTACAGCATTAGATGTTGCATGAAAATGAATCTTCCATATTGTTCCAAGATCCCCTATAGGGAATAAAATACAAGGAGGAAATAATAATTTAAAAAAATTTATACTCTGAAGTCATCCAAAAAAGATCATTTGTCATGCTGGATTCCATCATCCATACTCTACTATAGTATGAGAAGAAAAAATATCCTACCTCTTCCCTGAACAAGTAAAAATCTATCTTTATTCTCAAAAACCAATTACCATGGTTTCCTAAAGAGGGTGTGTGTAAATTTAAATATGAAACCACCTATTATGTCCCTTAAAAATCTGGTCTATATAACAATTTCATTATAAAGTTCCTGAGATAAAAATATTCATAAATTTAAATAAAATAATAAGTAATAGAAACACATATTCTAATATTGGGGCATTGTGTGACACCTGAGGTCAGACCCACATTCTTTAAAAAATAGTGACATGTCTCTGGCGATTTTATAAAATATGGAATGTACAGTTCTATAGTATAAAAACCAAGTTACTATAGTCAAGAAAAAACGTTGTGATCCATGGGGATCCACAAAGAATTCTCGTCTAATTAGATCATATTGAATACATGAAATTAATCCTCATAATTCCCATCATTTATATATATTTGAAAAAAAGGAATCAACCCATGGATATCTCAAAATTTAATACATGTAACCTCATATCAGAGGCATTTTTTGTATCAATATTTATAAGAATCTATGTGCACAGCCATGGTATTTTATCTTTCACAATAAATATGAATATTGGAAGCACATCTCATGATACTGATAAGGGTAAAATGAGGGATTCCATGACAATAATCTATTTTGTTCAGTAAATAAAACATTTCAGAAATAATTTGAGTTCCTCATAAATGGATTTACAATAATTTATTATTGTCCAATGTAGCGAATGTAATTAATTTGTTTCTTCACATCCTTACAACAATGGGGAATCCTCCCATGGAATTCATGAATTTATTCTAACAAAATCCATTATAACATATGGCATTCTCGAATTTCATTTCCAAAACAGATTCCATGAGATGACACAAAAATAATTTGACTGAATATATTGATTCAACAATAACAAGAAATATTATTAGAGCCATTCCATTATACAATATCACATATCATTTAAGAGGCTCAAAATCACTTCAACAAATATTGACTAAATAGGTTTTAATTCAAAAGATAAAAATTTGAATTTCTTATAGGTTTCTTACTATCACTATATTTAATAGAAACCATAATTTAAAAATTCATTTCAATTATCTTCTCAAAAAAACGTGTTCAAAATACTCAAAACCCATTTCAATACCCCAGTACACCAATTCAGATTATAAAAGGTCATTCTATAATATCATATTCTTTTTAAAAATATTCCTTTCAACGCAAATCACAAGGTTTACAAAAAATTATATAAATTCAATTTAGACCCTTAACAATGGTCAAATATATTTCACAAAAAACCAATCACAATTGATGATTTCAAATTAAAATGTATAACCCATTTTACAAATATCATTTCTTGTGAAATGAACTTTCACCGCCATCAGTTCCATTTATAAATTCTAATTAAAACCTAAGACAAAGAAAAAAATTACTCACCACAAGAACATTCATGTTAATAATCCAACCAAGTTTATCTCTAATGGAACTATAATTTTTTATAGTCTAAGGCATGTAGAATTTTATATTAAACAAAAACAACCCAAAACGAAACAATGTTTTAATGATTTGACAAACATATGGAAAGGATAGCATGGCTGCACTTATGAAACACTCTAAATATTTTTCAAGAATATGGGTTACAAATAGTAATTACTTTTATAATGATTAGATAAACCCACCTGTTGAGTATTATCTATTGGGTGGATTCGATTTAGAAGAAATGGACATACCATTAAATTGCCATAAAATAATTAATATTTTATAAAACAATGAGAACATTACCTAAGTGTAAAATAACACTAACATAGAGGGAATTTGAGTAATATAAGTCCCTCAATATCTCCAAATCATGAATGAACACACATAATGGAAAAGCACCAAGATATATTATTGTTGTTGAAAGTGATAGAGAGGAGGGGTATAAGGGAATGAAACATGACCAAAATGGAGAAAATATAGTACAAAAGTGATATGAGGTATATTGGTTGATATATATGTGATTGAACAACATGATAATCCCATAGGAGTGCTTCAACTACCCTCTGATCTCCACCATCCATCTGGGGAGACATTGGATCATTAGTCTGGGGCCACTGGTCAGCCAGTGGCCCTAGGTGGAACTTGTGGTTATATTTGATTACACAATCTATTTAGTAACGATAAAACGTATGATATACCACTTAATCCATGTACCCAACACCTGTTTCTATATTATTACTTTAATAGATAAACATATATATACAAACTGTGTTTAAATAAACATTTTCTTGGTATTACATAGCGCAAATTTTCCTCTTGAAGACCAATTAAAAAAATGGCCCTTGTAAAAAAAATCAAAATCCATGTTCCTTCTCAATGATTTCATTGTCTGTATAGTCAATAGAATTATAAACTCAAAACCATAACAATCCCCATCACCATGAAGTTCTTATTGTCATCCTACAACATCACTCGACCAACATCATTTTACATTTCGATGCCATTGTGTTGTGGTCCATTCCCAAACACCCAAATTGATTCGAAAGAAAAAAATTAAAGAAAATACAACATTTTTTATCAATAACTATACCATAACTATTACTCATTCTCCAAACATAAATATGGTCTCTACTTCATCCAATTTACCATTACACATTACTATATTTCCATCCAAATAATCAATAGAAATATAGTGCATCCCTATAACAAAAAACTTATGAATGTAATTTATGACAAATAATTTTTACCAAACCATGGTTTTACTATATGTATCTACTTTTTGAAATAATTTTAATCTCTTATATAACATACATTACATAATACACCGAGTTTAAATGAAATCCTTTATATTATTATTTAAACAAGACACTTATAAACCATAAATTAATATGGAATGTTTAAATATTATTAATAAAATTATGAAATATATAATTTAAAAACACATTTTTAATGAATTAAATAATTCTTGGCGAATGTGCACATAATTTTTACAAAGGCCACTTTTTTAGTCAAATATATGTTTTATTCAAAAATATATTTTTAATGTTTTATATTAGAAAATTAATAGAATTTCTTTATAAAATTTTGTAAAATTTATTTCATAAAATTAATAGAATTATTAGATTTATTATGACTCTATATTCTTAGGATAAAAATTTAAGATTTTTTTAATTGTTTAATTTTTTTGGTGAATAGTAAAAATATATATTTTTATAAATCCCACATTTTCGTTTTATTCAAAAGAAATTTTATGAATATAAATTGAAATCAATGTAATATAAGTATTTTATAGATATATAAAATAGAATTAATTACATTTAAATAATCATTATACCTTATTTTTGTGTAAGTGCATTTTTTTGTTTTAAAAACACATTTTTTCCAAAAATCATTTTCCATTAACTTCTGACTATTTAATTTGAAATATAATTTGGCATCTTATATGTATTTATTTGTGAAAAATAAATTATATATTTGTAAAATGGATTTTCATATTCGATTATAAGATCCTTTTCTTTTTTTGGATGAAAAATGATTACGTTGTAAAAAAATATTTACCGTAGTATAGGTAAAATAATGTAGTAGGTAAAAGTTAAAATGAAAAATTCTAAAAAAAATATAAAATGAAAAATAATTAAATTGTTTGTTGATGTGTTTATAGTCCTTCAATAGACATTAAAACTTTAATTATAATCAAAATTAATTGCAATTAATTCCACTAAATTGTGCTTGTCATTAAATATAAAGTAATAATTATTTACTACGAATGTTTTGGACTTGATCGTGCCCAGTCCTAAATATTTTTTTTAATAAAATTGAAATTAAGTGAAACATGAAATCAAAGGACATGTGAAAAATTATGTGCCACCATGAATGAAAGAGTCATGTTAATACCAAAAAAATAATAAATGGGTTTGTAGACCCCCACAAAGGAATGAAACATCGGTATGAGTAGAGTTCCCCAAACCACCAATGAATATTCCACACTGTTACTATTCTCCCATGATAATGAGCCATCTAGAGAAACCAAAACAATAAAAAAAATCCATATGCCCATAATTAATTATATAAATGCCTGATATCCATTCTAATCATTGAACACTATATTCCCTGCATTATAATCATAGGAGGCATATTTCTTGAGGACTAGATCAGATAACACCTTTCCAACAAGAAGAAAAGCCATCCGTGGATGCACTGCACCCTGAGGTCATTTCCCATTTGGAAGATTTCACCCTTCCGAAGGACTTCAACTATCCACCTCCTGAGATAAACAAGAAAATAAGATCATTAAAATTATTATCAGCATGTTCTACCATCTTCATCCTCATCCCTATGCATTAAAATGTCTCTGACATCTGCAAAATCTCTATCTAGTCATGAAACACTAGGTCAACTACTCCCTCCATATAAAAACACTTCATTATTGGAATATATAATAAAATTCATACATTTAAATCAACACTAATGGTAGGAAATCCTATAACTCCGAACGATGAATTGTCACAATGACGTCACCATTGGGAACCCACATCAGCAACTATATTCTATATTCCCCCTTGCTTGGATTTTAAGAAGCACAATCGCATTATAGAGATCACTACCAGAATCCCACATCCATAATATCACCGATGTTGTACCCTACTCAATCACATAAATGTCACTAGGTACACCCAGATGCTTGTATAATGTGAGCCCAATGAAATCTATGAGCCCCTCCATCTTCACCATCAACACCAGACTAGTAGCATCCCAACTGGTCTCTAAAATGAAAACCCACATGAAAGAGATCATTTAAAATTGTAGAGTATCTAATGAATGATTATACCTAATCCATTATACATTTAAAGGATCCATATGACTGTCATTATCCCCAAAATAAAGGATTTTGAGTAGTCTCTAGTATTTTCATTTGTTTCAAGATCATCAGTTTCACAATCGACCTAGTCAAAATCGATCCTTTTGCATGAAAAATCAAGGGGTAAGAGATCATTATTTTCTAACAAATACAAACATCCAAAAAAATAATCAATAAAAATAAAAATGAAATAATCTTCCTAAAAAGATGGAGAGATAATATATATCCTTGATAGATAATCTATCCGACCATAAAATAATCATTATTTAGTCACATAAAACCACCACTCATAAAGTTTAAATACCACTCTTCACCACCCAATATATCCTTAAATCCTTGAATCGATTAAAATATTCAAAAAACTGTATCTTTAAAATTCACCCATAATCCATGTACTTCTAGTCTCACTAAAAGACCAATTTGATCTTCACTAAATGGTACTTCAAGAGGGTGATATACAAGAGGTAACTTTCTCAAACAACCTATTTTAATTTATTTTATTTATAAATTTTAACCAACAATTTGATATATATAATCATAATAACTATATTATCATGTATATAAAATAATTTTATATTGCTAATGGAATATCTTATAACCACTCATTTTTGATATTTCCTCTTATTCAATGAAACACAACCATTTTACAAATTATATAGGTTATCCGTCTCTATGTATAATGATTTTTATTCTTTCCATTACCACCTTCAAGGATGGTCATAAAGTTATTATTACGATTAATAATATTTTACCAGTTATATTATAACCTATTTAACGATATAGAAAAATATATATACTAAATATTAATCAAATTTAAACTAATTTATGATGGTCCAAAAAACATCCAAAATAAAGAAACAATTTATCATTTACATTTTACAAAATGAATCATCCTCATACTAGAATGAAGAATTTTACATGGGGTCATTAAAAATTATTTATGATTAAGAATACCATTTAATTTCACTTTTAATGTTTTATTTAAATATTATATGAAAATACATAATTACACATAAAGGAACCATCCTTGAAACCATGAAATCTATGCACTAGAAACAATGATAATAATGAAATATTATTAATGAGTGTGTGGAAATATATTATAAAATATCACATAAGGTATTATAATCATGAATATGGATCTTTAATGAACTAATAAAATTATTTAAAACTATATATATGTGGTTAATGTGTGAAAACAAAAGGGAAGCTTGAGGTACGAGTTTCTCGTCTCACTTTTACATATGTTTGACATATTACCTATTCACAAGGCATTCCTTTGGTGTATAGTATATAATTCCCATTGATATTTTGTTTCATTAATTTCATTATATTCATGTAATTATATTTTTCATTTAATAATTACTATATTTATAAGTAATATAACTCGTCTTATTACAATGCATTAGGGGATTTATTAACCTAATTACCATTCATTGGAATAAATTGGTACTTCATTGATTATATCATGATATAATTCTATGTAAAATCACTTTTATTATCTTATATTTTATTTACACATTTTATATGGAATTATATATAATACACATAATCAATACATTTTATTAAATCTCACATTAATGATATTAAATTTGTAATTGAATTTATTTTAAAAATAAATTTTTTAATGATTCCCTTAAGATATTAAATTTATTAAATGTCCATGTTTTCATAAAATGATTATAATTTATTTACTATTATATTATTATTTTTAAATTAAAGTCAAATAATATTTGAATATTCATAAAATAAATTTAAAATATTTATTTGTTTATTATATGAGGCTCTAGGTGACGTTTCCAACAAAAATATAGAAGGATTGTTTTTAACATATATGGAAAGAGAGATGTTTCTTCCATCATGAAACTTTAATTACTTTATTTTTTCTATAAAATCATACATGGTTATTATAAAATTTAAAATTTTTCCTTCTAATTGCATGTCTCTTTAAAATATATGATTTAAAAATGAAAATGTAATTTTTTTATGAATTATTTCAAGTGATGTTACCAAATTATTTTCTATTTGATAATAACATTATTTGATTTTACTTATTTTTTTAATAGGGATATTATCCAAGGATATTATTCTTTTTATTTTTATAGTTTTTTTATAGTTTTAATGGCATGATATATATGAAATGTATTTCCTTTCCACATGATATTCTACGATGGATTTTTTATGAAACCCAATTTCTTTTTATGGGTTTTGATAGGATAAATATTTTCTGTTTTTGTGGCACACATATATATCCTTTTCATAATGTGACGGGTAAGAACAAAATCCCTCTCATATGAATTTGGAAATACATTATATCTCATTAGATAAAAATGGGTAACATATTCTTGGGTTTGATCCACTATGGGAAATAGGTGCTTTTAGATCCACAATGTGAAACAGCTGTTTCCATATCCCATATATTAATTGTATTAGTAGTTTACCTTGAAATACGAAATGGTTTTTCCATATTTATGTAGGTTTTATACTATTATAACGTAATCATTTGGATTATGATTTATTTAGGATTATTTTTTAGGCTTACGGTCCATGTTTCTGAAATGATAATATTTGTACCATAAATAATGTTTATGATCCATGAAATGTTGTCTATCAACATTGTATATTATGATCATGATCCCATAATAATAATATTATTATTAAATTATTTCATATGATCATATATTAATATCAACTATGTTAAATTTAAATGATCATCCGATATCACCCTTTATAATGTTTATTTTCCCCATGATATAAAGAAAAGTATTAATAATGACATGTCAAAAATGTATAGAGTTATGAGAGAAAATGTTGAATACAATGTAGTAGTTTTTATGAATTTTTCTATCTTTCAATGTTTTCGAATACACTAATCCCAAATGGTTTTTTCCTAATTTTTTATATAATATAATGAATATATATATTTAGATATAATATTTATCTATTAAATGGATGGGTTGTTATAGCTGGTATTAATGAATAGAGTAGTTAACGTTTGTAAACTAGGATAAGAACACCATAGTGAGAAATCTAAGGGTATGTCAAAGTTAAAATATTATAGTTTAGTTAATGATCATGAATTACATATGATTAAAACTAAGGATTTATATATAAATATTTTATAATAGTTTCTCTTAATTATGTGGTTTCACCGTATGATTATTTTTTCTCACTCTATGTTTTTTGGATTTCATAAAATGACTGAAACCATCTTGATCATGTGAATAGTGAATTTCATTGGAAATTGAATTATCTTACTCAGGAGAAAACAAATTAAATCATATTCGATAGGTGAAACCATGTTACTATTACTAATCATAAATCTCATTACAAGATCAATAATGTCTACTTTAGTGTGTTTCTTATCCCATATCATAAGAGAAAGTAGGAGTTTCATTATGATTATAGTGAAATTAACATTTAACAATCCTCATTTAAATCATGTTGGATGAATAATAAATGAAAATACTCAATGAGAAAAGGAACATGCTTTGTCTGTGGAAAAGAAGGTCACAAGGAAAGTAATTGTAAAGGGAATTTTAGTGGATCATTTAATATAATGGATGATAATAACGATATTTCTATGTTGACATTGATTGTTAAATGTTTTATATATGTAATTTTTGGTAATTATAGAAATCATAAACTTATGGGAAAGGTCATCAAGATGATATGTAGTTTTGTATGATTAATTGTTATATTTCACCCGATGAAGATAATGAAAATAATATATGAGATTGCAGAAGTGTTATGGAATAAAATGATGAATACATGTTAATTGTTTAATATATCAGTTGAATTATTGAGTGAATATAATCTTTAAGAATTAAATAATTATTATTATGGAATAGTAAAATATATAAGGACTATTCGACTAATGTTTTTGCTTATGTATTTTAATGTATATAATCAATGGTACTGGTATCCATAAAATGAAATTTTTGTGTTAAGGTGATATTTTTGAAGAACACATGTTTAATGAAAATATAACAATTAATATATATATGGTGTTAGAATGATAATGGGGTAAAGGTATGTTTTTTGGTGATAAAATAAATGGGATATTATTGATGAACATGGAATTAATAAGTAATATGATGTAATAGTGGTTTATGGATTGTGTTCATATTATTTTTGGATTTATAATATGAGGAATGTGCTAATATTTCAATGCGGATATGTTTTCACTGAATTATTATGGTAAATTTTTTCCATGTTTCAATAGAATACAAGATTATGATATTAACATGTATAATATATGAAAATATATAGCTACATCATGTTTTTTGGGGATTAATTTTATATTGATTTTAAATTTTTTTTTGATATTCTTTAGAATGTTTTGGATTATAATTTTTTGGATGGTTTATAAGCATAAATTTTTATGAAATTGTTTACAATGAACATTTGCTGAGGATTTAGATATTATTATATTACATAACCATATTATGATTTATGAGTATTGGCTAACCTGTGGAAACTATTTTTTACCATTACTAATGAAAAATGTAATGTCATGTCATCCTATTATGGATCACATAATCCTGTAGTTCCTCTGTAATATCAATTTCAAATTCATTTCATAGAGTTATAAATGAATCATAAATTGATCAAGGCACAAAAAAAGAGTGAGAATGTAATTATGAGATAAATAATAATAATAATATATTATAACATGGTTTTTAAATAAAATTGTATCCTATTATAATCATTTATGATGATATCAATATCCTTTTTCAGATCTATTTATTATACTATTTTTTTGTCACTATCCTTATAATTATCATGTAATCTATCATTCTCAGTCAGAAGATGATTGTTATAATTCTATTCCAAGTCTGTATTTTCACATTACATTAAAATTTGATTAATCTGAATCCGAATTTTGTGGTGATCTTCTCCTTTTACTTGCCCACTTTTTAAGAGGATATTTATTAACCCATTTAATAATGTAGGTTAACCAAAAAGGATTTTTCAGACATCCACCAATGAATTTTCTAGTCAAATTTAAAATTTCAAGCATTAAAATTTTTTATATATTGTTTTATAACATCGAGATGGTATATTACCAATTTTATCATCAACCAATTATATTTCATTTATATAATGTGGTCTATGTATCTATCAAGAGGATGTATATACCAAGTCATTAACATTTACTAAACACAAATGCAATTCAATTAGATAAATATCTTTCTTATGAAGAATAACAAGTAGGGATTCCACTTTGTTGAGATAAAGTTCTATGAAAACAATACTAGTCACCTAGTTATTATTTTGGAAGACAAACAATTTTAGGAATCTATGTTGGACCCTAAGGATGGGATGAGGCATTTTTATCATTGTGATGACCCTAAATTTTTAAATTAAATTTAATCTTGAATAAATTTTCTTTCATATTACACAATATTACACATATAATATAGAGATGAATCAAAAAAATTTATCTCGATAAAAATTATCATTAAATTATTCTTCAATAGAACCAATTAAAATTTAAAACATTACAAGAAGAAAATTTTATATATAATATAATGAATAAACCTGAAAATTATCAATTACTCTATTTTTCTAGAATCATCCCCCACTAAAAATTCTTTAGAAATGAAACAAAATATTATCAAACAAATCAATATCTTATGAAAATAAAAATATACACTTAATTGCTTTTGTATGTAATTTTTAGTGAAATAATGATGTGGTGTTTATCATGTATAATGGAATGTGAGACTTTTTGTGATTTTAGAATTATATGATCATTATTCAATATTATTTTTTAAAATAATAACATTAGTTGATAAAAAACTATTGTAATTAGTGTTTATAACTAGTAATTTCATGGGATAATTTATATAGAAATAAGAATTTAAGTTCTCAACCAGTATATTCGATACATTTGAAGCCATTATTTCTATACATGGGATGGAGGTATTGTCACTCAGGTTCACCCCTATTAATGACAAAATCTAGTTTAACCAAGTGATTCTTGAACAAAATCACATATGTGAGAATATCAAGTAGGTTGGGATTACCACTTGGTTGATTTTATCATAGGCACCCCATAAAACTACCACCATCTTTCGCATTATTCTTAAGTCATATGCAGGTGTAATAAGGTGTTACATGATTACGCATCATGATTCCTTATTCCTCCCAAGGGTTCCCCATACCTGATTGGTCACATGACCTCAAATGCATTTCCCCAAACACCAGAGGCTACTGACTAGCATGGTGGGCCTAGATATAATACTGAGGAAGTTAATCCCTCATTGACATAGTATACACATCATAATAACAATAATAAAACATAGAGAATGAAATAATATCATAAAAATAAGTAAAAAACATAATAATGATAGTAATAACAACTAAAACAGATATATAGTAAATGATGTATGTCAAATCTATCTAGGAAAGCAGCCAAACAATTAAAAATGATAGAAATATAGTACCGAAACCAATGTATAGAAACCAGTATACTTCATCAGCATCTCAAGCCTTATTTTGGTCCCATGATATCTAGCTCTAACGGTAATCAAGTACCTAATGATTAAGGGTAAATTCAATTATCTATACCTAAAACCTTAATATATGTTTGGGTACAAATGCATGAGAAAAATAGGGTGTGAGATGAATCCCCGAAGGCAACCAACAATTGATCTGTGCCTAAATTTTAGTGATTATACATATTGCAGGTAATATGAAAAATGATGTAAAAAACTAGGAAGTAATCGAAACTAAACAATCCAAAAGTTTTCAATTGCATTCATTTTAATTTTTAATTTTCTCAAACCTTTGAATAATGTAACCTTCGAATCTATCCTAAACTCTATATCCCCTTTTATATTTGTAATAACAGATTTCATATAATACCAACTAAAAAACTATGTATGACTAAGTCCAATCTTTTTCTTTTTCTTGGAATACTCGACACAATTATTCATTTATTCCAAATAAACCCTCTGGGAATGATCTCACAAACTAACCCCTATCATGTAAACTATCATCAATTCAGAAAATAATTACCTTCTAAGAATTCTCAAAGAGTCTAAACCCTTTGGTCCAACATAACACTAATCATTTACAAATGACATCTGGGGTATCTCTCACAACCAACAACCCCATGCCCTTCATAGAAACAATAAAATATAATGACCCACTAGTATCTGTCATAGTCAATTCCCTATGGTCTAATAATAATTTAAAAAAGACCATCTAGGTAGCTCTCACAGTCTAACCCCTCTGGTCAATGACCACATGATAGCTCTCACAGTCAATAGCTCTGGTTCAACATATGAAAAATTCACAAATAAATGAAACCACCACGGTAATCCCCCACAGTAAATTCCCATTGGTCAAACATTTAGAATTCAAAACACATGAATTTTATTTAAACAGTAACTCCATCATAACAACATGATCCATGGAAAACAAAGCAATCCTAACATGCATTCTAGACCAAATGACCATAATAAAACAAACATGATATATAAACCCATAATCAAGGTCATAATCCTAATTCATAATCAAATAACCCTTTCTCAATCAAAAACACTATATCAGGTCATAAACAAGGTTAAATTCCATAACTCACAATACCCATAAAATTGATATTCTGCACTTTTAGCATATATAATCCAAATAAAAGAAAATATAGTAACAAACAATCTACCTTGATGTTTTATAATGATAAATATTAAACATCGATCCTTCATTCATCCTAGAATTTTGTAGATTTTAAAAAAGGGTTAAAATGTGTCATCCTTGAATAACCTACAAGATAAGAGGAATCAAGAAGAGAGGCTTTAGGGAATGAGAGAACTCACTAGTGGGAATCCAACACACCTAGTTCTGTCTCAATTTGTGCTCAGGTGGAGAATCTCCAGGGTTTCTATGTTCTTAGTCATCCTGTCACACTCTTGTATGAAACATGGTATAAAGAAGTTAATTTTGGACGTGAGATGAAACCCTGGACCAATATATCAAATTAAGAGAAATGTATACATAGTATTCATTTAATGTAAATGTCGTGTACTTGCCTCAACCGACTGATACTACAGGCGGTATTCTAGGGCACGTACAATGCAATGTACTCCGAATTTACACGACTAGTAAATGGATACACGTGAAAATCGGTTACACGACTTGTACTCAAAAGTACACATCGTGTACTTAAAAAATTCAAAAATCGTTCTTTTTCCACAGAACAATCTAAAATGAAGGTCCATACCAGAAATGAAGATCTGGGTTATTAAAAACATCACCCTTAATGCAATTCTCCCCCAAAAGATCCTATCTAGGTGTGGCAAAGAGGAATATTCAAGCTACTCTGGCCAATGTGATTGTATGTTGGCTCCCCTCTCCCAGGTATTGTCGTGTACTTGAACAGTCTATCATATCATTTGTACCATAGGAATAGAATGAACACATAAAACCATCATGATGTGATACACAATCTGAATAGGGTAATCCTCGAATGATACATCCTCCTCCATCTCAACCTCCTCAGGATGAAAAATGTGAGACGAGTCTGAAAATTAACATTGTAGCCGGAAACATGAAAGACTTCATGCATAGACTGGTACCTCTGAGGTAACAAAAACCAATATTACAACAACACAATTATATCCAAAACCTCAAAAAACCTTATGTATCATGGTGAAATCATTCCATGTCTCTTAATCCATGTGTGTCTTAACCTCGTTGAGACACATAAGAAAACCAAATCTTCAACCTCAAATTATAGATGTCATCTCAGTCGATCAACATAAACTTTCTGGTGAGATTGTGCAGTAACCATCCTCTTCTCAATAAACTCCACTGGTTCAGTGTTCTCCTAGACACGTGGAGGTCTAATCATAGCTTCCTCTCTAGCCACTAGCCGACATAGGGATTATTGGCATGGCCTACCATATAGAGCCTCATATGGTGCCATCTAAATCGTTTCCTAAAACTGTTATTAAAGGGAAACTCGAAAATGGTTATGTGTCTCTCCAAATATTCTCCTAAATCTTGGAAGCATCCTCAATGAATATATGTCCCCAGCCTTAAACCTTACTTAATCTTGAGTTATTACAAGATTACACATTGAGGATCTTTTCAGGTTTAGAGTTTTAGAGAATTAGATCATGAAACTTGCATTACATTCCACATTTAAACAAAGTGGTCACATAAAAGACAGTATTCATTCTTCCCATCAATGGGAACATATTTAAAATATAACATGGATTCTTTCTTGACACATCCTTGACACTATCGTCAGATCATGTACCTTTCCATTGACCTGTGAAAAACATTTCAAAAACTTGGGATGAGCATAAAAAGCTCAGTAAGGCTTATAAAAATATGGAAAGGAAACATGAGTACATGTATACATAAGAATGAAATCATACTTTACCAATAAAACATAGGCACTTTAACATACCTCATAAAATCATAGAAAACATAAGACATAAAGGTAACTTGAGGCATTCATAACATTCTTCCGTAGGGAGTAACCCTCTTGGTTACGTTTGGAATACCCATCACAGTATATTCCCTAAAACTCTCTTCGGAGAAACCTTAACGTTTCACTCTTTCACATTACCCAATGCATTGGAGAGCTATATCGGGCTCACCCGCCCTTAGTTTATCACGGAACCACCCGTTCTTCATAACAATGCCCAAGAACCATTACATAATCGTATCACATAAACATTAATAAAGGAAACATAACATTTCCACATTTCAATCACAATATAACATTTTAGGATATTGAAATAATGAATCCATTCAAAAAGAAACCATTTCCAAAACCATTTAAAACATTTAATAAAGAGATTTTTGAATCAAAGTGTCTCATATCACCTTGAAGATTTTAACATTTTAAACCATTAATATCCATATAAATAAATCCTTAAAACCATTTTGAAAATATGGATATTAATAAGAACAAATAATTAAAACATTTAAAACGCTATTTTGGTTAAAGGGGTTTTACCAAAATTAGAGACACTTGAATACAATAATCGAGGAATAACATTTAGTCAGAACTTTATAATTTCATGAGAATAAAAGGATTCATGATATAATACTCCAAAGGACAGTATATACACCATATAAGAGTGAATTGGTGCATAACAACAATGAACCCTCAATAGAAATGTCAAATGTGATGAAATCCCTTATAAAGAAGGTATCCTTAAATTAAGGACAAATCAATCTCAAAATATGTGTGTCAAATATAAATACACCCAATATATGTGGATATTAAGTGTAAAACAACAAAAGGTCATTCACAAATATTCAATGGATGACATATTCAATGACTACATGTTGAACCCAAAGAAATCGAAATTGGGTTAAAAAGTTCCCTTGACAGCCTAACGGCATCACATCAAAATGAGTTGATGAGAGATAAAAAGTGTATCTCATCACTTGTAAATCAAATTTACATCAATAAGGATATATGAGAACATATCCCAACATAACAATATGTAAATTAAAAGACCCAACAAAAGAAGTCTTTTAAAAAAGAGGAGGGTGAAAGGTTTCCTTACCGACTTGGGTATCTTTCAAAACATACACCCCATGAAAGAAGGACAATAGATCATTGATGTAAATACTCATAAATGAATGTATATTACAAAAATAGTAGAATAATGGTCAGTACATACACCACTCAATGGAATTTGTGGCAAATGTATCATAAATCTCACGAGAATAAAAGTGAGATGAAAAATCCCTTACGAAAACTCACCAGCCTAACGACGCCACTTAAAACATCCAAAATGGATTGATGGGATCAAATACAGTATCCCATCATATTACAATAGAATTTACATAAAGAGGAATATAAAAGAAAATCCCCCAACATAACAAATTGGATCTTAGAAGAAGTGACACAAAGGAGAGTACTTAAAAAGAAAGAGAGAGGTTAGATCTCTTACGAAAGTTCGGCAGCCTAACGGCGCCACTCAAAACTCCCAAAATGGATTGATGAGAGAGAATAGGGTCTCTCATCACATGAACATAAAAATTAAAGTAAATTTAATATAAAATATCATCCCAATAACAAGAAATATGAGCTTTAAAAGGAATGACATAAAAGTGTATACTTAAAAAGAAAGAGAGGAGTAGGATCCCTTACCTCGGGTCCGACTTGACTCGATCGTTCTTTAATCTCCTGAATAATAAACTTGAGTTAATTTCTACTTCCTTAAGAACCTTTTTCAAGTTCATAATTCCTTTTATATCACTTATTACCATGTCACAAACATTATGTAATCATTTATGTTAATAATATTTGTTTTGCCGATATTTGGTTCTTAAGTCGAAAGTGGTCTTCTTACAATTACATGTTGTTCGTGTGGCCAAATGTTTATTATATCCAGAATTGTATTCATTATGTAGATATCATATATGTCATATATATCCAGTAAATGCATGCATTTATAACATTACATAATCATTTAGAGGTAAGAAATGAAATGCACCATTCATGGAGACGGTAAGCCGTACGTACGCATGAACGCTACTTTCATTTCTATTTCGTATTTTATAGAATGGAATAATAATTATATAAAGGTATATTTAAATTCCTCTATAATATCATATATAATATCATAGTTCCATCCTTTATACGTCCCACATATGGTATTTAACGAATCAAATCACTTTGAGGTGGCGGTAGTCCGCACTTCCTTAAATGAAGATATCGCGTTTACCCATAATGGAAACCATAAAGGTATGCCCAAAATGAAAAAAACAGAATCTTAAGGAAAACATAAACATATTATATATCATATATAAAAATAGTGACATCATAATGGCCACCATTGAAGGTGTTAGATGAGTATTGAACAATCATCGTTTCGGGAGGCAGAATTTCGCCATCCACGGAAACCGTATGTTCTTTAACCATTTGATGTAGTTGTGTGAGATTGTAGCTCGAATAAATCTTATAACAACATCCTAGTATATTGAGGATACTGGTGTTGTTACAAAAGAAGTAAATAAAAAGAGTTTATGGGGTTGGAGAAGCAAAATAAAACAAATGAACATGAGAGAATGAATTACCATTAAAAGTGTAACTCCGTTTGATTTAAGCCTAAAGGATTCCTTTGAAAGGATTCTGCCCAAAGGGAGTCCTCTAGGATGAGGATAGGGATGTGGAGAGAGTAAATGGGCAGGGTTTGGCCGAGCCAAAGGCTTGAGGAGTCTGTTAAATGAGGTAGAGGTGGGGGCCTTTTATAAGAGGAGGGGAGGGGCACTTTTGGAAAGTAAGAAATATTACTTTATTTGAAAATGTGTTTAGGTTTTAAAAGCTCCCACATTGATATAATTCGTCGATACGGTGATATGGGTTCGAAATCCACCCATCCAATAAGTTTTGGACATGTGTAGTTCATATATTTGACATTATCTTCCATTTTATTTAAATCGTCAATTAATGATGTCATCACTGCATCATTATTATGTCGTAAATAATTTAATTTATATAATGTCTAAAAATTATAAAAAAAATACTATGATATAGGAAATATTTTTATCTTTCCAATGAATATTTATAATAAAAAATATGACTTGTATAACCCCACTTAAAAATTGTTTTAGTAAAACAACTCATGTTTGTGTCAATTTAATTTTAACATTAAATAAAAAGTTATTTATGTCATTTCCCAACCAAAGTGTCTCCCTGGGGTCCCCAAGTTGGCCCATGGCTTGTCATGGTCGGCCATGACTCACCCAATAGGTGTAGGACAAGTTTCATGGTGTTTTCACATTCTTATAATATCATTTTTACCTTAAATTACACTAATTACCTCTAATCGCGATTTAGAACTTAATAAGTTACTATTCACCAAAAAATTATTATAATCTCATTGAACAACATTTTACTTCTTAATGACAACCATGTATGTCGGATTTTTGAAATTCAAAACACAATGATGGAAGAATTTCATTTAAACGGAAAATCAGCTTTTATAAGTACCACTTAGTGGTTTCACTATTCATCAAAAATTTAAGTTTTTCAGAAAAATCCCAAAAATTCACCCTGAGCTATATTTGATATTCCGAATTCAAAAATGAAGTCCGTTTTACAAAATTCAAAACATATTATTCACATTACTTAATTTAATAATTAATTCCCGCTGTCAGAGCAAATAGCGTGTTTTTATAAAACAATAAGTATCAAAAGATTGACACTAGTTTAAGTCTGATTTCAAAGTGAAATTAATTCCAACGACCACTATTGGATTTAATGGTAAAAATATTTTCTAATTTCACTTTAAAAACAATTCAAAATATAATCTAATAATATAAATAAATTAGATTAAAAAGAGGTTTTGAATTAAAATACAACATCTTACACTATTCATTAAAAAATGACCTTTATCGGAAAAATACCAAAAAAAAAATTACACAAAGTAAAATTTGATGTCCCGATTCTTAATAAGAGTTTTATTTGGTCCAAAAGAATGTTTAAGAGTGAAAAAAACTATATTTAATGACAGTTATCCATTAAAAGGCGATAAGTGAACCTTTAGTGAAAACTAGGGCATATACGCCTAACATTGAATTCTTTCTGTATTTTAAGCCTTTATCTTTTATTGTATAAATGTAAAAATATTTAAGAACATATATAATCATATTTTAGTTATTTCTATCCATTCCCGCCAATACAACGGCTACATATTAACTACCATTATTTTATTATTAGAGTACAACGTAAGATTCCCAAGAAACTCGTTGTTGCGTGTTGGGTACGCCATCGAGCATAACTTCCCATTTAAAGTCATTTCAATATTTTATTCACAAATATGGATAAATATGAAAATGTAATATTCTTTATTTACTTGGGGTGTTACATCCTTCCCCCCTTTTGGGAATTGCGTCCTCGCAATTTTTAAAATTGTGCTTGGAAACATCCTTGAAAGTCCCACATCGGAGAAGAGTCGGTAAAAAAATCACATTAAAATAAAGAAAGATAAGTACAAAGGTCACCCGAGTTAACCCATACTAGGATTCCAAGTATGAAAATATGGACATGGAGGAAAAAACAAAGGGTCATGTTCTGATGGAGAGTGATAGAAAACATGTTTAGGAGAAAGTTAACCACGAGAAAATCACAAACTTGTGATGGGTTAAACGGTATTCGATTCCCCAGTAGGAAAAGTCAATAGAAAACATTTTTGTTTTAAGTTACTTTTTATTGAGGAATTTATTCATAAGGAAGAATAATCACTTTTCATGTTGACTTTCAACTTTTATTAGATTCCTTACACAAAATCATATTTTCTCCAAAAGACGAGTATTTAGGAATACTTGTTCCCATTAAGAGTACTATAATCAACTTCTAGAGAATCACCTAATCCACAAAAGAGAACTATATACTTCCCATGTCTCTAGACTTTAACCAAAACCAAAACCAAAAAGGCTAGTACAAGATCAGATAATCCAGAAAAGGATAAACATTTATAAAAATAAAATCTATGATTAATCTCCAAAATTTGTCCAACAAAACCCAAAGATCAACGAGGACCATTAGATAAACAATTGTCCATAAAATTATTCAATGTAAAACAATCTAAGATTGAATCCCAAATATTTGAAGGATTTAGTCACATAGTCTTCCAAGTTAAATCGTAACATTTATCTCCAAACAACATTAGTCGCTCCTAAAGTCTCGCATTGAAAATTAATTAACCTAATCACATATCCTCCAAGATAGGTTAATCATTTTCATAAATAACCCAAAATCAAGTTACTCTTAATTGATAAAATCATTTAACTAGAAAGAATCAGTCAAACTAACCAGGGACATCACGTAGTCCAGTGGTAGGTGATAAATACCAGTCGCACTTTGGTTGTGGGTTCGATTCCCGCAGCTTTGTCCGACGCGACAGGATGTCACGCGGTCTGTGTGTTGTCCTTTTTCCAAAACTATAGAATTCTTAAAAAATTCCCCAAAATGAGATAAAATCTTCAAGAATAATCATAACATATTTTAACCTCAAGTTTATCTCATGCCCTTCATTTTCCATCATATCATATAAAAACCCATAATTACCTCAAAAGTAAGGATCATATAAACCCTAATGGTTACCTTAATAATTATTTCCTGAATTTCCACATCGAGTTGGCCATCTCATACATGATCCATTAGAGAACTCACCAAGGATGAATTGATTGATCATGACTCCTTGATAGTTGGTTTAGAACAACTATTAGATTTCTCATTGAATCCCCCATCTCATCCAGTATCTTAATCAGAGAACCACCACAGTTTCCTTCAAACCCATTGTCACTTTGGTGCCTGCTAGATCCAGCTATTTACTAAAACCAAAAAGGTCAGTGTGAGTATATCAACAAAACCATCATGTACTAATGAGGAAGGTAAACACTAAGATATTCTTACTCATTCACTTTATCTAAAACTAGGACTCTTTCTGAAATCCTAACCATTATGGTAATGTCACTTATGCTTAAAGAATACCCTAACCTCTAAAGTTATCTAAACAGACCTTTGATACCAACTATAAGGCCCCAGCCTTAAACCTTACTTAATCTTGAGTTATTACAAGATTACACATTGAGGATCTTTTCAGGTTTAGAGTCTTAGAGAATTAGATCATGAAACTTGCATTACATTCCACATTTAAACAAAGTGGTTACATAAAAGACAGTATTCATTCTTCCCATCAACGGGAACATATTTAAAATATAACACGGATTCTTTCTTGACACATCCTTGACACTATCATCACATCATGTACCTTTCCCTTGACCTGTGAAAAACATTTCAAAAACGTGGGATGAGCATAAAAATCTCAGTAAGGCTTATAAAAATATGGAAAGGAAACATGAGTACATGTATACATAAGAATGAAATCATACTTTACCCATAAAACATAGGCACTTTAACATACCTCATAAAATCATAAAAAACATAAGACATAAAGGTAACTTGAGGCATTCATAACATTCTTACGTAGGGAGTAACCATCTTGGTTACGTTTGGAATACCCATCACAGTATATTCCCTAAAAATCTCTTCGGAGAAGCCTTAAAGTTTCACTCCTTCGCGTTACCCAATGCATTGGAGAGCTATATCGGTCTCACCCGCCCTTAGTTTACCACGGAACCACCCGTTGTTCATAACAATGCCCAAGAACCATAACATAATCGTATCACATAAACATGAATAAAGGAAACATAACATTTCCACATTTCAATCACAATATAACATTTTAGGATATTGAAATAATGAATCCATTCAAAAAGAAACCATTTCCAAAACCATTTAAAACATTTAATAAAGAGATTTTTGAATCAAAGTGTCTCATACCACCTTGAAGAGTTTAACATTTTAAACCATTAATATCCATATAAATAAATCCTTAAAACCATTTTGAAAACATGGATATTAATAAGAACAAATAATTAAAACATTTAAAATGCTATTTTGGTTAAAGGGGTTTTACCAAAATTAGAGACACTTGAATACAATAATCGAGGAATAACATTTAGTCAGAACTTTATAATATCATGAGAATAAAAGGATTCGTGATATAATACTCCAAAGGACAGTATATACACCATATAAGAGTGAATTGGTGCATAACAACAATGAACCCTCAATAGAAATGTCAAATGTGATGAAATCCCTTATAAAGAAGGTATCCTTAAATTAAGGACAAATAAATCTCAAAATATGTGTGACAAATATAAATACACCCAATATAAGTGGATATTAAGTGTAAAACAAAAAAAGGTCATTCACACATATTCAATGGATGACATATTCAATGACTACATGTTGAACCCAAAGAAATCGAAATTGGGTTAAAAAGTTCCCTTGACAGCCTAACGGTATCACATCAAAATGAGTTGATGAGAGATAAAAAGTGTATATCATCACTTGGAAATCAAATTTACATAAATAAGGATATATGAGAACATATCCCAACATAACAATATGTAAATTAAAAGACCCAACAAAAGAAGTCTTTTAAAAAATAGGAGGGTGAAAGGTTCCCTTACCGACTTGGGTATCTATCAAAACATACACCCCATGAAAGAAGGACAATAGATAATTGATGTAAATACTCATAAATGAATGTATATTACACAAAGAGTAGAATAATGGTCAGTACATACACCACTCAATGGAATTTGTGGCAAATGTAGCATAAATCTCACGAGAATAAAAGTGAGATGAAAAATCCCTTACGAAAACTCAGTAGCCTAACGGCGCCACTTAAAACTTCCAAAATGGATTGATGGGATAAAATAGAGTATACCATAATATTACAATATAATTTACAGCAAGAGGAATATAAAAGAAAATCCCCCAACATAACAAATAGGAGCTTAGAAGAAGTGACACAAAGGAGAGTACTTAAAAAGAAAGAGAGAGGTTAGATCTCTTACGAAAGTTCGGCAGCCTAACGGCGCCACTCAAAACTCCCAAAATGGATTAATGAGAGAGAATAGGGTCTCTCATCACATGAACATAAAAATTACAGTAAATTTAATATAAAAGATCATCCCAATAACAAGAAAGATGAGCTTTAAAAGGAATGACATAAAAGTGTATACTTAAAAAGAAAGAGAGGAGTAGGATCCCTTACCTCGGGTCCGACTTGACTCGATCGTTCATTAATCTCCTGAATAATAAACTTGAGTTAATTTATACTTCCTTAAGAACCTTTTTCAAGTTCATTATTCATTTTATATCACTTATTACCATGTCACAAACATTATGTAATCATTTAAGTTAATAATATTTGTTTTGTCGATATTTGGTTCTTAAGTCGAAAGTGGTCTTCTTACAATTACATGTTGTTCGTGTGGCCAAATGTTTATTATATCCAGAATTTTATTCATTATGTAGATATCATATATGTCATATATATCCAGTACATGCATGCATTTATAACATTACATAATCATTTAGAGGTAAGAAATGAAATGCACCGTTCATGGAGATGGTAAGCCGTACGTACGCATTAACGCTACTTTCATTTCTATTTCGTATTTTATAGAATGGAATAATAATGATATAAAGGTATATTTAAATTCCAGTATAATATCATATATAATATCATAGTTCCATCCTTTATACGTCCCACATATGGTATTTAACGAATCAAATCACTTTGAGGGGGCGGTAGTCCGCACTTCCTTAAATGAAGATATCGCGTTTACCCATAATGGAAACCATAAAGGTATGCCCAAAATGAATAAAACAGAAGCTTAAGGAAAACATAAACATATTATATATCATATATAAAAATAGTTACATCATAATGGCCACCTTTTAAGGTGTTAGATGAGTATTGAACAATCATCATTTCGGGAGGCAGAATTTCGCCATCCACAGAAACCGTATGTTCTTTAACCATTTGATGTAGTTGTGTGAGAGTGTAGCTCAAATAAATCTTATAACAACATCCTAGTATATTGAGGATACTTGTGTTGTTACAAAAGAAGTAAATAAAAAGAGTTTAGTGGGTTGGAGAAGAAAAAATAAAACAAATGAACATGAGAGAATGAATTACCTTTAAAAGTGTAACTCCGTTTGATTTAAGCCTAAAGGCTTTATTTGAAAGGATTCTTCCCAAAGGGAGTCCTCTAGGATTAGGAGAGGGATGTGGAGAGAGTAAATGGGCAGGGGTTGGCCGATCCAAAGGCTTGAGGAGTGTGTTAAATGAGGTAGAGTTGGGGGCCTTTTATAAGAGGAGGGGAGGGGCACTTTTGGAAAGTAAGAAATATTACTTTATTTGAAAATGTTTTTCGGTTTTAAAAGGTCCCACATTGATATAATTCGTGGATAAGGTGATAAGGGTTCGAAATCCACCCATCCAATAAGTTTTGGACATGTGTAGTTCATAGATTTTACATTATCATTCCATTTTATTTAAATCGTCAATTAATGATGTCATCACTGCATCATTATTATGTCGTAAATAATTTAATTTATTTAATGTCTAAAAATTATAAAAAAAATAATATTATGTCGGAAATCTTTTTATCTTTCCAATTAATATTTATAATCAAAATGATGACTTGTATAACCCCACTTAAAAATTGTTTTAGTAAAACAACTCATGTTTGTGTCAATTTAATTTTAACATTAAATAAAAAGTTATTTATGTCATTTCCCAACCAAAGTGTCTCCATGGGGTCCCCAAGATGGCCCATGGCTTGTCATGGTCGGCCATGACTCACCCAATAGGAGTAGGACAAGTTTCGTGGTGTTTTCACATTCTTATAATATCATTTTTACCTTAAATTACACTAATTACCTCTAATCGCGATTAAGAACTTAATAAGTTACTATTCACCAAAAAATTATTATAATCTCATTGAACCACATTTTACTTCTTAATGACAACCATGTATGTCGGATTTTTGAAATTTAAAACACAATGATGGCAGAATTTCATTTAAACGGAAAATCAGCTTTTATAAGTACCACTTAGTGGTTTCACTATTCATCAAAAATTGAAGTTTTTCAGAAAAATCCCAAAAATTCACCCTGAGCTATATTTGATATTCCGAATTCAATAATGAAGTCCGTTTTAAAAAATTAAAAACATATTAGTCACATTAATTAATTTAATAATTAATTCCCGCTGTCAGAGCAAATAGCGTGTTTTTATAAAACAATAAGTATCAAAAGATTGACACTAGTTTAAGTCTGATTTCAAAGTGAAATTAATTCCAACGACCACTATTGGATTTAATGGTAAAAATATTTTCTAATTTCACTTTAAAACCAATTCAAAATATAATCTAATCATATGAATAAATTAGATTAAAAAGAGGTTTTGAATTAAAATACAACATCTTACACTATTCATTAAAAATGAACTTTATCGGAAAAATACCAAAAAAATTACACAAAGTAAAATTTGATGTCCCGATTCTTAATAAGAGTTTTATTTGGTCCAAAAGAATGTTTAAGAGTGAAAAAAACTATATTTAATGACATTTCTCCATTAAAAGGTGATAAGTGAACCTTTAGTGAAAACTAGGGCATATACGCCTAAAATTGAATTCTTTCCATATTTTAATCCTTTATCTTTTATTGTATAAATGTAAAAATATTTAAGAACATATATAATCATATTTTAGTTATTTCTATCCATTCCCTCCAATACAATGGCTACATATAAACTACCATTATTTTTTATTAGAGTGCAACGTAAGATTCCCAAGAAACTCGTTGTTGCGTGTTGGGTACGCCATCGAGCATAGCTTCCCATTTAAAGTCATTTCAATATTTTATTCACAAATATGGATAAATATAAAAATGTCATAATCTTTATATACCTGGGGTGTTACAAAGAATTTCCTACATCACCCAAATCATTTCCTCAGACTGACCATCTATATGGGGATGGTATGATTTACTCAAAAGTACTTATATACCTAAATCCCACTGTAGTCCATTCATGACCCAATAAGTAATCTAGGCTTCCCTATCTAAATTGATAGAGTGTGGAACCCCGTGAAAACATACATTCCCTCAAATGTAAAACGTTACAAACTCATTAACACTAATGGTTTCTATGATTGTAATGAAATGTGATACCTTTGTGAGACTATAAAAAAACCCATATTCCTTCATTTATTCAAGGTGAACATGATAAACCCATCACAAAATCCATTGTGAAATCATTCCACTTCTACTCAAGAATCAATAAATGATGTAAAAATCATTCTGGTCACTGATGATAGGCATTCACCTACAGACAGTTGGAACATCTCATCACAAAACTAACTCCATCCATCTTCATACCTGTCCACCAATACTGACAGTGTAGATCTCAATACATCTTGATGACACCAGGATGAACTGCCCAAACTATGGAATGAATCTATAGTAGCAACTCCTAACGTATGTCTATTGAAACTCATTTGTGTCCATGAAAATGCATGAAATTATCATCACCAGTTTTCCCCATAAGAGTTTGGTCCTCTACTAATACACTATCCCATAGGACTAGGCCTTCGTGATCTGATAGTTCCATTATTTTCACTCAATCGAGCAGAGTAGTGGTAATAGCCATTGAATAAAAAAACAACTCCCCATGTCTGTTTTGAACCTCCAAATGCATCTCACAGAACATATCCATGAGTTTAGACTCACTATTGGCCTCTTGAACATCATGTATCTGAGTCCTCCAACTCAACGCATCAGCAACTGTGTTTCCATTTCCAGGTGTGCCGGAAGAATGAAAATAAAAAGACTGAAGGTACTCAACCAACCTTTTCTCCCTCAACATCAGATCATACTGTTTAATGATATACTTGATATTTTTTTGTCACTGTATACTACAATATTCTCTTCCAAATGATAATTTCTCCTACAACGTAATGAATGAAAAACTACATCTCTCTTGAGATCATGCATAAGTTAATCCATCTCATGTGGCCTCAACTTTTGAGACCCGTATGAAATGACTCCTTCCCCCCTACAAAAGCACTAATCCTTTCCTGATACCTCATGCATCGTAGTATATAATGAAAATCTTTCCCATATCTAGATAAATTTGTATTGATGCTGAAGACAATCTCCCTTCAGCTCCAGAATATCATAATCACTATAATCTATCAACATGTACATCGCACCCTTCATAGTCAGGACCATTAATGGCGCTGTTAAGGAAGAAATGTTCTTAATAAAGAACCTGTAGTATCTTTCCTATACCAGTAAATTTCATACCACAAATATGTTCTTTGGATACTCCAATGAAACTATTGCTCTCACTTTCATTGGTTCTACTTATAATGCTACTTCTATGATAACATGTCCCAAGATGTAAATCTAGTCCATCTAGAAGTGGCATTTTGAGATTATAGCATATAACTGATTCTCTCTTAGTGTAATCAAAATGATATCATGAGGGTTTGTATGGTGGTTTCATGTGTGAGAGTACACCAATATATCATCCATGAAGACTACCACAAAAGAACACAAGTATGGATGGAACACTTGGTTCATTAGTTCCTTGAGAATAGCTAGCGTGTTAGTGAGAACGAATGGAATAACAACATACTGTAATTGACCATAACAACTACAAAAAGATGTTTGAGGTATGTATGATGGTCTAATGTGAAACTGATGTAATCCAAATCTCAATTAATTCACTGAGAACACTTGGGATCCTCAAATATAATCATAGGGATCATCAATCCACACCAAGGAATATGAGTTCTAGACCATCTACTGGTTGAGCAACCGATAATCCACACAATGTCTAAGGTTACTGCCTGCCTTCATCATGAAGATGATAGTTGAACCCCAATGAGAGGTACTGCATGGAATGAAACCCTTTTCTTACAACTCCTCTAACAACTTCTAAATCTTCTCTAACTCTGTTTTAGCCATCCAATAAGGAGTAATGGACACTTGTGTTTCTCCTGGAACAAGCTCTATAGAAAATTCTAGCTCTCACACCAATGTTAAACCTAAAAATTCAACAATAATGACATCTCTGAAACAATACACTACTGGAGGAAAGACCATTAGAGAAGTATCGTGGTCATCCAGATATAAACTAGATTCCTGTCATCTCTAAGACATAGAGGGACCATAACAAGTGACACCCACCAACCACAAGATGTAACTCCTTGGATTATCCTCCACTAGTTGTCCTAATCCCCAATAGAGTTTATATCATCATAACATCTTCAAAAGTAATGATATAGAGACCAAGGCTCTGAACAATAGAATCAAATATTAAACTATGGTATGACCATGTATCAAAAACGAGAAGCTAAAATTGAGTCAACTAGAATCCTACTTCTAACTGTATAGGGACTAGGATCCTGCTTTTGCTTGGTCTAATCTACTTGAAATGTCTCACATTTACTGTGGCCCTATGACCCCGCCTGACAACCTCGAGCTAATCCACCATGATATTTTTGAAAGCATGCCGACTGGCTACTACGTCCACAGCCTCTTCCTCGGCCTAAACGATTAGTAGAACTCACATTCCCTGATTTCTCGGAAACTAGTCGTCCTTCTCATGATTGTGGATTCATAACATATCCCATGTCACTCACCTCTTGTGATAACACCCAAATTTTTTTGAAGCAGACCCTTTATTCCACTAGTCTGACAGTCAACTTCGTCTCTTGGGAAACATGGTCTCATATGCCTACTCTTTTTGCACTAGTTGTACACAACCTGGATACCTAAGGAAGAATCTTGTGAAAGCACTATGTGGTGATTCCTACTATCTTCCAGTGGTTTACCATCCCTAGATACTAAAATTACCTAGCTCACAGCTCCCAAATCCCTTATATTACCCTTTTCAATCATCAACTAGTTCACTATAGCCGTCACTGAAGTTAGCAATAAGAAATTATCCTACAATCAAATGTCACACCTGAGAACATCCTCAAATATCCTAGAAAATGTTAACTCGTCACCTCCAAAAATAGGTTCATAGCATTAAATCTATATTATGTAAAAGAAAAATTTATCACTAAAAGTTTACCAAACTTCAAATGCTTGAACTATCGGGCCGGCTCAGCCATCAACATCTCAAGGTAAAACTAATTATAGAAGGCACATTGAAAGTATTCTTAAACCATATCCTGAAAATGTCCTGCCAATTAGATATCATCCAACCACCTCTTGGTAGAATCATATAGCACGTTCTTCACAAGATTCACCCACCTCACTGATGGAATCTACAGATGATCAAAGATAAAAAAGCATGGCCTATAACCATGACTTTTCAGTTTTTAGTCCCACATCCCCAGAAAAAGGGGGATGATGTTACTGTTGTAACATCCATGTTAGCTCTTCCATAGAGATGGAAGGATGTGGTGTTTATTGAAAATTCTTCGACATCCCAAAATGCCTTCATAGAATGTTCCATCAGCACCTATGTATGGAATAATAGTTGGTGCAAAATTGGGCACAAATGTAGGATCTCCAGGTTGTCCTTGATATATCAATTATAGTTTCTAGTCATTTCCCATTATATCATGTACAATAAGAGTATATCTTGGTTAAATGAATCTGTATGGTCAAGCATGCACTTGAGTTCAACATTATAATGAAAAAAAACATTTAAGTACATAAAGGAATAAGAGAATAAACATTCAAGATTTACAAAACAAGATCACACGGTTTGTACAAACTCTACACGACGTGTTACGATATGCATTCAACATGGTATGTACCTCTACCAAACCAGGTCATGTAACACCCATACCAAAGGTGTGTTCCTCTTGAGATGTATCATGTACAAGAATTTCCCCTCCTTCACATGTAATTATACACAGCTCAAACCAAACATGTCTCTCCTAGGTAACACTACAGGGTGTCTTCACCATATTCATAGTGTGTACTGCTTATGTTTTAATGGCCCACGTTGTTAGTCACATGTTCATATACAAGGTAGACTCTACACATCAGGCATAAATGAGACACGTCATATGCAACCTATGTTTCATCCACCCTTTTCGTTGGTCACATTGATGTATAAATAGTTCTCTACTACATAGTGGGTATAATAAAGACACAATATGTTTTACAAAAAGTTTCCCATACCTGTGTATATGCTCACACCGTCAGTCACAAGGTCACACACTACACCATGTGAACTCTAAGTACATGTCCTATACTTAAGAAAAATTATTTCTTCTAGAATATATGAACACATTCTGTGTGTACATAACACCACACAATATGTTGTTTGGGTTTTCAGACAGTAATCCTCTGAAATATTACCCGAACCCTTAAAAATTTATAATATTGTCCAATAAATGACAAATTCCGACCCGTGAGAGGTGATGCTCCCACGAATCAATGATTTACATCCTTCTCCATAACATAACATTACTAAATTCAATTTAATATTAAAACATGATCCACCAAATTCTGATCCATGTGGCCCCATAACACCACCTGAACCAATGTTTGGAATCCAACCAAATGAATGTGTTCATATTCTAACACCCTATCAAATAGGATGTATTCCATAACAACATATATCGAAATATCATGAATATCTAGCACACGATCTATCATGACAATATGAAATCAGTAATTCACCGTTAATGGCATGACAAGAATGCATGACATGTTATCCCTTTCATGTGCCTATATGATGCATAGATGAAATACCATCATATCATCAGTATTTAAGATAAATAAAACCACAATAATAATAGTGATAATATCAAAAAAAATGAAATCACCCAATGGTGAAATTAAATCTACTGTATGAATTACAAAGTGAGATATATTTAAATATTTGAGGTAACTTGGTTTTTCCCTATAGACGGGTTTGCTACTCCTGAGCATAGTTTATTACCAACTACATATTCCTTAACATCCCAATCTATAGGCTCCAAATTATAATCAAAAGAAGAAAATAAACTTTCATTAATACCAATTTGTAACTTTCCAATTCTGGGTGCCGCC
The DNA here is from genome assembly GCA_963277665.1 of Viscum album. Classification (NCBI taxonomy): domain Eukaryota; kingdom Viridiplantae; phylum Streptophyta; class Magnoliopsida; order Santalales; family Viscaceae; genus Viscum; species Viscum album. The sequence continues at coordinate 234,023,643 of OY728157.1, read as the reverse complement.
TTAGGGAGCCCCCATACACAGTTGGTCACTTGACCTCAAGAGAATTTCCCTAATTTCTAGTGGATTCTAACTAGAATCGTGGGCTAAGGTCTGATATTATGGAAATTATGGCCCCACTTGTAGAGTATACATAATGGAATGACAATAATAAACTTATAGGAAGCAATAATATCATACAATATAAGTAAACATCAAAAGGATGATAGTATAAACAACAATAACATATATATAATAAACGATGTATGTAACATGTATATAGGAAAACATCCAAAAAAATATCAATGATGGAAATATATTACGGAAAACAAAGTACAAGAAAAAAATAAATGCCAAGAGTATCACAAGCATCATCTTGGTAACATGCTCTATATCTTTAATGATAATAAAGTACCTGACAAAGAAGGGTGCATGATTTTATCTATACCTAGAAGAATATAATCTATTTGGGTCCAGAAGCATGACACAAATAGTGTGTGAGATGAATCCTTGTAGAAAACCATCAAAAAAACTATTCCTACTTTTAGTGATTATATATAGTAGGTAATATGAAAAAATGATGTAATAAACTAGGAAGTTATAAAAATCCAACAATCCTATAGTTTTCAATCACATTTTTTTCATTTATAAATTATACAAAACATAGAATAAAATAACCACAATATCATGAATAAAATCTATATCACCCTTTATATTAGTAACAATAAACGTATCATAAGACCATCAAAACTACCAAGTAAAACTATGTTGATGCCTGTGCTTTGGCTTAACAGACTCATAATAATGATTCATTTATTCACAAGAAAACCTCTTGGAATGTTCTCATAGACTAGACCCTCTAGTTTAACCTATCATAAATTAAGTAAATAATTCCCATCTAGGTAATCTCACTTAGTCTAACCCATTTGGTTACACACAACACTAATAATTTACATACAATCTCCGGGGTAGCTCTCATGGTCAATACCCCCATGGTATGCATAGAAATAATAAAATATAATGAACCCCTGACAGATCGCACTGTCAATTCCCGTTGGTCCATATTCAGTTAATAACGACCCTATGGGTTGCTCTACTGGTCTAAGCCCTATGTTCAATGACCACCTGATAGAATTTATTGTCAATACCTTTGGTTCAACATAACAACAATTCATAAATATGTGATCCTACCTTGGGAAGTCCGTACTATAAATCCCCCTTAGTAATACATTCACTATCTGAAACACATTCATTTCATTTAAATATTATCTCAATCCTAAAAACATGAGGCATTGTAAACAAATAAAGACTAACTTGCATTCTAGACCAAAAGACCATAATCAAACAAACATTAGAAAAACAAAATTAATCAATTTAATAAACCTTATGCATAATTAAATAACCCTTTCTCAATAAAACACACCATATCATGTCATAAACAGGGTAAAATTCTATAACATGCAAATCCCCAAACTTGGTTATTTGGCTCTTTTTGAATATATAATCCAAATATAATCAACGAACGGAACAAACCACCTACCATGATTTTGTACAGTGGCCACTCTTGAACATTAGGCCATTAGTCAGCCTATAATGAGGTAGATATAAAAATTAATATATAAACTATTAACCTTTGATAACCCAAGATAGACTAATAATCTGGAAGAGAGGCTCTAGGGAAATAAAGAACGCACCTGTGGGAATCCAATGAACCTGGTGACATCTCAATCGAAGCTCAGGTGAAGAATCAGTAGGGGTTCGATGTTCTTGGCAATCTCATCACACTACAATATGAAACACGAGAAGAATAAGATAGTTCTAGACATGAGACAAGACCCCGCACTGATATAACAAATAAAGATAAAAGTACCCCATTTTTTTATTTAATGTACATATAATCTACTATCCTTATTCATCTCCCCCTTTAGGCAGTCTACTAGGTCACGTACATGACAATGTACTCGGCTGTTAAATGGCTAGAACAATGTTACATGTGGAAACTGGGTGCACGATGTGTACTAAAAAGTACATTTCATGTACTTATAAAATTTCCAATTCATCATTTTCTTTTCTAAAAAACATTCCGAAATAATGATCCATACCTAAAATTAAAATCTGGGTTTTTACACATGTCTATGAATTAGTTAAATAAAGTGTAAATTCATTTGTATAAATAATATTACTATCCATTCATTTCCTCTCATGATTTATTTTCTCTATCAAATATATCTATAATTGTGATCAGTGTGATAATTTCATTTTTGGATGCAAATAAAAAAAGTTTCATTTCTCTAAAAATTATATTATAGTTTTATAATAAACCAATAATTTTGAATATTTTTTTTAATTAAATAATCTTCTAATTTTCATTACTATAAATAATAAAATTTAAAATATTATTATAAAGTCCTGGAAATTTTTTATGTGGCCAAAATTTTACTATGTCATAAATACCACAATTATTAAATACATAATGATTTTTATTTGAAAAAAATAAAATAATCATATATAAGGAATTTTTAAAATAAAATAATAATTATTTCTTAAATAATCACGTTGAACTTAGTAAATGGTAAATTTAGGAGAATTTTATAACATACAAATTTTTTTCATCAATTGTAAAAAATATTGTTTTTGGGTTTCACTAAATTTTATGAAATGATATTTAATTCATAACGATGTAATAATTAATTAAACCAAATAAAAGGCCTAAAATATATTTCTTTTTTAATATGAAGTATTTTAATATATTTTATTCAATATTTAAAACAATAAGATACTCTCCGTATTCTAAATGAGATAATTTTATTTTGTAAAAACATTACATAGTGGAATTGTTACATTTCCATGCCAAAAGATATATTAAAAAATGGTATTATATTAATTTTTATTAAAATAACATAAAATGTGATCCAAAATTCTTATAACATTTGAATGTATGATGGTTAATATAGTGTTTCTTCATTTTCAATTACCTTGTTTTTGAAGACCAATATTTGTAAATTATTAAATAATTCCTCCACTTTGTTTTAAATACACACCAATTTACAAATTCTAATCATCCTCTAGTCCATCGTCCCAAATGTTTTGGTGATTTTTCCCCCTACGGTGTCACCATATGGTGTTCTAAATACCCCATGGTACAATCCTCATGTTTTAAAATCCTATCTTTAATTAAAGGGAATCTTCACCTCCCTTTTTCATTCAACATTAATTTTTATGTCGAAAGTCTTCTAATTTCCCTACAATGTTCTTTTTTCAACATTATTTTATACCCTTACTACAATGATATTATTTTTAGTAATGGGACACCCTTTTCCCCTACCATTTTACAATTTAATAAAATAATGGTTTATACACATCATGATGCTGAATTAACTTCTCAAAAATTGAATTTTTACAACAGTAATTATCATTTCCCATTTATTTTAATACCCAGTCCTCTTTTACTATTAATGTTTTTAAGTAGATATAAAAATAATATTTTTGTGTATTTACATATATGAAACTCACATTATCTTTATTGGGTTAAATATGTTATAATAATCATGTATTTAAAATCTTTTTTATGAGAATATTTTGATAAGAAACCCGTTCATTATTCACCAAGACTTATTTATGAAATGAAATATTATGATCTATTTGGAACACATGAAATTTAGACATATGATGGGTGTTACATGATAACACATTTATTCATTGTGTAAATAATTTAATATCTATATATCACATGGTTTACGATAACTTGGTGAATAACCTTGATAATGTTTACTTATGAAACCATAGTGATAAACCAGGATTATATGATTCTGAATGTATCAATATATTGTTTAATCCACATTTCCATGTAATTATTCATTATATAATTATTATTTTATGTTTCTTTATCTATCCTTATCATTAAAACTATTGTTATTATTGATATCTCTCAAAATCACATGTTTTATGTCTCTATTTCTTTTTCCATTACTAGGATTCATGCTCACCCCTATCCTCTTATATATATCTATAGGATATGATATATTGTAAAAGTAACCTATAGTGAACCCATCAAGATGTATTTCAAGTGGCTTTAGATGAATGTTTATGTTTTCATGTATTGTAAACGTTTTTTACAAGAAAAAAAACTTGAAAATGTCCTCTACAATATACAATGTAATGAAAAGTCATATAATAAAATGGCGGTATTCAGTAGTTGGTATCACGAGAGGTTTTGTTATTTATGGAAATTATGACCTGAAAACATTGGGAAGAACCCTTGGGATAAGTATAAATATAGGATAACAACTTCATATTTTGGTGAATTATTAAGTAAGAGGGTTTTATGAAAATAAATCTCCATCATGATATGAAAAGTGGATTTTGATCGAGAATAGATGTACCTCAGGGTAACACCTGAAAGCAATACATGGAGCCTGACATGAATGGGAACTGGATCATGATAATGAGCTTTTCAACACATATTTTTTGACACTCATAAGGGATATGTTTGGTTAATCAAAATATTTTTATGTTCCATTTTTAATGATCTATGGAAAATATAATTGTTATTATAGGAGATTAATACCAAATTTTAGAATAATGTGTTAAGGCCTATAATCGCTATAGAATTATAATATTCATAAAAGTATCATTTCATTCTCTATTGTCTTATTCTTTTTAATAATGGTGTATAATATGAGGAACCATGTAAATTATGTGTTCATTGGAAGATACACAGATGAAGTTTTGATGGAAGATGAAAAGAAAAAAATAGAAGGACGATGAATCCAGTGACTCATGTTATGAATATTAACGTGAATCAAGTCAAGAGAAAAGATTAACCGTGAAGGGAAAAACTTTATGTGGAGTCCTTCTTATGTTAATGATTTACTTCATTCAATGGATATATCAAAACATATATTTTTGGCCAATGGATAAGTTCTATATATAAATCCTTTATATACTCAATTGTATACAGAAAGATAAACTAACCATATATCTATAAGATTTAGGTTTTTTAATGATTATAAAAATAAATCTAAAAATTGATATCAATTATATAGAGTGGGAAGTGTTTCTGTGAATCAATTTTAATAAATATTTTCTCCATTCTAGGAAAATTAAAATGGAAATGCAATTATGAGAATTGAAGAAGAAGAAAAATGAATCAATGGGAGTATCTAAGACGTACAATAAAATAATTCCTCGATAAAGCTATAGCTTTGTTATGGGTCTAAAGGGAAAGTATGATTTAAAATTGGGTGGACTAAGACCCTATCTGCTAAGTAATATGGAATATAGTTACTATGAAAGCAGTGAATAGATTTTGTGGAGTGTTATGATGGTTGAATTAGGGTTTGGAGTTGGGTATCATTCATATAAATTGAATTAAAATAAGAGATAAATATATTCTAACAGAAGGTGTAATATTGATCATGGAAGAGAATGAAATAAAGTTAAAGTCCTCATGGGAAAAAATATGTGATGAAGTATTCAAGTAACTACTTGCATGGGAGTAGAATGTCCTAAAAGTTCAGAAGAAATGAATATATAGCTCGAATCAATCTAATTGTGGTAAAGCCTCAACATCTAAACAGTAATGTAAAATAGAAGATGATGTAGGTGCAATTTGAAGTTCAATGCTTTAGGTGTAAACATGTTGGGTAATTCTCCAATAAATTTACAATTAATAATAAAATATAGAGGAACCACCATTAACCATAGAATAAGACACAAGAGAGAGTTTAAGCATTCATTATCACACTGGATAACGTGGAAGCTCGTAGTGATGTGGTGGTAGGTACATAAATTTTTCTCTTAAATATATAATGTAATTTTTTCATTATAGTTCTACATAATTTTTTAATATTTAATTTTACTAGTAATATAGAATGATTCCATGAACTTCTATAAGTAGTGTTATTAGTCAATACACGAAGAGGAATTATCCTGGAATCAATAGAGTATAAAAGTATTATAACTAACTTTTTAAATTATAATCTCATTGAAAATATGGAAGTCAATCTCATGGTGTAATTCAACACTGTACCAGGGATACTATGACTCTCAATGTGTAATTATTATTTCAACTACCGAAGTATGAAAATTTTATTAGTCTTGAATGGAGAACCTACAATTATTTTGAATGGTGAGATATCCCAACCTAAACATTTCCTTGAAGAAATTCCCATATACTTGTTTATAGAGATTATCATTGAAGAGGGATAAATAAAATTATTCTATAAAAATAGAGAATGTCCCCTACATTTATGAATACATTGACGTATTTCTATAATAGTTATTTATTACTCACCCAGAAAGAGTGGTAGAGCCCCCATTTAACTCATACCAACATCAAAGATGATATCATATACCCTGTATAAATAGATAAATATGGAGTTGGAGGAATTAGAGAAACAATATCAAGATATTTTCCCGAAGGGATTTATCCGACAAAGTGTGTATCCATATGAAACAATTGGTTACCTTTATGAATAATATGGATGGATCAATGTTTGAATTTATGGATTATAGATTACATAATAGGATAACATTTAAGAACATGTTCCCTCTCACATGGATTGATGGTTTATTTAAATAGAATCATTGGGCTCAATTCATCTCCAATATTGACCTTTGATCTTGGAATCGTCAATTAAGGTTGAGGATATATGATATTCAAAATATTTCCATTCTAAAAAGATATGTTTATTTTGAGTTTATTTTTATGCCCTGAATATTTACAAATACACCAACTATATTTATGTATTTGATGAATAGAGTTTTTAAGGAATAAAATGAAAAATTAGTGGTAATTTTTAAAGATATTATTATATATTCAAAAAGTTATTTGGATCATGATGATCATATACTTTTTATATTGAGATATATGAGGGAAGAGAATATTTTTGGAAAATTCATAACATTTGGATTATATTTTCTTGAATTTTCGTTATTAATGAATGTTTAAACAAATGAAGCAATCGTAATGGACCCATTAAAGAAAAATGTTTTAGAGGAGATGCATCATCATAAATTCATAACAAATATTAATAGTTTTAATGGATTAGAATGATATTACAAGAGTTTTGTGGAAAACATTTCATGAAATTATAATACATTAACCAAGTTGACTTGGATAGGGTAAAAGTTCATCTGGACAACGGTGTGGGAAGAATGTTTCCATGAACTAAAGAAGATATTTCTTAATAAAAATATGTTAATTATACCCTAATTCATATAATGAATCTTTATATATAGGGATTCTTCTATGAAAGGTATTGGGTGTGTCCTCATGAAATATTTATATGTGATTGCTTATACATATTGACAGTTAACGCATCTGGAGTTTAATTACACTATGCTTGACCTAGATGTAGTTGTAGTAATTTCTTCTCAAAATATACAAGTTACTGTCTTTATAGAGAAAAAATTGATGTATGCAGGGAGAAAAAAAAATTTAAATCTATTTTTTAACAAAATGAATTGATCATGAGACAAAGGATAAGATGGAAGGTGTTGTTACATGAGTTGATTTACATGGAAAAGGGCGCTCTGAATTCCCCTTCCATTGGTATTATCATCAATAGGATAGTGGATCTTCCCAGATTGGATTAATGTTTGGTTAGATGGAGGCCACTGATTTGTGGTTTCAAACACAATTTATATGGTTCGTTTATGTATGGACAGATTCATGGGGGTGACCTTCTGTGTAATGAGAATAGTTCTGTTTTGGTGGCCTCTGGTTGCTTTTACAGCATGGGGAGTTCTTTTGGCGTTGAAGTTAGAGCATTTCTCTCTCGAGTTTTGTATTGAAAGAGGCTTGCGTTGGTGGTTGATGAGGCTGAATTAGACTCAAAAACTCTAGTTCGGGTATGTTATGTTAAAGATATTCCTCTATGTAATGTGATTTATTTTTTCCCAAGGTGACTTTTGGAGAATAAATATGGTTGTGTGGTTCGGCATGTTCGAAGGGAGGAAAATTTTATGCAAGATTCTCTCTCTATTGAGGGAATAAATATTGGGGTCATATGATCATTTATCCATATTTAGATCATTTCCTATGGAATGTAGTAATTTTTTCTGAGGGGATGTCCTTTGACTCCATTATTTTAGACCACCATGTATTTTGATTGGCTGACATGATTTTTTCCCATTATTCTTTATGAAATAAAAAGTCCATTATTTTTCATGGAGATCCTTTGATCAAAGACATAGTAAAACTATACATGGAAATCATAAAGAAAGGGACATCATCAACCTTATCCCAAATTATTTCTCAACTATCGTTAATATATAAGATCATAATATCTACAAGATAATATCATTTGTTTCAAAATAAGATAGAGTGTGTGAGGAATGAGAAGTATCTTGTGTTCAATATAGATAAAGAAGTTGTTCTGAAATTTCATATGAGTATATGTGTCCCATATATCCTAGAGATAAAGAAAGTGATGATGGATGATTATCATAGATCTACATAATAGATACATCCTTGATGAAATAAAATGTATGTTGACAATTATGATCATTATTTGTGGGATAATATGAAAATGGATATTTCCAAATATTATTCATGGTGCTTGGTATGTAAAAAAGTGAAGGAATAACATCAACATCATAAATGGGAATTGAAACAACTACCCATACAAATAGGGATGGGGGTCAATGTCACTATATACTTTGTCAATGGTCTCCTATAAATATTAAAAGGAAATGATGAGATATTGGTTATAGGGGATAGTCTCACCAGGACAACCCATTTCATCATTATTTAGGAAGATTTATCACTTTACCAACAATCCCATCTCTTCATAACGATAGTATTGAGGTTTTTTGGGGTTCTAATTTCTATAATTTCTGATCATGAACTTGGTTTCACGTGAAAACTATGGATATGACTTCAACAAGACATGTGTTCGAACCAAAATTCAATTATGGATTATCACTCCTAACAAATATAAAATATTAAATAACTATTTAGACAATAAATGAAATACTGATAATGTGCTCAATGTAATTTAATGGTGGATGGGATCCACACCTCCCATTAGTTGAGTTCTCATACAATAACTGATTCCACTTGAGTATATAGATGGAACCATATTATGTCCAACATGGTAAGGGATGTAGAACCCATATTTACTGGGATATTGTTGTTATTTTGATATTTTGTGGGCTTAATCTTGTTTATAATTGATATAATTGGATCATTTATTCAAAAACACATAATGGTCACATAGTGATGAAATAAGATCCTTGCGAATAACCGTTGAAGGGACAATGATATTATTGTAAGGGAAAAAATTTCCCTTCAGATATCACCCTGGATGATAGTTATGTGATTTGGAATGAAAAGGAATATTAACCCTAGGTAAATTTTCCACAATCAAATCATTGATCACATAGGACTAGTGGCATACCATAATTTACATACAAAAAATCATTCACAAGTTCAGGATGTATTCTATATTAATCTATTGGGTATGTACATACCTAATCACTCACATGTACATAATTTAGAGGTGGTACAACTAGAACATGACCTATCTTATGAGGAGCTTACGATGGATATCTCAGACCATATAGGTAACATTATAAACAAAGATCCGACACAACACATAATGGTTTCATGTAAGAACCATAATAAATATGATGAAGTGATCTGGGAACCAAAGGAGACAATGAGATAGAAGTACCCTCATATTTTCTATACCGATAGAATAAGTTGAATTTCTAGAGATGAAATTTCATAAGGGGGGAAGAATGCAATAACTAAGACCTTTTATATAATATGTGTTTCCCAAAAAAATTTTTTACATTTTATATAATATTAGACAAATAAAAATTTAAAATAAAAAAATTTATATTTTTTACAATGATCGTTAGATTAGTTAGTTATGAAACCAATTAAGATTCCAAACATTACAACTAGATAGAAAATTTAAAATAAAACAGCTAAAATGGAAAATTATGGATTAAATCAATCTTATAAAATCATATCTTCCACTATATATTAAATATAAAAGAAAAAATTATTAGTAAAAAAATATAAATCTTATGAAAATGAATATATAACCTTAACTATGTTTCTTGTAATTTTTTATTTAATGAATGAATTGGTTTTTATAGGGTATAAAGGGAAATGGTACTATTGGGCTTCGAGCATTATATAACTGCTGGTCAGTATGAAAATTTGAAACTATACCCTTAGTTGATAATTTTACTATTATAATTAGTGTTTATAAGGAGTAATGAAAATGGATTATAAGTACCAAAATGAGAATTGACTACCTCACACTGTAGATTAATATTGTTGGTAGCACATTTTTATGAAAATAGGATAGAGAAAAAGTAACTATGGTTCACCCTTGACCAAGCATAAACCTATATTCAACAAATTGATCTTGAATGAAACTTCATGAGGGATAATTTCATGTTAGTGCATATTACCACTAGGATAGTGTTAGCCTAGGAACCCCAAGAAACTACCACCATTACGCACCATACCCTTAGGGAATATCTAGATGTAATAATGGGTTACAAGTATCAAAACAAGTAAAATAAAGATAAAATTCTTTTTTGCAAAAAACAAATTTTATTCTATATATTCCACTTAAGAATTTTTTTTCATAATAAAATATATGTTTCATTGAGATTAATTTAATAATGTTATTTTAAAATGAAAATTCAAAAAAATTTAATATTTTTATAAAATATGTACCGTTCATAATATAAACCAAGTTATCTGGAATAGTTTTTTAGGGAAATAATCATTTAAAACACATTTATTTAAATAATATATATGTTAAAATAATTTTATAAATTCTTGGGATGTTTTTTTTATTATTTTCAAAAATTTGACCATGTCTTAATAGAAGATATATTTAGATAAATAATTATTTTTATATTTAATGTTAATATTTACATATTTAGATAATTTTTATAATAAATTAAACAACATTATTTAAAATAGATTTTTGAATTTATATTATAGCGAATTATTGACAATTTTCTAAAATAAAATATTTTTTCATTCATAAAAAAGATTTAGGTTTCAATATATATAATGAAATCCTATTTATTTCATAATGAATTAATAATAAATTAAAAAAATACATGACATGTAGTATGTTATTTTATTAATATTATGTATTATAATACATTTTATTCTGTTATTAAATTAATAAGTGGATTTCTAAAGTCTAAAAAGGTAAATATGGTTTTCATAAAAACATCACTTTGTGGAATATTTACATTTCAATGAAGAAAGATGTATTAAAATATGGTGTATAGTTATTATGGATTAAAAAAACTTCAAATGTGACACAAATGAACAAAACCATTATCTAAAACCATGATTAAGCCATTCATTTTTTATTTTTTTACATCCTTTTTTCCAAGACCAATATTTTGAAATTATTGAACAATTCAACCACATTATCTATTAATACCCACCAATTTCTTAATTCATTACCACTCCCAAGAAATAATCCAAGAATTTATCATTATTTCCTTCTAAAGTAGTCCCCCATGGTTTCCTCAATACCCCATGGTTCCATCATTATGTTTTACAACTACTAAAAATTTACCCTATCCAAATGATTCCAGGAACCGTTGGTGTAAGAGATGTCATTATAATCATATACCAATGGTTTAAAATGAACAATTGGTATATTATGCTAGGAGTTACACTATAACCATGATTACAAGTTATTTTTTGGGATATATTTTCCAATATTTTAACAACCATGGGAATAATGTTCAATCTAGAAGAACTGTATAGCAACAGTTACATATAAACTAATGGTATAAATGTATACTGATGACTCTACAACTATTACTAAATATTTTCAGCAGAACTATATACCAACATTTTAGAAAAATATTGGTATAAAAACCTCTACCCACCAGTCAAAAAATCCATTCAAGACTCTCTTTCACTTTACCATTACCTATAATAAAGAAAATACCACTGTATGATTATATCAATACTTGAAAGAATGCATGGAAATAATATTTAATTGATGTTACAAAGAGAAATATTTACCTATATATGAAACAAGTTTTTAATTATGTTCAGAAACATAAAATTCAACAAACATGTTTTAATGAATATCATTTTATATTGGATCATTGTTGTGTGTATTTTTAATACCATTATGCTCTTACATTAGTGAATGTAAGTATCATATCAGGCCAATCATTGTTAGTTATAAATATAATGATTTATTTTTTTAGCATGGTGACTACATTAATAGTTGATAGGAATGATATTGAGTTTTTGTATTCTTATATGTATTCCAACAATTGAAGTTATAAGTATATACATATTATTATAGAGGATGATTATGCGATAGGATCTCAATTCCATGGATCTGTATATCCCTTCACCTATTTCATGGGATGGGAAAATGTCCTTAATATGTATACCCATGACCCTTTACATAGAATTGGATATTCCTCCAACACTCTATGTTATTTTGGGTGGGAAATGCGATAAGATTTACCTACCCCCAACCTAGATGGGAATGGTAAAAATAATTATTTACCTCTTGCCTGATATTGATAGAAATATTTCTTGGAGTAGGTAATCAAAATGTAACTTCTAGTGAGTATTTTCTTTGTATATGGAGTAATTTTATATTGATTCTAATTCATCAGTAAACTTATTTTTTTCTTGTTTAAAAAAATCATTAATTTTTTTGCTATAAATGTATGTAAAAGAGTATACATGTCTATACATACACTGAATTATTTGTTACTATGTCAATGCTTGTTTGTGATTCCATATTGAATATGTATATCCTCATACCAGACATGAACACTTATTTAAAACGGAATCTATTCTTAGTTTTGTTTTAGGGTACATTAATATGTTTGAATTGTTCATGGTTCCTCTACATAAGGGAATAAAATAGGTTATACAGTATTTTAGTTTGCAGATTTAGGAGATTCTATTAGAGTTCATATAATATGTGTGGAGATTATTCACATGTGATGAACATTGGCTATCTATTGTATTATTCATCAGAATTTCTCATATAAACACATCCCCTATATTAATATAAGTATGCATATAGTTTTGATTTTTATATATCGTTCATTTTTCATTTTTTCATTCATTTTATATCATTTCAGGGTTTTTTTTATCTTGTTTGATAGTAAACATGTGTCATCTAACTATTGTGTCATATGTTTCTATCAATTAATCTATACACTAATAATTAATGTTTGTGTTTTTTCTTAATTGTCCCTAGAATCTTATGAACAATGCGAATTTTTAGTGGGCCTTGTGTTTGTTTTTTTGTATTGTATGGGGGAAAACAAACTCCCATATATTTGGTGTTATGTGATTAATTAATGTCACTCAAACACCTATTTTATTCTCATTATATTATTTATTATCTATTTATGTGTTCTATTTGAGCATGTTTTCTATTCCCTATTGTATTCTTTCATTGTTAAATATCATTTATTCTAACCAATTTTCCCTATTTCTTGTTTTGTGTATTATATAAGATTCTACTATTTAGTAGACCATTTTTAGATCCCTGGTTAAATTTTATTATTGAACTTATTAATTTTTGGTTACCTAGTCATTCCACGTTTTAATTATGGGTAATGTTGTAGAAGTGGGGATTACTATAAGATAAAGGGTGGTTCATTAGTAGTAAATAGAATATGTGTTTTATCTTAATATATATATCAAATATTTTCAATTTCATCCCCCACTGATTCCAAGAGGAAACTACAATCTTATAGATTATTAACATTTTTTAAACATTTAACACGACCCAATAAATTGGATGGGTTTTATCATGCGATGGAATAAATTTTTTCCCTTTCAAAATATTTTATTACAATTATCACCACATGACCATTGAAAATATTTCTACAAGATTGGGTGTTTGGGATAGTTGGTTAATTCCCACATCCAACCTTTTGATATTCAATTGAGTTTCCTTGATTTGGTCATTCTTTATTTGTATGAGTCTTCTTAATCAATCCTCAATTATTGAGATTTTCTCTTGTATAACATAAAAAATTTATAAAACCATCATTATTTTATGAGCATTCTCAATAGAATTGTGAAGTTATTCCTTATACATTGCTGTTATTCAATGTTTCATAGGCCCTCCCATGGTTCATAAATTATAATGAATTAGGTAGAATCTAATAAAAAAACGACTATAAGGGAGTATGGTTAATGGGCTACGCTATCATACTAGAACATATTTCCGAGAATCAACAAATCACCACTAGGGAATAATTGTTCCCAAAAACAATTAATTAAAAAAGAAGTAGAAAATAAATAAAATTTCAGCATGACCCATCCATATATCGAAGATCTATTCTAAATGAAAAGAAAATAAATAGAAGAATAATGGTATAAAAGAAAAAAAAATTAATATAGAAATTTGTCTCTCCACTACCCCGATCTCCCTCCCCTACCATGAAGACCACATAGCTATATCAAGTTTTCTTCTGGCCACCATCGTAGAATATAACATCCCTACATCCATTGAACGTGGTAAAAGAACTATGTGACAGTTGTGATAATGAAAATAAAATAAAAACAATACTACAACATACATTTCACCAAGAACTATACATGTCACCACACAACATATAAGAACCACAACACACCATGGGCCAAATCATGTTCCTAAAAAATGTGGGAACAGTTCAATGTTTCAAAATTATACTATAAAATATTAAATTCTTCTTAATTAAAAATTAATATTTTTATTTATTATATTAAATTATTTTGGATTAAATTTCAAATTATTTTGTTTTTGTTCAATACATGTTTTTGGACATCTTAAGTAGGTTTATTTTTTCATTTTTTTAGATTAGGAAATTTTATTAATTTATGTTCTAATATATTCAAATTGATTACATTTGGATAATATCATTTTTTGTTAGATCAATTTATTTTAGGTCGGTTGTGGTCACGAATCATAGAACACGAAACAATAAATTTAGATTTTGGATAAGACCAATAATTTTAGAATTTAAGAATTTGAACCCATAGGAAGGGCAGTGCAATATTTGAAAAATTAATCATGTTTAAAATTTAGGATAGGAACAATAATTTTCAAATTGTATCCCTGAAGAATGTATGATGTGATAAAAAATTTACCACACCATGATATACATCAGAAGTATCAACATCTCACAAATTCATGGAAATTTTATTAAAGATAACAACTATACCATGGGTTATGACATTTTTGGAAGTGAATCGGGTTTCCATAAATTCATATTTAGTTGGGGAATCCATGAGAAAAGGATTTTGAAAAAAAATGTAATAAAATCTATTAGTTTAATATAGAATTTATAATTACTAAACTCAGTAAACATGCATGTAAAATGATAAACACCTACAGATGAAATATCACTAACATTTGATTATAAATTCCTCAATATGAAAATTATTGATATTAGAAGTTTAACCTTCCTATCATTTTGATAATGTGAATGAATTTTGAGTACATGTTTCCGTTATTGATTCAATCGGGAGATATGCATTCCATGAGAATTTATGAAAATCTTATAGTTTACATTATTTATAGAAATCATCATTGAATGACAGCTTATAATCATTACAAATATTGTTATAATGATGCAATATTTCATTATTATTTTTTATATTAGTATCCAAATCACTATATTTCTCCATTGACATGTTTTAAAGGAGTAAACTAACTCACTCGAGTTCTTCTAGAATTAATTGAATGTAATTTCTAAAATCAAATTTGTTCAATTTCATGAAATAAATTCGCTATACTAGGCATTAGTGAACCGATTTTTATTAAATATCTATGTCCTTAGATTATTCTTATCATGTATGATTATTTAGAGAAACCATGGATTTTGATTCAAGTGCACTCTAGGAAGAGTAGTACAAGTAAACGTGGAGAAAAAAAGTTCACCATCAAATGAGATAAATGAATGGTTATTCAGGATAGTTTTTAGCTTATTAAATGTTCATATAGACAAAGTGAATTTAGATCCCAATATTTTAATTTATGTAAGAAATTTTTTATTAAAAACCAATGAAAATTCCATAGTATAAGTATTGATTAATTTTCTTCCAATGATCTCATTACGTGTTAGAAAATAGTTAAAATCCAGAAAAATAAGCCAATATATATCTTCTTGAGGATTTTTTAGTTGATTCAAGATTGTCATTAACAATATGTATAATGGATTAACCAAGATAAAATATTCTTTAGGTCATTATCCACTAAAAAATAAGAAATATAAATTATTATTGAATCATATAATAGGTAATAAGAGTGAAATAATTTTTAATAAGGTACCAAAGAGCTTCAAGAGGGTCAACAAAATTATTTCATGTAATAAATCAATACACCAATGTAATCCAATTATAAATAAATAAATATTCAAAAATATCACTGGTTTCTCAAATAGAATCTCTATTTATCTATGTTCATTGAAAATGGGCATGAGGGTTGAAGAGGGTTTAAAAATATTTAAACCATAATAATTATAAAAAAGCATTTGGTAGAATAGAATCTCTTAATTTGGGGCTTCATTTGGTTTTATCATTGGGGAATATACTTGTTACTATAATAATTTCTCCATGTATTGGTATTAAATTTTGATCCAAGAATGGAATAATTTGATAAAAAATACCCTTGTGCATGTTTTATAAATATTTTAGGAAGACCTATATTATTTATCATAATTAATGGATCTTTAAGTAGATATTTTATGTATTCAGGGGCGTTTTAATAAAGTTACCCCTAACCATCCCTCATATATTTGATGGAAACTATTATCCTATTTTCTAAATTCATTAAAACACCAATTATTTTTTAGTTCGATTTTTATGGTTTTACTTAATATATTTATTCTAACACATCTTTTCTATATGGAAGACATCTCATTTCTAGTTAGGGTGATAGTAAAAACATATATATTAATCAAGTCATTTTATATCAATATGAGAAGGCCTCAAGAAAAATGTATAACATGGATAAATATATCATGGTCCTTAGAAATAGAAAATAAAAACATAAGAAATCCCACATCTCTTGGTTTCATTGAATTAAGAAACGCATTTTTCTCTTTTACTGTTGTTGTGATTCCTTATTTTAGTGCGAGGGTTAAGTCATCTAATATTGAATATATTTTAGAAATAAATATTATAATTTCTATTGGAATGGTAAATCACTATCATAATAAGGAATAATCTTTCTTATCAACACACTTATTATATCACAATTTCTACTTCCGTTAGCATTTAAATGTGGTCTGAATTTCTATTATAGATTATAGGGAATAAAATTAAAAATTCTGATGGACATGATATATCATATTATGTAAACCTATAAATTTTTCATGTAATTATTGTTGTAAAAATATTATATATACAAACATGTTGTGGAGAAACATCCTCTGTGGTAATATAAGAATTCATAAAAATGTTTTAATACTTCATTATTTAAATGTTAATGGTGATTTGTAGGTAAATCTATGGAACAATCAATATTAACCTTCTTCTCCTTTTCATTTATTTGATCTATCAATAGAGCCATGTTCATACCTAAGACATTTTTTATTATTATTACTATTCTTACCAATCTATTATATGTCATCATATTTTTTTTTTAAAATGTATTTATATAAAAATAATATACATAAATTTAATATTTCAAACATAGATATTCGATATTATTATTATATTATATTTTAATATAATATTTTCATTCATTTACATATAAATTGGATGGTCCACCATTAAAATTAAAAAATACCGAAAGAACTAAATTATATGGAATAAGATATCATATAATAGTAGATTTTACATTATATAGGTTGTTTATAATATTAGAGAGTATTAAATGATAGTGTATAAAATTAGATGATATTAAATGATATTGAATAATAGTTGACTTTAATAAATGATAGTGTATAGTTGTAGATAGTATTAAATGAAATTTTTTAAAATTAGACAATAAAAAATGATTGTAAAAAATATACATTATTAAATGATAGTGTATAATAGTTGAAATAAAGTTTGATATCATTGGAAAAAATCAAAACATTATAAAATTATATTAGTTATGAAAAATATATTGGTAAATTTTATATTTATTAAAATATTCATTTGAAGATGCTGTTTTTGAGGATATTTAAAGGAGGAATATGTTGATTATTGTTCAGTCTTTGATGAAATGTAATATCGCATATCATTGAAAATAAAAAATGGTATATAAATTTAAAAACATTTCAAAGTAGAAATATTTATAAGGGTTGAAATTATTGTTTTAATAAATAGAAACAATAAAAACATAAAAACAGATTGTAGTTAGAGACACCAATTATATAATTAGTTATCAAAACAGTAGTTATATCATTATATGTATAACTACAGTAGAAAATATAGGTATATAGTAGAATTTCCACATGGGTTTAGTGAGGGTCATTTACACTTTTTAAAAACATATAAAGTACAAATAAGCCATTTAAATCTAACTTTCTTGATTCGAAAGAACTTTACCCATTTCATTGAATATTTAAAATATAATTTAAAACATATCTCCAAAAAACACCATTTCAAAACATCTTTAATTCCATTTACAACACATTAGTTACCCAAAACAAAATAAGAATTATACATTTATCCCAAAATCCACATGGTCTCAAAAATCACCCTTTAATTTATTCCATATCCTAAATGTGGTCAAACCATATGAAAACATTACATTACATTCAAAAAAAAATTAGAATTAGTTTTACAAAAAATCGAATTTAAAATATCACATGAAATCGTAAGTGATACCTTTGAGAAATAACTTTGAATGCCTAATCATATTATTAAATTTCATATTCTATTTTCAAATACCATTACAGGAATCTCATAAATGAACTGAACGGACAGTCAAAAAATCATATTTAGATTGGTCCATAAAATATAAAAACCTTAATATTTAAATCTGATATAATAGAAATACAATTTTTACCAAGAAAATACAATAATCATAATTATAAATATATTTAAATAGTTAGTAAACACTACTAAAAAAACGATCAAGGGAAGCACTGACCTTTTTTCAGCGCTAAAAAAATCGCCGATGAAGGGGGAATTTATCAGCGCTTTTTATTATCGCTAATAAAGGTCCCCCTTTATCAGCACTTTTTTTTTGACTGATAAAGGGGACCCTTTATCAGCGCTTCATTTAGTAGCACTGATAAATGGGGGATTTGTCATCTCTTTTTCCTACCATTGTTAAATATTATGTTCAAAAGAAGTCATGAAAAATAAAATATTGTTATATATGTATATATATATTGATATAAATTTAATATATATTTTTTAAATATGTTTTAGATAACTATAAATATGATATTAAATTTAATATATAAGAAAATTATAGAAAATGGATTTAAAATATTTTATAAAATTTCATTAATTAATAATTTGCTAATTTACATCGATTAATAATCGTTTAATATCATTTTGAAGACACAAAATGTCAACAGAAATTAAAAAAATATGTTAAATAAGATGAAAATGTAACTCAAACATAAAAGGACCATAACATATGATACGAGTGTTCATTTGATCTCTATAACATATCAAATAAAAGCATACGATGATCTCTATGCGCTAATTATTGAAGAAAAGCTTCGCACACATATTTTAAGGCCAAAAAGGCCCATAAGGCCTCCAAAACAGAGTTTTTAGTCGGGATACCCAGATTCTTTAACATTCAATCAAGTATAACTTCTGATCTGGATGCCCATTAGTCATGTAACTCATATCATATCAATGAATATTTACTTTTCTTCTATTTGACTGGTTGTGGAGTTGAAACTGGATTCTATATTATAGGTTATGTTTGTTTTAACAATCTATATCTTTTCAAATACACATATATATGTATTTATTCGTCAATATATATGTGTCTGTGTGTGTGTGTGTCTATGTGTGTGTGTGTTACATATATATATGTATGTATTTATTTATTTATTTATAAACACAAATAAAAAAAATATTTCATTAAATTATTTAAAATTAATCTTATAAGTATATTTTAATATACAAATAAATATATGGATAAAAATTTACAACTAAATATATATATATAGATAAATATAAATATATATTAATATACGAATGAATATATATATACTAATATATGAATAAATATATCTATATTAATATGAATCTATATTAATATATGAATAAACATAACAATATATATAAATAAATAGATATACCATTAAATAGAGAAAAAAAGAAATGGCTTAATGGTAAAGGTGCAGCCGTGAAAGGGAGGAAGTCACGGGTTCGAGTTTCGGTGGATGCACAGGGGTGAGAGCGGGATAGTGGGGGGGGGGGGGTTCACGCAAAAGAGTTTTAGGTGGCTCAGCACTGTTAAAGGGTTGGTCAAGCGCTGTTAAAATCTCCCCCCCAATATATATATATATTTTATTTTTATTAATTTTTTTTGACTCTTATCAGTTCTTTTTAAAAGCAATGATAAAGGTATATTTTATCAGCTCTTTTTAGAGCACTGATAAAAGGGAACCCCCTTTATTGGTGCCTCTATTAAGAGTGATTTTTCTAGAGCTGTTAATTTACTTTTCTAGTGCTGATAAAGGAAATAATTGTAGTAGTTAAATAAGATCAATACACAAAGGAATCTATAAAATCCAAATTAAAATTTAGGAAATGGGAATACATAACACAACTAAAATAATCATGATCCATAATACATCTCCTCTATTGGGGGATGTCCATATAATGAATAATAATCTACCCTCAACACTAAACACCCAAGAAAACAAAAAAATATAGTCTACCCCTTAAATAAGGGTTTGACCAAACCAAACATTACATTGGGGAAGGAAAAGAATCCAAGGAAACATGGGAAAATGAAATGGATACCAAACCACAGTGAGACTACCACACACCATAAATATCAAAAAATAAACCAATAAAGAATTGATAGTTTACAGGTAGGATGGAAGCTGGATCTTGAATGATAGAATTGAAAGGAAGTGGAGCATTAATGAAAGTTTTTGGATTTGAGTGGGTCGAGTGTGATGGGTGACAATGGAGTTCAGGGAGAAGAGTATTGATAGGGTAGTGGATATAGGTCACGATGGGGATTATAATGATGGATAATTGGGGGATAAGATGGTTTCATGGGGAGACAATCAATTGAGGGGGAGAGGAGAGGTTGTTGGGGAGAGCCACTTGGGGATAAGCCCGATAGAATTGAAATGCAAGGGATGGTATACCAATGATTTTCTGAAAAAAAATATGGATATCTATTCCTAGAACATATATTCCAACAATTTTTTATACGTTATGTATTTGTGTGTGGTTATATAACCATTTTTTAGTAGTATAGAAAAAAAATAATTATGGTAAGGGAATTTTTCAATTCTCTTGTTCAATCAAGTTCAGCTTTTTTGGTATGTCTTTTTTTTCAAACAATTTTATTTTGTTAAGATTATTTTATCACATAATAATAGGATGATTATTTGATGAATAGGATACCATTTGACATCTCATTTTACCATATTTTATAACAAGGATTTATACCTATCATGCTACATAATTTACTTCTAAAATTTCAAACAATTAAATGATTAATTCTCTTTTATTTTTTCTGAATACTCAAAAATATTTTTTTTTCAATGTGTATTCTACTAGGATTATATATTATTATTTTATATTAGATTTTAAATATATGAAAATAAAATTTACAATAATCTTTTAAAAAAATGTAATGAAAATTTCTTTAATCTCTTTTTAGTCCATGAATTTGATAAAATATATATTATTTATCCACCAAAAAATATTAATGAGATTCTTTCTTATGATATATGTGGATCAGATTAAATTAATACATGTGAAGGGGTCACCCTTATAAAACATAAATACATTTTATATGGAATGTAATTTAGATATGTCATGTTTTACGATACCATTGTGAACAACCGTTGTAATTTAATTTTATAACACCCTCGTGATAAACCTTTGTGATATGATTATTAATTTATTAATTTATTTTTTTATCAAAATCACATGTTATTTTAAATTTAATATTAATTATGTTATGTATATTAAAAACTAATTATTCGTATTCCTCATTTTCTTATAGATATGTCTCAAGATCACATGTTATATGTTTGTCTTACTTGTTCCCTTAGTGGACTTCATGCTCATCGAATTTATTTTATGTTTATCCCTAGGATATGAAATGTTTTAAAAGTAAAATAGATGTAACACAATAAAATTCCTTTAAATTTGGGTTAGAATAATGTTTATGTTTTCATTTATTTTGTACCATTTTCTTATGAATGTAAACATGAAAATATCCTCTGTTTTATACTATGTAATAAAATGTTATATTACAAAATGGATTCCATATTCCAAAAATATTTGTATTTTAGTGATGAATTTTGTGTTTGAAATTATTTTTAAGGATTGGGGGTATAATGTTACATCCCAATATATTATTTATATTATATTTTTATAAATAAATATAATCTCTTATATAGATTTCATGGCATAGAACACCAGGCATAAACGAACTCTAAAATATTAATATTTTAATAGAACCATTATAATATAATATTTAAATTGGTGGGAATTAATTGTATTAAACACGTTATAAAATTAATAATTTTCAAACTCATTTTTAATGTTTCAGTTAATTAATTTTATATTTGAATATAACTTTTTTGTAAATTCATTTATTTTTTCAAATATATATTTTTGTTTAAAAGGGATTTTTAAAAATTTCTAGGTGAAAATAAATATAATTGAAATTTTAGAATTTTAAAATATTTATTTATAAAAACGTAATTTTTTTAATTCATCTTATAAATATTACCAAATGATATATTAATTAGAAATTTGTAAAATGATTAAATATTTGTTTAATCGTAAAAAATATATATTTTTATGAATCCCTCATATTCTTCACATATAAAAGTAATTTTATTATATTAAATTGACATCAAAGTTAAATAATACATTTTATTTAGACATAACATAATGAATTATATTTAAAAAATATTTATACATTATTTTGGTATACGTTAATTTTTGTGCTTAAAAACACATATTTCTGAAACACAGTTTATAATTGAGTTTTAATGGATTAATTTTAAATGTTAATTCTCTTATTTAATATTTGTAATTTTTAAAATTTGATTTTATATATCAAAGAAATAGTGTCAAAAAATGTTATAAGGTAATTTAAATTTATATTCATATATATCATGCTATGGGAAAAAATATTTACCTCATTATAGGTAAAATAATGTAACAGGTTAAAGTAAAAAAGAAAAAATATTAAAATTATAAAAACGAAAAAAAATTCAAGGAGGGTTTTATGTGTTTCTAAATTTTTTTTCTTAATTTAGAAAATTTATTATCATCCATTTATTTGGAATTAATGGAACCCAATTAGGGTAGTATTTAAATATAAAATAATCATTATTTAATCAATTAAAACCACCCCACCTCAAGTGTAAATACCACAACTCACCAACCCATTTCTCCTAAAAATACATGACGAAATTAAATTATCAGCCAAAAACAATCCTCCCCAATATATATATTTACATTTTCTTCTTTTATCTCTCAATGAATAATTCCATCTTCTATAAGGGGTGCCTCATGGATGTGATATTCATGTGGGAACTTTCTCAAAAAACACTCTTAATTTTTTTTCTTCAACCATATCTTCACCTAATTAATCCCTAAAGTGATAATAAATAAATTTCAATTTATAAAAACATAATTTAGTATTTATAATGTAATATAATATATACATCCAATTTATTATCTCCTCTTATTGAATGAAACAAAAGCTTTGACCTAATTATGGAGGCTTACGGTCTCTGTTGATACTTTATTTGTTTTCTATTACATCCTTCAAGGATTGTAATAAAAGTATTATTATCATTAAATAATATTTTAATATTTAAATTACAACTTCTTTAATGTTTTGGAACTAATATGGAGACATAATATTAAATAAAATGAAACTAATTCGCGTTGGTCAGAAAAACAACTAAAATAAAGTAAACATTTACCAATAACAATTTATCAAATGAATCATCCTCATAAAATAAATAAAAATGAAATATGGTACCATTTTTTCTTAAATATGTTCATTAATATCATTTCATTTCCCTTCGGGTTTGTTATATTCATTTTACATGAGAATCCATAATTATACACAAATGATCTCACAATGAAACTAGGAAATGAACACACATAAAATAATGAAAATAATTAAATATTATTAATGAACAGGTGGTAAGATATTTTAAAAGTATCACATAACGTATTAGAAATATGAATATGGTTCTAAAATGAACTAATAATAATCATTAAATCTTTATACAGAGGGTTAATGTATAGAAAGGTAAAAGGAAGTTTTAAGGAAGGGTATCCAACACTACTCTAACATTTGAGAGATATAATCCTTAGTCACCAATTATTACATGTGTGTGGTATATATACGTCCCTTTGATATATATTATCATTAATATTATTTTATTAATATTATTTAATTTTTCATTGGATAATTACTACTTTAATGGGGCATATGATTTTGATAATTATAAAGTGGTATGGGATTTTTTAACTCAATTTTCATTCATTAGGTTAAACATATACCTAATTAATTATGCCATGTTGTTATTATGTGAGAAATGAAATTTTATTATATTATTTTGTATTTAATCATTATTATGTTTATTTATAGCTATTATACATAATCTATTCATTTTAATAATTATCATATCTATGATGTTTTATTTTTAATGGACAAGCTTTTGAAAAATTATCTTTTTAATGTTTCCATTAAAATAATATTTTTATTCCATGTCATTTTTTTTCTAAAATTATATCATTTTTTGTTCAAATATTATCTTATAATTTCTAAAGTCAATTTTATACATGTTTTATTTTTTACTAAATGACATGAAATGATTCTTTTTTACTTTTTCTAATGAAGGATCTTTGTGAGTTTTCCAGCAAAAATATGGAATGAAAGGAATTTTAAAATTATATGGTATGAGACTATATTCTCTCCATAATGATCCCTTAATTATAATGTTTTTAATTTTGAATCTTACAAGGTAATTTTAAAATAAAATTTTTTCCCTTTTTAAATTCCTTAAACATTAAAAATGTTTTTTTTAGAAAAGGAAAATTTTATTTTTGTCATGAATTATTTCATATAATATTTAAAAAAATTCTATAGAAGCTAAAATTATTTGATGTTACATATTCATTAATAGTTATATTATTATAATATATAATTATTTATATTGTTGTGGTTGGGTTATGTTTATTATGGAATGATTTTTATGATTCGTTTTTCTTCTCCATGGGATATGTTATGATGAAATGTTTATGAAACCAAATTTATTTTCATGGGTTATGAAATGATGAATTACTTGTGTAATTAAAGAACACATTTGTATATTTTTTTAAACGCGATATGTGGGACTTATATCTCCCTCTAATGAAATATTTAAATCATTATTAATCTTGACTTAATAATTTGAATCATGTCTATGGTATTGATCCACTTTTGGAAATATGAGAATCCAAATCTAATATGGGAAACTAGTGTATCCTCATCCAATATGTTGATAATTTGATAGTTAACCTTGGAATATGATATGTGTTTCTTTATTTATGATGGTTCCATAGCTTTATGACAATATATTGTGGACCATTATTGATTTATGATGATTTATGACTTATATGGTCCATGTTTTTTGAAGTGAAAATATTTATTTCACCAATCATGTTTATAAAGAATGATAGGTTGGGTATGAAATTCATATGTTATAATCATGATCACATAAATCTATTCTCTTCTTAATCTTTATTATGATCATCGATTGAAAGGTCATATGTTTATCCCTAATGAGCATCTGAGATCACCGTTTATTATGTTTATTTCCCACAATAAACGATGAAATTTATTAAGTATGATATGTCAAAAGTGATTCTATTTATTAATGAACATAAATGCGATGATGTAGATGTTTTATGAACCAATTTTTTATATTTCCAAGATTCAAAAGACACTAAACTCACATGAATATAGTGTGGTTTTGTTTTTTAATTTAATGAATATTACCCTATATATATTTAATATATATATCTATATACAAAATGGATGAGTCCTTATATGATTCTTTTATTCGATAATGTTTCGTACAAAAACACATTCCAAGTGGTTAACCAACCCACTAGACATAATTTCAAGAACCCAAACCTCAACACATAAAAGATAACCAGTTAACTATAATGGAATCATAAATTTCTCATCTCCAAAACTATAAATTTCATGACTTCAATGTCTATGCAAAAATAAAAAACCCTTATATTCCCTAAAAATCCACAATAAACTCCATAAACCCCGACCACAATTCATATAAAATTATTAATGATATTTTTAACTAAACATAACGAAAAGTTCCCATAATAAATATTGAAAGCACTTATATCTAACATACTACATGTATCCTTGGATTCTGATATCAAACAAACTTTTCATACATTAACATTACATAACTTTTGTTTAATACTTGAAACACCATACAAATATATGGCCAAATACTGCACTAGTTTACAGAATTTGGAAACATAAATACATGAAAACTAGTATCTAAGCGAGATAAATTATATCCAAAAAGGTTATTGTTGACTAGTAACCTTTAGAGAGACATATAACATAATACATATATTTATAAGTTAGGGATGAAAACATAAAAAGGGGTGAGATCATATTCTCCGCAAGGGTAAACAAGGGAGACATCCATTCATAAACATGAGCATAGGGGTATGAAAACGTGATCCTCATAATATATAATCATACCCAAATATCAAATATAATAAATAATATCATGGATTAAACATTTGCAATATGTAAGTCATGATTCAGTATGAAATAAAGAACAACAGACATTATTGAATAACATTGAAATAAGATATATAATTTTGGAAGACACATAATCATTCATCATGATCTGTATTATATCCATGGAATCAATAACAATGCCATATTATTAGTATGGGTTCACTCCCAATACAATATTGGTTGTCATGGTTAACTCTCATGGCCATATTAGTAGCTGGAATTCACTCCAAACACTATCATCATAGCCATGGTTCACTTTTATGGCCATCTTAGTTGTCAAGGATCACTCCCAACACCATATTAGTCTATCTCATGTGATAAAAATATTTAGCCAATGAATTGGTGGTAGAATATGTCTTACCTATATTGGAATAAAATAATACATAAATAATCCACAAAAACATAAACAATCATATCCTATCCAATGACATTAAATGGGATTCATAAAAATTTAATCATATCATAACTTATGGAGAAATGTACATGTGCCATAATCATAAAATCAAAATATTAATCCATGGAAGAGAAATTAGTCCAAATACATATAACATTTGAAAGATAAAATTATTTCATATCCATATATCCTATGAAGAAGAATGTTGTTTCATAAATATACAATATTTGAACAAGAAATAGATTTCATAATCATATAACTCGTGAAAGGGAAATAGTTTCACAAATATACAAAAAATGAATGGGAAATAGATTTCAGGAATATATAACCCTTAATAAAGAAATGGATGTTAAAAACATATAAACCTTGACTTGGAAAAGGATTTTATGAAAAAATAACATGTGAAAGAACAAGGAATTCATAATCTTATAACTCATTAGAGCGAAACATCTTTCATATATCTAATGACATCAATCTTAACAAATTCAGAGATTTTATATCGACGTAACCTTTAGATAAATTTCTAGAAAGGAAACAGTAACATAAAAAATATCATCTTATATGGAAAATAATTTTTAAATTTATTATAATAATGATTGTTGATTAATATAACAATTCCTTATGGAAAAAATATTTTAATAAATATCACCATTTGAAAATAACTTTCCTATAAAATATTTTGAAAACATATAAACAATAATTGATATCATTTTGAAAACATTTTTATGGGAAATATTATAAAATGTTCTTGAAAACATTCTAATAAAAATTTCCCTTAAAAACATATAAAGCAATCTCAAAAACGTTTTGAATACGATTCCATTGAAAATATATTGAAATCATACAATTAAATCATTAAAATATCTTTTCATTGAAATCACATAATAGTAAATTTAAAAAAAATGAAATAATTTTCCTAAAAAACATATAAAGGAATCTATTAAAGCATTTTGAATACAATTTTTCTTGAAAACATATAAAAAAATCTTAAAAACCTTTTGAAAAACTATTTTTTGGAAAAATATTTCAAAAAATTATTAAAAAATCTAGAGAATGATTTGAAAAAATATATTTTAAAAAATATTTTTGTGATCATTTTATTCAAAATAATCTTATAAACTTGAAAAGGAAGCATCGTAGATATTATGGAGAGTATATCGATACATTATATATGAGGTAAGGATAATATTCCTTTATCACTATAAAATGTATAAAAAATTAATTTTGAGAAATATACATGAATTTTCTTTTAATAAATTTTGTTAAATGCAAAAATTTTATAAATTATTTTAACTATTATATAAGAATATTATAATATTATTTAAAACACATTTTATGAATCATAGTTTTGATGGAATAGGTATTTCTGACTGAAGAGTGGGTAATGTCGGTATTTCTTAAAAAATCATTTTTACTATATTTTGTATAGAGTGAAAAAAGAACCAATACATGAATATATCTTGAATAATTTGAGTAGAGTAATAGTCATGTGTTTTATTGAAATATGGATCATAGGATTTCATCAATTGAATAATAAGCATAAACTATCCCTAAAACACGATGAGATTGTTTTAATAAACTCTTATCTCTTAGTAACTTGTGGTCATACTATCCATGTAAGAATATGAAATTATTTTAATCATATAATATTTTACAAATAATTAGATTCATGATATAACAATTAGATAGATTTATATACACCTAAAAAAATAATTTAGTTACACAACAAAGAATGAGTCTAAAGGAATGAAAATTGATACAAAACTATATTTCTGATTAGGTAAATTTTGAAACAAAAAACACATAAAATAAAGAAAAAAATTCATATGAAAATAAATATAAATTTAATTATAATATCTATATAATACATTCATTATTATTACATGCATGACACAAAATAAATCAGTGGTGAATAAGGCATGTATCTCACAGAAATAAAGAGTGAGATGAAATTCCCTTACCTTGTGTCTTGAATCAAATCAGACTCATTCAAAAAACCTGTATAATAAATAAAAATATATTATAAATCATTTACAAACCCATATTATTATATATAATAACATATATGGTATGATTATTAATTTATATTACACTCTTTTTAACAATCTTATGTTAAGGTTCCACTCAGGGTAAAATCTGCTTTACTCCTCACATATGTCTTAATAGGTTTTATATTTGGTACTTATACTTTTATCATGACACCAAAATTTAGAACAACATATAAATATATTTTATATATTTTATATATTTTTTAACAATCTAAATAAGTTATATAATATAGAAGTGAAATATAATGTTCATGGAGACGGTAAGCCGTACATACGCATGAACAACGTTTCCATTTTTATTGTCATATTGAAAGAAAGAACGAATGAAGAATATAAGTATATATATATTTATAATAGAATTAAATTAGTATTATAATTATATATATATAACATAATTTTACTAAACTCGTCCTTAATATATTCTATGTATCTTGTGAAAGAATCACATCTCTTTGAACGTGAAATAGTCCACAATTCCCCATTCCAAATTTTCAAATTAAATCCAAATCAAAAGTAAAAAGGATATGAGTTATAAAGTGAATAAAAAATATTAAACACAAAATAAATACAATATATGATTTATATAAATAGAGTTTCCATAATAATTTCAACCATGAGAGTTAGTAAAGGAAAAGAGGAAAATTATCGTATAGTGAGGTGGTGGTTTTCCCTACACGTAAATAATATGTTTTTTTGACAATTAGATGGAGGTTTCTGTATGTATAAGTAATTTTTTTATTATAAAAACATCCAACTATATTAATTATACTAGTGTTGTTATACGATAGTGTATTAAATTTATTGTAGGGGTGAATAAATAAAATAAAATATTGGATCATGAGAGAAGATGTTACCTATTAATCGAGTAACAACATTCTGTTTGTGGAAAATGGATTCATTCAGTTTATTTTTGATCAAAGAAGTATATGAAGTTTATTAAGAATATATTCTCTGAACATATGTGGTTTGAGAAGTGTGAAGAAGATGGATATATGGGGTCCTTTTATAGGGAAGGGAAATTACTCTCTTGGAATGTTTGAAAACAAGTTTGGTGTACCCACATTTTTAACAAACAAATGATTCCAAACCAACAAAACAAAATAATAGAAGGATAATGGTGGTTTAATGTCTATAAAATTACTGTTTTAAAGGTAGATAGATATATTTTGCCTTCAAGTTATTTTTTAATCCATTATGAATCTTAAATTATACTTAATCGTTGCAATTATTTTTAATCAGTTCCATAATCTTTTTGGTCAAAAAATAATTTCAACTTATTATAAATTATAATTTATGATGATTTAAAATATGTAATATAATTTTCCAAATTCAAAACACATAATTTCCAGAAATTAATTTAAAAATAAATTGAGGTTGACGAGACAACACTGTTGGTTTTAAAAGTAGAAACATAAAAAAGTGTTATATATGTATTAAACATATATTCAAAGTGAAATTGATTAAAATTAACTAAATTGGAATAACTAATAAAAATATATATAATAAAACATTGATAACAATAAAAAATTTAATTTATCATTAAAAATAATTTATACGAAAGGGAATATTTGAATTAAAATCTGATATTTTTCATTATTAATCCAATAAACATGTTTCTTAGAGAAATACTATAAATTCATACTAATGTAATTTTAAAATTATAAATTATGAAAAAAATAATATATTACCAAATTAAATATCTAAATGTGTCTAAAATTAATTTTATTATTTGCAATAGAATGACATCAAAAAGAGTTTATTTGAGAAAATGTTATTTTTAGCTTTTAAGGACATAACCAACAATTATATCCACTATGTTGATGTTGATTGAAATATAAACCAATTATATGTTCTTTGTAACATACACCCAGTTGATGATCTATGTAAAAAATTTCGAGTTAGTGTTATGTGAAAGAAAATTTTGACTTATTGCATTGAAATAAATAAAGGAAAAATTTAACATATTTGTGAAGAAATGCTGAATAAAAACACAAGGTGGTACATTGTACCCCCTTAAAATGAATTTATTCATCAGAATTCATCACACAAGTAAAGGTAAATAAGGAGACTTTTGCTTTGTTATATCCTCAATATCCCATACACTTTACTCTAACTGGTGACTTCTACACAAATGATTTACCGTTGTGTGGTATTGTTTCATAGACCAATCTCTATTCAATCTAGAATTTCAAAATGTTGTTCCACATAAGAAATATACAACTCCAGTTGTATGACCCATAATTTCAATTAATTTTAATTATCAGATGTTTACTTCTATTTTAGAGATACATGTAACACATCAGGGAGTTGAGAGAGATTTGGAAAAGTGCCAAGTGATAGTCTAACATCCTGAAATGACCATGATTATAAAAGGGAGTTATATTCTACGGTTATAGTTTCCCTTTCTTCCATAATATCATTACATTATTATAGGGTGAAATTTGTAGAAACACCTTTTTATTTACATCAAATTCTATATACCATCAGAAAAAATATAGAAAACATTTCTGCTTACATTGAGCAGCCTTGATTTTTTGCTAAATGGTTCTATCCATTTTCGCCATTTCCTCAACGATCTCCAATGCCAATATCATTATTTCACTAAATTCATTACAACTTGTCAGAACTCATTATTTCTTCTAATAAATTCATTCACATGGTTCTATCTGAATTCTTAAGTGAAATATATTGTTTTAAGAAATTTTAACAAGAGGAAGGTGTTGATCCCAAACACATTTAAAATCCAACAAACAAGGTCTCAAAATATACTGTAGCATTTTAGTTGTTATTTAATATAGACCATCTATATAAGAATGATAAGTAGTTCTAAAACCTGATTCTGTATCACGTGCTTACTAAAGACTTAACCTAAACATTGAGGGGATCCATAGATCTTGATCTTTTAAAATTTGATGTGGTTATCCATGAAACAATACCACTTCCATAATGTATATCCCCACAAGATGATCAAGGTATAAGTCTTCTCTGATAAAGAATAATTGTGTAAACATAATATGGTGATTGACTACCTCCCATATAACATTAAACCCATTAGAGGTTTTGGGTAGTCCAACGAAAAAAATAAATAGTGGTGTTCTCCCACTTCCATCCAGGTATGGGAAATAGATGCAAATCCCCTTTTACCTTTTCCTTTTATCCTTATGATGATAGAATACAAAGCACAAAGATACAAAATATGCGATAACTCCCATCATTATATCCCACCAAAACTATTCCTTGAAGTCCCCATACATCTTAAAATATCCATATAAAATATAAAATTTTGAATTATGAGCTTCCTCTAACCACTCCATATTTGAATCCAGTATGCAAGGAACGCATACATGGTTTTTGAAACTCATCATTCCACCCATATTACTTTTAAACATAAGAAAATTTCTATTATTATTCTGTATTTCGACATAATCTTTTTGAACCACCATAATCATTATTATGAAATATGGTTAAATAATTATATTAGATGGATAATATGTTTCATCTACCTTAAGGATTTCCAGACCAATCCTTTTCAAAAACATTAAATTATATATATGGTGATCCTCATCTAGGATAGGCTAGAATGATCCTTTCAAAATAAATTATCAGTCACCTTGTTCTCTTTATCACGGTGGTAATATATCAAGAAATCATAATCCTTTATCAAATCTAACCATATTTTATGGGTCATTTTCATCTCCATCTACATGAATTTATACTTTATAATTTTATGTTTAGAATATAAAAAATAGTTTTCTTCATAATGATAATTCCACCATATCTTAATGGAAATATTATCACTGCTAACTCCAAATCATTACATGGGTAATTTTTATCATGAATCTCGAGAATCAGTGAGGCATAATCGATAACCATGTTATTCTACGTAAGAAAACATAATAATCTCTTCTTGGCTGCATAATTATAGATTACAAATAGTTATCCAATATATTGTAATGTAAGAACAGGGGCATAGACTAAACTTCTCTTTGGTTCCATGAAATTTTCCTCACATTCATCTTTCCATAGGAACTTCCAACCCTTCTTAGTTAACATTGTCAGAGGATTACACAATCAGGAGAATGTTTCAACAAACCATTGAAAATATTTATCTAAACTAATAAATATATTTATCTAAGTCACCATTGTTGGTCTAGGCCAACATTCTATATCCTCCATCTTTGGTGGATCTAGTTATATACAATCACATGAGATTATGTTACCGAAAAATGAAAATAATTTCTTCAAAAATTCACAGCTTTTAAAATTTTCATATCGATTATCCTTCCATGGAGTCTTTAGTACTGTTCTGAACAGATATTTTTTTCTCATCCATTATAATTGAATCGATAAGAATATCATCTATAATGATTAAAAAAACTGATCAATGAATTCTCAAAAGAATATATTTATTAAATCCAAAATGATATCATGGGAATTAATAAGACCAAGATGAATGACTATATATTCCAAGATTTCATACCTTGTATGGAATGCTATCATGGGTATATCCTTATTCTTGACCCTCAATTGATGACACAGAGATCTCTGGTCATTCATGGATACATATTGACCTCCACATAGTTGAACAAACAAGTCATCAATATGGAATTGACGATACTTTTTCTTGATGATTATACTGTTCAACTCATGATAATAAATGAATAATTAATTGAACCATTTTTTTAATTGAAAGAATGATACCACCGCAAGGATACAAACATTAACAATTGAATACCTTATTAATGTTTTATTGGAGTTTGTTCTTCAATTTCAATTATCGAATTGGGGCCATTCTATAAGGAATATTTGAAATTACTGTGGAACCACATATGAGTATTATTGAAAATTCAACTTCACATTCTAGTGCACGACTAGTAATATATTTTGAAAAGACATCCAAAAATTATTCCCCAATAGGTATATCACCAATGTCAATTTTTTCACCAACCTTTTTAGATAATATAAACTTTTTATTGGTAAATAAGACCCATACACTGGATGTAATCTCCATAAGAATTTCATGATTATTTTCACATAGATGGATGATCATATGAGGGATTGAAATATCAACCAAAAATTCCATTCAATGAAATTTGACATGGTTTTTTTTAGAGAAATCCAAACCATGCCTAATATGACATCTAATTCAACTAAAGGATAAATGACAAGATTTTCTAAAAGCACATTCCACCAAACTTCACCCAAAGAGGAATCATAAACATGAGATGAAATCATCGTACCATTATGGGTTTACATTGATAATTCCACATCTAATTATTTGGGTGTAATATTAACACTTTTATAATATTCATTACATATGAAGGAGTGGATATATCTAGAATCAAATATGACATTATCATTACTAGAGTAGATAGTATGTTTACCTTTCATCAAACTGTTATCACACCCCTAATCATAAATAATTATTACATTACATTTTCATTCATCCATTAGCTTAAGATGTTGTTGATGTTGTACATCATCACTAGCCCAAGGGTATGAGAAGTGTTTATCATAATTCATATTCTCCTAACACATATAGAATTTAATTGTGGGGGTTTCATTCTATGATCCATTTACACCATTCTAATTGTTAGCTAACTTCTTCCGATAACATCAGTTATCTAATGCCCGATGGACTTCCCTTCCACAGATAAAAATATTATTACACCCCTTAATGAAATTTCCTTAATTACTCTTCACACACATATAGATTAAAATAAGGATCATAATCTTTTTTCTGGGTTTTTAGATGTTCTATTAAATTGCATCTTTATTTTCATGTCAAAACCATACAATTGATACGGGACTCCAACATCCATTTCACCCATGATTACACAATTCTTAATCATTTTTTAGCTGTTAAAGTATCTTATGGCCAGTGACCTTTTGGGACATCATTTTAAGACACTAATGAACCAATAAAAATAAATAGTTGGTCAAATAATACTTCCTGAAGGATTCCTTGCAAGTATTGTGAAATTATCCTCATAGGTACCATCGGATTCATCACAAATTTTCTTCAACTCAAGGAACTATTTATTCATATTGGCTTAAAAAATCAGAAGAATTTAATTATAGAAAAATATGTTCTTGATCTTTTCCCAATCCATGGATTAAATATCCTCTTGATGACATGTATTATTGATTAGAGTGCACCACCAATTAGCTTAACCTTATAAAAAATATCTAGGATGAATTTCTCATGACCTGAACACTAAATAATGATAAATATATTTTCATTAGTACCAATCCATTTTTCAGCAACATGTATTAATAATGTCCATATAAAACATGGTGGTTGTTTCCTCATGAAAGACTCAAAAAAATGTTCTTCCACAACTTCCACATTTAGAAGTCCACCACGATTCATAGGTTTGGAAGTCTGTGTGAGAATATAAATGAGGTATTTTGTTCCATATTCCATAGCATTAATTATGTCACGAGGAAAATTGTTGATTTATCCACCACAATCACCATTAATTCGGTTTCTTCAGGATCCATCCTTTGACAATAACCAAAAACCATAGTGTATGACATAGTTATCATATTGCGGAAACACATAATCATTAAAATTAACTCATATGAATTCTAAATTATGAAACATTCATAAATATATGAAACTGTAATATTATCGTATTATTGATATTGAAAAAATATATTTAAATTATTCAGTATGATTTTGGAAGTGTTTGTGAATTCCCAAATCATATCCCCTAGGAGTGTCAAACTAGGAGTGTTGCAAGGCTTGTTCTTGTTAACCAAATTTCCCAGAGTTTAGCTTGAGACATCTTGTCAGAGTTGTTACACCTAGGTACATTTGTTCCAGAGCCACATCCACTTGCAGTATCTAGGCATGTCCATATTTTTAGGAAACCAATCACCCAATCCTTTACAAAATTTTTCTTAAATTTTATTATAATTTTCTTTGTACGTATACATATCCCTATACATCTCCTCAGAGTTATCACTATGGATTTCTCATCATAGCTTTTAAAAGAAAATATTACCTTTTCACTGATACCAATAATAGAGATCATCACTTTTCATAAATAAAGATTACCTAACATTTGTGGAATACATAAAAGAGTATAAAAGATGATTCCTAATGGCTGTAGTAGGCTAAGGAATTTGGAAAAATAAAATCATGAACAATCATATATAAGAGAGCAACATAATCTCCAACTAGGATATTCTTGACTATAACCCTTCTTAGACACTTCAAACAATATTCTAATCAATATAAACATAGGAATAAAACATTAAAAGGGATGATATTAGATTATGTGTAAGGGTAAACAATGGAGAAAAGTTACCATAAACATGAGCACAGTGGTACAAGAACATGATCATTAAAATAGATGATCATAACCTTCATATCAATGATCATAAATATAAATCATGGAATAAATATTGGAAGTTCATAATACATGAGTCATAATGAAATAATGAACCTATGTCGTGAAGGAATAACCTTGAAATAAAACACTGAAGTTTGGAAGACACATAATCATATTATACAATTTACAGAGTATCCATGTCATCATTTCCAAGTTAATATTAGTTGCATGGTTTAGATCCCCATACCATATTGGTCTTTATGGATCACTCCCATTGTCATCTCAGTAGCATAAGTTCACTCCTCATACCATATTAGTTGTCATGGTTCACTCCCATGGCCATCTTTGTTATCAAGGATCACTTCCTTGACCATTTATTTCTAACTCATGAGATATAAAAATTTACCCAGTGCATTTTACGAAGATATATGTCCCACTCTTCTAATAATTAAATCACACATACATGTGTCAAAATATTATAGAAAATCATATCATAACCCATGAAATTATATTGGTATCACAAACATGCAATCATATCATTACCTATGGAAAATGATATAGGTTTTATAATCATTTCATAGAAATCATATAATGTAGATGATAAACAGATTTCATAAACATATAACCCAAGAAAGAGAAAGGGATTTCTTAAATGTATAACCCAGTATTGAGTAACCAATTTCATAAACTAATAATCTGTGAAGGAGAAATGGATTTCATACACTTGTGACCAGTGAAAGAGAAAAAGGGTCATAAACATATTACTTATGAATAAGAAATGGACTTCATAAACATATAACACATGAATGAGAAATGGATTTCATTAGCATATAAGCTATGAAATAGAAACAAATTTTATAATATTTTATGTGATGAAAGAGAAATGGGTTCATAAATATATAACCCATTGAATGTGATACAAATTTCATAAAGTTGATGACATTAAGCATAACCCATTAAAAGATAAAATATGATTTTTCCCTTATATAATTTTTTATAAAGACATGAGTAACATCATCATATATAATTTTATGTAGAAAATAATTTTGAAATATATTTCAAAAATGTTTATAGATAAAAATATGCTTTCTTCCTTGAAAAATAATTTTTGATACATAAAATCATTTAAAAATAATTTTCATAAAAAGAAGCTTGAAAACATATAAATAATACTTGATATCATTTTGATAAATAATTTCATTGAAATCTTATAAACTATCTTCAAAAAATATAAAAACCAAAATCCCTTGACATCTTATAAATGACCCTCCAAAATGATTGGAAAACTATTTTTTTAAAAACACATTGAAAAATTATAAAAAACGTTTTTAAACATTTGAAAAAATATTTTATTTTGAAAAATATAAAAGTATTTTTAAAACAATTTAAAAACAATTTTCCTTTAAAACATATAAAATAATAATATTATTATTTTGAAAATCAATATTCTTGAAAAAGTATTTGTGACATTATAAATAAAACCTGAAAATGTTTTGAAAACCATTTCACTGAAATTTTGTTCCAAATTTTATAAAAATTACCCTATTAAACATGAAAATGAAGCTTCAGGGAATTTTTTTTGATGAAATCCATACATTCTGTATGAGGTATAAAGAACATTAATTTTTCCTACTAAATGGAATGAAAAATTCATTGCTTGGAAATAGACAAGAATATCCCTTTGAAATAATATGTTAAATAAAAAAAGGATTTTTTTATGTTATAGGATAATATTAGAATATTTTTGGATTACCTTTTTCAAAAACATGGTTTTGGAGGAACACATATTGCTAACTGAAGAGAGGGTAAAGTGAGGCTTTCTTAAAAAAACATTCTTAACTAACTTATGTACCAAAGAGTGGAAATAAGGTACAAATACATTAATATATCATGAATAAATCTAGGATAATAATGTCCCTGAATATTCTTGTGATATGAATCATAATATTTCCTTAAAGGAAGAATAAAAATAAATAATTTTGAAAAAACAATGAGATTGTATAAATAAACTCATGTCTCTTGGTAACATGGGGTCATAATATCCATGTATGAAAAGGAAGTTACATGAATCTTATAATATCATTAAAATAAGTAAGTTAATGATATAAAATTTATAATATAAGTATATTCAACACAAAAAAGAATTTAGGTACACAACAAATCATAAGTCTCAATGAAATAAAATTGTGAAAAAATAGTCTTACGGATTTGGTAATTTTTGAACCATAAATCCCATGAAATAAATTTCATAAAATGGATATGAAAATACACATAAATTTCATTATAAGATACATATAATAAATTCATGGTTAGAACATACAATGTATAAAATAAGTGAGTGGTGAATATCGAACTTATCTCACGGAAATAAAGTGTGAAATGAAATTCCTTTATCTTGTGTCTTGACTCTCATCGTTCTTGTTCAAACCACTATTGTAATAAACATAAATTTATTATCAATATTATTTATAAATCATTTAGTTTTTAAAATACCATATATGGTTTTATTATTACCTTATATTACCCTCCTGTTAACAATCCTATGATAAGGTTTCAATTTGGGTAATATATTCTTTGCTCTTTGTATGTGTCTTTATTTGTTATTTATTCAGTAATTATACTTATATCATAAATAAATAATGACAAAATTGATATTAATATAATCTATATTCATTAAATATTTAATATAATAATATGTATGATATATTAGTATGAAATAAAATACATCATTCATGGAGACGGTAAATAGTACATGCGCAAGAATGTTGTTCTGTTTTTATTATCGTGTTAAATTATAGAGAGAAAAATAAATATATTTATATATGTATATAATATATTTAAATTAGAATTATAATTTATTATATTAATCTTATAATTTTACTAATCCCATCCATAATACATTCCATGTATTATTTAAATGAATTAAATCACATTGAGGGGGATGTAGTCTACACTTACTCTAACGAAATTAAAGTATTTACCCCTAATATAACGTAAAAATATATGTGTTGTTAAAAGAATAAATAATATTAAAGAAATAGTAAATACAATATATTAAATATATAAATAGATACTCTATCATAACTTCCATCTTTAGTGGACGTAATGGAAAAATGAACTATCATTATCTAGTGGGGTGGTAGTTCCCCATACATGTAAACAATATGTGTGTTACCCCTTATATAGTAGTGTGTGTAAGTTTATGTAGAAAAAAATTGAATAAAAAACCTAGTTTATTTAGTATATTTTTTTTATAAAATCATTGATTATATAGAGTGGAGGTGTAGATAAATAAAATAAATTAATGGAGATGGTAGGAAGATGTTTCCTCTTAATCAGGTAACTCCTTTTGGGTTGTGTAAAAAGGAATCCTTGGGTTGATTAATGTGAAAGTGTAAGATTATAGGATAAATTTAAGGGTGTTGGAAAGTGTATTAGGATGATATTATCTGAAACCAATTGGTTTGATATGTGTAGTGAAGAGGGAGAGTTGGTGGATTTTTATTAGGAAGGGAAATGACTCACATGGTATTTTTTAAAATAGGTTAGGTGTACCAATGTTTTTATATAAAAAAATAAAAAAACCCAAAAACTTGATAATCAAATATTCATGACCTAATTATGTCCAAAAAATAGGACTTCTACAATTGTATAGGTCTTTTGGGTCCTTATGGTTATTTTTTATTCAATTATTATACTCAATTTAACTATAATCATTAAAATTAATTTTAATCACGTTCATTAATATTTTTGTTCAAAAACTAATTTTATATTTTTATAATTTTTAAATTATCCTGATTAAAAATAGGTAATCCATTTTTTCATAATATAATCATATAAGGTGCATAATTTAAACTTAAAAATATTTCTGCTAATGTGACGACATTGCAGGTTTTTGAAGTTAATGCATCCAAAAAATTGCTATGTTTTATATTCCTAATTTCAAATTGAAGTATATTAAAATAATCTAAATTACATTAATTGATAAAAAATTTATCTAATTACATATTTAATATTTCTTAATATTTAATTTATCCTTATAAAAAAATTATACGAAAGGTTAGTTTTGTATTTAATCCGATATTTTTCACTAGCCATCCAATAATCAATTTTCTCAGAAAAATCAAATAAATTCAACATAATATATTTTTGAAATAATATATTAAAAAATTAATTTTATTTTATTAAATTAAATATTTCAGTGTGTTTAAAAATAATAGGCTTATTTTTCATAGAATGACATTAAAATAGTTTTTTTTGGAAAATGGTATTTTCATACATATAAGGACTTCATCAAAAATTTATCCTTTAATTATAAATATTTTTTGTTTATATAAAACAGATATAAAAATTATTTTAAATGATGTTATTAATATTCATATAACTATGTTTAATGGGTAGCTTATAATTATCTCATCTAAATAATTATAAGAGTAAAATAATGTTTTGTACAAACATCAGTGTTGCGTTTAACATATGGTATGTTGGTGTTGCCTATAACATACTGCATGTTGATGTTGTCTGTAACATATGCCATTTTGATTTTACATTTAATATATGATGTGTCAATGTCCCAGGTAATGTAATATAATTCGGTGTTGTGTGGAAGGAATGTTAGACGTAGTGTATTTCAAGACATAAATGATAAGTTAATTTATTTAAGAAAAAAAATTTCATAAAAAATTATGGAGTTTCAATTCTTCCACCCATGCACATTTAAATTACTATGTCATGATACATTAATCACTAGAGGTATTCCATGCACATTCTAACACACAATAAGATCTATCCAAAATAACCGATGTGATTCCATGGTTGAAGCACAAACCAATCAAACTACCCTATGTCCTTTCACTAGTTCCACAAAATGATATGATACTGAATCAATATTAGTTTACAAATACATCTAGTGCCATAAATAAATGTTTAGACTCCATTTAGAAGAATAAAATTATTATCCATTTTCATTTCTAGAAGAATCAAGGTTATATGAAATTCGAATGTGTAGTATCCTATGGTACGATAATGACTGCATAAAAATTAGTCCCACTCATCATAAACCCTTCCAGCATGAGGGTCACACACCCATGACTAAAATGATTAACTCCACTATAGGAGGGTCATTTTCATCCTTCTGTTGTGTAATCTCCCTAATATCCATGACACGAAACTCATATGATTCAAAACACATCATTAATATGTAGTTTAACTCACTCACAAACTAGTGCTATTATAATCATCAAATTGTGTCCATTCTTTGATACTAGCATACCTTCCTTTCTATTAGAAAATAACACATCTAAATTTAGTGTCACTCCCTCTAATAGAATGTCATGGTCTCACCATCACATAGATTTCCTTAAGCATATCCTCGATAACTGAAACCAATGAGTATTTCCATCATTAATCACATGTCTCTCTTCTAGAGTCATGCTCATCATCCAACAAATGCTTATCCAGGTATATTTCCTAGATCAACCATTTCCCATCACATTGATCAAGACTACTACCACTTCTTACAACTGAGGGACTTTTTAATTTCAATCTAAACTCTATGAGACTATACCCACAACTCCTCATAAATTTCACTGACACCTACTCATACACAACTTCTTCCAAATATAAAATTGTATAGGAAAATTATAACCCATCCCACAATAATACTCAATAAATGGAAAATGGAAGAATAATCCTATAATAATTAATCATATAGATCGTATCATATTCAAATGTTTCATAACAAGTACAAATATAATCAGAAACATAATCCATTAACCATAGAAATGCATAAGAAATGATTTCTAAACTATAAATAACTTTGTACATGACACATTATTGTTATAAGGTATATTGAAAGTCAAATTATTTTCCTAAAATAACAGAGTTAGATCAGGTCCATCTCCCATGGGGAGCTTCCATATTTGTCCAGTCACATAATATAATTCATCTAAAATACTTATTTTTTTGTTTTTATGTAATAATGATAAATAGTGTAATTTAAATTAATAAAAGATAAAAACATCATTTAAAGAAAAAATGTAACCATTGAACACTAGACTAGGCCTTTATCACTTGGTTTGTGGGTTACATCATTCTCCATGTTGTTTTTTAAATTATGTTTTATAATTTAATTTTGAGTTCTCAATCAATAATTACTAATAATTTTTATGTGTGTTTAAATCATGAATGAATTTAGAAATTTTAATTCCACATCCTCATATAATCAATGATAATTTTACACCTCGATCAAGAGTGTGACATATTCCATGACCCAGCTCTATAGTATCTCATTTCATCTACTGAATGGATTAACTACATCACTTGAATAGATTCTATCAAATAAAAGAGAGAGAAAATATTTAATTAAATATAACAATGAGTTATATTTCACTGTCATGGTGGGTAATCATGACACCCATTCAATGTTACCCTTTCTTAATACAAATATAGTAAAACCTTCAAAATTAATCGTATAATGAAGGGAATTTCTATTTACTCCCCCAAACCAGACCTTAGGTTCTCGCCTATTATTTTCCCATCATAGGTCATAATTGTAATATTAAAAATATATATAATAATAAATGAAAGGAAATAAAATTAAGATAATGTGGTTGAAAATGGAATAATGAAAACATGAACACATGAAATCCCAAACTAAGAATAGTTTATAAGAAAAGAAGAATGATGAAAAGATAGAGGAGAAAACATGGTGGGTGTTTGGAATAATACACAAAAATTAAAACCGTAAATGAATTATATATTATATAAATGAAACTAAATTAAAATTTTATTTTAAATACAAATATATTATATATAATAGCAAGAAAATATAATTATGAAAATAAATGGGTGCAACAGATTCTCCTCCAAAATTTTCCTTTTAAAAGTCTAATCATGCTATTTCCACCGTATATTCAAATTAATTGAAGGGAACTTCTTGTAGGTTTTTAAAATTATAATTTCTAATTCTCTCTAAAATTTAATATTAATTGGACATGTATAGAGGATTTTATTGATTTAATATAGAATATTAATTTTTCTGGATGAGTATTCAATAAATATTCCTTAAATGTAAATTGTTCATTGGACATATTATAGAATTCATAACTCCATAAAATTCACATTTCAGACAATTCTAGGAGTTTTTGTTAAATTAAATGTAAAATAGACTCAATTTAAGATGTGTATTATATGTTATAAGTCAATTACCTAGGTGTGGTCTACATGGTATGCCCGAAAAATATTCCAGCATGGTTGATTTTTTCGGGCCCTTAGATGGTAGAATTAGATCTGGATAAAAAATATAATGTTAAATCCCTTGAACATAGAAATACTAAAAAAAATCAAATAAACTTAAGTGATATTTTATATTTTACACTAGAAATATAAAATCTTCATAAAACTGTAAAATTTCTATAATTAATCAATTTTCAAAATTAAGACCACAAATCACAAAAAATACAGATATAATGAAAATAAGGTCCAATTGATTAATTGGGAGGGATTAAAACATTTAATAATATGTGAATATTTATGAAATTTTTTATATATAAATTAAACTAAACTTAATTTATGCTTGTCCTCAATAATAAAATCTCAACATTGAAATCAATTGGCACAAATGTTAACATTATTCAAATTCCAAAACAATAAAATCAATCAATTACCAATTTCAAATCAAATTTCAAAATTATACACATAAAATATAAAATTAAATTCTCAATTTTCTATAATGCTATAAATACATGTATTATACATTTC
Source organism: Viscum album (assembly GCA_963277665.1). Classification (NCBI taxonomy): domain Eukaryota; kingdom Viridiplantae; phylum Streptophyta; class Magnoliopsida; order Santalales; family Viscaceae; genus Viscum; species Viscum album. The sequence goes on along the minus strand of OY728157.1, from coordinate 233,979,191 downwards.
CCATTAAAAATGGTGGGACATATCATCTCATTCATTTAGGATCCTTAATCTATTATCATTAAACACTAAAAATCATGATGTTAAAATATTTTGAATAATTTATCTCATCTGTTAGGATAATATTCAAGTATAGTAATTCTCGTCCCATGAGAACTTGATCCTTATCCAAAATCCTGTAGAGGAACTACTTTTGTCCCTTTTTATTCAAAAAAATTCAAATTAAATCATCCAGGATTTCATTAGAGGTTCAATAGAATCTGAGTTTTTCAGTTTGTGGGAATTCATGTTTGGGAAAAATTGATCATGGAGGGGGTTTATCTCTTAAGTATATTTCATGATATCAAAAATAAATGTGTTATAAATTTTTCTCCTTCAATGTAGCAATTCACAATTAGACAAAACTCAATATAAAAGTTATGATCAAATAAATCATAATGAATGATTTATTCACCCTCTTGAATATTTGTTTACATTTATACTTGTTTAAATTTTCAAAGAACCAATTTTTTCTAATTTTATTATTATAATATACCTAACATCCACTATCTAACAATTTATTAAAAAACATAGTTTCAGTATTGTGGAATTTTTGTTTTCCCAAATCAGAAACTGTTTTCATAATTTTTTTTTACATTTTCTATAAATTTATGAGACAAAAACAATTTTTCAGGAATGATTAATTGACATTCAATTCCTATAATATGATCCCCCTATAATTTCTGCTTAAAATTTATTTCATCCCTTCTATCATGAAAACTTTTTCCCCCACACGTTAATTTTAAAATATCATGCATATATAAAGAGTTGTGTTGGAATAGATAAATATGACTGGAAGCAATGATTTTCCTTATAAAGTTCATTCATAATCTCTTTATTACCAAGACGAACTGATTTAAGGTGTTGTTTTATGGATAAGTGGTTTATCAAAATATTCCTCAATCATTTTTAATGTGTTTATGGGGAGTAATATCATTGAAAAGATTAAAATCATGTCATAGTGAGTGAAATTTCCAAAGATCACTAATGAAATATTATCAAGAATAAATATGATGAATTTGGTGTAGAAATTCTCTTGATAATGAAAAATATAATATTATACAATCACTCAATGAATGATTAATAATAATAGAAATTTCACAATAATTTACGAAATTAAAACCTTTAAAAATGATAGGGATATTTCATTTACATGAAAAAAAAATAATTCCCTAAAATCATGAGTCCCCATTTCAATATCTGTGCGTTGAATAAATCATTATAATATAAATTTTACACTTTAAATCTTATTGAAATTTAAAAATAAATCAGTGTATCAATGGATTTATAAGAAACACATGTTTACAAGATACGTCAAGTAAATCTTGAATTCATGTGTGGGAATAAAACTTATGTTTAAGGATCAAAGAAATTTAGACATAAATGTTTGGATTTTGAATGATAAACAATAAAAGTGAAATCTATTTTGAGATTAATCATTTCCCTGTTTCTTAATTGGATAAATGGTTATTCATTATTGTATTATAAACGTAAAATATAAAATTACTCAATGAATAAGGATCATGTTATTTGTGATCAAAATAATTTTATGGAGTGGGGATGGATGCTAAAAAAATCCTAAAATTTAAAATAAAATCTATCATCCTCGAAAAAATATTAATATAACTCTTGGTATCTTCCCCCATATGGGCCTTAGCTTTTTTTCTGCATCTAGATGGTAGTAAAATTTGTTATCCATAATATTTAGGGTGGTGGATTTTCATGTAATTGAACCATAATGTATAGCTTTTAGAAACCTATAATTCATCATTCTTGAGGAATAATGGTACATGGATAATTAATACCTGATCCATTCCAATAATAAGTAAGTATATCATTCATCGAGGGTGTAGGACGAAGTATGAATCATTTTCTTCCTTGAAAAATACTTTAGAAACCTCCTCTTTTTTCTAATTCTGGATCAATATGGGATGTATAAAATGAATAATAAATGGGAAAGGATGTAGGTATTTCAACATAAATAGAATTTATATTGGAATAATCTTGAAAATTCTCCCTTTTTAATGATAATCCTATGTCTTGATTTCCAGAAGCTAATTTACTTGGATTTCATCATCGTCCTCCTCAAATTCAAGTTCAATAATGTATGGATTCTCCATGTGTTTCTATATATGAGCATATTTAGTTATTTCCACATCCTATATAGAAACACAATGATCAAGCATGTCTCAATATTAAAAACATAAGAGGAGATATTCAAATAATATTCAATCAAATAATAAAAGAAAGAGTTTAAAGAAAGTACATATCCCTATGTTGGGTTTAGTTCAATATCTTTTTCAGTTGTAAGTGCCTCTTGATGTTTGATCTAAACGGATGGAGGTAGGAAGTCAGGATCATCCGAGTTTTCATAAAAGTATACCATTGGGATGGATTCCTACTCTTCCATTTCTATAGACAATTATATTCATTCTAGATTATATACTATGTGATGAATGGGGATATCTTGTTGTACCTCAAAATCATTCCCATTTTCATCTAGATCATGTTGATCTCCCACACATAGCTCAAGAATTATGTCTTCCACATCATCAATCCAATATACATCATCATGGTTATTTTGAATCTAGTCTATAAAATGCTTGGGCTATTGATATTCATCGAATTTGGCCTCATCATATTGGATTTATTTAGTGAGATTGTGTGAATCTAGTGGCAGTTCCTTCTAGTTCAAGAATCATTTTATGTCATTTTAGTGCTCATTGACCACAGAAATCAAATTATCATGTGAATCCCAAGTTTTTATAATTATTTTGTAATTATTTAAAACTATCATAAGTGAAATAAACCTTTCTTGGAAGAAATTCAATGTATAATTTATTCATTCATCTCTATCCTATGATTAGTTATTCCATGTATTGAAAAAAATTGTTCTATTAAACACATCATTGAAAAATAATTTTAATTTATTTATTTTTCTATAAATTAATTTGAATATATATACAATGTGATAATAGAAAATGTAAATAAATTAATTACTATATCCCCAAAAATAGTTCCAGTTTTTTCATACACTTGTTTTATGTTGTGCAACAAAATTTATATATTTTATTAATGCAACAAAAAGGATGAATACAGTCATCTCACTTGAAAATATTTCTCGGTTTTTCACTCATTTATCTAATTATAATATGATACTTATTATTGTTGTTTGATTTTTTATGAAGTAAATGAAATTCACAAAATGAAATTATATGAATAATTATGATGGATCTTACATTCAATTATAAATTTCCATTAAATGCTACATAGAATGAAATTAGAGAAGAAAGGAAGTTCTCCTGATACAGTTTTCCTAGACCACCTTACTTGACCAGCATCAAATCAACATAGTGAACACAATCTATTATATGTGTTGAAACATCAATATAAAATTTTTATGAATTAAATGTGTATTAAGCAATCACGAATCCCACCCTACATCCACCTCCTCAGTCAAAGGAAACGGTTGCATATTAACTAGTAAAAAAATTAGAAAACCATAATGAATATTACACCCATTAGAAATTAACATAAAATTTAACTAATGGAATATGAAAAACCTGTATTTTTGTTCAAATACTAGATTAATAATCCATGATATTCCTCGAGTACGTTACTCATAATAAATCATATGTATTCATGGTTGTAAGATGTGAAAAAGATGAATAATGAATTAAAATAAATGGAGAAGAAAATGGAAAAAAATATATAAAACCGTACTTGAATAATATTGTATATAAAGTAAATGAAATTAAAATCACATTGAAAATAAATCTATATGATAAATAATAAAAATAAAAATAAAAGAAGAAACAAAATGGGTGTAGTATCTTCCCCTCTATAATAATTATTCTCAGATCCACCTTTAATTTCATCTATCCAATCATCAGATCATCTATAAGGCCCTTCATATTAGATTTTCCAAATTACAAATATTCTATATCCATAAAATTTACATTAAATAGGATGCATATATAGTAGGTTAATGAATTAATATAGAGCATGAATTTTTCAGGATGATAATTTGAGAAACATTCTGTCAATGTAAATCATTCATTAGCCACATTATTTATTTCATAACTCCATAATATTTATAGATGAATCATTTATATGTGTCATGGATAAATTAATGGTGGAAGAATCTCAATTGGAGATGTGTATCCTGAATTATACTTCAGTTATTTAGGAGAGGTTCACATAGTTGGCATTAATAATTTTCAAACACGATTGATTTTTTTGGGCCCTTATATCACAGAATTGAATTTAGATCCAAAAATGTAATTTTTAATACCAAGAACATATTAATCATAAAAAATAATCATTATCAGTGATTAAAAACTATAAATTTTATGATCAAAATAAATATGCTTCTGAAAAATGATAAATTTCCTAAATTAATCCATTTTCACAATTTTGCCAAAAAAAATCCCCCAAAATACTATAATGATGTAAATAATATAAAATTTATTAATTATAAGGGATTAAATCATTTATAAATAAATGAATATTCATGAAAATATTATCCTTATTAGTAAACCTCTATAATATTTGGCATTCATACTATGAAAATGTCTATCAAACGTCGAATAATAGTTGGAGTCATTCCAAAACATCAAGAGTCAATCCCATAACACACCATTATGTTGGAATATTATCTCAATCACAACCCCAATATCCAATAATTTGTGTTCTTCAGTGTTAAAACCCATCAATGTAATCACTATGCTTATGAATCACACATAGATGCACCTCACATGAATAGGTATAGGATCATGAAATATAACTACAACTCTATAAAAGAAACATGTGATAATTATCATACAATATCATATCATCAAGACTCATGGGAAAAACACAAATAGGAATGATTTAAAACTCATTATTATTTATCTTATATTCAAATAATCAATATTTTTAGGCCCAAATTACTAAAATAAAAACTAACATAGCTCGTGGTATATTAAATTCGATAACTAGTGGGACCCAATATTCCCATTTAAAAAAACATAATACTATAAAATTATCTAGAAAAAACCCATAGACACTAATCATCATGGGTGTGATTTCTATAAACAAAAAAATTTCTGAATACCATCAACACAGACCAAAATCACATCCACATGATACGGTTAGAAATCCTAATGATATGGACAATCAAAACTGTCATAGATACAAAGAACATGTACTTTAGGTGCTAATATTGAAAAAATGAACTCCATGACTTTTCTCAAAAACCATATAAGTGTTTCAACATATGTAGTATATCTCACGCCCATTCCGAAAAACATCATACCAAGGAATATCAAAGACCTTGAACAAAAAATACAATTCAATAATAATTATCACCTAAAATAATCCCATATAAATAGATCAATTACTACCATGGGTTACCTTTATATATCACATTACACAAACTCACTAAAAATGAGCTACCATTAAGGGTCACTAAGCATTACCACCAATCCCTTAACACACAGGTCAAAACATATATCATTCTGATAAGGTAGTGAACATGAAACTATTTCAATCTCAATGTCCCCCAACATCCATCATACCAAGCGTCATACTCAAGGTATCATAGAATGACACTATCCCATCATACCCTACCAACTATTGGGTGAGGAAAACGTCCTAATGTTCTAACAATGCCACCATACATTATATTTGTTTCATAATCCAAATCTCCACATATACACCTCACTACCATCATTATGTTAATTTACTCAAAATAATTTACACCAAATATATGCTTTATATTTTAAAACATAACACAAAATCCATACAACTTAGCATCTCATTGAATCCCCAAAAACATATTAATTGGGCCCAACCATGAACCTATTTCCTCTAATTCAACATGGTCAATAAGACATTTCATCATACCTAAGGGATTTTTATTAATATTAAGAATAATAGTTCTTATTATATCATGATTATCGTTATAGTATTTTTACTATTTTTATTATGTCATTCCATTTTTCATCAATATTTACATCTAATTGTCATGTATTGGTTAAAAATGTCCATTTTCCAGATATATAGGAAAATTACTTATAGGTTTCTTACAGACAATTTACTATATTGAGACTATCATCAGTCCATATATATCATCCTATATATCATGGAATCGTCCTTAAAACTGGTAAATTATTTCTCTTCGACTATCTTAAATTTGAAAAAACATATAAAATGATGTAGTCACTTTAAATAATCATTTATATTTTAACTAGTGAATAGAAATAATCCATATGTGGATATAAATGCAATTACTAATTGTATATTTTTATATAAATAATAGGAAACATTCAGGTGATAAAAAATCGAATGTTTCTATCACAATGCATGAACACATGCTCTATCCTTTAATACTAGTGCAATAAAAAACTCCCAAAAATCATAACATCATAACTCCATTGATATCACTCTAGGTGAAAATACATTAAAATATAATGAATTCCTTCCATGAATAATAGATCACATTCCATTGAACATAGTTATCCCCAATGATTTAGTCAATCACTCTAAATCATGTGATAAATTGCATGTTCCATCACAATACTAGTCTTCTATATACTATTCATAAAGAATAAGTTAAAAAAAATTGAATTCATTTTTTAATACCCCTCCCCAACGCACTATGAACTGTAACTATACTAATTGTGATATATGTTCTCAAGACCACCATAAGATAAATGAAACTCTCTTGTGGAAATCATTTAAAAGGATATAATTTGTTGACTATACAAAATTATTATATTATACATGTGACTTAAATAACATCAGGAATATAAAAAAATCAAATAACAATCAAAGATAAGATAATTTAAACATTATAAATAACTAAGTCATTATATTCTATAACAATTGAGTATTTAGTATAGTGTAATTATCTCATGTGGAATATCATGTAAATGGTGGAAATAATAATACCATGAAATAAATTGAATCTATGAACACAACCCAAACATGTACCAGGTGCCACCAAGTCCCATAGTAATTCTATACTCTAGAACTCTAGGTAAAACATTGAGTAGTTGGCCCTTTACCTAGAATAAAAAATAGATAGTCTTCTACTCTGGTACTCAATTGTGATGGATTCTTAGTCTATGTTACAATAAAAAATAACATTCCACCACAAATGATATCCCAAAAATAACTGGTTCATACCAATAGTTCATGAAGAAGTAATGCATATAAGTTATTACCATATTAAAAATAGTTATATTAATAATAAAAACACAACCTATCATACTGGGTTATATGGGGACAACCGTGGTCATGCCCTCCCACACTGGATTGGACTTGAATATCTTTCACCAATGTATATAATATGGAATTTCCCATTATTTTGTATACAACCAAGGAATCTATATTCTTGAAGGCACATGAAATTTATAGGGACTCCACCAAGAATTATTGTATAACCAAAATATACAAAATCCACTGAATTCATCCATGGAATTATTATCAGTTCCATCTAAGAGAATGTGTGGAATGTGTTGGAAAAAAATCTCTCAACGTATCATTGAAGCATTTTTGAGATGATTGTGTTTTGACAAAGTGCACATCTGTGTTGTGATTGATGACAAGGAAAACCATGAAATACAAATTTGTTGAAAATGGGGATTTCATTGTGGCATGTCGAGTTCAAGGGATATGGTTAACGATCCATGTTGGATTCAAGAACGTTGAAAAGGGAATGGATGATCTAGAGGTGGGACAAAAAGAGTAGGTATGAGGTGGCGCCATTTTCAGGAGTTTACCAAACTGTTGGGCCTGAAAATCGTCAAATAGAGAAAAGTGGTTTTTGGAAATGGGACTTGCATGCTGAGGTCTTGGAGGCTTGGAAACGTGCGCTCCATATGTGTTTCAATACTAGATCATCAAAATATGGCAAAGGGAAGAGGGAACCCATGTTTTAGGGTTGGTGGCGCAAGTGACTTGCGCTGTAGAGGCTTGCACGCCGAAACATGCACACCGAGGGGAGACTTGTGTGCCATCGCACAGGGTGTCCAAATGCATAAAAATAGAGGTCAAATGCTCCAGAGTCTGTACGAGTTCAACACTTAGAGAAAATCATAGCTCCCATCGCCCAGGTGTTGTGGTCGCGCAAGTGGTGGTGGGTAGCGCAAGTAGAAGTTGGGCCCCAGCTATTTGTTGTGCGCCCAAGGTGGTTTGGACAGGAAAGGGTGTAAGTCTCCCAAGTTTTGATTTAAAGAAGATGGTTTCATGTAATTGGTTTGGTGACACTTGTACGCTATATTTTGAAGAAGTGTGACAGTTGATGGTTGCTCTCCAAAATTGGTTTGGGTGTAAAACAGTGTGAGTCGTGCAAGTTTCGAGTTTCAGAAGTGTGTGCCGCCCAAGTGGTTGAAGTGGACTTGCGCACTGAGACTTACACACCGACATAGAGAAGGGCACCGGGTATGGTTGATTCACGGTAGTGATTCAGGGCTGCATGAAAGCTAGAAGATTTCCGAATACCTTCGGTGCAAAGTGAGATTCATCTACAGGTGAAAGATGGAATTCAATAGAGCATTTAAATACAATAGAAGATGTATGAAATTACTGATAATTAAGAGACCTACATGTCTATAAACTGTGAGTGGATCCATTCTAGAGCAGTGAGAAATGGATGTGGAAGAAGTTGATCCTCTCCACCAGCAGTGAGCCAGAGAGAGAGATACAAGGAGTGGCCCTTGGGAAAGTAGTGAGCTGACCCTAAACATTGTAAAGTAAGTTAGACTAGGAAATGATGTGATCTCTCATGAACCTTGTAAACAACTTTTTGCTTTAGAGGATTTGGTACAGCGGCACATCACTATTGAATGCTCCTTTGACGTTGCCCAGTAAGGGTGAACCAAGTAAAAATCTATGTGTCTGTCTACTTATTTCCCTCCATTGAATTTAAAGAATCATCATCAGATAAAAATGAAAATATGTGGTCATAATAAACATAGAAGTGAAAACAATGTGACCCTTGTAATAAATAGGTCATGATCCAGTGGGGCAGGAAGAGTTTTTAAAAGAATATATATACCCTAATTCACCCCCCCTCTCAGGGTATATAGGCCCCTATTGGTCCTAACAATTGGTATCAGAGGAAATGATGCTTTTATCAGATTTGTTTGATCCAACATGGTGTAGTCGATCTGTGTGGTTAAAGAATCAGTCTACTCTTATCTCAGTGTGCCATGGAAAATGAAAAACATCAAATAAGAATCAGAAGTCAGGTGATATCCCTCAGTGTGAAAGTGTTTAGGGAAAAAGTGTAATTCAACTAAGAGAATCAAATAGCATACTGACGGAAGGCCTGGATGAATCTGATTGGGAAATGATTTATTCACTCAATCATGATGTAGGAATGAGTGATGTACTTCAACTTAAAAGTGATACCTAAACAACTGATGATGATGAAGTTTCAAGAAGGAGGACACAAGTAGATTTTGCCAACATGACAATGAAATTGAATCAGAAATTGGCTGAAAAAGTTAAATATAAAGATATCTGGATTCAAGTATTAGAAATTGAGTTCCACAAGCTAAGAAGGTTAAATAAAAGGATTATTGATGTGGCTACTGACCTAAGGGATATGAATTATTCCCAAGCTGAAGAACTACAAAAAATTTCTAGAATGAAAGGAAAACAAAAGGCTGATGAATATGAAGGGAATCGGAAGTCATATGATGTTCAAAATATAAAAGCCATAAATGATGATATAGCTACATAGTTATGTGAACCAGTTCAGAAGATTCAAAGGCTACAACAAGATAGTGCATGTTGTTATGATTCTGTTTCTCAAGAAAATTTGAAAGTAAAGGAGTAGAGTGACATGTTGGATATGCTGACAAGTGAATTGGAAGATGAGACGAGTAGAGGGAAGCTTCTCAAGAGATAAATTTATGTCCAACTTCAATCAAGGGATATAAAGATTAAAAAGTTGGAAGAAGAGATAGACTTAGTAATGAATGAAGTGGAGAAATACAATACCCAATGAAAGTCTAAAATGAAGGATGTGTTGCACTTACTATTTGATTTTCCTTTGATAGGTGATGATAAAATTAAGAACAAATATGATATTTTTGAAGAGAAACAACAAAATAATTTTTCATCTCAGAGACCATATAGTTTGGGAATAACCGATATTGGATTTGATGAATCCCCTCCCGTTCATGATGGAAAGAGAGATGTGAACAATTCTAGATGCGGATAAAATACTGTAGGTGCTGTATAGAGACATAAGAGGACATTTATAAGAAGTAGTGACAACATGTGCTATTTCATTGGGATTCATGGACACACATAATGTTTTTGTTCAGAGGACGAGGAATACATTTCTTATTGTGAAAATAGAAAATGTAGAAAATATGAGAATAAGATGAAGCCTCATAATAAATCAGAGAGAAGAGTCTCTTAGAGGAAAACATTCATCAGATGATATTACTGTGGAATAAAGGGACACACAATGAGTATGTGTCATGAAGCTCAATAGCTCAATGTCAGATGAGGAACAGAAGATGCATCAACATCTCGATAGAGAAATTTTGAAATGAAGAATGACTTTGATGGAAAATGTTTTATATGTTCTAATCATGGGCATGTGGAATGACGTTGTAGCAAGAAGAATGTAGGAAAGGAAATTGAACTCGAGAGGATATTCATGACTTAATTGATTTTTAATGAGAAATCCTACAGAAGAAGAGAATGTGATAGATTGTAAAATAGGTTTACTACCTCAAGGTAATCACAAGGAGGTAAATGAACGGTTTATCAATCACCTTATCTGTCACACTCCCAAAAACCCTTATGGAGAGATTGTGAACAAACATGGAAGATTAAGGGGAGATGGACACCAGCTACGAGTAAAAAGTTTGTACGTTCAGTGGAGGACATACCACCAATGAAAAACAGTGTGGTGACTTGGATATCTCATAAAATAATGATGAATAATGAATTCTTAGTCATATGGACAAAGTAGTTAAAATTGGCTAGGCAGCTAGAAGAAGCATGGAAAGAGTGTGATGCTCTGCAATAAATAATCAAAGGGTTGACCCATCATGATCAACCACAATCCTCATCTTGAGGATTCCATAAAATCCCATCTCCCCATTTATATAGATGTTGTTAACTGACGATTCATGTGTTTCAGGTTTTAGGGAGATACAATCCAAGGGGAAGTGGCTTCTAATGATAAAAAGTGGATAAGTGATATGCTCCAGGGCTTTAATTTCCTCAAATCAGGTACCAAAGTTGAAGAAGAAAGGGAGAAACATAGCACAATAAGATGTGATTGTGTTATTAACATTATCTCTTGTTTCCTACACCGAGTTCCAAATCAGTAGGATTAGAGATTTTGTTAATGGATCAATGCCGAGTGGAAGATTAAATGAAATGATGCAGGAGAATAAGAATGTCTATGGGCCTATCAGATAGAAGTGTTGCATAACATAGTGAGAGTATTTAATAACAAAATCATATGCAAGAGCCATGAAAGACATAATAGGATGACTCAGCACAAGTGTTGCCTATCGAGGGAAGAAAGAAACACAGGGAGAAGCAGCAATAATCTTGCATCTCATGCCTATATATTTTGGTCATTAAATTTGTATTAGCTAATTGTTTTCAGGATACCAAATAGCTGCAAGAGAGTTTCAACCCTATCTCAACAAGAAATTCATAGAAGTGTCATAATGATATGAAGCCACTGAACAATGAAATATTGAGCAGTTTCCTAATGAAGGTGTTGAGGAAGAAATCAACATAGTGGGAGCATAAGTGACTGATGTATATTCAGAAAAGAATCAGATGTTGGAGATTGTTTTGAGGCCAGCAGATAAGGTCATCAAGAATAAATAGGTTTTTTCGCAACAAGATGAATGAAGATGGCATAGTGACTCGAAAAAAAAGACCGAATGGGGTTTAAAGGATACTCCCAAATAAGGGGTATTGATGTTGATGATATATTTTCATAGGTTTCAAGGCTGGAAAAAATCATATTATATTTTTCCATAGCAGTGAAAAGAACGTACAAAGTGTTCCAGATAGACGTCAAATCTACATTTCTGAATTGGTTTCTGGAAGAAGAGGTGTACATTGGGATCCGAAATGGTTTTCGCATTCATGAAGATGAGAATAAAGTTTTTCAGTTGAAGAAAGACCAATTTGCGTTGAAACAAGCACCAAGAGCGTGGTACTCAAGGTTGGATCAATATTTTAAGAATTGTGGCTTTCAAAGTGGTGGAGTTGATTACAATCTATATTTCAGCAACGATAGTAATCAAAGGATGATGGTGTTAGTTTATGTCAATGACATAATATTGGGCAGATCAGATTATGCTCAGTGTAGACAGTTTTCATAATTCATGAAAAAATGAGTTTGAAATATCGATGATTGGTGAGCTAATGTTTTTCCTTGGTCTACAGGTGACACATGGAAAGAATGGAACATTAATTTCTCAATCCAAATATGCCAACGAGGTTTAAAGATGATTTGGAATGGAAAATTTAAAAGGAGATGAAAAATCTGATTGCTACCCGGAAGAAACAGTCCAAATATGAGGATGGAAAGGGAGTTAATATCACAGAATATAGGAAAATTATTGGATGTATGTTGTAATTGACCACAAAAATGCCTGATATTGTTTTCTCCACATGACAAGAAGCAAGATATCAGAGTAATACCAAGGAAATCCACATGCTTGGTGTGAAAATAATACTTCGTTATATCAAGGGTACGATGGACATCACCTTGACATATAATGAAAAATCTCAGACAGAGTTATTGGGATATACTGATGCCAATTGGGCCGGTTCATCGGATGACAGTAAATCAACATATGGATGTGCATTATATATTGGTGGACTATGTATAGCTTGGTTAAGCAAGAAGCAGGATTTCATTTCATTAAGCACTATAGAAGGTGAGTATATTGCAGCCACTCATTCATGCACACAATTATTATGGATGAAACGGCAGCTTGAAGATATGGGATTTGAAGTGAAGTCTCCAATCGGAATCCAGTGTGATAACTCAAGTGCTATAAATATTAGAAAAAATCTCATCCATTATTCAAGGACATTGAACATTGAGATAATGTATCATTTTACCAAGTAGATGGTTGAGCATGGAATCGTGAAGTTGGAGTATGTGCCTACAAAGCTACAGGTTGAAGACATTCTGACAAATACCTCACCAAAGGATGATTTTGAGAGACCTAGAATAGCTCTGGGAGTTCAGTCGACTCCCTGCACTTGAAAGAGTGTGGATGTGGAAACCCCCCTCTCCCCGAGGTATGATGTGTTTTCCCTAATGTGATGATATGTGTTCTCTAATCTGTTACAGACAGAAAAGGAGTGGGCTTTGGGTTCATTGACAAAGGGGGAGAAAATAGTGATTTTTCAAGGGGGAGACAGTATGGCTATTTGAGAAATCTAATAAATTGAGGGAGAAGCAGACAGGTGGAGCAACCAGAGAGGGGGAGTATCAAATCTGACGATGCTATAAGTGATCGATCAAAGAATAGATATCACAACAGTTGAGGATTGTGATAAAATAATAAGAGTGGTTTTGGGATGTGGTATGAATATTTCCTAAAATTGTTATCATCTTGGTGTCAACATTGGGTGTCAGAGTTGATGTGATTTATTGAAAAACTTTTCATTTACTCTTGTTTATCACACCGAGCATTGCTCATGTGGGCTTAGAGTATGTGTTGGGTAAATCCATCATCACTATCAGAATCAGAATAGGCTAATGGAGGATGAAGAATTAATGATGTATATTTTTATGGAAGAGTTTTCAACAAAACCAAAGGGATAAATTGTTGGGAGAAAATCTCTCAATGTATCATTTGTGCATTTTTGAGGTGACTGTGTTTGTTGACAAAGTGGACATCTGTGTTGTGATTGATGACAAATCAAACCATGACAGACAAATTTGTTGACAAATGGGATTTATTTATGGCATATTGAGTTCAAGGGCTGTGGTTAATGATCCATGTTTGATTCAAGATCATTGAAAAAGGAATGGATGATCTGGAGGCGGTACAAAAAGAGAAGATACAATGTGGCTCCGTTTTCCAGAGTTTGCCAATCTTTTGGGCCTGAAAATTGTCAAATGGAGAAGATTGGTTTTTTGAAAAGGGACTTGCATTCCGAGGTCTTGGAGGCTTCAAAACCTGCACACCATATCTTTTTTCAAGATTAGAACATCAAAATATGGCGAACGGAAAAGGGGTGCCCATGTTTTAGGGTTGGTCGCGCATGTGACTTGTGAGTCAGCGACTTGTGCGCCAAAACATGCGCACCTAGGGGAGATATGTGCACCGTCGCGCAGGGTTTTCAAATTCCTATAAATAGAGTTTGAACCCTGCTCATTCTGTATGAGTTCATCACTTAGAGAAAATCAGATCTCTCGTCGCGCAAGTGTGGTGGTCACACAAGTGGTGGTGGGTTGCACAAGTAAGAGTTGCGCACCAATTTTTTGTTGCGCACTCATGGTGGTTTGAGCTAGAAAAGTTTTGAGCCACCCATGTTTCTAGTTAAAGAAGAAGGTGTTGTGAAAGTGGTTTGGTGACACTTGTGTGACATCCTGACCCGACTTACCATCCAACCTAGTAGCCAGACCGGTCACTTCATGGCATCAAGCGCATCCCCCCAAATGTCAGAGGCTACCGACTAGCAGCGAGGGCCTAGGTGGGTACGTGGGGAGACAATTCCCTCATTACCAAAGTAACATAGCAGAATTACAAAATTCAATAGCGGAATATGGTAACCAGTAGACATCAAATAGACAACATAAATAGATAACAAAATGAAGGATCTGATATACATATGATGGTGCAAGACAATACAATACAGTATAATTACACAAAATACCAAAAAGAAACCAAAATGTATCCCCTGTCGCATCGCAAACCTCTACATGGTCCCGTGCTCTCATACTCGAAGCAGCAAGTCATGTACCTGCACTAGGTCGTTTCCCCTTCTCATTACATGAAGTCATATAATCTGATTGGGTCCAAAAACATGACCCAAATAGGGTGTGAGACTAAATCCCAGTAGGAAACCACCAAATATCTGTGCTAATCTATTAGTGAATATATAAACAAGTAGTGTATTATGGAAAGTTGTAAACAAGGAAACCTGCAAGACCGACCCAAGCTTGTGCTTGGGCTTGGTGTCGCTTCATGTATGCATTCCATTCATTAATCACTTCATTCATGTGTTAAAATAATTCCTTGAGCCTGTTCCTATAATACTCAATTTAGAATCCAGGCATCTCTCAGGGAGAAAAACCACCTACACCCTACAAGCCCATTCCGGTGAACATCTAGGACCCCAACATCGCTCTAAGATCCCATTCTGGCAAACCTCCTAGGTACCCAGCCTCGCTCTAGGTGCGGTATTTTCCGTCATCTGAGCCCTTCCCCGGGATCCTGTAAATAAGATCTGGGTATTTCCAATTACATATCATACCCTGTTGAGTCCGTCCATGGAATCTCATACGGGATCCATGATTCACTCGGCATTTCAGTAACACGTCTATATGAGTTCGTCCATGGAAACTAAAATTGGTTCCAGGGCTGACCCATGACTTCGTTTCAAATTTTAACAAGTTCAAAAGCATTTAACTCACGTGAGATGGCAATTCACGAATTAGCACACATTGGTCAAGGGGAAAAACTCCACCCCAAACCTGAAACCATTTCAATAAAAATTCCTTCTATTTTAATTACATTCATATTCAATTTCCATTTTTAACAACCAAAAAGGGAAAGGAATAATCATGCCTTATAGGAATCCTGGGTCAAAATCCCTAAATGATCCATTCAAGGTAACGCACCCAAGGGGTGGTTCCTGTCAGAGGATTACAACAAAACTCAAGCACATACCATCATATTCAGATTACCTACAACATGCTAGATAATAAAAGGGTTAAATTACAGGTTCAAGAGACACCCCAAAAGTGGGTGTGCGACACTCCGACATATATAAATAGCTTGAAAATCATTGAAAAGAACGATACCGCCTACCTTAGGCTCGTACTAGATAGCTCATCTAGTATCAAGCTATGATTCATCCTGGTTTGGAATAAATATTAATAACATGCGAAGAATGAGAAATTAGGGCATATGGGCCTTAATCCAATCTGTGTTCATTATAACCAGAAGAATTGAGAAGGATTAAAAAGGAATTGAGGAATTACCGTTGGGGATCCAACAAGATGAACGATGGTTGAAATAGATATTGGACGAAAGAGTAGGATAATATTCTACTCGTAGGCCTCCTTGAGAGCTCCCAAGAACCTCCCCCTTATATCTGGTTGAAGATAAGATGATTAGGTTTAGTTTTTATAAAATTTAATCAATTTAATTAAAAATTAATTAAATTATCAAAACACAACAGGTCGCACGTTTACCCGCACATCCTAACAAACTGTGCAGAGACCGTGCATACCTTCCTGGAAGGCAAGGGAAAACCACATGGCCACCCCGCACGATTTTCCAAAACCATGCGCAGGCCATGTTCTTGCCTCTGCTAAGCATGAACCAAGGCGCATGGTTTAGCCAGGCCATGTGCAGGACGTGCACAAACCATGTTCCAGGCCATTTCCAGCCTAATGCTTCGTTCCGAGCTCCGAACAAGCCTCAGACACCTTCGTAACTCCCTCGGTGAAGTTACACATCCACATTAGGCCTCATCAAAACAATTAAACAGATAGAAAAGTATCCTTACCTCATACGAAAACCTGGGTTCTTACAATCTTCCCCCCTTATAGCAATTCGTCCTCGAATTGCTCTCTAAATTGTGGTCATGATTCGTCTGCAAACAACTCTGTCCACTGAGCACGGACGTCGGCCTCACGCTCCCATTTCTCATCCTATAAATGGTTGTGATTCCATAGCACCCGTACTAGAGGAACTGACCGGACTAAGAGAACATTCATCATCATATAATCGATACGAACCAGATAATATTCAGAGGATGCATCTACCTGAAGCTCGACTTCCTCTGGATGGAAGGTATGAGACGGATATGAATAGTATCACCGTAACTGAGAAACAGTGAACATGTCAGGCATGGATCAATACCTCTGAGGTAACTGCAACTGATAGGCTACCAGCCCAACCCTCTCCAGAATCTCAAAAGGCCCAACATATTGCGGCAATTTCTTACCTTGTATTTTGATCCTCCTGTGACCCAACCTCAGTGAAATATTCAAGAAAACCTAATCCCCAACCTCAAACTCTAGAGGATGTCTACGGTGGTCAGCATATGACTTCTGATGAGACTGTGCTGTAGCCAACCTCTTCTATATCAACTGGACCTGCTCAAGAGTCTCCTAAATAAGACACGGTCCCAGTAAAGCTGCCTTACCTACCTCTAACAAGCATAGGGGTGATAGGTGTGGCCTACTATATAAAGCCTCGTATGGTGCCATCTGTATAGTCACATGATAACTGTTGTTATAGGCACACTCAACTAGGGTAATATGCATCTCCCATGAGCCCCCAAAATCCCGGATGCATGCTCGAAACATTTCCTTAAGCACTTGTATCATACGCTCTAACTGGCCATCAGTTTGAGGGTGGTATGTTGTGCTCCGGATCACCTGTGTACCCAGCGCACCTTGAATACTCTGCCATAGACGTGACATAAAACGAGCATCCCTATCTAAAAAAATTGTGCGCAAGACCCCATGGAGTTGTACTATCTCCCAGATATACAACCTTCCCATGTCATCCACAGTGAAGGTCTCCTTGATTGGCATGAAATTAGAAACCTTCATGAGCCTATAAACCACAACCCACACAACATCATTACCTCAAGGTGACCTCAGCAAACCAGTCACAAAGTCCATTGAAATATCATTCCATTTCCACTCTGGTATAGGTAACTACTGTAAAAGCCCAGTTGGCTGCTGATGTCATGCATTCACCTGCTGACAGGTGGAACATCTCGTGATAAAAATAGACACTTCCCTCTTCATACCCGGTCACCAGTACTGTTAGCGCAAGTCACGATACATCTTATTGAATATGGGATGAAAATCCCAAACTGAAGCTTGAAACTCCCACATTATCTCCTCTCTAGTATCCAATTGAACCCGTACACGTCCATGGATACGAAGAACTTCATCCTCAACAATCATCCAACCAGGAGGAGGGTCCATACCTTACACACCTTCCCATAAAACTGGGCCTTCCGAATCTGATATTTGTCTCATCCTTACTCTGTCCAGAAGGGAAGAAGTCATAGATAAAGATGATTGAAAAGGATTCCCTTGGCTATTATGTACATCAAGATGCATCTCAGAGAACAAGGACATAAGCCTACAGTCTTTGCATGCATGTTGCACTACCTATATTTGAGTCCTCCTGCTCGATGCATTGGCCACCACATTTCCCTTAACATGCGTATAAGAAAGCTCGATATCAAAGGACTATAGGTACTTGACCCACCATCACTGCCTATGATTCAGATCAGGTTGAGTAAAGATATATTTGAGGCTCTTGTGGTGTATGTACACCACCAAACGCTATCCTAATAAATAGTGTCTCCAACAATGCATCACAAGAACAACTGCTGCTAGCTCAAGATCGTGTGTCGTAGAATTACTCTCGTGTGGCCTCTGCTGCAGAGACCCGTACAAAATGACTCTATCTCCCTACATCAGCACTACACCTAGCCCAATACCTGATGCATAATAATAGACCGTGCAACTCTTGCCCTGTTCCGGAAGTATCAGGACTGGTACAGATGTCGTCCTTCCTTTCAGTTCCTGAAAGGCTACATCACAAGCATTTGTCCATTCAAATTTCATGCCCTTCTTAGTTAGGCCTATCAACGGCGCATCTAAGAATGAGAAATCATATTGGAAATGACGATAATAACCCGAAGGCCCCATGAAACTTCATATGTCTATGAAATTCTTGGGATGTTCCCATGAAATAAGAGCTCTAACCTTCTATGGGTCTACAGACACTTCTGTCTCAGAGATAACAAGATCCAAGAATTGAATTTGATCCATCCAAAAGTGAAACTTAGTAATCTTTGCATATAGTTGATTCTCTCTTATTGTATTTAGGATGATCTCAAGATGGTTGGCATGGTCATTTTGATTTCAAGAATACAACAAATATAATCCATGAAAACCACGACGAACGAGTCCAAGTAAGGATGGAACACGCGATTCATAATGGCAATGAGAACTGCTTGTGAATTCATGATACCGAACAACAAAACTAGATACTCAAATAATAAATACCTGCTACAAAAAGCTGTATGAGGTATGTCTGCAGGTCGAACCCGGATATAGTGATACCCTGACCTCAAATCATTTTTCATGAACACCCTAGTTTCTCGAAGCCGATCAAACATTTCATCTATCTGTGGAAAGGGATATCCATTTTTAACAGTATTTTGGTTCAGCTTCTGATATTCCACACACACCCTCAGAGTCTTGTCCCCCTTTTTGCAAAAAGGACCGGTGAACCCCATGGAGAAGTACTGGGACTAATAAAGCCCTCTGCCTCCAAATATTCAAGCAGTTTCTTGAGCTGTTACAACTCCATCGTAGCAATCCTATAAGGAGGAATGGATACTTGTGCAGGTCCTGGAACTAGATCAATGAAGAACTTCACCTCTCTCTCAAAAGGTAAACCTAAAAAGTCATTAGAAAAAACATCCTTAAAGCGCACCACTACTGGAGGAAGGTTTGTCTGACTTACTCCTTGGTCATCTAGAAACAAACTAGCAATCTAGGTCGTCATCCCGTCCATCCCATGATGCTCTGGTCCAGCTCGGCTTTCATGGATATTCCACTCTCCCTTAAGAGAATACACTACACACTATGGTGATGTCAAAATCACTCTCCGATGGTAACAATCAACGTAGGCTCGGTACGCTACTAGCCAGTCCATACCGAGAATGACATCAAAACCCATCATCTCGAGAACATAAATATCCCAGACAAAGTGACACCCTCCAACCTCAAGGGGGAACCCTATTATCTTACATAAAACCTCTACCCTAACACCAATTAGTGTGTTTAGCATCAAGATGGACTCAGAAGAAAACACAACGAGCCCAAGGCTTTTAACAATAGGCGCAGATATAAAGCTGTGTGATTCACCTGTGTCAAACAGGGCAGATGAAATAACAGATGCTACTAAGATCGTTCCTCTCACCGTAGAGGGTCCCACTCCCTGATCCTCAGAAGTAGGCTGCAATGCATACATCTAACCTGAACCACGACCCTGTGATACAACCTCACTACCTAGAACTGGACCACTTTGACTTCTCGCTGTACCAAGTGTCTGGATACCTCATCCACGACCACTACCTCGGCATGATCAGCCAGTCACACCCCAACTCCCTGTCTGATGAGAAGCTGTTGACCCTGATCTTGCATATGGAGTCGGTGCAGACCCTCTATCCATAGCTGCTAGTGAAAACGTTCTATAGAAACGTTTAATATTACCTATCTTGCCACATGATCGGCACTCGACTGGGACCCTCGTACACTGCGGCTTCATGTGTCCCATCCTACAGCACTAGTAACACCTTAGAATGCTAAACAAAGATAGCTTTTGATTGCTAGATTCACTATGTGAATGCTCCAGATGACACATCCTATTAACAGTCACTGCAGTACCTGATTTCGATGCCAAACCGCTCTGGCTCGCACCTCTAGTCTCTCTCTAGTTACATTCTTTGATTAGCGCCTGGTTCACAATTCCAGAGATGATATTCAACCTGATGATATTTACATGAGATCGGATGTCATATCTCAGAACATCCTCAAAACTTTTGGCCCTTGATAGCTGAACGTCAATTAGGATAGGTGTGACGCACTGAAGCGGAGTAAAATTGGTCGAGTATTCCATCACTGACAACGTGCCCTATTCCAGATGCAATAACTCTTGGGCTCGATTGTCCATCAAATTTTCATTATAAAAGAAATCGTATAAGGCTGTATGAAACTCTATCCAAGCCATCATTCGATGATGATCAGACTTTTTTATCACATCCCACATCCTCTTGGAAAAGTCACACAGCATGTACAGAGCGAGCTTGACCCTCCTGTCTAGAGGTGTCTCCAAATGCTCAAAGATAGCTAGAATCGCATCTAACCAGGACTCTGCAGCCTATGATCCAACATCCCTTGAAAACGTAGGCGGATGATGCTGCTGAAACTCACGTGTCAACTTTTCCATAGTCCGGGCAGGTCACAGTGATCCCTTAAAGGTTTGTATAAAATGGAGCTTGTTTTCACGGAACTGTGCCTCATCACCTGTGTCCGGCAGAATCACCGGTGCCGCAACTAGAAAACTAGAGTTTCCACTAGTAGCCCATGGCATAACATCTCCAGAATGTGGTCGTCACCGCTCTCTCGACCTATGACTGGAGGTCACCGTGGTCGCATGACTCTGAAATTCCAAACACACACCTCAGTTCATGATTTTTAACGAGATTCGAAACTCACGAGCACAAGAACCAGGACAGGATAGGTCATGACCTTCCTAAAAACAATGTCATCCCACAGCCCGCTTCTAAATCCAGGACTACATAAGGAACAGTCACCAAAAACCACTAGTAACTACATTTTCCCCAGTAGAAGCCTGGTCTAGCTCAGGCTCTTTTTTCAGCATTCATTCTTTTAACATACCTTTGTTCAAAAGCTTTAACTGATGGTCCCCCATGTTCTGATCCCTGAGGGTCCATAAAACCTCATGAATCAAAATTTGTTGCCCATATTACCATGAAATTCAATTTCATTTAGTATTTACATCATATTGGTGCATCCATACCCAATCCCTAAGGGCCCATACTCCTTACGATTTTAAAGATGACGTCAGTAATCATTTATTGACCCAATCTAACACAACAGTAGGCACACCTATCAATCAACTATCGAAATAATATGCAATAACTATCACAACACTTATCACAATAGCATGGAATATCTAATGTATCCTAGATAGCATGGCATAATGCATGACAAGTGATTCCTAAGAAGGTGCCTATATGATCCATGAGATGGAAATACCTCATTTCATCGGGTATCAATGAAATAGAACCAACAATAATTTCAATAGTCTCATCAAAAACCTTGTGCGTCACCCAACGGTGATATCGAAACAACGGTAATAATTAGACCCAGAAACAAAATTCCATATGAGGAGACTTGGCTTTTACCTGTACGCGGGTTTGAAACTCCCGGGCACATATTATTACCAAACGCCCTTCCTTTCCTACTCCTGTATATAGTCTTCAAACAGTAAGTCAAATCAGGAAACAGAAATCTTTTGATACCACTTGTATAACGTCCCAATCCAACTTACCATCCAACCTGGTAGCCGGACCGGTTGAAACATGGCCGTATGCACATCTCCCTAAACGCCAGAGGCTTCCGACTATCTACGAGGGTCTAGGTGATTCTGTGGGGAGACTATGCCCTCATTACCAAAGTACCACAACGGAATTAAAACATTCAATAACGGAAGATGGTAACCTGTAGACATCACATAGACAACAGAAATAGATAACAAAATGAAGGGTTTGATATACATATGATGATGAAAGTCAATATAATACAGTACAATAATACAAAATACCAAAAAGAAACAAATATGTATCCTATGTCGCATCGCATGCCTCAGCTTGGTATCGTGCGCTCCTACTCCGAGCAGCAAGTCATGTAACTGTACTATGGCATTTCCCCTTTTCATTACTTGAAATCAAATAATATGCTTGGGTCCAAAAACATGACCCAAACAGGATGTGAGTCTAAATCCTAGTAGGCAACCACCAAATATCCCTGAAAATCTATCAGTGAATATATAAACAGGCAGTGTAATATGGAAGGCAATAAAAAGGAAACTATTAAGACTTACCCAAGCTTGTGCTTTGGCTTGGTGTTGCTTCATGTATCCATTCCATTCATCAATCACTTCATTCATGTGTTCAAACCATTCCTTGAGCCTATTCCTATAATACTCAATTCGAAAACCAGGCATCACTCAAGGAGAAAAACCACCTACACCCTACAATCCCGTTCCGACGAATCTCTAGGACCCCGGCATCGCTCTATGATCCTGTTCTGGTGAACCTCCTAGGTACCCAGCCTCGATCTTGGTGCGGTATAGTCCATCATCTAAGCCCATCCCCGGGATCATATAAATAATATCTGGGTATCGCCAATGACATATCATGCCCAGTTGAGTCTATCCATGGCATCTCACACGGGATTCATGATTAACTCGTCATTTCAGTAACATGTCTTGTATGAGTCCGTCCATGGAATCTCACATTGGATCCAGGATTCAACCATGACTTCGTATCACATTTTAAGCAGTTCAAAAGCATCTACCTCACGTGGGCTGGAAGTTCACGAATTAGCATTCAAGGTTCAAGGGAAAAAACTCCATCCCACACCCGAAACAATTTCAATTACAATCCATTCTATTGAAATTACATTCATATTCAATATCAATTTTTAACAACCCACAAGGGAAAGGAAAAAATCATGCCTCATAGGCATCCAGGGTCAAAATCCCTAAAAGAGCCATTCAGAGAAATGCACCCAAGTGGTGGTTCCTATCCAAAGAGTAAAACCTAACTCAAGCACATACCATCCTATTCAGATTAACTACAACAATCTAGGTAATAACATGCTTAAATTCAAAGTTCAAGTGACACCCCAAAAGATGGTGTGTGGAACTTCGTCATATATAAATAGCTTTACAATTAGAAAAAAGAATGAGACCACCTACCTTAGGCTCGTACTAGATAGTTACTCTAGTATTAGGCTCTGATTCATCCTGGTGTGGATGAAATCTGAAGAACAGATGAAGAACGAGAAATTAGGGCATATGAGCCTGAATCCAATCTGCGTTCATTATAACCAGATGAATCGAGAATGATTAAAAATTAATTGAGGAATTACCGTTGCGGATTCAACCAGACGAACTGCAGTTGAAATGGAGATCAGACAAAGGAGCAGGATCAAAATCCACCTGTAGGCCTCCTTGAGAGCTCCCAAGAACCTCCCATTCTGCCCGGTTGAAGAGAAGATGATTAGGTACAGTTTTTATAAAATTTAATCAATTTAATTAAGAAATAATTAAATTATCAAAACACAACAGGTCGCACAGTTTACCCGCACGACCTATCAAACCGTGCGAAGACCGTGCAGACCTTCCTAGAAGGCAAGGGGCAACCACATGGCCACCCCGCATGGTTTTCCCAAACCGTGTGCAGACCGTTCTCCTGCCTCTTCTATGCCTGCACCAAGGCGCACAGTTTATCCATGTCATGCGCAGGCCATGCACAAACCGTTTGCCAGGTCATTTCCTGCCTAAAACATCATTCCAGGCTCGGAACAACCCCCAGAAACCTTCGTAACTCCCTCGGTCAACTTACACATCCATATTAGGCATCAAAAAATAGTTAAACTGAAATGAAAAGGATATTCACCTCATAAGAAAACCCGGGTTCATACAACTTGCGTGCCAGATTATGAAGAAGCGTGACAATTGATGGTTGCGTGCCAAAATTGGTTTTGGCCTAGAAGGGTGTGATTCGCGCAAGTTTTTAGTTTCAAAAGCTTGTGTTGCGCAAGTGGTTGAGGTAGACTTTCACTCCAGTTTTAACAAACGTGCTGAGACTTCCACGCCGGCATAGAGTGGGGAATCGGGTATTGTTGATGCACGGTAGTGATTTAGGGCTACATGAAAGCTTGAAGATGGTTTGATACCTTTGGTGAAAAGTGAAATTCATCTATGGGTGAATTTTTGACTTCAAAAGAGCATCTAAATAAAACATAGGATGTATTCATTACTGATAATGAAGATAAATACAGGTCTATAAACTGTGAGTGGATCCTTTCTAGAGGAGTGAGCAAAGGAAGAGGAAAAAGGTGATCCTCTCCACAGGCAGTGAGCCAGAGAGAGTGATAGGGAGTGACCCTTGGGAAAATAGTGAGATGACCCTAAACATTGTAAAGGCATTGTTCCTGGGAATAGAAGTGATCCATACCAAACCGTGTAAATAGAAGTATGCTTTAGTGGATTTGGTACAACGGCACATAACTGTTGTATGCTCTTTGGACGTAGCCCAATGAGGGTGAACCATGTAAAAATATATGTGTCTTCCAGCTTACACCCCTTTATTGCATTTAAATAATCGTCATCAGATAATGAAGAAAATATGTGGTCAAAATAAAAAGACATGTGCAAACAAAGTGACCCTTGTAATAAAGTGGTCAAGATCTAGTGGGGAAAAAATAATTTCGAAAAGAATATACATACCCTGATTCACCCCCCACTCAGGGTATATAGGCCCCAATTGGTCCTAAAATAATGAAATCCAAGATTTATATAAATTGAATCCAATGGAACATATGTCCAAGTAATTCCTTGTATCATGATTTACTGGAATCTCATTCATCCTCAATATAAGTAATTTTAGTACAATGAAGATTAATTATAGGTGCTCATCCTAATACATTTTTGATTTTACCTGAATATAATCTATTCAATTATGATGTTGAATTAAATAAATAATGCGTCATCAATATCCAATAAGGATGCAACCGAAGTAATTTTATGTTACAAATCAATGAGGAATCTATGGTTGATCATTGAATTCCTAAGCATTAGTCCCCCTTATATCTAATGAGGCCTCCTTCCATAGAATTTATGTGGGTATCATTACACACAATTCATTTCCAAAATTGATTCCATGATATGAATCCCATGTACATCCACTTAATATATTTAATTATAGAAGAAAATCTTCATTAATAAGAATATAGACCATTACTAGATCCCATTCAATAATATAATCTCACACATCACATTATAAAATTATTAGCAATTACCAGAAGATTTATTAAATAGGGTTACATTAAAAATACGTAATTGAAGATACCTTATATTTTTCATTCTACAACTCCAATTAACCATCACTATAATTTAAAATTTCATTTCAATTCAAATGGAACCAAATCTCTTATAAATAATCAAAACCCATTTTATGTACATAATTCACTATTTAACTTCATAAAATGGTCATTCCATAAGCTGATTTTCTTTTCTAAAATATAATTTCAACATAAATCATTATTTTTTAAGAAACATATTACATTCTCATTGGCACACATTAATGATCAAATAAATTTCACAGACTAAATCTCACAATCCCATATTTCAATTTCAATGTTTCAACACATTCTTATGTTATCAATGGCTCCAAAATTATTTTTCCCAACCACCCATTCCAATTATAGATTCTCATTTATCCCATAAACATACACATCCATTTATATCCACAAGCTAATTCATTTTAAAAAACCAACTAGGGTGATCCCTTAAGTAAATATAATATTTATAGTCCAACGCATGTTGAATGAGGCATTAAATCAAAAAAATCCTCATCAACAGTCAATTCAAAATATAATACCAACACACAGTTAGGCTTTAATGGTCAAACATATAAAATAGAAGGAAAAACAACATTATGGGTTAGTCTTTTAAATCGCATTACATATTCTTACACAATCAAACATGCCATGTATCAATAACAAGTTTACCTAGATTTATAAGAAATCAAGAAACTGGATAAATACAATGAAAATTGACCATACATTCTAAAACATGCACAACTCTACCTAGAAGTATAATTTATGTAGAATAGAGGGAATAAGATCCATATAAAAAATTCTCTATCTCTAAATTATATAAAGGTTATTTAAATTGAAAACAACATAGGAGGTCTACCTTGGTGAATGATACAGATATGATAGATGAAAGGGGATTGTAATATTCTAAAACGGGGTTCAAAAAACAGATTTAGAATAGAAGTGAGAGTCCAACGAGAAATGAAGTGGTTCCGAAAATGTAAAATGCCCCTGGATGGGCATAAACAAGCCACATGATCTTTGTAAAACTAGGGGTTATTTTTATATACATCTGATAGTAGGATTAATTGTACTGACACTCTAGTGGGTTCGCAGGAATAACATTGTGATACAAACCCCAAGATCACCTCCATGACTCTACCAGACACAATTGATGCTCTATTAAATTACTAAAACCACATGTTTAAGGTATTAAAACCATTTAATTATCCACTCATATCATTTTTTAAAAACCATCCCCTTCACCAAATTAAAATCCATGTTCCTTTTTAAAAACTAAAATTCCCATACAGTCATGTGGATTATATAATCAAATCATGTTTCCATCTAGATCTACTTCAGATTTGGATCTACACTATACATATGACCATTTATGATCCCAACGGTCAAGAAAATAGTAAATAGAAACACATAAAGACACTTGGTAATTGTTTCCCCAAATAATCAATTTTAAATAAAAAAATATTTTATCTAAAATATGTGTTATACCATGAATTTGAATGGAATAATTCATTCGATTTAAAAACTGTATTTTTATTCAATGAATTATTTTTTAAAAAAAAAATTTATTATTAGGTATTTACTAAAAATTGAAATATATTTTATGGTGAACATATTTGTCTTCAAAACCCATGGGTTAATTAATTGTAATGGAAAATTAATCCCATGGAGTGATTTTGATAAAGATATTTTTCTACGTAATGAGAATAAACTGGTAAAATTTTTTTAATACTTTTAATGAAAAAGATTTGAGGATTTTTGGTGTTTTCTAAAAACCAGTGAATGTGTTTTTTAATTCCATTAGGGATTTTTTATGATTTAATGGAAATAATATTTTAAGGAGGTTATTATATTATTAATGGTTTGTTAATTTTTTAGAATATTATTTTTATTTCATATGGGATTTCAAAAAATTTATGATAATTTGATGTTTGGCATGTGAGTTTCCTAGTTTTCTCAGTGTGTTTTTATTTTTTTCCCTTCCATGTGTGTGGGAACCACTTGATGCGAATTTGGAAAATGTTGGGTATATGGTTTGTTTGTATGGAAATATGCCTCTTGGAAATTTCCAATTAATGTTTCAGTGTTTTCCTTTTAGAGTTGTTCATACTATATTCTTTCAACTCTTTCATACACTTAGGTGGGGTTTGAAGTGTTTCCTTAATTTTATGATATTAAATAAATAATTTTGTTCAGAATATTAGGGAGGGTGAAACATTATCTAGTTCCATGGACATATTGAAAAGGATTACTCTTCAATTTATTTTGGTTTTATGATTTATCAAGGGATGATAGTGGATTTTGTGTATTCACGATCGGTGAGTTTCGGTCCTTATAACCATGGGTAAGATTTTTTTTACATAGACTCATTTTAGTGAGATTTCTTTTTATGGATCAATGTTTCTACCACCCTGATTTTTTTGGAGAAGTGATTTTTGGGTTTTTTATTATGTATTATTTTATTTCTTTAGGTGTAACATTTTGGTGATTATGATTTTTTTGTGAGGGATTTACATTGATTATAGATTCATTTTTTGATGTGGGATGACCATTGCTGAGAAATTATTATGTTTAAGAACACCTTATAAATAGTTGAGACTAATACCTAAATACTGTTGGATAAGATCTTGTGTGGCTCTCCATGAGAGGGTAACTCATGTATGAGATCCCAATTTTCAATTTTTTCCATCATTTTTTATCAGATGTTATTTTCTATTTCATATCCATTATTGTGTCATGTTTGTAATTGATTTATAAATTGGGTGATTTGAGATAAAAAAAATTTGTAACATTTAATTGTAACATAAATTTTTTTTGGGGTTTTCTATGTTGTTCATTTTTTGGAAATTAATCATTGAATAGTATATGTTCTTTTAAAATGGGTCCCTTAGTGTATTTCGTGAACCATTATTACCTTTTAGTATTGAGATTATTATGGTTTTGTGTGGTAAGTGGAATCATGTGGTCCATAATTTGGTTTTTCAGAGTGGTTATCATGAGGAATCAAAAATTATAGTAGGGGTCATAAAACCCTTATCCATTTAGATCAATTCAAAATGGTGGGATGTTCACATTTCTATTCACTGAATTTACGGTATCTAGTTAGACACTCTTGGATTATTTATGATTTGTTTTTTATAATTCATTGACGAAATAAAAGGTTCATTGGGGGATGGATCTTGTTTGGTGGTTTTCATATCATAGGATCTTTTGATATATCTATTCCCCTTTACTAATCATGTAAAGGAGTGATAGTTCTTCTTGTTGATACATTACCATTACATTGATTGGGGAAATTTTGGGAGTAGATAATAACATGGTGGGGAGAATTAGGACACCCCCCCCCCCCCCGTTCGCTATTACAGATAGTTGACATTATTTTATTATAATTTTTGAAAGTCCCTATATTATTAATTTTAATTTTTTATAATTTTTTTGTCACACACGGGTTGTGTGCATTTAGGAAAACCATTTGACAACCATGTATGGGTATCTGTAAAAAGGAATGTTACAATTAGAAATATTGTTACATTGGTAGATTAATAGTGTGTGGTCCCAAGATATACTGTGTAACACGCCAAGATTGTATGAAAAATATATTTTTTAATTTCATTGAAGTCTTGTGTTGTATGCTACAACAAGATTACCTTGCGCTATACGGAACACCGTATGAGCTTACAGTATACACAACACTATTCTTGGATCATGTTACACATAATTCTGATAGTAGTTATTCTACGAAACATTGAGTGTATATATATATATATATATTCAATTTATAAATGAAATATTATTGGATTATGTTATACGAAACAACAGAGGTGTCTTTCAGAACACGCAACCCTCACTTGGCTTGCATTACACGCAATTGCGACCTTCCTCGATAGTGTGTGTCGTACGCAATACCAGGTTTCATTAAACAACGATATATGGTTATAATATTATTATGGACTAGCCGTTATGAATATTATAAACTACATTTTGAATTTAATAACATTATTATTAATCTTACACATTTTCTAGAACATGGTATGAGAACAAAATCAATTTTTCGAGTAAAATAAGTAGTTTTGAAAAAAATGTATTTTTGCCGCCTTTTGATGGAGCACCCACTTTAAATCTTGTTTTGGGAATGTTTATAAGTTAAATTTTGACAAAATTAAATTCTTATTTGGAATCAGGATATAAAAATTTACTTTTGTTAAAATTTTCAAATTATTCCGATAACATTCATATTTTAATGAATAGTAAAAACATGATATATTTTAATTAAAAACAACTTTTGTCATCACAATAATTTATATGGATAGATTATATTATTAATTGGTTTTAAAGTGTAATTAGAATATATTTTTACCACTTAATCCAATGTTGTCCATTGGAATTAATTTCACATTGAAATTTGATATAAACAAGTATCAATCTATTGATTGTTTTTGTTTCTTCAAAACACGCTATTTGTTTTGATAACGTGAATTAAATTTAAAATTAATTAATTCCACTTATATGTTATGAATTTTTAAAAGTAGACATCAATTTTGAATTTGTAATATCAAATATTACTTAGGCTGATGTTTTGGTATTTTTCTAAAAAACTTCAATTTTCGATGAATAGTGAAACCACTTAGTGGTAGTTTAAAAACTGAATTTTTTAATTTAAATTAAATTTTACCACATTTGTGAATTGAATATCAAAAAAACCGAGAGAAACGGTTAATATTAAGGACTAAAATGTGGTTTAATGAGATGAAAATAATTTTGGGTGAATACTGAGTTTTTACTTTTATTTACCACAGTTAAAAGTAAATAGGATAATTAAGGGTACAAATGATATTATTATTACCCTAAAACATGTCTTAATTCTATTTCATAAGTTTAATTCGACCAAAATAACCTTAGGAATAATAAATGACCATTTAGGCCCACTTGTATTAGATTAGAACATTTATTATTAATTTATTTAAAGAAGGGTTAAAATAGTTAAAATCAATGTTTAATAAATAAATCATTTTTAATATAGGGTTATACATAAGGTAAATTCGACTATAAATATTATATAGAAAGCTAAAACTATTTCCCACATAATGGTTTTTTATTTATAATTTTTTTACTTTAAATAATTTAATTTATTTATGACACAATGGTGATGCAGTAATTATCCAATTAATGAAATATTGACATAATTGATGTTATAAATACACAAATAAATGTAATTTGAGACTTTTTATGAATTTCACTAATTTTATAGGTTAATATGACATGTTAGTTTTGATTTAATTAAATTCTTTAGAAAAAATAATTCTGTTTTGATTTTCACAAAAATCAATTACCAAATAGTGTCAAAATTGAGATAAAATAGTTTTTAAAACAAATATTATATTATTAATTTTTATTTTATTCCTAAAAAACTAAGGCTTGGCCAAATGACTTATATAAGGTTATATATATTGATAATAAACAACTTTGGGTTAATTTGGCTTGTTATTGTAATTTTATTAACCTTATAGTGTATGAAAACAAGAAGACACGGTAAGATTAAAATTATTTAACGTAAGGTTAAATCTACATGATAGGGTTATAATAGAAACCTAAACTAGTATAAATTTTATTAGATGAGATCATTTCGACACATCCCCACATTAGCTTCGAAATAAATCAATTTGTAGCTATTAAAAACCGAATATGACTTTATAATTAAATAATATTTTTAGTTTTTCCAAAGGTGCCCTTCTCCTCCCTTATAAATGGGTACCTCCTCCCTCTCTTACTCACACAACTATGAGCCTTCAAGCTGATGGTCGGAGAAAGATGGGAAGGATGGCAAGAGGGGGGGTGAATTTCCTTTAAAAAAAATGATTAACAAATTAAAATCAAAGTTAAAGGTGCCGCGGAAATAAAGAGGCACTCACACAAGAAATTGTTAACGGAGTTTGGCCAAAACCCGGCCTACGTCTCTGCTCCCAACTAAACTGTTGAGAGATTCCTACCGCTTTCTTTTCAATGGTTTTAGCAAGAAACCCACTAGGCTTTGAGGTAGCACTAGGACCTATTACAACTTGCTTTTGATGGTTGAGCAAGAACCCACTTGCTTTTAATGGTTTAGCAAGAACCCACTATCCTTCTTACAGGTGAAGGCTAGCTCACCTATGTCTCAAGCTATTTAAAGGAAAGCTTGACAACCTTTTCACACCTTAATGGTGATGTGAAACCCAAAAGAAAGAGGAATAGAAAAGGAGTTGGGGTTTGTAGGCACAAACCCAATTTGAAAGCTCAAAAAGATAAATACAATAAAACCCGTAATTGGAGAAGCCTTGGGCGCCTTTGATTGATAGGAGAGTTTGAAGGCCGCTTCCAAGCTTCTTTGGTGGTGCTCTTGGATGTGGAATTGGATGGAGCACTTGGGGTTCCTTGAGGTGGCTCGCCGGAGGATTGCCGAATGATCAACAAAGTGTCCTTGGGCTTGGTTTAAGTTCCGGTTAGTGTCCGGGGCTTCCTAAGACTTTATTTATAGGCATGGAACCCATTGGGGGCCTTCGGAGCCGTTGGAGAAGTCTTCGGAGCCGTTGGAGGCCAAAAGAGGGTTGACTGGTCAAAGCCAACGACTAGTTTGACTGGGCTACCGGCTGGCCGGTACAGCTCCACCGGCTGGCTGGTGCCTTGGCAGAGGAGAAGAATTTTGGTCCAGGCTCCACCGGCTGACCGGTGGAGGAGCCACCGGCTGGCCGGTGACAGAGCCACCGGCTGGCCGGTGACAGAGCCACCGGCTGACCGGTGGAACCTGGCAGTGGGCAATGCCTCTGCCAGGTCCACCGGCTGGTCGGTGCTATCACACCGGTTGGCCGGTGGACTGAAATTCAATCCACTTTGAGATGCTTTCTTGGGCCATTTTCTTGGCAACCTTGTGCCTATTAACAAAAACACTTGAAACAAGGTTAAACACATATGAAAGTGATTGTGATCATGAAAATCAAAGAGCGAGGGGAACGAGAGGTACAACAATCTCCCCCTATTTTGATGATCACAGTCACCAAAACAAAAAATGTAAAAACTTCAATTAAAGGCATGCTTTAATGAATAAAATGAAATGTAAAGCAAAGCATGATCAAAAAGGTTTCTCCCCCAATCAATCAAGAAATTTCTCCCCCTTTGTGATTATCAAAATAGAATGGGGCATAAAACTTGATTGAGAGAAAGGGTTTGAAAAACTAGATATGAGAATTGAAAAATCAATTGACATTTTTGAAATTGAAATGAAAATTTGAATAACAGTTTGAATTGAAAGTTTTTAATCAAAAACCAATTGAAATTTGAAATTTGAAACCAAATGAAATTTTTAAAATTGAGAGTTTTGAATCAAAAATATAAATTGAAAAATGAATCGAAAGAGATTTTTGATTTTAAGAAAATTTCTCCCCCTAAATAAAACAAAAGATCATCGGGGAAACGAAACTATTTTTGGCCCGAAGAGACTCGCCAAAAGGGATTTTTCAATCCAAATTTGTTTCATGACGGGTCTTCTCCTATAAAACTCGTCCGAATAAAAAATAGATTTGGGTTGACCGTACCGGGCATTTTTGCAATCACACTCATAAATGAGGTGCCCGAGTTTTTTACAATAATTGCAAAATTTATAACTAGAGATCCCCCTTACAAAAACAGTTGGAGCATGGGAGGAGGAAGCTACATTGGTATATCCTAGCCCTTGGGTGGTTCTTGAAATTCGTTGGGAACCAAGCAATTTTGAAAGATTTTGTTCCCCTTGGGCGAATTTGGCTAGGGATTCTCTAAGGCCCTTGATGGTTGATTCCAAAGAATCAACATTTGGGAAATTTTGGATTTTTAGGGAGAGTTCCTCCTTCTCTTTGAGAAGTTGTTCTTTTTCGGAGGAAAGTTTTTTGAAATTCTTTTTCAAAGAAACAAATTTAGAAGAAAGTTCATGAAAACCATTTTCTAATTGGTCTCTAGCATGTTGGTGTTCTTCATATGATAAATGATTAAAAGAATTAGAAGAACTAGAGGATGATGAGGAATAAGAGTCGGAAGATGATACCTAATGTTTTTCCATTAGGCATTTTTTACCTTGGTCGCTCGAGGAGAAGGAGGAGGAGGATGATGAGGTGTCACTCCATGTCACCTTGAGGACCTTTTTCTTTCCTTTTTCCTTTTGCGTGGCCCGTTTTTTGTTGAGTGGTAAATCGGGCTTGTAATGGCCTTTCTCTCCACACCCGTAGCATTTTACCTTGGGCTCGGATCTTGTGGTGGGTTCTTGCTTTCGCGCCTTGCGAGATTTCTTCTTCTTCTTGTGCTTCTTCATGAATTTTTGCATTTGGCGGGCTAGATTCTCCATTTCCGAGTCGCCGCTTGATGATGAAGAAGATGAAGATGATGATGATGAGGAGGAGCTTACTTCTTTTTGTACCTTGAGGGCGATGTTCATTGGTGTCTTTATTGGTGTGCCCTCCTTTTGAGATTGCCTCCTCATTGTGATCTCGTACGTCATTAGGGATCCGATGAGCTCTTCGACCGGCATGTTCTTTACATACTTAGCTTCTTGGATAGCCGTCACCTTAGGTGCCCATGAGCTCGGAAGGACCCATAGAATCTTCTTGACCATTGCTTCAGCTGAAACATCATCAACAAGAGATTTTCTACCATTGCAAACGTTAGTGAAGCATGTAATCAATTCAGAAATGGACTCATTTGGATGCATGGAAAAGCTTTCAAAATCTTGTCTATACATGTCTAACCGAGTATCCTTAACATTGTTAGTGCCCTCATGGGTCACTTCCAATAGTTTCCAAATTTCATGAGATGAGGTGCAAGTGGAAACTCGGTTGAACTCATTTCGGTGAAGGCCGCAATGTAGAGCGTTCATGGCTTTGCCATCAAGCTCAAAGTTTCTAATATCGGCGGGGGTCCATTTGGATTCGTCGGGGGTAGACAAAGTATAACCTTGCATGACAATTTTGTAAATAGGATATCCTATGCTTCTTAAAAAAGTGATCATGCGGGTTTTCCAATAATTATAGTTGGACCCATCAAAAAATGGAGCACGACTCAAAGAAAAGCCTTCGGGGGCGAAAGAAGTGGATGCCATCACAAAGGATCTTTGAATTTGTAACTTGTTAGGGTATTACACAAATTTTGCCTCTGATACCAATTGATGGTCGGAGAAAGACGGGAAGGATGGCAAGAGGGGGCTGAATTGCCTTTTAAAAAAATGATTAACAAATTAAAATCAAAGTTAAAGGTGCAGCGGAAATAAAGAGGCAATCACACAAGAAATTGTTAACGGAGTTCGGCCAAAACCCGGCCTACGTCTCCGCTCCCAACTAAACCGTTGAGAGATTCCTACCGCTTGTTTTTCAATGGTTTTAGCAAGAAACCCACTAGGCTTTGTGGTAGCACTAGGACCTTTTACAGCTTGCTTTTGATGGTTGAGCAAGAACCCACTTGCTTTTAATGGTTTAGCAAGAACCCACTATCCTTCTTACAGGTGAAGGCTAGCTCACCTATGTCTCAAGCTATTTAAAGGAAATCTTGACAACCTTTTCACACCTTAATGGTGATGTGAAACCCAAAAGAAAGAGGAATAGAAAAGGAGTTGGGGTTTGTAGGCACAAACCCAATTTGAAAGCTCAAAAAGATAAATACAATAAAACCCGTAATTGGAGAAGCCTTGGGCGCCTTTGATTGATAGGAGAGTTTGAAGGCCGCTTCCAAGCTTCTTTGGTGGTGCTCTTGGATGTGGAATTGGATGGAGCACTTGGGGTTCCTTGAGGTGGCTTGCCGGAGGATTGCCGAATGATCAACAAAGTGTCCTTGGGCTTGGTTTAAGTTCCGGTTAGTGTCCGGGGCTTCCTCAGCCTTTATTTATAGGCATGGAACCCATTGGGGGCCTTCGGAGCCGTTGGAGAAGTCTTCGGAGCCGTTGGAGGCCAAAAGAGGGTTGACTGGTCAAAGCCAACGGCTAGTTTGACTGGGCTACCGGCTGGCCGGTACAGCTCCACCGGCTGGCCGGTGCCTTGGCAGAGGAGAAGAATTTTGGTCCAGGCTCCACCGGCGAACCGGTGGAGGAGCCACCGGCTGGCCGGTGGGGAGACAGTAGCTGGACCATTGGTCTGGGTGCCACCGTCTGGCCGGTGACAGAGCCACCGGCTGACCGGTGGAACCTGGCAGTGGGCAATGCCTCTACCAGGTCCACCGGCTGGCCGGTGCTATCACACCGGTTGGCCGGTGGACTGAAATTCAGTCCACTTTGAGATGCTTTCTTGGGCCATTTTCTTGGCAACCTTGTGCCTATTAACAAAAACACTTGAAACAAGGTTAAACACATATGAAAGTGATTGTGATCATGAAAATCAAAGAGCGAGGGGAACGAGAGGTACAACACAAGCTTGGCCAACCCCTACCAAATTCTCTGCTCCACTTCCCTAGAAACATCATAGAGGTCCTGGTCTTCTTCAAAGACCAATTTTAGTGCCCTAAAAGGAGGTCTCAAAGAAGAGTTTCAAAGAAGAGGATGTTCTGATACATATGAAGCATATCAGATATAAGGTAAGGGATAATTTTGCAAATCTCATTTTTATTCGCGACTGCATATACCTAAGTATTTACTGGGATTATTGTTATCATCCAAGTCCATGTTTTATAAAAGTGTTTTTATGTATGTTTAATGTCCTTTTTACCCATTTTTTCTTTTACTACATGGTATGTATGAAATCTTTCTTTTAAGAGTTACTTTTTGACTTTTCTGGAAAAAGTAAGAGATGAATATTTTTTTAACTTATACGGCATGACAGGATTTTTACGGATTTATAAAGCCTTATTTTCATGTAGCTTCTTCCAAATGATTTCATGATTATTTTCAACCAAATCCCTTTCTTTTAAAATGTAATGG
This sequence comes from Viscum album, assembly GCA_963277665.1. Taxonomy (NCBI): domain Eukaryota; kingdom Viridiplantae; phylum Streptophyta; class Magnoliopsida; order Santalales; family Viscaceae; genus Viscum; species Viscum album. The sequence goes on along the minus strand of OY728157.1, from coordinate 233,942,325 downwards.
CATTTTTGAAAAGAAAATGCTTTAAAAAAAAGATATTTTCTTCAAGAATTTATTTAAAGTGTTTTATCAAAACCATTTTCCATCTAATATGACATTATTTTCATATATGTAGGTTTCAAATATAATGTCTCTATGATTTACATGGTTTCACTTTTCTTATTATGAAATGATATCCATTTCTTTTATATGGATTATGTGATGATGGGATGATGTTTATAAAACCCATTTTATTTATTTGGTTATTATGAATGATGTATGTTTATTTTGTGGTACAAGTAAGAATGATTTAATTTTGAGATTGGTGGGACTTATATCTCCCTATAATGCATTGGGTAATGATTTATAGCTCATGAGATAGACATGGCTGGAACGGTATGTTAATCTGGTTCAGTATTATAGGACTTGAACGAGGAGTGAACTCGATTCATAAAGGGACTTTTTCCACTAAGATGGCCTTGGTAGAAATTCCATGGATACTATGGAAATCAATACATGTACTTAATGGATGCCACAATTACATGTTTTATTCCCATGATATTTTATCATGATAAATGTTCCATTATGATCTATGCCTTATGTACTTCCATGTTTTATGTCGTTGCTCAAGATTTTGATGTTTAAACATTATGTTCATGTTTTTAAGTTCAAATGTATATGGTATGTTTTATTTTATCCATGATTACCCTTACTGAGAATTTGAACTCACCCTTTTTATATTTTATTTTCCCCCAGGATTAAAAGAAAGGTTTTAGATAAGGAAACAAAAAGTGGAAGATATTTATGGGAGATGTTGAAGATCATTCACAAAGATTAGAAGATTATGTTCCATGTTTCCAAAGACACTAAACTATTACGGTCCTTGTGTGTCTGTTTTTGTTAATTATTATGTATTCCGCAATAGTAATGTAATATCTATGTAGATCATGCTTCGGGTCTCTATAGTGGGTATTAGAGGAAAGGTTTAGACATCCTTTGGAAACTAGTATGCGAGAACTTTAGTGAGATCCCTATAGATATTTCTATGGTATGTGTAGGGATGTCCCTAAGGTTAAGTATAAGTATAGGTTATAGTCCTAGAATTACGGTAACGATCATAGAATTAAACCTATGATGTTAGATATTGAAGGTAATCTCCCTTTATTATGTTGTTTTCCCATGCATGATTTTTTCCTTTCACATTATTCATTTTGGGTTTTAGACGATGGCTCGAACCCGAAGGAACCGTGTTGATCAATGCATTTGACAATGCAATTATTGTGCTCCAAAACAAACAAATGTTATGTGAGATGGAGTGAAAAATATTATTTCTATACATACACAAGCTACGAATCATTCTAGACTTCCAAATGAGAAGAGAAGGGGAAAATATTCTATTGAGTCCTTCATGAGGCAAAGTCCACCTTATTTCAGTGGGTCTTCTGATCCACTTGTTGCTGAATAATGGATCAGTACCACTGAAAAGATATTTTCAGTTATTCAATGTTCTGAACATGATAAAGTCATCTTAGCAGTATATAGTTTTGAAGGTGAAGCTGATAAATGGTGGAATCTTATCAAGAATACGAGGCCAAGAGATGAAAATTGAGTCCATGGAATGGGACGAGTTCATGAACTTATTTTTCAATATGTACTTCCCTCATATTCTTCAAACAAAGATGGAGAAGGAGTTTCTTGAACGAAAGAAAAGTGATGATGAATATGTTGGTGTATACGAAGTGAATTTTACAAGGCTTGCAAGGTATACATCTATCTTTATCATCAAACCTGAAAGTAAAGTTGATCGATTCTTCAGTGGCTTAAAACAAAATCTTCGAAGGGAATTATCTATAAGAGACTTCATTAGCTATGAAAAAGTAGTGTGTTGTGCTATCAAGGTATAAATGAAAGTTGGTGTTACATATCCATCTCATGGTTTTGAAAAGAAACAAAAGATGGAGTTCAAGGAGAAATCTCAGAATAATGGTGAAAAGAAGATGAATGTTTCCTTATGCTCAATGTGTGGAAAGAAGCATTGTGGAGATTGTCTTAAAGGGAATAGAAAATGTTTTAAGTGTGGAAAAGAAAGTCATCGAGTAGCTGAGTGTCAACGTTATGGAAAAAGGGTTTCTAATGATGTGAATAATTAAAAGACTGCAGAGAACACACCACCAACACCTCAATGCTTCAAGTGCAAGTAAATGGGGCATTATGCTAATAAATGCCCTAATCCAAGGGTTAATGATGATCGACATGAGCAACCAATTAAGGAAACAGACAAAGGGATGTCGCATGCAATCACTATTGGCGATGGTGAATATGACAAATATGTGGTGGAATTATTAAGTGTTTATGTAATGGGATTCCAAAATAATGTTGTATATAGTATTGTGGAATATTAGAATATTTATGTATCATACTATTGTGGTTTTCAATAATTTTATTGTACCGGTAACCACGGAAAGTTATTGAGATATTTTTGGAAAAAATATGATATGTGCATAATGAAGGGATATGGAGAAAAAGAAATGTTTGACAGTATTCATGAGCTCATGACTGATATAAGGTAATAGTTATATCATGGTTTCAGTATATAGAATATTGGGGTTTTGGTGTGTGGAAAGAGTTAACTTTTGATAGCACTCATGTTTTCACTAAGATTCAATGGGTATTCATTTTTCAAGAGAATACATGATTAAGGCCTTCAAATGTTTGGAATGTGACCAACAAGACATATCTTATGATATATGGGGATAAATGATGGTATTAACATGCTTGTTATATGAAATCTCTGGTAATCATTTTCACTATAATATGAGAGTGGACTGCAGTATTATGGATAAGCCTAAAGATTGGAATGGATTATGTTGGACATAAGTTAGTATTTTTTATGGATTGAAGTTTCTTCGATATTATTGATGGGATGTTATAGTAATGTAGTTTTTGAAAAAGGACAACCTGAAGGATGGGTGACAGCCCTTCACGTTGGACATGGCTGTGGAAATCGAACCCACAACCAAAATATACTGGCTTCTATCGCCTCCCAGTGGCCTACATGAAGTCCATGTTTAGTAGAAACTAGTTTTATTATATTAAGCAATATGATATATGAAGTATAAGTCCATTTTAGGAACCATATATGATTAATCTCAGTATAGACGGACTTATGTATTTTTGATAACTTTTCTATCCTTTTTTTGAGACAGATGTAATAACCCCTCATTCTATCACATGATCTGCTCACACTTCACCAATGATAAATTCAACATCATTTCTTTAAGATATGAAGTGGAAATTGTCCAAAGAATGACCAACGGTGAGACTGTACCTGTAGAGACCCGTAGCTTGACGTACATGGACATTACATTACTTTTGCGGAATACTTAGTACATAACAAAAACACACACACAAGGATCGTAATAGTTTAGTGTCTTTGGAAACTCGGAACGTAATCTTCTAATCGTGGTGAAAGATCTTCAATATCTCCCATAAAGATCTTCCTTTTTTTTACCTAAAAACCATTCTTTATATCCTGGGGAAAAGAAAACATAAAAGGGTGAGCTCAAATGCTCAGTAAGGGTAAACAAAAGAAATATCAATCACATCATATACATAAGAACATAGCTTTTGGAAATCTTAACCTGCAAAAGAGCTCATAATATCATAACATGGGATAAATCATAGAAGTGAAAATGAAATCATAACTTAAAACATTACTCATTGTGGCATACACACATAATCATAGAGAATCATTTCTTGTTAGTCAAGACTCATTGCCAAGACTATCTTAGTGGACAAAGTCCCTTTCTGAATCGAGTAATCCTCGTTTCAGTCCCGTTTCACTGAACCGGTATAACCTACCATTCCAGCCATGTCTATCTCATGAGATATAAAATCTTTACCCAATGAATTGGAGGGAGATATAGGTCCCACCCATCTCATAATGATACCATTCTTATGTGTGCCACAAAATCATACATCATACATCATTTCATAACCCATGTAATAAAAATGGGATTTTTAAACAACATGACATCATAAAACCATTCATATAAGATAAATGAATTCATAAACATAATTCCATCACAACATAGTCAAATCAATGTAAAAATATGGATAGAAACAGAACCCTTTATTATCTTATATGGAAAATAATTTTGATAAAACACTTGAATTGAATTCTTGAGGAAAATATCCTTTCTTCTTCAAAATCAATTTCTTTTCACAAAACATCATGCAATTTTAAAAGAAAGAGATTTTATTGAAAATAGTCATGAAATCATTTAGAGGAAGCTTCATGAAAATAAGGCTTTATAAAACAGTCTAAATCCGTTCGTGCCGTATAAGTTAAAAAAAACATTCTTCGTACTTTTGTCGGAAAAGTCAAAAAGTACCTCGTACGGAAAAACAACAAAAGATTCCTTTCATACTCTTTACTAAAAACTCACCTAAGGGTAAAATTGGATTTAAACTATTGAAAGTGGATGGAAACAATATTACATATTGAGGGAACATGGATGTGGATGATAAAATACATCCCAGTAAATACTTACGAATAAACAATCTCGGATAAAAATGAGATTGTGATATTTCCCTTACCTTAGGTCCGACTTGCTTTGTAAATGTCCGAACCTCCTGTATAATGATTTAAATCATGTTATTGACTTATTCCAGAATCATATTCATTGTTATGATATCATATATGGTTTACTTATGACATTATATTACCCTTTCTTTTGTAAATTCCATGTTAAAGAAGCGTTTTGGGTAAAATCGTTTCATTTATCGTAGGTGTTTTGACTTGTTGTTCTTGACATCATTATTACTTATATCATGATTTACTTACTTCCAGAATATAAAATATGATTTATATATCATATATATTCAGTATATATATATATATATAATAGAGAGATAAATAAAATGAAAAACACCGTTCATGGAGACGGTAGTCCGTACGTACACATGAACGCTGTTTTTCTTTCCTTATTGTCTTCAAATGGAAGTAAGTAGATGACATACATATGTATATATATACATAAATCCAGTAGCTTTATAATGTCATATATTTCAATATTATTTCTTATATATACATTATAATCATTCTTAAATGGTTAACATGGAGAATGAATCTCATCGCGTCGTGGAGACGGTAGTCTGTACGTACGCACGAGCGATGATATCATTTCTATAAATATTGAATTGAATTGGAGTGGATTATACAATATATCAGAATCAATATGATGTTTTAATAACTATGTATAGTTATTCTTTACACCATTATACCCATCCATGTAAGGTGGTGGTGGAAAATAGATTACACCACGGCGTGGAGACGGTATTCCGTACGTACGCACGCGCGGTGATTTCTTTTCCCGTAGGATGGATAGATGGTGAAATAGGGTTGTTTCATACTTATAATAACATATCAGTATATGAGTGATACTGATGTTATTACTTCATAGTGAAACAACCTAAGAAGAAGAAGTGGAAGAAGAAATAAAGATGAAAGAATTGGTAACGGTAATTACCTCTTCTTTGAAGTGCCTCTTTGAGACCTCCTCTTAGGGCACTAGAATTGGTCTTTGAGGAAGACCAGAACCACTAGGATGTTTCTAGGGATGTGGAGAAGAGATTTTGGCAGGGGTTGGCCGAGCTTGAGTGCTCAAATTGGTGTGAGGAGGAGGGGGAGGAGGTGTCCATTTATAGGGGAGGAGAGGGGCACCTTAGGAATATCTCAAAATATTATTTTATATTAAAGTCAAAATCGGTTTATAATGGTTCCAAAGGGTCTTATTTCGAAGCTAAAGTGGGGATGGGTCGAAATCCTATCATCCAATAGGATTTAGACAAGTTTAGGTTATTATTTTAACCTTATCAATTAGATTTAACTCTAAGTTAAATAATTTAACTTTTACCGTGTCTTTTTGTTTTCTTTCACTATATGGTTAATACACTTACTATAACATGCCAAACGAACCCCAAATTGAATATTATTAATAAATATATCCTTATCTAAGTCATTTGGCCGAACCTTAGATTTTTAGGAATACAATAACAAATAATAATATAATATTTTATTTAAAAACTATTTTTTGTCAATTTTGACACTATTTGATATATGATTTTTGTGAAAGTCATAACAGAATTATATGTTCGAACCAAGTTGATTAAATCAACAATAATATATCATAGTAACCTAGAAAATTAGTGGAATTCATAAAAAATCTCAAATTACATTTATTTTGGTGTTTATAACATCAATTATGTCAATATTTCATTAATAAGATAATTACTGCATCATCGTTGTGTCATAAATAAATTAAATTAGTTTATGTCTAAAAATTACAAATAAAATACCATCATGTAGGAAATATTTTTATCTTTCTAATGAATATTTAAAATCGAATTTATCTTATGTATAACCCCATATTAAAAATTATTTACTTATTAAACTTTGATTTTAACTATTTTAACCTTTCTTTAAATAAATTAATAATAAATGTCCTAATCTAATCCAAGTGGGCCTAAATGGTCATATTTTATTCCTAAGTTTGTTTTTGGTCGAATTACACTTGTCCAATAGAATTAGGACATGTGTTAGGGTAATATTAATATCATATTTACCCTTAGTTACCCTATTTACTATTAACCGTGGTAAAAAAGTAAAAAGTTACTATTCACCAAAAAATTATTTTCATCTCATTGAACCACATTTTAGTCCTTGATATTAACCGTGTCTCTCGGATTTTCGAAATTCCATTCACAGAAGCGGTAAAATTAAGTTTTATGCAAAATTCAGTTTTTAACCTACCACTTAGTAGTTTCACTATTCATCAAAAATTGATGTTTTTCATAACAATGCCAAAATTTCATCCTAAGCTATATTTCATATTCCGAATTCAAAAATGAAATCTATTTTACCAAATTCATAACATAGAAGTTTCATTAATTAATTTTATAATTAAATCCTGCTGTTAAAATAAATAGCGTGTTTTTAGGAAACAATATATATCAAAAGATTGACATTTGATTATGTCTGGTTTAAATGTGAAATTACAACCAATGACCAACATTGTATTAAATTGTAAAAATATATTCTAAATATACTTTAAAACCACTCAAATTAATGATTTATCACTATTAATTATTTCGATTAAAAAAGTTGTTTTTAATTAAAATTTAGTAATTTTCACTATTCATCAAAATATGAAAGTTATCCGAAAATCACCAAAATTTCATCCTAAGCTAATTTCGATATTCCGAATCCATAAATGATGTCCATTTTGAAAAATAAAATTTACAAAATTTAAAAAAGTGGTTATTACTCTTCATAACAGCTAGTTTTAATAATATCTTAATAGCATATCATTGTTTAGCGAAACTTGGTGTTGCGTACAACACACGCTATCGTGGAAGGTCGAGATTGCGTGTAATGGAAGGAAAGTCAAGGATGCGTGTTGTGAAAGCTTCTTTTGTTGTAGCGTACAACACAAGACATTAATGAAATTAAAAAGAATAATTTTCATAAAATCTCGGGGTGTTACATTCTACCCCCCTTAAAATGAATTTCGCCCTCGAAATTCGTTGGGGTTATAAATGGTTTACTATTCGAAATTTTCTTTGATAGAAACCCACATTGTAAAATGGAATACCAAAACTTGGCTTTAAAAACTAAAGTATGAAATGTAACGATTACCCAAATAAACTAATCATTGGGTTTGCACATAGGTGAAAATATGGATATGGAAGAGAAATCTAACCATCATGTTCTGATGGAGAGTGGTAGAGAACATGGCTATGGAAAAGCCAGTAATCACAAATCCATAGATTTGTGATGATATAAGGTACCATCTGATTCATCAGGTATAAGATCACTAGGACAACATTTTTGGTTTTCAAGATCATTTCCCCTAAAGTTGAAAATTTGAATTAGAATAAATACGTACTTTATTTTGGTACAATCTCACTGTTGTTCGTGCCTTGAACAATTTCCACTTCATCTCTTAAATAAATGAAGTTGAATTTGTTATTCGTGAAGTGTTAGCAGATCATGTGATAGAATGACGGGTCATTCCATCTGTCTCAAACAAAAGGTTAGCAAACATTATATACATAAGTCGATCTATAGTGGGATTAATCATATATGGTTCCTAAAATGGACTTATACTTCATATATCATACTGCTTAATATAATAAAACTAGTTTCTACTAAACAGGGACTTCCTGTAGGCCAGTGGTAGGCGATAAAGGCCAGTCGCACTTCGGTTGTGGGTTCGATTCCTACAGCCTTGTCCGAAGCGATGGGCTGTCGCCCGTCCTGCAGGTTGTCCTTTTTCTAAAACTACGTTACTATAACATCCCATCAATAATATCGAAAATCTTCTATCCTTAAACAATACTAACTTATGTCCAACATAATCTAGTCTAATCTTTAGGCTTATCCATAATACTGCAGTCCACTCTCATAACATAGTGAAAACGATTACCAGAGATTTAATACCATCATTGATCCCCATATTTCATAAGATATGTTTTGTTGGTCACATTCCAAACATTCAAAGTCCTTAATCATGTATTCTCTTGAATACCCATTGAACCTTATTGAAAACATGAGTGCTGTTAAAAGTTAACTCTTTCCACATACCAAAATCCTCAAAATTATTTATACTCAAACCATGATATCACTTAGTCCTTATATCAATCATGAGCTCATGAATACAATCAAACATCTCATTATCTTCTTATCCTTTCATTATGCACTTATCATCTACTTTCCAAAATATTTGAATCACTTTTCATAGTTACCGGTACCTTAAAATTGTTGAAAAACACAATAGACCAAATCATAAAAGTACATCAACAACATTATTCTTGAATACCAAAACACTTCAGTCCATCCACATCAATGATTATCCTGGAATAAGTCCTTCCTTGATTTAGAAGTAACTTTTTAGGTCAGGGCATTGAGTTGGGTAATGCCCATGTTCTCCACAAATAAGACATTGAACTCCATAACAGTCTGTCACTCTATGACCCTTTTCTCCACACAGATAACATCGGTCCCTCCATTTGAGGTATTCCTCAAGGTTCTTCTTCCCTTGTTTAGAAATATCAATCTTCCTTTCTTTATGCTCCTCAACATGCGAACATGCATAATAGTCTATCTTCCTCTTCTTTGATGAATTAGGCATACCACTAAATTTCACCTTGTTAATCATATATCGCGATGATTGATTCGGCATAATCACAACATCTTTCTCTCTAGGCATTACACAATTTTGTTGCTCATAGTCACCAATTTGTCCATTGGATTCAATGTTAATTGAATTCCTTTTGGTTCCCCCCATTAACTAAAACACAAAAATAATTTTGTGAGAATCAAAAATCATGCTAGAGAAAACAACATAGTAAAGGGAATGTATCCTCAATACCTAACTTCTTAGGTTTAATCTAATATCGTTACCATAGTTCTAGGAATATATCCTATACATATACTTATCCTTAGGGACATCCCTAGACATAACTTAGAAATAACTCTAGGGATCTCACTAACGTTTTCGCATCCTAGTTTCCAAAGGTTGACTAAACCTTTCCTCTGATACCAACTGTAGAGACCCGTAGCTTGACGTACATGGACATTACATTACTTTTGCGGAATACTTAGTACATAACAAAAACACACACACAAGGATCGTAATAGTTTAGTGTCTTTGGAAACTCGGAACGTAATCTTCTAATCGTGGTGAAAGATCTTCAATATCTCCCATAAAGATCTTCCTTTTTTTTACCTAAAAACCATTCTTTATATCCTGGGGAAAAGAAAACATAAAAGGGTGAGCTCAAATGCTCAGTAAGGGTAAACAAAAGAAATATCAATCACATCATATACATAAGAACATAGCTTTTGGAAATCTTAACCTGCAAAAGAGCTCATAATATCATAACATGGGATAAATCATAGAAGTGAAAATGAAATCATAACTTAAAACATTACTCATTGTGGCATACACACATAATCATAGAGAATCATTTCTTGTTAGTCAAGACTCATTGCCAAGACTATCTTAGTGGACAAAGTCCCTTTCTGAATCGAGTAATCCTCGTTTCAGTCCTGTTTCACTGAACCGGTATAACCTACCATTCCAGCCATGTCTATCTCATGAGATATAAAATCTTTACCCAATGCATTGGAGGGAGATATAGGTCCCACCCATCTCATAATGATACCATTCTTATGTGTGCCACAAAATCATAAATCATACATCATTTCATAACCCATGTAATAAAAATGGGATTTTTAAACAACATGACATCATAAAACCATTCATATAAGATAAAGGAATTCATAAACATAATTCCATCACAACATAGTCAAATCAATGTAAAAATATGGATAGAAACAGAACCCTTTATTATCTTATATGGAAAATAATTTTGATAAAACACTTGAATTGAATTCTTGAGGAAAATATCCTTTCTTCTTCAAAATCAATTTCTTTTCACAAAACATCATGCAATTTTAAAAGAAAGAGATTTTATTGAAAATAGTCATGAAATCTTTTAGAGGAAGCTTCATGAAAATAAGGCTTTATAAAACAGTCTAAATCCGTTCGTGCCGTATAAGATAAAAAAAACATTCTTCGTACTTTTGTCGGAAAAGTCAAAAAGTACCTCGTACGGAAAAACAACAAAAGATTCCTTTCATACTCTTTACTAAAAACTCACCTAAGGGTAAAATTGGATTTAAACTATTGAAAGTGGATGGAAACAATATTACATATTGAGGGAACATGGATGTGGATGATAAAATACACCCCAGTAAATACTTACGAATAAACAATCTCGGATAAAAATGAGATTGTGATATTTCCCTTACCTTATGTCCGACTTGCTTTGTAAGTGTCCGAACCTCCAGTATAACGATTTAAATCATGTTATTGACTTATTCCAGAATCATATTCATTGTTATGATATCATATATGGTTTACTTATGACATTATATTACCCGTTCTTTTGTAAATTCCATGTTAAAGAAGCGTTTTGGGTAAAATCGTTTCATTTATCGTAGGTGTTTTGACTTGTTGTTCTTGACATCATTATTACTTATATCATGATTTACTTACTTCCAGAATATAAAATATGATTTATATATCATATATATTCAGTATATATATATATATATATAATAGAGAGATAAATAAAATGAAAAACACCGTTCATGGAGACGGTAGTCCGTACGTACGCATGAACGCTGTTTTTCTTTCCTTATTGTCTTGAAATGGAAGTAAGTAGATGACATACATATGTATATATATACATAAATCCAGTAGCTTTATAATGTCATATATTTCATTATTATTTCTTATATATACATTATAATCATTCTTAAATGGTTAACATGGAGAATGAATCTCATCGCGTCGTGGAGACGGTAGTCCGTACGTACGCACGAGCGATGATATCATTTCTATAAATAATGAATTGAATTGGAGTGGATTATACAATATATCAGAATCAATATGATGTTTTAATAACTATGTATAGTTATTCTTTACACCATTATACCCATCCATGTAAGGCGGTGGTGGAAAATAGATTACACCACGGCGTGGAGACGGTATTCCGTACGTACGCACGCGCGGTGATTTCTTTTCCCGTAGGATGGATAGATGGTGAAATAGGGTTGTTTCATACTTATAATAACATATCAGTATATGAGTGATACTTATGTTATTACTTCATAGTGAAACAACCTAAGAAGAAGAAGTGGAAAAAGAAATAAAGATGAAAGAATTGGTAACGGTAATTACCTCTTCTTTGAAGTGCCTCTTTGAGACCTCCTCTTAGGGCACTAGAATTGGTCTTTGAGGAAGACCATAACCTCTAGGATGTTTCTAGGGATGTGGAGAAGAGATTTTGGCAGGGGTTGGCCGAGCTCGAGTGCTCAAATTGGTGTGAGGAGGAGGGGGAGGAGGTGTCCTTTTATAGGGGAGGAGAGGGGCACCTTAGGAATATCTCAAAATATTATTTTATATTAAAGTCAAAATCGGTTTATAATGGTTCCAAAGGGTCTTATTTCGAAGCTAAAGTGGGGATGGGTCGAAATCCTATCATCCAATAGGATTTAGACAAGTTTAGGTTATTATTTTAACCTTATCAATTAGATTTAACTCTAAGTTAAATAATTTAACTTTTACCGTGTCTTTTTGTTTTCTTTCACTATATGGTTAATAAACTTACTATAACTTGCCAAACGAACCCCAAATTGAATATTATTAATAAATATATCCTTATCTAAGTCATTTGGCCAAACCTTAGATTTTTAGGAATACAATAACAAATAATAATATAATATTTGATTTAAAAACTATTTTTTGTCAATTTTGACACTATTTGATATATGATTTTTGTGAAAGTCATAACAAAATTATATGTTCGAACCAAGTTGATTAAATCAACAATAATATATCATAGTAACCTATAAAATTAGTGTAATTCATAAAAAATCTCAAATTACATTTATTTTGGTGTTTATAACATCAATTATGTCAATATTTCATTAATAAGATAATTACTGCATCATCGTTGTGTCATAAATAAATTAAATTATTTTATATCTAAAAATTACAAATAAAATACCATCATGTAGGAAATCTCTTTATCTTTCTAATGAATATTTAAAATTGAATTTATCTTATGTATAACCCCATATTAAAAATTATTTACTTATTAAACTTTGATTTTAACTATTTTAAACTTTCTTTAAATAAATTAATAATAAATGTCCTCATCTAATCCAAGTGGGCCTAAATGGTCATATTTTATTCATAAGTTTGTTTTTGGTCGAATTACACTTGTCCAATAGAATTAGGACATGTGTTAGGGTAATATTAATATCATATTTACCCTTAGTTACCCTATTTACTATTAACCGTGGTAAAAAAGTAAAAAGTTACTATTCACCAAAAAATTATTTTCATCTCATTGAACCACATTTTAGTCCTTGATATTAACCGTGTCCCTCGGATTTTCAAAATTCCATTCACAGAAGCGGTAAAATTATGTTTTATGCAAAATTCAGTTTTTAACCTACCACTTAGTAGTTTCACTATTCATCAAAAATTGATGTTTTTCAGAACAATGCCAAAATTTCATCCTAAGCTATATTTCATATTCCGAATTCAAAAATGAAATCTATTTTACCAAATTCATAACATAGAAGTTTCATTAATTAATTTTATAATTAAATCCTGCTGTTAAAATAAATAGCGTGTTTTTAGGAAACAATATATATCAAAAGATTGACATTTGATTATGTCTGGTTTAAATGTGAAATTACAACCAATGACCAACATTGTATTAAATTGTAAAAATGTATTCTAAATATACTTTAAAACCACTCAAATTAATGATTTATCACTATTAATTATTTCGATTAAAAAAGTTGTTTTTAATTAAAATTTAGTAATTTTCACTATTCATCAAAATATGAAAGTTATCCGAAAATCACCAAAATTTCAACCTAAGCTAATTTCGATATTCCGAATCCATAAATGATGTCCATTTTGAAAAATAAAATTTACAAAATTTAAAAAAGTGGTTATTACTATTCATAACAGCTAGTTTTAATAATATCTTAATAGCATATCGTTGTTTAGCGAAACTTGGTGTTGCGTACAACACACGCTATCGTGGAAGGTCGAGATTGCGTGTAATGGAAGGAAAGTCAAGGATGCGTGTTGTGAAAGCTTATTTTGTTGTAGCGTACAACACAAGGCATTAATGAAATTAAAAAGAATAATTTTCATAAAATCTCGGGGTGTTACAGTACCAAAATTACGAAAGTATTTCTTTTAATTCCAATTTCATAAAATTTAGTGAAATGTTCTTGAAAACAAAAAATGTTGTCCTAGTGCCCTTATACCAGATGAATTAGATGGTACCTTAGATCATCACAAATCTATGGGTTTGTGATTGATGGATTTTTCATAGACATGTTCTCTACCACTCTCCATCAGAACATGGTGGTTATATTTTTCTTCCATATCCATATTTTCACCTATGTTCTCCTATATGGAAACCCATTGATGAGTTACTTTGGGTAATCATTACATTTCATAAATTAGTTATTAAAATTATTTTTTCTTATTCCTTTTTACGATGTGGGTTTCTATAAATAGTAAACGATTTATATCCCCCGACGAATTTCGAGGGTGAAATTCATTTTAAGGGGGGTAGAATGTAACACCCTGATATTTTATGAAAAATATTCTTTTAATTTCATTGATATATTGTGTTGTAAGCTACAAAAATATTACCTTGCACTAATCGCAACATCATATGAGCATGCAGTATACACAACACTATTCTTGGATCATGTTACACACAATTTTGATAGAAGTTATTCTACGAAAAATTGAGTGTATATATATATATATTCAATGTATAAATGAAATATGGATAGATTATGTTATATGAAACAACGAAGGAGTGTTGCACAACACGCACCCCTGACTTGGCTTGCATTACACCCAATCTCGACTTTCCTCGATAGCGTGTGTTGTACGCAATACCAGGTTTCACTAGAAAATGATATATGGTTATAATATTATTATAGACAAGCCTATATGAATAGTATCAACTAAATTTTGAATTTTATAAAATTATTATTAATCTTACACATTTTCTAGAACATGGTATGAGAACAAAATCAATTTTTCGAGTAAAATAAGTATTTTTCAAAAAAAATGTAATTTTTCCGCTTTTTGATGGCGCACCCACTTTAAATCTTGTTTTTTACGTGTCTATAAGTTCGATTTGACAAAATAAAATTCTTCTCTGGAATCCGGATATCAAAATTTACTTTGGATAAATGTTTCATATTATTATGATATCTTTCATATTTTAATGAATAGTAAAAACACGATATATTTTAATTAAAAACAACTTTTTTCTTCGCAATAATTTATATGGTTATATTTTCTTTTTAATTGGTTTTTAATGTAATTAGAATATATTTTTACCATTTAATCCAATGTTGTCCATTGGAATTAATTTCTCTTTGAAATTGTATACAAACAAGTATCAATCTTTTGATTGTTTTTGTTTCTGAAAAACATGCTATTTGTTTTGATAACGGGAATTAAATTTAAAATTAATTAATTCCACTTATATGTTATGAATTTGGACAAATATACATCAATTTTGAATTCGGAATATCAAATAATTCTTAGGCTGAATTTTTGGTATTTTTCTGAAAAACATCAATTTTCGATGAATAGTGAAACCACTTTTTTGTAGTTAAAAAACTGACTTTTTTTAATTTAAATTAAATTTTACCACTTCAGTGAATTGAATTTTAAAAAATCCTAGAGACACCATTAATATAAAGGAATAAAATGTGCTTCAATGAGATGAAAATATTTTTTTGGTGAATAGTAACTTTTTACTTTTATATACCACGGGTAAAAGTAAATTGGATAATTAAGGGTATAAATGATATTATTATTACACTAACACATGTCCTAATTCTATTGGATAAGTGTAATTCGACCAAAAAAATCCTTCGGAATAAAATATGACAATTTAGGCCCACTTGGATTAGATTAGGACATTTATTATTAATTTATTTAAAGAAGGGTTAAAATAGTTAAATCAATGTTTAATAACTAAATCATTTTTAATATAGGGTTATATATAAGATAAATTCGACTATAAATATTCATTAGAAATCTAAAATTATTTCCTACATAATGGTGTTTTATTTACAATTTTTATACATTAAATAATTTAATTTATTTATGACACAATGATGATGGAGTAATTATCTTATTAATGAAATATTGACATAATTGATGTTATAAATACCCAAATAAATGTAATTTGAGACTTTTTATGGATTTAAATAATTTTCTAGATTAATATTACAGGTTAGTTTTTATTTAATTAACTTTTTTCGAGCTAACCATTCTGTTATGATTTTCACAAAAATCAATTAACTAATAGTGTCAAAATTGACATAAAATAGTTTTTTAAACAAATATTATATCATTAATTGTTATTTTATTCCTAAAAATATAAGTTTCATCCAAATAACTTATATAAGGTTATATATATTAATAATAAACAACTTGGGGTTCGTTTGGTTTGTTATAGTATGTTTATTAACCTTATTGTGTAAGAAAACTAGAAGACACGGTAAAAGTAAAATTATTTAACTTATGGTTAAATCTAAATGATAAGGGTAAAATAGAAACATAAACGTGTCTAAATTATATTGGATGAGAGGATTTCCCCCCATCCTCACATTAGCTTCGAAATAAATCAATTTTGAGCTATTAAAAACCGAATATGACTTTATAATTAAATAATATTTTTAGTTTTTTCAACGGTGCATCTCTCCTCCCTTATAAAAGGGAACCTCCTCTCTCTCTTCCTCACACCACATTGAGTCTTCAAGATCCAAAAACCCCTACCAAATTCCCTTCTCCACTTCCCTAGAAACATTATTGATGTCTTGGTCTTATTCAAAGACCAATTTCAGTGCCCTAAAAGGAGGTCTCAAAGGGGCGCTTCAAAGAAGAGGAGGTTTAGATACATACGAAGCATATCAGACATAAGGTAAAGGATAATTTTTAAAATATCATTTTTATCTGAGATTTCTTATACATAAGTATTTACTAATATTATTGTTATCATCCAAGTCCATGTTTTATAAAAGTTTTTTTACGTATGTTTAATGTCCTTTTTACCCATTTTGTCTATTACTACATGGTATGTATAGAATCTTTCTTTTACATGGTACTTTATGACTTTTCCAGTAAAAGTAAGAGAAGAAAGTTTTTTTAACTTATACGGCATGAAAGGATTTTTACGGTTTTAGAAAGCTTTATTTTCATGAAGCTTCCTCTAAAATATTTCATGATTATTTTCAAACAAATCCCTTTCTTTTAAAATTTAATGGCATTTTATGAAAAGAAAATGATTTAAAAAAAGGATATTTTCCTGAAGAATTTATTTCAAGTGTTTTATCAAAACCATTTTCCATCTAAGATGACAATATTTTCATATGTGTATGTTTCAAATAGAATGTCTCTATGATTTACATGGTTTCTCTTTTCTTAATATGAAATGATATCCATTTCTTTTATATGGATTATGTGATGATGGGATGATGTTTATAAAACCCATTTTATTTATTGGGTTATTATGAATGATGTATGATTATTTTGTGGCACAAGTAAGAATGATTTCATTATTAGATGGGTGGGACCTATATCTCCCTCCAATGCATTGGGTAAAGATTTATATCTCATGAGATAGACATGGCTCAAACGGTAAGTTAATCCGGTTCAGTATTACAGGACTTGAACGAGGAGTGAAATCGATTCAGAAAGGGACTTTGTCCACTAAGATGGTCTTGACCGCAATGCCTTGGCTACTATTGAAATCATTACATGTGCTTAATGGATGACACAATTACATGTTTTATTCCCATGATATTTTATCATGATTTATGTTCCATTATGATCTATGCCTTATGTACTTCCTTGTTTTATGTCATTGCTCAAGATTTTAATGTTTAAACATTATTTTCATGTTTTTACGTTCAAATGTATATGGTATGTTTTATTTTATCCATGCATACCCTTACTGAGCATTTGAGCTCACCCTTTTTATGTTTTATTTTCCCCCAGGATTAAAAGAAAGGTTTTAGGTAAGGCAAAAAAAAGTGGAAGAAATTAATGGGAGATGTTGAAGATCATTCACCACGATTAGAAGATTACGTTCCAAGTTTCCAAATACACTAAACTATTACGGTCCTTGTGTGTCCGTTTTTGTTATTTATTATGTATTCCACAAAAGTAATGTAATATCTATGTACGTCAAGCTTCGGGTCTCTACATACTGCATGGGGACATTTTTTGTTGTTAGGGTATGATACACTATAAGTGTATAGTTTCGTAACTACATTGTTAAATGACATGAGTTTTCTAGTATGTAAAATTTCCAAATATATAAAAAATCCTATATTTAATGAAAATAAAAACTCTATTACACATTCTTTCTCGTACTCTATGTTATTGTATAAATTATTTTGGGAAAAAATTAAATGTTCTGAAAGAACCTATCATTTTATTTTGTTGGTCATAATGAATTATAGGTAATGGTTTGGAATGAAATTATGGGATTTGGAACACAGATATATGTTTTTTTAGACTTGGAGAAAGGGAAAAGAGGTGCCTTGGGAATTATTTCAAGATTCATGAGTGTCGGTCTATGAAAAGTCAATTAAATAAGAAGTTGGGAGAGTTAAATAATTTTTTTTGAAATTATACTACCCTACAAGAGAATCAATGTATCATGTTTAAGGATTATGAGGGTTCATTATGATTTAGAATAATCATAATCACCATGTTTCATGGTCGTGAAGATGTTTTAGGTTTTGTAACATAGGATAAATGCATTGTTTGCACATGTTTTCTCAAACTATGTGCATGAACCATGCAAGATCCCTTATTAATAAGTTTCCCTATATGATTGGTGAACATGTTGAAAAACCATGTGGCCAAAGCATGTTCCTCATTTAAATAGGAAAATTTACAATTTTTCCTATGTATACTTATTTTTTATCCTCTCGTTCATATCATCTTGCCCACATGCAACAACCCAATCATGAAGATCCCCCAACCATCTGATTTGTATGATGATTACATCATCATCAAACCACTATTTAACATTTTTCTCAATACACTAGAATTGAATCAATAAATCTATGATTAAACTATTCTCATATATTACTTTCTCTTTCCTTCATTGGCCCAATGTCAGTGTGAGCAAATTCACTCAATTTCAGGGTGTTTGTTTGTTTCTTTTATTTTTCATCAACTACCTCAATTAATCATGGGATATTGGATGAGGAGATCATCATATGTATGTAGTAGGTGTACTTTAGCTTTTCCCCTAATGTATTATTCATTTAAAATATATTTTTTCATTCTTCATAGAATATCCTTTGTGCATTTCCCAAAAAATAAGAATATAATTCAATAATACCAAATGCCTTAAATTATGTAGCCATAACACTTTAAAATTGAACCATCGGAGAAATATTGAAAAATATATAACAAAACTGATGGGGATTCTCACTTATGGGTAATGTACCATGTTTATTCCTGGTAATTTAATAATCTTACCTGAGTGTTGTTCTAATTCTCATGATTATTAGTGATTTTCTTATGCCTCTAAATTACATTTGAGGTGTGTTTGGTAAATTCTATCACAATATATGTTTTAATTAGACTTAATTTATTATGACTCAACCTTATAGACATGAATAAATTTCTAATACAACAACCATTTGAGGTGTGATGTAATCACTTATAAGAAGGGGAAATTTAATGGTGTTGTTTTAAATGATGAATGGAATATGCAGTTACATGGAAATTTCTGTTGTGATTTGAATGAGTAATTGGAATGTCCCTCATTATTATTTGTACCTATTTCACGATGTGGTATTCTAATAAACATGGCCTCTTAATTTGTACACTTGGATATGAGATATGGAATTGTATGTACATGGACTCTAATTCAGTTAAGAGTTAAAAGTTTTAATGAATAAACCAATCATGAATGACTTGAGTAATAATTGGGTTCCTCATTATATAATTCCTTTTATAGGTTCATAGGCAGCAAATACTATATCATGCCTTGAGTGATAGACAGGTTTTCTCTATATGGAACTTCTCTGATCGACTCATAGGTTACTTGATTTATATTACACAAAGAGAAATACTTGTATTCTTTATCTGATTTCTAGGATGTTCTCATTGAGTAGATGTTTTACGTACCTGTAATGTTCCTTAGGGGGTTTACCTTGGATGGGATCAATGGAATGATGGTTACACCATATCACAAGCAAAACTTGTTCCCATGTGTGAGATAATCTTGGATGTGATATGAGGGTCATTATTAACACCTTGATGACAGTGATACATGGGATTTAATTATCAATTGTCAGGGATATACTCATATATTTTTGGGTACTTTTAGTAATCCTAGTGTGATAGTTGGGTTCCTTTATGGGGTTCAACATTGATTCTCCCCAGATGATACTTAATTCAGTTCTAGAGATGCATTCTATTTTTTCCAATACTTCAAATTTATTATTTCAAAAGACGTTTCTCTAATCCAACTAACATGATTGGGGTATGTCTATTATTACACTTGTATTTTTTGATGGATTAGTTTGTCTTTCGTGAAGGTGTTCTAAGAGAATAATGATATATATATATATATATAATGTCTACATAGTTTGAATCTATTTTAGTGATATTTCTGAATATTCCCAAGTAGAAATGGTTTTCCATGTGTCCCTTAGGAACCCAAGTTGGCATTTTTTTATTTTTATTTTTATTTATTTACCTTTAAAACATACACACTACTGTATTTTATATTCACTGATTGAATTATTCCATATAAAACATTTTTCGTGGCCTTCTATATTCGTCTCAGCCCTTGTCAGTCTTAAATTTCACTAGGGTAATAGAATATAACTCATGGTTGTAGGATTATATCTATTTATTTATCTTGGGGTAAGATTTTAGTATCCCAATGTTAGGAGAACACAAATAATAAAGAGATACATATGATCATTGAGACAGACCTTTGGCCTTGTTGTTCTTCTTCATTATTCTAATATTTTATTATACCGCCTAATAAACCTTTTAACTTGTTCATTAGAGATGCATGCATGATTTTATATTTGTATATAGTCCCCTTTATAATTAGTTATTTATATTATCTCTTGCAGATATAATATTTATCTACTTCAACTTTAGGCTATCTATATGACAAATTTGTGCTAATATAATTATGGGGGAATACTATCCCCAACGTACCACTATTAGACCCCAACTATTAGTCAAATGCCTCTCTTGTTCAAGGAGGTCCACTTAAGGCCATTTGACTGATGGGATTGGGGAACCATTTCAGTGGATCCTTGGTTAACGAGTTATATAGATGTATAATATTTTCTTTTTTCTTTTTATTACATTTTTTGGACGGTATAATGATACTAGTAATATATATGATCTTGGTAAATAGATGAGTTTGGGACTGATCATCGCAAACCCCGGAAAATTCAATGTGTATAGGTGTGGGAATATTGTTCATGTTGTTTTCTATTACAATTGATTATGATTTCACCATGGGTAATTGATGTAGATTTTCTACACATTAACTTATAATATTATATTACTTATCCTTCTCCATTTATGGTATGAAAGTAGCATTACATGCATTAATCATGGCACATAGAGGATCACATGACGTCCATATGTCATTCCATGTAGTTGTATTTATATTTGTTCCTTATGTGTTTATTTTAATTCATGTTATATATCATGTTATGTATTTTAGTAACATGCTATGTTTTAAACCTCCTTAGATATTCCATTATTTTGCTTGTTTGTGTATCAGACTGTGTTATTTATTCAGTATGTTTATTATATAGAATCCTTATTTTATTTTAGTGTTATGACTAGAATATTTATCTATGTACCTTATTTAGGTGTTTCCCTAATTATTTATTAGACTTACATGTTTGTTTTCCATTATATTGTGCTTATTTCCATGTATATTTTTATCTACATATTATGATAGAATACATTTTTATATTTTTATAAGGAAAATTGGCTATTAATGTGTCTGCATCAAACTAAATGGATTTTCCCTCATATATTGACGGTGTGACATTATATAAGTAATAATGACATGTCTGAGAAATGAAAATTTGGTTTCATGGGATGAAACATACTAGTTTCTATTAAAGGAGAGAAAATTCTGAATTTATAATGTGTATGGGTGCTTTATAACATGGAAAATTATAACTCATATAATTGAAAAAAAATTTATGATGTTATATACCTATAAATCCATCATATAAATGTAAATCCATCTAAACCCTAAATCTACAATCAATTGGTTTCATGTGGACCTTTTACATTACTCGACCCAGTAGGCTAGTCTTGACCAATTATAGCTATGAGATCGATATGACTTGGACCATGTAGGTTGGTCAGGGTGTAACATTCTTATCATATGTACCCATGAATGGTGTTTCACAATATTAATAATTTAAATGTTTTGGGTTTCATCTAGATGAATCCAGAGTTACATTTTGGGACCCATGTAGGTGGCCTTTATACTTGCATGAATAGGACCCTTGGAGTTACCATTTACCTTGTTATTTCTTAGTACCTCACCCTATGGGGGTATGTTCACGTCACATAAAGATTTTTATTGACTTTTTCAACAACTAGATATAGGGTTTTACAAATAATCATATAATGGAATCTTTACTTGGCCATTCACCTTTTTAATTTCAAATAATTTTCTTTTGTATATTTAGTTGAACTTGTATGAGGATATAGTTAATTGAAATTGCACATAAAACCATACTGGTTCTTTCTTCTGTATATTTATGTTGAAATTTTATATAACTACGCTAGTTATGGAAGATTACTAATAATTAAATGATTATAAAAAATGGATTTTATCAGATAAATTTAATAATTATGATAGGATTTCAATTAACTGAATAAATATAAAATCGATGTTTCATAAAAACATGTATGTGATCCTATTGACATTAGCTATATAAATGTTCTAAATATAGTTTTCACTATAAGTGGAAATTGATGTTTAAAATTGGGAATAAAAGTGTTAAATATAAAATATAAATTAATGAACATGATCATATACAACCATATTGTGTTTTTATTTGATTTAACACCCATATAAGTCTATTTAATCCTTTTCCCCGAGTTCTTCATTGAAAAAAGAATGTGGGATTTACTCATAGTTCGGTTCTTCTATATCATAGACCTAAAGGATAATTGGTGAAGCATATTGATATTTTCAAACATGAACTCCTTGATGGATAAATTATTTATACTTAAGTAAGGTTCTAGTACATTGTAGGTGTAAGCCTTTGGAATTAGAAACCCTTTCTAAAATAATTGATGCGTTTTATACATATTGTACTATTCGGGTGATGTGTCTCATATAAGAATCCTAGATTATAGAGAAATACCATTCTGATGATGGGTATTAATTTAATTATTTGACAATTTTTATGGTAATTAGTAAGATGAAATACTCAATTTAAATAGGTTATATATTCATAGGTAATGGTCAGCTACCTAGTGGGTTGTGTGGCCCCTCATCTTCTAGCTTTGTTTTGGATGACTCGGTATGCCATTAGGCTAATTTATGGTCATATGTAATAGTAATGACCAAGTATATTTATTTGAATGATCCATTGGATACTGGGATTCATTGTGAGAATAAGACTACAGATAATATCAAGGATATTCTTCATTTCTTGTGAAATCCCAAGCAGTATAGTTTGAAATACAAAGTACCCATCGATATTCTAAAATGGAACAAAAAACCATTAGAGTTCAGTGGTTATTGTCAAATTCTTGATCTATTTAACTATAGTCATGGGTCCTACATGGAGTATAGTGACCTATACATTTCTGGTAATCTGACATTCACCAGTATTTAGAATGATATTCCAAAGAGGAACAAATGTTTTGACATGCTTGTTAGTTTTCTTTTGATTGGCATGCATGATACCAGTGACTTTCATGTGTATGAGCATGATTTGGTATATTTTCCCTTGTGATTATAGAGAAAATAGAATCTTTAATGATATTAAGGGGCTATATTTAAATTTTTTTGTTTCTTAACTTTGTAAAAGTGAGTTGTAATATTCTGGGACTAGTGGTTAGTGATTTATGGAGTGTGTTACATGGGATGTGAACACTTTTTTAGTGAATGATGAGTTGGACGCTAATAATGTGGGGAAAACCTCATCAAATTTTTTTTTAATTAATTCTATTTTGAAGAAACATACACATGTTGGAAAATATTGAAATGTTTAGCATTTATTTTAAAATTCCCAAGGGGATAGTAAACATAAAATATGGTTGTGCTTGAATGTAATCACAATGATGAAATAGTTATCTTTATATGAAACCATGGAAAACAACATTAGTCAAGAATGAACATTGGTTGTTGTGATTTAGTTTTCAAATTATTCCATTATTGCAAAAAGAATCATGGTTGGTAATGATGGTGCATTAGTGGGAGTATTCGAGATCTTTTAAGGAAGTCAACTAGTGTTAGTTCAATTTTCCTTTCTCTGCATTGCTGGATATAGATGGATTAGAACTGCACCATGAACTTCATCTTGGAAAGGATGAATGTGTCTCAAAAATTCTAGTAATGTTTTTATATCTTATTCATGTACTATTTTTTAGATGAAATAATGTCCCTCCATTTATCTTGTTGGTGGTACACTGAGAGAGTATCGAGCGTACATTATTCTAAATTTATTCATAGTTTGACATGGTAATTAAACACCAAGGATGTTTCAATGGGTTAGAATGGTAATTTTGGAGGGATTTTTATACCTGGGTGATACTTTCATTCATAATTAACAACACGTGGTATAGTCTCACATACACGAATTGGTTCATTGACTAGTATGTTGTTGGGATTAGTCAGTATTCTTGATACATGGTCATTTCGACTATTTATGAAATCTCACTTTTAAATTCCAAATTATGAATTACCTTTGCTGAGCTGATTAGAACCAAATTGATCATTCTAAGGTAAAAATTAACTTCATTCTGACTCATTTTGTATGAATAAAAGGGTAAATATCCATGTGCATTGGATAACGTTTATGTTAACATTTCTTCTATGACATGACAACATTGTGAATGTTATTCTAGAGATGTCCCCAAACATAAGAAATGTGATTCACTAGATGTATTCGAAGTAAAAAAAATTAGTTTCCAAAGGGGAATGATACATCATTAGGGTTATGGTACATTAGCTATCATAGTTGATCATTTTTTAGAACATTGGATTAGAGGGGACTTGAATTTTTATATTTTGTATTAAAAAGTATGGTATGTGAGGAACCAAATATTCCATGTCACCAGGATGAGGAGACTGTAATGTCATTCATCCATGGTTATGCATGTAAAATAAACATGACCCGAGTAAATTAGGTTGATTTGGATTTTAATGTACATCCAAGAGAAGGATCATTCCAAGAGTATAGTTATAATTATAGGGGAATGTTGAAAAAGACAATTATAATGGTGAAGATTATGTTGATTGGAATTGGATGTTAAATGTTGGAACCTATGATGAGGAGAAAAATCATATATCTGATAAAAAATATGATTACATGATCATGAATTTAGTTAGATGGGATTTCAAAACAATCATCTTAATTTTTCCCTTTGGTGTATGATTATTGGATCGAGTTTTAGCGACTTACATATAGTGCATTTAATTTTAAGTTTGGTCATGAGTTTGGTGTTTGGAAATGCAATATGATCATCATTAGGACACATTACAATCAAATTAGGTTAGTTTTTTTCCATTTGGATTTCCCAATTCATATTGGGGGAAATAATTTCAAATATGCATATATTGTACATCCTGAGTTTTAGGATCATATGAAATTTTCAAAAGGGACATGAATATATAGATTGGTGGCCTGACCATAATTTTCATCAATATTTGAAATGAAATTCTAGGTGATTAAACAATTAACTATTTTTTTAGACGTGGTTAAAGGCCTGAGATGTGCCTAAGGTGTCCCATCATGATTCAGGGTAATTAAGGGAAGAAAACCCAATTTTGGGAGAAGCTAGAAGAGGGTGACATTTTTCCTATGACATGAATCCCTCGAAGATAAACCATGTAGCTTGTTTCGTGTGGTTGAGGGTGCTGAACAGTTTGGTCTAACCAAGGGCACCCTGTCACATGATCATGCGACTATTGTAGGTATCTTAATAGTACATGAACAATATTATTCACAAGGTTTCTAAAATTGTGTTGATGAACCATGTAATCCAACAAATTAGGTAGTAGGGCAGGCACAATTAGATCATGTTTTGGGAAAATGTACCACAAAACCATGTTCCACATTAAAAGATGTAAATTTTACAATTTTACTAGGTATCCATTATTTTTTCAACCATTCTCATCCTCTTAATTTCACATAGTTGACCTCCCAAAGTGCTCAACTATTCTTCTAGGTATGATGATAACAATATGGGTTCCTCTATATAGCTCGCCTGACAAGGTCCTATGATTCCTATTATTTATGATCAAGATCTTATTTCTATATAATTCTAGGAATTCAAATTTATTAAACCAAAGGATTCATCCTCCAAGACAAATAAAATTATTGGGGTTAGTCTATGATTATACATTTCTTTGGTGGTTTCCAAGTTATGAATTATTTCTGGTGTTCTACAAGAATAATGATATATATATATATATATATTTACATGTCAAGTCTACATAGGATAACCCTAGTTCAAATATATTACGTCTTAGGAAGAAGTGGGTATGGTCACCCAAGTGTCCATTAAGAACTTGAGCCGACATGTTTACTTTTATTATTTACTAATTTAACTATCATGTATATACTGTACAATATTATATATTCATATAGTAGATTATCATTTAGACGCCATTGGGGTTGTCCAACTAAGTTTATCTCAAAACATGTTTGGGACGCAATACCACTAGGTTAACCGAAAACCCCTTATTGTTTCATTTTCATGTACATGGAATGTGCTTCTGATATAATGACAGTTCATATGTTATTGGAGATTAAGACTATATCTATGCTCATGATGGCCATAAATATTACCCACATGTATTTTAGTTCATTTTATTTAATCTGCTATTGTATTGTAATACTTGTTGTACATTTTTCATGTACATTAGATAAGCATGAATGAATTTATATTTAGATATAGACACATTTTTATTTTTTTTATTTATTATATCTTATACTACTCAGTAATTTATACGATTATGATTTTGGAAATCTATATTATACAACTATAATACTTTGATTATTATGGATTAATACCCAAACCATATAACTATGAGTCCCACACTGATAGTCAGTATCCTCTGGCATATGAGGAGGATCACTTTAGGCCATGTGACTGACCAACATGGGTCATCGTTTTAGTGGTTTATGGGTCCAGACATTACATATTCAAAACATAATACCCTAGGGAAATCCAAATTTATGCGAATCAATGCCTTTTCTTTTCATTTACATTCAACCACCACTTCCCCCGTTTCATGGTCTGATATTCTTAAGTCTGGATTTCTTATATTAAATATCATTATATTCTATTGTTTTTATCACATCAATGTCACATTTTTGATCTATCAAACCCTCTAGTTTTCATGTTACATGATATTCAATTTGGTTATTTTTTATTGGATTTATATTGGTCCATTTTTGTTTGATTGGGCATTATACAATAGAGTCAAGGAATTTGGGACCATCTATCAATGTTTTGATGAAGGATTCTATTTGAAACTATATTGTAATTAATATTATATAATTATTCTGTACATTTAGGTAGAGGGTGTCATTGTGTTTGGAAATATCCATTAAAAAAAATATGAGGGGTTTTTTGATATTTTTTATTTAATCCATTTTTTAAGTTGATAATTTATTTTTAAAATGGTTTTTTGTTTTAAAATGTGATATTAATCAAAAGGGAGGTTTTCCTAGATGGATTTTAATGTGTGATTTTTTTCAATGGATGTTTGATGATTATTTTTCTATTGGAGTAAAAATGGATTTCCATCTAATACCCTTTTATAAAAACTCATTGAGAACGTTATGTGTGATTTTTTATAGCTATTTGAGAAACTTTTTGTTCCCCAAGTATTTTTCTTCGACCATTATCAATTTTGACCGTTTGGAATATTCCTTATATAGATATTAATGTAGTGATTATTATATTTGACTGTGTGGTGGAGGATTTTGTATGTAGACCAACCGTGGAGGTCGACCACCGATTATAGAAGCCCTAGCTATCAACCATGTCTCGGAAGATCAAGTTATCATGACGGTTGACCATCCACCCACTATTGCAGCCATATAGTAGCTCGATCGATCGTGGCTAATGATTGATTGTGATGGTCAACCGTGGTCTGGTTAGACCACCACGGGATTGGCCCATATCTAACCTAACCTTGTATTCCACAACTGGGATCTACCAAACTCCTCTTGGCCTAGCCCATATCACCTTGGCCCAGCCTGATTCACTAGAGTTGGGATGATTGTCTGGGGCCATATGGCTCAATTAACACTGTCGATAGCCGCATCCAATGTGATTTCCACTACAACTGCATATTTTAGACCAACCCCATTCCACATCTTCCTCCTCTGTATATTGGCGCTCTCTATTTATGTAGCTCACCTTCAACTTCTTCGGTCACCATCATGGCATGAAACTATGGGCACCTCACTAGACTGCCTCACCAGACCTACTCCATCAATCCCATACACAGACCACTGATCCTCCTCTGATGTTCATATTTTTAAAATGAATGCATATAATGTCTTGATCTATAAATATTCTGCCTCCGTTTCTGTTTTCCTTCAATCCAGGGGACTGATTGAATTTGGAGTATCCTAACAAGTCAATTCATGACCATGAATAACCACAGGTGAAGAACACCAATAACAGTAGAGAGAAAGTAGTAAGAACACCCTAAGGAATAGACGTGAGTTTTTTTTTGTTTTGGACACAATTAGTTCTCATTAGAATGAAGGAAAAAAGATGAATCTAAAACAATCTCTCATTACTAAACCCCAAAAAGATAATACATCCCATAATGATCCAACCATGGGGTAATCTATTAATTGATTAATCTGAATTCATCACAGAATTTATGAAAGGTCTAACAAACTGAAAATATCAAACCCGACCTGGAGTTTGGATTGATCGTTGATGAAGAAAAATTGTGTTTCCTCCGTTTATGAGATTATCCGACTCCATTGGTGTGGCGCTCCATGATCTGAACATTGATATTTCATTGTTAACTGAAAATGAACTCCAACTATTTTTTGAATCTCCAGAAATTTAATAGAAAATCTCTATTTAATTATACAACCAAACATTTAAAGGAGAAACAATTTCAACATCAATAAAATAATTTATCGTTAAATTTTTTAATGGCAGTTATATACTTATTGATTTTTTCAATAGTAGACTCATGATTACTAATGTTATGTTCTATCCTGGGAATACATCAAATTATGAACTAAAAGGCTGTCTTAGATTTCCAATATTAGTCACCATTGATGAGTTATTTTTATTTAAAAAATAATAATTTTATTTTAGATTACATCTTTGGTGAAATTTTCTTTAGATGATTTGCAGAAACCAAGGTAACCCCCTAGGGAAAATCGTTATTCAAAAAACAACAAGATTTTTTATCTAGGAAATCATTTAATATATATTACACACTATAATGAATTTGGCGTGCACATACTAATAAAAAAATCAACTTTTTAATGAATTATTCTGGGGAAACTACGCCACAGAATCAAAAGTTCTCTCAGTGCCATGTCTATGAATTTTCCCAAATAATTTCTAACATTAGAATTGGGAGAATTCAGATTCATTAAATTGTCCACAACTAGGGTATTTATGTCCCAAAAATCAAAACAAGATATAGTCAATCAAAAGCGTGTAATGAGATTGATTCTCTACCTATCGCTCCCATGTGATCAAGTGTAGATTATCATGAGGACACTTATCACACACTAAAGGAATCGAAAGACCCAAAAAGATCCTCTCCAGTTGATCCACAATATCCACTAGGTACTCTATAGGATTCATCCCCATCCTCAGTGTGTATCTCCCCTATTCAATGACGTGGAATGAGCCATGCACATACCTCCTCATCTACGACACATGGAAGACATCATATACCCACTCTAACTCCGCTGTAGGTGCCAAGATGTATGCCTCCTCACCATCTAAATATAGAATCTGGAAAGGTCTAATGAACATCATAGACAGCTTGTCAACCTTTACAAATAACCATAATCCTAACGATGGTTATACTAAGAGGATCACATGGATTCCACCATCAATCTCAAAAATCCTCTACTACCTATCATCAAAAGACTTATGTTAGCTCTGTTCAGTCATCTTTTTCTCCGGAATGATATAGACCTTCTTAGTTGTAGCTCACACCAACTACATTCTCATGAGTGCTGACTCTCCTAGGTCTATCTAGTAAAGTGGATTCCTTAATTTAAATTAGAAATATTAATAATATTATTAATCTAAAAAACACAAATTATTATTTCAGAACATGATTTTTCCCCAGGTGGAGACTTAATATAAATTAAAAATTAAGTGTTATGTTTTGTACCTTTGTTTAATTAAAATTCTATATAAGTCATTTTCATAGATAAGTGCCTATTAAACAACTCAATTTATAACTTTACAAGTTATGTGTCAAAATTTATTCATCCCATAATAGTTAGGAAAAATAATTACGACTTTATCACTTATTTTTAATCAAAATTAACATGATTTACCATTTATAGAGGTAATAAATTCTACCATGGTTACTATTCATAGTGAAAAAATAAAAAATGACATAATTTAAAAAACTAAAATCACTTAATTATTAATATTTAAATAACATTATCTAATGAAATACCTAAAAATTATAGAAATTAATTTTAATGTTAGTAGGAAAAATGAAATAAAACTTTTTTAGGAAAAAATAGTCTTTTAAGCATAAAATAGGATTCATTATTATCTTATCCCTATAAAATTAATTTTTTTAATTTTTAAAAAAATTTATCTAGTAAATAATGAATAAGATTTCATTAATATCATTCACCAATAGATATAAATTTAATTTATTTAGTTAAAAATACATTACGCTCATAAATACGATTTTTTAGAATAAAATTTCATTATTATTTCAAATTACTTATATTTTCCATTACAATAAATTTATAACTAATGAATTAATTTTATACATATATACCCAAAATGTTTTCATAATACAGTTAGTCCAATTAAAACTATCCAATGTAATGTCTACGCAATAACATTCATTTAAAAATAATACTATTTCAATAGTATATCTTGGATTTGTTGAACTCAATGTTGCATATAATTAAAAATATAGAATAAAAAAAATTACTCAAATTTAAATTAATCATAAAAATATCAGGGTGTAAGAATATTTATTATATATATAAGGTTTTAATATTTATTAAGGAAGTGGGACCTCATGTGAGGAATTTTTAAACTCTCTTTAATTTCTAGGAGAAATATGCCATATTCATTACTCATTTATTTTGTGTGGTTCATATACTACCCATTTGTAAATGTTAATTTAATTAATAAAAAAAAAATTTAATTATATTTATTATTTCATATTATGTTATTATTTATTGGTAATTATGATTCAAAATTCATGAAGCTGGTGTAGGACTTTAATCTTATTTTTATATCAATGGGATGCATGACATATTTACAACATGTGTCGTTCGTGCGGTGTACAAACAACCCATGATTGTATTTTATGATAACTAGCATGAAAATTATGGGTATTTAAATATCTATATATCGTTTTTCTTTAATGGTTCTTATGATCAAAATTTTACCAATGTGGTATGTGTTTATGTTACAATCTCATTGCATATCAGGATTGTTTATGATTAAGTTTATAATGATAAAATATTTTAATATAACTATCTTTAAACTCATTAGTTTTATTCAAATAAATATTTATATTGAGAATAAATTTTTTCTTTTTCATTAATCTCATTATAAAGTCAATATATGGAGAATTATTTTAAATAAAAACCATATTTATTTCACTTATTAGTCAAAAATCACTTCTCTTCCATATCCATGTTTTCAATAAATATTTCAAATTTATTTTAATATTATCCTCTGCTTATTTAAAATAATATTTCCCATGTTTCATAATTTAAATTATGGATTAAATTGAATTTTATAATTGTTTTTAAAAAGTTTTATATTTAAAATTTAACACGAATTGTTAATGGAATCACAATTTTAATGTGTAAGAAATTATTGTAATCTAATACTTTCATGATTGATAATAATTTAAATATTACATAATTTGTTTTAAATAATATTTCTCCATAAATTAATATTTAAATTTCTTTGAATTTTATTTATTATTAATCTTTTATTTTTAAAGTGTACAACCTATTTTCCCAAGAATGTTGTTATAATCTTCTAACTATATTTATGGCCCTGCATAACAGTAACCATAGAATATACTTGTGATGTATAATGAATATGATCCAATTATACCATAATTATTATTTGTATTGGTGGTTTATGATTTTGATAGAAATATGATTATGAAAACTATTCATTTTCCTGTAGTTTTACTATAATTAATTGATAAAATGATTGTGAAACCAGATTATTTTACAAAAGTTATTCCAAGATGAAATATTTATGAATCCAATTTCATTTCAAATGATTATCCAATTTTAAATTTTATAGGATCTTATTTCTCATGTTTGTATTATATTAATAAATTTATAGTCAAGCCTAAAATAAGATATCTCTCCAATGCATTGTGTTAATATGGATAACTCTTAAGGTTTATATGTTATGTATGAAACATATTTCATGTTCAAAATATCAAGAATGGGCCTAGTTTTCATGTCCATAAAATTTTATAGGGACCTTATTTTCATGCCCGAAATTTTATGAAGGGATCGAGATTTTATATCTCTAATATTACTAATCATCATTCATTTCATGTCCACAAGTGTTATCTAGGGCCAGATTCCAAATACAGAACTTATTTTTGATAACATGTTTCTATTTATACATGTTCAAAAAGTTACGTGCTTTTTTTTTCTACATTACAATGTCAATGTTATTTTTAAAGGATGAATTTCATTTAATTCCTTTATGAATCAAGAATCAAGATATATCATGATATTTACCATGACTCATGATTATGATCTATGACATAAATGTATAGATTTATATTTTAGGCTCATGTTCTCATTTATTAAATTTTATGTTAAGATTATTTGACCATAGTTATCTCCTCTATTGACCATTATAGAGTATCTGAGCTCACCCTTTATTATATTTATATAACCGAGTTTAGAAGAAAATAATTATGTATGATATTATTTTGAAGTTTACTTAATGTGATGATATTTATGAGATTTGTTGAAAAACAGTCATGAAAAAAGAACATTGTATTTCTATTATACAAATATCCTAACCATTAACAATCCTTGAGAATGTATATGAGAAATATATTTAGTATTCATATAAAAACATGTAATATTGTTTTATGAAAACAAATGTTTTATATATTTTTTATTAAATCATAGGGTTATCCTCCCATTAATTATTTGGGTTAGATAAAATTTTGTTACAATTTTGGGGATATGTTTAGGTATTGGAAAAGGTCATAATGTTTTGGAAAGGAATAAACTATGTAGCATTCCATGAAAATCATATCTTTCTAGATTCATTAATTAGATATGGATATGAAATATTTGTACGTATGAGTATTAACTATGGAAGGGGATCATTATTCTTTGGTTTTATCAGCGACTTGTGTAAAAAAAATACTTACTGCATGCCTAGTTTGAAAATCTTATGGTATAATATTACATTTATTCCTATATTCTTTTTGAACTGTCAAGATGGTTTTTAATGGATAATGAACATAAATAACCCATGTAAAACCTATTCTATCATTGATTAAAAAGAAGATTCATTTTTCTAGATATCTTATAAATCAATTTTATAGTGTAGATTATTATTGATAATATAATGAATTTTGAATGTAATAACTGGATATAATGTTATGGAATCATATTACTAATGAATTTGAAGAACAATTCAAGGTGTATCCTCACATGAAAACATTTTTCCTACATGGTGGTATTAAATATTTTATAAATATGATCACCCATCTATATCAATTTATATATGAGAAAATGGGTCATAGTAAAATTAAAAATTTATATTGGTGGGTGAAGAATTCCATTGAAAATTATATATGGTAAAAACCACCTTCCTTTCATGTGACATTTGATACACCGGTTGCAGAGAAAAGTATCATTTTGACGGAAAAGATAAATTATGTTCATTAATATAAAAAGAATAAATAAAATTTCGTAGACATTTATCCATTAGAAGGAGAAGAAAATCAATGGTCATATCTTATTAAGAACACACAGAAAAATTATAAAATTGAGTCCATGGAATGTGATTAGTATATGTGGATATTTTTTTTTGTAATTCCATGTTATTATAAGTACAATAATAGCGAAGTAATTATTTATGATTATGAATATGGATAATTAATTCATTGATAATAATGATGAAAATATTGAAATACTTTTATTGAATGATATTTTTCCTAATATTCCCTAAATAAAATTTTGATCGATTAATTATTGGTTTGAAACCATGTCATAAAAATTAATTAGCTATATGAGATTATAATAGCTATGAATAAATATTTAAATGTTCACGTAATGTGGATATGGAATCATAAAATCTTCTTGTTTATTGTGATATGTAATATGAGATGGAGTATCATCGAAGATACAACAGCATATCACATGGACAAAATAAAATGTTTAATCATCATACCTGTGAAAAAACGTGGAAAAGAAAAAAATCATGTGATTTCTGGAATAGAAAAAGAATATTTTTTTATTTTTTGAATCCTATCCATAATGAAATTTAATGTTGAAGTAATTAAAAGAATATAGACAATAATGGAAATAAATTTAGATATAAATAGAATAAATCACTAGAACATCAGTATTATAGTTCATTGTTGTTTGGGAATTATTTAAGAAAATTCAATATTATATGTTATAATGAGGATAATAAGACACGTCAACCTCTAATGATAAATGAAAAAGGGAAGGATTATATAATAACAACAGATAAAGTGAGTCATGAAAATTAGGGAACAAATGTACTCTAATCTTGAATTGGTTGTTTCATGTTACAGTATTTTTGAATAATGCCTAGGAAAATATTTTTTTGATCCTTAAGTAAAATTTGATGATATTCTTATAATTTATTATCAACCCAAACAGTGATTCTAGAATAATGAAATCACATTGGTATTCTGAATCAATCTATTCCCATGTATTTTTGTAAGGGAAAACCCAATATTTCAATGGAAGCATTTTTTCATAATATAGTTTCTTATTTTAGGGATAAATGGTAAATTATATTTTTGAAGATTATTTTATTTTATTGTGTCTTTTTTTGTAATATTATTAGGGTATAAATATTTATTTGTTAGATATTATTAGTGATTATAATTATTTAAAGATAATTGTTCAGTTGATAATGGAAGGCTCTGAGATTAAATATTTCAAATCATTCAGATTCAATTTTGGATAGATATATTCTACTGGAACTGTAATGATAAATATTTATGGAATGAGTTATGTTGAACTTTTGGGGTTATTTTTGATGTTTTTTAACATTATGGTTTCTATTTATCTATACCTGTTAACTTTATTAATCCATTTTGGTTTTTTAAATATCTATAAGGAGAAGGAATAACATTCCATCCATTTATGTATATTTTGATCCCTGGAATTTTCATTTTAATGTTTAAAAAATTAATAATTCTTCTTGAATATGCATTTCTTGGAGTAAGAGATGAAGTATAAATTTTTCAAACTACAAGAAATGAATGTTGTGCTTATGAATTTGAGTGAAAAAAGATTACATATTTTTTCCAAAAAATCCTAATAAATTAAAACATAATCATGTAAAAAAAATTAATCATATTACTTTTATGTTGGATGATTTCATTTTTTCCCACCTCATTGGATTATGGTTTTGGGGTCTTCTACATTATCATTATAATTCTTTTTCTTATTATAAATGATCTATATGAGATTCATTTATTCATTTTCTATACATCAAATTCATAATAATGTTGTCCTATATGGAATCCTAGATATGTTTTATTTTATATGGGCCTTTTGTTTTATATCCTTACTTTTCATGATAATGTTTTATTAAACCTCTTTTACGATGTGGATTTTTTCCCAATGATATTTTTAAATATTAAAACCATTATTAAGGATAACATCTTAAAATTATGATGATGTTTTTCATTAAGTGGGGACAGGGAGAATGCACCATTTTTAGGTTTCATTAAATATTTTTTATGAAATTCAATTTCAGGGATTGCTTATGATTCAGGAAAAACGTATTTAAATAAAACATGACATACTATTAAAATATCATTATTTAATATGTTAATTGTAATAGTTCCATTAAATTAGAAGGTTGAAATAGAACTACATAATTAATCAATATTAGATGGTTTACAAATTAATAAAATAAATTCTTTGGATATCAATTTATTATAAATTTAAATGAAATTCTATTGAAAATAAAAGAAATTTTTTTCTTAAAAAACTATTTATATGCATTAAATGTTTTATCCTAATAATTAAAATTAATCTTTATTTTTGATTTATTTTCATGAAATGTATAATTTATATTTTCAATAATTTTTTAATTAGTCATCATATAATTTGTTTTTCTGGATTCAGATACAAATATATCTTGTTTTATTTTAAAAAAAAAATTCGTTTCACAAAATTGTTGCTCCATCATGTTTGTTGCACTTATTTTTAACTTTTTTTAAAAAAATTAGAAATTTTCTTCCAAAAAGACATTAATTATTGGGATAAAAATGTTAATATTTTTCTTAGAGTGGTATTTTATTAATTTTTTAAGAAGTTCAAATTTTCAATGAGTAGTGAAAACACTGTTTTTTATTGAAAATTCTATTTTAAATTAGAGAAATTCATATGTTATTTATTTAACTGTATAAAAATGTTACCAGTTAAATTATATTATTATTAACCAATTTTTTTATATTAATAAATTTTTTGTATATTTTTTATGTAAAAACATTTAATTATTCTGAAAAAAATTTCGTTGGATAACCTACTTTTAAAAAATTTATGAGATAAATTTTTATTTAAATTATGAATTATTTTGTATTTAAATTGTAATTATATATTCCATAAATGTAATAAAAATATTAATATTTATTAATATGTGTAATTTTATTTTCGGTCTTAATGAATTTTAAAAATATTTACATTTTATTATCATGATAAAGGTATAAACTTGTATTTTTGTGTGACTTATTCTTGTGTTTAAATTAAATTTCAACACACAATTGGTTTTTATTTGGTCAATTTAATATATTATTTCAATTATTTATGTACAAATTTTATAATAATGGTCATTTTTATCTTTAAATAATATATTACCTTGGTAAATAAATCCATTGTGTTTTCATGCTGAAAAATAAAATTGTAAAAGTATGTAATCTTATAAGAGAAGGAAATAAAATATTTAAAAATGACTATTTATTTTTTTTGTAGGTTTATATCATTCTTAAATTCCCTTAACAGCATTATTTATCAATTTTTTAGGCCGTTTAATTGAGAGTGACTGCACATTATCGAATTGTTTTAGCTATTTAAAAAAAAATCAACTCCCCCTAAATTACAAATTGAAACCTACTCCCTCTCAAACATCAAACATCATAATACATTTCTCATTAAAAAATAAAAAAATATATCCCCAAAATTATTATATAAATTTTAAATGTTTAATTCATCCAAATTGACCATCCCTATGGCCTTTGTTAATAGATCCAAATTAAGGTTATATTTGCGAATATAATGGTTTAAACTAATATGTTTATTTTTAATTATTTTATTACCATACTATATTAATAATAAAAAACTGAAATATTATAAAAAATTAAATAACATATACACATAGTTATATTTGTAAATTTAATAACATATAAGCATATCCACTTTAATCAAATTGGAAACAAAACTATCGATCGTGTGTACGACGAACAACCGCCTTGTGAACTATTCAAATTCATTTTCCATTTCCAACTACTACGAATTGATAGAGTGATATTTTTAATATGTGTATATATATATATTATATTTGTGATATAATTATAATTTATGAAATATAATATAACATCTTCCATCTTAACTTTAAATATTTTTGAAAATGATAATGTTGCGCATGCGTATGTGTGGTATAACACCACTAAAAAGTGATTTGAATGAATTTATATTTATTTTTTTCAATCATTGTAAGAAGAATGAATAAAATAAATATTTTAGTTGGCTATGATATAATATTTATTCATTTATGGTTAATTATCATTAATCCTTCTTTCATTCCATCCTAGGAAAAATGAAAACCATGTCCGTACATATGTATATCATAGAATCTCTTTAAACAAAGTAATTCAATTTTCTGAATTTAAATTTTATGGATGAAAAATATATATATACCACCAAAATATAATATTTTTATATCTTGACCAATTTTATTGATATTTTGTATACATGAACGACGTTCAAGGATCAAGACTACTAAACCAGAACATATAGTAAAACGAATAAGTTATCTCAAAAAAGATAGATTTTAAAAAACATTTGTTGATAATCATGTAATAAAATATTTTATTAAATTAATATATGAAATTATAAATTTTATTAATGTTCTGTAATATATTTATAATATATCAATATTAATATTAATTTTTTTTAACACATTAAATGGAAATCGTAATTGAGGTAATGGTTTGATAGTCAATCTTTTATTTCATGGAGACATAAGACATATTCTCTAATAATTTAATTTGTGGCGTTTATATAATAAAAATTTGATAAGTAATAAAATTAATATCCATATTTTAATTTTATTTAACGTTTCATTCTCTATATCTATTTAATTGGGATTATGATAAGAATGTTTTCAATGCTTTAAGGGATTATAATTTCAATATTATTTCCACGGGACACATTCCATATTCACCAATTGTTTCATTTGAGTGATGTATATATTACCCATGAATATTTTATTTGAATATTATCACCGAAAATATTTTTATTTACATATTAGTCAAAAAAAATTTACGTCATGGGTATTTTTATAGAAATCTTACCAAAGTTATAATGCTTTATGTTATAATCCTATGGTTTAGAGTGGTTATTTATGATTATGTTTCTAATGATGAAATATTACATTCTAACACCCGTGAAATTCATTTATTTTATTATAATATAGATATCCCTTGAGAATACATATTTTCCTTTAATTTTACTATCTTTATGTACTCATGATACTGATAGAATAATTCGATGTAAAATTGTAATTATTTATCTCCATGGCCGAACATCCTTTTTCTTTCATATCAATATTTTATAAAAATATTTTAAAAAATATTTTGATATTCAAATTATGATTCCTTAATTTTTTTACACATGTCAATATTTCTAAAAAATGGTTTAAAATTAATCTTCATGGAGTTCTTCAAATGATATACAATTTAATTTTATCTAAAAATATAAAATGAATATTTCGTTTATCACATACGACATGAATGAAATATTCTGCTATCATAACCTCTCAATTATTTTAATAATCCATTATGTGTTTTTAAAAATAATTTAAAATAAAAAAAATTCAATATTAATCAAATTTTTTGTCTTAAAAGTCTGATATTAAAAGTGGATTTTATTAATTATGTTTAAATGATCCTATAATTGTATTTTTATTCATCAATGAAAAAACCCTTGATTATAATTATAATCAAATGGAAATAGGATCGAAGAGTATAATACTTATTAATTCTCTATATGGTTTGTGATTATTATAACATTATGTTTAATAAATCAACTCCCTTTTTATATTTAATTCTATAGTAAATTGAGAAAATATTATGAAACCTATTACTTTTCCACACGATACACTATGATGAAATTTTTATAAATGTAATTTATTTGTATCTTTATATTATATTGATTTTTTTCTATCTTGGGGGAGTCATATATATGATTTACATTATGTTACTGGTTGTCTTTGAATTATATATCCCTCTAATTCATTGGGTAAATATCGAAAAATCTTGTGGTTAATATGTTATGTGTGAACCTGATTTCATGTTCCAAATTGCATGAATTGGATTGATTTTCGTGTCTATAAGATTTTGATTTGACCTAGTTTTCATGTCCATAGTTTTGTGCATGTAAATAGACACATTTCCCATATGATTATTTATAGACCATGTATTTATGTCCATAATATTATGTGAGGAATGATTCCATGTTACAAACATATTGAGAGACACTATTTCTATTTATACATGTTATCATTGTTATAGGATTATGTTTTTTTCGCATTTCAAGGTTTATTTTATTTTGTAAATGATTATTTTCATTGAATTGTTTTATTATTCAATTCTTACAAGTATTCAATATTTATGAAATAATACATCATTATAAACAATGATATTCATGGTATTGTTTTAAATGTTATTTTCATGATCTCATACACTTTTACCTCTTTTATGCATATATGATCATTGATGTCTTCATTTTTACCCTCAATATGAATCTGAGGTCACCCTTTCATTAGTTTTATTTCCCCAGGTGAATAAGAAAGGTATTATATAGGTTATGTATATGATGTTTTCAAAATGAGATGTTCATTGTGAGAAAAGATGAAGATCATCCATGAAATAAGATGATTGTGTTTATATTCTTTATATACTATAAATCATTATGGTGCATGGGTGAGTAATTTAAAAAATTATTGAGTATTCCAGTAACCTTCTGTAATATCTATATATGAAATTTATGGTGCATTATAATTTGAATTAAAGCATTGGTTTATCCAACTATTTGATATTATGGTTATAAAAAATTTAGTGAAAAATACTTGAATAAGTTAATGTTTTATAAAACATACTAATTTTTTGGAAATTAAGATATTTTGAACTTTTTCTAGAAAAAAATTGATGCATAGATATTATAAGTGGATGTTTATTTTGTATTGTTTTACCTAAGGATAATAAATTTGAAAATGGATGATTTTTATTTGATATAATCATGACCTGGTGTGTGACAATGGGAATTTATTCACACCTTTATTAATACACCCTGGGGATATTCATTTGTTTATTTACATTTTCATAATAAAACATAATAAAATATCTAAATAGATAGTGATCTTGAATTACCAAGTTAAAACCTATGGAAAAGTTGATTGAAAATAAGGTCAAATGATTTAGAACAATAATAAATTGTTTTTGTAACTCCAGTATTATATATATACTATAATTTTTATGATTCTAATATCACCCCACACCCTTTCCCTCTTCCTTTTATTTTATTAAAGAGAATGTTGTTCATGAGGTGTTAATTTATCACCTTCAAAAACGACATGCTCTATTATTCAATTTCTACCTTTAGATCTGGTCATGAAACCATTTTAATGGTTGAACCAGAATATATTATATGTATTATGTTCTATTTTATGTTCTGGAAATAACCTATGGAAATATTACTAAGTTAAATGTTAAAACAAGTTCGTTGTGATCCAAAAACCGCCCAAATTAACCCAAATAACCATCATTAAATTCTTATCTAATGATTCACCCACATGGATCTAATATAATTCATTTTAAAAATCATTCAATCTCTTGTAATATCACTAATAACATGTAATATAATTTTTGGGTGTTTACCAATGATCTACCTGAACTTAACTTTAAGAATATAAGTGGACCGCTCAAGAAAACCATAAAAACAAACATCCCCAAACAACGTTTTTTAACTCTATAAGTCATAAAAAGGTTCATAATATTCCATAATGAAACTAGAATGAAAACTATTAATGTATAAAAGGTTCTGGAATTTCTAATTAATGAATATAATGTCATTATACAGAACATTAATGAGAAGGAGGCATTCGGGTAAAAGGTAAGGGGAAATCTCGAACCCAATTTTTCTTCCTTCAGGTTCTCCCACTTTCCCTCCATTTTTTATATGGTTACTCATAAAATATCATTTTTTCATCATTTAATTTAATTTTCTGGGATATAAATGTTTGTCACTAGTTTTTATGTCAATCAAAATGTTTTCCAAAAGAACTCTTCATTCA
The DNA here is from genome assembly GCA_963277665.1 of Viscum album. Lineage (NCBI taxonomy): Eukaryota > Viridiplantae > Streptophyta > Magnoliopsida > Santalales > Viscaceae > Viscum > Viscum album. The sequence goes on along the minus strand of OY728157.1, from coordinate 233,900,389 downwards.
AGATCTCACCTTTTACCTCTCATTCAAGGTTGATGGTTCTTGTATCAATTATGTTGTTCTCTCTTTCTTTTGGGAACCCAAAGCTTATGAATGTGTTGTTATGATATGAAACCCATTCCTTTCCATGGGTTTTTATGTACATGTTTTACATGTGTTCCATGTGGAAATCATGATAATTATAATATTATGATGTGACGGGTGCACCCGAAATTATATAGCGCAATATGAATGTTTAAATGTGACAGGTGTTCCCGGAATTATATAGCGCTCCAATGCATTGGGTACAGTGATGAATCTCATGAGTAAATGTGAAGTGATGTTTGAACAAGATGCTAGATTTTTTGAAAAGTATGTGGGGTAGTTAACCACTAAGACATGATGTTTCATTTTTATGCATTGCCACATTTCAAGTTTATTGTTTATGCTCCTATCATGTTCATGATCATTTGACTACGTCAAGATTATGATCACCTCATGCTATATTGTTCTTATCAATCCTCTTACTAGGCTTCTAGGTCACCCCTTTTGATGTATATCCTTAGGTGGATACATGTACTAAGGAGAGGAAACGTTCCACTAAGAAGCTAGTGAAGAAGAAATTAAATAAATGTTTATGGTTGATGTTGTATTTGTTATGTATGGTCCTAGTTTTCCCCAGACACTAAACCTTTGGATCCTCTATGTGTAAAACTAGTATTTTGTTTATCTTTCAAATGATGTAATAGTTATTTAAGATAAGGTCGGGTCGCTATAGTTGGTTTCAAAGGAAAGGTGTAGTTAATTTGGGGATTAGGATTAGTGAACCATAGAGAAAACCTACAACATGGGACTAAGTAAAAATAAGCACACAAGGATATTTACCTAGGGATCCCATCTGTTATGTTTTTGGTATAATTGTTTAAATGGATATGTTATTCATGACATGTTTACTTATGTTTTGTTCTAACCTTTTCTATTTTAGAAAATGGTGGGAACCAGGAGAAATCAGGCCAACAACTCTTGTGAGGTCCAATGCAACGATTGCCCGAACGACATCCCCAATGATTTGGGAGGAGGAGTTCATAACTTCATGGAGATTCTTACCCAATTATCTCAGGTTATGAATAATAACCATAATAATGGGGTACTTCCTCCTTCACCAAAGATGGAGAAACTATCAATCGAATGTTTTATGAGGCAACAACCACCGACGTTTTGTGGATATTCTGATCCACTAGTCGTGGAACAATGGGTCAACTCCATGGAGAAGATATTTTCTGTTCTTCACTGTTCCGAGACGGAGAAGGTGACTCTAGCCGTTTATCATCTAGATAGAGAAGCCTATCAATGGTGGGATTTGATTATGAACACCATGCCAAGGGAAGAAATTGAAGAGATGGAATGGGAATAATTTAAGATAATGTTTCTTAAAAAGTACTTCCCAAGAACTCTTCACACAACGATGGAGAGAGAATTCATAGAGCTCAAGAAAAATGAAGGAGAATATGTCACAACCTATGAAACAAATTTCACAAGGCTTACAAGGTATGCTTCGGGTTTTGTTATCAACAATTATAGCAAAATTGATAGATTTTTTAGTGGATTAAAACCACATCTTCAAAAGGCTCTTGCAATTCAAGACTTTGGGAGTTATGAAGAAGTTGTTCGGTTTGCTCTCAATGTGGAGATGGATTTTGGAGAATGGTCCCGTGGCTATGGTGATATGAAAAGAAAGATGGAGTTTCAAGATGGTGAATATCGTGATAATGATGGGAAGAAAACACAACGACCCACATGCAAAAAATGTGGGAAGTTGCACCATGGGAACTGCTTCCAAGGGACGGGGAAATTCTTCAAGTGTGGGAAAGAAGGACACCTTGCTCACGAGTGTCGGAAAGAAATGAAAAGGAAGGATAATGTAGCCGATGAAAGGAGAGAACCACTCGTTGTTCAATGCTACAACTGTAGGGAGCTAGGGTACTATTCAAACCAGTGCACTAAACCTCGAGCTCTCGAGGGTAATCAGTGCCAGCAACCACCAAAGCCAAGGGAACAAGTGAAGGCTTATGCCATCACTACTGCAGAGGTGGATCATGATAATGAAGTCTTACAAGGTACACTTCCTCTTCACTCAATAATGTCAAAAGTCTTATTTGATTCTAGTTCTACGCATTCCTTTATATCTTTCAAGTTTTCTAGATCTATAGAATCGAAGCCCTGGAACCTTGAAGTAGAGATATCTATAAAAACACCAAGTGGTGCAATCATTGCAACCCAAGTGTTTGACTCTTCTCTTGTTGATGTGTGTGGGATGATTCTTCGGAAAAATCTCATAATACTTCCCTTGGTGGAATTCGATGCTCTAATTGGAATGGATTGGCTCTCGTTATATAGAGAACATGTAAACTATCGGGAAAAGGAAATATATTTTCATATTCTAAACCATCCCATGCTCCTCTAAAAATGAAAGGAAGATCATGAATCTCCTCTGAGAAATCCTTCAATGGTTTGGGGTTTGATTCCCTATGAAGAAGCATACCTCGCCCAAATGGTTGAGTCGAAGGAAAGTTCCAACCTTGAAGAAATTCCCATCGTAAGGGAATACAACGATGTATTTCCCGAAGAGTTACCCGGAATTCCCCCAGATCGTGAGGTAGAGTTCTCAATTGAACTCATACCCAGAGATAATCCTATCTCGAAGTGCCCCTATAGGATGGCTCCTATCGAAATAGAGGAGTTAAAGAAGTAGCTGCAAGAGCATCTGGAAAAAGGGTTCATATTCCCTAGTGCATCACCTTGGGGTGCGCCAGTGCTCTCTCTAAAGAAGAAGGATGGAACCATGCGGTTGTGTATCGATTATCGGGAACTCAACAAGATCACCATAAGGAGCAAGTACCCTCTTCCATGTATTGATGACATTTTTGATCAATTAAGAGGAGCTCAATACTTCTCAAAGGTGGATCTTCATTCTGGATATCATCAGGTAAAGGTGAAGAAGGAATATATTCATAAGACTACCTTCCGTACAACGTATGGACACTATGTGTTTTTGGTGATTCCCTTCGAATTTACTAATGCCCCTGCAATCTTCATGGATTTGATGAATAGAGTCTTTAGAAATTACTGCGACAAATTTTTGGTAGTGTTTATCGATGATATTCTCATCTATTCCAAGATAAAGGAGTAGCATGAAGAACATCTAAGACTTGTGTTGGCGACATTAAGAAAGGAGAAGTTGTACGCCAAGTTCATCAACTGTGACTTTTGGATGAATCAAGTCATGTTCTTGGGACATGTGATCACAAGTGAGGGAATTTTTGTGGATCCTTCAAAGAAAAAGGCAATTGAGGAATGGCCCAGGACTTCTAGTGTCACATAAATCCTTAGTTTTATTGAATTTGATGGTTACTATCGATGTTTTGTGAGAACATTCTCACGATTGTCAAGCCCGCTAACTAAGTTAACAAGGAAAGGGGTAAAGTATGTCTGGGCAGATGATTGTGAGGGAAGCTTTAAGGAGCTAAAGAGAAGGCTGATCACTGCACCTGTACTCACACTACCGAAAATTGGAGAAGGTTTTGTGATATACAGCGATGCTTCAAAAAAGTCTTGGGTTGTATACTCATGCAAAATGATAATGTGATAGCCTATGCCTCACGACAGTTGAAGATCCCTGAGCAGAACTACTCGACGCATGATGTAGAGCTGGCAGCCGTGATATTTGCCTTGAAAATCTGGCGGCACTACCTCTATGGCGAGAAGTGTGACATATACACCGACCACAAGAGCCTAAAGTATATATTCACAGAAAACGATCTCAACATGCATCAAAGGATATAGTTAGAGATAATCAAGGATTATAATTGCTCTATTCACTATCATCCGGGAAAGGCGAACAAGGTAGCTGATGCTCTAGGCAGGAAAGAACCTACTACTCTATCCATGTTCAGGATTGAGAAAGACCCGATCTTCTAGGATATGAAAAGGATGGATTTGGGAATCGTAAGGGTAGGGGATACATCCTACCTTGCCCAAATGATTGCGCAACCATCCATCCAACATAAGATTAAGGAATCACATGGGGATGACGTGGATATACAAAAGAGGGTGAATGAAGTAATGGAAAGGAAGCTACAAGAGTTCTATATCGACGTTGGTGGTGTGATTCAGTTTGGAACACGGCTTTGTGTGCATTCATCACCTGGGATAATGAAGGAGCTATTGGATAATGCACATAGCTCAACATTTTCTATCCATCCTTGGAGTACCAAGATGTACCGTGATCTCCGAGAACACTTCTGGTGGGATAACATGAAGAAAGAGATTGCGGAATATATATCAAGGTGCTTGGTATGTTAGCAAGTTAAATCTGAGCGACAAAAGTCCAAAGGTATGATGCAGCCACTGCCTATACCCATGTGGAAATGGGAAAATGTTACTATGGACATTGTCGCAGGTCTCCCGAAGATGTCAAAGGGGAATAATGCGATATTGGTTGTGGTTGATCGACTCACCAAGACTATCCATTTTATTGCTATTTGGGAATACCTCTCACTTGAAAAACATGCAAGGATATATGTGAAGGAAGTAGTGAGATTTCACGGTGTTCCACTCTCGATTGTCTCTGACCGTGATCCAAGGTTCACATCTAAATTCTGGAGGAGCCTTCAACATGCCTTGAGTACTGAATTAAATTTCAGCACGACCTATCACCCCCAAAATGATGGACAGTCTGAAAGGACTATTCAGACACTATAAGATATGCTAAGAGCATTCTCTCTATAATTCAAAGGTGGATGAGATCAGCACCTACCATTGGTTGAGTTCTCATAAAACAATAACTTCCACTCGAGTATTAAGATGGCTCTGTATGAAGCCCTTTATGGGAAGTGATGTAGAACTCCAACCTGTTGGGATGAATTTGGAGAAAGAAAGCTACTTGGACCCGATCTTGTGCAGGAGATGACCGAGATGGTTCAAGTCATCCAAAAACACATCAATGCTGCTCAAAGTCGGCAAAAGAGCTATGTTGAAAATCGTCGAAGGGACTTGGAATTTGACGTTGGAGATAAAGTCTTCCTTTGAATATCTCCATGGAAGAGAGTCATGTGATTCGAGAAGAAATGGAAGCTATGCCCAAGGTACATTGGCCCCTTTGAGATCCCTGACCGCATAGGAGCCGTGGCCGATCGTCTGGCACTCCCACCGAATATGGCTCATGATCATGATGTGTTTCATGTATCACTATTGAGGAAGTACATAAAAGACCCCTCACATTTACTAAACTCATAGGTGGTGCAGCTGGAAGATGATCTCTCCTATGAGGAGCAACCGGTAAAAATTCTGGACTGAAGTGATAAGTTTCTACGCAACAAGACAACCCTCCTTTTCAATGTGTTGTGGAGGAACCATAATTTTGAGGAATCAACTTGGGAACCAGAAGAGGCAATGAAGGAGAAGTACCCTCACCTGTTTGTGTAAAGTGATATTTCGGGGGCAAAATTTCTTAAGGGGGGAAGAATGTAACGACCCAATGTTTTTCAATGGAAAATTCACTTCTTATATTTATGTCATAAAAACACAAACTAATGAACCACTAAGTTATAAGTGACCTTTAAACATAATTTTGTCACCCCTATGTTTGGAATTTTGAAAAATCCAACATACACAGTTGTGTTCAAGATGGTTTTTGGAGTCTAATTAAACAAAAATAATTTTTGGTGAATAGTAACCTACCCTTATGAATAATAACCTACCCTTATGAATATTAACATGACCCTTATGAATATTAAATAAGAGGAAAATGACCTATCAATAATAAAATAAAATTTAGACATCTTAGAAAGTGACAATATGACCTTAGTAAACGTTTTTGGTATTTTATAAGTCATAAATAAATAATTATAATTAGTTAATTAATTTAAAAAAATATTTATTTTCCTATAATGTATTCATAAATTATTGAATCAATGTCTAATAGTTTTTAGATAATTTTATAAGACCCTACGTAATTTTTGAAAGAACAATACAATAAGTTTTAATCTTAAAAACTGTTTTTAAGTAAATTATGATTTAATTGAAATATTAAATTAATAATATTTAGAAATTTATTTTTTAAAAATGGACTTCATTTTTAGATTCTACACGTTAAAAAATGGTTGGGGTAAATATTTGTGATTTTTCTGAGAAACTTGAATTTTTGGTGAATAGTAGAATACATTAATTTACCATATAAATACATTTTAATTAAAACCCATTATTCCTGACATCACAAGTGATGTAAGCACCCAAATCCCGAACTCGCATGTCTTATTTACTATTCTTAGTCATCCAAGACTCACTATTCCTTGTCTTAGGTGAAATTAATAAACTAATCAATTTTATATTAAGGAAACCCCTCTCCCCTCCACTATAAAAGCCACCCTTCACTCCCTCTTTTCATCACGCCTCTAAAGCTCCAAGCCTTCTCTAAACTCTTCCCAAACATCTTCCCTAGAACCTTCCCCACGCCCAAAATCTTCTGGTCTCATCAAAATACCAATCCTATCTTCCTTAAGGAGGATCTCAAGAAGAATATTCTAGATGTAATTTCTCTCTCTCTTCTCCTTTAATTTCCTTTCATGTTCAAGTTCCTTTCTTGATCTCTCCCCACATATATTCATCCAATCTGTTTTTTAACTCCTGTATTATACATATAATATAATTTTTATGATTCTAATAACAACCCACACCCATTCCCTCTTCCTTTTACTTTATTAAAGAGAACGTTGTTCATGAGGTGTTAATTTCTCACCTTCAAAAACGACATGCTCTCTTCTTCCATTTCAACCTTTATATCTGGTCATAAAACCATTTTTATGGATGAAACAGATTATTTTATATGTATTATGTTCTATTTTAAGTTATGGAAATAATTTATGAAAAAATTACTCTGTTAAATGTTAAAACAAGTTTGTTGTGATCCAAAAACCGCCCAAATTAACCCAAATAACCATCATTAAATTCTTATCTAATGATTCACCCACATGGATCTAATATAATTCATTATAAAAATCATTCAATCTCCTTTAATATCACTAATAACATGTAATATAATTTTTGGGTGTTTACCCATGATCTACCCGAACATCAATTTAAGAATACAGGTGGACCGCTCAAGAAAACCATAAAAACAAACATCCCCAAACAACGTTTTTAAACTCTATAAGTCATAAAAAGGTACATAATATGACATAATGAAACCATAATGAACACTATTAATGTATAAAAGGTTATATAATTTCTAATTAATGAATATAATGTCATTATACAGGACATTAATGAGAAGGAGTCATTCGGGTACAAGGTACGGGGAAATCTCGAACCCAATTTTTATTCCTTCGGGTTCTCCCTCTTTCACTCCATTTTTCATATGATTACTCCTAAAATATCATTTGTTCATAATTTACTTTACTTTTATGTGATATACATGTTTGTCACTTGTTTTTATCTCCATCAAAAAGTTTTCGAAAAGAACTCTTCTTTCAAGATCTCACCTTTTACCTCTCATTCAAGGTTGATGGTTCTTGTATCAAGTATGTTGTACTCTCTTTCTTTTCGGAACCCAAAGCTTATGAATATTTTATTATGAGATGAAACACATTCCTTTACATGGTTTATTTATGTACATGTTTGATATGTTTTCCTTGTGGCAATCATGATAATGATAATATTAGGATGTGACGGGTGCACCCGGAATTATATAGTGCTCCAATGCATTGGGTAAAGTGATGAATCTAATGAATAAATGTGAAATGATATGTGAACAAGATGCTAGTTCCGTTCACAATTATGTGTGGTAGTTAACCACTAAGACATTATGTTTCATTTTTATGCATTGCCCCATTTCATGTTTATTGTTTATACTCCTCTCATGTTCATGATCTTTTTCCTACGTCATGATTATGCTCACCCCATGCTATATTGTTCTTATCTATCCTCTTACTGGGATTCTATCTCACCCCTTTTTATGTATATCCTCAGGTGGATAAATTTATTAAGGAGAGGACAAGTTCCACTAAGAAGCTAGTGAAGAATAAATTAAATAAATGTTTATGGTTGATGTTGTATTTGTTATGTATGGTCCTAGTTTTCCCAAGACACTAAACCTTTGGATCCTCTGTTTGTAAAAATGTTATGTTGTTTAACTTTGAAATTATGTAATAGTAATTTAAGAGAAGTTTGGGTTGCTATATCCATGCCCTTTTCTATATCAAGGGAATTCAACATTATGAACTATAACATAATTATTATAAAGATTATTTTATGAGTTCCACATTACTTTATCGTAGAATACATGACGTAGTTTAGTGAATCCATGATATATGATCAATGTGGCACACTTATGCATGAAATTAAATGTTTATGAAGGGTGTGCTTGGATAGCATTCCAAAGAATTTTCTAAGACTATTATCATGATAAATCATTTTAAATGAGGATTTACTCATGAAAATTGATGTGCAATGAGGTATTAATCATTATCCATGTGAAATGATCTTTGGCTAATGAAAATACCATGTTAAGTTTTGTTGCCACATTTCCATGTTATGATAATCATGTTATATCATGTCTTTATGTTCATGTGTCTTTTATGCTCTGTTGATATACTGATTTCCATAAATGCATTGTATTCTTCATTTATTCCATTTTTACTCCCTTACTAGGCTTTATAAATTTTCTTTTTCTTATGCACTTCCTCAGGATATCCCATGAAATTATATGTACGCGAGAATATAGTGGTCAGGTAAAAGATTTTTCAATAAAGAAGTTGTGTTTCATGTTTTATGTATTTATGTAATGTTCTTATGCCCTAAAAACACTATATCTTTCTATAATATCTATTATATCAAGTGAATATTTTATGTAATAATTCATTTTTATGTGTGTAGTAAAGACTATGGTTTTCATTGTTGGTATCAAAGGGAGGTTTAGTTATTTTTTCAATTAGGATTAGAAAACCCTAGAAAAGCCTTAAGGATAATCCTAAGTATAATAAGAAAATCCATATGTTTTTGTGAGTATTGAGTAAGTGTTTTATCAAGTAAATATATACCTCTCTAGATACAAGATGGTAGAGGCGGCTCTGGAATAGATGTACCTAGAAGTGAAAACACCGACATGGAGTTTCGGGCTTGATTTGGGGTATCCAGGTACATGACAATGGGCCTTGGTGCACTCTTTATTATGACACTCCCATGGGATATTTTTTTGGAAAATTCACAATATTACTATGAACCATTAAGACGAGAATAAAAAATTCCCCTTATAATATATATTGGGAAGTTGATCATAGATAATGTTTCTAAAAGCCTATAGATTCATAAGATGATGAAATAAATGGTATTTATAAGGAATCTATTTTTTCATGGATTACACTTTATTTGTTACCCCTATGTTTTCTTTTATTCTAGAAAATCACTGGTAATAGGAGGAATCATGCTAACGACCAATGTGAAGAAAAATGTGATGATTGTTATAATTAAATGGCCAATCCAATGAGAGAAGGAATCTCTTACTCTCTCAGGATACACTCATAGTTATTTTGAGAATTGAATAGAAACATGGGACAAGAGGAAAATTCAACCCCCCCCCCCTAAGAATGATCAATTCGTAGTCGAGATATTAATGAGAAAAAGTCTTACTAAATTTAATGGAACATATTATCCCTAAATTTCCAAAAAATGGATCAAATCCTTTGAAAATATATTCTACATCCTTCAATGTTCCGTAAAGAGATGATTATTCTGGATGCTTATCATATGGAGGCTGAAGTTGATCAATGGCAAACATTGATCAAAAATTTTAATTCTAAGGAGGAGATAAAGGCTTTGTAATTTCAGGTTTTCAAAAAAAAGTTTTCGATAAATATTTTTTGAAAACCCTCAAACATGAAGACAGAATTGAAATTTATTTACCTCAAGAATAAATTGATAAATCTGTCAGAGAATACAAGGAAAACATCACAATTCATGCACTATATGCCTCTGGCTTTGTCATTACCCATGATTATAAGGTTGACTGCTTCATTGGGGGGCTGAATCCTAACCTATAGAAGGGGCTAAAAATTTGAGTCTTCAATTTATAGGAGGAAATTGTCTCATGTGCCCTAAATGCCAAAATGGAGGTCGAAAATATGAGGGGTATCATGGGGATTGGAAGCGTAAGGTGGACATTAATTCTAGTGTCTAGTTGGATAAATCCAATGGTGCGACACATATCCACCACCCCACTTGCCAAATTTGTAGAAGGAAGCAATGCTTAAATTTACTAAAGGGGATAGGGAAATGCGTTGGTGTGGAAGAGAAGGGAGAATATCCATTAACGGTCGACAAGGAATAACAAATTCTATGAAAGAGGAGAGGAATTATTCATTAGACCCTCAACGCATAGTTCATTTCTTCAACATCAAAGTAGTAGGGACCATGCAAACTAGTTCTCTAAGAAAAGGGTTTTCAGAGGCAACCAAAAACCTCCAAAGTAGAAATAGAGATATTTTTTCCATTAGTACAACCGGTGTGAACCCCAAAAACGATTTGGTGATCGGTACACTAGTTATTCATTAAAGAATGTAGAATGTAAGTTTTTTGTTCTGGTTCTATTCATTCTTTTTTATCCCAAGTCTTTAGTAAAACAAACCCAACACCCCCAACAATCATTGATGTAAAAATGTCCGTGAGTACGGAAAATGGTGCAATCATTTTAACCATTAAATATAACTCATTCTATGTCACAATTTATGGTATGAACTTATTAGAAAACCACATCATACTCCCTCTGGTAGAATATAATGCATTTCATGGCACAGATTGGACTTCCCTATATAGAGCCAACATAAATTTCTGTGAGAGGGAAATCACTATTTAAATGGAGAATCAAACCCCAAATCTATACAAGTGCAAAGTGGAATATTCATCATCCATAGAACTATCATCTGAAGAATGGATATTACTTCCCTATGAGTACATGTATCAAGCTCAGATTATTGAGTCTAAGGGAAAAACAATCTTTTAAGACATGCATATTGTGAGGGAATTCGTGAAAGTATTTACCATAGAATTACCAGTCTTCCTCTTAGAAGAGACGTTGAATTCTAAATTGACCTTATACTTAGGGAATTTCCAATACCCATGAATCCATATAGAATGGATGATGTGGAGCTTGAGGATCTGAAGAAACAACTATAGTAGAATCTAGAAAAAGAGTTTATATACCCATGTGCTTCACCATGGGGTGAACCAATCCTCATCGTTAAGAAGAAGGATGGTTAAATGCACATTTTCATTGATTATTGTGACCTAAAAAAATCACGATAAATAAAAAGTTTCATATCCTATGAATTGATGACTTTTCGAATCACCTACGTGGAGGATAATACTTCTTCAAGGTGTATTAGTGGTCAGGATAGTACCAAAGAAGCGTGAAGAAGGAAGATATCCCCAAGGCTTCTTTTCATACAAGGTATGAGCACTATGAATTTATAGTAATGCCTTTAGGACTCACCCATGATTCAAAAAGCTTCATTTACTTTATTAATAGAGTATTTATATTTTACATTCACAAATTTGTGGTTGTTTGTATAGATGATATTTTAATATACTCAAAAAACAAGGAGGAGGATGAGGAGTGTCAAAGGACTATACTAGAGACCTTGATAAAGGATACGTTCTATGAGTAGTACAACAAGTATGAGTTATGGTTGAAGGAGGCATAATTTTTGGGCCACGTCATCACCAACAATGGGATATCTGTTCATTCTTCCATGAAAGCTACAATTAAGGGATGTAGAGGCTATCGTCTATAACAGATATCTGTAGCTTTAATGGGTAAGCTGGATATTATCGCTAATTTGTGAGAAATTTATCATAATTATTGAACCCTCTTACCAAGATAAAATGGAATGGAGTAATGGTTTCTTAGAGTTAAGAATGTGAAGAGAGCTTCATGGAGTTGAAAAGGAGGCTTATCACTGCACCAGTACTCACACTGCCAATAACTGGAAAACTCTTTGTGGTGTAAAATTATGCTTCAAAGGGGGGTTTTAGGCATTGTGCTAATAAAAAATTATAAATTGATAGCCTACTCCTCAAGGAAGGTGAATATTAATGAGAAAAGCTATTTCACGCATGATATGGAGTTGCCGGTAGTGATCTTTGTGTTGAAAATCTATTGAAAATTTCTATACAGGGAGAATTGAGAGATATATTATCGATCCCATGTTTCCCAAGTATATATTCACACAAATGGAATAATATGTGCTAATGAATATGGATAGAGCTCATCAAATATTGTGAATTCTCAATCCACTCCCATCCCAGTAAGGCAAAGAAGGTGGAAGATGCTCTAAGTAGAAAGGCTCCTACATCTTTATCAATGATGAATTTGAAAAGGATACAATCTTCTATGATTTTACGAGGATGTAAATTGGAATCATTAAGGGAAGAACATCATCAATATTTTTAGTAATGATTTCTCAAACATCCCTCATGGAGAAAATATATATTCAAAGAAAGGATATGGAAATTCTGATAAGGGTGGATGCTATCATGAATGGGAAATCCTCAATGTTCATAGTTTTAATGGATGGAATTGTGAGATTTGGGTTACAATTTTATGTACCATATGATCCATGGATAAAGAAGTATCATCTGAATGATGCACATGGCTCCACCTTCTCTATTCACCCAAGAATCTCAAAGATTTATTAGGATCTCCAGGAAAACATTTTGTGGGAGAATATGAAAAGGAATATTTCTGAATGTACATAAATGTTCCTTGTATTTCAGCATGTGAAGAATGAGAGGCATATAATTAATAGGATGATGAAACCCCTACCATAACAACATCGAAATGGGAGAATAGTACCTTGTACTTTTTCACTGGACATCTAAGGACATCCAGAGGAAAAAATACTTTATGGGACTTTGTGGATTGTCTTACAAATATATATCACTTTATCACGAATTGAGACGACTTCTCATTGGATCATCTTGAATGGATTTACATCAAAGAAGTGGTAAGGATACATAGAGTACAATAATCAATTATATTCGATCATTGTCCAAGATACATATAAAAGTTCTATAAATGTATCCAACAAGCTCTAAGCACTGAACTGAACAGAATTACGGCCTATCATCCTCAAACTGATGGCCAATAAGAGTGAAATATTTAGACATTAGAAAATATGTCAAGAACATGTTCTATGGATGTCAAAGGATGATGGGGACAACGTCTACCACTAGTTCAATTTTCCTAAAAAACAATTTCCACCCAAGTATCTGAATGGCACCATATAAATCCCATTATGGGAAAATGTACATAACACCAGTGTGTTGGGATGAAGTCAGTGAGCATAAGCTTCTAGGACATGAAATGGTTTATGAAATGTTGGAGAAGGTGAAAACCATTCACCATCATATCAAGGAAGCCGAAAGTCGATAAAAGAGTTATCTAGATAACTGTCGATGAGAGCATGAGTTCAAAGCTACAGATAAGGTATTTCTCCTCATATCTCCATGGAATAATGTCATGAGGTTTAGAAATAATGGGATGTTAAGTACTAGTTCCATTGGCCCCATTGAGATTCATGATCGTGTCGGGGATGTGGCCTATCGACTAGAACATCTACCTTCCCTGGCCAATGTACACGATGTATATCATGTATCACTCTTAAGAATGTACATACCCAACCCTTCACATGTACTCTCTTCAGAGGTAGTATAGTTATAGGAAGATATTTATTACAAGTAGTAGCCTGTGAAGATCTTTGATCATAGAAATAATGTTCTACGTAACAAGACTACCCACCTGGTAAAGGTACTATGGGAACACTATAAGTACGAAGAGGAAATATGAGAATTGGATTAGACAATGAAGGAAATTTACCAGTAATGGTTTTGACGATCAATTGTCAAACAAAATTTCAAGGGAGATATTTCATAAGGGGTATGATTGGAACGACCCAGTCATTTATTAATGAAAAATATCTTAATATAATTAAATGTATTATTATGTAAAATTGGTATATAACATATGAAGATAATTGTTTTTATGTTTTGGGATTTTGAAAAACCATTACAAATTTTGATAGTGTCTAATTTAGTCATTAAATAGTGATCATATGATCAGTTTAAATATAGGGCTTTAAAAAATTCAATTTACACATACAATCGAAGTGATGACCTCATCCAGTAGACTTTCCCCGTATGAATCCCATTTGTCGGAGAATGGAAATGAGGTGGTGCCATTGGTATTGTCTCTTAACCAATCCCATGGTGAGCTTCAACACGTTATGATCGAAAAGAACTGCCTACATGAGAAGTGGAAGTCGGTAGAGATTACCACATGGGGGATGTTATCCAAGATACCCCAAGAGTATGTCACATTCACTCTCCATAACCATAGGTATTATACAGGTGTTATCCGGGGTTATGTAACAAGACTCTAGAACTTTGATTATGTACAATATTTTTATAGAGAATATAAATTCATTTTATTATTGGTACATTGTAAATAGTTTTTAATGAAAAATAGCATTTTTAGTTAATATTCAATTAAACAATCTATTTGTGTGAATTAAGAGATTATTTTATTGAATAATATTTTAATAAAATATTATTACTAAATTACTTTTTATTAAATATTAATGATCATATAATTTTTATGAATACAATAGTGATTTTTATTATGTTTTGAAAGCTGTTTTTATCAAAAACCATTAATTTTTCATAAATATAGATTTTTTATTTTAAAAGTAAATTTCCACAAATTTATAAAATTTATTAGATAAAATTAATATTATTTTTAGAATCACGATCTTGATATTATCCAACTATGATTTTTTCATAATATTCTGAGACAATCGAATTTTTGGGTAAAAAATAAATACTGTTTAAATAAATAATGTGTTTTATGACAACATATTGAACCAATAGTGAATTAATAAAATACAATAAACATTATGTTCAGCCGATATATGTTTTACTTTTAAAATATTTTGATTTTAGGTTTTTTTATTTATTTTACAAATCCTTAGTTGACACTCCTAGTCTTATAAAACAATTTAACTTTTTAAAATTATATCATTAAGAGTGTGACTCACCACCACATAAGCAAGCCTGACATTATAAGATGTTTGACCATTGGCATTATAAAATAATTTCATCCACTATGCTTTGAAATAAATCATGGGCTGGTTTCCGGTTTTGAATAGCATAATGTGTGGTGTCCATAACCTAAATAATAATACATTCCTACTATTTTACTATATAAACCGACCCAATTTCCCACTTTCTCTTCACTAAAATCCTTTGGAACTCGACCAACCTCTGCCCTAATCTCTCTATAATCCTCCTAAGTTTCCCCAAACTCCAAATATGCCTCTCTCATTCCACTCCCTAGACATTGGTATCATATTTCCATATAAGGGATTTTCTTCCATTCTGATTTTTGTCCAAATGTCATTACGTTATTTTTCCCTTTTAATATTAATTACAAATTTTTGGTATGATTTAACATCACCCCCATAATCCCTCCTTATTTTGTAATGATAAGTTACCCCTGTATCTCTTAATATATCCTTCCATTTACACCCATTACCATGCAAAAATTCTGTAAGGAATTTCTCTTTTCACATTTACATTAAAGAATGTCTTTTGTATTATGAATCTAAATTACGTTACATATGTTGGGAAATGTATCCATATGACCCCCATATTATCCATTTCTAGTATGTATGATTAGACATCCCTTTCTCTCTCATCAACCATTTTAATGAATTCTTATGTCACGCCGTTATGCTTCGAAAATTGCACCATGATTTTCAAATCCAAAGTCATTGTGTAGTGAATACCACACCAATTTCTCTATCAGGGGTATTCACCTTTATGAATAGTTATTTATTTATTGTAGAGTTTCACCTATGATATCCACATTCTTTTATCATTGAATAAATGATTATGTTTACTGAATCAATGTCATATTATCCACATGGAACACTTATGCATGAATTGAAATGTTTATGAAGGAGGTGCCCTGATAGCGCTCTAATGCATTGGGTAAATATTATTATCATGATACATCAAGTGCAATGAGGATTTAATCATTCTAATTCAAGTGAAATGAGGGTTTACTCATTCTTCATGTGAAATGAGAACTTTATCATGCTAATATCATGTTATGTGTTGTTCCCACATTTACATGTTATGATAATCATTCAACTTCATGCCTTTATGTTCAGGTCTCTATTATGCTCTATTGTTATGTATATTGCCTAACCTATATTTTATTCTTCTTGTTATTACTTGTCTACCCTCTTACTGGGCTTTATATCTCACACTTTTCTCATTAATTTCCTCAGATTATCACATGTAATTCTACGTACGAGGGAATGTAGTGGTCATGTAAAGGTTGTTTTCAATAAAGATGTTGTGATTCATGTTTAAAGTGGTTATATAATGTTCTTAATACCCAAAGACACTAGAACTCTCAATCTTCTATTTTGTATCAAATGAATATTATTTGTAAAAAATATGTTTTAGTGTGTAATAAAGAGTAGGGTTGTCATATTATGAGGATAAAAAATATCCAATATTTATGGATTTTCAATGGCTTGATCTTGAATGTTTGATGCAATGAGTGGAATATTCTCCCAATCAAATGTGTGTTCAACTATATATTAATGTAAATTTTAAACGTGAACTAAATTAATATGTAGAGATATATGAGAAGGTTAAAAATAATCTTGAGTTTGATCACATTATTATATATTTATGCAGTCCAGGAACTGAGCATGTCTTCTATCCATACCACATTTGAAAAAAGTCCATTAATTTGTTGCTTGGAGTTCTACATTCATTATTTATCATGGATGTAAAAAAATGAATAATTATATATATATAAGTGTATTTATTTGAATGTATTGAAGATTAATATTTTATATATTTTGTCTCAGTGCTTGGTATGCTAGTATGTCATGATTGGGAAACAAAATTCTACAGTCATGTAAAAACTATTATCCATGGTAGAATTTAAATGGAAAAATTATTGTGGATATTGTCATTGGAATCCCTAAAATTTCTAAAGGTAATAATGGTAAATGGGTTGTAGTTGATTACCTCAAAAAGTTAGCACACTTCATCTTATCAAATAATATTAATCTATCGACCAACATTAATAAATATATATTAAGTAAGTTGTAAGGATTCGTGGATTAATATATTCCCTTCACTCTGATTAGGATTCACTGTTTACCAAAATTTTCTTGATAAGTATTTATCATACCCTGGATATGTAGATATGTTTAAGCACTACAAGTCAACCTTATAAAGATGGTTCTCCTTATAGGAAAATTCAAACCCTAGAGGGAATTTTGAGGTCTTGTTCAATGCATTTCATTGGTGTTTGGGATCAACACTTCCTCTAGTTATGGTTTGTTACAATAATATCTTACACTCATGCATTTATATGGATCCTTATAAATTCCTTTCTATAAATAATAGTATAAATCCAATTATTTTATATTAATTTAGAGAAAATATTCCTACAGAACCATATGTAGTAAAGGAAACACTGAATAATGTTAGATCCAATAAATAGCCCATCAACCCATGTCAGAATTGATATAAATGGTTTGCTAAAATCAACAGAGAGACAGAGAGATTAATGTTATTGGGAATTTTTTATGTATGAAAATTTCCAATGAATAGTGTTATGTGAATCTATATGTAATAAATCTTTATACCTAGTTATATCATCCCCTTTGATATTCTTAATCAAGTATGGATGATTCCTTATTGCTCGGTGCTTCCATAGAACCTCTCCCAAGATTATGATGTTTTCTATGTACATATCCTAAGAATGTATATACATAATAGATCACATTTACTAAATCAAATATAATAGTAGTAAAATATGAAATTAATTATGTGGAAAAACCAATGGATATCATAGATTTTATATAGAATTTAATATGAATCAATATCAATCACATGGCTAAATTATTTTGGAAAAACCACTAGTTTGAGGATGATTTGTATAACCCGAAGGAAGTAATGTCAGGGGCAGCGGTTCGCTCAACCATGCGCTCAGCGGCACGCGAACCGTGCAATTGATCATTTTTTTAAATGAATGAATTTGGTTTTTTTTATTATTCATATCATTTTTATTTTTATTTTTATTTATTTCTTATAATTTATATTATTTTTATTTTTATTTATATTACTACTATAGTTACTATCATTTATATTATTATTATTGTATTATTATAAAAAAACCTAATCTACCCTAGCTACGCGGCTGCCCCCCTTCCCCTATCCAGTTTTTTCTTCCTTTCTTCCTGTGGCGCCTCCCGTTTATCCTATGTCCCTGGCGCTCCCTCCTCCTTGCCCAGCCGCCACCCCCAACTGCTCCGTGCCTCCTTGCCGCTCCGACGCTCCCCCCCCCGAATGTCGTTCCCGGCTCCGCTCGCCCCGGCCTTCGTCGCTCCTCTCTTGCCTGCGCGACCTCTGGCGTCCCCCACTCTTGCACCGGCCTCCTCCAGACCCAGCTCTAGCACCTCCGGCCTTCGCGCGACCCCGACCTCCACTGCTCCCCTCCCACTCTTGCAACCCCACCCCGTCATCCCACTGCATTCGGTGTCCCCTCATCCCGGCCTCCCGACCTCCGGCCAGTCCCTTCTGCCTCGCCACCGATCTCCGGCCTCCCTCACCACTACCTGCCTCGCCGACCAGCACTTCTGGAGAGGCCCCGCTACAGGACAGTGACCTCCGGTGTCCCCCGCTCTTGCACCGGCCTCCTCCCGACCAGGCTCTAGCACCCCCAGCCTTCGCGCGACCCCGACCTCCAATTCTCCCCACCCACTCTGGCAACCCCTCCACATCATCCCACTGCCTTCGGTGTCCCCTAATCCCAAGCTCTTGACCTCAAGCCAGCCCCACTGCCTCGCCACCAGTCTCCGGCCTCCCTCACCACTGCCCCCCTTGCCGGCCAGCACTTCCAGAGAGCCCCCGCCACCGGCCAGCGACCTCTGGCCCCCATAAGCACCCCATGCCTGCCCTTCCAGTGAGCCCTGCCACCGTACTGCGGCCTACGACCCCCTCCAGCGACCTCCGGCCGAGCTCCGGCGAGCCTCGCCTCCAGCCAGCCGCCCTCCAACCGTCGTTCCCTTTAGACAGCCGATCTGCAACCCCCCGTGGTAGTTTTTTGTTGTTTTAGATGTTAAATATTGTGATTGTTTTTTTCAAAGGTTAATCTGGTTTTAGTAGGTTTGATTTTTAATGGAGATGGTGGTTTTGGCTTCCTGCAGTTGTGGTCACGGTGCGAACGAGGTTTCACACCATTTTTGGGTGGTCCTCCCACATTTGAGGTAGGCGATTCCTCCTATTAGATTTGTTTAATGAATTATTTTTCATTTTCTATTAAATTAGCATGTTATTTAAAATATTTGTTCTATGCAGAGTTTGTTTTCAGCTTTTGTTGAGTTGCTTCACTTGTTTGAGTGTAGTTTTGTGGTAAAACATTGTTGTGCACCATGAGAATGTTATATCAATTGACTAACTGATTTATTAAATTATTTTTTATACTACAAATATATATATATATATATATATATTTGTTAAGTGTTGATGTGAATTTGATCAAAAAAGTGTTTTTAAGGGGTTTATGTTGGTTCTGTGTGTTTAAAGTCACGATACGATTTTCAAAATTGCTTCATAAAGTTTTAAACGATATATTAAATAATTTTGAGGCTTCGAGTTTGGTTTTGAAAATGTGTTTAGGTGCAAGGACATTAAATGTATAATTCATTGTGTAGTGCAATTTTTTCTGGTTTTCACTCCAAGTGTTTTCTTGAAATGGGTCTTTGTCTTGGCGTCTTGTGGTTTTGTTAACACTTTGCCGATTTTTTAAGTGGCCTAAAAAATAATGTTGATGGTGTGAGTTGTGTTAAGAAAATATGTCGAGGTGGTTCTTTATCATTGTTTTCAATTGGATTGTTTTATGTCTGTCTTTGAGTTATTTTAGTTTTATGAGTTTATTGCAGTGCATTTGCAAGGAAGCCCGCGATTTTGCGGTCATCAGCTTGCACTTTCTTGTACGCCTGCGTGAGGCATGTCGAACCTTTGTGTTTGGACTGTGAGCTGAGTTAGGTCCCCCAATACTCTCACCATCAAATTTAGAATTTATTATTTTCTTGATGTTTTATTAATTTTAATGAATCATAAATAAAATAAGATAACTAATTTTTAAATTATTAGTTACTGTGAAAAGAGCTGTTTATTTTATACCGAACACTTGAAACATTTTCATGATGAGCGGACACCCAGTATTGAAATAATGCATGTTTGGTCTTTAAACATAACTCACAGAATTTAAATGGTACTTCTAGTTTTAAAGATAAATGATTTATTCTGAACAAGTGTTTTGGGTTTTCTCTTGAGAAATGGTGTTTTTCATCAAAGTTGGTTAAGGCCCATTTTCCACCTGATAAAAGTAGAGTGTTTGGGTATATTTCAAAAATGGTTTTACTTGTGATGTGAAAGTAGTGGTTTCTTTTGAAATATAGGTGATTTTCAAAGGATGTTTAAATCTAGTTTGGCACTTTAATAAAATGAATTATTTTGGAAAAACATTCTTTGATGTGACTCAGGGGCCATCCTCTTGTATACAGTGATTGTGTGAGTTGCTGAGCATGAGGTTTGTGCATTGTGGCTAGTTACTTTATTGGAATTATTGACTCACCCCTCTTTTATTGTATGCATTGACATGAGAACCCAACATAGTGAGTGAATCTTATGAAACGATTGCTGCACTAGTTTAGATTACGCACTGGATAGTGGCACCATAGTAGGGGAATACTGAGTTATTGCTGATATGGGGATTGGGCCTCTCGGTTAGACTATGTAGGGCCATTCCGAGAATTAGAGTGTTATGATGTCATCGAGTTAGGGCATGCCTTCAAGATGAGTCACATGTATAATACGTTCTAGATTGTTCACGATCTCCTAGGTTCGACCTATGTTTCTTTTAGTGTTTATTTTTAAGTGGCAGATGATTTAGTGGTATAGTTAGGTTGCTGGACCATGTGTGTCACTTTCCTTCCATTTCCCTTAGTGTGTGTTGTGTGTGGTTTTTCCCCATCGACTAACAATTGAAATTTGAATTTCTAACTAGCTCGCAGAAGTGTCTTAAAATGCAACGCGCCTGTTTCGTTCAATCATTAAACTTGTTTTTAAATTAAAAAGGGCAATAGACTGTTACATGTTTTAGAAATGGAAGTGTGTGTGTGGAAACCAATATTTTAGATAATTTAGATTAAACATGGAATTGATAAATTCTTTATTTAGTGGTAGTAAATTTGGAATATATTTATCCAGATAGCCTACTGAGTTATAATACTCAAGACTATAGTGTTTTCTTGTTTTTAGTTCTATTATAGGTTCGGGCATCAGTTTTTCTCCTTGAGAGACGTTGGTTGTGGTATTGGAGAGTGACCCACGGGGTCACGCAGAGTTTTGGTCGTAGTCAGATTGGTAGCGTTGTGGGTTAGTCTTTATTTATTTATTTTGGTTATATTTATTGTTCCACTTCTTAGTTGTTTTATTTTGGGCCAAATCTTTCCCACCTATTAAATTCTGATGCCCGGACCTAGTTTTTAGCCCATTGGGATCAGGAACACCCTTCGGGCCATGTTGCAGGATGGCTCAGGTGACCGATTCATGGTCGACCCGGGTTGGTTTGTGACAAAATGGTATCAGAGGAAGGTTGTTATTTAAGGTGTCTTGTAGTTGGAGATTAGGATTGTTGGGACATGATAGGTAGGTATTAGAAGGGCATCATGAAACCTCACCCATTCCTCACCTCAAGTCTCCAGGGATTGTCCGGGAATTGAGTGTTTGTTTCGTTCTGGTTTGTTTTGGATTGAGGGATTACAATAGAGGTAAAACGATGTTACATTTTGATCACACATGGGTTAGTGACCCATTTGGAGTCCGGGTACATATTTTGAATTCCTAATAGTAGTTGAAACTTACTTGGGGCATGATCCACTATCATGTCGCCAGGTTAAGTGTGACCGCTAGTCCCTCACTCCGGTGGTTTGATGCTAGTTGAGTGTCGTTTTCCTTCTGGTTGCTGTAAGTGCGTTATTGGAAATGAGAAGGGTTTTTTAAAATGGTACTGATTTCTTTTAAATGACTTTAAATTTATGAAATGAGATTTTTTAAAACATAAATCTTTGGGTTTGGAAAAATGGTGTTTGTTTATAACATGGTCGAGAATGTTTAAGGGTGAAACCTCAGGTAATCTTTATGAACATTTTCACATGTGATAGGATGGGTGGAAAGTGTGTATTGGTGCGTATTAATGAATGTGGATGAAGACATGTGAAACAAATCATGGGATTACCTAGTTTTTTTTGAAATTAATGTCTTGACCTTGTTTTCTAAATTGGTTTTTATAGAGGAATATGGTTTTGGAAAGTGATTTTGGTTTGAAAAGTGGATTTGGTATTTGGAAAGTGTTCTTGAATGAAAGCGGTTTTGAAATAAAAAAAATGGTGGTTTTGGAATTTAAAATGGAATGGGAATTTTGGATAGTGAATTTTGGGTTGTGTTTGTGGTTGTTTTTTGAGCTATTTGTTTTTGGATGAGGGTGCTTTATTGATGTTGCTTCGATTGATATCGGTTTCGGCATAGTGCTTCATATGTTGTTCAAAAATATAGCCCAGAATGGTCCTCATAGTTTTTGATGAGTCATACCCCGTTTTTTGTCCTTATCGGACGTTGTTTTTCCTCCGTGGTGATTAGAGTCTGTTAGAGTAAGTGCAGTGGCTTGAAGAGGTCGAGCGCATCTTTAGGGTATTGGGAACACCTGAAGCTATTAGAGTGCTTGCCGTTTTGGGTCTGTTCGATGGTCCAGCTCAAGACGAGTAGGAGTTTTTCACCCCGCCATCACTACAAGTTGGGATAACCTGGGTTCCTTTAAAGTCACCTTCATCAAATGGTTTATACTTGAAGATTTGAAGATGAAGAGTGTGGAAGAACTCATTCATATTCAACAGGGCCAACAGACGGTGAAAGCGTGCATTGACAATTTCAAGGAACATGTGTCTTTCTCTGGAGGTAGTGTCGTGGGATTTGATGAAGACTCCTGCATTCATCAGGGGTATTTTTCCAGAGATCAAATAGTGGGTCATCCCTTATTGGGGACATCATTTTGAGATGTTGGTACATGATGTGTTCTTAGCTGAGTTGGTCTCTGGAGCATAGACAGTTGGCAATCCACTGTATCCAGTTTCTCATGAAGGCCCCCATATGGCATGCAGAGTGTGATAGATGAATTTGTTTATGAAGATTCCTCTATAGTGACTCTGGTTACCAGTTCTTCAGATTGTCCAATGGTGTACCATCAGTGTGGAAGTTTAGGGCATGAAAATCCATCATGTCACACCCCACCGACGACGTGCCATCATTGCAGGGGTCCAGGTCATCTAGAGATGTTTTGCAGGAAGCATTGTGTGAGGAAGACACTGTGAACAGAAGATTCCAGTCCATGACTATGAGACAGGAGATGCTTCAACCACTAGATCCCCAGCCATAGGTCTTGGGGTGAAGCTCGCGCGTAGTCAGGAGTTGTTGGGGATGTGACGCCTCAGTTCAGGTTTCGTGTTCCGTGTTGGTAACAGAACATTTAAATCCCTTCTGTTATTTTCCTTCCATTTTTAATGTTTTTGCATAGTTGATGGTTCATTTTTTTGTCGTGAGGTTGGGATGAACGTGTTCATATGTAATCCAAATAGTCACGTTTGTCTGATTATGTTGTTCTTGATCGTGCATCCTTCTTAAAAGTCTGTTTGGACTTTTCGTGGGTTAATCTTGGATTAGCGGTGTATGTTTGGAGATGTAAGTTCCTGTGAAGGAGTTAAGTATTGTAGTTATACTCGGGTTCATTTTTGGAATAATTTCCTTCTCGGAGGTTTTTCTCTAATTTTCGAGGTTATTGTTATGGGTCGAGGGTTCCAGGTTTCATCGGAGGTTTTGTTTCGATCATGCTATAGAGGATAGTTTGGACTGGTTTGGAGTTTCTACGTCACCCCCTCCCAGGGTGGTATGTTTAGGTGTTAAATTTATGCACTAGTTTAATTATTTTGGTGGGGAGAGAATCACGTGTTCTCATGTTTTCTTATATTGTGTTTTCTTCCAGTTTCAAACAGGCATGGTGTCTTGTTTTATCTAGTGTTCGACAGGGTGACTTTCTGGTCGCAAAAAGTGTTTGTGGTGGGGAGAATTGTCACACCCCAACTTGTGGATGCACGACATGCGAACGGGTTATAGAACTGTGTGGCAGGGATGAAATGTTTCTTGTATGCGGTTAGTGCCAGGTGGCAAGGTCTGAGCGTGGTTCGCTCAACCGTGCACTCATCAGCATGTGAGCCATGCAATTGAATGTTTTTTTTAAAATGAATGAATTTGGTTTTTTTATTATTATTCATATTATTATTATTGTTATTATTCTTTATTTATTATTATTTATATTATTTATATAGTTATTTATATTACTAGTATTGTTATTACCATTTATATTATTGTTATTGTATTATTATAAAAAAACATTAATCTACCCTAGCAGCGCGGCTTCCCCCCCTCCCCTTTCACATTTTTTTTCTTCCATTCTACCTGAGGCGCCTCCCCTTTCTCCCATGTCCCTGGCTCTCCCTACACGTTGCCCAGCCTCTGCCCCGACTGTTCCACGCCACCCCACTACTCCAGCGCTCCCCTCCCGACCTTCATGCCTAGCTCCACTTGCCCCGGCCTTCGCTTCTCCTCGCCTACCTACTCGACCTCCGGGATCCCCCGCTCCAGCACCGACCTCCTCCCTACCCTGATCTCGCACCCCTGGCCTCCACACGACCCCCGACCTCCACCTCTCCCCTCCCACTCTGGTGACCCCGTCGCACCATCCCACAGCCTCCGGCGTCCCCTCATCCAAGCCTCCCGACCTCTGGCCAGCCCTTCCGCCTAGCCGCCGGTCTTCGGGATCCATCACTACTTCCAACCTCACAGGAAAACACATCCGACGAGCCCCCGCCGCTGGCCATCGACCACCAGCCCCCTTCGACGCCCCCTTCCAGCCCTTCTGGTGAGCCCCGCCACCGTCCAGCGGCGTCCGACCCCCTCCAGCGACCTCGAGCCGAGCTCCAGTGAGCCCCGCCTCCAGCCAGTAGCCCTACAGCCGTCATTCCCTTCAGACAGCTGATCTGCAACCCCCCGTAGTAGTTTCTCGTTGTTTTAGATGTTAAATATTGTTAGGGTTTGTTGTTCATAGGTTAATCTGGGTTTAGTTTGTTCTATTTTCATTGCATATGGTAGTTTTGGCTTCCCGCAGGTGCGGTCGTGGTGCGAACGAGGTTTCGCACCATTTATGGGTGGTCTGCCCACATTTGAGGTAGGGGATTCCACCTATTATATTTGTTTAATTATTTCGTTTGCGCCTTTAATTAACTTAGCATGTTATATAAATTATTTGTTTGGTGCAATGTTTTTTTCAGCTTTGGTTGAGTTGCTTCGCTTATTTGTGTGTAGTTTTGTCGTAAAACAGTATTGCACACCATGAGAATGTTCATTCAATTGTATAACTGATTTATTAAAATATTTTTTGTTCTTAAATTATATATATAGAGAGAGATTGTTAGGCATTGATGTGAATTAGATCGTAAAAGTGTTTTTAAGAGGTTGAAGTTGGTTCCGTGTGTTTAAAGTCATGATACACTTTGCAAAATTGTTTCAGAATGTTTTAAATGGTTTATTAAATAATTTTGAGGCTTCGAGTTGGGTCTTGAAAATGTTTATAGGCGCACGAGATTTAAATGTATATTTCATCGTGTCGTAAGCTTTTGTCTGGTTTTTCAATCCATGTGTTTTCTTGAAATGGGTCGTTGGCTTGGCATCGTCTGGTATTGTTAACACTTTGCAGATTTTTAAAGTGGCCTAAAAAATAATGTTGATGGCGTGAGTTGTGTTTTGAAAACATGTCGAGGTGGTTCTTTCATATTTTTTTCCTGTTTGGATTGTTTTAAGTCCGTCTTTGTGTTATTTTAGTTTTATGCATTTATTGCAGTGCATTCGCAAGGTAGCCCTTGATATTGCTGTCATCAGCTTGCGCTTGCTTGTACGCCTGCACGAGGCATGTCACATTTTTGTGTTTGGACTGCGAGCTGAGGTAGGTCTCCCACTGCACTCACCTTTAAATTTATAATATATTAATTTCTTTATGTTTTATTAATTTATTATATGACAAGTAAAATATGATAATTAATTTTTAAATGATTATTTGGTGTGAAAAAAGCCGTTTATTTTATACTGAACACTTGAAACATTTTCTGGACAAGCGGACACCCAATATTGAAAGAATTCATGTTTGTTCTTTAAACATAATTCACGGAATTTCAATTTTACTTCTAGTTTTAAAGATTAATGATTTATTCTGAACAAGTATTTTGGGTTTTCTCTTGAGAAATGGTGCTTTTCTTCAAAGATGGTTAATGCCCATTTGGCCCGTGATAAAAGTATAGTGTGTGGGTATATTTGAAAAATGCTTTTACATTTGATGTGATAGTGTTGGTTTATTTTGAAAGATGGGTTATTTTCAAAGGATGTTAAAAGCTAGTTTGACACTTTAATAAAATGAATTAATTTGGAAAAAAATTATTTGATGTGACTAAGGGGTGATCATGTTGTATACAGTGATTTTGTGAGTTGTCGAGAACAATGTTTGTGCATTGTGACTAGTTACTTGATTGGAATTGTTGGATCACCTCTCTAATATTGTATGTGTGGAAATGGGAACCTGGCCTTGTGAGTGAATCTTCATGAGAACGATTGCTCCACTAGTTTAGATTACGCACTGGCTAGTGGCCCTATAGTAGGGGAATAATTAGTTAATCCTTCAATGGGGATTGGGCCCCTCGATTAGGCCATGTAGGGCTATTCTGACTGTTAGGGGGTTATGAAGTCATAAAGTTAGGTCATGCCTTCAGGATGAGTCACATGTATTGAATGTTCTGGATTGTTCACGATCTCCTAGGTATATCCCATGTTTCTTTTAGTGTTTATTTTTATGTGGCGGATGATTGAGAGTTCTAGTTGGACTGCTGGCCCATGTGTTCCACTTTCTTTTCCATTTCCCTTAGTATGTGTTGTGTGTTGTGTGTGGTTTTCCCCCTATGATTAACAATTGAAATTTGAATTTATAACTTGCTCATAGAAATGTCTTATAATGCAGCACACCAGTTTTTTTCAATAATTAAACTTTTTTTAAAAATAAAAATGGAAATGGACTTTTACTTGATTTAAAAATGGAAGTGTGTTTGTGGAAACCAATATATTATATAATTTAGTTCAAACTTGGAATTGAGAAATTCATTATTTAGTGGTAGTGCATTTGGAATAGATTTATCGGGCCAGAATAATAAGTATTTATACTCACGCCAATAGTGTTTTCTTATTTTTAGTTCTGTTGCAGGTTCCAGCTTTAGTTGTTCACCTTGAGCAAGGTTGGTTGTGGTATTGGAGAGTGACTCATGGGGCACGTGGAGTTTTGTTCATAGTCATGTTAGTAGCTTTGTTGGTTGTTCTTTATTTATTTTCTTTGGTTATATTTATGTTTCCACTTCATAGTTATTTTATTTTGGGCCAAATCGTTCCCACATGATAAATTATAATACCTTGCACTGGTTTCTAGCCTGTGGGGATCGGGAATGCCCCTTCGGGCCATGTTGCGGGCCGACTCGGGTGACCTGTTCGGGGTCGACCCGGGTTGGTTCATGACAATTTATACATGAACCCTACAACCTCACCATTAAATTATAAAGTATTACTAGGAATAACAATGTTTTAAAAATTAAATATGATTTTTTTATGAAGAAAAGATATTTTTAATAATATACATGTTTTTTTTAATGTCATTATTTTCATGGAAAATACATTCTTCTCAAAAATGATTTTTATTTATTTTGGTGATAAAAATTAAATTAATTTGAAATATATTAATAAAATCGATATTTTAAAACTAAAATATTTTTTTATCAAAAATCTTAAAATAATTTTTGGGTTAATTTTTGTTAATTTTTAAATATATTAATTTTTTATTGAATTCATAAAAATAATGATTTTTTAAAAACATACATTATTTTTAAATAATTTAAAAAGATTCATATTGTATAAAAATTATATAAATGTAAAACATATAAAATACTTTGTGATTAAAAATTTATATTTCATTCGAATAATTTTTATATTGACCTTTTACATTTTAATATTATAATCATTGGTAAATTTATTGTTTACAAAATCACTTTTAAATTTCATTTGTGGGTTACATTTTAAATTAAAAATTTCCAATTATATAAAATAACTTTTAGTAATGGTATCCGATTTTTTTATTATAATATTTACTATAATATAATTATGTCAACTATAATTTGTGTAAAAATTGTTTGTTAAAATAGAATAAATAAATTTCTAAACATGAGGATAAAATGAGATTAAATGGTGTTAAAAAAGATAAGGATTAAAATGGTATTAAAACATGTCTAATTACCATTTTAATGACATATTTAGTCACTATATAATATGAGGTTCAATAATGATCCATTTTGAAATCTTTTTTCATTTTAAAATGTTGTTACACAATTTTCTGTGAAACAATTACTATTGTGTCATATCACCCACTCATTAAAGGGAACCCCCTATCTAGATTTCTTCACAAATCCAATTTGTTGTTTGAAAATTCCAAAATAAATAATTTTATTAACATTATATAACATCCTTGTGGTATTATTTTAATTAGTAAACCCTCCTATGAAGTATTTATAATTAAACCAAAATGGTTTCTCCAAAATAGTGGGGTGGTACTCAACTGTGTGTTTCAAATTTCGTCACTCTTCAAACCTATCATGACCAGACCCCCTGGGCCTATGCTATGAATATTCCTATCCTGCCTCCTGAATTCATCAACCTGCAAAGGAGAGTCACTTTCCTGAGTACCAATAAGCACACACATGCCCAACCATGTCCCACGCACTAAAAAGGAACCAGTATCACTAAAAACAAAGATGATTACAAGTAAAACTAAGAAAAGTGGGATAGAATAAAAACCCAATTACTGAACAAGAAACAAAAAACTACTCAAAAGAAATATTGAAGGCCATCTGCGAAAAACCAAACCTGATCACAATAATTGTGTTGCTACTGAAGTATGAAGTATAATGTCTTGTACACCTGATCCAATTGGGCCCCACCCAATCCATGGCCACCAAGTCCATAAATTTTGCATCTGTTATTCCCATATCCCTAAGAACCTCTAGGTTCTGGTCCACAAAAGTCTTAGTCGAAATTTCGATCATCTTCACCAGACACAACACTTGTGGGCTAA
This sequence comes from Viscum album, assembly GCA_963277665.1. Taxonomy (NCBI): domain Eukaryota; kingdom Viridiplantae; phylum Streptophyta; class Magnoliopsida; order Santalales; family Viscaceae; genus Viscum; species Viscum album. Next base: position 233,870,943 of record OY728157.1, on the reverse strand, counting down.
GCCCATGCTGCGGTGAGTGAAAAAGTACTCAGTTGGGAACATAAAAACAAAACAAAATATTATAGAGTAATCATCGAGTATATCACAAAACACATGACAACTAATAACATGTATACATTTAGGGAAGTGATAGAGGAATCATTTGTGAGACCATCTGACACCACTGATTAAGGAGAACTCCTCGTATAATGGGTACATTTTTCTGGACATGTCACAAAGAAGTGATTCCCACTAACCTTGACCTGATTAGGTTCACCTCCCCACCATGTACCGTGGGAATGTAAAGTCACATATACATTCTACCCACTAATCTTGTTCAATTGTTCTACTTCTCATCTTCACATACCATGGGCCTACAAAGTCACAGAGAAGTTATTCCCACCATGGGTATGAAATGTCATAGGAAGTGCTTCCCACTGCGGGACTACTATGTTACAGATAAGTGCTTCCAACTAGGCCATTGTAGAGTCTTATAGAGTAAAAAGGTTATAGTCATCCGGTCTCAGCCAACCGATGTGTTTCGTAAGTACTGTCCATGGAAGAACCGCTCCTCAATCCATTTGTCGCATCTCATCTTCAATTAAAGATTCATTAAGGGAATTCCAAGATTACTTCTACATAGAGAGGGTCCCAAATCGATAAACAACTCATCGATCTAATGTGTGGCTTTCAGGACATGATTTTTTTTGTAAACAGGGGCCGAATTCATCTGGGCCGGGTCCGACCAGGTCATACCGACTGGAACAACTCAACAAGGGGGTCCGACATACCCCAGTTGAGTTCTGATTGACTCTTCCTATATTGCTTTCGGTCTGGATTGGTCTGGTTTAGCCTGGACAATGGGACAGTCCCAATGGACATTGTGGGACACGTCACGGTTTAGTTGAGGGTCCAGACCAGGGTCTCCCGGTGACTTTGTCTAGTCCAGCCCGACCCAAAGGGCATGGTCCATCCCACTGGGCCATAGGTCTGGCCCACCAGTGTGGGTCCGAACCACTAGTCACAGGACCTTCTCAGTCTCCTGGATGGGGGCACGACCCGCTAGCCTGATGCCCGGCCGCTCGGTGCAACCAGTGGTGCGCGGTCCATCCAGGATGCGGTAGGCTGTCAGATCAGGCCCCAACTGGCCCTAAGAATGACCAATGATAGGATTTTCCTACATAAATAATTCCCTCATGAGCTTAGTGATGGTCATATTTTTTTAATTTGAGTCACCGTTTATGATATATGAGAATTTATAAAATAAAATAAATTTATTTAATTATTTTTTTACTGTTATGACATTTTTAGGTTTTCTCACTAGAGGCTTGTGCCGAAAACCATATGTCAGGACTACTGTATAACCAAAATCCTGAATGCAATGGTGCCCTCATAGTTTTGATTCGGGAAACAATATAAGAGTTATTCCACTTTTTTTAAATCATACTCATGAATTCTATTTAAATACATACGTTTGTTGAGAGATCATTTCGGGAACTTTGGGCCTTAGAATCACATGCGGTTCATCACCTTCTCCAAAAAAAATCCATAAAAATAAAAAAAATATATAGAAATTCCATGAAATTAAATTCTCCCCACCTTAGAGATATATGTCCCCAAAAGCTAAAACCAAGGATTCTCAAACAAGTTGGGGTACTGGGCATGAATTTGATCCTCCCTCTCCATTGTGCTCTCTTGATGATTTACATACTCTCATTGAATGCACACAAGAGGAATCAACATTCCATGAAGGACCCTCTCATGTCGATACTCTATCTCCCCCAATAACACTGCAAACATCCCCCCATCTCCAATGTCCAACTCGCCCTAGTTGATGGTGTGTGATGTATCAATCATGTAACTCCTCTGCTGTGACATGTGAAAAACATATTGCACCCACTACATCTTTGGGGGAAGAGCTAGACGATAGGCCACCTCATCATCTATACTGAGGATAAGAAAAGGTTCTACAAACATTGATGATAGAATTCCACCCGAGTCAAATCTCTAAAATTCCCATATGGGTGACATCTAAATGAAAACATGGTCTTCCTCCTCGAACAACATGGGAATCTGTGTCTTATCGGCATATGACTTCTGTCTGGGGGATGAGAATTTGTGATCAAGCACAGTTGTGTCCAGTACGCTTTCTGCATCCACTTCCACAACTGAGATGCAATGTGTGCATCACGATCTGAGACGATCATTGAAAGAACATCATAAGGACGCACTATCTCCTTGACGTGGAGGCATCCCAAGCCCTCTACCTATACATGCTCTCAAATGGGTAGGATGTGAGCTGACATAGTTATTGAGTACTCGATCTCCTAGAGAGAATCGTGGCCCCTATATGTGTGTGCTAATCCTATCTTGAATTCCATCGAGATACAATCCCACCTCAACTATGGTACCCCAATTGGTTGTGCCATGAGTGTTGGAACATGATGCTCATCTTTCACTTGCTGACAAGTGAGGCATCATGAAAAAGATTATACCACCACTTTCTTCATCCATGGAATCTAGTACTGACATCGGAAGTCTAGGTACATCTTCAAAACTCATGGATGTACCACCAAAGAGGATGTATGGAATTCCCTCAACACATCAATCGCAAAATCACCGGTGCCTCTGTGTGTGCTCTAAAAAAGATGACGTGCTCCCCACCTATTGAAAACCCATCAAGAGCCTATCCTAAAAATATATGAGAAATTTAGGCATCATAGTCAACATCCACAAGTTGTACCTCTCTAACTCACTGAAGGAGTGGGAGAGTGAATGTAATAAAATTGAGGTATGATGCTACCTCATCATCCACGAAGGATATATGCATCACAACAAAATGTTATATCACCTCACTCAGAGGCAACAATCCGGATCTCCTACTGAGTGTTTTACCAACCACCTTCCCCTTCCAAGGAGTATAGACTATCTAAAATTCATAGTTATTGAGGTTATGTAGCAATCAATGATTTCCCAACCTCGGAAAACCCAACGAACACCTTTCCATCAACGCGAAAGTCTACCCCCTTTAACTAATTTATGTGCCCATCGACCCTTTGGTAGTTGGTATTCTTTCTCCACACCCACTTGTCTATGGTTCCAGCAATCAACAAATATCTCCAACACTGTGTCTTACTAAGCCCTTCCTCTTCATGTCACCCAACTATACTTTCAACTCCTGTAGCTCCACGGTATCTATCCGATATGCAGGTTTAGATATCATTGTCGACCCATGGTCAGGTGAAAGAAAAAGTACATCCCCTTGTGGTTATGTAATCCAATAATCATCCTTGGAATGAATGTTCCAAACTCCACCACTACTATTGGGAAGTGAAAAATGAAAGAACCTTCTACCACGAGGGTAAGGATAGTCGACGCAATAGTGAGAGGTTTCACCCACCAATGCATGAGTTTATCCCGTGGTAAATTTTATTCTTTTTTTTTCAACCAAGGAATGAACATTTGAACACTAATGATATACCATAACCTTTTGACTAAAATTTTCAATCAGAGCATGAACTATGGTTGACCAGTCCATACCTATACTAACGTCATAAGGCCTCAATACTTCCACCAAGAGGTTCCAACCGAAACTCCCACCTCAAGGGTAAGATCACACCATTGCATAAGTGTGATTATTGAGTATCCTCCAATAGGTATATCTAGACATAATGATATAGTAAATGGTTTAATCAGAAACTCTAGGTCTTGAACATGATTCCTGATATGAATTGATGGTTAATATCTATGTATTTTAATACGACAACTAGTAATAGACATATACCATACCTTGAATCATTCTTAGAGCCCAAAATTAATACTCCTTGACCACATACAGCTACTCCATTCCCCTGTACTCTTGCTCATTTATCCTAGTGGAGAACAAATTGTGATGTTATTTGTAACATTTTGAAATTTATACCACCTAATACTGTTATCCTATATCCTCTTCCATGTATTCTACCCTGCAGATTCATCTATCCCAATTAATTCCTCCTCCCGAAACATTTTTCATATATATGTCTCTGAGACTGACATAAGTTTCCTACATTCCCACTTCTAACATTCATTGCTTGTGTCATCTATACCAAAGAAAATTCTACCACAAGGTTCTCTCTAGCACCCTAACATAAGTAGGAATGCATAGAGAAATATATTTGTCTTGGATGTCCCTACTAATATCTAGATCAGACGTCTAATCCTTGATTCACGGGATATATCGTATTCATAGAGTACCTAGAATGGCTAGTACACAACGATGAATACTCAGTTACCGACAAGTCATCCTATCGAGGCTATAGAAGCTCTTGGGAACACATACTCTTTAGCTTTTTTTATTGAACGATACCCCCTTCCATGAGGATGTTTTTCAAGCTCTGTCCACATGAATGTCACCTGATCGTAAGATCAGGGTAATGAAAACCCTTTCATCACTCTGCTAATCCACTTAGAAGACTCTCTACCAAGACTACCAATTGATCTAATAGTTCCTTGTCTAGATGGAAAATTCGTCACCACTTCTAGCCAGTCCTTGGCCTCCTCTAAATTAGGCTCACCTCGGAATATGAGGTGTATCTATCACTAAAAATCATATATGGAATTGAGCCTACATGTGTCCTTTTCACTTTAATTTATTAGTAAATACTAACCAATGTGCATTTGTATTACAGGGACACTTCTTAAAGGTACCATCTCGAGGATTTGGCCTTGTACCGAAGCCTCATCACTTTGTGGACCCTCTTCATTTTAACACACAGAAATCCTTGGTGGCTTTATGCATGTAGTCATCTTGAAAAAGACTCATGATGAACCACGGTAAAAATTTTATTCATGGTGAGTGAATTGTTTTTCAAAATAACACAATAAGACAATTATGCAACCAGTTTTTTCATGTATAGAGGCAAAAGGAATAATTGAAGGTCTTGGTGTATGGATATGTCGACTGCCACACCAACACTAGACTCTATGAATAAAAAAGTTAGACTTGAAACACTTAACATTGTTTCCCCCAAACCAAACAATGATTCCTGGTCATTATTTTTGGATTGACCTTGCTCTAATTCATCTTTTTCGTGGCTCTTCCCCTACAGCACGTGTCGTGACTACCCCAAGCACACCTTTTGAAGGCCAGGAGCTGGCGACTAGAACCGAAGACATAACCCAGCATGTCGGTGGCAATTTCATGAGTACGTGTACCCAAAAACATGACCAACCAAGTCTGAAACAGTGATAAGAAAAAAAAGGTCACTAAAAAAGATGAGTACAAGTTCAACAATAAAATATGGTCTAGAATACAAAACCAATCAATGAACTGGAAACAATTAAGTACTAAAAGGATGCTCTGATGGCCATCTGCCAAAAACCACATGTGATCATGATATTATTGTATCTACTAGAAGACGAAGTAGAATTTGTTTTACACTCGATCCTACTGGGCCCCACCTGATCCTAGGCCACCAAGTCCACCATCATAAAATCCTTTTTTCACGGCTCCCAGAGCACCTCTATGTTCATGTCCTCCAATGTCTCTATCGAAACGTCGATCGTCTACACTAGACAATACACGTGATGGAGAAGCTCGTGCAGGGGAGAGTAACAAAGTACTCAGAAGGAAACCCAAAACAAAAAGCATAGACCACATTAAAATCCTCATAAAAAGAACGAAACAAAAGATAGATCATAATAGGTATACATTTAGGGTAGTGATAATTAAAACATCCGTAACTTCATCGAGCACCATAGATACTGGAGAAATCCTACTCTAACAATAACATTGGTCATGTCAAGTCATGATGAAGTGATTCCCACTAACCATGGTCTTCTTAGTTAAACCTCCCCATTGTCTACCAAGGGCATTCAGTGTCACAGAGATATTCTTCACACTAATCATGGGAAACTGAGGTACTTATCCTCACTGTGTACCATGGGCCTGCAAAATGAGAAAGAAGTTCTTCCCACTTTAGTACTATGAATTCAAAGAGAAGTGCTTCCCACTGGGCCATAGTCAAGTCATATCGTGCCGAAAGATAGTATTCTTCAGGTCTCAGCCAACCATTGGGTTCAGTATGTTGTGCGCCTGGGAGAACCACTGCTCAAGCCATATGTCGCATCTAGACATACCTGAAAGCCTCCTCCAGGTAGGACAAAAGGTCATACATATCTAGAGGGTCCCAACATCATAAAATGATTGGATATCAGATGCATGGTTTGCAAGATACAATAATTTTAGAAACTGGGGTAAGTAACATCTGAGGCCGGTCCAACTCGGTCTGGCCGACCCGACCAACCTGTCCTAAGGGTCCGATATACACCGGTTTCGTTCCATATCACATGAACTAAACCGGTTCAGGTTTGGGTCAGTCTGGTCTGGCCTGACTAGTGGATCAGGTCCAATGGGCCTTACTGGACCCATCCTGGTTTAGCAGATAGTCCGGCCTGCTAGGATTCCTATTGACCTGGTCTTGTCTTTAAAGACCTATTGCATCATGGCTCTGGCCCACCAGTGTGGGTCTGGAATGTTGGGCGCAGGACTTTTCTAGCCCACATGCTAGAGGTGCAACCATCCATCCCGATGCATGGATGCTAGATGCGATTTATGGTGCACCATCCCAACAAGACGCGGAATGATTCCATGTCTGGCACTAGCTGGCCCCATAGACGTGGGGTTTCGCCTCCTGCTGTGGACGATGGACGCAACTTGCTGGCCACCCGAATGGCCCAAACACGGTATTTATTTCCACGCGGTGCCCGCATCGTGCCACTAGTCCCGACCGCTCCTCCCAACTGCCAGCTCATGACCTGCACCGACGTTATATGCTGCCGGAAGAACTTTTAGCGGACCTCAAAACACGCTCTGATGGTCTATTCACCACAACGCCAGTGCCTATAGTCTCTATGGAGATTCTTCTTCACTGTGAAGTTCCCAAAATCATATTTCCTCTATTTTGAGAATACAACCACAATTAATACAAATTGAGGAGGTTCTCGGGCGTTGTTCTTGTCAGCCCGCGCCCTCAAAGTTAGAAGTTAAAATAGGGGAGGCTTAGGGATTGTTTTTCAATTATGTCTAGTAATTTTTGTGAAGGACCCCGGGACACCCAGAGAGAGGAGGGGTGAATCAGGGTGAAAATTTTTCTTTTAATGTGATGGATCATGTTCCCATGTTAGTAGGAACTTGTTGAACCTGTATGATGAAAATGATGAGAAATAAAACATTCACATGCATAGAGAAGACACGTCACTTTTTACATGGTTCACCACTAAGGGCTACATCCAATGAGAATACACCGACAGGTTTTCGGTCGTACCTAGTTCCACTAAACATCAGTAGATGTATATTACAAGGGTTCAGGAACAGTCACTCTATCCTAGGATCACTACCTTTACAATTGTTCAGGGATAGCTCACTGTGTCCTTCAGGTCACTCCCATTGACTCCCCCTAGATCACAGCCCTTGAGTAGACCCACTCAGTTTATAAACTTGAAGGTCTCTTCAATAGATTTTCATTGAATTCTTTGTCTCTACATAACACGAGACTTTTCTTACATCAATGTGCAGAGATTATGCACATGTAAGCACTAAACCACTGAACCGGATAACCAGAATGAGAAAATAAGATTCTCTGAGAATTGCGCGCAACTCCAAACCTTTTCCCACAAAACCATATTATTGAGCGCAAAAATTTTCTTCTTTGCGCTAAAAAATATTTCACACAAAAACACCTTTTTTCGTACACCATAATATTTTACGCACTGCCTCAATTTTTACGTGCAACTCTTCCTTTTCATGCATCCCAAAATTTTTCACACAATCTAGATTATTTTACTCACAAGCCCATTTACGCGGTCCTTTTTCGCGCATCAGACCTCAGATCTTCTCTAAGTCTTCAACCATACCGAATGATGGTGGTCACCTCTTATTTATAGGCGGTTGAGACCCCCGCACGCAAAACCCCCTTTGGTGAGAAAAAAATCTCATGTGGCGTGTATTCTTTTGCACCAGTATCGTTTTGCGCGCGCAAAATCAAATATTTCACGTAGCACATGCCATTGCTGTTTTTCAACATTCTGATTCTGAAATACTATTTGCGTGAAAACCCTTGATCCTCTATTTCGCGCATCCCGCTATTTTTCGTGTCCAACTCAAAAATATCGTGCAAAACCCTTCTTTTTCATGCACCACTTCTTCTTTGTGCGAACCTCATTTTACCAACAATCCATGTCTTCATTTTCTGATTTTGATGCCCAAAACATTGGCAAACACTAGGAAACAGTGCCACATTCAATACAATTGTCTACTTGAACTGTATTATCACTTTACAAGCACACATTCTGAACATCCACTGAGGATTGACAACAAACACAAACTAAAATCCAATTCCAACATAGAACTTACATGGTTCCAACAGTTTGAATAAAGGATTGAAAAATCATCAAATAATATTACCATCCCACATAAACTCATGAATCATAGATCAACCTACTAGTGGGTTTATCTTTTTTCATCATTTATAGAAAATAACTGGAAATAAAATCAAAATAAAAAATACCCTACCTCTTTGATGATGAATCTATGTATTTTTTTCCTTGATATTTCAAGATGTTGACAATGCTCGTTGCTTCCGGCTCTATTCATCAAGTTGTGTGGAATACATTGACGATATGTTGGTGCATTGTTTTTCATTGTAGAGGAAGACCATTAGATGTTCGTAAGAGAATATCTAAGGATTAATAAAAATTCAAACGATGCATAAAAAAATTTATTATAAAACACGTTTTAGTGTTGCTGTTATGTTGTGATGTCTTATCGTTACACTATTTCATATATGGAACATTGTAGTTGTAATGCATCATTAAAGAAATATTACTATTTGTGTTAACAAGCCATTAATGAGTTCTATTAGTTCATATCGTTGGTACCTCATCACTTCACATTAGCATCTTCTTATCGCCACTCGTTGGTGAGAAGGGAAATAAAATCACATATATGTTATTTTGTTATATTTCTCAAAAATTCAGAAATTTAAGTTTTGTGTTCAGCCCTTTTTGTCCAATGTTGAATCCTTTGTATGTGAATCCCGGTGTATTTTGTTCAACGGTACCATTGTATTTTTTATCCAATATCAATTTTAAATGTAAGAAAAACACGCTTTCACATTCATTTATAGGAACCTTAAATAATGTTCAAAAATTAACATTCTCCCTCGACCCGCGCCGGTCGAGTTTAGGCTCTGTATTAGGGAAACATGCCCTCAAGATCTCAAAGGTTCTCTCATTTTTTTAATATGAGTTACCATTTTGAAGTTATGAGGATTTGAAAATAAAATAATTTTTACTTAATTATTTTATTTTCATCCATGAAACAAACTTCCCATGTAGTCTAGCACTGACAAATATTATGATTTGCCTAATGAAAGCATACACTCACGAGCTCAGCAGTGGTATTGGGTTATTAATCTGAGTCACCATTTGGGGGTTATAAGAAGTTATAAAATAATATAATTTAATTGGATTATTTTATTTACGGTTATGTTATTTTCTTTTTTTCACACTTGCAACATGTGCCGACTAAAATTACATTGCTCCTAGTGTAAACCCGCCATCATAAACACAATGCCCCCCTCAAATTTCTTATCCTGGAACTCATTTAATTGTTATTCCACATTTTCAGAAAAACCAATGACATATTATTTTTGTTTCTTAAAATTTATTGGATTGATCATTTCTCAAGCTTCAGGCCTCGAAATCACATTCCATCTATGCACCGGGTTTCGAAATAATTCCTTATATTTATAAAATTATATGGAAATACTAAGACATTACAAATCCCATTTAAATATTTTTAAAACATTATTATCTAATATATTCAGTATCTTACATATACATAGATTTATTTACATTAATGTAATTACCCAAAGAAATATCCTCTTACATCTTGTGATAAATGAAACAATGTATCGCTTATATGTCGGACTACCTCCTCAGAAACCGATGTAATTCATTTTGCATCTATGCCTTTCAAATTTTTAAGTAGTGATGGATTTTACATATGTAAATGATATGACTAAAATAATTATTAAATTGAAATTATAATATCATATATTTCATCTTAAAATATATTTCCTTGGGAATATGATATCATCCCTTATGTGTACTGCTAACTACATCTTCGCGAAGCAATGCGATGAATTTTTTGATAACTCTCTACATGGAAGGTAGTAAGGTTAAATTTAATAAATATATGTGATATATATGAAATAATAATTAATATTTAAGTTATATATTTTTTATTTTCCAACAATCAATTACATCTATAAAAAATAGGAATTTGTGTTTGTATATATATACGACCTACCATCTCCATGAATAGTGTAATTCATTTTCTATCTTGAACTATCTTGGATTTCTTTAATTATAAATATAATAAATATATTTTATATTTATACCATTTAAAACATACATGTAATTAATGTATCAGGATCCATATAAATTTATGTAAAATAAAAAATAAAAACATACATGATAAACAAATCAGTTAATACCCAAAACATTATTTTAATTTTGATTTTATAATAAATGAGTAATAAAAGGTTATAGGTAAATCATATATTTTTTGATATGTATGATTATGGAACATTGATTAACATGTAATAAAGATATATTAATTAAAAATTTATTTTTAATGAGTAAAAACGATGTTGAGATATAAGTATTGTGAATTTTTCCTCAAAATTGTTTCATTGGGAAAATGTTATTTTTTGAAATTATTTTCATTAATATGGTTCATATAAAGCCCAGTAAACTTGTTATATCATTAATTTAATTATTTATATGATATTTAATGAATTATTTATTGATATTATTTAATGGGGATTATTATTAAAATGATACCAAAGTGATAATGGTTTTATTAAAAAATAACATTTTTAATAAAATTGTCTATAATTATGTTTCTGATGATGAAATATTATGATATATGTATAATGAAAAACATGAATATTATTATACTTTGGTTGTTTCATGAAAATACGTTTTTCATATCATATTCTTCTATTTATGTTCTCACAATTCAAAATAAATATTATTATTGAAAACAAAATTTATTTCACTCTGTTTTTGAAAATCATTTTTCTTTAATTTAAATGTTTTACAAATTTTTTAAGAATAATTTTTCTAATCAGTAATGTTTTATTGGACACATGTTTAGAAATTTTTTATTTTTTAAAATGGTTAAAAATTAATCATTATATCATTTTATTAATGATGTACTTTTGACTTTTTTACATTAATGTAAAAGGAAATATTGTTTAACATGTATGACATGAAAAATATTTTCTTCCATAATAAACAATCATTTATTTTAAGATTCCTTTATAATAATAATATATTATTTTAAAACAAAAAATATCTAACCAATTAAATTTATTTTTTAAAGGGTTATTTTAAAATTGAATAGGTTTTTTTCTTAATAAATGTATAATGTGATCATTAAAAATCATTTTCCAACATTGATGACATCTGTTGATGTTACAAATGAATTTTTATGAATATGATCCAAGGACCCCATCCATATAATTTATTTAATTATTTTACAATTTTAATGAAAAAATACATATGAAAACAATTATTTTTTCTATGGGTGATCTTATGATGAATTGATTGAAAATTTACGAAATCCATATATTGTTTACTCTTTATCATTTGATTATATGTTTATGAAACCCATTTTTTCATGTGATTTTAAATGATGCATGTTTTCAAATATTAGGTAACACATATGAATGGTTTTCATTATCTCCTAGTAGTATAATTATAAGTAGGGATGGTGGTCATGTTAGAATTATATTTGGTTGGGATCCATATATCCATCCAATGAGTTGGGTAAAGATAGATATCTAATGAGATAAACAGGACTAGAAAGGGATGTGTACCGTCTCCAGTAAGGTACTAACTCCACAATGATATTATTGAGAGTGATCCTTAACTATAATGATGTTTTGAGATGTAAACCTAATATATTATTTCATATTTGGATATAATCCATGACATCCAATGAATCTGTTTTCTTTGATTATATGTGCCCAATAAATCTATATATTATTCAAATGTTTTGAAATCATGATTCATGTTCTTTGATTACATTATTATTAAATTATTATAAACTAAAATGATATATTCCACATATATGGTTTTTTATCTGTGATATATAGGGTAATTTTTTAATGGCATTCTCTTCTTCTCATACCCTTTTTCACAAGTTATGTTGATATATCAATTTTTTACTATTAGAGGACATCTGCGATAACCCTTTCTTATGTTTCTTTTCACTAGGTTATGAATAATGGTATTATTTATAATATTTCTAAAATGGGTAATAGATATGAATAAATTAATTGCAGATGATATAATTCAATTTTAAACCATTTGTTAATGTATCCATGTTTCAAAAGGCACTACACCCATATTATTATGGTGTGCATCATTTTGTTATGTAATAAATATTTTTATATTAAAATATGATATATATATATATATATGAGAAGGGCTGGTATTTGTAGATTTTATTGTAATTTATAAATTATATTCAATATCTAGAATCATTTTTCCCAAATTATATATCATTGTTCCATATTGTTTATTCGTACATGGAATACATCCTTGGAAAATAAATAAAATTTTTGTTCCCTAAATGAAAACCTAAATAGAAACAGTAAGTAAACTTATATCATAATGGAATAAAATGTTTAAAACATGTTTATTTGTTTAGTATAGGTGCGTAATGACCTTAAATATATTACAATTAATTTTTTTATTTATTTTAAATGAACATGGGTTTAATGTGACATCATATTGTTGAATTCCATGTCTTTTTTAAAAAATAAAACTCCTCCTCTTTTATAAATTATCACCTCATTACCTAACTTATTATCACTTATTAAACCATTTTGATCAACCAAGTCCTAGAAAAATATATACCCAAAATCCATATATTCATTTTATAGATATTTTTCATCCCAAAAGACCACCTCTATATTTCTTAATGAAATGATACAGTGGTGGGTTATCTAAGCTATGCTCATAGTCTTTACTAAGACCATTATTTTTTACTTATTATCTTACCACAATCATTTATGACTTAATAATACAAATATAATATGCCAGTATCAAACATAACACTAGATGATAATATGATGACTTAATAAATGATATCAATCACCTCCTTTATAAAATGGGATAAAAAAACCATTGATCACCTGTGCGATGAGATACAACCCCACAAACTAGAGTAATTTATTTTTATATCACCACCTCTCATAGTTGGATATGAAGATAGAATTAATTTATATATTTGATATATTTTATGTAAATATTCTTTATATATTATAATTTCACATATAGCTTCTTATATTACAATACTTTGGAAAATTATATTATCGCTTGCTCGAATATGTGGACTAATACCACCTCAAAGAGACCAGAATAATTTTATTATGTTTTATATAGATAATTGAAATGACTTATTTTATGAATAGGTATTATTTATGATATGTAATTATTAACCTTAAAATTTATATTATTATTCACTATTATTTTGTCCCATCTATTGTAAAAAGTAATCAATATTTATGAAAACATACAACTTATCATATCTGTGAATTATATTGTATAATTTTATTTATAGATATTTTATTTATTACTCTAAATATTTATATGATTAATATTTATTATATTTATATTATTAATAATTATTATATTTATATAATTAGAAAAATTCATTATACGATATAACAATGATGAATGCAACTAAATAAAACTACAAAACCAAAACTTATATGAAAACAAGAGTACATATCCCGCAGAATAGTGATTTTAATGATAAATTATATCTATGAAAGTGATAAAAGGTAATAATTAAAAAATATATACTATGATATATATATATATATTAATGGATATTTAAAAGATATATAATAAATCTTTATTTATTATAATGTTGGTTCGAACATGTATGATGGAATTTAGACACGAGTTAAGGGATTTCTAGTCTCTCTTTTATTAATGGGAGACATATTCCATACTCAAAACTCATTTATTTTATTTTATAAATACATATACTTTATGATATTATATTAGGAATCTAAATATTTTCATGATACCTAATTTTACATTTTATTTAATTATTTTATGTGGATTACAATTCAAATGTTTGAAATGTTTTAAGGGATTTCATCTCGGTATTACTTTTGTGGGACACCTTCCATATTAAAAAAATTTTATTTTGTTGGCTGTATATAGTTATCATTAATTTATTTTATGACTATTTTTATGACTATTATTACAATATAAATATACATATAATATTCATTCATTCATTGGTATTATGATTCAAAGGATACCATTGTGGAAAGGTTTAACGCTGTCATATCATTGTTTATCTAGATTGTTATAATTATGATTTCGATCATGTAATATTATTATATACCACATGTTAAACCAACTGTTTTATTATTATATTATTATTATTGGAAGTAAATTCATTCCTTTCACATATCTCACTTAATGAACTTAAGTGGTTGAGAGAATATTTTTAAGGGAAATTGATTATATTTCACTCTTAGGTTGAAAATCTGTGTTATTCAAAATCCATTTTTTCAAAAATGTTATATAATGTTTTTTACTATTATACTATTATAGAATAAAGTAAATTTTTACCCATATTTAAAATATTAAAAAGTGGTTTAAATGGGATCTTATTTTAATTTTTTCATATTCATATTTTTGACTTTTTTTAAAATATGGGAATGGATTCTTTATTTTAACATGAATTTCATGAAATGAATTTTATGCCATCATAAACTCTTAATGATTTAAGGAAACAATTCTTTGTTCCCATATTTATTTTCAATGATATTAATTTTGAATATATTTTGAGATTTTTTTTAAAAAAGGAATTTTTTTAATTTTTCAAGCAATTTTCCTCTAGAGTGCTTTAATGATATTAAAATGGTATTTCTATTTATCAATGAAAAATCCATTGATTATACTTATAGTATTATGGAAATATAATTCATATAAGCCATCATTATTCATTATATGCATATATTTTGATAAGGATACAAATATTTTTAGGAAAATAGTTTTTTTTCATGGGTTACACTTTGATGAATTGAAAAAATGATTATGAAACCTCATTTATTTCCATGAGTAATACAATTATGAAATGATCATGATTACCATTTTATAATATTTTTGTAATTATATGATGAATTTTTATGATATTATGTAATATATATGTATTAATTTTATTATGTGATGACTGATCCCTTAATTATATAACATTATAATGCATTTTATATTGATGGATAACTCATGAGGTAAATATGTCATTCTTTAACTTGATTTCATATTAACAATTTAATGATTGGAATTTCTTTTCATGTCCATAATATTACTCAAGGGCATATTTTTAATTTCTATAGGATTATGGGGTAACATGGACTTTATTCCCATAAGATTAATCGTGGACCTCATTTTCATGTCAGTAAGATTATGCAAGGGCATTATTCATGTACTTAACATATTGTGAAACCCTTTCTCAATTTATTAAACAATAAAATACTATAAGGGAATGTTTATTTGATATTATTATGACTATTTTATGATATAAAATTTCATTTTTATTTAACTCATTTATGATTCATTTCTTTTGGGCTATCATGTTTTATTCCATTACTCAGGATTGTGATCTATGATATGTATGATATATGTTACAATTTTTTGATTATATTATTATAACCTTATTATACTATTATTATTATGTGATATTCGATATCTCCCTTATTTACCACTACCATGCATCTGATCTTACCCTTTCATATGTTTCATTTCCTTAGGTTATGAATAAATATTTTACGTAGGGTATATATATGATGTGCAATAAATGTGATGATATTTTTGGGTAATTTTTGATGATCAATCATGGAAGTAAGTTATTTTATTTTTAGTCTCCTAGTACAGTAGTCCATTTATCCCTTATATGACTATTTCTGAATTTTTTTTATTATTTATCTAATCGTGTGAAATATCTATGTATGAAAAGATTGAGTCCCTATAGAGAGTGTAAGAGTTGTGGCATATGAAAATATTAAATTATTTATATTTAATGCATTTTATTATTGATTTATTATTATAATCTTTAAATGAATTTTCATTGGAGTCATAGGAATAGAGAATGTGACTTGAATGATATTGATCCCTTGTATTTAGAAGTAGTTTTCTAAGGGAATTTTTCCTAGTTACACCACATTAGATATTGGAGGAGTATAAAAGGTCATGATAGAGTAAATTTTTTATATTTAATGGTAGTATGTGAGATCCTATTATATTTATTCCATATTACTCTAATGATGATACTTTTGGATATGTAAATGTTCTGTAGTGCTGAATTATGTTCCTTATCGCAATTGTAAAAATTTTATTACTATATCCTCGGAGTTATTACGATGATGCAAGGTCTTTTTTGGACCCTTTTGTGGGTTTTTATTTATTATTTAATTGAATTAAAATACCTAGATTTATTATGTTTGAACCATTTATTGGTTCTTTTCAATCAATTATTTTGTTCACATGTTTTATTTGTGTATCAACTTATGTTTTATTGTTAAAATTAACATTGTTTATTTTATAATATTTCGAATGCATGCCATGGAAATGGAAAATGGGTTGTTTAATTATTTATTATTTTTAAATTAATACATTTTCCTTGACATTAAATATCAAATATGGTTTTTCATTAGTTGTTTTGAAAGATAGGAATGGTTTTTTTTCTTTTTTCAGTAGTTCAAGGCCCAATTTCTTTATTTCAAAAATCATATTTCAAAACTATGTGTTTAAAATTATTTTTATAAACGTTTTTGACTATTTATTTTTATAATAATTGTAACACCCCAGGTAAATAAAGAATATGACATTTTCATATTTATCCATATTTGTGAATAAAATACTAATATGACTTTAAATGGGACGCTATGCTCGATGGTGTACCCAATACGCAACAACGAGTTTCTTGGAATCTTACGTTGCACTCTAATAATAAAATAATATTATTTTAAATGGAAGTTAACATGTAGCCATTGTATTGGCGGGAATGGATATAAATAACTAAAATATGATTACATATGTTTTTAAATTTTTTTGCATTTATCCAATAAAAGAAAAATGCTTAAAATACGGAAAGAATTCAATTTTAGGCGTATATGCCCTAGTTTTCACTAAAGGTTCACTTATCGCCTTTTGATGGAGAACCGTCATTAAATATAGTTTTGTTCACTCTTATACATTCTATTTGGACCAAATAAAACTCTTCTTTAGAATCGGGACATCAAAATTTACTTTGTGTAAATTTTTGGTATCTTTCCGATAAAGTTCTTTTTTTAATGAATAGTGTAAAATGTTGTATTTTGATTCAAAACCTCTTTTAAATCTAATTTATTTATAGGATTAGATTATCTTTTGAAATGGTTTTAAAGTTAAATTAGAATATATTTTTACCATTAAATCCAATAGTGGTCGTTGGAATTAATTTCACTTTGAAATCAGACTTAAACTACTGTCAATCTTTTGATACTTATTGTTTCATAAAAACACGCTATTTGATCTGACAACGGGAATTAATTATTAAATTAACTAATGTGACTTATATGTTTTGAATTTTGTAAAATATTCTTCATTTTTGAATTCGGAATATCAAATATAGCTTTGGGTGAATTTTTGGGATTTTTATGAAAACATCAATTTTTGATGAATAGTGAAACCACTAAGTGGTACTTATAAAAACTTATTTTTCCATTTAAATGAAATTTTTCCATCTTTGTGTTTTGAATTTAAAATATCTTACATACATGGGTTTCATTAAGAAGTAAAATGTGGGTCAATGGGATAAAAATAATTTTTTGGTGAATAGTAACTTATTAGATTTTAATCGCGATTAGAGATAATTAGTTTAGTTTAAGGTAAAAATAATGTTGAAATAATATAGAATGAACATGAAACATGTCCTAACCTCATTGGATGTGTCATGACCGACCAGGAAAATCCATGGGTCAACTTGGGGACCAAATGGAGCTACATTGGTTGGAAAATGACATAAATACCGTTTTATTTAATGTTAAAGTAAAAATGACACACACATGAGATGTTTTAATAAAATAATTTTTACAAGGGGTTATACAAGTCATATTTTTGACTATAAATATTAATTGGAAAGATAAAAATATTTCCTACATCATAGTATTTTTTTTATAATTTTTAGACATTAAATAAATTAAATTATTTATGACATCATGATGATGCAGCGATGACCTCATTATTTAACGATTTAAATAATATGGAAAGATAATGTAATATCTAAGATCTACACATGTAAAAAACCTATTGGATGAGTGGATTTCGAACCCTTATCACCTTATCCTCGAAACAAATCAATGTGGGACCTCTAAAATCAGAATACCATTTTAAAATAAAGTGACTTTTCTTTACCTTCCAAGAGTGCCCCTCCTCTCCTCTTATAAAAGGCCCCCACCTCTACCTCCTTACCCACACTCCCAAAAGCCTTTGTCTCAGCCAACCTCTGCCCATTGTGTCTCTCCACTTCCCTATCTTACTCCTTGATGCCTCACTTTGGGCATAATTCTTCCCAAGGAAGCCTTTGAGCTCAAACCAAAGGGAGTTACCCGATTTTAAGGTAATCTCTTCTTTTGAGTCCTTTTGTTTTATTTTGCTTCTCCAACCCCCTAAACTCTTTTTATTCTTTTCTTTTGTAACAACTACAGTATCCTAAATATAATAGGATTTTTTTATAATAATTATTCTAGCTACACTTACACACACCTACATCTAATGGTTAACGAACATACTGTTTCCGTGGATGGCGAATTTATGCCTCCCGAAATGATGATTGTTTAACATTCTTTCAACACCTTCAAAGGTGGCCATTAAGATGTCACCATATTTATATATGATATATAATATGTTAATGTTTTACTTAAGATTATTTATTTTTCATTTGTGTATTACCATTATGGCTTCCATTATGGGTATACACGATATCATCATTTTAGGAAGTGCGGACTATCGCCCCCTCAAAGTGATGTGATTCGTTGATGCCATACGTGGGACGTATAAAGGATCGATTTAATGTTATTATATATGATGGTATACTGGAATTATTATATACCTATATATAATTATTATTTCCTTCTCTCCATTAAAGTATGAGAAAGAAATGAAAGTAGCGTTCATGCGTATGTACGGCTTACTGTCTCCATGAACGGTGCATTTAATTTCTTACCTCTAAATGATTATTTGATATTATAAATACATGTATATTATAGATATATATGATATATATGATATCCAAATCAGGAATTTCATTCTGGATATAAAGAACCTTTGACCACATGAACAACATGTAATTGTAAGAAGTCCACTTTCGACTTAAGAACCAAATATCGACAAAACAAACATTATTAACTTAAATGATTACATAATGTTTATAACATGTCAATAATTGATATAAAAGGAATAATGAACTTGGAAAAGGTTATTAATAAAGTATAAATTAACTCAAGTTTATTATTCAGGACGTTAAAGAACGATCGAGTAAAGTCTGACCCGAGGTTAGGGATCCTACACCTCTCTTTCTTTTTAAGTACACTCTTTTATGTCATTACTTTTAAGCTCATATTTCTTATGATTGGGATGTTATTTTATATTACTCCCACTGTACTTATTATTTTCATATTATTAGAGACCCTATTTCCTCTCATAAATCCATTTTGGAAGTTTTATGTGGCGCAGTTAGGCTGCCGAGTTTTCGTAAGGGATTTTTCATCTCACTTTTATTCTTGTGAGATTTATGCTACATTTGCCACAATTTCATTTGAGTGGTTTATGTACTTCCCATTATTACACTCCTTTTGTAATATAATTCCATTTATGGGTATTTACATATTCATTTTATGACACTTCTTCAATGTGGTGTACTTTTCGAAAGTTACCCAAGTCAGTAATGGATCCTTTCACCCTCCTCATTTTAAAAGACTTCGTTTGTTATGTGTTTGAATTCACATACTATTATGTTGGGATACATTCTTATATATCCTGATTGATGTAAATTTTATGTCCAAGTGATGATATTCCCTTTTTATCTCTCATCAACTCATTTTCTGAATTTTTGAAGTGACGCCGTTAGGCTGTCGAATTTTTCCAAGGGAACGTTTTAACCCAATTTTGATTTCTTTTGGTTCAACATGTAGTTATTGAATATGTCATCCTTTGAATATGTGTGAATGGACTTTTATTGTTTTACACTTAATATCCAATTATATTTGGTGTATTTATATTTGTCACACATAATTTTGATATTGATTTATCCTTAATTTAAGGATACCTTCCTTATAAGGGATTTCATCACATTTTATATCCCTATTGAGACTTCATTGTTGTTATGCACCAATTCACTCTTATATGGGGTATATACTGTCCTTTGGAATATTATATCATGAATCCATTTATTCTCATGATATTATAATGTTATGATTAAATGTTATTCCTCAATTATTGTATTCAAGTGTCTGTAATTTTGGTAAAAACCCTTTGACCAAAATATCGCTTTAAATGTTTTAATGACTTGTTCTTCTCAATATCAATGTTTTCAAAATGGTTTTAAGTATTTATTTATATGGATATTAATGGTTTAAAATGTTAAAATCATCAAGGTGGTATGGGACACTTTCATTCAAAATTCTCCTTATTAAATGTTTTAAACGGTTTTGGAAATGGTTTCTTTTGTATGGATTCATTATTTCAAAATACTAAAATGTTATATTGTGATTGAAATGTGGAAATGTTTTGTTTCATTTATGCATGTTTTATGTGATACGTTTATGTTATGGTTCATGGGCATTGTTATGAAAACGGGTGGTTCCGTGATAAACTAAGGGTGGGTGAGCCCGATATAGCTCTCCAATGCATTGGGTAATGCGAAGGAGTGAAACGTTAAGGTTTCTCCGAAGAGACTTAGGGAATATACTATGATGGGTATTTCAAACGTAACAAAGAGAGTTACTCCCTACGTAAGAATGTTATGAATGCCTCAAATTACCTTTATCTCTTTTGATTTCTATGATTTATTCATGGTTTGATGAGGTATGTTAAAGTGCCTTTGTTTTATGGGTAAAGTATTATTTCATTCTTATGTATATATAAACTCATGTTTCATTTCCATATTTTTATAACCCTTACTGAGCTTTTTATGCACATCCCATGTTTTTGAAATGTTTTTCATAGGTCAAGGGAAAGGTACATGATGTGATGATAGTGTCAAGGATGTGTCAAGAAAGAATCCATGTTTTATTTTCAATATGTTTCCGTTGATGGGAAGAATGAATACTGTCTTTTATGTAACAACTTTGTTTAAATGTGGAATGTAATGAAAGTTTCATGATCTAATTCTCTAAAACTCTAAACCTGAAAATATCCTCAATGTGTAATCTTGTAATAACTCAAGATTAATTAAGGTTTAAGGCTGGGGCCTTATAGTTGGTATCAAAGGACGGTTTAGATAACTTTAGAGGTTAGGGTATTCTTTAAGCATAAGTGACATTACCATAATGGTTAGGATTTCAGAAAGAGTCCTATTATTAGATAAAGTGAATGAGTAAGTATATCTTAGTGTTTATCTTCCTCATTAGTACATGATGGTCATGTTGATAAATCACACTGACCTTTTTGGTTTTAGTAAATGGTTGGATCTAGTAGGAACCAAAGTGACAATGGGTTTGAAGGAAACTGTGGTGGTTCTATGATTAAGAGACTGGATGAGATGGGGGATTCAATGAGGAATCTCATGGTTGTTCTAAACCAACTATCAAGGAGTCATGATCAACCACTTCAACCTTGGTGAGTTATCTAATTCATCATGTACGAGATGGCCAACTCGATGTGGAAATTCAGGTAATAATTATTAAGGTAACCATTAGGGTTTATATGATCCTTACTTTTTAGGTACTTATGGGTTACTCTATGATATGATGGAAAATGAAAGGAATGAGATAAACTTGATGTTAAAATATGTTATGATCATTTTTGAAGATTTTATCTCATTTTGGGTGATGTTTTAAGAATTATATAGTTTTGGAAAAAGGACAACACGTAGACCGTGTGACAACCTGTCGCGTCGGACAAAGATCCAGGAATCGAACCCACAACCAAAGTGCGACTGGTATTTATCGCCTACCACTGGACTACGTGAAGTCCCTGGTTTTTTTGACCGATTATTTTTAGTTAGATGATGTTATGAATTAAGAGTAAGTTGATTTTGGGTTATTTATGAAAATGATTAACCTATCATGGAGGATATGTGATTAGGTTAATTTATTTTCAATACGAGACTTTAGGAGAAACAGATGTTGTTTGGAGATAAATGTTACGATTTAACATGGAATACTATGTGACTAAATCCTTCAAATATTTGGGTTTCAACCTTAGTTTGGTTTACATTGAAGAATTTTATGGACAAATTGTTTATCTAATGGTCCTCGTTGAACTTTGGGTTTTGTTGGACAAATTTTGGAGATTAAGCATTGATTTTCTTTTTATAAAGGGATATCATTGTCTGGTTTATCTAATCTTGTACTAGCCTTTTTGGATTTGGTTTTTGTTAAAGTCTAAATACATGGGAAGTATATAGTTCTCTTTTGTGGATTAGGTGATTCTCTAGAAGTTTTTTATAGTACTCTTAATGCGAACAAGTCTCCCTAAATACTCGTCTTTTGGAAAAAATATGAGTTTGATTAAGGAATCTAGTAAAAGTTGAAAGTCAACATGATAAGTGATTATGTTTCCTTATGAATAAATTCCTCAATAAAAAGTAACTTAAAACAAAAATGTTGTCTATTAACTTTTCCTATTGGGGAACCCAACACCGTTTAACCCATCACAAGTTTGTGATTTTCTCATGGTTAACTTTCTCCTAAACATGTTTTCTATCAATCTCCATCAGAACATGACCCTTTGTTTTTTCCTCCATGTCCATATTTTCATACTTGGAATCCTAGTATGGGTTAACTTGGGTGACCTTTGTACTTATCTTTCTTTATTTTAAAGTGATTGTTTTACCGACTCTTGTTCTGATGTGGGACTTTCAAGGATGTTTCCAAGCCCAATTTTAAAATTGCGAGGATGCAATTCCCAAAAGGGGGGAAGGATGTAACACCCCAGGTAAATAAAGAATATGACATTTTCATATTTATCCATATTTGTGAATATAATATTAATATTACTTTAAAGGGGACGCTATTCTCGATGGTGTACCCAACACGCAACAACGAGTTTCTTGGGAATCTTACGTTGCACTCTAATAATAAAATAATATTATTTTAAATGGCAGTTAACATGTAGCTGTTGTATTGGTGGGAATGGATAGAAATAACTAAAATATGATTATATATGTTTTTAAATGTTTTTGTATTTATCCAATAAAAGATAAATGCTTAAAATAAGGAAAGAATTCAATTTTAGGCGTATATGCCCTAGTTTTCACTAAAGGTTCACTTATCGCCTTTTGATGGAGAACCATCATTAAATATAGTTTTTTTCAATCTTATACATTCTATTTGGACCAAATAAAACTGTTCTTTAGAATCGGGACATCAAAATTTACTTTCTGTAAATTTTTGGTATCTTTCCGATAAAGTTCATTTTTTAATGAATAGTGTAAAATGTTGTATTTTAATTCAAAACCTCTTTTTAATCTAATTTATTTACATGAATATATTATCTTTTTAATTGGTTTTAAAGTGAAATTAGAATATATTTTTACCATTAAATCCAATAGTGGTCGTTGAAATTAATTTCACTTTGAAATCAGACTTAAACTAGTGTCAATCTTTTGATACTTATTGTTTCATAAAAACACGCTATTTGATCTGACAGCGGGAATTAATTTTTAAATTAATTAATGTGACTTATATGTTTTTAATTTTTTAAAATAGTATTAATTTTTGAATTCGGAATATCAAATATAGCTTAGGGTGAATTTTTGGGATTTTTATGAAAAACTTCAATTTTTGATGAATAGTGAAACCACTAAGTGGTACTTATAAAAACTGATTTTTCCTTTTAAATTGTAATTTTTCCATCTTTGTGTTTTGAATTTCAAAAATCCGACATACATGTTTGTCATTAAGAAGTAAAATGTGGTTCAATGGGATAAAAATAATTTTCTGGTGAATAGTAACTTATAAGGTTTTAATCGCGATTAGAGGTAATTAGTGTAGTTTAAGGTAAAAATAATGTCTTAATAATATGAAATGAACATGACACATGTACTAACCTCATTTTATGTGTCATTTCCGACCAAGAAAAGCCATGGGTCAACTTGGGGACCCCATGGAGCCACTTTGGTTGGAAAATGACATAAATACCTTTTTATATAATGTTAAAGTAAAAATGACACACACATGAGATGTTTTACTAAAACAATTTTTACATGGGGTTATACAAGTCATATTTTTGACTATAAATATTAATTGGAAAGAT
Source organism: Viscum album (assembly GCA_963277665.1). Classification (NCBI taxonomy): domain Eukaryota; kingdom Viridiplantae; phylum Streptophyta; class Magnoliopsida; order Santalales; family Viscaceae; genus Viscum; species Viscum album. The sequence goes on along the minus strand of OY728157.1, from coordinate 233,846,364 downwards.
AAAATTTTTTCCTACATCATAGTATTTTTTTTATAATTTTTAGACATTAAATAAATTATATTATTTATGACATCATGATGATGTAGCGATGACCTCATTATTTAACGATTTAAATAAAATGGAAAGATGATGTAATATCTAGGACCTAAACATGTCCAAAACCTATTGGATGAGTGGATTTCGAACCCTTATCACCTTATCCTCGAAACACATCAATGTGGGTCCTCTTAAATCAGAATACCATTTTAAAATAAAGTGACTTTTCTTTACCTTCCAAGAGTGCCCCTCCTCTCCTCTTATAAAAGGCCCCCACCTCTACCTCCTTACCCACACTCCCAAACGCCTTTAGCTCGGACAAACTCTGCCCATTGTGTCTCTACACTTACCTATATTACTCCTTGAAGCCTCACTTTGGGCAGAAGTCTTCCCAAGGAAGCCTTTGAGCTCAAACCAAAGGGAGTTTCCCGATTTTAAGGTAATGTCTTCTTTTGAGTCCTTTTGTTTTATTTTGCTTCTCCAACCCCCTAACCTCTTTTTATTATTTTCTTTTATAACAACTACATTATCCTCAATATACTAGGATGTTGTTATAATAAGGATTCTATTTACACTTACACACACCTACATCTAATGGTTAACGAACATACTGTTTCCGTGGATGGCGAATTTATGCCTCCCGAAACAATGATTGTTTAACATTATTTTAACACCTTCAAAGGTGGCCATTAAGATGTCACTATATTTATATATGATATATAATATGTTTATGTTTTACTTAATCTTCTGTATTTTTCATTTGTGTCTTACCTTTATGGCTTCCATTATGGGTATACGCGATATCTTCATTTTAGGAAGTGCGGACTACCGCCCCCTCAAAGTGATGTGATTCATTAATGCCATATGTGGGACATATAAAGGATGGATTTAATGTTATTATATATGATATTATACTGGAATTATTATATACCTCTATATCATTATTATTTCTTTCTTTCCATTAAAGTATGAGAAAGAAATGAATGTAGCGTTCATGCATATGTACGGCTTACCGTCTCCATGAACGGTGCATTTCATTTCATACCTCTAAATGATTATGTGATATTATAAATACATTTATATTCTTGATATATATGATATATATGATAACCAAATCAGGAATTTAATTCTGGATATAAAGAACCTTTGACCACACGAACAACATGTAATTTTAAGAAGTCCACTTTCGACTTAAGAACCAAATATCGACAAAACAAACATTATTAACTTAAATGATTACATAATGTTTATAACATGTCAATAGTTGAAATAAAAGGAATAATGAAATTGGAAAAGGTTCTTAAGAAATTATAAATTAACCCAAGTTTATTATTCAGGACGTTAAAGAACGATCGAGTCAAGTCGGACCTGAGGTAAGGGATCCTACACCTCTATTTCTTTTTAAGTACACTATTTTATGTCATTCCTATTAAGCTCATGTTTCATATGATTGGGATGTTATTTTATATTACTACCACTATACTTATTATTTTCATATTATGAGATACCCTATTTCCTATCATTAGTCCATTTTGGAAGTTTTAAGTGGTGTCGTTAGGCTACCGAGTTTTCGTAAGGGATTTTTCATCTCACTTTTATTCCTGTGAGATTTATGCTACATTTGCCACAATTACAGATGAGTGGTTTATTTACTGAAAATTATTACTCTCCTTTTGTAATATAATTCCATTTATGGATATTTACATATTCCTTTTACGACACTTCTTCAATGGGGTGTACTTTTCGAAAGTTACCCAAGTCGATAATGGAACCTTTCACCCTCCTCATTTTAAAAGACTTCTTTTGTTATGTCTTTTAATTCACATAATATTATGTTGGGATATGTTCTTATATATCCTAATTGATGTAAATTTTATGTCCAAGTGATTAGATTCCCTTTTTATCTCTCATAAACTCATTTTCTGAATTTTTGAAGTGACGCCGTTAGGCTGTCGAATTTTACCAAGGGAACGTTCTAACCCAATTTCGATTTCTTTGGGTTCAACATGTAGTTATTGAATATGTCATCCTTTGAATATGTTTGAATGACCATTTATTGTTTTACACTTAATATCCAATTATATTGGGTGTATTTATATTTGTCACACATAATTTTGATATTTATTTATCCTTATTTTAAGGATACCTTCCTTATAAGGGATTTCATCACATTTTACATCCCTATTGAGACTTCATTGTTGTTATGCACCAATTAAATCTTATATGGTGTATATACTGTCCTTTGGAATATTATATCATGAATCCATTTATTCTCAAGATAGTATATAGTTCTGATTAAATTTTATTCCTCAATTATTGTATTCAAGTGTCTCTAATTTTGGTAAAAACCCTTTGACCAAAATATCACTTTAATTGTTTTAATGACTTGTTCTTATTAATATCCATGTTTTCAAAATGGTTTTAAGGATTTATTTATATGGATATTAATGTTTTAAAATGTTAATATCTTCAACGTGGTATGGGACACTTTGATTCAAAATTCTCCTTATTAAATGTTTTAAATGGTTTTGGAAATGGTTTCTTTTTGTATGGATTCATTATTTCAGAATAATAAAATGTTATATTGTGATTGAAATGTGGAAATGTTTTGTTTACTTTATGCATGTTTTATGTGATATGTTTATGTTATGGTTCTTTGGAACTGTTATGAAAACGGGTGGTTCTGTGATAAACTAAGGGCGGATGAGCCCGATATAGCTCTCCAATGCATTGGGTAACGCGAAGGAGTGAAATGTTAAGGTTTCTCCGAAGAGATTTAGGGAATATACTGTGATGGGTATTCCAAACGTAACCAAGAGGGTTACTCCCTACGTAAGAATGTTATTTATTCCTGAAGTTACCTTTATGTATTATGATTTCTATGATTTATTCATGGTTTGATGAGGTATGTTAAAGTGACTTTGTTTTATGGGTAAAGAATGATTTCATTCTTATGTATATATGAACTCATGTTTCCTTTCCATATTTTTATATCCCTTACTGAGCTTTTTATGCTCATCCCAAGTTTTTGAAATGATTTTCATAGGTCAAGGGAAAGGTACATGATGTGATGATAGTGTCAAGGATGTGTCAAGAAAGAATCCATGTTTTATTTTCAATATGTTTCCGTTGATGTGAAGAATGAATACTGTCTTTTATGTAACCACTTTGTTTAAATGTGGAATGTAATGAAAGTTTCATGATCTAATTCTCTAAAACTCTAAACCTGAAACGATCCTCACTGTGTAATCTTGTAATAACTCAAGATTAAGTAAGGTTTAAGGTTGGTGCCTTATATTAATACTATGTTTGTTGTTTTGAAAAATTATTTTTTCTTGTTCATCAGCCTTGTAATATTTTAAAAGAATGTGAAAAATAATAATAAATTATATTGAAATTATTATTTTATAAATCATTTTCTAAAGGAGATTATATATTTTTTATGGTTTTTATCCTACTAGATATTTGTGTGCTCATATAAATGTTATCACAGTTTTTTGGTTCTTAGTTATTCATCAAAGAAATTGGGAGTTGATTCATCTCATTATTTATATGAGTTACATATTTTATCCCACTTATAATATTGTTCCTATTATTGAAATTTATAGGATATATATTTATTTTAATATTATTAGTAATACATGGACCATTAAATGATTTAATTTTTACAATTATGTTTTTTTTAATTTTTATAGGAGTATTATATATACTTGTGCCCGAAACAAAGGTATACAAGTGGTAACAAGTATATGATTCATATGGGAGGGAGACTCTGGGTGTGGGAGGGATTATTTATTTAGTTTATGTTTCTATTATATTTTTATATTTTTTTATATTTTATTTGGAATAGATATATGATCTATAGAAGGATCACACATGATTTTTTTGATAGATTTATTTCGGCAATATTTCTCTAAATATTTGTAGAAACTTTTCTTAAGTGTTCTCTTCTAATTTCAAATATCGTGTTTTCATTATAAGGTTTTTGGGTATGACCTTATTGTATGTAATATGGAAATAAAAGTTTCAAATGGATTGATGTATTAGGTTAGTCTATGAAAACACAACTCCCCATTACAAATATTAATTCTAACAAGACATCCTTAAACACTACACCAAATAAAATACCAATCTCTATTACATGATGCTACACTATAGTATAAAAACACACCTAAAAGGACTTCTCAGTCATTTCATTCAAAAATTATCAAAGAATATATTCTCACCATACCCATACCACCAAAATAGACTCCACTAATTAGAACACTATATCCATTTGGAATCCCAACGTGAAATATATCACTCTCCTAAGTAGAACCCATATAAATCCACCCAAATAATATAAATGCCACTAATTAATCTTCAAACAAATAAAAACAATATCATTAGATGAAAATAAATATTAAATAAGTAAAACTAGATCGATCATGGGTGTAACATTATTTTTTTCTATCATTAATGTCTACCTTCGTGATTAATAACATCATTTCCTAATAATCACTTCACTTTTGATGATATATTATGATGTATGATTTTGTTGTGAATCTCATTTCATTTCATAATTTCTTATTATTATTATTATATATATGTTTTATTATTATTTTATTATTTCATTTGTACTTAGAATATAAAATTTTTAAACTACAAATATGTAATGGGTTTTACTAAAATCATAAATACAACCAATGTGTTTGGGAATTATTCATATCATCATATCATTATTCATAGAAATGATATAATTAGATTTGTTAACTATATTCCACATTGATAAGATAATTTCATATTTATAATTTATGAATTGATTTCATCGAAATAATGTATAAAATTTATTTATAAGGCTTCAATATTATGCATCTCTCTCATTCCACATTACCTTCAAATGAATCATATTATTATAAATCGTTGGTTATAATTTCATAATGACTATTATGTTCACTAATGTACCCATATTGATTTTTATCACATTTTCAATATTTTTACTCCAACTCTTAACATTCCTTCAACTCAATATTCTATTGATATATTTACCTAGGTGGTAATATGTACTAGGTAGGTCATAAAAAATCATTAGGTGTATTATAATGAATGATTAAAATAATGACTAGAATTTTATGTTTATTCTTTTTTATAAAACACATTATCTATGAAACAATGTCTATATATATGGTATTTTTTAATAATTTTTTATGGTTATCAAAAGAATTATTTAATAAAAACTTGAGTGATTTACAATTCACTATTGTTTGTATAATAGAATGGTTTAATTTGTCTAATAATTAGGACAAATAGAAAAATTAAAACTTGGTTAAATTTATAGATTTTGTAATTTTTGAATTTAGATACTATTTTCTTTTATTAATAAGTCTTTTATCCCATATTTATTAACGTATGTAGTACATTATTATTTTAATTTTATTTTTGAAAAAGGTGCAAATTTGGAGAAACTAAGACAATAACACATGTGACAATCAATGACATAACTGTCAAAATAAAATTTAAATGAAATGAGAGATGGATTTTAAAACCTTATATTGGTATATAAAATATTGTTCAAATATTTTAACATTAAAATAATCAAAGGTGAATGTTCACATTTAACCATGAATAAAAAATATTCCATTGAGTATTTCCTAAGTTTGTGACCACATTTATTTAAATGATCTTTTGATATACTAATTATAATATAATGGGTTAAGTCCCTTTAACATATTTATTCATTCCTAAATTTTCTATGAAATATAATGCTTCTATAGTATACTATTGTAACAACCTTATATTTTAATTGTATAATATTATGTTGAATAGTTTATACAACACGCATAAACAAGATTAAACAAACCAAAATATTTATTATTTAAATATGAATGTTTACACATAGCCTTTGAATTAGAGGATATCAACAAAAAAATACATATTTATATATATATAATATTTTTAATAATATACCCATATTTATTTTTATTATATAATAAATTTGAATATGGTTATGGTATAATTTAATAACATACTATTGTCATTATAGAGGAGGTTAAACGTACTCTTGACCAAAGGAAAGTGCAAGGTAAAGGTTAATTTCTCAATTTCATTATTATTCGAGATTGTTTATGTGTAAGTATTTTCTAGGAAATATTTTTTATCCATTCCCATGATTCATAAAATATATTTCAAAATGATTCTATTAAGGTACTCGTTAACTAAAACATCATTTTAAATGTTTCGAATATTTATTCTTCTAAAACTTTTTCATTAATGTCCATGTTCTCATAATGGTTATAAGGATTTATTTATATGTCCATGATTTTTTTAAAATGAAAATTTCATTCAAAAGATTTAATGTGCTATGGGACTATTTGATTAAAAAATCTCCTTTAAATGACTACCTTTATAAATGTGGTACTTTTAAATGATTTCAAAAAAATGGATATTTCAATCCAAAATTTTTACTGATCATTTTCAACTATGACAACATTATTTAATGGATATTACTCTAGATTAAGGTTGAATTATTTTAATACAGTCATCCTTATTGTATCGAATGAGTTATGATATGTTTGATTTTGGTTGAGATATTTTTATACTCTTCATGGTTTATGGTTGAGTTATTGAAATTTAGTATGATATTTTTAGTACAAATGTTCAAGTTATGATTCAAAATTTTCAAATGAGGAATGCAATGGAATTAGTATGTGACAGGTGGGGCCCACTATAGCCCCTCAATGAATCAGTAGGTCTCATGAGACAAACTACTCTCTTGGCACAAGGACTTGAAAAAATTGTTATTTATAGTCTTACCATGAGGCCTTGACTATGTGGTAATGATGTCCGACGTTAGGCATTCTTTCATTAAGAAATTTATTTTTAGATGTGGTTACTAGACTAGTATAATATCCATGTGCATGTTTATGTGGAAATGCTTAATGTATTTTCACCATATTAGGTTCAAGTTTATGTTTAAAAGACTGTTGTTTTTATTACACATCTTGCCTTAAATATTTATACCTTCCACTCAATTATTTACTCTGACTAAGCATCTGAGCTCACCCCTTTCTTATGTTTCCTTTTCCTAGGATTCCAAGAAGTGTATTATTATTGATATGCAGGGTTATGCTAGGAGAATAATGGAATTATCAACAGATTATTTATGTTTTGTTTTATGTTTGAATTTGTAATGTAATGCTTATGTATGCAATATTTTTTCCAAGTCACCTAAATATATATGTCCTTCATGAATTGATTCTTTGTAATAATTCAAATGTATGAAAATAATGCACCGACTCTTGGATTCTGGGGTCGGGGTATTACAGTTGGTATTTGGTGAAGTTTAGTACAATTCTCAGAAACAAGATTTATAAAAACACTTATTAGAAAACATTTCCATAATATATAATTTGGAAATTAGTATAGAAGAACTTCGTAGAATTTTGGAAATGCATAGATTTTGTGTATTTTCCCAGAAATAAATCCCAGTCTAGATAGGAGTGGTTAAGGTCTACTCTAGCTCAAATATACTGAGTAGTGAAAATTACGACAAGGAGTTTTGGTCTAGACCTTGGTTAACCTAGTGCACAACAATGAGTCTTGATGCACTCTTAGTTACAACACCCTCGGGGGATATGCTTCGGATAATTCACATTTTCATTATAATCCATTATGAAGGATTTAAGAGTAAATAAATCCTCAATGAAATCATTTGTTATGATTATATATTATATGAATAATAAATTCAATTTATGATTGGTGTTTTAGAAGTATTTAGTTACACATTGTGATTCTTAAAATAACCTATTTCATTCCATTATTTAGAAATGGCATCCAGTAGAAGGAATGAGAATTCCAGCAATACACAATATCCAAAGACTAAGAAATATCATATCTGTCAGGGTATTAAGCCAGAATTTAGAAGGGAAGTAGTCTCCCACATATTCTCATCATATGATGAAATAGTATCATGTGTTAATAAGATAAGTAAGGAATTATCTAAGTCCTTTGACTATAAAGGGAATTAAGAGAAGAAAATGATTGTAGAGAGAAAGATGGATAAATGGAAGGGGAAAGAAGGATTTTCCCATATGTGATAACTGTGGAAAGAATCACCTTGGTAAATACTTTAAGGGAATGTGAGTTTGTTATATGCTTGGAGAAAAAGGACACCAAGTACCTCATTGCATGGTAAATAAAAGGTATCAAATGTACAATGCTTAATCTACAAGGAGTTGGAACACTGTGAGAATCAATGTCCAAATCATTAGAGTATTACCCAAATGATGCTATTGTAAAATAATCATGTTATAATACTATAAAAGATGAATAGTAATGACAAGTGTTTTTATGTTTTTATTAATGAATTGTTTCATTTGAGTGTTGAACAATGATTTAATGGTTTTATGAATTATAGAAATAAATATGGATTGTACTACAATATTATTCCATTGTGGATTTGAAATTATATAGGTCTAAAAATTTAACTCAATTTCAAGTTAAACTTTTTGTAAAATACATTGTTGAAAGAAAGATAAACCGAAATATGGTTCCGGCACAGATGTTGTGATTTTGGAATAAGATATTATTGATTTGGATAATTACATTCTTTATTCTTGACTAATTTGAAACAAATTAATTATTTCTTTATTCCATTATTGTTGGATTTTACAACAATTTTGGATATAATTAGTATATCCAGTATACTATATGGAATAAGGGAGCATAAATGTAATCAATATGGATTTGTGGTGATTCAAGGTCGTAAAAGTTTTTAAAAGAATACATGATGAAGGTATAGACATGATATTACATGGAATAAAATATATGTTCATTGTGTTTACCTTCCTTATAAATATTGGACATTGAGTTTGGAAAGAAGTAATTTGGATAAGTTTAAATGTTGGAATGGATTAAGGTTGACATTGGATACTGTTGGTAAGGTTAAATCATTTCTTAATATTATTTTTGGATTTTTATAATAAGGATAACCTAGAGGTCGGGTGACAACCCGTCGCGTCCGGCCAGGCTGCGAGACTTGAACAAAAAACCAATGGATGACAAGGGTGAATCACCTACCATTGTCCTACATAATGTGTTGTTTTTTATAATTTAGTTTCTTAAATATTCTAACAAATAAATTATAAATTATTTATTTTTAGAACCCTATATGATTAGCATAAATAGAATATTTTTTAATTATATTATCTTTTGGAGTGAAAGATGAGTTTGGTGTAGGAATTAAGTGAAGGATGAAACTATACATGTCAAGTATATTTTTTTATTATTCTTTGAATAGATAAATTAATAACCTTTAGGGAATGGATCTTGAAACCAATAACATGTTATCCTAATACCATATGTTTTGTTTAACCGATGATATTTTAAATCATCATAGATTGATGGTTTTGAGGTCCTCAAATTTACACTTTTTTGTGATTGATAACCTTAATAACTCCATATAAATATCATTTCCCCCCTAAAATTATTTGTCTCTAATTTCCAAATATTTCTCCAAATACATATCATAATTTAGTTGTGAATTTTTCATTTCCCTCTCCCTCTTATTAAGACTAAATTTTATTAACCCAACTTCTGATATGTGTTTCCAGAATGCTATTTTTTCTATTTTTACCCTTTTATTTTAGAAGAATTATTTCAAATTCCATGGACACAATTTATTTAAGGAGGGGATAATGTAACACCTCAAGATTTAATAGTACATTATCTCCTTAAAAAAATTAAATAACTTGCACCACCAGCAACACCGAGTTCGAGTGCACCACGATTCATCTAACTAACCATTTTAAAGCATTTGTAAATAGTATTGACTGAATTATGAATTTTATATACTCCATATAATTATAGAATCCATATTATGTGTTTCTTGGACATAATATAAGAACAAATTTCTTTTTTCAGATAAAAGAATTATTTTTAAAAAAATTCAATTTTACAGCCTTTTAATGGAAGTCCCTTGTAAAAATAGAAATTTGACAATTTTATATATTCAATTTAATGAAAATAATTTCTTCTATAGAATTGGGACATAAAACCTTATTTTGGATAAATATTTGGTACTTTTCTGATAACTTTCATATTATGATGAATGGTGAAAACTATTAAATTTTAATTGAAAACAAATTTTTTAATCAAAATAATTTATAGTGATAAATTATGCATAAGAATGTTTTGGATGTATAATTAGATTATATTTTTACCATTTAATTAAATGTATGTCATTACAAATAATTTCTCATTTATATTTGATAAAAATACATGTCAATCTTTTAATAGTTTTTTATTTTTTAAAACCCTCTTTTTGGTTTTGACAAAGTGAAATCATTTTAAATAAATTATTGTAAATTCAGTGTTTTTAATTTGGTAAAATAGACATCATTTTGGAATTCGGAATATAAATATTAGCTGAGGGTGATTTTTTGGTATTTTTCTGAAAACATTCAATTTTTGATGAATAGTGAAAAACTCTGCGTTATTATTTAAAACCAACAAATTTTTAAAATAATTATTTACTTTATTTCATTTAATTTTATGTAAAAATAGATATATAATACCACTATAAGTTCAATTTAATTCCTCAGAGTCATTTTATAATTTAATTAGTTGTTTATAATTTTATTGAAATTTTTAGCGTCTTTTACCCACCTTCTAGGAAAATTACCAAATTGTCATAAAATATAATTTTACGTCTTCTATTAATTGAATTTCAATAATCTGAGAGACTAGGTTGACATCAGTAAGTAAAATTTGGTTCAATATGATGGAAATAATTTTTGATGAATAGTATCATTTGACTTTTAGTTACCACTATTTCAAGTAAATAGAGTAATTAAAGGTAAAAATGGTATTATAATATCTCAACACATATTCTAATTCTACTGGATATGTTTATTTCGTCCAAAAACATCCTTAAAAATAAAATATGATATTTTTGGGCAACTTCGATTAGATTATGAAATTTATAATTATTTTGTTTAAAGAAGAGTTAAAAATGTTAAATTCGAATTTTAATAACTAAACCATTTTTAATGAATGGTTATATATAATATAAATTAGACTATAAATTTCAAATATAAAGATAAAAAAATATCTGACATAATATAAATTTATTTATTATTTTTAGTTTTTAAATATCTAAATTTATTTATAACACAATGATGATGCAGTAATTACTTTATCAATGAATGATTAAAATAATTGAAATTATAAATATAAAAATACAAGTTAATTGTAAATTATGATGCCCTACACGAATTTTATAGATTAATATGACATTTTTGGTTAAATTCAATGAATTTTTTTTGAAATAATTATGTTCTTTAGACTTTCACCAATACCAAATATAGAATAGGGTCAAAATTGACATAAATGATATTTTAAAACAAATACTACATAATTAACTGATATAATATTACTAAAAATATAAGGATCAGAAAATGGGTTCAGATAAGGTTAGATATATCAATAATTAACCACTTGGGGTTATCTTGGATTTTTATAGTATATTTATTAAACATTTATTATAATAATACAAGAGGACATTGTAAAAGTTAAACTATTTAACTAAGTTTAAATAAAAAATATAGGGTAAATATGGTGATCTAAACTTGTCTAAAAACTATTTGTAGAGAGGATTTCTACCCATCCCCACAAAATACTCAAAATAAATCAATTCGTATCCATTATAAACCTAAAATTATTTGATAATAAAATAATATTTCAAACTTTTCCTAATGTGACCCTCACGTGTCTTATAAAAAGGTACTTCTCCTTCTCTCCAAATCACACCTCCAAGTCCACTTCGCTCCATAAAAACCCACCCAAATCCCCTCCCAACTTCCCACACATCAACCTTGAAGCATTTCCTTGAGTAGAAATCCATCCTAGGGAGAACTTTCGTTCAAATCAAACGGAAACTCCCAAAGAGTAGGTAATTATTTTATCAGATCTTTCAAAGTTCATTTCTTCATTCACTTTCTATTTATATATTATTTCCATACAAAAATAATAAATCCAGTACCTTCTAAATACTATGACATTATTATAAATAAGGTACATCTATACTAATTTTTTCTATCCATCTTATGAATGATAATGTCACCATGCGTGCATACGTACGACTTACCGCCTCCATGTCATGTTGTTATTTTCTATTCCACACAATGTTATTTGGATGGTATAATGATAAGTAATATATATTTAAATAATTAAAATAAAATTATAATATATCTATATAATTATTATACCCTCAAATTCTACACCTTTTAATCATTAAAGATGTGATATTGTCACTCGTGTGTATGTACAACTTACCGTCTCCCGGACTCGATGAAATTCATTCACAGGATCACCATTATATGATTATTATAAAAATATATATTATTAATAAGTTTATAATATATGACATAAAAAATCTACTAGATATATATATATATATATATACTTACATATATCTTATTAACTTTTTTCTATTCAATATGATATGAAAACAGAAACAACTTTTATGCATACGTACGGCCTACTGTCCCTATAAATGGTGTTTCCCAATTCATATATCAATATATTATACAAATTTATATTCTATATATATTATATATTAATCATGTTTAATATTCTGGAAGTATTTAAATGATGATCTAAATTATATCATCAAGAATAACAAGTTAAAACATGTATGATTAAGAAAGAGGTTATTACTTGAAATGTTAATTTAAAATGGAATTCTTTATTAAATGGGTAGTATAAAGTCATAAATTAGTCATTTAAGATATAATAAATATGAATATGGTTATGTAATAATTTAATAACATACTATGTTCATTATATATGTGTTTAAACGTACCATCGACCAAAGGAAGTGAAAAGTAAGGGTTAATTCCTCAATCTCATTATTATCTAAGATAGTTTATGTGTAAGTATTTTCTGCGAATTTTTATTATCCATGTCCACATTTCATAAAAGACATTTCAAAATTATTATTTAAGGTAATCTTTAACTATGAAATTATTTGAAATGAATTAAATACTTATTCTTCTATATCATTCTCATTAATGTTCATGTTATCAAAATTATTTTATGTATTTATTTATATGGACAATATTATTTTAAAATGTTAATTACATTCAAAAGTTTCAAAGTGGCATGTGACAATTTGATTCAAAAATCTCTTTTAATAGACATTTTTTATAAATGTGTACCTTTATAATTATTTCCCAAAAAGGTATATTTTTCAAAAAAAGTTTTACTGATCATTTTCAACTATGTCATCATTCATAGCTGAACTATATTCTTGATTGATGTTGATTTATTATAATACAATCTTCAATATTGTATCAAATGAGCGATGATTTGTTTTACTATAGATGTGCTATTTTTACACCATTCATGGTTTGTTGTTGATGTATTTCTATTTCATATATTAGTTTTAATAAAAATGTTTATGTTATGTTTCAACATTTTCATATGAGGAAAGCAATAGACTTGGTAAGTGATTGGTGGGGCCCGCTATATTCCCTCAATGCATCAGTAGGTTTCATGAGATAAACTAGTGTCTTAGCACTAGTCCTAGACAAAAATTATATTTGTAGTCATGGAAAAATGCCTTGACTACGTGGTAATGATTTCCAGCGTTAGCCATTCCCTAGTTAAGAAATTAATTATCACATGTGATTATTCAACTAGTAGAATACCCATATTCATGTTTATATGTTATTGTTTTATAATTTTCTCCATATTATGTTCATGTTTATGTTTAGAATGTTGTTGTTTTTATTACACATATTTCCTTAAATGTTTATAGCTTCCACTGAATTATTTACCCTTACTGAGCATCTGAGGTCTCCCCTTTCTTATGTTATGTTTTCCCAGGATTCCATGAATTATGTTATGTATGATATTCAGGGATAATCTAGGGTAATAATGGAATTATCAATAGATTATTTATTTTGTGTTTTATGTTTGAATGTGTAATGTAACATTCATGTATGTATTATATTTTCCATGACTACTAAACTGATCGGTCCACCGGGACTTGATTCCTTGTAATAATTACAATGTGTTAAAATAATGCACCAACTTAGAGATTCTAGGATTGCGACATTACAAATGGTATGCCTTTTATAGGAGAGAGGAGGGGAACTCTTGGAAATCTTCATATTTTTTATATTAAAATAAATTAAATTTATGTTCAAAATGGAACAAAACTAACTTATTTCGAATATATGATCATTATGATTACAAATATATTCACCCAATTCATGTTATATAAATATTTATATCTTATTAATCGTTATCTTTTTTTAACCCTTATATTACATTTTTAACTCTTACTATGAGAGCATGTAATTAAAACATTAAGAGTTTATTTAATTTTATTAAAACACATTAAAACTAGTAAACGAGTAATTGATAAATTTTTATTCCTTATATAAACTTTCTCAATGTATTTTATATTTTTTATGAATTTTATATCATTAAAAAAATATTATTAATTTTAAAATATCATCAATGTCAACTTTAAAACTATTCAATAAATGTATTTTTAAAAATATCGTAACATTGTGATATATTAAAAAACTATATTAAATCAAGAATATCATATTAAATTCATTTTGAAACTTATTTCATGACAATAATTATCTAAAATTAAAAAAAATTAATATTGATAATTTCATTTATTTAATATTTCCTATAAATAAACAATTAATGCATCATCATTGTTTAAGCCTCTAAATGAAATATTTATTCACTAAATATTAAAAATAAATTATCATGATGCATAAAAACATTTTATATTTATGTATACTCTTTATAGTTGATAAAATACCTTATATAATCCTATATAATAATTATTTCACTTGTTAAAAAGAAAACGTTGAAAAAATTGGCATTTCTATAAATGTAACACTATAAATAGATTAAAGTTATCTGTGTGTCTCCATGAGCTCAAAAAAGCTAATCAAGGATTATTTATGTCAAAAATAAATAATATAATAAAACTAGGACAAGTTTTATGATAATTTTATGTTATTTATAAAATTAATTGTACCCTTGAATAATTGATTTTATTTTTACTATGGTAATAAAAATTACCAATGTTACTATTCATATTTTAATTAGTTATAAAGGAAATATATTTACTAAATTTATAAAATCTAATTCCAAATATGGAATCCATTATATAAAATATAAAACAAATAATTGGATAAAATTAATATAAAATTTACCATGTTGACGAATCGAGAAAACATGTTTTTAAATTCCAAACGTTCAAAAGATTATAATGTGTTTATATCCAAATTCATTGTAAAATTGTTTCAAATGACATAACATGAATTAATTTTTATAAAATTTATTTAATTATAATCAAAACCTAATTGAAAATATAATTCATCACTATAAAATATATATATGAATAAAATACTTTTTAATGAAAATTTTGTATTTTCAATATTCATCAAAACCTGACACGTACCACAAAAAAAACCAAAATGTCAACCAAAGTAATTTTTATAATTTCTAATTAAAATAGGTTTTCCATTTTATAAAATATTATTTATAAAAGTAGAAAAAATATATTTAAAACAATTTCATCATCAAAAGGTGGGAAAACTGCCTTTTTTATAAAATACTTCTTTTATGCGTGAAATTGTATTTGTTCTCATATATTGTCTAAAAATGGTATAATATGAATGTTACAAAAAATATTTAATATATTTAATACAAATACAAATATTTTTATATTTATATTTCAGTAATATAATCTAACAACGGTGATTTCATTATTTTATAAACACATGTTTTCACATTTAAATTGTTTTTCATAAAAAGATTTCATTTTATTTTAAAAATGGATTTATTTTCATTTATAATTAATTGGTCATCGAATAATTATTAATATAGACATGTATAAACCATATTTTCATTATTTAGTAAATCATGTACATTCCCACTATTTTAATGACCATGTGATAACTACCATATTAAATATTAATATTTAGTTCTTTTAAATCCTCAGTGGTGTATCCCAAACACTATTGAACATAGTGTGTAGTTTTAGAAAACCCAAGATGTTACATTATTACCCCAATTAATAAAATTAATCCCCTAAATTTGATCATGGGATAAAAAAACTAGGGGGTTTCTTTTCAAAATAGCTTTATCTATATCCCACATAAGAAAAAAAATTACCGAAACTTCAACATTAAAATACTGAATGTTTTGTATGAAGGTCACATGAGAGTACACATAGGAAGTTTCCATGTAAAAAAATGGATATTAAAGATAAAATAAATATAATGTTTTGGTGGATTGTGATATAGAACCGGTACTAGATAAAATTAACAACCATAATCCAATTATGTCATAAAATTTCATTGATTTCTCAATACCAAAATTAAATAGATAATATTTTTGTTTCAAGATTATATTAATATAGTTTTATAATTCATTTACTACATGGAGTAAGCACATAATAAAATATACATACATTATTTGTATAGTTTCAAACTTAAATTAATTTTCTACTCAAACACAACTTTCTCTCCCAAAAATGAGAATTTAAGATGAATATTTCATTCTTGAGGCATTATGGTCAACTTTTACAGATCAAAAAATACAAAACAGTTAACAAAAAATTCCTCATATCATTATTCATTAACCAAACAAAGTCTAGTATAATATAAAATCCTTTATTTATAATAATAAAACTTTAAATCATGAATAAATAATTCAATCACCAAAATTCAACAATAATTCCCAAATATCAACATATACTAATTGATAAGTAACTATCCATAAAATTCCTCTAAAATATACTAGACTAAAATCAAAGAAAATAAATCATATGGATTTAGAAATAATGTATCCCAAATAACATCATTCTCTTTTAACTTCTCATACCAGTAAATTAATTTAAAAAATATCATAATCCCTATGATTAGTTAACAATTTCTATAAATAATATGAATCACAATAAATGAAACATAAAATTATATATTTCACTTAAATATAATATCCAAATTTTTTCTTCATTCATATTCCCATAATATTCTATTTACTTTAATCATACAATGCTCCAAAAATAGTAAACATAATCCAAGATAATATTGATCACATAATCACCAAATCATTCTCCAATCCCAAGGTAATCTATTTGTTAAAAAATATGTTCTAAAAATAAATTTAGTCTTCATCCATAAAATTTATTAACTAAAAATAAAAAATCATACTTATAGGGAGTTCATGTAGGCTGCGGGTAGGTGATGCACCACTGTCACACATCAGTTGTGGGTTTGATTCACATATTCCTTCTGAATGTAACGGGTTGTCACCCATACATTAATTTGTCATTTTTATTTAATGAATGCATATAAAAAATAATTCACCTTAATAAATAAATTTTTAACCTCCTATTTATCTCATACAATTTATTTTTCATTGAAAATGTAATAACCAATAATTACAACAAAAATTATTGTAACCAGAAATCTCGTTAGTCACCTTAAATTTACATAACGAAAACCTGAAAAAGGGTTTCTATGAGATTAAATTTAGGATCAACCTTGATATTGTATACTCATTATGATATCCCTTAATATTTATAAGAAATACTAATTTCCATTGTTGTATAATTCATCCTTCGATACCAACTGTATAGACTCAGCCTTAAATAATGAATAATCATGATTATTTGTTTTGAAATAAATTCTTTTCACATTGCGGATCATTTAATGTTTGGATAATTGGAGAAATAGGTCATAATTCATACATATAATCTATATTTCATAAAAATTGTATAATGCTAACACAATATTCATTCTTCCATCATATAAAATCGTTGAAATAATTTTTTTTTTCAATTGAGTACTTTATATCTTTCAACATGACATTAAACATTCTCTTACCCATCCATATACCCGGTGATAATTTTTTTAATTTCTAGAACAAGAGAAATAATACATAAAAGGTATATAACAACAATGAAACTTTTAGTATAGTAAAAATATAAAAAATCCATGAAATTTTTTTACTAAAAAACATATCACTTTACCCATAATGGTAAATATCAGTACTTTAAAAAGAGAATTTATTTTATCTTTTGGAAAAAATGATTCCTATAAAAACTCATTACAAAGAATATAAAATTCATATATATAAATTATTAGATAATGACTTATAAACCTTACATAAACCTTACAGAAACACTAAAAATGGAATAACCATTCAATCATCTTTTATCTTAGGAGTACACAATGTATTGAAGCACTATCTGGACTAACCCATCATTTATGTTATACCATGATCACCAAGTACAATCTGGGCACACACTTCATTTACAATGACCAAGTAACAGAACATGTAATAATAATTTTCATCACTTGAAAAATTTGTATAAGATTTTGTGAAAAATAAATTCAGATATTAAAATACCATTATCATTCAAAATAGAATTTTCAACACAAACTATATATTTATTTTGAATGAATAATTTTCAAAACCATAATACCCAAATTCAGAATATTTTTTTCATTTAATATAAAATTAAATATTTCAATAGAAAATAAAAATAAAATAATATCAATGGATGCATAAATTTTATTTTCTTATTGTACATTAGTAATATAAAATTCTTTTTGTTGTTTTTCATGACATTTTTTAATAAAATATGTAAAAAAGATTATTTCTGAAAATTTTTAGTGGTCTTTCGGTATGTGGATAAGATTATTTTTCTTGTTATATAGTAGGGGATTTCTATTGAGCATAACGATGAGTGTCAGATTACAATATTCACTCTTACTAGAAACTCCAAATGGTTCCCTCATCCGTATATGGGTACATACCTACTTTCCAAAGGATGGTAGTCACCTGTATTTTTAGGGCAAGTTACTATTGGGGACTCGCATTGGTCGAGAGGGTGGGAGGTCGGGCTTATAAGGCCCCAGCCTTAAACCTCACTTAATATTGAATTAAATGAATAATTCACATTGAGGATCTTTTCAGGTTTACAGTTTTAGAGAATTAGATCATAAAACTTGCATTACATTCCACATTTAAACAAAGTGGTTTCATAAAAGATAGTATTCGTTTTTCCCATCAATGGAAACATATTTAAAATAAAACATGGATTCTTTCTTGACACTTCCTTGAAACTATCATCACATCATTTACCTTTCCCTTGACCTGGGAAAAACATTTCAAAAACGTGGGATGAGCATAAAAATCCCAGTAAAGGATATAAAAATACGGAAAGGAAACATGAGTACATATATACATAAGAATGAAGTCATACTTTACCCATAAAACATAAGCACTTTAACATACCTCATCAAATCATGAATAAATCATAGAAATCATAATTCATAAAGGTAACTTGAGGCATTCATATCATTCTTACGTTGGGAGTAACCCTCTTGGTTACGTTTGGAATACCCATCACAGTATATTCCCTAAATCTCATCGGAGAAAACTCAATGTTTAAACCCTTCGCGTTACCCAATGCATTGGAGAGATATATCGGGCTCACCAGCCCTTAGTTTATCACAAAACCACCCATCTTAATAATAATTCCAAGGAACCATAACATAATCGTATCACATAAAACATGCATAAAAGAAACACAACACTTCCACTTTTCAATCACAATATATCAATACAACACATTGATATAAAAACATTATGAAAACCACATTGAATACCAAAATAAAAAAAAGTAAAACATGGTATTTATTTTTCTTTTAATAAATGGTATGGCTTGTAGAGGAAGCCGAAACTCAAATAATGGTCACAACGGCAGAGAAGTCGTTGTTGCCGCATACGTACGACAAAAACATTCCCTTTTGTCGTTTTGTAAAACGCTTCGTATAAAAAAGATTCCTTTTGCATAATCGTAAAAGTCAAAGGGTTTTATACACCGTATAAAAGATGGTTGTGTATAAAAGAAAATATGTCTCAATGAAAGTAGATTGAGACGAAGTCCCATACAAAGACGGTATCCTTGGATTATGGATAAATCAATTACAAAATTGTGAGTGACAAACGAATAAACCAAATATAAGTGGATATTATGTCTAAAACAATCATAATTTATTCACACATATTCATAGAATGACATATTCCAGGAGTACAAGTTTATACCAAAGAATCAAAATTGGGTTAAAAAGTTCCTTTGCAAAAATTTGACATCCTAACAGCGTCACTTCAAAATTCAGAAAAATGAGTCGATGAGAGATAAAAAGGGTATCTTATCACTTGGTCATAAAATTTAAAACAATATGGATATATAAGAACAAATCCCAACATAATAGTATGTGAATTTAAAAGACATAACAAAATAAGTCTTTTAAAATAGGAGGGTGAAAGGTTCCCTTACCGACTTGGGTATCTTTCGAAACGTACACCCCATTGAAGAAGGGTCATACAATGAATTTGTAAATACCCATAAATGAAATTATATTACACAAAGAGTATAATAATGGAAAATACATAAAAAACTCAAAATAAATGGTGGAAAATGTAGCATAAATCTCACGGGAATAAAAGTGAGACGAAAAATCCCTTATGAAGAATCGGCAGCCTAACGACGCCACTTAAAACTACAAAAAATGGATTGATGAGATCAAATAGGGTCTCTCATCATATTAAAATAAAATTTAGTGCAAGAGGAATATAAAATAACATCCCCAAACATAACAAAGAGGAGATTAAAAGAAGTGACATAAAGGAGACTACTTAAAAAGAAAGAGAGAGGTTGGATCTCTTACGAAAATTCGACAGCCTAACGACGCCACTCAAAACATCCAAAATGGATTGATGAGAGAAAATAGGGTCTCTCAACATATAAACATAAAAAGTATAGTAGGATTAATATGAAATAACATACCAATCATAAGAAAGATGAGCTTAAAAGGAATGACATAAAAGAGTGTACTTAAAAAGAAAGAGAGGGGTGGGATCCCTTAAGAAAATTCGGCATCCTAACAGCGCCACTTAAAAATTCTAAAAAAAAATTGATGACAGTAAGAGGGGGTATCTCATAAAATAAAAATAGATATTACATTATGATTAATATAAAATAACATCCTCCAACATAATAACATGGAGCATTAATGAAATGACATATAAGAGGGTACTTGAAAAAAAATCGAGAGGTTAGATCCCTTACCTCAAGTCTGACTTCTCTTGTTCGTTTCATTATATTTATGATTAATAAACATTTTTCAATTTATAATTGCTTATTTTCCTCCTGTAAATATTATTAGTCAGTAAATATCACATATTATAATGTTATAATAATTGGTTAATAATGTGAGTTCATATCAGACGTTTTTGTCAATGTTTGGCACATGAGTCAAAAATGAACTTATTTGAAAATGATTGTCCATGTAGTTATAAGTAAATCATCTCCAGAATAGTATTAATGAATTAAATATCTTATATATCCCATAAATATTAATTTTATAATATTCCATAACATTTGGAGATAAAAAGAAATGAAATGCACCGTTCATGGAGACGGTAGGCCGTACGTACGCATGGACGCTACATTCATTTCTTTGACATATTAATGGAATTAAAAACAATTGAGATATATATATATTATAATCCCAGTATAATATATATTTTATATAGTTCATGTAAGTTCATTAATTTAATTCTTTATATATTCCATGTTTTGCATGAATGAGTCACATCACTTGTGGGGGCGGTAGTCAACACTTCCTCGTATGAAATTATCGCATTTGCACAACATGCAAAGCATAAAGGTATGTTTTCAATATAAAATACAGAAGAATATTGAAAACATAAATACCATATATATCAAATATAAAATACAGTGACATCATAATGCCCACCTTCAAGGGTGCTAACAGAATATTGAACAATCATCGTTTCGTGAGGCAGTAATTCGCCATCCACAGAAACAGTATGTTCTTTAACCATTAGACGGATGTGTGTGTAAGTGTAGCTGGAATAAATATTATAACAACATCCTAGTATATTGAAGATACTGTTTTTGTTAAAAAAGAAAGTAATAAAAAGAGTTTAGGGGGTTTGAGAAGCAAAATAACACATAAGAACACAAGAGAAGACACTACCTTTAAATCCGGTAACTCTTTTTGATTTGAGCTCAAGGGCTTCCTTGAAAAGAATTCTGACCAAAGTGAGGCTTCTAGGATTAAGAGAGGGATTTTTAGAGACAAAATGGGCAGGTTTTGTCCGAGCCAAAGGCTTGAGAGGTGTGTGTAAGATGGTAGAGGTGGGGTCCTTTTATAAGAGGAGACGAGGGCCACTCTTGGAAAGTCTTGAAAAGTAACATTATTATAAAAGGAATTTCGGATTTTAAAGGACCCACAATTATATATTACGAGGATAAGGTGATAATAGTTCGAAATACACACATCCAATAGGTTTTTGACAAGTTTAGGTCTTATATTTTACATTATCTTTTTATTTTATTTAAATTGTTAAATAATGAGGTAATCACTGCATCATCATGGTGTCATAAATACAGTAATTTCTTTAATGTATAAAAATTATAAAAAAAAACTATCATGATGTAAGAAATATCTTTATATTTATAATGAATATTTATAGTCTTAAATATGACTTTTATAACCCCATGTAAAAATTGTTTTAGTAAAATAACACATGTTTGTGACCATTTAATTTAAACTTTAAATAAAAAGGTTTTAATGTCATTTTCCTAACAATGTGGCTCCATGGGATCCCCATGTTGACCCAAGTATTGCCTTGGTCAACCATGTCTCAACAAATAGGGGTAGGACATGTGTCTAGGTCATTTCATATCATTAAAACATTATTTTTACCTTAAACTACACTAATTACCTCTAATCGCGATTAAAATCTTAAAAGTTACTATTCACCAAAAAATTATTTTAATTCCATTGAACCACATTTTACTTTTTAATGACAACAATTTATGTTGGATTTTTGAAATTCAAAACACAGAGGTGGTAAAATTTCATTTAAACGGAAAATCGGTTTTTATATGTACGACTTAGTGGTTTCACTATTCATCAAAAATTGAAGTTTTTCTGAAAAATACCAAAACATCACCCTAAGATATATTTGATATTCCAAATTCAAAAGTGAAGTATCTTTTACAAAATTCAAAACATATAAGTTTCATTAATTAATTTAATAATTAATTCCCGCTAACATAGCAAATAGCGTGTTTTTATGAAACAATAACTATCAAAAGATGAACACTAGTTTAAGTCCGATTTCAAAGTGAAATTAATTCCAATGACCACAATTGTATTAAAAGGTAAAAATATATTCTAATTTAGCTTTAAAAACAATTCAAAATATAATATATTCATATAAATAAATTAGATTAAAAAGAGTTTTTGAATTAAAATACAACATTTTCATTATTCATTAAAAAAATGGACTTTATCGGAAAAATACCAAAAATTTACACAAAGTAAATTTTGATGTCCCGATTCTAATGAATAATTTTATTTTGTCAAATATAAAACATAAAATTGTCAAAAAGTGGATTTAAAAGAGGTTCTCCATCAAAAGGCAGTTAATAGACCTTTTTAAGAATATTAGAATGTTTACGCTTAACATTGGATTCATTCACATATTTAATCCTCTAACATTTATTGAAAAAAGTAAAAATATTTTACAAATATACATAATAATTTTTTAGTTAGTTCTGTTCTTTCCCACCATTACAATGGCTAGGCGTTAACGACAATTTAAAATAATATTATTTTATTATTAGAGTTCAACATAAGATTTCAAAGGAACTCGTTGTCGCATATTGAGTACGCCATCGAGTATAGTGTTCCCTTTAAAATAATATTAATATTTTTTTCACAAATAGGGTTAAATATAAAATTGTCATTTTCTTTATTTACCTGGGGTGTTACATCATTCCCCCCTTTTGGGAATTGTGTCCTCGCAATTTCAAAATTGGTCTTGGAAACTCCATTGAAAGTCCTACATCGGAAAAGAAGTAAATTTAACTATCACATTAAAAGAAAGAAAGGGAAGTACAAAGGTCACCCGAGTTAACCCATTCTAGGATTCCATGTAAGAAAATATGGATATGGAAGAAAATGCAACAGGTCATGTTCTGAGGGAGAGTGACATAAAACATGTTTAGGAGAAAGTTAACCACAAGAAAATCACAAACTTGTGGTGGGTTTAATGGTATTCGATTCCCCAGTAGTAAAAGTCAATAGAAAACATTTTTGTTTTAAGTTAATTTTCATTGATGAATTTATTTTTGATCTTAAGGAAGCATATTTACATGTCATGTTGACTTTCATCTTTTACTATATTTCTTAGACAAACTCATACTTTCCCAAAATGAGGAGTATTTAGGAAGGCTTGTTTACACTAAGAGTACTATAATCAACTTCTAGAGAATCAACTAATCCACAAAAGAGGACTATATATTTCCCATGTCTTTATACACTTACCAAAACCAAAATTATTAGAACATGATCAGATAATACAGAAAAGTATAACCCTTTATAAAAAGAATATCTATTCTTAATCTCCAAAATTTTTCCAACAAAACCCAAAGTTCAACGAAGACCATTCGATAAACAATTTGTCCATAAAATTCTTCAAACTGAACCAAACTAAGATTAAAACCCAAATATTTTAAGTATTTAATCACATAGTCTTCCAACGTACAAATTAACACTTATCTCCAAATAACATCAGTTGCTCTTAATGTCTCATATTGAAAAGTAATTAACCTAATAACATATCATCCATGATAGGTTAATAATTTCCATAGATAACCCAAAATGAACATACTCTTAATCCATAAAATCATCTAACTAAAAATAATAAGTCATACTAACCAGGGACTTCACGTAGTCCAGTGGTAGGCGATAAATACCAATCACACTTTGGTTGTGGGTTTGATTCACACAGCTTTGTCCAACGTGATGGGTTGTCACACGGTCTACGTGTTGTCATTTTTATAAAACTCTAAAAATAACCCTAACATGTTTTAACCTCAATAGTTTCCTTATACCTCTCATTTTCATCCAAATTCATTACGATCTAAACATATTAATTCTTGAAGTCTTATTTCACCACCATAAGATAAAATAAAACATTCCCAAAAATAATAACAACATACCTTGATTATGGTGTCCACTCGGTTTCATCGTCATCTTGCTCACATAGGTAGAAGTCCCATGCATTACAACAATGATTTAGGGATCTGTCAAAATCATTTGCTTCCTCCATCCAAATACACCTTGTACAACATGGGTCATATGGGTGTTCACAGAAAATCAGTTTTAGAAAATAATCATGTATGACCTATAATTCCAAAACATCTGATAAAACATGATTTCTATAAAATAGTCAGACATAATTTGAGTTGATTGTTTCTATTATTGGTCCTTTTAAAATACCATAAGTATGTGCTGAGAGACTATATTTTTAAAGCAAATATAAATAGGTTGCGCAAGGGTCTCCTTCCTCAGCAACATTTTTAAAATCATAATATGATTGAAATTCTTGTGATAAGGTAAAATATTTGAAAATACCATGATAATATTTACCTTTCTTGAAAATATGAGAATATTGTGAAAATAGTATTTGTCTAAAAACAACCCACGATCCACGATGATAACGAGGTATAGTGGAGGTGTTTGATACCTCGAATAACTGCTTGCAAGTGAGTTGTATGCTAGAAAAAGTTTAACAATCCTTCGAACATTCCTTTGAAATAATTATTGAGAGCATGTCATCAGGAAGAGATATGAATGTTGTTTGACATCCTTCTCCATCCATTCGTAACTGACTTTACATGACCTGAAAAAAGTTATAAAACAAGTATTTAACTGAAATAATAGATATATGGACTAATCATGTGTCTAACAAAAACTCTTAATCCCTAAATTTTCCTAAACCGACCTCTGATACCAACTATAAGGCCCCAGCCTTAATCCATACATAATATTGAATTAAATGAATAATTCACATTGAGGATCTTTTCAAGTTTAGAGTTTTAGAGAATTAGATCATAAAACATCCATTGCATTCCACATTTAAACAATGTGGTTACATAAAAGATATTATTCATTTTTCCCATCAATGGAAACATATTTAAAATAAAACATGGATTCTTTCTTGACACTTCCTTGACACTATCATCACATCATGTACCATTCCCTTGACCTGTGAAAAACATTTCAAAAACATGGGATTAGCATAAAAATCTCAGTAAGGGATATAAAAATATGGAAAGGAAACATGAGTACATCTATACATAAAAATGAAGTCATACTTTACCCATAAAACATAAGCACTTTAACATACCTCATCAAATCATGAATAAATAATATAAATCATATGACATAAAGGTAACTTGAGGCATTCGTAATATTCTTATACAGGGAGTAACCCTCTTGGTTACGTTTGTAATACCCATCACAGTATATTCCCTAAATCTCTTCGGAGAAACCTCAACGTTTAACCCCTTCGCGTTACCCAATGCATTGGAGAGCTATATCGGGCTCACCCGCCCTTAGTTTATCAGGGAACCACCCGTCTTCATTATAATTCCCAAGATCCATAACATAATCGTATCACATAAAACATGCATAAAGGAAACAAAACACTTCCACTTTTCAAACACAAGATATCAATACAACAAATTGATATAAAAACATTATGAAAACCATTTTCAATACCAAAATAAAAGAAAAGTAAAACATGGTATTTATTTTTCATTAAAAAATGGTACGGCTTGTAGAGGAATCTGAAACTCAAATAATGGTCACGGCGGCAGAGAATTCGTTGTTTCCGCATACGTATGACAAAAACATTCCGTTTTGTCGTTTAGTAAAACGCTTCGTATAAAAAATATTCGTTTTGGATAAACGTAAAAGTCAAAGGGGATCATACACAGTATAAAAGAAGGTTGTGTATAAAACAAAATATGTCTCAATTAAAGTAGATTGAGATGAATTCCCATACAAAGTCGGTATCCTTGGATTATGGATAAATCAATTACATAATTATTTGTGACAAAAGAATACACCAAATATAAGTGGATATTAAGTCTAAAACAATCAGAGGTTATTCACACATATTCATAGAATGACATATTCAAGGATTAAAAGTTTATCCCAAAGAATCAAAATTGGGTTAAGAAGTTCCCTTGCAAAAATTCGACAGCCTAACGGTGTCACTTCAAAATTCAGAAAAATGAGTCGATGAGAGATAAAAAGGGTATCTCATCACTTGGACATAAAATTTACATCAATAAGGATATATAAGGACAAATCCTAACATAATAATATGTGAATTTAAAAGACATAACAAAAGAAGTATTTTAAAAAAAGGGGGGTGAAAGGTTCCCATACCGACTTGGGTAACTTTCAAAACGTACACCCCATTGAAGAAGGGTCATACAATGTATTTCATAAAACATTTCACCATATCATCACCTATTAAAATTAAGCATGTTTCATAATCATTTCAACATTTCATCATAACATAATCCATGGAAAATATACGTGTTTTATAATTTTTTTCATGGTATAATGCATGTAAATGGAATATGTTTGATACAAATCACTACATAATAGGCCACTAAAAAAAGGTATAATATTGATATCTATGTTTCATATCCTCATTAAAGCTTATGTTTCATCAAATGATATCATATTACATAGAAAATGTTGTTGACAGATAGATATATTGGAAAATATTTTAGGGAATATTATATTTCATTGAGAATAACATTTTAAATCATAGTGCCTTATGGAAATACTTTTCATTGAAATCCATATTGAAAGCACAAAATAAATCATTAAAATATCATTTAAAACAATTCTTGTGAAAAAATATCCATTTAAATTAAAAAAAAATAAAACATAAAGATTTTTTAAAATTGTTTTCCATGCAAATAAACCTACAATTATGAAGGAATATTCAATGAAAATAACTTTCATGATGTTCATATATTCTTTTCTTCTTGAACAAAATAATTTCAGTTACATTTTTTGTAAATTAATAATAAAAACTGATCTTTAAAATAACATTAATATTCATTTAAAAACGTTAATAATAAATTAAAAAGTATAAAAAATATATTTAATATATAATTTTCAAAAAAATTGAAAATAATTTTGATTTTATATAAAACATTGTTTTGGGAGAAAAATGGTTTCGAATTGAAATGGTGTTTTTTATTGAAATAATTATTATCGAAATATTGAGTACATATAGTAGGATAAAGAAATGTGAAGTGTGTATTTTATTGACATAAAAATAAGAGAATAATGTGTATGATTTTTATGGGAGATGGATCCTAAGAATATATAATTGGAAATATATTCATCAATAATCCTAAAAAACAATGAGATGGTGGAATAAAACAATTAACACATTGGTTATATAGAAATGTAATCCCAATGAATTAATATCATTACATGAAACATAAAATATAATAAGGATAATTATTTCATGGTATTCAATGTAATATGTTATTTGTATTCACCTTTTACAAAAATATAAGTGTATAATATAATCACATGTCTCAATGGTGGAAAATTGAGACAAATATCCCTTATCGATTTATAAACATTTAAACAATAAACCACATAAAAGAGAGATATCAAATATATATGTATAAATAAGATATTTTTTGAATAATAATCATAAAATGTATTCATCATTAGTATGAAAGCATCATAAATGATATGTTCTTTAATATGTCACATGTCTCACGGATGTAAAAAAGTGAGACATAAATCCCTTACTATATTAGTAATATTTTGAAAAATAAGTCCAAATAAATAATAATATAAAATTAAACACTAAATTTAATTAAAATAATAAAATTCATGATATGTCCTGTCATTAAATAATTATATAAACTACACAAAAGAAATGAGTGGTGAATTTTCATATTCTTTCAAGAAATAAAATAGACACTTGTAATACCCTACATTATATCTCAAATTCCATAATACAAAGTAGATACTCATGTATAAAAAATATAAGTTTATAATTAATATATTAAAGAAACATAATTATATATTTAATACAATATATTATTTACATATGTCCAATTATATTCATTTTATTAACAATTCTTGTTAAAATCTCATTTCGGTTAATAACTCATTTGTTTTTTGAATATGTGATGATTTTTTATTTTTTAGACCTCTCACATTGATCATGGTTCCTTCATATCCATAATAATATTCATGAAATATTTATAATACCTATTTAAAAATTATACTTTTTACCGGTTATTAATGACGGTTTTGAGAAATGATGAACATTACTATCACTGATATGTTTGGTTTCACGTACACATGTGTAATCCTTCCATTTATTCAATCATAATTATAAAAATAAGGAACACGATATAATGAATAAAAATAATCATAATATTATAAAAAATAAAATATTATTTTTAATATATAAATATACATATCATTCATGTGGCATTGTGATGAAAAGAGAGAGTCGTATTGCTTACTGAAGGCTGGTTGTCCACAAATACACGGACATCATTTTAATATTTATTTTAGTGAAATGATAAGTAATAAAATTCATATTATCTTTTAAGAATGATTAATATTTCATTAATGAAATAAATATATCAATTATATCATATATATTATATAATATTATCCTTACAATATTATTTGTAAAGTGTTAGTCAAGACAATTGGTATCCCTTCGCAAGGTCGTAGTCTTTCGTACAAGCGAATGACATAATCATATCTTATCAATAATAGAAGGTAAAAAAATTTATGATATAATGACCCCAAATGTATAATTATTTTATAAATTTCATTATTATAAACTATATACATCATCATACCAAACCATGAGAGGTGGTAATTGAAAATTGAATTACTTTATTTTGTGAGGTGGTAGTCCGCTGTACATAAGAACTGTTATTTCATAACACATTTGATGGAATTCAATATTTTTTTATTCATTACATAAACCTAAAATATATAATAATATTTTTAAAACATAGGTTATTATATCATAATTTTTTTATAATAATTAAATGATATGGATAGAAAAATAATGTAAAAAAGATAAATGAATAATGTTTTGTATTCTCCATGTAAAATTCATATGGATTCCCCAAAAGACTTCATAGGATGGATTTATTATAAAAATATAATAAAATATGACTGTTTGAATGTTATAATGTCATTTTCGATTTTTTGATAGAAAAACAATCTCTATTGGTGTGAAGATGTGAGGGGAGTAAGTGCCCTTTTATAATGAAGGAGTTAGATTTTTTAAAATACATAAAAGTAGTCAGTAATGAAATTTAAATCGAACATTATATGGATCAAACATTGATAAATAATGGAGGGGAGGTCATATATCACAAAAACACATCTCCAACAAAAAAATCATGTTTTAAACATGTCGTTTCAAATCCATTATGTGTCATTGATTTTTAATATTTTTTATTTTCACTATAGTAACATGTTTTCTTAATCCATTGTAATTTATCATCTATGACTAAAATTAAATGTTTATTATTATATAATTTTGATATAATTTTTAAAAATATTAAATCAAATTTATTAATAGAATCATATTATTTTAAAAATAATTTTAATGCATAAATAATTAATGTGCGGAATTATATTTCATCATTCATCATGAATATTATTTTTGGACATTTTCATTAATCATTACGGTCAAAATTTTAGATTAAAATATATAATAATATAAATTTTTTGATTAAAAAAATAGAATAAATTTTTTCCTATTCCATTACAATATGAGGTAAATTTTAATTTAAAAATAATACTGAAGGCATGAAGAAACAGTCATGGTTTTATAGAGAAAAATTATCATCTTTTTCAAAAGTGTTTAAATAAAAAATTGATATAAAATTTATTAAAATTAATTAAATTATAATAATAATTATATTGTGATAATTATTATAATTTAAAAAAATTAAATATAATTTAACATTACAAATAATTTAAATGGAAATGTAGTTTTCAATTAAAATTAAATATTTGTCCCTATAAATTAATAAAATTATATATTTATAATATTATACAACAAATCACCTTATAATAATTTTTACCTGGTGACATAAATTATAAAATTTATTTATTCAAATAAATTTTATAAAGGATCCAAAAATAATATTCAAAATAGCTGTATAAACAGCAAAAGAACTACTTTTTATAAAAGTATAGTTTCAAGCATTAAATTCGATTTATTCATATATATTTTCTAGAAAAAACATAAAATAAATTATAATTAGTTTATATAATATATAATATATAAATTTAATTAAATCCATATACCAAATGTTGTTTGGATAATTTATTGAACTGAAACATGTTTGTTGTCCTAAAAATTTTTGGTATAAAAGGAATTTCATTATTTCAAAATTAGTTTTTATTTTAATTTTTAATTAATTTTTTTCCATAGAATTAATTTTACATACATGGTTAAACTATATATATTCAAAATCATTGTTAAACATTTTTATACCATCCATTAGAACAGCTAGGTGATAATTAACCAATAAAATAATAGTATTTTAATAATATTTCATGTTTTTTTTAAACTCACTATTGTGTGTAACGTAAGCTAAGCTCAGTATTTCTTGAAAAATAATCCAAACTCATTATTATGTATAATGAATGATAATATTAGTTTTTCATGTAACTTATAATTTTTAAAATATGAAAATAATTTTTAAAAATTAAATTTCCTAAAATATTGCGGTGTTAAAGGTTGAGTATATATCAAATATCATTCTAGTGCAAGATGTGTATTCCATTACTTTTTGCGTAGTATGATACTCCTTGGTGATATAATCTAGTTAAATTATATTGTTTAGAATAATTTAAAATCGTTGTTTGGGAAATTAGATACCCTTAAATAGATTAGGTTAAAACAAATATTACATAGATTGAAAAGAAGGTTACATGAAAAAGACATCATATAATTTATTATTCAAGATTATGTGGTTTACCAATATTATTATTAATTCCCACACTATGATTTTTGTATTAGTTAATTGATAGAACCAAGGGAAACTCTATTATTTTTGAATGTGATAGATAATATAATGATTGTTCTATTGAGATACCAAGTGAAATAGAATCTATAATGTGAAACATTGTGATTGTGACTACTTTGTAATCTCATTTTATAAATAATAATATAAACATGGTTGAGGATCATATGTCCTTGAATAATAGAAAAAATAGACTATTATGAAGGCCTTGGAAGGAAGAATTTTTATTTTCTGACATGTGATGGATTTTGAAAGAATCACCCATAAAAATTATTTAGATGAACTGAAATATGGTTGGGGTTTATAAAGAAATGCATTGATCAAGTATTTGTTGAGGAAAAATAAATATATTGGTTAATGAAATGGATAATAATTGTGGTTTCCCTAATGTATAATCAATTATTTAACATTTAAAAAAAAAGGAAAATATGACCTATATTCTAGTAAATTTCATAAGAGGAATGATTAAAAAAAGACAATTCAGATAATATGAGTAATGGTTTTAGTGTTGATGAAACACATACTGTATATGACACATTAAATGATAGAGGTATTAAGTAACTTTTTTATGAAATATATTTATTTTTTAAATAAGTGTTATTATTTATGTGTTATTTTATTAGAATGTGATAATTATATTATTGAATTAATCTTTTAAATTATATTCTGTCTATATGAAGTATGAAATATTTACAGATTGTTCGATAGTTGTTTTGAATTTGGTATTTATAATAATATGTTAAATATTTTCGATGATGAAGAAAAGTGATTTAAATATAAGGTGATATTTTATGAAAAACATATGATTGAGGGAAATATAACCATTAATATTTGACTAGTATAGTAAAAATATCGATTAGTGGAGATAAAGTGATTAATAATATTATAAATGTGATAGTATCATTGACCTTCAAATGGATTAATACCTTTTTGACAATGTGGATTATGTCATCATTGATTTATTTTACAATATTTTATTATTTATATAATATATTCGATAAAAAATTATTTTATTTAAGGAATTAATATACAAATTTTTTTAAGATTGAATGTTTTCTATTATATTTATGATATTTAAAAATATTACCATGTTTCAAAATAATATATGATCCAAGTATTCACATATTTTTTATGTTATATAAAATCTAATTTATAATATTTGAAGAATATATAAAATGGTGTTTTTTTAACTTTTTTGATCTTATATATAAATTATTTAGATTTTTAAATTTGATATACATTTTTTTGATTGGTTTTATGGTAAATTAAGCTTTGTGTAGATCAAGTTTATCATTGGGTATTACTGTTTGAGGTTAAAATATGATTTATTATATTGGATAACCTATGATAATATTTTTTTTATAAATATTTTTTTATATAATAAATACATTTTGATAATTTATATATCATATAATACAATAAATAGTAATTTTGTCATTATAAGTAAGAAAATATAATCTTCAATATTAATTTCCTAGAGTAATAGATGTTGTGTAGATTGTATAATCATAACCAAATGACCATATTATAAATTGGATATGTAAAAAATCAAGTATTTATATTTTATCTTGATTTATATTTGGATAGAAAAGTAATATTTAAAATTTAGTAATTAGTTCTTAAAATTAAATTTTTTTATTTTAACTCAATTTCACAGGAATTGATGAATTTTTTATCCATAACTGATTTATGGTTTGGTGCTCATTAACTTTATCGTGATCGTGTACCCTTTCTCTTTCTATTAATCATTGGGATTACATTTATCCTCCATGTCCATATTTGAACATCCCAATAAGTTATCATATTTGGGATCCTAGTTACACTTTTTTCCAGATAACAATGATACTACCATTACATTTTTTGTAGAATTTTTTATTAACCATTATTACTATATGGGGTTTTAAAAAAAATATTCTGAAATTTCAAAAAATTTAGTACAAAAATCATGTTTAACTTTTAGCACCCAATTTATTAATGGGTTAGAATGTAACACACATTGATTATAAAATTTGAACATTTTGGTATATAGCACATAAAAAATGATCATAAATGAACTAGAAAAGAAGAATACATAAATATGACCATTATATCCAAGATATTGAATTTTTTGGTATTAATATTAATAACCACATTATAGAATATATAAAAAGATCTTATTTGATAAAAATATGTTTCCTAACACTTTGTAAGTATGAAATTTATTTTTATAGTAATGCAATAATATGCATCAAATATACTTTTCCTTTCGACATGATATTTAATGATTTCTGTGGTA
Source organism: Viscum album (assembly GCA_963277665.1). Classification (NCBI taxonomy): domain Eukaryota; kingdom Viridiplantae; phylum Streptophyta; class Magnoliopsida; order Santalales; family Viscaceae; genus Viscum; species Viscum album. The sequence continues at coordinate 233,812,012 of OY728157.1, read as the reverse complement.
AAATACCTTATTTTTTTTATCTTTTAGTAAAAATATAATTAAAAAAAACTGAAATCAAGATGTCAAAATTTTCTTTTTGTTGTTTTTAAAATTTCTCAAAAAATACTGATTTGTTTTTCAATAGAACACAATTACTTGTTATCATAGAAATTTTTATCGATAAAATCCATTTGAAAAAAATTAACAAGGTTTTAGAATTACTTTATTTTCATATTAATTACCTTATATTTTTTATAATACAATTGTGTTGGTTAGAATAAATTTTATTCTTGAATTTTGAATAAAAAATGTATTTATAGTTATATAATCATTTCTTAAGAATTTTTTTTCATTATTTTCATATTTTCTATAATATATTTAGTACTTCCACATATAGAAATTTATTCATGAAAAACGGATCCCTTAATTTGAATTATGATATTCAAATTTGGTAGATATACCTCGTTTTTTGTCAAATGAAAAGGACACTTAATATATTTTTTTCATCACAATAAGGGAGTAATGATAATTTTTTCTAAAATTTTGGGTTGAGGATTTAAAATTTTAATGAAAATTATATTTATCCTACTGGATGGGTGTATATATTCCATTTCTATCCTTTCCAATAATATATGTCCAGTTTGTGCCATATTTCTTTTACAATGACCAATAAATTAAATTAAGAAATCTAAAATTTCATAAATTTAACACCATTGAAAATAATATCTCAAGAATTTCATCATAAATATATATAATTGGTTATGTATGTTTAGAATTAATTAATTTAAATATAAATTAATTTCATTTATAATAATATTTTTTTGAGTGATTGAATAATTACACTAAAAAGTTACATACCATTAACAATTTATTTTTTCAATTAATTGAAAAGTAAAATAAGTAATTATGAAAATGATACTAGTAATAAAATTTCGATAAATTTTTATGTGACAAGAATCTTTTATATAAACAATACATATTAGGGATGTGTGAAAAGATTATATTTGAATCTAATTTTTTCCTTTTTGTATTTTAAGTCATATTAATTTTTTTCACCAATGATTTTAGTTGTATTATATGAAAATAATATTTTATTAAATCATTTAAAAACCTTAAATATATTGAACTAGATTAAGGGAAATAATATTTAGTGGGAAATTTCACACTTTATACACATAGAATTTTTTTTTAATCAAATAAGTAATAATATATTCCCTTATAAATGAAAAAGTTTTTATCTTCGCTAATATTGAAATATGTTAACTGAGAGGATAAATATAAAGATATTTTTTTTTATTACCACAAAATTTTCTTAAATTTTATTGATTGATTATATTTCAACTATATTCTATATTATCTATGAATATATAACCATTTAGAATCATTTTTTAATAATTTAGTTATTATAATTTAATGTTATCAGAATATAAAAAACTCACCTTCCCCTCACATATAAAAGGGCACCGCTCCTTTCTCATATTTACACTACATTAAGGATTTAACCATGAAAATACACTAAACATACCTTCTCTACATCTATTGAAAATGTGTAATGGTTATTGTTGGACTCCTCAGGTTTTAATAAATTTTTAATGATAACAAATCCTAGTCACCTTGTTTAATCTATCTAAAATCATGTATAGAGATGTTTGGTTTCCCTATAATTTAAATAGACTTTCACATGATACTGATACATGTCAGTCATCTTGATTTAATATTGTAATATATAATTATTTTTGTTCTATAAAGTTTTATTATATTAATTTTTAATAATAATTCATCCTGTGAATGTTATTTCACAAGACTGCATTACATATTTTTGGCTATGTATGACAAAACGTATGTCTGTCACCAGTTCTGGATTTTGGCAAAGTTCCCAACACTGTATCCCAGACACCGTAACCCAGACACCATATCCCAGACACCGTGACCCAGACACCATAATCCCAGACATCAATACCCAGACACTGTAACCCAGACACCGTAATCCCAAACATAATAACCCAGACACTATGACCCAGACACCATAACCAAATTTATTATCTAATAGATTTTATGACATCGGTTCTTTACTACCATAACATAGAGACTGTTCAAGGTTCTGACATAGGAAAATGCATGGGTCTTGAGACACTATGATTCTGAAACCGCATCTGTGATACGAGTTCCTGATCTCAATGCAACTGCAGCATCATGACTGTTTCACCACTAAAAGAAAAAGAAGAAGACAATTTTTACTAGTGAAATCGTTTCCAATTGATATCTTTCCATGAAAAACTATGACACTGTTGTATAATATATTTTGTTATTTTTAATTTAACTTTTAATGTTTATATTTGATTCATTTAAAGAAACTTACATAATTAATGTTTGTTTGTATACATTTCACCTGACAATACCTGGTATGAGGTGAAGAATACATGCATCATGTCAACTAAAAAATGTGTAATTTCAATTATAAATAAGACAATCCTTGCTACTGAAATAATGACCAAGACGTGCGAGTGTTGCAAAAAGAAATTGAATTCATGTTACATGATACAACTGAAGAACACACAAAGCAATCTCTACCTCTGATGGATGAACTTCTGTAGATCAGATCATCAAACATGATCACAGTACCAACACAAATAATAACACCAGATACATAGCTTAAAACATCGAACTGGACACCCTATCACTAGACTTATGATACATTTTTTTCACATGAGGACTTGATACTTACATGTGCTTCATCCTACAAGTCCATTGCTACATCGAATAACACTCAAAGAACATCTAACAATTTCACATCATCATTACTCTATTGTATATTATTTTTTGATTTCTAGAACATTGTTTTAGTGTCTGTATTAGAACACAAACTATATAATTTATTAGACTTAATGATATAAGATATCCTTCCTCTCACATCTTTTTATATCTCTTTACTCTCATGGATAAGTGTGGAACTGGTCCTTGTGTGACCTGATATTTTTTACCCATGAAAAAATAGCAGAAGTGGTCATGTGACGTGGACAATACTGTGTACTATTGTTTACCGAAGTCTAGGGTGTGGATCAATATCTTATCTATATAGTCTTCTTGGTAGTAGGTGATCAATAGGTGGAGTGGATTAAGTCTCATCATGAGACTGAACCACCAGTTTTATCCATAGTGTATTTTGATTTAGTTTCTCTCTACATAACATTATTTTTCAGAAAACTAAATTCTAAATTGATCGTTAGTATTGTATAGATGTTATAACTGATTTCCTTATTTGAATTACTATAGTACTTTTATCAATAACACACATTGTATTTACTAATACATAATCAAATTTCTGAAAATTTATTTAAACAGTCAAAATTTTACAACCTTATTACCTCGATTTATTGGAATGTATTCATTTTTATTAGGGAAATTTTTTAAGTAAAATTTTTAGAAGAAATTTTTTTAGATACACAGTTAAACCCCCTCTTGAGTAATCAACTTTGACCAAAATTTGGTATCATATTATTTTTTTCCTGTTAAGACTATATTTGAGAATATTATGAAATGTGATTTTTTTATACATAAAATATTAGAAAATTTATGTTATTTCAAAATTTTTTCCTCATTAGTTGTATCTCTCTATTATGGATTGTAGACTCGATGATGATGAAACAAACAGAACTAAATTTTTAAATGGAACCAATTATTCACAATGGAATATTAAAATGAAAATGCATTTAGAAGGAATGGGTTTTGAAATTTGGTCTTCAATTGTAGAAGAGTAAAATATTTATTCTATGGATATAACTACTTGGGGGGACGAAAATAAGACTTATTAAAACAATAATTTCAATGAAATTATTTTATTATATTTATCATTAGAAGATTAAGAATTTAACACAATATCTTCTTGTAAAACAACCAATAAAATTGGGGATACTTTGTATGTTCCACATGAAGAAACATATATTATGTAGGAAATGAGACTTAATAATTCGACTATTATGTATTATAATTTTAAAATTTTTTATGATGATCCTATTTCTGATATTTATCTTAGGTTAAATGAAATAGTAAAAATAATGATCACTCTCAGAATAGATGTTATATCCAATGAAAAAAATATGAGGATTTTTAGATGTCTACCTTATAGGCGGAGAGAATATAATGTCTCAATTAGAGAGTCATGTGACATTTGAAAATTACCTATCCAAGAACTCATTGGAAAACTAATTATGTATGTAGAAGGTATGAAAGTCAACAATGAAGTGGCGTATAAACCGAAATGAAAATATGTGGCATTCAAGACCACAACCTCTAAACACAATGAAAAGGAGAAACTCCAAGTCTCAGTTGAATGTTCCAGTAGTGACCAATCATCACCTGGCAGTGATGATGATATGGCTCAATTATCTATAAGACTTATTAAATATTATATAAATAATAAATTTTCCAAAAACCCTAAGATCAAATAAAGATATGATCAAAAGGGAAGTTGGATGAATGATTTGAAAATAAATGAAAAGTCATAAGAGATAGTGTGTTATTAATGCACGTGAAAGGGTCATGTAAAGGCTGACTGTCCAAAGATCATGTGAATAAATAAATATAAAGAAAAAGGTATAAAAAATAAAATGGAAATTAAAACAACTTGGAGTTCTTCTATGTACAGTTCAAGTGACTCAGAGACTTTACATGATGAACTTGATAACAAAGAATATCTGTGCTTTATGACATACACATCTATGCTAACCATGGAATCTCCTATAAAAAGTATCTATAATTATGTAGATGATAGTGATTATTAAAATATGTCTAAAAAATGTTTGATTAAGAGACCTGAAATGAAATAAAACATAAATACAAGTACATAAATGAAATAGTATGGTTATACCTCAACTGTTTAATCTGAACTTACTGAAGAAAGAGATAAAAATGTTTAATTATTCAATGAAAACAATGAATGGAAGGTATCAAATAATAAATTTAAAAATGAAATTAAATGGTTTATTGATTGTAAATATATCTTGGAACAAATTCTCAGTAAATAAATTGATCCCAAATACACTACTGGTAATCAGTATCAATATAGTGAAAGAAATTTTGCGAAAACCAATTTTGTTTCTAAATTTATAACATATATCATTATTCATAGTTCTGGAAAACATTTTTACAATAAAAACTATGATAAATTCTCTATTGTATCTATATTTTATGGAACAATTAATCTTTATATCTAAAATAAATTACAATAATATTATCAGAAATCTATGAGGAATATATGAGTTCCTAATGCACTAGTTACTAATATTACTGGACATAAACAAATATGGGTACCAAAGTATGTTTTTATTAGTCTATTTTTTGAATGTTTGAAGGGCTATTATATAATATAATGATTCTTGGATATTTGGTGATCAAAAAACATGATAAAAGACTATTCATGTTTCAGGAAACAAATAATGATTGATGTTGGACATGTCACCTTTGGTGACAATGCCAAAGTAAAAATCACTAGTCGTGGAAAAATAGGTAACTCTAACTGAGTTTTAATCTCTAAATAAATTTTTATTGAAGGACATAAATATAATTTTCTATGTATTTCACAATGATATGATGATGGAATTCATGTTAAATTTGAGAATGATGGTTTCAATGTGTATAAATATAAAAATGAATTTGTATTTTTTTACTAAGAAATGAAATTTTATATTCTATTAACATGGATTCTTCAGTTTCTCAAAATGATTCATGTTAAATTATATTACACAAATAGTCTTACATCTAGCATATAAGACTATGTCCTTTCCATATTCACTTTACTATAACGCTAAATATAATTGGTTTAGTCAAAGATATACCCATTCTGGAGTTTCTTAATGATAGTATTTTTAATCCTTCTCAAAATGGATAACAACACAAATTTTCGATCCAACTAAAGATATAAGAATTAACATATCAACCATTAAATATTGTCCACATGTATTTGTTTGGAAAATCTATATTTTCTCGTTTAAATGGGAAGCACTATGTTTATGTTCTTATAGATGTCTTTTCTAAGTATACATGGACCTCCTTCTTTCATCACAAAAGTGATGTCTTCTATCATTTCAAAAAATATGATACAACTATAGAAAAACATAGTGGACATCAAATTAAATCTCTTATAAGTGACCATGGACTTGAATTTGAAAATCATGAGCTTGAATTATTTTTCTCACAAAAGAGATATAATCATAATTTCACATCCCCTAGAACACCCTGAAAAAATGGAGTTGTAGAAAATTTAAATAGGACCTTGCAAGAAATTTATATAACCAGTATTTGTTAATATGACATGCCTATTTATTTTTGGGTTGAAGCTATACTTATAGAATTGTTTGTTATTAATAGACTGTTGATTACACCTATTCTTAAATAAACTTCATATGAGTTTTGAAATAATAGAAATCCCAAAGAGAACTATATAAAAATAATTGGTTTCGAACTCTACATCCTTAATACCAAGGAATATAATGAAAAAGTTTCATCCTAGAGTGACGAATGAATCATTCTAAGATATTAAATCTCTATTAAAGAATATAGAGTCTTTGAAAAAAGAACTAAATGTGTGAGGGAATATTTCCATGCCATGTTTGATGTGACTGATCCACATGTGCCTAACTCCTCTCTATAGAATATTGAGGATGATATGTCCAATCGAGAAATAAATTCTAAATCCTCTAACTATACTGTAATGTAATATGTAGAATCACATTATTCTAGAAATTCACCAGATTTTGGAAATAACAAACTCTAACCTATTGAAGAACCAAAAATCACTATCCCTTATTTTTCTAGAGTTGTAAGAACACTTAAGTACCATCCTTTAGATGATGTTGTTGGTGATTTAGATAAATAAACACAATCTAGAGATTCTCTTAATAATTAGGGTGAACATCAAGTTTTCTTGTCAAAACATTATCCAAAAAACATCAATGATTCTATCAATGATGAATTCTTGGTGATGGTTATGCAAGAAGAACATAAAAAATTTGAAATAAACAAGGTTTAGAAGCATGGTGATATAACCAAACACACTTCAATCATAGGAAATATGTGGTTGTTATGAAATAAAGTAGATGGAGCTAGTAACATAATTAGAAAAAAGTATAGATTGGTTGCACAGGGCTATCATCAAGAAGATGTAATTAACTATGAGGATACCTTTTCACATGTTTCTATACAAGAATACATTAGAATCATGCTTTTTTATTCTGTCCAATTGAATTTGAAAATATATCAAATGGATGTCAAGAGTGAATTCTAAAATGGGTATAATGTAGAGGACATTTTTATTGAACAACACCCATGTTTGACAAATCCTCACTTTCTAAATGAGTTTTTATATAATAAAATGATTTCTATGGTTTAAAACATGCTCCTTGAGATTGGAATGATATATTACGAACATTTATTATTTCTAAAGGTTTTACAAAAGTTATATTTGATCCTAATATTTTTATAAAATGAATTTACAATGACTTATTGGTAGTTAAAATTTATGTAGATGATTTTATTTTTGAATCTACAAAAATTCCTTATTTATTGAGTTTTCTAAAATTATGCTAATTTAATTAGAAATGTGTTTAATGGGTTAACTAAAAAGATTTCATGGATTTTAAATCTTTCAAAATAATGATGGCATTATTGTAAATAAATTATTTTTACTAAAGATCTTCTAAAACTTTTTGGATTGGATGACACTAAAAGTATTGATACTCCAATGAGTACTAAATGTAAGAAGGATTTTGACAAAGATTGAAAATATTTTGATCAAACCACTTCGAGAGGAATGATTTGAATCTTACTCTACATAACTGCGAGCTGACCATATATAATGTTCAGTGTATATATATGTGCCCTATTTCAAAAATACTCTAATGAGTATCATTTAAATGCGTTTAAAATAATTTCCAAATACCTCAAACATACTCCAAATATAGGGATGTTCTATCCCAGGCACCAATCATATGAGTTAGTTAGTTTTTCTAATGATGATTTGGGTGGTATTAAGTTAGATAGAAAAATAACCGCTTGAACAAGTCACATTTTAGTCAAGTCTCTAGTGTCATAGTGTAGTGAGACACTAAAATTGATTGTAGTATCTACTGTAGATGCTTAATATATAGCTACTGGTAGTGTTTGTAAACAAAATTTGTGGATGAAATGAACATTACAAGACTATGGATTACAATTCAGACATGTACCCATAAATTGTGACAAAAAAAGTGACATCAACATTTAAAATAATTATGTTTCACACTCTTGAACAACACATATTGATGCAAGAAATTACTTTTTGACAGACCATGATCAAAAAGGTGATATCATGTAAGAATTAATTTGAATTTAATGACATTTTGATGATATATTCACTAAACCATTGAATTCTTAAAGGATAAATTACATCATACAAGAATTAGGAATGATAAATCTCAGTTAGAAATCGTAAGATTTCAAAACATACTATTTCACAGCTTACTGTTTCATAGTTTATGGTCTCATGATTTTTTGGATTCACAATTCATTGTCTTATTATTACTATCTCACTCAGATGGGTTCACATGATGCTGTCTTGATGTTACTATTTAATGATTACGTATCACAGTTATTATCACATGGTTATTGTCTTGCACTAACTGTCTCAAATTATAAGGTTTCACCATTTGAAGCCACACTGTTAGGTTGACACCATGAAAATCTATTTTAGTCTCACCATAATAACTCAGTTTTATATTTATTTATATTTTATTAAAAATTTCACTATGTTGATTATTTTATTTTTTATCTTTCCATTTTGAATTTGCGATGCATGAAATCCCTAAATGATAAAAACCCTATATCATTCACTCTTTTAATCACTTGAGCTCTCTTCTCTCAAAACATAAATCCCAATCTTTAATATTTTATGTCTTCATACATCACTTCATATCTATAGAACCCAAATTCAATTCCCAAAATTATGCACCCATATTCATCAACTTTGGATATGTGAAAATCACATAACAAAGTGAAAAGGGCACAAAAAGTAGTTCCTAAAGAACCATTGAATCTATATCTTGTTAAGAAAATAATATTAGATGAAAAATAAATATGTCCTATGTGGTTTTTGACAAGTATGTCATTCATTTTTTATGTACTAAAAGTTTAGGGATTATTAAACTGGATCACCAATGATAAAAGGTTGATTAATACAAAACTCATTTCTCAGTATTTTTAGTATGTATATTTCTTTTTCGATTCTAAAATGGATTTTTGTAATGAAGTCAGATTAATGGTCAAAGGAGTACTTTTTCCTAATGGTAATGGGATAGATTCCTTGGGATACCTCATAAAAAAATCTGAGGACTACTAGAGAGGTCCTCCTCCTCCTAGTGATGTTTTTGTCTTAGAAGAAGCACTAGAAAGATTAACTGGTCATAAGAAGAAAAGAACGGAAATTGCCGCTGAGATGGATGGTGAAACAAGGTTTATTTTTTTTTTATCCTGGTTTATATTAATCCATTGAAAGGGTATTTTTATACTATCATATATCATGATGTACTCTTGATAAGTATTTTGAAAAAATTTCACAAGAATAATCTGTGTAGGTAAATTACACTTCACATCTGTGAATTGATAAAGAAAACCTTGAATTCTATTTCCTTGTTCAGTTCAAGGTTAATATCTATAGTGCTATATTATAGAGGGGTGTTTGGCACGAATTAAGAATTCATCAAATATTATGAGTTTATAATCTCAAATGATACATTGAGAAAGATGAAACTAAGATAGATTCCTTTGAAGAAGTATTGGGTTAGAATAATGAATGTCTGTATGAAAATATTAATCAGTTTGAGAATCCTTCAAGACCTAAGAACAAAATGATTTTGAATTTATTTCATATAATGAGGAAATAATGGATCAAGCGTTTCAGGTGAATAGAAAAAAAATGGTCGAGGCTATTAGAGGTGAATATTAAGAAATAGATCAAGGGACTAAATCTCTTAGCCTTATAAGATATGAACATGTTGAGGGGGAGAAACACCCCAGTCTAGAAATTGTAAGAAGTTCCCAATCATATTGATCTAAGCACTATGGATTCCTATTATAATTTTCAAAGATACTTTGATGTGGAAAATACCCAGGAGGCCTCGGATAAAGTCATTCGCATTTACATTGAGTTTCAATTGAAACCAATTTATGATGTAGAAGTAATCTTTGATAACGAGTCTGAAATGGTCTCAGACATAGTTACTGAGACTACCCAATAACCTTATACTTATGAGATTTAAAGTGATCTAAATGATATAAATGATACTCTTTTATCTTTCTTTGAAAATCTCAGGTACACATAGCCTACTCCCCTTACAAATCATAGTGAATGATATGATACATTGATGCTAGAGAAAATCATATGGGAAATTCATCCTAAAATGCTTCATGAAGTACATGATGTTAGAATTGAGAACAAGAAGTTGAGTGAAGAGGTGCAATATCTCAGATCTATGGTTGTGATATTCAAAATGTGTTGGAACCAGGACAACCTTCTATTGCTTATCATGTTGAGGATGTTAGTGATCATATTCCACAAAAATATGCATCTCTAATTCAATATTATTTGACATAAATTTATGACAAATCAATTGAGTGAAACATCGAGATAGACACTGAGATGCTTGAGTTTGTATTTTGTACTAACAATCTGACTGATGTGTATAGGGTATGTCTACAAATGGTTCTAAATCAGACCTATTATATCACATCAACCATTATAGCATCGAATGCCACCAGATAATCATCTCAACCTATAGGCAGTTATCTTCTCAAAACTATTGTTAGAGAGGAACATTATTCACTGTTAGGTGGTTTTTATATGTAATGTTTTTATACTTTTGTATATAATATTGATAGAGTATTTGGTTATGTGAGGATTCAATCAATGTTTTCCAATGATTCTCAAGAATAAATCACTAAGAAAGTGGATTTCAAAAATAATAGGCTTTTTTCTAAGCCTGATATGACCAATTATATTGACTATATTGTAGATAATTTGAAAATTCCTCCTTTCACACAATCATTCAATACTCAAGTACAAAAGATGAAATATGTCACTCCTCTATTAGACATGTTCACGGAAAACAAAGATGAATTTGAGAATAAAATATAGTAAGTTGGTGGTATCATTACTTATTTCATTCAATTGTTGAATCCTTATCTTTATGAGCAAAGATCTACCATTTTGGCTCCTACAGCTACACCTTTGTTCCATGGTTTAACACATTCCTCATTCACTACTTTTTCTTCTACCTTCATGTTTCTTACTCTGTATCTGAGTTAGATTAGACCTATTATCCTTAACCAATCCTTGTCTCGGTCTTCATCCTCACCCACATTACCACCATTTGTTTTGGAAAAGATCACTCTTCCTTATATGACAGTTGGATCAAGCCCTTCTTCAACCTATAATTCTACTAATATGGATCCACTTTATGTTGCAGCCTAGGGAATGAAAAGACTCCTACTGCTATAAAGAAGTGAACAATTCAATGTTATATGGGCGTTTTGTACTTTTTCCTAATGCTTGTAATAAAAATATACTTCCATCAAATGAAATGTGCACTATTCTTGTCAATCCTCTTATTTAACGTTATTCCATGACTATTATTATTTTTCTTATATTATTTTTGATAATCCAAAATGGTGGTGAATGAATACAAAGGATAGATATATAACTCCTTTGAATTGTGATAATTAAAATGGGTGAAATTGTTCGGCTCCTCATGTTTTAATAATTTTTTAATGATCAGAAATCATATTCACCTTGTTTAATCTATCTCAAACCATTTTTAGAGATCGTTTATTTCTCAATGATATAAATAGACTTTATGAAGCTCATGATTTCTACAAATAATCATGATAGAATATCGTAATTTATATTTATTTTTTTTCTATAATTTAACATTATATTAAAGCATAAGTTTGATTTATTATTTTAATATTTTTTCCTAAGACATCTTTATAAATATTTGGCTAAGTCTGAGAAACCGTAAGTCTACCATCGGTTCTGGATTTTCGTAATGTCCCAGACAGCATAACCCAGACACAGTAACATAGACACTGTATCCCATAAACTATGACTCAGACACCGTAATCCTAGACACTGTAACCGTGACATCATAAACCAGACATCGTAATTCCAGAAATAGTAAATCAGACACCGTGGCCCAGATACTGTAACTAGTTTTCATATAACATAGAGTCTGTGACACCATTTACTTACAACCATCATGAAGACATCGTTCAAGGTTTTGACAAAAGACTATACAATGGTCTTATGACACAGTGATCCTAACAATGCATCTATGATATCAGTTCTTGTTCTCAATGAAAATGTGGAATCATGACTGTCTCACTTCTTAACTACAATGAAAATACATTGTTTCCTGGTGACACTGTTTCCATGTGAAACCTTTTCTAGAAAATTTATGACGTCATTCATTAATATGATCTATCGTTTTCAATATCAATCTTATGAGTAATATTTGAGTCATTTAAAGGAACTAAAATAATTAATGTTTCTTTATAGATATGTCCCCTAGTAGTATGAGGTGTGAGGTGAAAAATACATGCATTCTGTCGGCTCAAACATTTGCACCCTTAATTATAAATAATATAATCATTTATCTTAAAATAATAACACATAAGTGAGATTATTTTAAAATGAAATCTGATGCATGCAACATGAAACAAATGAAGACAACATGAAGAAATCTCTACCTATGAAGGCTGAACTCACAAAGATTAGAGCCTCAAACATCTTCACAGTACTGACACAAAGTAGAAGACGAGCTACGTTGCATACACAATTGAACTGGATATAAGAGGACCTGACTTATGATATTTTATTGTTGAAAAGAGAGCTCGAAACTTGAATCTGTTGAATCCTACAAATTCATGTTTTCATATAATAACACTCAGAGAACTTCTAACCATATATCTCAATATTTTTTCTTTTTTGTACAATTTTTCTGTTACGATCAGTGTGTGAGTGTTTGTTTTGAAACACAAACTGTCTCCTATATTAAACTGGTGGATACAAGATATACTTCATCCCACATCTTCATAGGTTTATTTACTTCTATAGATATTTGTGGAAGAGGACCTTGTGTGACCTGGTAGGATTTACCCATGATATAGAAGTGGAAGAGGTTGTGTGACCTGGAATGTCCCGTGTAATATTGTATCCCTGATCCAGGTTATAGATCAATATCTTATCAATATAGACTACATAGTGGAAGGTGATCACTAAGTGGATTGGATTAATTATTCTCTTGAGACTGAACCACTTGTTTAATCTACTGTTTATTTTGATTTAGTTTTTCTCTATATTAATTTATATTTAAGAAAAATAAATTTTACATTAATAGTTAGTCTTGGATAGATGTTATAACTATTATTCCTTATTAAAATATCTTCAAAATTTTTATTAATATCTCTTATTAATATTACTGAGAATTATACATTATTTAGAGATGTTTTTCGAATTGTCCAACTATTACAACCTTATTACCTAGATTAACTAGAATGTATTCATTTTTATTGGGGAATGTTTTTAATTGATTTTTCAACATCAATATTTATAGATACTCAATTCACCCCCTCTTGCGAAATTGTCTCTAACGAACAGTTATAATTTTATTAAAATATAATTCAATGGTTCCTTAATAATTTATCAAATTGCGGTTTACACAAGAAGAGGTGGTTAGAATTACATAAGATCAAGTCAAACATGAGGAATGAAATTTTTAGTTTAACATTTATTTCTAGGTAAATTTTTCCAAAATCAAACAATATTTCCTTTTTATGGTTTATATTCCTCTACATTAAAATATTTAATCATGAATCAAATTATTTTCATGATATTAAAATTTTCATCTCATGTAATTCATTCATGGAGATTTCAATTAAAAAATTTACAAAAGTGGTAAGGGTTAATGTTACAATATAAATTTTTATGATTTGGTCTTCCTATACATTTTTTTTTAAAATTTATTATCATTTTTTTAATAAATTAATTCTTTTCCTTTAAATTTATTATTTATATGTACTTAGGAGACCAAACAATGTTTTTAAAGAAAAACATAATTTATCTATCCGATCAGACAACAATGCATTCCCTCCATAACAATGTAATCTGAAATTGTATTAAAGTTTGTTTTTTTTAATCTCATATTATTTTTAATAACATTTTATTCATTATTTAATTTTTTAAAAATATATTAAAAGTAATCATATTGTTTTTTATGAACAAGGTACTTTTTGAATTTCTGTAATGATAAATAAAATAAGTATTTTATTTTAAATTTTACATAATTAATTGAATTACCCACCATAATGGATAATTGATTATTTATATATTCTTTTATTTATTTTAGGCATTATTTTCAGATAAATTTTCTTATTAATATTTGGGGATTTTTTTAGATTTTAAATTACTGATTTTGAAATGAATGTGGAATTTTCACAATACATGATTAATGAAAAAATTGAATGTAATTAATTATCTATGATTACATAATTTCATGTTATATCAATTTATATTAGGGATATGATCCCATTATACAGTACTTATTCCTTCTATGTATGGTATATGATTTGGGTGAAAATATGTTAATGAAACTCATTTATTTTTTAAGGGGTATGTAATATTGAGGTGAATAAAGGATTATTAAACAAATCTATTTTCCCAATGATATGATATTATTAAATGTTTATGAATCTTATTTTTTGTTCACATCTTAAGATGTGATGATTCTTCAATGATATTTGGGTAGACAAAAGAATCATTTTTTTAATATCGTGTGTGGGTCTGGAATTATATGTCTCTCCAAATAATTGGAAAATTATAGATATAACCTAGGTTAAATAGGTATGCAATGAGGTGTGAACTGAATTTAGTAATGAAAATTATACAATATGATAATCTTGGGAGTTAACATTGAATACTATTATGTATGGTGTATAGAAAATAATACAATTTGAATGTTTTGGATGTGAGTCTTGAGTTCTATGAAAATTATTCTACATTATTCAATGTATTCTATAAATCAATGTATTATGCCAATATTATGATCTTATGGATCATATTCTTCGATTCCATTATGAAAAATATCTAATTTACTTCTATGATTTATACTAGTTATTAAGATTATGATCAACTATATAGAGGGTATAGATTTTGAAATCTTAAGATAATGGTTGAATTCAAATATAAACATTTTATGATCATGTATATTTATACCAATAATTTATAATTAGGTTGAAATTGATGGTGGACATTATGTAAAAATACATTATGAATGGATGTATTTTAATCAATGGATTTTGAATATTAGATGAGTTTTATTTCAGAACATATATCTTCTATTTATTCATAAAAAATATGTATATAAAATTGATGATCATGAACTAATAGAAAATGAATCCATTTCAATAATTATTTAAAGCTTCAAAAGTTTTGTTAGATGCACCATAGGTTTTCTTGTAAACTATGATATCAAAATAAATAGTTTTTTTAGCTATTTAAAATTGTATATCAAAAAATTTGTAACTAATTATGTTATTGTTAGATGCGAATTGGTATTATGATGTTATATCAAAGTTGAGATACATTATTAATAATTATATTACAGATATAGAGGAAATAAAATCATGAGAGAGTATCAAATTAAAAAGGATAAGGATGGAATAAAATTAAATTGTCTAGAAAAAATAGGGAATGTATCTCTTATGGGAATAAAAAAATGTAATGAAGAAATGTTCTAAGTGTTGATAATTAGAGTGTTAGTTGAAATAATATAAAATTGAAATGAAAATGAAAAATGATTAAATAGATAAATAGAGGGTTCCCCTAAATCCACCGCCTGAGGTATGATATTTCTATTTTATGGTACACTGTCGCATTTCATAATAAATCCACAAAGAAAGAGTCTTTAATGATAATCATCCAAAAAATATAACCTCATATAGTAAATAAAGGTTATTATTAATAAAGTACCACTATATAGGGTGATAATGATAATGGTATGGTTAAAAAAATGTTCTATTAAATAATGAAAATAAACTGTTTTAATTAATTATTTATCAATGATTTCTATTATATCATGTTTGTTAACAAGAAATATTAAAACATCTACATGACACATTGAAGTCCTGATATCTATAAAAATAGTTAGTATTATAGTTATATAATTATATTAATATAAATACTCACATATTAATGTTTTCAGGAGTATTATTTTAGAAAATATTGAAATATTCCAAATGTAGAATTCTTTCATGACATGAACAAATTGGAAGAACTTTTATAGAGATAATATTATCTACTAGAAAAATAAAAATTCATTCATTATAACTTACCATCCAATGTTGTGTCAAAACCTAAAGAATTATTATGAATTTAATTTTAGAATTCATTCAAAATCATTTCCATCAATATCAGGTGACGAAATGGTTATTTCTCAAATGATTGAGGAAAAATGAAATTTAAACCTTGACGACATGCTAATTATTAGGAAATATACTAATGTTTTTTAATGAGGAATTACATGTTATAATTTAGATTATTTAATATTGTTTATAGTTAAAAATAATGCTATATAAACATATATGTTAAAAAGAATATATATAATGGGCTTAATAAGGATGGAATATATAGTGAATAAACTGGATGACCAATTAGAAAAGAGTTTTATATTCCATTATGAGTCACCCTTGGGAATATATTTATTATTATTCATGACAAATACTATTAAATTGTTTGTTTTCATGTGATAAAATGTTATTTGGAAGATTATTATATATAATATGCATCTAGTATCTCAAACTTATGATCTATTTAACTAATATAATAGAGATTAATAATTATAAAAAGTTGATATTCATTTTAAATATCATTACCCTAGAATGAATAGAGAATATATTATAAAATAATCTTTCTGAAAAATTTATGGACACAACTGGTTTATTATAAATATATTATCAACTAGAAATACACTATAAATACATATTTACATTAAGATTAAAATTATTATAGATAAAATTTATAATTTTATGGAGGTATTTATATATTACATTATCATATACTCTTAGAGAATGTTAGAATATGAATATTTTGTAAATAAATTTTCAAAACTCATTAAAGAAGGATATTTTTAATTGATAGTTACATTGTATATCATTTGAATGTTAGAAGTAACATTTTTTAGGCTAATAATCAACCAAGGGGGGGATATATTTAAATATTTTATTGAAAAATGTTTTAGAGGAATTTCATTGAACAAAAGTTCCATGGACCTCGTTACACCCTAACCTGGGAACCCAAATACATAGTCCCAAAATAGGGACATCATGACCCCAAGTGAATATATAAATATCTACATGATACCAATAAAAACTATGATTTTATAACATAAATAGGGAAATAATATCCATTAATGTTACAAACAAACACATTGTATGTTTTGAAAAAAAAACTATTTCAAAAAAGTATGTCTTTATAAATTATTTTAGAAAAGATAAAAAACAAGAATATTCGGTATAATAAGAAATAATAATACAGTAAAACCAATGATCTATTCTCAGACCATAATAATCCATATCCATTTCCAAAACTCCATGGTGGAATTACCAAACTCCATTGATAAAGAACTATTTCTACTCGTTTACACACATCACATGAAATAAGATCTATTATTCAATAAAAATGAAAATATTTGGGTGAGTATAATCTATATAATATTTCTATAAGTCTATAATTCCAACCAAAACTAAACATATAACATGTAACAATCATATAATGTAATATAAAACAAAAATAGTTTCTCATCAAAAAAATTAATTTTCCATTTTCAATGCCAGAATATATATTCTAAATTAACTAAATTTTTTACCTATATAATTTTAGTAAATGATTTAATATTAATGTACATTTAAATAAGGAAACATAAAATATATTTCCTAACTACTTGCTTTATTATTGATAAAACACGTCCTTGAACATAATTTATTCATTTTATTTTCAATGTAATAATATATTACTAAAAAAAATTCAGGATTCAGTAAACCAATTTGAAAAATACCATTTCCACCGTATCAATTTGCATATCTTTTTTCCCAATTTTTTTTACATTACACAATTTCTAATGAAATATTTATAAATTATAAGGATTTTGAGCTCAATAAATAGAATATCATGGATTTCCTTGATCAAAATTCTACAAGATTCAAATTCAGAAAACCCATTCATTCATCCATACTCACATTATTATAATTAACACTATTCAAGAGTGTAAATATTTACACATTGTTTCTTTATATCAAAATCCAAGTAAAACACATGAACATGGATAAAAATTTAAGGGTTTCAAAAAAATTTCTCCCTGGGAAATTTTTAATAATTACACATTCATAATTTGGATGTCCTGAAATATTATTGACCATAACATAATCCTAATTTAAAAAAAGATATTAATAAACTTTTAAAAAACTTTTTTCATTATTTGAAATAAATCATGATACGTATTAGTAAATTAAATCCACTGTTGAATACCCAATTAAAATTCCATAAAAAATATTTTTCAATGAAAAATAATAATTTTAAATTCAAAACATTATTCATAATCACATTGAAAATAAATACATTCATGTAAAAGTAATAATTAAGCACACATTAATTAAAAATCCATATTTTTAAGTCAATGGAAAATAAAAAAATCCACATATTAGAAATATAAAATGAATCAACCACAATTCCAAACAAACTCATATTTTTATTTAAATATTTATGATAAAATATAATTTGAAAATTTATATAATAAAATACAATATAATGTCAATTTACATGTTATCAAATAACATTTAAAATACCAAATAATTTCTCAAAATGATTTTTTATTATAATCTCAAATTTCCATTAAAATTAATCATATAGAATATCCCCTTTTTTTCTAAATCAATAATTTTGTAATGAATTGAAAATTTTTCTTCTCCGTTAACCAAAATATATCAACTTAACAAGAGATTTCAGAAAAAAATGTGGGATAGAATTAAAATAGCTATTATTTTCATACATGAAATTTTACCAAAGACCCATAATCTAAATCACATTCTAATATGATAGAATCTATATACCTTTCATGATAATTTAAATTCCAAATTCATAATCCATATAATATATGATCTAATATTCTCATATTTAGATTCATAAGGAAAATGAACAGTGGGTTATATAGAGAATTATTTTTCTGTTTTTATATTCTAATTACCATTTAATTCAACAAAAAACATTAATTTACTGATAAGATGTTACGAGATTTAAGAAAAATACAAAAAATCACCGAATAAACCCGAATATATTATTTATAGTTGAAATTCCATTTTATGATGTGTTTTATGTTCAATAGTTTATTCCATATTAGTAAAGACATTAGTAAACAATCACTATGAATAATTCTTATGATTGTTCAATGACCACACATGCTTCAATATAATATATTTGTATTTCAATTTTTTTAACCATACTAAGGTTGTGATGATATCATTAAATGTACAGTCAAACATGAAAATTCAAAATAGATCATATAGAAACCATACAACTAAGGGATAATTCTATGAACATCCATATACAACTAATATTCCAATGAAACATGTCCTTAAATCTAAACACACAATTCATGATCTAATGATGATGAAAATATCATTTAATGATATTATTTGAATAAAGATCTCAAGATTTATCAATAACAAATCACAAAATATTCTTCATTAAATCATACTAAATGATAAATATAATAACAATGATTCTTTAATAATATTTAACTATAATTATCCTACCCATTTGACTATTTATCCATAAAAGGTAACATGGAGCTCTATATTATGGGTATGTTTTCTCCATAATCCAAAACATTAATCAGTATCTCCAAAAATTAATTCTTGAATTCAAATATGACCTACTCCAATCTCAACAAATCATATAGGTTTGGTTGATTAATATTCTATAAATAGTAATGGAAAACATTATGATTCGTTATATAATTGTGTGAAAAAACCAATTTTTTGATCCAATCAGAAAAAATCCAAATGAAATAAAATTGAACAATAATTTGGAGACATGTTTTTTAGATTCCCAAACAATTAATACCCAAATATTATAGTCACATCAGTTAATATTAAATTTCAAACATATAACCGGAAGGTTAATAATTCATAATCATTAAATTATTTATATTGTATCATGGATGAAAAAAAAATTTGGGATATCTTGACCCATCCTATAATTTCATGCACCTAAATGGGGTCAATATGATATATTCTATGCATTTATAAAAAATACGGTAAAATATTTAACCATTCATATAATATACAATATTCTAGACATGAAATGGTAACTAAAAAGCATCCTCACTGGTGTATTCCTCCTGAATAATATTAAATCTCTATATACCTACAAAAATCTAGAATACGTGCCTATGTTATCATCAATAATTTCAATGATAAAGGTTATCATCCAATCCCTTTGAGGATGACATGCCGCACCATTTCCAGTTATGTCCCAAGGGAATTCTTACATCACCTTTGTAAACTCAATGAAAAACAATGATATTTATATAAAATGATAAATTTTAGAGATTCATGTAATAAATTTATTATCTTTATATAAAGACTAAAGATATTAAAAAAATAACTCTATTGTAAGAAATAAATATTCTAAATTCATGATCCAACTACCATTCTAAATCATCACGAGGTACTATAGTGCCAATACCCATTCTGGATTCCTAAAAACATATAGAATATCACTCATATCAATGAAAAAATTATACCACTGTTATAGATTATCCATTACTTCCATTCTATATTATAGTTTTTATCAAAATCATGCATTCAAAAAAAAGAACACAATTCACTATTCAGGAAATTTGATACAAACAACAGTAAATTTTGATCAATTTGTTAACAGTATTACTATTTAGGCCGGACAACAATTTTTTGACCATAGTTCATGTTTACTATGTTAATCACAATTTCATAATTCAACCAACAACATGAAATCAACTAACAATATAAAAAATTTCAAACTTATAATTTTAGTGTGATGCACTATACAACTACACAAACCATTATACTCATCAACATACTTATACAATAAATACAAATATAATAACGAATTTTTGTTACCACAGGATCAAATATCATGGTATATCCAGAGGTAAATTTTGATGTAATTAAATTTTATCAAACACAAAATTAATTTTATACATAGGAAATATTTTATAAGAAGATATGATCATTATAAATATTCCATGATAATTGTTACCAGTACCTCTAATATTCTTCACCTAGTTCGACTGGACAAACATGCCCATTATCTCTACGAATGCTAACCCCATAGTGGTTGATGGGTTACTCCCCAACATGGTATTATACATGTTTTTAGTATACTAATTTATATTAATTAATACCCAATACCCCTAGGATGATCATAATTCAATACCACAACTCAAACAATTTGAGACACATATATATTCGGAAAACATAAGGATCTATAATATCATGGATCTCTATCAACCTACATAACTCTAATCACTTATTATAATCATTCTAATAATTAAAATAGACTGGTTTTCAAATTCTCATCCTTCTAATAAATGATTTCAATCATTTGAAATTATCATTCCATCTCAAAAAATTATTTCTAATACTTGTGACTGGACATTTACTTCATTGAAAACCCATGTGTTACTCACCCACTCACTACTAGGATTTGAAATCAAATTACAAATATTATTAATTAATTTTTCCCCAATGCATATCCCTTGATGTTACAACATTCCCCTATTATTAATATTTAAACCCATAACAATTAACATTGTGATCTGTATGTTTTGATTTCCCATATCACCATTTCTTAATAACCACTAATCATGATCCATATTGATTCATTACCATGAATTCATCACTTATATCATAATATGGTTGAAAACATCATGAAATTATAGGAAAACAAAATCTAATATAATTAATGAAATGATATCCACACCATTATATCATAATGGATATAGATAAAAAAATAGAATACTTAATGTTTTTACATAATTATACAACCATAATATCAATAGAGAATTCACAACAA
Organism: Viscum album; assembly: GCA_963277665.1. Classification (NCBI taxonomy): domain Eukaryota; kingdom Viridiplantae; phylum Streptophyta; class Magnoliopsida; order Santalales; family Viscaceae; genus Viscum; species Viscum album. The sequence goes on along the minus strand of OY728157.1, from coordinate 233,789,841 downwards.
TCTATGAGATGTTATATAACCGCTCTAATGACTCATATATTCCTAAATTCATTTTTATTATTTCACATTATTTTATGAATACTCGGTCATTTTGGAAAATTGACTTTCAAATATGATAAACACATTTCAATCAAAGTACTTATTTAGAAAAAAATCATTAATATAGATATAATAGGTATTCCATTTCACATATACACTACATTCCTAAATGAAATCTTTAGTTGAGTAGATAAATGAGTTTCCTAACACAACTCAAGGATATTAATGTTTTAATGAATCAATTAACTCCATCATAATCCCACAAGAACATAAAAAAATACATTAACATATTATCCAATACGATGAATCAAGAAAATACATATAAATATATTATTCTAATGAATGTATTCAGAATTTAAATGTATATTTGTATTCATTTATTCAATACAGAAAGTGTTAAAATACAAAATATTTATAAATATAACATAAACAATATGCGATCTTTCTAATTTTATCCCAAAGAGGCTATAGAATTTACAACAAACAATTATATCATCTAGGCCATTCCTCAATGATTCATTTGCAATCAATCCTATAAATAAAATTCTTATAGGTATACCATTTATCTCATTCTTCTCCAACATAACACCCATATATCCATAAATATTCCTCTATAAAAATCACACCTATGATATACCCATGATACTATTTACATGATTATACTAATGTAATATGTCGTCTATTATGAAAACAATATACACATTCCACACCAATCGTGAGCCCTACAATCATGTGGTCCTTACACATATTATAACACAATATCAATTTCCTTTAATCAAAGTATAAATTAATTTTTTTATACAAATAATAAATTACAATAATAGTTGATATTTTATAAACTCACACATTAGCCAAACTTCCAAAACTAAAATTTATCCATATTTTAGGGAATATCATCATCATCACAACATTTAATCCCCTAAATAACCTGTAAAATACCACACACCTATTGGGGTTCAATGAGATAATATTACACCATCCCATACATCATACTAAAGTAACCAAAACTCTCATAGGTAATATATTTCATATATCACAATATTTTCCATTAAAAAAAATCTCCCCTCATTATTCGATCATTTAAAAAATTAATAATTACAGTATGACAAGATGAATCCAACTCATTTGGATCATATTAATACCAATAATTGATTCCAATAGTTTAGTCATGATTCACTAAATTTCAATACAATATTGATAAGAAATTTAATTCTGAAATTATTTCTATTGGTAAAAATCATGAAATAATAGAAAATCAATTTCCACTTAAGAGATTTCTTTTTCGAAATTATGTATTGTGATGTTGTTCGTAACATGTCTACAATGATTTGTGAAATTATTCTTGTTTTACGACTTCATAATATAATATTTAAAAAATAATATCCTATGAGATTAACAACGACCTATTTTTTACATGAATATCATGGTTACATATTATTTTATATAGAGAGTTTATATATACCTTTTAATGTTTATGATTTATGTTCTCTCTATTTTAATGTCCATAACTAATTGACATTCAATGACATGGCACATAAAAACTGACGCTAAAAACAATTTAAAACATATATTCCTAGATGAGTAAATCATATATCTCAATATAGTGTCCACAAAGACTCATGTAAATCCCCTAAATTCTAGAGTATTTCTATAACTGAATAGTAATTAAAATTTAAATTTGGGAATGATTTTCCAAAAAAATTCAACCACGATTCATGTTATGTGGAAATCCATTACAATAAATATATTTTAAATATCATTGATCTATGTAAAAATAATTTGAAAATGAATAAAAACCAAACTTATTAGCATTTTACAAAACATAAATCAAATTATTACCAACTAAGAATGCTCAAACCATGTGATACTATCTGAAATACCATAACTCACCTGTGGAATTTATAATCTCCATAAATAAATAATAATGTGCTCTCTAATACCTACATCATATCCAATAATATAAAAACATATATTACTAATAAATATTATATATAGGTTCAATATATTATTAGTATTACTTCCCAAATACATTAATACAGATCCATGAAAAAAGTAATGATATATGTAATTTTTAATAACTAATAAAAAATTTATTGGTCGGAGTGGATACTCAAGAGGGGGTGAATTGAGTTCCAATTAAAATTTCTGTTAAAATATAGTCTATTTAAAATCCTCCAATTTAGAAAAAAAGAAAAACTGTAGTGAATTTATAAAGATTGTAGATGTACACTTAGATTCTCAAAAATTGATAAGGTCTCAGTTAATTTAACCATAAGATTAAACTAACTTTTGAAACTAGCCTACTAATTTACAATAAGTATAAACACTTTCTAATTTACCTATCAAAGTAGCTTTAAAATAGTTTTGTATTTCAATGTAATAGCAGTAGAATATAAAAGATATATGTAGTATACTTTAAACTTAATCTAAATATGCACAACAGACATAATAAGAGGTTTAGTCTCAAGCCGAGACTTAGTCCTCTCAAATTTATATAAATTTGATCCACACCCTGGATCGGGGTTAAAAACAGTTTGCAAAACTGTCCAGGCGACACAAGGACCTCTACCATAGTTCTACGTGGGAAACAAAACAAAGACCAGTCCACACGAGGACCTCTTCCACAGTTGAAGTGGGAAAAGAAGAGTTAAGAGTTTTGGAGTGAGGATTTTGATATCCTTCAGTTCAGTGCAAGAGACAGTGTGTATGTGTAAGATATACATAGTACACCACACTACTCAAAAGTAAATAAACAAATAACTTAGGGAAGATATATAAGAGTTTTGAGAGCTCTAGTGATTAGCAATCACTACGGGAAAAATGGATAATAACGACGGGGTATTTGCGACGGGAATTATTCCCACCGCAAATACCTTACAGAACAGGTTATTTGCAAAGAGAAGCTATCCCCGTCGCATATAACCCCTTATTTGCGATGGGTTTCTTTTACCCATCCCAAATGGTTTGGCGCGAAATGTGCACCAAGCCGCGCGAAATTTATTTGCAACGGGGTTCTAACCCCGTTTCAAACAATCGGCGGTAGTTAAAGAGTATTTGTGACGGGTTTTTTTTAACCGTCAAAAATAGTTAGGCGCAAATTTTATTTGTGACATGGTTAGAGCCCCATAGCAAATAACCGGCAGCGGTTAAAGAGTATTTGCGACGGGACTGTAGTCCCGTCGCAAATCTTCCGACGGCAGGGGTTATTTGCTACGGGGCCCATCCCAAATAACAATTTTAATGCCGCACATAATTAAATGCGGCTGGGGTTGTTTGTGACGGGTCCCGTCGTAAATAGGCCCGTCACAATTAATCTAACCTATAAATACTGCAAACTATTAAAGTTTTTTTTTCACTCTGAACTTCTTCCGATGATCAGTTGTATAATTTTTTTTTTCTGATTTTGAGGAGTCAGTTGGTGGTGTCCTACAACTATAGAGGCTCGACATTGACATCAAGTTAAAGGTTTTTATCTGAATTTTAATTTAATATTTATTTTATGTTATTTTTTTTTAAATTTTTTTCTAATTCCTATTTAGAAATAATTATGAATAACTATTAATAATTAACAGTAATTACGGACAATTAAACACTAATTAATTGAAAATAGTTAGTTGTAATTACAATTAATTAACAGTAATTATGAAAAATTAAAATTAATTTGAATTAATTAATAATAATTAGAAATAAGTAACATTAATTAGTAATAATTAATAATAATTAACAATAATTATCAATAATTCAAAATAATTACCAATAATTAGTAATAATTAGTAATAATTATCAATATTTACTAATATTTACCAATAATTGTCAATAATTGTCAATATTTTTCAATAATTACCAAAATTTACCTATATTTACCAATAATAGCCAATAATTGTCAATAATTACAAATAATTAGTAATAATTACCAATAATTAGGAATAATTACCAATAATTAGGAATAATTACCAATAATTATGAATAATTACCAATAATTAGGAATAATTATCAATAATTAGGAATAATTATCAATAATTAGTAATAATTACCAATAATTATCAATAATTACCAATAATTAGTAATAATTCACAATAATTAGTAATAATAAACAATAACTAAGAATAATTAGTAATAATTAACAATAATTAGTAATAATTAGTAATAATTACCAATAATTGCCAATAGTTTTCAATATTTACCAATAATTCCCAATATTTGTCAATATTTACCGATAATTAGGAATAATTACCAACAATTAGGAAGAATTATGAATAAATACCGATAATTAGGAATAATTACCAATAATTAGGAATAATTAACAATAATTAGGAATAATTACCCATAATTAGGAACAATTACCAATAATTAGGAATAATTACCAATAATTACCAATAATTACCAATAATTACCAATAATTAGTAATAATTACCAATAATAAGGAATAATTAGCAATAATTAACAGTAATTAGCAATAATTAGGAATAATTAGGAATAATTAGGAATACATAACAATAATTAGGAATAATTACCAATAATTACCAATAATTACCAATAATTACCAATAATTACCAATAAATACGAATAATTAGCAATAATTAGGAATAATTAACAATAATTACCAATAATTAGGAATAATTAAGAATAATTACCAATAATTACCAATAATTAGGAATAATTACCAATAATTAGGAACAATTTCCAATAATTAGGAATAATTACCAATAATTAGGAATAATTTCCAATAATTAGGAATAATTACCAATAATTACGAATAATTACCAATTATTAGGTATAATTACAAATAATTACCAATAATTACCAATAATTACCAATAATTACCAATAATTACCAATAATTATCAATAATTACCAATAATTAAAAATAATTAAGAATAATTACCAATAATTAGCAATAATTACCAATAATTAGCAATAATTAAGGATAATTAGAAATAATTAGAAATAATTTTCAATAATTAGGTTTAATTAGAAATAATTAGCAATAATTAGGAATAATTAGAAATAATTATGAATAATTACAAATAATTAAGAATAATTACCAATCATTAGGAATAATTACCAATAATTAGGAATAATTAAAAATTATTAGGAATAATTATCAATAATTAGGAATAATTATCAATAATTAGGAATAATTATGAATAATTACCAATAATTACCAATAATTAACCATAATTACCAATAATTACCAATAATTACCAATAATTACCAATAATTACCAATAATTACCAATAATTACCAATAATTAGGAATAATTACCAATAATTTGGAATAATTACCAATAATTTGGAATAATTACCAATAATTAGGAATAATTACCAACAATTAGGAATAATTACCAATAATTAACAATAATTACCAATAATTAACAATAATTACCAATAATTAGGAATAATTACCAATAATTAACAATAATTACCAATAATTAGGAAAAATTACCAATAATTAGGAATAATTACCAATAATTAGGAATAATTAGAAATAATTACTAATAATTACCAATAATTACCAATAATTACCAATAATTATCGATAATTACCAATTTTTACAAATTTTTACCAATAATTAGGAATAATTACCAATAATTAGGAATAATTATCAATAATTAGGAATAATTACCAATAATTAGGAATAATAACATTATTACATTATTAGTATATTTTATTATTCATATTAAAATAATATAATTTTCTATATTATATACAATTCTCCTTTCATCTGTGTGTTTTCTGTCTCTACATGTAATATTTGCATTCTTTTTCAAAATTATCAACCTACTCACCAATGGAGAGGTGAAAGTGAATGCAAATATTACATGTGGAGACATAAAGTTAAACACATAGATAAAAGAAGAATTGTATATAATATAGAAAATTATATTATTTTAATATTAAAAATAGAATATAATAATAATTTAATAATGTTATTATTATATAATTAATATTTATGAAAAAAAATATTAGTATTATTAAAATAATAAAAAAATTATATGATATTAAAATTATCGATATTTGTAACAGGTTTTTCTTTATTCTTAACATGTCCAATTCTTAAAGGGTCAATTTTTAGGTCTATCCCAATAAAATATTTGAGTCAGTCGTGTCTGATATAAACTCTATAATTATCCATGCTTGAGTATTTTTTCTAACAAATTATTCAAAACATGTAATGCTTATATATTTTATAGAAAAATATGGAACAACGTGGTCATCAACAGTCATTATTAGATGACCTCATATGGATAAATCAACGTAGAAATCCAAACAGTTCTGGTTTAAATCCAGTATATATAGAGTGTGTGGAGACTTTTTTATCATTTGCGGCATCAAATCCATAATTTGTTTTAGAAGGAACAATAAAATTCCCTTGTAGAAAATGTGCATTGAGAACGTTTGACACATTTGACAAAGTGGGGGAACATCTCTTGCATTTTGGTTTTCAACCAGATTATGTTTTTTGGTATCAACACGGTGAACACAGTTCCAGAGTAGATGATACCAACTTGATTCTGGATCTATCCCTGTTTCAAGATTTTGTACATGATGTTGCAGGTTTATCTGTTCAACATACAGAAACTCCGGCTGATATAACTTCAAATCCTGAGTTGGCACCAGCTGAATTTTATGAGTTGTTGAGGTCTGCTGATGATGCATTATATCATGGCTGCAAGATGAGCAAATTAGAAATAGTTGAAAAATTTATGGCTATCAAATCAGATAACGGAATGTCAAACACCTATATTGACCAGATATTTTCTTTTCTTAAACCACTGTTACCCAAAGGAAATGTTTTGCCTGCAAACTACTATGAGAGTAAGATGCTGGTTCGAAATTTGGGACTTACTTGTCAAAAGATTCATGCATGTTCAAATGACTGCATTTTATATTCTGTGGAAAATGAGTCGTTGGATATTTGTCCCACATGTGGGAAACCGAGATATAAAGAAGGGAAACCTGGGAAGTCTGGTTTGATTCTTGTAAAAAGTTGAGATAATTTCCTCTTACATCAAGACTACAACATTTATTCATGTCTACGAATACAACGACAATGATGTCATGGAATAAAGCAAATATTTCAACCGATAAAAGATTGAATCATTCAGCCAATGGTGATTCATGGAAACATTTTGATAGAGTGCATCCATCATGTGCTATAGAAGCTCTAAATGTTCGACTGGGCCTTTCCACTGATGGTTTCTCTCCGTACAGATCTTATGGTAGTCAGTATTCATGTTGGCCTGTTTTTTTAACTCCATACAATTTACCTCCATGGATGTTGATGAAGGAGCCCTATATCTTTTTGAATTTACTAATTCCAGGACTTCCGAAGAAGAATATTGATGTTTATTTTAAACCATTGATTGATGAATTAAGTTTATTGTGGAGTACTAGTGTCAGTACATATGATGTTGCTACGAAACAGAATTTCATACTGAGAGCCGCATTGATGTGGAAAATTAGTGACTTCCCGGCTTATGGGATGTTATCTGGCTGGAGTACACATGGTCAGAAATCATGTCCTTACTATATGGGAGAGAACAATGCATTTATGCTCATTCATGTAAATAAACTTTTTTATTTTGACTGTCACCGCATATTTTATCCACCTGATCATCCTTTTCGCAGAAACAGATCTCATTTCAGAAAAGGAACATTTGAAAGGGATGAACCTCTAAAAATTCTATCAGGTTCGGAGTTAAAATCAGTTGTATTTTCATTACCTCCATCACTTTTAGTCCCACAATAAACCAATAGAAAATTTCTGGTTTTGGGAAAGAACACAATTGGATTAAACGTAACATATTTTGGGATTTTCCTTATTGGTCTGATTTGTTGGTCCACCACATGTTGGATGTTATTCATATTGAGAAGAACTATTTTGATAATTTGGGATTCCATAACGGACATTTCATATATTTTCGGGACATTTGTGTGGCTACAGTAGATTATGATGCTCTATGCAAACTTAAAGAAGATGTTGTTTTAATTATATGTAAACAGGAAAAAATATTTCTGCCGTCTTTCTTTGACTCAATGGAAAATTTGATATTACATTTACCATATGAAGCCAAATGTGGAGGTCCAGTACAATTTCGATGAATGTACCCATTCGAAAGATGCATGAAAAAATTGAAAAGAAAAGTACGTAAAAAAGCATCTGTTGAAGGATCTATTGCAGAAGCTTATTTTCAAAAGGAAATATCTTTTTTCTGCTCCCATTATTTTGAATCTGAGTATCCCTCAAAATACAACCGAATGGGATGGAACGGGAGGAATATTGATGAAATCGACAATCAATTATCTGTTTTCAACCAGCCAGAGCTTGGTTTTGATGGAGTTCAAGAACGCTCGCTTTCAGATGATGAACATCACAGAGCTCATACGTATGTTCTGCTCAACTATGAAGAGATTAAATCAGTTGTACTGTAAGTATTTATATCATTTATTCTATCATTTATGTTATAGTAAATAAATTTGTATTTTATAGGTTGTGTGATAATCATATCAAGAAACAAATTCCACAAACTACAGCAACTGCTCTCGACGAACGTCGACAGAAAAATTTCTGTCTTTGGTTTCAAAAACTGGTAACATAAATTCTTTATCTTTTAGCAACTCATTCAATGTATAGTATACTATAATGATAATTATTTCACAAATTTTCAGGTGTATCAACATGCTGATAAAATTGACAAACAGCAGTGTATATTGAGTAACCCACCTTCCAAACTTGTTAAAAATTATAATGCATATGTGGTGAATGGATTTCGATTTCATACACATGCATATGGGGAATAAAAAAACAATTAATAGTGGGTTACCTTGAGAGGATCTCATTATCGAGAAAATGAAGTTGAATTTATGGCATGATTTATGAAATTATTGAACTATGTTATCTTGGACAACATTACATAACCATGATCAAATGTCGGTGGTTGGATACAAAGAGAGGTGTGTGTGTTCATATGACACATGGAATCATCGATATTAAATGTAAAAGTGTTCTCACAGTAAATGAACCTTTATTATTGTCTCAAAAGGCACATCAAGTTTATTACGCAAAGTACTGTGCTACGTAAAAATACTTGACTGATTCATATAGTATAATAAAAATAAAAATTCCTGACAATCAGTTTAGTCAAAGTGAATGTTCTTTCACTGATGTGAAAGGAATTGAAGTTTTTCAAGAGAGTACTCAAAATCAATCTTTTTTACAAAGAGACATGAGTATCGATGGAGATAGCCCACATTTAAGAGTTGGTAATGACGATGATGTTAATGATGTCACATATGAATTAGAAATGGTAAGAGATGAAGCAATTGGAACTCGAATGGATATCGATGATGTTGAGGAGGAATATGAAGATGACATTGACATATATGAAGATGATGCTGAAGATGAACACTGATAGAATTCCCTGGTAGTTATATATAATCATAACTAATATATATGTATATATAAGAGTAATTATCAATTATTTTCTAACAATATTAACATTTCATGTTTTAGATGGATGACGACGCATTTAATGAGTTGGCGGATGCTGACCTGTCTTTCGATGCAGATGAGTTGCTGGCAGATGACCCTCAGCCTGCAGGCACATCAGGGAGACCACGGAGGGGGCGTGGTCTTGCACGATTGATGATTCCTGACCCTGTCCCCGAGAGACATCCAAATCTTGGGTTTGATCCAAGAACACAGAGGTGTGATAACCCGTGTCATAACCTATGGATTTGACTAAAATTTCATTAATCTATTCACATAATAAATGATTATTATTTTTATAGTTTTCGGTATATAGTTGTCGGATAGGGCAGTGATATTTTGCGCAACTATTTATCTCAGCCTTGGACCACATGAGAGTAGATTCCCATTGATGTGCAGCAGGCCATGTCCGGCCATTGGTTGGTACGTACGTAAATAAATAATTTTTATTTTGAAAATTATTTCATTTCAAACTTTATATTTTGATTTATTTGTAGGGTTTATGGTATCCGATCGAGGATACCAAGCATGGTGCCATCCACAATGCATGGGAGGTGGTAATGCGTGATCAATTTCGTCAGTTTTTGCACAACATGAGGAGTGCGTCCATGAAGAAAGCATGAGTATCCGTTTTTTATGACTCCTGTAGAGCGCACCGACCACAGTACATTTCATCCCACTTATGGGATGGATTATGTGCGCACTGGTTGAGTGATGCCTTTCAGAGGAGATGATTGGTGGGGAGGCAGAATCGGGGGAGACAGGAGGGGACTCATCAAGCTGGGAGTCGTACTTTCAGTACTCATAGACAGCATCTGGTACGTACATTATTTATAAATATTTTATATAACTATAAATATTAACAGTTTATTTTTTATTCTTGTAGGATGTCGAGAACCGCGATATTATGGAGTACGACGTATATCGGAGGATGTATAGTGATCCTGCTACTGTAGAGCTCAGAGGTGATCGTCAGCGTCACATCGTGGTCAGTATTGTTTGTTTTCAAGTTTAAAAATTAACTTCATATAATATATTCACCATTTTAATTTTAATTTGAAACTACATGCATCATATAAGGCCACAGCGTCATAGACCCAACCTGAGAGTCAGACCGAGTCATCAGATCAGACCAGTGGTCGTCAGTTTGATGAGGCGGCATGGATGTAGGCCACCCAGTATGCCTTCGAGAAGGGCCGGGTAGTTGGTATCAGCTCTCGACTGACTCCTGGAGATTATTATGGCAGTGTTGCGATGTCGGCGCCCATCTCGAGTGGAGCTCATGCATCTTATTCTGCTACACAGTATGAGGATCAGTTGTGATCTCAGACTGCACTGATATAGAGTCTCCAACAGAAGCAGGAGGAGATGCGTCAGCAGTAGCAGCAGCATGAGGAGGAGCGTCGAAGCTAGAAGCAGTTGTACGAGGAGCAGATGAGTCGGTGGCAGCAGCAGCAGCAGCATATGGAGTACATGCGCCGACTCACTCTTTCTTTAGGGATGGAGTTTTTCCACCATCATCTGCAAATCCACCCCTCCCCCCCTCCCCCTCCCCCCTCCTTCAGATTAGAGTTTGTTTTTATGTTATAAAGTTTGTTAAATCAAAATATGAATTTTTTTCTATTCGTGGTTTCTATCCCATTATAAAATATAAATAATATTATATTTTGGAATAACAATATTAATATGAATAATAATATTATTTATATTTTATAATATTAAATTATATATATACATTAAAATTTTATAATATTATAATTTAATTATATTTTTTTGTAATATTTGAATTATTTAAATATTTGAATATATAATAATTTTATTATTATTATATTATTTAAAATAACTTATTAATATTTATTTTATTTGTGAATTATAATTCTAATATTATTATATTAATTAAAATCATTTATTAATATTCTATTATTTTTTAGTTATGAATTATAAATCTATTATTATTATATTAATTGAAATAAATTATTATTTTTATTTGTGATTTATAATTCTATTATTATATTAATTAAAATCATTTATTAATATTTTTTATTTTTTTATTTTTGAATTATAATTGGATTGCTATTATATTAATTAAAATAATATATTAATAATTTAATTTTTTTTATTTTTTTATATTATTTGCGACGGGTACTATGCCCGTCGCAAATAGTATTATTATATTAATTAAAATAATTTAGTATTTTTTTTAAAAAAAATATATATTTGGGACGGGTCTGTCGCAAATATTTTTTTAAAAGTTTTTTAAATATAACGACTCGTATTTGCGACGTGACATATTCCTGTCGCAAAATACTACTTTTAGCGATGGGCCCGTCACAAATAATTCTTGTTGAGATGCCGTTTTCCGCAACGGGCTATTTACGACGGACCCCCGTCGCAAAAGCACATTAGCGACGGGATCCCGACGCAAATGCCCCATCAGAAATGTCCTTATTTCCAGTAGTGAATATAGCTCTGGACTCATTGGATTCAGCAGGAATGCTTCTAAGTCCTTCTCCTGTTTTTCTGTTGAAAAACAGTGTGTCGTAGTTCAGGTTGGGTTCTACAGGAGTGAAAATGATCTCGTAATTCGTCGTGTGTTCTTCATTGGTGTTGGACTGAACTCATGAGGGTTCTTTGAAAATCTTGAACTCTTTTTCTTGCTCAGTATTGTTCTATTTGTTCAGCACAGTGCTCTCAGGTGTATAAAATTTATTCTTATTGTATCGTCACAATTGCACATGTGTGCTGCATCTCAATCTTCCTTATATTCCACAAGTTCTAGAAGTAGGAATGATTCCATTTTCATAGGTATGAGATACGGTTTCTTGACATTCCAAAAACTATCATTAAATAAAATTAATTGCATTAAAAACATCAAATACGACTGTTAGCATTATTTAAATAATATTTAAAAAATGTTAAGAAATGGTGTAATAGTGATTATGTAAACTGTGTCTTCTTCACGGTTTGGTCTTCAAGGTATGTGCTTCATGGTATGTGCTTCACGGTATGTGCTTTATGATGTCTCCATGTCACGGTATGTTGCTCATGGTGTCTGGGTCACTGTGTGTCCTTCACGGTGTCTGGGTCACGGTTTGTCCTTCACGATATCTGGGTCACGGTTTGTCCTTCACGGTGTCTGGGTCACGGTTTGTCCTTCACGGTGTCTGGGTACTATGAAAAATATCTATATTTATACTTAAACAGTAATATGAAGAATATAGATTATGTTTAATCATTAGAGAGTAAGAGAAGTTGAAACAAAATATAAAGGCTTGAAAATATAAGTGAGATTTGTGATCATGCATAAGACTTGTATATAATAAAGAGTGTAATTAATATCAATAATATTTTCTATTATTAAAACATTATGTGTAGTTATTGTTGAGATTGAAGAGCATTGGAAATATGTGGAATTATGATTGAGATTAATTAACAATAATAGGATTTTTGATCACTAAAACGTGATTAATACATGAGGAGTCCAACAATCTCCCCCTTTTTAATGATCAAAAATCATGTAAAGTCAAAATATAAATGAATTGTAACATTAAAGAAACTAACACATTAGAAAAGAAAAAAATAGAGAATAATAGATTCGATCATAACATATCTCATTATAGTAATGTTACTTGTAGTTGTTCTCCCCCTTTTGGGATTATCAAAAATTATAGAGAAATGAGGGAAAAATTGCATTTGTCATTGAAAAGGTGCAGAAAATAACATACAATAGAAATACAAATATGAAACAACAAATGAAATCCTATCAAAAAATGAAATCCCATAAAAAAAGAACATTGAAACAGTCCATGGACTCTTCAGGAATCCACTTTTTTCTTTCCTTTATTAGCCGTAGGAGCTGGTGCCGATGTAGAAGAAGGAATAGATGTGGTAGACAAAGAGGGTAAGGGTATAGCTTCAAAAACGGATGGAAGCAAAGTAAGAGAAGTAGAAGATCTAGGCTGTGGTTGGTTAAGGATGACTGGATGAATCTAAGAAAGAGCATGACTGACTGACATGGTAGTTGAGGCTAAGGCTGGTGGACCAGGTCTAAAGGGTGAAGCAGCTGGAGCAACTATAGCAGTACTCTGCACATGAAAATATGGCCTCAAAAGATTTATGAAATCAGTAATGATTTCACAACCTTATTTCATAGACTTTTCAAAATTGTCCTTATTCTCCATGAATTTTTCCAATAGTCTGGTGAACGCTGTAAGCTTTTGAACTTGAACTTTAAAATCTTGAGTTACCTGCTAGATTTTCAGGTTTTCCACAAGATATCTAAAGTGATCTGTCATATCACTTTTGGAGAAAATATGAGTGAGATAAAAAACTATTTTCTTGGTGATCTCCTATTGAGCATCATTGGATATTTTAGAATGAACTCTAACCAAACCCAATGCGCGATCACTGTTTTTAACAACTTCTGACATAGAAGACAGATCCAAGCCACTGAAGGCATTCTGAAGTTCTTCCTTGAATATGGACCTCATCAGAGAATCATCCAAAGGAGGAACAGAAGTATGACCTGAAGTAGGAGAAGATTTTACGGCTATGGATAGATCATTGAGTTTATTCATAACATTTTGTAGATATCCAGTGTACTCATTTGTGAGTTTATTCAAATTTTCCACAAGCTCTCTCAAGCATTCCTGCATCTTTGCGTGTCTTGTTCCAATCATCTCATCAAAATGCAGTAGATATGGATGAACTTGAGACACAATTTCCCTAGCAAGGGTGGAATCAGTTGGCTAAAGAGATGAAGCAACAGGTGCAGGGGCAGAAACAGGAGCAGGCTCAGATCTCAAAGTCAACCCATTCTGTAATTTTTCTACCATACTTTTTAGGTTTGCAACATCAGCACTCAGCAGCCTATTTTCTACTCTAAATTCTTGAATTTATCGGATCATAATTCGTTGAATATGCAATGTAATATTTTCCATGATAATTGATGCATATTCTTGACTCAGTTGAGTGGATAAAATTTTCTAAACTCCACCTAACAGAGTCTCCCCAAAAATATTCAGATCATCTTTAGTCACAAAGGAGTGTTTCTCGGGTACGAGTGAAAGTGAAGGTAGTGGAGCCGGTTCTGGTTGCGGTTCAGATTCATCATCAGACATAGATGCTGATTGAGATTGAGGCTCTGGTTCTTTTTCTGTTTGAGCTACATAATTCAGTTGATACAAAGAAGAAATATCTATTCCAGTTGTAGTCACTTTCTTTAACTCATTCACATCATAAAAACTTGGAAATTCATACCGAGTGTACACAGAGTATGAGACAGTAGGTTGAGAAGCTTCAGCAGATCCAGCTTCAATAATCTCAAGGTTTTGAGGTTCCTCCCTCTCAAATTGTGCTTCCATTTCGGATACTATAGGCTCAACAACAAGGTCATGATCCACAGGGCCATCTCTAATCTCTTCAACAAACTCTTTCCTTGCCAAATGAAAGGTAATTTCCATCCTCTGTTCAGCAGATGGAATTATCTCAGGAACCGATTGTTCCACTGGTTGTACTTCAAGATTGACTTATTTCTCAAAAGGGAGATCCTCTTCAACATGATCTGTCTCTATGGTTGATTTCTATACTAAATCAGGAAAAACCAATTTTCTTGCAGCTGTAGGATGAGCTTTTGGATTGACATCCTCACTAGAAGCAAAAGATTCCTCTTCTCCCAAACCAACAGCAACATCCTATCCTTGAGGTGTTTCATCTGGGACAACAACAATCCTTTATTTTTCAACATGAGCTATTTCCATTGGAGATATTCCATCTTCATCTCTAGGTGAAACTTCATCTGCCACTTCCTCTTCTTCTTCTTTTTCTTCTGAATACTCAACCACTTTATTTGGTTCCAAACCCGGATCAGCTAGGTTCTTAGGTCATCTTGGATAATCAACAGGATTAATCTTCATATACAATTTATCATTATCCTAAACCCATTGCTTCTTCTAGGGGTTTCAACTAATATTTATTCTTCTGATTATATGCTTGGATAAGAAGAAATCAAAGTCCTATAGCTTTTCTTCATTTTGTCCAACCATTCATTTAGAAACTAGCGTGGCTGAAATCATCCTTGAGTAAAACAAGGTGGTGCATTTGGAAGTGAATTTAATCAGCTCATATATATGGTTAATAACATATTTTCATAGGTTGATCTTATGGCCATTCTTCAACACGTGGATCAGGAACACATCGTGATACTTCATTATAGAAAAATATCATTTTCTTAGACTAATCAAATATTGAACAAACTTGAATAGTAGTCTCATTTCTCTATCTAATTCAGCAGATATGGCCCTTAACTTGGTGCCATTAACAGTTAGAATTTCCAAGGAATTTTCCAGATTGAAGATATTTGATGATGTAGGAGGGTCTCTATGGTAGTCCTCACAAAATCCTTCTTGTGGAATGCTTAGGCATGTAGCCCATAGCCTCGAAGATAAAGAACACTTCTGACAATTTATCCACCTAGTCACTATAAATGTTTCTCCAAAATCAAAGTAAAACATCACATATTGGTAGAATTGAGAAACCAGCCTCTGGAAAATCGGTCTATTTTGTCCAGAAAACCATTCAGTACATCATTGTTTTCTTAAAACATTCAAAACTAACGACTTTCTAGACAACACCCACTCAGGGAAAATCTCTTTTTCTGCTAAAACAATATGGCTTACAATGTATGGGTTTATAGGACCTTTGAATGCTATCCTCGGTATTCTCTTCGGTTTCTTAGAGGGGCACTTCTCAGATGAGGGTGAAGACAGATGCTTCATCCTAGTCATCCACTGAAGGTTCGAGCGAGAGAGGAGAAGTTTTTCAAGAGTGAGAAGATTCAGGATATATTTTGGCTAACTAATCGAATGAACCCCTTATGTTTTATCATTTCGGAATGTCAAACATCATAAAAACAAAAACATGGGAAATAAAATAGAGGTGAAATTAAAATTACCGCGATACGGGTTAAAATAAGAGTATAATTAATCTTCATGGTGAGATTGTGAGTAGGCATTACGGTGTGATGAATACCAGTCATCATGGTGAGACTGTTGGTGGTCATCGGGGTGAGATAGTGACCATTGTGTGCAGTCACAGTGAGATAGTGAGTTGATAGATCGTGAGAACAAGGTCATAACCGTGAGACCATGAGAATGAAACAGTAACTGTAAAATAGTGAGCATGAAACCGTAAAGTAAAATATAGTAAAGTATTAAACATTAAGATCAGTATGATATCTATTTATGATTAATCATGCCAAGATCATGTATGATGTAGTCTAATCTTTTAGAATTTAACGGTTTAGTGAATGTATCAACAAGTTCATATTCATTACCAATGAATTCCAAAGTGATATCACATTTTTGATAATGATCCCTCAAAGAGTGATGTCATACATCAATATGTTTTGTCCTAGAATGTGAAACAGGATTCATAGAAAATTTAACAGCACTTGTGTTGTCAGAATTTATTGGGATTGTCTGAATTGATATCCATAGTCTAGTAATGTGTGTTTCATCCACAAAATTTGTGCACAACAACTGCGAGCAGCTATGTATTCAGCCTCTGTAGTAGATAATGCAACATAATTTTGTTTCTTAATACACCATGATATTAGGGACTTCCCTAAAAAATGACATGTTGTAGAGGTGCTTTTTCTATTTAACTTACATCCAGCCAAATCAGCATCAGAATAACTTACTAGTTCAAATGATTTTCCTTTGGGATAGAACAAGCCTAAATTGGGAGTATGCTTGCGGTATTCGAAAATTCTTTTTACAGCATTTAAATGTGACACTTTAGGGTTTGCTTGAAAAAGAGCACACATTCACACACTAAACATAATATTAGGACAACTATCAGTCATGTAGAGTAAACTTCCAATCATTCATCTATAAGTTGTGTGATCAACAGATTTACCATCTTCATTAAGATCCAACTTACAGGTGGTAGTCATGGGAGTGTCACTACTTTTTGTGTTATCCAATCCAAAACATTTAAAAAGATCTATTGTATATTTACTTTGAGTTAAAATAATTCCATCATCATTTTGAAAGATTTTGAAATCCAACAATGAATTTTAGTTCACCCATTAAACTCATTTAAAATTCATTATGCATCACATTAGAAAAATTATTACATAGGGAATTTCATGAAGATCCAAAAATAATATCATATACTTATGTATGTACAACTAAAACATCATTAGAAATACATTTTATAAAAAGATTAGTGTCAGCAATACCTTTTGATAAACCATTAGAAATTAGAAATGTTCTTAATCTATAATACCAAGCTCCTGGAGATTGTTTAAACCATATAATTATTTTGGTAATTTGAAAATATTATTTGGAAAATGAGGGTTAGAAAATCCTGGTGGTTGTTCAACAAATACATCCTTAGTAGTATATCCATTTAAAAATGCACTCTTGATATCCATTTGATATAGTTTGGAATTTAGATGTGCAGCATAAGCAAGTAAAATCCTAATGGATTCTAATCTGGCTATTGGAGAAAAAGTAATCTCATAGTCAATTCCTTCATCTTGACTATAGCCTTGTGCAATTAGCCAAGATTTGTTTCTAACTATGATTCCAGATTCATCAAGTTTATTTCTAAACACCCATTTATTGCCTATGGTGAAAGTGTCCTTAGGATTTTCAACAAGATTCCAAACATTATTTATTTCAAACTGATTGAGTTCTTCTTGCATAGAAATTACCCAAAATTCATCATTAATAGCATCATCAATGTTTTTAGGTTCAAGCTGTGACAAAAAGGATTGATGTTCAACCTGATTTTTAAGAGAAGGTCTAGTCTGTGTCCCTCTATCCAGATTTTTTACAACTACATCTAAAGGATGATTCTGTAGAATTCTAGTTGATCTAGTAAAGGTATGACTAGATATTTCAGGTTCTTCACTAGGTTCAGGTTCATTAGGAGAAGATTCTGGAATAATTCCATAACTGGTTGTCTTTATAGAAGGTTCTTTAGATTTTTCATTAAGGTCCAGAACACTTAAATCTCCTTCAAGATTTTCAAGAGAGGTTTTAGGCTCATGTGGATCATTTTCATTAAACTTGATATGAACATATTATTCCACACACTTGGTTCTTTTATTGAAAACTCTATAGGCTTTTCTGGTTATATAATAACCTAAAAATATTCCTTCATCACTCTTAGAAGCAAACATATCAAGATTATCTTTTGAATTGAGAATAATGAATTTGCAACCAAAGACTCTAAAGTAAGTGACTTTAGGTTTTCTATTGTTCCAAAGTTCATATGGGGTCTTCTTATGAACCGGTATAATCAAGACTCTATTGATAATATAACGTGATGCAATCATAGATTTATCCCAAAAAAATAGGCAGGTCATACTCATTAAGCATAGTTCTAGCAATTTCTTGAAGGGTTCTATTTCTTCTCTCTACTACACCATTCTTCTGAATTGTTCTAGGTACAGAAAAGTTGTGACTATAGCCATTTTATGAGAAATAAGATTTAAATTCATGATTTTCAAACTCACGGTCATGATCACTTCATAGAGTTTTAATCTTAAGTCCACTAAGACTTTCTACAGACTAGGAGTATTTAACAAAATGAGAACAAGATTCACTTTTGTGAGCTAAGAAGTATACCCAGGTATATCTAGAAAAGTCATCTACTAGGACATAGAGATAGTTCTTCCCATTTAAGATAGAAACTATAGATGGTCCAAACAAATCCATGTGAACCAACTCGAGAGGTTGGGAAGTTGAAACTTTTTTCAATGGTATAAAAAAATTTTGTGTTGCATTCCCTTTTGACAGAGATTACAAACATTGTCATTTGTAAACTCATGTTTAGGTAGGTCTCTAACCAATTTCTTACTAGTTAATTTTCTATGTGAATGGATGTTTCAATGTCCTAATCTTCTATTTCATAACCAAGACTCTTTATGAAAATCATTTAAACAAGTGACATTTTGTTTAGCTAAGGAATTTAAATTAATAGCATAAAAACTTTCATTTATTAAATTAGAAAATACTAAAACATTATTAGAGTTAAAAACATTACAGGAATCATTTTCAAATTTGACATTAAAACCATCATCGCACAATTGAGAAATACTTAACAGATTATACTTATGTCCATCAACAAATAAAACATTGGAAACTAAAACTGAATTAGTGTTACCAATTTGGCGTAAGCCGATGATTTTTCCTTTAGAATTATCACCAAAGGTGACATAGCCTCCATAAACCTTTATTAAACACTTGAATCATGAGTAATCCCCAGACATACGTCATGAAAATCCACTGTCCAAATATCATGTCTTCATTTGGGAAATATTCAAGAATGTTTCCTATAAAACAGTTTTAGATAGAATATGATTTTGGTACCTAGATCATCTTGGGTCCAGACAGGTTAGAAATCAATGATTTTGGTACCCAAATTTATCATCTGGGTCTCATATAAATTTCAGAATCAAAAGATTTTTGGAGATAAACTCTATTTGATTGATATCTATGTGAATAACTAGTTAAAGCATATGAATTTCCAAAACTAGAACTAGCAGTATTCTGTCCAGATATAGGAAAAAAACTATTCTTAGTAATCTGTCTTTGTCCAGGTTTGTATCTTATTCCAATAGTGTATTTTGGTGCCACTTTATTTCCTAGTACTTGAGTTAGTGTATCCCTTCCATTGGGGAACTTCTCTATATCTTTTCTAAGTTGCTCATTTGACATTTTCAGTTCAGTATTTTCCTTAAAAAGTGGATCATTTTTCTCATTTTCAATATTAAGTTCAGTTTTAATAGTTGTAGTGAGAGAATGTTGTTTCTTAAATGATTTGTATTTATCCTTATGTTTATTTCATGTCTCTTCCATCATATTACAATATTCAAATAATTTCTCACTATTTATGCTTTCAGAATCCGAATCAGATTCTGCATCATCTTCAGAATAATAAGAATTTAAAGCAGGAGTATCTAAGGGTTCCTCATATGTGTTTGTCATGAAACACATGTTGGCATGTTTTTTTTTCAGAATCAGACATTTTATATTCACTTGGGCTGTCTTCAGAAGAACTCTACGTAGCCTTCATAGCTTTCATGTACTTACTTTCCTTGTAATCATATTTCTTCTTAAATTTTAGCTTTGGCCAGTCTGCTTTAATGTGTCTTTTTCTTTTTAACTTGTAGAAAACAACTTCATCACTTTTATCTTTCTTTTTCCGGTCTTTCTTCCAATGTCCCTTATTATCATACTTACACTTGTAATTTGATTTTCTAAAAAATTTCTTCTTCCTATAAAATTTTGTAAACCTTCTGGTTATCTGATCCATTTCAGCATCACTATCCGAGTTTGAGCTTTCACATTTTGAACTGTCAGTTTGTATTTGATCTTTTTCATTGTCCTTGTTCTTCGAAGTAGTAGTCTTGAAAGT
Organism: Viscum album; assembly: GCA_963277665.1. Classification (NCBI taxonomy): domain Eukaryota; kingdom Viridiplantae; phylum Streptophyta; class Magnoliopsida; order Santalales; family Viscaceae; genus Viscum; species Viscum album. The sequence continues at coordinate 233,768,881 of OY728157.1, read as the reverse complement.
CACTGATTTTCTTTTTGGTTCGTACTCTTCCTCTTTATTCACCTTGAGTTCTTACTCATACATCATAATCTTACCAATGATCTCTTTGACAGGTAGAGAAGAAATGTCACATGACTCTCTGATTGAAATATATGTGCCTCTCCATCAGTCTGGTAGACACCTCAATATCCTCATTATTTGTTCCTTTGTAGGAACAACCTTTCCGAGTGAATTCATTGTATTTACTATCTCATTGAACCTGAGATACATATCAAAAATAGGTTCATTAGTATTCATTTTAAAATTATCATATTTAATAGTATAAGTATTTAATCTGATTTTTTAACATTGGTTGTTTCTTCATGAGAAACCCCCAAAGTATCCCAAATTTCAAAAGCAGTTTTATAGGGATAAATTCTGTTAAATTCCTCATCTCCTAGAGTACAGTACAAAGCATTTATGGCTTTACAATTATTATTATAAACATCCTTTGTAGGTTCATCCCATGTTGATCTTTCAGTTTCTGTAATTTTATATTGAGATTCTATAACAGTCCAGATAACATAACCCATGCTTTCTAAATGATTTTTCATTTTCAATTTCCATTGAGCATAGTTTGTACTATTGAATAAAGGTAGCCTGTTATTAGCAGCACCCTCTCATCTATTTTCTATATCTAGATTTTAGAATGTATAATTAAAGAGATAAAATTTAGAACTAACATAAATTTAAGATCATTAAATATGCAACTAAAATCACAGTTGAAAAATAGTGTATTTCAAAAATCCTAAAACAAAAACAAAACCTCTGATACCAAATGGTGGTCGGAGTGGATACTCAATAGGGGGATCAATTGAGTTCCAATTAAAATTTCTGTTAAAATATTGTCTATTTAAAATCCCACAATTTATAAAACAAGTTAAACTGTAGTGAATTTATACAGATTGCAGATGTTCACTTAGCTTCTCAATGATTTATTAGTTCTCAGTTAATTTAACCATAAGATTAAACTAACTATTGAAACTAACCTACTGATGTATAATAAATATAAACACTTTCTAATTCAACAATCAAAGTAGATTTAAAATAGTATTGTATTTCAACGTAATAGTATCCAAATATAAAAGATATTTGTAGTATACTTTAAACTTAAACTAAAGATGAACAACAGATATAATAAGAGGTTTAGTCTCAAGCCGAGACATAGTCCTCTCAAATTTAAATAAATATGATCCACACCTTGGATCAGGGATAAAAACAGTTTACAAAACTATCTAGGCCACGTAGGGACCTCTACCATAGTTCTTCGTGGAAAACAAAACAAAGACTAGGCTACACAAGGACCTCTTCCACAGTTGACCTGGGAAAACAAGAGTTAAGAGTTTTGGAGTGAGGATCTTGATATCCTCTAGTTCAGTGTAGGAGACAATGTGTATGTGTAAGATATATAGAGTACACCACAGTACTCGAAAGTAAATAAACAAATCACTTAGAGAAGACAAATAAGATTTTAGAGGTCTAGTGATTAGCAATGCAGCTCTGGACTCGTTCGATTAAGCAGGAATGCTTTTGAGTCCTTATTTGGTTTTTTTGTTGAAAAACAGAGTGTCGTAGTTCAACGTGTGTTCTACAAGAGTGAAAATGATCTCTTGATTCGTCGTGTGTTCTTCAGTGGTGTGGGATTTCACTCATGAGAGTTCTTTGAAAATATTGAAATCTCCTTCTTGCTCAGGATTGTTCTACTTGTTCAACACAGTGCTCTCGGGTGTATGTATGTTATTCTTGTTTTATCGTCATATATGCGCACGTTAAATTCATCTCAATCATCCTTAAATTCCATGAGTTATGGTAGTAGGAATGATTCCCTTTTCATAGGTATGAGATATGGTTTCCTGACATGCCAACAACTATCATTAAATAACATTAATTTCATTAAAAACCAAAAATATGACCGTTATCATTATGTATATAATATTGAGAAAATGATAAGAAACGGTGTCAGAGTGATTATGTAAACGATGTCTTCTTCACGGTATGGTCTTCACGGTATGTGGTTCACAGTATGTGCTTCACGGAATGTGGTTTGTGGTGTCTTCTTCATGGTGTCTCCATGTCCCGGTGTGTAGCTCATGGTGTCTGGGTCACGGTGTGTCCTTCACGGTGTCTTGGTCACGGTTTGTCCTTCACGGTGTCTAGGTATTGGTTATTACGTCATGGTGTCTGGGTCATGGTTTGTCCTTCACGGTTTCTGGGTACTTAGAAAAATATATGTGTTTATAATTAAACTTTAATATGAAGAATATGGATTAAGTTTAATCATTAGAGAGAAAGAGAAGTTTAAACATAAATATAAAAGCTTGACAATATAAGTGAGATTTGTGATCATGCATTAGACTTGTAAATAATAAAGAGAGTAATTAACATCAATAAGATTTTCTATCATTAAAACATGATGTGTAGTTATTATTGAGATTGAAAAGAATTTTCAAGATGTGCAATTAAGATTGATATTAACTAACAGTAATAGGATTTTTGATCAATAAAACATGATTAATACATGAGGAGTCCAACAAAAAATATTAAAAATAAATAATTCTATTTACATATATTTAAACTAGACAACGTTTTATTGAAGAATTACATATATTATCAATAATAATTATATAAAATTAATTAATAAGTTAAAAAATTTGATTAGTACATCTTCAAATAGTTATCAAAATCTAATATTTCATCTAGAAAACACATATTCTGTAAAATTTCATATTACAAAAATATTTTCATAAAAAACTATTTTACGAAAAACACTAGAAAATCTTTTTTCCCCATGAAGCATTAGTAATGAATAAATTTCCACAATTCAATAAGTAAATCCTCATTTCAAAACATTTTTAATGGAAAATCAATATTTTTAATATAATATTATCCGTCACGTTATTGCAATATGAGCTTTAATAATAGTGAAATCTCATTTTACAAATTACACACTAGATAGCTTCAAATATATGAACATTGATCATTAATTTAAAATCACATCATTATTAGTGATACCATTTTCCCCTGATTATCCCAACCATTAATTCCTTTAATTTATTCCCCCTCAACCACCAATCCCCATATATTAAACATAAGGTTTTTCAAATGAGGTATAAAATATAATAATAATACACACATACGCATTGTGAAATGATCTCTATAATCAATACTAACCTCCCAATTCAATTAATATAAATTTTTATTAAAATTTATTTAACAAATATCATTATTTAAAAAAAAATCATGTCAAATTATGAATAACAGGAATACTTAATTGAATTCATAGATTTAATTCCCAAACCCATATATAGTGATCTTAGACCCAGTATCCTAGAGATGGTTCATGATTTTAATACATTCATTTTTCATTCAAGGAGTATCAATATGATGGAGCATATATATATGTTGTCTTATTAGACTAGATATATACATGATTCCATATCAAATTTGATTACATAAATTACAACATAATTTTTTGAAGAATAAAATTATTCACTCTACCATATTCATTCGTATATTTCTTAGCGAATTTCATGTATTCGTAGGAAATAGAATATTATAAGTTTGAGATAAAATTATTTGAAAGAGTTACAAATAATGTAATAAATTATAAATCAATTATACTATTAAATATAGAAAGTTAAATCAGTGAACACACATTTAATTTAATCTTTAAATTGGTAACGAATTTCCTCTATATATAATATCATTGAGAAGATATCAGGGATAATAATAAATACAGAAAGGTAAATAACCAAAAACACATTCAATTTAATCAATTACATTACAATCATAATTTACTAATAAATAATCAATATGTGAATTTAAATAAATGAATAAACATCCCATTTAATCAATAAGATGAGAATAAAACGAATTCATAGATAATATAGTTAAAAAAATATCATGGATAACAACAACTAAATTCCTAATATATAGAATTCATGATTTTTTGACAACACATCTCTAGAGCTGGATACCTATACTATCATGATCTATCCTAATGAATGTATAAAAATATTGGTTAAAAATCATTCTGAGTTAGCGAACATATTTTTTTCATCAGTCTACCAGTGAAATGGGGTGATATCTATAACTAGGACCCACCCATGTCAAGAATATCTGAATGATTCACCAAATATCGAATAATAAATTTAATTAATCAAAATTTTCTTCATCGTCGTGTATATATTTTTAGTAAAGGATATATATTTAACAATATTTATCTAGTTATCCAAATGAATTAAAAATAGACCGTGTATTTGAATATGAAATATTTTTTAGGAAGTAATCATATCCATCATTAAATAATATGGATATTTAATATAAATTTAATTTCCAAATAAAAAAGATTTCATTTATGGGAATAATTCAAGAGAATGTAAAAAAATAAAAAAATAAAACATGGGAGTGGATTCCAGCAGTGTCTTTGGTCAATATAATCCAAAAACATATAGAGTGTAAATTAAGATGGTATTAATACAACATATCCAAAGTGGAGAAGAATTAGAATAATGGTAATATTCATTGATGAATACTAATACCATAAAAAGATCATTAAACAAGTTATTTAGGAAAATATAATTTTTATTTTAGAAATAAGTATTTAAAATTTCAAAAAACATTTAGATAATAATTATCACAAAATATAATGATTAAAAATCCTAAAATATGATTTAAATCATTTGTCCGTTCATGATGGCTAGAAATTCTATTTCTATTGTACACATTAAAATATATAATCCATTCACTTCATAGTAAAATACAATCAACCATAGTTCTGAATATGACATTAATATTACATTAATTTTCATAAAGGAAAATGGTTTGATATACATTTAATAAATATTTTTTAAAAGTTTAATTTTTTTTCTGAAAATAGGTTATTATAATAAAATATTTTTTTATTGATGAGAGAAATCAAGTTGGATTATATTAATAAAATCTTCTCATTTATTTTAAGTCCAAATGATTTGAAACATAGTAGTATTAATTGAAAATATCACGAACAACCATATCGAGAAAAAAATACGAGTTCATTAGATAATTATCAAATAATTTCCTTTAACTAAAATTCAAAAATAATAAATCTCAATGAAAATGAGATTTTGAAAGAAACACTTTATATGATTATAAAGATGAATTGGTAATTTTTAAATAAATTGATTAAATTTTTAAATTATAAATCAAAAATAAAAAGTGAAAATAAAACATTATTTAATTAAAATTAATTTGAAATACATTCTTATAATATCAAATAAAACCAAGAAGTAATATAACCCATTGAAAAGAAATTGAGTTATAAAATTCTTGAACACTTGCTAACTCATTAGTCAAATCCTCCTGGGAAAATTAATTAAAATTGACAAAAACCATTAAATAATTGTTATTCAAAAATATAAATGTTTAAGGGGAATTATATATACCATATAAGAGGAATTAGGGGAATAACATTACACTATGCCTCAATGAAGGAAAATTGACATGATTTCCCTTAAAACATACACATTTTTTGTCGAATGAGATTTAAACAGTTGTATAGTGGTTTTAGAGATGATATTATGTAATTAAATAACCCTAATTTTTTTTAATATCATATATGATCCTTTTATAACATCATATTACCCTTATATTAACAATTTTAAATAATATTCATTTTTTCATGAGATAATTGCCATATTTTCTCATGCTTGTTTCATCATGTATGATCGTATAATTTTGAATAATATATCATTTAATAATATATAGAATACTTTTCATTACATAATTACCATAATATCACATCAATTTTACTTTTAAAACCATTTATGAAGTATGGTTTTCAGAAATTATGTGTGTTTTAATCTCACAGATGATAATATGTAGGTATGAAGAACTAACGTTTCCATTTTCAATGATCATTATGTAATGGTGATAATTATTATTTTACCTATATATAATTATAATATTTTCATATTATTAATATATATATAAATATAGCCTCTAAGTTGTTTTTTTGATTAAAATAGATCCACATTTCGTTATGAGGGTAGTAATTTAGAGTTTCTTGAATGATTCTATCATCTTTCATGGAGAGAAAACATAAATATAATAATATGATGAATTACCATTTAAGAGTGATTAATATGTCATATATATCATTATATTTTCATTTATAATACATATATTCATTATCTTCAAACCTATCACCTTCCATGAAAAGTGTTGTTGAACGATGATTCTCAATGCTTCGCGAGGCGGTAGTATGATGTACACTTGAGTAATGTTATCATATATCCGATAGAATAGAATGTAATGTAAAAGGTATTATAGGATATCATTAATATATTATTATAAATAACATTTATAAAAATTAGATCTTTTATCAAACCAAACTATTAGAGGAGGTATTGTAAAAACAAATTATATCAGTTCACGATGTGGTATTCAACTATACACACGAACGAAGATTTCAAAATCCATTTGATAGAGGCAAATATGGTTATAGGTCATGAAATTAAAATATAAAATATCATTATATTTAACATAATTTATTTATTATATATTCAATGTTAAATAATAATTTAATTAGGTTTTTATAGAAGTAAAATAAAAACGCCTGTTGAAGAATGTTACCTGCAAATCATTTTTTTTTGATTTTCTAATGGCCGGTTTGAGGGTAGCCGGTTCCCTTGAAATCGGTTTAGGGGTTGCCGGTACCCAAAACACTACAAATCCACATCACCGCATCAGGGAATTCAAAATTCAAACGAAACACTTCAAAAATTTTAAAACACCGCCTTCAACGCCTCGAGCCACGCACAGCCTCGGGCTTCGTCAAATCATGTGCTTGCCTCGGTCCGCACACCTCGAGAAGCGTGGCGAAACTTGCGATGTGAAACCGTTGTCGGAGCCGATCTTCACTTCACCCGGACGTCGCCGGAAACTCGCCGCCACAGCCAGACGTCGGCGAGTCTGTTCACCGGCGACCACCGCCTCCATCCCTTCACCAGCGCACCAACATCCTTTCACCAAATTCAACGAGGTAGAAACCCTCGTCACCGATTCCAACGAGGCAGAAACCCTCATCGCATCGCAAAGAACATCACCGGATTTCCATTAAAATCTGGTGAAAGAAACACCAAACTCACAGATTACCACCCAAAAATTAACCAACAACAACCAAACATCTAAACCGTCAATGATGAAAAGAAAAACATCCATGGAGCAAAAGATCCCACCGCCACCAGACAAACCAGCTGCAATAGAGACAGCGAAAACCCCATCGAACTCACCTGAGAGGGGACAGAGTCCAAACCACCGACGCAATAGAACAACCCTCGAACGCGAGTAAAAACACCACCGGTCACCAGGAAGCTGCCAAGATCTGATCCAGGAGCGCTCCGTAGAGTGTGCCGTCAACAGGACCGGTCTTACACCCGTGTACCAGAACCAGCAACCACCGAAGCCCGAGAGCATCTCCACCGCCAGAGAGAAAACCACGCAGCGCCGCGCAGCGGAGGTCCACCACCAACCCACCGAGCATGAGAAGGAGTCTTCGCACCTTTCGCAGTGGAGGAGCTGGCCGCGGCGAGAGGGAGGAAACCCTAGGTCGAGAGCCCCTTATGGGCGCATTCCCCCTGTTGAAGAATGTTACATTATCTTTCAGTATCCTCCGATGGTTCGCACCACATTCCATCCAAGGTTGGGTTTCATCCAGAATTAATGATTCTAATATTATGGTAGGTATTTTGGGAAGTTATTTTGAATGATATTTTATGTAAATAGGTTTTGAATTTCTGAATATGAGAGGAGAGGGGTGGCCATTTACGTGTGAGGTGAGTAGAACAATTGAATTTTTTTAAATATTCAATAATTCCAATTATTTTACCATGAAAAAGCCTCAAAATGGGATATAACATATAAAATATTGTACAATTTCAGAATATTTCATTCCAATGTGTTCTTAATAAATTGGTATGTTTTTATTAACCCTTATCTTCTTAGATTAACCCCTAGAAAATTATTTTTATCAAAAATGTTTGTATTATTTTCACAATTCATTTTTGTAATAATTAATTTTTACATTACTATGTAATATAAAATGTGATTCATTAAAATAAGAAATTATTATATTCAAATTCCATTCACAAAAGTAGGAAATTTTAATTTAATATTCATCCTACAAACATGAAGAGAAAGTCAATTTTAAAAGGGTAAATTTTCTAAATTTTAGAAAGTTCTTATATCAAGATTAAATATGATAATGATTATATTGTTAAAAATTCGATTAATTTTCATATATTTGATCAAATTTTATAATATAACAAAATATAGTTATAATTTATCCTTATAAATATATTATACTAAAAAAAATTTAAATGAAAATTATTTATTTTTAACTAATCAACAAAAAATGATTTTTCTTAAAAAATCACAAAATTACACAAAAAGATTATTTTTTTTATTATGATTTATAAAAAGGACTTAATATTATGGAAATATTTTTCAAATTATTGTAAAATATATTTTGAATTTTGATCTCATATTGAGAATAGTATTTCAATTAAAATAATAAAATTTTCAGAAAACATTAATTTTTATTTTAATTAATTTTTATTTTATAATTAATTAGTACAAAACAATAATTTTAATAAAATATTTATTAATATAAAAACACTCTAATTTAATGGTAATATTATAATTTTATACAATTTTATGTTTCATTTCTATATAGAGTTGTGTATTTCTGAATCTATTAAGGAACTTAAATTTCATGAAATATATATTTCAATAGTTGCTTAAAATATGTTTTCAATAATTCATTCGATGTTGAATGAATTTTTATTTTTATAAAATTGGGTGTTACAATCTTCCCACCATAAATAAATTTAGTCCTCATAATTTAATCATGTTCTTGGTTATCAAGGATTTTTTATATGAAAGTTATTTTGTTGAAAGCACATATTATATAATGTTTTAACAAAATATCATATTAATAAGAGATAAAATGATGTTAATATGGTCATAAGGAATAAAAGATAACATAGTTTCTATGTTTGATAATATGGGATTTTGATGAAGTTATTAACATTGAATAATATCATAAATTATTATAGAGAGTGATAGAGGTCATTGAGCCCAAGAACATAAATAATCAAAAGAAATTTAAGGGCCACAAAATCATATATATTTGATGATTTAATTTTCCACACTGAGTAACTTTGTGTTTTTATGTATTCTATCTATAAAATAGATGCATTAAATAAATAAGATAATGAATTTATAGACATAAATAATAAACATTTTATTTATACATTTCAAATACATCAATAACATATACAAGTTATCCTACAAAACCAATGTTTTTAATATTAACAAAAATTGAAAACCACTAATAATCACAATAATACTGATTTAGTAGTTAAAATCTATTGAATTTTCTATAAATAGAAACAATATATAACTTAAAATAGAAATAATTATGAGTGTTTTGGGAAAATATAGCACCATATCAAGAGAATGAAATGATATTGGAATAATTTTAGCTATATTTAGAATTCACAAAGACATAAGAATTCATAGGGCCTTGATTTTTGACTTGAGTAAGATATATCATTTATTTTTTATATTTCAAAAATAACAATGTCATGTGAATTCTATTGGTAGAAAATATATGATAGAAAAACAAAATGTTTGTTTAGTTATATTTTGATGGAAGTAAAACTATATTAATAATACATGTTCAAAGAAATTTATTTTTAAATTAAATGATATTTAATTTATAATTAAATAATATGAAAAAATATAGTTTGATTAAAATATTATTTTAATTAAAAATTATAATGTTTGTAAAATTTGAAATAAAATTATGAAATTGTTTTTTGGAAATGAGAACTGGTCTCAAAACTTTGGAAACATCATCAGTCCTTCGATGGTAATCAGATCAACATCATCTATTCAGTCAATCTACATTACTCTCCACTAAAATCAATGGTCAAAGATATAGATCAAAAGAAAAAATTAATCCTATGAGACTATTTCATCCCTTGGGCATTTCCCTTCTATAGAAGTCATATGTTTTTAAATCAACGTATGATATTTAAAAGAATGGATGGATTGGATCTAGGACATCATATCATATAATTTTTTTTCAACACCATTATTACCAGGAAACCCTTCGACGAGGACCTACCCATTGATTCCATTTCTATTCATGTTAATACATAAATTATTATTGAAATAAATCAAACACTTTGATTTGTATACTAATATAGTTATAAGTCGTACACATGTTGCTGATACAAGATAAAAAACAGAATGACTGTGATCTGATCTCTACTATATGAGTGCCGAAATGTATTACATGTTTAATATACCAAATCTACAATTCATTCTTCTCGTATTAAAATGGGTAAATGTAATCAAGGATATATTATATGGTACTGCAATAATCCCTTAGGATACTTTTTGTTCTCTATTTTATCGATGAATAGTATTGAATATATATATATATATATATATATATATATATATCAGAAATCAATATTAGATTGGTTGTGTTAGTCTTTCCTGGTAAGAAATTACGACATTTGATCTTCGATCACCAAGATAATATAACCTATGAATATATTTAAATCTTTTTAAAATAGAACTAGGTTTTCAATTGAATGTTAGTCGATGTTTTCACAACAATACTACAGGAAAAAAACAACCATTTAATCCCTATAAATAATTTTAAATAAAAACATATAGTTAGTAGGATATTACCATTCCTGTAAATATGTTAAAAAATCCATATGAAATTCACCAATACACTTCCTTGTGTATTGGGAATGAAATACCCATAATCATTTCTTCTTTGTTAATCAGTTGAGGTAGTGGATTACTATTTTATTCTTCAAAAACATATTATAAATGGACAATTTATTTTTATTTCTATACTTTTAAATTCTAATTTAAAGTGGGATAATTATGTTCTCTTTTACCTTCTATTATATATATTTCAAATACTTATATGATTTACTTATTTTTAGAGGAACCCTTTTATCAAGGGGGTTTTTATTTGAAAGGATTTAAGGAATGAGTGTAAAAAAACTGTTTAAATTAGAATATCACTGATTTTTTGAACCTAATAATATAATAACGTTTCTATTTTATGACATTTTTATGTATCAAAAGTTATCATTTTATGTTAATGATGACCTTATACATTAAGGTAAGTTAATTGAATTTAGTATATGGATATTTCCTATAATCTGTGAAATTTCTGGTAGTACTAATTGTAATTGTACTAAATCATTTATGTATGAAAATATTTTCGTTGTTTTTAAAATATTACATGAATGATAATTATATATTTAATCCATGAATTTTATATAATTTATGAATATAAAAATATTCATTTTGACTATTTTATTATATTTTTTATGAAGGACAATATATAAATTAAAATACAAACATGTAAATCATTGTTGTAATGTTATAATGTTTTTTAAAGGGAAAAATCTTGTGAATTTATATAAAAGTAATGAAAGAATAAATTTATTTTATCAAATATGGAACATGAACTTTATAAATAATATAGGGATGTGGGGAGTGAACCCATACTTCAAGTGGGTAATCCCAAGATAGCCTTTAATGAGTCAAGCGGTGTTAGTGTTTTGTTTTCAAAACCTTGAGTAGTGTTTTTTAGAAATATCACTAGATTATATTTAAAAAAATTTATTCATTAGTATTTTCTAATTGTTAAAATAATTTCAATGTGTATATAATTTCAATATTATCTTCAAAAGGTATTTTTAATTGTATTTTTTTAGTTTTATTAAAATAATTTCAAAATCATATACAAAAAAATGGATTGGATGATTTCATAAATGGAATAAAAATTATTTCAAAACACCATAATAATAAATTGAATTCACATCCTAGATGTTAATATGATTTTACTAGGTATCCAATATTCTCTCCTACATTTGTCATTGATTTTAATGTTATATTACATGGAAGCGTATTATGCATGTTGTTTTATATTATTTAAACTCTTCTAAATTGTAAGATGTACTCTAATTTTTAAGAACCTAGACTAGAAAAGTTCCTCTATTATATAATTATTTCTATATTGATTCATTTTTCATTTATTAAAAAAATAAATAATTTTTTATGTACTGAATATAGAAGCATGTGTTTAGGGAGTTATAATTGGAATAATAGGAACAGTCTAGACAAATCGTAGAAATTATAACCCTTTGTAACCTTAATCATCCATTCATACTGAAAACTTTTGTTCTGTACTATTTATATGGAAGTAAAGAGAAACCAATCAATTCTCATAACCCATCCTAATGAACTTCATTTTAGGATCATCAATTATCTTGACATAGAGAATTTCAACCTTGTGCCACCTTGAGACAGACCTGCATGCATCTTCTTAACATATCATATACATCTAACATGTCACAACTCTATTGATGTTTGTGATTTGTTTACTTTGATCTCACATGGATACATCATGCCAACCATAATCACCAGGGAAATTATAATGATGTTATTTTTAATTGTTTTAACCAATTGTAAAAAGAAAAATAACATTCTATTTTTTATGTGGATATTGAAGATGGAAAACTCCACACAACATACATGTGTCATCATCGAATTATCTATTCTAATAGTAGCAACACCGATGAATTTGAAACCTTCAAAGATGAGACTATCAAAATATCAATGAGGAACAATGTTCAGACTATACTCATGATGTTTTATGTTTACTCTAATACTATTAGAACTATCTTCTACAATTTACATCTAGAAAAATCAATTGAAGATGCTAAAAATAAGAAACAAAAGTAGAAGAATTTGAACGTTCTATAAACTTTTATATTTGGAATAACTCCTACTAACCATGGAGTTCTAAAATATTATAAAACATTTAGTTTTGGGTACCGTTGGACAATTTCGGGAACTACAAACCCAAACTGGTTCTTTAAATATTGATGACTGAGAATGCAAAAAATGAATTGCAAGGGTATAATTCAGTTATGGGTGGAGGATGAAACACCCCGTGTTTTAATGTCAGTTTTTTTGTATTCTATCAATTAAATATATTCTGAAAATTAAAATTATTATCAAATAAAAGTTAGAAATTGTAAAAAAAGTTATTTATACGTCCATAATACATTATTTTCATACACAATCAAGCCCTTAAACCCACTATTATTGACATTAACACAAATGGATATTCTCCAAGAATCATAATAAGACTGGTTTTGTAGTTCAAGTCTTCTGAATCTATTGTAATCATAAATTTTATTTCATGTAAAATATAAATAATTCAAAGAATAAGTGTAAAATAAAACACAACATAGAGACCACGAAATGGAATTCAATTAATTTTATATTCTTCTAAATAGAAAAAGACATAGAAATTTAGAGGGAATTGATTTCTGAATGTTGTAAGATATAACCATTAGTATCTTATTTTTTAAAAATAACATTGACAGGAAGGACGCATTGGTAGAAAAAAATTTAAAAAATATTATTTTTTTGATAATATTTTGATACAAGTACAACTGCATTAGTAATACAAATGCACTAATTTCTTTTGATTTAAAGATAATTATGGTATAATTATTGAATGTATAAAAAATTATAGAACGTTTATAAAAATTAATTATATATTTTAATACTAATAAAATAATTAATAAAATTATGGAATTGTTTTCTGTTAATAAAATCATTATCTAAAAACACTAGTCAATTCTTTAGATGTTCGACTATGATCAGATCAATCTGAGCAATCTGCTCAACACCCCATTTCACTCCATTCTAATCGATAAGAGAATATCTAGATTGATATATAATATTAATCTGAGCTAACAATTAAATCCCTATGTTGTTTTCCATTTATATAACACCCATGTTTTTAAGTCAAGGTATGATATTTTACAAAATGGATGGATTGGATCAAGGCCTTAAAATTCTGTACTATCATCATCAACCTCATTCGAACCAGGAAACACTTTGATGTCAACCATCCCCTTGATTATGGTTTTGACCTTTTCAAACCATAAATTCTTATTAAGTCAAATCCAATACATTGAACAGTATTTTAATATAACAATAAGATGTTCATAAATTGTGGCTAGAACATATAAATAGAATGGAATTTGATCTTATCTCAACACCATCAGTGGATCTTGGTGTTCCATGGTTTCCATTCCAATTATAAAAAATTTCAGATTAAAAATGAATATTTGTACTCGTGGGGAGATTTTCCACAACCAAAATAATCCATTAGAATACTAATGGTTCCCTATTTTCATGAATAATATTATAGTATATATATATATATAAATTTCAAAAAAATGATTTTTATTTTAATGTGTTTAGCATACACAAAACGAAAAGTTGATATTTGATCGTCTATATCCATGATAATTGTAGGGTCCTTAATAATCTGAAAAAGAGAATTGGAATCCACTTAATTTGAGAAATGATTCTACCCAATTTCACTTAAATAATTTGGGAAAAAATAAATATATATATAGAGGAATCAATATTGTAAACAGACCGATCAGTCCGCATACCGGTCCAACATTGATGGTATATGGCCGGTTCAGCGAGTTGCCCTCTCCACGGACCAGTGACGTTCGCGAAATGGAGGCTGGAACTCCTCCCCGGGCACGAAGCAGGACGGGCTCCCGGCCGGTCCGCCTTCACTAACTGCCCCAGCTGTGAGATGATCCATCCAGCCCAGAACACATACGATGTCATTTGCGGAACAGAGGTAGATCCCTTCGCATCTGCAAATCACCGATTTGGTTCGCAGATGAGGTGCATTCAATGCCTCCGTGAGTTGCGGATTGAACAAGTCAACTGTAAACCGGGTTTTTGGTCATGGGCCTCCCTAAATGGTTATGCATGACCACAAATACATCTCTTTCCCAACTCTATAAAATTACATCGTGGGGGAGAATAAGTGGATCAATCAGATTCTAGTGCAACAATTCTTGAGGAAGCACATTATGATTTCTCGAACATCAAAGTTACAATTATCAAACCATAACAGGTATGAAATTGGAAACGAATTAATAAGAAACTGAAATACTCATAAAATGTAATGAACCATGAACATAAAATAAAAAAACATGAGCCACGTCCCCTCCGCGGACGTACTCCCCATGGACCAGGGAGTTTATGCCCCTTTTTCGATCAGAAGCACTGCGTAGCACCCTCTTACACGGGCGAATCCTTGAACAGAGAACTCCTGACCGAGGTCACCCCTAGCCGCCACTGCTCGCATAGACACCACCGCATTCCAACCTGGTACACAGGCTAAACTCGAAGCTGCATAACACACTGGTATGCAGGATGCCTATAAGTTCGCGTACTACCCTAGTACGCGGACGACCTCTCCATTCACATAGCACCCACCTACGCGAAGGGCGCCACTCCTCATGCACCCATTCTTCCCACCATCTCCTTTGTTGTTACCATTCCCCGAGCAAGATAAAACCCGTCCAAACTGACCCGGTCTTTCGTAATCTCATCGTTGGCCTATTCATCGGCCCTGAGCCAAGGCCTCTATCGAAGCCACCGGACCCGTATAATGAAATCATTAGGTGCATCAGTGCACCACATCGAGTATACATACCCATGGTAGGCGAGGAAAAAGGGGTTTCCCCGGTCCTTGAGTGGATTCCTGAGGAATTCCCGGGATCACATCCCAATGGTAGTGTAGGGTCCAAGCCTGGGAGTCCCGTTTCTGCCTCTCCACTTGCCAGGATTGAGGGACCCCGCTCGTGTCTCCTTTTGACGAGTGCCAGCGGTGAGAACTTCTCCCCTCTCCTGAGAGTGACAGGGAATCCCTCTATTAGTAAGCCCCACACCATCCACGCCAGAAGACGACGGTCATTCCCCTCTCATCACGGAAGGTTCTTTTCTCTGTTGCGCGACTTCTATCTTCCTACAACATCATGTAGAATGAGAGTCCCATGGTCCTAGCCTTCTTCTCCACCAATCGTCTTCCTCCTCTTCCATCAGTTGGAAAAATGTGCAAGGCATGCCAAGCCTGTCACATTCTCTTCTTTCTCACACTAGGAATGACTCACGTGGGATTATAGATTTGTGATGGTTACGACGTCCGCACGATGGTGGCTCATAATGAACTATGTGAGTTTTGATCCCTGTCTCTTGAACAGGGTACGTAGGAAGCCTCCACATGGTTCAATCCTAATTCGGTCCACCAACCTAGTGTAAGTCCCAATCACGGACCCTCACAATGAACTACGCGAGTTTTTGTCCCTGCCTCCTAAACACGGTATGTAGGACACCTCCTCAAGGTTCAATCCAAATAAAAGGAAACTCATATGTCTATTCCCTAATCTTCCAAGAACTACGTGGACTTCGATTCCCGACCAACCGGGATACGTATAAAACCTCCCTAAGGTGAACACCCGATATCCATGTCTAATACACATCTATCCCTATCAGACCATCTCTAGCTGGGCCATCTTCGGTCCCAGGAAATCACTTCCCTTGGGTCTTCTAGGCCGCTTCGGTGTATTTCCTATGCGAACATTGACCAGGCATCTCTCTCCTAGGTTTCCTTGCCATAAGAAGTTAAACTGTACGGTTGGTTCCTTATCGCACGAACATATACAGTGATGTGTCCCATCATGTGGCACCAATCTATGTGGATTCTGATTCCTTTCACAAGGATACATACGAAGTCCATATCATGGGTTCGATCCAAATTAGCACGTCATTATCTATCCCCCCTGGATGACAATAAACTCCAGATCTCCCAGTTATTAGGCTTCATACCAGTGCCATATCAATGATTCCAAACTCCTCTGAGTCATCAATCTAATGCGGGATGGTAAACCTCAGTCCTAAATGATTCTTGAATCCCAGGTTTCAGCTGACCATTTCCCACAAGGATTAATCCATGGATACTATGCTTGGGTATATACCAAAGATTCATGAACATAAGAATACGTCTTAAATATATATGAAAGTCATGGAACTGGAAATAATTCCCCCAAAAAAGATGTGATGAGCCTGAATTCCCATCCTCTCGACCAATGTGAGTTCTTAAGCATCACTGGCTGAATCACCCAGCGAATTCCTGGCTTTGGAAAGCAGGTCCACGTATTGTTTGATATGGAACCTTTGGGAATTTTGAAATGAAAACTGTGCACATGATATGAGTGATTAAGTAGAACCCAACCTTCTATAATCAACTGTCGAGCCACTCATGTCTTCCCGCCCCCTGTTTGTAATCAAAAATGGTGATCCCGGTGTGAATATTTAACCAAGCATGACATATTTAACTTAATCCTACTCTATTACACCTTATACTCACAAGGGGGGCCAATAAAGGTCATTAATTACGCATGGGATTATGAGATGCTTCTTTGAAGGGTTTGATGTTTGTACTTGTTAAAAATATTTTACAGGTACCAATCAGAACTCACTTCGATCTAATGGAATCATGGAGGAACTCACAAATGTGTTCATCATGAAACGCAATTAACAGACATCCTCACCAACAGGGGAACCCATCACCTCCTAACCTTCTTCAATGTTGGGTCTATAATGCGTTGATCCAGGAGTACCACTTGAACGTTATTGTCCTGATGGTAGAGGTGGCCAAGAACAACCACCAGTCCGCCATGACCCACCGGTCACCTGCCTAGCCGTAGCTGCGAAAGAAGATCTAGACGGCTCCAATTTCTGTCTCAATCCATTTTGGAATTCTATCCCCGGAACAAGGAAACACGTACCTCCCGTATCATAGGGAGGTGGATGAGGTCGACACCAATGACTTCAACCCTGATGAACGGGGGTTCTGCTCTAAATCCCCCACTGTAAGATGACATTGTGGTAACGTTGTGACTCAATATCCTCACGCTAAAGAGGATTTCACCCTGAGGATCTAGGCCCATGCTCCCCAAGCTCCGGCCCCTCAGTTCGCCCGACGAGGGAGGAAACCTTACAAACAGGGAGCGGTCATTACCCTTGTCTCTGAGGACGATCTTCACTACCCAGTCATAGAGACGTTTTGTGAATAGGCACAGACACATGTTTTCTCCTCCAAATCCTGCCTTCCAGTCATAGCGGCACCATACGGGCAGGCACGCATCCCCCCATGCTCCATCAATCCCGTCACTCACACAGGAAGGCACCTACCCGGCAGGCACCTCTCCATGCCCAGGGTCATGAAGCCCACCAACCAGACGTGGTGGAAACCCAGCCCCGGCAGGACCAGCTCCTAGCAAATGCTTCTGACGCCTACCATCCCGATGTGGTGTAGATCAAAAAATCCAGCCATCCAGATGTGGCTGCAATTAATAGGCAGGCACGTCTCCCTCCCAAAAACGACCACTGAATCGATACTGTCGGGAACCAACATATGTAGGGCCAACTCCCTATGGAAAAGAGTAATGTCCGCCATCCCAAATTGGCGGAAAATGGAGAGATAAATAGGCATATCTCAACACAGGGGTTGAATCATTCACCAACCCCGACGCAGGAGAATTGTCAGTACCCACTGACCACTGGAGGATTGGAGCAGGATATTCATACTCCAATACCGGAATGGGCCTTCATACTCATTCCAGCCAATGATCTCTCTCTGCATATCTTGGTAATTCTGGAGGAGAAGGTATTGATCTAAGATCATATCTTGTAGAAATTCCAAAATGTAATTGCATTAGCGGAAACAACAAGGACTCGGGCTTGTGAGCCCTTCTCCCCAATTGAGAAGACTCATCTAAGAGACGAGATAGCCTCATCAGAGCATATCTGCTTCCCTACATCAACCTAGGGGGGCTGTTGGCCATATTTCTCAATTCAAGGGAAACAGGATCAAGCAGGTTCACTGTTTCCAACTGGGGGACACCCGTCCATCACGGTGGATGCTCTGGAGTAGGAAAACAACCCTGCTAAAAGTCAAGATGTTGGTCGGCATATCATGGCAGCATCATGGGACCCAATATGAAAGGGATCCAGTGGTGAAGTCTTTTATCAACAGTATATTGTCCCCGCTACCCGTAAGAAAGAACCCCAAACATAGTGAAGGTAGCCGTAAAATAATGAGCGGGTTCATGAATCCGCTCTACTAGAAGTTGGGTTCCCAATACTGCTAAACACATGTTGAAGGCTCAGAACTCTACTCACCCATTACCATATTATGGTAGTGGCAGTTGCAGTTGCAAAGTTCCTCCCCCAATGTCGCTACCAGCAGCTCTGAAACTCCACCCCAAAACACCCGCGGGGGCCTCCCCCACAGGCATATAATGATCAATCACGAGATATTCTCTTTTTATGTGAGTGACGGAAGCCCTCAGTGTGACCATAAGATCAAGAATCAAGAAGTCCCTCCACTTGTTGTGGTCAACCCTGAAGGTCCTCCCTGGGGTATTCACTGCAAACACTCTTCGTGTAGTGGGACCACAAATTACAATAGTAGTCCCTACTATCATAGTCGAAACTACAGAGGCCCACCCCACAGTAATGTCTCATCATGACAAGGAGGACCTCCCCTTGTTGTGTCCTACCCTAAAGGCCCTCCCTAAAGGTTACGTTGCAACGACACTCCGCACAGCCATGCATCAGATCATGATGGTAGTCCTCACCAATCTGATAACAAAATTCCTCCACATAAAGATTTCAAGCAACGAGAAGGACCTCATCTCATTGAGGTAAATTCTGAAGGCCCTCCCCAGGGTGTACCCTGTATACATTCTCCTTGTGACATCTATGATGGCATTCCTTTCCATTTCGGTAGTTGTGATGGTAGTCCTCTACACCACAACCTCCATTGAGAAGTTCCTCCCCACAATGGCCCCAAGAAACAAGAAGGTCCTCCCCTTGTTGTGGTGTGTCTTTAAGGTCCTCCCCAGGATTCACATCCAACATCAAACCATGATGGTCATCCTCACCATGATGGCAGTTATTTTGAAGGTCCTCCCCATAGTGACATATCATATCAACAGGAAGGTCCTCCCCCTGTCGAATCAAGTACAGAAAAGCCTTCATATGCCGATGTACTTAGTAGGATGGGATCAAGCATTTCATATTCTCATCTAGTCTCCAACGACACCCTTCTTCAATCAGGAGACGGTCCGGGGCCACATTCATCTTCAGAACCACCTCGGAATCGCCCACATGATAATTCAATACTTACCGGCCCCATTTCCTCTAACCACACTATCGGTGAACATCTCAGTTGATCCGACTAGGTAGAGGAATCACTAGCATATGAGTATGCCAACATGCTACAATTGAGAAAACGAATTTCCAAAGATGATTTACCAGTTATGTTTTGGCCCACGTCCATCTCTCAATTCGACATTCCTAGAAATACGCCGGAAGAATGTGTTCCCAAAATCCACTCTAATATTTGGACAACCCTCCACTGGCCAAAATCAAGCTTCCTGCCCTATGATGGGTATGTAGACCTTGTGAATGCAATAAGATACCTCCTGTGTCACTTTGACCTGGTAGCTATTCCTCCGGCACAGAAACCGCGACCTGAGGGGCGTAAAAAACATTGAGTTAGCCTGCCTCCATGCGCTGCAGCAGTTTCGCTTTCTCATTGGTGACGCTTTGATGGGAGTCCATATTAGAAGATGGGGAGAACATATAGCTCTACATTTCACTATGCTCCCTGCCCCGATGAACCTGTTTGGCATAATGTCTTGCAACATCATCACGTCAAGATAGAAATCGAGTGGGGTCCCTATTCAAGAAGGGTGACACACCCAACAGACACATGCTTTGAGTAAGTCCTAGAAGCGTCACGCCCTATGGGAACAAGACATTGAGAACATCCTGAATCAGGCCACCGAATGCATACAACATGCCACTCGCCTAAGAGAGTTCCATCAACAATCATTTCTTGCCTCCCCAGATTGGATTGATTCACAGGTGAACTCGGGATCAGATCCAGTTCACCCCCGAATGGGGGCACGCAAGATCAGGCAGGGTGCCATAGCAGCAGCCACTGCCACAATCCAGGGTCAACCCCAGCCTATAGGGTTGGGAAAATTGTTAACAAAAAATTCCCCCATAAGACCAATAAAAACGGGATGATACTCAACATCCAAGGAATGGAGCCAACCCCATCCCTCAGGTCTGGGGGAATTTTTACCACCTCAACAACAACTTCCCCCACGAGAATCAGTATTCTCTGCTCTAGGGAGTACATTCAAAAGAGGAGGTTCATGCCATATCACATCCTTCAAATCATCATCCCCATCAATAGGGAGGTGTAATGTAAGGTCGCATCAAAGTATTATCCGCTTCACCATTTGTCAAGGAGTCCAAAATCAATCTCGGGACAGGAAGGGGAAGTCCAGTAAAAGGCACGAGAGATCCTCTTCCTATTTGGAAGATGACATCTTCACCACCACACGATATTCATCAATCAACGCCATATAGGTTAACCTCACGAGTGACAGCAGAGATAGTGAAAATTCGAATGGATCGAGTGACAACAGTTCCTTTCAAGCTGTGATTCACAAAGAACCATCAGGTGTGAACACACGGAACTAGAGGGCCGCCCTAAATATGGTCTCCCCTCCAACTAACCCTCCTCCTCTTACCCTTCGATCTTCCAAAAAGGATAAGAACAAAGGACCGGTTACCCTTATCCCACATTCTTCTCTCAATAAAAATGATCCACATACGCTCAAAGATATATTTTCCTGACAGGAAGAGGAAATGAAATAATTGAGGTGTATTAATGCTGAGAAACTCCAGAGGAACCGTCTTATTAAACTCTCTTCCTAAGAAGAACCACACTTTTCACTCCCAACAAGTGCACCTCAATGACCAAGGTTTTCCCCAGCAAGCGAAGCGTGATCAGGGCTCCCGCACAATGCAGCTCCTGGACCATCCAACTACATGAACATGGGTTCTAATGAATACCAAGACGTTCCCACACTCATGATAAAATCAGAACGAGTACGTCTGAGACCTCCGGAGGTGTCACAAATGGCAGATGCACCCTTGGTGTCAGCCGAGCCATATCCTCAAGTAATTCTTTGGGCTACACCTGCCCAAGACCGGGACCAACAAGATGTTAACCAAGGTCTCTCCAACACCATCGAGGCACTGACAGCTCGATTGGAAGAAATGGAAGTTTGGCGTGCTTCAGTACAACCAGAGAGAAAACTCTACACAGATTGGGTTAGCAACATGCCTCCTCCCCCAATTTTGGGATCCCTATATTCCCTATTTTCAATGGATAAGATGATCCAGAACAACATTTAATGCATTACGCGTCTTATTGTGACCCTGTGATGGGAACTCTTGAGCAACATGAATCATTGAAACACAAATGCTTCGTGCGGACCCTGAAAGGATCTGCATTCGTCTTGTATACGAGTCTTCCATCTCAGTCAATAAAAAGCTAGGAAGATCTTCGATAGCAGTTCCTATTCCACTTGAACTCAACACTGCCTAAATCAATGGTCAGCAACCTCATGAATTGAAAATAGAGGGAGGACAAGAGGGTATCAGATTTCATTTCCATATGGATGGGTCTTACCTACTCTCTGAATAGGACAATGCCCCATGATGATATGCCTTCCATATGCATCGATAACCTTCGATATGAGTTGTGAACACTGCTCATACCAGTGGAGTGCACCATTGGCTACCGCAATCTCTCTGCCAGTTCCCAGAAAATTGAATACTCACTGCAATGGAAAAATCTAAAGTCCCGAATAGTCTCACAGTCACTGGAAAAGAAACCAGCTAGAGCTGAAGCATCCCCTATCACACTCAAGCCATCCCATGCGCCTGCTCCACCGCACAGGCATCCATCAAACCGTCAAAGAAACCTTGTTTATCAGCACTCGCCTCCACCCAAGCGAGATGATCGGGGATAATCGAAGCGGAACTCGTTCGAGGAATTAAGACTCAAATTATGCTCATTCCGAGAAGACCAAGTCTACGAATACTTCATAGATACCATGAGTTGCAATTTTCTCCACCTTCCGGAGCCAAGGATGCCTGAAAAAGCTGGCCGCGATGCTATGCCAGATTATTATCCCTACCATCGAATATTGGGGCACAATATCTAGTAATTCTTCATCTTCAAATAATTTCTGAAAAGGATGGTAGACTCCAGGAAAGTCGAGCTAGGACCACCCCCAGCACATTTGACGTATATTTCTACCACCGACTCCGAAAAGGGGGAGGGGTGAAAAAAAGGCACCAGAAAGAAGTGGTAGAATTTTTATGACTGGATGACTCAGAAGACTATCAATAGAGCTCAATTCATACTCTGAGCTCAACTAATGTAGTTGGTGTTGCCACCAACAGCCCCTAATGCCACATATCTGACAATATCTACCTCACAACCCAACACGAGTCGGTTATCTAAGAGTAGTCAAAAAAGGGAGCAGACAAGCTCAAGAGGAGTAGTCCACAATGAGGCCGAAAATAGCCTTGACACAGTCGGATTTTATTACCTCAAACATGGCGCCACGGGCACTGACCCACCAAAAGCACCATTAGGGACTAGCGGGCAGGTTGACCTGTCACAGGACGAAGAGCTAATTTTTGGTTCCATCAACATCGTCCATCTAATGGAATCATTCACGGATGAAGGGTATGGTTATGAACCCGAGTTCCCAACATAAGGGGCTGGGAGGGGGAATCAAAGAAGTATGGGATGCCAAGGGAGGGAAAATCATAGACGAAACCAACCCTATGGTTTTACCCTGACCCAAACTATTAATATCGAAAAAACCCATGGGAGAGACCTTCAACAGACTCAGTAGAAGAAAGAATATCCCTCCACGTCTACAAGAAGACACTATAGCCCCGTCATTCTATAGTACCCATTAGAGGAGGAACAAGTGTCTAGCTGCCTACTGTGCCCAAACAGACCGGTCGGGCCGAGTACACAAAACGGGGGAACAACATCAACATCTGACCCAAAAACCGGTCCCTCCTCGTCACATACACCAGTTCCCAATGTGTCTACTAAAACTCTCCTGCCAACTGAGATGTGTCTTCCGCTCGAGAAAAAATACGATATCCTTAAGCATCTAGTCTGAGTACCGGCCAAACTGTCAATCCTGGATTCCTTGAGTTTTCAGAATATCTCAGGGAGGCACTTATAGAAGCATTTCTATGTCCCCCAAGAGTTCCAAGATGAGGTAGCTGCCGCCGAGATTTTCTGTATGGAGACTGGCCCGGCTGAATGCAATGAGGTGATTTCCTTCACTGGTCAGGATTAAGATGCCATCATGCAAGGACACATCAAAACACTATATGTGTCTCGCACACTAAATGATGTTGAGATCCAGAAATTCTTTATTGACAACAGATCTGGAGTTAACCTCCTTCCCCTATGGACACTCCGTAGGTTGGGCTACAGTGAGGATGATCTAATACCCTCAACCAAAACTCCATTAGGTTATGACTAGAGGGAACATATTACAATGGAACAAATCAAGAAAAAAACCCATTTTGGTGACCTTGTGGCCTACACGGAATTCTTAGTGGTCCGGTAGAACACAACATTCAATGCCCAACTGGGAAGGCCGTGGATCTATAAACATATGGTCGTTCCTTTATCATACCACCAGTGTATCAAGTATTTCATTTATGGACACGGTGGGACATTACAAGCTGACAAAGACACTTTTGACCACTTCTAGTCACATTACACTAACGACGAGTTTTATGATCAAAAGAAGAAGAAACCCTAGATCGATGGTATCGACAGGGTTCCCACTCCAAACAGCCTAGAAATGGTTACTAATGACCCCCTCAAGTAGCTCGGTGAAGAATACATACTGCCCATAAACCATGTTAAGAGTAGGAGTTCAAGTCTGGACACGTACATAACTATCATCATGACTTCAGCCATGACACTCGAGCATAGTAGTGAGGAAACAACCACTAACCCTCAATTTGGGTGTGAGTATATGAGCGAGGATACCCACGATGTCTCGCCTTTGGACTCCTAAGATCCCTTCCCGAGAACACTCCCCCCCATCAGACTAAGAAGAAGAGGATGATGGGGAAGAAGAGGAGGAAGATCACAGGGATGCACCTCCCGCATTTTAGGAGTGTACCTCCACAACTATTGACGATCTTAATGAGATAAACTTGGGTACCGAGGAAGACCCGAGGCCCACTCTCATTAGTACAGCCATGTCCCCTGAGGAGCATGAGGTATACACCTCTTTCCATAGGAAACATCGAGAGTTTTTTTCCTAGAATTACACAGAGATATCGAGACTCGATCCCGAAGTGGTGACAAACCACTTAGGTCTACCAGAAGACCACCAGGTCTATAAATAAGCCGACGGAAGGATGCACCCTACACATGGTGACAAAATAGTGGCTGAAGTCGATATGTTTATTAAATCAGGCTTCATTCGGGAGGTCCAATACCCATTCATACTAGAAAACATTGTCCCCGTCATGAAAAAGAATGGAAAAATCTTAATATACATTGATTTTAGAGATCTCAATCGGCATTACATGAATGATTATTTCCTGGTCCCGATCACTGAGTTATTAATCGACGTGATGGCCCGGTATGAGGCTCTATCCTTCATAGACAATTGTACTGGGTATAATCATGTCAGGATGGCCCTAGAAGATGAATAATCCAGTGCCTTCATGGACCCTCAAGGAGTATTCTATTAAATGGTCATTCCCTTTAGTCTCAGGAATGCTAGAACCACATATCAACGCGCCACGCATCGTATCATTAAACCATTCCTATGGAGATCCGTCGAATGCTACGTGGATGACTTGGTGGTCAAATCAATACAAAACTTTGATCACCTATCAGACCTTGAAACCGTCTTCAACAAGCTGCGACAACATGGACTAAAGATGAACCCCTTTAAATGATCCTTCAGTGTTACCTTAGGTAAATTTCATGGGTTTATCATACGCCATTGTGACATCAAAGTAGACCCTGAAAAGACCATGGCTATCCTTGGTTTACCACCTCCCCGCAATCTCACTAAGTTGAGAGGATTCCAAGGACACATGGCCTACATTAGGTAGTTCATAGCCAAGCTGGCGGGTAAATGTTTTCCCTTCACCAGGTTAATGAAAAAGGGGGTTACCTACCAATGGACTGATGATTTCCAAGAGGCATTCGACAGCCTAAGGAAGTAACTCTTAAGACCATCGGTGCTCATTCCCTAGGTAGAAGTAATACCTCTAATATTATTGGTGACAGCCCTAGAGAGGTCACTGGGAGCCTTACTCACACTGTAAAATTATACCGGTGGTGAACACATGCTCTATCACCTCAGCTAAACCATGATCTACACTGAAACTCGACACTCGGACATCGAGAAGAGTTGTTTGACCTTCGTCTTCATAGTTCAAAAATTGAGGCATTATATAAAACATCATGAAGTCCATTTGGTCTCACATAGTAACACGCTCAAGTATATCCTCACCCGCCTGATGCTGACCAGGTGCCAATCATGATGGGAAGTCATCATGCAAGAGTTTGACATCTGGTTTGTGCCTCAGAAGGCCATCAATGTCCAGCCATTTGCAGATTTTCTGGCAGAGCAACCCTCGATAGGGACCACCGCACCAGACGTCGAGTTATCTAATGAAGAAATATTTTCTGTTCAAGAGGAGTTACCAAAATGGGAAACGTACTTTGACAGCGCATCCCGATGCCAGACAGAGAAGCGGATGGAGGATCCAAAATTTAACAAGGTGGGATTGGGGTTCATACTCATCTCCCCATAGAAGAAAGTCTTTCCATATTCCTTCCTCATATCAGAATGATAAACGAACAATGAGGCGGAGTATCAAGATCTCATTTCTGGCTTGGAGGTCGCAGTTCATGCACAAGTAGAACACCTTAGGGTAAAATGTGACTCGGAACTGGTCATCAAGCAAGTCAATGGTGACTATGCTATCAAAAAGGAGGAGCTGATTCCCCCGTTTGACCATTACGAGGGTTAATGGAGTAATTCTCCACAAAATCAAAATTGAACTATATTCCCCGATCTCAGAATGCTCAGACCGTTGAATAACTAATTTGGCCATAACCCTAGTTGACCCAGACTGGGATGAAACAAGTATCAGTATTTCTCCCCGATGATTGGTCTTGCCATTTGTTCATACAAAGATGAATCAAATCAACGAAGTCAGTCCAGTCCATGAGCCATATGCTCCTGCCACTGGTTGGATTCCCCCCATTTCAAAATACATTCAAAGGGGAGAACTTCCACCATACACGGTTGAACGAGAGAAAATACGGAGATGTTCAATCAACTTTCACCTATATGGCGGCACGAGTCAATAAGAGGTCCTCTACAGACAAGGCCTCGAGGGAGTCCTCCTCAGATGCATTGATGGAGAAGAAACGACTACTGTCATAAATGAAGTACATGCCGGAGTATGTGGGGCACATTAGTTAGGGTCAAAACATTCCGATTAGGTTTGAAGGATTGGGTAATATTGGACCACTTTGGAACTAGATTGCGAGCCCTTTACTGCAAAATGCCACTCCTTCCAAATTCAGGCCAACTTCATTCACCAACCCATGTACTTACTTCATCAGGACAAGTACCCCTCGCCATTTCCCATCTAGGGAATGCACGTCGTGGTACCATATCCTCCTGTCACGACCAAACAATTGAAGTATATCCTCACAACATCCAAATTCTTTTCTAAATTGGCAGAAGCTATACCCTTCAATGAATTCGGGGAACGAAACATTGTCAGCTTTGTGGAAGACAATATCATCACAAGATTTAGCATCCCTCATTCCATATTGATGGATAACAGCACCAACTTATGCTCTGTTGAATTGGAGAAACTATATCAAGAATATAGTATCAAGGCTAACCACTCATCCCGCTACCATGGAGTGGCCAACAGATAGATATAGGCTTTCAACAATACCCTATCCAACATTCTCAAGAAAATGGTGGCCATATACAAGAAATCATGTCCAGATAAACTATTTCATGAATTGTGGGATTATCGATCCACAACCCGCACCGCTACTCGGGATACTCCGTACTCATTAGTATAAAAAATAGAATTGGTCCTTCCCATTGAGCTCCAATTTCCCTCACTCTGTGTTGCCATTTGTGATCAGTTATCCAATGATGAGCAATCATAAAAATAGCTAGGGGAATTAAAACAGATGTATGAGAAGTGATTGCACACTTTGCATCATGTGAAAGTATATTAGAACTGGATCACATGAGCCTTCAATAAAAAGGCTCGTCTACAGTCTTTCCTAGAAGGATAACTGGTGTTGGTCCTCCGGACCCCAACAGTACCCAGAAAGAAACCTCCATTGATGGAGCCCAAGTTGGAGGGACGATATGTTACACACAAGGTCTACTCCAACAAAGTGTATGTCCTGATCTACATGGATGGGCCGTTCACTGCTGCTTCTACGAATGTGAGATTTCAGAAAAAGTATTTCGGATAACCAAAAGTAGTTTTCGTCTGAGATGCAGGACGTTAAACATCCAAGACCCGATGGTTCAAACTCTATCACCCTAAACTAAGATTATTTCACCCTCACTGCCCGATGTTAAATTGTAACACCCGAGACTTTTATGTGGAATATTTTGTTTTTATGTTATATAAATCATCAAAGGAATCTTTCACTATACACAACACTAGCTTGGCTTTCTTTACACACAACCACGACCTTCCTCGATAACTTGCGTCGTACGCAATACCGAGTTTCACTAAACAATGATATGCTATTAAAATATTATTAAAACTAGCCGTTATGAATAGTAATAACCACTTTTTGAAATTTTATAAATTTTTATTTTTCAAAATCGACTTAATTTTTGGATTCTGAATATCGAAATTATCCTAGGGTGAAATTTTGGTATTTTTCTAAAAACATTCAATTTTTGATGAATAGTTAAACCACTATGTGGTAGTTAAAAAAACTGAATTTTTCATAAAACATAATTTTACCACTTCTGTGAGTGGAATTTCGAAAATCTGAGACACACGGTTGATGTCAGTATGTATAATGTGGTTCAATGAGATGAAAATAATTTTTTGGTGAATAGTAACTTTTTACTTTTTTTTACAACGGTTAAAAGTAAATAGGGTGATAAAGGGTAAAAATGATATTATTATTATTACCCTAACACATGTCCTAATTCTATTGGACAAGTTTAATTCGACCGAAAACAAACTTAGGAATAAAATATGACTATTTGGGCCCACATGGATTAGATTAGGACATTTATTATTAATCTATTTAAAAAAGGGTTAAAATAGTTAAAATCGAAGTTTAATAAGTAAATAATTTTGAATATATGGTTATACATAAGATAAATTCGACTATAAATATTCATTATAAATCTAAAAATATTTCCTACATAATGGTATTTTATTTTAAATTTTTAGACATTATATAATTTAATTTATTTATGACACAATGATGATGTAGTAATTATCTTATTAATGAAATATTGACATAATTGATGTTATAAATACCCAAATAAATGTAATTTGAGACTTTTTATGAATTACGATAATTTTATAGGTTAATATGACATGTTACTATTGATTTAATTAACTTGTTTCGAACTAATCATTCTGTTATGATTTTCACAAAAATCAATTACTAAATAGTGTCAAAATTGACATAAAATAGTTTTTAAAACAAATATTACATTACTAATTGTTATTTTATTCCTAAAAATCTAAGGTTTGGACAAATGACTTATATAAGGTTATATATATTAATAATAAACAACTTGGGATTCGTTTGGCATGATATGGTATGTTTATTAACCTTATAGTGTAAGAAAACAAGAAGACACGGTAAAAGTTAAATTATCTAACTTAAAGTTAAATCTAAATGATAAGGTTACAATTGATACCTAAAATTATATAAATTCTATTAGATGAGATTATTTCGAACCCTAACCACCTTATCTTCGAAATATATAAATTGGGGCCATTAAAAACCGAATTTGACTTTATATTAAATTAATATTTTTAGTTATTCCAAAGGTGCCCCTCTCCTCCCTTAAAAAAGGGCACCTCCTCCCCCTCTTCATCACACCACTTTGAGCCTTCAAGCTCGTCAAACCCCTGCCAATTTCTCTTCTCCACTTACCTAGAAACATCCTAGAGGTTCTGGTATTCTTCAAAGACCTATTTTAGTGCCCTAAAAGGAGGTCTCAAAGAACCACTTCAAAGAAGAGGTAATGTCTGTTACCGATTCTTTAATCTTTATTTCTTCTTCAAATTCCTCTTATTTAGTTGTTTCATGATGAAGTAATAACATCAGTATCAATAACATAATGATATGTTATTATAAGTATGAAACAACCCTATTTCACCATCTGTCCATCCTACGGAAAAAGAAATCACCGCGCGTGCGTACTTACAGAATACCATCTCCACGCCGTGGTGTAATCTATTTTCAACCACCACCTTACTTGGATGGGTATAATGGTGTAAATAATGACTATATATTACTATTATAAAGTGATATTGATTCTGAAATAGTATACATACACTCCAATACAATTCCACGATCATAGGAACGATATCATCACTCGTGCGTACATACGGAATACCGTCTCCACGATGTGATGTGACTCGTTCTACATGATCTTTATTTCATAATGATTATATAAATGAATTGAATGAATGAATATTATATATATTACACTAATAAAAATCTTGAAATGATGTATCTATAACCTAAAGGGAAGAATAAGAATTTATTCGACAAAACACGCATAAGAACAAAAAGTAATAAACACCCGAATAACAAGTAGTAATGAAATATTACTAATAAGACGCTAATAATATGACCATATATGATATCATAACAATAATTATGATTTTTGAATAAGTAAATAACATTATTTAAATCATTATACATGAGGTTCGGACACTTACGAAGCAAATCGGACCTAAGGTAATGGAAATATTACAATCTCATTTTTATCCGATATTGTTTATACTTTGGAATTTACTGGGGTGTATTTTATCATCCACATCCATGTTCCCTCAATATGAAATATTATTTCCATCCACCTACACTTTTTTAAAACCTATTTTACCCATCGGTGAGTTTTTAGTAAAAGATATGAAAGGAATCTTTTGTTGTTTTTCGTACGAGGTACTTTTTGACATTTCCAATAATAGAACAAGAAGAATTTTTTTTAACTTATATGGAATGAATGGATTTTTAAAACATTATTTCCAAGAAGCTTCCTTTACAAGTTTTCAATTTTATTTTTAATCAACTTCTTTTATTTTAAAATTTTATGACATGTTAAGAAAGGATAATGTTTTTGAATTTGAATGGATATTTTCCTCAAGAATGGAGTTCATGTGTTTTATCAAAATTATTCTCCATCTAAGATAATATAGGGTTCTGTTTATATCCCTATTATTACATTGATTTGATTATTTTGTGATGGAATTATTTTTATAAATTCCTTTATCTTATATGAATTGTTTGATGATGTCACGATGTTTAAGATTCCCAATTTTATTACATAGGTTATGCAATGATGAATGATTTATGATTTTGTGGCACACATAATAATGGTATCATTATGAGATGGGTGGGACCTATATCTCCCTCCAATGCATTGGGTAAAGATTTTATATATCATGAGATAGACATGGCTGGAATGGTAGGTTATACCGGTTCAGTAAAACAGGACTGAAACGAGGAGTGAACTCGGTTCAGAAATGGACTTTGTCCACTAAGATAGTCTTGGAAATGAGTCTTGACTAATAAAAAATTATTCTCTATGATTATGTTTGTATGACACAAAGTTTCATGTTTTATGTTATGATTATTGGGATTCCATTTCACTACTATGATTTATCCCATGTTATGAAATTATGCTCTCTTTTGCAGGTTAAGATTTCCAAAAGTTATGCTCTTATGTATATGATGTGATTGATATTACTTTTGTTTACCTTTACTGAGCATTTGAGCTCAACCTTTTGTATGTTTTCTTTCCCCAGGGCAGGAATAAGGTTATTAAGTAAGATATGCCAAAAGGGACTATAGATATGATGAAATAAATGGAAGATAGTGTAGACGCTTTATGAACCAGTTGTTTATGTTTCCCAATTTCTAAAGACACTATACCTATACGGTCCTTTTGTGGTTTTGTTATATGTTGTAATAAGTATGCTTCAATTTTGAACTATTAACAATGTATGTAAAGTATGGGTCTTTATAGTTGGTATCAGAGGAAAGGTATAGTCAACCTTTGGAAACTAGGATGTGAAAGCCTTAGTAAGAACCCAAAGGATAATTCTAAGAATAGAACACAATCTTAGTGTTTTAGAAATGGCCATGAATAACCTAGGATAAGACCTTAAGTGTGAAATTTTATTCTTTATTATGTGGTTTTCCTATTATAATTAGTGTTTCTCACACTATTCTTCTTGGTTTTAGTCAATGGCTGGAACCCGAAGGAACCATGTTAATGCGGAATGCGACGGGCAATGCAATGATTGTCCCCCTGAGCAACCAAACGTTATGGGAGCTAGAATGTAAAATCTTGTAGCCATGATCACACAACTTTCTCAAGCTATGAATCATGTAGGACATCCAAACGAGCATAGGAAAGAGGAACATTCTGTTGAATCCTTCATGAGATAGCATCCACCTTCATTCGGTGGGTCTACTGATCCATTAGTTGCTGAACAATGGATTTGTACTACTGAAAAGATATTTTCAGTTCTTCAATGTTCTGAGCATGATAAAGTCATCTTAGTAGTGTATCGTTTGGAAGGTGATGCTTATCAATGGTGGAATATTATTAAGAACATGAGGCAAAGGGATGAAATTGAGTCCATTGAATGGGATGAGTTCAAGAACTTATTTTTCAATAAGTACTTCCCTCGTATTCTCCGAACAAAGATGGAGAAAGAATTTCTTGAACTGAAGCAAAAGGATGATGAATCTGTTGGTACCTATGAAGAAAATTTTTCAAGACTTGCACGGTACGCTTCTGGTATAATTATCGAACCTGAGAGTAAGATCGATCGATTATTTAGTGGATTAAAACCAAGACTTCGAAGGGCATTAGCCATACGAGACTTCAATAGCTACGAGGAAATCGTTCGATGTGCTCTCAAAGTCGAGATGGAGAATTGGAGTAACCCATCAGTCATATGGGTTTGATAAGAAGAGGAAAATGGAATTCAAAGGAAAATCTAAAGATCACACTGAAAAGAAGATAAGCTTTCCCTTATGCTCAAAGTGTGGAAAGAAACATGGAGGGAGTTGTCTTAAAGGGACAAGTAAATGTTTCAAATGTGTAAAGTAAGTTCATCGGGCATTTGAATGCCGCGATGATGGGAAGAAGATGTCTAATGATGCAAACAAAGGAAGGGATACACAGAATGAACCTACTACACTTTAATGTTTCAAGTGCAAGGAGATGGGACATTATGCCAATAAATGCTCTAATCCAAGGGTTGATGATGATGGTCAACGTCAACAAACTCTTAAGGATAAAGACAAAGGAAAGTCATATGCAATTTCTATCAGCGATGTGGAGTACGATAATGATGTGGCTAAAGGTACACTTACCATCCACTCTAAAATAGCAAATGTTTTATTTGATTCTGGATCCACCCACTCTTTTATTTCTAAAGAATTTTCTAATGGTATTACCCTATTACCTCAACAATTATATGTTGAGTTAGCTGTGACAACACCTAATGGCACAACAGTCACATCAAAAGTTTATAATTCTTCTCCGATCGAAGTTTGTGGGAAAGTACTTCCTATAAATATTGTGATCCTTCCTATAGTGGAATTTGATGTAATTCTTGGCATGGAGTGTCTTTCTTTATAGGGAGATCATATCAATTTCCAAATAAGGGAAGTCACATTTCATATTCTAGATCAATCTATGATCGTCTATCAATGCAAGGATGAACATAACCTTCCAGTGGAAATTCCTTCCATCTTATGGGTCTTGATTCCACTAAATGAAGGTTATTTAGCTCAAATGGTTGGTGAGAAACTCACGATTAAGAATATTCCCATTGTACAGGAGTTTGATGATGTCCTTCCGGAGGAATTACCGGGTCTTCCACCAAATCGTGAAGTTGAGTTTTCAATAGAACTCGTACCGGGTGCTTTGCCTATTTTAAAGACACCTTATAGAATGGCCCCAATTGAGTTGCAGGAATTGAAGAAGCAACTCCAAGATAATCTTGATAAGGGTTTCATACGCCCTAGTGCGTCACCTTGGGGAGCACTTGTTCTGTTTGTTAGGAAGAATGATGGATCAATGAGACTCTACTTTAATTATCGATAACTTAACAGGATCACTATAAAGAACAAATATCCTCTCCCACACATTGATGATATACTTGACCAACTACGCGGAGCTCAATACTTTTCCAAGATTGATCTTCGTTCAGGGTATCATCAATTAAGGGTCAAAAGGGAGGGTATACCAAAGACGGCTTTCCGTACAAGGTATGGACACTATGAATTTATAGTAATGCCATTTGGTCTTACTAATGCCCCTGCTATCTTCATGGATCTGATGAATATATTCTTTAGAGACTATCTTGATCAATTTGTGGTAGTATTTATAGATGATATTATTGTCTATTCAAAGAGCATGGAAGAACATGAATATCACTTGAGAATTATATTGAAGACCATGCTAAAGGAGAAGCTTTATGCCAAATTTACCAAGTGTGAATTTTGGCTTCAAAAACTTTCATTTTTGGGTCACATAATCTCAAAAGTGGGTATATCTGTGGATCTAGCAAAAACAGAGGTTATCAAAAGATGGTCGAGACCAAAAATAGTAACTGAGATCTGAAGTTTTCTTGGTTTGGATGGATATTATTGACGTTTTGTGAAATATTTTTCATGATAATCTAATCCACTCACCAAGTTGACTTGTAAAGGAGTTATGTTTGTCTGGATGGAGGAATGTGAAGAGAATTTCAAGGAGTTGAAAAGAAGGTTATCTAGTGCACCTGTGCTCACACTGCCTTGTAGTGAAGAATGGTTTGTGATCTATAGTGATGCATCCAAGAAGGGATTGGTGTGTTTTTTATGCAAAATGATATGGTGATAGCTTATTCCTCACGACAGTTGAAAATCAATGAGCAAAATTACCCAACACATGATTTGGAGTTAGCTTTGGTAAACATTGCATTAAATATTTGGAGGCATTATTTTTATGGTGAAAGGTGTGATATTTATACTGATCATAAAAGTTTAATGTATATTTTCACACAAAAGGAGCTGAATATGCGCCAAAGAAGATAGTTGGAACTGATTAAGGATTATGATTGCTCAATCCATTACCACCCTGGGAAAGCAAACAAGGTGGCAGATGCATTAAGTCGACAAGACCATGCCAATTTTTCCATGATGAGGATCACAAAAGATCCAATATTTATGTATTTACAAAGGATGGATCATGGAATTATATTGGAAGGGGAAAAATCTTATCTTTCTCAAATGAATGTTCAACCATCTATACATGTGAAGATTAAAGAGGCACAAAAAGAAGATGTTGTGCTACAAAAGAAGGTGAGAAATGTTCGTGAATTCAACCTTGACTGTGATGGGATAATAAAGTTCAGGAATAGGGTTTGTGTTCCTCCCATCCCGGAATTAAAGAAGGAGATGCTCGATGAGCCTCATAGTTCTTCATTCTCCATTCATCCTGGAAGCACGAAAATGTATAGGGACCTGAAAGAGTACTTCTGGTGGGATGGCATGAAAACAGATGTTGGTGAATATGTCTCTCGATTCTTGGTTTGTTATCAAGTTAAATCTGAGAGATAGACGTCTAAGTAGATGTTACAAACATTACCCATACCCGAATGGAAATGGGAAAAAATCACTATGGACTCTGTCACGGGACTTCCGAAAACATCCAAAGTCAATAATGCTATATGGGTCATAGTTGATCATCTTACCAAGTCTGCACACTTTATTGCTATTAGAGAGGATTTCTATCTGGATCAGCTTGCCAGGATATATGTAAAGGAAGTGGTATGATTACATGGAGTACCACTTTCTATTATATTTGATCGGGATCCGAGATTTACCTCGAAGTTATGGAGAAGTCTTTAGCATACTCTGGATATAGAGTTGAGTTTCAGCACTGCTTATCATCCTCAGACAGACGGTCAGTCTGAGAGAACAATTAAAACTCTAGAAGATATGTTGAGAACTTGCTCTATGGATTTGAAAGGTGGTTGGGATAAACACCTACCTTTGGTGGAATTTTCTTATAATAATAGCTTCCACTCCAGTATTCAGATGGCTCCTTATGAAGCTCACTATGGAATGAAATTTAGGACTCCAACTTGCTGGGATGAAGGTAGGGAAAGAAATCTATTAGGACCTGATCTCGTTGAAGAAATGGCAGAAAATGTCAGATCTATTCAACAACACATAAGAGCAGCTCAGAGTCGACATAAAAGTTATACCCACAACCAAAGAAATGACCTAGAGTTTGAAGTGGGTGATAAAGCTTTCTTACAAATATCTCCTTGGAAGAAAGTCATGAGATTTGTAAACAAGGGGAAGTTGAGCCCTAGATATATCGGTCCTTTTGAAATACTGGATCATGTTGGGAAGGTAGCTTGCCAATTGGTTCTTCCACCGAATCTCTCTCAAGTTCATGATGTGTTCCATGTATCTCTCCTGAGAAAGTACATACCTAATCCTTAAAATGTACGTAGCTTAGAAGTTGTACCACTAGAGCAAGATCTTTCTTATGAAGAACAACCGATAGAGATTCTGGATCGTAGCGAAAAAGTCCAACGAATCAAGACCACTCGATTGGTGAAAGTTTTATGGAGGAACCACCAATTAGAAGAAGATACATGGGAACTTGAGGATATGATGAGGGATAGGTGTCCTCATCTATTTGTTACAATGTGACGAATTTCGAGGGCGAAATTCATTTTAAGGGGGGTAGAATGTAACACCGGATACTTTTATGTGAAATATTTTGTATTTATGTTATATAAATCATCAAAGGAATCTTTCACTACACACAAAAATAGCTTGGATTGCTTTACATGAAACCGTAGCCTTCCTTGATAGCTTGTGCCGTACGCAATACCGTGTTTCACTAAACTATGATATGCTATTAAAATATTATTAAAACTAGCCGTTATGAATAGTAATAACCACTTTTTGAAATTTTATAAATTTTATTTTTCAAAATGGGCTTAATTTTTAGATTCGGAATATCGAAATTATCCTAGGGTGAAATTTTGGTATTTTTACGAAAACTTTCAATTTTTGATGAATAGTGAAACCAATAAGTGGTAGTTAAAAAAATCTGAATTTTTCATAAAACATAATTTTACCACTTCTATGAGTGGAATTTAGAAAATCCGAGAGACACGGTTGATTTCAGTAAGTAAAATGTGGATCAATGAGATGAAAATAATGTTTTGGTAAATAATAACTTTTTATTTTTTTTACCACGGTTAAAAGTAAATAGGGTAATTAAGGGTAAAAATGATATTATTATTATTACACTAACACATGTTCTAATTCTATTTTACAAGTGTAATTCGACCAAAAACAACCTTAGGAATAAAATATGACCATTTAGGCCTACTTGGATTAGATTAGGACATTTATTATTAATCTATTTAAAGAAGGGTTAAAATAGGTAAAATCAATGTTTAATAAGTAAATAATTTTTAATATGGGGATATACATAAGATAAATTCGACTATAAATATTTATTACAAAGCTAAAAATATTTCCTAAATAATTTTATTTTATTTGTAATTTTTAGACATTAAATAATTTAATTTATTTATGTCACAATGATGATGCACTAATTATCTTATTAATGAAATATTGACATAATTGATGTTATAAAACCCCAAAAAATGTAATTTGAGACTTTTTATAAATTACAATAATTTTATAGGGTAATATGACATGTTAGTATTGATTTATGTAACATGGATCGAACTAATCATTCTGTTATGATTTTCACAAAAATGAATTACTAAATAGTTTCAAAATTGACATAAAATAGTTTTTAAAACAAATATTATATTATTAATTGTTATTTTATTCCTAAAAATTTATGTTTCGGCCAAATGAATTAGATAAGGTTATATATATTAATAATAAACAACTTGGTGTTCGTTTCTCTTGATATGGTAAGTTTATTAACCTTATAGTGTAAGAAAACAAGAAGACACGGTAAAAGTTAGATTATCTAACTTAAAGATAAATCTAAATTATAAGGTCAAAATTGATACATAAACATGTATAAATTCTATTGGATGAGAGGATTTCGACCCCTAACCACCTTATCTTATAAATATATCAATTTGGAGCTATTAAAAACCGAATTTGACTTTATAATAAAATAAAATTTTTAGTTATTCCAAAGGTGCCCCTCTCCTCCCTTATAAAAGGGAACCTCCTCCCCCTCTTCCTCACACCACTTTGAGCCTTCAATATCGGCCAACCCCTGCCAATTTCTCCTCTCCACTTCCCTAGAAACATCCTAGAGGTTCTGGTCTTCTTCAAAGAACTATTTTAGTGCCCTAAAAGGATGTCTCAAAGAAGCACTTCAAATAAGAGGTATTGTCCATTACCGATTCTTTCATCTTTATTTCGTCTTCCACTTCTTATTCTTTAGTTGTTTCATTATGAATTAATAACATCAGTATCACTCTAATACTGATATGTTATTATAAGTATTAATCAACTCTATTTCACCATCTATCCATCCTACGGAAAAATAAATCACCGCGTGTGCGTACGCACGAAATATCGTCTCCACGCCGTGGTGTAATCTATTTTCCACCACCACCTTACTTGGATGGGTATAATGGTGTAAATAATTACTATATATGACTATTATAAAGTGATATTGATTCTGAAATAGTATACATACACTCCAATACAATTCCACATTCATAGGAACGATATCATCACTCATACGTATGTATGGAATATAGTCTCCAAGATGTAATGCGACTCGTTCTACATGATCTTAATTTCATAATGATTAAATACATTAATTTAATGAATGAATATGATATGTATTACACTAATAACATTCTGGAAATGAGGTATCTATATCCTAAAGAGAAGAATAAGAATTTATTCGACAAAACATGCATAAGAACAAAAAGTAATAAACACCTGAATAACCAGTAGTAATGAAATATTACTAATAAGAAGCTAAGAATATGACCATATATGATATCATAACAATAAGTATGATTCTGTAATAAGTCAATAACATTATTTAAATCATTATACAGGAGGTTCAGACACTTACGAAGCAAATCAGACATAAGGTAAGGGAAATATCACAATCTCATTTTTATCTGAGATTGTTTATACATTGGAATTTACTGGGGTGTATTTTATCATCCACAACCATGTACCCTCAATATGTAATATTATTTCCATCCAACTACAATTTTTTAAAACCTATTTTACTCTTCGGTGAGTATTTAGTAAAAGATATGAAAGGAATTTTTGTCGTTTTTCGTACGACGTACTTTTTGATTTTTCCGACAAAAGTACGAGAAGAATGTTATTTTAAAATATACGGCATGAATGGATTTTTAAAACATTATTTCCAAGAATATTCTTTACAAGTTTTCATGTTTATTTTTAATCAACTTATTTTAGTTTAAAATTGTATGACATGTTAAGAAAGGAAAATATTTTCGAATTTGAAAGGATATTTTCCTCAAGAATGGAGTACATGTGTTTTATCAAAATTATTTTCCATCTAAGATAATATAGGGTTCTGTTTATATCCCTATTATTACATTGATTTGATTATGTTGTGATGGAATTATTTTTATGAATTCCTTTAGCTTATATGAATTGTTTGATGATGTCACGATGTTTAAGATTCCCATTTTTATTACATGGGTAATGCAATGATGTATGATTTATGATTTTGTGGCACACATAAGAATGGTATCATTATGAGATGGGTGGGACCTATATCTCCCTCCAATGCACTAGGTAAAGATTTTATATCTCATGAGATAGACATGGCTGGAACGGTAGGTTATACCGGTTTAGTGAAACAGGACTAAAACGAGGAGTGAACTCGGTTCAGAAATGGACTTTGTCCACTAAGATAGACTTGGCAATGAGTCTTGACTAATAAGATATGATTCTCTATGATTATGTGTGTATGACACAAAGTTTCATGTTTTATGTTATGATTATTTGGATTCAATTTCACTACTATGATTTATCCCATGTTATGAAATTATGATCTCTTTTGTAGGTTAAGATTTCCAAAAGTTATGTTCTTATGATTATGATGTGAATGATATTTCTTTTGTTTACCTTTACCGACCATTTTAGCTCACCCTTTTGTATGTTTTCTTTCCCCAGGTCAGGAAGAATTTTATTAAGTAAGATATGCCAAAAGGGACTATAGATATTATGAAATAAATGGGAGACAATGTAGATGCTTTATGAACCAGTTGTTTATGTGTCCCAGTTTCTAAAGACACTATAGTTATACAGTCCTTTCGTGGTTTTGTTATATGTTGTAATAAGTATGCTTCAATTTTGATGTATTAACAATGTATGTAAAGTATGGGTCGTTATATAAATTGCACGGATTTCAAATAACTACATACGACTTGATTCTTACCTTTGTAGGATACGTAGCGACACCACGATTCCGTATCTTAGCCCAGCCATCCCCAAATAAAGTTAAAAGTTTCTTTCTTTTGCCCCTATGTATGGACCAACCTGACATGGGGTGTATCTCTTACAAAGAACTAAATACGACATGATTCCTGCCATTACATGATATGTAGAGATGCTAGGATCCCACATCCTGTCCCAGCCACCCCCAAATGAAATGAAATCAAAATTAAAAAAATACCCTCTTCTCCTGTGTACGGACCAAACCTGCACGGGATATAACTCTTTCAAATAACTAAGTGTCACTTGATTCCTGCTCTCACAGGATACGTAGTTACACCTGGACCCCATGACTGGGTCTAGGCACCACTTTAATCACCACTTCACTTAGCATGCCTATTCACACGTTACGCAACAGACACTTCCCCCATTCCTTGTTTCTCTCAATGAGTATTACTCACATGAGCATATGAATTATGGTTGGGTCCCTTTTCATGGAAAAACATTACATGGATTTCAGAGAACTACATATGGCTTTATTCTTGCCCTCGTAGGATACGTAGTGACGCCAGGGTCCCCCATCCTGGCCCATCCCCCGAATGAAGGTTAAAAATTCCCTTTTCCCATGTGTATAGACTATACCTTCATGGGGTGTATTATCTTCTAAATAACTATGTATAGATTGATTACTTCCCTAGTAGGATATGTAGTGATTCCAGAGATTCACACCGTGTCCCAACCAACACAAATGAAGCTAAAAAAAATTATACCCCCTTCCCCTGTTTAAGGACAAGACCTGCACATGGCGTATTCTTCGTCCTTACATCATGACGTTAAACTCCATGGAACTACCATTTCACATCAGTTCATTTTTGTGCTCAACTCATGATGTTAAAACTGCACAGTCTTCGTCCTCACCATATGACATTAAAAATGCATGGACTTCGTCCTCACTGCCCGACGTTAAAACTTCACAGACTTCAACCTCACCGCACGACATTAAAACATCACAAACATCATCCTAACCACACAACATTAAAACTACACGGACTTCATCACGACCCACCCATGATATACGGCGAAACGGGATGGGGATAATCTTTGCACATTTGGATGCATCCTCTCCATACATCAGACATTGCGACCAAGATAACTGTGGATCTTCATAACCACCCATGGTCATCAGAAGTGGAATGTTATCGACCCATGGACACCTTTGTATGACTATTCATACCATTCCCTCAGCGGCTCTACATATTGATAGCCCCATGCCCATCTACTAAAGGCAATATTTCCTCCATCAATAGTCTTACTATTTCCATACGTTTATCGTCCATTGAGCCCCCCATATCATATCTCTCGTTCGAAAAATTTATGTAGCAGTGGTTTACAAGTACATTCCCCCCACACATACAAACATTTCCAGGGTATCCATACCAAGTCAACCTATGTATCTACCCATGGATCACATGACGATCTACATCTACATATATCAAGCTTGGGCTAGGCTACTTTGACCCAACATGTAATTGTAGTGAAGAATTATCTTGTATGCTTGGACACCATAATCCCCATATGTCGATCTCTGTACTATGAGAAATCTCGGATTATCATAATCATCCATGGACATATAAAGTGGAATGTTATTGACCCATATACACATTTTTACGACTATGAATACCATGCCCTTAGTGGCTCTGCATATTGATAGCCTTGCCTGTCTACCAAAGGCAAGATTTCCTCAGGCGGTACTCTTCCCATATTCGTATGCTTACCGGCCTCAGATTCCCATACCGTATCTCTTGATCTGGGAAACCCCAGAGTTATATTTTACACCCTCATTCCCTCGAACTTGTTTAGAGTATACAAGAACATCCTAACTCAATTTCCCCCAGGTGATTGTAGAAATAGTCACCCAATGGTCTGAACTCTATGACTAATGAACTAATAGTACTTCATCCTTACCGAACAATATTAAAATTCCTTTAGTAATGTTATACCACATGCGTAGGATAAATCATAACAGTGAACTCATCATGTTTTAATAGAAACATGGGATGAACATCCCCGACATGTCCAGATAATTTGTTAACAAACGACAGACATCGTCTCCCAGACAATCGCGGATACTCATAATCATCCATGGTCATTGGATGTGGAAAGTGATCAACCTGTGGAAACCATGATATGACTATGCATACCATTCCCTAAGTGACTCTGCATATTGATATCCCTTGACCCGTCTAGAAAAGATAAAATTTCCTCAGGCGATACTCTTCCTAGCCCTGTACGCTTACAGGCCTCAGAGACCCATATCATTTCTCCAGATCCAAGAAGCCCCGGAACAATGGTTTACACCATCAATCCTGCTTCACGTCTTTTACATGACATGATATTTGAACCCAGTTACATTCTAATCAATAGTAGCATTTGCAACAACCTCTTTACTGCATGATGCTAAAACAATACAGAGAATGTCTTTGACACTTGGTGTGAAGCTGTAAATACCAAGAATTAAACATCCTGGGAAATGCCTCCATCTACAGGAATTTTCACGATTTTAAAAATGCCTCCTGCCCTCACTGCACGAAATTAAACTGCACAGTATCATTAATAATGCTCCCTGTCTTTACCGAATGATGTTAAACTACATGAAATCTGTCCTTACCGCATGACGTTAAACTGCACGGAATTTAAAATGGCCTTCATCCTCTCCACATGACATTAAACTACACTGATTTAGTATTAATAACAATTCCCATCGTCCTTAATTTATGACGTTAAACTGCATGGTCGAACTTTTCATGGGTTCAATCAGGAATAGTGGTTTTCCTCTATACCTCAGTTCATGGGACAGACCCACACAAATCACCGTCTCACACCAGCATAAGAAGGGATGACTTTACCCATTCCCGGAAAATTTAGCCTAGTTGTTTCTCTTTTATCCCGACACCCTCTCCTCATGAACCATACTCTGTACTAAAAAAATCCAATCTCTATTAATCCACCCCTAGTGGTCCTGAATCTCAACTTCCAGGAAGTTGCCTGGCTATCATGCGAATACAATCATTGAAACTAAGGAATCATTTTCATGACTATGCATACCATGCCCTCAGCATCTCTGACTATTGATTGCCCCTAACTCGTCTACCAAATGCAAGATTTCCTTAGGTAGTGATTCTCTCTATATGCATCTAGGCCTCTGACCCCCCATAGCCATCCAGGTATTCAGAAACCCTTTGAGATGCAGTTTATCGACATCATTCACAACCCTGTCTGAATATGTTGGAATGTCTCTGAAGAGATTACCAAGAACCAGGAGAAGCAGTTCCATTTTAAAGAATGTCCCAGCTACCTAATATAAAACTACGCCATGCTCCAACCATCCTTCATGATAACTAAATGCGCATGACATGGACCCTTCGTCCACAGTCCTGATTAATACAGATGTTCCCAAACCCTTTCAGACATGACATTCCCATTCTAGTCCTCCCTTGGTGGTTTTCATAATTCTCCAAGCTACCCATGGTGGTTTTCATAATCCGGACTTCCATGAAGTTATCAAGCCATCAGAAATGGACAAACATTGACTTAAAGACACCTTTGTTCGACTATGAATACCATACCCTCAGCGGCTCTGCATGTTTTCCACCCCTGGCCCATCTAACAAACGCAATTCTTCTCTAGGCGATTATTTTCCTACCTTCGTACCCCGATATAGCTCCCATGCCTTGTGACATTCCCTGCATGTTGTTAAAATCCAAACATGTTTCCCCCATATGCATCTGAATGGTTTTGGGACATCTTTTAATCAACCAAACATTGTCGGGGCCCTCTCACCA
The DNA here is from genome assembly GCA_963277665.1 of Viscum album. Lineage (NCBI taxonomy): Eukaryota > Viridiplantae > Streptophyta > Magnoliopsida > Santalales > Viscaceae > Viscum > Viscum album. The sequence goes on along the minus strand of OY728157.1, from coordinate 233,724,379 downwards.
CCATATTTGGTCAAAGTAGTTCGACCTAAAAATCAGTAATGATAGTCTTGTTGGTGGGACATTAAACTGCTCACAAAATGAGGCGCAAAGCCCGTTAGGCTAAAAACCCGAAAAGGGTGACCTAAGAAAATGTCAAGCCATACCCACTAGGTCCACACCAAATGGACCCAAGAAATATTTTGGTATTGATGGAAAAGACAAAAAGATTGTGGGGGTTTCCTATAAAATCCTAGAAATAGTCAAACTATGCTCACCAGATGCCATGGTCCAGGAAAAAATTAGAGCTCGTTAATATTTTATCATTTTCTGGAATTCTGATTAATTATGATTCTGTGAGTAATTTTTTATACAACAATTGTTCTAGTAAGAGTAAAATTTTACAGCAAGGAAAGATCGATAGCAGATTGTATTCCATTTTGACAAAAAGGGAGGATGTCTACAAGCTGGAGTCTCTCCTTCTCAACTACAAAAGAGGTATAACGGAATGTACAGAAATAGATCTATAAATGACAAAGGATCTCGGATCACTCTCTCCATTAGATCAACAACCATGTGCCGATGTTTATTGCAATTTTTTTCCAGCACGACATTCTCCCGGGCCTCATCTTCGGCCACCAAACGAGTATGCCTCTTTGTTGTTTGAAGATCATTGGTCCCTTTCCTGGAAGTTTCATGGTCACCGGTCATAGATGACAACTAATCCATCAACAACACTGCTCGAGCTTCGCATTCATGTAGCTCGGTAGATATGGCGGTTGCCTAATCTTGAGACCTCTCCTCTAGTGTTATCAAAAGATATAGCTTCATCATAGCTTCCTCAAATGCTCGGGTCTCACAATGAGAGGAAGAAAGGTGAGAAAGATTTTGTTAACTAGCGGCAACCTCCCCACGGGAAATGAAAATATGGAAGGAGAGAAAATGATGTTGTCAATAGTCGAACCCACCTGACACCATACTTATGAAGAGTTGCAGATGGGCTTCAGTTTTAGTCTCTATCTCAGCCAAAGGAGTTTTGGAAACAATCTCACATATCCGGGGCTAGGCCCACCTTCGCATTTCTTGGTGGTCCACCAAGTCACTAGGGTCTTTGGTATCATCATTAGATAACACATGAATGAAGTCTGGCATTGCGGTCGGCGCAAACACGTGTGCACTGGAAGATGGATCTGAGGCTGGATGGTCAGAAGCCTCTAGCCTTGGTTCGAGCATGGGAGATGAGCTGGTAAGACCAGTATCGACTGGTGGAGCTTCAGGAATTACATCATGAGGTTCCGATGTCACTGGTTCATCCTCATTTACATCCAAAAGTATTGGATTTATCTGAACTTCATCCATTGAGGGGTTGGAAGTGAATGATATCTTGAGACACTTCGACCTGTGAGCCATCAATCAGTCCTCCCTCAATGTTGATGAGGAAGGTCCGGTAGGCACAGTAGCCGCAGTAACCCTCGATTTGGGAAATTGCTGGAAAACGATCCCCAGGATCCTACCTAGATAATGCTTTATCCACAATCTCACATACTCCATGGATAGTCTGGTAGCCGCTCATATAACAAGTGAGGGAATAATTGTGCAAGATCCCTCCCACATCAACATCAACCACCATTGATGGAGAATGGCCGGATGCAATCTTCGGGCTCGAGGATGAGGAAGGGAATCATGGAGTTGCATGCATCTGAACTGGCGAGGAAAACGATAGGGGCGTACAAATCATACAGAGAATCCCCATCAATCCGCATGGATAAAAACCTATCCGCCAATGAGATCATTTAAGAATGCTCTTCTATGCTCCCCCTGTGGGAGTCAACCATGACGCTGGAAGGAGTGGGGTAGGGAGTGAAGTAAACTGGTAAAAGTCACTCAGAAGCTAGACGACTTTATCAAAGCTGGGGGACATCAGATGACCTCCAGCTATATCAATCCGGGTGGGCTGAAGAGTAGGAAGCGGAATTACTGTGTTATGATGATACTCATAATAGCAAAAATGATCCACTACCTGGCCTTATAAGATTTCAAATGGCCCACTCAGAAGATAGGGTGACCCGCCCTCCTGCACGTGGCCTAGTAATTCGTAAATATGAGCTAGAGTGGGCATGACCAGATTCATCGGGCGGCCTCTCGCTTGCTCAGCTGCCATCATCAAGGTGCAAGCCCTGACACCTGGGTTGATATCACGAGAGGGTAATAGCCACCCGCTTAAAAACATGGTGAAAAGACTTTCCATCCTGAGCATGGGAGGCACACTGTGGCACACCTCATAACCCCATGAATGATAGTCTCCTACCTCCAGAACCGCCCACTAAAAACCTGGGATAGTTCATTATTGTTGAGAAGGGTGAGTCATGGGGTGAATGAACATTTTCACAGGACCAGTGGCCTCCATAAATAACCCTATCGATTTGTTTTAGGGAATAAGATAGCGGGCGCTCAGGGGCCAACCCAGTGACCACTCCACCATAACAAGTAGGTCACTCACCAGTGAAATCACCCATTTTAAATTGTCCCATGTGTCAAGAGTGTGAAAAAAATAATCATACATCTCCCCAATGATCATAAGCCCTCCCTGTTGGTAGATGTACCATATAATAATACTAAATTCACCATGGGTGAGGTGGAAAGTGTTTGTGCTTCAACAATAGTGACTAAGCAAGTCGGGCAGGATTGAAGATGGTGGGTAAACAAAAAACTATGAAGCCCACACTATGGAGTACAGATTTACAGCTTCTAGTGACTCGGGAAATTCCCGGCAATGATTATGAACCTAGAAGGCCCATGACCAGTCATTTGAGAAAATCCCACTAGAACGAAGATCCCACATGGGGATCCATCCCTTGTTAGGATCCACTAGAGCAAGGTTGATCAAGGAGGGGTAACTCTTGAGGACGACCTCTTGGGATAAGCCTTGATTGTACCGATCTCTTTGAGTCCAAACGGAGCTTCTCAAAATAAAAGTGACTTTCAGATCAGAACCAGATATCATCTTTCAGGATTGGGTGAGGTTCGCCTGAGTTCACTTCGACGACGCTTCCATACAAGGGGACAGAAGACCTGAGAAGACATGGGGATAGGGATGTTGTCTTGAACGCTGAAACCATAAAGCAGAAGATGATTCGATAGCTTATATCCCAGATGTTCAGGAGAGAGTATGTCCTTCAAAACACCATCTTCGGGAATGATGAGTTGGCTAGGTTCCTCTTTGATGTTCTCATCTCTAAGGATCATGGATAGACGTCTCCATTGACTAATCGGAAGAGGATCGATTGTATTCCTTGCTGCAGGTCAACGAGAAGCCATATTTCCCCCCTACATCATAGAATTCATACAATGGTTAGACCAAAATAATAACATTTTGGCAAAACACCAAGAATTTGGAAAAGGACTCCAAGGATCATTCATGACAAATTCCGCAGGCTGGCCTCAAAAGGTGGTTCGTGATAGCTACATCATGCGAACCAGCCCTGCGCGGAAGAAGTCTGTGACACTCTGGCCTGTGGAGCATTGGCCATAAAGCCGTGAACTGGGCTGCCCCATGGATTCTGAATTCTGACGTTAAATTATTAGGTTAGAGAATCTTAAAAAATATTCAATGTCTGGAATATTTCCGATCCGCGGACCATCTGAAACCGGGTAGCGATTTCCTACACTGCCCATCATGACGTAATATTTAATTGACTAAAAGTTTTAGTTTGCAGCTGGGAGATTGGTCCGCGAGTGAATGCAAGTGAGAATGAGAAACTGTTTACGGAATAGAAAGATGGTTCGCAGATGAAAAGTTTCAAGAAGGAGTGGTCGCGCAGAGACAAAAAAGTGATCTCTGTTTTTGCAAAGGATCCGGTAAAAGACAATGGTAGGGGCACCCTTATTTATAAGAGTGGCCCCCTATTGGGTCCACTCCTCTACCACAAACCATCTATGTTTACAGACCACTCTACATCAGAATAGCATCCTCTTCGTTCTGATCGGACCCCATTCTTGATGGGGGGCATTTGTAGGGTCCTGAAAAATCTGCAAAAGAGAATGGGATTCCACTTAATTTGAGAAACGATTCTACCAAATTTCCCATAAATAATTTGTGAAAAAAATAAATATATATGTAGAGTACAAATGATTCTCAAGGGACCGACCAATCTGCGTACCGATCCAACATTGATGGTACGTGGCCAGTTCTGTGAGCCACCCCCGATGCGGACAACTGTCTTTCACGAAATGGAGGCAGTAACTCTTACACGGGCGTGAAGCAGGATGGGTGCCCGACCAGTCAGCCATCACGACCTTCCCCAGCTGCGAGATGCACCAACTGGCCCAGACCGCATATATTGTCATTCATGGAACAGAGGCGGAGTCATGCGCGGCCGCAATGCACCGATTTTTCCGTGGATGAGGTGCATTCAATTCCCCCATGAGTTGAAAATTGACCAAGTCATTCGTAAACCGGGTTCTCGGTCATGGGCCTCCATAAAAGGTGTCGCATGACCACAGATGCATCTCCCCCCTATAAAAGGACATCGAGGGGGAGAATAAAGGGATCAATCAGATTCTTGAGGAAGAATTCCAGAGGAAGGAGCTTATGATTTCACTAATAATGAGGTTCCAAATCGTGAACCAGAACATGTATGAAACTGGAAAAAAAATTAATTAGGAACTGAGAAATGCATAACAAATTGGTGAACCGTGAATATAAAATAAAAAAACGCGAGCCATGGCCCCTCTGTAGATGTAATCCCCGTGGACCATGGAGTTTATGCCCCTTTTTCAATTTGACACACCGCATATCACCCTCTTACGCGGGCGAAGCCCTGACCGACGAACCCCCGACCGATGTCACCTCTGGCTGCCACTTCTCGCGTGGACTCCACCGAGTACCAACCTGGTACGGGGGCCGAACCCGAATAAAAGTACCGCCATGGTACATAGGATTCCTATCAGCATGCGTACCACCTTAGTATGTGGAAAACCTCTCCAGTCGCATAGCACCCCCCTACGCAAACGGCGCAACTCCTCATGCTCCCACGCGGCCCCCAACTCCTTCAGTGTTCCCATTCCCCATGCTAGATAAAACCATTCAACCTGACTCAATCCTTCATAATCCCTTCATTTTCCTATTCATAGGCCCTGAGCCAAGGCCTCTACCGAAGCCAACATACCCATATGTTGAGACATTCAGGTGAATCAGCTCATCACTTCAAGTTCACATACCCACGGTAGGCGAGGACAAAGAGGTTTCCCCGACCCTTGAGTGGATTGTCGAGGTATTCTCGGGTTCACATCCCCACAATAATGTGGGGTCCGATCCTGGGAGTCCCCTTTATGCCTCTCCACTAGCCAGGATTGAGGGACACTACTCATGTCTCCTTTTGATGAGCACTAGCGATGAGCAATTCTCCCCAATATTGACATTGACTGGGCATCCCTTATGGAGTAATCCCCACACCATCCTTGCCGGAAGATGATGGCCCTTCCCCTCCTGTCACGAAAGGTTCATTGCTCCGTTATGCAATATGTACCTTCATCCAACATCAAAGAAAAGGAGATTCCTATGGTCCTGGCCTTCTCTTCCACCCGTCTTCTTCCTCCACTTACCTATGTAAGAACAATTTGCGAGGAATTCCATGTCTCTCACATTATCTTGTTTCTCACACCGAGCATGACTCACGTGGGCTTAGAGATTTGTGATGGTCATGGCATCCACACATTTGTGTCTCATAAAGGACTACGTGGGTTTTTATCCCTACATACTAAACAGGGTATTTTGGATGCCTCCTCGAGGTTCAATCCCGATAACAGGCAAATCTCACGTGTAAGACCGAATCCTCCATGAACTATGTGGACTTCGATTCTTGACCAACCTGTATACATAGGAAACCTCCCTGAGGTGCAATCCTGATATCCAAGTCTGATACATGTCTGTCACTATCAGACCATCTTCAGTCGGACCATCCTCGTTCCTAGAATATCACTTCCCTTGGGTCATCTGGGCCACTTCGGCGTATGTCCCACGCCATCATTGACCGACCATCTCTCACCCGGGTGCCCTTGCCACAAGACGTTAAACTGTAGGGTTGGGTCATTATCACACGACATTAAAAAGGTCACGTGTCCCATCATGTGACTTCGCACAACGTGGATTCTGATTCCTTTCACGAGGATATGTAGGAAGCCTGTATCAGGTGTTTGATCCAAACGCTCAAGTCGTTATCTATCCCCCTGGATGACAATTAAACATCAGAGCACCCAGTTATGAGGCTTCAAACTAGTGTCGTATCAATGATTCCAAACTCCTCAAAATCATTAATCCAATGATGGATAGTAAACCTCAGGCCTAAATGATTCTGAATCCCTGTGTTAAGATGACCATTGACAACAAGGATTAATCGGTGGATACTATTCTTGGGTATAAACCAAATATTCATGAACATATGAATACGTATTAAATCTATAAGAGAGTCCCAGAAAAGGAAATAATTCCCCCAAAAAAAGTTGCGATGAGCCCAACTTCCCATCCTCTCGAACAATGTGAGTTCTTATGTATCGCTGGCGGAATCACCCATCGAACGTCTACCTCTGGAAAGCAGGTCCATGTATCATTGGATATGGAACCGTTGGACATTTCGAAATAAAAATGGTGCACCTGATATGAGTGATTAAGCAGAACCCAACCTTCTCTAATCAACTGTCGGGCCGCACATGTCTTCCCACCCCCGTATTAAAACAATAATATAATATTTGAATAAATTTTAATCATTTCAATTATACACATCCTCATGTTTGTAAAACCAATGTCCTAAAATCTTCTCTCCGTTGTTAATATTTTAAGGTAAGATATTACTACTTTCTTCTTCAGAAACATATTGTAATGGATTTTTTATTTATATAAACATCTTTTTAAATTCTATTTATAAGTGTGATATTTGTTTTCCCTTTTACCATACGTTATAGAAACATAAATACAAAAGTGATTTCATTATATCCAAATAAAATTCATAGGTTGGGTTTTAGTAGTCGAAAATATTTTTGGAATGAGAAATATTATAATGTTTAAATTATAATCTATTAGATTTTATGGACTTATGATAACAAAAAATCTAATATTTATATGGTTTTTATATAAAAAATGTTAACATTAATGTTCATGATGACTTTATTCATTTAGTTATTTCAATTTAATTATAATATATAGCTATTTCTTATAATTTTTGACCTTTTAATCATGTATCACTTAAAATTTTATTGAATCATTTATGTATGATAATATTTTCATAGATTTTAAAACAATAAAAAAAGTATATTTTTATTCCCTAACTTTTATGTATTTTATGAATATAATGAAATTACGTTTCACTATTTCTAAAGATATTTCTTTTGAAATTATTCCAATAAACTAAAATATAAGCATTTGAAATTGTTTATTAGGTTATCAACATGTTTTACAAAGAAATACTGTAGTGAAAGTATATATATATATATATATATGTATAGAAATAATAAAATGATTTTATAAAATCCAGAACAAGAAATTTGTAAATATGACAGGGGAGTGGGGGTGAACCCATACCCCATGTGGTTACAGAGAAGATAGCCTTAAATGATCCAATTTGCATCATTGTTTTGTTTTTAGAAGATTGAAAATAGTTTATCAAAAATTTCAATCAAATATCATTTATGACTTTTTTGAGTGTAAATATTTTGTAAATGATAAATGATTATTAATAAAAATAAAATTTCATTTTTATCATAAAAATATATTTCAAAAATTATTATTATTTTATTTTCAAAAATAATTTCATAACCATTTAGAAAATATTTATTTCAATAGTTGATTTCCAAATATTACTTCAATTATTTTAAAATTCTAGTTGGGGATAATTAATGATAATCCAATATGTTAAAACAATTTTTAACGGTATATTAGATGTTTTAATTTTTATGTTCCCAATTTCAGAGATAACATTCACAGAATCATAGTAGTCATATTATTTTATTTTATTTCAACTATGTTAAAGTGAATGTTGTTGTCTAATTTTCTAGAACCTAGAATTGTAAAGATCCCATATTGTATAAATTGTTGTGTATTGGATCGGTTATATTTTGTAAAAAAAAATACAAATAATTTCAAACACTAAATATAGATTCATGGGTTGGAGGGGTTATATTTAGGAGACTATCTGATTCGATGGGAATTATGGTAAGAGGAAATTTTTTTTTGCGATCATTTCAGTAAATATGATTATGAACATTATTCCCTTTGAAAATGATTCAACATAATTACCTGATACATTTCAACTTCATAAGATCAATTTTATATTTTTTTTGTGAATTGAAAACTTCCAATTCATCTCATAAACCATGAAATGAATGTCTAATTATTTTTAATTCATTAATAACCAAAATTCACTTTTAACAGATCATAAATCCATAAAAGGGGAAAAAGTATTTATATCTTCCACTAACTACTTTTCAAATCCAATATGGTTTACACAAGTTATTAAATAAAATAAATTAATATTTAATCATAAAAAGTAACACCACTAATTCATCATCAATATTTCCAACAAATCATTTAACTAAAATTGTGGAATATTATATTGGACTTCACATAGGCCAATAGTAGATGATAATCCCATAATATTATTCGATTATGGGTTCTACACCCATGTCCCTGAAAAATGTGATGCGATAACACCGAACATGTGGGTTATCGATTCTCTATAATCATACTAATATAACTATTTTAACGTTCCCATGAAATTATGATATACATACATGAAATAAAACTAATCATTAGATAACCGTATTTCTATTGTATTAATTTTGTTATAAAGTCTAATATTTGTTTGTATGTTATTAGAATAAAATTAATAATAATATTTACCAAAAATTTAATAAATACATATAATTATACTTCTATAAAATTAAAATTAATTATTTCAAAAATAACAATTCCATTAAAACAATAATATGACATAAATTTTTGCAAAATGACTTTAATTTTAGTAGACTAACCTGACATAAAAAAATAAAAATGGGTGTTTAAGACTATGAACTTATATTAAATATTTAACTCATAAACATATTCTGGTATCTGTAACTCTATAGTTAATGTGGATATATATTATTATAAAATTTATGGAAATCCTTAGATATTTCATGATTCTTATAAAAAAATAAAATTCGTAAAATAAATAACAATATTAATATTTGAATCATAATACATAAATAATTTATCTATTTTATTTATAAATATTTCTTTTATTAGTATAAGGGATAAAATTAATACGAGTTCATTGACATTTACAATACCTCAGTTCTTCATATTTATGACAATGTACTATTAATTGATCCAATGGATGAGATTTATTTACTTCAAATATACTCTTTATATTTCATTAGAATTTATTTGATTTATCCACATCCATTCCACAAATAATAAATATTTATATTCCATTAATCCACTCTCATGGATGTCTCCTTCCACATTTTATACATAGTGGAGATCATGTTTTTATTCCTACGTGGTCTCCAACACATGAGGTCCTTGAGAAGTCCATCATTATTTTCATTGGTGAGTTAGTGAGTTATTTATGGTATATATTTTTAATCATATTTTTTAAAATTATATTATCCAGATTAATGATATCTTTTATTCTCAAAATCATCCAATTATATTTCTCATATTCGGCAGTGATTCCATGTTCATTATTAGCATGATTCCTTCTGGATGCATCCATTTAATAAAAATAATAAAATGTGAGAAAGAATAATCATATTGAAAACCCATATAATAATCTATAAGATTTTTAAATCATGAATAATAATTTTCAGTATTAGTCACCATTGGTTTAACCTTGTTCATTCATTTTTTAATCTATTAAAATAGTATATAATGTTTTTTCTGAAAATATGAATTTTCATAAACATATCCCATGATAGTGTCATACTAGTTACCAAATAAAGAAAATTTTAAGGAAGTAGGTGATGATCGGGTCATTCCCAATGTTCCATTTTCAGAGTTCTTTTTTCCATAGAAGCATTTTATCTAGAATAAAGTACACATTTTGTATACAGATAAAAATATATTTCTAGGAAAACTCAATAATATCAACCTTATTGAAAATTTAATATGTTCTTATAAACTTATCCAAAAAGTCCATCATAGTGTTATGCTACATAATCTCTATTTTCTTAAGTATAATTTTAAAGGTTTATAATAAACAAACCACTAATAAAGGCTATATCAACCCAAATACTGTTATCCTATAACATGTTCCTGATGCAATAAATTGGCATAAGATTAAAGGAAGTTCAACCATAATAAACGAATAGTTTATATGTATTGTTAAACTAGAGATATTCATTATTCCCATATTTAATTGAATAGACAAACTAAAATATATTTTTTCAAGGATATCATCATTAACATTAGAATATTCATAAATATCATTCGTATTACATTACATTTATTCTTGGGAAAGGAAAAAAATACTTCTGTGCTAAAATTATCATTATGGGTTATGTATTATAGAATAAATCATGAATCAATAATTATAATCAATTTGGAATGATAAATGACAGAACACTGATGTCATTTAATAAATTAATTGGTAATAAAATGAATCCATAAATAATTTCATGATGAAAATATAAAGCATAATAATCAATATGTAAAGGTAAAAAACTAAAAAACATTCTATTAAATCAATAACATGAATATCATTACTACATATTGTTTAATCAATTTGTAAAGGTAAATAAATGAATAGATATTCCATTTAATCAATAAATGAGAATTAAATACATCCATAAATATCATCATTGATAGAAATTCATGGATAATAATAAAAAAATTATAATTATAGTAAATGAATAATTTTTGGACATCAAATGTGAAGAACTAGATACCTCTAACATCAAGATTTGTCATCGAGATAGTTTAAAACTACTGGTTAAAACACCATGTAATTTAGACAACCAATTTTCCTCAAGAGAAAACTGATGCATCAAGGATATATATAGAACTAGGCCCCAACCATGTATTTTGTGTCACGATAATTCATCACATGTCAAATAATACATTTCATTTATAAACTATGTGCTTTATTAGGTATCCATTTGTAGTAAATGATATTGTATAATAAACAATTACCCAGTTAATATGAAAAATTAAAATTAACCAACACACATAAAAATGGAATAATGTTTAAGAAATATCTATATCTATCATATAATATAACGTATATTTTATAGAAATTTAATGTTTAATGAAAAATTAAAAAAGTGATTATATTAATGGGAGGATATTGAATACAGAAATGAATCGATGAAATGGATAAAAATACTATTCATATAAAAATAATGACAAACCACCTAGAGGGATAATATTGATGGAAAAAATGAAACATATCTATAGTCTAGAATCTTTTGAATGAGGTTTATTTCATTGAATAATATATATAAAATAAATATACAATTTAAAAAAATTACTGATGAATGTATCTTTTTCATTTTGAAATCCAATTTTAAAAACATCCTAAAAAAATAATAATAAAATGTTCATTTATAAATATAATATAAAAAATATATATTTATATTTAAAATATTTAAATAGTCACAAGGTCTGGAAATTCAATTCACTCTATACATATTGTAAAATTAATTTCATTTATAGTTTGATAGATAGAAAATGGGTATTGTTTAGAAATATAAATAAAGATTTAATTATATTTTTTATAGGTAAAAATATATAAAAATTCATCTAATTAATATTTTTGAAATTTTAGAACTAAAATTTTGAGAACATAATTATAAAACAGTATTTTGGTAGAATATGAATTTCCTACCAAAGAAAGGTGTTGAGTCAACTTTTATTAAAAATATTTTATAAATAATTTCAAGTACTGAAGCATGGGAAAATTGTTCTATTTATTTAAAATATAATTAAAAATTATTTTAGGAGAAAATTATTTTGTTAGTTATATAATTATCAAATAATTTCCCGAACCTAAAATTCATGAATAAACTACCATGATGAGAATGATATTATCAAACAATCCCCGTCATTTATCATAAAATTGATGTCTGAATTAGTCAATGACTTGATGATGTATGTGAACTTTAAATCCAAATAAAAAAGATTAAATAAAACATAAGATAATTAAAAGTAATTTGACACATAATCATAGAATATCAAATTCAATGAAGAATTAATATATCCCAATGGAATGAAATTGAGTTACAAATTTTTTTACCATTTTTAACAATGAATTTTAAAAAACCATTGTGAAATAATTCAAATTGAAAATTGAAATAAAATAAATTATTCATTATTCATTATATTACATGTAAAAGGGGATATTTATACACCATACTGATGAAATTATCTGCATAGAATTATAACATACCTCAATGATGGGAAATTGAGATGATGCCCTTTACCCCATTCCTAATTTTTGTTAAATGTTATTTGGCCTCCTGTATATTATTTTCAAAAAATATATTTACATATAAGAAACCATATGATCATTTATTATATCATATATGATCCTTTAATATAATCTGAAAATAGTTCTATGAATAATATTTCATTATTTCCATTGTTTTGGATGTTATTTTCCTTGTTTTATAAAACATGTTTTATTAGAAATGATCCATTATGTGAACATATTATACAATTATATCATCGAAATAATAATAATCATGAAATATTATTCATATTTTTAAATAAATTATATTTTTCAAAATTATAATGACTTATGGTTTTTGGAAATTAGGTATATTATGATCATAGATATTGTAGGTCATATGTATGCAAGAGGGACATTTCAATTTTTCAACAATCATTGTAGAAAGTCGGTATGTAATATTTATCATATCTAGAAATATAATAATGTCTGAATTATTATTTAAATACACTTATATATTTTATTCATGTTTTTTAGTGATGAAAATATATTAACATAACATTTTTATAGTCGTAGTCCACACGTTCACAAATGACTTCATCATTTTTTATAGAGTGAAATAGTAAAAAAAGAAAATGGTTTATTATCATTTAATATTGAAAAATAAAACATTAATATAATATTTATTTAATTTATATCACATATTTTCATTATCATTATACTTAACAACTATTATTTAATGTGTTAGTGAAAGAAAATTCACATCGTTTCACGAGGTGGTAGTCCAGTATACGCTTGATCTACGTTATCATATGTTCTAAGGAATTTAAAGTAAAAAATAATTATATATGATATAATGAATCCAAAAGTATATTTATGTTATAAATATCTTAAATATATAGATATACTTCATATCAATCATCATACCAGACCACAAGAGGTGGTATTAAAAAAATAAATTTCATTGTTTCACGAGGATGTTGTCCTCCATTCACATGAAATACGATTTCATATCCCATTTGTTAGAAGTGGTGTTGGTTTTAGTTAATTAAAATAACATAAAAACAAAATAATATATTCTATGTAATTATGTTATAATATCATCAAGTTTAATAAGATTTTATGTATTAATATAATTAAATAAAATTAAAATTTACATTGAATATATTTTTCTCTTATTTGGGTATCCTCTATATGTTTTCAAGAAAATCATTCATAGGTTGGATTTATGGAAAAATTATGGATTCTATGATGTGGGGAGGGAATTTGTGAAGTATTTTTATAATTTATTTTCCATAATAAAATGTTTTTAAGTTGAGATAAAGAGTGTATAAGGGGTGGGATTTTACAAGTGAGGTGAGTGACATAATTGTATAATTTTGAAATGATTCAATGATTCAATCATTTTAATGATTCTGAAAGCATTGAATTTTTTTTCAATTATATATCCAATGTGATATAATTGTGATATATGTCCAAAAAATGTTTTTTGGGGATGTCTAGTGGTCATTTTTTTCATTCTCAACTCAATTTAACACCCAAAAAACCCATTTCTTGCTTTACCGTGATGATTAATTTTTATTATTTTCACTGTTAATTTTGATAAGTTGTTAAGATAAAATAATTAGTTCATATAAATTATAATGTTTAAAAATATGTTATATATTTTTCCAAATTCTATTAACATAATTTGAAAATGGTTAATTTAAAATTTGTCTCGCATACATGATCAAAAAGCATGTTTTAAAGTAAAATGGTCAAAAGTTTACAATGTTGGTATATCAAAATCCAAAATTAAAATGATTGAAATTACCAAAAAATTGATTAACTGCTAAAAAATGAATCTTTATTTAAATAAAAAAATTTCAGAATACAATTTAACATTATTAATAATATATATTTGACGACAATTTTAACTAAAATTTAGTATTTTTTACTATTACACAAAAAATGAATTTTTTAATTTTTTTAAATATTTCACTATATGATAATTGTGACATTGTTATTTAGAAAATGTAGTTATTTTTATCCACATAATTTTATATTATTAGAAAAAATTTATTTTTTTTATTATTTGTGTAATGCACGACTATTCCATCTTTTAAAAAATACAGTTTTTAAAAAAACATTTCCTTTTCTTTGAAAAAGTTCATATTTGTATTTATAATAAATTAGAAAATATAATTTTAAAAACATGTTTAGTAAAATAAATACAATAAAATTTAATATATAGGTTATAATGTTATACTATATTATAGTTTATTTAGACTAACTGCTACATATTCATCCATCTATCGATAGCTTAAATTTAATGATATATATTTTATGGGTTGTTTAAAATTATTTTCTTGTATCACATAATATATATAACTAAATGTTATTATTTTATAATTTCAAGATGATAAACCAGATTATTTATCACATTAGAGAATTTATTTTCAAATTAAAATTATCATCACACAAACATTGAAAAACACTTCTGCTAAATCCATTAAAAAATCAAATGCACATTTTTTGAAAATATTATCTCCTAATTAGTAACCTCCTTTGCATATCATATATTTTAAAGCCTGTAAATTTATATAAAAAATCGTCATATTATAAAATTTATTATTCTTAAACAAACTATAACTCCCATTGAAAAATCATTTTTCTATTCATATAATGTGCATTATTTCCTTATTTAAAAATATTATTAGAAAATTTCAATGTAAAATCTATTCTTATATATTTAAACACCAATTAAAATTACCAATTACGTCACAAAATAATATTTTTAAAGACTTATAATTTTACTCAAAATTCATCATTAAAAATAAAAATTTATATATAAATCCAAAATTTCATAATGAAAAATAAATGTAGTCATGTATTAACTATAATAAATAAATTCTATACGGTATATTAAAAAAATTATTTTTGAGTTTGTATAAAGGTACCTATTAGTTTCATTCAATTATTTTGTTCAAAAAAATTGACTAAATATACTCAAAAAGCGGTATAATCCAAAATCCATCTATTAATGAATGAAAAACTCCAATTCATAACTAAAATACCAAAAACCAACAATCCTCATGTTTAAAATCACTGGAGAAATCAATGGGCAATGAGTTTGACAATGTAGATCAGTATTTTCCTAATTTTCTATCTTCAAATCTGTTTATTTCACAGTTCTCTTATTTATAATGTTTTGGGATTAACTAAAACCATCTAAAATTACCTTTGACATCACCTTATGATGTTTTATGTGAGAAATTGACATTTCATAGGAGTTTTGGTTGTAAAATGGTCATTCTGTATATTTAAAATATAATTATAGGGCCATAAGGACAATGTCTCGCTCTCTACACCAAAAATGATGTTTAATGTATCTAGAACCATATGGAGTATTTTCAGAGATTATGCAGATATATCTTACTTGAAATGAAACCATGCATGATTTTATAAGTACATGGGGTATTAATACAAGAAAAAATTCTATCAACTTCTATGTAAAACATTAATTCACCCCAAACATGGACTGAATGGAATATTACCAATTTTAAAACTAATGGTTTAGTAAAAGATGACATTTGAGTTAACATAAGAATAATTTTTAATGATTAATCAAGAAAACATAATGAAATTTGTTCTATAAAAGAATGATGTATTTATTATTTGTAAACTAATGAATTCCCGAAACCTAAGAATTAATGAAATATATTGTTATCTTTGATTACCAAGGTAATATCAATACCATGTTAGTAATTTCATGTTATTTTGTATCCAATAATAAATATATATGGGAATAAAGTAAATCAAGGTGTATTAATTTGAAAAATCCACTAAGGATCTCTATATAGAGATATACTAGACATAATTACTAATAATACATTCATGTGTATAATTTTTAGTGGTATAAATTGATTCATCTACAAAGAATTTTTGTTGAATCCCCACGAAAAATGATATTCTGATAGCCTATGAATTATTATATTTAATGGATCATAACTAAAATTTCATATCTAATGTGATAGGGTTAGAAAATGAAATCATTGAATTAATGAATTTTATATGGTACATATACAGATAGTAGTTGGATATATAAACTTACCACAAGATTTTGAAGAATATATCCACACATATGTAGATAGAAATTCCCAATGAATATTTTTTTAGTTAATCAACGACATTGAATACTCTATATATTAATATTAAATAAATAATGTAGTAGATGAACACAGAAGAAAATATCTAGAAATACTCTCTATAAATAAGATTGACAAAAAACAATCACATCCATATGCCACTATGAACCCCTACATACATGAAAATAAATTTATCTATTTCCTCAGATGAACACTCTAATTGGAAAATGTTCTTTCATTATCAATGAGGGGAATGAAAAAAATAAGAGGAATATCAGGAATATATCCAAGGGAAAATAATATATACCACAAGAAAATAATATATAATATAAAATAGTACCCACTCAAATTGAATATATATAACATTTAGAAAATAATAACTAAAATAACACACTAAAAAATACCTATAATTACAACATATGAAAAAAAAAATTATTGAGCTATAATTTTCTAGCATGGTTACTAACTCCCTCCATTAAATATAAAACAAAGAGTCAAATATATAGGGGTGACCAAAAATGTAAATTCTTTTGAATCCTTCTTAGATCATCCCATCATAATTTAAAAGAAGAGTATTAATAGAAAAATTATTAAATGTCAGAACCAATATTCACCAAGTCCAGTTCACCTATCACCTAGGACCAAAGACTTATTTAACACAAAAATAAATCAATATAAAATTATGCACAGACAAGAAACACCTAACTAAAATTCAATTTGATATTATAGTGAGATAAAATTATTAAATTTGACTGCTAATAAATTATCGTTTAAGAGTAAGTTATATAAATTAGTAATGAAATTTTAAAATTAATGGATAAATATGAAATGGAATCAATATGAATGATCCTCACTTATGATGATCATATTTCTGGGAATATAATGGTGGTATTATCCTCTGGGTTTTCCCTAGAAAAACTATGTTGAACATCAATATGTGTAGAGTGAGTGGAATTTCTCGTGTTTGATGATAATGATCATAGAAACCACTAAAAAAGTATTCCTAATAAATCACCATTTATTATTATCACCAATTCATATCTTACAACTATATCCTATGAATAAGTCATAAGGGTTTTTTTTTATAGATCTTTCGATTATGTTAACGTGTAATTATTAAGATAACAAATTTAATATGTTTTCATTATTATTAGTTATATTATTCTATTTTAATTTTAGTTAAATTCATCCTTAATAAATTAATTATATTAATTTAAAATTTAGTCATTAATAAAAAATAGTGGTTAGTTGCTTATAAGTAAAAACATTTAAATGAGTTATGCATTAAATCCTTAAATTTTAATAAGTCATATATTTAAAAGAATTATTTTTCAATATATAAACTAAGGTGACCATTTTTAAATATTTATTATAAAATTTTTAATTGCTATAATGATTATGATATACTTAATGTGAGCATTTTTATTCTTCTGTGAAAGGAATCTTATGATCAAACATATATTTTTCTAAAAACATTTTATGTGTTATTGTGGATGGTTATCTAAAAATAAATAATTACAATGAATAAAAATTTATTATTGAAAAGTTTTTTACTTATTAGGAATAATAGGATTCAATTTATTAAATAATTATAATTATTTGTTTTATAAAAATATGATAGCAAGGTAATGATCTGTGACCATAATTATGGCCAAAATTTTTAATGGGGGAATAAACAAATAGATAAGGAAACAAATAACCTAAAAAATGTCTCAATATTATTTTTTGTGAGGATTTTATACATATATATTCATATAGTATTCACTTTTATATTTGGAAAAGCTTATAATTAGTATAACGTTTAATATAGATAAGGAAATCAATTATTTTATAAAGTGACACTCCCAGATCTTCTAAAAGGATCTTTGGACCACCCCATAACTCTTAAAATGTAAAACAACAATGATCATTAAAACTAATCCAAAAACTATCACCATCCAAAATTCATATACATTATAGGATTTGGTCTCTTAAAAACAACAATCTACATTGAATTAATGTTTGACCAAAACAATGATATCCAAAGAATATGAAATTTTCATAAACTTGCTATTTCAGATTTTTGCCCATATTCACATAATAAAATAATATTATAACCTTAATAATATAAATAAATTTTTAAATTTAGTATAATTTAATGAATTTATACTCATGGAACAATAATATACATATTCAATTCCATTCATTAGAAAATGAAAGTGTCCCCCGTGTTATACAAAAAACACATCCTCTATGAACAATGTATTCCATTTTAATCAATTTTATATATGGAAGGTTATTGAAGATAATTTCATAAAAAATATAATATTTATATCATTTTTAAAATTCTAGTAATTTTTTGCGCTATTAGATTAGTAATAATATAAATAAATGGTCATCATAATAATATTCCTCCTAAAATAAGAATAATGAGACACATTGTTAGTAATAAATTCAGAAAAGTCTAATTCATTTCTCTTGTTCATATAAAACATTAAAAATTATAGTTATCATTGTAAAAATTTTATACCGTAAATAATGTTTAAATGTTATATTATCACTATGTAATAATATGTTCTTACTCATTCAACTATTATAACAAATTATTTTTTAATGTTTTACTTCCAACATGATCAATGAATAATGGACATCACATGATTGACTATAGAAAAATAAATAAATTTAATAATATATAATATTAATGAATTTTATATTTTTTTCATAGGTTTTTATATAAATATTCATATTTTTATTTTCATAGAAAATAATTTATTTTGTTAATTCAATAATAACTAGAAAATAAATTTTTAGGTATTAAATGTGAAACCTCAACATAAAATCATTAAAATTGATATGGGAATCCAGAAAAATAATGAAAGAATGTTTTATCTTATCATGGATCATATGGAGAAGATGAACTAAAGAATAATACACAATAATAAGAACCATGAAATTAATGAACTATAGGGAGTCCAATCATTAAACACTAGAATATTGATTTAAACAATAAATATATAATATATGAAAAAAATGTATTATAAATTAGTTTGATAATGTAATGTAATGGTAAATAAATTTCGTATTCAAATCGATAATAAAACATTTCATATTTTATGTGGGATTCATTTTACATCCAAATATTAGAATGAACTAGGTTTGAATTTTGGCCTCAATATCAATTCTTTGAGACATGTTATATTTTTTGAACAACGTATCCTTATAATTTTTCACATGATTAGGTTCACCATGAATGTATTATGATATATTTTTCATGTTTTTAATTTATTTAAAAATATAAATCATGTTCTTGATTTCATTGTTTTTTTCTATAAATTATTTCTTTTGAACCACAAGGTTTCATGTTGTAATTTTTAAATTGATGATACATCTTCCATGTTGTGGACCATAATTTTTATATGTAGTGTTACAAATATCCCATATATAAATTATAAAAAATTAATTAATATAATTAATGGGTTTTATATTATCATATCATATTTTTCATTCAATGTAATTTTTGTTAACGAATTATAACTTTTTTGGGATTATATCTTGAATTTTATTCTATTAGAATATTTTCATACATTGATTCTATTTTCATTTTTATAGTTAATATAATAACTATTTGAAATATCATATCATGAAAAAATTAATACTCATTGTATTTTAATTTTATTCTCTAATTATTACTTTTAAAGATATTTTCTATTTTAAATTCGACACAGATTTAATTTCAAATAATTTAAATAAATTTTTTATTTTCTTTTACACAACTATTTTTCATCCATATGAATATCAATTATCCTTTTTAAATAATGATATTTTATAAACATAAATTATATATTAATGTTATCTTTCACATTCAATATCTTTGTTTAAAAACTTTAATTGTATTTTTATTATCAGTTCTCACATAGGGCACTTTTGACATATATTGTGATTATATGAAATAAATATTTATTATATCATTTATTAAATGATAAAATTTTATCACAAAAATGTCCATTAATTTTATTTATAATTTTGAACATGTTTCCATTGTTATTAAGATTATATTATTTTGATTTTATTGAGAACTTTTAATATTTAATTAGTAATCAAAACAAAAGGATATTTTTTTAATATTTTTATAACATAAAATGATTTAATATATGGTCTTAAATAAATGTTTTTATGTGTTTGATGATGAAAATAAATTATTTTATATTTTTGTTTCATGTTAAAGTAATTGGTAATTATAGACGATGATGGATGATCACAAGTTATCGAGATGAAATGAATTGCGTAATGATTTAGTCATTGGAGTTAAAATATTATAAGTACAAGAAATTGTTATTCCATTTAATGGGTGATATAATAGTGTGATAAATATTATATCCAAATATAACATCATTCCCTTTAAATAATTTAAACGAGTACTATTGGGTTTTATATAAATGATTGATTTTACATGGTTTATTTTTGTTAAATCATTTGAATTTTTTTCTTTTGTTATGCTAATGATGTGTTCCATTAAACTTGATTGATTATTTAAGTCATATTACACTTTATTTACAAATAAAATGATTATTATCATTAATTATGTTCTGAAGCACATGATGACATCTTAATATATCATATGAACTATGATTTTTATCACATATATTTAAACATACTTTTAATTATAGGTCACCCTTAAAATGTTTATATTTTTACATGTTATAATGAAAATTAATAAATTTGTTATGTCTAAAATGGTATCATGATTGGATACTTTTGTGGATATTGTGAATTCATATGATGAAATAATATTTTCCTTATACAGTGAGAAAAATTAACATTGGGGGAGCATGATATTGCTATTGTTAGTTTATGATTTTCTCATATTTATTTTTAAACCTAAAATTAAATATTTTTTATGTGTATGTGACATAATATTATTTTATATGAGCGGTAATAATGGATTGGAAAATTTGGTTCACTTTTGTATTTCTCAAATCAATTAGTTAATGAACATTTTATACAATTAGATCAAGGTGTAATGAACTGGGGTTTTACTGTAGTTATCACTAATGAATCTAATAGAATTTGGTTCACATTAGAATTTCTCAAATCAATTAGTTAATGAACATTTTATACCATTCTATTAAACGTTTAGTTTTATGCTTTTGGAATGAAAAATTCATCCTAATATTTTTTTATTTGTAATTAAATTAGAATTATATGAGGAATAAAAATAAAACCCTAATATAAAAGATATAATTACTCTTTTTATATAGAAATAAATAATAAAACTACTTTCCCCATATTAACTATATTAATTGTAAAATAATTCCTCAAATAGATTAAAAAGTAACATAACTAGATTTTTAGAGAACTTTCAAAAATCTTTTTGGGTACTCATTTGGAAACTCAATCACATGTGTGATTCTTATAATTATAAATGGTAGTTTTATTTAATATTTCATTAGAAGATGATATTGTTCTTATCTTGGAAAAATATTTTAATTTTTTATTCAAAATGAAATTTTATTGATGTATTTTCCATAAAACTATTCAAAAATAGAAAAATATTTTTACCCTATCATATTTTATTTTATTTTATTTTCCACTCCTCATTTCATTAACATTTTATAAATTTACTATTATTTGGAATCATTTTAGTATTTTCATTATCTTAGTCCTAATTATTAAATTGAAATTGATTCTTAATGTTTTTTGATGCATTGGAAAACATGATAAACCATTAGTAATCAAACATGAGTTAAAATTGCATGGATTAAATATATTTGAAAAGGAATATAATTTGACACGAAAGGAAATAAATATAAAATTATTTTTTACAAAAATATTCTGTTGAATATCTTGTTTCACTTTCTAAACTGATAACATGAACCATGATTTTATAAAGTCAACAAAGTATTAGCAGTTTCGATTAAAAAATTGATATTTATGTGGAAGGAGAATATAGTAATATCCACACGATCCAATTTATGTACAAAGGAAAAAATATCATCATGAAATAAAATTATACATTAGGGGGTTAATTTTTATTATCATCTAATAGAGGAATCAAAATTTTGATTTTTTAGACAAAGATCATATTGAACATAGACTAGAATAGATTTAGAAAATTAATTTGTGAGATAAGTTTAATGTAATGGAAATCATTACTTGAACAATTCTTGGTAAACTGACACTCAATAAGGGCAAAAATTCATATATTACCATTAGATATAACATAGATATTTTAAGGGTTTATATAAGTAGAACCTAAGATTATATAAGATAATTATAAATGGATTTTTTTCATTTGTTTCCATTATTACATGTATTTATAAAAAACAATAATTATTATAAATTCTATTTTTAATTGATGAATATTAGTAAATGAGAAATATATTATTTGAAAAATATAAATTGATTAATTCATATAAATAATCATTATAAAATGAGTAAGGGAAAACAATAATTATTTCAATGGGACATATTTTCCAAAAAATATACATTCGTATATATAAAATTAAATTGAAATATTTCTATTATAATTTTGATAATATTTTACCAATAAATTATTTACATATATTTAATTATTAGTTATTATTTAATATGTTTGAAGAATGATATTTTATTAAAAAGATAATATTATATAAAATAGGGTTTGTTTAATGTTTTGTGATGTCATTTAAATGATAAATTTAAATGTTTTTAATTTTAATATGATATAGTGAAAATCATATTTAAATTAATCATGTATGCATTATGTTTAGATTATTTTTTTAGATTTTTATAAAAATGATGAATTTTTCATTAAATAGTTAAAAATATAGTTTTTGAGAATACCATAACATTTATGAAATAATTATTATTTGAAAACAAATTAAAAACATGTAAATTACTTTTATGTAAAAAATTCATTTATGAAGTTAATTAATTCATTGAAAATTTAAATTGTGTTTTTGGGTATCTATAATTGACATTAAGAAAATGATGTTAAATTTCATTCTTATAAAACCATTTTTGGTTCTTTTCCATTAATTAGTCATTCATAATGTTATATTTTTTAGATGTCATTGAATTCACATAAAAACATTTATTTATTAATAATCCAATAAATATTATGTAAATAAATACCATACATGACAATTTTGTAAATTCATTTTTATTCATAGAAATTTATTTTTCTAAAAATATTATCATCACATTACAAATACATATTATAAGTTTAATTTATAACTTCTATAAAAATCTAATCAAGAAAAAAGGAGCAACATTCAGAAACAAAATTTAAAATGTTAATGAAAATTTATATTTTATTTTTAGTAAAAAAAACCTGTTACATTTGACAATGATTTTCATCTTGATAAATATAAAAAGGGAAAAAATGGGTATTAAAATAAAGGATAAATAAACATGTATAAAAATTTATTCAATTTTATTGGTTATGTGAATTTTCCAGAATAACTATTTAATATTTTAAAATAGTCAATTTTTAACCACATTAATTAATTATGAAATTATTTATATATTATGAACTCAATTATTTGAAATAGTTTTTCTCCCCTCATGTATAAATAGAATTCTAGAAACACCCAATTATATTCCAATTTAAATCTTCCTTGGTCAACCAAACTCTAACAAAACATTCCAAAATAATGTTTCATAGGATATATAATTTATCATCTCCCAATATGTCTAATCCAAGAAGGTATTTGTGTGACCTAAAATGGGATATCAATAAAAGTGGTTATTGTCTTAAAATATTTCTGTTATGTTTCATTCATATTTAACATCTTTATTACTTATTATATATATATATATTAATAAAATGAAATAATTAAAATTAGTATAATATAATGGTATAGTATTGATGTAATAGACACTATTAACCTCAATGACACCCATTAGTTAAATTGATTCTTCTCTCATGTTATGATTAATATACTACCTTGATGAATGATGTTTATAATTTTTCATTAATATCATACATATAAATGGATGATAAAAATAAATTTGACAGTCAAAATATAGTAAGATTATTTTATTATTATTTTCCCATTATATTACTATTTTAGGAATAAGTAGTTAACAAAAATTTAATTGTCTAAATGAGAATAACATGAAAATTTTTAAGTAATAAATTCTAAAAAATTTCTATCAGTTATCTTATTCATCTAACAATCACATATTAACATTAATCATTTAGATAAAAATAATTCAATTAGAATTTATAAATGTTTTCTTATCAGAATATTAGAACATGTTCTTACAAATTCAAATGTTATAACTTGATGTTGATTCGTTCTATTTTATGACATAAAATGAACATTATAATAACATTTAAATCATTAACAAACAAAATGTAAAAATGGTAATAATATGAAATAATGATCGATATTAGAGAGTTTTAGTGATTTTGAGTTAATTATTCAAAAAATAAATTAATCTGCAAATTCAAGCCTTTTCATTAATATGTTATGTGATTCAGTCCTTTTTGATGATGAATTATATTTGAATTTTTGTTAAACCTCTCATAGAAACTTAGGATTGTTATGTCATAGGGGATATCAGTGGATCAAAGATTACATAAGTATTATGAGGTTTAAAATATAAGTATAGGAATGAAGCAAAAGTTAAATAAGGAATAGGTTCCCAATTAACAAGATTGTGGGGGGCCACTGGCTAGTCAGTAGGATGACTGGTAGCCCTATATACATTTTTGGCTAACCATCTATTTAGTGGAACATCTGATAGACCGTTGGAGTTATTTTCGCTCGTTTAGAATAAAATTTGGTTTTTAGTGGGGGTATGACACAAATTTCACTTGATAAATACAATTTACACCCCCCTACATAGTAATTTTCTCTTTTAAACACCAAAAAAACTAATCACCTTCCACCCACTCATCAGATATACATGGAGGAACTCTCAAAATCACTGTATATTTTGAGAGCCGTATGTGGGGATTTATAGTTATAGTTAGGGCTATAATTTTTTTTCTCTGAACATTCTAATTATTTTGTTGTCAACATAGATATCATATGTTATGTCTAATATGCCCTTTTTTATGTAAATTATATTCTTCTTCCAAAACATATGATTTAAATAAATTTTAAGTCATCTATAAAATTACATGATTTCAATGAGTTTATGGAAGGTGGCCCCTATATATTTCCCTTATTCTATTATAAATTTCATTAGTTTCTATTGTGTGGTCATGCCACATTTCTGTGCATTGAACCTAAATTTATATTGAATTCTCAAATATGGAATTTATTTGATTTCATTGCCGAATATATGATATTAATTTAGTACCTCAATATTTATCCTATGGGTTTCACTCACATGAGGTGTAAACCCTTTGAACTTGGTATGAAAAAGTGGAAACCCAAATTGGTTATGATGAATTTGAAATGAGAAAATTCAAAAGGGTAAAACCGGTCGTGGGATTTATATATATTTCTATTATGAAAATTAAAATAATGTATAGTTTCATGATTTTGTTTTTTATTCAGAAATGATAAGTTAAGGATCTATTCCATGATATTTACAAGAATTTTTCTCATGAAAAATAATATATATTAAAAATGATTCCATGTAGAAGCACCAGTTTATATTTTAAACGATTAATTATTTTAATGATATGGTAATCTAGAAATAATTATCATCAAATAAATGGTGATATCATGAATATAATTTGATATAATAATTTATTAAACAATGATTTATGCATCAGGTAATAGATACAATGATGTGTTGAGTTTGGAATTGCAGTGAAATTATAAAATTGAAATGGAAAATTTTAAAATATGAAATGAAATCAATGTTTTTAATTATTAATTTTTATGTATTGGAAAATAGATAATGAAATGGTAAATTTTAATGGTTTATTATGAAATTTAATTAATGTAAAAATGATAAATTTCATCATTTTAGTAATGATATGTGAAATTTATACATTTTTTGAGTGGTGGTGTGAAGTCCATTGTGGTTATCCCAATACTATAAAAGGAAAATTCCCACGGATCCTTCAAATAAATATTCATGAGGGAGAAATGGAAGTATAAATGAAAATGATCAATGATTTATTATGTAAATTAACTTATCATAGTCAAGGAATTATAAAATTTTAATGGTAAATGGGAAGTTTCATGAATTATTTTAGGGTAGTCATGATACTAAAAAATTATATGCATGAAGAGCAGTCATGTATCTACCCTTGTTTCCCACATGATACTATGCAATGAAAATTCTCATGGAGTGGTTATAAAAATTATATTGAATATTTAGTGATACTAATGTTTAGATCAATTGGTTTAGTGGAAAATTTTACTAGAAGAAAACGTCATTCAATCATATATTGGTTCCAGTGTAGGACTCGGTCCCCCTGGGTCATTTCTTATGGGTGATATTCTCGTGCTATATATCTTTGAGACATCTCACAGTGGAAAGAGCTCGTATGATAGACCTCAACTGTGATGATGGATCCCATTAATCATTAATGTTTGATTAATTTTCAATTCATTCTTCTATTATAGAACATTTATATGAACATATATTTAATACTAGATATTTATCGATGTCATTGGTGGCGGCATACATAGTGGTTCTCAAACCATACTATGATATCCATTTTTCACAAAAATAGATTTTTCAAACTTGTCTTGAATAGCAGATTGGCCTAATGGTTTTTTATTGAATATCTTTTCTATAGTAGATTTTGAATTATGAGAATGATTCCGAATAGAGACCAATTATTGGGAAATTCATTCTACCATGGTTACGTTATTCATTTTCAAGGTTTTGGGTACAATATGGGCCATGGGGATAAATTGGTAATTTTATAACTAGTTATCATGTATGGAATAATCCATTTTTCCATATCATGGGTTATGTTGATTATTTATCATCAATTTTAGGGATGTTTTTTTACAACTTTTTATCTGAATGTCATAAATGATTCATATTATTTTTCTTATATTATTGTACTTTAATATAAAGAATTGTGCCCCCACCATAACACCACATAACTAGGATGATATTAAAAAAAATGGAATATTTGGAGTTGATCCTATATTACACTTTTGACACTACCAATTTACTATTAAGAGTGAGCTGGGAAAAGGATATCATATTATGGTATGAGATGAGATTATATTTTTTTTGACCTTTTGGATTTTTCAGATAAAAGTTATGAAATTTTTCAAAAACTGTATAAAACATGTGTTTGAGAATTTTATAGTCACATTTATTTCACATAATAAATTGAAATATATTAATAATTATTATTATATCCATGCATTGTAACGCCATATGGTTATGAGGACATGTGATCCAGGAATTAATTTTATAAAAATATGAAATATATTTTTTGTCACGTGGTCACATTTTCTAAAATTAAATATAATATCTGATAAATACATTCTCAAATATAAAATATTTTGAAATATTTGAATATGGAGTGCCAGATATACAGTATGTGGGACCTAATTTTGTTGGTTCTAGATGTTTGGATAAGGTATATTTTATCAACTACACTATTTAAATTAATTAATTAATTTTTTTAACCAGTTCAATTAATTCCTAAAGGAATTATTTCGTCTATAAGTATCCTTCTACGGGGAATAATCATGGTTATATGTATTAACATGGGATCTGTGAGAGGTGATTCCACCATTATTTAATGGATAATTATTATTAGATGATGACTGAAAACATGAACATTGTGTTTTAGAAGGAAGAAAACATAATGGATCCCTCCATCACAAGAAATTACCTTGTTCACCAAATAAAAGTCCAATCAAGAGGCTTGAATCATCATTTTGGATTTCATTCCTATATTAAAATATTGAGAATTATAAAAAATATTATTCTTTGATATAACTTTAAATTACTCGTATTCATGAAAATTTGTGTTGAATTAAATTATCTATTCAATTTATTATTAATTCTTCCATGAAATCACCCTATGAATCAATGATTCTAAGACTGTCTTCCAAGAAATATTTTCTAATGAATTTATCACCATTGTTCTTGTTCCCCTAACCCAATAATTTTTCCTATTATTTAACGTTGGACTATGATGTTAGAATTCCCCTATTTCTATCTGGTTCTGAGTATGTTCGAACCCCCATATTCAAGGAAGATGCTCACACAATGGCTATATTGGATTTTTTATGATGATTCATCGATTATTTTGAGTATCAGTTATGGATTTGTGGATATTTCATATAAATAATATAAATAATCAATAAGAGAAGATCATGAGGAATGTGGTGGCTTTAAGTAGAAGAAATGAACTCTGATTTCCTTCCACCTCAGGGCTGAAATTGATGGTTAGTCATGTTCTCACCTGATTTAAGATTATAATGATTGTCGAATCATCATATCAATAGAAAATCATGAAACCAATTGAGGATTATACAAATTCATTAGAAACAATTACTATACAACAAGTAGTATGAAGAACACATGGTTTATATTCCTCTACGCATAGAGTTTAGGGTTTCCATGTGAGTTAAATTTCACATGTCATGAGGGATCTCCACATGCTACATGACCCGGTGTTGGTGTCTAGAGATGTACTCTGGGTGTACATAAACAAAACCAGGCACATTTTGTGTATTGGAATATGGCCACTCTACACCATCCTGGGATCATCATACATGAACATGACTAGGATCACATAGTCATTCCCCTGTAGGTCGAGAAATTGCAAATATTACCATCACATGCTTCATAGTAATACATGGATAGTGAGAAGTGTTTGAGAGAGGACATTACTATTCATAGGAGTGGGGCCATAATAATTGCGGACCCCTTACATTCCATGAACATATTAATTATTCTTACAACTATCATATCACCATCATTTTGTCTCATATTTGTATCTACAGTAGGCTATCTTATGTGTTTTACCACAAGGAGTATGGTGGGGGAATTAAAACATGATTTGATGATACAATGAGAGATATAGAAAATATTTTACTTCATTAGTCATCAATCGATGATGGAAGAGATCAGGATAGATCAATAGATAGTGGATCGGGCTACAGATCTACATTTCATAAAAGAGAAATGGAACCCCACACACATCTACAAAATGCGTTTTTCCCATTTTATGGACTACGACATGGATCCTTTAAATATTGATTGGTTCCCCATGATAAACTGGGGCATGAGTCCATGACCCAAAGAGTGGTACCCTCTTATAGGTTTGAGTGTGGGTCCCCTACCTACTGTTTTGTTCCCACAGACATCTATATAATGAGTTGTACCCATTTTATGGAATATGACATGGGTCCTCTGTCAACTAAGTGGTACACCCAGATAGACTAGGGCATGAGTCCTTATCTCATAATGTGGAACACTCATATAGGCTTGCATGTGGGTACTCTACATACTATTTAGTTCCCATGAGGGACTGGTGAGTACATTATTTATCTTTATATTGGTACCCCCTGACGGATATGGGTGCATGTCATCTATTTATTGATTGGAGTCCTCCTATCATACTAGTGTCAAGATCCTAAAATAATGGATTTTACCCCCTAACGCACATGGGTGAGGAACCACTACTTATAGACTATTCCCCCTCGACTCTGTGGCATATTGTAATTGCATTTTTCATCAAAATAGTTACATTTATTGACAATCACATGAGAATTTTTTGGAATTATTGATAGACCTATTGGAAAAGTAGGCAGACTCATCAACATGAGATGGAAAATGAGACAGAGAACCACATTATCTATCCTACCATCTCTCTTTTAGGAATATATATATATATATATATATATTTCAATTTTCACAATCTATTTCATTATTAGAGTACTTTAATCATGTCTCTAATTTCCCCCCTCCAGTTTTTAGGGTTTCCTACGCGTTTGGCAAATAATAATTCATGCATGTGATTTTCCCATACATGTCATGTCTTATACAGACAATGGAAAGGTTGGTAGTGATCTCACATGATTATAGGGACACTTAGGTGCATTTGATAGTACATTTCGGTTAAGGGTTGGAGATCTCGATCAAGACTCTCCCAAGATTTCATTTCCATTTTTTGTTATGTTGCGACAGTCTTTTTTGTTGGGCATGCATTTTTTCATTTACTCCCCAAATTTTAATTTTTCATTCTATTGTATTTCCTAGGGTTAATTACATGATTTTATTATTTATAACTTTTTACTATATATTAATTTTTATCTAAATTTATATATAGATATGGCAGGGTTCATTCATACAAGAACATTAGAAAATTACCACCAATTTTATATTCATTATAGTGATTGTATCTAGCCCCGGACCACTATGAGTGAGATTGGGGTGGATTTTTATTATACATCCACTATTTAGAAGGGCCCCATTGTTATGTCTTGTGATATATTGTGATTAATGGTGGATTATCCATTTAATGGTGTATGAAATTTTTTCAACTTCTATTGTTTTATTTGAAACTTAGTAAAGTAGTTTTGAAGTGTCTTGAGTGTGGATTTCCGGTTTGGGAACACTGTTTTTTTGCAATACCCAATGAAACCATTCACTGTGAATTTTACTGCCTTCTTATTTTCTTGACATAATAATATATTGGTAGTAGGGAACATTGGTATATGAATAATACATTATCACGTCCATTGAATAACATTCTTGAGCCAGCGCACCATAACTATATATGCTCATCTGACCATAGTTCATCTTGATTTAAATTTTAAAATTCCTCCATTTTTTAAAACAACTTGGTTACCAAATCATGATCATGGAAACAATCCGATAATGTATTATGCATAAATTTAGGGGCTTTTATGTGGGAACTTTACTTAGGGTGGGTAGGTACCAATTTCCCCAAATTTAGAATAGCATTTTATACAAGTAGAGATGGATGCTGATTCATTTAAGCTTAGAAATATATATGAGATTCAATAGTAAAGTTCATTGAGGTTCCTCAATGGTACATATCCTAAGGAAATAGTGAAATATCCTATGATGATTATTTGATATTTATGGATTCTATGGATTCTGACTGATTCGATTATTCCAATAGAAGACTAGCTCTTCTATAGAGTTGTAGTTATCCAGTGAAGCCTTGTCCCATCGAAACATGATGAGTGGACACTCTCATGGTCCGAATTCCATAGCATATTTCATGTTGAGTATAAGAAATCATTCTTTCACCACTTTTAGATTCACTATATTTTTGAGTTCTATCAGTGAAGGGTGTTAGTTTTATTCAATAATTTTAGGTTTACAAACCAAACATGGTACTCCCTCTACATGTATATGTTTGGATACTTCCAAGTATGGAAGTTTGATTAGGGTATCTGAAAAGAAAAATATGACAATGTGGTTCCCTTTTAAATTACCACATATTTTGGAGTTTTAGATATGGTAGTGGTGATGGAGATATTCCTATCCTTGGGACACTATAAAACTGGAGATGTTAGTGGGCTTAAAGGGGTTGAGTCACCTACAGTATCTAGAAGTATATATTCAGTAGAGTCTTGAGATAGGATGCCTTAACAATAATTAACTCAGACATGTGGTCACCTAACGCACAGAATTCATAGAGGACAAGGGTATCATGAAGAGGGGTGATGTTATTCATGTGAAAGGTGACATCCAATGGAAATTGATTTCCAAAACCAGTGTGATCAGGAGGTTATAAATAACGAGGATGGGCCACCCCAACGGGAGAAATCACCGTGATCGTGGCTCTCTTAGGCATGGGTACGGTGGTACC
Source organism: Viscum album (assembly GCA_963277665.1). NCBI lineage: Eukaryota > Viridiplantae > Streptophyta > Magnoliopsida > Santalales > Viscaceae > Viscum > Viscum album. The sequence goes on along the minus strand of OY728157.1, from coordinate 233,692,160 downwards.
CTTGGTGGTGTAAATTTTAGAGTACTTGATGCAAAACTTATATGAGGTGATTCTAGTGGTGAATTAAATTATTATCTACTTCCACCAACACCACTAGAAGTCCCATTACCGAAAAAGGGAGCTTTCAGTCAGTGTTCTTGGTATTTTGGGTAATGTAGGATTATGACCCAGTACCCATTAGATAATTAGAGGTATGATATATTGTTTTTATACTCTTTATTCAGTACGAGTAGACACGTTTTGGAGTCATTTTGTATTGTCTGTAATCTTGGGACATGAGTTGGATCTCTTAGAGGAAACTTTAGCCTAGTAGATTTTCTTTGAGGGTCTTGAAGGGAATGCTTCGTTGATATTGGTCATTTTTAGATTGTTTGTGATATCTATTTGTATATTTAGTTTCACATGGAATTTATTATTTCTCATGACAAGGACATATTCCATATTATTTCGTATTGAATGGTTTTTCGTGGACAAATTATAGATTGATTTTCACAATATATGAGTGAGTTTCTTTCTGAATGATGGGTTGAGTAAATTCTATGTGGGTGATAGATATCTCATTTTATAGTTTGTTGATCTTGTGAGTAAGATTGCATAAACCATCATTAATCATTTTTATATTTTATCCCAATCAAAAATATGAACTTCATACATCTTGATTCCTTTGGTCAGGGAGTTTTATGTAGAATCCTTCAGTAAGATTGTTTCAGGACTAAATTTGAGGTGGTATGTTGATTTTCATTTATTGAGTTTCCTAAAACTAGCAAATTGAGTTGGGGATGTTGTTGGTGTATCATAATTTGAAGGGGTTCATCATACCCATTGTGTCCCTTTCAGTAGCTCTGATGTTGATTGTTTAAATTTTTATGGTATCATGTGGATCTGTTTTTTACCAACATATCCTGAACCATACAACTATTATAAGAAAATTAAACATTGAGGTTTATAGATGACTTAATTTATTAGTATCAAGAAGAAATATTGTTTTTTAAGATCAATATCAGTTCTTACTAACTCTCTATTTTCATTCATGAAGCTGTTATTCATAAGTTATAATTCCAAGGTAACCATGGACACAATGAGTTCCCATTGTTGTAATTTATTGTAGTTAATTACATAGATAATAATATATCTTTTATGAATAGGGTTTTGAAGTCATAAATGGATTAATTTTTGATTTTATTCCTTGATGACATACCAATCAACTATATTTCAAGGGAGGAGTACACAAAGGACATGAGGAAGGTCTTAGACTTGTTTCTAGAGTCCCATATTTATGGAACGCTATTAAATATTCAGTTATACATATTGGTGATACATATAATGGGGGAATGGTATATCTAATAATATATTAGATATGGACATGAAAAATGTTAATTAAGTTCTTTATTGAGAAAAAACCCAAGGAAATGTTAGAGGTGCATAGTTTTCATGGCTCGGTAGTTTAATACAGAATGCTCATATAGGATTTCTCCAGGATTTTTTCCACTTTGACCACCCTGATATGAAAAAGGAATCAGTTTATTTTGACTTAATTGTGTCATGAAACTTTTATTACTCAATTATAATGTTTATTATTGTTATTGTTTTGAGACTACCAAATGATTGAGTAGTTTATGTAGTATATTTTAATTCATTCAAGGCTTTGATAGGATATGTGTAGATGATGAGGTAGGTTGTGATTTCATATGGGTTGAATTAGTTTATACCCCATGAGAATAAATACATTAACCATGTCCTATATATTTCTTTGGTACTCTTTTCTTTAAGGATATGCATTCACTATCTTCAAGGAGAACTATTTTTTATATACTCAAACCGTTAGAATATCAAGTATGTATTCGTGTAGAGAGGCCAAAACATGAGACTGAGGCAGTAGATTGAGTTATTGTATATCTATGACATTGAGGTTTTATATATTCTTAGGAATAGAAATGTGGTAGTATATTCTTTCATAGGATTTTTTATCCATTCTTGTTATAGGAGACACCTAAGTAGTTGGATTCATTGCATCTAATCCCAGTAGAGGAGAGGGGAGAAGCATATCTTAAATAGATTGTATTGAATATTACTATTCACTATTGTGATAGGGAGTCATAGTTGGAATACATCCACCATTATGTCCTACATTACCGAATATCCTAATGAGATCCACCAAATGTATTCCCTCATGGAGGTAATCACATTAATTTTTATTAAGAATGGCAGTGACTTCGATAGCGATGCAAGATTCGACAATGAGGATGTTTAAAAATTATCTTTTGGATATACATCATTTTGTCGATAATATATATAGCTTCATTAAATGGTATTTTTGGTGTTTTGGAAAAAGATAGAGCATTGTTGAGTTTAACTCTGTCTATTCACATGTTTGTAAGTGATGGCCGAGAACCAGGTTCTAATAATTTTTTTCAATCTCTTGAGATCCTAATGTGGAAATGGGATGGAATATTCATGGAAGTTTTCATAGGGATTTCATATATACCTAATTTATATGATTTCATTAGGGTGACAATTTGTAAACTCACCGGGTTGGATCACATCCTTGCTATTGGGGAGAATGATTCAGAGGAGATTTTGGGGATGCTGTGTAATCAGGAGATCATATTCCTTCATGCAGTTCCCCAAAGGATTCTCACCAACCATGATGCATGGTTTATGTAACTATTGTAGAGTTTCCTTCAATAGCCATTAAGGATCACGTTAAAGTTTAATATTACATTTCATTCCTACATATATGTGAAGACCAAGTGCAATATCCATGTACTAGATGATGTGTGAAGGATTGTGTGGTAGACCTTTGTTATATATTGGAGAATTACAAAACACTAGTAGAGTATTCTTACAATAATATATATCACTATAATAATGGAATGACATATTCTAGGGCCATGTAAGTGAGATATTTTAGGACACCTTTATGTTGGTATGAGATATATGAGGACTGGATTGTTATATAATATATGATAAAGGTTATGATGGAGATGAGTAATGTGATCTGTGAGAAGAAGTGTAAATATCATAGAGGGAATAAAACATATGTAGATTGAAAAAATTGGACCTTGGAGTTCGATATGGGAGACCATAGTTTACTAAGAGTTTCCCCATGATATGTACTGTAAAAATTATCCCATGGGGGGAAGATATCCATAATGTGTATTGTCCATTCGAGTTCCTGTTGTGGGTTAAATGTGTTTCATACTACCTATTTGTACCCCCATAGTTGGATCATGTTCATGACTTCTTCTACTTGTCATAGCTATGGTGATATGTGCCTGATCATACCCATTTTATTTACATGTTACTGTAGTAAACTCATGAAGGATCATCTTTCATGGAGTACCTATTAGAGATCATGGATCAATAAAAAATATATTACATGGATAAACTATTACCTTGGTTTGTGTGATTAGGTAGCATAGGATCATTTATGAGAGATCCTAAGAGTGTAAGAGATTGATTCATATTTATTAACCCCACCTAGGTCTTTCATAATTCTTTTCTAGGATGAGAATCTTGATGAAGGGAATAATTTACATCAATTAGTTTTTTATTATAATAATTTGATACGTATTAATAAATATTTTCATATACTTGTAATGATACGACATAGAATTCAAAGGCTAAGTGATCCGATAATTAATTTCATATATAAATGAAATATATTTGATTTCACTTGCTCATAATTTTTCAAATAAAATAAAATATCTCATAAATAGAGGAATAAATAAAAAATATGAAACCAAGATTGAAAAATGATAATGAGATTTACCCTAGGAATGTCATAAATTAGTTCATGGTATACATTCAAATATGGAAAACATTAGTGGAAAAGTTATGGGAAATAATTAATTAAATTATTCAATTAATTTATTTAAGGACCAATGAACTAATTTCACTTATGAGTATCATTATATTGAGAATATATATTTGTGGTTGCAAACCACTGGAATCGTTAAGAGGATATCTCACCATTCTATATTGGTGACATTTGATTAGATGACATAAAATGATCATATTGACATGTTTTTATAGAAAGGGAACATAGTAGATCTTATCGTTCACTGATGAACATGTTCTTCACCAATGAATGATCTATACTTGAGGAAATTCTTTTAAATTTTTATTTTTTCCCATTATTAATAGACTAAGCATGACTAAATTTAATATTCTTGGATATGCATTTAAAAAATTATCATTCATGAGATTGTGTTTCTAATGAAATAATTTATTCAATTATTTCATTACTTTGTAGGAAAATGAACCCCAAAATCCATGAATAAATTATCTTTGGCTGTGAAATATATTTCAACAACATTATGACCATTTTAGTTTTTTCTTTTCCCCCTCCAATTATTTGTTTTCTCTATTATTTCACCACTGGATTGTGATTCAACTAATTACTGACAGGTTCATTCATGAATAGACACTCAAGTTCATAAAAGATGTGTGAAAATTTTTTAATAGAAGGGTTTTCGATGAATCAACATGGATTACATGTAGCAATTATGGATTCAAAGATATATGATCCAAAATACAGAAGGAAGTGGAACAAGAGGTTCACATGGAGTATGGTGACTTTGAGAAGAGGATTGGATCTCTTATTTATAGCTACCAATGTTTTGGAATTGATTTCATGGATAGTTTACCACCAATTTCAGGTGATCAAATAGTTGTAATCGTAGTAAAAATGTTGTATGTTGAAATAACATGAAGATTTCAGTGATTATATGAATAGATTGACTACACACCATGTTGTCGGAATAACACACAGTTTGTAGTCCAATGGTCTTAGAGGCTAAGGTTTCCATGTCATTAGAATTTTACAAGCCTTGTATTACCCCCAAAATACTTGGTTCCCCAGTATTGGTGGTATGAAATGTACTCTAGGAGTACAATTTCACAACAAAAAACATGTTATCGATAGGCACATGGACTTTTTACATAGGAATGGGTTCGACTTACATGACAACATGAAGGAAAATATGTGAAAAACCATAGTGGTAGAGACACACCATATTGTACCAATGGATTTAGCGTAGTACTATATGGATAAATAGCCTTGTGTTGGAGTGGACATGGAATGAAATAATAGTGAGACCACAAGCCATGTAGACCACATATTCATAATGTACTTTTATCACATTTCTACAACTTGTGTCTCCATCAATTGAATCCTATTTTTGTTACCACATAGCCTTTCTAGAGTGGTTTTTCATATAGTTAATGATGTAAGAATTTATAGGTATTTTAAAATATGATACATGATTTTCCATTAATGATAAATTTTTAGGCAGTTCTAATCGATGATAGTGATTGGGAATGATTATTAGATAGAGAGTGGGGTTTGACATCCCCTAACATACAAGGTCAAGGTTCTCCCAAACACATATACATACAAAGTGGTACCAACCTAATTGACTAGCATGGTAGTTCTATACCAACTAATTCTTACCCCTTGATCGATTCATTTTTGGGACCTCTTCCTATTGAGTGGTACCCCTGGATGGACTACGGTGTGTTTCCACTACCTACATAGTGGTACGGCCTTAAAGACCTTAATTTGAGTCCGTAACCAATTGAGTGGTTCCCCCTAATGGAAAAGAGAACACCTCCTCTATCTAATGACTTGTACCACTTTGTTGGACAAGTGCTAGTCCACCATACAATGAGTGGAATCCCCCTATCATTCTAAGGTATGGGTCTTCTACCCACTTAGTGAAAACCCTTAGAGAACTTTGTCATAGGTCTTGTACTTCGAGATTGTTCGCCTTCAATGATCACCATAATGGTGAGGTGTGGTTCTTCTATAAGGTTACTTGTATGGAAAGACACATTAGATTATGGGTATTGTAGATAGACCTCTAGAAACTTTAGTAAAACGCATCGTCCTAGGTTAGGATTTTAGATGGTGAATCCTTTAATATCTCGTTCTAGGTTTCTTTCATTATTTTATTTATATGCGTTGATTGAGATAAATTCCCACCTGCTTTGGTCTAAGATAACTACTTTTATCGTGTCTCATATTTCTCCACCTCTGGTGTCTAGGATGTCCTACTAGGCATGAATATATTAACCCTTGAACGAAATTTTCCTCCACATGTCGTGTATTATATAGCTGTTATATGTGTTGGCAGTGACATTAGAGGATTATAGGTATACATGGGTGAATTAGATGGTGTAGGATGGTAATGGATTGGAGATCTGGAGCTATGAACTCTCATTATTTATTATCTAGTTCTTGCCTGTATGGGAAATCTTTTCTGATTGGGAATGTATCTATCTATTTACTCATTATATTTCACTATCAGACTATATTTTATTTCATTGAGATTATTACAAGAATGGTATTTTTACTCTATATGTTATAATCTTTTATTATTCCTCAACAGATATACACAGATATGGGTGGCTGAATTCCTAATGATAATTTAGGCAAAGTACGCCCATTTAACTATGTCTTTCTAAGCTTGTCACCAGCCTCTAACCTATGTAGGTGGTCTTGGATAGTTGCAGATATGCTTCACAATACCCAAGAGGGCCTCAGTTTGTTAGTCCATGATAGGAATAACCACCCATCAAAATAGGCAAGTCCGTGTTACCATGGATGAAATTATTGTTCATGTTTTTCCCTTTTACAATTTACATATTTAAAAATATTTACAAAAATAAGTATGTGATTATTTGTTTCTAGGATTTCACCTCGTATATGCTATCATATGTGCTTTTGTGTTTTCACGTGAATCATAAAAAGAATATTTTACTCACAATACATTTAACAAATAGTTTGTGTTTGAATTCCCAATTCATTACATGGGTTAGTTATTTAAAGTGACTAGAACCATTTTTATATACTTTTCCTATATAATATTATGTTGTAATCTTATTTAAAATATCAAAAATATATATTATAATATTTTATGTGATAAATTTCCTTGATTATTTTAAATTATTAGTTAAATGTGATCATAATTAAAATATATAATACATTTTCCAATATAATATTTATTAACCATATATATTTACTTGATCCTTTATAATGGAAATTATGGTGATGTAAACATGGTAAATTATAAAATTGTGATTCATATGAATTTGATGTTGATATTATGGGTATTTGATAGTAACCCAAGGTGTGTGATGTTAGATATTTTTAGAGAGATTATGTTATGATGTCATTTTGATAAACTATGAATGGAAAAATATAGTGTGTGCATATTTTGACTTCCCTTGAGATGTGATGTTCTGAATTAAAATATAAAAAAATTCTCAAGGGGTATATAGAGTGATGGAAAAAAATTGGTAATTTTCAATGAGATAAAGATAGAGCCCATTATTATGAGTGTATTGAAATGAATGTTGTATATGATAATGGAATGTCATGCCAATTTTGACATCTGTTAGAATTGTGGACATGAATTTGAGGGTGATACAAATATTTGTGAAACTTGTGGGTTATGTATGACATGAGAGTGGGTATTGAATAATGATATTACAACTAGAGGTGTCAAACAAGAATTTCATGTCTTGATAGGAGCATTGGAATGAGTTATCTATTTATTTTTCATTTCTAGGATGTGTAGGAAATGAGTTCCGGATAAACATAGAGATGGGGGTTGGATTTAATGAAGGATGTTGAGTATATAAATATATACAATATCCCATTTGGTGGGTCTATTTTCATATCATTTTCCCCATGACAGATGGATACATATTATTTTAGTGGTGAGTTGAAGAATTATTTTTTATATGGGGTTACCAAAGAGATGGGGGGTTTAGGAACAAATATGATGAGAATGGGTAAATGATTTTGTTTATAGATACAGTATGGGAAATGTTATTAGTGTGAATTAATGGCCACTGAGGGACCTTAATAATGTCTCGGATAGGGTTTTACCAAGGAATTTTAATATCCTTACATGGGTTTAGAGAAAGGAATGTTGATGTCTTGAGGTTATTTGGTAATTTTATTTTGAATAAAGGGAGATTTATATACCTAGCACCTTCAATAATTAGTGAAGTATTAATAAATTGGATAATAGTAACCATGGGTGGTTAAATTATAAATAAACAAAAGATATCATTCTTTAAATAGGGTAGTTCTTTCCTCAAAAAAATTGTTTTCTATTTTTAAATAAAATCATATAAAAATAAATTTATATTTAATAAGAAAAATGCACATCATATATTGATAAAGAATAATACAATGGGGATTAATAAAGAGACATATTATTGGAAGAGTAATATATTCACTATAACAAAATATATATGTTTTAATTACCCTATAATGATTTCCCCTTCTATAGAGATCATGAAAGAAAGAAATAATTTATTAAAACAATTTAAATTATCAAAGGAATCATGAATAACTTTCTTATATTTCTCTTTATTGATAAAAAATTTGTCAAAACCTTATAATGTGATGTACATTGGACTATAAGGAGAATAATGGAGTATTTATTGAGAAATATGGTCGTTTTTTGTTAATATTTTTGGGAAATATATTCATTGGAAATATAATATCCAGTCAATAAAAAAATTTGTCATTATTTTTGTTGTTTTCATAGACACAATTAAGTCATCATTGGAATTACTTTATAATATAACAAAAATTGTATTATAATTGGGGGTAATAAATATATTTCTTTCAAAAAGTTTTTTATGATAAATGTAAAGTTTTATCTAAATTTTATTCTCAATAAATTATTTTATAAAACATGTTTTAAATTATAATTTAAATTAATGATGATTTGAGTAGTTTTTTGTAATGGTCAGATAGAATACTAAACTATAAAAATTGTATTTATCATGATATAATTATATTATTTAAAAGCATAAATTTTCATATATAAAGTTATAATTGGTTAAATTAAATTATATTTTTTGGACTCATCATTTCAAAATTATATTATGACGATTTTTTGGGGAATTTATGAAAAAGTATTTTCTGCTAGAAAAGGGAAATTTTCTACATAACAAGCACTATGATTTAATAAAATCCTTATTATGTCATCTAGAAAAGTTATTTTATGAAACATTTAATTAAATAATAATATCATTTAAAATTTATAAAAATGAATTTATATATATTTATTTATATATATAAATTTATTGTTTACATTTTTAAACAATGAATTTGATTTTAGGAATAAAAATCATATTTTGTGCCTGTGACAAATTGTCGATTTGGGAGATATGTTTGAGTTTAGAAAGGACATTAACATCCACCAACCATCTGTAACTCATTATATATCATGAAAAATTATTCAAATTCAACTTTACATCATGTTATTGGTTTATATATTAAAGAAACAAATATTTAATCATTAAATACACACACTTCCAAAAGAATAAATACAACGCACTCACCATTACTCTCCACTAAAAAATAAATATTAAAAAAGTTATTCTCAATTTACCACCCCAAGAGTCCCTCCAAGGTTCCAACAGTGTATCAGTTTTCCATCCTCAGGTTTTTGGAAGTAAATACATGTGGTAAGGAAATTACCATCTTCATCCATTTTATTGAAGTTAATCCTTTTTTGTGAGGAATTATAATGTCAAATCATATATTGTTTTGTGAACATTTGACCATACCTATATTACCAAAAATGGGTTTCACCAATGGTAGTCCCAATCATTATATACTCCCACTAATATATATTATATTCTATAATACTACTGAATTCATTTCATTAATTTATCTATTATACACGAGAAATAATAGTATATTTAATATAAAAACAACATCCATTCAGAAATTTTTTTCACCAATATTTATTTATAATATATTTATTCAGGGATTTACAATTATAAACACTACATACCTATTTTTGGGATAAAAATGAAGAAATGTTCATGACTTTATGAACATATATTTGAAATTATTTTATATGAAACTCAATATTTATTCTCATCAGGTTGCTGATGAGTTTTTTTATCAATTTATAATACATGAATTTATATATATGAATCATACATTTGGATATCACTCCAATTTATTTGTTAAAGAATTAATATCTATAGATGATTGGTATTAGGGTACTTAGTTAATATCTTTGTTGAATATTATTTATGAAACCCTAATAACAAACTATAGTGTTATTTTTATGAGTGTCTCATTTTTATATTGTACCAAAATTTCAATGTTATGATTCTTGTTCATTAAATAATGTTAAGACACATTTTTATGTAATAATTTCTTACCAATATGCCTCATCTCACATTCTATGTATATTCTTTTTTTATTTCCATTAATCGGATTTATGATCAAAAATTTTATTTGTTCTATTTCCCCATGATATTTAATTCAAGGAATATATCATAGGATGAACCTATAAAGAATAATTTCATGTGTATTATAAGAATTTTTATGCAATGACAATACAATTTATAGTAGAAAAATTATATTTCATAGCACGTATGAAAAGAAACACCAAGATCATAACAAAATATAATATATTTAAAATTTATTATATAATTTTAATAATTTTTATAGATTTAAATACATAAAACACTAAGTTAGAATATGTTCCATTGTACTGTTATTTTATTCAATGGGTGGCGTTACACGCAAGGCTGAGTTATACCACACAATAATATATTATTAATATATTATTATTTATTATAATATGATAAGAACTATCTAGTATTAATAGAATTTAATATTTTATTAAAATATTTTTTTTACTTAAATATATCCTATTTAATTACTATCTAATTAAATATAAAATAACATAATAACCAATTGAAAATTCTGGGAAAATTTTTATAGAAATCTATTATAATGCCCACAAATTTGTTTATCCTAAAAAATTGAAATAATTATTATTAGTGATTAATTTTATTGAAATATATTAATTAAATATTAAATAAAATGTTTTTAATATTCAACCAAGAGGGTTCATAGGTATAAGATAAGAACACACCCAATTTTACACAAATGAAACTATAGTTTTTTAAGACTCATTATCCACCTTTTAATGGTAAACCAATATTAAATACAATTTTTTGAGACTTTTCCGAGTATATATGTTATAATAGAGATCATATTTAAAAAATAAAAAAAAAAAATTAGGGTCATTTTTTTGTTTTTTTGTGATGTTTCATTTTTAATGAACGGTGGAATAAACTGAGTTTTAATTCAGAAATTAAATTTCCTAAAATTTATTTATAATATAATTTTATTTTTCAAAATTGGTTTTAAATGTTTAATTAAATAAATTTTCTTTTTCTAATTCACTTTAGGTAAATAGAATCAATTTAACCTTGAAATTTTATATAAAATAGTTTCATGTTTTTGAATGATTTCACATTCAAAATCAACATTGTCATCCAATTTATAGGTTTAGAAATAAATTAATTTATTTCTCTTAGGTGATTGGAATTTAGAAAAATTGATTAAATATTTGGAATCATCTTATGTTATAATATCTAATATGTTAACGTTACTATTTTAGTAAAAAAATTAGTGAAATGTGATTAAAATTAATTATGATGATTAAGAGAAAAATTAGCTTACCAAAGAACTAAACCTTCAAATCAATGGAAAATGACCCAAAAACATTTCCAAAATAAATTTATTATCTATATTTCTATCATACAATAACATAGATATAAAGTTCACCATTATTATATCCACATTACATTGGAAAAAATTGGGTGGAATTCCCTTTATAAATTTACAAGAGTGTCACCCCTCAAGTTCTATAAAAAGATATCATATCCTATCACATACTCACACCACTAAGGACACTTTTTATATACCTAGATATAACAGAATAGATTCTAAAATACCCCCTAATTATCATATAATACTCACATTAATCAAAAATTCACCCTCGTAAGAATGTTTTTTCAATCCAAAGTATGTTAACTTATTAAGATGTAAGAAACTCCATCAAGTTGTTTTGTTTTGTTTATTTCTCAACTATTTAAATTCACCATATAAAATTATTATATAAGGAAATTATAATTAATAAACTGTGATTTTTAATGTTATTTTTTAAACATACCCATACACTCACTACCGTCTGATGGGTAACAAGAATACCATTTATATTCATGATGATCTTCCGCCTAACGAAATAATGTTTTTTGTTTTTCCATTACCACCCATCATGGTTGGGATTAATGGTGAAAAAAGATTTTATATATGATATATATGATATATATATATATATGATATTTTTATTGTTACTATTATTATTTAATTTTTATATAGAACATTCATTATTCTTACAATATTTTGGGAATATGTTATCATTGTTTTTGGAAGTGTGGAATACCACCACCTCAATGTGATGTTATTCATTCACAAAATAAGTGGAATGTATTAAAGACGTTTTTAATTAAAATATTGAATATATATAACATAAATATAATAATATAATAATAATTTATGTTTATATAATTTATTTTTATTTCTATTAATAAGAATAAAATATTGATGTAGCCTTCATGCATACATACAACGTAATATCTATATAAATAGTGGATTACATTTCTTATCTCCAAATTGTATGGATTATTATGAATACTTACATATTGCATGTAAAAATATATTATATAAATAATGTTTTACCTTATTTTTAATTATATACAATGATCTAATTAATAGGATCAACAAATAACAATTCAAAATATACTCTATAAAAATGCATTTTACATCTGAAATAGGGAAAATAATGAATGTTTAATTATAAACTAGTTATAATATATTACAATAAATTAATATATGATATTATAAATATGATTACGGTTCATTTTTAATTTTGTATCATGTTTAAACCATTTATATAGAACATTAAATTATATTCACTCGAATGGAAACACATGGTAAGGGATTTTCATCTCACTTTTTACAAATGTCAGATAAATGTCATGTTAACAACATTCTTATTTTGAATGGGTTTTAAATCCCATTTTGAAATATTATATACTATTTTATTTTATATTTATTGTATTTTTAATTTATATTTGAATTATTTCATTGAAGGGGTTTTGTGTTACAAGGTACCAAGTTGAAACGCATTTACACCGCACAATTCTTATTTCCATTTGGTTATATTACTTCCTAGTTGTGAGTAGTAGTTTATGATTATGTGTATAATGGATTAAAATATATATTTATTTATTTAAACATCATTTAAGTGGATATATATTTGATATAATTAATCTATTCTCTAATTGATTCTCACTTCAATGATATGGTCTTTTCAAGCGTTTACATTAATGTCTTAATTTTCTCAAGATTCATTACACAAGAATTTTCATTTGAGGAATTATTTGAACATTGTCTAATATACCATTTAATTTTCTCCTCCCATAGTTATTATGGACCATTTCCAAATAATAGTACCATTTTAAATTCATTGGAACATAAAATTTAGAAGATATAGTTTTTATGAAAATCTGACTTTATTTTAATCTTTAGTCATAGAACCTATTTTATTCTAAAAGTCATATTTTTATTAAAAAACCTTTATAAATGGTTTTAATATTTTATTAATTACATAGTAAATAATTTTTTACCATTTTCCTTCCATTAACTAATTTTAAAAGAATATTCTTATTGGTTTCAAAATAAATAATTTTTCAATACTTTTTACCATGAAAAATGAATGCTCTTTTTACCTCACATGGAATGTACAGATTTAGTTATATCATTTTATTGATGATTACTTAGCCTTTTTAAAAATGTTGATTTTTTAAAAAAATATTTTCAAAAGTATCCTTCAATGAAAAATTGATTCAAAATTAAATTTATTTTTTCCTCAAGAAAGTTTTTGAAATATATTTTATTTCTATTTATCTAGGAAAAAAACCTCTTTATTTTAATCCAAATATGATATGTTGTATTGATATCATCAATATTATTCTTATGGTTGGTATTTGGTTGATTTATCCAAGGACAGTATTCATATTTACTCCCTTGACTCTTTTCATGTACATGTTTATATACTAAACTGTATATAATTTTTATATAAGCTGTTTGCCATGAAAATTTATATCCTAAATCTTATAATTTTACTAATATGTTATGTTTAATTTATTAGTATTCCTTCACAGATATTTGTATTAAAATTTTTTAAAGTGGTATGGGACATGATGATATTTTTATAGATTATATTCCTAAAGTATAATTTTATTTTTCATCCAGTGGTACTTCCATTCCTCAATATAAACATCCCTTGTTGTTAATTATCCTCCAATGGGGAATTATTAATAAATTATTATCTTCTATTATATACATAGTTTTGATAAGGCATATTATTTATTTTTATTACCCAAAATGGGGATTAATTTAGATAGGTATGACAGAGGTGTGTCCTGGTTATAGAGAGCCACTCAATTCATCAGTAGTCTCATGAGGTGATTCTAGTTCACAAATTTTATGGGTTTCAACATGATATACTTAACCGTATTGTGAAACTTATTAATGGTAATTGTTATCTGTACCTAGGAAACATGGTGTTAGATAATTACACATTTCACTAATTTAGTTTTAGTTATTATTCAACCATGAGATTTTGTGTCCAGATATCTATAGATACATTACATTTTCAGTTAATTGATTATATGGAATGTGTTTCAGTTTCTTACCATGCCAAATTTATTTTTCATAATCTTTTTATTTGAATAGAACGTGTTTCCAATTATGACTCATCCAAATTTTGTATTAATTTCTTTATCATTTTTTGATAACATGGTATGTGTGTTCATTTCTCTATTATTCCATTATTAATATTCTCGGGTATTCATTATTTTTTATGGTATAATTTATCCATACTTATAATTTGATCCCACCCTTATTTTGGTTCCTTTACTCGGTAATATAAGAAAAATACTTTGAAATATATATAGGGATATACTAGATGGAATAATGTTATTATCCATGAAATTAAAAAATTATGTTATAATTACTTTATTAACTTGTAATAAAAGACTCTCTTATGTTCTTGGTTTACCAATACCTCTATAATTTTTAAAACATTAGGATTTGATTCCTTTTATTCATTCTAATATAATGGGTGCATACATCGGCTTCGAGCTTTTGGGGGTTTGTTTCATTATAGATGGTATCAGAGGATGTTTAGTATAAACCTTGGGATCTATATTTACGAAAGAATAGGTTATACAACATAATACTAAGGTATAATTTGACGATATGAATATAATAACATCATATAATTTTTTCAAGGTAGAGATTATGTGAGTAATCATAGTAATAAATACATATATAGGCATTAATAGTCGATTTGGTATTGGTAAAAATGTTCCTGGGAGTAACTACTTTGAGATGGTGCATCATTCATGAATTAGTGTAATCCGGTACATTACAATGGGAATTACTACGCACCTGGTTTGAAACTCTCATGGGAAAAACATTGGATAATTTGAATTTTCCATAAAAACCGTTATGATGGATTTGAATAGATAATAAAATGAATCAGGATAAACCTAATGTTTTTTATATTGAAGATAATATTTCATGTGTTAAAACTATTATAAATGATATTATAGATAAACTATAGGCAAATAGAAGTCATATGTGTAAATAAATTGGATGTATATATATTATCAGTTTTTTATTACCATTATTAAAATGTTATATAGTAACTATATTTATTTTAATGATGTCCATCATATTTATTTTTGAAATTTTATTAATTTTGATATAGAAAATGAAAATATAAATTTTGTGTGAGGGGAAATAAATCCCATGAACGTTGTAGTTCCTGAAACCACAACCAAAGGACAAATATATTTTCACTACAACTACTAACCTACCAAATGTCCTGGTTAATATGCATTTTTTTAAAAAAGTGAAGAATACATATTAATCATGAACTAGTCTTTTAACTATTTATGTTTAGATATTAATGTGTTATCAATATTTGATTTTGATAATGAATATAGAAAAATAGAAATACTTTTTTCATTTTCGGCCTTATGACACAAAAACTATTTATTTTAGTGCTTTTAGGATCAATGTTAATTTTTGGATACCCATTTCTTAATGTGTGGGGTGAATTAGAATTTTATCAATGAAAAATCAAAAGATATAATTTTTCATATGATATAAAAATTTATCAGGTTAGTAAATTTCATTATATTCATAGTAAATAATAGAGTATCTCAACATTAGGAGCAAGATCATTAAAAAATGTTTTACTAATACCATGATTATTGTTGAACTGCTAGAAATTTAAATAATCATATGTTTACGGCTCTATGGACATGTACTTTCCATTGACCATTCAATTGTTTTTATTGATTTCCTCAATTACACACTATAAATATTCATTTTTTCCCTATATATGTATCTTTACATTCCATTAATGATCTCTAACTTGAAGACCTAGTTATATGTTATTCCATGTGTCCATCAAAATTCATTTTTTATATTTTCAATAATATTTCTTACGAAACATTATCTGTATTTGGGTTATCAAACATAAAAAATATCATAAAATATATCACCAATGTTGAGATTAATTTTTGAGGATACACTTTAGTAAAGGTTGGGAGAATGTGATTCCCCGAAAATTTAAAATAGAAGCATTTTAATTGATAACATCTATGTCACACAACACCATGAACATATGGGAATTAAATATCATAAGAGTTTATTATAGAAATTTAATATATTTTATAGCTTTCAATGCATGTAAAACAGATATAGAATACTTTTCACACAACAATGAGTTTCTTCAATTGATTGTGTTACAATCAATATCGAGTTTTAAGAAATAATAATATATTATTAAACTATTATTATGTAATATAATAACATAGAAACCAGGCTTTATGAATAGTATAACATAAAATTTGAAAATATAATATTTACACAAAAATAAAAATTTTTCATTGGTTATAAATTATTTATATATAAATATATTAACAAATTTATAAAATAGAATATTTTTATTGAAAACTATTTTTATTCTAACAGAGAATTTTTATCCTAATATATTATATTTGAAAAATTTTGTATGTGATTTTAATGAAATATAAAAATTATATATAAAATGAAATATGTTTTATATTAATCCAATTGGTTTGACATGCATAATATATGAATATAAAAAATTGAACACGTAAAAACCGATAAGTTTAATAATGCAATTTTACAAACTTTTAATGATAAACCTATATTAAATGAAAATTTTAGAAAATTTATAAATTTTGTATGTAAAATTAATAATCAAATATGAAATAGAAGAATAAAAAATATGTTAAGGGGAATTTTTTATATTTTACTGTGATGTTTTATTTTTTTATAAATGGTGAAAAATACAGTGTTTTAATTTGGAATTACTTTTTTATTACTTATATATAAGAATATTTTATATTTCAAATTAGTTTTAAAGTTTAATTATATCTATTAGTAATTAATTAATACAATCTTGGTCATGTTAAATTCGTTCACATTGAAATTTGATACAAAACATGGCAAACATTTGACCGTTTTTCATTTAAAACCACATTGATGTCCCATTTGTGAGATTAAATTTAAATACATTTATGACAATTATGTTATTGAAATTTGTATAAAATGAGTCAATATTTGGAATATTAATATCTTATAATTTTTAATATGTCCAACTTATATTATTACCAAAAATATTATTGAATTTGATTTAAAATAAATACAACATTTAAGAGAAAAATTATATTCAGATAGGACTAAACCTCAAACTTAAGGACAAATGACCTAGAAATTTTACCTAATTCCTTGGATAGACATATTTAGACCATATAATACCTTTATAGGTAAAGTACCATTATTTATTAATCATTAGATAGGAAAAATGTTGGTGAAGATCCTATTTCCAAAATTTCGTAGAGCGTCACTCCTCATCAATTATAAGAAGGCATCATCTCCTCCCATATCCTCACACTTGTAAACTGAAATTAGCTCAACTAATATCTAAAAAAATTGAATCTATTAATCCAAATACTAATACTAGAAGCCTCTCCTTGGTAATAAATCAATAAAGTGATTCCGTTTGGGGTAAAACCAAACAGAGTTACCTAATTTAGGTAACATCCTTCTTCAAGCACTTTAGTTTTATTTATTTCTCCAGTCATAAAATTTTCCTTATTCCATGATTATATAACATAAAAAGTATCCAAAATATAATTATATTTTTTTAATTTATTGGTTTTACATATTATTACTCACACATTCCTATAATGGGTAATAAACATACCATTTATGTGCACAAATAAATTCCACCTCACGAAACAATGTTATTCATTTTTCATTTAATATATACCATGGTTTCTATTATTATGGTCAATATATTCATATATTCATATATGATATTTATAATGTATTTATTCTTCTGTATTTTCTTATGTAGTAGACCATTTTTATTTCCATCTTGTTGAAATATTATAACATCGTTTGTGGATGTGTGGACTATCACCACCTCAAAGTGGCGTGGTTTATTCACATTATACATTAAATGTATTAAGAATAGTTTTAATAAAACAAGGTTACATATATTTCATATGTTTTATAACATAATTATTATATACACATATATCATTTACTTATAATTAATTAAATAGGAAAAGGAAATTCAAGTAGCATTCAATCATACACACAACATACCATCACCGTGAATAGTGCATTTTAATTCAAATCTCAAAATATTATGGATTATCATAAATAAAAAAATAAATAGTATATATTATATTAAAATCAGTTATTAAATTATAGAAATTACCAAACCATTATCAAATTATTATTAATAACAAATAAAAAAGTCCAACTTACCATCACCGTGAATAGTGCATTCAATCATACACACAACTTACAATCACCATGAATAGTGCATTTCATATCAAATCTCAAAATATTATGGATTATCGTAAATAAAAAAATAAATAGTGTATATGATATTAAAATAATTAATTAAATTCTAGAAATTACCAAACCATTATCAAATTAATATTAATAACAAATAAAAAAGTCCAAAAATACTCAAAAACTAGGAAATTAACACCTATAATAGTGAACATAATGAATGTTTAATAACAAATGATTACAAATATATTCTATGAAGTTAATATATGATATTATAAATTTTATTATTGTTCATTTTAATTATATTAACTTGTATAAAACCTGTATATTTGAGTATAATGTATATTCACCAAAACGCAAACACAAGTTAAGGGATTTTCATTACAAATTTTACATCTCTGAGATAAATTTCACATTCCCAACTTACATGTTTTGTGTGGTGTATCTACATTCCATTTAGATATATTATACCATGAATTATTTTATCATAATGTTATTTTGAGTTTTAATATGAATTATTTCTTCTAATTGGATTTGAGATATACGTTAGAAATTGAAAAAGAAATTTCATTACCTAATTCACCTTTCTTTGGGTTATATTACTTCATCGATGTCGTTAATATTTTTGGATTATGTTAATAAAGAATTAGACTATTTATTAATATATTAAAAGTTACATTATATATTTTTTAGTTAAAACACATAATCTCTTCTCTGATTTATTCTCACTTCAACGTTATTGTATTTTAGAGGTTTTACTTTACATTTATAATTTTTTTAGGACAGTTTACTCTTGAATTTTCATCAGAGGAAATTACTTGATAATATTATTATAAAACATTTAATTTCTCCTATATTTTATATTCATAAAATGTTTCAATTTATAGAACCATTTTACCACTCTATGTTATATAAAATGTTTTATTAATAGTGTTTTAATGAAAACCCAGCATCATTTCCCCCTTTATTCAAAGAACCAATTAACATCTAAAAAAATTTATTTTAAAAATTATTGAATTTTTTTACCTTTTCAAAATGATTTAGTAATGATATTTTTACAATTTATCTATACTTCCAAATCTTTCAAAGGAATAATCTTGTAACATTCTAAACAAGGCATTTTTATAACCTTTTGATCATGCAAAAGAAATGTTATTTTTACCACGTATGACTAGTACAAGTTTACTAACATCACAGTACTAAAGCCTCTTTTTCATGTTTATATGGATAAAGTTTTATGGATAACATTTTAGAAAGAAATTTTCCAAAAATTTAATTTTTGAATATATTTTGAAATTTTAATCTTTATTTTCCTCAAATTTGTTATTATAAGATCATTTATTTTTACTTATCAACAACAAAAATCAAATATGTTTTACTCCACATAGGACATATTGTACTGATACCATTTTTATTCTTCCTATGTATGGGTTTTGATTGATTTTTCATAGGACAATATTGATATTGTCTTTATTAATTCCTTGTATTCAACTTGAAACATTCAAATTTTTAAGATCACTAAACATTAAATTTCAATGAATTATACAAAACATCTTTCATGGATATTCTTTTCTCAAAAAAATATCATTTTTACATATTCATTTAATCTTTAAATTTAATATCATGAATCTCCTTACTATCTTGATCTTACCTATTTATTTTATTTTTATTCTTTCAAGGGGACTAAGATTCAAATTTTTAATAGTGAAATGATACACATTGAAAATATTAAATACTATTTTCCACTAAAAAAATTTAATTTTTCGTTAAGTGTTACATCTATTTACCAAATTCAATTAAACATTTTGTTACATATCCTCCACTAGGAAATTATTGATAAATTATTATGTCATATTCAATATAAATTTTTGATAGAGCATATTATTTATTTCTATTTTATGATATTTGGATTTCATTGGATAGGTTCATCAATGGGATGACATAGTTATAGATACCCCCCTAATGAATCAATAATCCCATGAGATGAAATATTTTCAAAAATTATATGGGCTTCTACCGGATATGCTAAATAGTATTGTGAATGGTCTTGATGGTAATGGTTATATGTACCTAAGAAACTTGTCATCTAGCAAATAATAATTTTCCACATTTAGAATTGGTTACTATTATTACATGAGTATTTTCATCAATATATCAATGGATGTATTTCATTTTCAGTTCATTGATTAAATAGAACCCATTTCAGATTCATACATTACCATATTTACTTTTCCATATATAGTTATTCTCATAGAATGCGTTTTTTTATTACCATACTATATTTTTTAGTCACATCCTTCTTAATTTTTTGATTAAATGGTTTTTGGAGTTAGTTATTTTCCATGCCAAAAATATTAGTCTCACTGATTCATTAATTCATCAATTATATTTTACCCTTACTGATCATTTGAGATCACCCGTATTTTTT
Source organism: Viscum album (assembly GCA_963277665.1). NCBI lineage: Eukaryota > Viridiplantae > Streptophyta > Magnoliopsida > Santalales > Viscaceae > Viscum > Viscum album. The sequence continues at coordinate 233,670,912 of OY728157.1, read as the reverse complement.
CCCTTTCGCCTAGAATATATAAAGTGTACTATGAATGATATATAGGGATATGCTATATGGAATAAATTTTCTATCCATGAAAGAAATTAAATACAATTTAATTAGTTTATTGATTTATGATAAAATAATAATTCATGTATATGGTTTTCCAAGACTACTAAACTCCTTGGTTTTTCTTGATTTTATTCATTGTCATCTCGACAATGTAATTGTGGTAGACACCAGATCTAGGATTTTGGGGGTCGATTTCCTATAGTTTAAATTTTTAAAGTATTATGTTTATAATTTCCATGAAAAATTATCGTATAAATTATATACATTATTAAATGATATATATTGTAACAAAAGTATTGTAAAATAAATGGCGGGTCAACATAAAATGGTATTAAATGATATTTTTATATTTCTAGAAATTAGTATTATAAAACCTTAGTATGAATCCAGGATATAAATTTAAATATAGGGAAACAATATGGTATTTTGTATAAATATTAAGTATGTTTTTTCTATGAAATATTTCTATTCCAGGATAAAAAAAATGTGGACGTGGATCTAGAATTATTTTCCTTGATGTTAATAACCCAATTAAAGGCCTATTGAGTTCGACTTAATCCATACATGGTGCATGAAAATGGGTCTTGATCACATCTTGTTTAAAATTTTTAGGTGATATTATTTGTTTAATCACATGAATTTACTAACCATTATAAAGGATATGAAGATATTTTAATCATTTTTTAAGATCAAATTATATCATCCTAAAATCATGTATGTATGGAATAATATGATTAAGCTTTCGTTTAAATTTTTTATTATTATATTCCCAATATATTGAAATGTATTATTTAGGAATTATACTTCTAGAAAATAATTGAAAGGAAATCGAATGAATCGGGAATACAATAGATGATGTAGATAATTTGATGATGACCATTCCAATATTGGGGGAGGCAGAGTTGGAATGATTATAAAGAAGAAGAGTTAAATAACTCATATTATAGAAAAATAATGAAAACCATGTCGATCATCCCACATCACTAGGTAAAAAAACATGTAATTTAATCATTCATGTGTCATTGAGGAATTATTTTTTGAGAAATTTCCATTCCAACAATCAGATAATAATGCATAAATAGTAAATAAAATATTTAATTTTTTACAATATAGTTTTGATAAAGTTAATTTTAATTTTGAAATATATCACTTAATAGATGTAGATAATTTGTGGATGATAATGATTAGGAATAAAAAACCAAAGGATAATGGGTAAGCCTTAGAAAGGGAAAATTTTGAAAAATATTTTATCAAAATATATTTTCATCATAACACATGGTTCAAAAAACATTGGTAATTAATTTATTTGAAACAAATATAAAATGAATATGTGGGGAACTATGATATTGAATTTACAAGGTTTTTGCATTATTGTACAATATATTCCATCGATTCTGATATGATTTTAGATTGATCATTTGGATTACTAGGAGCATATCTACGAATAAATTTTCAATATGTGACTTCAGTATTTAATAAGAAATATTTAAATATTAGGTAAAATTTAAAATGGTGTTTGGAGGTGATCAATGGACTTATGAAAAAAATTAAAAATATGAGAAGGGTGAAGAAAAAATATAAACAAATATAAATGTGAAAAAATTTATATAAAAAATTTGAAAATACTATGGGAAGGCGAATTTGGTGTTTGTTTCAAGGAAGTGTAATGTGATAAAAATGTGTAAGAGTTAAAAATATAGATTTATTCATTCATGGAGATGTAAATCCCCAACATGTAAATGCCCAGGACTGATCGAAGATGGGGCAAGATCAACTTGATGTGATATGCTTCAACTATTGAGTACATAATTATATGGCGAATAATTGTACAATTAAAAATATATTATAGGGAATACACCATCAAAACCACTATATGAAAAGAGTTAATGGTCATTTTTTTTCAATTACTGTGTTTTAATTATATGTTCATAATGATGTTTTAAGAGGTCCACTCATAATACACTCAATGATTATATTTATTTATTTTATTCGGTTTCTATTCATTCTATAATTTATGTCATGTTCTGGAAGAACCAAAAGATAAAACATGAAATTTTAGTGGTGGTGTTATATATTAAAAATCATGGATGACCTATGAGGGAATAAAATATATATAAGGATCCCCCACATTAACATCTGTGAGTAATGTATATCAACCAACATTGTAGAAATTCCTATGGAGGAATTTGATATAATACTTGTGATGAATTGGTTATCAAAATATAATTACATTATCAATTGTATAAGAGAGGGGATATCTGTAGTATTTATTGGAGAACCTCTAATCATATTAAAATGGGTGATTTCCCAAAAAGATTATTTCTATAAACATCCTCTAATTTTTTTCATTAGAGAAATGATTAATGATGATGTATAGGAAATATGAAATATAAAGATATGATTTATGTATATTTTTTAGAAATACATATTTTAAATTCCAAAAATGTTTTCGAGATATCCTCTAGAAATAGTGGTAGAGTTCTATATATTTATTTTACCTATATCCAAACCAATATATGAAAACCCTTTTAGAATTTAATAATTGGTGTTATATAAATTATTGATTAATATTCATGATCATTTTTAAAATGGTATTTTTGAAGAAGATTTTCATAATGGGGAGAACACGTTCACTATCTAAAGACGAAGCAATGATAAATTTTAATCTAAATTGATTATAGAGAATGTGATGACATCACAGTGACGAAAGAATATACCTTTCCAAGGATTGAATATTTGTTTGTCCAACTAAATGGATCTCAATTTTCTTCCAAGATTTATTCTTGGTATGGGTATCATAAATTGACTGTTAAAATATAATATTATCAAAATAAATCAATCCAATTATGATATGGAAATTATGATTTTGTATTTTATATCCTTCAATTTCAATAAAACTCATTTTATATTTTATGATTTTTTTAACTAACTCTTTTAATGAAAACCCTAATAAATTAATAATGGTATCTATTGATGATATTATGATATATTCTAAAATAAGTGTGTAGAATGAAGATAATATTTGGTTATTATTATGGAATAAATGGAAGGCAAATATGTCTGATAAATTTACCAAATGTTATTTATGGATTTAAAAATTACATTTTTTGGAAGAAAGCATTACAAAGGAAGGAATATGAGTGTATCCAGCATTGAAAAAGGTTATAGAGGTGTGGTTATGTTCAACAACTATAACTAATATTCATAATTTCACTATCCTAGAATGATAAAATATAATATTTTTTAACTTTTTTTCACAAAATTATAATCAATATGAAATTTTAAATCGAAAAAGAGTTATGTATATCTAAATAATAGTGTGTAAATTTTTTTCCATGAAATAATGTTGAGATCAGTTAGATTACCTATAATAAATTTACCCTCTATTGGGGAAATTTGTTTCTTTATTATTGATTCATACATAAAATGAGTTTGATGTTTTATAATGTAAATAATTTCAAATTTATTTTTTCCACATTAGAAAATTTAAATACTCATGAATTTAATTATCCTACCCATGATATAGAGTTAGATGAAGTCATTTTTCCTAATAGATATGGATACATTATCTCTATAGTGAAGATTGATATATTTACACAACCACCATGTTTTGAATTATATAATCACAAATAATAAATTAAACATGATTGAAAATAGATATTTGAAACTTCTTAAATACTATGATTTGGTAAGTCATTATCACCCTAAAAGTGTAAACAAAATCATAGATTAGTTGAGTATGAAAGATCACAGTGTTCTTAAAATTATTTTTATTGTATGATATCCACTAATCATGGACAAATATTTTTTGGACATGGGAATCATAAGAGGAGGGATACCAAAAATCCAATCCAATATGATTTCTCAATAAAAAAACCAAGATTAGTTCAACAAAACTATAGTGGATCATCCATTTGATTAAAACGAAAATAATAGTTATGACAAGTTTTTATGATTCATGAATTTGATATGAATCACGGGGGGCTATATAATTTATTATAACGAAATGTATATAGTCTATTTTATAGATAATCTAGGAGATAAAAGATGAATACCATATCTCAATAGTCTTTATACACCATGAAATCAACAAAATGTATAGGGACCTTCATGAATATTATTGTTGAGAAAATATGAAATGGATATTTTTTATGAAAATATTTTTTTCTATGTGTGTTAACGTAAATGGACATTATAAACACTACCCATACATATATGAATGTGGGGTAACATCATTTAGTACATCGTCAGTGTACTTATGAAGACACCTAAGAGAAACAATTCAATTTCTATAATCATTGATAGATTGAAAATATATACAAATTTAATTTTCACCGGAGATTATTTGAATTAAGAGATCATACCACTCCTCTATATAAATGAATTAGTGAGACTCTATATTGTCCCACTTTCAGTTATTTATTTTTGAGATCCAATATTTTCCTCAAAATCATGGATGACCCTTAAAAATGATATGAATAAAAATGTAAATTTGATCATTGACTTCCTTGCTATAATAGATGTGTAGTCCAATAAGTCTAATAATACATTTGAGGAAATGTTACAGGCTTTCTCACATGATTTTAATTTGAGTTTTGATCAATGTCTTCGACTTATTTAGTTCCATTTAAACTAAATATCCAGTCAAGCATTCAAATATAATATTTTGATCCACTATATTAAAAATGGTATAGGACAGTATCATATTGGGATAAAGTTGGAGAGGAGAAATAGTTGGTGCCAAAAGGGTTAATGAGAAATAAATAAAAGAATCATGTGATTAAAAACAAATCAACTCCACTCAAATTCAATAAAAATGTTTTACTGACAAATAATTGAATGACATGAAGTTTCCTTTGGGGGATCATATATTTTTTAATTAATCATTAAGAAAGTAAACATATGAGATTTGGAAATTAGTGGATACTGTGTCCAAAGAAATTAGACCATTTTATATTCTAGAGCATGTTGGAGAAGATTGTTATCGATTAGTAGTATCAAAAAAATTTCTGACGTCCATGATGTATACCATGGGACCCTAATAGTAATGTATATATATATATATACCATAACATGTACTTGATAATAATGGTTTTCATTGGGATGATGACTTTTCATATGAATGGGATCCAATCAAGATCCCTGACATAAATGAACATGTGTTGGGGAAAAAGGAATCACAGCCTTTTATAGGTCATTGGAAAAATCAAAATTTTGAAGAGGCATCTTAATAAACAGTGTAATTAATGAAATATAAGTACCCTCACATATTTTCCCACTATTATGTAAAATTAAATATCTATACAAAAATATGGTTATGTTGGTGAATAATGTTACAACATGCAATTTTTTTCCTTATGTAAATGAACTATAATTTTATCAATAACTTTTTTTATATTTTAAAATATTAGTAAAAAATAATATTTTTATATTTCCCAAGAACATTACACATCATGAACTCATATAAAATAATAAATGGAACAATAATAAAGGGATATAAACAAGGAAATAAAATAAATTTACTATGTTGTTTAATTCAACTAAGAAGAACTATCATTCCATATATATCACAAAAATAAAGAGAATCATTCAAAAAAGTTACATTATAAAAGTAATTATAATAAAAATCATAACCGATGTAGTGTTTGTGAAAATGATAATGATGGTATATTTAAAAGTAAATATAGTTTTATTTTATATTTATTATTTTCCAAAATTAATATGAAAACTATGACCATTAGTTAAAAAAATTTGGTCATTATTTTTATTGGTTACCTAAATGAAATTAAGTGACTGTCTAGACTAGTTTATAGTTTAACAAAAGAATAATTATTATTATTTTGAAAATAAATATATTCCATTTAGATAAATAATATTAATATTTTATTTCTGAAATAAATGTAATATAAAATGAATTATCTTAAAAATCACATATTAAATTATAATATAATTTAATGATGGTTTGTATATTTTTTTGAAGGGGATACAGTTAACTATATCATAAAAATTGTTTATTTTCATTATGTAAATATTTTATTTAAATGTTATAATTACAATATTTAGATTCTTAAATTTATAAAAGGAATTTAATGTTTTGAATCATCAAATAAAAATTATTTTTTTATGATTTTTTAATAATTTTGTGATGGAGACAATTTTTTAGAAAGAAGTTTTATTTTCTACATTACAGGACCACCGATTTTATGGAATCAGAATTTGGACATCATGATTAATTATGTAATGAAACGTTTTATTAAAAAATAATTTATTATATTATTTATAAAAAAATTGAGAAATATTCATAGTAATTTATAAATTTATATAATACTTTTTTGACCGAAAAATTTTATGTTTGGAAATGAACATTATTTTTGGTGTGAGTGAATGAATTATCTATTTTGGAAGTAATTAATCGGTTTATGAAGGTTGAATGTATTCCCAATCCCTCTCATTAATTATTTATCCAAAAAAGAGAATGTCATTAAATTTACCAACAATTGGTTGGATTATATTAAAAAATAACCAATATTTAATCATTTAAACCTCACTCCTTCTAAAGTATAAATACCAGCAATTAAACATTCCTCTCAACTCAATATTTTTATTATACAATGTTATTTTTAATTTTCCTCCCAAATAGCCCATCTATTTTACCTTCATGGTCTTAATTACAATCCTTATGTTGATGTAAACAAATCATCAAGGTTGTGTAATTCTCCTCTTCTTCATTTCATTCAAGCAATAAATATTTTTGAGTCTTCTTGTTACTAAGGATTATTTTATTTCACGAATTTTTGAACTTCCCCGTACTTCTACAAAAAAACAGCAATGTTATGCCACAATTCTGTCTCATTATGACCTCCATTTATTCTATATTTATACCATTATGTTCCCAAAATAATTTCATTAATTTCTCATTTGAAACGGTCAATTAAAATGTCTTGAATACCCAAAGCACTTCTATTTTAATGGATACTACAATATTTGAAGACATAATTTATTTATTCCTGTTTTTACATGTAGTAAAACCACATTCTCATTTCATGGGTTAAAAAATAATAATTTTTCATTTCTGTAAGGACCTATGTACACAATTATTTTTTGAAAACTATTATTTATTATCCTCATGTTATTGATGAAATGTTCTATTTTGATTCATTTAGAAAACATATGTTTATACATATGATGGGTGTGAACAGAAGGACTCTAATCCATTATGTAATGAAATAATCTCTAGAGATGACATGTTTTACGATACATTGTTAAATAACCTTTGTAATTATGATTTATAACACCCTGGTGATAAACCATGGTGATATGGTTAAAAATATCTCATTTATATATAGTATCCACATTTTAATGTAATTACCCATGTTAATTCCATTATAATATACATTGTAAAAATATGATAATGTATTAATGATATGAATTATGTCACATTCTATCTATCTATCTTTTTTATTTATTTCCTTTACTAGGATTTATGATAACCCCTTACACGGATGTATAGAAACAGTATATGAGAATAATAATATTTATCATCAGATAAACAAATTAAGGATAAATTCAAGTGGAATAAAAAAATATTTATGTTTTTCATGTATCATGCTTCCAATTTCTAAGATATTGAACCCTAAAAAATATCAATTTTTTTTAAATTCTAATTCATGTAATGATATTATTATGAAATAAATAGGATATTAGACATGTAAATATACTCTAAGAAGAAAATTGATATATTCCTTGGGTTTTGTAATGTTTCTCGAGTTAAGGGTGATCATATGAGTGGTTATGGATTGGTGAAATAAATCAGTTTTGAGGAGAATTAAGTGATTATTTTTCCGGATGGGTCTAGAATATAGTGATGGTTTGTCCAATTACATACAATCGTGATCATATTGTTGATGATATGTGACATTGTAGAACGTTATTCATGATTTTTTGATTGGTTTTTACTATAGTGGTAATGTATTATTGTGGAAATAGAAATTTTAGGAAAAACATGTATGGATTGTGATACATCATTGGATTATACATTGGATTGTATGGTTGGTATTCAAATTTTATTATATGATTTTAGTGAAGTGAGTACTTGTCACACATGGTGACCATTGGGTTATGAATCATTAAGTAGTTGTGTGTGTGGAATGAGATCATATAATGATTAAAAAAGAAGATCACTAACGTTATGGACTACACTTTTGATGAGAGTTCTGATGACCCAATGTTAGGGGATGTTAATTTTTTGGGTTGAGTTCTGGTGTAATGGTAGAACATAACATGAAACTTACATTCGATGAATGTGGTAGATAATATTATATCAGGAGGTGTGATAAAATTGTTTTGATCATTATATATTTTGAGGATGCACTTAAAGAGTTATAAAATTATGTATAAATAGTTGAGAGTAATCTATTTTCTAGCTCATCATATGACCCACATTTTGAAAAAAAATTCAAACATTATCTAGAAAGATGCTCATGTAATGATGGGAATATATTGAGGATGGTAGTTTATTATATAGATCAGGTATGTGTTGGGAAGTCATGTTCAGACATTGCATATGATAATTGATGAAGGATGTAGAATATATTATTTATTTTATATTAATTAGGTTTAAAATTAGGTTACTCATGTGGTGCAGAGTATTAAATCCATCTCAACATCCAGATTTTCTATGGGTAGGATAATGGATTTGATAAAACTGGTTAGTGGTGTAACACCCCAAGCTTCCACATTACGCTAATTTTTGAATAATATAGGTGCGTGTGTTGTACGCAACTTCAAGTTCTAACACACACCACAACCAACCAAACTAGCCGTTATGAATAGTAATACACAAATTTTGAAATTTTATCAATTTTATCTTTCAAAATGGACTTTATTTTTGGATTCGGAATATCGAAATTAGCTTTGGTGAATTATTGGTATTTTTTATGAAAAATTTCAATTTTGATGAATAGTGAAAAACACTGAGTTATAGTTTAAAACTTAATTTTTATTTAAATAATTGTTTATGTTATTTAAATTTATTTTAGGTAAAAATAGATAAATAATACCTATATAAGTTCAATGTAATTCAACAGAGTCAGTTTATAATAATTTTTGATATATAGAAATATTATTGAACTTTTCACCGTCTTTTAGCCATCTCCTAGGAAAATTTATAAATTCACATAAAAGTTAATGTTACCGCTTATGTGAGTGGAATTTAGAAAATCCGAGAGACATGGTTAATATCAAGGAGTAAAATGTGGTTCAATAAGATAGAAATAGTTTTTTGTGAATAGAAACTTTTTTCTTTTATTTACCACAGTTAAATGTAAATAGGGTAATTAAGGGTAAAAATAATAATATTATTACCCTAACACATGTCCAAATTCTATTAGATAAGTATAATTATACCCAAAAAAACCTTAGGAACAAAATATGAACCTATTTGGTCCACTTGGATTAGATTAGGACATTTATTATTATATAATTCAAGGAAGAGTTAAAAGAGTTAAAATCAATGTTTAATAACTAAAACATTTTTAATATAGGGTTATACATAAGATAAATTCGATTATAAATATTAATTTGAAATATAAAAATCATTCCTATATAATGGTATTTTAATTATAATTTTTAGACCATAAATAATTTAATTTCATTATGACACAATGATAATGCATTAATTACCGTTTTAATGAACAATTAAGATAATTGATATTATAAATACCCAAATAAATGTAATTTGAGACTTTCAATGAATTAAAGTAATTTGTTTGGATAATATTACATATTAGTATTGGTTATATTAATTTTCTTAAGTAATAATGCAGTTATGAATTTATCAAAAATAAAATACCCAAATGTGTCAAAATTGACATAAAAGAGTCTTAAAAACAAATATTATATTTTTACTTGATATTAAATTCCTAAAAATATATAGATCTACCAAAGGACATATATCATGATATTTGTATCATTAATGTACCACTTCGGGGTCTATTGGATGTTTATAGTGAGTTTATTAACCATATAATATAAAAATACAAAGAGAATGGTAAATGTCAAACTAATTAACTAAGAGTTAAAACAAAACGATAAGGTTAATAAAGTGAACCAAACCAATCTAAAACCTGTTGGATGAGGGGATTTCGACTCATACCAACCTTATCCTCGAAATAAATAAAGATTTATCAATTATAACCGAATATGAATTTATTATAAGATAATATTTTAAATTTTTTCTAAGGTGCCCCTTGCTCCTCTTATATAAGGGCACTACCACTTCTCTCTAATTCACACCGTCAATGCCTTTTGGCTCAGCCAAACCATGCCCAAATATTCTCTCAACTTAACTTAATTAAACCTAGAGGCCTTATTTTTATCATAAATCCAACTTAAGGAGCCCTTTTGATCAAATCCAAAGGATGAACCTGAAAAAGAGTTAATGTTTTCACCACCCTCTTCCAAGTTCCATTCTTATTCCACTTCATATTTCATATTTATTTCCATTCTAAAATTATAAATCGAGTATCTTCTATATACTGTGATGTTATTATAAATATGGTACTACCATATTCAGTATTATATCCATCCTTTTAATGACATGTCACCATACGTGCGTACGTACGGCTTACCATCTCCACGTCGTGGTGTAATTGATATTCAAAACATTATTATTTGAATGTGTATGATAATGATGTGTAATTTAAGTAAATAATAAATATAACATTATAATTATTCTGTATATATGATATACCATCTAATTATATACGATTTTAATATCGAAATAATGATATTGTCGCTCGTGCGTACGTACGGACTACCGTCTCCACGAACGCAATGATATTCATTCCCATCATATCAATTCAAAACGAATTTTCATATAATGATTAAATATAATTTTTATTTACTTGATATCATTCTGGATATTAATATAATACAACCTATGGATAATATACATGGCTTATGTAACCAAACATATAAAAGAAAATGAGTATGTGAAAACCTGAAATGATGATAATACTAAAATTTTATTAACAAAGCAATATTAAACTATCATATATGATATCATATTTATGTATATGATTATTGTACAATTTAATAACAATGATGTAACTATTATACAGGAGGATAACCTACCCTTGACCAGGGAAAAGTACAAGGTAATGGTTTTTTCACAATCTCATTATTATATGATATTGTTTATGTGTAAGTATTTAATGAGACATTTTTATAATCCATGTCCATTTTTCATAGAAATGATTTCAAAATGAATATTTTAAGGATATTTGAATGGTACTATTTATCAAGATCATAATTTTAAATATTTTAAAGATTTATCTTTCTAAATCTTTTTATTTAATTTCCATGTTTTCAAAATGATTTTAAGGATTTATTTATATGGACATGAATGTTTTGATATGAAAATTCTGTTAAAAAGTTTCAAATTTGTATGGGACACTTTGATTCAAAAATCCATTTTAAATTACATACATTATAAATGTGTGACTTTTAAATGATTTTACAAAAAGTTTATCTCTCTCAAAATGTTTTACTCATCGTTTTCAACTATGTCAGCATCATTTACTGGATATTATTTTTGATTGAGGCTGATTTATTATAATAAAATCTTCCATATTGTATTAAATGAGTTAAGATATGTTTGACTATAGATGTTATATTTTTAAACCATTCATGGTTTATGGTTAATGTATTGATATTTAATATGCTTGTTTTAATATGAATGTTTATGATATGTTTAAACCTTTTCATATGAGGAATTTATTGGACTTAGTAAGTGACGAGTGGAGCCCTCTATAGCTCCTCGATTCATCGGTAGCTCTAATGAGACAACTGGACATGGAATTGGCGGAGGACATTTCCCAATTTGATGTATGGTTTTGGCCTAATCCTTAATCATTTTTAGATCTCTTGGCCGAGGCCTTGAAAAAATGTTTCAGAATATCCGGCATTATATATTCCGTCATTATGGAAATAATATTGATTGTTCCTATGGTCATTTGACTAGTAGAATACCAATGATTATTTTTTATTATGGAATTATTTACTCATCTCATATTGTTTCCATAAATGTATTAATGTTTATTATTGGTAAAGGAATGTGGTATCAAATATTCACCATGCTTAATATTTATGTCATTTTCTGCCGTATTTCTTACCCTTATTGAGCGTTTGATCTCACCCCTTTCTTTGTTTTATTTTTCCCAGGATTCCAAGAAGTGAATTGTGATTGATATGAAGGTTTAATCCAGGCGAATAATGGCATTAATAATGTATTATTTATGTTTTTTTAATGTTATATAGTGTAAAATAACATTCATGTATGTGATCTACCTTCCAAGACTGCTAAACCAATCAGTCCTTCGGGACATGATTCCTTGTAATCAGGCCAGTGTTTTAAAATAATGCACCAACATTGGGTTACTGGGGTCAGGGTGTTACAGTTGGTACTAGAGGAAGTTTAGAAATAACCTTGGAAACTGGATTTAGATAATATCTGATTATAGCACATCACCCTAATATAGACTTTGAGGATTAGTATAGAAGAACTTCTTAGAAATTTGGAAATGTAGAGATTTTGTGAGTTTGCAAGAAAATACATCCCTGTCTGGATATGAGGAGGTAGAGGCAGCTATCTCACAGATGTACCTAGGGGTAAACTCCAAAAACACTTCTTTGAGCTAGACTCGAATGGGAACTGGTGCATGACAACAGGCCTTGCTGCACTCTTGTTTACAACACTCCCAGGGGATATGCTTAGGATAATTTTCATTTTATTTAAAAATAATTATGAAGGAATTACTACTATATACCTCCGGAATGAAAGTATTTTTATGGATTATATCCATAATATATTAAATTTATGTTAGGTATTTTACATTTTTGGAATTATTCATTGCAATTCATAAACTGACTTAGTGTATGCCATTGTATAGATTTGGTCCCCAATAGAAGGAATGTGAAATCCAGCAATACGTATGATCCAAAGAGTAATAAGGATCATATATTTCACAGTATTAAGCCAAAATTAAGAAGGGGCATAGTCTCCCATGTATTCTCAAAATTTGGAAAAAATTTAATCATGTGTTGATAAGAAAAGTAAAGAATTCCTTGAGTCTTATGGCTTTGAAGGGAAACAAGAGAAGAAATTGATGAAAGAGAGAAAGATGGATAATGGGAATAGGGAAAAGAAGAATTTTCCCATATGTGATAACTTTGGGAAGAAACACCATTGAACATGACTAAAGGGAATGTGAGTTTGTTATAATTTTCGAGAAAAAGGACACCAAGTACGTTACTACAATGGTAAGAAAAAGGTTTCAAATGTACAATGCTTCATCTGTATGGAGTTGGGACACTACACGAACCAATGTCCAAATCGTCAAAGTATGACCTAAATGATGCTATTGGATAACAATCAAGTTATGATACTACCTCATATGAAGAAGAATTACTAGTGTTCTGATGTTGTTATTATAGGATTATTTCATTGGAGTGTTGTATCCACAATATACTTGTGATATGAATTATGAAGATAAATAAGGATGGTACTGCAATACTATTTTATAGAGGATATAAGATTATAAGGTTCTAAGAATAGTGACTTAATAGTGATCTACAATTTTGGAAAAAGACATGGTTGATGGAAATGTAATTCTTAATATACTCCTAATAATGATGTAGTGATTTTGGAATAAGATATGGTTGATTTAAATAATTATATTCGATATTAATGAATAACTTGAAACTGATTAATGATTTGTTATCGTTGAAGTTTACAACATTTTTGGATAAAAGAATATATCTAGTATTATATAAAGAATAAGGGATAATTAATGTAATCAATAATGTTTTATGGTAATTCAGGATGTTACCTTGTCTTAAAATAATAAATGATGAAGGTTCTCCCATGTTATTACATGGAAAAAAGGATCTTCATTGTGTTTAACATTATTATAAATTATTTACTGTGAGTTTGGATAGTTGTATTTTGGATAAGTCTAAAGGATGGAATGGATTAAGTATGAAAGGTTTTTTTTGTATTTTTATAAAAGGACAACACACATACTGTGTGACAACCCGAGGCATTGGACAAAGCTGCGGGAATCGAATCCACAACCATAGTGCGATTTGGATTTATCACCTAGCAATGGAAAACGTGAAGTTCTTAGATGGTATAATGTAATTTTTTTAAAGGGTCTGATATGTGAATTTTAAATTCCTTATATTTGGAACCCTATACGATTATGATAAATAGAGTATTTTTTAGTTGTATTATATTTTGGAGTGAAACATGAGTTTGTGGTAGAAATTTATTAATGGATAAAACTCTAAAAATAAAGTAGGTATATCTCCTTATGATATTATACAATATCATAAATAAATTCCTCAACATTAAGAAAAGGATCTTCGAACAAAAACATTTTCCTAGATGGTACCTTAGATCATCACAAATTTATGGCTATTTGATTGATGGTCTTTTCATGGACATGTTCTCTACCACTCTTCATCAGATATTGGTGGTAAGATTTGTATTCTATATCCATGTTTTCCTACATAGAACCATAGTATGTGTTATATTCAGTATCCTTCATACTTACCACTCTTTATTTCAAACAGCGGCCTCATTAATCCATTTTTCGATATGGGTTTTCAACTATGATATTTTGAAATGTCATCCCCTAGTTTCCAATACTGAACATAAATTGCAAGAACACAATTTATTGAAGGAGGGGAGAATTTAACACCCCACGCTTCCATGGCACGCTTCTCTTTGAATAATACACCAACGTCTGTTGTACGCAACTTCGAGTTCTAACACACACCACAACCAATCAAACTAGCTGTTATGAATAGTAATACCCACATTTTGAATTTTTTTAAATTTTATATTTTAAAATGAAATTAATTTTTGGATTTGGAATATCAAAAGTAGATTAGGGTGAATTTATGGTTTTTTTTCTGAAAACATTAAATTTTTTATGAATAGTGAAAAACACTGAGTTATTGGTTTAAATCAAAATTTTATTTTAATATTTATTTGACTTGTTAAAATTTTTTTGGTAAAAAGAGTTACATAATACCTATATATGTTCAATGTAATTCATTGGAGTCCGTTCAAAAAAATATTAGATATATAAAAATATTATTGAACTTTTCACTGTCTTTTACCCATCTCCAAGGAAAATTTGCAAATTCCCATAAAACATAATTTTACTGCTTCTGTGAGTGAAATTTATAAAATATGAGAAACAGGGTTAATATCAAGGAGTAAAATGTTGTTCAATAAGATAAAAATAATTTTTTTTGGATAGTAACTTTTTACTTTTATTTACCACGATTAAATGTAAATAGGGTTATTATGGTTAAAATGATATTATTATTACCAAAACACATGTCCGAATTCTATTGGCTATGTATAATTAGACTCCAAAAAACCCTAGGAATAAAATATGAACCTATTTGGCTCACTTGGACTAGATTACGACATTTATTATTATTTAATTCAAAGAAGAGTTAAAATAGTTAAAATCCAAGATTAATAACTGAAACATTTTTAATATAGGGTTATACAAAAGATAAATTCGATTATAAATATTAATTATAAATTTATAACTATTTCTTACATAATGGTATTTTATTTATAATTTTTGGAGGTTAAATAATTTTATTTATTTATGACACATTTATGATGCAGTAATTACAGTATTAATGAAAGATTAAGATAATTGATATTATAAAAACCCAAATAAATGAAATTTGATACTTTTTATGAATTAAAATGATTTTATAGTTTAATATGACATATTAGGATTGGATATATTAATTTGTTTCAAAATAATAAAGCTACTATGAATTTATCAAAAACAAAATACCCAATAGTGTCAAAATTGACAAAAATGATTTTTTAAATCAAATATTATATTGTTAATTGATATTATATTCCTAAAAATCTAAGTTTTGTCCAAAGGACTTATATAATTATAGGTGTATAGTTAATGGACCAATTGGGGGTCTATTGGACGTTTATAGTATGTTGATTAACCATATAATATAAAAATACAAAGAGACATGGTAAATGTCAAAATAATTAACTAAGAGTTAAAACTAAATGTAAGGTAAATAATGAGACCCAAACCTATCTAAAACCTATTGTATGAGTTTATATCGACCCATACCCACCTTATACTTGATATAAATCAATTTGGAGCCATTATAAACCAAATATGAAATTATTATAAAATAATATTTTATGTTTTTCCAAAGGTTCCCCTCACCCCTCTTATAAAAGGGCACTCCCGCTTCTATATAATTCACAACTTCAAAGCCTTTTGGCTCGGCCAACCCCTGGCCAAATATTATCTACACTTCGATCAATTAATCCTAGAATCCTTAGTTTGATCATAAATCCAACCTAAGGAGCTCTTTTGATCAAATCAAAAGGAAGAAGCCGAAGAGGAGGGAATGTTTACACCACCATCATTCAAGTTCCATTATTCTTCCAATTCTTCATTCATTGTTATTTAGATTATAAAATAACAAATACCATATATTCTATATACTGTGATGTTATTATAAATATGGTACAACCATATTCAGTGTTATATCCATCTTTTGAATGAAGTGTCACTATATGTGCCTACGTACGGCTTACCGTCTCCACGTCATGGTGTAATTGTTATTCAAAACATTATTAATTGGATGGGTATGATAATGATGTGTAATTGAAGTAAATAATAAATAAAACAATATAATTATTATGTAAATATGATATACCATCCAATTATATATGATTTTAATATCAAAAGAATGATATTGTCGCTCGTGCGTATGTACGGACTAACGTCTCCACGAACACGATGAGATTCCTTCCCCATCGTATCCATTCAAGAATAATTTTAATTTTATGATTAAAAATAATGTTTAAGTACTTGATTTAATTGTGTATATGAATAATATAAAACCTATGGATAGAAAACACGGTTTATGTGACAAAACATATAAAAGAAAATGAGTAAGTGAACACCCGAAATGACGATAATACTAAGATATTATTAACAAAGAAATATTAGAAGATCATATATGATATCATATTTATGTATATGATTCTTTTAGAATTTAATAACAATTATTTAACTATTATATATGTGGTTATCCTATCCTTTACCAGGGAAAATTACAAGGTAAGGGTATTTTTCACAATCTCATTATTATACGAGATTGTTTATGTGTAAGTATTTACTGAGAAATTTTTATCATCCATGGCCGTTTTTCATAAATATGTTTCCAAAATGATTATTTTTAGGATTTATGAAAGGTACTCTTTATCAAGATTAGAATTTTTAATGATTTAATGATTTATCTTTCTAAAACTTTTTAATTAATGTCAATGTTTTCGAAATTATTTTAATGATTTATTTATAAGGACATGAATGCTTTGAAATGATAATTTTTTTAAAAATTATCTAAGTGGTACTGGAAAAGTTGATTAAAAAATTTCCTTTATATGACATCCATTATATATTTGTGACTATTAAATTACTTTACAAAAAGTATTTTTCTCTCAAAAAGTTTTACGCATCGTTTTCACCTATGTCATCATCCTTTACTAGATATTATTTTTGATCGAGGTTGATTTATTATAATGAAATCTTCCATATTGTATTGAATGAGTTATGATATGTTTGACTGTGGACATTCTATTATTCTACCATTCATGGTTTATTGTTAATTTATTGACATTTCATAAGAATGTTTTAATACGAATGTTTATGATATGTTTACACCTTTTCATATGAGGAATGTATTATACTTAGTAAGTGATAGGTGGTGCCTACTATAGCTCCTCGATGCATCAGTAAGTCTCATGAGACAACTAGAAGTGTAATTGGTTGTGGCAATTTCCCAATTTGATGTATGGTTTTGGCCGAAGCATTAATCATTTTGAGACGTCTTGGCCGAGGCCTTGACAAAAATGTTTCAGAACGTCCCGCATTATACATTCCCTCATTATGGAAATAATATTGATGGTTCATGTGGTCATTCGACTAGTAGAATACCAATTATTATGTTTTATTACGGAATTATTTACTCATCTCATATTTGTGCCATAAAAGTTTTCAGGTTTATTATTGGTAAAGTCACGTGGTATCAATTATTCACCATTTTTTATATTAATGTCATTTTCCACTGTATTTCTTACCCTTACTGAGCGTTTGAGCTCACCCGTTTTTATGTTTTATTTTTCCTAGGATACCAAGAAGGGTATTGTGATTGATATGCAGGGTTAAAGCAAGTGAATAATGACCTTCATATAGGATTGTTTATGTTTTTTTCTGTGTTATGAAGTATAATGTATCATTCATGTATGTAATCTATTTTCAAAGACTGCTAAAGCGATCGGACCTTCGTGACATGATTCCTTGTAATCATCTCAATGTATTAAAATAATGCACCGAATCTAGGTAACTGGGGTCAGGGCGTTACAGATGGCATCAGAGAAATTTTAGCAATAACCATGGAAACTAGATTTAGATAAACTCTGATTAGATAACATTACCCTAGAATAGACATTGAGGATTATTATAGAAGAACTTCCTAGAATTTTGTTAATTTTGAGATTTTTTTAGTTTTCATAGAAAATACATCCCTGTCTGTATATGAGGAGGTAAATGCGGCTCTGGCATAGATGTACCTAGGGGTAAAACCAGAAAACATCTCTTTGAGTTAACTCTAACAGGAACTGGTTCATGACAACGGGCCTTGCTGCACTGTTGGATATGACACTCCTGTGGGATACGCTTATGATAATTCTCATTTTATTTACAAATAATAATGAAGGATCTATGAGTATATACCTCATAAAAGAAAATATTTTTATAGATTATATCCATAAAATTTTAAATATATGTTATGTATTTTACAGGATTGGAATTATTCATTGCAATTCATAAACTGACATAGTGTATGCCATTATATAGAAATGGTTCCTAATATAAGGAATGATAACTGCAGAAATATATATGATCCAAAGAGTAAGAAGGATCATATCATTCACTGTATTAATCCAAAATTAAGAAGGTAAATAGTCTCCCATGTATTCTCAAAATATGAAAAAAATAGTTTCATGTGTTAAGAAAATAAGTATATAATTCTTAGAGTCCTATGGATTTGAAGGGAAGCAAGATAATAAAGGGATGGAAGAGAGAAAGATGGATAATGGGAAGAGGGATAAGAATAATTTCCATATATGTGATAAATATGGGAAGAAACACCCTGGAACTTTCCTGAAGTGAATGAGAATTTGTTATACGTTTGGAGATGAAGGACACCAAGTACGTGACCGCAAGGGTAAGAAAAAAGTTTCAAATGTACAATACTTCATCTGTAAGGATTTGGGACACTACGATAAAAAATGTCCCAATCATCAGAGTATGCCTCAAATGATGTTATTGGATAATAATCAAGTTATGAAACTACATTAGATGAAAAATAATGACTAGTGTTCATATGTTTTTATTATAGGATTATTTCATTTGAGTGTTGTATCAACAATATACTGGTTATTTGAGTTTTGAAGATAAATAAGGATTGTACTTCAGTACTATTTTTTTAGGGTTTGAGAATATATGGTTATAACAAGATTGACTTAATATTCAGCTACACTTTTGAGAAAAATACATGGTTGATGTAATGGAAATCCATAACATGGTCTAGATAATGAGGTAGTGATTTTGGAATAACAGATTATTGATTTGAATAATTATATTGGAAATTCTTGACTACCTTGAAACTAATTAATGATTTGTCATCGTTGGAGATTACCACATTTCTAGATTGAAGGAGTATATCTAGTATTCTATAATGAATATGGGAAAATGAATGTAATCAATAATTTTTTATTTTAATTTAGGATGTTACCATGTTTTAAAAAAATACACGATGAAGGTGTTCACATGTTATTACATGGAAAAAAATTCATTGTGTTTAACATCCTTATAAATTTTTTACTGTGAGGTTGGATAGTAGTATTTTGGATAAGTCTAATGGTCAGAATGGATTAAGTTTGAAAGGTTTTTTTTGGATTTTTATAAAAGGACAACACGCAGACCGTGTGACAACCCATCACATTGGACAACTCTTTGGGAATCGAACCCACAACCATAGTGAGATTGGGATTTATCAACTACCACTAGACTACGTGAAGTTCCTGGATGGAATAATGTATTTTGTTTTTTTAAAGGGTCTGATATGTGAATTATAAATTCATTATATTTGGAACCTGATACAATTAGGATAAATAGAGTGTTGTTGAGTTGTATTATGTTTTAGAGTGAATGAAGAGTTTGTGGTAGAAATTTATTAATGGATAAAACACTAACTATTAAGTACGTATATCTCCTTATGAGAATTTTCAAATTCACATATAACTTAATTTTCCCACTTCTGTGACTGAAATTTCAAAAATCCAAGAGACATGGTTAATATAAAGGAGTAAAATGTGGTTCAATAAGATAAAAATATTTTTTGATGAATAGTAACTTTTTACTTTTATTTACCACAGTTAAATGTAAATAGGGTAATTAAGAGTAAAAATGATATTATTATTACCCTAAAACATGTCTTAATTTTATTGGATAAGTATAATTCGACCCAAAACAAAATTAGGAATAAAATATGAGCCTCTTTGGTCAACTTGGATTAGATTAGGACATTAATTATTATTTAATTCAAAGAGAAGTTAAAAGAGTTAAAAATCAATGTTTAATAACTAAAACATATTTAATATATGGTTATACATAAGATAAAGCCGTTTATAAATATTCATTAGTAAGATAAAGATATTTCCTTAATAATCTTATTTTATTTATAGTTTTTAGATATTATATAATTTAATTTATTTATGACACAATGATGATGCAGTAATTACCGTATTAATGAATGATTAAGATAATTGATATTATAAATACCCAAATAAATGTAATTTGAGACTTTTTATGAAATCCAAATTTTTTATAGGTTAATATGACATATTAGGATTTTTTATACCAATTTATTTTGAGTAATAATGTTTTTATAATTTTATCAAAACCAAATACCCAATACTGTTAAAATTGACAAAACAGAATTTTTAAAACAAATATTATATTATCAATTGACATTATATTACAAAAAATCTAAGTTTAGTCCAAATATCTTATATGATGATAGGTGTATCATTAATGGTCCAATTGGGGGTCTATTTAATGTTTATAGTAATTTTATAAACCATTTAATATAAAAATACAAAGAGATATGGTAAATGTCAAAGAAATTAACTAAGAGCTAAAACATAAAGATAAGGTTAATAAAGTTACCCAAACCTGTCTAAAACCTATTGGTTGAGTGGATTTCGACGAATACCCTCCTTATCCTCGAAATAAATTAATTTGGAGGAATTATAAACCGAATATGAATTGATTTTAAAGTAATATTTTATATTTTCCCTAAGGTGCCCCTCACCCCTCTGATAAAAGGGTACTCCCACTTCTCTCTAATTCACACCTTCAAAACGTTTTGGCTTGGCCAAATCCTGCCCTGTTATTCTCTCAACTTCCCTCACTTCTACATAGATGCCTTAGTTTGATCAGAAATCCAACCTATGGAGCCCTTTTGATCAAATCAAATGGAAGAACCTGAGGAAGAGGTAATGTTTTCACTACCCTCTTTCAAGTTCCTTTCATCTTCTTGTTATTATTTCATTTTTATTTATATTATAAAATAATAAATCCAGTATATTATATCTATTGTGATGTTATTATAATTATGGTACAACCCTATTCAGTATTCTATCCATCCTTTGAATGACATGTCACCATATGTGTGTACGTACGGCTTACCGTCTCCACGTCGTTGTGTAATTGTTATTCAAAACATTATTATTTGGATGGGTATGATAATGATGTGTAATGGAATTAAATAATAAATATAACATTATAATGAGTATTTATATATGATATATGATCATATTATATACGATTTTAATATCAAAATAATGACATTATCGCTCATGCATACGTACGGTCTACCGTCTCCAAGAACACGATAAGATTCATTCCCCATCGTATCCATTCAAGACTAATTTTCATTTTATGATTAAAAATAATGTTTAAGGACTTGATATCATTGTAGATATTAATAATATACAAACTATAGATAATAAACATAGCTTATGTATCAAAACATATAAAAGGAAATGAGTAAGTGAACACCTGAAATGACGATAATACTAAAATATTATTAACAAAGCAATATTAAAAGATCATATATGATATAATATTTATGTATATGATACTTGTACAAATTAATAACAATTATTTATCTATTATACTAGAGTCTAACCTACCTTCCACCATGGAATAGTACAAGGTAAGGGTTTTTTCACAATCTCATTATTATCCGAGATTTTTTATGTGTACGTATTTACTTGGACATTTTTATCATCCATGTCCATTTCTCAAAAATATGATTTCAAAATTAATATTTTAAGGATTTGTGAAAGGTACTCTTTATCAAGATCTGAATTTTAAATATTTTAAATAATTATCTTTCAAAATCTTTTTAATTAATATCCATGTTTTCAAAATGATTTAAGGATTTATTTATATGGAAATGAATGTTTTGAAATGATTATTTATTTCAAAAGTTTCAAAGTTGTATGGGTCACTTTGATTCAAAAATATCATTTAAATTAAATCCTTTATAAATGTGTGACTTTTAAATGATTTTAAAAATATTATATTTTTCTCAAAAAGTTTTACTAATCTTTTTCAACTATTTCAGCATCCTTTACTGGATATTATTTTTTATTGAGGTTGATTTATTATAATACAAACATCAATATTGTATTGAATGGGCTATGATATGTTTGACTAGGGATGTTATATTTTTATACCATTCATGGTTTATGGTTAATGTATTAACATTTCGTAATCTTGTTTTATTAGGAATTTTTATGATAGGTTTAACCTTTTTCATATGAGGAATGTATTGGACTTAGTATGTGACGGGTGGAGCCCGCTATAGCTTCTCGATGCATCGATAGGTATCATGAGACAAATTTACTAGGAATTGTCTGAGGCCCTTTTCCAATTTGATGTATGGTTTTGGCCGAGGCCTTAATAATTTTTAGATTTTTTGTCTGAGGCCTTGACAAAATGCTTCAGAATATCTGGCATTATACATTCCCTCATTATGGAAATAATATTGATGGTTCATGTGGTCATTCGTGTAACACCACGAGATTTTATGAAAAATACTATTTTAATTTCGTTGATGTCTTGCATTGTATGCTACAACAAAATTATCTTGTGCTATAGTTGACACCGTATTAGCTTGCAGTATACACAACACTATTCTTGGCTCATGTTACACACAATTTCAAGTTCGTTTTGTAGAAATTATTCTACGCAACATTAAGTAAATATTTTATTTAATGTATAATTGAAAAAAGTTTTGAATTATGTTATACGAAACAACAATTGGAGATTTCACTACACACAACCCTATCCTAGCTTGCATTACATGCAATCACGACCTTCCTCGATAGCGTGTGTTGTACGCAATATCGGGTTTCACTAAACAATGATATATGGTTATAATATTATCACGAACTAGCCGTTATGAATAGTATGAACTAAATTTTGAATTTTATAACATTATTATTCATCTTAATCATTTTATAGAACATGGTATGAGAATAAAATAAATTTTTCAGGTAAATTAATTATTTTTAAAAAAATGCAGTTTTGCCGCCTTTTGATGACACATCCACATTAAATATAGTTTTTGACATGTTTATAAGTTCATTTATACAAAATAAAATTATTATTTGGAATCAGGATATTAAATTTTACCTTGGATAAATTTTTCAAATTATTTTGATAACTTTCATATTTTAATGAATAGTAAAAACAGACTATATTTTAATTAAAAACAACATTTTTCGTCGTAATAATTTAAGTATATAAATTATAATATTTCATGGTTTTAAAGTATAAATATAATATATTTTTACCATTTAATATAATTTATTTCATTTTAATTGATTTTACATTGAATTCGTAGGTTAAATCAATTCAATCTTTTGTAATGTTTTAAAAAAAACACATTTTCTTTCAACAACGAGATTAATTGTAATTTAATTTCTGCAACTTCTATGTATTGAATTTGTAAAAATTGATTCCATATTTGGAATGAGTGGGTCCAAATTATATTAATAGACTAATTTTTATTTTTGGGGATTATAAATAGTAACAACGGTAAATTTTATTTACCATAGTAAAAGGTAAATCATGTAATTAAGGCTAAATATAATATTATAAAATTACACTAATACTTGCCTTAATACAATTGGATGATTATATTTCGTTATAATTCATATTTGGGTCGAAATGGAATCCATTAGAACCCACTTGGAGGTGATTAGGACCTTTAGTCTATTTTTTTAATGGAAAGTGAAATATGTCTAACTCAAACTTTAATAATTAAAGTATTTTTAATATAATTTTATACAGAATATAAATTCGGTTATAAATACAAATTTGAAATGAAAAATGTTTTTATTTATCATGGTAATTAATTTGTAATTTTTAAGAGTTATTTAATTACCTTATTAGCTTATACATTAATGATGCAGAAAATATTTATTTAGTAAAACAAATCAATAATATTGTTTTTATTGAAATATTAATTCATATTAAAGGGCTCACAAACCTGACCAAAACTTATTGGTACTATATATATACACCATTAACATCCAATTACCGAATATAAGACAGTTTGGAGTCTAATAAAAGTGATTATGACACTTATATTATTTTATTATACATGATGTCAAAGTTGTGACCTCCATAATTTAATAAATATAACATTTTAAAATTTGGTTGTTTTAGAAGATAAATCTGACTAAATGTATTATTATAAAATATATAAGATTTATCTTTATCCTAGTATTTTATTTGTAATTTTTATGCAACAAATAATTATATTTAAGAATTATACAAAAATGTTGTAGTAATTATTTTATTAAGAAAAATATCAAATAAATGGTTTTTCAAATAGTAAACTAAATATTATATAAACTATTTAATGTGATACACTAATTTTATAAATTAATATGAGATGTTAGTAACCTATAAAATATTTTATTTTTAATATATCATGTGTGTGGATTTTATTTAAATTCAAATAAATGAATAGTGTCAAAATTGACACTATTGTTATTTTATAAAAATAACATATTATTAAATTGTTTAAAAATCACAAAAATATTTAAAAATTATAAATTGAAATTTATATAGTCAAAAATGTCATAAATTATATAATTATGGATAATTCATAGCACAAATGTAACTATTTATAACAATTTAAAATTTATAATCTTATTACACAAATAAAATTTAATAGATTAAATATGTATAAATCAAGTTGATAATGTATAAAATAAATTCCCTACATGTATAAATTATATTGGTTGATTGTATTACAACCCTATCGCATCTATTCTTCGAATATGAGCCATTTTTTGAGGGTTTTAAGTGGGGTTATATATATTATAAATTATTATTTTTAAGATTTCCAAAGGTTCCCCTCTCTTCCCTTATAAAAAGGGAACCCCTTCCCACTTCTCTTCACACCCTTTTGATCCTTGAAGTTCGTCCAAACCCTGACAATACCTCTTATGAACCTCTCTAGTTATATCATATAGGTTCTGGTCTTCTCAAAAGACCAACCCTAGTGCGCTAAGAAGAAGTCTAAAAGAGGTGCATCGAAGAAGAGGTAATCTCTTCAACCGATTCTTTCAAACTTCTTTCTTCTTAAACTTCTTCTTCTTTAGTTTTTACATTATAAAGTAATAACATAAGTATCACTAATATACTGATATGTTATTATAAATATTAAACAACCCCATTTCACCTTCTATCCATCCTACAGAAAATGAAATCATCGCATTTTCGTACATGCAGAATATCGTCTCCACGCCGTAGTGTAATATATTTTTCCAACACCACCTTACATGGATGGGTATAGTGGTGTAATTTATAACTATACATAGTTATTATAACATAAAAATGATTCGGATATATTTTATCATCCACTCCAATTCAATTCAATAATTATGGGAACGATATCATCACTTGTACGTACATACGGACTACCGTATCAACGATGCGATAAGATTCATTATCCACGTTAACCATTCAAAAATGATTATAAAGTATATATAAGAAATAATAATGAAATATATGATATTATAAAGATACTCGATTTATGTATATATATAATTCATCTACATACTTCTATTCAAGTCAATAAGGAAAGGAAAACAGCATTCATGCGTACGTACGACCTACCGTCTTCATGAAGAGTGTGTTTCATTTGATTAATCTATCTATTATATATATATACTGAATATATATGATATATAAATCATTTTTTACATGTTTGAAGTATGTAAATAATTATCTATGTAATAATAATATCAAGAACAACAAGTCCAAACAAGTACGATAAATAGAACGATTTTACCCAAAACCCTACATTAACATGGAATTGACAAATGAACGTGTAATATAAATATCTAAGTGAACCATATATGATATAATAACAATTCATAGGATACATTAATAACTCAATGAAATTATTTAAATCATTATACAGGAGGTTCGGATACATACGAATCAT
This sequence comes from Viscum album, assembly GCA_963277665.1. NCBI lineage: Eukaryota > Viridiplantae > Streptophyta > Magnoliopsida > Santalales > Viscaceae > Viscum > Viscum album. The sequence goes on along the minus strand of OY728157.1, from coordinate 233,644,119 downwards.
ATCATACATAAGGTAAGGGATAACCTTTCCAATCTCGTTCTTATCTGAGATTGTTTATTCGTAAGTATTTACTGGGGTTTTTGTTATCATCCATGTCCCAGTTTTATAAAAATTATTTCATGTAGGTTTAATAGCCTTTTTACCCATTTTTTAATTTTACCACATGTTATGAAAGGAATCTAACATTTTTTTACCACACGAAGATCTTTTTGACTTTTTCGACAAAAGTACAATGAAATTTTTTTTAACTTATACAGCGTGAACAGATTTTTACTGTTTCATAACGCCTCATTTTCATGAATCATAATATATAATATTGCGTGATTATTTTCAAAAAAAGCCTTTTCTTTTAAAATTTCATGGCATTCTGTGAAAAGAAAATGATTTTGAAGAAGAAAGGATATTTTCCTAAAGATTTCATTTCATGTGTTTTATCAAAAACATTTTCCATCTAAAATGGAATTATTTAATATGGTTATGATTAAAGTATAATGTATCCATTATTTAGATGGTTTGATTCTTCTTATGATAAAATTATATCCATTTTTTATGGATTATGCTATGATGGTATGATGTTTAAGAATCCCATTCTATTGTATGGGTTATGCTATGATGTATGATTTATGATTTTGTGGCACACGAAAGAATGATTTCATTATGAGATGGGTGGGACCAATATATCCCTCCAATACATTGGGTAAATATTTATATCTCATGATATAGAATGGCTGGAACGGTAAGTTAATCTGGTTCAGTAATATAGGACTAGAACAAGGAGTAAACTCGTTTCAAAAAGGGACTTTCTCCACTAATATGGTCTTGGCAGCAATTCCTTGGCTACTATGGAAATAATATCATGTTCTTAATGGTTTCCACAATAACATGTTTTATTCCAATGCTATTTTCTCATGATTTATGTTCCTTTATGATATATTCCTTACCTACTTCCATGATTTATGTCTTTGCTCAGGATTTTTTGTTTAAACATTATGTTCATGTTTTTATGTTCAATGTTATATGGTTTGTTTTATTTTCTCGATGATTAGCCTTACTGATCATTTGAGCTCACACTTTGTATTTTTTCTTTTCCCCAGGATTTCAAGAAATATTTTGGGTAAGAAAAAAAGGGGATGATCTTTATGGGATTTGTTGATGATCTTTCACCAAGATTATAAGATTATATTCCGAGTTTCCAAAGACAATAAACTATTACGATCCTTGAGTTTTGGTTTTTTGTAATGTATTAAGTATTTCGCAAAAGTAATGTATTGTCCATGTACATCAATCTTTGGGTCTCTACATTTGGTATCAGAGGAAATGTTTAGACAACCTTTCGGAATAGGGATGTGAAAACGTTAGTGAGATCCCTAGAGATATTTCTAAGGTATGTATAGGGATGTCCCTAAGGTTAAGTATATGTATCGTTTATAGTCCTAGAATTACGGTAATTATATTAGAATTAAACCTAAGATGTTTAGATGTCAAAGTAACTCCCGCTTGATTATGTTATTTTACTTGTCTGATTTTTGCCTCTCACAGAATTCTTTTTGTGTTTTAGTCAATGGAGGGAACCAGAAGGAATTCAGTTAACATTGAATCAAATAGACAAATTGGTGACTATGAGCAACAAAATTTTGTAATGCCTAGAGAGAAATATATTTTGATTATGCTTAATTAGTCATCGTGATATATGATTATCAAGGTAAAATTTAGTTGTATTCCTAATTAATCAAATAAGAAGAAGATATGAATTTTATGCATGTTCGCATGTTGAGGATCATAAAGAAATGAAGATTGAGATTTCTAAAAAAGGTAAGAAGAACCTTGATGAATACATCAAATGGAGGGGAAAATGTTATCTGTGTGGAGAGAAGGGTAATAGAGTGACTGACTGTTATGGAGTTCAATATCTTATATGTGGAGAACATGGGCATTACGCAACTCAATGCCCAAACCTAAGAGGTTATTTCTAAATAAAGGATGGACTTATTCCATGACAATCATTGAATAGGATGGATTGAAGTGTTTATGTATTGGTATTAAAGAATAATGTTGTTGAGGTACTTTTATGGTATATTGGAATATCTATGTATTGTTCAATTATGGTTTAAATAAGAATATGGTACCGATAACCATGAAAAGTGAGTGAAATATTTTTGGAAAGCAGATGATATGCGAAGAATGAATGTATAAGGAGAAAATAATATATTTGGTAGTATTCATGAGATCATGACTAATATAAGGAAAAAGTGATTCCATGGTTTGAGTATATCAAAATTTTGGGATTTTGGTATGTGGAAATAGTTAACTATTGACAGCATTCTTGTTTTTAGTAAGGGTCAATGGGTATTAATTTTTTCCTAAGAATAAAAGATTAAGGTATTAACATGTTTGGAATGCGATCAAAAAGATATATCGTGTGATATATGAGGGATAAATGATGGTATTCACATTCTTGTTATATGACCTTTTTAGTAATCATTCTCTTTATACTATAAGATTAGATAGAATTATTTTTGAAAATCCTAAAGGTTGCAATGGATTAAGTTGGACATCAGATATTATGGTTTAAGGATAGATCTTTTTGATATTATGATAGTATAGTTTTAGAAAAAAGGACAACCTGTAGGACGGGTGACAAAACGTAGCGTCGGACAAGGATGCAGGAATTGAACCCACAACTGAAGTGCGACATGCCTTCATCGCCTACCACTAGACTACAGGAAGTCCCTAGTTTGTTGAAATTAGTTTTATTTTATTACGTGATATGATAGATGAAGTATAAGTCCATTTTTGGAACCATGTACGATTAACCTCACCAAATATGTACTTATGTATATTTAATATATTATACTCACCTTTTATTGTGATAGAGACAGATGAAATGACCAATGATTCTGTCATGCGATCTTATAATACTTCACGAATGTCAAATTCAACTTCATATCTTTAAATAAGAGATGATTCAGAAATTTTTCATGGAATGACCAATGATTATTTTACACTGAAATCAAGTAATTATTTATCAATATACAAAAAAACCATCAACATTAGGGAAATGATATTGAAAACCAAAATTTTTTTCCTAATACACTCATATCAGATGAATCTGATGGTACCTTAGATCATCACAAATTTATGGCTTTGTGATTGTTGGATTTTTCATAGCCATGTTCTCTACCACTCTCCATCAGAACATGATGGTTATATTTCTCTTCCATATCTATATTTTTCCCCTATGTTGTTCTATTTGGAAACCTAGTGATTAGTTAATTTGGTTAACCGTTACGTTTCATAATTTATTTTTAAAAGTTATGTTTTTGTATTCCATTTTACGATGTGGGTTTCTATTAAATAAAATTTCAAGTAGTGAACCATTTATAACCCCGACGAATTTCGAGGGAGAAATTCATTTTAGGAGGGTAGAATGTAACACCCCGAGATTTTATAGAGAATATTCTTTTAATTTCGTTGATGTCTTGTGTTATACACTACACCAAAATTAGCTTGTGCTATATGAGACATCGTTTTAGCTTGCAGTATATGCAACACTATTCTTGGCTCATGTTACACACAATTTCAAGTTTGTTTTGAAGAAATTATTCTACACATCATTAAGTATAGATTTTATTTAGTGTATAAATGAAATAAGTTATGAATTAGGTTATACAAAACACCAAATGTATATTTCACTACACACAACCCTGACCTATCTTGCATTACATGCAATCGTGACCTTCCTCGATAGCTTGTGTTGTACGCAATACCGGGTTTCACTAAACAACGATATATGTTTATAATATTATCACGAACTAGCCGTTATAAAAAGTATTCACTAAATTTTGAATTTTATAACATTATCATTCATCTTACTCATTTTATAGAACATGGTATGAGAATAAAATAAATTTTTTGGGTAAAATAGTTATTTTTCAAAAAATGTTGTTTTGCCGCCTTATGATATCGCACCCACATTAAATCTAGTTTTTGACTTTTTTATAAGTTCAATATTACAAAATAAAATTATTATTTGGAATCATGATATAAAATTTTACCTTGGATAAAATTTTCATATTATTCTGATAACTTTCATATTTTATTGAACAGTAAAATCACGCTATATTTTAATTAAAAACATATTTTTTCATCGTAATAATTTATATGGTCAAATTATAATATTGAATGGTTTTAAAGTATAAATAGAATATATTTTTACCATTTAATATAATTTATTTCATTATCATTGATTTTACTCTGAATTCATAGGTTAAATCAATTAAATCTTTTGCAATGTTTTAAACAAAAACCCGTTTTCTTTCGACAATAGGATTAATTTTAATTTAATTTCTGCAACTTCTGTGTAATGAATTTTAAAAAATTGATTCCATATTTGGAATCAGTGGGTGTAAATTATATTAATAGACTACTTTTTATTTTTGGTCATTATGAATAGTAACTGCAGTAAATTTTATTTACCATACTAAATGGTAAATCGGGTAATTAAGGGTAAATATAATATTATAAAATTACACTAACAATTGTCTTAATATAATTGGATGATTATATTTCGTCTTATGTCATATTTGGGTCGAAATGGAATCCATTACAACCAACTTGGAGATTATTAAGACCTTTAGATTATTTTATTTAAAGGAAAGTGAAATATGTCTCACTCAAACATTAATAATTAATGTATTTTTAATATAAGGTTATACCGAATATAAAGTAGGTTATAAATACTCATTTGAAATCTAAAATAAATTTTTTCTTTATCGTGGTAATTTATTTGTAATTTTTACGAGTTATTTAATTACCTTATTAGCTTATACATTAATGATGCATAAATTATTTATTTAGTAAAATGATCAATAATATTGATTTTATTGAAACAGTAATTATTATAAAATGGCTCACAAACCTGACCAAAACATATTGGTACTGTATATATACACCATAATCATCCAATTACCGAATATATGTCCATTCGGAGTCTTATAAAAGTGATTATGACACTTATATTATTTTATTATATATGATGTCAAAGTTGTCACCTTCATAATTTAATAAATATAATAGTTTAAAATTTTGGTGTTTTAGAAGATAAATCCAACTAAATGTATTCTTATGAATGATATAAGATTTATATTCATCCTAGTATTTTATTTTTAATTTTAATGAAACAAATAAGCATATTTAATAATTATACAAAAATGTTGTAGTAATTATTTTATTAAGAGATATATCAAATAAATGGTTTTACAAATAGTAAAATAAATATTATATGAACTATTTAATTTGGTCCACTAATTTTCTAGATTACTATGACATGTTATGAACCTATTAAAAATTTTAGTTAGAATATATACTCTGTGTGGATATTATTTAAATTCAAATAATTGAATAGTGTCGAAATGGACACTATTGTTATTTTATATAAATAACATATTATTAAACTGTTTAAAAATCATAAAAATATTTAAAATTTATAAATTGAAATTTATATAGTCTAAAATGTCATAAATTATCTAATTATGGATAATTCACAGCACATAGGTAATTATTTACAACAATTTAAAATTTAGAATCTTATTACCACAAATAAAATTTAATATATTAAATAAGGATAAATCAAGTTGATAATTTTTAAAATAAATTCACTACATGTCTATATTTTATAGGTTGATGAGATTACAACCCTATCTCATAGAATATTTGAATATGAGTTATTTTTGGAGGCTTTAAAGTGGTGTTATATTTATTATAAATTAATATTTTTAAGATTTCCAAAGGTGCCCCTCTCCTCCCTTATAAAAAGGAACCCCTTCCCACTTCTCTTCACACCCTTTTGAGCCTTGAAGCTCGGCCAAACCTTGAAAATTAATCTTCTCAACCTCTCTATTTAATCATATAGGTTCTGTTATTCTCATGAAGACCAACCCTAGTTCCCTAAGAAGAAGTCTAAAGGAGGTGCGTTGGAGAAGAGGTAATATCTTCAACCGATTCATTCAAACTTCTTTCTTCTTCAACATATTCTTATTTATTTGTTTAATTATAAATTAATAACATCAGCATCACTAATATAATGATATGTTATTATAAATCTTAAACAACCCCATTTCACCTTATATTCATCCTACGGAAAATGAAATCACCGCACGTGCGTATGTACTGAATACCGTCTCTAGGCCGTGGTGTAATCTGTTTTTCCAAAACCACCATACCTGGATGTGTATAATGGTGTAAAGAATAACTATACATATTTATTATAACATCATACTGATTCTGATATATTGTATCATCCACTCTCATTCAATTCAATAATTATTGGAATGATATCATCGCTCGTGCGTACGTACAAACTACCGTCTCCACGACGCGATGAGATTCATTCTCCATGTTAACCATTCAAGAATGATTATATAGTATATATAAGATATAATAATGAAATATATGACATTATAAAGCTACTGGATTTATGTATATATATATATATGTCAAATACTTACTTCCATTCTAGTAAACAAGGAAAGGAAAACAGTGTTCATGCGTACGTACGACCTACCGTCTCCATTAACGGTGTGTTTCATTTCAGTTTTCTATCTATTATATATATATATACTGAATATATATGACATATAAATCATGTTTTAGATTTTGGATGTATGTATATCATGATATAAGTAATGATAATATCAAGAAAAACAAGTCCAAACACGTACGATAAATGAAACGATTTTACGCAAAACACTACTTTAACATGGAATTGACAAATGAACGGGTAATATAAATACATAAGTGAACCATATATGATATAATAAAAATTAATATTATTATTTAATAACTCAATGACATTATTTAAATCATTATACATGAGGTTTGGATATATACGAAGCATATCAGACATAAGGTAAGGGACAACCATTCCAATCTCATTCTTATCTGAGATTGTTTATTCATAAGTAATTACTGGGTTTTTGATATCATCCATGTCCCTGTTTTCTAAAACTGATATCATTTGTGTTTAATGGTCTTTTTTACCATTTTTTTATTTTACCACATGTTATGAAAGGAATCTTACTTTTTTTTACCACAAGAGTAACTTTTTGACTTTTCTGACAAAAGTATGAGGAAACTGTTATTTTTAGCTTATACGGTATGAACAGATTGTTACGGTTTCATAACACCTCATTTTCATGAATCTTCCTATATAATATTTCATGATTATTTTCAACAAAACCCTTTTCTTTTAAAATTGTATGGAATTTTTTGAAAAGAAAATTATTTTGAAGAAGAAATGATATTTTCCTCATTATTTTATTTCAAGTGTTTTATCAAAAAAAAATTCCATCTAAAATGACATAATTTAATATGTTTTTGTTTCATGTATAATGTCTCCCTTGTTTACATGGTTTGATTATTCTTATGATAAAATTATATCCATTTTTATGGATTATGTTATGATGGCATGATGTTTAAGAATCCAATTATATTACATGGGTTATGCTATGATGTATGATTTATGATTTTGTGGCACACGAAATAATGATTTCATTATGATATGGGTGGGACCTATATCTCCCTCCAATGAATTGAGTAAATAGTTATATCTCATGAGAGATACAAGGATGGAACGGTAAGTTAATCAGGTTCAGTAATACAGGACTGGAACGAGGAGTGAACTCGATTCTGAATGGTACTTTGTCCACTAAGATGGTATTGTTATCAATGTCGTGGTCACTATGGAAATCATATCATGTGATTAATGGTTTCCACAATCAAATGTTTTATTCCCATGATATTTTATCATGATTGATGTTCCTTTATGATATATTCCTTACATTATTCCATGTTTTATATCTTTGCTCAGGATTTTGATGTTTAAACATTATGGTCATGTTTTTATGTTCAATGATATATGGTTTGTTTTATTTTCTCCATGTGTACCCTTAATGATCATTTAAGCTCACCCTTTACATGTTTTCTTTTCCCTAGGATTTCAAGAAAGGTTTTAGGTAAGAAAACAATAGGGGACGTTCTCTATGGGAGTTGTTGAAGATCTTTCACCCAGATTATAAGATTATATTCCGAGTTTCCAAAGACACTAAAATATTACGATCCTTGAGTTTTGGTTTTTTGTTATGTATTATGTATTCCGCAAATGTAATTTATTGTCCAAGTACTTCATTCTATGGGTCTCCAAAATTAAACTAGTAGAATAAAAATGATTATGTTTTATTATGGAATTATTTACTCAGGTCATATTCTTTCCACAAAATTAATCATGATTATTATTGGTAAAGGTATGTGGTATAAATTATTCACCATGCTTGATATTTATGTCATTTTCTGATGAATTGCATACCCTTACTGAGAATTTGAGCTCACCCCTTTCTATGTTTTATTTTACCTAGGATTCCATGAAGTGTATTGTGATTGATATGAAGGGTTAAGCCAAGAGAATAATGGAATTCATAAAGGATTACTTATGTTGGTTTGTATGTTATAAAATGTAATGTAACATCCATGTTTGTAATATATTTTCCAATACTGCTAAATCGATCGGTTCATTGGGACTTGATTCCTTGTAATCACTCCAAAGTATTAAAATAATGCACCGAATCTGGGTAACTTTGGTCGGGGCGTTTCAAGTGGATTGTTGAAATTTCACTGGGATTCCGATGTTCAGGAAAATCGTGACATATATTGTGTTAAAAAAATATAGGATTTAAAATTCAACTATATTGTTGGGTAATATAAATTTCATTGCATTAAACATATGTAAAAAGATTATTGATCCAATCCAAAATAAGATATATGGTGTATCAATGATAACGGTACCATGTGATTGATGATTTTGTTTCCAAGGGTCATTCCATGGAATTTCAACAGGATATTTATTTTTACATTAGTTTGAAGACATGTATAGTCCTGGTATTAAATTTGTAACAAAGGCATCTTGATCATTGGATGTTGTAGTATATTTGTGGGTGTGGTTGACTACTTTGTTATAGATTTGACACAAAAAGATTTGAGTGGTTATGTTGTTTTTTTGTTGATGTGGTGAGATAGAAACCATAAAACATTCTTCATTGGAAAATATGAGTTGGGATATAATGGGAATTTACTATATTGGGGTGTATCATATCCTAGAGGTTTCTTTCATATGTTTTGTCATATTATGGTAAACATTATAGGTCGGGTTATTAATCAGCTGCTGAGAATTGGCGGGAACATATGTGATTGATTTTTTATGTTACAAAATTCAAAGATATGAAGCCCATTTATATAATGATGTAATCCATCATGACATAAAGAATATTGAAATAAATTATATGGAATGTGATTATCTAAGAATTAATGAATATATGTAGAATGGAAACAACTCCTTAGAGATGGTTGAAATGATTGGAAACATGTTGTATTGTCTAGTGAGGTTTGGGGTGGTGGTTCTGGTTTGTGTGTGTTTAGAACATATATATCTAATAGTAATGTAAACACGGTGGAGAAATAGGTCAATGAATTATTTTAGTATAATAGTCGACTATAGTTGGAAGACCTATAACACCCCCAGCATCCACGGTACGCTTCTCTTTCAATAATACAAGAGCTTGCATTGTATGAAACTTCTAGATTCTAACACACCGCGACCAATCAATGTAGCCGTAATGAATATTAATAACCACATTTTTAAATTATATTAATTTCATAATTCAAAATTGTAGAGACCCGTATCTTGACGTACATGGACATTACATTACTTTTGTGGAATACTTAGTACATAACAAAAACACACACTAAAGGATCGTAATAGTTTAGTGTCTTTGGAAACTCGGAACGTAATCTTCTAATCGTGGTGAAAGATCTTCAATATCTCCCATAAAGATCTTCCCTTTTTTTTTACCTAAAACCTTTATTTATATCCTGGGGAAAAGAAAACATAAAAGGGTGAGCTCAAATGCTCAGTAAGGGTATACAAAAGAAATAAAAATCATATCATATCTTTTTGAAAATCATAACCTGCAAAAGAGATCATAATATCTTAACATGGAACAAATCATAGAAGTGAAAATGAGATCACCATAATCATAACATGAAACTTGAAACTTTGTGGCATGCACACATAATCATGGAAAATCATTTCTTGTTAGTCATGACTCATTGCCAAGACTATCTTAGTGGACAAAGTCCCTTTCTGAACCGAGTTCACTCCTCGTTTCAGTCCTGTATCACTGATCCAAAATAACCTTCTGTTCCAGCCATGTCTATCTCATGAGATATAAAATCATTACCCAATTCATTGTAGGGAGATATAGGTCCCACCCATCTTATAATGAATCCTTTCTTATGTGTGCCACATAATCATAAAACATACATCATCGCATAACACATGTAACAAAAATGGGATTCTTGAAACATCATGACATCATAAATCAATTCATACAAGATAAAGGAATTCATAAACATAATTCAATCACAACATAGTCAAATCAAAGTAAAAATATGGATAGAAACAGAACCCTTTGTTATCTTAGATGGAAAATAATTTTGATAAAACACTTGAATTGAATTCTTGAGGAAAATATCCTTTCTTCTTCAAAATAAATTTCTTTTCACAAAACATCATGCAATTTTAAAAGAAAGAGATTTTATTGAAAATATTCATGAAATCTTTTAGAGGAAGCTTCATGAAAATAAGGCTTTATAAAACAGTAGAAATCCGTTTGTTCCATATAATTTAAAAAACATTCTTCGTACTTTTGTCGGAAAAGTCAAAAAGTACCTCGTACGGAAAAACGACAAAAGATTCCTTTCATATTCTTTACTAAAAACTCACCTAAGGGTAAAATTGGATTTAAACTATTTCAAGTGGATGGAAACAATATTACATATTGAGGGAACATGGATGTGGATGATAAAATACACCCCAGTAAATACTTACGAATAAACAATCTCGGATAAAAATGAGATTGTGATATTTCCCTTACCTTATGTCCGACTTGCTTTGTAAGTGTCCGAACCTCCTGTATAATGATTTAAATCATGTTATTGACTTATTCAAGAATCATATTCATTGTTATGATATCATATATGGTTTACTTATGACATTATATTACCCGTTCTTTTGTAAATTCCATGTTAAAGAAGCGTTTTGGGTAAAATCGTTTCATTTATCGTAGGTGTTTTGACTTGTTGTTCTTGACATCATTATTACTTATATCATGATTTACTTACTTCCAGAATATAAAATATGATTTATATATCATATATATTCAGTATATATATATATATATAATAGATAGATAAATAAAATGAAAAACACCGTTCATGGAGACGGTAGTCCGTACGTACGCATGAACGCTGTTTTTCTTTCCTTATTGTCTTGAAATGGAAGTAAGTAGATGACATAGATATGTATATATATACATAAATCCAGTAGCTTTATAATGTCATATATTTCATTATTATTTCTTATATATACATTATAATCATTCTTAAATGGTTAACATGGAGAATGAATCTCATCGCGTCGTGGAGACGGTAGTCCGTACGTACGCACGAGCGATGATATCATTTCTATAAATATTGAATTGAATTGGAGTGGATTATACAATATATCAGAATCAATATGATGTTTTAATAACTATGTATAGTTATTCTTTACACCATTATACCCATCCATGTAAGGTGGTGGTGGAAAATAGATTACACCACGGCGTGGAGACGGTATTCCGTACGTACGCACGCGCGGTGATTTCTTTTCCCGTAGGATGGATAGATGGTGAAATAGGGTTGTTTCATACTTATAATAACATATCAGTATATGAGTGATACTGATGTTATTACTTCATAGTGAAACAACCTAAGAAGAAGAAGTGGAAGAAGAAATAAAGATGAAAGAATTGGTAACGGTAATTACCTCTTCTTTGAAGTGCCTCTTTGAGACCTCCTCTTAGGGCACTAGAATTGGTCTTTGAGGAAGACCAGAACCTCTAGGATGTTTCTAGGGATGTGGAGAAGAGATTTTGGCAGGGGTTGGCCGAGCTTGAGTGCTCAAATTGGTGTGAGGAGGAGGGGGAGGAGGTGTCCTTTTATAGGGAGGGAGAGGGGCACCTTAGGAATATCTCAAAATATTATTTTATATTAAAGTCAAAATCGGTTTATAATGGTTCCAAAGGGTCTTATTTCGAATCTAAAGTGGGGATGGGTCGAAATACTATCATCCAATAGGATTTTGACAAGTTTAGGTTATTATTTTAACCTTATCAATTAGATTTAACTCTAAGTTAAATAATTTAACTTTTACCGTGTCTTTTTGTTTTCTTTCACTATATGGTTAATACACTTACTATAACATGCCAAACGAACCCCAAATTGAATATTATTAATAAATATATCCTTATCTAAGTCATTTGGCCGAACCTTAGATTTTTAGGAATACAATAACAAATAATAATATAATATTTGATTTAAAAACTATTTTTTGTCAATTTTGACACTATTTGATATATGATTTTTGTGAAAGTCATAACAGAATTATATGTTCGAACCAAGTTTCTTAAATCAACAATAATATATTATAGTAACCTAGAAAATTAGTGGAATTCATAAAAAATCTCAAATTACATTTATTTTGGTGTTTATAACATCAATTATGTCAATATTTCATTAATAAGATAATTACTGCATCATCGTTGTGTCATAAATAAATTAAATTATTTTATGTCTAAAAATTACGAATAAAATACCATCATGTAGGAAATCTTTCTATCTTTCTAATGAATATTTAAAATCGAATTTATCTTATGTATAACCCCATATTAAATATTATTTACTTATTAAACTTTGATTTTAACTATTTTAAACTTTCTTTAAATAAATTAATAATAAATGTCCTAATCTAATCCAAGTGGGCCTAAATGGTCATATTTTATTCCTAAGTTTGTTTTTGGTCGAATTACACTTGTCCAATAGAATTAGGACATGTGTTAGGGTAATATTAATATCATATTTACCCTTAGTTACCATATTTACTATTAACCGTGGTAAAAAAGTAAAAAGTTACTATTCACCAAAAAATTATTTTCATCACATTGAACCACATTTTAGTCCTTGATATTAACCGTGTCTCTCGGATTTTCGAAATTCCATTCACAGAAGCGGTAAAATTAAGTTTTATGCAAAATTCAGTTTTTAACCTACCACTTAGTAGTTTCACTATTCATCAAAAATTGATGTTTTTCAGAACAATGCCAAAATTTCATCCTAAGCTATATTTCATATTCCGAATTCAAAAATGAAATCTATTTTACCAAATTCATAACATAGAAGTTTCATTAATTTATTTAATAATTAAATCCTGCTGTTAAAATAAATAGCGTGTTTTTAGGAAACAATATATATCAAAAGATTGACATTTGATTATGTCTGGTTTAAATGTGAAATTACAACCAATGACCAACATTGTATTAAATTGTAAAAATATATTCTAAATATACTTTAAAACCACTCAAATTAATGATTTATCACTATTAATTATTTCGATTAAAAAAGTTGTTTTTAATTAAAATTTAGTAATTTTCACTATTCATCAAAATATGAAAGTTATCCGAAAATCACCAAAATTTCAACCTAAGCTAATTTCGATATTCCGAATCCATAAATGATGTCCATTTTGAAAAATAAAATTTACAAAATTTAAAAAAGTGGTTATTACTATTCATAACAGCTAGTTTTAATAATATCTTAATAGCATATCGTTGTTTAGCGAAACTTGGTGTTGCGTACAACACACGCTATCGTGGAAGGTCGAGATTGCGTGTAATGGAAGGAAAGTCAAGGATGCGTGTTGTGAAAGCTTCTTTTGTTGTAGCGTACAACACAAGACATTAATGAAATTAAAAAGAATAATTTTCATAAAATCTCGGGGTGTTACAAAAATGGACTTCATTTTTGTATTCGGAATATCAAAATTATCCTGAGTTGAATTTGATGTAATTTTCTGAGAACTTCCAATTTTCTACGAATATTAAAAAAAATACTTAAAAACATCCTTTTTAATCAAAATACATTATAGTGATAAATTATACTATTGAGTGTTTTTAAAGTATAATTATAATATAATTTAACCATTTTATGCAATGGTGGTCATTATAATTAATTTCACTTTGAAATTGGACGCAAACAATTGCCAATCTTTTAATTGATATTGTTTCTTAAAAACACGCTATTTATTTTGACAACGGGAATTAATTAGAAAATTAAGTAATGTGAATAATATGTATGGAATTTTGTAAAATAGAAAACATTTTTAAATTTAGAATATAAATTATAGATTCGGGTGAATTTTTGGTATTTTTTTGAAAAACATCAATTTTTGATGAATAGGTAAACCACTAAGTTGTAGTTTAAAAACTAATTTTTTGTATAAATAAAAAATTACTACTTCTATGTATTGAATTTCAGAAATCTGACATACATGGTTTTCATTAGGATGCAAAATGTGGTTCAACGAGATGAAAATAATTTTTGGTGAATAGAAACATTTATGTTTTATTAATCGCGATTAAAGGTAATTAGTGAAATTTAAGGTAAAAATGATATTATAAAAATATGAAAATATATTTACACGTATTCTAACATTATTGGATGAGTCATGGAAGACCAATACAATCCATGGGTCATCTTGGGGACCCCATGGAGCCACTTGGTTAAGAAAATGACATTAATAACTTTTTATTTAAAATAAAAATAAAATTTTCACAAACATGTGTTGTTTTACTAAAAAAATTATTACATGGGGTTATATAAGTTAACATTTAAAATATCAATTTTCATTGGAACGATAAAAATATTTCCTACATAATGATATTTTTCTCATAATTTTTAGACATTAAATAAATTAAATTTTTTATGACACCATGATGATGGAGTGATAACCTCATTAATTAACGATTTAAATAAAATAAAAATATAATGTCAAATCTAAGACATAAACTGGTCAAAAACCTATTGGATTAGTATATTAATAACCCTTATCACCTTATACTTGAAATATATAATTTTGGGACCTTTAAAATCCGAAACTCTTTATGTAATAATGTAAAATTTCATGACTTTCCAAGAAAGCCCCTCCTCTCCTCTTATAAAAGGACCCCACCTCTAACACTTTATTCAAACCACCAAAGCCATTTGGCTCGGCCAACCTCTTCTCAAATACTCTCTCAACTTCCTTATATTACTCTTAGAAGCCTCACTTTGGTCATAAGTCTTCCCATGGAAGCCTTTGGATCAAATCAAAAAGAGTTACCTGATTTTAAGGTAATGTCGTATCTTATGTTATTTTATTTTATTTTGATTCTCCAACCACTTAAACACTTTTTATTAATTTATTTTGTAACAAAACCAGTATATTCAATATACTAGAATGTTTTCATGAGAAGGATTTTATTTTAACTTACACATACCTTCATCTAATTGTTAAAGAAAATACTGTTTCTGTGGGTGGTGAATTACTGCCTCACGAAATGATGATTGTTCAATCCGCTTTTAACTCCTCTCATGGTGGCCATTAAGATGTCACTATATTTATATATGATATATATTATGTTTATGTTTTCCTTATGCTTCTGTATTTTTCATTTATGGCATACCTTTATGATTTCCATTATGGGTAAACGCGATAATTTCATTTTAGAAAGTGTGGACTACAGCCCCCTCAAAGTGATTTGAATCATTAATGCCATATGTGGGATGTGTAAAGGATGGAGTAAATGATGTTATATATTATATTATACTGGAATTATAATACACCTTTATATCATTATGATCACATTCCATTAAATATGAAATAGAAATGAAAGTAGCGTCTATGCGTACGTACGACTTAGCGTCTCCATGAACGATGCATTTCATTTCTTAACTCTAAATGATATGTAATATTATAAATGCGTATATATACAGGATATATATGATATATATGATATATACATCATGAATAAAATTCTGGATATAATTGATATTTTACCACATGGACAACTTGTAATTATAAGATGTTTATTTTTAACTCAAGTACCAAAGAGCGCCAAAATGACCGTTATTAACTTAAATATTTACATAATGTTCATAAAATGGTAATAAGTGAAATAAAAGGAATTATGAACATTAAAAATTTTCTTAATAAATTATAAATTAACTCTAGTCTATTATTCAGGAGGTTAAAGAACGGTAGAGTCAAGTCGGACACGAGGTAAGGGACTTCGTCTCAATCTCCTTTCATTAAGGCATATTCTATTTTATACACTACGTTCTTTTATACGGTGTATAAACCCCTTTGAATTTTATGTTTATTCAAAAATAATCTTTTTTATACAAAGTGTTTTACTAAATGACAAAAGGGAATGTATTTTTTTTCATATGTATGCGGCGACAATGACCTCTCCGCTGTCATGGCCATTATTTGAGTTTCGGCTTCCTCTATAAGCCATAACATTTTTTGATGAAAAATAAATATGAATTTTAATTTTATTTTATTTTGGTATTGAAAATGTATTTGATAATTTATTTATTATATCAATGTGTTATATTGATATTTGTGATTTAAATGTGGAAATGTTATGTTTCATTTATGCATGTTTCATTTGATACGATTATGTTATGGTTTATGATATGTTTAAACCTGTTCATATGAGGAATTCATTGGACTAAATATGTGATGGGTGGAGCCCGCTATAGCTCCTCGATTCATTGTCATGTCTCATGAGACAAACTTGTGTCATGGCACGAGGCCTTGACAAAATCGTATTTGTAGTCTTGGCATGAGGCTATGGCTACGTGGTTATGATAGTCTGGAATTATGCATTCCATCATTATAAAAGTGGTTATTGTTATTGCTTGTGATTATTCGACTAGTAGAA
This sequence comes from Viscum album, assembly GCA_963277665.1. Taxonomy (NCBI): domain Eukaryota; kingdom Viridiplantae; phylum Streptophyta; class Magnoliopsida; order Santalales; family Viscaceae; genus Viscum; species Viscum album. The sequence goes on along the minus strand of OY728157.1, from coordinate 233,627,206 downwards.
TATCCATGTGAATAAGTAAATGGAATTATTTCATTTTATTTTTCCATATTATTATGACGTTTAATATTAAAAGGATTCTGTTTCAGTTATACATTGCCTTAAATGTTTATGTTTATTTATGAATGTTTTTTCTATATTGTTATCCTTTCTGAGCATCTGAGCTCACCCATTTCAGTGTTTTAATTTTTTTCCTAGATGTGAAGAAGTATTTTATGAATGACTAGCAAGGATAGTTGGAAGGGGATATGAGTGTAGACTATAGATACCATGTTATTGTAGTTTTTCACTTTATGATGTAATGTAACATTAATGAATGTATCTAGTGTTTCCAAGGAAACTAAACTAATCGGTCTTCCGATACTTGATCTTTTGTGATCATAGCAATGTTACGTAATAATGCACTCACTCTGGGTAACTGGGGTCGGGGTGTTAAAGTTGGTATCAGAGGCAATTTAGCACTAACCTTGGAAGCTAGATTTAGATATACTCTGATTAGAGCACATAGCCCTATGATAGACATTGAGGATTAGTATAGAAGAACTTCCTAGAATTTTGGTATTATAGATATTTTGTGAGTGTTCCAAGTAATACATCCTTGTCTGGATAGGAGCAGGCAGAGGCAGCTCTGGCACAGATGTACCTAGGGGTAAAACCCGAAAACACCGCTTTGAGCTAGACTCGAATGGGAACTGGTGCACGACAACGGGCCTTGCTGCACTCTTGGTTACGACCCTCCCGGGGGATATTCTTAGGATAATTCTCATTTTAATTACAAACAATTATGAAGGGTTTATGAGTATATACTTACTCGAAGAAAACATTTTTTTGAGTATGGATTATATCCATAAACTGCTCAATTTTTCTTAAGTGATTTACAGGTATGGAATTATATATTTTGATTCATAAATTGATCTCATTTATTCCATTGTTTAGAAATGGGACCTAGTGGAAGGAATGGAAATCATCCATGTAGGGATTTCCCTCCTACTCAAGATAATTATAGTCGAACTAGTGATACAACTAGTGATGATCATTTTATCACCATACCGGGACAACTCACTTAGTTTATGAATAATAACCTTACTCATATGGAGAACCCTAATCCGCAACGTGGAGGATCCATGTTAGACCGCTTAATGAGGTAGCAACCAAAAACATTCAATGGGAGTACAAATCCATTAGTAGATGAGCAATGGATAACTGCCCTAGAGAAAATATTTCAGGCTTTGGAGAGTAGTGAAAGGGAAAAAGGTAGTCATGGTAGTTTATCGCCTCACTGTAGATGCTGATCAATGGTGGTCATTGATACAAAACATGAAGGAAGATGAAAAAGTATCAAATATGGAATGGAAGGAGTTCAAAGATCTTTTCATAGAAAAATACATCCCTCGTGACCATCGGGCAGATCTGGAAAGGAAATTTCTGAGTCTGAGTCAAAAAGAGGATGACAATGCCGCAAAGTATGAGGCTAACATTAGAAGGACAGTGAGGCACGAAACATATTATATATGTAACCCAAGATGTAATATTGATCGTTTCATTGATGGGTTAAAACCATTTCTCCATCAAGCATTTTTCTCACAAACCTTCTCGTCATACGAAGATATTGTTTCGTGTGCTATCAAGAGGGAAAATGAATTCTCTAAGTATTATGACATTAAAGCGAAGCAACAGAAGAATAGATCTTCTGATCAATCTGGAAATGGAAATAAGGGGAAGAAGGGAAAAGATGAATATTAGTCTTGTAGTAAATGTGGGAATAAACACCACGGTACTTTCTTGAATGGAATGGGAGTGTATTACAAGTGTGGTGAAAAAAGACACAAAGCTCATGATTGCAAGGGAAAGAGAGTTGTTGTCAATGTGGAATGATATAATTGTACATAGAAGAGACATTATGCAAATAAATGTCCTAAGTATCCGGGGAACTTACCTAAGAAGAGGCCAAGGGATCAAGCCCAAGCTTATGCTATCGCTACTGCTGAGCTTGAATCTCTGAAAGACATGGTGGCAGGTAATTTAATGGTTTCCTCAAGTTTAGCAAATGCATTATTTGATTCTGGATCATCGCATTGTTTCATATCTTCCCAGTTTTCTAAGAAAATTAGATATTTCCAATTTGATTTAACAAGAGAATTTTCAGTCAAAACTCCTAAGGGAAGTATCATTGCAACAATGTTTTGTAAATCAGTCCCCATTAGATCACATAGATGTTCTTTATCCGCTGATCTCACTTTCATACCTATGATTGAGTTTGATATAATCTCTGGTATGGATTGTCTTTCGGACTATGATGCGAAAATTTATTTTAAGAAGAAGGAGGTTAAAATTTTTGATCATGATGATAAGGAACACTTTTTCTTTGGAGTAGAATCGTTACCACCTAATTATTATTTATTTCCACCCCCAGTAGCTCAACTAAATTCAATTTTTTGGGAGGAAGAGAATTAATTGACTAAGGGAGGGGAAATTAATGTTCAAATAGAGGATGTACATATTGTGAAAGAATGCGTTGATGTGTTTCTGAAAGATTTACCTAGACATTAACTAGATCGAGAAGTTGATTTTCCTTTTATTTAATTCTTGGATCAATGCCTATATCGAAGACCCCTTATAGAATGGCCACTGTGGAGTTAGTTTAACAAAAGAAAAAACTAGGGTAATTGAGTAATACGGGATTTATTCACACAAGTGTTTCTCCACAAGGAGCCCCTGTCCTTTTTATTAATAAGAAATATGGATCTATGAGGTTGTGCATTGACTAAAGGGAGATCAATGCTGTAACAATAATGAACAAGTATACCCTACCTCTCATTGATGGTTTATATGACTAACTGCGTGGAGCTCAATAATTTTCAAATATTAAACTTCGAATCTGGATACCATCAGTTAGGTGTGAAGAAGGAAGACATTCCAAAGTTAGAATTTCGAACAAGGTACGGGCATTACGAGTTTACAGTAATGCCTTTTGGATTGACTAATACACCCTTTGTATTCTTGGATCTAATGAATAGATTATTCAAAGAATATCTTGTTAATTTTGTGGTGGTATTTATTGATGATATCTTGGTATACTCCAAATGATACGAAGATCATGAAAATCACTTGCACATTATCCTAAAGACTCATAGAAGACATGAATAATATGGGAAGTTTAGAAAGTGTGAATTCTGGCTTCAAGAGATTTCTTTTCTTGGACATATTGTCTCTAAGGATGGAATTTCTATTGATACTTCTACGACCAAGGCAATCCAAGAATGGCCAGCACCGACGAGTATAACTGAGGTACACAGATTTATTGGTTTGGCCGTTTTTATCAACATTTTGTCTAGAATTTTGCCCGATTGGCTAACCCATTAACGAAGCTCACATGTAAAGGGGTTAAATTTTTCTGGAAAAAGAGTGTGAAGAGTTTTTTGAAGAAAAAATGACAAGATTAGTCAATGCTCTAATATTGACTCTACCATCGGGGAATGATGGGTTCATTATTTATAGTGATGCATCAATGAAAGTACATGGTTTTGTCCTTATTTATAATGATAAGTTTATTGCCTATGAATCACGACAGCTAAAAATTCATGAGAAAAACTATCACACTCATGATCTCGAGTTAGATGTTGTAATATTTTTATTGAATATATGGATACATTTTATCTATTGTGAGAAATGTGAGATATATACCGATCAAAATAGTTTGAAATATATTTTCTCACAAAAATAACTCAACATGAGGCAAAGGAGATGGCTTGAACTACTCAAGGATAATGATTTCACGATACACTACCACCCAGTGAAGGAAAATAAGGTTGAAGATGCTTTGAGTATAAAAGATTATGGAGTTTTGATAATTATGAGAGTGGAATGGGATTCTATTTTCATGGATCTAGTAATGATAGATATGGGAATTACCATGGAAGGTGAAACATCAAAACTTTTTCAAATGTTTTCCAAACCATATTTACTAGAGAGGATAAAGAGTTCTTCGGCAGATGATGAAGAGTTGAAAAAGTATATTAAAGCTGTGAATGATGTGCGATTGAGTGACTTTGTGTATGAAGATGGGATTTTGAAATTTGGGAGGAGACATTGTGTTCCCGATATACCTGATTTAATAAGGGAATTGTTGGATGATGATCATTATATCCATTTCTAAATACACCCTAGGAACTCCAAAATATATGGAGATTTAAAGGGACATTTTTGGTGGGACAACATGAAAAGGGTGATTGTGGATTTTTTGACAAGATGTATGGTTTGTCAACAACGAGAAAGCTGGAAGGAAACAACCTCGTGGAGTAATGCAACCTCTTCCCATTCCTGAGTGGAAGTGGGATAATATAACGATGGACATTGTCATGGGACTACCAAGGACTCCTAGAAGGAATGACGCAATATGGGTCATTGTTCATTGTCTCACCAAGTCAGCACATTTTCATTCTATACGAGAAGATCTACCACTTGAACATCTATCATGACTATATATTAATGAAGTTGTGAGAATTCATGGAGTACCCCTATTGATTGTCTTGGATCGTGATCCCCGTTTTACATCAAGATTCTGGAAAAGTCTTCAAAAGGCCTTGGATACTGAACTTCGTTTGAGCACTGCTTACCACCCTCAAACAGATTGACATTCAGAACAAACTATTCCAACCTTAGAAGACATGTTGACATCATGCTCAGTAGACTTTCACAGTATGTGGGATCAATATTTACCTCTGGTATAATTTTCCTATAACAATAGATTTCATTCATGTATTCAGATGGCACCATAGGAAGCGTTATACAGAAAGAGATGACGCACATCAACCTATTGGGATGACGTTGGTTAATGAAAACTGGTAGGCCTAGAACTGGTGGAGGAAAAAATGGAAAAGGTAAATGTAATCCAAAACCACATCAAAGCATCTCAAAGTAGGTAGAAGAGCTATGATGACAAACGAAGGAAGGATTTGGGGTTTCAGGTAGGAGATCATGTTTCCTTGAAGGTATCTCCATGGAATGGAGTTATACGTTTCAGTAAGAAAGGTATATTGAGTCCTAGGTACATTGGACCCTTCGATATTCAAGAAAGAATTGGGGTGGTAGCTTACCGTTTGGAAATGCCGCCAAGTCTCTCCAAAGTTCACGATGTGTTCCACGTATCACAGTTGAGAAAATACATGCCTGACCAAACGCATGTACTCACCCATGAGGAATTAGAACTGGAACCCGATCTGTATTATTGCGAAGAGCTCGTCAGGATTCTTGATACAAGAGAACAAGTTCTGAAAAACCAGACGACTCGTCTAGTAAAAGTTCTATGGAGAAACCTTATGATGGAAGAGGCAACGTTGGAACCCGAGGAACTTTTGATGAAGAATAACACAAGTCTTTTCATGTGGTAGTTGTCTAGAAATTTTGAGGACGAAATTATTTTAAGGAGGGGAGAATGTTACACCCCAAGCTTCCACGGTATGCTTCTCTTTCAATTATACAAGAGCTTGCATTGTACACAACTTCGGGATTCTAACACACCGCGACCAATCAATGTACCTGTTATGAATAGTAATAACCACTTTTTGAAATTATATTAATTTTATAATTCAAAATCAACTTCATTTTTGTATTCAGAATATTGAAATTATCCTAAGTGGAATTTTTTTTAATATTCTGAGAACTTCCAATTTTCTATGAATAGTAAAAAAATACTTAAAAACATTTTTTTTAATAAAAATAATATATAGTGATAAATTATACTATCTAGTGGTTTTATAGTATAATTAGAATATATTTTTACCATTTTATCCAATGGTGGTCATTATTATTAATTTTACTTTGAAATTGGACACAAACAATTGTCAATGTTTTGATTGATATTGTTTCTTAAAAACTGGATATTTGTTTTGACAATAGGAAATAATTATAAAATTAATTAATATGACTTATATTTTTAGAATTTTTTATAATCAACATCATTTTTTGAATTCATAATATCAATTATAGCTTCGTGTGATTTTTTGTTATTTTTCTGAAAAACATCAATTTTTGATTAATAGTGAAACCACTAAGTGGTAGTTTAAATACTAATTTTTTGTGGAAATGAAACATTAATACTTCTGTGTATTGAATTTCAAAAATCCTACATACATGGTTTTCATTATAAAGCTAAATGTGGTTCATTGAAATGAAAATAATATTTTGTGAATAGTATCATTTATGTTTTATTAATCGCAATTAAAGGTAATTAGTGAAATTTATGGTAAAAATGATATTATAAAAATATGAAAATATCGTGACACTTTTCATAATGTTATTGGATGAGTCATGGCCGACCAAGACAATCCATGGGTCAACTTGGGGACCCCATGGAGCCACTTGTGTAAGAAAATGACATTAATAACTTTTTATTTAATGTAAAAATAAAATTGTCACAAACATGTGTTGTTTTACTAAAACAATTATTACATGGGGTTATATAAGTTATCTTTTCGACTATAAATATTCATCGGAAAAATAAAAATATTTCATACATCATGATATTTTTTTAATACTTTTTAGACATTAAATAAATTAAATTTTTTATGACACCACGATGATGCAGCGATTACCTCATTAATTAACGATTTAAATAAAATGAAAATATAATGTAAAATCTAAGACATAGACTTGTCCAAAAACTATTTCATGAGTAGATTTCGAACCCTTATCACCTTATCCTAGAAATATATAATTTTGGGGCTTTTAAAATACGAAACTCATTATATAATATTGTAACATTTCATGACATTCCATGAGTTCCCCTCCTTTCCTCTTATAAAAGGCCCCTACCTCTACCACCATATTCACACCATCAAATCCATTTGGATCGGCCAAAATCGGCCCAAATACTCTCTCAACTTTCCTCTCTTACTCCTAGAAGCCTCACTTTGGGCAGATACCTTCCCAAGGAAGCCTTTGGCTCAGAACAAGAAGAGTTACCCGATTTTAAGGAAATGTATTCTCTTATGTTCTTTTGTTTTATTTTTCTTCTCCAACCACTTTAACTATTTTTGTTACTTTATTTTGTAACAAAATCAGTCTCTTAAATATAATAGGATGTTTTTCTGAGAATTATTTGATTTACACCTACACATAACTTCTTCTAATGGTTAAAGAACATACTGTTTCTGTGGGTGGCAAATTATTTCCTCACAAAACAATGATTGTTCAATATTTTTTTAACACATCTAATGGTGGACATTAAGATTTCACTGTATTTATATATGATATACATTATTTTTATGTTTTAATTATGCTTATGTATTTTTCATTTATTTAATACCTTTAAGATATCCATTATGGGTAAACGCGATAATTTCATTTTAGAAAATGCGGACTACCGCCCCCTAAAAGGGATTTGAATCATTAATGCCATATGTGGGATGTCTAAAGGATGGAGTAAATTATATTATATGTTATATTATACTAGAATTATAATACACCATTATATTAATATTATCTCACTCAATTTAATAGGAAATATAAATGAAATTAGCGTTCATGCATATGTACAGCTTACCATCTCCATGAACGGTGCATTTAATTTCTTACCTCTAAATGTTATGTAATATTATAAATGCATATATATAATTGATATATATGATATATATGTTATCTACATCATGAATATAATTCTGGATATAATAAATATTTTACCACATGAACAAATTATAATTATAAAATGTTTATTTTTTACTCATGTACCAATGATCGAGAAAACGACCGTTATTAACTTAAATAATTACATAATGTTCATAACATGGTAATAAGTGATATAAAAGGAATGAAGAACTTGAAAAAATTTCTTATTCAATTATATATTAACTCTAGTTTATTATTCAGGAGGTTACATAATGGTCGAGTCAAGTCAGACACGAGGTAAGGGACTTCATTATGCTTCTGTATTTTTCATTTATTGAATACCTTTGTGATTTCCATTATGGGTAAACGCGATAATTTCATTTTAGAAAGTGTGGTCTACCGCCCCATCAAAGTGATTTGAATCGTTAATTCCATATGTGGGACGTGTAAAGGATGGAGTAAATGATATTATATATTATATTATACTGGAATTATAATACACCTTTATATCATTATGATCTCATTCCATTAAATACGAAATAGAAATGAAAGTAGCGTTTATGCTTACATACGACTTAGCGTCTCCATGAACGGTGCATTTCATTTCTTACCTCTAAATGTTATGCGATATTATAAATGCATATATATACAGGATATATACGATATATATGATATATAAATCATGAATATAATTTTGGATATAATGGAAATTTTACTACATGAACAACACGTAATTATAAGATGTTTATTTTTGACTCAAGTATCAAAGAGCGCCGAAACGGCCGTTATTAACTTAAATAATTACATAATGTTCATAACATGGTAATAAGTGAAATAAAATGAATTATGAACTTGAAAAAGGTTCTTAAGAAATTATAAATTAACTCTAGTGTATTATCCAGGAGGTTAAAGAACGGTTGAGTCAAGTTGGACACGAGGTAAGGGACTTCGTCTCAATCTCCTTTCATTAAGGCATATTCTATTTTAAACATTACTTTCTTTTATACGGTGTATAAACCCCTTTTAATTTTATGTTTATTCAAAAAGAAACTTTTTTTTACAATGTGTTTTACTAAATTACAAAAGGGAAGGTATTTTTTTCGTACGTATACGACTACAACGACTTCTCCGCCACCGTGACCATTATTTGAGTTTCGTCTTCCTCTACAAGCCATAACACTTTTTTGATGAAAAATAAATACCAATTTTAATTTTATTTTATTTTGGTATTAAAAATGGATTTGATAATGTATTTATTATATCAATGTGTTGTATTGATATCATGTGATTGAAATGTGGAAATGTTATGTTTCCTTTATGCATGTTTTATGTGATACGGTTATGTTATGGTTTATGATATGTTTAAACCTGTTAATATGAGGATTGAATTGGACTTAATAAGTGACGGGTGGAGCCTGCTATTGCTCCTCGATGCATCAGCACGTCTCATAAGACAAACTAGTGTCTTGGCATGAGGCCTTGACAAAATCTTATTTGTAGTCTTGGCACGATGCCTTGGCTATGTTGGTATGATAGTATGGAATTATGCATTCCATCATTATAAAAGTTGTTATTGATATTGAATGTGATTATTTGACTAGTAGAATATCCATTTGAATATGTAAATGGAATTATTTAATTTTATTTTTCCATATTATGATGAATTTCAAGATTAAAAGGATTTCGTTTCAGTTATAAATTGCCTTAAATTTTTATGTTTATTTATGAAAGTTTCCTCTATATTGTTATTTTTTCTGAGCATCTGAGCTCACCCCTTTCAATGTTATAATTTTTTCCAGGATGCGAAGAAGTATTTTATGAATGACCTGTAGGGATAGGCGGAAGGGGATATGAGTGTATACTATAGATACCATGTTATTGTAGTTTTTATCTTTATTATGTAATGTATCATTTATGAATGTATCTAGTGTTTCCAAGGCTACTAAACTAATAGGTCTTCAGAGACCGGATCTTTTGTGATCATGCCAATGTTACATAATAATGCACCGACCCTGGGTAACTGGGTTCGGGGCATTACAAGACCGTTCGTGGTTGGATATTTTTAATGGTAGGAGTGTAGTGGTAGAATAAGAATGTGTTAGAGGAGATAAGTATGTGAGAGACGTACATGTGGGCTTAAAAAAGAAATTTTTCACTAAGGAATATCTATAATTCTTATGTGAAAATATCAATAATGTGTTTTCTGTATAGTGGGGACAGTATACGATCAGTCCATTTTTTAGGGGCATTAAATTTTAGTTTTTTCCATACCTCATGTATTAACATATGATGTGTGTTTTTGGTCTTGGAGTTGGTTTAGGTGGGTAATATGTGTATAGATAATGATGTTTTAGAATAGAAATGAATCTCCAATTAAATAAGCAACATGAGGTCCACCTATACAATAGTGAGGGAATACCAAATGGCCAATGGGCTAACCTATTAACATTCAATGCTACAAAGATCGTTGTCCAGTATGTGAACATAAACATTCCAACCAATGGAGGCATGCAGCCTCCTAGTTAATCTATAAATTGGTTTAGTCCAATAATTTCACTCATTCTACCACATTGAACTCTATATTGGAATATTTATCCTTCAATTTACCTATAAGAGACCCTCAAACACCACCCCGCTCTTACCTTCTCCTTAAAAGATGTCCCTTGATCCATGGTAATTTGGAATGTCATAAGTGGATATTAAATAAATATATATATATATATATATAATTATTAATTTATTTCCCCCAATGTCATTTTTTTTATAATTATGAAGGGATTTTTCGTTGTTTATGTGAAATATATCTTCTCTTCTAGGATTTTTTCTACTTATTTGTTCACAATAATTTTAGTTCAAACTAGATCTCGGTACTAGAAGAAGTAATAACAATGAGGCTATACTAAGTTATCTTTATTTTTTGTAATGTATTTCTATTTTTTTTATTTTCATTGCAGTTGTGCTAATGTTGTCATTGTTGAACATAAATTTAAACTAATAAATTAAATATGGTATTTTAATATTCATATTCCCAAAAATAAGAATCTATTTGATTAAATAAATGTTTTTTACTACGTGGATTCCATACTTAAGATGTTGATTCCAATATGTATTTATGAATTTGGGAGAAACAAGATCCAAAAATGATGAATTGGAAATGGTGAAAACATAGAGGGAAAACACGGTTGTTTGATTATAATACAATTATATTTTAAAATGTTAATTAAATGTTATTTTTCTTGGTGTAATATTATATTAAAGATATATTCCTTGATATTTACTTACCATGTGTTTGAATTAAATTTTTTTTGATGTGTGATTACAATAATATTATCTACATTAGATTTGAAAACCTTAACTGATTAAACATTATAATAATCCAGATTGTATTTTCTTGAAATAAAATGTGATACATTTTTTTAAGGGCCAAGACCCTTTTTATTAAAGACAGGAACAAGTAAACAAAAAGTGTAAATAAGTACAGAACACCCAAATCATTGGCCCTCATTATGAATGCCCAATTTTTTTCGTATCTTGTCTCCAATATTTCATTCCGCATCTCGTAAGGCGCCATGATCTAAAGCATGACCTCGCCCGCATCTGGGATTCCTTGAGTGAAGTGCTTCAAGATTCCTTGATTGATGAAGAAGGCTTTCAATATATTCATCTGAACGTGAGTCCATAGAGTGTTGCATTGAACTCAAGTCTGCTCGACCTCATCCTCACCCATGATTGCTAGGGGGTCATCCACGCTTAGCATATTGCCAAGAGCCATCATCCTTCCTTGCAGTAGAATCCAAGTTTGTCATGCGGGGATCTTCTTTCATTTGCTGATTTTCCAGCAGCTTTGGTGGGTGCAAAGTTGTGGTTTCCACCTCTTTCCAAGGAGGGTCAACAACTACAACCTCTAACTGACCTGCAGGACTACATGGAACATTAAAATTGCTCACCTAATCATGAGAAGAAGTCTTCCTATCATAATGTGATACATTAAATTGATATAGATATGATAATGTGTAAACCCTGTTTTATTAAATGGATAATTATGTAATGATGTGATTAATTATTAATATAATTAATTTTTTTTTGTGAAATAGTAAATTATAAAATTTTAAATGAAATAACTTTTGTAAATTATGAATGATGATGATTTCTAATTGGATTATCAAATGATAACAAAATATGGATCATTTAAAAATTATATTGATGTGAAATTAGAATATTCTCTTGATATTGGCTAGATATATGATATAAAAGAGTAATACAATGATCATATTTATTTCATTAGGTGGTCTTGATATTAAAAATACTCATGGAATACTATTATAAACAATAATGAGGTAGTATTGATAATTTGAAATAAAAATAATCAGGGATAATTCTTGAAAACTCTCTTTTAGGGTACATGACACAATGAAATGAAAATGATCACGTTGTGGTGACGTAAACATCCTCAAGGTGGTATTGATACAATTAAATGAAACAATTCATGGAGCACACATGAAATCCCCCATGTTGTGGTCTTGATAAAATGAATGTTTTTCATTTATAGAGTGGTCTTATAAACTCTCTTGATGTTTTTGTGTAACTATTAGGTAAATCCCTTAGTGTTGAGAATACAAATTATTTCCAAAGTATGTATTCTACCACATATTTATTAGAGGTTTGGACATGATCCCCCATATATGGTAGCTTTTGGTTATTATAAAGTTATTATTTATTAAGATACATCCTACCCCAGCTGATGCGTTTATGAATAACCTTGGCTTTCATAGTAGAGCCTATGAATCATAGTAGTTTATTTAATTTATATTTGCTAATTTTTTACACAACTTCTTCCTGCCCTTATATAATAGACTAGATATTTTTTGATACATTTTGATGTGGCCAAACATCATGTACTAATAGTATTATTGGGAATCTGTTGGGTACATAGGAATCCATAATACTTGAAAGAATATATATTGGGGTGGAAACTTTTAGTGATTTTTTTGGATCTGGAGGATATAGTATAGCTGATTGGATAAGGATAGACCTGTGACCATTTATGGGGCATTCTTATGGTGGTAGTAAAATTTCTTCTTTTGTATCATTTATATATGAATCACCCATGGGGGATTAATTTTCTTTTTTATTTGTTAAAATTAATGGATTCCTCCATTTTATTTTATCTTTGGTTATTTTTGATTATTTATCTACAAATTAATTTTTTTTATTTACAATCAATTTATTTGTAAATTTTATATTATTGATATTACATTTCTACTATTTTCTGTTACGATATTATTTTATAATACCCCAATAATACAAATATAGTCTTTGCCTATTATTTGGAATCCACTATTATATGGGGTAGTACACCTGATGAATAGTCGTGGCATAGTCAGGTTACTGAATAATGTGTACTATGGGGGACATTACATATAAATCTAGTAATGTGATATTCAATAATAAACCACAAAAATTTTATAATAAAATCGAGGATTCCAATCAATATAACTAGTAATACATGTACAAATTGGTTCCCATTTGTTTATTCATGCATTAATGATACAAAAGAACAAAAGAAACAAAGACCACATGCATTCCCCAAAAAAATGATACTAATTTTTATCTTATCCAACCATATACACTCCATCTTCAAGGGAAAAAAGTCCCTAAACATTTATCCCATTCCATTATGAATACATGAAACCATATTTTTTCCTATGTTTCCACTTGCTATCCAGAACCATAAAACAAAAGCACAAAATTGAAATATAACGTTTAATACCGAAATATTAATTTTAACCATAAACAATATATTTTAAGGTAATAATGACTTTAAATTAGTAGTATAAAATATAATAAATATGAATAAGATTATTATTAAAATGAATAATAAACCATAGATTTTTATATAAGGATGTCAAAACACATACAGCTAAAGGGATATCAATAGAAAGGGTCATTGGTCTCAAATCTAGTTATTTTTTAGATGTTATACTTTTTGCACCATATTTAATTCTATATGTTTTTAATTATATCCAATTCAACATGAATTCAAAAAAATATATATTTTAAATAATTCATGTTTTTTAATCCAAATAATGTTATTTTGTTGAATGTGTTTTGATTGAATTGTCATAAAACTTAAAACAATTCTTTATCTCAATTTAAAATTCAGGGATATGTTTTGTTGTAATCCTTATAATTTATTTTATATGTTATATTTAATATAATCTGAATTTATATTTAAATTTTATTTAATGATATTAAATTTTTTTATTCAATCATATAATGTTCTATAATTCAATAGATGTTTTTTTACAAACAGTAAAAAATTTATTGTGTTTTCTAATGTAATATTTTATTATTTTAGACATGTTTCAAATAAAACCAATTTTTTTATTTATATTGTTTATGAATTTTCATATTTCTCTTAATATATCATTAATGTATTAATATTCATTTTATTTTTTCCCTTTCTCGTGTTCCTTATGTCGAAATTATTTTTGATGTTAAAATCCATAAGGGGTTATATTTAAAATGATTTCATTTATTTATTTTAATTCCATCACCCAAATAAATGGCATCCATTTCCATATTTGATATCTAGTCTCAATAATTTTAATTTATAATTAAAAATTATTTAATAAATTTATTTTCTACTATATAGAAATTTCTTTAATAATGTTTTAGAAGGTATTTTCTTTTCATTTTCTACAATACTGACTTTTGATACAATTCAAATAAGTAGGAATTGAATATTGTTTTAACATTAAAATTGGATAATATTTTCATAAAAATCTAATAGTTATTCATTATTTATATTTTTAATATGCATTATTATTTTTTAGAAGAAGAACCTATCTCTATCACTCTATTAATTTTTTATTTTTAGGGTGTTATCACATAAAAATGATATTTCATCATTTTTTATGAGGTAATTTAATAAAATTTTACTTATGGATTCATATATTAGTTTATAGATGGTAAAGAAATAGAATTCAAGACTATATATTATATTTTGATGTTATATTACTTGTTAATTGTAGAAGATTACATTTGAGACTAGGATTTTCCCTCCAATGTATTAGGTAATAATTGGGTCACCATATTTAAAATGTTAAAGTTAACTAAAATGGTAATTATATTTGTAAAGGATATTTAAAATAAATATTTATCTGAATTCCTAGGAAGAGTTAATTGATTATATACATAAATTTATTTTAATCATTGTTCTTCTGAAATTGATGACTTCACATGGCTCAAGATTGTTGAGACATATGAATATTGTGTAATGTTATTTAAAATATTTATTCAAATAATATCGACTGATTATTTATGTATCAGTGTGTATAATTATCATATTAAATGAACTTGTTACATAATTATTTTCAAATACATTTATGTTAATCTTATTCCCCATTATGATCATTAACTGTTATCACTTATTCATACACAAACATTAGGGTTGGGCTCACCTTTAATTTTTTTACTTTATAAATTTCTTGATGAAATTTATTAATTATTAGATGTCTATAATGGTATCATCCATCCGTAATTCTTTGGGAAATATTGATGTATTTTTTTACAAATAATATCTTCTTGATATAGTCATAAAAATGAAAATTGTGTGGTGAAGATATGGGTTTGATAGTTAGGTTTTTTATTATTTATAGAATAATAAAACTAAAAGGTATTGGGTATATAGTTCATTAAATATTTTTATCAATATATTAAATAAATAGGGTTAATTTTTGGTATCTTTCATTCATATCGAATCCATAATGTCTTGAATATATTTACACCCTTAGATCGTAGTGTATGTCTCGGGGATGTTATAACCACTCCCTGGATAATGCTCCAAATATTGTGAAATGGTGTCAAGTAATATATTTCATAATGTTTCTAGTAAACCACAGACAAACTAATATAGTCAATTTTGATACATAATGTTAGAAAACCTATTATTTTATCCATTCTATAAAAATATTTCAATAAAAACAAATACTATAAAGAAACTACAAATACATATCAACTACAAAAAATCATTTCACTACATAATAACTATATATACAATCCAAATCAATAGATGGTATAAAGAACCTGAAATACATAAATTTCTTTCCCTCCCCCTCTCATGAATTTCCCCAACCATGTATCCAAATATTATTCACAATCCACATCATCCCAAATATAAACATTCTAACCATAATCCTTTATATCCCATATAAATGTATCTATATTGAGGATTCACAGACAATACTATGACTAAAAGGATAATAAGGACATATGAAAAATCGAATATTTTTTCAACTATTACAAGGATACTGTGGAAAACAATAAGAATCAAATTCCACTAATGAGAATGAGAAATGATACCAAACAAGGGTGGTTGTATAGAATAAATTAGTAAAAATAAGAGAGCTATATATTCACTCACATACCCAACAAAAGGGATAACAAAAAAAATATCACTAAAATCAAAATTAAAAGGCATGTATTCCATAGAATAATATCCAAATCCAATACATTTACAAACCCCCAACCCCCATTATTTAACATAAGTTGGAAAAGAAAACAAAAAAAAACATCCCATTTCATTCCCTATTATTTTTTTGAGATTATAAATTATTATAAATAATTTCATAATACAAATAATGTTTAATTTCAAACCATTAATTTGATCACTGTCCACTATTTGGAATTCATCATTCATTAATTTAATTTAATAAAATTTTATAACTAAATGAATTATTTATTCTATTAATCATAATATTCTATATAATTATAATAACTATTTTTATAATATGAACATATTTTTTGCATAAAATTTTGGATTCCAAGTATATACCTCTTTAGAAAAATTAATTTATTCTTCCCATATTCAATGTTATTGTGAAACCATACAAAAAACGCAAAAACTAAACCATCACAAAAAAACTACCTCACAACCTATTCGAAAATCCCCCAATACAGTGATGATACTATCCCATTTTAAAAAAAACCAACAATACCACCACAACCAAAGCTATATAACAACCCATTCTCTCCAACCAAAAGTTTTATACCATACCATCACTCCAATAAGAAAAAACAAATTTATAACAATTAAAAACGTCCAATACAATGAAAAATTATAACACCACTTATAATTTTAAATTTTCCACATTAATTCATTACATATCACATTACTACCTATAAGTGTAAACTATATACTCCCCATAAAACCAATTATATACATGCTTTAAATATTTTATACAATTATATGTGAAAACTATTATCAATTATGCCATCCAATTTAATAATAAAATCATATGTCAATCATCTATATTGAAAATAATAATAAATAATATACATATTATTGAGACTTATATAATTACTCTCTTTAATTATACACTGATATCCACTTATCCTATAATTAATTACTATTTCATATTAAACCACATTTTTAGGATCCAAAAACAATAACATAATTTCATTTTTCATTGTAAAAATAAATTAGATGGTATATGTGATTTACCTAATATAGGAGGTGATTCAATAAAATGAATATAAATTATAATACTTATTACAACAGAATTTATAAGTCACATTTCAATAATAAAGGAAAATCATTAAATAAATATTAATATTCATGAACCCACATAAAATCGCATGTGAATCACCATCATCTATTAAATTTCATTTAGTTAATTTCATTAAATTATTAGTATACACCTTAAAATCTAAAAAAATTTAAAATGCTCGTGATAATTTCATAATGTAAATGTAATATAAAAATAGATTATTGAAATAAACTACATTAATTAGAGCATTAAAAAATTATTGAGAATGAATTAGAAATATTAATGTGTCACAACATTTATAAAAAATAATTGGAAATCATTATAAACATGTAACACAACATTCCCCATCCTTCAATAAGGAATATATGTCAAAAACCAATATACAATAACTACTATAATATCCCCAAGAATAAAAAATTAAAAATTTTAGAAAAGAAGATGGGGAACTTCACCATAGGTGAAACAATTATGATCTCATAAGAAAAATAATATAATATACCAAGGAGGGATCATTGTTCTCTAAAGACACAACATTATTATCCTAGTGAAAGTGTAGGGTTATAGGAATTTATAGTAATTATAATTGGTTTTTATATTAAAATGAAACTAGATAATAAATTAATCATAGTATAATATATTCTCATAGCACAAGAATGTGGATATAAAATTTTCACCTCATAAAATCATCCATTATCTCCACTTATCTCTCAATTTTTCTCACTATAAAAATAGTATTATCTCAATGTATATTTTGAATCAGATGGCACAAAAGTGGTATCCAATCAATGATACTAAAAACTATGAGGATCGTAGAATTTTAATTGATATAACTCCCCTAACCTCACAATCCCAACTAAAAATCTGTTGTAATTAAAGGGCCCAAAAGGAATCAACCATCGTATAATATGAATTGAGAATCTAATAACCGATATTCCCATTGGGTAAAAAGGAGGATCATTCGACAACATCCCATTTTTCAATGTAACTATATAATATAAACCTTCAAGACCCCTCATGATAAATAATTTATGTATAGTGAATTTCAAAAAAACACATTACCATTACATTGTGGAAATAGACACATATAAGATAACTCATGGTGATTAATGTTAGACTCTATGATGGTCAATTATATATAATTAAAACCTAAGACCATCCCATGATAGCCATACCTATTCATATCAATAACATACATGCAAATTTAAATAGTATATCAGAAAAACATAATATATAATACAATTCAATACAACACAAGAACCATGAATCAAACTAAAACATCATACAATGATCATCTACAACATAGAAAACCCATCATATCCCACTAACCATTCATAGTCAAACAAACAGGTCCACAAAAATATTTATCTCTAAATATAGTATTCTAATTCACACACCATATATCATCCTACAACATTCTCCATACATCTCTACGTACTATAAAACTAAAACATAATCAATCATGATTATTTGGAAAACTAAATTAGGTAGGTCTAAGACAGTTATTATATTAAAAATATTAAATTACCTAAAAAGAAGAATGTATATCATCGTGGAACCAAACATCTCTATGTGATACCTCTCAAATGATTTAGAAATTGTACGTGGAACTACATTATAAATAAAAATCACTATAAGACTGTGGGATTTAAACTCTAATTTATAAGGATGATCAGCATTATATGTAAACTGCCCTCAAATCCTTAATATTTTTAAAATGGGATATTTTTATAATCAATATCCATACATGAGATGTCTATAAAAAACTAATTATTTATTCATTATGGGGTTGAATTTAAAATATAAAAGATGAACAATAATTTATTTCAATATTAAACTCCTCTTATAAATAAATAATCCTTTTAAATGATAAACAAAGTTCATGTGGTTTTATTATTAAACTAATCTTTTTAATGATCATTTTTATAACATGTTAGATCATTCATACAGATAAAAAACAATATAATATTCTAATGCATAATATAAAACATTACCTTCATGAATTTTAAATTTTATTACGATAAATAATGTAATGACCCGGAAATTTCATGGAATTTTTTAAATTATTTGGAATTTTACGAGTCCCCCATTTCTGACGGCTCCTGATTCCGAGGACCGGTGTGCTCAGAATCTATTTCTGATGTTTTGATCGGGTTTGTTCAGTAAACGTATGTGCAGGTGTTTATATCTTTTGAACTGGAACATGGAATTGATATCTTAGGACACTGATGAACTCACAACACCAGTATTCTCTTAAAGAGACCATTACAACAGTTGCGTTTAATATAGGATGGAAGTTATAAATTGGGTTTCTTTTTAAGAAATTATAAATTTATTAAAAATGTGTGTGCAACACATTTTGATTTGAAAGGTGGTTAATGTCTCTAGTTGGTGGTTAGGGGTGGGTCCCACCATACCCTAACCTCCCTTGGGAGGATATAACTAGGGGTGGGGCCCACATGATTTTAAACTCTTCAACTCCCCATGAAACTCCCATTTAACTATTAAACTCTCCACCTCTACTCTTTAAATTTAAACTCTCTACATTCCACCCTACCTTATAACGATGCAAACGGGCTCTCAATTAATGAGAAATAAATTAATTGGATCCTCTAAATTTTGAAATATATTGAAATATTTGTCAAGGATAAAATAATATCCATGCTATTATTTTGGGTGGGCACATATTGTTTTGGGGAGCCTTGGAGAACAGGGAAAGCGTTCTTCCCACGAAGAACACGAAGAAAATCTCCAACGTGGAACGATGTCCTCTCGACAAAGAACGCCATTTCCACCGAAGGATGAAGACGTGTATTCTTCCTCCCTATAACTCCATCCACGTTAAAGGAGTAGACGCCGCCCGCAATGAATGTTGACGACACTCCATCCTTGAACATTTTCCGACGTCAATGCAATCGATGTACGCCATCTTTTCCACGACATTGTCGAGCGAGCACCGTTTAAGAAGGCATGAGGTTGTTTTGAGTTGTTTATATTTCCAAAATTCTTTATTCTAATATCGGAATGTGAATTGCCAGCTGTTAACGTCATAACGAGGAGGGTTCGGGCCACACGAACACGACCCAATCCTCCCCCATATTTTTTGGTTTTATTAACAACATAGGTGGAGTTGGAAGGGTGTGGTGTCGTCGCACTGCACTGGAAGAAGGAGGTTATGACCACGTAGGTCGTAGAATTCAAAGGAGGTGCCAACTGAAGGCCGTAGTAGTGGAGGATCCTTGTCATCACGCCGACCGCATGGAGGAAACCGCGTCCCGCAATGCGGGCCGCTCTACGGGCGAACCAGCCATCCGCTTGCTGGCCTGGCTGAGGAAACCATGGATCCATATGTAGAGGAACCGTGGCCCGCAACCACGGGCCACTTGCACTGGACAGAACCGGCCGTCTCTGGCCGACAGGGAGGGGATAGACAACAATGTTCGGCGCTATCAGGCGAACTGGACCAGCCCGCTCCGCGGGGCGGGTCTGCGGGGGGGCCACGCCCTACCGGGCATGGTGGACACCCCAACTGGGTCGGACCCGCCAAATCGGGCTGGGCCATCCCCCAGCCATGTTGGACCCGCCGATCCAGGTCGGCCTGACCTGCCAGCCGACTGGGTTTGTCAGGCTGGGCCCGTTAAGCATAAATGTGAATGTCATCAAGAATGTGCGTTTGAATGCCTCTCCGTCTGAAACACTAAGACCCTTGTGAGGAGGCGGTCCTTTTGAGATACTCTAATTGAGTTATGGAAGACTTTTTAAAATGGATGGGTTTGAACCGAGCGTAAATCCAACCGGGCCCCTAGAAAAAAATTGCCAATAACTCTCAGACCGGGCGTCCGATTGATGAGCCGTCTGTCGTGTTGGGTTCCTTTTTATAAGACAGAACTTCAGGATACCTCAAATCTGGACAACGTGATAGTTGAAATATAGACCCATTTTCTTGAGAAATGGACCCTCTATGAATCTAGCATTATATGTATGGGAACCGTAGAGCTGGCTGTGACGAATACCATACTATAATCCTCCACAGGTTCTACGACGACGACTGCTGTACCTGAATCCTGTGTGGGTTCGATAGGATAGATCAATCAGTGGCTACATATGATCATCTATATTACTCTAGAATAGTTGGCATGTATCATGTGTGTGTCCGACGGCTCGGATGAGATTGTTGGTCTATATCCTGTGTGGTTCCGACAGCTTAGACGAGATAATTGGCCTATATCCTGTGTGGGTATGACAGCTTAGCTGGTCTTGTATCCTATGTGGGTCTGACAGATTAGATGATCCAGTGGCTACATCTGCTCATCTATATCTCTCTACAAATTTGGAATACCTATGTGACCTGAGTTATTTCCTTCAACCATTATCATCGCAGTGATTGACTTTACTTCCTATGTGGAATTGGTTTGTGCTTGGGCTCGAGAGTTGGAGCCGGACTGAGATTTGTAACTAAGGTATATGTATGAGCATATACCTTAGTAGGGTTGGTTGATACATCATGATTGTATCTTTCATCATTTGTTTATACTTTGTTGATATTGTGAGACCTTGGGGGTCTCGGGGTCCCTACTGAGTATCATTATTCTCACCCCTGCACGGGCCATGCCCGCACCTCGTTGTGTTGGATACAGACGACATACAGCGCTGACGGAGGTCGAGAGCGCCATGACTAGATGGTACCTGGAGGTAGACCTTGCGATGAGTCGGCACACGGAGGAGTCTGACAGACGTGAGTACTGAGGTGGCAATCTGTACCTACCCTTCAGGTAGGAATCCCCGGAGGACAATCCAGGAGCTGCTCTTTACTTTCAGTTATTTGTCCCTTTTTTTCATGTTCTTGTTGATCAGTTGGGTTTGTATATTGGCCCATTTACTTTCCAGCACAATCTTTTGTATTCAGTTTTACATAGTGTTTAAATCCTGTTTCATACTGTGTTGTGTTTGTTTACTTTTATAAAGGCAATCCCTTCCCTGCTTAGGGATTTACGCCTTTGGTGCTAGTCTCCAACCCCTGGACTATGGGTGGTGGGCTTGGGGTAGTCATGGCACGGGCCTCGATGATGGGTCGTGAAAAATTGGTATCAAAGGGGCCGATTCTACCACATAACATAGACTTTGATTCTTTTAACAGAAATAGTGTTACGTGTTTTGGGTGAGGGTATCAGTTTAGGGAAACCAGTGTTGGTGCGGAAATCGGCGTATCCATACACTAGGACTCTAACTTCGGATTTCCGACTCAGTGCACAAAAACACCAATTACGAGTGTGTTTCTTTGAATGTTTTCTTTGTGACTACATTGTGTCAGCACATCAGGTATAATTTTTTGACTGTGGTGCCTCTGTTTATGTTCAGGATGGCCCCACAAAGGTATAAAAATAGGGATCCAAGTTACGTACAAGATGGTAGCCCACCGAGCGACGAGACCTCGGTGTAGGGCCCCATTACAGCAGAGGCACCAGCAGTACCACTACCCGCTGGGCCACCGATACTATCGTCCCTAGCAGTAGAGAGTGCATGCCTCCATAGTGTGCTATTCACGTTCCAGAGCCAGAGGCTACCCAGGTTCCGCGGAGAGATGGACCCAAAGGCAGCTGAGGATTGGCTGGAGGCTATCGTGAGAGTTTTTAGATTGGTAGGGACACCCGCCGACCTTATGGTGATCCTTGCCGCATGTCTCATGCATGTAGCAGTAGGATGATGGTGGAGCCCGATGCTCCAGGTGCACGATGAGGCATCACTACTCTGGGAAGACTTTGACAGCATGTTTCCAGGTAGTGTTTGTTCCAGCCACCG
Organism: Viscum album; assembly: GCA_963277665.1. Lineage (NCBI taxonomy): Eukaryota > Viridiplantae > Streptophyta > Magnoliopsida > Santalales > Viscaceae > Viscum > Viscum album. Next base: position 233,604,257 of record OY728157.1, on the reverse strand, counting down.
TTCGTGCGGTGCAGATTCAGGAGTTACTTCATCTACAGTTGGGTAGCATGACTGTAGCTCAATACTCAGCAAGGTTCACTGACCTCTCACTCAACTCCAAGAATATGGTTCAGGGCCCGTTTTTAGGGCCCGAACCTTTAAGAAGGGACTCAGGCATGAGATCATGGCTTTGATGATTCCTCTCAGCATGCCGACATTGGTAGGGGTGCTGGAGAAAGCCCTTCTAGCGGAGATTTTCCTTGCTGACCAGTCACCAGTGGCGAGACCCACCACAGGGAGACACTTAGAGGAGTCTTCTGTAGCGGTAGTAAAAATATGTCAGAGAGGTTCAAGCGGACTAGGCCATCAGGTGGGCGATCCCAGGGTACATATTCGGTTGTGTGGGGCATACGAGACAGAGTCAGCTATATGAGGAGCAGGTAGTGCTATGCATGCAGAAGGCAGGGCCACATGGCTCGTGACTGCCTGACCCACCATGCAGATGAGCAGCCGAATGTAGAGGGACCTCCCAGGAAGAGGCATAGGTATGACCTTGGTGGTTTGTCGGGAGTATGCGGACGAGGAAAAGGAGCTCGCCGACTAGCAGGTGGTGGACGACATTTCGAGGCTCTACTACCACCACCACCAGGAGGTCCACCCCCGACCATTGGGATCATGTGGATAGAGGCGATCTCAGCTCTAGGCAGTCGAGGACTACGACCATGGCCCACCTAAGATTATTCAAGGTACTATATATGTCTACTCCACCCTTTCTATAGTACTCATAGACACAAGTGTGAGTCATTATTTTATTGCCGCTACCCTTGTTCGGAGCTTGGAGATTCATACGGAATTGTTGGCTCGATCTTTATGGCTAGAGACTCCTTCAAGAGAAGACTCGACAATTACACACTCCTTATGGAAGTGTGAGATTAATCTAGGAGGCGAGGTCCTCGGCTGGGATCTTCTTGTAGCAGCGTCGAGGCCTTACGACGTCATCTTGGGTATATACTGGTTATCCACAGTTCATGATCACATTGATTGTATAAGTCAAAAAGTGTGGTGTATCCACCAAGATAGGACCAGGTACACCTTCACCGTTGAGAAGGGAGCCTTTGCAGCGCAGGATGGACTTACGAAGAGGAGGGGCATTTGATCACAGATCAGTTGGATAGTCTCATCCTCGAAGCAGTTGATGTGCAATGTCCGAGTTTTCCTATTGTGGTGGATCAATTTGATGATGTTTTCCCCGACAAAAATCTAGGACTACCTCCTCACAGAGAGGTAGACATCTATATTGATCTGTACACCGGGACATCACCGATATCTACTCCAGAATATCGGATGGCTCCCACCGAGCTTCGTGAGCTGCGAGTACAACTAGAGGACTTACAGGGGAAGGGATTTTTCTGACCCTGTGTTTCCCCCCTGGGAATCTCTAATTTTCTTCAGCAAGAAGGGGGATGGGAGCATGAAACTGTGTGTCAACTACCGTCGTCTGAATCAGGTGACCGTGAATAACAAGTACCCACTCCTGAGGATTGAAGACCTCTTTGATCAGTTCCAGGGAGCACGATGGTTATTGAAGATATTCCTCAGGTCGTGATATCACAAGATCAGATTATGAAAAGAGGATGTGCAAAAGATTTTCTTCAGGTGTCAGTATGGCCACAACGTGTTCTTGGTTATGCCCTTCGACGTAACAAACTCTCCAGCAATGTTAAAGAGTCTAATGAACATGATCTTTTAGTCTTAACTCAATATATTTGTCGTAGTCTACATCGGCGACATACTAATTTACTCGACTATTGAGGAGGATCAAGACTACCATTTGCGAGTGGTACTGGATACTCTATGAGAGCACCAGTATTATAGTAATCTCTCAAAGTGCCAGTTCAGGATTCGAGATGTTTACTTCTCGGTACACATTATCTCGAAGGCTGGAGTTGCAGTGGATCCAGTGAAGATCGAGGCAGTACATTCATGGGAGCCACCCAGGAGTGTGAGAGAGGTTTGAAGTTTTCTGGCACTGGCTAGGTACTATCAGAGATTTTTTCCAGACTTCTCCAGAGGTGAGACACTGCTTTCTTCATTGATAAAGAATGGGAAACCCATAGTGTGGTTAGATAGATTCCAGTAGATATTTTAGGAGTTGAGGCAGAGGTTGTCTAGTGCACCCATCTTGAGGCTACCAGAGGAGGTCATTGGGTATATAGTTTACTGCGACGCATCAGAGACTGGACTCAGGTGTTTCCTGATGCAGGAGCGAGCGACGATCACATATGGTTCATGGATGTTGAGACAACATGATAGGAACTATGCTACCCATGACCTGGAGTTATCAGCAGTGTTCTTCACCTTGAAGATGTGGAGACACTATCTGATGGTAGAGCGTTTTACAGTGTACTCTGACCACCAGAGTCTCAGGTACATATTATCGCAAAAGAACCTAAATCTGAGACATCGGCGATGGCTCGAGTTCCTCCAAAACTATGACATTGAGATAGTTTATACTCCTGGGAAGGAGAAAATTGTAGCAGATGCTCTCAGTATGAGATCAGGCATTCAGCTGCTTGGAGAGGCGACAACGCAGCTGGCTGAGTTATGAAAATTTTTTCTGGATAGAGATAGAGAAACCATTCTTCAGTCTCTCATGGTCACTCCTCCACTTATTTTGTGAGTCATAGAGGCACAACATGGGGACGTCGACTGTGAGACGTGATGTGCACAGATATCCATAGGACAGGCGCCTGCTGGATTTTCTGAAGGTGGAGAGCACGTCATCCTTTTCAGAGGGCATACCATGGTACCATTTTCACTACAGGATGAGGTGTTGAAGGAGATTGACACTTCCCCTCTAGAGGTACTTCCATGAGTGGTGAAGATGTATCAGGACCTTAGACGATAGCATTGGTGGCCAGGTATTAAGAAACCAATAGGAGAGTTTCTCTCGCGCTGCCTCACTTGTCAGCAAGTGAAGGAGGAGCACCAATGTAAGAACCCGGTTCTTATTTTAGAGGTATGAGCTTCTTCTTTCCTTTTCCTTAAGTTTTTTTGAGAAAAATATAGAAAATGGGGAAAATTCCTAAATTTTAGAGCTACACACCGTGTACTTTATCCACACGCCGTGTACTTTTGGCAGTGTTGGGATGAGTACACGGGGCATGTAGCCATGCCGGCGATGAAGGGTGTAGGAACCGACTACACGCCATGTAGTGGTACCTTACACACCATGTAGTCAGTCGGCTGGCGTAAACAGTAAGGTGGTGGCGTCAACACCAGTTGGGCGGCAGTACATGTCGTGTAATCAGGAGTACATGCCGTGTACTCATGTCGACAAATGAATAGTGTGGCGGTGCTACCAGAGGAACAGTTAAATGAAGGAAGTACACGCTGTGTACTTGGAAGTACATGCCGTGTAGTTTGTTTTTTTCGGCATAAAATAAGCAGTAGCCTCCTCATTTGGCAGAGGAGGCACTTGAGCCATATTGGAGCCAAACGAGGAGGCCGAATCTTTAAAGCTCCACCGGGTGTTCGTCTGGAATCCAATTCGGATTCAGACGATTTCGTTGGAACAAAACGGGTATGCCCTCCCCTCTCCTGGTACCATTCTTGCCAATTCTTCTCCTAACGTAAATTATTTATGTTTGAATTAGTTTTCTTCTTCATCAGATCTACGTCATTCTTGGGAATTTCATGAGTCGGCGTTCGGGTATAACACTCGTTGACATATAAGGTAGGTGGCTTTGTGTTTAGTTTTCCAACTGAAGTGTGTTTTGTGCGTTTTTGTTCCACGAACCCATGTTGGGGTGTCGTGTGGCTGAGGTAGTTGACATATTTAATACCTATAATTGATTAGGTATTTAATTGTGATAATAAAATGCTGGTTGGGATCGTTTCTTGGATCTGGAACCACCCCCAGGGTGTGTTTCTCTGTTTAACCGTTTGGCCAGGATACCCGAGGGTTTGACTTCAAAGTAGTAATTATAGAATTTCCATGAGAGGAATTGCTTTTTACTGCTTGTTTACCTATTGGGCATGGCCTGGTTACCTGTTTATCCTGAGGGAGTTTTTGTATTTAGCCTGAGGGCGTTGTTGTGATTAGCCTGAGGGTACTGTACTATTTAGCCCGATGGATGTAGTTATTTTCGCCTGAAGGCACCCTTTCGTGACTGAGGGCTTGACTTCTGTGCCTGAGGGCAACACCTCCTACGCCAGAGGGCTATACCTGCGGGATGGACTCAGCTTACCTGAGGGTAAGGTTTTGTTTGTCTGAGGATGTGGACTGTTTACTAGAAATGCACTGTGGTGGTTTATAATATTTAAATGGATTTAATGGATAATGAAATGGAAATATAACTGGTAATTAGTTACATTTGAGTAATGCTTACATTATTTCACTTTACTACAGCACAATGTTGTTGCATGCTTACACGCAGTTGGGCACATGCCTTTGGTGGGTGCCTACTGAGATATATTTCTCACCCCCTATTTGGGTCACGCTTTTCGGCCCAAACAGATTACTTTGCTATAGGTGTAGATGGGGGCAAGAGTCCCTATATAGATACTTGACTGTTGATGAGGAGTAGGAGGGAATGGGACCGAGCATAGGCTAGGGATGCCACTACCAGCAGTTTTTCTTGTTTTTCTGTACTCTGTTTTCTTCTATACTGTATTGATGTATAACATGTTCTGGCTGTTTTCTTAGGACTTGAAACATGTAACATCATCACTTATATACTGTTTGTTATGTCCACTTCTATTGTTATTTCAGTTGTGTATGTTTACTGCTTCCACTGTTTGTTGTATGTTTATTTGGTATTCCGTTGCGCTACACTTTGACAAATGAGGGAATAGTTTCCCCACTATCAGACATGGGCCCTCGCTGCTAGTCGGCAGCCTCTGGCATTTGGGGAAATGCGCTTGAGGTCACGTGGTGAACCGGGCTCGGGGCACCCGTTGAGTGGCACCCGGGTCTGGGACGTTACAAAGTTGTATCAGAGGAGGATTCTTTTCATGACTTACTATTTGTAGCCGTAGTCAGGGATATGATAGAACGATATTTGGTAATAAGTTGTGCCCAGGCGTAGCTAACCCCTGTATAGGGAAAAGCCAGTCTACCTCGTATTTTCATTATTTTGATTTTTTAATTTTACGGTTGATATGTTTTCACCATTGGGTGACACACTTGGATTATGCTGTTTATATTCAATCTGTGGGTGCTATTTAGTTGCAACCCGATGAGATGAGGGTATGTCGTCTCATGCATCATATATGCACATGCTAGAAGTCACATGCCATGTAGGTGCATTAGAATTTGCATGTTGTTGTGATAGTTGATGTGCTAAGAAAACATGCTGCTGTGATAGCTGCTTGATAAATACCTTCCTATTTGGTTGATCTTGTTTATAGGATGGATGCCAAACTTTGGTTTTTTGGGAGTGTGGGCCCCCATTGACCAGAATTTGGTGGAGCATTGACTGTTATTGGTTATAACACAAATAAGATGTCAAACATTGATTATGTGGGGTGTATGGGCCCCCACGGGTCAGAATTTGACACTTAGGTGTTGTTTTTCAGTATTTTCTGGGTTCCAGAGAATTTTCTGAGGCATACTGTCCGAAAAAACCAGAATACATGCCGCGTAGGACCGTATACACGCCCTGTGTGTTCTTCTGTTCGAAAAGAAAAACGAACTTTTTGAGTACACGTCGTGTACCCGGATTACACGCCATATAGTCTCATCCCGTGTCACAAACCGTGTGGGCGGTGACACGGGGTAGGGAAGGGCTTGGGTAAAACACGTCGTGTCGTTTTTGTGCACATCGTGCAGTGTGATCCGGAGTCCGGCCGTGTAACTAACAACACGGGTCGGTGAACTCCTTGATAGAGAACACCGTTTCAAGTATAGACATGTCGTGTAGTGTGACCTGGGGACTCAGCCGTGTAACTAACAACACGGGCCGGTGTCAGCTCTCCCTAAACATGCCGTGTACCTTTGGGACACGCCGTGTAGTCTTGTTCGAGGACAGACTGTGTGGAGTTAGCCGTGTGGCTGGGAAACGGGATGGTTTACACGCCGTGTGTGGGTGTAACACGCCGTGGAGTGTTAAGCCGAGTAGTCGGCCGTGTCACAGACGACACAGGCAGTTGGAAAATAACACAGTACACGCCACATAGATATTATACAAGCCATGTAGTTTTGTCGAACAGAATCTGTGTGGCTTAGCCGTGTAGATGGACCCGGGCAGGGGAAGGGAAGTCAAGTACACGCCGTGTAGTCATTGTAAATTCCGTGTAGTCATGTTTTTCCAATTTTGAATACCTTCTTCCTCTTGTTCCCTTTGTGTTTCCTTCACTTTCAGTCTTAATAATCTTGAAGCTGAGTTGTGCTTTTGGCTTTGTAGAGTCATGCCACCTAGACGGCCGCGAGTTGTTCGTGAGGAGAGCGGCGGCAATTATACTCTACAGATGGTGAGCCATAGGCTACCAGTTGATCCACCAGAAGAGCCAGATGCGACACCATCTGTTATACTGGACACAGGCAGGGAGGCGCAGTTCTGTGAAGGCTTATTGCGGTTCATGGAGACCTTTCAGGGAGCACCGCAGGATGCCACATCTATGGTCGAGCTGACACGTATCTTTCAGAAGCAGTATCCGCCTACGTTTTCACCGGATGGCGGAACACAGGCTGCAGAGTCTTGGCTAGGATCGATGAAGACTATTTTCGAGCATCTGGAGACGCCTCCAGGGTGGAGGGTCAAGCTCGCGACTTACATGCTGCGTGATTACGCCAAGAGGTGGTGGGATGTTACCACCCAGTAATAGAATCACAAGGACATGGAGTGGGGAGATTTTCAGTATGTCTTCTATGACTTATTCTTTCTCGAGACACTGAGGGTAGATAGAGCTCGAGAGTTCATGAATCTGCAGCAGTGAACTATGTTAGTGATGGACTACTCTGCTCGTTTTACATAGCTTCATCATTTTGCACCCTTGCTAGTGGGTGATGAGACGTTGAGAGCTAGATGTTTTGAGGATGGTCTTCAGTATGACATCTGAGTGCTGGTGAATGTTTTCAGGTTGCCTATTGTACACGTGATTGTGAACCAGACATTAATTACAGAGAGGAACCTACGGGAATCGACTGGTGTGGGCCAGGGAGGTTTAGCACCAGTTACTGGTACTATTTCTGCTGGAAAGAGGAAGAGATAGATGGACTTCACTCAGGGCGGTCGTACCAGCCATGCAGCTTCTTCAGGTGGACCAGTCAGGTGCTACTAATGTGACAGAGAGGGGCACAATAGGCCTCAATGTCCATAAGACCCAGTGGAGTGCTGAGCTTGCGGCAAGATGGGTCATCTGTAGCGCCTTTGAAGGGTGTTTCTACTAGTGGCTAGTGAGAGGGGTTCAGTGCAGACTCTGCGTGCGGGAGCTGGGCCAGTGGCTTCTTACCAGTTAGGGAATTGGAATACGTCAGGGAATGCAGGTAGAGACGGTGGTCGTGGCCATGGTAGCCAGACACCAGGATCGAAGAGGTAGCAAGGAGGGACTTGTCGGGGTTTCCAGGCTGTGTCGCAAGGCCGCGATACTGGGCAAGCATATGCGGTGCAACAGACCCTGTAGGAGCAGGATCCCAGACCTTCTACAGCAGAGGAACTATTCTAGTATCCTTTGTCTTGTCTTTAGTACATTTTGATACGGGTGCGACACATAGTTTTATTTTTGTACCTGCTATGGAGAGCCTTGGGCTCGGTGTTTATACTTATTCTGATATCTTGACGCTAGACACTCCATTGGGGACTAGGAAGGTTGGTGTGTGTCAGTGCAAGGAGTTCCCCCTTGATCTTGGTGGGTGTCACTTCCATTGGGACCTCTATGTCCAAGAGATGACAAGCTATGACGTCATTCTCAGGATGGACTGGTTGGTTCCCTTTTGATCCATTGTAGACTGCTATCATCATAGGGTGTGTTTCATGTCACTAGAGGGCGGGGAGTTTCTATACAAGGGTGAGTGGTATGTTGAGGCGAGTTGAGTTGGACCAGAGCATCATGGGCGAGGTTGATTCACAACCCAGATTGCGAGGTTATATCTGGATGACCAGGGGAATTGTCAGACGGATTTCCCTCCAGTTATTGATTGTTTTAGGGATTTCTTCCCAGAAAACTTTTCAGGTCTACCTCTGGTGTGTGAGGTGGATTTCTCTATTGATCTACTGCCAAGAGCAGCACCGGTGTCCATTCTTCCTTATAGGATGACCACGCCTGAGTTGCAGGAGCTCCAAAGGCAGTTAGAGGAGTTGCATGCAAAGGGTTTTATCTGACCCAGTACTTCTCATTGGGGTTCTTTGGTCCTTTTTTGCGAAGAAGGAAAATGGTTCCCTCATAGTTTGTGTGGATTATCGGAAGCTAAACTAGTTGACGGTTATGAACCGATATCCCTTGTCGAGGATAGATGAATTTTTTGACCAGCTTCGTGGAGAACCAGTGTTCTCGAAGATTGACATGAGATCCGGATATCATCAGTTGCATGTTAGACCAACAGATATACCACTCATAGCTTTTAGGAGTAGGTATGGTCTATATGAGTATATGGTTATGCCGTTCAGACTCATGAACGCGCCAACAGTTTTCATGGCTCTGATGAATCTTGTGTTCCATCTGTATCTTGATTCATTTGTGGTAATATTCATGGATGACATCTTGGTGTACTCTCACAGATGACAAGACCATGCCACCCATATTGAAATCATATGGAGTACACTGAGAGACCATCACCCATATTCTAAGCTCTCGAAGTGCCACTTTTGGATGTACCAGATTCACTTCCTGGGTCATATCATCTCTGAGGAAGGAATTGCAGTAGACCCAGAGAAGGTGAGAGCAGTAGTTTCTTGGGAGCAGCCTAAGAAAGTGTTTGAGATACGGAGTTTCTTAGGGCTTACTAGTTACTACAGGCAATTCATACATGACTTCTCCCGCTTAGCAGCACCGTTGACAGGTATGACTATGAAGGGTGTGAAGTTCGTTCGGTCAGAAGCTTGCGAGACAGCTTTTCATGACCTGACGGGAAGGTTGACATCAGCACCGATCCTGATACTCCCAGAGCAGGGGAAGAGATATACAGTTTACTTTGATGCATCAAGGATTGGGATGGGAGTCGTTTTGATGCAGGGCGACCGAGTTGTGGCATACGGGTCTCGGTAGTTGAGGCCACATGAGAGGAATTACCCGACGCATGATCTCGAGTTGGCTGCAGTTGTGCATGTGTTGCGCTGTTGGAGACATTATCTGTTGGGAGATCATTTTGTGGTTTTCACCGACCACAAAAGCCTCATGTATTTCATTACTCAGCGTGTCCTGAATCTGAGGCAGAAGAAGGTGGGTCGAGTACCTACAATACTTCAGTTTTGGTCTTGCCTATACACCTGGTAAAGGTTATGCAGTAGCTGATGCACTGAGCTGGAAGACTCAGATACAGGCAGTGTAGGAGGCCGGTAGTGAGTGGCAGCTTATGGCTTTGTTCTCTGAGATGCATCTAGAGGTGCATCATAGTCAGGGGCAGACTTATCTTTCCTCGTTAATTGTGACTTCTACCCTCCTGGGCAGAGTGAGGATGAGGCAGCTATCGGATTTAGAAGGCCATGTTCTATGGGAGTCGGTGGCAAGTGAGGACCCTCCTCCCGGTTGGACAACAGTCAATGATGAGGTTTTTCACTTCAATGGACGTGTATGGGTTCCAGGGGATATATGCAAGGAGATGATGCGGGAGTTTCATGCTTCAACTTGGGCAGTTCATCTCGGGGTTACCAAGATGTACCGTGACTTGAGGTGTCAGTACTAGTTTCCGGGTATGAAGAGAAAGATAGCTGGTTTTGTTACGAGATGTTTCACCTGTCAGTAGGTGAAGGCAGAGCATCAGAGACCAGCTGGAATGTTATAGAAGTTACCCATTCTAGAGTGGAAATGGGATGATGTTGCATTGGATTTCGTGACGGGATTGCCGAGGTCACCTCGAGGAAATGACGCCGTGTGGGTTCTGGTGGACAAACTCATGATGGTGGCTCACTTCTTGCCGATCCATGAGACCTTCAGTGTGGACGATCTTGGAAGGCTGTATATCCAAGAGATCGTTCGTCTTCATGTGGTCCCTAGTTCTATCATTTCAGATAGAGACACCCGATTTACGTCTCGTTTCTGGAAATGTTTTCAAAGGGCGCTGGGTACACAGGTGCTTCTGAGCACAGCATACCACCCTCAGACAGATGGCCAGTCAGAGCGGACGATACAGGTACTAGAGGACATGCTGCATGCATGCGTCCTAGAATTTGGGGGCTCTTGGGAGAAGCATATACCCTTAGTCGAGTTTTCCTATAAAAATTGTTTTCAGGCGACTATTGAGATGGAACCATACGAGGAATTATATGGTAGGCCATTCCGGTCACGTTTGTGCTGGTTAGAGGCAGGTGAGGCTGCTTTACTAGGGCCACATCTTGTACAAGAGACATCTGAGCGGGTCCAGTTGATTCGGAAGTGGATGCCTACCGCGCATTCTCGTCAGAATTCTTATGTTGATCACCACAGACGACCTTTGGAGTTCATGGTCGGGGATTATGTTTTCTTGTGTGTTTCACCGAGGCTGGGACACAAACGGATCAGGAGACAGGGTAAGCTTTCACCGAGGTATGTGGGACCATTTGAGATTCTGGAGAGAGTCGGGCTGGTTGCCTATCATTTTCAGTTACCACCACGGTACCAAGCCATGCACAACGTCTTCCACATGTCTCAATTGCATCGCTACCATTCAGACTCATCTCACACCTTTCAGCCAGAGGAGGTTGAGCATCAGCATGATGTGTCCCTTGAATAGCATCCGATCGTATCGTTAACAGGAGCACGAAGGTTCTCCGAGTTCGATCAGTTCCTCTCGTACAGGTGCTATGGTAGGATGGCCGAGTGCAGGACGAGACCTGGGAGTGGGAGGCCCACATACATGCTCAGTGGCCAGTGATGGTATGAGATTATTCTTCACCACCCTTGGAAGGGAAATTCAGGTACGAATTGCTATAAGGGGGATGTTTATAAGAACATGGTTCTTATTTTAGAGGTACGGGATTCTTCTTTCCTTTTCCTTAAGTGTTTTTGAGGAAAATATGGAAGATGGGGAAAAATCCTAAATTTTGGAACTACACGCTATGTACATTATCAACACGCCGTGTACTTTTGGCCGTGTTGGGATGAGTACACAGGGCGTGTAGCCATGCCGGCGATGAAAGGTCTAGGAACCGACTACACACCGTGTAGTGGTACCACACACGCCGTGTAGTCAGTCGGCAGGCATAAACAATAAGGCGGTGGCGTCGCTGGTAGCTGGGCCGCAATACATGTCGTGTACTCAGGAGTACATGCTGTGTACTCTTGTCGACGAATGAACAGTGTGGCAGTGCCTCCAGAGGAATAGTTAAATGAAGGCAGTACACACCGTGTACTTGGAAGTACATGCCATGTACTTTGTTTTTTCGGCTAAAAACAGGCAGTAGCCTCCTCATTTGGCAAAGGAGGCACTTGAGCCATTTTGGAGCCAAAGGAGGAGGCCAGATTTTGAAGATCCACCGGGAGTTCGTCTGGAATCTGATTCGTCTTCGGACGATTTCGTTGGAACTGCATGGGTAAGCCCTCTCCTCTCTTAATATTGTTCTTGAAAATTCTTCTCCTAACGTAAATTATTTACGTTTGAATGAGTTTTGTTCTTCTTCAGATCTACGCCATTCTTGGGCGTTTCTGGAGTCGGTGTTCTGGTATAACGCTCGTTGATATATAAGGTAGGTGGCTTTGTGTTTAGTTTTCCAGCTGTTGTGTGTTTTGTGCATTTTTGTGCCACAAACCCATGTTGGGGTATCGTGTGGCTGAGGTGGTTGCTATATTTAATACCTTGAATTGATTAGGTATTTAATTGTGATAATAAAATGCTGGTTGGTATCGTTTAATGGATCCGGAACCACCCCCGGGGTGTGTTTCTCTGTTTAGCTGTTTGGCCAGGATACCTGAGGGTATGTCTTCAAAGTAGTAATTGTAGAATTTCCTTGAGAGGAATTTCTTGTTACTGATTGTTTACCTATTGGACATGGCCCGGTTACCTATTTAGCCTGAGAGCGTTTTTGTATTTAGCCTGAGGGTGTTGTTGTGATTAGCCTGAGGGAACTTCACTATTTAGCCCCAGAGATGTAGTTATTTTCTCTTGAGGGCAACCTTTCGTGCCTTAGGGCTTGAATTCTATGCCGGAGGGCGATACTTCCTACGCCTGAGGGAAATCTCTATTACGCCTGAGGGCAATACATGCGGGTTGGATTATGCTTACCTGAGGGTAAGGATTTGTTTGTCGGAGGACGTGGATTGTTTACTAGAAATGCAATGTGGTGGTTTCTAACAGTTAAATGGATTAAATGGATAATTAAATGGGAATATAACTGCTAATTAGTTACTTTTGAGTACTGGTTACTTTATTTCATTTTACTACTGCACACTGTTGTTGCATGCTTACACGCACTTGGGCACATGCCTTTAGTGGGTTCCTGCTGAGATATATTTCTCATACAATATTTGGGTCATTCTTTTTGGCCCAAACAGATTATATTGATGCAGGTTTATATAGGGGAAAGAGTCCCTATACTAGTACATGACTGTTGCTGAGGAGTAGGAGGGCATGGGACCGAACCTAGGCTCAGGATGCTGCTGCGAGCTGTTTTTCTTGTTTTGCTGCACTCTGTTTTCTGCTGTAATGTATTTATGTATAACATGTTCTGGCTGTTTCCGTAGGACATGCAACATGTAGAATCATCACTTATATACTGTTGGTTACATCCACTACTGTAGTTATTTCAGTTGTGTATGTTTACTACTTCCGCTGTTTGTTGTATGTTTATTTTGGTATACCAGTGCGCTACACTTTGACAAATGAGGGCATAGTTTTCCCACTATTATACCTGGGCCCTCGCTGCTAGTCGGCACCCTCTAGAGTTTGGGTAAATGTGCTTGATGTTACATAGAGAACCGGGCTCGGGGCACCCGTTGTGTGGCACCCGGGTCCGGGATGTTACAACCAAGTTTTAGCAGGCTTGGTCCAGCCCTTAGAGGTCCTATAGTGGAAGTGGGATGAGATATCAATGGATTTCATGATGGGACGTCCATGTTCATCCAAAGGGAATGACTCTATCAAGGTGATTGTCGAACGACTCACTATGTCATCCCACTTACTACCGATCAGATAGCAGGGCTCAGTGGAGAGCATGGGACACCTCTACATTCATGAGATCTTATAACTTCATTGTGTGCCAACGACTATCGTCTCTGATCGAGATGCTCATTTCACTTCCCGGTTATGGAAGGGGTTATGGGTGGATTTTGGGACATAGCTTCACTTGAGCACCACCTTCCATCCTTAGATGGATGGTCGGACTGAGAGGACTATTCATAATCTCAAGAACATACTCCGTTCATGTGTTCTTGATTTTTTGTCTCAACTGGGAGGATCCCTTACCCTTGTGGAGTTTGCATACAACAACATCTACCACTCCACCATTGGGATGGCCCCTTATGAGGAAATGTATGACCGAACTTGTAGATCAAATCTCTGCTAGACTAACCCATGGGAGTCAGCACTTGTAGAACCAGAGATAGTGCAGGTTATGAAGGAGAAGTTGCAGATCATCCAGGAGTGGATGAATACTGCACAGAGCAGACAGAAGTCCTATGATAATAGGAGACGGAGAGCACTGGAGTTTGCGGATAGCGACAATGTCTTACTATGGGTCTCACCTTGAAAAAGGACTATAGATATTTGGCTGAGGAGGTAAGTTATCTCCACGTTTCATAGGGCCATTCCAGGTCCTCAGTAGAGTCAGCGAGGTGGCTTACCGCCTGGCCCTTCCACCCCAGTTGCACCGGGTGCACACCGTCTTCCATGTATCTCAGCTGAGGAGATACATGCACGACCCGTCCCACATCATTGAACATGGGGAGCTGGACGTCTATGACAGGGCGATTTTCACGGAGGATCCAGTAGAGATTGTGGATCGACAAGAGTGGGTCCAGCATGGATGGTTGATTCCTCTGGTGCATGTTCGCTGGCAGCACGAGAACCTCCAGGAGATCACATGGTAGCAGGAGGCTAAGATGTGTGCTCAGTACCCCCATTTGTTATCCGAGTGTGTGTTATTGCTTTACGAGGATGTAAAGCCCTGAGTTGGGGTAATTTAAAGACCCAAAACATTCGATGAATTTTTTTTCATAAATTCTTTGGAATATTACTAGTCTGTAGTTTCCTACGGTTCCTGATTCCGAGGCCCGGTGTGCCCGGAATAAATTTTTTAAGTTTTTTCAGGTACGTTCAGTAAATGTATGTGCGGATTTTTCTATCTTTCGAACCGTTTCTCAGAATTGAAATCTGAGGACACCAATGAACTCTCAAAACCGGTATACGCTTCAAGGGATCTTTACTGTAGTTGTATTTTATACAGGATGGATGTTATAAATTGGGGATTCTTTTTAAAATTAGAAATTTACGAAAAATGTTTGTGCAACACATTTTAATTTGAAAGGTGGTTAAATTCTCTATGTGGTGGTTAGCGGTGGGGCACACCACACCCCCCCCCCCTTGGGAGGATATAACTAGGGGTGTTTCCCACATGAGTTTAAACTCTCCAACTCCCCTTGAAACCCCCCTTTTACTCCTAAACTCTCCACCTATTGTTTTTAAATTTGAAATGTCCACATTTCTCTCTCCCTCATAAAGATGCCAACACACTCTCAATTAATGAGAAATTAATTAATTGGCTCCTCTAAATTTTGAATTATTTTGAAATTTATGTCCAGGACAAAATAATATCCATGATATTATTTTGGGTGGGCACATATTGTTTTGGGGAGCCATGGAGAATAGGGAAAGTGTTCTTCTAACGAAGAACTCAAAGAACATCTCCATCATGGAACGACATCCTCTCAATGAATAATGACATTTTCACCAAAGGAGAATGACACACCTTCTTCCTTCCTCGACCTCCTTCCGTGTTAAAGGAGTAGACACCGCCCACAAGGAATGACGATGACACTCCATCGTCGAACAATTTTCAACATCAATGAAATCGACTTCTTTCCTCTTTTCTGCGACTTCATCGAGCGACCATCGTTTACGAGGTATGAGGTTGTTTTGAGTTGTTTATATTTCTGAACCTCGTCGTTCTAATTTCAGAATGTGAATTTCCAACTATTAAATCATAACGAGGAGGGTTCTGGCCCAATGAACAGGGCCCAAACCTCCCCCATATTTGTTGGTTTTATTGGAAAACAGAGGTGGAGTTGGAACGGCGTGGTGTCGTCGCTCTGTGCCAGATGGAGGAGGCCATAACCATGTAGGTTACATCGTTCGATGGTGGTGGCGACCGAAGTCTGCAGTGGTGAAGGATCGACATCGTGATGCCAGATGCGTGGAGGAAACCACATCCCACATCTGAAGGCCGCTCATACGAACTGAACCAGCTGGTCATAGCCGGCCGGGCTTGATGACCACGACCCCGCATGGCACCGCGCTGCAGAGAAGACCGCAACCCGCAACACGGGATGCTCCGTTGGAAAACCAGTCGGTAACCTTCTGGAAAGGCTGAGGAAACCGCGGTGCCGCTAGGTGCCGCATGCGGAGGAATTGTGGCCAGAAAACATGGGATGCACATGCTTGACAGAACCGGCCGGCTTCGGCCAGCCGGACAGGGAGAGGCGGTGTTGCTCGGCGCCACTGGGCAAATCGGACATGCCTGCTCCGTGGGCAGGGTCCACGGGGGGCCGCGCCCCACCGGGCTGGACTGACCCCCCATCCGGGACGAACTAGCCAAATCAGGATTGGCCGACCCCCAGTCGGGTCAGACTCACCGAACTAGGTCAGTCCAACCCGCCAGCCAACTGTGTTTGTCGGGCGGAGCCCATTTCTCTTAAATGAGAATATCTTCAAGACTGTGCGTCCAGATGACACACCATATGTGGGACTAGTACCCTTGAGACGGGGAGATCTTTTTACTATACTCTAAGTGTGTTTTGGAGGACTTTGGAAAATGGTCTGGTTTGGACTGAGCATAAATCCAACCGGGCCCCTGGAACGGAAACGCCAATAACTCTCAGACCCGGCATCCGATTGACGAGCTTTCTGCCTCGTTTCGTTCATTTTGATGAGACGAAACATCGGGATACACCAACTCTGGACTTCATGATAGTTGATGCATCGACTCTGTGTTAGAGGAGAGGACCCTCCCATACTCGGGCGTGATGTGTACAGAAACCCAAGAGCAAGCTGCGATGACTACCGTAATGGAATCCTCCGTGGGTTCGACGACGACGACTACTGTACCGGAATCCTGTGTTGGTTCGACAATTCTGACAGTGTAGCTGGTCCTGTATCCTGTGTGTGTTCGACATCATAGACGAATTAGTGACTACATCTGATCATATCTATTACTCTAGGATAAGTTGCATGTATCCTGTGTGGGTCTGACAGCTTAGACGAGATAGCTTGTCTGTATCATGTGTGGGTACAATAGCGTAGATGAGATAGATGGCTTGTATCCTATGTGGGTATGATAGCTTAGCTGGCCATATATCGTATGTGGGTCTGAAAGCTTAGATGATCTAGTGGCTACATCTGATCATCTAAATCTTTCTAGAATTGTGGCATAGCTGTGTGAGCTGAGTTATGTCATCCAACTATTATCATCGTGGTGATTGACTTTAATTCCTGTGTTGAATTGGTTTGTGATTGGGCTCAAGAGTTCAAGCCAGACTGAGATTGGTAACATAGGCATACGTATGGGTATATACCTACATAGGGTTGGTTGATACTTCATGATTGTATCTTTATTCTTTTGTTTATCCGTAGAGGATATTGTGAGACCTTGAGAGTCTCAGGGTCCCTACGGAGTATATTTATACTCACCGCTTCACGGGCCATGCCCACACCTCATTGAATTGAATACAGATGACAGACAATGCTGACGGAGTCCGAGAGCGCCACGACTAGACGATACCTAGAGGTGGACCTTGCAACAAGTTTTCACACGGAGGAAACTGACGGATGTGAGTGCTGAGGTAGCCATCTATACCTACCCTTCAGGTATGAATCCCCGGACGATAATTTAAGAGATTATCATTACTTTCTACTGTTTTACCTTATTACTTGTACTTTTTGTTCAGTTGGGTTTATATACCGGCCCATTTACATTCTAGGACATTCATTTGTATTCAGTTTTACTGAGTGTTTACTTCATGTTGAGTACTCTATTGTGTTTTATTACTTTTTTAAAGGCAATGCCTTCCCAGCTTAGGGATTTACACCTTTGGTGCTAGTCGCCAGCCTCTGGCCTATGGAAGGCGGGCTTGGGGTAGTAAGGCACTGGCCATGAGGATGGGTCATGACAAAAAAAACTCAATTTTTAATATAAACTTTTAATTTTACAAACCATATTAGGAAAATTAAATTATGAAAATTAAAAAAAAAATTGGAATTAAAATTTTTATTTGATGATTATATTATGAAGTGAATATGTCCACTATCATAAAACCTTCCCACTCATAATTTATGGAATTCTGGTTCCCTCAACCAAAACAGACTACGAATAAAAATCTATGTTCACAACTAGAATCATGAAAAACTACACAAATACAATGAAATTACATTTAATATGTGGAACTCGTAAATTTTGTGGCACCACATTATAATCTTTTTTTAAAGGGAATTCCATTGTGTGGAAATATAGAACCCTCCACATAGAGAAACCCCCAACCCCCATGAACGGGTTTCACCTGGAGGTAGCCCCCCCAACCGAGGAAGGAGTTGTTGCCAGAAGAGATGGAAGAGGATCCCAGAGGGTTACATCCCGACAATGATTGTCCGTCACATTGATCCGTCGCAATTGGGTCGCGCCTCATTTTTCCCACCCATAGGAGTCCAGGTGGCCCGGTAAGGTGGGTGGATCCCAGGTGAGTCGCTCGCCCTAAAAGCGGACTCTGAGGATTCAAACCCTGAACATACCAATGAACTGCCAGTTTAGGACCATCACCTTCACCATCACACCACCGCTGAAGCGGTTGTCACCACATTATAAGGAAATTTCAAATTATTCAATTAAAGACACCCATATCTACCCTATAGCAAAGATTCATGACAATATTGAACAAGAAGATACCACCTCATGATTTTTTCACCATCTACAAGTCAGAAAACTCAAGGCATCATCCATAACAACTCTGAAAATGTTGATAGTATCAAAATTATTAATCACATTAATATTATTTACTACTACAAAAGACCTCAATCACAAAACCTTGATTATAAAACCATATATAATACTCAAAATGTTACATTTATACATATTCATAATACAAGACATAAAAAATTATGTTAATCCATCTGAAAATGAAATACGAAATTGCATACACACTAGACTCCCCATGATAAAACAATTTGAAAATTTTCATACATTTTAACATTCATATATAGGGATCCAATTCACTATTAACCATAATAAAGAACCCTTCCCATGTAACCTCCTCAAGATGACCATGGTTAACCTTCTACAACACTCAACCTACACATTAATAAAAACCCACTACTATGATAAATCAGATTTGACCTAGAGTCACTATTAATTTGAAGGCATATTCTACCTATAATCTATACTACTAAACATTGATGGCCCTCACACCTATTTGTAACTTCATAAATACATTACGATGAAATTAATACAATTATTGGTCACATGATTTTTTCTTAAAAATCCCAATCACAAAACCATAGAATTATATTGATTACATGTTTTCAAAAAAATAGAAAGCCACAAATTATAAATTTTAATTAAAAATACTATGTCATGAACTGACAATAGATAATAAAAAACACACCATAAAATCCATGTTCAATATTACACCCATGAATCACTAAACTAAATCAACTACCTTGATAAAATCACATTATCTTTACTTGCTAGTACCATTATTTAATCTATAAACCCAAGTGGATCACAAAACCCACACTATTACCTACCAACAAAACATTAATAATCATGAAAAACTCATTCATTTTCCAAGAAGTCATATTTTCTAAAATAATGCCTTTTGTTCCCCTATCATGGAGCAACATCTCTAAATCATTTCAAGGAAACCCAACTCTGTTTTCATCAATTTAATTAACATTTTCAAAATAAATATAAAAATATAAATTGAAACCAAACACAACAATTTTCTTTGAATCCCACATATTTTAGATAATTAAAAATTCACCACATGTTTTTACCTGACAACTATCATTTCCAAATATATATTAAAATTAAATGATTATATATTATTATTCATTAAATATAAGTAAATAAATTATTTATAATAACACACAAAATCCATTTTTAAAAATATTTAAAAGTATGAGTATATTATTAATGTAGTAATAATTGATTTTATTCATTATTTTAAGAAACCTATTATTAGAAATGTATTGTATTATTTAATCCTGATAAGAAAACTCTGGAAATAAATACTTGACACGTTATTATATAACAATGGAACTGATTCATATCATTATATAGAATTTCAATATAATTTCAATAAAACCAATAATTTCTTAATTTACTATACTATTAACATATTGAATTAGATAACTGAAAATCCTTTAAAAAATGGCCATTTATTTTCTAAAACATCATAACGATAAATTTTAATATGGAAATTTATTTCCACATCATATTTAGAAAATATCTTAGTAAAATAATAAAATCTAAATTAAATAGAAAATATCAGATAACATATAATGTTACACGTTAGAATTTATGGCCACCTTCATCATTATCATCATGGATGGTATAAATATATTAAATTTTCTTTAAAATATAAAAATTTGTGTCATTAAATTTGTATAATTTTGATGTTTATAGTAAGGAATGAAATAATATAAAATTTATTAGATTAATTTTTTTAATCATTTCAATATAGAAATTTAAGGAATCCTTTATCACACAAACCTATAATCTTTTAAATAAAATGCATTACACACTAACTAACATAAATATAATTAGTTACATCAAAATGTTACAAATTTATAAAAGTTTCAAATAACATTTACTCCATATAAATTCATAAGAATGAATAATCATCATAAATAGAATCAGTATATGTATAATCAATGTAAACATTATTTCAGAAAACTATACAAGTTTATGAATAAAGGTGATATAAACCTTATAATGAATTATTATATGAAAAAACCATCACATCACTAAAACATTACCAAAAATCTATAATAATTAATAAATCAATATAACGGGGACTGCGATCTCTATTACTTAATTTTATTAAAAAATTACACTTTTATATCACTAGAATCATAATTAATTCAAACATAGATCTTGATGTACACGATTCATGTTCCAAACCTTGGTCTTATCATAGAAATTATTATCAACATTCAACGTGTATTTTCAGATATTATATTCCATTCCTATAATTATAATGTTCTATAATCACATATGTCCTATAAAAAAAACATATATGTCACATGGTATGTTGGAGTAATTTACTTTATATTAACATTGAATCATTCACTAATCTTGAATACTGATCAATTTAATAATATTAAACTATATAATTGATGTAACTCTATCATGACTCACCCCAATTGGTTACCCATCATGTAATTATGAAAAAATGTATTTAACCCCAAGATGATTCCCCCCATAGCCCACGAGATTGGGACAAACAACTATTTTATAAAATTATAATAATGTGAGTAATTAATAACATATAACTTATTATTAAGAAGTTATACCACTATTAAAAACCCTAAATTATAATATAAATGTGATTGATAATACATGGAAATTTCATTCCTCAAATAATCTCCAAAATTTGACACTAGTTGCTGAACCTATTGCAACAACCTAAAAATAAGAGCCAAAGTTTTCATTAACAAACAATGTCTTGATAAGTCACTAACTTCCTTACATATTTTTGAAAAATAGATGTATATCTATTTTAGTGGAAATATAAGTATACATAGTAGGATATTATCCAAAGCACATCAATAAAATGTTTAGTAATGGTACCAATACAATGTTGAAAATATATATGAATTAATTCACAATTTTTTTATTAATTATCCTTGACCCCTGCCAAGACATGTTCTCCCAATAATTATACCAACCATGTTACCATATTATAACGTTATATATGTTATGAAGACACAAAAAACAAATACCCCCTCCCGTTGAACTTGTTACTCTACCCCCACCCCTCACCCCAATCAAGACTCATATGCTTCAATCCATTATACTTTTACATATTCACATAACCAAGAAACCACATATCATAGACAACATAACACATCACCACATCAACACCACATAAAAAATGCTTATTATAGCAGGATATCATGGGCATTTTGTATATAAAATGCATCCCATTTTTCTACCATGATCAACCATTATAGTGTATCAATATCATAATAAAAAACCACATCATCTGCAATATACATTCTCTAACAATTTGTTATTTTATCTAATATATATATATATATATAACTACATTGATCTGTCATACCTCATAAAATTTCTAATAGGGGATTGGATAATAAGGAGTATTTGATCATCAATTCCATTTGTAAACAATTTTTTTGGGAAAAACCGATTAACCATTCCCTCATACAGATTCCAGTAATTTTATCTAACATGGGTAGTTATTAATAGGTGTTATAAGAAAATAATACGTCTATAATAAAAAATTATCACCACGTAATGGTTCAAAAAATAGTTACACTATAATAATGAACAAAACCTTCACACCATCCCTACCACTAACTAGAAATCACTGTGATTAGTATGCCACACACCAAACACTCTCATTTCCTGAATAAAAGCCTATTAAATTCCATTGAAATTATAATATATTAATCATCATAATTTAACGACTTTAAATTACTTGTCATAATTTAATGAAATTTGAAATATCAATTATCAAAAAAATTAATCAAAAATGTACCTATTTCTAAGATTAATATTTTTTTAATATTCATTATTCTGTCCTTTATTATACATAATATAAATTATTTCATGACATTTCAATTTATAAATTAACCACAACCCCTTGAATAGTCATTATTATTCATTTAATCAATCATACATGAATATATTCATTTATATTCCATATTACCTATAACTTTTATTATAACTATATTCATTACAACTACTAAACTAAAATTGGACAAAAAAAAGTGAAACCATCATCAAATAAACCACATCAAAACATAATCCAGCATACCCCATAACAACCATTGGACCATACCTATTTTGGTAAAACCCATTGTGCTACAAAAATCATGAAATGAAAATTACCCATTCTCAACTAAAACAAATATTATACCATAACAGAACACTAAAAATTATATCCAATCGTTTATAGTAGTAAACCATACCAATAAACAAAAAAATAAAAAAATCTTACTTTGTTTTTAATTATTTATTTTTACTTAATTACATCTATCATAATAATCCATTTATGATAATTCCACATTTACATGTCACCCTCTTATTTATCATCAATATGTAGTTTCAATATTTTTGTGATTATAAGTATATCGATGATGCTAATTAATGTTTTCATAGTAGTGTGTATGATTCATATACATTTTTAATAGTAGACCCAATTAAATGTAGTAGAAAACCACATTTTAACACTCCCATTCACCACAACCCCATATATATTGAAACTTAATTTATTAACTATTCCCTATTAAATAATAATTTCATATAAAAACATAATCATCATAGTTGAAAATTTTATAATGATTTTTCAAATCACCCTCTCCCAATTATTTTACATTTATTATTTCATTTCCTTAATTATATAATCTCTACCATCCAAAAAAAGAAAATTAAATGTATTACAATTATATAATTTAAAAAATGTCATAGAGAAGTTTTGAATATCTTACCTTAATAAGATATTAGTCAATTGGAATTAAAAATAATGGGTTATTAGATAGACACATCCCTAAAAAAGGTAATCAGTCAACAATATATGAAACGTAAGGCTCAATAAATTGCATGTCCATACAATTCCCATACTGATATAACAAAACATCATAGACTCACTATGATTAAATATTAAAAAAAATTAACTGAAAAAGAGTATATATTATCACCATGTATGAAATAATATAAATCTATTAAAGCTATTATTCAATAGATACCAATGTGGTCTTAATGATTTCATGTGATACACATCTAGTTATGTTGGGTTCATGGAGGAGTGATTTAATTTCTAATAAATATAATGATATTTTTTATTTTTAATGGAATTTTTAAATTTATGATTTATGACATGGTTGGTTATTCACATGTTAAAATGTATCTTCAGTAAAAGAACACCCAAAAATAATTCACTAATCTTGTAACATATCACACCAAATATCACAATAATAAATCCATTAACTCTAATAAATAAGAGGATTAATTATTGAAACCATGGAGTCCAAACAAAAACACTAGAACCCCCATGAATAATGAAACCATTACTCAGGATTATCCTTTAGAATGAGAATCCCAAAAAAAACTATGGTTTAATATAAAACAGAATGAAACATAATTTATCATAAAGATAAAACCAAGAAACTAACTACCCACGTTCCACTTATTTTTTGAGGTGGTTAATAATATAATGCCACTCCCAAAATGTTAAAAAAATCTATTGTTATTATAAACCACCTATAATTAATACAGGTACAAACTCTTGTGAGGTGATTAAAAAACAACCTATAACAATAATAACATAATACTACCCCATAGGGTTTAATTATTGTCACGTAAGATAAATACATATTTTTTTAGATTACACAATTTTACTTATATCCGATATTATCAAAGGAACCTTCACACCACAGATACAGCACATTACAGAATTTATAGGAATACTACCTTGAAATAGTGTAAAATAAAATAATAAGAGCTCACACATCACACTACAACTTAATAATCATGTCTTAACCCAATTGTTAATGCAGAGACACCACAAAATAAAGACAACCCATACCCTTTAACCAACTATTCAATATAAAATTCATTGGTCATTACTAAAATCCATACCCCAAGTATTGTTTTTACCTCCACCCCTATCTTCCTACCTCTATCACTCACCTGAGAGTAGAAACAAGTGAAAAATATATTAATAGATATGATGAACTAAGACATTTAATTGATCTAATATTTATGTACATGTAAAAAATAAATTTCAAAATCATAATGTTTTGAAAAGTATCTTATGATTCATAAATTATTTTTCAATCATATATCTAGGAAAACTCATCACTAAAAAATTGATTTGATTTAGTGATTAAGAAGATAGTGTATTAAATTATCAAAGTCATGAATCATGAATATAAAAATAATTATATGAGTTAATATTGTTTTTATTCTAGAAAATTTTCTTTCCTAATAACTAATATAAAAAGGGATGTGTTATATTTTTTATATAAATAACTTTTTTATTCCCCCATGTAGTACTAGGATGTATAGAGATCCCAGATGGTACTTATATTGGGAAAACATAAAGAGATATATTATGATATCAACAGAAATATGATTAGTGTGGTATACTGTAATGAATGAGGGTCATAGTACCAAGGTAATTATATAACCACTACCTATACATTTATTTATTTGAGGAAACATAATTTTTATTACTAGATATATGAATAAATCCAATGAAAATAATTCCAAATGCATTATGGTGGATAAATATAATATTTAAAACCACATAATCTCTATTTTAAGTGATTTCAATATGTAATTACATTAAATTATATATCTAAATTAAGTGGTTGTTCATTATATGAAACCTATAATTGAAAATTTTAGACACGTGATGAAATAATGACATCTTTCACAATTGACTTCATAGGAGGTTTGGATCGACATATCCCAATTTTTGTGTTTTTATACAAAAAATAATTTTTAGTAATGTCTAGAGATAACAAAATATATAGATCTATATAGGAAGATATTTGATACAACAACATGATTCAATGAATTTGTTAAGGGGATGATATTGAGTCCCAAACATAAGAATGAATAGAAAGAATAGGTTTATGCTTCTCAGAGGAAAGTTACTATAGTATATAATTTATTAAATCTTGATTAATATAAAAATCAGTAATACAATGATTTTGTTGCTAGAGATAAATTAAAACAATGAATATCTCTTTTTTTATGATTTTTATTAGGTTTTTAATGATGTTAAATATTGACCTATGTTTTATTGTCCTCTTTGATATTCGTAATGTGAAGGTTATAAAGCCTATCAATTATAAATTACAACATACTTGAATTAAAATTATAATGGGTTCTATTTATCTCTCTTGGTTAATTTTATTTCTTATCCCTCACATATAATGAATCTTGTGGTGGAATAACTACATCTTTGAATCTCTCATTAGAATCATCCATTGAAGATCTTGGATTATAAACACACGGTTCAACATTACAAGTCACATCTCCTTCACTAAATAATTTTGAAAAATTATAAGTAAAAATAAGAAATAGAGGATATATATGAGATGAAATTAAATGTCCTACATTTATTATTGACAATCAATATGGAATTATGATTAGTAGAATAAATTTTTAATAGGATTAAGACTATAAAAACCTATATTTTCCATATTAAATTTTATATTATAAAAAATATTTTTTTCATTTCATGACATCCTTTAATTAGAGAGATCAATTACTGTATATTATAAATATACCTCATACTTATTTATATATAATAATAATAATAATTTCATCACAACATATTATTAGATATAAAATCATTGTATATTCCATGAAATTAAGAAATAGTAAAATGACATAATAACGACAAATAGAGAACCTACCATGGATTTGAAATTTAATCGTATCATGTTCTCTTATGAAATAATACAAAAAATTTGTGTATTTTTTTAGAATAAATTTGAAATTTTTTATCATGATTTATACACAGTGTTAAGGTTACTGTATAGACAACACTAAGTTAGTATGTGTTACACGCATGATCATGTTTTACTGACTTTTAATGGAGAAAATATTATTAATCCAATTTTGGGAAAATTTATATATGTTATTTGAGAAAATAAATTTCTTATTTATGTTATTAATATCATTCTTATATTAGGGGAATTTTTTGGTATTTTGGAAGGAGTTTCATTTTTTGATAAATAGTGAATATTAATGCATTGTAGTTAAATAGCCCCTTTTCTTTTAAATAATTTTTAAGGTTAAATTAAAATTAAAATTTTTCCTTTAATTCACAATATTAAAATTACACATATATCGATAAAATTTAGGTCATTATAATAACTTTAATTTTAAAATTAGATAAAAAAACATAATGATCTTTTGAAAGTCACTTTTACCTGACTTCTTGCAACATCAATGAGATTAGTGTTAAACATAATTTAGAAAATTATATGAATATAATTTAGAAAGATTTAAATAATTTGATTTAATCATAATGAAATATTTTCTTATCAAGATATACTAATTTTTTTGTGAATAGAAACTTTAGTGTTTTTTTAACAGAGTTATTTGTAAACCTTCTATTTTAGGCTAAAAATAATCATATATGCCTTAAAAAGAAACCATGAAAGTGTAATAATTTCATTGGATGTGTGGGATTAAATAAAAATCATATTTTAATAAAATTATAACCTTTTTAGAAAACATGGTTAAGAGTATTTAATTTATAATATTTTATTTACATATAAGTTAAAAACTTCATTGTCAAATTTTTAATTATTATAATATTTTTACGACAGGGTTTTAAAAAATAGAATCAACTATTAATGAAATTTGAAATATTATTTTTTTTCTATGTCATTATAATTTATTTATAATTTTTTATGACAATATAATAATCTTAATTGGTGAATCAATGTTGATGATGTAATTGGTTAAAAAATGTAAGAATCAAATGAATGAAAGTAAAAAATATTAATATAGATATATGTTCAGTGATTTAATGGTATAAAAAAATTCTATTTACTAATTGGAAATTTGAGTAATGTTATATTAATCTTGGATCGAATATATATTTTTTGTTTGATTGTGGCAGAATAAGGAATAGTGTCTAAATTGAAAAAAATGACACATAAAAATAAATAATATATTATTAAATGAAATAAAATTATTTAAAATATAAAATTCAATTGAGTAACTATAATGAGGACCAAGAGGTTGTCAATAATAATTTTTAGGTTTATTTGTAATTTTATAGTAATAATACGAACATTTAATGTATAAATTGTATGGTATCACAAAATGAGTTAAAAGGGTTAAATAATGGCCAAAAAATGTTATGTATTAAAAGCATTATAGAAACATGTTATAAAATTATGGGATGAGTAATATTATATCCTTTTCAAATTATGATATATTTTTAGTTCTTTAAAAGATTCTGTCTAGGAAAATAAATTACATACTATTAAAATCAATGATATTTACAAAATATATGTATATTTTCTTTTATTATCATTAATGTGTCCACATAAAGGGAAAACAATATATTTATGATCATATATATATATATATACTAAGGAATTCTGTTTAATTATATTAACTTTTTTTTAATTTCTAGAAATTTAATAATTACATTATTATATTCTTCAACACTAAAACTGTAATTATTTAATCAATAGAAAAATAAATTAATTTATTTTAATAATATTAATTTTGATATATTTGGACTGTGTTAAAGTGTCTTATTAATATTATAGACCAATAGAATATAATAGATATGATTGAAATTAGTATATTCTAGTTCTAAATTATCTTGAGGTATTTATAATCTCATTAAAAGAAGAGTATCGAATTTTACAATAATTATGTCATATTGAATTAATTTATTATTAAATTATTAATAAATTACAGAAATGTTATATAATTAATATTGAAAAGTAAATGGCTGTTAAATTATTTTAATTTTCATTTATGTTTCTCATTATGTATTTGATTCTAGAGTATTTTTTTATATTTTAATATATTAAGGATTTCCAAAAGTGCCCCACATCAATTATTAAAGGGAACCTCCCCCATCACGTCCTCACACCTCATTGATCCTTATATCTCAACCAAAAACTAAAAATTTAATTTTGAAATCCCTTAGAGAAATCATACAGGTAACTTTCTCCTCAAAATACCATACCTAGTGTCACTATGATGTTATCACAAGGAGGTTCTCCAAAGAAGAGGTAATATTCTTTACTAATTCCATAAAAATTATTTGTTATTATACATATTATTCCTTCATTGCGTCTATTATAAAATAAAAAATAGATTATCATATATATTCTATGATTTTATATTTTTATGGGACAACCTTGTTCCTTCTTTTATCCATACTATGAAAAACAATATCAACTTGCGTGCATATATATGACATAAAATCTCTCTGATGTGGTGTAATTTTTTTAGTACTACGTTATTCATATAGGTATAATAATGAATATAATGCATACAAATAGTAAATATGACAGGATATATATACTGTATAATTAATATGACAAACAATCTCTTACCATTTCACCGTTTGGGTAATGATATCGTCGATCGTGCGTACATTACACTTACCGAATCTATGGCGCAATGAGATTAATCATCCACATTAACCACTAATAAATGATAACAAAATGGGAATAATGAATAAATATGGAAAAATTATATAATATTTATAATGTTTTAATATATATATATGTGTGTATCATTTACTTTATTCCATTCATTATGATAGGAAAATAGAAACAACGTTCATGTGTCCGTTCAAACTACTATATCCATGAATGGTGTATTCCATTTCGTTTACCAATATTTTTTATATATTTTTGTACTTAATATATATGATATATGAATCATGTTTCACATTATCAAATAATGTAAATTATGATATAAGTAATAGGAAAAAAATATCAAGTCAAAACATGAATGATAAACAAAATAGTTTTTACTTGAAACGCTTCATTAACATGGAATTGATAATAAATGGGTAACATAAAGTCATAAATGAACCATATATGATATCATAAATAGTATTATATTTCATATTAAAGATAATAATATGTAAAAAACCAGTATACATGATTATTCTATATGTATGGATGTAATCAGACCCAAGGTAGCGGTTAATTTTTTTATCTCATTATTATCTACGATTTTTAATAAATAAGTATTTACTAGTACATATTTATCATAAACGTACACATTTAGTAAAAATATTTTCAAAATTAATATTTTTTAATTTTTATATAAGTAATTATTAAACTAATCTTTTTTAAAATTATTCTATTATTTTTCATCTAAATTGTTCTCATTCATTTTTATTTTTTAAAAATGGATTTTATGAAATTTTTATAAGAATATGAATATTTTAAAAAGTTAATTATAGAATTTCTACCAAATATTTTTATGTGGTTGGGAGATTTTGATTCAAAAATATATTTTCTAAATATCTTTTTTTATACATGTGGAACATTTGAATAAATGATTTGGAAGTTTAAAAGGATAATTTTTTCACGAATTTTTTAATGATTTTATTTGATTATTTTCATTTATGTGAACATCATTTGTGGGATTTTATGCATAATTGATGTTGATTTTTTATGATAAAATATACCGTATTATATTTACTGTTTTTTGGTTTCTAAGACTATGAATTTTCTATTTTGGTACCATTCAAGTTTATAGTTAATGCATTAACATTTCTTTTTCAATTTTTAATAAGAATGTTTTTTAGGTTATGAATCACTCATTTAATATGAGAAATGCATTAGAAAAACTATGTGAAGGGTGGGGCTCTCTATATCCCCTTTTTGTATCGGTAGATCTCATGAGACAGACTATTTTGGTGTTTTACCCATTTTTTATGGTTTCCTAGATGAAACCATGATGATGTGACTGTGATGTCCAAAATTATGTATTCCCTATTTATGATATTAGATATTGATATTCAATGTGATTATTCAACTAGTATAATATAAATGGTTGTGCTTTCTATATCATGTTATTATTTTATATGGTATTATTTATTATGTCATTATTATGATCAACATTATCTTTAATAGTCAATTCTTTTAGTTATACACCTTAACATATGGTTTATTAGTAAATTTTCATAATAGATTCTTGTGTAGAATTACCATTAATGTGCACTAGAGATCACATCATTCTTATGTCTTATATATCATAAGATGTCCAGATGAGTATTATAAATAATATAAAAAGTTAATTAATGAAAATATTGATTCTATCAAATGATTGAATATATTATAATAACTATGTTTCTGAAATTATTTATAAAATCTTATTTAACTTTTTAAAATATCATTTACCCACCTTCTCGCAACATCAGCAGGATTACTGTTAAACATATTCTAACCACTTATGTTCATCAAATCTATAAAAATTGAAATACATAGTTTTAATCATTATAATATTTTCCTTTAATATGCTAAACATAATTTTTTTGAATAGTAACATTACTTTATTTACCACTCTAAAAGGTAAATAATTTAATTAAGTGTAAAAAGAATATTATATGAATTATAAATCAACCCTAAACATTGTCTTAATTTCATTGTATGAGTTGTATTTTATTGAAATAATTTATAATCCAAACATATATCCTTATTATGATACCTGTTTTGGAATATGAGATTTATAATATTTTATTTAAAGATAAGTTATAAATGTCATACTCATATTTTTATTACTATAGCATTTTTACTATAGGGTTATAACAAATATAAAAACAAATATGAATAGTAATTTTAAAGATAAAATGATTATCTACATAATCATAATATATTTTAAATTTGAAATTGTAGTAGAATTTTCTAAAACGGTGACATGATGATGATTCAGTAATTGTTTTAATAATGAAGGAATAAAATAAATAATTGTAAAATATTTTTTGAAATTAATTTTACTTCATTGAAGTCACCCAATATTTTTATTAGGTAATTGGACTTGTTATTAATCTTTTATAATTATTGGATCAAATTTATCTTACTGTTTTTTATTTTTTAAAGGTCCAATGAATCAGTAGTGTCAAAATTGACATAAATGATTCATTAAAATAAATAATAATTTATTAAACAATTTAAAATTTTGTTAAATAAGTTATATTTATCCAAATTAGTAAGTTAATGATAAATAGGTCATCTATAATATATTTGGGGTACTTTTTTCATTTTATAGTAATAATATTAACCATTAATATATATACATATATTTTTTTATAGCACAATAAGAGTTAAATAGGTTTAATAGTGGTTAAAACAAAATTCTAATGATAAAAAATATATTAAAACCTTACCAATTTTTTTTATGAAATATGTTATAAACATAACACATTATGATTTATTAAATGTTCTTTAATATTAAATTTTCAATGAAAATAAAAGATATATTTTTAAAATAAAATATCGACAAAAAATATCAATCTCGTTGTTTTAAATATGCTTTATATTTACACATAGGAATAAAACCTATATACAATAAAACAAAAAACTATATTTTTGTCCCATGATTTTATTTTATTATATAAATTTTTGATGTTTAAATGTTATAAAGTTACCTTAAATGCTTCTTCAATACTAAAATAGTATATATTTAATAAACAGAAAAGTAAAATAATTAATTTTAATTATTTTAATTACGGTATATTTGGAATGAGTTAATATTTATTTATAATTATATAGACATATAAGATATAATCTATAATTTTTTGAAAAATAGATTCTAATTAAATTTTTCATGAGTTAAAAAAAGTCAATGTAAATGGATAGTATGAAATAAAAAAAATAATTATATCTTATTGACATAATTTGTAATTAAAATATTTATAAAACAAAAAAATAATAAATAATCACAATCAGATATGATATGTTCAAAAATATATTCTATAATTAATTTATGGTCCATTATTTATGTATGTGGATCTAGAAGAGTCTTATTATATTTAAATATATTGTCAGTCTACAAAAGTTCTCCTCGCCTCAATTACAAAAGGGCACCACCTCTCTCACTTAATCACACCACGTTGAGCCCTATATCTCAACTATACCATGATCTTTTACCTTCTAAACATCCCTAGGCGAATCCTATATGTTCTGTTCTCTTTATAAGGACAACCCTAGTGTCCCTAAGAGGTTATCCAATTGATAATCTTTAAACAAGAGTTAATCATCTTTACCAACTCCTTAAAGATTATTTATTCTTATAATTATTGGTTACATTATAAAATAATAATTATAATATCATCTATATGATTTGATGTAATTATAAATTTGGTATAACCATATTCCATCTTTTATCTATCAGAAGATATACAATATAGCAATATGTGTATTCGTATGGCTTACCTTCTCCATGTTGTTGTGTAATTTTTTTTCATCACCAGTTTATTTGGATGTGTATAATGATGAATATTACGGATATAGAGTACCAATATGAGATGTTATTGATTCTTTACAATTTAAATAACATCTAATTTCTTACCCTTTCACCATTATGTGAATAATATTATTTCTTATGCAAATTTACCACTTACCATCTCAATGACGTGACGATATTCATCTTCCCTATTAAACATTTATGAATGTTAATAAAAATGTGTATATTGAATAAATATGAAATATATAAATAAATAATTATACAATAATATTATATATATACATATATGTCCTTTAATTTCTTTTATTCAATATGTCTTGAATAGAGGAACAAAATTTATGCGTACGTACGAGCTAATGTATACATGAACAATGTATTCAATTTCATATATCAATATTTTATATAAAATTATATACTTCATATATATGATATATAAATCATGTTTTACATTCTTGATGTAATTAAATCTTTATCTATTTAATAAGAGGAAAAATAATGAGTCAAAACACCTATAATAAACAATGTGGTTATTACACGAAATGCTTTTTTAACATGGATATGTTAACAGATGGGTAATATAAAGTCATAAATGTATCATATATGATATCCTATATTTTATTTTTATTATGTTACATGTTGATAATTTGGTTAAAATAGTGATATATTAATTTGGAACGCACACATATGGAATCAGACCTATTCTAACGGTTAATTTTGCAGTCTTCTTATTATCAAATGTTGTTTATATATAATAATTTAATGGGACATATTTATCATCCATATAAATTTTTGATATTAATTTTTTTATGTGGGTTTTTTAATGTTTAATTTAAGGGATTCTATAACTAAAATATCATCAGAAATGTTTTTAATATTTATTCATCTAAATATTCATCATTCATGATCATGTTTTCAAAATTGGTTTCAAGGATTTATTTATGAGTACATGAATATTTATAATGAAAATTTTATTATTTAAATCAACTTTTACATTGTGGTTTGTGATAATTTGATTAATTTTTTGATTTAAACATTTTCAAATATGAGGATATTGAATAACTTATTTCAATCTTATAAATTTTTTTTTCACAATAAAATTAATGATTTTAATATATTATTTTATTCTATGTAAAAACCCGTTGATAGATTTTATAATTAATTGAGTTTAATTTCTTATGACACAATCATCCATATTGTAGTGAGGATTTTATGTAATGATTGACTATGGATATGCTATTTTGATACCATTCCTGTTTTATGGTTTATGTATTAAAATTTGGTAAGATAGTTTTAATATTAATGATTATATTGGTTTTATTTTACACTCTTTATAGGAGAAATGCATTAGACATTGTTAGTGATAGGAGGGGACCGGTATATCCCATCGATGCATCAATAAGTATCATGAGAAAACCCAGTTTCGGTTTTTACCCATTTATTAATGGTGTCTTGGCCAATGCCTTGAAAATATGTTTATGATGTTTGACATTATGCATTACCTCCATAAGATATTTTTTATAGATATTCCATGTTATTATTTAATGAGTATAATATCCAAGGTTATGTTTTATATATTATGAGATTATTTTATATGATATTGTTTATTATTTCCATTTTATGTACAATATTCTATTTAATTTTTTTTCCAGTTATACATCAGGCCTGAATATTTATGATTTTTTATTCATAATATCAGTCAATCTGTACATTCCCAAACTAAATGTCTAATTTCAGCTCTTTCTTATGTTTTTATTAGGATTCTAACATGGGTATTATGACAGATATAAAGGGTTTATCTTGTATAATATATACTCTCTCAATGGTTAGAGTACATTGTATTTATATATTAAATTGTAATTTACGGCTTCAAAATGTAATATGGGGTTCAAGGACGGATAAACTAATCGGTCACTCACCATTTGATTCCCTTTAATCATTCCAATGAATTAAAATAATTCATTGGATCTAGAATTCTAGGATTGGGATGTTATATAATATAAATTCAAAATCCATGTAGTCCTCTATAATAGTAATAAATTATTTTTAAAGATGTATATATATTAAAAAAATTTAATAACAGTGAACGAATGTAATTGAAAAAAATGTGTTACATTTATGGGTAATATAAAGGGTAGTAAAACGAAATATATATGATCAAAATGTAGATATTAAAAGAGTAATATGACCTTGGTAATAGTAATGAAATTAATTTACTCATTACAAAAATATATAAACAACAATATATCACAAATGGATATTTAATCGCAAAAATATTGTATTTATAAATGTAATAATAATAATAATAATTAAATTATTTTAGTACTTTTCTATATCTTTGGTATTAAAACCATAAAAACCTTAATAAATTGACAAAATTACCATATATAATTTAATTTTTTTAAATGTATATATAATTTTGAATCAATATTTAATTATTATTCTTGATTTATTTTTTAAAAACATTGTGTATAATTTTTTTTGATGGGTAAAAAGCAATACTATACTAGAAATATCAATTTCCAAAAATAATTAGTTGAATCATTATTCATATAATTTGTTTCAATCTGTTAAATTATATTTTAATGTCTATAAATTTGTATTATTAAATATAGATAAATATTTTTAATAGGTTATGAATTTTTTATTGAAAATATAGTTTTCCAACAAAATAACTTTAAATAAGTTTATTAATATTGTAAAAAATTAATTTTAAAAGGTAAACAATATATCTTTCTCCATGATATTAAAATGTTAAAATTTATTTACCAATTTTTCTAATAAATTATTAAAAATAAATACATTTCTAAATAACATGTAATAATAATATAATGGTGACATTATCATGTAAAAACATCATACATATTGAGTTAAATATGTATATTAAACTAAGCGGGTGTGGATTTATATTCTTATCTATATAGAAAATTATTTAAAATATTTGATAATAATTAGTTTTTAATCAATATCTTATCATAAAATACACCTCAACTGCAGTTATAAATTATCGCTCTTAACTATGAGGATTTTCACTATTAAAATTCATTCTAATAGAAAATATTTAAACAAATTCCTCTTCTTATGCCTCATATTTTTCAAATAGATTTTATGATCTCCCCTAATTTCTATCCTTTAATGATCTACTCATATATCAGAGGGTAGTCATCAAATATCTAGTTAAACCAACTGTTATTGCCTTTTTCATTTTCTCATTTTATTATCATTTTCCCCTTGAATTTTAAACACATATAGGTAATTAATTAGTAAATAAACATGATATAAATTTTATTATGATAATATATAATTTTTATAATATATATGCATATATTTACATTAGCATAGTTCTCCATTTCACATTTCCCTTGTATAGTTTCATTCCATCTGCATTGAAATTATCAAATCTCAACATATCACCACCTTAGTGGAAATGATTTTGGATTATACTATATATATACATGTATTTACGTATGAATTATTTTTTAATAAACATTCATAGTTAATGGATATAGTTGATAAATAACAAAGATTATTATAGAATCATTAATATAAAATTGAAAAACTATGATGAACAATTGAAAAATTCACAGTATCATTAATAAAAAATAATTTATAAATTTAAAATGATGGTAGATATTCATGAATAAAATAAAATAATAAAATATATTTTTTTATAATATGTATTAAATTTTTTTAGGCTATAAATATTGTCTAACTGTGATAAATAATTATGGAAGTAAAATAATTTCATTCTACATCAATTTTCTCTCACTTTGGATTGAAATTTATATCGTACTTTTTGGTCATTAATTATTTTTTTCTATTGCATTGTTATATCTCACAACATATACTCTATTTTTCTCCCAATATCCCTTTTATATTTTTACATAATTTTAAAAAACAATTTATTATTCTCGTTGTAATCTATCTTTTTCTATATCATCTTTACAAATAATTTTTTTTCAAAAATTAATTCATAATATTTTATTATATATTTACATGTAATTATACAATATATTGAAATGATCACTTCTTTATTATATTATATAATAGGTGGGAGGGGCTCATTTCATATCTACTTTTACTTCTTCTCAAATATAAGTTTCGGTATCTTTATCCCATGGATGATATCTCCACTCTATATTATTATAATTGAATATTTATATTTACATATATGTATATATATATATATCATAATTCATATTTTGTTTTTAATGGTTACCCTTATGATTACATAGGCCTATTTTTAATTAAAAAAATGAAAGATATTGACGTTGAATTATATATGAGTTAATTATGAAGTCTGATTTCAAATACTCCTAGTGATCCATGTTATTATTTTTGGTTTAAGAATTATATAAATTCAATTCATCATTGTAAGAATTTTTATAAACATACCATTACGTGATAAATAATATAATAATAATATTTTCCTCCAACACATTGGGTAATGATTATTATTTGATGATATAATTATATGAGGTCATGATATGGTTCCATTTTATGAATATGTTATAAATGGAAACAATATTGTTAGATATTTCCATCATAGTATGATATCCTATAAATAATTGTTACCATATGTTTATACATTATTCATTATAATTGTCGTGAAACATTCTTGGTCCTCTCCATTGGAATATTATTTTTATTATCTAATACATAGATGTGAGGAGGGATATTATGAGCAATCATGTACCCATGTAAATTTATATCTCGTTGGCCAAATTTTTACTCCTCACCAAAATGGGATTTAATCTTAATTTTTCTATTGTGTATCTTACCATGTGTTCTTATATTTTTAAAAAGTAGTGATGGATAAATAAAATGTCAATGATGAAGTCTTTTCCTAAAGTATAAAACTTTATCCATTTAAAAGTCATATAAGAATAGTTTTTTGAGAATCCAACCATTTATACTTTATTATGATTATTATTTTGAAATATTTAATGAAAATGATATAATTACTATATTGTATATGGATAAGTTTCTTTATAAAAATTCAAATAATATATATATATATATATATATCATGTAATCACAACATTAATTAGATAGTAATTAATTGTTCACCAACACAATGGTTTATAAATACTCCTTAGTTGAAGACCATTTGGTTGAAACATATAAATTATAATTTTCTATTATGATATTATTTTAATATTTAGTATGAAAATATTATTATATGTTCTGTATAATAGGTAATTTTATTTTTCATTTCTTTAAAATTAAAACAAATATTATATTTAGAGAACCAATTTTTTTTCCAATTTCATTCACACCCACACACATGATCACTATTTTGAAGGATTTTATATCATACTGGGTTTTTATGAGATATAGAAAACGTTTTTATTCTTCCCACTATTCCTTGAATTCATAAATCATATAGTAATATCAATTACTTACCTCAATTATAGTTATATTTATTATTAGCGGTTTTTATATTGAATCAAAATTCACTCAGGATCTTACATAGAATGAAATCCATATTCTATATATATTTCCTAATAGTATTATGAAAGAAAATATAAATCTTTTTCGGAGTAAAATACTAATATATTTATTTTTAAATAATGAATCCTTACTATACAATAACAGTGAATTTACATTAAAATGTGATCGAACTCATTTATTTCTATCTAAAACCATTCATTTTTAGAATTTTCCTAAACCTAATAACTAATGTATATCATTTAATATTTCATAATTTACATAATAATTATATTGTAAAATGTTTAATCACTTAATTTTTAAAATATGTTATATAGTTTTTCAAAAGCAACAAACTATTTAATATATCATACTTTTAAATTATTCCATGAATTATAGAAGATTTGTATAGACATTTTTGAAGTTGTTTACTATCGGTAGATAATAATTCTGCCAGTTTTATTTTGAATATTTAACAATTTAATTATTATATTAAAATAATTTAATTTAATATTTTACAAAATCTCATAATTTTTTCTTAACCACATCTATTTTTTAGTAACATGTGTACAAATGTAATGCCATGATTGATTTTAAACGTTTCCAATTGGGAAAACTATAAGACATGGATGACAATGTTTTATATATAAACAACTAATGAGATATAATTTGTAATTTCCTATTATGATTATTTATTTTTATTTAAATTTTAAATAGTATATATAATGTGATCACTCAATCTTTTCTAATTATATTTTGGATAATGAAAATTTTTAAATGGTGCAAAAATGGTCTGAGTTTATTGTTCTAGAAAATTAAATATAAAATATTTATAACAATGATTAAATTTTAATCCCTTTAGAAACCATATTCCTTACAATTTCATAGCAAATTTACCAATAATGGTATTTAATTTATTTTCTTGTTAAAAATAATTTATAATTTCAAATATTCTTCAAAAATATAAAAAATTAATACACATATAGTTTTAAAAGAAAATCTAAAAATTGATTATATTCTTATTATATATATATATATAATCAAACCACATAACAATTTAATTCCTTATATGTGATTTTTTTGATTGATTTCCCTAATAATTTTAATTCATTTCAATATTTTAACATATTTAAAATCATTAAAATCAGTTAATCAGTTATTTTATTTTAAAAAAGATATTATATTAATTATTATTCACATTTTTAATTTTGGAAAAAATAATATATCTTTTTAAAAATGAATGTTTTAAATTTTTGAAAATGTATATTTTAAAATATGAAATTATTTTCTATGTAGGGAATAATAAAAACTTATTAAAACCCTAGAACACATGATTTATTTTATTTAGAAAATTATTATTTGAAATGTTATTATTTAATTTTTATAGGAATATGATTCATAACAATATAATGAAAATGTCATGAATAATGATTGAAAATGTTTTTTTAATAAAAAATATATTTAACATCCATAAAAAATTAATAACAAACCACAAAAATATCATTTTTAAAATAAAATATCCTCCATATGAGAAAATATCTTGTTTAGTTAAAACTGGCTTCATTGTAGAAAACATAAATCAAATTTTCAGAATCTATCAAATGATTTAATTTTTATGAAAATTTAAAAATTTATCATAGATTAATATTGAAATGAGAAAAATAGACAAGTTAATATCAATACAATTGAAATTATTCAATGTGTACGTAAAAGAATATCCTTTAAACGTGAATCATTTTAAGAAACTGATAAAATTTGGACTTTTTCTTATAAAAATCAAGGATAGTAATCCTCTTTACATTTCGACAAATATGATGTAGTTTTTCATTATTTATACATATATTGTTCTTGAAATATTAAAATTTTACCTTATGATATTAAATTAATTTCATATGATCAACCCTCTATTAAAAATTGTAATTGTAAAAAACTACTAGAATTTCAATAAAACACTAGACAAAAATCATTTTAAAAATAAAATAGAAATAGAATAAACATTTATAGGATTGTTTACAATCTCAAAATGATTTAAATTTTATATTTTAGAAATGAAATTATATAAAGCATGGAAATACGATAAGAAATTACAATAAAATCTTATCCTAATAGAAAAATATGACACAATGTTTATCATGAAATGTTTTCCAATAGATAAAAATTTGTTTTCAGTCTAACATTAAAATACATGAAATCATTGAATTTTTTTTACTATTTATATTTATTTTCAACTATCAAAGTTGAAATATTATTTATATATTGATGATCCAGTTTTCATTTTTTGGAATATTTTTTGAAAAAAATAATTGTCCCTAGTTTAAACAACAAGAATAATTCACACATCAATCTAATGAATTGTTTTCATTAATAAATTCAAAGTATATTTATACTATTATATATTTTGTAAATGTTAATAACATTGTTTTAACTATTCAAATGAGTTTATTTTTCCGTAAAATTTCATAAAATGATGATTATAATATGATCACTCTTTAAAAAAAATCATTTTCAGATCTGATAATATATATAATAAAACAAAAAATACACATCCTTTTATATTTAAAATCCCTTTTTTACTAATAAAACGAATTAATCATTTAAAAATAGTCAAAAGAATTAATTTTTGTGAAAACATTGGAATCAATTTTCAGGTAAGTCGTGATGTAATGGAATAAAAAGAAATAAAATGATAACCAATTCCTTCTAAATTATTCAATATTTATTATATAGAATTAAAAAAAAATACTAAAATAGATAGTGATTTTTTTTAAATAAATCATATTTATCAAATAATTAGTATTCAAATACTAATAATTAAATTTTTATCATAATGGATTATGTGTAATGTTGTTAATAAATGGGATATTCGTAGAATGTTAAAATGTATTTTTTCATTGTTAGAATTTATTTAAAAGATTCTAACATCCATCACTCACTAAAAGCATGTGGAACATTTTGAACTTGTTGTGAAAATTAATGTTAATTTGATTATACCAATTTTTAAACTATAATAGTAATCTACAAGCTAATATGATGGTAAATGCTCTTTAAATAAATCAATATCTATTTTAAGAATTATTGTCCAATTTATAATGCATAGAATCAAAAATATGGTAAAAAAGAAATTTTTTAGGATATTTTTAAATAATGGTGAGCCATTCAATTGTGACCATTCAATAATTATAGTACAAAAAAATTATTTGATATGTAATCAAAATCATCAAAAATTATATTCATATAATTAAAAATACATTATTATAAATAGAATGGTATCATGAAATAAACACCTATCAAACTATATTAGTTAATCATAAAAAATATGAAAATTATATTTGAATAATTTTTGAATTTTATGAATAATTCACTCATTTATCTGATGGATGATGCTCTCAATATAGTTTCATATATAATTTTTTTGATTAAAAACTCCATTAAACAAATGTTAAAAGAGAGAAAACCCAACTAGGGTTATTTTGTAATATTAATATAAAAAATTAGTTTTCATGTAAATTTATAAATATATGAATAAAATGGACATCAATGCTACATCCAGAAAACATAATATTTTTAATTGTATCATTGTATAGTTAAAATCCACTTCTTACTATCTACATTGAATCCAATAGTGAAAATCTATAAAAATAAGTTTCTTAAGAAAAAATATTTCAAGAATATTGAATTAATTTTTTATTTCTATGAAAACAATTCAATATAATCTGATAAAAAAACTATCGATTAAATGATTTAACATATGTGTTTTTGAATTAATACACATTTTAATTGTCATAAAATGAAAAAAATTGGTTTCCTTTAATTGAAAAATTTGGACAATGATGAACTTATACTTTTTAAATGTTTTTATAAATTCCCTATAAATCTAAACCTAACTTTAGCATAAAATTTATAAATATATCCTTTTATTGTTAAAAATAATTACTAAATATTAAAACAAATATTAAAAAATAATTTTATATAAAAAGAAATTTAATTATTTAAATTTATGACAAATATCATTGTTTATTTTTAAAATAATAGAAAAAAACTACATTTAAATAAAATTTAATAATATCTAAAAAATATTAAAATAAAATTTATTATCTTGAAAATTTATTAAACTTGATTCAAATGACTAAAACTATACAAAAGATCACTGATTACTGTTAAAAATTTGGATACTGATTACCATTCAATTTTTCACCTATAACAAGTAATATTTCATAAATATGAAATTGAATGTTTTCATAATGATATAAAATGTGTTTTAAAAGATAAAATTCATTTGATATATTATAACTACATGATATATTCAAACCCTAATATAAAGTGTATAATTATATTGAAAATTTAGTGAAAATATTAATTTTACTTCATCATTTGATAAAATATAACATTACATTGATGTTTGATGAATTAAAATAGATTTAATTTTTCTTTATTATAATTAAATTATCATTAAACACTATTAAAGTTATTTAAATATATTATATTTTAATACTTCATTATCAAATATTGGATAATAATTGATGATTATTTTTTTCAATTGAATAAATAAACCAATTCAACTAACGAGTTGATGAAAATTTTATTATATTATATTTAAATAACATAAAATCAATTAAATATGCATCAAATGGTATAACATATATAAAATAAATTTTATAACATGAATATATTGGAAAATAAAATGCATGTTATTAATGATATTGATGAATAAAAATCACAAAAATCCAAAATTAGAAGTCCTTGTACTGATAAAAATTTTATTTTAAAGTAAAAAAACTCAATTATGTATTTAAAATTTTTACAATAATAGATAAATAAAGCATCATAATTTTTTTTATAATTTAATAATTTTTTAATGATTTTTTTATTTTTAAAATATAATATTAGGTCATATTGAAATTCTCATTAATAAGGGAGAAGAAATTATGTAGTATCATATTATGGTAATTTAATTAAAACTTTTTGGTATATAATTATGGGTTGAAGGGCCTGAAAAAAAATTCATGATATATGTCAAAAAGGGCTTGATTTTTGTGTTGGAGTGTAATAGGGTGCTTGATATTGCGCCATTGAGTTACCAGTGCACAATAAATTAGCTCTCACCACTACCATTAAAACTAAAAGTATTATAAAATTCCACTAAGAACCCAATTGTTACTTTTTATCCAGCGATGAGAATCATGTAACTAGTGGTTTAAATCCATATATTAATTTTTTAAAATTTAGATAAAAATTTATATAAAATAATTAAGGGAAAATTTATTTGGGAGATATTTAGTGTCTCATAGTTATAGGGAGAGGCATGATGACCATGAAATATAATAATGGAACATTATATAATCATGATATTAGGGTCATAAATATAATATTATTGGTTTAATAATAATGCACAATACTTGAACAGATATAATAATTTTTAAAAAATTATTTATTTTCAATCTTCATATAATATAGTATTTATTTTAATTATAATGTTGGTTAATATGACAGGGTATATAAATAGTTGATAAAAAATATATGATATTATATTTTTCATGAATTTGAATGATTCTATTGTTAATTAGAATGTTATTATTATTATCAGTATTGGTCTATTTGGGTTAAAAAAATTCTAACCCTTGTTTTTTTGTGAATTCAGACAAGGGATCCCTGAATGATCCTATATTATTCCTTCATTTCATTTTAAATATTAATTCTCCAGTATAGTTTATTATCTGGTGAAATTGTAGTCATCCTTATCATTCTTATCTTTATCTCCTTCCAATATATGTACAATTTTAAATTTTTAATTCCCATGGTTATTATTTTAATCATTCGATCAAGGCATGGAGACAACCTCATTAACAAATTGTAATTTTATGAATGGTATTTGAAGAGGATTGAGTAATATCAAAACACAATGATAA
The DNA here is from genome assembly GCA_963277665.1 of Viscum album. Lineage (NCBI taxonomy): Eukaryota > Viridiplantae > Streptophyta > Magnoliopsida > Santalales > Viscaceae > Viscum > Viscum album. The sequence continues at coordinate 233,560,444 of OY728157.1, read as the reverse complement.
AGGATTTACTAACATTTAGAAACTATCGAGTGAGTATAATTCTTCTCAAGACCAATAACTATGATTTAATATTTTTAATATAATTATAATGTTATTTTTTTATATTTATATCTCAATTAATAAATAAACAAAATAGATCTCATAAGAGTTTTTTTTTAAAAAATTATTAAATATTGGAAGAACATTATTTTTCAATTCAATTAGTTTAAAACATATTATATTGGGAATGTTTTATCTAATAACTTATTTTAATAACCATTAAAAATTTATAACAGTTTACAAATATTTTGAAATGGGTTCTCATATATATTTTTCATTTATATATGATAAATCAATATTTTATTATTTAAATAAGACAACTTGAATATATTTTCATTAATAATGGTTTTTAAATAAGAATATCATATTAATAAATATTTATATGGATTCTATACCAAAATAATGGATAGGTATTTTGATAAATTTAGAGATCACCTTTCTTCCAGAAAGAAGTGGGTTAACTTATGTTTTTTTATGATAAATGTTGACAAGGAAACTTTTGAGGATGACAGTTCTTTAATAATGATTTACGGTTATAGGGATTTTCGGGGACATATCAATGAAAACCATTCATTAGAAAATATCCCAAGATAATTTAGAGTGGATGAATTTATATTTATTCATGTTTTATTATATCAGATGAAGCAATGTATTATAATACAATTACTCATGCTATAGGTTTTGAAATGTTTTGTTATGATGTTTGTAACCCAATTTTAAAATATTTTTACGCTCATTGTTTTTCATTGATCATATGATTAATTTTTAAAGTTGGATCATCAATAATGAATATATTTATTAGTCTGTATTGTGAAATTATGATTCTCATCAAAGGATGTTTCATGAAAAAAACTGGATTTCTCCAATATGATGTCTAAATAGGTAATGTTTATTATAATAATTTACTTTTAATTTAAATTTTTGAATATAACATAAATTATCTTAAAATCATATATTGTTGATTTATCATATTATTTTTTTAGAATAATTCGTACTATAAAATAAGTATACTATTTAAATAAGGTATATATAGATATTGTTTCCATGAATTTACCAATAAAAACACAGTATTTCTATATTCATCATTGAAAAAATGGATAATGATACATTATATGTAGTAATTTATAGACTATATGAATTATTAATAAATACATTCAATGTCCATTGACCACCCTATAAGTAATAATATATTATTTAATAAATTTTATATTAATAATAATTAGTTTTTTATGGTTATAATGGAATAAAAAATTCACTCATTGGGCCAGTATGGATAATTCCTCATTCACCCATGGTTGACCCACAATCATTAAATCCCATTATAATTGTATATCACAAAGTAATTAATTATCAAAATCTTATTTTTAGTGAAAAGTTCCAATATTTTGTCTTAAATGCCCATTTTATGAATTATATAGCGAAAACACTCCTTGTACAATAACTAGAACAATATTGGGGATGAAATCGTATCTCCCATAGTACCATCATCTACAATAGTCATGTTTTTCTATTAAACATTCTAAAATATTTATAAGTTAAATATTTTCTAATATATAACTAATAAATAATTATTGCAAAAAATAACAAATAAATAAAAAAATAGATAAAACATGTGTATATTATTATTAGATAATTCATAAGGGCTAATGAGAAACAATTAAATATTAATTTATAATTAATATTTAATTACTTATTATATGTAAATATTTATATTTCAATGTATTGAAATTAAGAATTTCTATCATTTTAAATTATAGTAACAATGTGACACGGACCATAGTTTTTTGAATCTAGGGACATCATACTATTTATATTGTTTCATATAATTATAATGGTTTAATATACTAATAAAATATATTTAGCATATTTTTTAAAAATAATACTCAATATATAGACATAATCTCTATTTTAATAAAATTTTGTTGACATGTATTATTTTTTATTTTCATATTTTTAGGTTGTCATGTTGCAATATCCATTAAGGTTAGACCATTTGGAGGGAGGTTGGGGAATACCACATCCCTATTGTTTTCATTGTCCATTTTAGAATAATTATAACAATTTTTTTTAATTATTTTTAAATTAGATTAATTTAATATTTGATATAGGAATATAAAATTTAAATTAACTACTTTTTTAATATATTATGATGTGAAGTAAATTAATATTTCCCTAAATTTTTATATTTTCCACTTTTTTATATATAGTTTTTGAGGAAAAATAGCCTCATATGAATATTTTTTATATTCACTATTAGTAAAAAAATATTAATTTATACCTGGTAACACATAGATGACTAGTAATGATAAAGTTTATGATCATGGAAATCAATGTTGGGTCAATAAAAATTGTTATAAAATAAATAATTTTTAAAAAAATTTATATGAATTAATTTTGATTTTTCAAAAATTAGAAACATTTTTATATAAATGTATATATAATATTGTTATAAAAAAATTAGTAACCATTAGATTTTTAAGTGAGAAATTTTTTTAGTGAACTCTTGAGTGGTCACATTTTCTCTTTTTGTCTCCTGGTGAGGTGTCATAACCTATAAATGGGAATGTTGAGAATCTTAACTCATGAATAATCTAGTGATGTGATAATTGATTAGATAAGATTTAATAAATTGTTTAATTTTATGTCTTTTTCCAGTAATTAAATTCATTTAACACATAAAAAAATTAATGAATAAAATTGAAATTTTAATGTTCGTAGTTGAATATGTAATAGTTTTGATTTTATATTAAAATTAATGACTATATATTGTGTTGGATAAAAATTTATAAATATCTTATTTTGTAATTTCAAATATTATTAATAATTTTTTAAAATCCTTTCAACTATGATGAATAATTTTAAAAATTTATTATACCTCCTACCATCTTAAATGCCTATAAATATCTGTTTCACTAAAGCTAAATGATTCATTATTGTGATGATAATGATGGTTGGGTACTATTAGTCCACCTTTTGTGTTATTGTAAGATAATTTTTAGCTTCAAAATGTAATTTCATTTGCTTAAATCCTGTCAAAAATATCATTATAATATAATTGGGTATTAGACATTGAAATAAAATTAAGGGATTTATTATATTTAAAATATTAACATGAGAGTTTTTTAGATGTATTATGAATTTATTAAAATTTATAAAACAGTAAATTCCCCAAACTCTATTTAAGTAATTGTAATATTGAATATGTTTTTATGTATGGAATAATTTAATAACCCAGGAATTTTATTTCTATTACTTTATATAGATGTTACGCTATCATGTGGGGAAAGAGATAAATTTAAATAATTTTTAAAAAAATAATAACACTGCTCATTTTATAATATTGATTGAGCATCCCATTTTATATAAATATTATATAAAATTTTAGGGGGAATGTTGGATTACTATATATAGGAATTTTGTATGGTGGGATACCATTCAATAGAGATATGGGGGTCTTGGATAGAGATAGATATATATTTTTGGAAAAAATGTGTTGATCTTTGAATGGATGTGATTATATTGAGTCTAAAATCCCATCTACTATTCTATTTACCTGAAATATGGATATAAACATGAATTATGGAAATGAGTTTATTATAATATTACACATTGTAATTTTACATGAACCATAATATTTCAATTAATTGATTTCAAGGAATCCAAAAGATATGATTTATAGATATAAAATTAAATCATAAATTGTAGTTACCTAGAATTTAAATCTCAAACAATACTCATTGAATTTAATTTTAGGCAATGAAAATTATATAATTTCAATATATTCATAAATATGTTAAGCATGGATTTCATGATACAAAGGATATATATTTTATATCCTTGTATACTTTGGGGATATTTTCATTGAATGTTTCATTCATGTGAAAATTCAAATATTAAAAAATTTATTTATAAGATAAATTTAATTTTTTTATAGTTACCCCACCATGATTTGAAGAATTAGAGACATTATAAAAATATGTTTTTATATTTTTAATATTATATAAAATAATTAGCCGCATATTTTTATTATTTTGATAAATCAAGGAATCATATGCATGATTGAGTTTAGAAAATTATTGGGAATGTGCATTCTTTTCATATGAATTTTTAAAAATTGGTCATCCCAACATTGGAAGAGGCATAGAATATAAGTGGAGAGAATTTTTTTTGATATGATATAGTAAATTTGATGTTGATTTAGAAAACTCCCATTAATCCTTGTTATATCAAGGGAAATAGAACTATTTCATAGTGATGATAGAATCTACTCGCTATTCAACCAAGAGGATGTAAAGACATGGAGTGAAATAAAAAATGGTGAAATGGTATGAATGTTATAAAATAATCCTAAAATTTTATATTAATTATGTACAATCATGGAGAGGTAGGAGTGGTTGAATAAATTGTAAAGTTGTGTAATCCTCATGTCTTTTTCATCATGAAAAAAAAGATGTTGATAAAACATCTAGGAACAATCATGTTTTGAGTTTTCAATAATCTATTTCATTTGATAACATGTTGGGTTGTTTGATCCCATAAAAGTATGTTTCCTAGAAAAATAAATTCCCCAATTCACATAGGTAAGACATATGGCACTCTTAAATGAAATACTAATGAGGATTTATATGGAATAACCTCTTTTTTAAAAATTGGGAGTACTCCTAAAAAAAATTTAAACACTATTAATCACTCCATTGAAGAACAAAATAATTATACCCTTATGTTTTCCCCTATTAAATATTAGGTCAATTCCAACCATTTATCATGGTAAATGGAATGTTTTGAGGTCCCTGATTGGCTTATAAATAGATTCATCAGGTTATAATAGGATATCATATATGGTGTTCCGAAAAGGAAATAAAGGAATTGTTTCCCTCGGACATAGAGCCTTATGGAAACAAATATAATTTCATTGTTTTGATACTAATGGTAAAACATATAATAGATAAATGGGACTACCATCTAGTTTCTTTGTGTACCATTATACCTATTGTTTTTAGTAATACTATAACTATGTTTATTAGATGGTTTATATTGAAATTGTTCATCTCCAACAAGTTTAGTTTTGTCCATGTTATGAATATCAGTAATTTTATGTAGAGAAACATAGAAGGAATCAATATTATTGAGAGGAATGTGAATTATGTGAAATATTTTCACATGATTGATATATCACTTGTATTTGATGCGATAAAGTATAGATTCAACCTTAATTTTCTTACCATGTATGGGTTCACCAATACCATTATCAATAATATCACCACCATCTTAACAATTTCTCAGTAATTGGTCCCCATCAATGGATCTACTATGGGATAATTATGTTATTCCAATGTGTCGAATGTGAAGACTCTATTTAAGGTATTCTCTTAGCAAGTTTTTTAGGATTATCTATGTATATTAATCAATAATAATTAATAACAAGGATTTTATAAACAAATCATGGTAGGAATACATATACATGTGCCTTCACACATCTTGTATGATGATGACATTATTAAATTCAGTAAAAACCTCCAACAGAACATTAAGATAAATAAAAATTATTTTTATAGACTATTAAATTGTGTTTGGAAATTTTATAAGTTGAAATAGTCATCGATTGTATTTTTAATTGAATATTAGCCTTTATAGAAATAAAAAATTCTAGACACCATCATGTGAAGAGGGTATACTTAACCTTTAAGTACATGGGTATCATAGAAATTTTGGGTAATATTAGGAGTTTTCACATAGATAGAATAACTTTCATGATCAACAACATATAAAAAAATGAAATGGAAAAATAATGTCCATGGTGGGGAGGATATTCTTGTTTATCTTGGGGATCACATTCTTGATTTTTCATTCCTTATATTTAAATAAATGGCCTAGTGGGATGGTAAAAAATATCTAATGAAAGATAAATAATTTAATTTTGAACATTTCTATCCACGAAAGAAACTATGTCTCAATGGCATGAAAATAGAGTATCAAATTCGTTGACATAGGTGGCCTAGGTATCAAAATTATAAATAAGTTCATTGAAACAATTCTTGAGAAATTAAATTCCCATATGATCACACTGCCTGATGAATATCTAGAATTTTTCTATGCCAGGTCCATCTCTAAGATGTTTGTTTGATACCCCATGAATACTTATTGTTCAGTTTGGATAACCATTATATTATCTTATAATTAAATCTTTACATGCTCATTTTGGGATGTCTTCATGATGTCTAACATAAATTTTTGGAACATACCATTGCTTAAAATTACTCATAATTTTATTTTGACACATCCTATGGAAAAAAATAATATTTCAATTGCTGAGAATAACCAGAATGTCTCGGTATCTCAGTTACATCTACTCACCCCATATGATGTTGAAGAAGTAGAGGTATGTATTTCTTTACAACAACACTCTAATATAGAAACCAAATATGATTGGGAAGATGAGAACAAGGGTCTACTATAGGTACAAATTATTACATTATATGATTGATCCCACCATGCATTTGAAATTTAGGTGGAATTTAATAACTCCATAAAAACTATATTATTATGACATATATGGAAATACAATATGCCCATAAATGATTAACTATGCAATTTATTTCCTTTAGTTAGATTCATCTTTCCATTTATGTAATGAAAATTATTAAAATATGAATTTTTTTATATTTTGGTTTATATCATAGACAATGGGATAAATCTTATACATATTGTTCATTGATATGTGGTTGGAAATAATGATTGAAGACATATTGAAAAATATGACTAAAAATAATCTCTATGAGAAGGTTCACACATTATTTTACCTAAAACAGAAATGCCCAGGGTTATACCTTGTACTTCTAAAATTATGATAAATTTTTCAACCATAGAGGTTTATTTCATTCGGGTATTGTGGCTATTCATAATGAGGACCATGCAGATTCGGGGATTTAAAAATGTTTGATAATGAATGAAGTATCTTACCTTACTGTACTTCATATTTTTTAGTGTATTTCATGAGTAAAAAACCATTGATACTAAAATTTATTATGTTGATTCCCACAATACAATCATAGATAAATGTAAAAATCTAATAAGTGGACTTAGGAGCACCCAGTCCTTCAAAATGTGGTGATGTGTTACACAGCCACATTGGTTTTTTTCAAGTGATGTTTCTATAACATTATAAAAATTGATGTGAATAAAAAGTGAAGCTATAAGTTCCCGTCCTTAACCATTAAAAATTCATTAGTTATGTTAGTAATTTGAATTTATATCAAAATAATGATCATTTAAGGATTATATTTTTAGGGAATTAGTCTATATCTATTACATAATAAGTCAAATGTATACAAAGTAGATACAACTGAAATAATACCCACTTCATGAACATTAGAAAATTATTTAGAGATAAACATTATTTATTTTATAAAATACTTATTTACATCTTCATTTAGATTACCCATTATTATTCCCAAAGAAAAAAATTTCCAGAAATGGGATGAGGAAAAAAGGTTGTGTATGTAATAAAAATTAAGGAATAAAACTGTTAGTCCCTGAATTTTATAAACACATTAGAACATTTAAAAAAACATTTCGCCCATAAAAACTAAAATATTTATCATATCTCATGAAATATAATGATTCAAATATGAATTAATGAAATCATAAATCATAAAGGCATCTAGTGGAACTCATATTAAACATACATTGTAGCTTTCACAACTACATAGGGAGTAAACATAATAGTTGTGTTTGGAATACCCATCACTGTATATTCAATATTTACCATAAGAGAAACCTTATATTTTAACTCCATTTTATTACCCAATCCATTAGATAGCTATCATGGGATCACCCTCCCATACATTATCACATAACTACGTGAATACATAAGCAATACACAAGAACCATAATGAAATCAAAGCACAAAAAACATGCATAAAGGAAAAAAATAATATTTTCCCATTACAATGAAAAGATATAATTTCAAGATATTGATAAAATAAATCCTTTATAAATACCATTTTCAATAACAAAATACATGAAAATGGTATATGGTATTTTTTTAATAACTACAGCTTGTAGAGGAATCCAAATATAAAATAATTGTTGTGGCAAAAGAAAGTTCATTTTCACTACATTTGTTAAAAAAAATTCCTTTCTATTCATTTAGTAAAATTATTCGTATAAACATGATTCATATGGAAATATATTGAATGAAATTAAAAGTCAAATGGTTTTATAATACACCATATAAATTAAGGTTGTGTAAATTATCAAAACAGACTTCAATGAAAGTAGACTTAGACGAAGTCCCTTACCTTGTGTCTGACTCATCATGTACAATCATGATGTTCCCGAATTATAAAATTAGTGTAATTTATAAAATCATGAGAAAATTTTTCATGTTTATTATTTATTTTATATAACTTATTAACATTTTACAAAAAACTACATAATTCTTTATATTCACATCTAATGTTTTGTTAATATGCTATAGATGATTCAAAAATGAACTTGTTTTGATGTAAATTGCCTATGTGTTCAAAAGTACATAATCTAAAAAATAGAAAATATCATTAAAATTTCATATATATCCAAAATATATTTACTTATAATAATATATAATATTTGGTGGTAAAAATTAAATTAACCGATCATTGAGATGGTAGGTCATACATTCACATGAATGCTGCATTGATTTTTTTTTCATATTACAGGAATAATATTTAATTTATATAGATTTATATTATTATAAAAGTATTATATAAAGATCATTTACTTCTCATAGGTCAAATAAAAACATCATTTATATGTTACACATATAGAGGGAACGAGTCATATCGCTTTGAGTGGTGGTAGTCCAAACATTCTCAAATGAAATTAATGTATTTACAAAACATTGTAAGCATTATGGAATGTTATAGTTATAAATTAAAAAATTATAGAGACAATATTAATATATTATATATCATATTCATATATTTTTTTCATTATAATGGCCACCATGAGAGGTGGTAGGGGAAAATTGAACAACCATCGTTACGTGAGGCAGTAGTTCATGTACATATAAATAGTTTGTTTGTTACCCATTAAAGGGAGGTGTGTTTAATTGTAGGATAAGACCTTATATAAAAACAACCTATTATATTTATGATAACGATGTTGTTATGTAATCATAAAATAAGATGATTATATAGATTGTAAAATGGAAATGAATCTAAAAAGCATGAGAGAAAGGATTACCTCTTAGTCGGGTAACCTATTTTGATTAATGCCAAATGGATTCATTGAGATGATTAAATCTAAAATGGAGGATTCTTGGAAGAGGGATTAAATTATAGGATGTGTTTTGGGTAGATCATTTCAGATCCAAAATGCATTGGATGTGTGTGTAATAAATATTAATGTGTGCCTTTTTATTGGAGATGGGAGGGACACCCATGGAATTTTAAAAATTAATAAATTGAAATTAAATAAATTTCTATACCAAATATTGCCAAAAAATTTCATTAAAATAAAATTTGTTGATATATATAGTTAAATTCATAAAATTATTTTTAAATATGTAATTATTTTAAACCATATTTCTTCAGTTTACCCTTAATTACTCTCTAATAATTTTTATTGATGTAACAACACTATAATTATTAAGAATATATTAAATTCACTTATATGGGGTAAATTTCTAATAATTTAACACTTAATAAAAATTTATACCTTATCATTAATGCATTGTAATTTTTAATTTTTTTGAAATAAATTAATAAAATAAGAATTATATAAAATATCAATAGGGTTAATTTTTTCAGTATTCATTTCATTGAATTTAAATATACTCCGCAAAGAGATATAAATTAAAAAAATAGGTAATTGTCTGATAACATGGAATACTAAGATATAAAAATTTTAGATGAGATAATTTATTTCAAATAATATTTATTTTACTATTTATAGTATCATGTATTTGATATTTCAATTAATAAAATAATTACTATATTACGGATCTATTAAAATCTATGATAATTATTTAATATCTTAAAATTAAAAATATGTTCCCATTATGTATAAAATTTTATTATATTTCTAGAGACTATTATTACAATGTTTAATCATGTATATCAGTATATTACAACTATTATACTTATAAGATATAACAATGTGACATGTTATCACATTGATTTAATAATAATAACATTACAAAAATGGAAAATGTCTATTAAATGAATAAATTCATACATTCAGGTGATATTGGTCAATTTTTATTCATAAAAAAGGATTTTATCAGGTGTTAGGGTATTTTTTTATCCTCATCTTATTATTTGTTACCCAACATTACCAAATTTACCTTTAACTGTGGTAAATAAAAATGACCAAAGATACAATAATAATTACCTAACAAAATTAAAGTATCCTATTAACATAATTTCGATTAACTAATTACAAATATGGAATCAATTTTTAAAAATTCAAAACAAAAATTTTGTAGTAATTAATATGAAATTTATTCTTATTGGAAAAGCGAGAAAACTGTGTTTTTTTAATATAAAACACATCAAAGGATTGATAATTTTTTATATAAAAATTCAATGTGAAATTACATAAAATGAACAAATTTGAATTAAATTATAGAAACATAATCTAATTATAATATAAAAAACATAAATATGAGAAAATTATTGTACACATTAATAAGATGAAAATGAAATTTAATATTAAAATGATTTATTTTAAAAAATTATTAAAAAATAATATTATCAGAAAAAGAAAAAAATTCCAATGAATGTAAAAACATTTGTCCAAATTTTGAAGAAAACATCTATTTTTTCAAATAATAAAATGTAAAAAAGTAAAAAACCTCGATTTTAAATTGGTTTATAATCAAATGGTGGTAATACTACATTTTAATAAAACCACTCATTTTATGTGTAATATTGAATTTTTTATTATATCACATTTAGAAAACATATAAGATGAATTTTAAACATCAGATTCCATATATTAAATATATGTTTCATTAATAAATTACATAGTGTGTTATTTTATTATGTTATAAACTCACTTATTCGTATTTAAATAGTTTTTATAAAAAAACATTTCCTTTTAATTAAGAAGTGGTTTATATTCATTTTTAAATAATCTTTCACAAACGACTAAATTAAATGTATGTGTGAACTATATATTCATAAATAAACTAATATGTTATATTGGTGACATTTTAATAGCTTGGTTATAAGGTACCATAATAATGCTTAAGTTTAATGTGGCGTATTATTTATATTGTTGAACAGATTGTATCATTTTAAAAATCTAGTCATTACATTCTCCATCTATTTTGAAATTGTGAACTCACAATTTGAATTATTCTTAGCTAAATATGGTATGAATATTTGAAATACAATTATATGATTCCCATATCTAAAAATTATTAATAAAACTAAGACATTAAAATAATGAATGATAATTACAAAGGTAATCCGAGGAAATACATATTAGGCTTCCATATAAGAAAACAAGGATATGAATGAATAAATAACTGTATTATTCTGATGAAGAGAAAACATGATCAAAATAATGATAACAATTACAATACCATAATCTTGTGATGGGTTATATGATCTTGGAATTCAAAGTTGGAAATGTGAACTAAAACATTTTTTTTAATATCATTTTCATAATGCTGATATAATTTTTATGGTCTTAAATAAAAACATAAGTAAAAATATTTACATATCAATGGGAGTTTTTACCTTAAATAATTTTATACCTTAAGATAATCATTTCTCTATATAATGAGTATTCAGGATGTCATGGTCACACCAAAATCACTAGAATCAACTTATAGAGAATCACATAATTCTCAAGAGACTAAATAATTAATCATCCCATCTTGAAATATTAACCAATTAAAAATTGGTTATGATAATTGAATATAATTTCTAAAAAATATTAAAATATTGTATAATGAAAAACTACTTTTAATCTCAATAATTCGTCAGTAATATCCTTAGTTCAAAAATTGAAATTCAACAAATTACATGAGAAGTTTTAAAAAATTCAAAACTAAGATTCAAACCCAAAATTTTGAATGATTTTATCATATAGTATATTAGTGCATGTTTTAATATTTATCTTCAAATAACCTCAACCACACATAATGTATAATACAAAAACATAATTTCTTAATCACATATTCTCCAAAATATGTTAATCACTTCAAAAAATAACTTAAATCACCATAAGACCATAATAAATACAAGTATTCTTCCATGATATAGTGAATCTATTAATCCTTAATGAAAATCTCATAGTATACCGTATTCCATTATGATAATGGATTCCAAAAATTGTGAACATATTCCAAAATATAATGTACCACTAAATCCCCAAATCATTTTCCTTTCTGAATAATAGCATTTTGATAAAAAAATATATTCCCAAAATCAACCTATTCTTATTTAATAAACATTTTTAACTAAAAATATAAAGTTGTACTAACCAGAGACATCATGTAGGCTTATGGTAGGTGATAAATGCATGTCCCACTCTGTGGGTTTTATTCTGCCATCTGTGCCCAATGATACGGTTTGTCACACGGTCTGCATGTTGTATTTTATCTAAAACTACCGATTTTTTATAAAATACTCCAAATATGAGAAAAAATCCTTTAAAATAACTGTACCTAGTTTTAACCTTAATAGTTTCTTATACCTCTAATTTTTATCCAAACAAATAATGACCTCAACATATTAGTTCAATAAGTCTTATATATGTTGAAATATATTTTTAACCAAAACATTATTTAATTAAAAAAATTTCCAAAAGATATAACATCATTCAAGGATCATGGTATCCACATTGTTTCACCATCATTTTGTTCATCTAGATAGAAGATCCATGCATTTCAGCAATGATTTAATGATTTTATAAATCTCTTTCTTCATTTTTACAAATACAACTTGTACATCATGGGTCGTATCGGTGTTCCCAAAGAAATAGTTAGGTATGTAATCATGTCTGACATATAATTTTAATACATAAGATAAGACATGATTTTTATAAAACATTCGGACCGAGCTTGTGTTGAAAATTTCAATCAATGTTCCTTTTAAAATACCATAAGTATGTTATGAAATACTATATATTAATAGAAAATATAAATAGTTTGGTAATGGTTATCCTTCATTAGCAGATTTTTTATAATTATAATATGCTTCAAAATCTTGTAAAAATGTAAACATTCAAAAAACACTTTGATAATTCATAACATTTTGAAAAAAATGCAAATATTGAAAAAATAATATTTTATTGACATGAACCCCTAATCTATGATGATATTGACATAATTTTGGAGTGTTTTATAACACAAATAACTACACATAAGTGATTTTGATGTTAGAGAATTTTTCAGAATCATTCGAACAAGTGTTTGCAATAATTATTGCAAGAAACAAATTAGGAAGGGATATAAATATATTTTGCGATCATCCTTCATATATTTATAACTGATTTTCCTTGATCTGAAAAATTTATAGAAAAATTATTTAACCAAAAAAAATACATATAATCCTATCATGTTTTTTACCAAAAATATTAATCTCTAAAGTTCTCTAAACCTACCTCTATTAAAAACAATCTGTCCTAGCATTAATCATTTCAAAATCTAGATTCAAGTCAATAATATTACATTATTTCAAATCAAGGATCCTTTCAGGTTTTCAGTATTAGTGAATTATTCCACAACTATTTCATAAACCCTCAAATTGATACAAAGTCGATACATCTAAAACATTATCCATTTCAGGAACAATATATAACATTTTGATTAATAAATGTGACTACTTCTATTGATAATATTCTTTTGGACTTATTCTTTTAACTTAACCATTGTAATAAACTATGGAAAACATTTAAAAAACATGTTATGAGCTTAAAAATCATAGTAAGGAATATAAAATAAGGAATAAAACCGTTAGTCCCAGAATACTTTATACCCATGGAAACATTTCCATAAAAATCATACATTTCACCCCTAAAACATAAATTCATTAATATATATCATGAAATCAAAACATTCCATTTAGACTCAATGAAATCGTAAATTATAATGTTAATTTTTGGGAATTCATATCATACTTACATTGTAGCTTTCACACCTACATATAGAGAAACATTTACGGTCATGATTGGAATACACATTACAGTATATTCCTGAAATATCTTTAGAGAAACCTTTACATTTTCCTACATCTCATCAAAAATTTTATTAGGGATCTATCACGGGCTCACCCTACATAAGTTTATCATGTAAAAAACAGTATTCATAAGAAGTTACCAATATCCAAAACTCAATCATATCATATAAAACCTGCATAAATGAAAAATTACATTTCTACATTACAATCCCAACTGCTCATTTCATGATATTGAAAAAATTATTTCATTATAATAGTAATATTCAATAAAAAAACAAATGAAAATCATACATGTTTTAAATTTTAATTTTTAAACATTATACCATGTAGAGGAATCCAAATTTAAAATAATGGTTGTAGTTGCAGAAAGGTCGTTGATATCACATATGTTTAAAAAGTAATCTTTTATTCATTTAGTAAAAATATTCATATATAAAATTCCTTTTGAAAACTTATGAATGAAATTAACTATAAAAGGATTTTATTATACATCATATAAAATAAGGTGTTTTATATTATCAAAATATGCCTCAATGATAGGAGATTGAGATGATGTTCCTAACATTGTGTCTGACTTGTTATATATAATCATTATGTTTCTTCATAGTAAACATAGGATAATTTCTACATTAATGAAAACATTTTTATTATTTATTATTTATAGTATATCACCTATCAACATTATATTAAATTTAGATAATTATTTACATTCGTATGTGATGTTTTGTTGATATACGATAATGAGTCAAAAAGAACATTTTTTGATGTAAATTGACAATGTCGTAAAATGTCAATCATCTAGAGTATAGTATTCATGATTTAAATATCATATATATCTTTAATATATTTATTTATAAATATACATAATATTTTGAGACAGGAAATGGAAAGCACCATTCATATAAAGTGTAGGTCACAGCTACACATTAACATTACATTCATTTCATTGTCGTATTATAATAATAATAATAATTATTTAATGCTATAAATTAATTTTACAATAAAAAAATTTTATGAATGAAATATATGACTCATAGGGTTTATAAACACATCCTTTATACATTCTATGTATAGTGGTAATGAGTCATGTCGTTTTGAGGGGGCAGTAGTCCACACTTCCTCTAACAAAATTAATGTATTTTTAAAACACAGAAGCATAAATTTATGCTCTAAATAAAAATTATAGATGAATAGAGACAATATAAATATTACATGTTTTCAATTGAAATATAGTTTCCACCATAATGGTCACCCTGATATGTGGTAGGGTAAAACAGAACAATCATCGTTTTGTGAAGCAATAGTTCTCTATACACAGAAATAATATGTTTGGTGCCCATTAAATGAAGGTGTGTGTATGTGTGAGATAAAAAATATCATAAAAAATATTATTATATTTAGTATTCTAGTGTTTTAATTTATTCATAATATATGAAGATGTCATGACCCATCCCCCAGGGCCCATGCTGTGACTACCCTAAGCCCGCCTCCTAAAGGCCAGGGCATGACGACGAGCACTGAAGGCATTATCCAGCATGTGGGATGCATTTGAAAACTACATGTAAACATGCTTGCTCACAACCCATTAAAACAATACTAAAAATGGAAAACATGTGTGCTAATAAGACAACCACTGAGAGTATACAGTGCAAGTCTGGAAGTAAAGGGGGTCATGAATACACAGCTAACAAAATAATAGCTATAAACAATGTAGTAAAAAAGTCTCTATAAATCCATCACTAGTAAAACCTACCTAAAGATTATGTGATTAATATATTATGCAAGCTGTAAGAGTATTACTCACCTTTCATTCTTCACTGGGAATCTTCTGGTCATGGGCCGCTATGGCCTTTTCCAAAATACTGGTTGTATCTACAAGACAGGTTAAATGTTACCAGAGCTGGTGTAGGGGTGAGTATCATAATACTCAGTAGGTATCCCAAACCAAAATGAAAATCCCAAAAATATTTTTACACATGAATTATTGGATAACTAACATAGGTATTACCTTAGTTATGGAATGAAATACTTTTAGGCTTAATGTTGAACGTTTTGTGCTACTGACGGACTCATCCTCGATGTGTCACTATGAATTGTTGTGACACAGAGTTCCACTCATCACTAAGGTCTTCTGGGCCACTGAGGATAACTTTTCATTGAGGTCTTTTAGGGCACTAAGTTCTACTCATTTTCTAGGCCTCTGAGGTCCACTCGTCTGTTGGGACACTGAGGTCAGCTCATCACTGAGGTCTGCTGGGCAATTGATATCTGCTCGTTACTGAGGTCTACTAGACCGATGAGGTCCAATAATCAACTTTTCCATTAAGTTTATCTCACAAATGATTTATTTGGACCATTGGGGTATA
The DNA here is from genome assembly GCA_963277665.1 of Viscum album. Lineage (NCBI taxonomy): Eukaryota > Viridiplantae > Streptophyta > Magnoliopsida > Santalales > Viscaceae > Viscum > Viscum album. The sequence goes on along the minus strand of OY728157.1, from coordinate 233,543,865 downwards.
CACATCTATTGATCCACTATGTTCCACTCGTAAATTACTTCTCATCACAGCCCGTTATACGATTCAGGCTCGGAGCGCAGTTCATCCCCAAAAAATTTACAACTCAATCCATTATTTGAAATCCCATCACCACCATAAACACACTTGGTTTATGTCAAGATGACCATCTCATTGTGAGGGTTCCAACACCACAAACATCTCACCAATCGGATGTACCGTTTAAAAGGTATGCCCATTTTTCTAAAAAGGGTGCATGTGGGGTTCTGGCCCAGTCCAACCCGCTCAGACTGACCTGACCTGGGTCTTACCCTATCGTAAGGTCGAGGGTTCACCCCATTGGTCCACAGAAATATCCCACTATGTCGTAGGTTCGGCTTGTTGGGCCACGATTTTTCTCCAGCTTCCCATCCTTGGACCGCTGTGGGTGGGCCTGCTTGATCTTCTAGAGATGTGGCAAATGTTGTATCACCCTCCACCCAATCGTTCACTACGTGGTTTGACACCATGGTCAAGTCGGATTGTGGCTCTTATTCTGTGTGATGCAGTGCCGCATGCCATGTCCATTTGCACCACCAACGGCTACTTCTGGTGACCTCGATCCCCCACCCGCATCCGTTTCTATGGGCCTCGTCTGCCACCATGGTGTACCACTAGTGCGTGACACCTCCTGCACGATGCCACCGCCAGGGGTTTGTTCGATTAGCTATCGAACCCACTTGAGTAGTCTATTTTTCAATCCATTAGCATATTCGGTATCTTCAAGCTTTTTTCGACACTACTACATACTCCGTGTTTTCTCTCCATTTATATGGAGGTCCGGACACGATGAACACAAGAACGCACCCAATATATGGATCTGAGCTTCCTTTGTGGCTGGATAATCCCACCGCATTATAATTTAAAATCATGTTGGGATGAGATTTAAAAATCTTTCTTGGATAACATTGATTAAAAGATGGATATTATAAACCCTCCGCCAAAAGTGATCGATCTATTGGCCACTTTTTCTTGGTTTGACCTGCATTCGTCACTCAAATAGATGATTGTGGAAAAAGTAAATTCATATAGAATGAATCCCATAGCTCAAGGTTGGATAATTTCTTAGAAAATATTACACCACTATCGTTCATCATTCCTTTATCCATCATTGGTGGTGATTCTCTTATCGTCACTCGCCAACACCAAATCTCTAAGGGTTCATAGAAATAATGGATTGTGCCAACAATATCTTATTGGTATAACCCATTAAATAGAGAAAACGATTTTTAATGTTTATATTATGCTAAGTCGTAGTGACATTATATTGTTTAATTTACAAAACAATATTTTTATTACTCTTGGTTTGTAACATCATTACATGGAAGCGAAACATGAAATTCAAATAAAAGAAAATACTATTTTATTTTATTTTTATTAAGAATGTTTTATTATATTTTTCTTAAAGGGATCATAAAATAAAATTTTCCCTAGACCAATTATAGTCAAGGATATGTGTTTCCTTAGGTAAAGTCTTCAAACTGAACGCAAAAGTGCCCTCATATTTTTTTATCCGGGCACCTGTTTATATGATTTCAAAACTAGACACACACTCTATTTTAAATAAACATTAATAATGTTCAAAAAATTATTCTAGGATCACTGGTCCATATAATTATATTTCATATGAGCTCCTTGTCTTTAAATAATACTATATAATATAAATAAAATTACATGGAATTTCAAGGGTATTACGTTCTTCCCACATTAAGGATCTACATCATCATAATACCAAACAAGTATATACAAAAATGATTGGGGTATTGAGCACAAATATAATACTCTTTCTCTTATATTCTATCCTAGATATTCTCGTGCTACCACTGAATGCGCACTAGAGGAATTGACCATCCACAAAGGAGAATCTTCTGTCAATCCTTAATATGTACAACAGAATATGTAATCATGTCCCCATCATCAATGTCCAACTCATAATAGTCTATGATGTATGATGGATCGTGTATGTACCTCCTCAGTTGCAATACGTTAAAAAAATTATGCACCTAGAGCATCTAGGAGGAAGAGCAAAGTGGTACGCCACCTCACCAACTCTACTCAGAACTTAAAAAGGCATGATGAATCCTAAATACCACTTGTTACCCCAATCAAATCTCAATAATCCCTATCAATGTGAGATTCGAAGAAACACATATACTTCCTTATCAAACTCAAAGTGTCTCCATCATATATACATATACGATTTATGCCTCATATGAGAATTCCTCAACCTCTACTGGATGACCATCTCCTTCTTGCTGGTATCCCATACCAACAATGGAAACATGAGGGATAACTCCCCAAGGTTTTCCATAATAATTCTTATCTGGATGGTCTCCCACATAGAGCCTCAAATGGTTCCATACCAATGGTGGAGTGTTTTCTATTGTTGTACGTGAACTCCACCAGAGGTAGCTGATCCTCCTAACTATGACAGATGTCCAATATTCAAACATGAAGCATGTCCTACACAACATGGATTTTCTCTATGTATGACCGTCTATTTGTGAGTGGAAAAAAATTCTCAAGCATAGCTGAGTCCTAAAATCATCATGTAATCCCTTCCACATCCTTGATGTAATATGTGTGAAGTAATCTGAGACTATCATCAATGAGACTCTGTGGAGTCAAACTATATCCTGTATGAAGAGGCATCCCAATATCACTTCTAAACCCTTCTCCTAGCTGGGTAGGATGTGGGAATACTTGGTTAGTTGGTCAACAATTATCCAGATGGTATCGTACCCTCTAAATATTCACAGTAAACATATCAGAAAGTCCATCATGATACCATACATCTTCCACTCAGGTACCTCGATTTGATATGTTTAGCCAATTAGAACCTGATTATCTACCATCAATTATTGAAAATAGAGGTAATAGGAAACATACTCATCCAATTCCATCTTTATCCCCATCCACCATAACTATTTTTTTAGATCCTTGTACATCTTTGTCACTCATCGATGCATCACCAAAGGTGAAGGTGTGGAAATCCCTCAGAACCTCCTCACATGATGACATTGGTACAAAAGTGCACCCTCTAAAAAGAATGATGTTCTCCCCACCTATCAAAAAATAATTTGGATCTTGTTCTGAGGATAACTAGGCACGTCAGGACTTATAGTCCACATCCGTAAGCTATGCCTCCCAAAATCACATTATGACTGTGGGTGTGATATTCATTGACTAAATATATGATTCTCCATCCCAATCCATGAAGGATATCTAGATGGGGCTTAACTACTCTTATGCTCCCCTCCTATGGTAGTCTTTTGATGGGGGAACTCGTCAGTCTCTCCCTCAACTCTTGAAAACACTATTGGCACTTCTTTGTCTACATGATGTGTTTTCCTGTCTCTACCAAATTTTATCAGGGTTATGTTTCCCTAGAAAATTCAGGCACGAACAACCGGCAGTATCCAACCAAACCAAAGAAACTCAACACCACGGTCATGCTCATGGGTGGATCCCATTGTAGAACTGTCACTATCTTTTACAGATCAACTACAACTCCATCATCTGAAATGATGTGACCCAGAATGTGGAACCCCCGAATATAGAACAAGAACTTCGATAGTATCCCATATAGATGGTTCTATCAGAGCGTATCAGGGTATATATGTCAGTGTGTCACGTGATCCTCCTCAAATGATGAGTACACGATGTTGTCATCAATGAGATCCATGAAGCACAAGTCCAGGTAAGGCTAAAAGATACTGTTGAAGAGTCCAATAAACAATACTACTCAATTCATCATGATGAATGGAAATCTCCATGAACAAATAATATCCATACAGACACCTAGAGGCTATTGAGATTACATCCTCACCCTATACATGAAGCTAATGATAACCTTATATGATGTATATCTTTGGAACCCATCTCTCTCTATTCATTTGATCAAAGAGGTCATCAATCATTGCTAGTGGATACATGTTCTTCATGGTAACCTTATTCATGCATTGGATTTCAACACACAACCTCAAACCCTAGTATGACTTCATGGAAAATAATACTAGGGCTACCCATGGTGACAAATTGTGCCTCATGAAAACCATCCTCTATAGATCCTCTTTAAGTACCCTCAACACACGAATCACTGTAGGAGCACTCTCATACAATGGTGTGGATATCAGTGTAATCCTAAGATACAGATCAATGAAGAAGCCAACCTTCTTGTGAGGGTGTAATCCCAGAAAATCCTTAGAAATGATATTCTTTTACTCATAATAAACTAAAAGAATGTGAGGGACCTTATTATCCACTGCAATGAGGGAGAGGCTAGCCAACTACAGTTTGATCGACTAAACCCCTATACAGGAAAGTATATCATTTTCTACAAGGGTTCCCTTCTCACTGGTGAAGGTATACCTGGTCCCAGCCCCGCAGACACACCACACCATGAACCTAATTCAGTTTATCTGGTCATTAACTGTGGATAACTGGGCCATACCCATGATGAAGTCATTAGGCCTCGATGCTGCTACAATGATATCCTAACTGAATCCCTCACCTTCAAGAGTAACCAAACACAGCTGGAACAATTGTGTAATTGTCATATCACCTCAAATATGAGGCTCTAACCATAACGATCGAGCCAAGGACTAAATTTTAATCTCCCTGCATCGAAGAAGGTATGTGTTATTTTAGAATTGAATGGCACCTATGTCTACAAGAACTGATGTTATGGTGGATAAGACATATATTTTACCTTTAATAATATCTAGGGAACCTTTGTTGTTGGTCTCCATTCCATGATGATTTCCTCACCCATGTCCACCTGCTCCTCGATCCCATTTTGGACCACCTAAGGGTGTTGGCGGTAACAACTCAAACCTTGGCCGACCGCCTGATGTTCTGCCATCCACCCTACCACATCCACGTCCATGTTGACCAACTTTCTCGAACCAATGCCTCTACCTCAGTGGTATCTCGATTTTCTACACATCATCTTCACAGTGAGTAAAAAAATCACGATCCATATGTCCTTGCCCACCACATAAGTAGAACACCATGCTCCTTTGATTACTCCCTTTTCCCTAGGATCCTTTTACCATCAATCTAGCATCTTGCGTTTATCCCCCAAAATTCATAACCCTATTAGGTGCTAGTTTTTTCTTCCTGGTACCCATGGTTAATGAATCTGCCTCCTAGTGCTTACAGGTAGCTACAGTTTCTAGAACTTTCCCCTCAATTAATCTTTTAATGATCATTGATACCTCTATCCCCCAAACCGGTGTAGGGATTCTATGATATACTTTGTACGAATTGATATCCTGGGGTAGTCCCTACTCAAAAGCCCATTCCATGAAGAATGGGTCTTGCACCATGTCTGTGGATTAACAAGAAAGCTTTATGAATCTCACTGAGTATTCTCCTTATGTCATGATACCAGACATTATGTTCAACAGCTCTTGTATGTATTCTGACCAAAATTTATCAAAGATGAACTTCTCCCTAAAGAGGGGCTCAATGTCTATCGAGGTGAGGGTTGCCTCGTCAGGCATCTAGATCGTCAATCTCCAACACCTCCCCACTGAGCCCTGAATAAGGCTTGTATATATAACTATCATCTGATCAAGATGAATCCTCACTCGATGAAAGACTCATGTAACTACCTCAATCCAATACTAAGAAACATGTCGGTCAGTCTTACTCCCATACCTTGGGGGTCACTACCCCTAGAAATTGATTATGGTACTGAGACTGCGTGTGTAATCTATTAGTAGATATGGTATAAATAGATATTCAATGGGTGGTGGAAACACTATTTCACCTCCAAGTGGGTCCATCTCTATTATAGGTCCATGTACTGATGCCTCATCCCATGGTGTACCATCCAAATGGTCATGAACCAGATTCCTAGTTGGCTGTCTACATGGTGGAATCCATAATTAGATCAATAAGAACCAGAGTGAAAATATTCTACCTCTTCAGCTTACTCAGACCCTATAACGGATTGTTAAAACCCTAAATTCATATATGATGCATGAAACTAGTTTTTTCATGTTTCGAGTCGAAAGACATGATTTAGGTTCATGGTGAAAGGAAACATCAGCTACTGCAACTACCATAGACTCCACAGGCATGAATTTTAAACTCCAAAAATTTAACACTGTAGTCCCAAAAAAATTACTACAATCTTAGTAATTAATTTTGATCCGAATATGCCTTTGATACAGATTTTTCATGACCAACCCCCTTGGCCCGTGCCATGAAAAGTACACACCCGCCTCCAAATGGCCAAGGGTTGGAGACTATCACTAAAGGAATTATCCTGCAAGTGGGAGTAAATTAATGAGTAACTATTCACACGCACACTCACAACCCATTCCCACAAACCATAAATGGGAAAATATTCATGCTACTAAAAAACCAATTGTATGTAAGAAATACAAATCATGGCGTAATGGGGGACATAATACAAACCAAACAAAGGACATGTCGAATATAAGGGTGGTGAAAATGTCTTTGTAAACACATTCACAAGAAAACCATACTATAATCGTCGGTTAAGAGTAGCTTCGTGAAGCTGAAAAAGTATGACTCACCTATCAACACTCACTGGGAACCAACTAGTTTGGTATCTTCATGGTCTCTATCAAAACATTTTTCATCTATATAGGACACTATATGTTCAAGAGGATCCCTTATAGGGACGAGTAACACAAAAAAATAGGGACCCCGACCACAATGAAAAGGCCAGAATGAAAATTGAACACAATGTAGATGATATCTCACATAGTTATAACCTAAATTAGATAAATAATGACTATTAATTGTAATTATGATAATCTTGTATTGTTGAGGGAATCATCTTTATTGAGTCACTGTGACCTACTGGGCCACTGAGGACTTATTTTCATTATGGTCTCTTAGGACACTGAGGTCCACTCCTCACAAAGGTATCTTGGCCCACTAGTGTCCACTCATATGTAGGGCCATTGAGTTACAATCATTTATTGGTCCTCTATGGTTCGCTATTCACTGAGGTAAGTTGGGCCACTGTGGACACCTCATCACTGAGTTCCGTTGGGCCACTAAGGTATGCGTGTCTACTAGGCCTCAAGTGTCATTTGTTACTAAGGTCCACTGTTCCACAAACATCTACTCATCTAGTAGTCCATTAAGGTCTACTCATCACTTACATCCTATGTAGGACCACCATAGGATTCTCTCTCAAAGTTCCCTTGATTCCAGAAAAATCTATATCTCAATCCATCACTTGTATTCCAAATTCCAGGAAAACTCACTTATGGTATGTTATATGTATTGTCTCGTTGTGATGGTCCTACTGTAGATAATGACTCATTAATAGGATGTAATGTTTGGAAGTTATGCTCTTTTTACTGAAATGGGGGCCGGTTAGGTCTGGGCATGGATACATGCTACCAGAACCAGCTCTGAACGACCCAACCACACCAAACGCTATTTCGACCCAGCTCAGCCTATGGGTTGTAGGTCAGGCCCCCTAGGCCATGGGTTCGGCCTGGAGTGTATCCTGGGTACGACCCTCTTGGCCGCCCATGGTGGTACCCCTTCTGCAGCACCCCTTTCCATGAGCGGGATGGCTTGTTAAACAAGAGATGTGGCATCCACTGCATCTCCTCCATCACAGCTCGTCATCACGGGCTCCTCCAGCATTGTCTAGCAGGAATGCGGCCGTCTAGCTCTGTGATATAGAACGGCTCACCGTGTCCACTCGCGCCATCGTTGGCCGCTACAGATGGCCTCGATCCACCACCCATGGACATTGTTGTAGGCCTCATCCACCCTTGTGGAATGCCACCGCGTGCTGCGTGTTTCTTTCTTCATTCTTGTGGATCCTTTTGTGGGCCACCAGACGCGCTTCGGTGGTCCGATTTCGGATTCGCAAGTACATTTGGGATCATTGGGTCATCATCATCACTACCATTTTCTCCATGATTTCCCTCTTCCAATTATGAGGTTTGGGCACGAATGACATAAAAATTCACCCAATAGAGGGATCCAATGTATGTTCTTGTCGGCCCAACCATTCCGTGTTAGATTTTAAAAACATGATAGGATGAGATTAAGGAACCTAAAATGGATAAATATGAATCAAACTCCAAGATTAGAAACCCTCCTACAAAAGTGATTGATCCTCGGGTCACATTTTCATGTGTTGACCCGCATTCATCTATCAAATCCATGAATGGTGAAAAAGAAAATTCATTTTAGATCAAACCCCTAACTTGAGGTTGTATCATTCATTAGCGAAAATAGGACCATTATATTTCTTCTTCCATCAATACATCATTGGTTGTAGTTCATCGATATTTGATCGCCAATTACAAATATCCAATGGTTTAGTGGAATATTGGATTATACCAATAATCTTGTGTCTGGTAAACCCATTGAATGAAGAAAATGTGATTCAGTGTTTCTATTATTCTAAGTCACATCATCGTTACACTTTTTAATTTATGAAACAGTGTTTTTGTTTTGAAATTTATCTAAAGAAATTTTTTGTATATTTTTCCTAAAATTTTCGAAAAATAATGTTTTCATGGACCATTTTTGGTCATGGATAACTCTTTACATAGCTAAATTTTTCATTCGAGATGAAATTGTGCCCTAATATTTTTAATCCAGGCACCCGTTGAGAATTTTCCAAAACCACATATGCGCACTATTTTAAATAAACATAACAAAATTTCAAACGCTTATTCCGAGAACATAATTCCTCGAAATCATGTTATGTATTGGCATATGCTCTCAAAATAATCCCATATAATTAAAAAAAATGGAATTTTGGGGTCATTAAAAATATTATAGTGAGTGGAGAATGAAAAAAAGTATGAAACATAAGTGGAGTCGTTTACTTTTAATTGGGTTACATCTTTTGGTCTATACCCATAAGATTCCTTATGAGGATTTTATCACTAAATGAGGCTTTTAAGAAATGTTTGAGATACTAGGAACTAATTTGGGTAGAGTTTGGAAAAAAATGTATTTGGAAGTATGATTAATAGAGAGGAATGGGTTACTTTTTATAAGAGATGGGAGGGGCTCCCTTAGAATTGTTAGAAATATTAAATTAAAATAAAATTAACTTCAATTCCGAATGGTCCAAAACAACTTTATATCAAAGATAATGTGTGGACAGTTACAAATAACCACATCCAATAATTTTTATGCTTGTTTTGTTTTCTTTTAAACCTTATCTTATTATATTATCCTTAAGTACTCTAATTTATTTTTAATTGGGGTGTCAATAATGTAATTATTAAGAGGCTACTAATTTCACTTATATATGGTCAACTTCCCAAAAAATGACGATACATTATATTTTTTACCTTATCACAGCTAATTTTTAATTTTAAAATATTTTTATAATTTTAAAATATATTCAAAAAATATTATTTATATATAACATCATTAGTGTAAATATTTAAACTATTAATTTCATTGATTTTAAATAAAATTTTAACGAAGAAATAAATTAAAGAAAATCAATTAATAGTCCTATAAAATTTCACATTATGGCTATAAAAATTAGGGATTATATATATTATTTCAAATAGTATTTATTTTACTATTTATAATATCATTTATTTGATATTTCTAATAGTAAAATAATTACTATATCACTGTTCTGTTAATAATTATAGTAATTATTTAATCTCTAAAAAGACATATAAATTTCCATTTTGTTGATGATTTTATTATATTTTTGTTGAATATCTATGTTCAAGGTTCTATAATTATTATATGTAAATTAAAATTATTGAACTTATATGTGATAAAAGAGTAACATATTGTCAATTTATTTAGTTTTAATAATAATTAAATCACTCTCATAAATAAATCCATTAAATTAATCAATTTTGGCCCATAGCTGATATTGTTCTACATTTATTTATCCAATAGGATTTTTGTAGGTGTTAGGATATTTGTATCCCAAAAAATATAATATTACCCCAATTAACCTAATTTACCTTTAACCATTGTAAATAAAAATTACCAATGTTACTATTCGTCAAGTCTCAATGAAATAAAAGTAACTTATAAAATTAATTTATATCCACCGATTCCAAATAAAGAAAAATATTTTTCAAATTTCAAAAAATAAAATTTTATTTATTTAATTTAATATTAATTCATGTTATCAAAGTGAAAAAATTGGGGATTTTAATTAATAACATTGGAATGATTGACATGTGTTTATATAAATTTTTTTCATGTGATATTACTTTTAATGACAAAGGTAAGATTAAATTATATAAAAATTATCTATTTATTCATTAAAACCAATTAAAAGTACAATCTTTCTATATTAAAATAACAAATTAAAAAGTATAAAATTAAAATGTTGTATTTTTCACTATTTATTAAAAAAATAAATATTATCAGAAAAAACTAAAAAATAGACCAAAGTAAATTTTTATGTCCTTATTCCAAATAATTTTTTTCATCATAAAGAACATATATAAGTGTAAAAAATTAGATTTAAAATGGGTTCTACCACAAAATGTGAAAATAGTGATTTTTTAGAAACCACTTATTTAATCTAAAATTTGAAATTGTTATTATATAATATCTATAAAACATATAAGATGAACATAAAACATTAAATTGATAATATTACATATATATTTTACTAATTAATCCCGTAAATTTTAATTTTATTATATTATAAGCTCACTCATTTTCATTTAAATAGTTTTTCAGAAAAAACATTACCTTTTAATGAAAAAGTGTTCTATTTTCATTTATAAATAATTTATCACGATAGAATTATTTTTAGAATGGGTAAAAAATTATTTAAAAAATTAATTAATATTGTTAATTACTTCCATATAAAAATATAGGTTATAAGGTAGTGTAATAATTTGTAAGTTTGATATGCAGTATTATGTATGCTATTGATCATATTGTCTCCTTTTAAAAAATAAATATGTTATAGAAGTTGTAGGACTTGATGAAAGTAATTAAATTTTACTTCCATCATGGACTAAATATCATATGTATTTAATTATAATCAACACGTATTTATTAGTACTCAATGAATAAATAGAGAAGCTTCAAATGGAAAATATTTCCCTCTTGGATTGAATGTTTGAAGGAATCTGAAAATCACATATTGAATGTTACTCATCTAGATAGGGGTAGAAAAAAGGTGTAATATTAACTCTTGAAAAAGTATATATTCCTTGTATGATCAATGTGGTCCTTTATGATCCCACACTATTTTTCTCCCTTTCTGGAGACAGATTTGAGCAGTGAAACCCACCCCTTCTGTTTAATTCTTTATTGTGATGCCATACATGTATTTTTAATTTATATGATAAGGTCCAGGAACACATGTTCCAAAACTTTTCATGTTGATTATAAAATAATGAATATTATTGGATGAATATTTGAATGGTTTTATGATATTATAAAATAAACAGATGTTATTATTATTGTGTTATAGAAGAGAATAATCCAATAATTTGATATAATAAAAATATCTTTTTAGTAGAACACATGAATGATAGGGTTGTTTTGATATAATTTCATGAATTATTAAATGTCTTATTATATGTGATAAGTTAAAGAGTTAACATGATGATAAAAATGTTTTTTATGTCATATCTGGGAAAATAATCATTTGAATGATAAGTTTTTTAATCGATTAATTTAGAATGAATGTAAATGATAGGTTTTTATGAGTTCATAGTGCTGATGAAATAAATATATAACCCTTGGGTTGTATTTTCTCTCATTGAGTGTGGAATAGTCAAAAATTAAATGGAATTACTAAATTATTAATCAATTAATGATGGTAAATGATCAAGAAATATCATTATAAGCTATAAATAATAGATTCATGGTATATTTACAATAACCATTCATGTATTTTTACCCTAATAAGTAGACATAATTTTAGTACCGTTGATTATTTTTGACAAATGGAACTTGTTTTCATTGAGGATAACGATTCCTATGTTTTTTGATGTAGAGGATTAGAATATTAAACAATTATTTTATTCGATCATATAATTATTTTCCATGATTAATTGTATGGGATGTGTAAAATTAACTATGAGTGTGTAATATATAGATATAAATGTGTTTTTTTACTACATTATTAGGGTATCATGATTATAATGATTGATTGTGTGTACATAATTTCCTTGATATTTTATATTACATGCATTGGGTGGATGGTAATTATAAGGCCCCGGCCTTAAACCTTACTTAATATTGAATTAAAAGAATAATTTACATTGAGGATCATTTCAGGTTTAGAGTTTTAGAGAATTAGAACCTAACTATAACATCTCAAAAGATTACAAAGCAGTCACTTATACTAAGTTTCCATAATAAAAAAAACTCTCGAAAGAAACATGTCTACTTCCATGTTTTATATAGCATGACATTCCCTTGATCCCATCCTTGACCTTATTCCACATTATGTCCTGTGGAAAACATTTCAAAAAAACTTGGGGTGAGCATAAAAAGCTCAGTAAGGGATACACAAAGAATGAAAACAGTTAGTTTTTCAAAATCAAGTAAACCATGTATACTCTATCAAAGTAATACCTTCACCTTCATGTAGTTGTAAAAAAACTCTTCACTGAATAAATTATCATTACTTCCCTTCTTGTAACCACAGGATTACCATAAAATCCATAAAAAGAACACATAACATTTATAATGGTAACTTGGGACATAAACATACTTAAGTGGAATAACCATACGGTCGACTTCCACACATATCACTTAATGGAATAGCCATACGGCCAATTTCCATACATACTTAATGGAATAGCCATACGGCTGACTTCTATACCCAATGCATTGGAGGTTATAACGTAACCACCCGTCCTGGTATTCAGGGCACCACCCGTCATATGGTTTATAACGTAACCACCCGTTAAAATGTCCAAGTACCAATATAAAATCATAAAACATAAAACCAATATAAAGGAATGATAACATTTCCACATTTCAATCACAATATATCATAAATATATTGACATAATAGAATCCTTTGTCAAAACCATTTTCAATACCAAAATACATAAAAGAGAATATGGTATTTATTTTATTCTAAAAACATTACGGCTTGTTGAGAAAGCCAAAGACAAAATAATACTCGCGGCGGCAGAAAAGGTCATTGTCACCGCGTACGTTAAAAAAACATTCATTTTTGTCGTTTTGTAAAACGCTTCGTAGAAAAAGATTCCTTTTGTATAAAAGTAAAATTCAAAGGGTTTTATACACCGTATAAAAGAAATTTGTGTATAAAATAAAATATGCCTCAATGAAAGGAGATTGAGACGAAGTCCCTTACAAAGATCAATTTTTTTAAATAAAATAGATCTATTATGCGTATTCACTATAATTACACATAAATAAAGTAAAAATACAAGATAGTAAATAATAATATCATGACATAATTTGAAAGTAGGAGATTAACACAAAGAATGGAAATTGGGTTATGAAGTTCCCTTACCTCGGGTCCGACTTGACTCGATCGTTCTTTAACGTCCTGAATAATAAACTTGAGTTAATTTATACTTGATTAAGAACCTTTTTAAAGTTCATTATTCCTTTTATATCACTTATTGCCATGTTATAAACATTATGTAACCATTTATGTTAATAATGTTTGGTTTGTCAATATTTGGTTCTTAAGTCGAAAGTTGACTTCTTACAATTACATGTTGTTCGTGTGGTCAAAAGTTCTTTATATCCAGAATGAAATTCCTGATTTGGATATCATATATATCATATATATCCAGCATATACATGTATTTATAATATTACATAATCATTTAGAGGTAAAAAAATTAAATGCACTGTTCATGGAGACGGTAAGCCGTACGTACGCATGAACGCTACTTTCATTTCTTTGTCATATTAATGGAATTAAAACTAAATGAGAGGTATGTATATTTTAATTCCAGAGTTATATTCATCATTTAGATATATCATTAATTATATATATATCCATTATATACATGTACTTTTAAAAGTACATTACATTTGGGGATAAGAAATGAAATGCACCGTTCATGGAGACGGTAAGCTGTACGTACGCATGAACGCTACTTTCATTTCTATCTCATACTTTAATGGAAATAAATAATAATGATATAGAGGTATATTATAATTCCAGTATAACATAATATTTAATAACTTTAAATCCATCCTTTACATGTCTCACATATGGCATTAACGAATCACATCACTTTGTGGGGGCGGTAGTCCGCACTTCCTTAAATGAAGATATCGCGTTTACCCATAATGGAAACCATAAAGGTATGCACAAAATGAAAAAAAACAGAATCTTAAGGAAAACATAAACATATTATATATCATATATAAATATAGTGACATCATAATGGCCACCTTCGAAGGTGTTAGATCAGTATTGAACAATCATCGTTTCGGGAGGCAGAATTTCGCCATCCATGGAAACCATATGTTCTTTAACCTTTTGATGTAGTTGTGTGAGAGTGTAGATCAAATAAATCTTATAACAACATCCTAGTATATTGAAGATACTTTTTTTTGTTACAAAAGAAGTAAATAAAAAGAGTTTAGGGGGTTGGAGAAGCAAAATAAAACAAAAGGACTCAAAAGAAGACATTACCTTAAAATCGGGTAACTCCCCTTAGTTTGAGCTCAAAGTCTTCCTTGGGAAGACTTCTGCCAAATGTGAGGCTTCAAGGAGTAAGATAGGGATATGGAGAGCCAAAATGGGCAGGGGTTGGCCGAGCCAAATGCTTGAGGAGTGTGTGAAATGAGGTAGAGGTGGGGGCCTTTTATAAGAGGAGAGGAGGGGCACTTTTGGAAAGTAAAGAAATATTACTTTATTTGAAAATGTGTTTCGGTTTTAAAAGGTCCCACATTAATATAATTCGTGGATAAGGTGATAAGGGTTCGAAATCCACCCATTCAATAAGTTTTGGACATGTGTAGTTCTTAGAGTTTACATTATCTTTCCATTTTATTTAAATCGTCAAATAATGATGTCATCGCTGCATCATTAACAATGTTTACCTTAACCAACTCTCAGAATCACCAAATAAGATAAGGAAATCCATCAATAAGAGTTTGGGTAGGTATGTCCCCAAAGGAATGAATATTTAGTATCCAAAATGTCTTGAATGTGGGATGAAACACCAATGTAAATGAATCATAGGAACATGAAGTTGTGTTGACTGTGGAAAATAAGGTCCCAAAAAAAGTAATTATAATGGTAAAATGGAATGTTCAGTTAATTCAATGGATTACAGTGTTGGCCTCGATAAGGTACTGTAAATTTATTCAATATTTAAATGTTTAATGTATGGGGATTATAATAAATGCTAACATTTTTGGAAGGTTCATGAACAGAATTAGAAAAGTGGGACAAGTACTATTTTTTTTATTAATGGTGATGAGACTATGCACAACATATGAAAGTTATGTGTTTTTATAATAAAATTATTGATATGCATGATTAAATTTTGTTACATAAATATTAAGACATTATTCCAATTTCAAATTCCATTAAATAGGTATTAAGGAATAAGATGGTGATTCCTGAGTAATGGTTTAAGAATAATGATGGATGATTGAAGTGTATTTGTTATGGAACAAAAAGACTACATAATAAGAGTAATAAAATATATAATTATTCATCGTACAATTTTTTAATTTAGGATACAAAAGGTTGTGATGAATGGTTCTATTGAGGTAGAAAAGTGATTTTATGTAATGATGATATTATGATTACGGTAAGATAACCCTTTATTTATTCACAATGTTGATATAACGATGTTTGTATAAACATATTTTCAATAAAAAGAAGTAAATTGGATAGTACAGATTACCTCATTATAGATATTTTTTTTTGAAAAAGTATTCAATGTCATAGCGGATGAGGTTTACAACTTCTTAATTTTTTGGAATTTATCCAATAAACCTTATAACAAGGAAACATGCATGTTTTCAATAAGGATTTATGTTAATCAGTTCGTTTCCATGTTTCATGATAATAAATGTTGATGGTATTGACTGTTTGTTATATTATAGATAATAACTACTATATGAAATATGGGGGATAAATATAGATCATTTTTTAAAATATTCAGTGAAATTATTTCTAAAAATTATGATTTTCATCTTTTGGAAGGGTTATTTGTGTTAAAAACTTATAAGATATTTATGTTAATCATTGGATGAATTTTTTGAGATTAATGTATTATCCCACCACATAAGGAATTTTTCATATTAAATAATATATTCTAATAAAATTGTTTTAATGATTAATGATGAAATATTGGATGGTTTGTAATGGATCTCATGATCTATTAGCAATGAGGGAATGAAAAATTCACCATCCTTTCTGTATAAAAATTTGAAGTGTAGATTGATCAAGGGATAATAATGGATGAGGATGGATTGAAGTTATTCAAGTATAAATATTCACAAAAATTCCACATCTTTATGAAAATGATCTAGAAATAAAATTCATTTTGAATACCATATTTTTTATTTAAATGATTTTGTTATAAATAAATAGAGATTTGTGGATTTGATACCCTCACATTTCTATTTAATAGTCAATTTTTAGGAATAATGAATTCAATTACTCTTTATAATGATTTATGCTTTTCCACAAAGTCTATATTTTTGTTTCCGATAATATTCTCCCATGTGGAAAACTAGTTTAGAGTTACAGTAGGTAACAATAATTTTCCCACCAAACTATTTTAAAATAATTTTTAGTATTCTTTTTTATGATGTGGTATTTTATGAATGAAACATTCATATGATAAACCTTTAACAACCAATATTAATTTCCAGGGTGAAATTAATTTTAAGCGGGGTAGAATATAACACCACGGCATTTTTCAATGTTTTTTCCAATAAATTGATTTTCATTTATTTCATATTTTTAATACTACACTAATTAATTATTTAATTATACTATATACCCTGATAAAATTGAGTTACATTAAATGCCGAATTATCTTGTTCCACATGCATCATTGAGTTTCTACAAAACAAAATTATATTGTTATAATTATTTAAATAATACAATTACAAACAATGAATTAATATAGTAATAAGAATAATATAAAAAATATCTAAATAATATATAGTTGTTATAAATATATATATATATATATTTTACTATAAGACCTATAATATTTAGTAATGACATTATATGCTTGAAAATTCTATTTTCATTAAAGAAAAGTTTATTTGTCATTCTGTAAAAAATAAAAAATAAAAAAATAAAAAATTTAGACCATTTAGGAAATATAATTTTATAAAATAAACACCATTTTATAATTAATAATTTAAAATTTATATTAGGGTAAATATTTGGTATTTTTTTGAGAAACATCATATTTGGATGAATACAAAAAAATAAAAAAAATTAATTCAAATGATATTTTTGATATAATTTACTTATATAGTTAAAGTAGATTTTATATTGGTTTCAATGACCCCGTAGATTAATTATATGTCTATAAATCCAAATTAATTCTTTTTAATCATTTTTATATAAAATTTAGATATAAAAGCCTAATTATCATTTGAACACTCTGACTTAAAAACAACGCTTTCTCACCATATCTACAGGATTGGAATTAAACATAACATTTCATCTTCTATGACTAGAATATCAAAAAATATAAATACATGGTTATAAATAGTAATATATTTACAGTCATTTAATATACATTTTATTTTTTTTCAAAATCTTTAGTGAAAGTGATTCAAATTAATTATAATGATTATGGTAAAATTGAGCTTAACAAGAGACTAATCCTTAAACGTAATGGACATAATTACATATACACTTGTCCAAAGCCCATTTAAGACTATATTTAAGCCACAACCCTTTAATTATTGATTATTGATTATTTTTTGATTAATTGTTTTTAAGTAAAAACGTGGTTACACCATACATGTTTGTAAAAATGCTAACTCTATCACCTCCCTCCCTTATAAAATGGGACCACCTTTCCCCCTTCATCACACATCTCAAGGAAACAATGCTTATAAATTATCTTCCCTATTAACTTACCATCATCCATACCTTTCTATCTTTTCCTCCCTTTAGGAAGATTGAAATATTAGGAAGTCTTTTGGTGAAAACAAAAACAAGTAACTAAAAGAAGAAGTAACATCCCTTCTCAAGCACCTTAAATTTATTTTCTTTCTACAATCCATCAATTATTATTGTTACATGAATAAATAATAGCTTCAATATCCTACATATATTTAGATTTTTTTATTATAATGTTTCATGCTACACTAACACACACTTCAATGTAATGTGTAATAAACTTACCATTCTTATGTACCGAAAACTACCTCCTCATGAAACAATGTTGTTTATTTTTCCATTAACAATTCTTATGGTTGGGAATTATGATGGAAAATATATTTTTATAAAATATATAAAATATATATTATTATTTTATTCTTTAAGAGTTATTATATAACAAATACTATCAGGATTTCCACTTTGTGTAAATATTATAATTTCATTTATAGAATTGTAGACAAGTACATCCTCAAGGTGATCTAATTCATTCAGACTCTACAAGTAAAATATTAAATTCGGGTTTAGTGATATTATATAATATATATGAAATTATAATTAAACAATAATTATTTTATATACATGTACATATATTTAATTTACATAACTTATCTTCATATTACCAAAAAATAGATTCATCATTTATGTGTACAAACAATCTACCATCTCCACAAACGGTGGAATCTATATATAATTTATATATTATATTAATTATAATAAATATATACATATAGAATATAAATCATATTTATTTCATTTATTACATTTATTAAATAATTATATATGTATAAGGACAAATAATATAACAAATTATGATACATGTGAAAAACAAGGCAGATATTACCCGAACCAAAACCATACCCTGAAATTATTAATAAGAAGGTAATATATATTAATAATAATGAAATATATTGTATTAGATATGGGAATATTGTTCTTAAAAATATGTTTAATAATCTTATATTTATTATTCAATATGTTTGTGAAAGTACAAAGTGGGTCAATTCATAATATAATGTAATTTATTCCCCCTTACTCTTAATATGTGATGCATGTCTTATTCGCTACTCATTTAAATTTCATGGTGTTTATAATAAACAAGGTTGTATTATATTATTATTATTAAATTTATGGGTATTAACAAATATATTTTATTATATTTCATTGATGGGTTTATGATTCAAAAGTTACCTAATCAGAAATGAAATTTCACCTCAATTTATCTTCTTTGAGACTCATGACATGTTATATACTTTTTTTCAACATGGTGTATAAGTTATAATTTACATGTTATATCATGAATAATATTATTTTCATGATATTTTAAGATTCAATTTATGTTATTATATCTGTATTATTAGGATTCAATGATACTAAAGTGGTAACAGTTTATAACTGTAATCTCATCATTATCATTGCGATTTTTGATTATGTTTCCATTAATGAAATTTTATTAACCATATCGCAATAAACCACATGAATTTAAATACCCTTTGTTAATTTATTATATATCCATGTAATAGTATGACTTCCCACTCTTTTCTACTTATTATAATTAATAAAATACATTTATGAAAATCTAACATTATTTCACTTTTCTTTCTGAAATTTGTGTTCAATCGAAATTACATTTTATGAAAATGTTTCGAAAAGTATTTATTATTATCATATGATAATTAAATAAAATTTCTACCTATGTGTTAACCTTTTTAAAATTACTTTAAGAGGAATATTATTGTAATTTATTGATAATGCCACCTATCTAAAACTTTATGGTGAAAAAAGGAATGTTTGCTATGTGTGGACATACATGCCATCATTATCGTCATTTCATCGATGCTTCGTTTATTTGATTAAAAGGATATTCTATTTAATGAAATTTTTTCCCTAATATTTGGGATATTTTTTGATTTTAAATTTGTTTTCAATGAAATAAATGTTTTCAAAAAAATGATGTATATTTTGAAAGTGTTTTAAATTTTTTCAATATTACATTATCTGTTTTATGGGAAAATGGTTTCATTTTTTTAAAAAATTAATTGATAATTTTTCAAGGGAAATGGTTTTAAAAATGAATTGAATCTTCTTTATAAATTTTCATGTATTTTAAATAAATTATTTTAAGCCTTATTTTTGAGTTTTCATAGTATTCTCAATGAAAATGGTTTTCTTAATGTTTTCAAGATTCCACATTGTGTTTTCATAAAAATTGAAATATTTCAAGGATTACATTATATGTATTCAATGTTTTTTCATAGAAAATGGTTATTTATTATGTTATATAATTTTGAAAAGGGATTTTGATAGAGAAGTTATGTTAAATGTGATCATTAAAAATCCTTCTCCATCTCAATTGAAATTGATGGTTCTAGTTTATGATTAACTAAGGATAAATTACAAGGACAATAGTATTATTATTATTTTTAATTGTTTATGTTTTTATGGATTGATGATTTTTAAAACCATTTATCTTTAATGGTATACTATAATTGTGACTACCAAGAACTAGATTCCAATGAAGGTTCCCAGAGCATATTGGTCCAAATAACCTCATGTGCATCTATCTAAATTCCAGTGGATGCCCATTAATATCGAGGTCTAGGAATTATTCATAGGGATAGTATGACATCACTACCAAATTGTTGCACAAATGATATATATAATTACATTATATAAATAATAGAAGTAATATATGTAAATAGAATAGTTGGTAGAGAAAAAACAAACATAAGAAATCATATGAGAGACAATTGATATATGTTTACAAAAAGTGATCAGGATATAATGATATATGTTAGGTATAATGAAATATGGATAGAATGGATACAAAGAAGAAAACTGGAAAAGTACGTGAACGACATACAATAATTCATGGGCCTCAAACCATGTTTATGGAACGGTATACAGAGCAGCGAAAATAGTACGATGGTGGGGATCGTGAAAAATAAAATAGTTATTAGTGGAAGGTTGTGCGGTATACGGATAGATTGATGTTGACAGATGAGATCGACTACATTGGACAAAGGTGGTACACGGGCTTCATGAAAAATGGTTCTTGTATGGGTTTCAATTCGTGACGGCAATATAATCGGTATGTGGTGTAGGATGAGTTAATAATTTGGTAAATTTTTTGTTAGTAGAATTCTATGATATATTTGTCTTTATAAAAATCTCTTATTCCAATGATTTTTGTAGATATTGAATATCATTAGAGATCATATTTTTTCTTTTGGAATTCAATGAGGTCTAAAGGTTGTTATTGAGGGATAATCCTGTGAAAGCTAATGTGATTCACATAGAAGAAATTCCATTGAATGATTTAAGTGGAATTATATATCTTCTTAAGACTTAGTACACAGACGAGTAATATTCTGTATTTGAGAGGGTAAATTCCCCAAGCGGTGTGTATAGGGAGAGCTACGGTTCGTGGAGGCAAACACAGTCCGTGAATAGAGAAAAATCCATAGATAGAGGAATGTTCGTATAGGAGGAACAAAGGTCACAATACATGGAGGCGATATCGGTTTGTGGAAGAGGTAACAATACGCAGAGTATGTGTTCTATGTACCATACCAAATACACATCACATAAATGAAGCATGTGGATCACGAAACACACTAGGGAGGTTATAAATCGTACAAACTATTTGATAATGTATTTTTATGGTATCTAAAAATATCTAGGAGGGTGTATTTCATTTGTGGGTGAAAAAATAACTCCAATAGAGTATCTACCTATAGGTTTGGATATAAGAGTTCAGGCATATTAAAGGACCTACATGTCCATAAACTGTGAGCGAACTACAAGTCTATAAACTGTGGTTGTATTACTTTCCATTAGCTATATGAAAAGGAAGAGAAAGACGGTGACCCTTTACACCTATAGTGAGTCAGAGAGAGAGTCATAGGGAGTGACCATTAGGAATGCATTGAGCAGACCCTAAACATTATAATGGAAGTGAGCATGGGTATAGATTATCTATCCCGGACATTGTACCTATTATTTGAAGTGATCCTTAGTGAATTAGATATATCAAAACATTGTTATAGTATGCTCCTTGGACGTATCATAGAAAGGGTGAACCATGTAAAAATAGTTGTATCATGTGCTTGATTTTATATCTATTCATTTATTGCAATGGTAGGAAGATAGACTTGGGTTTTGTCTAACAAATGAAACATGATCTGAATGAGAAAAGGTTTTAATATGTCATTCCCTGCTTCCCCACCAGCCTCTCAGGGTATTTGACCTAGTAGTCTTAACAACATCAACATCAAAGTATACATCCTTATGATCAAATTTATGAGATGGGTCGGCACGACGCAAGTGATTCCTCTAAACATGGATGACATCAAGCCTGAATAAGATCCATTGAGTATGTAACAACTGATAGGCTATATGTATGAATTCCACAAGAATCTCAAATGCATTGAAAATGTGTTACTATAGGTTCCTTTACCTCCCTTTTCAAATATTCCCTAGCCTGGGTTATACCTATATGAAAACTTGATCCCCAACCATAAACACGACATGCCTTCTACGGTTGTTGGCATATGATTTCAATCTATATAAAATAGTGTAAATAAATTTTGTGATTAGCTGGACCTGCTACAATGTCTACAACCAGAGATGAGGACCTAGTAGGGAAAAATATCCTATCTTTAACTAGAATTGGTGTGAACCACAATTCCTACAGTAAAGGACCTCAATATGATCCATATTTATTTTTCATGAAATCTATTATAGTTTGAGATTTCAATGAGAGTGATATTCTTATCCAAATAATAATGATGTCATGGACACATTCTCAGAGCATGTATTATAGAGCCAATATCATCTATTCCGACAATCGATTGGTGTGAGGGTGAAAGGAAATGCTCAAAAGCACCAATACACCCATTTCTTTATGTAACCCCTTCCAAAATAGTGTCGTAATGTGATGTACCCATATGAATTCATAGTAAGAGGTTCCCCGTGTAGTCCAATGGTATCAGAGGAAAATACTCTTCAATGATCATCTACTAAGAATTTCTCCCTGATAAGAATAAAGAAGGATACTAACCTTAGTCATTAAATTACTACACATACTATAACATCGCGACATTAAGTAAGGTACATACCATTTAAATTTTAACTCCAAACCCTTGATGATACAGAAGATACATTCCTTCATGCACTATTATGAGTCATAGGAAACTATTAAAATTATTTAAATAATTGCACAAGATTTATTTAAAATATAACACTACACCCTTTTTTTAAGGTTGGGTCCAAAGCCACATTTTTATTTTTAAATCAATGCAAATACCTCTTTTAACTGGGTAGAGGGAAACCCATTACATAGCCCGAAGGCCCAATGGCCTTGTAGCCCATCACATAGCCGGTAGTCCCAAATTCTAAGGCAAATTCACATTCTGTGAATAGTAACCTGCTGATACATTCTATTTTTATTATTTACTTCTTCTCTTCCTTTTGTGTGTCACCCACAATGGTTCCTCTCCATTGATGGGCCTCATCACCATCCGCTCCCCCTTTGGAAGCACGCTGAAACTCCACATCTCCTATGTTTCAAAAATCATTTGATGTTCTTTGAATATCTCATTAATTATAACATCATTCACTATAAATCTTAGGATATCGTCCACTCTCCGTCATGAAATATTCTAGATATGATTTTTCCAGAAATTGGGGTTTTTCAAAATTCATTTTTTTTCTTCTATTATAGGTCAAATAAAATGTCTCTTTGGATAATATGATTCACTATGAGTATGAGGTAGAGATTTTATGATATTTCTCAATATTTTGTTGTGTTATTAAATTCACACCATTGTGATGTTTGTCATTGCCTACCAGAAAATCAAAACTAAAGCCCATTAATATAATTATGATTGTTATTATTGATTCATGTGAATAGTGCTTAACTCAGACCCTTAATAAGTGGTATAATGCCATTTGGACACCCCTTCGGTTGTGCTGACATAATTGGAATATCTTTCCACTATCTATGATTCATTAAATTATCAGATACGATCAATATTTTATACATTAGGTTGAAGTTTAAATTAAATTAAATTATTTAGGATGAATTTTTTAGCCTAAATAATTTGGTTATATGTTTTTTTCACCTTTATTTTAGTTAAAAATGATAGCTTTTTGTATGTTGATCAATTTTGTGTCATGGTTTACCTGTGATATAATATTGGAATTGATGGGTTACCAGGATGGATACAATTATAAATTCTTTCTTTGGGGTGTTTGTATAGTTGCCTCTCGTGTAGTTTGTAGGTAATCATAACTCAGAGGCAATGTGGGTTCTATATTATTATCCCATAATTTGACCCACCATGAATGATATGTTAGAAATATGATGAACTATGGATGTGTTGTTTAAGGCTCACCAGGAATGGGCTCTATTTGACTTTTCATATACTACTAACTGGCAGAAGTTACATAAGGTGAAACCGATGGCATACACATTGGAAAGATAACTTTTCCGTGCCTCGATTGAGAATTATAACCTTATGTGTGATACTTGGTATAAAATCACAGTTACCCCACCCTATGAAATACCTTGGATTTTGAAATGGATATCCTTGGATGGGTTTTGTGGCATTGGAAAATTGATTGGATGTACTGCAGTGATACCAACCAGATTAGCTCAGACTCCACCCATATATTTTTAAATTTTATTATAAATTCTCGAGATGCTTTTACTGTGTAGTATATATTTCCTTATGCATTGTGATGATTAATCTTTCATTTAGTGTTCATGATAATGACTTATTTATTAGACCCCATGATATAGCATAATCTTGGGGAGTGCACATTAATGTAATTATTATGACACATAGGATTTTCTAGATATGATCTGTTTATGATGAATCGTGTTCATAATTAATTATTAGGATGAATTAGGTGGTATGTAGAATGTATCTAATTGGGAATCAATATCACATTACCACTATTGTTTTAATTAATATTTTTTCAATAATTAAACATAGGAACACTCTTATTTGTTTACTTCAAAAAATGGAGTGGTCTAGTTGCCTTGGGGGATTTCCTACTAAGATTATATTTCACACCCTTCTTAGAAACCATTTTTACCTAATTAGATCTATGTTTATAGGTATGGATACAGTGAAGTGTGCTTCATATGATTCATAATTCCTTTACCCTTTTGAATGGACATTTGGGGTAGAGGAATGAGCCATGCTTGATAATCCATGTGGTAGTTTTTTTTCTATTTTGAGTCTTTGTTATCCTAAATTCTGTAGATACACCCCATAACCTAGTAGTTTTATTTATATACATTTTCCGTCATACAATAACATCATTATTATTATTATTGTTATAATTATTCAGATTTCATATATTATTATTTGTAGAACCATTTATTTTATCCTACTTCTATATGTTATCATTTCTTATTACTTCCACTACATTTTCAATTATATTATTCCCTCATAATATGCTATACCGTTTTATTATAAGGGGATAGTCTCACCCACAGATATAACCAAGGCCCCCACTGGTAGTCAAAGATCTCTAGTGATTGGGGAGATATGCTTGAGGCCTTGTGGACAACCTTCTTCGGGCCAGTTTTAGAGGCACTCAGGGCGGGATAATGTAATGTGGTATCATAGGGGTTTATTTTTTCCCTTTTTCTTATTTTTTTGGATAGAAAAGGGACTATGATATAGGTATATGGAACATAATATGTTCATGGAAGTAGCTATCCCATGTAAAAGGGAATCACAAATTTCATAGGATGGGATCTTAGTTATTGATTATTCCATTTAATATTTATATGCCTTCCTCATTGGGTGACATTATTGTTTAATGTTGTTACTAGTGTTTGTATTATTTATATGATAAATGATGATAGTTATATCCTAATTACAAAATATAATATCATTGAAATGCAACATATTCTTCACTGTAGGAATTTAAATGACTTGAATTTTCCAATTCAATATCTACATTCAACGTGAATCTTCATGTTTTCATGTGTGTCATTTTGGGATTAGTTTTAATATCATATATTACATTTTAGTTATAAATTTAATTTATGTTCCATATGTAAGGATGAAATGGTAACATTAATTGGGAATTTGAAACATTGACTTTGCTTTTCTATGAAGCCTTTCACCTTCCCATTTCATACTACTCCATGACTGGTTTAACTATTCTACCATAGAATCTCATCTAAGGAGTGAATATTCCATTTTTATAGAAATTTCATGAATAAATCATAATGTTGTATGGCCAGAGTGTTGAGATTATCATATTCTAGATTTCGTAGGACTTTAACCTGCCATAGGTCCACCTAAAGTGCTTGTTGTTGTGCCTTCTATAGTGCATCTTGTGGAACCTCCTCAAGACCTTCAACTAGGTGACGACGCTCAATTCTAGGATAGTCTTATCAGGTTTATGTAGTATGTTCAGAATGTTCTGAATCCTACCTTGACTATTAAATAACATACATGGGATTTGTTTCTGTATAATCCTCCCTCATTCTAAGGGGATGGAGGGCCCAATGTTGAAGCCTCATGGATTTAAACTATAAAATCCATATCCGCTAATCTTGAGACACTCCATGTGAGGTGGGTCAAACATTATATCCTTATGATTCATTACTCCACCAAGCGTTGTTGGGATGTCATTTCTTATCCAAAGAAACCACGAGATAATTTTCTAGTTGGCTTCCAGACAGATTTCGATGATCACTTCATCACATAGGCTCTGAGAAAACATCATTCCAAGGAGTTATTAAATCATTTATAGTGCTACATGACAATTTATGATTATTCGGCTCATTTTATTAAGCTCCAAAATTTTCATCAATTTCAAACTTCTGACAGACAGATGACTATTACATGCTTTTAGAAAAGACTTTGATATTGTATCCTCTTATAGTTGGACATATTTTTTCGAAAAACTATTACAGATATTGTGCATGAAGAACTCGTTACAAAATAAAATCTTCAATAAGATGATCCTGTGAGGTAGGGAGTATCGGTTCTGAAGCTGGGAAATTGTTCTTTCATCATTAAGAAACACCAATTCAAAGTTGCACGTGGGTGGAAATTCAATCCCGATGAAACTTACAAAAAAACACTCCCATTTGTAATTAGTTTTGAATTAAAGTAAATAAGAATGCTTAGTTCGTAAAAAATATGTTCGATTGTCGATATTATAATAAGATTTGTCACCTCCATTGATTCTGGCATTCTTTTCCTTTAGAATCCAGTGGATTAAGATTCATTAAAAAACTTCTATCAGGTATGGGATCTATGACTCTTTACCAATTTGGGATTTCATATTCCACTATTAAATTAGTCTATGGTTTTGGAGGACACTAATGATTCAATATAGTTCCAGAGAATTAGAATCCCCAGAGTGGACCTTCTCAGGCTGGTCCTGCGACATCTCATGGTCATGGATCAATCCATATTTATACAGTGTATCCAGTACTAGGGGAGAAGAGTTTATGGCCATGTAAAGTTATTTTACTATCCTTGAAGTCACTACATTAGTTTTTACCCTATTTGATACATGTTCACCACACTATATCTTATCTGCCACAACTATTGAGTGTTGGATAATTCGATTAATTACATTGGTATAGTTATGTCTCTAGAAATCCATTAGAGGTCAGAAAATAAGGGATATTGCAGTTTTAAAAGTTCCCCCTTGATATAGGTGGGTACCATTTCTTTTAGAATTTATACATTCTCAAGATGACTATAATTTATTTCATTCTTGGTATGGATTGGCTTGTTCATTATCATGAGCAAGTGGATTTATATCATTGTTGGGTATCCTTCATACCACCCATGGGTATTAATTTTATTCACAATGTAGAATGAGATATCTTGGAAGCCCGATCCGGACACAACAATTCTAGGATGTGTAGGATGATAGATCATCTAGGAAGTATCATTAGGAGTGATGAGGAATAATATTATCTGATGTTTCCTCCCATTTTGGATCATTTCAAATAAATATTCCCTAAGGATTTCATCGGCTTACCTCTTGTGAGAGATGATGAGTTCCCTATCAAGCTAGATCTAGGTGTGGCATCAGTGTCCATTCCACTTTTGATGATGAAACCAATATAACTAAAATAACTCATGAATCACCCTGATGATCTATAGATGAATGGTTTCATTAGACCTAGTACATCATTGTGGGGTTCACTGGTCCTTTTTTCCCAGAAGGTAGATGGTACCCTCAGATTGTGCATGGATTACTATCAACTCAACTATCTTATGGTAAAGAATCGACATTTATTTCCTATTATAGATGAAATCATTAACCATCTACATGGATCTAATATTTTATACAAGATCTATCTATATTCTAGATATCATTAGGTGCATGTGCGTCCATTTGATATATTGTGTACTGCATTCCATATCAGGTACAACTTCTATGAGTTTTTGGATATGTCATTTGGTCTAACTAACATGCCATCTTTTATCATAGATCTGATGAATAGGGGGTTTTAACCACACCATGATTCCTTATTGGATGTTTTTATAGATAACATCTTGGTGTATTCAAGCTCCATACAAGACCATGCCACCATCATGATATTGTGATAAGTACACTAAGAGAGAACCCATTATACACAATGCTTCGAAAATGGAACTTTCTGATCAATATGGTTCAAATTGTTGGTCATATTGCATATAAGGGAGGCATATTAGTTTACCATGAGTATGTGAGCACAATGGTTTCCTTGGAAAAACCAAAGAATGTTTTTGACATCCATATTATCATAGGAATTCCTTATTATTAATGAAAATTCATTGAGGACAATTAATTTTTTGTAGTGCCTCTTACGGCATTGACTATAATGGCTGTGTAGATCATCTAGTCTTAAGGTTGTGAAAAATATTTTCATGAGTCCAAAATAACACTCACAAAATCTCTAATCATTATTCTCCCAAATCCAAGATGATGGTATATTATTTATTGTGATGCTTCAAGAATCAGACTGGGTGAATTCTTGATGCATGGTTATTGAGTCGTATCTTATAGACCCCTCCTGCTGAGGCCTCATGAGAAGAACTATCATATCCATGATATCAAATTATCAGTTGAGGATTATGATCTGTGTTGCTGGAGACACTAATTTTTGGGTGATAAGTTCATTATTTACAAGGATAAAAAAATCTTGAAATATATCTCAACACTATTAGAATTTAATTTGAGGCATCAAGTGTTGGTTTCATAAATGTAGTCATTCGAATTTGAGCATGATTATACCCCAGTTATGGGTCATTACATGGATGAAACTTTGAGATGCTAGACATAGAGACTAGTCATATAGAAAACCAAATGTGAGTGGAAGATGATGGTTTTGTTTTCTAAGATTCATTTGGAGGTCAAGGATCAGCACAATCAATTGGTTCTAGTAGCTCTTGAAGTGATGTCCTCTCTTATAGAGAATGTCTTGGTGTGAAAGTTATCTAAGCCAGAGGGCCTCAATTTGAGATAATGAATCACCAGAGAAAACCCACCTCTTGTTTGGGTTGCTAATAATAGTAAAACTATGGTCCACTGTGGCCATGTAAGGGTCCCTTCTTATATTCGGGATGAGCTGATGAGGGAATCAATTCCGACTGATAGGGAGATTAATAATTTATTAACCATGATGTACATTGATATGCATCTTCAGTACTGCTGCCCTAATATGAAATGGAAAATAATAGGTTTCATTTCTGGGTGCTCCACCTGTTAGAAGGTGATGGAAGATCACTAGTGACTTGTTGGAATCCTACAACCACTATCCATTCCTAAGTAGATGTGAAATGATGTCACCATGGTTTTCATTATAATATTTGCGACAAATCCTCAAGGTAGAAAGGTAGTATTGATGATCATAGATAAGATAAACCAAGGCATACACTTCCTACATGTTTGGGTGACCTTATGTATTGATGAATTGGGGAGGATTTAAATTCAAACGATAGTTAGAATATATGGCATTCCCCATTCTATCATGTCAAACTGAGACACCCATTTCACAACGTGATTATAGGAACAGTTGTTGAAAGAACTAGTTTCAAAGGTACTTTTCAGTACTACATATCAACCCTAGATTGATGGACTGTCTGAGTGGACAATAAAGGTGTTTGAGGATATTTTGGAGGCCTATATCCCTGATTTTTGTGTCTCTTAGAAAAAAATATACATATAGATCCGTTTTATTATTACAACATCATGCAATCAATAATTATAATTTATCAATATGATGACATATATGAAAGAAAATACCATTTACTTTTATGCTGACACAAAGCATGTGAGGTAGCTCTTCTAGTTCCTCAACTCATAATGGTGATTTCTATGAATGTACCTATAATTAAAAAGTGTACGGATATAACTCAGTTAAAAGAGAAATATTATACATAACATTACCATAGGCCTCTATAGTTTGAGGAGGGACATCAATATTTATGTGTGTTTCTCCAAGGTTCGGTCATATAAAAATTAGGAGACATGGAATGTTATCACAGAGATATATCAATCCATATGATATAGTGGTGAGATTTGGGCTCCTAGACTATCAGTTGTTGTCACCATAGAGGTAACATTACATGAACTTTTCCTTCAATAGATCGTAGTTTCAACATTATATTGTGGAACCATCTCATTCATTTGATCCTCATGACATTGATCATGTAGTAGATGCATCCTTTGAGGTGTGAAAAATTTGTATCCTCGACCATATAACGGTAGTTATTCAGGGTAGGGTTGTTCCTATATTCTAGGTGTTCTCGTAACATAGACATGTTTAGGATGATACCAGGGAATTAGATACTGATTTGTGTACACAGTGGCCTGTAAATTTCTCATATGGCATTCCACTACACTCGAATGGGAAACCTGGGGCGGCCTTATCCTAATGATGGGATTATTTTTATGTTATGTCATTAATAATAGTGCCGAATGGTTAAAATTTTAGTTTAAATCCATAAATAAACCAAGGGTGGACGCCTTTTATACAATGTTATTGGTCCCAGAAATCAATTAAAAATATTTAAATAATTTCATGGTATTTATGTAAAATACTACAACACACCCTATCACAAAAGTCAAGTTAAGAATAACTAAAATGATATTTAAAAGGTAAATAAAATAATTTTAAGTTAAATTACAAGAAAATTAGAAGGGGATAAAAATAAATTTTAAACTAAAATAAAAAGCGGGTTTCGACAAAAATGAAAATAATTTAAATGGGACTTATACCTTTTTTATTATTTTTATTTTTCATTAATATTCTAACCATTTATTTTATTTTATTTTAATTTATTTGTATTTCATTTTTATTTGTATTTTATTAATATTTTATTTTTTTTCCATCTTCCTTTCCTTTTTTTCAATACCTCTCCTCCTCCTTTGGTGCATCGCCCCTGTAGTACACCCTTTGGTGTGCCTCCTCCTCCACTCTCTCTTCAGAAGCTTTATGTGACTCCATATATCGTCAATTTTAAACCTCTTATGATGCTCTATGATTCACTCGTTAAGTCAATCCTCACACACCAAAAATCTGAGGATCTCATCCACTCTCTATCATTCAAACTGTTAGAGAAGGGTTTTAACAGAAATTGTGGTTTTTTACAAAATTTGTCTTGTTTAATCCATTATTTCTCAAATAATTGGTCACTATGGAGGATTGGATCCAATATGATTATTAGGTATGGATTATATATGATTTCCCATAATTTCATTATGTTATTCAATTCGCACTATTATGTTGTTCATTGGTTCCGACCAGTGAGTGTCAACTAAAGCCTATTAGTTTAATTAAACTAAATAGAATTGATTATTACAAACTTTTTTTAATGAAAACCCCTTCCTAGGTTTTATCTATGACATTTGAAACCCCTTCAGGTTCATCCACATAATCATCTTATTTTACAGTTAACTGTGATTCATCTAATTATTTGTTATGTGGGATTTTTTGATACGTTATGTTGATGATTAAATAGATTAAAAAAATTTATGATATTTTTTTGATTAGATAATATTGATACAAGGTTTTATGTTCCTATATTTATTTAAATGTTCTTTCTTATGATTACACAGACTAATTCCATTTTCCAGTTAACCAAAGTGATGATGTTGGAATTGAATGGTTACCTAAGTGGATGAAATTATGAATTATTCCTGTAAAATAAATGTGTCTATGCCTCTCTTGTTTTTTGTAGGTAATCAAGCCGGTGATAGATCATGGGTACTATATTACGAACCCACAATGGGACTCACTATGCTAGATAGGTTATAGTACAATTCACCAATGAAGCGATGTTTTAGGCTTACAATGCAAGGGATCTCATGGGATTTTCATATACTATTGAGTGACAGTAGCTACCTAAGGGAAAACTAAGCACCAACCCATTAGCAATATGGCTATGCCAAACCATAGTTGGTACGCCATCCCATATGTGAAATACATAGTACAGACACATGGTCACCACACAACAAGCGATACCTAGTATTTAGAAATGGTTAACCTTCGATGGGCTTGGTCACATCAGATAATTCATTCTATATATTATAGAAATACCTTCAAGATGATATTAGAATCCACCCATATACATATCAATTTTATTATAAATCATTTAGATTATTTTACTATAAAATGTAGATTTCCATCAGCTTTGTGAGGTTTTATCATTCCTTTCATGGGTTGGCTATTTACTTATGGATTATACCCACGACCTATGCACAAACATGGGGTGTTAAATATTCTATTATTGTCATAATGCATTGGACTTGTAAGATGTATTCTATTTACTATGTATATTGATCAAACATCTAGATCATGTCTATGTAGTGGGTATGTAATGGTTGTCTGATTAGGAACATGGAACATGTTATAGTTGTTTTAATAAAATGGTTGCAGTCATTATACTTCTACCCACTGATATTTTTTTACGTCATGAAATGGTGGGATCTAGATACCTCAGTTTATATTCTAGTATAATTATATCTCTCAACCTACTCGGGAACCATTCGGCACCTAAGTAGAGATTATATTCATTGGTATGGATACAGGGGAGCATGATGCTTCCGATGCTTGATTAGTTCACGTTTTTGGATGGACTTTGGGGTAAGAGGATCAAGACACACTCGAGATTCCATGTGGTGGTTTATGTTTTTTCATTGGATTATTTGTTAACATGTATTCTATATTTTTACTATGTAACCAAACACTTTTATTTATTTATATTTTGAATCTATCAATGATATCACTATTGGGAATGTTATAATTATTTGTATTCTTATATTTTATTTTTTGGGTCATTTATTTTCATACTAATTATGTCTATTTCATTTTTTAAATTCTTTATCTACAATATTGATTGTATTATTTACTTTCTATGTGGTTTACCATTTATTTATGAGGGCACAGTCTATTCCCCAGACTTACCTAGGGTCATCGCTACTAGTTAGAAGCCTCTATAATTTTGGGAAATGTGCTTGAAGACTTGTGGCCCACCATCTCTGGGCCCATTTTAGAGGCACTCTGGGCGTGAAAATACACATACAACCTCGCTACCTCATCGTTTTATAAGTATGGGAACTGATTAATTCATGTAAAAATATTCCAATTTCCTTTATAAAACATGAATTGGGTGTTACAAGATTGCATGTCTCTAGTGCTTTTCCATCACCTGTTGACTGGTGGAACACCTAGTGAAAAAACCTGTTATTTTTCATTTCATCCTAGGATACCAATAATGGAATCACATGTTTCGAAACATCTTGGATATTCATGGATTAATAACCCACTATGAAGTGTGTGACTCATGCATCATCTCCTCCATCATATTTGTCGGAACCTATACATGTCCATGTACATGATAGATATAATCTCTATTCAGAGTCCAATTCGAAGGTGATTCATCTCCTAAAATACTATAATCACGATCCAATACCACATGATCAGAAAATTCACTATTATTCACCATCTCATGGAGGGAATATTTAACTGTTAATGTTAATAGAAACTACTCCTAGGAATATAATATAACTCGTGATGTATCTCAAATAAAAGGGCCACCAATTTCCATTCATCAATGGCTTCCCGAATGACATATACCTGAGTTATCAGACTAGATTCGTAGGAAACTACATTTCCATTTCCAATAATATAATAAGGCTCATTATTAATGGACTAGAGATATTCGACCCATATACACCATTTATGTTTCAATTCACACTATGAAAAGATATCTATGAGTATCCTATGGTCTTTATACACCAAAAATGCTCGCCCATCATATATTATATCCAGAAACATATGTTATGTACCACTATTTCTAGCTCAAGGTCATGTGTGAGGTAATTTTTTCATTAGGACATAAATCACATGCTCAATAAATAATGAATTTTTCCTCCTACATCAACACTTCTCTACATCCAGTCCTTGATACATATTAGAACACTGTATAGCCTCTACCTGTATCTGAATGAATCAGAACTGATATTGAGGATAGCATGCATTTCATCTCTTGATTGGCTTTCTTTCACTCTTCTGAATGTTTGAACATGGAACCCTTCTTTGTAAGACTAGTAATAGGATACACAAAGTACGATAGTTCCTATAGGAAATTCTTAAAATAACCATATATCCCAAAGAAAATACTTATATCAAACACGATCATGGGATTCACCTAGGAAACTAAAATTGTAAATTTATCTAGGTCAACATAGACTCTAGATTCAAAGATAATATGACCAGTGAATTGAGATTTTTTTATTGAAATGTGGAAAATATATATCTAGGAAAAATATGAGTCCCTCCCAGTACTCTCATAGTGATCTCAATGTTTCTACCATGGTCTAGAAAAGTCTCAGAATACAAAAAAATGTTATCCAGAAATACTACTACAAAAAAATATAGAGATGTTTTAGAACCCATATTGATCAAATCCATGAATATAGAGGGAACATTAATAATACTGATTGGAAGAACAAGGTATTAATATATAACACACCTCTAAAATAATGTTATATGAGGTATGTTTGATATCCAATATCTCATATTATTATTGACTTATAATGTGCCCTTATTATATAAGACCCTATCTCCTCTTTTCTGGACATGAATATCATATATTAGTGGAAATGGATACAGTTTATGCACCGTGATATGGTTTAATTATCTGTAATCAACCTATAGACAAAGGGTCATGTAACGCCCCGACCCCAGCTACCCAGAGTCGGTGCATTACTTCGTAACATTGGCATGATCACAAGAAAGATCAAATCTCGAAAGACCGATTGGTTTAGTAGCCTTGGAAACACTAGATATATTCATAAGTTTTACATTCCATCATAAAATCAAAAACTACTACAACAACATAATGTTTCCACAGTCCACACTACAATCCCCTCATAATATCCCTGCAGGTCATTCATAACTTACATCTTCACTTCCTGGGAAAAATAAAACATAGAAAAGGGGTGAGCTCAAATGCCCAGTAAGGATAACAATATAGCGGAAACTTTCATCAATAAGAATAAACATTTAAGGCAATGTATAACTAAAACAAAAGCCTTTTAAACAAGAATTTTCAACATGGTATGGCATAAATAAAATGAAATAATGCCATTTACTTATTCACATGGATATTCCACTAATCGAATAATCACATGCAAAAATAAATAACCACTTTCATAATGTTGGAATGCATAATGCTAAACGTTAATTTCTTTGTCTAGGCCTCATCCCAAGACCTATGGGTTACTTCTAACCGGAACCCAACCCGGAGTGCCTCTAATAACCGGACACCAACCCGGAGTGCCTCTAATAACCGGACACCAACCCGGAGTGCCTCTAATAACCAGACACCAACCCGGAGGGCATACTTTTACCAGTACCTAACCTGGAGGGCTTACTTTAACCAGTCCCCAACCTGGAGGGCTTACTTTTACCGGTCCCCAACCCGGAACATACTTGTTTAGCACATTCATATGAAGAAAAGTTTGAAATATAACATAAACATTCGGATTAAAACTAGCATACAAAATGTCAATAGTTTCACCATAAACTATGAATGGTATAAAATAGCACATCCACAGTCAAACATATCATAAAACCTTCAATACAATATTGAAGTTTCGTATTATAATAAATCAACTTCAAATAAGCGTAAAATCCATTAAAGGATGTTGACATAGATGAAATCAAAACACTTTTTAGAGAAATATCTCTTTCTATTTTTGAAATCATTTAAGAGCCATATAAAATAAAACATTTTCTTGAAAATATTCTTGTAATCTTGTAAGGAAAGCTTTGACGATTTTATAACGGCGGAAAATAACCGCACCCGCCGTATAAGTAAAAAAAACATTCTTATCTTAATTCTGTCGAAAAGGTTAAAAAGGACCTTGTTTTGAAAACGACGGAAAGATTCCTTTATAAACCTCTTACAAAAAGTCAAACAAGGGTATAAATGAATTTAACCCATATTCTTGTAAATAATAAATATGTTTTGAAATACATTTCGAAGAAACATGGATGTGGATGATAAAGAAATCCCAGTAGATTATTACGTATAAACAACCTCGGATAATGAAGAGATTGTGAAATAACCCTTACCAATTTGGTAACTTATGAAACATACAACCCATGAAAGAGGTATCAGACAATGAATATGTAAATACACATAAATTTTAGTGTATTACACAAAGAATATAATTATGGGCAGTATATACACCACACAAAAGGTGATGATGGCAATATGGCATGAATCTCACGAGAATAAGGAGTGAGATGAAAACCCCTTACCACGTTAATCAACTGAGTCGTATGGCCAAAAGTTAATAACCACCAAATGATTTACAGAATAACATGAATATAAATAGAATCATGATAATATATATCAAATGGCAGTACACAATACACAACTTTCAATAATTTAGTGGCGAACAATGGAAATCTCACAGAATTGAAAGTGAGATAAGAAAATCCCTTACCTTGTACTTTTCCTTGGTTGGGGTAGGTTAACCTCCTGTATAATGGTGAAATAATTGTTATTAAATTATACAAGAATCATATACATTAATATGATATCATATATGATCTTTTAACATTGCTTTATTAATAATATCTTAGTATTATCGTCGTTTCGGGTGTTAACTTACTCATTTTCTTTATATGTTTTGTTACATAAGCCATGGTTGTTGTATCTTATTCATATCCATAATGATATCTAGTCCTTAAACATAATTTTTAAATCATCAAATGATAATTATACTTGAATGGTTACGATGGAGAATGAATCTCATCGCGTTCGTGGAGACGGTAGTCCGTACGTACGCACGAGCGACAATATCATTCTTTTGATATTAAAATAATATATAAATGAATGGTATATCATATATACAGAATCATTAACATGTTATATTTATTATTTACATGAGTTAAACATCATTATTATACCCATCCAAATAATATTATATTGAATAACAATTACACCACGACGTGGAGACGGTTAGCCGTACGTACGCACGTATGGTGACATGTTATTCAAAGGGTGGATAGAATACTGAATATGGTTGTACCATACTTATAATAACATCACATTATATGTGAGATACTGGAGTTATTATTTTAGAATGGTAAGAACAAAGGAAGAAGAAGTGGAAGAAGAAATGAACTTAGAAAAGGGTGGTGAAATCATTACCTCTTCTTCGGGTTCTTCCTTTTGATTTGATCAAAAGGGCTCCTTAGGTTGGCTTTCTGATCAAACTAAGGCCTCTAGGTTGTAGTGAGGGATGTTGGGAGATTATTTAGGCAGAGTTTGGCCGAACCAAAAGGCTTTGAAGGTGTGAAGAAATGAGAAGGAGGAGTGCCCTTTTATAAGAGGGGTGAGGGGCACCTTTGGAAAAGCTAGAAATATTAATTTATAATAAATTCATATTCGGTTTCTAAAGGATCCAAAGTTGACTATTCAAAGGATGAGGTGGGGATAGGTCGAAAACAACTCATCCGATAGAATTTAGACAGGTTTGGGTACTTATATTAACCTTATCTTTAAGTATTAACTCTAAGTTAATTAGTTTCACTTTTACAATGTCTCTTTGTATTTTTATATAATATGGTTAATAAACTTACTATATACATCCAAGCGACCCCCAAGTGGTCCATTAATGATTAACATATAATAATATAAGTCTCTTGGCCGAACCTTAGATTTTTAGGAATTTAATATCAATTAATAATATAATATTTGTTTTAAGAACTCTTTTATGTCAATTTTGACACTATTCAATAGTTGATTTTTGTGAAACTCATAACAGATTGATTACTTCGAACAATGTCCATTAAATCAATCCTAATATATCATATTAGCCTAGAAAATTAGTTTAATTCATTAAAAGTTTCATATTATATTTATTTGGGTATTTATAATATCAATTATTTTAATTTTTCACTATTATAGTAATTACTGCATCATCATTGTGTCATAAATAAAATAAATTATTTAATGTCTAAAAATTATAAATAAAATATCATTATGTAGGAAATCTTTTTAGCTTTCTAATGAATATTTATAATCTAAAATCCAACATATATAACCCTATGTAAAAATTGTTGTTCTAAAAGATATATGCTTGTGTCATTTTTGTATTCATTTTAACTAAATTAAAATAAAGTGTCATTATCACTTACAAGTGGATCCATGGGGTCCCAAAATTGACACAAAGATGCCCATGGTCGACCATCTATCAACCAATAGGGTTAAGACACGTTTTTAGGGTAATTTAGTATTATTATAATATTATTTTTTTAACCCTTATTTACCGGATTTACCCTTAACCATGGTAAATAAAATATTTACCGCAGTAATTATTCAAAATGTCTAAAAATAAAAGTTACCTATTTACACAATTTGAACATCCTGATTCCAAATATGGAATCCATTTTCCTAAATTCAAAACACAGAAGTGGCAGAAATTAATTTAAAATTAATTCCCGCTGTCAAAACAAAAAGCGTGTTTTTAAGAGATAATAACTATCAAAAGATTGACACTTGTTTATGTTCAGTTTAATTGTAAAATTATGTCCAATGACCAACATTATATTAAATGGTAAAAATATATTCTAAATATACTTTAAAACTACTAAAATTCATAATTTATCACTATTAATTATTTTGATTAAAAAAGTTGTTTTTAATTAAAATTTAGTAATTTTCACTATTCATCAAAATATGAAAGTTATCCGAAAAGTACCAAAATTTCACCTTAGGCTAAATTCGATATTCCGAATCCAAAAATGAAGTCCATTTTGAAATATAAAATATATATGATTTCAAAAATTAGGTATTACTATTCACAACGGCTAGTTTAATTAGATGTGGTGTGTGTTAGAACTCGAGGTTGCGTACAACACACGCTATCGCATTATTCAAAGGGAAACGTACCGTAGAAGCTTGGGGTTTTACAGGTCATATCCACATTCTTTTTGAATGGCCTGGGTAAAACCCTAGAGGAATTTATGTTCCATATAAAGCCATTGGCCTCTAAAACCACCAAATGTAGATTTATATTAGAGAGATTAGTAGGTTCCATCCTTCATATTGGAAGGACAAGTGAAGCTCCTCCTAGAAGAAGCTCAATCATAGACTCTACCTCCCTCTCTGGAGGTCATCCCGAATGTTTTCTGGGAATGATGCCCTTGAAATGATCTACCATTGGGGGGAATTCAACATAATATAATCCCTAAACATATTTAGAGATATTTTCAATCTAGGTAGTCACTCCAACAAACTCATTATGCTAACTCTTACATCCTGGACATCCTACTAAAACTTGTGTACATAATTTCATACCTCTTATGATGGAAACAATAACATGTAATGATACAATTATTCAATGAAATGACATAGAACAAATTAATCAGTCCCTATAATGACATCAATGGTGATTATATTATGATAAAAGAGGTCCCATAAAGAAGGGTAACTTCCTAATTTAATTGGATAGTCCATTCACTAGGCCTTCCCCCTATTTGTACTCCCAAAGGTGCATCTATGGTCATTACAAAACAATAATACTGTATTTTCATCCATGAAACTCAACAATAGATAAATAGTTAATGAGTTTAAATCAACTGTATCAAATTAATAAGATACAAGATTAGAGATAACAGAATTATACCTCATACTGTATATGGTTCTGTATTATGATCCCCATGTATCACATGGTGTGCATGTAACAAACCTGATCAACATCATCATGGCACAACATGACTACCATGATCAAAACTAATTTCCTAACGCTACTGGTGATAAGGATTCTGGATAACATATACAAAAGATCTTCTTAGATAGCCATGCCGATGCTACTCAAACTACCCATCCAAGGTGGTGTAAATTTACCTGCTTTAGATGGAGGATTTAATATAAATAAAATTCCACTTGAATCTAATATGATTTTCAGAAAAAATATGTAAGTATTCCTTATATATCTATAAAAACACTCCATGGGGTCTTTATCACAATGATTCTTTAGATTCCCATATCGTACACACTAGTCACACATGATAGAGCTACAAGTACAGATACTATGGCTTCCACTACCCTGAAAATCAACATTGAGGGATCACTTTCCACTACTGAATGAAAAACTGGCATGCATTGAAATTTATCCTCTATTACCTATATGGTCATCATAAATTAGGTGGCCTTTAGTGATAAGATCATGATTTTATATTTTATAAATGGTAGTTCGGTGAAATAAATTTACATTTGTGTGGATGGAATTCATGGTCCCATCCTCAAAACTTATAACAAGTCAAATCTCATCATTGGATTAAAGTTGTGTAATGCATTATATCTTAGTTAAACATAATGAATATTCCATAACTAACATATAAATATGCTTAATATTCCTTAAATATCTTTATTTGACATATCTTAATATCTGAGTAAATAATTAATCATAGAAAACAATCTCGAAATCATCATATTCTATGCCTTAATGGCGACCAGCTTGGGTAATCATATACCACCATAGTTTGGATGTATCACAAATCATTTAAGTATAATGAATGAACCTACACTCTAGAGGGGTCTCTAGATTCTCAAATATATACTACATGTTCTCTATCCATGACTTGTCAGCCTGTGGTCTACCATCATCCGAGAAGGTAGGATGATTTTATGACTGGTTATCACATTTTAGATGAGCCATCGTTAGTGTAGATCATGAAGCACCATTCATGAAATGCATTAATTGTAAAAACAATAATGTACCACATTATCAGTGCCCAAATCAGGTATATCTGGTGGTGGATCATGTGGCACTCATATAGGTAAAACAAGAAGATCAGGGCCCACCATGCCTAGAGCAAGGTGGTTTTACCCACCATATGCATTATAAGAGGATGTTGTTGTGGAATTTGTCTCAGAATTCCCAGACCATGCCTCAGAATTATCATTAAGTAGATAGATAGCTGCACTCAATGAAGATGAATGTTATAAAGGCTCATTACCAATGGTATACTACATGAACTACATGCTTATATGCCATGTCACTAGTATCTTCTCAATTATTAATTATAGGGGTTCTAGTAAATTAATGGACAATATCATCTTGCCTTATCATTTAGTGGAAACCATGTCATTCATGTCATCTAAAATTACTATGTTGAATCCCTTACCTTTCATAAACATGACAAGACATGATATGTATATCCAAACCCTTAATTTTTGAATACAATGTTGAGTTTTATTAAAACATTTATCATGTGTTTTCTTAAAATGTATATCCATTCAAAATGAATAACGACACATAAAACTTATCACTAGAAATGACACCTATTTTATTTTAATCGAATGGATTGAATCGTAAATTTACCAATACCAACCCACTAGGGCCCATGACAGCTCATGAATTGAAAAATTAAGTCACTCAATTACATCCAAACGAAGGAACATGCATACTATAACTAACATAACATCCCTCAGTAATAAAATT
Source organism: Viscum album (assembly GCA_963277665.1). NCBI lineage: Eukaryota > Viridiplantae > Streptophyta > Magnoliopsida > Santalales > Viscaceae > Viscum > Viscum album. Next base: position 233,501,750 of record OY728157.1, on the reverse strand, counting down.
AAAATTAAACAATGCAATGTAGTGAAATTATATTATATTTAATGGAAATATAGATGACTTGTAAATTATTGGTGCCTATGATGATTCATGTATTAATGATCATTACCTCTATCATCATGTTATGTATTAAATTAAATATCAATTAGACTAATAATCAATGATATCACATAGAATGTGCATCAGCCAACAGTGAAGTAATATCAACTGTAATAGGAATAATTAGATCAACAACTAATCTTAGACACTGTGAAAATACTTTGTGATGTCAAAGACAGAAATTCTATTGAAGGCTTACTGAGCATTATTGGCCACATGTCCTCAATTTCCTCTCCTCAAACATCTGAGGCTGACAAAATGTAGTGAGGGCCTATGCATTATATATGGGAGAAAATTACCTCATCACCAGATTGTAGCACACCCGATAGACATAATAAGAAAATGTAAATATACTGAATAATATAGTTAAATATAATAACTAGAACAAAAAAACATAGAGAATTAATCACAATTGAAACTATGGATATAATAATAAATCAACTGATGAGGATACAATGATATGTGTTATGTGTCGAAAAATTTAGAAATGATAGATACAAAGTAGAATACAATCACTGTATTACAAAAGTAGAAATAAATTAAGTAGAAATCCATTCCAAGAATTCTGATCTCCAACTCGTTCATCTTATACGATGTCCATGCTAACCAATCATCAAATAAAGTGTTTGAAGCCAAAAACATCCCTTTAAAAACACCAGAATACATATTGTATTCCAAGGTACCTATGTTGGAACCAATAGGGTGTGAGATAAATCTCAATAGACCACCACCAATGGTTTCTCTAACATCCATTCTATGTAATATAGATTGAAATTTGTACAAGCATGCATATATAAAATTAATGTAGTATAGTAAAATAATTACCCTAGTACAAGATTAATCCATCCGATTGTGTCTGAAAATTTAAAACATTATTTAATTAAAAAATATGTTATGTTTATAAAATCAAGTTATTTGAGGCATTAGAAACACTAACATCACCTCATTATTGTGATGGGAATATTCTAGGATAAAACAAGGGACCCTAAAACATGATTTATTAATGAAAGGTTTCGTACGTAATGACCAGTGCAATAGAGACCTCATGAGTCATAAAATCAGTAGTCACTATAGACTATATATTGGGGTAACCGTTTAACCTAATGATAATCATCCAAGGAATTCAATAATAATATGATCTAACAGAAGCCAAGGAATACATTCGAGGTAATATTATATAATTAATGGCTATGACCAAGGGAACATCCAAGGCACCTAGTGTTGAAAGAAACAATGATTGACACAAGGAATGTATCCAACACAATTTGTAATAGTATATATGGGATCCTATAGTGTAATAATAGGAATCCATTGATAGATGAAGATAGATTTCCAAGGTGGGTCTTAACCAAGGAAATCAACATCCTTGAATCAGAATGGCATCCATGAGTGCTCAAGGAATTCCTCCAGGAATCAAAAATATAACTCAAGTCATAGATCCCCTATAGTAATAATTTCAAGGTCTATATATGAAATTTGGTACCATACACTCATTTCATTTAATTATTAAATCCATGTGATGGCCATACAATTAAAGATCCATGGTGTTCTATCCATCTCATTCATTAGTGTGACAATTCCAAGGGACACAAAATATTCAAAGTCATTTAATATTTAATTACATGGTTCAACTCTTTACATTCCATAAAAATGCATGGTTTTTCTATGGATGAGTGAACCACCAATCATTTAAAATCAAATAGCCCAAGTTATATATATAAAATATACATTCCAAAATACCATTTAACATTTATTAAGCATTTTTAAGCACATAAATTTAGTGGGTTAGGTGATTATCACTCTTGGTACATTCTAAGATATATTACCATTTCAATCACCATAAAAAATGGAAGGTATTACCATTATAATGATCATGCTCAAGAAAAGACGAATGGTGACACAACTGTGTTAAGCTACAGAAAAACCCTATTACGAACATCACGTTACATAGGGTGGTTGATGTTGTGGATGTAACCACAAATAAATAATAACATATATGCCAGGTTTCATAATTTTTTTTCCTAATAACATCAATCAATACATAATAATTAATCATATGACACCCAATGAAATCTGTGCAATGATACAAAAATTTATAAAATGACAGAAATTGGGGGATGATTTACAGAGCTCAAACATTTGTCTCACACAAATTCCATCATCTTTTATCTATCATTATTTTAGATTAGATTGGAGTAGATATGATGATCAAATCAATGCCCTAAAATTGTGGAATATGTTCCATTATCTAAATAGTGTCATTGATAGGAATAGAAATACTAAAATATTAAAAAGGTATCCAGAAAATACCAATGTAGATCCAGTTAGATGAATACAGGTCAAATTGGTACCAGATTAATGATTTGTCTGAAATAATTGAATATGACATTGAAGGATCTCAAAATAATTGAATTTGGGACGTTTTTCTACTAGAATAAAATAGAGAGATATAAGGATTACATTAAGGCATTATTTATGTGAAAATTAGTATTTTCTACCAGAAATTACCTTCTGATGGATTGGAAGATAGGTGGGATAAACCATGGACAAATCATTCACAAGATTCTATATGACAGGGAATATGCATAGTTAGGCCAAGGGGTTAGGGAAACCGTGTTGCAACCATTCGATATAACTCTATAATTTTTATTCAACATATCATATGACCATGAATCCCATGTTACACGGTACAGAATGTTGTGCACTACATGCCACCACACTACACATCTTCACAACGTTTAACATAACCATGTGTCATGCTTCACATGGTTTATTATCAATATGTAACATTCCATTTTATTATAACAATCCAGGTTTCAGGCTCTAATACCCCCAAACACCCCCACGACCTTCACTAACTGATTATGCATCAGTATGATGTACAAAATCGAGAATTAGACCAAAACATTATGGATCACAACCTCATTGAAGAATTTGGTTACTTAAATGATAAATGATTATGAAACCCATTTCCATTCAATTGGTTATAAAATGATAAATAATTTTGAAGCACACTTCATTTAAAAGTTTATTCTAAGATTAAATGATTGTGAAACTAATATATTTTCCACAGGTCCGGATATGTCAAATTTTTTCAGAAAGCCATTTTATTTCATGTGTCAAAAATGATAATTATGAAGCCCGTTTATTTTTAAGGATCATGATATGATGACTGTTTATTAATCATGTGGTATATTTATGCATGATTTTATTTTTTGATGGTTAATTCCTATATCTTTCACTAATGAATTGGGTAATTATTTATTACTCAGGAGATAATAATGGGAATAAAGTCAACGTTCTTGATCCGATAATAAAATATGGGGGCGGGGAATCGATCCATTACAAGGAATGAATTGTGACTAGGGATGGTGATGTGTCCCACTCAATAGGTGTAGTCATAATCAATATGGAAGACAAGGAAACCTGATCTACAATGGGATGATGGAGAAACATAGTCCCTTAGAAAGGAATGATTTCAATTGGGGATGGCGGGGTGTCCCACCTAGTATGTTTAGTCACATGAAGTTCCCATATACTTTCTAGTATTTAATCTTGACTTATAGGATATTATATTATATTTTAACGGGTATGACACAATTCAATGTCTTATTCCTATGTTATGATTTGATGGCATATTCTTTTGATTATATTATGATCCACACCTTAGGAACTGCTACCCTTTATGAAATCAATAAGGTTTATGATATACATGGTATAATCTTATAAGGTCATGATCATGTTCTCATACACTTATACTCATGTTTACCCATTCATATCTCAATTATTTATCCTTATTAATCATCAGAAATCATTCTTTTTTTATGATTCCTTCCCCATGTTATGATGATTTATTTTATGTATGATATTTCTAAGAGGGGTTCTAGTATTTTAAAACATAGTTGGAGATAATGTATCTCACTTATATACTAGTGTATATATTTTTTATATTCCAAAGACACGAAACAAATACAACTTTGGGCATCTGTTTGTGTAATTTTCTGAGTATTCCACATAAATGATGTAATGAATATGTATGTTAAGTATGGGATGTCATCATATTCACCATTTAGTGTAAAAAATATTCAAATAAATCAAATAAGTATAAAAAATCATTATTGGAGAAAACATATATTGAAATTAAAAAGAGAGATGCTTGGGAATGAGCTTTGCAACATAAGAAGTGTGAATGGTTTGAATGAGTTTACTAAAGTTGTAAATGTGAATGTGCTCTATCCATTATAAACGTGATCAACGGAAATTTTTAGTTTAAAATATGGTCACATTATATATGGTTATTGGATATACCTCTTTCCAATAAGAATCTTAATGACGTGTATTATAAGTAATAAATTTAAAACAATTCAAGAATAATAAATAATTAAATTTGAAAATAATACTAATTCATTAAAAATATATATACTTACGCGTATCACATTCACATTATTATAATTTTTTTATATGTTATATTTCATTATCTAAATATAATGAAAGATATTAATATTAACATGTATGTAATATTAAAATATTAGAATATAAGTAATTAATTTTAGTTATATTCATTATAGATTATTCAATGTAAATTTTATATTTCAGAAAAAATATAATTTAACGTGTTATACATTCTAAGTTAAAAAATGATCACTTTTATAATAATATTATAAAAAATAATTAACAATCAGTTAATTATAAATTAATCTGAAATAATTTGAAATTAGTTAGTTCTTAAAATAATATATTATTTTTATGAATAAAATTTGTATATATATTTTGTTCCAATATTAAATATAAATGTACTAGTTGTAGAATGTTTTATTTTAAAATAAATTTAATTTTCAAATTTAGAATGATTAAATTATCATTTGTTGATTTTTATATATTTTTATAAAATATTTGAATTTTAAATGAATATTTTAAAATACCATTATTTGATAAAAAATATATATTAATATTATCATACTTCACGAATGAAATGAAATATAATGAAATAAAATTTAAATAATATATATATATATATATATATTAAATCATTAATATAATTTAAGAATACGATTTAATTTTTATAAGAAGAATGATTTACATTTTTTGAACCTCAAGTAGTTTTCACACTAAAAAGATTTTTTCTGTTCATCCATTACAAAAAATAGAATTTTCACATTTATAAATTAAATAAAAAATAAAATATTTAAAATTTAGGATCAAAATTACCATTTTAAAAGATAAATTTAATTTCATTATCATTAACAAAAATGTGATTAGAATAATGATGATTATCATAGTAAAAATGAAACTATTATTTTTTAAATAATTGTTTTATTATCATTTTATATTTTTTATCTTATAAATTAAATTAATATATCATAATAAATCATATTTTTTATCATATATATAATTATATTATAGGATATTTAATTTCTAATCAATACGATATAATTATTGAAATGATTAACGAATAAGAATAAATTTTTGTATAAAGAAAAACCATTTTCATTTAAATTATATATTTTAATTTGAAAGATAATTTAATAATACATATAACTTGAATAATATTAAATGGTGAGTAAGATAATAAAAATCGCCTAAAAATATCTAGGGTTGGTTATTTCATTTTTTTAGAATATCATATATTAGTTCAATGAAAACTAGTTACAAGAGTATAAATAAAAATGGTAAAAATAAAAAAACGTGGGAATAAATGACTTTAAAATGGTTAAATTATCTACGTAAATGTATGGTTGAGTACTTAATGATCATATCTCATCCTAATATCCACAATATCACTCATTTGGAATGATTCACAAGTGAATAATTGGTTTCTATTTTTGAAAATAAATTTGTATGTTATTTATTAATTACATATAAAAGGTGATCACTAACATCCTCTCAAAGTTACAAAGACCATTAAAATGTTCATTGAACCCATGAAAATATTTCTCTCCCAAATTCCACATTCATGTCCAGAATCCCCTATTACTGATAATTTATCATCTTCCTTCCATTTATATGGATACTATATTAAGAATTTCCATGGTTTTCAACTGAGTATTACATAATCCTTATCTTTTACATCTTATTCATTCTCTTCCAAACTTATCATAGATATTTTAATAGAGTATAATAATTATCATTATAATAATAATAATTTATTATATTAATAGATTAATCGTTATTTAATTCTTTCTATCAACATTGAAAATAAAATAATTGTGATTACACACATGTGTGCACTGCCACATCTATGAAGTGATGTCTTTCATTTTGTCACCACCAAATATCATTACTCATTATATAGAAGGAATAAAAGTGTAGATCTTATATATATATAATATGATTATTAATAGGAAGTGAAAAATTATAATCCACCACAACACTCTATATCATCAATTTGTAAATGAAAAAGATTACCATGAATTTTACAAACATCCATATCCACAATGTAACTTGTCACATTTTTGATCTATTATTTATTACTTTTTAAACTCACATAACATATAATTATAAAATTAAAATTATTACAAAATAAATGACATTTATATACATAATCAACTATTAATTGTGATATATTATATCTTTGGGTTGGTCTAACCACCTACATCATTAATGATGCCATGTGAAACAATGGCTGTGTATGGGAAAATAAATATTAATATTATTTAAATCTAATTATAAAATCATGACACTATTTTGGTTTATGGATTTTTATGTTATTTATTAAACTTATTATTAAAATATCATCTTCGGTCATTAAAATCATTAAAATTATCCAACACCAATTCCATTGCATAAAACATCAATAAGACAATTACAGAATGAAATTAGTACTCTATAAATCAAGAAAACTATATTTTATAGTATATTAAATTTTCTCAAAAGGATATTATTAAAAAAAATTATTTTGTGTTATTATAGATATTATAAAGAAACATTATTCAATAATAAATTAATATCACTTGATAGAAAACACATGCCATAATGTACTAATATATTTTTCATAAATGGTTATAAGTGAAGTATAAAATAGATATAAATTATTATATTTATTATGTAATTAAAAAATATAATTTTTTAGTACTTAGAGATTGTGTGTGATCATCTAAGTGAAATACAATATTTATTTTTCATCGAATTAAATTTAAATTCATTAGTTTGTAGTATTCCTAACTCAAAAATAATTTTCAATATTTAATTAATCCTTTCATTCCACCATTTTATAATTTTTATTCTCCACACGTATTTTCAAATTAACTCTATTCATTAATAACCACATCATTCATAAACTACATACCAAAATAAAATTATAATTTTTGCAATAGAAAATTTCATTTTTAAAAATAGATATTTTCATCCATGTTCATGTCTTTTCAATCAGATATAACAACTATAAAAAAGTAATTTTTTTTAAGATCTTCATAATCTCCTTTTACTATTTTACGAAATTACCATATTTAAATTACTCTCCAATGTGGGCTTTTTAATGACCTAAATATTAATAAATGAATAACATTTCATTTTAAACCTCACTAAATTTATTATATTTATTTATTATTAGTTATTTATGGATCCGTTATATGTATTTATTTATAATATGGTTTTAAAAATTATTTTATTTAAATTAAAAAATATTATTTTGAATTTACTTCCAACATAATCATTTATAAAAATGTTTAAAAACATTTATGATAATAGTAATATTTTAACATATATGTTTCATCTGTAGTTTATCTATAATGAAGTTATGTTGTGGTCATCCTCTATATGTTATTATTATTTGATTCCCTTTAAAATGTTTTTATTATATTATTATATTTTCTTTTTATAAATTTTTTTTGAAACACATTATATTTCAATGTGATCTTTAGGATATATGAAGGAAATACTTTATGTTTCACACATATGTACACAATATAAAGGGTGAGGTTATATAAATTCTTATAATGCACTAGAATAATTTAATATATCATTATATATTTATTCAATTATATAATGTGTTTTTTCACATAGGCATGAGGAAAATGAGTTTCCTCACATTTTTAGGCATGAACCTAATGAGTTTGTTCACACAAGTATCCATATAATTTATTTTCATATAAAGTATTTTCTATTATTATCTTTGATCCATATTTACATGTTTTATATCATGTTATTACAAATTTAGATGATGAATATAATTTTGATGATATTACGTCTTTACTTGTTATGTCGACTTTTATGAATCTTTCACTCTTATGTAAAAAAAATATTTGATGATTAATTAGATGTATTGTGATCCATGTAATAACATCTAAGTTTGCTTGTTGATATTTTTACTATATTGTTTTTATAAATCATGTTTAATTATTATCATGTAATTTATGATGAGATTATAATAAAATTTTTATTTTCTTCAAATGTTCTCATGAATATTTATTATATGATACATTATTATATTTTTTACTTACTGACCATAAAATTTAACCACATTCTTATGAATCCATTCTCTATGATATGAAAACATTATATGATTTGATATGTCTATAGTGGGGCCTACCATAGTGACATTACATTGGAATTGTTTCACATATTATGAAATCAGAAGTTCATGTTGTTAATCTAATAGACACTACTATGTTAGTTCCCTCGTTTGCTCGACTATTTTTGTTGTGTATTAATCAAATCATGAAAATAATGTATTATTTATGCTATAGTTTTTACTGTTTCTTCATTTTAGAAATTATAATTAATATCATGAAATTTTTATTTCAATGACCATGGTTAATGTAATTGGTTTATTCATGTGGATATTTAGAGGACTATTTATATAAGGATAAAGACCACCCTTGGGTCTTAGGGATAAAGATCAAATATATATAGGATGTGTGAGTTGCATCCACGGTATCATTTTTTACTTATTATATTTTAGAAAATTATATTTATATGAATTTATTATAGTATACAATTATTTATTTTTATAATGTATAGTGAATGATGATGTTTAATTTTAGACGATGATTCAATTTAGAGGCAATGACACCCATAATCTATAATTACAAAAGCACTTGTCAATAAAAATTATTAATACGGAGGTGTGGATTGGGTGATCAACTATCGATGAGCCATGTTATTATATATTGGTATCAGAGTGATAATATGTAAAATGAAGATAGTAAAATGAATGGATTTTTTGGGACAATTTACATCATGGGTAACTAAGAAGGTATTATACATGTGTTCATAATATAGAATTGTTTATGTATACAATGAAAATTGAATTCAAAAGAATAACTATTATTAGTGAAACTTGATTGATACCTTATAATGTAAACTAAGATTAAGAAGGTGTATCTTGAATCATAAATATACCAAACAATATACTGTTATTTCATTATTACTATTTCTATAACCATTCATATTTTTCATGGGATAGGTTGGCATATAAGCTCCCTTCATATGCATAATATTCTATATGAATAATTTAAGAAGTTATATAGAGTATAATGGGGTGGTAATACTAGGATTGGTGAGTTTCACTATTAATAAATTGTTTTGATGATTATATGATATAGATTCAGCTCCATAACCTTTTTTACATTTTATCTATGCCCTGACATTGTTGGAGAAAATGACATTGGCAACCCTCCTTATACATAAAATGCTGATGACTAAAAATGATTTTCAAATTTGATGATCGTGGGTTGAATATACAATATGGTGGTGATAATAATGATATATATATATATATCCACATAATAAGGAATATAAATGAATAAACTCAATGGAACTATATAAAAAAGTATTTGTGTTAATAATCTCAAATGAATCAAAACACAAGAAAATTAGTAAACATTTTAAGACAATCCATACAAAATGAATGAAAAGAAGGGTCACACATGCCCGACCATATAATTAAATAAATATATAATAAAATATGTTATTCTAGCTCAATTACACATGCCTATCATGCGGAATAGAAAACAAAATTAATTTCATAGTGGAGCCCAGTGGCTGGAAAGGGTTTTCTAACATGAGTGGATTCTTTAATTAATTACCATAGTTATTCTAAATCACATAAACAATTTCTTTTATATTAATTTATGAAATCAATAATAAATATTTTTGGGTTTTTGACCAATTTCATTCCCAAATGGAAATTACAGTTCATACTATAATAATTATCTAAATAGAATGTGTTATGTAAAGAAAGGATCTGGCTTCTGATTCAGAATTCAGATCTATACACCTTATCCATTATATGATTCAGATCATTTTAAAAATATATATAGTAATTTTTATTTTTTAACTACTATTATTTAATTATAAATTGTGATATCTAAAATTCATAACAACTCCCAATTCCTCCTCCTCCTTTAATCAAGGTTGATGACACACCTTGGTCATGGATATTCCATTTTCCCGGACTCATCTCAATCTATGTTGTTTCATTCATTATTTAGATCAACTTGATAATGTTAATAACAATCGAATGAAATAATGAAAGTATATTTAATAGAAGTATAGGAATAAATTGATATTCATGTCATTGGGTGATAATAATCACAATAGGGATATTTATGTATGCTTATCAAATCAGTCCCAAATATGAAATAAACATTTAAAAAAATTTCAAAAACACCTTCACTACCCCCCATGCCATGCCTCGTGGTCATCGCATCACTTGAAAGTGTAATATATCAAAATGCTTTAATGATTTAAAATTAAATGAGAAATAAAATAGAATAAATGAAAGAAGAAAATTAAAAACAATGATGATGAGAAAAATAAATAGAATGAAATAATATATAATTGGGATGACGCAGAGAGATTGAGAAAGAGTGAGAGAGAGATAATAAAAAAATAAAAAATAAAAATAGGAATAAAATAATAATATAATAAAATAATGAAATTGAGAATGTTATAGTAATAAAAATTAATAATAATAATAATAATAATGAAAAGATTAATATGATAATTGAAGAAGAAAAAATTGGGACGAAGTATAATGGATGGGTGGTGAGAAAAATGAGTAATATATTTTTATTCAACCAAAATTATAATTATAATTAAAAAAATTAAAACAAAAATAAACATTAAATTAATATAAAAGAAATAAAAAAATAAAATAGGGGTTGTATGCTTCTCTTGCCTCCTCCTATAGTGGGATCAAGGCCTTCAGGGTGCCGAGTCGATACTCAGAAAAGATGGATCCGAATCCTTATATATTTTTTGAGGGATACCTCATCATTAAAAGTTAAGAATAATCATACGAGATATTTTGATGCTTTAATGTAGCAAGAGACTCAATATAAAAATTGAAACACATGTAGTTCACTTGTGGTTAAAAAATTTCCCATGGATGAAGTCCGAACAGGGAATTTAGTGAGTATTAGGGACATCCAATGATGTGGTGGAAAACGTATTCGGTTATGGTAAGGGACTGTTTGGAACATAGTTTTGTGATAGCTTGAATGGGTTCCTAGTAGCAACCCATCCCATTAGATGGCCTTTTTGGTGAATGTGATATTTGGGGAAGAAAAATGATCATTGGAAGAGAGGTTAGGCTGGAATGATGTTGGTACTACACTTTTCATCCAGCCTTTACAGTGGCTAGATGAGGTTCAGTTTTGGGTCAGGGTGATCATCCTTGGTGGTCCCTGGTGAGGTAGTGTCACCATACATTTGGTAGTAGCATAATAGTGAAGGTGGTGGTTAAAATATGGTGACTCTAAGCAGTGAATCTGTGGCAAAGTATGTGGAGATGGTGATGAGATATAATGATCTATGGGAGCAGTGATAGACACATGGAATTTGGAATATAGTGGTGGTGATAAGAGTGTATTAGTGGTTTCCAGTCGTAATCAAGGGTATGGGAAAAGGGGTATATCATTAAAGCATGAGATGTAGTGGTGGACCTGGTAGAGAATGGTGGAGATGTTTTCCCACATCGAAATAGACTGGCTCTACATGAGCTTTTATAAGATGTGATGTGTCTCTGGATCAATAATGAAGATTGACTCTAATTAGAGGACTCATACCTTTGAATGATCCACCCCATCCACTGATAATACCTCCTTCGACCATGTAGGTTTGACCACTTCTAGCTCGTCCACTAGTAATTTAGCGGACCAATTCCAATCACGTGTTTCATCAATATGGCCCCCTATGGAGGTTTTTGGATGCACTATGTACCACTTCCTTTTCTAGGATATCTTAGGATGGGTGGCTTGTCCAGTCATCCCCTCTTCCGGTTGGTTAAGTGGCTTGCAACCCCTTAGTTGAGTGCTCGACATTGGCCCTATTTTTTACAATTAATTATACTAGATTTTGGGAAATAATATTAATTAAAATACCTAAAATTATATTAATTCAAATTAATAATTCTCCAAAAAAAATTTAACCATTTTAACTCATTAATCAAATTTTCACACTTCTAATTAATATATGGAAATTTTAGTGTATTTTATTTATAAATTCCTTAAAAACGTATGGAAAATGAATAAAAAATTTCACATAAAATCAGTTTATCAAAATCCTCCACAAAAAATAAATTATTCTTCTCAAAAATAAAATATCAACAATTAATGTCAAATGTCCCTAATGTTATCAATATTAAAATTTCAACGCATTATTATCAAATAATTATCAACTTCCAATCATATTTTTAAAATTACACACAAAATTTTAATTTAGTATCACAATTTTAAAAGATTCAATAAATTCAATAGTTTTAATTTTCTCCATTTGAAAATTATTGAACTTATATTATCAATTATTCTATCTCCATAATTTCTAATAATTACACATGACAAATAATTATTTACCTAATGTTAATATTTTCACTCATTTCATATGATAAAATTCATGTAGAATTCTACTCATATCATGATAATGTAGTCTATATCTATAGTCTTCTTATATAACTACTTTCAACACTTTTGGTATATAAATAGCAATTAATATCACGAGGGATAACATTTAAGGTCCAAATGTATTGAATTCTTAAGGTTTGTAGAAATTAATGTTTAAAAATAAATGCTCATGGAGTAGGTTTTATCTCTTAAATCGTAAATAGGTAAATCAACAGTAAATGTTTAATGACATTCTACCCTTCAAATTGCAACTACTCCCATCTTTCTTATAACACAAAGAAGATATCATGAAAAATCTATGTATAATGAATTATTTTTTTACCCCCTTGAAATATTCTATACTTATATATATATATATATTATTTTTCAAATAAAAATTTCTGTTTTTCCAAAATATATTTCATGGAATAAACCTAACATCGACCAACCAACAACATATGACAAAAATCATAGGCTGAGTATTTGTAATTTTTGGCTTTCATAAATCACAATTTATTTTTCTCATTTAAATTGTTTCATTTCATTTTCCATTTCACATTTTCTATGAATTAAATAGGGAAATAATGAATGAATTTAATTCCCTTTTCTAATTTGCATTTGTATCACCCCTATATTTAGTTTTAATAATATAAATCATTCCTTCACCCATGACTCCAATCTCCTACATACATTGACTTAAAAATAACATACAAATACTAATATTATGGTATAAAGGGATAAAAATCCTTTGAAACATAGACCCTTCATAAAATGGTCATTTGTGGTGTCTATTGGATAAATAAGGATTGATTTAATGGAAGAATTTTTAAGATTAATGATTTTCTAATGATTCTATAATTATTTTAAATGTTTTCATTGAAAATTCGTTTCATTGATAAGTTTAAATGCATATTCTCTTTGGTGACATACCTTAATATCACTCAAGATATATTCTTAAGAATGAAAAGGTTGTACATGGTCTATAAATACTCTTATGAATGAGACATAGGATTGGGGACAATCTCCCAAGTAATGAATAATAATATGTCATGACTTGCCTCCCCAGGCCATGGACCATGTCATCTGACCCCATGGGTCTCCTATAATACATTAGTTGCCTTCCAAGCAAACCATATGTTATTACTCACTAGGATCTATTATCAGACTAATGATAGTCCCCACATTCCAACACATGTCCTTTCTAGTGTGTTTTTTCTTCACTCACACACACCTTGGGAAACATGCGAGAAGGTCACCCATCCTGATCACTACTCCAAGCCAAGCACGCTTAACTATGGAGATCTAATCAAACATGATCTCGAAAAGAAAGGTGCACCTTATTGACATGGGTAGTAACAATTATCCTTTTAAGTCTAAATTATTCGTGTGTGTTACAGTCTCCACACCTTTAAAGCACAACACCCTCATTGTGGACCCCAAGCCTATAACCCAGGCAGTGCCTAAACACATCTGGCTGGGTATTGGTTCTAATACCATTTGTCATGACCCACCTCCCCAGGCCATGAACCTTGTCATATGAAGCCATGGGTCTCCTATAATACCATGGTTTCTTTCCAAGCACACCATAGGCTATTACTCACTAGGGTTTCTTATCAGACTAATGACTGTCCCCACAGTCCAACACATGTCTTTTCTAGTGTGAATTTTCCTCAGTCACACACACCTTGGGAAACTTACCAAAAGGTCACCCATCCTGATCACTTGTCCAAGATAAGAACTATTAAATGGGGAATTGTAATCAAACAGTCTTCCTAAAAGGAAGGTGCACCTTGTCGACATATGTAGTAACATTTAGCATTGTACGTCAAAATTTTTCAGGGGTGTTTCATAATAAAAACCAACTAACATTAAATTCCAAAACTAATACATGGAAAATAGATAGTAAATTTAATTTTCATTAATAAAATAATTCCTTAAAATACTGATTCCCCAATTTTACACTAATGCTTCACATTAATAAAATAACTCTCCATTAATCTCATTAAATCTAATTATTTTCTAAATCTAAAAAGTGGCAGCATAAAATTTTTATGAAACTCATATCTACAAAATATGTCATGTTATACATTAATCAAAACATGGAAATGAAATTTTATTTTAAATCTCAAATCCTATTGTTGGACAAAAATATAGAGAGTTTAATAGATATACATTAAAACTAATATCCATTTAACAATGAATAATTTTCCACTTTCATGCTCTATTTCAGTGATTCCTTCTTCCATTATGAACCTATAAATGTAAATTACACATCTAAAAATAATGCTTATTCCATTTGAACTCCAAATTCTAATATAGAGTGGGATGCATGCCATAATACTTCATAAAACTAAAATTGAAATCTATATTACTATAAGTAATCTTAATAGGGTAAATATATGTGTGATCCACAAGTGGGATCTGAATTTTTACTTCCTCAAAGAGCAGTACCAAATATTATTCAAAATCATTTGGGGGGATGAATCATTCTTGACATGAACCACCACACATGGATTTTCCCATATTGTCTTGTATCCGATTTATTTAGGAATTATCAATGGATATAGTATACCATATCTCCTCTTCAAAGTTAGGTATATCTTGTATGGAAGGGGTACGATGAATTATTAATCATAAAACTTCATGAATGCTATTTTTAAAACCACTTATTTCACTTATAGTACTTTCTAAACATGGGCTCCATGAATTAAATAAACAAATGGGAAGAAAATAAATATTTTTTACTTGAATAGAATTTTGATTTTAATATTTCATAAGGAATATTTACCAATTAACATGAGAATATTATTTTTTCCGTTCCTTAGGCTCAGTGACTTGGATGTCCTAATGGCCACCCTCGAATGAATTTTCATTGAAATTAATGAGGTCCATGTGTTCTTCAACTAGTGTTTGTCAAGTTTCTTATTCCTATATTGAGTCATAACAATGATTGTATAAATCATATGATTCATAGTATAGGGAATTAATACTCAATTATGATAGAAAAATAATTGAAAATTTGATTGAGAAAAGATAAAATCCCTTATATTGTTTAGCTAGGGACTATTATTTAGTGTTAGGTGACTCTTATAGTAGACTCTCAATGGACAGAGGTAGGCATTCAGTGTCCTATATAATTGCTTCAAATTACACCACTTGGGGGGTGACTTAATATAATAGTTATAGATATTATTCATTATAATGTAGAAGAAGATCATGAATTACCTCAAATTCATTCCAAGATTTATATAGTGGTTTTTTATCTCCCACATATAACTCCATATGAAATTCACCCATTGTGGCCTCTGTATGGAATACATGTGGCTCATCTTCTAGTTCAAGTTTATATTTCTCTTATGGTTTATATACTTATGTAATTCTATAGTTCGTTTGGATTTGTAGTTCTTTATGTATATAAATATATTCATAAATATCATATTTTGGTTTTTGTGGTTCCCACATTTTCATGGAAATATTATTGGGGAACTTATTTAAATATATTGGTAGGAAATGAGGATAACACTTCATATGTCATTTTCCCTTATTGACAAAATATTGTGATGTACTCCTAGAATTTAATAATTTATTTACCCAATCCTCCAGCCAATAGTTTCTCAAAGGTATCCTTGATATAATGGATTAGGTCATTGAGTTCCTCTTATATGCTCATTTGTCTCTTTGCTCCCCTAATCATTATAGAACACATGGAAACACTTTCTTCAATATAATAGTGTGCTTTGAAAACTAGTTCATACACCTTTGAGTAATCCTTATATTGAGAATAGTAATAATTTTAATACATCAAGTTAAATTGATTTGTTTTAAATGTTTTATAAAATAAATGAAAAATATATAAATAATAAAAATAAAAAAGGTGACAAATAGAGAGACTATTTCAGAAAAATGTATTCTAGTTTTGACACAAGTCTTTCTATGGGAATGTAAATAGAAAATTATTTTCCTACTACAACATAGTGGTTGACTAGCGTCTTCCCAGTTGAGGAGCTTCTATGTTAGTTCACCTACCTTATCTAAAGAAACTAAACTTTTTGTTGTTGTTGTTTTGACTAATTTTTGAACATAATAATTTAATGATGTTTGATTAATGATATGAAAAAAATATAAATTTAATTTTATACTACGATACAAATATAAATAGAATGATTTATGGAAAAAATGAATTGGTTTTTGGATCATTTTTTGGATCAATCATTATTCTCATTTATATGTATATGTTTAGTATGATAATTAAAACATGATATATAATGTTTTAACTTCTATTATTTATTTATAAATTGTGAAAAATACAATTCTTAATAACTCTAAATTCCAATTCTTTATATAATCACCTTTGATGACACACCATGGTCTCTGATATGACATTTTCAAAGCCCTATTTCTATATATACAATAACATCTATTGTATAGACCAAATCCATATTGTGGGAAACTGACCAATAAAGAGAGGGATGTGAGATTAAATAAAATAATTGTAATAGATTGACATTCATGTCATTGGGAGATAATCACTACATAAGGGACATTAATCTCACCCATTCAAGATACAAAAATATATCAAAAACAAAAATAATATTTAATAAAAATTCAAGAATACCTT
This sequence comes from Viscum album, assembly GCA_963277665.1. Classification (NCBI taxonomy): domain Eukaryota; kingdom Viridiplantae; phylum Streptophyta; class Magnoliopsida; order Santalales; family Viscaceae; genus Viscum; species Viscum album. The sequence continues at coordinate 233,484,215 of OY728157.1, read as the reverse complement.
GACCTACCCGAGGATTAATCCTTGGGGACAACCCCTCGTTTTATAAGGTATGTGATCACAATGGTGTAAATGTGGAAGAGAATAGGAGATACAAAATAAAATTAGCGAAATAATAAAAAAATGAGGATGAGGGAAATAAAAGTAATATAATTCAAGATAATTTGGTTAAGATATAGTGATTTGGAATAATAGAGAGAGAGATAAATAGAACAATAATAAAAAAATTAGAAAAAATAACCAAGTAAAGATAATAAGAATCTGAGAATTATAATAATAATAATAATAATAATATAAAAATAAAAGTAGAATAATGGGGGTTGGATTAAATTGTATAGGTGGTGAAATAAATGGGAAAACTATTTTTATTGGATGAAAATTCAAATTATAATTAAAAAATTAAAAAAAAAACTAAAACAACAAATTAAAAGAAATGAATTAGAAATGACAACTGGGGAAAAAAGAGGATCATTCCAAACCCTCTAGTGGGATCCTATCCTTCATTATTTCGAGTTGAAACATTTAAAATATAGATGGACCACATTATATAGGACATTAGGGATTCTTCACACATTATTGAAAAGGAGGGTCACATGATATCCATGGGTTCTTCAATTCCATTACATACCTACAGGAAAAAATGATTAACCCTTAGTTCTTGGCTTTTTAAAAACATACGCATGGAAGGAGTCCATGTGGGGAATTCAATAATTAGTAGAGATTTATGTTTATGTGGTATCTAGCTTCTTCAGTGGAGGACATGTGTAATGAGGAACTTGTAGTGGTGGTGGCCAAAATGTGTGCATATTAGCAAGTCATCTCATCATATGACATTCATGGTAATGGTCACAATGATGGAACACCTACTTGTATAAGAAGAGAGATGATTGTGGCTGCATGGTGGTGATCTTTTTTTCTTCTGATCATCACAGTTCTTATAGGAGTATCGATTTTTGTTTAGGGTGATTAGATAGGGCCACCCCCGATGAGGTAGTGGAACCTGGTGTTGTGCATTAGTAATGAATTGAAGGTTGTAGTGGATATCTAATGATGTTGAGAGGTGAATCTATGATTTAGGTTGTGGAAGTGGTGATACGAACCTATAAGAATTGGGTTTATAGGAATGTACATGGATGTGAAATTACAATGGTGGTAATGGTATATCAATAGTGGATTCCAAGCGATGTTAGGGGTTAGTGAAAAGAGGTGGAGCATCAGAATAGATGATCAACAGTTGAAACCACAGATGCAGCGGAGACACAGATGAGATCTTCTCCCACATAAAAATGGGACCGCTCCATAGAAGACATTATAAATATTGTTTCATCTCCAAACCTAAAATAATGTTAGACTATATCCAAAGGACTACTAATACTTCCTAGAGCACCCCACCCAGGGATAAGAGATCGTCCCTCAGTAGTGTTGACTTTACCATAGCTTCCGGTTTGCCCGAGCTTCATCCTACCTATGCCACCTATATGGTTCACCGTCTTGTTCCCACGTTTACACTCTTGATTTCCCCAAGAATTCATACCTCGAGAAATGTACCGTTGGTGGGTTGTCATATTCAGCCAAATCTAAATGGGTTTTGTCGGGAGGTTGCAATTCTCCTCGGTTGAGGGCTATCCCTTGTACCTATTTGTTAGAATCTAACAAAACAGTGTTAATAATAAAAAATTAAATAAAATCCAAACAAAAATATCTTAATTTAAATGAAATATTGAACTCACACATTTAAACCATTTTAATAATTAATTCAAAATTTCTCTCTTCTAATTAAAATTTTGAATATCAAGGGTATTTTTATTAGAAATTCATTAAAAAACTATTGAATTTTGAAGAAAATATGGAACAAAAAATGAGTCTATCAATAAATACTGGGGAACCACATTGACTATTGTCATCCTCTCTAGGAAAAATTAGTACATCTATGATCATTATGATCAAAATATAGATAATGATCTATTACATGATTTCAAAACCCTAAATTCTACCAGAGACATAAGGGGCTCATGTTGGTTGTGAGAATGAACATAGTTGTCCACTACCAATGTGTTCTTATATGACGTCAATTATTTTATGGGGTATTAATATATACATAAATAAATGAACATAAAGAATAAAAACAAATATCTCCATCCATATATGCTCAATAATGTGTTTCACCAACTTCATTCAATATTGGAGTGGACCGATACATCCATGGTCAGTCATACTAGAGGTACCTCAGTATCTCATCTAACAACAAAACACATGACACCTTGTTCCATCATAAACATCATGTTACACCAAAAAAGTATTAAATATATTATAAACATTACTATTAATAGATCCACAACCCCTTAACCCTCTCTTGAAATGTCATTATTAGCTTAACAACTAGATGTTTCGAGGCACAATGATATATTTCATCTAATGAATAATAAATATATGTTATCTCAATAGTATGATATCCAAAGGTATGGTGATATCTATCTTCTAAAAACACCAACCCATCAAAATCAATTTTAATAGAGAGTTTTAGCCCCCATCTGATGGACTTAAATACTATATCTCGTGGTATTCAATGGTGTGAGCCTCTGACAAACTTGATTGCCAATAATATCCCCAAATTTATTTTATCTATTGAGGCCTCCAACCAAAATGACTGTTCACCACCTCATCAACTATGTTTTATTGGTGTTCATATGACTCCAATGGATACATTGTCCTAAAACATAGATATGTAATAACCAATAAGACCTCAAACCATACCATCAGAAAACCACATTTCCAAATGTGAAATCATTACCCATGTATTATGGAAAACTCCATACGAGGTCTTGAACGAAATTCCATCATTTTGAAGACCGCAACACCTCAATCCAAACCACCACGTATGATTAACCACATGATTAGAATCACCCATTTTTTCTCAGTCCATTTGCATCATCTCCCAATTCGAACAAATGAAATCATGTAAAACTTAATGAAATAAATTAGACAACTATTTTCTATACCAAATTGTTCAAAATACACTTACACAACATAATAATTTTATAAAGGATAATTCATTCTCATGTACATCCAATAACCTCAACTAATAAATTTAAAGACATCAATTATTTAATTAAGAGTCTCAGTAAAAAAACAGATATGTGTCAATTTAATAGTACCCCCTATAAAACCAATGAATTTGAGAAAAAATATATGAATCACATAACTTTTACTCATAGATTATCATTCATCAAATCCCAACATATAAATCCTGATAAATAGTGGGAAAATGGGGTTTTTGAAAAATACATACAAAATTAGGAAAAAGATCTCACACGGATATCATATTTCATATAGAGAGGTAATCAAGGAAAAAAATAATTGATGTAATCCCCTATAGAGAATAATCCATAGGCACCAGTGAAGCTCGAATCAGAGCCTAAATTATTGATGGAGTAATAACCTATAAGAGGATATAAATGAGAGCTACACTTCTAGGGAGAGTAGTTTTTCATGGGAGGAGAGAAAGACGTGACATCAATTTAGAGAAAAATGGGAGAAAATGATAGTTTTTTCCACTTAAAAAAGAATCATGGTTACCCCATAGTTTTGAAAACAATTTTCCAACCATGTGGTTCTCATTATCCAAAAGGAAGGGCACATCACACAATTTGGCCACATGATTTGACAAAATATGAGCCAATCATGTGGGTGAATTTTGACACTAACACCCTAGTATAATCCGTCAAATATGCAGACACATGGTTTAACATAACCATTCCCCTTCGAAAATAGGTTTCCCTATTTAGGTTGCAAGGTCAAAAAAATAATTCTCCAACTATGCACCCGTTCATTTCAATCCAAATTTACAATATTAGATCTTATTGATTTCAAAACACATTCAATTTTTCAAGGAACTCATCGAGCCTTAAAACCTATATAGAACTAAATTTTATTCAAAACTCTTGGAATTTTCTTTCGAAGCATAGAATTCATGTCGGTCAATACACTAAACCCAAAATTACAATTTACATAGGAAAACCCCATTTAAAAGCCCTGGAATGTTAAACATCCCCACCATAAGATATCTCACCAAAGAAATTTTTATGCAAACTGAAATGGTACCAAGAGTAACCTTTTAAAAAATTTGACCCTACATTACGTCATTTATTACTCATAGTCAATATTTCTCATTATTATTAATAACATAGATATTATCTATCAAGTAGCTTCCATACATATAATTTTAACATTCTGATTTTCAAATCCAACCATACCTAGACATACATGTCCTCAATTAACATTCCATTATTAATGCACCTTATTAGGTGCTCAATTAATTCATACAAGACACCCATCATGTCTCAAATATCATTTGAGGATCATTAGTTTCTATGTCACATATGACACCCATGAGTCCTTTATATCATTATGTTCCCAAATATCATACATCACAACTAATTATCAAATGTAATGACACATCATATATATATATATATATATATTCATACCAATCATTGTCTTGATTCCTTCAAAACTTATAAAATACATGTATGATAACTAATTCCCACATACTGACTAGTTCCTATTTATCCAAAATACCATATGTGGGCCTCATTAAGCCTTATTGTTTAAGAAAGAAGAACAATTGGTCATGAGATGATCATGGTGTACCTCTAAATATCATTATCTCTCTGTCTTTCTTCACCCCTAGAATTTCAACAACATGCACCTTGACTACAACCCAATAGCTAGATGGATGACCTCAATATAGAGTTACCCAATATGTTGGAAACATAACCCATTGATAAGAATCACACTCCCCACTAAATCATATTTTTTTGGAACATAATATCAGCTATCAAATCATGGTAACACTATTGGGCCTACATGAGATCCCAACGTCTAACCCAATCTCTGGCTCCCAACTGTCTAAGCAGGATTCCTACAAAAACTCTCTAGAATCCCCATTTTCCTAAATTCATGAAACTCATTTGGATCCCACTATCATTGATTACAAACATTCTCTATCATCTCGAACAGTAATCACACTTTTGGAGATCCACTCCTTTATGGACTACTAGAGTATTTGGCTGGACTACCCTACTGAAACACATCATGGTGGTGATTTTAACTACTTGTATCATCATTGTAAATCTTTCTTAATTCCATAACCAAGCTAGAATACATTTGTTCCAACATGTTTCTGTCATCTTTTAGATCATAGTTTGTTTCCTCTAAAGACAAGGCAAGTCTAATGATGTTTACCTACAACAAAATGGTATGTATTAAACCATCCATGATATGCCTCCCTATTGCAATGTTGTCACCTAACATAGATGGAAAAAATTAGAAAATGATTGGTGAATTATCCAAAAAAAATTAATAGTTGATCTATCTATCTATTCTATGTTTACGAAATCATGATATCAATCTATCCTCAATGTATATGGAGAAATTTTTCAATCAGAATTTCCTTGAAATAAATCCAAACCAATCCCTCTTGCAAACCATACCTCACAAGTATTCCCCAACTATTGTGTAATAGTTCTCAAATCATATAATTATCTAGCTTCACCCTCTATCATGGGTGTATCTCAGGATAGTTAGTAATAATCTAAAAATACTCGATCTAGTTCTCCTCTTTTTTTGGTGCTCCTCACCTTGAAATAATGGTTGTTGTTGAGACATGAACTCATGAGTGAAATAATATATGGATGGATCAGATCCCTAACAAACTCAATAAATACCCTAATTGAAAGGCATGAAGCATGCCCTTAGTTTTTCTTTTTACTATTTCCCCAAATCATACATCTTGTGAAGGTACCATGCCAATATTGGGGCATGTACATATATCTCACGATCAACTCGACCCTCAAGGCCTCTTCCATAATTTTAGGGGCCTTATCTTGTACATTCTCTATACATATAAAATATTCTCCCTGTTTAAGATCAAAAGGATTCCATCAAGGAGGAATCATATTGAAGAAATAATCATATTCATTCTTCCATTATAGTTATATATATTTCTCACACAAGGAAAGCTATAGTATGTAGCACATGTCACAACCCTAACACACCCTCACTGCACCCATTCACTTGATACGTGGTCTCATGAATTCTTTAAGACCAATATTATATTCTGGTATTATATATCATCTGGTATCATTGTCCTTTTCCAACCCATTATAGAGCTACACATCACATAACATTAATAAAAATTTATCAATATCGGGTTGCTGAGTACAACTTCCACAAAGACTATAAATTAAAATACTATTTATCTTATTTTTGGAAATTAAAGGATAAAAACATTTCATTACTCTAGCCTACCCATAATAGAGTCCAACCTATATATGATATTTATATATAATTACATATTAGTCTCAGTATGAACCACATACATTGGAAGAATGTGTAGAATGACACAAAAAATGTTCACACGAGAACACCGTTTAGTTTTTTGTTGACACTATAAACCTCACAACCCCTCTTAACATGTTCTAGGATACCATGAATCAATTTAAATTTCACCTATACACATCATGTCACCATATGTTCCTACCATTATTTATAAGTAACCCCCAATTCCATACATGTCTAAGGTTAAAAATCACATATTCCAATAACATCACAACACAAGTGTTCAACTCATGGTGTAAATCAAAAAAATATAAAAGAGAAAAATAATTCATCAATTTTTCATCAATGTGAACATGGTATTTCCACAGTACATTTGGATTCAAGCAACCAATCAAGATATCCTTAATGAGTTCCGATTATATCCTAATATCAACTATACAATATGACAAATTGTATGACCAAAAAAGAAATGAATATCATCAAATACCATACTTAGCTCCCTGACAAGTTGTTCTAGTTTATTTATGCACCATCCCGGTGGAACAATCGGCCATAGGTGCACATACACATATGATAAATGTTTTCATCTATAATAAACTTTCTAATTAAGAGACATAGTTGAGACAATAACATATGGTAAGGCTAAAAATAATTATAAACAAATATATTACGTAGAAGAATATGTATTATAACAAAATAAATAAAATTTAATCATATATAACAACATCAATAAGAAAAAACCTAAATCCAGCATACCCTATTACGATTAATACACATGTCATAATAGGTAATAACAAAAGATAGAAAAATGGGCTCTCCCCAAGAAGACCATATATGTACATATATACAAAATCCTAAAAAATATTTTAATCTTGATGATGATGAACCACCTTGTTTACTTCCTTATGTCCCATTCAAACTGGTATATTCGTGATGACTATGATCTATCTCGTGAGTTGGATCCCCTTACTTGATTTGGAAACCAGAAATTCTATATAGATATCAATGGGAATGTGTAGGGAGTGAGCATGAACATAGATGGACACGACCAATGTGTGTATTTCATTCAACCATTGTTATACTTTTTATTCATATGTAAATAAATAACATCAAATTATATAGAAAAATAAACAAATTGATCCACTAATTCAAAAAAGTAACAAGTGATACTTTCAAATACATTGACCAACTCCATAGTTGAATTATACATCCGTAGTCCGTTGAAATAGAAGTACCTTTTATATATCAACCACAACCACATCACATGAAACTACAATGAATTCGAAAACCCATGATCCCCCAAATTATTAATGTTAATAATATCATCATGTGAATCAATACATACAATGTCTATTAGACCTCCATTAAAAATTTACCATCATATCAACTACCCAATGACCAGAAGAATGACAATATCTATCCAATAATGAAGAATATATTCACATAATCCCAATAACATAACATCTTGAGGGATGATGGAATCCATTCTCAAAAAACATCGGCCCATCAACCTCTCATATAATGATAATCCTCCACTAAAATCTTATTGTCTCAAATAACATATCCATTACCGATATAAGGTGATAAAATCGTACAAAATTGATGGTCAAAACCACACACTAATAAAATTTATCTACAGATTTCTCCTGTAACATCCCAGGTAAATGAAGAATAAGATATTTTCATATTTATTAATATTTGTGATTTAAATATTAATTTTACTTTAAAGAAGTTTCTATGTTCGATAGCATATCCCATATGCAACAACGGTTTTCTTTGAAATCTGACGTTGCACACTAATAATATAATATTATTATATTAAATGGTAGTTAACTCTTAGCTGATGTATTGGCAGGAATGAAAAAAACTAAATAAAAAATGAATATAATTTATTTTTAAATGTATTTACATTTATCTAATAAAATTTAGTGGCTTAAAATGTGAAAGAATATAATTTTAAGCATAATTTACATTAAAAGGCCGATTTACCACCTTTTAATGGCGAACCATCATTAAATATAGTTTTGGTCACATTAATACATTATAATTGATCAAATTAAATCATTCTTTTTAATGGGGACATGAAAATATACTTTAGGTAATTTTTTGGTATTTTTCTGATAAAGATCATTTTTAATGAATAGTGAAAAATATTGCATTTTAACTCAAAAGTGCCTTTTCAACTCATTTATTTTTAAGGTTGGATTTTCTTTTTAAATAGTTTTAAAGTGAAATTAAAATATATATTTTCCATTTAATTCAATATTGGTCATTGGAAGTAATTTCACTTTGAAATTGGACATAAACAATTGTTAATCTTTTAATAGTTATTGTTTCATAAAAACCTGGTATTTGTTTTGATAAGAGGAATTAATTTTAAAATTAATTAATGCCAATTTTTTTATTTGAATTTTTAAAAATATACATCATTTTTGAATTTATAATATCAAATAATGCTTTGGCTGAATTTCTAGTATTTTTCAAAAAAACATTAATTTTTGATGAATAGTGGAAGCACTTGGTTGTAGTTAAAAAAAAATATTTTTTAATTTAAATGAAATTTTACCACTTCTGTGAATTGAATTTAAAAAAATCCTACATACATGGTTTTTATCAAGAAGTAAAATTTTGTTCATTATGATGAATGTAATTTTTTCTGAATAATAACTTTTGACTTTTATTTACCACGGTTAAAGGTAAATAGGGTAATTCAATGTTAAAAAAATATTATAATAATTAAAAATTACCATAACACTTGTCCTAACATTATTTGTTGAGTCCTTTTCGACCATGGTCATCTTTGGGTCGATTTGGACTCCCCGTTGAACCACATGAGAGTGATAGTGACAATTTAGATTAATTAATTTAATGTGATGTCAAAATTGACATTAAAAAAAAATTGTTTAGTAATCAATTTTTATATGGTGTTATATAATTCCTATTTTCATCTATAAATATTCATTTCAAAGTTAAAAATATTTCCTAAATGATATTTTTTTTATAATATTTAGAAATCGAATAAATTAAATTATTTATGACACAATAATGATGCAATATTACCTCATTAATAAATTATTTAAATAAATAAGATTATAATGATAAAAATATAATCCAAAACATTTCCAATTATGATTGGATGATTTGATTTCGAATATTATTCATCTTATCTTAGACAGTAATTATTTTTATACCATTATAAACTGAATATCATTATATAATAAAATAATGATTTCACACTTTCCTAAATACCCCCGCCTCTCCCTTATAAAAGGAGAACATTTCTATCCAATTCATCAGACCTCTCAGGACATTTATCTCGACCGAACATTGCCCAATTAATCTCCCTACATCCCTATCCACCTCTTAGAATCCATAAATAAGTAAGAAGGCATTTCATGAATTCCTTTTTTTCAAACCAAAGAGAGTTACCCAAATTAAAGGTAACAGTTTCTTTTAAATTGTTTTATTTCATTTTACTTCTCCATCCCCTAAAATATTTATATTTACATACTGTTGAAACAAAACGAATATCCTCAATATACTAGTATGTTTTTATTAGAAGGATTCGAACTACACTTACACACACCTCCATCTAATGGATGAAGAACATAATGTTTCTGTGGATGAAAAAATAACGCCTCACAAAACGATGATTGTTCAATTACACCTTACCGCCTATCATGGTGGAAATTATGATGGAAATGTATTTACATATGACATATATTATGTTTATGATTTTCTTATTATTTGGTACATTCCAATTATATCAAAACAGTATGGTTTCCATAGTGGGTAAATATGATAATCTCATTTGAGAAAGTGCGGACTACCGCCACTTAAAGTGATGTGACTTGTTACTGCCTTATGTGGGTTGAATAAAGGACAGAATTAATGATATTATACATGATATTATATAGGAATTATAATATACATATGTACCATTATGTTTTAATTCCATTAAAATAATTAATATAAAATGAAATTAGTGTTCATGCGTACGTACAATTTACCGTCTCCACGAACAGTGCATTCCATTTCTTAACCACAAATGTTATGTACTATAATAAATACATGTATATACTGGATATATATATGATATATATGATATCTAAATCATGAATTTCATTATGGATATAATGGAATATTGACCACATGGACAACTTGTAAATATAAGGTGTTCATTTTTAACTCAAGTACCAAATATCGACAAAATGAACGTTATTAACTTAAATGATGACATAATATTTATAACATCGTAATAAGTTATATAAAAGGAATAATAAACTTGAAATAGTTTCTTAAGAAAGTATAAATTAACTTTATTTTATTATTCAGGATATTAAAGAATGATCGAGTCAAGTTGGACACGAGGTAAGAGACTTCGTCTCAATCTCATTTCCTTGAGTCATATTTAGTTTTATACATGACTTTATTTTATACGGTGTCTAAAACCTTTTTAATTTTCATTTCATTCAATGGGAATAAATTTATATGAATCATTTTACTAAACGACAAAAAGGAATGTTTTTTTACGTAAGCAGTGACAACGACCTTTCTGCTGCCGCGAGTATTATTTTATCTATGTCTTTCTTAACAAGCCATAATGTTTTTAAAAGGAAAAATAAATTCCATACACTCTTTTTTATGTATTTTGGTATTGAAAATGATTTTGAGAATGGATTTATTATTGCAATGCCTTGAAATGATATTTTGCTACTGCAATGTGGAAATGTTATCTTTCATTTATGCTTATGTTATGTGTTATGATCATGGTATGGTTCTTGGGAATTATTTATGTATACGGGTGGTTCCGTGATAAACCTAGGGTGGGTGACCCCGAGATAGCTCTCCAATGCATTGTCTAACATGACGGAGGTAAACTTGAATGTTTCTCCTAAGATATTTAGGTAATATACTATGATGGGTATTCCAAAGTAACTCCCTATGTAATTGTGATAGCTATAATGTAAGTATGACATGGATGCCACAAGTTACCATTATGTTTTATGATTTATATGTGACCTTCATAATTCTTAAGATTTCATGAGGTATGTAAAAAATTTCATGTTTTGTATGTATTTATGAACAAATGTTTTCATTCTTTGTTTTATAACCCTTACTGTGATTTTTATGCTCATCCCATGTTTTGAAATGTTTTCATAGGACTTAAAGATGAATAGGGTCAAGGATGGGATCAAGGAAAAGTCATGTTGTCTAAAACATGAAACTAGACATGACTCTTTTTTTCAAGATTTTATATTTTATGAAAAAAATGGAAACTGTGTAGAAGTGTCTACCTTGAAATATTTTGAGATGTAATAGTTATGTCCTAATTCTCTAAAAATCTAAACTTGAAAATATCCTCAATGTGAATTATTTATTAAATTCAATATTATGTAATGTTTAAGGTTGAGTCCTTATAATTGGTATCAGAGGTCGGTTTAGATAACTTTAGGTGTTAGGGTGTTCTTAAATAAATGTCCATAAAGTAATTTATGATAATTTTGAGATCATGTAGCATTTACAGATTACCATGTTTCTTCGACTGAGTTATTTATATGTTCAGAATGATTTTCCGGAGAGTAAATAGGGCGGCTGTGTTGGGATGACATCAAGAGGAAGACAACCTTCCAAATACGCAACCTAGGATGGTCAGATCAGAACTGAATAGTTTTTTACCGTACTGGAATAGTTGAATTAGGCTATAAATGGTGGTGGTATCTACTTAAAAGATCAGCCAGATCAACCACATAGGAACATGTCAGTAGTGGAGAGTTTCATGAGGCAACATCCCACATCATTCAGAGGATAATCTGACCTTGTCCTAACTGAATGGTGGATTAAAGAACTGGAGAAGATTCTTGATGTCACAGGTTTTTCAGAACATCAAAATTTTAGTCTTGCTGTTTACCGTTTTGAAGGTGAAGCTAATCAGTGGTGGTCGATGGTGATAAATATCAGGGATAGTGGGGAGATTGATGCTCTCTATTAGGTTGAATTCAAAGTTATATATCATGAGAAATATTTTCCTAAGGTGGTTCTTCATAGGATGGAAAAAAAATTCCTGTAATTGAGAAATTAGGATGACTCAGTGACTTCTTAGGAAGAAAAAATCACTCGACTGAGAAGTTATACCTCAAAATTCATACGAGATCTTGATAGTAAAATCATCTGTTTTACTCAGGATTAAAGCCAAAGTATCGAAGGGCTTTAGCTTCTCGTGAGGTCAAAAGTTATGAAAAACCTTTTCGTTGTGCGGAGAAGGTGGAAATGGAGTTTTCTGATGATCATCTATTCTTTGAAAAACAACAAAATAAGAGGTCGAGGTGGCAGGTGAAAGGGAAGAACTCTTCAAAAAAGTCTTGTAGTAAGAAACTTTAGTTTACAGTTTTTGAAAATTGTGGTAAAAAGATTTCTGGGTAATGTCTTTTTAATTCTAGTATGTGCTACCGATGTGGTAAAATGGGGTATAAGGATCGTAATTTCACTGAAAATGATCAGGGTAATGGTAATTTAAAATCTTATTTATAGTCAGTAAAATGTTTTAAGTGCAATGAAATGGGTGATTATGAAAATGAGTGTCCAATAAAGAACTCAACTGAAGGAAAGCAGCCAGAATACATGCAGGAAGGGGTGGCGAAATCCATTGCAACTACTTCAGCAGATGGTGGGCCATAAAATGATGTTGTGTAAGGTACACTATTTTCTTGTTCATATTATGCCAACATGTTGATTGATTCATGGTCTACACACCCATTAATTTTGGAGAATATTTCTAGTAATTTGGGAATTCCATCTCATGATATGAATACTGAACTTACGGTAAAAACGACTGGAGAAAATGTTGAGACAAAAAAGAAAACATAAGACCATTCATTTCCTGGTGTGCGGAGAGAATATACCTTCAAACCTTATTGTTTTTCCTCTAGTAGAGTTTCATGTTATATTGGTCATGGATTGGATTTATGTTTATCATGATTAGATTGACTGTAGAGCTAAATATATTTCTTTTCAAAATGATTTTCAGTTTGTATACAAAAATGAACCCCTGCTGTTGATAACATATTAGGAAGCTGAGAAACTATAAAAGATGGAAATTAATGTTACCTTGCACATATTGATAAAAACAAATAAACTGTTCATATTAATGATGTTCTAGTGGTAAATGAGTACCTTGATGTTTTTCCTGATGAGTTTCCTAGTATTATACCCGATCAAGAAGTTGAATTTACTGTTTACTTAGTTCCTGATGCTATGATAATTTCAAAACCACCTTATCGAATGGCTCAAATATAACTTTTAGAGTTAAATAATCAATTGAAATAGTTATTAGATAAAGGATTCATTCTACCTAGCGCATCACCATGGGGTTCTCCTGTCTTTTTTGTTAAAAAGAAAGATGGTTCAATGAGACTTTTCATTGATTATAGAGAATTGAATAGCATCACTATTAAGAATATGTATCATTTTACTCATATCAATAATTTGTTTAATCAGATATAGGGATCTCAAAAAATTTTGAAGATTGACTTTAGGTCGGGGTACCATCAGTTGAAAGTAAAAGAAGCAGATGTTCCAAAGACCGCGTTTTGTACTAGATATAGACATTATAAATTTGTAGTTATACCTTTTGGTTTAACCAATGCACCTACTATATTCATGGATCTTATGAATAGAATTTTCCGTGAGTTCTTGGATAAGTTTGTGGTTGTGTTCATTGATTAAATTTTGGTTTATTCCAAATGTAAGGAGGAACATTAATGTCACTTAAGGGTTGTCTTGAAAACCTTAAAAGAAAAGAAACTATTTGGGAAATTCAACATGTGTGAGTTTTGGTTACAACGAATTTCTTTCATTGGTCACATTGTTTCAAAAAATGACATAACTGTTGATGCTGATAAAACGATTGTTGTTGAAGAATGTCCAAACCCACAAATATAATAGAGATTCGTCCTTTTCTAGGTTTCTCAGGTTATTACCGGAGGATTGTTGAAATTTTTTTCACGGCTATCTAGTACAATGCCTATATTAACTCGAAAATGATTTATGTTCATATTGTAAAAAGAATGTGATGATTATTTTCTGGAATTGAAAAGAAGATTGTTAAATTCTAAAGTTTTGTCACTGCCTTCCAGAAATGGTGAGATTTTTATATATAGTGATGATTCGTTGAAAGGATTGGGTTGTTTCCTAATGGAAAATGATAATGTAATTGCTTATGATTCACGTCAGTTGATACCACATGAGTTAAATTACCCTACACCTGATTTGAAATTTTCAACTGTTGTTTTATCTTTAAAAATTGGAGGCATCATTTGTATGGAGTGAAGTGTGAAATAAATACTGATCACAAAAGTTTGAAGTATATATTCACTCATAAATAATTGAACATGAGACAGAGGAGATGGTTAGAATTAATCAAAGATTATGATTGCATGATCCATTTCCATCCTGAAAAAGTAAATAAAGTGGAATATGCTTTGAGTCGAAAAAGTAATACTTCATTAACCATGTTACATTTGGAATGAGATCCTTTGGTTTTTGATTTGATGAATTTTGGCATAGAATTTTTTTGGCAAGAAAATTCTTCTGTTTTGTTTCAGGTGCCTGTGAAATCATCTCTATCATACAGAATAATGCAACTGGAGAAGGAAGACAGTGAGTTGATGAAAAAGGTTTTGTTGGTTCAGAAGGGTATGTTGCCTGATTATAACATTGATAATGACTATGTTTTGAGGTTTGGAAAGAGATTATGTGTGCCTTGTGATTCACAGTTGAAGAATGAGTTGTTATGTGAAGCTTATAGTTTCCTGTTTTCAGTTCATCCTGGCAGTACTATGATGTACCATGATCACTGTGAGTTTTACTGGTGGGATGGAATAAAAAGAGATATTCCAGATTTTACTGTGAAGTGTTTGACTTGTCAGCAGGTTAAAGTAGAGCGGAAGTTACTGAAAGGCATGCTTCATTCATTACCACTACCATAGTGAAAATGGGAAAATATTTCCATTGACATCGTTGTGGTATTACCAAAGACATCTCGAGGTAATAATTTAATATAGGTTATTGTTGACCAGTTGACTAAATCTGCTCATTTCCTTCCTATTCGATATAATTTTTCTCCATATTAACTTGCTCGGTTGTATGTTAAAGATATAGTCAGGTTGCATATTGTTCCCTTCTCCATTGTATCAGACCGTGATCCCAGGTTTACTTCTAACTTTTGTAAAGGCCTTCAGAAGATATTGGGAAATGAATTAAATTTTAGTACAGCTTTTCATCCTCAATCAGATGGGTAGTCAGAATGACAAATTCAATCCTTGGAGGATATGTTATGTTCTTTCTCAATAGATTATCAGGGATTTTGGGACCAACATCTTTCTTTGGTTGAATTTTCATATAATAACAGTTTTCATTCCAGTATAAAAATGGCACCATTTGAGGCATTATATGGAAAGCATTGTCGAACTCCAGCTTTTTGGGATGAAGTAGGTGAAAGGAAGCTGATGGGACTAGAATTGGTAGAACAGATGGTAGAGAATGTTCAGTTGATTCAGAAGCACATGAGAATAGCTTAGAGCAGACATAAAAGTTATGTAGATAATCGGAGGAAGGATCATTTTTTGAGGTAGGTAATCTTGTCTTTCTCAAAGTTTCTCCATGGAAATGTGTGATGCGTTTTGGTAAGAACGAAAAGATGAGTCCGA
The DNA here is from genome assembly GCA_963277665.1 of Viscum album. Taxonomy (NCBI): domain Eukaryota; kingdom Viridiplantae; phylum Streptophyta; class Magnoliopsida; order Santalales; family Viscaceae; genus Viscum; species Viscum album. Next base: position 233,468,172 of record OY728157.1, on the reverse strand, counting down.
GGATAATTAAGAATTTTGAATATATGGAGAAAGTTGGATTAGTTTCATACAGAGTGGCTTTACCACCATGTTTATCCTAGGTACACATTGTTTTTCATGTTTCTGTATTGATATGTTATATGTCAGATCCATCTCATGTTTTGAGACTAGAGGTAGTTCAGTTGGAAGAGAATCTCTCTTATGAAGGACAACCAGTCCAGATTCTTGACCATAGAGGGAAAGTGTTTTTTAATAAGTCAATTTCCCAGGTAAAGGGTTTATGGAAAACCCATATGATTTAAAAGGCAATGTGGGAATCTGAAAATGCTATGAGGGATAAATACCCCCACATTTTTTGATAAGTGAATAAAAATTGCGAGGATGCAATTTCCAAAAGGGGGGAAGGATGTAACATCCCAGGTAAATAAAGAATAAGAGATTTTCATATTTATTAATATTTGTGAATTAAATATTAATTTTAATTTAAAGGGGTAGCTATATTCGATAGCGTACCCGATATGAAACAACAGATTTCTTTGAAATCTTACGATGCATACTAATAGTATAATATTATTATTTTAAATGGTAGTAAAATCTTATCCTTTGTATTGGTGTGATTGAAAAAAACTAACTACAATATGATTATACAATATTTTTTAAATGTATTTACATTTATCCAATAAAATTTAGAGGCTTAAAATGTGAATGAATCTAATTTTAAGCATAATTAACATTAAAAAGCCGATTTAATTCCTTTTAATGGAGAACCCTCTTTAAATATAGTTTTGGTCAACTCAATAAATTCTAATTGACCATATAAAATTATTCTTTATAATGGGGACAAAAAAATTTACTTTGGGTAATTTTTTGGTTTTTTCTGATAATGTTCAATTTTTAATGAATAGTGAAAAATATTGTATTTTATTTCAAAAGTGCCTTTTAATCTAATTAATTTATATGGTTAGATTATATTTTTAATTGGGTTTAAAGTAAAATCAAAATATATATTTACAATTTAATCGAATGATGGTCATTGGATGTAATTTCACTTTCAAATTGGACATAAACAAGTATCAATATTTTGATACTTATTGTTTCTTAAAAACACACTATTTGTTTTGATAATGGGAAATAATTTTTAAATTAATTAATGACACTTATATGAATTTAATTTGGAAAAATAGAAATCATTTTTGAATTCATAATATCAAATAATTCTTAGGGTGAATATCTTTTATTTTTATGAAAAACTTAAATTTTTGATGAATAGTGAAACCACTTAGTGGTAGTTAAAAAAAGACTTTTTCATTTAAAAGAAATTTTAAAACATCTGTGAATTGAATTCTAAAAATCCGACATACATGGTTGTTATCAATAAATAAAATGTGGTTCATTAAGATGAAAATAATTTTTGTTGAATAGTAACTTTTGACTTTTATTTATCGCAGTTAAAGGTAAATTGGGTAATTCAAGGTTAAAAAAATACTATAATAATTCAAAATTACCTTAATACTTGTCATAACACTATTGGTTGAGTCATTTACGACCATGGTAATCTTTGGATCGATTTGGAGACCTCATTGATCCACCTGAGAGTGATAATGACAATTTAGATTAATTAATTTAATGTGATGTTAAAATTTACATTAACAAAAATAGTTTAGTAATTATTTTTTATATGGTGTTATATAAGTCCTATTTTCGACTATAAATATTCATTGGAAAGATAAAGAAATTTCCTACATGATATTAGTTTTTTATATTTTTTATACATCCAATAAATTAAATTATTTATGACACAATAATGATGAAATATTTACCTCATTAATAAATTATTTAAATTAATAAGATTATAATGATTTAAATATGATCCAAAACATTTCCAATTATGATTGGATGATTTTATTTCAAATATGATCTATCTTATAGTCGACCTTAATGATTTTTGAACCATTAAAAACCGAATATCATAACATAATAAAATAATTTTTTCACACTTTCATAAAGATCCCCTTATCTCTCTTATAAAAGGAGACCATTTATATCAAATTCCATGCACGTCAAAAGCCATTTTTCTGAACCAAAATCTTTACAATTATGCTTCCTACATCCCTATCAACTTCCTAGAAGACAAAACATAGTATGAAGGCATTTCAAGAAGTCTGTTGGTTCAAACCAAAGATAGTTACCCAAATTAAATGTTACAGTTTGTCTTAAATTGTTTTCTTTTATTTTACTTCTCCAACCCCTAAAATCATTCTCTTTCCATTAATTGTAGAAAAAATTGTATCATAAATATACTAGTATGTTGTTATGAGAAGGATTCAAACTAAATATGCACACAACTCTATATAATGGATAAAGAACATAATGTTTCTGTGGATGGCTAACTAACGCCTCATGAAATGATGATTGTTCAATTACATCTTACCGCCTCTCATGGTGGCCATTCTGATGGAACTTTATTTATATATGATATATAATAAGTTGATGATTTCTTTTATTCTTATGTAATTCCAAATTATATCAAACCTTTATGGTTTCCATAGTGGGTAAATACGATAGTCTCATTTGAGGAAGTGCGCACCACCACCCCCTTAAGGTGATGTTACACATTGATGCCTTATGTGCGATGTATAAAAGATAGAATTAATGATATAATATATTATATAATACTAGAATTATAATAAACCAATGTATCATTATGTTTTAATTCCATTAAAATAATAAATTGAAATGAAAGTAGCATTAATGCGTATGTACGGCTTACCGTCTCTAGGAACAGTGCATTTAATTTCGTAGCTCCAAATGTTATGTAAAATTATAAATAAATTTATATACAAGATATATATGATATATATGATATATAAATCATGAATATCATTCTGGATATAATATAATATTGACCACATGTACAACTTGTAAATATAAGGTGTTCATTTTTTACTCAAATACCAAATATCGACAAAACGAACGTTATTAACTTAAATGATTACATAATATTTATAACATCGTAATAAGTGAAATAAAAGGAATAATAAACATGAAAAATGTTTTGAATCAAGTATAAATTAACTTTAGTTTATTATTCTGGAGATTAAATAACGATCGAGTCAAGTCGGACACGAGGTAAGGGACATCGTCTCAATCTATTTTTTAAGGCCTATTTATTTTTATACACGACTTTATTTTATATGATGTATAAACCCCTTTTCCTTTTAATTTCATTCAAAGAGAATATTTTTATATGAATCATTTTACTAAATGATACAAAGGAATTTTTTTTACATAAGCGGTGACAACGATCGTTCCACCACCGCGAGTATTGTTTGATCTTTGGCTTCCTTAACAAGACGAAATGTTTTTAAAAGGAAAAATAAATACCATATAATATTTTTATGTATTTTGATATTGAAAATTATTTTTAGAATGGATTTATTATTTCAATGTAATTAAATGATATTTTTCTATTGAAATGTATAAATGTTATCTTTCCTTTATGCATATGTTATGTGTTATGATCATGGTATGGTTCTTGGGCATTATTTACGTATATGGGTGGTTCCGTGATAAACCTAGGGAGGGTGAGCCCGAGATATCTCTCCAATACATTGTGTAACATGACGGAGGTAAACATGAATGTTTTTCCTATGATATTTAGGGAATATACTGTGATATGTATTCCAAAGTAACTCTCTATATAGTTGTGACAACTACAATGTAAGTATAACATGGATTCCACAAGATACCTTTATGTTTTATGATTTCTATGTGACATTAATAATTCATATGATTTCATGAGGTAAGTAAATGATTTCATGTTTTGTATATATTTATGAACACATTTTTCATTCTTTTTTTATAACCCTTAATGAGCTTTTTATGGTCACCACAAGTTTTTAAATGCTTTCACAAGACTTAAAGATGAATAGGGTCAAGGATGGGATCAACGAAAACTCATGCTGTCTAAAACATGGAAATAGACATTGATCTTTTTTTCAAGAGTTTTTATTTTATAAAAAATGGTAACTGTGTAGAAGTTTCTACCTTGAAATATTTTGATATTTAATAGTTAGGTCCTAATTCTCTAAAACACTAAACCTTAAAGGATAATCAAAGTGAATTATTCATTTAATTAAATATTATGTAATGTTTAAGGCCAAGTCCTAATATCTCCGCCCAAAGTGAATGGTCAATCCCTCCTCAACTGAGTCTCATATGTGTGACCATGACAGCATCAGCAATGTCATCTAACAATAGTGAGAAGAAATAACAAACAAGTACTTAAGACACACAATCCCACAACATTATTTCCAGAATTGGAAATTTCTTCCATGTAAAATGATCAACACCATCACATGTACAATGGTTTATTCCCTCATATTGAACACAAATTCACGACAATCTCAATGACCATGTAGACCCCAACTAGTGATCAACATCACCTGATGTACCATACAACATTCCCAAAATGCTTCCATAGAACCAATAAAATCATGTCACATTTATTTATCTAAAAATAAAAAAATATAATATACTTACCTATTATTAAATATCCCCATAACTATCTTAAAAAATTTAAATAAACTAGGGATTTCTCAACGACATCCCATAACATCAGTTAATCAATTTGAAGACCTAAATTAATTAATTAAGGGTTTCAATCGTATTACCCACATGTTAAAATTTAATAACACACCCCAAGACAGATATATACATAATTATATATATAGGAACAAAATAAATTATATTTTATGTTTCTCAGTCATAAAAAATGACCTTTAACATGAGATAAAATGAGACAAAACAACGTTTTTGACAAATAACAAAAAATAGTGTAAATGAGATCACATAGATTTAACTTCATGAATGGAAAGATAATCATGAAAAATAAAATTAAAGATAGAAGGAATTACTTGAGGCATCCATAACCACCAAAAAATCATCAATCATAATATGGATAGATAAGAGAGGGAAACATAGAATAAGAGAAAAATGGGGTCATCACTACCAGGAGAGGTGTTGCCTGTTTGATGGGATATATTGGGGAGATATTATTAAATATTGTTTTGGAAAAAAATTATTTTAAACCACATTAAAAATACACGTTCTTAAAGAAAAATTTCGTAAAACCATGCACCAACTGTGCATTTGTCACTATCTAGTAAGACAAAAACCTCTCACGGTCTGACCAGAATGTTTGAAAAACCAATCACCAATAGAGTGGGTGAATCTGACCACTAGCACAACAATACACACATTCCTGGTAGGGGCCACAATGATCCATCTAATTATTCCCTGTGAAAAACGGACCACATAGATTGGGCCACAAAATGATAGAAAATGTACCTCCATATATGGGATCCAATCTGTGTTTCCTATAATTGGTATTTTTTTATCACGACGCCTAAAAAACCTTTAAAAATATTTAGGAACTACCCTAGAATTAATAGCCATATAAAAACCAAAATATCATTAAAACTATTTAAATTATGATCATAATCTAATAATTCTTTTATGTTTATCCACTAATCCAGAAATTCACTTTTACAAAATTTAAAAATAAAAACACAATACATTATAATAAATAAACCAAATGATGTTATTTATAATAACTCATGATAATGAATTTTAGATTACTAATTTTTATTCATAGATATTAGTCTTGATGCATTTTAATATAGATTCCTTGAAAATTGAGAGTCAAATTTATCAACGAATTATGAATCTCTATACATTGTGATATATATTTTGTTAAATATGAGAATTTGTAGCTTTAAAATGTTTCAACCTATGGAAATATTTGTAAAGGATGAGATCCGGTAAAAATATTACCCTGAAAATATTCAAGGACCATTGGAGTTCCCAGTTACTGACTGGGTTTTTTGATTGTTTCACCCAATTTGGGTCATGGACTACTCTGAAAATAGGGGAATCTTTTACCAAGGTTTGTTTGAACTACTATTATTGTTAAGAGGGTGTATAAATTTAATTTCAATTTTGGACCTACTGTAACACCCCAGGTAAATAAATAATATGACATTTTTATATTTATCCCTTTTTTTTGAATAAAATGTTAATATTAATTTAAACGGAATGTTATTCTTGATGGATTACCCAATACGCAACAATGAGTTCCATTGAAATCTTACGTTGCACTCTAATAATAATGTAACATTATTTTAAATGTTAGTTAACACGTAGCCATTGTATTGGCGGGAATGAATAGAAATAACTAAAATATGATTATATTTTTTTTTTAAATGTTTTTACATTTATCCAATAAATGATAAAGGCTTAAAATATGAAAATAATTCAATTTGAGGCACATATACTCTAATTTTCACCAAAGGTCCACTTATCAAATTTTGATGGCCAACCATCATTAAATATAGTTTTGGTCACTCGTATACATTCTATTGGACAAAATAAAACTCTTATTTAGAATCAGGACATCAAAATTCACTTTGTGTAAATTTTTGGTATTTTTTCGATAAAGATCATTTTTTAATGAATAGTGAAAATGTTGTATTTTAATTCAAATCCTCTATTTGATCTAATTTATTTATATGATTAGATTATCATTTGAATTGGTTTCAAAGTGAAATTAGAATATATTTTTACCATTTAATCCAATAGTGTTCGTTGGAATTAATTTCATCTTGAAATTGGACTTAAACTAGTGTCAATCTTTTGATACTTATTGTTTCATAAAACCACGCTATTTGCTCTGACCGCGGGAATTATTTATTAAATTAACTAATGTAACATTTATGTTTTCAATTTGGTAAAATAGACATCATTTTTGAATTTGGAATATCAAATATATCCTAGGGTAAATTTTTGGTAATTTTCTGAAAAACATCAATTTTTGATGAATAGTGAATCCAATAAGTGGTAGTTAAAGAAACTCATTTTCCGTTTAAATGAAACTTTACCACTTCTGAGATTTTAATTTAAAAAATCTGACATACATGGTTTCCATTAAGAAGTAAAATGTGGTTCAATGGGATTAAAATAATTTTTTTGGTGAATAGTAACTTTTAAGTTTATTATTCGCGATTAGAGGTAATTAGTGTAATTTAAGGGAAAAATAATGTTTTAATAATATGAAATGTCCTAGAAAAATGCCTTACCCTCATTGTATGTGTCATGGCCGACCAAGAAAATCCATGGGTCAACTTGGGGACCCCATGGAGCCACATTGGTAGGAAAATTTCATTAATACCTTTTTATTTAATGTTAAAATTAAAATGTCACTAACATGTGTTGTTTTACTAAAAAAAAATTTATATGGGTTTATAAAAGTCATATTTTTTACTATAAATATTCATTGGAAAGATAAAAATATTTCCTACATCATATAATATTTTTATAATTTTTATACATTAACTAAATTAAATTATTTATGACACCATGATAATGCAGCGATTACCTCATTATTTAACGATTTAAATAAAATGAAATGATAATGTAAAATATAAGACCTACACATGTCCAAAACCAGTTGGATGAGTTTATATAGAACCCTTATCACATTATCCTCGAAACACATCAATTTGGGACCTTTAAAATCCAAAACTCATTCTAAAAAAAACTAACATTTCCTTACTTTCCAGGAGTGCCCCTCCTCTCCTCTTATAAAAGCCCCCCACCTATACCTCCTTACCCACACCTCTCAAGCCTTTGTCTCAGCCAACCCCTGACCATTTTGTCTCTCCACATCCCTCTCTTACTCTTATAATCGTCACTTTGGGCAGAAGTCTTCCCACAGAAGCCTTTGAGCTCAAATCAAAAAGAGTTACAAGATTTAAAGATAGTGTCTTCTCTTGTGTTCTTTTGTATTATTTTTCTTCTCCAACCACATAAACTCTTTTTATTATTTTCTTTTGTAACTAATCCTGTATCTTCCATATACAATGATGTTTTTATAATATGAATTAGAGCTAAAATTACACACACCTACATATAATGGTTAAAGAACATACTGTTTTTGTGGATGGGGAATTTGTGCCTCACGAAACGATCATTGTTCAACACTCATATAACACCTTCAAAGGTGTCCATTAAGATGTCACTATATTTATATATGATATATAATATGTTTCTGTTTTACTTAAGCTTCTGTATTTTTCTTTTGTGGAATACCTGTATGGTTTTCATTATGGGTAAACACGTTAATTTCATTTTAGGAAGTGCGGATTACCGCCCCCTCAAAGTGATTTGATACGTTAATGCCATATGTGGGATGTATAAAGGATGGATTTAAAGTTATTATATATTATGTATGTTACATATAAATTATTAATATACTTATGTAATTAAAATATACATACCTCTCATTTGGTTTTAATTCCATTAAACATAGAAATGAAAGTATCGTTCATGCGTACGTACGGCTTACCGTCTCCATTAACGGTGCATTTCAATTCATACCTCTAAATGATTATGTAACATTATAAATACTTGTATATTCTGTATATATATTATATATATGATATCAAAATCATGAATATCATTTTGGATATAATGAACCTTTGACCACATGAACAACATGTAATTGTAAGAAGTCCACTTTCGACTTTAGAACCAATTATCAACAAAACAAAAATTATTATCTTAAATGATTACATAATGCTTATAACATGAAAATAAGTGATATAAAAGGAATAATTAACTTGAAAAAGTTTCTTATGTAAGTGGTAATTTACTCAAGTTTATTATTCTGGACGTTGAAGAACAATCGAGTCAAGTCGGACCCGAGGTAAGGGATCCAACCTCTCTCTTTCTTTTTAAGAACTTTCTTTTATGTTATATCTTTTATTCCCATCTTTATTTTGTTTGGGGATGTTATTTTATATTCCTCATAATTTTTTTTTCATTTTATGGGAGACCCTATTTAATCTCATAAATCCATTTTTGGAAGTTTTAAGTGGCGCTGTTAGGCTGCCGAGTTTTCGTAAGGGATTTCTCATCTCAATTTTATTCCCGTGACATTTATGCTACGTTTTCCACTATTTAATTTGAGTGGTGTATTTACTGACCATTATTATACACTTTGTGTAGTATAATTTCATTTATGGGTATTTACATCTTCATTTTCGTTCCCTTCTTCCATGGGGTGTACTTTTCAAAAGTTACCCAACTCAGTAAGGGGACCTTTCACCCTCCTTTTTTAAAAGACTTCTTTTGTTATGTATTTTAATTCACATACTATTATATTGGGATATGTTCTTATATATAATTATTTATTTAAATTTTATGTCCAAGTGATGAGATTCCCTTTATCTCTCTCATCAACCCTTTTTGTAATATTTTCTGTGACTCTGTTAGGCTGTCGAATTTTACCAAGGGAACTTCTTAACCCGATTTTGATTTCATTGGGTTCAACATGTAGTTATTGAATATGTCATCCTTTGAATATGTGTGAGTGAACTTTGATTGTTTTACACTTAATATCCACTTATATTAGGAGTATTTATATTTTTCACACATAATTATGAGATTGATTTATAATTAATTTAAGGATACCTTCTTTATAAGGGATTTCATCTCATTTTACATTTCTTTTGAGACTTCATTGTTGTTATGCACCAATTCACTCTTATATGGTGTGTATACTGTCCTTTTACATATTATATCATGAATCCATTTATTCTCATGATATTATAATGTTTGGATTAAATGTTATTCTGCAATTATTTGTCTTTAAGAGTCTCTCATTTTGTTAAAAACTCTTTATCAAAAATATCGTTTGAAATGTTTTAAAGATTTATTATTCTAAATCATTATCTTTAATGTCCATGTTTTCAAAATGGTTTTCAATATTTATTTATATGGACATTAATGTTTTAAAATTATAATTCCAATAAAAGATTCAAAGTGGTATGGGACACATTGATTCAAAAATCTCTTTTAAATGATTTTTGAAAATGGATTGATTAATTCAATATCTTAGAATTACTTATTTTGATTGAAAATGAAATGTTGATATTGAAATTTTTATATTTTCAACATTTTATGTGTAATGATGGTACTTGGACATTTTACGGGTGGTTACGTGATAAACCATATGACGGGTGGTGCTGTGAATACCAGGACGGGTGGTTACGTTATAACCTCCAATGCATTGGGTATAGAAGTCAGATGTATGGATATTCTATTAAGTATGTGTGGAAGTAGACCGTATGGTTATTCTATTTAAGTATGTTTATGTCCCATGTTACCTTTATATGTTATGTGTTCTTTATATGGGTTTTATTTTAATCTTTTTGTTACAAAAGGGTAAGAGATGATATTTAATTCAGTGAAGAGTTTTTAATACTTCCTAAAGGTGAAAGGTATTACTTTGATAATGTATACATGGTTTACTTGTTTCTTTGAAAAACTAACAGTTTTAATTCTTTGTGTATCCCTTGGTGAGATTTTTATGCTCACCCCATGATTTTTTTACAATGATTTTCATAGGACTTAATGTGGAATAGGTTCAAGGATGGGATCAAGGTAATGTCATGCTATCTAATACAGGGAAGTAGACATGTTTTTTTTAAGAGTTTTTATTTTATGGAAATTTAGTCGACATGACTACTTTTTAATCTTTTGAGATGTAATAGTTATGTCCTAATTCTCTAAAACTCTAAACCTGAAAAGATCCTAAATGTCAATTACTCATTTAATTAAATATTAAGTAAGGATTAAGGTCGGGGCCTTGTAGTTGGTATCAGAGGTCGGTTTAGATAACTTTAGAGGTTAGGGAATTATCTACGCATAAGTGACATTACAATAATGGTGGTATGGCCATAGCTGAAAGGTTATGAAATTATTTGTCTCTTATAGGTACGGGAACAAATATATCTCAGGTATAGTTCATCATAGTTGTAATAAATTCATCAGACTATGGAAATGGTAGTAGAAGGTAAATCCAACGACTGTGTCATGCAATATGATATATTTAAAAAAAAGAGATTATATTACAAAGTTTGTTATTATGGGTTGGTTTTCAATGACATGATTTTACCTATATCTTTAGGGGACATTATGGGTTTCTAGAATCTGCTCATGCTGTGTGAATATTATTCATTGTTATTGAGATAAGGACCTAGAGTGTCACACACAATAATGTATTAAATAACATTCAAATTTAAGTTTGATAATTATTTAGGACATGGTGGACACCACCACTGGGGTTCAGGTTTTCTTCATAGTTATATTATCACAATGAGAATAAATAAACTCATATTCCTCAAGTTAAGTATTATTTGAATTTAATTTACTTATTATATGTATTTACTGGTTTTTAATGAAACACGTAGAAAATAATCTTATAAGGAATATAAGATTATAATATTCAAGGTTACATTAATATTTATGAGAACTACGAGTTGAGTTAGTGTATTAATTATTTTCATGTAATATATATAATATATTATAATAATGTGATAATACTAATAAATGATATTTTGAGATAGTTAATTCTACATTATATTTTATTAATATATTTATATTATTTGGGTTCGGGGAGGCAATGCACGATAATTTTTCTAACACACTAAAAATAGTGGTGGAGATGATATTTACAAATATTATTTACAGCGGAATGGTGAGATCCTCTATCTATTTTTCTCTAACATATTTCATAGAGAGATAATCTATGGATCCAGGTGATTAGATTGAGATCTCTCTCTTATTCATTGCAAGAAAAGAAATGTGGTGATAATTGAATCATCAAAGGTGTCATTGGATCTCTAATATAGCACCAATAGTTTGATGATTTTCACTCCCATAGTTTCATGAATTATGTGGATGATATTGTGGAATTCAGTTTTAGATACTTTGTGAAATGATTTCAAATGAAGTGAAGACATTGATCACACAAAAAATCTCACCATGTACTTATGGTGTTATTATTGTGCTTAAAATTCCACACACAAGACACTTAGATGGTATTTGGGAAGAAATTAATTGACAAAGATGCGGTAATATAGAAATGTGGTGGAAAAAATATTAAAATCTCATGTCACAGGGCTGTTACTATGTAGTGGTGAGAATCTTGGGTGGGTGCTCAATACAGTTAGTCTCATAACTGGTACATCATTCAGACCTAATTTCATCACCATCCAACCCATATTGTCCACACCAAGGGCACTGTTGGTCCACTTCTCTGGCAGTCAACCATTTGATGATGTTATCCGACCACCTCCTCAGTCCTCTATTAAATCACTATCACATATGGGCAGAGATTTGGCCCGACCTATTGTACCATGTTGTAACCACATCATTTCCACATTCACATCCCAACATGGATGTTCCTGATCGACTACCAAAGGGTGAAAACACCCACTTCATGTAAATGGGACTCCTTAGAAGTGGATGAGGTGGGATATTATAACCAGGAATGCGCTTGAGTGGATCTCCCTGCCCTATAATGCTTCTACATGGGGTTTTCATGACAAAAAAATGGGACTGTGTGGGTTTTTCTTGGCCCTAATAACCTATGAAAAATCATATCATGGATGTATTAATTTTATTTAATAAAATTTTAATTAATTGAATTAATTTAATGTTGTTTTTAAATAATATAAACTAAATATAAATTTACAGTTTATAAAATTATTTTTTCACTACTATATGTAAAATATATTTAATTATGTTTAAAATAAACAAAATAAATTAATATAATATTTGGATTTAAGAATATATTTATAACTAGACCAGATGATGAACATAAATTAATAAAAAAGGTGCATTTTTTATTCACCCCAAATCCTCTTGGGATGAATAATTTTATTGAAATATCAATTTTATTTTTTCATTTACTTTCAATATGTGATTTTAAGGGATATAATACAATGAATGATTTATATATGGACCAATTCATGTATAATAAATGTTTAATTTATTTATTTTATTATATCAGTGTATGTTTGTAAGAATTATTTTATGAGGATCTACGTGTCGCAAACGACGCTGGACAATGTAATACTCTATGTTTTTTAGTTGATCAATTATTCACTAAATTGATCAAACATTATTATCATCTCATGATGAAAATTAAATTTTATTTTTATATGGTTTATTATTTGGGTATGTCTAGTTTTTGTGTGATCACATGAATTAATAAAAAAGAAAGTATATATAAAATTATCATGTGATGTGATGAATATTTTATATTTATTTCATTGTCAGTTATGAGTGTAATAACATAGTGTGTTCTTGGATGATAGAAAATTAATTATTTTTCACCTAAAATTATTACTCCGTTATTGAAATATTATTTCATAACTTCCTTCCGTAAATCTGATTTAGAAAAAACCAGGTGTTCTGGGTGATGTTCTACCAATGTCCAGTGAACCTCTTATTACTGGGGGGTTTAAATAATTGTTATGTTGAATTATATAAATGTTTATTTAGGATTATAAAAAAATAAATTTATATAATTATGTATTCAAGCATTTAGTAAATCAATGTATGTTTTTATAAGATTTGAATTTGCACAATAGATCAATGAACAACAAGTTAATGCAATTGGACAGTCAAATGCCTACCTTGAATAATATATGCAGTGGTGTAGCCAATGATTTTTGACTATGAGTGGTGGTTCAGGTATACTTTCTACTAGAAATCCCAAGAGATGGATTATTCTTATCCTATCATAGAGGTTTATAATAATTTGATAAATAATTGGGAGACATTTACAGATTTTATAAACTATATAAATGTCTAAATCTACACTAACGATAAAAGTACTAATATTCTATTATTTAATTTTCATGTTATATAAAAATTCATACCATAAGATAAACTACAATAAATAATGGGCAATTTTAAGGTCCTCACTAGAATGAATATACAATTTTATTACTTTTTCTTTCACACACTACAATGGTATTTTATATTCTAGGTGATTGTGACCCTATACTTGTTATATAACCTCATGAAATTATGATATAAAAATGCTTACAGGAAAATCATGTATGTAGAATATGATGGTTATGACAAAATGCTATCATCATGTATGATTCTAGTTCATTTCAATAAATCAGGACATGGGTGATATATCATGTAGACACCTCTTCGAAATGTTTTCTTGGTGAAAGAAAAGAAAGATATGAATATGATGATGATTAAAATGTAAAAGTGTAAATTGATGGATCGATCATGGTCTTTCATAGGATCCCTTTCTCAGATAAATTTCACCCATTAAATCAAGTATAATTTTTGTTCTCATAACTATTAGTGTTGATTAAATGGGTTTTTACATTTTAGGTATGGTTAACAAATTGAATATGAATGAAAAATAAAGGTTCATTGTTAGTTCTAATGGAGAAAAACATAAAGAGATGTCCCAAAGGCTTATAGAAATAGAAAATCTAAAATAAGGTTTTCTACATCATTCAATTAAATGAGGTTGGGTTTAAACAAAAGTTGTCTTATTTCATATCATGGAATAAGACCATGATTATTTAAATTCGATGAAATAAATCATTAAATTAAGTTCCCACATATTCCTTTGGAATTTTCTTAAAAAAAAGTAATGTTCCAATCATACTTTTTTTGTATAAAATAAAATATTAATTTAATATATTATTACTGAAATATAGTAAATATTAAGTATATAAGCGTTACAAAATGTAAGGTGCATTCCCAACGCGGTTGAGAAAGGGGGATTCTTAATCCAGTGGTGAGAAGTATAATAGATTCATATTTCCAAGTGAATGATTCATATAAAACTCTTATTATGTATTTCCAAAAAATATTATCATCTTTCCTTTAGATACAACGAGACATCATTCATTATTTTGTAATGAATGTTGTTTTTTATTAATACTCATCCAATATTTTAGTGATGCATGAATAATAGAAATTACTTGATGAATATAAATGAATATTTTATTTACCTTGTTCCAGATTGATAAATCGTTGTCATGTAAAAACAAATATATATGTATATGATAAAACATGAATGGTATTTAGACATAGTTTTGTGATACACCATATTTATTATCTATGTATATACTTAGTTTCAGAAAAAGGAAAATTTAGAAATAAATTTATGCCACATGGATTTTTGAATTAGATCAACAACATAGCATGATCTATTGGAAGCGTAATCTAGTTGAAAATATACTTCGTTTGATTTGTTTAAGTGATTAAGGAATATTATTTTGATGTATTCATTATTCATGGTTAGAAGATATGTGTTTCTTTGGGCTGGAAAGTTGATGAATACCTTCACTAAAAAATCATCAATCCACAAAATGTAGCAAGTAGAAATTCATAAACAGACATTACCTTATCTACATCCTTTAATTGATGTTAATTTAGAGTAACAATGGTGAAGCCTTACATGTTAACATTGATTAAAAACATAGCATAGAAGAATACTTAAACACACATTTCCTTTTACAAATCACAGGCAGGATGAATGTATAGGGAGCTAGAATGTTGATATATATCAGAGAAACCATATTTATATTTAAATATGTGATTCCCAAATAAAGGTGTTATCCCATAATTTTATGAAAAATGTAATGACAAACATATATCAAATTAGTAATAATATGATAAAGATTACATTATGTAATAATAACCATGTGTTTTGATGCAGAAGTTTTGTTAGGATATAAACAATATTCCATTAAGTACCAACTCAAGGATCATCTTATGTAATTATCATAATAGTTTATTAGGGTATTACATAAATCCCATACATATAAAATGGTAGTCATGTAATAAAATACGTTTCTATATAACGGAGACCATCTCCAATTAAGAAGTTGGGAGAAAACAAGTGATGGGTTATGTCAATGCAAGAGACACACATGTAGTTGGCATAGGAACTAGGCCCAAAAGTGCACGTGTAATGTTAATATTCTAGAGATATATACTACATAGGAATGTGAAAACCACAGTTATGGCTTTATATTCACCGTGGTCGATGATATGTTATAAATTGAGAATAATTATTCCTATAGTTGTGAAGTTTATGGAAATAAGATAATATCGAAAAGGTCAATGAAAATTCAATGATAGATTCCATGTATCAGAGTGAAAAAGTAGAATTTGACTATGAATAATGTGTTGGGTATTCAAATGGGATTGTACATCAGTTGTACATGCACGGTACCAATGAGGGTCAATTGGTTATACCATGTTTTTATGACTAAATAATTTTTAATTTTACTTATCATAGATACATTCTAATACAGTTTAATTAGTAGTTGGATGTCATGAAAAACAATACTATTAGGCATCTATATGATGAAACTAGAAAGGTATGGTAACATCGAAATATTATAATATGTTAGAAAGTTATGAAAATGAATTTTAAGATTAATGTGAGGAACATGATCATATAATATTCATTAGGAAGGAATTTTTTCCCTGTGTTAACAATATGTTGGTTGGAGGACCATCATTTTCTAGTAAAATATGTTTACAAACATATAGAAATTAACTATATGTTTTCGTGTTTGTTATGACTAGATTCAAAAAATTTATTCTCTAGTGATTACAAAAGTAGAATCCTATGTTATATGGAACATGATATTATAAGGTATATCTAGAGGTTTCTTGGAACTAGTAAATCATATAAATAATGAAATTTTATTGGAAAATAAAAATTAAAAAAATTAGTTAGACTTATTAACAATTTCACATGGGATATATATATCAATGTTGACATGTACAAGACATGGGAGGAGATTATTGAGGTGTTTTTAAATCCATAATATTTCGTGTTGGATCAATCATGTATTGAACGAAATTTAGATGAATTTGTATTTAAAATTTATACATTATTATAGGAAAATATTAGTTAGATTCAAGAGACTATAAGGGATGTAGTTAGAACTACATATTTTTACTTCAGAATACATACAAGTTATGAACCATTTAAGTGGAGAAGAAAGAGTAGATGTTTTCAGGAGACAAAAAAATAGAATTAATTTTACCCATGTGATCTTATATCAAAGTAATGGTAATCTATTGAGTGATTCAAGCACATATAATACAATGGTATCCATACCTATAAATACTGAGTATGTTACATCTTCTTAGGCTTCTAAGAAGTACTTAATCACAATAATTTTTTTCTAGTTCATGGGATCACACATAGTATGTAAATTATTATAATAATGTAAATAGGGATATTGTTACAATCCGAGATACCCATTTATAGCATTTGACAAAATTAATATACTCATGGATACTACCTCTTGAGTAATTTTACTCAAGTAGAGGTCACATATAGCTGAATTTCCACTTGAAAAAAACATGGAATGCCTAGCCATGATGTGGTGACCTAGAAGAAAACATTATGTTGATCATCTGGGAGAAAACAAGGTTGGATAATAATTTGGAAATAGTAAATTTGTGAGTACAAAAATAATGGGTTCCCAAAACCCAACATTAAATTAATTTTGACTACCATGTCGTTTATATAGTAAAATATAAATGATTTATTCATACCATTATATGGAATAATTTTCATCATATGCTATTTAATGGTAATGTATTATGGTCTAGATATTTCATATTTCTTTTACTTAGTTGTTTTCTTAATATTAGGTGTTTGTGGATAAAAGTAATTGATAATTATTCTAATGAATATTCAACATAGTGATCTATATTACTTACGATCATGAGAATGTACCTTTCAATATGAACCCCACATTATTTTTTCATTGGTTTTTACTGTCTATAGTCATGTTTATTGTCTCTTGACTTGAGGTAATTACCAATGTGTGTCATTTGATCACGTAATTTGATATATTTAATATAACCATGATAGTAAAATTGGGTCATGGTAGCATTTTTTGGGTGTTTCATTGGGGGTATGGCATTGGTGGAATGGTCAAGAAAAAAATTGTTTCATCCTTATAATAGATTCCATATAACTTAGGCCTCATTGATCATAATGGATGTACTATTATATTACCTTGTGTAAGGAATTTGAATGTAAATCAATCTAGTTAGATAAAAAAATAATAAAGAAAGAAAGTATGATGACATAGGTGTCTGTCCTACTTTATTAGATATTCAAATACAAAGAGATTATATAACACAGTTCATATTTGTAGGTTTTTTAATTTTTATGACAATATATATCTTTTTAGGGGCGTTGATGGGTTTCCAAGACTCTGTGATAGGTTTGTGATTATTATTCATTGATATTGAGCTATGGGGTTAGAGGGCCATACATAGTAACATAATCAATAATTGTTAATATTCAGTTGGATAGGTATTTAGTACATGGTTGTTCTGACCAATACCATCCATATTTTTTCCAAGGATATATGATCTACAAAAATATAAATAAATTCATATTATTAAAGAAAATAAAACATGGAAATAAATTTATTTATTTAATTTATTCAAAAAATTTTAATGTAAATACAAGGAATATATTATTTAAATGAATATTGATTTAAAAAATTCATGGTTCATTTAACATATGTAGGGACTTATTTTTATGTTAATGACTCAAGTAGTATCACATCATATTCATATATATATTATATTACCAGAAGATGATAATAATAATAAATTATATTTATGACTTAGTATAGTTTTAAAATTCCCTTTTTATTATCTATTAATTACATTGGTGTTGGGGAGAAAATTCTAGGTTATTTCCATATCAAACTGTAAATAGAGGAGGAGTAGATCTCACTAAATACAATAAACTGAAAATTGGTGATAACCTATATCTCTTATTCTCTATCATAATTTATAGTGTGATAATATTTGGATCTTGGAAAAAAGATTGTGATCTCTTTAGTTCATCATAAGAAAAATGATATGGTGATCATTCAAATTCTGAACGCATCATCAGATCTTCGCGCTACAACCTGAATTATGATGATCAGTGATCCTGTAGTTACTAGAAGCATGTGAGGGTGATCTTGAGGAATTCAACTTAGGATTTTTCAATTAGTTACCAATAACAATGGGAATACATTTATAAAATATTTATATCAAAGATACTATTTATGGATTTAAATTTGAGCTAAAAATATCACATTTTAGATCATTGGATGTTTATCGTGTTTGATTTTAAAAAATAAGATTATTTTATATCAATTTTTGGACAAATAATTTTAAAAACCATGTGTTGGAGATATTATTGTGCCCTTTTTACCTTTATGTGTACTCATCCTCTTTTATTTGTGATGATTCGTGTTATAGATTGATATAGATAGTAGAGTTTTATCTCCTCTACATTAACCAATTTTCTAGGGATAAAATTAAAATACCATGTTTAAAGTCCTTATCAACCCTTAATCTTGGTTGAAATTGATAATGAATGAATAATTGACATACATATAATCTTCAATTCCTCTAGGTTGATAGAATAATTATATGAATAATATAGTAAGAGATATGTAATTAAATTAATATTTTAAGTGATGCAGAGATGGAGGATGAAAATTCCATCATTATACACAATGTGATAACCTGATAGATTGGATAGGAAGGGATGATTAGATTTTCAGGTATAATAGTTATCAAAATGAGATATATTTAAACTAATTGGAGTGGGGAAAACCCATCTATCCCACATTAAATTGATTTGGCTTCTAGATTATGATGTATATACTATTTATTTTCAACCCCTTAGTTAAAGGTTATAAGGGGACATCATATATAACTTCATCAATAGAGACATTTATTTTTTAGGGTTATTGTATACAAATTTTCCATAGGAGATAGGTTTTTCCATTGTTGCCCAAAAAATTTCACATTGAAATATTTGGGGTTGTGTATTTCATATAGTACATTATAGATATTTAGAGAGTTTTATTTTATCTTGGGCATCCTAAATATATGAAGCTTTATATTTCCTCCATCATTTCATGACTAGTTTGGAAATAGAATTTAAATGAACTAATACTATGAACTATTGTAATATAATATTCTTTATCTATGTTTTGAAGAAACTTGATTATTTGGTATGTTTTATATAATTTTTACATAGGTAGTTTGATTAGGATTATTCATTATTATAACTAATGATTATATAAGGTAATGATGTCTTGTTGAGTGGTCACTGAAAGTGGCTAGTATTAATCATTAATATCTTTATATTCATTTTTCCAAAGTCCATAAACATTGTTTTTAGTGCATTATATAAATAGAAATTCATTTCTCATCTTAAATGCAATTCATGTTTAAAATGATAATTTGCGCCCATTCATTCATCTTTTTGTGGACAAAATTATATTCACTTTATGAATTTGATATTTTAGGATATGATTTATCACATTGTTTAGAACATTTTATTTTTTAGGTCCGATGGATGAATCCCTAGGATAGATGGATATTTTTTCACCCAAATGCAGAAATTTGCTGGAGAAAGCATAATGGGCCTTAGGCACATCAAACATAGGTGGGGCCCACAAAAGAAGCCCAATGAAGTGTAAAATTTTTACATTAGAAATAGATAAAGATGAGGATAATTTTATTCAACTATGGCCAGAGCTAATTCGGTAGTGTTCATGATGATAAAGGGATCTGATGTTGAGATTTAAATGGTGGGCCCGACATTAATGCACATAATGGCGTCCCACAATTTCGACCATAATATCAAAACGGCTGCTTCAAATGACCTGAAATTTGTAAAGATCATATATGACAAATGGACGAAGATATTTTTCTTCTATGACCACTGATGAGTCGGCCTCCTTCAATTCCAAATTGAAACTTCAAAATAGTGGAAGAATCTGGATGAAATTTCTTGGTCAACTTGGAAACGTCAAAATCACATAATTTTTCACCCTCCTTTTGACACTCTAAATTAATGGGGATAGAATTTATTGTGGTGGGGTTTCTCTAAGGCTCAAAATATGACTATATATAGAGCTGGTGGTGAAGTAAATTATCATCTACCATTTTTCTTTGAATCCATGTTTTTTTCTTTCATCTATTGTATTTCTTTCAATTGTAATTTCCCGTATTCATTTTGTAATGGCATCGTCAACTTCCCTAATGTAAGTTTTTCATTAACATTTAGTATTTTAATAAAAGTTTTTCTTCTTATTTACTATTTATTTTCCTTTTCTTAACACGTTGATAACGTTGAATCAAGGTGTGAATTTATTCACACCAACACTTGTGAATTTCTCACACAATGGTGGATTGTTCATTTTTATTAATGTTTTTCTTCTTTAATTCCACTTCTTTAAGTCGACATCTCACTTACATTGATATAGTAGCATTTATGGAAGGAAAAAAGTTTATGGTTTGGTCCTAGAGAGTTTCAGGAGACGGATTGGATGTTATTTCATGTACATTAATTTTTAAATATGTTTGTTATTTTAAGATTTCAATTCGATGAGTTATGTTCTTCTTCATCTTTGCCAAGTTTAACGATGACACATTTTGAGTTCTAGTATGATCTATTTCCTTGGAGTGCTCAATAATGTGTTCCTAAAAGAGAATTTTTGATTGGGATTGAATTTTGTAGAGATTAAATTGGTGAATGATTTTGGATAATTATCTCGTTGTTTGGATACGTCTTCAATTAATGACGTGAAATTTTTAAGAAAATAAATGCATCCAATCCACCAAAAGAAACAACCTAGGATCAAACTATATTAATTAATTTTTTTAGATCAAGTAAATTTTTTTAATTGTTATTTAAATTAAATAATTATTTATCCAATCAATTCAAACCCATGTTGGCCACTTCACAGCCCATCCTCCATAAAACATGTGTTTCTAAAGGATACTTATTCGAACCTTGTGGATTTGACCCCTATATGTACTTCAATGACCGCTTATACATGAAGGGTAAATTTGGGAGCAACCAAATTTTGGCACCGTTTCCGGGGACCCAAGAAAGTACCTTAGACACTCATCTTCTTTACTCACCCCAAATTCCTTATTATCACCCTAATTTCTCTTATCTATTCCCCTTTCTGTTTTTTTTGTGTCCAATGAATCCCAAAAACAATTTTCAATCAACTCAGATGGATTATCTTCCACAAACCCATCGATATACCAAGGCTATAATCAACTGGAAAATCAATATTTGGAATCACCTCACATAGGGAAATTCATTGACCAAACCATGATTGAATACACTACACCAGATGAGATGTACAATCAATGGGATGATGATTGTTTGAAGGATCAATTTCCATACCTCTCGAGGATGATTAAAGAGATCAAACTTAATGATGTTCATGATGTGGAAACATCTATCAATCCTAATTCTGAAAAAATTATTGAACATTTGTGTGAAAAATGGATAAAATGAATTCCAATGTATCATCACTGAGAGTATAACTACAAAGCATTGAATCATTTTTGGACCCCACTCCAACTCAGGTTGTCCCTTCCACATCATTTATAGAAGAATATTTTTACCCACATCACTCATTTGAATTTAGTGAAGAACCCACTTTAGAATCTTGGAAAGCAGAGTTTGATAATGAATATAATCGGTCAGGTAATGTTGAAAGTCATGCTAATGAACATGAGGGAATTGTTAACGAGTGTTTAAATCAGGATGAAATTGATTTCATGAATTCACAAGAGGGAAATTTTTTTCATGGATTACATTTTCGGAATATTTCTACAATAATGATTTTTTAGAAACACCAATCACTGAACCATTAATAGAAATCACAAACATCAAACCCATACCCATTCATGAAACTCGTCTAGAAAATATTATTGTTGAATCTTCAATTCAAAGGAAACCAATTGTGTTGGGAAATTTTGAAATTGAAATTGATTTTTATTCTAATTCCTTATATGTGTTTGAATGTCCTATCCAACCTGAACTCAAAATCAATGTCCTTAATTCCCCACTCAGGCATCCCATCATAGGGTACAAACAAGACCTTTTAGTTTTCATTCATCCATATCATGAAACCAATAACGTAGGAATGATCCTTGGTTTCTTAGGCAAGACTATAGATGAAAATCGATCAACTATTTCAGATATTCCTTTGATTTTACCAGTCATTATAGAAAATAGGATTTCATATGAATCAAATTTTTTAAAAAATAATCAATCTAAATCTTGTTGAGGTGTATAAAAATGGTGTCCTAAAAATGTTTAAAGTTTGAATTGGATAATTTTGGGGTTTCAAGTCAAGATAATGACATTAAACAAAATCATTGCACGAGAGGCAACCCATGGTTTTCATGTTTCCAATAATTTTGAATCATTTTCTTTTTCATATAACAAATTACCATAGACTATTGAACTGTTCTTCTTTTATGAGTAAGGATGTGTATTAAAAGGGATCACCATATTCATCCATGTCACGTGGCGTGATCTCTGAGTAATACCTTACCCAGAAATTTAAAAAGAAGAAAATGTATCAACAATTTATTTTTTTTATATTTTTTGTTGGATAAAAAATAATATATATATATATAATAAAAAATTAAAAGGACATGTCTTGAGTTGTAAGGAAAATCCATTCACCACCGTCCAAGCTATTGAGACTCGAATCCAGGATTGAAGGGAGATTGTGGCATGAATATCAACTTCAAAAAGAAGGTGAATTTGTTCCATGTTTAACATTTTCAATTTCCTCTTTGAACTTCTCTACTACCCCCCTTATAACTTTTCTTTTCATTAAACACTATATATAGTGTTATTCTATGTTGGGGGGAGATGAAATAAAAATGATTTCTTTTCAATAAGAACATGAATGGAATGAAAAAGTAAATTAACCTTGAACATTATAACAGACATTGCAAACTCTGAAATTGGATATCGAAAAATTTGGATACCTTGATTCTGATTTTAATACAAGTTTAATTTCATGAGCATTGTTTTTGGAAAGTTCGGTTGTACGATGTGATTTTTCAAAGTTTACGTTTTAATTTTATTAATAAAAATGCCACAATGCAAATCTACTGGATCTTGGTTGTAAATTTGAGTTCTTAGTTCCCTTTTATTATATCATAGGGTTCTGGGGTCACTTTCAGTTTAATTTGACTATCCAAAAAAAATTGAAAAAAACATAACGACCACATAGAGCAATGTTTTGTCCAAATGCATGGCATCCGACACATGGGGATCGTGACACCATAGTTGTCTTTCCCATAGTTAGGTTTTATATCTCTATTGTAGAGAATGGAATTGATAATATGTGTGGTGTTCGACACTTTGGGATCACGACTCTATAATTTTCTTGCCCAGAGTTAGTCTTTTCATATCTATTGTGGTTATAAAATAAAAAAAATAAAAAAACAAACAAAAAATCAAAAAAAAAATAAAAAAAAATTGGATACTCATCTTATGATGTAATGTGATTCCCACCAAGCGCTTTGATTTTTTCCCTTGAACAATAAAATGGGACCCATATCTTTTCTGATGAACAACTCTTTATCATGATTAATTGAAATTAGATGAAATGTGGAAATGAATTTGAACAAAGGAATGGGTTTGGGCTTGGAATATGCTTATGGAACTAGCTTGTTTTAACTGATTTGGATGAGATTCTTAAATTTTTTATGTATGAGGTCTTTGGAAGAGCAATGTGTATTAAAATGTGTTTGGAAAAGTGGATTTGAATTTCATATTTGTAATATAATTTTCTTGGGAGTAGAAAAACTCAAGATGGGGGGGTGTGATTAGTCACTAAAAGTGGCTAATATTAATTATTAATATATTTATAATCATTTTTACAAAGTCCATAAACATTTTTTTTAAGGCATTATATAAATAGAACTTCATTTCTCATCTTAAATGCAAATCATGTGTAAAATGAAAATTTGGGCATAATAATTCATCTGTTTGTGGACAACATTATATTAATTTTATGAATTTGATATTTTTGGATATGATTTATCACATTGATTGAAACAATTTATGTTTTAGGTCAGATGGATGAATCCCAAGGGAAAATTGATATTTTTGGCCCGAATGCAGAAATTTTCCGGAGAAACCATAATGGGCCTAAGGCCCATCAAACACATTTGGGGCCCATAAAACAAGCCCCCTTAAGCTCCAAATTTTTACAGTAGAAATAAAAACATATTAGTATAATTTTATTCAATGGAGGCCGGTGTTAATTCTGAAGTTTTCATGATGATAAAGGGATCTGAAGTTGAGATTTAAATTGTGGTCCCAACATTAATGCACATAAAATCATCCCACCATTTCAAACATAACATACAAACGGCTATTCTAAAGTAGCTAAAATTTGAAAATCTGATAGCACACACATGGCCAAAGATATTTGTATTCTACGACTTCTGATGATTCAGCCTCCTATAATTCCAAATGCATAGGTCAAAATGGTGGACAAATCCGCACGAAATTTCATGGTCAACTTCGAAACGTCAAAATCCCTTAATTTTCTCACCCTCCATTTGACTCTATAAATTAATGGGGATGGAATATATTGTAGTGGGGTGCTTCTAAGGCTCCTAATATGCCTATATAAAGAGATGTTTGTGAAGGAAATTATAATCTAACATTTTTCTTTGAATCCAAGTTTTTTTCTTTAGTCCATTTTATTCCATTCAATTGTAATTTCCCGTTTTCATTTTGTAATGGCATCATCAATTCCTTAATGTAAGTTTTTCATTAACATTTAGTATTTTAATAAAAAAATTCGCATTCTTTAATATTTATTTTCCTCTTCTTAACACTTTGATACCATTTAGTCAAGGTGTGAATTTATTCACACAAACACTTGTGAATTTCTCACACAATGGTAGAGTGTTCACTTTTATTAATATTTTTCTTCTTCGATTCCAGTTATTTAAGTCGACTTCTCACTTCAATTGATATAATATCATCTATGGAGGGCTAAAAATTTATGGTTTTGTCTTAGAGTGTTGCATGAGATGGATTGGATGTTATTTCATGTACTTTAATTTTTAAATCTGTTTGTTATTTTACGATTTCTATTCGATGAGTTATGTTCTTCTTAATCTTTTCTAAGTTTAACGATGATATATTTTGAATGCTAGTACTATATATTTCCATAGAGTGCTCAGTAAGGTGATCCTAAAACTGAATTGGTGATTGGACTTGAATTTTGTAGGGACTAAATTGGTGAATGATTTGGGAGAATTATCTCATTGTTTTGATACGTCTTCAATTAATGATATGAATTTTTTAAGAAAATAAATGCATCCAATACACCAAAAGAAACAACCTAGGATCAACCCAAATTAATTAATTGTTTTAGATCAAGTAAATTTTATTTTTTTAAATTTTTATTTAAATTAAATAATTAGTTATCCAATCAATTCAAACCTAAGTTGGCCACTTCATAGCCCAACCTCGATAAAACCTGTGTTTCTAAAGGTTACTTCTTCGGTCCCAATGGATTCGACCCCTATATGTACTTCAACGACCGCTTATACCTTTAGGGTAAATTTGGGCACAACCACTTGTATAAACATTTTTTTATTGATTCCTATAGATACTAAAATTTTCTCACCTTATATAGTTTATTTTGAGATTTATAAATTTATTTTATTTTTCTCATCCCTATATTGTAACATTAATGTTATTTACCTTATGTAAATTTAGATCAACATATCAGAAGTATATAGGATAATGGAATATAGGGTTTAATTCCTAATTTAGATATCTAATTAAGTAGAGATATCATGATGAATAAATTTTATGTGTCATCAAGATCAACATATAAATATATCAGTATATGTGATTTGTATTAAACATTTTGTTTATTTTATAATTATGTCTATGAATCAATAAAACATATTCATGTGTTACATTAAGTATTTTTATATTCCATATAACTATGGAATAAGTTATTATATAATAATGGTTTATAATATTATGTATATATAATTTCTCCCATGTTTTGTGGATACCTCAACACGGGTCACTGGCCCTTTTCCTATGGGGGAATGGCTCAGAGATTTCTACTGGAGGATATTTTGGGAATTGAGGTGTATAATGATCATAACATTGTGGTTTTATATATCATGAATTATTTTTAATTTTTTATTATTGAATTATTATTATATATATATATATATATTTAAATTAATTTTTAAATTGAGGGGGAATTATTTAATCATGATATAACTATAATAGATTACTGAGGGTCTGTTATACATGTTTTTTGTTTAATTTTATTCATTTTTTATGAATGATTCATGTGTTTAGGGGTATCAATTGTTGTTTTTCATGTTTAATTTAGGTTCATATAGCGATGATTATGAATTAAAAAAGATTTTTATTTTTATTTTTTACATGTTTCTATATTTTATTTTATTTAAAAAAATTATATATATTTTATAGTATTTTGAATGTTTAAATGTAATATTATTTTTATTAATTTGTTCCATTTTAGGAAATGTGTTATTTTATTTAAATTTATTAATTTTGGCTTTAGTTTTTTATGTATTTTGAGAATGAAATGTGATTATTTTTTAACTAATAAATTATTTTAATGAAATTTTATTTCCAATGAAATAATGGGAACCCTTGTATGAGTTATTTTATTTTGTTAATTAACTCCAGTAATTTAGTTTGTACATTTCAGTTTAATTAGCCAAATCTAACAAATAATTATTTAATCATAATGATTTAATAATTATTTTATGTAATAATATTTATAAAATTTAGTTATAGATGTCTTTTAATTTGAGAATAACCTATGAAATTTATAATCTACATCAATAAATAATTCTATATTGATATATATGAATTTATTTTTATATAAATCGTAATTATTTTTGTTAGATTAAATTTTTATATAACTATTATTTAAAACAACAATTAACATTCTTATTTGACTTACTTTAAAAGGGAAATGATGTAGTTTTAGAACTAAAATGGAATTGGATATAAAAATTATATATATATATATATAATATTGTTATGTATTAGATGATTATTATTTTGAATGGATTTTGGTATACATATAAATGTGTTTTGATTTAATTATGTCTTTATATTATTGAATTTATGTTTTTTTGATATTAAAAAGTCATTGAATAAATAGAGGTAATCTAAATAATTTTATGAGTGTCTAAAACATGATGTATTCAGTAATATTTTAAAATTATAATATGTGCATGAGATTTATTTCAAACATATGGGGTTTGATTTTTAGAGGGTTATGAATTATGTTGAGTTGATAGGTTTTTGACACATTTATTCAGTGTTATATTATCACCATTAGGTTAAATTTTAATTGATTTTAATTGTCTAAATTTAGAAAAATTTATTCTCAAATGAATTTAAATTTATTAAATTAGTTCTTGTATGGCTAGTTGGGTTGTGTTTGGTTTTATATGGACTGAAATTTGTTATTGAAACCACTAAAGTGTTAATTTTATATATATTTTATTGAGTATGTTATAAATTGTTTTGAAGGGAAATTAATTTTGTAATTAGTATATATTGGTGATACATGTATGAATGGGATGATGTTCATTTAAATATATGGTTATTTTATAATTTTTTTTTTGAAAAAAGCTATTTTATAATAATATGTTACTAAATATTTATGTTTTATGATAATTATGGTGATGTTTGAGTAGAATATTTATATGTTTTCAGAGTTATATAATTGATGAAATATTGTTTAATTGAAGTTAAATGATAAATTACAAATTTATTTAGTAAAATTGATAGGGTTTTTAGTGGATATTATTATATAAACATAGTGATAATAGTTAATCAATATCTTTTTTTTATTATATACATTTATAAAATTGAATTTCATAATATAAATGATGAATAAATATTTTTTCATTGATGATATAATCACTCCAAGACAATTATCATAAGATTAAAAGACATCACTAAGAGTCATCCTCCAAATTGTATGCACCATAGATATCTATTGGATATCTATAAATACGAATTTTTGGGAATTATTTATATCTGGACAAGATATTATAAAACCTTTAATAAAAGTTTTAAGAAAGTTGTGATCCATTTATTGCAATACATTGACTATTTTAAACACATGTCTAAATATAAATAACACGTAATTATTTTTATAGTTGTTTTACACCATTTTATTTTCTTAATGAAAATCAATGAGAATCCAAGCATTTAAAAATATTTATAATTTTTTACTAAATAATTTTTAATTCCTATGTTTTGTTTATTAATTTTTCAAAAATCAATTTTGATGTTAAATCATCAGTAATAACCATCATATGATTATACTAATAAATATGACATCGTAGATAGAGATAAATAAGTTTAGTCATGTTTTATTATATAATATATATTAACTCACACACTTAACCACATTTTAATTAGAAAAATAAAAACACGGTACACACGGTAAAACCATGAGATTTTAGGATATAGATTTTTGAATAAATTTAAATTTCTTCAAAAGATTACATTACAGGAATCAACTAGTTTTAATAGACTACAAAAAACAATTAATATTATTATTTAAAAAAGTCCATCATCAGCTGACCATTTAATATGGAGGCATGAATTAGATTAAATTTTTTAAATAATATTTATATTTTTTATAAAACGAAAACATAGAGATAAAAAATTAATTAAATATTAGTAATATATTTTTATGTTTTGAAAATATTATTTCATAAAACTATTTATATCAAAAAAATTTTAAAAAAATAAAATATATTTTTTATTCCTTTATAAACTTGATTTTACGTTTTTTTAAATATTAATAATAACAAACAGTGATGTTGTTTTTAGGATATTTTGTGAAACATAAATTATTCGGTGGATAGTGATGAATAATAATTATTATTATAAAATGTCATTTTATTTCAATAAACTATGTAAATAGAATGTAACATAATGTTTTTAATATTATTTAATCTAAAATAATAAATAATTAATACTATTTATTATAAATAATTACTTTCGAGTCAATATTAAATTTTTTTTTTGTATAAATTTATTTTTTGTTTTAAAACATGATTTTTTCAAAAAAAAACATGGGTAAAGTGTATAATGATTATCCTTTGCAGTTAATTAAAAAACCTTAATGAGGAATTAAATTTATGAAATTTATATATTTAGATAAATAATTTTTTTTATTATTAATATAATTATTATTATAATTCATAATGTTATATATTATCATAATTTTCTTATAAAATACACCTCTAGAAAACATCTTTTTCCTGAACACTATGGGTTTAAATTTAACTTAAATTATTACACCTCTATGAATATTTTATGTTATGTAGGATTAAATATTTTTAGTAATAATTTTTTAATATGATCCAAGAATGGTGAATTAATATTTAGTCTTAGTGAATAGTGAAAGTAACAAAAAACTATCACAATGGATAAAGTAAAATAGATTTAACTGGTGCAAAACTAAAAATATACAGATTAACTTGAAATAAAACCATGTCTAAAGTATATTGGATATAAATATTTATAACTACAACTTTATAGGTATCTATAATGTTTTATTTTGAGTATTTTTTGTATATTAGAAATATGGGTACATATTTTTCTATTAAAAATTTACAAGTGTTCCACTCACATTACTAATAAATTCCCACCAACATTCCTCTATATTGGAAACCTCCCATACCATTTTTTAATCCAATAACTAAAAAAATATCATCCTTAAATATCTCCACATGACATAGATTCCTTATTGTAATAAATAAGTTATCCTTGAACGCCATTTTGATCTTACCTAAGGAGGTTGTCTGAATAAGAGGTATCATGCCAAACTGAGAGTCATTATCTTACTTTTTCGTACAAATATTTAAAATTTTAATCAATTATGATGATATAATAAAAAAATATCTAATATAATAAAATTTTATTATGTTATTTTAATAACATAAACACATATCCTCTTCAATCAAATGAGATTCGAAATCATCATTCGTGTGTATGGAGAACAAATGTCTCACAGACTAATGTTATTCGTTGTCCATAACCAACATGCACAACTAGATAAAATAATGGTTTTAATACCTATATGTGGAATTTATATGATTATTATAATTGTGGAATTATAATACTAATATATCATATTTCTTCTAATTCAATTGATGATATGATAAAATCAATCATGTGTATGGAAGACTACCGCCATGCGAAGTAATATGATTTTTTTTCACTATCTCATTGCATCAAAGGTTATTAGAGTAAATATAATTAATATATGTGATATATTTTACAATAAAAATATTTTAAATTTAATATTATATACATTTTTTAGATTAATTCATCAAGAAATTGGAAACAACGTTCTTGCATACATATGGGTAACCATTCCCACGAACAATGTATATCATTTTTATCTCTAAATATTATGGATTACTATAAATAAATTTCGATTTAATATATATGATATTTATATATTTTTTATCATTCCAGATATTGTTTATAGCTAATAAATCTATGATGTCTATAAATAAAAAATCAAATCATACATGAAAAACAAAGTAGTTATTACCCAAAATAATATTTTAAAATGGAATTATTATTAAATAGGTTCTAATTCAATATGTAATTCATA
Source organism: Viscum album (assembly GCA_963277665.1). Lineage (NCBI taxonomy): Eukaryota > Viridiplantae > Streptophyta > Magnoliopsida > Santalales > Viscaceae > Viscum > Viscum album. The sequence goes on along the minus strand of OY728157.1, from coordinate 233,436,742 downwards.
TATTTAATAATATTATAATAAATATATGATTAAAATTTAACTAATATTTTTTATCTATGATTTTCTAACATCTTCAAAGGATGTCAATACTTAATGTAGGATATTTTTGTCTCATATGGTCTTCATTGTGGCATAAGTTATGTTTTACAACTATTTTCTTCAATGAGGTGTATATACAATCCTTGTAACATAATATTACCTTATAAATGGTATTTATCATTTCTCTTTTTTATTTACCTTATTGTTTGGGTGTGTATTGGGGACTCCAAGGAATGAAATCCTTTATTGGGAAAATTGACCAAATTATTTGGGGTATATGTTTTTTAGAATTAATAGAGGCCATGTATAAATGTGATAAAGTATTAAGAGCATGTCCGTTGGGGTATTGACTTAAAATATGGATTTTTTAAGTTTTTCTATATAATATACCAACTAAATGATATCACATTAGAAAGGGGTTACAAAACACGAATTTGTTGTCAATATGATGGCATTAATCTATTCCGAGAATAAAATGTTTACACATCGTGAGATTTTTCGGTGTCATTAATAGTTGAATCCATGTTTTATATATAAATCATGTACTTTTTAATTATATTTTTATTTCTTGGGTTTTATTCAAGGATATTCACATTCACATATTCTAATTTTCCCATCATGTAGGTAATATTGTACTGATGAACGGATTTCTTTTAAATTTGGCAGACATGCCCCTCTCTATAAACCATGGAGATCTACCTTGAAATTTTTGGTGATATATACTCTTGGATTAATTAATTTATCATTTTATATTCATCATTATTGTGATTTAACTATATTGGTATGTGATCTTTATTTTTCATAATTTTCCTTGAATGTAACAACACTAGCACAATATTTTTTCAGATATGTTTCTCTTGTAGATTCAATTATCACAATCATTTCTAGATCCTCTATGTAATATTATTATAGAGTTTAGACATTGTGTTTGTTTTTGTTTAGTGTGATATTTTATAGATGCATGCTTTTTGTTATCTACTCTGACGAACATTTCATTATTGAACCAATAAGGATATGTAATGATTGATTCAAGGGCCCCCATTATTGACTTTTCATCTTCCATATCGGTGGAACAAATTGTGAGAATGTGAAAAAATTATTGAGGTAGGTTATTAGGTCTTTAGTCTATTATGGATGAATTTAATTAGTTTGGATATATAAATTATATTATAAATGTACAGAAATGATGGACTTGTTTTTTTAAATGGGGTTTTGATAAAATATGTCATTCGACTTATTTTGGTAAACGAAAAAGTTATCTTAAATTAATTGTGAAATAAATTTATGAAATTTATTCCAATAATAGTTTTTCTGAAATTGTTTAGAAAATTTAGCTCATGGGAATCCTTGGGTACATAGGTGGAAGTTATAGAAACTTGACTCATCAATTTATGGTTTTCATCGGGTTACTCATATGGTTTTCATCTTCTCTCTATGCCCATTATTTTAGGGACATGTAAGAACTTTTTAGAGGTTTACAAGATGGAGTGATAATATAACCTCTAGATCTGATGTATTTATCTGGATACTTGATCTGAGAAATTTTCAATTTTTTGTTATAATTGTTTTAGCTAGCTATAAATGTTTGGATCATTGGCATGATATTACCAGATCAATTACTCTTTACCTATTTTAATTTGAAATGATATGTGATACATGATTTATAATGAATTCTTTGATAAACATGGTATGATTTTATAACATTTTATGGTTATTATTTTCAAATTTCTATAACGGGGAATCGTATACCGTGTTTTTAATAGGGAATAATTTAAAATGAGTATCATTCCTTATTTCTATAAAGGGGAATTATTGGTATTTAATTTACTTATTATATTTATTAAAATGTCACTAATTAAACACACATAAAATATTATTATAAAGAATATAATATTATAATATTAAAGGACACATTAATATTTATAAGAACTACGAGTCATGTTAATGGATTAAGTATTTTCATGTAATATATTTAATATATTATAAGAAGGTGATAATAATAATAAATGATATTATGACATTGTGAGTTCTCCATAATTTTTTTTCATTATATGTAATTTTTTTGGTTTTGGGGAGGAAATGCACGATAATATGTATAACACACTATAAATAGAGGTGGAGAGCATATTTTCAAATACTATTTACAAAAAAATGGCAAGATCATATCCCTCTTTTTCTCTAATGTATTTCATAGAGAGATAATCTATAAATCATGGTTATTAGATTAAGTACTCTCTCATATGCATTGCAATCAAGGAAATGTGGTGATAATTGGATCACCAAAGGTGTCATTATATCATTAATCTAGCACCAATAGTTTGATTATTTTCACTCCCATAGTTACTTGAATTATAAGAAAGATTTAGTGGAATTCAGTTTTATATTCTTTGAGAAATGACTTCAAATGAAGTGAAGACATTGTGAACAACAAAAAATATTACCAGGTATTTATTGTATTAGTTTTTGAATAAAATTCACACATAAGGAACATATATGGTATTCGAGAAAAAATTAATTTACAAATATGCGATCATTTTGATATGTGGTGGGAAACATATTAAAATCCCAAGTATCGGGGCTTCCACTATGTAGTGGTGATCTTCTCTGTTGGGTGCTACCTACAGTTAGTCTCCCCACTAGTACATCCTTTAGACCTAATTTCATCACCGTCCAACCATGATTGGCCACCCCAGGGGCACTGTTGTCCCACTTCTCTGCCACACAACCATTTGATGATGTCATCCAACCACCTTCTCAGTCCTCTGTTGAATCACTATCATCAATGGGCAATGATTTGGAAAGCCCTACAGTACCTTGTAGTACGCACCACATTTCATGTTAAATATTATATTTTCATTTACATTAAATATGTGATTTTAAGTAATATAATAATAATTATTAAAATATGGACCAATTCATGTATAATAAATGTTTAGTTTATTTATTATATTATATAAGGGGATGTTTATAAGAATTATTTTATGAGTATCTATGAGTCACTAGAGAAACTGGTCAATGTAATACTTTGAGGGTAATAGTTGATCAATTATTGACTCAATTTATCAAACATTAATATTGGCTAATTATGACAATGAAATTTTATTTTTACATGGTTTATTATTTGGGTATGCCTAGTTTATGTGAGATCACATGAAATAATAAACAATAATTCATATATAAAATGATCACGTGATGTGATAAATAGTTTATATTTATTGGATTGTGAGTTATCAGTGAAATAACATAGTGTGTTCTTGGAAGATATAAAATTAATTCTTTTTTCACATTAAAATATAAAACCCTGATGGAAATATTATTTCATAACTTCCTTCCATAATTATATTTTAGAAAAAACTAGTTGTTTAGGGTGATCTTCTATCAATGTTCATTGAAACACTTATTACTGGAGGTTCTTAAGTGATTGGTATGTTGAATTATATTATTTGTTATTTATGATTTTCCAAATACAACATTATATAATTTTATAGTCAAGTATTGAGTAAATCAATGTATGTTTATATAATCATGGAATTTACACAATAGATCAAGGAACTACATGTTAATACAAGTGGACAGTCAAATGACTACCTTAAACCATATAAGTAGTGGTGTAGCCAATGATTGTTGACAATAAGTGGTGGTTCAGGGATAAAATCTACTAGAAAACTCAAGACATAGAGTATTATTATCCGATAATATTGGGTTACAATAATTTTATAAAAAAGTGGGAGACATTTAATGAATTAATTAACTAAAAAAATTCCTAAATCTTCACTAAGGATAAAATTACTAATATTATATTATTAAATTTTCATATTAAATAGAAAGTCATACCATAATATAAATGAAATAAATAATGGAAAATGTTAAGGTCCTCACTGGAATGAATTTACAAGTGTATTACATGTTCTTTCACACACTACAATGGTATTTTATATACTAGGTTCTTGTGACCCTATACATTTTATTCTACCTTTTGACAGAATGATATATAAATTCTTACAGGAAACACATGTACATATAATATGATGGTTATGTCATAATGATAACAGCATGTCTGATTCTAGTTGAATGAACTACATCAGTACATGGGTGATATATCATATAGACTATACATTGAGATATTTTCTTGGTAGAAGATAAGAATGACATGAATATGGTGATGATTATAGTGGACATGTGTAAATTGAAGGATGGATCATGGTATTTCATTGGATCCCTTTCTCAAATAATTTTCACCCAATAAATCAAGTATCATTTTAGTTTACATAATGATTAGTGTTGATCAAATGATTTTTTACATTTTAGGCAAGGTTCAAAGAACAAATATAAACAAAAAAGAATGTTTCGTTGATAGTTCTAATGAACAATAAAAATAATTAAATGGGCCAAAGGCCTATGGATAATGAAATTAAAAAATAATATTTTCTCCATCATTCATTTCAATGAGTTGGATTTAAACAAATTTTTTTTATTTAATATAATGGAATAAGACCATGGACATTTAAATTCGATGAAGTAAATCAAGAAATAAAGTACCCACTTATTCTTTTATAATTTTTATGACAAAAAAATGTTCCAATCATACATACTGGATATAAAATAAAATAATAATTTAATGTATGTTACCGAAATACAGTAAATAAGAAAGTATATAAGCATTACAAAATGTAAGGTATAATCCATAAGCATTTGCGAAAGGGGGATTCCTAAGTTAGTGGTTATAAGTATATGAAATTCTTATTTCCATGTTTATGATTCTTATAAAACACTTATTGAGTATTACCAAAAAAAAAACTATCCCATGTGTCCTTTAGATACAATGAGACATTATTCATTATTTGGAAGGAATTTTGTTTTTTGTGATTAATACTCAACCGATAGTTTAGTGATACATGAATAATTGGAAATACCTAATGAATACAAATGAAACCTTTATTTACATAGTTGTCAATAGATAAATTTTTTTCATTCAAAAAGAAATATATATGTATAGGATATACAATGAATGGTATTTAGACTCAGTTATTTTATAAACCATATGTATTATCTATGTATATACTTATTTTCAGAAAAAGTGACATTTAGAAATATATTTATGCCCCATGGATTTTTGAATTAGTTCAGCAATATAGAATGATCTATTGGAAGGGTAATCTACTTGAAAATATAAATCATTTGATTTCTAAAATTGATTAATGAATTTGATAGTGATGTATTCATTATTTATGGATAGAAGATATATGTTTCATTGGGCTGGGAAGCTGAAGAATACCTGGAATAAGAAATCATCAATCAAAATTGTAATATCCCAGATAAATGAAGAATAATATATTTTAATATATATTTATATTTGTGAATTAAATATTAATTTTACATTAAAACTTTTTCTATGTTTGATAGCGTACTCGATATGAAACAACGGGTTTATTTGAAATCTTACATTGCACACTAATAATATAATATTATTATTTTAAATGGAAGTTAACTCCTAGATGTTGTATTGGAGGGAATGAACAAAAATAACTACAATATTATTATACATGTATTTTGAATGTATTTAATTTTATCTATTAAATGTTAAATGCAAAAAATGTGAAGGAATCTAAATTTAAGCATAATTTATATTAAAAGGTCGATATACCACCTATTAATGAAGAACCCTATTAAAATCTAGTTTTGGTCACATTAATACATTATATTTGACAATATAAAATCTTTATTTATAATGGAGACATAAAAATTTACATTGTGTAATGATTTAGAATATTTCCTATAAAGTTAGTTTTTTAATGAATAGTTTAAAAACATTATTTTAATTCAAAACTGTGTTTTAATCTAATTTATTTATATGGGTATATTATATTTTGAATTGGATTTAAAGTTTAATTATAATATATTTTTACCATTTAATATTATTTTGATCATTGGAATTAATTTTACTTGGAATTTTAACATAAACAAGTGTCAATCTTTTGATAGTTATTGTTTCTTAAAAACACGCTATTTGTTTTAACAACATGAATTAATTTTAAATTAATTAATGCAACTTATATATTTATAATTTGGTAAAATAGACATCACTTTTTAATTTGGAATATCAAATATATCTTAATCTGAATTTTTGGTATTTTTTTGAAAAACTTCAATTTTTGATCAATAGTGAAACCACTTAGGAGTAGATAAAAAACTGACTATTTAATTTAAATGAAATTTTACCACTTCTGTGAATTGAATTTCGAAAATCCGACATAAATTTTTGTTATTATTAAGTAAAATTTGTTTCAATAAGATGAAATTTTGTTCTGTGATTAGTAAATTTTCACATTTCCTTACCGCGGTTAAAGGTAAATATGGTAATGCGGGGTAAAAAACATTTTAATAATTCAAAAGTACCTTAACACTTGTCTTAAACTTATTGGATGAGTTATGTCCAACCATGGGAATCCTTTGGTCGATTTTGAGACCCCATGGAGCCACTTATGAATGATAATGAAACTTTAGATTAATTAATTTAGAGTAAAGGAAAAAATGACATAAACAAAATAATTTTTTTAAATTAATATTTATATGGTGTTACAGAAGTCATATTTTCAACTATAAATATTATTTATAAAGATAAAAATATTTCCAACTTCATAGTATTTTTTTATAATTTATAGATATTGAATCAATTAAATTATTTATGACACAATAATGATGTAGTATTTAGCTCATTAATACATGATTTAAATAAAAAAGATAATAATGATTAAAATATTATCCAAAACCTGTCCAATTTATATTTAATGATTTTATTTTGACCATGAGTTCTCTTATCTTCTACTCTAATGATTTTTGGTCCTTTAGAAACCGAATATCATTATATAATAAAATGATATTTTTGCACTTTCCTAAAGATCCCCGATTCGCTCTTATAAAATAACACCACTTATAACCAATTCCACACACCTCTCAAGCCTTTTCGATCTATCATCCTATGCCAAATCAATCTCCCTAAATCCCTCGATTTCACCTAGAAGTCTTACCTTAGGCAGAAGAGACTTCAAAAAACCATTTTGGTTCAAACCAAAAGAAGTTACCCAAATAAATGGTAATGGTTTCTCTTAACATCTTTTCCATTATTTTACATTTCCAACCCCTAAAATCATTTTATTCTTTTCTTTTATAGTAAATCCATTATCCTCAAAATACAAGGATGTTTTTATGAGAATTATTTGAACGACACTTACACACACCTCCATCTAATGGGTGAAGAACACAATGTTTCTGTGGATAGAAATCAAACGCCTCACGAAATGATGATTGTTCAATTGCCTCCTACCACATATCATGGTGTCCATTAAGATGAAGCTATATTTAATTATGATATATATTATGTATATGCTTTTTTATTCTTCTGTATATTTATTTTATGGAATACCTGTAATTGTTTCCATTATGTGTAAACATGATAATTTCATTTGAGGTAGTGCGGACTTCCACCCCATCAAAGTGATATGACTTGTTAATTCCATATGTGTGATGTATAAAAAATGGTGTTAATGAAATTATATGATATTATAATGGAATTATAATATACCTATGTATGATTATGTTTTAATTCCATTAAAATTAGGACTAGAAATGGAAGTAGCGTTCATGAATATGTACGACTTTCTATCTCCATGAATGGTGCATTTCATATCAGACCAAAAAATGTTATTTACTCTTAAAAATATTTATATATAAATAGGATATATGTGATATATATGATATCCAAATAATGAATATCGTTCTGGATATATTGGACTATTGAACACCTGGAGAACTTGTAAATATAAGGTGTTCATTTTAAACTCCAGTAAAAAATATCGACAAAATGACCATTGTTAACATAAATGATTACATAGTGTTTATAACATCGTAATTATTGATATAAAGGACTAATAAACTTGAAAATGGTTCTTAAGAAAGTATAAATTAACTTTAGTTTATTATTTAGGAGATTAAATAATGTTCCAGTCAAGTCAGACACAAGGTAAGGGACTTCGTCTCAATCTCCTTTCATGGAGGCATATTTTTCATTAAGACAAAAATTTATTTTATACGATGTATAAACCCCATTGAATTTTATATTTATTCAAAAGGTATCTTTATTTAAGAAACATTTTACTAAATGACAAAAATAATTTTCCTTTTAACGTAAGTGGGTACAATGACCTTTTCTGCCACCGTGATTAATTTTTTATCTTTGGCTTCCTCAACAAGCTGTAATGTTATAAAAAAAATTAAATACCATATAATCTTTTATGTATATTGGTATTGAAAATGGTTTTGATAAATTATTCTTTGATTTCAATATATTTAAATGATATTTTATGATTGAAATGTGGAAATTATATCATTCCTCTATATTGGTTTAATGTGTTATGATTTTATAATGCTACGTGGACATTTGATGGGTGGTTACGTGATAAAAAAATGAAGGGTGATGCCATGAAAACTAGGATGGGTTGTTACGTTATAACCTCTAATGCATTGGGAATGGAAGTCGGCCATTTGGCTATTCCATTTAGTGATATGTGTGGAAGTTTACCATATGGTTATTCTATTTATGTATGTTTATGTCCCAGGTTACCATTATATGTTATGTGTTATTTATATGGGTTTTATGGTAATATTATGGTTTAAAAAGGGTATGTTGTGAAATGTTATTCAGTGAAGAGTATTTAAAACTTCATAAAGGTGTAAAGTATTACATATGATAAATTATTCATGGTTTACCTGTTGTTTTGACAAACTAATAGTTTTCCAATATTTTGTCTCCCATACTGAGCTTTTTATGATCATCCCATGTTTTGAAATGTTTTACATAGGATTAAAAGAAGATTATGTTCAAGGACGTGATCAAGGAAAAGTCATTCTATCTTAAACAGGGAACTAGACATGACTCTTTTTTTCAAGAGTTATTGTTTTGTGAAAAAAAAACCAAACTGAGTTGAAGTTTCAACATTGTAAATTTTGAGAAGAAATGTAATCATTATGACCTAATTATCTGGTACTCTAAACCTGGAAATATCCTCAATGTGAATTGTTATCTTAATTCAAGATTATGCATGTTTTGAGGCCGGGTCCTTATAGTTGGTATCATAGGTCGGTTTAGATAACATTAGGAGTTAGGGTATTTTTAAATTAATATCCATAAATTAATTTATGTTAATATTGAAATGATATAACATTTACAGATTACCATGTTTCTTTTCCAAAGATATTTTTGTGTTTTGAATGTTTTTACATAGAGGAAACATGGCAACTATATTGGGATGACATCAGGAGGAAGACAAAATTCCAAATCAGCAACTTGAGATGGTCAGAATTGGAACTTATAGTTTATTTCAATGATGAAAAAATTGACTCAGTCTATATTTGGTGGTGGTATCCATGCATGAGATCAGCCAGATCAATCGCAGAGGAACATGCCAATCGTGGAGCATTTCAAAAGGCAACCTCCCCCACCATTCAGAGGATCATCTGACCATGTGCTAGCTGAGGCGTGGATTAAAGCACTGGATAAGATTTTTGATGTTATGGGGTGTTCAGAACATCAAAAGGTTAGTCTTGTTGTTTACCATTTTGTAGGTGAAGCTGATCAGTGGTGGTTGATGGTGAAAAATATCAGGGATAGTGTGGAGATTGATTCTCTTGATTGGGATGAATTCAAAGGTATATTTCTTGAGAAATATTTTCCTAAGGTGGTTCGTCTTAGGATGGAATAAAAATTCAGAGTATTAAGGCAGGAGGATTACTCATTGGCTTCTTAAGAAGAAAAGTTCACTCGACAGGAAAGGAATGCACCAAATTTCATCCGAGTTCTTGATAGTAAGTTGAACTTATTTATCTCAGGACGGATGCCACGATATTCAAGATCATTAGCCCCTAGTGAGTTCAAAAGATATGAATAAAATTTCGATGTGCGGGGAAGGAGGAAATGGGGTATACAGATTATTAGATGTTCTATGAAAAACAACAGAATTAGAGGTCCAGTTGGCAGTCAAAGCAAAATAATTCCTCAAAGAAGCGTGGTGGTAAGAAAATTAAATCTCCAACTTCGGAGAAGTGTGGTAAAAATAAGCGTGGAGAATGATTATCAATGTCTGGAAAGTGAATCTAGTGTTATAAGTCTGGTCATATTTCTTGTAACTATAAGGAAGATTATCAATAAGGCAATGAAAATCCATCCGTAAGATGTTTCATGTGTAATGAAATGAAATATTATGCAATTTAGTGTCCAGTGAAGAACTCAACTGAGGGAAAGCAGACAGACTACAAGAAGAAAGGGGTGGTGAAATTCTATGAAACTAAATCAGTAGATGTTGGGCTATCTAACGAAGTAGTATCCAGTAAACTATTTGTTTGTTCAGATTATTCCAATGTCTTGTTTGATTCATGGACTACACACTCTTTCATTTCTGAGAAGTTTTATAATAAATTGGGAATTATATCACAAGATATGAATACACAACATACAGTAAATATATGGAAACCCTGCTTTTATTACAAACTTAAACATTATTTATTATATAAAACATCACTTGACAAAACTAAGAAGATCGATATTTTTAGTCTCTTTGGGGCTTAGGACCATTACATAAAAACATAAAACATAAAATACAACATATTTATTGAAAACTTCCTTTACATGACCACTACATTCCCTCGTACTTAGCATTGCATGGGATAACCTGAGGATATGCATAAGAAAAGGATGAGCTATAAAGCCCAATATGGGAGTACACAAGGAATAACATGAGGATTGAAATACATGTTAGACAATAAAAACATCAATAGAGCATATAATAAACATGAACATAAAGGCATGATAAAGAATGATAATCATAACATGGAAATGTGGCAACCACACTTAACATGGAATTAGCATGAGCCAAGGCTCATTGCACATGGAGCATGAGTAAATTCTCATTGCACATAAATCACGAGTAAACCCTCGTTGCACTTGAATTATAAGGATTCAATACTCATTTCACATGACGTATCATGATACTATACTTTACCCAATGCATCAGAGCGCTATAAGGGCGCACCCTTCTTGAATATTTCCTTTCATGCATAAGTGTGCAACATGGATCAGAAAACATGGATTCATAAAACATAATAATTTATTCCATGATAAAGGAATGTGGTATTTAAACATCAAACTTTAAAATAAATAAGTAAATGTGCATAAAGTTGAATACCCTTGATGGAGAAATGGGCACGGTATTCATTACACAATGGTATTGGTTTAGAAAATCGGTGTGATTTCAGCAGCGTAACGGCGTGACATAAGAATTCATTAAAATGGATGATGAGAGAGAAATGGTTTCCTCATCATATTTACATATAATAGACAGTAAGGATACCATATAGATACATGTTCCAACAATTTTAATGGAATTTAGATTCATGATACAAAAGTATTGCTTGAATGTAAAAGAGGATAGTGAAGTTCCTTTTGGAATTTCGGCATAGTAACGTGTGTACATGTGAGGAATTTAATGAAAGATAAAGGGGTATACCATCATTCAAACACAAAGAGGGAATTATTAGGGAGGTGTGAAACCATACCCCAATATTCATAATTGAAATTAAAAGGGCAAAACAACCTAAATAAAATTGGACAAAAATGAGACAGGAAGAAAAAACCCTTATATGGAAGTGTGCTTCCAAAGGCTAGAGAGAGGATTTTGAGAGGCTTATTGGGAGATTAAGGCACCTTGGAAGGATTATAGAGAGAGTAGGGAAGATTTTTGATGAACTCCAAGGGCATTGAGTGAGGAGGAAGTGGGAGGTTGGGTGGGTTTATATAGGAAAGATGAGCGAATTCTTTATTATTTAGTTTTGGGACCCCTTATATTAAATTAATCCAAACCACCAACCATCCCATGGTATTTGACCATGGTTTTTGGAAAAGGGAAGAGAAAAAAAATTTTGAGGCCAAATTCCGAACTTCATAAAATATTAGGGTTGCTTATGTGGAGGTGAGTCACACTCCCTTGGAAATTAATTTAAAAAGGCAAAGTGTTGAATAAGTCTTGAGGGGTCTATTAACTCTTTGAAAAATAAGTCAAACAAACCCAAAATCAATTTATTTTAATGGTAAAACATATATTGGCCGAACATTATGGTTATAGTATTTTATTACATCACTATTGGGTCATTATGATGTCATAAAACACATTATATATTTAAACGGTATTTAATTTTTACCCAAAAAATTGACTGTTTAGAAAATTATGAAAAATTCACCGTTGGATAATTTAGATGTCCTGATTCCAGAAATATCATTTATTTTATCTAAATAATTTTCTAAATAAGTTAATATTAAATTTTAAAATAAAAACCCGACATTTATCGAAAATTCACAGGTTTGGACAGAAATGGCTTTCAAACCTTAATAAAAATTATAATTTCATTCATAAAATTATAAGATCATTTATATTTAAAAATAATAATTTAATAATAATAATAATATTTTATTAAAATATTATTTAATTTAAAAATACCATAATTTAATAAAATATAATTCTTCGTTAAATAATAACTAAAAATACTATTTGTACTTTAAAAACTATTTACAATGTATAAAAAATGACTAGAAATTATATTCATTATTATAATAAAATAATGTACATGAACATAGTAATACTTATTTGTTACATAACCCCTTAAAACAGCTGCATAAGACCTAAGGGTAAGGTGTGCGATGGTGACAGACTCTTGGGGTGGCTCGGATAGCATCACTCGAGTGGTAATTTCAATCAAATTCTACTTTTCCCATAGATGGTCACGTTCGAGCTTGACAAGATGAAGCTCAGCTTGGGCTTGGTCAAGGGCGAATCCCAAAGATGCCACCTCTTTTCTGAGCTCTGACAAATGGGCTTCGTACGGAGAAATTCTACTGGACGAGGCCATCATTTATTTTGTCTAAGTAAAATTGGATGTGTTAAAGCCCTATATTTATACTAATCATGTGATCACTGCTAAATGACTATATTAGCAATGGTCAAAAATTTTAACATAAAACCAATGAAGTTTATATTTTATATAAACATAAAGGGACATTTAATTAGATCAAGAGGGATTTCAATTAATGAAACATTGGGTTGTTATAATATTCCCCCCTTATGAAATTTCGCCCTCAAAATTTTACTTTTCCCACACTAAAACAAATGTGGGTAAGTCATCTTCATCATATCCTCGGATTCCTAAGTCGCTTCTTCAAACATGTGGTTTCTCCACAACACCTTGACGAGGGGCATTGTCTTATTCCGTAGAACTTTTTCTCTACGATCTAAGATCCTCACTAGTTGCTCCTCATAAGAAAGATCATCTTCCAATTGTACCACCTCAGAAGATAGTACATGTGAAGGGTCCAGTATGTACTTCCTTAAGAGGGATACATGAAAGACATCATGTACTTTGGCCATAGTAGGTGGGTTTTTTAGTCGATAGGCCACATCCACGACATGATCAAGAATCTCAAAAGGGCCGATGTACCTTGGACATAACTTCCCTTTCTTTCGAAACCTCATGACCTTCTTCCATTGAGATATACGTAAAAAAACCATGTATCCAACATTAAACTCAAGGTGTCGTCGACTGTTATCTACATAACTCTTATGTCAACTCTAAACTGCCTTGATATGCTGCTGAATGGTTTTCACCTTCTCCACCATTTACTCTACCATTTCTGGTCCAAGTAGCTTACGTTCACCGACCTCATCCCAACATGTCGGTGTTCTGCACCTTTTCCCATACAGGTCTTCATATGGTGCCATTTGGATGCTCGAGTGGAAACTATTATTGTATGAGAACTCAATAAGAGGAATATGTTGATCCCATCATCCTTTAAAGTCCATTGAGAAGGCTCTCAACAAATCCTCAAGTGTTTGTATAGTCTGCTCAGATTGTCCATCAGTTTGAGAATGATAGGCTGTACAGAAGTTCAGTTCAGTATTCAGAGCATGTTGAAGACTCTTCCAAAACATAGAGGTGAATCTTGGATCTCGGTCAGACACAATAGATAGTGGTACTCCATGCAACCTTACCACTTCCCTAATATATAACTGTTCCAGTTGATCCAATGAGAAATCATCCCAAATAGCAATGAAGTGTGCAGTCTTTGTAAGACGATCCACAACAACCCAAATTGCATTATTCCCTTTGGATGTCCTTGGAAGTCCGGTGACAAAGTCCATGGTGATGTTCTCTCATTTCTATTCTGGTATGGGCAATGGTTGCATCATCCCCTTCGACTTCTGCCTCTCTGCCTTCACATGCTAACACACCAGGTACATTGATTTATATTCAACTATCTCCTTATTCATATTATCCCACCAAAGGTTTTCTCAGAGATCTTGATACATCTTTGTGCTCCCTGGGTGAATAGATAAATTTGAACTATGTGCATCATACAAAAGTTCATTCTTCATCTCCGGACATGATGGAACACATAGTCTTTTCCCAAACCGTAAAATTCCTTCTTCATTAACATTAAACTCTAAGGATTTCCCCTTTTTGATAGCTTCAACTTTTTCCTGAATTCCCAGATCATCCTTTTGAGCATCTTTTAACATTTCCAAAAGAGATGGTTGAGCAATAATTTGTGAAAGGATTGATTATGTTCCCTTCTCTATGATTCCCATGTCTATCTTCATCAAGTCTAAGGAGATTGGATCATTTTCAATTCTCATCATTGATAGAATCGCTGGATCCTTTCTACATAGGGAATCTTCCACCTTGTTCGCTTTCCCAGGTTGGTAATATATTGAACAGTCATAATCCTTGATGAGATCTATCAATCTTCTCTGGCGCATATTAAGCTCTTTCTGCGTGAATATATATTTAAGACTCTTGTGGTCAGTATATATCTCTCATTTCTCTCCATAGAGATAATTCCGCCTGATTTTCAAGGCAAAGATCACAGCCACCAACTCCAAATCATGTGTTGGATAGTTTCGCTCATGGATTTTCAACTACCTTGAGGCATACGATATCACTTTATCATTTTGCATTAGCACACAGCCTAATCCCTTCTTTGAAGCATCACTGAATACCACAAAAAGTTCCCCACTTGTGGGTAAAGTGAGCACGGGCACAGTGATAAGCCTCCTTTTCAACTCCATGATGCATTCTTCACATTCATCACTCCAACAAAACATTACTCCCTTCTAAGTTAGCTTGGTAAGTGGGTTGGACAATCGTGAGAAATTTCTCAAAAATCGTCGATAATATCCAGCTATCCCCAAGAAGCTACGAATATTTGTTACCGATGTTGGCCCCAACCATCCCTCAATTGCATCTGTTTTGGAGGGATCCATAGATATCCCACTACTTGTGATTATATGTCCCAAGAATGAGGCTTCCTTCAACTAGAACTCATAGTTGTTGTACTTTTCATAGATCTTCTCCTTGCGCAACATCTCCAGTACAGTTCTTTAGATGCTCCTCATGATCCTCCTTGGTTTTGGATTATATTAGAGTATCATCTATAAAGACTACCACAAATTTTTCAAGGTAATCTCAAAAGACTCTATTCATTAATTTCATGAAGATTTCTAGAGCATTGGTTAGTCCGAAAGACATTACTATGAATTCATAGGGCCCGTATCTTGTACGAAAAGCAGTTTTGGGGACATCTTCCTTCTTCACCCTTACTTGATAATATCCCGACCGCAAGTCCACCTTGGAGAAGTATTGTGCTCCACGCAGCTGATCAAACAAGTCATCGATTCTTGGGAGAGGATACTTGTTCTTTATCGTTATTTTGTTAAGTTCACAATAATCGATGCAGAGCCGCATTGACCCATCCTTCTTCTCGACGAAGAGGACTGGTGCACCCCATGGTGAAGCACTTGGGCGTATAAACCCTTTATCCAGATTCTCCTGTAGTTGTTTCTTCAGTTCTTAAATCTCAACAACATACATTCTATAGGGAGTCTTAGATATTGGTAGCACCCCAGGTATATGTTCAATTGATAACTCAACATCTATTCTAGGAGGAAGAATATGTAGTTCCTCGAGAAACACTTCAGCGAATTCCCTCACAATATGCATTTCTTCAAGGATGGTTTCTTCCTTGGACTCAATCATCTGAGCCAGATACGCATGCTAATAAGGCAGTAATATCCATGCTTGAGATGATGGATCTAAAAGAGATACATCTTCCTCCTAACAGTTGTAAATAATCTGGGGTCTATTCTCTATATGGAGTGTGATTTCCCTCTCCCGACATATATATTGGATCTATATAAGGAAAGCCAATCCATGCCAAGAATTTCATCAAATTCCACCAGAGGGTGTATGAAGAGGTTCTCTGTGAAATTCAATCCACAGATTATAATAGGGGAGGACTTATACTCATGGGATGCAATGATTTCCCCATTTGCCGTAATCACTGACATCTTTACTTCCATGATTTTTAGTGGTGCTGATATTGTTCTACTAAACATTCGAGATATAAAAGAATGTGTTGAACCTGAATCAAAAAGTACATTCATAATTTTTGAATGAATAACTAGCGTACCTATCACCACATTGTTGTCGGGGTTCACTTCGGCAGAAATGATGGCAAAAGATCTTACTTGCTACCTTGGAGGTTGTTGGTCGCCTTCGAAAATCCTTGGATTAGGGAACTGATTTGAAAAATGACCTGGTTCTTTGCATTTGTAGCATTGAACAATGTGTTGAGCTTCGAACGGAGAGTTCTTCTCCTATGTCACAACCGTGTGTCTTTATTGTCAACAGTTAATAGCTAGGTGCCCTTCTCTTCCACACCTGAAGCATTTTCTCGTCCCCTTAAGGAAATTTCTATGGTGCTTCTTTCCACACTTTTGGAAAGTGTGGTGCTGGATCTTATTACCACCGTTGGATTTATCCATCAGACCACCAGCATTGAATTCCACCTTACGCCTCTTGTCCCCATGATACCCTTGTGATTCCCCGATCTCCATTTCGTCCTTGAGGGAACATCGGACAATTTCCTCATTGCTGTCAAAGTCACAGATCGCTAATACTTTCTACAAGCTAGGATTCAGCCCACCAAAGAAGCGGTCAACCTTGCATTCAGGGGTAACGACAAAGCCGGAATAATATCATGCAAGCCTTGTAAATTTTTCCTCGTATGCTCCAACAGATTCTTTATCATTATTCTTGAGGGAAAGGAAGTCCCTTTCCATCTTAAGCCGGAGGGTGCGCGGAAAATATTTATGGAAAAAATATTCCGGAAATCCTTCCATTCCAACGCCTAGATCTCTTCCTCAGGCTTTGTATTTTTGATCAACGTCCACCATTTATCAGCTTCACCCTCCATACGATAGGTATCCAGGAGAACCTTCTCTTGTTCAGAACATTTAAGGATGGAGAAGATCATTTCAATGGAGTTGATCCATTGTTCAGTGATCGTGGGATCAGATGATCCACTAAAAGTAGGAGGACTTTGTCTCATTAATCTCTCGATGGTGACTTGTTCTCTCTTAGGGGGGGTTGAATGTTACTCTTGACCCGTGTTTCTATTCAATGCATTAGTTATCTGAGAGAGAAGCGTGACAAAGTTCGCGATTCCCACTCCCATTGGATTGGGCATCTCATTAGTATAGTCATCACACTGATCTTTACATCGATTGTTAGCCTGAGTCCTCCTATTACTAGACATTGGCTGGAATAAAAGGAATGATAGGGGTAACCGATAACGAGTAATCCAAAGACAAAAGTTGATGACTTATAAATAAACTTTCATTTCCTTAACTCATGAGTCTATAGGCTTTAATCTAGGCTTTTCATGATCTAATATCTAAAATATATTCTTAGGGGAATTTTTCCCCTAATAAGGGTTCATACTAAGAATGTGAATTTATCAAAACATATCCACCGGGAGTGTCGTATCCAAGAGTGCAGCAAGGCCCTTTTTCGTGCTGCAGTTCTTGTTCGGGTCTAGCTCAAAGAGATGTTTTCGGGTTTTACCCCTAGGATACATCTGTGCCAGAGCCGCCTCTACCTGCTCGTATCCAGAGAGGGATGTATTTGTCTGATAAACCACTTACACAGTACATCCCATAACTTAGGGATGTTTTTATTATACTTAGTCTTGTATATAAGGCTTTACTAAGGTTTCCTAATCCCAAAAATAACTAAACCTATCCTCTGATACCAACTATGGAAACCCTGCTTTTATTACAAACATAAACATGATTTATTACATATAACTTCACTTGATACAAAAAAGAAGATCGAGAGGTTTAGTGTATTTGGGGATTAGGACCATTACATAAAAACATAAAACATAAAATACAACATCTTTATTAAAAACATCCTTTGCATGACCACTACATTCCCTCATACTTAGCATTGCATGGGATAACCTGAGGACATGCATAAGAAAAGAGTGCGCTATAAAGCCCGGTAAGGGTGTACACATGGAATAACACGGGGAGTACAATACATTTTATACAATAGGAATATCAATAGAGAATATAAGAAACAATAACATAAAGGAATGATAAGGTATGATAATCATAACCTGGAAATGTGGCAACAACACTTAACATGGAATTAGCAAGAGCCAAGGCTCATTGCACATGCAGCATGAGTAAATACTCATTGCAAATAAAGCATGAGAAAACCGTCATTGAACTATAATTATCATGAGTCAACACTCATTGCACATGATATATCATGATACTATACTTTACCCAATGCATTGGAGCGCTATAAGGGCGCACCCTTCTTAAATATTTCATTTCATGCATAAGTGTGCCACATGGATCATAAAACATGGATTCATAAAACATGATCATTTATTACTTTATAAAGGAATGTGGAATTCATACATGAAACTTTATAATCAATAAGTAAATGTGCATAAAGGTGAATAACCTTGATGGAGAAATGGGCATTGTATTCAAAACACAATGGCATTGGATTAGAAAATCAGTGCAATTTCGGCAGTGTAACGACGTGATATAGTAATTCATAAAAATAATTGATGAGAGAGAAAGGGGTTCCTCCTCATATTTACATGTAATGGATAGTAATGAATTCATATAGATACATTTCCCAAAAATTGCAATGGAATTTAGATTCATGATACAAAAGTATTGCTTGAATGTAAAAGAGGAGAGAGAAGTTCCTTTCAGAATTTCGGCATAGTAACGGGTGTACATGGGGGGAATTTAATGAGAGAGAAATGGGTCTCCCATCATTAAAACATAAAGATGGATGTATGAGGGAGGTGTGAAACCATACTCCAACATTCATAATTGAAATTAAAAGGGAAAAACAACTTAAAGAAAATTGGGCAAAAATGAGAAAGGAAGAAATACCCTTACTTGGAAGTGTGCTTCCAAAGGCTAGAGAGAGGCTTCTGAGAGGCTTAATGGGAGATTAGGGCACCTTGGGAGGATTCTAGAGAGATTAGGGTAGAGGTTGGACGAACTCCAAGGGCTTTTAGTGAGGAGGAAGTGGGATCTTGGGTGGGTTTATATAGGAAAGGTGAGGGAATTCTTTATTATTTAGGTTTGGGACCACTTATATTAAATTAATCCATACCACAAACCATCCCATGGTATTTTACCTTGTAATTTGGAAAAGGGAATAGGAAAAAATTATTTTATAAGGGCAAATTCCGAACTTCTTAAAATATTAGGGTTGCTTATGTGGAGGTGAGTCACACTCCCATGGAAATTAATTTAAAAAGGAAATGTGTTGAATATGTCTAGAGGGGTCCATTAATGCTTTGAAAAATAAGTCAAAAAAACCCAAAATCACTTTATTTTAATGTTAAAACATATATTGGCCGAACATTAATATTATATTATTTTATTACATCACTATTGGTTCATTATGATGTCATAAAACACATTATATATTTAAAAGGTATTTAATTTTTACCCAAAAAGTTGACTATCTTAGAAAATTATGAAAATTTCACCGTTGGATAATTTCGACATCCTGATTCCAAAAATAACATTTATTTTATCTATGTAATTTTTTAAATATTATAATTTTCACTTTTAAAATAAAAACCCGATATTTATCGAAAATTCACAGGTCTGGACAGAAATGGCTTTCAAACCTTAATAAAAATTATAATTGCATTCATAAAATTATAAGATAATTTATAATTAATAAAAATTAATTTAATAATAATAATAATATTTTATTAAAATATTATTTAATTCAAAAATCCCTTAATTTAAAAAAAATAGAATTCTTAGTTAAATAATAACTAAAAACACTATTTGTACTTTAAAAACTATTTACAATGTATCAAAAATGAATAGAAATTATATTCATTATTATATACAAAAAAATAATGTACCTGAACATAGTACTACATATTTGTTACATAACCCCTTAAAACAGATGCATAAGACCTAAGGGTAAGGTGTGCGATGGTGACAAACTCTTGGGGTGGCTCGGATTACATCACTCGGGTGGTAATTTCAATCAACTTTTACTTTTCCCGTAGATGGTCACGTTCAAGCTTGAAAATATGAATCTCAGCTTGGGCTTGGTCAAGGGCGAAGCCCAATGACATCCCCTCGTTTCCGAGCTCCGAAAAATGGGCTTCGAACGAACATATTCTATTGGACGTGGCCATCACTTCTTTTGTCAAAGTAAAATTGGATGTGTTAAAGCCCTATATTAATACTAATCAAGTGATCACTGTTCAACGACTATATTAGCAACGATCAAAATTCATATCATAAAACCAATGATGTTGACAATTTATATAAACATAAATAGACATTTAATTAGATCAAGAGGTATTTCCATTAATGAAACTTTGGGTCATTACAAAATACACCTGGAGAATGTTGAGACAAAAATGAAAACATAATAACCTTCATGTCCTTGTGTGCATGAAGAATCTACCTCCAATCCATATTTTTTTTCCTCTAGTAGAGTTTGGTGATATTTTGGGCATGGATTGCCTATCTGTTTATCAAGCTAATATTGATTGCAGATCTAAAGAGGGTTATTTTCAGAAATATTTACAGTTTATGTTCAAGAATGAACCCTTTATTTTGATAACATATCAGGAAGCTGAGAAACTAGTAAAATATGGAAATGAATCTTACCTTGCACATATTGTTGAATAAAAGGAACTTTTCAGATTAATGTCGTGCTAGTGGTATATGAGTACCTTGATATTTTTAGAGTTAAAGAAGAAATTGCATGAGTTATTGGATAATGGTTTCATTCGACCCAGAACATAACCATTGGGTTATCTTGTCTTGATTGTCAAAAAAGATATGGTTCAATGATACTTTTCATTGATTATAGAGAATTGAATAACATCACTATTATGAAAAAGTATCCTTGGTCTCATACTAATTATTTGTTTGATCTTCTCCATGGGGTCAGTATTTTTCTAAGATTGACTTGAGACCGGGGTACAATTAGTTGAATCTAAAGGAATCGTCGATTCCGAAAACTGTGTTTCGTACTAGATATGGTCATTATGGATTTGTAGTTATGACTTTTGGTTTAACCAATGAACCTTTTGTCTTCATGGATCATATGAATATAATTTTCCATGTGTTCTTGGATAAATTTGTGGTTGTGTTTGTTGATGATATTTTGGTTTATTCTAATTGTAAAGAGGAACATGAATGTCATTTAAGGGTCATCATGCAATCATTAAATGAAAATAAACATTATGGGAAATTCAGAAAGTGTGATTTTTGGTTACAAAAAATTTCTTTCCTTGGTCACATTTTAAAAAAAAAATGTAATAAATATTAATCCTTCTAAAACAATAGTTGATGAAGAATGACCATGAACAACAAATTTAACTGAGATCCGTAGTTTTATTGGTTTAGCAGGTTAATACCATTGGTTGGTTGAAAATTTTTCACGGTTATCTAGTCCAATTACTAATATAACTCGAAAAGGTGTTATGTTCATTTGGACAAAATAATGTGATGATTTCTTTCAAGAATTGAAAGGTTGTTTTGTGAATACTCCATTTTTGGCATTGCCTTCAAGAAATGGTGAGTTTGTTTTTTATAGTGATGCCTCATTGAAAGGTCTTGGATGTTTCCTTATGTAGAATGATCAGGTAATTCCTTATGGTTCACGTCATTTGAAACCTCACGAATTAAATTACTCTACATATGATTTGTAATTAGCTATTGTTGTTTTTTCTTTGAACATTTGGAGGCAACATTTGTATGGAGTAAAATGTGAAATATATACTGACCAAAAAAAATGATATATATATTCACTCATAAAGAATTGAACATGAGACAGAGGATATGGCTGGAATTAATCAAGGATTATGATTTCACGGTCCTTACCATCCAGGAAAATCAAATAAAGTGGCTGATGATTTGAGTCGAAAATGTAATGCCTCATTAAACATGCTACGTTTGGAACGAGATCCTTTGATTTTTGATTGATGAACTTTGAAATAGATGTTTTTTGTGAAAGAAATTGTATTTTTTTTGTTTCATCTGTCATTAAAATCATCTCTATCTGTCAGAATAATGAAAGCGTAGAAGGACGATAATTAGTTTCAGAAAAAGGTAGATTTGGTTTAGAAGGGTAAGTTTCCAGATTTTAACGTTGATAATGATTGTGTTTTAAGGTTTGGGAAGAGATTATGGGTTCCTTGTGATTCATAGTTGAAGAATGAGTTGTTATGTGAATATCATAGTTCTTCGTTTTCATTTCATCCGGATAGTACTATGATATAGAGAGATCTTCGAGAGTATTACTGGTGGGATGGAATGAAATGAGATTTTGCAGATTTTACTGTAAAGTGTTTGACTTGTCAACATGTTAATGCAGAGCAGTAGATACCAAAAGGGATTTCTCAGTCTTTACATGTGCCAGTGTGGAAATGGGAAAATATATCCATGGACTTTGTTGCGGGGTTACCGAAGACATCTCGAGGTAATAATTCAACTTGTGTTATAGTTGATCGATTGACTAAATTTGATCATTTCCATCATATTTAAGATACATTTTCCCTAGATAAACTTGCTCGGTTGTATGTAAAAGAGATAGTCAGGTTGCGTGGTGTTCCCCTCTCTATTGTATCTGATCGTGATCTCAGGTTTACTTTTAACTTTTGAAAAGGCCTTCAGAAGTCGTTGGGTACTGAATTATATTTTTGTACATCTTTTCATCCTCAATTAGGTGGGGTGTCAGAATGAAATATTCAGACCTTGGAAGATATGCTACGGGATTTCTCGATGGATTATCATGGAATTTTGGACCATCATATTTCTTTGGTTGAATTTTCATATAATAATATATTTCATTCTAGTAAGCAGATGGTTCCATTTGAGGCCTTATATGGAAAGCATTGTCGAAATCCAACTTCTTGGGATGGAGTAGGAGAATGGAAGATTATGGGAATAGAATTGGTAGATGAGATGGTAGAGAAAGTTCATCTGATTCAGAAGGAAAAGGGAACAACTCAGAGTAGACAAAAAGTTATGCAGATAACTGGAGGAAGGATCATTCTTTTGAGGTAGGTGATCATGTCTTTCTCAATGTTTTTCCATGGAAATGTGTGACGCGTTTTGGTATAAAGGGAACGTTGAGTTTGAGGTTCATTGTACCTTATGAAATCCTAGAGAAAGTTCGATCAGTAGCATACAAAGTTTCTTTACGTCCATGTTTATCAGAAGTACACAATGTTTTTCATGTTTCGATGTTGAGAAAGTATATGCCAGATACATCTCATGTATTGAGCCCAGAGATAATTTAGTTGGAATGATTTTCTTTTATGAAGAACAACCAGTTCAGATTCTTGATCATAGAGAGTAAGTATTGATGAATAAGGTAATTCACCAGGTAATTATTTTATTGAAAAACTATATGGTTGAAGAGGAAATGTGGGAATCTGAAAATGATATGAAAGATAAATACCCCACATATTTTGATAAGTGAATAAAATTTTCAAGGATGAAATTTCAAAAAGGGGGGATGGATGTAACATCCCAGGTAAATAAAGAATAATATATTTTCATACTTATTAATATTTGTGAATTAAATATAAATTTTATTTTAAAAGGGTTTCTATGTTATATAGAATACCCGATACGCAACAAAAGGTTTCTTTGAAACCTTATATTGCACACTGATAATATAATATTATTATTTTAAAGGGAAGTTAACTCCTAGCTGTTTTATTGGTAGGAATGAACAAAAATAAATACAATATTATTATTCATATATTTAAATGTATTTACCTTTATCCAATAGAATTTAGACGCTTAAAATGTGAATGAGTCTAATTTTAAGAATAATTTAACTTAAAAGGTCGATATACCTCCTTTTAATGTTGAACGCTCATTAAATCTAGTTTTGGTCACTTTAATAAATTATATTTGACCGAATAAAATTCCATTTTATAATGGGTGCATCAAAATTTACTTTTTCTAAATATTTGGAATTTTTCTGATAAAGTTCATTTTTTAATGAAGAGTGAAAAATATTGTATTTTAATTCAAAATTTCATTTTCATATAATTTATTTATATTTCTTGATTATCTTTTTAATTATTTATAAGTGTAATTATAATATATTAATACCATTTAATCCAATTTTTGTAATTGAAATTAATTTCACCTTGAATTTGGACATAAACAAGTGTAAATCTTTTGATAGTTATTGTTTCTTGAAAACATGCTATTTTTTATCAACGGGAATTAATTTTAAATTAATTAATTAAGCATCTATATTTATATTTTTCTAAAATAGAAATTATTTTTTAATTCAGAATATCAAATATAACATAGGCTGATTTTTTGTTATTTTTCTGAAAAACATCAATTTGTGATTAATAGTGAAACCACTTAGTAGTAGTTAAAAAACTGAATTTTTCCTTAAAATAAAATTTTACCACTTCTGTGGATTAAATTTTGAAAATCCGACATAAACGGTTGTTATTAGTAAGTAAAATTTGGTTCAATAAGATGAAAATAATTATTTATGAATAGTATCTTTTGACTTTTATTCACCTCGGTTAAAGGTAAATAGTGTAATTCAAGGTAAAAAGATTATTTTAATAATTCAAAATTATCTTTAAACATATATTAACCTTATTGGATGAGAAATGTACAACCATGGGCATCCATGGGTCTATTTTGGGACCCCATGGAGCCACTTATGAATGATAATGACACATTAGATTAAATAATTTAAAGTAAAAGAAAAAATGACATAAACAATAATCTTATAGTACATTAATTTTAATATGGTGTTATATAAGTAATATTTTCGACTATAAATTTTCTTTACAAATATAAAAAAAATTCTTACATGACAGTAATTTTTTTATAATTTTTATACATGAAATAAATTAAATTATTTATTACACAATAATGATGCAGTGTTTACCTCATTAATAAATGATTCAAATAAATAATATTATAATGATTAAAATATTATACAAAACCTGTCCAATTTCTATTGTATAATTTTATTTCCACCATTTTTAATCTTATATTCATCTCTAATTATTATTGGGACTTTAGAAACCGAATATAATTATATAATAATATAATATGTTCACACTTTCCCAAAGAGCCCTTCCTATCCCTTATAAAAGAAGTCCACTTCTATCTAGTTCCACGCACCCCAAAAGCATTTTGGCTCGTAAAAACTGAGACCAATTATTATCCCTACATCCCTCTCTTCCAACTGGAAGCTTAACCTTAGGAAGAAGTCACTTCAACAAACCATTTTGGTTCAAAACAAACGATGTTATCCAAATTATAGATAATAGTTTCTCTTGACTTCTTTTCTTTTATTTTACATTTCCAAACCCTAAACTCCTTCTATATTGTAATTTTATAGCAACACTAGTATCCTATCTATACTAGGATGTTTTTATTAAAAGGATTATAACTAAATTTATACACACGTCCATCTAATTCGTGGAGAACATAATGTTTCTGTGGATGGAAAACTAACGCCTCGCGAAACGATGATTGTTCAATTACCTCCTACCACCTCTCATAGTGGCCATTAAGATGGAACTATATTTATATAATATATATATTATGTTTATATTTTCTGCATTCTTCTGTATTTATCTATTATAGCATGCCATTATTGTTTCCATTATGTGTGAACATGATAATTTCATTTGAGGAAGTGCGGACTACAGCCCCCTAAAAGTGATATGACTCATTAATTCCATATATGATATGTATAAAGGATGGAGTTAATTATATTATATGATATTATAATTGAATTATAATATACCTATGTATCATTATGTTTTAATTCCAATAAAATAAGAAGTAGAAATGGAAGTAGTGTTCATGCATACGTACGGCTTACCGTCTCCATGAATGGTGCATTTCATTTGTCAAACCTTAAAATGTTATGTACTATTATATATATATATATAGATATACTAGATATACATGATATATATGATATCTAAATAATGAATATCATTCTTTATATAATAGACTATTGACCACATGGACACCTTGTAAATATAAGGTGTTCATTTTGGACTCTAGTACCAAATATCGATAAAACAACCATTATTAACATAAATTATTAAATAATATTTATAACATGGTAATTATTGATATAAAGGACTAATAAACTTGAAAATGGTTCTTAATAAAGTATAAATTAACTTTATTTTAATATTTAGGAGATTAAATAATGATCAATTCAAGTCAGACACGAGGTTTGGGACTTCGTCTCAATCTCTTTTCATTGAGGCATATTTTTCATTAATGCATAACTTTATTTTATACGGTGTATAAAACCCATTGATTTTTACTTTTATTCAAAATGAATCTTTTTCTAAGAAGCGTTTTACTAAATGAAAAAATGAATGTTCCTTTTAACGCATGCGGTGACAACGACCTTTTCCGTCGCTGAGAGTATTATTTGATATTTGGCTTCCTCAATAGGTCATAATGTTTTTAAAAGAAAATAAATACCATATAACATTTAACATATTTTGGTATTGAAAATTGTTTTGATAAAGTATTCTTTTATTCCAATATATTTAAATGATATTTTGTGATTGAAATGTTGAAATGTTATCATTCCTTTATATTGGTTTTATGTGTTATGATTTTATAATGGTACTTAGACATTTGACCGGTGATTACATGACAAACCAAATGACGGGTGGTGTCGTGAAAACAAGGACGGGTGGTTACGTTATAACCTCCACTGCATTGGGTATGGAAGTCGGTTGTATGGCTATTCCATTTAGTGATATGTGTGGAAGTTGACTGTATGGTTATTCCATTTGAGTATGCTTATGTCCGAAGTTACCTTTATGTGTTATGTGTTATTTATATGGGTTTCATGGTAATCATTTGGTTACAAAAGGTTATGTAGTGATCTTTTATTCAGTGAAGGGTATTTAGAACTTCATAAATGTGGAAAGTATTACTTATGATAAGGTATTCATGGTTTAATTTTTGTTTTGATAAACTTATAGTTTTACTTTTTTTTGTATCCCTTACAAAGCTTTTTATGATCATCCCTTGTTTTGAAATGTTTTTCACAGGACCTAAAGAATATTAGGGTCAAGAATGGGATCATGGAAAAGTCATTCTATATTAATCATTGAACTATAAAATACTTGTTTTCAAGAGTTTTTGTTTATTTGAAAAAAATCTAAACTAAGTGGAAGTTTTTACTTTGTAAATTCTGAAAATAAATTTAATAGTTATGAATTTTTCTTTGAAACACTAAACCTGGAAAGATACTCAATGTGAATTATTAAATTAATTAATGATTATTAATGTTTTATGGTCGGGTCCATATAAATTTAATTTAGCAAGGATTAATTCCTAAACAGACATTTCCTTATCTACATCCTCGAATTGATGTGAATTTTGAGTATTAATGATGATTCCTTACATGTTAACATTGATTAAAAAATATATCATGGATGAATTCTTAAAAACACATTTCCTTTTACAAATCATAGTCATGATGTATGTATAGGGAGCCTGAATGTTGATATATATCACAAAAACCAAATTTATATTTAAAGATGTGATTCCCAAATAGAAGGGTTATCGTATAATTTTATGAAAATTTTAATGAAAAAAGGATATCAAATGAGTCATAATATGATGAAGAATACATTATTTAATAATAACCATGTGTTTAGATGAAAATTTTTTGTTAGTATATAAACAATTTTTCACCAGGGACAAACTCAATGAGAATCTGAAGTAATTATCGTAATAGTTTATTATGATATTACATAAATCCCGGACATATAAAATGGTAGTCAAGTAATAAAATACATTTCTATATAAGGGTGGCCATCTCCAATTAAGATGTTAGGAGAAAACATGAAATGGGTTTAGTCAATGAAAGTGACACACATGTAGTTGGAATATGAACTAGTTCCATAATTCCATGTGGAATGTTAAGATTCCATAGATATATACTATATATGAATGTGAAAACCATAGTTGTGGATTTATATTCATCGCGGTCGGTGATCAATTATTATGTGAGAATAATAATTCCTACAAGTGTGAAGTATAATGAAATAATATAATATTGAAAAGGATAATAAAAATTCAATGATGGATTCCATGTATCAAATTGAAAAGAGGAATTTGACTATAATTAATGTTTTGGGTATTCAAATGAAATTGTACATCGGTGGTACATGCACAGTACGAATGAGGCTCAATTGGTCATACCATGTCGTAATTCCTAAATCAATTTAAATTTTACTTATCATATATACATTCAATGACCATTTAATTGGTAGTTAGATTTCGAGAAAAACAATCTGGGAAGTTGTCTATATGATGCTACTAGAAAGGGATGCTAACATCATAACATTCTAATAAGTATGAAGGTTATGAAAATCACTTTTAATATTATTCTTAGGATCTTGATCATTTAATATTCATTTGGAATGAATTTATTCCTTGTGTTAACCAAATTTTGGTTGGAGCACCATCCATTTCATGTAAAATATATTCAAAAATATATATAAAATAACTATAGGCCTTCATGTTTAATAAGGCTATAATCAAAGAATTTATTCTCGAGTGATTACTAAAGTAGAAAACTATGTTATATAGAACATGATTGTCTAAGTTATAACAATAGGTTCCTTAGACCTAGTCAATCATATATATAGTAACACTGTATTGGAAAATAAAATTTCAAAAAATCGAGTTAGACTTATTAGTAATGTCACACGTAATATATCAATCAATGTTGACATGTACAAGACATGGGAGAAGATTATTGAGGTGTGTGAAAATCCATACTATTTAGTGAAGGATCCATAATGTATTCAATGATATATAGATGAAATTTTATTTCAAATTTATACATTATTATAGAAAAATATCAGTTCGATCCAAGAGACCAATAAGAGATGTAGTCAGAACTACCCATTTTTACATGAGAACATATACAAGTTATGAACCATTTATGTGGAGAAGAAAGAGTAGTAGTTTTAAGGAGAAAAAAATAGTCATCCTTATCTCCATGTGATCTTAAATCATTGGAAGTCTAATCTGTTGAGTGTTATAAGCTCATAAAATATAGTGGTAGCCATACCTATAAATACAGAGTATGTTACATCGTCTAAGGCTGCCAAGAATTAGTTAAACACAATATTTTTTTTTCTATATCATGCGATCAATCATAATAAGTAAATTATTATAATAATGTAAATTATGATATTCTTACAATCCAAGATACCCAATAACATCAGATGATAAAATTAATATACTCAGGGATACCATCTCTTGAGAAATTTAACACAAGAATGAGAGGTCGCATATAGTTGAATTTCCGCATGACAGAAACATGGAATGCCTAGAAATGAAGTTTTGACCAAGATGAAAACATTATATTGATCATGTGGGAGCAAAAAAGTTTTGATAGTACGTTGAAACTAGTAAATTTGGTAGTATAGAAATATAGGGTTCTTTAAACCAAACATTAAATTAATTTTGACTACCATGGCGTGTATATAGTTAGATATACATGATTTATTCATACCATTATATGGTATAATTTTCAACAAATTCTATTTAATTGTAATGTATTATGGTCTAGATATTCCATATTTATTATACATAGTTGTTGTTGTAATATTATCTGTTGTTGGATAATAAGAATTGACACTTATTCTAATGAATTTTACACATAGTTATCTCTATTAGTTACGATCATGAGGATATACCTATCAATATGAACCCCACATTTTTTTCATAGGTTGTTCTAGTCTGGAATCAGGTGTAATATCTCCTAATATGAGGTAATTACAAATGTGTCATTTGATCACATAATTTTATATATGTAAAAAACCATGATAATGAAATTGGGGCAAGGTAGCATTTGTTGGGTATTTCATTAGTGGTATGGAATTGTTTGAAGGGTCAAGAAAAAATTTGTCTCATCCTTGTAATAGATGTAATATATCTTTTCCCTAGTTGATCATAATGGTTGTACTGTCGTATTACATTGTACAAGTAAGTTGAGCTTAAATGAATTTTCTTAGATCAATAAAAAATAAATAATTAATGTATGATGACATATGTGTGTATCCTACTTTATTAGGTTTTCAAAGACATAGATATTATATTACACAGTTCATATTTTTAGGTTGTTTTTAATAATTATGACTATATATATCTTTTTAGGGGCCTTGATGGGTTTCAAGACTCTATGATAGGTTTGTGAGTATTATTCATTGATATTGAGCTATGGGATTAGAGGTCCACACTTAGTAACATATTCATTAATTATTAATCTTCAGTTGGGTAGGTATTTTGGATATGGTGGTTCCCACCACTACCATCCATTTTTTTCCAACGATATATGATTTATAAAAATATAAATAAATTCATATTATTATTGTTAATAAAATATGTAATTAAATTTATTTATTATATGTATTTACAAGTTATAATGTAAATACTTGGAATATATTATATGAAAGAATATTAATTTAAACAATTCATGGTTCATTTAACATATTTGGGGACTAAAATTTATGTTTAGGGCTCGGGTATTATCACATAATATATATATATATATATTGTATTACAAGATGGTGATAATAATAATAAATTATATTTATGACTTAGTGTAGTTGTAAAAATATCTTTTATATTAACTATTAATTACTTTAGAGTTTTGGAGGAAATTTAAAGTTATTTCTATTACATAATGTGAATAGAGGAGGAGTATATATCACTATGTAAAATTAATTGAAAAATGGAGATAGCATTTATCTCTTCTTCCCCATCATAACTTATAGAGTTATAATATTTTGATCTAGGAAAACAGGTTGTGATCTCTCTCGTTCTTCGTTCGAAAAATGATATGGTGATCATTGGAATTATGAAGGCTTCATCAAATCATTGTTCTAGAACCAGAATTATTATGATCATTGATCCTGTAGTTACTTGAAGCACTTGAGGATGGTGTTGAGGAATTCATATATGGATTTTTCAAGAAGTGACCATTAAAAATTGGAAGACATTAAGAAAATATTTATATCTAAGCTAATATTTTTGGATTTAAATTTGTGCTAAAAATTCCACATTATAGGTAGTTGGATGATTATCATGTTGTATTTCACTAAATAATATTATTTTATATTAATTTTTGGTGGAAGGATTTTAAAAACCATGTTTTGGGGATATTTTTGTGCCCTCTGTTCCATTATGTGTACTCATCCATAATTATTTCCAATGTTTCTTGTTATAGGTTGATATAGATACTGGACGTTTACCTCCTCTACATTCACCATTTTTCTAGGGTTGGAATTTTAATACCTTGTTTAAACTCCTCCCAACCCTTAATCTGGGTTTATATTTAGAATGATTGGAGAATTTATATACTTATAATATACCATTTCTCTAGGATGATTGAATAATTATATGAATAATATAGTGAAAGATATGTAATTAAATTAATATATGTTGTGATGGGGGATGGAGGATAAATATTCATTCATTAAACTCAATGTGATAACAAGATAGATTATATAGGTTTGGATGATTAGATCATTAGGTATACTAGTAATCAAAATAATATATATGAAAACTCATGGGAGTGGGGAAAAATTTTCTATCCCACATAAAATAGATTTGGGTTCTTGATTATGATGTAGATATTATCTCTTCTAAACCCCACTATTAAAGGTTATAGGGGGACCTCGTATATAAATTCTACACTAGAGATGTTTATTTTTTATGGTTAAGTTATACAAATATTGCATAGGGGACAGGTTTTTCCATTACTAACCAAACAATTACACATTGAAATATTAGGGGTGTGTATTTCCTATAGTACATTATAGAAATTTTGAGTTTGTTTATTTTATCTTGGGTAACCTAAATATATGGATCTATATATTTCCTCCAGCATTTCATGACAAGTTCACCAATAGAATTTAAAAGATTTAAGACTATGAACTATTGTATGATAATATTTTTATCACTTTTTTGAAGAACGATGATTATTTGGTATTTTTCATAAAATTTATACATGGGTAGTTTGATCTGGATTATTCATTGTTGTAACTAATGATAATATCAGGTAATACTGACTTTTATATACATTTTCTACTAATACCCATAGATACTAAATATTTCTCAGCATATATAGTTTATTTTGATTTCTATCAATTTATTTTATTTTTCTCATCTCTACATTATAAATTTCATGTTATTTAACTTATGTATATTTAGATCAGCATATCAGAATTCTATAAGACAATAGAATATAGGGTATAACTCTTAATTTAGATAGCTAATTTAGTAGATATATCATAATGAAAAATATGTATGTGTCATCATGATCAACATATAAATAAACCAGGATATGTGATTTGTCTGAATGTTTTATCTCATTATATCTATGAAACATTAAAACATATGCATGGGTTACATTCAGTATTTTTATATTCCATATAACTGTGGAATATGTTATTATTTTCACGACCCATCCTTCGGGCCCTTGCTGTGACTACCCCAAGCCTACCTCCCATAGGCCTGGGGCTGGCGACTAGCACCAAAGGCATAAATCTCGATAAAAGGGAAGACATTTCCTTTATAAAAAAAATAAGACCACATAGTACACAAACTGATGTAAACACTCAGTAAACTGAAAACACAAGTAAGTGGTGGAATGTAAATGGGCCAGTATACAAACCCAACTGAAAGTTCAGTACAAATGAAATGAAAGTACAACAACTAAAAAGTAAGCACCAACCACCAAGCCGTCCCCCGGAACTCCCACCTGAAGGGTGAGTACATATAGTCTCGTTGGCTCCTCATGTCTAGCCATCCTCTCCGTGTACGTCCCACTGAATAGGCCACCTCCGGGTACCGTCCTGCTCCTCAAGCCTCAACCATGTTCAGCGTTGTCTGTCGTCTGAAACCAACACAACGTAGTGCGTGCGTAGCCCGTTCAGGGGTGAGTTTATGTTACTCAGTGGGGACCCCGAGACTCCCGAAGTTCTCCAGAATCCACAAAGGATAAACCACAAAGGAAAGATACAAATACAAGTATCAACCGACTTTACTTAGGTATATTCCCATACATATACCGAAGTCATCAATTCCAGTTCTACTCCAACTCACGAGCTCAAGTATAACCCAATCCACAGAGGAATGTATAACCCAATCCACAATGGAAATTGCGTCCCAATCCACACAAGAAATCTATTAAATCTTATCGAATATGAAGATTGAAAGACAAGACGCAGCTCACATAGGTATACCACTCACAAAGAGGGGTGGAGATGATTGATGTAGCCTCTGAATCATCTCCTCTGCTGAACCCACATAGGATTCAAGTACAGATGACATCACTGCCTAACCCACGTAGGATCCAAGAACATTAAGCATCGATGTCGAACCCACGTAGTATCCATGTATAGTCTTCCTCGCTACCGAACCCACGGAGGATCCATGTACAGCCGTCCTTGCTGCCGAACCCACGTAGGATCCATGTATAGCCGTCATCGTCATCGCAGTCGCAGCCAGCTCTAGGGTTCCCGCACACAGAATGCTCGATTCCAGGAGGGTCCGCTCCACGAGCCAAGGGGGTCGATACATCAACTGTCACGATGACCACAGTTGATGTATCATGAAGTTCTGTCTCATCAATAGGAACTCAACGTGACAGATGGAGTGTTAATCAGACGCCCGATATGAGAGTTATTGGCTTTTTTGTCCCTAGGTCCCGGTTGGTTTTTAAGATAAAACCCTCCTAACTAAACTCCATCTATGTACAAACCTCGATCAGAGTAAGCCAAAAGAACTTTCTCACTAATAGGAATCCAACAAAGTCAACGGTACGTCAATCGGACTTCTACAGCTCAAGTTATAAGTGTTTCCGCTCCGAGGGCCCGAATGGTTTTGTTTTCGAACCAACCTGGTTGTACCCAAATTTCTTCAAAACATTGATTGTAATAAATGAAAATGACCTTATCTATAAAAGGATCCCAACTCAACTAACAGTGCATCATTCAGAGGTCTGTAGCCTCTGTTATGGGCGTTTAAACGAATGTGCCCGAAAGTAGGGGTTTGGGCCCTGTCCGACCCGGCCCAATACCCCCTGGGTCGGCCTGAACTGGGCCAACCTGACCCTGGTCCTGGACCGGCCCAGTTAGGCGCGACTCGGCCCGGCAGGGGTGGCCCAGCACGCGTGGCCGTTGGCTCGACTTTCGACCGAGCGGAATGCGGGGGGGGGGGGGGGGGCTTCCACCCTTGATTGAAGAAATGGCTGGCCATTATGGTCGGCCTTTAATGCGACCGCGGGACTCGAGGGTTCCCGCCTCCAGCTGGTGCCGGAGGACGGCTCAACCGTCCGCTCCCATGAACCGCCGCGGCCATGGGCCGTGGTTCCTACCCTTCCGGGACGATGCGACGGCGATGCGCCCCTCCACCACGGCTCGCCCCTGCCGTGGCCACTTGATGCTTCAGTGTGGCGCTCCGGCACAACGCCCCTCCGTTGCAGCCAGCTCCTGGCCGAGGCCTCCTTTGGCCTCACCGGTGTGGTGTGACAGCGCTGTGATCCTCCATCATGGCCCGCTCATGCCGCGATCTTCTCCATAACCACACGGTGCAACGACACCATGTATCCTCTGTTCCAATCCACAACGATGATCAACAATAAATGGGGAGGAGGATCGGTCGTGTTTGTGCCGTCTGATCTCCTCATGTGATATCGATAGAAAGTGGAGAATTAATTTAAGAAATAATGTTAACTCATACTTGAATGAAGAAACAACCCCTATCCCAAAAGAAGTTCGTGGAAGCTAGTGTCCCAGGGGTGGGTTCTATGATTATGCTGGCGAGTTCCCACATCCAAGGAGGGGATGGTGTCTTACACTGGTTGTAGAGAGGGGAAAGAACGGAACATCGTCTCTCTATGGTGTCAGCATTCTTCGTTGAATAAGTTGATGTTCTTTAGAGAAAAGAGCTCTCTCCCCCCAATCCCTTCACACAACAACTAAACCCCAAAAATAAAATAAGACTTTTCTTATTTTATTACATTAAGACATGAATT
The DNA here is from genome assembly GCA_963277665.1 of Viscum album. Classification (NCBI taxonomy): domain Eukaryota; kingdom Viridiplantae; phylum Streptophyta; class Magnoliopsida; order Santalales; family Viscaceae; genus Viscum; species Viscum album. The sequence goes on along the minus strand of OY728157.1, from coordinate 233,401,141 downwards.
TAAATATTTAAAATTCAAACACAAATATAACTTATTTTATTAAGTGTGATGTCTTGATTAATAAATAGAGAGGGGAGAGTTACAAATTAAAGGGTGTTATCAACTTAAAGATGAGTTAGACGTGTTAGAGGAATTTGAGGGGGTTGGGATCATGTGGGCCCCACCTCACTAATATCCTATCAAGAGGAGATAGGATTTTAGTGGGTCCCACCCCAACTCCTATACCTAGGATTAAACAACCTAGAAAAGAGAAAGAAAATTGTGACACAACATTATTTCACTTTACACCTAATCCATTTTTAAAAAACTCCTCCCGAGAAAATTCAACTTCAATAAAGGTCTTCCTAAGAAATTATTCGTTCTTCGGTTTCATCGGTGCCCTCAGTTTCTATTCCGAGCAGTGGTTCAAAATATAGAAAAAAACCCGCTCGTTCGTTCACTGAACGTACCTGAGCTAATCATCGGAAAATGATTCCATGCACACCGGGCCTCAAAATCAGGTGCCGTCAAAAACTGCGTACTCGTATAATCCCAAAGAATTTAAGAAAAAAACATTTCCTTGAAATTTACAGGTCTTTACATTACTCCCACCTCAGGGCATTACGTCCCCGTAATGATACATCACGAACTAGGGGAACAATTGAGGGTATTGTACACGCATTTGAGCCTCCCACTCCTAATTGCTCTCCTGGAGGTTCTCGTGATGCCACCTGATGCACACTAGAGGAATCTACCACCCACGTAGGACCTGCTCCTGTCGATCCTCGATCTTTACTGGGACCTTCGCAAAGGTCCCCCCTTCATCGTTGTCCAGCTCCCCATGGTCGATGATATGCATCGGATCGTTCACGTATCTCTTCAGCTGAGATACGTGGAAGATGTTGTGAAACATGTTCAACTAAGGTAGTTGATCCAGGAGATAAGACACCTCAAATATCTTACTAAGAACCTGGAATAGTCCGATGAAGCACAGAGATATCTTGCCACCCCAAACAAATCTTCGTAATCTACGTCGAGGTGAGACCCGTAAGAAAACGTGGTCGCCATCCTCGAACTCTAGTGGTCTCCGCCTCCTGTTATCATAGGACTTATGTCGGCTCTAAGATGTCCTTATCCACTCCTGGATGACCTATACCTTCTCCTTTGTGGCCTGGGCAATCTCTGGTCCCACAAGTGCTGACTCCCCAGGGTCTGTCCAACATAGAGGTGATCTATAAAGTCGGTCGTACAATGCCTCGTAAGGTGTCATCCTGATAGAGGAGTGGTAAATGTTGTTGTACGCAAACTCCACCAAGGGTATTTGATCCTCCCAGATGTGACCAAATTAGAGGACACATGCACATAGCATGTACTCGAGAGTCTGAATGGTCCTCTCCGTCTAACCATCTGTTTGTGTGTGAAAGGCGGTGCTCATGTGTAGTTGCATCTCAAATGCCTCCTACAACACCTTCCAAAGCCTGGAAGTAAAGCAAGCATCTCGATTGGAGATGATAGTCAATGGAACACCATGAATCCGTAAGATCTCCTAAATGTAGATACGTCCCAAGAACTCCACTGAGCCCTACTCTCTGATAGATAGAATGTGGGCCGACTAGGTGAGTCGGTCTACGATCCACTAGTTGGAGTCGTGTCCTCTGGATGTACGTCGAATCCCCTTCATGAAATCCATATATATCTCATCCCACTTCCACTCTGGGACCTCTAAGGGCTATACCAAGCCTGCATGTACTTAGTGCTCCGCCTTCACTTGCTGGCAAGTGATGCATCGAGAAACGAACTCTGCCACAACCTTCTTGATACCTGGCCACCAGTACTGTCGTCTGGGGTCCTGATACATCTTCGCTACTCCACGATATACCATTAGAGGGGAAGTGTGGAACTTCCTCAACACCTCCTCCTGCATTGTAACTGGTACCATGTTACGTCCCCGGAAGAGGATGACGTGATCCCCTCCATTAGAAAATCCATCAGGTGCTAGCCCCGAGGATATCTGAGCACGTCACGCCTCACAACCAATGTCTCCATGATGTGCCTCTCTGACCCGATGAAGAAGAGGAGGAGTGACTGTGAGGGAATGAATATAGTCTTCCCCCACTCTATCCACGAAGGATATCTGCAAAGAGGCTAACTCCTCTTTCACCTCCCCAAATAGTTGAATGCCCGATCTCATGTTGAGAGGATCAACCAAAACGTTCCCCTTCCTAGGAGTATAGACAATCTCGAAGTCATAATCCTGGAGGAAGTCGAGCCATCGCCGTTGTCTTAGGTTTAGATCCTTCTATGAGAAAATGTACCTGAGACTCTGGTGGTCATATTATACTATAAAGCGCTCGCCCATCAGATAGTGTCTCCACATCTTCAAGGCGAAGACCACTACTGAAAATTCGAGGTCATGGGTAGCATAGTTCTGCTTGTTCTGTCGTAACTACCGCAAATCGTAAGCGATCACTACTTGCTCCTGCATCAGGACACACCCGGTCTAGTTCCTGATGCATCGTTGTAAACTACGTACCCTATGCCCTCCTCTGACAGACTCAATATGGGCGCAGTAGTCAATCTCCACATCAGCTCTTAGAAGCTCTGCTTACATCTATCTGACCACATGATGGGTTTCCCATTCTTCGTCAAAGCTGAAAGCGGTGCTGAAACTCTGGAGAAACCTATCACAAATCCTCAATAGTACCCATCTAGAACTAGGAAACTCCACACCTCTATCATGCTCCTGTGTTGCTCCCAAGCAAGTACCTCCTCGACCATCATAGGATCTAATTCAACTCCCGCCTCCGAGATGACGTGCCCCATAAAGTGAACATCTTAAAGCCAGAACTGGCACTTTGAGAGCTTACCATAAAGTTGGTGCTCTTAGAGTATACCTAGTACAACCCGTAGGTGTTAGGCGTGCTCCTCCTCGGTCGTCGAGTAAATTAGTATGTCGTCAATGAAGACTACGAAAAACCTATTGAGGTAGGGCTGGATGATTTTGTTCATGAGACTCATGAAAACTGCTAGAGTGTTGGTCACACCGAAAGGCATGAACAAGAAATCATAGTGGTCGTACCGACACCTGAAGGACATCTTCTACACATCCTCATACCAAAATCAGAGCTGATGATAGCCTGAACTGAGGTCTATCTTCGAGAACCAACTGCTCCCTTGATCTGATCATAGAGGTAGTCAATCCACGGAAGAGGATACTTGTTCTTCACGGTCTCCTGGTTCAGGCGACGGTAATCGACACACAGTCGCAATCTCTTGTCTGAATTTTTGGCGAACAATATCGGGGAAGCCCATGGTGGAACAATGGGTTAGATGAATCCCTTTCCCTACAATCCCTCTAGCTATACCCATAGCTCTCGAAGCTCACCGAGAGCCATCCGATATGCTGGAGTAGATATCGGGACTATCCCGGGGTACACGTCAATATAGAAGTCTACCCCTCAGCGAGGAGGTAGTCCGGGAATGCCGTTAGTAAAAACGTCAGCATATTGATCCACCAAAATAGGAAAACTCAGACTCCTCACATCAACTGCTCCCAGGATAAGACTAGCCAACTCATGAGCGATCGGATGTCCTCTCCTCCGAGTGAGTCCATCCTGTGCTGAAAAGGATTCATTCTCGCCGGTGAAGGTGAAACTGCCTCCATCGGTGCGGAAACACTACACCTTGCGCCTAATACAATCAATATGATCATGGACTGTAGATAATCAATCCATACCCAAGATGACATCATAAGGCCTCGATGCTGCTACAAAAATATCCCAGCCAAAGCTCTCCCCTACTAGAGTTAGTTCACACTGCCGACACCAGTCTGTAATCATCGAGTCTTCTCCCATAGGATTCTCTAGCTGTAAGGATCGAGCCAACGGCTCCGTCGGAATCTCCGAGCTCCGAAAAAGGGCTGCAACAATGAAAGAATGATATGCTATTGTGTCTATAGGAACTGCAGCAAGGGTGGAGTATACATAGATTGTACCTCGAATCATCTCTCGTGTGCCGTGTACATAAGCATCCACTTCCTGAAGCTAATCCTGACTCTATCCGCCAGCTCCCTATGCTCGGGGTGGACCTCCTGGTGGTGGTGGTGGTGGTGGTGGTAGAGCCTCAAAACATCGTCCACAACCTTCCACTCGCCCAGCTCTTCTGCCTCATCCTCCTTCTCCCTACGAACCACAATTATCGAACCTCTGCCTTTGCTTGGGTGGTCCCTCAACCATCTGCTGCTGCTCTTCATGGTGGGTCGGGCAGTCACGAGCCATGCGGCCATGCCCGCTACATGCATATCATTTTCTGCCTCTTGTATGACTGGCTCTGCTGCGTGTGCCCCGCACCTCCGAGCCAGTATCCTGAGGTCACCCACCTAATGGTCTGGTCCGCTTGGACCCCTATGACATCCATCGACTGCAAGCTGCAGAAGACTCCACTACATGTCGCCCTGTGGTAGGTCTCACTGCAGGTGTAGGCTCAGCAAGAATGCTCTCTACAAGAAGGGATATCTCCAGTACTCCTACCTACGTCGGTATGCTAAAGAGATCATCGAAGCCCTGATCTCATGCCTCAGTCCCTTCTCGAAGGTCTGGGACCAGATGAATGGGTCATGTTCCTTGTCCATCGAGTAGAATGAGAGATCAGTAAACCTCACCGAGTACTGGGCTAATGTCATGCTTCCCTACCACAGCTGTAGTAGCTCAGGGATGCACACCGAATGGAGGGTGGCAGGAATGAACATTGAGCAGAAGAGGATCTCGAAGTCCGTCCAAAGAAGAGATGCCTCGTCGTTCACCTAGAGAATCAAGCTCCACCAACTACCTGCTACCTCATGTAGGACACTTTCCGCAAGGATCACGATGAGTTCAGCTGGTGTCCCTACTAATCTGATGACTCGAACAACATCCTCCAGCCAATCCTCGGCTGCCTGAGAATCCGTCCCCCCGCGGAACCTAGGTGGTATCTAATGCTGAAACTCATGCAGTGCACTAAGGTGACGTGCACTCTCAACTGCTGGGGCTAGTGGCATCGGTGGCTCGGTGGGTAGAGGTACCACCGGTGCCTCCGCTGTAATGGGGCCCTGCACCGAGGCCTCATCACTCGGTGGGATGTCGTCTAGCATAATGCTCAGAAACCTAGTTGGCTGCTGTCGTTGGGCCATCTTGAAAAGAAACTGGTGCCCAATGGTCAATACAATATACTTGGTGAGTTCACACAAAGTAGTAAAAAAAGAAAATATTTGAACACACATGAAATCAATGTTTTCGTGCACTATGTTGGAAATCAGAAGTCAGGGTCATGGTGTATGGATACGTCGGCCGCCGCACCAACATTGGACTCCCTGGACTGATAACCACACTCAATATTCTTAACATTATTGCTTCACATAGAAGTGATATCAGAGCCCTTAGTTTTCCGGTAGAACCGAACTACTCTAATACCAATTTTCACGACCCGTCCTCGGGGCTCGTGCCGTGACTACCCCAAGCCCGCCTCCCATAGGCCAGGGGCTGGCGACTAGAACCGAATGCGTAAATACAGATAAAAGGGAAGGCATTGCCTTTATAAATGAAAACAAACACCACAGAGTACACAAACTGAAATAAACACTATGTAAACTGAAAACACAAGTAAGTGTTGGAAATTAATTGTGCCAATATAAAAACCCAACTAAAATTGATGTTCAACTGAATAGAAAGTACAAAAACTGAAAAGTAAGCAGAAACCACCAAGACGTCCTCCGGAACTCCCACAAGAAGGGTGAGTACAGACAGTCTCATCGGCTCCTCATGTCTAGCTGTCCTCTCTGTGTATGTCCCACCAGATTGACCACCTCCGGGTACCGTCCTGCTCCTCTAGCCTCAACTACGTTCAGCGCTGTCTGTCGTCTGCAACTAACACAATGTAGTGCAGGCGTAGCCCATGCAGGGGTGAGTATATGTTACTCAGTAGGGACCTAGATACTCCTGAAGGCCTTTAGAATCCACAAAGGTTAAACCACAAAGGAAATATAAAAATACAAGTATCAACCGACTCTACTTAGCTATATGACCATACATATTACTAAGTCATCAATTCCTATTCTTCTTCAACTCACGATCTCAAGTACAACCATGTCCACATAGGAAAGTATAACTCAATCCAAATGGGAATGTACGTCCCAATCCACACAGGAAAGCTAGTCAATCTTATCAATGATAAATATTCAATGTCAAGACTCAGCTCATATAGGTATACCACTCACAAAGACGGGTGGACATGATTTAAGTAGCCCTTGAATCATCTCCTCTGCTGAACCCATGTAGGATCCAAGTACAGATGTCGTCGCTGTCGAACCAACGTAGGATCCAAGTATAGTAACCATCACATCCGAACCCATGTAGGATCCAAGTACAGTCGGCATCGCTGCCAAACCCACAGAGGATCCAAGTACAATCGTCCTCGCTACCGAATGCATGTTGGATCCAAGTACAGCCGTCATCGTCGTCGCAGCCGCAGCCAGCTCTAGGGTTCCCACACACAGTACGCTCGATTACAGGAGGGTCCGCTCCACAAGCCAAGGGGGTCGTAACATCAACTATCACGAATTCCAATTTTGAGGTTTCATGAAGTTTCGTTTCATCAATAGGAACTCAACGCCATAGATGGCGCGTCAATCGGACGCCCGGTCTGAGTGTTATTGGCTTTTTTGTCCTAGGGGCCTCGTTGGTTTTTAAGTTAAACCAACCCGACCGTACTCCAACTATGTACAAACCTCGATCTAGTAATCTAAAAGAACCTTCTCACTATGAGTAGTCCGACAAAGTTGAAGGCACATCAATCGGACGTCCGGAGATCATGTTATAAGCGTTTCCGCTTCGAGGGCCCGATTGGTTTCGTGTACGAACCAACCCACCAGGCGCGGCCCGGCCCAGCACCGGAGGCCCGGTCCGGCATGACTGGCCTGGTCCGGCGTGGGCCGCCCGACCCACGTGTCCGAAGGCTCGGCTTTCGGCCAAACGGGATGAGGGGGGGCACTCCCCCCCCCCATGATTGAAGAACGTTCTGGCCATTATAGCGGGCCTTTAATGCGACCGTGGGACCCGAGGTGGTCCCGCCTCAATCTCGTGTCGGCGGTCGGCTCAGCCTGCTACTCTCCTGAACCACTGCGGGCATGGGTCATGGCTCTTGACCATACGGCGCTGCGCGGCCACGCCCCGCCCCTCCGCCGCGGTCCCCCCCCCCCCCCCCCCCCCCCCGGCCGCGGCCCGCTCCTCGCCGCGGCCTCCTTTGGCCTCTCCGGCGCGGCGCGACGGCGCTGCTCTCCTCCACCGTGGCCCACTCCTTCCACGGTCTTCTCTGTCCCCGCACGGTGCAACGACACCGTATCGACTCCATTCTAAGCCACAACGATGATCAAAAATAAAAGGGGAGGAGGATCAGTCGTGTTTATGCTTTCTGATCTCCTCCCGTGATATTGATATCAATTGGAAAATTAATTTAATGAAGAACGTTAACTCATACTTGAACGATGAAACAACCCCTACCTCAAAAGAAGTTCGTGGAAGCAAGCGTCATGGGGGTGGGTTGATGAATGTGTTGGTGAGTTCCCGCATCCAAGGAGGGGATGGCGTATCACACCGGTTGCGGAGAGGGGAAATAACGACACGTTGTCTCTCCTTGGTGTCGACGTTCTTCATCGTTGAAGATAATTTTTTTCAGAGAAAAGAGCTCTCCCCCCCAGTCCCTTCACACAACAACTAACCACCAAAAATAAAATAAGACATGTCTTATCATATTACTTCAATACATGCATTTAAATTTTTAAAAATCAAACTCAAATCTCACTTATTTGATTAAGTGTGTTGGCTTGAATAAAGAGGGGGGAGGGGAGAGTTAGAAATTAAAGGGAGTTGTCAAATTAAATAGGAGTTAGAGGAGTTAGAGGAATTTTAAGGGGTGGGGCTTGTGTGGGACCCACCTCCCTTATATCCTATCAAGAGGAGTTAGAATTTTAGTGGGTACCACCCGAACTCCCATACCTTGGAATAATCCACCTAGAAAAGTGAAATAATAATTGTGACACAAAATTATTTCACTTTACACTGAATCCATTTTTAAACAACATCTTCTAAGAAAACACAACTCCAATAAAGGTTTTCATAAGCAATTATCGGTGCTGCGGTTTCATCTGTGCCCTCAGATTTCGATTCTGAGCTCCGTTTCAAACGTTATAAAAAAACCGCTCATTCGTTCACTGAACGTACCCAATCTAATCTTCGAAAAATGATTCCGGGCACACCGGGCCTTGAAATCGGGTGCCGTCAGAAACTGCGTACTTGTAAAATCCCATAGAATTTATGAAAAAAAAAATTCCTTAAAATTTACTGGTCTTTAAAATTAGATAATAATGGTTATTAAAATTATTTATATATAATTTCTCTCATGTTGTATGGATACCTCAACACGGGTCACTGGCCCTTTCCCCATTGGGTGATGGATCAAGGATTTCTACTAGAGGATGTTTTCGGTATTGAGGTGTGTAATGATAATAACATAGTGGTTTTATGGATCAACTATTATTTTTTAATTTTTTAATAGTGAATTTTAATATATATATATATATATATATCCGTTAATTTTAAAATTGACTGGGAATTATTTTATCATTATTTAACTATAATAGATTATTGAGGGTTTGTTATAAGTGTTTTATTTTTCTTTTTATTCATAACATAAGAATGATTCATGGGTTCATGGGTCTCAATTGTCTTTTTCATGTAAAATTGTGGATTATCAGGTGAAGATTTTTATTTAAAAAGAAATTTTTAATTATTTAATTGTTTCTATATTTTATTTTATTTTTAAAAATTATAGGTATTTTATTGTTGTTTTAATGTTTAAATGTAATAGTATTTTTCTCAATGTGTTCCATATTTTTAAATGAGTTATGTTATTTAAATTTATTTATTTTGGATTTACTTTTTGATGTGTTTTGAGAATGAAATGTGTTTATGTTTTAAATGGTAAATTATTTTTTATGAACTTATTTTTTCCATGAATTAGTGGGAACCCTTGTATGAGTTATTTTAATTCATTAATTAACTCCAATTAGGTAGTTTTAAATATAAGTTAAATTATCTAAATCAAAAAAAACATTTTATAATCTTGATGATTATATAATTATTTTGTGTAATATTATTAATAAAATTTAGTTATAGAAGACGTTTCATTTGGGAATAACCTATGAAATTTATATTTTCCTTTAATAAATAATTTTATATTTATATATATGAATTTAATTTTATATAAATCATAATTATTTTTGTTAGATGAAATGTTTTTTAACTATTATTTAAAACAATATATTAATATTAAAATTTGACTTATTTTAAAAGGGAAGTGATGTAGTTTTAGAACATAATTGGAATTTAATATAAATATTATATATATATATATAATTTTGGTAAGTATTAGATTATGATTGCTTGAATGGATATTGGAAAACATATGAATGTGTTTTGATTTAATTATGTCTTTATAATATTGATTTTTTGTTTTTTTGATATGTAAAATTCATTGAATCAACAATGGTAATCTGAAAAATTGTATTTGTGTCTAAAAAATGATATATTCAATACTATTTTAAAATTATAATATATGCATGATAATTATTTCAAAAAACATTTGTTTTATTTTTTATAGGGTTATAAATTAAGTTGATTTGAATGGTTTTTGACACATTTATTCATTATTATATTATCATCATTAGATAAATTTTTAATTTATTATAATTGTTTAAATTTATAACAATTTCATTTCAAATTAAATTAATTCTTTTAAATTAGTTATTGTAAGGATTGTTGGGTCATGTTTTGTTTTATATGGAATGAAATTTTTTATTGGAACCAATATAGTAATAGTTTTCTTTATATATGACTGAGTATGTTACAAATTGTATTAAAGGGAAATTCAGGTTGGAATTTGCATAGATTGGTGATACATGTATTAATGGGATGATGTTTATTTTATATATAGTTATTTTATAAACAATTTTTTTTAGAAAAAATGTATTTTATAATAATATGTTCCTAAATATTTAGGTTTTATGAAATTATAGTGATGTTTTAGTGGAATATTTATGTGTTTTCAGAGTTCTATATTGGATGATATTTAGTTTAATTGATGTCAAATGATAAATATGATATTTATTTAGTAAAATTGAAGGGGTTTTTAGTGGAAATAATTATATAAATGTAGTGATAATAGATAATTAGAATCTTTTTTATTTTAATATACTATTATAAAATAGAATTTTATTAAATAAATGAACAATAAATATTTTTCCTTTGATGATATAATCACTCCAAGATACTCATCCTAAGACTGAAAAAGGTCAGTAAGAGTCATCCTCCTAATTTTATCCACCACAGATATCTATTGGATATCTAAAATATGAATTGTTTGGAATTATTATAATCAGTACGAGATATTCTAAAACCTTTTATAAATGGTTTAAGAATGATTCAATCCATTTAGTGTCATAGTATGAGGATTTGGAACACGTCTTAATATAAATAACTTGTAAATATTTTTATATACATCAAACACAATTTTACTTGTCATATGAAAAATCATTGAGCATCCAAATATTTCAAAAACATTATACTTTTTTATTAAATAATTTTTTATTAAATAATTTTTTTTTCTTTTAAAAAATCATACTTGATGTTAAATGATCAAAAATAACTATTATATGGTTATACTAATAAATATGACATCATAGATATAGATAAATATGTTTAGTCATGTGTTATAATATAAAATATATTAACTCAAACACATAACCACATTGTAATGAGAAAAATATAAACAATGTACACACTGTAAAACCATGAGATTTTGTGAAATAGATGTTTGAAAAAATTTATATTTCCTCAATAGATTACATTACCTGAAACTCCTAGTTTTAACAAACTACAAAAAAACTGTTAATATTATTATTTATTAAAAGACCATCATCAGATATCCATTTAATATGGAGGCATGAATTGGAAAAAATGTTTAATATAATATTTATATTTTTTATAAAAAGAAAACATTGAGATAATAAATTATTTAAATATCAGTAAAATATTTCTATGTTTTGAAAATAATTTTTCCTAAAACAATTTATAAAATATTTTAGAAAAACAATAAAATAAATTTTTTAAACTTTAATAAAATTGATTTTAATTTTTTTGAAATAATTATATAAAAAATAACTGATTTTGTTTTTTGAATATTCTTTGAAACATAAATTATTTATTGGATAGCGATGAATAAAGATTTTTATAAAACAATTTCATTTCAATTCTATAAATTATGTAAATAGAAAGTAACATTAGGTATCTAATACTATTTCAAGAAAAATTTGTATTATTTATTAAAATAATTTATAATTAATTAATTTCAATTCTATATTAAATTTTATTTTAGTAAAAAATTATTTTTTCGTTTAAAACTAGATTTTTTCAAAAAAAATGGGTGAACTGTATAATGATTATCCATTACTATTATTTTAAAAACCACTAATGAGGAATTATTGTTATGAAATTTAAATATTTAAATAAATAAATTTTTATTATTAATAATATAATGATTAATACAAGTCATAATGTTCATATATAATAATAATTTTCATAAAAACCACCTATAGAAAACAACTTTTTCATCACGCCTATGGGTTTAAATTTAACTAAAATTATTCCACCACTACAAATATATTATGGTATATTGGAATAAATATTTTTATTAATAGTTTTTTATATGATTCAATAATGGTGAATTAATTTTTAGTCATAATATATAGTGAAAACAATAAAAATATATTACTGCATATAGAGTAAAATATATTTAACCGGTGCTAAACTAAAAATATACAGATTAACATGAAATAAAACCAAGTCTAAAATATATTGGATAGAAATATTTATAACTAAAACATTATAGGTATCTATAATTTTTCATTTTGAGTCTTTTTGTATATTATAAATGTGGGTACATATTTTTCTTTTAAAAAGGTAGAAGTGTTCCACTCACATTACATATAAATTTCCACCAACAATCAGCTATATTTGAAACCACAAGGACCATTTTGTCTTTCAATAACTACCGAAATATATTTTTTAAATATATCCCCATGACATATATTCCTTATTGTAATAAAGATGTTATCCTTTAACACCTTTTGGATCTTACCTATGGATGTTGTCTGAAGAAGAGGTATCAGGCCTAACAGAGAGTAATTATTTTATTTCATCTTACACATATTTAAAATTTTCTTCAATTATGATTATATAATAAAAAATTTTATCTAAAATAATAAAAAAAAATTATGTATATTTAATAACCTAAATACAAATCTTTTTCCATCAAATGGGATTCAAAATCATCATTTGTGTGTATCGAGAACTAATGTCTCACATACTGATGTTATTCGTTGTCCATCACCAACATAAAGGACTAGATAAAATAATATATTTTATTATCTATATGTTGAATTTATGAGATTATTATACTTGTGGAATTATGATACACATATATCAAATTTCTTCTAATTCAATTGATGATACGATAACATCAATCATGTGTTTGGAAGACTACAACCATTTGAAGTAATATGCTTATTTTCCACTATCTCATTGCAATGAAGGTTATTAGGGTAAATATAATTAATATATGTGATATATATGAAAAAAAATCATATTTTAAATTTTATATTATATACCATTTTAATATTAATTCATCAAGAAAACGGAAACACCATTTTTGCATACATGCAGCTAATCGTTCCCATGAACAATGTATATCATTTTTATCTCTAAATAATATGGATTACTTTAAATAAATTTATTTTTAATATATATGATATTTATATAGTGTTTATCCTTCAAGATATTTTTAATCCTAATAAATATTTGAGGTCCAGAAATACAAAATCCCATCATACATTAAAAACAAAGTAGTTGTCAACCAAAATAATATTTTAAAATGGAATTATTATTAAATAGGTAAAAAAAGGAAATAAGTAATTCATATATTTAATGATATAAAAATATATATATAATTAAAAATTAACTAATATTTATTATCTATGAGGTTCTAACATCAAAGAAAGATGTCGATACTTATTGTAGAATATTTTTATCTTGTATTGTCATTCTTTGACAGAAGTTATGTTATACAACTATTTACTTTAATGAAGTGCATATACAACCCTTGTAACAAAATATTCTCTTATTTTAGGTATTTATCATCTCTCTTTTAATTCACCTTATTGTTTGGGTGTGTATTGGGGCCTCCAAGGAATGAAATCCTTTATTGGAAAAAATGACCAAATGTTTTGGGGTGCATGTTTGTTAGAATTAATACGGGCCATGTATAAATGTGATAATGTATTAGGAGCTTTTACTTTTGGGTATGGGCTTACAATAAGGATTTTTATAAGTTTTTCTATATAATATAGACACCGAATTATATCACATCATAAAAGGGTTACAACATGCGAATCTATTGTCAAGATGATTCCATTAATCTATTCAGAGAAAGAAATTTTAACACATTGTGATATTTTTCTATGTCATTAATAGTTAAATCCATATTTTATAAATAAATCAAGTAATTCTTCATTATATTTTTCATTCATGGAGTTTTCAATGATATTTAGATTCTAATATTGTAATTTTCGTATACTGTAGGGATTATTGTATAGATCAACTGATTTGTTTTCATTTGGAAGACATGCTTCTCCCTATAAACCTAGGAGATCACTCATGAAATTTTTGGGGATATATACTGCTAGATAAATTTATTTATCAGTTTTTATTCATCATTATTGTGATTTATCAACATGGTTAAGTGATCCTTATATGTCATCATTCTCATTAAATGTTACAGAAATGGTGCACTATTATTTCAGATATGTTTCTCTTGTAGTTTCAATTATCACTATCATTTCTAGATCCAAATTGTAATATTCTGATAGATTTTAACCATTGTGTTTGTTATTGTTTAGTGTGAGTGTTTATAGTTGCATGTTTTTTGTTATCTTCTCTGATGACAATTTTTTATTGAACCGATAAAGAGATGTAAAGATTGATTCTACAACACCCATTATTTTCATTTCATTCTTCCATATCGGTGGAACAAATTATGGGAATCTGAAAAAATATATTGAGGTAGGTTGTTAGGTCTTTAGTCTATTATGGATGAATTTTGTTAATTTGGTTATATAAATTGTATTATAAATGTACATGAATGGTGGAATTGTTTTTTTAAATGGTTTATTGTGAAAATATGGGGTTCCCCTTATTTATGTGAAAGAAATGTTTTTAAAAATTTCATTGTGAAATAAATTTATAAATTTATTTCCCATATTGGTTTTTCTGAAATAGTTTAGAAAATTGTGCTCATGGGAATTCTTGGGTACTTAGGAATATGTTATAGAAACTTGACTCATCAATTTATAATTTTGGTGGGGTTACTCATAGGATGTTCATCTTATACCTATGTCTATTATTATTGGGGAATATAATAACTTTTTAGAGGTTTACAAGATGGAGTGATCATATTACCTCTAGATCTGATGTATTTATCTAGATACATGATGTGAGAAATTTTATATGTTTTTTTATAATTTTTTTCTCTAGGTAGAAATGTTTTGATCTTTGGCATGATATTACATAATTATTTACTCTATAACTTTTTGAATTTGATCTGTTATGTGATACATGATTTATATTAACTTATTTGAAATATTTGGTAGGATTTTATAATGTTTTATAGGTATTATTTTAAAATTTCTATAAATGGGAATGTTATACCATGATTTTTATAGAGAATTGTTTAAAATGACTATCATTCCTTATTTCATAAAATAGTATGAGTATATGTATTGTTTCATGAAGACTTATTATTGAGAGTATGGGTAAAGTGCTTCTTTTTCTCAAAACTTATGCAACCCTTCATTTCTCTATAGACCATGATATGTCTTTTGATATTGGGATATAATATGTTATATAGTGAGGTGGTGAGGAATCTAATAATTTTTTCTATGTAGCATGTGGTGGGATGGTGGAGTTCACCAAAAAAATTCACATGGAGTATCTTTTTATGCATTTTTTTCTTTTTTTTTATTTTATTTGTGCCTTGTATGTTACTTAACTACTATTTGTATGTATTTATTATGCTATTTTATATTATCTAGGTTATATATTTCATCTTATATTGTCCTCAATTTATATATTCTTTATATAGTCATTATATTTTCCCTACATCATGTTTTAAAAAATAATTACATATGGTTCTTATTGATTCTGAGATTATAGTTTCATTATTAAGAGGATCAATAACTCCATTAATATATGTTATGATTTAGGTTGAGTATTTTATTGTGATGGTATTCTGGAAGGTTTAGTTGGAGTTTAGTTTCAATGAGAATGTGTTGCATAGTTTTCGGGTGTTGGTACTCTTGAGATAATATTTTTTGGACCCTGGATGTAGGTTAAAATTAGTTCATGACCAAACATTTCAATGTATAGGCTCATGCTACCATGGTATTTTGGTATTTACGTGAAATTTATTTTGTTCTTAACCATAATATCAATTGTTTCTTATGGTTCTCTATCGTCAACTGATACTTTCATATCATTTATTCATTTCTTCTATTTTTGTGTGTAGAGGTATGCCTCTAAGATGTATTACAAGGGTTCCTCATTAGGGTATAGAGGATTCTCTTCAATATAGTTTACTTCTAGATCAAAATATTTTCACGGGAATCAAGTGGACAGTTTTTTTTATAAAAAATTGTACCCCACGTCCAAAACATAGTTTTTGAGGTACAACCAAAATCATGAAGATAAAGGGAAATATCACTGTAATTATTATTGGGTAATCCAAAATCAATGATGAGTATGAATGAACTTAATGTAGTTCAGGAGTTCATATAAAATTATGATCATCTATTCAAATTCTTCGTTACACCTGATAATATCATGGTACGGTGAGTAGCATTTATACTCAAGGGTCCTAAGAAGAGATAGTTGGATTCCATGGTACACAAAGATAAGTACATTGGATTATATTAGAACGATCATAAGACCCACTTCATTTAGTAGTCATTTCAATAGACATTTATGCTTTAGAAGTCATAGGATTTATCCTCCTTACAGAAAAATAGAGTGTTCATTATAAGTATACACCAATCGGTTTGCACATCGAGATCATTTTCATCCTAAGTTATTCAAGAATGAATATATGAAGCCTCATAAGTAAATATTGGGGTTGTAACCAACTATGAGATCGAATTTATTTATAAAGAGTCATTATACTAAGGCAGAGTGAGTATTTAGTGATGTAATGGATGATATGGCTATGGAAGGAAATGTTGGATGTTTTTACCCTTATCTCCCACATAAGGGAATTATTATTACATAGTAGGGTTGGAAAATGAGGTTGTATGATCATCATAGGAGTGGTGTGATTAGATCATAGAATCATACCTCCTATACACATTATTTTACATCCAGTAGTGCGCCTCTATCATGATATCAGTTTGTAAATAACGGGCACACATATTCTTTTTCATACGAACCATCTATGTAGTATAACAACTATGGAATATTCATCCACCAATTCTGTTTGCGTTAAGATATTTATTCAACTTTTTAATTTCATGGATCATTGGATACAATAGATAATATAGGATAATATGGTTATTTAAATCATGTAGGGCTCCATCTATAATATTGAAGAGATAAACACCATCACACAATGGATGAGTCTCCATAAATGGTCGATTCAGATCCAACAATAGTGAGTAGTAACATGATTATTCCATCTTTGTAGAGAATTATTTATAGGATGCCGATTCCTCTCAAAAAATTTATATATTCCCATTTTTTATATATGCCCAACATTTAAATATAGATCATATAATTTGTTTTGGAGTTAGAGAAACATCCTAGGAAAAGGAAAGAGACAGAATTTCCATTTATTTTATTGTTCAATGTCAATAAATCATGAAAATATAATCTTGGATTATTTAGTTCTCAATCTTCATCAAAGTGACATCATCATCAAGATGTATTGGATTACCAATCAATATTATTTTGTTTATTTTAATCATTATTGAGGCTAATTTCATATTTATAATGGGATATCTCCACTATTTCAGTGAGACTTGGATTCAAAGTCTTATAATTCAACATCATCCGATGCATATCCCAAGTGATTGTTATCAACTATTGTAGTTTAGTTGGATTGTATTTATTTTTGGGGTAATGTTCCCATGGATTTCATTGAATTTCATAATATTTTAGTGAATAATATTTCTGATCATCCTCAAAAGTGGGAGTTCAATTTTATAATACATGCAGTTCTAATAACATTTGCAATTTAAATACCCTAATATCAGATGGCTTCAGAAGAGTTCAAATAGATCAAGATTTAGATGGAAGATCGAATGGTAAAAAGAGTCATTCTCCCTATATATTTTTATGTGTATCCTCTCTTATCCTTATCCATGAAGGTAGATAGTACACATTGATTATATGTAGACTAACAAATGATGAACTGGGTAATGATTAAAAATATGTTTATATTACCCTCTATGGATGAATTTTTTATCATTTAAATGGGGAATAGTGTTATTTAATGATTGATAATAGAAGGAATTATCTTCATATTTTATTATATGATTCTAATATAAAAAACACTACCATCATGAGTCTGTAATTCAACATCAAATATATTCTAATTTTGTTTCGTCTCAATAATTCCCATGATGCTTTGATGAGGATAATGAACCAGATATTCAATTTGTGTGTAGCGTCATTTTTGGAAGTGTTCAGGGATGGGATTTTTGTTTTCTCATGATCTGAGACTGAACATGAGAATGATTTGAGTTTTATTCTTGGGATTTTGAGGTTTCAGCGATTGTATGGACATCATTAAAATTTTGTTTCTAGATATATGGAGTGATGTCCAAAATGAACATGATTTCTATGCATGGATTATTAGTTGATCATAAGAAGGTGAAATATATATTTTCATGGTATGTTCAATGAAATATATTTGATATACAAATCCTACCTGATCATACAAGATAATGTCAACTGTTCATCAAGGATTTCTCAAAGATTTCACAACTATTGACATATCATAATTACAAAGGGGTAAAATTACCATGGTATGAAATGTGCCATTATTAATTTGATGAGTTGAAATGAATTCAGAAATTATTTCCTATTATGATCTTTACTTCCCCCAATAAGGGGTATGTGGTTTTTTGTGATTATTTTAGTACTGGAATGGGATCTGTTCTTATACAAGATAATCACGTGATGACATGAGGATCTCACTGGCATTGTATTCATTGGAATAATTACCCTACTCAAAAATTATAGATTTTATTGATATGAATGAAATTAAATATTAACGACACTTTATTTTTAGCGAGAGTGTTAATATCTTTTATGAATATAACTGTTTATAATAAATAGTTTCTCTTGATGAATTTAATCTATTTTTGGGAATGTTTTTGGATTACCATTATACGTTAGAAATCAATGTTTACGACACTATATAAAGGAGAAAAACATTCATTTGAGTTCTTAATGAGTCAATATACACATTTTTTATTGGTTTTTATGATGCATTAGTTGATGAAAAATATAACAGTACTATTGAGATGGAATTTTATGTTAACCGCTATTCGGAACATGAAAAAGTCTTTTTGGATATTTATTGATTGGATGTCAAATAAAGCCAAATATAGACCCTTATCAAGAATACTAGTCAATGAAATTAAATTAAATACATGGCATGGGTGATTTTATGAATTTTTTTTAGTAAAATAATGATGAATTTTAAAGTATGGGAAGAAGTTTGTAACAGTAGGAAAGAAGGTCATTGAGAAATGAATTATTTAAGTTATTGGAATAAGTTAGTTATTGATGTGAATGGATAAAAATATCTACTGAATAATCCACCCACAATTTAGTGTATATATTTCAAGGAGTATTTTCATTATTCAAACATAGTAATAATTTGATGCATTATTATGATAAAAAATGTTATCAACATCATAAGTTAAGGGAAAAAAGAAAATATCATTTGATCACTATTATTGACTAAGGTGGTGATTTTTTAATGGATGATAGAAGACAAAACATATACTATAGAATTGAAATGGTCTAAATTATCTATGGATCTTCCCAATAATAAATACATAGAGACATTCCAATGGTCCTTATGATTCCACTAAAATGATTTGATATGTAATTATAAGTTAAAACGACTAATTTTACATTGATCACATCCCATGTATATGTTTTTACTATGGTTGATAAATATTGGAATGTGATTCCTAAAAATATTATCATATTCGTATGGGTAAATTTAAATTTATATTAGGAATGGATTGTATTTATATTTTAAATCCAACATTAAATATCGTTAAGGGAAGTCATGATTAATAAAAAAACAAAACATTTAATATCTATTATTGTGATCATAAATACTTACATCTGATGGATATAACATCCTTTACATGGGTTTATATTTTCATTTATAGAGGGTGTTTCTCATAGATGGTTGGTGAGAATATCATCATCAATAAAATTCCATTTCTATTAAAATTTGGAGAAGTCATTCCAGAATTAGTAGTTCATATACTGGGTGCCACACCTATTTAAATAAATATATATAGAATATCCTCGATTTGAATTTCATGAAAATATGAATATAATCTAGGGGATAATTAGAAAGAGATTTATGTTTACATATGACTCACCTTGTGTTTAAACTACTCTATTTGTTAAAAATAAACACAGAACAATGAGACTCATCATTAATGTTTTAGAGATAAAAATGATCATGATCAAGAACATGTATCCCATATCCTATATTGATGATCTATTTAATCAAGTATGCAAAGATCAATACTTTTACAAGATTGAACATCATTCTAGATTTAATCAATTGAGGGATGATAAGGAATTCGTGCCCAAGATAACATTCTATAAAAGGTACATACATTATGAATACATAGTAATTCCATTTGGTCTTCCTAATTTACCATCCATTTTTATGTATTTATTTAATAGAGTCTTTGGATATTACCGTGATCAGTTTGTTGTATTATTTTCAGAAGACATTCTCAACTAATCAAATAACATTTAAAATTATCAATATCCTAGGATATTTATAAACAATAAACTATTGATGTAGAATGTATATGACTAATTTATAGAGTGTGAGTTTTGATTGAAAAAGGTATCATTATTGGGTCATATAATCTAATGATAGGTTATATCCATCGATCAATCAAAGAATTAGGTTACTCATTATTTTCCTGGAATAATTATATTGAATGAGATTCATAGTATATTTAGTTTATTTTGACAATATAAATGTTTTTGGATAATTAATTAGGATTATTTTATCTACTCAACCATCTAAACTCGAATGTGGTCGACATTCTAATAGATAGTTTAATATTTTGAATATTTGATGGCTCTATAAAGAAGATTAGATAGTACACCTATTCTTAAAATACCCAATAGTGGAAAAGGGTCCCTATTTATGATCGATATATCAATTAACGAAATTGGATTTATTATTCTATAGAGTGATATGGTGAAAGATTATTCCTCCAAGAAATTGATGGTTTAGAAGAAAAAATACCCAACTATTGATTTGGAGTTTTCTATGTTATTTTTTGAATTAGTGATATGGAGAAATTATATTTATGGATGAATTTTTTATATGTATATATTGATCAAAATAGTTTACATAATTTGTTAACACTAATGAATTTAAATATGATCTAGAGAAGATGGTAAGAGTTGATTAAATATTATGACAGCTTAATACTTTACAACCCTATTAACGTGAACATCATGACCAATTTGTATGGAGAAAATGATTATTGTTGTTTATCAATGATGAGGATAAAAAATTAACATTTAATTATATATAATGTATGGAGCTCGAAATCTTGAAGGGTATAGATAGATATTATCTTTGTCAACGGAGTGTTCAACCATCTATATAAGTGAACAGTAATAATATGTAGATGGAAGATATAAAAATCCATAAGAATGTGAGAACTATTCTTAAGAATAACCATAATTATTAATTGATGAGAAGGATTAAGAAATATGAATGTGTTCCATCAGAACTTGATTTGAAGGAGTTGTTAGAGGAGGCTTATATTTTTTGGTTCCATATTTATCTTTGAAGTATATGGACGTAGAATGATTTGAAATAGGTTTCCTTGTTGGATGGGATGATGTGATATATCATAGAGATTATATATTTATACTTGGGATGCTATTAAATTACTATTGGGTGAAAAAATTATAATGTGATGTTACTACCATTACACACTCCTAAATAGAAATGAGACAAAATTATCAGGGATTTTGTGGTTAGACTACCCAAGATATCAAAAGGTTGTAATTTTATATTCTATGTAGTTGTTTTATACAATTTTGTTCTAAAAATTGATTACTATTTGATTATATTTATATTAGTATCATCTATATTGGATATATATTATGAAATTGGTATGGCGGAATAAAAGTCCACATTCCATTGTATCTGATCGTGATATGAGGATTACCTTGATGTTTTGGATAGTTGTTTAGAAATCAATTTATAAAATGTTTTTTTAGTAATATATATCTTCCTATGACAATTGGTTAGTATGAGAGAACAATTAATTCCCTATAAGATATCTTGAGATATTTTTCTCATGATTTTTTTTGTGTTGGGTATCGACACCTTACCATAGTTGAGTTTTAATTAAAAAGTAGCTTTAATAGAAATATTCATAAGGTTACTAATTAATCCCACTATAGAAATAAATGAAGAGCTCAAAAATGAACCAATGAAGTTTGATAAAGAAATATATTGTTAATTGATATCGAAATCTAAATTTTAAAAAAAGTTACATCCATTCAAAATTACATAATGACAGCTGAAAGTTGATAGATAAGTTAATCTAGTAATAGTTGATGTGGTCATGAATATTATGTTGGTGGAATGTTATTTAAATGAATTTATCAATGAAAGATGGTAATTGGATTAAAAAAGAAGGAAATTAATCTACACACATACAAAGATATATATATATATATATATATTGATCCCTTCTAATTTGATGATCATATCAAGATGAAAGCTTATTAATTAAGTATTCTACCAAACCTCTTTGATGTCCAAGATGTGTTCCATTTTTATATCCTTAAAAATTACATACTTCAATAATCACATTTATTGATGATAGTGGTTTTAACACTAGGTAAAAATATTTCTTACAAAGATAAATAAATGGAGATTTAGGATTATAGTGAAGAATATATAAAATACTAGACCACTCACACAGACAATGTTTTGGGGTGAAACAACTATATTGGAGACGTTATGTGGGAACCTAAGTATAATATGAGGCAAAATTAACCTCATATGTTTGTATAAGAGTGAAAAGTTTTACTTCATAAATTCATTATAAGGGGGTATATTGTAACACTCTATGATTTTATGAATATTTTTTGTAGAAATATAATTTTTTGGATATCATGTTTTTCTTAAAACACATAGTTCTAATAAACCACTTAAAATATTATTAATAATATTTAAACAAGACCATTATTTAATTTCAAAGAAATTATGTCATAAATAGGAAAAAAATAATCCTAAATATTATGTATAATGGGTCTATATAAATAAATAATATAGATTATGATTTAATTAATTCTTTGTAAATTCATTATAAATTTCAAAAATACTATTTTCTCAAAAAAATGTTTTTATACAATTTTGGTCAAAAATAATAAATGTAATTTTTTCATCCTTTATAATAATTATTTAAAAAAAAAATTTAAAATTCGATTATCAAAATTTACTTAGTGTGATATTTTTAGATTTTACAGAAATCAGTTTTTGGGTGTATGGTGAGAAAATAATGATTTCTTTTAAAAGAAATATAATTTCAATAAAAATAAAAAATAAAAAGTACCCATATGTTTTGAATATGATTTAAAATAATTTATTTTTTATATAGTTAAAAAAATTAATTACTTTTGAATAAACATTTTAATTTATATTTTCAATATATTTTTTTGGGATCAAAAATAAAATATTCCTGAAATCATCCTTTATGTGCATAATTATTCTCCACATAATTATTTAAGAAAACCCTATAGAGGAATGAATTATTTTGAATTAATATATTTTATATCTAAAAACGTTAACATAAATTCAAATTATTATTATTATTATTAATTGTCATGTAGTTAATAAAAAATCATCATTTTTTAAAAAATTACAGTACATGAAAAAGAATTTTTTTTCACATCTACTGGTTTAATTTAAAATTATATTCATGAAAAGAAGTGAATAGAATTTGGAAAAATTTATTCCATGTTATAAATTAGAATAATTTATGTTTTATACTAATTTAAGCTTTATTTTTTGTAATAATAAATCATGAAATTAGTATAATTCTTTAACCGATATTAAGGAAAAATAGATTTATCTAGGATTAAACTAAATAATCTGAGTTAAATTAACACAAAAACATGTCTAAAATATTTTATCTAGTAAAATGTAAAAAATATAATGTATAATAACGAGAAAATATCTAATTTTAATCCAATTGTAATGTGAAAAAATGGGTACACCTTTTTCTTGTAAAAAATTACAAGTGTGCCACTCACCTCTCATATAACATTCCACCCACTATCCACAAAAGTACACAAAAAAGACCATTTTATCATAAATTACCCGATTAAATTTCATACTTGCATAACATCCATGCTCTAGAACTATTATTTTAATCATTTTCTCTTTCTTACCTAAAAAGGTTGTCTGATGAAGAGGTATTGTGCTTAACCGAGTATATATATTTTATTTTTTCTCCCACATAATTTTCATTTTCTTAAATTATGATTATATAATAATAATATCTTATCCTAAATAATAAAACATTAATATTTTAATTTCATAACGTAAATATATATCCCCTTCAAAAAAAAGTTATTGGAAATCATCATTTGTGTATACAGAGAATTAACGCATTATAGACCAAGGTTAACCTTTTACCATATCCTTACACTACATGATATAATAATTTAATGTTATATATATTTATGATATTTATGATATTATTATAATATTTTAATTTTTATATCGCATATACCTTATTCTTTCGATTCAGTGGGGGATATGATATCATCATTCGTGTGTACAGTGGGCTAACACCTCATGAAGTGATGCAAATAATTTTTCAGTAACTCATTTCATCGGAGTAAAATTGGGTAAATTTTATTAATATTTTTGTTATACATTAAATAAAATTTATTCTAGGTAATAGAATTATCTTCACCTTCCATTTATTTCATTCATTGTGAAAATGGAACCATTATTAATCTGTACAGATGACCTATAATCTCTATGAATAATGAATTTCATTTTATATCTCTAAATTTTATTGATTACAATGAATATGTATATAAATAATATATTTTAGATTTATAACATTTTTAATATTTATTTGATAATTGAACCATGATCTATGTAAGAGGAATAATCATACAACATTAAAACATAAATTATTAACAATGTAGTTATTTCCAGTAACATTATATCATCATTGAATTACTAATAAAAGGGTGTGAAATGGTTTTATTAAATTAATAAATGAGATTATATATATGTATGGTTCTATAATATATATAATAAACTTATATATATTATTAAGGAGGTTAAAACGTGTAAAAATGAATTGAAAACATAAAATAATGGATTTTGCGTCAAATTTCATTTATTGGGACATAAGTTTTTTGGCACCATTATTCTTATATGATGTCTATATCCAAAATCATTAACATATTGTATAATTAAAAAAATTATTTTAATTATATTAAATATTCTATTGAATATTATTCATTAATGGGGATCACTATTTAAAATATATACAAGTGGTAAGGGTTTGATGATACAATCTAATTATTTATCGAGATAGTTTATTATTATGACATCGATGAAGAAAAAATATGTTCTATATACCATTATATTAATGATATATATTATCATATATTTATTTCATTAAAACAGATTTTTTTAATTTATTATTCTTTACATTATTTAGTCAAGAGGTAAAAATAATGTTATCAATGAAAATTGACATTATTAATCTGTTTAGTGAAAATTTCTTTTTCTTTGATATCTATGTTTTATAGAAAAATTATTTTAGATAATGTTTTTCAAAATCAATAATTATTTATTAAATAATATTTTTCTTTAATAAATATTCAATTTGTTTAAATATAATGAATTTCTATGTCATTATACACGAATTTAGCATTTCTATTTTACTAAAAAATGTGAAAGGAAACATTGCTTTTTCATTTTTCGCATGAATGTAATTCCCCATAGTCATAACCTATATGAAACCAAATTTTATTCTAGATAGAAAATATTTTAATTTCAGTTAAATTCCAGGGTCTGATCGTATTAGAAGTTCGTAATGGGTTTGTGGGAGATACAGAGGTTTGTAAGGCATGTGGGGAGCCCAAAGCCCTGGTTTTTGGAGGAAACAAGTGGGACACATAGTTAAAAAAAAGTGTACAAGGGAGTCCTCATTATTCATTATACAAATCAGTGTTGACTAGTGCACCACCTAGGGATCCATTATTTTTATAACCATGAGGCCTAGTCCTTACGTATGTGTAAGTGATGGACACCATATTATAGTGGCACGTTAAAAAATCAATCCATGTTTAGTAAAACCGAGTATCCTGACCTACGATGGTGTGTCCATGGAAAGCAGATATCACATGGTTGGCGCATGGTTTCTTCTAACATGTATATAAACATGGGGACCTTTTAAAAATATTGAAATAATAATTTATACCCTCATTTTTATTACTTAATCCCATATTTTTATTTATTTTCCATGAACAAAAACCCTCACTCATTGGAGATCTCTCATTTCATCCCATGCTATGAATTGAGGTATATCCTCTACCCAAACTCCAATTTATCCATTTTATGTCTCATTGGATGCATAGAGATAATCTATTCATTCCACTTACAACTTTTATCATTTATTTTCCAGTTGAAAGATTTATTTTGGTGTCATCTAATATAACCTTTTATCATATACTGTCATTAATATCTCTTTTTCTTTTTGACGTCCCATATTTGAGGTCAAAATAGATGATGATTTGACTACAATGCTAAGGTAGTTGTTATTGTTATTTTCAATCAATGATTCGGCCTTAAGGTTTTACGTTGTCCTTCAATATATTGTATTTTATAAGAAACTCTCAGAAAATATAATTTTCCTTAAATTAAAAAAATAATAATTATATGAATACTTCTTGGAACCCATTTTTTGTATCATTAAATGCTATGAACCATGGATTGAACGAAACATTTTTTGGGTGTTAAATTGGAAGAAACAACCATGAGTAGCTGATATAATTGATTAACCTCTTAATGTGTGTTATTTGACAACATTATCATAGAATTTTAAATAAACATATTTTTCTATAAATTTCAACAAATAAATGTGGAAATGGTATACCATGTACCTCTTCCCATGGAAATATTATATTCTCTATAATTCCTATTATGGTATTTATAGATAAATTACCATTTAAGATTACAATGATGATTCCTGAGAGGTTAGGCCTTCTAAGCCTAGTCATTAATTTGATTCACAATTTTATGTAAGTGAATTTCATATAGAAATGTGACCCACTACTGAATTAACTGAGTGGATAAATAGTATTGTTTGACTTAAGGCCCATGGCCATTCATATTTGACCAAGTGAGAGTGAAACATGGGTTCCGACTCAATTTTCCAAGAAAAAAATAATCATGATTTTTACGTAAATAATTATAAATGAAAATACCTTAATTAATTTGTGAAACAAGTGTTTTTATTTGAACACCATGGATATATTTATATGACAATACATTATTTACCACACAAGTGTCAGTTAGACTCCCTCTGTGGACTATCTTGGATAGACTCAAATGCAATACAAATTTTTTATTCCATGAGTGATATTTCAAATCCCTACATGGAAATAAAATGATTAAATCATACGAAATATCATCATATTTTCTATGAGTGAAAACATTGTTACCTTGGTGTACATCCAATGATGGACTCAAAGGGTAGTGAGCTCTTAGAACACACAGATCGATATTAAGGTTTTATTCGAAGTTCTTAGGTTTGAATTGTAAGGTGATAGGTTCATGTTATGCCAAGATAAATACAAGAGATAAAAATTATGAATAAAAAATATGGTATTATGATAACTTATAACTAAGTCCGAAATTAATAACACAAATTTACCTCCAATCCAAAGAACAATATAGAATTCTGTCGAAGCCTTAAATTTTTTTGATTGTGTTATTATAAATATATTACTAAATTATAATTCATTGAAGATTATTGGTATTTGAGTTAGGTCTCAATAATATATTATAATTTCAATCATCACTATATTTTTACTCAGTGGTATTCCATCTCTGGTCAAATCATGTAGCATAAGAAATGAGATTCATGGGAACTCAAACCTATATATGTTATTTGAATATTTCATTTCATTTAAAAATCTTCCATATACTGACAAATATGTTATTATATACTGAATAACATGATGTAATTAGACAATGTTGGTGGTGTAATAGAAAGAACATCTCAAACTCTATTAGGGACACCATTGGGTAGCAAGAAAGACTTCATGGATGGATTTAGGGATGAAGGAACGAAATCATCTATGTATTACTGATTAAAGTGGTAGTATGGTGTACTAGGCGGGGACCGAGATTATGACTAGGATTCTACTAGAGATTGACTTCTATTATTTGTCCATTTTTATAGCATATAGAATATTCTTTTCTCCATGGTCCCCTTATATGTACTTTATATAAATCATTCCATGACCATAATTCATGTATAGTATAATGAGGGATGTGATTACATGATTATTTATATGATGGATGCTTACTATGACACAACTGGGTTATATTTTTCTTATTCTATTTATTGTTATGATTATAACGATATGATACAATATGACCATGATGGAATAGTCTCCCAACTATTTCACTCTTTACCCTATATTATTTTTTGTATCATCTGGCATATTCAGAAACATGATTGAGATCATGTGTCCTACCAAGTTTGGTTAGTTTCGTGTGTTCCTATCCCAAGACATCAAAAAGTTGTATCAATGTTTTTTTGTTTATTTTTCTCCTTTACTTACTAACATGTATCATATAATAAGGAAGTATGAAACATATTGTCTTGTTCATGATTCTACTCCTAGGGGTATTTAATCCACGTACATATAAATTCCAAATTACATGGATGGTACATGTTTTTCTAGATTGTGATTGTTATATTTTTTTTACTTCATTGTTAGGTGAAGCATTGTATTTTTTGTGTTACTTATGACTATGTATTTTTACCCTTTTCCAAATATTGAATTGAAATATTGCTTCATGAATCATTATATAAAACTGAGGATTTATATTACATGAATATTACCAGCAAGTGTTATATTACTATGTGAATTACCTAAATCATGTTTTTGGGACCTTGATTTCATTGTCAATGAAATTGTGTTTACAATTCATACAGGGATTGGATAAATAATTTTATTCAATTAAATAAACACAATATCTAAATATTTATAGTGTATATGAATATATATATATTTAATGTTAATCAATTTATTTCAAACATTTAATAACATTTTTATATAAATGACTAAGAAAATAAATGATTTTAAATTTTTAAATGAAGTGATCGTCGTTAAATGTATATTATGATTAAGTTATAAAGAATGTATTTCCCTATAAATTATAATTGAATCATTGTATATGATGACCATTGACATATAGAAGAGTACATGACCATGAATCGACCTTATAAGTGTGATGTATGGAATGGAAAATACAATTCTTATGGTTAGTATGATTCAAAAACCATGCTTTAGAAGTAATAATAGGGGAGTGAATCATTTATAGGGAGGATTGTACCTTTTATATTCATTCAGATACGAATCTATATATTATTAAATTATATAGTAAGGTGTTTGTTTTTAGTTATTAGTGACATTAAACAATTATTAAATTTATTTTTGTTCTAGTATGGTGGAAAAAACCTTGCTCATGAGGTGGTAGGCCATGGGCCTCAAGTAGTTCCATCTATGGAATAACTAGTTATACTTCATATATGCGTCAATGCCATGTTTTGAGAGGGTTTCCTATTATTTTTCCAGATTATTCAGGGATATTCACACTCTTCCCTAACTATGGAAATGTCAAAAATTGAGTTCAAATAGTATAATCACACCATATTTTTAGGGTATGGAGGTCAATAGACTGAAGATTCATGTATAGAGTCCATGCTGTCCTTTTTTCATGAATATTGAGACACCCCCTAGAAGGATGTGAATCCTGATATGTATATTATCTGGGATTTTATAATATATGGTTGGATGTTATTACTCATATATATTATCATCTATATGTTTAGTAGATGGATTTTTAGATGGAATTCTTTTATAATTTATATCTAGTGATGTTTAGGGCCAGTAGATCCATATAGTTTATACACAGGGATCATGGTTTTTTGTCTTTCATGGACTATTTTTTTTTGTTTCACAGAGCTCAATCATTTTGAACCTATTCTATTAGGTGAAGAGTTATTCAAATCTAGGTGTTATTAGGAGGTTAAAACGTTTAAAAATTGATCATAAGTGAATGAATTTTGTCTTATTACCACATATGGGATAGTTATCATAGGGCCTATCACTGAGAATAACCTGAGAGTGAATTGTGGTGCAATCTAGGTTAGTTCATCACCTCAATGTATAACTTCATTGAACAATAATAGGAAGCACCATTTAGAGATTCCATAAGGCGATATATATATCAACGGTGCACACTTAGGTATCCAAGTGAGGATCCATCATTATTGTAGGCTGAGAAATACATAACCATAGTTTGTTGGTGTCCTAGTAGAATTACTTTCTTGTGAAATGATGAGTCATGTTCAATTATTTGTAGATAATTCACTATAGTGTATAGTGAAAGAGTGTTTACATAGAATCAACATTAAGGATAGTGGTAAATAACTTCTCATCTGGTAGGGAGATGGTGTGCGGCCAACAGATCAGCTCGAGGTGGTGATCATAGATGATGAATTTAGATATTATACGTAAAATTATATAAGAACATTCAGGATAATGGTATATTTTCATATAATAGTTCCTCTTTTGATCAATATAAAACCAGTTTATATGAATCTTTTTTAGTAGAGTTTTAGACCATAAAATACATGATATACTATTCTCAGAGACTCTACGTTTGAATTTTCACAATTTGATACAGGTGAATCACATTAATTTATATTTTTTCCAGTATTTGAGATACATTGTATTTATTTTTATATTTTATGTGGTGTGATGAAACTAGATACTCTTTTTGAAAATCCATTAGAGAGTGTATGACAGTGCAGTGAGTTCCCCTTCATATATATGAGAATCACTTTTTATATGACATAATATTAATAGAGATGAAAGGATATGATTTCATTCAAAATAATGAATATGTGGTTTTTAATCATTCATAAAATTATTAATATCTCCAAAGGGTGACCTTCATATAACCATATGGTGTGAATTTTATTCACAATTGGTCGCGATAATTTAAGGAAATTTATTTTGGAACCAATTAACATGGTATGGGCAGGATGTCTTCTCAATTTGATAGTTTTTATCTAGTTTATTGGGATGTAAATCAGGAATACATACATCTAGTGGTATATATTTTTAGAGTTTCTTCCTAGATTATTTTTTTATACCACCTCTTATGATTGATGTGGAGTTTTTTATTTATCTAGTTCCTGAGTTTCATCAGCATCTATTCCTCTTTATTGGATAGATAATGATATGTTACAAGAGTTAAAGAGTAAGGTAGATTATTTGAAATATAACAGATTTATTGAAACCATCTCTTTATCATGTGTTGAACTGGTCATCTTCTATTGTATGTAGGATGGTACCCTCATGATTTGATAGGATTACCTTTTGTCAATCCTCATTATTAGTATGAACAAGTATACAATTCCTTAAATTGATGACCTATTAAAGTAGATTCCAAAGAAAGGGTTCCTTATAAGAAAGGTATGACGTAAGGTTATCCTCATTTGTCTATTATACAATCAGATATACAATTTATCACATTATATTGTAGATATGGAATATACAAGTATTCAGTAGTTCTTTTTGGTCTCATGAACAAACTAGTATTATTCAAGGAACTAATGAATTATTTTTTCTTACCATATCTTCTGGAAATTTTTATTCTCTTCATAGATGATATATTGGTGTATTGTTACACATATCATGAAAATTAAAAGAATATTGATATCCTATTGAATAAAATTATAGGGAATCCGTTATATGGTATGAAAAAAGTGCCACTTTCTTTTGAAAATTTTATCTTTTTGGATAACATTATCTCAAAGAAAAGTGTATAAAGTGACCCAAATAATATGAGAGTTGTAGTTTTCTTTGATCATCCCATGAATTTATTTGATAAATGATTTTTCAGGGAGATATATGGTTATTAACTAAAATGAATTTTATAAATATTCATAAATAAAAGAGATATATGGTTATTAAATGAAATTAATTTTATAAATATTCATAAATAAAAGTATTTTTAAGATCATTACAATGATGTTTGGGGATTATATATAAATAGAATCAGGAGATAAATTCATTCCAGATTCGAAAGGAAGACTAAATTTTACACCATTCTAGATTCTTCAATAACTAAAAAGAGGCTATAAAAAATATTTTTATCCAATAGGAATCTGATGGAGAAAATTTTTGATATAGGAAGAGTGAGTTATGTCATAAGATCATCATATGTTAAGTCTATATGAGAAAAACTACCCAATATAATATATAAATTTATATAATATTGTTCAATCCATTCGATGATGGATGAATTATTTTGTGTTATATTGTGTAGTGGTGTATAAAAAGAAAAAAATTATTATCTACAAATTTATATAGTTTGAATTGAATATAAGAAAAAATGGAGGGTCAAATATCATTAGTCCTTTGACATTGAGATTTACTATATTTCAAGAAAGGGAAATATATTATTTGATGATCTGAGTATGAAGACTCAAATATATGATGTTCAAGAAGCTAGTGGTGAGTGGAAAATTGTGGACATGTTTTCTATTATGCATACGTATGTTCATGATAGTCACAAAAAACATGTATGAGAAACATTATCAGTGAAATCATTACTTCTGGAGAGTGTGAATATGTTATATCTATTAAATTCTAAGGGCTTCGAACTATAGGAATGAAATTATATGTGATTTACCCTTGAATGGTTGGTTCGTTGATGAGAATGAGGTGTTAGGAATTTGGGTATTCATATGGATTCCTACTAAAATCCATGAGGAGTTGATGTTAGAGTACCATGCCTCTCTATGATCAATACATCATGCTCTTAACATGATGTAAGATGACATATTACACCAATACTGGCAGTCATGGATTAAAAAGGATGATATTTGAATTTTTTATTAGGTGATTCACATTTTAGTGGGTGACGAAAGAACCCTAAAGACAAATGGGTATTTTATAACTGTTACCTACTCATGAGTGGAAGAATGATGATGTAACAATGAATTTAATGATGTGGTTTCCAAGATTATCTTATGGATGTGACATTGTATGGGTGAACAATGACATATTGTAATTGGTCTCCCATTTATTTCTAATTTATGAAGAACTTTTATTGGATGAGTTCAAGAGGCTCTAAATTCATGAGATCATATGCCTCCATAGAGTTTGATATTCTATTATATTAGATATAAATGATAAATTAACATCATAGTTCTTACAGGAGTTTAAGAGGGAACTAGGTTGACCATATTTACATAGTACATCCAATCATCCATATAATGAATGTCATTATAAGCATACAATATAGGTTTTGGAGAATATTATCTATCTTCCCATCCGTGATTTTTGATTTACATGGGAGAAACAGTTACCTCTCAATGAGTTCACCTAAAAATATAAATTTTAGGTGGCCATATGGATGGATACTTATGAGAAACTATATGGTAATCCCTTACATTCACCCCTATGAAGGCCATTTCAAGGAGAGGTAGCACCACTAGGTCCTAATATTATTCTCTATTCATTAGATCATGTTTAACATATTATAATGTGGATGCATATGGATCAATACATGAATAATGCATAAGATTATTGTTGTCATCATCAAAGAGAGTTACGGGTGGGGTGATATGTTTTATTACTTGTTCCAGTGAGAATGGAATAAAACAATTCCAAAACAGGGAAAGGTATCTACTTCTACCTAGAGACCTTTCAGATTTTTGAGACTCTGGATGGTAGCCAATTAGATTTAGTTATCTAAGATGTACAAATCTTTGTACAATGTCTTCCATGTATCATGGATTCTCTGATAGTGTCACGATCTATCTCGTAATCTTCATCATGATGGGGATTAATTTGACTTTTATATATCATTTGAGGGGAATACTATGTGTATTGTTGAATGTGGAATGAAGGTCCTCAAATGATGGTTAATTACTCTTGTACATGATTCATGGTAGCACAACCATGTATAGAACAAGATGCAGGACTGGGAGGCTACCATACATACCTAATGGATAAATGTATTTTTAGATGATGTTTTACCACCCTTGGACGAAAATAATCATGGGTGATTTGATTTATGGGGAGATTATTGTAAGACCGTGATTTTTATTCTTTGTATATAACGTTTTAATTTGATTTAAATTCATAGGTTTTATCCTAATGAATGTTATAAATGATTTCATAGGAGTTATGGGGGAATGTGAGGATTATATAAATTTTAGAGCCGCTTCTACTAGGCAAAATAGATTGGGCTTATGGATTATAGAAACCCTGAAGCCTGGTCTCAATGAATTTTTTAAACCAAGCAGGGTGGTTATGTGCTCGTCCCATGGAGGCATAGTTGATCCAAATTGTTCAAAAATGGCCTCAAGTTTCTGAATTCCCAGCATACCCTATTACATTGTCACTTTTTATAATATTTACACTATTATTCAAACCATGTGATAATATAATGTGAAGTTGTTCTCATGGAAGATGGATGTCACATGGTTGATACATGGTTTGGAAAAGCACACGACCAAACCATGGGACCTTTTAAAAAGGGTGAAATGATGATTTTCCAATACATTATTTTTTCTCCTCCCCTCTTTTTTCATCCTCCTCCACACACATCATCCCCATCCACTGGTGATATCTCCTTCCACCTCAAGCTAGGAATTGATGTACCTCCTACATCCAAAATATGATAGATCCATTATCTATCCCCTTGAACAAGTAGAAGTATTATCTTCATTCCTCATATACATTTTATCATTTATCTTCACATTAAAGATGTTAATTTGTGGGATAAAATATTCTATATTTTTAGGTAATTTTTTAATTAATTTATTTATTGGTTTCTAAAGTATATTTGGCGCCAAAAATGGAGAATTGTTCAACTACCATGCTATGTGTTGTGTTCTAAGGATTTATATAAATGCCTTGGAGTTTATTTGTTACGTCGTTGTGCTTCTAGAAAATGTTTCTGAGTGATTCTTCTTAAAAAAATTAAATTAAATGAATATTTCTAAAATAAATGATTCGTGGAAACCATTTATGTTTCCTGGGAGTTTAAGGACGATGAATTGAAAAAATAATTGGGTGCACTGTTAAATTGGACGAAACATCAATGAATGTCATAAGAAATTGATTAACTTTATATGGTGTTTTCATTTACACCTTGATTATGGGATGTTAAATGAAGTGATTAAAGTTTAAATTTTATTAACTGAAAGAGGTAATTTAAGACCATTTCTCTATTAACTTTTCTATCAGGTTGTATTGCTTAGGAATGAGATTTTATTTAAAATAAAAAACCCCAATTAATTATAATGATAGAATTGGTGGTAGGATGTGCCATCTAAAAAATGGATATGATTGGAGAATCATTTTGTGGTGAGAAAATTTATTATATAAATGAGATGGATACTTTTAAGGAATTTGAACATAAATGATACGTTTAGTCTTTTGGCACATGGCTATTCATATTTTCCATGTCGGGAGTAAAACATGAGTTCCGACTCAAATAACCATTTATAAGATCACTGATATTATTTATTTAGATATTTTTAATTGAATGTTACTTATGTAATTGGTGACACATTGGATCACATAATAAGACTACATATGGAATCACTTAGGAGTAAATTATATTCTCAATGAGTGATGGATGGAACCTATATGTGGACATCCCAAGAAAAATTTAGGGGGAAGCCCTTTATATATAAATATTGGAAACATATAATCCCTATACGGACAAAACATGTTTGAATCAAATGGGATTTTATTATAATCAATTAAATTGACACTTGAACTCCCTTTTTAGACCACTTAATATGAACTCAGATTGAGGTGACATTATAACACGCCAAGTGTGAGAATAGGGTTTCTATGAAAGATTCTAATTACAACATAGTAAGGTGATGGGTTTATGTTATACCCGGAGTGATAATTGGGCTATAAATTATCAATTAAAACAATGGGATCCGTTTTCTACATGAATTAATTAATAAATTAATTACATTACATGACATCCAATCCAAATAACACTCTTTGATTTGAATGGATCCTTATATTTTTATGATGGTATTATTATACATAACATTAAATGATATTATTCATGGGGGATGATTGTTATATGTGGCAGGTTATGTGAAATTATTAAAATTAAACCAGGAATGACTACTTATAGAGAGATTTCCTAGCATAGGATGTAGTCAGTAATAGAATATAGGCGTTTCATGGGAACTTTGACCTTTATAGGATATTTTTTTACTATATTTAATTTAAAGATATTATAGTAACCTTAAAACTTTTTAATATATATTCAAATTATGCATGTAATAATACACCATTTGGTTATCATAATGAGGGTATCTCACACACTGTTCCGGCCACTGTTGGATATCAGGATAGACTACATGGTAGCAGATTGATAAATGGAAAAAACCTTTCTACTGATGCTTCATTAGAAATTGTGATGGGTTATGGGGGAATATGATGAACCCTATTCTCAAAATTATACTAGAGATGTTCATGTGTATTTGTTTTAATTTTATGTATATAATTACTTATATACTTGTCTCTATGATCCCCATATATTTCATTTTTTGTATAACATTCCATGGTGATACTTTTTATGACATTGATGGACATGAATAATTTGTTTTTTATATTATGGACGGTTACACATCATATATTTAGTAAAATTTTATGATTCCAC
The DNA here is from genome assembly GCA_963277665.1 of Viscum album. NCBI lineage: Eukaryota > Viridiplantae > Streptophyta > Magnoliopsida > Santalales > Viscaceae > Viscum > Viscum album. The sequence goes on along the minus strand of OY728157.1, from coordinate 233,364,679 downwards.
TAATTACTTTTAAGATTAAACCATTTTGATACACATTTATCATGAGGGTGTAGTATCAAAATTATTTTACTATGGACCCCTATTGATAGTTGGTAGCCTCATGCATATGTGGTGGTGCACTTGAGGTCTTCTGGGAAACATTTTTTGGTTACATTCAAGTGAACATAGTTTGGGTATTAATATAGAATTTTTTAAATATTACATTATAATATTGAAATATTATTTTTAATGAATTAAATGTAGAAAATATTTTTTTAGTTTTATATTTTAAAAGGTGTTCTTCAAATGGGGGTATTTTTTCAATAAATGATACATTATATCCTTCAATGTCAATTCCTATCTAGGATGACATATTTTAATGTAAAATATGATTTACTCGGTATATTATTTAAGGAAACAATTATTATTTTTCCATTGGATAGTTTATACTTGTCATGAAAATAGGGTTATAAAACCAATTTTTTCCCATTGGTTATATAATATTAAAATTCAAAGGAAACCCACATTCTTTCCCATGGATTTTGTAATAATTAAATGATGAAATGATTATAAACCATAATTGTTTTACATAGTCTATTCTATGATGAAAAGTTTATGGAACCCATGTATTTTTATGTGTTTTAATATGCTGGATGATTTGTGATCATATTTCAAGTGTTTACATTATTTTTAATATTTAATGGGTTTGATATATATCTCCCACCAATGACTTGGGTAATTCTTGATATCTATTAACATAAATAGGATTAAATTTTGGAGGGAACCCAATTAAGTAATATATATTTTCCACTAGGATAATATTAGTAGTAAACCATTAGTATTATGATGATTCAGTGACTGAAACTGTTATAGTATGATAGTTTTTCCAATGAACATTAACAATAAATGAAATTATTTTCTATGTTTATGTATTATCCACAATTAAATGTCTTATATAAATTTATTTATCTACTAGATCATATTATTTAATTTCATTATGTTTGATGTCTTATGAACTAACAATATTTATTCAATTTATCAATATATGGATAATTTATTGTTGGATTCTTTTATCATATATCATAGTCATGTTCTCATACCCTTATATTCACATTGTGATTATGCATTTTCCACATAAACCCTAACCATATATTTGATCTCATCATTTATTATATTTATTTTCCTTTCGATATGAATATTGGTATTACATGTGATATGTCCAATAAGTGTCATAATTGGGAGGAAACCTAGTGGGATGTGATGTAGAACTTTTATGTACTAAATGATAATATTACAATGATTCCAAAGTCACTATTAAAATATGATCCTCATGCGTGTGTTTGTATAATGTAATGAATATTCATGAAATAGTTGTAATGTATCAATATAAAAAACAAGGCCATTATTTACATTTGAAGATACCATGATATTGCAGCCATATGTTTTTTATAGTTTAACCTTTAGAATATAATAAATATTATATTTTGTTTCTTCATTTCCCATTATTGATTTTGGTTTCATAATTATATAGAAATAATATATTTTTCATTATATTCTAGAGTTAGTTCATAGAAAAGTATAATTTCTCTCTAAATTGTGCATCATATATGGAAACTAATGCAATGGTTTCATGGAAAATAGTGGGTTATACCATGGAGAAATGTTATATTGGTATTCACATGGAGTATTAAGATTACCCATCTCGATTATTCAATTAAATAGAATTAATAAATTTCAAATTAATTTAATTTTATATCTAAAAATATAATCCGTAATACAATATCCTCATAATTTTCTCTAATTATCAGTTGATATAATCATTAATTTTAGAGGTGGATAGAGGAGGGGATTTGAGATATCCCAGAGCTAAAAAATGTCAACAACATGAACGAATATCCAATGAAAAGAAACACATATGTAGTCATTGAAAATAAAAAGCCCTAGAATATCATATGATGTTTTTAAATTCAATACTCAATATGAATATTTATTTTTAAAAGGAAATTATTTTCAGTATTTTTTAATAATATTTCCTTTAGAATTTTAAAACATTTAGCTGCTAAAATTCAATATGATGCATTAAATTCCCATAATTAATCATAATTTTCATATTCATACATGGAGTACAATGCCTATATAATCATCTAAACACTAATGATCATGTTCGTGATAACACTTATCATCCCCCATGTTATTGTTTTTCAAAATAAAACATCTTCATCTTTGTAGGATTGATGAATATGAACTTGATGAAAAAATATATGTTTTCCATGTCTTGTTATAAACTTATTTTTCATAAAGAATGGTATTGTATGTTGTGGGATGTTTTAATGGTGACTAAATATCACTATAAGCTTTATCTATGTGGTCTCTCATATTTTCTGTTTGGTGGAGGATATGATGTTGAATTTCAATCCTAATATGATGGGTTTTGAAATTAAAATTCAATGAAAATGGACCTTTAGAGGACTACTTATGATGTATGATGATTTTAGTAGAGTGTAAATTCTAATTAATGGAAAAAAATATTCATAAGATTAGATCCTAGAAATTATGAAGAATTTTGGAATAATTACCGAATTACATGGTGTGAAATCTAGATATATTTCACCTGAGAATAATCTTTTTGGGGTTAAAATAAATATAAGAATCACATCTCATATAACTCGAGGGAATGGATAGTGTATCCCTATATATAACTGTCATGGTGTGATTAAGGAGTACATTTTTAGGTGTTCATTTTGGAAAAAAAATATACGGATTAGAATGATGCACAATAAACCATTTGTGGTACATGAAAAACCTAACAGAAAATACACAGCAAGTGATCCAAATAGGTAGACATGATTTTTTCCCTCTCTAAGTCAAGTTGCATACATGAAACCGGTCAAATAATTATTCCGATATGAAAAGAATAATATATTACTATGGGGTTACACATCATGTAAACCAATTATTTAATGTTCTAATACCTCCCAATCCATTTTTTTTCCTGTTTTGGTTAATAGAGGATTTTGTGGGAGGTTCTACGAGTTTTTGATTAACGTTAGAGGTGCAATAGAGTTTCTCTAGGTGATACATGTCATGTATGTGTATTATATGACATGAATATAGGATTCATGGATTATCTTGGGAAGGTTCACAATAAGTATATGATATAGTGATTGTATATTCTTGATTCCCCTTTAAAAATTGTTGTTGTTTGAGGATTTTTTTTCAATATATATCTTCTATTATTACTACTTTTGTTGTGATTGTAGTGATATCACCCAAAATAGAAATTGGGTAATTACATATACTTGGATAGTGAAATGATTTCGCAATGATTTTGGATTGTGTGATTACACCCCTAAAAATGGTGTTGAATGTTATAAAATCTACATTGTTAATATATAAATGGATATTGATGTGTTGTGATTTGTGACCAAGATTGTGTAATGAATATGTGTTGTTTGGGAATGTGGGGATGCTATTTTTTTATTCATGATTCTGGGGCTGTAAAGAGATGGATTTTGGGACATGTTTTTGGGGCGGTGAGGTGATGTTTTAGGTGTGATTATTTTGGGGTGTAGAAAAGATTGTATGTTGAGATGTATGTGGAATGCGATTTATTTTTACTAATTTCTTGAGCACTAATGATAAAAATAGTAGTTTAATAATATTTTAAATGCAATGGGTTTTTTTGGTTAATGGAATGAGATTTATTAATAAACAATAGAATTATAATTATTGTAATTAATTTTGGTAGATGAAAAATAATCTAATGAATGGGTTTTAATTGTGGGGGAAATGTGAAGCCACTTCTACAGTCTCATCACCTTCTAAATTGAATGTTGGATATAGTAATGGATTCATTTAGTGGTAGCATCAAATGTGATGGTGATGTGAGTTTGTTTGTTTGTTCAATCATATATTGGTCTTCCACACATTTCATTATATATATGTATACACTGTATGTTATTTTAATTTCTTATAAACCCCACCCACATTGAGCACTATGTGATGAAATCCAGCATAGTCAGGTGGGGTGTGTTTTCCTAGACATCAAGTAATGAGTACAAATGGATTTGTACCCGCCCATTCTGACCCGCTCTTTCAGGATATGTAGGTATGGAATGGGCTGTAATTACTTGAGGTTTTTTAATATTTTATATGGTCATTTTGGTGGCCTATATATCTTTGAGGGAGATGGGATGACACAAGGGTTTTAGGGTGATGTGATATGTGTCCCATGAATTTTCTTATGAGAGGTACTTATGCTTTTGGGGTGGTTGTCCAGGTGTTATCGTGCAATATGTCTATGGACATTCTTATGGGGGGAAATCCCATGTTTCTATCAGAGAGGTGTCTTATGACCATGCTTATGGGGAGGTGGGTTATATAGAAGGGATGAGAGAGATAGGAATTGTATCATTGGGTGTGAGAGAAACATACTTGTGGGAAAGTGATGATGGGAACCATTATCGATGTGATCATATTATATTATATTACATGGAAGTTAAATTTTTTTTAGCATTCTATAGTATGTTTTTGTTTGTTTAGTAAACCTATTTAAGTGCTTTTTGGTTATTTTGTTCTCTCAAAGTTGAGTTATTATTCTAGTTTCACATGTGCATCAGAGACATGGATTTTCCAACTAAGTATACATGTATGCTCACCGTATGTAAATAAATTTTTTTATGTTTTCTAGGAGTATTTTTTCGACTATTTGAGACCTTACTATCTAGGGGCTACTTGATAATATTTTTGATATCTTAGAAAACTAATTTTTTGAAGAACCATAGTTATTTTTGACCAGGTGATTTATAATATGTTAATAGTTTTAAATATACATAAAAAAAATACTTTTTGATATCCTCTATGAATAATTAGGGATTCATCTCAATGTTTTTTATAAACACATTTTAGAAAAAAAATTATCTTTATCTAAACAATTCCATTGTGTTACACTATGGGTCATTATATTGATTAATGGAATTAATAATTCCAAATTTATTAATTTTATGTTAATATCATCATTTCAAAAAGTTTTTTCTCCTCTAATGATATAATGGTATTTGGCATGACTCTATAGAAAAATATATCTCAATAAATGTTCCTGCCAGATTAATCCAATAAAATAATGAACAATCGTGTATTCAATTAATTAAAATCACTAAGTGATCATGAGACATGAATTAATCCATTCTCAAATATCCCACCCATACATTATTTATCATTAGAGTATATGATGAAATAAATACGAACATATCATATATTTTTTACCTATATGAATAAAAACATTACAAGAACCTCATCTAAATAGAGAGTAACATTAAATGTTACTTGTCTTCATATAACTATAAAATTCATCGTCATATATCAGTTTAGAGACAAAATGTAATAAATTTAAATGGGTAAAATATTTCAACTTTGTTCAACCTAACTGATTATATGACCAATCACATAAACAAATACCACATGATTATCTTTGCTTCACATATGGTATAATAAATTATCAATTCAAGACTGTTCTAAGGATATTTAAGATATAACATTGTATATGAGGATTAAAGTTGAATAAAAAACCCCTATAATACAAATGAAATAGATTATGATATGTTTTTTGGTAACTATATTGGGAAATATAATTCAAAAATCTATTTTAATGCATAATTTTAGAATATTGTATCTATTTAAAAACATTACCCCATGTTAATATTAAAATATCATCATTAACTATAATTAAACATGTTGAATATCTAATAACATTAAATAAAAGTCATACATTGGTTGGTTAATTATAATTTTCACTATCCGTAATATATACAACCAACATGACTCAATGATAAGGTGGAATCTACCTTTTGGTATAAGAAGATAAATTTTATATTATAAAATTATTTTAAGAATACCAGTAAAATAATATATTATAAGCCATTTAGGAATATATTTTAGGATAAACACGTGGGAGGCCACATATATTCTACAATATTCTTTATTTATGAAATTCAATAAATAAATGTGTAATTTATAGCACATATATATGCGACTATGTGATAAATCCCTAAATTAGATTCTTTTAATGAGGTAAAATACATAGGAAATATATTCTGAAATATATAATAATCCGGGTCATAATCCTTATATTCATTTCTATGAATATATTATTTAGACATCATTACTTTATAACATCAAATTTTAATATATTAATGAGTTGTATTGTATTATATCACATTTATATTTATAATCATCTTCATGAAAATTTTAAATTCTTAAAAACATTATAATGATTTAAAGAATATAATTAGAATAAATCCTAAAAAATATCATTCATTGTTAAAATATACAAGTCTTATTCATGATATAATGTGTAACACCATTTGATTTTCTAATATATTCCATTTAAAATAAATATAATTTTTTATAGCTATGATATATGCAACAACGAGTTTAAATGAAATGCTATATAACATTAAAATGTTTTTATTTATTGTGGTAGTTGTATCCTTGTCATTTGATTGATGGGTATGAATAGAAATAAATAAATTATGAAACACCTCTGGTTTACATATGTATATAATGAATAAACTAGTTATAAATTAATAATAAATTAATCAAAAAAACATTTCAAAATAATGGAGTTGTTTTTATGAAAAACTATTTCTTAGCAGAATGTGTTTTTATTAAAAAATTTATATGATAACTATTAGTTAATATTTTTATGATAAATATATCATTATCTTTGAAATTAATTTTTTTAAAATATTTCTAATTTTTTTATAGGAATTTGAAAGGAATAAAATAAGGTTATAGGCTAAAAATATATTATTAAAAAACAAGGTTTTTAACACATTTTATTCACTTATTTATTCAATTAATTTCATCCTATTATAGAACATGAATTTTGATAAATGGATTTCATATTTTGATCATGGGGTTAAAATTTGGTAAGTATTTCCTATAAATTTTCAATCAATATGAATATTAACCATATGAAATTTTTTCTCCCCTATTATTGTATGATAGGAAAACATGAGTTAAAACAAAGGGAAAGGATTCTAAATTTGGATAATAATTGAAATTATCATATTATATGAGTGTATTTTTGATATGTCCATCCAATACATAAATATAATGACACGTGTATCCATATTTTGTTGATTATGTTTATTAAATTAATTTAAGCAATAGATATATATATGATCTCACTACATTGATATTAATATCTCAAAAATAATTTCATAAGTATATAAATACGACATGATAAGATAATTTTTTAGAAATAAGTTATTTTATTTTGTCATTATCATTTATTTATAGTTTTTGGTTTTCGAATCATTTACATAGATTTCTCTGAAATAGAAATAATATATTGATTCAATTATTTTAAAAAAATATCATTGATTCAAAATGTGAAAAGTAATAAAATTTAAGTGATTTTTTTGTTCCATGAATATCTTATATAAATATACCATAATGTTTATTTTTAAATATAATATATTTTAACTCCAGGTTTTTCTTTTTTTCATTATTGTCAAATTAGATGAAGTAATGAAAAATTTTCATTCAATATATTTGATAATATATTATATTTTATTCACTGATTTAAAATAAAGTAAAATATTATATTAATCTATGTGAATGGCATATTATATAAAATACCAAAAATATTAAATTTAGGAGAAAGAAATCAATTTATGGTATCATTCAAAAACATTTATGGTTTTATTATTTGTTATCAGAGTTATAGTAAAAAATAACTAATGGATGTGTAAATAAATAAGATAAGGCTAAAAATTTCACCAAACCAGTATAAATTTAATTGGATGATTTTATAACAACAGTATAATATTTTTTTGGAATTAATTTCCATTTGTAATTATTTTTATTTATTTTGAATTTGTTATATTTATTCATTAATGAAATTTCTGTTATACTCCATCACATATAAAATGACACTCTTACTTTTCCATCCTTACACCACAATGATCCTTTTATCTCGACAAAACCCTAAAAAAATCGTTTTCCAAATTATCTACATACACTCTATATGTGTTGGGATCAGAAAACTACCAACCCTAAGTTCCTTAAAAGTTGATCAAATGGATTTTTCATTGTAGAGGTGCTTTCCATAACTTATCACATTATTTATTTCCTTCTACATTTACCTCATCCGTATATATGATATTGATCATAAAATAGATAGTTAGGTTTTTATAGTATAATATTTTATTATATGATTATTAAACAACTAATATGATCCATCTTTTCCATATAATTGGAATTGAGAGTTTTTCTAGTGCGTACATTCTACATATCTTCTCCACATATAAGTATAAATAAATGTTCATCCAAAATTTTAGGGACATTTATTATGTAAATTTTAATATATATATATATTATTTATGTCATAAATAATCATAAATATAAATAATATCATAAATACTTTATTATCTACCAATCTGTTTGAAAATGATAACATTACTTGTGAATAAATATAGACTACCACCTCCTCGAACGATGAAATTAATTTTTTATTTTCAAATTACAAGGATAGTAATATGTATCAATTAGACTAATATAATTTATTTATATAAAATTATAACAATTTTATAAATTAAATAATTATTTACCTTTTTTAATATATTTGTCGAAAGTGAAAAAGTTGTTAAAGTGTATATGTGCACTATCATCCACATAAATGTTCTAAGTCAATTTTTGTTTATTTTATAGATGAATATATAAATATATCTATATATATTAAATATATATGACATAACCATATAAATGTAAAAGGGCAAAAAATACGGAACCATAACATACAAGAAAAATGAATTAGTTATCACATTGAATAAGAAATACAATAGATAATTATTCATAAAATGGTGTTAAAATGTCACAATTAATTAATATGTGGAATTATAAATATTATTATGGTTAAATACAACATTTATAATAAATATCTATTAATTATCATGTGTTTTTAACACGTATGAAGGAATTTAGGAATACGGTAAGGGTCTTATGTTATAATCTCATTATTTAATAGATATTTTTTTATTATTATCTCATATTGATGAAATATTATAATCTATATCTCAAGAATTACATGAATTTTCTGTTATATTTTTTTTCATGAATTACTAGTTTTAATATTGTTTTCCCATAATTATGTTCTGTTGATAACAAATTAATTATTTTAAGGAAACCTTATTTTATTTCTCACTTTGATTAAAAATATGTTCACTTATATATATATTTTTTCCAATTTTTAGTTCAAAAATGATTTTACTATTATCCAATTAGATTATATTTTATTTTTTATATATTTTCAGTTTTTTAAATATGTTTTAATAATATTATTAATTTCATTTTCCAATTGAGGTACTTTTGTGGTTTATCGAAAAAGAAAATTGACCTTTTATTTTATCTTATAATGGATGGAAATAATATATCATATTCTAAAAAAATTAATTATTTCGAGATTTTAATAATATACCCATGTTTATTTTAAATGAAAATTTTAATTTAAAATTTGGGAAATTTTTATATTTCCAATATTTTATTTCAAAATTTAATACACATCTTCTATAATTACTTTTATAAGTGTTATTTAATATGAATTTTAATTTATGGTGACATCCATTGATTTCACTTATGATTGAAAAGGTATTAGAGATAATGATACCATCAATATTATTTATATATATGGTTTATTATTATTATGATAATATTTTTATAAAATCTATATGAATTCTTTGGGTTAATCTATTATAAATTGATAAAATGTTTATAAAACATATTTTATTTACATGGGTTATATTATGATTAATATTCTATAAAAACATTTTATTTTCATGGGCTGTGATAACATTAACATTTTAAGATCTTATGAAAAATATATAAATAATTTAAATAATTTTACGGTTTGGACCAAAATTAAATAACCCTCAAATTCACTGGTTAAATATGTATATCCCATGAGATAATAAATGCTGGAATGGAGAGTGAACATAGTTCTATAAGGGACTTGTTCCTATAATATAGTCATGGGATTGATCATTCATTACTAATAATGAATTCTGAGTGAACCCAATCTAACATAATTTCCTTAGTAGTGCACCGTGAATACAATGGAAATTATATTCCAGGTGTATGTTTATCCCTCAAACTAATGTCTTATTCCAATGTCCAGCTCAAATGTATCACATTCTTTGATTATATTAAATTTCATGTCAAATGAACATCAATATTTCAACCATTATGCAGTATCCTGATCAGTAATTTGTTGGGAATATTTCCGAAATTGTTTTCACACGCTCTCATACCCTTATCCTCAAGTAATGATAATGTGATCCAAGATACATCCCTCGTTTACAATTATTAATAATCGAAGGTCAAAATTTATTATTTTTCTATCCTCCATGTTATGAAGAATGATTTTAAGAATTATATGCCTATTGAGGGTTTTAATTATGATGATAAAGTGGGTAATGATGTTTAGATATTTTTAACCATATATTTTTCTATCCTTGATTCAAAACATACTAGAGGTAAATGAGTATTTTATGGATCATTATATTATTTTATGAAAATTTATATGATACGGTGTAATATCTATAAATGAATTTTATGGGTCACTATTGTTATAACTTGAGAATGTTTTATATAACCCAAAGAATATTGGACGAGAAATTGGTAGTGAAACCCTTAAGTTAATCATATGATCATGAGATCATCCTATTTAATGGTAAATAATGAAGTGTATTTTTCTTTGCAAAAAAATCCTTTTCTAGGTATTATAAGTGGAAATTGTTTTATAAAATATGAATATAGGGATAATAATCTCAAAAATAGTTGGTCAAGAATATCTCATTCATCCATCCAGTGTATGGAATTTTTTCATTTCTATGGGACATATTTCAAACTATTTGGAGATATTTATGTGTTAATAAACATTTGCATTATGAACTATTATTAACGGTCTAAACAGGTGATTATCGTAAATAAGTTGGTTAAATAAGGGGGAAAATGATTGATATAATATGGAATGATTGAGACATTATATTAATTAATGTTTTAGTATTATATGGTTTCCCAATATTATTATTGTTTTTAACCCAATGTTTTTGGGTTTTAGTCAATGGATGGGCCCTGCAAGAATTATTTTAATGAAAAATTAGATGGAAAATGCAATGACATATTTTCTAAAAATCTAAATATTATGAAAACTCGACTAAAAAAATTTGATTTTATTATTACACAGCATTTTCAATATATAAATCATACTAATCTTCCAAATGAGAAAAAGTGGTAATAATGATATATTAAGTAATTCATGAGGAAACAAATTCTTTATTTAATTGGTTTTTCTGATCCAGTAGTTTCTAAAAAATGTGTTTCTACCACTATATTTTTCTAATATTCAATCTCTAGTTCTCATAACATGATATTATATTTTTTTATTTTTTTATCATTTTGAAGGAGAATAATATAAATGGTGAAATGCTATAAATATAAATAAGTAATTTTGGAAAATTGTTTTAATGCAGTGGGATTAGTTAAAGATCTTAATTTTTGGATAAGTAATGTCCTTATATTATAATTTAGAAATGGAAAAGGTGTGAAATGAGCATTGAAGTAATTAAAATTAATATATTAGTACTTATGAGTCAAATTTTGCAAGACATGGGATGTATTCTTCTGGTAGTATCTTCAAAACTGAGGGTTAGTTTGATTGATTATCAAGTGTATTAATACTAAACACCTAAAAGAAATTTTCCAAAAGAGACATTATATGTATTAAATAATTAATTTTAGGTTATATTTATGAGTTATTAGAGATTGGAGTTACATTTACATATTATTGTTGTGATATTAAGAGTAATATATAATTCAAAAATATATTTTAAAAAATTTTGAGGAAAAAATCAGATATTTTCATGATGGTAAATTATTCAAAGATAATATGGTAAAAATTTTAAATAGGGTTCTAGAAATTTTTTTGAATGTTCAAATAATTTAAATTGAAGAAAAAAATGCCATTGTGGTAAAAAAAGTCCAATTGTTGATGGGAACCGTGAAAAAGATCAATAGAATACTCACCTATAATGAATATTTATGTACTTTATCAACACAATCTCCCTATATTTATTTATGTATCTAATGAGTCATTGAGGTGATATATCCTATCTTCCCCATTACATCTATGTCTTATCCTCTTTAATTTGAAGTGGTGGTTGAAGGTGAACCATTTTTTTCTTCATATCACATTCACCCTTTTCCTATTATCCATAGTAATATATATTATTTTAAAAAATCATATTCATTATGGTATATGAATTTATGGTTCTATGAAGATTAACTATATGTATTTGGATATTTATGGATTTTGTAAATTATTTTCTTACAGAGTTTGGCTTCTACAGATTAATTATAGTGGTACCTTTGGATTGAGTTAGGTGTTCTTGCATAATATAATTAAATTTAAAATTTAATAAATTATTAGATGATAATTTTTTTCTTCACATAGTGTTTTATTGATTTATGAAACTATTAAGGATATTAAAATAGGTTTTCATAATTTTCTCAAAATGGAATAGAGAATAATTAATTTATTTACAGTCATTTAGTTCTGAAAATAAATTTTTGTACGTGTAATATTTTTGAGAAATTAATAAATGTATTTCTAAAATATATTGATAATAAATGATTGGACTTAGACAAATTATGATTTATAAAGGTAGTAAAAACATTCTGGTGTTTTTTTAAATCATGTTGTGTTTGTTTTCTAAACGATTCCTAATATAATGGAAATATTTTTTAAAGTGATAGATCATTGGTTGGTTTTTATGATGTGTTATATTATAATGATGTTTTTATAATGATTTTGTTTATAGTCTTGGGATGAATATTTTTAATTGATTATATTTAAATATTCTACACCCCTTTAGCGAGACATTCATTATTATTCCATATTTGTGAAATTTTCACTTCTTGTTTCATATCTGGATTATTATTATTCTATAATATTTTATTGATGACAAATGGTTGTTTTGTGAAATTCTGTGAGAGGAGACATATGAATTATTTTTAATGTTTCTTATTTACTATTCTCTATATAATCTAACTTGATGAATGTTTGACACCTTTAACTCAATTTATTTCATTTGATCATATGGTAACTGACTATAATATCTTATATGATTGTTAACCTAGTATATATAATAATACTCTCATTGGTGTAGTGTCTTGTTAAGATATAGTCACCTAAAAGTATAAAATATAGGATCCAATAAGACCTAGACATCTCCTTGAATTTCTAATGTTAAAATATTATGTATATGTTTTATGTGATACAACTTCTAAGATGGTATCATATAAGAAAATAGTGAGTTATTCTGATCTGTATTTAGTTTTCTATGATGTCCTTTTGTGGATTATTATCATGAAATTTATTTTCATTACAACCATATTAGTTTTGTTTTATTTAATTAACTATATTACCCTATTTATCTGTATTGTTCAATGCTATGATAATGACATTTTATTATATTCCTTATTTCATTAGGATGTTGTATAATTTTACAATTGTTTATAAATGTGGGATTTTTGAAATGTTTTAAATGAATTAAAATTATTTTTATTTCATTTTGGAAACGTAAAATTTTTCCATTTATTATATTTTTGTATTTTTCCTAATTTAAATATTGTATTAAACCCCATTATTGAGAAAGTATTTTGATTAGTATTTTTTTAATGAGATATTGTTTTATGTAATTTTATATGACCTCATAGATTTGAATGGAAAAGAAATTTTTTTCTAGATGGATAATTGCATTGAGTTTCGGAAATATTGATTATTTGATACCCTGGTTATGATTTATATTTCTAAAAAAACTCATTTCATTATTTGACCACTCATGAAAAAAAATCTAATAAATTTAAACGAATAGAATTTTTTTTAATTCTTATTGGGCCTCTTTAGATTACATCATATAAATTTACTAGAGTTTGTCTATGTATTCCTTCAAAACCCACATTTTATTTATGTTCCCATGTTATAATCTTATAATAGATGTTTTTTACAAGACAACTAACATTTGTTTTTGATCATGTGTGGGAGCCTAGGTCTCATTGAAATTTTTTTTGTATATTTTTTATTATTTATTTTATGTTGAGTATGTATTTCCAATATGTGTTGGTATTTTTTTCTTCTATTTATATTTTTATTCATGTGATTTATTTAGAGATTTCATCTTCTATATTTCTAAAACATATATTGATCATTAATATGGGTTTTTCGTAGATAATTTTTATCTATTTTATTATTTTATTGATATTTTAATGTATTTGTAATGTTTTGTTTCGCATTTGTGGAAGACCGACTAATAGGCATATAATTCATGTTTTATCATAGTATCAATATAAATATTATTCCTATTTTCTATTGGAGAAATCGTTCCTACTAGCTGATTATTTTGATGCCATGGCATAATTTTCATTCCTATTGTGATAAAGAAGGCACTTTGGGACATGTTATATATCAGTTCAAGTATCAGTTTGGGGTATAATATGTTGTATCATTACTAAATAGACTTATATAACCATTTTTTTGGGCATGTCTTGGTAGTATAGAGACTATGATTATAATAAATAAAGAGTTTTGTCATGGTTATGTTACTAATCTCCACCATATATGATTTGAGCTGAGTTGTTATGGTTATATAGTTTTTTAGTATTGAATTATGAATTATAGGTTTGGTTATTCTGATGATTTTTTTAACTCCATTAGATTATATCACATACTTATGGGGTCATTCAAACTTAGATAAATTTGGAATGAAACCAACATATCTTCCTTATCTGAAGTAGTATAGAAACCCATATAGAACCTATGCACATAGTCAAAGAGAAAATAAAATGGTAACTAGATAATTAGGTCATTACCATAAAATCCTTGAAGATAAGCTATGAACTAGTCTAAATTCTTATTTGATTAATTTATGGAACCTTTATTAATTCCAAATTAATTTAAAATATGATTGAACTATTTTGATGTGGACTTATAACTGTTTTTATGATGTTTTATGAATTTTTAATATTCTATGTATTATTATTTTAATTTTATAGATTTAAATTATTTTGTATGTAAAAAATGAATTCAATAATTATTATATTTTAAACATTTTTTTATGTTTATATTTAATGTAAATTTAATGGAAATTATATATTTTTAAAACAATTTTATACGGTTTAGTGTATGGGAATTTATACTTCTATGAGTTTTTTTAAACGCAGTTAATTTCATTTTAGAATTAAAAAAATATATTTAATAATAACTTTTTCATGATGTAACCATTTTAAATATAGAAATTTAATTTTTTTTAAAATGTGGTGGATTATTTTAATGCATTTGTAATTTTTTTCAAATTTTATATTGGATGATTTCAACTATTGGTGGATTATAATGGTTTGAATTTTTTAGTGTAATCATCATAGGTATTTTTTTGGATTTCATTTAATCCCATGATATTAATTGGAATTTTATATTATATATGTGAGGAATGGACATGATAGACAATTTCATCATCATATTTAAAATATTCCTTCCAAAATGGTGTTATTCCAACTGAGAATTACTATTAAAAAGACAATCCTTTGAGTCACTTATCTTATTTTATGAGTGTATCTCATTTGGTTATCAAAAATTTAAAAAATTAAATGGATTGGTAAATATATAATATTATTTTATATGGTATTTTAAATCTAATACAACAATAATATTATATATAGATAGAGTTTCACATGTGGTGAAACCAATTTTGGTTCAATTTATTAGATAATTTGAACAATAGTTATTGATTTTTAGAAAGATAATTTCATCTGATGTGGTCATTACTAAGATTTTTAATAGGATGAGTTTTCTTATGTTCATATACTATATAACATGGTGGATGATAGGTAGTCTCATATGTTGTTATTAATTGGGAGATCATCTATTTTATAATTTATGATAGATGATTTTGGAGCTAGTA
The DNA here is from genome assembly GCA_963277665.1 of Viscum album. Classification (NCBI taxonomy): domain Eukaryota; kingdom Viridiplantae; phylum Streptophyta; class Magnoliopsida; order Santalales; family Viscaceae; genus Viscum; species Viscum album. Next base: position 233,348,681 of record OY728157.1, on the reverse strand, counting down.
CAATGTTTACGATCATTGTTTATTGATGTGATCCATTGAGTTTTTTTTCCAATTCACACTTTGTTTAGTTTTTTATAGTTACTATGATGCCAACAAATTGTGATTACCTATTCATTTTTATGATATTATTTTAATTGGTTGAATAATTTATTTCATTATTCTTAATTGAATCCTTATGTTCCTGATTAGGTGATTTAGATTAGTGATGTGCAAAACTACAATGTTCTTTAGATGATACATGATTAATAATTATTACATTTATTGCTGATTTATTCAAGTTCACCTAGAGAAATTTTTCTATAAGATATGTCTTAGTTTTACACTTTTTTTTATTAGACCAAAGGATAAAGGCCATTTTGTTTATTTTTTGGCATTTTTTCGGGAAATTTATACTTACTTTTTTATTTCTGAGTAATGTTAATGGGTTTGTTGACCATTAATGGTGATTTATTAATTTTAGTATGTATTACCATTATAGAGTTTAAACCAGTTCTTATATGTTAATATATTATGGATAAAGTAGTATTGCTTCCATTTTGGTAAATTGGGGAAATGCATTTTCTATGGGGATATACATTCAATATGAGATTTTAATTATGGTACAACTATTTTAGACAAATTATTAATATTGGGAAGGACTTCTGAATAATATCTATAATATTTCAGCCTCATACTTTATTATTGTGTATATAATTATTCTATGATTTTTGTGATGATACATAAATATTGGCTCTATTGATGTTTGGGAGTTGTTTCATTTTATTTTTCTATATTCCCTTTGGACCATCATTTGTTTTGGAAGACTCCCCGATGTACTATTTTTGGGGAGTGGAAATTTTTGGATTCAAATTACTTTTATTGTTGACTATGACATTTCAGGAAAGAAAGTAGCATTGTGGGTAGAATTATGACACACATATTTCAATTTTATATTAAACACTAATATAATTGTCTATTGATTTTAAATGTTTATATTTTTTGTATTTGACATGTTTTATTGATATTATTGATATATAGAACTATTTGAGTTTTTTTTATGAGTAGGTTTGGTAACCTATAGAATAAGACTATAATAGGTCATGTTATAACCAAGAGTGTTGGAGACACTATGTATTGTTCTTGAGTTTATTTATTTTTGAGCAACAAAGTTTTCGTAAAACGAAAGGGTGGTAAGACTATGAGGTGATCAAGGTTATGGTGTAGTTTAATATTAAGGAAATATAATGATGTTTCCCTCAATAAGGGTTTACCCATGATGGGGTTTCCATTCCATAGTGATATAGTCACAACATGATTTAGACATGTGATGATAGCCCAATGTTTTACCTAATAATTCTGTAAAATTGGGATTGTGAGGTCACAATAGTATAATCTTATGCTATGTTTTTTTTCAAGATATGATCCCGTTTAATTTTATTGGATTTATCCCTCTTTACTTACTCCATCATATGGCTGACCAAGGGACGAACTCATGGGATCTATTCCATACACGTCTTTACTTAAATTAAATCTTATCCTCAATTTCATGCTATTTTATAAGGTGAGACCATTCTTATTTATTATCCTATTCACCATTACTCTATTCACCATTGTAATAATATTATTAAAAATCTATATACATGTATGGGATGAACATAAGCCTTAGTATGGGGTTAATGAAATATTCATTGTTATTTATAGATTCTATTGGTTATTTCTTTTATCGGTTTGGTTTATTCAATTAATGGATAATGTTTATGATAGATTGAGGTAGTGGTTTAATAAAATTCTTTTATTTATAAATATCATTAACTATAGTGGTTCAGGTCGATTGAGGATAGTGGTTCTGGTAGATGGTGGTTCAGGGTGTGTGGGAGCTTAATGACCATGCTTTTAGGTATTTTTTGGTTTTGAGAAGTTTGTTCCCCATTTTCATAGCATTGTTATTGTGGATGGGGAAGTTGGATCTACTGGTAATGAAAGTCCATGGTGGCTTGGGGGTCATGAATCATCAATGAGTCTGTCGATGTCTCAGTATGATGATATTTGGGACATTGATGTATGGTCTCTCACCTGGAATGACGGTGTGCTGAGTCATACAGATTGTGCGAACTTGGTGGATGAAGCTTCAATGGATTGTGTAGTATGAAATCTTCTAGTTGAATGTGGAATGATGGATCATGATTCCCCCCAGGAGGATGTCGGTGTTGACTTCACATCCTAGACCATCGATATTGTTTGTGGTCTTTTTGGCGATGATGGCGTGTGGTGTCAAGATGCTACGTCTGATCAAAATAATCCACTGATGATATCTTTCACCTCTTAAATTTGTAATGACTCTAAAAAATTGGTTGTTTAAATGTTCCATAATGGATCTTTTTTTCATTGTTCCTGGAGGATAAATTAGAATGATGTTTTGAAGCCTTTATTTGTGTCTAACACTTACTCTTGCTATGGAATAATTATTCGAAAGGGGTTATAGGCACATGGTGAAGAAAATCATGATGTCTTTTCTGAATGTATTTCCATTCGGAAAACCTCCATGGTTGCACATATTGTTTTGCCCAAGGTTTTGGAATCCCATAGGTTTTATGAATTGGTCTGAGAGATCTTATTTTGGTTGTGTTTCACTGATAATCGGTGGGTATCTCTTGGATGTGGATTATTTCATTTCATTTTTCCTTTAGATGCTTCTAGAATTAATGCGTGGAAAAATGGATCACATTCCTTGATGTCAGTATGGATTCACATTAATGAATTGTCCCTAGACGTCAATGATTCTCATATAAGGAATTATTTTTCCAAGGTATGGGTTCATTTTCATGGTCTTACTTGGTTCTTTTAGCATCCCAATTTTATGGGTGATATTTGAAGGAAAATTGGGACCCTTATAAAACATGACTAAGAGACTGAAAATTTTCGGTTTGGACACATCGCCAGGATGTTATTTGAGATTAATCTTAGCTCAATCCTGATTGAAATGGTATATCTATCTATTATGATAGACGACATTCAAATTGATGTCGAGTAACAAAAGATTGAAATTTTTTAGTAATGAATGTCTGGCCATTAGGAATTCGTTGGAATTATGTCGGAGACAGATTTCATATTATAAATGTGGGATGAAGGGTCATCCTTCCAATATCTATAGAATGAAATCATATATGGATGATGTGGATTTTCCACGACCATTTAATCATAATTCTTTGTTTGTTTATTTAAAATTCATAGAAGAATTATTGAAATGGTTTTGAGAATAAATTAAGGGTTTGATCATATTTCAGTTTCCAAAGAGAGTAATGAATTTTTAATGGGCTTTAAATTAATGTGGTTCTACGTTATCAAATTAATCCTTTGGCGGAATGATCAGGTACAATTTATTGATACATGGTTGGTTCTCAAGTAATATTTTTTGTAATCATATTTCTATTATGTTACCAAAGATTATTTTTAAAAGAATTATTGAAAAATTATTAAATTAATTCATTTGATTGTCAAACTAAGTTTTTTTGTAACCCTTTTTGTGATTCCTTTCTATACCATTTACCCATTATTGGATGTACATTTATTGTTATTATTATTTGGTTATTTATTTATAGAAATTTTCCATTTCATTTGAGGATGTTGTAGGTGAAATGATATTTTTTTATTATGATTTATTGATGATTATTGTGATGATCAAGTGAATCTATTTTGTTATCAAATAATGTTTTATATTCAAAATTTTATTTCAATTGATTTATATAATTGATTATTACATGATAAATTTTTCATTATAATGTAAATTTGAGAGAACATATTTTTTTTATATGTTGAAGCTTGAATTTTTTAAATGTATTGTAAAATGATTTTAAAATACACATAAGAGAAATCATACTAATCTAGTTTACCTCATATTCTACATAGACAATCAAGTAAGTGTGTGTTCACCCTTCTTATTTTGTATAGGTTCTAAAAATGTGATCTTCTTTTGGATGTTTTTTTTAACAATGAAATATGTTATATATATTTTTAGTTACCATAGTAACCATGGTGATGTTTTATTGGTGGATCATGTTTCCTATTTATATTCGAGTGAGTATGTATCTTCTAATTCAACCATGTGTATTTCATTTTAATAATTTATTTATTGTATTGAATTGATTTATTGAGAGATTTATCATGTTGTATACTTAAAAGTGGGAGTAATTATTAACATTGAATATGTATTATTACATTTATAACTATTTTATAAATAATTTTTTCAGTTAATATAACTCAAATTGTTTATTTCACATGCATGGTAACCCAATGTATGGTTCTACCACATCATTATTACTGTTGTTGTCATAAATGGGGGAAATTTTTCTAATTGGTTTATTGTCTTGTTTCCCAATCACTAGTTTCTAGTTTATGGAAATATATTATATATGTTAAGACATGGGGTTGAATATTCATGTTTCAGTTGGGGGAATATAAAGGATGTTTCTTATAATGTATGGTACTTTTATAAAAATATTTCAAATCCCTATATTTTAGTTACCATTTCTGATCAGTCAATGAGTATAGGAAAACCAAATATTCATCTAGTTGTGTGTATATTAATGTCCCAATTTCTCCTAGAAGGTAATGGAAATATTATATTACCTTATTATAGATTGTATCTGATAGTGGGATAATTTAAATATTCACACTAAAAATAATAGTCAAGCATATTATCCAAAAATGAATAATTAATTCTCTCCTAAAATATATAAAAATCTATGATCCCATTGATTATTAAATAGGTGTGATGTTCCAAGGATTATTCCTATGCTTATATCCATTGTAAACATGTTTTAACATAGGAATTATGCCTATAGAGTGATCACATTTTCATATTATAAAAGTGAGACATAAATATCTCATGGAATACATCATTATTGAATAGCTTCCATCAATGTTGTTTTTTAGGTCGATTTTGACATAGTGACTCTAAAATATATTGAACAAGGAAATCACCTAGATATCTATGAATATTATTATAAAATTTTGGCATAATATATTACAGTTTTATTTCCATTATCTCCTAAGATATTACTAAAATAATATTTCTTGGTTTTACCCTCACATCATGATATAATCCCCAAAACACCATAAGAATTACCTTATTGGGGAAACCATATGTTTTAAAATATAAAAAATATTATTTAATAACAAAAAAATCGATTTCCATGAGTCATTCATTATATAATATGAAAAATGTTAGTTCAATTATCATATATAATACTAACATATTCTTTCTAACTAAACTAGAACTTATGTGATTCAAATCTTATTATGGCATGTCAAATTAATTATTGTTTTTTATGTAAAAGTCAAGAGTGATATAAATGGTTTTCACAAACACTTCTAATTATGAATACAAACAAATTAGTTTTTTACATAATTATATTATATCTAGGTTTCTATAACATTTTCATACACGTTAAATAATGATTATTTACTTTAATCAAAACCATATTATTAAAAAATATCATTATTATCCTAAAATATCATAGGTACATTATATTAATATACAATATTCATTGTCCATGTGATGTTAAATTGACAATTCAATACACAATTTGAATAATAATAATGTTTTCTATAATGTACCTATAAATTATCACAAAAAAATATATGAAATATATTTTCTTTTACGAAATCCTCATCATAGATGGAATATAAACCCATTTCTATTTCGGATTTTCATTTATAGTCACCATTGGATTGTTTTATGTTTTTCAAAGTTATATGTACCATGGTTAGTAACAAATCAGGTGGCTAATGGAAATTTTTTCCTTACACAAAGAGTCCAATGATTCTTTATCATATTTATATTAAATGTGATTCTCAATTATTTTAGGATTTCATCATTTGATACTAAATTTGAAATCTCATCAATGTGTTACATATAAAACAACTCCATTTATTCTATAAATCCCTATAATGAACCAAAAAAGGAATAATAAAAACTATAGATATTATACGATGATATTGTTAAAAAACATCACATTTCCATCCTTAGTTTTCCCATAGTCGATGATAGAGTATTTTTTACTCTTCCTATAAGAAAACTATCACATCATATTTCATTAGCTAAATATATGATGATTTACTAAACATTTAAAAACATTAGTGAATAAAATTATTCAATCGTATATTAATTTTAAATAGTATATTACACAAATAAAATAAATTGATTCTTAAAAATAATGAATAATTTTTGAAAAATATTTAGAAAAAATATTTCAAGACATAAATATAAGGGCATATTAATATCCTTTTTAGAATTTTCGGTAATAAAACTATTATAAATCACCACGACTAATACAATTATTACTTTGTGTAGCACTATGAATTTACTTTAAAAATATATATAAAATGAAACTATTCTCTAATTTTATCAAAACCCTGTATAAATTAAACAAAAGTGACTTATTATTTATTGGATTCTTGTCCATCATTGAAAAGAAATTATGGTTAAAAACTATATTATTATTTGGATTAAATAAAATTTCACTTCTCCATCATGGGTGAGATAATATTCTCATATATAAATTTATTTTGGAATATACTCTTTATAGGGATCGTAAAATGATTCAAACATATAAATTTACATTATCTTCAAGAAAGTATAACTTTTATATTTCTCTACATTATTATAGAAATGATAATATTTGGAATAGAAATGAGAGAATTACCGGTGTTTCTTATTAATAATAATGCATAACCCCACTCATGATCATAAATTAATAGTATCTCCATTCACAGTATCCATTACCAATATATTATAGATACTTTGGAATTGAATTAATAAAAATAAAAATATCAGTTAACCAGTACATGCATTTGGGATAAATTATATTTTTGGAATTAATAGTCATCAATAAAAAATATATATATTTAAAATTTGATATATTGGAGGAAATTTGTATTTGGAATACTATAATTGATTTTAAAAGTAAACAACCACTTTTTCCATCTCTTATGTTGAGGAATGTATTTATTAGTTTTCACTTATTTCATCAGATTTATTTATGTTCTCTTTGATTGAGTATTTGTTTTTCAATATTAAAGATGATGATTTCTATTATAGATACCTGAATAAATGTAATTTTATTATATTACTAATAAATATCAATTTTATATGGAATGATCATTTGAGGATAATATATATAAGAAACAGTAGATTAATATGAACAATTGGATGAGATATTTTATCAAAGTACAAAATATTCAGGTTTATCACAAATTGTAGTCAGGGATTGTTAGTTTCATGTGAGGAAAATGAGTTAATAGGAAGTGATTAATTGAAATTGTGATATTAAAATGAAAAAATATAAATAAACGTGGTTGAGTTACATTGAAATTTTTTCAATGTACAAAAATTCTACCACGGCAGAATGATAATGTAATTATAATGTGGAAACTATTTTTTTCATAGAAATAACCATAACTATGTGATATAATAATGAAATATTCATACATATGATTTCAATAGTTCCCTAATGTTTTTTGAAATTTTAGAATATTTTAATGGACTAGTAGAAGATGAATTATATTATTCATGAACAGTTATTTCGATGATAGAAAAATCAAAACCACCCATATAATTTTTATTCAAATCAGGTTAATCAAAGGGAGGTCATTTAATCCTAATTATTTTGGATATAAAAAAAATGAAAATATTGGCATAACTTGTATTCATGTTAGAGGAATAAATGTAAAATTCATTCAATTAGAAATAAAGTTTATGCTGATGATACTCTATTAGATTTATGTAAAGTTCATTATATGTTATAAAAAATAATTAATTAACTACGTCTAAATGAATAGAATATGAGATAATTAGAATCTATAATTTTTTTAGGTTTATAAACTTAAATGTAATTTTCGAATGACATATAATTTTAGTAAATGGGGATTAATATAATTATATCATTCATGATAAATACCGTTCTATGTTTTGAAGGTTGTGAATTGTTTAAAGATAATTTTAAGACAAAGGAATATCCTAAAAATATTCAGGGAGAAGAATATTAGAGTAATATCATTGAAATATTCCACAGAATTTTTTGTTCACGTAAATTATATTTTGTTATTATTATAATATGATATATCGAAATATATTAATATTTTGGGTGTGAAATTCAGGATTATAGTGGTGATTTCCAAAAAAACATTGAGATTTTTAATTATATGTTCTCTTGGTCAATGATAATGTCAGATCCATATATCTTTTATGGAATTAAAATTTCAGGAATAAACCGTTTAATTTGAAGGGATTCATAATTTATATCCCACAATATTGAAATTTATTATAGGATTCTTTTTTTATTATGGGGACACTTCATTGAAGTTTTATATTAATGTATTTTTCAAATTAGAGAGAAAAAAAATTTCTATTTGAATCCTAACCAGAATTACATGAATAAATCATTTGGTAAATAAATATTATATTTTTTTAGAATAATGATATATATATGATTCATAAAAATTTTAATGTTCCACAGACTAGTGTACTAGACACATATTTTTTGGGGACTAGTGTACTAAAAAATTAGATGGACTCAGTTGTGAGTAAGAGTAAAACTCAATAATATAAATAATAAGAGGATGATCTTCATTCATTGATAATGTACTTAAGGGTATCAATTTCTTTTATATGAATGAGTTATAAATTTTTTAATTGATTATAATTCGAATAATTTCCATGAGAGTTTTTTTTTGACGTGTGAACTTTGATTAATGGATACGATAATGCCCAAAATCATATTTCTTACAATAAGATTATTTATAAAAACATTTTGTTTGTTACACCATTTGTATTTATTATAAATTTATTTTAATTAAATTTAATCTCTTTTAACAATTATGGTCCATAAAGAACTAGAATTTTAAAAATAAAACATCTAGTTCTCTAGTAAATATGACAAACAATAGGGAGCATAAATGATAGATGAAATAAATTATTTAGATATCACCACTATAAACAATCAATTAAATAGTAAGGTATGAATAATATTAAATAATTGATGAAAAATTAAAAAATTTCCATACTATTATAAATTTTTATATTTTTTATAAATATGTTCCCATCTTTTAATAAAGATATTTTATTCCACAAAAAAAAATATGTTTCTTGGGAAAAATATGTTTATAGATTTTTTGGATAAAATATTATAATTAATTTTTTTTATATTTTATAAATATTATTCAATAAAAATAGTACAATTTTTGAAATAATAATATGATATTATCTTACGGTGAATATTTTTTATTTTTTAGAAAAAATAATTATTTTTCAATGATTTGTGAAAATATATTTATTTATGTAAAATAGTCATTTATTTTTAAATAATTAAGTAATTTAAAAGTAAATTTTTTTATATTAATATGATTTAAAGTAAATATTATTTATTATTATTATTATTTTAATCAATTAATTACATTTATTTCATAATTATACTAGATTTTATTATTAGTTTATTTTTTATGCTTTAAAAAAATTACTGAAACATGTTATAAAGTGCATAATGTTTCTCATGATAACCTAATTAATACAATACATATTGTGTAATTTTTAATAATAAATTTTTAGAATATGTATCAAAAAATAAGAACTGATATTAATTAAAATATGATTACTTTTCTAATAGTTATTGGAAATTCATGTTTATTTTTGGAAAATACATTTGATAAAAACTAATTTTTTCAATATGTCTGTAGGTATAATTTTAAATTAAATTCATCCACTTATATGAGTATAATTTATTAGAATTGATTCAATAGATTTAATTAGAATAATTATTATTATATAATACTATCATCATTATTTTTTCATAATGAATAGTAAGAATAGTTTAAATATGTCATCACCGTTAATGTTAAATTCGATTGACCAGGGAGAACTATTGAGTTAAATAAAAAAAATATTTGAAAAATATTTATATGAAATTATATATATCTTTCTTGGCCTTATATCTCCTCCCCCCGTTTATTTGTTAATATTAAAGGAAGCTATCTTCATAGTGGCAATCCATCATTGAATAGTTTTGTCTATATAAAAGAATGACAGTCCTCCTCCTTTAAAAAATGGTAACTCTATACTCTACATTAATCACATATGAAACAATTTGTTTTATATTTTGTAACATGAATATCTCCTCAAAATAATTATAGACGTTCTATAGGTTCTATTGTCCCCAAAATACCAACCCTAGGATCCTTAATATGTGATATGAATGAGGTTCTTCTAAGGGAAGGTAATTTTATTCACCGAGATATTTCATTGTATTATTATTTTTCCATATTCAATTCTTTATTTACACATCAATTATTATAACAAAATTACGAACCATAGAGTTATATGTCAATATTTTCATGGAAAACCATTTATCAACCCCATCCTATATCAGAAGGGAATCAATGATATCACTTAGGTGTACAAAAAATACAACCTCATGAAACAATATATTTTTTTCCCAACCATGACTCAGATAAATATAAATAATTATTGAAATAATGAATATACCATCCACTTCATTACACATTCACCCATTATGGGAATGATATATTCACATTGGTATAAGTATGTCTAACCATCTATATAAAGCGATGAAAAACATTTTCCATTTATAACATTAAATAAAAGTATTTAAAATGAATCCAACAAGTAAATATTAAATTTATAACATTAATATAATTTGGGATATGGAGGATCTATATACTATACACATGAATATGATCTTTCATGAAAAAACACAGAAGAGAAAACAAGGTAATTAACACAGGAAATGATAATAATAATAAACTATTGTTATGAAACAAGTGTCATGATATTATAAGTGGATATTATATGATATTATAAATATGAATAATATTATTTTATAAATTAATAATATTCATAAAACCATTATTTATGAGGTTAATGTGCATTCATCCAAAATTAAGCATGAAGTAATAGAATTTTTCAAAATTTCCCATTCATTAAGGCATACGGTAATATTATACACCTAATTTATATTATATAGATTATATTTTCACATTTCACATAAAATATCATGAATCCATAATAATACATTGTTTTTATAGTTTTAATTTTTACTCTGACATCAAATTTCATTTTAAATATAAGTTACAAGGTTTCATTGAATATCCTAGCTCCATTTCTTACCAGTATGTTATATAAATTCATCATTAAATATTAATTTATCCATAAAATGTGTAATGTTTTTTTGAGTATCATATATTTTAATTACACATGTTTATTTGGATTTAAATATGATAAATATAATTTATTCATAGACATATTCTCAAATCAATATTATGATAATTGTATAGGGTTTCTCATATAACATTATCTTTTATATGACATTTGTTATATTGTAAATCTGTCATATTTTATGATTTTTATTATTAAACCATTTTATATTTTATATCATTAATCTATATATACTATTTATTTTTGTTTTTTCATTTTGTAACAATCCTTTCATGGATTTTATGACTCAAAACATACCATAGTAGTAATAAACTTATTTTTCAGTCACATATTTATCAATGTTGTTTATACGTAAATATATAATGAATGATATTATTTGATCATTGTCTAATAAATCCATTTTACATTATTTTACTTTGGTTATTGTTGATGTTTCAAATTAATAAAATAATTTACCTAGATTTCAAACATAAAACGAGTTTGAATATTTTTTAATAATACCTTAATCCATTTATAACTTCATTCAAAAATCATTTTTCTTCCAAACACATGTTTTCTAAAAATGTTTTCAAAATTGTTTTACTGTGACTTTTTAATGTAATTTTTTCATATAAATTTAATTTAAAAAATAATTTTAAGGAATATACACATCGTTTTCCAAAAAAAAGATACTCATGTCATTTATTAAAATATTTTGAAAGAATATTTATTTTTACATAATATGTTTTAATGGAATGTTAATTCAATCATGACAACTCATTTATTGGAAGCGTCCATGGTTATTATAAAGGGTTGCTTTTAAAGAAATTGTTTTTCTTAATATTTCTTAAATTATTATTTTCTAAATGAGATATTAAATATGAAAATGATTATTTACGGAAGAATGTTTAAAATATATTTTCCTTATTAAACAACATCAATTTACGATTATTATAATCTAAATGGGACATTTTGTAATGATACCTTCCATATTCATTTTTGTGGTTGATAATAAGATTGAATTTGAAAATTGTTGACAGTTTATTTCATGGGTAATTTTTTATTCATTTACTTTCCCTTTAAATGTTCACATTATTTTAATTAGAGAACATTAAAATTCACCAGAATATCCATATTATTTTCAATAAATATTCTTAATACAGAAACCATATGTCATATCTACGTATAATGTTTTAATTTTAATCTTATATTATTGACTGTGGAAATGATGATATTTTAAATTCTTTATTCAATGAGGAAATTTATAGAAAAGGGACAATGTTCATGATGTAAATATATTTTTTGATACAAGAGGAATGCATTAGATATTAGTTGATAGGAAGGTCCCAGAATTATATAGAACCTCAATTAAGTGGTAGTATTATGAGAGAATAAGTTAGTTACCATTAAATGAGTTTTTAACCATATTTATAAAATGTATTGTAATGCTTATTGATGGTATAATTAACATCAAGTTTAAGATAATGAAATTTAATATTCTTTATTTAATATATTAATATTTTTGGCATTACTATACCAGAATTTATTTTATTGATATCATCCATGTATATATTTTTTTCCCATGTTATAGATTAAATTTAATGAATTTTAATTTATTTGACTTTCCATATTTAATATTTTGTAATTTTTTATTCTTTATTTATTCATAATATTTCCTATTTATATAACTCTTATGTAGAATATGATCTCATTGTTATTTTTACCTTATAGATATATATGATGATGGAACATTTGAATGTGTTCAATGATGGAAATTTTTTTCAGAAATTATATTGTTTTTCTGATATCAAAATGTAATGAAAGACAGAACAATGTAACTAGTTTACCTAGTCTACAAAACTATTCAGTCCTTTTTGATGCAATCACTTGTTTCTAGAAAAAATATAATATTAGGGAAATTAGATTTAGGCTACTGGGGATAGGGTATTTAAATATTGTTCTAGAGAAATTTAGGGCGAATCCATGATAACTAGATTTTGGAAAACATTAGTTTGGGAATAAAAAACTATGATAGATAATTTTGTCATGTATATAATAACATCTTCAAGATTTGGTGAGGAAAATATTTTCTTTTGGTTCCCATAAAATACAGTGTTGTCTAGTTACTATAAGTTGATGTGGTTATTGAAATTATTTCATAGGGAAAATAACTCAATAAAATGTAATGGGATTTGAATCTATTATCACCTAGGGAACAATAATGGTCATTTTTGCACATATATTTTTAATGTAATAGGTAATATAAAATATATTATTCACTTTTTCTTTACAAACCATTATTAATTATTTTAATACATTATTAAAATGTATGACATAGTATAAATCAAGGGATTAATATATTTAAAATAATGTTTCAGGATATAAACATCATAAAAATAATTATTTGGTTTTCCTAATATGATTATTTTTTCCGACATTATATTTTTAGGTTTTATTTAATGGTTGAAACATCGAGGAATCATGTAAAATTTTAATAGGATGGACATTTTTTGATTATTGGGGAAAAATTTGATGATAAATGGATTAAAATATATAACGATTAATCATAAATAGTTATCATGATATAAGATGAAAAATATATATTATAACCAACTCTTGGGTCTCCAAACAAGACATGAATATATTTTTTTATGTTTTTGAGTGGTGTAGACTATATGTGAAAATGGATTTGTTTACATCAAATCAAAATTGTATAAAGAGAAACTCAATAGAATGTATCAATTTAATGACAATAGTTTTTTAAAAAATTAATCGAATAAAGAGATGAATTGTGGAAGAAAATGTGAGAGTTTAAGGAACATAAATAAATAGAAACTATATAATCCATTATAGTTCATTTTCAAAATTCTGTGAAACCTAAGAATTATCTATGTCTATAATCACTTTTATATGATTACTCATAGAATAAGGACTTATATTTATGTATATGTTATGAAGTATTTATGTATTTAAAGTCATGAACTGCCTTCAATAGTTTTATTTCAAATAGTATATTATTTTTAATAATAAAAAACATATAAGGATTTTGTTAATTTTGGAAGCATATATGTTATCATGTATGATTATTATAAGGGTTACAGATTCCAACATAGTTTAATAAGTTTAATGATGATCATATATTCAATTTAAATAACAACATTTTTAAAATTTTATGCAATAAGAGTTTATTATGATTAATTATATTTTGGGAGACAATTATTGAAATACAACCCATTAAATTTTAATATGACAAGGTTATTTATAGAATAATATCTTTGAATTTTGAATATTTATAATTAATGGTTTTCTAAACATTTATATTTTAACTTATTCTTGATGTTTCAAAATTTTGGTCATCAAAATTTTGGAAAAATCTAGGAATTATATTAATATAGTATTGGAAGAACGCCCACACACATTCTAGGTGACAACACAATGCATCTAGAATGGAATTATTGATTAAACCCACTACCGATGTTTGAAAAGGGTGTGGTTCTAACTAATATATCATGGGAAGTATAAGTTATTAATAAATTTTTTTTTGAAAAATAACTAGTATGTATTTATTGAATAAATTATATTAATTTTTGGGTGTTATTATTGATGTTTTATATATTAATGTTTTACATTTATTGATATTATATGTCTTATTATAATAATATTAATTTTAGTAATGACTGGTTGAATTCCATGATATCCATTTCTAGATTATATAATACATTAGAATTTTATTTTAGTTATTTCATTATAAAAACATTTATTATATTCATTTAATAGAATATGAAATGAATTTCCAAATTGAACAAAGCACAAAAAAGTATCAATTTTTTCTTATGCAATAAAAATATATCAAGTAACTATATTTTATTTTGTATTTTATCATAAAATTAAATGAGTCCAAAAACTATAGTAATGTATATTATATAAAAAATACATTTTTTTCTTTGTATGCAATGAATCAATGGTCTTTTATCTCATCATATATTAATGGTTTTTTGGTCCCTGAATTTATACTGATCATCCATTTTCTTGTGATCAATGATCTATATCACTCTCCCTAATAAATATATATATCCATCACTCTGCATATATTCACTTCCTACAAATGATCACCAAAATGGAATCCATGTTATATAATTTTCCAAATGACCTTTGTAAAACCCTTTCACTCATTCTAGTGGACCTTTTATTTAAACATTTTATGATGTATGTTTAATTATGTGGAATTTTCAAATATAAAAAACCTCATTTCATAATTAATTTGAATTTTTGAGGATGAAATAAATAAAATGTGGGAATAATATTTAAAACCCATGCTTTTATAGTATATTTTTTTTAATAAAATTAACTTATTTGAAATATTTCATTACAAACAACAACATTATTTTAAAAAATTAAACATGTGTTTTATAGAATATACGACACATTACAACAAACTTACATGAGTAGTTAAATATATTATTTAGTCATCACTCTTTTAACATAGATATTTTGATGGTGGTCTATAATATGATTACATATTTTTTTATTTATACAAAGTTCCTACCCAAAATAAATTTATTGATAAATTTTTCATAAATAAGCACTTAACTTTTAGTAAATATATTTTAATCTATAATAAATGTCTTTCCATAAAAAAATAATTTTTTTATTAATGAAAAAATTAAATTTAACTTTTGGGTAAATTAAATATTTCATTTATTAAAATGGAAATAATTTTTCTTATCAGAATTTAATTATTAATTCTGGGTGAAATATTAATTTTTTTTGAAAATATTGATAGTGAAAATTGAAAAAATAGATTTTTAATAAAACATTTATTTATTTTAAAAAAATTATAAAACATGAACGCAACCCTATTATCTTAAAATTATATTAATTCAATTGAAATATTATTTAATAATGTTTATTTTTATTAATTAAATTTTATTATTATTTTTACTAGATATTAATATAAATTTATTCTTTGGAATCGAAACACTCATTTTTTATTCAGAAAATAATTTTAAAGAGAGAAATGTTTCTTTTTTTAAACTAATTTAAATAATACAATATAATAAATGATTTAAATTAAATATATATGTCATATATATAACTATGAATTGAAATTAATTTAATTATTATTATTACGTCTATACATATTATATAACAATATCATGTTTGAAAAATAAATTTTCATGAAACCTCATTTTTTAACACATTTACAGATTTTGTTTGAAATTAAAATTTGAAAATATTGTTTTTTTAATTTAAAAAAAATGGATTCTGTAATTTAATTCATAATAGATATTATTATATAATAATTAGAACATTAAATTTGTTCATAATTAATAGAAAAATAAGACAAATATATTAAAATAATTAATGCTAAAACTTATTTATTGGGGGTACCTAAAGTGTTTATGAGAATGAAATTCCAATTTTTTTTTGCTAATTATATATGTACATAAAAGACATAGATATCATATAATAATTTAATTTTCAGTATTTCTGTTACTTTTCATGAGAATATCTTCCAATTGTTTAATTTTTTTATATGTACTAGAATTCATTCTTCCCCCATTTAAACTAAATCAATATCTTCTATCCTATCTGAAAATAAAAAACAAAGTGTTTTTGAAAATATCTTCCAAAATATATACCCATCACCCTTATAAATATTCAATTAGTTATGGTTTTCCCAAAAAAATCCTTGGGTATTTATTTAGAGACATAATGGATGTTTTTATCAGATAAGTATGTTTTCATTACAGGAACACATTCTGTTAATTCAGCTTCATCTACATTAAATTATGTCCAAAAACATACAATATAAGAAAACCATTTATTCTAAAATACTGAGATGTTATAATTTTTATGTATGAATAATTACATATATTCTCTTTTATCAAGTTGGAAACAAATCAATTACTCATGCATATAGTAGTCTCCCACCTCAAGAACTTAGGTAATTTGTTTTCCAACCCAAAATCACATGGTTAATAATAATGGTGTACTTAAATAATATATATATATATATATATAATATAATTAATTAAATTAATTCATTAAAATGTGTATACCATCCAATTACATTCACATTATCCCATTAAAATAATGATATCCATGCTCTAGTATTTGAACAACCTACTGTCTCCATGAAACAACTTGGAACATTTATTATGTCTAATATTAAAGGATTCTTATAAAAATGAATATATTAATTAAATATAAACTTTATAAAATTAATATCATTTTTGATATGATGGTAATATTTATCATAAAAAAGAACAGGAACATTAATAAGAAAACATGAATGCAAAAACACCAAAATTAATGCCCAAAATGTACCAAATAATTATTTATTGTTACAATTGAGTGTGAATATTTTATAAGAGGATCAAATATTTTACACAATATAAAATCACCTTTTGTTATTAATTGATTTTTTTATTTTATAATGAAGGTATTTACTAAGAATATAGAAATATATTGACACTAATTATGAAATATTTTACATTATAATTTTAGATTAACTTTTACAACCATGAATAATAACAGGATAAAAGAAACTTATTAGTAAATTAACAACCCTTTGTACTTTATTTATGAATTGTAATTTCAGTCTAAAAAAACTCATTTTATATATAAAAGTTTTTATAATTTTATGACTTATTGAGAATAAATGAAATAAATTGTATCAAAAATTTATTTTACTCGATCCCCTTGAATCATCCCAACTAATAACAATGTTTTAATAAGGTAACAGATAGTTAAAAATATTGTATTCATTTTGAAAATGATATTTAACCTTGAGTCATAATGAAATGATTGATTAATATTAAATATTATAGAGTATTTATAAATAAATATCATCATAATAAACTGTTCTTGTCAGCTAATATTGTTCTTCGGTATTATGTGAATTAGTTAATATAATATATGTCATTTTTATTTTTTTTAAAAATCAAAAAATTTAAATGACCATCATAAATATTTAATGATATAATAAAAATTTTATTAATTTCTATAAGATATGTAAATTTTATATTAAACATATATTATAGGTAAATATTGATATTTTTTGAAAATATTAATATGATGATATAATATTAAAAAAATTACATTATAATTTATTTTCACAAAGTACAATGTAATTTTGATAATAGTAAGAATGTACATATTTTAATGTAATTGTTGAATTTTAATATATATGGATATTTATTTAAAAAAATTAATACATAATTTTAGATATTTTTGTTGATATTATAATTTTATTTAGAATAATCATTTTGATATTATCTCAGGGTATTTTTATAATGATTTTCTAAAAAATTAATTTTTTGGTTAGAAAGTGAAAATGCTATATTTATGAAATAACACAAGTATTATAAAATAACTATTATATGATAATGAATTAAATTTTATTAAATATTATTATTAATAAAAAATTACTTATGTATTGACATAACTTATAAGTTGTTATAATTTGAAAAAAATTCTCAATAATTTGTAAAACCAATATTTTAACACATAGATAACTATTTTAATCAGTTAATAATGTAAACTATTTATAAGTTGTTTTTATCAATTTTATAAATTTAATCAACTAAATTTTATTCTATATTTAGAATCAATATATCATAATTAGGCCAAAAGTTAATTTTAATTTTAGACATAATAATGTTACCATGTTAGAAAATGATTTATATAGTACATTAAATATTATGTAGTATGTCAAAGATAAATGATAAAAGAATAAAATATATAAAAACTAAAACATTAAACTGGTGTTTTATTTGTTTCTAAACCTAAATAATCAATTAAATGATTAATTATAACCAAATTAATTATAATTTCCCCCCCTCCCCAAATATGGTTGAATTTAAATATAAAATAATAACAAATTAATCATTTAAAACCACCCCTCCTCTAGTATAAATAACAAATTACACCACCCATTCTCCTCTTAAGACAAGAAGATCCTAATGTAACTGAAGGATTATTTCTTTAAAACACTATAAATTTTTATTATCATTTGGTCCAATCCAATAACAAATTCAAAATTCATTATGTGGTCCATCACAAATGAGATATTCAAGACTCAACTTCCACAAAACACTTATATTAATTTATTTTCTTCTTCTACTATCTTCTTATATCCTATAACCCTAAAATAATAACAATTTCCATATAATTTCTATATTTTAATTTTATATCTATAATTTAATATATTCTATCCACCACTTTTCTCATGTCCCCTTATTCAGAAAAATGAAACCATTGCCCAAATGATAGAGATTAATAGTCTATGTGAATAACGATATTTTCATTTTCTATTATCTCTTTTAAAGGATGATAGTAATAGTATTATTTTGGTTAAATAATATTTTGATAATAAAATTATAACCAATATCATGTTCAGAAACTAATATATAGTCATAAAATAAATAAAACAAACTTGATAAAGATGGTTGGAAAACTAATAAAATAAAATAAAAAATTAGCATTGATATTTTATAAAATAAATCATCATCATTTCTAAAAGTAAAATGATATATGGGAAAATTTAAACTTATTTAAGTGCATGAATTCAATTTCATTTAACTTCGGAGTGTTATTTTAATTTTCAATATACAAGGAATCAATTAAATGGTGCTAAGATGTTATAAAACAATCATATCTTATATTATAAGTATGGATATAATAATTTAAAAAAATAACATTATTTTAATATTATACATGAGTTTTATGTACAATAAACAAATGTAAAGAATGAGATAAGATATCTCTTAACTCAATTTCAATTGACTAGGTTAAACATATACATAATTGATTATTTCTAGATAATATTATTTTGGGATAGAATTTATATTTATTTAATTTTATTCCATGTGTTTTGTGTGGTCTTACAATAGATAAACATAATATATTATTTCTTATAATCACTTTAATGATATGATTAATATAAGCAAATATATGATTTTAATGTTTAGTTTTAAAAAAGTCAAATGGATTTATTTTTTTGAAATATATTGAATGAGACGATTTTCCAATGATTTTAATGTAAATTATAGATTTATGATGTTATTTTAAAATAAAATTATTTCTTTTATAATTTCATTGTTATATTAAAATAGGTTACTACAATGTGTGAAATGATATTTTCCTCAAGATGTTTTCAATGATCTTAATAAATTTTTTATATCATTATATGAATCCTATAATTTATTGAGATTAATATCTTATTGTATAATATACTGTATTTTATTGAATTTTATTTATCAGTTTGACTGGGAATGTAAAATTTATATACCATTGAATGTATCATGCTATTTAGTTTGTGACTGATTTTACCAACTGGGGAATGTTATTTTCATTTTATTAAATAGCTTAAATAAAAATGTATATAGTGATTATGTTTTACCAATTTTATATGAGTAATTCATTAGATATAGTTAGTGATGGGTGGAGCCCTCTATAGTCCTTTGATTAATATATAGATATCTTGATACAAACTATTTTTGGTATTGTACAGTGTCTTACTTATTTATGCATGATTTATTGGCCAATTCTACTATGGTATGTCTATGATTTCCAATGTTATTAATTTTATTATTGTAAAGACCCGAAAAATTCAAGAGAAATTTTTTCTTAATTTTCTTTGGAATTTTACAAGAAAGCGGTTTCTGACGGCACCTGATTCTGAGGCCCGGAGTGCCCGGAATCAATTTCCGAAGTTTGGCTCGGGTACGTTCAGTGAACGAACGAGCGGGAATTTCTAACTTTTGAACTGTTGCCCAGAATCAAATTCTGAGGGCACCGATGAACTCACAGCGCCGATATTCTCTAAAGGAGACCTTTTCCGAGGTTGCGTTTATTTCGGGTTGAGAGTTAGTTTTTGGGAGTTTAGAATAAGTTAAATAAAAATTGTGGGATACAAATTTTTATTTTAACTTGTTGTTTTTTTGAAAACCTCCCAAAGTGAGTTAGGGGTGGGACCCACAACCACTTAACCTCCCTTGGGAGGATTAAGCGTGGTGGGGCCCACATGAACCCCAACTGCTCAACTTGTCTCAAAACCTCCCCTTTAACCCATTTCAATTAATGTTTGACAACTTGGTTTAATTAATTAAGGTGGGTTGTTTTGAATTTCAAACCTTTGAAATTCAAGTTTTTATTTGTGTAAATAAAATAAGCCTTAGCATATTTTATTTTGGTTATCCATATTGAGAGGATTTGAGAGCTCCTTCTTCTTCTTCAAACATTGATGAAGAACACAAAGAACACTAAAGCTCCGACGAAGAACACTGCTCCTCTCTTCTTTGTAGCCGGTTGTTTCCGAAGATCGACGATGCCTTCCGTGTCAACGAAAGGGAACGCCGCTTCCTCCTCGTACTTCCTTCGTCAGCTTACGAAGATTCACCAATGACGTACCTCTTCGGACGTACCTCTTCGCCAACGGAATTAACGAATGTTTACCGCGACGCCCGACCTCCGCGACGTTTGTCTTCCGTGGGTCATTGACGAACATCTTACTTGAACCCGAGGTAGGGGTTTATTCATTACTTTTGTTCATGATTTATACCTGAGAATATTTCTTCGTCAAATTTATCCAATTGTTAGCAATTGACGCGAGGGGGGCCGGACCGTACGAACACGGCCGACCCTCCTCTATTTCCTATTGATTTTTGTTCTGGATTGAGACGGGTGAGGCGTGGTGTCGTCCCACAGCGCAGGATCATACGACAAGAAATATGTGGCGCTGTCACACCACGTTGTAAAATAATGCAAGGACGCGACACCGTCGCGCCGCGTCGAAGAGTGTTGAAGGCACCGCGGCCAGAGCGGGGCCGCGGCGGTGGGGCATGGTGCTGTCGCACCGCACCGAACGACGAAGGCCGCGGCTGGTTCCGGGCCGCGGCGGGACATGAAGACTGGCGGCTATCTAGGACACCGGTGTCGAAAGCCGGAAGGGGGACCGTCCTTGCCGGTCCCGTTGAGGAAGAACCAGCCGGCCATGTTGGGCCGGCCGGAAGGGAGAAGGATCGGGGGAATAAATTCCCCCAGCTGGCCAAAACTGGCCCCCTATTATGGGAGGGCCGTTGTTACACCAAGGGGGGGCAGCGGTCCTGTGTGAACCAGCGCCTACAGGTCCTATGTGGGCCCGATCCTGTGTGGGTCTTTTGCGGGGGTTAGTTACCTATCGATCCTTCGTGGGTCCGACGACTTAGATGGATCAGAGATCATCTTTATCGTCTTTCGAAGAAGTATAACTGTGTGAGCTGAATCCTGTTGCTTTACTGTGTGGATTGAGTTGTGCTATCCTATGTGGATTTCGTTTTGATTTCCAGTGTGGAATACGTTTACTTTCCTGTGTGGACTGAGTTGTACTTGGGCTCGGAGGATGGAGTGTATTGGAATTGATGACTTAGGTATATGTATGGGCATATACCAAAGCAGTGTCGGTTGTTACTTCGTGTTTGTATCTTCCTTTGTGGTTTATCCTTTGTGGATTTTGGGAGACCTTCATGGGTCTCGAGGTCCCTACTGAGTAGCATATACTCACCCCTGCACGGGCTATGCTCGCACTACGTTGTGTTGGTTGCAGACGACAGACAGCGTTGGTCGTGGCTGAGGCTTGTAGAGCAGAACAGTACCTGGAGGTGGACCACTGGGCGAGACGTACTCGGAGCAGACGTTGGGACCCGAGGAGCAGTGGAGCTATCTATACCCACCCTTCAGGTGGGATTTCCAGTGGACATCTCGGAGTAGCGGCTTTTACTTTACAGTTGCTGTTTTTCCTTTCGAGTTGTACATTACTTTCAGTTTGGGTTTGTATACTGGCCCATTTACTTTTCCTCACATCAGTTGTACTCTGTTTTCACTTAGTGTTTACTTTCCGCTTGCTTACTCTGTGGTGCTTGTTTACTTTTCAAAGGCAATGCCTTCCCTTTTTACCGGAAATTACGCCTTGGTGCTAGTGGCCAGCCCCTGGCCTATGGAAGGCGGGCTTGGGGTAGTCACGGCACGGGACCCGAGGGCGGGTCGTGACAAATTTGTATCAGAGCAGTTCGGTTCTACCACGAACTCTGATCTTTTCTATGTGAAGCAATAATGTTTAGCGTATTGAGTGTGGTTATCAGTCCAGGGAGTCCAGTGTTGGTGCGGCGGCCGACGTATCCGTACACCAGGACCATGACTACTGATTTCCAACATAATGCACGAAAACATTGATTGTGTTTGTGTTTCAAAGTTTTCATTGTGATTACTTTATAACAGCTCACCAGGTATACTGTACTAACCGTGGCGCACCTGTTTCCTATTCAGGATGGCCCCACGATGGTAGCCAGCTAGGGTTCTGAGAGTCGAGTGTGATGATAGCCCACCGAGCGACGAGGCCTCAGTGCAGGGCCCTTTGTCAGCAGTGGCACCGGCGGTAGCTCTACCCGTCGAGCCACCGATTCTTCCAGCACCAGCCGCTGACGATGCACATCGCCTTGGAGCTCTGCACATGTTCCAGTGCTAGAGACCACCTAGGTTCCGTGGGGAGACAGACCCCCAGGCAGCAGAGGACTGGCTGGAGGCAGTGGTATGAGTTTTTAGGCTTGTGAGGACACCTGCAGACCTCATGGTGATCCTCGATGCGAGCCTACTGCACGCAGCAGCGGGCCGATGGTGGAGCTTGATGCTCCTGGTGCACGATGAGGAATCTCTACTTTGGACGGACTTTGAGAGCCTCTTCCACTCGGAGTTCGTCCCAGCCACCCTTCGTGCGGTGCGTATCCAGGAGCTTCTTCAGCTGCGGCAGGGCAGCATGACGGTCGCTCAGTACTCGGCGAGATTTACTGATCTCTCGCGCTACTCGACCGACATGGTACGTGACTCATTCTTCCCGGCCCGGACCATCGAGCAGGGTTTTAGACACGAGATCAGGGCATCACTAATCTCCCTCAGCATACCGACTCAGACAGAAGTACTGGAGCGGGCCCTTTTGATCGAGAGCTTCCTTGCTGAGTCTACACCAGCGCCGAGACCCACTGCAGGGCGGCACATGGCAGAGTCTTCCACGACAGGCAGTCGACGGATGACTCAGGGGTCCCGGCAGACCAGACCTTCAGGCAGACTACCTCAGGACACTGGCTCAGCAGTGCGGGGCACACAGCGCGGAGCTAGTCTTTTGAGAGGCAGACAGTGCTACTCGTGCGGCAGGCAGGGCCACATGGCTCGTGACTGCCCGACCCGCCATGCAGAGGAGCAGCAGACGGTTGAGGAACCACCTAGGCAGAGGCAGAGGTTCGACCGTGGCGGTCCGTAGGGAGGAGGCGGACAAGGAAGAGGAGCTGGCCGAACAATAGGAGGTGGGAGACGCTTTGAGGATCTACCACCACCACCACCAGGAGGTCCACCCCGACCTCAGGGGAGAGCACAGCTTCAGGCAGCTAAAGCATACGATCATGGAGATCCGTAAGCGGGCGGACTAGTGCGGGACTAGCTCCATGAATAGAGGCCTTTGCCCATAATTCCTCTAGCTTCGTAGTTTCTGTTGCCTTGTGTCCTTGTACTTTAAGTTGAAGTAATAAAAGATACTTGCCTTGGTGACTTTTGTTTTCTTGTCTTTTGTTTGTTTTTACTAAGTGGTGCCGGTTAAAAACTGGTGACTTGAACCTCACTTGCGATATTCTTACTGGAGGGAACCCAGTGACCACACACTGATGCCGAAAGTGTGACTCAACCCTTGGAGGCGAGAGTAAAGGTTGGATCTCTTGGTAGCAGCATCGAGGCCTTACGACATCATCCATGCCATTAATTAACTAATCATGACGGGATTGACTGTATTAGGAAAGGAACGTGGTTCATCCAGGGAATGAGACCGGATTTCACTAACTAAAAAGGAGAAATCTTTGCAGCTTTTCCATACGTTGAGGAAGGGGAAACCCTTTGTGTGGTCAGGCAGATGTCAGCAGAGCTTCCATGAGCTGAGACAGAGGTTGACTAGCGCACCTATTTTGAGGTTGCCTGAGGAGGGAGTAGGGTACGTAGTTTTCTGCGATGCATCAGGGACCAGACTCGGTTGCGTCCTTATACAGGAGTGGGCAGTGATCGCCTATGGATCATGACAGTTGAGGCCGCATGAGCAGAACTACGCTACCCATGATATGGAGTTGGCAGTAGTGGTCTTCGCTCTGAAGACATGGCGACACTACCTGATGGGAGAGTGCTTTACAGTCTTTTCTGATCATCATAGTCTCAGGTATATCTTCTCACAGAAGGACCTGAACTTGAGACAGCGTCGATGGCTCGAGTTCCTCCATGACTATGACTTTGAGATAGTCTATACTCCTGGGAAGTGGAACGTAGTAGCCGATGCCCTCAGCAGGAGGAAGGGAATTCAGCTACTTGAGGAGGCGACGGAGAAGCTAGCCTCTTTTCAGATATCCTTAGTGGATAGAGATGGAGCATCCTTCCTCCAGTCTCTCACAGTCACCCCTCCACTACCGCAGCGTGTCAGAGAGGCACAACGTGAGGACACTGACTGTGAGACACGGTGTGCTTAGATATCCTTGGGACAGGCAACTGATGGTTTCTCCCTTGGAGCAGAGCACGAAATACTTTTCAGAGGACGCACCATGGTACCAGTTTCTTTACGAGAGGTGGTGCTGAGAGAGTTTCACACTTCTCCTTTTGCTATATATCCTGGAGTGGCGAAGATGTACCAGGATCTCAGATGACAACACTGGTGGCCGGGCATGAAGAAGGTTGTAGCAGAGTTCGTTTCTCGATGCCTCACCTGCTAGCAGGTGAAAGCAGAGCATTAGGTACCAGCAGGCTTGGTACAACCCTTGGAGGTCCTGGAGTGGAAGTGGGAAGGGATATCTATGGACTTAGTGACTAGACTTCCACGTACTTCCAGAGGTCACGACTCCATCTGGGTGATTGTTGACTGACTCACCAAGTCGGCACACTTCTTACCCATCTGAGAGCAGGGTTCAGTGGAGAGCTTGGGATGTCTCTACGTTCAGGAGATTGTGTGGCTCCACGACATGCCATCATCTATCGTCTTCGATCGAGATGTTCGCTTTACTTCCCGGCTTTGGAAGGGGTTACAGGAGGCGTTTGGGACACAGCTACGCCTGAGCACAGCCTTTCACCCTCAGACGGATGGTCTGACAGAGAGAACCATCCAGACTCTTGAGGACATGCTCCGCACATGTGTCCTCAACTTTGGTCGTAGCTGGGAGGACCACCTACCCTTGGTAGAGTTTGCGTACAACAACAACTACCACTCCACCATCGGGATGGTACCGTACGATGCGTTGTACGACCGGCCTTGTAGATATCCT
Organism: Viscum album; assembly: GCA_963277665.1. NCBI lineage: Eukaryota > Viridiplantae > Streptophyta > Magnoliopsida > Santalales > Viscaceae > Viscum > Viscum album. The sequence goes on along the minus strand of OY728157.1, from coordinate 233,322,173 downwards.
TTGTGCTGGAAAGACCTTGGGGAGTCAGCACTTGTGGGACCGGAGGTGGTCCAGGCCACGACGGAGAAGGTCCAGGTCATCCAGGAGCAGATGAGGACAGCTCAGAGCCAGCAGAAGTCATACGCTGACAGGAGGCGGAGGCCACAAGAGTTCGAGGATGGCGACCACGTCTTCTTGCGGGTCTCACATCGACGTGGTATTCGGAGATTTGGCCGAGGCGGCATGTTATCTCCGCGCTTCATCGGACCCTTCCAGATCCTCAGCAGGATGGGTGAGGTGGCTTATCGCCTGGATCTACCACTTCAGTTGCACCGGGTGCACGACGTCTTCCACGCATCTCAATTGAGGAGATACGTGCACGACCCGACGCACATCATTGACTATGGGGAGCTTGACGTTGACGATGGGGGGACTTTTACGGAGGTCCCGGTGGAGATAGAGGATCGACAGGAGCGGGTCCTACGTGGGTGATCGATTCCTCTAGTGCGCATCAGATGGCAGCACGGGAATCTCCAGGAGAGCACTTGGGAGCGGGAGGCTCAGATACGTGCACAGTACCCTCATTTGATTCCCTAGTTTTTTATGTATCTTTACGGGGACGTAAAGCCCTGAGGTGGGAGTAATGTAAAGACCCGTAAAATTCAAGAGAATTTTTTTCTTAATTTTCTTTGGAATTTTAAAAGAACGCGGTTTCTGACGGAACCTGATTCCGAGGCCCGGAGTGCCCGGAATCAATTTCCAAAGTTTGGCTTGGGTACGTTCAGTGAACGAACGAGCGAGAATTTCTATCTTTTGAACCGGTGCCCGGAATCAAATTCTGAGGGCACCGATGAACTCGCATCGCTGATATTTGCTTAAGGATACCTTTTCCGAGGTTGCGTTTATTTCGGGTTGAGAGTTAGTTTTTGGGAGTTTAGAATAAGTTAAATAAAAATTGTGGGATACAAATTTTTATTTTAACTTGTTGTTTTTTTAAACCTCCCAAAGGAAGTTAGGGGTGGGACCCACAACCACTTAACCTCCCTTGGAAGGATTAAGTGTGGTGGGGCCCACACGAACCCCAACTCCTCAACTTCTCTCAAAACCTCCCCTTTAACCCATTTCAATTAATGTTTGACAACTTGGATTAATTAATTAATGTGGGTTGTTTTGAATTTCAAACCTTTGAAATTCAAGTTGTTTTTTGTGTAAATAAAATAAGCCTTAGCTTATTTTATTTTGGTTAGCCATCTTGAGAGGATTTGAGAGCTTCTTCTTCTTCTTCTTCAAACATTGACGAAGAACACGAAGAACAGTCAAGCTCTGACGAAGAACGCCGCTCCTCTCTTCTTTGTAGCCGGTTGTTTCCGAAGACTGACGACTCCTTCCGTGTCAACGAAAGGGAACGTCGCTTCCTCCTTTGACTTCCTTCGTCGGCTTACGAAGATTCACCAACGACGTACCTCTTCGGACGTACCTCTTCGTCAACGGAATTGAGGAACGTTTACCACGATGCCCGACCTTCGTGATGTTTGTCTTCCACGGGTCGTTGATGAACATCGTACTTGAAACCGAAGTAGGGGTTTATTTATTAATTTTGTCCATGATTTATGCCTGAGAATATTTCTTCGTGAAATTTATCCAATTGTTAGCAATTGAGGCGAGGGGGTCCGGACCGTATGAACACTGTAACGCCCCGACCCCAGCTACCCAGAGTCGGTGCATTACTTCGTAACATTGGAATGATCACAAGAAAGATCAAATCTCGAAAGACCGATTGGTTTAGTAGCCTTGGAAACACTAGATATATTCATAAGTTTTACATTACATCATAAAATTAAAAACTACTACAACAACATAATGTTTCCACAGTCCACACTATAATCCCCTCATAATATCCATACAGGTCATTCATAACATACATCTTCACTTCCTGGGAAAAATAAAACATAGAAAAGGGGTGAGCTCAAATGCCCAGTAAGGATAACAATATAGCGGAATCTTTCATCAATAAGAATAAACATTTAAGGCAATGTATAACTAAAACAAAAGCCTTTTAAACATGAACTTTCAACATGGTATGGCATAAATAAAATGAAATAATGCCATTTAATTATTCACATGGATATTCTACTAATCGAATAATCACATGAAAAAATCAATAACCACTTTCATAATGTTGGAATGCATAATGCCAGACTATCATAACCACATAGCCAAGGCCTCGTGCCAAGACTACAAATAAGATTTTGTCAAGGCCTTGTGCCAAGACACTAGTTTGTCTCATGATACCTACCGATGCATCGAGGAGCTATAGCGGGATCCACCCGTCACATATTAAGTCCAATGCATTCCCATATGAAAAGGATTAAACATAACATAAACATTCGTATTAAAACTAGCATACGAAATGTCAATACTTTCACCATAAACTATGAATGGTATAAAAATAGCACATCCATAGTCAAACATATCAAAAAACCTTCAATACAATATAGAAGTTTTGTATCATAATAAATCAACTTCAAATAATCTTAAAATCCATCAAAGGATGTTGACATAGATGAAATCAAAATTCTTTTTAAAGAAATATCTCCTTTTATTTTGAAATAATTTAAGATCCATATAAAATAAAACATTTTCTTTGAAAATATTCTTATAAGATTGTAAGGGAAGTTTTGAAGATTTTATAATGGTGGAAATTAGCCGCACCCGCCGTATAAGTTTTAAAAAAACGTTCTTACCTTAATTCTGTCGAAAAGGTTAAAAATGACCTTGTTTTGAAAACGATGGAAAGATTCCTTTATAAAACTCTTATAAAAAGTCAAACAAGGGTATAAATGACTTTAACCCATATTCTTGTAAATAATAAAAATGTTTTGAAATACATTTTGAAAAAACATGGATGTGGATGATAAAGAGATCCCAGTAGATTATTACAAATAAACAACCTCGGATAATGAAGAGATTGTGAAATAACCCTTACCTTGTACTTTTCCTTGGTTGGGGTAGGTTAAACTCCTGTATAATGGTGAAATAATTGTTATTAAATTATACAAGAATCATATATATTAATATGATATCATATATGATCTTTTAACATTGATTTGTTAATAATATCTTAGAATTATCGTCGTTTCGGGTGTTAACTTACTTGTTTTCTTTTATATGTTTTGTTACGTAAGACATGTTTGTAAAGGATAGGATGTATATTATTCATATCCAGAATGATATCAAGTCCTTAAACATCATTTTTAAATCATCAAATGATAATTATACTTGAATGGATACGATGGAGAATGAATCTCATCGCGTTCGTGGAGACGGTAGTCCGTACGTATGCACGAGCGACAATATCATTCTTTTGATATTAAAATAATATATAAATGGATGGTATATCATATATACAGAATCATTAACATGTTATATTTATTATTTACATGAGTTATACATCATTATAATACCCATCCAAATAATAATATATTGAATAACAATTACACCACGACGTGGAGACGGTAAGTCGTACGTACGCACGTATGGTGACATGTTATTCAAAGGGTGGATAGAATACTGAATATGGTTGTACCATATTTTTAATAACATCACAGTATATGTAAGATACTGGAGTTATTATTTTAGAATGGTAAGAACAAAGAAAGAGGAAGTGGAAGAAGAAATGAACTTGGAGAAGGGTGGTGAAATCATTACCTCTTCTTCGGGTTCTTCCTTTTGATTTGATCAAAAGGGCTCCTTAGGTTGGCTTTCTGATCAAACTAAGGCCTCTAGGTTGTATTGAGGGATGTTGGGAGAGTATTTGGGCAGAGTTTTGCCGAACCAAAAGGCTTTAGAGATGTGAATAAATGAGAAGGAGAAGTGCCCTTTTATAAGAGGGGTGAGGGGCACCTTTGGAAAAGCTAGAAATATTAATTTATAATAAATTCATATTAGGATTCTAATGGCTCCAAAGTTGATTATTTAAATGTTGAGGTGGGGATAGGTCGAAAACAACTCATCCAATAGAATTTAGACAGGTTTGGGTACTTATATTAACCTTATCTTTAAGTATTAACTCTAAGTTAATTAGTTTCACTTTTACAATGTCTCTTTGTGGTTTTATATAATATGGTTAATAAACTTACTATATACATCCAAGCGACCCCCAAGTGGTCCATTAATGATTAAACTATCATGATATAAGTCTCTTGGCCGATCCTTAGATTTTTAGGAATTTAATATCAATTAATAAAATAATATTTGTTTTAAGAACTCTTTTATGTCAATTTTGACACTATTCAATAGTTGATTGTTGTGAAACTCATAACAGATTGATTACTTCAAAAAAAGTCAATTAAATCACTCCTAATATATCATATTATCCTAGAAAATTATTTTAATTCATTAAAAGTTTCATATTTTATTTTTTTGGGTATTTATAATATCAATTATTTTAATTGTTCACTATTATAGTAATTACTGCATCATCATTGTGTCATAAAAAAAATAAATTATTTAATGTCTAAAAATTATAAATAAAATATCATTATGTAGGAAAGCTTTTTATAATTCTAATGAATATTTATAATCTAAAATCCAACTTATATAACCCTATGTAACAATTGTTTTTCTAAAAGATATATGCTTGTGTCATTTTTGTATTCATTTTGACTTAATTAAAATAAAGTGTCATTATCATTTACAAGTGGATCCATGGGGTCCCAAAATCGACCCAAAGATGCCCATGGTCGACCATGTATCAACCAATAGGGTTAAGACACGTTTTAGGGTAATTTAGTAGTATTATAATATTATTTTTTTAACCCTTATTTACCGGATTTACCCTTAACCATGGTAAATAAAATATTTACCGCAGTAATTATACAAAATGTCTAAAAATAAAAGTTACCCATTTACACAATTTGAACATCCTGATTCCAAATATGGAATCCATTTTCCTAAATTCAAAACACAGAAGTGGCAGAAATTAATTTAAAATTAATTCCCGCTGTCAAAACAAAAAGCATGTTTTTAAGAGATAATAACTATCAAAAGATTGACACTTGTTTATGTTCGGTTTAATTGTAAAATTATGTCCAATGACCAACATTATATTAAATAGTAAAAATATATTCTAAATATAATTTAAAACCACTCAAATTCATAATTTATTACTATTAATTATTTTGATTAAAAAAGTTGTTTTTAATTAAAATTTAGTAATTTTCACTATTCATCAAAATATGAAAGTTATCCGAAAAGTACCAAAATTTCACCTTAGGCTAAATTTGATATTCCGAATCCAAAAATGAAGTCAATTTTAAAATATAAAATATATATAACTTCAAAAAGTAGGTATTACTATTCATAACAGCTAGTTTGATTGGTTACGGTGTGTTAGAACTCGAAGTTGCGTACAACACACGCTACTGTTTTATTCAAAGGAAAGCGTACCGTGGAAGCTTGGGGTGTTTCATTTTAAATTTTTGATGTCCCCATTTAGTCAAAAAGTTTAAAATATTGTTTTCAAAAAGTTTTCACTATCAAAAGTTGATAAAAGTGCAATACTGAAAATGAATCTGTTCTTTCATTATGACTAAGAAACTCATAATATGGATTCTAAAATTATAAGGATTATATAAAGTTTAAAATTTAGTTAATACTATTCATGACCTCTTTTAATGGCTTTTTTTTGGTAATTCATTATGCAATTGAACTCAGTGTTGCGTGTAGTGCAAGTTATTGAATTATTTTGAAGAAATAACACACTATGAAATCTTGGGGTGTTACATTCTCCCCTCCTTCAATAAATTGCGTCCTCGCAATTTGAAATTGTTCTTCAAAAATAAAAGGTTGAAAGTAGAAAATAAATTTGTGGGAAAACCCACATCGGAAATTGGGTTACTAAAATTTAGTCTTAATATGAGGAAAAGAGAAATCAAAGGGTCACCACCAAATTATGATCTCGATTAGGAGAACATTGGTGGAAATTAGAGACATATAATCGGAGAAAAAACGTAAATATTTATAGGTAGTGATTGAGGTCATCAATCACAAACAAGTGTATAATTGAGGTCCTTAAATTCATCATTCTATGATGATTTGAAATACCATCGGTTCAACAAAACATAGGGTATTAGGATAACACATTTTTGACGTTTCAAAATATCTTAGTTGAAATCCCACATCGAAAAATGAATTAATGAGGCCTCTATTTAAAATAAAGAGTGGAAAGTATGAAGATTACCGAAAATATCACATACTAGGGTTCCATGTAAGAAAATATGGATATGGAAGAAAAATCTAGCCATCAATTATCTGATGGAGAGTGGTAGAGAACATGGCTATGAAAAGGCCAACAATCCCAAAGCCATAAATTAGTGATGATTTAAGGTACCATCTAGGACAACATTTTTGTTCTAAGTTCCTTTTATTAATGATGGGGAATTTATTTATGAGATTGGCTAAGATCATAAGGAGATATACTTAGTTTATAATTAGAGTTTTATCCATTAATAAATTTCTACCAAAACTCATCATTCACTCGTAAAAAAAATTCTATTTATACTATTCATAGAGGGTTCCAAAATAAACGAATTTATAATTCATCTACCAGATCTTTTAAAAAACTACTTTATTTAATCTAGGACATCTCCTGGGATAGTGGTAGGTGATACACCCTTGTCGCCCTTTGGTTGCGGGTTCAAGTCTCGCAGCCTTGCCGGACGCGACGGGTTGCCGCCCGACCTCCGGGTAGTCCTTTTATGGCAATCCAAAATAATCCAAACTAGAACTATCCAAAATACTTCTGTCCAAACTCACAGTCCAACATTCATAAGGTAAACATAATATAGATCCTTTTTACCCCGTAATAGCATATGAATACCTTCATCATGTATTACCATATTCCTTATTGATTACATTCATGCTCCCTTATTCCATATAGAATGCTGGATATACTTCATTAATCCAAAAATGTTTTAAACCCCAACAATGATGGAATATACAAATCATTAATCAGTTCCAAGGTAGTCAAGAATATCCAATATAATTTATCCAAAACAATCACATATTATTCCAAAATCACTACCTTAGTATCAGAACTATATTATGGTTTATCATTCTCTCAACCATATATTTTCCAAAAATCTATCCTGCTAATGAGTCACTTTTCTTTGTTCCACACAATCTCAAGTCCTTAATGAAATAGTACTGCAGTACAATCCTTATATACTCCATGATTATTGTAACAAGTACATTGTTGATACAACACTCAATTGACATAATCAACATAAGAACTCTAATCATCCCTCTTCATCTGTGGTAGTATCATAACATGATTATTATCCAATAACATCATTTGTGGCATAGTCTGATGACTAGGACATAGGTTCGCGTAGTGTCCAAACTCCTTGCAAATGAAGCATTGTACATTTGAAACCATTTTCTTACCCTTGAAGTCACGTACTTTGTGCCCTTTTCCTCCACACTTATAACAAACTCCCATTCCTTTCAGGCAAGTTCCAGGGTGTTTCTTTCCACAGTTACCACATATGGGAAAATTCTTCTATTCCCTCTTCCCTTTATCCATCTTTCTTTCTTCCATCCTTTTCTTCTCTTGCTTCACTTCAAAGCCATAGGACTCAGTAAACTCTTTACTTATCTTATAAACACATGATATTATTTCTTCATATGATGATAATACATGGGAGACTATTTATCTTATAAATTATAGCTTAAGACCATGAAAGATATGATCCTTCCTTCTCTTTGGATCATGTGCATTTCTGGAGTTCTCATTCCTTCTACTGGGCGCCATTTCTAAACAATGGCATAAACTAGATCAGTTTATGAATCAAAATACATAATCCCATACTTATAAAACACTTAACATAAATTGAACTATTTATGGATATAATCCATAATCATAAAAATGTTTTCTTTAAGGAAGTATATACTCATAAACCCTTCATAATGATTTGTAAAGAAAATGAGAGTTATCCTAAGCATATCCCCCTGGAGTGTCGTAACCAAGAGTGCAGCAAGGCCCGTTGTCGTGCACCAGTTCCCGTTCGAGTCTAGCTCAAAGCGGTGTTTTCGGGTTTTACCCCTAGGTACATCTGTGCCAGAGCCGTCTCTACCTGCTCGTATGCAGACAGGGATATATTGCTCGGAAAACTCACAAAATCTCTACAATACCAAAATTCTAGGAAGTTCTTCTATACTAATCCTCAAAGTTCATCTTAGGTCTACGTGCTCTAATCAGAGTTTATCTAAATCTAGCTTCCAAGGTTTGTACTAAACTTCCTCTGATACCAACTGTAACGCCCCGACCCCAGCTACCCAGAGTCGGTGCATTACTTCGTAACATTGGCATGATCACAAGAAAGATCAAATCTCGAAAGACCGATTGGTTTAGTAGCCTTGTAAACACTAGATATACTCATAAGTTTTACATTACATCATAAAATTAAAAACTACTACAACAACATAATGTTTCCACAGTCCACACTATAATCCTCTCATAATATCCCTGCATGTCATTCATAACTTACATCTTCACTTCCTGGGAAAAGTAAAACATAAAAAAGGGGTGAGCTCAAATGCCCAGTAAGGATAACAATATAGCGGAAACTTTCATCAATAAGAATAAACATTTAAGGCAATGTATAACTAAAACAAAAGCCTTTTAAACATGAACATTCAACATGGTATGGAATAAATAAAATGAAATAATTCCATTTAATTATTCACATGGATATTCTACTAATCGAATAATCACATGCAAAAATCAATAACCACTTTCATAATGTTGGAATGCATAATGCCAGACTGTCATAACCACATAGCCAAGGCCGCGTGCCAAGACTACAAATAAGATTTTGTCAAGGCCTTGTTCCAAGACACTAGTTTGTCTCATGAGACCTCCCGATGCATCGAGGAGCTATAGCGGGCTCCACCCGTCACATATTAAGTCCAATGCATTCCCATATGAAAAGGTTTAAACATAACATAAACATTCGTATTAAAACTAGCATACGAAATGTCAATACTTTCACCATAAACTATGAATGGTATAAAAATAGCACATCCACAGTCAAACATATCACAAAACCTTCAATACAATATAGAAGTTTTGTATCATAATAAACCAACTTCAAATAATCTTAAAATCCATCAAAGGATGTTGACATAGATGAAATCAAAAATCTTTTTAAAGAAATATCTCCTTTTATTTTGAAATAATTTAAGATCCATATAAAATAAAATGTTTTCTTTGAAAATATTCATATAGGCTTGTAAGGGAAGTTTTGAAGATTTTATAACGGTGGAAATTAGCCGCACCCGCCGTATAAGTTTTAAAAAAACGTTCTTACCTTAATTCTGTCGAAAAGGTTAAAAATGACCTTGTTTTGAAAACGACTGAAAGATTCCTTTATAAACCTCTTATAAAAAGTCAAAAAAGGGTATAAATGACTTTAACCCATATTCTTGTAAATAATAAAAATGTTTTGAAATACATTTTGATGAAACATGGATGTGGATGATAAAGAGATCCCAGTAGATTATTACAAATAAACTACCTCGGATAATGAAGAGATTGTGAAATAACCCTTACCTTGTACTTTTCCTTGGTTGGGGTAGGTTAACCTCCTGTATAATTGTGAAATAATTGTTATTAAATTATACAAGAATCATATATATTAATATGATGTCATATATGATCTTTTAACATTGATTTGTTAATAATATCTTAGAATTATCGTCGTTTCGGGTGTTAACTTACTTGTTTTCTTTTATATGCTTTGTTACGTAAGACATGTTTGTAAAGGATATGTTGTATATTATTCATATCCAGAATGATATCAAGTCCTTAAACATCATTTTTAAATCATCAAATGATAATTATAATTGAATGGATACGATGGAGAATGAATCTCATCGCGTTCGTGGAGACGGTAGTCCGTACGTACGCACGAGCGACAATATCATTCTTTTGATATTAAAATAATATATAAATGGATGGTATATCATATATACAGAATCATTAACATGTTATATTTATTATTTACATGAGTTACACATCATTATTATACCCATCCAAATAATAATATATTGAATAACAATTACACCACGACGTGGAGACGGTAAGCCGTACGTATGCACGTATGGTGACATGTTATTCTAAGGGTGGATAGAATACAGAATATGGTTGTACCATATTTATAATAACATCACAGTATATGTAAGATACTGGAGTTATTATTTTAGAATGGTAAGAACAAAGAAAGAGGAAGTGGAAGAAGAAATGAACTTGGAGAAGGGTGGTGAAATCATTACCTCTTCTTCGGGTTCTTCCTTTTGATTTGATCAAAAGGGCTCCATAAGTTGGCTTTATGATCAAACTAAGGCCTCTAGGTTGTATTGAGGGATGTTGGGAGAGTATTTGGGCAGAGTTTGGCCGAACCAAAAGGCTTTAGAGGTGTGAAGAAATGAGAAGGAGAAGTGCCCTTTTATAAGAGGGGTGAGGGGCACCTTTGGAAAAGCTAGAAATATTAATTTATAATAAATTCATATTCGGTTTCTAATGGCTCCAAAGTTGATTATTTAAATTTTGAGGTGGGGATAGGTCGCAAACAACTCAACCAATAGAAGTTAGACAGGTTTGGGTACTTATATTAACCTTATCTTTAAGTATTAACTCTAAGTTAATTAGTTTCACTTTTACAATGTCTCTTTGTAGTTTTATATAATATGGTTAATAAACTTACTATATACATCCAAGAGACCCCCAAGTGGTCCATAAATGATTAAAAAATCATGATATAAGTCTCTTGGCCGATCCTTAGATTTTTAGGAATTTAATATCAATTAATAATATAATATTTGTTTTAAGAACTCTTTTATGTCAATTTTGACACTATTCAATAGTTGATTTTTGTGAAACTCATAACAGATTTATTACTTCGAAAAAAGTAAATTAAATCAATACTAATATATCATATTATCCTAGAAAATTAGTTTAATTCATTAAAAGTTTCATATTATACTTGTTTTGGTATTTATAATATCAATTATTTTAATTTTTCACTGTTATAGTAATTACTGCATCATCATTGTGTCATAAATAAAATAAATTATTTAATGTCTAAAAATTATAAATAAAATATCATTATGTAGGAAATCTTTTTATATTTCTAATGAATATTTATAATCTAAATTCCAACTTATATAACCCTATGTAACAATTGTTTTTCTAAAAGATATATGCTTGTGTCATTTTTGTATTCATTTTGACTTAATTAAAATAAAGTGTCATTATCACTTACAAGTGGATCCATGGGGCCCCAAAATCGACCCAAAGATGCCCATGGTCGACCATGTATCAACCAATAGGGTTACGACACGTTTTAGGGTAATTTAGTATTATTATAATATTATTTGTTTAACCCTTATTTACCGGATTTACCCTTAACCATGGTAAATAAAATATTTACCGCAGTAATTATTCAAAATGTCTAAAAATAAAAGTTACCCATTTACACAATTTGAACATCATGATTCCAAATATGGAATCCATTTTCCTAAATTCAAAACACAGAAGTGGCAGAAATTAATTTAAAATTAATTCCTGCTGTCAAAACAAAAAGCGTGTTTTTAAGAGATAATAACTATCAAAAGATTGACACTTGTTTATGTTCGGTTTAATTGTAAAATTATGTCCAATGACCAACATTATATTAAATAGTAAAAATATATTCTAAATATACTTTAAAACCACTCAAATTCATAATTTATTACTATTAATTATTTTGATTAAAAAAGTTGTTTTTAATTACAATTTAGTAATTTTCACTATTCATCAAAATATGAAAGTTATCCGAAAAGTACCAAAATTTCACCTTATGCTAAATTTGATATTCCGAATCCAAAAATGAAGTCCATTTTAAAATATAAAATATCTATAACTTCAAAATGTAGGTATTACTATTCGTAACAGCTAGTTTGATTGGTTACGGTGTGTTAGAACTCGAAGTTCCGTACAACACACGCTACTGTTTTATTCAAAGGAAAGCGTACCGTGGAAGCTTGGGGTGTTTCATTTTAAATTTTTGATGTCCCCATTTAGTCAAAAAGTTAAAAATATTGTTTTTAAAAAGGTTTCCCTATCAAAAGTTGATAAAAGTGCAATACTGAAAATGAATCTGTTCTTTCATTATGACTAAGAAACTCATAATATGGATTCTAAAATTATAAGGATTATATAAAGTTTAAAATTTAGTTAATACTATTCATGACCTCTTTTAATGGCTTTTTTTTGGTAAGTCATTGTGCAATTGAACTCAGTGTTGCGTGTAGTGCAAGTTATTGAATTATTTTGAAGAAATAACACACTATGAAATCTTGGGGTGTTACATTCTCCCCTCCTTCAATAAATTGCGTCCTCGCAATTTGAAATTGTTCTTCAAAAATAAAAGGTTGAAAGTAGAAAATATATTTGTGGGAAAACCCACATCGGAAATTGGGTTACTAAAATTTAGTCTTAATATGAGGAAAAGAGAAATCAAAGGGTCACCACCAAATTATGATCTCGATTAGGAGAACATTGGTGGAAATTAGAGACATATAATCAGAGAAAAAACGTAAATATTTATAGGTAGTGATTGAGGTCATCAATCACAAACAAGTGTATAATTGAGGTCCTTAAATTCATCATTCTGTGATGATTTGAAATACCATCGGTTCAACAAAACATAGGGTATTAGGATAACACATTTTTGACGTTTCAAAATATCTTAGTTGAAATCCCACATCGAAAAATGAATTAATGAGGCCTCTATTTAAAATAAAGAGTGGAAAGTATGAAGATTACCGAAAATATCACATACTAGGGTTCCATGTAAGAAAATATGGATATGGAAGAAAAATCTAGCCATCAATTATCTGATGGAGAGTGGTAGAGAACATGGCTATGAAAAGGCCAACAATCCCAAAGTCATAAATTAGTGATGATTTAAGGTACCATCTAGGACAACATTTTTGTTCTAAGTTCCTTTTATTAATGATGAGGAATTTATTTATGAGATTGGCTAAGATCATAAGGAGATATACTTAGTTTATAATTAGAGTTTTATCCATTAATAAATTTCTACCAAAACTCATCATTCACTCGTAAAAAAAATTCTATTTATACTATTCATAGAGGGTTCCAAAATAAACGAATTTATAATTCATCTACCAGATCTTTTAAAAAACTACTTTATTTAATCCAGGACATCTCATGGGATAGTGGTAGGTGATACACCCTTGTCGCCCTTTGGTTGCGGGTTCAAGTCTCGCAGCCTTGCCGGACGCGACGGGTTGCCGCCCGACCTCCGGGTTGTCCTTTTATGGAAATCCAAAATAATCCAAACTAGAACTATCCAAAATACTTCTGTCCAAACTCACAGTCCAACATTCATAAGGTAAACATAATATAGATCCTTTTTACCCCATAATAGCATATGAATACCTTCATCATGTATTACCATATTCCTTATTGATTACATTCATGCTCCCTTATTCCATATAGAATGCTGGATATACTTCATTAATCCAAAAATGTTTTAAACCCCAACAATGATGGAATATACAAATCATTAATCAGTTCCAAGGTAGTCAAGAATATCCAATATAATTTATCCAAAACAATCACATATTATTACAAAATCACTACCTTAGTATCAGAACTATATTATGGTTTATCATTCTCTCAACCATATATTTTCCAAAAATCTATCCTGCTAATGAGTCACTTTTCTTTGTTCCACACAATCTCAAGTCCTTAATGAAATAGTACTGCAGTACAATCCTTATATACTCCATGATTATTGTAACAAGTACATTGTTGATACAACACTCAATTGACATAATCAACATAAGAACTCTAATCATCCCTCTTCATCTGTGGTAGTATCATAACATGATTATTATCCAATAACATCATTTGCGGCATAGTCTGATGACTGGGACATAGGTTCGCGTAGTGTCCAAATTCCTTGCAAATGAAGCATTGTACATTCGAAACCATTTTCTTACCCTTGCAGTCACGTACTTTGTGCCCTTTTCCTCTACACTTATAACAAACTCTCATTCCTTTCAGGCAAGTTCCAGGGTGTTTCTTTCCACAGTTACCACATATGGGAAAATTCTTCTTTTTCCTCTTCCCTTTATCCATATTTCTCTCTTCCATCCTTTTCTTCTCTTGCTTCCCTTCAAAGCCATAGGACTCAGTAAACTCTTTACTTATCTTATCAACACATGATATTATTTCTTCATATGATGATAATACATGGGAGACTATTTCTCTTATAAATTCTAGCTTAAGACCATGAAAGATATGATCCTTCCTTCTCTTTGGATCATGTGCATTTCTGGAGTTCTCATTCCTTCTACTGGGCGCCATTTCTAAACAATGGCATAAACTAGATCAGTTTATGAATCAAAATACATAATCCCATACTTATAAAACACTTAACATAAATTGAACTATTTATGGATATAATCCATAATCATAAAAATGTTTTCTTTAAAGAAGTATATACTCATAACCCCTTCATAATTATTTGTAAAGAAAATGAGAGTTATCCTAAGCATATCCCCCAGGAGTGTCGTAACCAAGAGTGCAGCAAGGCCCGTTGTCGTGCACCAGTTCCCGTTCGAGTCTAGCTCAAAGTGGTGTTTTCGGGTTTTACCCCTAGGTACATCTGTGCCAGAGCTGCCTCTACCTGCTCATATCCAGACAGGGATGTATTGCTCGGAAAACTCACAAAATCTCTACAATACCAAAATTCTAGGAAGTTCTTCTATACTAATCCTCAAAGTTCATCTTAGGTCTACGTGCTCTAATCGGAGTTTATCTAAATCTAGCTTCCAAGGTTTGTACTAAACTTCCTCTGATACCAACTGTAACTCCCCGACCCCAGCTACCCAGAGTCAGTGCATTACTTCGTATCATTGGCATGATCACAAGAAAGATCAAATCTCGAAAGACCGATTGGTTTAGTAGCCTTGGAAACACTAGATATACTCATAAGTTTTACATTACATCATAAAATTAAAAACTACTACAACAACATAATGTTTCCACAGTCCACACTATAATCCTCTCATAATATCCCTGCATGTCATTCATAACTTACATCTTCACTTCCTGGGAAAAATAAAACATAGAAAAGGGGTGAGCTCAAATGCCCAGTAAGGATAACAATATAGCGGAAACTTTCATCAATAAGAATAAACATTTAAGGCAATGTATAACTAAAACAAAAGCCTTTTAAACATGAACTTTCAACATGGTATGGCATAAATAAAATGAAATAATGACATTTAATTATTCACATGGATATTCTACTAATCGAATAATCACATGAAAAAATCAATAACCACTTTCATAATGTTGGAATTCATAATGCCAGACTATCATAACCACATAGCCAAGGCCTCGTGCCAAGACTACAAATAATATTTTGTCAAGGCCTTGTTCCAAGACACTAGTTTGTCTCATGAGACCTACCGATGCATCGAGGAGCTATAGCGGGCTCCACCTGTCACATATTAAGTCCAATGCATTCCCATATGAAAAGGTTTAAACATAACATAAACATTCATATTAAAACTAGCATACGAAATGTCAATACTTTCACCATAAACTATGAATGGTATAAAAATAGCACATCCACAGTCAAACATATCACAAAACCTTCAATACAATATAGAAGTTTTGTATCATAATAAATCAACTTCAAATAATCTTAAAATCTATCAAAGGATGTTGACATAGATGAAATCAAAATTCTTTTTAAAGAAATATCTCCTTTTATTTTGAAATAATTTAAGATCCATATAAAATAAAACATTTTCTTTGAAAATATTCTTATAGGCTTGTAAGGGAAGTTTTGAAGATTTTATAACGGTGGAAATTAGCCGCACCCGCCGTATAAGTTTTAAAAAAACGTTCTTACCTTAATTCTGTCGAAAAGGTTAAAAATGACCTTGTTTTGAAAACGACGGAAAGATTCCTTTATAAACCTCTTATAAAAAGTCCAAAAAGGGTATAAATGACTTTAACCCATATTCTTGTAAATAATAAAAATGTTTTGAAATACATTTTGAATAAACATGGATGTGGATGATAAAGAGATCCCAGTAGATTATTACAAATAAACAACCTCGGATAATGAAGAGATTGTGAAATAACCCTTACCTTGTACTTTTCCTTGGTTGGGGTAGGTTAACCTCCTGTATAATGGTGAAATAATTGTTATTAAATTATACAAGAATCATATATATTAATATGATATCATATATGATCTTTTAACATGGATTTGTTAATAATATCTTAGAATTATCGTCGTTTCGGGTGTTAACTTACTTGTTTTCTTTTATATGTTTTGTTACGTAAGACATGTTTGTAAAGGATAGGTTGTATATTATTCATATCCAGAATGATATCATGTCCTTAAACATCATTTTTAAATCATCAAATGATAATTATACTTGAATGGATACAATGGAGAATGAATCTCATCGCGTTCGTGGAGACGGTAGTCCGTACGTACGCACGAGCGACAATATCATTCTTTTGATATTAAAATAATATATAAATGGATGGTATATCATATATAAAGAATCATTAACATGTTATATTTATTATTTACATGAGTTACACATCATTATTATACCCATCCAAATAATAATATATTGAATAACAATTACACCACGACGTGGAGACGGTAAGCCGTACGTACGCACGTATGGTGACATGTTATTCAAAGGGTGGATAGAATACAGAATATGGTTGTACCATATTTATAATAACATCACAGTATATGTAAGATACTGGAGTTATTATTTTAGAATGGTAAGAACAAAGAAAGAGGAAGTTGAAGAAGAAATGAACTTGGAGAAGGGTGGTGAAATCATTACCTCTTCTTCGGGTTCTTCCTTTTGATTTGATCAAAAGGGCTCCTTAGGTTGGCTTTCTGATCAAACTAAGGACTCTAGGTTGTATTGAGGTATGTTGGGAGAGTATTTGGGCAGAGTTTGGCCGAACCAAAAGGCTTTAGAGGTGTGAAGAAATGAGAAGGAGAAGTTCCGTTTTATAAGAGGGGTGAGGGGCACCTTTGGAAAAGCTAGAAATATTAATTTATAATAAATTCATATTCGGTTTATAATGGCTCCAAAGTTGATTATTTAAATGTTGAGGTGGGGATAGGTCGAAAACAACTCAACCAATAGAAGTTAGACAGGTTTGGGTACTTATATTAACCTTATCTTTAAGTATTAACTCTAAGTTAATTAGTTTCACTTTTACAATGTCTCTTTGTAGTTTTATATAATATGGTTAATAAACTTACTATATACTTCCAAGAGACCCCCAAGTGGTCCATTAATTATTAACCAATCATGATATAAGTCTCTTGGCCGAACCTTAGATTTTTAGGAATTTAATATCAATTAATAATATAATATTTGTTTTAAGAACTCTTTTATGTCAATTTTGACACTATTCAATAGTTGATTTTTGTGAAACTCATAAAAGATTGATTACTTCGAAAAAAGTCAATTAAATCAATACTAATATATAATATTATCCTATAAAATTAGTTTAATTCATTAAAAGTTTCATATTATATTTTTTTTGGGTATTTATAATATCAATTATTTTAATTTTTCACTATTATAGTAATTACTGCATCATCATTGTGTCATTAATAAAATAAATTATTTAATGTCTAAAAATTATAAATAAAATATCATTATGTAGGAAATCTTTTTATCTTTCTAATTAATATTTATAATCTAAAATCCAACTTATATAACCCTATGTAACAATTGTTTTTCTAAAAGATATATGCTTGTGTCATTTTTGTATTCATTTTGACTTAATTAAAATAAAGTGTCATTATCACTTACAAGTGGATCCATGGGGTCCCAAAATCGACCCAAAGATGCCCATGGTCGACCATGTATCAACCAATAGGGTTAAGACACGTTTTAGGGTAATTTAGTATTATTATAATATTATTTTTTTAACCCTTATTTACCGGATTTACCCTTAACCATGGTAAATAAAATATTTACCGCAGTAATTATTCAAAATGTCTAAAAATAAAAGTTACCCATTTACACAATTTGAACATAATGATTCCAAATATGGAATCCATTTTCCTAAATTCAAAACACAGAAGTGGCAGAAATTAATTTAAAATTAATTCCCGCTGTCAAAACAAAAAGCGTGTTTTTAAGAGATAATAACTATCAAAAGATTGACACTTGTTTATGTTCGGTTTAATTGTAAAATTATGTCCAATGACCAACATTATATTAAATAGTAAAAATATATTCTAAATATACTTTAAAACCACTCAAATTCATAATTTATTAATATTAATTATTTTGATTAAAAAAGTTGTTTTTAATTAAAATTTAGTAATTTTCACTATTCATCAAAATATGAAAGTTATCCGAAAAGTACCAAAATTTCACCTTAGGCTAAATTTGATATTCCGAATCCAAAAATTAAGTCCATTTTAAAATATAAAATATATATAACTTCAAAAAGTAGGTATTACTATTCATAACAGCTAGTTTGATTGGTTACGGTATGTTAGAACTCGAAGTTGCGTACAACACACGCTACTGTTTTATTCAAAGGAAAGCGTACCGCGGAAGCTTGGGGTGTTTCATTTTAAATTATTGATGTCCCCATTTAGTCAAAAAGTTTAAAATATTGTTTTTAAAAAGGTTTCACTATCAAAAGTTGATAAAAGTGCAATACTGAAAATGTATCTGTTCTTGCATTATGACTAAGAAACTCATAATATGGATTCTAAAATTATAAGGATTATATAAAGTTTAAAATTTAGTTAATACTATTCATGACCTCTTTTAATGGCTTTTTTTTCGTAAGTCATGGTGCAATTGAACTCAGTGTTGCGTGTAGTGCAAGTTATTGAATTATTTTGAAGAAATAACACACTATGAAATCTTGGGGTGTTACAAACACGGCCGACCCTCCTCCATTTCTTATTGATTTTTGTTGTGGATTGAGACGGGTGAGGCGCGGTGCCGTCGCACCCCACAGGATCATACGACAAGAAATGCACGGCGCCGTCGCGCCGCGTTGTAAAATAAAGCAAGGACGCGACGCCGTCGCGCCGCGTCGAAGAGAGTTGAAGGCGCCGTGGCCGGAGCGGGGCTGCGGAGGTGGGGCACGGTGTCGTCGCACCGCGCCGAACGACAAAAGCCGCGGCCGATTCCGGGCCGCGGCGGGACGTGAAGACCGGCGACAATCCGGGCCACCGGTGTCGGAATCCGGAAGGGGGACCGGCCTTGCTGGTCCCGTTGATGAAGAACCGGACGGCCATGTTGGGCTGGCTGGAAGGGAGAAGGACCGGGGGAATAAATTCCCCCGGCTGGACAAAACCGGCCCCCCATTACGGGGGGGCCGCGGTTACACCACGGCGGGGCAGCGCCCCCACGATTTTTCTCAAAAGCAGGTCCCCACGTGGGGGGGCCGTTGGGCAAAGGCGCGGCTTTCAGCCGCGCTGCCAGCAGGACAAGCGGGGGCATTGCCCCGCGCGCGTGGCACCTGAGCGGCGCACCGGCCGCGCCGCCGCGCCGAACCGCGCCACCGGCCGGGCCGGGTCGGACCCGGGTCGGGTCGACCCGGACCCGAACCCCCCGTTTTTGAATCGACTTCGGTCTTTTGCCCATAACATGAGCTACGGACCTCCGATCGACGAACCGTCAGCGGCGATGCGATTCTTGGATTGAGACGGTTAATTCGGTATATCGCACTAAAGGTTTCCGAATACTTTGAGTTCGGCTGGGTTGGTTCGTACACAAAACCAACCGGGCCCTCGGAGCGGAAACGCTCATATCTTGAGCTACGGACGTCCGATTGACGTGCCGTCAGCTTTGTTGTGTTCCTCTTAGTGAGACAGATCTTTTGGCATACTCCGCCAGAGGTTTGGACGCAGGTGGAGTACGGTCGGGTGGGTTTTTCCTTAAAAACCAACAGGGCCCCTGGGTCGAAAAAGCCAATAACTCTCAGACCGGGTGTCCGATCGACGCGCCGTCTGTTGCGTTGAGTTCCTGTTGGCGATACGGAACTTTTGGATACATCAACTCTAGACTTTATGACAGTTGATGTATCAGCCTCTCGGCTCGTGGAGCGGACCCTCCCGAACGAGCTTGCTGTGTGCGGGAACCCTAGTGCTGGCTGCGACTGTGACTGCTACTGCTACTGCTACTGCTACTGTGACTGCAACGACGACAGTACATAGATCCTTAGTGGATTCGACGACGACGACTACAACACTCAGCGATCCTACGTGGATCCGTGCTACAGGTCCTGTGTGGGCCCAATTCTGTGTGGGTCCGATCTTGTGTGGGTCTTTGCGCTCAGCGGTTCTGTGTGAACCAGCGCCTACAGGTCCTATGTGGGCCCAATCCTGTATGGGTCTTTTGCGGGGGTTAGTTACCTATCGATCCTTTGTGGGTCCGACGACATAGATGGATCAGAGATCATCTTTATCGTCTTTCGAAGAAGTATACCTTTTTGAGCTGAATCATATTGCTTTCCTGTGTGGATTGAGTTGTGCTATCCTATGTGGATTTCGTTTTGCTTTCCTGTGTGGAATACGTTTACTTTCTTGTGTGGACTGAGTTGTACTTGGGCTCGGAGGTTGGAGTGTATTGGAATTGATGACTTAGGTATATGTATGGGCATATACCTACGCAGTGTCGGTTGTTACTTCATGTTTGTATCTTCCTTTGTGGTTTATCCTTTGTGGATTTTGGGAGACCTTCAGGGGTCTCAGGGTCCGTACTAAGTAGCTTATACTCACCCCTGCACGGGCTATACCTGCACTACGTTGTGTTTGTTGCAGACGACGGACAGTATTGGTCGTGGCTGAGGTTTGTAGAACATAACGGTACCTGGAGGTGGACCACTAGGCGAGACGTACTCGGAGCAGACGGTGGGACCTGAGGAGCAGTGGAGCTATCTATACCCACCCTTCAGGTGGGATTTCCAGTGGACAGCTCGGAGTAGTGGCTTTTACTTTACAGTTGTTGTTTTCCCTTTCGAGTTGTACTTTACTTTCAGTTTGGGTTTGTATACTAGCTCATTTACTTTTCCGCACTTCAGTTGTACTTTGTTTTCACTTAGTGTTTACTTTATGCTTGCTTACTATGTGGTGCTTGTTTACTTTTCAAAAGCAATGCCTTCCCTTTTTACCGGAAATTACGCCTTGGTGCTAGTCGCCAGCCCCTGGCCTATGGAAGCCGAGCTTGGGGTAGTCACGGCACGGGACCCAAGGGCGGGTCGTGACAATAATTATGAGATTATTTATTTATTTACATTTTATGATTCAATTAGTATAATATAGATGGCTTTGTTTTGTTGCTCATGTGACTATTTTAATGGAATTATTTTATTATCTTTATATTCATTCAAAATTAAAGTCATGTTATTGACTAAATTTATGTTTTTAATATTTTTACCTATTCATAAATGTTTATGATAAATTAATATAGCTTCAACTGTATAAATTCCCTTATCGATCATCTAATCTTAACACTTTCATATGATTAATTTTCTACAGGATGCCAAGAACATTATTATGGTAGTTTTTTATGTTAAATATAAGATATTTCAGTTCTCCATGATTTATCTATGTTGTATTTTATAATTTCAATTCTAATGTAAAATTAATTTATCTGTCTAGGTTACCAAATCTACTAACATGTTTAGCCCTTCGGGATATGATTCCTTATATATTTTACCACAATGTTAGTGTTCATGAAATTTTTATTATTGATTTTAGTAAATGGATGGAACCATAATGATATATATTAATTATTAATGAGATAAAAAAATCATTTTCCAAGAAACAAAATGGGATGATTACTAGAGTAAATAATGTATTTATTATAAGAAACCAGTTTTAATGATTTATGAACAACAACATGCACTATAACCTATCTCAAATCCACCAAATAAGAGAATGATAATGTTCAATAAGGTCTTGGGTTGTAGATATCATAAAGGAAAGAAGATTTAATTTTTAATTTGTCGACAAGGTCAGGAGAAGGACGCAAGTGAATATATTATAGTAATATGAAAATTTTTTGAGTATTGAAAATGAAAAAATAATGCAATTTCAAACGGAAAAATGAAACATTGGTTAATGAAATATATGATAATAGTTGTCCCCCTATAGAATGATAAATAGTTGAATGTTCTAAATTTTAAAATTATGGGAATTATGAAAATTGAAGTCCATGGGTTAAATATTTTAAATTAGGTTTGATTTTTTTTTGTATTACAGATGATTAGGATACTTTAGAAGAAATATTGAAGAAGGAATATCATAAGGAATAAAAATATGTATCATATTTAATGGTTTAATAAGGATTTCTGATCCCCAAAATATACTGTAAAAATGTTTTACTGATGATGTTCATTAAATGATTATAGATTTTTTAAAAGAACAATTTCATAAAGAATTTGAACGAATGTTACAAATAGAAAAAGATAAATTGACTCAATGGGAAGTAGAAATTATTTGAAAAAACATTATTGAATGAATTATAACCTCTAATATGTTTAATGTTTTGAGATAATAATACATGGATGAATATGAGATAAAATTAGTTTAAATGATATTATTTAGTGATATAGTGGTTTATGTTATCTTTTATAGACATTAATATATGTTTTTATTTAGGGATAATATAAAAAAATATATGACTCATTTAAGGAATAAAGATGGTTTCATTTTTTTGTTATGATTTTATTGTGATTCATATATTACCATGTTTTTGGAAAAAAAAGGAAATTAAGGTATTTACATGTGACATTAACAGGTACTTTATAAGGGTTTAATGATAATATTATTTAATTAATTTTCCCATTATATGTTTTTGAATTTTTATTTTTTGGGATAATATATTAGAGGAGACTTATAATTGGAAGCCTCTGGAATGGATTCTGTGGACCAGATTAATTTATTTGGATAAATTATGATTTATCATATAAGATAACTTCTGCTAACATTATTGGATTCGAGAAATATTTTTTATACTGGAGGAATAATATTTAGATATTATGAAACATTAAAATTTCAATTGGAATGATAAATTAATATTTTATATCTATATTATAGTGTAAGATATGATGCTTGGATAGATTGAAGCACAACCATAGGATGATATTAAGATTATGACATAGAATGAAATCATGTATGTCTATTTTCGTGTGTGATTTTTCTTGATATTAAAACAATTTCTCAAAATTAGGAAAATTAATATAGAATAAATAAAATAAATTTTACTTTTATGATGAAAAAATAAAAAGTCTTTTAATATATCATAGATTTCCGATTCAATGATGGTAAACTATTTCATGAATTTTTTTCCTATATATCTCCATCAAAACATGGGAGTCATATTTATAATCCCTTCCCATTATTTCAATTTATACTAAGGATCATCAATTTGGAATCCTAGTATTGTGGTCATCATCACATTTTTCTTTATGCCTTTTATGATGATGTTATATATATCGTTAAAATGAGGTGGGTTTCTAAAAATGGAATTATCAAATATCAACATTTTAATTTTGTAGTACAATTCCCAATTTTGAGGATGTAATTAGTAGTTACGAATAATTTGACACCCCCAGAATAAAATTATGATTATTAATAAAAAATTATTTTATAGATAATTTTTTATGATAATATATATATACTTTTATTTTTTATAAGAAATTTTTTATATAATTTTTTGACATCAACTTTTACAAACATGAATAGAAAATTGATTTAAGAGGCTTACTAGGAAACTACCAACACTTTATTTCATTATTTAAGAATGTAACATTGAGTCTTAAATAGTTAATATTATTAATCCATATATTATAGTGGTATGAAAATTATAGAATTAGTATTTTAAAATATAAAAATACAATTTTACACATTTCTCCAGAGTTATCAATCCCATGAAAATCACTATAGAAGGAACATAGGGATTTTTAAATATAATATTATATTTTGAAATAGAATTAAACAATTATTTGAATTAGGGTGAATGATGAAGCGTTAGAATGAGGATTAATTTATAAGGAAATATTCTTAACATAATTTATTTTTATCAACTAATATAGTATATTGGTATTATGACCACTGGTCAATAAAATATTTTTCCATTATTTTTGTTACATACATAGAATCATTTAAATGAACCCCATGATTATTTAATGATATAATCAAAATTGTATTCTTTTGGGATTTTATGAAAATATTATTTAATAAAACTTTTTATGTTGAATGTATAATTTATAAATAAAAATTTATTTGAATAAATAATCTAACAAAACAATTTTTATATAAATATATATTTTAATGATGTCCAAAAAAATTATTTTAATGGTATCAATTCTTACATTTCGATTAAATTTTTCATTTTTAATAAATAAATATAATTATTAAGATGTATAAATTATGAATACTAGTGATTTATATTTATAATATAAAATTTATTTTTGTCACATATTTTCATTATTATTAGGGTTATTTTTTTTGTAATTTTTTTTAAAAAACTAATTTTCGGTTATAAAGTGAAATAAATATTTTTATGAAATACCATAATTCTTATGAAAACATTATGATATGATCATTGAGTATGATTTATTAAACAATATTCTGGATAAATGATTTAAATAATTATATAATAAATAAGGTGTTGTATTTTGAAATATAATCATAACAATTTTTAAAACAATGATGATAACTATAAGAAAATGTTTTTTATGAGTTATACATGAATCATTTTTAGAATTTATATTAATTAATTATATAAATTGAATCTTGTAAAATGGATGAAATATTTGAAATAAGGTGGTCCAAATTATGTTATGAGTTCATTTTAATTAATTTTATAAAAACATTGTCGAGGTAAAAGATGATTTATCATAGTAGAGGTAAAATAATGTAGAGAGTTAAAGTTAAATGTCACAATCATAAAATACATAAACCATAAATCATTACATGGGTTTTTAATGTGTTTGTAGAAGACAAAAATCATTTAAAACATTAAATATAAATATAATTTTGTCAAATAAATGACCCCAAAATATAGTTGACTTTAGATATAATATAATCATTATTTAATCTCTTAAAACCACCACTCTTAAATTATAAATAACACCCATTATTCACACAAAAAATAAAGTTATTAAAATGTCTGCCCAAAACTCTCCTAAAAAATCATCCCATATATAATTCACACTATTATCACCCAACAGACAATTACAAGTTCCTTAAGGGGTCCTTCAAGGAGGAGACATTCAAGAGGTAAATTTCTCAAACCATCTATCTTAATTCATTTATTCCTCTAGTTTTTCCTCAAATACATTAACATTAAAATACTAATAACTATTGTATCATGTATTTATTGATAATTTGTTTTTATAGTAGAAAATATTTTAACCTCCCATTTTTTAATCTCGTATTATTCAGAGAAAGAATCCATTTTCTAAATTTTGGTGATCAATTATATCTGTGAATAATGATGTAATTCATATTCTATTACTACCTTCATGGATGGTTATAATGTTATTGTTATGGTTACATTATATTAAACTAGTTTTATTATATCATATTTCATTTTCTATTACTAATAACAATATATAGCAGAATAAGATTAAACCAGTATGTGATGGTTGGGAATACCACACAAATAAACAAAACATTTATCACAATCATTATATCAAATGAATCATCCAATTTTTAGAATGAAAAATTATATATGTATAATTTTAGAGAAATTTTATTTCATAAATGTCATTTAATTTGACATAATTTTTTACATTTCTATTTTACAATACCTTTTTAATTTTACACAATTAAGACGACCATGAAACCATTAAACGAATACACCTCAAACAATGAAAATGATGAAATTTTTTAGGAACTGGTCATTAGATATAATAAAAATTTAATATGACATATTATAAATATAATAGTAATTAATTAATAAGTTAATAATATTATTTATAAAATTATAATAGAGTATTTATACCACAAAACTAAAATAAATTTTGTGGTAATAGATTTTTTACTCAATTTTTGTTCATTAGGTTAACCTTCTACATAGATGATTATTTAATGATAAGATTATGATCAAAAATAATTTTTCTAATACTAATTTTTATTTATGTTATTTTTTTTATATTTATTGTGGACACAAAAATGTAATCATTAAATTAATTCTCACTTTAATGATATGATTTGTGTTAGGGAGTTTCTATTAAAATTATTATCTTAATGTATGTTTTTAAAAATCCGAAAGGAATTTTTTAATATTTTATGGAATGAGATTATTTTTCATTTATCATTATTCCTAAATTCATGGAACAAAAATTTATATTTTTATGGTCTTTTAAAATAAATCCTTTATAATTAATATGTTTTTTAAAAAATTTGTAATAACAAAGTGAAAATATTTATTTGTCTCAATAATTTCTCAATGATCATAACCAATTAATTATATAATTATATTAATATTATTATTCATTGATCCAAATATATTATGATATCTTAAACCTTATTTTATTGAATTATTTTGACTAATTGGATAGGGAATGTAATATTTTGATAGCATTCAACATATTACTGTAGATTGTTTTTTATTAAGTTTACTAATTGAGGAAAGGTATTTAAATTTAGAATGATAGTTTCAATAATCAATCATACATTTATTATGATTCATACGTTTCATCTATGGAATTAATTAGTC
This sequence comes from Viscum album, assembly GCA_963277665.1. Classification (NCBI taxonomy): domain Eukaryota; kingdom Viridiplantae; phylum Streptophyta; class Magnoliopsida; order Santalales; family Viscaceae; genus Viscum; species Viscum album. The sequence goes on along the minus strand of OY728157.1, from coordinate 233,295,350 downwards.
TTAAAAATTATTGGGTGTGGCCTGTTATTTTCCATCAATTCATCGCTAGGTCTAATGAGACAAACTATTTTATGTATTATATTATGCTTTATCTATTTATATATTGTGGCTTGGATAATTCCTTAATGATATGTTTATGATTTCTATAATTATTGAATCATTCAATAAGATTTTTTTTATATATTAGACATTATTCTATTAGTTGAATATTATTGGTTAATTTTTCATGCTCATGTGATTATTTAGACAAAATTATTTGACAATTTTTGTATTCCTACCATATTATGGTAATATAAATTAATAAATGGAATTTGATTCAATAATTTTCATTACCATAATTTTTATCATTAATTTTGATAGATTATATATTATACACACCCTTATTGTTCATCTGATTTAAACCCATTATTATTTTTCCGTCGGATTCCAAGTTGTTTGTGATCATTGATATTAAGGTGTAATGTAGGAAAAATTTACAATTATACAAGGATTATAAATTATCTATTTAATATTTTCAATTGTAATGTATGATTAATTTTTATATATTGTTTTTTGAAACTATGAAATTATTCAGTCCTACCAGATGGATTTTCTTGTATAGTATACCAAATTAATAATATGACCAATATATCAAGGATACTAGGGTTTGGGTCATTATAATATATGATATTAGAATCATAATTATGGTTATAGAATGAAATTAATTCCATTCATCAAGCCACTAAACAATATTTTAAGACTCATTCAACTAAAAGACAACATAAGGTAACTAATTATGTCTGAGATTACTTCCATTAATGAATATTTTAATATTATTCCCCAAAAGTTATTTTATATATCATATATAATTCCATCATAACATGTAATATCATGAATACACCATAAAACATTATATTTTACATTTTGGATTAAATTATTACATCCAATTGGATTTTATGTGAATATTAATAACTAGTAAATAGTTTCATAACTCAATTTATTTTCATTTGAGTTATAAAACTAATTTATTATTTTTTGAAATTATAAACTTGTGTGTTTAATAAAATTTAATTATATTATATTTTGTATCAACTAATATTATGTGGTTTATTATTTTATTTAGGTAATTAATTGATTGATTATGTATCACAATAATGGTAGTATCTTTATAATGATTTCTCATAGTAATTGTTATTTATTGTGACATACGTTATGTTATAACCTTTTATTAATTTTCAAGTGGTGTTTACATTCAATTTCATATGTTAGATAATTAATTAAATAATTTTATTTTTATTTAATGTTTCATTTGCGGTTATTCATTTCATTGGGATTATGATTCATAACCTGACAAAGTGGTAAGTGATTTATTTTTCAATCTCCTTTTAAAATGTATTTTTATACATGAATTTCCAAGGATTGAAATTATTTGAAATTTATCTAATAAATCCATTTTTTCTTCGAAAATGAATAATCATTATGTTTTCAGATAATAGTAACATCTTATTATCTTTGGTAGTTTCAATTATTTTGAAAATGTTTTTGTTATAATCCGACTTTATTTCATTAGTAGGTAAAAAGTTTTATTTCTTCCAAATAATTATTTTCAAAAAAAAAAGATTTAAATTTTTTAATAGTAATTTTCTATTTATTTTTTATAGATAATTGACTAATTACTAAAAAAAATTAATTGGAATATTCACGTATTTTTTCAAACAATTTACTTTTTACATTTTTACATATATTCTAAATGAATAATTGTTTTAATGTATTCTACACGAATGAAAAATTCCCACCCTTAGGGTTAATATTTCATTAAACATTATATTTCATGTTCAAAATTTTATTTTTAATGAATATAATTTTCCTAATACTTTTTAAATGCATTTTTTAGAATATATTTTTGCAGTAAAAATTTAATTTCACTTATGAATATTTTTAGTGAACATGTAATTTATTAGTGGCATCAACTATTTATTATATGTATAAACCACTATGGATATATTGTAATTATACATTAATTATTAATTCCTTATATGGTTTGTGATTAGTATTTCATGTTAATGTATTGAAACTGTCATTAATTGTTATTATTTCAATCATTATCAATCAAATAAAATATTTGAATTCTTCTTTACATTTTACATTTAATTTCCTCTAAATATCATTATTATTTTCCATTTGTATCCTCATTACTTATATTATATATCATATATAAATAAAATATTTTATATTTAATGATATATGATTTATTGGGAAATAGTGATATTCTATAATCCTTATTCAATGTGGAAATTTATTGATAAGGTCTATTGTTCTTGAATTATATTGAACATTTACTATAGGAGGAATAGATTTCACATTTAGTGATGTTCTTTTTATATAGGTGAATAAATATTTATTCAATAAATTTCTTTTGTAAGAAGAATAGGACTTGTAATGGTGATGTAGAATGAAACCTCAAATCAGGTTGTCTGTTAATAGATCTAATAAAACTAAAAGCCCTATAGAATGTGTATGTTAGTGAATCTAGATGGAAAATAGAATTCCATTGATAATATTGTGAAAATAAATTATATTTAAATGTGAATCATTTGATGAATATATTTTATCAAAATTTAGGGAAATTATGTCTCATTATATGCATAATGAATGTATATGTAATGAATAAATATAGGGGTATGATGGATTCTCTCTCAAGGAGATAGCTTCTCTTAATATAATTTTATATCGGTCGTTTCTATATGATTGTTTTAGAAGTTGATCGAACATTGTTTGATATCGTAAGGAACACATGTCCTTTCTCCCTAAGTTGCCCAGATAAAAGGGCTGAGTTGCTCAAGGTTGATCTTGAGATTGATGGAAATAGTTCTGGTGATGATGGTTCTGATTTGGACGATTTGTTTAATCTTGTATGGAGGATCCCTACTTTGGGGGTTTTCACCTTGTGGTGTGGTTGTCAATCTATTGATGGGCTGATGATGGATTGACTAGAGCGGTCTAGTAAAAGATATGAGTGGTTGGTGATTATCGTCAGTCCATGTGTGTGTTGATCACTAGCATTTTTTGAGCAACATAGAGTGATTTCGGTTTTGAACTGGAGGCGCATGACATGGGATCTTGGCGATGTGATCTCGTTGGCTGGCACTTGAAAGAGGCAGTTCGGTTTTGGATTCCATCTGGTGACATCTTCTTCCATGGTATGGTGGTTTGTGAGTTGGCTTCATGATGACATGGCACAGAAGGATGATCTTGGGAGATGAATTTTGGCTGGCGATGGGATGTGTCCGGGCATGTGGGCATGGTGCCGGAGGAGGCCCTACAACATGATGTTGGTAACAATGGGATGAATATGGAGAGTTGATTCTCGGTGGGGAGACCTAGGAAGCAGTGTTTCAGGGTGAGGGCTAAGGTGTCTCTTCCAGGCTGCTAAGGAGCTTGTCGCTGGAAGAGGATGGCGGTGTTAGATGAAGGTACGCCAGTGAAAAAGTATGTATTGGATGTGGATGTTTCATCAATCTTAGTGACTTTGGGATGGGGAGTCAGTGTTTCTTTCTATTATCATTAAAAGGAGGGTAACGACCATGGTATGCGATATGACTTCAGGGATGACCATGGAATGGGGGTTTTAGGATGCAGGTGTGTGCATAGTTACTTACGGGTTGGAAAACCCGGGTGGGCCCTTCTCGGGTTTTGTGCTCCATGACGGTTTTGGAGAAAAAAAACATTGTGCATTCTGCAGGTGGGTGACTGCAATGACCTCTATAGCACAAGAAGGTGCGATCTAAATGTATGATATCTTGACCACTGGTGATGTGTCCATGCCCATTGTTTGGACCATGGGATCTTTATTATGTCTTGCTTGCAGTGTTTATTTTGTGGGACTTTGTTATCTTTGATTCTTTTGATTTGGCATTGTTTTGGCCAATTTATTGTTTTGGTGGTTGGTTTGTACTGCATGATTGTCGTGTTCATTTGTACTTCTATTTTCGTAAATAAATTTTTATGAACGAGCTTGCTCTAGTCCTGAACATTCCTCATAATATATATAGGGATAAATAAATCAACATGAAACATATACTACAATAATAAATTTAGTTTTGTCTTGATACAATTTACCATCCCAATAAATAAAATATAACTTATAAAAATATATGAGAAACATAATGTGAAATTGTTTTTCTATAAGGGATGATATTAACTTCTAAGGAATAAAAATCCATAAAATTATGATTGGAGAGTAATTATAATATGGGAATTATTTAGATGAAAACTCAATTCTTATATAATTTATTCTCTGAATGATAAATGAATGATTTATTTTGGATGAGAAAAATTTGAATAATTTAGATAAATAATTTCAAAAGGTAATGATAATTAATTTATATTCATGTCATGGTATATTAATTGTTTCATAAAAAACCCAAGAGAAATTATCCCATGTAAATAATGATAATTTATATTCATGTCATGGTATATTATTTGAAAGTGTTTTTGTAACAAATTAATGTAAAACCAGAATTTCGAAAGAATTTTCTCCCACAACATAAAAAATTATGTAATAAAATTATATATAATTCATCAATATTAATATAATGTAGAAATAAAATATTCATGGTTCTTTTTTGAATGAAATTTTTAGTGTTATAGAATCAATTAAAAGAGATCCATTGATTTTGGTGGTAATATTTTCTTTCTTGAATAAAGCACCATATGATATAGATTAACAATAAATGAAAAAAAATTACAATCATTTGTTGAGATATATAATCTAATAAAATATATAATTCGAAATTAAAAAATGCTCAATAAAAAGTAGTTTTCAATACATATATGAAACCATACAATGATGTGACCAAATAGGTGAATGTGTGGGGGATGGGATTATTAATTTTTTTATGATATACAAAATATATTAAAAAGTATTATACAAATAGAAAATGGAAGTCAAATGAAAAATAATTGATTGTTGAATTTTTATTGAATGAAAATTTTATTGAAAAATCATTATTACAATAATGTAGTAAAACATAAAAATGATATGAAATTGTAATATTTTAAGAAAATTTGATTATTATAATGTTAGATCTATACAAATTCAGAATTATAGTTCCCTAATATTTATAATAATTAGGGTGGATATGTTATCAAAAAATAAAATATGATTAATAATTACATATAGATATGAAAACTAATAATATACGTATTGGTATAAAGTAATTATATGACGTAAATAATTTTATTTTCAGAAATTTAGATATATTTTTTATTTCATATTGGATGGAAAAATAATTACGCATGTAGTAATAACTAGGGGAAATTATTTCTCATTAGTAATATGAGGAACTCATGTTACTTATGTTAGGGAGATGAAAAATAATTATGGAATTTAATAATCATATATATTGGTCGAAATATTGGGAAATATTTTAGACAACGAATTTATTATAAATATATGTAAATTAAAATAAGAATCATGCATGGTTTGTGAAATATGTCATAATTGAAATATAAAACCATGTAAGTCATAAGAAAGTAGTGATTTAGTCTTCCTAATCACATTAAATCATATGTTTTGATATTTTGGTTTACTTATAAAAATCTTTATAAGGGTTTATCTATATATTATCACATTCATTAATGTGTTTACTGAGATGAAACATTATATGTAAATGAAACATGAATATAATTATTCTGAGGTGATAATATTTTACGTATGAAATTATATTAAACAACTATCAATATAAAAACAAATGAAAATAATAATGAAAAATATGATATATACCTCCAACGCTATTATATCATATCTATAAAATCATGGAATTAATAATTATTTTATTTATACTATAAATGTAATAAAAATGGTTTCAGGGAATAGAAAACAAAATAGTTTTTTTCATATGTAGATTACTGTGATTATAGAGTATAGACCTAGAAAATTCTACTTGATAAAATCAAAATGCATTATAGTGTATATTTTGAATAGTTTTTTTACTATGAAATTAATAATATATTAATCCTTATGATATTTTGAAGAAAATAAACACATGTTTTATTTATTTCAATGTTGTTGTGATTTCATTTTTAGTAATGATTAAAAAATTCAAAAGAAGAATATTTAGTGAACTATAGAAAACAGAATATTTATAGGATATTCATCTAATTGTATGAGATAATGATTTAATAAGAAACTAATTAAATATTTAATACCATTTTTTAAGAAAATGTAAATATAATTAACGTTAAGATGGAATAAGTTATATAAAGCAGTTATGTGGCATTAAAAAAAGATATGTTACCAACATACTATAATTCTATTGAAATGGAATGAAAAGTGATACTCAATATAAAAAATTATAGAGATGAAGAGACTTTAAATGACATAAAAACATTGATGTTTTAGAAATTAAAAAAATATATACAAACAAAAAATAACAATGAATGACAATAATTACCATTTTAGATATTTTTTTGATTGAGAGTTGAAATTAAAATAGATTTTATATATGAATATAAACAATAATTGGTTTTTAAATAAATATTTCAAAAATAATATTGAAATATTATGAATGATAATTTTGATAAAATATAAAAAAATTATCAAGGGAACTTGTTCCAACATGATAAAATAATTCTCTTATTATATCCTAGTTGTGATTCATGAACAATCTCAATGATGTAGTTGTTATTTAAATGAATTAATCCAAGCTAGACATTAAAAGATATCAAAAAGTGAAACTTAATTATTTTGATGAAATGTTTTCACCTATTAAAAGTCTCAAAACTAAAATATTTTTTTATTTACTATTTCACACTAGAGATATAATTATTATTATATGGGTGTCAAACCATAAACAATTAATAATTATGTTCATGATTTTATTGTATTGAATAATATGATGGGTTTATAATTTATATAGATAGAAGTGAGGCATATGTGGTGAAAAATTTTATGTGTTGACTCATTCTAGACCTTATATATTTTTATTACCGACATGATAATTTCTAAATCATGTAAATATTCTCTAGAGGAGAAGTGCATAAAAATGTATATAATGTGCTTTGGTTGATCCTTGCTATTTTTCATTATATATGTTGATAATATTACTTTTTTAGAATAATTGGAATAATCAAAAGAATTTTAAGATAAAATGATATTGAATTTTAAAATATATTTTCCCAAGATGAATATATTTACATCAAAGGAAACATTCTTAAACTAAATGATTTTTATTCCTTATTAAACAATAAAAAATTTCCTTGCAACATTTAAAAAAAATATCCAAGGAATAATCAAATATTTTTTCCATCCTATTAACTCTGGTGTGTTGTAGAATTAAAATTTCATTTGAAGTAGTGTAAGTTAGTGGGACAAATCTAAATTTGTTTTATTTTTATATTATTACAACTAATCATGGCTATACATTATATAAGAAGTCAATTTATGTGTCATATTTTAGTGTAATACAAAAAAATTCACATAGAATGGATACTAGAAGAACCTGAGGATTGTTGATCGAACATATATTTTGTTAATGATGAAAAAAATGAATATTAGTTGGGTTTTATTTGATTAGTGGATTATAATTGGGTTCCATATTCTTATGAACAAAAAATTACATGATCATGTAATTTCTTATTTTAATGGGGTTATGTAAAATTGAACATTACGATAAAATGTTTGATATCATTAAGAATATTTGAATCCAAATATATTACTACCGCACATTAATATATTCAATTGACATGGGTGAATTTTTAGTTTGAATTCTTTAATATGCATATTGTGAATCACCTAAAAATGAAGTTTATATTTTGTGTACAAATGATATTTCAAAAACTCACATTAAACATTACATATCAAAACATATTGACAATAAATTTAATTTTATAAAATTAAATGTACCTTGTAGTACCCCCGGTTTCTGTTATGTAACCCTTTCTTGATTATTTTAATGGTTATAATGTTAAGGGTGACGAATGGGAGATTCATGAGAACTGGGAATGAGTTTTGAGGTAAAAGGGGAAGTCGCACGGGCAGCGCACAATTTCTCTAAACCATGCGGCCAAACCTTGCACAGTTGGTCTTGGAGGCAGTGGCGTCCTCATGGGTGGCGCATGGTTTGTATAACAGTGTTACCAAACCGTGCGAGAAGGGTGGCTGAGGTAGTAGCTAATGCATGGTTAGCGCACAGTTTGTCAAACCGTGTGAACTAACTGTACGACCACTTAAATGAGACCCAATAAAAGTGGATATCATGTGTTTTTGCCTCTAAATGCCTCTTTTAAGCTTCTAAGCAGCCCAAACTCGGTATTTTGGTTCTTCTAAGGTAAAGGTTGGTTCTACCATCATTCCTAAGGCGATCCGAAGGCTTCTCATGGCGAATCAAAGCCGGATTCTTGAGGTATGTGATCGTTCTTGTTTGGTTTCATAGATCTACATAGATCTACTTATCCTCTTATCTTGGATTCTTAGATCTACGACCACTATGGGTAGATCTAAGTGTGTGTATTCAAAATATGATGAGATTTGGTTTTGGTTGTGTTAGGAGAATAGATCTAAGGAGGATCCCTGTTGAATCAGCCCGGTTTTCTTGAGCGTTTTTCGACCGTTAGGGTTTTCGTCAAATCCAATGAGGTAGGAGGCTTCACTCTCAACTCCTATTTCTATAATTGATTGAAATTGACTCAAATCAGTTTATTTGAATGGATTTGATTGTGAAAATCATAGAATAAATCTTCTTTAGTGATGATTTATGGGTTTGATGAGATTTTGAAATCCTAGTGAATTATTGTGCATTGTGATTTGTCTTGTTGAATTTAAAATGTTTATTTTAAATCATGGGTTTGAAAAAATTGTAGATGGTTTGATGAAAATGGTTTTTCAATAAAAAAAGGTGTTTTATTGATATAGTTTGAGATTGAAATGACATTTATGGACTTTGTTTTCAATAAGATGGAAGTTTTATTGAAATGATTTGGAATCGAAATGGTTAGGCATCGAAATGGTTTGAATTGGTTGAACACACATGGTTTTTGACATGATGGTTGTGTGTGTTCAGAGGCTTGTGGCACGGAGAAGGGTTATATGTCTCCACCATCAGTGTTGGGATGGATAAGTGTTACGACTCTCCCTCATCAAACATTCATATTCCATTCAAGAAAGATAAGGGTTAGGGGTCACCCCCATCAGTGTTGGGATGGATAAGGGTTAGGGCTATACCCCATCAAGAATAAATGTGCATTTGGGTTGGATTATGGTATGAAGTATTATAGCATCTCGCCTCTTTATCACATAAACATTCATTACATTATACAAAACTGGGGATCTTTAAGGTTTAGTGTCTTGGAAACCAGGAACTTAAAACATGAAAACATAAAACAAAAAAATTCTTCTTAAACACTTGAAAGGCTTCTCACCATGTTCATCCTAGGTTCATTACTGCATCTCAAAACCTGGGGACATACATCATATTAAAGGGTGAGAAGAAGGCCCAGTAAGGGAAAAAAGGAAAACATTTAACATGTGAACTTGAGATACATCAACTATGTCATGAACAAGAACTTTAAGGCAAGATAAAAAAATCATGTGGAATATCATAATAAAAATAACAATTTTCATAAATTTAAGATGTGGCTACATCATTTAACATAGACAATCATGAACATATCACCAAGGTCCATCCCCAAGGTGTCATCTGAAAATTACCAAGGTTATTCACCAAGGTATCGTGAAAATTGTAATCTCTAGTGGTTACATCATTACCCAATGCATTGAAGCGCTATCAAGGAACACCCTTAAATTTTCCTTTATTATCATGTAAGACACATATATAATCATCAAACATTTCACAAATAACCCCTATAGCATAAAATAAATGGGTTTCATTTCATAATCACAACATTTTAAAAACTGCTTTAAAGACGTGATCTTTATGTCACTTTAAAACCCACTGAAAAGGAAGGTGGGTCTCATGTATGTAAATCCCAGAATTTAAAATAGAACATTTTGGTATATATGTGAACACCCCTTAAGAAGAAAGATCTTTGAGTATTCACTTAATAATATAAAATAACTTTAGAAAAATAGAGAGACATTTGGAGACGGAAATTCTGCAGCATAACGGCTATGTTACAAGGTTTTTAGAAAACATTGAAAAGAGAGGGGACATGGGTCAAACATTCATAAATGACCCATAAAACAGTAGAACGGCAGAATCTAAGGGATTTAAGAACATGGTACTGAAATTTGAAAATATACTATATGAAATGAAGAACATGAAAGGAAGACAAAAATAAGATTTCTCTTATGAAAATTCGGCAGCCTAACATCGTTACATAAAATTCAACCAAAAAATGAATTGATGATGTCAACTAGGGTCTCTAATCATATGAACATAAAAGATCAGTATGATATATATAGAGATCATACCCCAACGACGTCACTTAAACATCAATAAAAATGAATTGATGAGATCAAATATGGTATCTCATCAAATGAACATAAGATTCAAGTCTGATAGATATAGAGATCATACCCCAACATAATAAAAAGGAACATGCATGACTTGACATGGAATCAGAACATTGAAAAGAAGAAGGATTAGAGAATCCCTTAAAAATTCGGCAGCGTAACGGCGTCACTTAAACATCAATAAAAATGAATTGATGAGATCAAATAGGGTATCTAATCATATGAACATAAGAGTACAGTATGATAGATATAGAGATCATACCCTACATAATAAAAAGGAACTTGAAATACTTTACATGAAAATAGATCTTGAAAAATGAGAAGGGAGAAAGAATCCATTACAAAAAATTCGGCAGCCTAACGGCGCCACTTAAAACATCATAAAACGAAATAATGAGAGTAAGAGGGGATATCTCATTATGTGAACATGAAAAGGGCTGTATGAGGAGTATAAAAGAACATCCTCCAACATAAGAACATGGAGCATAAATGGAATGACATAAAAGAGATCACTTGAAAAGAAAGAGAGGGGTTGGATCCCTTACCTTAAAATGTAACTCTTAAACCTCAATGGTTGGGACCTTGAGGGCTTGGGGGAAGCTTGGGAGGACTCCTTGGGAAGTAATGAGACCAGAACTTCGTTGGGTAAGAGTGGGGAGTCTAATGGATGAAAGGAGGGCTTGGTATTTATAGGGAAAGTGAGGGGACAAGGCATTAATGGCCAAGGGACACCTCACATGTGCTTTTCTCAAACCCATGTGCTCTCACATGGCATTTACCATGGAGTTAGGCCACATGGGGCCCCAAAAACAATAATTCACCACCCTTGGCTGTAAAACCCTTAAAATATCTCATGAAATCATCATGACACAGCTATGATGACATTAAACATATCGAAACCCTAAAACTGCATTTTTACTTTTCACTGAAAATTCAACTTTCTCAGAAAAAACCCAAAATTTCACACTAACCAAATATCAATTCTCTGATTTCAAAAATGAACTCCATTTTATAAAAATAATTTTTTAAATATTTTTAATTTAATTTTTAATTAAAAACACTATTCACCCGAAAAAACTAATACTTGAATAATAATTTATGAAATCGTTATTTAACCATTTTATTGAATCACATTGCTTAATAAAGGTGCCTAGATTATTTTAAAACTTTTTTTAAGTGAGATTACTAATCCATTTGGTCATATTACAAATCCTAATCATAAAATCATGATTCATAATTTACTATTCATCAAAAATCAAGTTGATCTTATTAGACTCCATATTTCGTACTGAACATAATTGTAGAAGACCATTTTTTCAAAATCATTACACATTTTTAACTATTTAAGGTTTACATAAATATTTTTAAAATATCCTTTTTCTAAAATTCATCAAAATATGCATACTATATTTATCCGGTCATTTGAAAATTCATAAACATCATCATAAGAAGAAATCCCAATTTTTATTTAAAACAAAGGATTACACAAGGTAGTTACGGTCTTCTTACATAGCCCCTTATCACACCAGCATAGGACCTAAGTGTAAGGTGTTCTAAGGTGAGAGAGTCTGAGGGAGGCTCGACCAACATTGCCCGAGTAGTAATTTCTATCAGTTTGAACTTCTCGCGAAGGCGATTCCGTTATAGCTTCACATGATGAAGTTCGGATTGGGTTTTGTCCAGAGGAAAGCATAATGGTGCTACCTCCTTCCCAAGTTCTGTTAGATGGGCTTCGATCGGTCCAAGACTACTAGTTGAGGCCATCGAATCTTCTTTCTATAATAATCATCCATGATTACTTCTTTTTAGAGGCAATAATCATAACATTTTGTTCACAGCGGTCATATTGACTGATGGTCATATAACAGTCAAAACCCAATGGTCTCATTTTAATTATAATCATGTTTATCAAATAAAACATTTTTGTTGAGTATAAAAATAAAATAAAATAACACATGAAATTAGGAAACATGATTTATTCAAAATTTCGGGCTGTTACAATCTTCCCCCCTTAAGAAATTGTGTCCTCGCAATTTTTAAAATTGGGTTTTGAAATTTAATTGAATGTCCCACATCGGAAAAAGAGTCAGTAACACCATTACTTTAAAAGAAGGAAAAGGAAGTACAAAGGCCACCTGAGTTTACTCATACTAGGATTACATGTAGGAAACATGGACATGGAGGAGAAAACAAAGGGTCACGTTCTAAATGGGAGTGATAGAAAACATTATTAGGAGGAAGTTAAACACCAGAAAATCCCAAAATTATGATGTGTGTAAGCGGTCTTTGATTAACTAGTAGGAAACATAAACAAAAAATGTTTTTGTTTTATGTTCCTTTAAATAACTTTGAGGAATTCATTTACAACATAGAACAAAAACATAAGGAAATATATCTACCTTCATGTAAAGTTTCATCCATTAATAAGTTTTTACCAAAACTAATCTTTTCTCCAAACCATGAGAATTCAAAACTACTTGGTCTCATCAAAACACAAGAATCATCTTCTAGGGAATCACATAATCCACAAATGATCAACTATCTATTTCATCTATCTTTAAACATTATCCCAAAAATAGAATGGGTAAGGTAAAAGAACTCTTCAAAAAGAATTCCATATGAATGCAAACTACTTTTAAATCTTCAAAGTTCCATGGTACTACCAAATGTACATCATAGACCATTCCATAAATAATGGTCCTTAAGATTCCTCAAAATAAACCAAACTAAGATTGAAACCCAAATACAAGAAGGATTTGATAACATAGTCTTCCAAAATAAACTTCATTGTTCATCTCCAAACAACATCAACCACTCCTAACATCTTATAACAAAATTAGCTGACCTAAACATATTTTACCCAAGATAGGTTAATCATTCCCATAAGTAACCTAAATTACTATAAGTCCACCTTAAATTCATCGATTCTACAAAATATAAGTCAACCTTACTCCTCAATGAAAATACCGTAGTAATATATTTACCTCGATCATATAGGGTCCCCAAAATAGTGAACGTCTTAAAAAATAATAATCATCTTTTAATCCCCAAATCATCTCCTTCATATTAATACGACAATCATCGCATTTCCTATCACATTGGTTGTTGGGACATGTTCTTCCATTTCCCACTATAAACTAAGAATAGAACGTATAATTAGGGGATTAAATACTTAGCTAATAATCATGAAAAAGAACTTAAATCATATAAGGATAACTTGTAGAAGAAAAGTATACCCTAACATGTGATCCCCTAGGTTCTCATCTAGGTTATCCATGATCATATATTCTTATGTGAATCTTTATTTTATTTTATCTTTGTTCCTTTAACAATGGTTCATACTAAGCTTATGAATTTACCAAATCATATCCACCGGGAGTGTCGTAACCAGGAGTGCAGCAAGGCCCGTTGTCGTGTACCAGTTCTCGTTTGAGTCTATCTCAAAGCGGTGTTTTCGGGTTTTACCCCTCTGTACATCTGTGCCAGAGCCACCTCTACCTGCTCGTATCCAGACAAGGATGTATTTGCTTGGCAACCCATTACTCAATACTCACCAAAATACCAGGAAGATTTCCTATATATAAACTTTTCTGTAGGCTTCTTCCTAATGTTTTCATATCCTAATTTCCACAAATAACTAAACCATCCTTTGATACCAACTATAGCATCCCACCTCTTTATCACATAAACATTCATTAAATTATACAAAACTGATGATCTTTAAGGTTTAGTGTCTTGGAAACCATGAAACATGAAAACATAAAACAAAAACATTCTTCTTAAACAATTGAAAGGCTTCTCCTCATGTTCATCCTAGGTTCATTACTGCATCTCATAACCTGGGGACATAAATCAAATGAAAGGGTGAGCAGAAGTCCCAGTAAGGGAAACAAGGGAAACATTTAACATGTGAACTTGAGATACATCAACTATGTCATGAACAAGAACATTAAGGAATGATAAAAAAATCATGTAGAATATCATAATAAAAATAACATTTTTCAAAACATTAAGATGTGGCTAAATAATTTAACATAGACAATCATGAACATATCACCAAGGTCCATCCCCAAGGTGTCATTAGAAAATTACCAAGGTTATTCACCAAGGTATCATGAAAATTGTAATCTCTAGTGGTTACATCATTACCCAATGCATTGGAGCGCTATCAGGGTGCACCTTTAAATTTGCCTTTATTATCTTGTGAGCCACATATATCATCATCAAACATTTCATAAATAACACATATAGCATAAAATAAATGGGATTCATTTCATAATCATAATGTTTTAAAAACTGCTTTAAAGACATGATCTTTACATCACTTTAAAACCCACAGAAAAGGAAGGTGGGTCTCATGTATGTAAATCCCAGAATTTAAAATAGAACATTTTGGTATATATGTGAATACCCCTTTAGAAGAAAGAGATTTGAGTATTAACTTAATAATATAAAATAACATTATAAAAATAGAGAGACATTTTGAGATGGAAATTCTTCAGCGTAACGGCTATGTTACATGGTTTTTAAAAAACATTGAAAAGAGTGGGGACATGGGTCAAACATTAATAAATGACCCATAAAACAGTAGAGGGACAGAATATAAGGGATTTAAGAACATGGTAATTAAATTTTAAAATATACCATATGAAATGAAGAACATGAAAGGAAGACAAAAATAATATTTCTCTTATGAAAATTCAGCAGCCTAACAACGTTACATAAACTTCAACCAAAAAATGAATTGATGATGTCAAATAGGGTCTCTCATCATATGAACATAAATGATCAGTATGATAGATATAGATATCATACCCCAACATAATAAAAAGGAACATTCAAGACTTGACATGGAATCAGAACTTTGAAAAGGAGAAGGGTGAAAGAATCCCTTAAAAATTCGGTAGCCAAACAACATCACTTAAACATCAATAAAAATGAATTGATGAGATCAAATAGGGTATCTCATCATATGAACATAAGAGTAAAGTATGATAGATATAGAGATCATACCCCAACATAATAAAAAGAAACATGCAAGACTTGACATGGAATCAGAACTTTGAAAAGGGAAGGGTGAAAGAATCCCTTAAAAATTCGGCAGCCTAACGGCGTCACTTAAACATCAATAAAAATGAAATGATGAGATCAAATAGGGTATCTAATCATATGAACATTAGAGTCCAGTATGATAGATATAGAGATCATACCCCAACATAATAAAAATTAACTTGAAATACTTTACATGAAAATAGATCTTGAAAAATGAGAAGGGAGAAAGGGTCCATTACAAAAAATTCGACAGTCTAACGACGCCACATAAAACATCATAAAACGAAATAATGAGAGTAAGAGGGGATCTCTCATTTTGTGAAAATGAAAAGGGAAGTAATAGGAGTATAAAATAACATCCTCCAACATTAGAACATGGAGCATAAAAGGAATGACATAAAAGAGGTCACTTGAAAAGAAAGAGAGGGGTCAGATCCCTTACCTTAAAATGTAACTCTTAAACCTCAAATGTTGGGACCTTGAGGGCTTGGGGACACCTTGTGAGGACTCCTTGGGAGGTAATGAGACCATAAATTCGTTGGGGAAGAGTGGGGAGTCGAATGGATGAGAGGAGGGCTTGGTATTTATAGGGAAAGTGAGGGGACAAGGCATTAATGTCCAAGAGACTCCTCACATGTGCTTTTCTCAAACCCATGTGCTCTCCCTTGGCATTTACCATGGAGTTAGGCCACATGGGGCCCCCAAAACAATAAGTCATCACCCTTGGCCGGCCAACCCTTAAAATATCTCATGACATCATCATGACACAGCTATGATGTCATTAAACATACCGAAACCCTAAAACTGCATTTTTACTATTCACTAAAAATTAAACTTTCTCAGAAAAAACCCAAAATTTCACACTAACCAAATATCAATGCTCTGATTTCAAAAATGAACTCAATTTTATAAAAATGATTTTCTAAATATTTTTAATTTAATTTTTAATTAAAAACACTATTCACCTGAAAAAACTAATACTTGAATAATAATTTATGAAACCGTTATTTAACCATTTTATTGAATCACATTTCTTAATCAAGGTGCCTAGATTATTTTAAAACTTTCTTTAAGTGAGATTAATAATCCATTTGGTCATATTACTAATCCTAATCATAAAATCACTATTCATACTTTACTATTCATCAAAAAATCAAGTTGATCTTATTAGACTCAAAATATCGTACTGAACATAATTGTAGAAGACCATTTTTTGAAAATCATTACACATTTTTAATTATTTATGGTTTACATAAACATTCTTAAAATATCCTTTTCTAAAATTCATCAAAATATGCATACTATATTTATCCGGTCATTTGAAAATTCATAAACATCATCATAAGAATAAATCCCAATTTTTATTTAAAACAAATAATTACACAAGGCAGTTACAGTCTTCTTACATAGCCCCTTATCACACCAGCATATGACCTAAGTGTAAGGTATGCTAATGTGAGAGAGTCCGAGGGAGGCTCGACCAACATTTCCCGAGTAGCAATTTCTATCAGTTTGAACTTCTCGCGAAGGAGATTCTGTTCTAGCTTCACATGATGATGTTCGGCATGGGTTTGGTCCAGAGCAAAGCCTAATGGTGCTACCTCCTTCCCAAGTTCTGTTATATGGGCTTCGATCGGTCCAAGACTACTAGGTGAGGCCATCGAATATTCTTTCTATAATAATCAACCATGATTACTTATTTTTAGATACAATAATCAAAACATTTTATTCACAGCGGTCATATTGACCGATGGTCATATAACAGTCAAAACCCAGTGGTCTCATTTTAATTATAATTCTGTTTATGAAATAAAACATTTTTGTTGAGTATAAAAATAAAATAAAATAACACATGAAATTAGGAAACAAGATTTATTGAAAATTTCGGACCATTACAAGTATCCCATATCATGGTTGAGATGGATAAGGGTTAGGGTTTTTCCCCTCTTTTGGGTAGCATGCATGGTTGGTTGCATGGGTTTGTGGAAATGGTTGGGTATGCAAAAAAGGAATGTTTGTGAAATGTTTCTTAAGCTTGTTTGGTTATTTTTTTAGAAATATAACTTGCTGGAAAATTGGTTTCAATTGATCTTTGAATTCCATCGGTAATGAATGGTTTTGGAAACTTGTTTATATTTACTGATAAACTGTTTTTGAGAAAATTTTTAATATAAACAGTTTTTATATAAATGTGGATAACTATTCTATCCTAGTGGGATGAGTAGAAAATTAATTGTGAAAAACCTACTGAGTTTTACACTCACCCCTGCTTTGTCACTTTTCTACTTTTTATGATGTTTAATTCCAGGACAAAGGTAAAGGTAAGGAATCTCATTACTAGTGGTTCATGGTGATGCATTGGATATGTGGTGGTGATTGGTGCATGGAGCTCAGTTTGGAGCTGTGGAATGGGTCTTGTCTTGTTTTGGGTATTTTGTTTATTCTTCTACATGTTACTCTGATATTCTGTTGGTTATGTATTGGTTTTTGGAATAGTGTAGTTATCTTTTGGTAATGCAAGAGTTGGTTGTTTCATTAACATGCATCATATAGTGGTTGTTAGTAATGTTTTGGAGGGTTTTTGCATTTTTCTTAAAGGGTAAATCGTCCACCAAACTTGTATTTGAAACCCTTTGGAATTTAGTTCCATCCCTTGGCGCCATGGGGATGTCACTTAAGGCCTAGTAATGACTCGTTGTACTCTCAAGCTATTGAGAATTGGTGGGACATTACAAATGGAATCATCTTGTTTGGTCCTAGCCTAACAAGTGTTTATCGATGTTATTCTTCTTGGAGTTGAAATTCATTCTTGTATATTCATTGAGTTTAAATCATAGACAAGAGTAGGATTTTCAGAACATGAAATGTTTAGCATAAAATGATGTAGCTAACCAATTTCTATTGAACTTCATGTTACCAGGGTGTTGGGTACATAAGTGCATTGGATACACTTCTAGAATGTCGGAAATCTCATTGTCATGGGTTTAGACAATGAGAAGAGAATGACATGAATTGTAGAGGAATGAATTCCCACTAGGATTGAATATCTCATTGTGAGGAATGAGTATGTATTTTTTGCATGGTTCCAATTTTTGGAAAATGCAGAAATTGTTTTCATGTGAAAGATTTTGAAAACAGGGTATTTGGTGTATTTCGAAAATGAGTTTATTTTCAAAAAGTATTTTGAATGTTTTAAAAAATGGTTGAACATGGAAAAAGGTTGTTTTTTGAAAAACAATGTTGTCATAGATGATGTGATTGAATTTTAATGTTGAGACATCAGTTGTTAGAGAGTGAGATTGATGGAGTTTGTTGTTGGTTTAGAAAATCACACACGGTTGGCGTCGTCAAAACCAACCTAAAGAAGCTGTGGAAATTTTGGTTGCACCAGAACCACGTGGGATCCAAGAGATGGTTTAGAGTATTGTCCAGGCTTTTCATGCCATGGATACAGGGAACCAGAGAATGAACCATGGCATGTGGATCATACCATCCAGTTCATGAAGCAGAATCCACCAAACTTTTGGGGTGATGATGAAGACGAAAAGACGGAGGTGTGGCTAAGTAGGTTGAATCGTTACATCGATTTCATCAGCACAACATCAGAGCTCAAGTTCATGTTGGTGATGTATATGGTCGAGGATCTTGCACGCCAATGGTGGGATTTAGCAGTGCATGCTAAATTGGATAAAGGCCTTACATGGGAGGATTTTGAATAATTGTTCAACAAACAATTCTATCCTCACATGTTCAAGATCCAGAAAATTACGAACTTATTCAACCCGAAACAAGAGAGTATCTATGTTATAGAGTATGGATCTAAATTCCTGAATTAATCCATTTTTTCACCAGAGGTTGCGGCAAGTGTGTCGTTGATGGCACACATCTTCGAATCAGGGCTAAGGTAAGAGATTCTACCAGAGAATGTGGTGCATTGTATTACAAATTATATAGAGATGGTGATCAGAGAGACAGTTAATGAACGTGATATATCGGGATCTATGGGGGGAGGAATGTTGATACCTAAGAGAAACAATGGGAACTCAACTGTTGTTAACAAGAGGAAAAGGGATACTTATTTCCATGGTGCAAGTGCATATCTGAACAAGACAGCGGGATTAGTGAACCTTCCTCCATGAACCCAGAGCAATGTAGGTTGTTTTCAATGTGGTTCCCTTTACCAAAAAAGGAGAGATTGAATGGCGCAACCTAGAGCATGTCACAATTTCAAGCATATGGGAGAATCTACAACGGCATTGTTGGAATGCACTGAAGTTGGGGGCGCATGACACACCTCAGGCATCGCAAGCATTTGATGCTTCAAGAGGATGTGGATAGTAGAATCAGGCTCGTTAGCATAACAGAGCTACCCATGGTAATTCTCTAAATACTATGAATCCTCAATCAGGGAAATCTCAGCAAGGCAATAGGGAGAACATTTCAGCAATGAAGCAATTGTATGGTGCTGAACAGATGATGTTTGATGATCAAGATGGACCATCTATGGTGAGAGGTGCAATTATTTTGAATTATACCCTTGTACAAGTGCTATTGATTCTGGTTCATCGCATTCCTTAATTTCTTCTAGTGTTTTTGACATTCAATGTTTAAAACTGGAAATGATTCCTTCTATTTTGAAACTAAAAAAATATCATGGTGAAAGAGAACATCAAGCCTTTTTGTGTAGAGCATGTTCTATAACTGTTTGTGGAGCTGAGATAAAATGGGACTTCTTGATGTTGGACATGGATGTCTACGATATAATCCTAGGTATGGATTGGATGACAATGTTTAAGGCTAACATCTACCGTTATAGGAGAATATTTAGTTTCACGACTGAGGACGACATCGACCATCTCTTCAGAAGAGAGAGGATGGTAAGGAAAAATGAAAAGTTCTTATTGGAACCAATGGTGGGAACGATATCTGAGTAATTGGCAGCGTTGAATTTGGCATAAATGTAAGATTTTGAGGAAAATAGTTTTCCAGCTATTTCAGATCAATTTCTACATGTCGTTCCAAATAGCTTATCAGGGTTACCACCTCTAAGGGAAGTGGAGTTTACAATTGATCTCTTTTCGAGGACATGTCATATTTCCCATTAGTCTTGTAGGATGGAACCAACAGAGTTACAAGAATTGAAAGTGAAGATAGATGAGCTGGAAACCAAGGGTTTCATTCAACCAAGTACTTCTCCATAGGCAACACTTGTGTTGTTTGTAAAGAAGGAAGATGGAACACTTTGGCTGTGTGTTGATTATCGTATGATTTACCGTGTTACGATAAAGAATAGATATCCACTTCCACACATTGATGATCTGTTTTGTCAATTAAGGATAGCTCAGTGGTTCTCCAAGATTTACTTGCGATCGGGATATCACCATTTGCGGGTTCGTAAGGAGGATATTACAAAGACAGCTTTCTGAAGTAGATATGACCACTATGAATATGTAGTCTTTCTTTTTAGTCTAATGAATTCACCAGCAGTATTTATAGATTTGATTAATCACATATTTTAGCAATATCTGGGTTCTTTTGTTGGGGTGTTTGTGGATTATATTTTGGTCTATTAAAAAACAAGGGTTGATCATGAGGTGCACCTGGAAACATTGTTACAAATCTTGAAAGATCATCGTTTTTATACCAAATTATCCATGTGTGAATTTTGGATACAAGAAGTCTGTTTCTTAGGCCATTTCATTTCTGAGAAAGGCATTTCTGATGATCCTGAAAATATAGAAGCCGCTATCTCTTGGAAACCACTAAAGAATGTGTTCGAGATACGAAGTTTTTTTGGTCTAGTTAGTTACTACCGACCCTTTATGCATGATTTCTCAGGATTAGCATGACCAATGACAACTCTGACAAAGAATAAGCCTATATTCCAACGGACAAAATAACGTCAGAGGACATTCCAAAAACAGAAGGTTTGTCTTACATCGGTACCCATCTTGATCATGACTAAATCAAGAAAGGTGTATGTGGTGTATTGTGATGCTTCGGGAACAGGGTTGGGTTGTGTTCTCATGAAAAGAGACCGTGTGGTCGGTTATGGCTCAAGGCATTTGATGGTGCATGAGAAACATTACCCAACACATGATTTGGAGTTGGTTGCAGTCGTCCATGCTTTGAAAACAAGGAGGCATTATCTCGTTGGTGAGAAATTTACTGTGTTTACGGATCACAAATGCTTGAAACTCATTTTCTCATAGCGAGACTTGAATATGAGGAAAAGGAGGTGGATAGAGTATCTCTAGATGTTTAACATTGACTTGATGTACACTCAAGGAAAAGGAAATTCGGTGGCGGATGCATTGAGTATAAAGTCATATGTTCAGTTAGTGAAAGAAGCTTCTGATGAATGGAAGTTGATGTCGGTCTTAGCTGATATGTAGGTGGAATATAAAGACTGAGGTGATGTTGATGTTTTATTTTTAGCTACACGTGTTCCTGATTTAGTAAAGACGATCAAAGAAGCACAAACATCTGACGCAAAAAGCCTAGTTTTATGTTCAAAACTCAATGGTGGGGAGACCATTGATGGCTGGAAAATTGATGGAGGATCGGTTTTGTGTTTCAAAGATTGGATGGTTGTACCTATGGTTTGTCAATAACAACTCATTCATGCTTATCACCATTCAAGATGGGTGTACACCCAGGTACACAAAAGATGTATAAGGCGTTGAAGGTGTAGTTTTGGTGGAGAGGGATGAAAATGATGGTGGCCAAGTTCGTTTCAGGGTGTATATCATGTCAGCAGGTGAAAGGATAGAATCATAGACAAAATGGTATGTTACAATCTTTACCTATCCAAGTGTAGAAATGTTATCAGATAGCAATGGATTTTATAACAGGTCTTCCAAGAATGGTCCGGAATCACGATGACATTTGGGTGATAGTGGGTCGTGTAACCAAGTCAGCCCATTTCCTCTCTATTCATGAAACTAATACGGTGGAATATCATTCAAAAATTTAAATATGAGAAGTGGTAAAGAGGAATGGTGTACCCGTGTCTATAGTCTCAGATAGATATCTGAGGTTCACATCATGTTTCTAGAAATCATTACAGCAAGCCCTCAGAACTCAGTTGACTATGAGCACATCGTATCATCCTCAGACAGATCGGTAATCTGAGCGAATGACCCAGACATTGGAATATATGTGTGCGGGCTTGTGTAATGGACTTTATGGCTCGTGGTAGGATCATATACCCTCAGTGGAGTTCTCACACAATAACAGCTATCAATCCTAAATACGCATGGATCCGTCTGAATCTTTGTATGGGCGTCCTTCTCATTCTCCACTATGCTGTGTGGAAATAGGAGAACCATCAATAGTCATGCCAAGCATGGTCCAAGAGACAATAGAGAAAATCTAGTTGATTAAAAAGATGATTGAGACGGCCCAGAGTCATCTGAAATCTTCTGCAGATCACCATCAAAGATCGTTGTCATTCGTTGTGGGAGATCATGTCTTATTGAGGATCTCTCGAAGGCTTGGAAATCATCATTTTGGGAATCAGGGTAAGTTATCTCTTAGAAACATTGGCCCTTTTGAGATACTAGAATGGTTTGGAGAGGTTGATTGTCGGTTGGCATTAACACCATGGTTTAGTATGGTGCATAATGTGTTCCTTTTATCTCAGTTGAAAAAGTATCAGCATGATCCTGACCATGTGATCAAATGGGATAACATTGACCAAGAGATGGATGATTAGTTGATACATATAATGGTACGGATGGTGGATAGGAAAGAGAATGTATTTCATGAAAAAATAATTTGTTTAGTGAGGGTTTTATGGCAGCATGGTGAGATTTAGGAAGAGACTTGGAAACGTGAAAGGTAAATGAAAGAGTAGTGGCCGAAACTATTTCAACTGGCTGAAGGTTTTCTACATTCTGAGGGTGGAAATACCAATGGTTTGGATAATTTAGTAAAACCGATTTCTAGTATGTAAACCTTTATTGATGCTTTAAATGGGTGTAATGTTTTTCGGTGATGAATGGGAGAGTCTGGAGAACATGGAATGAGTTTTGAAGAAAAAGGGGAAGTCGCACGAGCGGTGCACGATTTCTCTAAACCGTGTGGCCAAACCATTCATAGATGGTCTTGAAGGCAGTGGCTTCTTCACGGGTGACACATGATTTGTTTACCCGTTCTTCCAAACCATGCAATACGGGTGACTGAGATAGTAGATAACACACGGTTAGTGCACGGTTTGTCAAACCGTGTGAACTAACCGTGCGACCACTTAAATGTGATCCTATAAAATTGGGTCTAACACATTTTTTGACCCTAAATGCCTCGTTTAAGCTCATAATCGGCCCTAACGCAGGATTTTTGTTCTCCTAAGTTCAATGTGTGTTCTCCAATCATTCCAGAGGCGATCCAAAGTATTCTCTTGGTGAATCAAAGACGGATTCTTGAGGTATGTGATCATTCCGGTTTGGTTTCATAGATCTGCATAGATCTACTTCTCCTCTTATCTCGGATTCTTAGATCTACATCAGTTATGGGTAGATCTTAGTGTGTGGATGCCAAATATGATGATAGTTGGTCATGGTTGTGTTTAGAGAAGAGATCTAAGAAGGATCCTTAGTGAATTGGTCTGGTTTTCATGAGCGTTTTTTGATCATTACGGTTTTCATTAAAACCATTGTGGTAGGAGGCTTCACTCACAACTCATCTTTCTAGAATTGATTGTATTAGATTAAAATTAATTAATTTGAATGGATTTTATTGTTAAAATCATATAATAAATATTCTTTATTTATGATTTATGGTTTTGATGAGATTTTGAAATCTTTGTGAATTGTTGTGCAATGTGACTTGGCTTGTTGAATTTAAAATGTTAATTTTATATCATGGATTTTCTGAAATTGTAGATGGTTTGATGAATAATGGGTTTTCAATAAAATGGGTGTTTTATTAAAATGTTTTGAGATTGAAATGAAATTGATGGATTTCATTTTCAATAAAAAGGAGTTTTATTGAACTGATTTGGAATTGAAATGGTTAAGAATTCAAATGGTTTGAATTGGTTGAACACACTTGGTTTGTGACATGATGGTTGGTTGTGTTCACAAGAATGTGGGAGAGGTAAGGGTTAAGAGTCTCCACCTTTAGTGTTGGGACGGATAAGGGTTAGGGTTCTCCCTTGTCAAACAATAATATTGCATTCGAGACGGATAATGGTTTGGGTTCCCCCCATCAGTTTTCGGATGGATAAGTGTTAGGGATCTCCCCTATCAATCATTCATGTGCATTTGGATTAAATAAGGGTATGAAGTCACCCCCATCACTGTTGGGATGGATAAGGGTTAGGGCTTCTCCCCTCTTCCATGTAGCATGCATAGTTGGTTTCATGGGTTTGTGGAAATGGTTGGGAATGCCAAAAATAAATGTTTGTCAAATGGATCATAATTTTGTTTTGTTACATTTCTGGAAAAATAAAATGCTAGAAAGTTGGTTTCAATTGCTCTTGGAATGCCTTTGGTTATGAATGGTTTTGTAAATATGTATACATTTAGTTATAAATTGGTTTTGAGAAAAAATTTTATATAAACTATTTTTATATAAATGTGGCTAACTCTTCTATCATAGTGGTGTGATTAGGGAATTAATTGGGGAAAACCTAATGAGTTTTATACTCACCCGTTATTTGGAACATTGGTGCTTTTGTATATAATGTATTTTGGGACACAGGTAAAGGTAAGTCATCTCATTACTAGTGGTTTGTAGTGATCCTTGGAAGATGTGGTGGTTCTTGGTGCATACAGCTCTGTGTGGAGCCTTGGAATGGGTCTTGTCTTGTTTTGGGTCTTTTGATTATTCTTCCACTTGGTACTCTGATATTGTGTTGGTTATGTATTTGTTTGTGGAAAAGTGTAGTTCTGTTTTGGTAATGCATGACTTGGATTTTTTATTAACATGCATCATATAGTGGTTTTGAGTGATGCTTTGGTTTGTTTATGGGTTTTTCTCAAATGGTAAATCATCCCCCAACTTGTATTTGAAACCCTTCAGCATTTATTTCTTGCCTTTGACACATTGGGGATGTCTTTTATGGCCTAGTAATGACTCGTTTTACTATCAAGAGAATGATAATTAGTGGGTCATTACATACATACTTTGAAAATAAGTTATCAACGCATATAATGTAACTAAAAAACTCATAATGTTTTAACTAAATACTTATCAAGGGAATGATTTAATGAACACTGGTTAAAACATCATATTAATAACACCTGATACACTTCGTGAAATATTTAATATCCCTCTCTATCATTTGGAGTTTATTTTTAAATTGGGAGACAAATAAATCTATTGGATTGATTGATTGAATGAAGGATTCACATTTGTATTAATTTTTCTTTGATGGTTTTATTTTAAAAATTAGTGTAGAAAGTGGTGTTATGAATAGAAACCAACAAGAAATGGTTGATAATGAATACATAAATAACATGGATATAAAATTACTGGTCACCCTGTGATGAAATTATCTTATAAAAATTTATTTATCCAACGATTTGGTGTGATGATAATTCTCAATAAAAATGTTAGTGGTTTTTTATAATGTGAGTAGGGAAAATAGTTCAGTTGTGTTGGAAAAAAAATTGAGAGATTTAATTTCCCCATTGTAAATGAACAGGTTTTATTTATTTCAATTATTTAAATATTTTTATTAATGCCCAAATTTAATAAAATAATTATTTAGATTATTCAATATATTGTTCTATAATCTAAAGAATCAATTGAGGAGATATTTTTTAGTTAACTGATATGTATTTATTTTAGATCACATTATCATGTGTAAGGAAGATGTGATTTTTTTGTTTTTATAAATATAATAAAATTGTATTCATCCAACATGTACAAAAATTTTATGTTTTCCACAAATTGATATCAAAAATTATAGAATTACCATGTTTAAATTGAGGTGATTTTGATTTAATCATTAATGTTATAAATTTGGGATGATTATGGGTTATATAGATATTATATTTATTTAAAATTCTAAAAATTCCAAGAGTATTCTTGACAATGAAGGTAAATTTAAACATTATGTAGAAATATTGTTTTTGGAAATTCAATGCACCATGTGATGGATGATATAAGTATTATTATGTAAGTGTTTATTAATTACACGATGTTATGAATTATTAGAGAATTTATAGAGGGAAATCTATAATTTATACTAGATGATGAATTTATATTTATTTTAAATTATCAAAAATAATATGAACCTGAGGAAGCTATAATTCATGTTAGAGTTGAAAATTTATTGATAAAATAAGGATGGTGTGGAATGATCTAGCTTAATTTTATATAAAAAAATATAAAATTTGATAACATTCATAGCAATTAAAGGTGAATATTAGGCAAATTTAAGAGAATAAAAATAGGGTGTTGTAATAGAAAGTCTTAGTTTCATGAAAGAATGATTCATTAGTAGTTATGAAAATTAAAAAAGATATCAAATATTGTTGATTGGAATATGATTTTTTTAGAAGTTTATTTTTGTGATTTTCCATGATGATAGACTCCAGAACTAAAACTAACGTATTCTATTGATGGAAATAGATCATTAAAGCATATGAGTCAAACAAGTTTGTGTCAAAATATTTAAACATAATAAATTACTGTGAAATTTTATATGAAAAACTAAAAATATGAAAAGATATTGAGTGAAATATAAGATGTAAATACACTAGATGTTTCCAATTGACTTTTCATTCAATTTAATTTAATTGAATTGTGATAATTTTGAGGTAAATCAGCAAAGGATCAAATTTATAGAATTGATATTTCTGATTCAAGAAAAATTTATATAATATTTACTTTTTTCTATAGAATGATTTACAAAATCATTTAAAAAGTAAACCCCTGAGATCATTATAATTATATAAGGAATATCATTAAAGGCATTCCATAGTGTAATTTTAATTTTAGGACATATATTATTCAAATTTATTATAGGATGATTGGTTATAAAATACAGGAATGGTGTTCATGTAAAATAATTATTTCAATTAAATATTTGAAAAATGATTTTCTTTTGTGTATCATAGTCTATATGTACTTATGAATCCTTATGGTCAATGAAGTGTGGAATTTTCCAAGGATATATATCTAAGGAGGAGGATCAAAAATGCGATAGTACTACATACCGAGGTACCAAAATAATATGTTATGGTGACTAAAGATTAGGAAAATAAATTTTGGAGGTTTTAGTATTGAGAAAGAACATAATTCTACACTAGAAAATGATCGATGAAAGATCTTGTTTAACGACCAGAATTTTGACAAAGGTATGGATCATTGGTTTTTTATTTATAATAATTATTTTGATCATGGTAAATGTTTGTTACATCATTGGGAAGGGCCAAGGATCATGAAAGGATGGTTTGGACACCAGAGGCCTGTAAAACGGTCGCATGCTGGGAAACACAATTATTATAAGCTGGGCAGACCTATGCATACAACGATGTGTCATGATGGAGAAGGCTAGTTATCATCCATGAATAATTTGATCAATGTTTGGAAAAATTTGTTCAAATACCATGTGGCATTACATAATATGATACAATATTCATACATGGGTTTTACAAGGTTTGGTAAACCATTTGCATAGACTTTGTGATCCCAGTTTTGATACTAAATTACAATTTTCACCTATTAAAAATCTGACCATTTGCCACCAATTTTATCCTCCCTCATGTGGATAGAACCATGTCCTCTCCCTTATTAACGATCACATATTTTTCCTCCTTTGATTCCGGGATATGACTTTCTTCCAATAATTGATTGTTGATCTGAGAGAAGCATTGTATTTCTTGTGCTAAGGCAAACCCAGTGTGCCCCCTTTCCTTCTATAAATCATTCAAAATAGTGTGTTATCTATATGAAAAATAATTTTTTATAATTTCACAACATTTTAATAAATGTCATATCTCTTCTATCATACTACAATTATGAGGTTGGATTTAATTGAGGAATTTTATATAGAGCTAAGGTAGGTGTTCACATGGTTTTCTATTGGGGTTTCTACCTTTTTATACTTATTCTCATTATGTCATAATGAAGGACTTTCTGATCATTAAAATTATATTTCCTTCTCCATGTATAAAGTAACATATATCCTTGATTTTAGTGAACTGGGTTTGGATTAGTGTTTTAGTTATCACCCTTACTATATAGACACCCAAGGGGTGTGCCAATCCAATTGACAATTTGAGGAAGATTTTCCCAAAATGAATAATTATTCTTTTTTCACTATAATTGAGATTATGTTTAATTTTCGATTTTATCATGTGTGTATTGATGAAACAATGACACCACATGTGTGTTTGGACACCTTTTGATTGAAATTTCCAAATTGGCTATATGACTATTTAATATGACCTTTCTGAATTCTTGTGCTCTTGTCATCATTTTTTCCTTGTTAGGAAAATTAAATGAGATGTCTTGATAGATTGGTTTCACATGAAATGAAACATATGGATTGAATTTTATTGGATAGATGAACCCATTCCTTAATATTATGCACTATATTAATGTCTCGAATTGAAATTATGTAACACGGTTTCCCCTTATTTTATATGATAAGAATTTTTAATCCTTTTATATTCTTATGAGATTATGAAATGTTTGTATTAGAGGAATTAATACCTTATTCCATCATATGATATTTATGGATGGTAGGAATTCTTACCCCATGGAATTGATAAACTCTATATTTTTATAGATGGATGTCATGATTACCCCAAGATAGTTATAATATATATATGGGTGAGAATCATTTATACCTCATGCCAGCTCTGATATACATGTATGGATGATAGGCATGCTTATGTCATGCCAGTGACAACCTATATATATATTTATATATGATTGGATGAGAGAAATTATTAACACATTCTAGTGATAATATATATATATAATGAATTTTTTAGACTTACCAGCCATAAATTGATGTAGGTAAAATCGTTGGGTGTCTATTGGGAACATGATGAAGATATTATTTTTTTATTCAGCATTGATTACATTCTAGCTATTACCATCACATAATTTACTTATGATTTCCAGCTCAAATTACAAGTGATCACCATTTTTTGGGGCCTACTGAGATGTTATTTCACACACTACTTGGGCTGCCTTTGGCACCTGAGAAGATTGTTTTCATGAAGGTGTGGATAGAGGCAAGAACCACTCTTACATATTATGAATCTTACTATTTATTTTTATTTTTTGATAATTGGATCGTGTCTTCACTAGAAATTCTATGGAAATGCCTTTGTATTTTCTTAAATTTGGTACTTTTGTATTTCAATGTCTTCTTTTGATTTTCTATTGACATTTTATAATGACATTATATGCATTCATATTGGTATCAGACACTACACACATGGATTTTTTAGCCTATTTAGCTATTTCGGTATCTTCACTATCTATTGTGTTTTAGTTATTCATTGAATTAATATAATTGGTTAGGCTTCCATTATTGGTTATTTATGTTTCATCATATACATACTCTAACATGGGGGTACTATCTCTTATCCATTTTACCTTGGTACCCCCACTACTAGTCAGAATCCCCTAGAATAAGTGGATATGTTATAGGGTTCAACTACAAATCTGGGCTTGAGGAATGGGTTATTTGGTACCAGGGTTTGGGACGTCACAATGTGGAATCAGAGGGGGTTTCTATTCTTACTTTTCTATTTTGAGATAATGGATTATAGTTTGGGAATAGTTGGTACATGGTTACAAGAAATTCTTGGGTGTCATGAACCAATGTATGGGGTAAGGTCCAAGATCCTTGAAAAACTTTTTTATTTATTCGGCTATTTACTATTGAAATCATTTCACCAATGGGTTTTTTACATGTTTATCAATATTATGGGTATTGATGAGATTGGGATTATGATTGTATTGCTCAACTGGAGGAAATAAGGTATATATATTAGAACATCCAACACGATTGGAACAATATGAATAGACCGGGCATTTTTCAATTCCATGTATAATATTGTTAGAAGAATTGCCTCCTGAATACTCATTCTTCTTTGACTTATATATAAAATATGATAACACTTCATGTACGATATCGATCGCTCTATTGTATGTGTAAATTGGTATCCACTGTTTAACTCATCTTGTTAATGTTTCATCATTGATTAGAAAAAGAAATACCAATTATCTCAACCATTTGAAAAGTGGTATAATCACACATGTATGCACAAATCAAATCAAAATGACACCCATGTTTGTGTCATATTTTGTGACATAAGGTGTATGGGCCCTAATGGGTCTGAAAATGACATATCATTGAGCTAAGCCAACTTAAATTCCTTAAATGTTCTGATTAGAGTTACTTCAAATGGAGAATGCCTTTTTTCTAATGAAAAACCCCCTTGAACATGCCTACCATAGAAACATGACATGGACTTGACCTTAGTAGTGAGTAGTGGGTGTTTCTCTCTTCTAATGACTTTTAATGGATTATTCCATCATCCCATCTAAGATTTTAATGTAGGTAGAGAGGCATGATTATTCTTATCGGAAGGCCTTAGTACATATCATGGTTTCTTGAAATAAATCTTCTTCAATTGGATACATTCCTTCTAAGATATTCGTCACACATTGTATAGTTTTGCCTCCATGATGTCCTCAAACCACGCGCCCTGAAGGCGGAGCGGGTCATGTTCATGAGGTGGTGATCCTTGAGCTTCCAGTTTCTCATCTAGTAAATCCACCTGTAGATTCTCCTCTTATGCTAGATTTGGGTGTTGATGCCCAGTTTTGAGAGGGTTTCTTACGTATGATCAAGTACATGCATCATAATTTGTGACCTATACCATGAATGGTAGAGTTGGATAAAAAGATTCAATAGGAACATCATCTTACCTTAATGGGGGATGTAGAACGTCTTTCTAAAGATTATTGTGTCAAATAGACCATATATATTTTTTGAGAACCAAGTGATGCCACCATATCGGAGGGTCATTCTAGCTACTTACATGTTACCTGAATTATCCAAGAGTTAGTGGGTTGTCACCACCCATGCATTCCGCTATAGAGAGATGGGTTGGGATGATTTTATCACTGTCTTATATGAAAACTTCTTTCCCTATACTCTATGTATAAACAGAGCAATAGAGTTCCTGAATCGGCACCAAGGGACCATGTTAGCTATGTATTACTCATTTTATTTCACAAATATGATGTGTTTATCTCCTTCACTAGCTACTGATGATCTGATGGCATTAATTAAATTTGAGGATGGGATATGTTACACTATATGGTCATAATTCAATGTGTTCAATATGATGATAACATACTAGATTTTCAATAAAAACTTAACTATAGATCAAAATATGAGAAATAAAAAGGATTCATTCTAGGGATATTCATCACCTAAGGCTTCTAGTGGATTTTATTTTGGGTGAAAATTATGTTCTTAAGAATCTCATGGTGGTGGTAGTAGCAAAGATATTTTCATGGGTTGTTCCCCTATCATTCAACTATGCGGAGTGAAAGTACATCATTTAAGGTATTGTAAGTGGAATAGATTTATGTGAAAGGGATTCAGAAGGATGGGATACCTCCAGATATTTTGAATGATTTTTCCGCCATTGCATACCCAGAAGGGATATATAACTACTCCTAAAACATGAGCATGGTCATCCGAATCATGATAGTTAAGAATCTTGAATACAACCAGTCAATCTGGTAGAGGTGGTGGCCAAGGAAGAGGCATCACAAAAAATGATTATATGTTCCCACAAACTGGGGATGCTCAATTCATTTAGGTAGTGTCTCAGGGTCATGGAACTGGTCAATTACATGTAGACTAGGCTAAACTCTAGGATAACACCACCATGACACCTACAATACAATGTACTATTCTACTATCATCCACTTCAGTGTCTTTTTTTCGATACATCAGTGAAACACTACATCATATATGGGGAAATAACTGAATGCATGAGCCTTGATGTTGATTTATATCTTGGAGCCATTACTTTAGATGCACCCATATGTATCCCTTTAGATGGTGTTCACTACAGACAGAAATTTCCCACTTGAGATAGGAGGTAACATTTTTTTATAAAACCTATATATTTTAGACATGACATGATACGATTTAATAATCATGATGGACTGGTTTTTTCCACAGTGATATTTTATAAATTGATATCATCAATGGTGTATATTTACATCACGAGAAGGAGTTACACATGTACAAAGTGGGGAAAGGGAATTTAGTTCGAAATGAGCAGGACCGGAGCAGTAGAGGCTGTGTAGTGTTAAAACAGAAGTTCCTAGTTATTCCTAAAATGACAATTCGTTAAAACAGACCATCTTTCCTTTTGGTAGTTGTTCATTTGAGATTCATTTTTTCTAGTGGTTTCTATGGTATAACTCATGTTTGAGAGGTGGAGTTTAATGTTATGTTCATAACAGGATATGGTAAGTGACCATTCCTCTTTACAGGATAGATCCTAGGGAGCTTCATGAAACCAATGTTTAGTTAGAGTGTCTAAAGGTTAATGTCTTTTAACACCACAAATATTCTCATTGGGATCACCAATAAACATTTACAAGAGAAAGGATGGTAAAATTAAGCATTTTGTGGATTATCGTTAGTTAAATTACCAGCCTATCATGAATCTTTTTCCATATCCAAGAATATGTGACCACTTTGAACATCATTAATGAGATAAGGTGTTTTAGAATATATATTTAATGTCAGGGTATCATCAGGAACATTTTGAGAATTTATACATATGTCTTACACCTTTCAAGATCATGTATGGTCTGTACAGGTAACATGTTATGTATTTTGAACTCCCCAATGCACCTACTCACTTCTTGGATATTATGAATCTGGGTTTCCACACCAATATATTTTCTTTTGTGGTTGAAATTTTTGATGATATCTTATTGTATTCACTCTATAGAAAGGACCATGTATCCCATCTTGATATTTTATTGAATATGATGAGAGAGAATCAATAAAATTCTTAGCTTTGTAAATTCCACTTCTAGATCAATAATGTCCATTTATGGGGTCATATCAGCTTGGAGACAAGAGTTAATTTTGACACAGAGAAAGTGAGGGGTGTCGTATCTTGGGTGTATTCTTGGAAAATATTTAATATTGAGTGTTTCAATAGACATTCTGGATACTATAGATGATTCATTCAATATTTTTCATTCCTTGATGTGCCTCTTACAGGCTTAATGAAAATGGGTGTGAAATTAAAATGTTCTAAATCATGAAATATATCCTTCAAAAAATTAATGTGAAGACATACATTAGTGCCGATATTGATTATGGCGGACCCAGGAAGGGCATATATAGTATATTGTGACAAGTAAGATGTAGTCCTTGGTTCAGTTTTGGTGTTGGAAAAATTATTCACTGCATATGTTTATCATCTGTTAAAGAATCTCCAATTAAATTACCCAACACACTACCTCGAGCACAATATAGTTGTACATTCCATGTACTATAGGGGAATCTACATCTTGGGAGATAATTTTTTGGTGTTCACATTCCAAAAATCCCTAAATATATCTTCACTCATTGGGGTATGAATTTCATGCTTTGTTGGTGGTTTGACTACTTGTAACCTTTTGATTTCAATTTTTCATATATTCCTGGGAAAGAGAATTAAAATTATTTTGATTTGATCTAGAAGACTAAGTCCCAGGTGGTTTAGGAGTCCAATGATGAAATAATTATTATGGAATTATTCTCAGAGATGCACATTTAGGATGAAGATGATAAGGGTCATTCCATTCACTTTTCCTTAGCGGTGAGATCCACTCTTCTGGAACAAGTATCGTCGTGATAGTTGTCGGTAATTGAAGGCCTTGTATTAAGGGAAAGTGTATCATATTATGATACATCTTATGATTGATTGTCAATTTGGATGAAACTATTGTATTTTTTTGGAATTAATGGGTCACAATAGATATCAGAGAGGATAATATGTGGGATTTCCATGACTCAGCATAGATAGTTCACCCTGGTGTTACCAAAAAATTTTGAGATCTAAAATTTCTATATTGATGAAAAATTATAAACCATGACATAGCTAGATTCTTTATTCGATTTTCCACCTATCAGTATGTGAAATCACAACATCATTATATGGTAGTGCTTCTTCTGGAATTGTTAATTCATTTGTGGAATTGTAGTGATGTTTCTGTGGAAATCATAAATTTTCTACCAAGATCACTTCATAGAAAAAAAATGCAATGTTGTTTATCATTGATTCTATAAAGAAATCACACTCTTTTTAAATGTGAAAGATTTATTTTCTATAGATGACCTCGGGAGCCTCTGTGTCAAAGAAGAGATATATATTCAGGGAGAACCTCATTCTATCATTTATGATAAAGATTCCCATTTTAAATCATGGTTCTAGTAGGGGTTACAAAAGGCATTTGGAACACATGTACTATTGAGCAAAAACGATTTCACACAAAATGATGAAAAAATAGAGCATACAAAACAAGTTCTAAAGGATACGATCTGGTCATGCATTCTCGACTTTGGGGGATCCTGGGAGAAAACAATTACACTCATAGAATTTTCTTATAATTACAGATTCGAGGTTACCATTGAGATGACACACTATAAATCATTGTATAGTAGTCCTTGTCTCTCACCTCTGTGTGGGCTATACGTAGGTGAATCAGCTATGCATGGGACTCATATTGTGCAGGATACAATACATCAGGACATTATTGATTAGGAAGTGTATGTTTAAATTTCAGTCAATACAGCAGCCTTATTCCAACTGACACTATAACATATCGAGTTAGAGGATAGATACGCAGTGTTGTAAAATTAGGTGAGGAATTGATATATTCAGAAGTAGAAAAAGCTATCACGAAGGTTCATTTGACCCTTTTAGGCTGTGAAGTAGATTAGACTAGTTGCTTACTAGTTGGCACTTTCTTAAATATATCAATCTTTGTATGATTTCTTTCATGTATCTTAGCTTCACCAATATTGTCCAGAACTGTCTCACCTCTTTCACCATCATTAGGTTGAGTTGGATATGGATGATTCTTTTGAGGAGTACCCAGTTCTAATTTTTGATTAGATCATGGTGAAAATTTGTGGCAGGTTTGTTCATATTGTATGGGTGCTTTGGATGCACATATGGGTATTAGAAGAGACCTAGAAATGGATAGTATATATAAAATTCAATTTCCAGGACTCGAGGCTGACATTACATATCTACCGTCAAAAGGGAAACACAGGGTTGAGTTTCTATTAAAAGAGAAGGTTGTAATGACTCTCAATTTGACCAGGGTAGAGGTAAAAAGATTCTTATTATGAATATTTACATTTAACATGGTAAAGTTGTGATACGGCCTAGTGAAATCCAGTGGGTCCTACGAGGATAGTTTGGAAACATCAGGTCCAGAAAATGGGATACATGCAGGGAAACACTACTCGTTTAAAACATGTGAACCCATGCACCCAGCTGTTCCTCCAGTTGAAAATGGTTGTGGAGCCTTCATGAATGGTTTGCACCTTGTTTGGTTAACCATGCACAAAAAACAATGCAACCCTGCAGATGTTGGAATATCCATCATGCATGTTTACCGAATGGTTCGGTAAAATATGTGCATAAAATGTGGTAGCCCAGTTTTGAGGATATATTACCGTCCCCACCCCCACTAAATATCTCACAATTTTGCCACCTTTTTCATTTTCCCTACTACGAATGGAACCTTGGCCTCCTCCCCTTATAGGATCATGAATTTTTCCCCTTTGATTTATGGATATCTCCTTCGTATGATATCTGATTGTTGATTTGAGAGATGTATAGGATCCCTTGAGGTATTTCTAACCCCACATGTTATCATTCCTTCTATAAATAATTCCATATGTTGCGCTATATAGATGAATTCACATTATCCCTAATTACAGATATTTGTACTGAAAGTCAAATCTAATCCAACCTTCTTCGAATTGGAGGTTGATATAAAGAGAGTATTCATATGTGAACCTATGGTAGGTGGTCATGTTGTTTTCCATTTGAGTTTTGGAAATATCATATTAATTATCACTCTGTCATAAGCCATCCAATCCCATGCTTCCATATTATGTTGGATCCATTATGTTTAAATTCCCATATAGCTTTAAGGATTTTTTAATTGTTTTTGGTTAAAGGTTTTAGAGATCATATGTTCTCTATATAGACACCCAAGGGGTGTTCCAATGAAATTGACAATTTAAATCCAATTTTTACAAAATGAAAAATTATTGTTTATATCTCTTAGATTTAGTGTACATTTAATTTATCTTCTCTCATGTGTATTTTTATTAACCCATGTAACCCCATAGATGTTTGGACCTCTTAGGATAGGATTCTCTAGATTGACTATGTGAAGATTTGAGGTGAAATTTTTCATGTCTTACGATCTTGTCACTATTTATTCCATGTTAGGCACAATGAATGAGATATCTTGATAAATTGGGTTCCCATGAAATTAAACACACAGATTGACTAGTATTGGAGGGTTGAAATGATTCCTTAAGACTATGTTTTATATAAATGTCTTGAATTTAAATGATGTTAGATGTTTTTCCCTAACATTATATGATATGATTTTTGTTACAATCTTGTACCTGTGATCATATAAAATTAACGAGAGGGAGGAATTAATAACCTATTCCAGCTTATGATATGTATGGATTGGAAAAAGGATTACCCCATGCTAGTGAAAACCTCTATATAGGTATGGATGAGAGGCATTCTTACCCAGTGCTGATTGTAATTTATGAAAGAGTTGGTCGTATTCTTAACCCATGAAAGCTATGATAAACATGTATGGAGGATAATAATTGTTACCTCATGATATTGACATCCCTATATATATATGTATGTATAAATATGATTGGATGAGAGGAATTATTACCTCATGGTAGTGATAATATATATATACACAGACACATATATATGGAAAATTTTTATGATTTAATAGATATGAGCTAAAGCATGTTGATGCGCCCTATTAAATTTTGGAACATGAGTGAGCGATTATTTAATCAGTCATCATTTATTATTTTTTAGTTATTAAATGAAAAGTGTTCACTTATGAGAATCGTCTCGAATGACCTAGAGACACTATTTGTGGTGGTCTACTCAGATGTTATCTCACAGCCAAACCAGGATGCATTTGTAACCTAATGTGTCTACTTTCCCGCATGTATGGGAAGAAAATAGTAATTCTCTTTTAGATTTTGAATAATATAATATTGTAGGAGCATAAGAAAAAATGATCATCCCTTGGCTCTAGATTATATGAATTATCTTTTCTACTTTCTTCATTTTTTTAATTTTGTATTAGCATGTGTACTACATATTTTATATTACAATTTTTAGTAACATACCATTTATAAAAGAAATAACTTGCACTATCAATGTGTATTTTTAAATTATATTCAGTTATTTGTACATTCACTGTATCTATTTGTGTTTTTATTATTTATTGTATCAATTGGTTATTATTCTATTACTGGTTATTTATCTTTCATCCTCTATGTACACTAACATGGGGATAAATTCTCCCTTACATTCTACATTAACACCACCACTGTTAGTCAGTATTCCATGACTTATGGAGAGATAAACAAGGGGTCATGTTTCCAAAAGGGTAAAAGGAATGGGGTATACATGAATCTGGGTTCAAGAAGTTTGATTTGAATCATTGAATATGTCAATATATGTTAAAAATTACTTCCTATATTTTATGTTATTATATTTTTATCCAATAAGGATTGGTTTATTTTTTCATGAGAAACAATGTTTAGGATGCACCATGGGTATTTGATAATAATTATCCCATACATCAACAATTAATTAAAATATTGTTATAAGATATCAATTATCATTTGATTATTACTTAACACAGAGTTGGTATAGTCACCCTCTTTATGGGTGATGCTTATAAAAATCCATTGAGAATATTATGTTGTATTTATCACATATAGATGTTAGTGAGTTTTCAATTTGATTGAATAATATGACTAATAACGTACATAGAAAACTTTCAGGATAATAAAAATTGAAAAATGTGAAAACTATTTCAATCTCCAATTTCTAGTTGTTTAAAAATTACATGAAATCATAGCTTTAATATTAATAGTTTTTCATGAAACTGAATTAAAATTATGTGAATATGTTTTATCAACATAACACACTGTTTATGAAGGATGATGAT
Source organism: Viscum album (assembly GCA_963277665.1). Taxonomy (NCBI): domain Eukaryota; kingdom Viridiplantae; phylum Streptophyta; class Magnoliopsida; order Santalales; family Viscaceae; genus Viscum; species Viscum album. The sequence continues at coordinate 233,256,586 of OY728157.1, read as the reverse complement.
GTTCAGTTTAGAATATCATAAAATAACAACATATTCATAATAATCTTTATACCTCTTCAACAAAAGTATATATAAAAATTTCTATAGTTTCTACTTTTATTTTGCGTAACATAATATCAAATTTTTTTTTTATTTTCATAATATCGAAAATTTCTGTTCTGTATTTGATCAATTTTGTACATTGAGAGCTTATAATTATACTTGAAAAATATGAAGTTTTATGAACACATATTTTTTATTTTTATGATTGAAAACCACATTCAATAACTCACTAGTTTTTCCTTAAATTGTTTGAGAATAATGAACTATATGAACAGTCTTAATTACTCAATGAGTGAACAATTACTTTTCTCCCTATGATTTATTGTGTTTTTTGTTCATGTTTTTATACAACCACCATTTCCAATTAACTCTACTAGTTTTATTTTTTGGTATCATGATTTAAACATATTTTCCTTCAATATATATTAGTCAATTGTTTATTCTGTATTCCAGTTTTCCTAATTTTCAATAAGACTCCTTGGGTGAAAAAAGATTGATAATCACTTTATTATACTCAATTTATGTAATTTATTTCATCAAATTCTTGTTCATACCCACTAAAAGTATATACCAAGAGTTCCACAATAATTAGAGAAATAAATCTCACCATTATAAGATTCATTTTCCTTTTATTCCCCATTATGAAGAATTTTTACATAACAATAAATGGTTTTATTTAATTATTTTAATTTTTTCTGAACCACATCATCAATTATAAATAAAATTTAAACCATTATAATAATTACATAATTATAGATTATCAGTTAAAATATTTCCCATTTTAATATATAATGATTTGTCTCCAACCTTTATCCATATTATTCATCTTCATATGAAAGAGATCAGTGAGTCTTCTTAAATATGATTTATTTTTCAGTTAAACCCAAACATCCTTTGGGTTTTTACATAATATATTATTCAGATAGGAATAAATCCATTCTTAATAATCTCTATTCCATCATTCAATATCATTAAATCATGATTTATTTTTATTTTATAATATCATTTCATTCTTTTTACAGAAATATTCATGATTTTGAATTCCAATGAAAAATATTCCTTCTTGTATTCAATTTTCATTAAAAATTATTATTATAGTATACACATGATATGTTTATGAGAAAATGAATCCAATAAAAATAGGATTCATACCATTTATGTAAAATGATATAGAGTTTAAAAGTTATGAATTATGTATTACTGATATCCATAAATTAATATTTTCTTCCTTGAGATCATTCGATACCCATTTATTGATGACATGATTATTTATTTTATCAAATTTATATATAATCTACATGAACATAAATTTATAATGAATTTATTATGAAGAAATTCAAATCTCTAATAACCATATAAAACATAAAAATTAGGATTCAAATATTACAGTGAATATTCCTTCTTCCCGACTGACACATTAGATAGTTTTTTATGTTACCACAAGAAATTGTTTTATGAGCACCAATGGATTTTAATGGATTAATTTCCAATTTTATATTTCTATTTTAAATTAATTTCAGTAAATATAATCATGATATTAATTAGTCTAAATCTATTAAACCATACTAGAAACATATTATAATTTCCCATTATGATATAATCCTTGGTAATAGTTCAATATAAATCTATGATCAATATATGTCATGTATAAATAACATGAATATAAATATCCTGAGAAAGTTATGATGTAAACCTTGGTTATGTTTACTAATTACTAGTGCAATGTAATATAATAATTTCAATATGTTTTTATAAAAATATAACAAAAATAAAGGAACGATATAAAATATTAGTAAACACTCCCATTTTACATGGGTGTATTCAGAAAATAAATAGTGAATATAATATCTAATATAAATTATTAAATATCATATAATTGAGAATCATTTTTAATGGAGATCAAAAATCATACTCTAATATCAATTATGAGAAAAAACATAAGGAATTGTGATCCATTAGGTATTACTAGATCTGATACTAAATTTTGTTCCTATAGGGATATTCTTATCCATTGAAATGAGGTAAATCTATTGTCAATGTTCAATGTAAAATTCCCCCATTTCCCCCATTCCACAAAACATTTCTTACAATGTTCGTTAATTTATGGATCATGTGTTGTTTTACAAAATAACGTTAATTGAAATGAATTTTGAGGGAATGAATTAACATCTCACCATGTTTAAAATGTTTTTAATACTTATTTTCTCAATCCATCCTTCATATAAAATCGATATAGTCATGTTTTTTTAATTCATTATTATTTTATCTTTGATGAACGAAGTGATAAATGGAGAAGTATAATTTTCATGAAATTATACATGAATTCAATATAGTATTACATTGAAATAAAATTTTGGAAATTATCTCTCTAGAATGTTAGATCCTTACATAGATTTCATTATTTTCATCTACAATATGGACTAGGTGTGAACACCTTTTATTCTATAAAGCACAACATTGATGGGGTTCCGTATCCTTCATGAATATCTAGATGACAATATCACCAAATTAGGCACATATTTTACACATATATTGGTGCTTCTATATATGAAATCTCATCACAATAGAGTGGATTATCATTTTATAGATATATTTCATATTTATATGTCTTTATAAATTACATTGATTAGTCCATGAGACATATATTTCCTAATAGACCATACACTATTATGTTCATTAAATATTTATTAAAATTCATATTATTTATTATTTTTGTGTGCCAATTAATTTCCACATGTTATTTCGAATAGATATATAATATAACATCATAAAATTTAAGTGGTTATGAGATTGAAGAGTCAAAATAATTTTCCATAAAGAATATTTATCCAATATAACAATTTAATTTTGTGGTTAAAATTTCCCATAATATCCCAAAAAATCCCCACTCACATTATAGTGTTTCCAAGTGTGTTGTATCATCGTATTTGAATCTACAAATATCCTGTTTAGTCCTATTTAATTGGATCCATGATTCCAATTTCCTGATATCTATGGATTATATTTTCATTGATTCATAGAAATAAAATATAATAGTTCACTATGGTATGGATTCCTTTTTTTATATATGGTATGTGTACTATGAGATATAGACTCTAAATAAAAGAAGAATCAGAAATTAAATGAGATATATGGGAAATATTGGTGTGACATTTCTTCATATCTTATGGAATGATATTATCCAACAACAAAGATAGTATAATATGAATCTTATTTTGGATCACCTTGATGATGATCATTGTAAAGGACAAGAAATAACAATTACATGAATCAAGGATCATATAAAAAATTGGTTTCACTCGTGTAAAAAATTACAGATAAGTATATAGTTTAATAGAATTATGAAAAACACAAACAAAATATAACCCACATTTTTTTTAAAAAATGTGTGTATTCAAAATTTTAAATAATTCATAACGGGAAAAAAAATTAATTCTTGTATCAAACTTCATATACAGAACTATGACTTCAAAATCATTTATACCCTTACATATTAACCATAAAACCAATTAAAAACAAGTGATAATATTAAAATTCGCAGTAAGTGGTATACATGAGATAAAAAGGTCATTAGGATATTATAATACCAAAATACCTTAGAGGAATTATATAGATTAAACATAGAACCTAAAGATCATATAAAACATATTTTACAATATATAATCGAGATGTTTTCTCAAATTATTTCATAATTAAAAATCATTTTTAAGAAAAATAAGAAAAAAATATATTTAATTTTCTATCAAAATTTGTGAAAAAGTATAAGATAAATAAATAATCAAGTGAGAATTACCGTTCCATAAAACAAAAACCATCACCTTTTAAAAATTGAAAAAACAAAAACCATACAATAAAATAAACATTTTTTTCCAAATAACTAAATTTTTCCTTTAATACCCCATTAACAGAAATAGATATACCATGTATGATATTTGTTATATTATATATATATTTGGAATATATATTCTTAATCACCATTATATGAATAACTATAAATCATAATTTATCTATATAATAATTCATTTCCAATAAATTTAAGTGATATATCCTAGGGTGACCCACCACTCATCACGAAATTCCATGTATAATAAATTCAAAAAATAATTTGAAGCCTTTACTCTTCATCATTAAATTCTTTAAAAAAGATTAAACAAATAAAAGAAAATGTTTTCAACAATAAAATAAAATAAAATTTGTCATTAAAAGAGAAGATGTAATGATAATTATGATAATAAGGAAGATAAATGAAAAGAGTATACAAATGATACTTTGTAAATAAATAAATTAATAATAAAAAATTTTGAATTGGTAAACAACCCCGTTTACACTTGTAATAAAATTATTTAATAGAAAATGATATACAATAAATTAAAAATTTAAATTTATCTAGAAATTAATGTATAATAGAGAAGAATTTTCATAGATAAAATAGATCAAAACAACTCCAAATGGGATATTTTGGGAAATATTTAAAATATATATATTATATTCCATAATTATTTTATTAAATTCGATGATAGATGGAAATAATCTTAAGAAATGGTAGAAGTATATAGAAGTACCTATTTATCATAAAGTATATAGAAATCATAGAGAATTAAATATATTAATATTTATAGAAATTAAACATAAAATATCATGAAATATGAATTTTTATATATACTATTTTGAATCAAATTTAGAAAAGAAAAAATACACTGATGACAATTTTAACACGTAAATTATGAATCAATCATGGAAATGATTGTGAAAAAATTTAAATACACATAATTATTTTTAAACAAAATCATTGGATATAATTAAAATATTATATTACTATAAAGGTCAATGATATTAGGATATAACTCAAATAAATTATATTTTGATAATAATATTTATACCTCATGTCATGACATTCCAAAAATAGTCTTATAAAATATAAAAAATAAATTTACATAAATTAATTATATTAATTCAAACATTTTTCAATTTTATTTCCTTATTATTAGTCGATTATTCTTACTAATTATCATATTTCATTCAATTACTATAATGCCACATGTTTTACATCATCCATTTTAAGTTTATTTGGTACAAAATCTCCAAAACTATTATTATATAATTATAATTTCTATAGGTCATTTCCCAATAGTTCCACAATCTAAAAATTATTAATGTTATTTTTTCCCATAACTCCAAAATAAATATTGTCCAATAGTTCTTGATGTAGTTACATTTTTTTGAATCTTAGACAAAATACATTCTTTTTATGGATGAAAATTACATTGACTATTTACTCTTTATTTCGTTATTATAGTAGATATATTCAATTAAAATATCATAAACATTGAATTACATAAGCATTACTGTTACATTCAATCCTGAAATAAATTTTTTAGAATATCCTTAAAAGTTAAATGTTTATAAAAACATAATCATTTATATAGGTGACCTAAAAATATCATAGAAAGAATTTATATCCAATAATTAAGATAATTAATAAAACAAATTAAAACATATTTTTGGAAATCCAAATATTTTAACAAGGTATTGAATTAGGAAACACAATGTTCGGTTTGTGGTATGTTGTTATATCTATTCATTTATTGATAACAAGGATTCTTAATATAATAATAATGGAACCACTTAAAAAATAAAATATAATTTCAAAATTATTTAAGGATAAATATTCATAAGTAAAAAAATGATAATGATAATTCAGAACCCTTATCATTATCATAGAGTCATATCTTTAGTATTATGTATGATGACTTCCGATATATAAATTATAGATAAAATATATTATTATGATCGTGAAAATGTATTTTTAGACGACTGAAAAAGTATGGGATAAAATTGAAAATTAAATGTGTTTTAAAATATTTATAATTAGACACTAGTTATATGAAAAATTCAATAGAAGATTCCGAAATATTCTACTTTTATATGTAAAGAATTCAATTTATTTTTAAAATGGATTATATATAGAAAATACATAACATGATTGAAAAATCCTCATCCCCTCTTGAGTAATTAAAGTAATTTATCTCTTTTTGATATTTAAAAGATTTTTAGTTTAATATATCCTTTAATTTAATTTTCATGGTTCTTGTCATATCTTGAATCTAATGATATTTATAATACAATAGAAATTTAATGTAAAAATTTAGATAATTTCTTAAATAAAATTTTTATCATAAAAATTTCTTAAGATACAAAATTAATCATAATCATATAATTTAAATATTTATCAAAAAATATTTTCTACTTGTTATGGAATCCTAAAAAACCATAAAACCCTCAAAAAATATATTCTAAATAATCAACATACCATTTTCCAGAAAAATGATTAATGATCAACAATCCTAAAAATATATTTACTTCTATATCATAGGATAAAAATAGATTAATCCTTTCCCAAAATGACAAGAACCACCAGTATAGAACCCATTACAAAAGTAACACAATAATTATTCAAAAATTTAGAAAATGACATGCTACCTTGTAATTTTTATTGTATACCTCAATCATATTATGTACTAAAATTTTTTGTAATGTTCCTCCATGATATCTCTAATATAATCATCGCCAAATTGATTTTAAATAATTAAATATATATATATTACTAAAAATAAATATCCCAAATCAAATTACATTATTATGTATTTATCTCAATATAAAATTGCATGTCGAACCGAACTATTATATAAAATTAAATCATTTATTTACCATAAAAACAAATATATATCATAAAATATCATTCACCATTATAAAATACTATAAAAAAGAATAAAATTAGAGACTACTATGAATATATGATATCCTATTAACAACTAAACCCCAGATTATATCTATTATTATAAAATTTCAACCAAATAATAACATATCAAATCCAAGAACATGATGAGCAATAACAAAATGTTAGGAAAGAACTAAAGTCCACTTGATACCCTTTGTAATGACCTTCTAATTTTCATTGGATTTAGAGAACAATATGTCATTACATGGGCATAGGTTATATCCCCAACACGCCAAAGGCAAGCAATAAATTCCCATGGGCTTTATTGCATGTGGATGATGATTTACCCTTCAATAATAAATCAATTAACTAAGAAAACCATAACTGAACAACTCACTATATGATGAATGAATAAAAGCAATGCATCTCAACTACTTTATTCATAACAAAACCACTCCAATGTATGCAATATTGGAATATTCAATAAATTTAAAATTAAATAGTTCAAACCAACTAAATTCATCAACAAGACTAAAATACACAACGTTCAACATGACCCATGCTCCATGATCAACAAAACAGCCCAAGCATCACGAATTGGTGCTAAAAACGTGTGAAATATTACCACAACCCATGTCCTGGAATATAGAATATATAAAAGTACCAATTTTCCAAATCATAGGTGAGTATAAAACATAGTATGATATGCTCAATGAATTTTCTAGTCATGAAACTAGGAAGAAAAGTTATAGACATTATTATAAAATACATAATACAAAAAATTTCAAAATAGTTTATAACTGAATAAAAACTACTTCCAAAATAGTTTGCAACAAAATTATACCAGTTCAATTAAAACCAATTTTACAGAAAGTTATGATTGAATTATAAATAAAAAAAGTTCTAAAAAATGTCAAAATATATTTTTTTGGCATATCTGAACCATTCCACACACCCATGTAACAAACCATGCATGTTATTTTATAAGAGTCCCATACTCGTGAGTGGTTTCTCATCGATCTACCAAGTCTTCTTAATGAAATTTTATCCCATGTACCATTACACTTTTGGATCCATGAAAAGCGTCATATTTCCACTAATCCCCATATATGAAACATGAAATCAGACACCATGTATTCCCAATGATCATTCCCAAAACAACCATTTAACTTTAATCACATTTTTAATGAAAACCATTTTTGATGAAAAACATTAAAATGGAAACTAATTTCAATAAAACTAATTTTTTAATGAAACCAACATACCAATAAATCCATTTTTTTGTTAAGAAACTTCATTTAAAATCACTATTTTAAATTTAAGAAACTGAAACAATTTGGACAAAATTTTATCTGGATTTCACAAATCAACCAAAAATGATAAATCAACACTAAATAGATTTATTCGCGGTATAAACCAAAGATTTAAAAAAAAAATATTACACAATTTATTAAATATTATACTTATCAAATAAATTAAATCAAAAGGATATGAAAATAAATCAACTTACCTTGAATATTTTAATGAAACTAGGCAATGATGAAAAATGCACAAGAAGCCAGGTCAATTCTTCATGAACCACCATAGATCGATCCTCCTAGAAAGATCCAAAATAAATCAAGAGTTTTATGGCATCTAAAAACATAGATCAACCCATGGTAGGTTTATATCTGAAAAATAAAGGGGATCAGATTTGTATATCTAAAAAGATTTAAGAAAACCTGACCAAACATAAAAGAATATAGACATTCCTCAATAATAGAGTCAAGATTACATGAAATGGATTGTATATCCTCATATATCATGAAAAAAAATATAACGCTTTATTTTATGTTAAATATATAAAATATACATAAAAATGTGTATTTATAAGAAAAAATAATATATAAGAAGGATATATCAAAAAATGAGACAAAAAATGATGTACATCAAGCACCTACCATGAGAATCGGGATTGAAATCACCAAGGGAGGGCTCTAGGTTGGCTCCAAATCGAGTGGGAAATGTTATAGAATAATCTAGGGAGGTAAATATATAATTATGGGAGTTTTCAAGCAAAAAATAAATAATTACTAAAAAATGAGCATGTTCTTGAACATACGATCTAATTTCGACCTATATGCTCGGTTTGACCTTACGGTTTGGGTAGACCGTGAACAGACCATTCAACATTCCTTTTGGCCAAAAAACTAATTCCAAGCCCTTCAAAATCACTCATAATTCACCCTTATCCTATATAAAAAACATTATTATTCTATTTGATCTACATTTCATGATGTAGAAAAAATCTAAAAATTATAAAAATACCACATTCTTCGATAAAACCACATAACCAAAACATTTTCATCATCATTTTCTCTATTCTTCCTTAATACATATAAAAATTAATTCAAAATAGTTATTTCCACATAAGACCTAGAGAAGAGTATAAATGATATAGAAAATGCGGTAAACACTGTTATACATCTGAATAAAATAAAACATTTCCTATATCACAATACACATTTAATATAAAAAAATGAAACCTATAAAAGATAGTTTTAGTATTTTTGGAGTGTATAAATAAAAAAATCAATTAAAAAATTGTTAATCATCAAAAATAGTATTTCTATCTAAACACCAATTTGACACATTAATTTTAATATTATCTTTCCTACCAAGGGGATTTCAATCAAAAAAAATGTGATAATAAATAATCATACAGGTTAAATTAAGCTCCTTAAAATAAAAATTATAAGAGACCATAAGATGTGAAAATGTGTATGAGATCCATATATAGGAGAATATAATAACATTATATATTCATAAAATTTAAGAATAAATAATATAACATGGTTCATGGAATATATTTTATCCTTCCATAATAAAGAATTCATATCAATGTGAAAACATTAGTTGATCATTACAATATCAAAAAAATAACAGATTACTAAGAGAGTTCCATACATATAAGGACCATATATAAGCATAAAAAAATAATTTCCTTTTCAAATTATCATTTCCAAGAACCTAATCACCTTATTATAAAAGTTGAACATGTAACCGAGTTTAATTATATTTCCAAAAACATAGTGGAAATTTTCCCAAAAGAAAAATGTCTCACTCATCCTTCCATAAAAATAAAAATATAATGAGATATAAAATTTTAATCAATGAATTTGGAGGTCTATATAGGTCACACCTATCAGATATTATTAAACAATTCATATGTATGGCACAACAACATTCAAAAATTAATATTTTATCCATGAATAATTAAGGTGTGAAATTAATATGGTTTCATGAAAAGGTAAATAATACATAATATGACTCAAAATAGATGAATAATATGTATTGTATAATTAGAGCATATTAACATTGAATTATAAGAAAAATTAATGTGTATTGAACATTAAAAAAATTTAAATAAAAAAATTAAAAATGTGTTTATTTATATTTATTAATAAAAAATATAAATTATCAATGTAAATATAAATTATTTTGAAAACCACTAAGACATGGACATGATTTTTCTTAAATATAAATAAAAATAGTGGATATAAAATTAATTAGTATGGAAATCATTTATAACATAATAATTTTTTTGAAATTTTTTTAAATAAGGTCAGTGTTGGTGGAAAGTGAACATTATAGTGACTTTAAAAGAAGATTAATTATGTAAATAATTTCATGTACACTAAAAATGGCCTTACGGTATCATACATGTTGAGATAGTATCAACCATAAAATACAATGAAGTAATCTTCAGGAAAGGAAATGATTATCAGTTGAAACAACATAGCAATGTCTCTATCTAATAAATGTACTAGACATAGTAAATTATGAACCAATAGAAAAATAATATGTTAATAGGGCATATAAAACTTATTTTAAAAATTAAAATTTAAATATATGTGATTTTAGAGGGAAATATCACATAAATTTCCCATATTTAATCATTTTTATTAATATTGAATTCAATATGAGATTAGAAAAGAAAACCCTTAACATTTTACACTCTATTTCTATAAAAGATCATCAAACATGTATATAATAAAAATAATCATATTAATAGATTATTTCCGTAACATATTCGTGTATATTACTCTATAAAATCTTTAATAATAGTATTTCATTCAAAATTATTTATATATTTGTTGCTTTTTTATCATCAATTTTTAGAAAATTTGAATGTTCATACAGGATTTCAGGATAGAGATGTAAAATCCCATTCATTAATAATGATTCCATCATTCACAATTTAAATACATATTTTTAGTAATTTTATTATCCCCAATTTCATTTGTTTTAAATGATTGTTATAGCATCTGGGAATAGAATCCATGAATATATCAATAGGTTCCTTAAAAAGGAACTCCATTTTTTCTTAATTTTTGGAAACATATTATAAAATAGATATTACTAATTAAGGTAATATATATTAATGAAATATACTTTGATGACCATCCATCTTTGGTTTTTGTGAAAAATGGTATCAATCGGTCATGTAGGAAGTCTTCTTCCTATAACAAAAGCAATGTTTTCATTTAATTAATTGGTTGAAGGAAGCTAGAAAATGGATATTATAAAAATATAATATTAATTCAGTATACAAATAATATTTAAGAAACTATAATACTATGAACCACATATATTATGAGGATATTAAATAATACTGAATGAAATGGAAATGAAAAAGGTGTTATTAAGAGATTTTATCTTACATCTTAGGATGATAACTTCATCCTTCAAATATTTTACATTTTATTAGACTAGAACAACTAGAACTTATGAAATAGACATGATAAGGGACCTTGGTAAAGATTTATTGAGCATACAGTCTTTATATCTGATTGTATTATGGGTGGTAAGGATATGTTTTATAAGTAGTTGGGGTGCAGTTTATTTATATACTCATTACATTATATTAAATTAATTTTACATTAATATAAAATTGGATCAAATTGTGGAAACTGTTGGATATGTGTTATGATGTGGTAAATGTTCCTCTCTTTTTCTCAAATAACTGATATGGTTTAAGAAAATTTATTTTTTCCCCAATAATTTAACCTTTTAAATTAATTTACCTTAACAATAATAATCTATATTTTTAACATTGGTAATTTATATTATAAAAAAAGTTAATTTCATTATAACATAAAATTGATATTATAATTCAAAATATATAATATTTTTGAAAATGAATTATAAAAAATAGATTAATATTAATTCTAAAATTATAATTATATAATGTGTAAATCGATTTTTTTAAAATATATAAATTAAATTCTAATATATCTAATAACATTATAAATATCATCATAATATTGATAAATATATAATATTACCTAATAAATACATATTTGTATAAAAAAAATGTTTTGAAATTTATTTATAAATAATAAAAACAATATTTTAAATATGATGAATTTTTATTTTAAATTAATATAAAATTTATATTTTCAATGAAATGTTATTTACAATATTTTTTCTTTATAAATTATTAGTTTTTTCTATAACGACATAGTATTTTTTAACAATTTATATTGAGTATTGATTTATATACATTCACACTGAAAAAAGAAAATTAATTATTTTAAATATAATAAAATATAATAATAAAAAACATTATATAAATAAAAAAATATCATTTAATAAAAACTCTTAAATTATTTTATAGGATTTTATTTAATTTTTTTAATTATTTAATTAATATTATCAAATTATAATAACAAAATACCATTAAATTGAATGTTTTTATTTTGTTAATTTTAATAGAAAATTCAATTTAAAAAAATATATGTAATAACATTGAATTTTGAAATTAATAATTACATGTTTAAATTAGTCTTATAGGTCTCTATAAGACATATATATTAGACATTTTTTTAAGACAAATAATGGTTGTAGTCACAAGTGTTGATTTACCTTGCATGGATATCATACTGATCAGAATGAGATTGAACATCTCCCATATACGATTTCATTCATGTCAAACTTGTTGAACCTCCTCATGAGATATATATAATCGATACCTAAGTGATTATTCCTCCCATAAAATTTTGAAAATATAATCCTTACAATGAATTTTTCTACTACATAAATCCATTATATTCATATATATATATATATATATATTTCATATTTTTCATAATTATATGTATACCTACTAATTTATTAGAATCATTATAACTGAAAAATTTAATAAATAATGTATTTTATTAAAAAAATTTCTCATGGTTATTATTGTTTGGATATTTCATGTAAAAAATGTTATTCAAGGAAATATATATTTTGAAGGGAAAATAATGAAAAAATTTCTGGGATGTTACACTATACACCCATAGTATAATTTCATACACTAAATTGTATCAATCACCTAAAAACATATTAAGGGAACATTTTCTTCATCGTATCATCATGTTCACATGAAGCTTACCCAAACATATGTTTCCATCACATAATTTGACTATGTGAGTTGTCTTTTTTAGCAACATCTTATCTCAACAATCCAAAATCTCCACTGGTTATTCTTCGTATGATATTTAACGTTCTGGTTATTTGCCATATATTTTTATTACATATTATTGATATGGTATTTAATTCCATACAATTGAATCATGGAAGACATCACGTACTATTGAGAGGATTTGAGGAAAATAAATGATATTTGATATCCCCAATATGATAAATAATATGTATTAGACTATATATAGATTATCTTTTCCTCTTTCAAAATTCTCATAACCCTATATAAATGAGATATTTTATAGAGAACTTTATCACAAATTGAGACTCTATATCTCATCGAATATCATCATCATGGTTTTTTCAATGATCTTTTCATTCATGTTTTAATAAATGAGTTATTCTTTATGTAACATCTCTTTGAAATGATTAGTGATTAAAACAATTATTTCATAAAATTTATCACAATATATTAGACTTGAGAATCCATTTTACTACAAATATTAATAATAGTACACTTATATAATAGTTGAGAAACTATTATTATATTTTGATTCAATCTGAGGAATATTTGGAATAAAAATTCAATTGAATTGCATTGAGAATTATCTACGAATATATTCTTCTTTTTTGAATGTCCGTTTCAGATTGATGATTTTTTAGATGATTATATACAATGAAAAAACTCAGTTCTATGCCTACTAATTTTTCAGGATTTATATAAAATGTTATTGTTAACCTATTATCTCAATCTGATTCAATTTTAAATGATAATACATAAATCCATATAACATTATTTATATATAAAATTTTATGTTAATTGACTGATAATTTATCTCAAATTTTGAAGAAGGTTTTTAAATTTGTTAGCAGATCCACCATTACACAAATATTATTGATACTATTATAAGTCTTATGTAGATTTATAAATAAATCATTGGCGATGTTATCCCATTTCTATATAGGTTTATTTAATATATTTATAATCTAATATGCCATTGGCCACTCATCTAAAACATTTTGCCTTAAAAATAATCAAGATACATACTCAAGAATACCACATATATTTTCCCCCACAAAAAGACATTCTTAGGACCTTTATACCCCTCTTTTCCTTAATGGGTGTATAGAGAAGTATATGTTATTTGAATCACCTCACAATAAATTCAATTTTGGTATTTATGGAATATATATTTACAACCCAAATATTATAGATCCTATATTGTTTGTATTGAACTATAGAATTAAAATTTCATTAAACTATAACTCCATATAATATATTGAATCTTCCATTGTTTTTAGATAGATGGATGGTTGAAAAAAATGTTCTAAAAAAAATTATTTTGTTCCTTCCCTTATAATTACCACATATATGCATTAAAATCAATAATGATTGGGTACCTTACAATAAATATTATGGAATGGTTAGCAAGATCCTTTGTATTGATAACATATTTACCCTTGTTTATCTACACTAAATGATAAACTGTTTAGAAATCAGAGACATATATTAACTCTTCCTATCTTAATTGTAAATTTATCTACACATTCTATATAAATATATTGTTTAATCTATTTTTATTGATATTTACATAAAACCTTACAGTATTATGGTAATTACACTATGTAAATAATGAAGATATAACTTTTGTTATCTCTATGTTATGTGTGAGTTGATTTTTCTCTTGGGTCTCCTATTAGATGGATTCATAAGAAATTACCTTATAATCTTTCACCAGGAATCATCGGACGCCCATGATCGAAGAAGAAATTTATTTGAATACCCTTATCCACTATAATGTAATATAAGTATCTTTGTGGTGACCAACATCTTCATAAAATACATGGATACGTCATCACATTATTATATCCAAATAAACATCAACCCCTTCCTTAGAAAAATAGATAGTTGATATGAAAATGGTATAAATGTTCTCCTGAAGTATCCTTAATATCATGATATCCCGAGAAAATTATAGATTAGTATCATAGCAGTCAGTCTAGGGAATTCTTAAATTACCTTTGATATTGAGGAATTGATAGATATTACTATTCTTGTGATTATAGGTCCAATGAAGGATAAATTTCATTACCAAAATAATGACTTGGTAAACATAGAATATAGTTGTTCCTCTCATTAGTACATAATTACAATCCTAATATACATTTCATGATTCTCTTCAATTATAGAATAAAGGAAAATATCATATGTGAATAATTACATTAATTCATAATAGAAACCCCTACAAATATTATTAATTACACCTTTGTAGATTTAAAAGGAATTTTTCATTTTGAAATGCATTACAATAAATTCTTACTTACCATATCTTCAGAGGAATTATTTAATTATAGTGGCAAAATATTTTAATAATAAAATATTACATCATAGAATTTAAATATTTGGTACATAACATTATGATCCATGATATAGTTCTGTATGTTTAGTGTAATTGGAATTATGTATACATAATAAAATATTTAATAATAAATCTCCATCATCTCCTTCTCTTTTCATCACAACTTTCACCCTTCATAGGAGTATCATAATTATAAACATTATTCATAACCTGGGGAGTGGAAAAATAAGAAAGGGTAAGATCAGATACTTGCTAACGGTTATAAAGTTAGTTATCAATGATAACTTAAATATAACAAGTTCATTTATGTTTTATAAAATTATATTAACATTTAAAAACCGTACTAAAAATATCATAGAACATAATCATGATTCGGGAGATAAAATAACCATGTTTACAAAACATAAATCGAAATGGAATCAATTATCATGATCCATGAGAAAAAAAAATTGTAATAAAGAATATGTTTATTGTATAAACATATTCAAAAAAAATAATTTTATTAGTCAAGGACTACTACCAAGTAAATAATAGTGGATTGGGTTCAAACACAACTCCATCATATCATTATTGAATAGTAACTCTATAGAGTATCATAATGTATATAAAATCATACTAAACTGAATTTAATTTCCATTCCTATTTATATTATCTGATGAGATATTAATTTATTCCCAATGAATTAAAGGTTTATACAATTTTAATTCCATGTGACATATGATTATAATCTATTCATATGTATTCCAAAATATTATTAATAATTATTCATATTTCATAAATAATATAAATTAAACATGTTTCATAAATATTTCAAAAATTCAACATAACATTACTTTTGTATATTAAACTTGATTAATAAAACTATTCTCATGATAATAAAAAATTATCCATAGAAGTAACAACGATGGAATCATTGGATCAAATCACAGTAAAGTATAATTTAAATAAAATGATATAATCTTTGATAAAAATTCCGATAAATTATCACCTCGAATATTTATTTAGTAAAATACCCTTTTATCATTGAAATTTACATTCTAAAATATAAAAATTTAAAATATATTATGGAAAATAATTTATTGAAAATAAACTTCAAAACATGTAAATGAATTTTAATACTATTGATTGGTCATTATGGTGGTAAATTTCATTCATGTCATATACATTATAATAAATATTCCTTTCACTATTTCAGTAAAATGTTAAAATTCTTCATTCAAAAAATAAAATTGATATTAAATTTAAACAAATTTGCAAAAAATATTACACATTTGTAGAAATTAATATACAAATTAAATAAATAATATTGAAATTCAAAATGATTTTTTAGAAATCCTAGAAATTGATAAAAACAAAATCATCCGAAGAGGGATATACTGTCATATTTCAGTAAATACAATCATATATTCTATTAAGTACATAAATAGAAGAATAAGAAAGGAAATAATATAATTTAATGAAATAAATAGATAATAAAAAAATTAATGGGATTATTAAAAGGTTGAATGTAAAATTTTTTCATTAAAAACATTAGCACATAAATCATGATAAATAGTGACATTGTAACATATATCCCTAATATCAAGTTCGTACTGCCTCAAATGAAATTTTTTATTATATTTAATATATTTACATTAATAATAGTTCTGTAAATGGATCATGTATAATATTATAATATTATATATTGCACACTTATATATTTTTAACACCCATTTATTAATAATTTATTTCTGAAATCGTTACTTTCTGTAGTTATGTGTTTTTTTATCATGAAAAATATAATTTAGTTTTTTATTGCCTTATACTTATATCATATTTCTATCATTTCCATAGTGTGAATATGTATATAATTATCACATATATTCAACATATATATTTATATTTGTCAATAGTTAATAGATATAGGGAAAATAAGTACAATGTTCACATAGAATGTATATCGTATATATACATGAACACTGTTTTTAAATTTCAATGGATGTCAAAAAAAGTTGATAAATAATAATTAAAATTTATAGACTCAATATTATATCATATATATGTATCATAAATATTCATTCAAACTTAAAAAACATTATCAATGTAACGTGAAATCATTAAATAAATTACATCCTTCATGAAGGTGGTAATACACTCTTACGCCAGAGCGATATAATCATTTCCATTATATGAGATGGTATGAAGGTATAAATAACAGTATAATTACAAACTAATATAATTTTTTTTAAATTATAATAGTTATAATAATCATTGTACCCATCCATAGAAGATGGTTATGTGAAATAAATTATATCACTACTTGGAGGTAGTAGTCCATATATAAGAATGAGTGATATGTTCAACTTTCATTTGATGGATAGATAATGGATATTAGTGTTTACATAATAGTAATAACATTTAATTATATTTAGTATAATTAAATTCTTATTTTTTTGATGAATATTGAATATTTTTTGAGGTATAAGAATAAATAAAGAGGAAAATGATGGAAAAGTTGATTAAATCACTTTATAAAGGCATACTTTAGATTATTTGTAGTGTAAATTTGGAATGTAAATTTATGAAAAGCAGAAAAAATAATTTATAATTACAAATTTTGGAAGAAGAATTTGCTAGGATCTGGTCAATCTATTTTGGTAAATGTTTTGTAATGTAGAGAAATGTGGGGTATTATTTTATAATAAGGGGAGAGGACAGACATTGAATTTCCATAAATAATAAAATATAATAATTTAATTCTCTATCTGAATACGCAACAATAGATAGATATTTTTATTTGGGACATGATAATATTTAAATATTGCTAGAAAATAGGTTTTATTGGAGTATAATTTTTAATTACTCCCAGTTCACATTTTTAACCCCCTTTATAAACATGTTTTAACCTTATGTCTAGTAAAAATTTATTGTAGTTGTTACTTTTAATTATGTAAAATATTAAATCGACTTGATTAGAAATTCATAAAATGATTATTCAAAATCTGGAATCCTCTTTATCAATTCTATTCTAGAATGTATTAATTTACATCAAAATTAGACATTCAAAACATGATAGAAAATGATTTAAATGGAATTTGTTTTAATAATTATACTATTTTTAATATATATTATATAATAAAGTTAATTTAAATTATTTTTATTGGTTAATACATAATGTAAATGAATTTTTTTAAACAATTTTAACAAAAGATGTAACTTTTTACATGCTTTAAAAAATGTAATTTTTTTTACCAAATTAGTATTATCCAATTAAATAAAATACCCATTCAAAAATGTATAAAAAATTACATATAAAATAATTTTGAAATTTAATTTTAAGAAAATTGTATTTATTTATTCAAATATTATTTCTATAACAGTAAAACATATTTATAATATTTTCTCACAAAAAATCAATAAAGACCATTTTTGAGATAAATGTATTTTTTGAGAATATAATGTCTCTATAAAGATAATATTTTTGTTATATATAAAATTTCGAAATACATTAAAAAAACAATTCCAATTCATTCATCAAATTTGACTACTAGGTTCTCACATTATACTTTATTATGTTTTATCTTTTTGGTTTTTCCTATATCATAATCTAATAGAGAAATTACATTTATTTAATGAGAAATATTACATAAACTAATTGGGTGGTATATTGAAACCCCATTAAAATTAATTTCACCATTTATATTCCATCAAAATTATATAAAAAACTAATATATCATTATTTTTTTACATATTGGGGTTTCCATGATGATATATTAAATATTTGATACTTCATGGGGACTTATTTGGGTGAGTAATCTTATTCCATTTCATATTAGCTCTATGATCCATTATTTCTATAGGTTCTTCATTATAGTAAATATCATGCTCCACTTATGTTACCTATTATATTTGTACAAGGAGTGGATTAGGAATGTACTTGTATATGGGAGAAATATGGAACATATTTTCAACTTTAGATAGGATTAGTGGATACTCAAAGTGATATATAACAATCCATACTTGATCAGTAATATTGAACAGAAAAATATAAATATGGTCACCTTTTTATATTTAGAAATATCATAAGAATATTCCATGGAGAAATTCAAAAGAATAAATTTTCACCAACATTGAATTTTAGATTTCACATATTATTGTTAGCTTAACTTATTGAGTCTAATCTATATTCATTTACTATTTAATGTTTATTAAATTATATACCATTTCTATATTAAAATATGTTTAAGTAGCATTATTATTCAAACTTCATCTGACCGGGATTGTCCTTTAAACATTCTTCCATGATGTTCATTGTAAGGAAACATATCAAAACCTGAGTGATTGTGATTTATCTACGAAAACTATATATAGAGGAAGGTTTTGATCACAAACAACCTTAAAATCTATAGAATAAGATATACTAATATCCTTTGGGTCTGAATAGATCTCGTTGTCTAACCATTATAATTATATATAAAATAATTTTTTAAAACTCCCCAATGACAGCGTACCCATGTTATAAGGAAAATCCACAAGAAAACAACATGGGGACATTACCCTGCGAATGATGTCCCAAAACCACCCTCACATAACCACCCCATTACTTTGAAGAAAATCATGGATCCATATAATTTATAATACAATGTGGTACTAATCGGAAATATATCACATTATTACATTGTATTCTAGTAATTTTATCAAGAGGGAAATATTCTCTATTAGAAATGATGTTTCTTAATAATGTAATGAGATCAACTACAACCCAAATTGAATTATTTCGATTATAGGTTTTATGGTGTAAGTAGAAAAATTCTATAGTTATGTCGCATCATTTCCATTATTGTATAGGAAATTCTTTTAACAAACTTTTTGGATTATTCGTCCAAACCATAACATTCATATATACCAATCACTGAGATATATACTCAGAAAAATATATCTTCATGTAATCAAATCATAAATTCTCATTCAGATCTATATACATTTTCATAATTCTATAATGAATGGAGATTTTATATCTATGTGAATCTTCCAAAAGCTCATTATTTATTAATAGTATAGAAGGTAGAAAATCATGGATTATTCACCGCATAATTCCATAATAATCAATAAATAACTTTGAGATAATTCTTACCGTATTTTATAGTTTTAAATCTTCATTTTCATCTATTTTAATCAACATGGGGATAAATAGTTGGACACACAATTGAGAAAGATATGACCATCTTGTTTTATTCATAAGTTCTAGATAAATCATTTTGAAATCTAGAAATATTTTATCTTTTGTGGACATCATCATATATAATCTAGTATAATCCTTTTAACTCCAAATATTGGGCACCATGTTCCCATTCTGTTGGGGGAAATTTATTTAGAATTCATAAATATTAATAAACTACAACCACCTTCTATTGCATATAACCAACACTATTTTGTGAATATATACTATACTCATTTATGATATTCATATATGTCACCCCTTTCCCTATAAATATTATGCCTTTATATAATAAATGAAAATTTTATGAAAGTTAAAAAAACCTTAGTTGGTAAATTTTTTTCATGAAACTTCAATTTTCATGAGAAATTAGTTATCACCACATCATTTTTCATATGGGTGCCTCCTAGTCAAATTTAATGCCTCTCTACAGATTAAAATACATTCACTACTTCAAGGTAATATAAGTATCATAACGTTGACCCTAATTGTTATATGATTCATTAACATTTCAGAAAAATCATCCATGAAAAGAAACTTCGTTTCATTACATGTTAACATAGTGCCATGATTAAATGGTTTTTTAAAAATTATCTAAAAAGTATTGGTAGTATCTATAAAAACAATGAAATCTATGGATATTATTTAGACTATTTCGATGGAGACAATATTCATTGAATAATTTCTTTGATGTATCCAGTAATATAGCCTTGGATTAGATTTTATGATCAAAAATGGTTCATTTTTTTGAAAAAATTAAATCATTGTAAATTTTAAATATAAATTCGATTTATTTAGTTTCATCATTATTTTCCTCTAATTAACAAAATTTATTACTTCATCAATGAATATATAATAATATAATCAATAAATAATACACAAAATAGATGATGTTATTCTCAAGATAATCTATTAATTAAATCATTGATAAAATGGAGGTATTAGTAATATTAAACTACATCACAATAAATTAACGGTGTCCAGAACTTGTATGGAATGTTTTCAGGGGAATATCCTCATTTTGTACACTATATTAGTGATATCTAAAATGATGGAAAATATTATGAATGTTTTGATCTCTATGAATTTGATAAAAATTTCATCAATATTTGGAAAATGATACTTATTCTTGATATGGATCTTGGTAAGTTACAGATAATCAATGAAAATTAAAGTCAATACATAGTTCATATTAACAAAAAGTACAACAAACCCATAAAGTGATTCATATTTCTGAATAAATCCATTTTCAAAATTATACTATAGTTTCTTCATTAATTTATGCAACTCAATAGTTATAATCCAATATAGACACTTTAACAAATGTGTGTCTCTAGGTTTAATTTATATTTAAAAATCAAAATCATTATCAAGTGAAATAAAATTAAATTCTTTTTAAGGATATAAAAAAAACCTAAAAATTAATTATTTCATAAATGAAGATTTTTCTCAAAAACATATGAGATAATAATTCATTTTGAATAGGATTCATGACCTATGTGAAATATGTAATTCCCATCAGTTGTTGTTCATTATCATAACACTAACCAAATGTCATAAATTAATCATAATATCAAAAAAAATCTCTTACCCATTAATATATATATATTTTTTTTAAATAATGTCAATCAATGACAAAGAAATTTTAAATTCATCTATATTACAAATGTGATGTTCAGTAAGAATTATATTCCCAAAAAATTCAGTAGGATGAAAATCGTAGACATGAGATCTGATCCCCATACCATTAACTGATTTCACTAATAATTGAATATATAATCATTTGGTTTTATTACGATACCCTTATCAAATTATTTGTATGATAATAGTTGTTAAATAAGGAGTTAATTAAGATATTATCATTTATAGAGTTGAATTTAAGTGGTCCTTTAACCACGTCATTATCAACATCAAAAACAGTGATCACATGATATTAAACCTTGTGGCAAGTAATTATCAGTTGTTAACATCGATCATTGTCCTTAATTACATCTTTCATTTATTTTCAAAATCATGATATTTATGTGTGACTACAATATCAATTTCCACTTTTGTATCCCAAAAAATGATTCTTCCATATCTAGTAATATCACTTTCAGAAAACTCCCTTTTGAGAATTGGTTATAATACACATAATAATTCTCAAATCATACATTTTGGTTAGATAATAATATAAGAATATATTGATTAATGTTATGTAATAATTGCATCATTTTTAGTATTTAGTTCTCCATCCGTCAAGTTTAGCAAAAGGTATTCCTTATACATTTTTATGGATATTACAACTAAACTACTTATTTAATTTTTTTCATAAAATCATCCCACAAATGGATTCAATTTCATCTCTTTGAATATTTATCATGATATGAGTCATACAATGATCTAATTATTCATGAAAAATTTAATAATATGAAATATATTTTTCGTTATATAATCTCTAGAAAGTTGAAAAAATCAATTTAGTGGTGAATATCCATTTCAAAGATACTATTGGATTAGTAGAATAACTAATGTAAATAAAAGGATTCGTCATGATGGACTAAAAACAATGTTCTTCCATCAATTTAATTTTTCTAATCACACAAGTATTTATATATTGAGATTTTTATTGATATAATAAAACTGGTTTTTTATTCAAGATCTCATAAAATTTTGTTTTCTTGGATGAAAATCATTGCATTGACTATCAAATTCATTAGTAAAACAATTATTTTATGTTCAATACAATGTGTAAGGCCAAAATGTATAATGTAAATATTAATAACAATAGTGGAAAATAACAGTAGTCATTAAATGCTATTATATTTTATATAAATTATCACTCCTTTTCAATATATTATGTCGTAGAATTGAACTACGATATTCATGGTCTACATGTATTCAAATACCTCATGATGAACCATAAATAAAATTAAAATTAACCCAAAAAAATCCCAAGGGAATTTAAAACCACATGAATTTTTATGGAACACACATTACAGACCAAAAACATGGTTGGGATATACTAGGCCAACCATTGTGATGTTTTTTAACCCTAGATTCATATTCACCCAAACAACATCCACTTTTAGTATCATGAATGGGATGTTTTCCTCGAAAACCATAATCTTTTTTTTACTATTACATAGAATGTTATGATATACATTGGATTATAAAAAAGGATCTAACTAAATTTCTCTCATCATAGTATCCAAATTTAAATAAATATTTCTATGATAAGAAATATATAAATACAATAGTATCAAATATTTATATTACAGCTTAATTGATTAATATTAAATACACATCAATATGTTAAATTCCATAATAATTTATTATTATTATCTTTGGAAACATATATTCATGATTATATTTTTCATAATAAATCTTCATTATGTCACACTGTGTTCTTTTGAATTAGTACAAAAAATATACATATCATACATAAATTCATTCTACATATCCATGTGAAATTTAAAATATAAATACCAAACTTAGATGTTTACTAATTGTATGCAAGTGATATATCAATGAGCACATAATCATAATAGGTGAAATATGGTATAAGAATATTGGAATGGCATATGAAAACCAAAAAATTAATATCATTGATATGAACCATGAGTCGTGGTATAATGAATGCAATTTTAAACGACAAAAATTTGAAAGGAATCAAAGAATATAATCCATGAGGGAAAAACATAAGCATAATACATATGTTTTTGATGTATTCCAAATCGTAGAAATAAATTTCCGTGGGAATATTAAACAGGTAATACTATCATAGTGGATTTTGTTAACTCCTCATTCTATCATGCCATTAGTCAAGGTTCAATCCCATGACTATCATTGTGGAAAATGCTCTACACCAAACTTGGTTCCCCCCAAATACAGTCCATATTATATAATTAGATATATTTCCTTACATAATCTATTATAGGAATATATAAATAATGTCCCACTAGTCATATTATCAGAATCTATTCATATCTATTTCATATGATTAGATATCATTCATCATATGTCATAAACCATGAAAAAGGAATGTTTTTTATAAAATTTTCAACATTTCATTTTAGCATTAAACATGTAAACTAAATGGGTTTCATAAAAATATTTTCATCATATTCTTGAACCATACATATGGAGAATTAGAATGGTATTAGTATTTTCATTGACCAAATGGTTCCTCAAGTGACTAATCTTGTTGGGGATGTGACACCATGCACACCTCCCCAAATGCTAGATGAGTTTGAATAACAGTGGGGTCGTATAAAATATAGTTGGGAGACTATAGCCTCTTGTATTAAGTATCAATGGATATGGAAAATAATATCATTCTATAACAAATTGTGGAATGAATATTAATAATTAATTAGGAAACCAATTCATGGAATTAAACAAGTGAATAAATTAAAATAATAAATGACTAATTTATTAACAAGGAAAATATATTTCATTGAAATGTCAAAATTAATATAGAGATAAATAGAAAATAGATTAATATAATATATAAAGACCCTGGTCATGAGCACCATGTTGGTCCCATATCCATGATCTAACCCATATATTAATCCTAAATTCAACAACATTCTCCCTTTTACTTATATAAACATGAATCCTTGAAGTCTATATGGGTACCAAATGATACATGTTCTGGGTGTGAGTATATCTTAGTAGGTTTGAAACATCATATATAAATATATATTGTCTTAGAAATTGATTTCATGCAATCAATTTAATAATAGAATATTAATTTAAAAAATTAATTCAAAATATGAAATAAACATGTTAATCCTCAATATCATTAGTGACGTCTGGTACTATCCCAAAACTGACTTCCACGCCATAACTATTATCATAGTATAAGGGTGGATCCTTTTGGGTCATTATGGATAACAAAAATGGGTGAAGATTCACTTGTGGAGGATGTATTGCAGAAATAATATCATAATATAATGAACTATTTCCTCAGGAATTCCAGAAACATTTTCATGTTCAATCTCATAAAACTTCAAATGACCAAATGGTGTTAGCTTAAAGGATATCTAGAATCACACCCTGAAGCATCCATTGTCTATTCATCTTCTCTTCAAAAATCATATATAAATACAAAGTGTTCCATTGGGGATCATGTTCCGATGATATTATCCTTAATATGGTAAAAAACATTAATTATACCCTCATGTATCAAAATCATCCATGAGTTAAATCTCAAATAACTTAACATTCCATAAACAATCATTCTCTTAGGTGCCAATCACCTCAGTGTCACATAATAAAAAAATTTATGAATGCAATTACCAATCCATAAACACATGTTTCTAATTAATAATCATAATACATAATTATCAATGTTTAAATTTATCATTTATCCAACCATGTATTTGTAAACCATTTGTGTTCCAAATTATAATCATGATAATATCAAACCTATTTCCTTTATAATTTTAAAAAAAAGATCATTAACTTGTCTGTAAACCCAGTTATTTGGGGATATTTTATCACATGTAATAACACAATAAACATTTAAATAGTATTCAAATTGTTAATAAATAAATCAATAAATTGTGAAAACAAATCACATTTCTCTTAAAAAAACTGACCAAGTCTAAAAAAGGACCATATACGGTACACCCATCAGGTGAAAAAAGGCCTCAAAAATGATTCTTATAGACCCAATGAGATATAATGAATGATCTAAAATGTTAAATGATAATATTAAATTAATTATTTTATTTATTTTACAACACATGTCACATTCCAATGCGATGTCACATATTTCAAATCATAGGAATACTTAAATAAGAACCATTTCATTTGTTTTAGACCACCCATCTTCATGTAGTGATAAAAAAGCATCCAATATTCAGAGAAAGTAAGAATCTAGGTTAATTTATGGTAAGAATAATCCTAGATCATATATTATCATAATCCACACCAAATACAACTATGGTAAAGAGATTAAATTGTTGTAAGAGAGAGAAATAATATAGAAGGAGAAAACTATAAAAACACACATATGATTGATCACTTAATCAGGACATCCTAAATTTTTATGAAACTGTAAAACATCCTTTAAATCATGTTGGTCTCTAAATAAGAGATATATGGTTGATTGATAATGAAAATATATGTTTTTCATGGATTTAAAACGACCCTTCCTAAAAAACACAAAATGTAAATGTACTACATTTAATGTATTTTTATTTTTGTGTTACATCCAAAATCATAGTGCCTTAGGTGAAATTAAAAATACATGAACAATAAAATATGTGAAATGTAGATTCATGGTGTTTAGAAATATATCTTCATGAACTTTTTTTGGATTTTATTACATTCATGACATATTCTGTGTGAAAAATACACTTCATGTAATACATTTACATGGAATATAATGTCCTACAAACAATTGTTTTCCCAAAATTAATCAAATGTGTTAGAACCACCTATGAAGCCTTCTAAACATATGAGAACCTCATAATCCCATTTAACACTATTATACCCGTATTAAAATAACTAAAACAATAACAAATACAACAATTGTATTTTATTTTCTTGAACAAATGATCTCCATCTCGGAAATAGAATCACACAAAAAAGTTTTAATTAAAATGTAATACCATATAAAATCCATTTAAATAAAAACACAAAGAATCACATTCTGAGGAAATAATGGAATCTTACAACCACCTAAACATATAACATCTCTTCCCAGAGCTACTCTATGATTCATTGTATTGTCTCAACAATCAAGTGTGTCTATTATTCTTACGTATCAGACTCCCACTCCCAGCTCTCCAGAGCATTCCCATTATTCCACTACTCTCTAACAATAGGTATAGTCATACCTAGGGATACATATCATTAAGCTCCAGTATATGTATGAGATTTTCCTTAAAATATTAATTTACCATGAGCTCAACTTCTTAAATTTTGGCTATGTGATAATGGTTAAGATAATATCTATAAATCAATGAAATGTGAAACTAATCAGTCAGGAAATTAAATCATTGTAGAATGTATAATAAATAGGTCACAGAACTAACCATTTCATGTATCTCAAAAAACCTAAAACCTCTGACCACTAATAGTCCTAGTTTTATGATATGATGTTTTCCCACCCTAGGTGACACAAGAAGGAAAGAAGATGGAAAATCACAAAATATATAGTTCATCTCTGATGGTTAGAATATGATTTCATCTTTCTATATGTGGTCACCAACCACTTATATACTTACAAAACTTTCTCAGATGTACCTTTCCCACAAATCATTTAAACACGGGCATACTCACATCCAACAAATAGATATGTATTTAAATACAAAAAAAATTAACAATACTCAAATGGGGAAATTTTATTAACTATTGCAAGCTATTATTATATGAAATCATTCATGTTTTACTCCCACTAGTCACAAAATTCAAAAAATGCATTTAATATATCATTAGGATTGTGGATGGTCTCCTTATATTGACCAGCACTCAGTGGATCATAGTTGGTGCTTAGTGGAATCCGCGATCCAAGATCCTTATGAAGACCACTCTACCACAAATATGTTATATGAGGATCTCTATTTGAAATTATTATTCTCTATAATCTATGAATCCAAACTATCTCACTAATGTAGACACTACAGAAATCATCAATAGTGAATTTATCCTTGATATGAAAGAAGTGTGATTCATTTGATAATATATCTATTATGACCCTTACAGAATCATTCTTATTGGTTTTCCTCGGTAAGACAATCACCAAATCTAGAGTGGCATCATCCCATTTCTTTTTTAGAATGGGTAGAAGCTGATACAACCTAGCTAGTCTCTCATGATTAGAATTTAATATCTAATTGGAGAAATTGTTCTTTATAAATCCCTTTACCTCATTCATCATTCTCAGTCATGAGTAATATATATAGAGATCACAGTATGACTTCATCAAACTATGATGTACCACCCATCTACAATCATTAAACTCACACATATTATTAACACATAAGATCATTGGAATTCATACTTGTCCATGGTAACAAAGATAAATTTAACATCCATGAGACCTTTTAAATTGTGTCTCCAAACTATATATTTAATCCCACGAATATAAGGCTTCCAGAATAAATAACTTTTCCTTATTGATATAGCCATGTAGAAATTCTATAATATATATCAAATTTGGACCTACTAATACCTGGGATGCCAAAAAATCAAGATAAAAATACATATATTGTTCCATCAGCCACATCTCATTGAATTATTCCTATGATACCTCCATCTACAAATTTTTTGTCAAGTCATTAGCAATTGTGTTTCCCTTCCCATTGTGTAATCCAGCTCAATGTCAAAAGAATATATAGAATCAAACCACATCCTCTATTAATGGTTCTTATCTTGCCAGTAAAAATACAATTGATGATACTTTGGCCTTTTTACAATAATATCACCTCACTGAAATGATAGTGTATCTATAATATCAGGGTGTGTACTACTATAGCTAACATTAGATCAAAAATATGATAATTATTCAAATGAGGACTCATCTGTTATGATCCATTAATAAAAGAATGTCCTCCTGTATAAGAATATCATTGAGTAAAACTATTGATGTGTCAATGTATATGTTTTATGCCCCACCTAAAAATATAAATACTATGATCATTTTTAAATATAGAATAATTATCACATCCTAAAAAAATATCTCCCACGAATCTGATGAAATAATCCTCACCTGTTTCTTGTTCAATAAGGAAATCACTTCTACCAGATTTTAGAAGTCCAAGATAATGTGTACCTAGTAGACTAGTAATCCAGAAAATATCTGAATATAAATGAAATTATAGGTTTTATCCCATGATTTATTGATTGTAACCTTTTCTGAGTCCAATAAAACTCAATCATATAAGATTTAATGGCCCAAGAAGTGTATGATATCAGTATAGAAACCGCATTTGGATAGAATTGTAAAAAACCAATTGTATCTCAATTTACGAAATTTTATTTCCATATTTTTTAAATTGTCATGTACACAATATGAAAACAATATTATGTTGTGGATGAAAACCACTAAAAACTGGTCCATAAAAATAACAAAAACATGATTCATCAAGGTCATCAATACCTCAGGGGTGTTTATCAAACCAAATGACATCAAAAGAATCACATATAATTCATACCTTCTTTTGAAAGTAGTTTCGGGATATGTATAATGATCTCATCATAAAATAGTGTTATTTGGGAATCATGTCGATCATAGAGAAAATGTTTCAATCTATTAGCTAGTTGAAGAGATCAGTAATACGAAGAACATGTTATTATTTCTTCACCATCATCTATTTCATTCTTTTATAATCCCCAAAAAAATGAAATTTTTCATCCTCCTTCATAGAGAAATTAACTAACGAACCCCATTTATATGAACAATCCATTATAAATCTATTGTCTTCTATATGTTCTAACTAAACTGTCAACTCATGAATCTCTTCCAGATAAATATGATTTGGAGGGTCAAAAAAATTCTTAACAAATGTAAATAACTTGATCATAAAATAAATCATACATTGGGATGTAACCCATTGAACTATTTAAAAAATACAACATAAAAATGATATTCCCCAAAGTAAATGTATAAGTACCCATTCTTAAGCATTACATAATCTAGTGAATTTATTTTTAATTAACATTTTACATTCCCAATGACCATTATAATTGATTTTTTAGAAAGATATGAAAAAATTCATATATATTAGCATAATAGAATACACTATCAATGTTGGTACAACAAAAACTGTATCCATATTTTTCAAAATAAGTTATTATATAATAAATAAATTAAATATTTTCATAAAAATTCTTCACAACATTCATATAGATTTCTCCTTTTCAATTACCCATCTATAAACCATGTGAATATCATTTTTAAACATGGAATGAACACAAAAATACTAGTAATTGATTTAAAAATAAATAGAGAAACCATTATTTTAGGAATTCCTATAAACAGATGAAATCATTTTAACAAATAAATAATTTTCACCAATAAAGTATCATGTACTTAATATATGAAATGGGATATTTCAATAAAACATATAAATGCATAAATATAAAATATAGGTTAATTAGATAATTACTTAATTATGATTTTGACCCGAATGACTACCATACTTTTTTAAAACCATCATGGATACCTTATAATGTTACACTCAAAACTATATTAAAATGTAGTGCACACGGTTAACCTATAGTGTAATCGACACGGTAATACATGGAGTAACCATATGTCCCACCTACAACATAAATAAACCCAATACATTGGGGGACATACGGGTCCATACCTTCATCATAATCAATCAAAAAGTATAATAACATAATTATAAATGAATAATACTTACTTATATATATAAATCCCTTTAAAAAAGAATTTATAAGAGGATATTTAATGAAAATTCATTTACAAATATCATGCATTTGAAGTGATATTTGATAAAAAATAATTGAATCTGTGTACACAATATAAATCCACATAATAAAAAACAATATATTGAAAATTAATTTCACAAATAAACTAAATACCATAATATCAATATATAATAAGATTAACCTAGAGAATGAAAATTGGATTAAGAATTCCCTAACATCAGGTTCTCTGTACCAATAATTTGTTTAAATATAATGTATTTTTGTTAAAATAGTGTTATAAACATTTTATAGAAACATATATATTTTTATAACACCATATATGTCCATTATATAATGTCATTCAACCAATTTGTTAATAATATATCGTTATCTAAATTATTTCGAGTGTGTTTTTTACATTGTTTTATTGTCCGGTCATAAAGGATTTTCATAATGAATGGAAGAAAAACTAAAGAATTAGAATAAAATATTATAAATTTGGTTCAAAAATATATCATTAATCATTTTTTTATATATGATTATGAATCAATAGATAAAATGTTACTGATATTCATTTAGACCATTTTGGTGGTCAATTAACAATCACAAAGTTGTTTCCTTATATAACATGAAATTATGTGTATAATTTAATTCCATCACATAAAATAGGTTATATAAAAAAAGTTATAATATTTTTCATCCATAAAAATGGTTTTTGTCTATATATGAAGAAGTTAATGGAAATTTATAACACAATGTTCATGATGTTGATAAATCGACACATCAGATACAATGTTTTTTTTAGAATAAGAGGGGAAAAGAAGTATGATGATAAATTTTTCAATAAACACTTCGAAGTTATAGTAATATATGATAATATATTTTTCATTCATTATATATGGGGGGAGGTGAAGTGATAAAAAAATATAATTGAAATGGAAATAAAATAAACAGAAAAAGGATTTCTATCTTTTGATGTATCCTCATTGAGAACCACTTTAAGACATTTTTTTGGACATTGGGTATGAACTGGATGTCTTGGATATGAGAATGAGACTTTAGAAGAATATTTTCTAGAATTTAGACAGTGATAATTTATTGAGAGGTGTGAGTGGAAGAGGGTGTGATGGGTGGTATTTATAGTGGAGGAGATGAGTTTTACCTTATTTTATTCAATACATTAATATTTTTCACATGAAAAAGTAGTGTTCATTCTTGTTACCAAATATAGTAATTTGTGAATGTGACTTCGAAACATGGGTGATTCTTTAGTAGAATATCATCCTTGAATCAATAATTCATGTATTTAGAATCTTTTTTAAAATATCATATTTTATTATTAACCAAAAATTGAGGTATTTCAGAATAATCCAAAATAATTACCCAACAAATTTTTTAATTTGTAGAATTCAAAAATTAACTCTATTTTGTCAAAATAATTTTCCATATATGAGAAAATTAATTTTTATTTAAAATCGTATTTTATTCCTATAATTTAAATTTTAAAACAATAACTAATTTTTTTAAACATTGATAAATAAATTAAATTATTTTAAAATTATATTATAATCACAAGGCACTAAAAATAATAATATAATAATATATTTTCTCAAAAATATTTTTTCATTTTAATCATTAAATAAATTATAAAATTGTAACTATTTATTTATTACTTACAAAAATTATTACACATAATTTATAATTTAGAAAATTTTTATTTACTTTTTCAATGATATAAATATATTGTATATATTTACTTATTTCATATATAAATTTTATTTATAACTTATTATATGAGGTTACTAGTCTATTGGTATGATTAATACTCCTAATGGTCATGTTAATATTCCAAAGGTCTTGTTACTATTCAATCAATATGAATTCCAAATTTTTTCTAAATAACACTTATTTTATTATAAATTTATTAAAAAAATTAATATTTAATTATCGAACAAAATGAAATTATTTTATAAGTTACTAGTTTATTACATTATCTCGTCATTGTTACCCAAAAAAACATTATCCCGTCCTTGAAATTTCATCCTCTCAATATTTATTTAAGTATTAATCATGTGAGGGTACCCTTCCCTCATTGTATTTTTAGATTCCCATGATGCTTCTTCAACCATGTGGTTTCTCTATTAAACATTAACATTGTGGTTTACCATATTCGACAAGAATTTCTTATTATGATCAAGAATCTTATTAACTTTCACTTCATAAGAATGTTTTTCTTCCAACTGATCTACTTCTAGTCTCAAAATATGAGATGTATCTAGCACATTCATTCTCAACATCAAAACTCGAAAAAAAATACTTCAGAGAACATCAAAATAAAAGCCACTTTGTATTGAACTTGTCAAAAATTCTCTTATATTTTATAAGGTCTAAGGAATTATGGACATCTAATTCCATTACTACCAAAACACATATATCATTTTTGTGGTGTGATAATAAGATAAACATAACCACATACTTGAAGTAAAAGTATTTCCACTTGTTATATTCATACATTTTCTACATTATTTGAGATTCCCTCATGTGTTACTGAATCATATCCACATTCTCTCCACTTACTATACTAATTATGGTTTTATCTACATCTGTTCCCTAACATCATCCAAAAAAATTGGAGTTCTACACCACAATATTTATAATTCCTCAAACGATCACATCTGTATAATAGAATGAAATTTTTTTAGAAAACTCAACAGAATAAATATGTTAATCCCAACTTCACGGGTAGTCCATTTAACAAGATCAAAGCATATCCTCCGATGAATTAAATTTCTCTTAGTATTTCCATTGAATTGAGGATGAAAATCATTTATGAAATTTAATTTTGTTCAAAACTTATTTTGAAGGACCTTCTAAATGATAGATGTGAACCTAGGATCATGTTATGATATAATATAATGTGGAAATCCATGTAACCTTGTAATCTCGTTAAGGTAAAATTGAGAATGATGACCAAAATACATATTATCTTGAATGTGATGGAAATGTGATGATTTAGTTTGTTAGAAAATAATTATCCAAATCACATTGTTACATTGATATGTCATTTGTAGTCCAACCACAATGTCAATGGATATATATTCTCATTCCCTCTCTAGTAATAGAAAAAGGAAGACAACCCCCATATATATTCTAGGATAAATGAATCCCTTTTAAAGAAACCCCTACAACTGTTTTTTCAGTTCGACAATTTACACTTGATCCATTTGATAAGAAGGTTTTGAAATTTTGTTAGCATTCTGAACCATGTCAATAGTAAATACACTACCTGATCAGGTATAACACCAGACAACTTATCATAAAAAATATTCAAGTATTTATTTACCACTAGAACATCATTGATCCGAACAGTTCCCTTGTTTTCAACAATATCATTAAGATGACATTCATTTCCATATTTTAATAGTTAATCATCTTCATGATAGGTTATCAATTTTATGGATTAATTATTGTATAGAGAATGAAAATATTTCTGTAAAACAACATCATTATCACTATAATCAATTTTAGCATGATAATGATAAAGCCAATCCGTACTCAGTATAACATCGTACTATACATAGAAAAAAAAACAAATATTGTAGGTAATTCAATTCCCCAGAAAACAATAGAAAGACTATTATAATTCTATTTTTCTGTAATATTTCCCCATTGTTTTTTAACTCTATGGTTTGGACTTATTTTGTGAGGTGAAATTTAAAAATTACGCCAACATATCTCACAAATAAAATAATGTATAAACAATGTATCCAAGAAGACATTACAGAAAAATATGCAATCAAACCAACTACCTAATACCACTCTATTGGATAGACCAACATCTACTAATTATGTCACAAAAGATCTCACTAAGCCTTTTTTTTAAAAATTTGACTTCTTTCAATCATTCATATCTTCCATCAGGAAGTTATCTTCATAGTGATGCTTGTCACCACATTTAAAACATGTTATATAATTATTATATGAATTAGTCATATGATAATTTTTATTACAATATCAATCAATATGTCTAAATATACCACATCAAAAACAATTCCATTTTTAAGACATCCCCCAGTGCACTTTTTACTAAAGGTTTTCAAACATGAAACTATACTTATATAACTCCATACTTATTTGATTGATTATTATAAATTTCATTCAATATGAACCTCATTTTATGATTTTATCCAGTGTACATTTGATCATCAAAAACTCCATTTCTACCCTCTAATCACATCTGATAGGTAAATCATAATTTTAGAACTCTTTGGAGGCTAATTCCCTTATGTATCTTAGCTTTAATACTGAGTAAAAAAATATTTTACTATAATTATCATGAAGATGATTTAAAGAATACTTTTCCAATCTCGAGAAGTTTTCTGTATACACATCAACTAAATAATCCTACAATTGATTCAATTTAAGTAATTTTTGTTCCATCCTATGTCAAAAAACCTTAAAAACTATTTTCTAAGGAAAATATTTTAAAATTCATCTCATTCCAAGGCATCAATCTCCTTATTATGCTGAATATCCACAAACATTGACAACCACTGGTCATAATCACTTTCATAAAATATAAATATAAATACTAAAATATTGATTATATGAACAACCAATGGCATGATATACCTTTTTATGGAATTTCATCAACCATTAAGCAACCACTAGGTCAGAAGAGCCACTAAATGTAGGAGGGTGTTGCTTCAGAAAATGTTCCAATATCTTGTGATATTTTTGGTTGTTCTATTTCACTGATTCCACCTGTATTTATTTACCTTGTTAGCTGAACCATTACATTCAAAATCTTCTTGATTCTGATCGCTACCATGCAAAGTTTTAAATTTATAAGGTTTGTAGCCACTCGGTTTGATGTAACATCAACATCAATGTTTCATCTGTAGAAAAACATTATGAGAAGACATATTTTAGATGATGAATCATTATTATATTCAAATTTTATATCATTGAAATATAATTATAAGGTGAAAATAATTTATGGTCTTCTATTTAAATAATCTGGACCACTAATTTTTTTTAAACCACACTGGAATACCTACTATAACAAACCGATCTCAAACCACAAATAATCTAGTAAAATTTGTAATGATTCTCCTTTTACATTCCCATTTATTTTTTCATCTTACTGTGTTATAATTTTAGGAAATTATTAATAAATATCAACCCATAACCATAAAATTTTGGTATAACTAAAACTATGTCTTATTTTTTCATAATACAAATATTTATAATAAAAACATGAAATATTTCATAAAAAGAATTCACACAATTTGTTTGGATTATCCCTTTCACTTTCCCATGCATAAAATCAGAGAAAAAAATTCAATACATGGGATGAATAAAAAAATATCAGAAAATTATGTTTAATTATGGATAGAAATAATTAGTTTATGAATTCTATTATACAACATAAATCATTTTCACAATTACATACTTCCCACGCATTTACTACCATGTATGTTCATTGTAAAAAAAATCCACAAAACAAAGATAAACATTATTGAAACATATATGTTAATTGGGTAATTACATAATGAATATTTTAACCATCATGGCTACCATATCATTTTTAACCCTCACCATAACCTTATAATGTAACCCTCATGGCAACCTAAAAATGTAATTAGCAAGACTACATTATAGTGTAAACATCACATTTAAATATAGAGTAACCATATGGAGACCCAATGACATAAAAATACCAAATTAATTGGAGGATGATATATTCCCCCCTATTCATATAAAAATCACAAAACCATAACATAATCATAAAATAGGGATACATACATCATATAAATCATTCCCATTAAAAATTGAAAATAAATTTAATGATAATTTTAAATGAAAATTAAATTACAAAAATCATATATTTTATGTCATATATAATAAATATAATGTAATATTTATATAAAATATAAACACACACAATAAAACATCATATAATCAAAATTAATTTCATAAATAATCATTGTAACATATAATCAATAAAATAGATAGTTGACCCAAATAATTGAAATTGTTATAATAATTTATTTAACAAAGGTTAATCTTAAATTAAATGTATTTAAATCATCAATATAATGAATAATAGAGTGTTATTATTATTTTATATTGTTATATTTATCTTTATAATTCATTATATAATCATTTTATATCATTATTCTACCCATATATATATAATATTTTATTATTTTCATTATTTGTTCTATATTATTTACATTGTTTCTATGGACGGTTCATAAAAGAATTGTCTTGTAGAATCGAAGAGAAAGTAAATAAGTATAATTAAATGCTATTAATATTTCTATAGAATATACCCTTAATCATTTTTTATATATGATGATGAATCATTAGATAAAACTTTAATGATATTCATTTAGATCATATTTGCGGCTATTCGATAATCATAAAATACATTAGTTATATAACATAATATTATGTATATATAATAATTATGAAACATAAAAGACATCATATCATACATTCTGCATTCTATTTTAAAAATTATAATGGTTTTATGACTATACATAATGTCTATAATGGATATTGAAAACAGATCATCAACGATGTCCTAAATTGATACCACACGGATGGTGTTTTAATTTTTAGAATAAATGTTATAGGAGAAGAAGAATGATGATGATTTTTTTCATAATAATGAAAATGTTCAACTATATATATAATACTAGAGTTTTAAAGCCTCTTGTATGAGGATATGTGAATGGATTATAAGAAACGATAAATAATTGAAAAGGGAATAAAATAATGAAATATTATTTTTAAGTGTTGAATTATCCTCATTGAGATCCTCTATACATGATTGGGTTATAGCCTTTTGGTGAGAAAAGTTGGTATTGGATGTGGGGAATAGTTTTGGGAAGATTATTGGGAATAATTATGATTATTATCAATTATTTGGAGGTTTGAGGAGAAACAGGTGTGGGGGTGGTATTTATAGTGGATAAGTGGGGGGTTATTATTTTAATAATTATTTAATTATTTTTATCAATACAAGATATAGTGTGGGTTATTAGGACCAGATAAATTTATTAGTCCATGTGATTTCGATCAATGTGTTCTAACATTAGCAGAAAATCATTTGTGACCTAATAATTCATGTGATCAGTTTATTTTGAAAATTATTGTATTTCAATATTCCCCAAAATTTCAAGTATTTCAAAAGAAATATAAAAAATTCTCTACTACAATTTTTATACATGTAATATTATATAATGAACTAAATTTTTTAGAAATAACATTTAAAAATTGATAGAATAAATTTTAAATTACAATTATAATTTAGCTGAAAATATATATTTTTAAGAAAAACACTGATTTTATAACACTTCGAAAAATTAATTAAATTACAATAAAATTATAATTTAATCATAAGACTAAAAAATATATGAATATATTTTTTTGCTAATATATTTAACATTCAAAAAAATATATTTATTATTTAATTATTATTAAATATTTATCACTTATGAAGATTCCAACAGTTAATATGTAATTAAAAATTCAGTTACAAGTTCAATGATATATATATATATATATATATAATATTTTCTTATAAATGATTGATAAATTTTATTGATAATTTATTAGTTGATATTACTATTCTATTTGGTTGATTAATATTCCTAGTGGTCATGGTAGTTCTCCAAAGGTCAAGTAACTATTCTATCAGTGTGAAAGTCATAATTTTTATAAATAGAACTTATTTCTATATATAAATTAAAATAATTTCACTATTTAATTACATAATGAAAAAAAATTATTTTATATGGACTTGGGTTGTTTAAAAAAGAACCCTACTACATTTCTCTATCTTCCATAAAAAAATACCTCAATCTAATTTATGATAAAATATAATTTTGGCAGAATTGGTCCAACATAACTATCATGAAGTTCAAACTCACCCTGGTGAGTATAACATCCTCAATGATGATATATATAGGTAAATATTGTCCAAAATTTAGTTTATAAGGGCCTAAAATATAACTAGAACATCCACACCAAGAATAAAATTGAATACTATCATTTCTAATACAAAAAGATCCAAAGTGAAATGACTGCCAATGATTTCAATATTAAAATACTTTTAGTTCTTATCATCCCACATTCTCCAAAATTTCCCACTAACTATATTCCCATCAAAAATGAATTTTTAAAAAATGTTTCTACCTCTTATATAAATGTTTCTCAAGGTTCCTGAATAATGTATGTACTTTCATAATCCATAACATGGCTTCCTTTGTGCCTTGTTCCCCAAAAAACCTAAGTGGATACAATATCTAAAACTCTCTCATCATCGTAGACATAAAATTAATGGTGTGGATAGTCTCTATTTCCATGGATCGCAAAACCCTTATGAATATATCACATAAAGACACATTTATATGATTCTCATGTTCTATTGGAAGATCTGAATCAATTTCATTAATAGTATGTTAATTTTTACTACCCTACCAATCAATTTGAAGGCAACAATGATGAATTTTATTTACATGATAAAAACACTCCATTGAAGACTAGGAAACAACAAGGTCAACATAAAAAGGTGAAAGAAATATAAAAACACCAGCTCATGTTTACTATAAACACTGATTAACAATTTAATTTTCATAACATGACAATTATTTTCTTTTCTTTTGACAGATATATCAAGGGGTTTCGTTTAATATAACATGTTCCAAAATATAACACCAGCATAAAATATTCCCCCGTAAAGAAAATTTCAGCAAAATATATATCCCTATATTTCTAACATGATTCGTGCATACACAAATTATTCAAGACCATTCCGGGAGTATTAATCATAAGAATCAATAACATCACACAACATGAGTAACATCCCAGGTGAAATAACATCGTACCACAAAAAAGTAAACATCAATCGAAATAATATCTTCCCATTGAACTCAGTTTTCCACCCATACAAGGCTTAGCTACTTCCTTGGAAAAGATCATTAAAATTTCCCAAAACAATATACCCACCTTTCAATATTTCAAAAATTTTAAATCAATATAACTTAAACCAGATGCCTCTTATTCCACAATATAATGTCCCAGTCTCGGTTTTCCCTAATGAATTGTCCAAATGGATATGTGACCCCAAGAATGCCCTTAAATATTCCACAGGCTACCTACTAGAAACAAGGTTCTAATGAATATTGTGGGGAGACTATACGCTCTTTTAAATTTTTATAATGAAAGTTGAAAATAATATCTAAGTATGAGAAATAGTTGAAATAATAAGAACAAAAAGGTGAAAAATTATTCGTGGAAATGAACATCTGAATAAATCCGAGTAAATAAAATAATAATATAAGTAAAATATGAATGTATCCAAATGACATGTCAATTTTTATATAGATAAAAGACTATGAAGACACAATTAAAGACTAGGAAGACCCCAGTTCCAAACGCCATTGAATTTCCTTCTCCAAGATCCAATCCATCTAGAAACCCAGAATAAATAACAGAGTTCCTTTCCCTTGTCCAAACCGTCTACCATGAAATGTATCTGGGAATAAAATAGTATCCCATGCATTGTGTGAGTAATTATTAGTAGTTAAAAATCATTGTTTATAAACATATATTATCTGATAAAATTATTTCATGAACTAAAGATAATGATAGTTATGTATTTAATAAATTAATAATTTATATGAAATAAATAGAATAATAATAATGTTATGGAGTGACATTAAGGGCATGCCCAAACAAAAATTTGATTCCCAATCTGATTAATATATCTAAAGTTAGATAATCCTACATAAGAATGGATAAACCAAAATGTGGAATCTTCTCCTTCCAAGGATGAATCAGACATAGAATATCATTAATTAATGGCCTCTTTCATCAGGTTAACTAGAATATCAAAATCAAATAATCATGAAGAAACAACAAATGATCATATGGGCTTAATCCACAAGCTATCCAAATTCTCTCCCTTCTGTATCTAGTTACTATGAATCATGTACTCATATATCTAATATAGATACATAAAATTCCCATGGGAATTAATTAACTGCGTACTTATCGTCTAGGTAGCATGAAAAAAATACACCATTACCTCATCCATCAACATCAGTCATGAGTTATATCAGAAAAAAATCAACATTCCACGGAGGATATCACCCTACAGAATCTATCAAATCAGTATTTTATAAAAACAGAATATATAAAAGAAACCAGAAGTCCAAAAACACTGATTCTAGATATAGATAATTATTAATATCAAACATTGATATGAAATATTATTTATGAATAGTCATGACTTTATATAATCATGCACATGAGGATATTAACAGTTTAGTATTTTTTGAAAAATGGAAACACAATCAACTAGTCCATAATTAAGCTATGTGATATCCCACTACAATATTCACGACTACCATCCATCTTAGAGATAAAATATGTAACAGATTTAATCATCAATTAGATAAATGAATCATATTAAAGTTGGAGCATAGATTGCCAATAATAGTGAATAATGGATATATATAAGAATAATATGAACATATGTGTGTGTAAACAATGGAATAAATGTTTAAAACCATACAATTCATATCAAATATAATAGTCCCAATTCGTGGAAAATAATTGTACTTCATAATAGATGAATAATAATGGAATAAAAAAATTGGTCCATGAGATTGTATCATTGGAAAAATTAATGTGTTTTTGAAATAAACATAATGATATAAAATAATTTCTAAATTAGTCAAGGATCATATAAAAGTCCCTTATATTGGAATGGGTTCACTCTCAAAACCATAATTGTTTTAATGGCCCACTCATAGCACCAACATAGTGGTTAAATTTTAGTACTAAATAGGTATCACTCCCCATTTCATCCCTTTCTATATCATTAGATATAAATAATTATCCAATGAATTGGATAGAGATATAGGACCCAACCATGTAATAATGAATACAATATTTATTTGTGTCACATGATCATAATAAATTCATCATATCATAACCCATAAAATGAAAATGTATGAATAACTAGGTAATCCTATAAGAAAATGTTAAAAAAAATTATTTGTTTTATAATCACTACATTATTTTATTTTTTTATATCTTATGAAAAATGACGAGGGTTTCTATAAAGTCTATATGATTATTTTTTGGAATATGACATTATGATTCCAATAATTTTTTTAAAATATAAAACTTGGGTAAATGTTTTTAGGATTCATATGATAATAATAAATGTTTTTTGAATGTTTTTTAGAAAACATGGTTTTATAAATAAAAGTTATTTTGACCAAAGAGATAAATAAATCATATTTTATTAAAAAAAATTATCAATTATTTAAAAAAGAATAGAGTTGGAAAATGTAACTATTAAATGAAAATATAGTGGACTAATAGATTATAATAAATTTAACGATATCCTATTTCAGTTTGAGCATTGGACTTTATCATTAGAAATATAATGTTAATCAATACCGATAAAAGAATTATATTATTGGTAATATCCTTACCATAATGTGAAAATTAAATCATAAGAACCATCAAGGGATAACATTAAATGGAACAAAAAATATCTTGAGAATACATAAATCCATGATATTAAATTTCAATGAGGATATATATCTGCATCATGAATGAATATAAGTTCACAACATAAGGTTTGTCTCAAAGAAGGAAGATTTAGAAAAAATCCCTTACCTTAATTCTTGACTTCCATAGTAAATATTAGATATCCTATATTGAAAATATTGTTTGGTTATAAATATATAAAATATCATTATATATATATAATATAATATATGATTTTCTTAAGGCCTTATATTTCAAATTTATTAAAAATTCAATGTGGAAATCATGTCTTGGGTAATAACGGCATGGATTTTCATATTACTTGTGTCATATTATTTTTCAAACTCTTACATAAATCGTAATTTCATTATATAAAAATATATAAAAATAACATAAATATAATATATATATATATATATTATATAATTATTTATATTAATCCATAATATTTTGTGATAGAAAATGAAATTTATTGTTCATGGAGATAGTTGGTCGTACAAATGCATGAACGATGATTATATTTTTCTATAATTTTGAAAGAAAGACAAGTGAATGATATATATAATAATTTGATAGTAGGTTTTATGAAATATATATATAATAGATTTTTATTAAACCTATCTTTAATTCATTCTGTGTAAAGCATGAATTTATCACATCGCTTCAGGAGGTGGAAGTCCTCCATACACATGAGTGAGGTTATCATATTCCCTCAAAATATAAAGCATGAATGAATGTATGATAAAATAATTCTAAAATAATAATAAAATCATAAGTATCATATATAATGGATAAATACATCATTATTCCCAATAGTGAGAGTTGGTAATGGGAAAATGAATGACATCTGTCTGTGAGATGGAAGTCTTCCATACACACAAATGATGATTTAATAC
Source organism: Viscum album (assembly GCA_963277665.1). Lineage (NCBI taxonomy): Eukaryota > Viridiplantae > Streptophyta > Magnoliopsida > Santalales > Viscaceae > Viscum > Viscum album. The sequence continues at coordinate 233,212,975 of OY728157.1, read as the reverse complement.
CCTTTTGATGGATGTGTAGATAGTTTTATGTCATTAGTTTAACATAAAAACATTACAGTTTATGAAATTTAAATAAGATACTATGTCAAAGTAGTATAATAATTTTTGAAGGAGGTGGAGGAAGAAATAAAATCAAAATTTTCATTGAATAACATTTTTTTTGTGTATCCTCATTAGTTTTTTCCCAAAAGCCTTCCATGGATGAATTTATATACATAAATAGGATTATATGATTAATGGAGGGAATTTGGTAAGTTATTTTTGATTAAATTTAAAAATACAAATGGATTTATGGTGTGAATAGGGGGGATAGAGTGTGTCCTTTTTTAATATAGTTTTTGGGAACACTTGTAATTGTTTTGAAATAAATATTTTCACTCACAAGTTTTTTGTGTCACAAGGATCCTGTAAAAGAAAATTATATATTATAAAAGTAATAAATTTTAAATATTTCCCTAAAAGTGTTTTTGGATATGTTTTTATTGTTTTTAACTCTTATCTTTTTCACACCCGTTAAAACCATTCATACCTTAATCGCTATAAATAATTTCTAATATTTTTCATTTTCATTGGTTCAAAATTTTTGTTTATCTATATAGATTGTATAAAAAATTCTTGTTCCATTCAAGAAAATAATTTTTAGAAATTATATTTTAAAAAGTGAAAATAAAAATTATTTTAAAAATAATCCCAAAGACAAGACGATTTTGATGGGTTTTAAATAGGAAATGTTTTAAAAATATAAATTTTTTATATCCAATTTCAACATGAAATTGTTTCACTGAACTAAAATGCATTTATGAAGGTATAATTGGAGTAATTTTAGCTTTTATCATATTTTTAATATCATTTAACAATATAAAAAAATTTAAATAAACACCTTTTAAAATGAAATGTTTTCATTTTTCAGTACTTCTAAAAGAATGAAACCATATTAAAAAATCTAAAAACACCAACCAAATAAAATTTTTAGATACTAATTTGGAAATTTCTTTAATAAATATAATTTTATAAAGGAGTGAATATTTACTATTACTACTGATCACAAAATAAGATTATATTTCTAGAAAATTAGAATTTTTTGAAACAAATAAAGACTATATCATACATTAAATGCATTTTATTGACATTTTAAATTTATATAAACCAAAATAATTATTTTTTATAAATTCGTTATTATTATTCATATCTATACTTATAATTTATAGGATATGACAAATCTCATTGATTTTAATATATTAACAAAAAAATTGGTAAAACTCAGTGTTCTATGTAACACAATCTTTCCCAATGTTTTATATAGAACAATATTATAATTATATTGAATATAATAAGTTATACAAAATCATTATTTATTAAATCTACAGAAATAATTCAACATTTAATGCAAATAAATATAGATGAAAGATTAAATTTATTTCAAAAAAATTCACAAAATATCACGGTGTTAAATTATACCCCCATGAAATGATGTAAAACATTAAAATTTAACACTATAATATAAGAAAATCAGGATAATTATACCTCATCATTTCCCCATCATCTCAGGTAGCATCCATGAACTAGTGGTTACACAAAAAACTTTTTCTAGGTTAGTGGTCCTGTTTCGTAGAACATTCTCTGTATGATCTAGAATCTCCATTAGTTATTTCCCATGAGAATGATCATACCCCAGTGATAAGAAATCATTGTATAGTATATGTGAATTTTTAGGTATATACTTCATAGGTAAATATACATTGAAAAAATATTTCAATTCATAGAGGTTTAGTGGATGTGCCCAGCGATAAGCTATGGTCTCAATATGATGTATAATATCATAACATCTAAAATAATTCGGAATTATAATCTATTTATCCATAAATATCATAACCTTCATCCATTGAGAAATTATTAGATTTTCTTTATTAGAAAATACAAATTATATATCATTCTTATGATTATCAACATAATTTTTTTGTGGACTCTGAGCTTATATGGTTTATTTAAAAATGGATCAAACATTTCCTTCATTTTCATAATCAATATTTGGCCACAATATATTTTTAAGTCTAACTTCATTCCATCACATTGGAGGTCTACTCTTATTTCTATGGAGAGAATTATAAGGAGACCTCTGAATTCTTGATAGAATGATATTATTGTAATGAAACTCAATTAAATGATGGTATTGTTACTTAAAATTTTTAAATACAATGAATAATAAACAAACATATCTTATAGGGATTGAATTGTTATATTAGATTTATCATTTTACTGAGGATAATTGATAGTGCTGAAACATAACTCAATATCATGATCTAGCAGATAACATCCCCTACAATTTGATGTAAACCTATGATCCTGACCAAACACACATAATATGGTACTCTATAAATTTTACCACCACTTTAATTTATATCCTTGAAATATGATCCATATATAACTAATCTATGATAGAAATGTTGTGTGATGACATAGTATGATGGTTGACTAAAACCCATATAAAATTATTCCTTTACATTTTTGTGGGAGTATAATGACAAAATTTGGGGGAATGTATTCACATCTCTATTATTTTATGTTTAATGGGTGTAACAACCATTTATACATTCTTTATTCACAATTAAGTTTCTAACATTCCATGAATAGAGATAAAACCACTATGATACCTCTCTTAATTCAATAAGACTAGAAATATTCTTTATAATATATATTCAACTTCTTACCTCAAAAATAAATATTGAATGAAGGACTATGATATTACTTTAATAAATATTTCTAATCATGAATGGATGGAACTCATACATTGTTCCAAATCATTATCAATCCACCAGGATGAAAGAAACACTGTAGAATATTTCTTAACCTTTTTTCTTATTCTACATCGTCATTTCATGATTTTTCATTCATAACATGGGTATACCATATAAAATTTAATTGATAAAGATATTATTCTTCTCCTTATACCATGATGTCTAACTAGTTTTTTTGAGAAGAAAAAATATTGTATGTTTCGTAATCTTAATCATTCATATAGTACTGTGATGCTTTCAACTCAATTAATTGGACACATTGTTCACATTTCCAATGTAGAACTTTATTGAGTAGTCATAATCATTAATATCAAGTTACCATATTATTTGAGACATATTAAAATCATTATAGGTGATTATAATCAATATGAGTCTGTGAAGGTTATATATATCAAATTTATCTCTATAAAGTTAATTCCTTCATATAATAATTTTATGATATATAAACGTCTACTATAAATCAATAATTGTATAATTTTTTACATGAATCGTTAATTTTTATGATGTATATGATATAACCATTCCAATCTTCCAATGAATATATTCAAATACATTAATGGATTAATCACTATATATTACAAACCCTTATCATCTACATGGTCATATAAGCGTAGTCGAGTTAACTAATATTATTTTAGAATATTTGTTATTTTAATCACACTAATTTTATGAGAGGAATATGTCTCCCTTCATAGTTAACTTGATTACTAGAATAGATTGTTATGTGAAATTTTACAAAAACCATTGTTACTATCCAACTAATACAAGAAATATGTGGATCATAGTTAGCATAGTTGTCACAGCCAAAATTTAATATCATCTTCCAGGTATAGATCTAATGATATACACTATGATTAGTTTATATGACCCATAAATCAAGCCTTTTGCGGCCAAAATTCATAACTTGTAAATTTTTCTTATATTTTATTAGGTTAATAGGGTCTTCAGTTCAATTATCGTGTAGTCTTAATGAATTTATTTTCTATTTGATTATATAATAATATTATGTATAAATATTGACACAAAATAATCATGGTAATATCTAAAGATAATATTCATTAAACCCATGAATACATAGGGTTTATTAGTATGACCAAATGGATTTAATATATATCAACAATCTTCATAAAATGTATTTAATGTCACCTTGTGTATATCATCCATCTTGACCCAAAATTGATTATATATAAATTAATTTTAAATCTTGGAATTTTATTATACTCCCTGTAGTTAATTGAATAAGTAGTCAATATGTGGTAGATGATACATGTTCATGATCATGATCATGTTCAACTGCAACTAATCAATGCAGAGTTACAATGTTCCATCACTACATTTAATTAAATGAACCGGTGCAACCCAAGGTTACACACATGGATGAATTAGTCCATTGTCAAGGTTCTCTATTAGGTTCTTATTTAATTATTAGATATTAATCATGGGAATTATACATGGAGTATGTTATATTTGGTCAGACAACAGGAATGAGTTCATAATAGAATTCAAATTCCAAATTTGGGGAATAACTAAAAAAATCTTCTGATAAGGAATCAACGAATTCCCACAGAATAGGTATATATTTGATTTTTTGTTTCTACCAAATAAATTGATATAAATAACACTTTTTAATTAGAGTTAAGACCCAAATAAAGGATGTAATCTCGATCATAATTTTATTTAAACATTGATAGGTGATCATTGGTTGGTATTGAATATCTAAAGTGACTTCAATTCCTCGGCAATTATTGTGGGATTAATGTTGTGAAATCTATTCCATGCCTAAGACAAAACCAAAATTTAACTAGAAGAAGAATTAAATAATATTTATGGATCACATTCATACCAATTCCAATCGGAGAGGAATCATAGACATGAGATTTGATAATCAGTATATTTTGAGTTTTCACTACTATTTATTTCTCTAATCATTTCCGTGGAATATTGATACCCATAGAAAACTATTAATAAATTAATAAATATGCTTATCTAGAGACAAACATTACATTAGAAGTTAAATGGTAAATGGTAAGTGTACCTTTCACCATGTCATTGTCTCACCCATTGTGATTGAATGTGATCACATTATATTTACTTCTTTTAGACACCTTAGCAGGTTTCTAATATCGATCAATTTCATAAGCATTAATTTTTTGTCATTGGTCTTCAAAATTCCAAACTCCATACATTTTAACAGATGGTGTCTGTGTCATTCATGTTGTGCAGCACACTACATATTCACATCATTTTCTAAATTGTTCACATGACATCAGAAATCATATTCCTAATTAATATCCCATTAATACATAAAACATTAACAAGTCATATTAATAATATTTTTTCCATGTTTCTTCCCACATTTTGAGAATGGTGAAAAGATCATTGTATTCTCTCTATTGTTTTGTATATTCTATTGTACTCAATATTCCTTTTATTATTAAAGACAATACTTTTTTACATAATTATAACCTCTTTTTCCTCTAGGAAATGTCATTGAATATTATTTTTATATCTATTAAAGTATACTTTGGATAATATCCTTCATAGAATTGGTAGTAATACGTAGTGGAATTTAATACCCTTACATTCATGTTTGATGAAAATACTATATATGTATTTCAAAATTTTAGTAAAATATTTCTAATAGGTACCAATGGATTAAGTGTACATTTACTTTATTTTAAGGAACATTATGTCCATAATTGTGGGAAGAATATTTAGAATTTACTTATTGGAAAAAATTATCTTTAACATGACCCAATTCATGGAGTCTACTTCATCCCATTTCTTTTTTAATCTTAATAATATTGGACCATTGATCTCCATCACCTTATAAATAGTATTCCTCCATAGATAAATATTAGTTCTTTGAAAAATTTGGAATGAAATAAATATTATTCATTGTAATGATCAATTGATCATTAACCAGTGGATAAATACTTCCAGTGAAAGAATGTGGAAGTTTTTTCAGGACTAGAAAATGTTATTACATCTTATTTTTACTACATGACCAGCAAAATTCATTGATATTAAATGTGTTTTGAGCATAGAAAATTTATTTTTATATTTTATGTCATAAAATTTGATATCTCAAAAGGGTAATTAATTAATTTTACATTGCACTCATCATTAACATTGTTCCTTCAGGTTCCAAAAATTAAATAATGCCAAAAAAGAATATTGTTGTAAAGGGAAATCATGATGGGGAATAATATAATCATTAAAAATATATTATATGATTTCTTAATCCTACAAATATATTTAATCCATGATGCATAATTTATATCATAGTTCACCCATAGTCAACATGTATTTAAATACTTCATGATGTTTTGTAATTTTCTAGTGAATTTACAAAGTGTATCCCCTATGAATTTCAATCCATGTGTGCATTAAGGAATGTTGTTATGAAACTGGTGGTGATATTATATAGAACAATACACCCATCTCAAAGACATTACCCAAATTTTACTATGCTCCAGGTCCACATCAACATTTAGTATCAATATAAGGATTTAATTTATTTGAAACTAGTCACACTATCCTTTACCAAAATTCATGGACATTTTATTATAACGTATTGTAGAAGTGGCGGAAATGTAGCAACGGCGAGGACTATAGTGGTGATAGGTCACAGTAGCGGTGGCAGGTACTGTGTGGTACTGTAGCAGGCAGGTACTGTAAAATTACTATTCATAGAATGGGCCTTGGGCCAAATATTTGGGCTTATGGGCCATGTAATGGGCTAAATTACCACTGGGTCTTCAAGATTTGTAATGGGTCCCCCTCTACCCAGTTTAAAGTGGTCTTTGCTTAGATATAATAATAAATGAGGTTTCATCCCTAACCTTTAAAAAAATATTATAAAATTATTGGACCAATACATTTCCCATCCTTTGGATTATCCTTAGACATTTACTAAGGGACGTCACTATGATTATATCATCCTAGTGGATAAAGGTAACCGAAACCCATCCTCAAATACAATCTATTGTGATTCATTCTTATCATACATAGATATTACTGCTTTTTTATAAATATTCAATTCATTACACAAAAAATTCTTAAGGACCATAATTTTTTAGTGTATTTGGATATATATAAGGAAAAAACTAGTATATTGGAATGCTACATCATCACCCACTATTATCGTCATAATGATAACCCTTAATAGACTAATAATATATTATATATTACATCATAACTTGGGGAATGTACAAAAATGAAAAAGTGAGCCCAGATGCATAACAAATGTAAACAAGGGAGATACATTTGCATAGAATGAAATATAAGGGTATAACAACATGAACATAAAATTTTAAACTCATACCCTTCATATCAAAGATCATAATATTGATTAATGGAATATAGATACATTGATTAAAAGACAAGAATGATAAGGGAATCAATGAATATGATCCACAAGAGCTTATCATGGGTATACAACATATATTTTTAGAATACAAATTATCTTAGAAAAATATTTCCATGTAATCCAGGGATCATTTATAAGGAAATCAATATGGAATTGGTTCACTCCCCGAAACATCATACTAGTCATGGATCTCTCGATATACTATCAAAGAGGAGAAATTACTTTATTGAATCTGGTACACCCCAGTTCAATTCTAGTCTCTCTCATGAGATAGAAATCACTACCTAGTGAATTAGAGGGAAATATAGGTCCCACTAGTCTCATATTTAAAACCTTAACTATATATTATATAAAAAATAGAAAATAATCATATCATAAACCATTAAATAAAATTGTTTTCATATCCATTTTAACTTATCATTACTTACAAAGAATTTGTTTATTTAAAAAAAAATTTCTCATTTCATCATAAAATATCCCATGAAAATTGGGGTAGATATCATTATAATTTTATCATTATATAATCTGTTGAAAAAATGAAATTATTTTAATATAAATTGTTCCCTCCTAAAAATTAACCATTAAGGATTGAATAAGAATGATACCCTTGGATAATATCTCCCGAAAGTCACAGGTGATATAAAAAGATGTAATCAATGATGGGGAATGATTTTTATGTAAAACTTAAATCATTTCATTATGAAAATATACTAACCAATTTGAAAAAATAGAAAATATTAAAACTTCATAAAAATTATGATTCTTTGTAAATAGTCTCAATAAATTATTAAGGAATCATAATAGAATATATTGGTCATAATGATAAAAAATTTCATGTGTTTCGTTCATTTTAGAAGAAATATTTCATTCAAATTTATGGAAAATTCTAAATTGGAATTATTTTGTAAAATGACATGATTAATAAACATAAAACACTTAAAAAACAAAATTTGGGAAAAATATCATATGGAAATAATAAGAAAATAATAATACTCTTTAGATTTTTTCGAAACACATGGTTCTGAAGGAAATCACATTTTCGACCAAAGAGAGATATAATGAATGATTTTTTGAAATAGAAATTATCAATTAATTAAAATTATAAATAGTATAAAATTGTACTATTGCACTACTTTTTAATAATAACCATAGGAGAAGAAAATTATATTTTTCCTCTACAGATAGATCATGATATATTTTAATCGAAAACATAATCATATAAAATCTCAATAAACAATAAGATTGTATATAAGATCATTACCACTTTTTTAACTTCAAATCATAATCCCCATGATAGAAAACCTCTAAATATAACATTTAATTGATATTGAATTTAACAAAATCTGAACAATGTGTCATTGTTTACATCAGATAAAATTGATATTTCATGTATATAAATATAGATAAAATACATAATATATTTTAAAAACTCATAAAATTTTAGGGTGTTACACCAGATATATAAACATATGACATAATGATCTATTTACCAAATTATAACTTTTTTATCTATCTATATTTCATTAATTCATATTTAATGTTTAAAACAAAATTATATCAAACCTATTTCATTTTTAATTTAACAATATGGTCATTAACATATTATAAAACCCTATTAGCCGAGATGATTATATAAAAAGAAATCAAAAAGTGTACTTTTTATTATAATTCAAATTATAATGCCAATAATTATTCAATATATAGATTTAATTACCAAACAAGAACATCAAATTTACCATGACTCAATAAGGTACATGTAGTGAACACCTATTAGGTTACTATAAGTCTTAGTTTTAAAACATTTTCACCCAAATGAGATCTAATGGTCAATAAAATGTTATTAATTATAATGTAATAGTTATTACCCATTTTATTTGGTTTCACTATGACGTGTAGGCCAAATATCTAATTTTTCACATAGATGGGATTATTAACTCATGCTAATGGATATTTTTTAGAGCACCCACCTTTATCTAGTGATCAAACAGTGCTTCCAACAAGTAATAAAAAAACGTCAAAAAAATTTCAAGAACAATCCTAGATAACAGTATTTTATATTCAAGACCCAAAACATCCTTGGTCAGGATATTCCACCCCAAAAATTGTGGATAAACAAGATAGATGATAGAAACAAATAAGGAACAATAATCTATTATTTACCACATGAACATGATATCTAGAAAGGAAGAGGATACCCCAAAAACACCTAGAAATCATTGAGGGATTATTAGGGGAGGTATCTAGTGGTACATGAATTAAAATATAATCAAATTCTCGATGTAAAACCAACCTTCTTGAGTAATTCATGTCATGTATTTATATTAAACATCATGTATTTTTAATTGTTGAGTTACACCAAAAATAATTCATGAATGGGTGAAATTATCCCTACGAGAACATAAATAACATGTATTGTATATTCACATTGTGTAATTACTTCAGATCATGAACCAGTTCATTGTAGGTATTCCTCTAACAATATCTTATCGGTGAATGTTATATGTCGTGCACTACGTTTAGATGTTGTGTAAATGTTATGTGTGTAGATCTAAAACTAATTTTTTTAGAATATCACAAATAAAATTATAATACTTACAAAATATAAGAAACCCTCATAATACCATTTATGAAATTTATACAAAGTCAAAATTAATTTAAAAACAATCAACCCCATACATTACATCATTTTCCCCAACTAAAAACATCTCTATCTCAAAATAAAAATAATACATAAATATTTGATAATAAAGTAAATAAAAAATTTAGGTATAACACTAAAATAAAAAATGTTGATACCTTGAGATATATGGGATCATATAGTATCATTTAATTATATCTCAAATAAATAATAATTAATATAAAATATATCATTTTATAAAAAAATAATTAAATATAAAATTTTTGGATAAATTTTGGTGATATTATATTTTTCACTTTTAAAATTATTTTTAAAAATAAATTAATGTTAATAATACCATGGAAAACAATTTCATAGAAAATATCTTTTGAAACTTGTAATATTTCATTTATGTCATTTTGTGGTCATAATTTTAGGAAATTGTTTCCTGAAGTGTTTATTTACACAATGATTCATATCACATTTTTGATAAAAACACATATACCATATTTGGAAAGGAATAAGAAGATTCCATTAAATAATTTTTATGAAATCAAATAATATAAAAAAAATACTCAATAATCATAAGAGAATAATAAACCAATTATTGAAAACATGTTTAGAAAATATCCTCATGGAATAGAAAAAATTCTGACCGTAGATAATAACAAAACAGTATTTTTGTAAAACAATTATTTTTCAATATTATGTACATGGAGAGAGGTAAATGAAATTAAAAAAAATTAATCTAAAAAGTATCTGAATGATAAAAAAATTATGTGATTATTGAGTGGTAAATCATAAATTTTCAATTTTAGAAACGTGATTATAAATAATAAAGATAAATAATATTATTTTAACCTATATCTGTTACCTCATGTTCAACATTCATTTATAGTGACAAAATAACATCAATAATAAATTTAGATTTATTAAAATTATATATTATAACTATGAAAAAATTTGACTGTCATATATGAATCACTTGTGACATTTCAATAACTATTTATTAATATATTTTTATTAAATATTCTTTTTTGAGTGAATATATTTTGTTTTTTTCATTAGATTGTTATTTTTTAGTTCAAGTCCTTGTACATTGATCATGGTTTAATCATATATAGATTAGTAGAAATGAAATAATTATCATTTTTACTCTATATATATATATATATTTATCTTCATCCATAAAGTATAGAAATAGTGATATGAATGACATCATTTATAGAGATGATAAGTTATAGGTATCCATGAACGTTGTTTTCACATATAGAAATATTGAATTAAATAATGGAATAAAATAAAAAAAATTGTTAAATAATTATCAAATCAATTAAATCATATATATTCATTGAAATATAAATTATTCCCACCCATGTATAGAGGAATAAAAAAATTTATCTCATCACTTCATGGATATAGAAGACCACATGTATAAAAGATTAATGTAATAATTTACCGACCTATATGAATGTATGAAGGAATACATGATATTATAATTAAAATTATCATTTATATAAATTTAAACCATCCTAATAAACATTCATGATTGATAGTCTTATAAAATTAATGGTATCGCTATATAGGGGCAGTAATCCACAATTATGCACACATGATAGCTTCACATCTTATTTGACGAAATATATGGTGGATAATAGTGGTTAGATAATCATTGTAAAATTTAAATATTTTTATGATACAAAATTTATTATTTTATGATTACTGATATATATTTAATTACTATTAAAGATGAATGACATTGAAAAGGCTTTGGTAAGACAATTACATTTCCTTGGTAGGCCTTTTTTATATCCTTCCATATGGACTGTTGGAATAATCCTATAAGAATATCAAAACATATATTTAGATTCTATAGATGTAATGAAGATAATTATTTCTTGTATTTTAAATAAAAAAAACTAAATGTTTTGTAAATAAGAAAAATGAAAGGGGTGTAGGGGAGAGGACAAATATTTAATTTCTTAAATAATAAAAAATAATAAAATTATTTTCCAAAAATATTATTAAAAATGAACTTATAATAAGTGGTGGGTTACTAATTGTTAAAAATATGGAAATTTAATAGTTTTTACTCCATATTAGTTGAAAATTTCAACATTATTACTTTCATAGTTTCCTAATAGTCCATTTTAAGAGAAATGATAACAATAATATATTACTTGTTTTCATATTCATTATAAACAATGAAGAAATGGGAATCATTAAATAAATTATAAATTTTTCATCCAAATTTGTATTCAATTTTATCAACTTATATAATGAAAATAAGAAGAAATTTCTATTAACTGTAACCCACAAAAAAGATTTAAAATGATATTCATGAAAAAGAAATGATTTATTTAGAATTCAACTTTTTAAAACCAACTCTATATAAAATTAATTCCACTATAAATAATTGGCATTAAAACAATTTAATTAAAATTTTTGTTTATTGAAATTTTTTTATTTAAAAATTAATTTTATATCTTCTTTAAAAGAAATTTAATTTGTTAGTAAATATTAATATTTTTAACAATCTATACAAAAAATAATATTTTCAAAAAAAGTTCAAATTTGAAATAATAAATATTTTTCAAATTTTTATATCAATAAATATGTTATTTTTTAAAAAATATTTTTTATAAATAATTTATACAATTAATTATATTATTTTATCTCAAAAACTGTAAAATTCATTTCTGTTTAAAAGGTATTGTTTGATGCATGTATATATATTAATAAAAACATAATTAATATATCTAAAATATTTATACATTTTTTATAATGATAATATTAATATCCAAAACACAAATATTATATCTATGTTTTAAAATTATTCTATATTATTTTTTAATTAAACATAATGTATCTTGTATCGTATGTAATCATAGAAATTAAATTTCTTTAAAGAGGTAATATTTCATAGTCTAGTGTGGTTTAATCATGGATATATAGTCCCAATTTACCCATAATTAATATATTCTAAATCAAAGATACAACATTGAGAATTGTTGAAAAATTATAGGATGAAAAAACAAATCATCTATACATTGTAAAAGTTACCTGTTAATGATGTTAATTTTGTTATGTTCATGATAATCAGTGAAAATATGCATTGTTCATTCGTTCTTTATGCCATAGTGTACAGTGGTACCCAATGTTAAATAACCTGGAGACATATAAATATTTTTAAAAATTATCCTATAGTTTTTTATTTTAATCCTTTTTATCAATGAGGGATATTCTACAAACACACTTTTTTATGTGCATAAAACATTTTATGAGAATAGTTAAAAACATATCCACACATTCATGTGGAATTATAGGTAATTTATCAATATTTACATCACGAAACTATTGTATAATTTATATATCTCTAATATTGAGTTTTAACCAAACAATTTGAGCATAGAGTCTATCATATATTGCGCATCAAGAAAAATATTGTAGAATTATCAATAAAAGACAGATTATATTCATGAATGAATTGATTTAATATAATATGATGACTAGGGGTATGAAATCATATCATTTTTTCATTGAATCGTGATATGGGTTCTGGGTATGAGTATCCAATCCATGGAAAATATCACATTGAATTATGGAAAAGGAAGATGAAATATATTTACCTGAAGTACCATTCCATTAAAAATCATAGAAAAATAATTCGGTAATATGGTTGAAATAATCACATAACTCAGTGATTTAAAAAATACAATAATATTAAAATTTTTCGGTGGGTTATGAATATTATTATCAAAATTACCTGATATAAAAGAATACAATAAACTAGAGATGAAGAAGACATTTTATAATCATAATTGGGGAATAAATGTAACATCCTAAAATTTTAAAATACTTCTTCATTTCATTATGCCAGTGTGGTCAATAGATTTCACCATAGATAACATCGAACTAAAATTAAATAGTTATATATTTATGTCATTATACTCTAATAATTGAATTACATCATATGAATTGAATAAAGAGTGTAACACCAGTATGTTTTTATGAAATTTATTCTTAAATAATTTTAATTTTTTATTATATTTCATTGCACACAATCATGGGTTTAAATGTACCTAAAGGAACCCTTTGTATAAAATGAACATTTTAACATAGCTATTAGTTTAGTGGAAATATATATAACTAACTTATGAAAATGTATGGTGAAGTCATTCACTACCATGTATTTATTATAAATATAAATTAATTATATATTTTTATTTTTTATAATAATAAATTGAGTGAATTACTCTTTGTAAACTAAAGTAATGAAATATATATTTTATATACTTAATAAAATATTTTTGTTATTTATCCAATATATATTTTAGTCATAGGGTATGAATATACCATATTTGATGTATAAAATCCTATATGTCTCAAAATAATAACTTTAATTATTTTAATAAAGAACCAATATTAAATTATTATTTTTACACCTTAAAAATTGTTATATGAAAACAAAAACTTGTTATTTGGATGTGGGATATAAAATTTTTCTTTTGATGATATTTTAATATTTTTTTGAAAAATTTCAAATATTAATGAATAGGTTTTTAATAGATTGGGGTCAAACTCCTATATTAAAGTGAATAAAGAAAAAAGAAAGATGTAATGAGGTTAGACAACAACTTTCCCTGATCACGAAATTGTAAAGACATGCAATAAAAAAATGAAAGTCAAAAACACATTAATTCATAAAATGATCATGTCACACAAGAACGAGGGCTCATGTTGCGATGAGAAACATGTCCACCTCCCCCATGTGGATGTCTTCCACTATTCCATGATTTATCCCACTTCCATGGAATTCCCCCATCAGTAAAAGTGTCACATTCATTATAAGTGTTCATTTCAAAAAATTATTGATCAATAATACATCATCTTCCATTCTCCTTGTAAGAATCAGAGGTAATAATTTCAAATGGATTAATTTAGGAACAATACATCTAACCTTCCTTTGGACTACCTTACTAGGCCCTATAACAACAGTTCGTATAATATGATCATAATTTGATACCCAAAGGAGCTCATTATCTATCACCCTAGCAGTAAAAGACACAACTACTACTAATCAAGAAAAAGTAGGAGGTTCTGCTTGGGTTTATTAACTAGCATATCAGAATCCCCCCCACAATTATAGGAACAAAAATAATGGTTCCCACAAAAATAATTCTTGTATTTCGACTTGATCCTATGTTATCCTGTTTTATATTAGTGAGATTGTCCATTTCCGTATTAGATGACAGAGCCTACAACTAATCATTAGCATTCTATGGACCCTAAAACATAGGCATAACAACTTACAAATGAAAATTTCATCTCATTCCCATATTGGAAGTAACCACACAATGCATAAAAAATTATAATATCATAATGACTACCTTTATTCTTTCATTATTTGTAATATTATCACTATAAGAATTTTAAAAATAATTAAAATCCTTAAAATGGTCTATACCATTTGACTTATCCAATAACTTGTCCATACCGCTTGACATTTCATCCTCTAGTGTCCATGATTTCTACATTGACACCTTTGATTGAATAACAAAATATATAATGAAACAACCCTTTCTATTTGTTTAGGTAACTAATTTATTCTCATTATATAAATGGATATCAACAAATTTTCTTGCTTCATGCTCACGATCGTATTGGCTATCACCCGTATCACATTGTGGCTCCCTAATATCATCAACAAATGAGTTGTCTTTCTTAGACACAATGTCAGCCCATGTACTAGTAGGAACTATAATCTCTCCACCATCCAACCTTGATGATGTTGATACCACTTTTACTTGATGAAGAACACTCACATTAGTCAAAATTGTATTTCCAACACTGGGCAGAACCTATTAGGGTTCAACATTAGCGGCAACATAAGAATGCCCATAAAAACCATCAAACATATTTGAGACCCCTACCATCACCAATTTACCGTTAGTATTTCATATCAAATCAATAGTCAAAAGACATAGTAAATTTAAATTGTCAGAGATATAAATCTTTCTACACACATCCTTAGTATGCCTACCACAATACAATCATCATAGTAATGAGGAAAAATTTCATAATATATATGCTTGTGAATATTATCGTTCTGAGTGGAAAGAATAGAATTCTATATAATTTTGGCACAAAGGACCACCCTACCTAGTATTCATGAAAAAAATATTGAATCTTAACTATTTATTCTATTTATCAAGCCTAATTGGAAAATATATTATTGGGCAGATATAATGTAGAATTTTGGTGTGCCATAGGATCTAGTTGAGCCCATAGATCCTAATCCATACCTGCGGAATAGAATTTCTACCATTTCAAAAATTAAATTCCTAGCATGAGTCATGAAAATAAAGCATACCAAGATTAATATAATGGGATAGATATATCCATTCATGATTTCTTTGTTCTGTTGAATGAAATATACAGTGGAAGAACCCTTAACCAATTGAGATTCCCTTCCACAATGTAGAAACCAAAAGTAGTGAAGACCTATTCACAAAATCTTCATGGATCCATGGTTTCTCTCTAATGTGAAGAATAATCCATGAAACAAGTGAGTTTTAACAGTTCAGACGCTTTGGTCGGGGCACACATATCCGTCTATTTGAGGAGGATGTGCTGATTGTTTCCCTGTATTCCAACATTCCAATGGTGGATGACATCATTCTCTTATTCATGTTATTTTTTTCCCTGATCGAAACGGGATGATGGGATGTTGGTTCCTTCTTCTATGAATTCCTTTTTAGAACATGGTACCTAGTCTGTGTCTCCCTTACTGTCATAAAACAATGTTTCTGAAAATATTCCTCGCTCTATGTCCTCATGGACCCCGGTTAATTACTCTGCTTCTGTCAGGACATTTCAATGGGACCGGTCTGGGCAGCAACCTTCGGTTGGAGGAGTAGTCATGTTTCACATCACTAGTGTGTCTGGTTGTTGGAACCCTGGCATGTCTGGATATCTTCCCCTTATGGGCTTCTTGGGGGTTCAAAGTCTAAGTATCCCCAGGTCGAATGTGGGAAATTTTATGCCATAGTCTTTTATTTGGTGTTTTCCTCTGCTTCCCTTTTTTAACACAGGTTATGCCATTTTGTTAATATCGAGCAGGGATAAATCTGACAGATCAAGACACTAACTCGAGTAGATCAGATGGGTGAAACCCCTAGAGGGAACAATGATTTTGGGAGAAGTGAGATAGTGGGTGACATGATTTCACTGGGATGTGGTAGCCCAGGTAGATAAAATATGGATTATGGATAGTTAAATGAAGTGGTGGTGGAATGAGATTCAAAATTCATTAAGGTGACGATAGTATTGGGCTTGAGCCATGAAGATACTTCCTATGTAATCTTTTGGTAGGTAATCTAAGTCTGCATAGTTCAGTGAGGAGGTTGGGATTCCAAAAGAGGCGACCTGTATCGATGGGACCTGAAGCATGTTGAACCTCCGTGTTGGGGCATGACCTTCCCGAAACACATATGCTTGATGTAATCTTCAGGAAAAGACACGGCTGATGGTCTTGAACCATATAGAGGCTTCCTAGGTACCATTAAATGGCAAGGATCAATGTCCATAGCATTCCGGATAGGGGCGTAGAATACAAGTGTGTGTAGAGGAAAACAAAAATATGATATACTAGGGCTTACACATGGTTAGTAGCCCGAGGATGGTCTGACGCACAAGGGGTGACAGAGATATGGGTCCCAACAAAGGGGACGACAATGCTGTACCGCTAGATATAGATCACAATGGATAACCATTTATTGGGGAATGTAACAACATAAATTCGATGAGAGTATCTGAATAACTTACTACTGGTAGGGGAACACAATGGCGAATCAGTGGTCAGGGTTGGACCTCATAGAGGCTTCATACGTACCATGCCTTTTAGACAAGGATTAAATCCCACATAGTCTGGGATTGGTGTTGTTGAACTGACGTGAAGTGGTCGAGACCAATGTGTGTTGGTTTTGAACCTCAGGTAGGCTTCCAACGTACACTGCCTTGGTAAGGATTAAAGTCCATGTGTTTGGAATGGTGTTGGGGATCACACTATTGGGAGTCCAAAAATGGATTTTATGGTTGATGCTTACTCTAATCCCATTAGATCCATGCTCAGTGTGAGAAAGAAGAGGTAATAGAAACATGACGATCACATTGTGAATAGTGAGTCCTTGGGAATTGGAGTGGGGTTTACCTGTGGTTAGAATCCCAATAACAAATCCAGGACTTACTCGTGGTTGGCATCCCACAAGTTGGCGATTGGGACTTATTCTAGGATGGATACCCAGTGGCGACAAAACCCAATTGGAGAGGCATGGGATAACGATGGTCCATATTCCCCTCTCACCACAGGTATTTGGTACAGAAGAATAAAGGAGGAGTAGGGGAACTACCTCATATAAGAAAGGATGGGGGGCTTACATCAAGGTTGTTTCCATGCCCCATGGACAGATGCCATTACAACAAAGATGATCACTTTTCATGTGAGGAAGATCTCACTCTCTTGGAGACCGGTGGGTGTGGAGAATGTGTGAGTTGGGGCTCCCCTGTATGCGATACTCGAGATGAGGCCATAGTTTAACGACATGGGTTATGGAAGATGACACTGGTCAGTTTAACGTCCTACAGATCGGAAGAGGTGGGTCCATTCCACCCCCCCTAGAACTTACATAACTGATATTTTCCTGCACTTGGGGAAGGGAAGGAAACAACAATGGAGTTATGAGACGGTGTTGTCGAGTGATCCACTTAAAGGGCCCACATTATTGTGGCTATGTAATGAAGATATATATATTACCATGCCTATGATAATAAGTGTGAGGCGAAGAAACGCAACGAGCAGTGCCACCCTAGGGATTTTGAAGTTTTTTTTGTACAAACCTAGAGGTCCGTAGAAGAGAAGGGTGTGAAACATAGATGATTTGTGCGTAAGAAGAACACAAAGATGATTTCAAGAAGAGGGACAACAAAAACATGGGATAGAGAACACACAAGGAGGGTGGGATGCACGCAAATGCAGCAGCTGCGTAGAAATGGCCAGGTGAGCGGAAAGGATGGTGTCTGTGCAATAGAGGAGGTTATCATGCAACTTGCGCATAGATGGAGAAGATTCGTAAAGAAGGCCTGGGTGAGAGTAATTTTTTTCACAATAGAGGGGGTTTTTGCACAATTGGCGTGTATCTAGAACTGCTTCATGCAAAAGTACGGGGTGACCGAAAAGGCAGGTGTGTGCGCAATAGAGGATGTTTGCGTGCAATAGTCATGCAACTAGAGAAGCTGCGTGAAAAAGTGCACCGAGGTTTTGATAACATGTGAAGGGGTGTGAGTTCAATAGGCCCAATATGTGATGACATGATTAAGGGTCAAACACAATTGGGCTCGCGCGAAGGATACATCCAAGTATACCTTTAACGGAAAATCACGTACCTAGAAGTCAACTATTTCGCATTAAAGAGGTGAATTTCGTGCAGAGGAGATGGTTTTGATTCATCAACCATATAAAGGGTGTAACAGCCCAAGATTTTATAAAGAAATATTCTTTTTAATTTTATTAATGTCTTGTGTTGTACGCTACACCAAAAGGAGCTTGCACAACACGCATCCTTGTCTTGCCTTGCATTACACGCAATCGCGACCTTCCTCGATAGCGTGTGTAATACGCAATACCGAGTTTCATTAAACAACGATGTGCTATTAAAATATTATTAAAACTAGCCGTTATGAATAGTAATAACCATTTTTTTTAAATTCTGTAAATCTTATTTTTCAAAATGAACTTCAATCTTGGATTCAGAGTATCGAATTTAGCCTAAGGTGAAATTTTGGTACTTTTCGGATAACTTTCATATTCTGATGAATAGTGAAAAATTACTAAATTATAATTAAAAACAACTTTTTTAATCGAAATAATTAATAGTGATAAATTATTAATTTGAGTGGTTTTAAAGTATATTTAGAATATATTTTTACAATTTAATACAATGTTGGTCATTGGATGTAGTTTCACATTTAAACTAGACATAAACAAGTGTCAATCTTTTGATAGATATTGTTTTTTAAAAAACACGCTATTTGTTTTAACAGCGAGATTTAATTATAAAATTAATTAATGCAACTTTTATGTTATGAATTTGGTAAAATAGACTTCATTTTTGAATTCGGAATATGAAATATAGCTTGGGATGAAATTTTGGCATTGTTCTGAAAAACATCAATTTTTGATGAATAGTGAAACTACTAAGTGGTAGGTTAAAAACTGAATTTTGCATAAAACTTAATTTTACCGCTTCTGTGAATGGAATTTCGAAACTCCGAGAGACACGGTTAATATCAAGGACTAAAATGTGGTTCAATGAGATGAAAATAATTTTTTGGTGAATAGTAACTTTTTACTTTTTTTACCACGGTTAATAGTAAATAAGGTAACTAAGGGTAAATATGATATTAATATTACCCTAACACATGTCCTAATTCTATTGGACAAGTGTAATTCGAACAAAAACAAACTTAGGAATAAAATATGACCATTTAGGCCCACTTGGATTAGATTAGGACATTTATTATTAATTTATTTAAAGAAGGGTTAAAATAGTTAAAATCAAAGTTTAATAAGTAAATCATTTTTAATATGGGGTTATAAATAAGATAAATTCGACTATAAATATTCATTAGAAATCTAAAAAGATTTCCTACATAATGGTATTTTATTTGTAAATTTTAGACATCAAATAATTTAATTAATTTATGACACAATGATGATGCAGTAATTATCTTATTTATGAAATATTGACATAATTGATGTTATAAACACCAAAATAAATGTAATTTGAGAATATTTATGAATTCCACTAATTTTCTAGGTTACTATGATATATTAATGTTGATTTAATCAACTTGGATCGAACATTTAATTCTGTTATGACTTTCACAAAAATCATATATCAAATAGTGTCAAAATTGACACAAAATAGTTTTTAAATCAAATATTATATTATTAATTGTTATTGTATTCCTAAAAATCTAAGGTTCGGCCAAATGACTTAGAAAAGGATATATATATTAATAATAAACAATTTGGGGTTCTTTTGGCATGTTATAGTAAGTTTAGTAACCATATAGTGAAAGAAAACAAAAAGACATGGTAAAAGTTAAATTATTTAACTTAGAGTTAAATTTAATTGATAAGGTTAAAATAATATCCTAAACTTGTCTAAATTCTATTGGTTGATAGGATTTCGACCCCTCCCCACCTTAGCTTCGAAATAAGACCCTTTGGAACCATTATAAACCGATTTTGACTTTAATATAAAATAATATTTTGAGATATTCCTAAGGTGCCCCTCTCCTCCCTTATAAAAGGACACCTCCTCCCCCTCCTCCTCACAACAATTTGAGCTCTCAAGCTCGGCCAACCCCTGCCAAAATCTCTTCTCCACTTCCCTAGCAACATCCTAGAGGTTCTGGTCTTCCTCAAAGACCAATTTTAGTGCCCTAAGAGGAGGTCTCAAAGAGGCGCTTCAAAGAAGAGGTAATTACCGTTACCAATTCTTTCATCTTTATTTCTTCTTCCACTTCTTCTTCTTAGGTTGTTTCATTATGAAGTAATAACATCAGTATCACTAATATACTGATATGTTATTTTAAGTATGAAACATCCTTATTTCACCATCTATCCATCCTAAGGAAAAAGAAATCACCGCGCGTGCGTACGTACGGAATACCGTCTCCACGCCGTGGTGTAATCTATTTTCCACCACCACCTTACATGGATGGGTATAATGGTGTAAAGAATAACTATACATAGTTATTACAACATCATATTGATTCTTATATATTGTATAATCCACTCCAATTCAATTCAATATTTATGGAAATGATATCATCGCTCGTGCGTACGTACGGACTACCGTCTCCACGACGCGATGAGATTCATTCTTAATGATTAACCATTCATGAATGATTATAAAGTATATATAATAAGTACTAATGAAATATATGACATAATAATGATACTGGATTTATATATTTATATATATATATATGTCATCTACTTACTTCATTCAAAACAATAAGGAAAGAAAAACAGCGTTCATGCGTACGTACGGACTACCGTCTCCATGAACGGTGTTTTTAATTTTATTTATCTATCTATTATATATATATATATATACTGAATATATATGATATATAAATCATATTTTATATTCTGGAAGTAAGTAAATCATGATATAAGTAATAATGATGTGAAGAACAACAAGTCAAAACACCTACGATAAATGAAACGATTTTACCCAAAACGCTTCTTTAACATGGAATTTACAAAAGAACGGGTAATATAATGTCATAAGTGAACCATATATGATATCATAACAATGAATATGATTCTGTAATAAGTCAATAACATTATTTAAATCATTATACAGGAGGTTCGGACACATACGAAGCAAATCGGACCTAAGGTAAGGGAAATATCACAATCTCATTTTTATCCGAGATTGTTTTTACTTTGGTAATTACTGGGGTGTATTTTATCATCCACGTCCATGTTTCATCAATATGTAATATTATTTCCATCCACCTACAATTGTTTAAATCCATTTTTACCCTTCGGTGAGTTCTTAGTAAAAGAAATGAAAGGAATCTTTTGATGTTTTTCGTACGAGGTACTTTTTGACTTTTCCGACAAAAGTACAAAGAATGTTTTTTTTAACTTATACGGAACGAACAGATTTATACTGTTTTATAAAGCCTTATTTTCATGAAGCTTCCTCTAAAAGATTTCATGACTATTTTCAATAAAATCTCATTCTTTTAAAATTGCATGATGTTTTGTGAAAAGAAATTGATTTTGAAGAAGAAAGGATATTTTCCTCAAGAATTCAATTCAAGTGTTTTATCAAAATTATTTTCCATATAAGATAATAAAGGGTTCTGTTTCTATCCATATTTTTACATTGATTTGACTATGTTGTGATGGAATTATGTTTATGAATTCCTTTATCTTATATGAATGGTTTTATGATGTCAGGTTGTTTAAGAATCCCATTTTTATTACATGGGTTATGAAATGATGTATGATTTATGATTTTGTGGCACACATAAGAAAGGATTCATTAAGAGATGGGTGGGACCTATATCTCCCTCCAATGCATTGGGTAAAGATTTTATATCTCATGAGATAGACATGGCTGGAATGGTAGGTTATACCGGTTCAGTGAAACAGGACTGAAACGAGGATTACTCGATTCAGAAAGGGACTTTGTCCACTAAGATAGTCTTGGCAATAAGTATTGACTAACAAGAAATGATTCTCTATGATTATGTGTGTATGCCACAAAGTTTCATGTTTTAAGTTATGATTATTGGGATTACATTTCACTTCTATGATATATCCCATGTTATGATATTATGAGCTCTTTTGCAGGTTAAGATTTCCAAAAGGTATGTATATGATGTGATTGATTTTTCTTTTGTTTACCCTTACTGAGCATTTGAGCTCACCCTTTTATGTTTTATTTTCCCCAGGATATAAAGAATGGTTTTAGGTAGAAAAAAGGGATGACCTTTATGGGAGATATTGAAGAACTTTCACCACGATTAGAAGATTACGTTCCGAGTTTCCAAAGACACTAAACTATTATGATCCTTTAGTGTGTGTTTTTGTTATGTACTATGTATTCCGCAAAAGTAATGTAATGTTCATGTACGTTAGGCTTCGGGTCTCTACAAAGGGGAAGGAGAAACCTTTATTTATTATAGATTGGTGTCATCAGATCTTCACTATTGTTGACCTATGTGGAAAATCTTGTCCTGATGTTGGTGGCACGAAGGTTTCCACACCTGCACGTAAAATAGCTTCGGGTCCCAATGTCAGTGGTGTGGGTGTTTCCTTGCCCATGTGTAAAACACACTCCGGTCCCACTATATTATTCATGTGAAAATGTTTTTTGGAACTGACCTTCGGTTCCTTCACGAATCAGTCGTTGAGTTGAAATATGCCTTCATTTTATCCAGTGAAGCACTATTTATGCCTTAATAAGATTTCATCGTTTTCAAATGCCCCCCTTAGAATTAGATCTATCAGGGGAATTAATGTTGTATTCTGAGGGAATCATCAAGAAATCCAATCTTTTGAGGGTGGTGCACATAAAACCATTATGATTCATGTAATTAATTTTTCTCGTGCTTGAAATTTTAGCTCCGTTATTACAAAAACTCTTAGGGGTCCCACTGATTCTATAGATTTTCTCACACGATAAGCACGATGCTCTCATGCATGGAAAATATCATGCCTTTTCACATATTCTAAACTTTATTGTGTGCAATCCCCTTAATTTGTTTGTGAATTTACTTATAGGGTTGGTTTTTTCTATGCCGCATCCTCTGTATTTCACAAAAATTTCTGATTTTTTGTGCTTTGTGCTTCACATATCGAGAAGGCTCCATCAAAATTTACTGAAAGAAGATGGGTGATAATTTGATTGATACGAAGAGAAAAGCTACAAATGCCACTCTAAGGGCCGAGATGGTCATGAACCCTGACTTTTATGGTGCCCAAAAAGTTGTATCGAACTACCAAACTCACATCAACATGTTGAACCCATCCCTTAAAGAGAATGTGTTGTCTGACAGCCTACTTATATGTGACTTTGGTATTTTATAGGAGCTACATGTGACAAGATTCAAAGTTGATACATTGTGGTCATGGGTGACCTGTAAATATGATCTCCACTGATATAACATCACTAACAAAGACCATCCTACAAGAGAAACTAAGAACATGGATGTTTATGTCCTAAACCCGAGGACCAGAACCATCTTGAGAAATGAGCTGACCACCAACGATTCTCCATCCCATTAGGCAAGTACCATCTGATATAGTATCTCCGATGAGACTAAATGTTGGATTCCAGACTAAGAATTGAGTTCTGGAGGCAATTTTACAATTGAGTGGGCCTTTGCATATTGGGTACGCCCATCATGTGATCAGTTTGGGGAAGAACTGTGACAGATATGGCTGTTTGAGGTGGTAAGGATATGTTTTATAAGTAGTTGGGGTGCAGTTTATTTATATACTCATTACATTATATTAAATTACTTTTACATTAATATAAAATTGGATCAAATTGTGGAAACTGTTGGATATGTGTTATGATGTGGTAAATTTTCCTCTCTTTTTCTCAAATAACTGATATGGTTTAAGAAAATTTATTTTTTCCCCAATAATTTAACCTTTTAAATTAATTTACCTTAACAACAATAATCTATATTTTTTACATTGGTAATTTATATTATAAAAAAAGTTAATTTCATTATAACATAAAATTGATATTATAATTCAAAATATATAATATTTTCGAAAATGAATTATAAAAAATAGATTAATATTAATTCTAAAATTATAATTATATAATGTGTAAATCGATTTTTTTAAAATATATAAATTAAATTCTAATATATCTAATAACATTATAAATATCATCATAATATTGATAAATATATAATATTACCTAATAAATACATATTTGTATAAAAAAATGTTTTGAAATTTATTTATAAATAATAAAAACAATATTGTAAATATGATGAATTTTTATTTTAAATTAATATAAAATTTATATTTTCAATGAAATGTTATTTACAATATTTTTTTTTTATAAATTATTAGTTATTTCTATAACGACATAGTATTTTTTAACAATTTATATTGAGTATTGATTTATATACATTCACACTGAAAAAAGAAAATTAATTATTTTAAATATAATAAAATATAATAATAAAAAACATTATATAAATAAAAAAATATCATTTAATAAAAACTCTTAAATTATTTTATAGGATTTTATTTAATTTTTTTTAATTATTTAATTAATATTATCAAATTATAATAACAAAATATCATTAAATTGAATGTTTTTATTTTGTTAATTTTAATAGAAAATTCAATTTAAAAAAATATATGTAATAACATTGAATTTTGAAATTAATAATTACATGTTTAAATTAGTCTTATAGGTCTCTATAAGACATATATATTAGACATTTTTTTAAGATAAATAATGGTTGTAGTCACAAGTGTTGATTTACCTTGCATGGATATCATACTGATCTGAATGAGATTGAACATCTCCCATATACGATTTCATTCATGTCAAACTTGTTGAACCTCCTCATGAGATATATATAATCGATACCTAAGTGATTATTCCTCCCATAAAATTTTGAAAATATAATCCTTACAATGAATTTTTCTACTACATAAATCCATTATATTCATATATATATATATATATATTTCATATTTTTCTTAATTATATGTATACCTACTAATTTATTAGAATCATTATAACTGAAAAATTTAATACATAATGTATTTTATTAAAAAAATGTCTCATGGTTATTATTGTTTGGATATTTCATGTAAAACATGTTATTCAAGGAAATATATATTTTGAAGGGAAAATAATGACAAAATTTCTGGGATGTTACACTATACACCCATAGTATAATTTCATACATTAAATTGTATCAATCACCTAAAAACATATTAAGGTAACATTTTCTTCATCGTATCATCATGTTCACATGAAGCTTACCCAAACATATGATTCCATCACATAATTTGACTATGTCAGTTGTCTTTTTTAGCGACATCTTATCTCGACAATCCAAAATCTCCACTGGTTATTCTTCGTATGATATTTAACGTTCTGGTTATTTGCCATATATTTTTATTACATATTATTGATATGGTATTTAATTCCATATAATTGAATCATGGAAGACATCACGTACTATTGAGAGGATTTGAGGAAAATAAATGATATTTGATATCCCCAATATGATAAATAATATGTATTAGACTATATATAGATTATCTTTTCCTCTTTCAAAATTCTCATAACCCTATATAAATGAGATATTTTATAGAGAACTTTATCACAAATTGAGACTCTATATCTCATCGAATATCATCATCATGGTTTTTTCAATGATCTTTTCATTCATGTTTTAATAAATGAGTTATTCTTTCTGTAACATCTCTTTGAAATGATTAGTGATTAAAACAATTATTTCATAAAATTTATCACAATATATTAGACTTGAGAATCCATTTTACTACAAATATTAATAATAGTCCACTTATATAATAGTTGAGAAACTATTATTATATTTTGATTCAATCTGAGGAATATTTGGAATAAAAATTCAATTGAATTGCATTGAGAATTATCTACGAATATATTCTTCTTTTTTGAATGTCCGTTTCAGATTGATGATTTTTTAGATGATTATATACAATGACAAAACTCAGTTCTATGCCTACTAATTTTTCAGGATTTATATAAAATGTTATTGTTAACCTATTATTTCAATCTGATTCAATTTTAAATGATAATACATAAATCCGTATAACATTATTTCTATATAAAATTTTATGTTAATTGACTGATAATTTATCTCAAATTTTGAAGAAGGTTTTTAAATTTGTTAGCAGATCCACCATTACACAAATATTATTGATACTATTATAAGTCTTATGTAGATTTATAAATAAATCATTGGCGATGTTATCCCATTTCTATATAGGTTTATTTAATTTATTTATAATCTAATATGGCATTGGCCACTCATCTAAAACATTTTGCCTTAAAAATAATCAAGATACATACTCAAGAATACCACATATATTTTCCCCCACAAAAAGACATTCTTAGGACCTTTATACCCCTCTTTTCCTTAATGGGTGTATAGAGAATTATATGTTATTTGAATCACCTCACAATAAATTCAATTTTGGTATTTATGGAATATATATTTACAACCCAAATATTATAGATCCTATATTGTTTGTATTGAACTATAGAATTAAAATTTCATTAAACTATAACTCCATATAATATATTGAATCTTCCATTGTTTTTAGATAGATGGATGGTTGAAAAAAATGTTCTAAAAAAAATTATTTTGTTCCTTCCCTTATAATTACCACATATATGCATTAAAATCAATAATGATTGGGTACCTTACAATAAATATTATAGAATGGTTAGCATGATCCTTTGTATTGATAACATATTTACCCTTGTTTATCTACACTAAATGATAAACTGTTTAGAAATCAGAGACATATATTAACTCTTCCTATCTTAATTGTAAATTGATCTACTCATTCTATATAAATATATTGTTTAATCGATTTTTATTGATATTTACATAAAACCTTACAGTATTATGGTAATTACACTATGTAAATAATGAAGATATAACTTTTGTTATCTCTATGTTATGTGTGAGTTGATTTTTCTCTTGGGTCTCCTATTAGATGGATTCATAAGAAATTACCTTATAATCTTTCACCAGGAATCATCGGATGCCCATGATCGAAGAAGAAATTTATTTGAATACCCTTATCCACTACAATGTAATATGAGTATCTTTTTGGTGACCAACATCTTCATAAAATACATGGATACGTCACCACATTATTATATCCAAATAAACATCAACCCATTCCTTAGAAAAATAGATAGTTGATATGAAAATGGTATAAATGTTCTCCTGAATTATCCTTAATATCATGATATCCCGAGAAAATTATAGATCAGTATCATAGCAGTCAGTCTAGGGAATTCTTAAATTACCTTTGATATTGAGGAATTGATAGATATTACTATTCTTGTGATTATAGGTCCAATGAAGGATAAATTTCATTACCAAAATAATGACTTGGTAAACATAAAATATAGTTGTTCATCTCATTAGTACATAATTACAATCCTAATATACATTTCATGATTCTCTTCAATTATAGAATAAAGGAAAATATCATATGTGAATAATTACATTAATTCATAATGGAAACCCCTACAAATATTATTAATTACACCTTTGTAGATTTAAAATGAATTTTTCATTTTGAAATGCATTACAATAAATTCTTACGTACCATATCTTCAGAGGAATTATTTAATTATAGTGGCACAATATTTTAATAATAAAATATTACATCATAGAATTTAAATATTTGGTACATAACATTATGATCCATGATATAGTTCTGTATGTTTAGTGTAATTGGAATTATGTATACATAATAAAATATTTAATAATAAATCTCCATCATCTTCTTCTCTTTTCATCACAACTTTCACCCTTCATAGGAGTATCATAATTATAAACACTATTCATAACCTGGGGAGTGGAAAAATAAGAAAGGGTAAGATCAGATACTTGCTAACGGTTATAAAGTTAGTTATCAATGATAACTTAAATATAACAAGTTCATTTATGTTTTATAAAATTATATTAACATTTAAAAACCGTACTAAAAATATCATAGAACATAATCATGATTCGGGAGATAAAATAACCATGTTTACAAAACATAAATCGAAATGGAATCAATTATCATGATCCATGAGAAAATAAAATTGTAATAAAGAATATGTTTATTGTATAAACATATTCAGAAAAAATAATTTTATTAGTGAAGGACTACTACCAAGTAAATAATAGTGGATTGGGTTCAAACACAACTCCATCATATCATTATTGAATAGTCACTCTATAGAGTATCATAATGTATATAAAATCATACTAAACTGAATTTAATTTCCATTCCTATTTATATTATCTGATGAGATATTAATTTATTCCCAATGAATTAAAGGTTTATACAATTTTAATTCCATGTGACATATGATTATAATCTATTCATATGTATTCCAAAATATTATTAATAATTATTCATATTTAATAAATAATATAAATTAAACATGTTTCATAAATATTTCAAAAATTCAACATAACATTACTTTTGTATATTAAACTTGATTAATAAAACTATTCTCATGATAATAAAAAATTATCCATAGAAGTAACAACGATGGAATCATTGGATCAAATCACAATAAAGTATAATTTAAATAAAATAATATCATCTTTGATAAAAATTCCGATAAATTATCACCTCGAATATTTATTTAGTAAAATACCCTTTTATCATTGAAATTTACATTCTAAAATATAAAAATTTAAAATATATTATGGAAAATAATTTATTGAAAATAAATTTCAAAACATTTAAATGAATTTTAATACTATTGATTGGTCATTATGGTGGTAAATTTCATTCATGTCATATACATTATAATAAATATTCCTTTCACTGTTTCAGTAAAATGTTAAAATTCTTCATTCAAAAAATAAAATTGATATTAAATTTAAACAAATTTGCAAAAAATATTACACATTTGTAGAAATTAATATACAAATTAAATAAATAATATTGAAATTCAAAATGATTTTTTAGAAATCCTAGAAATTGATAAAAACAAAATCATCCGAAGAGGGATATACTGTCATATTTCAATAAATACAATCATATATTCTATTAAGTACATAAATAGAAGAATAAGAAAGGAAATAATATAATTTAATGAAATAAATAGATAATAAAAAATTAATGGGATTATTAATAGGTTGAATGTAAAATTTTTTCATTAAAAACTTTAGCACATAAATCATGATAAATAGTGACATTGTAACATATATCCCTAATATCAAGTTCGTACTGCCTCAAATGAAATTTTTTATTATATTTAATATATTTACATTAATAATAGTTCTGTAAATGGATCATGTATAATATTATAATATTATATATTGCACACTTATATATTTTTAACACCCATTTATTAATAATTTATTTCTGAAATCGTTACTTTCTGTAGTTATGTGTTTTTTTTATCATGAAAAATATAATTTAGTTTTTTATTGCTTTATACTTATATCCTATTTCTATCATTTCCATAGTGTAAATATGTATATAATTATCACATATATTCAACATATATATTTATATTTGTCAATAGTTAATAGATATAGGGAAAATAAGTACAATGTTCACATAGAATGTATATCGTATATATACATGAACACTGTTTTTAAATTTCAATGGATGTGAAAAAATGTTGATAAATAATAATTAAAATTTATAGACTCAATATTATATCATATATATGTATCATAAATATTCATTCAAACTTAAAAAACATTATCAATGTAACGTGAAATCATTAAATAAATTACATCCTTCATGAAGGTGGTAATACACTCTTACGCCAGAGCGATATAATCATTTCCATTATATGAGATGGTATGAAGGTATAAATAACAGTATAATTACAAACTAATATAATTTTTTTTAAAATTATAATAGTTATAATAATCATTGTACCCATCCATAGAAGATGGTTATGTGAAATAAATTATATCACTACTTGGAGGTAGTAGTCCATATATAAGAATGAGTGATATGTTCAACTTTCATTTGATGGATAGATAATGGATATTAGTGTTTACATAATAGTAATAACATTTAATTATATTTAGTATAATTAAATTCTTATTTTTTTGATGAATATTGAATATTTTTTGAGGTATAAGAATAAATAAAGAGGAAAATGATGGAAAAGTTGATTAAATCACTTTATAAAGGCATACTTTAGATTATTTGTAGTGTACATTTGGAATGTAAATTTATGAAAAGCAGAAAAAATAATTTATAATTACAAATTTTGGAAGAAGAATTTGCTAGGATCTGGTCAATCTATTTTGGTAAATGTTTTGTAATGTAGAGAAATGTGGGGTATTATTTTATAATAAGGGGAGAGGACAGACATTGAATTTCCATAAATAATAAAATATAATAATTTAATTCTCTATCGGAATACGCAACAATAGATAGATATTTTTATTTGGGGCATGATAATATTTAAATATTGCTAGAAAATAGGTTTTATTGGAGTATAATTATTAATTACTCCCAGTTCACATTTTTAACCCCCTTTATAAACATGTTTTAACCTTATGTCTAGTAAAAATTTATTGTAGTTGTTACTTTTAATTATGTAAAATATTAAATCGACTTGATTAGAAATTCATAAAATGATTATTCAAAATCTGGAATCCTCTTTATCAATTCTATTCTAGAATGTATTAATTTACATCAAAATTAGACATTCAAAACATGATAGAAAATGATTTAAATGGAATTTGTTTTAATAATTATACTATTTTTAATATATATTATATAATAAAGTTAATTTAAATTATTTTTATTGGTTAATACATAATGTAAATGAATTTTTTTAAACAATTTTAACAAAAGATGTAACTTTTTACATGCTTTAAAAAAGGTAATTTTTTTTACCAAATTAGTATTATCCAATTAAATAAAATACCCATTCAAAAATGTAAAAAAAATTACATATAAAATAATTTTGAAATTTAATTTTAAGAAAATTTTATTTATTTATTCAAATATTATTTCTATAATTGTAAAACATATTTATAATATTTTCTCACAAAAAATCAATAAAGACC
Source organism: Viscum album (assembly GCA_963277665.1). Classification (NCBI taxonomy): domain Eukaryota; kingdom Viridiplantae; phylum Streptophyta; class Magnoliopsida; order Santalales; family Viscaceae; genus Viscum; species Viscum album. The sequence continues at coordinate 233,180,781 of OY728157.1, read as the reverse complement.
ATTTTTGAGATAAATGTATTTTTTGAGAATATAATGTCTCTATAAAGATAATATTTTTGTTATATATAAAATTTCGAAATACATTAAAAAACAATTCCAATTCATTCATCAAATTTGACTACTAGGTTCTCACATTATACTTTATTATGTTTTATCTTTTTGGTTTTTCCTATATCATAATCTAATGGAGAAATTACATTTATTTAATGAGAAATATTACATAAACTAATTGGGTGGTATATTGAAACCCCATTAAAATTAATTTCACCATTTATATTCCATCAAAATTATATAAAAAATTAATATATCATTATTGTTTTACATATTGGGGTTTCCATGATTATATATTAAATATTTGATACTTCATGGGGACTTATTTGGGTGAGTAATCTTATTCCATTTCATATTACCTCTATGATCCATTATTTCTATAGGTTCTTCATTATAGTAAATATCTTGCTCCACTTATGTTACCTATTATATTTTTACAAGGAGTGGATTAGGAATGTACTTGTATATGGGAGAAATGTGGAACATATTTTCAACATTAGATAGGATTAGTGGATACTCAAAGTGATATATAACAATCCATACTTGATCAGTAATATTGAACAGAAAAATATAAATATGGTCACCTTTTTATATTTAGAAATATCATAAGAATATTCCATGGAGAAATTCAAAAGAATAAATTTTCACCAACATTGAATTTTAGATTTCACATATTATTGTTAGCTTAACTTATTGAGTCTAATCTATATTCATTTACTATTTAATGTTTATTAAATTATATACCATTTCTATATTAAAATATGTTTAAGTAGCATTATTATTCAAACTTCATCTGACCGGGATTGTCCTTTAAACATTCTTCCATGATGTTCATTGTAAGGAAACATATCAAAACCTGAGTGATTGTGATTTATCTACGAAAACTATATATAGAGGAAGGTTTTGATCACAAACAACCTTAAAATCTATAGAATAAGATATACAAATATCCTTTGGGTCTGAATAGATCTCGTTGTCTAACCATTATTATTATATATAAAATAATTTTTTAAAACTCCCCAATGACAGCGTACCCATGTTATAAGGAAAATCCACAAGAAAACAACATGGGGACATTACCCTACGAATGATGTCCCAAAACCACCCTCACATAACCACCCCATTACATTGAAGAAAATCATGGATCCATATAATTTATAATACAATGTGGTACTAATCGGAAATGTATCACATTATTACATTGTATTCTAGTAATTTTATCAAGAGGGAAATATTCTCTATTAGAAATGATGTTTCTTAATAATGTAATGAGATCAACTACAACCCAAATTGAATTATTTCGATTATAGGTTTTATGGTGTAAGTAGAAAAATTCTATAGTTATGTCGCATCATTTCCATTATTGTATAGGAAATTCTTTTAACAAACTTTTTGGATTATTCCTCCAAACCATAAAATTCATATATACCAATCACTGAGATATATACTCAGAAAAATATATCTTCATGTAATCAAATCATAAATTATCATTCAGATCTATATACATTTTCATAATTCTATAATGAATGGAGATTTTATATCTATGTGAATCTTCCAAAAGCTCATTATTTATTAATAGTATAGAAGGTAGAAAATCATGGATTATTCACCGCATAATTCCATAATAATCAATAAATTACTTTGAGATAATTCTTACCATATTTTATAGTTTTAAATCTTCATTTTCATCTATTTTAATCAACATGGGGATAAATAGTTGGACACACAATTGAGAAAGATATGACCATCTTGTTTTATTCATAAGTTCTAGATAAATCATTTTGAAATCTAGAAATATTTTATCTTTTGTGGACATCATAATATATAATCTAGTATAATCCTTTTAACTCCAAATATTGGGCACCATGTTCCCATTCTGTTGGGGGAAATTTATTTAGAATTCATAAATATTAATAAACTACAACCACCTTCTATTGCATATAACCAACACTATTTTGTGAATATATACTATACTCATTTATGATATTCATATATGTCACCCCTTTCCCTATAAATATTATGCCTTTATATAATAGATGAAAATTTTATGAAAGTTAAAAAAACCTTAGTTGGTAAATTTTTGTCATGAAACATCAATTGTCATGAGAAATTAGTTATCACCACATCATTTTTCAAATGGGTGCCTCCTAGTCAAATTTAATGCCTCTCTACAGATTAAAATACATTCACTACTTCAAGGTAATATAAGTATAATAACGTTGACCCTAATTCTTATATGATTCATTAACATTTCGGAAAAATCATCCATGAAAAGAAACTTCGTTTCATTACATGTTAACATAGTTCCATGATTAAATGGTTTTTTAAAAATTATCTAAAAAGTATTGGTAGTATTTATAAAAACAATGAAATCTATGGATATTATTTAGACTATTTCGATGGAGACAATATTCATTGAATAATTTCTTTGATGTATCCAGTAATATAGCCTTGGATTAGATTTTATGATCAAAAAATGGTTCATTTTTTTGAAAAAATTAAATCATTGTAAATTTTAAATATAAATTCGATTTATTTAGTTTCATCATTATTTTCCTCTAATTAACAAAATTTATTACTTCATCAATGAATATATAATAATATAATCAATAAATAATACACAAAATAGATGATGTTATTCTCAAGATAATCTATTAATTAAATCATTGATAAAATGGAGGTATTAGTAATATTAAACTACATCACAATAAATTAACGGTGTCCAGACCTTGTATGGAATGATTTCAGGGGAATATCCTCATTTTTTACACTATATTAGTGATATCTAAAATGATGGAAAATATTATGAATGTTTTGATCTCTATGAATTTGATAAAAATTTCATCAATATTTGGAAAATGATACTTATTCTTGATATGGATCTTGGTAAGTTACAGATAATCAATGAAAATTAAAGTCAATACATAGTTCATATTAACAAAAAGAACAACAAACCCATATAGTGATTCATATTTCTGAATAAATCCATTTTCAAAATTATACTAGAGTTTCTTCATTAATTTATGCAACTCAATAGTTATAATCCAATATAGACACTTTAACAAATGTGTGTCTCTAGGTTTAATTTATATTTAAAAATCAAAATCATTATCAAGTGAAATAAAATTAAATTCTTTTTAAGGATATAAAAAAACCTAAAAATTAATTATTTCATAAATGAAGATTTTTCTCAAAAACATATGAGATAATAATTCATTTTGAATAGGATTCATGACCTATGTGAAATATGTAATTCCCATCAGTTGTTGTTCTTTATCATAACTCTAACCAAATGTCATAAATTAATCATAATATCAAAAAAAATCTCTTACTCATTAATATATATATATTTTTTTAAAATAATGTCAATCAATGACAAAGAAATTTTAAATTCATCTATATTACAAATGTGATGTTCAGAAAGAATTATATTCCCAAAAAATTCAGTAGGATGAAAATCGTAGACATGAGATCTGATCCCCATACCATTAACTGATTTCACTAATAATTGAATATATAATCATTTGGTTTTATTACGATACCCTTATCAAATTATTTATATGATAATAGTTGTTAAATAAGGAGTTAATTAAGATATTATCATTTATAGAGTTGAATTTAAGTGGTCCTTTAACCACGTCATTATCAACATCAAAAACAGTGATCACATGATATTAAACCTTGTGGCTAGTAATTATCAGTTGTTAACATCGATCATTGTCCTTAATTACATCTTTATTTTATTTTCAAAATCATGATATTTATGTGTGACTACAATATCAATTTCCACTTTTGTATCCCAAAAAATGATTCTTCCATATCTAGTAATATCACTTTCAGAAAACTCCCTTTTGAGAATTGGTTATAATACACATAATAATTCTCAAATCATACATTTTGGTTAGATAATAATATAAGAATATATTGATTAATGTTATGTAATAATTGCATCATTTTTAGTATTTAGTTCTCCATCCGTCAAGTTTAGCAAAAGGTATTCCTTATACATTTTTATGGATATTACAACTAAACTACTTATTTAATTTTTTTCATAAAATCATCCCACAAATGGATTCAATTTCATCTCTTTGAATATTTATCATGATATGAGTCATACAATGATCTAATTATTCATGAAAAATTTAATAATATGAAATATATTTTTCGTTATATAATCTCTAGAAAGTTGAAAAAATCAATTTAGTGGTGAATATCCATTTCAAAGATACTATTGGATTAGTAGAATAACTAATGTAAATAAAAGGATTCGTCATGATGGACTAAAAACAATGTTCTTCCATCAATTTAATTTTTCTAATCACACAAGTATTTATATATTGAGATTTTTATTGATATAATAAAACTGGTTTTTTATTCAAGATCTCATAAAATTTTGTTTTCTTGGATGAAAATCATTGCATTGACTATCAAATTCATTAGTAAAACAATTATTTTATGTTCAATACAATGTGTAAGGCCATAATGTATAATGTAAATATTAATAACAATAGTGGAAAATAACAGTAGTCATTAAAAGCTATTATATTTTATATAAATCATCACTCCTTTTCAATATATTATGTCGTAGAATTGAACTATGATATTCATGGTCTACATGTATTCAAATACCTCATGATGAACCATAAATAAAATTAAAATTAACCCAAAAAAATCCGAAGGGAATTTAAAACCACATGAATTTTTATGGAACACACATTACAGACCAAAAACATGGTTGGGATATACTAGGACAACCATTGTGATGTTTTTAACCCTAGATTCATATTCACCCAAACAACATCCACTTTTAGTATCATGAATGGGATGTTTTCCTCGAAAACCATAATTTTTTTTTTACTATTACATAGAATGTTATGATATACATTGGATTATAAAAAAGGATCTAACTAAATTTCTCTCATCATAGTATCCAAATTTAAATAAATATTTCTATGATAAGAAATATATAAATACAATAGTATCAAATATTTATATTACAGCTTAATTGATTAATATTAAATACACATCAATATGTTAAATTCCATAATAATTTATTATTATTGTCTTTGGAAACATATATTCATGATTATATTATTCATAATAAATCTTCATTATGTCACACTGTGTTCTTTTGAATTAGTACAAAAAATATACATATCATACATAAATTCATTCTACATATCCATGTGAAATTTAAAATATAAATACCAAACTTAGATGTTTACTAATTGTATGCAAGTGATATATCAATGAGCACATAATCATAATAGGTGAAATATGGTATAAGACTATTGGAATGGCATATGAAAACCAAAAAATTAATATCATTGATATGAACCATGAGTCGTGGTATAATGAATGCAATTTTAAACGACAAAAATTTGAAAGGAATCAAAGAATATAATCCATGAGGGAAAAACATAAGCATAATACATATGTTTTTGATGTATTCCAAATCGTAGAAATAAATTTCCGTGGGAATATTAAACAGGTAATACTATCATAGTGGATTTTGTTAACTCCTCATTCTATCATGCCATTAGTCAAGGTTCAATCCCATGACTATCATAGTGGAAAATGCTCTACACCAAACTTGGTTCCCCCCAAATACAGTCCATATTATATAATTAGATATATTTCCTTACATAATCTATTATAGGAATATATAAATAATGTCCCACTAGTCATATTATCCGAATCTATTCATATCTATTTCATATGATTAGATATCATTCATCATATGTCATAAACCATGAAAAATGAATGTTTTTTATAAAATTTTCAACATTTCATTTTAGCATTGAACATGTAAACTAAATGGGTTTCATAAAAATATTTTCATCATATTCGTGAACCATACATATGGAGAATTAGAATGGTATTAGTATTTTCATTGAACAAATGGTTCCTCAAGTGACTAATCTTGTTGGGGATGTGACACCATGCACACCTCCCCAAATGCTAGATGAGTTTGAATAACAGTGGGGTCGTATAAAATATAGTTCGGAGACTATACCCTCTTGTATTAAGTATCAATGGATATGGAAAATAATATCATTCTATAACAAATCGTGGAATGAATATTAATAATTAATTAGGAAACCAATTCATGGAATTAAACAAGTGAATAAATTAAAATAATAAATGACTATTTTATTAACAAGGAAAATATATTTCATTGAAATGTCAAAATTAATATAGAGATAAATAGAAAATAGATTAATATAATATATAAAGACCCTGGTCATGAGCACCATGTTGGTCCCATATCCATGATCTAACCCATATATTAATCCTAAATTCAACAACATTCTCCCTTTTACTTATATAAACATGAATCCTTGAAGTCTATATGGGTACCAAATGATACATGTTCTGGGTGTGAGTATATCTTAGTAGGTTTGAAACATCATATATAAATATATATTGTCTTAGAAATTGATTTCATGCAATCAATTTAATAATAGAATATTAATTTAAAAATTAATTCAAAATATGAAATAAACATGTTAATCCTCAATATCATTAGTGACGTCTGGTACTATCCCAAAACTAACTTCCACACCATAACTATTATCATAGTATAAGGGTGGATCCTTTTGGGTCATTATGGATAACAAAAATGGGTGAAGATTCACTTGTGGAGGATGTATTGCAGAAATAATATCATTATATAATGAACTATTTCCTCAGGAATCCAGAAACATTTTCATGTTCAATCTCATAAAACTTCAAATGACCAAATGGTGTTAGCTTAAAGGATATCTAGAATCACACCCTGAAGCATCCATTGTCTATTCATCTTCTCTTCAAAAATCATATATAAATACAAAGTGTTCCATTGGGGATCATGTTCCTATGATATTATCCTTAATATGGTAAAAAACATTAATTATACCCTCATGTATCAAAATCATCCATGAGTTAAATCTCAAATAACTTAACATTCCATAAACAATCATTCTCTTAGGTGCCAATCACCTCAGTGTCACATAATAAAAAAATTTATGAATGCAATTACCAATCCATAAACACATGTTTCTAATTAATAATCATAATACATAATTATCAATGTTTAAATTTATCATTTATCCAACCATGTATTTGTAAACCATTTGTGTTCCAAATTATAATCATGATAATATCAAACCTATTTCCTTTATAATTTTAAAAAAAAAGATCATTAACTTGTCTGTAAACCCAGTTATTTGAGGATATTTTATCACATGTAATAACACAATAAAAATTTAAATAGTATTCAAATTATTAATAAATAAATCAATAAATTGTGAAAACAAATCACATTTCTCTCAAAAAAAACTGACCAAGTCTAAAAAAGGACCATATACGGTACACCCATCAGGTGAAAAAAGGCCTCAAAAATGATTCTTATAGACCCAATGAGATATAATGAATGATCTAAAATGTTAAATGATAATATTAAATTAATTATTTTATTTATTTTACAACACATGTCACATTCCAATGCGATGTCACATATTTCAAATCATAGGTATACTTAAATAAGAACCATTTCATTTGTTTTAGACCACCCATCTTCATGTAGTGATAAAAAAGCATCCAATATTCAGAGAAAGTAAGAATCTAGGTTAATTTATGGTAAGAATAATACTAGATCATATATGATCATAATCCACACCAAATACAACTATGGTAAAGAGATTAAATTGTTGTAAGAGAGAGAAATAATATAGAAGGAGAAAACTATAAAAACACACATATGATTGATCACTTAATCAGGACATCCTAAATTTTTATGAAACTGTAAAACATCCTTTAAATCATGTTGGTCTCTAAATAAGAGATATATGGTTGATTGATAATGAAAATATATGTTTTTCATGGATTTAAAACGACCCTTCCTAAAAAACACAAAATGTAAATGTACTACATTTAATGTATTTTTATTTTTGTGTTACATCCAAAATCATAGTGCCTTAGGTGAAATTAAAAATACATGAACAATAAAATATGTGAAATGTAGATTCATGGTGTTTAGAAATATATCTTCATGAACTTGTTTTGGATTTTATTACATTCATGACATATTCTGTGTGAAAAATACACATCATGTAATACATTTACATGGAATATAAATGTCCTACAAACAATTGTTTTCCCAAAATTAATCAAATGTGTTAGAACCACCTATGAAGCCTTCTAAACATATGAGAACCTCGTAATCCCATTTAACACTATTATACCAGTATTAAAATAACTAAAACAATAACAAATCCAACAATTGTATTTTATTTTCTTGAACAAATGATCTCCATCTCGGAAATAGAATCACACAAAAAAGTTTTAATTAAAATGTAATACCATATAAAATCCATTTAAATAAAAACACAAAGAATCACATTCTGAGGAAATAATGGAATCTTACAACCACCTAAACATATAACATCTCTTCCCAGAGCTACTCTATGATTCATTGTATTTTCTCAACAATCAAGTGTGTCTATTATTCTTACGTATCAGACTCCCACTCCCAGCTCTCCAGAGCATTCCCATTATTCCACTACTCTCTAACAATAGGTATAGTCATACCTAGGGATACATATCATTAAGCTCCAGTATATGTATGAGATTTTCCTTAAAATATTAATTTACCATGAGCTCAACTTCTTAAATTTTGGCTATGTGATAATGGTTAAGATAATATCTATAAATCAATGAAATGTGAAACTAATCAGTCAGGAAATTAAATCATTGTAGAATGTATAATAAATAGGTCACAGAACTAACCATTTCTTGTATCTCAAAAAACCTAAAACCTCTGACCACTAATAGTCCTAGTTTTATGATATGATGTTTTCCCAACCTAGGTGACACAAGAAGGAAAGAAGATGGAAAATCACAAAATATATAGTTCATCTCTGATGGTTAGAATATGATTTCATCATTCTATATGTTGTCACCAACCACTTATATACATACAAAACATTCTCAGATGTACCTTTCCCACAAATCATTTAAACACGGGCATACTCACATCCAACAAATAGATATGTATTTAAATAAAAAAAAATTAACAATACTCAAATGGGGAAATTTTATTAACTATTGCAAGCTATTATTATATGAAATCATTCATGTTTTACTCCCACTAGTCACAAAATTCAAAAAATGCATTTAATATATCATTAGGATTGTGGATGGTCTCTTTATATTGACCAGCACACAGTGGATCATAGTTGGTGCTTAGTGGAATCCGCGATCCAAGATCCTTATGAAGACCACTCTACCACAAATATGTTATATGAGGATCTCTATTTGAAATTATTATTCTCTATAATCTATGAATCCAAACTATCTCACTAATGTAGACACTACATAAATCATCAATAGTGAATTTATCCTTGATATGCAAGAAGTGTGATTCATTTGTTAATATATCTATTATGACCCTTGAAAAATCATTCTTATTGGTTTTCCTCGGTAAGACAATCACCAAATCTAGAGTGGCATCATCCCATTTCTTTTTTAGAATGGGTAGAAGCTGATACAACCTAGCTAGTCTCTCATGATTAGAATTTAATATCTAATTGGAGAAATTGTTCTTTATAAATCCCTTTACCTCATTCATCATTCTCAGTCATGAGTAATATATATAGAGATCACAGTATGACTTCATCAAACTATGATGTACCACCCATCTACAATCATTAAACTCACACATATTATTAACACATAAGATCATTGGAATTCATACTTGTCCATGGTAACAAAGATAAATTTAACATCCATGAGACCTTTTAAATTGTGTCTCCAAACTATATATTTAATCCCACGAATATAAGGCTTCCAGAATAAATAACTTTTCCTTATTGATATAGCCATGTAGAAATTCTATAATATATATCAAATTTGGACCTACTAATACCTGGGATGCCAAAAAATCAAGATAAAAATACATATATTGTTCTGTCAGCCACATCTCATTGAATTATTCCTATGATACCTCCATCTACAAATTTTTTGTCAAGTCATTAGCAATTGTGTTTCCCTTCCCATTGTGTAATCCAGCTCAATGTCAAAAGAATATATAGAATCAAACCACATCCTCTATTAATGGTTCTGATCTTGCCAGTAAAAATACAATTGAGGATACTTTGGCCTTTTTACAATAATATCACCTCACTGAAATGATAGTGTATCTATAATATCAGGGTGTGTACTACTATAGCTAACATTAGATCAAAAATATGATAATTATTCAAATGAGGACTCATCTGTTATGATCCATTAATAAAAGAATGTCCTCCTGTATAAGAATATCATTGAGTAAAACTATTGATGTGTCAATGTATATGTTTTATGCCCCACCTAACAATATAAATACTATGATCATTTTTAAATATAGAATACTTATCACATCCTAAAAAAATATCTCCCACGAATCTGATGAAATAATCCTCACCTGTTTCTTGTTCAATAAAGAAATCACTTCTACCAGATTTTAGAAGTCCAAGATAATGTGTACCTAGTAGACTAGTAATCCAGAAAATATCTGAATATAAATGAAATTATAGGTTTTATCCCATGATTTATTGATTGTAACCTTTTCTGAGTCCAGTAAAACTCAATCATATAAGATTTAATGGCCCAAGAAGTGTATGATATCAGTATAGAAACCGCATTTGGATAGAATTGTAAAAAACCAATTGTATCTCAATTTACGAAATTTTATTTCCATATTTTTTAAATTGTCATGTACACAATATGAAAACAATATTATGTTGTGGATGAAAACCACTAAAAACTGGTCCATAAAAATAACAAAAACATGATTCATCAAGGTCATCAATACCTCAGGGGTGTTTATCAAACCAAATGACATCAAAAGAATCACATATAATTCATACCTTCTTTTGAAAGTAGTTTCGGGATATGTATAATGATCTCATCATAAAATAGTGTTATTTGGGAATCATGTCGATCATAGAGAAAATTTTTCAATCTATTAGCTAGTTGAAGAGATCAGTAATACGAAGAACATGTTATTATTTCTTCACCACAATCTATTTCATTCTTTTATAATCCCCAAAAAAATGAAATTTCTCATCCTCCTTCATAGAGAAATTAACTAACGAACCCCATTTATATGAACAATCCATTATAAATATATTGTCTTCTATATGTTCTAACTAAACTGTCAACTCATGAATCTCTTCCAGATAAATATGATTTGGAGGGTCAAAAACATTCTTAACAAATGTAAATAACTTGATCATAAAATAAATCATACATTGGGATGTAACCCATTGAACTATTTAAAAAATACAACATAAAAATGATATTCCACAAAGTAAATGTATAAGTACCCATTCTTAAGCATTACATAATCTAGTGAATTTATATTTAATTAACATTTTACATTCCCAATGACCATTATAATTGATTTTTTAGAAAGATATGAAAAAATTCATATATATTAGCATAAAAGAATACACTATCAATGTTGGTACAACAAAAACTGTATCCATGTTTTTCAAAATAAGTTATTATATAATAAATAAATTAAATATTTTCATAAAAATTCTTCACAACATTCATATAGGTTTCTCCTTTTCAATTACCCATCTATAAACCCTGTGAATATCATTTTTAAACATGGAATGAACACAAAAATACTAGTAATTGATTTAAAAATAAATAGAGAAACCATTATTTTAGGAATTCCTATAAACAGATGAAATCATTTTAACAAATAAATAATTTTCACCAATAAAGTATCATGTACTTAATATATGAAATATGATATTTCAATAAAACATATAAATGCATAAATATAAAATATTGGTTAATTAGATAATTACTTAATTATGATTTTGACCCGAATGACTACCATACTTTTTTAAAACCATCATGGATACCTTATAATGTTACACTCAAAACTATATTAAAATGTAGTGCACACGGTTAACCTATAGTGTAACCGACACGGTAATACATGGAGTAACCATATGTCCCACCTACAACATAAATAAACCCAATACATTGGGGGACATACGGGTCCATACCTTCATCATAATCAATCAAAAAGTATAATAACATAATTATAAATGAATAATACTTACCTATATATATAAATCCCTTTAAAAAATAATTTATAAGAGGATATTTAATGAAAATTCATTTACAAATATCATGCATTTGAAGTGATATTTGATAAAAAATAATTGAATCTGTGTACACAATATAAATCCACATAATAAAAAACAATATATTGAAAATTAATTTCACAAATAAACTAAATACCATAATATAAATATATAATAAGATTAACCTAGAGAATGAAAATTGGATTAAGAATTCCCTAACATCAGGTTCTCTGTACCAATAATTTGTTTAAATATAATGTATTTTTGTTAAAATAGTGTTATAAACATTTTATAGAAACATATATATTTTTATAACACCATATATGTCCATTATATAATGTCATTCAACCAATTTGTTAATAATATATTGTTATCTAAATTATTTCGAGTGTGTTTTTTACATTGTTTTATTGTCCGGTCATAAAGGATTTTCATAATGAATGGAAGAAAAACTAAAGAATTAGAATAAAATATTATAAATTTGGTTCAAAAATATATCATTAATCATTTTTTTTATATATGATTATGAATCAATAGATAAAATGTTACGGATATTCATTTAGACCATTTTGGTGGTCAATTAACAATCACAAAGTTGTTTCCTTATATAACATGAAATTATGTGTATAATTTAATTCCATCACATAAAATAGGTTATATAAAAAAAGTTATAATATTTTTCATCCATAAAAATGGTTTTTGTCTATATATGAAGGAGTTAATGGAAATGTATAACACAATGTTCATGATGTCGATAAATCGACACATCAGATACAATGTTTTTTTTTAGAATAAGAGGGGAAAAGAAGTATGATGATAAATTTTTCAATAAACACTTCGAAGTTATAGTAATATATGATAATATATTTTTCATTCATTATATATGGGGGGAGGTGAAGTGATAAAAAAATATAATTGAAATGGAAATAAAATAAACAGAAAAAGGATTTCTATCTTTTTATGTATCCTCATTGAGAACCACTTTAAGACATTTTTTTGGACATTGCGTATGAACTGGATGTCTTGGATATGAGAATGAGACTTTAGAAGAATATTTTCTAGAATTTGGACAGTGATAATTTATTGAGAGGTGTGAGTGGAAGAGGGTGTGATGGGTGGTATTTATAGTGGAGGAGATGAGTTTTACCTTATTTTATTCAATACATTAATATTTTTCACATGAAAAAGTAGTGTTCATTCTTGTTACCAAATATAGTAATTTGTGAATGTGACTTCGAAACATGGGTGATTCTTTAGTATAATATCATCCTTGAATCAATAATTCATGTATTTAGCATCTTTTTTAAAATATCATATTTTATTATTAACCAAAAATTGAGGTATTTCAGAATAATCCAAAATAATTACCCAACAAATTTTTTAATTTGTAGAATTCAAAAATTAACTCTATTTTGTCAAAATAATTTTCCATATATGAGAAAATTAATTTTTATTTAAAATCGTATTTTATTCCTATAATTTAAATTTTAAAACAATAACTAATTTTTTTAAACATTGATAAATAAATTAAATTATTTTAAAATTATATTATAATCACAAGGCACTAAAAATAATAATATAATAATATATTTTCTCAAAAATATTTTTTCATTTTAATCATTAAATAAATTATAAAATTGTAACTATTTATTTATTACTTACAAAAATTATTACACATAATTTATAATTTAGAAAATTTTTATTTACTTTTTCAATGATATAAATATATTGTATATATTTACTTATTTGATATATAAATTTTATTTATAACTTATTATATGAGGTTACTAGTCTATTGGTCTGATTAATACTCCTAATGGTCGTGTTAATATTCCAAAGGTCTTGTTACTATTCAATCAATATGAATTCCAAATTTTTTCTAAATAACACTTATTTCATTATAAATTTATTAAAAAAATTAATATTTAATTATCGAACAAAATGAAATTATTTTATAAGTTACTAGTTTATTACATTATCTCGTCATTGTTACCCAAAAAAACATTATCCCGTCCTTGAAATTTCATCCTCTCAATATTTATTTAAGTATTAATCATGTGAGGGTACCCTTCCCTCATTGTATTTTTAGATTCCCATGATGCTTCTTCAACCATGTGGTTTCTCTATTAAACATTAACATTGTGGTTTACCATATTCGACAAGAATTTATTATTATGATCAAGAATCTTATTAACTTTCACTTCATAAGAATGTTTTTCTTCCAACTAATCTACTTCTAGTCTCAAAATATGAGATGTATCTAGCACATTCATTCTCAACATCAAAACTCGAAAAAAATACTTCAGAGAACATCAAAATAAAAGCCACTTTGTATTGAACTTGTCAAAAATTCTCTTATATTTTATAAGGTCTAAGGAATTATGGACATCTAATTCCATTACTACCAAAACACATATATCATTTTTGTGGTGTGATAATAAGATAAACATAACCACATACTTGAAGTAAAAGTATTTCCACTTCTTATATTCATACATTTTCTACATTATTTGAGATTCCCTCATGTGTTACTGAATCATATCCACATTCTCTCCACTTACTATACTAATTCTGGTTTTATCTACATCTGTTCCCTAACATCATCCAAAAAAATTGGAGTTCTACACCACAATATTTATAATTCCTCAAACGATCACATCTGTATAATAGAATGAAATTTTTTTAGAAAACTCAACAGAATAAATATGTTAATCCCAACTTCACGGGTAGTCCATTTAACAAGTTCAAAGCATATCCTCCGATGAATTAAATTTCTCTTAGTATTTCCATTGAATTGAGGATGAAAATCATTTATGAAATTTAATTTTGTTCCAAACTTATTTTGAAGGACCTTCTAAATGATAGATGTGAACCTAGGATCATGTTCTGATATAATATAATGTGGAAATCCATGTAACCTTGTAATCTCGTTAAGGTAAAATTGAGAATGATGACCAAAATACATATTATCTTGAATGTGATGGAAATGTGATGATTTAGTTTGTTAGAAAATAATTATCCAAATCACATTGTTACATTGATATGTCATTTTTAGTCCAACCACAATGTCAATGGATATATATTCTCATTCCCTCTCTAGTAATAGAAAAAGGAAGACAACCCCCCATATATATTCTAGGATAAATGAAGCCCTTTTAAAGAAACCCCTACAACTGTTTTTTCAGTTCGACAATTTACACTTGAGCCATTTGATAAGAAGGTTTTGAAATTGTGTTAGCATTCTGAACCATGTCAATAGTAAATACACTACCTGATCAGGTATAACACCAGACAACTTATCATAAAAAATATTCAAGTATTTATTTACCACTAGAACATCATTGATCCGAACAGTTCCCTTGTTTTCAACAATATCATTAAGATGACATTAATTTCCATATTTTAATAGTTAATCATCTTCATGATAGGTTATCAATTTTATGGATTAATTATTGTATAGAGAATGAAAATATTTCTGTAAAACAACATCATTATCACTATAATCAATTTTATCATGATAATGATAAAGCCAATCCGTACTCAGTATAACATCGTACTATACATAGAAAAATAACAAATATTGTAGGTAATTCAATTCCCCAGAAAACAATAGAAAGACTATTATAATTCTATTTTTCTGTAATATTTCCCCATGGTTTTTTAACTCTATGGTTTGGACTTATTTTGTGAGGTGAAATTTAAAAATTACGCCAACATATCTCACAAATAAAATAATGTATAAACAATGTATCAAAGAAGACATTACAGAAAAATATGCAATCAAACCAACTACCTAATACCACTCTATTGGATAGACCAACATCTACTAATTATGTCACAAAGGATCTCACTAAGCCTTTTTTTTTAAAATTTGACTTCTTTCAATCATTCATATCTTCCATTAGGAAGTTATCTTCATAGTGATGCTTGTCACCACATTTAAAACATGTTATATAATTATTATATGAATTAGTCATATGATAATTTTTATTACAATATCAATCAATATGTCTAAATATACCACATCAAAAACAATTCCATTTTTAAGACATCCCCCAGTGCACTTTTTACTAAACGTTTTCAAACATGAAACTATACTTATATAACTCCATACTTATTTGATTGATTATTATAAATTTCATTCAATATGAACCTCATTTTATGATTTTATCCAGTGTACATTTGATCATCAAAAACTCCATTTCTACCCTCTAATCACATCTGATAGGTAAATCATAATTTTAGAACTCTCTGGAGGCTAATTCCCTTATGTATCTTAGCTTTAATACTGAGTAAAAAAATATTTTACTATAATTATCATGAAGATGATTTAAAGAATACTTTTCCAATCTCGAGAAGTTTTCTGTATACACAACAACTAAATAATCCTACAATTGATTCAATTTAAGTAATTTTTGTTCCATCCTATGTCAAAAAACCTTAAAAAACTATTTTCTAAGGAAAATATTTTAAAATTCATCTCATTCCAAGGCATCAATTTCCTTATTATGCTGAATATCCACAAACATTGACAACCACTGGTCATAATCACTTTCATAAAATATAAATATAAAGACTAAAATATTGATTATATGAACAACCAATGGCATGATATACCTTTTTATGGAATTTCATCAACCATTAAGCAACCACTAGGTCAGAAGAGCCACTAAATGTAGGAGGGTGTTGCTTCAGAAAATGTTCCAATATCTTGTGATATTTTTGGTTGTTCTATTTCACTGATTCCACCTGTATTTATTTACCTTGTTAGCTGAACCATTACACTCAAAATCTTCTTGATTCTGATCGCTACCATACAAAGTTTTAAATTTATAAGGTTTGTAGCCAATCGGTTTGATGTAACATCAACATCAATGTTTCATCTGTAGAAAAACATTATGAGAAGACATATTTTAGATGATGAATCATTATTATATTCAAATTTTATATCATTGAAATATAATTATAAGGTGAAAATAATTTATGGTCTTCTATTTAAATAATCTGGACCACTAATTTTATTTAAACCACACTGGAATACCTACTATAACAAACCGATCTCAAACAACAAATAATCTAGTAAAATTTGTAATGATTCTCCTTTTACATTCCCATTTATTTTTTCATCTTACTGTGTTATAATTTTAGGAAATTATTAATAAATATCAACCCATAACCATAAAATTTTGGTATAACTAAAACTATGTCTTATTTTTTCATAATACAAATATTTATAATAAAAACATGAAATATTTCATAAAAAGAATTCACACAATTTGTTTGGATTATCCCTTTCACTTTCCCATGCATAAAATCAGAGAAAAAAATTCAATACATGGGATGAATAAAAAAATATCAGAAAATTATGTTTAATTATGGATAGATATAATTAGTTTATGAATTCTAGTATACAACATAAATCATTTTCACAATTACATACTTCCCACGCATTTACTACCATGTATGTTCATTGTAAAAAAAATCCACAAAACAAAGATAAACATTATTGAAACATATATGTTAATTGGGTAATTACATAATGAATATTTTAACCATCATGGCTACCATATCATTTTTAACCCTCACCATAACCTTATAATGTAACCCTCATGGCAACCTAAAAATGTAATTAGCAAGACTACATTATAGTGTAAACATCACATTTAAATATAGAGTAACCATATGGAGACCCAATGACATAAAAATACCAAATTAATTGGAGGATGATATAGTCCCCCCTATTCATATAAAAATCACAAAACCATAACATAATCATAAAATAGGGATACATACATCATATAAATAATTCCCATTAAAAATTGAAAATAAATTTAATGATAATTTTAAATGAAAATTCAATTACAAAAATCATATATTTTATGTCATATATAATAAATATAATGTAATATTTATATAAAATATAAACACACACAATAAAACATCATATAATCAAAATTAATTTCATAAATAATCATTGTAATATATAATCAATAAAATAGATAGTTGACCCAAATAATTAAAATTGTTATAATAATTTATTTAACAAAGGTTAATCTTAAATTAAATGTATTTAAATCATCAATATAATGAATAATAGAGTGTTATTATTATTTTATATTGTTATATTTATCTTTATAATTCATTATATAATCATTTTATATTATTATTCTACCCATATATATATAATATTTTATTATTTTCATTATTTGTTCTATATTATTTACATTGTTTCTATGGACGGTTCATAAAAGAATTGTCTTGTAGAATCGAAGAGAAAGTAAATAAGTATAATTAAATGCTATTAATATTTCTATAGAATATACCCTTAATCATTTTTTATATATGATGATGAATCATTAGATAAAACTTTAATGATATTCATTTAGATCATATTTGCGGCTATTCGATAATCATAAAATACATTAGTTATATAACATAATATTATGTATATATAATAATTATGAAACATAAAAGACATCATATCATACATTCTACATTCTATTTTAAAAATTATAATGGTTTTATGACTATACATAATGTCTATAATGGATATTGAAAACAAATCAGCAACGATGTCCTAAATTGATACCACACGGATGGTGTTTTAATTTTTAGAATAAATGTTATAGGAGAAGAAGAGTGATGATGATTTTTTTCATAATAATGAAAATGTTCAACTATCTATATAATACTATAGTTTTAAAGCCTCTTGTATGAGGATATGTGAATGGATTATAAGAAACGATAAATAATTGAAAAGGGAATAAAATAATGAAATATTATTTTTAAGTGTTGAATTATCCTCATTGAGATCCTCTATACATGATTGGGTTATAGCCTTTTGGTGAGAAAAGTTGGTATTGGATGTGGGGAACAGTTTTGGGAAGATTATTGGGAATAATTATGATTATTATCAATTATTTGGAGGTTTGAGGAGAAACAGGTGTGGGGGTGGTATTTATAGTGGATAAGTGGGGGGTTATTATTTTAATAATTATTTAATTATTTTTATCAATACAAGATATAGTGTGGGTTATTAGGACCAGATAAATTTATTAGTCCATTTGATTTCGATCAATGTGTTCTAACATTAGCAGAAAATCATTTGTGACCTAATAATTCATGTGATCAGTTTATTTTGAAAATTATTGTATTTCAATATTCCCCAAAATTTCAAGTATTTCAAAAGAAATATAAAAAATTCTCTACTACAATTTTTATACATGTAATATTATATAATGAACTAAATTTTTTAGAAATAACATTTAAAAATTGATAGAATAAATTTTAAATTACAATTATAATTTAGCTGAAAATATATTTTTTTAAGAAAAACACTGATTTTATAACACTTCGAAAAATTAATTAAATTACAATAAAATTATAATTTAATCATAAGACTAAAAAATATATGAATATATTTTTTTGCTAATATATTTAACATTCAAAAAAATATATTTATTATTTAATTATTATTAAATATTTATCACTTATGAAGATTCCAACAGTTAATATGTAATTAAAAATTCAGTTACAAGTTCAATGATATATATATATATATATATAATATTTTCATATAAATGATTGATAAATTTTATTGATAATTTATTAGTTGATATTACTATTCTATTTGGTTGATTAATATTCCTAGTGGTCATGTTACTTCTCCAAAGGTCAAGTAACTATTCTATCAGTGTGAAGATCATAATTTTTATAAATAGAACTTATTTCTATATATAAATTAAAATAATTTCACTATTTAATTAAATAATGAAAAAAAATTATTTTATATGGACTTGGGTTGTTTAAAAAAGAACCCTACTACATTTCTCTATCTTCCATAAAAAAATACCTCAATCTAATTTATGATAAAATCTAATTTTGGCAGAATTGGTCCAACATAACTATCATGAAGTTCAAAGTCACCCTGGTGAGTATAACATCCTCAATGATGATATATATAGGTAAATATTGTCCAAAATTTAGTTTATAAGGGCCTAAAATATAACTAGAACATCCACACCAAGAATAAAATTGAATACTATCATTTCTAGTACAAAAAGATCCAAAGTGAAATGATTGCCAATGATTTCAATATTAAAATACTTTTAGTTCTTATCATCCCACATTCTCCAAAATTTCCCACTAACTATATTCCCATCAAAAATGAATTTTTAAAAAATGTTTCTACCTCTTATATAAATGTTTCTCAAGGTTCCTGAATAATGTATGTACTTTCATATTCCATAACATGGCTTCCTTGGTTCCTTGTTCCCCAAAAAACCTAAGTGGATACAATATCTAAAACTCTCTCATCATCGTAGACATAAAATTAATGGTGTGGATAGTCTCTATTTTCATGGATCGCAAAACCCTTATGAATATATCACATAAAGACACAGTTATATGATTCTCATGTTCTATAGGAAGATCTGAATCAATTTCATTAATAGTATGTTAATTTTTACTACCCTACCAATCAATTTGAAGGCAACAATGATGAATTTTATTTACATGATAAAAACACTCCATTGAAGACTAGGAAACAACAAGGTCAACATAAAAAGGTGAAAGAAATATAAAAACACCAGCTCATGTTTACTATAAACACTGATTAACAATTTAATTTTCATAACATGACAATTATTTTCTTTTCTTTTGACAGATATATCAAGGGGTTTCGTTTAATATAACATGTTCCAAAATATAACACCAGCATAAAATATTCCCCCATAAAGAAAATTTCAGCAAAATATATATCCCTATATTTCTATCATGATTCATGCATACACAAATTATTCAAGACCATTCCGGGAGTATTAATCATAAGAAACAATAACATCACACAACATGAGTAATATCCAAGGTGAAATAACATCGTACCACAAAAAAGTAAACATCAATCGAAATAATATTTTCCCATTGAACTCAGTTTTCCACCCATACAAGGCTTAGCTACTTCCTTGGAAAAGATCATTATAATTTCCCAAAACAATATACCCACCTTTCAATATTTCAAAAATTTTAAATCAATATAACTTAAACCAGATGCCTCTTATTCCACAATATAATGTCCCAGTCTCGGTTTTCCCTAATGAATTGTCCAAATGGATATGTGACCCCAAGAATGCCCTTAAATATTCCACAGGCTACCTACTAGAAACAAGGTTCTAATGAATATTGTGGGGAGACTATACGCTCTTTTAAATTTTTATAATGAAAGTTGAAAATAATATCTAAGTATAAGAAATAGTGTAAATAATAAGAACAAAAAAGTGAAAAATTATTCGTGGAAATGAACATCTGAATAAATCCGAGTAAATAAAATAATAATATAAGTAAAATATGAATGTATCCAAATGACATGTCAATTTTTATATAGATAAAAGACTATGAAGACACAATTAAAGACTAGGAAGACCCCAGTTCCAAACGCCATTGAATTTCCTTCTCCAAGATCCAATCCATCTAGAAACCCAGAATAAATAACAGAGTTCCTTTCCCTTGTCCAAACCGTCTTCCATGAAATGTATCTGGGTATAAAATAGTATCCCATGCATTGTGTGAGTAATTATTAGTAGTTAAAAAGCATTGTTTATAAACATATACTATCTGATAAAATTATTTCATGAACTAAAGATAATGATAGTTATGTATTTAATAAATTAATAATTTATATGAAATAAATAGAATAATAATAATGTTATGGAGTGACATTAAGGGCATGCCCAAACAAAAATTTGATTCCCAATCTGATTAATATATCTAAAGTTAGATAATCCTACATAAGAATGGATAAACCAAAATGTGGAATCTTCTCCTTCCAAGGATGAATCAGACATAGAATATCATTAATTAATGGCCTCTTTCATCAGGTTAACTAGAATATCAAAATCAAATAATCATGAAGAAACAACAAATGATCATATGGGCTTAATCCACAAGCTATCCAAATTCTCTCCCTTTTGTATCTAGTTACTATGAATCATGTACTCATATATCTAATATAGATACATAAAATTCCAATGGGAATTAATTAACTGCGTACTTATTGTCTAGGTAGCATGAAAAAATACACCATTACCTCATCCATCAACATCAGTCATGAGTTATATCCGAAAAAACTCAACATTCCACGGAGGATATCACCCTACAGAATCTATCAAATCAGTATTTTATAAAAACAGAATATATAAAAGAAACCAGAAGTCCAAAAACACTGATTCTAGATATAGATAATTATTAATATCAAACATTGATATGAAATATTATTTATGAATAGTCATGACTTTATATAAACATGCACATGAGGATATTAACAGTTCAGTATTTTTTGAAAAATGGAAACACAATCAACTAGTCCATAAATAAGCTATGTGATATCCCACTACAATATTCACGACTACCATCCATCTTAGCGATAACATATGTAACAAATTTAATCATCAATTAGATAAATGAATCATAATAAAGTTGGAGCATAGATTGCCAATAATAGTGAATAATGGATATATATAAGAATAATATGAACATATGTGTGTGTAAACAATGGAATAAATGTTTAAAACCATACAATTCATATCAAATATAATAGTCTCGATTCGTGGAAAATAATTGTACTTCATAATAGATGAATAATAATGGAATAAAAAAATTGGTCCATGAGATTGTATCATTGGAAGAATTAATGTGTTTTTGAAATAAACATAATGATATAAAATAATTTCTAAATTAGTCAAGGATCATATAAAAGTCCCTTATATTGGAATGGGTTCACTCTCAAAACCATAATTGTTTTAATGGCCCACTCATAGCACCAACATAGTGGTTAAATTTTAGTACTAAATAGGTATCACTCCCCATTTCATCCCTTTCTATATCATTAGATATAAATAATTATCCAATGAATTGGATAGAGATATAGGACCCAACCATGTAATAATGAATACAATATTTATTTGTGTCACATTATCATAATAAATTCATCATATCATAACCCATAAAATGAAAATGTATGAATAACTAGGTAATCCTATAAGAAAATGTTAAAAAAATTATTTGTTTTATAATCACTACATTATTTTATTTTTGTGTATCTTATGAAAAATGACGAGGGTTTCTATAAAGTCCATATGATTATTTTTTGGAATATGATATTTAGATTCCAATAATTTTTTTAAAATATAAAACTTGGGTAAAAGTTTTTAGGATTCATAAGATAATAATAAATGTTTTTTGAATGTTTTTTAGAAAACAGGGTTTTATAAATAAAAGTTATTTTGACCAAAGAGATAAATAAATCATATTTTATTAAAAAAAATTATCAATTATTTAAAAAAGAATAGAGTTGGAAAATGTTACTATTAAATGAAAATATAGTGGACTAATAGATTATAATAAATTTAACGATATCCTATTTGAGTTTGAGCATTGGACTTTATCATTAGAAATATAATGTTAATCAATACCGATAAAAGAATTATATTATTGGTAATATCCTTACCATAATGTGAAAATTAAATCATAAGAACCATCAAGGGATAACATTAAATGGAACAAAAAATATCTTGAGAATACATAAATCCATGATATTAAATTTCAATGAGGATATATATCTGCATCATGAATGAATATAAGTTCACAACATAAGGTTTGTCTCAAAGAAGGAAGATTTAGAAAAAATCCCTTACCTTAATTCTTGACTTCCATAGTAAATATTAGATATCCTATATTGAAAATATTGTTTGGTTATAAATATATAAAATATCATTATATACATATAATATAATATATGATTTTCTTAAGGCCTTATATTTCAAATTTATTAAAAATTCAATGTGGAAATCATGTCTTGGGTAATAACGGCATGGATTTTCATATTACTTGTGTCATATTATTTTTCAAACTCTTACATAAATCGTAATTTCATTATATAAAAATATATAAAAATAACATAAATTATATATATATATATATTATATAATTATTTATATTAATCCATAATATTTTGTGATAGAAAATGAAATTTATTGTTCATGGAGATAGTTGGTCGTACAAATGCATGAACGATGATTATATTTTTCTATAATTTTGAAAGAAAGACAAGTGAATGATATATATAATAATTTGATAGTAGGTTTTATGAAATATATATATAATAGATTTTTATTAAACCTATCTTTAATTCATTCTGTGTAAAGCATGAATTTATCACATCGCTTCAGGAGGTGGAAGTCCTCCATACACATGAGTGAGGTTATCATATTCCCTCAAAATATAAAGCATGAATGAATGTATGATAAAATAATTCTAAAATAATAATAAAATCATAAGTATCATATATAATGGATAAATACATCATTATTCCCAATAGTGAGAGTTGGTAATGGGAAAATGAATGACATCTGTCTGTGAGATGGAAGTCTTCCATACACACAAATGATGATTTAATACCCTTTTGATGGATGTGTAGATAGTTTTATGTCATTAGTTTAACGTAAAAACATTACAGTTTATGAAATTTAAATAAGATACTATGTCAAAGTAGTATAATAATTTTTGAAGGAGGTGGAGGAAGAAATAAAATCAAAATTTTCATTGAATAACATTTTTTTTGTGTATCCTCATTAGTTTTTTCCCAAAAGCCTTCCATGGATGAATTTATATACATAAATAGGATTATATGATTATTGGAGGGAATTTGGTAAGTTATTTTTGATTAAATTTAAAAATACAAATGGATTTATGGTGTGAATTGGGGGGATAGAGTGTGTCCTTTTTTAATATAGTTTTTGGGAACACTTGTAATTGTTTTGAAATAAATATTTTCACTCACAAGTTTTTTGTGTCACAAGGATCCTGTAAAAGAAAATTATATATTATAAAAGTAATAAATTTTAAATATTTCCCTAAAAGTGTTTTTGGATATGTTTTTTATTGTTTTTAACTCTTATCTTTTTCACACCCGTTAAAACCATTCATACCTTAATCGCTATAAATAATTTCTAATATTTTTCATTTTCATTGGTTCAAAATTTTTGTTTATCTGTATAGATTGTATAAAAAATTCATGTTCCATTCAAGAAAATAATTTTTAGAAATTATATTTTAAAAAGTGAAAATAAAAATTATTTTAAAAATAATCCCAAAGACAAGACGATTTTGATGGGTTTTAAATAGGAAATGTTTTAAAAATATAAATTTTTTATATCCAATTTCAACATGAAATTGTTTCACTGAACTAAAATGCATTTATAAAGGTATAATTGGAGTAATTTTAGCTTTTATCATATTTTTAATATCATTTAACAATATAAAAAAATTTAAATAAACACCTTTTAAAATGAAATGTTTTCATTTTTCAGTACTTCTAAAAGAATGAAACTATATTAAAAAATATAAAAACACCAACCAAATAAAATTTTTAGATACTAATTTGGAAATTTCTTTAATAAATATAATTTTATAAAGGAGTGAATATTTACTATTACTAATGATCACAAAATAAGATTATATTTCTAGAAAATTAGAATTTTTTGAAACAAATAAAGACTATATCATACATTAAATGCATTTTATTGACATTTTAAATTTATATAAACCAAAATAATTATTTTTTATAAATTCGTTATTATTATTCATATCTATACTTATAATTTATAGGATATGACAAATCTCATTGATTTTAATATATTAACAAAAAAATTGGTAAAACTCAGTGTTCTATGTAACACAATCTTGCCCAATGTTTTATATAGCACAATATTATAATTCTATTGAATATAATAAGTTATACAAAATCATTATTTATTAAATCTACAGAAATAATTCAACATTTAATGCAAATAAATATAGATGAAAGATTAAATTTATTTCAAAAAAATTCACAAAATATCACTGTGTTAAATTATACCCCCATGAAATGATGTAAAACATTAAAATTTAACACTATAATATAAGAAAATCAGGATAATTATACCTCATCATTTCCCCATCATCTCAGGTAGCATCCATGAACTAGTGGTTACACAAAAAACATTTTCTAGGTTAGTGGTCCTGTTTCGTAGAACATTCTCTGTATGATCTAGAATCTCCATTAGTTATTTCCCATGAGAATGATCATACCCCAGTGATAAGAAATCATTGTATAGTATATGTGAATTTTTAGGTATATACTTCATAGGTAAATATACATTGAAAAAATATTCCAATTCATAGAGGTTTAGTGGATGTGCCCAGCGATAAGCTATGGTCTCAATATGATGTATAATATCATAACATCTAAAATAATTCGGAATTATAATCTATTTATCCATAAATATCATAACCTTCATCCATTGAGAAATTATTAGATTTTCTTTATTAGAAAATACAAATTATATATCATTCTTATGATTATCAACATAATTTTTTTGTGGACTCTGAGCTTATATGGTTTATTTAAAAATGGATCAAACATTTCCTTCATTTTCATAATCAATATTTGGCCACAATATATTTTTAAGTCTAACTTCATTCCATCACATTGGAGGTCTACTCTAATTTCTATGGAGAGAATTATAAGGAGACCTCTGAATTATTGATAGAATGATATTATTGTAATGAAACTCAATTAAATGATGGTATTGTTACTTAAAATATTTTAAATACAATGAATAATAAACAAACATATCTTATAGGGATTGAATTGTTATATTAGATTTATCATTTTACTGAGGATAATTGATAGTGCTGAAACATAACTCAATATCATGATCTAGCAGATAACATCCCCTACAATTTGATGTAAACCTATGATCCTGACCAAACACACATAATATGGTACTCTATAAATTTTACCACCACTTTAATTTATATCCTTGAAATATGATCCATATATAATTAATCTATGATAGAAATGTTGTGTGATGACATAGTAAGATGGTTGGGTAAAACCCATATAAAATTATTCCTTTACATTTTTGTGGGAGTATAATGACAAAATTTGGGGGAATGTATTCACATCTCTATTATTTTAAGTTTAATGGGTGTAACAACCATTTATACATTCTTTATTCACAATTAAGTTTCTATCATTCCATGAATAGAGATAAAACCACTATGATACCTCTCTTAATTCAATAAAACTAGAAATATTCTTTATAATATATATTCAACTTCTTACCTCAAAAATAAATATTGAATGAAGGACTATGATATTACTTTAATAAATATATCTAATCATGAATGGATGGAACTCATACATTGTTCCAAATCATTATCAATCCACCAGGATGAAAGAAACACTGTAGAATATTTCTTAACCTTTTTTCTTATTCTACATCGTCATTTCATGATTTTTCATTCATAACATGGGTATACCATATAAAATTTAATTGATAAAGATATTATTCTTCTCCTTATACCATGATGTCTAACTCGTTTTTTTGAAAATAAAAAATATTGTATTTTTCGTAATCTTAATCATTCATATAGTACTGTAATGCTTTCAACTCAATTAATTGGACACATTGTTCACATTTCCAATGTAGAACTTTATTGAGTAGTCATAATCATTAATATCAAGTTACCATATTATTTGAGACATATTAAAATCATTATAGGTGATTATAATCAATATGAGTCTGTGAAGGTTATATATATCAAATTTATCTCTATAAAGTTAATTCCTTCATATAATAATTTTATGATATAAAAACGTCTACTATAAATCAATAATTGTATAATTTTTTACATGAATCATTAATTTTTATGATGTATATGATATAACCATTCCAATCTTCCAATGAATATATTCAAATACATTAATGGATTAATCACTATATATTACAAACCCTTATCATCTACATGGTCATATAAGCGTAGTCGAGTTAACTAATATTATTTTAGAATATTTGGTATTTTAATCACACTAATTTTATGAGAGGAATATGTCTCCCTTCATAGTTAACTTGATTACTAGAATAGATTGTTATGTGAAATTTTACAAAAACCATTGTTACTATCCAACTAATACAAGAAATATGTGGATCATAGTTAGCATAGTTGTAACAGCCAAAATTTAATATCATCTTCCAGGTATAGATCTAATGATATACACTATGATTAGTTTATATGACCCATAAATAAAGCCTTTTGCGGCCAAAATTCATAGCTTGTAAATTTTTCTTATATTTTATTAGGTTAATAGGGTCTTCAGTTCAATTATCGTGTAGTCTTAATGAATTTATTTTCTATTTGATTATATAATAATATTATGTATAAATATTGACACAAACTAATCATGGTAATATCTAAAGATAATATTCATTAAACCCATGAATACATAGGGTTTATTAGTATGACCAAATGGATTTAATATATATCAACAATCTTCATAAAATGTATTTAATGTCACCTTGTGTATATCATCCATCTTGACCCAAAATTGATTATATATAAATTAATTTTAAATCTTGGAATTTTATTATACTCCCTGTAGTTAATTGAATAAGTAGTCAATATGTGGTAGATGATACATGTTCATGATCATGATCATGTTCAAATTCAACTAATCAATGCAGAGTTACAATGTTCCATCACTACATTTAATTAAATGAACCGGTGCACCCCAAGGTTACACACATGCATGAATTAGTCCATTGTCAAGGTTCTCTATTAGGTTCTTATTTAATTATTAGATATTAATCATGGGAATTATACATGTAGTATGTTATATTTGGTCAGACAACAGGAATGAGTTCATATTAGAATTCAAATTCCAAATTTGGGGAATAACTAAAAAAATCTTTTGATAAGGAATCAACGAATTCCCACAGAATAGGTATATATTTGATTTTTTGTTTCTACCAAATAAATTGATATAAATAACACTTTTTAATTAGAGTTAAGACCCAAATAATGGATGTAATCTCGATCATAATTTTATTTAAACATTGATAGGTGATCATTGGTTGGTATTGAATATCTAAAGTGACTTCAATTCCTCGGCAATTATTGTGGGATTAATGTTGTGAAATCTATTCCATGCCTAAGACGAAACCAAAATTTAACTAGAAGAAGAATTAAATAATATTTATGGATCACATACATACCAATTCCAATCGGAGAGGAATCATAGACATGAGATTTGATAATCAGTATATTTTGAGTTTTCACTACTACTTATTTCTCTAATCATTTCCGTGGAATATTGATACCCATAGAAAACTATTAATAAATTAATAAATATGCTTATCTAGAGACAAACATTACATTAGAAGTTAAATGGTAAATGGTAATTGTACCTTTCACCATGTCATTGTCTCACCCATTGTGATTGAATGTGATCACATTATATTTACTTCTTTTAGACACCTTAGCAGGTTTCTAATATCGATCAATTTCATAAGCATTAATTTTTTGTCATTGGTCTTCAAAATTCCAAACTCCATACATTTTAACAGATGGTGTCTGTGTCATTCATGTTGTGCAGCACACTACATATTCACATCATTTTCTAAATTGTTCACATGACATCAGAAATCATATTCTTAATTAATATCCCTTTAATACATAAACATTATCAAGTCATATTAATAATATTTTTTCCATGTTTCTTCCCACATTGTGAGAATGATGAAAAGATCATTGTATTCTCTCCATTGTTTTGTATATTCTATTGTACTCAATATTCCTTTTATTATTAAAGACAATACTTTTTTACATAATTATAACCTCTTTTTCCTCTTGGAAATGTCATTGAATATTATTTTTATATCTATTAAAGTATACTTTGGATAATATCCTTCATAGAATTGGTAGTAATACGTAGTGGAATTTAATAGCCTTACATTCATGTTTGATGAAAATATTATATATGTATTTCAAAATTTTAGAAAAATATTTCTAATTGGTACCAATGGATTAAGTGTACATTTACTTTATTTTAAGGAACATTATGTCCATAATTGTGGGAAGAATATTTAGAATTTACTTATTGGAAAAAATGATCTTTAACATGACCCAATTCATGGAGTCTACTTCATCCCATTTCTTTTTTAATCTTAATAATATTGGACCATTGATCTCCATCACCTTATAAATAGTATTCCTCCATAAATAAATATTAGTTCTTTGAAAAATTTGGAATGAAATAAATATTATTCACTGTAATGATCAACTGATCATTAACCAGTGGATAAATACTTCCAGTGAAAGAATGTGGAAGTTTTTTCAGGACTAGAAAATGTTATTACATCTTTTTTTTACTACATGACCAGCACAATTCATTGATATTAAATGTGTTTTGAGCATAGAAAATTTATTTTTATATTTTATGTCATAAAATTTTATATCTCAAGTGGGTAATTAATTAATTTTACATTGCACTCATCATTAACATTGTTCCTTCAGGTTCCAAAAATTAAATAATGCCAAAAAAGAATATTGTTGTAAAGGGAAATCATGATGGGGAATAATATAATCATTAAAAATATATTATATGATTTCTTAATCCTACAAATATATTTAATCCATGATGCATAATTTATATCATAGTTCACCCATAGTCAACATGTATTTAAATACTTCATGATGTTTTGTAATTTTCTAATGAATTTACAAAGTGTATCCCCTATGAATTTCAAGCCATGTGTGCATTAAGGAATGTTGTTATGAAACTGGTGGTGATATTATATAGAACAATACACCCATCTCAAAGACATTACCCAAATTTTACTATGCTCCAGGTCCACATCAACTTTTAGTATCAATATAAGGATTTAATTTATTTGAAACTAGTCACACTATCCTTTACCAAAATTCATGGACATTTTATTATAACGTATTGTAGAAGTGGCGGAAATGTAGCAACGGAGAGGACTATAGTGGTGATAGGTCACTGTAGCGGTGGCAGGTACTGTGTGGTATTGTAGCAGGCAAGTACTGTAAAATTACTATTCATAGAATGGGTCTTGGGCCAAATATTTGGGCTTATGGGCCATGTAATGGGCTAAATTACCACTGGGTCTTCAAGATTTGTAATGGGCCCCCCTCTACCCAGTTTAAAGTGGTCTTTGCTTAGATATAATAATAAATGAGGTTTCATCCCTAACCTTTAAAAAAATATTATAAAATTATTGGACCAATACATTTCCCATCCTTTGGATTATCCTTAGACATTTACTAAGGGACGTCACTATGATTATATCATCCTAGTGGATAAAGGTAACCTAAACCCATCCTCAAATACAATCTATTGTGATTCATTCTTATCATACATAGATATTACTGCTTTTTTATAAATATTCAATTCATTACACAAAAAATTCTTAAGGACCATAATTTTTTAGTGTATTTGGATATATATAAGGAAAAAACTAGTATATTGGAATTCTACATCATCACCCGCTATTATCATCATAATGATAACCCTTAATAGACTAATTATATATAATATATTACATCATAACTTAGGGAATGTACAAAAATGAAAAAGTGAGCCCAGATGCATAACAAATGTAAACAAGGGAGATACATTTGCATAGAATGAAATATAAGGGTATAACAACATGAACATAAAATTTTAAACTCATACCCTTCATATCAAAGATCATAATATTGATTAATGGAATATAGATACATTGATCAAAAGACAAGAATGATAAGGGAATCAATGAATATGATCCACAAGAGCTTATCATGGGTATACAACATATATTTTTAGAATACAAATTATCTTCGAAAAATATTTCCATGTAATCCAGGGATCATTTATAAGGAAATCAATATGGAATTGGTTCACTCCCCGAAACATCATACTAGTCATGGATCTCTCGATATACTATCAAAGAGGAGAAATTACCTTATTGAATCTGGTACACCCCAGTTCAATTCTAGTCTCTCTCATGAGATAGAAATCACTACCTAGTGAATTAGAGGGAAATATAGGTCCCACTAGTCTCATATTTAAAACCTTAACTATATATTATATAAAAAATAGAAAATAATAATATCATAAACCATTAAATAAAATTGTTTTCATATCCATTTTAACTTATCATTACTTACAAAGAATTTGTTTATTTCAAAAAAAATTCTCATTTCATCATAAAATATCCCATGAAAATTGGGGTAGATATCATTATAATTTTATCATTATATAATCTGTTGAAAAAATGAAATTATTTTAATATAAATTGTTCCCTCCTAAAAATTAACCATTAAGGATTGAATAAGAATGATACCCTTGGATAATATCTCCCGAAAGTCACAGGTGATATAAAAAGATGTAATCAAAGATGGGGAATGATTTTTATGTAAAACTTAAATCATTTCATTATGAAAATATACTAACCAATTTGAAAAAATAGAAAATATTAAAACTTCATAAAAATTATGATTCTTTGTAAATAGTCTCAATAAATTATTAAGGAATCATAATAGAATATATTGGTCATAATGATAAAAAATTTCATCTGTTTCGTTCATTTTAGAAGAAATATTTCATTCAAATTTATGGAAAATTCTAAATTGGAATTATTTTGTAAAATGACATGATTAATAAACATAAAACACTTAAAAAAACAAAATTTGGGAAAAATATCATATGGAAATAATAAGAAAATAATAATACTCTTTAGATTTTTTCGAAACACATGGTTCTGAAGGAAATCACATTTTCGACCAAAGAGAGATATAATGAATGATTTTTTGAAATAGAAATTATCAATTAATTAAAATTATAAATAGTATAAAATTGTACTATTACACTACTTTTTAATAATAACCATAGGAGAAGAAAATTATATTTTTCCTCTACAGATAGATCATGATATATTTTAATCGAAAACATAATCATATAAAATCTCAGTAAACAATAAGATTGTATATAAGATCATTACCACTTTTTTAACTTCAAATCATAATCCCCATGATAGAAAACCTCTAAATATAACATTTAATTGATATTGAATTTAACAAAATCTGAACAATGTGTCATTGTTTACATCAGATAAAATTGATATTTCATGTATATAAATATAGATAAAATACATAATATATTTTAAAAACTCATAAAATTTTAGGGTGTTACACCAGATATATAAACATATGACATAATGATCTATTTACCAAATTATAACTTTTTTATCTATCTATATTTCATTAATTCATATTTAATGTTTAAAACAAAATTATATCAAACCTATTTCATTTTTAATTTAACAATATGGTCATTAACATATTATAAAACCCTATTAGCCGAGATGATTATATAAAAAGAAATCAAAAAGTGTACTTTTTATTATAATTCAAATTATAATGCCAATAATTATTCAATATATAGATTTAATTACCAAACAAGAACATAAAATTTACCATTACTCAATAAGGTACATGTAGTGAACACCTATTAGGTGACTATAAGTCTTAGTTTTAAAACATTTTCACCCAAATGAGATCTAATGGTCAATAAAATGTTATTAATTATAATGTAATAGTTATTACCCATTTTATTTGGTTTCACTATGACGTGTAGGCCAAATATCTAATTTTTCACATAGATGGGATTATTAACTCATGCTAATGGATATTTTTTAGAGCACCCACCTTTATCTAGTGATCAAACAGTGCTTCCAACAAGTAATAAAAAAACGTCAAAAAAATTTCAAGAACAATCCTAGATAACAGTATTTTATATTCAAGACCCAAAACATCCTTGGTCAGGATATTCCACCCCAAAAATTGTGGATAAACAAGATAGATGATAGAAACAAATAAGGAAAAATCATCTATTATTTACCACATGAACATGATATCTAGAAAGGAAGAGGATACCCCAAAAACACCTAGAAATCATTGAGGGGTTATTAGGGGAGTTATCTAGTGGTACATGAATTAAAATATAATCAAATTCTCGATGTAAAACCAACCTTCTTGAGTAATTCATGTCATGTATTTATATTAAATATCATGTATTTTTAATTGTTGAGTTACACCAAAAATAATTCATGAATGGGTGAAATTATCCCTACTAGAACATAAATAACATGTATTGTATATTCACATTGTGTAATTACTTCATATCATGAACCAGTTCATTGTAGGTATTCCTCTAACAATATCTTATCGGTGAATGTTATATGTCGTGCACTACGTTTAGATGTTGTGTAAATGTTATGTGTGTAGATCTAAAACTAATTTTTTTAGAATATCACAAATAAAATTATAATACTTAAAAAATATAAGAAACCCTCATAATACCATTTATGAAATTTATACAAAGTCAAAATTAATTTAAAAACAATCAACCCCATACATTACATCATTTTCCCCAACTAAAAACATCTCTATCTCAAAATAAAAATAATACATAAATATTTGATAATAAAGTAAATAAAAAATTTAGGTATAACACTAAAATAAAAAATGTTGATACCTTGAGAAATATGGGATCATATAGTATCATTTAATTATATCTCAAATAAATAATAATTAATATAAAATATATCATTTTATAAAAAAAATAATTAAATATAAAATTTTTGGATAATATTTGGTGATATTATATTTTTCACTTTTAAAATTATTTTTAAAAATAAATTAATGTTAATAATACCATGGAAAACAATTTCATAGAAAATATATTTTGAAACTTGTAATATTTCATTTATGTCATTTTGTGGTCATAATTTTAGGAAATTGTTTCCTGTAGTGTTTATTTACACAATGATTCATATCACATTTTTGATAAAAACACATATACCATATTTGGAAAGGAATAAGAAGATTCCATTAAATAATTTTTATGAAATCAAATAATATAAAAAAAATACTCAATAATCATAAGAGAATAATAAACCAATTATTGAAAACATGTTTAGAAAATATCCTCATGGAATAGAAAAAATTCTGACCGTAGATAATAACAAAACAGTATTTTTGTAAAACAATTATTTTTCAATATTATGTACATGGAGAGAGGTAAATGAAATTAAAAAAAATTAATCTAAAAAGTATCTGAATGATAAAAAAATTATGTGATTATTGAGTGGTAAATCATAAATTTTCAATTTTAGAAACGTGATTATAAATAATCCAGATAAATAATATTATTTTAACCTATATCTGTTACCTCATGTTCAACATTCATTTATAGTGACAAAATCACATCAATAATAAATTTAGATTTATTAAAATTATATATTATAACGATGAAAAAATTTGACTGTCATATATGAATCACTTGTGACATTTCAATAACTATTTATTAATATATTTTTATTAAATATTCTTTTTTGAGTGAATATATTTTGTTTTTTTCATTAGATTGTTATTTTTTAGTTCAAGTCCTTGTACATTGATCATGGTTTAATCATATATAGATTAGTAGAAATGAAATAATTATCATTTTTACTCTATATATATATATATATTTATCTTCATCCATAAAGTATAGAAATAGTGATATGAATGACATCATTTATAGAGATGATAAGTTATAGGTATCCATGAACGTTGTTTTCACATATAGAAATATTGAATTAAATAATGGAATAAAATAAAAAAAATTAATCTAAAAAGTATCTGAATGATAAAAAAATTATGTGATTATTGAGTGGTAAATCATAAATTTTCAATTTTAGAAACGTGATTATAAATAATCCAGATAAATAATATTATTTTAACCTATATCTGTTACCTCATGTTCAACATTCATTTATAGTGACAAAATCACATCAATAATAAATTTAGATTTATTAAAATTATATATTATAACGATGAAAAAATTTGACTGTCATATATGAATCACTTGTGACATTTCAATAACTATTTATTAATATATTTTTATTAAATATTCTTTTTTGAGTGAATATATTTTGTTTTTTTCATTAGATTGTTATTTTTTAGTTCAAGTCCTTGTACATTGATCATGGTTTAATCATATATAGATTAGTAGAAATGAAATAATTATCATTTTTACTCTATATATATATATATATTTATCTTCATCCATAAAGTATAGAAATAGTGATATGAATGACATCATTTATAGAGATGATAAGTTATAGGTATCCATGAACGTTGTTTTCACATATAGAAATATTGAATTAAATAATGGAATAAAATAAAAAAAATTGTTAAATAATTATCAAATCAATTAAATCATATATATTCATTGAAATATAAATTATTCCCACCCATGTATAGAGGAATAAAAAAATTTATCTCATCACTTCATGGATATA
Organism: Viscum album; assembly: GCA_963277665.1. Lineage (NCBI taxonomy): Eukaryota > Viridiplantae > Streptophyta > Magnoliopsida > Santalales > Viscaceae > Viscum > Viscum album. The sequence continues at coordinate 233,144,375 of OY728157.1, read as the reverse complement.
GAAGACCACATGTATAAAAGATTAATGTCATAATTTACCGACCTATATGAATGTATGAAGGAATACATGATATTATAATTAAAATTATCATTTATATAAATTTAAACCATCCTAATAAACATTCATGATTGATAGTCTTATAAAATTAATGGTATCGCTATATAGGGGCAGTAATCCACAATTATGCACACATGATAGCTTCACATCTTATTTGACGAAATATATGGTGGATAATAGTGGTTAGATAATCATTGTAAAATTTAAATATTTTTATGATACAAAATTTATTATTTTATGATTACTGATATATATTTAATTACTATTAAAGATGAATGACATTGAAAAGGCTTTGGTAAGACAATTACATTTCCTTGGTAGGCCTTTTTTATATCCTTCCATATGGACTGTTGGAATAATCCTATAAGAATATCAAAACATATATTTAGATTCTATAGATGTAATGAAGATAATTTTTTCTTGTATTTTAAATAAAAAAAACTAAATGTTTTGTAAATAAGAAAAATGAAAGGGGTGTAGGGGAGAGGACAAATATTTAATTTCTTAAATAAAAAAAAATAATAAAATTATTTTCCAAAAATATTATTAAAAATGAACTTATAATAAGTGGTGGGTTACTAATTGTTAAAAATATGGAAATTTAATAGTTTTTACTCCATATTAGTTGAAAATTTCAACATTATTACTTTCATAGTTTCCTAATAGTCCATTTTAAGAGAAATGATGACAATAATATATTACATGCTTTCATATTCATTATAAACAATGAAGAAATGGGAATCATTAAATAAATTATAAATTTTTCATCCAAATTTGTATTCAATTTTATCAACTTATATAATGAAAATAAGAAGAAATTTCTATTAACTGTAACCCACAAAAAAGATTTAAAATGATATTCATGAAAAAGAAATGATTTATTTAGAATTCAACTTTTTAAAACCAACTCTATATAAAATTAATTCCACTATAAATAATTGGCATTAAAACAATTTAATTAAAATTTTTGTTTATTGAAATTTTTTTATTTAAAAATTAATTTTATATCTTCTTTAAAAGAAATTTAATTTGTTAGTAAATATTAATATTTTTAACAATCTATCCAAAAAATAATATTTTAAAAAAAAGTTCAAATTTGAAATAATAAATATTTTTCAAATTTTTATATCAATAAATATGTTATTTTTTAAAAAATATTTTTTATAAATAATGTATAAAATTAATTATATTATTTTATCTCAAAAACTCTAAAATTCATTTCTGTTTAGAAGGTATTTTTTGATGCATGTATATATATTAATAAAAACATAATTAATATATCTAAAATATTTATACATTTTTTATAATGATAATATTAATATCCAAAACACAAATGTTATATCTATGTTTTAAAATTATTCTATATTATGTTTTAATTAAACATAATGTATCTTGTATCGTATGTAATCATAGAAATTAAATTTCTTTAAAGAGGTAATATTTCATAGTCTAGTGTGGTTTAATCATGGATGTATAGTCCCAATTTACCCATAATTAATATATTCTAAATCAAAGATACAACATTGAGAATTGTTGAAAAATTATAGGATGAAAAAACAAATCATCTATACATTGTAAAAGTTACCTGTTAATGATGTTAATTTTGTTATGCTCATGATAATCAGTGAAAATATGCATTGTTCATTCGTTCTTTATGCCATAGTGTACAGTGGTACCCAATGTTAAATAACCTGGAGACATATAAATATTTTTAAAAATTATCCTATAGTTTTTTATTTTAATCCTTTTTATCAATGAGGGATATTCTACAAACACACTTTTTTATGTGCATAAAACATTTTATGAGAATAGTTAAAAACATATCCACACATTCATGTGGAATTATAGGTAATTTATCAATATTTACATCACGAAACTATTGTATAATTTATATATCTCTAATATTGAGTTCTAACCAAACAATTTGAGCATAGAGTCTACCATATATTGCGCATCAAGAAAAATATTGTAGAATTATCAATAAAAGACAGATTATATTCATGAATGAATTGATTTAATATAATATGATGACTAGGGGTATGAAATCATATCATTTTTTCATTGAATCGTGATATGGGTTCTGGGTATGAGTATCCAATCCATGGAAAATATCACATTGAATTATGGAAAAGGAAGATGAAATATATTTACCTGAAGTACCATTCCATTAAAAATCATAGAAAAATAATTCGGTAATATGGTTGAAATAATCACATAACTCAGTGATTTAAAAAATACAATAATATTAAAATTTTTAGGTGGGTTATGAATATTATTATCATAATTACCTGATATAAAAGAATACAATAAACTAGAGATGAAGAAGACATTTTATAATCATAATTGGGGAATAAATGTAACATCCTAAAATTTTAAAATACTTCTTCATTTCATTATGCCAGTGTGGTCAATAGATGTCACCATAGATAACATCGAACTAAAATTAAATAGTTATATATTTATGTCATTATACTCTAATAATTTAATTACATCATATGAATTGAATAAAGAGTGTAACACCAGTATGTTTTTATGAAATTTATTCTTAAATAATTTTAATTTTTTATTATATTTCATTGCACACAATCGTGGGTTTAAATGTACCTAAAGGCACCCTTTGTATAAAATGAACATTTTAACATAGCTATTAGTTTAGTGGAAATATATATAACTAACTTATGAAAATGTATGGTGAAGTCATTCACTACCATTTATTTATTATAAATATAAATTAATTATATATTTTTATTTTTTATAATAATAAATTGAGTGAATTACTCTTTGTAAACTAAAGTAATGAAATATATATTTTATATACTTAATAAAATATTTTTGTTATTTATCCAATATATCTTTTAGTCATAGGGTATGCATATACCATATTGGATGTATAAAATCCTATATGTCTCAAAATAATAACTTTAATTATTTTAATAAAGAACCAATATTAAATTATTATTTTTACACCATAAAAATTGTTATATGAAAACATAAACTTGTTATTTGGATGTGGGATATAAAATTTTTCTTTTGATGATATTTTAATATTTTTTTGAAAAATTTCAAATATTAATGAATAGGTTTTTAATAGATTGGGGTCAAACTCCTATATTAAAGTGAATAAAGAAAAAAGAAAGATGTAATGAGGTTAGACAACAACTTTCCCTGATCACGAAATTGGAAAGACATGCAATAAAAAAATGAAAGTCAAAAACACATTAATTCATAAAATGATCATGTCACACAAGAACGAGGGCTCATGTTGCGATGAGAAACATGTCCACCTCCCCCATGTGGATGTCTTCCACTATTCCATGATTTATCCCACTTCCATGGAATTCCCCCATCAGTAAAAGTGTCACATTCATTATAAGTGTTCATTTCAAAAAATTATTGATCAATAATACATCATCTTCCATTCTCCTTGTAAGAATCAGAGGTAATAATTTCAAATGGATTAATTTAGGAACAATACCTCTAACCTTCCTTTGGACTACCTTACTAGGCCCTATAACAACAGTTCGTATAATATGATCATAATTTGATACCCAAAAGAGCTCATTATCTATCACCCTAGCAGTAAAAGACACAACTACTACTAATCAAGAAAAAGTAGGAGGATCTGCTTGGGTTTATTAACCAGCATATCAGAATCCCCCCCCCAATTATAGGAACAAAAATAATGGTTCCCACAAAAATAATTCTTGTATTTCGACTTGATCCTATGTTATCCTGTTTTATATTAGTGAGACTGTCCATTTCCATATTAGATGACACAACCTACAACTAATCATTAGCATTCTATGGACCCTCAATCATAGGCATAACAACTTACAAATGAAAATTTCATCTCATTCCCATATTGGAAGTAACCACACAATGCATAAAAAAATATAATATCATAATGACTACCTTTATTCTTTCATTATTTGTAATATTATCACTATAATAATTTTAAAAATAATTAAAATCCTTAAAATGGACTATACCATTTGACTTATCCAATAACTTGTCCATACCACTTGACATTTCATCCTCTAGTGTCCATGATTTCTACATTGACACCTTTGATTGAATAACAAAATATATAATGACACAACCCTTTCTATTTGTTTAGGTAACTAATTTATTCTCATTATATAAATGGATATCAACAAATTTTCTTGCTTCATGCTCACGATCGTATTGGCTATCACCCGTATCACATTGTGGCTCCCTAATATCATCAACAAATGAGTTGTCTTTCTTAGACACAATGTCAGCACATGTACTAGTAGGAACTATAATCTCTCCACCATCCAACCTTGATGATGTTGATACCACTTTTACTTGATGAAGAACACTCACATTAGTCAAAATTGTATTTCCAACACTGGGCAGAACCTATTAGGGTTCAACATTAGCGGCAACATAAGAATGCCCATAAAAACCATCAAACATATTTGAGACCCCTACCATCACCAATTTACCGTTAGTATTTCATATCAAATCAATAGTCAAAAGACATAGTAAATTTAAATGGTCAGAGATATAAATCTTTCTACACACATCCTTAGTATGCCTACCACAATACAATCATCATAGTAATGAGGAAAAATTTCATAATATATATGCTTGTGAATATTATCGTTCTGAGTGGAAATAATATAATTCTATATAATTTTGGCACAAAGGACCACCCTACCTAGTATTCATGAAAAAAATATTGAATCTTAACTATTTATTCTATTTATCAAGCCTAATTGGAAAATATATTATTGGGCAGATATAATGTAGAATTTTGGTGTGCCATAGGATCTAGTTGAGCCCATAGATCCTAATCCATACCTGCGGAATAGAATTTCTACCATTTCAAAAATTAAATTCCTAGCATGAGTCATGAAAATAAAGCATACCAAGATTAATATAATGGGATAGAGATATCCATTCATGATTTCTTTGTTCTGTTGAATGAAATATACAGTGGAAGAACCCTTAACCAATTGAGATTCCCTTCCACAATGTAGAAACCAAAAGTAGTGAAGACCTATTCACAAAATCTTCATGGATCCATGGTTTCTCTCTAATGTGAAGAATAATCCATGAAACAAGTGAGTTTTAACAGTTCAGACGCTTTGGTCGGGGCACACATATCCGTCTATTTGAGGAGGATGTGCTGATTGTTTCCCTGTATTCCAACATTCCAATGGTGGATGACATCTTTCTCTTATTCAAGGTATTTTTTTCCCTGATCGAAACGGGATGATGGGATGTTGGTTCCTTCTTCTATGAATTCCTTTTTAGAACATGGCACCTAGTCTGTGTCTCCCTTACTGTCATAAAACAATGTTTCTGAAAATATTCCTCGCTCTATGTCCTCATGGACCCCGGTTAATTACTCTGCTTCTGTCAGGACATTTCAATGGGACCGGTCTGGGCAGCAACCTTCGGTTGGAGGAGTAGTCATGTTTCACATCACTAGTGTGTCTGGTTGTTGGAACCCTGGAATGTCTGGATATCTTCCCCTTATGGGCTTCTTGGGGGTTCAAAGTCTAAGTATCCCCAGGTCGAATGTGGGAAATTTTATGCCATAGTCTTTTATTTGATGTTTTCCTCTGCTTCCCTTTTATAACATAGGTTATTCCATTTTGTTAATATCGAGCAGGGATAAATCTGACAGATCAAGACACTAACTCGAGTAGATCAGATGGGTGAAACCCCTAGAGGGAACAATGATTTTGGGAGAAGTGAGATAGTGGGTGACATGATTTCACTGGGATGTGGTAGCCCAGGTAGATAAAATATGGATTATGGATAGTTAAATGAAGTGGTGGTGGAATGAGATTCAAAATTCATTAAGGTGACGATAGTATTGGGCTTGAGCCATGAAGATACTTCCTATGTAATCTTTTGGTAGGTAATCTAAGTCTGCATAGTTCAGTGAGGAGGTTGGGATGCCAAAAGAGGCGACCTGTATCGATGGGACCTGAAGCATGTTGAACCTCCGTGTTGGGGCATGACCTTCCCGAAACACATATGCTTGATGTAATCTTCAGGAAAAGACACGGCTGATGGTCTTGAACCATATAGAGGCTTCCTAGGTACCATTAGATGGCAGGGATCAATGTCCATAGCATTCTGGATAGGGGCGCAGAATACAAGTGTGTGTAGAGGAAAACAAAAATATGATATACTAGGGCTTACACATGGTTAGTAGCCCGAGGATGGTCTGACGCACAAGGGGTGAACCAGAGATATGGGTCCCAACAAAGGGGACGACAATGCTGTACCGCTAGATATAGATCACAATGGATAACCATTTATTGGGGAATGTATCAACATAAAGTCGATGAGAGTATCTGAATAACTTACTACTGGTAGGGGAACACAATGGCGAATCAGTGGTCAGGGTTGGACCTCATAGAGGCTTCATACGTACCATGCCTTTTAGACAAGGATTAAATCCCACATAGTCTGGGATTGGTGTTGTTGAACTGACGTGAAGTGGTCGAGACCAATGTGTGTTGGTTTTGAACCTCAGGTAGGCTTCCAACGTACACTGCCTTGGTAAGGATTAAAGTCCATGTGTTTGGAATGGTGTTGGGGATCACACTATTGGGAGTCCAAAAATGGATTTTATGGTTGATGCTTACTCTAAGCCCATTAGATCCATGCTCAGTGTGAGAAAGAAGAGGTAATAGAAACATGACGATCACATTGTGAATGGTGAGTCCTTGGGAAGTGGAGTGGGGTTTACCTGTGGTTAGAATCCCAATAACAAATCCAGGACTTACTCGTGGTTGGCATCCCACAAGTTGGCGATTGGGACTTATTCTAGGATGGATACCCAGTGGCGACAAAACCCAATTGGAGAGGCATGGGATAACGATGGTCCATATTCCCCTCTCACCACAGGTATTTGGTACAGAAGAATAAAGGAGGAGTAGGGGAACTACCTCATATAAGAAAGGATGGGGAGCATACATCAAGGTTGTTTCCATGCCCCATGGACAGATGCCACTACAACAAAGATGATCACTTTTCATGTGAGGAAGATCTCACTCTCTTTGAGACCGGTGGGTGTGGAGAATGTGTGAGTTGGGGCTCCCCTGTATGCGATACTCGAGATGAGGCCACAGTTTAACGACATGGGTTATGGAAGATGACACTGGTCAGTTTAACGTCCTACAGATCGGAAGAGGTGGGTCCATTCCACCCCCCCTAGAACTTACATAACTGATATTTTCCTGCACTTGGGGAAGGGAAGGAAACAACAATGGAGTTATGAGAGGGTGTTGTCGAGTGATCCACTTAAAGGGCCCACATTATTGTGGCTATGTAATGAAGATATATATATTACCATGCCTATGATAATAAGTGTGAGGCGAAGAAACGCAACGAGCAGTGCCACCCTAGGGATTTTGAAGTTTTTTTTGTACAAACCTAGAGGTCCGTAGAAGAGAAGGGTGTGAAACATAGATGATTTGTGCGTAAGAAGAACACAAAGATGATGTCAAGAAGAGGGACAACAAAATCATGGGATAGAGAACACACAAGGAGGGTGGGATGCACGCAAATGCAGCAGCTGCGTAGAAATGTCCAGGTGAGCGGAAAGGATGGTGTCTGTGCAATAGAGGAGGTTATCATGCAACTTGTGCATAGATGGAGAAGATTCGTAAAGAAGGCCTGGGTGAGAGTAATTTTTTTCACAATAGAGGGGGGTTTTGCACAATTGGCGTGTATCTAGAACTGCTTCATGCAAAAGTACGGGGTGACCGAAAAGGCAGGTGTGTGCGCAATAGAGGATGTTTGCGTGCAATAGTCATGCAACTAGAGAAGCTGCGTGAAAAAGTGCACCGAGGTTTTGAGAACATGTGAAGGGGTGTGAGTTCAATAGGCCCAATATGTGATGACATGATTAAGGGTCAAACACAATTGGTCTCGTGCGAAGGATACATCCAAGTATACCTTTAACGGAAAATCACGTACCTAGAAGTCAACTATTTCGCATTAAAGAGGTGAATTTCGTGCAGAGGAGATGGTTTTGATTCATCAACCATATAAAGGGGAAGGAGAACCCTTTATTTATTATAGATTGGTGTCATCGGATCTTCAATAATGTTGACCTATGTGGAAAATCTTGTCCTGATGTTGGTGGCACGAAGGTTTCCACACCCGCACGTAAAATAGCTTCGGGTCCCAATGTCAGTTGTGTGGGTGTTTCCTTGCCCATGTGTAAAACACACTCTGGTCCCACTATATTATTCATGTGAAAATGTTTTTTGGAACTGACCTTCGGTTCCTTCACGAATCAGTCGTTGAGTTGAAATATGCCTTCATTTTATCCAGTGAAGCACTATTTATGCCTTAATCAGATTTCATCGTCTTCAAATGCCCCCCTTAGAATTAGATCTATCAGGGGAATTAATGTTGTATTCTGAGGGAATCATCATGAAATCCAATCTTTTGAGGGTGGTGCGCATAAAACCATTATGATTCATGTAATTAATTTTTCTCGTGCTTGAAATTTTAGCTCCGTTATTACAAAAACTCTTAGGGGTCCCACTGATTCTATAGATTGTCTCACACGATAAGCACGATGCTCTCATGCATGGAAAATATCATGCCTTTTCACATATTCTAAACTTTATTGTGTGCAATCCCCTTAATTTGTTTGTGAATTTACTTATAGGGTTGGTTTTTTCTATGCCGCATCCTCTGTATTTCACAAAAATTTCTGATTTTTTGTGCTTTGTGCTTCACATATCGAGCAGGCTCCATCAAAATTTACTGAAAGAAGATGGGTGATAATTTGATTGATACTAAGAGAAAAGCTACAAATGCCACTCTAAGGGCCGAGATGGTCATGAACCCTGACTTTTATGGTGCCCAAAAAGTTGTATCGAACTACCAAACTCACATCAACATGTTGAACCCATCCCTTAAAGAGAATGTGTTGTCTGACAGCCTACGTATATGTGACTTTGGTATTTTATAGGAGCTACATGTGCCAAGATTCAAAGTTGATACATTGTGGTCATGGGTGACCTGTAAATATGATCTCCACTGATATAACATCACTAACAAAGACCATCCTACAAGAGAAACTAAGAACATGGATGTTTATGTCCTAAACCCGAGGACCAGAACCATCTTGAGAAATGAGCTGACCACCAACGATTCTCCATCCCATTAGGCAAGTACCATCCGATATAGTATCTCCGATGAGACTAAATGTTGGATTCCAGACTAAGAATTTAGTTCTGGAGGCAATTTTACAATTGAGTGGGCCTTTGCATATTGGGTACGCCCATCATGTGATCAGTTTGTGGCAGAACTGTGACAGATCTGGCTGTTTGAGGTGGTGCAGACATCACAGTTCCATTTTTACCACCAACAAGAACTTTGGCACGAGCTGTTTACCCAGTGGCCCCCTAATACTAACACCTTCCATCTCTATCATGGGGAGGTTGGAATCAGTCTTTGGGACATTAATTATATCGGGGGTATCTCTTTATATGGGCTCCAATATGATGAATTTCATCATATAGGGAACATCTGGGGATACAGGTTGTGGACTCCCATTATAACATGGAACCTGCTAGAGATGGTCAAATAGACGACGGGGGTCAAGGATGTTATGAAGGAAATTTCCTACTCAAAGTGGTTTAGTCTTTCCTCTTTTCATCGTTCTCTATCATCAATCAAATTTTTTTAATCATGCTCATTATAATATTGGAACTGACCAAGAATCAACATCCTGAGGGCGGGGGGTGGGGGGGACGCACCGATAGATTATTGTGGGGAGTCAACACCCATCATTGAACTGACAAGCACCGAGGTATCTCCTACTGTGACTACTCATGTATCTACTGACATGCTGGAGGCTGATGCATTGAGCTCTGGTATGTTTCATCACATAGACAAATGTATTGGTCATCAAAGAGCACAAATAATTACGCCGTTCATTGTTTGTGTAGTAATAACCACATTGGATACTCAACAAGCCACCGAATATAGACTATCTATGGATGACATGATGGAGGACGCACCAAGCCACTCAGGACACACCTCTCAAACTGAGTCGGCCTGAGAAAATGGTGAGCAATGACCTGTGGAAATTGGCAATATCAATGCCAGGACAGGGTGTGAGATTGGTGGGGGCACAATTAATGAGGCCTAGATGAGAGATATGGTCTCCCACATGTTTAGGAGCCTAATCCCTTGGGAGGAATTCCAGAAGGAGACCTCACCGCTGATCTTTTGTCCCCTTTCTCCAACAATAGGCCTCCAGACCCTAAAGAAATGGATGACACTAATTTGAAAGTAGCTTATCAGAGTTGTATGACGCGACATAAGGTGGGGGGAAGTGTATCAAATTCTTCATTATTCATCCATAGGCATAATGGTTAAAACGGACGGGATCACTCCACACCTAGTTGCACTTTCATTATGCTAGAGGTTTGATGCTCACCGTCTTCATCTAACAACCCACAACTACCTGGATATGATTATACTGGAGAACAAACAATGTTCCATCATTTCCCATTGTTGTAAAGGGTCATGGAATACCCCTAATTTCATGAAGGTGGATAAGTTGTTCTGACACCATGAAGAGAAAATTATAGAATGGGAGGAATTCATTGCAAACTGCTCTGAGATCGTTGAGAAATTGAGGGACCAGCTGGACGGCACCCCTGAGTAGATAGTGGACACATGTCACCAAATGACTGAGCTTCAAACTGAACATGTTCTAGTACAGGATAGGGCCAATTAGCTATTCCCAACACCAACTGATGAAGATAAGGATATCAGGGGGTGGAAAGCAATGATGGAGGCCACAAAACAGAGGGGGGAAACAATGGAGCAATTTATCAAAAAATGCTTATTCATAAGGGACCTATTTTTTCTGAACTCATAATATTATTTTTCATTACCGCCTCTTGTTTTGAACGGCATGCGTGAATAGATTATTCACTTGTTTCTTCATTTTAATGAATTCCGACCACAATCGTGAAATAATTATCAATCCATCCCTATTCTCATGTTGAACATGCCTGATGTGATAATAAAGGTATGGTAGTGTCGTCACAAAATTTGATTGTTATAATAGTTGAATTATCAACCTACCAATTTACTCTAGTACATGAGCAGGGTAACACCAGGGGTGTTGGAATTGATCCAATAATAGGGGAGTGGAATGTGTGAATCACGATACCCAAGATTCAGAACATCATTGGGATGGAGTGACAATAAAGGATAACTATTGACCTTTTTCGAAACATATAATCCTTACCATGTTATCCTGAAATGGGGGTAACAAATGATGGCCGACTGCATACCATGTTTGAATGACGGGGCCTGACTCGAAATTTCATCAATTAGTCATCCAGAATGATAGCCCAAGATAGTAGGAGATCCATAGGCTAATAAAAAATACTATTAGGTGGTTCCTTTAGACATTAATGAGGATGTGGGTCCAAATAAAGGGCATACGAAGAAGTGGAGGGTGGAGTGATTCACTGTTTGAATTGGGTCCAATAGTCCTAAAATTATGCTACTATTGTGAAGAAACTTTTGGTGGATGCATCGATCTAATCAGTGATCATACGTACATCTGAACATGACCTTTCTAGTAAGGACCTGCAATTCCTTTTATTTTAATTTCATACTAATAATGGAATGAAACAGATAGTTTAAATTTTGTATGGTGAGGATGGTTGATGTAGTTTAAAGGTCATACAGTCTAGACCAAGACCTGGGCTGAGGGGATCAAAGGGATAATGAACCTAAGGCTGGGGACAAGTCCAGTTTCATGGTCATCGCTATGTATCCCATGTGAATGATAATCAATCCCTACAAAGTTTTTAAGTGGAATGTGTGACAGAATACGCCAGTACACATCCAATCAAAACAACTAAGACCACATGATTCATGCTCGATCTGGGAAACAAGATATAGTGATGGGAGTTTCCTAGTACTAGGGAACACACATTATATAAAAAGGGATGCTATGTGAGTGACATACCATAATGTTGACCCACTAAATTAATGAACCTATATGAGTAAAAGTTTAAATCCTGGTATGGTTTAACTCCACATGAACCTAAGGAAGTGAAAAAATGTGAATCATGATGCTTCAGATCTGGGCCACAATGATGGTGGCATGACTACATGGGATAACTATTGACTATGTTCGAAACAATACATTGATATCTTGGTAGGCTCGAATGGGGATAAACAAATGGGGTTTGACCACTGAACATGTTAGAAATATGGGACCTATATCAATTTGTAATTTGAGGTCCTTATAGATTTTGGCCCATGATGGTAGGTAAGCCAATGTGGCATGAGACTAGGACATAAAGGGGGTCCCATCAAATGTGGAAGAGGATGAGGATCCCAATAATGTGCTCATGAAGCCTTGACATGGAACAAGGGTAATGTCCATGTAAAAATTCCAAAAATCGGGCTATATGTCACAATGTTACTGGGTATGACAATAAGAAATGTTAGATATAGGGTGTCTTGTCCCATTTCAATGACAAGCATCTTGGGGTATCACACATCCATCTTTAGGTCAAATAATGGGTCATTAATTGTGGGATTGATTTAATGGATTGTGCCGAAGGATGTGATGTAGCCAAACCCAAAGAGTAGTTCCCATAGGTAGATCTTAGTTTAGGGACATAGAACTCGAACCAGATTTGGAAAAGTCAAGGGAGGAACATGGTACAACTATAAAAAAACCTGATGTGAATGAGAACCAAAGAGGTACTTGCCACACCACCAGCTACCAAAAGTGTTCGGGCCATGAGGATAAAGAGAGGGGGTATGATTTTAGAATTTTATGGCTAAACCCGATCAAAAGAAGAATGGGATTTCCTATGTATCCCATGAGGATTAGAATTAAGCCTTACATAGTTCAGGAAGATGTCGTGCATTTTAACATCTTGTGAAAAAAATGTGGAGTGGTCTTAGTTTAGGTTCAAAGTGCTTGGACCATAGATGGAACTGAAGGAGTGAGGCATGTGGTGAAGTAATTACTAAACCCTATGTGAATGAGGATAGTAGGAGTCCATATCACCACAATGTGCTCACCGGGAAACATATATGTCAGGGGACTAAAAGTGAATGTTATGGTGGGCCTGAGGCAAAGTGTACAATAATTCTTATGTACTTCCTTAGAATGGGAATCAATCCATATGTTGTTATGAATGTGTCATGGTATGTATCCAAGCCAGGGATAATTAGGTCGTGCGGGTCTGGCCTCCCCCCCAAACAATGTAGGATTCGATAGATCTGTTTTTCATTAAGATTCATGTGAGTTTTTTTTGTGAAGGGATGGACCTAGGATAGAATTTACAGGCTTCGCTAGAAGAATCAACCTATATACAGTCATTGAAAAATGGTATGGTGGGTGACTGATACCAAACATGATGTCCCCTTGACGGAGGACATCACAACTCGATGTCATTTTTCATAATGTATCCATGACAATTATTTAATAGTTTAGGGTAATGTGATGGGACCAACCCCTGAACATTAATGTCTCACAAAATAGACTCAATAGTTTAATGTCAGGTTGGAATGGGAAATGTAGTTTAAATTCATCTGGCATAGATTTATACAAGATAAATGAGGTTCAAGAGGGGATGTTCACAACAAGATAAAGCATACCCTTTGTGAATGTGGAAGAGTTCCACATCACATCGCACACGATTCCAGGATAGAAACCTTGGGCCAATGGGATGAAAAAGTTTAAAGAATATTGGGACAGAAGAGGCAATATCTCAGAAGGGATGTACGTGGTGTAGCTTTTGAAAACCCAATCGGAATAATGATATAATTTTGTACCCCACCACACCATCTTAGATGATAACTTCGGGCATGGGGGATAAAAAGGGTTGAGGGTCTTGGGACAGGGGTGCCTGGGTTGACCGTAAACACATGACCCCTTTTGCAGGTAATGCCATAACAAATATCCTATGCCCACATTAGCAATGCTCGATGTAGGAACCATGGAATATGATCATGATATACCTAAAATATAAATGTATGGAAATGAAGAGAGAAGATCAGGAAAGGTCTGTCTTGAATAGCGTAATATATACATCCAAGTTGGATAAATTTTTGAAGAGATAGCAGGAAAAAATGAAATCATTGCACCCAACATTTGGGACTTATAGGGACGAAAACAATGATGGATGATAGATTTTGACCATATTTGTAACACAACATCCATATAATGTGACATAAAATGGTAATCAAAAATGATATTCAACTGCTGACCATATTCGTAATGTCAGGCTTGTATCAATTTGTCATCTAAAATACTCAAGGTTTTTGTCCAGAAATGGAATGAGATCCCTTGGGTTGAAAACCCATTCCATTCGAAGGTCTATTCGGATGTGAAGGTTGATGGGTACCAAAAATTATGGGGGTGAGAAAATAAGGAAAATTCATATAATGTTTAATTTCATATAGGAATATAATCAAGGGGAGTCCTTGGAGATTATGGGTGGGGATATGGACAAAATTTCTGCGCGGTCCTACAAATCCCATGAGGATGGGAATCAAGTCATACATAGTTTAGAAAGCTCTAAGAAGTTTAGCATCATGCGGTAAGTACATGGAAGGAGAGAATAATGGGGAGGGGAACATGGCGTCACCTTTGTAATGATGGCGCGAGTGGTGACAAAGATTCATATGCTGCACAATATGGGATCCTCCAAGAGAAATGCACATAGTTGGGGTAGTCAAATTAGAAGAGTGTGGGGGATTGACTCTTTAATAACATGTTTGAGTTTTCCAATGTGTCACATGTAGATGGAAATAAATCCATACATAGTTTTTTAGATGTATTTTAATGCCCTGCAGGATGAGGTAGTTTTTGGTCACGTAGGACCCTATAATTTATTGTCATGCAAGAACAGACATATGAGGGTCGTGCCGGACCATAATACAGTTTAGGGTCGTGAATGAACATACAATTTAAGGTCATGCTGGACAATAAAACTCCGGATATGTATTTCAGGATGAACATGGAATTGGTGGGAGGAGTTATATGATCACCATCCATAGTAACCAGGGAGTACGAGCCATTGGAGTAAACCTTCTGAATGATGTAAGCTCCATCCCATTTGGGATCAAACATGGGTGGTTTCCTACCTTGTATCATTCATGTTCATAAGTCAAACACCATGTCTCCTAGAATGAAATATTTTATGTGATCAATCATGTTTAATTCTCTGGCTATCTTGTTTTGAAGCCTTTCTAGATTGTGCAGGGCATGAAGCCTGTTCTCTCTGAGTGCTTCCAATTTAGCTAGACGGGCTTCATCTACTTTATCTAGTTCTTGATGATAATAGAATATTGTGTGTAATGAAGAAATAAGAATCTCAAATGGTTGGACATCCTCTGTTCAATACACCAGGGATTATGGGGTCACCTCTGTACAATTAATTGTCTTCATCCCATAATCCCAGAGGGCATTGGGGAGCTTGACCGGAAAACACTTCTTGTTCTGAAAAGAAATTTTGTGCATAATGTTAGAGAGGTTTTTGTTGAACACCACGATCTATCCATTTTTATGCATATGGTAATAGGAGGTATGGTTAGAACAGATGTTGTACTTAGTGTATAATTTCTTCACCTTAGCTACCTGAAAGTTCATTCCATTATCGGTGAGAATGGAGTGAGGGACTCCAAATTGATAGATTATGTTGGATCTATCAAAGACAACGATGGAATGGTTCGTGACAACCTTAAGTAGGAAAACCTCTTCCCACTTGGATACCAAATCTGTAGCGGTCAAGATGAACCTGTAAGGAAGATATTTCATTGGTGGATATGTTCCCATGACTTCGAGCCCCCAGACTGAAAAGGGCCAGGATTACATGGTAGTGTGGAGAGGCTCTGGTGGCCGATTCATAAATTTGGCAAGAATTTGGCATTAATGGAATATTTTTGGGAACTCGGAGCAATCATAGATCATGGAGGGCCAAAAGTACCTCATACTTCGGATTTGGTGAGATAATTTCGTCCCGATTTAATGAGCCCCTCCGAAACTGACTATAGCCTTCTGCATGAAATAAGAAATATCAAATCCTTATATGCTTCAAAGTGGAACCCCTTCTAACCCATGATGGATGAAGATACACTCATGACCATGACCTTCCTAGAGTAAAAATGTAATGTGAAGCATCGAATATTCTCACACTTGGCCTGATATGGTGAGTAATTACCATTTTGGATATACTCGACAATGAAGGTTCTCCAGTTAGGAGTCACGTCAATCACTGCATCTAGGGGACTAGGAGTTCATGACGTAGAGGCACCTGATGTACGGTGGATTACCTGTGGGATATCACCATCAACTGGAGTGAAGGGACCGATGAATCACTTGTGTTCCACATGGATAATCTAATCCTCATGTTCAGGCTCTACAAGTGATGCAGTTAGGATAGCTATGGCATCCACATGACCATTCTGAGATCGATGGATATGAGTGAATTCTGGATGAAATGGGAATTGGTCCATCATATAGAGGGTGAATCCCACCAATGGTACGAGCTATGGCTTTTGGAAGACATAGTCACCATTGATCTACTTGATGACATGTTTGGAGTCCCATTTCCCATGCATGTGGGAAACATCAATCTCAAGGGATAGCTCGAGGCCAGTAATGATATCTAGATACTCCACCTAATTTTTGCTGCATCCTTATAAAAGCATGAATGAATAAGGCAGAATGTCTTGTGTTAGGGTAATGAAGATAATACAAATTCCTACTCTATTGAGATCAGTGACATTTACCATTCTGCCGGTGAGGATCTAAGAAGTACCATCGAAGTGCATTTTCCAGCATGACATGGCTTTGTCTAATGACAGAATCACTTCATCGGGAATATCGAGGTCTAGGGTCTAGTCCACCAGAGATGGATTGGTGAAAATGAAGTCTACTAATGTTTTCCCCTTAATTGCCTTCTGCTGAACGAACTTGATGTTGAACTGGTTGATAATCACTTCCCACTGATCTAGAAGACATGTCAACATGGGGAGGTATGGGATGTACTTTAGTAGATCTACCCGGGACACCGGCTTTACATCATGGTTCTGTAGATAATTTCACAACTATTGCACCAAAAATACCAGTGCAAGGAATCTATTCTAGATAGGGGAGTATTTAGTATCTGTATTGAGGAACACGAAACCTAGGAAATAAAGATTGTTCTCCATCCCATCGATGTTCTTTTTGGGGAGATGGGTGCCTAAATATAGATCCAAGGTCGTCACGTAATGGACTAGCCAATTTATAGAGATTGGTGGAAATAATACCGATGGATGGAGCACGTACTGCTTGATTTTCTCAAAGGTAGTCTGACATTATTCATCCCATTTGTAGAAAATGCCTTTCTTCATGATCCAAGAAAAGTGATTACACTTTATTTCCATATTCATGATGAATTGGGCTATATAGGCTAACTATCCTTGGAAACCATGAAGCTCCCAGATGTTTCTTGGGAGAGAATCGGGATAATGGCCTTGAACTTTTCTGAGTCAATCTCAATGCCCATATATCTTACAATGATGTCATAAAACATTCCATAGGTGACTATGAAGGCATAGATCAATGGGTTAAACTTTATGTGGCTGGAATGAAGTAAGACGAACACATACTAATGTTCCTTGAGATGGTCCCAGCACTAGAAATATTTGGCCACCAGATCAACCCTGTAGAATTCAACAAGAATCCTGAGGATCAGCTTAACTATGCGATGCATAGCCCATTGATAGGTGGAATATGTATTCTTTCGACTGAAGGTGATGACATGGTAAAAAATAATACCAATTGGTTCCCTGAAGGCCGTATACTCCTCATACATGGGAGCCATTCAGGTCTGGTAATATGCAAAGTACCCATCCATGAATGAGATGGCTTGGAACCCAACTCTAACATTGATCATCAATTTTGTCACGAGAAGGGAAAATAATTATTCAGACACTGATGGTTGAGATCATGAACATCAATGAAGAATCTAATCTATCCATTCATCTTCTTATCTGGCACAATTTTGGCTAGCCATTCATGGTGCTGGAACTCCATAAAGAAATTGGAACTAATGGGCTTATCAACTTATATCTCGAGCTTGGAACTGTGAGAAGGGTTATCTTTATGGGAATCTATATAAACCCACGGTGATTTTCTTTGAGACCAAGGTGGTACATGGATACCTATTGATCTAGTCTTGGCATATCATCATATCTCTAATGAAATAAATCATATTTGTCTTGTAGGAAGTCAATGTACTATTGTTACTCCACTTGGGGCATAGTGGCACTGAACAATGTGGGATTCAGGTCTGCCTCTCTACCAAGGTTTATCAATACCAATTTATAGACCATAGTGGAGATGATATCTTAAAATGTAGGAGGAGAATACTATAAATCCCCTTCTTCACTTATGGAGGAGGTATTCACGGTTGGAGGAGTTTCTTCTAAGTCAACAGATCCTGATAGGAGTCTGGTACCAGCCAATGTGGCAGTGGACACTATATTGAAGGGCTCTTGTACTGCCATGAACCATAGAGATAAAGGTTATAGATCTGATCCCATATTCTCTTTGGCCCAAGGGTTCACGCTAAATGATATCAACGAAATAGTGGTTCATCGACATGAGTCATTTTATCCAATCCTAGTCAAACAATAATGTATGACGTATTGTCATCGCCATGGGCAGACATCCCAAAACCTTATGGGAGTAGGGGTCTTTGGGATTTCTCAAGCCTAATTTGTGTTTGAGTATGAGGTGATCATCTAGTTTCCCCTAGACATGGGAAATTACTCCCCCCTAATTCTATAAACAACGAAGCATTGTCCCATATCTGAGGTTAATGTCTCTAATCAGTGGGTTGGAAAGATGTAGGCATCATCCAGATCTATCCATAGGTCTGTCAAAGTTGTAGCATGCTCAACCTCTTTAGCCTGAATGTGTTTGTATTTTCTCCTATAATATTATGTGTTTATATAGAGGGAATTAGAAGAGGAAAATGGAGATGTTTCACCATGATGTACTCCCATTTGACCATTGAGGGAGTTTTTAAGGCATTGGTGATACGATAAAGGGACCACAACATGCATGTGGATCCATGGATTTCCCATAAACTCATTGTAGGTGGTGTCCTGGGGGACAACCATGAACTCGGTGTTTGTTACCAGACCACCGAACTGGGTTTTGAAGCTGATATTATCGATTGGTGTATGGAATGTCCTATCACAGCCTTGTATTTTCATGTTATAGGGACTCGATTCCTCCTCGAATAACCCTAGTTTTCGCATTGTCCGTGTTGGGATTAGGTTGATCACGAAGCCTATGTCGATAAGACAACAACAAACCTCCACACCATTAAACTGGACAGTGATGTATAGTGGGATAATGATCCCCTATATGGGAGAACCTTTATCATATACAGATAACGAGAGGATGTGAATGAATTTAGTATGCTTGACACTCTCAACATGGAAGGCTTATGCGTCTGCTATCTCGATCTTGATCTGGAGGGGGATTCTTAAAGCCTCATCAAGGGCTTCATACATATCTTCTAACTCGAGAAGGACCTCATGGATAGAGTGACTTACTACAATGTTTGAAATATGTTTAAGGACATGATACAATTGTGCTTCGAGTGAGCAGTTTCTTACAGGAGGCCATAATATGATAGGAGGCATGATGGTCCCTACCGACTGGTCGGGCAACTGACTAGTGCTGGGAATATCATAATGATCACTAGTTGAAGTCTATGGAGTGACCACTAGATGAGGGCCAGATGACTAAGATAGAACAATTGAATAGAATGACTAATCATGGTGCAATTATAGTGTATCTTCTAGATCATGCAACACAAACAGGGGCCAAGGTGAATTTGATGACACACAATGTGAAGGTTGTGCATTTTGAGCACTACATTGTGCCTAAAGTATGGTTTCAGTTTCATGCATATCCTTGCTTGAAATACTATCTAAGGCACTCTGACGACCCATGTTGTTGTGACTTCGTCGATGCTAATGACAACTAGGAACATTGGGGTGATCCGCCTTTCTCTCCTCGCCATCATAAATCATATCGAGGTTTAGCAGCTCTAAAGTGTTAACCGAAGAGTACCCTTGGCTATAACATGAAGAATAATCCACTACTGTACAGATCCTGAGAGGAATATATATCTATGGGGGCATGAAATTACCGAGAGTATGGGATTACGATGATATTGGTGGGGGAATTTGTTTTTCATTGCACTACTGATGCATACTCTTCTAGGAAGAGTACAGCTGATCGATTGACACAGAAGTACTGACAGTGGACAAAGTGGCATCTTATGAAGGTTCATATTGATTCAATTGAGCACAGATAATAACATGGGCATGTGAGACTATCTTACAAGTCATCCAATCATCATACTTTTGGGCTCGTGGTTAGAATCAGGATTCTACTCGCCATCGCTGTCAATGTATTTGTCTGGATTCATGAAGACACATGCCACCCGTGTTGGAGCTAGGCATAACCTATCTATATTGTTATCCTCATGATACTAAAGCAAATAATTTAAGACATAGCACTATTAGAGGGTGTTTCCTAGAACCCAGGGATAAGGGATGTAATTAGTGTGGTCAGTGAGGTTTGCCTCTTCTGGGCTCCTACATTCTGGAAAATGTATAATTCCCTATTCTAGGGAAATACAAAAATAACCGGGAAAATGAGACTCTTTGAATGAGTAGGTCTAGTTCCTCCTATCTAGGAAGGGGGACCTAAGAGCATGACTCTGATGAGGGGTTGTAGGAGCCTTTCAAGGAAGTGTATCTTGGTTATATAGCCTATGTTGTGGTGGCACATTGCGTGGGAGCTCCTGCTGGATCATAGGTGAGTGCTACTACGACAGAGGATGAATTTGAGGTGGAGGGCCTTTGCGAGGCTGTAGAGGAGGCTTCATTGGAAACAATTCTATTTGAGTGGGGGCCTCTGCTTGAGACACCATGGTGGGCTCAGTCCTAGAGGCTGTAGAGACACGGAGCCTGACGTACATGTACATTACATTACTTTTGCGGAATACTTAGTACATTACAAAAAGACACACACAAGGACCGTAATAGTTTAGTGTCTTTGGAAACTCGGAATATAATCTTCTAATAATGGTGAAATATCTTCAACATCTCCCATAAAGATCTTCTTTTTTTAAACCTAAAACCTTTCTTTATATCCTGGGGAAAAGAAAACATAAAAGGGTGAGCCGAAATGCTCAGTAAGGGTAAACAAAAGAAATATCAATCACATCATATTCATAAGAACATAACATTTTGGAAATCATAACCTGCAAAAGAGAGCATAATTTCATAACATGGGATAAATCATGGCAGTGAAATGTAATCACAATAATCATAACTTAAAACATGAAACGTTGTGGAATTCACACATAATCATAGAGAATCATTTCTTGTTAGTCAATACTCATTGCCAAGACTATCTTAGTGGACAAAGTCCCTTTCTGAATTGAGTAACCCTCGTTTTAGTCCTGTTTCACTGAACCGGTATAACCTACCATTCCAGCCATGTTTATCTCATGAGATATAAAATCTTTACCCAGTGCATTGGAGGGAGATATAGGTCCCACCCATCTCATAATGATACCATTCTTATGTGTTCCACAAAATCATAAATCATACATCATTCCATAACCCATGTCATAAAAATGGGAATCATAAACATCATGACATCATAAAACAATTCATATACGATAAAGGAATTCATAAAAATATTTCCATCACAACATAATCAAATCAATGTAATAATAGGGATAAAAACAGAACCCATTATTATCTTAGATGGAAAATAATTTTGATAAAACACTTGAACTCCATTCTTGAGGTAAATATCCTTTCTTCTTCAAAAACATTTTTCCTTTCTTAACATGTCATACAACTTTAAACTTAATGAAGTTGATTAAAAATAAACTTGAAAACTTGTAAAGGATGCTTCTTGGAAATAATGTTTTAAAAATCCATTCATTCCGTATAAGTTAAAAAAATCATTCTTCGTTCTTTTTTTGGAAAAGTAAAAAAGTACCGCATATGAAAAACGACAAAAGATTCCTTTCATATTCTTTACTAAAAACACACCGAAGGGTAAAATTGGATGGAAACTATTGTAAGTGGATGGAAACAATATTACTTATTGATGGAACATGGATGTGGAAGATAAAATACACCCCAGTAAATTCCAAAGTAAAAACAATCTCAGATAAAAATGAGATTGTGAAATTTTCCCTTACCTTAGGTCTGACTTGCATTGTAAGTGTCCAAACCTCCTGTATAATGATTTAAATAATGTTATTGACTTATTATAGAATCATATTCATTGTTATTATATCATATATGGTCCACTTATGACTTTATATTACCCATTCTTTTGTAAATTCGTGTTAAAGTAGCGTTTTGGGTAAAATCGTCTCATTTGTCGTTCGTGTTTTTAACTTGTAATTATTAATATGATTACATGGATCATGATTACTTATATCCAGAATGTAAAACATGATTTATATATAATATATATTCAGAATATATATATATATATAATATCGAAAATGGAATGAAATATACCGTTCATGGAGACGGTAGTCCGTACGTACGCATGAACGCTATTTTCGTTTCCTTATTGAAGTGAATGGAATTAAGTAGATGACATACATATAAATTTAAATAAATCCAGTATCATTATTATGTCATATATTTCATTAGTACCTATTATATATACTTTATAATAATTCATGAATGGTTAATCGTTGAGAATGAACCTCATCGCGTCGTGGAGACGGCAGTCCGTAAGTACGCACGAGCGATGATATCGTTCCCATGGTCGTGGAATTGTGTTGAAGTGTATGTAGACTATTTCAGTATCAATATCACTTTATAATAATCATATATAGTTACTCATTACACCATTATACCCATCCTATTAAGGTGGTGGTGGAAAATAGATTACACCACAGTGTGGAGACGATATTCCGTACGTACGCACGCGTGGTGATTTCATTTTTCCGTAGGATGGATAGAAGGTGAATTAGGGTTTCTTCATATTTATAATAACATTTTAGTATGTAAGTAATACTTATGTTATTACTTTATCATTAAACAACTAAAGAAGAAGAAGTTGAAGAAGAAAGAAATTGAAAAGATCGGTAATTGATATTACCTATTCTTTGAAACGTCTCTTTGAATCCTCCACTTAGGGAACTATGATTGGTCTTTGAAGAAGACCAGGACCTCTAGGATTATTTTAGGGAAGTGGATAAGGGATTTTGGAAGGGGTTGGCCGAGCTTGAGTGCTCAAATTGGTGTGAGGAGGAGGGGGAGGAGGTGTCCTTTTATAAGGGAGGAGTGGGGCACCTTAGGAATATCTCAAAATATTATTTTATATTAAAGTCAAAATCGGTTTATAATGGTTCCAAAGGGTCTTATTTCGAAGGTAAAGTGGCGATGGGTCGAAATCCTATCATCAAATAAGATTTAGACAAGTTTAGGTTATTATTTTAACCTTATAAATTAGATTTAACTCTAAGTTAAATAATTTAACTTTTACCGTGACTTTTTGTTTTCTTACACTATATGGTTAATACACTTACTATAACATGCCAAACGAACCCCAAATTGTTTATTATTAATATATTTATCCTTATCTAAGTCATTTGGCAGAACCTTATATTTTTAGGAATAAAATAACAATTAATAATATAATATTTGATTTAAAAACTATTTTGTGTCAATTTTGACACTATTTGATATATGATTTTTGTGAAAGTCATAACAGAAACATATGTTCGAAACAAGTTGATTACATCATCACAAATATATCATAGTAACCTAGAAAATTAGTGGAATTCATAAAAAGACTTAAATTACATTTATTTTGGTATTTGTAATATCAATTATGTCAATATTTCATTAATAAGATAATTACTGCATCATCATTGTGTCATAAATAAATTAAATTATTTGATGTCTAAAAATTAAAAATAAAATACCATCATTTAGGAAATCTTTTTGGATTTGTAATTAATATTTACAATCGAATTTATCTTATGTACAACCCTATATTAAAAATGTTTTAGTAAATATACTTTTATTTTAACTCTTTTAACTCTTCTTTGAATTAAATAATAATAAATGTCCTAATCTAATCCAAGTGGGCCTAAATGGTCATATTTTCTTCCTAAGCTTGTTTTTGGTCGAATTACACTTATCCAATAGAATTTGAACATGTTTTATGGTAATAATAATATCATTTTTACCCTTAATTACCCTATTTACTTTTAACCGTGGTAAATAAAAGTAAAAAGTTACTATTCACCAAAAAATATTTTCATCTCATTCAACCACATTTTAGTCCTTGATATTAACCGTGTCTCTCGGATTTTCAAAATTCCATTCACAGAAGCGGTAAAATTATGTTTTATGCAAAATTCAGTTTTTAACCTACCATTTAGTGGTTTCACTATTCATCAAAAATTGAAGTTTTTCAGAAAAATACCAAAAATTAGGCCTAAGCTATATTTGATATTATGAACTCAAAAATTATGTATATTTTACCAAATTCAAAACATATTAGTTTCATTAACTAATTTAAAAATTAATTCTCGTCGTCAAAACAAATAGCGTGTTTTTAAGAGATAATAACTATCAAAAGATTGACACTATTTTATAACTGGTTTAAATGTGAAATTTCATCCAATGACCAACATTGTGTTAAATTGTAAAAATATATTCTAAATATACATTAAAACCACTCAAATTAATAATTTATCTCTATTGATTATTTCTATTAAAAAAGTTTTTTTTAATTAAAATTTAGTAATTTTCACTATTCATTAGAATATGAAAGTTATCTGAAAAGTACCAAAATTTCACCCTAAGCTAATTTTGATATTCCGAATACAAAAATGAATACCATTTTGAAAAATAGAATTTAAAAAATTTCAAAAAGTGGTTATTACTATTCATAACGCCTAGTTTTAATAATATTTTAATAGCATAGCGTTGTTTAGTAAAACTTGGTATTGTGTACTACACACACTATCAAGGAAGGTCGTGATTTCGTGTAATGAAAGGCAAGTCAAGGATGAGTGTTGTGAAAGATCCTTTTGGTGTAGTGTACAACACAAGACATTAATGAAATTAAAAAGAATATTTTTCATAAAATCTCGGGGTGTTACATTCTACCCCCTTAAAATGAATTTCGCCCTCAAAATTCGTCGGGGTTATAAATGGTTTACTATTGGAAATTTTCTTAGATAGAAACCCATATCGTAAAAAGGAATACCAAAACATGGCTTTAAAAACTAAAGTATGAAATGTAATGATTACCCAAATAAACTAATCACTGGGTTTCCACATAGGTGAAAATATGGATATGGAAGAAAAATCTAACCATCATGTTCTGATGGAGAGTGGTAGAGAACATGGATATGGAAAATACAACAATCACAAATCCATAAATTTTTGACGATCTAAGGTACCATCTGATTAATCAGATATAAGATCACTAGGACGACATTTTTGGTTTTCAAGATCGTTTCCCTAAAGTTGATGAAATTGGAATTAGAAGAAATACTTTCATGATATCGGTATAGTCTCACCGTTGGTCATTCTTTGGACAATTTTCACTTCATCTCTTAAATAAATGAAGTTGAATTTGTCATTCGTGATGTGTTAGAAGATCATGTAATAGAATGATGGGTCATTCCATCTGTCTCAAACAAAAGGTTTGAAAAGTTATAAGTTCATCTTATGGTTAGATTAATCGTATATGGTTCCAAAAATGAACTTATACTTCATATATCATACCACATAATAAAATAAAAGTAGTTTCTACTAAACAAGTACTTTCTGTAGGCCAGTGGTAGGCGATAAAGGCCAGTCACATTTCGGTTGTGGGTTCTATTCCCACAGCCTTGTCCGACGCGATGGGTTGTCGCCCGTTCTGCAGGTTGTCCTTTTTCTAAAACTATATTACTATAACATCCCATCAATAATATCGAAAAAAAGTTCTATCCTTAAACAATACTAACTTATGTCCAACATAATCCATTCCAATATTTAGGCTTACCCATAATACTGCAGTCCACTCTCATAATATAGTGAAAATGATTACCAGAGATTTAATACCATCGTTGATCCCCATATATCATAAGATATGTCTTGTTGGTCACATTCTAAACATTCAAAGTACTTAATCATGTATTCCTTTGAATACCCATTGAGCCTTGGTGAAAACATGAATGCAGTTAAACGTTAACACTTTCCACATACCAAAATCCTCAAAATTCTTTATAATCAAACCATGATATCACATACTCCTTATATCAATCATGAGCTCATGAATACTATTAAACATTTCATTTTCTCATTTTCCCTTCATTATGAGCATATCGTCTTATTTCCCAAAATATCTCAATCACTTTGAATACCACATTAGACCAATACATAAATATTCCAATACTCCATGATAAAACATTATTTTGGAATCCCATTACATAAACACTTAATCATTCAACCACATCGTTGTCATATTCAACATCGCAAATAGTGATCGCATGTGACTTCCCTTTATCCTTTGCCTTAAGCGGTTGCTCATGTCGATCATCACTAACCCTTGGATTATGGCATTTAATAGCATAATTCCCCATTTCCTTGCACTTGACGCATTGAAGTGTTGGTGGTGCGTTCTCTGCAGTGTTTGCTTTATTCACATCATTAGAAACCCTTTTTCCATTACTTCGACACTCAGCTGCTCAATGACCTTCTTTTCAACACTTAAAACATTTTTTGGTCCCTTTAAGACAATCTCCACCGTGCTTCTTTCCACACTTTGTGCATAAGGAAACATTCATCTTCTTTTCACCATTATTATGAGATTTCTCCTTGAACTCCATCTTTCATTTCTTGTCAAAACCATGAGATGGATATGTAACACCAACTTCCATTTCTACCTTGATATCACAACGCACAATTTCTTCATAGCTACCGAAGTCTCTTATAGCTTATTCCCTTCGAAGACGTGGTTTTAAGCCACTGAAAAATAGATCAACTTTACTTTCAGGTTGTATGATAATGCCAGATGCATACCTTGCAAGTCTTGTAAAATTCTCTTCGTATATACCAACAGATTCATCATCCTTCAGCTTCATCTCAAGAAAATCCTTTTCCATCTTTGTTCTAAGAATATGTGGGAAGTACTTACTGAAAAACAAGTTCTTGAACTCGTCCCATTCCATGGACTCAATTTCATCTCTTGGCCTTGTATTCTTGATAAGATTCCACCATTGATCAGCTTCACCTTCCAAACGTTATACTTCTAAGATGACTTTATCATGTTCAGAACATTGAAGAACTGAAAATATCTTTTGAGTGGTACTAATCCATTGTTCAGCAACAAGTGGATCGGAAGACCCATTGAAAGAAGGTGGACGTTGCCTCATGAAGGACTCAATAGAATATTGTTCCCTTCTCTGTTCATTTGGAAGTCCAGAATGATTCATAGCTTGTGTAAGTATAGAAATAAGATTTTGCACTCCATCTCCCATAACATTTGTTTGTTCAGGAGGGAAATCATTGCATTGTCCATTGCATTGATCAACACAGTTCCATCGGGTTCCAGCCATCGTCTAAAACCCAAAAAAATAGTGTTAGAGGCAAAAATCGTGCTAGGGAAAACAACATAATAAAGGGGGAGTACCTTTAATATCTAACATCTTAGGTCTAATTCTATGATCGTTAGCGTAATTATAGTACTATGACCTATACGTATACTTAACCTTAGAGACATCCCTAGACACACCTTAGAAATATCTCTAGGGATCTCACTAAAGTTCACGCATCCTAGTTTCCAATGGTTGACTAAACCTTTCCTATGATACCAACTGTAGAGACCCGGAGCCTGACGTACATGTACATTACATTACTTTTGCGGAATACTTAGTACATTACAAAAACACACAAACAAGGACCTTAATAGTTTAGTGTCTTTGGAAACTTGGAATATAATTTTCTAACCGTGGTGAAAGATCTTCAACATCTCCCATAAAGATCTTCCTTTTTTTTACCTGAAAACTTTCATTATATCATGGGGAAAAGAAAACATAAAAGGGTGAGCTCAAATTCTCAGTAAGGGTAAACAAAATAAATATATATCACATCATATTCATAAGAAAATAACATTTTGGAAATCATAACCTGCAAAAGAGAGCATAATTTCATAACATGAGATAAATCATGGCAGTGAAATGTAATCACAATAATCATAACTTAAAACATGAAACTTTGTGGCATTCAAACATAATAATAGAGAATAATTTCTTATTAGTCAAGACTCATTGCCTAGACTATCTTAGTGGACAATGTCCCTTTCTGAATCGAGTAACCCTCGTTTCAGTCCTGTTTCACTGAACGGGTATAACCTATCATTCCAGCCATGTCTATCTAATGAGATATACAATCTTTACCCAATGCATTGGAGGGAGATATAGGTCTCACCCATCTCATAATGATACCATTATTATGTGTGCCACAAAATCATAAATCATACATCATTTCATAACCCATGTAATAAAAATGGGAATCTTAAACATCATGACATCATAAAACAATTCATATACGATAAAGGATTTCATAAAAATATTTCCATCACAAAATAATGAAATCAATGTAATAATAGGGATAAAAACAGAACCCATTATTATCTTAGATGGAAAATAATTTTGATAAAACACTTGAACTCCATTCTTGAGGTAAATATCCTTTCTTCGTCAAAAACATTTTTCCTTTCTTAACATGTCATACAACATTAAACTTAAAGAAGTTGATTAAAAATAAACTTGAAAACATGTAAAGGAAGCTTCTTTGAAATAATGTTTTAAAAATCCATTCATGCCATATAAGTTAAAAAAAACATTCTTCGTACTTTTTTTGGAAAAGTCAAAAAGAACCTCATACGAAAAACGACAAAAGATTCCTTTCATATTCTTTACTAAAAACTCACCGAAGGGTAAAATTGGATTGAAACTATTTTAAGTGGATGGAAAAAATTTTACTTATTGATGGAACAAGGATGTGGATGATAAAATACACCCCAGTAAATGCCAAAGTAAAAACAATCTCGGATAAAAATGAGATTGTGATATTTTCCCTTACCTTAGGTCCGACTTGCTTTGTAAGTGTCCGAACCTCCTGTATAATGATTTAAATCATGTTATTGACTTATTACAGAATCATATTCATTGTTATTATATCATATATGGTCCACTTATTACTTTATATTACCTGTTCTTTTGTAAATTCATGTTAAAGTAGCGTTTTGGGTAAAATCGTCTCATTTGTCATTCGTGTTTTTAACTTGTAATTATTAATATGATTACTTGGATCATGATTACTTATATAGAGAATGTAAAACATGATTTATATATAATATATATTCAGAATATATATATATATATATAATATCAATAAATGGAATGAAATACACCGTTCATGGAGACGGTAGTCCGTACGTACGCATGAACGCTGTTTTCGTTTCCTTATTGAAGTGAATGGAATTAAGTAGATGACATACATATAAATTTACATAAATCCAGTATCATTATTATGTCATATATTTAATTAGTACTTATTATATATACTTTATAATCATTCATGAATGGTTAATCATTGAGAATGAATCTCATCGCGTCGTGGAGACGGTAGTCCGTATGTACGCACGAGCGATGATATCATTCCCATAGTCGTGGAATTGTGTTGAAGTGTATGTAGACTATTTCAGTATCAATATAACTTTATAATAATCATATATAGTTACCCATTACACCATTATACCCATCCTATTAAGGTGGTGGTGGAAAATAGATTACACCACGGCGTGGAGACGGTATTCCGTACGTATGCACGCGCGGTGATTTCATTTTTCCATAGGATGGATAGAAGGTGAATTAGGGTTGTTTCATATTTATAATAACATGTAAGTATGTAATTAATACTGATGTTATTACTTTATCATGAAACAACTAAAGAAGAAGAAGTTGAAGAAGAAAGAAATTGAAAAGATCGGTAATGGATATTACCTCTTCTTTGAAATGCCTCTTTAAATCCTCCACTTAGGGAACTAAGATTGGTCTTTGAAGAATACCAGGACCTATAGGATTATTCTAGGGAAGTGGAGAAGGGATTTTTGAAGGGGTTGGCAGAGCATGAGTGCTCAAATTGGTGTGAGGAGGAGGGGGAGGAGGTGTCCTTTTATAAGGGAGGAGAGGGGCACCTTAGGAATATCTCAAAATATTATTTTATATTAAAGTCAAAATCGGTTTATAATGGTTCCAAAGGGTCTTAATTCGGAGATAAAGTGGGTATGGGTCGAAATCCTATCAACCAATAAGATTTAGACATGTTTAGGTTATTATTTTAACCTTATCAATTAGATTTAACTCTAAGTTAAATAATTTAACTTTTACCGTGACTTTTTGTTTTCTTACACTATATGGTTAATACACTTACTATAACATGCCAAATAAACCCCAAATTGTTTATTATTAATATATATATCCTTATCTAAGTCATTTGGACGAACCTTAGATTTTTAGGAATAAAATAACAATTAATAATATAATACTTGATTTAAAAACTATTTTGTTTCAATTTTGACACTATTTGATATATGATTTTTGTGAAAGTCATAACAGAAACATATGTTCAAACAAAGTTAATTAAATCAGTACTAGTATATCAGAGTAACCTATAAAATTATTGGAAATCATAAAAAGTCTTAAATTACATTTATTTTTGTATTTATAATATCAATTATGACAATATTTTATTAATAAGATAATTACTGCATCATCTTTGTGTCACAAATAAATTAAATTACATGATGTCTAAAAATTACAAATAAAATACCATCATGTAGGAAATCTTTTTATCTTTCTAATGAATATTTACAATCGAATTTATCTTATGTACAACCCTATATTAAAAATGTTTTAGTAAATATACTTTGATTTTAACTCTTTTAACTCTTCTTTGAATTAAATAATAATAAATGTCCTAATCTAATCCAAGTGGGCCTAAATGGTCATATTTTATTCCTGAGCTTGTTTTTGGTCAAATTACACTTATCCAATAGAATTTGGACATGAGTTATGGTAATAATAATATCATTTTTACCCTTAATTACCCTATTTACTTTTAACCGTGGTAAATAAAAGTAAAAAGTTACTATTCCCCAAAAATTATTTTCATCTCATTGAACCACATTTTAGTCCTTGATATTAACCGTGTCTCTCGGATTTTCGAAATTCCATTCACAGAAGCGGTAAAATTATGTTTTATGCAAAATTCTGTTTTTATCCTACCACTTAGTGGTTTCAGTATTCATAAAAAATTGATGTTTTTCAGAAAAATACCAAAAATTAGGCCTAAGCTATATTTGATATTATGAAATCAAAAAAGATGTTTATTTTACCAAATTCAAAACATATCATTTGCATTAACTAATTTAAAAATTAATTCTCGTCGTCAAAATAAATAATGTGTTTTTAAGAGATAATAACTATCAAAAGATTGACACTAGTTTATAACTGGTTTAAATGTGGAATTACATCCAATGACCAACATTGTATTAAATTGTAAAATTATATTCTAAATATACTTTGAAACCACTAAAATTGATAATTTATAACTATTAATTATTTCTATTAAAAAAGTTGTTTTTAATTAAAATTTAGTAATTTTCACTATTCATCAGAATATGAAAGTTATCCGAAAAGTACCAAAATTTCACCCTAAGATAATTTCAATATTCCGAATCCAAAAATGATGTTCATTTTGAAAAATAGAATTTACAAAATTTCAAAAAGTGGTTATTACTATTCATAACGGCTAGTTTTAATAATATTTTAATAGCATATCGATGTTTAGTAAAACTCGGTATTGCGTACTACACACGCTATCAAGGAAGGTCGTGATTGCGTATAATGAAAGGAAAGTCAAGGATGCGTGTTGTGAAAGATCCTTTTGGTGTAGCGTACAACACAAGACATTAATGAAATTAAAAAAAAATATTTTTCATAAAATCTCGGGGTGTTATAGAGGCCCTTCCCGCGGGGATTGTAAGAGGCAACAGACATTCATGTCTAACCTGTTGAAAGGATTATTCTAGGTGCTAGGCCTTTTATAGATTTATTGAAATCACCCGAGGTTATTATGAGTAATAATAGAGGGGACCAAATATATCATGAAATTCCCCACACACAACGTCTGTAGTTGTTCCTAAGTCAATGGCATATCAAGGGAGTATGTGAGCCCCTTCCACCAGGCAACAAAGTATGTGACTCACTTGTTAGGCCTCTGTTTTCACTTGAATGGAACTATAATACTCGTCTTCTAAGTGGTGGAATTGAGATGGTAGAGAAATTTCCTAGGGAGATCTTTTTATCCGGATACATATCTGATGGGTAGCTGGATGTACCAAACAAATGAAGGCCCATGAAATGTTTGCACAAAAAAATGGTGTTTGACGGCCTCATGTAGAGACGGAGTTCCCAAAATGGGTTCACACCTTGAGATGATGTGGTCCAGATGTTTCAATGGGTCCACTATCCCGTTGAAGGTGTAAAAACTGGGATTTCTGAAACCCGAGGGTGCTGGAATATCATCCAACCACCCTGGATATGGCTTTCTATCAGGTGTGATGGGAACCTATCACATTTTCAATGCCTAAAGGTAGGAATTGAGCACCGCTATGGTATCATCTAGCTTAGGATTCCTATCTTGATGGGGATCCATCACCTCTAGTGCATTGGAGGGTTCTCTGATAAAATAAGTAGGCCCAACGACATGTGGAGCAGTTGGTGGAATGACCTGCAGAGCAGCTAGGGGAACCTCAGCCAGGTCCCAAGGATTTTCACGCCACTCGGGAGGATTGGGAGACAAAAACCTCGCCCTCATTACATAAGATACAGCCTCAACCACGAGTATGTGGAAAAAAGGGAAGGGTAACCAAGAAGAAATTTGCGGAGGGGAGGTTGTGTCTACCCTTGCTGCCCTAGTCGACGATCACCATTGTACAGTCAGCACTCTGCACTGCATTGACAATGGAGGTCTTCGACCATCATCTTATGTATGATGATTTTAGAATGTGGTGGGGATTTTTTAGGATTTTCTTTTTCCTTCTGCACGGAGCGAGACTGGTTAGAGGTTTAGACAGCTCTGAGGTGCTCCATACCCTTGTTGGGATTTCGGCTAAGGGCCAATGCCTCGGTGGGAATGAGAAGAGAAAAGTAGATTTCTTACTTGACAAGTAATCCATCCCAGTAGATCTAATATGTTTGATACTCCATCATGGGGTAGGTCCTCTCCAAGAATCTCTAGCTCATTCTCAGCCTCCCATAGGTTAGCCATGTTAACCGCTACCCTGCCCGAAGGAATATCTTCTATGTCTCCAAAAAAATCGGGTTGGCACCAGATAGAACTGAAATTGATGGTCCTGTACTAACCCCATCTACGAATAATCACTTGGGGGAAGCCTCATTGATAATCAGGAAGAGCACTTTAAATCTGTGAATGCATCTCTGATAGAGGTTCTTATGGCGGCCTGTTGACTCATGGCACTAGGCCACGTAAAGTGTATCCAAATCAACCAGAAACCATTGATGGTTGATGCCTTCGAAGTGTGCTTGACATGTGGGGTAGGCCACTCGTCATAGACGAAGATATAAATGAGTCCCCCAGAGGATTTGGGGAAAGAATCCAACCATTAAATGGTTGAGTGGTTCTAGTGTCAAGAAATTCTATGTTGCAACTAGCCAAAAAAATCTCCGGGAAATGGTATGTTTTGAGAATATCCCACAATCACCTTGGTCCAAAATCAGTTTCTATCCCTTAATTTCCCAACTCATCAACCGGAGGTGGCTGGGGAACATGTAGTAGTACTAAATCAGACCACTGAGAGGGTATGCTAGCCAGTGGAGTGTACAAAAAGTGGGCTAACATACGACCATATCTAGGGATATCCTCCGAAGAGTGAAATGACTTGGACAGAACAACGTGGTAAGATGAGTAGGTGACCACAATTTTTGGCATAGAGACTATAGATACTGGAAAGGAACTGTGCAACTGCTCGTCTTCCATTGGTCCCTATTATATCTCTTCATGATCTCTGCTTGAGGTAGAGAGTGCTTCTAGTGATGATTGTGGTAATTTCATGGTCAGACCTTGGGGAAACAAAAAAAAATTGTCCACCTAAATGTATCTGTGGAGGGAGGTAGGCATCCTGTGGACCTTCTATTCTCGAATAATTATGATGAGGTTCCTTTTTAAATCCCCAACACTTTACAAGGTGGAACAAGGTAACGGTTCCATAATTGAGTCGTGTTACACCTAATAATCTGAGAAGAATATTTGTTTATTCTCAGTATTAATCATCCCATCATTATTTTTGTGGTGGTGATGACAGACCCTACTACCCCAGGATGGTTCTTTGGGGTAGGGTAGATTTCTAGTGTGATGAGGACCCCCAATAGTACTGGTGATGGGGCGGATGGGACTTCCGCCTAACTGATCTAGGGTATGAGGATCACCTAGACAGATATCAAAGGGAACATGTGGAGGACCTCCATGTCCACAGACAACTGTGTGGAGTAAATCTCTGAAAAAAATTGTTAGAGTGGGTATGACCTCTATTAGGGGTGGTAGGAGCATTGAAAGGAACTCCATGATTGTATCCTTTGGGAACATCAGCATGAGGAGGGTCCTCTTACTGGTCCAGCTGAACATGGGTAGGACAAATGTGTTGGGTTCTAGTGAAGCGAGGCTCACCATAACTCCTATAATTTCATAGGAAATTATGTCCGTCGTTGGCCACTCTAATGACATGGGAGAGGTTCCCACATTGGTAATTGAGCAAATGTGTGACATCCACACGTTGGTGGCCTACGTAAGGAGGAATGGATCTATACCCGATTTCATGAGCGCATAAGAGTATTTCGTACTGAGTGTCACTTCCGTGGGGAGGACCGTCATTCAGATTGACGGTGGTAGTGGGCGGACCTCCACATCAATCTTGGAAGCAGGGAGAACCCATGTTCTTAATGGTGGCGGTACTGGGTGGACTTTTGTACCGGGTATCATTGTCGCGAGTCGGTTCTCGGTGGGCACTCCTTGAACCAGTGACCAGGAGAGTCAACCCAGCCATCCCATGGGGCGTTTGGAGCCCTGATCTGGGTGGGGGTGTTTGAGGGCCCCTACATAGCCTAAATAGGGGGCTGGTGATATATGTCATCAGTGGACCGATCCATGATAGATGATAACATTGATTCCCCTTGGAGGGTGTCCTCCTTGGCCTATGGCCGATGCACGCATCAGGTCAGCCGAAATGGGGCCAGCTGTGGTAGGGCATAACTTACCTTCTCTATGACTTGTGGGTTTGGGTGAAGGTGCTGGTGCAGCCTAGTGGGGGCTCTCCTAGGAGCCACTAGAATGATATACGTATCGAGATGGCCCGACATCCCCCACCTCTTCATCATAGAGAAGGGAATAATCGATGAGTTATGGGAAGATCCTCCCGAAACGGTTGTACGTCAGAGTGGAGAGCATTAGATCCCTCTGCGACCCCTAAGGGTAGTAGTGGTGACAAGGAGCAGATACCTCTAAATCTTGGAGGGCCATATTTTGAGATGGGAATATCCCATCCTCCTTGTATCAGGGGACATAGTCGTTTATCACCCTTTTCTAAATGAATTCTTATAGGGAGATGTTGTTTGGGCACCCGGTAGTTGTGGGCATGGAAACTATTGCAGAAGTTGTGGATCCATGTGGTACTGATGCATTGAAATTTCACATAACCATGCGTCAATGGATGGGTGGTGATCGGTTTGCAGTTGCGAAATCATTTGACCTGGAAGGTAGTGAAATTAAACCATTAGTGCTACAAAAAGAAAATCGGCATCTAGTTCCCCATCGTCATTCCATACCCCATGGCTAGTAACAAGGATCCACGCTGACAATGTCGCAGATAGAGATGTCCAACGTTCTAACTGCCTCGACATCTGATGTGTTTCACGCTAGACCAACAATTTGTATGGCAGGAACTGGCGTTGGATAACATGCTTCGGTGACACACTAGTACAATTATCTCTTGAAAACTACTAATCTACACATTGAAGAGAGGAATGTCA
Source organism: Viscum album (assembly GCA_963277665.1). Taxonomy (NCBI): domain Eukaryota; kingdom Viridiplantae; phylum Streptophyta; class Magnoliopsida; order Santalales; family Viscaceae; genus Viscum; species Viscum album. The sequence goes on along the minus strand of OY728157.1, from coordinate 233,108,076 downwards.
TGTTGGGTTCACAATTTCTGTTTCCAACGCTTTCGTCAGGGCACGTGCATCTGTCTGTTTTAGGAGGATGTGCTAATTGTTGCCATGCATTGATGCTTTCTAATGGAGCTCACAGATGTTTTCTATTTGATCAAGATGACATGATGGGATTTCGGTTCCTACTTCTATTGATTCTTATTCAAAAATAGACATCTAGTATGGGTCTCCCTAATAGACTTATGATGTTGTTTGTGAATGTCTTGTAGGAGTGAGGTATTCATGTATGCCAGTTAATTACACTGCTTCTGTCAAGACATTCCAAGGGGTCTGGTCGGGTAGCATCCTTCGGTTGTGGGATTAGCCACATTGGTCATCATTGGTGTGTCTGGACACTAGAATATTGGCCCATCTTGGTTTCTTCACCTTATTATAGGGCTTTATGAGGGTGTAGAATGTTGATGCATCCCACTTCAAATACGGGGAATATTATTCCATAGGCATGTTTTTGAGGTTTTCCTCAACTTTTCATGTTTATCATAGGGTATTCCACAAAATTAATGTCTAGTATAGAGGGATCAAACTGATTAGAACACTGAATAGAGTGGATCAGATGGGTGAAACCCCTGGATTGGACACTATTGCTGGGAGCAGCGAGAATGTGGGTGAAATTATTTCACCAGGACGTGGCAGTCTAAGTAGAATCATGATGGATGATGGAGAGTTAAATAATGTGGTGTGAGAATGAGATGTAACTATCATGAAGGTGATGACTGTGTATGGTATGAGCCTCTAAGGGCCTTCCTATGTATCCATGTGGAAGGGAATCATAGTCTGTATGGTTTGGTGAGGAGGTTGAGACACCCATGGAGGCAACCCATATGGATGGTACCCAATGAAAGTGGTACCCTTGGGTTGGTGAATGTCCTCCCGAAACACACAGGATCGACTTAAATTCTAGGACGAGACAAGGGTGATAGGATTTCACCTAAAATAGGCTTCTTACATACCGTTCCTTAGCAGGGATCAAAGTCCACGTAGTTCAGGACAGTGGCATAGAATCAGTGTGAGTATAAAGAATAATGACCAGATGATATACTCAGGCTTACGCATGGTTAGTAGCTCGAGGATGGACAGAAAGTCCAGGGGTGGTCCAGAGATAAGGGTCCCAACAAAGTGGATGACAATGGATTACCACTGGATAGAGATCACAAAGTCCTTCCATCGATTGGGAAATGAAATGGGTTATCGTCAATTACAATATCACAATGGCTTACTACTGGTCAGAGAACAAAAGTTCTTACTGTTGGTCAGGGATGGACCTTAGGGATGATTTCTATATACCTTTCCTACGAGACATGGATCAAATCCTACATAGTTTTGGAAAGGGGTTGGTGAACTGACGAGAAGTGGTCGGGAGAAATGGGTGTTAGAATTGAATGACTATGAGGCTTCCTACATACCCTACCATGGAAAAGATCAATGTCCATGAAGTTCGGAATTGTGTTTGGATTACACTCTAGGTAGGCCCAAAGAATATGTCATGGTAGATGATTACTCTAATCCAACATGAGCAATGCTATATGTCAGAAACAAGTGGCATCAAGGACTTGACATTCATGTCGTGAATAGTGAATCTGTGGGATGTGGATAGAGGCTTAATTGTGGTTAGAGGCCCAAAAAGGAAACATGGGCTTATGTGTGGTTAGCTGCCTAACAGTTGGATATTGGGACTTACTCTAGAATGGAGGCCCAATAGTGATAAATCACAACGGGGGAGGTATGAGATAATGAAGTTCCATGTTCCCCACTATCCTATGGTCTGTGACACAGAAGAAGAAAGGAAGTGTAGGGGAACTACCTTCCAAAATAATGGACAGGGGGCTTAAACCATGGTGGTTTCCCAGCCCCACGGATAGATGCCACTTCATCAAAGTGGATCTCATTCAATCTAAGGAAGATATCCCTCCCATAGAGACTAGTGGGAATGAAGAATGTATGATGTGGGGAACACGATTTGTGTTGCATGATGCATGTCCATAGTTTAATGTCATGCGCATAGGATAATGATGCTTAGTAGTTTAATTTCCTTCAACTCGAACGAGGAAGGTTCACTCCGCACCCCTAGGAATTACAAAACTGATACCCACCTACCCTTGGGGAAGCGAAGGTATCATTAATGTCATCAAGATGGTATTTTTTGGAGTGTTCCATAGAGGGCCCACATTAGTGTGGCTATTCAATGTGGAAATAGTTGTTAGTATTCCTATGAGAAGAAGCATGAAGAGATCCAACTCAACATAATACGCCACCCAAGGGATTTTGATCTTACTTCTTATGAAACTAGAGGGCCATATGAGAGAAGGGTGTGTAACACAGATGTTTTGGTCATAAAAATCATCTGTAGATGAATCCTGGAAGAGGGAAATTGAACACCCATGAAAGAGCGCACACAAAGTGGGTGGGTTTCATGCAAATGGAGTAGCTATATGAAAAAGGTCAGGTGAGTAGAAAAGAAGGTTTGTTCACAATAGAGGGGTTTGTGAGAAATTGGAATGAAATTGGATTAGTTTCGTACAAATGGATGGGGTGAGTGAAAAGGCAAGTATGAACATAATTGAGGGGGCTTGCGCGAAATTGGCTTGCAACTAGAGCAGTATTGTGCTAAAGGCTGGGCTGAGCGGAAAGGTAGGTGTGCACACAATTGAGGATGTTTGCATGAAATAGGTGCACAACTGGAGCATCTGCACAAAAATGTGGGCCAAGGTTTTTCAAGCATGTCAATGGGATTACATGCAATATTTCTATTATGTGAGGAATTGAGAGAGCGTGAATCCCTAGTGGTCCCGCATGAAGGAGGACACCCGGGAGACCAATCGTGAAAAATTCTATACCTGGAAGTCGCCTTTTTCGCTTAGAATATGCGAATTATGCATAGAGGAGATGGTTCAGATTTTTCAGTTTTCATAAGGGGAAGGTTTTCCATTCTATTTATAGGTGCTCGAGGTCATCGGGTCCACGTGGAAGTCGACCAACATAGAAAACCCTGTCCCGGTGTTGGTGGCATGATAGTTTCAACTCTCGTGCGTAAAAATCCTTCTTGTCCCAATGTCGATGAGGGGGAATTTTCCACAACCACATGTATAAGTTCTTCTATTCCCACTATTTTTCACACGACAAACAGTCCTTTTTTGATCCACATGCCTTTTTCGTGTAGCCATTCAGTTCCTCCTGGAATTGGTTGCTGAGTTGAAATATGCCTTCATTTTGTACAATGATTCCCTCTTTATACATTATGTGAATTTCATCATCTACATGTACCCAAGTCAATCATCTCAGGGACCACATCCTAGTTTTCTTCGATGAGATCCAATGTTCCTTTTGTGACATTCCAACCAGTAGACGATTCCTTGTATGATGCAAACAAACACGTATATTATTTTAAAAATGTATTCTATATTTTGAATCTATAAAGACAAATTATATAAATATATTTTATTTATTTTTGGTAATTATGAATAAAAACTTATGTAATTTTTATTAATACGGTAAAAGGGTAAATTAGTTAATTAACGGTATGGATAATATTACAAAAATTTTCCTGACATTTGTATTAATATCATTTTATGAGTGTGCTTCAACCTAAATAATCCTTTGGTCAAAATGGTGTCCTTTGGAATCCACCTGTATGACATTAGGACATTTACTTTATTTTATATAATGAAAATTTAATATGTCTAACTCATATTTTAATAATTATATTTTTTTATATAAGGTTATACAAAAGATAAATTCTATTAAAAATAGACATTTGAAATAATTTTTTTTTTCTTTATCACTGTACTTTATTAGTAATTTTTAGGAAAAAAATTTCCATAAAAAATTTTCCATTGATGATGAATAAATTAATGATTTGATGAAAATTCAAAAACAACATTTTTCATAAAATTCTAATAATTATCATCATACCCAAACACATGACCAAATATTATTGGTTGAATATATCTTGACCATAATCTTCCATGTGTTGAGTTAGTGACCATTTCGGTCCGTATATAAAAGATTGTGACACTTATATATTTTTTTTTAAAATCATGTTAAATTGTCATATTCATAATTTAATAAGTATAAATTTTAAATGTTAGATTTTCCAGAAGGTAATATTGAATACATATATTATTCTAAAATATTTTAAATTTATATTCATCATTGTATTGTATTTTAATTTTTTATTCAAGAAATTAATTAAATTAAATAATCACCCAAAATTGATGTACTAATTATTTTATTAATGGAGATAACAAATAACTGATATTAAGAATATTAAAATAAAAAATAATTCAGGTAAATTAGTATTTTGAATTAATTTAATAGATGAACTTGTTCCCTTATGAATATAATAAATTATCTTTTTTATGTTAAATTTTTATTTTATTATTTTAAAAATTAGTAAATCTATTATATTGGAAATTTACAGAGATTTCTTCTTAAAAAATAAGGTTTCATCAAATTACTTAAAACTCATAAAACAATTTTTAAAATATCAAATATTTATGATACAGAATAAAATTTTCTATTGTATTTTTTATGGGCTAATTTACATCAATTATGTCAATATTTCACCATTTTAATATTTATTTATTTGTTACACTAGTTAAAAATTAAATAGAATAACTTCATGTAAATTACAACAGTAAGGTTTACATTTACAGAAAACATGTCAAAAATCTATTTAATGATGAATTAAAAACCCTATATTATATCATATTTTAAATTGGTACATGTTGGATGTCATTGAAATTGTTACTATTTTATTATAAATTAATATTTTTTGAGATCCCAAATGTGCCCCTCACCTAAATTATTAAAGGAAACACTGCCCTCAACTGTCAACTTCTCATTGATCCTTCATACTCAGCCATAAAATACCCTTTTCGATTTTCATATTACCTAGTAACATTATATATGTTCTTGTCTTCTTGAAATACCAACTATAGTTCTTTATGAAAGGATTTAGAGGATTTACGTCGAAGATGAGGTAATTTCATCTACCGATTCTTTCAGAATTCTTTCTTTTTCTAATTTCTCTTCATGATTTAATTATTTATAAATAAATAACAACATTTTAACTTATATACTGATATTTTTTTATGATAATTGGGGAACCATATTCCAATTTCTATTTGTCCAATGAAAAACTAAATCACTACGCGTGTGTACATACAACTAACTGTCTCTATGCCTTGATGTATTCTGTTTTATACTACCACCTTACATGGATGGTAATATTGAGGGAATTAATAACTATATATAATTATTTAAATATATTACTTATTTTTAATGTTTATAAACCATTCATATCAATATCTTTCAACAAATATGGGAATGAAATCGGCACTTGTTCCTTCGTATGACTTACTGTCTCCACGATGAAATTCAATTCATTACACAATATCATTGTTATGTAATTATTATATAAATACATAGTATGAATAAATATGATATATAAAAATGTAATATAATGTTTTAATGATATAAATATGACCTATCAATGAGAACTGAAACATATTCGACAAAAAATGTATAAGAAAATAAAGTAGTTATTATCTAATTTACAATTATTAACGAAATTTCATTAACAAAGGGGATATAATATGATCATATATGATTTCATAAAATTCACTATTATTCATAAATAATTCAATGAAATAATTAAAATCATTATACATGATGTTCAGATACATACAATTTAAATTGGAGATAAATGGTAAGGGATAATTTCACAATCACATTATTATCTCAAATTGTTTATACGTAAGTATTTACTAGGGTATATTTATCATACACATCCATTATTGCTAAATATTTACTATTATTTGTATTTTTATACAATTTATAAAGTAAATATTACCCATTAGAGAATTTTTTTTAAATGGTATGAAGGGAATCTTATGCAGTTATTCGATATGAAGTAATTTTTGACTTTTCTAGAAAATGTACAAGGATATTTTTTTTATCTTATATAAGGGGATCCTATTTTAACATATTCATTACACCATAACAACATGAGGAATACTCTATATGATTTCATGATTGTTTTCAGATAAATTCTTTTATATATTAGGGTAACGATTAAATTATAATATCCATATCTCCATAATTATTTTATTTTCATTGTAATGGAATTATATTTATGAAATCCATTTGTCTTACATGGATTATGTTATGGTGAAATTATGTTTAAAGACACAAATTTTACTCCTAGGGATAGGATAACTGATTTATGTTTTTGTGGAACAAGTAAGGAATATTTTATTATGTGATTATTGAGAACCTATATCTCCATCTAATGCACTAGTAAATGATATATATCTCGCGATATAGATATGTATGGAATTGGAAATGATTTAAGTTCAGTAAGGCAGGTCTGTAACCTAATTTGGACATAGTTTAGTAGTGGAAAATATCTATAATAATGGTCTTTGAAATGAACCATGTCTAATATGAAATGATTTCATATGCTAATGTGTATCCCAAAAAACTTCATGTATTATGTTATGATTTTTGGGATTATGCTAGTTGATTCTTATGATCATTCATGATTTATCCCATGACATGATATGATGATCATTCATATGGAGGATAAGATTTTGAAATTCTATGTTCATTTGTCTTATGTCTTATGAAATGATTGATATCTCTCTTTTTTACCCTTACTAGGAATCCAAGCTATCCCTTTTATAAATTTCCTTTCCCCTGTTAATGAAGAAGGGTATTGAGTAAGATATTTTAAAAGGGTTCTTCCATTGATTAAATAAGTGGGAGACAATCAAGATAACTTATGACCTAGTTGTTTATGTTTACCATTTTCGTAATACATTATACCTATATTGTCCTGTCATTTAATTTTTATATTTTTAAATGAATACACTTCAAATATTATTTAATATCTATGTATTTATAATATGGAGTATTATTGTTTCTATAAGAGCAATGGAATTGTTAACATTTGAATACTGAAATGAGAGAACCATAAGAATAACACTAAGGATATGATGAATTATATATTACAATCCTAGTGTTTTGTAAATGACCAAGAATAACATAGGGTAAAACCTAATGATTCTTAAATTGATATCTTATTCTTGATAATGTGGTTTTCCATTTATGATTAGTGTTTCTCACATTATGCCTCTTGGTTATCGTCACTATCTATAACTCAAAAGAAACATGTTAATACTAAATGTGAAAAAAGTGCAATGATTGTACTCCTAATAAAAAAATGTTATTAGAGTTGGAATGACAAATATTATAGTCGTGCTTACACAACTTTTTCTTGGTATGAATCATTCATGAATTAGAATTGTGAAAAGGAGGGAACAACTTTCTATTTAGTACATCATGAGGTATCTTTTACCCTCTTTCAATAGTTCTCTTGATCCATTAGAGGATGAATTGTGTATTAGTACCACTAAAATATATTTTTTGAACTGAAATGTTCATATCATGATAAATTCATCTTAGTTCTCTATCACTTGGAAGTTTAAGATGAACAATGGTGGAACAATATCAAGAATATGAGGCAATGAGATGAAATTGAACCCATTGAATTCAATGAGTTCAATAACATTTTTTTCAATAAGTACATTCCTCATATTTTCTGAACAGATATAGAGATGAAGTTACTTGAACATAAGAAAAAGGACAATGAATCATTGGGTAAATATAATTTTATTAAAATAAATGTAACGTACATTTATGAAATTATTTTATAACCTAAGAGTAAAATTGATTGATTCATTAGGGGTATAAAACCGATTCATTGAAGGGAATTACCCACAGTGGACTTCAAAAGATTTGGATAAATCATTTGATGTGATCTAAATGTTGTGATGGAGATTGGAGAAATCCAGAAGTCTTATGGGTTTTGTAAGAACCTAGTTCTTATTCTTGATGTATGAGTTTCTTCTTTTCCCTTTTCATTAAGTGTTTTTTAGAAAATAAGGAAAATGGGGAAAATCACATTTATGTGGGTACACGCCGTGTACATTTTCACACGTCGTGTACTTTGGCCGTGTGGGATGAGTACACACGGGGTGTATACATGCAGGCAATGAAAGGTGTAAAAACCGACTACACACCGTGTAGTGGGTATTTAGATGTCGTGTAGTCAGTCGTTTGTCAAACAGTAAGGTGGTGGGAGCTGAGCGATAGTACAGACCGTGTAATCAGGAATACACGTCGTGTACTCATATCAACATATGAACAGTGCTGCGGTGGAAAGGAGTCACCGAAGGAACAGTTAAAAAATGAAAATTACATGTCGTGTACTCAATAGTAAATGTCATGTTGTCTATTTTTTCGCTTAAAATGGGCAGTAGTCTTCTCGGTTCACAGAGAAGGATTAGAACTAGAGGAGAGCTCGGGAGGACGGCCGAAGCTTTGGAGATCACCCGATCGAGCACCAGGAATCTGATTTCACCTCCGTCAATCTCGTTGGAACTACATGGGTGAGTTCTTCCTCTTTCTTGCATAGTTCGTGCCAATTCTTCCAATAAGGTATGTTTTTTGAGTTTGAACGTGGTTTTGTTCAACTAAGTTCTATGTCATTCTCGGGCATTTCTATGAGCGTCGTTCAAGTATACTGATCATGGGCGATCAAGGTATGTGGTCTAATGTTTATTTCCAACTGCGATGGTGAATTTGTGTACCGTTGTGATAAGCGCCCCTGAATTGGGTGTCGTATGGCTGTGTCCATGAATAATTAAATACCTAGAATTGCATAAGTAGTTTAATGAACTTGTATAACTGTTGTTTGGGATAACTGCTTGGATCCAGGACCACCGCAGGGGTGCGTTCCTCTGTTTAGCTGTTTCGCGAGGATACCCAAGGGTATACAATGATTATATTGATAATTAATTTTTCCTTGAAAGGAATTTTATATAGAATGGATTTTTATGCTTTAGGATTGGCCCGGTTACTTGCGTCTGAGGGAGGTGTTTTACTTTAACTAGATTGCGTTGTTTGTTTAGCCTGAGGGCAAGGTATTTTTTTCTTGAGGGAAAGTTACTATTATGCCTGAGGGCATGATTTTATTATATAAGCCTAAGGGAAAGCCTGAGGGCGTGGTTTTATTATGTTAGCCTGAGGGAAAGCATGCGGGCGTGGTTTTATTAGCCTGAAAAAAAGTTTTTGATTACCCTGAGGTCTTAGTTCTGAGGAACTTTGAATATTACTAAATTGAACTACTAAATGAATATATAAATGGAAATGAAACTGGTAATGTTATTTACTTTTGAGTGCTTACTAGATTACTGCATTTATTGCACACTGTTGTTGCCCATTTTCACTGATAGTTGGGCACAAACCTTTGGTGGGTGTATACTAGGATTTATTTCTCACACCCTGTTTGGGTCATGTATTCAGCCCAAACAGACTATATTTCTATAGGTGTGGATAAGGGTAAGGGTCCCTATACAAGTACTTGAGTGTTGCTGAGTTGTAGGGGAGCATGGGACCGAGCCCAGGCTCGCGATGCTGCCGGTTATTCTGTTTTGTTCTACTGTACATGTACTATCCATTTTATCATATTGTACTGATTTGTAACATGTTTTGGTTGTTTTCTAAGGACTAGAGACATGTTTCATCATTATCTATACTTCAGTTGGTTATATTTTACTTTAGTTGTCCGTTATAGTTGAATGTTGTTAACTGTATCCATTATTGTTTGTTTATATGATTCCGCTGCGCTACACTTTGACAAATGAGGGAATATTTTCCCCACTATTAGTCCATGGTCCTCGCGGCTATTCGGTAGCCTCGGGAATTTGGAAAATGTGCTTGTGGTCATGTGACCAACCGGGTTCGGGGCACCCGTTGAGTGGAATCCAGATCCGGGACGTTACATAGTGGTATGAAATGAGTTTTTTTGACTTACTGTTTGGAGTTGTAGATAGGGATATGAAGAAAATGGTAGCTGGTATTAAGTTGTGCCTGGGAGTAGCTGACCTGTGTATAGGGAAAATATAGTCAACCACATATTGTTGAAATTATTATGAATTTTTAAATGCTACAGTTGATTTTATTTTCACGATTGGGTGACACACTTGTGATAGTGTTGTTTTTATGTTATCCATGTGTTATTTTTAGTTACAACCGGATGAGATGAGGGTATGTCATCTCATGAAACATTTAGGCACAAGCTATAAATCACATTCCATGCATAGTTCCATGCCATGTAGGTGCATTAGAAATTTCATGTGGTTGTGATAGTTGTTGTGTGCTAGAAAAGCATGTTGTTGTGATAGTTTATATTAAAAATACCTGCAATGTGATAGGGTATTTTTGTGTGAGCCTGTTGATAGGATGGACGCCAAACATTGGTTTTTGGGGAGTATGGGCCCTCAATGACCGTAATTTGGCGGGTCATTGACTTGTTTACTTGAGTATAACATATATAAGACACCAAACATTGATTCCCTGGGAGTATGGGACCTCACAGCTTATAATTTGGCACATTGGTATTTTTTTCAGTATTTTTTGGGATCCGGAGTAGTATCTGAGCCTTAATGTGTGGAAAACTCAGGATACACAGCGTGTAGTACCTCGGACACAGACACTGTGTGTTCTTCTGTTCGGGAAGAAATGGAAAATTTTTGAGTACACACCCTTTACCCTCAGTACACGATGTGTAGTCTCTTTCCGTGTCATAGACCATGTGGGCAAGGACACGGGATAGGGAAAGGCTTTGAAAAAACACGTCATGTACCGAATGTACATGTCATGTAGTGTTGACCCGGAGTCTTCTCGTGTAACTAAAAAACACGGATAGAGGAGACATTGAGATGTACACATCGTGTCCACCATGGAACACGTCGTGTATTCTGACCTGGGGACCCGGTCATGTATCTAACAAACATGGGTTAGTGTTACCTCTTCTTGAACACGACGTGTACCCAATGGACATGCCGTATAGTCCTTACCAGTGGGAGACTGTGTGGAATTGGCAGTGTAGCTGGGGAAACAGGGTGGTGTACACGCCATGTGCGGGTGTAACACGCCGTGTAGTGTCAGCTGAGTGGTCGGCCGTGTCACGAACGAAACAGGTAGTTGGAAATTAAACCATAAACACCGTGTAGATGTTATAAACGCCACGTAGTCTTGTTCAAAGTGAGCCGTGTGGATTATCCATGTTGAAGGACTCAAGCAGGGAATAAGGATTCGAGAACACGTCGTGTAGTTTTTGTACATGTTGTGAAGTCAAGTTTGGTAAATTTTGAAAAATATCTTCCTTTGTCTCCTTATTTCGGTCTAGGATAATATTGATCTAAGGTTTTCATTTGACATTGTAGTGTAATCCCGCCGAGACGACCATGACTTGTTCTCCAATAGAGTGGAAATGAATATACTCTAGAGATGGTTGGCCATGGGCTACCAGTGGATCCTCTAGCAGAGAAAGATGCGGCGCCAGCCGTTATACCGTACATAGGCGCAGATGCGCAGCTTCATGAAGGCTTCATGCGGTTCAATCAGACCTTTCACGGAGCTCCGCTAGTTGCCACATCTTAGGCTGAGTTGACTCGTATCTTCCAACAGCAGTATCCACCTACATTTTCAAGGGATGGAGGACCACAGGATGTGAAGTCTTGTCTGGATTCATTGCAGACCATTTCCAAGCATCTTGAGACGCCTCTATGGTGGAGGTTCAAGCTCGCGACTTATATGATATATGATTCCTCTAATAGGTGGGGGATGTTACCACACAGATAGAGCATCACCAAAATATAACGTGGGAAGAATTTCAGACACCTTTCTATGAAATCAACATCCCAGAGACGCTGAGGGTAGATAGAGATCGAGAGTTCATGAATATGAACCAGGGTGCTATGTCGGTGATGGATTTTTCGTCTCTCTTTATTGAGCATCAGTGTTTTTCACTCGTTTTAGTGGGTGATGAGACACTGATGGCTGGATGCTTTGATGATTGTCTTCGGTATAACATACAAGCATTGGTTAATGTTTTCAGGTTTCCTTTGGTACATGCTATTGAAAACTAGGCATCGATTAATGAGAAGAACCTAGGGGAAGCTCGTGGTGTGGGCCAGGGTGGTTTGACACCAGTTTATGGTACTATTTCTACCGGTAAGAGGAAGAGACAAATGTTGTTCTATCACGGTGGTAGTACCACCCAGAGGAATGCTTCAGGTGGTCTAATCATGTGCTACCAGTGTGGTAGTGAGGGGAACAAGATACCTCAGCGTACTCGTGACCTAGTGGTGTGATGAGATTGCAGCAAGATGAGTTATCTACAGTACTTTTGCAGGGCGTTTACACCAGTGGCTAGTGAGAGAGTTTTTGTACAGACTCTGTGTGTAGGAGAAGGACTAGCATATTTTTAGAAGTCAGGAAACTGGAATACGTCAGGGCGTGTAGGCCGAGATGGTGGTCGAGGTCATGGTAACCAGACACCAGGATTTCAGAGGCAGCAGGGTGGGGCAGCTCATGGTAGCTAGGCTATGTCGTAGGTCTGTGACACTAGGCATGAATATGCAGTGCAACAGAACCAACAAAAGTAGGATCTCAGACCTTCTATTGTCAGAGGTACTATTTTAGTAGCTTATGTCGTATATTCAGTAATTTTCGATATGGGTGCTACACATAGCTTTGTATCTGTGTCTATTGTGGAGAGACTTTAGCTCTATGTTTCATCTTTTTCTGATGTTATTATGCTAGACACTTTTTTGGGGATGATAACAATGTATGTGCGTCTGTGCAAGGAGTGCCCCATTGAGGTTGGTGGGTGTCCCTTTCTATGGGACCTCTATGTCGTAGAGATGAAAACTTATGATTTCTTTTTCCGGATAGACTGGTTGGTTCACTTTCTAGCCATTGTATAATGATATCGTCGCAGGATGTTTTTCACGTCACCAGAGGGTTGGTAGTTTCTATACAATGGAAAATGGTATGTTCAGGAAAGTTGAGCTGGACAAAAGCATTGTGGGGGAGGTGGAGTCACATCACAGATTTTGATTTTGTATCTGGATGACCAAGGAACTTGTCAGAAGTATTTCTGTCTTGTGTTAGATAGTTTCAGTGATGTATTTCTAGATGAATTTTCTGGTCTTCGTCTAGAGGGAGAGGTGGATTTATCTATTGATCATCTTCCAGCAGCGGCACCGATGTCCATTCCTCCTTAATGTATGGATACACCTGAGTTACGGGATATAAAGAGACAAATAGAGGAGTTAACGTCAAAGGGTATTATCTGAAACAGTACTTCTCCTTGGGGTTCTACGGTCCTTTTTACGATGAAGGTGGATAGTAACCTCACACTCTGTGTGGAATATCAAAAGCTGAACCAGCAGACGTTTATAAACCAATATCCCTTGCCGAGGATTGATGCTCTTTTTGATCATCTTAATGGAGCACGAGTGTTCTGAAAGATTGTCTTCAGATCAGGATATCATCTTCCATGCGTGAGACTATCAGACATAGCACTTATAGCCTTTCAGAGAAGATATGGTCTGTACGAGTACTTGGTTATTCCTTTTGGACTGACGAATGCGCCAGCAGTTTTCATGGATCTGATGATCGTGTGTTCCATCCTTATCTGTATTTCTTTGTGGTAGTATTCATGGACGATATCTTGGTGTACTCCCACACTTGACATGACCATGCCACCCATCTTGAGATCCTGCTGAGTACACTAAGAGAGCATCGAATATATGACAAGCTCTTAAAGGACCACTTTTGTATGGACCAGATTCACTTCTTGGGTCATATTATCTCAGAGGTAGGAGTTGCAGTAGGCCCAGAGAAGGTGAGAGCAGTAGTTTCCTAGGAGCAGCCAAAGAACCTGTTTGAAATCAATAGTTTCTTAGGGCTGGCTGATTACTACAGATGCTTCATACAATACATCTACCGCTTAGCAATGCCATTGAATATTTTTACTAAGAATGGTTTGAAGATCGTATGGACTGAAGCTTATGAGACAAACTTTTAGGAGTTTAAGGGAAGGTTGACATCAGCACCAATGTTGATACTCCCAGGGAAAGAATAGAGCTATACAATTTACTGTGATGCATCATGTATTGGGCTGGGACCTATGTTGATGTAGGGTGATTGAGTTGTTGCAAACAGGTCTCGGTAGGTGAGGCAACATGAGAGGAATTACCCAAAACATGACCTCGAGTTGGCTGCAATTGTTCTTTCATTACAAAGTTGGAGACATTATCTTCTAGGACAACATTTTTTTGGTTTTTACCGACCTCAAAAGTCTCAAATATATCTTTACTCAGTGTGACTTGAATCTAAGGCGAAGAAGCTGGGTCGAATACCAACAGTCCTTTTATTTTGGGCTTGCCTATACACCTGGTAAGGGTAATGCAGTTGCGGATGCACTGGGCAGGAAGACTCAGATACATGTAGTTCATGAGGCTAGTGGTGAGTGGAAGATAATGGATTTGTTCTCTGAGATACATTTAGAGGTGCACAAAAGTCAGGGTCAAACCTATCTTTCATCGTTAATTGTGACTTCTACCCTCATGGATAGAGTGAGATTGGGACAACTATCTGATTCAAAAGGCCTAGTTCTACGGGAGTCAGTGGAACGTGAGGACCCTTTTCCTAGTTAGACGATAGGCGATGATGAGATATTGTGTTTCCATGGAATACTGTGGGTTCCAAGGGATATACGCTTGGAGTTGATGTTGGAGTTTCATGATTAAGCTTGGGAAGTTCATCCCAGAGTTACCAAGATGTACTGTTACATGAGACGTCAGTATTGGTGGCCGAGTATGAAGAGAGAAGTAGCTAGTTTTGTTGAGAGATGTTCCACATATCAGTAGGTTAAGGCAGACCATCAGAGGCCAGCGTGATTGTTACAATAGTTACCCATTCTAGAGTGGAAATGGGATGATGTCACTATGGACTTCATGATTGAGTTTTCGAGGTCACATCGAGGCAATGATGCCATGTGGGTTGTTTTGGATATACTCATGAAGGTAGGTCACTTGTTTTCCGATCAAGGATTCCTTCACAGTTGATGAGATCAGGAATTTGTCTATCCGATAGGTCATTGGTATTCATGGGGTCCCTCATTCTACAGTTTCAGATAGGGCCGCCTGATTTACGTCTCCTTTCGGGTAGAGTTTTCAGAGGTAACTGTGTACACAGGTTCTTCTGAGCACAGCGTACCACCCTCAGACCGATGGCCAGTTAGAGCGTACGATACAGGTTCTAGAGGAAATGTTAAGTGCATGCGTCTTGGACTTTTGGGGCTCTTTGGAGAACCAAATACCCCTATTCATGTTTTCTTACAATAACAGCTTTCAGGGGACTATTGAGATGGCACCATATGAGGGTTTATATGGTAGGCCATGCTGATAACCCTTGTGCTAGATGGAGGCTGGTGAGGAAGCTTTTCTGGGACCACATCTCGTGTAGGATACATCAGAGCAGGTCCAGATGATTTAGAAGTGGATGGCTACCACACAGTCTTGTCAAATATCTTATGCTGATCGTCTTAGACGACTAGTGGAGTTCATGGTTAGGGGTCAGATTTTCTTGCATGTTTCACTGAGGATGGGGAATAGGCGGATCCGTATAAAGGGTAAATTTTAACCGAGGTATGTGGGGCCATTTGAGATTCGGGAGAGTGTCGGGCTGGTCGCGTATCAGTTGCAGTTACACAAAGGTACTAGTCCATGCACGATGTATTCCATTTATCTTAGTTGAGTCATTATCATTTAGACCCGTATCAAATCTTCCATCAAGAGGAGGATGAGATTTAGATAGATGCATCCTTTGAGGAGCATCTGATTCGTATCATGGATAAGAGAACAAAGGATCTCCAAGGCCGGTTAGTTCCTCTTGAACGGGTTCTATGGCAGCATGGCCGAGTGTATGATGAAACCTGGGAGTGGGAGACAGAAGTACGTTCTCAGTGGCCAGAGTTGTTTTGACCATTATCTTCACCACCCTTGTAAGGGAAATTAGGGGATGAATTGCTTTAAGGGGGTCAGTTTGTAAGAACCTGGTTCTTATTCTGGAGGTATGAGTTTCTTCTTTTCTCTTTTCCTTACGTGATTTATGGGAAAATAAGGATAATGGGGAAAATCACATTTCTGTGGGTACACGCCGTGTACTTCTCCACACGACCTGTACTTTGGTCATGTGGGATGAGTACATAGGGTGTGTAGAAATGCTGGCGATGAAAGGTGTAAAAATTGACTATACGCCGTGTAGTGGGTATTTACACACCGTGTAGTCAGCCAACATGAAAAAATAAAGGCGGTGGGAGTTGAGAAACAATACATGTCATGTAATCAGGAATACATTCTTTATACTAATTTCGATATATGAACTATGCCACTGTGGAATGAATCCACATAAGGAATAGTTACAAAATTAAAATTACACGCCGTGTACTCAATAGTACATGCTGTGCAGTCTGTTTTTTCACATAAACTGGGTAGTAGCCTCCTCTGTTCACAGAGAAGGGTTAGAACCAGAAGAGAGCATGAAAGAAATACCGGAGCTTTGGAGATCATACTATCGAGTACCGAGAATCCGATTTTGCCTCTGTCGATCCCGTTGGAACCGCACGGGTGAGTTCTTACTCCTCCTTTTATAGTTCTTGCAAATTATTCCTCTGTAGGAAGTAATAAGAGATTGAAAGAGGTTATGATAACTAAAGATCTATGCCATTCTCGGGCGTTTCAAGGAGCATCATTCACGTATACCGATCAGGGGTTATCGATGTAGGTGGTCTGGTGTTTATTTCCAACAACTGTGTTGAATTTGTGTACCGTTGTGATAAGAGCCCATGAATTTGGTGTCGTATGGCTGAGGCCTTGAATAATTAAATACCTAGAATTGCATAGGTAGTTTAATGAACATGTATAAATATTTTTTGGGATCAGTGCTTGGATTTAAGAACCACCCAAGGGGTGCGTTCCTCTATTTATTTGTTTGGCCCAGATACCCGAGGGAATGCCATGTTTACATTGAGAATTAATTTTTCGTTGAATGGAATTGTACATAGAATTTCATGTTATTCTCAGGGCTCGTCCCGATTACTTGTGCCTTAGGTCATTGTTTTACTTTAGCCTGAGGGCATTGTTTGTTTAGCCTGAGGGAAAGGTAATCTTTAGCCTGAGGTCAAGGCACAATTAAGCCTGAGGGTGTGGTTTTATTATATTAACCTGAGGGTGTGGTTTTATTATATTAGCCTGAGGGAAAGCCGTATAGCATGGTTATATTAGCCTGAGGTCAAGGATCTGATTTGATTGAGGGCTTATTTCTTGGGAAAATTGAAAATTTTTAAATTGATCTGCAAAATGAATATTTAAATGTCAATGAAACTGGTAATGTTTTTTACTTTTGAGTGTTTACTTATTTACTGCATTTATTTCAAACTGTTGTTGCACATTTTTCAATGATAGTTAGGCACGAGCATATAGAGGGTGCCTACTGGGATTTATTTCTCACACCCTGTTTGGGTCATGTCTTCGGCCCAAACAGACTATATTTTTGTAGGTGTTGATAAGGGTAAAAGTCCTTATATAGGTACTTGAGTGTTGCTGAGGTGTAGGGGAGCATGGGACCAAGCCCAGGATCGCGATGCTGCTGGCTGTTCTATTTTGTTCTACTATACTTGTAATTTCCATGTATCATGTTGTACTACTTTGTAACATGTTATGGTTGTTTTCTTAGGACTAGAGACATGTTTAATCATTATCTATATAGCATTTGGTTATCTTTTACTTCAGTTTTCCATTTCTGTTGAATGTTGTTTACTGCTTCCGCTGTTGTCTTTTTATATGATTCTGTTGCGCTAAAAATTCACAAATTAGGGAATAGTTTCCCCACTATCATTCCATAGCCCTCGCTAAAATTCGGCAGCCTCTAGCATTTCGGGAAATGCGCTTGAGGTCATGTGACCAACTAGGTTTGGGGCACTCGTTGAGTGGCAGCCAGATCCGGACATTACAGTTTGATAAGTTGAGAAAAATGTAATTCAAAGAGAAAATTTATAGTCCACACTGAAAATAAGATGAGTTTCCCCTTATGCTCCAAGTGTGGAAAATTAATGGAGGAAATTATCATTATTAGACTATTCAATGTTTTACGTGTGGAAAAGAAGGTCATCAGGCAGTGGAAATCCAATGTGATGTGAAACATATGTCTAATGATTCTCATAGATAATGGGCTAGGCATAATTCACATCATTCGCATCAATGATAAAAGTGAAATGAAATGCATCATTATGCCAAACAGTGTCCTAATCCAATAGTTATTGATGACTATTGACATTAGTAAAATCCTTAGTCATAATACATCAGAAGGTCACATGTGATCAATATAGACAATGTAGAGGATGGAAATAATGTGGTTAATGGTATTTTAAGAACTCACAATAATATTTAAAATCTATTATTTGATTATAGATCTACCCAATTTTTTATTTCTGAAGAATGGCTTATGTGTATCAATGTATTACCTCAACCATTATTTGTTGAGTTAGTTGTGAGAACTCCTAATTTCACAACCATCACATCAAAATTTTATAATTATTCCCCGGTTGATGTTTGTGGGAATGTGCTTCTTACAAATATTGTGATTATTCCTATAGTCTAATTTTATATGATTCGTGGAATGTATTGGATTTCACTATATTGATATCATATCAATTACCATGGAGGGGAAGTTACATTTAATATTCCAGATCAATAATTGATCATCTATCGATGAAACGATGAATATAACAATATAGTATAAATTTAACCCATGTTATGGTGTTTGATCCTTATAAATAATGTTTATCTATCTTAAATAGTTTAGGGGAAACCCACAATTAAAAATACACCTATTGTATGGGAGGTTGATTCGGTATTTCTGAATTAATTTCAATTGTTATATCAAAATTAATTTTCTTCTATGATATAATTATTTAATATGGTTATATTTAAAGTATAATAACCATATTTTCACTAATTTTTTATTGTTTTTATAATGGAATTAAATTTATCAAATCTATTTGACTTACATGGATTATGTTATTGTGGAATGATGTTCTAGGAAACCCATTTTATTCCATGTGTTTTGATTAATGATTTATGTTTTTTTAGAACACATAATGATGATTTTATTATTAAATTGGTGTCAATATATCTCTTTCTTATGTATTGGGTAAATTTTTATATCTCTTGAGATAGACATGGATGTAATGAGAAATGATATCGGTTAGAAATACAGGGCTGAAACGAGGAGTGAACTAAGTTAAGTAATGGAATTTTCCAATAATGACGATCTTAGTAATTAGAATTGTCTAGAATGAATTTATTTTCTATTCATATGTGTACTCAACAAAACTTCATTTTTTAATTTATGACTTTTGGGATTATTTTCATTGATTATTATGAAATTTAATGATTTATACGATGGTATGGTATCATGATATTTTATATTTAGGATAATATTTTAAATTGTTTTGTTCTCATGTCTTATGATTATGATATGATTGATATATACCTTATATACCATTAATAGACATCTGATATCAACATTTCATATGTTTTTCCACAAGGACTTGAAGAAGGTGATTAAATATGATATGTAAATATGGTTTTATTAATGATGAAATAAGTGTGACATTATGAAATATGTATTATAAACCAATTGTTTATGTTTCCCAGTTTATAAAGACACTATACCAATAAAATATTGTCAAGTATTTGTTATATTTTTTAATTAATATTCTAAAATTTATAAGAAATTTCAAATTTTGTAATGTATAGGGCGCTAGAAAGAGCTTAATGAAATACTTTATGATATAAAATAAAATATACCTTTGATAATATATATATTGAATTAGTATAGCTAAAACAATTATAAAAATAATTTTCTGCTCAAAATATATTTTTATAAAATTTGACTTTTATTTAAATAAAATAAGTATTTTATTTTTAAAATATAAATAAATTTATTACTTTAATAGGAATATTAGTTTTCATGTAAATGAACTAGTAAATGATAGGAAATAATAATAATTAATATTTATCATTTTAAAAATGTTATTTTCCAATATGAATAAAACTCACCAATTTTTTTGGATTTTATTTCAGTGTTCTATAATAAATTTATTCAAAAAAAAAATAAATATAATTTTTATATTGAGTATAAAAAATAATAATTTTTTATTGTTTCACTAAAATAATTTAACTTCTCGTGAGTAATGAAATTTATTATTCTTAATTATATCATGACTTTTAAACAATCATCATGAAATATGGGTAACCTAAGCCATTTGAAGAAAATTCTTGAACAACTATATTATTTATAAATAACATTATATGCTGGAAAAAAATTGTGGATAAATAACCTATATTTTATATTCTAGAAAAAAAATTATGTTTTCTAAAAAGAATAATACATTGTTTTTTAATATTAAAATTAATATCTAACACTATTATATATCGAATTGAAGAAAATGGTAATAAAATTTTGTATCAGTTGGATCAAATTATCTAATATGAGTCTTATTATTTATTTTCGTAATGTCCATTTTATGTTATATACAAAATACTAAACATGATAAATGAATTATGTGTTAAAAGTAATAATTCATTAAGAAAAATGGGTAGAAGCAGGGTAATAAAATGTCTCAAATTTTGTAGTAGGGGAGTTTCTATAACATGTTACTTAAAACACAATTATTTATCATTTTTACAGCTAGTTCACATGGTTTTCATGTGATCCAAAGAAATTAATTTTTCCATCCCCTTGAATTCTCTTTCAATCTATTGAGCTACTTCTCACAATAGATTATCCAATAGAAGAAATTTAAAAGGGATGTTCCAAGGAAATTTTAACGTTATCATAAAGAGTAATAATTTCTCATATAACTTTATTTGTTTATATTATTCCTATGTAATTAAAAATGTCAATCCCCTATATATGTAAATAGGTATTTTTTATAATAGAAGTTATTTTGATATGGGAATCATTGTTAAGAACATGTATAATATTATATTACTAAAAATAAAAAAAACAACTATTGATTTTTTAGAACTACCACCTCCATGATGCAACATCTATTTTTCATTAACCACGATAAAACAATATTAAAGAAGCTTAATTTTAAAACTAAATATGACATCAATATATTTTTCATTATTTTGAATACCCTTTATTCCATTACATGGAAAATTAAATCATCAGACATTCATATATATATGGACTACCACCTCTATGGAATAATTGAATTTCACATTTATCATCTTCACTTCATTACATGAGTAGCCATGAGGATGGGATTAATCAATAAAAACGATTTTTAAATCATTAATTTTCTAAAATGAAAAATAATAGAACCTACAAATGATTTGATCTATAAATTCACATTGATAATTCAATCATTATAAATGAGTGAACTAATATTAATATGATATCATTCTTTGTGAATTTAAATTATAAATTTTATTTCCAGTTTTTATTTAATTACAATATATGAGATAATAATGATTTTGGTGGATGATATTATATCTAAACCACATCATATTCATCCGGTAATCATGTTTTGTTCATGATTGGACAATTTTATGAACAAACATGAACAATTATATTCATTTCTATCTTGTTATATTATGATAAATTATTTACTTGTATAATATGACATAAAAATGTAAATGTTTTCTAGTGATTTCATATATATTGACACCAATATTTTCAAGGATGAACATTATGTTTGATAATGTATAAGATAAGAAACACTTTTAAAAAATTAACCATGAAATATAAATATTTAAATATGATATATATATATATATAGATTGGAAACATTTCTATTATAATTATATCTGTTAGAAATGTTTAAATATAAATTATTTTTTAAATGAAACTAATGTCGTTAGTATGAATGTTATTTACTTTCAAATTTTTTTTTATTTACAAAATAAATTTTCATCATATGACATTAAATTTATAACTAAATATACATTTTTAAAATGAAATAATAATATTATATTTAATTAATAAAATTAATTATCATTAATTTAAATATGGTTTTTATGAATGGAATAAGAATAAGTCTGTTTTATCCATTTACAATACATTTTAACAAGTAATGTATTTATAGCATTTTCTATGTGGATATTATATATATTTTATATAACCATCAAAACATATATTTTATAATATTAACCCAATATTTTAACAAATTATTTCAAAATTATCATATCATTATTTTATTAGAATTTTAAAAAAATGACTGATTCCACAATTAATAGTAAAAAATGATGATATTTATTGAAGGAAGTTTATTTATTAGAAGTATTTACAATGTCACATTGAAATTTTCATTATTGTTAAATTATAATTTACTTATTTTTATTAAATATTATTAAATATATTTAATCATTATCTAAATTAAACATTAATTTATATAAATACAAGTTTGGATTTAAATGAAAATTTTATAGAAATCCACTTTTCATCGTATTTTACAGATTTAATTTTAAATTAAATTCCACCACATCTGTTATTTATATTTGAAATTTTTTATATATTGTTAATCAGAATAACTAATGGAATTTAATAGGTCCAGCATAATTTTTTTTATTACTAATATTAACCATAATAATTTTTTTTCACAATAGTAAGGATATAAAAAGTAAAATTAGGCTAAAACTATCGGGTTAATTTTTTAAAATCACCTTACAATATAATTTTATCCTGTGGTATGTGATTTTTGAAAACCAAAAATATGTAAGAGTTGTTATTTAATATACTCTAATTTAACATTATGAATTTCAGAACCCATTTTTGTTTTAATTTGATGGGATATATTTTATTCAAATTAAAAAATATCTTATGGTATTTTTATTAAATGGATTGGTTGGAAGATACCATTCAATTTTGTGGTTTTTATGGAATCCAATTTGTTAATTTATTCAAGGTATATTGTTTTAATTCATTAATAATTTATTTTAATAAACACTGTTTTTATTAAAAAATTAATATTTTATTAAAATGAATTTCATCCACCTTTAGAATTTGATAATGATAAAAATAATTTATATTTTATAATAAGAGTTTCAATTTTTTTAGTGGGACTTTTATTTTAGGTCACATATTTTAGTTATCATTGTAAAAATTATTATTATCATGTTTAAAGTTTAAATGAGTTTAATATGGGTTAACTAGGAGACAAAGTTTCAAATGTATCCAAAACATGTCTATATGTGATTATATGAATTGATTATAAAATAGCACAGATTATATACATATTTTTCATTCCTTTATTCTACATGAAATTAATATATATATATATTAATAGTATAGTTAATTCCATGTTTCTCATTTCCCTCTCTTTTAAAAAGTTAATTTTTCACCACTCTCACTCAGTCATGTTGAGAAATATTGTTTAAAAAATACATGATCAAATGCATTCATAACATTCATCCACATATTATAGAAATTGTTTTTATCATAAAACCAACCATGGATTTATATAAGTCGTGTAGTACCCCCAGATTCCGTTATGTATCCCTTACTTGATGCTTTTCATGGTTTTAAAGATAAGGTTGATAAATGGGAGAGTTAGCAGAACATTGAATGAAGTTTTGAGGAAAAGGGGATGTCCCATGGAAAACACACAGTTTGTCTAAACCATGCGGAAATACCATGTGTAGTTGATCTTTGAGGCAGTAGCTTCCGAATGGGCGGCACACAGTTTGTGTTACCATGAATCCAAACTATTCGTGGAGGATATGCAGAGGAATTGGCCCATGCACGGTTAGCACACGATTTGTCTAACTGTGCGGGCAAACTGTGTGGCCACTAAAATGATATCCTATAAACGTGCATCTCACACGTTTTTGCCCCTAAGTGGATCTTTTTCCCTCTTAAGCAGCCCTAAATCAGTATTTTTCTTCTACTAAGGTCGAAGAAGGTTCTCCCATCAGTCCAGTGGCGATCTGAAGGCTTCTATAGGTGAATCGAAGCCAGATTCTTGAGGTATGTGATCGTTCTTGATCATTTTCCTAGATCTACTTAGATATACTTCTCTTCTTCTCTTGTTTTGTTATATCTACCCCAGTAGTGGGTAGATCAAAGTTTTTGGATGCCAAATATGATGACATTTGGTCACGACCTTCCTAGGAGAAGAGATCTAAGGCGGGTTTTTGAAGAATCAACATGGTTTTCCAGAGCGTTCTTCGTTCGTTGTCGTTTTCGTCCAAACCCTAAAGGTAAGAAGCTTCACTCTCGACTCCTCTTGTTATAATTGATTGGATTATTTTCAAATTGGTTTATTTCAATTTAATTGATTGTGAATAAAATTGAATAAATCTTCTTTAGTGACGATTTATGGTTTAAATGATAATGTGAAATCATGGTGATTTGTTGTGCATAGTGATTTGGTTAATGAAATTGTGATATCTTGGTGATTTTTTGTGCAATGTGATTTGGCTTCTAGAATTTAAAATGATGGTTTTAAAATTCTAATTTTCTGTAATTGTAAATGGTTTGATGAAAAATATTTTTTCAATAAAAGGGGTGTTTTATTGAAATGGCTTGTTATTGAAATGACTGTGATGGGAATGGTTTTCAATAAAAATGGTGTTTTATTGAATTTTTTTGGAATGGAATTCTTTTTGGAATTTAAATGGTTTTAATGGAAATGGTTTTCAATAAAAAGATGTTTTATCAAAACGGTAGTTTTGGCATGATTTTTGAGAATATGGGATGTTTGTTCACATTGCATGTACAAGGCTTGGTTGAAATATGATCTTGTGGTCAGTGACAAGCATTTAATGCCACATGGTAACTATATCTATGAGGCTTGTTTGAAATATGACCTTGTGCTTAGTTCCAAAGGGTTAATGGCACATGGTAAATATGGGGCTTGATTTAAAGATGACCTTGTGCTCGGTACCAAAGGGATAATGGAAAATGGGGAACAAATACCTTGTGATGACTTGGTAGATCAACAGGAAACCACTGATGAGTACTGAAATGTCATAATGTAGCGTGCATGGTTGATTGAATGGATTTTTTTAATGGTTCTGTATGCCAAAAAGGGGATATTGTGAAATTTTTCTAAATCTTGATTAGTTATTTTTCTGGAATGTTAACTTGTTGGAAAAATTGGTTTTAATTGCACTTGTATTCTTTGGGTATAAATGGTTTGGCATCATGGTTGTATTTACATATAATTTTTTTTGAGAAATTGTTTTATATAAACTATTTTATATAATTGTGGATAACTTTTCTATCCTTATCTCATGAGAAGGGAAGTCATTGGGGAAGACATACTGAGTTTTATACTCACCCTTTCTTTTGAACTATGGTTCTAATGCATATGATATTATCTGGAAAAGGGGAAAAGGTAACATTTCCCTTGTTTTTATTACTACCTCACGATGATTGGGGATGTTCGGGGATCATGGAGCTTGGAGCATGTGGAGCATGGATTCTTGGTGTCTTTTGAGAGTCTTGAGTTGTTTATCTTTTGTGTACTTTGATAATTGATTTAGTCATCTACTTATGTGCACTCTAATGTGGTTTGACATAAAGGAAGTTGTTTAGTTGTCTTTCTTCTGTTCACTATTCATATAGTGAATGTTGGTTGGTTGGTTTATTGATTTATTTCATAAATGGTAAATATCCCCCCATATGTATTTGAAAGACTTCGGCATTTATTTCCAGCCTTTGGAATCTTGGAGATGTCTCTTAAGGCCATGTAATGACTCGCTATACTCTCAAGCCATTTAGTATTGGCAGATCATTACAAACGGTATAAAAAATATATAGATGTTGTATCAAAAAGAGGTATAGTTCAAAACCGAGAATTTATTTTTTTTCTTTTTCTAACTCTGTAGAATCTTCCTCAACAATGAAAAAATAATAACACCAACATCTAAAATACACATATTTGTTATCATTTTAATTTCATAACCTATTTTTATCTCCTCTTCAATTTTTTTAATAAAACCATCGATCGAGTGTCTGGCGGATTACCACCTCGTGAACCAATGTAATTCAGTTTCCATCACATTTTGTCATTACTTGATATAATGATGAAATAAATATATAAATATAACATTCATTATATAAGAAGAATTTTATAATTATATTATAGTATTTATTATTTATATTTCATTTTATTTAAAAATTAAATCATTATTCTTGCATTTGTGTGGATAACCACCTCAACAAAACTATGTGATTAGATATTCTTCACAGTATCAATGGTAGGTATATATAACTGTATTTGAAATTTATCATATTGTTTTCATGAAATTATCATCACAATTCAGAGATAAAATGTTTCTTACCTTATTTACCTCATGCTCTTTGAAAAATGAAATGATTTTACATAGGTATGTATGAACTACCATCTCAACGACTATAACATAATTAATTTTTAATAAAAAAATATATAAAAATCTCTGTTTTAAATGTATTACTAATTTATTAAAATTTTAATTAGGTTATTATTATAATTATATTGATTATTAAATAATGGTCTCTTTTACAATAGAAATCCTACCAATAAAATTTTGTGTATAAGAGATTAATATTATCAAAACATATAACATGAACCTTATTTATTATGTGATTGTATATAACTTGGAATGAAATAAAATAAAATGAATAATAAACATGAAAAATGTTATTATGTAGTTAAATAATTAAAAATATTATTTCAGATTATATAGAACATTTGTGATGATTCATACAAGGGAAAATATATTGCATCTCAATCTATCTTTAGTGAGGCATGTTTTAATGTTTAGAAATAATATATTTTATAGGGTGATAGTAAATTAATGGGCTAGGTTTGGATAGTATTATCCTTTTAATAATTATTTTTATAACATTGGATTTTTCAAATGTGTTGGCACATTGTGTATGGTTTCATGGTACCTTATAATTAATATATTAAATTTTTTAATATATATTAAATCATGTGAACACATTTTTCAGAATAAATGGTTATCCAATTGTTCATGACTTCATAGGGGAAATCCAAGAAAATATTTCTTTCTAAAACATATTTTTTCCCTCGGTGTCCTATATCAATTTAAGAAATTTGTCATTCCATGGAAATAAAATTAACTCAATGGTATCAAAGGAGGTTTCCCATTGGATGATATTTGGATTTGGACATGTTTTGAGGATTGGTTTGGGATCATAGGGAAATAATTTCAGATTGTATCAAGTTGGGATCTCAAACAAGGTAATAAAATGATGTTGTGGTATCCAATGTATAAATAAACAACAATCAAACTACCAATTTATTTAATCAGCATGATATGGTTTTAGTTGTATAGGAATCGAATAGTACATTAATCGTATAGGATTGGGATCTGTTGATTTCATGTCAATAATTTTTAACTCCCCATATATTATCATCTAATCATTGTATGTATTGATTACTCTCATGTTGCATTCATTATTATTACAAGCTAAGAAACTTTTATTTTTTCATGATGATGACTAGTAGAGATATGAGGCCTTATTTTAATGAAAAACATTAAAGGAGTTTTCTTTATGATAGAATGGAGCTGAGATTCCACCCGATGTATACAACGAGGATCCACCACTAGTGGGCTATGTTGATGATAAATTCTGTTTTGGGAAAGAGATATTTCTAACAAGTCCAGATGAATAAAATTTATTTTTTAGGTTGTCTCATGAGATCATATGATAGTGACTTATTAGGATCCACATAAAAAAGTACCTCAGACAATGGAGGATTGGCTTGAGGTTATGGTAAGAGTTTTCCCACTTGTTAGGTCTATGGATGATTGTATGGTTGTGTGTAAAACAAGTAATATTTATGAATAAATATATATCTAGTGTATAATTAATTCTTAGAAACATGTTGATATTATGCTATCGAGGTAAAAATTTCAAAAAAATCCATGATGGGTATTACACAATAAGATTATTCTTAGTGTGGATCTAGGTGAATCTAGATATATAAAATGGTGACATGTCATTTATTATGAATTCCTTGAGGTTTAATAATGTAATATTATATCCTCTAGATGTAGTGTTGTATGGATACTTTCAGATAGCGATGTTTCAGTTTGTACTTCATAGTGACATTTGATCTTCTCTGGTCTCATTGTTCATTCCCACATATCTAGAGTGTAGTAGCGATCCATGGATATATATAACATTATATTATAACAATTCTGGGAAGAAAGATCTATTATTCGAAATAATGTGTCTATGTAGTCTCTTGTGGATAGAAGGTTTCAAATATCAAGGTATTGTTGATGGTATAATATTCAAGCATAGACTCAAACATTAGTATCAATAAAACAATGATTGTGTAAAAAATGTAGTCATCATATTGTAGGGAGTTTTCTTCTTGTGATGTGAGATTTCAGATGATTAATTATTTCCATTCTAATTTTATTTCAAATGGTGGAAATTAAGTGGATAGAACACCATGGAAGATGCATCATCGTGATTATAGATCTCCTAGGAATGGTTAGGGAATCCACCAATTAGATTGAATTTATTGAGGATGAGGTGGATATGGATATGGAGAACGTCAAAGAGGATGAGGATGAAATATCATACTCTCCCACCACTCACATGTGGACCATGCTAGGCTCATAGGGCTATCATCTGAGTAAATGGTCAGTTGCAGGCCATATAGGGATACTATGAAGCATATCTTAAGATGATTTGAGGTATGATATTAGTCTTCTCTACATAATCTACAATAATATTAGACAATGTAGAAAATAAAAAAATTATCCATTTACATTGTGTGAGATATATAGCTTCCTATTGAGTCATATTCCTTTTATAGGTTGATATAGGATCATACATAGAGTGACTCTTTGTTATATCACATTCATTAGTATTACGGGTTAGAATTTAGTAGACTGATTTTCTCATAGCGCAACATAATCAATATGGTGAGACCTTATGAAATAATCTAGGATAATTACTAATTATTAGTGGTGTGATATTATATATAAAATCATTCTATGTGAGATAGATTCCATAGCATAGATAGGATTTGATTCTACATCATGGGTTAGAGGGGTATCCTAGATGAGAGAATTGGGCTCATGGGAAGGAAGCTACTACCATTCACCCTCAGTTATTATGTTTATCACAGGACATAGTAAGATATTCCAAAATCTATGTTTCTAGATATGTGGAGAACTATATAGATTCAATTCCCAAAATGTTCAGGGACTACATTGAATTTTGGTGATTTAAATTTTTATCACTTTGAACCAAGGACAACATTGATATATTCATTATCAAATAGGATGGACCACTACAACATATTGGTTATGAGGGTAATGTTGGAAAAACCTTAGAAAAAAGTTTTATTATTCCATGGGATTCCCCTTTGTATGATTCTGTTTTATCCCTAAAATGGTAGATAACATCATGATACATTATATTGAATATTGTAATCTAAAATAGGTGATGATCAAGAACATGTACAACATACCTAAAATTCGATACCTTATCAACCATTGAAACAGATTGAGTTGGTTTTTAATGATTGAACATTGGTTTGGTAACCATAGAATGAATGTATATTTAGATTATATTATGAATGTTCAATTTTTTTACACTTCAGTAATAATGAGTGTCATTTGAGTCATTTGGTTTGAATAATACCCCCATTTCATCAGTTCACATGTAAACTAGATCTAATATCAATACATAGGTCAACACATAGTTGTTTTATCTATGACATTACCATATTCTATAAATAAGAGGAGCGGTATGTTATGAATTGAAATTGATTTTAGAAAAACTATGGGAAAAATAATTATATGGTATAATAATGAATTATTAGTTTTGTACATGAAATGTTAACATTATTGGGAATTTCATCTCTCATAATGGTGTAGTTTTAGATCAATAATATATTGATGTGATGCTCAATTGGGAAATAGCCAAGAGTTAGTCAATGTTTAATAGTTTCCTACATGATTTGAAGAACTTTCAATGGATCATGGTTGAGTTTTCAAATATTTTATTCCCTATTAATTTTATGATATTAAGTAGTTTATCATTTTCCGGGAATGAGCAATATTATAGTGGGCTGAAGGAGTTGAAGTTGAGGATAACCAGTGATCATGTATTGAGATTGGTGAATGAGGGCATTGAGAATGGATTTCTATTTGATTCTCAGGGATATATTCCTGGATATATGTCGATGTAGAGGATTCAAATGATCTCTTCTATGTAAGGTTATTTGGAACCCAATAAGAAGAATAATAGGACCTATGACTTGGAGTTGGCAGTTGTGGGTTTTTTCAATAATATGTGTATGTTGTATTTTAGACGGATTATTTTTTACTCAGACCCCGAGTGTCTTAGAAAAATCATTATCTTGAGACATCATAACATGAGAAAAAGGTTATTATTTGATTTCCATAAGGTTTATGATTTTAGGATTTCATATTAAATATTTATGGGAATTGTTGTGAAAATTTTCCATAGTAATCACTGCTAGAAAATGCTTTTATACCCACGGTTTTGACAAAACCATTGGAATACGGGTCACCCCGGACCTATACCCATGATTATGGGTGAACCAGGGGTATAAGACCCCCTATACCCACAGTTTTCCCAGAACCGTGCGTATAGGTGTATGTTTTGAACCTATATCCACTTTTTTTGGAAAACTGTGGGTGTAGGTCTTAGTTTAATACCTATACCGATATATTACAACAAAAACTATTGATGTAGGTCTCAGAGAAAAACCCTATACCCACGGTGTTAGAGAACCGTGGGTATAGGTTTCCCGCCTGAAAGAGGGGAAAAATATTAAGGTGGGAAAACCCTAAACCAATGGTTTTTAATCATACACCCATGGTTTATATTAATATATTAATAAAAATATATGGTTATGTTAAAAAATTAACGGAGCTCGGTTGGTGAAGTGTGGATTAGTCTTGGAATAAGTCTGGGGTATGAAACCAGATGAAATTTTTTTTTCGTATTTGACATTATAAATTATTATAATTAAGTAGATTTAGAACTAAAACAATTTAAATCCCATAGATTGAGTGTTCATTCGTCACGTATTCGAAAAGAGGGTCTCCGGTTGCAAACTCGATAGAGGAATTTTCCCAAAATCGAAAACAAGTTTTAATATAATTATGTTAATGGATATATATAATTTTATGAAATATATGCCGGTTGGATGGAAATGAGTTTAATGATGAAATTGCAGGTCATGGGATCTATTCTCAGTGTGTTTTTTTCAATTTATTTTGTCCTATGGTTTTAAAATTGTAGGTATAAAACTGTGACATGGGGGATAAAAGGCAATGACATGGTGGACATATCTTTTCCCAAGGTTTGAAACATCGTGGGTATATCCTGTAGACCTATACGATGCCTCGGTTTCCCATGGTTACAAAAATTGTGGGTATAGCCTATACCTACAGTTTTGGGGGCTATAGCCATGGTTTTGAAACGTGGGTGTAGTTCATTTTTCCAATTGTGAACAAATACCATTATAACTTATTCGAGGAGGTGTTATAGTTGTTTTCCTCATTACAGGTGATCCTCATGGAGGAGAGGGTTACTAGTTACTATTACTCATGGTAGTGGATCAATGCTTCTTCAAACTGTGACATAAGCTATACTGGTAAAAGTAAATGTGAGGTTTAACATTACTAGATATCATTAAGGGGTGATTTTAATTAATTTTTAAATGAGGTGATAATGTAAACCATTTTCATGGGTGGATTCAATTTATAGTCTTAGTACATGGGTAGGTGTTGAGGGAACTTCAACTCTCTCCCTTCTTCATGAAACTTGGTGTTGAATATATTTATATCAACCTTCAGCATATATTTTATTGGGATGAATTAAGGTTGATCATTATCGAGTTTTATCTAGATATCCAGTGTGTTAATTGGAAATAACTATATATCATGTTACAGCCAGTTAGATTCAATTTATTGTGATCTCTGAATGGAATTGGGATGAAATATAAATGGATTTTATGATTTATATTCAACGAATAGAGATGTTGCATGATTTCATTTGGGTTATTTTTTACTAAGTAACCATTTATTCACACTTCCTAAATATCTCCTATCAATTTTCTGTCATGTTTTTTGGATGATTTTATATTTATGAGTTCTTACGACTACATTATTTACACATGATGATCACATTTGATTGTGATTATCAGTTCATGTAATGGCTAATCAGGGGTCTGTACGAGGGTTTTCAGACCAAATTATAGATGATAATTACATTTCACCACTAAATTAAAGAAAGAACGAGTAGACACAATTTTATTTATAGGATATACTAAGACCATGTGTGGTGTATATTAGATGGTGCTGGGAGGATCACATTATATTGGGTTATTTTTCTTATAATAAATACATTTACACTGCTATTATATTGGTACCATTAGATGGATTGTATGGGAGGCCTAACATATCACTCTAGCATTGGACTATTATTGAAAATGATACTATTTATGGATAAAAATGGTTAACATAACAAAAAATATAGTTTAGTTATCCCAAATCCAAATGTGGAATTCTTATAATCCAAATAAATATTAAGTGGAATGATATCATTTTTCTTTTGGAGTTCATGTAGGGAGACTAGGATTTTTCCAGATTCTCCCCACTATGAGGATAACATAGATTTGGTCAAGGATTTAAGATTAACCAAATGTTCATCAAGACATTCCACATCCTACAAAGGGTTAGTAATGTCTATAATAGCATATTTTTTAACCCATAATCATACTAAGGGCATAAACTCTTCCATCTGACACAACTGTGAAGAAAAATACTCTAGCTATTGTACGTTTTTGACTAGAGAGATAAGGACATCATGTAGGTATCCACCTTCTCTAAGTACTCAATACTGATTAAGGATTGATATCATATGATATTGTGTGTATGGATAAGTCATATTCTTCGATTAATTTTGAATCATTGAGACATGTGGGATATATCATGGGAATGTGATAGCAATATGTTCTCTCATTTCCACCATATTTCCATGTATCTTGTGGATATTGTGGAGAAATGAATTGGAGGATAGAAATTAATGAAACTAGATTATGCATTTTTATCCTTGGAATATTTCCCAATATATCGTACTATATTTCCTTAGATTAGTTCGGTTTTTTTGTTTGTTCCAAGACCCTATAATTGATATATTCAAACGTATGTGTGTGTTTCTTCTTATAATAAAGGGTATTCTCGTGGACTGTGACCTATAAAACATCATGATTTTTTGAAATTTTATTTTCAAATAAATTTGATTTCATCAATGTCTTTTGGAACATGAAACACCATTTTTAATATTACATATTAATTTATACATAATTTTTTGTCGAACTAATATTAAAATATGTAAATAAATTTAATTACCACTATTACGACCACAACATGATTTTTCTTGTAACATTTCTTTGTCTTAAAATTAATTTTCCACTCACAATGTATTTTTATTTAAAAAAATTATTTCATATTTTAAATTGTTTAGAGGTGAGGGGAATAATATATTTAGAAAAAGCTAATTTTAAGTGGTGTTGGTGTTTCTAGACCTTATATTTCGTCCACTACGTAATTTATCAATTTTGGAGGCACAAGGTTTCATATTGAATTCCCATTATTGAAATTTTCTTATATTTACAAAAAACACCACAAATTTTCAATTAAAAAGTCACCCCATACCCTAATATCCTCATATAAAAACCATTTTCATTGAAAATAGCACCAAAAATATCATACATATTTCTCTTACCATGTATTATAGTCATTGTACTAATTATTAGAACCTCATACGAAGGATTTTATAAAAAACAAAACGATGTTTTCCAAAGAATTGGTACCATTATTAAATGAAACCTTTTGTTTTATTTCACCAACCATATCCATGAAATATTATTGAAATATAAAAAAATTGATTTAAAAATATCTTATGTATACTAATATTTTATAACTATTATTTAATAAACTATTTCCATATACTCTTAAATCAAATGGGAAATGAAACTGTCAATCCTATGCCAGGAGGACTACCACTTCGCTATAAAATATATTTTTTCTCCATAATGTCCCCAAATGGATGGATATAATGATAGGTTTGAATTATAAATATTACATATATATATAATTATACTCCTATAATTATAATGTCACATATACCTTCATATCAAATAATATATTAAAAAACAGTAACATCACAAGTACATACGAGTTGACTACAATTCCATGATGCGATAATATATTCTTTTCTTTTTATATATAAGTAGATATTAATAAGGATTGATTAAATTATAAAATTCTATATATGATATAAAAATAATTATATATATATATATATTAATATAATATATTATTTTATTCCATCTATGACAATTAATGAAACAATATTAATGCATTTTTACGACCTACCATTTCCATGAACAGTGTAATTTATGATTCAATTTATACATTCATAGATACCTATAAACATTCATATAATGAATAAAAAACTATATTTATATCATCATAAAAAATATCAAGAATATTAAACCATTCCAAATAAACAAATAACAAGACTACCAAACTGTAATGTAAATTACAAACAAAGTAGTTATCACCCAAAATATAGATATTAATGAAAAATTGTTAATAAAAGGATGATAAAAGTGTACATGTAAATATTAAATTGTATGATATATATTATTTTTTCAATATTTGATATATCTAAAATATATATTTACTATATAGGAGGTTCAAACATGTTTGAAGAAGGTTGATACTTAAGGTAATGGATTTTCATCTCACTTTTATTTCAATGAGACACATTCCATATTAAACACTTGTTTATTTTAAAGGATGTATATAAATACAAATAATTTATTTTATTAATATTTTGATGAAAATAATTTTTATTTAATTATCCAACAAATTTTTTTTCTTTCATGGGGCTTATGATTCAAACGTTAACAATGTGGTAGGAAATTTATTTATCATTGTCAATGTTTTTGTGGTCAAATTTTTATTACTATTTAGAGGATGAGTTTTTGGATATTCATCTCATTAATCTCATTAAATTTAGTATCAAATGGTTTATTTTATACTATTAATGTTTTCATTTAATTTTCCCCTCTTTATGAACTAAATATAAAAAATATTTTTTAATTAAAATCAATATTATTTCTCAATTTGATCAAAAATTATTTTCCTCCCATATCCATTTTTTCTAACACTGATCCTAATAATGTTTTTTATATCCTAATATTAATGTTTATGGTAATATTAATAAGATAATTTTTAATTTTTTTAAAACTGAATATTTTTTTCATTTTTTATGGAGGTGCATTTTAACTTTTTTATAACGTCGTTAAATGACTGTTTTCTTGTAAATTTTTTTTAAAAAAATCGTTATTTCATTTCTTAAGGAGGTACATTTTTAATACTTTTTTCATGGATTAATGAAATAATTAAGGATATTATTTTCACTATATGGGTCATGAAATGAAGATATATTGAACGTTCTATGTTGTTGAGGATAACATATATAAGGTTTTCATTATCTGATGGGTGTGTATGGTATTATATATCACTCTAATTCTCTTGGTGATGTTTTACATCTCAATGGATAATTACTACAAACAATTCAAATTTATTCATCCTCTATATAAATTATGTTTATGTACTTGATCTGGTTTGGAAAATTGGTAGATGTGGTTGATTCATTATGGGTAACAAGACAATATTCTTGATCCACTATAGGTAAAAAAATTAATAAATGTTTTTTATTTATATTTTTGATAGAGAACCATGAAATATGAAATGGATTTTATAATTATGATTGTGAACAATTAATATGACATGAATATATAGTTTAATATTTATTTCTGATGATTTATCAAATATATGATTACTGTATTTTTAAATGATATTGTTTTATACAATGAATCATGATTATAATACATTATAAATTAGGTATAAACTTTTTACGTTATATATATGATATCATTCAATTATTTTTTTATTTTGTATGACCATCGAATAATATATCCCATGTTTACCCGTTTTGAGCATATGAGTTCATCCATTATTATATATACATTCCCCATTCTATAAAAAAGCTTTATATTAGGGTATATCTATGAATAATAGTAAATGGGAATTTATTATTAGGAGATGTTGATTATCATTTATGAAATAATGATATTATGTACCTAGTCTCCAAAGACACACTTTTGAAAGATATTAAACATTAATCTATTTAAAATTAATATTTATATATTAAAATAAGTTTTCACGATAGTTGTTATCTGAGAAACGATTATTAAAAAAGTGGATTTTAGATCTAGAATCCTTGTTGAATACCCTATGGATAATTTTTTTCCTATGAAAATATTATGATGTTTTTTTATGAAATAGATTATGTGGTTTTCATAAAAAATATCATTATAAATATTATAAGTGGATGTTGATTTTTCCTAGATGCATCATGGTTTTATAACACCAAAAATATTTGGTCGAGTATATGGAATCGATCAATCTAGTTCATAATTATTAGTATCTTAATGTGAAACCAGATCAAAACTCTTACAAGATATTCTTTGCCAAATTTATCATTTATTTACAACTAGTTAAGATTTATTTGAATAAGTGATAAATAAGGATGAGATATGATAAAACTAAGGTGTCATAAGAATAAAATATGGTGTTAATAGTTATAAATCAAAACAATTAGTTTGTGATTATGTTTTTCCCTCTATGATTATTATTTATCAGACATTACTTTTTTGTTTTATTCAATGGATGGATCTAGTAGTCATCATCACAATAATAAATTTTATGAAAAATACAATTATTTTCCACCAAAGGAACAACATATTATAGGAGGTGGATTGGATAGTCTTTTTTCTATATATACACAACTGTCTCTACCTATTAATAATACTAATCATAAAACTGTGAAAATGAGGGTACAATATTTTTATTCAGTACATAATGTGTAATTAACACCTTTTATTATTTTTCCAATTAATCAACTAGTTACTGAGAAATGATTAAGTAACATTTAAATGACATTTCACATTCTCTTTTGTTTGGATAAGGAAATATTTAATTTGGATTTATATCATATAGATGATGAAGTAGTTTAATGTTGGAATATTATCAATAATATTATTCAATGTAAAAAATAATACCATGAATTGGGATAGGTTTAGGAGATTATTTTTCAAGAAGTAGATTCACCATGCCATTTATTGGAAAAGAGAGAATGGATTCCTTGAGATAAACTGAATGATAATGAATCCATTTTAACCTATGAGGAAAATTTCACAAGACATGTAAGGTATTATTCAGTTATTATCATATTACCTAAATTTAGGGGCGATTGATTCATTGGTGGATTAAAATAATCTCTCAAAAAAGATTTATATTTATTATAATTTAATAAAATTAATAAATTTTTATATTTCCATAGAAAAGAACAAACTAAAAAGGGATCTCTTAGAATGAAACTGGGAAGTTCATTAAATTTTCAACGTGGTATATAAAGACAATTGATTTCAATAGTAAATGAATGATCTCCTTTTCATTTTGGGGTAGAAGAAGACCTCCACTGATAAGCCAATGTTTCTCCGAATCTTCAAATAAAAATAGTAATGGAAATAATCCATTTTGTGCATGAAAAAAATTACGATGTTGGTTAGTATCAAAAACCTATTAAAATAAAATGGAAATGTAAATATAATGTGATCATAGATTTTGAAGTGGGTTATGGGAATTATGCATATAAAGGAATACTTATTATCCACTCTAGAGAAACTAATGCCTTATTTCAATATAGATATTTTCACTATTTGATATCTATATAATTTTATAAGTCTATAGACATACCATGTCAGAGATTATAAATTGAGTTAGTGGTATGATGGTCACATCAAAAGTATATAGTACCAAGGATTGATGTTTGTGGGAAAGTGATTATAAGAAATATTTTGTTCCTCCATTTATTTTAATTTGATATAATTCCAAGCATTCATTATAATTTTTTATAAGGGTCCTATTAAAATTTCAATGGGTTGGAAGTCACATTTCATATTCCAAAAGAAAAAATTATATTTTACTAGTTCAAGGATTACTGAAAATATCCATTGGAAATTACATATCTATTGTGGTTCTTCATTCCAATCCTTGATGGCTATCTTCGATGATAGTGATAGAGAAACTCAACATTTAAGATATTCATATTGTTTGGTATCTAGGTTTGGTCTATCAATAATAATTTCCAAATCTCCCTCCAATTCTTGAACTTGAGTTCTCAATAGAAATCACTAATGTTGTAATAAAACTTATATTGACTCCCTATATAATTCCCCAATTTAGCAGTAGGAATTGATGAATAAACCCATGGATAATAATGATAAGATAATTATTTCCACATGTGTTCCAAATTGTGTTGAACAATTAAATTGATATGTAAAAATAAAGATCAATGAAACAATATATTTAATATTCAGAACATAGTAAGACCATATTCATTAATCATTATCATCCAACTCATATTAAAAACATTTTTGGTCAATTAAGGTATGATTAATAATTTTCATATATGGATCTTCATTCTGGATATCATTAATTGCCGGTTATGAAGGTGGATATAAAAAACATAGTATTCAATTTATGAAATTTTGTTTTTAATTTACAGTGATGAAATTATATCACACAAATTCTGTCTCAATGTACAAGAATTTTATTACTAGATAATTTGGAAGTTTCATTTATATGTTTGCGGTAGACATTATAGATTATATCATATTATATTCAAAGAGTAAAAATGTGAGTGGGGATCGCATGATAATTGTACATAGTAACATAAGGAATAAAAAATTTATGCTAAATTTACCAAGCATGAATTTTAGATCCAAAATCATTCCATATCTACTCATTTAATCTCATGGGGGGATATTTAAAAAGAACCATTAAAAATATGTGTAAATGAGAAATAATATAGACAATCTGTGGTTGTAGATATTTAGAATTTTCTTGTTTTGGATTTATTTTATTAATTAATTATCAATAATTTTCCATGATTATCTAATCCACTAACCTTGTTCAATATGAGGGGATATGTATTCTTTTGTAATGAATAATGATGGAAATTACTATCTAATTGGAGAGATTTATAGTGAGCACAAATTTTTTAAATTACCCTATATAGGAGAAGGGGTTATATCTACAATGATACATCAATAAAAGAAATGAAAATTTTTTCTCATGAAAAATGATATTTTTACAGCTTATTATTCATTTAAATTTATATTTGATGATAAAATTTCACCAAAGCATTATTTGTAATTTTGTTATTTAATTTAATGACTAACAAAATTGATGAATTATCTTTAATCAGAATGGTGTGATATATATACTAATCATAATGTTTTGATGAAAATATTCATATAGAAAGAGTTGGATATGCACCTGATATAATTGATGGATTTGATTAATGATTTTTCCTGATTAATAAATTACCACCCTAGAAAAGTTATAAAGGTGGAGGAATCATTGAACCAAAAGAATTCTGAAATATTATCTATGATATAGATAAAAATGAACTAATATTTCTGGATATACAATTGATGGATTTGGAAATATTAAATAAAGGATAAAAACATATATTTCTTAGAGGAGTGTTCCATAATCTATTTGTGTGAGAATTAATGTGAAAGAAAATGAATATGTGTAACTCTTGGAAAAAGTTGTAAATATTCCTAAATATAAACCTGATTGTCATGGAATTATAAGGTTCATAAATTATGTATTTTGTCATACATACTTGATTTGGAGAATGAGCTATTATATGAGTATCACAGTCATTCATTATCATTTCATCCTAGAATTATGATGATATATTGTTTTTTGAAAGAGTATATATGATGGAAAAATATTAATATATAAATTGTAGAGTATATATAATAGTTCTATGTATTTCATGATGTTAAGGATATGAGATTAAATTTTGATGTGATCCTACAATAATGACCCATTAAATAATTAAACTCAAAAAACCTCACCACGGTTTTTTTTCTTCTTAACAACCAAATACGTACAATCCATAACAAAATTTGGGATCCATTTGAATAATTTAAAAATTCATAACACTTCATTACAATCAGAGAAGACATATATATTGATCATATTTCTAAAAAATATATTACTCTAGTTGTAATGTTTCTTGGAGTATAACATTCTATAATATCTAATTGGGATCAGAGGTTTTCCTCAATGTTTTAGAGAGGTTTTTATCTTGATCTGGATAATGTGTTAATTTTTCACACAATAGTTTCCCATTCTGGATACTTGTATCACTGAATGAGAAAGGGGTGAATCTATGATAACTTTTTCATTTATGTTTCCATGTAAATGAAATAAATTTCACCTCCTATTAATCATTTCATTCCCTACTAAAAACCAATCAAACACACTCCCATTGGATGATAATATTTTCAATGTTCAATATTAACTACGAATAGCTACATTCATTATTTGGTTTTCTAATGATCCAATACCCCAAAATACCCAAGGAAATAAACCCTTTTATGTGGTTCACAATGAGTATGATATTTCCTTGCACTTGTTTAGCACTATGTAAAGAATTAAATTTTGTGTGTGATCATTATCTAAAAAATAATGTAATAAAATGGTTGTGTATCATTTCATGTTACCTGTAATCTTTTTTCAAATATCACAAATGTATTCTATTGAAAAAAATTATTTAATTTATTACATAAAAACTAGGTAAAACATCAAGGACTCTTGAAATAAATCTTATATTGTATTATCAGTCTGATTCTCTCAAAAAGAATCTCCCATCTGAATGTATATTATGAATTTCCCTACCTGAATGGTCAATTCAAAAAATAATATTATTCCAGATTACAGTTCATAAAATTCTGAACTCCTTCATTCTCAGTAATGAAATTTCAATACGATAATTACAACCAATACTATCATCCAGGTTTGATAATCTATCCTGATATGATGATCAACTGAATACAATGATAAATAATAATACAATAATTATCTAAATACGATGATCAAATAAATATGTTTCAATACTATCTATTCTTTTTCTATATCCCTCAAATGGAAATTCATCCAGATATAATCTATCTAGAAAATATTTTTCTCCCTATAAATGAGGATCTTCATTGTCTTCATTTCATGAACAGTACATTCATTATCAATGGATTACATTGTACTACTCACATTTTATAGGTGATCCAAATGTGGTTTGGGAGGGAATCATAAAATCCTCACTTCTTAAACAAATTAACAAAATATTTACTTCTTTAAAATTTCGAGTGACTTTATGATTACATCAAATCTTCTCGATTCCACTCTAATATACTCGAATCATATAAACACTTCACCTCTCATCTAACTTTCTTCACAAACAGAAATCCAATTTCACTGCCTCATTTCTTCATTAAGATGATATATACCAATTAAATTTATAAATAAATAATCCCCCTTCTTCTTCCTCTCATTCCTCAATTAGATTCTGTTTCTCCACTCTAATATCATCAATAAAATCAACCATATGAATCTGTATCAACAAAAATATGATGGAATATGAAAAAATTGATAATATATTTTCAACTATAATTATAGTTATTTTTTTCACTTTTAACAATATCACCCATTAAGTTTATTCCTTGAATATTTATATCATTTGGATTTTGGTATTACTAAAAACCGGAACCATCTCATTATTACATTTGTGAAAAATCTTCCAATCCATCAAGATTCACCATATCCCTTTGAAAAATATTTAAAAACATTAAATGGTTGAATATATTGTTAATAAGTCACTATCATTAATATTTTCATCAGTTTCAACTCACATACATGCCATTAATCTTGTTGAAATCCATACTGCCATTGATGAATATAATGGTATGCTGAATATGATGGACATATGTCAATAACTCCTACTTCAAAAATATCCTATAATCAAAAACATATTCTAGTATCATTTATTATTTCATGATTCTGAATACATATTACAACAACATTATCATCATCATTCTTACATTAGAAGGTATTGTAATTTCCAAA
Organism: Viscum album; assembly: GCA_963277665.1. Classification (NCBI taxonomy): domain Eukaryota; kingdom Viridiplantae; phylum Streptophyta; class Magnoliopsida; order Santalales; family Viscaceae; genus Viscum; species Viscum album. The sequence continues at coordinate 233,065,975 of OY728157.1, read as the reverse complement.
TAAACTGCATCCTTTCCTACTCATACTTAAATATGATTGACATGACTGCAATTGTCTAGAACATGATTAGATTGATTACGCTCTATATTACCCTTTTAAAATGTCATCCAAATCTAATCAATTTATGTATGATTATCAACATCACATTAACACCAACATTCTTTCATCTATATAATATCTAAGTCTTCCAATTACATCTTATTTTTTAGAATTCGATGATCAGTAAAGACTCACCACATTTTAAGTGTAGCCATTAACATTCTAATTTTCATGATTATGATAAAACAATTCATTAGTGATTTGGTGTGAATATGATGACCCCTTTTTCTTCTAGAGATATTCTCCTAATTATGATGTATATTTTGAAGAATTGTTCATCTAATTTCTTATATATGACGGTTAGTCTGATGGTCACCAAATAAAATGTGATGCTATTTATTTTTTAGTTAAACAAAATTGCCTTCATAAAATTCATTGACAAAATAATAAAAACCCATAAATACAGTCATCCTTGTCATCTTGGTCCTAAAAATATCTGAAGTTATATTTTTTGATCAAAAAGGTTTATCAATTACAGAACTTATTTTCTTGAAACAATGGATTCCATATCAATCATTATATTACCACATGAGATAACTCATTATAGGAAATAAAAATCACTGATTGAAAAACTATGATGTCCAAAAGTAGTGATCATGAAACCTCTTCAAATATTATCCACAAAATTATTCCTCAAATTTATCCAATTGTTCATATTTCATTTAATTCAAAATACATTTTTTCAAAATCCACTATAACCCAAAGATAGAATAAATTACATACAAATAAAATGTTGTATTCAAATGATACCCATAACCCCCCTATATACATGGTTCCATAATGATAGATTTATTAAAAATTATCCCCCTTCAAAACACTATACCACTATAAGATGAGATAGGATAAAAAACATTCCTCAACCTTGATGAGAAATACGTTTGACCCTTTATTCAAACTCAATTTTGAAAAGGATTCCTTTGGTAAATGTTTTGGGAAAATGACTGAAACTTGTTATGATTTAAGAATATACTCCATATTCATTTTATTATTCCCATATTCCCATCCATGATATTATATTTGATATCAATATGTTATGAATTTTAATGTTGAACTGTATTCTAAGTGATATTGGATGATCATTAATTATCACAACCCATGTGAAAGGGTAACATCACTTTAACAAGTAAGGCTTCTAATTGAATTTTCATCCAAATAAATTGGGTAGCAGATTGAGTAAAGGAAACATAATAAAATTCATTTATACATATAGTTATTAAATTCTATTACTCTATATTATAACTAATATTTTTTCCCAACAAATAATAATTCATCAAATGGGGATCTTCTATCATCAATATTTCCCACCCAATCATCATCTGAATACCTTAAAATTTCAATAAATTATGAGCAACCACACCTAATTATGAATATTTTTCTCCATTTATGTATCTACTAATTATTTTTCTAGAAAATGAATGTTATCAATTTTTAGCATGCTAAAATAATTTTCAATAGTTAACAACATTAAAAATGTCTTGTTGTGAGGTGGTAAAATACAAAACCAGCCTATCAAATCCCAAAATTCCTTGGGAGCATTTTCTCTCCCATATCCATATTTTTAAGAACATTTTCCCACTGAAATCTCAGTGGAAACATGTTTTGAGTTTTAAATTCCAAACTTATTATGTTTTTCCTTAGAATACATTTATTCAGAAATAATAATGTTGTTTTTGTTTTTCAAAATTTGTAACCCAATAATGTGTTTCATTTCACCCACCATTGAAATTTCAAACAACTCTTTAATTTTATGATAAAATCATTCCAAATATTTTTCATAATTTTTATAAATGATAATTATTTCAACATAAACAATTACAAAGAGATAATACTTTTGATATTCACTGATGTAAATATTGTTATCAAATTTTCCCCAATTAAAACTAATATTCCTTAAGAAATTATCCAATTTAAAATACCCTGATCAAGGTGTTTGATTTATCCCATAAAAATTATACATGAATCTTCATACATAAATTTTAACTTTCGTGACAAAAAATCTATATGCTTGTTCAATATAAACATTGTCATCAATATCACCATTATAAAATGTTGCTTTAATATCCATTTAAATGTTTTTGTTACATTATTGTTTAGTAATGTCATAGAAAAATTATTATTATTTATAATAATTCCCCCAATAATAAGGTTTCATTAAAATTAATACCTTCCATATGTGATTAACCTTATCATACTAATATTTATTTTTTTCTTAACACATCACTAATTTCATCAAAATTATTCTAGAATACCCAATTTGTGCTAATTATATTTTTTTCATTAGGATTGGGTATGATTTCCCACGTATCATTATTTTTAATCCGATCTAAATCATCATTCATATATTAAACCCATTCAAAAGAGTCAAAATTTTTGTTCATATCATTCATCTATTTTTTTAAATAAAAATATTTATTTGTAATATCATTTATTTTTAATCTTTTTAATCCTTCTTGTGTTTATCAACAGTAATATTCTGAGTTTCCACTTACTTCCTCGTTCTAATATTAAATTTTTGAGTATCCACCTCATCACTGGATATAAATGAGTATAATTATTCTTTTTTATTATTTTATATATATCAATAATAATTATTATCAAGGCATTCATTATCCAACTCAACATACTTATCAACTTGTGTATATTCTCCTTCTTCGGATATTTAATGAATTTAAAATATTTAGAATAAAAAATTATTCTAGTTTCTTTGTTAAAACATATGTAACTTCTTCTCTCTATAGCATAGAAAATTAAAATTCCATTCTTCCCGTTTTCGATAAACTTTTCATTGTTTCTACCTTTTCTAATTATACCACATGGAATCACAAAAAGGAATATGTTTTTAAAACATAGATGATTTTTATAAAACAATTCATACTGATTCATATATGAGTTTGGAATCTGTGAACATTGGAATTGAATATACACTACAGTACTCATGGCTAGCCTCTAACAGTGATGAGAAAAAATTTCTCAAAGTAACAGTGTTATCCCCACTACCAAAAAACATTTATTCATTATTTCAGAAACTCCATTTTGTTTATGAGTTCATGGAGAACTATAATTTTGAAACTTTATCTTCATATAATGACAAATTATATTTTTTTCCATTTATATATTCATCATAATATTCAGTTCTCATCTCCCACAATGAATAGTCACATTCATTCCCATATTTAATCATGATATTTTTAAAATGTTTTGAAGCATCAAACATATGCTTCATATATATTCCGCAAGTTATTTAACTAAAATCATCAATGAAATAATGAAATACTTATCTCAATTTGTTGATTTTATTCTCATTGGCCAATAGATATTGGCATGAATAATATCATGGAGTTTTTTGAACAAATTTCATCATTCCTATGCATATGATTTGTAATATTTATTATTTAAAAAATATTACAACAATATTCACTTCGTGGAAAATCAAGAATGTCTCAACCATTATTTATTATAGAAAACATTCTTATGTTTATTAGACACATGTTTCCCATCATGTTATACCATTATTAATACTCTATAATAATTCTTAAGTAATTAGGTTTTTTTATTTCACCATCTTCAAACATGTTTTCCTTTTTTTCTTGGCCTCATGTAACTATCTTTCCATACATATTACTTTTTCAGAAAATTTTTATCATTAATAAAAGTGACATTTTACCTTCATTAGAAAATTATGAAAAACTTATTAGGTATTGTTTTATCCCATCATCATATGAAGCCTTTTTTGGATTTCAATATTATTTTTTAAATGGTAGCTTTTCCAAGACCATTGTTTCTCAGTTATTCGTCATTTCTGAATTTCACAATTCCATTTTGAAAATATTTTACATTCTGTAAAAATATCAAATATCTTATCATATGATAAGAACAACCACTATAAACAATCTAATTTAATTATTTTTTTATTTCAAATAAAGTAGATTGAACAAGACCAACTTTTTATTCTACCATATTGTTCTTTATATCTATCTTATAGGAGACTTAATGTAACATTGGTTGTGCTAGTATCAAAAAAAGCCACCCCTTAGAAAGATTCCATAGTTACTAACGTCATTAAAAAATTGTTCTCAAAGGTCTGTACCTATATTGAATTCATATAACATTATTTTTTATCTCACTTGAACATCCTCTTTAGACCATAATTTTGAGAGGATTGTATCCCAATCAATCTTTTTCTTCTTTAACTGAATAAATAATAGTAATGTAATTAGTTGATTGAAGACATATTAGCCATATTCTTTAATCCAATGAAATACCAATAGTATCTGTCGAATGATTATTTTCGGCTAAAACATCCATATTATCTGGGATTGTTAACAAATTTCATAGAAACCTTCTTGTATTTCTTATCTAAACCACAATCCATTCTATTATCAATCAAAATATACCTTTTATTTTATACCATATTAGAATCATAGGTAATAGTATTATTTAAATAATTATAATTTTTGGAATCATGGTTTTAAGAAACTCTTTAATTCTCCACTTGGTTACTCATTCCCACATACATAACATTTCATGCTTTCTTAAATTTTGTGAAAATTCCATCATTCTTCTAATCCTTTAAATGAAACAATTTTTTTCTTTATTTGGTTTAACCATTCAATAAAATTAACCAAATTTTGAGATTGTGTTTTTGAAAAATGTGTTCTTGAATTTAGCTTTAGATATATTTTATTGGACATGGTAATGATATTATTCTATTTCCTTCATCATTACGTCCACATTCTCATTATAATTATTTTATTCTTTAATATATTTTTTCAAATTACCAATGCCTACCATAATTTTCTTATATTATGAAAAAACATTCATTAATGTTTTAGGTACATTCATTTCAAAACATTCTATTTGGATTTTCAATCTTATAATACTTTTCAAAAAAAACTCTTATTTTAAATGTATTACAAGTTGAGTTTCTTCTTAATCAACACTACTACTTTTAAATTAATCAACATTAAATATTTGAATAAAAGTATTCCATAAAAAGTCTCAACATATTTTTCAAATCTATGTTAACTATATTTTTCTTTCCTACTTCATGGATTATTGGTGGCAATGAAACCAACAAATCCACATTCAAATAATTTCAAGGGATGTTTCACTTTTTATTTCCCTGTAAGAATATTAAATTTTTTAGAAAATAAGGATAAAATGTTATCTATATTTTTATATACCTCATGTTATATATTAGTATATCAAGCTTCACCTATAATAATAATCATCTTTGACTTATCTTTCTTTGTATACTTGATAGGCCTTTCCCTATTAAATTTTTCTCTTTCTGTTCATAGATTTCGACATTCTAATTTCCAATGTGCTGATAATTATATGAATAATAATAAGAATTTTTTTAAGATAACTATATTTCAATGAAGATACATTAATAGTTATCTTATAGGGATATATTATCATGATCTTTTCACCACCTATATGATCTTCCAAAATTTCACCAGGACACCCGATAGTAATGAATCTTTAATTCACCCTTGAAACGAAGCTCCCAACATATTCATACTCATGATATTAAAAATATTCATAATTCAACATCTATATTTGTAATTTTGTGGTTTTTTATTTTATTGAATTTTTATAAGTTTTCAAATATGTCCATATATAGTTGAATTTGGAAACACCAATCACTATTCAGAATTAACTTTCAGAACATGATTATAATATAGAGAAATTGTACCATATATAATTTTCATGATTATTCTTATTAGAAAATGTAAGAGGATGTTTTTTTATCAATAAGAGGAAACCAATTTTTTTAAGCTTCAAGAACATCATATCCAATAAGAATTAGATAAATAACCATTCTACCTTTCTAGATATGATAATAATTTCCTAGAAAATTGGAATTCATTTAATTTTGAAACCATTGATATTTCCCATAAAATTCTCTCCAAAACATCAATAAATAATAATTGATGAAAAAATGTTTCTCTGATACTAGTTGTAATTTCATAGTTAGGATTAATGTATCACTAATAGGGGAGTGCGTAAATCAGTGAATACTTTTTATTTTTTATATCCTTTAAAATGAAACAACCTTCAACTCCTGTTTTATATTTCTTTCTATGATGAAATCAAATCAAGAAACATCCATAGGAACACAAGTATTTAAAAGGATTAGTATTCAATAAGAATATCTATGTACTTTTTATGGCTTTGAAATGATATAATACCACACAATCCAATCGAAAACAATATATTTTAATATAATACAAAAAGTATGATATTTTAATACAGTCTTGTAACACTCTAGAAATAATTTAATAGTGTGTCAGCTTCTTCTAACACAAATGATGCAATATAATTTGTTTGTAATAATACATGTTACATGTGCATATTTTTCATCATTAAAATATGCCTTATTTTCAAAATATTTCTTCACTTTCTTACCCAAAAGATGTTATCTAATTTAAAGAATTTAGATATAAAGCTGTAATCTGATTTTTAGTCAGATTGTCCAAAAACAAATCACCTAGTACGATTATCCAAAATCAAAACTGAAAATATTATTCTTCCATAATATTGATGAGACTATTTTGAACAACTTCATTCTTAGTCCAAAAATCCAAATACGATAATTATTACCAATATGAAATTCCTATTATGATTATCCAGGTAGATAGGACGATCAACAGAATATGATGATAAGCATAATACGATAATTAGATGAATATTTTAGTAAGCTGAATACATTGAAATCATTCCTCTTATCCTTCTACTGAAATTCATAAATATTTCTTCAAGAAATACGGAATTTAAAACATCAACTTCTCTCCAAAAATACTGGTGTACTTTATCTTCTTTTGGTGAATACAATAACTATCATAAGTGAAGTATAATATTGTTATACCCATTTAAAACTTGTCCCATATATGGATTTGGTAGGAATCTTTATAACCTTTTCAATCAAAAAAACAACCCAACATATTGATTTACCATAAACATATGGTACATTTATGAATTTGTAAACTCTTAAAAATTCTTATTGATTATTCTCGAATTATCTAAACACTTCATCTCTATTCTGATGTTCATCACAGTCAAAATTTTAATTTCAATTATGATGAAAATTTCCTCAGTACAATTTCATTAATACGACTCTCCAAACCAAATAAATAAATAAATAAATAGACCAAATTCATCATCTTCACATACCTCAATTTGATTCCATTTCTCCGCAAATAAATTTTCATTAGGATACACCAGATGAATCTGTATCAACTCCAGTAGGATGTCATTTCAACAAATTGATAAATTCATTTCAAATCACATAAAATTTTTCTTTTCTAATATTCATACAATACCCATTGACTTCATTCATTGAAAATTTATATCCTTTGGATTTTAGTCTATATTGAAAATCAGTACAATAAATTTCTCATATTTTCCACCAATCTTCAAATCCTTCAAGATTCATGATCCACCATTGAAAAAACATTCAACCCTAATAAACGATAAACTATATTATTGATTGTTTTAAGTCATTTTGTTTTTAAATGGGTTAAACTCAATTATTTTACTATCATTCTTGTTGAAAATAATTATCCCTAGGATTAATATGGTTGTATGCCAATTGTGATGCACTGGATTTAATAGCATCAACTTCAGTAAGTTCCATCAATCATAGGCTTCTGCATGTATCATGAATTCCTTGATGTCTACGAATACATTTGAAAAAAACATCAACATAATAAATATTAAATTGTGAATTTATTAAAAAAACCTAATCAATTAATAGCTTTCTTTCACATCTTCAATACGATTTACATGAACACAATTATCATGAATATTATTAAACTTAATGCTATCTCTTGTTCCCTTTTATCTTTCCATCTAGATCTGATAAATCTATATACAATTTAAAATATCTTTTTGAACCCCCTCCCATTTCCATCAATATTGTATCCGAAGTTTACTATATAAATTTGATTTTTCAGAATTACATGATCAAAAAATAATCATCACATTTTTCTCATATCCATGCAGACTCCAATTCTCCCCATTATGGTGAAATCTTTCATACCAGATTCAATGCGAATTCAATGACCAGTTTTTTCATCCAACCATTTTCTCCTGAATATGATGGAAAATTTCAAGATTTTTATTCTGATTTTAAGAATATGATGGTCAGACTAGTTATTAACAAATACATATAGAGGTGATTAATTTTCATCTTAAACTTCTTTTTCTTCATAATATTCATTAAAAACTAAATAAAACACCTTGAATATGATGATATATTTTGTATTGGTTCTAACATACACAACATAACATCATATGATAGATGGATAGTTGTTTAGAACCATTTAAACACTGAAGGATATGTTTTGGTAATGTTCTCTATAGTTTTAAGGTGTTTGGGATTAAAAACAGTCACTAGTTGAGTTCTCTTAAAAATAATTTTCATTACATAATTTTGATAGATCTTTATGAATACTTATATGTAATTTAGTATATAACTCTAAATTATTTAGATGATTTAAAAATGAAGGGTACAGGTATGGAAGCTAAATTTTGAAATAGAAAATAAGGATAGTCATTAATTAACAAAATAATAATACTAAGAGTCAATAGAAAAAATTTAAATAAAATAATATACGTGATCTAGATTTTGATGTTGATGAGAAGGGTTTTATTGAAATTTCTCAAAAAAAAGGTTTCAAAAATTAGTAGTAAAGTAATGTAATTATTATGAATATTATCAACATAGCTAATATTGATTGATTTGTTATGGTATCATTTCCTTTAGTTTTTCCACTGAACCTCTCTCAGGTCCATGATATGTCCCATATATTTATCTTGATGAATTAAATATTTCTGAATTCAATAATAATAAACTCATAGGTTAAACCACTAGGTTAACATTTATCTTATAAGTATAAACCAGTGACAATTTTGGATCATTGTGAAAATGTGCAATGAGACAAGGCTACTCACAAGGTCAATTTTTTTAGTGAAGATACAAATTTGTGGAATTTAATGTCAACCTATAGATATTATGATGACAAAATATACTATATTGTTTCTATTATAGTGGTAGATTATAAATTGTGACATTATTATTAGTGGGGTTTATTGTAACTTCCTACTATTTTATGGAAAGTCTTTTTCCAAATAAATATTTTTGTTATATTTTGCTTTACATGAAACACAGCTCTTAAAAAAATGCGATATAATATTTAATTTTACATTTATCACTATGCTGCTTTATTTCAGTGTGTGAATATGACTATCTTCATTATGAAAAAAATTGTTTACATATGTATAAAATAGATTCATTATTTTTCTATTGAATAAAAATGAATTTATATTTATTTTTAAGAAAAAAATATATTTTTCTAAGAAACTATTTCTATTTAAGTAATGTTTTTGTGTAAAAAACTCAATTAAACAATTTGGAAAAAGTAATTTTAATGAACTTAATATATTATAAATTTAAAAAAATAATTTATCATTGATATAATATTTTTTTCCAGGAATGGGATATGTTTAATAATTTTTATGATTAAAACTATAATTTTCTTATTATTTTTACTATCAATTTTTAAAAAATATTTTATTTGTAAACGTTTTCATCAAAGGAATTTATATTTTAAAATTATATTTATTTTTTAAAATAAATATTTTAAAATATTATTTGTGTGAATTTTGGAAAATTTTATCAAAATAATAATTTTTTGATGAATTGTGAAAAAATACATATTTTATTAAACAAATCTTTTCGTTTATAGAATTTATGACATCACATTTTGCTTCAATGGTTTTTAAAATTAAAATTATATTAATTATTTTATTATTAATTAAATTTGTAGTGACCCATCTCCAGAATCCTAGAACAAGTGTCTTCAATCAGTTACATTGGCATGATTATAAGAAATCAATCCCTAAAGGATCGATGAGATTAGTAGTCTTAGTAATCCAAATACATAATTGAGTCTTGTATTACGAATGTCTTTACTAATTACAAAAGAATTTTAATTTATTTCTAAAATATAAATAAATAGTAACACTAAAATATTAAGAAAATCCATTCATATTTTTCATATTACACTTCTTGGGTTCATTTGGAATGAAGCATAATAAGGGAGATCGCAAATACATTGTAAGGGTAATAGATAATAAGTAACAACAAATCACTAAGAATAGTAAAAATTAAAATATAAATAATTGAACACACATAACATATAATCTATCTACTAAATGGAAGTGAGTACACAATATGGAAATTTAATAATTAGAAACACATTCCATTCAAATAAATTGACAAGGTATAATAAATTTGACAATGTAAGAAACAGAAACACATGCCATATAAATAACTAAAAACGAATTCCATCCATAGATATGTCAATGAAAAATCACATGGATGGATAATAAATAAAACCAAAAAATTAAATACAGCCATATATATGTGAATAAAAATTCTCAATGATGAATAATAACTCAACATAAATGAAACAAATGATTTATTAATGGACTCCACATTTCCCATGTACATGGTCACCTTATCGTCATGACCTTTCACAAGAAGGATTACAAAATAATGGGTAAAACACCAATTAAGGTCTTTACCCAGATGAATCTTCCCATGAAACTAATGATGCATTTAGGGGATATCTATATCATGGCCCCACCAATTTCATACCAAACCAAAACATTCAACATGTGTTGAATAATCGATTTAACAATGTACCTTATAAAATATCAAAATGGGGTAAGAGATATAGATTTATCAATATTAACCCAAATAATATAATACTTGTCAATGTATACACCACATGTAAAATGCAATAAATTTCAGTCAAGATTACAATACATTCTAAATGAAGTTGATAATTTTTGGAAAATCAATGTTCAATGATCAAAAGTGATTGAACATTTCAATGTGAAAATGATGTCAAGGGAGTGAATATGAAAATTATCCTTGAAAAAAATCAGTCATAACCTATCCATAATAAGATCAATTATGGTATCAATACCAAATATCCCATGTAGAGTAAAATAAAGTGTCATAGTCATTGATGAAAATAAATATTCCAAAAAGATAATATAAAAACATTCATTACGAAAATATAATTTTGTTTTGAAAAACCTTATAAATATAAATTCCATTAGAAGCTTATTTTTAAAAAAACATTAAAATTATTCCATTCAAATATTAAAAGGATTATTTGAAGAAATTTAATTGGGTAAATCCATTCATGTTGTACAATGTAATAATAACGTTTCTTTTCACAGTAAATGATAAGAAAAATGACTTGTTTAAAAAAACATAAAGAATCATTTAAAATAATTAGTGAAAGATTGAAACAGGTAAAAATTTCTTCACCAACACATTTTCATTCAATTATTAATTTTTGCAATAAAACAATTGTTTTTATAATAAATTAGGTTCTCTGACAAATGAGTGAAATTACATCAGGTTTTCCAAAAATAATTTTTAAAAACACATTCGGTACCAATGTGTGGAAAAAAGATACAAATACAAGAAAATGGTCATGAATAATTAGAGGAGAGAATGTGAAATTTTAAACTAATAATATGGAATAAAAATTCCCTGAATGGAAATTCCATTGAATGATAATTAAAGTTATTGTTGTAGAAAATAATCAATAAACATTCCAAAGTGTCCTTTACCACATTGAAAAATATTAATTCCTAAACCTCGTGAAGGAATAATATTAAATTAAATTTTAATATACCATGATGTTAAATGGATTAATATTATTATATGAAATTTTTCAATAGACACACCTCCTGATAAATTTTAGTGGTGTACATAACATTTATCTTGTTGATGTAAAACAGTGATACGAGAATCTCATAACATGTGTTTCTTTTTGAGTGAACGTCTGTTTAATTACATTATAATTTTTTTTCTAATTATCGTGTTCATGAGTACCTATTTAATTATTACAATTACTTTTATTTCACATTTTACTATGTCATATAAATCTACTTAAAAATTATGTTTACATTGGGTGTGTTGACCAAATTCAATTTATGTGTCAAAAAACCATGGTAGGTCAACTATGGACAAATGGTTCAATATAAAACACATAAATAATTATAATTATAAAATAATTACAAATATGATACATCAATTATAATTATAAAATCAATCATAAAATATGGATATATGAAATGTAACAACAGTATAATCATGGAAACAATAGGTGTCACATACACATTATGAACATTATCTTTTTACAACTGTCATTATTGAAAGATGATATGTAGAATTTTATCATTATAGGATGATAATAAAATAATTATTACTATATTATTTAGTTAATTATAATTATATATTGATTTCACCTGAATTAAAAATAACCACATCATGCTGAGAAGGTGGTAATCCACATGTTCACAACTAACATTATCAGTTTTTAGTGTGTCAAAGGATAATAATGAAAATTATATATATATATATATATGTTCTAGAAAGGTAATTTTTTTCATTAATATCATATAGATGTTTTCATGTGTCATATGATAAATTATAATCATCCTTTATATATTCAATGGATCATATGAACGAATCCCAATACTTTGACAGGGTGGTAGTCCACACTTCCTCAAACGGTGCTATCGTATTAACACAAAACCGAATGTATATAGGATTTTTTTAAAAAGAATTAAACAAGATCAAATACCTAGAAATTATCATATATGATATATATAAATAGTGTGTCCATAATTATTTTCATCCATGAATGTTTAAATTAAAAAAGTAACAATCATCATTTCTTGAGGCTATAGATCAGCATACATGGAAATAGTATATTCATTCCCCATTAGATGTAGATGTGTGTATGAATAGAAAAAAAATACAATATAAAAATATCCAAATATATGTAGAATATTTATTTTTTTATGTAATCATAGAATAATAATATTATAGGTGCATAATAATAGAAATAAATATAAAAATCTTGAAAGAATACATTACCTCATAATCGGGTAACTCCTTTTTGATTGTACCGAAAAGGATTATTTAGACTGCTTCATGAAGAAATGGAGGAATTTATGTTTAGGGTTGGAATTTTGGTAGACTATATAAGAGGTTTTTAGGTTAGCTAATGTGTCTTGAGAGGTGTGAGGATTGGAGAGAGGTGTTTTCCTTTTATGGGGAAGGAAAATTACTGACCTGTAATTTTTTGAAATGAGTTAGGTGACCACATGTTATTACCTATAATATTCATAAAAACCACAAAAACATTATAATATAAAGTTCATGGAATAATTATGGAAAATAAATGTGTTTTTGACATGTTTCTAGGTTATTTGGGACGTTGAATATGTGTTTTAGTCCATACAAAGCGTAATTACACATTAAACATTTTAATTAATTTTAATCACTTAGAAAAATAATTTTGGTCAAAAATTATTTTGATATTATTAGAATCAAAATATCATCTGGATTAAAATTTTGTATGCCTATTTTTAAATTTATAATCATAGATTAAATATCATTTTGATTAATGATACTCCTATAGAATGACAGTTAAATTGGTTTTTGTAGAAAAAAATGATTAAAGAGTTTTTATCTTCAATTTCAATGTGAAATTGAATATAGTAAAACATATTATATTAATGGATATATTATTTATCTAATTTTACATTATAAATATTTAGAAAAATATTTGGATATTAATAATTATTTAAACAAAAGGCAGTTTTAACTAAAATGCATTTTTTTTTTAATTTTTCAAAAAATGAAGACTCCCCAACAAATACCAAAAATTAACCATAGGATAATTTTGAAATTATTGATTTAATTAGGAATTTTATTTTATAAAATTAAATTAATTAGCGGTAAAAAATTGGGTTTTAAAAAAAGGTCTCTATTAAATGGTGGTGAAATTGCCTCTATAAAAATACCGATTTTATATGTGAAATAGGGTTTTTTAATATTTTTTTAATATGAAACATAATGGATAAATAACATAAATACTGTATTGAAGATATAAAATATATGTTTCATTAAAATAAATCACTAATTAAAATTAGTTATTGGTTTTAACGTAAAAATCCTATTGAGGCATAAAAATAATAATATTTATTTTTCATATCCAATTGGTTTTAATTTTTTAATTTTAGTAATTATTAACCAAATGTATTAATTTTAGATTGTTGTAATAAATAATTTTTATTAGTCAGTAATTTTTATTCAAAAATACTAATTTAACATATAGTTCATATCTTTTTTTATTAAATAATAACATTCTAATAATATAATGTTATTTGGTGAATGTTAGTCTTGAGTGTAATGAATGCTATAAGGGAAGGTCACTATTGTGTCTAAAAAAAGATATGAAGGAAGGATGCTCTTATATGCAACACAATCTATCTTTGTGTTGTGTTAATTATAAGATATAAGATTTGTTAGATTTATTTGAAATGGTAAATATATAGTAGAATCATGATATATTATATTCCATTGCGATTTCATTTTTGTGTGGAATACATGATATTTAATACAAAATTATAATTTATAATTTTATGGCACTACATTGTCCCATATTTAATTAAATTTTGTACTCACAATTTAAATTTGATCTAGGTGATAAATTTTTTGAAATTTTATATGTTTATATTCTTCATCATGAGAAGGTTTCATAAAACATTCTCTATAAAAGAGGGAATGTGATGTACAAAGGCCACATAGAACACCATGTAACTACGTCTCTATGAAAAAGAACATCAGTGGAATGTAGATATATATACAATGAATAAAATAGTAAATATTTATATGTAGTGAATACGCCCATCAATAAAAATCAATTGAATGCTCAATAGAATGTTGAGGGACTCAAAGCAATAAATCTATAATTATTTGGCATACCATCGATTCAACAAAAATTATGAAATTACGATAACATTTTATATAAAATTGATTTTCCTAATATGGGTAATTATTTTATTACACAAGTATATTTGGAGATATACATAGTTGATATTTTTAATGTTCTTATTAAAAATCCTCTCGTTTGATAATGGTTTCTTCAAATTATAATTTTTTCATTTTTAACAAAAATTTATTACTAATAATTAATTATTATATGAGATTCACTAAAGAAAACATTAAAAGGATCGTAAGGATTATAAAAGTGTGAAAAGTCTAATTGATTTTCATTAACCATATTCTATGCCCTATTGGATTTTAATGTTTTTTACCTAGAATAATGGTTTTCTTTAAGAAAACAAATTAATATAATTTCATAAATTAATATGGTGAACATCCTTGAAATTCAATCATTAAATAGACTCTTAACTATTATTTTCAATTCATACTCAATATTGTAGTACTTTATCCACTTATATTCACATAGATCCTTCAGGGGTATAGATTTTATCCTCTAGAATATCTAATTTACATGGATAATGTACGGGTTACCCAAAATTTTGAAAATAAACTATTAAATATTTCATAGGATGGGCATCGTTTACTTCCATTGTATTCATCACTTTTCATCAACAACCATTTTCATTATGTCCTTATTTCCAATATATAAAGCGTTTAAATGGTCAACTGAGAGACATTCTGGGGATTCTCTTTCAACACTTCTCGCATGTCGAAAATTGATCATTATTTTCTACATGGCCTCATCCACAAGATCTCTTGACAACCTATATCATTCAATTATTTAGTGTGTTTTGGTGTTTTTGAAGGTATATATTGTTAATAAAAATTCATGATAAATGATTTTTCATAAACACGATATCTTTCGCTCCTATCAACACAACATTTGGTTCCTCATATTCTCCACATTTTCCTTCATTTTTGATGTTCACCTAAATCCATCGGAATTTAGCCATTGACTATAACCATAAATATTTGTGTGGGCACCAATAGTTATAATGAGAAAATTTCATAATTATCAATAAGATATCATAATTGTGGGACAATATTTTTAAATTTAAATCACCTTGGGTTTGACCTTGATTATTCATTATCATTTTATATTCAAATTCATTCTTGTGGTATATAAGGAAATTTTTAATTATCCAAAGCATATCACCTGCATGTGTCAAACCTGGTGCATAGTAAGGAATATAGTCATGTATTAGGTTACCCCCTGTTAGGACTGGAAAACCTTCTCAATGTTATTAATCCTTGGTACATCTTTTCTGTAACCATTCCCACTTGTAGTATCTATAACTGGATGTATATATTGGAAGACCCACAAAATATATACGTTAACAAAAATCTATGGTGTTATTATATTAATGTACTCAATTTCTACATTAGGGAAATTTAATTTAACCTATGTTTTCGAAAATGTAGTTACAAATGTTTCTACTAAACTAAACTTCATTCCAACTATAGTGACATAGACTCTGAATACCAAAGTCGGTGTCCTCTATCAATTGCATTATCATGATTAAATGGAATGAATCCATGAAGGACCAAACTACTTAGTAGTCTTTGTAAAATAGATACATAAATGATATTTATATTATAAATGATTCCAATAATTAAATGTAATTTTTTAACTTCATATATTCTAAATATATAACATCAAGGGTAACTCTAATATATTAAGTAAATCCTTTCATGTCATTCATAGTTCACTTCTTGGATACCTAGGGAATGTAATATAACACGGGTGAGCTGAAATTATTAGTTAGAGTATGTAAAATATAAGAAATAAGGAATCAATGAGAATATTCAATATATAAATTAAAATATTTTTACACATATTTCATATACTTAATAAACTAAATATAAGTGTGTAAAAAATATCGAAAGGTATAACTGAAAAATCATTCCATTCAAATGATGATATTGGGAAAAATAATTAGAGGAAGTTATGAAACTAAAATCCATTGAATCTAGAGAATGGAAAATGAAATGTATCCATAGATATTTGGACAAAAATAATGATGGATGGATTATTACAGAATCCTTAAAATAAAAAACAACCATATATATGTCGAAAAAAATTCTCATGGATGAATAAGACATAAATATAAATAAAGAAAATTATTCATTATTTGAATCCATGTTTCCTAGGAACATGGTACATTTAACGTCAACACCCTTAACAAGACGGTATAAAAACTACAAGGTAAAAAGTCATCTAATTTGGATTTCCAAATGAATTATCCCATGAGACAACCATTACATCGAGGGAATATATATAACAAGGCCCCACCCATGTCATACCAGTTAAAAACATTATGCTTATATCAATAATTGATTTAACTATGTGCCTTTTCATATATCTATATGGAGTAAGATAAATATATTAATCAATATTTACCAAACTAATAAAATAATTTTCAATTTACAGACCATATGTAAAATGGTATATGGTTTGTTCTTTAATAATATCCATTATAAATTAAATCCATAGTCTGGGGGAAAATCATTGTTCAATGGTCAATAGAGATTGAATACTTCAAGGAGAAAAAGAATCAAGGATGTGAATGTGAATACTACTCTTATAAAAATTATTCATAAACCATCAGTATAATGATTAAGGATGATTTCAATAAATCATACCCTATATGGATTAAAATAAAGTGTTGTTTTAATTGATGAATCAAAAGTTTTATATTATTATAATTTAAAAACATTTTTGAGGAAAATTGAGTTTTATTTTTGAAAAACCATTTATAAAAAATTATCATTGAAATCCAATTTTGATATCATTTTATTTAAAAATTATCCTTTAAAAAATGAAAAGGAACCTTTTAAGTAATGATGGTGGTTAAATCCATACATTTCATGTTGTTAGAGTTAGAGTTGTAGAATAAAAATATTGTACTTTTATTACAGGAATATTCCCCACTATGATGAGAACCATCGAATGCTACAACAATATTTTCGAATATAGTTATATGGTTGGATGACATATTATGATGGAACACATAGTATATTGAAAATCATGTATGAGTAACCAAAAGTAGATTATAATTCCCCTCATTATGTTCACACATGGAAATCACAAAGATGCGATATTATGAGAACATATCCACTAGTAGAAATTCTCTATGTTTTAGAGTTATATGATACTTCTATATGCAAGCATTTGTAATGGGCCGTGTACATTAATATTATCATTAAAATGTTTCATGACATATGAACATTAATTTAATGAAATAAACAACATGCCATATATTGGTAGGAAGTTCAGTACAATGGGTACGTCATGAATGGAATGTTATTGATTGATAAGTTGGGGATGGATTTGTCCCTTCTATTTATACAAGTGGAAATAAAGGACCATTTATTGAAATAGAAATATTGACCTCAATTACATTTCCATGGTGTAAGGATGAGTTTATTACAGGTTGTTAGAGAATGATTTATCAATACTATGGGTTGGTGACACTATAATGAAATCTTTTTGATGATATATTATGGAAAAGGAGTTGTATTAGCCAGTAAGGATTCTTATTTACATTTTTTAGTTACAAATATATGTTCTTTTTCTTAGGTTACTTGACCTGTTACTATACTGTAATAATTGACATTATGTAAACCTACCAAAATTCAATTATAAGGAATACTACAGGACCAAACTCTATGTGTTTCAGGTTTTCTCAATTAACTTATTTTCAAATTTAGTTAATGAATACAATATTTTTCTCGAGACTGAGGAATAATTTAATTCAAGTTAAAATTATCTTGCATATTAAATAAAAATATATTCACTAGATTGTGAGTAAAATATATTTATTTATTTTATAGAACATTTAGTAAATATATATTTACAAGATTTTAAATAAAAATATAAATTTAATAATATAAAATATGAAATATGGGTGTTCAATAAATGTAATGGTAGTTCAAATTGACCATGACTGTGTCTCTTGAAAAATTAATTAATTACAAGTAGATATACAATTTTTTTTCTAGTTGGTGCAAAAACTAATAATAATATTGTAGTCATAATGTGGCACGATATTTCATTTAGGCTTATGTTTTTTTTAAGTTGACGCACCACAAATAATGGTGTTTTTATAATTATTATGTGTCAAGGGTTTTTTCTAACAGATATAATTTCATTTAATTGATGTTTTTTAAATAAATACTATTATCAAAACCCTATGTCAATTGATATTAGGTATTCTTATTGTGACAAACCCTGGTTTATTGAGAATTGTTGTGCCAAAAATTATCACTCTTGAATCCTTGCATCTCTCCCTCTAATGAAATAGGTATATTCATCTAGAAAAATGAACGAGAAATCAAAAATGTTTGAAACAATGGTTTCACTTCATCATGCTAGAGTCGGGAGAATGAGTCTCTTTATTCGGAGACCATTTAAGAACGTGTGGATCACTACTAGAGGGATTTTATAATGGATCCTCACAGGTGCCATGAAGAAAATATGTAAGGTTCATTTTGGACGATCAACAATCATCAACAATGAAGGTAATGAAGACTGATTTATTTATTTAATTTTGAAATTAATTAAATTAATTATAAACATGATAAGCACGATCGTATATCAATGTCATGAAGTTTCTCATTCATTGTCTATTTCTTTGATTCAATATGTGGATTTTGTGTTCATCAGTGTATTGATCCTTGATTATTCATCGATTACGGAAAAAGAAATCTTTTTCTCCACCCAAAGTGGTGATTCTATTACTCCAAGATCATTCAAGTGGTATCAGAATGGACACATCATCTTTAAAAATAATATAATTAATTTTTTGATGATTTACACATTAATAATTTAGTCTGTCAATTCATATTTGATTTTTCTTGTTATTTTAAATTTGAGATATATTCTTACTAGCCTAGATCTATTATAAAATAACTATTTTTTGGATTAAAATTAATTCGAGGATCTCATCAGGAGGCACCGATGATTCAAAATATGTAACACAAAAGTACAAACCATGTATTTAGTGTTACATGTTTTGTAATATTCCATACACTACATGTAATCTGGAAAAAACATCATGTAAATGTGGTCCATGCGTCTGGAGTAATTAAAAAATTAATCATTTCATTTTCATTAATGACATGTGGTGTAATTAATTATTGCATAGTGAGTTGATGAAGACAGACTAGCACACAGTCATCCAGAGTTCATATTATGTTCCCTCCTTAATATGAAATGTAGTCCCTTTTGGATTATGGTGAAACCATGAATCACATAAATGGCTTAGTAGACCATTGAATATGTAACCTAGAGAAAACACAATGTTTTTCCCACTAAACTTGTCCTGATCTATGAGATTTCTAATGTAGGATTCACATACTAAGTCCCTAGGTGGGTACATTGGATATGATGGTGAAGGTAATACACACTGTGTTATCGGAACTACACACCTTGCACATTACCCAAATTCCACATAATTAAAAAATTAATGTTTTTCTAATGTTTAGAAATAAATATCATGTATATTTGAATGGTTTTCACCACGTTAACTCCATATTTATGGATGATAATCTCACGGAAATTCAAGAAAAATCATAAGATAAATGTATTAATAAATTAAATATAATAATTAATCAATTTGAGTGTGACTTAACACATTATAAACTAAAAATGAATTGAATGATAGTTTTTTAAATGCATAATTAATTGCATCTATGTGGACGACCATGATCTAGACAATACCATTGTATGTTATTGGTTTCGTTTTAATTTATTTTAAATTTAATTATTGGCATGCATGACATCTCTCCAAATAAATATGTCGGCAATCCATTCAAATCATTAATTTTATATAAACCTTCATTTTACCTCGCACCAACATGTTAATTAAAATGCATATGTAATGGATGGAACCCCTATGAATTGGGAGGCGGTTCAGGTTGGATCTGAGATGAAAACCAATCCAATGAAATAAAAGGGTGGAAAAGTGGAAAACTATAAACAGGAGCTTTAAAATGTTCATGGTGTTTCTCCCATATTCCATGGTTAGTTTATCAACCTCTTGATAAACTAACCATAAGAAAACCTCATGGTCATTCCCCTTAATTTATTTTATTTCATTCACTTGCTTGTTTTTTTATTGTGGATGTATTTTCGTGATTACAAAATTAATGAATTAACACGAATACAAGATATAATGAAGATAAATTCGGATTATGTGTAAATTTTATCAAGACATTGTTAATCACCAATGTAATATCCAATTAATATTAATTAGCATGTTATAATCATAATAATAAATTTACTCATAAGTGATAAAAATATCTAAATAAAATATTAATTTAGTCTAATCCATTCATTACATGATTATGGTAATAAATAAATAATACAATTTCTTTAACCACCCTTTTTGAGATAATTACTTTTAAATAAGATGATCATATGAAGGATTCAGTTGACATTTCTATTTTCCATCAAGAGAAGTAACACTTCCTATAAATTTTGTATATTTGGAGGAATGTGTTGAGGAAATCCAAGTCAAGATTTTATGATAAGGTATTCCAATCAACGGATTATGTAACTATAAGCCCGCATTTGTAAAAAACCATCCTACCTAAATACCTTTAAGTAGCTAGTGAAACCATTTTTGGGATTATGTGATGACCTATATGGAGCCTTTCCACAATAATGTACTATCAACTAGACATTCCCAGTTCAATGGAGAGGTATATTGGGACTTGATAAAATAGTGGGAGACTAAATAATCGTATTTCATTATTTATCATAAAATGTAATCAATAATTTAATTATAATCTTCTATTTTAACTATTGAAAAAAAGACAAGCTAATCAACCACACCATCAATGCAATCAAAATAGGATAAACGGATGTTCATCTCTGGCAGTAATTTCCAAAGAGGTTTAGAATCTTTTGGTTTGTTCTATTTCATGAATTGAAATAATACATGCTAGAGACATCATTACCCAATCTGTTTTCCTAAGAAGCGAGTAATGAATATTTACAATTCTAAGAGAACCATATGCACCACATGGTCTATATTAAATGATTGATGCCATCATAAATGTCTAATTAACTAATGTAGTCTCTTTAAAAGATGGATTCATATAGCCTTCCTGAGAACCAATGTTGTATTTAAGAGGAAAAATCTAGACATAAATTGTTTGAGCACTCCAAGGAACTCTATCTATGTAATATTGGTTAAGGTTCCCCAGGTGGGCCCCATGTAGTAAAGCTCATTGGCTACATTGAGTGTTTGGAGGTTCTAGTGTATAAAATCCCCAAATAATTGGGTTTTGATCTCATTATCACATCATTCCCTCAGATACTTTGTAGTGTTTTTGTGAATTTTGATATAATTTAAATTGAAATGTATCTTCTTGAACTTATTATCCTCCCTCACCAAGTGGACATTAACATGAAGCGTGAAAATCATTATATCCTTATAATTAATAAGATGAGATTTAAGGAAAAAAGATTTATGCCCAAATTTTGAAAACTCACATCAAATAAAATTAATATCAAGATGGAGGCAAGGGATCATGAAGCTGTTTGTTTTGTATCTAGCTAGAAGGGCCATTGGGAAAAAAACTACATCATGAAACCAAAGAAATGGGAAGTTCCAAGTGCATTTTTTATCATGTGCAATATATTTGTTTCTATAAATTTAGAATTAGAAATTGCATGGGCTGCTCAAACATGTATCCAAATACAAGAACCATATAGATAAAATAAAAAATATGGACGAATGGTAGATCTATGAGAAGAAAATGGAGCTATACTTGTTGTTGTAGCTGTTGAGGACTACCACCTCACATTTACAACTAGGATGATCACAGTGTTAAATGTTTTCTATCATGTTCCTTATACCACTAAAAACATTATTTCTATATCTCGACATGTAATAGATGGATTTATATTAAAATTAAAAAATTAATATTTCTTTTTTATAAAGATAGGAATTTTTTGGTAAGGAATATTTATATAATCGTATTTACATGTTGGTGTTCCCAAACGATGTAATGGAAATCGATAACAAAATTAATTCAAATGTATCATAAATCACCCTACATTGGAATTATCAGCTAGGTTATGTAAATGAGATATTCTTGAAAATTTTACATCAATATGGGTATTTAGATTCTTTTTATCTAAACCCACTTGGTATATGTCAGACATGTTTACAAGGATAAAATATCCAATTCCCCTTTTAGTGGGAATTTTGAATGGGATAACGATATTCATGAACTAATTCATACAGATGTTTTTGGAACCTTTACCATTGAATAAAGGGATGGTAATCATAATTCATATCTTTTAATGATGATATTAGTAGATATGGATAAATTTATTTAATGAGGTACATGTCAGATTCTTTTAATATGTTCATATAATACAAGAATAAATTTGAGAACTAGATTAGTAAGAATGTTAAGAAACTATTCTCAAAATGAGGTGGAGGATAAATTAATGAGAATTAATTGATTACCTAAAAGAGTTTCATATCTTATACCAAATCACTCTTCCAAACATGCCTATGTGGATTTTTGTAATAGAAAGGTGGAACAAAAATTTTATGAGCATGGTGAGATCAATTGTGAGTTAGGAAAATCATTATTTATCATTTTGGGGATATTTGTTACAAACAATGGTAAACATACTGACCAATGTTCAAATTAAAAAAATAAATGGTATTCCGTATGAGTTTTGGAATTGAAGAAAATGCATGTTATATAATTTTTATGTATTGTAAAAAAAGAGATTGTTATGGACACTTCATGTAACAAACTTCCATCCAAAGGCACAATATGTACATTTAAAGGATAACCCAATGAAACAATGGTTTGTTACCTATAAAACTTCTCAAAAAATGTTATCTTAATAAGAAACATCATATTATTTTAGATATATCACATCTAAAAAATTGGTTGTGGGGGTAAGATATAATTCAGTGAATTCAAGGCTCAAAGAACACAAGAGTTGGTACATGAGAAGAATCCATAGAGCCCTTTGGATGAAGAATCTTTTCCAAAGGCACAAGAACAAAAATGAAGTCGAAGAGATGTTATAGAATCAGGATAGTCTGGTTTTCTATTCACTGAGGATGGTGACTCATTATTAGATGATAATAATGATCTTATAACTTACAAATATTAAGTTAATAGCATACTTGTTACCAAGTGACATGGAACCATGAATTAACAAATGGATACCATGTAGCATAGCGATGTCTTGATATTGATAGATCATACCGTTGATGTAAACCATGTTGGTTGAATAATGGTTTTGAAGAAGAAACTAAACATTGATGTAAAATTTAGTACCTATAAGTCATGCCTGGTTTCATTAGGGTGTTTGTAGTGTCATGGTATTGACTATGATGAAAAAATTTCACCAGTTGAAATGATAAAATCTATTAGAATTTTTATGGCCATTGTTTCATACAAACACTATGAGATTTGGAAAGTTGATTTCAGAACCAACTTCTTTAATGTGAACCTTTTGTAAAATTTCTATATGAAAAAACATAAAGTGTTTCTGACATCAAAGGATGCCAATAATATATCTAAGTAGTAAACATACATTTGTGGATTAATGAAACAGTGGGGTCCTAGATCATTCTTTTTTATTAATCCATAATAGAATTTTGTTCCATAATGAATGAATGTGATCGTTTTATCTACAAACGGTACAGTGGGAGTGTCCTCATTTTCTTAATAGTATATGTTGATAACATATTACATATTGGAAGAAAATACTTGTCGTACAATCTGTTATGGCATGGTAAATAAATTCTTCTCCATGAAGGACATGGGTGAGGAAACATATATTTTTGGGATCAAAATCCATCATGATAGATAGAAGAGATTTTAAGGCCTAAGATATTATACCTATATTGCAAATACAATAAAATTATTCAGTATAGAACAATCCATAATAGGATTTCTTCCATCATCACATGGAATTCATCATTCCATGAAGATTTTTTCACAGATGCATGATGAATGTAACATAATGGAAATAAATCTATAAGAATCGTTGATTGGGTCAGTCATGTGTTTCATGAAAGGTACAATTCTCGATTTTACCTATGAATTATGTGTATTATGCGTATATCAAGCTAATCTTGGTGACCACTATTGGATGGTAGTCAAGACTATCCTTATGAATCTATGGTGTACTGTGTAATGTTCCTAGTTTATAAAGGATATGAGGAACTAATCATCCTAGGTTATTTATATTCTAATCTCTAGACTGATTAAGTTTACATGACGCCCAAAATGTGATTTATATTCATTTTGAATGGATGTGTTATGAGTTGGAATAGCTCAAAGAAGAGTGCATTCATAAATTTTATAGTATAGTTTGACTATATGACATCTTAAGCGGTAGATAAAAATTTTTTTATGATGCAAAGCATCATCCAAGTGTTGGATGTGGTACCTAGTAGTAAAGATCACACCACAATCTATTGTGATAACACTGTAGCAGTGGATCTCACAAAAGAGAAAAGGTCACATCAGTTGAGAAAGAATATACATTAAAAGTATCATCTCTATAGGGTTTTTATTAGAGAGGTGACATTGCAGTGAAAATAATTTCCATGGAATAAAATGTGGAATACACCTTGACTAATGCACTAACTCAGCAGAAACATGATCATCATGTGAGGTCAAGCATACTGAAAGTAATAGGCAGTTTGCTCTAGTCAAAGTGAGTGTCTGTTAGATAAACATTACAAATATTATTATATATTTTTAATGACTATGATTTAATATTGTTCTAAATTATTTATTTCATTGATAAGTTCAATCAATACCTCTGGTATAATGAGAAACTTTGAACGATAAAACAATATTCTTGAATATAGTTTTGTGGTTGGATGCAATTCTACAATGGGTCTCATAATATAGTGACCTTCATGTGTGATTACTCATAAGTAGACAAGGCTTCCTCTCTTGAAGGACACATTCGGTAATGACCAGGATGAGAGATTATGAGAACATACCCGTCAATAGGAATTCTACATGTTTTGGTGTAATTGGTAATTCATATCTAGTGGCATGTGTAATGGTCCTTTTACATTAATATTTTCTTTAATTCATGTTACAACTCACCGAAATTGGATTACGGATGAAAACCATCACACCATATGTTTGATGGAAATAGGGTATGTTGGGTGCATCACAAATGACATGTTATTAATTGATTGGTCGATAAAGGATGTGTCCCTTCCATTTATGAAATTTTATTACTCAAAACATTAATTTTAATAGATCCATATTCTTAAATTCAATTTCCATGGTGTAATGAGGAGTTTATTTCATGTAGTCAACGAATCACGTATCAAGCATATAGGTTGATGACACTATCTTTAAACCAAAATGATGAGATGTTGTGATAATGTTATTTTATTACCTAGTGAGATTTTTTATTTGGATGTCATTGTTGGGACATTAAGTTAATTATATTGGGCTTATTGACCTATTACTAGATAGTAATATTGGACTATATGAAATCCCACTTAAGGCCAATGTGAATGAATCCTTGAGGGAGACATACAAATTGTTTCTAGTGGTATCAATTAAATTCTATTTTTATTTAATTAATGAAATGAAAATTATTCTCATGAACAAGGAATAATTTTTTCAAATTAAAATGATATCATAAAATAAATAAATACTCATTTCCTGAATTGTGAATAAAATATATTTCATTATTGTATCTAACATTAAAGAAATATTTGTTTTATAATTTGTAAATAAGAATATTTATTTAAGAAAAAAATTAATTTATTTGGTTATTCAATAAATGGAAGTTCAGTTCGAACATGAATAAAATGTGTCCATTGATATAATAATTATTTATAAGTTGTTAAATAATGTTTATCTAGTAGGATCGAGAAATAATAATTATACTGTTATCATTATGTGAAATGAAATATTATTTATGGATCCATTTTGGGTAAGTTAGAAAACAACAAATAATTTAGATTTTATTTTTATTGTCTAGCATGGTATTTATCATGTTTTTTAATTACATTGAAATTTTTCTTCAAATTTAAATATAATAGCTGGAACCCCATGTCAATTAATAGATAGGTACGTCTATTGGGTCAAACCCTTCATAATTGACAATTGATAAGGCAAAAAATTTCTCTCAGAAATCCTCTAACATATCCCTCTTAAGAATGAGAGAAGTTATTCATCACCCAATAACGAGCTGTCAATAATGATCGATGAAAGTAATTCTCTTCTCCATTATATCTCCTATAGAATGAGTGTGGTTGTTTGGGGACCATTGGGGAACATGTGGATCACTACTGAAGGGATTCCCCTTTGGATCCTCATGATCTTAAGGAAGGAAATCAAGAAGGGTCATTTCAGATGATCCATTATCATTAAAGAAGAATATATCAAAGACGTAGGTATTTATTTCATTATGAAATTAATTAAATTAATTACAATATTGAAATTCAAGATCCTCTCTCATGGTTCTAATTTTATTTATTTATTTTTATATTTCATTGATTCAATATATGGATAATGTAATTCATTCTAGTATTGTTCATAGATTAATACTAGGTTATGGAAAAATAAAATTTGAGCCCCAGCAGATACCACTCTTTTGCTGGGCCCATATCCTTTATGTACAAGGTAAAAATAAAATTCTGTTTTCATGGTAAAAATGCAAGAAATTTTTTTTTCTTGGAAAGAGAGTAGGATATTCATTAAAAAATTGGTAAATGTAAAAATGGGTAAAAATTTCACTAATAAATCATTTTATGTTTTTTATAACATTTCCATAAAAAATTGATTTCATATGAAATCCGGTTCTACAAATGAAGAGATAAATGATGAAGTGTTGTCATAAACAAATTAAAAACACATTGAGTACCAAAGAGTGTATAATTATACTAACACATTAAATTGTTAATGAATTTCCTAATGATAGAAATGGAAATGATCTATTAAAAATGGGTGATAAATATTCTGAAATGGAAATACCTTTGAAATATCATTGTTTTTGTTTTTTATGAAAATAATTCGTAAACATTCCTCTGTGTCACATACCACATTGTAACATTTTAAATCATAAACCTCGTGGAGGAATGTTATAAAATTAATGTTTTAGAAACCATGAATCTAAATTTTTTAATGATATAATATAACAATAGGGATAGTAGATACAACACACATAATATTTAAGTGGTGTACATGATATTTATCACACCGATGTGAAAAGGTGATATGAGAATCCCTTACCTTATGTTTCTTTTTGATGAATATCCTTTAACATCATTTATAATAAAAATATGATAATTTTATATTTTTTTGATAACTATTTTCATGATTATAATTACATTAATTTCCATTATAAAAATGTTGTATAAAACTACTTAAAAAATTATCTTTACATTGGGTGTTTGAACCATATTGAGTTTATGTTTCAATAACATCATTGGAATGTCAAATATGGTCAACTATTTCAATATGTAACCTATAAATAATAATAATCAGGAAATAATTATTTCATTAATTCATCAATTATACATTAATAATACAAAATTAAAAGAGGAAATGAAAAATGGACCATCGTTACAATCATCGAGATGGTAGGCCGTATGTACGCATGAGTAGCATTT
Organism: Viscum album; assembly: GCA_963277665.1. Classification (NCBI taxonomy): domain Eukaryota; kingdom Viridiplantae; phylum Streptophyta; class Magnoliopsida; order Santalales; family Viscaceae; genus Viscum; species Viscum album. Next base: position 233,037,343 of record OY728157.1, on the reverse strand, counting down.
TTCTTTTTAAATGATCATTATGAAAAACTATTAACTATAATTATGTGTTTACAAAATCATCATAATATCATTATTATTATATTATTTATCCATATATACATATATATTAAAGTATAGTGATGTAAATGTAATCAAATAATAACGAGGATGTAGTAGTCCACTTGTACATGACTTACATTATCACTTTTTAGTCTGTTAAGGGATAATGAAGAAAATGATAAATATATTTATTTATATCCAAAAATATAATTATGTCATCAAAATCTAATATATATTTTTTATGTATCCAAATTTTAATAATAACAAACTATTATATAGTCCATTGATTGCGTGAATAAATCACATCACTTTAAGGGGGCGGTAGTCCACACTTCTATAAACGATGTTATCAGATTAAAAAAATGAAATGTATAAGGTTTTGTGTTGTAAAAAATTTAACAAATCATAAAGATAAAATAAATATAATATATAAAATTCATAAATAGTGTTACCATCATAATTACCAACCCTGAATTTTGTAAACAGAAAAAATTAAATTTACTCATATCGGGAGATAGTAGTCCTCATACACAAAAACAATATATTTCTAACCCATCAGATGGAGGTGTATGTAATTTTAGGTAGAAATAGTAACATAAAAAATCCTAGCATGTGAATAAAATTTTTTATGTGATAATTTAATTATAATATTTGTGGTGTTGAATAGTGGAACTGAACGTGAAAATCATTAGAGAAAATGTTACCTCTTAATCGGGTAACTCCATTTGGTTTGTGCCAAAATGATTCATTAGTTGCCTCTCATCCAAATGGTTGTATTCTAGGATAATGGTAGGGGTTTTGGGAGACTACATGGTATAGAATGTAGTAGAAAAATTGGCATTAGAGGTTTGAGGAAGGGGATGAGTTTATGGCCATTAATTGGGAAGGAAAATGACTCACCTAGAAATTATGGAAACAAGTTAGGTGTATGCTTGTTATTACATAATAAAGGTCCTAAAAAAGACATTATGATACAATAATAGATGTTTTAAGGCTGAGTTATTGACGTCAAATGGTATTTGGAAACATTTCTAGTTCATTTAGCCCCTCTAAATATAATGTTTATTTTCTTTTCAGACTAATTACACCTTAATCACTATAATAAATTTTAATTAATTTCACTAATATTTTCATTCATAAATTATTTAGATCTTATTAAAAGAAAAATATCACCAATATTGAAATAATGTATGTATGTTTTTTATATTCATACCATAGAAGCTGTAAAATTAAGATTAATGATAATATTTCAGAAAGATGGTTTAAACGGTCTAAATAGAAAAATGTTCAAAATATTGTTGGGTATTTATAATCACATTAAATGTTAAATTGATTCAAGTAAATAAAACAATATTAATATATGTTTTATTTGACTAATTCTAATTTATAAACCAATTAAAATATAATTTAACCTTATTAATTATTTATAACACAATGAATTTTTTAATTAAAATGTTGTATTTTTCACTATTCATAAAAAATTTTGTTTCTCAGTGAAATACTAACAATTCCCCCAATGATATTGTTGACATTATAAATTCTATAATGATGTTTATTTTATGAAATTAATATTATAATAGTATCAAAATAAATATTTAAAATAGGTTCACCATTGAATGTCGGTATAATTGCGTTTATAATTATATAGGTTTGTATGTGTGAAATCTGGTTCTTTATTATCAAATAAATATCAAACCTAATGGATAAATATAAAAAATATTTGATTTTATATATAACATATAAGTTTCATTTAAATCATTCAGTAAATGTAATTAGTTATGTTTATTAGGGTAAAACACCTTCGGAAGCATAAAAATAACATTTGTTTTTATATCCAATTGGTTCTTATTTTCATTTCTCTTTAATTTTTAACCAATGAATTCATTTTATAGTTTTATATACCATAATATTTATAATTTAGTTATTAATATTCATTACAAATAATTTGATGGCTAATTAGAATCTTGTTATATTAAATAATAATAATTTAATAATACATTGTTATTTGGTGAATCTCGATCAAGAATGTATTGAAAGCTATTGGGGATGGTCACTATTCCATGTAACAAAAGTTATTGAGGAAGTTAGGTCATTCTAGGGACCCAATCTATCCTTGTGTTTCTTGTGTTACAAGCAATATCATGTATTTTATTTGTTTAAAATAGAAAATATATAGAAGAGTCATGGGATATTATATTACCACATGCATTTTGTGTTGCGTTTCATACACACAATTGTATAAAAATTTGTATCTTATAATTTTGGGGTGTTACAATTATTAATATCATTCGAGTACAATTCATGTTGAGTTTTTATATAATGTATTTGTATACTTAAGAACATGTTATATTTGAAAAACTGATTTTTAGAATATTTCCTTGTTTAATTTTAAATAAAATTATACCAGTTCAATGAATTTAATTTTGTAAAATGGATTCTATATTTAGCATAATAATTATTAATTTTATATAATCATTTCAGAAAAATTTATATTCATAGTGAATAGTAAAAATTGAAACAAATTAATTGCCACAATTATGTTTAAAATGGGGATTTTCATGTCAAATGAGCTTGTCTTAATCCCAGATTTCATAAAAACACCATATGATTCGATATATATGATTTCATTTCTTAAAAAAATGGGTATAAATTCTCTAATAAGTCTCAATTTTTTGTCTAAATGGATAAATTTCTTAGTGAAAAAGAATGTTACTGCAGTGAAAACTAAAATTGTAAAGGAGGGTATCCTTGGATGTAAAGGGAATAACAAGTATAATATTTTTTTTAATGATATAGGTGTTAAAAGACCATATCATACCTCCAATAAGTTTCATAACAAATATTATGCACATTATTTCAATTTGACTTCAAATTATTTCATTTATTTGTATTTTCCAAAATAGAATTCATCCTCAAAAATAGAAGGGAACCTTATTTCCTTTCCTCTCTGCACAAAATATACTTTTGGATCAAGAAATCTCTAACAATATCACATAAATAATTTTTATGAGACTTCATAGAGTTGTTTTTTATTAATAATCCCTCCTAAGAAGGATTTTGGTGAATACCTAAATTGATTTTCTGAAGGAGTTGTATCATTCTTAACCGTGAATTTTATCTTATCTTTTCTTCCACCACATCAAATCATCTTAAATTGTGGTTAAATAAAAAAATATTCCTTATAATGAGATTTTGTTCTGTTAATTTAAGGACATATATCTATATATGTTTTTATTAAATATGAAATTAAATCTTCAATTGTGTGTATAGATGACTACCGCATCCTGATCTGATGTAATGAATTCTTAATCACAGCCTCTCATGGCTAGAAAAAATAATTGATTTAAAGTATATGTATATATATAAATATATATATAATTTTTTTGAAATAATTATAATCATAGAATTATAATATCACATATACCATCATTCTATCTTAATCAATTTGAATATTATAACGTTGCATGTGCCTATGTGTGGACTACCGCCTCCCTCAAAATATGTTCTATGCTTTTCATTTTATTTTTACATTGATGGTAATAAGAATTTATTTAATTAATATATATGAGATATATTAAATGAAAATTATTTTCTAAATTATAATTATTATATTTAATTGTTTTTTCCAACCATTAAAAATGTAAAAACATTCATATGTACGTACACCCTACCATCTTTATGAATGGTGTAATTCATATTTTCAATCTCTAATTTTTTATATTTATTAATATTTTTATTTAATAAATATATATTATCATTAAATAAGGATTAATATTCTTAATTTTATTTAAATATGATCAATGTGGAATGACAATAACTATTGAACCAAAACAAACATGAAAAATGAAGTAATTATCACCCATATTTGTGAATTTATTAATGAATTGTTGATAAAATGTTTAAATGTGATTATAATTAAATGATATATAGTAGGGTGTATATTATTATGGTCGAATATTATATATATATATATAATAATGTGGTTTTGACAAATACAATGGATGTCCAGTCTTGAGGTAAGGGATTTCCGTCTCACTTTTATTTCTGTTAGACACATGCCATATTCACCACCAATTTCTTAAATGTGGTGTGAATCCAAAAAATTTATTTATTTTATGTTGTTTATTAGAATGGTCAGGTATATTTATTTATCCATAAAACATTTTTTCATTCATGGGGAATATGAATATAAGGTTTACAAAATAGTAAGGTATTTTTGTTACAGTTTTATTGTTTTTTAGGATGATTATTTTTTGGCTTCCAATAATGAAATTTATTGATATATCATTAAATAATCTCAAAATATTTAATCTACACATGTTATTTAGAGATTTTATATTTTTTTATTAAATTTACTCTATTTAATGAACACATAGACCAAAAATAATGTTTTAATGGAAAATATAATGTTTTTTCTCTCTTCGATTTAATGCATTTTTAATCCATATCCATGTTATAAAAAAATGTATGGATGAATGATATTAATATTATAATATAATTTTTTAATGTTATTTTTAACTATGTTTTAAATTTTTTTACAAATTATTTATAAGGGATCTCGTTGCCATATTATGAATGTCATACTATTTGACCTCTTTTCAAGTTCTTGAATGGAATTATTTATTTAAAATTAAATAGCATGAACCAAAACTCCCACTATCATATTCAATAATTTTTTTAATTGATTAATCTTTAATTTTACTTTGTTATTTAAAATAATATTTATTTTGAAATTATTTTATGAAATATTTTTAATAAAAAAGTGATTTTATCATTTTTATGGTTATTTTCATCATAAAATATTTAATGAATTTTTAACAATATAAATATTCATCAATGGAGGAAAACCTTGACATTAAATAATATCCACTTGGGAAATTACCTTTTAATATATTCTTTACTCTTGATATGTTTATTTTATGATTATTATATAAATATTTTTATGAATCCGGTTCTGTTTTTCATATGTAATTTTAGGATGTGTTGAGGATTTTATTCATAAAAGCTATATTCGTTGGTCATGATATCTTATAATGATTTGATGAAGGTATTATAACATTTTAATAAACATGTGTATGGTTTTTATTTTTTGATGGATGTGAAAAGAATATACACCCCTTAAATTTAGTGGGTAATGTTTTATATATTATGTGATAAATTTTTGGAAATGGTGATGTGATTTATATAAAATAATTAACAAGAACAATTCCTTAATATATTATGTGAAACAATTTGATGTGCTCGATCTTTTTTGGTAAACAAAAATATGTGCTTGATCAACTATTGAAAATAAATGTTTATTCTTGGAATTCTATGACTTTAGGGTCTCAATATTTATCTTATTCATATGAATGGTTTAATATAATAATGATGGATTCACGTTGATAATACATGATCTTTAAATGAATGATTAATATAGAATTATTTCTCAATATTCTAAATAAAGCATTTTGTAAAAAAAAAATTATTCCATGACACATTTGTATGATCCATGATAGATTGGGTATGAAAATTGTATGCTACATTCAGGGTCCAATAACCATATGTGTATCATATTCGTTTAAATTATCATTGATAAATATCTTACATTTATAGCCTTACGTGAAAAATAAGATAACGATTTTTATATTTATTTTAACATGGTTAGGATGAAGGATTTTATGTACTTAATTTATATTAAAATTACTATATAATAAAATCATTGTGGGGATTTTGATGAACGTACATGATATTTGGATACATTGTATCTAATCCCTAATGAAACTAAACCCATATGGTCCAAAAAATGATTATTTGTGAAATTTAAGGAATAGTTATCTAAAAAGATGCATCATTTATGTATGAAAAAATTAGATCATTATATGACCTTATATGTGGAATATGATACCATGGTTGTCTCCATATTGTAGGAACTACTCTTGATGAAACAAATAGATGGTCTGTTTTTATATTTTCTGAATTGAGGACATTGATGAGTGTATAAAATAAGTTAAATATAAATTTAATTTAATTTAATTTATTAAACATTTTTCATAGTCCTCTCAACCATTTAAATACATTGATGGAAAATATCTCAAGAGAGCATCATAACCATGGGAAATTAATTCTGAGGAGTATGATTACTTCATTGGCACTAATTACCCAAGAACATGGATCAATGAAAATGATTGATTAGATCAAAAGACAAATTGTTGAGTCAATAAGGATATCTTATCACTTCTACATTCCATATAGTATGTTGTTTTGAAAATCACAAACACATTTTCTTATGTTCTGTTCTGAATATTGTTTATGTTTTGTTTTTTTCTTCTTCTTAAGATCCGGAATTTTCATTCTGTTAGACTTACCGATTTTTAATTCCGAATTTCCATTCAGTTATTTTTACAAGATTTGTCTTTCTGATTTTTTCATTTAATTTTTACAATTCAGAAAATGGTGTATATATGATGCCAAATTTCAATTCCGAATCCGGTGTATATGGGATACTGATATTTCAATTCTTAATATGGTGTATATATGATGCAACTTTAAATTCTGAATCTGGTGTATATGGGATGCCGATTTTTCAATTTCAAATCTCGTGTATATGCGATGCCGATATTCAGGATACCAAATCTGGTGTATCTATGACTATGATTTTATGATTCTATTTTCTTAAGAATGGTTTTTCTATGATTCTGTTTTCCTGATTTCTAAAGATTACGTTTTCTTGATAACGTTAGACATTTCCTAATGTATAATTATAATGATATCGGATTCCATGGTTTCTTATACCTAACATTTATCTTTAACATAACATAGTTTCTATTACATGTAATGATTTCGTAAAATCTGTTACAAACTAACCATTGTATGTTTGCCACGTGTTCAGGTCACTCCAAAATTTAAGGAAAATATGATTGTTAGAGAGGATCCTACTGTTGGGAAGGTTGGTCTATAAATACAATCTCATTTGAACAAGAAACACATATGGTAGAGTGACTTCGACTTTACTGTGAACATGTTTATGAAGTGATTTCTAGAGAGAGATGCTTTTACAACTCTCATTGCTTCATGTAGATGCTATGAATAACTTGTTCAGGTGTGAACAACTTGTTCATACTTGCTTTTTATAGACTCTGATCATGCTGATCGTGGGCTTCCGGGTATAGAAGATAGAGGTTCTGATTTCCTTCTAAATCAAGTGCTTATGGTGATAGAAATATAGATACTGATATTTGGATTGAGGGCTTACTTGGGTTTGGGTAATACAGACATTCATGAAAATATAAATCAAGGAACCTTTATCCACGGTTGTTGGATACCATTCTATTTGGGTTAAAATAATCCAATTGTTACTTGTTTTCTTTTACAAGTTCTTTTATCCTGCAATAGTATATTAACATTGGTAAAGTGAGAATGTATAACATTATTATACTTTGTAATTCTGTTACTCAGTTATATTACAGATTCTATACGCATTAAGGTAGAGTATTTCTTTTAATAAAATTAAAAATGGTTTCTTTAGGAGGACTTGTGAATGTTTGTTTAACCTTGTTAAACATAACTTTTAATGGTTTAAAAATAATTTTTAAAGTATAAAATTCACCCCATATTTTATATTGAGCATCTATATTGTTATTTTGATCCTACACAAATAATGATTGTATAGGGATATTAAAAATATTATCTAGAAGATGCATTCATCACCAACAATCATTCCAATCTTGTGCTAGGGAAAATAATATATTTGATTTCCAAACATATAAATAATTACTAACCATGGATTTCTTCTACTAGTTTTTTTGTTTTATGATTCTAATTATTTTTATGATCGTATAAGGAATTATTTTAATTTAACCTAATTAAATATATTTGTTACACCTAATTGAAAATCATTTGGTTTCCATGATCTATGATTGTTTCCCTAGATTGAATCAACAATTTGTAATATTATCCCATTATTGTGGCTTTTCTCACCACTATTATTATAATTCTATTTAGTTTTTCCATGATCTCATAATTTGACATTTTTATGATGTATTTTACTTTGATCAAAACCTTGGAATAATGGTGTATTATTGAAATACATAGGGATTAATGTTGTTCAAATAGATACATAAAATTTGGAATATTGAAGTGACAAAATCATGGATTAGGTCACTTGAATAGTGATGGGAGTATGTTGGATACTCCATGGTTGATCAAATATCTAATATATGTCCATTATAAAAAGGAAATAAAAATTAAGGGGAAACCCCCACTTAATATTATATTCAATTATAGGTTTTTCGAAAAGTGAGGGATGTGAAAAAAACCATGGATCTAGCATTCTCGTAATGGCCATTGAAAATATCATGGAAAAAAATTAGTACAACCCAATTACTCATAAGGAATACATGTCACGTTCCTAAACATCTCAAGGTGGATTTGGTTTTTGTTTCATTTATGTATCACATTCCACATAGATATGACCATATATAATGTGATACAATAGAGGAAACTTATATTGGTGCATACGGCACAGGATAAATCCACCCATGTGAGAAGACAAATATTTTCCCCATAGTTCAGTGTTTTTTGGAATCTCATGGTTTGATGAACCATGTTATAGGATAACATTCCAAGGAATCCTATTACAAAAACACATTTTATCCCCTGTAAGGAATCCCCATGTAGATCCACATGGAGAGAAATGTTTGTATATGGAATGAATTTACTAGTAATCTCAGTGAGATCACATCATGTAACCCTATATACATTTAATTCTTATTAGTGGGACCAGGGTATGGTTTGGATTCATTATACAAGCTATGAAACATAGCAAGACACACCGTATACTCTCCTAAAAACCTTCTTTCCTACATATATTTTCTTTTGGAACTATAATAGGGAATGATAGGTATCATATCCTAAAGAATTTTCTACATATTATGTGATGGTAGACATCATTTTTTATCAAAGAAAGGATATCATGATTTATGAGTGATATTGTACTTCAATTGATGCTTAGATGCTAAAATTGATCAGGATTAATAAATAAAAAATATTGGGGTCACTAATCCCTTATCAAACTATGGCATGTGAGTCATATAACCTTAATACATGTAGATTATGTATATAAAAATACTAAAAAGGGATGGGTTCTTTTTTTATATAGTGTAACACCATCATTAATAATCTCTAATGTGGATCAATTAATCTACAGAATTTAGTTCTCCCTCAACTATAGAGTGTAGTGGTAAGGTTATATCTATCCAAAATAAATATTGTTATGTTTCTCATTTTAATAGGAACTATAGAAGGATCTTATCTATCAATAGGTAGACAAGTCTTCATTCAAATCGGCTTGTGAAAATGTTGATTCCCTTCTTCTCTTCTCTTAGGTTTCTTTTGAGAATAAATTTGTTTGTACCCCATAAATTATTTTTTAAACTATATTTAATTTTATAATTCTTTTATATTTTTTGGGACATCATAATGGGTATGTATATACTCACCCATGTGAGTGATATGTCTTCCCCCATTGTGTCATATATTCATGACAAAAATATTGATGATGAGTATAGTAGACCATGTATCAAAGGTTAATTATGGAAATTAGTGGTTTGGAACATATTTTGTGGTTAACCTTTAGTATTGTGATTTTAATTCTCTTTAGTGTATCAATTCTCATGTAGTTTTCCAGTTGGGAGAACATTTTTGTTTGGATGTGTATTTTTAATATTATATGATATGTATTACCATGATACACATTGATTCTTTTTGAGAGGTTGTTTATTATATTTTTTACACCATATGTGAATAGAACATTTTTATATCTATGTAATGCTACATAGATATTGATGTGTTCATGCTTACATTTAATTTATAATAGGATATTCCATTCCTCGAAGAAGAACACTCCATCATTTTTACTAGCTCCAATCTTATTAGAGGCAATATTGGTGTGTAACTGTCAACTTTCTGTCGTCACAAGTGTGGTCTAGGCGGGCCGAGTTATGACAATAGTTTGATTATACATGTTATATAATGACGGATTCATAAATTTTTTTCAATTTAAATTTATTATTTTTTCATGCAATGGGGTCAGACCTGAACGTTATGTAGTAGAAAAGGATTTCATTACTGATGTTCAATTCAATTGGTTATATTACTTCTTCAATATTTGGGTTATTCCATGATTTTTTGTGAATTAACTAGAAAAATGTCTTATTTACAACTTTTACATTTAATATATAGATTTACTTATGTAAAAATAATCACATAATTTATTAATTATGAATATAAAATTTATGGTCTTTTCAAGTGTTATATATGACACAATCTCTTTTTCAATATACAGGATTCATATCATAAACCATTATCCCCAATAATGTTGTGTGTATTCACTCATGAATTAATTTTAAAGTATTATATCATGAAAATAATGTTATTTATTGATACATATACTAATATCTCATTCAATTACTTTTTTATTTTAGTTATATGAAAATGGTATAGGCTTCACGGTACATTTCATTTCTTTACCAGATTGATTATGTTCAATGTTCAATTGTGGAAATCATTTGCAATTATTTTCTTAAACCAAAAGTATATTATTATTAAATAGTCAAGAATATGATTTTAATTTTTAGTTTCCATTTTCCATCTTATTTAATAATTATTCCTCATTAATTATGTTTTTAAGTAATACTATTCATATGTCCTTTATCAGATCGAGAATCATTCAATTCCATATCAATGTTTTATAAAAAATCATGAATGGTATTTTATAATGGATATTTATTTCGTAGTAATATTTTACATGATCATTGGTATTTTTAGAAATGTTTTATTCATGGTTCAAATTTGACTCACTTTACCAAATAATGAGAATCATAATCATTTTTAATGATTATGATCTGAATGAATTTTTTCACCACCATGAATTTTATATTCACTTATGAATACATTACCTATTTATAAGGTTACATTTATGGAATTTTATTTATTTGAAGTCTATAAATTTTATTTTCCATGTGGAAGGGGTATTTTCCTCAAGAAATGTTCTAGTGATATGTAAAAGGAATTTTAATAAATATCAACATCCTTTTTATTAATTTCATTCATTTGGGATATAATCAAATTTTACCATCCTTATTCTCTTTTTACATAATCTAGGATTAAGATAATTAATTATTTATGAATCAAATATCCCTTCCTAGAGTTATTATTTTAAGATGTGACAAATATTTTATGATCTTATGGAACATGTATATTTCATTTTCCTTATGGGGGTGGTGGACCTGAAATTATATATCCATCCAATCAATTGGAAATTAATTAATTTCTTCCAAGTATAATGATCTATGTTGGCCATATTGGTTATTCCACATGAAATAGTTATTATTCGAGTGATATGTAGACAATGTACTGAGATGCCAACATTACTTTTCTATGCTTGGGAATGTGTGTTGATGGAAATAATTTTATCTCAAAAATAATGATAATGATCATTTGTATTAATTTAATTATTACTATGTTATAGGATAAAAATGTATGTATTTATTAAAAAAATCTTCCATATTTTTTTTCTAATAAAAACCTTATTATTATGATTTGGAATTTATATTTTCTTATAATGAGTTTCCTAAAAAATTAGATAGTATAGTTGATTAAATATGTTTTTCAATTATTATTTCTTATAAATGTTTAATATGTTAAACAGAAACTCTATTTTATGATATCATTCATCTAAAACAAGTGAATAAATTGTTTCATCTTTATATATTTGTTACTTGGTTTTTTTAGTATTCATTGATTTCAAATGTTTTTCATGGGGATTATGGATGGGTAAATTTTTTTTCAATATATAACTTTATACTATGAGGATTTAATATTAATCAATAAAAAATAATATATTGAAATATCACTTTCAATATATGTGTTGTATTTTTTGTAAACAAATTATATTGGGTAAAATTAACAAATTTTTTATAAGGATTTAATATATTAGAGTTTTTCTTATTTTTCTAAATGATTATTACAAAAATAAAAAATAAACATAAGAACGGGAAATTCTTAATATATATAATTTATGTGTTGGTTGAAAAACTATAATATCCTTATAGTTTTTATTATAGCAATGTTGTAGTTATCAGTATTGGTTAAGTTGATTCAGATGAGGATATTTTATGGGTTTTTAATACGAGTAGGGGCCGACAATTCTATGGCTTGTCTCAAGGTGATAGCTATAGATAATGATTTTTATGTTGTGTGTGATGGGATTTAACTATGATTATGGATTTTTTGGGAGAAACATATTGTAATATAACCATTGGGATTATAATTTATTATATCTGGATGGTTTTTTTAAGGAACAATGATTTTTTATCAGTGTTGATTAGGAGGTATTGACTACATTTAGGGTCTATATTATCATTGATGTTGAGGTAATAATATATCATTTTTATAAAGGGGTGTAATATTTTGAGAGCATGTTTTTATAGTATAGATAACAATGGTATTGAAAATTGATTTTTTTAATAATTGATTAAAGTTATTTTTACTAATGATTATTATATTGGTAAAATTATTTGATTAATGTAATAGGAAATATTTTTAATTAACATATGATTTTATTTATAGAATAAATATTTGAAATTCTTTTGGAATTATATAATTTTTTTTATTAATATATGTGGATTTATGAAATTTGGAATGCATAATTATATATTCAATATTGTATTATTACCTATAATATATATTTGGTATTTTAGTTTATGACTAATTGATGTTATTTAGAGATAAAAAAAATTTATATTGGAAGAATATTTGATCAAATCATTTTATTATCCAAGATTCAATTTTTGATTTTCTGTCCATTAAAGAGTTTTTTTATAATTATTTACATAACGATTTTTGAAGAAATATGGTTGTTAATTGATGATGATTTATAGATGAATCCAGTGTTTCTACATAATGTATATTATCATAACTTGTAGAATTTTTATTCTTTTAGTAAATATATAAAGAAAAAAGGAATAACATGGAATATTATGTGGTTCTTGTGGTCAATTAAAAGTTCATTTTACAACTTTAGGAATAAAAAATTATTCATGAATACTCATAAATTGGAGAAATAGTAAATATTGACATAGAAGATTATTAATGGATGCAATTATATGATTCATGTATGAAAATATTCTTATGTTCATAGTCTAGATTGTAAATAAATTTCCCAACTATATGAAAAGGTTCTTGAATGAAAAATGTTACCCTACAACCTTCTTTTCTAATAAATGTATTTTCTTTTTACAACATATTTTTAAATGTTTTTATTGTCCTTTAAATTATCCATATTTTTTTCTTGTGATCAATGTTCTTTTTCAGCTTTTAGTATTATTTTTGAAAAAATAAGTCTTACATATCCGTATTTTCAGATACCACTACTATTTTACTATGTAAAAACCATGTTAAGTGGTATTTTTGATAACCATTATATAAAACATTCCCTCTATTCATATGGATGTTGTATTAACCCTTGTTTTTATTTGGGTCGAAATGAAATATAATTTCCAATGTTAAATCATTGATAGCGTAGATTAAGATAATGATAGTGGAGTTAAATTTAATAATAGGGTAGAATGTAGCTTTAGGAGATTAAAAATTAATAATACTATTGGATATGGTATATGGGTCATAACACTAGGTGTAAACAAACCACTCAATATTATAATATAAATATTATTATGATATATATATATATATATATATGGTTGTTATACAGGTAAAATCGTGACCATGAGGTAAGGTACATCCCAAAATTAATTTTTGTTATATGTAATGTTTCACAAAATTTGGATATTACATGGAGCTATTTAGGGGAATTGAGAATCTAAAATTTTGGAAAATATGACAATATATATTGGTATCATTTTTGAAAATAATCAATAATTTCAATGTGTAATAACCACGTAACCTGACCAAATTGGTGGTAGTCAATTAGGGAAATCATGTGGGGTGACTCTAAGATATCATGTGGCCATGTCCCTCTTGGGAAGTGGTGATAACATGACCAAAACATAGGTTCTCAATCAATGATAGTTTCTAATAAAACTGTCTGGATTAATATATTATTATATAGGGGAAACTGCCCATTTTTTACACTATTTGAAAAAATATGGGGCCAATATCTATGAAACATAAAAATGAGGAAATTCCAATTCATACCTCTAAGGATTAAACATTTCCCAATTTAATTTATCCCCCATTTGATATCTTACAACAAGGGTGATGAACTATTATCTTGATCATCCTCTAAGAATGTTTATACTTTAGTTACTAGGAATTTGGAGTTTTTTTGGTTTAGAATTCATTTTCTATTGAAGTTTCCAACACTTTTTCTATCTATTTTTTGGAAGAGCCAAGGTTGAATATTTTATCTGCTTGAGAAGGAATAAAACACACTTTTTTAGTAGATTATATATTTCCATGTCAATTTTTTTTTGGGATTATATCAAGGTTCATGGTTGTAAGCGTGTTTATCTAAAAGCTTGATGTAGGTATCCTATCATTGTTTTCCCATAGTATTATTAATTTATCATGTAAATGGGATTAAAAATTATTTACCTTTCTATTTTTCTTTAAGGGAGGAATATATTTTGGGCCATAGATTGTGGTGTTTGACCCATCATAGACCTCATCATGTTTTTTAATGATGTGATACTGAACCTAGGGCTACCCATGTGGTATTACATCCACATTAAAATGGTGAAATATAATTTTAATGTTAAAATAGGGTAATTGTGAAAAAAATTTAGTTATGAATTTTTATTTGGTATGTTGGATTGGTTAATGGGATAATTAGATAATTTAAATGTTATTTTTTTAAAATACCAAAGATGATTTTGGAATGGTACGACTGATGTTTCAATGTACATAATGTTATAAAAGTTTCTTTTGGGAGTAATGTGATTTGATGAGCATTTTTGCATAATATAAATATAAAATGATTGGAAATAAGGGCATGATTACCATTTTTATGACAATGATTTATTATCTATTTTTTATATTTTAAATGGGATTGAAAACCTTATGTAATTGGTTAGTTTTTTAAAGGATGTCCAATTATTTACAGGGTGTCAATTTTTTGTTTTAGAAATTGAAGGCGGTCTTTGTGTTTCATGTTGTTATAAATTAATAGGAAATGTGTAATGGATAAAATGGATTTGTGGATTAACATTAAGAGTTAATCGAGTTATGTATCTCAATGGGAAATATAAATTACTATTAAAGAAAAATTTTCATGTTGTTAAATGGTAGGTGTGGGTTATTGGAATGAGGTTATACTCCCATAGGTTACTCCAGTCTAATGCACTATGATCCACTGATGTATTGTATAACCTGAATGTTGGAATGAGGATACTCAACGTCGGGTAAGGCTAGACTATGGCTCTAATCCCCACTACTATATTGCATGACTAGATTATTATACTGAGGAAACTTATATTTGGGTCAGGATAGACTGATGAATTAGGCCCCACTAATGTTTTTTATGTTCTAGGATATCAGGTTGAGGTATTATTCTCCCAAATTAGGAATAGGATGTTATTGAAAAGACGTATTCTCTAATGATCATATTTGATTGAACTGTTTAGTTATCATAACTTTTAACTAAAATATGAATCCCCTTTATTCTATGGCTTCAGATTCTGATATTGATGGAGTGGGTTTATTTTTTTAGATTACATGATAGAATATCAATGGATAGAATGATTAATTAATAATAATTTAAATATGAAAAATGATTCTATAGTTTCCATGTTAATTTATTACACCTTGATTACCTATGTACACTGTTGTATAGATTGGTTATTTCTTTAGATTCCATTGGTGGTCGCCTCTAGAGTTTTACTCACACCATGCTTAGTCTACAATCCTACAAGCTTTCTCACGTACATGATACTGGTTTTCTATCAATGTTTTAGGAGAGGGTCCTAATAATTGCGTTCTTCTTGGGATAATGGGACATAGCATGGGATTTTTGGACAAACATTGGAATCAAGTCAATGTTTAACATATTTTATTGTTTTTCTATTATGGGTTTTTTTGTATGACTTCCTAACATGTATTTTTTTCATCATATTTTAATAGAATACGTGACTTTGTAACTTTTTGGATTTTTTCATATGTTTTCCTTTTAATATTCCTACTAGTTATTACATTTATTGATATTAATTCTATTGTAGATTTATTATTTCATGAGGTTATAGTCTCAACTTGTTTTTACTTATACTTTTGATACTAGTATGCAACCTCTAGAATATTGGGAAACATTCATGTGGTCATGCATTTTCTAGTTTCGGGGGACCGATTATATGGGCACTCTATATAGGGTGTTACAATGTGGAGTCCTATTCAATGTATTTTGTATTAATAATTTATTATTTTAGATAGTATACTAGGATATAATCATGGATTCGTAATGAGATCAAGAATGGTTTCCTACATCCCCACCCATATGGTAAAATCTATTATTCTTTGGGTGGGAGTTGATGTTATGTTAATCACATTCGGAGTTGATTGATACGTCTAACTCGTGTGTAGCACTCAGATGAGGTGTTGTTGGTTTATAAGGTTTTATCTGTTGGATTGAAATATAAATAAAGGATATGTGAGTTCATGAATCATGCTACCCACCTAGAATTGATTGTTCATCTATTCATTTTTTCTGATTGATAATTCAACTGGATTTATATTTTGGTAGTGTCCATTCTACAAATGGTTTTTTCTTATTGATATTTCATTAAAGGTGTTCTTAATTATATTTTTTGTAATTTTTTTAATAATGTTTTTGTTTGGAAATTTTGGGTAATAAATTGGTTTTGAATGGTCAAAAAATAAAATTTAAAATGATATTGTGTTGATTGGTAAGTTAAAACAGGAAATGATGGAACCTCAAGATCTATGAATAGTGTGCACATTATGCAGTTTATCTAGAGATTTTTTTGGGTGTTTTGTTATTTATATTCAACTAGATTTAGACCATTATTATGGGTTATTATTATTTTTTGTGTTTTTATTTCTGGTTAAAGGTATATTAGTCTTGTACATTTGGTAGTACTATGACATTGGCATTGTGAGAAGTTCTCCGGTAATTTGGATTCCATAAAACATGTGGGTTGAGACAATGTGAGTAATGTTTTTGACCCTATAGTGGGTTTTTGGAGTATAGTTATGATTTTTTTGTTTCATTATCCTTGGTTTGGGTCCTTGAGTAAATAATGTATTGGTGATTTCAATGAAATGTGTTTTAAAATGGGGTAGGCGTTTCATCCTTGGGGAATGAGTTGCTGATTTTTAACATCCATGGATAATATGGGGATCGAGTGACCTTTTTTATAATTATATCTACTTTAGGGATTTAGTTTAATTTGACCATCGAGGATGGCCGTGAGAGTGGTTTTTCAGGTTTCTAGTGCAATTTGGTGTGTATTACATAGTTGGACAAATTGGAATATGATAATTGCAGATAAAGAGTTCTTCATTGTGTGGGTTTTGACATTAGTGATATGTGAAAAAATCAATGGTTTTGGAAATGACACATGATTTATGGGAATGGATTTGTGGTTTTTGTAAATAAATATTAACTTCAAGGGAGGTTAGCCTATTGTAACAGGTTCCTTCAACTATGAAGCTTTTGTAGATGCCTAAGTGGTGAAATCATAGAACGATAAGTGAAATAATTTTTTTTAATGTACGTGATAATTACTTCGTTTCTCTCAAATGGATGAACCAAATTAATTTTCAATGGTTATATGGTAGGTTTTAGAATATGTCGGATCTTTTGTGTGTCTATCCATCCTTTTGACAATGAGTTATGATGGACTCAATTTAGAGTTTGGGCGGAAAATAATTGTGTAAGCAATGAATGGATGTATGATTTTGTTATAGAAGTGTCACATGAGGTGAAAAGTGTTCATTTGTCTATTCTTTTTGAAATAATGGGTTGTGATTTTTAAATGTAATGTTGAGAAATTTAGGTGTTTGATGAGGTTAATGGACTAGGAAGGATGGGTTATTTAATTTGTAGGTGTTTGGCCCTAACCACAGTGATGTATGACTTGAGAAGACTATAGTTGGGATTTTTGAGTGGTTGATGAAATGTATTTGACCCTAAGGGTTCTGTTGTTTTCCACATATTGACATTTATTTGGGAATCATGGTGTTGGTGGGGACATGTGAATAGGTGGCTTGGGATAATCACATATCTTTTTCTGTGAGATCATAGTGGGGAACACTAGTTAGGTGATACACTATTTGGTTTTGAATTAGATCTAGTTTTTTTCATCAATGTAATTTTAGTATAATTACACACTTGATATAATATTTCTTAATATCATGAATTCACCACGTGTACACCAAAGGTGAGATTTCTACACATGATGCTACAAACATGTTTTTAATTTTGTTGGATGGAGAACATCAATAAGGTTTCATTCATGGGGAAGTAGGTGGAAATATGTATTTTGGGTGGTCAAGCAGCACCAATTCATGATTAGGTTCCTCATGTGGTACCATGTATTAGGGAATTCCATATAATAACTTCACAAAATCCAGGAACATGTGAGATTTTATGTATTGTGTTTTTACTCAGGTGAGACAGAAACGTCAACATCCACTTCTTTGGATTGGTAGCATTAGAGAATATATATAGGAGGTTTTAATTTCATTTGGATAGTGATGAAAAATACACCCTTGTGGTGGGGAGGGTCATGTGAGTTATATATGTGTGGACCAAATAGGGGGTTAGATGTGGTGACATTGATATAATGTTGAGGAACCTATGTGTCGTGTGTTTAGATTCCTCAAATAGACTATGTGAGTCATGGTTGTAGTGAATGATCAAGATAAAAGACATTACCTAATTCTTCAAGAGGTTTTAAATGAGATATGGGGTTCTAATGTTGTTTAGTTGTTAGTGGGTGTGGTATCTAATGAGTATTTCTAGGGATGTAGTGGATTCCCTATAGGTTGAGTTTTGCAATAATTTGGGAAGTGACTCTAGTAGGTGCATAAGAAGATCATGGTATTCCATAAGTGAAAAAATTCCCTATCTAGGTGAATTAGAAACATTTCAATTGAGATATTTTATAATTTCGTGATGATTTAGCTGAGGAAATTCATACACCACTTGGAAAAGGAATGAATGAGATGATTTTAATACAACCATAAGTTATTTGTTTGATATGATAAGTGTATTTTTAAAAAAGAATGGACCTAGGAGAAAGATCCATGTTTGCATTAGAGGATGTATGGGTGGTGGGGAAGATTCAATTCAAGTATAATTCAATAGAAATTACAGACTCCAATGTTTGATTGTGCTATAATTGATGTTTGTGTTTGGTGATATGTGATATAGGTCTCGTATATTGTGGAAGTTTGAGTTGGGATTCTAGCTGTTTTTTATGGCGATTGTTCGAAAAATGGGTAGATGAATGTTTTGAGAAAAAATATATCGTTTTCTAAACCATATATAGTAAGTCAATGGTTGATTATGTGAGTAATTTTTTAAATGGAATGGGGTTGGGAAAACCCCATATTGGGGTTCCAAATTAGAAATTGGAATTATCTTGAGTATTTACTCGTTAAATGCTAACATTAAAGGTAGTGTCTTGGTTTTGATTTGGGTTTTTGGATAAGGAATAGGTTCTTTGTCCCTTGATTTATGGAAATATTTTGGCCAGGGTATGTTGTTGGCCAACCATATGTTCCTATGGGTGATGTTATTTTTTGGTTTATCATCCATTTTAAAAAGTAGGGATAATTATTAATCAAGTATTCCAGGTTGTTTCAAGATTGGTAGAGGAATCAATGTGTGGGTTTATTTATTTTCTCCCCTTGGTTAGAGTATTATTTTAATGAAACATTCATTGTATTTTATTTTCAATGATATTATATATAAATTAATTAGATGTCACATGCTAATGATGCTATGTTGAGGATTACACATCCATCGAGGAGTATTAGGTTCATGTTTTTTATTCACAATAAGAATATTATTCTGGGTATGAATATATCATTATTTTTATGTTTTTAATGACTTTTCCTAGTTAAATAAAAAAATAGAGTGGGAATCTTGTATGCGGTCATATAATCCTGACACCTATCCCTTGGGGGTTTAAGTGGAGTTTGAAGCAGCAACTTGAGGATGATAGGTTATATGATGCGAATATTATTAGATCCCACCCCTATGATAATGTATTCACTATATTAAATATTTGGATTATGGAATGTTTATTAGACATTTTATTGGACTATTGGAATATATGGGGATTCCATATATGAAAATGATGGAAAAGGGTTCATCCTTTGATGGGATTATGGATGTCGCACAATTAGTAGTAATATTGTTTTATAAACATGCGGTCGACATAGAGGGATTATTTAATGTTTAGGGAAACCTTTTGGGGTTCCTACAAGTGTCATTTTATCTTAGTCCCCTATTGGTAGTAGTGAATTCGCAGATACTGTGTGGTTTTTTAAACAATATTGGTGGAAGCTAACATTGTGGCTTGGGTTCCTCGAGTCCAAAGGGAACCATATCGTCAGCACGTGATTTATAAAACATATGGTCAATCTATATGTCACCTAAAAATGGGGAAACCCCCATTTTTACCTATAGTGACTAATTGTATCTTTCCAAAATATCACATCCATTCGACTGATTATAAGATGGATAACCAACCAGCAACCTTCTCCTCTTCCATGGGTGTTTCTTTTTGAATTCATAGAAATTTGAAGTTATATTGGGTTGAAATAAAATTTATGTTATGTCTCTAAATCTGATTCCTTTCATTTTATGGAATATAAATGACTATTTATTTTCTCTCCTTTACAAGCCCTAAAACCTCATTTTCTATAATATTTTGTGTTTACATTTTGAATATTGGTTGGTCTTCAGTCCTGGGACAGGGATGGATGAGTGGTTTTTTACAAGCATGAGGTAGGATTTCGATAAGCATCTTCCCATAGTCTCATTATATTATAAATGTATTATTATTATTATTAACTCCATTTGTCATAATTTAAGTATTTTACTATTGAATGTATTATTGGACATAGATTGAGGTTTGGACCCCCTACATGAACCTCATTGGGTTTTTAATGATGTGAGAGAGAACATAAGGATACCCTTGGGATATTCTAAAACCGTGAAAATGGTGAAATTAATTTTATTGTTTATATGGAGATCTTGAGCAATTTAATGGGTTATTAATTGTAATTTGGTTTATGGGAATAGTGAATGTGATAATTGGTGTGTTTATAAGTCAATTTTTGTTACGATCATTAAAGGTTTTTTATTTTTTTTAAATGTGGGGGAAGTTTTAAAATGAGGTTTTGACCTCAAGGTGATTTAAAAATGTGTTTTTACTCAATTGATATCAAATATTGATTTGAAATGATGGGGTTGTTTCATTTTTTTAAAAAAAATTAATAGATATTTCAAATATTTGAAATGAAAATGAAAACCACATGAATGTTTTATTTTTTTAAATAAAGACCATTACATTAATGGGTGTCTTATAGATGTTTTAAAAATGGGAGTCATTTTTAATTTATTAGGAAGATATAATATAATGTGAAATGAAAAATTAAGAAATAGCTATTTTGGATTAACATTGAATGAGTTATATCATGTCATGGGTAAATGTGAAATCTAGATAAAGAATGATGTCTATGTGGGTAAATGCAATGTGCGGGGCATTGGATTTTGGATATATTCCAACAAGTTATAATAGTCAAATTCTCTTGACCCAATGATGGATTTTATGATTTGGATGTTGTATGGACAATTATTTTCATTGGTTATGGAGAAAATGATATCATAGGGACCAATGATGTATTATATTTAAAGATAATTGGACCAAAGATCATCATCATTGGTTTTGGGTGGACCGATGATCTAGGCCCCACCAATGTATTTCATTCGTTATGATGTCAAAATGAGGTTCTATTGACCCAATGTATGGATAAGATAGGGTAACCTGGAATGATTCTCCATGATATATGGTTAATTGAATCGATTAGTGAACACCACTGTTAATAAAAATTATGTAACACCTTGATTATATGGCTTCATCTCTTGATATAGACATAGTGGGTTAGGTTGTTTGAATTTAATAATGGAAATAAAAAGGATTAAATTGTTTATTAAAAATTGTTTAAATGAAAAATAAATATCGTTTCCATCCCAGCATGTTTATTTCACAATTATTACCTACATAAACTATATTACAAACTGGTAATTTATTTACACATCATTGGTAGTCGTCTAATGAGTATTAAATACACACTTATTAGGATCTGCTAGTACCTAGGAACATGATAATTTTTTACCTTTTTTCTGGTATAGGTTTAGGATAGGGGCTTGGTGTTTGGTTTGTGAAGGGGTATACAGGCTGGAGCATGGGACTTTAGGACAGTTTCGGGAGTCATCAATATATTCGAGAACTTTTATCATTTTGGTATTGATGTATTTATTTGTTTTACTACCAGACATGTAATTTCTTCATCACATTGTTATAGCATGTGATACTTGGTTACTTGTTGGTTATTTCCAAATGTGGACCTTTTATTTTTTATCATTTAAGTTTCATTTTTTGATATTACTTATATTGGGGATTTACTCGGAGAAGTGGGTATTGTCTTCCCATGTTTTCCCTTAGACCAGTGCTGCTATTTGACATCCCTTCATGTATAGGGAGGCACACATGGGGTCGATGTATAAACCAAGATCGGGGAACTGGAAACAGTGGCACCTAAGTTGAGGTGTTATAAGACACGTATCCAATATATTTTTATATATGTTAAATATTAAACTTTTTGGATTTTAAAAATTTTAAATCTCTAAAAATAGAAATAAATTAGTTTGAAGGTAAATGGGAGATTTTTAATAAACCATTTTTTGAGGTGTATATTGTATTTTTATCTAAATAGAATAAATTTAAAATTTGTCATAAAGGACTGTAATGAAATAACATGATTATATATATTAAATATATTAAATATATTAAATTAGAAGTATTTTATGAATGTCTACTCATAATGGAATGAAGAAAAGTGCATTTTATCCTTCAAATATGAATTTTCATCTAAAATGATTTTTATTAAATTTTTTGCATGTATATTATTATATATATCAGGAAAATTAGAAATATTATTTGACGAAATAATGATTATTTTTGAAATAATAATTTTATAATTTTTTTCGAAATATTTTTTTTTTGTTTTTTTCACAAGTTTTATTTTTCAATAAATGATTAAAAATATGATTTCTTTTCCAAACACACAATTAAATAGATGTATTTATATTGTAACATTACATTTATCAGTAGTTTTAAAATTTCATTATTTCATATTTATTAAAAAAAATAAGATTAAATAGAATACATCAATTTGGTTTGAAAAAAACATATCTGCTTAAATGGAATTTTTCTGGAAAAGAATGTTTCATTTTATTTTTCACAATGAAATTTAATATAAAAATTTACACTTATATAAATTGAAATTGAAAAACATTTATCAGATATGTGGTATAATAATAACTAATATAATTTAATTGGTTTATCATTTTTATTTTTCATTATGAATTATAAATGTACTCAATTTTTTTCACCAAGGTATAGGAAAAAGATGCAATACATTGTTAGAACTATGGGGTAAGGAATTAAAATCAATAAAAAAATTTCCATTATGATTATTCATAAAGGTTTTTTTGAAAAAAAAATATATATTATTTACAAGTTAAATAATGTGTTTTGATAATGTTTTTGGATTTGGGAACCTCTTCATTTCGTATACTATGATCTGTTATTTTTTATGCATATTAATAACTGTTTTTTAGTCTATTCTTTTAATTATGTGGATTGAAGATAAAAGTCAGATATGATCCTGTTGAAAAAATATAAAAACCATTAATTATTTATTATTTATTTATGAAAATTCATTAAAAATAATTTAATACATCATTCAATGGAAAAAAAATTCTTGTCCTTAAATTTTGTTTTTTCATATAAGTTATTTTTCATGAATTTATTATTCTTAAATTACTTTTAATATCATCCAAATTTAGAATTGGAAGCATAAAAACTTTATTTGAAATGTTAATTAATAATTTACAAATTTTTTATGTTCTAATTTATTTTTTTCTATATATTTATGTTACAATTAAGAAAATAACATTTTAATGGTTAAGGTTAAAAGGTGATTAATATAATTAAAAATAGATATATGGTGTAAAATTTTAGAAAATATATTTTAAATGAGATTTAATGAGTTTGGTTAGACTATATAATATCTAATAATAAGATTTCATCCTTTGGTTCCCATGGCATGATTATTAAATAAAAATTTGTTAATATATTATGTAATTTCATGTGTGTCAGTTTTTTCACTTATAAAAGGGAACTTCATATAATTTATTCCATATAACTTTTTATCCAATATATGTGAAATGCTCAAACCAAATACTATTATAAGTCCCTTACACACATCCAACATGACTTTTATATGTTAAACATACAAAACTATGAATGCATTATCTATAAATATAATGTGGGTTTCCAATGTAGAGCTGTTGTTATTGATATAAAATTTCCATCTTACTTATTCTTATACCATTTTCAAATATTATTAAATCTTGTAGATATAATAACATAATTATATAACATAATTATATAACATGTAATTTGATGTTATGATTTAATAACATTACCTAGATCAATATCTTATTCTATAAAATGGTAAATGAAAAAATCATTCTTTTATATGGAGGGATACATCTTGATGAAACAGTGTTGTTAGTTTTTTATAATATACATCCATGCATATATATGAAATTGAATTAATATTTACATTTGATATTCATGACATTATTATAATTCTATATTTTAATATATAATATACTTTCTTATTATTCAAATCATTTATAAATGATAACAATAGTATTACGTACGTGTTGATTACCCATAACACAAAGTGACATGATTCTTTATTTCATCACTCCATCACAAGGTCAGTATATAAAATTGTATATAAATAATATAGTATAATATTTCTAATATATTAATAATTATTTTAATATAAAATTATAAATACATTATTTTCCTCCTTATTTTGGAATGTAAAAAATGATACTCATGTGTATGTACTACCTAAAGTCTCTATGATTATAACATAATTGTTTTTTCATTAAAAAATTATAACGGTCGGTTTTAGAATTTTAAGTAATTGATAAAACTTAATTATTTCATTATTATCTTTCTTTATTTGATGTAATAATTATATATTTTCCATTTTCAACCTTTTGAAAATGTTATAGAAATATGATCTGAATATCATTTAAATGACCTTGGTGAACTTATTAGATATAGTATTTCAATATATAATGGTAATTAATAATATAAAACAACAAAAAATAAAAAACTGTATTTTTAATGTAAATAATTAACAAAATATTATTATTTAGGATGATAAAGAACATATGTGACCATTTATACGCGATGTAAGTCATTATATCTTAATTTCAAAACATTAGGTAATGTTCTGATGTATTACAACAATCTTCATTTCCATGGTGAGAACAATTCCCTTATATATTTTTATCATAAATATTTATTAATGAAAGATAATTTAAATCAGATATCAAAATATTTCAACCCATTTTATTTGAGATGAATGTTATAATGTAAAAAAGAATTTTATAACACGGTTCAATTTCATTATGTTATATTAATTATTCTTTAACAATGTTGTTCCTCTATTATGACTAAATTTAATTCATACCTATTTTATTATATAATTATTTTTTTTGAATTTATCAGTGATCAGTTAATCACTTAATGGATTAATTAACACATCAAAATATATTATATTTATAATGGTTATATTTTTTTAAATTCACATATGATTGTGTCATGATACACGTTTTTCACCATGATTTCCCTATATTGTGTACTTACATCCACATTAATAATTTTTTGAAAATTAAATTATAAAATTAATTGTTTTTGATGAGTTATATCATACTATTCCTTTCATTTAATTGTGATCCAATTAATACTATATTAGTAAAGGGTCTATGTTAAAATTTAATTTCATTTTGAGTTTTCTAATTTTCATGTTTACCATTTGAAAATAATGTTATATTATTTTCATAAATCATATATAATTTTTTCTCCTTTGGTTACTTATGTATTTTATATGATTAGTTCCTAGATATTACTTTACTATTTATTGGAAAATCATAAAATATGTTTATAATTGAAACCAATACATTGTCTTTATTTTAAACAAGGATCTTAATTTTCCATATCAATTTATAAAAAAAATTTATCATGAATTTCATTTTCTGGTAATAAATGAATTATAAATGTTCTCTTACAAGATATATAATCACATAAAAAATATAATAGTAAATTTAATATTATTTTCTACTTAGGATCATTTGAATCTCTATAAAAATTATTTTATAGAATATTTAATTTTAATGTTTTCTAAATAAATGGATATTTCCACCATCTCATCCATTATTTTCATTTATGATTCCATTACAATACATTAAGGTTATTCTCATAGAAATTTACTTTCACATTATTTTGTTAATTTTCATTTTGAAAAAGTCATATTAAATATGCAAAGTATTATTCCTCTAAAAATGTCCCATGATCTTATAGAGGTATTTCTATATATTAGAAAATAATTTTATGATTATAATGATTTTTTTATGGTGAAAAATATATTCATACAATATTCATTCATTCTTTTTATGGGTTATGATTGTGAAGATAATTTTTTTATAAAACACCTATCCTTTGAAAAAATTATTGTTTTATAATATGATGAATGTTTCATAATCTAGTTTTACATAGATATAGATAATTAATTATGTGTTGGGTGGTCCGGGAATTATATGTCCCTATAATTTATTGGGTATTTATTATAGTACAAATATTATTATTTAGGATGTTGACTGTATTGGTTATTCCACTAATAAGAGTGATTTCATAGAGTGACATAAAGAAGATGTTATAAGAATGTAAAAGACTTTTCTATAATTGAGAATTATTTTTCAAGGAAATTTTTATATTTAAAATGTTAATATAATGTTATTTAAAAAAATTATTACAAAAATTAATACTAATTAGCTGTGTTTTAACAAAAAAACCATGGGCTGTCGTGTTTTCTAAGATAACCCATAGGATTATAATTTTTCCCTTATGTATTTATATGAATGTTTTTATGAAAAAAATTAGGTCGTGATGTAGATTTATTTTGTAATTAATTTATTATTTGAATTAAATCATTATTATGATAAAATAAAACTCTCATTTAATAACTACTGGTTTTGAAATATACGAATATTTTTATAAATTTCATATTATATGCACAAACTAGAATTTTGGTTCTCATCCCATTTTATTAATTATTAATTAAAGTTCCATTGGATGAATTAGAACTACGCAAAAAATTACGATTATTCTATGGGGATTCAACTATAAATTAGTTAATGTGTCTTAACTAGTTATTATATTAAATTAATTTTATCTTTTGTTATGATTAAATTTATATTGAGTGAATTTGTCCACATTTTTTTAAAACTGTTGGATTTGGGATTGTTTTTAATAATTCTATAAAACTCTAAATATAAATGATTCCTAAAATACAGTAAAAAAAACCCATTAATATATATCAAGAATTTATGGGTTAAAAATGATCAGGTCCTTATAATATCGTTATTTAAATAATTAATTAAGAAAAGACATTTTAGTTATTAAGAGTCACTGAAACATGAATTTCATCAATTTATCATCATAGATCTTAACAAAAACTTATATTAAATTAAATTATTGCTTTATAAAATTTCATAGATCATCTATTTATATGTCATGGTTTATCTATCAGTCATATACATTTGGAAATTTATAGATAACAACACTTATATTGTGATACTTATTCAGAGCAATAAATATTAATAAAACAAAATTTTGATATTATGTAATAACATATAAATATGTATAGATATATGTTTATAATTAATATGTGTCAGTAGTATAAATGGTTATATTTTGGAAGAAATTTCATTAGTATGAATTTAATAAACATAATTTAATTATTCTTAACATTGGGTGCATATATTGAATTAATCCTGATTGGGGTTTGTTTTTACATCCCATATTTATTACATTTAGACATGTTTTTATTAAGCCACAAATTTCATTTATAATGTGAAAATACTTATTATTTTATATAAAATATAATTAATTATATTTTAATCATTATATTATGAATTTAATTTCAATACCACTATTGAAATTCATTTTAATCGAAATGTATTTTAATCCATAAGTTTCTTCTTATGCTGTATTATGATTCTTGAAGACGTGTTACATATTATGTTTCATGACTTTTTTATATTATTAAATTTATTTACTATAATATTAATGTTATATAAATTATTATATTTTTAATTTCTTGATTATTCTAAACTGATTCACGTTATTTTATATGAATTGAATTTGAATCATGTCTTATCTAAGGCATAAGAATTTTTTGTAACAAAATTTTTATTGATTGAGTAATGGTTGTACTGTTGTAATTATTAAAAAAAGATTTGTAAATTATATCATTTTACATTATTCTCCACTATTATATTATTTTTTTAATTCACAAATACCTTGTCAATTGTATCACTCTTCATAGACTTTGTACCTTGAAAGGGTTTTTTATTACTCAAATATCCATTTATTAGGTTATAACGTTTTATCCTGAAAATATATTTTCCATTCATGGGTACTATAAATAAAATTAATTATAATATGATATTAATATTAAAATTTTAGAAATTGATGTTTCGATAAACATGAATTAATTTTTACCTTTCTTATAATGTTAGTTTTGTACAAATGTATTTAAAAAATAAAATAAATTGGATTTCCTTTCACTTTATTAAAATTTTTATTTCTCTCCACAATGATCAAATATAAATTTAAATTCATCTCATTGATATGTCACTAGAAACATTTATTATAAAAAAATCATTTAAAATTATTTCATATCACATTTTCAAATTATATCATTGAAATATACATGAAATTTTTTACTATATGTCAATGATAAAAAGGTTTTATATAAAATATTATATATTCTAACTACAAATTTCATTAAAACATTCTATATTATTTACCCAAATAGGGAATACATTTCATGATTTATCTTATAATATATATATTTATATATATTATACTATGGATAATTTGACAAACAGTATCAAACAATTCAACATTGATACCATCTTTTTTGATATCGATCCAAGTGTTATTTTAATGTTGTTTTATTATTTCATTTATGCTCAAATCCTTTTGTGTTTCCTTTGTTTAACAAGGGATGTAAAATTTTAAAAACATACACATTCATTCTATGGATTTATTTTGATCATTTTTTATATAATTTCCTTAACTATATAATCATTTCTTTATATAATGTGAACATTTCATTTAACAAAATTATGATTAGATGATCTTTAACTAAAAATAGTTTTGTACTATAATATATAAAAATATTATATATTTATATATTTTTTCCAATATATATGTTTGAAGGATGCTTAATTTTGTATTGGTTCACCATCCCCATTCATTATATGGATGTGTTATGATCATATTATCCCATTTATTTGCATGGGGAAAATAATTCAAGAAATTATTAATTATAGGATGCTAATGTAGGTTGGTTATGTAATTTCACAATGTATTTCTCCTTATATATTGATACAAATATTTATTTAGATACATTTTCTATTACAAATTTTATAAAATGTCTTGTAAAACCTTATGGTCAATGAATTGGTGTTAAATGAGTTAATGGTGTTTACCAACAGTATATGGACCTATTAATGAATTGATACATTTTATGAGATAAAAATAGAATTTAGTGTTCACCTCTCCCCACATTTTTTTTCTTGAAACAAGTACAAAAATATATTTTTAATGTCCATCATTATGAATTCAAGCAATATGAAATAATTAATTATGGTTAACAATGTTTTATTATAATATATTGGATATAACATTCTCTAATAATATGTTTATTATGAATTTATTCATCTTATTTAGTATTTATATATTATTTATGAAATTATTCTGTTTTAACAAAATCAGGTATGTATTTAACTTATATATATTTTGATAACTTCCATATTTGTGATTCCATTTTAATAGGTTATAATGTAATGTATTTCATAGGATATTAGTAGAGTAATAACATTTGTTGGGTATTTTTAGGAGATATTGAAGAATAATTATATATTATATATATATTGATAATTTGTAAAATATTTCTACAGAAGAGAAATACATGGGATTTATTAGTTTAATTTTTTCCTTAATATCTAATGTTTAAATCATAAAAGGTCTTGGGAATATTTGTTGTATAATATTTTCATTGTGTATTTTAAATATGGTATAGTTATGTTCAATAATTTAAATGTGGTATTGATATTTGTTTGTAATGTATATTTTTATAGAACTGGTTCCTAGACATTGGGTCTAGTGAATCACTTTTAGTATTAAAGAAGTATTTAGGTATCATTAAAGTTTTATATGAGTATTGTGAATAACTAAAGTGATTATACTAATTTCAAACTTACATATAACACTATATTGATAGTATATGATTTAATGATGAGGTAATAATGAGATTTTTATTTCAGTTATTTATATAGTATAACATTAATGAAAACACTAGAAATAATCTAATGCATGGGATGGAAACTGAATGATTTCATAGTGTCTTATGTATGTTGATTTCTTCGAAATTTCATTTTTTCTAGGATACTTGAAACATGATTTGGCTATAGTCCAAATTAATATTTGAGTAGTTACCTCGAGAAAGGATAATTTGGTATTGATGCAATATTTTCTCTAGTGTAAGATTAATAAGCTAATGGTGCACATGTATATTTACCCTCCTAGGGACATTTTTTTGTTCATTCACATATCTCCTTTGATTCTTTTAGAAATTTGAATATTTTTATCTAGGATTACATAATATTAATGTTACTATATATATGATATATATAATTATTTATATTCATTAGTTACAGAAAATATTGATTTTTATATTCCTTCTTCAAAAAATAATATACTAATTTGATAGAATAAATTTCATCGAATATTTGGTTTAGAATCTTTTAATACTATTTTAGTAATTTTTCATCTATATATTGTAAATTACGTGAAAAATTATAGATAGAATCTAAATCAATGTAACATAAGATGAACTAAGAATTATATTTCATATGATAATGGTTATATAGGTTAAAACGATATTTAATCAAGTTCAGTTTTATGAAATATTGGTTAACATGATAGTGTTATAATTTGAGACATCGTGATGATAAAATCTCTTATAGGCACTTAGGATAATTGTATTATAATGATTTTTAGTCATGTTAAATCCTTTCGTTTTAGTAATGAATGATTCCTGATAGAACTATGATAACAATGTATTACAGGGAAATTGCCGAAGATATTCCAATAAAAAACCTATTGGGTTACGAGATATTGTGAGAAATATTCATATTTTCCAAAACCATCTATGCCAAAAAATGATTTATTTTATTTAATCAATGTCACAAATACACCAAATAATATAAATTCTATAAGGAACTAATATTATATAATCTATATGTTTTTTCATTAAATAAGAAATAATATATTATATTTCAATTTTTCTGTTACGTTAAGGGTTTTTGATAATTAGTTCATCATTATTACCAAATAAAATATAATGTCACAATGTTTACACTTCCACTTAGCATCTTTTTTCTCACAATATTACGAAATAATGATATAACAGGTTTTGGTTTGTTGTAATATCTTCCCAATTATCATATTGACCTCACCATTGGCCTTAATCATCAATAAAACAATGAGAAAATAATTTTTAATCATTGGATGATAAAAAATTTATTACTAAGGGTATTATAAAAATAAATAAATAACACCTTAATTCTATGTATTCAAATTATAAAAAATATATATTTCTTAATAAATGTACATCTCTGAAAAAATATGTTCATACGCATTATAATATACATCCCTTACAAAATCATTTGATAAACCCTTGTATGAAATCATAAAGGAAATAAATATAAAAAAATAATCATTATAATAATTAAAAATTTATAAATATATTTTAAAAAAGTTATATATTTTTCCTTAATGTAGTACTCTAATCTTTTCCTTATAGATATTATCATTATAATACCCCATTAGATAATAATATTTCCATAAAACTATAAAAAAATAATAGATAAATCATTTAGAAATCATGGGAAATAATATCTGTGTCACTCTTATAATCACTCATGAAAATTTTTAAACATGTTCTATAAACTCTAATAATCTCATATCTTATACATATATCTTATTAAATATATAAATTTACCGAATGCATTTGTGAGATATGTTGAGATCACCATTAATCTTGATATACAGTGGGATCCCCCATCCCCAAGCTATATCCAGCACCCCCGTCATCATTAATAATTCCCAAGGAAAAACAATATAATCATAACACATGTAAGATTTAATTTTCATCATGCTATGAATAAAAATATTCTTTCCACCCCTAAAAAATTTCTAGATATTAAAATATCGATTACATTTAAAACCATTATTTAAAATACACAGATAAAAGTGAATAAAGGTTTTCATTTAAAAAAAATTGATATTCTATTAAATGAATACAAACAACATGGAATGGATAGAGTAGTGTGAGAATCATTTTTTCCATATACATTAAAATTAGAAAAAAACATTTTACATTTTTGACAAAATGTTCCCCATAAAATATGTAAAAATACTCTTTCTTAATTTCATTAAATGAAATATGAGATAGAGGAATTATTATTTCTAATTCGATAATTTACATAACAATACCATCGTATTATAATTTTATGAACAAGGATATGGAAGTTAATTTGTTATAGAATAGATACTTAAGAC
This sequence comes from Viscum album, assembly GCA_963277665.1. Lineage (NCBI taxonomy): Eukaryota > Viridiplantae > Streptophyta > Magnoliopsida > Santalales > Viscaceae > Viscum > Viscum album. Next base: position 233,004,272 of record OY728157.1, on the reverse strand, counting down.
CATTTAAATATTGTTTTAAAGGTAAATTATCCCTTATCTCTAGAATGGATCATCATGTAGGTTCATTAAATTTATAAATACTAAACATTTGTTAATTTTCACATTGTTAAAACATTTTTATTTCTTAATATTTCTATTACTTTATTTACTTCAATATAATAATGAATTACATAATCATAATAATCCACATTTGATGATTTGTTTGAATTTTATAGATATTTCAAAAATGAATTTGGTAGATTGGACATGAAAAATTAAAAACAATTAAATCCTCTTGAAAATTATTATCATTAATAAAATATAATTTTTACATAAACTGTGATTTTAAAACTAACTAGAAATGATAGTTATGGAAAATGAATTTCATTAATGTTATAAATACGATGGGTCTAGTGAATACATTTATAATATTAACACTTTTCAATGAACTGGTGGGAAATAATATATATTTTTATCTATAAAATATGATTATGACATTAATATTTTTTATCTTTTAATAAATTTATATTTTCAATCCATGTGATTTAGTGAAAAAATGAATGACATTGCTCCGTGGAGGGGGTAATGCACATGTACGAACGAACGATGTTATGATTTTCAAATATATGGAAATCATAGAAAATAGTTGATTCATTTTCATTTAATAATAATATATATGTAATTAATATAAAATATTTTTACCTTTAAATAGTCATTATATCCACCCATGAGAATAGTTAATAGAAGATTTATTACATCAGTTAGTGAAGTGTTAGTCCTTCGTACAAATGAACGAAGAATTAATATCCCAGTTAATGGAAGTTTTGATGGACACATGTTTTCAAATGAGTATAATAATATAAAATTATATTAAATATTATTATATTATAATTTCATATATTTTTTATTATATTTGAAGGACGAATAAGAAGAAATAAAATGAAAATAATCAATTCTGAATTATTCAACATCTTGAAAAAACTCGTTAGGATTGTATCTATGGGGTTTCCAGATTAGTTTTAATATAATACCAGGTACCCAAGGACATGTGGGGGGGGGAGGGTTAAGAAGGCTTTTCTATTAGTATTGGATAAACAAAATGGATTTTGAAGAGTGTAGGGGATAATATAGGGGTTCTAATTTATTAGGGGGAGAGAACTGAACTAAAATTATCAAAAAGGCAAAAATCTATTAGTGTAATACTTAAGATAAATGGATAAGAAAATGATAATTTCCCAAAATTATTATATAGGTGGTAGAAATATTACCTGAACATAGTATTGATACATAATATTAATTTTATCCTTTATAACATTATTATAGAAACCTTGTAATCTTGGTTAAAAACTAATAATTTTAATTTTAATTTTTCTTATTTTTTTAATTCATAATGAACAAAAAATTAATTGAAATTATTACATATTATTTGTTTTTATGATTTAAATTATAAAATCCGTTATATATAATTAAATTTTTATAATTTAAATAATTTAATTTTCAATTAAACATTTAAAACTTGACAAAATACATGTTTCGATATTTTTTATTCTAATATATAAAAGAAATTATACCATAATAGAGAAATAAATGTATCCAAAGGATAAAAATTTTATTAAATTAATCGAATATATGATAATGTAATTTTTGAACCAATAAAAATAATAAAAATTCATTGAAAACAATAGATATTAATGGACTATTTTCTTCAAAAATTATATTTTCCAACATCCACTATAAATTTAATATTTTTGGAATATTTAATAAACCTAATCAAATTTTGATTTCATGAATTGAAAAATAATATACATTTTATTTAATTAAATTTCACACATTTATAAATTTATCTTTTACTAGAAACCATATTATAAATGAAATCATATTTATTAAGAATAAAAATATTTATTTTTATTAATGAATTACCTAATATTATTATTATCAATATAATATAATAACATCTAAATCATAAATATTAATCCATTATGAAATAAAATTACTACTGACATCATATATGATGTAAAATTCATCCCACCTATGAACATTGTTCTCACAAAATGGTATTCATTAAATAAATAAGTGGGGTTATTTTTCCTTCATAGCAATTTTATTCCAATTTTTATTCACAAACAATATATTATTCCCCAAAAAATGTAGTGACTCGATTTATTTATCATTAATAGATATTAGATTTCATAAGTACATTATACTTATTCCTTAAAATAATGGTTTTGTTCCACTTGATGTACCTCAAGGCTCAAAATATGACATTCATTAGACTTAAATTTTTCAAAAAATTAAATATGAAATACGACATGTAGTTGAGGTAAAATCAGAAAAATTCCACTCAATAAATAGATAATATCACACTCACTATGATATAATATTATCCAATTATCCTTGTATGTTACTTTTCCATTTTACCAAAATTTGTAATACATTTCTATATGGATACATTATGAAACATATGATCTTCTACTTTGAATGAAAGATCATTACTCTAGTTATATGTGCTTCTTTTTTATCATCCATGTGCCTTCCTCATGTAGTAACTACTCATATCCACTATATCCAAAATTTAAAATTCAAATTATACTATAAACAAAAAGTTTTCCTTACATTCATCCCAAAAAGATTATACTCGACCCAAATTTCAATATAATTTTTCAAAAGTTTACTTCTATATAATATAATAGAAACTATTATCATAAGAAAATTTGTATCATCTACCTGGGATCCACTAAACATTTCCCTAAACTGGTCGGTCACAGAGCCTCATATGAACCTCCCCATACACATGGGTAATAACTAGAAGTGAGAGTATATAAGGGTTTGGTGTGGAGAATATTCCCTTAAGATATGAGTATCAAAACAATATCCCAATTGAATAGAAACACATACTAATAATTTAAATAAAAAATAAAAGCTATAAAATACAGGAAATGGTAATAATAATTAGATAAAATGTGTGTTTCATATAAAAAAATATAATCAAGTCATATAGTTATAAACAATAAAATAAATACATGGAATAAGCATCCATTACACGAAATTCATCAAAAGTACAAATAATAAAAAAGGCTATCTCCAAATAGCATTATAGTCAATTGATTAGTCCCACATTCACCTTATCCTATTCCATAATCACTCATACACTGTATTGTCGGATGTTTACCATATCCCTACCTGCATACATGATGTTATTTAGGTAATAAATGCATGCGTGAAAATGGAATTAGATAATACTCAGTAGGACACCACAAACGATGTATATAAAAATTTTTGTATGTTAATATAAACTAATGTATTATGAATTTATAATAGGAATACAAATTTTAAAAGTTAAAGTTATAATATCTATTCTACTAAGGCCCACTATGACCATGTAACCATAACATAAAGTCTAACTTTAAGACATGTTAAGTATCATCAATGGCCTATGTTGAGTAATCAAGTATCAAAACTAAATGGGATATGATCAAACTCCAAGGACCCTGTAATCCTTTTCTATTCCATGAATTGTATCCATAGAAAACATGTTAATCGATTGGTAAGATATAGAGGATAAAGTCCAAGGGTATCCAATCATGTCATATCCAATGTATAGAAATTATCAACGCATCTAAGAAGTTCATTGGTGTCATACCGCAAACCCTCCATATTGATGCCATACGACGAGTCACCAAATCAGTTCCATACCACTTGTCCAACATCTATTACATATCCTATCATTCATCATTAACATGATAATATAAGTGAAAAATGGACCATATAAATTTCAATTTCCATTTCCATTTAGATAATCACTACCCATTAATTGTAAATTTTGTAATTATAATCAAGCCAAGTGATTCTCAATTAATTCCTTTAATTTAAAAACAAAAGGTTATTTACGGTTATATTAATCTTTAACAATCTACTCAGTTCTCATATATGAACCAAAGTAAAGAAAATAATTATTAACTCACCCCAAGGGTATAATTATCATGGAAAATGGAATGATCAGACTCCATAGAGGTTCTTTGTTGATTTAACCATGTACAAACATGTGTAAAGGTGATATAGAATGTATAAAACAATAATTATTCATTTAATTTATGGTTTCTTAATTTTGGCAGTAACACGCAGATTGACTGACATGTGACATTTTTGAAAAGGTATAAAAAACAAAAAATTAAGGTAAAATTTATATTCCATGAAACTAGTGCTTATAGTATTTGAATTGTTGAATACTATCCCTTTTAATAACCTAGATCTTATTAAAATGTAATAATAAATGAAAAAAAATGAAAATTAGTCATATAATATCACACTGATATAGAATCATTGAGGGTGAAATTAAGAAAGGGAAGAAGGTTACAAACAAGATCTATTACCAGTAGTGATCCAACATAATAAAAAAACGTGAATATGAGTCCTTATGTTAATGATCCTTCAAAATATAAGTATATCGTGGAGGGGGATTTCATTATTTGGAGATGTCTATTAATTAAAAATTGGAATAATTTTTTTCTATAATATTTAAATGAAAGAGTAGAAAAAACATTAAAATTTCAAATAATACAAGGGGAACATGGATTGGATGAATAGTTGTCCACCCATGAACATAAAACTATATCATGGATAATAGACCTACACAGTTAGGTAGCATGGTATGTCGAATCATACTTATCCCAGGTGCTTCCCAGGGTGGATCACTGTAGCACCCCACACGATCTGTCTAAATCATGTAACATCCAGCACCTGGTTATGTCAAATGACACTCCTTCCCCTTCCCTATATAATATAGAGTTATATGCTCTAAACAAGCCTCAGACACTGCTAATTCATTCCATAAGTCATTAGGAAAAATAATAAGGCTGAACAATAGGACATGAACCAAACATAAAAAAGATAAAAACCCTCATTGAAAAACCAGGTATCTTACAATATCCTCCTCTTAGAACATCTCATCCATGATTTGTCCCAATATAGCTGCAGTGGAATCAAAAAGTGTTCCTTCCACGAAGAACAATCATTTTTGTTACTCTTATAGGTCTATTCCCCACCCCCATGAACATTGGGGGATAGAACCCAGTCTAGTGGGACTAAATATCCCAGAGGTGTTTTCATGCTCCAATAAATGATAAGTATATGGTTCTCTTCGATGGCAGCATACACGTTCAAATAAACCTCATCTGACTAAAGAATATGAGACGGGTTGGAGTGAGAACAATGTAATTAATATAAAAGGGAGAAGTTATGCATGGATCAGTACCACTAAGGTAACTTCAACCAATAATATAACAACCTAAACCTTTTAAAATTCTTTAAATATCCAACATATAGAGGTGAAATATTCCCTTTCCTCTATATTTATCTATTCACATCCCTATGTATGATACGTCAAATTTATCAATCCCGACCATTATCTATAGAGTCCAAATATGATGATTGATATATGATTTATGTATATTCTGAGTTATATAAATATGTTCCCTATTTTTGTATATTAAGAATGAATTCTGTGGAAGGATATGATATCTAAGTATCATTACATCCCCTACTTCTAACAAGTATATAGGTGATCTAAAATTGTTTTATCAATTCCCTCATAGGTTCTCATCTTTATAGTCACATAATAATTTTTAGAGTAGTATAACTCAATCGTGGGTGTATGATTATCCCATGAACCCCAAAAATCAATGAAACATTCTCGAATAATATCCTCTAGAACCAAAATATTTCACTCTGACAACCCATTGCACTGAGGGTGGTATGTTTTGATCAAAACAACCTATGAACCCAACTCCCTTGAAAAACATTTTCAAAAGAGACATTTGAACTAAGAGTATATATCAAATAATATATTACATGGAACCCCACAAATGTTGCCATCCATAAAGATATATAGGAATCCTATGATTATCTATAGATAAGGACTCCATGAGAAGCATGAAAATAATGATATTCATCTTCTTATCTACAATGTAAAATATTTCATCAATATCATGGGGTGACCTCAATAACCAGGTCATGAAATCCTCGGGAAAATAATCTCATTTCCACTTTGTAATGGGAAACTACTATAATCTCCCCATAGTTCACTAGTGTTCTACAATCGCCTGTTGATGAGTGGAAAACAATGATACAAAATCTACTATATCATACTTTATACAATGACATCAACACTAGAAGAGTAAATCCAATTATATCATGTTAATACACAGACACAATTTCCATATAGAGTCATGAAACTCTCAAATTAACTCTTCTTGTACGATTGTTGGAAAAAAAACCTAACATAAATGTGTAGAATTTCATATAATCCAAAAACCCATCATGATAGTAGATACTCACCTGTGAATATCTCACTTATGGCTATCCCCTTGGAGATTGAAAATTCACAATCTATTATGATATCCATATTTCATGAATTAACTACCCAAATGATAGAGAAATGACTGCCCAGAAATACCGTATACCTCCACGTGTATCTCATATAATAAGGCCATTAACATTCATTCACCACTAGACACTCAAATTTATTAGTTCACAATAATTCATATTAGATAATCGGCTACTAAATTTCTTCTACAAGGCATATAGGCTATCTAAAATTCAAACAACTATATATACTCAATCCAAAAGTTCTTTATAATGTAATACTCGCAAGGAATAATAAATTAATTGATTCTTTTTTGATAGGTATACACCACAAATTTATATCCTATAGTGTATTTATTCCAACATTAGAAGGCATACATTTATATAGAAAACATGATATCATGGGTATGATAATTAATTATATGTTGTCCCAACTGGATAACTTGTATACCAAAAATCATTCTCGCTAAATCATGATAGCTCCCAACCCGATGCTTGATGAATATTACTTAAACACATATTTTTCTAGGATTTGGATTAGTTATGTATAGTGTTAAAGTCAACTAACAATTTATCTTCTAGAAGGCCTTATCACTTCCTTCAAGACATATTAATTTCATAACCTTTTTGGTTCAACTAGTGAGTGGCATAGATTGAAGTGACATTTCATGGGTGAAACAAATATAATGACCATCCCAACCTAATAAGCTTTGGATTTCAAAGGAATTCATTTGATTTTCTCAAGAAACAATGATACTCACCTTTTATAGGTTCATCAAAAGCACTATCTCTTATATTATGTGACATAAGAAGTGAATTTTCTGTATACATAATTTAAAAATATCATTATTTGAATATATTTGATTATCACTCAGTGTATTTAATATAATTTCAAGGGGTTAGGAATAATATATTCAATTTTGAGAATATAACATTATTTCATACACAAAAACCACCATGAGAGAATCTTAATAAGGGTTGAAAACATTATCAATAATGTCACTAAAAACGATGGGTGTGTTTGTGATAAAAAAACAACATAACCACATACTCATAATGGACATACCTATTATAGAATACTGTAAGAAATTTTTCTAACAATAAAACACATACTTGGTGATAATATTAATTGAAATTATTTTTTTGGGAAAACATGATCTCCTTAGAGGTTGGAATAGAGGTCATTTAAATTGAGAAAGGAATCCAATTTTTCAATGTCAACAAATTAAATTTTAGGTAATTTATATAGATTTTATATATTTCATAACGTTTCCTCATGAAAAGAAATGTAAAACTCCTCAAAGATGTATTACTTATCTACCCCAATTTCATCAAAGTACCACATTTTCCACTTGATCTGCCACTACATGGTAATAGATAACTAATGAGGAGGAATAGATACTGGTACAACCCCTATTACTAGTTCTATTATAAAATCTACATCTCTATTGATGTATCCCTAAAAAAATAAGAAAGGATGATATTGCTTAAAATACTGATTTTGAGAAGGAATTTAGCCTTACATATTCCATTATTTTATACATATAAGAATGAATTACTGGCTATCAACCCATGAAGTCCATGATGCTCGGGTCATTCCCAACTCACCGAGACATCCAATTATAACTTGTGGACATATTTACCACCCTATGGTGATCTAAAATATACTTTTATACAATATCAGTCAATATGGGAATGGTAATAAATAATTGAGTCTATTACAATTATCAAATAGAATCATTTAATCTTGAGGATAAAGATATCCACTTGAAAATAATAACCACCAATTTGGAGGGGATATTTGTGGAATTTTTAAACAATTTTTAATTGTACTTCCAATGGAGTTTAAATATCCATGATACCAATAAATCAAAAATTCTCAGGTCCATGTCTTCCATCATTATCCAAAAAAAATTAAACATTTTTGGGGACCCATATCAAAATGTGAAGATAATATATTAGATGTTATTATGATCATACCGCACACTGTTGATGGCCAGACACTCTGCTCACTAGGTATAGTCAATGCTAAATAAATGTAGACCAAATTGTATCCCTGAGGAACAAATTTACTACCATGAGAAGGCCCAATATACTATCGTAGTGAAATTGGTGTCTATATCCCATGGTTGGGACCAAATATATTAATGGAATGAAATTAATTATTATAGTCCTTGGCTTGATTTCGATCTTTACATCATACACCTAAACCCATAGTTGGTGTCATCCCACTCTCACAAACTGCTAAATGGAAGGCCATTCAAATCAATTATTTATGGACCATCATGTTGTATGTTAAAAACTCAAATTTGTTTCTATCACATTGAATCCTCATGTTTCATAGCCTCACACAAAAATGGCATAAAACATAATAGAAAATAAATATTCTCTAATTGGTACTTCACTTAAGAGAGGTCTCAAAAAACATCTTCCTGTCACTTGAATCTACCCTACCAGGCTGGAAAATTAAACCAATCTATTGTGTACTGATATTTTTTCTCAAGTGACAATTAGTAATAATTTCTTTATTTAAATGTTCAGATATTTTTTTCTTCCAAAAAATGATCGACCGTGATTGGCATGAAATCTTGGGACCTTCTTCAAAGTTTTTTCCCCAGATGAATCACTAAAAAGTTAGATTGGTTAAAAAACTAAATATCTATAATGTGAGCTGAATATTCTATAATAGACATAGAAAAATTCCCAAGATTCACTATATCTATTGTTTTCTCATCCCTCGATTTCTCAAGGAAAAAGGATCCATAAAAACCAAATTTTAAATCCCTCTAAAATAAAATCCAATATAGATATGCAGGGTTCATTGAAACCCAGCAATTCTTACTTCATTAACAATAGCATATAGATCATGATATTCATCCTCCTTTATAAAGGTGTCTCTAGGTGCTTGAATATAGAAAATTTGGTTCTAATCCAAATATCAGTAGGCCAAGGGTCACCATCCCCTAAAAATGTTAGTGGATGATACTCCTAGAACTCACGTGTAAACTCTTTCATAATCGAGGAAATCCATGAGAATCCCTAAATAGATTGCATGTTGTGTAAGAGATCATATCAAAACTAGGAATCATTACCCTTATCAAGTATAATTGGTGGGACCACAAGTTTCAGTACTAGAGGTTTTACAAGTGGAACACAGATTTCCACCTATAGAGCATGGCCATCACCACCCTCTTGGTGAAAACCTGGATGCCATCACTATATAATATCAATAAAAATTCCAATAACATTCATAAAAAAATATTTGATAATGACTAAATCACATAATATATGAATAGGGTAGGTATATGCCTTATGATATATGATTCATACCACTCTTCTAGCTCTTAAATCTTGGTCTGTGAGACATTATTATCAGATGAAACTAGTTTATACTTCCAATTAGCCACTATTAAGGTTGAGTCAAGGTCATGATATCTACTATAATACAGGGATTATAGTATTCCGAGTTATAATTGAATGATATAGTGAAATTCTCCTTTTATGTTACAATTGTAACCTTCAGTTAAAGACAACCACTTCAATTCATACTTTATAGTCTATTGATTTGAATATATAGTTTTTTTAAATATTCATCAAGGGTTGAATTATATATAATACCATATATAATTTATAAACTCCAATAAAAATTATAAATTTAAATATGGAATCCATTTATTCACAATTATAAACATGTCCTATCCATCAATTCGATGTTCTATGAATCAGTGTTCCATAATTGACTACATAAGATGTCTAAATCAGTATATATAAGGAAACACTATCTAGTTAATAAACGAATATTAAATAACCAGTTATGTTCATCATTACTAAAGAAGTATTTCTAGTCAAATATTTATAATAATTAATGGAAAAAATATAAAAAATAAAATTTAGTCATGAAATCTATGTTATATGACATGAAATATTCCTAGAATGTGAATTTATTAGATGCCTAAAAAGATGCATGGGACCAACATCTCAATCTATAATAGTTTAAGGAAACAATTTAATTCACAATAAACTGGACAAATCATTTGTTTCACCCATCATTTATATTAGATCAAAAGTAATATAAAAATTAGATCATCAAATACCAGTCCAATGTAATTTGGTTATTCACATTATGTGAGTTAACTACACTCAAGAAGAGATCATTAGAAAATATAAACTCATTTATATTATATTGGGTTCAAATCCCAAATAGTTTGATTAAATGAAAAAAATATCATATATGATACCAAATTGTATCATCCCAGACCGGGACCCACTAAATGTTTCCCTGTATTTTTGGTTCATATAGCCTCAAGCACAACTCCTCATACCATAGAGTCCAACGACTAGCAGAGAGGGTATATGATAGTATGATGGGGAGAATGTACACTAATGGTCATAGTAACATTGAGGTAATATAAATGAATAAAAAGGAATAAATATACTATCATATAGAAATAGAAGGTAAATCATCCAGTCAATCAAGATATTAATCAATACCAAGGGAAGTGTCATATAGAAAATGATGTTCATGTCATGGTGTAGTACAAAATACATGTAATACATGTAACCATGCATCCAAAAGAATACATTTATCCAAAATATAACAGAGAAAAAAAATTATTTCTCAAAATATTATCAAGATCTAGGGTTCGGTATAGTGATCCGCTACCCATATGCTACAATCAATTAAGAAAGATCCATAGGGTGATTTCCTATATCCCTATATTCAACCATTATGTTTGTTTGTTTTTTAAATGGTAGGCTAAATATGGTGTGAGATAACACAAAGTAAGACACCACCAGTGATGTCTATAACATGTCCAGTACAAAAATATAAGATGAAACAGTTTGTATTTATAATAGGAATAAATCATATAAATGTATAATAGATAATTTCTAGTCTACCAATACTCATTTTGATCCAGAACATATAACATATGGGATAACTATAAATCCTTGTAATATTCATCAATGGGATACAAAAACTATTAATGTTCCATACCTACATTAACAAAGACCAACAACTAATGACCAATATATCCTTTTGTAGTTCACAAAGTGCATCCATAGAAAACTCAATAAAGGCATGGGTGGATCCCTAAGAGAATGTCCATGATTGTACAAGAATGATAGATTCATGGTTTAGAAATGCCTGAAGTATATATGGGTGACATCGATGTTATATAGTGTTCCCTCTTCATTGGTGTCATAGAGTGAGTCCCCACATCTATTCTATACAGTCATTTTCATCTATTACATACCATTCAATGTGTCGTCAACATGATCATATAAGGGAATAAAAGACAATATATTGTTTATTCCCTTTAAAACATAATTCATCAAAATAATATCAATAACAATTTCATAATCACTCATAATGAAATTGATTCCACATATCAATAATTTCATATAAATATTAAATGGTTGTTTTAGGATATTAAAAAAATTAACAATCTAAAAAATTCTTATTAGGACCCACAGTAAATATATGCATTATATAATCACCACAAGGGTGAAATTTTCTAGACCAAGTAAACAACGCGATACATGGATCGTTTGGATTTAGTCTACCACATGTATACTTCTATATGTGTTCCGTGGAATACCTTAAACTTTTTTTTGATCATTTAATTTATGGTTTTATTAATTTATAAATAAATTCTCAGATGGGTTGGCATGGAAAATAATGAAAAAATGAATAAAAACCCAATCAGTGAGGGAAACAATATACACCATATACTTTACTCATCTAGTATATTCACCATTAACTATCTGCTATTAGTATGGATGGGATCACCAGAAAAGAAACTATTAAATGAGAACTCTGAAAATAGGTAATTTTAGCTCACACTAAAATATCTTCATCGATATAGAGAATTACTAAGGGAAGTAGGCAACAAAATAGACATATAATTAATGGTTGTTCAACATGATGAGGGTCACTAAAATGAGTGTCCAGACAGTGGTGATATTTCAACGATCAGTAAGAGGGTATATAGAGCTCTCATTTGTGATAGAGTGATATTTGATTAAAATAAGAAGAATGAGGTGGAAGCCTCCTTATTGGAACCAAGTGAATAACATTAAATTTTCCCACAACATAAGGGGTGAAAGGGTTGTGTACACTATTGGAAATACCATATTATAGTCATGTGCCTACCACAATTATAGGTATAGTGGACTATCTCTGTGGGAGATAACAATTTCTATTACTGTGATAATCACATGTTCTCCCACATGTCTAGCCCTACATAAATTCACAATATTATTACAAATAATTGGGATTATATTATATGGTTTTATAAAACCATAAAACGTCACCATTAATATATAATATAGATTTCTCTATTATAAACAAGACTCATGCAATATTTATTCCATCCATTGTCGATGTGGAACAAATTTTAGGATAAAAAAGAGGACTTAAACTGAAATTAAATATTATATACATAATATAAAATCTTTGGATATTACAAAACTCAACCAAAGTAATATTATAATATAAAATTACCATATAAGATGTTGAATAATCTTCAAAAACAGAATCAAATTTCTCAATTGTTAACTCTGACTATCGATCAGATTAAAGATGATAGGATGATCTGAAATTTCATTCATTACCTAATGACCTTTGATGTTATATCACAAAATTAGCCATTATTATAGGAAAATTATAATATATAATTGAATAAAGGACCCCATAAATATAATTATATATTTATGATGAAGTTTAGAATTTATATATATGGACATATTATATAGAATGTAAATCAATTAACTATATTTAGTTAGTCGATGAACCATTAAAAAAAATCACTATTACCTTCATATTTCATTAGTAGTCTCAGGGTGAAACCCGAAGTTATATTCTCATTTTTCTATTATTCTACAAGAAAATTTGATTCATCACCATTAGAATTAGTTTTTTTATACTAAAATTTTAAAAAGATTCTCTTTTCATGGTAAAACAAGAAAAATAATTATATATTTAATCAAACAAAAAATGTTTCAAATATGACTTTTCATTTTTATTAATCTAGGTTGAAAAACAAGGAGAGAAAAAAGACTTCATCCAGATTTATATCTTCAAATGGGGGTCACATGATATAGAACCTATTGATTTGAAAATAGTATCATCATGTTAGATATCATATATTTAATGATAAATAAATCTTATATTATAATATAACACACTCAGACTTTATGAAATTTTAATTTTTAAACAACTTAAATATCTTTGATAGACGATGATGGAAGAATTGAAATATTCATTCAATCGCGATACTCTATTATAATATTACTATTTAAATATTAATAATTTAACCTAGACATTACATTAGATTGATGATTTATACTATCTAAGTTATTAGTATTATATGTTTTACAAACTTAGAAAATAAATTCATCGTTAATCTATTGATTATAAACAAAATAAGAAAACATGAATGTAAAAAAGAAATGTTTTTCAGAAATAATGTATTTTTCAAAAAGGTTGTTTATACGAAATATGAGAACATAACATAAAAATATGTTTTACCACCTTTAGAAATCATAATTAACACAATTAAATTCCATTATAAATTCACATGTCAAAATTATATTTGGGTAAACTTTTGAGAATTTTTTAAAAATATTAATATCTTAATGAATAGTGTAAATGATTTTATTTATAATATGATATTTAATATAAAGTATTTGAAATGTTATGTTTTCTTTTTAGTTGAGTTCAATGAAATATTAATTAAATTATATAATAATTTATCTAATTTATTTTATCTATATGAATTTCATATTGAATTATGATATAAAAACATTTTCAAATTTTAAATGTTTTTCTTTAGAAGAAATGTTTTTTAACCATATATTTGTTTACTTTTAAATGTAATTATATAAATTATGTGATATTAAATTTCAAAAAATTTACTCCATATTTGGAATCAAAATAATTAATATTTTCTAAAATGATCAACATAGTTTTATACAACATCACAAAGTAAAAACATGGCTATCACTTTATATTTTAAAAAATTCTTTGTTTTTTCTCTAAAAAATTTATATAAGACAATCATCTCTCCTCCACTCTTCACACTTCCAATGCACATTACATTTACAAATACCAAACCAAATATGTATTATACATCCCACCCTTTGACAAATTATCCTTATTTTTATTATTAAATAATATTTATAAGGATTTAGGTATTAAACAAATGTGGCCCTCTAAAGATGCAATAAATTTCATAAAAGTGCATATTTTTTAATTTCATTTTCCACCTTCTTAATATAACCCTAATATATTAAAATATAATCAAATATATAGAACATATAATCTAATATGATATTATGTTGGTTTAATGACATATATTCATTATCAATTCTATTAAATGGGATACAAAAACTGGTAATCTTGTGTATGTTGAACTACCACCGTGCAAAATGATGTGATTTGTCTCCATAACCTCAATTAAAGGATGTATGTAATGATGTCTTTAAAAATTTATATGACTTTCAATAATTTTTATACTTATAAAATTATTATATCACCTATTAATTCTTAATTTCCACTCTATGTAAGATATGATATTGTTGCTCAAGTGTATGACAGAATACAACCACACAAATCGATGTCATTCCTTTTTCCCTTACGCATTTTATGGGGTAAATAATAGTTAAAATTAATTTATATATATTATATTTATGATCTAAACATATCTTTTTAATATAAAATCCTATATAACTTATTACCTAACAATTCATTGGAAAATAATATCATCATTAATGCATACATGTGAACTACAACCTCCACGTATTGATGTGAGATGTTTTTCATTTTATTTTAAAATCGATGATTATAATGAAGGATTATAATAATTTAAATTTCATTTTTAACATAATAATGATTATTTATAGAGGGATTAAAATTTATTTAATTTTAATTCTAACCATCAATAAAAATGGAAGCACATTCATGCGTACATATGGTTTAAAAGAATATTAAATGGATAAATCTATTTTATATCTATATATTTTATAAATTCCTATAATTATATACTAAATTAATATATATTTTATTTAACTCATTTTGAACATTATGGATAATATTGACCATGGTCTATGTAAAATTAACAAAATTAGTGACACAAAATAGATAATAAAAACAAATCAATTGTCATATAACATAGAGATTTTTAAATATAAATTCTTAATAAATAGTTGATATAATTATATATGTGATTCATATATGGTATTAAATTTATTGTTATATTTCATTAATATGATTTAAATTAACATAGAATTTTTATAAATGTTGTTCAAACATGTGTGAAGGAAATTGAACATAGAATAAGTGTTTTTTCATCTCACTTTTACTTCCATGATACATTTTTAATATTCATAACCAATTTCAATTGGTGTAGTGTATATACTTAATCTTAGGATATTTTTTATCTAAAATAAATTTATCATCCGGGAATTTGGATATTGTATTTATTTTATTTCATTCATGTGGATTATAATAAAAAAATCACTCAAGTGGTAATGCTTTGTTTCACAATTTGATTGTCTATTTAAATTTGGTGTGGTTAAATTTAAAATTATGAAATATTATGATATTTTAGAAAATAAAATCCAAAACTATTAATATTCATCATATATTCATTTAATTTTTTAAAATATATATATCAATTTTTTTTTCTTTTGTGAATAAGAATATTATAAAAATATTTTTAATAAAGTATTACACTATTTTTCTCTTTAGTCAAAAATAATTTTTCTAATGAAACCATTTTTCTTAAATATATAATTTTTTTATATTTTCCAAATTAAAAAAATACCCTTTTTTTAAATAATAAAATTCTTTAAATTAATCATCATGTTTTTTTTGAAATTATTCATGATTGAAATTTACTGAAAATTTGAATGGAATATTTTTTTAAATGTATGACAAGAACATAATTTTCCATTATCATGGACACAAAATGTTTTAATGTTTATTTAAAATGAATTAAAATGGTTATAATCAATTAATCTTTTTTCAAAATATATTTTGAACTTGTTATTTTTAAAAGAAATTAACAATGAGAATATTTTTCACAAAAAAAATGATTTTAATGTGATTTTTATTGTATTTCAGTTAAATAATTAAAGCAACCATTTATTTTACATTTGATAGACTAGGGATATAGTTTTTTTATATAATTATTATTCTTTATTTTGATGGTTCATTATTCTTCTGATTGAGTATGTACAATATTATTACTATTCATGATAATAATCTGGATGGTTTATGAATATGTTTATTTTATTTGGGTTTGTACTAACATGTCATATTCTAGTTTTTAAATAATAATGTTTCTATTGTTTCTATTTAACCAATTTTATATGTTGAATTAATTGGAAATGGTATGAGGCATGTGGGTATAGTTTATAGATATCCCTTAATGCATCGACAAACATCAAGAGAAAAATTAATTTTCCAAATCAGATGGGTCTCAATCAAAATATTTAAACTATCTTGGGAAAGGTCTTGATAGTCTATTTCATATGTACATATTTATGGTTGTATTCATTATGAGATATTTAATTGATTTAAATGCTATTTTTTATTTGTTATAATATTAATGGAGATGTTTCGAGGTTATTTTATTGTTTATATGGATTTATTTCATCCTCTTTTATTCTTTATATATAGTGATCATGTTATTTTTAAATTGAATTAGATATAGTTATTGAAATTAACTTATTAATTATTCTAATTTATTAATTATACCTAATTAAATAAATATAAATATTTTAATAATTTCATATCACCCATTTATTGTGTTTTATTTTCATCCGGTTATTAAGAAGTGTTGGTTTTTATCATCTGCATGGATACACCGGTGGGAATATTAGAATTTTCATCAAAGATTATTTTTCCATTATAGGGTTTAAAATGTAAATTGAATTTGTTGTATGTATATAATATACCAATGCTAAAAAACACTTTAGTTCTTTGGGTACTAATTTTAATATTCTGTGAAAATGTACAATTGTAAACACAAGATCTGGGTTTATAGGTATGTGATATTTATAGTTGTTATCATAAAAATTTTATAGACACATTAGGAACTACAATTTGGGAAATATATATTAGGGTGAATTACCGTATGATAATAATTGAGGATAATTATATAATATTATACTAAAGGTGATGAAAAAAATAAATTATGGAATATTTAATTGGCATATATCCTGTTATGGATACTACATGTAGATAGGATTTGGTAACAGATGTATATTGGGTTAATAACTTCAAAAAAGAATGTTGTTCTTAAAATGAGAATTTCTTAGTAATATAATTAGGCTTTACAACACACGTGTATTGACTCTCCATAGGGATATGCTATGGATGGTTTCTATATATTTGTAAACAATTTTAATGGATTTGAAAAAAAAATTATGATATAAAAAATTTCACAATAAACTGTGTTTATGATATTGAGATTAGACATGGATTATTTTTTTTCAATTTATGTGTTATTTCTCACTAATTATGGGATTATTAATTATGTTTATTAATGTAATTATGTAATCATCCATATTCTATTGTTTATAAATGGTTACAAGGGGAATTAATGGAAATAATATAAATTCCAATAACCCATATATGGATTTACCACTTGGGAATGATAGTGAATCTGGAGAAGGAACTACAGCAAGAACAGATAATATTTTATCCATGTTGGGGAAACTGAAAGTTGTTATTAGCTTTAATCTTTCCCATATAGATTATAAAATTTATCCAGAAAGTAGTTTAACAGTGTTAGAACATTGTATGCATTAACAACCCCCCTATTTTAATTGTACTATATGTTAATTTGTAGAAGATAAATTCATAAGTTTCATAAATATGATATTTCTCCTATTATGATGAATGTAAAAGGATAATGTTGTAATGAAATTTTATCAACAATTAGTAAATTCATACAAATAGTGGCGATTTATTAAAAACATTAAGGATTAAAAATAAATAAAAATCATTGTGTGGATGAATATTTTTGTAATTTTGAAGGAAAAGTATTTTCCTCAAGAGAAATTAGTAGACATTGAAATAAAATTTCCGATTATAATAAAAATTGTTTATAAAAACAATATATGTATAAATCCTATAATAAATATATATAAATTCAAGGTAGAGACTAAAAACATAATCCAAAAATCATGATTGACAATTTTGTAACGAAATAAGTTTCAAATGTTCAATGATTCAATTATAAGGCTATGTTTAACTATTCAATTTAATTCTATAATCAACAAGGGAATATAAATCATAAGATGATAAGGGGTCAAGTTCAGGATTATAATATTATAATAGAAAAATTGGAATGATTCAAATGCTTTTATTTGGATTAAATAATTATATTATAAGAATATGTTATTAATTATATTTAGGTTATAATAATAATTAAATATGTAATGGTTGTGATGAATTAAATTTTCATTATATATTTGAATGAATATGTTGAATGGTACCAATAAATTCCATTTAGTGGAATGTTGGTCTTTTTAAAAACATGTCATTGATTTATTGTAACCCTTAATATGTACACAATATTGCTTGAATAATGATCAATAAATATTTATGGATATTATTGGTGACAATAAATTTTGTTTGTGATTTTGTGGTTAGTGGTATATATTCTATAGTTTTTTGAATATTTGGGTTTATGAAATATAATATACAATCTATGAATTTCATTTTGTAAGAATTATTGTTCCCATTATGGTTTTATAGAGATCAATAGTTTCACATTATTGCAAAAAGACATTAATATCCACGTTAAATGTTTTGAGGATAATACTTTTGATTTATTAACCTTATTTCTAAATTTTTTGAAATTGAATTTGTTTAGATATATTTTGGATAAGAAATAAGGTAAACAATTTATGGGATGTTTTATGATGAGAATCATATGTGGTTTTATATTTTAAAGTATAAATTTAGTATATTAATATTTATTAATATTTGATGAATTGTGTTAACCATTTATTCATAAATGAAATTCATAATATCTTCTTACACTTTTGTAGATCCTCTAGTATGTTAAGAGATATTTAATATTTTAATGAATAACAAAATCATTTTTTGGAAACATATTTTATAGAGTAAGAGATGAAGTGGAAATTGATAACAAACTAATAACAGAATAAAACATTCCATATTATATAGAATGATATAATGTTAGTATATTTCATTAAATTATATTATAGTAAATAAATTCCTCAAAAATAAGGAAATTATGATGAAAATATTATAGAAAAATTGATTTATATCTGATAAATCAAATTCAATTTTAAATTATCACAAATTTATAGTTTTTAGTCAACAAAAATTCATTTATCATTCACATTCTTTTTATCAATGATCATAATACCTCTCTATAATTATTTGAACATGTATTCTATATGAATATCTTCAACTCCCAGTAATGATATCCAACTTATAAATGTAGTTGTATTTTATTATATATTTTTTAATACCATTTATCTCTCGGAATTTGGATATTTTTTGTAACCCATTTATTGAGTTTTGTTTCCAAAAAAGTTTTTTTAAAATATATAACCCTTAATTTCAATGATAAAGATTGAATAATGAGTACAGAATTTATTCAATGTGGGTATAATATAATTCCCTTAGATTATAAAAGAGAAAAATAATTTTTGTTATCCTAGATGATATGAATAATGGAGATTAAAATATTATTTAACATTGTTATATGATTTGATATATTTATTATTAAATAAATTTATTCTCTTTGATCACTTACAACCCATGAAATATTAATTTTATGAGAAACATGATACTCTATTAAAATATTGTTATCTAAATTTGAAAATTATTTACTAACTATTACGTTTGAAGGTATGATTAGAAATGAATAGATTATAAAAATTATATGTTTTAAACTTGTATAAAATGAATTCAATGGTCATCTATAAGTTAAAATATAATAAGAACAATTTGAATGAAATGAAATGTTTTTATGGAAACATCATTTTTCAAAAAGGTGGTTTAGAAACACTTTATTAACATGATTTTAAATTATTTTTTAGAAAAAATAAAAAATATATTTTTTAAAAATATATTTTTATATATAAACTTCAAAACAATATTTGGGTTAATTTTTTAAAATTCACCAAATAATAATAAATTTCTGATGAATGGGGAAAATGTTTATTTTCATTAAGAAGATGAATTATCATTTAAATATTTACAAAGATAAATTATATATTACAATTGTTTAAAAGAAAACATAAATAAATTATTTTAAAAATTAAAGTATTCTAGTTACTTTAATTAGTATTATTTGGAATTTTATTAAAAACATTGTAATATTTGGAATGTTTTCCATAGAAAAATTAATTTTTTCGATGCATCTACATGTCTAATGTTAAATTTAATTCTACAAATTATGTGAAATAAAATTGGGAAAAATTATTCTATATTTTTAATTAGTATTATTAACATTATATAATGACAAAAATTTTATTTTTTTAAATAACATAATTGTAGAAATTATTAATATTAATTATCATCATTAAGGTAAATATGGGTTTGTATGTGATTAAACTAAGAAGATAAAGGATAAAAATGACCTAAAACATGCCAAACACCGATTTTTTAGAAATATTTTGACTTTATAACCTATAACTGTCAAAAATGAATAATTTTGGTGTTTTTTTCAGTATAAAAAAATAGGTATCGCTTTTTCACCTAAAAAATTTCATGTGTTCCCTCTCCCGCATATATTTTAGATGACCACCTATCCTCCCCTATTGAAATATAAAATCCCCTGTGTTCATCTATGGCCTAACCAAATCACATTATTATTTATCTCCCCAACTTTTAGAGGCATTATTTTTATTAGGAATCTCACTTAAAAAGTATATAGGCTATAAAACTAAAGAGGCTCTCTAATGAATATATAAAATTAATAAACTTTTGTATTTGTTGTATTTATTCCACAAACTCATTAAAATAATATTAATGAAGTTTTATATGATAACACATGTATATATTATATAATAATATTTTATTATGTTTATATAGTATCCAAAATTCATATACACATTTATTTAATGTGAAAAAACATAGTGAATCATATTTATGACGGAATACTTCTTCACAAATTGATTAATTTGTTTTCAGTCAATACATTTAATGTATAGTTATAAATATTTAATTTTATTATATTTATTCTATCATTATGAAATTATTATTATTATAGAATTTTGATATCACATATACCATCATACTTTCTATTCCGTGGGGGGATATGATTGCATCAATCATGGGTATTAAAGACAACCTCCATGTAAAGCGATGTGATTTTCTTTCTATTATTCATCACATAGAAGGTAAGAATGATAAAATTAATGGATAAATGTTATATTTATAAAAAAAAATAATTATTTAAATATAATATGAAATATGACTTCATATCTTCCAATCTGTTAGAATACAATAACATCGCCTGTGTATATTTGCGAGCCACCGCCTCCACATAGCAACATAAATTTATTTTGTTTTTATTTTTTCATTGATAGAAATACAGATGATTTTTTAACCAAAATTAAATATATATTCTATTAATATTTCATTAAAGGTTAATAAACATTTATTATCCTTTTATTTTATCCATCGATAAAAATGGAATCAATATTCATGCTTATGTACGGCTTACCATCTCTGTTAATGATGTAACCTATTTTCTATCTCTATGTACTAAGGATAAATAAAATTAATTATAAAATTAATATATATTATATTTATATATTTTATAAAAAATTATACTATGAAACCATTATCAAATTAAATAGACCAAAATTTCTGGAAAATAACAGACAAGAGAAAAACGAATTATCACCTAAAACAACGATTTTAACTATTACTTTTTAATATACGGTTGATAAAATATAAAAACTAATTAAAATATTGTATTTAATATATTATTATTTATATTTATTAGATTTATAATAACCATATATTAATTATGTTGAGTTTTTAACTTGTACAATGTAGATCGTACATGATGTAAGGGTTTCCCATCTCACTTTTACTTCCACGAGACATATGTCATATTCACCACTAATTTATTTGGGGAATTGAAAATAAGAACACTATTTTTGTTATACCAATAACATATGTTTCTTAAAGGTAATTAATGATTCATATAAAGTTATTTATTTCATTAGTCTTATGATAAAAAATATACCATTTTGGTAATTCTAAATATATTAACATCTCTTAATTTATGGGGATCTTTTTATAAATTGTTGTCGAGAGATTAAATATTTTGATATTTCACTCAAGTAAATAATGGATTATATTCTCATTTCTTTATTCATCAAATATAAAAATAATCTTAAAATTTAACTCCCTTTTTTATGTAATTTTATTATGAAAACATTTTAAAGAAAACCCACCATTATTTATCCCTTTGGACATTAATTATTTTAATTTCAAAATAATGATTTATAAAAATGTTAATTTTTTAAAACATTGTAGATATGATTTATTTAGTACATTATAACCCATGTTTTAATTCTTAAATAAATTTGAATGGAATATTTTCCTCATTTTATAAATAATTATTAGTTGGATTTTTCCAAACAATTGAAAAGAATTCTTATTTTAATGTCTACGACTCAAATATATTTTTTCTATTATGATGAAATTTAATTTTTTTAAAGATTATATTATTTAAATTAATAATATATTTTAAATGGACTATATTTTCTAAATATTTTAATAATTTTATGTTAAAAAATTATTTTCAATGTACAAAAGGTAGTTTTCCCCAAAAATTATTTTAATGAATATTTTTGATATTCATCAATCGAATAGAACCATTATTGTACTTATAATTCACTGGGTTAATATTGTATTGATATCATCCATATTATTCATTTATATTTTTTATTATCATTTTTACTAAGGATGTACATTTTTATTACCATTAATCATATTACTCGAGATTTTTTTATTATGTTATTTTATTTGGGTGTGTATTAATATTTTATATGATAGTTTTTTTAAAAAAATTGTTTATGTAGATTATGTCTCAAAACATTCATAGGTTAGATGAATAGGACTTAGTATGCGATGGATGGGGCCCAATTATAGATATAACATGTATGCATCAATGACACTCATGATACAAATATATTAGAAAAATTAGATGGCTTATATATACATATTTAAAATGTACTATAAAAGGACATGATAGTACATTTTACTTGTTGGACATTAAGAATTCCCTAATTATTAGATCAGTTATTAATTCCCATGTCATTATTCATTTATTTATAATATCAATGGATATGAATCATGATTATTTGATTATTTATATGGAATTATTTGAACATAATTTATTCCTTCCATATTATTTTCAATTTTTTCAAATTTAATGGGTTTTAATTTTTTACCATTCCATATTTATTATGTTATTTTATTCAAGATATATTCTGGTATAAAAATACCCTTACTAAGCTTCATATCTCGCACATTATTTTGTTGTGTTTTCCCTAATAGTTTATGATATTTTTCTTGATTAATATGTAGGGATACACATAGGGTAATAATGGTGTTCTAAATGAAAATATTTTATATATTTTATGATTTAAAATATATTTTGAATCTAATGTTTGTGTCTATTTTCTCAAGAATACTAAACTATTTTGTCCTTAGTGATGATCTTTTGTTGTATCCAGTGCCAAAAAAAAGTATACAATAGATCAGGTTTACTGGGGATGATATATTTACACAAGAAACACATAATATTTTTTTGAATCTTAAAGTAAATTATTTGAGAATATTAAAATAAAGAAACATACCTTTATTAAAAAATTCTAAATCTTCCAATAATCAATGATGTTACATCAAGGCATTATAAATTTTGTATAAAAATTAAGATTATACTAAATTAAAGAATATAATTCATGATTATTTGGGGAATTGTTTTCCCACCATGTGTATCTTATTGGGAATAACCTGATCACTTCTTAAAGGTGAAGGATTGATCAATGTGACAATGAATTGATTATATAGAACATTGATGGATCATATAGTGGAAAAAATATTCTATTTCAATGATTAATTATTTTTGAACCAACATCATGGTTCCCAGTTATTTTCCAAGATTGATCTTTGGTCCTATTTTCACCAATTGAGGGTGAATAAATAATATATCCTAAATACTACTATCTAAACAATATTTTTTAATTATTATTTTTTTATTATTAACTTTATATTTGGAAAATATTCTTATATTTTTTGGATTTTATGAACAGGGTCTTTAAGGACTCGCTTAAAAAAATCATTTAGGTCACTATTGATATTGTTATGATATATTTTAAAAGATTACAGGATCATGAAGATCAACTAAGTTTCATATTATGATCGCTAAGTAATGATATGTTGTTTTTAAAATTTATAGATATTGAAATTTGGTTACAAAAAGTTTCATTTCAAGGACACATTATGACCAACGATGGAATCTCTATGGATCTAGAAATGACAATGGCTTTAGATGAGTTAAAAAAATCAACATCTATAACTAATATTTTTATTATTTTTGTTCATTTATGAATCTATATAAGGATTGGGAAAATATTTTCATAGATTTAAAATCACAAAATATGATACATGGAATGTGATTTAGGTATATTTGGAAAATGCAACATGAAGAAGGATTAAAATTACTGAAGCAGAGGTTTCTTAGTACTCATGTTCATTAAATACCCTATAATGGGGAAGTATTTTTCCTTTTTATTAATGAATTGTTAATGGAAAATCATGTTTACCTCTTAAAGATGTAAAATTGAATACTTATTCATTGAAATTGATAAATATTCAATAATATATTTATCATACCCATGATATGGGGTTATCAATAGGATTTTTCTTCTCTATAGATATGGTGAAAATTATCTATCGGGAAAGGAGTGATATATATACAACCCACAAATTATTGTAGTATTAATTAACATATAAAAAAATTAACTTGTTACAAAGGATAAAATTGGTTCTTTTGAATTATAATAATTTCCTAATTTATTTACATCATGGAATAGAAAACAATATCATAGATACATTGAGTCAAAATTTTCGTGGTGTTGTAGAAATGATGAGGATTGAATTTAATCAATTGGCCAAATATGTACTATGTTTGGAAATTTTAATCATCTGTGAATTGTCATAAAAATTCCATAATAAATTATTTATCAAATGAAATTACAAATGAATATCAATAGAACTCAAGGAGATAATAATTTTAAGAAAAACAACATAGAATTTGGGATAAATCAGAATATTTATTAATTGAATATTGAAAAAAAATTATAATAGTATTTGGTACAAGGAAATATATAAAATCAATTTTCAAGATAAATAGTAAGGTAATTGATAAATATCATTTATCTAAATTATCTATACACCCTGATATCACAAAAATGTATATTGGCCTTCATGATCATTATTGGTTGGATTATATGAAAAGAAAAGTTATTTATTGCATTGAAAAGTTCTAAGTGTTTCAATAATTAGAGGAGGAGTAATACAATCATATATTTTTATTACAATCACTACCCATACCTATGTGGAAGTTGTATAACATCACTATACACAAATTAATTTCCCATTCAATGACACCAAATGGTAACAATTCTATATGCGTAATCATCGAAAGATTAATAAATTTGACCCATTTATTTTCCATAAAGGAGTATTTCACATAAGAGAGTCGAGCTCTCCAATATATTTAATATGTACTGATACTCCATGTTTTACTGCTATAGGTTGTTCTTGATTGAGATGAAATATTATCTTCATATTCTGGAGGATCCTAAAAATTGAAATGAATACGAATGTATTCCGGAGGATAACCTACCATTCTTGAACAAATGTGCAATCTACTCAGACTATTTAAAAATATGATGATAAGTTACAAGCTGTATCACATCATTTTAATGTGGTTTGGGATCAATAAATTATACTTATTGAATTTTACTATAAAAAAGGATTCAAATTTATAATTCAAATACTCTTTTTAATTGTTTATTTAGAAACATTTATATAACTCCAACATGTTGAGATGATAATACATTCAAGAAGTTATTGGGTTCTAAAATATTGATAGCGACTACATAAAATACTCATTTGATTTAAAACACATCAAGGATTCTCATAGTCAACAATTTTGTTTTCAAACAAATAATGGGATGATGTAGAGTTTCATAATGTGTATCATTTAGTCCTTCATTTATCACTGTGGAAATGAGTAATGAAAATTAAAATGTAGAGGAATATGTGTTCAATGTACATTAGTTTGTTTGATGTTCTTTATAATTTTGGAGCAGTTAATTATCGATTATCACTACTATAAAATCCATAAAATTTCAATGATGTATCCCTTGTATCCCTATAGAAAGTACATGTATGAAACGTACCATGTACATGAAAATAATGGTGTGAATTTTGATGATGACTTATCATTTGAAGAGTAACTAGTCCACATCCTTAATATAAAGTAACAAGAGTTGGAGAAAAGGACAACATTCAATATGAATGTTTTGTGGAGAAAATAAAACTTTGAAGACGCCATTTGTGATCTTGATTATGCCATTATTTAGAAGAAAACTCGCTTATTTTCACAAATATATGTAATATCATATTTCAAGGATCATATTTTTTTTATGGGGAAAGAATGTAACATTGGAAAATAAATATTTTTTTTTATTTTTTGGAACATGTTCATATCATTAATTTTTTATTATGTTTTACAATAAGAGTAAATAATTTTTTTTATATTTTATGACAAAATTTCACATAATAAATTTATACTGAATAATAAATTTGGAATTTTTAAGGGATATAAAAATGGAAAGATAACACCTCAAATTAAAATATTTAAACTGGTTTTAATTCACTGAAAAATATCATCCATTCAATAAATTTTATAAAAAAATAGATGCATTAGGAAAACATTTGACATTTTCAAAGGATCTATAATAAATTTTAAAAGTGAAGTAATTAATGATAAACTGTGAATGTTGTTGTATTTATAGTGAAATATGGCCATATTGTATTTTCATTATTGGCCTATATTTTGAACAAAAAAATGACTATTAGTTAGTACAATATTTTTTAATTATTATTGTTGGTTTAGTAGATTCAATTAAGTGGTCATAAAAATTGTTTTATATTATAGAAAAATAAATATTATTTAATGAGACCATAAATTTATTCCATTTAAAATTTGTTTTATAAAAAAAATTAGGATTTAAATAAAATTTATTAATATGAAATTATATAATAAAACAATTATTTTATGATAATAAAAAGTAATAATTCTTTAATTATTTTTAATAATGACCATACTATTACTATATCATAAAATGTTTTAATTTTCATTAAACTGTTATTTTATTTAAATGTAAACATTATAATATGTCAAGTATTATTTTGACAAAATGATATTCTTTTTGGAATAATTACATAAAAATTACCTTCTAGTGGTGTTTTTGGCATTCTAAGTCAGAGTTATTTTTTATAAAAAATATTTACAATTTTTTCTTCTGAGAAATATTATATTATGGATTCATTATTATGTCTGCATGATTACTAATATAATGAAATATTTTTTTGAATAAAAATTATTATTTTTGAATAAGAATTATTTCATAAATATTAATTTTACTTTAATAATTTATACGGTTCATTTTAACCAAAAAAACGTGATTTTGGAATAAATTTTATTTATGGCCATTAATTCAATATTTTAAAAGGTATGTATCAGTTTATGAATGACTTAAATGTCCAGGCACCATCATCAACTAATTATTTAGATATATAATATGTTATAATTAAATTTTCTCACAACATCTTAAGACATATTATTAGAGATGAAATATTTAATTCTTTTCAACACCACCCCTTCTCAAGTAAAAATACCACCCATTTCCCATTCCTCTCAATTGAAAATTCAGAATCCAGGATATTATGGTAATTTTACTATACAAATAGTTAATAAAATATTATTTTAATGTATCATAGTGAAATCCTCATGTTTGAGGAATCAATTCTTTGAGGTAATCAAATTATCATCCATTCCCTTTCTATTTATGTGTTTCCTTTTTGTGAGTCTTATTAATGTGATGTCTTTTTTCATTTCATGAAATATTGATATTTCTTCAACATCTAAATTTTTTTCCCCTATGGGATAAATTCATTCCCTTAATAGTTTTGCTCCCTTTTGATCAATGTTTTATATATCTAATCTTTAAAATTCATTTAATGAATTTCCCACTTTTTCAGAAGAAATGAAAAAATTATAAATACCCAAACCTCCACCTTCTTAATGAGTATTCAGTGATATGTAAAAATAAATATTTTTATATGGGAATTTACATGAATTAAATGAACAATCACTTATAATGGGATTAAAATGATATATTGTTAAGTTATTTAAGAACCTATGTTACAAATGAATTATTGAGCACCTTATTTATTCTTCTATGATTATTGATGAAATGTTTTATTATGATATATTTGGAACACATGAATTTAAAAATATGATGGTTGATGCCTGAATTCACTCCAATACATTTGTTAAATAATTAATCTCTTGAGATAACAGTATATGTGACCTCCTGTTGATAAACCTTGGTGATATGCTTAAGAATGTCTGAGTCTTATATTATAGACACATGTTAATGTTAGTATCTATGTAAATTATATTGTAATATGAATCATAATAATATGATCATGACTTATTAATATAATCCATGTTAAATTTAATGTATATCCATTTGTTTATATACCTTATTAGGAATAACTCTTAACTTATACTTTGATCTATATAGAAAGCATATGATATACTGTAAAAGTAACATCGGATGAACCTAAAAATAATTATTTCATGTTGATTAGAATAATTCTTCTATTTTTCTTTTATTATTATCTTAATTTAGAATATAGTATACCCCCAAAGACATACTATATTATTAAATAATGTTTTATGTAATGAATCATCCTTGAATTAAATTTATCCTTCACTATATATATCTATTGTGGGTAAATAATTGATAGATGCATTGGGTTATTGAATGATTCCTAGTTTGTGGGTTGTTATGTGAATGGTTAAGACATGGTGAGATATATCAGTTTTTATGATCACTGACGGTTAATTTTTTCTTGGTGAGCTAATATTCAATTGAGGGTTTTCCAATGTATAATAACCATGATCCTACTTTTGATGAGATGTGACTCACTTGAAATTTATTTATTCACCGTGATCAGAATTTACTACAATGTGAAGCAATTAATATTTAATATGATTTGGGAGCTAAGAAAATATATAAACTTTTATTTGTACTTGTATAATTAATTTTCTTGAAGGATTTTTATTTCCATTATTCAAATATTTTTTAGATAATTCCATACGTGTTACACATAGTGATCATTGGGTTGTGAATTGGTGAGTAGTTGTGTGTGTGTGGGATGAGAATATATGAGGATTAAATGAGGGGATTTTTGGAAAGTAGTATTGAGGTTTTTAGATTAGATTCTTTATATCTCAGTGTTATGGGATTTTATTTTCTGTTTTTTGAGTTTTTATGGTGTAGGGGATCTGATAATAAATATTATTATTGATTAATTTTGTTCATAAAAATGCATCAAGATGTGGGACATAGGTGTGTCGATACAGAAAAATTTCTTTGATGCACTTGAGGGGTCGTACAATTATGATAATATTTATGGGAGTGATCCAATTTTTATCTTAATATAAGACACACATTATAAAAAAAATTTATAAATATATAATGGAATACATTCTTTGAATGCACAGAATGGTTTTCAGTAGTATGTTTTTAATAAATAATGGGTATGTTTTGGAAGGAAATTTCTAGAAATTCCATATAGTAATCAAAAGAGTTTGGATAATATATTATGGAATTATTTTTTTGGGGACCATAAATTGACTCATTTTTTGCAGAGTATTAAATCAATAACAAGTGTCGGATTCTATATTGGATGAATTGTGGATGTGCTGAGATAGGTAAGTTGGTAATTTAAATAACACTAGGAGGTCGATGTGAATGTGAATAATGTGTTATATTGGATATTGAATAATATAATACATGAAATCACAATTTAGTTATGGTAATAATCCATGATTTTTTTATTAAACATTGGCATAAATTTTTATTGTTCCATGGTGGAGTTAGATTTAAGGTGCTTGAAGCTCTCAATATAACATAATTAGATATTTTTTTGGTTGACTATCATATCATAGAATGGATGATCTTCATATTAATTTGGGACATATCGGACCAGGATCAAGGGATGATATATTACATTAGTGGGTGTGGTTGACTAATGTTATCAATAGTCATCCAAAGAAGATTCATGTGGTCATATTGTTTTTTTATGGTTTTGGGGAGTCGGAAACCATCATGGATGAATCATTGGAACATTAGAGTTATGAATTGATATAAAATTCCTACAGTGGGGAGGGCCCTGTCATATAATTGGCCTTATTATATGGATTCATATTTATGGGAACACTATATGTTAGGTTGTGAATTAGTTTATGGGAATTGGGTGGAACCAATATGATTTTCTTGGTAATTTTATGGTTAATTTACAAGCCAATTGATATGATAAATTTGGAATCATGGCATAAACAGTCCTGATATTGAGTTTACAGGTTATGATGAGAAGGGATTTTAGTAATGCCTCTTTAATGGTAACATCTAAGTCGAGATGGTTGAAATTATTTGAATCATGATTCATCATCCAATGAATTTTTGGGAAGTAGACCTGATTGGCGTTGCTTTGTCTCATTTATAACCAACAAGTGGTTGATGGGGTTAATATAGAGGTTGACACATCCCTTTATGAGAATATTACTCATAGAGAAGTTTGTAGTGGGATGACCATTCCTAGTAGGAAATTCATTAGGTAAGAGTTTAGTGGTATGGAATTCATTTTTAAGAGGTGACATAGATGTGAGATTCTAACTAGTGGGAAAAAGGATAGAGTTTATATTCAAGAATATCAATAATTATTTTGTTCACATATTGACGATGTGTTATTTTATGGTGTATATTTAGTATTATCTATACAATTTTATTGGTGGATTCTATTTTAATTGTTTTTTCAGACATCATGGTATTCCGTTGGAGGGGCTTTTTATGGGTAAAGTAGTAGTTTGGGTTGTGCACTTGGGGTATTAGGATCATAGTTTCAGTGGAGGAATGACATTATAGATAAATAAGCTATCTTAGGTCCACCTATATAATAGTGATGCAACATTGGATGATATGTGGGACGATTTCTAGACATTCACAGATACTAGGATCATTAACATGTAGGTGGGCTAGATCCAACCCACTAGTGGAGGTCATATGCTAGCTGGGGTCCTCCTAGTTTATTTATAAATGGGGTTTGGATAGTAATTTCAATATGAAAAGCAAATGATACTATAACTTTGGATTTTTCTCCCTCAATCCCAAAAACAAACCCTCACACTCCTACATATCATACATTTTCTACAAAATATCCCCAACTATAATTGTCTATATATACTTTTTAGCGGTGATTAAAATATATAGGTAAGGTTAGGAATCTATTTGTCCATATTTCATCATTTTTCTCACTATCAAGATATATATCAATATTAATGTCTAATATTACCCATTTTTATATATTCATTAAACTTATATGATCACATATATTTTAGATAAAAATGAATCTGAGAATTAGGCATGAAAATAACTATGAGGATAATACAGGTGGTCCTTATATTTTTTCCAAATACATTCCTATGTTTAGATTTTGATATTATTTTGGTTATGAAATTTTTTTATTCATTGACACTAAATTTAATTTAATGATGTATCTATTTAATTTTTAAATTCATATTTCCAAAAATTTAAGTTTAATATATTTACTAAATGGTGATCCCAATGGGATTCATTAATCTTGGTGTTGTTAGTATGAAATAGTCATGAAAATTATTGATACATAAATTGGTAATAATGAGTTAGAAATGAGGAAAAATAATTAAGTAAAATATATTATTTTTTATAATATATTTATATTATAAATTTATATCTAATTAATGCTTACATTATTTCATTTTTTGTGGGATAATAAATTAATGACATATTCCTTGATATTAACATGCATTGATTTTTATATAAATAAAATATTTGAAGTGTGACTCAAATACAATTACCATGTTTATGATTGTAAGAAATAAAAATTTAAATTTTACTGTAACTATATATGATTTTTAGGATATAAAAGGTGATATCATAAATTTATTTGGAAAAGAAAAATGTTTAAACCCTTTTTTCCGAAATGGGTAATGATCTAATAACATGACGATAAGTAATTTGAAGTGAAATTGAAATTAAAATAGTAAAAGATAAAATATTAAAGGAATAAATATAGTAAATGGTTAAAGATGATGATTTTATAAATTGATAGTAAAATGAAAGAAGGGAATGTATACTTCTTCAATGATATCGATGTTAATTTTGTAAACTCCCTCAAGTTGGTATTGATATATATTATATAATTTTCATCGAAATATATTATTTTAATCACTATGATCAGGTCTGGATACAAAAAATATTCATGGAATAGTTTTATAATCAATAATGAGATTGTATTGATAATTTTAATTTCAAACAATCATAAAAAACTCTTGTTAACTACATTGTAGAGGTCATGATGAATTATATAAAAATTATCATGTAGAGTTTGTATAATTTCCTATATGATGGTTGTCATATTGTTAAATCTTAAAGATAATGAAGTGCTCTTGATGCACCAATAATGGGATTCTTGGAACAAAGTAATGTAAGTATTCAATGAGTGTTATTTTAAATAATCTTGAAGTAATTTTGAAAATAATGTGTATATCCCTTAGTTTTTAGATAACTTATGATTGTGAAAGAACTTAGTTTATTAGTTATTGGTTATAGGGTAGTACATGGTCCAATGTATGGTTGAATATGGTTGGCATGATCCCACAATTTACACAGATACATCTAGCACTATCAGAATCACTTTTGACTATCCTCATATACCATAATTAATCCTAGGAATCCATTTTATTTATTTATTTTCTATTTATAAGTATATTTGGACCACTAATTCATTCCCTAATATAGTAGTCTGGATATTTTTTGATTCCATTGGTGTGGGCCTATAGATCTATAATCACAATATTTTCATATCACTAGTCAGTACAAATTTTATTATTCTACTTCCAAGTCTAGATAATCAAAGATAGGTTATTTTTAGTGATTTTTTTGGAATTTGATGATAGAGTGTTGATTATTGGAAAAATATATAATTAGAACTGTTGGGGGGGATTCTTGTAGTCTTGGGTTCTTTTGACACTTATTATCATTTATTCTTGATTAATCTATTGTAGATAGATGTTGACAAGAATTACCAGTTAATACATATAATGTAATTAATTTTATTATTTATTTTTAATGGTTTATTATATATCTGTTCATTCCATGATATACATTTACTGCATCATTATACAGATATTGAATATGATTGATATTAATTCTTCACATTTTTTATTCTATAATATTATCTTATATTCTAAATATTATATAAATATATTCATGATCTTATTGTTGGAAGCCTCTATTTTAGTTGGTGGAATACATGAGGAATAGTGGAGATGCACTCTTTTCACGATTTAATGTGAACCATCATGGGGACATTACATTAATAATTACTAAAAATTGTAATTTTTATGAATTTCATGTAAAATATCAATATACTTATCAATAGATATCAATAAGATAGTTTCTAAATATCAAAAAAATATATTTTATTTCAATCATATTCAATTGGTGATGTAATAAGTAACAAAACTAAATTGAATGATTCAAAGAATAAAATCATGATTGGAAAATAGAATATTTAACACATGGAGATTTATTTTAACACTCAAGATTTTTTTATATTTAATAAAAATATATTAATATGTGCTATAATGTAAAAACATCGGAATTAGCCTATTAATAAAATGATTAGAAACCTGGAATTATTATATAAGAAATTTAGAACCCAAATAACTAAGGCGACAACAAAATACTGGTTCATGGTCATAATTTGAATTCTTTGTTACATGTTATATTTCATGCACCATTTATATTTATATATGGTTTTATTTGATTAAATTCGCTATCAATGTGAAATAATATAATTTTTAAATAATTCATTTTATTTTAACATAAAAATATTTTTTTCATTTAATTTTTTTGATTGAAGTGTTATAAAATTTATAAGGGTTCTTTGTCTCAATTTCAATTTCTGAACAAATGTGTTCAGTTGTACCCATTATTTATTTTATATAGTACATATAATACACTATTAATTTAATTTTAAATTTTATTTAATGTAATAGTTTTTTTATTGCATTATATTGTTTTCATTTAATTAATGGATATTGATTCTGATATTACAATTTTTTCATTCATCTAAAATTTATTTCATTGAATCATGAATCAAATATTATATATATTTTTTTATATAGTTTACATATTATATATTTGGCTTGGTATATCGTGAATTTTATAATAGTCATGGTATTTTAGGTTCTTTCTCATGATCTTTTCATCGAATGTGTTCTTTATTTTAAAAGCTGTATAGAATTTAATTTACAATAATTTATTTAAAAATTTTCTTGTGTTTTACAATAATAATTTTCATCTATTTTCATATGTGATATATTCTGAAATTAATTTTTTATACTAAACATAAACAATTTATTATTATTTTTTATATTGTCCCCAATTTTCTAGAATAATGTTGTAGAAGTAATTTTCCTATCATTTTTCACATGATCCACTTTTGGGTCTCTATTAAAAAATTAAGAGAGTAATATAATTTTAATATTTAAAAATTGATCGTGTTTTCCTTAAACTATTTTATTTTTTTATAATTTTTATTTTTTATATGATTTCATGGATTTTAGAATATATGATTAACATTATTGTATTAAATTTTAATTCTTAAGTTGTTATAATGGAAAAAGGATATTTCATAAATTTTTTATGAAATAATTTAACAAGATTTTATTTATATAGTCACATAGCCGTTTTTATATTTTAAATTATGATAATCTAATAATAACTATTATATATTAATGTCTCTAAACATGGGAATTTTTTAAAATTACATTTAAGATTAGTATTTTTACTTTCATTTTATTAGATCATGACTGAGTCTTCAAATCAAAAATATAGGATTTAAATGAAATATTTATTCCATTTTAAAGATTAAATTAAAATAGTGAGTGTATAATTTTCTTAGAAAACATATTTTTCTATAATGGAAATTAGTATTACTTTTTTTCTTGTCTATAGTGGTTGATTTCACAAGGCTTTTTATTGTTGAAACAATAACTTTTTGTGTTATGTTATTCTTAATATTTATTCATAGAATAATAATTAATCAATTATATATTGTTGTGTTTAATTATCAAATTATATGATTATTTTACATGTTTATGTTGTCATATATATGAGCTCATATTATTTCAACTTATGATAATACATTGTTATCACATAATTTTATATTTGCATCTGGTTTGAGATGAATTTTCTTTTGATTCTATTTTTCAAGGTTATGATAATATTTAAGAAGAATGCTATGTATATAATGGTACCATACATGTGGATTTATTAGGGTTATATTAAAGAATTATTCTAAATAATATTTTATTTTCATAAGGGGGAAACCGATCATCGGGTGAGAAAGACATGGGTTTTGATAATTAATGATTTATCAAAATTTATTAAATCTTGTAAAACATATTGTATTATGTAAAAATGGGATATAATTTTTTTAATGTTATTGAAATTAGAGGTGATAATTTTGGGTCACCTTTGTTTATATAATATCTACCTTGTAATGAATATATTCTTAGAACTACCTCATAGTGTATATGTGTGGGGTGAAATACCCGCTCACTAAAAAATGCTCTAAAAATTATGACATGGACCGAAAGAATATATGTCATGAAAATAATAGTCAACCACTTACCCATAGATATATTCATTATCATTTTCTAATGTTGAAAACCTTATTCTTTAATAAATTCAATTAAATATTTTCACATAACAACATATGAGCTATCCACTAAAACAACATATCAACCACTAAAAATAATATCATTACATTATAAATGTATATAACATCCTAATTATTATTTGGTATCAAGAACATTATGGATATAATATCCCCCCTTCCAATAAATTTCCTCCACTATGTATTCTAGTCATATTCAAAAAACCACTACGACACAAATACTAATACTCAAACCTATATCCATTATATACTATTTATATATGTATCAACATTGACAACTCCTTAACTATACTATGAATAATGGGATAGAAGAGAGGTTGAATAAATCAAAACAATTCCAAATATAATAAAAAGATGTTGTGGATAAATTTTGTAATTGAAGTCCACAAAAGGGAATCGAGGAAGATACCAAACATTGGATGGTGTTTATAAGGAATTACATAAAATAATATAGTTAAATAGTAACTCACATCCCCATACTAAGGGTTTACAAAAATATTACTCTAAAACAGACCACAAAAGAGATATTTTACACTTTCTATTACCCCCATCCATTACTATGACACAAACCAACCAAAATTATTTCAAACATGAAAACCAAAAAATCAATAATAAATTCAAATTTCATTCATCATTATTGTTCTTATATTATATGTTTATAGCTATAATATCCTAATACTATCCATATTTATGACATATTATTCATTTTAACACTTCCCACTCTTTGGAATTCATCATCCATTGATGATAATTATGAAAAAATTTAAAATCCCATGATTTTATTATTGAACTCATAACAACATCGCATTTTTTTAAAACAATTATAGTTATAAACATAATTTACTTTTATCCAATCATTTTCTATATGTAGTCTATCATTAATTAATTATTCCATTTAATACCATAATATTTATTTACAATGGGAAAAAATTATAAAAAACACAATAATTGATCCATCACCACATAAACTGCCACACAATATAATCCAACACCCATCCTAATAAAAATGAAACTAGGAAACTTTAAAAAAAAACATGCCACCACAACTATAACAACCGAACACCATTTTCTCCACTAATACAACAATGATACCACAACATCACACTAATGAGAACAAAAAAATCATTTATAAAAAAACCACCTCGTATACTATGAAAAACAAAAACACCTCTTCTTATTTAATTTTTTCAGATTAATTCATTACTTATCACATAACAATACATTAGTTGAAACTATATATTCCCTTTTTGACCATTTCATTACTTCCATTAAGTATTTTCTCCAATTATATGGTGAGATTGATATAAATTTATATTAAAATGGTCAACATAGAAACATAAATCAACAAACTATATTTACAATAATAAACAAAAATAAACATGGAATCAAAAGATATTAAAAAACTTCATTTAGGTATACCCACATACTCATGGATCCACAGGTTAATAAATATTTCATATTACATTAGAATTTAACATTCCAAAATCAATACTATAATTCCTTATTTCATAATATCTAATTATTTAAAAGGTTTGGGTGATTTTGTCTATATAAAAAGGGTTCTAAAATTTTAATTTACATAAATATTCTCTTCACATCAGCATACATAATTATCAATATAATGATATTAATAATAAATTAAATAAACATATAATTTCATTAAATTGTATAAATCCCATGTGAATCCAAATATCCCTTAAAAATTATGTTAGTTTACTTCATTACTATTATAGGTTAAACCATTTCATCTATATTATTTATAATAGATTAATTATTTCTAAATGTAAATGTAATAAAAAGATATCTTTTAAAATCTACTAAATCAATAAGAACGTCAAAAATTATTGTAAATAAATAATAAATATTGGATAGTCAAATTATATTAAAAACTAAATGGAATACATTAAAACATATAACACATCATGCCCAATCCATGAATCTTTTCCAAATCAACATATCCATTATAAATCAATTTCAATAGCCCCCTTATGAAGGAAGAACTAAAATTTATAAATAAGTAGAGATAGGAATGTATCCATTGTTGAAAAAACTATGATCAAATAATAAAAAAATAAAAATAAATCAAAAAGGGCACAAAGATCACTAAGGATAAATATTTTTTATCTTAAGGCATGGGGATGGTGAAAAAATTATAAATAATTAGAAGTGGTTTTTTATATTATAATGAAAAAGAAAATAATTTACTCATAGTATAATATGTTCTTATAAAATTGAAATACTTGTAGAATAATTTCTCCTCATAATGTCATGATGATATCTCCCCTTATGTGAAAATTGATCTCATTGTAAAACTACTCTAAATGTAGAATTCATCCTAGATTTTCACTCAACTCTTTTCCAAGGCTTTGGGCCACATGACCTAAATCGAATCTCCATGAATGATGGAGGTGGCCAATTAAGACCGTATGCCTAGGGTTTGTTTGTGGGGACACAATTACCTAATATATCAGAGTATTCACAACTGTAAAAAATATATAAATAATAGTACGAACCCAACCTTAAACATTACATAATATTTATTTAAATGAATAATTCAAATTTAGGATAATTTTAGTTTTATAGTTTTAGAGAATTTTACATTACAATTACTTTACATTTTAAAAATTACAAAGTGGAAAATTTCTACATTGTTTCCATTTTTTAATAAAATAAAAACTCTTTAATAAATGAGACTAGTCTAGTTCCATGTTTTAGACATCATTAATTTTCCTTGAACCCGTCCTTGAACTTATTGCACTTCATTTCATGTGGAAAATATTTCAAAAACATGGGATGAGTATAAAAATCTCAGTAATGGATACACAAAGAAAGAAAACTGTTATATTTTCGAAACAACAAGTAAGCCATGATTACGTTATCAAAAGTACTATTTTTCCACTTTATGATGTAGTAAATACTCATTACTGAATTAAATATCATTTCTTACCCTTTTGTAACCAAAATATTTCTATAAAATCCATATAAATAATACATAACATCTAAAGGCGACTTGGAAAATAAACATTATTAAGTGGAATAACCATTTGTTCGACTTCCACAAATATCACTAAATGGAATAGCCATACAGCCTACTTCAATACCCAATTCATTGGAGGTTTTAACATAACCACCTATCCAGGTTTATCACGACACCACCCATCATATGGTTTCTCACATAACCACCCATTAAATTTACAATTAACATTATAACTCAAAAAATATTGAAAATATAAACATTTCACTAATAAAATTTCATTTTAAATCACAAGACATAATTTCAAGATATTGAAATAATCATTCCATTTTCATAAGCCATTTAAAAAGTTTTTTTTGATTCAATGTGTCCCCTACCAAATTGAATGTTTTAATAGAATTATAATTTTAAAACATTAATGTACTTATATATAAATACACATAACCATTTTTAAAACATGGACATTAATGATATTGTTTTAGAATAATAAATCATTAAAACATTTTAAATGATATTTTAGTTAAAGAGTTTTTAATAAAATGAGAGACTCTTGACCACAAATAATTGAGGAATAACATTTAATATGAACTTTATAATATAATGAGAATAAAGGGATTCATGATATGATATGACAAAGGACATTATATACACCATATAAGATTGAATAGGTGTATGGCAATAATAAAGTCCCACTGGAAATGTAAATTGAGATGAAATCCCTTACAATGATGGCATCCTTAAATTAAGGATAAATCAATCACATAATTATGTGTGAAAATTATAAATACACCAAATATAAGTGGATATTAGGTGTAAAACAATTTTAGATAATTCAAAAATATTCATAGGACGACATATTCATGATACACAAGTTGAACCCAAAGAATTGAAATTGGGTTAAGAAGTTCCCTTGTAAAAATTCGACTGCCTAACGACGTCACTTTAAAAATCATAAAATGGGTGGATGAGATAAAAAGTTTATCTCATCACTTGTATATAAATTTTACATTAATAACGATATATAAGAACATATCCTAACATAATTAGATGTAAATTTAAAGACATACTAAAAACTAATCTTTTAAAAAAAGGAGGGTGAAAGAATCCCTTATTGATTTGGTAACTTACAAAACATACACCACATAAAAGAAGGGTCATACAATGAATATGTAAATACTCATAAATTAATTTATATTACACAATTAGTACATTCATGTATAGTACATACACTACACAAAACGAAATAGTGTCAAATATAGCATGAATCTCACGTGAAGAAAAAGTGAGATGAAACCCTTTACCACGTTGTAATCAACAAAGGTGTATGAAAAAAATTTAATAACCAGAAAAGAATAACAGAATACCATTAATATAATGAGAATCCTTATAATATATATCAAATGTCACTACAAAATTCACTAGATGCATTGAATAAGTGGTGAACAATTTAAATCTCACAGAATTAAAAGTTAGATAGGAAAATCCCTTACCACGTGTCCGACATGACTCGTTTGTTCCTTGTTCATCTGGAATTATAAACTTATGTTAATATCTACATAATAAAGATATTTTTTAAAGTTTATTATTTATTTTATATCTCTTATTTTTTCACTATAAAAACTAGTTAATTATTTGATTTCATATTGGGTATTTTATTGATGTTCGGAACTTGAGTGAAAAAAATTGTTATAATTAAAATTTTCCCATGTGGTAAAAAGTAAATTCTCTACAGAATTGTATACATGTTTTATATATCATATATATCATATATATCCACTGTGTATGTATTTATTATATTAGATATCATTTGGAGTTATGAAATGAAATGCACCGTTCTTGGAGACGATAAGCCGTAGGTACGCATGAATGCTAATTTCATTTCTATTATATATTTAATGGAATAAATACTTAATGATACAATGTAATATTATAATTATATTATAATATCATATGATATTTTATGTAACATATTTTAATTAACTTCATAGTTTATACGTTCCATGTATTTCATAAAGGAATCATATCACCTTGAGGGGGTGGTAGTCCACACTTCCTCAAATGATATTATCTCGTTTACCTATATATGAAACCATAAAGGAAAGATATAAATGAATAGTTAAGAATCATAAAAAATACATAAACATAATATAAATTAAATATAAATACAGTTTCATCGTAATGGCCACCATGTTAGGTGGTAGGAGATAATCAAACAATCATCGTTTCATGAGGCATTATTTTTCCATCCACAGAAACAGTATGTTCTTCACCCATTAGATGGAGGTGAGTGTAAGTGTAGTTTGAATAATTATTATAAAAACATCCTAGTATATTTATTATACTCGTGTTTTTATAAAAGAAATAAATAAAAAGAGTTTAGGGGATGTAGAAGTAAAATAAAACAAAATAAAACCAAATAAGTTAATGGAAATTGTTACCATTAATTTGGGTAACTCACTTTGGTATAAGCTGAAATGGTTTCTTGAATAGCCTTATACCTAAGGCAAGGCTTATAGTAGAAATATGGGGATCTTGATAGATTATTTGGGCTGGTTTTGGATGAGCCAAGGCGTTTGAGAGGTTTGAGGAATTAGTTAGAAATGGTCTCCTTTTATAAGGTGGAGCGGGGCTCTTTATGAAAGTGTGAAAATATTATTTTATTATATAATGATATTCGGTTTCTAAAAGACCAAAAATAATTAAAATCGATGAAAAGATAACTCATAGTATAAATAATATAATATAATAGTTATTGGATAGGTTTTGGATACTATTTTAATCATTGAAATCTTATTTAGTTAAATCATTTATTAATGAGGTAAACATTGCGTCATTATTGTGTCAAAAATAATTTAATTTATCCAATGTATAAAAATTAAAAAATAATACTATGATGGAGGAAAACATTCTATCTTTCCAAAAAATATTTATAGTAAAAAATATTACTTATATAACACTATATAAAAATTAATTTACTAAAATATTTTAGTTTTTGTCATTTTTTCCATTACTTTAAATTAATTAATCTAAAGTGTCATTATCATTTATAAGTGGCTCCATGGGGTCCCAATATAAACCCAAGGATTCCCATTGTCATAAATTAGTCATAAAATAAAGTTAAGATAAGTCTTAAGGTAATTTTAAATATTAGAACTTTCTTTTTAACAAGAATTACACTATTTATCTTTAACTACGGTAAATAAAAGTCAAAAGCTACGATTCACCAAAAATAATATTCTTCTTATTGAACCAAATTTTACGTACTAATATGAAACATGTATGTTGTAGTATCGAAAATTAATTCACATAAGTGGTAAAATTTCATTTAAATGAAAAACTCAGTTTTTTTAACTACTACTATGTGGTATCACTATTCATAAAAAATTGATGATTTTAAGAAAAATACCAAAATTTCTACCTAAGCTATATTTGATATTTGGAATTCAAAAATGAGGTCTATTTTACCATATTAAAAACATAAAATTTTCATTAATTAACTTAAAATTAATTCCCATTATCAAAAAAATAGCATGTTTTTATGATACAATAACTATCAAAATATTGATACTTGTTTATGTCCAATTTCAAAGTGAAATTAATTTCAATGACCAACATTGGATTAAATGGTCAAAATATAATCTAATTTCTCATTAAAATAAAATAAAAATATAATCGATCCATATAAATAAATAAGATTAAAAGGAACTTTTGAATTAAAATACAGTATTTTTCACTATTCATAAAAAAAGAAATTTTATTTGAAAAATACCAAAAATTTACCGAATGTAAATTTTGATGTCCTGTTTTTGATGAATAATATTATTTTTTCAAATTAAATTTATAAAAGTGACCAAAACAATATTTAATGATGGATCACCATTAAAAGGTGGTAAACCATTCGTTTAGGGTATTTATGCTTAAAATAAGATTCATTGAGATTTTAAGAAACTAACTTTTATTGGATAAAATTAAAAACATTTAAAAACATGTATAATATAATTTTAGTTAGTTATATTCATTCTCGCCAATACAACGGCTAAGTGTTATCTAACATTTAAAATAATAATATTATATTATTAGCGTGAATCGTAAGATTTCAAAGAAAACAGTTATTGCGTAACGGGTAATCCATCGAACGTAGCATCCCCTTTAAAGTAAAATTAAAATTTAATTCACAAAAATTAATATATATATAAATTTCTTACTCGTTATTTACCTATGATATTACATCCTTCCCCATTTTGGAAATTTCGTCCTCACAATTTTAAAACTGGGCATGGAAAATTAAATGAAAGTCTCACATCGGAAAAAGAGTCAATAAATATATCACTTTAAAAGAAAGATAGTGAAGTAAAAATGTCACCCGAGATAATACAATGCTAGGATTCAATGTATAAAAACATGGATATGGAAGAGAAAATGAACCATTAAGTTAGGATGGAGGGTGATAGAAAACAATGGATAGAAGAAAGTTAACCACCAAAAAATCACAAACTTATGATGGGTTAAACAGTATTTGATTCCCTGGTAGGAAAAAGTAACAGTTAATGTTTTTTTTAAATTAATTTTAATAATTTTGAGGAATTTATTTATGTTCTTAACTAAAAACATAACTAAACATACATAACATTCATGAAGACATTCTTCCTTTACTATCTTTCTAGCTCAAATTCATATTTTCTCTAAATAATGAGTATTCAGGAAGACTTTTTCACATTAAAAGTGCTATAATCAACTTCGAGAGAATCAAATAATCCACAAAATACTAACAATATATTTCCCATGTAATTATACCTTAACCAAATCCAAAATGGTTAGTACAAGATCAAATAATCCCCAAAAAGGATAATTCTTTATAAAAAGAAATATTATTCCTAATCTCCAAAATTAAACAAATAGTACCCTAAGTTAAACAATTACTATTCAATAAACAACATTCTTTAAAATTATTCAATATAATCCAAACTGACATTGAAAACCAAAATTCATAAGAATATAATCCCATAATCTTCCACAGTAAATCTTACAATTTATCTCCAAAAAAACATCGACTACTTTTAAAGTCTCATTCTGAAATGTAATTAACCTAATCACATATTCTCTATGATAGGTTAATAATTTCCATAAATAAACCAAAATAAAATAATTC
This sequence comes from Viscum album, assembly GCA_963277665.1. Lineage (NCBI taxonomy): Eukaryota > Viridiplantae > Streptophyta > Magnoliopsida > Santalales > Viscaceae > Viscum > Viscum album. The sequence continues at coordinate 232,959,641 of OY728157.1, read as the reverse complement.
ATAAGATCATATATATAAAAATAATAACTCGTACTAACCAGGGACATCACGTATTCTAGTGGTAGGTTATAAATCCCAGTCGCAGTTTGGTTGTGTGTTATATTCCCACAACATTGTCCGATACAACGAGTTGTCACCCAGTTTGCATGTTGTCATTTTTCAATAACTATATAATAGTATAACATTCCCACAGATATATAAATTCATCAAAAATAAACATAACATATTTTAACCGAAAATGATATCAAATAAATTTCATTTTTCATCCCAAAAATGAATTAACCTGTAATTGCCTCAAATTCAAGGATCATATAAACCCAAATTGTTCTTTATAAATACATTCCCAAAAGAAATGAAAATTATTCCATGAAAAAAAATTCATATATCAAAAATCAGGGTTACACATACTATAAAATACTTCTAATGTATTCCCATCATCAAAATATCCATAAATTCATTTATGCATTTCAACATCAAAAAATTTACCATAACTCCTGAATCCCTTATATGTTAGCTTTTTAGTCATTAAAAATTCTTCATGATCCATTAAACATTATTTACCAACTTATTCTGAAATACTTCTTTCCTACAAACAAAATCATGAATCATATCCTATGATTAAATAATTCCAAAACATATGTTAAGAAATAATCCATACCTTTCATTGGTCATTGTCAGTTTCATTATCCTCAATGGGAATGGAATTAGGTATCAGTAACCATATATTTTTATGATCCTATTGATCCCATTCCCCAAACATCTTCGTAGGAAAATTATTTGCATAATGACCATGCACACCATATTTAAAACATTCAATTGATCCCACAAAATGAACGTCTTTCCCTTTCCTAGAGTCAATTGGATGCTTCCTTTTTCCATGGTAGGTTCTTGATTTATGAACTTCATTCCCACGTCTATATCATCTTCCCATCCATTTGAAGCTTTTTCCTAGGTGTTTATTTCCACAACCATGAAACATAGGTTTTTGAACATACATACCTTTTGGATTATTACCTGAAATTCCATATGGATTTGTTTCTCGCATATAAGATTCCTTATAAAAATCACCAAGGTTCGCGTTTTCAATCATGACTCCAGATAGTCGGTTAAAAATAACCACAAGAGTTCTCCTTATATATCTCATTTCATTCAGTTGATCATTCAAAAAACCGTCACAGTTTTCTTCACATCCATTGTTACTTTGGTGCCTGCTAGATCCATCCATTTACTAAAACCAAAAAGGTCAGTGTGAGTATATCAGTAAAATCATCATATAATATCTTATGAGGAGGGTAAGTATTTATTAAAGTTATCTTGAACTCATTAAAAATAACTAAAACTCTTTATAATATGCTAACCATTATGGATATGTTACTAATGCTTTGATAATACTCCATCCTCTAATGTTATCTAAATTGACCTCTAATACCAACTTTAAGGACCCACCCTTAAACATTACATAAGCTGGACATAAATTAATAATTATCATTGAAGATATTTTATGGTTTATAGTTGTAGAGAATTATTAATAAAAATAACATTACATCTCAAAAATTACAAAGTGTACACTTCTACTCAGTTTCCATTATTTTCATAAATTAAAAACTCTTTATTAAATGAGACATGTCTAGGTACATGTTTTGGACAACATGAAGTTTCCATGATCCCATCATTGATCCTATTCTACATTATGTCATGTGAAATATATTTCAAAATCATTGGATGAGCATAAAAAGTTCAGTAAGGGATACACAAAGAAGGAAAGCTGTTAGATTTTCAAAACTACAAGTAAGCCATGAATACTTTATCATAAGTAATATTTTCCCCTTTATGAAGTAGTAAATACTCTTCACTAAATAGTAGATCATTACATAACCTTTTGTAACCAATAGAGTTCCATACAGCACATATAAAGAACAGAAAATATATAAAGGTACCTTGGGACATAAACATTCTTAAGTGGAATAACTATATTTTCAACTTCCACAAATATCACTAAATGGAATAGTCATACGGTCGACTTCCATACCCAATGCATTGGAGGTTATAACGTAACCACCCGTCCTAGTTTATCACGGAACCACCCATCATATCGTTTATCTTTTAACAACCCCTAAAATGTCTAAGTACCATCATAACACTTAAAATATTACAAATATAAATAATTCACTAATAAAATTTCATTTGAAACCACAAGATGTAATTTCAATATATTGAAATAATCATTCCATTTTCATAAACCATTTAAAATGAGATTTTTGAATCAAAGTGTCCCATACCACTTTCAAGTTTTTAAGGGAATTATAATTTTAAGAACATAATGTCCATATAAATAAATACTCAAGACCATTATTAAAAAAATGGACATTACTGATAATGATTTAGAATAATAAATCATTAAAACATTTAAAATGGTATTTTATTTAAAGAGTTGTTAACAAAAATAGATACTCATGAATACAAATAAATGATGAATAAAATTTAATATAAACAATTTAATATCATGAGAATAAATTTATTCATGATATAATATGAAAAAAGATAGTATATACACCATATAAGAGTGAAATGGTGCATAACAACAATGAAGTCTCAATGGAAATGTAAATTGAGATGATATTTCTTATAAAGTCATTATCATTAAATTAAGGATAAATGTATCAAATAATTATGTGTGAAAAATATAAATACACCAAATTTAAGTGTATATTAATTAAAAAATAATTATTGTTCATTCCCACATATTATTAGTACGACATATTCAAGATGTACAAGTTGAACTCAAGGAATTGAAATTGGGTTATGAAGTTCCCTTGTAACAATTTGACAGCCTAACGACGTCACATTAAAATTCAGAAAATGAATTGATGATATAAAAATGTTATCTCATCACTTTTATATAAATTATTCACTAATAATGATATATAAGAACATATCCCAACATAATAATATGAAAATTAAAAGACATAACAAAAAGAAGTCTTCTAAAAAGATGAGGGTGATTGGTTCCCTTATCGATTTTGTAACTTACAAAACATATGCCACATGAAATAAGGATCATAAAATGAAGATATAAATACTCATAAATGAAATTATATTACAAAAATATTACAATAATGGGTTGTACATCCACCACACAAAAATAAATAATGGAAAATATAGCATGAATCTCACGTGAATAAAAAGTGAGATAAAACCCTCTACCACGTTGTAATCAACTGAGTCATATGTCCAAAAGTTAATAGCCACCAATAAATCATATAGTAATACAATTATAATTAGAATCTTGATAATATATATCAAATGGAAGTACATAATACACCACATTCAATGAATAAGTGGCGAAAAAATGAAATCTAACGGAATTAAAAGTGAGATATCAAAATTCATTACCTCATGTCTCACGAGACTCGATTGTTCCTTATTCTTCATGAATAATAAACATAAGATAATATCTACCTAATTAAGATAATTTTTAATTTTATTTATTCATTTTATATCACTTATTATCTTTCTATAAAAACTATTCAATTATTTGAGTTCATATTGGATATTTTATCGATGTTTGGAACATGAGTAAAAAATGAACAAGTTATATTTTCAATTTGTCCATGTGGTCAAAATTATATTATCTCCAGAATTATAAACATATTTTATATATAATATATATCATATATATCTAGTGTATATGTATTTATAAAATTCCATATAATTTTGAGTTAAGAAATTAAATGCACCGTTCATGGAGATGGTAAGTCGTACGTACGCATGAACGCTACTTTCATTTCAATTTTATATTTAAAGGAATGAAAACATAATGTTACACTGGTATATTATAATTATAGTATAATATCATATTATATTTTATGTTACATAATTTAATTAACTTCATCCTTTATACATTCCATGTATGTCATGAACGAATCATATCACCCTAAGGGGGAGGTAGTCTGCACATCCTCAAATGAAATTATCACGTTTACCTATAATAGAAATTATAATGGTAAGCTATAATTGAATACAAAATAAGCATAAAGAAAACATAAACATAATATAAATAAAAAATAAATAGAGTTACATCTTAATGTCCACCATTTTAGGTGGTAGAGGATAATCGAACTATCATCGAATCGTGAGGCGTTAGTTTTCTATCCACAGAAACAGTATGTTCTTCACCCATTAGATGGAGGTGTGTGTAAGTGCAGTTCGAATCCCTATTATAAAAACACCCTAGTATATTTAGGATACTTGTTTTGTTATAAAATAAACTAATAAAAATATTTTAGGGGTTGTATATATAAAATATAACAAACTAAAACAAAATAATTTAAGAGAAATTGTTACATTTAATTTGGGTAATTCCCTTTGGTATGAACCAAAAGGGTTTCTGGAAGTACCTTCTGCCTTACGTAAGGATTATAAGAGGAATAGGGGTATCTTGAGAGATTATTTGGGTAGGTGTTGGATGAGCCAAGTGTCTTTAGTGGTGTAAGGAATTGGATATAAATGGTCTCCTTTTATAAAGGAGAGGAGGGGCTCTTTAGGAATGGGTGAAAATATTATTTTATTATATAATGATATTCAGTTTCTAAATGTCCAAAAATAATTAAATTCAAAGATATGATGACTCATAGTAGAAATAATATCATCCAATATGAATTGTACTGGGTTTAAATAACATTATAATCATTATAATCTTATTTATTTAAACCATTTATTAATGAGGTAAATACTGCATCATTATTTTGTAAGAAATAATTTAATTTATTCGATCTCTAAAAATTATAAAAAAATTACTATGATGTATTAAATAGTTTTAGATTTCTAAATAATATTTATATTCAAACATTGTTCTTATAACACCATATAATGATTAATTTACTAAAAGGTTTTTGTTTATGTCATTTTTTCCTTTACATTAAATTAATTAATCTAAAGTGTCATTATCATTCATACGTCGCTCCATGGGCTCCCAAAATCGACCCAATGATTTAAATGGTCATAAATTAGTCATAAAATATGTTTAGGACAAGTATTAAGGTAATTTTGAATTATTATAATATTCTGTTTAACTTGAATTACCCTATTTACCTTTAACCGCTGTAAATAAAAGTCAAATGTTACTATTCAACAAAAATTATTTTCACCATATTGAACCACATTTTACATACAATTAACAACCATGTATGTTGTTTATTTAAAATTAAATTCACAGATGTAGTAAAATTTAATTTAAATGAAAAAGATAGTTTTTTTAACTTCTACTAAGTTGTTTCACTATTCATAAAAAAATGAAACATTGCATAAAAATTCCAAATATTCAACCTAAGATATATTTGATACTTAGAACTCAAAAATGATGTATATTTTACCAAATTAAAAACATAGATGTTTCATTAATTAATTTAAAATTAATTCCCATTATCAAAACAAATAGCCTATTTTTAAGAAACAATAACTATTAAAATATTGATATTTGTTTATGTCCAATATCAAAGACAAATTAATTACAATTACAGAAATTGTATTAAATGGTAAAAATATAATCTAATTACACTTTAAAACCAATTAATAATATAATCTATCCGTATAACTAATATATATTAAAAGGTAAATTTGAATTAAAATACAGTATTTTTCACAATTTATAAAAACAGAATTTTATTAGAAATTACAAAAAATATACCGAAAGTAAATTTTGAGGTCCTGATTTTAATGTAGAATTTTATTTTCTAAAATAGAACATATAAAAGTTACCAAAACAATATTTAAAGAGGTTTCTCCATTAAAAGGTGATAAATAACCCTTTTAGAGTATTTATACTTAAAATTAGATTCATTAACATTTTAAGACACTAAATTTTATTTTATAAAAGTAAATACATTTAACAAACATGTATAATCGTATTTTAGATAGTTATATTCATTCATCCCAATAAAAAGACTAGGAATTAACTTCCATTTAAAATAATAATATTATATTATTAGTATGAAATGTAAGATTACAAAGAAACATGTTGTTGTGTATTGGTAAGCCATCTATCATTGCATCCCCTTTAAAGTACAATTAATATTTTATTCACAAAAATTAATAAAAATAAATATGACTTACTCATTATTTACCAGGGATATTTCAATAATATAATATGTGTAAGTATAAATTGATAGCAGTGGATGTAAGGAAATAAACCATGCTATATAAATAGATAATAACAAAATTTAAATAAATTTTATAGATATAAAAATTAATGATCATTATGTCTTCTGTCTTCATAAAAATGTGACCATATGGGAATATGTGATTGAATGAATATACTACATGATGTATAAAAATCTTCAAAATGGTAAAAATCATCAACTCAACATATTGATCACACCATCAGTCCTTTTTCAAGAAATCAATCCTATACATAAAGTAATGGAAGAATCCAAATTAGAACACTTCCCTTTATCCATACATGTGATTATATATCATACTCAGGTACCAAACAGTGCCTTAGAGAGGTTTAAGATTTAATCTTAGTAGTAAGGGAACCCCGATTTCTAGGCCAAACCATTTTATTCAATACGTTAATGAAAAAGTGTTAAAATATGTAATAGAAATGAAATAACAAACTAAAAAGTAACCACATCAGTCTGACTCCCTATGAGAAATCAGGATCAACATAACCTACATCGGCCTCAACCGGAAGTCCGAAAAGATGTTTGTGTCCAAGTAATTAATATTTATAAAAGGGGCTATGTAAACATGATAATCCATGAAGTTATACCACCCAATACTGTGCTTTAGAATGGGGACTAATTTACATGTCATCATGCACGTTATCAACATAATGATACTTACAAATGGTGCATCCCATAGGAAATTAGAAAATAATAAAATCCATCAATTCCCTTTTAGGAGTCTGAGCTAATAAATGGATATCTAAACAAAATCACAATGGTTGTTATATAACATCCCATATAACATGTGTCCTCATGTATATAAAAAGAAACCCATACGACATCCCCTATAAAACATAGGATATAGTGACTCTATGTGCGTACAATATATCTCGCATAGGGGATCAGGTATCCTCGATGGAATGGATTATCCATCTTTCTGATAGAGATATTCCCAGTTTCTCCCTTATAGAACTGGTTTCACTCCTAAGTATATGAAAATTAACCTAGCTATCCCATACCTAGAAAGATAAATTGTCTCTCTAATTGAATTAACAATTATTAAAACATGAACGGAATGTCCATCTAGGGAATCCCTAACTTATGTCTTGTGTAAACTCTTGGTCAATAGAAATTTATTCATGACTAACAACACTAATAAAAGCATCCCAAAATTTACATGCTTTTTACCAAGGAAAAATTTAAGTAGAACATTATCACTAATTTTTTATTCTATGAAAGTCATGTCAAAAAAACTATGGTAATATTTATATGGATAACCCTAGTAATATCATATATAAATAAAACACCATCAAAGACATTTTAAACCCCTGTGATAACAAGCTACACCAAGCATACCATTCAAATCATGTCAACCAAATTTGGCCCATGAAATAAGAACAATAAACCATATAACATGTATAAGGAGTAATACACGAGGAATGGAATGTGTATAAATAAGGACCAGAGGGATACAAGCTTTCGCAAAAAGAATTAATCATAAAAATGAAATAATTCGTAGGGAACAATATGGGAAGTACGAATAAAAATGTATCAAAAGGATACCATATAAGGATATATAAAAAAAATAAACATGATCCAACAATTACACAACATGTACAAACAATAATACATAAGAAATGAATTTCTACTAGGTTATACCTTATGTATATTTAATTATCTTAAGTGAGCCCATGATTTAGTAAACATAATTAATGTGTAACTTACACACATCCAATTTAAAACACAACTCAATATCATGGTAAATTTAGGCCATTTGGGACAGAACAATAGAAGTGGTAGAGAAATACCAAGAAAAAACCCAAATAAAAGGTTTCTCTATAAGATATGGTCACTAGGGACATACAAAAACATTATATTTAATTTATTAGACATAGACAAGGTAACATTAGAAGAACCTGACATGTTGGACAATAACAGGTCAACATAAATATGATGAAATTATTAGGATAGGAATAGACCCCTACCTCATTATAGACAGTATCCACTTGACCATTATAAGTCCTCTAATCAGCTTATAATGGAATATATTTATGGATGTTTCAAACACCACTTAAATTGGACCAAAATCCATTAAACCAAAATTGCATAATGATTAAAGGTGGAACCTAGGAGTAGAATGGTGTGGAAGGTATAGCTTATCGATGGATTTTTGTAGCTTCTACAGTGAATGATTTGGTCCACAGAGGAGGGATATATCACAAATCCTAGTAGAGGGGAAGATGGATTTGCTTGCATAAAGGATATGGAATGTCATTCTTGTATGGGATAAGAAATGATGTTGCGTAAAATAAACCATTAAAGAGGGGAAAATTTTAATATCATCTATTTTTACCTTGCTCATGGTTGGGCTACCCAATTTGGCCAAATCACCCACTAATTGTGTGTTATTCACTACGATAAGGTACAATTCACATGGTTAGGTGAATAGTTTGAATAACCATGGTTAAACTATGTATTTATGTTCTATCCCAAACATCTATAACCTCACACAATCATGTTTATCTTATTTTATAATTGTAGACAAACCATGTGACCTAGTATGTCTCCTCTTTTTTTGGGATCCGAGCATAGAACGATCCCCATATACATAGGGGAACTCCTTTAACCTCTTCAACATCATTAATAGTTCTTTTGTAGGTAATTAAATCAAAAATGTGATGGTTCAAACCTTTTTAGGAAGTCAGTATGTTATAACCCCCCCCCCCCCCTTAAAAAACGCTTCCCTCTGTTTCGCTTCCGAGGGTGGTAGAACATTATCCGAGAGATGCTTTGAACAAAACATATGAACATCCACCTCCCACTCCCAAATCACATTTTGTATGCTTATGTACTTCCATAACACCTATAACAATGTAACCAACCATCCATAAAGAACCCTCATTCATTGATCAATTATATAAAATTGATTCTCCATTAATGAGGAATCTAACTCCATCTAAATATCCCCATGATCAAATTAATTATGAATATCTAGATGTACTACCAATGCTATGATACATGGATGAAATAATATATAGAGTGAGACCTATGAGGTAATATCAACCAAAAGGATACCAACCCAAAACACTCTACTATTTCAAATGCCCTGACATACTGTGGGGAAAATATTCCATTCTTCTAAATTCGTATCTTATCCAATCATAGTGATACCCGTACGATGAAATGATGTCCCATATTGATCTTCAGATGTATGTGGTGATGATCAATAAATATCTTCTACTTGTACTGAAATGTAGCCATATTCTACAAAATCTGCAATAATTTCTATGAATTATCTAGAATGAGATGAGGACCCAGTAGATTTATGACCCCTACCTCAGTCCATAACAAAGGTGAGAGACTCTGTCTACTACGGAGGGCCTCATACAGATCAATTATAATTTTTTCCAAAAAATAGATCCTCAAGGAAAACCCGTCCATAAGAATTTTTTTTCTGAGGAACCACCCAAATCAATGATACAAGAACATTTCATATCCTCTAACACCCATATGGTCCCCTTAGACTACTCATCAGTTTATGGATACCATTCAGTACTTAAGATAACCAAGGAAACAATGTTTTCTATAACCCTTTCCTGATCCATGATTTTAACCAAGTGTCATGTTTTGTAATGATAACATATGGTAGACCATGAAGTCGCACTATCTCTTAGATGTAAAGCCTTCAAAGTTAGACAATATTGAAGTATTATCATGTAGGGAATAAATGTTTAACCATGGTCTTCCTACAAATGATAACCCATACTACATCACTTCCTCAAAGAAATCTCCGAATGACCATCATCATATTCATGGTGTTGTTGTTCTATTCCCACTACTGATTTTATTGTGGTTTTTGAAGTCTGGTAGGTCACTGGTTATCTCCCATTACTTACTCATATGTGGAGAAAATAATGATAAGGAATTATATGTTCCTCTTCATACATGACCACAATTTCTAATGAACTATATCTCAATACACCTTTCTAAGCCTATGGTGAACAACCCACACAAAGTCATGTGATTCCCTCATCAGGTCATCTTGTATATTTGAAATATCCCATACACGGGCTTGGTGGAATGGGGTCTCAATACAATCAACAATTAGTCCTGGTGGTGGCTTCTCTCATGTGAGGCCCTTCTTCAGAATGAGGCCTTCATAATCGGTTCACTATAACGTATGAGCCCATTCAATAAGGGAGGATTTCAGTACCAATGATGGTAATACCGGTTTCTCGTACAATTCCTAATCAACTCTATGTATCTTAGAAATCGTATCCATCGATTTCACCTTATTGATGGACACTTTGATGGATTGTGTATGGGATTTCTTGCTAAAGGAATAAACTTTATAATTACCTCTTCTAGTTGATTGCAAATTCCCATAGATAAAGGATTATAGGTATTCCACCCACCTTCACCACCTATGAATCAAGTATCTATATACAGAGATATATTGTAGAGTTTTATGATATGTGGATATAATGAATCAATCACCCAAAAAGTAGTTTCTCCAACTGTAGAGATCATGAACTATGACAGCTTGATTGAGGTCATGTGTATGGTAATTCTATCCATGATACCTTAGCTGGAGGGATCTATGTACAATGACTCGTTCACCCAACATAAGAACTAAATCGTGATAAATTTCCAAAGCATCTTAATTTTTTTTAATAAATTATTCCTAATTATGGAAGAATCAGAATCAATACGTAGGTGATTCTTCCCTTTATCACATTAAAATCATTCTCACAGGCTTCAGTCTGTAGGAACTATACACCATGCTAAGTCTAGTGAATATGGTGCGCTATTAAGAATAATGTGTCTTAGATGAATCACATATACTAGCCATATATCCTAATGATACTATGAATATAAAGCACATTATTAGGCATCTCCTAGGAAACCATGATGATCATCTTTTCTAGGTCAACTGACACACCTGCATCAAATATGATCTGACCCAAGAAGTGTACCATACTAAATGAAAAATTTAATTTAATGAGCTTCTCATATAAAAATTTCTATCATAGTGTACTCAATATGATATATATATGATTTTCATGGTAGTGTTTTGTGGGTGAGTACACCAAGTTGTAATCTACGATGACTATTATAATGGAATCAAGATATTGGTGGAAAACCCTATTCATCAAATCCATTGAAACTGTTGGCACATTCTATAGACTGAATGACTTAACCAAATACTCATATAAGGCATACCATGTTGAATCATTGTACATGGTATATTTGATTGTCTCATAAGAACCTGGTGATATTCTGACAACAGATTAGGTTTGGAAAAAATACATTCAACTCGAAGCTAGTTGATGAGGTCCTTGATATATGGAAATGGATAATATTTATTAACTGTATGATGGTTCAACCATCTATATTTCAAACACAATATTATGGTACCACCGACGAACATGGTGAAAAGGGCAATTGAACCCCATTGTAATTATTTTGGCCATTTGAAACCATTAGCCTCATAATCTTCATGATATTTCATGAGTTCCTGGAGCACTTTTGGTTCCATACAACAGGTAATAATAAACAATGGTTCTGACCCAAAAAAATATATATATGGTGAACTATAACTCTCTCACTAGAGGTGAAATAGAAAAATCATCTCAAAAATCATCACTAAACATACCTACTACTGGAGGGAACACTATTAACTGCACACCTTGATTTATCATAAGGAGACTTCATTACTGATATGTTGATCTACCCAACCCAGTAAACTTGGTTCAATCTTGATCTTCATGGATATACCATTGACCCTTATGCACATATCTTCTTCTATTAGATTATGTGAATGAAACTAGATGGAGATAAAAATATTTAAGGTTATAATATAAAATTATTTAGTCTATACGAAAAATAAAGTGGATGTTTGTCATTGTGAGGAATAAGAAACTCCATACGAACTAGACTCAACCATCAAAAGGGTGAAATACAGAAACTGACTTCTTCAATTTGTTGTGACCCCTATAAGAATTTAAGAAGACATGAAACCAAAAACATACTCCATTGTAAGGCCAATACATTCTAAAAAAACATTTGAAATTAAAGTGTGTGAAGAAATTATAAGGAATATAGAAGAGAAAAATGTTGATGTGTCTAGAATATTTTGTCTAACTATAGATGGACCTAGACTATGTACTTCTGGAATTTTCCACACAACATAGATGTGGCTCATACCACGAACCTGCTATATTTTTTTTACTATAAGGAGTATATCCCCTCTTCTACTACTGAAGCTCTAGGGACTAACTGACTTGGCCAGAGACACTACTACCTCTTCTTGATCATCCAGTAATTGAAAAACATTTAGAATTTCATGGAGTCATAGATTTCCAACACAATAGATGTGTTGCTCTAGATCCCAAACCACTAAATACAAGAGAATTCGTGTAGAAGTGGCACAGAATATTACCCATCATGTTGCATTCTCAAGACTCGATCTAGATCCCCATCCCAAAGAATTCTTATCGGGTGACTGTTACACTTGGGACTCTCTATATAACTGTTAGTGTGGGTCACCTAGCTGGCACAACATCCATATGAACCATTAAAAATTTTCTTTTTAAAACTAAAGAAAACATCTACATATATCATAAATATTCCACGTTAGCTCATAGTTCCTTATTCTATAAGATACAATATTGTAATTATGACTATGTTCACTAAATCCTTCTCTGTAGTCAATGGAAAAAGTTCACCTATGATAAGACAATAGGACAAATCCATCCTCAAAATTCCTAGTATTCATAAACTCATCACCAGCTAGATATTGAGTGAAATGATGAATCCCATTGAATAAATATGAATACTTATGAAATGTCATAGAGCCCTGATGAATATTCATGACCCCTATCTTGATTGAGAAACACCGTCATTAAAAGAATTGATCATAGAAATATGTCTATAAGTCTATCATGATGATACATTAGTAATGATTAGACTGAGAGATTATTTGTAACCAATACATGGATGAGTCCCCTAACTTATAGGTAACGATCATGAACCACTTCTCTGGAGGCTTGTATGGATGATATTAGATGTAAATAATTACATATAACAATGATTTATCCAAATGAGGTACCCCATAACCTAAGAAGGTAGAAGGATGCTGGAGCAAGATTTCCAGAGTCAGTAAATCCATAGATGGGGAAGGATAGGGAGAACCCTTAATTGAAAAGATAAACCTGAATAAACATTAGAAACTATGCACATATCCTAGGGGAAGATCAGCATGATGTGAATTTAGTGGAACTACAAAAGGTATAATGGGTGGCTCAGGGACAACCACCTATAATGTGTTGTGATCGAAACATTCTTGAAATACAACATGAGGACATAGTGGTGGAATGAAAATACAATTTTCACGCACACTCATCAAATAGTGTTTATAATATATATGAAATGTAGATAAATAAATTGAAAATAATGAAAAGTACAAATCATTATTCAGATCATAACATAACTGATATCCCTATCCTATATCTATACTTATATTACAAGAAAAAGAACTCAAAATGATCACAAGAGACATGGAATACATCCCCTTTTCAATGTAAGTTCAAGGATGAGTTCTAAAATTATCACATAAATTTTGCCATTTATTTTATAATGGTGGTGTTCCCCCTAAATAATTAATTTATTTCATCCCCATTTTAATTTTTTTTGATTAATGTGGATCACTATTCCAATTTTTAAAGTCCCATGAATTTTATAAATTGAAATTTGGTTTACTCTTAGTCCAATTTATGACATGTTCAAACAAGTTATGTTGGTAAATTTATATTTATATGACCATTATGAACTGCAATACATAACAACTATGCACATCATGAATCATATGTGATATAGTAATTTCATGTTAAAAGTAAATATGGCATGGAAATATACAAGATAATTATTTCATATGGTTCCTTGTACATTTCATTTAATGAAAATACACCATTTTAATGAGGTTGGGTAAGGAAATACTATTATCAATACTACCAATAAAAATTACATCATAAATCAAGTGCATCACCTAATAGTGATGTACTATCAACAATAAATGGAATAATCAATTACCCAATTTCCCTTCACATGTAATTTGGGTTTCCTCCAGAAATGGGTTGGCTATATCCAAGCATATGTTTGATCCCAAATTCCATTATGATAGTCTCCATTCTAAAATCAAATTGTACGAAAATGGAAACCAAGTTATGATACATATTATAGCATCACACTACGGTTTCTACTCAATACTTCCCCATGATAGTGGGCCACATGACCTCAAGTGCATCATCTCTAATGCCTAAGGCTAACAACATGTACATAGGGTCAAGTGTTTGTCTATGGGGAAACTATTCAATCTTAGATTATAGAATACATATTCGCAAATGATAGATAATAAATAAAATAATCGTAAGTATAAATAGAGAACATCATATGTAAATAAATATACATGAATCATAAATAGTTAATGGTGGATGATGAATAAATTTAATAGACACAAAAAATGATGATCATGATGTCGTGTGGGTATTTCAGAATGGGAGAAAGGGGAAAAAGATTCAAAGAATATACAACATATTATAAAATATAAAACTGCAAAAAAGTAAAAACTACTAAATGACATCTCGAACATAGTATCAGTACTCTCCCCCAACCATCATATTAAGACGAACTTTATCCAAGCATTGAAACAAGAACACATAACATTACCTGTACATGAAATATTATTGTATACTCAAGAATAAATTTCACCCAAGAAGGATGTGATATATAATCATAATAGGCTGGAACACCCAATGTCTAGGGTAGTCCATTTTATAAAATAGATAATTGAAAATGTTCCAGACAATGTAAAATCATAGTAATATCCAAATAAATTGTATCCACCCAAATCTAGGTCCGTAAGAGGACACCTAACCTATAAAACCTTGTTCGGAATGAGACTAATTACTGAAAATAGTACATATTCATTGTGTAATATGTATACAATGGAAAAAGTTAACAAGGAATATCAGTAAGGAATATAACCAATCGTGTGCATCACGTTAGGGTCTGATTTACATATCATCATAAAATTTCTCATTGTAATTATAATTGAAAAAAGTGAATTACATATGAAATGAGAAAATAATACAATCATTTTTTATAGTATTCAATTCTGAGCCCATCCAATGTGATATAAATAGAACCCCCAAGGTGGTATGGATCTTTTATTATAACCAATGTCATCAAGTCTATCTAAGACAACCCATATGGCATCCCTTGTGTAACTCATGACATGGTGACATGGAATTTGTACCAGGTATCTCACATAGGGGACCGAGTATCAACCATGGCATCACGTAGCCATAATTATAGTGGTTATATCCTCGATCTCTCCCATAGGGAAAAAATTTCACTCATGACTATAAGTAAATCCTCTCAGATATCCCATAATTGGCATGAAATATTCTCTCATGGTGTGTCAAGTGTATCCAACTATGAACAGTGATTCCATCCATGTAATACATAACTCGAGAGCCATGTTCACTCATTTCCCTTATCAAGTGGGTAATGAAATAAAGAAAATGCACAGAAGTTCTATATTAACATTCTTTTCACCAATGATACATTTCTATAAAACATACTCACCAATTTATCATAATATGAAATTTTAGGCCAAACAACCGTGGAACAATTTATATGGATTACCCATGGTATATTATATATCTACACAACTTTATTGACGAAAATATAATATTACAAGCTGTCAAGTAAGAACAAGTATATATTTCAATTCAATTTACCCAGTTTTGGACCAACCAATAAGCACAATGAACATAATATCATGCTTTTGTCGAAAATAACATGCCATGAAATGTGTATAAATCAGGGTAAAGGGGATGAAATCATTCAAAAAATCCATTAAGCACAATAATGAAATATGTCACATGGAATATCATGTGATGTTAACATAATAATTTAGCAAAATCCTACCAAATGTGCACATATAAATAAAGAAACATTATCATGGAATTACACATGAAGGAAATAACTAATACAAAAACAAGGCATTGCTAGCATGGTATTCCTCATAGATCGTTATCATATTGATTCACCATGTAATGTAATAAAGTTAATTATTGTAAAAATATCTCACACCCAAGGTGAAACAAAACTCAATCACATGGTAAATTTAGTCCTTTTAGGATGGAAATACCAAAGGGGTATCCAAATCCAAGTCTAACACCCCACAAATAGTTTTCTCCAAAATCTAGGGTCACTATGGACATACATAATCTATAAATTAAATTTCTTAAATAGATACGAATCAAAATCAATATATCCTATAGCACAACTCAATGTTCAATCATATATTATATGAAGAAACAAGAAAAAAATGCACAAACGGCCTACCTCGATTTAGTATAGATCCACTCATCAGTTTTCTAGACTTGATTTAACCTAGGATGAACGAAATATGAAGAGTTTTCAAATGATTTTTTCATAGGAAGAAAATTATTTTGCACCAATATAAATCAACATATAGTGAAGAAACCTAAGAGTATAATGTTACATAAGTTAGAGTGTATCTTGGGACTTTTGAAACATCAGATGGTGAAGGATTTAGTCAATATAGGAGGGACATATCACAAATTCCTAGAGATTGGAAGATGGATATCTATGTGTGGTGGCGGAGTAGAATCCCACTCAAATTGGAGAGGAAATGTTGGTGGGGTTAAATAATCCATTAAAAAGGTAAACACATGTAATATCACCCATTTTTACAAGGCACACAATTTGGCCTCTGTGATTGGCCAAACCATGAGCCAACTGTGCATCGTTAACTACTATTAGGGGAAATTCTCTTTGTTAGGTCCCATGTTTTACTAATCATGCACAACCCATGTGTTTTTGAAAAATCCAAAACTTCTAAAACCCTTCACATATATGTACCCTTTGTTTAATGGTTGTAGAGAAACTGTACAACCCATTCCTTCTACATCCATTTCAGGATCCAATCATAGAATGAGACCGAGAATCACCCATGAACTCTTTTAACCTCTTAGGATTCATTACTATTTATTTTTTATGGAATTAATAGAAAAATACAATAGTATTTACATATGGATAGAGTTAGGACATTACACATAACTCAATAGATAAAATAGATTAAATGGTTAAACAATGGATGACACTCAATGAAACACAAATATTTGAAAATTGTATCATTTAAATCAATATAAATCCATCAAACTCACAATACCAAACCAATACATGATATAATTAATGACCCCAAATTCGTATGTACTTCATATAAACAAAACCACACAGATGAAACCCATAGACTACTAATTGAAAAAAAGAGTTTCATTCCACATAACCATTAATGTATAATAAAAAATATCCATGTAAGACAATACATAAATACCGCACATGATACATAATTTATGAATGGTTGTTTTGAAAAAAACACATCACAATGTCATTGTGAACTAAAGAACATAATTTAATCCATTAATATTAAATTATGATTAGATGATGGTCACTTCTATTTAAAAAATCAATGATTGTCTCGTGATAACCAATCCTTTTCTTTCCAAGACATGGAATCATCATTTAAATAGTATGTCACTAAAACTAAATGGATCACAACTTTAATTGAAACAATGATACCATGATACACCCCAAAACATGAAAAAATCATGGTATATACTATAGAATTTTCATATCCTCCGAATAACCCTTCATATTAAAAAACAAAGGGCCACCCTAAAATGTATGTATATATATATACTTATGATTCACACTCTAACTTTGATCCATCATCATTATACTAACATATCTAAAATCAATAAAACCATATTGAATCATTCATGATTATTTGGTACATTAACATAAATAAATCATAAAAAATTTATATCCAATAAAATCTAAACAAGCCTAAAAAGAAGAAGATAAAACAACATGGAATAAAACATCCTTATAACTTACATTTTAAAGGAAACATAAGTTTTCCATTGAAATCCATTATAAATAAAAACAAATATACCACTCATGGAGCTACACATTAATTTCTAAAGAATATCACCATGTTATATCAACCAACCTCTACTTATAAATATTTATAAAAAGATATTTTAACAAAATATAATCCAACAGTTGAGATATATCTCAAAAGAAATTTATTGAATCAAAAAGTAGTATAATTTATTAGATAAAAGATAAAAAAACAATTTATGTATTCATAAAACTCGTCTAAGTTGATAATAATTAATATTTTTTGAATAAAAAACAATGTTCATGAGATTTTTCTAATTTAAAGATTAATTCGTAGAAACTTTTTATATCATTTTAAATCATTCATACATATATATAAAAAATCCAAGACATTAATATTGTCACGAACCAAAGCTGGTCTCCATCAAACCGGCACCAAACCTGGCTCATGGCAAGACCCGAAGGGCGTTCCCCATCCCCACGGGCTGGCACAAGTTCCCCGGTATCAAAAAAATTCATTTGGGAACGATTTACCAGAGTTTGGGTTCATAAGATAACCAAAAACATACAACAAACCAAATCAGAAAAATTATGCCAAACAAGACTTAATAAAAATTCAGAACTGAGTATATGAGTTTAAACAAGACACAAGAGGTTAAAAGGTACATAAAAGTAGTATCAAACAGCCCATGAGACTCCACATGACAAGGGGTCATCACCCACAAGTCGTCCCCACAACACCGCACCATCGAGAGAAACTAGCAACCCGAACTGCCATCGCCCAAGGCTTTTCCTTTCCGTGTGTCAAACATGATCAAGTATACTTACACCCAAATTTGTAATTAGGTGTGAGACTAATCCCAATAGGATATCACCCAAGTATTTCAAGTGATATTAATTGTAAAATTAATGGCTTGGAAGGGTTATAAATAGATAATGGTGGCATTTATTTCTGAAAGTGAAACTTTGAAATGAAAATAACTTTCAATGAAGATAACTATAAATAATGAGTGAAATGTAATTAAACATTCAAGATACTGGTTTTCACATTCCAAAATACCATAAAAAAGTTTAAATGCCAAAAATTCCATGAGCACCAAGCATAGAAACTCCCCTAGGTACTAGTTTGTTGTGAGCCCCAAGTACCTCGTACCTCCATAAAAGTAACCATAATGAAATTTGTTCTCGTGCACGAGCCACTAGTAGGGATCATACTCATAACCTAGTGGTATCCAATCATCTCCATTATATATTTTTTAGTTTTATCCATGTCAGACTTGCTAAGTGAATCATGGTCAAAACCCCTCTGCTCACTAGAGTACTAGTACACGTTAGCCCACCTAGATACCCTGGTTTCCCGTATTGTTCTCAAATAGTCACCACTTGCTACCAAAATAAATTATCACATATAAACATCAGTTATGGTCACACACATTCAAAACACTATCTACACCTTCTTTTCACCTTTCGTATAACTCAATAAACCATTTATAATTTCTATAAAACAATTTCAAGAAAATTAATCAAATGTTGCACATTAAATTCATCTAAAATCCCACATTTAAAACCAAATGGAGAACAATATTATACCAAATAATAAATTTCAGCATCAAAACATTTTTATAACTCCAATCCCTAAATTATAAAACAACACCAAGAGGCACAACATGGGTTGCACATGTAAAACACCCATTTTCACACAAAATTGGCACTTAAAAATCAACCGCTTTTAAAATGCTACCCAAATCAATTTTTGAAATAAAAATAATGAATTATGAACATAATTGAAACATAAATATAGCATGCCAACTCATTCTACAATACCTACATATGAAATCACCTACCAAAAGATTTAAAAGCCCCAAATCCTTGTGTGTCACTTCAACCGCACCTCTGCCGCACCACAAGGGAGTAAGATTGAACATAAAACCAGAGGATTGGACCAATAAACTCAAAAATAAAACCCTAGGTACGAAACCCCATATTCTATAAATTTGGGGATTCAATAAAAAAAGAAGAAACCCTAAGAAGAAGGGAGGAATAAAGAAGAGAAACCACTTACTTGAGAAATCTGGACTTTTTTTTGGAGCTTCAGAAGATCGGCAGTAAATAGCGATAAATAAGAGCTCCAAAGAGGCGAAAAAGAAGATGGGAGTATGTATGGTTTTGATTGGAACGTGTGAGAGGTGGAATCACCGAAAAAGGAAAAATATTAAATATTTTATGAAAGAATTACAAAACAATTTTAAAACTGGAAATGAGATTTCGGGTTGGCCCAATACCAAATTTGATCACCCAAATCCAAGATTCTAATGAATTTTTAAGGGGCCCAAAATTATTTTTTGGTTTTAATATTTAAATGAAAGACATTTTGAAAGTTGAGTAGGTGAAAAATGTTTAAATACAATGGAGTTATTAAAGAAACAATATTTACTTTCAAAACTGGAAATGGGCTCTCAGGTTGGCCCAAATTTTGGAAACCCATTATTTACTTCAAAAATGCATGGAAAACCACCAAAAAAAACAAGGATGTAAATTAAATGAAATATCCCTTAAAATATGTAATGTATATGACAATTCTCCCCACCATGAAGGACTTTCCGCCCCAGAAAGTCCACATGAGGCTTGATTGGAAAACAAGAACGAGTACTCTTCCTCGACCCACGACATTCGCTCCCATGTCTCATGTGTATCATTTCCATGCTGCCATAGAACCCGGACTAATGGAATAGACTTCCATTGAAGTATCTTCTCTTGGGAGTCCACTATTTTTACTGGCCTTTCAACAATAGGCAAGTCAGACTCTATCTCCATTTCTTCCCAACTCAACACATGGGACGGATCCAGGTAGTATTTCTTCAACTGAGAAACATGGAAGACATCATGGATGGACGTCAACTGAGAAGGTAAGGCCAACCTGTATGCCACATTTCCAATACATTCGATGATCTCAAATGTCCCGACATACCACGGAGTCAGCTTACCTTTCTTCCCCAATCGACGATGGCCCAAACCAGGGGCCACCTTCAAGAATACTCTCTCACCCACAGAAAACTCTAGGTCTCGACGCCTCTGGTTAACATATAATTTATGACGACTCTGAGCTGTCAATAAACATTGCCTGATAAATTTTACCTTCGCAAATGTCTCCTTCACCATACTCGGCCCTAGTAGTGAGGTCTCACCTACCTCAGCCCAACAGAGGGGGGACCGACAAGGCCGACCATAGAGCACCTCAAAAGAGCCATTCGAATCGAGGATTGGTAACTGTTATTACAAGAAAACTCAACCAATCCCATATGGGTATGCCAAGAACCTCCAAAGTCTAGGACACATGCACGAAGCATGTCCTCCAAAATCTGATTCGCTCGCTCTGTCTGACCATCCGTCTGTGGATGGTATGTCGTCCTCATCTTAATCTGGGACCCCAAGGCCTTCTGAAGGCCTTCCCAGAACCGAGATGTGAAACGAGGGTCTCTATCTGAGCCAACTTCTACTGGAAAACCGTGGAGTCTCACCACCTCCTGAAGATACAAGCGGCCCAACTCATCCACTTTAGATGTATCTCTAATTGGAATGAAGTGGGCCGATTTGGTTAGACGATCAATCACCACCCAAATGGCATTCTTACCTCGCGGTGTGCGAGGTAATCCAACAATGATGTCCATGGAGACCTCATCCCAATTCCAGGTATGAATGGGTAGTGGTTGGATCATACCAGAGGGCCATTAGAGTTCTGCTTTCACCTGCTGGAATGTGTAGAATCTCAACACAAAGTCCGCTATGTCATGTCTCATACCAAGCCACTAAAACTGCCGACGGACATCATAATACATCTTAGTGGCACCCGAATGGACAAACCATTGAGACTGGTGGCTATCCTGCATCACCACCTTCTGTAGAGATAATAGAACTACTGAACGGCCCTTGAAGCACAAGATGCCCTCGAGAGATGACAACCAATCATAGGATGTCTCCCCACCATGAAGAAACTGCTTCGACTCCTGACAAAGCTCATCACTGGGCTGTTCCCACTGAATCAACTCCAACAGAGAAGGAGTCAACTGGATTCTCACCAAGAATTCCCCTCTATTATGTTCCTTGGTCTCCACATGTATCTGAGAAAAGATCCACATCAATGTCCACTCATCACTGGACTTCCTCAAAGCCTGCAATGGAACCCTTCTGCTCAAGGCGTCGGCCACTACATTACCCTTACCTGGGGTATAGACAATGACAAAGTCAAACCCCTGCAAGTACTCGATCCAGCAACGCTGCCTCAAGTTGAGGTCCTTTTGTGGGAAGATATAAGCCAAGATTTTGTGATCAGTGTAGACCACAAACCTCTCCCCAATGAGGTAGTGATGCCACGTCTTCAAAGCATGCATCACTGCTGCCCACTCCAAGTCATGGGTTGGGTATTTTTTTCGTGTGGCCGGAGTAGGTGAGATCCATACACCACCACATGATCATACTGTATAAGCATGCACCCAAGTCTCATACCTGAAGCATCACAATAAACAACATATCCCTTTCTAGCCTTTGGTAAAATCAGCACGGGGGCAGTAGTCAATCGCCTCTTTAGCTCCTCGAATGATGCCTGACATTCTAGACCCCATACAAACTTCACCCCGTTCTGGGTGAGGGTAGTCATTGGTGAAGCAAGTAGAGAGAAATCTCGAACGAATCGCCTATAATAACCATCCAGGCCAAGGAAACTCCTGATCTCGAACACATTCTTTGGCTTCTCCCATGAAATAACCGCACTAATATTATCAGGGTCCACTGAAACTCTATTCTCTGATATCACATGCCCGAGAAATATCACCTCCCTGATCCATAAACTGCACTTTGACAACATTGCATAGAGGTGGTGATCCAGTAATGTACACAAAACGACCCTCATGTGATGTTCGTGTTCCTCCTCAGAGCTAGAGTATACCATAATGTCGTCCACGAACACCACAACAATGTGTTCGATATATTTATGGAACACCCTATTCATAAGTTCCATAAAGACTGCTGAAGCATTTTTCAATCCAAAGGGCATGACCAAATACTCAAAGTGGTCGTACCTGCTTCAGAAGGCTGTCTTCGGGATATCTGACTCCTTCACCCTGAGTTAATGATACCCTGAACGTAGGTCTATCATTGAGAAACACTTTTCCCCCTTCAACTGATCAAAAAATTCATCTATTCTGGGTTAAGGGTATTTGTTTTTAATTGTCACCTTATTCAGCTTTCGGTAGTCAATCCACAACTGGAGGGATCCATCAGCCTTTTTCGTGTACAATACAAGAGCAGCCCAAGGAGAGACGCTCGGGCGAATGAATCCTTTGGATTCTAAGTCGTCCATCTATATGTTTAATTCCCTCAGCTCGGTGGGGGCCATGTGATAAGAGGGAAGAGATATCAGCTGTGTTCCCGGTGCCAGATCAATCGAAAACTCCACATCCCGCTCTGGGGGAAAGCCAGAAAAATCATCTGGGAATACCTATGGAAACTCGTTCACTGCATGAGGTAGTGAAACATCAGGGGAAAGACCATCCTGTAGCATAAGAGAAGATAACTAGAAGATAACACTTCCCAACTCTGGGAGTGGAGGCCATGCGCGACCTGACCGAGGATCCCATTCTCCATGAAAAACCTGACGACTCCCATCAGGTGCCGTGAAACTCACACGATGTCTATAGCAATCATGGTGTGCCTGGAAGTATACTAGCCAATCCAACCTGAGTATGACATCAAAAAGGATCATATCTATGACCAAGAGGTCCCACTCCATCTCGACCCCTGACACAGAAAGCGCACATGATGGGCACCTGAGACCCTGCTCCTTCTTCTTTCCCAGCGGTGTCACCAACTCCATTGCGAATGACATGAAATTAGTTGGCAAATTGAGAATGTCCACAAAAGTGAATAAATGAATGAAACAGAGGAACCAACATCAAAAAGAGCAGCAGCTGTAGAAGATGAAATCAAAACGGTACCTCGAACAGTCGACGATCTCGCCTCTGATCCGGCTGGTGCCTGATCCACCGCATGGAGATGTCCAGTCTCTGCCTGAAGATGACCACTAGTCTGTGGTTGTGCCTTGAACTGGCTCCGCCTAGAAGATGAAGCATCCCTAACACCACGGCTGCTAAATCGAGATCCCCCAGTCCTCGACGGCTCAGACTGTGTTGGCACTCCTCTGGGAGCAATGGATCTTGCCCCACTTTGAAGTGGACGAGCTATCCCGCAAAAGAGTTGCACGTGTCCCATACCTCCACACTATAAATAGGTCTTTGAAGGATGAGGGCATACTGGACGGATGTGCCTGAGCTTCCCACACTAGTGGAACACGACTGATCTCGCATCAGAAGCCGCTGATGAAAACTGCATGGAAGAGTTCCCTGAACTGCCTCCTCCTTTCTTCACTTGATCCTCCCACTTCCTTTTCTTCTCTGAGGAGCTTCCACTTCCCACTGCTGATGTAGAATCTTAGAAACCAGCCCTGCCTTTTCTATCAATCTCCACCATGCACACCCTATCAATGACCTCAGCGTAGGTCCTCAGCTTAATCAAGAACACATGGGAGTATATCTCTGGTCTCAATCCTTTCTCAAACCTCTGGGCCTTCGCTTGATCATTAGAGAGAATTTCTGGAGCAAACCGAACCAACTCAGCAAAATGGTTGGAATACTCCATCACAAATATATTTCCATGAACAAGTTCCATGAACTCTCTAAACCTGGCATAAGCCAACACCTCATGGCAGTACTGTTCATTGAAGACAGCCTTGAAATCTATCCAGCGCATCTGATCATTCTTCCCAGCCTGAAGCACTGACTCCCACCATTTACCGCTAGGACCCTCCAACAGAAAGGAGGAACACATCACCTTGAGCTCCTCAGGTGTTTCCAGGAACTCAAACATATGCTCGATCTTCTCGATCCATTCCTCTTCTTCTTAGGGTTCTGGGCTTCCTCGGATGGTTGGAGGATTATTATTCAGGAACTCCTGGGCCTTATCCTTTCTAGGACCAGTCTCATCCTCTTTAACAGGAGCTGGAACTGGAGTTGGTCTATATCCTAGAGCCTGGACAGCCCGGACCACGACCTCAACTATCCTCTGATCAATTGGTGTGGGAGAACTCTCTCCGGCTTCCTCTTGTGGGTGCGTGAGAGCTTTCCCAGGAGGCATGTTGCTACCAAATGCAACAGTAACAAAACAACAATCAATATCACAATTCAGAAAATTTTAATCAAACACATCAAATATAAATAATCTGAACACATTTCAGTAATAAAATAAACAACTACTCTATATCCACCTGATGTCCACATGTGGTCTGCAGCCCACACGTCTCACCTGGAAGCGAAGTCAATCTGTAAATTCCAACATCCCCTGGTGACCCAGGGTCTGCCATGACAGTTGCGGGCCAGACACCCTACTCACAACCAAAACCCCGAGCCCTGATAGTCCTAGCTCCTATCTATCTCGAGTCATCCCAAAATAACAATATAACCCAAAAACATAAACTTTCTCTAATACCATTTTTTCACGAACCGAATCTGGTCGCCATCAAACCGGCACCAAACTCAGCTCATGGAAAGACCTGAAGTTCGTTCCCCATCCCCATGGGCTGGAACAAGTGCCCGGGTATCATAAAAAAATATTTGGGAATGATTTAACCGAGTTTGGCTTCATAAGATAACCAAAAACAAACAACAAACAAAATCTGAAAAATTATGCCAAATAAGAGTTCATAAAAATTGAGAACTGAGTATATGAGTTTAAAAATGACACACGAGGTCCAAAGGTACATAAAAGTAGCATCAAACAGCCCATGAGACTCCACACGACAAGGGTCCATCACCTACAAGCCGTCTCCACAACACCGCACCATCGAGAGAAACTGGCAACCCGAACCGCCATCACCCATGGCTTTTCCTTTGCCTGTGTCAATCATGATCAAGTATACTTACACCCAAAGGTGTAATTAGGGTGTGAGACTATGCCCAATATGATATCACCCAAGGTTTTCAATTGATAGGCATTGTAATATAAAAGGCTTGCAAGAGTTATAAATAGATAATGGTGGCATTTATTTCTGAAAGTGCAACTTTGAAAAGAAAATAACTTTCAATGGGGATAACTATAAAGAATGAGTAAAATTGAAAAAAACATTAAAGCTACTAGTTTTCACATCCCAAAATACCATAAATAATGTTTAAATGCCAAAAAGGCCACAAGCACCCAGCATAGGAACACCCCTAGGTACTAGTTTGTCTTGAGCCCCAAGTACCTCGTACCTCGGTGAAAGTAACCATAATTAAATTTGTTCTCGTGCACGAGCCACTAGTATGGAGCATACCCATAACCTAGTGGTCTCCAATTATCTCCATTATAGTTTTGTTAGTGTTATCCATGTCAGACATGCTAAGTGAACCATGGTCAAAACCCCTCCATTCACTAGCGTACTAGTACACTTAGCCCACCTAGATACCCGAGTTTCCCGTATTGTGCTCAAATAGTCACCAAATGCTACCAAAATAAATTTTCACATATAAATATCAGTTCTGGTCACAAAAATTCAAAACAGTATCTACACCTTCTTTTCACCTTTCGTATAACTCAATAAACCATTTATAATTTCCATTAAACAATTTCAAGAAAATTAATCAAATGTTGCACATTAAATTCATCTAAATTCCACATTTAAAACCAAATGGAGACCAATATTATACCAAAACATAAATTTCAGCATAAAAACATTTTTATAAATCCAATCCCTGAATTATAAAACAACACCAAGAGGCTCAACATGGGTTTCAAATGTAAAACATCCATTTTTACACAAAATTGGCACTTAAAAATCAACCGCTTTTAAAATGCTACCCAAATCAATTTTTGAAATCCAAATACTGAATGAAGAACTTAATGGAAACATAAATACATCAATTCAACACATTCTACAATAACTACATATGAAATCACCTACCAAATGAGTCAATGCCCCCAAATCCTTGTGTGTCACTTCAACCGCACCTCCGCCGCACCACATGGGAGTAAGATTGAACCTAAAACCATAGGATTGGACCAAGAAACTCAAATATAAAACCATAGGTACGAAAACCATCTTCTGGAAATTTTGAGATTCACTAAAAAAAGAAGAAACCCTAAGAAGAAGGGAGGAATAAAGTAGAGAAACAACTTACTAGAGAAATCTGGATTTTTTTGGAGCTTCAGAGGATCGGCCCTAAATCGATATAAATATGAGCACCAAAGAGGCGAAAACGAAGATGGGGGTGTGGCAGGATTCGATGGGAACGTGTGAAAGGAGGAATCACCGAAAAAGGATAAAAAATAAATATTTTATTAAATAATTAAAACACAATTTTAAAACTGGAAATGGGCTTTAGGACAAGTATTAAGGTAATTTTGAATTATTATAATATTCTGTTTAACTTGAATTACCCTATTTACCTTTAACCGCTGTAAATAAAAGTCAAATGTTACTATTCAACAAAAATTATTTTCACCATATTGAACCACATTTTACATACAATTAAAAACCATGTATGTTGTTTATTTAAAATTAAATTCACAGAAGTAGTAAAATTTAATTTAAATGAAAAAGATAGTTTTTTTAACTTCTACTAGTGGTTTCACTATTCATAAAAAAATGAAACATTGCATAAAAATTCCAAATATTCAACCTAAGATATATTTGATACTTAGAACTCAAAAATGATGTCTATTTTACCAAATTAAAAACATCGATGTTTCATTAATTAATTTAAAATTAATTCCCATTATCAAAACAAATAGCCTGTTTTTAAGAAACAATAACTATTAAAATATTGATATTTGTTTATGTCCAATATCAAAACAAATTAATTACAATTACAGAAATTGTATTAAATGGTAAAAATATAATCTAATTACACTTTAAAACCAATTAATAATATAATCTATCCGTATAACTAATATATATTAAAAGGTACATTTGAATTAAAATACAGTATTTTTCACAATTCATAAAAACAGAATTTTATTAGAAATTACAAAAAATATACCGAAAGTAAATTTTGAGGTCCTGATTTTAAAGTAGAATTTTATTTTCTAAAATAGAACATATAAAAGTTACCAAAACAATATTTAAAGAGGTTTCTCCATTAAAAGGTGATAAATAACCCTTTTAGAGTATTTATACTTAAAATTAGATTCATTAACATTTTAAGACACTAAATTTTATTTGATAAAAGTAAATACATTTAACAAACATGTATAATCGTATTTTAAGTAGTTCTATTCATTCATGCCAATAAAAATACGAGGCATTAACTTCCATTTAAAATAATAATATTATATTATTAGTATGCAATGTAAGATTACAAAGAAACATGTTGTTGTGTATCGGTAAGCCATCTATCATTGCATCCCCTTTAAAGTACAATTAATATTTTATTCAAAAAAATTAATAAAAATAAATATGAATTACTCATTATTTTCCAGGGATATTTCAATAATATAATATGTGTAAGTATAAATTGATAGCAGTGGATGTAAGGAAATAAACCACGCTATATAAATAGATAATAACAAAATTTAAATAAATTTTATAGATATAAAAATTAATGATCATTATGTCTTGTGTCTTCATAAAAATGTGACCATAATGGAATATGTGATTGAGTGAATATACTACATGATGTATAAAAATCTTCAAAATGGTAAAAAACATCAACTCAACATATTGATCACACCCTCAGTCCTTTTTCAAGAAATCAATCCTATACATAAAGTAATGGAAGAATCCAAATTAGAACACTTCCCTTTATCCATACATGTGATTATATATTATACTCAGGTACCAAATAGTGCCTTAGAGAGGTTTAAGATTTAATCTTAGTAGTAAGGGAACCCCAATTTCTAGGCCAAACCATTTTATTCAATACGTTAATGAAAAAGTGTTAAAATATGTAATAGAAATGAAATAAAAAACTAAAAAGTAACCACATCAGTCTGACTCCCTATGAGAAATCATGATCAACATAACCTACATCGGCCTCAACCGGAAGTCCGAAAAGATGTTTGTGTCCAAATAATTAATATTTATAAAAGGGGCTATGTAAACATGCTAATCCATGAAGGTATACCACCCAATACTGTGCTTTATCATGGGGACTAATTTACATGTCATCATGCACGTTATCAACATAATGATACTTACAAAAGGTGCATCCCATAGGAAATGAGAAAATAATAAAATCCATCAATTCCCTTTTAGGAGTCTGAGCTAATAAATGGATATCTAAACAAAATCACAATGGTTGTTATATAACATCCCATATAACATGTGTCCTCATGTATATCAAAAGAAACCCATACGATATCCCCTATAAAACCCAGGATATAGTGGCTCTATGTGCGTACAATATATCTCGCATAGGTGATCAGGTATCCTCGATGGAATGGATTATCCATCTTTCTGATGGAGATATTCTCAGTTTCTCCCTTATAGAACTGGTTTCACTCCTAAGTATATGAAAATTAACCTAGCTATCCCATACATAGAAAGATAAATTGTCTCTCTAATTGAATTAATAATTATTAAAACATGAACGGAATGTCCATCTAGGGAATCCTTAACTTAAGTCTTGTGTAAACTCTCGGTCAATAGAAATTTATTCATGACTAACAACACTAATAAAAGAATCCCTAAATTTACATGCTTTCCACCAAGGAAAAATTTAAGTAGAACATTATCACTAATTTTTTATTTTATGAAAGTCATGTCAAAAAAACTATGGTAATATTTATATGGATAACCCTAGTAATATCATATATAAATAAAACACAATCAAAGACATTTTAAACCCCTGTGATAACAAGCTACACCAATCATACCATTCAAATCATGTCAACCAAATTTGGACCAAGAAATAAGAACAATAAACCATATAACATGTATAAGGAGTAATAAATGAGGAATGGAATGTGTATAAATAAGGACCAGTGGGATACAAGCTTTTGCAAAAAGAATTAATCATAAAAATGAAATAATTCGTAGGGAAAAATATGGGAAGTACGAATAAAAATGTATCAAAAGGATACCAAATAAGGATATATAAAAAAAATTAACATGATCCAACAATTACACAACATGTACAAACAATAATACATAAGAAATTAATTTCTACTAGGTTATACCTTATGTATATTTAATTATCTTAAGTGAGCCCATGATTTAGTAAACATAATTAATTTGTAACTTACACACATCCAATTTAAAACACAACTCAATATCATGGAAAATTTTGGCCATTTGGGACAGAACAATAGAAGTGGTAGAGAAATACAAAGGAAAAACCCAACTAAAAGGTTTCTCTATAAGATATGGTCACTAGGGACATACAAAAACATTATATTTAATTTATTAGACATAGACAAGGTAACATTAGAAGAACCTGACATGTTGGACAATAACAGGTCAACATAAATATGATGAAATTATTAGGATAGGAATAGACCCCTACCTCATTATAGACAGTATCCACTTGACCATTATAAGTCCTCTAATCAGCTTATAATGGAAAATATTTAAGGATTTTTCAAACACCACTTAAATTGGACCAAAATCCCTTAAACCAAAATTGCATAATGATTAAAGGTGGAACCTAGGAGTAGAATGGTGTGGAAGGTATAGCTTATCGATGTATTTTTGTAGCTTCTACAGTGAATGATTTGGTCCACAGAGGAGGGATATATCACAAAACCTAGTAGAGGGGAAGATGGATTTGCTTTCATAAAGGATATGGAATGTCATTCTTTTATGGGATAAGAAATGATGTTGCATAAAATAAACCATTAAAGAGGGGAAAATTTTAATATCATCTATTTTTACATTGCTCATGGTTGGGCTACCCAATTTGGCCAAATCACCCACTAATTGTGTGTTATTCACTACGATAAGGTACAATTCACATGGTTAGGTGAATAGTTTGAATAACCATGGTTAAACTATGTATTTATGTTCTATCCCAAACATCTATAACCTCACACAATCATGTTTCTCTTATTTTATAATTGTAGACAAACCATGTGACCTAGTATGTCTCCTCTTTTTTGGGATCCGAGCATAGAACGATCCCCATACACATAGGGGACCTCCTTTAACCTCTTCAACATCATTAATAGTTCTTTTGTAGGTAATTAAATCAAAAATGTGATGGTTCAAACCTTTTTAGGAAGTCAGTATGTTATAACCCCCCCCCCTTAAAAAATGCTTCCCTCTGTTTCGCTTCCGAGGGTGGTAGAACATTATCCGAGAGATGCTTTGAACAAAACATATGAACATCCTCCTCCCACTCCCAAATCACATTTTGTATGCTTATGTACTTCCATAACACCTATAACAATGTAACCAACCATCCACAAAGAACCCTCATTCATTGATCAATTATATAAAATTGATTCTCCATGAATGAGGAATATAACTCCATCTAAATATCCCCATGATCAAATTAATTATGAATATCTAGATGTACTACCAATGCTATGATACATGGATGAAATAATATATAGAGTGAGACCTATGAGGTAATATCAACCAAAAGGATACCAACCCAAAACACTCTACTATTTCAAATGCCCTGACATACTGTGGGGAAAATATTCCATTCTTCTAAATTCGTATCTTATCCAATCATAGTGATACCTGTAGGATGAAATGATGTCCCATATTGATCTTCATATGTATGTGGTGATGATCAATAAATATCTTCTACTTGTACTGAAATGTAGCCATATGCTACAAAATCTGCAATAATTTCTATGAATTCTCTAGAATGAGATGAGGACCCAGTAGATTTATGACCCCTACCTCAATCCATAACAAAGGTGAGAGACTCTATCTACTACGGAGGGCCTCATACAGATCAATTAGAATTATTTCCAAAAAATAGATCCTCTAGGAAAACCCGTCCATAAGAATTTTTTTTTCTAAGGAACCACCCAAATCAATGATACAAGAACATTTCATATCCTCTAACACCCATATGGTCCCCTTAGACTAGTCATCAGTTTATGGATACTATTCAGTACTTAAGATAACCAACGAAACAATGTTTTCTATAACCATTTCCTGATCCATGATTTTAACCAAGTGTCATGTTTTGTAATGATAACATATGGTAGACCATGAAGTCGTACTATATCTTAGATGTAAAGCCTTCAAAGTTCGACAATATTGAAGTATTATCATGTAGGGAATAAATGTTTAACCATGGTCTTCCTACAAAAGATCACCCATACTACATCACTTCCTCAAAGAAATCTCCGAATGACCATCATCATATTCGTGGTGTTGTTGTTCTATTCCCACTACTGATTTTATAGTGGTTTTTTAAGTCTGGTAGGTCACTGGTTATCTTCCATTACTTACACATATGGGGAGAAAATAATGATAAGGAATTATATGTTCCTCTTCATACATGACCACAATTTCTAATGAACTATATCTCAATACACCTTTCTAAGCCTATGGTGAACAACCCACACAAGGGCATGTGATTCCCTCATTAGGTCATCTTGTATATTTGAAATAACCCATACACAGGCTTGGTGGAATGGGGTCTCAATACAATCAACAATTAGTCCTGGTGGTGGCTTCTCTAATGTGAGGCCCTTCTTCAGAATGAGGCCTTCATAATCGGTTCACTATAACATATGAGCCCATTCAATAAGGGAGGATTTCACTACCAATGATGGTAATACCGGTTTCTCGTACAATTCTTAATCAACTCTATGTATCTCAGAAATCGTATCCATCGATTTCACCTTATTGATGGCCACTTTGATGGATTGTGTATGGGATTTCTTGCTGAAGGAATAAACTTTATAATTCCCTCTTCTAGTTGTTTGCAAATTCCCATAGATAAAGGATTGTAGGTATTCCACCCACCTTCACCACCTATGAATCAAGTATCTATATACAGAGATATATTGTAGAGTTTTATGATATGTGGATATAATGAATCAATCACCCAAAAAGTAGTTTCTCCAACTGTAGAGAGCATGAACTATGACAACTTGATTGAGGTCATGTGTATGGTAATTCTATCCATGATACCTTAGCTGGAGGGATCTATGTACAATGACTCATTCACCCAACATAAGAACTAAATCGTGATAAATTTCCAAAGCATCTTAAATTTTTTTATAAATAATTCCTAATTATGGAAGATTCAGAATCAATACGTAGGTAATTCTTCCCTTTATCACATTAAAATCATTCTCACAGGCTTCAGTCTGTAGGAACTATACACCATGCTAAGTCTAGTGAATATGGTGCGCTATTAAGAATAATATGTCTTAGATGAATCACATATACTAGCCATATATCCTAATGATACTATGAATATAAAGCACATTATTAGGCATCTCCTAGGAAACCATGATGATCATCTCTTCTAGGTCAACTGACACACCTGCATCAAATATGATCTGACCCAAGAAGTGTACCATACTAAATGAAAAATGGAATTTAATGAGATTCTCATATATAAATTTCTATCATAGTGTACTCAGTATGATATATATATGATTATCATGGTATTGTTTTGTGGGTGAGTACACCAAGTTGTAATCTACGATGACTATTATAATGGAATCAAGATATTGGTGGAAAACACTATTCATCAAATCCATTGAAACTGTTGGCAAATTCTATAGACTGAACGACTTAACCAAATACTCATATAAGGCGTACCATGTTGAATCATTGTACATGGTATGTTTGATTGTCTCATAAGAACCTGGTGATATTCTGACAACAGATTAGGTTTGGAGAAAATACATTCAACTCGAAGCTAGTTGATGAGGTCCTCGATATATGGAAATGGATAATATTTATTAACTGTATGATGGTTCAACCATCTATATTTCAAACACAATATTACGGTACCACCGACGAACATGGTGAAAAGGGAAATTGAACCCCATTGAAATTATTTTGGTCATTTGAAACCATTAGCCTCATAATCTTCATGATATTTCATGAGTTCCTGGAGCACTTTTGGTTCCATACAACAGGTAATAATAAACAATGGTTCTGACCCAGAAAAAATATATATGGTGAACTATAACTCTCTCACTAGAGGTGAATTAGAAAAATCATCTCAAAAATCATCACTAAACATACCTACTACTGGAGGGAACACTATTAACTGCACACCTTGATTTATCATAAGGAGACTTCATTACTGATATGTTGATATACCCAACCCAGTAAACATGGTTCAATCTTGATCTTCATGGATATACCATTGACCCTTATGCACATATCTTCTTCTATTAGATTATGTGAAAGAAACTAGATGGAGATAACAATATTTAAGGTTATAATATAAAATGATTTAGTCTAAACGAAAAATAAAGTGGATGTTTGTCATCGTGAGGAATAAGAAACTCAATACGAACTAGACCCAACCATCAAAAGGGTGAAATACAGAAACTGACTTCTTCAATTTGTTGTGACCCCTATAAGAATTTAAGAAGACATGAAACCAAAAACATACTCCATTGTAAGGCCAATACATTCTAAAACAACATTTGAAATTAAAGTGTGTGAAGAAATTATAAGGAATATAGAAGAGAAAAATGTTGATGTGTCTAGAATATTTTGACTAACTATAGATGGACCTAGACTATGTACTTTTGGAATTTTCCACACAACATAGATGTGGCTCATACCACGAACCTGCTATATTTTTTTTACTATAAGGAGTATATCCCCTCTTCTACTACTGAAGCTCTAGGGACTAACTGACTTGGCCAGAGACACTACTACCTCTTCTTGATCATCCAGTAATTGAAAAACATTTAGAATTTCATGGAGTCATAGATTCCCAACACAATAGATGTGTTGCTCTAGATCCCAAACCACTAAATACAAGAGAATTCGTGTAGAAGTGGCACAGAATATTACCCATCATGTTGCATTCTCAAGACTCGATCAAGTTCCCCATCCCAAATAATTCTTATCGGGTGACTGTTACACTTGGGACTCTCTATATAACTGTTAGTGTGGGTCACCTAGCTGGCACAACATCCATATGAACCATTAAAAAATTTCTTTTTAAAACTAAAGAAAACTTCTACATATATCATAACTATTCCACATTAGCTCATATTTCCTTATTCTATAAGATACAATATTGTAATTATGACTATGTTCACTAAATCCTTCTCTGTAGTCAATGGAAAAAGTTCACCTATGATAAGACAATAGGACAAATCCATCCTCAAAATTCCTAGTATTCATAAACTCATCACCAGCTAGATATTGAGTGAAATGATGAATCCCATTGAATAAATATGAATACTTATGAAATGTCATAGAGCCCTGATGAATATTCATGACCCCTATCTTGATTGAGAAACACCGTCATTAAAAAAATTGATCATAGAAATATGTCTATAAGTCTATCATGATGATACATTAGTAATGATTAGACTGAGAGATTATTTGTAACCAATACATGGATGAGTCCCCTAACTTATAGGTAACGATCATGAACCACTTCTATGGAGGCTTGTATAAATGATATTAGATGTAAATAATTACATATAACA
Source organism: Viscum album (assembly GCA_963277665.1). Classification (NCBI taxonomy): domain Eukaryota; kingdom Viridiplantae; phylum Streptophyta; class Magnoliopsida; order Santalales; family Viscaceae; genus Viscum; species Viscum album. The sequence continues at coordinate 232,923,855 of OY728157.1, read as the reverse complement.
ATGATTTATCCAAATGAGGTACCCCATAACCTAAAAAGGTGGAAGGATGCTGGAGCAAGATTTCCAGAGTCAGTAAATCCATAGATGGGGAAGGATAGGGAGAACCCTTAATTGAAAAGATAAAACTGAATAAACATTAGAAACTATGCATAATCTCCTAGGGGAAGATCAGCATGATGTGAATTTAGTGGAACTACAAAAGGTATAATGGGTGGCTCAGGGACAACCACCTATAATGTGTTGTGATCGAAACATTCTTGAAATACAACATGAGGACATAGTGGTGGAATGAAAATACAATTTTCACGCACACTCATCAAATATGGTTTATAATATATATGAAACGTAGATAAATAAATTGAAAATAATGAAAAGTACAAATCATTATTCAGATCATAACATAACTGATATCCCTATCCTATATCTATACTTATATTACAAGAAAAAGAACTCAAAATGATCACAAGAGACATGGAATACATCCCCTTTTCAATGTAAGTTCAAGGATGAGTTCTAAAATTATCACATAAATTTTGCCATTTATTTTATAATGGTGGTGTTCCCCCTAATTAATTAATTTATTTCATCCCCATTTTAATTTTTTTGATTAATGTGGATCACTATTCCAATTTTTAAAGTCCCATGAATTTTATAAATTTCAATTTGGATTACTCTTAGTCCAATTTATGACATGTTCAAACAAGTTATGTTGGTAAATTTATATTTATATGACCATTATGAACTGCAATACATAACAACTATGCACATCATGAATCATATGTGATATAGTAATTTCATGTTAAAAGTAAATATGGCATGGAAATATACAAGATAATTAATTCATATGGTTCCTTGTACATTTCATTTAATGAAAATACACCATTTTAATGAGGTTGGGTAAGGAAATACTATTTTCAATACTACCAATAACAATTACATCATAAATCAAGTGCATCACCTAATAGTGATGTACTATCAACAATAAATGGAATAATCAATTACCCAATTTCCCATCACATGTAATTTGGGTTTCCTCCAGAAATGGGTTGGCTATATCCAAGCATATGTTTGATCCCAAATTCCATTATGATTGTCTCCATTCTAAAATATAATTGTACGAAAATGGAAACCAAGTTATGATACATATTATAGCATCACACTACGGTTTCTACTCAATACTTCCCCATGATAGTGGGCCACATGACCTCAAGTGCATCATCTCTAATGCCTAAGGCTAACAACATGTAGAGAGGGTCTACTGTTTGTCTATGGGGAAACTATTCAATCTTAGATTATAGAATACATATTCGAAAATGTTAGATAATAAATAAAATAATCGTAAGTATAAATAGAGAACATCATATGTAAATAAATATACATGAAACATAAATAGTTAATGGTGGATGATAAATAAATTTAATAGACACAAAAAATGATGATCATGATGTCGTGTGGGTATTTCAGAATGGGAGAAAGGGGAAAAAGATTCAAAGAATATACAACATATTATAAAATCTAAAACTGCAAAAAAGTAAAAACTACTAAATGACATCTCGAACATAGTATCAGTACTCTCCCCCAACCATCATATTAAGACGAACTTTATCCAAGCATTAAAACAAGAACACATAACATTACCTGTACATGAAATATTATTGTATACTCAAGAATAAATTTCACCCAAGCAGGGTGTGATATATAATCATAATAGGCTGGAACACCCAATGTCTAGGGTAGTCCATTTTATAAAATAGATAATTGAAAATGTTCCAGACAATGTAATATCATAGTAATATCCAAATAAATTGTATCCACCCAAATCTAGGTCCGTAAGAGGACACCTAACCTATAAAACCTTGTTCGGAATGAGACTAATTACTGAAAATAGTACATATTCATTGTGTAATATGTATACAATGGAAAAAGTTAACAAGGAATATCAGTAAGGAATATAACCAATCGTGTGCATCACGTTAGGGTCTGATTTACATATCATCATAAAATTTCTCATTGTAATTATAATTGAAAAAAGTGAATTACATATGAAATGAGAAAATAATACAATCAGTTTTTATAGTATTCGATTCTGAGCCCATCAAATGTGATATAAATAGAACCCCCAAGGTTGTATGGATCTTTTATTATAACCAATGTCATCATGTCTGTCTAAGACAACCCATATGGCATCCCTTGTGTAACTCATGACATGGTGACATGGAATTTGTACCAGGTATCTCACATAGGGGACCGAGTATCAACCATGGCATCACGTAGCCATAATTATAGTGGTTATATCCTCGATCTCTCCCATAGGGAAAAAATTTCACTCATGAATATAAGTAAATCCTCTCAGATATCCCATAATTGGCATGAAATATTCTCTCCTGGTGTGTCAAGTGTATCCAACTATGAATAGTGATTCCATCCATGTAATACTTAACTCGAGAGCCATGTTCACTCATTTCCCTTATCAAGTGGGTAATGAAATAAAGAAAATGCACAGAAGTTCTATATTAACATTCTTTTCACCAATGATACATTTCTATAAAACTTACTCACCAATTTATCATAATATGAAATTTTAGGCCAAACAACCGTGGAACAATTTATATGGATTACCCATGGTATATTATATATCTACACAACTTTATTGACGAAAATATAATATTACAAGCTGAAAAGTAAGAACAAGTATATATTTCAATTCAATTTACCCAGTTTTGGACCAACCAATAAGCACAATGAACATAATATCATGCTTTTGTCGAAAATAACATGCCATGAAATGTGTATAAATCAGGGTAAAGGGGATGAAATCATTCACAAAATCCATTAAGCACAATAATGAAATATGTCACATGGAATATCATGTGATGTTAACATAATAATTTAGCAAAATCCTACCAAATGTGCACATATAAATAAAGAAACATTATCATGGAATTACACATGAAGGAAATAACTAATACAAAAACAAGGCATTGCTAGCATGGTATTCCTCATAGATCGTTATCATATTGATTCACCATGTAATGTAATAAAGTTAATTATTGTAAAAATCGCTCACACCCAAGGTGAAACAAAACTCAATCACATGGTAAATTTAGTCCTTTTAGGATGGAAATACCAAAGGGGTATCCAAATCCATGTCTAACACCCCACAAATAGGTTTCTCCAAAATCTAGGGTCATTATGGACATACAGAATCTATAAATTAAATTTATTAAACAGATACGAATCAAAATCAATATATCCTATAGCACAACTCAATGTTCAATCATATATTATATGAAGAAACAAGAAAAAAATGCACAAACGGCCTACCTCGATTTAGTATAGATCCACTCATCAGTTTTCTAGACTTGATTTAACCTAGGATGAACGAAATATGAAGAGTTTTCAAATGATTTTTTCATAGGAAGAAAATTATTTTGCACCAATATAAATCAACAGATAGTGATGAAACCTAAGAGTATAATGTTGCATAAGTTAGAGTGTATCTTGGTACTTTTGAAACATCAGATGGTGAAGGATTTAGTCAATATAGGAGGGACATATCACAAATTCCTAGAGATTGGAAGATGGATATCTATGTGTGGTGGCGGAGTAGAATCCCACTCAAATTGGAGATGAAATGATGGTGGGGTTAAATAATCCATTAAAAAGGTAAACACATGTAATATCACCCATTTTTACAAGGCACACAATTTGGCCTCTGGGATTGGCCAAACCATGAGCCAACTGTGAATCGTTAACTACTATTAGGGGAAATTCTCATTGTTAGGTCCCATGTTTTACTAATCATGCACAACGAATGTGTTTTTGAACAATCCCAAACTTCTAAAACCCTTAACATATATGTACCCTTTGTTTAATGGTTGTAGAGAAACTGTACAACCCATTCCTTCTACATCCATTTCAGGATCCAATCATAGAATGAGACCGAGAATCACCCATGACCTCTTTTAACCTCTTAGGATTCATTACTATTTATTTTTTATGGAATTAATAGAAAAACACAATAGTATTTACATATGGATAGAGTTAGGACATTACACATAACTCAATAGATAAAATAGATTAAATGGTTAAACAATGGATGACACTCAATGAAACACAAATATTTGAAAATTGTATCATTTAAATCAATATAAATCCATCAAACTCACAATACCAAACCAATACATGTTATAATTAATGACCCCAAATTCGTATGTACTTCATATAAACAAAACCACACAGATGAAACCCATAGACTACTAATTGAAAAAAAGAGTTTCATTCCACATAACAATTAATGTATAATAAAAAATATCCATTTAAGACAATACATAAATACCGCACATGATACATAATTTATGAATGGTTGTTTTGAAAAAAACACATCACAATGTCATTGTGAACTGAAGAACATAATTTAATCCATTAATATTAAATTATGATTAGCTGATGGTCACTTCTATTTAAAAAATCAATGATTGTCTCGTGATAACCAATCCTTTTCTTTCCAAGACATGGAATCCTCATTTAAATAGTATGTCACTAAAACTAAATGGATCACAACATTAATTGAAACAATGATACCATGAAACACCCCAAAACATGAAAAAATCATGGTATATACTATAGAATTTTCATATCCTCCGAATAACCCTTCATATTAAAAAACAAAGGGCCACCCTAAAATGTATGTATATATATATATATACTTATGATTCACACTCTAACTTTGATCCATCGTCATTATAATAACATATCTAAAATCAATAAAACCATATTGAATCATTCATGATTATTTGGTACATTAACATAAATAAATCATAAAAAATTTATATCCAATAAAATCTAAACAATCCTAAAAAGAAGAAGATAAAACAACATGGAATAAAACATCCTTATAACATACATTTTAAAGGAAACATAGGTTTTCCATTGAAATCCATTATAAATAAAAACAAATATACCACTCATGGAGCTACACATTAATTTCTAAAGAACATCACCATGTTATATCAACCAACCTCTACTTATAAATATTTATAAAAACATATTTTAACAAAATATAATCCAACAGTTGAGATATATCTCAAAAAAAATTTATTGAATCAAAAAGTAGTATAATTTATTAGATAAAAGATAAAAAACAATTTATGTATTCATAAAACTCGTCTAAGTTGATAATAATTAATATTTTTTGAATAAAAAACAATGTTCATGAGATTTTTCTAATTTAAAGATTAATTCGTAGAAACTTTTTATATCATTTTAAATCATTCATACATATATATATAAAATCCAAGACACTAATATTGTCATGAACCAAAGCTGGTCGCCATCAAACCGGCACCAAACCTGGCTCATGGCAAGACCCGAAGGGCGTTCCCCATCCCCACGGGCTGGCACAAGTTCCCAGGTATTAAAAAAATTCATTTGGGAACGATTTACCAGAGTTTGGGTTCATAAGATAACCAAAAACAAACAACAAACCAAATCTGAAAAATTATGCCAAACAAGGCTGAATAAAAATTCAGAACTGAGTATATGAGTTTAAACAAGACACAAGAGGTTCAAAGGTACATAAAAGTAGTATCAAACAGCCCATGAGACTCAACACGACAAGGGGTCATCACCCACAAGTCGTCTCCACAACACCGCACAATCGAGAGAAACTAGCAACCCGAACCGCCATCGCTCAAGGCTTTTCCTTTGCGTGTGTCAAACATGATCAAGTATACTTACACCCAAAGTTGTAAGTTGGTGTGAGACTAATCCCAATAGGATATCACCCAAGTATTTCAAGTTATATTCATTGAAAAATTAATGGCTTGCAATAGTTATAAATAGATAATGGTGGCATTTATTTCTAAAAGTGAAACTTTGAAATGAAAATAACTTTCAATGAAGATAACTATAATAATGAGTGAAATGTAATTAAACATTCAAGATACTGGTTTTCACATTCCAAAATACCATAAAAAAAGTTTAAATGCCAAAAATTCCATGAGCACCAAGCATAGAAACTCCCCTAGGTACTAGTTTGTTGTGAGCCCCAAGTACCTCGTACCTCCATGAATGTAACCATAATGAAATTTGTTCTCGTGCACGAGCCACTAGTAGGGATCATACCCATAACCTAGTGGTATCCAATCATCTCTATTATATTTTTTTTAGTTTTATACATGTCAGACTTGCTATGTGAATCATGGTCAAAACCCCTCCGTTCACTAGAGTACTAGTACACGTTAGCCCACCTAGATACCCGGGTTTCCCGTATTGTTCTCAAATAGTCACCACATGCTACTAAAATCAATTTTCACATATAAACATCAGTTCTGGTCACACACATTCAAAACACTATCTACACCTTCTTTTCACCTTTCGTATAACTCAATAAACCATTTATAATTTCTATAAAACAATTTCAAGAAAATTAATCAAAAGTTGCACATTAAATTCATCTAAAATCCCACATTTAAAACCAAATGGAGAATAATATTATACCAAAAAATAAATTTCAGCATCAAAACATTTTTATAACTCCAATCCCTAAATTATAAAACAACACCAAGAGGCACAACATGGGTTGCACATGTAAAACACCCATTTTCACACAACATTGGCACTTAAAAATCAACCGCTTTTAAAATTCTAACCAAATCAATTTTTGAAATAAAAATAATGAATTATGAACATAATGGAAACATAAATATAGAATTCCAACTCATTCTACAATACCTACATATGAAATCACCTGCCAAAAGATTTAAAACCCCCAAATCCTTGTGTGTCACTTCAACCGCACCTCCGCCGCACCACAAGGGAGTAAGATTGAACATAAAACCAGAGGATTGGACAAATAAACTCAAAAATAAAACCCTAGGTACGAAAACCCATATTCTATAAATTTGGGGATTCAATAAAAAAAGAAGAAACCCTAAGAAGAAGGGAGGAATAAAGAAGGGAAACAACTTACTTGAGAAATCTGGACATTTTTTTTGGAGCTTCAGAAGATCGGTAGTAAATCGCGATAAATAAGAGCTCCAAAGAGGCGAAAACGAATATGGGAGTATGTATGGTTTTTATTGGAACGTGTGAGAGGTGGAATCACCGAAAAAAGAAAAATATTAAATATTTTATGAAAGAATTACCAAACAATTTTAAAAATGGAAATGGGCTTTCGGGTTGGCCCAATACCTAATTTGATCACCCAAATCCAAGATTCTAATGAATTTTTAAGGGGCCCAAAATTATTTTTTGGTTTTAATATTTAAATGAAGGACATTTTAAAAGTTGAATAGGTGAAAAATGTTTAAATACAAAGTAGTTATTATAGAAACAAAATTTACTTTCAAAACTGGAAATGGGCTCTCAGGTTGGCCCAAATTTTGGAAACCCATTATTTACTTCAAAAATGCATGGAAAACCACCAAAACAAAACAAAGATTTAAATTAAATTAAAAATCCCTTAAAATATGTAATGTATATGACAATTCTCCCCACCATGAAGGACTTTCCGCCCCAGAAAGTCAACATGAGGCTTGATTGGAAAAAAAGAACGAGTACTCTTCCTCGACCCACGACTTTCGCTCCCATGTCTCATGTGTATCATTTCCATGCTGCCATAGAACCCGGACTAATGGAATAGACTTCCATCGAAGTATCTTCTATTGGGAGTCCACTATTTTCACTGGCCTCTCAACAATAGGCAAGTCAGACTCTATCTCCATTTCTTCCCAACTCAACACATGGGACGGATCCAGGTAGTATTTCTTCAACTGAGAAACATGGAAGACATCATGGATGGACGTCAACTGAGAAGGTAAGGCCAACCTGTATGCCACATTTCCAATACATTCTATGATCTCAAATGTCCCGACATACCACGGAGTCAGCTTACCTTGCTTCCCCAATCGACGATGGCCCAAACCAGGGGCCACCATCAAGAATACACTCTCACCCACAGAAAACTCAAGGTCTCGATGCCTCTGGTTAGCATATAATTTATGACGACTCTGAGATGTCAATAAACATTTCCTGATAAATTTTACCTTCGCAAATGTCTCCTTCACCATACTCGGCCCTAGTAGTGAGGTCTAACCTACCTCATCCCAACAGAGGGGGGACCGACAAGGCCGACCATAGAGCACCTCAAAAGAGCCATTCAAATTAAGGATTGGTAATTGTTATTACAAGAAAACTCAACCAATCCCATATGGGTATGCCAAGAACCTCCAAAGTCTAGGACACATGCACGAAGCATGTCCTCCAAAATCTAATTCACTCGCTCTGTCTGACCATTCGTTTGTGGATGGTATGTCGTCCTCATCTTAATCTGGGACCCCAAGGCCTTCTGAAGGCCTTCCCAGAACCGAGATGTGAAACGAGGGTCTCTATTTGAGCCAACTGCTACTGGAAAACCATGGAGTCTCATCACCTCCTGAAGATACAAGCGGCCCAACTCATCCACTTTAGATGTATCTCTAATTGGAATGAAGTGGGATGATTTGGTTAGACGATCAATCACCACTCAAATGGCATTCTTACCTCGAGGTGTGCGAGGTAATCCAACAATGATGTCCATGGAAACCTCATCCCACTTCCAGGTATGAATGGGTAGTGGTTGGAGCATACCAGAGGGCCATTAGAGTTATGCATTCACCTGCTGGAATGTGTAGCATCTCAGCACAAAGTCCACTATGTCCTGTCTCATACCCGGCCACTAAAACTGCCGACAAACATCATAATACATCTTAGTGGCACCCGGATGGACAAACCACTGAGACTGGGGGCTATCCTGCATCACCACCTTCTGTAGAGATAATGGCACTACTGAACGGCCCTTGAAGCACAAGATGCCCTCGGGAGATGACAACCAATCATAGGATGTCTCCCCACCATGAAGAAACTGCTTCGACTCCGGACAAAGCTCATCACTGGCCTGTTCCCACTGAATCAACTCCAACAGAGAAGGAGTCAACTGGATGCTCACCAAGAATGCCCCTCCATTATGTTCCTTGGTCTCCACATGTATCTGAGAAAAGATCCACATCAATGTCCACTCATCACTGGACTTTCTCAATGCCTGCAATGGAACACTTCTGCTCAAGGCGTCGTCCACTACATTACCCTTACCTGGGGTATAGACAATGACAATGTCAAACCCCTGCAAGTACTCGATCCAGCAACGCTGCCTCAAGTTGAGGTCCTTTTGTGAGAAGATATAAGCCAAGCTTTTGTGATCAGAGTAGACCACAAACTTCTCCCCAAAGAGGTAGTGACGCCACGGCTTCAAAGCATGCATCACTGCTGCCCACTCCAAGTCATGGGTTGGGTATTTTTTTTTCGTGTGGCCGGAGTAGGTGAGAGCCATACGCCACCACATGATCATACTGTATAAGCATGCACCCAAATCCCATACCTGAAGCATCACAATAAACCACATATCCCTTTCCAGCCTTTGGTAAAATCAGCACGGGGGCAGTAGTCAATCTCCTCTTTAGCTCCTCGAATGATGCCTGACATTCTAGACCCCATACAAACTTCACCCCTTTCCGGGTGAGGGTAGTCAACGGTGAAGCAAGGAGAGAGAAATCTCGAACGAATCGCCTATAATAACCATCCAGGCTAAGGAATCTTCTGATCTCGAACACATTCTTCGACTTCTCCCATGAAATAACCGCACTAATCTTATCAGGGTCCACTGAAACTCCATTCTCTGAGATCACATGCCCGAGAAATCTCACCTCCCTGATCCATAAACTGCACTTTGACAACATTGCATAGAGGTGGTGATCCCGTAATGTACGCAAAACGACCCTCATGTGATGTTCGTGTTCCTCCTCAGAGCTAGAGTATACCAGAATGTCGTCCACGAACACCACAACAATGTGTTCGATATATTGATGGAACACCCTATTCATAAGTTCCATAAAGACTGCTGAAGCATTTTTCAATCCAAAGGGCATGACCAAATACTCAAAGTGGTCGTACCTGCTTCAGAAGGCTATCTTCGGGATATCTGACTCCTTCACCCTGAGTTAATGATACCCTGAACGTAGGTCTATCATTGAGAACCACTTTTCCCCCTTCAACTGATCAAAAAAATCATCTATTCTGGGTTAAGGGTATTTGTTTTTAATTTTCACCTTATTCAGCTTTCGGTAGTCAATGCACAACTGGAGGGATCCATCAGCCTTTTTCGTGAACAATACAAGAGCAGCCCAAGGAGAGACGCTCGGGCGAAGGAATCTTTTGGATTCTAAGTCGTCCATCTATATGTTTAATTCCCTCAGCACGGTGGGGGCCATATGATAAGCGGGAAGAGATATCAGCTGTGTTCCCGGTGCCAGATCAATCGAAAACTCCACATCCCGCTCTGGGGGAAAGCCAGAAAAATCATCTGGGAATACCTCTGGAAACTATTTCACTGCATGAGGTAGTGAAACATCAGGGGAAAGACCATCCTGTAGCATAAGATAAGATAACTGGAAGATAACACTTCCCAACTCTGGGAGTGGAGGCCCTGCGCGACCTGACCGAGGATCCCATTCTCCATGAAAAACCTGACGACTCCCATCAGGTGCCGTGAATCTCACATGATGTCTATAGCAATCTAGATGTGCCTGGAAGTGTACTATCCAATCCAACCTGAGTATGACATCAAAAAGGTTCATATCTATGACCAAGAGGTCCCACTTCATCTCGACCCCTGACACAGAAAGCGCACATGATGGGCACCTGAGACCCTGCTCCTTCTTCTTTCCCAGCAGTGTCACCAACTCCATTGCGAATGACATGAAATTAGTTGTCAAATTGAGAATTTCCACAAAAGGGAATAAATGAATGAAACAGAGGAACCAATATCAAAAATATCAGCAGCTATAGAAGATGAAATCAAAACGGTACCTCGAACAGTCGACGATCCCGCCTCTGATCCGGCTGGTGTCTGATCCACCACATGGAGATGTCTAGTCTCTGCCTAAAGATGACCACTAGTATGTGGTTGTGCCTTGAACTGGCTCCGCCCAGAAGATGAAGCATCCCTACCACCACGGCTGCCAAATCGAGATCCCCCATTCCTCGACGGCTCAGACTGTGCTGGCACTCCTCTGGGAGCAATGGATCTTGCCCCACTTTGAAGTGGACGCGCTATCCCGCAAATGAGTTGCACATGTCCCATACCTCCACACTAGAAATAGGTCTTCGAAGGATGAGGGCATACTGGGCGGATGTGCCTGAGCTTCCCACACTAGTGGAACACGACTGATCTCACATCAGAAGCCGCTGATGAAAACTGCATGGAAGAGTTCCCTGAACTGCCTCCTCCTTTCTTCACTTAATCCTCCCACTTCCTTTTCTTCTCTGAGGAGCTTACAATTCCCACTGTTGATGTAGATTCATAGAAACCATCCCTGCCTTTTCTATCAATCTCCACCATACACACCCAATCAATGACCTCAGTGTAGGTCCTCATCTTAATCAAGAACACATGGGAGTATATCTCTGGTCTCAATCCTTTCTCAAACCTATGGGCCTTCGCTTGATCATTAGAGACAATTTCTGGAGCATACTGAACCAACTCAGCAAAACGGTTGGAATAATCCATCACAAATAGATTTCCATGAACAAGTTCCATGAACTCTCTAAACCTGGCATAAGCCAACACCTCAGGGCAGTACTGTTCATTGAAGACAGCCTTGAAATCTCCCCAACGCATCTGATCATTCTTCCCAGCCTGAAGCACTGACTCCCACCATTTACCGCTAGGACCCTTCAACAGAAAGGAGGCACACATCACCTTGAGCTCCTCAGGTGTTTCCAGGAACTCAAACATATGCTCGATCTTCTCGATCCATTCCTCTGCTTCTTAGGGTTCTGGGCTTCCTCGGATGGTTGGAGGATTATTATTCAGGAACTCCTAGGCCTTATCCTTTCTAGGACTAGTCTCATCCTATTTAACAGGAGCTGGAACTGGAGCTGGTCCATATCCTTGAGGCTGGACAGCCCGGACCACGACCTCAACTATCCTCTGATCAATTGGTGTGGGAGAACTCTCTCCGGCTTCCTCTCGTGGGTGCGTGAGAGCTTTCCCGGGAGGCATGTTGCTACCAAATGCAACAGTAAAAAAACAAAAATCAATATCACAATTCAGAAAATTTTAATCAAATACATCAAATATAAATAATCTGAACACATTTCAGTAATAAAATAAACAACTACTCTACATCCGCCTGATGTCCACATGTGGTCTGCAGCCCACACGTCTCACCTGGAAGCGAAGTCAATCTGTAAATTCCAACATCCCCTGGTGACCCAGGGTCTGCCATGAGAGGTGCGGGCCAGACACCCTACTCACAACCAAAACCCCGAGCCCTGATAGTCCTAGCTCCTATCTATCTCGACTCACCCCAAAATAACTATATAACCCAAAAACAAAAACCTTCTCTAATACCATTTTGTCACGAACCGAATCTGGTCGCCATCAAACCGGCACCAAACTCATCTCATGGAAAGACCTGAAGTGCGTTCCCTATCCCCATGGGCTGGAACAAGTGCCCGGGTATCATAAAAAATTATTTGGGAACGATTTACCCAAGTTTGGCTTCATAAGATAACCAAAAACAAACAACAAACCAAATCTGAAAAATTATGCCAAAAAAGACTTCATAAAAATTGAGAACTGAGTATATGAGTTTAAAAATGACACACGAGGTCCAAAGGTACATAAAAGTAGCATCAAACAGCCCATGAGACTCCACACGACAAGGGTCCACCACCCACAAGCCGTCTCCACAACACCGCACCATCGAGAGAAACTAGCAACCCGAACCGCCATCGCCCATGGCTTTTCCTTTGCCTGTGTCAAACATGATCAAGTCTACTTACACCCAAAGGTGTAAGTAGGGTGTGAGACTATGCCCAATAGGATATCACCCAAGGTTTTCAATTGATAGGCATTGTAATATAAAAGTCTTGCAAGAGTTATAAATAGATAATGGTGGCATTTATTTCTGAAAGTGCAACTTTGAAAAGAAAACAACTTTCAATGGGGATAACTATAAAGAATGAGTAAAATTGAAAAAAACATTAAAGCTACTGGTTTTCACATCCCAAAATACCATAAATAATGTTTAAATGCAAAAAATGCCACAAGCACCAAGCATAGGAACACCCCTAGGTACTAGTTTGTCTTGAGCCCCAAGTACCTCATACCTCGGTGAAAGTAACCATAATGAAATTCTTTCTCGTGCACGAGCCACTAGTATGGAGCATACCCATAACCTAGTGGTCTCCAATTATCTCCATTATAGTTGTGTTAGTGTTATCCATGTCAGACATTCTAAGTGAACCATGGTCAAAACCCCTCCATTCACTAGCGTACTAGTACACTTAGCCCACCTAGATACCCGAGTTTCCCGTATTGTGCTCAAATAGTCACCAAATGCTACCAAAATCAATTTTCACATATAAATATCAGTTCTGGTCACAAAAATTCAAAACAGTATCTACACATTCTTTTCACCTTTCGTATAACTCAATAAACCATTTATAATTTCCATAAATCAATTTCAAGAAAAGTAATCAAATGTTGCACATTAAATTCATCTAAATTCCACAATTAAAACCAAATGGAGACCAATATTATAACAAAACATAAATTTCAGCATAAAAACATTTTTATAAATCCAATCCCTGAATTATAAAACAACACCAAGAGGCACAACATGGGTTTCAAATGTAAAACATCCATTTTTACACAAAATTGGCACTTAAAAATCAACCGCTTTTAAAATGCTACCCAAATCAATTTTTGAAATCAAAATACTGAATGAAGAACTTAATGGAAACATAAATACATCAATTCAACACATTCTACAATACCTACATATGAAATCACATACCAAAAGAGTCAATGCCCCCAAATCCTTGTGCGTCACTTCAATCGCACCTCTGCCGCACCACAAGGGAGTAAGATTGAACCTAAAACCATAGGATTGGACCAAGAAACTGAAATATAAAACCATAGGTACGAAAAACATCTTCTGGAAATTTTGAGATTCACTAAAAAAAGAAGAAACCCTAAGAAGAAGGGAGGAATAAAGAAGAGAAACAACTTACTTGAGAAATCTGGATTTTTTTGGAGCTTCAGAGGATCAGCCCTAAATCGAGATAAATCTGAGCACCAAAGAGGCGAAAACAAAGATGGGGGTGTGGCAGGATTCGATGGGAATGTGTGAAAGGTGGAATCACCGAAAAAGGATAAAAAATAAATATTTTATTAAAGAATTAAAACACAATTTTAAAACTGGAAATGGGCTTTCGGGTTGGCCCAATACCTAATTTGATCACCCAAATCCAAGATGATAATGAATTTTTAAGGGGCCCAAAATTATTTTGTGGTTTTTATATTTACATTAAGGTAATTTTTAAAGTTGAATGGGTGAAAAATGTTGAAAAACAAAGGGGTTATTAAAGAAACAAAATTTACTTTGAAAATTGGAAATGGGCTCTCAGGTTGGCCCAATTTTGGAAACCCATTATTTCCTTCAAAAATGCATGGAAAACCACCCAAACAAAACAAGGATGTAAATTAAATGAAAAATACCTTGAAATATGTCATTTATGTGACAAATATGATCTAGAAAAATAATTCTTCAATCAATTTAACATGGATGAAAAAACATGAACACATTTTAAAAAATAAATTTTTATTTTATAAACACTTTTAAAATTAAATTAATCATTTTAAAATAAAATTGAATGAAAAATATAATTCAAATAGTATCTAATTAAAAGATATATTCCACTAACATAAAAAACTCCCACTATTATTATAAAAATTTAGACTCCCTCTGCCTTAACTGACTAAAATTAAAAGTCCAACCACGCTACTATAAAAAATTAATACTCCGCACATACTATAATACACCATGAACTATGAGGAGATAATATTTTTTTTGTACCACTTAATAATGAAACTATGTCATCTTAATCATTGGAAGACACAAAATTCTTCTCAATCCCAAATCATGAATAAATTTTATAATTTGGAGAGTCCACCTCATTTTTTCCACCGACAAAACTCCGACAAATCCTAGAATCATCCATAAATCCAAAAATAACGTTTACAAAATATCCCTCAATCATCACATCACAATTTCTCGCTACTATCGAAGGCCTAAATCATAAACTGTCAATTCAACTACCTATTATAATACTAAATGTGTTATATTTATAAATAATTATCCTCTGAGACATCAAAAATTATATAATATATGTCAATAAGTTAAACTAAATTCCATGGGCTCTGGAATCCCCATGATACAACTATTTGAGAATATTCATACATTTTTTATTCCATATATGTAGAACAGAATCCTTTATAACCATAGAATAGAAAAATTACCATGAAACCATCTCCAACTAACCATGGATCATCATCCATGACACTCAACCCATATCATAATGGAAATTCACGAGTAAGGTCAATCAAATTTTTGAATGGTCAATTTAAATTTGAAGAAATCTTATACCTATCGTCTTCTCTAATCAACCATTATAAATTAAACTCTTATTTATAACATTTATCTTTTGTCAAATTAAAAGATAGCACAATATGTGTCCCATTAAACATTCTTTATACTTCATATTATGAAATCCTAATATTTAGTTGATGAAATTTATCTAACCGAAGGATCAAAATTGTTATGCGTAATTGTTAATACCATATCATTCACTAAAAATAGTAAAAATATAACAGAAAACAAGAAAAATGTTCACTCTTTCACCCATGAATCACTAAAAAAAATATAACATTAAAAACCCATATTCGTTCATTTTGTAATTCCATTATTAACTCTACGCACCCAAATGCATCACTAATATGACACTATCACCAACCAAGGAACAATTACTCATTAATAAAAACCATATTCATTTATAAACATCATTTCCAGTACACAAAAATCATCACTATGACAATCATTGTGAGTCCATGATAATTCATTTCAAGAAAACACAATTATATTTTCCATAATTTAAAGAATAATTTTGAAATAAATATAAAAATAATATTTCAAACAAGTTAAGGTTTTTAAAACCCATAATTTCTAATATAATACAATTCAACTACGTGTTTTTACATTAAAATTACATTTTACTAAAACATATAAAAAAATTTATTAAACATTATTCATTAAATCCACATAAAAATATAATTTATATGAACCAACAAATACCATTTTATAAAATATTTAAAAGAAACAATTTATTATAAATGTATGAGACATTTATTTCATTCATTATTTTACAAAATATATTTTGGAAAAGGTATTATACAATTTACACATAAGTAAATGTTTTAAATATATAATTCACACATTAATATATCACACTATAAGTTATTCCTATAATTGTTTTCTAAAGTAAATATAATTTTCAAAAAACATTTCATTAAAACCTATAATGGACGTTATACTCATTGAATAAGATAACACAAAATCCATAAATTCTCATTCATTGTGAATCGAAAACATCATGACATTAATTTATTTTTAGTTAATTTATTTTCACATTAAATTTAAAAAGTAGCTTTTTAATATTATAATATCTTAATCATACAAAATATTTTCTACCAAATATGTCATTACAACATTAAATTTAATAATACTTTCATCTTGATATGCATTGATGATATAAATTTATTAAATTTTCTATAAAATATTCAATTCTATGTTATTATGTTTTTATAGTAATGGTGTTTATATTAATTAATGACATACTATAGAATTATTTAAAACATAAAAAATTATTCATTTAACCATAGTAATTTTAGAAAAACTACCTCCCACTATTATATAGTCATTATAATTCATTATATACCAAATTAATATAAATAAATAGAATTAAATTATGATTTTAAAAATTAAACTATTTACAACTACCATTTAAACCATAAGAACACGTATAATTAAAAAATATATCAGACATTGATTCATTATATTTATAATCAATTTAAAAAATATAAAGGAGAACTATGATATCGTAAGATATAAAACTAATATAAATATAAGACTGTAAGATCGTAAAATACTACAATCACTTCAATGAAATAATAACTGAAATCTATAACCCTGAATGAATCCCTAGGACTAGAATACAGATCGCAATTACAATATTTTAATTACATTTTCCACATTAATTTCCACATATTTATCAAAAATAATAACATATATCTAGAAATACTTGATTTAAGTGCCACATCTCGGTCTTTTCCTGGAAAGATGAATCATAAACCATTGTATGTTTAGTGAGAATATGTTACATTTCCTTGATTACAATGTTCTATAATCAAATATTCCCTATCATATCACACCTTATTTGTAGAAACCTCAACTCTCATGGCCTCGATACAATACTGTACTTTATTACATTAGAATAGGATACCATGAATCATATATAAAATGACTGAATAGTTTATTATATATGGTAAAATATATAATTATATAAGCCTTTCATTATATTTGAATACAAAATTAACAACAAGATTTTTTTAAATGTCATTATTTCTACAAGAATATTCATTTATATCAAATATATAACACATCATAGATTCCATAGAAAGTGAAAAAATCTAGGTGATCTCAAAAGATTTGTAATAGATAAGTACAATATATGATATGATAAACAAATAAGCATAGTCAAAATGGAACGTTTAATAATATAGAAAAAATTACATTTAAAATATTTGATAAGGCATATTAAATATAAAAATTTAAATAACTCAGCTCAAATTCGATTTAAATAACTAAATACCAAATAATTAATATGAAAACGTAAATAAATCAAATAACCAAGAATTTAATAAAAAAAGATAAATGTAAAATATAACCAGATATAATATAATATTGAAAATCACTTGGAAAGTAAAAAAATGAACTCTTAAAGAATGAAATTCTTTATTATTGGACATCATGTGTCTATCACATGATATCCTACCATCAACACACTTAACATTAAAGTTTAAAATATAAGTAAAAACGAATTTAATACTTACTTACTTGATTTTTATCATGATATAAATAGATTCTTTGATGGGATATATAATTTTTGGCCCCTCCTATCACAACATGTCCAAAGAAATCCTCATATGTCGAATAATTAATTTAATTCAAAAACAATGTTCCCTATCATCAAATATCTATATTGTGTAATTTATATATATTTATTATGTTTTCGAAAAATAAAAAAATAACATACAATTTCAAAATACTTACGTAATGTTTATATATATGTTATGAAGTCAACATATTAGGGTTAAATAATATAGATATTTTGAGAAAATTTAATGTCTAATGATCATAAAAATGAATATTTCAAGGGATAGATAATGAATAAATAAAAATATCAAGGATGTGAAATTCCAAAAAATCCTTTGTAAAATTGATAATAAAACATCTAGTGAAAGATAAAGTGTGGAATAAATATTATATATAAAAATTTTAGTAAGAAAAAAATGGTGTTGTCATTTATGAATTGAAATTCCAAACTAAAATATTAAAACATTCTTGGGAAAACCATACTTTTTTTTGGAAATCACATTCTAAAAATTACATTTGAAAAAATTAAAAACACATTTATTTGAAAATATACATAAAAAATTATATATGAAACTATAAAAAATATGTGTTGTCCTGACTAAAAGAAATTTTATTCATGAGATACATGATAATATAATGTTTTATTTTCAATTTATATAAAATAATACAATTCATTATTTTGAAAATGACATGATATTACCTTAAAAATTAACTATAATTTTTTTTGAATATTAAATTTATAAATCATTTTTAAATTTTAAAAAATCTTTCTAAATGTATTTTTATAAATCAAGTTTTTTGATGAAAACATATTTCTTATTTAAGATATAAAAAAAGTAAGATTTCTAAATATAAAATTATAAAAAAATTTATGTAAAAAATAGTATAAAAATAATAATAATTCATTAAAATATCACTAATCAAAATATTATAATAATCATTAAATGGTTTATTATGAAAATTTCTAATAATTTAATTCAACTAATATTCATGAGTAAAAAATATTGATTATTTTATAGTTGTGAAATAAACACTTCCAAGGATCATAACATCGATGATAGAGTCAAAAAATGAATTTATTATATATATAGAATATAAATCAATATAAAACATGTGATGAAAAATATATAATCATAACTCATTATACATAACATCATAGTATCTTAACGATAAGAAAGAAGTGACATAACCTAATAAAAATTAATTGAGTTATGAAATTAGTTACCACTTGGTAACTCTTATGTAAAATACTATTGGTCATAATAATTAAAATTGAAACACAATATACATTTAATTATTATGTAATCATTATTTTTAATGTAAAATGGGTAGTATTACACGATAGAAAATAAATTAGGTTTATAACATTAAAATTTAACTCATTGAGATGATATTGAGATGAAATCACTTACCTCACGCTTCCTTTGGTTGAAAATTATTTAACATATTGTATAGTGTTATTAATAAAGTTATTAACTTATAAAGGAGCCATATTAAGAATTATAATATCATATATTATCCATTTATATAATCTTATTACCCTTTCACTATTAACTGTCAATTATTTTGATGCTTTCGTGTGTTAATTTCAATGTTCTCTCACGTGGGTTCATATAGAATATCTATTCCAATCACATACTATGATGTTTTATAATATTCATAATAATAATTATAAAATAATTAACATATTTATGTGATAATTATAATTTTAAAACCACTAATGAAATATTGTTACGAAAAATGGTGTACATTATGATCAATGATACAGTACGACGTATGTAGGCATTAGTAAAATTTCTATTTTTCAATGGTCAATATAGAAATGAGGTAATTAATATTTCCCTTTAAAAATATATTATAATATCATATATACCATATTATATACTAATATATATCATCCATGAGGTTTGGTGAGAAAAAAGAGTCGCATCACTCCGTGAAGGTGGCAGTCTACAAGTACCCAAATGATGTTATCATCCTTATATAATTGGAATGAAAGGAAATAAAATAATATATATTATCTAAAAATAATGGAAAATATGTCGTAAATGTAATATTTTTTATCATATATATCACATATAATCAATTAATTTAACTTTATCATTGTCCATGTGATGCATTAAAGAATGGAAAATCACATTATTACGTAGGGCGGTAGTCCATTATACAAATTTTCTATGTTATTATATCACATATGGATTAGAAATTATATATATATATGTGGTATTGTTTCAACATGTGTATAAATATTTTATTAATAATATATATACTCAATATCCATCATTATCCTCATCTTTTTGAGGTGGAATTTAAAAAACAAACAACATCTGATGTGAGACAGTTGTCTTCGGTACACACGGATAATTATTTCCTATCCTATTTTATGAAATTGGATGTGGTATTTGGTTATTAACTCTTTTTATAATCATCAATGTGTAAAATATATAACAAATATATTAATCAAGTTTATTTTAATATAATTTAAGGAGTTTTATAAAGTAGTAAAATGAAGACATCTTTTGAATAACCTTAACTCTTCATCTGGTATCCTTCATTTCGTTGAACTAGAACCTTAAAAAGATTGATTTCTGATAAAAATAAGTCTTCTTCTATGATAAGATATAAGTTAAAAATTTATTATAGTAGGGATTGGATAATCCTAATTATTTTTATTCTTTGATGAATAGAGAGGAGGGGTGGCCTTTTTTAGTGGGGGATATGACACACATTGTAATTTTAAAAATAATTGAGTTTTCCAACATTTTTCATATTTAAAAAAGGATAAATACGAATAAATATTGTTCATTATATGATTAATCATACAAATATTTCCATAAAATTGTTTTTATAAAATCTTATGGGTCAAATATATGCTTATCATTTTATATTAACCCTAGTAAACCCATTTTTACCTTAAACGTAGTATTCAGTTGTAACTGTTTTCAAAATTAAATTTAGTGAAAATTATTTTGGGAAAATAATATATTATAAATTATATTGATTAAGAAATTTTAATCCAATTTTCAATAATAAATTCACATTAGAATAAAAAAATAACATAAAATGAAATTCAGAAACATGGTAAGAAAGAGGGGGTTTAAAGAAAAAAATGTTCAACAGTTTATATAGTTTTTATATCTAAATTCAAAATGTAAATTATAGTGACCCTATAATTCATACATTAAATTTACATAATTTCAAAGGTAATAATAAAAAAAATACACATGTAGGATCAGAATGTTTAGTGGTCCTTGGAAAACACGGACCATACATATCTTTTAAATCATAAAACATATTCATTTATTTATTTCCTTCTTATAATGAATCTAATTGGATATTGATTTCCCCTTATAACATGTATTCACATGTGGATATGCATAAAAAATGGGTGATCTAAAAATCCTAGTAATAGGATTGATAGGAACATAATAAAATGCTTCATGGGGTGAGAATAATCCTTATCATTATAACATAGGTACAAAATCATAATCATGATAGGAAACATTAAGAAAAAGGTTTGGATGTGGAAATGCATAAAAATGATACATCGTTAATTATTGGTTATCTACCACACATAGTTGTGAAAAAATTCAGCATTGTGTTCACACATAATTTTACTTTAACTCATGATAATCATCACATTTCCCAATGCATTAGAGAACTCTATAATTTTGGGTGCACCCGTCCCATTCAAACATTCATATTGCACTATTTAATTTAGGGTGCACAAGTCACATCATAATATTTTCATTATCATTCATTACACATAGAAAACATATCAATAAAGAAAATAAGTATCCCATGTAAAGGGATGAGATTATTCTTATAAGAACACATTCATAAACATCGTGTTCCCAAAAAAGGGGGAATGACAAACTAGATACAAGAACTATCAACCTTGAGTGAAAAGTAAGGGTCTATTTTTGAAAGAAGGGTTCTTTTCGAAAATATTTATTGTAAAATAATCTCTAGTGGAAGATTTTTATATCCTAGAAAGGGTAACATAATGATAAAAAAAATTATTTTTATGGACTAACCATATGAAAATGGAGTGAAAGAGGGAGATCCCAAAGAGAGAATATTGGGTTTTTGAATTTCCCTTTACCTTGTATCCGAACACATTCTTCAATTTATTTTATTTTATAATAACATTTTAATTATTAAATAGAAATTGAAGAGCCATTTATACAAGAATATGTTTCATCATGGTTTCATTATGTTTTTATGGGCCTTTGGATGAGTTATAGTGTTTAAATCCATTGATCATGAGTGTTCTATTTCTTAGTTTTAATGAACGTTCAATTGTACAGATGAATGGAAGTTCATGTTGAACATGGATAAACATTGAAAACTGATTTAACATGTTATTAATGATTGTAGAAAATTTTAAATTATATTATAATGAATTATTTTGTATACCACCTTAATGACTCATTAGTAACAATTTAATGAAGATCGTTTAGGTTAATTTGGGTGGTAATTGGATCACAACAAACTTGTTTAGTTACTTCTGTTATTATTATGAATAAAAGTTGTTTCTAGAACATAAAAGTTGTTAAAGATAAATAATAAAATATGTTTTCAACCATTTTATGGTTTCATTGACATCTTATATGTATTTTTACGAAAATGAAAGTTCCTCACCTATGATGTATGTAAATTAACATGTCAGAGCCAACAATTTCATTTTTATTAACAATGAAATAGAGAGAGATATATGAGTATCGCGAATAATATTCAACTAACATGATATCATACTATTATATAAATAATTATGGAGTTATCATGACATTTGGATAAGATAAGTGGGAGGAAGATATGAAAATAAATGAAATTTGAAAGGAAATTGAATGAAAATACAGAGAGGAAATACCTCTTGAATCATCCTCTTTAGATCATCCATAAAGAAAAATTTGATTGTTATTTTTATGAGACAACGATCTATAAAAAATTTTGTTGGATCTAAGGAATATATTTGAGAAGAATTTGGACAAGGCTTGAAGGATTGGAGCTGTTAAGAAATAGTGGGGGTGAGGGGTGGTATTTATTGTGGTGGGAATAGGGGTTTTCTTCATATTAGATTCATTAATTTAATATTTCTCCACAATACATGAAATAAAGATGATACCATGAAAAATAGTAGTAATAAGTGAATTTTAGTTCAAAAAAATGGGGCTTAAATCAGCATAACATCATCCACTACTCTATAAAAATGTATTTGGCTTATTTTGTAAATTAAAGTATATAACTATTCATACAAAAATCATGTATTTTAGAAAAATTCAATAATTAACCCTAACAATTATCAGAGGTGTATAATCAAAAAATGATCACCATTTTTCAAAAAAAATTCAAAATATTATTTATATATTTTAAATAATAATTTACATTTAAATTACATATTTTAATATAAAAACTCATTTTATAATGCTTTTAAAAATTAAATAATTTCTTATAAAATTATATTAAAATAAGAAGACATATAATGGTTACATTATGAACACATTTTAAGAATATTAATTTGCTTTTAAATTTATAAATTATTAATAATAATTTTTTATAACTTATAAAAATACCAGTACATTTAATGTGGGAATATTATCACTTATAAGATGTCTAACTTTTATTTATACATTCATGGTTGAGGTTACTATTATTTTTTTGGATTCAAATTTAAAAGGGTCATATAACTAGTTATAATAGTATATTATTATTCATACGGATAGGTTACCATTCACCGAACATTATGTTCGTCCTATCAGACTAGAAATATTTTTCTACTCACAATTGTGTATGTCATATATTGAAAATTAAAAATAAATAAATGGAAAATTTATGATTAAATGTCACATAGTAAGTATTTTATGAATGTTGTTTCATTATAATTCATAGTGTTATTAAGTATGAAATTACTACATGAAGGGATAAATTCTATTGACAAATGTTTGGGTCGTTTCGTTTTCCCCCTTATTGAAATTTCACCATTGAATATTTTTTTACATAAAAAAGTAAGGGTTCTTCTCCATCATCGCATCCTATGGAATCAATGTTGCTTATTCGTACTTATGGTTCCTCCACAACACTTTGACAAGGTCGGTTGTCTTTTTGTGTAGAACCATATCTCTCCAGTGAATAATCATTACTAGATGTTCCTTATATGAGATATCATCTTATATTTGTACCACCTCTGAGTTCAGTACATGTGAGGAATCTGGTATGTACATCCATAAGAGTGATACATAAAACACATCATGATCTAGATCCATACTTGGTTGTAGTGTAAGATGATAGTCCACATCTCTTATTTGATCAAAGATCTCAGTGGGGCCAATATACCCTTGGAATAACATTCATTTCATTCAGAACCACATGAATATCATCCATGATGATATTCAAAGGAAGACATTTTCTCCAAATTTGTACTCCAAGTCCCTTCGATGGTTGCCAATATAGAGATTTTTCATATTTTAAACATATTTGATTTGATTTTTGGATGGCTTGGACCATCTCTGTCATCTCATGCACAAGATCAGGACCAGGTATCTTTATTTATCCATCTTCATCCGAACAGGTTGGAGTTCTACACCTCTTTCCCTACGTAGCTTCATATAAGGCTATATGAATACTCCATTGAAAGAAATTTTTGTATGAGAACTATACCAATGGGAGATAATAAACCCATCCACCTTTTAATTATAAAGAAAGGAACCTAGAATGTCCTCAATTGACAGATTTTTCCTTTCATATTTGCCATCATTTTGGTGGTGATTGGACGTGCTAAAATATAATTCAGTACTCAAAGCATGTTGAAGACTCCTCCAGATTATAGATATGAAACATGGATCACAATCAGAGAAAATAAAGATAGGAACACCATGTAGTTTCCAACTTCCCTTACATATATTTTTGCATTTTTTTATAGTGATAGATATTTTCAAATTACGATAAATTGGGCAGTCTTGGGGAGTTAGTAAACCATATCCAATATTGAAATATTTACCTTGGACGTCTTTGGGAGACCCATGAAAAAGTCAATAGTGATATTCTCCCATTTCCAAATTGGTTAGGAAATTATTACATCAACCCATTGGAATTTGTTTTCTCTTTTTTAACATGATGGCATACAAAGAGACTTAAGATATGTTCCCTTATCTCCTTCTCCATATTATCTCACCCCATGTGTTCTTGGATATCTCAGTACATCATGGTGCTTCCAGGATAGATAGAAAATGTTGAGATATTTGAATTTCAAAATATATCCATATTTATCTCGGTTGATGAAGGCACAAGAATCCTCCTTCAATAAAGAATAACACCATCATTGTCGAAATGGCTCTCTTGTAGCTTCAGATCCATTATTGCATTCACCTTCTTCTGTGACTCCAAATTATTCCTTTGTGCCTCCTAAATAATCTCTTGGTTTGATGGTTGAACAATCATTTGGGTGAGGTAGGATGTATCCCATACCATTGTGATTTCCAAATCCATCCTTTTTCATTACCATGAAGATGTGGGTTTTCTCAATCTGTGAAATTGATAGAGTAGTAGGTTCATTTCTCCTTAGATCATAGGATATCTTGTTCACTGTTTCAGGTTGATATTGAATAAATAATCATAGTCCTTGACTAGCTCTAACCATCTAAATTAATTCATGTTGAGCTATGTTTGTGAGAATATATACAATAGGATATTGTGTTCGGGGTATATTTCACACTTATCACCATAAAGGTTGTGCAGCCAGATTTTCAAAGAAAAAATCAGGATTACCAGCTCTAGATCATGCGTCTGGTAGTTCTTTTCTAGAATCAAAAACTGTCATGAGTGATAGGCTATCACATTCTAATTCATCATGAGTACACAACCCAATACATTCTTTTAAGAATAATTATATATCCCAAACATTATCCACTTATCAGTATTGTGAGTATATTTGATGTGATCAGCCTTCTATTTAGCTCCATGAATATTCCCTCACATTCTTCCAAATAGATATACTTTATCCCATTTCTTGTTAACATAGTTAGTGGGATTGACAACCATGAGAAATTTATAAAATAAACATCAGTAGTACCTAGATAATCCATGAAAAATAAGGATTTTTGTGATACTAGAGTGTAACATTCTATGTAAATGATGAATAAGATATTTTCATACTTATTAATATTTTTTAATTAAATATTAATTTTCCTTTAAAGGGGTTTCTATGTTCGATAGCATACCCAATACGCAAAAACGGGTTTCTTTGGAATCTTATGTTCCACACCAATAATATAATATTATTATTTTAAATGGTTGTTAACTCATCGTTGTTGTATTGGCAGGAATGAACAAAACTAACTGCAATATGATTATACATATTTTATAAAAATATTTACAATTATCAAATTAAAGTTAGAGGCTTAAAATGTGAATTAATCTAATTTTAAGCATAATTTAAATTAAATGGCCGATTTATCGCATTTTAATGGTGAACCCTTTTTAAATCCTGTTTTGGTCACTTTAATTCATTCTAATAGACCAAATATATCCTTCTTTAGAATGGGGATATCAAAATTTACTTTGTGATTTTTTTTTGAAATTTTTCCGATAGAGGTCATTTTTTTAATGAATAGTGAAAAATATTATATTTTAATTCAAAAGTGATTTTTAATATAATTTATTTATATGGATATATTATATTTTTAATTGGTTTTAAAGTGAAATAAAAATATTTTTATACAATTTAATCCAACGTTGGTCATTGGAATTAATTTCAATTTGAAATTAGACGTAAACAAGTATCAATCATTTGATAGTTATTGTTTCTTAAGAACACGCTATTTGTTTTAACAACGGGAAATAATTTTTAAATCAATTAATGCCACTTCTATGTTTTGAATTTGGAAAAATAGGAATCATTTTTGAATTCGGAATATCAAATATATATTTTGGTGAATTTTTGTGAGGGATCCTACCTCTCTCTTTCTTTTAGGTAATCTCTTTTACGTCACTTCTTTAAAGCACCTATTTCTTATGTTGGGTGATGTTCTTTTATATTCCTCTTACTGTAATTTTTATTTTCATATGATTAGATACCCTATTTTATCTCATCAATCCATTTTTTGGATGTTTTAAGTGGCGTCGTTAGGCTGCCAAATTTTCTTAAGGGATTTCTTATCTCACTTTCATATCTGTGAGATTTCTATTATTCGCCACTTATTTATTGCATGTGGTGTATGTACTGCCCATGAATGTATTACCTGTGTAATATACTTTAATTTATGTTTAATTACATCTTAATTTTATGACCCTTCTTTCATGTGGTGTATGTTTCAAAAGTTACCAAATCAGTAAAGGAACCTTTCACCCTCCTATTTTTAAAAGACTTCTTTTTGTTATGCCTTTTAATTTACATCTTCTTATGTAGGAAAATGTTCTTATATATCCTTATTGATGTAAATTTTATTTCCATGTGATTATATACCCTTATTATCTCATAAAGTCATTTTATGAATCTTAAAGTGATGTCGTTAGGCTGTCGAATTTTTGCAAAGGGACTTCTTAACCCAATTTCAATTCTTTTGGTTGAACTTCTACTTGTTAATTATGTCGTGCAATATATATGTGTGAATGAACTCTGATTTTTTACACATAATATCAACTTATATTGTGTGTATTTATATTTTTCACACATATATTATGTCATTTTTTTATCCTTAATCTAAGGATACCGTCTTTATAAGGGATTGCATCTCAATTTACATTCCATTGAGACTTCATTATTTTTATGCACCAATTCACTCTTATATGGTGTATATACTATTCTTTGACATATTATATCATGAATCCTTTTATTATCATGTTATTGTAAAGTTATGATTAAATTTTATTCCTCAATTATTTGTATTCAAGTGTCTCTCATTTTGTTAAAAACTCTTTAATTTAATTATCGTTTTAAATGTTTTAATGATTTATTCGTCTAAATATTTCTAATTAATGTCCTTGTTTTCAAAATGGGTTTCAGGATTTATTTATATTGACATTAATTTTTTCAAATGATAATTGATTTAAAATCTTCAAAGTGGCATGGGACACATTGATTCAGAAATCTCTTTTTAAAAGGTTTTGAAAATGATTTGATTAAACATTGTTTATTTAAATACCTTGATTTGATATATTGGAATGTGGAAATGTTATCTTTCCATTATACATGTGTTATATGTTATTATTATGTTATGGTTATTGGGAATTGTTTACGTATATGGGTGGTTCCGTGATAAATATAGGGTGGGTGAGCCCGATATGGCTTTCCAATGCATTGGGTAACGTGATGAAGGTAAACATGACTGTTTCTCCTAAGATATATAGGGAATATATTGTGATGGGTATTCCAAATGTGACTCCCTATGTAGCTGTGATAGCTAAAATTTATGTATGTTATGAATGCCATAAGTTACCTTTATGATTTATGATTTCTTTGTGTTATTCATAAAGCTTATGATTTTGTAAGGTATGTTATGATTGAAAAGTATTGGTTTCATTGATTTGTAATTATTGACTTGATAATGTTTTCTCTCCTTATTTTATAACCCTCACTGAGATTTTTATGCTCATTCCATGTTTTGGAAATGTTTTTTACAGGACTTAAAGATGAATAGGGTCACGGAATGGATCAAGGAAAATTCATGTTGTCTAAAACATGGAACTAGACATGTTTCTTTTCAACAGTTTTTATTTTTTGATAAAATGGATACTGAGTAGTATTGTCTTCATGTAATATTCATGTTTTTATTTATTAGGTATGGACTAATTCTCTAAAACACTAATGATGAAAAGATCCTCAATATGAATTGTTCGTTTAATTCAAGATTATGTAAGGTTTTAAGGCCATGTCCTTATAGTTGGTATCCGAGGTTGGTTTAGACAACTTTAGGGATTATGAGTTTTTATTAGACACATGGTTAGTTCCTTTTTCTATTATTTCAGTTAAATCCTTTTTTATAACATTTTCAGATCAAGGAAAGTCAGTTACAAATGGAAGGAGGAGGATCTCAAATGACATTTTTATCTCTTCCTGATGACATGATTTCAATAATTATTGCAAAGTCATGTTCCGATGATTTTGAAACTTTTTCTAGCGTACAACTCACTTGGAAGAAGTTGTTTGAGATATCAAACACCTCCACTATACCTCGTTATCATCGTGGATCATGGGTTGAATTTAGAAAAATCCTATTTCCACAATATTCAAATATTTTCAAGAAAGGTAAATATTATCAAGGCATTTTTAAATTTTTTACCTTATCACAAGATTTTGAAGCATATTATGATTTTAAAAAAGGTTCTGAATAAGAGGACCCTTGCACAACCTATTTATATTTGATTTTAAAATGTAGTCTCTCAGCACATACTTATGGTAATTTAAAAAGGCTGTTAATTTAATGTTTCAACTCAAATATGGTTCGACTATTTTATAGGAATCATGTTTTATCAGATGTTATGAAATTATATTTCATAGAAGATTATTTTCAAAAAAAAATTCTGTGAACACCCATATGACCCATGTTGTACAAGGTGTATTTGGATGGAGGAAGAAAATTATTTTTAAGGATCTCTAAATCATTTTTTCAATGCATGGACCTTCTACCTACATGAACAAGATGACGATGAATCCAAATGGTAACCATGATCAAGGTATGATGTTTTTCATTTTGGGGATTGTTTATTTTATCATTTGGTGGTGAAATAATACTTCAAGAATAATTATGTTTAGATCACAAATAATTTGGATGAAAATGAGAGGTATAAGGAAACCATTGAGGTTAAAACATGTTTGGTTTATTTTTGAGTTTTATAAAAAGGATAACCCGTAGGATGGGTGACGACCTGTCACATCCGACAATGTTGTAGGAATCGAACCCAAAATCGAAGTGTGACAAGGGCGCATCGCCTACCACTGGCCTACTTGAAGTCCCTGGTTTGGATGACTTATTATTTTTAGTAAAATGTTTTTACGGAAAAAGAATAAGTTGATTTTTGGAACATATGTTTTATCAAATGGATATACATAGTATTGAAAAATGATTTAGTGATTAAGTGATAAATGGTTGTTGTGGAAGACGTTCTCTCTTTTGAGGAAACACTATATGCCTAAGGAATATAGAATACTATGGGATTTTAATTGTGGAATAATGGTGGAAATTTTAGTTTGGAAGAATCTATGTTTTTATTATGGACACATGATGATTTTAATTATTAATGAAAATGATTAACCTATCATGGAGAATATGCTATTAGGTTAATTACTTTTCAATATGAGACTTTATGAGAAACTGGTGATAATTGGAGATAAATTTTAAGATGTATCTTGGAAGTCTATGTAATTAAATCCTTATGTGATTTGGGAAACAATCAAAGTTTGGATTACTTTTGAAGAATTTTAGGGAAAATTGTTTATTGAATAGTCTTTGTTAAATATTGGGATTCGTTAAGACAAATTTTGGATATTAAGAGTAGTTTCTCTTCATGTAACATTTTATCCTTTTTGGTAATTATCTGATCTTGTACTAATTGTTTTGGTTTTAGTTAATATCTAAATAAAAGGGAAATATATAGTCCATATTTGTTTTGGATTATTTGATTCTCTCGACGTTTATCATAGCAATTTTAATGTAAACAAGTCATCTTGAATACTCATCGTATAGAGGAAATATGAGTTTGTGTTAGAAATCTAGTGAAGGATAAAAGTATAAATGAAAAGTAATTATGTTTCCCTACGTTTTTAGTTAAGCGCATAAATAAATTCCTCAATGAAAAGTAACTTAAAACAAAAACCTTATCTGTTAATGTTTCTTAGTGGGAAATCAATGACTGTTTAACCCATCACATGTTTGTAATTTTCTGGTGGTTAAAATTCTCCTAAACATGTTTTCTATCAATCTCTATTAGAACTTGATGATTTTTTTCTCCTTCATATCCATGTTTTCATGGAGTCCTACTATCTGTTGTCTCAGGAAACCGTTGTACTTCTCTTCTTTTATTTTAAAGTGATGGTTTTATTTACTCTCTTTCCGATGCAAGGATTTTAATGAAGTTTCAAAGCCTAGTTTTAAAATTGTGAGGACGCAATTCTCATATGGGGGAAGGATGTAACATCCCAGGTAAATGAAGAATAATATATTTTTATACATATTAATATTTTTGAAATAAATATTAATTTTACTTTAAAGGGGTTTATATGTTCGATAGCATACCCAATATGCATCAACGGGTTTATTTGGAATCTTACTTTTCACACTAATAATATAATATTATTATTTTAAACGGTAGTTAACTCCTAGCTGTTGTATTGTCTGGAATGAACAAAACTAACTACATTATGATTATACATATTTTTTAAATATATTTACATTTATCAAATAAATGTTAGAGGCTTAAAATGTGAATGAATCCAATTTTAAGCATAATTTACATTAAAAGGCCTATTTATCGCCTTTTAATGGTGAACACTTTTTAAATCTAGTTTTGGTCACTTTAGTACATTCTAATTGACCAAATAAAATCTTTCTTTAGAATTTGGGAATCAAAATTTACTTTGTGAATTTGTTTGAAATTTTTCCGATAATGATCATATTTCAATGATTAGTGAACAATATTGTATTTTAATTCAAAAGTGATTTTTAATCTAATTTATTTATATGGTTATATTATATTTTTAATTGGTTTTAAAGTGAAATTAAAATATATTTTTACCATTTAATCCAATGTTGGTCATTGTAATTAATTTCACTTTGAAATTAGACATAAACAAGTATTAATATTTTGATAGTTTTTATTTCTTAAAAACACGATATTTGTATTAACAATTGGAATTAATTTTTAAATTAATTAATTCCACTTCT
Source organism: Viscum album (assembly GCA_963277665.1). Classification (NCBI taxonomy): domain Eukaryota; kingdom Viridiplantae; phylum Streptophyta; class Magnoliopsida; order Santalales; family Viscaceae; genus Viscum; species Viscum album. The sequence continues at coordinate 232,891,877 of OY728157.1, read as the reverse complement.
ATATTTTTAATTTTTCAAAATATAAATCATTTTTGAATTCGGAATATTAAATATAGCTTAGGCCTAATATTTTTAATGGATCCTACCTCTCTCTTTCTTTTAAGTAATCTCTTTTATGTCAATTCATTTAAGAACCTCTTTATTATGTTTGGGGATATTATTTTATATTCCCCTTACTGTAATTTTTATGTTCATATGATTCGAGACCGTATATGATCTCATAAATCCATTTTTTGGATGTTTTAAGTGGCGTTGTTAGGCTGCAAAATTTTCGTAAGGTATTTCTCATCTCACTTTCAATTCCGAGAGATTTCCATTGTTCGCCACTTATTTATTGCATGTGGTGTATGTAGTGCCCATGAATGTATTCCTTGTGTAATAAACTTTAATTTATGGGTAATTACATATTAATTTTAGGATCCTTCTTTCATGTGGTGTATGTTTTAAAAGTTACCAAATCGTAAAGGGAACATTTCACCCTCCTCTTTTTAAAAGACTTATTTTTGTTATTCCATTTAATTTACATCTTTTTATGTTGGGATATGTTATTCTATATCCTTATTGATGTAAATTTTATTCCCATGCGATGAGATACCCTTTTTATCTCATAAAATAATTTTCTGAATCTTAAAGTGACACTGTTAGGCTGTCGAATTTTTGTAAAGGGACTTCTTACCCCAATTTCAATTCTTTGGGTTAAACTTATACTTGTTTATTATGTCATGCTATAAATATGTGTGAATGAAATATTATTTTCATACACTTAATAACCACTTATATTGGGTGTATTTATATTTTTCACACATAAATTATGTCATTGATTTATCCTTAATCTAAGGATACCGTCTTTATAAGGTATTGTATCTCAATTTAGATTCCATTAAGAATTATTTATTTTTATGCACCAATTCACTCTTATATGGTGTATATACTGTCCTTTAACATATTATATCATGAATACTTTTATTCTCATTATATTATAAATTTATGATTAAATATTATTCCTCAATTATTTGTATTCAAGCGTCTCTCATTTTCTTAAAAACTCTTTAACATAAATATCGTTTTAAATGTTTTAAAGATTTATTCTTCAAAATATCTCTAATTAATGTCCATGTTTTCAAAATTGGTCTTAGGATTTATTTATATGGACATTAATGTTTTCAAATTATAATTCATTTAAAATATTCAAAGTGGCATGGGACACTTTGATTCAAAAATATCTTTTTAAAAGGTTCTGAAAATGATTTGATTAAGAATTGTTTATTTCAATATCTTGATTTGATATATTGGAATGTGGAAATGTAATTTTTCCTTTATACATGTGTTATTTGTTATGATTATGTTATGGTTATTGGGAATTATTTACGTATACGGGTGGTTCCGTGATAATCCTAGGGCGGGTGAGCCTGAGATAGGTCTCCAATGCATTGGGTAACATGACAGAGGTAAACGTGAATGTTTCTCCTAAGAGATTTAGGGAATATATTATGATGGGTATTCCAAATGTGACTCCCTATGTAGTTGTGATAACTACAATGTAAGTATGTTATAAATTCCATAAGTTACCATTATGATTTATGATTTCTTTGTGTTATTCATAAATCTTATGATTTTGTACGGTATGTTATGATTGAAAAGTATTGGTTTCATTGAAATGAAATTATTGATGCGATAATGTTTTCTCTCATTATTTTATAACACTTACTGAGCTTTTTTTCTCATCCCAGGTTTTTGAAATGTTTTTCACAGGACATAAAGATGAATAGGGTCAAGGAATGGATCATGTAAAAGTCATGATGTATAAAACAGGGAACTAGACATGTTTCATTTCAACAGTTTTTTTGATAAAATGGATACTGAGTAGTATTTTCTACATGTAATATTCATGTTTTTATGTATCAGTTATGGCCTAATTTTCTAAAACTATAATCCTGAAAAGATCTTCAATGTGACTTATTTGTTTAATTCAAGATTATGTAATGTTTTAAGGCTGGGTCCTTATTTAGATGGTCTGGTCCATTCCTAAATATCATTTTTTTGTAGGGTCTACATATATTCCCTCACTTGTGATCACATGTCCTATGAACATGAATTGCTTCTCCAATAGTAAAAATTTTGGAACTTGGTATACAAATTTACCTTTTTCAATGATTCCTATACATTTCTTCAATGTTCCTCATGTTCCTCCTTACTCTAGGATTACATGATAATATCATCAATAAAAAATAAATAAAATTCTATAGTTAATGTCTAAAGACTATATTCATCAAATTCATCATGATTCAGGGTCATTACTATGTCCAATTGGAATCAAAAGAAACACATAGTTAACATTCCTTGTATGGAAGGAAGTATTCTAAATATCAACCGTCCCAAAATTTAAATGAAGATATCCAGAATGAGGATCCCACTTTGTGAATTATTTTTCTCTTATTAACTAGTCGAACAAGTCATCAATCCTTGGAAGATGATACATGTTCTTTATAGTGATCTTTTTGAGTCCCCAATAATCAATACATATCCACATTAGTCCATACTGATTCGTTATAATGGGGACTAGAGAACCCAAAGGTGATGCACTAGGTCATATGATCCCTTTGTCCAAATAACCTGGAAGCTAGTTTGTTTACTACTCCAATTTGATTGGAGACATCCTATAGGGTCACTTTGAAATGGTAGTAGCTCTGGTTATGAGGTCTATGGATAAAAATACCTCAAGATATAGTGTAAGTCCAAGTTACACTTTGGGAAATACATCACTATATTCCCTCAAGCTAGGAATTTCCTCTAGGTTTACACATTACTTTTACACAATAATTTTTATGAGGTATGCCTCTTCAAAGAAAATCAACACCAACACTGTGAAAGGATTTTCTAGAGAAGAATCATGACCTTCCTTGTATTTTTAGAGGAGCATGGTATGGTTCAAAATATGAAAAGATATTTCTTCATCCTGACAGTTGATATGTTATCTAAATAATGAGTTATAATCTGTTACAATTATTTCATCGAATTCCACCAAAGTAACTATTATGATATTCACTGGAAGAATCTTCCCTATTATTCTAACAGGATAAGAGCCCAACACATGGGTTACAATGATTGCACCACTTGGTATTTTTAAATATATATCTACTTCAAGGTTTTGGTTATTAGATTCTATTGTTATTGAAATCATTAATGATATAATGGAATGCGTTGAACCAGAATAAAATAAGACATTTTCCATTCTTGAGTGAATATTATGTGTACCTTCTATGACTTAATTATCTGGATCCACTTCAAAAATAGTGATTTCATATGCCTTACCTTGTACTTTAGCATTAGTGGTTGATTATTGTCAATAATCTTTTGTACTCGAGGATTAGTGCACTTGCTTGGATAGATTCCTTACCCCACATAGTTGAATCATTAGAAAATGGGTGGTTCCCACCTTTCTTCTACTACATTGTATCATCCAAGGTAAATAAAGAATATGGATTTTCAGATTAATTAATATTTAAAAATTAAATATTAATTTTACTATAAATTATATTCTATGTTCGATGGCATAAACAACACACGAAAATGTGTTTCTTCGAAATCTTAGGTTTAACACGATGCTAAGTCATACTAAAATAATAATAATATTATATTATTATTTAAAATGGTCATTAACACCTAGCCATTGTTATGGCGAGAATGCACATAACTAACTATATTATGATTAAACATGTTTTTTAAATGTTTTTTCATTTATCCAATAATATTTAGAGGCTTAAAAAAGAATGAATCCAATTTTTAAGCATAAATACTGTAATATTTTAAAAAAATTAGTTTTACCACTTTTTGATGGAGAACCCTTTTTAAATATAGTTTTTTTAACTTTTATATTTTAAATTGGGCAAAATTATCTTCTTCTATAGAAATAGGTCATCAAGATTTACATTGGATGATATTTTTGTATTTTGCTGATAATGTTCATTTTTTAATGAATAGTGAGAAATACTGCATTTTAATTCAAAACATAATTTTAGTCTATTTTATTTATACATTTGTATTGTACTTTTAAATTATTTAAATATTAATTAGATAATATTTTTATCATTTAATCTAATTTTTTTCATTTGAAGTAATTATACTTTTGAATAAGACATAAACACATGTCAATCTTTTGATAGTTAGTATTTCTTTAAAACCCACTTTTTGGTTATGACATCTGGAAATTAATAAAAATTTAATTTATAAAACATTGGTGTCTTAAATTTGTAAAAATTTATTCCAAATTTGGAATCATGAGGTCCAGATTCTTTAAATAAGTACCTTTTATTTTTATACATTATGAATATTAACTTTAGTAAATATTTTATTTACTATGGTTAAAGGGTATATTTGGTAACTTAGTGTAAAAAATAATATTATAATAATATTTAACTACCTTAACACATGTCTTAAACCTATAGGATGAAATAAGTCCGACCATGGACATCCTTGGGTTGATTTTAGGATCCCATGGATCCATGTGCGTGTGAAATCAAAATTTAATTACTTTTAATTTAATGTTACGGAAAATATAACGTAAACATGTATCTTTTTGTAAAACAATTTTTATATATGGTTATATATGTTCTATTTTAGACTATAAATAGAAATTATAAAGCTAAAAATGTATTCTATATCATTTTATTTGGTTTATAATTTTTAGTTATTAAATAAATAAATTTATTTATGACGCAATAGTGAAGTAGTGATTACCTTATTTAAAAATAATTTAAATAAATGTGATTATAAATATAAAAATAAATTTAATTTGTTACTTTTTATGTCATCATTGAATTGTATAAATGATTATTACATGATATATTTTAATTAATGAAGTTTTTTCTAAATATATAATTTTTTAGGGATTTTCAAAAATTCGTGATTTGAATAGTATAAAAAATGACATAAAAGAGTTTTTAAATCAAATACATTTTTATTAAATTAAATAATAGTCCTAAAAATATAATTTTCATCCCAATTACTTATATAATGTTGGAAATTTATTTAATGATCCACTTGAGTTTCTATTGGAATTTTATGGTAATTATATTAACCATATAGTATGAATACACAAGAATACACGGAAAGAGTAAAATTAGTTAACTAACGGGTAAAGAAAAATGATATGTTTAAATTTGAAAACAAAACATTTCTAAAACTTATTGGTTGAAAGGATATAGAAATATAATCATCTAATATTCTAATTAAAGGATTTTTTTAATTTTTTAAAATTTAAATTCTTTTTATAAAAAAACAATCTTTCAAGACATTCTTAAATTGCCCCTCCTACTTATAAATGGACACCACCTAAATCCCCTTAACCACACCTATCAAGCCCCATGAATCATCCATACACATCCCAAATAATATCCCAAAATATCTATATTCCACTTAGAAGACATAACTTTGGCATAATACAAATCAAGAGAGCCTTTTAACTTTAATCAAAAGGGGTTCCCCGATTTGAGGTAATGTATTCTCTCAAGATACATTCATTTTTTTCCTTCTCCACACCCATAAAATCTATTTATTACATTATTTTATAAAAACACTATAATAATAAATTTAATAGGATTTTTTAATGAGATTTATTATAAATATAGTTAAACACGCCTCTGTGTAATAGATACAAACATACTGTTTCTGTGTACAATGAACTACTACCTCACGAAATGATGATTGTTTGATTTCCCCTACCACCTCTCATGGTGGCCATTATGGTTGTAATGTATTTATATTTGATATAAATTTTGTTTATATTGAGTTTATTATTCTGTATTTTATATTTACAACACACCTTTACGCTTTTATTGATATGTAAAGATAATAATTTCAATTGAGGTAGTGTGGTCTACCGCCCCCTCGATGTGATATGACTCGTTAATTCCATACATGGAACATATAATGTATGGAATAAGAGAAAATATATAACATATATATCATATGATATTATACTATAATTATAATATACATGATTATAATTTATTTTTTAGTCCATTAAAGAGGAAATAGAAATGACTGTAGCGTTCATGTGTACGTACGACTAACCGTCTCCATGAGCGCTCAATTTAATTTCTTATCTCAAAATGTTATGGAATATTATAAATACATATATTAGATATATATGATATTGAAATCATTAATATCATTCTTTAGATAATTAAATGTTGACACCATGGACATTTTTTAATTACAACAAGTTCATTTTCGACTCAAGTACCCAATATCGACAAAACGACAGATGTTAACTTAAATAATGATGTAATTTTTATACCCTGATAATAAGTGATTTAAAATGAACAATAAACATGAAAAAGGTTCTGAATTATGTAGTAATTATGTCAATTCAATTATTTGGGAAATTAAAGAATGAACAAGAAAAGTTGGACATGAGGTAAGGGGAATAATCTCAATATCCTTTCATTTAGCCATATTATGATAATATAGACCTCTTTATTTTATGTTGTTTATAATAAAACCCTTTTAATTTTACTTTCATTCGAAGGGACTAATTTATCTATGAAGCATTTTACTATATGAAAAAAAAATATTTTTTTAAAATTGGTCATGATAATGACCTCTCTACCACCGTAATCGTTATTTGGATTCCTCTATAAGGCTTAATCATTTTAAAAGTAAAAGAAATCCATTATTCCATTTTTGGGTATTATTGTATTCAAAATGGTTTTTGAAATAGATTGGTTATTTCAGTATCTTGAAATGGTTTCTAGTGAATAAAAATGAAATGTTATTTTTGAAATATTGATATTTGATATATTTTATGTTTTAGGATTATGTAATGGTACTTGGTCATTTGAAGGGTAGTTACATGATAAACTAGTTATGGGTGGTTACATGATTATGAAAATGATGTGTGGTTCTATGAAAACCATTGATGAGGGGTTACATTATAACCTTAATTGAATTGGGTATGGAAGATGCCCTTATGACTATTCCATTTAGTGATATTTGTGGAACTCGAACATATGATTATTCTATTTAAGTATATTTACATCCAATATTACCTTTATATATTATATAGTGATTTATATGGATTCTATGATGAACATTTCATTACAAAAATGGTAATCAATAAGCATATATTCAGTGAAGTGTTTTTTTAACATTATTATGGTTAAAAGTATAATTATATAATAATGTTTTCATGGATTACATGTTATTTAGGAAACTAGTTGTTTTCCTTCATTATGTATCCTTTGAAAAGCTTTTTACTCTCATCACATGTTTTTGTAATTTTTTCATTTGACATAAAGGGTAATAGTGTTATGTAAGGGATCAAATAAAATTAATGTTGTTTAAAACATAGAACAAAACATGTTTAATTTTTTTAAGAGTTTATATTTTGTTAATAAAATGGATAATAAGTAGAAGTTGTGGGATCGGTTAATCCCGGCCCATCGATATTGTCCGCTCTGGCCCAGTTTCTCCCCTGGGCCTCACGGCTTTAAAACGCGTCGATGAGGGGAAGGTAGGCACGGGATTTTAAACACCCACCAATCTCCTTCCACAACCGATGTGGGATTGGTTCAGTCGGGCAGCGGGCTAACAATCCTAGCCATGGACCACAACAATCCCCCCTCCCAAGCCCACAGCGGTCCCGAAACCACCCTCTGATACCAATTGTGGGATCGGTTAATACCGGCCCATCGATATTGTCCGCTCTGGCCCAGTTTCTCCCCTGGGCCTCACGGCTTTAAAACGCGTCGATGAGGGGAAGGTAGGCACGGGATTTTAAACACCCACCAATCTTCTTCCACAACCGATGTGGGATTGGTTCAGTCGGGCAGCGGGCTAACAATCCTAGCCAGGGACCACAACAGAAGTGTCTACATGTAATATTCAAGTTGTTACATATATGTTGTGACCTATTTCTATAAATCTCTAAACATAAAAATAATCCTTAACGAGAAATATTATCTTGAATCAATATTATGTAATGATCATGGTTGGGACCATATATAAATTCTCCTTCCTTATTCGGGATATTCGACGCTTTTGAGTATGGTATAAATAATTCCCATATTTTAATAATTTCCCCATCCATTTGAGGTAGTTCCTAGGATGCATCTTCACACGTTATAGGCATCTGGCTGGTTGATTTTTATTCCCACCATTATCATTAGAACCTATAGCTTGAAACTCCATATTTCCTTTCTTATAACTATAGTCATGAGACTATTCCCCAAACTCCATCTCCACATGGGGGACACATCTAAAAACTACTTCATAATACCCAAATTTTTTAATTACAGGAGCCTTTCCAATGTGTGGTATTAACCAACTAATGAATCTATCAATTTTTCTAGAACTGTTCATAAAAAAACCAGAATCATAACTTTCAAGCATTTAGAAATTATCTTTGTAGGTCATTATATATTATCCTTCCATTTTCATGAGCTCTATGAATTATTTATCTATATCTATATGAATATTTTGTGTGAAATACTGGTTAAATAACATGATCTTAAAAGTCTTTCAATTTCATCACTTCAATTTTGTCTCGTGGCTTGGTGTTCATAATAAAATCCATCCATTGAACGACATCTCCATTTAAATTATAAGTGGCTAGTGTCACCTTATCCATATTAGAACAATGATTTAATTAAATGTTCTTCTCAATGGAGTTGACCCACTATTTTGCAACTCCAAGATTGGAAGAACCACTAAAGGTCAGTGGACATTGCAGAAAAAAACTATATAGCTACTTCACCATTTTTAGTGGAGGAGGAAGTTCCTCATTAATAAAATTATTATTCATTACCTGATATTTTTTAGTAGTAATCACAATGATTTTTTTTAAAAACACCTCCCAACAGATTGGTTATTTCATATGGGAAATCATTTTACTGGAATTCACATGGGTTGTTGTCCTCGATTCTCTTGGTTCCAACTATTATTAATAATATAAAAGGTTTGAATAAAACATATGTCAATGAGTCATGAATAAATCACTTATTCATTTTTAAAATATACACTAAAATAATATCTTATTATATAACAATTTTTATCAACTCATCATGTGATCATCTTTTACTTAGTCTTATAGTACAGTTATTCTCTTGGGTTCACTAATCCAAATTCCCAAATTAATTAAACCTTAACTTTGATACCCACAATAGAGACCCTAATTATCTTACATTACATTGACATAAATGTAATGATAAACATTAAAAAAATTATTCATCATGGATCCAAATTTATATTGGTCTTGTAAAAACTAGAACCATAGATAACTTTTACAACAAAAAACATAAACATTTATTTAATTCCTTCTTCTCTGACATCTTATTGGCTATTGTCTTCTCCTTATTAAAAGTACTGTCCATAGGATATACATCAAGAAGGAATGAACTAAAATCCCAATAATAAGATATATTATAACATTAAACAATGTTTCATTGGTTTATTATAGTCATTATCGTCAAATCATTGGAACAAGATCATAATCATGAGTGAAATCATTATGAAAAGTCATGGAATGTGGCAATTCATAAAATGTAACATTTTATCTTAGTTGTTATTTACCACAAATTGTTGTAAAAAAACTAGAATCATATTAACACATCATTTCACATTATCTCATGATATTAGTCACATTACCCAATGCATTGGAGCACTGTATAATTCTGGGCACACCAGTCACATTCAAAAAGTTATATTTCGCGTTATAATTCAGGGCATACATATCATATCATAACATTTTCATTATCATGCATTCCATATAAAACATATATATATATAATGAACATAAAAAACCCATGTAAATTAATGGGTTCCATGTAATAAGAACACATTTGTAAACCTTTTATTCCAAAACGAAACGGAAATCCCATAAATGATACAAGAACCAACATCCTTGAGTGAGAAATAAAAGGTGTGTTTTTTAGAGAAAAGTTTTTTAAAAAGATTATTTTTGACATAAACAATAGTGGAAAACATTTATATACCAAAATGGATTCTATAATAAAGAAATTTTCTTTAATGAGTAACCATACAAAAAATGTAGTGAAATATGAAGAACCTGACGAGAGAAAGTTTGGTTTGTAAATTTCCCCTTAAATTGTATCTGAACACATTATTTACATTATTATATAGTATAATGACATTAAATTAATTAATTTTCAATACCAAAACATTTGATACATGAATATGGTTCATTAAGGTTTCATCAAGTCCTTTTATAGGCCTTTTTATGAGTAATAGAGTATAAATCCATTGTTAAATATTGTTATTTCTCTTAGTTTTCATAAACGGATCACTTTAACCCATGAATGGAAGAAAATGTAGAACAAGGATAAAAAAACAGAACTGATATTACATATTAATAATTATATTTCAAGAGTTTAAATAATTTTATATTGATTAATATTATATAACATGTTGATGAATCAATAGTTAAAATTTAATGATTATTTTTTTAGGATAATTTGGACGATTTTTAGATAACAACAATCATGTTTTATTCTATCACAAAGTATTAGGAATAAATTATTTCTTCAAGAACATAAATTAGGAAAAAATATATATATAATAAAATCATGATTCATCCATTTAAATGGTTTCAATGAAATACTTGAAGAATTTGAAGGAAAATGTAAGTGCATCACCCATGATGTAGGTAAATTAACACATCACGTGGATTGATTTTATTTTTATAAATAGAGAAAGGGAGAGAGGATATCCTAAATAATCATCCATTAACATGATATAATACCAATATATCAATCATAATGTATTTATCATGATATTTGTATATGAATATTGAGGATAAGTGAATAAAAGAAATAAAATTAGAAAGGAAATTGAATGGAGAGAGAGAGAGAGAGAGGAATTACCTCTTGAATCATCTTTCAAAAACCTAGGATAATAATTTTTATGGGAAAATGATATCCTAGAAATTGGGGAGGTTCAACAAGTGAAATTTGGGAAGAATTTGGATAAGGATTGAAGCTTTAGAGGTGTGAAAAAATGAGGGTGTGATGGGTGGTATTTATATTGGATGAGAGACATGTTATCTCAATATTAAATTCATTAATTTATTATTTCACCACAAGTAAAAAAATTGTGGCCATTCTAGGACCAATAATAGTTATAATTGCATGTGATTTTGAACAGACTGGTCTTATATCAGTATAAAATCATTCATGACTCAGTAATTTATGTATTTAGCTGATTTTGTAAATTATAGTATTTTACTATTCATCAAAAATATAGGTTTTTTAGAATAATACCAAAAATTCACCCAAACATTTTTTATGTGTTAAAATTAAAAATGAACTCCAATTTTTAGAAAAAAATTAAATATTATTAATTTATTTTTAATTAAAGTCATAATTTACATGAAAAATATTGATTTTAATACGAAAATTAATTTTATAATGCTTTTCAAAATTACATAAGGTCTTATAAAATTATCATAAAACCAAAATATATTGAAATTTTAATTTATGAACACATTATAAGAAAATAAAATTTACTTTTAAATTTTTTTATTAATTAGAATTAATTATTTATAACTTATTAAATACCAATTTTTTTACTATGTTCATATTATCACTTATAATATATCTATGATTTATTTATACATTCTTGAGTGAGGTAAATATTATTTCAGATGATTTACTATTCATAATGGTAATATTACTATTTCTAAGGGTAGGTAACTATTCATAAGGGTAGGTTACTATTCACGAAAAATTTATTTTGTCCTATCGGACCCCTAACTTCTTACTGATCGCAACTATGTTTGTCAGATTTTCGAAATTCAAAACACAGAAGTAGAAAATATATGATTAAAGGAAAAATAGTAGTTATTTTAACCATTATGTGTCCTTTTTTTCTTATTTTTTTGATTATTAAATTACTAAATGAATGTGGAAATTTCATTGACAAATGATTGGTGTATCACCCCAAGCTTACACGGTACGCTTCTCTTTGAATAATACAGTAGTGTGTGTTGTACACAACTTCGAGTTCTAACACACACCACAACCAATCAAATTAGCCCTTATGAATAGTAATACCCACTTTTTGAAATTTTATACATTTTATCGTTCAAAATGGACTTCATTTTTTGGATTCGGAATATCGAAATTATCTTAGGATGAAATTTTGGTACTTTTCTGATAACTTTTATATTTTGATGAATAGTGAAAATTACTAAATTTAAATTAAAAACAACTTTTTAAATAAAAATAATTAATAGTGTTAAATTATGAATTTGAGTGGTTTTAAAGTATATTTAGAATATATTTTTACTATTTAATACAATTGTTGTCATTGGAAATAATTTCACAATTAAACCGGACATAAACAAGTGTCAATCTTTTGGTAGTTATTATATCTTAAAAACACGCTTTTTGTTTTGACAGCGGGAATTACTTTTAAATTAATTTCTACCACTTCTGTGTTTTGAATTTGGAAAAATTAATTCCATATTTGGAATCAGGATGTACAAATTGTGTAAATAGGTAACTTTTATTTTTATACATTTTGAATAATTACTTCGGTAAATATTTTATTTTACATGGTTAAAGGGTAAATCCGGTAAATAATGGTTAAAACATAATATTATAATAACAATAAATTACCCTATAACTTTTCCTAACCTTATTGGTGGATACATGTCCAACCATGGAAATCTTTGGGTCGATTTTGGGACCCCACAGAGCCAATTTTAGGTTATAGGGATACGTTATATTAATTATGTTAAATTGAATACAAAAATGACATAAGCTTATATATTTTAGAAAACCTATTTTTAGATAGGATTATATATGTTATATTTTGGATTATAAATATTAATTAGTAAGATAAAAATATTTCCTACTTAATTATATTTTATTTAGTATTTTTAGACATTGAAAAAGTAACAATATATAAGATACAATAATGATGCAGTGTTTTCCTTATTAATGAATGAATCAAATAGTTGATATTATAAATGTTAAAATAAATATAATTTGAATATTTTTTATGATATAAACGAATTTTATTGGTTAATATGACATGTTATTATTGACTAAATAATATTTTTTTCGAATTAATAATGTTTTTATGACCTTATGAAAAATCAATTATTGAGTAGTGTCAAAATTGACAAAAATGATTTTTTAAAACAAATATTATATTATTAATTTATATTATATTCATAAAAATCTATCGTTCAGACAATAGACTTAAATAATGATATATGAGTCATTAATGGACCATTTGGGGGTCTCTTGGAGGTATATAGTATGTTTATAAACTATATAATATAAATATACAAAGTGACATGGTATGTGTCAAACTAATTAACTAAGAGTTAAAACAAAAAGATAAGGTTAATATAATGACCCAAACCTATCTAAATTATATCGGTAGAGTGTTTTGAGACCCATACCCACCTTAACCTTTAAATAATTTTCTTTGGAGTCATTAGAAACCGAATATTAATTTATTATAAAATAATATTTCTAGATTTTACTAAAGAGACCCTCCTCCCCCTTATAAAAGGACACCAATTCTAACCAATTTATCAAACCTCTCAAGACTTTTGGATAGTCCAAACTCTTCCCAATTAATCTCCATTCATCACTATCCTCCTATTAGGATCCTTACCTTAGTCATAGGCACTTCAAGAGTCCTTTTTCGTTCAAACCAAAAGGACTTACCCAAAATGAAGGTAATGATTTCTCTTTGCTTCTTTTATTTATTTTTATTTCTACAACCCCTAAACTCTTCTCATTATTTTCTTTCGTAACAAAACCAGTATCCTAAATATAATAGGATATATTTATTAGAATAATTACAACTACACTTACACACACCTCTGTCTAATGGGTGAACAACATAATGTTTCTGTGGATGGAAACCAAACGCCTCACGAAGCGATGATTGTTCAATTATCTTCTACCACCTCTCATGGTGGCCATTATGATGGCACTATAATTAAATATGATATTTATGATATTTATTTTATATATAATCTTCTGTTATTACATTTTATATCATACCATTATTCATTTCATGTTGTATATATATACGATAATTTCATTTGAGGATGTGCGGACTACCGCCCCCTCAAAGTGATATGACTCGTTCATACCATACATGGATAGTATAAAGGATTTTGTTAATGAAAATAAGTAACACATATAAGATATTATATTATACTGGAATAATTATATACCTATGTATCATTTGGTTTTGATTCCTTTTAAAATGAAAAATGAAATGGAAGTAGCGTTCGTGCGTAAGTACGGATTACCGTCTCCACGAATGCGATGAGATTCATTTCCCCATCATATCAATTCAAGAATATTTATTGTTTGATGATTAAAAGTAATGTTTATGGACTTTATATCATTTTGTATATGAATAAGATACAACCTATCCATAAAAAACATGTCATACGTAACGAAGCATATAAAGGAAAACGAATCAGTTAACACCCGAAATGACGATAATACTATAATATTATTAACAAAGAAATATTAAATGATAATATATGATATCATATTTATGTATATTATTCTTGTATAATTTAATAAAAATTATTTAAATATTATACATGATGTTAACCTAACCTCGACCAAGGAAAAGTACATGGTTAGGGGTTTTCATCTCACTCATTATTCTTGTGAGATTCATGCCATATTGGAACTGTTAACTTTTGTGTGGGGTATGTACTGCCCATAATTGTATTCATTGTGTAATACACCTTAATATATGTGTATTTACATATTCATTGTATGATACCTATTTCATGGGGTGTATGTTTCATAAGTTACCAAATTGGTTAGGGTTAATTTCACAGTCTCTTTATTATACGAGGTTGTTTTAACGTAAATATCTACTGGGACAAATTTATTATCCATGTCCAAGTTTTATGAAAGAGTATTTAAAGGGATTATTTTGAGAGACTTTTTACTAAAACATAATTTCAAATGTTTTAAATATTTATTCTTCTAAATGATTCTCATTACTGTCCATGCCTTCAAAATGGGTTTTATGGATTTATTTATATGGACATGAATTTTTTTAAAATGTTAATTTCTTTTAAAAGTTGAAAAGTATATGGGACACTTTGATTCAAAAATTTCTTTAAATGACTTATTTTCCATATTGTGTGACTTTTAAATGTTTTAAAGAAAAAGGGCTATTTCTCTCAAAGAGTTTTAAAAATTATTTTCATAAATGTCAAAATCCTTTAATGGATTTTATACTTGTTATGAAATTGATTTATCATGATACAAATCTTCCATATTGTGTTGAAGGTTTTTTGATATGTTTGACCATAGATGTGTTATTTTTATACCATTCACGGTTTATGGGTAATGTATTGACATTTCATATGCTAGTTTTAATATGAATGTTTATGTTATGTTTAGACCATTTTATAGGATGAATGCATTGGACTTACTAAGTAATGGGTGGAGCTCGTTATAGCTCCTCGATGAATCGGTAGGTCTCATGAGACAAACTAGTGTCTTGGCACGAGGACTTGAAAAAAATCTTATTTGTATTCTTGGAACGATGCCTTGGCTATGTGGTGATGATAGTCTGACATTATGCATTCCGTCATTTTGAAATTTGTTATTGATATTGAATGTGATTATTCGACTAGTACAATATCCATGTGAATAAGTAAATGGAATTATTTCATTTTATCTATGAAATATTATGTTTAAGATGAAGTTTAAAAGGATTTTGTTTTAGTTATACATTGACATAAATGTTTATGCTTATTTATGAAAGTTTCCTCTTTATTGTTATCCTTACTGAGCATCTTAGATCACCCCTTTCTATGTTTTATTTTTCCCAGGATGTGATGATGTAATTTATGAATGGTCTACAGGGATAATATGAGTGTGGACTATGGAGACAGTGTTGTTAAATATTTCATTTTATGATGTAATGTAATATTTTTGAATGAATCTAGTGTTTCCATGACTGATAAACTGATCGGTCCTTCGGGACGTGATTCCTTGTAATTATTCCAATGTATTAAAATAATGCACCGACTCTGGGTAACTGGGGTTGGGGTGTTACATTTGGGTCATTACACAAGTTATTCCAACAACCTAACATTTATATAAAAATTTTAAATTGAATAATTTTACATTATAAAATATTAAAAATATAATTTGACATTGTAAATTATTTAAAATAAAAGGTATTTCTCAATTAAAAATCATAATTTTTAGCTTTTCATCTAAAAATGAAAATTCTACGAAAAAACAAAAAATCATTCATAGATAATTTATAAATTATTATTTAAAAAAGAATGTATATTTTTTAATATAAACATTATGAAGATGGTAAAAATTAATTTAAAATTATCAGTATCAAGGACAAGAAATATATATCCAAGAAAAAATAATGCTTTTCATAAAAAAAATCATATTTTTAAATTAGAGACAATTTATTACTAAAAATAGATAACAAATAATTTTGTATAAACTATATATATTCTTAAGTAATTTAATCATATTCACATCCTCTGATTTAAATCAAGTTTATAACTATTTTATTAAATAATTATATTTTAATAATATATTGTCGTTCGGTAAAACATGGTCTTATGGGTACTGAAAACTATCCAAATCACTTTTTTCATGTTATGAAATTAAAACTCAGTGTTGTGTGAAATGAATTTAATTAAAGATATTTAATTTATTTATAATTAAATATTTTATATGGTCTCAAGGTTTAATATTCCCCATTTTTCATGGTGTTGTGTGTCAGTTGTTAAATTGAATAAATTTTTTATTCTATTATAATTTTATACTGAAGAATTCTCCCCAGCATAAATAAATTGTTTCCTATAAATTTAAAATTTATATTTTTAATCAAGGGATTTTGATTTGGATAAAACATTGTTTAAAAAAGAATTTTGTAAAAGGGATAATAATAGATCTAATGAATATTGATGATGGATAAGTAAAAAATTAATATGGAATAACATACAATAAGGTTCCTATAAAATATAATAGTAGTTGAAATTAATGATGTGGATATTAAAGAAAACTGTTAATATTTATAGGTAGAGATAGTGGTCATTAATCACAATAAGTTGAATAAAAAAAACAATTAGGGTCCTCAAAACCATAATTCTATGATTATGTAAAAGATAATATCGTTAATTAGATATGAATGCAATATGATAACCTTTTTTAATCCTGATTATTTTCCTATATATGAGTAATTATTATAATATTTATGAATGATGTCAATATACTTAGTTGATATGTATTTGTTTCAGAATAACAATTTCATAGTTTGTTTATTCTTTAATCAAGTTCACATTCATGGATTACTCCAAATAAATGAATATATAAAAATGATATTTTTTATTCTTGAAGAACAAAAATTCACTTTTGATAGATAATAATATCCATAAATTAGTTCCATGTCTTTCAATCATATACAAATAAAAAACCCTGGATAATAAATTAATCTCTAAATTTCAAAAGTGATACCAAATATTTATCATTAAAAAATATTTTTCATGTATTTTAACTGAGGAAACATTAACGAGAATAGAGAATAGAGCAGTTCTAGACATTAATCCCTCATCAACATTTATCCATGGGTTCGAGCCCCTGGACCATTCAAGAGAAGACCAGGTGCCAACCACCATAACCGATTCCCTTTATCTAAATAATAATAATATAATTATTATAATTTTTTCAAATAATTAAAATTATACTACTTGTTATTTGGTACATTTATACCCATCTTTTGATCATTTGTCTTTTCAATAATTTCAAGGGTTTTTTTGGGATGAATTTCGAAATTTTTGGAGGCTTTTTTGATTATTCCCTATTCGTGACCAATATTCCCAAATCGTGCACCGAACAATTCAAAAAGTGAAACCAAATAAAATAATGTATTTAATGGTTGATTCATGTTTTTGAATTTAATGCACCCACATTTTGGAAATTAATCACCATGCAAATTCAATTGAGAGTGGGTTCATAGTTTGTGTGCACATTTTTTCTAAACGTGCATCTCTCTTTAAGAAACTATGCTTGTGAGAGTATTTTATTTTATTTTATATTTAAAATTAACGAACAACCTATTTAATGACTTCTCAAACAACACATTAACTAAATAGATTTCATTATCCTATCAGGATTTCAATAAGTGGGTTTATCCCCTCAAACCAATTAACATGGGAGTAAATGCATGGTTAATCTAATCCAATCACATTTGGAATGAAAATCTACTCTCTTTTAGATTATTATTATCTATGCTTCCCTCCTCATTATTTTTTTGTAGATCATATCATATTGGATTCATCTAATCTAAATATAATGGTATATTGATTTGACGTTGTGTTTCTAGATCTATGATTCTTTCATTCTTCATTGGTCAATCCCGCTGCAGGTGTTGTTTCATGATCTTTGACTAAAAATAGGTCATTCTCTTTAATATTTTCAATTAAATTTATACCTTTATTTTAAATTATTATTTTAAATTGATTTAAAATTATTTATAAAATATATATTTCATAATATTTATTTATGTAATTTTAAATGGAATAAATTTTTGAAAAAACCCCAATTCAACTAGAATTTGACTTTGGTATGTGTTTTCTGAAATAATAGAATTGATAATATTATTTGAAAATTTAATTATAGAATATTAATTAAATTTAAATGTTAAAACCAATGATTTTTTTAATGAGAGGGTCATGAAATGATCATAACCCCATGTGATTTTTTTGATATTGAACTATAATATTGATAATGAAAATTAGTTAATTCAAATAGTACTGTTCATTTAATTTTTGATGGTAGGATTTTAAATTTATATATTTCAAAACGAGCACATGTGATCCTTGGTACATAGTGGGGTTTTTAATAAAATATTTTTAGGTTTTTGATTCAATATAACTCGATTGACACATCCAACTCTAAAAATACATATTTTTTAAATTTATATCCCTGACAGGCTATTAAAAAGTTCTATTCGGCCTGATCTTGAGGGTCATGTTTAGAATTACATTGTCGAGGTCACTGATATGTGATGTGTGAGGATCCTATAACTTGAAACTATCATACTATAGGTAATTTGACTGTGGTTCTTGTGGTTATTTTTTGATTATATGTTTCATTTAATATAGAAAATTTTTACTCATGAAAAATGATTTATATAATTGATTCTATAAATAATATTTATATAATCCATTTGAAAATGTTATCTATCATTTTAATAGAATAATGTTTAGTTCTAAATATTAAAATGATATATTATTCCAAGCCATATTTACTTAAATTAAATTAAAGAATTGGTTTATTATTATGGGATTTTTTAAACACATATTTAGTCCCTAATATACTTTATAGATCACTCCCTACCTTTTCATTATGTTGTCGGTATAATTTCATTTATCGGGTCTGATAAAATGGAAATCTCCACAATGAGTTGGAAGATATTGTTGATCCTTTTGACCATGGGTTTTTAATGTCATTTGGGATGATTTTATTTTGGTTGAGTTATTTTATGATGTTCTATTTTGGTTTTTTCTGAACCTATTTGGTATCTATTACAATATCCCATTATATTGTTAATAATACCAACTAATAACCATATAAATTTGGTTTCATTGCTTTCTCCCTTTGGTATGCTTAACATAGAGACTTGTAACCAATTATCTGCTAGATTTTTGTAGAAAATTAATTATCACCTTTATCATGAATGATTCTAGGTGAATGTCGCAAACCCATGGGAATTAGGAATTCCCATTGGGTTAGATCAGTGACATAGTTGGTATTAGGGTAAAAATTAAAGTGGGGAAGTTTGTGAAATATTTTTATCAATTTTACATTTTATGATTCATTCATTAATTTCAATATGCAGTTTGAGATGTCTCATCAAGGTTTTAGAGGTTTTTGTGAACATGTTTACAGACAGATCACATTGTAACAAGACATAAGCCACTATTGGTTATTTTGGAATGGTGTCTTGATGAATAATTTGATCCAATTCAATAATTTTCTTTGATTTTGATTTGGATAGTTTTAAATCCAAATATTTATATCATAATTGATAGGATTAATTTTTTCCATTACTGTTCATTATCTTTTAAATCTCTTTAATATTCCAATGTATTTAATGTTTTTTATTAATATTGTGTCACGTCGAACCTCTGAGAAGATGTGTGAATAGCCTCTCGGAAGAATCTGACGATGAAAAATTATTAATAAATCTTCCCATAGACCAAAATATTATTGAAATGACTCTTCTTTCTCTCCATGCTCTGCAATAGTAACCTACAATTATTACAATTCAAACTATATCTGTAGAATACCCGAAGAATTAATTTTGGAATCATACTAATGAGTAACTTCTCCAAAATCCACATGTGTTCTAAGGCTCTTCTGATTTCAGGTTGGTGAGTATTTGTTAACAATTATAGGCCTTCATTTTTTATTTTATGAAATTTCATTATTTGATTATAGTGAAATATTCCACCATCAAACTAGAAATACATCGTTGGAGATGGTTGGATACAATGGTTTCGGGTAATTAACAAGAGGGTTTATAAAGGAAGGAAAATAGGGTTATTTACAATGATAAGTTCTATCATGAGTCTATATTTCTAGAAAGTTCTATGTATTTTTACAAACAAGAATAGGCTGATTAGACCATAATGGGGTATAAAAACATCTTTGACAAGATTGTATATATTTCACCAAATATTTTGTCGAATTTTAAGATAAATAAAAAATAGATTGATATGGGTATTTTAGTGAATATTCATTGATTGGTTTTATTACAAAATATCAACTATTATGATGTCATGTATGATAGTCAATTGATGGTTGATTTTCATAGGGATGGAAATTCCGGGATAACAAGAGTTCCCTTCTTCCTAGAGGATGTTCTGTGAGTTCTACTAATTGAAAGAAGATGAGTAATGATTCTCATAGTAGACCTCAAAAGTGGGGATCTTCTAGTACACCTTCATTTCCTAGAATATTCCCATTGAATTTATCCTAGTTTAGAATGCATGGGAATTCAAAAATGGATTTCACTGACACATCCCTGATATATAGTTCTTGTGGGAACTCGGGTAGATCATATATATTATTATATAGACGTTCTTTTAATATTATTGTCATTGTATCATCTGATCATATAAGTAAAATATTATAATCAAATGCTTCAGAACCAAGGGGTTCTAGCCACATGTATTCTTAATGAAGCTTATTCACACTATGGTAGAGTCTCTGGAGGAAGAAGATATAGGTCTAGATTACATGATAGGTACCATCAACATAGATTCATCTTTAGTGACTAATTCGGTTGATACTGTTCCATCTCATTCATTTATATCAACTCATATTATGTGCTTTCAAAATATTATTATGGATATTATGTATTATAACATTTATATTATTATGTAAATAAGAACATAGAGATAGATAGGGGACTCTTTTGTCCTCTTGCTATTTTATATTAATCATAAATTTTGCATTCTTTCAATTTTCTGGTTCTCGACATAAAAACAATTTATTTCATTTCTTGGATGGATTATCTTGTTAATAATATTTCATATGTTGACTAATATATTCATAATGTGTAATTTAATATTCATAATGTAGTGCATGATATCATTCAGAGATAATGATACCAAAGGTTGAGTCGAATTGGACCTTCTTATCCATTTATTTGGAAACTAAAATCGTTGTTTTTGATCTGTAGTTTGAATATTTTTTATATGATATCCCAATAGTTGTCATGAACATTTCCCCTATATTTCCTTCCGATTTCTCTAGTTTTCATCGGTATGAGAGGTAGACTTCTCTATTTGTTTAGTTCTTAGTACTCATCTGTTATATATACCTTCTTATCATTTAGATCATATTAAATTAATGTGATGGGGACTCAGTATAATGGTCTATTATTTAATGTACTTACATTCCCACATTTCCCACCATTGGTGGTGCCTATTCTAAATGATAAGAAATATTATGGAGGACTTCACCTATATGTTAATTTACAAAAACACTACCATGTTGGGGAAAATAAAAAGTACTTGTTACAATATATGGATTATATATTTGACTACAAGAAAGTGGTGATGTGGTGCTCAATGGTATATCATTGTTCATGTTATCACCAGGTGAGTATAAAATAATATTTCTTTCACAAAACCTCCATACATAGACATTAAATCCATTATGAGTATAATTTAATGATTTATTTAAAATCATTAATCTTATAGTATATCTGGATGTTTGGAAAATTATCTTAAAAATATATCTTGATAAGTTCATGGTTGTCTTTTTGGATGATATATTAATTTACTCTCAGTCCAAGGATGATCATGTACATCCTATGAGAGATGTTCTGCAGTTGTTTTCAATTCACTGACTCTATGAAAATATATCAAAATGTGATTCTCGATTTGGGACGTGATGTTCGTAGAACAAATGGTCTTAGAACATGTTATCTTATTTGAACTTTAGATGGTTAAATATATTAGAGCATGTGACTAACCAAAATTGTTTCTTAGGAATCAGATGATCTTGGATCAAGTAAGGTTTTATACCAAATTTTTAAATGATTTCACAAATTTGACATCTCTAATGATCGATCACACTATAATGTTAGTTAATTTAACTTGTGATAATATATGATTGAGTTATTTAATTTAGATGAAATGTATTTTGATATTTATGATAGTGTTGATCCTTATAGAGGATGGCCATGGTTATTTTTTCTTTAGTGATGCATGAGGAATGGGTTTTGGCTATGTTGTAATGAAATTGGATCACATGGACTCTTATGGTTATTGAAATATTATTTCAGATAAGAATAATTATCTAACCCATGAGCATGTAAATTCCACCATGATGTTTATGCATAAGAGTTAGTGGAATTTCCTTTTCGAAATAAAGGATTACCATGCATTCATTCCACAAGAAATTGAGTTATATATTCTATTAAAAATATTTTAATCTATAAAAGAGGATTTGGGTGGAGTACCTAATTTCTTTTTATTCGGAAATTTCCTCAAACCCCAAGAATTTATATTTCATTGTTGATTCTTTGAACATGAAGCATTCTCCATATACTGTTAAAGAATCAAAAAAACAGTATAACTTGACATCCCTTTTTCATAGTATCATTTACGAGTATGGGATTTTGAGGATGGAATTGTCTATTCCTATATTCAGTTGACCTATACTCTTCTCGAAATTAATCATCATGAATATTAGATTGATGATTAATTTAGTAGTTTTAGGGACTCTCTTTATGCAAGGGAGACTAATTCAATGGAGTCATTCACATTATATGGTATTGTATGTTCTCATTAATGGTTCATTTTAAATTTACCCTTGAGAAAAACCATAATGTGGGATTCCAATAATTCATGGTGGTATATTAACTGAGTAATAATAAACATTTTTTATGAAATATATTGATGGTTTTTGTGTCCTAGTATGATACGAAGAACCATCAATGCTATTTTTGGTTATTATACATGAAAAAAATATCATGGATGAGAAACATAAACATCCAGTTTTCCTCAATCCCTTAGTGGTTTTCACATGGAAGTGGGATGATATTTATATGGCCATTTTGGTTGGGTTTCCATGAACCCCTCAAGAGAAGAAAAATATACGAATGATGATTGACTGGAAGAAAAAATTGGATCACATTACACTAATTCATGATACAACTATATTTGAAGAGTTGTTATGAATCTATATGAAAGGTATTTTATATTTTTAAAGTGTCCAATATGCTATAGTATCTAATAAATATCCACATTTAACATATAATATTTTGAAGAGGTCTCCAGTATGCGATGAATTCCTGAGTTTATTAGAGTATGTAATACCATCAAAAAATCATTGGAGATATATATGGTGATTATTATTCGTGAGGGTATACTGCATTCCAAATTTAATGAAATTGGTGGATCTTGGGATGAAACTTTGGGATCAGTTGAGTTTTCTTATAACAATAGTTACCAGTCCATGATTAGAGGGGATTCTTTTGAGGCCTTGTATATATAACCTTGTAAATATATATTTTTTCATATATAATGATACCTCCTTTGTTTTATAAACCATGGTCCATGATATGATGATGAATATTCAATTGAATCATGAATGGATTTGGTGGCACATATCAAGTACCAATCATATATTGATCATCGTCATAGACCATTGGAGTTCATTGTTAGTGACATAGTGTCCATGATTGTTCCCCATCACTGGGTGACTGACATCATGGGAGGAAAGAAAATAATAATCCACATGTTTCATAACATTTTTAGTTTGTTGATAAGGTGGGGTTAGTGGCCTTCCATTTTCAATATCTACCAGTTTTGACAGTGACACATAATTTTTTCCATGGCTCACAACATAGAATGTATCTTTTATACCCATCCCTTGTATTTAGTATGGAGGATATTCATTTTGAACCTATTTATTCCCTGACTAATCATCTAATCATTATATATTATTTTGAGACAATGGTACTTCATGGGGAATGACAATATTGGTCCATGTTATGAGGAATTATGTTTCCTATTCTGATGATACATGAGATTGCGAGGAACTAATAATAATATAATGACCTCATCTCACATATATGGAAAATTATGACAAGATATCCTCGGACAAAATGTTCTTATATAGGGGAGTTCACATCATCTTATTACATGTTTACATGTACTCCTTGAACCTTCATTGTACCATGCATTTATTGGGGTTTCTCTAAAGTTCTTTGGGGTGAAATTTGGATATTTTTAGAGGTTTTCAAGGTTGTACAAGTATGATATGTTGTATTCCCAAACTATATTCCCCACCAGTGTAAATTAGTCAACCTTAGATACTGAGGTATTTCATAGTTGTAATGGGTTTTGAAAATCTGTGTTCCTACCTTGGAGAATCTTTTCCCCTTGTATAGTAAGTCAATATAGGGGTGGACTGTTAGGGCACACAGTTTTCCTAACTATGCGATCTTCTCTACCAAATAGTGTAAGTATAACTAATATATTACAAAGTTTAATTTTAAATTCCTTAACCCACAATTTAAACTCCTAATTTATTATCTCTAAACATTAATAAAATTACATTGCTTAAAAAGGTCTCAAGAAATGGTTCTTTCACTTGAAACCCATTCTTAGGGAGGATTGAAGTGTGGTTGATCTCATTCAATCTCTTATAGTAAATGGATATCCTATTTAATGCTTTATTCAAAAATTTTCTTCCCTATTACAGAGATATTTATTGATAATATCATGTTAGTTGGATCTATACTCTGTTTTATGGGATATTTATTATAGTTTTTATGTCTAGATCTCTGAAAACATCCATCTTCTTTTCTAAATTCCATAGATAGTGTTCTTTTTTTATCATTCAATAAAGGTTTATTTTTCTGTTTAATAGTTTCTATATTATTTATACAGAAATATTATTGATTATTTTGAGATATCATTCAACTAATTTATAAATCCTTTATTTGATGTCAATTGATTATGGAATTTGAAATGGCATGGATTCTAGGTAGAAACCCCAAATCCAACGGAATAAAAATTAGGGGTGTTATTTTGAAAATAGTGGAATTGTTAAAATGATATGAGAATCTATTTTATAAAATTTCATGAATGGATATCATGAAAACCTAAATTTTATTTATATTGAAAAGGCATGATATTTTGAAAACAACATGTTTTGGTTTTGAAAATGAATTGTCATATTTAACGTGAAAATTATTTAATTGAATTGTCAAGGATGATTTGATAAGGAAAGTGATGGTTTTTGCTTTTTGTCTTGATTGATTTAGAACATGTGGGCCTTTTTAGTTAGTGGGTTATTTGGAATGATAAGTAATGAAAAACGAATCCCTATAAATGGATTTAAGATTAAAAATCTATCAAAATCCTTGTTTGGAATATCTTGTCCATGATGGGATATTGATTATTCCTATTCAGCCTATGTCTCAGGGACATGTGTTGACATACATAGATGTGATCAATTATATGAGTAGTGAGATTAACCTAAAAATATAAACCAATAAACTATATGGAATAAAATCATGGTTATTTTTTATATTATTTAGATTCTATATTCCATCGATTATTGAACTGTTTTACTCATGCCAAATGATCTACCAAAACACTATTTTTATATAATTTTTATTTAATACATGTATGAAATGTTATCCATCCCTTAAAAAAGTTTTTTATTAAAAAAATGATATATTATTATGTTCCGTAATTTATATAAATTGAAATTATTATTTAATTTAATATTATAGAATCTATTATGGATTACTTGGTGAGACCCTAAAAGGCATTATAGATCACACCAAATTTTTTCATTAATATATTTGTCGGATTTTTTATTACATGGTCTAAGAAAAGGAAATTTTCCACTTAGAGATGGTGAATGTACAAGATCTTTTGGATCATTTTTTAAACATGTTAATTTTTTTCATTCTACTAAGTACATTGCCGATGTTTGGTTTTGTGTTTTATTATATGTTTTTGGTTTTTGGTACTTTATGCATTTGGAGCCTTGAGAATACTGGCATGTAATCTTTTATATTTTTTTACTGGTACATTATGCCCGTTCATTGTCAATAATATGAATTGTAAAATTTTACGACTCTATGTTTTGTGGAAAATTAATTCCCTCCCATATCTTGTATGATGCTAAGTTCTTATCACCAACCGACGAGATCAAAAAATTCATGTCAAGATATGTCATTGCCCGATTGGGTATTAGGGTACCTAGGTATCTGGTATGGTTCATGAAAAAAACTATATGATGTAAATATTTAATATAAAATTAATCATCGTATATCCTTTATAATATGTTTTTCTAAACAATATTTTTTTTCAAAAAGCCTAATAATGTAATTTGACTATTAATAAAATGTTTTAAAGGACCGTAACAACCCTAAAGACTATAAATGCATTCAAACAAATATATATATTAAATTTAATGTCAATATTTATCAAATAAAATTTTCACTAAAATATATAATAATATAATTCGTCGTATTGGCATAAATTTCACCCAAAAAATCATAAATCTTTGTAAAATCCCATCCCACAATACCTAAAATTTTTGAGGTATACGTTGAACTAAGTTATTGATTATAAAATAATAAATCCATGATGGTATTCATAACACTAATGTTAATGAAGAAGACCTTTATTCTCAAATGTATGAAAATACTTCTAATTTTCTGAATTTTTATCACCAAAAATACTTTTTTAAAAAATAAAACTTCATTTTAATTATAAAATCCATATAAATATAAACACATCATCTATATTATTCCAAAATTCGACTTTATATGGTGTAGGTTTTATTCGTTATAATAGGTCATTAACCCAGATAAATTACTGGTTTTCTATATCTACGAAATTAAACTACAAATTGATCCCTAATATGAGATTTAATTTCATCAATCATACTCTTTACCTTTCCACAGTAATACATTTAATTTTTCCATATTTTTCACACATAAAACATTTTATTGTTCCATTATAAAACCTTATTCTCAATATATGACACATTAGGATTATCCACGGTCATTCATTGTCATTATCTATTTAAATAATTAATAATGGGTTAGAATGGAAATTTGAATACTCATAATAATTTCCACCATGAGAGTCAAACTATGTGTGTCATAAAACCTGCTGTCTTGAACATAAGAGTGACCATTTCAAGACCAATTATTTCATTTCCACTATTTACTACAATTCTAGAACCACATCCACTTTTAGTATAGATACTAGAATGTATTTCAATGGAATGCCTCATAATATCTACTTTTCCACAACATAATGACTCTTTTCTGTATTCTTACTCAATGTCTTTAACAGGTTCACGCTCTCTAATATATTAATTCCTTAATATATTATACAATGATTCTATGAAACATAATTTGATACGAAATATAGAGACCACAATCCGTAGAGACAAGAGTTGGTGTAATATATTATTACATTGTTATAAGAAACAAAGTATTACATCCTAAAGGAGTGAATAGTTCAATAATCATGGTTAACTAGATAATTACATGACTTTTGAATAATATTTGAATATTTAAATTACAATATTATTTTTTGGAGATTTTCATTATTCTTTCTAGATTATATTAAAAACATATTATAATTCCTGGATTACTATGAAATGAAAAAAATAAGGATGAATATAAATGATCTGTAATGTTTATGTTCCGTGGATGATATCATAAATCAAGCATCATAATCATTATATAAGGATAAATAACTGAGAACACTGGCCATTTAAATAATTGGATAAGGAATAATCAATATGTAATGGTTACTAAATGGTCACATAAAATATTTAAATAACTGGGTAAATAATAATCAGTATAGAATGGTAAATATTGGATAACACAAGACATTTAATCAATATTATGTAAATGAAATGCATTAAGAGATAATATTATCATACGATTATCATAGATAATAATAACTAAACTCAAAGTGGAGGGAATTATTAATTTTTGTATGTATTATCTTGTCAACATGATACCTCTAAAACATGACCTTTCACATGATTGTTTATAGTATTTTAGAAAACCATTAAATATGTTTTTAATTGATATGAATCATAAGACACTTTGATAAATGGAGCGGCCATATAATGTCATTTACCACCCACCATTGTAGTTACAAGTAATTCCTCTTATATAAAATAGTGAATTTGATTTATAATCGATGTAAATTATCATAAAATATATTTACTAATTAATGTGTATATATTAATCAATATTTCCACTGGTAAAAAAATTTCAATATAAAAAACAATATGTAAATATTAAATAATGATTATTATATGTATATATTCTTGATAATTAATATAAATATTTAGGTGAAAATTAATGTATACTCATGATAAAAAATTGAATTTTTTTAGAGATATTAAATAACTATAAAAATGAATGAAGCGAGTGGACGTAAATATTTGCCTTCGTAGAAATGATCAGAAAAACTACATAGTAAGAATAATGCTAGTATAAATACAACATAAACCCATTAGTTTATGAATGAATGGTTATAGGCATTGGCGAATAGAAATACCTAAAACAAATTTGTAAACATTATTGGGGAAAATATTATATTAATTTTTAAAAACACCTATAAAATGAAGAATTTATGAAAAATATAAAAAAATATTTACATTGAAAATATCATTTAAAACATATAGATAATAATTTAAAACATTTTAATGGTTGTAACAGATTGGAATTCTATTCATTTAGTACATGTAAAAATAATTTTTCCTTTCACATTTTTAACATTATCCATGCGGAAATTTTCTTAGAAAAGTGATAAGATTAAAATAAAAAAATTAAATGGTAATATAAGTGAAAATTTCTTTACTAAATAATTTATCAATGGTTAGAAGCATTTTTTATTTTTTTTATAAATAATAGTTTTGGAAGAAAAATAATTTCTAACTTAATAGATAAATGAAGTAGTATTTTCATTATGATATTTTTAAAAAAAATTACGTTCCAAAGAGATAGAAAATTGTAATATTATATAAAACGTTCATGCATAACTATATTATAATAAAATGAATATTTTATTAGTAAGTTTACAAATAATTCCCTTCAACATAAATTAAATAAGAAATATCTCTATTTGAATGAGATTGGGAAATAATTACTTATAGTGATCATAACATTGATGTGAGAAAAAACCAATCAATTAATTGTGTATATAAGAAATGAATGTATTTATAATAGGTATAAATAAATAATAATATATTAAAAATAAATTATACAAAATATTAGATAATATTAATGATAATTAGTATGAAACATAACCCAATAATATTAAATCGAGTTATGAAATTACTTACCCCTTTGAAGTGCCCAGATCAGTGTGAATCACTGAGAGGGGGAGGGGGTGAATCAGTGATCCCTTAAAACTTTTTACTAATTGATTCTTTATCAATTAAACCTCTATGGCTGGTTAAAGCCTCGATCCACTCTTCTTGTATCTCTCAACCTTTCCCGGATAATGCAGTAATGAAAAGGCACAGGACACACGGATTTACAAGGTTCGGCACCAAAGGCCTACATCCTTGCCATGCTCTCCCAGCATGGATTCTTCCATTATAACTTGTTATAATTACAATGGTCGATACAGAGTCCCACTGTATCTCTCATGAGTCCCACAGGAGAGTCTTTATACTGCTTCACACAGTGTTACCAGAGTCCCACTGGCCTGCTCCAGAATCCCACTGAAGACTTCTTCTCCCTGAGTCCCACAGGGTCTTCTCCTGGCTCCTCGAGTCACACGAGTAGCTCTTCTTCACTTTAAGCTTCTTCAAGTATCCTCAGCAGCCTGGGATAAAGACTGCTGGCCTTGCTCTGTACCTCTGATCACTTGAGTTGATCAGGTCTTCTCGTCTTGCTCAGGCTTTATCTCCTTCTTCTGAGGATGACCTGGCTTCTCTCCAACTACTGAATACTCAGACAAATAATATCTTTAACTTCAGTCTGGTCCAGTCTCACTCACTTCAACTTCATGCACTAAGTGCATGGCAACTCTGCTTCCTCATGCACTGATTGCATGGCTTCTCAAATTCTTCAAGATCTTTGGTCTTGGACTCCTCAAATGCACACAAGCTGGTTTGGCTTTATTCACGTGTGCATGTGCATGCATGCATGCATGCACTCTCCTTCTCTTTCTTCTAGGTGCAATAATCCCACAAAGGGTGTAGTCATTTCAAGCACACACCTTCCTCCTCCTTCACACACTTTATCCAATTTGTTTACACACATAAAGTGTGTTTTACTTTAGTGTGGGAGTCTTCCACTTCTTCTAAGTGTATACACTTCACTTAGTGCACACACTAGGTTCGGCCTCTTTTCTCTTTGCACACACTTCTTTCACTTTTGCATACTAATGAGTTGGCCTCCTCCTCTTCTTGTTGCACACACACACTTTAGTGTTCTTTTAGTTTGTTCTTCAAGGTGTGCACACACAAGGTCACAACCCTCGGCCTCTTCAAATGCACACACTTATAGTGTGTTCTTCTTTGTTCAAATACACAACCAAGACTACAGATTATTCAATTCTTACACACACACAAAGTGTGGTCTTCCACTTCACTTGGCACACACCACTTGGTGTTGTTCTTTGTACACACACATGGCCTCGGGTCTTCCTTCACTTTAGCACACACACACAATGGTGTGGTATCCTTTGTTTGCACAAGGCTACGGCCTTTCTCTCCTTTTTGCACACACAACCCGAATGTGTCCTTCTCCACTTATGCACACACACTGCCCACGGTGCTCTTCCTTCACTTGGAACACAAGCAAAAGAGTCGGCCTTCTCAATGTTCACACACGAGGCACGAAAGCCTCGGGTCCTCTTCTGTTTTTGCACACACCCAAGTTGTGGTGGTCTTCTTGTTTCACACACACCCAAGGCTACGGCCTTTACTTGCACAAACCCGAACTCAAACTAGTCGCGCAAGGGGGTGTGTCCACTCTCAACAGCCGTGCAAGTTCTCAGTGCAAGGGGCAGTCGCGCAAGGTGCATGAGCACCGCGGGGCGCTTCCTCCTGTCGCGCAAATTCACGAGCAGAGAGGGTGACAACCACGGGTGCGCAAGGATGCGGACTCGGGTTCTTCCTGTCGCGCAAGGGAGTAGGCGCGCAGGGAACACTTCATAGCCTCGGGTGGCTTCGGGACAACAGTCGCGCAATATTTTGTGCGGTGGCTTCTTTCTTCGCGTGGCAGAGGTTCACTCACGGTTCTCCGGATCTTCAACAAAGGATCAGCAAAGCAACACCGAGGTCTCGGCCTCTCTTTATATAGGCAGAGGGCCTCGGTTCATCCGCGTGGGATATCTTTCAATCTCCCGAAGATTTTGGGATTTCAAGATTTCTTTAAATCTTGTTTTCTTCTCTCTGTTCTCGCGGGTTCCATTTATTTTTTCTCCTCCACGTGCATGCGACTTAGAACACATGCACGGTCTTCGTCTCTTCTATCCCATGCAAAACACGAACCCTTCGTGGCCTTGGCAGCTTCTCTTGCCTCGGCCTCAACCGAAATCCTCCAAACATTGCATGCATGGTAATTTTTAGGCATGATCCTGTTCGTTATGGCCAGACGAGCACCATGGAGGTCTCAGTTTGCTCGGAGGTGGCCGGATGCTCGAGAACAGGTGGTCGGATGGCCTCTGGTTCAACGGGGACGTCGCGGGTGCCGCGGTCGAGCTCGAGGAAGGAGACGGCTCGCCGGCCGTTGGATCGGGCGTTTTAAATACATCGGACGTCCTGGATCTGAAGATCTCGCGCGGGATCAGATGTGCGGCTTAGATCGTCCGCGCGATCAATCGTGCGGCGGGGATTTGCTCCGCGGAAAAATTGTGCGTCCCACATCGAATCCTCACCCGGTTTTCTCGCGGCTTATTAACATGCCGCTCCCCCATCCCCTTCAATTGAATCTTCTCCCTCCACGGTGCCGCCCCGCACCGTGTTCTCCCTGCGGGCGCGCTCTGCGCCCACTCTGCTCCCTGCGGGCGCGCTCCTAGCGCCCACTATGCACACTTACGGGCGCGCTCCTCGCGCTCAGGCTGCGCGGGATTCATCACCGCGTGGCCTCGGGGCTTATACACGGCCCCTGCCTTGCCTCAGGGAGCGCCTTGGCCTTGAGGGTTCCCCATGGGCAAGGCGCCTTAGGCCCATATGTGCCTTGGGTGATCCCTCGGCTGGCCTCCTTGGTGGCACATTTTTTGGCAAAGGACAGAACCTAGACTTTGTATAAAAACAAGTTTTCCTCCATATTAAATGCCATATCAAGCCCTTTCATTCTTCTTCTCCATTTCTTCCCTTCTCTACTTCTTAAGAATTCCTTAATCCTCCTCAACATATAATCTTCACTTAGTATATGGAATTCAAAAGGTTTCTTCTTAATCTTCTTCATCTCCTCTTCCATATGTGTTCAATACTTAGGAGGGACTTCTTCAACTGAATCTCATAAATCACACATGTTCTTCAAATTCTTCATTGATCTAATCAGAGATCAATTGGATCTTCTTCTGATTCACATGCACTAAAAGTTAGCACATGGACTTCTTTAATCCACGTCATCCACTTAGAAGTTGTGGATGGATCTCTTGCTTCTCCTCATGCATTGTCAGTACAATGCATGGTCTTCAAACAATGTTGTGACATTGTATCATCAGGATACAAGTTCTTTGAACTTAAAGAGCAGCTCAACAATCGTCAGATGTCACTAGAGAATGTTTCAACCACATCTCCTATGTCACTTAGTGAATCTCCTAAGTCACATGCATCTTAGTACTATGGCCATTCTCTCTTCATCACCAACACCATCACAACCTTTGGCATTCACATCTTGACATTCCTTGACTTCCATTCATTCCAAGACAACTTCATGCCTCATTGACAACAAATGCAACACAGTGCACTTCAATCTCCCCCTTTGTATTTGTTGTCAATACACCACTTCAACACATATGAATGGGTCAATATGTGTGCCAATATTTTCTCCCCCTTATTGGAAATCAAATGCAAAGGTGTGGTGTGGTTCACTTTCAAAAATATTACTTCCTCCCTTTGAAAAGTATTTTCTTGAAAAACACTGAGAGAGGGATGATGTCACATGTTCTCTTTAGCAAAGAACCTTTAGTAAATCAACTCTAAGTCTACTTGGGCTAACCCGGTGTAGAAAACAAGAGTGATGTAACCAAGGAATTCAAAGCTGTCCACATTCACTGTAAACATGTGAGATCATGCTTAGGGGTTTGAAATTTTTCAGATATAACAATGAATTGCTGAATCCTGCACATACTTCACAAAACACATTAGAATGTTCAGGTGCAAAGATAAAGATCCCCCATTCATTCATTTTCTTAAGATGATATTAATCTCAGAACATCATCTTCTTCAGATTTGCTCCCCCTCAAGGGGTGCACTCCGTTCTGTCCAAACCATCCTCCAGATGAGAATGATCATCATCTTCAATTCCCTGCAATGTTAGCACATGTATATACCAAGAGTATAAGGGAATAAGATGGAACCTCCTTGGTTCATCAATGTGATCAACAAGGTTGAGAAGATTCTCTCAACCAAGATGCCCCATTTTCACCAGTCTTCACACTTGCACATCTGATCTTCTTTGATGTTTGTGCTAGTGTGGATCTCAACACATCTTCATGTGAAACCTTCTTCTTCCCTTTTGCTTTAGCAATTTCCAGAGCTTTATCTTCAACTCTTTGTAGTTCTCTGGAAAGTTGCAACTGATGTGGCCATATGAAAAGTAAATCATTTGGAAGAGTGGCCCAAGTTTTGGAAGTTCCACATGGTTCTTTGGATGCTGCTAAGCTACCTCTCTTAGTCAACTTATTTTCAATCAATCCCTTCTTCTTCTGGATTGATTGTCTTCTGGAGTTCAGTCTGCTTCTATTTAGTTCCATGGCTTGTTCACAAAGATCCATGGTGTGTCCTTTCTTTCCACAGTAGAAGCATTTCTTGGTGGTCCTTCTGGATGCATCACTCTTCTTGGATTTAGACTCCAAGGTCTTCTCTTCCTTTTTCATAATCTTCTTGGGAGCATCTTCCACATTCTTCTGCTTGCTTCCCAAGGATTCTCTCTGAGCCAGGTTCTGTGATCTTTTCTTCTTTTGAGCTCTGGATACAGTTGGAGATTGACATGTATCTTTTTGTTGACCACTTTTGCAATCATCCCAGATGTTGTCAAGTAATCCAAATCTATTTGCAGTAAACAGATGTCTCTGGACCTGTGGATGTTGCTTCTTTTCTTCTGGCTTGCTCCCCCTAGGCATGGGCTTCCTCTGTGCTTTGGCATTCAGTGGATTGTTCCAACAATCCTTTGCACAATGCCCATACTTGTTACAACACCAACATTGACCCACAAATCTTGACCTCTTGTGTACTTCTGATTGCTGGGTACTTTTCTTGACAAGTTGTGTTGTTTCAGGAGAGCTCTCTTTCTTCATTGTCTTCATCCATACTTGTTTGGAATTATTCTTCCATCCTGCACTTTTTGTGGAAACACAATTAGAAGAATCAGTACAAGATGGTATGGATGGTACCTTCTTTCTAGAAGATGTTTCACTTTTATTAGAGGATGTATTTCTCTTAGAATCATCCTGCTCAAAGCATACTTGAGTAGCAACATGTCTTCTACCAGCTGACTGGGAGGTTTCAGCTTTGGGTGATTGCAGATTTGTCAATATCACCTCTAGTTCCAAGCAGTTCATGTTAAGGGAGTTCTTCTCATCCTCAACAGCTCTTAGCATTCCTTCCCAACTTTCTTTCAGCTGATTCATCCGATCATCATGCACTTTCTTCAATTCAAACAATGAATTGTCTAGCTCCATCACCAATTTGACTTTTTCTTCGAGTTGAGCATCTCTGACATTCATTGACACTCTGTGAAACTTCTCCAGTGCATGGTAAACATCTTTGATTATTACTTTAAAGATTTCTTTCTCAGAAGAGATCCTTTGCAATTCTTCACAGGTATCTTCATATCTTTCATTGCAACGGGAAACAGTTTCATCTTTTGCATTTACCAGCTTTCTGAGAGTGTTGGTTATGCCAACCCTCTTAGCCAGCTGATCTTCCATAGCATTGGCTTCTTCTTCTAGCTGTGATTTTTCTTCATGAAGATCATGGATGCCTGTAGCTATACACTTTGCCACTTCCATGGGAACTGTCTTCTGAAGATATTTGAGTGCACTATGAAGATCATTCATTGTTTCATCTTTATCACAGCTAGGACATGCTTTCTTCATCTTCTTGGCATGTTTCTTCTTTCTATTTTTCAGAGTCTTGGCAGATATCTCCATTTGAGGCTGGATGCTCGTTTCCTCAAATCTTCACTTCATAAAGACTCCCTTGGATCTTTTAGAGGTAACCTCGCTCTGATACCAATTGGAGTGCCCAGATCAGTGTGAATCACTGAGAGGGGGACAGGGTGAATCAGTGATCCCTTAAAACTTTTTACTAATTGATTCTTTATCAATTAAACCTCTATGGCTGGTTAAAGCCTCGATCCACTCTTCTTGTATCTCTCAACCTTTCCCGGATAATGCAGTAATGAAAAGGCACAGGACACAAGGATTTACAAGGTTCAGCACCAAAGGCCTACATCCTTGCCATGCTCTCCCAGCATGGATTCATCCATTATAACTTGTTAGAATTACAATGGTCGATACAGAGTCCCACTGTATCTCTCCTGAGTCCCACAGGAGGGTCTTTATACTGTTTCACACAGTGTTACCAGAGTCCCACTGGCCTGCTCCAGAATCCCACTGAAGACTTCTTCTTCCTGAGTCCCACAGGGTCTTCTCCTGGCTCATCGAGTCACACGAGTAGCTCTTCTTCACTTTAAGCTTCTTCAAGTATCCTCAGCAGCCTGGGATAAAGACTGTTGGCCTTGCTCTGTACCTCTGATCACTTGAGTTGATCAGGTCTTCTCGTCTTGCTCAGGCTTTATCTCCTTCTTCTGAGGATGACATGGCTTCTCTCCAACTACTGAATACTCAGACAAATAATATCTTTAACTTCAGTCTGGTCCAGTCTCACTCACTTCAACTTCATGCACTAAGTGCATGGAAACACTGCTTCCTCATGCACTGATTGCATGGCTTCTCAAATTCTTCAAGATCTTTGGTCTTGGACTCCTCAAATGCACACAAGCTGGTTTGGCTTTATTCACGTGTGCATGTGCATGCATGCATGCATGAACTCTCCTTCTCTTTCTTCTAGGTGCAATAATCCCACAAAGGGTGTAGTCACTTCAAGCACACACCTTCCTCCTCCTTCACACACTTTATCCAATTTGTTTACACACATAAAGTGTGTTTTACTTTAGTGTGGGAGTCTTCCACTTCTTCTAAGTGTATACACTTCACTTAGTGCACACACTAGGTTCGGCCTCTTTTCTCTTTGCACACACTTCTTTCACTTTTGCATACTCATGAGTTTGCCTCCTCCTCTTCTTGTTGCACACACACACTTTAGTGTTCTTTTAGTTTGTTCTTCAAGGTGTGCACACACAAGGTCACAAACCTCGGCCTCTTCAAATGCACACACGTAAAGTGTGTTCTTCTTTGTTCAAATGCACAACCAAGACTATGGATTATTCAATTCTTACACACACACAAAGTGTGGTCTTCCACTTCACTTGGAACACACCACTTGGTGTTGTTCTTTGTGCACACACATGGCCTCGGGTCTTCCTTCACTTTAGCACACACACACAATGGTGTGGTCTCCTTTGTTTGCACAAGGCTACGGCCTTTCTCTCCTTTTTGCACACACAACCCGAATGTGTCCTTCTCCACTTATTCACACACACTGCCCATGGTGCTCTTCCTTCACTTGGAACACAAGAAAAAGAGTCGGCCTTCTCAATGTTCACACACGAGGCACGAAAGCCTCGGGTCCTCTTCTGTTTTTGCACACACCCAAGTTGTGGTGGTCTTCTTGTTTCACACACACCCAAGGCTACGGCCTTTACTTGCACAAACCCGAACTCAAACTAGTCACGCAAGGGGGTGTGTCCACTCTCAACAGCCGTGAAAGTTCTCAGTGCAAGGGGCAGTCGCGCAAGGTGCATGAGCACCGCGGGGCGCTTCCTCCTGTCGTGCCAATTCACGAGCAGAGAGGGTGACAACCACGGGCACGCAAGGATGCGGCCTCGGGTTCTTCCTGTCGCGCAAGGGAGTAGGCGCGCAGGGAACACTTCAAAGCCTCGAGTGGCTTCGGGACAACAGTCGCGCAATGTTTTGCGCGGTGGCTTCTTTCTTCGCGAGGCAGAGGTGCACTCACGGTTCTCCGGATCTTCAACAAAGGATCAGCAAAGCAACACTGAGGTCTCGGCCTCTCTTTATATAGGCAGAGGGCCTCGGTTCATCCGCGTGGTATATCTTTCAATCTCCCGAAGATTTCGGGATTTCAAGATTTCTTTAAATCTTGTTTTCTTCTCTCTGTTCACGTGGGTTCCATTTATTTTTTCTCCTCCACGTGCATGCGACTTAGAACGCATGCACGATCTTCGTCTCTTCTATCCCATGCAAAAAATGAACCCTTCGTGGCCTTGGCAGCTTCTCTTACCTTGGCCTCAACCGAAATCCTCCAAACATTGCATGCATGGTCATTTTTAGGCATGATCCTATTCGTTATGGCCAGACGAGCACCATGGAGGTCTCGGTTTGCTCGGAGGTGGCCGGATGCTCGAGAACAGGTGGTCGGATGGCCTCTGGTTCAACCGGGACGTCGCGGGTGCCGCGGTCGAGCTCGAGGAAGGAGACGGCTCGCCGGCCGTTGGATCAGGCATTTGAAATACATCGAACGGCCTGGATCTGAAGATCTCGCGCGGGATCAGATGTGCGGCTTAGATCGTCCGCGCGATCAATCGTGCGGCTGGGATTTGCTCCCCGGAAAAATTACACGTCCCACATCGAATCCTCGCCCGGTTTTCTCGCGGCTTATTAACATGCCACTCCCCCATCCCCTTCAATTGAATCTTCTCCCTCCACGGTGCCGCCCCGCACCGTGTTCTCCCTGCGGGCGCGCTCTGCGCCCACTCTGCTCCCTGCGGGCGCGCTCCTAGCGCCCACTATGCACACTTACGGGCGCGCTCCTCACGCTCAGGCTGCGCGGGCTTCATCACCGCGTGGCCTCGGGGCTTATACACGACCCCTGCCTTGCCTCAGGGAGCGCCTTGGCCTTGAGGGTTCCCCATGGGCGTGGCGCCTTAGGCCCATATGTGCCTTGGGTGATCCCTCGGCTGGCCTCCTTGGTGGCACATTTTTTGGCAAAGGACAGAACCTAGACTTTGTATAAAAACAAGTTTTCCTCCATATAAAATGCCATATCAAGCCCTTTCATTCTTCTTCTCCATTTATTCCCTTCTCTACTTCTTAAGAATTCCTTAATCCTCCTCAACATATAATCTTCACTTAGTATATGGAATTCAAAAGGTTTCTTCTTAATCTTCTTCATCTCCTCTTCCATATGTGTTCAATACTTAGGAGGGACTTCTTCAACTGAATCTCATAAATCACACATGTTCTTCAACATTCTTCATTGATCTAATCAGAGATCAATTGGATCTTCTTCTGATTCACATGCACTAAAAGTTAGCACATGGACTTCTTTAATCCACGTCATCCACTTAGAAGTTGTGGATGGATCTCTTGCTTCTCCTCATGCATTTTCAGTACAATGCATGGTCTTCAAACAATGTTGTGACATTGTATCATTAGGATACAAGTTCTAAGAACTTAAAGAGCAGCTCAACAATCGTCAGATGTCACTAGAGAATGTTTCAACCACATCTCCTATGTCACTTAGTGAATCTCCTAAGTGACATGCATCTTAGTACTATGGCCATTCTCTCTTCATCACCAACACCATCACAACCTTTGGCATTCACATCTTGACATTCCTTGACTTCCATTCATTCCAAGACAACTTCATGCCTCATTGACAACAAATGCAACACAGTGCACTTCACCCTTGCTAACTCTCAACTAATACAACAATATTTGAAATAATTAAAATTAAAAAACATCATATAATTTATAATTAAATAATCATGATAAATCATATCATAGGTGATTCATATAGTCTATATAAAATAAATCCTTTAGATTGTATTAAAATTCTCCCCAATGAATTGAAATGGAATAAAATCCCTTACCTCAAGCTTCTTTCTGATTGAATGTACATTAACAGTATGTATAATATATATAAACATGTTATTAACATATAAATCAACCATATTAATATTCATTATTTTATATATGATACTTTTATAATATTATATTACCCATACATTAGTAATCATTCACTATTTTTATTGTTTCGGGTGTTAATTTCCATGTTTTCTCATGTGTGTTTTGTCATGATATATCAAATTATTTCATGTACTATATAGCTAAATCGTCTCTATATTAATACTAACGTCATAATGATAATATTTATGTGTTATTTATACTTCTAAAACCAATTATAACATCTGGTTAAGATAAATGATGTGTGTTAGCATCTTTGAGATGACAGGTTGTACGTAGATCTATGTAACGTATTTATTTTTCAATGTTCATTATAGAAAGAAGGTACGTAATATTATACCATTAAATAAAGATAATATTATAATATAAAAAATATTATATATATATATATATCATACATGTGTTTTGGTGATGAATATAAGGTCATGTATTATTAGTAAGGCAATATTTCACACATACCCAAATGTTGTTATCATCTTCACAAATGAGAAAAAGAATGAAAAAAATAATGTAAATTATATTTTAAAAAATAAAATTACATAATAAATGACCGAGTTATTTATTATATATTGCATATTAAAATTATAATATCTATATAACTATCCATTTGAAGTGTTATTGAATGAAAAAACACATCATTTCGCAAGGTGGTAGTCTGTTGAACACACAAACAACATTGTTATATCACTAATTGAATGAAAGGTTAAATGATATAAACAATATTCTGATTCCAAAGGCTTAAATGTGTTATAAATATAAAATTAATTTTTTATATGTATAATAACACTCATCCTTGAGCTGTGTAAATGGAAAACTAAATTACAACAATTTGTGATGTGGTAGTTTGTACTCCACACAAACGATTATTTCGTAACACATTTGATGGAAGTGGATATTGTTTTTGGTCATGGATTTTTTATTAAAACATCAATATATATGTAATATATAATGTTTATTACGTAAAAATAAATTAATTATTATTTATAGAGATGTATATTGAAATAAAAGTTGGTCAGTTGTCGAAGAACATTACCACTTATTCAAGAACCCCTCTTACGTTTTCACATAAACATTCCTAGATAGAATTCCAACCAAAAAAGGACTCTATGATTAAGGGGTGGATTTTTTTATTTTATTTGGGATATTATATGATTACCGAATATAAGATCATGGTGTGATTAAGAGACTGTATTGGGTAAGATTTTATTAATGGGGGAGAAGATATACTTTATATTTTTGAAAATAATTGAATGCTCCCAATAATTTCATATTTTCAAAGTGTACATAATGGACCATTAAAAACAATCATGGATTAATATTTTTAATATATATATAAACTAGTTTTTATAAATGTTTATATTTCATTTTTACTCTTACCATTTTATTTTAACCACCGGTAAACCCATTTTGTCCTTAAGCACGACAATTAATTTTTTTCGACATTCAATAATCATTTTGTAGGGAAATTAATTAGAAATAATTAAAAAATTTTAAATTAGTCTCCATAGAAATATTTATTCTATTTTCATAAATTGAATTTTCATAAATTAATAAATGTATTTTAAAATTAATCTTACAGAAAGAAATAGAAATCAGGGTTTTGAAGTTGATATATTCAAAATTTTACAATGTTTTTATAACACAATTTAACAGTAATATAATTCTAACAATAAAATGGATAAAATAAAATAAAATTAAAGTAGTTAAACATTAAAAAATTCAAAATATAATACAATATTATAAATTATTTAAATTAATTTTAATTTTTGAAATAAAATTCTATATTTATCAGTTTTTGTTAAAAGAAATAAACTTCATAGAAAAATACCAGAAATTCATAATAATGAAATTTTTTAATCACAATTTCAAAAATAAATTTTAATTTGATAAATTAAATTTCTAATTTTTTTATAAATTAATTTCAAATTTTTTTAGAAATATATGACTTTTATTTCATCTAGAAATATTTTTTTTTTCAAAATAATCTTTCATTTTTTGTAAATAATAGCTATTTTATTAGTAATATGTTGATAAATATTAAAAGTGTAAAGAATATATATTTTCATAATATAGTTAATCATATTAATATAATAAAATTTAACTTCTTTGTTATATATCTTATATAATATAAAAAAAATTAATAAAAATATTTTTGATAGGTAAAACATGGTCTTATGTGTAATGTAAGCTATCAAAGAAAATCATTATTGTGGGTAACAAATGATAAACAAAATGTTTATTGTAATGAGGAATATTAAAGATATTTCATTTATTTAAAATCAAAAATATCAAAATTTATCCTGGTTTTATCATCACTTATATCAATGGTGTTCCATGTCATATACGCTACAAAATAAAATGACATTATTTTGGAATATTGGTGTATTAGAAGCTATGATACATGTTGAAATGCAATAACCATTCCTAGAATAATAAATTAAATAATCATTATTATTGAACTCCAATAACAATCAAAACACTTAACTATATATTTGATGTAACCCAATCATGACTCATCCCCACTAGTTACCCATCATGGGCTTGTGGGAAAATGAGTTTTATCCCTCGTGTTTTCTCTAAATAACCATGAGTTGGAGCCTAACACTGATATTATAAAATTAAAAAATGGGAGGAATTAACCACATGAATATCATTATTAAATATATAAACAACTAATAAAATCTCTATAATATAAAAACCCCACCTATAAAACATTTAAACCCAATATACAAAATAAACACCAAAATAGGACACCGACTACACAGAACCTATTAAAACACCCCATTAGCATGAATAGAAAACATAGAAATGTAATAATTTCTATATAAGTCACCAAATCTATACTATATTACAAAAAAATAGTTTTATTTTTATTTCTGTGGGAATATACATTTACTCAATAGAATCTGTCTTGAAATAACTGATTAAAATGTAGAGTAAGTATATTAATACCCTACTAAGAAAATAGAATATGAATGGAAAAGTTATTTTATGTTATCTAAAATCCACTATCAACAAAACGTGTTCAAACAACAATGAATTTACATATAACTCCACAGTGTTAAGTGAAAAATGAAATTACTGTTTTTAAAAAACCACTCCCTCATTAATATAGTCACTCTAACACCACCATCAACATACCACATATACTTTAATCCTTTATATATGTTAATAACCACTAAAATAAATTCCACATACCAGCCATAACCACATATACTTTTCAACACAAGACATAAATACTGAAAACCACATATCAAATCGTCATCATATTAGGGTATTATGTACATGATAGACATCAAACAAATTCCCTCTTCTTACCTTGCTCAACTCTTACTGTGTATCCACATCAAAATCGTTATCATATTAAGAAATGATATAAATAAACTAACCATTTTATATTTTAAAACATATATATACGCCCCATAATAAATTATAGCACTTAAAATATCCATTAGGTTGTTGGAGAAACTAAGGAATCTGTTCATCATTTCCCATCGTAACCTTGATCATATGAAAAAAACATTAAACCCATTCCTTCATACCGAAACCACTAAATTTATATGATTTAGTAATGGTAAATTAGAAATACAAAAAATAATAGGTTTATAATAAAAAATAATACCACCATAATGGTTCACTAAAAACCAACCCTATAATAACCAACAACAACCACACCATCCCTACTGCTTACTAATACTGAAAAACTTTATTATTCTACAAACCATCCCATCTAATTTAACATTAGAAAACCATAACAACACCACTACTATCATCATAATAATTTAATTATTATAAATCACTAGTAATAATTTCATGATATTAACCAATCTAATATAAAAACATTTATTCAACAAAATAAATATTTATACCATTCATCTTTTTTCATTTTATTTATTAAAAATAATTAATTCATAGTTTTGAGGTACAAGAATCTATAATAATTTTTAATTTAACCAAAAAAAATCAAACCATCATCATTATTCATTTCATCACCATTACATGAATAAATTATAAAATTTCAATTATTACATATTTAATTTATATCAAACATATTTTTTATGACTAGTAAACTTGTTTTAAAAACTAAAAAAATTGAAAAAATCATCACATAAATCAACTTGAAAAGCCTAAAATTCCCAATAATAGTAATGAAACTATCCTATTTTCAATACAACTCCATGATCAAAAATATTCTTAACCAAGAAATTAACCATTCTCTACTAACACATCAATGATAACATAAAATCACCCAAGTAAGTAATACCACTCATTTGCAATGATGAACAATAATAATAACCAGATATGAAAACTACTAATTTTTTTAATATTTAATTATTAATTAATTTCTTCTCTCATAATCATTTATTCATAAAAATTCTTGATTTATTTTTCACCCTCTTCCTTGTCATCATTATGTAGTTTTAATGATTTTATAATGAGACATAGATCAATGACAATAGTCAATGTTATTTTAGTATTGTAAATCAGTCAACTAAATTTATAATATTCGATATCATTAAACATAATAGGTATTGAAATGTGACAATAACATTCAAAACTTCCCGATATCTATTTAAACTCATTTTAACCACTCTTACATATTAAAACAAAATTTTAAATTAAATAAATAATTTTATAATTCCAAATTTTGGAAAATTTTATTCATTTATAGCAGTACTTATATTATCCCACAGTATAGGGTGATTATTACAATTAAATAGAAAAAATAATTCGCATAAAATTATATAAAATAATATTATGAATAAATAATATCCTGAAAATCATTAAAAAAATATATACTGATATTCTATAATGTTATTATGTATCACCACCTTTGAATTAATTTCATTTATTTATTTCATTTCTTCATTTGGTTAATTTATACCATAAATCCAAAGAAACTAAATGTATTATAGTTCCATATATTAGAAATATGTAATAAATATTTTTTTAATCCCCTAAATCAATAGTATCTTCCCCAATTTATGTTAATGAACATAAATGATTATAA
Source organism: Viscum album (assembly GCA_963277665.1). NCBI lineage: Eukaryota > Viridiplantae > Streptophyta > Magnoliopsida > Santalales > Viscaceae > Viscum > Viscum album. The sequence continues at coordinate 232,846,998 of OY728157.1, read as the reverse complement.
TGCACACCACTGAAAAGGTAATATTTTGACAACATATAACACATCATGATTAATCAATAACATGACTAAAAATTTCCAAAACTAAACTAACAAAACATCCATATACTCTCCATGAATAAAAATTAAAATTCATTTATGAAAAAAAAGTATATATTCTCAATTATGATCATAGAATCTTCATCTATTAAATCTAGGAATATATAGATTCCACTGAGGGTTCAAAGATATCATGTGTTACATGATCAGTTGGGAAGAGTTTATGGTAGTATAGTATAATTTTTAAGAACCATTATAATATTTGAAAAATATAATTTAATATCAAAATTTATGATTCGTGAAATTTTGGATATTCACATCCTGTAATGCTTCTATAATAAGAGTACCTCAAACAAATTCCATCATCCTATTACAAATCACCATAACTCTTACTATAAAAACTCTATTAGATCTATGAATATATTTATTTTAATGTAATAACCATGGATTCTGTGTCTCAACACTCCAAACTCCATGAATAATGATTCCATATCTAGATTATTCCTTCAACATGGGAAGCCCAAAAATAGACAATGGTTTAATAGAATGAATCATGGATCATCAAGCCACATATGGATATATCCTATAAATCGGCGACCCAAGTTCCAAAACTGCATTGAGGAGGTTTATATTACAACAACCATTACAATTAGTTAAACCTATCACCATAAATAAGATAAAACACATATAATTAACACAACAATCGGCCTACGTGATGTGATTAAAAAACACCATATAACCATAATCACATAATACTACCCATTATTTTTATTTATACTCACTTGATATTAGAAAATAAGTTATATTTATCTAGTTTTATTATTTAAAAATTTAAACAAGGAACCATTACTCCACAACCATTACCATTGTACACCTTTACAAGAATAGCACAACAAAATAGTGTAAAATTAAAAACTAGATGGCTCACACAATGTTTTATACTATAAGAACCGTTATCTAACCAAATTAATTATGGAATGATACCCTAGGAAAAATAAAAACAGTATAATATAACAAAAACATCAAGAATAAATTAATATTTCAATACTTCAATGAATTTTACAAGGTATATTTCTAGCTCCAAATCTATCATCCTTTGTCTAGCATTAACCTGACGACACTAACACTTGAAATATAACGTGCTTACTATCTAAGATGTTGTTATCCATTTAAATATTACAATATTTATTAACATGAAATGGATGTTTCTAGAAATCATAATGGTATTGAAAATATATTATAAAGATTAAATTACTATCCAATCACCTATCCATGTGACATTCATTGAGGAAAAATGGTTATTTGGTGATTCAGAATAAGGTGAATGAAATTTTCGAAGGCATGAATCATTTTTTTACCAAAATTATCTAATGTCATATGGTTTTGAACAATCCTATATATTTAATCAATATATAATATATATATAAAAATATTAGATTATTTATATAATGTTTCTTATTTTATGCACACATCATGCACTAGGATATATTGACACCCCCTAGAGGACTTTTAGCACTAAAACAAGCAGATGGATACTGTCATATCCACATAAATGTTATTATAATGGAACACAGATAAAAATTATTATTGAAATCCAATGTTAATAATGAACCCATGACCTATAACATGACATATTTCGTGGAATATGTGCATATATTTCTATAAATGTATTAATATATCTACAATAAACAATTCTAAATGTCTTATTGTGGATCAACATAATTATAATGCTTAATTCAGATATATTTTAATGGATTTACCTCTTGAATAACATTCAATTGTAGATATCAATGATGTTAAAATACATGTTAGAGAACCTATGAAGGGAATATTTAAACACATACTAAAATTTTGTGATATTTCAAAATTCACTTCCAAAGAGAAAAGGGTCATCATCTACCATTGGTTATGTTGTCATGCCAAAATAATTTTCTGTTCATTATATATATTTCCTAATATATAAATATATATACACAAAGATATATATAACTCCAACGTGATATAATGACATAAGTTCATTGATGATATTGAGACCCAAAACATATAAATGAATGGATAGGGAAGGTTCATGTTTGTCACGACCCGTCCTCGATCCCCGTTCCGTGACTACCCCAAGCCCTCCTTCTATAGGCCAGGGGCTGGCGACTTCCACCAAAGGCACATCGCTAATAAAAAATGGAATGTATTGCCTTTAAACCTGTAACACACAAATTCTGAACACAAGTATTAGAAGCAACAAGTACTACTATAGAAATGAATGGTTTGCTAAATGTAAGTGGGACAATATACAAACCCAACTAAACAACAAGTACAAGTACAAGTAAATACAGAAAACAACTCCTAGATCGTCCACCCGGGAATCCTACGTGAGGGGTAGGTACAGATCTCGAACAACTTGTCCCTGAGGTATGTTTAGTCTAGTCCAGCTCTGAGCAGCCTATCATCAGTCACCCTCAGCCTTGATCACTATTGATCATCGTCTGCACAGAACACAACAAGGTGTGGGAGAAGCCCGTGTAGGGGTGAGTATAACAATACTCAGTAATGGACCTCGAGACCTATGAATGTCTCCCAAAATCAACTAAGGATAAACCACAGTTGTACGAAACAATCAGAAAGTATTAACCATCCTTACTTAGGTATATGCCAAAACATATACCTCAGATACCAATCATTGTCTGGCTCCAACACTCAAGCCCAAGAACAATGCATTCTACAAAAGAATTAAATTCAATCGTCTCAATGATAACAACATAAAGTCAAGACTAAGCTCACACTGGTATACTAATCACATAGAGAGGTAGAGATTATTAGATGTAGCCACTGAATCATCTACTCTGTCGAACCCATATAGGATCCTGGAACAGTATCAGCGCTGTCGAACCCACGAAGGATCTCGGTATAGAATTCATCAATGTCAAACCCACAAAGGATCCTTCTCTAGTACTTTCTCTGTAAAACCCATGGAGGATCCTGGTATAGTATCGTCGATGTTGAACACACGAAGGATCCCGGTACAGTAGTTGGTCTACGTAGTATTCTATCATCTCTGTCGCAGACAGCCATAGGGTTCCCTCACATATCACGCTCGATTCCAGGATGGTCTGTTCATCAAGCCAAGTGTCGATAAATAAAATACCACCATGTCTCTATTTGATGTATCATATAGTTACCTCTCATTATAAGGAACCCAATGCGATAGACAGTGCGTCAATCGAACGCCTGGTCTGTATGTTATTGGCATTTCCATTCAAGTGGACCATAAGGTTTTTAGGTTCAAACAAACCAGATCGTACTCCAACGGTGTCCAAATCACAAGTGGGATTAGCCAAAAGAACCTCCTCGCTCAACGCTTTCTGTCATTGTAGACGGTTCATCAATTAGACACCTGTAGACCATGATATTGGTGAAAAGGGTGTAAACTGACCAAATGGGTCTGGGTCCCGAGCGGGGTCCGACCCGGTCCGCGGGTCCGACCCTATCTGTGGGTCCATCCTGGTCCAAGGGAGCGGCCCGACCCAAGGGGGGGCCCGGCGTGTGGGGGCAGCCCGTCCCGATGGGGCGGCTCGGCCTGATGGTGGCACAACCTGACTGGAAGGCCCGGCTTGAGTGCAGCCTGGCCTGGCAGCCTGGCATGGATGGGCGGCCCGGAAGTCCAGCTATCTAGAGGCTCAACCGACCGGCCTGCTTGTTGCCCGGCAGCTCATGGGTCTGCCTGTCTGCGCTCAGGTGGGAAGTCGCGCACCCCCCAGGCTCTCGAACAGTTCGGCCATTCTGGTGTGAGTTGAAACCGGCGCTAGATGGCACCGGTCCCGTACTCATGGGACCTGACGGGGTCCCTCTCCATCTGGCTATCCAAGCATCTAGCCACTCCCACAACTCCGGCACAGCCCGTACTGGTCGCGGCTCCCCTACTCCGCACGGCGAGATGGCTTCGCGCATCCTTCGACCACCACGGCCCGTGTGGCTGTAGTTCGTCTCTGGCGCGGTGCGACGACACCCTACCCCTTCGACACCGTCACGACCCCACTGTCTGCGGCTCGGTTTTCAGCGTGGTGTGAAGGAAACATGCCCCTCTAGTGGTTCGGGGGCCCTTGCACCACTGACTTCTTCAGCAGCCATCTCGATGTCGATCGTGTTGTTCCACCCACAATTATTCCTTCCGGTGGAGCCATTGCATCACCGCCGTCGTCAAAAAACGTGATCAATCAAAGGGTATGTGTCGGGAAGTGTTTGTGCGGTCTGATCCCTCCATGTTATGTAGATAACATTTGGAAAAAAACCCAATTTTGAACGACGTTGAACATAGAAAACAAATTTTTACAAAAAATCCCCTACCTCCCTTATCATTCGATGACGGTAGAAGGTGAGGAATGCCGTACGTCGATTTTTCGTTCGACGCGTTCGTCGCGAACTCCCAATTCTCACGCTCTTACGTCTAATAGTGTTCGGAGGTGACGAAGTTGAAGATTGCATTCTTCATGTTCTTCGTTAGAGAGTTTTATTCCTTCCCCAAGATCCACCCAAAAGATTATGCCAACCAAAATAATATAATTGAATATCCTTTATTATAATGGATGGAATTAATTCAAATGGATTCAATTTTTATTTTCAAGGATTAAATTAATTAATTGAGGGAGTTGTCACATTTATATAAATGGGTGAAGGTGAAGAGTTTCTATCCCACATAAAGGGGGGTTTAACGGGGGGTTTAAATCTTGGGTGGCCCCCAAATTAATTATCCTCCCAAGGCAGGTTATGATCGCGTGGACCCAACCCCCATAACCTCCAATGGGAGGTTAAGGTGTCGTGGCCCCCCACCCTCAACTACCACTTGGAGATTTTAACCACCACAATAAAAATAAGATATCATATTATTTTTTTTAATTTATATAAAAACCCCAAAAAATAACATTCATTCTCGTTAGAACGCAACTGCGGTGAAGGACTCACTAAGAAATCACCAATGTTGCGAGTTCAATTGTACCCTCAGATTTCAGTTCTGAGCTCTAGTTCAAAAGATATAAAATTCCGCTCACACGTTTACTGAAGTAGCCGAACAAAACCTTAAAAATTGATTACGGGCACACTGGGCCTCAGAATCAAGCACTATAAATTTTTGCAGACTCGTATAAATCCCATAAATATAAGAATAAATATTCTACAGAATTTCTAGGTCATTACATTCTCCCCACCTCAGGTCTCTACATCCCCGTATGCTACAACTCGAACTAAGGAAACAAACGGGGCTAATGAGAATGCATCTGAGCCTACTACTCCCATGTTCACTCCTCGAGGTTCCCATACTTCCAATTAACATGCACCAGAGGTATCGATTGTCCACGAAGGACCTACTCCCGTCGATCCTCAATATTCACTGGAACCTCTGTGAATGCTGCCCCGTCATCGGTGTCAAGCTCTCCATGGTCGATGATGTTGGAAGGGTTGTGCACATATCTCCTCAACTGAAATACATGGATGACGCCGTGCACCTGGTGCAACTGAGGTGAAAGAGACCATCGGAAAACCACCTCACCTACTCTACTAAGGACCTGAAAAGGTCCGATGAATGGCAGAGTTAACTTACAGCCTCGGCCAAATCTCCATAGACATCATCGAGGTGAGACCTGTAAAAAGACGTGGTGGAAAACCTTGAACTCCAGAGGCCTCTGTCTCCAGTCAGCATACGACTTCTGCATGCTCAGTGTAGTCTTCATCTGCTCTTGGATGATCTTTACCTTCTCCGTTGTAGCTTGTACCATCTCTGGTACCACTATTGCTGACTCTTCTGGGTCTATCCATCACAATGGAGATCTGCAATGTTGGTCATACAAAGCATCAAAAGGAGTCGTACCGATGGTGGAGATATAGTTATTGTTGTATGAAAACAATACCGACAGTAAGTGATCCTCACAACTGCGACCAAAGTCAAGGACACAATAACGTAACATGTCCTCGAGGGTCTGAATGGTCCACTCACTCTGCCCATCTGTCTAGGGATGAAAGGCAGTGCTCAAGGGAAGTTTTGTCTTGAAATCCTCCTACAACCCCGTCAATAGATAGAATGTAAACCATGTGTCACGATCAAAGAAAACAGAAGAAAGTACTGCATGAAAATGCATAATATACTGCACATAGATGCATCCCATGCTCTCTAATGAGCCATGATCTATGATCGGTTGGAAGTTGGCCGACATGGTGAGTCGGTCAACGATCACCCATATCGAATCGCGACCCCTGGATGTACGTGGAAGTCCCTTCACAAATTCCATTGATATCCCATCCCACTTTCACTCTGGGACCTCTAAGGTTTGAACCAAGCCTACTAGTAACTAGTGCTCCGCCTTCATTTGTTGACAAGTGAGGCAACGTGAGACAAACTCTGCTACCGCCTTCTTCATACCTGGGTACCAATGTTGTCATCGAAGGTACTCGTATATCTTCGCCACCCCTAGATGTACCACTAATGTGGAAGTGTGTAATTCCCTCAAAAATTCTTCCTGATGTGCAATGGGAACCATAGTACACCCCCTAATGAAAATGATGTTCTCACCACCTACAGAAAATCCATTAGGTGCTGGCCCTATGGAAATATGTGCACATCGATCCTCGTAGTCAACATCCATATGATGCGCCTCCCTGACTCTCTGAAAAAGTGGAGGTGTGACTTTAAGGGACTGCAGAAAGGATGCTCCATCCCGATCCACAAAGGATAACTGAAACACAACCAACTACTCCATTTCCTCTCCTAGTATCTAAATGAAAGATCTCTTACTGAGATCATATGCTACAACGTTCCCCTTACCAAATGTATAGACTATCTCGAAGTCATAGTCCTGGAAGAACTCAATCCAACGTCGTTGTCTCAGGTTCAGGTCCTTCTGCAAAAAGATGTACCTGGGACTCTATTGGTCAGAGTATACTATAAAATGCTCACCCATCAGATATTGCCACCACATCATCAAGGCGATGACCACTGTGGCTAACTCTAGGTCATGGGTAGCATAGTTCTGCTCATGGCGTCTCTGTTGAAGAGAACCATAAGCTATCACTGTCCGCTCATGCATCAGGAAGCATCCAAGAACAGTCCCTGATGCATCGCAATAAACTATGTACCCAACTCCCTCCTCCAGTAGTCTCAAGATGGGAGCACTAGTCAGCCTCTACCTCAGCTCTAGAAAACTCCACTGGCGTCTCTCTGACCACATGAAGGGTTTACCATTCTTTGTCAATGAATAGAGTGGTTCTGCAACTCTGGAGAAGTATGGAACAAGTATCCAATAGTGCCCAGCTAGTCCTAGAAAACTTTGTACCTCTATAACACTCTTGGATGGATCTAAAGAAAGTACTGCCTTGTTCTTCGATGATCCACTAAAACTGCAGCCATTGAGATGACATGTCCCAGAAAGTGTACCTCTTAGATCCATAACTGTCACTTCGAGAGCTTACCATAAATCTGGTTCTCTCGGAGTGTGTCCAGTACTACCCTCAAATGGTAGGTGTGCTCCTCCTCTGTAGCTGAGTAGATCAGAATCTCATCGATGAAGACTACCACAAAGTGATCATGGTATTTCAGAACGATTATGTTCATGAGTCCCATGAACACTTATGGTGTGTTGGTTACGCTGAATGGCATAACCAAGAACTTTTAGTGGCCATACTGGAATCTGATGTCCATCTTCTACACATCCTCATCTCGTACTCTGAGCTGGTGATAGCCCGAACAAAGATCTATTTTCGATAACCAATGGGCTCCCTTCAGCTGATAAATGAGGTCTCCAATCCTTGGAAGTGGGTATTTGTTCTTAACATTCACCTGATTTAGGCACCGATAATCAAAACACAGATGGAGGCTCCTATCAACCTTCTTGAAGAACAGAATCATGGATTTCCAGGGTGAAACACTGGGTCCGATAAATCCATTCCCCTACAAGTCTCCAATTGTACCTGCAGCTCACGAAGCTCCAAATGAGCCATATGATATGCTGGAGTGGATATCGGTGTCATCACAAGGTACATGTAAATGTAATAGTATACCTCTCTATGATGAGGTAGTCCTGGAAAGTCATCAAGGAAGATATCAGTGTATTGATCCTCCACAATAGTAAAACTCAGAATCCGCACATCAACCGCTCCGTGAATGAGGCTCGCCAACTAATGTCTGATCAGCTGCCCCCTCCTCTGGTTAAGTCCATCTTACACTGTAAAGGCTCTCTTATCATTGGTGAAGGTAAACCTCATCCCATCCTCGCGGACACACAACACATTCCTCCTAATGAAGTCAATATGAGCATGAACTATGGAGAACTAGTCCATACACATGATGACGTTATAAGGCCTTGACACCGCTACGAGGAGATCCTAGCTAATTCTATTCCCTACTAGAGTAAGATCACACTTCCTCCAGTTGCGCGTAATCATCGAGTCTTCTCCGGTAGTATTCTCTAGCTGTAACGATCGAGCCAAAAGATCCGTCAGAATCTACAAGCTCCGAACGAGGGCAGTAAAAATAAAATAATTACTTGAACATGTGTCTATAAGTAATGCAGCACGGGTGTAGTAGAAATAGATAGTACCTCAAATCATCTCAGGTGCATTTTGGCCATATGCCTCGTCTTCCTGGAGCAGATCCCACCCCAATCCGCTAGATCCCTATGATCTGGGTGGACCTCCTGGTGGTGGTGGTGGTATGACCTTGAAACGTCGTCCACCACCTGCTGCTCAGCCTGCTACTCTTCCACGTCTGCCTACTCACAAGGGACCACCACGGTCGAACCTCTGCCTATACCTGGGAGGTCCCTCTACTTTCTGCTACTCATCTGCATGGCGGATCGGGTATTCACAAGCCATGTGACCCTGCCCACCGCATGCATAGCACTGCTTTCTCCACATATGTATGGCTCTGTTTCGTGTGCCCTTCTCAACCGAACTGGTATCCTAGGGTCACCCACATAATGGAATGGCCCTCTTAGACCACTATGACATCTGTCTACTGTCGGCTATAGAAGACACGACTATGTGTCTCCCTATGCTGAGTCTCGCTGCTATTGACTGCTCAATTAGAAAACTCTCCACAAGAAGGGCTCGCATCAGCACCACCGCCTGCATCAGAATGCAGAGAGAGATCATCGAAGCCCTGATCTCATTCCTGAGACCCTGATTGATGGTCTAGGCCCTGAAGAACAGGTCCCGCACCATATATGTGGAGTATCACGAGAGTTCAGAGAACCTCGCTGATTATTGTGCCACCGTCAAAATGCCCTGTTACAAATGAAGCAGCTCGTGAATCTGCACCGCACGAAGGGTGGATGGAACAAACTCTGACCGAAAGAGACTCTCAATGTCTTCCCTGAGTAGTGATACTTATCTATGCACCTGGAGAATTAGGCTCCACCATCTACCAATTGCTGCCTGCAGGAGACTCGCGACAAGGATCACCTTGAGGTCGACAAGTTTCTCTACCAATCTGAAAACTCTCACAACAGCCTCCAGCAAATCTTCGACTGCCTTTGTGTCCGTCACTCCCCTGATCCTGGGTGGCCTCTATAACTAGAACATATGCAACACACATAGACATCATACACACTCTGCTGCTGGAGCTGGTGGTATCTGTGGCCCAGCGGGTTGTGGTACCGTTGGTACCAATGCTGTGACAGGGCCATGCACTAAGGCCTTGTCACTCAGTGGGCTACCATCTCGTACAAAACTCAGAACCCTGGCTGGATGCCTACGTGGGGACATCTTGAGAAGAAATAGTTGTTCCAAGTTCAAAACAATTTACCTCTTGATATGACAGAAAGTAATAATGATGAAAACTTTTCAAAGGAAAAGACACACACAATCAGTCTTTTCGTGCACTAAGTCGGATGTTAGAAGTCATAGTCCAATTGTATGGATACGTCGGTCTCCGCACCAACACCGGTTTCCCTAAACTGATAACCACACCAAAAACACCTAACACTAATTCCCATATTCGAATTAGAGTCCAAGTTATATGGTAGAACCAACTCCTCTGATAAAAAGTTTTCACGACCCATCGTCTGCACATAACACAACAAGGTGTGGGCAATGCCCGTGCAGGGGTGAGTCTAACAATACTCAGTAAGGGACCCCAAGAGCCCCCATGGTCTTCCAAAATCTACTAAGGATTAACCAAATTAGTACAAAACAATCATGATGTATCAACCATCCATACTTAGGAATATTCCCATACATATACCTATGTTACCAATCCTAGTCCGGCTCCAACACTCAAGCCCAAGCACAACCCATTCCACAAAGGAAGTAACTTAATTCATCTCTATGATAACAACTAAATCTCAAGAATCAGCTCACATAGGTATAAAAATCATGTAGAGTGGTAGAGTTGATTAGATGTAGCCACTAAATCATCTCCTCGGTCGAACCCACGTAGGATCGTGGAGCTGTATCAGTGTTGTCGAACCCATAGAGGATCTCAGTACAGAAGTCATCAATGTCAAACCCATGGAGGATCCCAGTCCAGTATCATTTCTGTCGAACCCATGGAGGATATTGGTAAAATACCATCATTGTCTAACCCACACAGTATCCTGGTATAGTATTAGGTCCACGGAGGATCCTATCATCTCAGTCGCATCCAGCCATAGGGTTCTCGCACATAGCACACTCGATTCTAGGAGGGTCTGATCCACATTCCAAGTGTCGATACATCAACTATGACGAAGTCTCGAGTTGATGTATCCTATAGTTCTGTCACATAATAATGAACCCAACGCGACAGATGTCGTGTCAATCAAACACCCAGTCCGTAAGTTATTAGAATTTCCATTCCAGGGGCCCTGTTGGTTTTTAGGATCAAAACAACCCAAAGGTACTCCAACTGTGTACAAATATAATGTGGGATATTCCAGTAGAACTGAATCTCTCTCAGCTTTCTATCTACATAGACGGTTCGTCAATCGGACACCCATAGCCCTTGATATGGGTGAAAAGGGTGTAAACTGACCAAATGCGTCCGGGTCCGGTCCGACACAGTTGTACCGATCCGTTTCACGAGTCTAACCCGGCCCGAGGTGGCGGCCCGGCCCGATGGAGGCTTGGACTGATTGAGCAGCTCGGACCAAGGGCGGCCTGACCCGGTGGCCCGACTTGGATGGGAGTCCCAGCCCGGCGGCTCGCTGGTCTGCCGAGCCGCACCCAGGGGGGAAGTCGTGCACCCCTGGCTCTCGAACGGTTGTGCCATTCTGGTGTGAGATGAAACTGGTGCCAGGTGGTGTCAAACCCACACACGCGGAACCCAAAGGGGTCCCACTTTTCTCGGCTGGTAGAGCATCCAGCCACTCCACCAGCTCCATCGTGGCATGCCCTGGCCGCGGCTCACCTTCTCCACGTGGCGCGACGGCGACACGCCTCCTCTACAGTGGCGCGGCCTGGCCGCGACTTTCAACTGCTCCACATAGTGTGACAGCACCGCACCTCTACCGACCGTCGTGGCCTTTGTGGCCACAGTTCTTCTCGAGCACGGTGTGATGGCACCACTGAGGCCAACCTAGCCGCTTCTTGGTTTTCAGCAAGGCACGATAGCTCCGCGGCCCTCCGAAAGCTTGGAGGCCCTTGCGCCACTGGTTCTTCCATGGCCGAATCATTGCCGGTCATGTTGTTCCACCGCGGTTCTTCCTTTGGACTGTGCTGTTGGGCCACTGTCATCGTCAACAAATGTGATCAATCAAAGGGGGTGGGTCGGGCCCTGTTCCTTCTATCTGATCACTCCACGTTACGTTGATAACATTTGGTGAAACAAAAACAATGGTTAAACGACGTTGAATGAATAAAAAAAAATTAAATGTAAAATCCCCAACCACGCTTGTCGTTTGATGGTGATTCATGGAGAGGAATGGTCATTGTCGATTCATTGTTCACCACATTCATCATAAACTCCAAATTCTCATGCTGGTGCATCAGAAAGTGTTCATATGTGACATTGTTGAAGATGGCATTCTTCGTGTTCTTTGTTAGAGAGTTCTCCTCCTTCCCCATGCTCCACCCAATAGATTATGCCATCCAAAATACATTAATAGAATATCCTTTATTATAATAGTTGGCATGAATTCAAATGGATTCAATTTATAAATTTCAAGGCATAAAATAATTAATTGATGGAGTTGGCACATTTAAAAAAATGAGGGAAGGTGAAGAGTTTTTCATCCAACATAAATGGGGGGTTTGAGGGGGGCTTAAAGCCTGGTTGGTCCCACCTTAATTATCCTCCCAAGGGAGGTTATGCTTGGTTGGGTCCCTCCACCATAACCTTCGATGGGAGGTTAGGGTATTGTGGCCCCCACACCCAACACCCACCTGGAGGTTTTAACTACCACAATAAAAATAATTTATCCTATTATTTTTATTTAATTTTTTTTAAATACCCCAAAAATTAAATTCCATTTTCGTTAGAATGCAACTGCGTTGAAGGTCTCACTAAGAAATCATTAACGCTGGGAGTTCAACGGTACCCTCAAATTTTAGTTCTGAGCACCAGTTCAGAAGTTATAAAATCCTTCTTGCACGTTGACTGAATGTACCCAAACCAAAAATCAAAAAAAGATTCCAGGCACACCGAGCCTCAGAATCAGCCACCGTAATTATTTGCAGACTCGTAAAATTCCCATGAATTTAAGAAAAAAAAATTCCACCGAATTTCCAGTTCTTTACAATTTTGTTTAGTGATAAATTAATGTACCACTCAATTTATTGATGATTTTGATGATAATAATCAATTATGCATTGATTTTGACGTTTGAGATAAATAAATCAATTTAATATCTCTCAAGAAGCTAGTTATGATGTTTTGAATGAAAGTAAATCTAGACCCTAGTTATATTATCCTCTTTAATATAGTCATAAATGTATGGGAAAGATTCAATCAATTGGACCTTACAAGTTACTTTAATTACGAATATTATTATGACATCCCACATTTTTATGAATGAAACACTATTTATGGTAGCAAACATGATACCCCACATCAATCATAATAGGAAAAATAAATATTATTGTTTAAATGGTGTCATTATAACCCAATAATTAGAATGTATCGAATGAGAAATATTGAAAAAATAATAAAAATAAGGTTTAACAATGTTTATATAATGATTAATTTGCAACAAGATTAATTAGAAATGGAAATAAAACCCAATTTAATATAAATGATGAGTTTTTTTTGAAAAAAACTATTTTTATATGCACCGATTTGTCTTATACCATTATGTTAACAAACCACACATTATAGAATTTATAAATTACATATATATGATATATATTTAATATAATTTTTAAATTTAATTCTAGATATGTTATACGAAAAATTCAATGGTATTCATAAAAAAAGTATTTAAAAAGTATTTTTAATAACATTTGATGGAGAACCCACATTAAAACTAGAATTTGTCAATTTTATAAATTATATTGAAAAATATAACCATATTTCTTAGAAGAGGAGTATCAAAAATTTAAATGGCTTAATTTTATGAAATTTTCTGATAATATGCATTCTTAATGTATTTTGAAAATAGTAATTTTTAATTCAAAATTAATTTTTCATCTAATATTTATATATAGTAAAGTTATCATTTTAATTGATTTTAAAGTATAGTCAAATATTTTTTTATCATTTCACCAAATTTATGTAATTAAATTCAATTTAAATTTCAAATTATATATAAAAGTTTCGTAAATTGCTGAATTTTTTTAAATTAAAAACAACTTTCCTCAATCCATCAAGGGGAATAATTTTAAATAAATTTTCCCCACTTCTATGAATTTAATTTTTAATAAAGGAAACACACTGATTTAATCATTATGAAAAATATTTTCAAATATGAAAAACTTAATTTTTGGTGAATATTAACATTATTATTTTTTTACCATACTTAAAGGTAAATCAAGTAATTAAAGGTAAATATAATAAAATTATAATTTAAAATTACCCTAACAGCTATCCAAATTTCATTATAGGAATGGATTTAGACCCCAATCAACATAAGGAAAAATTATTACACATTTATGAAAATTGATTAAGAATAAGATCTTTATTGTATTTGATTTGAAGAGAAGTTTACATTCTAATTATAATATTTTTATTATGTATATCATATTTATTATAAAATTATTTAATAGATAAATTTTATTATAAATATTCATATTAAAGATAAAACTTTTATCTAAATCATATAATTTATTTTTCACAATTAGATGATGAATAATTAAATTTAATTTTGATATAATGAAGATGTTGTAATCAATTTATTAATGGAAGAATGAATAAAAAGATATTAATAAGATTAAAATTATTGATTATTATGACATAAAGGTGATGATTTAAAGTTTTATTTTTTATGGAATAAATTTTTCATGTTATTTTTAAAAACTCAATTAGTAAATAGGGTAAAAATTGACATTAATGATTTTTTAAAATATATAATATTTTATTAAATGATATAAAATTCAAAAAATTATATCCTTAGACCAACTAATCGTTTAAATATAATAATTTCACTAATGAATCATTCTTATCATTTACTTTTTTATTATAATTATATTTAATCTCAAAGTGTTAATTACAAAATGTCAGAATAATAATTAACAAGGGTAAAAAATTATGGATTGAAAAATTATCAACGCCTGTCTAATATTATTTTGATAAAGTTATTTCAATATAAAATAATATTATCTTTGAAATAAACTAATTTTCTTCCATTTATATTTGAATAATAATTTATATTAATTTAATATTTTAAATTATTCGATGATATCTCTTATACAATCCTATAACAGGAACTCATTCATCTCAATTCCTAACACATAGAAAACCATTTAGCTCAGCCACACTCTACCCAAACCCCTTCATAGAATACCTCGCCTCATTTTAGAGTCCTTTTTTAAGAATAGATCTATAATTAGTGGTCTTATTTTTTAAATCATAGGTGATTATCCAATAAAAATGTAACATTATAATTTAAGTGTTTCTATTTTGTTTCTTATTCCACATCCATAAAATATCTTCTACCATGATGAAATAATAACTTCAATATCCTCAATATAATGAGATATTATTATATTAATATCACCACCTTAATCCATCACGACATCCATCATATGGGAAAATAATGAATTGTTTATGCGTACATGTGAACTATTACTCCCGGATCCGATATAATTTTTTATTCAATAAACACATCTCATGGTTGGTTATAATGATGAAATTAATTTTTATATGGGATATGATTGACTTATTAATCATTTGAATATAGAAATATATCAAATATATTATTAATTTTTATACACATAAAAATGATTGTGTCGTTCGGGCGTACATGTGATCTATCACATCCACGAAGCAATGTGATTTTTTTATTCCCCACATAACATTTATATTATATAAATGTATATTTAAATTATTAATATGATATTAATGATGTTATAATCATTCCATAAAGATAAAATAATATTTACCTTTTTTCTATAACGATCAATGAAAAATGGAAAATGTTACTCATCTGTACGTATGGCCTACTGTCTCCATGATTATAATGTTGAGAATTTTTAATTTATAAAATGATAATCTTTTCATGATTATTAGTCTTCAAACGATGGACTTATGACCACATGGACTGTTGAAATCATAACAAATTCAAATTTAACTTATGTACCAAATATCAACCAAACATCTGATATGAACATAAATAATTATATAATTTCTATGACACGGTAATATGTAATATAAAGTTATTAATGAAATGGACAAGACCTTAAATAAAGTAAATAATTAACTAAAATTTTCTATTTAGGATTGTATAGATCATACATGACAATCATACTCAATGTAAGGGACGCCATCACAATCACTTTCCATTCATGCATATTTTGATGTTATTCAAAACCTTATAATATATGGTGTATAATAAAACCTTCTGATATTTAATTTAATTTAATTATTTTCAAAATGAATCATTCTATTCAAATATTTTTACATTCTATAAAAAATTCAAAAATTAATTTTTTTTAAATTTATATATAGACAATTACTTCTCCACCACTATAACTAATATTTATATTCGACATCCTCTATAGGCCATAATATTATAAAACCGAATAGAAATAATTTATTCCATTTTTGTGTATTTTGGTACTGAAATATTAGTTGATAATGTATTTATTTTATCAAGATCTTCAAATGATTTCTTTTTAATATACATGAAATATAATGAATGTATTGTGGATAATCATTATCTTTTATGTGTTGTGATTGTATAATGGTACATAGGAATTTGATGAGTGGATATATGATAAACCAGAGACATCTGGTTCCATGATAATGAAAGAATGCATGGTTACATTAAAACCACTATTGAAATGGTTTTAGAATTTGGCATATGGATATTCCATTTGTTAGAGTTATATGTAGAAATGTCAACAAAGTGGTTATTCCAATTTGTTGTGATTTTTTACCACATCACCATTTTTTGTTATATGTTTTATCTATGGGTTTTTGGTGATATTTTTTTAATTTAAGTATAAAAATGAGATTATATTCAATATAAACTATTTTAAACTTCTTATAGTTAAATTTTTTACATTATGATAAAGTATTAATTTTTTACAAGTTTTCAAAAGAATAACATTTTTCCTTCATTGTGTATCTTGTACTGAGATTTTTATTCTCATTCCATGTTTTTAGATGATTTAATAGACCTTTAGTTTGGTAATAAAAATGAATATGTCATGATGAAATCATTGAAGGTTAATGTAATATGGAATTCATGTATTATTTTACAAGGATTCCTTTGGTGGAAAAAATAGATACTGAGTATAACTATTAACAAGTAATGTAGGGTTCTACAATGTATGTTCTTTTCCTAATTATCTAAATATATAAATTAAAAAATATCCTAAAATGTGAATTCTATATTATAAACATCATAATAATTTATGTTTAGGTTTGGATCCTTAAAGTTGGTATTAGAGAAAAATTGGAGGGAATCTGATCTTTGTGAACTATCAAATAAAAATTTTGGATGAAGAATGGATCTCCTACTAAGGGCTTCTTGTGGAAATGGATTCTACTAGGGATGGTTGTGTGTCCCACCAAGGGGGTGTAGCCGTCCATTTAGTGCGATTATATTTATCAATTATAGTTCATGCGAAATATTTACAGACAGTTATAGTTAGTACCGAAGGAATGGTTTACATTACATTAGAGGGTAAGATGTTTTGTGGGTATAGGTTAAAGATCAATTATCACCACTAGGGTTATTATTATATTTAAAATTTTGTATGGTTATTGTAAACTAATATTTTTGTATAAAAACATAAATTATCTGAGATATAATGTGGTTCATGGATTAGAGTATTAAAAATATTTAATGTATAAAATATACAAAATTCTTCATTCAATAATTTATTTGATGTTTAAGATATGTTCTATTTAGTTGATTGAGGATCACTTGTAATGATTGAATGAAATTTTTCATTCCCAACATTCTTATAAATCTTCAATGATTTTATCATCACTATTATGGAATAATCTTGTTCAATTTAGTTTGGCAGCTTGTCGAGTATTCAAATCACCTGTATGAAATTATTTGAGTTTCCCATGACCTACTCATATCTAAAACAATATTATGGGTCATGCTAAATTTTTCATATAGTTTCAAGATCTCAAATCACCCAATGCATTATAAATGTGAAATTAATAATAAAAATTTAATGTTTACTTTTAGAAAGTTGGGAAACTTTCTGAAAGAGAAAAGGAACATCCAAACAATCCTGACATTCAGAATCAAGGTATGAATTTCCATCTTATCCATTATGTACGAAACATGATATGATTGATATTTTTGAACCATGATGACCAAATTCATTTCATGGACTTTCAATATTGATGTATTATGAAATAAGGTAGAAATTAAATGTTAATGTGTTATAAAGACTATTTAAAAATTATGATGTCCATGTAGAAACTATTTAATAGTTATGGTATGCTTAAGGACATGAAATTTTTTTAAAGTATTAGTACTCTTTTGATTATGGGGGTACTTGTGAAGACATTTTTAGTTGTGTAATATGTAAACTAGAATTTATATTTTGAAAATATTATTTGGGGAAGAATTATCTTTTTGGACATAATTATAAAACTACAAATAACCGTTATGGTTCATATTTTTTTTATGTAATTAAGGGCTATTACATCATGTGATGTAAAATGAATAGTAAAATATAACCATTTAGGTTAAAACATTTTATATTTATTTAATAGGAATTTTTCATAATTTTATTATCGTTATCAGAATTTTATATCATTAGAAAACATGAATCCTGTTGGATGGAGGTGATGTCGTTGTGTCCAGCAATGTAGTGTGAATCGAACCCACAACCAAATGGATAAAAGGTTGAATCACATACCACTGGATTACTTGATGTCATAGGATAGTTTGAATTTTTATTTTTAGTTAAAAAAATTTATAGGTGAGGAATAATTTTTTTTATAGCAACTTTTTTATCGAATAGATATCCATGTGGTTGGAAAAAAAACATCAGATTATGTGATTAATTTTATTTGAAGATGTGCACTATTTTAAAATCTTATAAGATTATAGTAAATATAATAGTATGTAATTTTATTTGAAAATATCATTTATAATTATAATTCATAATAATAAAATAATTAATTGTTGACATAGGGTGATTTTTTTATGGTAATGATTTACCTAAAACAATGAATTTTTCGCTAGAGTAATTGCATTTTGGTTTGAGACATAGAGAGTAATTCTTTTTATCTGGAGATAAATGTTTAATTGCATCCTGGAAGACTATGTGATAAAATTATACTAAATTTTTCATTTCAATCTTAGTAATGAATTTTGAGGGATTTTATGTATTTTTATTTGATAAATGATCTATATTGAAATATTGGTGTCACTGTTGAATTTTGGAGATTAGAAGTGGTTTCGCATTATATAAGGGTTTATTATTTTTAGATAATTAATTTATATCATCCTAAATTTTATGGTTTTGGATAAAATTTAATAATATTAGAAATATATTTCCATCCTTTTATATATTTAGTTATCTATAGAAGTTGATTCTAATTATTATCATATTAAAATTTTCATAAATACTCATCATTTGGATAACAATATGAGTTTGTGGTGGAAATGTATTGTAGGATGAAAAGAATATTTTCAAGTAAGTATGTTATCTTATGTTCTTATTCTAATTATTAAAATTAATACTCAACTCTATGAAATTTATATTTAAACAAAAACATTATCCATTTACTTTTCATACTAATAAATCCATTAAAAAATAATTAATCGCATATTTATGGTTTTATGATTGTTAACTTCTCCTGACCATGTTTTCTATCAATCTCTATCCGAACATGTTAGTTATATTTTCTCTTCCATGTCCATGGTTTTATAAATGGGACCCTCATATGTGTTATCTCAGGTGACCATCATATTTTATTTTCATTATTTTAAAGTTGATGTCTTATTTATAATTTTCGAATGTGGGATTTCAAAAATGGTATTTTGAAAATTCAAACCCATATTTCATGATCCAATAATGAAATTTTAAGAAATAATTTTATTAATTCATTTCAAATGTAAAATCATGATATTTGATTTTAGATCGAAACACTATGGTCAGTAGGGTACATGATACACCACATCGAGATTAACAAAAAAACTAAATTTTAATATTTAAATGATACCTTGTATAACATAGCCACTTTAACATAGGGAATGAACATTATCAACTTATTATAAAAAATATGGATTACATATGATAATTTAATGATTCATTAGATAAAAATATAATTATAAATTGAAGAAAAACCCAATTGAATATAAAGGATGTGTTTTTTATGAAAACTGTTTCAATTAGTACAAGTTTGTTATATACCTATAGGTTAGTAAATAATTAATTATGTATTTTATTAATGAAATATATACATTTAGTATGTTTAATCTAATGTTTAAAATTAATTATATACACAATATAATAACAAATTATATTTTTTAAATAAAACGGAGTATTTAAAAAAATGTTATTTTAAACTCTTTGGATGGATAACTCATTTTATATATTGTTTTTATAACATTTAATAATTGTATTTTAAAAAAATATACTTATTATTTATAATCAGTGTAAAATTTTTTTATTTTCTTGATTATTTTGTATTTTCCTGATAATATTCATTTTAACATGAATAGTGAAAAAAATGCATTTTTATTCAATACAACTTTATTGTATAATTTATATACAGAGTTAG
Source organism: Viscum album (assembly GCA_963277665.1). Lineage (NCBI taxonomy): Eukaryota > Viridiplantae > Streptophyta > Magnoliopsida > Santalales > Viscaceae > Viscum > Viscum album. Next base: position 232,826,651 of record OY728157.1, on the reverse strand, counting down.
AGAATAATTTTAAATTGTTTTACAGTATAGTTAAATAAGTTTTTATCATTTAATCAAATATATATAATTTTAACCATTTTCAAATTAAAATTGGACACAAAAACATTATGATCTTTTGAATAAGTTTACTTTAAAAACATGTTTCCTCGATCCATCAACATGATTAATTTTAAAATATGTTTACGAACTTATGTGAATAGAATTTAAAAAAATTAAAAAAATGTGTATGTTATTATGAAAATTTTGGTCTAATAAGATAAACGTAATTTTTTTAAAATTTACTTTAATATTTTACTTACCACGGTTAAAGGTAAATCATCCAATTAAATGTAAAAATAATAATAACATAATATCAAATTACAATTACAAAAATCATAAAATAATTATATGGTTTTATTTGAACCAAAATAAATAGTAAAATAAAATTGTAACCCTTATATGCTATTTGGGTAGAAAAATTACATTTATTAAATTTTATTTAAAGATATACTTAAACGTCATACTCTTATTTTTATTATGTAAATCAATTTGTATATATGATCATATAGAATATAAATTTTACTTTAAATAATTATTTTACACATAAAAATATTATCTATATCATGATAATTTATTTATAATTAATAAACATTAAATAATTTTAATTAATAAGGCCACAATTATGATGCAGTATTTTATTTAATAAAGGATTAATCAAATTAATGATATTAATAATATTATAATAAATATAATTTTAAAAATCTAATTCCATAAAATAATCTTAATGCTGAATATGAGATTTTATATATTACATAAATTTGTTATTTCAGAGGAATAAAATTTCTATAATATTTTTAAAATGTCAATAAGTTAATAGTTCCAAAATTGATCATTATGAGATTTTAAAATAAAAAATATTTAATTGAATGCTATTAAATTAATAAAAATAAATAAATTATCCAAATTATTTGGTTCCATATAAAAATATCATTAATGAATGAATTTTTATCATTTTTTATATTATAGTATTTATATTTACTCTCAATGTGTAATATAAAAGACGTCACCGTATGAATTAATAAGGGTTAAAACAGAACAATATTTATTAAATAGTTAACAATGCTTGTCTAGTTTTAATGATATGAAGGTATTTCAACCCAAAATCAAAATATATTATAACTTATTTATTTTGGATTATTTTAGAATATAAAATTTATTTATATTAATTTAATACTTTTAATAATTCCCAATTTACCCCTCACCTTACCTATAATAGGGAATAAATTCAACTTTATTCAGAAAAAAATTGGTTCAGAAAATATCTACCCAAGACCATTACCTATATACCTTCCCACATTCTATAATTATTTGTTTAGGTACATAATTATTCTTATATGTGTTATGGTGTTAATCAAAGGAGATCATCCGAAGGAAATATGACAATTTTATTTAAGTGTTTCAATTTTATTTCATCATTCACATCCCTAAAATATTATTCAACCATGATAAAATAATAACTCAAATTGTCATAAGTTTAGGTAAATTTCATTATGTGAACTAACACCTCCACAAACGGATATAACATTATATCTACAAATAGATCACATTACTAGTTTTAATGGTGGTATTATTGATCATATATGAAATAAATGTCATATAAATCATTTCTACCAAATAATATATCAATTATGTTCATACTTTCCATGATCATAAAAATTGTAATTTCATTCGTTCATACGTGTGATCTATCACCTCCATGAAGCGATGTGATTTATTTTTATTCACCACATTGCTTGGATAGTCTATATAAGTATATTTAAATAATTATAATTATATTAATTATTTTATTATCATTAGGGAAAGATGAATTAATACTTACATTCTTTCTATAATGATCAATGGAAAATGTTTAATGTTACTCTTGCGTATATATGACATACCATCTCTATGATTATAATGTTCTTCATTTTTTACAACTATTATTATTCATTTGATTTAAAAATATAGTATATGTATAAAAATTATAATAATTTAATTAATATTATTATGGATATGATTTAATTATGTCCACATGGATTATATACATCAAACCATGTTCATTTTTGACTCTTATATCGAATATTGAATAATCATCCAATATTAACATAAATAATTATGTAATTTTATTAACATGGTAAGAGGTAATAAAAAATGATAAATAAACATGAAAAAGGTTCAAAATAATGTAAATAAATAACCTAAGATTGTTTTTTATGATGATAAAAAACATAGGTGACGAATCGTACTCAAGGTAAATTACACTGTCTCAATCTCCTTTCAATGAGGCATATTTTGATGTTACAAACCTCATTATTTTATAATGTGTATAGTGAACCCCAAGGAATTTTAATTTCATTTCCACGAATATAGAAGTAATCATTTTATATTAGTTATTTTACTTGTTTACAAAATTATAAAAAGAATGTTTTTTATTGTATATGACAATAATGACTTCACCACTATCGTAACAATTTTTTACATTTGGATTACTCTATGAGACCTAATTATTTTAAAAGTCAATGATATCCCTTATTTAATTTTTTGGGATTTTTCTATTGGAAGTGGTTTTGAAAACAGATTGATAATTTCAATATATTTAATTGATTTCTTATGATTTCAAATGATATTTTATGAGTGAAATGTGGATAATTTCATTCTTTAATGAGGTATGATTGTATAATGGTACATGTACATTTGATGGGTGGTTATATGAAAAACAAAATATATATAGTTATGTGATAAACCATTGATGGGATGTTACATTATAACCTCCAATTCATTTTTATGGAATTATGTAGTGTGGTTACTCCATTTGTAAGACAGATATATATGGAAGTAGAAAAAATGTATATTTCATTAAAGTATGATTACAGACCAAGTTAAATTTATCTGTTATATGATCTTTCTATAGGTTTTATGGATGTAATTTTTTGAAAAAATTAATCAACGATATAATAATAAATAGAGTGTATTTACTAATTATTATATGTGAATAGAATTAATTTATGATAAATTATTCACTATTTACATGTTTTCTCAAAACTAAAAAAATTAATTCATCGTTTCTCCCTCATTTATCTTTTTAATTCTCATCACAAGTATTGAAATGTTTTTAGAAGTTCATAATAGTGGTAAGGTCAATGAAAATTTCATGATGAAGGAATTGAATATGTGTCTCAAAAATAATTCATCTTTTATTTTACATTGATTAATTTAGAGAAAAAAATTGATATTGAGGTTAAGTTTCCCCATGTAATGTGTGGATCATCATTGTAATATTTTACCTAATTTTTTAAAACTGTAAATTCAAAATTTCCTTTAATTATAATTATAGTTCAAAAACACTTGAATTAGTTACTTTTAAGGGTGGGTCATTATAATAATGGTTTCTTTTTATCTCTCCCTATAAACTATATTTCATATCCCTCACATATACAGAATTTCTTATTGGTATAACTAAATGATGACCAATATTATGAGAAAAATCTAGTGAATATCATATATTATAGACACAATGTTCTACATTACATGAAAACTTACCTTAATAAAATAATTTTCTAAACAATAATATAAATTTAGAAATATTGGAGACTGAATATGTAATGAAATAAAATTTCAAACATTTACTCTTAAAAATATTTAGTTAATAATGTTTCATAGAATAAAATTTTAATGCAATCAAAATAATGGAACCTATATTTTATATATCAAATTTCACATCATAAAATATAGGTATTTAATTTTTAGGAAATAATTTATGCAGAGAACCTGTATAATATATAACATAAATAACAAACATACACAATGTAAATAAAATAAGTATAATTTATTTAAAAAAAATTATTATATATAATGATTATCTATATTAAATAATATTAAAATATAGTAATATTAGATAATAAGGAAAATTAAAAACCATTACAATCATTTGAATATCAATTTTATTATGTCCTTATATAAATTACAAACCCATCTGGAACACTATAATAATAATAAAATCATAGAATTAATGTAGGAATATTTTAAAAAATAAAAGGATCCTTGATTGAAACTAATTGAATATTTTTTTTTAAATTTATGAGGAATATATAATATAGAAAATGGAAAAATTTCAAAATTAAATATGGATATTAAAAGAGTAATATGTAAGGTGGTATAGTATTTTAATAAATTTACATAATACACCAATACATATACATAACAATAACAATAATGAATATTTAATACAAATAATAATGTTTTATATATAGTCAAATAAAAATAATTTAATTATTTTAGTACTTTTAATTATTATTATTAATAGAACCCTAGATTCTATAGTAAATTGAAAATTTGACTATACATAATTTTAATTTTTTTTTGTGAAAATTTATTTAAAATTTTGAATCAATGTTTTAAAATTAGTCAGCAGAGGTATTTTTAAAAATAATATTCTGTAATTAATATTTTATGTGATGAGTAAAACAAAAACTACTATATTAAAAATAATTTATTATAAAAAAATTTAAATCAATAAGTATTCATATATATTCATTCAATATTTTCAATCATATTTCTCATGTCGATAAAAAATTCTTAATCTAATTTTAATATTTTAAGATGGAATAATGTGTTTTAAACTAAAACCAATATTTGAAACTTATTAATATATTTTCAAAATTTAATTTTCCTATAGTCAAAAGAATAATTTTAATGATTGAAAAATATATTTATATAAATCATATTAAAATAAGAATATGCATTTTAAAATATTTTAAAAATAATTAAAATATATGAAATGTTAAATACAATCCATGAATAATGTAATTATTACACTAACATATAAAACATTATACATACCGACATCATTAGTTATGTTAAAATAAGAGGGTGTAGAATAATATTCAAAGTCAAATATTACACTAATGAATCTCTTGGATAATAATTAGTTTTGTAATAAGTATTTTATCGTAAAATACATCTAACTTCCAATTATACATAATCACACTCACCCGTGAGGAAATTCATCGAATAAATTCAACTAGTAGCCATTATTTTACAAAATAACTCCTTAAATGACTCATATGTGTCTTATATATGTATTGGTCACTCATAAATTCAATACATCACGAAATTACACCCACATGTGATGGTTATTTTCAAATTAAAGGTTACACAACATTCTATTCAAATTATCATTTTCATCTTTAATTATTCGTTTTTGCGGTAATTTAAACCCTATGGAGGTAATTGATTAGTTAAAAAATGATATCAATGTTATTGAGTTAATACATAAAATTTATATACAATTTAGATATAAATATAAATATTATCTTGGTCCTTCATATCATATGTCCAATAAATTATTTCCTACCATCTGCATTGACATTATCAAATCACTAAATATCACTAGATTTATGGATAATGATTTTATACTATAATATATATATATATATATATATATATATATATTTTTGTATATGAATTAATTTTTAGTAATGTTTTATTGGAAATGGATCTAACATATAAATAACAAATATCATAACATAACAATGAAATAAATATATAAATTGTCTAATAAATAATATATTCATCTTCTCTATCTATAGTGAAAATTAAATTAAATATTTTGAATCATTATAAATATTTATAATTTACCTAAACTAATTATATATAATTTTTAATAATATATATTAAATATATAATATATATAATGATTTTGTATATATGGTGACGAATTAAGTTACTAATGTACATACCTTCAACAATGATTGTCTCCCACATGGGAGTGGATTTTACATCATATCCATTGATCATTAATTCATTTTTTTTCTATCCGATTATTATATATAACATAATTTACCGTATTTGGTGACCCACCATATCGTTTATGTTGATTAAATCATTTTTTTAAAAACTTCTATATTCTCTTAAAAATCAATCTTTTTACCTTGTGTCTTTTAAAATAATTGTTATAATTTGTATTCCACATATAATGATTATATACATGCCATGATTTTACGAGATGGATTGTAATTATATATCCTTGAAATTCACAATGTATAGATATATAAAAGATGAAATAATTATATTGGGACACGATATGGTTCTCTTCGATGAATAATTTATATATGGTCACAATATAGTTATATTTTTCCATTATGGAATAATATCATAAAAATAACAATGACATGTGTTTATAATGATTCATTATTATGAATATTATACAGTCCTTTTCTTCTTTAACGTAATGTTATAAATATGATCTAATTCTCATTATGTGAAAATATTACGCAAACTCATGCACCCATGTTAATTTATATCTCATTTTACTACTTATTACTCCAACCCAAATTGTTCATTAAGCTCACCATTAATATTTTGATTTTCCCTATTGAATGTATTGTGTATTAATTTAAGGATGTTTATATATGGGATCTATTATGATGGATTTATGTAATACTTTCCATTTTATCCATTTTTATGTTAAATGAGAAAATTTTAAAAGATGCTAAACATCTATGTTTTAATATTTGTATTAATTTCTATGTTTCCCATAAAATGATTTAAAAAATACGTAATATCTGGATGAGATGCAATATATAAATCTAAATATTGAAGATTATATATGAATCTTGTAATCGTATGATTAAATAGATTGAAATTTTTTGGTGTATAAACCCAATCATTTTTAAATACTTCTTCCGTGAACTGATTTGGTTGAAAAAATAACTTTCTTATTTATATTAATTGTAAATTTTTAATATGATATTTTTCATAGATTTTTTTTCACAATAGATTGTTTTATCATTCATTATTTTATTAATAATTACATAATTCTATTTAGAGAACTATTTATCTATGTTTTTTAATCACATTCACTCTTACACATAAGACAACCATTTTTTATGGATTTATTTTCACATTGGAATTTTATGAGACAAATAAAAAATATATTAGTATAACTATAAATTATATTTGTACATAAACTCATACCATGATATCTCTTCTTATATTATTCCTATTTGGATTATTTTCAATTTTTTAATCTAAAATCATTATTTTCACTTAGGATCTCACTAAGATAAAATTCCATTTAATATAAATATTTCTTAATTTTTTTTAAAATTTAAAATATATATCATTTTAGAAGAAACATTTAATAAATATATATTTATTTTAAAACAAATCATATTACAATAAAAAATTATTTTCACTATAATGTGATGGATCAATTTTTTCAGATAAAACACTTTCTTGTTTGAATTTTATAATGAACCTAATAACTAATGTTTGTCATTAAATATAGCCATACATACATAAAAGAGTATTAAAATCGGCATTCATATAAATTATTTAAAATAAGTGTATAATTTACCATATAGAACTAAAATTTAATATATATTAATTTTTAATTAATCAATGAGAAATGGAATATTAATATACAGTTTTTAAATTAGTTTTTTATTATAAGATAATAAATCACATTTTTTATATTTAATATTTCAAAATTATATTTATATAAAAAAATTATATTTTAATATTATAAAAATTATATTATTTATTTTTTAACATCATCTATTGGATTTTAGTAACAAATATTAAAAATTGATGTCATCATTGATCAAAAAAGTTTTTAATTTGGAACACTATGTTGTATGACATACTATGTTTTTTATATTAAATACATAGGGAATAGATGTTTCGATTTTCTAGTATGTGTATTTTTTTATATAGTGATTAAATAGTATATGTCACCCGATAAATCAAAATTTTTTAATTATTTCCAGTGAAAAATAAAATTTTTCAATGGTGAAAACAATGTTTGGGTTAATTGTATTAGAAAATTAAATATGATATATTTCTCCCATTGATTACAATTTTTGACACTGAGTGGGAATTGTTTTTTCAATTTTAAATTGAATTTACCTAGAATGATCTTCAATTTTGTTTATTATTATATATTATTTTAAATTGATAGGATTCCTCAGAATTCCCAAATAAAATAAGATATGTTTAGTGTTTTATCAAAATTATGGAAAATGGTTCTATTTATTATTTTAATATATACACTAAATTACGTATAAAAATTTAGTTCCATACATTTTAAAAATGACTTAAATTTCTCTTTATGATTTATAATTCATTTCAATATTTGAGCATGAATAAATTTTTTAAAAATCATGGAAATAAGATTAAATTTTTTTTAAAAAAATATTGTAATATATTTCATTTAAATTTTAACATTAGGGTAAAATTGTATATACATTTTACATTAAATGTTCCCGATAGTGAGAAAAGTGTATTTTAAAAATTATAATTCCATTCTATGTAGAAAATAGTATATATTTTTTAAACCCATGAACAAAATCATTTTTTTAATTTCAGTTTTTTTAAATTGAACTGATATTGTTTTTTATTTGTATGAATAAACTTCACATCAATATAAACACTAGTTCACTCATTATAATTATATTTTTGTTTTTTTAATTTTATATAATTTAAACAACCATCCAATAACCAAAAAACAACTAAACAATGTTCATTTTCACACAAAAATCCTCTATAAAATTAAGTGTCTATTATGATCAAAATTAATTGAATATTATAATACCTAAATCAACTAATCAAAATCAATCGAACGATATCATTTTATTTAAATTTAAGAATATATTAGTGATTATATTTTAAATGGTCCAAATAAAATATGCAAAATTAATGATCTAAAAAAGATACATGTGTCGTTAAAAAACATACATTAAACATGCATTAATTATAAAAATTATAAATTTGATTCATTTTATAATGAAGATATCAAACATCCATTCTCATTCTATTTTATTCCTATAATAATTGGCTTTGTATCAATTATACCACTATTTTTATTGAAATAAATTTTTTCCCTAAATATATAAATTCATTTCACAATCTCAAATATCAATTTTAAATAATAAATGGAATCAAAAGTCATCATTTTAACTAGAAAAAGAGATAATAAACATTTTTTTGGAAAACATTAAATTGAACTTCTACTCTATGTGTTTTTTATACAATAAAAATGAATCAAATAGTGATTCTATAGAAATAAACATTTTTAAACTCTTGAAAAATAATAATATAAATCTAATAAGTCTTAATATGTCTTAAAAATTTGAGATAATGTTTCTCATATAATATTTTAACAATATAGTAAATATATTTTTCAATATCATTTTTTTATACAACAAATCATTTAAATATTAATTTCACCCAAAAAATTAATTTTCAATTGTCAATGATTCGTAAATATCACATACTGATCACATAATTTCAAATTTTCTATGCAATTTTATAAAAAACTAATTGATTATATTTTAAATAATAGTAATAATTTGAAAATAAATCTAATTAATGATGCTCATAAAATTATTCAATGTAAATTTTTTTGAATTTTGAGTTTTTTTAATTTTGAATAAAATAATTTAAACCAATCAAATGATCTTATTTTGTCATGAAAATATTATAAAATTATGTTCATATTATTATAACATTTAAAAAATATATTTTGGAAGTCAAATTATATATGTGTTAAAACTATAAAACACCTCATTTCGTAGTTAGAAATCCATTTTCACCCTTAAACATGAATTAAATATTTAATAATGGAAAAACATACTTTGTGTGTCGTGAAATCATAGGAATAAATATTCATGTATGTCATTATCTAAATGAAAATAAATAAAATAACCAATGCCCAAAAAATTATTCGTTATTTGTATTGTAAAATTAAAACTCTATTGAAAGCACCTCAGACCAATAAAATTGAAAAAATATGATCTATTTATCAAAAATGACTATTAAAAAAATTATAATTCCATTTCTATGCTAATGAATATGAATCATGTCAATATTAATTTATATATTCTTAAAATAATAAAATTAGTCATTTCATTGTTAAAATTTATTTGAAACATTCCAACATCTAACATTCACGAAAAAATAAGTTTGAATTTTTTGTTTTATTAGATAATTTATGTTAATTAAGTTTAACTAATTTTAAGTTGATCGATTAATCTCAAAGTCAATATAATGGTCAATGATCTCTAAGTAATTCAGTGCATGTTTTATAATTATTAACCCCATGAATACATGTAAAATGAATAAAATGTGCTAATAATATTTTTGATGGAAAATTTAGGAATTTGATTTTTCCTCTTAGTTTTGGGTTATTATTACTAAAATAATTAGATACGAAATTATTTTTTCATTAAATTCATCAAAAGTGACATTTTTTAATTAAACCACATTTCATACTACTAAATGCGCATCATAAAATAATGAAGAATTTTAAAAAATATCTTTTTAATGAAACAAGTAAAAATATAGTTGATAATTTTTTTTAACTCTAGACATTATTAAAATATAAATATTATAGATGATGATCTGAAACTGATTATATATATATATTTAGATTAAAAACTAATTAAAATAGATTTAAAATGACCACACCCACCAAAATTGGGTGAGTTTTTAATTCAAATTGATAACATTCATTCTCATTGGACATTATAAATGTAATAATAAATATGAATCCTTAGTAATATCATGAAAATTTGAAATCACCACGTTTTTCATTATAGAGATAAAATTCACTTCTAACTATCAAGCATGCATTAGAAGTTAACAATTTATGAAACAATCCCAACTGATTTTAAAAACATATTACAAAAATATTAATTTAATTTTTTAATATTATAGATAAATCAATATAAATTTGATAAAAAATAGATGTATAGATTTACAGTATGTGTTTTTGAATAAAAAAACATTCAAATTGCTGTAAAAATAAAACAATTGGCTAAAAAATCGTATTTTGTAAAGAAAATTTAAGACAATGATTAAAATTAATTTTTTGTTATGTATTTAAAAATATCATGTAAATACTAACATTAAATTGGATTCAAATGACCAAAAATATCATTTTTTATTTAAAATACATTTTTATATTTTCAACATAAATATAAAATTTATTTGTTATAATGTAAATTAGAATTTTTTTACTATTAAAAAATATCATAAAATATTTCATTAATTATAAAAAAACAAATTTAAATGTATTTTTATAATCTCTATAATTAAGTGAATTTATATTTATTTATATTAAAAGGATATAAACATCTATCAAATAATTAGAACATGCCAAATGATCTTTTTTTGTTGTTAACAATTAATACAATGATTCACTTTCTATTTTTCACTAAGAATAATAAAATACTACATAAATATGGAATTTAATGCCATTTAAATGATAATTTAAGTGTTTATAAAGTTAAAATTCATTTATAGTATTTCAATTCATGATAAATTCAAACACCAATATAATTTGTAATGTTATTTTAAAAAAATATGTAAAAAAATAATTAAGTATTTGATATTTTGATGAAATCTCACATCAATTCATTTTTTTGGCATTCATATATATTGAAAGTATCATTTTTATAATTACAACACAATTAAACACAGTATAAATGATAATGATACATCAAATTTTTAAGGTTTTAAGTCAAAATAAAAAATATTAGTTGATGATTATTTTTTGAATTATAGAGAGAACCTAAAATAGATTGTTAGTTGAGCCTTAATTATTTAAATTATCTTTTTGTAATTAAATATAATTTAATGTGTATCAAATGATAGAAAATACTCAAAAGATATTTTTTTATCAAAAAATTTATGAAAATAAGATACATTTCATCTATGATATTGGTGAATAGGAATAAAAATATCAAATATTAAATTTTACATGAGTGATAAAATTTGTATTTTAAACGTAAATATTTATTTATATCTATAAAATTACTAAAATAACGGAAAAAAATCATAGAATTTCACTAATAACATAGTCACTCTTCCAATTATATAGAAATGAGAATCAAGAACCTAGTGTTTTAACACAATATAATTTTATAATAAATTATCTAATATTGTGATGAAAATATTCTGTTGAAAACATTAATGGGATTATATTTATTGTTTCATAGATATATGGAATGATAAGATAATCATGAATTTTAGTCTGGAAACATTGGTGAAAAATGATATTATGGTATGAAAAATAAGCTGCATGATTTAATAATAATTCAATTTTCTAGTAAATATATAATAATTGAATAAAATCATTATATTATGTATAATTTATTTAATTATATTTTAAAATAATTTGGGAAGGTATAATACCAATAGTACAAAATTTTATGATTTGATATTTGGATGCAATTCAAATTAGTTTTTTAATATGAATTTCTTTATTATTATTCCAAATATGTAAATTGGTTTAACACTTATTCCACCCATTCTTGTTTGATAAATAACACTAAGGACCCAAAAAAGATCCTATATTTAAAATTAATTTCTTTTTAATTATTAGTTTTTAATATATTTGATTATATATTCAAATCATGTTTAGCCTTCACATTATTAACTTCTCTATCTCCTACCAAATTTTCAACCCATGTTTATTTTTTAATTTTAATGGATTTTAATTTCACATTGTTCAAACTACTTGTATGACCATCATTATCATATAGAATTTTACTGAAGGATATTTAGTTAGATGAATGCACAATATTATAGGCATTAATATCATTTCCCACCTATCTGGTGAGTATAATTACCCTCAAGAATTTTCACTATTATTTAAAATTTTCAATTGAATTATAATGTGTGTTTTGACCTGTATTTATTTTTCAATTATAATCATATAACATTGATTTCATTAGATTAATTTTATAATAATTATTAATGATTGTCGGATCTTTATTTTTTTATTAATTTATTTTAAAACATATGTTTAATGGGGAAATATTACTAAAAATTTAATTTAATTAAATATAATTATTTTTTCGGTTGTACCTATATTTTCAAATTGGTTATCCTATAATTTTTTTTCATTTTGTTATGATAATGGATTATTTCTCTTTTTGTATCATTATTCTTGAATTTTTGTGTACATGTAATGGTTTGGAAATGGGAATAACATTTTAATAAATATTTATATAGATTTTATAGTACAAAATTTGGCTATGTATTTTGATGAGTATGGAACTCACCATTGTTCCATATATAAGGGATTAAAATATGTGTTTATTTTTATAAATTTTAAGATCAAATTTTTATGGGGAAATTATTTAACAATGATTCTAGATGGTCATATTAATGACCAACCAACATATAAAAAATCCCAAGATAAATTAGGATGGGAAGTCATTTTATATGTTATTATTTTGTGCTATAAATTCAAAAAAGGTATTATCATGTAATTACTCATTCTATTAGTGGTGCGATGTTTCATGATGGGGTTAGTAACGTAGTTTTTAAATATTTTTATGCTTATATGATCCCATTGATAATTGTTTTAGTTAGATAAGTTAGATTGTACATTATATATATATATATATTGGTATATAATGTAAAATAATGATTTTCATTATAGGGTATATCTTGGTAGAAACTATTTTTCTACAACATGAGGTTTTAAAAGGTAATCGTTATTCTTTTAATAATTTTTTCAATTTTTTATGGAATTTAACTTAAATTATTATAAATGTATATATTTTTTATTTCTTGTTTCATATTTTTCATTTGATTAATTAGTACTAGAAAGTTAGGATACTATAAAAAATTCACCATATTCTACAATTACAAGAATTTTTTTATTGACACAATATCCATTGCCATGTTATAGAAACATGCTATTAGCATATTGGAAAATTGAAAAATGGAACAAACGCCCTTTTATAATAGTTCTATAATATATATTCATAATTCATAAAAAAATCCAAAGTACAATGTACACTATATAAATAAAATGTTATTAATTTTTATTTATTAATATTTATATTAATAGCCATCAGTTTTTAAAGAAATTATAATGTAATAAAAAAGAAACATGCACCCAAAAGGCCAATATGGATGAAAGATCATTCAACCATGATTTTTGAACAATAAAGCTACCCCATAAAAATTTTCTACCTCAATGTCCTCAGGGATAAATAAATCTTTTTTATCCAAAATTTCTAATATATTCTCTAAATTTCCCCTTTGGTGATTTTTACAACAATAACACTACTTATGGTACAATTATTGGAATATTACTAGTTCCTAAATATTACCTGCTATAATATTGGAATATATGGAATAGAAAGGTTTTATTAAGGTCATTAACATGGTTGTCCTGGTTAAAAAACATTTATAGATGACCAATGAATACATTCTAAAAAATATAAATTGGATTTCAATCACATCACATGATGTTTCCATAGTAATTCACTATGATAGGTTTGTCCGAAAGGTTTTTGATGGATACCCAAAGTATATTTCATTTTTATTTTTGATAGCCTTCAAATACTATTGTCATGAAATAATGTCATACTCCATGTGGGATATCTTGAGGAGGTCTACCATAATTTTTTGGAACATGAAAAGGATTTATATACTACTAAAATAATTTCCCCCTCGTTTGAATTGAAATCATATGTCAATTTCAGAGCATTTTCATAATGTTAGGAATCTCATTGACTTCTTACCACCACAAATTGTACAAGGGTTATAGATATTCATATTTTTTCTCATGGACATTATAATTAAGAAATAAAATAAGATTGGGTAGCTAAGAGGAGAAGACTATTATTGGATCAAATTCATACATGAAGTGAATGATTTCAAAGTATTTTTAATTTATATGTTTATTAATTCATCCAGAAAAATATTCCTTGTTAATCAAAATATATAAATAAAGGCTTCTTATTAATTATTACTAGATGAAATATCTCCAAATGTTATATAATACATGTAATGTATATCTGAGAATGAATAAAATGCACAACATATTTTTTTTCAACTACTAGATTGTATCCATTATGTTGGAATACATCATGTTTCTATTATTAATTGATCTATGGTTTTAAAGAGGGTTACTGGACCTACGGTAGAATATCAGTAAAACTAATCTCCTGGAAAATACTCATTAATTTTTCTCTCTTGAATTGAAATTATCCTAGATTACATATTGTCATATGGTAATTATGTTTCCTTTAAGAGTTGTATATTATCCTTGTATATAGGTATAGTGTCCATTCACAAAGATGATTATCCAATTTCATGGAACCAAAAAAATATGATGATGTTTCATCTTGTTTCGATTTAGAATGTGGGATGTGACTCCCTTTTATGGTTTAATTATGTGGTATTTTAAGGCCTTCATCAATCATGAACACCAGCTTTCAAAATTGTTCTATCATCCCATAAAACTCCATACAGTTCTCTTATTTATAGATGGGTACATACCTTCGTTCCATAGGATGGTGGACATCTGGGTTTTCATGACTAGTGACTATTGGGGACTCATAGTGGAAGATATGATGGGAGGTCGAGCTCATCACAACATTTTGGAGGGAGTTGTTTCCTACTCTGAGACTCTCTTATAGATTTAATATATGTTCATGAATCACTTTCTAATCCTGATATAAGGACAGTTAAAATAAAAACGACAATTGGATAATTTACATTATATATTGAAAATATGGGGATCTCTTTAGTCTACCCATCTATATGTATCCGAGGATACACACAATTTTTTGTTAACATGTGGCTTCTAATATGCTGGTGTCATTTAACCATGTTCTTCGGACCATTCTTCCATGTAAGGAAGCATTTAATATTCTAATGAGGGTATTGGTCTATTATATGGTTTCCAACATATCCTAATATTTTCCAGAATCAAAACCTATAGAGTCTTTTCAAATCCTTTGGATTGGTCCCAAGGTATATACCCTTTCATAATATCTTTAATTACCATTTCCCAATTCAGTGATTAATAATGATACTCAATTCGGTTTTTGTTGAATCCCCCATAATCCTACGTAAGCTATGATCAGTGTACGAATCAAGGGGAGAATGATATGATCAACCTCATGGAATGTAGATATGAAAGATGGGTACTGAAATAGTACTTGTGGTGTTAGTTAAAGAGATCAGGTTTTGAGAAGGCATTATATTTATTAAGAGTATGAACGAAATCATATTCATCATAGATTGGGTTGTATTATGGGATTATACTGTAAGGCTACCATGGATGATCAATATAGAGATCAAACATCAGGGAGATATGGCCTACATATCCTGGTCATGGAAGGAATCCATGTCTTTTTAGTTCCCTTTATGTCAGGACTTATACACATTGCCTTCTCTATACCATTGTGATGTTTTATAGGGAATATCTTCTAATAATTTCAATTCCTTAAGTCGACGTGAGTCATTCTCATTTTGAGAAACAATTGACAATAAGTAATTAATGTCTATTATTTTAGTGAGGTCCTTATATACTAGGATTTCATTGGATTATTCATATGGATCTCAAATATAGAATAATGGTAGACTATGTTTCCATGATTTGGAAGGAATTATAGTCCTCATAGTTCCCATAATGTAGATACCTACACACTATGGTTACCCTATTGGTTTGGGATTAAACACTGAGGACATACAATTCTTGTGAAGTCTCGTAATTCCCTATTGACATATCCTTTTTTTTGAAGAGTGTGTCTCATGATCCAGTTGACATGTCCTAGAAGTCATTGTATGTCTTGGCTTGACACATATAGAGGGTATGGCAGGAGCTAGAGTGGAAGTGTCTAAAGGTTTTCGCATATATTGGATGACACATCTGATAGACATCATGAGACCAGGATGCCAATTTTTGAGGCCATTAAGAATCATAACTGAAATTCCTAGAGAGAATTTCATGATATAGGTTATGATGTCCAGATTCATTTGTGAGACTCAACTAACATAGGGGGAACCATTATATGATTTTGTAGATGTGTTCAATGGACTTTATTAAAATGTTTCAAAGATCTATATGGTTCTCAAGATCAATGTGGTGTCCTCCAATGAGTAGTGTGACTCATCCTATCTTGTATAGTGTACTTTTTAAGTCCAAGGCAACATACAGAAGGTGTGTCATAAGATTTTGGAAATATTTCCAAGTGTTGTAGCGTGTCTTTGAATGAAGCACTTGAAGCATATGAGAGAAAACAAGAATGAATTTCACTTAATCCTTCTATATTATATTATGGTTCTTATACTTATATTGTGAATTTATCTGTTTTTTTCAGGGGTTGTTTTCATAAATGTCGCATGATCTAGTAGGTGTATAAGATGTCATTCACATAACTCACCAGAGGCACTTTTTTTGTTCTATTAATGATCAGATGATGTGATTTATGACTAGATCATGGATACTCTGGCCCCCCACCTGTAGATAACTAGATTGAAATATGGTCGGTTCTGTGATCATTCAGATAAGTCTTTGAAGCCAAGATTCTATTCGTCCAGAGTCTGGGCATCCAATTTGTGTAGTAGTAGTCAGAGTCTGACCATTTATTCTTCTTGGAGTGGGGAATTTATATACATATCCCCCTTAGATACAATCCTTTTTGGGTGGAATATCGTCCATGAGATTACGCTGGAGCTAGTGAAGGGGAATGTGGCCTTGGGGTTTTTTCAGTCAGTACCGTGGACTACTTCGGGCGCATAGCTAGATTTTTTGTGATCATGAGAATCTACCATCAAAAAATCCTTTACTTAATTATTTTTAGATTATTTAAGACTTATTTGATTATGAAGATGTCATGTAGGACCTCTGTTTTGTCACGTGGACATGTCCATGGGTCCTCGTAAGATCATAGTGCCTCTTGAACGACCTTTATGAGACCTCATTTGACATGCCTCGGTATATCATGGGATATGTTTGTGGCTTCATTGGGTGTGTCTCATGCCTCTCAGTGACCGAAAGTAATTCTCACCTCCTCCATTTCAATCCCCTTTGTTTCACATGATAAATGTTGGGTGTCATGCCAGATATCACATGTTATATTGAAGGTATTTCTTCTATTTTCATTAACGTATACCCTGAACAACATCTATAATATGTGGGTGGCCGAGCATTCCATGGTCAAATTTATTCCTTCATCCTTAGAGAACTGTGAAGTTTCATGTGGTGCTTTATATGTTGAGGATGAAAATCCAAAGGGCACCCATGAAATGAGGTTGACATGTCACCAAATACTCATGACATCTTATGGATCTATAAGGAAACATCCTATGTCTTTTAGTGACCTAGAACACCTCTCTCATCCCCCTTTCAATATCCCTTGATTTATTTTACAATGGTCAATTATTATGGAATTTTTTATGAGAATTGTATTGGATTTTTACTCAATTTTTGAATCATGCATCACGTGACCAATATGGGTCATATGCGGAGTGTGTAAACATGTCATTAGAAAATCTACCCATCTTCCCTTAAAGAACTACAAATCTTCTTGGGTGCACCCATAGATTTATTTACATTGATTTTAAAAGAAAGGGTTATTTCGATAGTTGAAAACAAGGTCACATGGGTCTCACGGTGTCTCTCAGGGACTAATGGATCGCTATAGGCGCATGTCACAAGTCTTTCAACAACCGTGAACTCCTCTCACCTCCTCCCATTTATCTCCTATGTTTTATGTGAATATGTCTTTGAGGACTTTAAGGTTGAATCAAATATCATAAAGGGATTTTATGCTTCCCAATGATGATTTGGAACATGATCATCATGACTAATGGGGATCACATCCTTTGAATATTATCCCTCATATTCTTTAAGGCATTCATATGGTTTCTCATTATAATTCATATGAAAATACTTGCGGCCTGGGGGTATTAATTTTATTTTCACCCTATGTCCATCATCTATCTAGATAGCCTTCTCATGAAAGGATCGTTGATGTGAACTCCACAAAACATTCTATAGGTAATTCCCCATCCGTGAATACTTCATATGACATTAAAATTGTCACGGTATCAGATTTATTTTTGAGGATCGGTGGGCCTTCAACATTCCTCTTATACATCGATTTTATGGGGATGATAATTCCAATATTTATGTATTTCTTAATTTTTTATTTTTAAGAGGTTAATTTGGTGGGTGTCAAACAATTCGGCCCCTCCAAAATGACATCTGAGGTGACGAGGACTCAGTTCTGAGGAAAAAGAAATACCCACCAGAGTATTTTAAGGTGTCGTGAACCATTGTTTGGGGAGATATTTGGTATACTAGGAAACATTTAGTATTTTTTGAAATGACTTTATGTGTGGGGTGGTGGTCAATTCATTCCACTAGCGACCTTATTATTAGAGATTCCTCTCTTTTACATCAGTTTCAAGACCCCGCTGTGAACCCTGATCATGAACAATGTCTACAATCCTTCTTTATGAGTTCGGATAGCTAAACCTATTTCGTGAGAATACAAGATTCTTAGGAACTTGTCTTCTTAATCATATAACTATTCATAAGTAATCCATTATATATAGAATATGATGTTTATGGTTTGTTTAAGTTGTTTTTGAGATTTTCAAAACTGATTGTTTGATTGCTTGTGATTTACGTGACTTTGTTTAGGTCATGCGATCCAAGGTATTCAAGGAGGTCATGGGATGTGTGTCATTCCTTATAGGGGTAATTTTCATTGAAAGTATTCAATAAATCTAGCAATTCATGAAATACTCGATGTTGTTCATGAACCCCTTGATAAATCATGTGATGCACAAGGTACCATTTCATTGTATCATATCATTATTTTTTAAAAGACTTTTTTTATTGTTGAATGACGTGTGACACTTACATATTTTATATGGATTATTTTTCTCATAATTTTTCCTCATCTGTGTCCAATAAAAGGGCCAAGATTTTTAGGAATTTCAATATGAATATCTACTATTAGGTTTCTGATGATAATGAGGTCCTAGAGAAGTTACTTTCATTCACTATTCAGATTTATTCCTTATTTAATCGACTTCCACTACATGAATTTCGATTGTTTCGTGACACCACTAAACCTCCCCCAGATTTTAATCATCCATTTTTCTACGTATATAGCTCCCAAACTGTTTTTAGGTGAAAATTACTGATGATGGTCTGCTATATTCAACCCAATTGTAGGGCTTCTCTTATGTGATGGCCTATTCTCCCTTGCACTGGATAGTCGTGATCTCACTCAATAGATTATTGTTCAGATCTATTCAAACATATTCTATACATCTCTGGATGGATCTTTCATTGGATGGTACAAAAATGGGATTTTCAGCCTATTATAAATTTCTCCGACGAATGGGAATGACTAATCATGGTGTGGTATAGTTGTTCAAATAATGTGATTTCATCTTTCCATCATCGAATATAAAAATGATTTCTGTGTCTGTAAGGTTAGTCCAAAAGTTATTTGTCCCTATTTATTCCCCTTCCATTATTCATGTGAAAGCATTGTATCGTGTTTTTCCACTCTAGAAGGAGGGGACTACACCTCGTGAGGATATCGGGTGAACCAATAGGTATCTTCCGTCCTTAGGCTAGCATGTTTTTATGCTATGTTCCTGAATAGGTACATTTACCCTGATAGGTTTTCATGCTCTTGAATTTGCGTTAGCACCTTCGTAATGACATCATGACTTGCAATGGTGCTACATCTCAATTTATATGTATTGGTCTGTGAAAAACTCTACCAAATGCTGTGAAATATCCAATGAGACAAGACCTTGTAAATGATCTGTGATCCTCTCCAGTTCATGATCGGCCACATTTGAGACCACATCCATTACTATTAGTATTAAAATACATCCTAGACCCTAGACTCCATACTCTATCCTAGTCTAAAATACATTTATGGATTCATTCATATGTCCCTAAACCCCACAGCGTTCAAATGAAAATTGAAACAATATGATAACTTTGACATTGATACCCTTTGGGCACTAATTATCCTGACTATTGATGATGACAATGGCTCTGCTTATGAAATATAATGTATGATCTATTTTTATGGTGGGGACCTTGTAGCCATGGTGGGCGATCTAATTAAAAAAAGATTCATACATGTTTTTATCAATTTTCTCATTATCTTGGCAGCATTTATGGAGTTTCCACCATTCCTTTAGCTAGAGTTGGATGGGAGAGACATCCTGGCATCATCCACAAGATTTGGAATATATTTTCCCAGGAAGACACTAGAAAATTAATCAAATTTCATCATATTGATGCTCCTTCTTTCCTCACATAGAATTATACCCAGGCTTGGGTGACGTCTTATCCCAATGGGGTACAATGCCAGTAGGTCTGCCCTGTCAACATCCCGATTGTCTCACAAATTCAATTATATGTGGAAATGATGTAATTGACCAAGGACATTGGAAATTCCTTAGGAATTGAAATTTCTCAGATGATGGTTATTCTTATGGTATGTTAGGTTCTTTTGAGTATATCATTCCACCTTTGTAGGCTATAGATGACACTCTTGTTGAGAGAGAGGCATGTGGGGCTTATTATCCAATAATATCTTTAATATGACATTTTTGTGATCCTAATACAATAAATATTTCATTAGATACTAAATTTTATTCACATTACAAGGTGATATAAGAGAGTATACATGTATTATTTACTAAAACCCAATTGGGAGACATTCAACCTTCGAGGGTAGAAGCTTCTCCAGTAATTTCATGATCTTGGGGAAGATGGATTTTATCAAAAGCCTCTATATGAAATAATTAAGTAGATAATATTTATATAATGTGTCTGTCCTGTGTGGTAAAGGGGCATTATGATTTTATTAATGAGGCCAACCTTACCAAAAAAAATAAACGAGTTGGTGATGGCACTTGAGCGAGGTTGTCAGATTTTTTCAGAACTGCTTTCCCAGATGGATTCCTATATGGAACATGTAGGGAGGAATGAAGAGATGAATACTCATTTGAATTCCAACCTTTCGGCATCATCGACCCAATTGGCCACTACTCAGAGGAGGGTTGAGGAGATGACCACATTGGTCAAATATCATCGTCCTGATGTAGAGGTGGAAGAACCGAGATTGTAGACAGTCAAACTCTTAGTAGACACCACTAGAAAGACTCTTGTTGACTATTCTATCGCTTCTGGCCATATATTCCTATGATTAAATTTCGTTTAATACATCCAAAACATTTTCACATACCATTATTTTTATTGAGATTTCATAAAGAAATTAAAATGTAGATATTCCTACATGTTTTTCATTCTGTGAATTGAGGCATTTTCTAAGATATCAATCCTATTTTTTTTCCTTTTATAATATTTATCTATTCCATTATTTTAGAAAAAAAATCTCTATTGATCCCCTTATTTATCTTGAATGGTCATGAATTCCTAGAATTGGATGTTGGTATCCTGACTGATTTCATTCAAGGGGAACTCATAAAGGCTTACCCATATGAGGTTCTGTATGGGTAATATGTTCCACCTATATTAAGATCACATGATTCACAAAGAGAACATCTAGGTTGGAGATATTATCTTACTAAAAAGTTCTTTTCATGTCCGGGGAAAGTAGGTTGAGCGTGATACGTCCATGTAGTGGGTCACAAATTAATTTCCATGTGATTTATTCTAGGGACTTTTATCACGGACCATCCATGTATTTAATTTAAGTTATTTCTGCTTCATCCATCTATTGAATTAGATTATGTTATTTTATCTGAGAACTCATATTTATTTAGTATAAGGAATTTTAGCTCAGACAATATGATTAGGGTATATAGTGGGGACATTCCAAGAATGACCCCAAACACTCTAATGATCTACATTATACCACAGCATTGCTAAGTCTTATGAGAATCAAAATTTCCTCTTTTTAGAGGGACACATTTTTTTGATGGACGTAGGTGCATATGTAGGATCCATGAGAATTTATGAATAGTTAATAAAAGGGTCCTTGAAGTCAAGAATATTTTCCAAGGTCTATATAATATTTGTGGTGGTAAAATTATTGAGGTTTGAATACATGCATAGATAGTTTGATAATGGATGATGTAAATCATAACACATGAGATGTTCTCCATGAGTATTATGTGGTGAAGAAATGTCGGTTATGTCCCTTGAAATTCTCAAATTATGGGTTCTTCCATGTCATATTAACGGATCATATGGATTGATGCTCTTTTCTTGAAAGGAGAAAATTCCTTTAGTTGGTGGGTCAAGGCCCTTATGCATCAGTAGCTTTCCCAAATAAAGACAATCTCTAATTCTTTCTATGGTCTATGAATGATTTTTGAAGACTAAATTTTCCAAGTGTTGATGTCATGTATGGGATGAATGCTATCCGATAAGGGTTCTGTCACCCTAGGGTGACATTCTCGTAATGTGAAACATGAGACCTATGCCATGTGAATTAAAATCATGATACATGGTCCTTCAAATATTAGGTAAGGATGTTTCAATTTCCTTCCGTGAGGAAGGGAATGAATCATAGTGATGTAATATTAAAAATATCAAATATTCATATATAGTTTTGTGTGGTGACTTATAAATCCTGATCCTGAGTGCTTGAGTACTATGAATGATACAAGACTACTATACAATGGTCAGTTAAGACATGATGATATGTTGAGTGCTTTCTTGATGATATTAATGATCTGAAGGACCATAATGTCCTTTTTTAGAGTGACACATTTGGTTGGTGGATAGAGGTGCTTATGTTGAAGCCATGGGAATGTTTTCATAGTCATGAAAATGTTACTTGTAGATAGATATCCTTTATAGAGTATATGGAAGCTTATGGTGACTCAAGACACTGCTACTCACAATGCATGGCTTCCAAAAGATGTAAAATCCAAGGAGGGTTTGAGTTCACCAAATTAACATTACTACCTAGAAAACTTATTCTAATACCATCTAATTGTGAATAACACTACCCTAAAATTTTCATGGACCGGTGGGTCTAGTGAGAATAACATATATTTTACTACATTCATAGAACCTTCGATATTTATGCATCTTATGTTTATGCCCTAAATTGTTTTGCCTAAACTCTATGAATAACAAATTTAGCAGGTGAAGACTATAATTTCACTTAGTTTTATAATAACTGGTTATCAAACTGATGAGTATTGTTTCTCTTTTTTTACATGATTAAGTTCTTTCTATTTGGACCATTATGGGAAAGAGTTTACGGTTGTAAAATATTGACCAAATCATAGATAATTTGGGTCCATGACATGACTAGAACTAATATGAAAGGCATAACAAAATATCCTAATTATGATACCGAGAGTCAAGATTAATACTACATCTTTCTAATAGAGTTCTGATTATGTCATAAATCATAACTGATGATCCTCTAGTATAGAATAACAATTTAAGACTGTCGTATAATCAGTGGTTCAATCAAAATGGGGTTTTTAAGGATATCACAATTATTTTAGTGATCATTATAATTGGAGTGTCATTTTTAGAGTGATTCCTGTGGTTTACAACCATAGGGGAAGAGGCATGTGAATGTTTTAATAGTTATACAAAGGGTCCTTGAATCTTAATATCCTTTCCAGGGGCCATGGTGGGATGACGATGTCCTTGAATTCTCATGACATGAATTGTGGTATATGGGTTTGATGTTCACCGATTGGATAGAGGAATCACCCACCCCCGTATGTTGGTTGAGAGTGGGATGTATCTTTTTGTACATTTTTATGGAATAAAAAAATGGGATATGGTCAATATAGTATATTGTCATGTAATGGGGATGTTCTTCTTCGGGCAGTTTAACATCATGTTGTAAGGATTTATTTTAGTGTAGTTTAACATCACGCTATATGGATGTAGGGGAACTTACATGAATACATAAGAATTTCCCAATAGGTAAAAAGGATAGAGATTGGTAATCACTACAAATCTCATGAAAATGAGAATCAAAGAACACATAGTTCTGGAAATCTATACAGTTTAATGTCTTACGATGAGGATAATGTAGCATAGTTTAACGTCATGTTTACATGGACAAATGTGGACTCTATAGAATCATGTGGTTGAGATTTAAATATTAAAAACTCAATGAAGAGATGCACAATGTAGTTCCATGAAGCAACTATATGTGGATGAAAAGAAAATAGGTCTCATCCACACCATGTTTGGTCATCATTATGTATCACATGAGGATGAGAATAAATCCACCGATATTTCTGTTTTTTCCATAAATTTTAACTTCATGTGGTAAGGATAAAGTAGATATTTCGTGAATTGATGTGGGGGAATTTTAGTTCGGCCCAAGAGTGGAGTTCTGGGTGTCAATACATATCACATAAATAAGGAAATAAAACCACACATTGTTCTTGTAGAGTAATGAAATTTAAAATCTTGTATACGGAGTATGGTATTCATTTCATGGTATTTAATTCAGGATTAAAATTGACGTATCATTCACCTTTATTCCTTTCATGTGAGGAATGGTCTTTGTCCCAATTTCTAAGCTTATGTGTGCTATGATCGGTGTGAGAGACATTGAACATTGTAGATATTCTTACAGTGAAGACGTATAAAAGTGGAATGGAATAGGAATTTCATAAAATTTAGTGGATGGACCAAGAAAAATAATCCAATAAAAACTACATATCCACCAAGAAATGGGAATGTAGTTGTACATAGTTCTTGAAGAACCATAATGTTTAATGTAATGCAGAGAGAAAATGGTGGACTGATGTGAATGGAAATGATAACCATATTATCCATGAAGTTTAATGTCATGTGGTAGGAACATGATATAAAAAATTATGAAAGGATTATAATCCCATGACTGGGCCCAGAAGTAATGGGTCATCCATCACAATATATTCTTGGATGATTGGAATCAAGCTGTATGTAATTCTTGATTGTCCATGAGGT
Organism: Viscum album; assembly: GCA_963277665.1. Lineage (NCBI taxonomy): Eukaryota > Viridiplantae > Streptophyta > Magnoliopsida > Santalales > Viscaceae > Viscum > Viscum album. The sequence continues at coordinate 232,800,889 of OY728157.1, read as the reverse complement.
GTAAGATCATACATCAAGGAAAACACCCATATGGTTTTAGGTCATGTGCCTATGATGAAACATACCATGTAGTTTAATTTCATGTGGCGATGGCAATGGGTGGGACTTGCACCGATGTGGATTTTCTACTACTGGTAGTAATGTGAATTAGTTCTTGGGAAATCTATCTTTGTTGGTGGTGTGACATGCTCTCCATCCATGGTGGCCAGTGAAAAGGATCCATTATAATAGACCTTTGGTTTTCAATATGGTCATTACTATATGGGTTCCAAATTCAAGGGATTATTCATCTATATCATTGGGGTTGTGAGGGCCACCACCAGTTCTCATTAGAGGATTGAACGTAGGTGAACATGTCTATCGAAGTCTCATGATGTCTTCTTCTGGTAGACATACATGAAACCTAATGTTACCAACCATTTATTATCTAACCTTTATTACTCATCAAGATGACATTATGATTGTTAATCATCTCAGTGGTTCTTGCAAATAGATATTCGGTGTGAGGGTAGCAGGACCTCTATGGTTAAAACTACCTCGGTCCCATAAACTAGTGTTCATGGTGTTTCTTGTGTAATAGTAAGTGTTGTGGTACATTTTGGCCATAAATCAAGGAAATGTTATTATGTCCAATACATCTTATCCTTGTTCACCACATTTTGGAGTATATTCGACGGAGTCTTAATGATGTACTATATCAGTCTATTTTTCGTCGCATGATAGTGAGATGAGTGATTGGACTCAATGTTGTACCAATGGAATATATTCTTCAATGTTGTTGAATAGATTTTAGTTTCATTATCCCTAAATATTTTTTGATGGACTCTGAACCATGTGATGATATTTATCTGCACAAATTTGATGATATTCTTTGTCTCGAATTCCTTGATGGGTATCACCTCGTCCCTCTTAGAAAAAAATTGTTTAGTAGTAATGATTTACTCGAACTACTTAGTTGTGGCTGGGGGATATAGCCCCACAATATCCATCCAAAATCCAAAAGTGGATGATAATATTTAGCTATATGCATCAATTACAAGGGATAATGGTTGATGTTTTCATGGATTTGGGATGCATGAAATTTTTTAGTGACTTCCACATTCTCATGTTTCATAATTTCCCATTTATATCCCAACCTCCTGATTTAGTGGGAGTACCTATTTATAGATTTATTAGAACCACATGATCATGTGTGGTCTTCTTCCATGAAAGTGAGAGCTCATTCTTCTTTAATTAAATAGAATAAAATTCCATCAAATCCATGTTTGTAGATAACATTTTTTTCATTTGGGTCATCCTGCAAAGTAAATATTTTTGTCCAATAATTGATATGTACCAATCATGCATGATTAATTGGGAGAGTCCAATCGTGAATGTAGATAATTATAGGATCCCACTATCTAAGGTTGGTTACTAGTTGATCTTATTATAGGATAGTGTTTATGTAACACCCGAGACTTTTATGTGAAATATTTTGTTTTTATGTTATATAAATCATAAAATTATTCTTTCACTACACACAACACTAGCTTGGCTTGCTTTAAACGCAACTGCAACCTTCCTCGACAGCTTGCGTCGTACGCAATACCGAGTTTCACTAAACAATGATATGCTATTAAAATATTATTAAAACTAGCCGTTATGTATAGTAATAACCACTATTTGAAATTTTGGAAATTTTATTTTTCAAAATGGACTTCATTTTTGGATTCAGAATATCTAAATTATCCTAGGGTGAAATTTTGGTATTTTTCTGAAAAATTTCATTTTTTTGATGAATAGTGAAACCACTAAGTGGTAGTAAAAAAACAGAATTTTTCATAAAACTTAATTTTTCCGCTTCTGTTAGTGGAATTTCGAAAATCCGAAAAACACGGTTGATTTCAGTAAGTAAAATGTGGTTCAATGAGATGGAAATAATTTTTTTTGATGAATAGTAACTTTTTACTTTTTTTTACCACGGTTAAAAGTAAATAGGGTAATTAAGGGTAAAAATCATATTATTATTACCCTAACACATGCCCTAATTCTATTCGACAAGTGTAATTTGAACAAAAACAACCTTAGGAATATAATATGACCATTTAGGCCCACTTGTATTAGATTAGGACATTTATTATTAATTTAATTAAAGAAGGGTTAAAATAGTTAAAATCAATGTTTAATAAGTAAATAATTTTTAATATGGGGTTATACATAAGATAAATTCGACTATAAATATTAATTAGAAAGCTAAAAAAATTTCCTACATAATGGAATTTTATTTAATTTTTAGACATTAAAAAATTTAATTTATTTATGACACAATGATGATGCAGTAATTATCTTATTAATAAAATATTGACATAATTGATGTTATAAATACCCAAATAAATGTAATTTGAGACTTTTTATGAATTACACTAATTTTATAGGTTAATATGACATGTTAGTATTTATTTAAGTAACTTGGTTCGAACAAATCATTCTGTTATGATTTTCACAAAAATCAATTACTAAATAGTGTCAAAATTGACATAAAATAGTTTTTAAAACAAATATTATATTACTAATTGGTATTTCATTCCTAAAAATCTAATGTTAGGCCATAATACTTAGATAAGGTTATATATATTAATAATAAACAACTTGGGATTCGTTTGTCTTGATATTTTAGGTTTATTAACCTTATAGTGTAAGAAAACAAGAAGACACGGTAAAAGTTAAATTATCTAACTTAAAGTTAAATCTAAATGATAAGGTTAAAATTGATACCTAAACTTGTCTAAATTCTATTAGATGAGAGGATTTAGACCCCTATCCACCTTATCTTATAAATATATCAATTTGGATCTATTAAAAACTGAATTAGACTTTATAATAAAATAATATTTTTAGTTATTCCAAAGGTGCCCCTCTCCTCCATTATAAAAGGGCACCTCCTCCCCCTCTTCCTCACACCACATTGAGCCTTCATGCTCGGCCAAACCCTGAAAATTTATCCTCTACACTTCCATAGAAACATCTTAGAGGTTCTGGTCTTCTTCAAAGACCTATTTTAGTGCCTTAAAAGGAGGTCTCAAAGAAGCACTTCAAAGAAGAGGTAATGTCCGTTACCGATTCTTTCATCTTTATTTCTTCTTCCACTTATTCTTCTTTATTTGTTTCATTATGAAGTAATAAAATCAGTATCACTCACATACTGATATGTTATTATAAGTATGAAAAAATCCTATTTAACCATCTATCCATCCTACGGAAAAAGAAATCCCCGTGCGTGCGTACGTACGGAATAGCGTCTCTACGCCGTGGTGTAATCTATTTTCCACCACCACCTTACTTGGATGGGTATAATGGTGTAAATAATGACTATATATGACTATTATAAAGTGATATTGATTCTTAAATAGTATACATACACTCCAATACAATTCCACGATCATAGGAATGATATCACCACTCGTGCGTACGTACGGAATACCGTATCCACGATTTGATGCGACTAGTTCTACATGATCTTCATTTCATAATGATTATATAAATGAATTGAATGAATTAATATGATATATATTACACTAATAACATTTTGGAAATGAGGTATATATAACCTAAAGAGAAGAAAAATAATTTATTCGACAAAACATGCATAAGAACAAAAAGTAATAACAAGTAGTAATGAAATATTACTAATAAAAAACTAAGAATATGACCGTATATGATATCATTACAATAATTATGATTCTGGAATAATTCAATGACATTATTTAAATAATTATACAGGAGGTTCGGACACTTATGAAGCAAATTGGACCTAAGGTAAGGTAAAAATCACAATCTCATTTTTATCCGAGATTGTTTATACTTTGGTATTTACTGGGGTGTATTTTATCATCCAAATCCATGTTTCCTCAATATGTAATATTATTTCCATACACCTACAATTGTTTAAATCCAATTTTACACTTTGGTGAGTTTTTAGTAAAAGATATGAAAGGAATCTTTTGTCGTTTTTCGAATGAGGTACTTTTTGACTTTTCCGACAAAAGTACGAGAAGAATGTTTTCTTAACTTATACGGCATGAATGGATTTTTAAAACATTATTTCCAAGAAGCTTCCTTTACAAGTTTTCAAGTTTATTTTTAATCAACTTCTTTTAGTTTAAAATTGTATGACATGTTAAGAAAGGAAAATGTTTGTGAATTTGAAAGAATATTTTCCTCAAGAATGGAGTTCAAGTGTTTTATCAAAATTATTTTCCATATAAGATAATATAGGGTTATGTTTATATACCTATTATGACATTGATTTTATTATGTTGTGATGGAATTATTTTTTTGAATTCCTTTATCGTATATGAATTGTTTGATGATGTCACGATGTTTAAGATTCCCATTTTTATTACATGGGTTATGAAATGATGTATGATTTATGATTATGTGGCACACATAAGAATGGTATCATTATGAGATTGGTGGCACCTATATCTCCCTCCAATGCATTGGGTAAAGATTTTATATCTCATGAGATAGACATGGCTGGAACTGTAGGTTATACCGGTTCAGTGAAACAGGACTGAAACGAGGAGTGAACTCGGTTCAGAAATGGACTTTGTCCACTAAGATAGTCTTGGAAATGAGTCTTGACTAATAAGAAATGATTCTATATGATTATGTGTGTATGAAAAAAGTTTCATGTTTTACGTTATGATTATTGGGATTCCATTTCACTACTATGATTTATCCCATGTTATGAAATTATGCGCTCTTTTGCAGGTTAAGATTTCCAAAAGTTATGTTCTTATGAATATGATGTGATTGATATTTCTTTTGTTTACATTTACTGAGCATTTGATCTCACCATTTTGTATGTTTTCTTTCCCCAGGACAGGAAGAAGGTTATTAAGTACGATATGCCAAAATGGACTATAGATATGATGAAATAAATGGGAGAGTGTGTAGACGCTTGATGAACCAGTTGTTTATGTTTCCCAGTTTCTAAAGACACTTTACCTATATGGTCCTTTAGTGGTTTTGTTATATTTTTTAATAAGTATTCTTCAATTTTGAAGTATTAACAATTTATGTAAAGTATGGGTCGTTATAGTTGGTATTAATGGAAAGGTATAGTCACCCTTTGGAGACTAGGATGTGAAAGCCTTTGTAAGAACCCTAAGGATAATTCTAAGCATAGAACAAAATCATTGTGTTTTAGAAATGGCCATGAATAACCTAGGATAAGACCTTAAGTGTGAAATTTTATTCTTGATTATGTTGTTTTCCTATTATAATTAGTGTTTCTCACATTATTCTTCTTGGTTTTAGTCAATGGATGGAACCTGAAGGAACTGTGTTAATGCGGAATGCGACAGGAAATGAAATGATTGTCCCCCTGAGCAACCAAACGTTATGGGAGCTGGAATGAAAAATCTTGTAGCCATGCTAACACAACTTTCTCAAGCTATGAATCATACAAGACTTCCAAATAAGCAAAGGAAGGAGCAACATTCTATTGAATCCTTCATGAGACAGCGTCCACCTTCATTCAGAGGGTCTACTGATCCATTAGATGCTGAACAATTGATTAGTACTACTGAAAATATATTTTTAGTTCTTCAATGTTCTGATCATGATAAAGTCATCTTAGTAGTGAATCGTTTTAAAGGTGATGCTGATTAATGGTGTAATCTTATTAAGAATACGAGGAAAAGGGATGAAATTGAGTCCATGGAATGGGACGAGTTCAAGAACTTATTTTTCAATAAGTACTTCCCTCGTATTCTCTGAACAAAGATGGAGAAAGATTTTCTTGAACTGAAGAAAAAGGATGATGAATCTGCTGGTACCTATGAAGCAAATTTTACAAGACTTTCAAGGTATGCTTCTGGTATTATTATCCAACGTGAGAGTAAGATCGATCGATTCTTTAGTGGCTTAAAACCAAGTCTTCGAAGGGACTTAGCCATAACGGACTTCAATAGCTATGAGGAAATCGTTCGATGTTCTCTCAAATTTGAGATGGAGATTGGAGTAACCCATCAGTCATATGGGTTTGATAAGAAGAGGAAAATGGAATTCAAAGGAAAATCTAAACAGAACAATGAAATGAAGATGAGCTTTCCTTTATGCTCAATGTGTGGAAAGAAACATGGAGGGAGTTGTCTTAATGGGACAAGTAAATGTTTCAAATGAGGAAAGGAAGTTCGTCGGGCATTTGAATGCTGCGATGATGGGAAGAATATGTCTAATGATGCAATAAAAGGAAGGGATACACATAATGAACCTACTATACTTCAATGTTTCAAGTGCAAGGAGATGATACATTATGCCAATAAATTCCCTAATCCAAGGGTCGATGATGATGGTCGACGTCAACAAACTCTTAAGGATAATGACAAAGTAAAGTCACATGAAATTTCTATCAGCGATTTGGAGTACGATAACGATGTGGTGAAAGGTAAACTTACCATCCACTCTAAAGAAGAAAATGTTTTATTTGATTCTGGATCCACCCACTCTTCTATTTCTGAATAATTTTATAATGGTATCACTGTATTACCTCAACAATTAGATGTTGAGTTAGCTATGACAACACCTAATAGCACAACAATCGCATCAAAAGTTTACAAATCTTCTCCGATCGAAGTTTGTGTGAAAGTGCTTCCAGCAAATCTTGTGATCTTTCCTATAGTGGAATTTGATTTAATTCTTGGCATGGATTGGCTTTCTTTATATGGAGCTCATATAAATTTCCAATGAAGGGAAGTCACATTTCTTATTCCAGATCAATCTATGATCGTCTATCAATGCAAGGATGAACATAACCTTCCAGTGGAAATTCCTTCCATCTTATGGTTCTCGATTCCACTAAATGAAGGATATTTATCGTAAATGGTTGGTGAGAAACTCATGATTAAGATTATGCCCATGTTACGGGAGTTTGATGATGTCTTTCTGGAGGAATTACCGGGTCTTCCACCAAATCGTGAAGTTGAGTTTTCAACAGAACTCGTACGGGGTGCTTTGCCTATTTCAAAGACACCTTATAGAATGGCCCCAATTGAGTTCCAGGAATTGAAGAAGCAACTCGAAGAGAATCTTGGCAAGGGATTCATACGCCCTAGTGCATCACCTCGGGGAGCACCTGTTCTATTTGTTAAGAAGAAAGATGGATCAATGAGACTCTGTATTGATTATCGAGAACTTAACAAGATCACTATCAAGAAAAAATATCCTATCCCATGCATTTATGACTTATTTGACCAACTATGCGGAGCTCAATACTTTTCCAAGTTTGATCTTCGTTTAGGGTATCATCAATTAAGGGTCAAAAGGGAGGATATACCGAAGACTGCTTTCTGTAAAAGGTATGGACACTATGAATTTATATTGATGCCATTTGGTCTTACTAATTCCCCTTCTATCTTAATGGATCTGATGAATAGATTCTTTAGAGACTATCTTGATCAATTTGTGGTAGTATTTATAGACGATATTCTTGTCTATTAAATGAGCAAGGAAGAACATGAAGATCACTTGAGAATTATATTGAAGACCCTGAGAAAGGAGAAGCTTTATTCCAAATTTACCAAGTGTGAATTTTGGCTTCAAAAAGTTTCATTTTTGGGTCACATAATCTCAAAAGAGGGGATATTTGTGGATCCAGAAAAAACAGAGGTTATCGAAAGATAGTCGAGACCAACAACAGTAACTGAGATCCGAAGTATTCTTGGTTTGGCTGGATATTATCGATTTTTTGTGAAAGATTTTTCACGATTATACAATCCACTCACCAAGTTGACTCAGAAAGGAGTGAAGTTTGTTTGGACGGAAGAATGTGAAGAGAATTTCAAGGAGTTGAAAAGAAGGTTATCCAGTCCACCTGTGCTCACACTGCCTTGTAGTGGAGAAAGGATTGTGATCTATAGTGACGCATCCAAGAAGGTATTGGGGTGTGTTCTTATGAAAAATGATAAGGTGATAGCTTATTCCTCACGACAGTTGAAAATCCATGAGCAAAATTACCCAACACATGATTTGGAGTTAGTTGTGGTAATCTTTGCATTAATGATTTTGAGGCATTATCTTTATGGTGAAAGGTTTGATATTTATACTAATCATAAAAGTTTAAAGTATATTTTCACACAAAAGGAGCGGAATATGTGCCAAAGAAGATGGTTGGAACTGATTAAGGATTATGACTGGTCAATCCATTACCACCCTGGGAAAGCAAACAAGGTGGAAGATGCATTAAGTCGACAAGACCATGCCAGTTTATCCATGATGAGGATCACAAAAGATCCAATATTTATGGATTTACAAAGGATGGATCTTGGAATTATAATGGAAGGGGAAACATCTTATCTTTTTCAAATGAATGTTCAACCATCTATACATGTGAAGATTAAAGAGGCACAAAAAAAAGATGTCGAGTTAAAAAAGAATGTGAGAAATGTTATTGAATTCAACCTTGATTCTAATGGGATAATAAAGTTCCGGAATCGGGTTTGTGTTCCTCCCATCCCGGAATTAAAGAAGGAGCTGCTGGATGAGGCTCATAGTTCTTCATTCTATATTCATCTTGAATAATGAAGATGTATAGGGACCTGAAAGAGTACTTCTTGTGTGATGGCATGAAAAGGGATATTGCTGAATATGTCTCTCGATTCTTGTTTTGTCAGCAAGTTAAAGCTGAGAGACAGAAGTCTAAGGGGATGTTACAACCATTAACCATACCCGAATGGAAATGTGAAACATCACTATGGACTTTGTAACAGGACATCCTAAAACATCCAAAGGCAATAATGCTATCTGGTTCATAGTTGATCGTCTTACCAAGTCTGCACACTTTATTTCTATTAGAGAGGATTTCTCTCTGGATCAGATTGCCCAGATATATGTAAAGGAAGTGGTAAGATTGCATGGAGTACAACTTTCTATTATATCTGATCGGGATCCGAGATTTACCTCGAAGTTCTGGACAAGTCTTCAACATACTCTGGATACAGAGTTGAGTTTCAGCACTGCTTATCATCCTCAGAAAGACGGTCAGTCTGAGAGAACAATTCAAACTCTAGAAGATATGTTGAGAGCTTTCTCTATGAATTTGAAAGGTTGTTGGCATCAACACCTACCTTTGGTGGAATTTTCTTATAATAATATCTTTCTCTCCAATATTCAGATGGATCCTTTTGAAGCTCTCTATGGAAAGAAATGCAGGACTCCAACTTGCTAGGATGAAGTTGGGGAAAGAAAGCTATTAAGACCTGATCTCGTTGATGAAATGGCAGAAAAGGTCAGATCTATTCAACAACACATAAGAGCAGCTCAGAGTCGACAAAAAAGTTATGCCGACAACCAAAAAGAAGACCTAGAGTTTGAAGTGGGTGATAAAGTGTTCTTACGAATATCTCCCTGGAAGAGGGTCATGAGATTTGGAAAGAAGAGTAAGTTGAGCCGTAGATATATTTGTCCTTTCGAAATACTAGATTGTGTTGGGATGGTAGCTTACCGATTGGCGCTTCCACCGAATCTCTCTCAAGTTCACGATGTGTTCCATGTATCTCTCTTGAGAAAGCACATACCTGATCCTTCACATGTACTTAGTTCAGAAGTTGTACCGCTAGAGCAAGATCCTTATTATGAGCAACAGCCGATAGAGATTCTGGATCGTAGCGAAAAAGTCCTACGAAGTAAGACCACTCGTTTGGTGAAAGTTTTTTTTGGAGGAACAACCAATTAGAAGAACCTACATGGGAGCTCGAGGATATGATGAGGGAGAGGTATCCTCATCTTTTTGTTACAAAGTGACGAATTTCGAGGGTGAAATTCAATATAAGGAGGGTAGAATGTAACACCCAAGACTTTTATGTGAAATATTTTGTTTTTATGTTATATAATCATCAAATGAATCTTTCACTACACACAACACTAGCTTGGCTTTCTTTACACGCAACCATGGCCTTCCGCGATAGCTTGCATCGTACGCAATACCGAGATTCACTAAACAATGATATGCTATTAAAATATTATTAAAACTACCCGTTATGAATAGTAATAACCACTTTTTGAAATTTTATAAATTTTATTTTTCAAAATCGACTTCATTTTTGTATTTGGAATATCGAAATTAGCCTAGGGTGAAATTATATTATTTTTCTGAAAACTTTCAATTTTTGATGAGTAGTGAAACCACTAAGTGGTAGTTAAAAAAACTGATTTTTTCATAAAACATAATTTTACCACTTCTGTGAGTGGAATTTCAAAAATCCGAAAGACACTGTTGATGTCAGTAAGAAAAATGTGGTTCAATGAGATGAAAATAATTTTTTTGGTGAATAGTAACTTTTTACTTTTTTTAACCACGGTTAAAAGTGAATAGGGTAATTAAAGGTAAAAATGGTATTATTATTACTCTAAAACATGTCATAATTCTATTGGAAAAGTGTAATTTGACCAAAAACCACCTTAGGAATATAATATGACCATTTAGGCCCACTTGGATTAGATTAGGACATTTATTGTTAATTTATTTAAAGAAGGGTTAAAATAGTTAATATCAAAGTTTAATAAGTAAATAATTTTTAATATGGGGTTATACATAAGATAAATTCTACTATAAATATTCATTAGAAAGGTAAAAAGATTTCCTACATAATGGTAGTTTTTTTAATTTTTATACATTAATTAATTTAATATATTTATGATACAATGATGATGTAGTAATTATCTTATTAATGAAATATTGACATAATTGATGTTATAAATACCCAAATAAATGTAATTTGAGACTTATTATGAATTAGACTAATTTTATAGGTTAATATGAAATGTTATTATTGGTTTAAGTATCTTGGTTAGAAATAATCATTTTGTTATGATTTTCAGAAAAATCAATTACTAAATAGTGTCAAAATTGACATAAAATAGTTTTTAAAAAAATATTATATTACTAATTGTTATTTTATTCCTAAAAATCTAATGTTAGTCCAAATGTCTTATATATGGTTATATATATTAAAAATAAACAACTTGGGGTTCGTTTGGCTTGATATGGTAAGTTTATTAACCTTATAGTGTAAGAAAACAAGAAGACACGGTAAAAGATAAATTATATATCTTAAAGATAAATCTAAATAATAAGGTTAAAATTGATACCTCAACTTTTCTAAATTCTATTGGATGAGATTATTTCGACCCCTACCCACCTTATCTTATAAAAATATCAATTTGGAGATATTAAAAACCGAATTTGACTTTATAATATAATAATATTTTTAGTTATTCCAAAGGTGCCCCTCTCCTCCCTTATAAAAGGGAACCTCCTCCCCCTCTTCCTCACACCACATTGAGCCGTCAATATCGGCCAACCCCTGCGAATTTCTCCTCTCCACTTCCCTAGAAACATCCTAGCGGTTCTGGTCTTCTTCAAAGACCTATTTTAGTGCCTTAAAAGGAGGTCTCAAAGAAGCACTTCAATGAAGAGGTAATGTCCGTTACCGATTCTTTCATCATTATTTCTTCTTCCACTTATTCTTATTTAGTTGTTTCATTATGAAGTAAAAACAACAGTATCACTCAAATAATGATATGTTATTATAAGTATGAAACAACCCTATTTCACCATCTATCCATCCTACAGAAAAAGAAATCACCGCGCGTGCGTACGTACGGAATACCGTCTCCACGCCGTGGTGTAATCTATTTTCCACCACCACCTTACTTGGAAGGGTATAATGTTGTAAATAATGACTATATATGACTATTATAAAGTGATATTGATTCTGAAATAATATACATACACTCTAATACAATTCCACGATCATAAGAACGATATCATCACTAATGCGTACGTACGGAATACCGTCTCCACGATGTGATGCGACTCGTTCTACATGATCTTCATTTCATAATGATTATATAAATGAATTGAATGAATGAATATGATATATATTACACTAATACCATTCTGGAAATGGGGTATCTATAACCTAAAGATAAGAATAAGAATTTATTCGACAAAACACGCATAAGAACAAAAATTAATAACAAGTAGTAATGAAATATTACTAATAAGAAGCTATGGATATGACCATATATGATATCATAACAATAAGTATGATTCTGGAATAATTCAATAACATTATTTAAATCATTATACAGGAGGTTCGGGAACTTATGAATTAAATCAGACCTAAGGTAAGGGAAATATCACAATCTCATTTTAATCTGAGAATGTTTATACTTTGGTATTTACTGGGGTGTATTTTATCATCCACATACATGTTTCTTCAATATTTAATATTATTTCCATCCACCTACAATTGTTTGAATTCAATTTTACCCTTTGGTGAGTTTTTAGTAAAAGATATGAAAGGAATCTTTTGCCATTTTTCCTATGAGGTACTTTTTGACTTTTCCGACAAAAGTATGAGAAGAATATTTTTTTAACATATATGGCATGAATAGATTTTTAAAACATTATTCCAAGAAGCTTCCTTTAAATGTTTTCAAGTTTGTTTTTAATAAATTTATTTTAGTTTAAAATTGTATGACATGTTATGAAAGGAAAATGTTTTTGAATTTGAAAGGATATTTTCCTCAAGAATGGAGTTCAAGTGTTTTATCAAAATTATTTTCCTTCTAAGATAATATAGGTTTCTGTTTATATCCCTATTATTAAATTGATTTGATTATGTTGTGATTGAATTATTTTTATAAATTCCTTTATCTTATATTAATTGTTTGATGATGTCACGATGTTTAAGATTCCCATTTTTATTACATGGGTTATGCAATGATGTATGATTTATGATTTTGTGGTACACATAAGAATGGTATCATTATGAGATGAGTGGGACCTATATCTCCCTCCAATGCATTGGGTAAAGATTTTATATCTCATGAGATAGACATGGCTGGAACTGTAGGTTACACCGGTTCAGTGAAACAGGACTGAAACGAGGAGTGAACTCGGTTCAGAAATGGACTTTGTCCACTAATATAGACATTGAAATGAGTCTTGACTAATAAGAAATGATTCTATTTTATTATGTGTGTATGACACAAAGTTTCATGTTTTATGTTATGATTATTGGGATTCCATTTCACTACTATGATTTATCCCATGTTATGAAATTATGCTCTCTTTTGCAGGTTAAGATTTCCAAAAGTTATGTTCTTATGAATATGATGTGATTGATATTTCTTTTGTTTACCTTTACTGAGCATTTGACCTCACCCTTTTGTATGTTTTCTTTCCCCAGGTCTGGAAGAAGGCTATTAAGTAAGATATGCCAAAAGGGACTATAGATATGATGAAATAAATGGGAGAGTGTGTAGACGCTTGATGAACCGGTTGTTTATGTTTCCCAGTTTCTAAAGACACTATACCTATACGGTCCTTTCATGGGATTGTTATATGTTGTAATAAGTATGCTTCGATTTTGAATTATTACCAATGTATGTAAAGTATGGGTCATTGTAGTTTATATGATTGATCTCTCCCATATCACACACCAAGATCAAAGAGACCATTCTTAAATGTTTAGTATAGATGTTGGATTCCTCCTAACCAGGGTTGGATATTATGGTTGTTCTATTATCCAATTCATTGAAACATGTATTCTGGGATCATGGGATATAATGTTTTGTTGGCTCAAAGTGGAACTATTACATCAGTCCCTTAACATATCCAATGATGGGGTCTAGTTCCTCTTTTTTTGTAATATTCACCATTGATCAAATTTAACACCAGCCTTGAATCCACCATGATGTATAAGTATCCTATGTGAAATAGTGAGGATAGTTGTATTCTATTTGTGAGAGTTTGGTACTCGTCCACATCGTTTATGTATCCTTTTGAAAGGGAGAACTTGTAGGGAATATACCATTCATAGAGAGGAAAATATAATCTATATACTATCTCGATTGAGCTTCGGGTTTTCCATCCTTGTGCCAATAAGACTATGATTGGTGCCATCAAAATACATATCCCATGTCCGGGGAGTATCATAATATAAAGGAACTATTCATCATGATGTTGAGTGTCCTTCAGTGTATTTTACGCAGTAGTATGTGATGTGAGGATGTCATCCAGTGCTTTCCCATTTACTAGATTTTGAGATATGAAATAAATTTAATATTGTGGCATAATAACCATCCATCGATTCCAGCACCTATTCAACATAGGGTGGCCTAAGATTTAATTGAGAGGATCAAGACAAGAGACAAAGTTGACTTTATGGTGCAACAAGTAATACCTCATATTTTTCACTATGTAGTTGATTGAATGGAATTTATTTTAAACATAACATTATTGTGTCTTGTTACCTAGAATGTTATTGTTGAGGTAATAGATAATATTATCTATTTTGTATTGTTATTTTATTAGTGGAGGGATCCCAATTAGTGTTCCATTTTGTACACATATATGATTAGTTTCATCCATCAAAAGCATCAAAACACAATGGTGTATAATGTACTATTTGATACATTGAAAGGACATGTGACATTCATCAATTCATTGGTATGTGACTCCCTTCATCACTACCGTCTTGAAGGGGAGGTCTTTTCCATCGTCATTGTATATTAATCAATGAGTATAGACATTATTCCTTCAAGTCCCCTAAGCTCTTTTATATTTCTAGGGGGAAATTTCTAGAATATAAATAATCTTCTCTGGGTATATCTCGATGTCACGGCGGAGTACCACAAATATGATAAAAATCATTTACATGTCTGCGAAAGCACAATTTAGAAAATTCATCTTAAGACTATGATGTTTCATATTTTCATTGATTGGTCAGAGTTATGTGAAGTGATCAAATCACCTTAAGGATTTAACGACTAGGTTGTCGACATAACAATCATTTATCATTCCTTGAAAATGATTAAATATGTTCTGAAAAGCATGATGATATGGGGTTCCCACATTCATTAATGGAAATGTAATTAAATGATATTAATCGATCTAATGAAGGACACTAAAGTCAGTGTCATCTTCATTTCCAAGGGTCATATTGATTTGATTGTACACTGAGTACATGTCCATGAAGAAAAGACCAATGAAGCCAACTATTACATAGATAAAGATTTTTTGTGATTGGAAATGGTAAATCATCCTTTGTGAAATGCCGATTATGTTCTATAGAATCAATGCTGATCCAAATATGATGGTAGATATTCTTAATAAAGAAAATGTCAGAAACCCATCTTCGGTACTGCACTTCCTAGAAAAAATGGGTTTCACCAATTGGTTGACTACTAGCTCTACATATTTTACATGAGTGAGGTGCATCCTCCTAACATAATGCATGAATCGTTGATGCTCATTGAGTAGTACGAGATGGTGTGTACCCACATATGGAATCATTTTGAGAATTTAAAAATAGTTACATAGAATCACATATTGGTGATTCTTGAGAAATGAAATGTAAATCTATTTTTCATTAGGGGGAATGGTGGTTCTAATCAGAGTAGGTTATGGATCATCTACTATCACAATTTTTACCTACATGAGCAAATATAGGGTGGTTGAAACACCTTCCTCAAATGAAATAGTGGTGTTCTTGGTATTTTCCTCATATTCATCCATTTCTGAGTCTATGTATACATCTTTCAGTGAGTGTTGAATAATAAGGTACTCACCATCACTATAATTGTGTGGGTGGCAATGAGAAGAAACACCAGCATCCCTTTCCATCTAAGATATGGTAGATAGATTCAAGAGTTGATTGCCACTGAGGAATGTGGAGGGTTGGACCACTAGAATTTTATCCACTATTTCGACCATTTGTATGGGGGGGAAATAATCATCATCAAGATTTCTCTAGGTATTTTAATGGTCAGTCCCTTATCCATTGGAACTAAAACATGTATATAATCATCTGCCATTACATTCATACCTCCCTTCTTGTAGAAATATACTTCAGCATATGTCTCTCTAAAATTCATGAAGGGGCACTTTCTCAATGTATTATTATATCCTTTTCATTTATGGGGTTAATAAAACATTAATGGAATGTTGATAGCCTTGCCAACTGGCCATCAATCCAAGTCCTCCCGAGAAGAAAATTATATGCAGAGTTTTTCTAGATAACCATGAATTCGTTAGCAGATGTGATATCCCTAAATTGGGTTTAATCATTATCTTCCCAAGTGGAATTTATTCATTCTTATTATAGCCCTTGATGGTCAACTTTGTAGGGGATAAGTCTCATTCTCTATACACTAAATGTTAGATAGTTCAGGTTGGGATGAAACTAATCCTAGATCTATTATCAATTATCACCCATTGGATGTTGACCATATAGAGAATTACCCGGACAAAAAAAGGCATCATGTTCCCTTTTATGGAATCCTCTTGGTCATGATTAGTGAATGAGATGGTGACATGACATCCAAAAGAAAAGTCTCCACTCAAGAGACCCAAACTACCAAGATTTATATCTCATATTTAAATGGAATGTATGGGGCAACAAGAAGTTACTCAATATGTAAATTTTAAATATTATGTGCAACAAAGTTTGAGATTTGGGATGGGACTACATATATCTATTTCAAATTACCGTACTTTTGTGCAAGTGGTCTCGTGCTTCCTATTATGGGATACTCCTCTATGACAACCCTACGTTTATTACAAACATAAACATGATTTATTACATAAAACTTCACTTGATACAACAAATAAGATCAAGAGGTTTAGTGACTTTGGGGATTAGGACCATTACGTAAAAACATAAAACATGAAATACAACTTCTTTATTGAAAAACATCCTTTACATGACCACTACATTCCCTCGTACTTAGCATTGCATGGGATAACCTGAGGATATGCATAAGAAAAGGGTGAGCTATAATGCCCAGTAATGGAGTACACATGGAATAACATGAGTAGTAAAATACATGTTATAAAATAGGAATATCAATAGAGCATATAAGAAACATGAACATAAAGGCATGATAAAGCATGATAATCATAACTTGGAAATGTGGCAACAACACTTAACATGGAATTAGAATGAGCCAAGGCTCATTGCACATGGAGCATGAGAAAATCCTCATTGAACATAAAGCACGATTAAACCCTCATTTAAATTTAATTATCATGATTCAACACTCATTACACATGACGTATCATGATACTATACTTACCCAATGCATTGGAGTGCTATAAGGGCGCACCCTTCATAAACATTTAATTTCATGCATAAGTGAGCCACATGGATCATAAAACATGGATTCAAAAAACATAATCATTTGTTCCACTATAAAGGAATGTGCAATTCCTACATGAAACTTTAAAATCAATAAGTAAATGTGCATAAAGGTTAATACTCTTGATGGAGAAATGGTCATGGTATCCACTACACAATGGCATTGGCTTAGAAAAAACGGTGCGATTTCGGCAGCGTAATGGCGTGACATAAGAATTCATAATAATGCTTGATGAGAGAGAAATGGGTTCCTAATTATATTTACATTTAGTGGAAAGTAAGGAGTTAATATAGATACATGTCCCAACAATTTTAATGGAATTTAGATTTATGATACAAAAGTATTGCTTGAATGTAAAAGAGGAGAGAGAAGTTCATTTCGGAATTTCGGCATAGTAACAGGTGTACATGGGAGGCATTTAATGAGAGAGAAAGGGGTCCCCCATAATTAAAACAATAAGTGCGTAGTATGGGGAGGTGAGACACCATACCCCAACATTAATAATTAAAATTAAAAGGGGAATACAACTTAAATAAAATTAACAGAAATGAGAAAGAAATAAAAAACCCTTACTTGGAAGTGTGCTTCCAAAGGCTAGAGAGCGGCTTGTGAGAGGATTCTTGGGAACATGGGGAACCTTGGGAGGATTCTAGAGATAGTAGGGCAGAGGTTGGAAAAACTCCAAAGGCATTGAGTGAGGAGGAAGTGGGAGCTTGGGTGGGTTTATATAGGAAAGGTGAGGGAATTCTTTATTATTTAGGTTTGGGACCCCTTAAATTAAATTAATCCAACCACAAACCATCCCATGGTTTTCTCCAATGTTTTATGGAAAAGGGAAGAGTAAAAAAATATTTTATAAGGCCAATGTTATAACTTCTTAAAATATTAGGGTTGCTTATGTGGAGGTGAGTCACACTCCCATGGAAATTAATTTAAAAAGGCAAGGTGTTGAATAAGTTTTGATGGGTCCATTAATGCTTTGAAAGTTATGTTAAACAAACCCAAAATCACATTATTTTAATGTTAAAACATATATTGGCCAAAAATAAAGATTATAGTATTTTATTACATCACTATTGGGTCATTATGATGTCATAAAAAATTATATATTTAAACGGTATTTAATTTTTACTCAAAAATTTGACTATGTCAGAAAATTAAGAAAAATTTACCGTTGGATAATTTCGACATACTGATTCCAAAAATAACATTTATTTTAACTAAATAATCTTCTAAATATGTAAATTTTCACTTATAAAATAAAAACTGACATTTATCAAAAATTCACAGGTTTGAACAGAAATGGATTTCATACCTTAATAAAAATTATAATTTCATTCATAAAATTATAAGATCATTTATATTTAATAAATATTAATTTAATAATAATAATAATTTATTAAAATTATATTTATTTCAAAAAATCCCTTAATTTAATAAAATTCAATTCATAGTTAAATAATAACTACAAACACTATTTGTACTTTAAAAACTATTTACAATGTATCAAAAATGACAAGAAATTATCTTAATTATTATATACTAATAATAATGTACATGAACATAGTACTACTTATTTATTACATAACCCCTTAAAACAGCTGCATAAAACCTAAGGGTAAGGTGTGCTATGGTGACAGACTCTTGGGTTGGCTCTGATAGCATCGTTCGGGTGATAATTTCAATCAACTTACACTTTTACCGTAGACGTTCACGTTCGAGCCTGACAAGATGAAGCTCAGCTTGGGCTTGGTCAAAGGCGAAGCCGAAAGATGCCACCTCTTTTCCGAGCTCCGACAAATGGTCTTCGTACAGAGAAATTCTACTGGACGAGTCCATCGCTTCTTTTGTCTAAGTAAAATTTTATGTTTTAAATCCCTGCATTTATACTAATCATGTTATCACTGTTCAACGGCTATATTAGCAACAATCAAAATTCATAGCATAAAACCAATTAAGTTGACATTTTATATTAACATAAAAAGAAATTTAATTAGATCAAGAGGGATTTACATTAATGATACTTTGGGTCATTAAAATATTCCCCCCGTAAGAAATTTCACCCTCGAAATTTTCCTTTTCCCACACTAAAACAAATGTGGGTAACTCAACTTCATCATATCCTCTGATTCCCAAGTCGCTTCTTCAAACATGTGGTTTCTCCACAACACCTTGACGAGGGGCATTGTCTTATTTCATAGAACATTTTCTCTACAATCTAAGATCGTTACTAGTTTCTCCTCATAAGAAAGATCATCTTCCAATTGTACCACCTCAGAAAAGAGTACATTTGAAGGGTCCGGTATGTACTTCCTTATGATGGATACATGAAATACATCATTTACATAGTCCATAGTAGGTGTATGTGCTAGTAGATAGGTCACAGACCCAAAACGATCAAGAATCTCAAAGGGGCCGATGTACCTTGGACTTAACTTCCCTTTATTTCCAATCCTCATGACCTTCTTCCATGGAGATATGCAAAGAAAAACCATGTCTCCAACTTTAAACTCAATTTCTCGTCTACAGTTATCTGCATAACTCTTCTGTCGACTCTGAGCTTCCTTGATATGCTGCTAAATGGTTTTCACCTTCTCCACCATTTCCTCGACCATTTCTGGTCCAAGCAGCTTATGTTCACCGACCTCATCCCAACATGCCGGTGTTCTGCACCATTTCCCATACAAGGCTTCATATGGTTCCATTTGGATGCTCGAGTGGAAAATGATATTATAAGAGAACTCAACAAGAAGAAGATGTTGATCCCATCCTCCTTTAATGTCTATTGAGCAGGCTCTCAACATATCCTCATGTGTTTGGATAGTCCGCTCAGATTGGCCAACAGTTTGAGGATGATAGGTCGTACTGAAGTTCAGTTCAGTATTCAGAGCATTTTGAAGACTCTTCCAAAACATAGAGGTGAATCTTGGATCTCGGTCATACACAATAGATAGTGGTACTCCATGCAACCTTACCAATTCCCTGATATATATCCGTGCTAGTTGATCCAATGAAAAGTTCTCCTGAATAGAAATGAAGTGTGCAGTCTTGGTAAGATGATCCACAAAAACCCATATTGCATTGTTGCCTTTGGATGTCCATGGAAGTCCAGTGACAAAGTCCATGGTGATGTTATCCCATTTCCATTCTGGTTTGGGCAATGGTTGCATCATCCCCTTAGACTTCTGCCTCTCCACCTTCACTTGCTGACACACCAAGCACTTTGATGTATATTCAATGATCTCCTTCTTCATATTATCCCACCAAATGTTTTCTCGGAGATCTCGATACATCATTGTGCTCCCTGGGTGAATAGAGAAATTTAAACTATGTGCATCATCCAAAAGTTCCTTCTTCATCTCCAAACATGATGGAACACATATTCTTTTCCCAAACCACACAATTCCTTCTTCATTAACATTAAACTCTGATGATTTGCATTTTTGATAGCTTCCACTTTTTCCTGAATTCCCAGATCATCCTTTTGAGCATCCTTTAACCTTTCCAAAAGAGATGGTTGAGCAATCATTTGTGAAAGGATTGATGAAGTTCTCCTCTCTAGGATTCCCATGTCCATCTTTATCAAGTCTAAGAAGATTGGATCCTTCTCAATTCTCATCATTGATAGAATCGTTGGAACCTTTCTACATATGGCATCTGTCATCTTGTTCGGTTTCCCAGGGTGGTAATGTATTGAACAGTCGTAATCCTTGATGAGATCTATCCATCACCTCTGGCACATATTAAGCTATTTCTACGTGAATTTATATTTAAGACTCTTGAGGTCAGTATATATCTCACATTACTCTCCAGAGAGATAATGCGGCCAGATTTTCAAGGTAAGAATCACAGCCGCCAACTCCAGATCATGTGTTGGATAGTTTCTCTCACGGATTTTCAACTCCCTTGAGGCATAGGATATCACCTTATCATTCTGCATCAACAAACAACCTAATCCCTTCTTTGAAGCATCCCTAAATACAACAAAAAGTTTCCCACTTGTGGGTAAAGTGAGCACGGGCGCAGTGAGAAGACTCCTTTTCAACTCCTTGAAGCATTCTTTGCATTCACCACTCCAAAAAACATTACTCCCTTCCTAGTTATCTTGGATAGAGGGTTGTACAATCATGAGAAGTTTCTCATAAATCTTCAATAATATCCTGCTAACCCCAAGAAGCTACGGATATCTGTTACCGATGTTGGCCTCGGCCATCCCTCAATTGCATCTGTTTAGAGGGATCCACAGATATCCCATTTCTTGTGATTATATGGCCTAAGAATGAGACTTCCTTCAACCAAAACACACAATTTCTGTACATTTCATTGAGATTTTCCTTGCACAAAGTCTCCAGTATAGTTCTTAAATGCCGCTCAAGATCCTCCTTGGTTTTGGAGTATATTAAAATATCATCTATAAAGACTACCACATATTTTTCTAGGTAATCTCTAAAGACTCTATTCATTAAGTCCATGAAGATATCTGGATCATTGGTGAGTCTGAAAGGAATTACTATGAATTCATACTGCACGTATCTTGTATGAAAAGCAGCCTTGGGGACATCTTCCTTATTCACCCTTACTTGATAATATCCCGACTGCAAGTCCACCTTGGAGAATTATTGTTCTCTACATAGCTGATAAAACAAGTTATCGATTCTTGGGAGAGTATACTTGTTCTTTATTGTGATTTTTTTAAGTTCATGAATATCAATTCAGAGCCGCATTGACCCATCCTTCTTCTTGACGAAGAGGACTGGTGCACCCCATGGTGATGCACTTGGGCGTATAAACCCTTTATCCAGATTCTCTTGTAGTTGTTTCTTCATCTCTTCAAGCACAAAAATAGCCATTCTATATGGAGTCATGGATATCGGTAGCACCCCAGGTATAAGTTCAATTGAGAACTCAACATCTAATCTAGGAGGAAGACCAGGCAGTTCCTCGGGAAACACTTCAGCGAATTCCCTCACAATAGGCATTTCTTCAAGGATGGTTTCTTCCTTGGACTCAGTCATCTGAGCCATATATGCATGCTTATAAGGCAGTAATATCCATGCATGATATGATGGAGCTAAAAGAGATTCATCTTCCTCCTGACACTTGTAAATAATCGGGGGTTTATTCTACATATGGAGTGTAATTTCCTCTCCCGACAATTTATATTGTCTCTATATAAGGAAAGCCAATCCATGCCAAGAATTGCAGAAAATTCCACCAGAGGGAGTATGATGAGGTTCGCCGGGAAATTAAATCCAAAAATTATAATAGGGGATGACTTATATTCATGGGATGCAATGATTCCCCCATTCTCTGTACTCAACGACATCTTTACATACATGATTTGTGGTGGTGCTGGGATTGTTCTACTAAACTTCCGAGAAATAAAAGAATGCATAGAACCCGAATCAAAAAGTATGTTCCTTATTCTTGAATGAATAACTAGCTTACCTATCACCACTTCGTTGTCGGGGTTCACTTCGGCAGAAGTGATGGTAAAAGCTCTTCCTTGCTGCCTTGGAGGTTGTTGGTCACCTCTAAAAACCCTTGGATTAGTGAACTGAATTTTAACATGACCTGGTTCTTTGCATTTGTATTATTGAACAACGTGTTGAGGTTATAACGGAGAGTTCCTCTCCTCTGTCGCAACCATGGGTCTTTCTTGGCGACAGTTAACAGCTAGGTTCCATTCTCTTCCACACCTGAAGCATTTTCTCATCCCCTTAAGAAAATTTCCATGGTGCTTCATTCCGCACTTTTGGAAAGTGGGGTGCTAGATATTCTTAGCACCGTTGGATTTATCCATCGGACCACCAACATTGAAGTCCACCTTATGCTTCCTGTCCCCATGATACCCATGTGATTCCCTAATCTCCATTTCGACATTGAGGGAACATCAAAAAATTTCCTCATAGCTGTCGAAGTCACGGATCGGTAATGCCTTCCGCAAGCTAGGCTTCATCCCACCAAAGAAGCGGTCAACCTTGCATTCAGGGGCAACGACAAAGCCTAAAGCGTATCATGAAAGCCTTGTGAAGTTTTCCTCGTACACTCCATAAAATTATTCTTCTTTTTTCTTGAGGGAAAGGAAGTCTCTTCCCATCATTAGTCAGAGGATGCGCGGAAAATATTTATCGAAAAACATCTTCTTGGAAATCCTTCCATTCCAACACCTCGATCTCCTCCTCAGGTTTCATATTTTTGATCAACGTCCACCACTGATCAGATTTACCCTTCATACGATAGGAAGCCATGAGAACCTTCTCTTTTTTATAAAATTGAAGGATATATAATATCTTTTCAATGGATTTGATCCATTGTTCAGCGATCGTGGGATTTGTGATCCACTAAAAGTAGGAGGACTTTTTCTCATGAAGCTCTCGATAGAGACTTGTTCTTTCTTAGGGAGGGTCGAATGTTCCTCTTGACCCGTGTTTCTATTCAATGCTTGAGTTGGCTGAGATGTAGAGACCCGAAGCCTAACGTACATGAATATTACATTACTTTTGCGGAATACATAGTACATAACAAAAACACACACTAAAGGATCGTAATAGTTTAGTGTCTTTGGAAACTTGGAACGTAATCTTCTAATCGTGGTGAAAGTTCTTCAATATCTCCCATAAAGGTCATCCCTTTTTTCTACCTAAAACCATTCTTTATATCTTGGGGAAAAGAAAACATAAAAGGGTGAGCTCAAATGCTCAGTAAGGGTAAACAAAAGAAAAATCAATCACATCATATACATAGCTTTTGGAAATCTTAACCTGCAAAAGAGCTCATAATATCATAACATGGGATATATCATAGAAGTGAAATGTAATCCCAATAATCATAACTTAAAACATGAAACTTTGTGGCATACACACATAATCATAGAGAATCATTTCTTGTTAGTCAAGACTCATTTCCAAGACTATCTTAGTGGACAAAGTCCCTTTCTGAATCGAGTAATCCTCGTTTCAGTCCTGTTTCACTGAACCGGTATAACCTACCATTCCAGCCATGTCTATCTCATGAGATATAAAATCTTTACCCAATGCATTGGAGGGAGATATAGGTCCCACCCATCTCTTAATGAATCCTTTATTATGTGTGCCACAAAATCATAAATCATACATCATTTCATAACCCATGTAATAAAAATGGGATTCTTAAACAACCTGACATCATAAAACCATTCATATAAGATAAAGGAATTCATAAACATAATTCCATCACAACATAGTCAAATCAATGTAAAAATATGGATAGAAACAGAACCCTTTATTATCTTATATGGAAAATAATATTGATAAAACACTTGAATTGAATTCTTGTGGAAAATATCCTTTCTTCTTCAAAATCAATTTCTTTTCACAAAACATCATGCAATTTTAAAAGAATGAGATTTTATTGAAAATAGTCATGAAATATTTTAGAGGAAGCTTCATGAAAATAAGGCTTTATAAAACAGTATAAATCCGTTTGTGCCGTATAAGTTAAAAAAAACATTCTTTGTACTTTTGTCGGAAAAGTCAAAAAGTACCTCGTACGAAAAACATCAAAAGATTCCTTTCATTTCTTTTACTAAAAACTCACCGAAGGGTAAAAATGGATTTATACAATTGTAGGTGGATGGAAATAATATTACATATTGATGAAACATGGACGTGGATGATAAAATACACCCCAGTAATTACCAAAGTAAAAACAATCTCGGATAGAAATGAGATTGTGATATTTCCCTTACCTTAGGTCCGATTTGCTTCGTATGTGTCCGAACCTCCTCTTCTTTGAAGCGCCTCTTTGAGACCTCCTCTTAGGGCACTCAAATTGGTCTTTGAGGAAGACCAGAACCTCTAGGATGTTGCTAGGGAAGTGGAGAAGAGATTTTGGCAGGGGTTGGCCGAGCTTGAGAGCTCAAATTGGTGTGAGGAGGAGGGGGAGGAGGTGTCCTTTTATAAGGGAGGAGAGGGGCACCTTAGGAATATCTCAAAATATTATTTTATATTAAAGTCAAAATCGGTTTATAATGGTTCCAAAGGGTCTTATTTCGAAGATAAGGTGGGGAGGGGTCGAAATCTTATCAACCAATAGAATTTAGACAAGTTTAGGATATTATTTTAACCTTATCAATTAAATTTAACTCTAAGTTAAATAATTTAACTTTTACCATGTCTTTTTGTTTTCTTTCACTATATGGTTACTAAACTTACTATAACATGCCAAAAGAACCCCAAATTGTTTATTATTAATATATATATCCTTTTCTAAGTCATTTGGCCGAACCTTAGATTTTTAGGAATACAATAACAATTAATAATATAATATTTGATTTAAAAACTATTTTGTGTCAATTTTGACACTATTTGATATATGATTTTTGTGAAAGTCATAACAGAATTAAATGTTCGCACCAAGTTGATTAAATCAACATTAATATATCATAGTAACCTAGAAAATTAGTGGAATTCATAAAAATTCTCAAATTACATTTATTTTGGTGTTTATAACATCAATTATGTCAATATTTCATAAATAAGATAATTACTGCATCATCTTTGTGTCATAAATTAATTAAATTATTTGATGTCTAAAATTTACAAATAAAATACCATTATGTAGGAAATCTTTTTAGCTTTCTAATTAATATTTATAGTCGAATTTATCTTATGTATAACCCCATATTAAAAATGATTTACTTATTAAACTTTGATTTTAACTATTTTAACCCTTCTTTAAATAAATTAATAATAAATGTCATAATCTAATCCAAGTGGGCCTAAATGGTCATATTTTATTCCTAAGTTTGTTTTTGTTCGAATTACACTTGTCCAATAGAATTAGGACATGTGTTAGTGTAATATTAATATCATATTTACCCTTAGTTACCTTATTTACTATTAACCGTGGTAAAAAAAGTAAAAAGTTACTATTCACCAAAAAATTATTTTCATCTCATTGAACCACATTTTAGTCCTTGATATTAACCGTGTCTCTCGGATTTTCGAAATTCCATTCACAGAAGCGGTAAAATTAAGTTTTATGCAAAATTCAGTTTTTAACCTACCACTTAGTAGTTTCACTATTCATCAAAAATTGATGTTTTTCAGAACAATGCCAAAATTTCATCCCAAGCTATATTTCATATTCCGAATTCAAAAATGAAGTCTATTTTACCAAATTCATAACATAAAAGTTGCATTAATTAATTTTATAATTAAATCTCGCTGTTAAAACAAATAGCGTGTTTTTTAAGAAACAATATCTATCAAAAGATTGACACTTGTTTATGTCTAGTTTAAATGTGAAACTACATCCAATGACCAACATTGTATTAAATTGTAAAAATATATTCTAAATATACTTTAAAACCACTCAAATTAATAATTTATCACTATTAATTATTTCGATTAAAAAAGTTGTTTTTAATTATAATTTAGTAATTTTTCACTATTCATCAGAATATGAAAGTTATCCGAAAAGTACCAAAATTTCACCTTAGGCTAAATTCGATACTCTGAATCCAAGATTGAAGTTCATTTTGAAAAATAAGATTTACAGAATTTTAAAAAAATGGTTTTTACTATTCATAACGGCTAGTTTTAATAATATTTTAATAGCACATCGTTGTTTAGTGAAACTCGGTATTGCGTATTACACACGCTATCGAGGAAGGTCGTGATTGCGTGTAATGCAAGGCAAGACAAGGATGCGTGTTGTGCAAGCTCCTTTTGGTGTAGCGTACAACACAAGACATTAATAAAATTAAAAAGAATATTTCTTTATAAAATCTTGGGCTGTTACATTCTACCCCCCTTAAAATGAATTTCGCCCTCGAAATTCGTCGGGGTTATAAATGGTTTACTATTCGAAAGTTTCTTTAATAGAAACCCACATCGTAAAAAGGAATATCAAAACCAATCTTTAAAAACAAAAGTATGAAACGTAACGGTTACCCAAATAAACTAATCATTGGGTTTCCACATAGGTGAAAATATGGATATGGAAGAGAAATCTAACCATCATGTTCTGATGGAGAGTGGTAGAGAACATGGCTATGGAAAAGCCAGTAATCACAAATCCATAGATTTGTGATGATATAAGGTACCATCTGATTCATCAGGTATAAGATCACTAGGACAACATTTTTGGTTTTCAAGATCATTTCCCCTAAAGTTGAAAATTTGAATTAGAATAAATACTTACTTTATTTTGGTACAATCTCACTGTTGTTCGTGCTTTGAACAATTTCCACTTCATCTCTTAAATAAATGAAGTTGAATTTGTTATTCGTGAAGTGTTAGCAGATCATGTGATAGAATGACAGGTCATTCAATCTGTCTCAAACAAAAGGTTAGCAAAACTTATATACATAAGTCGATCTATAGTGAGATTAATCATATATGGTTCCTAAAATGGACTTATACATCATATATCATACTTCTTAATATAATAAAACTAGTTTCTACTAAACAGGGACTTCCTGTAGGTCAGTGGTAGGCGATAAAGGCCAGTCGCACTTCGGTTGTGGGTTCGATTCCCACAGCCTTGTCCGAAGCGATGGGCTGTCGCCCGTCCTGCAGGTTGTCCTTTTTATAAAACTATATTACTATAACATCCCATAAATAATATCGAAAAAACTTCTATCCTTAAACAATACTAACTTATGTCCAACATAATTCATTCCAATCTTTAGGCTTATCCATAATACTGCAGTCCATTCTCATAACATAGTGAAAACGATTACCAGAGATTTAATACCATCGTTGATCCCCATATATCATAAGATATATCTTGTTGGTCACATTCCAAACATTCAAAGGCCTTAATCTTGTACTCTCTTGAATACCCATTGAACCTTAGTGAAAACTTGAATGCAGTTAAAAGTTAACACTTCTCACATACCGAAATCCTCAAAATTCTATATACTCAAACCATGATATCACTTAGTCCTTATATCAATCATGAGCTCATGAATACTGTCAAACATTTCATTTTCTCCTTATCCCTTCATTATGCGCATATCATCTTCATTCCAAAAATATCTGAATAACCTTTCATGGATACTGGTAACATTAATCAGACAACAATGTTACAATCCTTACATGTCTCTTTATTCCATAGTACCATGAGATTACTTATACAACATTACACATGATAAAAATGTAATCATTCCACTACATTCTTAAACCATTGACAGAGCTTCAACAATTCTTTCATCTCACATATCATTGGTAGTCTCTTCATCATCATCCACATAAATACTTCCCATATGACCATACTGATTCTCTTCATGAGTCTTTCCCTTAGGGAATTTTTTTGCATAATGCCCATACATTCCACATTTAAAACACTTAACCATTTTTGATGTCGTAGCAATACCATTATCCTCATCCATGGTGTTAACCGACCCTTTTCCTTTGCACTTACTTGCTTTGTGTCCTTCTTTTCCACACCCAAAGCATCTTCCAGTTCCCTTGAAACATTCTCCTTGATGCCTCTTCCCACATGATTTACATAGGGGAAATTGAACTTTCTTTCCTCTATGATCATCATAGAACTCCATCTTTCTCTTATTAGTCGAGTCAGGAAACTTACCAAATTTTACTTTATTTATCATGTTGTGAGATTGCTGATTTGGCATAATAATGATGTTTGGACATCCAAATCCCATTTCATTTGGTTGCTCATGAAGAATATCATTCCATTGTCCATCATATCCTCCATTATTGTGAATCATCTTGTTTCCAGCCATTTTCTAAAACCCAAACAGAATAGTGTTAGATGCAAAAATCATGATAAAGGGGGAGTAACTTAAATATCTATCATCTTTGGTTTAATCTAATATCGTTACCATAGTTCTAGGACTATATCCTATACGTATACTTATCCTTAGGGGCATCCCTAAACATACCTTAAAAATATCTCTAGGGATCTCACTAACGTTTTCGCATCCTAGTTTCCAAAGGTTGACTAAACCTTTCCTCTGATACCAACTGTAGAGACCCGAAGCCTAACGTACATGAACATTAAATTACTTTTGCGGAATACATAGTACATAACAAAAACACACACTAAAGGATCGTAATAGTTTAGTGTCTTTGGAAACTCGGAACGTAATCTTCTAATCGTGGTGAAAGTTCTTCAATATCTCCCATAAAGGTCATCCCTTTTTTCTACCTAAAACCATTCTTTATATCCTGGGGAAAAGAAAACATAAAAGGGTGAGCTCAAATGCTCAGTAAGGGTAAACAAAAGAAAAATCAATCACATCATATACATAGTTTTTGGAAATCTTAACCTGCAAAAGAGCTCATAATATCATAACATGGGATATATCATAGAAGTGAAATGTAATCCCAATAATCATAACTTAAAACATGAAACTTTGTGGCATACACACATAATCATAGAGAATCATTTCTTGTTAGTCAAGACTCATTGCCAAGACTATCTTAGTGGACAAAGTCCCTTTCTGAATCGAGTAATCCTCGTTTCAGTCCTGTTTCACTGAACCGGTATAACCTACCATTCCAGCCATGTCTATCTCATGAGATATAAAATCATTACCCAACGCATTGGAGGGAGATATAGGTCCCACCCATCTCTTAATGAATCCTTTCTTATGTGTGCCACAAAATCATAAATCATACATCATTTCATAACCCATGTAATAAAAATGGGATTCTTAAACAACCTGACATCATAAAACCATTCATATAAGATAAAGGAATTCATAAACATAATTCCATCACAACATAGTCAAATCAATGTAAAAATATGGATAGAAACAGAACCCTTTATTATCTTATATGGAAAATAATTTTGATAAAACACTTGAATTGAATTCTTGAGGAAAATATCATTTCTTCTTCAAAATCAATTTCTTTTCACAAAACATCATGCAATTTTAAATGAATGAGATTTTATTGAAAATAGTCATGAAATCTTTTAGAGGAAGCTTCATGAAAATAAGGCTTTATAAAATAGTATAAATCCGTTCGTGCCGTATGAGTTAAAAAAAACATTCTTTGTACTTTTGTCGGAAAAGTCAAAAAGTACCTCGTACGAAAAACATCAAAAGATTCCTTTCATTTCTTTTACTAAAAACTCACCGAAGGGTAAAAATGGATTTAAACAATTGTAGGTGGATGGAAATAATATTACATATTGATGAAACATGGACGTGGATGATAAAATACACCCCAGTAATTACCAAAGTAAAAAAAATCTCGGATAAAAATGAGATTGTGATATTTCCCTTACCTTAGATCCGATTTGCTTCGTATGTGTCCGAACCTCCTCTTCTTTGAAGCGCCTCTTTGAGACCTCCTATTAGGGCACTA
This sequence comes from Viscum album, assembly GCA_963277665.1. NCBI lineage: Eukaryota > Viridiplantae > Streptophyta > Magnoliopsida > Santalales > Viscaceae > Viscum > Viscum album. The sequence goes on along the minus strand of OY728157.1, from coordinate 232,770,368 downwards.
AAATTGGTCTTTGAGGAAGACCAGAACCTCTAGGATGTTGCTAGGGAAGTGGAGAAGAGATTTTGGCAGGGGTTGGCCGAGCTTGAGAGCTCAAATTGGTGTGAGGAGGAGGGGGAGGAGGTGTCCTTTTATAAGGGAGGAGAGGGGCACCTTGGGAATATCTCAAAATATTATTTTATATTAAAGTCAAAATCGGTTTATAATGGTTCCAAAGGGTCTTATATCGAAGCTAAGGTGGGTAGGGGTCGAAATCCTATCAACCAATAGAATTTAGACAAGTTTAGGATATTATTTTAACCTTATCAATTAAATTTAACTCTAAGTTAAATAATTTAACTTTTACCATGTCTTTTTGTTTTCTTTCACTATATGGTTACTAAACTTACAATAACATGCCAAACGAACCCAAAATTGTTTATTATTAATATATATATCCTTTTCTAAGTCATTTGTCCGAACCTTAGATTTTTAGGAATACAATAACAATTAATAATATAATATTTGATTTAAAAACTATTTTGTGTCAATTTTGACACTATTTGATATATGATTTTTGTGAAAGTCATAACAGAATTAAATGTTCGAACCAAGTTGATTAAATCAACATTAATATATCATAGTAACCAAGAAAATTAGTGTAATTCATAAAAATTCTCAAATTACATTTATTTTGGTGTTTATAACATCAATTATGTCAATATTTCATAAATAAGATAATTACTGCATCATCTTTGTGTCATAAATTAATTAAATTATTTGATGTCTAAAATTTACAAATAAAATACCATTATGTAGGAAATCTTTTTATCTTTCTAATGAATATTTATAGTCGAATTTATCTTATGTATAACCCCATATTAAAAATGATTTACTTATTAAACGTTGATTTTAACTATTTTAACCCTTCTTTAAATAAATTAATAATAAATGTCCTAATCTAATCCATGTGGGCCTAAATGGTCATATTTTATTCCTAAGTTTGTTTTTGTTCGAATTACACTTGTCCAATAGAATTAGGACATGTGTTAGGGTAATATTAATATCATATTTACCCTTAGTTACCTTATTTACTATTAACCGTGGTAAAAAAAGTAAAAAGTTACTATTCACCAAAAAATTATTTTCATCTCATTGAACCACATTTTAGTCCTTGATATTAACCGTGTCTCTCGGATTTTCGAAATTCCATTCACAGAAGCGGTAAAATTAAGTTTTATGCAAAATTCAGTTTTTAACCTACCACTTAGTAGTTTCACTATTCATCAAAAATTGATGTTTTTCAGAACAATGCCAAAATTTCATCCCAAGCTATATTTCATATTCCGAATTCAAAAATGAAGTCTATTTTACCAAATTCATAACATAAAAGTTGCATTAATTAATTTTATAATTAAATCTCGCTGTTAAAACAAATAGCGTGTTTTTTAAGAAACAATATCTATCAAAAGATTGACACTTGTTTATGTCTAGTTTAAATGTGAAACTACATCCAATGACCAACATTGTATTAAATTGTAAAAATATATTCTAAATATACTTTACAACCACTAAAATTAATAATTTATCACTATTAATTATTTCGATTAAAAAAGTTGTTTTTAATTATAATTTAGTAATTTTTCACTATTCATCAGAATATGAAAGTTATCCGAAAAGTACCAAAATTTCACCTTAGGCTAAATTCGATACTCTGAATCCAAGATTGAAGTTCATTTTGAAAAATAAGATTTACAGAATTTTAAAAAAATGGTTATTACTATTCATAACGGCTAGTTTTTATAATATTTTAATAGCACATCGTTGTTTAGTGAAACTCGGTATTGCGTATTACACACGCTATCGAGGAAGGTCGCGATTGCGTGTAATGCAAGGCAAGACAAGGATGCGTGTTGTGCAAGCTCCTTTTGGTGTAGCGTACAACACAAGACATTAATAAAATTAAAAAGAATATTTCTTTATAAAATCTTGGGCTGTTACATGAGATACAAGATTGACAATGTTCGTGATTCCCGCTCTCATTGGATTGGGCATCTCATTAGTACAGTCATCACACTGATCTTCACATCGATTGTTTGCCTGAGTCCTCCTATTACCAGCCACTGGCTGGAATAAAATGAATATTAGGGGTAACACATAATGAGTAATACAAAGACAAAATATGATGACTTATAAATAAACTTTCATTTCCTTAACTGATGAGTCTATAGGATTTAATCTAGGATTTTTAGGATCTACTTTCTAACATATATTCTTAGGGACAATTTTTCACATAATAAGGGTTCATACTATGACTGTGAATTTATCAAAACATATCCCCCTGGAGTGTCGTAACCAAGAGTGAAGCAAGTCCCGTTGTCATGCACTAGTTCCCGTTCGAGTCTAGCACAAAGCGGTGTTTTTGGGTTTTACCCCTAGGATACATCTGTTCCAGAGCCGCCTCTACCTGCTCGTATCCAGACAGGGATATATTTGTCTGATAAACCACTTACTCAGTACTTTCCAAAACTTAGGGATGTTTTTCATATACTTATTCTTGTCTCTAAGGCTTTACAAGGGTTTCTTAATCCCAAAAATAACTAAACCTATCCTCTGATACCAATTATGACAACCCTTCTTTTATTACAAACAAAAACATGATTTATTACATAAAACATCACGTGATACAACAAAGAAGATCGAGAGGTTTAGTGTCTTTGGGGATTATGACCATTACATAAAAAATAAAAACATGAAGTACAACATCTTTATTGAAAAACTTCATTTACATAACCACTACATTCCCTCGTACTTAGAATTGCATGGGATAACCTGAGGACATGCATAAGAAAAGGGTGAGCTATAAATCCTAGTAAGGGAGTACACATGGAATAACATGAGGAGTACAATACATGTTAGACAATAGGCAAATAAATAGAGCATATAAGAAACATGAACATAAAGTAATGATAAATCATGAAAATCATAACATGGAAATGTGGCAATAACACTTAACCTGGAATTAGCATGAGTGAAGGCTCATTTGTAAATGGAGCATGAGTAAATCCTTATTGCACATAAAGCACGAGTTAACACCTGCTTTAATTGAATTAGCATGAGTCAACACTCATTACACATGACGTATCATGATTCTATAATTTAAACAATTCATTGGAGCGCTATAAGGGTGCACCCTTCTTAAACATTTCATTTCATGCATAAATGTGCCACATGGATTATAAAACATGGATTCATAAAACATAGTCAATTATTCCATGATAAAAAAATGTGTAATTCATACATGAAACTTTAAAATCAATAAGTAAATGTTCATAATGGTGAATACCCTTGATGGAGAAATGGGCATGGTATCCACTACGTATTGTCATTGGCTTAGAAAATACGATGCGATTTCGGCAGCGTAATAGCATGACATAAGAATTCATAATAATGCTTGATGAGAGAGAAAGGGGTTCCTCATCATATTTACAGTTAGTGGAAAGTAAGGAGGTCATATAGATACATTTCCCAACAATTTTAATGGAATTTAGATTCATGATACAAAAGTATTGCTTGAATGTAAAAGAGGAGAGAGAAGTTCCTTTCAGAATTTCGGCATAGTAACAGGTGTACATGGGAGGCATTTAATGAGAGAGAAAGGGGTCTCACATCATTCAAACAATAAGAGGAATGTATGGGGGAGGTGATAAACCATACCCCAACATTCATAATTGATATTAAAAGGGTAATACAACTTAAATAAAATTGACAAAAATGAGAAAGGAAGAAAAAACCCTTACTTGGAAGTGTGCTTCCAAAGGATAGAGAGAGGCTTGTGAGAGGCTTATTTGAAGCTTGGGGAACCATGGAAGGATTCTATAGAAATTAGAGAAGAGGTTGGATGAACTCCAAAGGCTTTGAGTTAGGAGTAAGTGGGAGATTGGGTGGGTTTATATAGGAAAGGTGAGGGAATTATTTATTATTTAGGTTTTGGACCCCTTATATTAAATTAATCCTACCACAAACCATCCCATGGTTTTTTCCCATGGTTTTTGTAAAAGGGAAGATTAAAACAATATTTTATATGTCCAATGTCCGAACTTCTTAAAATATTAGGGTTTCTTATGTGGAGGTGAGTCACACTCCCATGGAAATTAATTTCAAAAGGCAAGGTGTTGAATAAGTCTTGAGGGGTCCATTAATGCTTTGAAAAGTAAGTTAAAAAAACAAAAAATAAAATTATTTTAATGTTAAAACATATATTGGTCGAACATAAAGATTATAGTGTTTTATTACATCACTATTGGGTAATTAAGATGTCCTAAAACAAATTATATATTTAAACAGTATTTAATTTTTACTCAAAAATTTGACTGTCTCTGAAAATTATGAAAAATTCACCATTGGATAATTTTGATGTCCTGATTCCAAAAATAAGATTTATTTTATCTAAATAAATTTTTAAATATTTTAATTTTCACTTTTAAAATAAAAACCGACATTTATCGATAATTCACATGTTTGGACTGAATTGGCTTTCAAACCATAGTAAAAATTATAATTACATTCATAAAATTATAAGCTTATTTATATTTAATAAAAATTAGTTTAATAAAAATAATAATATTTTATTAAAATATTATTTAATTCAAAAATCCCTTAATTTAATAAAATATATTTCTTAGTTAAATAATAACTAAAAACACTATTTGTACTTTACAAACTCTTTACAATGTATCAAAAATGACTAGAAATTATATTCATTATTATATACAAAAAAATAATGTACATGAACATAGTACTAATTATTTGTTACATAACCCCTTAAAGCAGCTACATAAGACCTAAGGGTAAGGAGTGCGATGGTGACAAAATCTTTGGGTGGCTCGGATAGCATCGTTCGAGTGGTAATTTCAATCAACTTCCACTTTTCCTGTAGACGGTCATGTTCGAGCTTGACCAGATGAAGCTCAGCTTGGGCTTGGTCAAGAGAGAAGCCCAAAAACGCCACCTATTTTCCAAGCTCTGACAAATGGGCTTCGTACGGAGCAATTCTACTGGACGAGGCCATCACTTATTTTGTTTAAGTAAAATTGGATGTGTTAAATCCCTATATTTATACTAATCATGTGATCACTGTTCAACAGCTATATTAGAAACTGTCAAAATTCTTAAGATAAAACCAATGAAGTTTACATTTTATATGAACATAAAGATACATTTAATTAGATCATGAGGGATTTCCATTAATGAAGCATTGGGTCGTTACATCCTCGACATGCAACACGGTGGATGGAGCATGTGGTTCTAGAGATGAAGCAGCTAAGGTAGATGGACCAGGATTTTGAGTGGTGGTTGAGGAATAATCCAATTCCAATGGAGATGGTCACTCCATCCTTCCCCATTGCATGGGTTGATCGGATCGAACACCCGCTATGAAGTCATCTAAGTTGATCGGATGCAGATTATTGATTGATGGATTTGAGGATCCTCATTTACTTTTCTATTAATGTTGTCTAAAATTCCCAAAATTATTAGTTTCATATATATATATATATATATATATATATCCAGCACGGTGATATTACCAGAGTATTGAGTCTAACCCCATATGTGTTTTCCCTTGTTTCCTAGAATCTAGCGCATGCGACCTCCCATTACTCACTTATAAGATAGGAACAAATAATCAAGATTATAATCATCATATGAGATGGATTTTTGTAGGATTATAATGTTTATAGAACCAATGATGTGCTCTTCTTCTGATGAGGATTCCATTTGGTGGGGAGGTTCACATGCTGCATACCTTGCAGGGAAGAAATCTGTAAGAGACGAGGCTTTCTTTCAAGGAAAATATGACTATTCCTTATATGTTTCTTCCCATATCTGATGTTTACATCCATACATGATAGCCATCTCAAAAGTATCATTTCTTTGGAGGATCTATAGAATTTTATTGGTACTATGACTTTAGTGCACTGTGATCTCAATAAACTATTTTCTGAGTCATTCAATTTTCAATCTTTTGTGCTCACTTGGCAGGGACATTCTACCATCCATCCTCAACTCCCAACCAGAAGAGTCCTTGAAGACAAAAAAGTTTTTAAAATAATAATCTATACTTAAATGGAAATATAAGTAATCATGATGGTCAGTGTGATTGAATTTATCATGCCTCCTAGGCTATTGAATCGTGAGACGGGTATTATCCTTGCTGTCAAGAAATATCTCGAGAGATATTCATTTCGGAATAAAAATACATTATTATTTTATTCCCCAAATCCGGGGTGACCATGATTTGTCTATAAATCTTTCCAATGTAGTTTCTGTAGTTTCTACAACTCGATAAGAGGTGTTTGGTGGGTCTATGGTTTCCTAAGTGCTTGGATTGGCACTGATATGGTCATGAGAACTACATCTGCATATTCTACAATGCTTGGATTTACCCCTATGTTCTTGGGCATGGGTTTGGACAAAGTTAGAGTATTCTAAATATCATACTCAAGTTGATGTGATGTCCCAATTAAATCTCAGAACCCACATTGAAATTTCATGGCTATTAGGGGCTTATTCAAGTAATCGCAATGATTTTTAATAAAGATTTCTAGTTATTTTTCTTGTGAGTTGGTGAAACTGAGTGAATAATTAAACCATTACATTTTGATATAAAATTATACAGCATCTTATTCATGAATTACATGTAGTTTTTCAGGTTGATGATCATCATTTTTTTATGTTTCGAAATGAACTGATAATGGAACTGATAATGAATCTATTCCCACCTTGTAACCGATCATGCTAGTAGACAGTTATACCAAATAGATGTTAGCCCTATTGTAGTCTAATCGAAACACATCATATTTATTACCACTTTTTTATCTCAAGGGCCCACCATTAGAACACATTGGGAGAAAAAGTGTGTGAGATGCTTCTTAGGATATCCTAGACCATAAAAGGTAAATGTTTCATGATGTTTTGTGGAGTTGGGGTGTCATCCACCCATTGCAGATATGGCTCTATCTCATGTTGATATTCTACGTGTCAACCATCCATGGATCTCATTCGAGTATCTATGGATTAAATGGCTATTAATATCTCTAGGGGTAATACTATCTAAGACATAGCCTCTCTATAAGGAGTGGGTGGGAGTTTATGAGGGGGTCCTACTTTCATATCCCACTGATCATCGATGCATCCAATAACTAAATGATTTCATTATTGAGGGAGAGTTTGGGGCCACAATAGAGTGATTTCATGATAATTTCAAATATCAAAATTTATATAGACCAGATTCTTATATTAAGAGCAATATGATATTTAGATACCACTCTATCTAGAAGATTATCCATGGGAGGAAGAATATATGTCTCCGACTAGAGATGATACTTAGTGGGAATGTTTCCCCTGAGTAGCTCCTCATTGATATTTTGAAGATCCTATATTTATATCTAATACATTGACAATTATTCATAACTAGATAGAATCTAAGATGTATTTTTTTATTTACCTTTATAATTTTCAATATTCCACTGAGGATGTGGCAACACATTATTCCACGATGCTAAATTTTGAAGCCATCTTTGGTTCTGGGTGCGCGCAACCTCATTTGGTGCATTAAATTCACCCTCCACATGGTGTTTTTTTCATGTTGTGTCCTTACACATATGAATATTCAAAAATTTCTTCCATGTTAACATTTAATACATTCAAAAAGGAATATCATGAATTGGTGGTCATTCAATTTCTTTCCACACACCAATCTGGTCAATTATGGCATCCATACGGGTCGTTATAAAAACCCTTAGCCTTATTGGGCCATTTTGTCTTGTATCCATGGTGGGGTATGATATTTTTTATACTTATCTCCTCTCCTATTTGTTTATGAACAATATACGTGAGGTAGATTATAGGCATTATTATTGGGTGATCCCCTACAATATTACATTTTCCTTGCAATGGGAGAAACTATGGGGACATTGATCATTGATTACTTTCTCCCAATATATTGAATAATTATTCCATCTATGGTGTTGATGATTACAAAACATATCCCAGTCATATAAGGTGGGGTTCAATTGCGCCCCCATTGTTATCAATTCGTCCTATTTTCGAGGATCTAATGACACTAGTCGGACAATTATTGATTCCCAGGATGGACATTAAGATATTAGTGCCTCGATTCCAGTTTGGTGGAGATGCTATGTAATGATGTCTAATGTATCCAGGGTCATTTCAGGGTACAATAATCTAGGTGGTGGTTATTGATATAAAATTGTACCCAGCCCATTATGATGCGTTTCACTTTTGGGTACCGATGGTATGCCCTAAATACTTTTTGCAATTTAAGACCTAAGGGGTGGAGGTGGAGGTAGATATTTTATTATAATATGGGTGAGATTCCACTATTGTATGAATTCTATAGTATCATCTATTATGGTCTTCATGATGTGGTGTAGTTATGCTCTCATGGATGTAGGGGGAGATAGAATCCCATGACGGGGATCGTTTATTTCCATAAGTTGTTCAGGTTATCAAAACATTGATTTATGTCAATAAAATGTCATATTATTTTTCTTGAAGATAATATAATGATATAATTTTTCCCACCCTACCTCCTCATCTCTTGTTTCTGGGAACCGTCTAGGTGGGGGAATTATGTTTAAGTGACCAACATGCCCGAGCATTACCTGGTCCCCTGATTTCGCCATAAGATATAACATTGCAGGATGTCATATCTGTGAGGATGTTCTATTCTAGGGGATAGGAAAAAATGAATTTCATCATAATTTCACCATACTACAATAGGGATTACTGATGTGGATTTTATGATCAGCTACAGATTCATCATGTTGAAATAACAGTAAGTCTATTGCAAATTTTCATTGTGGTTTTTCAATTTTGGAATTCAGACCATAGAGATACAAGATTTGTCAAGATAGAAATATATAATCCTAAAATTATGAAGGTCACACTCATATCCTGGATAATAGAGATATTATTCCTTTAGTCAGTGGTGATTAGCATATATATTCAGGTAAGATAAAGAATACACTATTTTTATTGCTCATTCAGGATCTCATAGATGGAAGTGTCGTGGGGCAAGAACCTAATAGGGAGGTTGTTTCAGGATAAATATCCCCTTATGTCATTTTTTTCCTCCTCCTCCGTAGACATAAATGCCTCCATTCTATCATACCATAAAATATGTCTATGATGGTCACCTGCTAACCGGAGTGGAGTGTTGTTGGAATTTTTTGGGGAACAATATCTTGTTGACATCAGTGTTTTGAGTACCTCTTTATAAGGTGTCTAGGACTGATTCCCCTAAATATATTGATTTTTCTAAACCAATGGATAATTTCTATGACCATGGGAGATATCATTGTGGGTTGGTTGTCCATTGTGTATGTCAAGAGTAGAGTCTTGGTGATCCATCTCCACACTACCATGAGGAAGACAATAGTGTTGATGAACGCCTTCTACATCAGATTTGATAGAAGAGTTGAAGAAACCGTGTGGTGTTGAAAATGTGTCCCAAAAATCATTTTATAAAATAAAATTTAGATGATTAATAATATGAGACCTTTCTGGCATCATGGTTTGAATATGTTGAACTTATTTTTTGGGTTGTGCATGGAAATGAGCATTTTGTATTACGATTTTTATATCATTTCTATAATCATAATGTGTTGTTGGAGTATGGGAACACTAATGAGAATCAATTGAAATTTTCTAATAATCATTCTAATTATTGAGAATTATATAAGAATTTCTTGATGAATGTTCCACTCTCACATGGTAAGCCTCAACAAATATAGGGGTATGAGCCCGATATTGAGCCTCTGGAATATTCCATTATTCTATCTTAGAAGGAGAGTGAACCTACACCATGCAAGTTATTCTCTCACATCGAGATCCACAGTTTGAAATAAAGTATGATCATGGTAAAAATATTCATTCCCCACTATAATATATAGACAACCCTTCAATATGGGTGAAGGGATATGAGAATCCTCCTACAATGACTTGGAATGATGTTGGTGCAGTCGTTCATCAGTGGAAGTAGGAAAATTCAACTTTGTTTTTTGATCTATTCGACTATGCAAGGAAGATTCATTGATAGTAATATGGGAATACCCTGAGGTTAGATCCACTCTCATCTAGTTATCCTTATCCATAACAGGGTGATATTCCCGATCCCCGACCATTGGAGTATGTTGTGGGATTTTTCCATAGGCATGTGCCCCAATCCCCAAGAGTGTGTCACTTTCACCTAGTGGGCCATTATTGGAACATGAGTATGATTCTGGTATGATGCCCCACCCTTCATTAAAATATGGATATAATCCTCTTGGTCTATATCATTATTGTGTGTTTTCTATGATACAACAACTGGATAATGATGATTATATTGTAGCATTACCCTGGATAAAGGGATGGGAGTATGTGCATGTAACTTTATCTAACATAGTGCTCAAAAATGCTGACAGAGATCTTCACCTATAGATAAAATATATTTGCATTTTAAGAATGTGTGTATATGGAAATAAGCCTACACATTTTATATCCCTCATATATATTGATTTGATGTTTCGATTGATGTGGGGATATGTGCTCACTTCTTCCCCCTTCTCCCATTAGAGTGTTCCAATTTTATAGGGTATGGGGGTTGGAGTATGAGCCTCCCCCATTCTTGTTTCCATATAGGAACGTATATTTCTTTTATGTGAGAAGGGGTATTAGCCTTCTTGATAGTCCCTATCAGAGTATGCTTCCAGGGATTGTCTATGGTAGAGAGGACATGTACCCTCTCCTGAATGGATATTGTAATATACCCATAGGTCTGTACTAGGTCAGTAGGTATTTGAGCCTGATACTAGTTCATATTAGAGTATACCAGTTGATATATTCATCTTGTGTAGAAATATGATCAATCCCCTTAATTTATAATTCGTTTCTCCTTAGATGAGTCTTCCATGTAGCTCGTGCATGGGCCTCAAATAAATTAACACTTCAGTTGGTACCCCATTCATGAGACTGATTTGTATTGACGAAATGATGTCAGTGACGGCGGTCAACAAGAACCCTCCTTAGTCGATCCTAGACAGAATGTGATCCATATTGTTCTTCTTGGTTCACCTTCATTGGATATGGAAGGTTGTTTTTGTCGATCTCTGGGGATATGCTCCCGAAGCGGTTGGTCATAGGGAGGAGGGATGCTGGCTTAGCAGCAGCCTTAACTGGGTGACTTGAGTCCTCTGTAGACTTTCATGAAGAATCACACATGAATTTTCCGTTTTCCTGAATGTACCATATTAGTGGTACTCCCAAATCATTGGATTCACAAACTACATATATAGATATCTTTTATTCTTGATCGCTTTATTACTTGCAGGGGTCACAGAAGTGGAAGAGGTTCTGAAACAAGGGATGGATTATGAATAATTTTCTCATGTTGGGATGACACAATCACAAAGAATACAAGAAACAAGGTTACCAATCAGTCTTATTATGTGGGTATTAAAATGATCAACCAAATATGCATGTTAAAAAAACATTTTTCTATTTCGTTTTCATCCATTCTTCATGAGTGGATATGTCAGGGAAATAGTGAATACACAAGAATACCGATTTATGTTTGTCATACTACATTGTTTTTTTAAATTTTTTTCCAAAAAAATTGTACTTTGATATTCATGTGGTTTCATTAGTTTTTTTAATATACGGTCCTTCCAACATAGCTTTATGGGTTGTAACCAAACATTTTTCTAATTTAGAGATTCACTTTGGGATAACCATTTTTTTCAAGTTTTGACATGGAATGTTTGAGGGGATCAACATTTATAGATGGATTGAGTGTTATTTTATGGTATCATTAAATCATGTACATATAGTTTTGAATTGGTTACTTATTCTATTGAAACTCCCATGGGTATCCTTATCTGTTGCAGGGTACATAGATTATTTCAAAAGGATGGTGCTCATCTAGGTTTTCTAGGCCAACAACTCTTGGGAAGTTGCATTGGGTGAGAGTATAGGATGTTAGGATCATCACACCTTTTTGGTGGGAGTAATTTCCCACTTTGGGACTCTATTACATATTTAATATATGTTCATGAATCTATTCATATTCCCAATACGTGGACGGTTACCCTAATAAATCCACTACAGGTTAATATTATTTTATATTAAAAATATTAGGATATTTGTAGTTAATCTATCTATATGTATCAAAGGCTCTCAATCATTTTCAGTAATGGGAGGTTACATATATTTTGATTCTGTATAAAAATGTGCTTCAAAATATTTTCCAATTTATGGAATATGTGAGTATCTTGAGAAGTGTATTGATCCATTTTGTGGCGTCATACGTATCATAGTTATTGCATGAATCAAAAACCAAAATGTTCATGTACATCCATAGGACCATTTCCATGCTATATACCCCTGTATATTGAGTTTCTATATTTGTTCCATATGTAATGGATATCCATGATGTTAAATTTAGTGTTAGTTGTGCCCCCCAAGCCTATGTGAGCTATGATTTGTGTGAGAAACTAGAGAGTATAATATGATCGGCCTCAAGGAGTCTGGATATAGAGAATGATTATTAGAATAGTCCTTCATGTGTTTGTTATATATATTATTCATTGAGAAGGCATCCTTCGTATCTTGAGTATTTTAGGAATCATAGACATCGTAGTTCATTTTTTATCAGGGAATTACAAGCTACGGCTTCCCTAGATGATCAATATACGGATCAAACCAAAGGGGAAGGTAGACTTTGTATCATTAGTATGACATCAAATAGATTCATCATAGTTCTCTTTCTTTCATTAATTACTCACTGTGGTTTTAATATACCATTGTGAAGGTTTATAGGTATGATGTCATGATAATTATAATTTCATAAGCTAGCATGATACATGCTCGTTATGAGAAAAAATGGTCAACATGTAATATATTCCATTGATTTGAGAAACATCCATAGATAATGTAATTCTCCCTTACTGATTAATATGGAGATTTAACCTTGAATAGAGGTAGCATACTAATCCTTGATATGGAAGGAATCACATTCTTTGTAGTTCCCTTCGTGTTGTGAATTACACACTAAGGATATCATATTGATCAAGGCTTACACACCAATGAAATAAAATGACACTCATGTCATGAGATTCCCTATTGACATATCCTTATTTAAGAGAGTTAATCTCATGACCCAGTTGGTATATCCTATAATCCATTGTATGGCTCACTCGATATATATGGACAATATTGCAGGATCTAGTGTGGTATTGTTTGAAGGGTGTTTCATGTCTTGGATGACACCTCTAAGAGACATAATGAGTCCTGATCGACATATCTCGGCGACATCACATGTATTAGATGACATTACCATTGGGTGTTTCAAGAGCTTGGTTATCGTTTACAAATGCTTTTAAAAGACTCGGATGACATGGGGGAACCATTATTTGAGTTTGTCAATGGGTCTAAAGGATGTCGTGACCCCTGGTTGATATACCCATATGGTTTGTGAGATAAAAGTGGTGTCTATGGGAGTATTTTTTTACCTCACCCAGGCATGTTTGGTGTATTTTTCATGTCCCATCGAGCATTCCTATGGTGTGTCTCAAGATCTAGGTTAGATGTACTGGTGTTGTCGAGTGCCTTTGAATGATACACATAAATAGAATGAGGGTTACTAATCATGTCTGTTCATTAAGACTTATGACTTAGATCTTGGTTATTTCCCTTATAATATTAATACATAGGTTATTTTCAGTTTCAGTTATCTTCAATCACACATTATCCTCTGGGATAGCTGGATGCCCTTCACATAACCCGCCAGAGGTCCTTCACACGATCTATGAATGATTATGAAAATTAATTTATTTATAGTGAATTGCTACTTTGACTGCCCAATGGTACATTACATAACAGAAAGCTAATAGGTTGTGTGGTTGCACTGAGATATCCATATATGTTGATTGTTGAACCCTCCTATGTATGGGCATTTGGAGTGAATAATATCTTTGAGAGTAAACCCTTTCTTTGTTTTGAAGCGTGGAATTTATAGGCCTCTCCCCCTTGGATACTCACTGGTTTGTGTGAAATATCCGGTGTTAGTCGAGGATGGATTCATCAAAGGGTTCTGGCACCATGATGATTCATGAGCCTCTCCAATGGACAACTTTGGGTGTGTCCCCTGATGTTTTTCCATTGCGAGTCTCCTCCCCCAGTGCTTCATTCAGTTGATTATTTTTTATTGTTGACGACTTGTTTGATCATGAAGACATGTCGAATCACCTCACTGTTGTCACGTTGATATGGCCATGGGAAATTATGATATCTGAGTTCCTTTTGGAAATAAATAGAGAGACCTCAAGTGACATGCATTGGGGTCTCCCGGGACCACGATGCGGGTGCCTTGGGTGTGTCGCATGCCATTCAATGACCGCGAGTACCTCTTACCTCCTCCCTTTTGATCTATTTTTTTCTATTTTTTTGGATAATTTCTCATGTGGAAAAGATGGTTCGTATTTTGAGTGTATAAGAATATCATGAAAAATATGTCTGCTAGTGTCATGGAGTCTCTTGGGCCCACCCAATGATTTCTATGAAATGAGGATGACATGTCAAAGGTCTTCTGTGAGGTGACACTGATGTCTTATTGTTTTGTGCGGATCGCTCATAATATGCATAGTTCTCTCTTAGTGACAAGGATCCTCTATCATCTTCTACCCTTTATTGCCTTGGATTTTTGAAATGTAGGATAAGAGGACTTTTCTATTCGATCGATTCTCCTTAAGGGATTTTATGCATCTTAGTGATGATTTGACGCATGATCAACATTGCCATGGGAGATATATGTCTTGGAATATCATCCCTTATTATTTATTAAGGGGTTCTTGTAGTTTTTTGAGAATATACTAATGACAAATCATTTGGCATGGGGGTTTTTATTTGATTGTCAGCCTATGGGCATCGTTTTTACGAAGAGACTTCATAGGGAAGGATCATTAAAGGGTCATATGAGGGACCTTCCATGGGAGATGTGAAAATAATGAAGACTTCTTGTGACCTCGAAATGGTAATGTTATCATGAGTCTTTTAGAGGCTCTATGAATCTTAAACCATCCTATTAATACCTGATTATTTGGGAAATGATATCCATATTTGGTTATTTCTAACTTTTGGATTTTTCCAGTGCTTATTTGGCATGCGTTAAGAATGAATAATGCCTCTGACCTTACTATACATCATATTAATGGATTTTTATGAATGATTAAAAAATTAGCTTTGCTAATATTTATTTGAAATATTCCCCCACTACCTTCAAGGATAAATTTCAACATAAATTTCATGAACTCATGTGCACCATGACTTTTGGGATGTTAGGGTGAGTTTCACTCTCAACCTTGTATTTTTTAAGGTTGTGTCTAAAATATATTGGATGCTTTTGTGCGTTTGAGGGAAATATATGGGAAATTATTAACGAAAGTAAATTTCTAGCCCATCATGAATGAGATATCATATTTATTGAATAAAACCTAACACATATGGTGTTGTATTTGAAGAATAAATCGAAAAGAATCTCATGGAAAATAATCTCCTATGGGATTGAATGATTGACACATCTAAAAATAACAGGTTTAATATAACTCATACGTAAATGGTGGTGAATAAGGGGACTGGTGCACTGTCAAAAATGTATCTTTTGAAGGCGATCATGATGTGGTCATTTGTGATCCCACACATATTTTCTCCTATGTGGCCCATGATTTGAGGGGTGAAACACCAAATTACATATCTAAACATATTATGTAATTCCCTTTAGTTGTTTTTATTTTATATCACGATGATTGGGATGAATTGGTCTAGATTCATTCCATTAAATTATTAAATAACTAAAATTAGATAATAAATAAGTTAATTGTGTAAGGATAATAAATAATTAACTAAAAGTAGAATGACCATGTTATTAAAGTCTATTGTCTCATAATTTTATATAATACTAATAATATTTAACTAAAATAAGTAGTTGATAAACTAGTGTGGACGTAACATAATTAATTATTTAAGTGTGTTACTATAAATGATACATAAATGAGTTAATGTGATGATAGAAATCACATTTCCTTGGTCATTTTAGGGAATATAATTTTTTTAATAACAAAATTTTCTAATATATTTAATTATAAACGGTAGAACTTATGGTTGTGACAGTGAGTTAACAGTTAGGATGAAGTAAATATATTATCAGGGGATGGTTATTTCAATCTAAGTCTGTGGAATGGTCAATAATTAAATAGAATATTTTAACAAATATAATGTGAATGATGAAAATGATCATGAAATATCATTGAATTTTGTAAATAATTAAGTGAAATCTATAAAAAATGATTCAGATAGTTTGGAACAAACAAGTGGTCATTAGTAGAGTAGTATTGATGATTTTTAATCACTATAACAATGTTATATAAGGTTTCGTTAACATACCAATCATTATAGAGTTTTGGATGTTAATTCAATTAGGTTAAGTCTCCTCATTCTATTGAAAATCATAATGATTTAGGTTGAAAATGATGAACAATATTATATATAATCATTTACCAGTAGATATAGTATTTATGAGGGGATGATATATATATGTAACCCTATAGATATTGATATCCACTAGTAGTCTAGTATATTGATATTACATTGGAGATGGGTATTTCATATTACTTCTAAAATTATATACATTATTGGAATTGTAGGTGTTCATTTCATCTGATATATAAAAATTAATTGGTAATGTGTATTAACTATATTGCATCTTAGGGAGGTATATAAATGCATTTATCCTCACATTCCATGATATGTGCATCACATATATTAGTGTGACCAAAGTCTATTGTGGGTTGTGAGATTTTTTCTATTAATATAACATTGTTATTTATTGCCCGTGAGGTAAGTGAGTTGTGGGTAGTTTGATCAATATTGAATATCATTATGGTTAATGATTATGATTATTGATGTTGACTTATATTCACATTACTTTATTTCAATACACATAAAATATATGTGGTTATATTTTCTTTATGATGAACGATAGGACCATACATGGTATTTCTATTCTCACCCATATATGTTCACTTGAATGTTGTTTTTAAAATGCCCCATGTTTTTAGGAAATATATTTTTTCCATCATATATTTATTTATAATTCTAAAATTTTGTTTCTATTTCTTAATGATAATAGAATAAGAATAGCTAATAAGGCATAAAAGATAAGAACTAATCTAACAACACATCATTCATTTATAATACATAATTATAAATTGAGCTTAATAAACTATGTATTACACATAAAAGATTATTACTCACCATGAACTATCACACACTTTAATGTGAATGAATTATATATAGATAATGAATATGAAATAATTAGATGTTCAACACTAACAGAACTCCGTGATCATCAAAATTAATAAGGAAAAAAATAGAAAAATAAATCATACAATGAAGAAAAAATATTTTTATGCGAAACTATGTTATGAGATCAAAAAAATAAAATCAATTGAAATTTGTTGTGCGGACTATGAAGTTTAAATATAATGAATGATTTTATGATGTCTATATACATTACTAAAATCTAATCGATATATATATTATCATTGGAAATATGGTCAATAAATATATATGTGTATATATATTCATATATATACATTTTGTGTATTGGAATCCTGTATTGTAGGTATTAAATTTAAAACAAATAATGGATTATAAATTATGATATAAATTTTCAAAATTAATGTTTTAAAATAATATATATGTGCGTCACAAATTTACATAATTATTATTAAGGTAATATATATTTTATTTATAATATAAATTCAATGAAAGTAATATAAATGTATTTTGGAAAATAATTTTTTAGAATTTAAATAATAAAGTTAATGGGTATTTTTTAATTTTTTTTAAATATAAAATTAATATAATTAAAAAATTATATTTTAAAAAACGATATATATTTTACACTAAAATTTTCCTACATAGAAATTTTTATTATATAAGATATAATATATTGAAATTATCTAAATTATAACATTATATGAAATTATATTAAGAACACTTAATTTATAAAAGCTTCTATTTATGAATAAAAGTAGTTTTCAATTATATAATTTTTAATTTGAAAGTTAAATTTACAATTTCTAGAAATTAATGATTTTAAAATACACTATATTATTTAATTAATCATTTTAGAATTAGATTAGTGAAATTTATTTATATTTTCATATAAAAAATTATTTATAAGTGATTGTGAAAAATTAATATTTTTTCAAAATCTAAAACTTTAATGAGATTATCATAATATAAATTTGATCTAATGTTTTATGAAACTATTATTATAAAAAATATATATATCTAACAATTAAAATAAATGATATAATAAATCATTTTTGAGTTTCTAAAAAAACAATCTTAACATTTTGGAAACACCAATAACATTTTTGATAAGATTATTAGTTTGATGAGATTAAAATAAAAATTCTATTTAACCATATTTGGAAACTAATTCAATGAAAATGAATTCAAAATTAAAATTAAAATTACCATGTTATTTGATAAATTCAGTATCATATTTTATCATAAATATATTGTTCATAAACATTAATGGTAAATATTATGATAATTGTGACAATGGTATTTTATTACGATTTTTAAAAAAAAATTAATTTATATTTTATTTTGTTAAATTATTATATAATAATTAATTATGATAATATTAATATTTAACAAATATAAAATTATATTAACCCATGTTTAATTTTTAATCGATACAAAATATGGTTTTGAACACTTAATGAATAGAAAATAGTTTTTCTAATAACAATAATTATTCTATACATTAATTATTTAAATTTGAAAGTTAAGTTTAAAATACTATGGCATTACTTATAAATATTTGAAAACTTGTAAATCCATTTCTACTTATCTGAAAACTAGTAACCAATATATAAAGATAAAATGATCAAAATAAATTTCTATGAAAAAAGGCTTCAAACATGATTAAAATATGTGTGTAAATTTATAGTTGATGTTTTTTAACTTATATAAACAAAAAAACACATTATTATTAAATTTAAGAACCATTTAAATTGAATTGTTTTATTCCATTATTGACAAATATTCTGTGTCTAGAATAGTGTAATTTTTTCACTTATAAAATGGGGTCAAATACAGCCACTCAATGTTTCAAATTACTGTAAAAATTTACCTAAACTTAATACCAACATTACTATCTTATAACTAAATTTCATGAAATGATGTCCATGGGTACCTTATGCTTTCCATGTCCCATCATTTTCGTGGATATGTTCAGCAAAACGATTAATGTACAAAGTGAGTATTAAATTAACTATATATGTTTCTTCTTAATTTTCCTCCTAAAAACTTTTTTTATTAATTTCTATATAATAAAATAATTATTTTTCATTTAATTATGTGTAGATATATCGGTTGAAAAATGGTTATTTATTACTTTTCATTAACTATGAGGAACATAAGAATGTCAATTATGCATTTTGGCAGACTGCCACCTCCACAATAAAACATATTCTGTTTTTTCACCACATCGTCTATTCGATCATCATAATTATGTAATTGAAGAAAAAATGAAATATATATAACATATATAATATTTTTAATAGCATAATTATAATCCATTCTCGCAACATCTCATTTTTTCTAAATTACAATTTTAATAATGTTTTGGGTAGACTACTGCCTCTTTAAGGTAATGTGTCTCATTTTTAAGTTAATTTACTGATATTTTTGATAAAATCACTTAAAATGATTAAAAATATTAAAAATGTATAATTATACTCATTATTATTAGGTAGTTAAAATATTATTCCATAATACAACACATTCATGACCATAAACATTGAAATTTTTTTGTCTCTTCATGTTTTGGTCAGTATAACTACCCACTTGATCAATTCAATAAAACTCTGTCAATAAATGGTATAGATAGATAAACAACAATATAAGTAAATTTTAATAATAAAATAATTTTATTTATAAATATTTTGAATATATTATCTCCAATGATGTGATGTTTTTATCACCCACTATAGTTAATTAAGACAACATTCTTTTTGTAAAATGAGAGTTCTAAAATCATATAACGTCTTAGGATTATGTCATGTGCTTGTTTAGAAATTTTTATGGGCCAATTATCTTTCCATGGGTTCATTAATATATATTTATGATAAATTTATGTTTAAGACATATATAATTATGATGATTAGTATTGTTGTATATCTATCTCTAATATATTGGTTTAATTTTATATTTATTGATATAGTAATTCATTTACATAATGGGAATGTGACCACATGCCTGGAATAGTAATTATTCTCTCATTTTAGGCAATAAAATAATTTTTTTCACTTATGTATAGGTATTATGAGTTTTCTCACCATGGTTATCCTAAGATTAGTGTTGTTCTAATTTAATTTATTAATTATCATGATATGTCAAATTTACATGGTGATATTATTTTTCAAGATGTTTCATGATTTTTTATTATGCATTAATTTTAGGGTAGTTTACACTCTTATTTCATGATCATACAATTTTATTAATATTCAGACATAATTTGAGGAAATTAATATACCTTTTTCATCATTAATTATTATTTTTATTACATTAGGTTTCTTTATCTGGTTTGAAGATTATTTTAAATTGTATCATGATCAGTCAATATAATTTTTCTCTTCTCCTCGTGTCCTCCTCTATATTTAAGATCTGATATACTTCGATATGTCTTCCCTTACTGGGAATATGATCTCACCTAATTATTATCTTTCTAATCCTATAATAATGAAGGTATTTATATAATGAGAATTTTCTTGAAAAAGGTATATGGGAGTGTGGCTATTGGGAAATTTTTCATTGTATAGAAAATAGGATGCTTATTTAAATTTTATTAAGACCCAATAACTATATTGACTTAGGATTTCATAAAATTTGTTATATATAATGTTTACATCATGAAATTAATGTATTAATTTTGATATTATCATCATTTCTCTTATTATTTTGTATTATAGAAGGTTTTACATATTTTTTTAAATTAGATTAAATACTTTTTTTGAATAAAGAGAGTATAAAATTATTCCAAAACATACGTATAATTCAAATTATCAGATTGAATACTAATTTTTATCTATTATAGAGTCTTATTATCCCAGAAATTACATCCCTATATTGACACTAGAAATTTGATGTTACTCGGGAACATATTATATTAGGGGTAATCATCCTAAAAAGGCTGGTTGAGAACTGGATTAATCATTACTCCACTTCAAAATGAGTGGGATAAAACAGAAAAATTTGATATAAACTATTTGGGGATATGATGCGGCTAATCACAGTAAGTTTACATGAGATTATGAATGATATATTTCCTAATTATATTAATGAATTAAATTTTGAACATTGATAGAACAAAACATAATGCATAATATGTAGAACCAATTGAGTTATATGATGAACCATGGGTGACATATTTAAAATTATATTATAATAGGTTGAAATTACTGTTTAATTGGAAAGAACATTTTTTTAATTATATTTATTATGAAATTATAATTACTGTGATTAAATTAGATACTATTATAAGGAACATGATTTTATTATTTTTTGGAAAATTGATTTGGAAAAAGAATCGGTTCAATTTATGCCGCTTCAAACTCATGAGGCATTGCTCTATAGACATTTTTTTTCTTTAATTCTTGTGAATATTACTATATTACATTTATTCTAGATGTTATAGGTTACCTATTATTTTATAAAAAAACATAGTTTATATAAATATTGATGTTATATCATGAGTTATCATTATCTATTAGATTCCAATATGTGTATTTTTTTGTATGTATTATTAAAAAAAATATGACCAAATTAATTTGAGGGTGTGATATAGAAAACTACTTTTTTAGGAATCACATTATTTCGACAATTTATAATACTATATTTCTAAACTTTATTTTTATATTTTTTAATGTGAATATAAATATATTAGGTATTAAGTCATTTAGGATAGAAATAAAACTAACCACACTATATTCATTAATAGTAAAACATTACAAAAATATAAACTATTTATTACACACAATTTATTAGTTCCCACTTTGTATTATTAAATTTTATAAGATTTTATAATTTAAATGGGGGTAATTAATTAAAAAGAATAATTTCATCAATACTTGGAGATTTCATAGATCATCTTCATCCATGATGGTAAAAAATTAACAAAAAAATACAATTAGGATACTTAGAAATATAAAAGTGGAAATCATATTATGAGATAAAAAAATAAAATGTTTATAAATGGGAAGTGTGACTTAAAATGTTTGAATTTAATGAATGAATTTAACAGATAAAGTTATTGAAATGAATTATGGACATTACCAATATCATCTTTAGAAATATGGTCATTGTAAATATAGTCATTATAAATATGGTCATTGGATATACAAGTACCAAATAAAGATACTAAAGATATCTATTTTTAGTAGTAAATTTAAATTAACACATGAATAATAAATAATGATATCAGAAAATAATATTAACGTACTATAAACTTATATATCATTCTTAAATGTGAGTTAAAATTACTACAATTAAAAATGTTTGATATATTATATTTATAATATATAAATAATGTTATTAATATCATAGTATTAGTGTAATTAATATTTTAGAATATAAGTAATTATTTTTAGACGTATTTGTTAAAGATTAGTTAATAAAAATTGGATTTTTAAAAGAACATCATAGAAAGTGTTATATATTTTATGTTTAATATTTAAATATTTTCAAATATTAATATATGTATATAATATATTAACATTAAAAAAATTAAATTGATCTTAAATGACATTAAAAATTATTATTTTTTAATAACATCTTCTATTTCTATTATTTTTATTTTTATTTATATATTTTATCCATATTTAAATTTTTTATAAATTGTAGATTTTGTTTTTATTATTCAAATTAAAATAATTTTTTATTTTATAATGAAAAGATTAGATTAGGTTCTATTTTATATACCATTATTAAATAATTAAATTTTATGTGAATAGGGGAAATGTCGCTATTTAATATAAATATATTAAAATTATCATAATTTCTGAATGAAATAAAATATTACGAAACCATTTTTATATATAATATATATATAATGAATAAGTAATATAATTTATTTAACAATACTATTTTGAGTTTATAAAAAAGATGTTTAATATTTTTTAAACTCATGAAAATTTTTACACTAACATGTATTTTTATGCAGATACATGAATTTTTTCCACTTTTAGAAATTATATCTAAATAATATTTTTACAATTTAAGAAGAAAATTCTAATATTAATTGAAAATTTTAATTTTAATAATAATCATGGACATGAGTTAAGAGTAAAGTTAATTTATTGCAGTAATGCTGATACAATTATTGTTTTAAAAGAAGACTTTTATTAAAAATTATAATTATTTTCTTATAAATTAAATAAACATATTTTATATATTTAATCTAATATTTTTTAAGAAATATATAAAAATATATTTACTTTTTAATAAATACGAAATAATTTTATGAACACTTAATGAATAAATATTCCTTTTAATAAGGAAATAAAATTTTTTATACATTACCAATTTTAATTTCATTTTTCATTTGGTAATATTAGAAATTAAGGTGGATTAAATTAAAATTAAAATATTAATACTAATCCAAATATTCTCTTTGATTTCTCATTTTAATATTTTAGTAGGTAAAAAATTACTTCTATTAAAACAAGTTACGTAAATATAAAAAAACGTAACCAAATATAAGAATAAATAACTTCAAACATGACTAAATTATGGGTGATAATATATAGTTGAGTAATTCCTGAACAAAAATATCACCAAATTTATTTATTTAACACTTTTGGACTTATTCACTACTGAATAGTTCTATTTTATTATTGAAAATTAACGGTTAAGTTCCTTTTTCATTACTTATAAAAGGGGATCAATTACAACATCTAAAATTTACAGACAACATTAACAATTTCAAGGAATCCAACCCCAATTTTACCCTCCAAAATGAACCTTTCATGAAAATAATCTCGTTTTCACTATAATTCATCATTATCCCCATCCTACTTGGAGACTTTAAAGTGAACATCCATGCACCAAAGTGAGTAATACTCTATCATTATCCCCATCTTTCAACTATTAATCTTCCAAACATATAATATAATTTGTAATAAAATAATTTAGTTATCATTATTATAAAAAATATTTATTATATTAATGGATCAATAATTATTTATGCCTTTTTATCCACATCAAAAAAACAAATGATAATTGATCATGTGCTTATGCGAACTGTCGCCTCAATGATGTGTTGTATTTCAATTTGTCACGAACATATCTCTTTGCTAGTTATAATGATTTAATTAATGAATAAAAGAGATATATGTAATTTTATTATTATTAGGAATAAAAAATTGTAATTCATCATCAATCACATTCACTCATTCATTGGGAAATGAAAATGTTAACCATTTATTTTACAAACAACCACCTTTAAAAAGTAACATGTTACATTTTAAATTCAATTTTATTTCACATTTATTAAAATAACATAAAATATAATTATTAACCAAAAAATATATAAAAATTTATTTTTATTTCTATATAATAATGATAGTATACTAAAATAAAAAAAATTATTCCCATAATTACCCATTAATTTTTGTATATTCACTTTTGGCTTGGTCTAACCACCAATATGGGTAATTTTTAAAAAACATACATAGATGAAAATTGGTAAATAAATAAAAAATATGTTATTTTTATTAAAAAATATTTATTTTTTAATATTCATTAATGTATATATAATGGATTTCACATAATATTAAAATATCATATTTAATCCTTAAAACGAATAAAATAAGCCAACACTAATTTCTTATCCATACAGCATGGATTACACTGTTATGGAATGTGATTATTTCATTATAAAAAAGGTAAATGATCTATTATATAAAATAAAGGTATACGTGAGTTATATTATTAATATTAATTATGGGGTGTTTGTATCTACATTATAAATAAACAAGGTAACATCATAAATTAAAAACACTTGATAGTAAATATGAATTGTAATATTATAATATATTTAACCAAAATTTAAATCAGTGATGTATATAAATGGAATTATGTATTAATCATTATCCAATATATTTTATTAAGAAATACAAACTTGTAGTATTAGGGGATAGTGTGTGATCAATTTTTCTTCAATATAATTTATGTTTTTTATAAATGAATTTTTGAATGAGTTGATTATAGTGTTTATAAATTCAATGTAATTCACAATATTTCATTAATCATACCCCTCCAATATATTATAATTTATACTATCTTCTGTTATTTGAAAATTATTTCTCTTCCCCAATAATTACATCTTTTATAAAATAATTCACAAAATAAAATAATAACAATGGTAAGGAAAACTATCACACATAAAAATATATCTTCTCTTCCATGTCTATGGTTTTTATATTGAAAGTATTTCATGTAATGAAATAAATATATATTTCAATTTTAGTTACTCATATTTTCCATTAGCTATTTTATGAAATGAATGTCTTTAAATGGTTCTCATATGTTTGTTATTTTCATAGAGACCTAAAAAGTTTAATAATGGAATTTAAGTTAATTGGTTAACACTATAGATTAATTATATTTATTTTTTTCTATTATTTTCAAGGATCAATTATTTGAATTTATATATTATAACAATCAACACAGTATTATCTATCCGTTAAAAAACTGAAATAAATTTTGACTTCAACGTTTATAATATCATTTAAAATATTTCTTTGAAAAATTCATATTTTCACATCTATAATTACCTATAATTTTATCAAACAAGAAGTGATGTTCTGGTGAAACTCTACATGTTATTATGATATAATTCCTTTAAGAAAATTATATATATATATATATTATTTTTATGAAAATTAGGAGAAACTATTTGTATTTTCTTTTGATATTTATGATTTTATTATGATTGATTTTTTGATTCACATATATTTATTCAATATGAATGTTGTGCTACTATACTAACCTCCATTAAATTGGAATACTTATATATATATTGATATATTATGGTTTTGTTTAGAAACAAATTTCAATATTGTATATTCACATAAAGGATTCATTATGATAGTGTCTGTTCGATTTTTCCTTATTGTTTATCAAGTTATTCCACAATTATATGATATTTAAATTTTTATTATATGTCATTTTTTCATGGTAATGATCTCTTTTATAATATTATACCAACATATGTTAGGCAAACACATATTATGTTTATTGAGATGTATTTTGAGTTGTGTCATAAATTTTATGCTACCTTATTGATATTTTTGTTATAATGTGTTAATAAATACTATTTTAGTTATTATCTTGTATGTTATCATTATATTTGAATAATATATATATTCTATTACCATGTTATTTTCCATATTAATGATCTGATATAGTATGATATATTTTTCCCTTACTGATCATCTGAGCTACCACTTTCATTGGATTACATTCCCTATGATATGATGTTTATTAATATGATGTGATATTGCAATAATGGAATATATCATAGTGATATTATGTGGAAAATACTCCATGAATTTTTAAAAATATATGTTTTTATAGATAATATAGAAGACACTTTGTTGTTAGGTCTCTAGTATGTCATACTATTTATGATATATATTACGAAAATCAGGAAACTTATATGTTATTTTTTTTATATTTTGTGATGGGTGCTTTATTTTCCATATAACTATGAATATATATAATTTTAAATGTTTTATGACCATATATCATGGAAATTAATCATTAATTTTGATAGTTAGTAGAGTAGAGATTAAATGATGACAACCACCCCTGGGTCACATGGATCAAGATTACATATGTTTAGGTTGTGTGTGTTGTATTTGAGGTTTATTTCTTATTTGATAAAAGTATACTATATATATATATATATTAATGTGTTTGTGTGCATTTATAAATTTTTTCATATATATATTTTTGTAATTTATAGAGAATCATGATGTATAATAGTTGGTGAAGATTTGATTTAGAGGTAACTGCACACTTTTTCTATTTTTTCATAGGCACAAGTTAGTAAAAAATAACCTTATAGAGGTTGGATTTTGGAGTCAACGTGCAGATGATAAAATTTAATATTGATTTGTAAATAACACCCCATGATTTTTGGGTTTGTATCTTTATAATAAAATTCAATATATTCGATATTTAATGTGCACAAAAAACTAAGATATTCTATTAAATATTAACAAGACAGTTAGAATAGAAATGTAACATTTAAAAACAGAAATGTGACAATTAGAATAATAACCTCACCTATAAAATTATATATAAAATTCATGTATCCAATAAATGAAAATATAATATATTTATATAATATAATCAGTAAATAAATGCATCAGAAATGATCAATCAAGAGTTCGATTTTTTGTAAAGTACATATATTTATTATAAATTTTATGATAAATATAATCAAATAAATGGGAATGTGTTTTCAAAAAATATATTGTTAAATAAATTTTTTTTCTTATGATTATAATATAATTTTTTGACACCGTAATTAAATTTTAAAAGTCTCATAAATTCATTTATTATTTTAATTACAGAAATCTTGAATATATGATAATTTTAATAAACAAATAATTTCTAATATTTATAAATTTATTTCAAAAAATGGGGTGAATTTTTTTAATTTTAAATGATTAGCATTTGTGGAGTGATTTTTTTGGATTTTTGTAATGTAGATGATTTTTTTTTGAATAGTGTAATGAGATAATTACAGGTATTTATCATTTTAGCCAGAAACATGAATATTTTCATCAGGTTTGACTTATTGATTATGTATGTGGAAACTATCTCAAACTAACATACTCTCATTACTATAATAATTTATAAGAATCAACACTATTGATTCTAATATCATAAAATAATAAACTAATGGTTAAAATATTCAAAAACACCAATCTCCTCACACTATAAACACCACCCCTAACCACCTCTTCTACACAAACATTCTAATAATTTGAGTTCACTAATATTATTCCTAATTACTCTACCAGTCCTATTACACACATTTTGTTCTTGCTGATATCATGAAAATATCATTTTCAAGTCTCGTAAGAGGTTCTCAAGGAGATGATAATCAAGTGGTAAAACCTTCTTCTTCACTTTCAATTCAATTAAATTTTTTATATCCATCACCTACCCTATATAAAGTAGCATGATTTATCCAATATCATATATATATTTATTTACTTAAATGTTATTATGTTAATGATATATCAACCATAAATTATCATCTCTTCCCCTATTTTTCTATAATGAAAACATCACTCGAGAGGTCATGATTAACCACCTTCGTGGATGATGATTGTTTGATTTCTAATAAAAACATAACGAAAAGATGTAAACCCATTACATTGATTAAAACATATTTTAAATTGTTTATTAAATCTTAATTAGCGTTTTGAAACAAATATATATATATATATAACATTAATAAATAATACAAAACTCGATTGTGATGATCAGAAAAATTCCCAAATAATCTAAATGGTTATTATTAAATGTATGTCTAATGAATCATCCATATATATAGAAAAGATAATTTGTTAGACCATTTAATATTCTGAATGATCATTAATAACATATAATTCAGTTTTGTTATACTATTCTCATTTTACATGATCTTTCATTCATGTATACATGTGATTTAATCATGAAAACCAAGGAAACGAACACTCTCGAACGTTGAAATTGAATCTTATAACTCATCAAAAAGGTCATAAATGAACATAATAAAACTATATTAAGTTGAATTCTTGTTCAGTGGTTAGTAATTAAATTTTAATTAATCTAATTTCATTATCAAGGACATTAAGTGCAAGTAAATAACTCTTTTGGACATATGGTAATGGATTCTTAATGAACAACCATTTTATGTTCAACATAAGATTTTTCTCATGTTTCCACAGTTTCATTCTGAATAATTCATATATATTCCTCCAAAATTATGTTTATATACTCAAAAAAAATACCTAGCTCATTTATTCTTTTTTTATTTTTAAATACATTTTTTATGAATAATACATCTTCAATTCATCTTGATAAGCAAGACCGATTAAATTGAACTTCTGAATTTCATACCAATTAACATGTACACTCTGTAATCTATTTTTATCCACCCAGAATCTTCCAAAATCACAATTTTTGTCATGAAAATTTATATTATTTCATTTTTTGTTTAAAAAAACAATGAATCCTTTTTTCCATTTTATTGACTTTTTTATTTTACCATAAACACCATTAAAGTGCCTCGATTTTAAGGATTACTAAACACATTTTTTACATATTTTTTCATGTTATTTGGCTGTTTTTACTTATATATTTCAATGTTTAATTTAAATCCATTATTTTTGGAACACAATTATGATATTCTATTTTGTTATGCCTCATGTACTACCTATTCCTATGTGTGGTGTATGTATACATCAATTTTATTTACGAGCATTATTTATTAATGATTTTATCAAATATCAATATTTATTATTTCATGTATATTTTTATTTAATTATCCATATAATATTTTTACACATATATTTTTTATTTCATATTCTTTAAATGGGTTTATTAATGATAAATATGAATTTTCAACTCAATACGGATATTTTGATTACTCCTATGATTCATGAATTCAATATATATGTGAATAATGATTTAGAGTTATAGTGAGAGGTGGGGACTAGTAATTGATAGAAACTTCTATGCATCAATGGTTCACATGACAAAAAATAATTGGATAGAAACACTTTTTATTTATTTCTATGAATAATCAGATGGTTTTCTACCCAATGACATAAACTATCATATCTTGATGGTAGTGGTACATGTTCCAAATACATGACAACCAAAAATTAAGAATTTCTTCATTAAATATTTTTTTATTACATTCCATGATTTTTTCACTAAGAAATCAAATCTATTTATGAGTCTCCATTACTAGTTTATTGTTGGCATGTGTTTTTTAGTTATTTAGATTCCTATCATGAATATTTATTATTAACATATTTTAATTGTTATTGAATAATATAATCCTTATGATTGTTTGAATTTCCCCTTTCATTTTACCCTTCTGTAGGTTATGAAGATGATATCATTGAATACATATAATGTAATCCATTTATTTTCGTTTTCCATGTTCTATGTTTAATTAACAATTTAATATTAAATCCATGCATTTATAGTTGGTTTCAGAATAAGTTTAGTATAATTATTTTTGAAAAACATGTTAAACAATCATGAGAATTAGAATAATTCATAATAATAAATTTTTGGCTCAAAACACATGTTTATTATTAGCAAACATCGTGTGTGCCATTATGTAGTGATGGAACATAAATAAAGAAAGATAATAAATACCCACAAGCAATGTAGGTATTTTTCCACTGTGAAAGTAAAAGTCGTAAATTTGGAAGCTAAGTATATAATAGGAATATTAGTAAAACCTTCACATGTTATGATGAATAGGCACCCTCAACCAATGTTAAATATTTTCTTATTGAAGAAAGACCAATATTTTAGTGAGAATAAAAATATTGTGGTATCTAAGTAGTGGATCAAGTCCCTTCAAAATATATTTCTATCATTAAGATGAAATTAAATTGAAATGGTAGTAATTTTAGTATATTGTCTTAAGGGAGATGTTAATAAATATGGATCGTTAATCTAGAATAATAATAACTATGATTAAATATAAGACATGGAATGGAAAAATTTTAAAGATATATTATTTGAAAAATAATTCATTCATGATAAATGAACTAAATGAAAGAAAATGTTACAGTGAAAAAAGTAAATGGATATATATTTTGTTTTAGAGTATGATGCTACCTTCTAAAGATAATGAATGTGTGAAATAGACTACATACATGATTTATAAAAAAAGACTGATCATTTCATTTAAGGTCTTAATCAATGTCTCTAAAGGGAAATGGATTCTAAACCATTTTCATCATATGAAGAAATATTATAATGTTCCATAAAAATATAGAAGGAATTTTGTAGATCTTATATGATTAAAGGAAATCAATATAAGAATAAGTCTAATTATATCCATGGAAAATGAGAAGAATTGAAGAAGAATAGGGTAATGAAAAAATTATCATTATGTTAAAATTGGGTGGAGAATCATCATGGGAAATGCCTGAAGGTAATTGGATTTTGTTATATGTGTGGAGAAAAGGGTCATTAAGATAATTAATATAAGGGGAAGAAATGAATCAATGATGTTCAATGCTTCAACTCTATTGGATTATTGAATTTTAAAATAAATGTCACCAGAATTTATGGAATCCACTATATAAGCGGCCAAGGGGAGATGAGAAATATTATACAATCATCACAACTGGTGTATAAGTGCCCAATAATATGTTGGAAGGTACATTATTACTATATTAAATTTTATAAAATACTTTATTTGATTTTGGTTAATTATAAAATTTTATATCAACCTATATTATCAAGAAAATAATACATTTTCATTTTTATTTAATTAGGGATAATTATGTCAAAACTATAAAGGAAAGTCTCATTACAACATAAATGTGTCATTCAGTTCCCCTTATGACACATAATCATTCCTCAATTTTTGATCTTATCATCATACCTATGGTTTCCTTTGATATAATCCTCATAATAGAGTGTATTTCAAAATATCATATAAATATTTATAGAAAAAAGATATAAATTATGATTTTTATGGAATATGTAGAATTCATTATCATTAAAGCTGAAACATCATCATTTGATTATTATCTTTATCCACCCCA
Source organism: Viscum album (assembly GCA_963277665.1). NCBI lineage: Eukaryota > Viridiplantae > Streptophyta > Magnoliopsida > Santalales > Viscaceae > Viscum > Viscum album. The sequence continues at coordinate 232,738,392 of OY728157.1, read as the reverse complement.
ATAGCTCAATTGAATGAGATTATTTTCATGAAAGAGAAAATTTCAGGTAGGGATGAAGAAACTAATCTCAAAATGAGGATGTACCAATTGTATGGGGAGACATTAATGTATTTCATGAGTTATTACCAGGACACCCACCATAGAGTTACATTTTGTGTACCGTTGATCTAATCCATGATATAATGAAAATATAATAGACACTGTGTTTAATTGGAAATGTGGAATTATTGTATATAAATAAACATCTTTTGGGGTTGAGTAATAAGGGATTCATTTTCCATATAGTTTTTCCATAGGGATCCCATGTTTTCATTGTTCGGAAGAAAGATTGATCCTGAATTATATGCATTAACTATATATAAATCAACTATGTTACAATAAATAAAAAGTATCCTATCTTTCATAATAATGATTTCTTAAATCAACATCATAGGGAATAATTTTTTTTGAACATTGAAATTAGTTCTAGGTGTGATAATTTGAGTGTAAAATAAGAAAATATTCTAAAGACAACTTTTCATATTAGAATGAACATTATGGGTTTATCGTAATTCTATTTGGATTGAATAATGAACCCTCTATTCTCCTAGATCTAATAAATATATTATTCAAGTATTATCTTGATGATTCTTTTCTAGTATTCATTAATTATATTTTACTATATTATAAATGCAAATAAGACCATGTGAGTCACTTGTGGATTATACTTGAGAAACATACAAGGATATAGCTATATGTTAATTTTATCAAGAATGGATTTTAGCTTTGTGAATCTTATTTTAATTTCTATATTGTCTCTAAGGATGGAATCTCATCTGATCCTATAAAGTAAAAGGTAATCCATTAATGGAATACACCAATAAACATGATCAAGGTATGTAGATACATTAGTCTAAAATGTTACTATTGACATTTCACTAGATTGGTGAACTCCTTAACAAAGATAATGTGTAAAGGTGTAAAGCTAATGCGAACAAATTAATGTGATGAATTTTTTTATAAATTTAATGAAATATTAGTAAATTATATAATTTTCAATTTACTATGAGAAAATTATGCATTTGAAATATACAATGATTCATTAGAGAATGGACTGTGTTGTTTACTTATGGAAAATGATAATTTTATTACATATTCATGAAGGATTTCGAAGATTCAGGAAAATAATTATTGAATTCAAAATCATTGATTAGCTGCTGTAATATTTTCTCACAATATATGGAGACATTATATCTATAGTAAAATATTTGAGTCATACATATATAGTGTTTTAAATACTTCTTAATAGAAAAATAACTAAACATGATGCATAAATGATGGCTTGAGTAACTCTAAAATTGTAATTTCCCAATACACTACCACCTAGAAAAAAAATAAGGTAGTAGATGAATAGAGCATTAATGGTCACTAACTTCTGACCCAAATGACTATTGATAAATATCTTATATTGATGGATTTAGTAATCAAATATATGTCTATTTTTATGTTAGTGTAAAAATCACTCATTTTTCAAATGATTGATAAACCAACTTTTTTAGGGAAGTAAAAATGTTCTCAATTTGATGATGAATTATTTTTATGAAAATTAAATCCATTATGGATGGAATATTTTCATAAATAATGTATTAGGATGGAATTATGAAATCTATAATGATCTAATTTTATTCAAAAATACTTGAGATAAAATGTGAACTACTATACTATGCTCATTGTTTAAATTTCTCTACATAACATGGTGGAACAAAAATGTATTGAGATATGAAACTACATTTCTGTTTGGATAATATGATGTTGGAAATTAATGAATATGTGTCAAGATTTGTAGATTTCCAACAAGTGAATTCTGAGAGAAAACACCCTATATAATTCACGAAACCTCTAGCTATTCATATGTATAAGTTGGATGACATTAATATCGAATTCATCACTATATAAGAACAAACCCTAGAAATAATTATATGATATGGGTTATTGTTGATCACCTTACAAAATAATCATATCTGATTTCAATAAGAGAATATTTACCACTTCAGTGCATACCAATACTCTATATTAATGATATTTAAAGATTTCATGTAGAACATATCTCAATTGTTTATTATGGATATCCTTTATTTAAATACAACTAATGAATGAAACATTTGAAGGTTTTGGATTTTGAGCATAATTTGAGTACAACTTATCAAACTCAATTTGACTGATTGTCTGAAAAGACTATTCAAACATTAATCACATGTTGATATCATTCTCACACAACGTTAAAGATGTGTGGGATCGATATTTACCTTTGGTGTAATTTTAATGCAATAATATTTTCAATTTGTGTATTCAAATGGCATCATATGAATAATCATATGGAAAATATTTTGTGTACTAACTAATTTGGATGAATTAGGTGATAGGACACATATAGGATTATAACTTATTGATAATACAATGAAGTGGGTATAGAGTACTCAAGATCATATTAATGCATCTCAATGAAATAAAGTTTTATGTTGATAACCAGAGAATGGATTTTCAATTTCAAGTTGGAGATCATGTCTTTCTGAAAGTATCTCCATGGAAGGGCATCATAAGGATTGGTATGAAAATTATAATAATCTCTATGTATATTGGACCATTTTAAATTTTATGATGAATTGGAGTTGTAACATAGCAATTAGTAATGTCGTCGGGTCTCTTCAAAGTTCATGTTGGGGTCAACATATCATATACAAGTAAGTACATTATAGACCTGAATATGTACTCACTTATGAATAAATAAAAATGTATCCTAATTTTTAATACTATGAAAAGGCTATCATGATTCTTGACAGAAGAATTAAACTCTTGAACAATTATATTACTTGAATGGGGAATTTTCATTAGAGAATCTATAAAATAGAAGACGCAACATGGGAAACTAAGTATGTTATGATTAAAAACTAGTACAATCTATTTATCAATAAATATTCATGAATTTTTTTGGGGAATAAATTTCTGAAGGAGGGTTGAATATCACACCATTATATTTTATAGTATATTTATTCTAAAAAAATCTCATCTTAAACCTTACATAATATTCAGTTATTACAAGATTACACATTGAGGATCTTTTCGGGTTTAGAGTTTTAGAGAATTAGATCTTAAAACATGCATTACAACCCACATTTAAAAAAAGTGGTTACATAAAGATAGTATTCTTCATTCCCATCAATGGAAACACATTTGAAATAAAACATGGATTATTTATTGACACTTCCTTGACACTATCATCATATCATGTACCTTTCGCTTGACCTGTGAAAAACATTTCAAAAAAACATGGGATGAGCATAAAAAGCTCAGTATGGGTTATAAAAAAACATGGAAAGGAAACATGAGTTCATATAAACATAAGAATGAGATCATACTTTACCCATAAAACATAAGCACTTTAACTTACCACATAAAATCATGAATAAATCATAGAAATCATAAGACATAAAGGTAACTTGAGGCATTCATAACATTCTTACGTAGGGAGTAACCCTCTTGGTTACGTTTGGAATACCCATCACAGTATATTCCCTAAAATCTCTTCGGAGAAACCTTAACGTTTCACTCCTTCGCGTTACCCAATGCATTGGAGAGCTATATCGGGCTCACCCGCCCTTAGTTTATCATGGAACTACCCGTCTTCAAAATAATGCCCAAGAACCAAAAAATAATCGTATCACATAAAACATGCATAAAGGAAACATAACATTTCCAAATTTCAATCACAAGATTTCAATACAACACATAAACATTGTGAAAACCATTTTCAATACCAAAATAAAAGAAAAGTAAAAAATGGTATTTATTTTTCTTTTAAAAAGAAGGTATGGCTTGTAGAGGAAGCCGAAACTCAAATAACGGTCACGACCGCAGAGAAGTCGTTGTCGCCACATACGTACGACAAAAACATTCCCTTTTGTCATTTAACAAACGATTTGTATAAAAAAGAGTCCTCTTGAATAAACGTAAAAGTCAAAGGGGTTTATACACCGTATAAAGGAAATCTGTGTATAAAATAAAATATGCCTCAATGAAAGGTGATTGAGACGAAGTCCCATACCTCGTATCCGACTTGACCCGACCGTTCTTTAATCTCCTGAATAATAAACTTGAGTTAACCTCTACTTTCTTAATAAACTTTTTCAAGTTCATTATTCCTTTTATACCATGTTATGGACATCATGTAGTCATTTAAGTTAATAATGTTCATTTTGTCGGTATTTGGTTCTTAAGTCAAAAATAGACTTCTTACACTTACATGTTGTTAATTTGGTCAAAGGTTTGTTATATCCAGAATGATATTAATGATTTGGATAACATATACGTCATATATATTCAGCATATACATGTATTTATAATATTACATCACATTTAGAGTTAAGAAATGAAATGCACCGTTCATGGAGACGGTAAGCCGTAAATACGCATGAACACTACTTCCATTTCTATTTCATTTTTTTGGAATGGAATCATAATTATATAAGAGTATATTATAATTACAGTATAATAACATATATAATATGATTAACGTTATCCTTTACACATCCCACATATGGTATTAACGAATCAAATCACTTTCAGGGGGCGGTAGTCCGCACTTCCTAAAATGAAGATATCGTGTTTACCCATAATGGAAACCATAAAGGTATGCCCAAAATGAAAAAAAAACAGAAGCTTAAGGAAAACATAAACATATCATATATCATATATAAAAATAGTTACATCATAATGTCCACCTTTGAAGGTGTTAAATGAGTGTTGAACAATCATCGTTTCGGGAGGCAGAATTTCGCCATCCACGGAAACCGTATGTTCTTTAACCATTTGATGTAGTTGTGTGAGAGTTTAGCTCAAATAAATATTATAACAACATCCTAGTATATTTATGATACTGGTGTTGTTAAAAAAGAAGTAAATAAAAAGAGTTTATGGGGTTGGAGAAGCAAAATAAAACAAATGAACATGAGAAATGAATTACCTTTAAAAGTGTAACTCCTTTTGATTTGAGCCTAAAGGCTTCCTTTGAAAGGATTCTGCCCAAAGGGAATCCTCTAGGATGAGGAGAGGGATGTGGAGAGAGTAAATGGGCATGGGTTGGCCGAGACAAAGGCTTGAGGAGTGTGTGAAATGAGGTAGAGGTGGGGGCCTTTTATAAGAGGAGAGGAGGGGCACTTTTGGAAAGTAAAGAAGTATTACTTTATTTGAAAATGTTTTTCGGTTTTAAAAGGTCCTACATTGATATAATTCGTGGATAAGGTGATAAGGGTTCGAAATCCACTCATCCAATTGGTTTTGGACATGTATAGTTCATAAATTTTACATTATCTTTCCATTTTACTTAAATCGTCAAATAATGATGTCATCGCTGCATCATTATTATGTCAGAAATAATTTAATTTATTTAATGTCTAAAAATTATAAAAAAAATTCTATGATGTAGGAAATCTTTTTAGATTTCCAATTAATATTTATAATAAAAAATCTGATCTTTATAAGCCCATGTAAAAAAAATTTATCGTAAAACATATTATGTTTGTGTCATTTTTACTTTTACATTAAATAAAAAGTTATTTTTGTCATTTCCCAACAAAAGTGGATCCATGGGGTCCCCAAGTTGACCCATGGATTTTCTTGTTCGTCCATGACACAACCAATAAGGTTGAGACATGTTTCTAGGTAATTTCATATTATTAAAGCATTATTTATACCTTAAACTACCCTAATTACCACTAATCGCGATTAAGAACTTAATACGTTACTATTCACCAAAAAATTATTTTAATCTCGTTGAACCACATTTTACTTCTTAATGACAACCATGTATGTCGGATTTTTGAAATTCAAAACACAATGATGGCAAAATTTCATTTAAACGGAAAATTAGTCTTTATAAGTACCACTTAGTGGTTTCACTATTCATCAAAAATTGGAGTTTTTCAGAAAATTACCAAAAATTCACCCTAAGCTATATTTGATATTCCGAATTCAAAAATGAAGTCTATTTTACAAAATTCAAAACATATAAGTCACATTAATTAATTTAATAATTAATTACCGCTGCCAGAGCAAATATCGTGTTTTTACAAAACAATAAGTATCAAAAGATTGACACCAGTTTAAGTCCAATTTCAAAGTAAAATTTATTCCAATGACCACCATTGGATTAAATGGTAAAAATATATTCTAATTTCACTTCAAAACCAATTTAAAACATAATATAATCATATAAATAAATTAGATTAAAAAGCAGTTTTGATGTAAAATGACGTATTGTTCACTATTCATTAAAAAATGAACATTGTCAGAAAAATACCAAAAATTCACACAAAGTAAATTTTGATGTCCCAATCATAAATTATAATTTTATTTGGACAAACATAGCTTATAAAATTGTCAAAAGATAGATTTAAAAAGGGTTTTCGATCATAAGGAAGTAAAACAATCTTTTAAGAATATTAGTGTATTCCATGCATAGGATTGTATTTATTTTCATTTTAATCCTCTAAAACACTATATTAATCATTAGATAAAAAATATATATTATTCATTACTTACTTGGGATGTTACATCCTTCCCCCCATTAGAAAATTGCGTCCCCACAATTTATTTACTTATCATATAAATGGGGGTATTTATCCCTCATTGCATTTTCAGATTCCCAGGTTGCCTCTTCAATCATGTGGTTTTTCCACAAAACCTTTACCTGGTGAATCACCTTATTCCGTAACACATACTCCCTGTGGTCAAGAATCTGGACCGGTTGTTCCTCATAAGATAGGTTCTCTTCCAGCTGAACTACCTCTGGACTCAAAACATGAGATGGATCTGGCATATACTTTCTCAACATCGAAACGTGAAAAACACTGTGTACCTGAGATAAACTCGGAGGTAAAGCCACTCTGTATGCAACTGATCCAACTCTCTCCAGAATTTCATATGGTCCAATAAACCTTTGACTCAGCTTTCCTTTCTTACCAAATCTCATCACACTTTTCCAGGGAGAAACCTTGAGAAAAACATGATCACCTACCTCGAAAGATAGATCCTTCCTCTGGTTATCCGCATAACTCTTCTGCCTGCTCTGAGCTGTTCTCATGTGTTTCTGAATCAGCTGAACATTTTCTTCCTTCTCTTCTACCAATTCTGGTCCCATCAACTTCCTTTCACCCACTTCATCCCAGAAAGATGGAGTTCGACACCGCTTCCCATATAATGCCAGAAATGGTGCCATCTGTATACTGGAATGAAAGCTGTTATTATAAGAAAACTCAACCAAAGAAAGATGTTGGTCCCAACTTCCCTGATAATCGGTAGAACAAGCTCGTAGCATATCCTCCAATGTCTGAATTGTTCATTCTGACTGCCCATATGATTGAGGATGAAAAGCTGTACTAAAATTTAATTCAGCACCCAACGACTTCTGAAGGCCTTTCCAAAAGTTAGAAGTAAACCTGGGATGACGATCTGATACAATGGAGAGAGGAAATCCATGTAACCTGACTATTCCTTTAAGATACAAACGGGAAAGTTGATCAAGAGAGAAAGTATCTCGTATAGCAAGGAAATGAGCAGATTTGGTCAAGCGATCAACAATAACCCAAATTGCATTATTACCTCGAGATGTCTTCGGTAATCCAACAACAAAGTCCATGGATATATTCTCCCATTTCCACTCTGGCACTGGTAAAGGCTGAAGCATCCCTTTCGGTAACTGCCGCTCTGCTTTAACCTGCTGACAAGTCAAACACTTCACAGTAAAATCAGCAATATCTCTTTTCATTCCATCCCACCAGTAATACTCCCACAGATCTCTATACATCTTAGTACTTCCTGGATGAACTGAAAATGGAGAACTATGAGCTTCACATAACAAATCTCTCTTCAACTGTGAATCACAAGGCACATACAATCTCTTACCAAATCTCAAAACACAATCCTTATCAATGTTGAATTCCGGCAACATACCTTTCTGAACCAGCTCTACCTTTTTCAGCAACTCACTGTCTTGCTTCTGTGCTTGCTTGATTCTATCTGATAGAGAAGATCTCACTGATACCTGAAACAAAACAGAAGGACTTCCTACACCAACAACTTATATGCCAATGTTCATCAAATCCTTGACCAAAGGATCACGTTCCAAACGAAACATTGCTAATGAAGCATTACATTTTCGACTCAAAGCATCAGCCACTTTATTTGCTTTTCCCGGATGGTAATGAATTGTACAATCATAATCCTTGATTAATTCTAGCCATCTCCTCTATCTCATGTTTAACTCTTTCTGAGTTAATATATACTTTAAACTTTTGTGATCGGTATATATTTCACACTTTACTCCATACAAATGATGCCTCTATATTTTTAAAACAAAAACAACAGCAGCTAATTCCAAATCATGTGTAGGGTAATTTACCTCATGAGTTTTCAACTGTCGTGAAGAATAAGCAATTACCTGATCATTTTGCATTAGGATGCAACCAAGTCCTTTCAATGAAGCATCGCTGTATATAACAAACTCACCATTCCTGGAAGGTAGTGCCAAAACTGGAGCATTCACCAATCTTCTTTTCAATTCCTGAAAACAATCATCACATTCTTTTGTCTAGATAAACTTAACACCCTTCCGAGTTAGCTTAGTCATTAGACTAGATAACCGTGAAAAATTTCTAACAAACCTTCGGTAATAGCCCGCCAAACCAAGGAAGCTACGAATCTCGGTTACATTTGTGGGTCTTGGCCATTCTTCCACAACTTTTGTTTTTGCAGGATCAACAGTTATTCCATCTTTAGAAACAATGTGACCAAGGAAAGAAATTTGTTGCAACCAAAACTCAAACTTGCTGAATTTCCCATAGAGTTTCTTTTCGTTTAAGGTTTTCAAGATAACCCTTAAATGTCTTTCATGCTCCTCTTTACTTTTAGAAAACACCAAAATATCATCAATGAAAACCACCACAAACTTATCCAAGAACTCATGGAAAATTCTATTCATTAAATCCATGAATAAAGCAGGTGCATTGGTTAGCCCAAAAGGCATTACTACAAATTCATAATGGCCATATCTCGTACGGAACGCAGTCTTCGGAATATCAGCCTCCTTTACCTTCAGCTGATGGTACCCTGATCTCAAGTCAATATTTGAAAAAAACTGAGCTCCCTGGAGCTGATCAAACAAATCATCGATATGAGGCAAAGGATATTTGTTCTTAACAGTGATATTATTCAAGGCTCTATAATCAATGCAAAGTCTCATAGAACCATATTTCTTTTTAACAAATAAAATAGGAGCACCCCATGGTGATGTGCTAGGTCTAATGAATCCTTTCTCTAATAAATCTTGCAATTGCTCCTTCAACTCTAAAAGTTCAATTTGTGCCATTCGATAAGGGGGTTTTGAAATTGGCTTAGCATCCGGAACCAAGTCAACATTAAACTCAACTTCCCGATCTGGTATTATTCCAGGCAACTCATCAGGAAAAACATCAGGATACTCATTTACCACTGGCACATCATTAATCTGAACAGTTCCTTTATTTTCAACGACGTGTGCAGTGTAACATTCATTTCCATCTTTTACAAGTTTCTCGGCCTATTGATATGTTATCAAAAGTAAGGGTTCATTCTTGTAAACAAACTAAAAGTCTTTCTGAAAAGATAATTCTTTAGCTCTACAGTCAATCTTAGCATGGTAAATGGAGAGCCAATCCATACCCAGGATAACATCAAACTCTACTAGAGGTAGAACAATAAGGTTTGCAAGTAGGTTCTTTCCACAGATAATGATAGGAAGATTCTTATAAATTATTTTTGCCTCAACATTTCCCCCAGGTATTTTTACCAAAAGTTCAGGAGTCATTTCTTGAGATGGTATTCCCATTTTACTAGAAAAGGTTTCAAAGATGAAAGAATGTGTAGACCCCGAATCAAACAACACACTGGCATAATCTAAAAAAACAAACAAAGTACCTGATACAACTTCATTTGATGGCCCGACATCTGCTGAAGTAGTTGCAAAGGATTTCACCACCCCTTTCTGCTTGTAGTCTAACTGCTTCCCATCACTCAAGCTCTTTGTCGGACACTCGTTTGCATAGTGACCCATCTCATTGCACTTATAACATTTCACTAACTGTAAATCAAATTTGTTCTTACCTTCACCTTGATCCTTTTCAGTGCAATCACGAGACTTATGTCCCATCTTACCACATCGGTAGTAGTTTCCAGAATTCAGAAGACATTCCCCAGCATGCCTTTTGCCACATTTATCATAAACTGGAAACTAAGTTCTCTTACCATCATACTTTTTTGAAGAATTCTTACCTTTCTCCTGCCACCTCGGTCTCTTCTTCTGTTGGTTGTTATAGGACACTTGGTCATCGACAAACTCCATTTCCACCTTCTCAGCACACCGAACAAGCTTTTTGTAACTTTTAAACTCACGAGAAGCTAATTCCCTTCGATATTTTGGCTTTAATCCTGAGTAAAAACGATTGATTTTACTATCAAGGTCTCGAATAAAATTTGGAGCATACCTTGCCAATCGAGTGAACCTTTCTTCATAGGCAGCCACTGAGACTTCCTCTTGCCTCAATTCCAAGAATTGATTTTCCATCCTATGTCGAACAACCTTAGGAAAATACTTCTCAAGAAACATACCTTTGAATTCATCCCAGTCAAGAGCATCAATCTCATCGGCGTCCCTGATATTTTTAACCATAGACCACCACTGATCTGCTTCACCCTCCAAACGGTAAATTACAAGACTAACCTTTTGATTGTCTGAACACCCCATGACATCAAAAATCTTCTCCAGTTCTTTATTCCACACTTCAGCTAGCACAGGGTCAGATGATCCTCTGAATGATGGTGGATGTTGCCTCATGAAATGTTCCACCACTGACATGTTCCTCTGCGGTTGATCTGGCAGATCTCGTGCATGGATACCACCGCCATTTATCGCTTGAGTCAACTGCGCCATTACTGCAACAAACTGTTCAGTTACAATTCCGACCATTTCTGGATGCTGATTCGGAAGGTTATTTCCTTCTATATGCCTTCCTAGAACTGATTCCCTGTTTCCTCTACGGAAAACCATTCTGAACAAACATGTCTTAGATAAAGCAACATGGTAATCTTTAAATGCTATATCATTTCAAAAAAAATATTTTTGGATAATCATTTAATAGAATTCTAACTCCTAAAGTTATCTAAACCGGCTTTGATGCCTACTATAAGGCCCCAGCCTTAAACCTTACTTAATCTTGAGTTATTACAAGATTACACATTGAGGATCTTTTCGGGTTTAGAGTTTTAGAGAATTAGATCTTAAAACATGCATTACAACCCACATTTATGCAAAGTGGTTACATAAAGATAGTATTCTTCATTCCCATCAATGGAAACACATTTGAAATAAAACATGGATTATTTCTTGACACTTCCTTGACACTATCATCATATCATGTACCTTTCGCTTGACCTGTGAAAAACATTTCAAAAAAACTTGGGATGAGCATAAAAAGATCAGTATGGGTTATAAAAAAAACATGGAAAGGAAACATGAGTTCATATAAACATAAGAATGAGATAATACTTTACCCATAAACCATAAGCACTTTAACTTACCTCATCAAATCATGAATAAATCATAGAAATCATAAGACATAAAGGTAACTTGAGGCATTCATAACATTCTTACGTAGGGAGTAACTCTCTTGGTTACGTTTGGATTACCCATCACAGTATATTCCCTAAAATCTCTTCTGAGAAACCTTAATGTTTCACTCCTTCGCGTTACCCAATGCATTGGAGAGCTATATCGGGCTCACCCGCCCTTAGTTTATAACGGAACCACCCTTCTTCATAATAATGCCTAAGAACCATAACATAATCGTATCACATAAAACATGCATAAAGGAATCATAGAATTTCCACATTTCAACCACAAGATATCAATAGAACACATAAACATTGTGAAAACCATTTTCAATACCAAAAGAAAAGAAAAGTAAAACATGGTATTTATTTTTCTTTTAAAAAGAAGGTATGGCTTGTAGAGGAAGCCGAAACTCAAATAACGGTCACGACAGCGGAGAAGTCATTGCCGCCGCATACGTACGACAAAAACATTACCTTTTGTCGTTTAGTAAATGCTTCGTATAAAAAAGATTCCTTTTGAATAAATGTAAAAGTCAAAGGGGTTTATACACCGTATAAAAGAAAGTTGTGTATAAAATAAAATATGCCTCAATGAAAGGAGATTGAGACGAAGTCCCATACCTCGTATCCGACTTGACCTGACCGTTCTTTAATCTCCTGAATAATAAACTTGAGATAATCTATACTTGCTTAAGATCCTTTTTCAAGTTCATTATTCCTTTTATACAATGTTATGGACATCATGTAATCATTTAAGTTAATAATGTTCATTTTGTCTGTATTTGGTTCTTAAGTCAAAAATAGACTTCTTACACTTACATGTTGTTAATTTGGTCAAAGGTTTGTTATATCCAGAATGATATTAATTATTTTGATAACATATACATCATATATATTCATCATATACATGTATTTATAATATTACATCACATTTAGAGGTAAAAAATGAAATGCACCGTTCATGGAGACGGTAAGCCGTACGTATGCATGAACGCTACTTCCATTTCTATTTCGTATTTTTTTGGAAGGGAATCATAATTATATAAGAGTATATTATAATTCTAGTATAATAACATATATAATATCATTAACTTTATCCTTTACACATCCCATATATGGTATTAACAAATCAAATCACTTTCAGGGGGCGGTAGTCCGCACTTCCTAAAATGAAGATATCGCGTTTACCCATAATGGAAACCATAAAGGTATGCCCAAAATGAAAAAAAACAGAAGCTTAAGGAAAACATAAACATATCATATATCATATATAAAAATAGTGACATCATAATGGCCACCTTTGAAGGTGTTAAATGAGTGTTGAACAATCATCGTTCCGGGAGGCAGAATTTCGCCATCCATGGAAACCGTATGTTCTTTAACCATTTGATGTAGTTTTGTGAGAGTGTAGCTCAAATAAATCTTATAACAACATCCTAGTATATTAAAGATACTGTTGTTGTTACAAAACAAGTAAATAAAAAGAGTTTAGGGGGTTGGAGAAGCAAAATAAAACAAATGAACATGAGAGAATGAATTACCTTTAAAAGTGTAACTCCTTTTGATTTGAGCCTAAAGGCTTCCTTTGAAAGGATTCTACCCAAAGGGAATCCTCTAGGATGAGGAGAGGGATGTGGAGAGAGTAAATGGGAAGGGGTTTCCTGAGCCAAAGGCTTGAGGAGTTTGTGAAATGAGGTAGAGGTGGGGGCCTTTTATAAGAGGAGAGGAGGGGCACTTTTGGAAAGTAAAGAAGTATTACTTTATTTGAAAATGTTTTTCGGTTTTAAAAGGTCCCACATTGATATAATTCGTGGATAAGGTGATAAGGGTTCGAAATACACTCATACAATTGGTTTTGGACATGTTTAGTTCATAGATTTTACATTATCTTTCCATTTTACTTAAATCGTCAAATAATGATGTCATCGCTGCATCATTATTATGTCATAAATAATTTAATTTATATAATGTCTAAAAATTATAAAAAAATACTATGATGTAGGAAATATTTTTATATTTCCAATGACTATTTATAATCAAAAATCTGATCTTTATAGGCCCCTGTAAAAAATTGTTTTCGTAAACCATATTATGTTTGTGTCATTTTTACTTTTACATTAAATAAAAAGTTATTTTTGTCATTTACCAACAAAAGTAGATCCATGGGGTCCCCAAGTTGACCCATGGCTTATCCTGGTCGGCCATGACACAACCAATAAGGTTGGGACATGTGTCTAGGTCATTTCATATTATTAAATCATTATTTATACCTTAAACTATCCTAATTACCACTAATCGCGATTAAGAACTTAATAAGTTATTATTCACCAAAAAATTATTTTAATCTCATTGAACCACATTTTAATTCTTAATGAAAACCATGTATGTCGGATTTTTGAAATTCAAAACTCAATGATGGAAAAATTTCATTTAAACGGAAAATCAGTCTTTATAAGTACCACTTAGTGGTTTCACTATTCATAAAAAATTGGAGTTTTTCAGAAAATTACCAAAAATTCACCCTAAGCTATATTCGATATTCCGAATTCAAAAATTAATTCTATATTACAAAATTCACAACATATAAGTCACATAAATTAATTTAATAATTAATTCCCGCTGCCAGAGCAAATAGCGTGTTTTTACAAAACAATAAGTATCAAATGATTGACACCAGTTTAAGTCAAATTTCAAAGTGAAATTGATTCCAATGACCACCATTGGATTAAATGGTAAAAATATATTCTAATTTAACTTCAAAAAAAATTTAAAACATAATATAATTATATAAATAAATTAGATTAAAAAGCAGTTTTGATGTAAAATGAAGTATTTTTCACTATTCATTAAAAAATGAAGATTGTCAGAAAAATACCAAAAATTCACACAAAGTAAATTTTGATGTCCCAATAATAAATAATAATTTTATTTTGACAAACATAGCTTATAAAATTGTCAAAAGATAGATTTAAAAAGGGTTTTCCATCATAAGGAAGTAAAACAATCTTTTAAGAATATTAGTGTATTCCATGCATAGGATTGTATTTATTTTCATTTTAAGCCTCTAAAACACTATCTTAATCATTAGATAAAAATATCTATTATTTATTACTTACTTGGGATGTTACAGCCATCCTGCCCGCACCCCGTCGGCCTGCTGCGCGCCTTGCCCGGCCTCCATACAGCCTCCCGCGTGCCCTGCCCGGCTTGCCCGTGGCCTTCTACACCCTAACCGGCTTCCCTCCTAACTCCCAGCCTCCCAAGTAGGCCCATGGCATCACATGTGGTATCGCTGGCCGAAACAGCTCGGTCATCGGGGCCGAGTCGCCCGAGATGTGCCCCTCGTGGCGTAGGCCGATCTGGACCCGGCCTCTGGGCCGAGCCGCCTACGCGGAGTCCTCCAGGTCGAACCGCAACCACAGTCTGCTGGGCCAGGCCCATCAGACCATGTATAACCTATCAGGCTAACCGGGTCGACCCAGAGTGGGTCGGCCAAGACTGGGTTGGTCCATGTCGGTCCGGCCGGGTCGGACCGGACTCGGGCCCACTACCGACCCTTTACTACCTTTGGCAATATCCTCGGCACCAGAACACCATTTGATGAACTGTCAGGGGCAATAGTATTCATTGACCACAAAGTTCCCTTTGAGTATACCCCACTGGAGTTCGGGGTAATTTTCAGATACGGTCAGGTTGGATCGTGCACGAATCCAACCAGGCCCTAGGGACTAAAAGGTTAATAACTCACAAACCAAGCGTCTGTTTGACGCGCCGTCAGTTGCGTTGAGACCTTTATAACAAGACAGAACTTTGAGATACTTCTACGTGGGACTTATTGGCCATTGGATCATCAACCATTTTCTCGTGGCATGGTTCCTCTTGGAGATGAACGTGCGTAGTGCGGAGACCTAATTGCTGGCTGAGACCTGACGACTGCTGACCGATTCAACTCAGAGTAATTCGACTACCCAAGTGGGGAGCACCTTGTTGTGACGGAAGAACCATGGTGGGGAACGCCTCTGTGTGAGCATGGAATACCCACGTTACTTGACACGTGGAGTACCTCTATAGGATATGATGGGGAGCACCTCTGTGTGACACGTCAGACCCACAGTGGGGAGTGCCTCTGTGTGACGCAGAAGATCCACGACACTAGACATGAGGATTACCTTAGTAGTTCAAGGATGGTGGTAAGTGCCTCTGTGTGTTACGGCATACCCATATTAGTCGATAGAGGGGGAGTACTCCAGCATCCGAGGATTCGACAGTGCGACTGGGGATGTAACATGATACTTCGCTATAATAAAATTCTGGTTTGAGCGGAGTCAGTAACTTTTGTTTTTACCACATGATTGAGATGGATTACGTGATAAATTAGGTATAGGTATGAGAATATACCTATATATGGTTACCTGTAGAATTAATACATTACGGTTTATCCTTGTTTGATTTTGTGAGACCTTGAGGGTCTCAGGGTCTCTAATGAGTATCATTTTACTCACCCATGCACGGGCTACGCCCTCACCTCGTTTTGTTGGATGCAGACGAAAGACAACTCGGACCGAGGATATGTGCACAAGGACAGGACGGTACACAGAGGTGGACCACACGGTGAAACATTTCATGGAGGAGACGGACGGACATGGAGTGTTGTGGGGCTTTTGTACCTTCCCTTCTGGTATGACATCCTGGTGGATGATCATGCAGCTATTTACCTTCCTTTAGATGTACTTGTAATTTCTGTTTCCTTGTACTTTACAGTTGGTATTGTATTTCCAGCCCATTTTACTTTCCAGCAATCCTTTGTACACAGTTCTACATATTTTTTCCTTTTATATTATATTATGATTGTGTGTGTTTATATTTTATAAAGAAAATACCTTCCTAGCTTAGAGATTTACACCATTGGTGCTAGTTGCCAGCCCCTGGACTATGGATGGCGGTCTTGGGGTAGTCATGGCATGGGTTCCGAGGACGGGTCGTGACAAATTTGTATCAGAGGAGATGGTTCTACTGCAGAACGTAGGGATCTGGTCTTTCTTTTTTGTGAAGAAATAGTGTTAAGGGTACTGAGTGTGGTTCTCAGTTTATGTAGTCCAGTGTTGGTGAAACGTCTGACATATCTGTAGACCATGACCCTAACTATTTATCTCTGACTCAGTGCACGAAAACACTGATTGCATTTGTGTTTTCAAAAGTTTTCTTTATGCCAGCTAATCCATGTCATCTCACCATGTATAACATTTTAACGTGTCACATCTATTCAGGATGTCTCGACGGATACAGATAGTTAGAGTTTCGAGAGAGTATTTTATGATGGCCCACAGAGTGACGAGACTCTGGTTCAGGTCCCTCTAACATTGTTGGCACCATCGGGTGGTGTAACAATAGCACAACCACCCATTGGGAAGCATATTCCTCCATCCCCAGCAGCAAACGATGCGCGCCACATGATTGCATTTCTTGAGTTCCAGTGACAGAGGCCACCAATGTTACGAGGCGAGACACATTCCCAGGTAGCAGAGGACTAGATGGAGGCTATTTCTAGAGTTATCTGCCTAGTTGAGACACCTATAGAGAAGATAGTGATCTTTTCCACTAGTTTTTTTTAGTGAGAGACCATAAGGTTTGTCCGCATAGTGATGAGGCTTCGGTACGTGGACCATTTCCCGAGATTGTACCTTCAGGTAGTGTGTCGACTATATCAATGTCTCTTGGTTAGAAGTTACGACTAGCGGTACCGGTAGATGACACATGTAGGCTTAGTGCCTTACACGTGTTTCGGTATCAGATACCCCTCAAGTTCTGAGGTGAACCTGACTCACAGGCGGTTGAGGACTGGCCCGCGGAGGTGGTTGAGATTTCTCTATAGCTTTTACAACTTTGTCAGAAGGACATATATGTAGCCGAGTATTCATCAAGGCATACCGATCATTTCAGATACTCAATAAATACGATACGATTAGTACATTCGAGCTTGGACTGCCGAGTGAGGTGTGTTTTAGGACATCTGAGCCAACACCTTTTCTCTTGATGCTAGAGGGAACCTTTTTGGTTGAATGTACTTTGGCTGAGTGGATACTTCCAGTGATTGTTAGTAGTTGGAAAGCATGATACTAGTGCCAGTCTCAGATACATGAGCATTTAAAATGTTTCGAGAAGAGGAAGTGTTAATGAAAGATGAATCTGCAGGGCAACAGATGTGGAAACAGATCTAGGAGATTAGAATGAGGTGGTGTAAATTTGAACATGTTACATCCACCCGCTATTTTAGTCTCTGATAGGAT
Organism: Viscum album; assembly: GCA_963277665.1. Lineage (NCBI taxonomy): Eukaryota > Viridiplantae > Streptophyta > Magnoliopsida > Santalales > Viscaceae > Viscum > Viscum album. The sequence goes on along the minus strand of OY728157.1, from coordinate 232,720,426 downwards.
TAGGGAGTTGGAGGGTAGGGGAAGAGAGTAGCTCCTTGCGGTCATAGAGTGTGAACCAAGGGCTCTAGGAATGATTTCAGGTACGGTCTGTGTATACTACGAGCTGCAGTATCAATAAAAATAGGTACCAATCATTTATTCCTTTCAAGAATATTTTCCCATACCTAGAGTTCCCGTTTAAACCATTGAATCGACCCCCACGTCTAGAGAATCCATTGGGAGGAGACTTGATATTTACACTTATTTCGGCGGTGTGATCTGAACTTGGAGGCGAGAGATTCGGTTGGAACCTCTCGGGGGTAGCGTCGAGGCCTTAAGCCGTTAGTTTGGGTATGGACTGGGAAACCATAGTTCATACACAGATTGATGGTATTAGGAAAAAAGTATGTGGTTTGTCAACAATTCTGGGATGAGGGTTTCCTTAGTCGGTGAAAAAGGAAACCCTAGTAGCACATGTTAAATACATGCATAGGAGGGTGCAGCTAATCAGTCTTCAGTCAGCTAGCCTTACCCTCGTGGAAGTAAGAGTTTTCAGTTCTTAGTTCCAAACAGTAGTGTAGGAATATCAGGACATATTTTAAAAAGATGTTTCCAGGATTACCCCCCCCCCCCTAAGGGGGGAAGATGTCTGCTTTGGTTGGTTACTACTGGATGTTGATTCCAGAATTCTACATAGTTGCAACACAACTATCAGGCTTGACAAATAAGGGTCAACACTTCGTGTGGTTGGAGATATGCCAGTAGAGCTTTCATTTGCTGAGGAAGAGGCTGACTAGTGCCCCCATGTTGAGGCTTCTAGATGAAGGTGTAGGGTACATTGTTTTTTGTGACGCATCAGGGACCAGACCTGGGTGTGTCCTACAGCAGGAGAGAGGAATGATTGCATATGGTTCTCGGTAGTCGAGACAACATGATCAGAACTACCCTACCCATGACCTGGAGTTAGAAGCATTGTTCTTTTCCTAGAAGTTGTGGTGGCACTATCTTATGGGAGAATTTTTTACCATCTACTTTGATCACAAGAGTCTTGGATATATTTTCTCTCAGAAGAAAATGAACCTGATACAGCAGCAATGGCTTGAGTTCCTCCAAGACTATGACATAGAAATAGTATATGCTACTATGAAGGGGAAAAGTTTTGTGGATGTGCTCAGTAGAATATTTGTTATACAGCTACTAGGAGAGGAGACAGAGCAGCTGGATGCTTTACAGTTTTCTTATGTGGACCGAGATGGAGCATCTTTTCATCAGTCTCTTACGGTCACTCCCCCACTCCTTTAACGAGTCAGGGGGGAACAACATGGGGAACCTGACTGCGAGACACAACTTGCTCAGATATTTACAGGTTAGGCACCTGATGGGTTTTATGAAGGCGGGGAGCATGTCATCCCCTCCAGTGGACGTACTATGGTACCAATGTCTCTTTAGAAGTAAGAGTGGAAAGAGTTCTACACATCCCCTCTAGCAATACATCTTGGTGTAGCGAAGATGTATTGAAAACCTCAGATGACAACACATGTGTCCAGGTATAAAAAAGGTGGTAGAAGAGATTGACTCTCGATGCCTCACATGTCAGCATGTGAAGGCGGAGCACCATGTACCAACAATCATAGTACATCCTTTAGAGGTCCCAGAGTGGAAGTGGGATGTGATATCCATGGAATTACTAACTGGTTTTCCACGTACATCCAGGGGTCACAACTTGAATTAGGTGATCGTTGACTGACTCACCAAGTCGGACAACTTCCTACCGATCAGAGAGCAGGGTTTAGTAGAGAGCTTAGGAAGCCTCTATGTTCAGGAGATTGTGCGGATTAATGGAGTACCTTCTTCTATTGTTTCCGATCATGAGGCACCATTTACATCCTGGCAATGGAAGGGTTTTTAAGAGGATTTCTGTACGTAGCTTCATCTGAGCACCACCTTCCAACCTCAGATAGACAGTCAGACTAAGCGGACCATTTAGACTCTTGAGGACATGCTTCATGCATGTGTCCTAGACTTCAGTCGTACCTGGAAGGATCACTTACCTTGGCAGCAGTTTTCCATCAACAATAGCTATCACTCCACTATAGGGATGACACCTTTGGAGGCATTGTACAGGTGACCTTTCAGATCACTATTGTGTTGGACAGACCCAGGGGAGTCAGCACTAGTGGGACTAGAGATGCTACCTGATACCACGGAGAATGTGCAGACCATCCAGGAGTGGATGAAGACTACACAGAGTAGGCAGAAGTCATATGATGGTAGGAGATGGATACCTCTAGAGTTCTAGGATGGCGACCATGTATTTCTACGGGTCTCACCCTGACGAGGTCTATGGAGATTTGGCAGAGGTGGCATGTTATCTCTGAGGTTCATCATACATTTCCAGGTCCTTAGTATAGTAGGCAAGGTGTCTTACCGCATGGCTCTTCCACCTCAGTTTCACCAGGTTTAAGTCATCTTCCATGTATCCCAGCTGAGGAGATACCTGCATGAACCATCTCACATCATCGACCATGGAGATCTAGATGTCGACGATGGGGTAACATTCATGGATGTTTAAGTGGAGATTGAAGAACGAAAGGAGTGGGTACTACATGGATGGTCGATACCTCTGGTGCACATTCGTTGGTAGGATGGAAACCTCCAAGAGAGAACATTTGAGCTGCAGTCTCAGATGCGTGCTCAATACCCACATTTGATCCCTTAGTTAGTATTGTATCTTATGGGGACGTAAATCCCTAGGGTAGAGAGAATGTACAGACCGGGAATTTGTGTGGAAATGTTTTTCCTAAATACATGGGAATTTTACGAGTCTGTGAAAATTGACGGAACATGATTCCAAGGCCCAGTGTGCCCAGAATCATTTTATGAAATTTTGTTCAGGTACATTCAGTTAACATTCAAGCAGGGTTTTATAACATTTGAAACGGTGCTCAGTATTGAAATCTGAGGGCACCGTTTAACTTGCAGTACCAGTTTTTACTTAATAAGACTTTCACCTCGACGACAGTTGGTCGAGAATACAAGTATGTTTTTGGGTATTCGTAAAATAATAATAAAATAATGTGAGCTACTCATTATTTTATTGATCCTCCATGTGAGTGTTGGTTGTTAAAAACTCTTCAAGGGAGATGGAGGTGGGACCCCCACACCTTAACCTCCCATGAGAGGTTATGGTGGTGGGGCCCACCCGAACATAACCTCCTGCGAGAGGTTACGACTTGGGGACCACCCAAGTCCACATAGCCTTTCATTTGAATAATAAGGGTGGGGAACACCCGACCCCTATTAATGGGGGGAGAGTATAACCTCTCAACTCTCCCTCATTAATGAGGGAGAGCCTGTTGACATCCCCTAATTAATTTGTGACACCTCTCATGCCTTAATTTGGTGGAGCCTTTAATTTAATTCATAAATATGAATTTGTGCCATCATTTATAATAACAGGATACTTATTATTATTGGCTTTGTTCATTCGGTGGAAACCTAGAGTGTTTTGGAAGGAGTGTTATTGGGAGAAGAGGGGAAAGGAGTTCTCCAATGAAGAACACTCCTCCCAACGATGAACAATGAACACCGACGATTACCCTTCTTCAAATTATTCCCCTGAAGCCTACCATCCTGGAACGACTTCCACGAGCCGATACAGCTCGGGAGTGGAAGAGTTTGGTGGATGCAACGAATAGTGATTGTCTTCATCAACCTTTTGAGACTCTGCCTGTGAATGACGACTGACGAATCAAATGTAGGGGGATTAAATTCATTTGAGTGCATTGTTCTTACCTACTATTTAATAATTAAGGTTTTTGAGCATTGTTCTTATGAACCATTTTCTATCACTATAAACGCAGAGGATACGAGCCAACCACACATGTCCCGACATCCTCTTTCGATTTTCATTCGTGTGGACTTCTTAGGCATGGAAACGAAGTGGAAACAAGGTAATGATGGGGGAAATGAAAATGGTTGCACTATGCACTGCCTCCATGAATTGAACCACCCCCGTGGTCCTCCAGTGCCCCCGGCCATACGCCGCTGGCCATCGCCCGCCCAGGTAGCGCCGAACTGGCTTGCCCGGCCACCCCCCGCTGCTAGCCCACATGCCTACTACCTACGGCACGCCTGGACCACGTCCCGCTCGCCCGAATGGCCTTCCCACATACTTCCAGCCTAGCCGCACCCTGCCCGGTGCCCTGCCAGCCTGTCTGCACCCCACACGGTCTCCTGTGCGCCCTGCCCGTGGCCTCCCGCGCACCCATCCGGCCTTCCCACGGACTGCCTATGCTCCATCAGCATGCCGACATCCTCCCTCACACCTGTCCGGCTTGCCCACTCCCCTCCCGCCTGCATGCGGCCTATCACGCACCCTTCCTGGCCTTCCCCCGACCTCCCACGCACCCTGCCCGCTTTCCCACGGCCTGTCGCACCCCGCCCGGCTGCCCACTGGCCTCCAGAGCCGGCCCACGTCATCCCACGCGGTGTTGCTTGCCGAATAAGCTCAGCCTTTTGGGCCAAGTCTCCTGAGTCGCGCCTCTCGTAGCGCTGGCTGAACCGGCCCCGGCCTTTGGGCCGAGCCGCCTACTTGGCGACCTCTAGGTCGAACCGCCCCCATAGTTTGTTGGGTCTGGCCCAGCGGACTAGGAGAAACATGGCAGGCTGACCCACCCAACGGGCTATGTTAGACCCAGTGGGTATTACCGGGTTGACCCGGACCGGGTCGACCAAGACTGGGTTGGACCGAGTCGGTCTAACCAAGTCGGACTGGACCCAAGCCCACTACTGACCCATTATGTTCTTTGTCCATTTATTTGGCTCTGAATGACCATTTGAAGAACCTTCAGTGAAAAAAGTATTCATGGAGCATGACAGTCCCCTTGAGTATACCCCACTAGAGTTCAGGGTAATGTTGAGATACAGTCAGGTTGGATCATGCAAAAATCCAACCGGGCCCTTGGGACTAAAAGGCTAATAACTCACAGACTGAGCATCTGTTTGACGTGTCGTCAGTTGTGTTGAGTCCTTTATGATGTGGTGGACCTTTGAGATACCTCTATGTGGGAATTCATTGAAGTTGGAGCATCGAACTGTAGCTTGTGGTTCGCATCCTCCCAGAGATGAGCGTGCGTATTACGGAGACCTAGTTGCTGGATGAGACCTGACGACTACTGACCGATTCGACTCGGAGTGATTCCACTAGCCCAGTGGGGAGCACCTTAGTGTCGCCGCATAACCATGGTGGGGAGCGCCTCTGTGTGAGTGCGGCAGACCCATGGTACTCGACACGTGGAGTACCTCAGTATGCTACGAGGGGGAGCACCTATGTGTGACGCGGCAGACCCACGATGGGGAGAGCCTTTGTGTGACGAGATAGACCCACAATACTCAACAGGAGAAGTACATCATTAGTCCAATGATAATGGGAAGTGCCTCTATGTGATGTGGTAGGCCCACTGTACTCGATAGAGGAGTCATCCAGCAACCTTGGTTTTGACAGTGTGACTGGGGATGATACTTGATACTACCCCTAGAGTAAAATCCTGGTTTGAGATGAGTCTGTTACTTTTGTTTTTACCTCATGATTGAGATGAATTACAAGATAACATAGGTATATGTATGGAAATATACCTATATAAGTTTTTATCTTGAATTAATAATTTTTGGTTTATCCTTGTTGGATTTTGTGAGACCATGAGGGTCTCGGGGTCCCTACTAAGTATCGTTATACTCACCCCTACACGGGCTATGCCCATACCTCATTGTGTTGGATGCATACGATAGACAGTGCTAACTGAGGCTGAGTGTACAAGGACTAGACGGTACCTAGTGGTGGACCACATGGTGTGATGGTACACGGATGAGACGGATGGATGTGGAGTGCAGCAGGGGATTTCTGTACCTACCCTTATGGTAGGACTTCCCGGTGGATGACCTAGTAGCTATTTACCTTCCTTATTTGTACATTACTGTCCATTTCTTTATACTTTAATGTTGGGCTTCTATTTCCAACCCCTTTTACATAATAGCACTCCTTTGTAGACAATTTTATTTAGTGTTTTGCTTCCAAATTATACTCTATTTGTGTGTGTTTACCGTTTATAAAGGCAATGCCTTCCCAGCTTAGAGATTTACGCCTTTGGTGCTAGTCGCCAGCCCCTGGCCTATGGATGGAGGGCCTGGGGTAGTCTTGACACAGGTCCCAAGGATGGGTCTTGACAACAACTCCTGTGATCACCTGCCTAGGATCCTACCCGAAGGGTAGGTACAGCTCTCGAACGGTCGTCTATGTGGTACGCCTCGTCCAATGTCCACCTCTATGCTACCTCTAGTCCTGGTACTCTCATCCTCAGTCATCGTCATCTATCGTCTGCACCAAACACAATATGGTGCGGGCATAACCCCTGCAGGGGTGAGTATAACGATACTCAGTAGGGACCCCAAGACCCTCAAAGGTCTCACAAAATCTACAAAGGATAAACCACACAGCATGAAAACTACTGAAAACCCTAAATAGGTATATACCCATACATATACCTAATTTATCAAGTATAATCTTCTCATTCATGAGGAAACTCAAGGCCCAAAAACAAACCCAATGTATAACTATTCCGTGAAGGAAAGAATACCATGAAGGCAACAAAACAACGTTAAGTATCACAAAGGTAACAACACAGAGAAAAATACCACAAAGGTATCACCATGAAGGTAAGTACCACAATGGTACACCACACACAAGAATACCAAAAAGGTATCACCATGAAGGTATGGACTCATCTCACACCAGGTATATCATTGGTACGATAGTAATGATGATTTTATGTACATACTGAATCATCTTTCTATGTTATGAGGAGGACCCGCGAAGGATCCTAAATCATCACAACCTCATAGGATACTTGTACAACATAGCCACGTAGGATCCTAGTAAAGCAGACACTGGTAGGATCCTAGAGTAGTCCCACATGAATTCCTAAAGTGTGTCCAAGTGGAACTCTCGAACACATACAGACATAGGATTCTAAAGCACATACCCACAAAGGATCTCAATGCACAAACCGACATAGGATTCTTGTCTCATGTTACAACCAGCTACAGGGTTCCCTCACTAAGCTCACTTGATTCCAGGATGGTCCGCTCCTCAAGCCACATATTGATGCTCCAACATCCATGAAGTCCCACGAAGAAGTATCCCAAATGAAATCTATATAAAGGATGTATCAAAGCAATAGACAGTGCGTATATCAGCCACCCGGTGTGTAAGTTATTGGAATTTTAGTCCCGAGGGCCCGATTGGATTTTTGTTCGATACAAACTATCCATACCCCATATTTATCCAAAAATTATGTGGGGTTTACCAAAAGAACCGTCTCGATCCAAAGATTATGGCGTCGAATACGGTTCGTGAAACGGATGCCCGTAGCACAAGATATGGCCAAAATGATAGGAAGGGTCGCAAATTGTCAGGGTCCGGTCCGACATGGCCCGAATAGGCCTGGGCTGACCCGACCTCTACTAACCCAGCTTCAAAAATGGGTCTGACATGGCCTTCTGAGTCTAGTCCATCCCACTGGCATGGCCCGGCCGGCAGGTCCGCTCGACAAGCAGCTGGCCGGACGCCCATCCCCACCTCATTCGCGAGCTACAGTCATGCACCACGCCATCGCTATCAGCCATTAGCCGGCTGACCACCCCTACACCCCACATTGAGGTCTTGCACCACAGAATCTACTCGTTTGGTGGCACGGACGTGCGCCACCACCTCCCCATCATGCGCCATGTCGCGAGCCGATCGCCTCCTGCACTCAGCCACGACCAACAGGACTTGGCCTTTTTCCGGCGTCGTGGTTGAATAGACGCCATCTTCACGGCCAGCAGGAGTGCCAGCCGCCGCTCCCGAGTCCCACCATTGCCAGTTGTTAGCACCCTTCATTGTCCACCTCCATTGCAAAGATCACAACAAAAACTGCAATGGTTATGGAGTATTTGGGCCATGTTGTTTTGGCCCACAACCACTATGTTAGAGCAGTGGGAAGTGGATCAATATGAGAGATTAAATCGTAAAATAAATTAATGATGTATAATCAAAACACATCCCTACCTCGAAGGTTTTGTTGGAGATTGTCTGCGGTTGAATACAAATTGTCGTTTGTCGATCCAGAAGCAAGCAACCTCCAATGCCGTCGTTTATAAAATGATACTCAATTATTCAGTTCCAACTTGGTGAGAACAGATCTTCATCAAGAGGCTCCTCCACGAACATCCCTTTTCCAACAATTTCCCCCACATTAGAGTGAGGATCCATCATAAAATAATATAGGTTTATACAATTAATTTACATTGGCACACCAATTAAATGGTTCAATTAAATGGAATAATTAATTTATTGGAGTGTTGACATAATTAATTATTTGAAATTGGGAGGTTTTCCCAACATTATGAGTAGCTCGAGTGGTCACCAAAATAATGAATTCAAAGAAGGAGGTTTCCTAGATCTGGTGGTCCCCACCACCGATCATTCTAATTGGAGTAAAAAATAAATAAAAGTTGTTCATTTAATTTTTTTTATTTCCATGAAAAACATGGAAACTAACATTCAACCTCGGAAAACTGCGGTCAAGGTGAAGGTATTCTTATGAGAATATAGGTGTTGCGAGTTCAATGGTGTCCTAAGATTTTGATTCTGAGTACCGGTTCAAAAGTTATAAAGAACCACTAGCACGTTTAGTAAATGTATCCAAAAACAGTTCAGAAATTTATTCTGGGAAAACTAGGCATCAGAATCATGCGCTATCAATTTCTTTAGACTCATGATATTCCTATATAATTTAAAAAATAATTTACATGCAAATTTCAGGTCTTTACATTCTTCCCACCTCAAGGCTATACGTATCCGAAAGCCACAACTCAAACTAAGGGAACATGTTGGGTTACTGAGCATGCATATGAGCCTCCCGCTCCCATGTGCCCTCCTAGAGGTTACCATGCTGCCAATGCACAGACAACAATGGAAATGACCACACACAAAGGACCCAATTCTGTCGATATTTAACCTCCACTAGAACCTTCGTAAAAATTTCCCCATCGTTGATGTCCAGCTCGTCATGGTCGATGACGTTTTATGGGCCGTGCACGTATCTCCTCAGCTGGGATACGTGGAAAACGTCGTTCACCAAGTGCAACTGAGGTGGAATTTCTAGGTGGTAAGACACCTCTCCAACTCTTACGAGGACCTGAAAGGGTCTGATTAACCTCAAAGATAACTAACCGCCCTGGAAAAATCTCTGCAAACCTCGTCGGGGTGTGACTGCTAGAAAGACGTGGTCACCATCCTCAAACTCCAATGGTCTCCATATCTTATCAGCATAAGAATTCAATCTTCTTTGCACAGTCTTCATCCTCTTCTATATGATATTCCCGTTCTCTGTGGCAGCCCGTACCATATCAGGTCCCATGAGTGCTGACACCCCTAGGTCAATCCAACACAAAGGTGATCTTCAAGGTCGGTTGTACAGAGCCTCGAATAGTTCCATCCTAAAGGTGGAGTTATATTAGTTGTTGTATGAAAACTCCACCAAGGGAAAGTGGTCCTCCCAACTGCGACAGAATTCGTGGATGCAATCACGCTGCATTATCTCGAGGGTGTGAATGGTCCACTCTGTCTAGCCATCTGTCTGAGGATGGAATGCGGTTCTCAAATGAAGTTGCATCCTAAAAGCCTCATAAAACCCTTTCTTATGCTGGGAATGGTAATGTGCATCATGATCATTGAATATCAACATGATAACTATATGTAACCGCACAATATCTTGTACATAAAGGTTTCCCAAGTTCTCTACTGAACCCTGCTCTCTGATCGCTAGGAATTAGATCAACTTGGTGAGTATGTCGACGATAACCCAAAAAGAATCATGACCCATGGATGTTTGTGGAAGTCATATCATGAAGTCCATTGATATCCCATCCCACTTCAACTCTGGGATCTCTAATGGTTGTACTAAGCCTAATGTTACCTAATTCTACGCCTTCAATTACTGACAAATGAGGAACCCAGATACAAACTCTGCTACTTCTTTCTTCATTTTCGTCCACCATTGCTATCATCGGAGATCCTGGTACATATTTTCCACTCCTAGATTTACCACTATAGAGGATGTGTGGAACTCTCTCAACACTTCCTCCCGAAGAAACACTGGTAGCTTGTTACGTCCTATGAAAAGGATGGCGTCCTCCCCCACTTCAGAAAATCCATCAGGTGCTAGTCCTGTGGATATTTGAGCATGTTGAGACTCACAGTCAGGGTCCCCACGCTGTGCCTCTCAAACTCTCTGATGAAGTGGTGGAGTGACTATATGATATTTAAGAAATTTTCTCCATCTCTTCCCACATAGGATATATGTAAAGCATCCAGCAACTCCATCCCTTCACCATGTAGTTGTATAAAAGATCTCTTGCTAAGTGCATCTTCTACAACGTTCACATTCCCGAGATTATAGACTATCTCAAAGTCATAGTCCAAGAGGAACTCAATCCAAAGTTGTTACCTCATGTTCATGTCCATCTGAGAGAATATATACATGATACTTGTGTGATCAGAGTAGACTGTAAAATGTTCTCCAATCAAGTAATGTTGCTACATCTTCATGGAAAATACAACTGCTGCTAACTCTGGGTTAGGGGTAGTGTAGTTCTGCTCATGCTATCTCAACTATCGATTACCATACATGATCACTGCTCTCTCCTACATTAATAAACATTTGAGTCCTTTCCCTGATGCGTCACAGTAGACTACGTACCCAACACCCTCTTCCGAAATCCTCAAGATATGGCCACTACTCAGCATCTTTCTCACGTCCTAAACATTCGGCTGACATCTCTTAGACCACCTGAAGGGTTTATCCTTCTTCTTCAACACTAATAATGGTGCTCCAACTATAGATAAATATGGAACAAACCTCCTGTAGTATCCAGCAAAACCCATGAAACTATGTACCTCTGTCACACTCCTGGGTGGATCCCATGAATGTAACGCCTCAATATCCCCAGGATGCACTGCAACTCCAGCCTCTGAGATGATATATCTTAGAATGTGAACATCTAGGATCTAGAACTAGCACTTCGAGATCTTACCATAAAGCTGGTGCTCTATGAATGTGTCCTGAACTATCTACAAATGATAAGCATGATCCACCGTAGTAGCCGAGTAAATCAGAATGTCACTAATGAATACTACTACAAAGCGATCAATATATGGCAGAAAGGTCCTATTCATGAGTCCCATGAACACTTCTGGAGAATTGGTCATGCCGAATGGCATGAACAAGAACTCGTGGTGGCCATACCAACATTTGAAAGTCGGTTTCTAGACATCCTCATCTCGTACTCTCAACTGGTGATAGCCTGACCTAAGATATATCTTCGAGAACCACTGTGCTTCCTTCAGCTGATCAAAGTGGTTGTCAATACTCGATAGTGGGTACCTGTTCTTAATGGTCACATGGTTGAGGTTCCAATAGTCAACACAATGTCTCAAGCTCTCATTCGCATTATTGGAGGTAACAATCAGGGCTGCCATAAGAGAAACACTAGTCCGGATGAATCCCTTCCCCTAAAAGTCCTCCAACAGTACCTGAAGCTCATGAAGCTCCATTGGATCCATCCAATACGCTGGTGTAGATATCAGTTCCATCCCAGTGTAGAAATCCATGTAAAAGTTCACATCCCTACAATGATGTAGACCCGGAACATCATCAGTGGAGACATCTGAGTCCTGGTCCACCGCTATAGTATAACTCAGACTCTCCAGATCAACTACTCTGAGGGTAAGGCTAGCCAAATGATGAGTGATCGGCTGAACATTCCTCTGGGTAAGTCCATCCTGTGATGAAAAGGCTCCTTTCTCACTTGTGAATGTAACCTATTCCCATATGTGAGGAAACACTGCACTTGGCACCTAATACAATAAATATGGCCTGAATTGTAAATAACTAGTCCATAACCATGATGACATCGTAAGTCCTAGATGCCGCCACTAGGAGATCTCGCCTCCTAGAGTAAGCACACACAACAGGAACCGGTGTGTCATCATCGAATTCACTCCTGTAGGAGTCTCTATCCACAAGAATTGAGGAAACAGATGCAACAGAATCTCTGAGATCCGAATGAGGGTAGAGGAAATAAAAGAATGACTGGAACATGTTCCTATAAGAACTACAACTATGGTCATGTAGACACAGATTATACTTCGTATCATCTATGGATCTCCATTGTCATAGGCCTCATCTACCTAGATCTTAGATCTCCCTTATCCACCAACTCCCTATTGTCGGGGTGCACCTCCTGGTTGTGGTGGCAGTAACATCTCGAATCGTCACCCACCACTAGTTACACGACCTGCTCCTCTGTCACGTCCACCTCATCCCTATGGACCTCCTCTGTTGAACCTCTTTCTCTGCCTGGGTGGTCCTTCCACTGTATATTTATCATTTGTATGGCAGGTCAAGAAGTAACAAGACATGTGTCCCAACCCTCCACATCTGTAACCCTACATGCTCATCACATGACTAGCTCGGTCTCTGGTTCCCCGCACAGCTAACCCTGAATCCTTCGGTCATCCACCTATATGTCTGTCCCACTTAGACATCTGTGACATCTATTTGCTTCTATCTTCAGAACACTCTTCTCAATGATGCTCGTTGGTGGGCCTCGCTTCTGGTGACTGCTCAGCAAGAAAACTCTCCACTAAAAGGACCTACTGTGACACCCCATATGCCTTGGGTTGCTGAAAGAAATCATCGAAGCCCTGATCTCCTGCATGAGTCCTTTCTCAATGGTCAAGACCCTGTAGAATGGGTCATGCACCATATTAGTGGAGTAGCATGATAGGTCGGTGAATCTCACCGAGTACTGATCCATAGTAATGTTTCCCTTCTGCAAATGACGAATCTCTTGTATGCACACTGCGTGTTGAGTCGCTGGGACAAACTCTCCCTAAAACTGGATCTCAAAGTCTTCCAAGAATAGTGTCACTACTAGAGAATAAAACTCCACCATCTACGTAATGCTGCCCGTAGAAGATTGGGGATAAGGATCACCATGAAATTAGTTGGTGTCCCTACCAGTTAGAATACTCTCACCATAGCCTCTAGCTATTCCTCAGGCGCTTGTGGATCCATCTCTCCCTAGAACCAAGGTGGCCTCTGACACTGGAACTCGTGCAATGCGCTCAAGCGGCATGCACCCTCTGCAGCAGGGGCTGGTGGAATCAGGGGCCCAATGGGTAATGTTATCGTTGGAGACTCCGCTAGTGCCTCTACTAAAAGAGGGCCCTACATCGAGACCTCGTTGCTCAGTGGGCTATCCTTGCATACTATACCTGTAACCCTATCTGGTTGTCTACCTGGAGGAATCCGGAAAAGAAACAGGCACACCATGGTAAATAAGTTATACCTGGTAAGCTGAATCAATAAAGAGTTCACAAAGGAAACTTTTCAAAACACACATGCAATCAGTGTTCTCTTGCACTGTGTTAGATATCAGAAGTCAGGGTTCTGGTGTATGGATTTTTCAGCCGCCACACCTACCCTGGATTCCAAAAACTGATAACCCACTCAATACTCTTAACAGTATTGTTGTTAAAATATTTGAGTCCAATGTTCTATTGCAGAACCATCTCCGTTGATAACAATTTGTCATGACCCATCCCCAAGGGCCCATGTCGTGACTACCGTAATCCCAACTTCCATAGGCCAGTGGCTGGTGAGTAGCACCAAAAGGCATATTCCCTAAAACTGGGAAGGCATTGTCTTTATAACCTCTAAACACATGCAACCAAGAACATAGTAAATACAGACACACGTAAACTGAATAGTAACCAGGGTGAGTACAGTATGTAAAAGTTTCCAGAATAGAAGCCCAACTGAAATGTTTAAGAAAACTGAAAGTAAACGTAAACTGAAACAAATCCTATGGAAACCCACCTAGGATCATACCTAAAGGGTAGGTACAACTATAGAATGGTCATCTCTACGGTACGCCTCATTTTATGACCACCACCATGCTACCCTTGGTTCTGATACTCTCATCGTCAGTCAGCGTCGTCCGTCGTCTGCACCATACATAACAAGGTGCAGGCGTAGACCATGCAGGGTTGTGTATAACGATACTCAGTAGGGACCCCTAGACCCTCCAAGTTCTCAAAAAAAATCTTCAAATGATAATAAAAAAATCTTCAAAACAATTGACAACCCTACTTAGGTATATTCCCATACATATACCTATGTTATCAAGTATACTCATCTCATTAATGTGGAATCTCAAGGCCCAAAATCATAGTCAAAGTACAACCGTTCCATGAAGGAAAGAATACCATGAAGGTAACACCAAAAAGGTATGTACCACAAAGGTAATTCCACATAGAAGAATACCACAAAGGTATCACCACGATGGAAATAACCACAAAAGTAATCCACACAGAAGAATACCCCAAAGGAATCACCACGAAGATAAGGACTCAACTCAAACCATGTATAACATAGGTACGGTAGTAAAGATGATTAGATGTAAGTACTGAATCCTCATACTTTTTTAAGAGACATAACCACAAAGGATCCTAAATCATCAGACCCACGTAGAATCCTAGTACAACATACCCACATAGGATCCTAGAAAAGAAGTCCCATATAGGATCCTAGAGTAGTCCCACATGAATTTCTTGAGAGGATCCAAGTGGAACTCTCAAACACAGACCCACATAAGATCCCCAAGAATAGATCCACATAATATCCCAAAGCACAGACCCACATAGGATACTTATCTCATGTTATAGCCAGTTATAGGGTTCCCCCACGAAGAACACTTGATTTTGTGAGGGTTTGTTCCTCAAGACACACGTCAATACTCCCACTACCACGAAGTCCCAAGAATAAGTACCCAAAAAGGACCGCCACATAAATGGGTTATCAACGCAATTGGTTGTGGGTCAATTAGACACAGAGTCTATATGTTATTGGACTTTTAGACTTGAGGGACTGGTTGGATTCGTTTTCGGTCTAACCCGACCGTACCCCAACATTATCGAAAACTCAAATGGGGTATACCAAAATTACCATCTCGATCCAAGTTTTAAGGCACTATAGACGGTTTATCAAATAGATGCCCGTAGCTTGTGATATGGTTGAAAAAGTGGGAAGGGTCATAACTGGTCTAGGTCCTGTCCAATCGGGTCAGACCGACCTGACCCGACCCAGCCTATGGTGGTGGCCCGTGGTGGCATCCCATGGTGGTGGCCCACATTGTAGCCCACTGGTTCGCTCAGCACGTGGCTGGCCATACGTCCGGCCCCTCCTCCTCCGCGCTACACAGTTGGGCACCGCGCCATCGTCGGTGGCTGACAGCGAGCCGGCCGCCCCTCCACTGTTGTCGCGGCCTTGCGTTACGCCACCTTCTTGTTGGGTGGTGCAGACTCGTGCTGCTGCCTCCCCATCATGCAGTTGACCGCGATCTGGCCGTCGCCTCCACTTAACCGCAACTGATGGGCCGCTGCCCTTTTCTGAGGGCGCAATTGCGCCGTCGCCATTTTCACGGACGGTCGGAGTGCCGGCCGCCACTACCGAGTCCGACTAGTGCCATTTTCCAGTACCGGTCACCATCCACCTCCTTCGAAATGAATAAAAACCATAATGGTTTCGGAGTGGTCGGACCATGTTTTTTTGTCCCACACCCTCCGCGTTAGAGCGGTACCAAGTGGATAACTGAGAAATATTCAATCGTAAAAGACATTAATGAAGATTAATTAAAACACATCCCATCTTCGATGGTTCATTTAGAGATTTTCCCTAGTTGAAGACAGATAGGCATTGGTCGATCCTGAAGAAAGCCTCCTTCTACAATGTTTCTTGATTGGTGATCCTCCATTCATCGGTTCCTCCTTGGTGAGAACTGGTCTTCCTCAAGAGGGTCCTCTAAGATAAACCCTTTGCCAACGATTTCCCCCCACAATAATTTTTGGAGCCAAGTTTAATTAAAATGGGTTTATACACATAATTTTATTTTGCGCAATAAATAAATGGCGCAATTAAATGGAAATATTAATTAATTGGAGAGTTCCAAAAATTATTTATTTTAATTTGGGAGGTTTTCCCAACATTAAGAGGGGTTCAGGTGGTCCCCAACACCATGAATTCAAAAAAGGGGGTTTCGTAGCTCGGGTGGCCCCCACCATTGAGCATTCAAATAGGATGTTAAAAATAAATAAATGTTGTTGTTTTCTTTTATTTCTTTCCCATGAAAATCTTGAAAACTAACATTCAACCTAGACTAATTGTGGTCAAGGTGAAGGTCTCCATAAGCGAATATCAACGATGTGAGTTCAACGGTGTCCTCAGATTTCAATTCCGAGAAGCGGTTCAAAAGTTACAAAACTTTCTCACACATTTACTGAAAGAACCCAAATTTTTTTTTCATAAAATCAATGTGAGCACACCGGGATTTGGAATCACGCACCTACAATTTTTGTGGACTAGTACTATTACATTATAATTTAAACAAATTAAATGGAAATTCTGGGTCATTAGGTTATCCATCGAAATATCAATCAATAACATATTAAATTGCCATTGATGTGACTAGAGAATTTTTGAGGGAAAAAATATTCATACATTGAACATGTAACCATCAAAACCATTTTTACCCCATGCACAATAAATACATATCAGATGTATATAATTGTTAAATAAAATATATCAATCATATAATAATAAAAATTTTTGGTGCTTCCTTACTAGATTTGGATATGGACCTTTGAAAAGCAACCAAAAAACACTTTACTCCCATTATATTCATGGGATTTAAAAATATACAAAAAAATTAAACAAAACCTCTTAATAAATAATAAATTAAAATCCATGGATACATTAAAAATGAAAATTAGATATAAATAGAGATTAATTTATAAGGGTTTTAAAGCACTGTCTATTATGGAAGACACACAACACATTATACATGGAATCATATTCAATTAATAAACACTATAAAATGTATTCAGGCTTACAAATATTTAAATAAATTTCATAAGTGAATCATTTTACAATCTATTCAGACCATAAAATATATTATTATAATTATTCTCATCTTGTGTTTTGATTAATGAATATATATTAATTTATTTTATATTTATAATATACCTAATTCATAAGTTTTTATGAAATAAAATACTACGATATCACTTACTAGGAGAACGAATCATACTCAAATACTATCCAACAACATATAAACTTTTATAAACTAAATGTTGGAATAATGAATCTCACTATAATAGATCCATAACCAGTATAAACCAGAGTTTTGTTTATACAATCATTTCATCTCATAATTATAGTTTATATTTATATAAAATTTATATCAGGATGTTATATTTTTGAAACTATAGTATGTTTTATTATTCATTATATAAATATTGGTTATCTGTGGTACCTTTTAATAAACATTGGAAAACTAAACCCACATTATATATAATATATAATGAAAATATAAATATTCAATGGTAAAACATAACATAGTTTCAATTATGAAAATTTTTATTACTGTGGAAGGTTCAAATATGACATATATGGGAATATGGTATATTATGGAAAATATCTTAAATCATATGTTAATCCAAATTCAATAATAGGGGAAAATATTGGAAGAATTATGTTTATATATTTTGAATATCAATCTGGATAATTTAATGATAATATTTTGATTCAAAATGATAATTTTTAATATTTGATTAGTTTGGACTAAATGAATCATTTATTGTGGCCCTGTTTCGGGAATTTTTTTTCTTAGTGGTGTAAGAAGAACATTATTAGGAACATGTTTAGATAACTATGTGTTAAAACTATGTGTATTGAAATATTGGATATTTCCCTTCACATTGTTAAGTGATGTTTTTGTAAACTGTTCCATTAACAATTCATAAAGTAAAATAAAACCTCTTGAAACTAATTTTATTTATATTCGGAAATTAATACCATATATCATTATAAGACAAAAATATTTTTCAATAGTTTGAGAAGATCCTCACGAAGCCATAATTATTGGTTTTGGTGTCCTTTAGATATCTATTGTTTTTAAATTGAATATATTAACATGATTATTTATATTGGATTAAGGTATAATAGTATAATATGTTATTGGTTTTCAAATTTCGACATGATACCATTGACGAATTAATTCCATTATGGGGTTTCAAACTTCTAAATATAAAACAGGAATTTTAGTATGATGTATGGGAAGTGATAACTATTTTATACAAGCTTATATTTTATTTTTAGTTTATACCATTTTTTCATTGGATAGATTAGGGGTAATAAATATAAATTTAATAAAGAAGTGATAATGAGATAAATATGTAAATTATAATTTAATCAATGATATAAATGAAATCATTATATGTTGAGTTTAATGGACTCAGATTATATTCATGTGTTTCATAAATATTTATTATGTTCAAAACAAATAGAGAAGTTCGGTTAGTTATTCCGTTAATTGAATATACAGATTTGTTCTACTTTAATGTTATATGTCATGTAATGGAAGGATATGAATTGAAAATATATTTTTTTATTGTTTTTTATAATTTTTTAAAGTGATATAAAATGATACATATATTAGAGAAAATATAGTGGTTTCTATAAAGTGATTATCCCATATAAGTGGTTTAATGTATACGGTGATTTTGAAATAGGATTTTTTGTGAATTTTTATGTATTGAATGTGTTATTTTATGTGATATTAAAATGACCTATATATTTGTAAATAATTAATTGAAATTATTCTTCGTTATTATTTGGTGCCAAAAAATATTCTTCTAATTTTAACTATTATAAGCTATATTTGTATAGTAAGTTATCTATTCATAGTAACTAACTGATATTGATCAATTAGGACACGAAATTATATGATCCTCTAAAACCACTCCTAGGTTGATATTAATTATAAATATTCCTCTCCATGACCATATATAATTGGTCTAGGCCAGATGACTCGCAGTAAGAAGGCACAACTTACATTATTGGCCTTACCAGAATGAAAACCCACACATTCCATACATCATAGTTTATAAAAAATATATTTATAAATAATTTATCATATGATATAAGATAAAATATTATTTGATAAAATAATTAATAAATATAAATATCACCAACCATAATTTCTAATACAAACTAAATCTCCATATGTGGAAAATAGTAGATACTATAAAGCTACTAATGATGACATATTCATAACTAATATGACATATTGTCTCATCATCAACGGGAATCAAAACATGAAAAATTTAAAGATAATACCCAAAAAGGGTCACCAAAGACTAGATTCATCCATATTAGACACTTTAAAACCACTCATAAATAAGATAAAGTCTATAAAGACACATCACATATCTATGAAAACATAAATATATGGGTGATTATAAATATACTCGGTATAAAATGATAGAATAAAAAAAAAGAAAAAAAAGTAACATTAAAAATAATCTAATAACTATTATACTCACTCAAAATATGTTCAGTGATAATAATAAAAATGCATTGGATATTGTATTGATTTCACTACCCAAACACACCACAAATATCTCACACTAAAAATAAGATATGGAAAATAAATAATTTGAGAATCAAATTAGAAAAATTGAATTCCTATCGTAAGGGGGGTATTATACTTTATTTATCTCATCTAATAACATTACAGGTTCTTGAACAAGTAATATAATATGGTCATTATATAGATCCTAAATATCAGCCCTAGAGTATCACAGTGTGGAGAACAGGCTGCACTATTAAAGTCAATCTATAAATTAAGTCTCCATTACAGGGATCATATAATACTTGAAAACATATGAAAAAATATAGATACATTATTTCTCTGATGTTCCATGATATAATTATATGGAAAAAAGATTAATCAAAATAACCCAACCACTAAAATCACTAATCAAAACAATATTCAAATTATAGGAACATCACCTCACAAGAAGAAAATAAACTTCTCAACGAGATTCGTCTAAAATATCCTATATGAAAATAACATAACCAATTATTCAACTAGAGAACTACATTATATCAATAGTTTAATTCCAAAATGACAACCTAAGGAGTTATTCTAAAAGAGAGAACCAACACTCTTATTGTAATGACCCGAAATTTTGAATAAATCTTGTTTCCTAATTTTGTGTGTTATATTATTTTTCTTACTCAACAAAACCGTTTCATTTGATAACATGAGTATAATTAAATTGAGACTATTGGGTTTTGTCTATAATATGACTGTTAGTCAGTATGACTGTTGAAAACTGAATGTTGTGAATTTTGTCTCTAAATACAAGTGATCTTGGTTTATTAATATAGAAAGAAGATTCCATGTCCTCACGCAGTAGTCTTCAACCGATCGAAGCCCATCTAAAAGAACTTGGGAAGAAGGTAGAACCACTGTGCTTTGCTCTGGTCCAATCCCAAGCCAAACATCATATTGTAAAGATAGAACAGAATCGCCTTCGTGAGAAGTTCAAACAGATAGAAATTATTACTCATGTGATGTTGGCCGAGCCTCCCTCTGATTCTCTCACATTAGCAGACCTTACACTTAAGTCCTATGCTGGTGTGATAAGGGGCTATGTAAGTATATCGTAACTTCCTTGTGTGATCCATTGTTTTAAATAAAAATATTGATTTCTTCTTGTGATTAAGTTTATGAATTTTGAAATGTCCGGATAAATATAGTATGCATATTTTTGGTGAATTTTAGAGAAAGGATAATTTAACAAATGTATATGTAAACCTTAAATAATTAAAAATAAGTAATGATTTTCAAAAAATGGTCTTCTACAATTTTGTTCAGAACGAAATTTAGAGTCTAATAAGATCAAATTAATTATTTATGAATAGTAAATTATAAATTGTGATTTTATGCTTAGGATTAGTAATGTGACCAAACGGATTAGTAATCTCATTTAAATAAAGCATTAATATAATCTAGGCACCTTGATTAAGTAATTTGATTCAAAACAACAGTTAAATAACGGTTTCATAAATTATTAGTCAAGTATTTGTTTTTTCAGGTGAATAGTGTTTTTTAATTAAAAATTTAATAAAAATTATTTAACAAATTATTTTTTTAAAATGGAGTTCATTTTTGAACTCATAGCATCGATATTATGTTAAAGTAATTTTTGGGGATTTTTCTGAAAAGAATGAATTTTTGGTGAATAGTGTATTTATTTAAAAATTAAATTAAAAATATTTATAAAATTATTTTTATAAAATGGAGTTCATTTTTGAAATCATATAATCGATATTTGGTTAAGGTGAAATTTTGGGATTTTTCTGAGAAAGTTGATTTTCGATGAATAGTGAAAATACAGTTTTTAAGTTACGGGTGTTTAATGACATCATTAAATTATGTATTATGTATGTAATCAATATGGTCGACTAATGAATAGTAATATAAGGTATGAGGTGTCCCAAGTGTCCGATACCATGGGAAAATACCATGGGTAAGCCCATGGGTTTTCCAAAACCACTAATGAGGTGTCCCTTGGCAATTAATGCCTTGTTCCCTCACTTTCCCTGTAAATACCAAGCCATCCTCTCATCCATTCGACTCCCAAATCTTACCCAACGAAGCTCTGGTATCATTACCTCCCAAGGAGTCCTCTAAAAGTTCCCCCAAGCCCTCAAGGACCCAACCATTGAGTTTTAAGAGTTACGGTTTAAGGTAAGGAATCCTACCTCTCTCTTTCTTTTCAAGTACTCTCGTTTATGTCATTTCTTCTATGCTCCATGTTCTTATTTTGGGGATGTTATTCTATATTAATCCTAATGCCCTTTTTAATTTCATATGATGAGAGACCATATTTGATCTCTTCAAAATAGTATTGTGAATTTTTAAGTGGCGCCGTTATGCTGCCGAATTTTTAAGGGATTCATTCACCTTTCTCATTTTTCAACGTTCTACTTTCATGTCAAGTATTTCAAGTTCCTTTTTTGGGGTATGATCTCTAAATATATTATACTGATATTATATTTTCATATGTCAAGAGACCCTATTTTATCTCTTCAATTTAGTATTTTGATGTTTTAAGTGGTGCTATTAGGCTGCCGAATTTTTAAGGGATTCGTTCACCTTTTTCATCTTTCAAAGTTCTACATTAATGTCAAGTCTATCAAGTTCCTTTTATTTTGTTGACGTATGATCTCTATATCTATCATACTGATAATTTATGTTCATATTATGAGGGACCCTTTTTTATCTCTTTAATTCAGTATTTTTAAGTTTTAAGTGGGGCCGTTAGGTTGCCAAAATTTTAAAGAATTCTTTCACCCTTCTTGTTTTCAAGATCTATTTTCATGTCAAGTCTATCAATTTACTTTTTAATTATGTTGGGGCACGATCTCTATATCTATCCTACTGAAATCTTATGTTCATATGATTAGACCCTATTTTATCTTGTCAATTCATTTTTGGTTGATGTTTAAGTGATGTCGTTAGGCTGCTAAATTTTCATAAGAGAAAATATTATTTTTTTCTTCCTTTCATGTTCTTCATTTAAAAAGTTATATCATTGAAATTTCAATACCATGTTCTTAAATACTTTATATTTTTTCCCACTTATGTTTTATGGGTCATTTATGATTGTTTGACCCATGTCCCCTCTCTTTTCAATGTTTTCCAAAACCCCGAAACATAGTTGTTATGCTGCAGAATATCCGTCTCAAATATCTATTTCTTCTTCAAATGTTATTTTTATTTTATTAAGTGAATACTCGAAGATATATCTACTATAGGGGTATTCACATATATACCATGTTGTTCTATTTTAAATTCTGGTATTTACATACATGAGACCCGCTTTCCATTTCTGTAGGTTTAAAGTGACATAAAGATCATGTCTTTAAAGCAGTTTTAAGAAACATTATAATTACGAAATAAAACCCATTTATTTTATGCTATATGGATTGTTTATGAAATTATTGATTATGATATATGTGTCTCACATGATGACAAATATATATTTAAGTGTGTGCCCTGATAGCGCTCCAATTCATTGGTTAAAGACTTAATCTCTAGAGATGACCATTTAGACTAATACCTTGGTGAATAACCTTGGTAATTTTTATTGACCCCTTGGGGATGGACCTTGGTGAAATGGAAGTGATTGTCTTTGTTAAATGTTGTAGTCACATCTTCAAGTTATGAAAAACGTTATTTTTATTATGATATGCCTCATGATTTCATTCTCATGCCTTAATGTTCTTTTTCATGACATTGATGATGTATCTCAAGTTCACATTTTGAATGATTCCCCTTGTTTCCCTTACTCGGCCTTCTGCTCACCCATTCTTTTGATGTATGTCCCCATGTTATGAGATGCAGTAAAGAACCCTGGATGAACATAAGGAGAATCCTTTCAAGTGTTAAAGAAGAATGTTTTTTTGTTTCATGTATTATGTTCCTGGTTTCCAAGACACTAAACCTTAAAGATCCTCCATTTTGTATAATGTAATGAAAGTTTATGTGACAAAAAGGCAGGATTCTATAGTTGGTATCAAAGGATAGTTTAGTTATTTGTGTAAATTAGGATATGAAACCATTAGGAAGAACCCTATTGAAAATTTTAAATATAAGAAATCTTCCAGGGATTTTGGTGAGTATTGAGTAAGGGGTTTCCAAGCAAATACATCCTTGGCTGGATATGAGTAGGTAGAGGAGGCTCTGGCACAGATGTACATAGGGGTAAAACCTGAAAACACCACTTTGAGCTAGACTCGAATGGGAACTGGTACACGACAACGGGCCTTGCTGCACTCTTGGTTACAACACTCCTAGGGGACGTGATTTTGTAAATTCATAAGCTTAGTATGAACCATTATTATAGGAAGAAAGATAAAATAATATAAGGATTCACATAAGAATATATGATCATGGATAACCTAGATTGGAACCTAGGGGATCACAATTTAGGGTATATTTTTCTTCTACAAGTTATCCTTCTATGCTTTATGTTCCTTTTCATGATTATTGGCAAAGTATTTAAGCCCCTAATTGTACTTTAATTTCTTAGTTAATGGCGGTAAATGAAAGAACATGTCCCAACAATCAATGTTATAGGAAAGGTGACGATTGTCGTATTAATATGACAGAGATGATTAGGGGATAAAAATATGATTATTATTTTGGAAGACGTTCACTATTTTGGGAACCCTTTTTGATCGAGGTAAATAGATTACTACGGTATTTTCTTTGAGGAGTAAAGGTTGACTTATATTTTGAATAATCGATGAATTTATGGCAGACTTATAGTAATTTAGGTTACTTATGTAAATGATTAACCTATCTTGGGGTAAATATGTTTAGGTTAGTTACTTTTGTTATAAGATGTTAGGAGTGGTTGATATTGTTTGGAGATGAATGATAAAGTTTACCTTGGGAGACTATGTTATCAAGTCATTCTTGTATTTGGGTTTCAATCTTAGTATGGTTTATTTTGAGGATTGTTAAAGGTAGTTATTTTGAGAATGTTCTATGATGAACATTGGGTTGTACCTTGGATCTTTGAAGATTTAAAGTAGTTTCCCTTCCACTGGGGTCTTTTATTTTGGAAGTGTTGTTTTATCTTACCCTTTCTATTTTTGGGATAATGTTTAATGATATAAGATATAGATAGTTAATCTTTGTTGGATTATGTGATTCTCTATAAGATGATTCTTGTTCTTTCATGAGACCAAGTAGTTTTGAATACTCATCATTTGGAGAAAATATTAGTTTTGGTAGAAACTTATTAAAGGATAAAACTATACTTGACGGTAGGTATATTTTCTTATGTTTTTATTCTATGTGGTAAATGAATTCCTCAAAACTATGAAAAGGAACATAAAAAAAACGCTGTCTGTTAACGTTTCCTACTAGGTAATCAAAGATCGTTTATACATATCATATGTTTGTGATTTTCTTATTGTTAACTTTCTCTTAATAATTTTTTCTATCACTATACCTCAAAACATGACCCTTTGTTTTTTCTTCCATATCCATGTTTTTTACATGGAATCCTATTATGGGTTAACTTAGGTGGCCTTTATACTTCCTTTTCTTATTTATAAAGTAATAGTGTTACTGACTCTTTTTCTGATGTGGTACTTTTAATGAAATTTCAAATCCCAATTTTAAAAAATTGTGAGGAAGCAATTTTTTAAGGGGGGAAGATTGTAACGACCCAAAATTTTGAATAAATCTTGTTTCCTAATTTTTTGTGTTATTTTACTTTTCATACTCAACAAAACTGTTTCATTTGATAACATGAGTATAATTAAATTGAGACTGTAGGGTTTTGACTATTATATGTCCTTTAGTCAGTTTGGCTGTTGAAAAATGAATGTTGTGACTTTTGTCTCTAAATACAAGTGATCTTGGTTAATTAATATAGAAATAAGATTTGATGTCCTCATCCAGTAGTCTTGGACCAATCGAAGGCCCTCTAACAGAACTTGGGAAAGAGGTAGCACCACTGGGCTTTGCTATGGACCAAACCCAAGACAAACTTCATCATGTGAAGCTAGAACGAAATCGACTTCGCGAGAAGTTCAAACTGATAAAAATTACTACTCGTGCGATGTTGGTCGAGCCTCCCTCAGATTCTATCACCTTAGCACACCTTACACTGAGGTCCTATGCTGGTGTGATAAGTGGCTATGTAAGGGGACCATAACTGCCTTTCGTAATCATTTGTTTTAAATAAAAATATTGATTTCTTCATATGATGAAGTTTATGAATTTTCAAATGTTTGGATAAATATAGTATGCATATTTTTGGTGAATTTTAGTGAAATGATATTTTAAAAAATGTATATTTAAACCTTAAATAATTAAAAATGTGTAATGATTTTCAAAAAATGGTCTTCTACAATTATGTTCAGTACGAAATTTAGCGTCTAATAAGATCAACATAATTTTTTATGAATAGTAAATTATGAATAGTGATTGTATGCTTAGGATTAGTAATGTGGCCAAATGGATTAGTAATCTCACTTAAATAAAGCATTAATATAATCTAGGCACCTTGATTAAGTAATGTGATTCAATAAAATGGATAAATAATAGTTTCATAAATTATTAGCCAAGTATTAGTTTTTTTGGGTGAATAGTTTTTTTAATTTAAATATTAATTAAAAATATTTATAAAAATATTTTTATAAAATGGTTTTCATTTTTTGAACTGAGAGCATCAATATTATGTTAAAGTAATTTTTGGGGATTTTTTTAAAAAGAATGAATTTTCGCTGAATACTATATTTATATAAAAATTAATTTAAAAATATATAGAAAATTTTATTTATAAAATAGAGTTCATTTTTGAAATCAGAGCATTGATATATTTTTAAGATGAAATTTTGGGATTTTTCAGAGAAAGATAAATTTTCGATGAATAGTGAAAATACAGTTTTTAAGGTACGAGTGTTTAATGACATCATTAAATGATGTATTAAGTATTTAATCAATATTGTCAACTTATGAAAAGTAATATAAGGTATTAGGGGTCCCAAGTGGCCAATAACATGGGAAAATACCATGGGCAAGCCCATGGTTTTTCCAAAACCACTAATGAGGTGTCCCTTGGCCATTAATGCCTTGTCCCTTCACTTTTCCTATAAATACCAAGCAATCCTCTCATCCATTCGACTCCCAACGCTTCCCCAACGAATCTCAGGTCTCATTACCTCTCAAGGAATCCTCCCAAGGATCCCCCAAGCCCTCAAGGTCCCATCATTTGAGTTTTAAGAGTTACATTTTATGGTAAGGGATCCTACCTCTCTCTTTCTTTTCAAGTACTCTTGTTTATGTCATTTCTTCAAAGCTCCATGTTCTTATACTGGTGATGTTATTTTATATTCATCCTACTACCCTTTTTAATTTCATATGATGAGAGATCCAATTTTATCTCTTAAAAACAGTATTATGAAGTTTTAAGTGGCGCCATTGGGCTGCCGAATTTTTAAGGGATTCATTCGCCTTTCTCATTTTCAACGTTCTACTTTCATATCAAGTATTTCAAGTTCCTTTTTATTTTGTTGGGGTATTATCTATAAATCTATCATAATTATCTTTTCTGTTCATATTATGAGAGACCCTATTTGATCTCTACAATTAAGTATTTAGAAGTTTTATGTGGCGCCGTTAGGCTGCCGAATTTTTATGGGATTCGTTCACCTTTCTCATTTTTCAATGTTCTACATTCTTGTCAACTCTTTGAAGTTCCTTTTATTATGTTGGGGTATGATCTCTTGATCTATAATATTGATATTTTATGTTCATATGATGAGAGACTCTTTTTTATCTCTTCAATTTATAATTTTGATGTTTTTAGTGGCACCGTTAGGCTGCCAAATTTTTAAGGGATTCTTTCACCCTTCTCTTTTTGAAGATCTATTTTCATGTCAAGTATATCATGTTACTTTTTAATTATGTTGGGGTATGATATCTATAACTATAATACTTTACTCATATGTTTATATGATGAGAGACCATATTTTATCTTGTCAATTCAATTTTGGTTGAAGTTTACGTGACGCCATTAGGCTGCCGAATTTTCATAAGAGATATCTTATTTTTGTCTTCCTTTCATGTTTTACATTTCATATGGTATATCTTTCAAAATTCGATACCATGTTCTTAAATACATTATATTTTATCCTCCTACTGATTTATGTGTCATTTATGATTGTTTGATTCATGTCCCCTCTCCTTTCAATGTTTTCTAAAACCCCGAAACATAGTCGTTATGTTGAAGAATTTCCATCTCAAATGTCTCTTTCTTTTTCAAAAGATATTTTATTTTATTAAGTTAATACTCAAAGATCTATCTTCTATAGGGGTATTCACATATATACCATTTTTTTCTATTTTAAATTATGGAATTTACATACATGAGACCCACTTTCCCTTTCCGTGGGTTTAAAGTGACTTAAATATCGTGTCTTTAAAGCATTTTTTAAAACATTATGATTATGAAATAAAACCCATTTATTTTATGATATATGGGTTTTTATGAAATGATTAATGATGATATATGTGGCTCACATGATGATAAAGAAAAATTTAAGGGTGCTCCCTAATAGCGCTTCAATGCATTGGGTAAAGACGTAATCTCTAGAGATGACCATTTAGACTGATACCTTGGTGAATAAACATGGTGATTTTTATTGACACCTTGGGGGTGGACCATGGTGAAAGAGAAATGATTTCCTTTGTTAAATGTTGAAGCCAAATATTCAAGTAATGAAAAAAATTATTTTTATTATTATATGCCTCATGATTTCTTTCTCATGCCTTAATGTTCTTTTTCATGACATTGTTGATGTATATCAAGCTCACATGTTAAATGTTTCCCCTTGTTTCCCTTACTGGGCTTTCTGCTCACCCTTTCTTTTGATGTATGTCCCCAGGTTATGAGATGCAGTAATAAACCTAGGATGAACATAAGGATAAGAATTTCAATTGTTTAAAAAGAATGTTTTTCTTTGTTTCATGTATTAAGTTCCTGGTTTCCATGACACTAATCTATAACGATCCTCAGTATTGTATAATGTAATGAAAGTTTATGTGACAAAAAGTAGAGATGCTATACTTATCCTCTTAGGAGTACTACCTACATCGTCATGTAGGTAACCTACAAATCATCGATGACACCTCAGTTGATATTGTACCTAATTAAGATCCAAGATCACACTTCATATCTAATATATTGAAATAGTGATTTAGTGAAGGATATACAGCATGGAAACATCTCTAAACAAGAATATTTTTTTATCTCCCCTAATAATTCCAAAAGTAGGATAAATATGAGAAACTTCTAATCTTTTATATCTTTAGCGGCACATGTCCCCATGTATAAATTATAATAACAGATAGTGACTAATATATAATTCTTTACCATTGATGAATAAAACATGAGTATATACCACATAGGGATAACTATATCATTAAGAAATCAATAATGATAAAAAAATCCCCTCAAAAATATATGCTAATCAGATTTAACAACCAAAGACATCACACCATGATTTAGTGTTTTTGATTTTTAAATATTCATTTTATAAATCCAAAGATATCAATTAAATCTTTGGTAAAACTAAAATTTATTATTTCTATGGTGAGACTACATTTTACATTCCATTTGGTTCCAAACGTACTATACTATGTTCCTACTAACAACCGATCAACCATGTTTTTCCTATCACATCCCTAAAGATAACATGTCAAAATACATAAGCTCTATGTAATCATCCATATATGGTGAAACATCCCTTCAAACAGAGCCTACAATTTATGATTTCTATGATTTTTTTATAATTATGCAATATATCAAATATGATATGAAGGATGCCATAAATATTAATACTATACGACTGGAATTATATCTCCCTCATTTTAAATGTCCCTAAGAGTCAACTTGGAATACAATATTGTTTCCTAGATACAATCATATACCGTTCTCCAATTTAGTTTAACAAAAAATAGATCATTGTGAGTATAATCAAAACAAATTGATAATATGCCCAATAACCAAGGTAAAATGTTGATCTATAGAAAATTCATATTAAACAACCCCTATAGCTCATAAGAATTCCCTAACTATGTAATTAATGGTTTCACATCCTATATTCACACCACCCCTATAAAATTTTCATCATGACCTATAGAATTCACTCATCCCCTAGAATATTATTTCAAAAATTGAATATCAACTAAATAATTTGTCATGGTCTATTCAAAATGATGGATCACCTATGTACCATTTTTCCATATCATTCCCCTAACCCTTAGCATCACATAAATATAGTTTCCTAATTAATGTAATGGCCCCCAATCCATAAATTGCATGTAACAAGTGATATTATATATATCTCATCCCCAAACCATCATTGTAATTTATACCATTTAATCAATCTTGGCCTCTGTAATCATATTGGGGACTTAAATAATATTCAAAAAATTCACATTAATAATCATCCAAAAAATTCTCACCCCAAAACATGAGAAATTATTATAATATGAATTATTAAAATTGATAAAAAAAATATTATTATAATACTACTACATATATATTTAGCCACTTTCAATATTTATCCATTCAATACTCTATTCATTAAAAAATAATACTAATAGATTTCCATAATTCATTTATACAAATTATCAAATTTATACAAATATATATATTTGTAACTGATCCCAATCAAATTGTCCTTCATTTATAATTATTCAAATAATCTAATTCATTATGATTTATGAGGATGATTGTTTTATATTTAGTTTATAAAATCAATAAATATGATAGATTATGATTTCACCATGCATTTATTTTCAACATTATTGAATAGTAAAGGAAATAAAATTCTACGACAAATAACTGGAGGAAGTGAATTGTTAGAGTTGTAAAATGGAATTCCATGATGAATACCATAATTTGACACTTGGATGATCTGAAGGATTATTAATATAATATATAGTATCTCATATATCATAGTCTAATTATCATGACTTTATCACCAAGGGTTTTCCCTTTTGAGAGAAATTTTTTGAAAATAAAATAATTACTCCCCTTTTATAAAATTAAATCCCTCTATTCAATTTCATATTTCCCATCATTTCCAAAAATAAATTTCATGTGTATAAATTTATTAAAATACCACTTTATTTTACATTAAATTCATTTATATGGTTAATTTTCTTAATTCGTATAAATTTGTATGTCACCTTATAGAAAAATATTATTCAATGTTTACTATAATATTTTCACATAACTATTATCATAATAATTATATAATCATTAATATTATTTTTTTCAAAAAAATATTACAATATTAATTAAATAATTAATTAAATGTTAAATTTCATAGAGATATGGTACTCATTGGAAAATTATAAGATATTTTAAAATATTAAAATCAATAACCAAGTGTAAATTTCATATCCCAAATACAATGAATCATTTAGAATTCCATTCCAATAGTTGAAAAATAAAAATTTTACCCAATTATTTTTATTGGGGGTTTGAAATAAAATATTAAGATATGTTATTTATAGGTAAAAATCATATCATTATAGTAAAGCATTGCATACAGTAGAAGTTTAATGGTTCAAAAACCATGTATATCAAGCTTAATTATTTGTGAGTTTTTTATAATTTTCTTATGATCATCTAAATATTTTCATCTTTATTCTAATTAAATAATAATCTATTTTAATATTTTATAGGTCAAATAAATTTTTATTCTATGAAATTATTTTTATTGGGCATTAGAATTTGGTTCATAAATTAATATATATATTATTGTGATTATTATTATTATAGTAGTTCTTATTAGTATTAAGTATTATTATTATTATTATTTCTGTTAATGTTGTAATTTTTTACTATTTTTTGGTTCCAATGATGTTATTATTGTTTTTTTGTTTTGGTTTTATTTTTTTATGACATATTTTTTTGTTTTCATTTTCAGTTTTTATTGATATTTTTTTTCTTATTTATAATATTTTTTCCATGGTTTTTATTCTTATTATTATTTGTTTTCGTTTTTTGTTATTGTTTTATTTATTATAATTATCAATTATTATGGTTTTTTATTATTATTAATGTTGGTGTTGTTTTGTCGTGGTTGTGGCGGTGTAATAGTCATCGTTACTATATTTTTCACTCCTTTTTCCTATTTTTATTATTATTGTGGTTGCTTTTGTTGTTGTTTTGATTTTTTTTTCTTCAGTCTATCCTATATTTATTTTTTCTTATATTACAATTAGGGTACAATATCCCCCAACGTTTAATCTTTTCTATATTTAGACTAATGAAATAAGGGGAATCCTCCACTCCTCCTTTATCTTATTCATATTTACATTCTTCTATCATTGTGAATCATCATGATGTGTCAATGTGATCCATATCCATTAAACTTCTTCTTATACTACCACACACATTATAAAATTTAATTTCATTGATATAAAAACATAATTATTCAGTGATTTCATAAGACATGGAGGAACCCATGATTAAAACGAGATGTCTATTTTTTTGGTATTTTAGAAGGGGTTTCCTTGGTAAAAACACATATTTATAGGTTTCTCCATCATTACAGAACTATTATATGTCTATAATATATATTTTAACAAATATAATTTAATGAAATGTTATTATCATGATAAAAAAATAAAATAGTTATTCATTTTTTGGTTATTATGAATGATATAATTATCATGATTATTCATGAATATTTTTATTTTAAAAAAAATGTATTTTATTTATTTTTTTCATTCCTTCTTATATATCCTAGTTTATTTGGGGAAATTTTGAATAATAAATTTTTATAATTTCTTTATATGTTTAGGTTTTTGTGTATATTTAAACTTTGGTAGGAAATGATATATTATAATTTATTTATATTGAGTATTCTATTAATTATTTTATTTCAACATCGGACATATGATTTTAAAAATCATGTTTAAATTTTATTTATTTATAATAATAAATATTCCATTTTAAATTGAAAAAGGATGTAATTATGATGTGTATAAAATTTTCAATTCCTGAAAATATATTTTTTCCATGGGGTTTAAATATTTCATGAATTTAATGTCTTTGTAAAAATATTTTAGAATAATATTTGATTTTAAATTGTGATTTTTTTGTTATGATAATATATAATATAATAGATTAATTTCTCACATTAAAATAAGTATCCTAAAATTAACTGGGTTGAACTTTATATCATTTATTTCAGTTCCACAATATATGACCAAATTGAGTGTAGTCTTGTGATTACAATGAACATTGTGGTTGTCGATTCCCCAAGATGGTTTTAACTCATAATTTATCTTATTTATTTAATATCCTATAATAATATATTTTTATAATGTTAATATAAATTTTTTATTTTTTGAGTACATTGCTATGAAATTATGTGTTCTTTAAAAAATAATGCCTGAGTGAGTTTTTAAAATTATTTTCAAATCATTATATTTTATGTTAATAATAATAATATGAATAATATGGAAATAATTTATTTTAGAATTACTGGATTAATTTTTAATGTTATCCCTTGATAGTCTCTACATTTGATCCCATTTTTAACATTTATACACTCACCACCTAAATGTGTACTTATCAGACATAGATGGGAGACACCCAGATACGGAGTGGGGATTGAATCAGTCCTTGAAGTAAAATATGAAAATTCATTTTTATCATTTTTTAAACAACATGGTTATGTTTTCAGTTAGATAAGAGCTTATATTTTAGTATATAAAAAATTGAATATGATGATGATAGTAAAGGCTTAAAACACCCATGACACATGATTTAAAATTTATAAACAGTCTTTTTGTCAACATGTTATATCCGTAGTGTATATTTGTTACTATCAAAATATCAACATGAAAATAATTTTATCAGTAATAAATGAGGTTATATATGTATTAAAGAATATAGTACTAAAAACATATATAAATTTCAAATACAATTTATTGAGACATATAAAAAAAGATAAATTTCCTCTTATTATGTTATACATCCTTAATATTACTCATGTATCTCTAGACCTCACACAAGGTTTCAACCCTCATTCTTCCATAGAATTACTTGTTTAGTCTTGCATCTCTATCATTTTCATGTAATGATAATATAAACATCTTTTGATCATATGATGTATAGAGATATGGTTGACTCTAGTTGAGTTAACAAATCAAAATAACAAGGATCACACACCCCCATCCCATTGTTATATTAAATTTTAATATAATTTATTGTAACATTTGAACTTCATGGTGTGTTTATGAACAAAAATTTATTAAATTTATTCATATATATAATATTTTATCTTCAATTGGTCAGGACATGACATATGAGCAGCATGCCACTATGAATGTGTTCAGTGACCCATATTCCTATAATATATTTGGACTTTTTCATGTACAATACATGTTTCAACATTACGGCTATGTGGAACATCTATATAATATTGTTTTTATCATTTATCATCAACAGTGGATGTTTCCATGTTTAAAAAGGTGAGTTCATCACGTAGACATACCCTATTAGTGGGGTCATTTTCTAGGAAAGAATCATGGATTATTATGTTTCTATGAGGTGATTCTCACACTAGCGGTGTACCCAAATTAAGGATGGGTCTTGCCATAAAATGTTACCCATGTAATTGAATGTGTAGTTTAAAATAATTTGTGGGTAATAATATCATATAGAGTATTTGATATGATATTCATATGACTATTTTTTAGTGAATATATAGAACTACCCCTCTTAGATATTTATGTAATTTATTTAATCATATGTACCAATATTGTTTGATGGACTACATGGTTGGTTGAAGGTATCTCTAATCTCCTCCTAATTTATTCTATGGATTATATTTTTTGAATTGAATGGGATGTGAATGGTGACTGGTTCATATATTCTTCTCACCTTCTCACTTTCTCCATTGTCCATAGTATCATATTTTCTACTACTGTAAATAATAATTGTGTGACATGACTTTAGGGTTAAAGGAGTGTTTAAGAATGGGGTATTGGTTTTTTAGGTAATTTATAGTTTGTTTCCTTTATCTTTTTTTTATTCCAATGAATTGGTGTAGTTCCCCTTGATTGAAGTTTTTGTTATTTCGGAATATATTTATTAATAAAATTCTTGAAATTATTTCATTTTATAAATTTGTTTAGTAAAATTTTGTATCAATATAATAGACTATAATGTATATTATAATAAGTTTTCATTGTTTTCAATAAATGGTAATGTTGATTTACAATGGATTTAAAGACATTTACCTTTTAACATAAAATTTGGTACACAAACAACCTTTTCAGAATTCCAACATGATGGTTTGGAAATGATGTTGATAATAAATAATTATTCTTATCCCAATATTGATATACATAGATATTAACCCATATTGATGGTTTTTTTTAAATAACGATGTGTCAAGATTTTAATTGAAGCCTAATAGAATAAAATTATTTTTTAAAAGTGACATATAATTGGTTTGTAATCAATAGGTGTTATATGATAAAACAATTTTTCTCATGATGATTTTAGTTATATTTATTTTTTAAAAAATATTAAATTCACATATTTGATGATTATAAACCCTTGTTGTGAGCCCTATGCTTGTATTCCTTGTTTTTTCCATCTTTTCCTTCATAAGTTGATTCTTATTATTATGATATGATTTCATGACTAAAAAGTGGTTATTTGTGAAAAAATTTTAGATGTGAGCTTTAGTTTATTTATTATTTTTAATCAATGAATATTTTTTGATAATGTGATGGGAAAAATTCAATCCCCATACTGCTTGACTTATATACCATTCAACTTTTGAAACTAATTAGAAAATCATATATTATTGTTAACCTAATAAATAATGTTCATTTCAGTATGGTAGTGGACCAATAATATTGAGTGAGATAACATGATATAAAATGGGATACATTTAGGCCATGATATCTCCCTATATTTTTATGGTTCAGATATGCATGATATTAAAACTATGACAATATCTGTAGAATGGAATAATGTTACAAAATAGAGAGTTCTTTTGATTTATATCTTTTTATTGATGACATCGTCTTGGGTATTATGGTTGTTTAGTTTAAGCACTCTACACTTGGGAATGTTTTGTTTGGAAGAACTATATTGATGTAATTATTTTTTTTATGACATGCTATGCTTGAGCCCTTTTATTGTATTATTTATTTCATTATGATATTATGTAATTTTAAAATGTTTTAGACATAGTGTATTTGTGAAAATTTTAATGTAAATTAAAATGTTTTTTTATTTTTTAATGTTAAATGTAAAACATTTAGAATATTTTAATATATTTTATACTTTAAATAGAGTATTCCACCCCATAGTTGAAAATATATTTTGAAATATATTTATGATAGAAGTTTGGTATTCATTAATTTGACATGAAATATTAGTTTTGAATCAAAAATATATTTGGTTATAAAAAACGGGCTTTCCCACAAGTTTTCTAAAAGGTAATTCTATAATACATTTCTTCCTTATTATTTATATTTCAAGAACCCTATATGAAATTTAAGTTCAAACTACGGAAAAGAATATTTATTATAAAAAAGTTGAAAAGAAATTTTTTTGATGTTCTTGTAGGGATTTTTATATCACACAATACATATTTACTAGTTTGTCTTTCTATATATATTGGAATCATGTTTTTTTGTGTTCCTGAGGTATAATATCAGATCAGAATTTCTTCACAACCTATTGATAATTTTTTTGATCAGTTGAGGTATCATTGGTTACATTTAAATGTTTTTATATTGTATCATGTTTAGTATATATTTTAGGTTGATTATATATATTCCAAAGATTCTAGGTGTTTTTTGTTTTCAAATCTTTATATTTTTCTTCACATGATGTATTTAGATATTTTTTCCACCATTTATTTGATACATAGATAAATCATTAGTATTTATTTTGTATCATTATGTTTTATCTCTTTTATGATTTGTTTGATATTTCCATTTATTTACAATAATTTTTTTCAAATGTGTGAAATCCAAATATATTAACCTTCCATTATACAATTATTTTATTTTCCAAAACTATATTATAATTATTATCTGATGATGAAATTTTTCCGAATAGTTTATTATTTTGATTTATTTGAAAAACCTTCATACATTTGAAGATCGATATGAGACATTGTGACATTTTAGGGATCAATTTTTGTATTGGTTTGGTGGTAGACTATGTTGATTCATTAAAAAGTTGACTTATAACCTTATGGTTATAAAGTTGTGCCTTTGTAGAATAGAGACTCTAATTTTTAGAACTCAATAATTAATTCATCACTATGTTAATGATCCCCACATTTTATTATTAGATATAATTTTCCATGTATATATAGGTTTTCATTTTTGAATCAGGAATTCTTAATTTTTTTATTTTCATGAGGTTTTGAATTCTATTGGGGATTAATAGATGGGGGTTCACCATTCACACAGTGATAATTATAAATGTAACAAGAGTGGAATAATTTTATCACATAATCCTGAATATCATATAGATCCTATGAATAATGTCTAAGAAAAATTTAAAATGAATCTATTTTATTGGTGCAATGATGAAAAATACAGGTAGTGATGCCATAAAATGTTCTTAATTCTTCATTAATTTAATGTTTTCACCTCTAATTATATCTGACCGATTTTGGTGTTTTTTCCATGTATTGGATATGGATTAAGAATGGTTTTATGTTTTTAGAGTATTTCATTGAAGTATTTTATTCTATTTTATGTTATGTTATGAGTTGTAAAGAATGCTTTATGTCACATATGAATTACATAATTGTTTTATTTTAAAACTTTTTTTATTTAAAAAATGAATTTCAACGGAAATTTTGTTTTATAAAACTAGGTGTTAATGTTTAAATATAATGAAATTTATAATACTATGAGGTTTTTAAAATGTATATATTTTATTTTAAAATTACATAAAAATAAATTAATATGATTTTGGAAGGTTTTTTTGGATTTTAAATTAGGGGTTTTCACCTCTAATAATGTGTTGGAATATTCCAATTATATTTCACCTATGTAAAATATGTTTTGAGATTCATTCCTCTTTTGGTGGGTGTTATGGAAAACAATTCATTATATTGTAATAATCCAATGTGAATATGTGGTTTTGGATTAATCCCATTACCTTAATGTGAAAATTATTTTATATATTTGATGAATGGAAAATATAGGCCAATGCATCATGATATTTAAAATATTCCTCACATAAAGGTCTCAGTGGAATTTGAAATTTATCTTATTTGAATCATCTATAGGGTCACTCATCTTGTCATAGCAGTGCATTCCTTTTTGTTATTGACTATTTCTTGAAATTAATTTGAGAGGTGGTTAGGGGAAAAAGTTTTCTATGGGAATTCTAAATTAATCCCTAAATTATTTTCCGTGGTGATCAATTTAAATATGAGGAGTAATCTATTATTCAACTACTACATATATTTCATGATATTTATAAGGGAATATTAGTATGTTAATATTAGAAAAATTATTTTTATTAATGGTTTTCTTGTCTAAAATTTGAATTGGAAATGTTTTGATCTGTCCTTATAGAGTAATATGTGGTAGATGAGAGGTTGTCATAGATGTGATTTGGAATTTGGTGGTAATATATTTTGGGATTTAGGATGGAATATTTTGGGGATGGAAACAATTTTAGGATAATTATTGATTCATGTTATCCATTATTTTGACTATTCATGATTTGGAGTGTTGTTTATATTCCATATTATTCCACAAAAATTAGAGACTAAATTTAGTTTTTATGTGATTTTGTCAATGTGTTGAATTGTGTCTTTTTAAAATTTCTTATGATAATCCATATGATTATACGTGGGTGACTAGAATGACTCATACACACATATATATATTGTGTATTATTGTACCAATATTCAAATTATTCCCTATATATGTGTTCCATTCATGTTCACCAGGGGAGAGTGTTTTATGATTTAGATCCCAAGTTTACCATTTTTGATTTTATAAAAAATGGTAAAACCCCATGTTATTTATTTAATAATTTTTTTGTTGATATATTTATCCTTATTTTTGGAATTTTTGGTTGATATTTAAGAAAATGTTAGCCATTATTAGGGTATATTAAAAATTTTGACTTTGACCCACATAATATAAGTATTTTATTGATAATAGATCATTGACTCCATAGATCTACATTGTGGAAATGTTTTTCCCTAAATATATCATTCCCATAGAAAAAATTCATTTTTTTCGTGACATTTTAGATATATTCTAAACAGTGGGGATGCCTATTACAATACTCCATAATATATCATCCATATGATTTTTGATTTTAGTATGGATTATTCTTCGAGATATCTAATGATACATAAAGACTAATTTTATTTATGCATGGGAGTTTTGTCATTATTTTGTACTATTTTCCAAATGTGTCATGATAATGATTTCTAGAACTGTTATAATATTAGGTTTATGGAGTGATAATTTTTTATTTCATGTTAAATATATTGTTTACCATATCATTATTCATTTTAAATTATAATTGTGTATACAATTGTCACAATCAAAAAGAAGTAATATATTATTTTTCCATGATTTTTTTAATATTTTTTGTTTTTTGGAATTATAAGTGTTTCAATGTTTTTAATGATCTATAGAAAATGGTGTGTTGTATTGTGATGAGTTTGTTAGATAACCTATATACCTAGGCTAATGTAGATCATGTTGTTTCCAAAAGAGGTCAAGCTATAATAGGGTGTGGAAACACATTGTATGGTTATTTCATTCTATTATTTTTGAGTAATGAAGTGGTCATACCATGATAAGGGATTTGAGAATTTTACCTAACGTAGACTGTGTAATATCATACTATGAAGTTAATATTGTATTGTGATGCACTATGAGGTTTTAACTGAGCTGAAAGTTCCATTAAATAGTGATAGTGTCACACAAGGATTTTACCCTAGGCATCCACCCTAGTGATTAATATAAATTTTGTGTTTCATGGGATGAGGGAGGTCACAACACTACAATCCCCTAAATTTTTTTAATTCCATTATCTAATCATGATTAAATATTAATGGGTTAATCCCTCTTTTCTCCATATATCACATTGATTTACAATAAAAAAGACAAGGTACCTATTCTCTACTCCTCTTTACTTCCATCACTTCTCCTCCTAAATTTCGATTGATTATTTAAGGCTAGTCACATATTCTTAGTATCCTCTTCTACATTCCTACATTAACTATGGATTTTTTTAATCCAAAAACACTAATCCATATATGATATTATTTTATTTTTATATATGGGTTACATTATTTAGCCATGGTTTTGTTCAATTTCTAGAGGTGATTTCTATTCTTGGGTTAGTTTCTCCAATACATGGTGAGTGGTTCATCTTGATTTAGAAAGAAACAATTACACATTTAAATTATTTATATATTACACTAAATGGTCAGTTTTTGAAAATTTGATTCATATATATATATATATATATATGACACCCTAGAGGGGTTTTCAAAATTTTTTATCGGTGTTTCCATTGGGAATTAGATTTATAATGGATTTCTTGTAATTTTTTGGAATATAATTTTTCATATATAACATATTTTTGATATTTTATATGTCCTCTACTAAATTTTTTTGATGATAAATGAAAGGTTTTAACATTTTCTTTACTTTTAAATTGAGTAACTGATATTGAAATGTTTTTTAAATAATGATGGTTTTAGTTATCAACTAACTCATATAGGGGAAATGATGATATAAATTTGACGGATCCTTGGATGGTTCTCAATGGATTTTATTGGATGATTTTTTAAAAAAATTGTATTTAATGGAAAAATTGAAAATTTATGAAATAGGTTCCTTTGATGATTTTACTACAATGTGGTGATCACCATGATGTTATGAAATTTTTAGACCATTTCCATTATATGGGGTGTATATTGACTGTTCATATTATGTGAATTTTTATTGACAAAAAGAAATTGTTGTAGGTCATGTTTTAAGAGGTGTGATGATATTTTTTTTGTATGTTATATTTATTATTATAGTAATAATCATTGAACAGTATTATTGTTTCAAAATAGTGTCTTATTTTTTAAAAAGTGGTTTATATTTTATTTTGGAAAGGATAATTACAGGATACATGCTTTCATTATGATTTAAATTTGAAAAATAATTATAATCTACAATTGTTGAGAGTATAATTAATGAAATGTGTTATTTGATAAATTTAAAAGACTCATTATTGAAATAATAAGTGGATTTTTTAACTCATAACCAACATATAAATTCAGGGGTTTGTGTGACACCATAATGTTTTGTATAGGATCCCTAGTTGAGATCTTGTATTGTGATCTTATTCATTGGTACATTAACATATGTAATGGATTTAGTGAGTGGCCATGGGATACCTAAATATATTTATGTGGTGGGTTACGTTTCTTATTTATATTTAGC
Organism: Viscum album; assembly: GCA_963277665.1. NCBI lineage: Eukaryota > Viridiplantae > Streptophyta > Magnoliopsida > Santalales > Viscaceae > Viscum > Viscum album. Next base: position 232,679,359 of record OY728157.1, on the reverse strand, counting down.
TATGCATGTATCTTCTAATTCCACATTGTGTATTTCATTATCATCAATTAATACATTGATTCAATTAATTTATTGAGAAATATATCTTTTATTATGTTTAAAACTGGGAAATATTATTAATATTGGTTTATTATTATTACATGAATATCTATTTTATTCGTATTTTGGTTAAGTGTTTTAACTATTATTATTTATGTCACCTTCATGGTAACCTAATTAATGTATTTAAAATTCTTTATTTTAAATAGTTTCAACTAATTTATTATTATTTTTGTATTATCATAATCTATTGGTGAAATTTTTACCATTTTTTAGATATTTTAATTCCATTTCAAAGTTTCCATTTCATAAAAATTAGGAATATTTTTCAGGGCATGTAGTTTATTTACTCGTGTATTGATTTGGTGTTAGATCATGACAACTCCTACTGATATTTGGCACTTTCATAATGATATTTCATATTCCAATATATTCATAAATATTTCTATTAATTAATGATTATATGATAGCCTCATATTCCACTATATGTTATCATCAATAAATATGGAGTTAAATTTATTAAGTTGATTAATTCTATGTGTAGATTAATGTCCCTATTTCATTTAAAAAATAATTCTCATATAATATATCGATATTATATATTATATCAACTCGTGGAATGTTTTAATCTTGTCATTAAAAACATTAATCAAACCGTAGATCCAAAATTCCATCGTGAAATCTCTCCTCAAATACAAATAAATCCACCATTACATTATTCTCTAACTCTGTGTGACCCATCATGGATTATTTATATTCTTATATCTATTTTGGACTGGTTTAAAAATATTAAATTTTCATATGGAGTGATAACATTGACATCACATTTTACTGAGACATAGATATCTCATTGAATAAGTCCCTATAAAAAACCTATGAATTTTATTGTTTGTCAGGTTCAATATAACACTATGAATCAAAAATATATAAAACAATATAAATGATATAAATGATTATTTTTTTAAAATTTTGGGTTCTTAGCTTTAATTATGATTTCCTAAAACTCCTAAAATAGTACAATATGAATTTATCATTATATCTCCATAATAGGATACACTACTACCCAAAACCCTATATGGATAACATTAATGGTTAGACAATAAGTGTAAAAACATGAAAATTTATACATAATAATATCTTATTCCATTATCTAAAATAATTCATGGTATAAAAATAATTTCACAGTAGTGATATTAATATATAATATTAGGATATTCTTTCTTTATTAACATGTTATTGTGTGATTGAAATCTTATTGGTGCATGTTAAATAAATAAATATTTTAAATTTAAAGATCTAGAGTCATATAATGGTATGACACTAAAACATCTCACCATTAATACTTCCAATATATGGATTCATAAAACTAATTCATGTATAGGTATCTATAACTTTTCAAGTGTCTTTCATTATCTGTAATTTTTTTAATCTCCATCCTGATACTACATTAGCACCTAACACTATATTTTCCTTATTGATATTCAATATTAATAAATTGTCTTGATTATCAAATTGATGTGAAAGTAATATTTAAATTCTCCATTATTATATAAATAATTTATTCATAGATGTACGTACAAGATAGAAAACAAATATATATATATATATATTAGTTCTTCATAAACTCCACCTCATAAATAGTGTCTGAGTCCTACTCCATTTGATAGTTCCAAACATGTGCTCCATCGATTTTGATTTGTTTGATATATATGCATCTTAGTGAGTAATAAACCCTTTATCTAATAGAAAATTCCTTGACATCTGGTTGGAGTCCAAAAAATCAAAATCTTTATTATAATCCATGTGATTTTAAATTCTTTCTATAGTTTTTATAAGATTTTGAATTCATGTTTTCATCAATGTATTACTTATACAAAAATCCATCAACTCCTTTATAAATCTCTTTAATGAACCGAACATGTAATAAGATCAACTATATATTTGCTCTGATATTATTATTAATTTAAAACATTGTATCTTCATTAATAGGTTATTCATATTTGATGCAAGAATACAAGTAACTCTAACTATGGAAAAAATTCTCAATTAAAAATTCATGAAAATGACATATGACGATTTAAACAACATTCACCCTATTTAATGTATAATATATGACACACAACCATAAATTTTATATAATATATCACTCTATTCTAATAATTTACAACATAGAAAGAATGAAAAATGTTCCCAATGGTCAAGAAAATATTCACTATTATAATTCTAGGTAATAATATCATCAGGAATCATCATCTAAAAACCCAATTTTACATTTTACAACACCATGAAGACAAATGTAAAAATCTTATTACATAAAAATAAATTCACTATTTTTATCAAAACCATAATTTAAATTGATGCAAAGTATCTTTTCGATTCATTTGATTATTCTTTATCTATGGGAAAAAAAGTAAAGGTAAAAAAATATTCCTTTATTGGCATTATAAATTCGACTCTCTTACATAGTTGTGTTTAAAATTTACCCCATTGTAAAATGATTTTGAATTATTTTATTTTTGGGGACATAAAATATGTATCCGCTTATAAGTTTACTTCCTCTTTAAGATATAATAAAATTTATCTATCTCAAACATTTGATAAAAATGATAATTTTGGGAAATTAAATAAGGTATTTATGGAATATTAATCACAATAATTAGTCATAATCCATCTCATTACCATCATTTTATTGTTTCTAATATCAAAATATTACTAGATAATGTATTAGAGAATCTAAGCATAGATTAATTATAAATAAAAATTTTAGATAAATACCCATTTATTATTATATAAATCAAATTTCATTAATTAATTTTAACCATTAAAAAGTCCATATATTTTAAATTTTATCTATTTCCAAAAATTTCAATTTGGAATGCCATAACAGATTTGATAAATAAATATCTCTTTTTGTGGATACCATAGGGTGAATATGGTTTCTTAAATTATTTCATCTACTTCATTAGTTATATATATATGTTCATATTAAATGAATATTTTCATTGAATATTGAATATGATGTTATATTTTATTGGGACCTAAATATAGTGAAATTTTTTATTTTACCAATAGATATGTAGTTGATGTGGACTGATAATTTTTTTGGAGTTGGTTCCCAAGAACCATATTCATTTCAAATTATAACAAACAATATTTATAGTTTTAAATATTAAAAAATTATTCTTAAATATTGATTGTTCTTATGCGTAACATAGTAAGTGATAATGTCTTAAGAGTATCTGTATCTCTATATGTGCATAGAAGTTTCCCACAGTAACGAGAACCAGAAATTACTATGACACAATTCTGATATACACGTTCAATATTCTAATGATATCATTAGTTGAAACAAATGAAACAACATATCTGGGTGGACACTCATATGACATTTAGGCATTTACTCATGATGTATTACATTGGTAATATCGAAAAGGATATTAAATAATAATACATTCCAATATAGAATCCATATTTATATGTGTCATTAGATGTTCCTATATGTGGATATATATTTGTCCTTATATTTTATGATAAATATTAATGAGTATTATGGGTCATCTACTTTGATGTATTATTAAAACTTTGGAGACATATGTTCACAGTAAGGCCGGACATGTTGGGTGTGTTATGATTCAAATTTCAATAATGAATAATGTGAGAAAGTATTTTTCCCCTATGTTCATTAACCAAATTTTATATCTCAGCCCCTTGGATATAAATTATAAAGACAAAATAATTCATGATCAATTTGTATAATATTCACATTCAATTTAGGGGAAGTCAAATAATGAGACATCGAGCACATAGCTTGATGGAATGAGCATGAATAGTTCTAGATTTGAGATATCGTGATAAAAAGGATTATATTACATAATAATAATTCATATGTAGTATCATGTCACTATGGAATTAACATCATTCTCTATGTGTTAATTATCATGTTCCTTGACACTGACCATGAAATTTAGGCTACTTCACATAATGCCACTGAATACTAGGCTTAGAGAACCACACATTAAGTGTATCTAGAATATTAGTTAAATAATATATCATTATTTATTATTTGGCACGTTGAATAAATATTATTCCTTAATGTGGTTCAATAAATATTCTTTTATTCTTGATCACATATATATATTTTTTCTATTTAGTGAATATAATATTTTAATATTTTATTAGGGAGTAATGAAGTGATATTTATATAATAAATGAATAATCATTACTTATGGCATGATAAATATTATAGGGGAATGGAAGTCCATGTTTAATGGTATAGTGGGAAATAATAATTATTAAATATTCATTTAAAAAATAATAAGTAATTTAATTAACAATTCAAGCGCATGCTGAGAAATAGTAATAGTACGATTCGACACGAGGTACTATTAGGGATTAAAATAATAATAATGGGAATCGGTTCAATTATTTTATTTGAAGCCTATGGATATATAATCCCAATTATATTAGTTTCTCAATAATACAATTCTTTTATTGGGTAATGGAAAATAGATTTGGAGATTACTTTCATGACATAGAGAGATCACTTCTCTAAGAATGCTTTACCAAAAAGAGTGTTATATTATACTGCCTCCCAGTCATGAGTAAAGAGAGATCCATGATAATTATTTATAATTGGTTCTTGAGGCGATCAACGGAGGAAGACACAAGCACTATGATATTATATGCAATAACTTATAAACTCTGACAGTGACATTCAATGATTTGTGGAACATGTGGGGATCACTATTAGAGGGAATATTCTTCGATTCCTACAACACAATGGTAGAATAATGTAGATTTGTAGTTGCATCCATCAATAATGAATGAATTCAATTAAGGAAATTTTTTTGGTAAATAAATTATTTATAAAAAATATGTGATGGTCCTTTTTCATAATTATTGAATTCTATCGCTTATATATGTTCATTGTTTATATTCTGTAGATCACAAATTTAACATTGATTCAATCTCAAATTGATCATCGATAATGGAAGAAAGAAATATAGAGAATGACCCTTTGCACACATCTGGAGCACTCGAAATCTACAAGGGGTATCTGAGCTGTCAAATAATAATTTATAATAATTTATTCATCATTTACGATTTATTCTTTTGTGATATTGTTTTTAAAATTAAAGTTTAATTATTTTTAATCCATTTTGTTCAATCATATCATTCATCTTTTGTTTTCCATATTTCAAATCCACACAATTAATTTTGTGAATGAAATAAAATCAATGAATTCACCTAGAGGTGATATTTATTCTAGCGTGATGACACAAGAGTACACACAGTTTAACCATAGGTACACATCATGTTCTTGTTTTCAATGCATCGACAAGTTATTCAGCAATTAATTCAATAAATGTGCATAGATGGAATGTCTTGTAGTTAATTGGTATACTTTTTATTGACCTTGATACCATAAGGCATGGTCATCTAGAGTACATTCCATATATCCCACATGTACTGTGTGTAGTTTTTTGAGTCATAGATTGGCCATGTGTTTTATTCACAACCTACCAGACTAGTGACTGTGTAACTCAAAGTCCACATGCCATGTAGTTAATTTTACATTCCACATACTCAATTTTTTCATCTTATGATTTACACGGGGAGCCCATATTAGTGTATCTCAGATAAAAGGTCAGATATGTACGCACTATGTTGCTAACATATACATACCATCCCCTTATACAAAATTATGAATATTTAAACATTATTTGTTACTCCATGAAGACCCTGTGTCCTTTTATTGTATGTGGTCATTTAGTTTACATGATGCAGTATGGGATGGTTTTGAAAGTTATACATATATATATATCTATGTGCATGTGTGAGATTTAATAATATCTTCATCGTGTTCGGAGATGCATATAATGCATTAGATGTAATTCAATTTTTACTATATCTTCATCGAATCATAACACCTTATTGAAAATCATATAATTCATGTTATAAATATGTTTATTGTAAGCGTCGAGAATGAAAATGATAATTTATGTATTTTATATATAAAAAAAGTAAAAATTTATACAATTATAATACAATTTGGGTGGATTTAGATGGATATTCCATGTGTTTCCTCCAAAGAACACTTAATGTACACAGATGACTTTAAATAAATTTATTATAATCGATTAAAATTATGTTTTATGAAAATATCAAGTGCATTATAATGTTAATTAATATTAGATAATATAATAATTAACAATAATGATTAGATAATTCGAGCATGATTAATCATAAATAAAAATAATTAAAAATTAAATTCTAGTTTTATTAATTGCACAATTCATTGCAAGCAAGTGTATAATCATGATCATGGACTAGACCATTGTATGTGATCAGTTTAATTTAATTTTTTATTGAATTAATTTTTTTTCATGCCTTATAAACTCTTATTTTATAGTTGTTGTGTGTATGTGGTTTAATTTATCTATACCCTCTTTCCTCACATCTATGTGAGAAAAAGAATATTTAATGGATGGAGCTCCCATGCTAGTGGAGGCGGTTCATGTTTGGAGCAATGGAGAAACCAATCCAAGAGATATGCATTGGTCGGTTGGTGGAAATTTGAAACAAAATACATAATTATTTCAAGGTGTTTTTTCCCTAGGTCAGTAGTTGGTTGACAATAAGTAGATAAACGAACAATTATTAAACACTCCATATCATACCGGTTTATTGTTTTATTTCATCCATGTTTCATTACTATTTCATCAGGGATGTTTTATTTCTATTACATAATGTAATTAAATTAATGTCCTCCTCATCTTTAATTTTTAATTAGTAATTGAGTAATAATGTGAAGAGTCTTTTGGAAAAAATTTATTTCATTCTCCTAGTGGATAAGAACAAGGGACCTGATTAAACCATGGTATTTATACTAAATATAAAAATTAAGAACAAGGAGAAGGGGACCATGAATTATGAATAGTATAAATCTCTCTAGCATTATCCCTTTATATAGAGGAAGATCTAGAAGAAAGGGAAGAAAGAGGAGGTAATTTGTTTTTCTTATGTAAAACCAGACTACAGGAAAAGATACTTCACCCAAAAGCTAAGGGAAGCTAAAGGTGTTTTTATTATCAATTTAAATCTTTCCATATGTACACATTAGGTATTAAATTTATCTTTTATTTCTCAAATAATTATACAAATATAGGATCCTAGGAGATTCTAAAATATTTTCATAGGAATGGTCGATCTTAGAGCTGGTAAGGATGTATGGATGGGTTCTCCTGCCATTTTAAAAAACACCATTCATATATAAGGAGAATGATTTTTGTTTTAAAATATTATAATTATGTACCTACAATTACGAAGAACATAATTTATAAATCATTCCTAGAGTCGAATGAGATTATTTTCAGGTTTGGAAATATAAATGTTTTCCTTTACAAGGGAAAAATATGTTATGGTATGGAACATTTAAATAACACACTTTTTGTAGTAAATTATAAAAAAAAATGTTTTGTAAATTGATAATGAATAATTTTTACCCAACTCATATAGCACCCAACTTTGAAATCATCATCATGGTCATATAATCGAGTTTAATTTCAAAAAGCTTTGTCAAGATAGTTATTTGTACTCATCTGAGCCAAAAATAGTTGAAATATGTCATGTTTTTTAACTTGGAAAATGATAAAACCGCCATTTGGTGGATCTGAAAAAGGGCCACCAAACATCATAGAATCACACACATATATGTGTGTGGACCATTTCTAGTAGAAGATATAGGTGGGTATTCCAACTTAATCATTATTACTATTAACTTGATTAGATATTAATATATCTACATGATGATGTATAAATCCATGTCATTTGTGAATTTCGATGAATTCCAAAATAAATTAGAGAATCATCATGGAATGAATATAAAAAGGTCTCAATCAGATCATAGTGGTGAATAACTTAACCCAGAGTTCCTAAATATACTACAAGAGATTAGAATTATATATCAACTCACTACCCCTTAAACACCATTGTGGAATAGTGTTAGTGATAGGATGAACCATACCATATTAGAAATGTTTGGGTTTATGATGTTTCATGGATATTTTCCCATATTTTTTGTGGGATATGCATTAGATACTACATTATCCACATTATTTCGAGTAACAAAAAAAGGGGAAAATGGAATTATTTTTGAGCTATGAAGTGGAATGAAAATCCTTTTTTCACAGAGATGTGTATGGGGTTGCAAGGAATTTTTCAAGGCCTACTCACAAAACAAACTAAAACCCTAGGGAAATAATGTGCATATTTATCTGATATCACAATGAAATAATGAAATACATCCTATAAAACACCATATAAAAAGTATTTTTCACCAGACATGTTCTCTTTAATGAGAGGGGGAACACCCTCAAAATTGATAGTCAGAGATAGATTGATGATGAGGAGTTATATGTTCAAGATACATAGAATATGGTAAATTAATAGATATTAAAATTCCCCTAATAAGGTGTAGTTCATTAATCATAAGTAATGTGTGGGAGCATTAGAGTGTTAAGTGAACTAGAGAGATATGATTTTCTAGTCACATATGATAGAAACTAATTATTGGTAGAAAATGATAAACCTCTATCCTACAAGGAGGCAGTTGGTGGCTTAGAAGTTGTGAGATAGAAAGAATACATGACTTATGAAATAGATTCCATGAATCAGAACCATGTTAGGTTTATGATAAACGAGCTAGTTTATGTCATGCCATTGAATTAAAATTGGTATTTAAGAAAAAAATGAAATTAAATGTAATGTAAATACCTATAACTAAGGTATCGTTTCTAAAAGGGTTAAACAACATCAAGTAATTGGAAAAGATAAAACATTTTCCCCATCTTCCATGTTAAAATCTATCATAAATCTACTTGTTATAACAACCTATTATGACTATGATATTTGTCATAATGATTCCAGAACCGTATTCCATAATGGGATACATTTAGAATATTTCTATATATAAAAACATGAAGGGTTTCTGATTCCAGGTGATGGAAAATGGATTTTAAAGATATATATATATATATATATGGATGGAAGATTGCATCTAGATCATGTAACAATTGAATAGATGAAGCCATGAATAAAGCTAGATTCATTTAGAATGAATTTGTGTTTTGTGTTTACAATAGGTTTAGTGGAACTGTACTTTTTATCCTAGTAGTATATATTGAAGATATATTACTTAATGGAAACAAAATATCAGTCCTATAGTCTGTTATGGACTTGTTATACAAGTGTTTATCCTTGGGGGTAGGTGATGAATCCTATATTCTAGGGATCACTATATTTCATTATATATCCCATAGGATTGTATGACTAATAAAAATTTCATATTTTGACTAGACAGTTAAGATATTTATTATCAAACCATCCAAAAGTGGATTGGTTCAAGTGTCACATGGTGTACATCTTTATAAGAAAATGTGTCCTCATACACAAGAAGAGACATAGATAATGGGGACGATATAATTTTTTTCAGTGGTAGAATCAATCATTTATTTCTTGTTATGTACTATACATGATGTTTCATATGCATTGATCATGGTAGGTAGATTTGAAAAATATCCAAGAAAACCACATTTGTCTACTGTTAAGAATATCGATAAGTGAAATATAATAACTAAGGATATGTTCCAAGCGTATGGAGGAGACATGGAGATGGTTATCAGGGATTATACTGATGAAAATTTCTAGAATAATCAGACTGATATGGAAGGCACTGCCAGGAGATGTTTTCTGTCTCAACAGATGAGCTCTGAAATGGAAGAGCTCAGAGAAGCCGGTTATCAATGATTCTATAATAGAGTCTGATTATATAGTCAATCTATTGATGACAAAGAATCCCTTTGGATTCATAATTTTTATATAATCATGATATGGTACCTACAAATAAATAAACTTTAACATTGTATAGTGATAATCATATATCAATGCCTCTTCAAAAATATTTAATCTCCAACCAACGGGAAAAGAACATACTCTATAAGTATCACCTGTTGAGATATTTTCTTCTGAGGATTGATGTTGTAGTAAAAAAAGAGAACCCATATAAAGGAAAATGGAATAACCCATTAATAAATTACTATCTCTTCAAAATCATGTGTATCAATTATGATCTAGAATACTAATGGATCTTAGAAGTTGGATCTAGTGCATATGGGAATCTATTTGAGTTAGTTCCCTAGAACCAACATCAATGTGCTTAATGATAACTAATATTAATATTCAATAATATTAACAAAATTATAATCACATCAAGATTGTTCTTATGTGTAACATTGTATTTGATAAATTCCCATGAGTATTTTTCTCACAAATATGTCATAAAAATAGCCTGCTATGATGATAATTCACATTTGACATTACAATATTCCTTAATATATGATATATAGATAGACTCAATAATTATACAAACCAAAAAGTTACAGAAATTCATGGATGGAGAGTCATGGGTTGTTGAGGCACCTTATCATGGTGCATTTACATAGTAATATATAGTTCGATATTATGAGAACGAGACCCACCAATAGGAAATACACATTCATATGTGTCATTAGATGTTCCTATCAACAAACATCTATATTGGTACATATAATTTCAAATTATCATGAATGAGTATTTTGAGACACATACATTGATGTGATGATGGAAATTGTGATGATAGATATTTTTGTCGAGGAAGGATACATTGGGTGCATCACCATTAATAGTTCATTAATGAATAATGCATGAATGAATTTTCCCTTTTGTTCTTTAATTGATTTTAATATCTCTAGACTATTGATGTAAATTACATATCCTAATTAAATCTAAAACATTGTGAATAGTATGAATGTTCAATTTTCATAATTTCAAAGAATGACACATCGAGCATATAGGTTGACGGAACCACCATGCAACCTGCTTAATTTTAGATATAAAGATAAATGGAATATGTTATAACGGAATCATTCATATTAGGTTCCATTTAATTTATGAATTACCATATTTCTCTATGGGTTCCTAGGAGTGTTTTAGATGCTATTTTGGGATATAATACTGCTTCACCTAATGCCAATGAAAAACGTGACATTGAGTGTTAAACATACTATGTGTTTCTAGAATTTCTATTAAAAAATATGTTACTATTTTTTATTTGACATGTTGAATAAATAAAATTCATGGATGGGGTTTAATAGTTCCTCGTTTCTACTTTATCACATAAATAATTTTTTTAAATATTTTTAAATAAACTTTTTATATAATTGATTCTGAATAAAATAGTTATATTTATTTAAAAATATTCTTTCATTATTCAAGGCCTGATTAATATTATAGAGGAATAGGAGAAATATATTAATTGTCTGGGGAGAAATAATAAATATAGAATATTATTTGATTATAATATATTTAATTTAATTTTCATGTTATGATCATGTTGAGAAATAATAAGATTTTTTTCTATATGGGGTTTTATAGGTATTAAATAAAAATAAAGGGCAGTAGTACAATTATTTCATGTTAACCAATGAGATATTTAAACACAAATAAATTTTTTTTTCTCAATAAGATAATTAATTTGTTTGGTTGTGTACAATGAATTTGGAGAATACAGTAAAGTCAAGGAGATATCCCTTCTCAATGAACACTTCCTAGGAATTGAGAGTGATCTTCCTCTACCCCCACACTCAATTCAAAAGAGATCCATGAGAACGATTCAAAAGTGGTTCTTGAGGAGATCAATGGAGGGAGATGCAAGTGCTAGGATATACCATGCTAACAACAAAATATTCTTACAATTTGGTTAAATGAATTCATTTAAACATATGTGGATCACTTCTAGATGGAGTATTTTTTATTTGAAACATCAAAATGACATAACAACATGATCCTTTTATCAAATCCATCAATGAATTAATAATTACATCATGGTACTTCATTATTTAATTAAATTATTTATAAATAATATTTGATGATCCTATATATTGGTTTTGATGTTATATCCATTGCATGTATTCTTTGATTTGATTTTGTAGACCATGACGTAAATAATTATGTATATCAATGATTTATCATCGATCATGGAAAAAAATTGGTATGATCCATTTGTTGCATCCACTGCACCATGAAACTACACAATTTAGGATTATATGTTAAATTTTTAATATTTTATCACACATTAGTGGATTCTTTTATTTCTCCAAGTAAAAAGATGTTAGGATTTTCAAACATTGTGGTCCTAGTTGATTGGAAGCATGCGTGGAAATTTAGCAGATCATATATTACTCTTTGAAATCATGACTCACAAATGAACAAAATTTAAAAGGGGATGAGTATAAAGGAATTTTTTTTCAGTTTATCAAAAGTCTAACAAGATATAAGGTTATTATTATTATATTGAAAATTAGTTTTGGGAAATAGATTGAACTGAGTGATTGAGTAATTAAATATATATACATATGAGCCCAATAATTTCCCAATGATTTAGATAAATGGTAAGTATTATAATGGATCTCTAGATTATATATTAAGGGATAAATTAATCATATTTCATAGAAATATAAATCAAACACACCCATATAATTTTTTATTCAAAATAATAATTTTTATAAGTGATTTAATAAGGTTTATTTTTCAAGCATCAAAAAAGGTAAAATGAAAAATATAAAAATTTGGATTCATCATGTAGTCATGTAAGTGCATGGTAAGTAAAAATTAATTTCATTAAAAGATTGTGTAATGGGAATGAGACACCATTACATAGAAGATAAATTAATTTTATATTATAAAAAATTAAAACAAACTAATCGAATATGATTATTGAATGATCTAATATGATCATATAATTTTTTGGTGTTGGGACTCTAAAATATAATTTTAAAATAACATATTAGTGTAGTTTATGGTAATTAATAGAATAATTATAATCATTATAAATAATTTTTAATGTTTTTAATGATGTGATTTTTTGTTGAGAATAAATTGGATGAGTAATAACTTAACAATGTTCATCATGAATATATTAGGACTAATATAAATGAAATATTCAAATTCAATTATCATTTAAATAAAGTCCAAACCACTGTAAATATACGAAACTAGATGGAAAATGATTTAATATTCATGATGATAAATCTATGATTATAGCTTTGTTTTCTAAAATACATAGAGATTCTAAATTATATCTTTTATATATCATTGATGAATTCAAAATTAATATAAATTGAAGCATTTAGATTTATTTAATATAGCCTTTTATAACCAGGAATTATAATTTTAGAGAAAAAATCTAGACAATTACCTGAACAAAATTTAATATATTAAGGCGAGACATCATACATTTATGATTTTGTTATAGTATCAAATCTTGAAAAAGATTATTATTATTTGAGAATTAACTAGAAAGTTAGAAGTAACTCACTATGTTGAAAATAGTATAATAGTATAATAATATATTTGATGGTGTGGCATATAAATTCTAATTTTCCACACACTAATGTAATAGAAACACATTTTCCAGTAACTAATGTACAAAAAAATATTTGAAGAAATCTGTTGTGTGTAGGTGTAGAATTAAATAGTGTTGAATGATTTGAGGAAAATATTCATTACTTGATTATGTAGTGAAATAAATAGTGATATTTATCATGTTGGTTTTGTAAAATTTATAATTAGTTGGAAATGAATCAAATTTTCATGATATGATTTGTGAGGGATCAACTATGTGTTTTGGATAATAATTATTCTACACAAATATAATGGATAAAAACGTTATTCATAGAAACATTTTTCTAATAAAACCCATTTATTTTAAGGTATATTTTAAAAAAATAAATATCTCTTGATAGCTTATATATATGAATCCTTTATATTTAAAATTAAGAACATTGTGTTTGATGTGTATATGACATAAAACATAGAGATTGAGAAAGTTTCAAAATATTTCATTTAAATATGACCGTTATAAAATAGAAATAAAATGTTCATGTAAGAATAATATTAAATAATTTATTAAATATATATAAATTAGAAATACCTAATTAATTTAACTAAATATTATTAAGAAATAAGAACACATATTATGATAATGAAAATTCAGTATAAAAATTGTGTTCCTTCAAAATGACTTTTATTTTTTTCATAAAATATTATAATTTTTTTGATAAAATATTATAATTTTTATATATTTAATGAAATAATGATAATTTAAGAAATCAATATATTGTTATTAACTTAGGTATAAATTGTAGAATTTTTTTGAAAATATTTATCTTTTAAATAATAATGAAAAATACATGTTTTTGTAAAATTACAATTTAATATTATTAAAATAATTAATTTAATTGAATTAAGAAGTAAAATAATTATTATTTAATAACAATTTAATCAAATAGTTACATTTAAATCAAATTTATAATATATTTTAATATAATGTAGTTTTTTAGTTTTAAAAAACAATTTTTCTATTAATTTTCATAAAATTCCTAAGGTTTATCCATTTTAAACTAATTAAAATGACAAAAATTGATGATTTATAATAATTAAATGTATAAAATATATAAAAAAATCATAATTTCTATTCATTTAATTGTGACTACTTGAAATGTAATTATTATAATATCATCTAATTCTAAAAAATACATTTCTTGAGAAATCATTATTTCGAAATGTCTCTAGGATTAATTTCAAATTATGTTCCTCTATTTCTATGAATTAATTCTGATAAAATGGATTAAATATTTTTATTCATCAATTTTTATTTTATATGATTCATTATTATTTATTTCTTTCATAATAAATAGTAAAAATAGTAAAAATCTGTTACCACCAATAATATTAAATCTCATTTAGCATGGGGTCAAACATTAAAATTAAATCGAATAAATTATTTATATGGTTATATGTTATGTTAGAAATAATGAAATATATATAATTATTATGATAATATTATTTTTCTGAAAAATAAATATACTATCAATTTCGTAACCCTTTCAACCATTATAGTAAGATATCGTCGCTTGTGCGTTAGTATGTTCTACCGTCTCCAAGAAGCGATAAAACTCATTTTCCATATCCAATTTCCAAGATGGATTAAAAATGAATCCAACAAATAAATATGATATTTATAAAATTTATATAATTATATAGATGATGCGACTAAATATTATGTATACATACATGAAATTTCCTAAATAAAAAGATAGAGAAATCATTGAAATTAGCAGAAAAAAAGCATAATGATCAATTATTATTAATGAACCAGATTTCAGATGTTATTAGAGGATAAAATAAGATATTATAAAAATTAATATGGTTCTTTGATAAATTTATAAAATAATTTAAACCACTATTTTATAATTTTAATGTGATTTTACCAAAAAGAAACCTCATGTAATAGATTTGGTATCACCATTGTTTCATTTAAGAATATTGTAATATTTTGAGACTAAATTTTTTATTGGGTATATAAATTTTAATTTACATGTAAAATGATCAATAAATAATACATAATTTTATAATTATTTTAAATTTTAAATATTACATTCTAGGTGATTTTTCAGGTACATTACTAAGTGGTTCTATATTTCATAAATAAATTTATTTTCATTTGGTTATATTAAATGTTTGTATGTAATGATATTATATGATTTAATTTTTAATGATATATTGATATCTTATATTTGATTTTAAATTTTTTATTTGTTTTTAAATTTGACACACATAATCAATTCATTAATAAATTCCCACATCATTGTATTGATCATTGTAAGGGTTGTTAATTTTAAATTATCTTATTTGGTACATATGTTATGAAATATGTATATATTATTTTATGTGGTTTTTCTACTCCCACATTTATATTCCATATCATCAATCTTTTTTATTAATGTATTTAATTTTATATTGGATGTTATTATTTTCATAGGGAATATAAATCAAATGAAATCGTACTAGTGATAGAATTATTTTTCAATATCATTTTTATCATTGTTGTCTATACATGTGTTTCAATTAAATGAAATTATTTGATCATTAGATAATAAAATGAGATACTTTTATTGTCCTTTAGTTCTTCATGATGATTTCTTGTAATATTATCATTTCCCCATTTTTCAAAAATAAAATTATTTATAAAATATTTTCAATAAAACTTTAATTCATTCCCATCATCAGCCAACGATTATTTTTCTTCAAAACACTTTTTTCTAAAAATAATATAATTTTTTTACTATGATATTTTGAGGTAATCGTTTCCCATATTTACATTTACACAAAAAAAATTCAATGGAATATTTCCCCAATTTTCCTAACAACATTATTTTGTAATATCCATTAATAATGTTAGAGGAATGATTGTTTTAACATACATTACATGAATGAAAAATCTATGGTTTCATGACACCTAGTTACTTTGAATATTACAATTTTTTTCTATATGGTTATTTTGTAAGAAACTTTTTTCCTTAATATTTCGAAAATTATTATTTTAAAAAAATATAATTTCAAAATGAAATCAATGGTTTCATGAATATTGATTTTAATGAAATTTTATTTTATCGAAACCAAAAAACCATTATTTTATATGTACTATACTTGGGATATCTATGAATTATACCATCCATATTTTTTCTATGGGGGTTTTACTATCAGTTTTTCTAGGGAATGTATTGAATTTGTATTTATTTATTGATTTTGGTAATCATTAAAATTCCATTGAAATATAAAATATCTTTTGACCAGTGGATATTACGTTTCCTCTATATATCTATATTCTTTTTCATGGATATGATTATTATTTAAATAATATATCATTTATAAATAAAATGTTTTATATTAAATGTTATATGAATTAATGAACAAATATTGATATTGTTATTATTTATTTAATGTTTTCATTTATTAATACATGATATTATTCATGAATTAAATTGATTAATAGATATATGAGAAACATGTTGGACATCCAGTGATGGGTTGGGTCTAGAATTATATAGCCACATGATGCACCAATAGTCTCCTCTACTAAATTAGTATGGTATAATTAAATGTTTTTAATCATATTTTATAATTTTATTATGAAATGTAATTATTTTATTGATTTTAGGATGTATGACATCATGATATCCATTTTCAATAATTTCTTTAAATAAGGATTTAGTTATTATAATCAATGAATTTAATTCGTTAATATAATCCAAGGACACATTTTCTCTTAATATATTGATTAAATTACATATTGGATTAGTTATTTCTATTTATATATGGAATATAAATTATATAATCATGATGAATATGTTATTGATTTAATGATATGCGTGTTCAGATATCTTCATTTTGATATTGATGATGTTATATTGGTAAATATTTAACTATTTATGATGGATTCTTCTTTAGGTAACTATGAATAACAATATGAGCTGACTTTTATTTTTTCCCAGTCCAATGCTATGATGATTTAATCATTGAATGAGTTCAAGGATAAATTTTTTTCACATTATTTGTATATTATTTTAGATATTGAAATTTAATGAAAGACTCTAGTGTGTATCTAGTTTAACAACACTACTAAACTATCCAGTCCTTTGGGATTTGATCACTTATATCTAGAGAAAATTCAATAAAGTAAAAACCATATCCATGATAATATGTTCAAAATATTTATAGATGGATGCTGATAAATAATACTATAATCCTTGGGGTGCAGAGTTATGAAATCCTAGGTTAGGGATTATAACCCATTATAGACAATGAAGATAAATACAGAAGAACATCATAAATTTTTGGTAATGAGGGGATTATGTGGCTTTACTAGAAATAATTTTACTTCTATATTAATTATGTTAAGTTAGTTCTTGGACAATCTTACTAAGGTGTAATATCTCTAAAAATGGTGTATTTTGAATTTAATTGTTTGTAAACTAGTCTATGAAAATGGCCATTATTTCAAAAAAAAATTAAACTAATAAGGGGTAAGCTATGAATACTTCTGATTTCCCTTAAATACCACTTTAAATAAATTAAATTAATTGTGAAAATGTATAACCATGGTCAATCCTTAGGATTCGTTGATTTAAAATAAGGATCGATGATGTATGAATCATATAAATTATTATTAGGTTTTCCCACTAAAAAATATTATTTCTCATAATCTGTTTTTGCTTTTAGTCAATGGATGAAACCCAAATTAAACGTGTAAACATTGAATATGATTGATATTGTGGTTATTATGAGTGACCATATAGAATAATAAATACATTTACAGATATCCTGATATGATTAATCAGTTTTCATGATATATTATTAACAATTGGTTCAATAAGAAACTCTCGCAGTAGCAAAATAAGAGTTGTATGTAAGTAGATATGTAACTGAGTGGGGGATACTATGGTGGAAAATGATTAATTTATTTCATGTAAGATATTTAAAAAGATACACCTATGATAATATATCAACGAAATAATGAAATAATCTTTTATTGAAAATAATGGAATATATTGATGAAATTCCAAGAAAAAATGTAATGAGTATAGTGAATAGAAATATATTCTATCATGGGAATCTTTTTATAGTAAATAAAAATAAATATCATAAAACCTGAAATTATTTGAGTCAATTTTATATTTTATAGGTAAAATAAATTAAAATTGAAAGACCTAGGGTCATGTAGATATTATGAAGTATTCCTATATTGGAATTTATGAACTGTTTTGATGAATTATTTTTACCAATGGTATTTTTGTTATATAAATTTGAAAACATCTAAGTACTCGATAAATTTTTTAAGCATATATGTCATTATTTATTAATAACATAATTTTAATAGATACCATGTCGGTTCTATGACTTTATGGATGATCCCATGTAAATTATCCTGAATACCTTTGGTTGTTATTTTATGTTATTCGAATTTCTCCCAATTAATAATATTTGGGAAAACATTATTGCAATATAACCAATTGGTTTCTCATATGATAAATAAATTTATGGAATAATGTCATTATATTTTTTATATATAATATTAATGGTATTGGTTACCTTTATGGTTTATCATATAATTTATTTTTTTGTTATTATATTTCATAAAATTTTGGGAAATATCATATAACATATATAATTATTTTTTTCGAAAAAAATATGAAATATTGGTAACCACCCGTCACCTCTATAAATGCTACAAGGATTGAACCAAAAAAAGATTGATGAAATGGGTGTGGTTTTTTCCATAAGAGTTTTTTATATACTTGTTGTTATGAAATTTCTTTTACATGTTTATTTAACTAATAGGTTCATATATAATGAATTATATTTAATTTTGTGTTTTATTATTAAGACTTTAGATATTAATGTGTCGTATGTACCCATATTGTATGACCTATTCTAATAATTATTATTTTAGTAATTTTTAATGAATAACATGATACCATTATGTAGATTATATAATCTGTTGGATGATTATTTTAGTGCTTTAGGAATAAAAAACCAACTTGGATATTCATTTATTCGAATGTGATATAAAATGTAAATTTATCAATTCCCAACAAAAGAATGAATTTTTTCTTATGAAATCAAAAGTAATATTTTAATTATATAATCTTGTTTTCTATATATTTTTCACTTTCTTGTGATCAAGGATCTCTATCACTCACCATAATTATTTACACTTTTCATCAAGTGCAATAATTTTACTTCCCCCCAATGTTATCCAGCACATATGCATAGTTATGTGTTATTTAATATGACCTTAATAATAACTTTTTCCTCATTCAAATGGAATATTAATTTACCCTACATTCGATGTTTCTTTTATGTAATTGAATTTTCAAATAACAAAACACTTGATTTCATATATCATGTTGAAATTGACAGGACATAATTTATTGAAGGTTGGGGTATTATAAAAACCTATGGATTTACTTTATAATTTAGTTAAGTATATTTAATATCATATATTTTTTGTTTACAAAATATATAAATATATTAAAATCAGATAATTTTATTTAATGTAATAGTAGACAATCAACACCAAGCATAAATTAGTGGGAAAATATATTATTTAAATATCAATTTTATAAAAATTCCATTAAATTGGAGGGTATGAATATGGTTAATGAAACTAGTAATTGTATATAATGATCCAAAAATAAAAATATTTATTGCTAAATTCATATCAAAATAAATTCATCATTTAAAGAAGATATTTTTTTCACTAAATCAAATATGTTTCCTTAAAAAAATAATTCCTTTTATAATAAAATATTATAATTAATTTTTTGGATAATTTAGAAATATATATTTGTAACTGAAAAATAATTATCCGCATTTGTTAGTATTGTTTTTTGAAATTTTAGGATTTTTCAGAAGATATTATATTTTCTTATCAATAATGAAAAATAACTTTCTCAATAAAACAATAATTTATTTATAATAAATGAAGTAATATAAAAGTTTCAATGTTATTTTAATATTATATATTAATAATAAGATTATTATATAGTAATAATTTATTCAATTTGTTACATTTTAATCATCATTATTCTGTATTTTTATATCAATTTAATATTTTTCATCGGGATGTATTTGGTTTTCTAAAAACATATTTAAAGGGAATAACATTTCTCCATTGTATATAATTAAACTAACCCCTAATACAGAGTAATTAAAATTAAAATTATATATTATATATCAATAAATATGAATTAAAATTAAATTAATTATGAATATATTTCATATATTTTTTATAAGATCATATATTATAATATAAACATGAGTATACAAAATTAATTAATTATTTTCATTCCTAAAACAAATATAAATGAGTTTAAATTTCGTTAATCAGAAATGGAGCATAAGGTAAGCGTTTTTTGTCAATATCTTTTCACTATTTAAAATTATAATATTAGGTACCTAATTTCGTTTTTATGGTGTATACACATCCCATTTTACATGTAATATCATGAATACATCATTATTAATTTCATTTAACATTTTAATCTAAAATATTTCTTTCAAGTGGATTTTATTTGAAAATTACAATGTGGAGAATATTTCATAACTCAATTTTACAAAATTGGGTTATAAAAATTCTGTCTTATATTTGATAATCAATGGTTATGTTTTTTTGATATTTTATTATATTATATTTTTTTCTATTTTTTATTTATATCTACATTTGATACACATTATCAATTCATTTTTTAATTCCCAGATCAATGTTGTGGTCATTATATGGGTTTCCCATATCAAATTGTTTTATATGGGACATAAGTCATGTTATACACATATATTCTTTTATAAGGTGTATTTACTTACCCTTCAATATTTCATACCATGATTCTCTTAATATTCACGTTATTTATTGTTTAATTTCCAGTTAATCATTTTATGCGGCCTATAATTCAAATCATACCAAAGTGGTAAGAGATCAATGTTTCAATATCCTTTTAATCATGAATTTTATACATTAATTTCCATTAAAAGGTATAATATGATCTATTTACAAAAAAAATCACTTTCCTCTAAAATGGTTATTCATGATGATTTATGATATATTTTTGTTATTATCTTTTTGGTAAATACAATGATTAGGAAATTGTATTTATTTCACTCTCACATAATTTTTATCATTGGTCAAATATTCATTCTCATCAAAATCATTGTTTTCTAAACTAGTCTTAAAAATTGAATTTTACTATGAATTTCTAAATTAATTTTTCCCAAAATGGACTTTTTAAGAATAATTTTTTAAAGGTATATTTATGTACTTTTCCAAACAATGAAATTTTGTATTTTTTTACAAAAAATGTGAATGGAATAATTTATTTAATATACATAGAATAAATGAAACTTTCGCACCATAGTAACCACTCTTTTATATTGGTCATACATTAAATGTTTAAAAATAAATTTTAAAGAAAAATATTTTCACATATTTTGGAAATTCACTATTTTTCAATAAGATTTTGAATGTGAAATGTGTTTATCACTCATGAATTTTTTTAAATATGTTTTTAATGATTAATAAATAACCATATATTTTACCTTTAATACCCATGGTATATTCTTTAATGATACCATCCATAATACTTATCTATATGTTTTTTAATCATTTTTACAAGGGAATGAATTGATATTATCTTTCTTGATTAAATTTATTTTTTAATTGACATTACCTTTAAAATTCCTATTCTATTGATATTTGAACATTGGATTTTTTGTAATTATTTATATTATTATTGGTAACATTATTACATAACATAATAATTATTTCTATATACAATATTTTTCACTGAATATTATATCATCGATTGGGTCAATAAATATATTATTTATTAATTATTCAATATGAATAATTATTAATATAGATTATTGTTCATGAATTATATATATCGTTTAAAATAAGAGGAATTCATTGGAAATTAAATGATGTTTGAGTTCAAAAATTATTTTCTCCTCAATTTTACAATAGTATAATGAGGTGAATTAGAAATATATCATTAAATATGATTTTTCCTATAGTATTAAAGCATCTTTTGAATGTTCTTGATGGTATAAATATCATGATGTATGAGATCATGAAGTCTAATATTATATGGTTACATCAATAGTAATTTAGTTATTATTATCCCTAGATTATTGAATTGATATTATTTTTAGACTCATTTCAGGATAAATTCATTTATTAAATGAAATGTGTGTTCAGTTATTTAGATTTCCATATTTAATATTGCATATCTGATAATTATAATCATGTAATTAATTAAATTTCATGGGTTTTTAAATGTTTACCATTCCATATTGATCAATACTTATTTGTTAGGATTTATTTATTGATGATAACTTATACTTTATGTAACACTTAGTGAGTATCTAAGATAACCAGAACTTTGTTTCAATTCCGCAGGATAAGAAAAAAAATATTTGAATGATTTTATGGGTGAAAAACTTCTACTTTCATTTTATTGTACTTAAATTTTCCAAATATAATACATAAAATTATGTTTTTATATTGTTAAACTTGAATTATAAACTATTTGGTTCTATGGGATTTAATCAACTATATCTATCACCAATGTGACATGCACCATCTCTAAGCTACTAGAGATATGATTTTCTACTTTCATTGGTTGATAATCTAATATAGTAAGGATGTAGTCACCAACTTCAGAATAACATTTTATATAAAAAAAATTTATTCTTTTTTCATCATATTTAATATACACAGAAAATTATGAGTTTATTATCTGAGTGATTGGAAATAATAAAAATTTTAAGGGAAAATTTTCAGGTTATTGGAAATTACTAAAAGGTTACATTGACTAAACGAACAGTTTATATGGTTCTCCCATTTAAGGGAAACTGAAATGGTTTGAGAATAAAATATTTTTGTATAATATATTATTTGAACATTGAGAATCTGAAATTTTTAAATACAAACTTATATCCTATTTTTCATTATATGTTATATATATATATGAATAAAATTGTACCTTATATCCACTCTTTTGGAATTAATGTTTTAATAACATATACAATATTATTTAAACCTATTTAAAACAATATTATTATAATTTTTTTTAAAAAATAACTTCCAATTCATTGGAATGACATATAACTATATTCATATGAAAATGGTTCGAAGTAAGAATATCCACATCTATCTTCTACTAAAAATGATCTACACACATTAATTTGTACTAATCCTAGAATATCAACGACCCTTTCACCCAATCAACTAAAATGTGGTTTGGTAATTTTTTAATATAAACAAGAATGAAATTTTTCAAGTGCTTTTAGCTCAGATGGGTCTTAATTACCATCTTGATTTATCATTTTTCAAATTTTTCTTTTTTGCATGACCAATATAGTGATGCCACAGTTAGTTGTTACAATAGTCATATGAACATCGTTCTAGATCAATTTCCAATAATTTTTTTATAAAATAATACATAAGGTTTTCTATTTAAATGCATCATACTATAAAATATGTATTCCTTATAAATAAAACAACTTCTATTTTCAAGCATGAAAAAACCCATCTATATCTAGGTATGAGAAAAAATATTTATTAGTAATGATGGGGATATAATATCCGTGTATTAAAACCAAAATCATTCCATTTGGAAATGATAAGTTATATTTACCAATAGATTGGGAATCCAGCCTCATACCGTTATCATTACACAGATACACCTCTGTTCGGGAAGTCTTTTAAAATATACTTAGTTCCTCATTTTCATATAGATGTGAGCACCACAAGCAGTATCAAATACCCAATTTAAATATATCTAAATATTTCACTTGATAATGAACAAACTATTAGTTTCACACTTCATATAGGTGTATATCCTCTTCAAGTGGCCGAAATTTCCACCTAAAAAATATGTTGCCTCCTTTTCTTTTCACTACCTCAAGATCTTCCTCTTCTTGGATGGTTGTTTCCTAGAATATTTTTAAATTTGTGAGTCTTAGGCCCCTATTTTTTGTTATACAGTTTATTGGTCACCATAAGGGATATAGTTTTATCATGGACCCCATCCTAATCCACAAGAAAAATCACTGTAATAATTTTGGAAATACTCTTATCACTGTTTGTCATATTTTGATTAACAATAAAATAGGGTAACACATTGGGATGTTATACATTTATGTGATCAAAATGAAACTAATTTGGGAATAAAATCTATAAGATGTATAAGAATTAAATATATTTATTATGAATGACAACATGATTCCCTACTAGATAAAAATCTCCTTGAGTATATTTAAATAATCTATTAGAGATATCATATCTTTCTTGTCTCTCCATCTCCTAAAAAAGACCATGATGGTGTGGCATCATGCTATATGCATCCATATCCTCATGATGATTCAGAAGATCATTGGTTATAGATGATATCATGAAACACTAAAAATTTATAGAGTCATCTTGATAGTTATCAAATATATATAATTTTTCATCACTTGCATCATTTTTAAGTTCATTAAGAATGAGTTCTTATAAAATAAATAATATATTTTCATGTAAAAGGATAATGGGTCGGTGACTTTTAAATTAATAGAATTTAGTTTCAGTGAGATGATTATATTTCTCAAATATGGATGATGGTGATATTTTTGTATTAATTTTAATATTCTTTTTACATGTTATATTAGATTAATTTTAGTAAATTATCTATTTTTTTTAAAAAATAAATATATATTATATTTACTGGTCCCCCAATTTTTTATAGAAACCATAGATCCATCATCATTGGTATCAAAATATATTATTTCATTAAAACATTAGTTGCGAGGATATATATTCCCCTTCTTATTGCCCCAATAGGGGTTGGTCAAGAATATTTTAGGGTTTTAGGTAGGGATTCCAAATTCCAACTACACTAAATCACAATTCCTTGATGTATTGAGTACATTATCTATTCCTAAAATGGATAAATTGGATTCCCCTAACACTTTCCACCCCAATTAAACCATATCTTACTTTTTCACACAACCTATGTTGTGATAATGTAAACAAAACCCAAAATTTATTTTTATAATACACTGATAATTAAAGGAACCCCAATTTTGGCTTATTAAGAACATTAATGTGAGGTTTTATTTTCAATGAATAAGAGGAAGTTTATTAAAGCATAATATATATTATCAATGGATATTATCCTTTTTATGAAATAATATCAAATTATTATCTTTATCACATGTTTTTTAATATTCATTTTAATTTCATAAGTTATTAGCCATGTCATAGATAATATCTACATATAATCCAATTTATTTTAGTTCTATCAGTCATTCTCATTAATTTCATTAATTCTTGTGATCATGGAAAAAAGTCTATTACAAAAAAACCCTCCAAAATGATAGAAATAAATTAATATGATGTTATAATAATGAGCATTTACTAATGTTTAGATTGTCTAGATGTAGATAAACTAACCTTTAATCAGGGAGAAAAATATTGGAGTTGGTGGCATAGAACAAACTACTTTATATATTATGATAAACATTCATTCATGGATTTGAATATTAATAAATACTTTATCACATATAATTATTTTCCTACATGAATATTCATGTGATAATGTCTTAAGGATAGATGATTCACAGAACGACATAGAATATCCCTGCTGTGATGAGAACATGGAAGTGCCATAACACTATTTTTGAATATATTTTCTATGGATAGATTATGTTATTGGAGGCATAAAAATAATACATTCAATTAGGGTCAATGTATCATAAAACATTGAGGGACATTCTCATGGTCTGTGCCCTAGGTAATATCTAGTAAGATATTGGGAGAATGAGACCAACCAGTAATAAATCCTCATTTCATAGTTTAATTGGATGTTAATATATGCATATGTCTATATTGGTCCATAGATGTTATGATTATTGTTAATGGGTATTACAAATCACACACACATATTTTGTGACGAAAAAATAGGACAAAACACTGTTCATAGTGAGGTAGGATATATTGGTTTTGACACAAGTAATAATGCATTAATAAATAATGCGAGAACTGGTTTTTCCCTATTGTTACATAATAGAAGTTGATATCTCAGGCCCATTGATGGAATTGAAAAAACCAAAATAACTCCTTATACATGGTGATTAATGGCAGAGTTCAATTCAAATAATTAAGAGAACAAATAATCAAGCACATGGTATGATGGAACTTGCATACAAACCTATTGACTATAGATATTGAATGAAATGGATTACATTACATGGTTAGCATTCATAGGAGGTGACATGTCGTTGTGGAATTAACTTCATTAAATGTGGGTACCTTGGCGTGTTGATAAAATATAACCTTAGACTGTAGACATGATCAGCTTAATTTCACTAAGAAAGAGTCATTGATGGTCAAACACTAAGTGTGTGCTAGAATCTCAATTAAATACTCATTTAACAATTTAAAATAATATTATTCCCAATTCTGGTCTAATAATTAATCAAAGATGCCCAATCAAATTTATCTGAAGACTAGTTATTCGAGGAAAATAGTATATTTATTAGTGAGTAATGAAGTGACATTTATTTAAGAAATTAATATTCATTATTCAATGACTAATAAATGTGGTGGAGGAAATAAATAAAATTGAAAAACTATGGTACACACCATTTATATTAATATATACACACCATGTAGTTTTTCAGGGGATTTGTGAGAAATAATATTATTTATTTAATTGAATAATTGTTGTACTTCGTTGGGAGCATGTCATGTGATAATAATAATCAAATGTTATTATTATACATTGGTTCTTACAATGAATTAAATCAAATTAATAAATTCATTTGTGTAGTTAAATCATTTTATTATTCTATGTAATATAAAACCCAACTTCATTATTCTTATTAGATATATCCATTATTTGTGGTTATGGACAATGTATCTAGAGAAATATCTCAAGAGAAGTGACAATTCCTTTCTTCTAGTAACATTCTCATGTTATGAGAGAGATCCTCCTGCAATAGATCATGAATAACATATTGGATGCAATTCTCTGGGTGATCGAAGGCGGACATCACAAGCGAATGATCTTCCATTCAATCACACATTGAACCCTTCGACGAAACCCAAGGATACATGTATAATGTGTGGATCATATCTAGAGGAAGCCTACACTTTAATTTTACAAGACAATGACATATCACATTGGACAGTGTCCCAAAACATCAATAGAGAGAGAATTTCATCAAGGAAAATAATTTTTTTAATTAAAATAATTATAACTAACATATGAGGATCCTCTCTATTGTTCTGAAACATCCCTATAACATTTTTTACTTCATTCTATTCTATATATTCATCATTTCATCATAGTGAAGGATCTTATATTAATCATTGTTAAGGGTTAAATTATAGTTTGTTACACCTAACCACACACTACCTCTATTCCCGGGACCTTCAAGTGGTATCGGAGGGGCTATATCATTTATTATTATTATGTATTTTTTCATTTATTATTTACTCATTTAATAATTTAGTTATTTTAATTGAAGTTAATCATTCTGAAAATATGAATTTCAATATATGTTCCTCCCCTTTTTATTCTTGTTCACCTTACAAGAATGATATTTTCCTTAAATTTAGATTAATATAAAATAGAGGATCTCATATAGAGGTTCCCAAGGTTCAAGTCTATACAATACCAAAACAAACGATGTGTATTCGGAAATACATGCCATGTAGTCAAGGTTCAATGCATTGGGATTGGTCCGCGAAACCAATCTATGTGATTGGTGTTTTTCTTATTCTTAATGTCATTGTGTATTGACCTGGAATATGTGCTACATGGTTTCCAAATTACACACCATGTGGCCCAGTAGACATAGTGTATAGTCCCTTTGGGTTAGGGTAGGACCACTTACCTAATACATGATGATCCATGCTAGAGACCATGTAATGGGGATACTACATGGTCTATGACCCACTAGACACATTGTGTAATCTGAAGGGTTATGATGTACATATACACATCGTTTCCCTGTGTGGGTTCTTAATATGGATGGTGAATGATAGTTCACACCATATAATAGGAACAAAACGCCTTGTACTCATCCAAATTATGAATATTTATTGGATGTTATTATTATATTATACAAAAAATTGATATGTGTAAAATGTTGCAGTCGTAAAGCTAGGGAACAACATGTTTTAAGTGATTTATAAATATGTGTTTAGTTTATTATCATCATCATGATCATTTATAATAATTGGGTAGATATGAATATAAATTCACCAGGTTGCCTCCATGGAATGAGATTGGTAAAAATATAATTTTAAATGAATTTTTTTTTAAATTATAATATATTAGATTGTCAATAAAATTAAGAAAATGGGTTAAGATTAATGTATTGATAAATTGATGATAATAATTAATTTATTTGAGCATCATTTATAAAAAACAAGAACAATGATGTAATTTAATACTAGTTTTATTTATGCATAAATATCATTTCTTGTGTGGGAGATTGTGATAGAGACTCATACATTTGTATGTGTATGGTTTAATTGTATTTATTTATTTCATTTATGTTTTTTGTCCTATGAGTATCTACTCATTAAAAAGTAGGTATTACATTCCCAATGACTCTTTTATGTAAACCCCCATTTTACCCCTCAGCTATCTGTGAGATAAAAGCATATGTAATGGATGGATCTCCCAAGCTAGTGGAGGCGGCTCATGATAAGAGACAAGGTGAAACCAATCCCAGTAGGTAAAACGGTGGATATGTGGAAATCTATTAACATGAACCCAAATACTTCAAGTTGTTTTCTCCGTTAGGTATTGGGTGAGTTTATCAATGACTAGATAAACTGACTAATATAAGAACCTCATGATCATTACCATTTATGTTATTTCTGTCATTTGAATGGTTTCCTTATTTTTGGGGTGTTTTCATGATCCCAAAATCAATGAATTATAATAGTGTGCCAGATGGAACTAAAATGAGACTAGAATATGTGTAAATATTTTCTTAGACATGGTTAATCACTTATGTATATCCATCATAATATTAACAATCATGTAATAAAGTCAATAAAATTGAAATTTATGTATAAGAATAAAATCACATGGGGAAATATATAGTCGGTATATCCTTCCATAATCTTTGTTAGAATCGAACAGTAATTCAATGTGCATTACCAAATCTAAATGAGGCGAATTAAATTATTTGGGAATTACTATTTTAGATTTTGGGTTAACATGACATGGTTTACATGAAGGGTTGACTATAAAAACAGGACTTAGTGTGACCAAGAGGTAATGTTTCAGGAAGAATAATATTAATGGATTTCAGGATTGTGAAGTCCACTCAGCGGATCAATGAGCTATGAGTAAACTGTTGTTGGAATTTAGAATTCCTTCCAAATTTCATTCAATATTTTTGGACAAACCTATTTTGGGTAATATGAAGGAAAATATGATCCTTCCCACTAGAATATTCAGGTAATAAAACATTCATAAGTCAATCGTGAGAGAAATTAGATTTCGATAAAATAATGGGAGAATAATAAGTATAAAATTAATTTATTTTTCATTGTTGTATCATGACAATGTAATTAATATTTTCACATATTAATTAGTAGAAATTGAATGAATAATGACATCAAACATATCAACATGAAACATACTCGATAAGGAAAATCTTCCCACTGGAACCAATTTCCATGATTGATATAGGAATTTATGTGTCATCCTTCGACATGGGAGGAATTTGCATATGCTATATGATCTTATTCCAATTCATCATTGAAACAAGTCCAGTGATGATGAAATATAACTCTTTGTGAAACAATTATATGATGCCACATGTTTCCTATTTTTCCTCCAATTGTCCAGGTATAATGATCTCTTGAAGAAACATGAAAACATGGACGTGTATAACATGATGTCACACTGGACATCCCTCAATTAAGGGGATGAACTGGAGGAAGGGAAATGAACAAAAGTAAGTATGTTTTTCATGTGACATGCTAGGACAATGTAACAGAAACTTCATCCAAAATCATGGGGACCCTAAAGATGGATTTTTTATCGAGTGTAATAATTCCATTTATACACAATGGGTATTAGATAATGCATGTTGGGCTCATATATGTATTTAAATGTGGGAACCCTCTAAATTTATAAATATTTCCATAGGAGATGTAGATCTGCGAACTATCAATGAAACATGGCTGGATGCATTTTACATTGGTGATTACCATCTCTCAATACCAACTGGAATGAATTTGGTTTTACATAACTATTATTATGTTACTTGTGTTTCCATGAACATAATTTGTTTATCATGTTTCTATATGGATGGATTTATTTTCATGTCTAGATATAAGGGTTGTTTATTTAATAAGAACTACGTATTTTATGGTATATCGAATTTAAATAATGATTTGTGTGTATTAAATTAGGAAAACCGTTTTTTAGAAATTGATAGTGAAAAAAACTCACATGACTTATACAACACCTTGTTGTGGTATAACTATCTCAGTGATGTAAATAAAAAGCACTCGAATAAGGTCTTCCAAGAAGGTTATTTAGACTCTACTGAGCTAAATAGACATGATAGATGTCCCACATGATTCTAAGGGGAAATAACAAAGCCGCTTTTGGTGGAACGAGTGAAAGGGCCAAAAGGCTTATTGGATTGGTACTCACAGATGTGTGTGGACCATTTCGAATAGAATATAGTGGTGTATAATCTAAATTCATTAGATTTACTATTTATTTGAGTAGATATGGATATATTAACATAATGAGTTATAAGTCTGAGTCCTTGGGGAAATTTAAGGAATTCATGATTGATGTATATAATCAGCATTGTATGATGATAAAGAAGATTCGATCAGATTGACTTAGAGAATATCTATACCAAGAGATCATCAACCTTTTACAAGAGTTTGGAAATCTGTCCAAACACACACCTCCTTTAACAACATAGTGGAATGGTGTTAGAGAAAAGAGTAACCACACCCTAATGGACATGGTGTAGTCAATGATGAGTCATACAGATATTCCATTATCCTTTTGGGGATATGAATTAAAAACTAAAACATAAATATTAATCTGAGTAACAATTAAGGTAGAAAATTGAATTCCCTCTAGGTTATAGAATGAAATGAAATCAAATTTTCTGCACACATGTATATGGCGATGCTAGGTGTTTGTTAAGGCCTTCTCAGGAAACAAACTAGCACCCTTGGGCCAGAGGGGTATCTTTATATAATATCCCCAGGAAACGAAAGGATATTACCTATAAAACCCTACAGAAAAGCTTGTTTTTGTCGATATACAATCCAAACGTATTGAGAGGGAGAACATCCTCAAAAATGATAATGGGAGAAAGATTAAATTCAATGAAGTTGATTCTAAAGATACACCAGAGTTAGTATAGGAAAATGTTCCATAAGAATCATACTTTCCAATGCTGCTTTCCCTGAATATGAGATTTGGAAAATGGATGTCAAAACAACATTCCATATTGAAAACTTTCAGGAAGATTTCTACAGGACACAACTAGAAGGGTTTGTTACACAAGGTGATGCCAAAAAGGTTTGGAAGTTGTAGAAATCTATTTATAGAGTAAAGAATGAATATAGGCCAGGGAATATTCTATTTGATTAATCCATAATGGAATTTGGATTTATTAATAATGAATGTGATCTATATGTTTTTAAGTTGTTTAATGGGTATGCTGTCATTATTGTAGTAGTATATTTTGTCAACTTATTACTGTCAGAAATGATGTATGAGTCATACAGTCTGTTAATGACTAGTTGAAAAAATGTTTATCAATAAAGGAAATAGGTTAAGAATCCAAAATTCTAGGGGTATATATCATTCCTGATAGATCTATGAGGGCCTATAGACTATGTCATTGTAAATACGTTGATCAGATTCTAAATATACTTAGTATAGAAAAATCCAATAGGGGATTGGCTCAAGTGTACTATGGCCAACATCATTATAAAATAATGTCTCTTCATTCACAAAAGGATAATTATATGATGATTAAGATACAAACTTTTTTGGATATTGGATTCACCAACTGTGACATGTTATGTACCTAGCATGATGCTACCTATACAGAGATTTTGGGAGGCAGATATCAAGAAGATGCAGGAGAATAGCATTGAACTAAGGTAAGACTATCTATATGTATCTAAGAAGAACTAAATATATGTTCCTAGTCTATGGAAGAGATGAGATGAATTTCATCAGAGGGCATGATGATGCTGGTTTTCAGATAGATAAGAAAAACCTGATGTCACAATCAATATTTTTTTTATGTCACAATGAAGGAGCTGTGGGATGAAATTGGTCGAAGATGTCAGTTTTCATCAATTCTATACCAGAATCAGAATATATAGTACCTTCTGATGCAGGAAAAGAATCATTCTAGATTAGTAACTTTCTCTAGAAGCATGATTTGGTGCCTAGTAGTAGAGAACCTATCACATTGTAATTTGATAATACTATAGTGGTGGATCTTGCTATACAACAAAGGCCCCATCAACGGATAAAGCACATTATCCCAATGTATAACCTCTTGAAGTATTTATATCAAAGGGTTGAAGTTGTAGTGATTAGAGTGTCAAAGAAAGAGAATTTGGTGGACCCTATGGCTAATGGCCTATCTCACCAGAATCATGAATATCATGTGAGAGCTATCGAGTTAATGGTTGTTAGAAGTTGGATGTAGTCCATGTTTAAGACTATTGGAGTTTGTGGCCTAGACCAACTACATTGTAATTTATGATAAACATATATTTACGGGTTAAAATATTAATAAATAATGTATCACATCATTATTTTTCTGCGTGACAATGCATGTGTTAATTTCCTAAGGATAATTGTTGCAGTAAAGGGTCATAAAAGAACCCTACTATGATGAGAAATCAGAAGTGACATAACTATATCATTGAATATATGTTCATTGGTTGGATGATGTTATTTGAGGGACACAAATAGTACATCCCATTAGGGGTGAGGACTCATAAGACATTGATGAACCTTCTCATGGTGTGGGCCTTTGGTAATATCGAGGATGATATTTTGAGAACGAGAGACTCCAGCAGGAAATACACATTTCATAGTGTCATTGGGTGTTTGTATATGTGGATGTGTGTATTGGTCTTTAGATTTTATTATATTTTTATATAATGGAATTAAAACTCCTGCAATTATATGTATTAATGACTATTGAGTTGACACATTGTTCGCAGTGGTGTTGGATATGTTGGGCGTGTCATGATTAATACTACATTAATTGATAATGTGAGAACATATTTTTCCCTTTTGTTATATAAATAACATTGATATCTCTGGACCTTTATTGCAATTAATATATCCTAAATAAAACCATGGACATGTTGTGGAATGTGTGAGTTCAATTCTGAGAAGTCATAGAAATAATAATCGAGCACATGAGTTGCTGGAACATGCATGCAACCTTCTAGATTCATGATATCTAGACAATGATATTACATTACACGGTATGCATTTATAGGAGGTGACACATCATTGTAATGTTAAATTGTTTCTCTATGGGTTTGTTGGCATGGGACTAGATGGTAACCTTGTATTTTAGGCAGGCTCCTCCAAATTCCATTTAGAAAGTGGACTGGATTGTCACAAACTACAATTTTCCAAGTATATGAGTTAAATATTCATTTAACAAGTAGAATAATGATTATTACCAATTACAATTAAAATCTATTCAAGGATTCCTGATAACAATTATCTTGACACTATTTATTTGATATAATATATTGTGGGTGAAAGAATATATTTATTAGTAAGTAATTCACTAAAATTTATTTATGAAATAACTAGTCCTTTTTTATGGTTTAATAAATGTGTTCATGGAAATAATGTAAATATAAAAACAAAAGTACATGCCATTTAGTTTATATGGGGATTTCTGAAAAAAATATTAATTATTTAATTAATTAATAAGTGTAATTTTATGGGTGCATGTCAAGTGATAATAATAGTCAAAAGTAATTATTAAAAAAAGGGACTTTCTAAGAATTAAATTAAATGATTAAATTACTTTATGGAATTAATTAATTTTATTATTATTTATAATATAAATTCGAATTACATTATTTTCATTAGATTTATCCAGTCATTTTGGTTGTTTAAAATAGTTATGGGGAAAACAATCAAGCCAATAGATAATTGTTTTCCTCTAAGAATAATATGATGTTATGAGATAGATCCTCCTCCACCGGATCAAGGAGAGCGCTTTAGAAGAAGCTATCAAGACGATCGAAGGAGTAAATCCGATGCGAAGTATATCATATTCTTCAAATCATATATCCCTTTGGAGAAATCCATATATATGTGGATCCTATGTGGATCAACTCTAGAAGAAGCCTAAACATGGAATCTATGATGCAACAATGGATCACATTGGACTGTGACCTGAAACATTAATGGATAGAGATTTCCATGAAGGTATTTTTTGTATTTTAATAAATTAATTATAGACAACATATCACGATCCAATCTATTGTTCTGGGACTTCCCTTTTTATTTTTTGTTCATAATTCTATTCGGATTATCTGGAATTTAACCATCATGATGGATCTCTGATAGATTGTTGTTAACAGTAAAATTATAGATGGGTACACCAATCCACAATATTCCACTATGCTTGGAACCAAAGAAAAACACATTTAATAAATTATGTTATGGGTTACATCTTTCCACCTATGCACCCATGTATCACTATTGGATTGGTTTCACCTTGGATCTAAATTTGTAATGTCTCCACTAGATTTGGATCTTTTCCAATAACATTTTCTTTTACTCAATTAAGTTAAGGGAAAATGGGTTTACATAAAAGAAAATATGTACACCTAGGACCTTATATAATATGATGAGAGAAGGAATTCTAGGGAAAAATGTAACTTAATAATAAATAAAATGAAACCAATCACAATCAATGTTCTGTATTATGATCAGGATCATCCACATGCATTCAATGAATTACGAATTAAAAAAACTAGCATTCAATTATTAATGGTTTTTATATAAGATATTTTTTTGCATGAATCAATAAATTGTATTATTTAATTAAACATATATTTTACCTCAATTCTCATCTGAATGTCCTTAATATTCTCACCGTTAATAATTCATTAAAATTTAAATAAATATATATATAATTAAATGTCCAAATAAATTTTCCTTAGATTCCACACAGATATTACCCAACTGAATCTACCCAACATATATTATAATCATATATTGTTTACTCAAATGATATATGGAATACATCAAATATCATTTATTTTTATAATGTCTACTCTCAAGTTTATGAGGACATGAATTACATGATTTTTCTGTTATGTCTTTTTCTTAAAAGGATGCAGAGTAAAAAATCTAACATGTCTCATATAGGATATGAAAATACAAAAAAAAAATATATTAATAAAAAATATATATATAAATGTTAAAAACCATAACTTATTATGTCCTATCATCATAATGAACACATACCAAATCACATCGATATGGTTAAGAAAGTATAATAAATAAATTTTAAATAAGTGTATTTTTTTCTTAGTAAATGTTGTGTACATGTGAGTTACATGGTGTGAAAATATCTCACAAACTATCCAGTGCACACACCAAGGGACAAAGAGTGTAAATTATGCCTCGAAAAAT
This sequence comes from Viscum album, assembly GCA_963277665.1. NCBI lineage: Eukaryota > Viridiplantae > Streptophyta > Magnoliopsida > Santalales > Viscaceae > Viscum > Viscum album. Next base: position 232,643,132 of record OY728157.1, on the reverse strand, counting down.
TGGAGTACATAGAGTTTAAAAAAGGATGCACAGTGTGTAGTCTCAGAGTTACATATTCCCTAGTCAGGTAGGACATGTATGGTAATACAAATCCCATCTATTACTCAAAGTCACTACACTCTATGCGTATATAATTCAAGAAATTTAATTTTTCTAACTGTACACCAGGATGACCCTATCCACAAGGAGTGTAAGAAATAAATACATAGTGGGACATCAATTAACCCAGATTGAATTAATTTTAGAATTATTTCTTATTTAATTTAACACAAGAACAAGGTATGTACATCTAGTTACATGGAATGTAATTTTGTGTAATCTGTCCAAAATCCTCGTAACATCTGGATGAATTCCTCTATTTCTTTCATTCATAAAATTACATGTCTTGATTAGATAAAATAAAAATGAATTTGTATGAAGTGGATTTCACAATTTGGATTAGAAAATGAATAATAATAATGTAGAAAATAAATAAATAATGTGAAAATTAGTCGATGATAATTAAATAATTAAATATATTTATATTACCTTTATTTGATATCACGTGGAGCATTAGGGCATTGTGGAATCACACAAAGGGCCATCAAAAACTTTTATTAATTTCATGATCGATGATCAATCTAATATCTACATAATAGTAAACACAATGATCAAAGTAATTTAATTAATTAAAATATAAATTGGATAAATTATTGGAACTAGTTGGAGGATCATCACATATTATTTATAATTAATTTAATTAATTATTGAATTTATTTTTTTGAATTATCTCGTTGTTGATGGATCTATCGAGAGATATATGTTTTCCAATCACTGTGTAGTAGAAATAAATATATTATTCCCCATAGAGATGATCTAAACATATTGTAAAAGTATTATAACATCTCCAAAGGGATCATAAAAATTTTCATGGAAGATCCTATCACATTCATCATCTTCCTTTTGTTCCCTCGGTAACCACTTCCAGAGCTTTCTACATAATCTATATTGACATTACATCGGGAGGAGGAGGAATAATTTACTATATTATTTAGAGTATTTTTAGAAAATGGATCTCTCTAGGGTTTTAGATGATTCTCCATGTCTACAGTGCACATCCAAACTAATGAATTGTATCTTTGAGAAAATAATATAATTGGTCTTATATATAGCATGGCTTATAAATAAATAATTTCACATGTTCCCCTCATTATTTATTTATTCCTTATGGACCCCAAGGAAAAATAATAATAATATTGTTATTTATTCACCTATTTCAAAAATTTGGGATTAATTAAATATTATTTAACTATATAATATTCGGTATTTATTATTTCTCACCCAAACATTGAACGTGATCTTCCATTCTTGAAAAATATTACCTAGCCCTAAATAATTAATTTTTATTTATTAAATAAATATCACTTCATTATTCACCAATATATTAATAAATTTTATGTTTACTAAAAAGCCTGTAAATATTAAAAAAATATTTTACACATATTATATTCACGTGATAAACTAATAATGTAATATATTCCATAAATAAATCATGAATAATTTTTAATCCAAACATGGGAATAATATTTTTTCAACCTTATAAATATTAAATAATAATATATATTATATAATTGATAGTTTGGATACACATACAATGTGACCCTCTAGGGATCATTCTCAGTGGCATTAGCAGAAGCAGTATAAAGTGTAAAGTTAGCATCTATCAATATTCAAAGGCACCCAAAGAGAAATAATAAAATGTCACAACAACATTATACCATTAGAATAATCAAAATGTTAAATATAATCCCTTTATCATGATATCTCTAATCAAGTAGGTTTCATGTCGGTTCTATCAAACTATGTGTTCGATGTATCTTTATTTGACATCCTGACCATTGATCATTCCAATATACCAAAATAGACATGGAATTATTTACAATATGTAATTTCTATCAAAGAGACTAAAATATAAACATATAATATTGAACTGATGGGAAAAATATTTCTCTCATTATTCATCAAGACAATATTACACATGACCGACTCAATATATCCTACCTCTACATAAACGTCTATCATCATAGTTCTTATAAATACATCATAGTACGTTACCCATAAAACACATAAATAATTCTCGTAACCTATAATTAGTAATAAACACTTATGTATAATGTAACATAAAATAAATCTTATAAAAATGGGTTTTCTACTAGCAGGTCTCGTTCTCATAATATCATAGATTAGATATTACTAAGGGTGTACACCATAATAAGGTTCGTCAATTTCATATGAGTCTCCACCATAAATATCATATATCATTTGTGTCCCTAATATGATATCATCCATATAAGTAAAATATATATTTATGTATAATTTCATAGAACAACAGAGTTCTTATCATTGTGGGTGAAATTAAAGGACATTTTACTATGACAAGTAATCATGGGATATTATCGCAGAAAATGTTACAACGAATTATAATCATTATGAGATAAGAAGTTTACTAATATTCCAAAAAAAATTTATATGTTATCAAAATGTGCACAGAATATAGTTTAAGAGAACTACCTCTAACATGACATTGAAACAAATTATGTAAGGATATTTTTTCATTATTTTTACATCTTGAAATTGGATGGATTTTTACTATATTTAAAATCATCAGTAGGAGACATTTTGTAAAATATTATTTTATCTCTTATATATCTAAGTAATCTAATAAAGTAACCCATAATGGATACTTAAGTAATTTGAGGTATGATAAATGAAATTATAATTTCATGTTAATTTATAAATGAGTGATTCGATAACTTTTATTGGGTTAATGGATTCTAATTGGGTTTCAGATTTTCATGACTTAAAATAAATATTGGGAGGGACTTTATTCTTAGTATAAAATTATAAAAAATAGAACTATAAGACAAAAAATTATTGGTAACACTAATTAAAGATGAATCAAAATATATTACAACCACCCAATCAAGTATTCACATGATATGGGTGAAAGTTCAGTAAGAATATTTGAATGTTCATTTTGATAATCCCTTGAAAATTGGTTGTTATATTTTAAGGGAAATTGATCTTTAATAAAAATCTATGATACATATAATATTATAACATATTGACATTAAATTTAATTTTAAAAAATAACATATACCTATAGGTGAAATAAATATTAATATATTATATCAAATATATTTAACCACCAAGGGATGGAATTCTCAAAAAACCATATCTTATCCAATAGTGTGGTGTCATGAGGATTCTAATCGGAGAACATTGTTGTTTTACTTAATCTGATTGTTAAAAATAGTTTACTTGTGTTTCCAATAAATCCAAATAGAGAGATTTAATTGATCCATGGTTGATGAATGTGATGTATTTTTTCAAATGTTGTTTTATTTTTATAGACACTAACATTGAGTGAAACAATTATTTTGAGTATTGAATATAATTTTATTTTTTTGAGAGACCTAATTATGGTTATTTATTAGCTATATTAACTATATTTATTTGAGATCTTATTATTATGTGATAATAAGACGTCGTATTTTTTATGTTTTCTACTTAACAGTAGATGATATTGATTCTCTAGGTTTTCACATTTTATGTTTTAAAATTATTGGGGGCTGGAAAGATAATATAATTAGGTGAAAATTTAAGTGATAGGAATTCACTCATTGAATTAATCAAATCAATATGACATGGAGATATATGCGGAGATGATTTTTAATTAAAATTTTACAAAACCCTCTAAGGTTATCCAAAATGATGGTAAATATAACACTGATGTTTGAATTATGTTTTTGGAAATAGATTTCACTATGGAATTGAAATAAGAATTCTAATAATTATGAATTCATTAATTTAAAATGGTTATGAATAAGAATGTAATTTATAGATGGTATTATAGACTTTATGTTAAATGATTCATTCATGGTGATTCTATTTGATGATAATTAATATAAACCTAATGAAGATAAAATTCAAGAATAGATGATCAAATATTTATAATGGAAGGGTAATGTTGAATTCTATAGAATTATTTGATTGAATATATAAATAAAATTTTATAACGTTAATATTAATTTATGTAAATGTTAATGAAAAATTAATGTCATCAAAATATGAGACTATGTTTGGAGTCTTAGTTTTATGAAAGATATATTTATCATAATTTGTGAAAAAAATATCTCAAATATCAATGAATGGAGTGTCTGTTTATTATAAATTTCCATTCAAGGTTTCATATATATTTGAAGAATAACTTTAAAAACAAAATATTGGTTTGTAGTTAAGATATAATCATGAGTATACAAATTAAACAAGGGTTTGTTTAAATATTTAAATCCTATGTGATTTTAATAATGAGACGAAGAAGGAAAATTTTAAAGTGATACATAGTGAGATATATGTATATGAGATAAAGATAATGTCGAAATTAATTTTCTTTAATAGGTTTTGAAACCCCTTGTGATGAGGGAGAGTTAGATAATAAATGGATACAATTTAATTAAAGGATGTTCTATACTCTAACTTAGTTATGCATAATATTTTCTAATGATTATAAAATTATTTAGATTAGACTTGGAAAAGTAAACTCATAATATAATCATATTAATATAATGAAATTTATTTAACACCATACATTATTGGGAATTCTAATTTAAAATTTTACACTCATTATAATTATTATAGGATGATTGGTTAAAAAATTCAGGAACATTATACAAAAGAATGATGATAGTGAAAATATTTTTGAAAATCAAAATTCTTCTGTGAGGTTTAATCCGTAAATACTTATGAATCCAATACGTCTATGAATAGATTATGTTTCACAGGATACAAAGCTATATAGGGGGTACTGAAAATTTGGGAGTCCATAAATTGAGGATCCAAATGTACATGTTTCAGTGACTGATGTCTTGTAAAATATATAATAAAGGACTTAGTTTTGAGAAATATCATAATTAAACCTTATGGAAGGATCATAGGAAGATATTAATTAATATAAAATATAAATATATGTTACATATCAATTTCTAGAGTTTCTATTAGAGTAGGCTTAACTAGTGGTAAATAGTACAATTTCTCAAGATACATAATTTTGGGGATTCACTATAGGTCTCACATATTACCCATCAAACACTACTATAATTCAGCACAAATTTTAAGTGCATAATCTATATCATCGAATTATAACAGAACATAGAATGTAGAAAGTCACCTTCTTCATGGGTGAACCCTATAAAATCCTTTGACCACTACATTATATTATATTTCTCATATATAGGTGTTGATGAGTGTATTACTTTTCTAAATACTAACTCTAATGACAAAAAAAGCTATAATTTCAAATAATAGAAATATAATGATGGGAAAATTAATTCAATGTCTCTTTCATTGTTGTTCATCAATTCGTAGTTATCATACAATTCATTCTAAAATGTTTTCATGTAACTCAATGAAAAATACGTGAATATGTTTTATAATTTAAAAAAAATTAGCGCATGAGTTTATTTACATTTATAGAATAAAATTAAATAAGAATAAAACTATATTTTCTATTATTTTTATTCACTAGTTGTATTCATCTATTTTTTGTAATGTTTCTTCATTTAGTTATTTGACAAATAATATAATTTGTGTGTTATTCTTTGCGTACATTACTAATTATCATTGTCTATTCGATATTGCTTGAACATTGATAGGTACCCAAGGAATAATGAAAATATTACTTTTTATCAACAATTTTTAGTATTTTTATGATCGAAAACAACTTTAAATGGCTCTATGGTTTCACCTTGTAGAGTATTGAGAACAATTAACTACAAGAAAGGTTCTAGTGACTCTATGGGTGAAAAAAATATCCTTAAAATATTATAAATTGAGTTAGTGGTTAGATCCCCCTATTATCCACAACACGCTTCGAAAAAATATTTACTTTAACTCCACTACTAGAATGATTTCGAATTAAAATTTACTATTAATTTAAATGGATCAAATCTGAAATTTTTTTTATGTGTAACGGTTTTCCACATTGTTTACTAGTCTCATATAGTACACAATGATTTATTATATATTTATTCCTCTCTATTTTTGGGTTTCCTTATATCATATTTTTATATTTAACCACTATAATTTTGTAAAAATAGTTTGAAATAAATTTATCAAATAAACCCCCCTAGGAGAATCATCATTGCTCCTTTGATTCCCCAATTAAAAAGCATTTCCTCTATATTCAACGATTTCCCTTAAATCTATTTTGTTTCCATAACACATCATAATTATTCCAAAATTATAAAATCAATATCCTCTATCCATTATTGGTGACTAATAATTAAATTATTTCAAAATATAATTCAGTAGGATGTGTATCCCACCATTCTCATATTTATTCTAATTATTAATATTGAAATCAAGGGGCCTTTTCAAATATTTTCTTTTTCTTTTCATCCAAATCATATTTTAAAATTTGACTCAATATATTATTCAGAAAAGAATCAGTCAATTTATATTAATTATTATTATATCATTTGGATCTATAAATCATTACTAAATAATAATGTTTTATAATTACCTTCTTTACATCTTATAGATATATTCATGGTTTTAACTAACTATGAAAAAATTTATTTCAGGACTTTTGATTTAATAAAAAACTCCTATTATAATAGACAAACAAAATTTTAATGAGACTTGGAATCTATGAATACTAGGATTCAAATAATTGATCTACAATTATATAGTCTGATATAACTTGGAAACATATAGTAATTATTTCCATTAACTCTTCATTTCCACCTTGATATCATTCCATAGTACTTTAATGATCGAATGATTTTTATTTGAATAATTTTTTGGAATATATATCTATCTAAACTGTTGATGAATATAATATAAAGAAATTTATATCTATATGACACATATAAATACTTTTCTAGAGGGTTAAAATCACAAGGAGAATTTTCATTCATTCCAACTCACGCTTCATATTTCATTGAAGTAACAATATTATAATATTTTGTATCATCCAGTAATTTATTATTTTATTTTCATTTATTTTATTTTATTTACAAATTTTTTCATTCATCAAATTTGGATATTCATTAGGGATATTATCTTACCTAGTATTTAAAATTTATTGGAATTTAATTTATTGATACAGGTGGTTAAGTCTTAACACCTTTGTAATATTAAAATTAAACATTAAATAAGAAAATATCTCTTGTTGAAATAAATAGAATTAAAATATCTATAAAATACTATTATCTAAACATGTTATTGTTTAATTGTTACTCATGTTAAATAATTTAATAAGTAAAATATGTTTTATTATAATTATATGTTGAGAAAAAGATAATGAAATTTCATATTAGTAAACACTCAAAATCCAAATCGGTGTATTTAGAAAAGGTAACCTAATGAACTTTTCTGACCTAAACTATTGAATATTATTGAATATGAAATCATATTATAAAACAAATTGAAATTACTAATCAGATATCAATTATATGGTATCTTAAATTAAGGTTTTTTGATCCATGATTGTGTTATATCTATAATAATAATTTTATTTCTAAGATGATAAATTCTCAACAACTGAGAGGTGGTAATGCTAGGTTAAAAGTTAAATGTGAAATTTAATCATTTTTTTGATTCCATGACAAATTAACGACATTATATAGTTTTTTATAGGTCTTTTGGAGTTTTAAACATTCATAAAGCAGATAATGATAAGTGAGTGAAATAATACAAATGAAATTGAAGTTAAAAATGATCATAGTAATCTTTTTTTCAATACATTCTAACCATACAATGACTATAACTATTATTTTAACCTCACTATAATGATATCAATGATAAATGAAGTGGTAAATAGAGAAGGATAAAATTATAGATATTTTACATGTATTCCAAATAATATTACCTGCAACATATATCAATGAGATGTATACCTTAAGTATGTGTGATCCTTTATTTATCTTCCTATGGATTCTCTATAGTTTGAAAAAATTGTCTATACTTTTTCACCTCCAATGAAAACACTTTTTTGGATTCCTTCTCCATCATCAATATCTCGGTGATAATATCATCACTGTGGAACCACAGTTCTTATATATATTGGTACTTTCAAGTGTGCAATCTAATTATAACGGAACGTCTGACCAATTTATAGATATATTTCATATCTATATATCATTGTACATTCTCTTGATTAATCCATGATTTCTAGACAGCCTCCTCATTCATCATCTCTTTTCTTCATTAATTCTTTAGTTGAATTAATTTTATTTATTATTTAAGTGTAAAAATTAATTTCCATCAAATATTCACTAACATTAATGTTTGTACTAGTGTGTTGTGAAATTTTAATTTATTCTATCGATATCAAATTTAGTGATATTATATAGTATACATGGTGCCTATATCATGATCTATGTGACTTCTCGTTCTAGCGAGACATGGAAATATAATGTCATGGTTTACTATTGTGTGGCCTCTTAATTTTTCATGGTATGTGTATTATGGAAATGTGACCCTAAAACGTATAGAATCAATAAAGTAAAGAGATATATATGAATCAATCATCTCTCATTTCTTCATATCTCATGTCATTATATCCTCCAACTCAAGATATTGTATAATATTAATCCTTCATGGGATCCTCATCACGATGCACATTGTAATGAACTAAATATAACCATAACATAATTTGATTAACTATTACAAATATTGTTTCAACTAAATAATAAAGTAGTAATATTTATATATATTTAGATAATTATTAAAAACACAAACAATATAGAACCCACCGATAACTCAACCAATGGAAATTTATAGTAGTATAAAAAATAGTTCAAGTTATACAAATTTTTCATTCCAAGATAAATCCACATGAACAAAACATTGATTTTATTATAATTAATACTCACATATAAAATCTATAAAATAAATTTGAAACACGTGATCATATCATAATTCTAATAATATGTATAAAATAAATAAAAACCCCATTATTATATTGTCATAATAAAAAACCTTTGACAAATTATTTATTTTATACATAAAACCCCGAGCTTATATAAAATATATTTTCCAATATATAACCATATTTTTTTTCTAAATTATATCATAATTTATACAAATATTAAAGCATAATAATATGAAATAGACTATAATTTACCTAGATAAAAAAATATGTTAACAATAAATCAATTATTTAGGACTACCATTCCATAAAATATAGACAAATAATTTCGAAAATAAAATAATCCATATTCCTATTAAATAATCATCTAATTTATAGATATATGTAGATTTCTTATAAGGCCCCAGCCTTAAACCTTACTTAATATTGAAGTAAATGAATAATTCACATTGAGGATCTTTTCAGGTTTAGAGTTTTAGAGAATTAGAACATAACTATTACATCTCAAAAGATTACAAATTAGTCACTTCTACTAAGTTTCCATAAAAAAATAAAAAAATATTAAAAGAAACATGTCTAGTTCCATGTTTTATATAGCATGACATTCCCTTGATCCCATCCTTGAACTTATTCCACATTAAGTCCTGTGAAAAATCATTTCAAAAAAACTTGGGGTGAGCATAAAAAGCTCAGTAAGGGATACACAAAGAATTAAAACTGTTAGTTTTTCAAACATCAAATAAACCATATATACTCGATCAAAGTAATACCTTCACCTTCATGAAGAAGTAAAAACTCTTCACTGAATAAAGTATCATTACATACCTTTTAGTAACCAAAGGATTACCATGAAATCCATAAAAAGAACACATAACATATATAAAGGTAACTTGGGACAGAAACATACTTAAGTGGAATAACCATACGGTCGACTTCCACACATATCACTTAATGGAATAGCCATACAAACAATTTCCATACATACTTAATGGAAAATCCATATGGCCAACTTCCATACCCAATGCATTGGAGGTTATAACATAACCACTCGTCCTGGTATTCACGGCACCACCCGTTATATGGATTATAACGTAACCACCCGTTAAAATGTCCAAGTACAAATATAAAATCATAAAACATAAAACCAATATAAAGGAATGATAAAATTTCCACATTTCAATCACAATATATCATAAATATATTGACATAATAGAATCCTTTTTCAAAACCATTTTGAATACCAAAATACATAAAAGAGTATATGGTATTTATTTTATTCTAAAAACATTACGTCTTGTTGAGAAAGCCAAAGACCAAATAATACTCGTGGTGGAGGAAAAGTTCGATGTCACCACGTACGTTAAAAGAAACATTCCTTTTTGTCGTTTTGTAAAACGCTTCGTAGAAAAAGATTCCTTTTGTATAAAAGTAAAAGTCAAAGGGGTTTATACACCGTATAAAAGAAAGTTGTGTATAAAACGAAATATGCCTCAATGAAAGGAGATTGAGACGAAGTCCCTTACAAAGATCATTTTTTTAAATAAAATAGATCTATTATTTGTATTCACTATAATTACACATAATGAAAATACAAATATAAGATAGGACATAATAATATCATGACGTAATTTTAAAGTAGGAGATTAACCCAAAGAATGGAAATTGGGTTAAGAAGTTCCCTTACCTCGGGTCCGACTTGACTCGATCGTTCTTTAACGTCCTGAATAATAAACTTGAGTTAATTTATACTTGATTAAGAACCTTTTTAAAGTTCATTATTCCTTTTACATCACTTATTGCCATGTTATAAACATTATGTAACCATTTAAGTTAATAATGTTTGTTTTGTCAATATTTGGTTCTTAAGTCGAAAGTTGACTTCTTACAATTACATGTTGTTCGTGTGGTCAAAAGTTCTTTATATCCAGAATGAAATTACTGATTTGGATATCATATATATCATATATATCCATCATATACATGTTTTTATAATATTACATAATCATTTAGAGGTAAGAAATGAAATGCACCGTTCATGGAGACGGTAAGCCGTACGTACGCATGAACGCTACTTTCATTTCTTTGTCATATTAATGGAATTAAAACTAAATGATAGGTATGTATATTTTAATTCCAGAATTATATTCATCATTTAGATATATCATTAATTATATATATCCATTATATACATGTACTTTTAATAGTACATTACATTTGGGGATAAGAAATGAAATGCACCGTTCATGGAGACGGTAAGCCGTACGTACGCATGAACGCCACTTTCATTTCTATCTCATAATTTAATGGAAAGAAATAATAATTATATATAGGTATATTATAATTCCATTATAACATCATATATAATAACTTTAAATCCATCCTTTACACGTCCCACATATGGCATTAACGAATCACATCACTTTGATGGGGCGGTAGTCCACACTTCCTTAAATGAAGATATCATGTTTACCCATAATGGAAACCATAAAGGTATGCCCAAAATGAAAAATACAGAATCTTAAAGAAAACATAAACAAATTATATATCATATATAAAAATAGTGACATCATAATGGCCAACTTTGAAGGTGTTAAATGAGTATTGAACAATCATCGTTTCGGGAGGCAGAATTTTTCCATCCACGGAAACCGTATGTTCTTTAACCATTTTATATAGTTGTGTGAGAGTGTATCTTGAATAAATATTATAAAAAAATCCTAGTATATTGAAGATACTGGTGTTGTTACAAAATAAGTAAATAAAAAGAGTTTAGAGGGTTGGAGAAGCAAAATAAAACAAATGAACAAGAGAGAATGAATTACCTTTAAAAGTGTAACTACTTTTGATTTGAGCCTAAAGGCTTCCTTTGAAAGGATTCGTCCCAAAGGGAATCCTCTAGGATGAGGAGAGGGATGTGGAGAGAGTAAATGGGAAGGGTTTGGCCGAGCCAAAGGCTTGAGGAGTGTGTGAAATGAGGTAGAGGTGGGGGCCTTTTATAAGAGGAGAGGAGGGGCACTTTTGGAAAGTAAAGAAATATTACTTTATTTGAAAATATGTTTCGGTTTTAAAAGGTCCCACATTTATAGAATTAGTGGATAAGGTGATTAGTTTTCTAAATACACCCATACAATAAGTTTTGGATATGTGTAGTTCATATATTTTACATTATCTTTCCATTTTATTTAAATCGTTAAATAATGAGGTCATTGCTGCATCATCACGATGTCATAAATAATTTAATTTATTTAGTGTCTAAAATTTATAAAACAAATACTATGATGTAGGATATCTTTTTAGCTTTCCAATGACTATTTATAATAAAAAATCTGATCTTTATTACCCCATGTAAAAATTGTTTTCGTAAAACATCTCTAGTTTGTGTCATTTTTACTTTAACATTTAATAAAAAGTTATTTATGTCATTTCCCAACCAAAGTGTCTCCATGGGGTCCCCAAGTTGACCCATGGCATTTCTTGGTCGGCCATGACACAACCAATAAGGTTGGGACATGTTTCTAGGTCATTTCATATAATTAAAGAATTATATTTACCTTAAACTACAGTAATTACCACTAATCGCGATTAGGAACTTAATAAGTTACTATTCACCAAAAAATTATTATAATCTCATTGAACCAAATTTTACTTCTTAATGACAACCATGTATGTCGGATTTTTGAAATTCAAAACACAATGATGGCAAAATTTCATTTAAATGGAAAAATCAGTTTTTATAAGTACCACTTAGTGGTTTCACTATTCATCAAAATTGAAGTTTTTCAGAAAATTACCAAAAATTCACCCTAAGAAATATTTGATATTACAAATTCAAAAATGAAGTCTATTTTAAAAAATTCAAAACATATATGTCACATTAATTAATTTAATAATTAATTCCCGCTGTCAGAGCAAATAGCGTGTTTTTATGAAACAATAAGTATCAAAAGATTGACACTAGTTTAAGTCCGATTTCAAAGTGAAATTAATTATAACAACCAATATTGGATTTAATGGTAAAAATATTTTATAATTTCACTTTAAAACCAATTCAAAAGATAATCTAATCATATAAATAAATTAGATTAAAAAGAGGTTTTGAATTAAAATACAACATTTTACACTATTCATTAAAAAAATGAACTTTATCCGAAAGGTACCAAAAATTTACACAAAGTAAATTTTGATGTCCCGATTCTAAAGAAGAGTTATATTTGGTCCAATAGAATTTATAAGATCGATCAAAACTATATTTAATGACGGTTCTCTGTCAAAAGGTGATAAGTGGACCTTTCGTGAAAATTAGTGTATAAATGCCTAAAATTGAACTCTTTCCGTATTTTAAGACTTTATCTTTTATTGGGTAAATGTAAAAACATTTAAAAACATATATAATCATATTTTAGTTATTTCTATCCATTCCCGCTAGTACAACGGCTACTCGTTAACTAACATTTAAAATAATATTATTATATTACTAGTGTGCAACGTAAGTTTTCAAAGGAACTCATCGTTGCGTATCGGGTACGCTATCGAACATAGCAACCCCTTTAAAATAAAATTAATATTTAATTCATAAATATTAATAAATATGAAAATTATTTATTCTTTATTTACCTGGGATGTTACATCCTTCCCCCCTTTTGGGAATTGTGTCCTCGCAATTTTATTCACTTATCAAAATAAGTGGGGGTATTTATCCCTCATAGAATTTTCAGATTCCCACGTTGCCTCTTCAATCACATGGTTTTTCCACAAAACCATTACCTGATGAATCACCTTATTCCGTAACACTTGCTCCCTGTGGTCAAGAATCTGGACTGGTTGTTCTTCATAAGATAGGTTCTCCTCCAGTTGAACTACCTCTGGACTCAAAACATGAGATGGATCTAGCATATACTTTCTCAACATAGAAACGTGAAAAACATTGTGTACCTGAGATAAACTCGGAGGTAAAGCCACCCGGTATGCCACTGATCCAACTCTCTCCAGAATTTCATATGGTCCAATAAACCTTGGACTCAACATTCATTTCTTACCAAATCTCATCACACTTTTCCAAGGAGAAACCTTGAGAAAAACATGATCACCTACCGTAAAAGATATATCCTTCATCCGGTTATCCGCATAACTCTTCTGCCTGCTCTGAGCTGTTCTCATGTGCTTCTAAATCAACTGAACTTTTTCTTCCATCTCTTCTACCAATTATGGTCCCATCAGCTTCCTTTCACCCACTTCATTCCAAAATACTGGAGTTCGACACCGCTTCCCATATAATGCCTCAAATGGTGCCATCTGTATACTGGAATGAGAACTGTTATTATAAGAAAACACAACCAAAAAAAGATGTTGGTCCCAACTTCCCTGATAATCCATAGAACAATCTCGCAGCATATCCTCCAAGGTCTGAATTGTTCGTTCTGACTGCCAATCTGATTGAGGATGAAAATCTGTACTAAAATTTAATTCAGTACCCAATGATTTCTGAAGGCCTTTCCAAAAGATAGATGTGAACCTGGGATCACGATCAGATACGATGGAGAGAGGAACTCCATGTAACCTGACTATCTCTTTAAGATACAAACGGGAAAGTTGATAAAGAGAGAAAGTATCTCGTATAGCATGGAAATGAGCAGATTTGGTCAAGCGATCAACAATAACCCAGATTTCATTATTACCTCGAGATGTCTTCGGTAATCCAACAACAAAGTCCATGGATATGTTTTCCCATTTCCACTCTGGCACTGGTAAAGGCTGAAGCATCCCTTTCGGTAACTGCCGCTCTGCTTTAACCTGTTGACATGTCAAACACTTCACAGTAAAATCAGCAATATCTCTTTTCATTCCATCCCACCATTAATACTCCCGCAGATCTCTATACATCTTAGTACTGCCCGGATGAACTGAAAACGGAGAACTATGGGCTTCACATGACAACTCTCTCTTCAACTGTGAATCACAAGACACACACAATATCTTCCCAAATCTCAAAACACAATCATTGTCAATGTTGAATTCAGAAAACATACCTTTCTGAACCAGCTCTACCTTTTTCTGCAACTCACTGTCTTGCTTCATGTGCTTGCTTGATTCTATCTGATAGAGAAGATCTCACTGATACCTGAAACAAAATAGAAGGACTTCCTGCACCAACAACTTCTATGCCAAAGTTCATCAAATCCTTAACCAAAGGATCACGTTCCAAACGCAACATTGTTAATGATGAATTACTTTTTTGACTCAAAGCATCAGCCGCTGAATCATCCTCCTGCCTCAATTCTAGGAACTGTTTTTCCATCCTAAGATGAACCACCATAGGAAAATATTTCTCAAGAAACATACCTTTGAATTCTTCCCAGTGAAGATCCTCAATCTCATCACTATCCCTTATATTTTTCACCATCGACCACCACTGATCAGCTTCACCTTCAAAACGGTAAACATCAAGACTAACCTTTTGATGTTCTGAACACCCCATGTCATCAAAAATCTTCTCCAGTGCTTTAATCCACCCTTCATCTTGCACAGGGTCAGATGATACTCTGAATGATGGGGGATGTTGCCTCATGAAATGTTCCACCACTAACATGTTCCTCTGCGGTTGATCTGGCTGATCTCGTGCATGGATACCACCACCATTTATAGCCTGAGTCAACTGTGCCATCACTGCAATAAACTGTTCAGTTCCGATTCCGACCATCTCAGGTTGCTAATTTGGAAGGTTATCCTTCTCCTGATGTCGTCCCAATATAGCTTCTTTGTTTCCTCTGCGGAAAGCCATTCTGAACATAGAAATATCTTAGGCGAAGCAACATGGTAATCCGTAAATGCTATATCATTTCAATCATATTATAATTTAACACTTTTCTAACTCCTAACGTTTTCTAAACCGACCTTTGATACCAACTATAAAGCCCTGGCCTTAATCCGTACTTAATATTGAATTAAATGAATAATTCACGTTGAGGATCTTTTCAGGTTTAGAGTTTTAGAGAATTAGAACATACCTATTACATCTCAAAAGATTACAAGGTAGTCACTTCTACTAAGTTTCCATAAATAAATAAAAAACTCGTAAAAGAAACATGTCTAGTTCCATGTTTTATATAGCATGACATTCCCTTGATCCCATCCTTGAACTTATTCCACATTAAGTCCTCTGAAAAACAATTCAAAAAAACTTGGGGTGAGAATAAAAAGCTCAGTAAGGGATACACAAAGAATGAAAACTGTTAGTTTTTCAAACATCAAATAAACCATATATACTCTATCAAAGTAATACCTTCACCTTCATGAAGTAGTAAAAACTCTTCACTGAATAACGTATCATTACTTACCTTTTTGTAACCAAAGGATTACCATGAAATCCATAAAAAGAACACATAACATATATAAAGGTAACTTGGGACATAAACATACTTAAGTGGAATAACCATACGGTCGACTTCCACACATATAACTTAATGGAATAGCCATACGGCCAATATGCATACATACTTAATGGAATAGCCATACGGCCGACTTCCATACCCAATGCATTGGAGGTTATAACGTTACCACTCGTCCTGGTATTCACGACACCACCTGTCATATGGTTTATAACGTAACCACCCGTTAAAATGTCGAAGTACAAATATAAAATCATAAAACATAAAACCAATATAAAGGAATGATAACATTTCCACATTTCAATCACAATATATCATAAATATATTGACATAATAGAATCCTTTTTCAAAACCATTTTGAATACCAAAATACATAAAAGAGTATATGGTATTTATTTTATTCTAAAAACATTACGGCTTGTTGAGAAAGCCAAAGACCAAATAATACTCGTGGTGGCGGAAAATGTCATTGTCGCCACGTACGTTAAAAGAAACATTCCTTTTTGTCATTTTGTAAAATGCTTCGTAGAAAAAGATTCTTTTTGTATAAAAGTAAATGTCAAAGGGGTTTATACACCGTATAAAAGAAAGTTGTGTATAAAACGAAATATGCCTCAATGAAAGGAGATTGAGACGAAGTCCCTTACAAAGATCATTTTTTTAAATAAAATAGATCTATTATTTGTATTCACTATAATTACACATAATGAAAGTAAAAAATAAAATATAGGACATAATAATATCATGACGTAATTTTAAAGTAGGAGATTAACCCAAAGAATGGAAATTGGGTTAAAAATTTCCCTTACCTCGGGTCCGACTTGACTCGATCGTTCTTTAACGTCCTGAATAATAAACTTGAGTTAATTTATACTTGATTAAGAACATTTTTAAAGTTCATTATTCCTTTTACATCACTTATTGCCATGTTATAAACATTATGTAACCATTTAAGTTAATAATGTTTGTTTTGTCAATATTTGGTTCTTAAGTCGAAAGTTGACTTCTTACAATTACATGTTGTTCGTGTGGTCAAAAGTTCTTTATATCCAGAATGAAATTCCTGATTTGGATATCATATATATCATATATATCCAGCATATACATGTATTAATAATATTACATAATCATTTAGAGGTATGAAATGAATGCACCGTTCATGGAGATGGTAAGCCGTACGTATGCATGAATGCTACTTTCATTTCTTTGTCATATTAATGGAATTAAAACTAAATGAGAGGTATGTATATTTTAATTCCAGAATTATATTCATCATTTAGATATATCATTAATTATATATATCCATTATATACATATACTTTTAATAGTACATTACATTTGTGGATAAGAAATGAAATGCACCGTTCATGGAGACGGTAAGCCGTACGTACGCATGAATGCTACTTTTATTTCTATATCATACATTAATGGAAAGAAATAATAATGATATAGAGGTATATTATAATTCCATTATGACATCATATATAATAACTTTAAATCCACCCTTTACACGTCCCACATATGGCATTAACGAATCACATCACTTTGAGGGGGCGATAGTCCGCACATCCTTAAATGAAGATATCGTGTTTACCCATAATGGAAACCATAAAGGTATGACCAAATTGAAAAATACAGAAGCTTAAAGAAAACATAAACATATTATATATCATATATAAAAATAGTGACATCATAATGTCCACCTTTGAAGGTGTTAAATGAGTATTGAACAATCATCATTTCGGGAGGCAGAATTTCGCCATCCACGGAAACCGTATGTACTTTAACCATTTTATGTAGTTGTGTGAGAGTGTAGCTTGAATAAATATTATAACAACATCCTAGTATATTGAAGATACTGGTGTTGTTACAAAAGAAGTAAATAAAAATAGTTTAGAGGGTTGGAGAAGCAAAATAAAACAAATGAACAAGAGAGAATGAATTACCTTTAAAAGTGTAACTACTTTTGATTTGTGCCTAAAGGCTTCCTTTGAAAGGATTCTGCCCAAAGGGAATCGTCTAGGATTAGGAGAGGGATGTGGAGAGAGTAAATGGGCAGGGGTTGGCCGAGCCAAAGGCTTGAGGAGTGTGTGAAATGAGGTAGAGGTGGGGGCCTTTTATAAGAGGATAGGAGGGGCACTTTTGGAAAGTAAAGAAATATTACTTTATATTAAAATGTGTTTCGGTTTTAAAAGGTCCCACATTGATAGAATTAGTGGATACGGTGATAAGGGTTTTAAATCCACCCATCCAATAAGTTTTGGACATGTGTAGTTCATATATTTTACATTATCTTTCCATTTTATTTAAATCGTTAAATAATGAGGTCATTGCTGCATCATCATGATGTCATAAATAATTTAATTTATATAGTGTCTAAAAATTATAAAAAAAATACTATGATGTAGTAAATATTTTTATCTTTCCAATGAAAATTTATAATCAAAAATCTGACCTTTATAACCCCATGTAAATTTTTTTTTGGAAAACATCTCTTGTTTGTGTCATTTTTACTTTAACATTTAATAAAAAGTTATTTATGTCATTTCCCTACCAAAGTGTCTCCATGGGGTCCCCAAGTTGACCCATGGCTTTTCTTGGTCGGCCATGACACAAACAATAAGGTTGGTCCATGTTTCTAGGTCATTTCATATTATTAAAGCATTATTTTTACCTTAAACTACACTAATTACCCTTAATCGCGATTAAGAACTTAATAAGTTACTATTCACCAAAAAATTATTATAATCTCATTGAACCACATTTTACGTCTTAATGACAACTATGTATGTCGGATTTTTGAAATTCAAAACACAATGATGGCAAAATTTCATTTAAACGGAAAAATCAGTTTTTATAAGTACCACTTAGTGGTTTCACTATTCACCAAGAATTGAAGTTTTTCAGAAAATTACCAAAAAATCACCCTAAGCTATATTTGATATTAAAAATTCAAAAATGAAGTCTATTTTACAAAATTAAAAACATATAAGTCACATTAATTAATTTAATAATTAATTCCCGCTGTCAGAGCAAATAGCGTGTTTTTATGAAACAATAAGTATCAATAGATTGACACTAGTTTAAGTCTGATTTCAAAGTGAAATTAATTCCAACGACCAATATTGGATTTAATGGAAAAAATATTTTCTAATTTCAATTTAAAACTAATTCGAAAGATAATCTAATCATATAAATAAATTATATTAAAAAGAGGTTTTGAATTAAAATAAAACATTTTACACTATTCATTAAAAAAATGAACTTTATCAGAAAGGTACCAAAAATTTACACAAAGTAAATTTTGATGTCCTGATTCTAAAGAAGAGTTATATTTGGTCCAATAGAATTTATAAGATCGATCAAAACTATATTTAATGACCGTTCTCCGTCAAAAAGTGATAAGTGGACCTTTCGTGAAAATTAGGGTATAAATGCTTAAAATTGAACTCTTTCCGTATTTTAAGCCTTTATCATTTATTGGGTAAATGTAAAAACATTTAAAAACATATATAATCATATTTTAGTTATTTCTATCCATTCCTGCTAGTACAACGGCTACTCGTTATCTAACATTTAAAATAATATTATTATATTACTAGTATGCAACGTAAGTTTTCAAAGTAACTCATCGTTGCGTATCGGGTACGCTATCGAACATAGCAACCCCTTTAAAATAAAATTAATATTTAATTCGTAAATATTAATAAATATGAAAATTTGTTATTCTTTATTTACCTGGGATGTTACATTTCTATTAAACACCATAATCATGTATATAAATACCATGAAGGAATCTTGAGATAGTATATACATAAATATAATATAAACTCTTATTAACCAACATTTCAATGAAATTTGAAAATAATTTCTCTAGATAATAAATTATTACAGATTAATTGATGGGTTTTATCAAGGGATCACCCATCTTTCATAAAAAATTATCTTCTATAATTGTTTTAGAAAACCTTTACCAGCTTTCATTTCTAAACATAATTCTCTTTAAATATATATTCAAATATTTATAAAAAAATATCAAACAAGAACACAATAGTTATTTTATCATTAAAAGATCCCTTGAAACAATATTTATGATGGGGGAATGAAATTACTGTATTATAAAAATAATAATGTGGGTTTAAATTATCTAAAAATTAAAAATAATTTTTTTAATTAGAAAAAACATCATTTAATTTTTTAGTAATGTAAATTTAATATATAAAAATTTATAATAAAATAAAAATATAAATTGCATTAAGAAAACATGTATATATGGTAACAAATATTCTCCTAAAAAATGATCAAAAGCACTAGAAAATGGAATAATTTATAAATGTGGAAAAAATATTTTCTATTTTATAAATTTTATTATAATACATACGTAATATAATGTGATATTATGAAATAACATATGTGTGTAGAATATCATTCCTGCCAAAAATATTATGGACATTCTAGAGAAAGAAATAAATATTTTTTTTTGAAAAAAAACATAAAATCCTTCAAATTCTTAATTTTCACAGTATATCTAGATTGAAATTTTTATAAGAAAAAATACATTGATCATTATCATAAACTGTGAATAATAAATTAATCAAAAAAATTTTTGAAAATAAAAATATTCATGAATTTATTATTTGAATAATTACACCAAATTCAAACTAGAGAATTTAAATAATCTATTATTAGCTATTCGAATAAAAATATGATATAACCTAATCAATGTAAATTGAGATAAGTATCTTTATACCTCAACATTTAACATTTTCCCAAAATCATTTGACCTCTTGAATAATAAAATTACATCAATTTTCATCTTTATTAGAATATTTTTTAGTTTCATGTCTTTATTATTTTCTTATAAACCACACATAGTACCACATTTAATCTAATTACTATATTTTCACAATTTTACATTAGTTTTTTTCTAGTTTTTCAGTTCAAAATATAAAAACAATTATTTTATAATTGTAATTATTAGAGGAAATTTTGAAATAGACCTATAATCTAAAAATGTTTCAACTTATTATGACCATTTTATTCTAAAATTAAAAGAGTTTAATAGTTCACAGTATAGTAAGAATTCTATGACACATCAAATCAAATAATTTTTTATATACATGAATATTTCTATGATTATTTACTTTTTTCATTATTATAGATGAAATATTCTGTTACAAAATCACAATCAATATATTATATAAATAGTAATGTTATACATAATAATAATTTTTTTAAAATATATATGAAAAAATGATTTGAAATCTATCTTTTTTTTTCATTGGTTGCTTAAAAATATCAACTTATGCATCACCGATCAAAATAGTAAGATAAATGATAAAATAAAATAAAAACATATTTAAATATATTTATATATTTCATTGATGTTTTATCGTATGAAAAATATATTTAGGTGGGAGTTAAGGGGTTCCCTATTCTCATTTAATAATTATAAGTATTACCATATACCTATAAGGGAGAAATTTAAGAGATAGATTTAAATTTTCAAGAGAGATTTATGATAAAAAACATAAATACAAATATTAGAAAGTGGATATTTAACCCTTACCATTCCCATTGATTTTACTCCTTCATATTAATAATTACCTCATAGAATATAATTATTGATATTATAGATGATTGTGAACTTGTAATGGTATTTTTAAGAGGTAATGATGTTTAATAAATACCAAAAAATGAATAAGATTTTTTTTTGGAAAATTTAGAATGAGTCCCTAACTATATGAATATTTTAATGTCAATTTATATAATTTTAAGTCTTCATATGTCTTCAATATAATTTTAAAAACTTAATTTGTTTATAAATGTAAAATACATAATATAGTTGAAAAATAATATTCCCATCTTATACAATTATTGGATTTTTTTATTGATTAATTTTTTAAAAAAAATACATAGCGTAATTTTTAGGGTTCTTATCATAGTTTGACTATAATGTAATAATTATTACTATGGAATTTTAATGAACCCATTTATATAATTTATTAAATATCAATTTTATCCTTAAAATCATGGAAAATCCATAATTCAACCCAATATTATAATTTTCTATATTATTCATTCTATATACTTTATGTCTTCCATAGCATAAACAAGAACATTGTAAACATTACATTAGTTTTTGTGATTTTTTTAATAAATAATATTCAAACTGATAAAAAATATTATTTATTTCAATTATATAATTATATAAACGTTTTCATAATATTCTTAATCAGAATTTATACCATGATTTTATTTTTAAGAGGAATATTTTTAGATTTCTTTCCTTGTTGAAGAACAATATAAGAATTTGTATGATTATATTTTTATAAACAATTAAATCTATAAAATAAATATAAAATAATTTATGGTTATTTATTTTTACTTTTATGTCAATAATAGATCATTTCCCTTTTAAATATTTTCATAATGGAATCATGTATACCTTTTTGAATTATGTGCATACACTGAATCGATACCAATAAATGTATTTATTAATATCATAAAATAAATATTATTTTCATATTATTGAGTAATATTACTATGTTATTTATATTATTTCATCATGTAAGAGAATATCCAAAAGTGTGACATCCCCGAAACAAATGACACTACACGGTGCCCTGAGACCGATTGGACAAATTTCCTCAAGCATGCCTTCTCATATACCAGAGCATGCCAACCAGCAGCAAAGGCCAATGGTGTGTCAGTATGGAAACTATTACCTCATGTTATAGTGTATTATAGTGGATATAATATATATAGATGAAATAGAGGAATAATAATAAAAAAAAATAGTTTAACAAAACTAGACTCTATAAAAATGGAATAATAGCATGTCGTAGTAGAAATAGACTAAAATAAGAAACAACATATGTAATTAAAAATATTCAAAAGATTTAAATGGAATAAAATAAATAAATAAAACAATTTCTATCATGTCACGGTTCAAAATCAGAAAACTCTTATGGGGTTTTAACTGCATTTTCTTAAACCGTCTATGTGAGTTTTTAAAATAATTTCACATTTATTTATAAAAAATCACCGATAAAAATTTAAGATTTTTTAAAACAATACACTTATTCTCCCAACAACCCCCACCCCCCTCAAACGAGATATCCTAATCCTTGTTCCCCCAAGACCCTTGAGCTTGAGGCCCTCCATGTTGGTCTAATCATGAACTGAAGATACTCCATTCCCCTATCGACATCAGATCCGGATCCTAATCCACTGACACCTGATTCTCACGTTAACACCCACATCTCAATATTGAGCCGCAGACTCACCCAAGCCCCCAATCATGATCCGTATAAAATTACCTATCCCTCGTAATCCATCAATGTCCATCCTCCCCCTAGTCACCATTCAGTTATGGGTCCCCCTCTTTTAATTTCAACTATAACATACTTCCTCCTCATTGGTTTTAGATCATCAACGTATTATTATACTAGTCTTATGTTAGGTGTTTTCATGTAATTTCGTAGAAAACTAATTCATTTAATTATTGAATTATAATGTATTCCATTTAATATTAGTTATGTTTAATTTATCAATTGTTAATTAAAATTGACCCATATTTATGAAAAATGTGTTTGGTGTGGATGTATTTGAAATGATATCGGTTATTTTCACAAATATGGATGGATTTTATTACAAAAAGTTAATGATTCCATTTAATGAAATAATTCTCATTCAATAATGTTACTTCCACATGATTTAATGTGTTTCTTTACAGTAAATTTGTTTTGGAATGATTTAAAGAAAAACATTAAATGATTTGGTTTGAATGGTTTATCATATGTTAATTCATAAAATAAAAGGCATTTCATAGTACATTCATATTAATTCCTCAAAGGACCTTTCAAAACAATAAAATTTGTTTTAAAATAAGTGAGTATGATTTTTTTTCATTAATTTATTGGTTTAATGAATTTTTTTATATTTTTAATAATGTAATTTTATACCGACTTGGTTTTCCATAAAGGACCATTTAGATATTTTTAATGTAGATTATCTTATTTGATAAATTCATGATGAATAATTTACACAATATTTTACTTGATTGATTATTCTTGGTTTAAAATATAATGGGCATTGATGTATGGGTTTTGATAATTTTTGGATCTTGGCGATGGGGATATATATGAATTTTGTATCCAATGGAATGATGATTTTTAATGTTTATTCAATTGAAGATCATTATTGGAATTTCCGTTTTATAAATATCACTACCTCTTTGATTGTTAAAGGGTAATCCATGCTATAATGATGTAAAACTGTAGATTTATTCAAGGATTTTATATATTCAAAACCAAAATATAATATATCTTTAATATTGAATTTATTACAAAGACATTCAACAAGGAAGAAAGTGTGATCTATGTTTGAAAGCTTATGTACATAGTAGATAAAAAAATGTAGAAATAAATTCATATACTTTTCTTATCTTCTATGTTGTAATTAATATTCCTTGAAGTGTCTAATTATATATTATCTCAAAATATCATGTTTTTTGTTTTTATACAACTCAGATTACATGATCAGTACTCGACACTAAAATTTTCACATTTGAAATCCTTTATTATAAATATTTCATTATTATGACATATATATTTTACTTATGTATCTTCCATGACATGATTTATTCTTCATAGTTACACGGTACATACTCATATAGTGAATATAAATTACTGAAATTGTATCGTGATTATTTTTCCAATGATTTATTGAGAAAATATTTTTATTAAAAATGAATTTCATCGTGTATTTTTTATCTTGGGGTTCTTAATGGTTTTAATTGTTAAATGTAACTATTTAACACATAATTTTCCCCAAAAATAGACATTATATAATTTAATTAACCTTTTTAAGATAATTAATTATTTACTATCTGTTCATATTGGATCACATAGTATTATGTATAGTTTTTAAATAGTATCACATATAGTGTGTATAGTTTTAGTATATGAACATTAAACCATCATAAAAATATAGTATGATTAAATATATATTAGATATTATATTCCATTTTTTGTTAATTTGTAGTTGAATCTATTTGATGGCCATGATAAATTATTATTAATTTTTCATTAACAAGACTTTCTATAAAATAGTATTGGTATTGCTTTTTCATCTAGGAGATATTAATTAAAGAGATTCAAAAATAATATCGGATTAAGAATGAATTTATATAATAGATTTGTTTACATATTTCAATTTAAAAATTTAACCTAAATTAATAATAATTGGCTAGTTATAATGATATAGTTATTATTAGAGCTTGGATTATAATCAATATAAAATTTATTATGTATTAAGATATCATAATTTGATAACTTCAAAACATAACAATACACTTTTTTTTGATGACCATCTATTTACATATTTAGGTAATTTAATGATGAATAACATAAAGTAAGCTGTTAAAATAGAAAATTTATGTGGTTTATTCATGAGGTCCCCCAATATAAGAAATTCTAGTAAATAATTATATGGCATCCCATCAATTACTTGTATGAATATTCTTATATGAATATTTTAATAACTACTTGGGTTGATATTTTTCACTACCATTTATATCTAAACCTATTCCGTAATAGTAAAGTGTTTTAATTCTCTAATAATGTGTAGGTACATTCTGATGTATATGGATAAAATTTGGATCACATTACCAAGTATCACACCTTAGTATGATATGGATATAGAGTATTTTTTTATTTTTCACTTTCCAATTGATCCTTTTAGGGGAGAATATAATGTCCATGTCACAAATGTAATTTTATAAGATGGTTGATGAGAGATGAAGTTTAAGAACACTATATATTAAAACAATTCTTTGGAAAATATTTTGGTTGGATTTTGGAGGGATAACCAAATGTTATGAAAGAATTGAGAACTGACGTCAATCGATAGAATCAGATCCAAACATTTTAAAAAAAAGAAAATAAAATGGAATTCCTAATTAACAATGCATTCGTAATTTTTAGGTGACAACCTAAACCTCAAAACATATCGAAAAAACCAGTTCAGGGTACCACAAATTGCAATATGATGGATTATGTTTTTTAGACTATAGGAAAATTATATCAAGATTGTAACATATCATTTTATCTACATCTTGATTATGTTGAAAATATT
This sequence comes from Viscum album, assembly GCA_963277665.1. Lineage (NCBI taxonomy): Eukaryota > Viridiplantae > Streptophyta > Magnoliopsida > Santalales > Viscaceae > Viscum > Viscum album. Next base: position 232,616,693 of record OY728157.1, on the reverse strand, counting down.
GTAAGAGGGGTATCACTGAGCAGACACACACATTTTATGGTGTATTTGACGATAAACATCATGTATTTTATAGTGGATGTTTGAAATATTAAAAACATTATTTTATACTAATGTTGAACCAAATAAAATGCCTATGTATAATTACAAATAATGATATGTCCATGATATTGGAATTATTTCATCAAATATTTCATGATGAAATGATTCCTAAGTCTTTTTATTATATGAAAAAAGATGTTAACAAGATAGATCAAAATTATAAAAAAACACATGTGTCATATTGATTGTATGCTTTATTGGGGAGAGTATTAAAGAAAACATTATTGAAAAAATGATCTTATTCTATATGGTAGTAAATGAGTGAAGTTAGAAGTCTGAGTCAACATTATAATATGGATATGAAGATAATGAACAATCCTACAATAGTTTTATGTTACATAATTTTAAATCCTTGATTTTAAATGCTAATAATTTTATCAAACACATCCAAACAAAAGAACTGTAATTTTGTATATAATGAAAATTATGGTTTAATGCATCATCCAGTAGATTCAAAATCATCGAATAAATTTTATTCTTTACAACAAGATTACTAATATAATCCAAGGAATTTTTTATTAGGAATGTATGTAGATGGAATCAACCCATTTGGGACATTGATCACCAGTAATAACATTTGGATGGTTGTTTTGATACCTTAAAATCTATCTATGTGGATGTGTATAAAAATTTTTTCTTTTATTTCGATTATTTTTCTTGGAAAAAGATTCCTGGAAATTAAATTGATGTAATCCTTCTCCATTTAATTGAATAATTATATGATTTAGGGGGGATATTTTGATGATAGTGAATCTTCTCGAATAATGGTCAAAATGGAAGAGGAATTAATTTTTTAAGAGCAGTTGCTACCATTGGCATTGCGTATATTATTACCTAAAATGGTTATTTTTGTTGTACTCCAATTTTTCACATATTATAGAGAATTATGTGAGAAAATTCTGTGTCCATTTGAGCTTGAAAACAATCAAGAGATATTTTTACTCACACATTGTAAAATAAGGATTATCATTCCTCTATCATTTTTTACGTTCATGTTGAATTTAATTATGAATTTGGTTGAGGAAGATAAATTATAAGGCACCATACATTTTCAATTAATTTATCCTATTTAGAGTTTAATTATTTATAGGTAATCATTTATGTAAAAAATTCCTTGAAACTCATTAAAAACACAATAATGTGTTTTTCATTTATTTCAATGATATCGTGTGAATTAGAAATCATACGTGAAAATTAAATCTCTACCAGAAGGCAATATATATGAATGATATTTGGAGTTTGATTTTCTTACCTTAATTTCTAGTTACATTGATGATATTGTGACAAGATTCAATCTACTTGTACATGTTGATGACATGTCGATTAAATCCCAACTACATAAGAAATCCCAAATCAATATTTTTTTGCCCGACCAGTTAGTACAAGCTCAAATGTCACAATAAAGAAATTGAATAAACACAGGCACATATACATGTGATTCTAAATAGTGAAATTTCATATCCATTTATTGAATAGTTGAGGATACAAACAAAGTTAAAATTGAGAGGTTAAACATTAAATTTCAATAATATAAAAATATATGTAAATAAAGAGATTTTATAATGTATTTCCTGATGTGTGAGTTCAAAAATATTTAAATAAGTATAGATATTAGGATGAAAAATATATTTTGTAAATATAATAATTTATATTACTTTTTTTAGATCACAAATACAAAAAACACAAGATGATTTGTTAGAAGATTTGATGTTTCATGTTTGATGCCTTCTAAATAAGGCTAGAATGATTGGCTCTTACTATGTCAATAGAATTAAATTTTGTATAGTCAACCAAAAAAGGGGTTTGAAAAAACATTATATTGGTATATTTAAATTTTTAAAATTATGATACTATTGAATGTTGACTGATATGAAATAATTATACAACCACATTTTTTTATGTTATTTTATTCCAATGTAATTGGGTAAATTTTATTAGTGTTTTTAAAAGAGATTCCATACAATTTACTTCTGTGTACACATCTCACATTATGGATGTTTGGGACTATGAATTGCATGTTTCATGTAACTTATCATCACACGAAAAATTCTGATATAATGTTGAAGATATCTTATATTATGGTTGGTGTATAGTGTGTCATATAAAAATACTTGTATGATATGGGTGATAAAGTGGAAGATTTGAACTCATCCCTTAAATTGCATCAACAGAAAGAAGAGAACCAAATTTTCCATCATGATATTGAAAATATTAGTCTTGTAAGTGTGGAGGATGTAGATGAAGTGATGATGAAGATGAAAAATAACTAGTTTGATGAATAAAATGATTGTATGTGGATTTATCCATTCATTTATCAACCGTTTATGACATTTTTGTAGTCATTCATTATCATAATTATGTATATTTTTTTGTACTGTCCATATATTACCATTTCAAATTTTTCTGCATTAATATTTTGAAATATATGTCTAAATTTACTATTATTTGATTAAACGATATGAATTATAAGGATTAATCACTCAAATAATATTAGTCAACCCTAAGTAGTAGGGCATCAAGCCACTCTGGGTTCTTCGTGTGGATATTGGTTGGTGACTGTTATAGGTACAAACATTAACCTGTATAAAGTAATTATTTTTTTTACATTAAAACCTATTTTTTACGATATGGAAACAATGCTACTATAAGGAATAATATAAAAATTTCAGATGTCTAGAACCCTAACAAACTAAAGATAGTTGTCTCAATTGATAGCTACAAATTCTCTACGGTTGACACAACAAGATTACTTGGCCTGATTCTATATCTACTAGCAGTGAAGCTGATTAACCTTCAATCAACCTATGAAGAATGGATATACATGCCATCCTCTTGAAAAAATGATGTTTTTTACACATAGATAAAGGTAATTTTAATACATTAGTGTGTAATTGAATGCCATTATGTTATTAAATTCAAATATTTTCAAATCAAATATTGTTGTACATATTTTTTTTCACATTCTTCTTATTGATTATATAGAATGAATGTGGACATTGAAATCATGATTTGTTTTGTATCAGAAGATTACCAAATATATCCCTAGTGGTATTATATCGATGATTAGTGGTGAGCTGGTAAATCAAAAAAACATCAAAATCATTTAGTTCAAAAAATGTATTGATTTTATGATTAAATATATATAAACAACACTATATAATTTTCAATATAATTTTCTAATAGGTGACAACAACAAGAAGTAGATATGAAGATCTAGTTAGAGATGGAGATTGAGAGGGTAGGGAGAAGAGTTCATCTGGATGTTATTAATGGCCTTTTTGATGTCTCAGACTAATATAGATTGAGAAGGATTGTTGATGTATTAATTTTCACAGAGACCTAAAACCATTTATGGTTGGATGTAAACTAATATAATTGTTTCATCAATCCATTTGTGTCATATGTGTGCGATTTTCTATCATTTGGATAGGGATTTTTCATGCTTTTGATAGGCGAAAAACATGGTTTGCAATGTTTTTTCATGGTATTTTGTGGGCTACAGATTCTGCATAAGCCATTATTTTTTAAAATAAATATTAAGGAGTCATGTAAACCACCAATAAATATGGAATATTTTTATTTACTGTGATTAAAAACTCAAATATAATATTTATTTTCTTCATTCAATGATTAAAACATCTGTTAATTATAATGTACTATTTTTAAATAAGAGTTTCTATTTTTTTGTGTTGGTATTCTAGGAGAGTTTTTTTTGGGATTTAGTATGTTTAAACCACCACGATATCATGGTTTCCCATCACCCAGAAACTACTATGAAAATTAAAATAACCACCAATAAATACCTTTTCTACGATGCTTAAAAGAAACCATCTCTAAATTGATTAAATTGTTGCATATTGGATATGGACACATGTTTTAGCATTAGTATTTTGGAACAATTATAGAACAATGTAGTGGTACTTTAGAACACATTGAATTAATAAAACTACCACTACTTAGTGTTTTTCGTGTAGTGTGTATCCGTAAATCAAGAGATCATTGGTACAATATAGTACAAGATATATTCTATTTAAAAGAACCAAAACCAATCCAAAAAATATTTTTGCATCCCAATAGATGGACCGATCATCTACGACGAGGATCCATCATAGTTCAAATAATTATCATCAGGTGTCCAACGTGGGACTATTCCCATTATAAACACCTACATATATAAAACATCTCATGCATATACAGAAGCCTGAATAGGGTGTGAGATATATCTCAGTAAGATACCAACAATTGCTTCAATACCATCTAATAAAGGAATATATAATGAAACAATATTCAGGTAAATATAAATATAAATCAATTCTATAATGATAACTAATACCTTCTTCATTCTCAGATCATAATGTCTCTAAATTAGTAATCATATTATTAATTTAATTAGATTCAGTGAATTTAGATAAGTCATGTCAGTACAACAACACTGAAAATGTATAATGTAAATAATATTCCTAATAGTAATAAGGGAACCATGGATTGACATGTAGTCCTAGTATGATGATAATAATAAAGAGGCTCCAAGGTAATAATCAAGGCATCCTAGACCTATAGGGTCAGTCCAACTCCGTAATAAACTCCAACCAGGCGGTAAGGGGTCATTGTGTAACCCATTGGGAATATCCCAAGGAATTGAACATTAGTATGATTTTAACTCAGTATATTGATCTCATACAATGTAATATATTCCATGAAATGATTTGTCTTAATGGGTGAATCTATGTAACCACATGTCCAAATATGTCAACCTAGATCCATGCAGGGTATGAAAGAAAAACTAATATCTAAATGATAATAACTGTATACTACCATTAAATTTCCGGAATCCACAAGTTTACAAGGAAAATATTCTTAGGAGGGAATCTCACATGGAAATCAGATCCTAGAATAAGATCGGTATCCTAGAGAGATCAAGACATTCCCTTTGAAGTTTTAGACTTGCTTGAGTCTAAACACTTCTATAATGATGAATGGGTACATATGAAATAACCACATTATAATTGATTCATTTTATAAATTAGGCCTTTTAATATACTTTAAATTGAATAATTCCTTATCTTCATTCCAAATGATATCATATTAAGTGGGTAATCTAATAAATACATGAAACTATTTAGTTTATTAAATAGTTAATCCTAAATAGGGATCATTCTGCATCCTTTCATCAAACATTGAAAGGAGTTCTATTGACAATAAACCAATTCCATCCATTACATTCAGTTAGGAATATGGATCTATATATTATAATTCCCATTTACAATTGATATTCATTTATTATGTCAAAATACATTCCTTATTATGTTAAAGAGTAAACAATACATTTTAGAAATTGGAAATTCATAAATCATTTAATAAAACATGGATTACCATTAGAAGTGTCAATCCATTCCCACAAATAGTGTCACATGCAATCCAATGTGGGATACCATAGAATAATAAAGGAGCTATCCTACATCAGGTGGTATTTGTTGGGGTATTATCCTCCAATCATATGAAGAATATGTATAAAATGGGTTCTACCATATGAAAAGAATGATTATAACAATAGAATTTGAATTAAATTGGTAATGCCAAAGAAAATTAGATTGCATACAATGAAAAAAACATAAAATGAGAGAATTAGTGAATAAGACATAGACCACTATCCTCGAACCAACAAAACTCTCCTCATATACTATCATCCTTCAGTTTCACTTAGATAGGAAAAAATATAACTAATGGACCAACACCTTAAATATATTTCATATAATCCTTCTCAAAAATAAAAAAACAAAAGGAAGAAGGAATAAATCATATAATATATTTAAGCACTTACTAGATCACATAGAATGTGACAGACATATCTGAAATTGGATTTTGGAGCATAAAGAAACATTGATTCCTATGTTTTTTTTCTCAAAATGGGGATCATCTATGAGAGATACGGAGAGGTGTGGTTCTATGTGAATAATAGAGTCTCTACCGAATTTTTTATAAATCATGACATGGATATTTACATGGAATGTAAATTCATTAAATATCTTGTAAATATCAGATATTACCCCTTGGGTAGAATCCTTTGCATGATCTGAACTCTCATTCCTATGATAGTACACATCACATTTGGATACATGTTATGGATTCCAATTACATGGTGTGTAATATTCCTATAATCATGCTATATCCCAAATTGATCATCCTTTCTACAAACTAACCAACTATCCCATAGATTAAGATTAGGGACTCATCAAAAATGGATCTTCACAAGAGTTTAAAGTGGAAATTAAAAGGATACATACCTGAAAGAAAACCCAAGTGTTTATAGTCTTCCCCCTTTAAAGGAACTAATACTAATGTTCCCCTTCTTATAGTAGTGAAACACTATATAAGAACATCTACAGTAATTTCACATGTAATTTGACTTCCTTATCTAAAATCTCATCCTGTGTATGGTTGTTCTACCATAGAAACCTTGCTAATGGGACAAATTTTCCTCATAGTGACTTCTTTTACTAGTAAACAATGTGTATGGGATACTCCTTAAATGAATAATCAACATCTAATTCATCATCATAAAGATAATAAGTATGATATGGGTTGGCATGATAATAGTGAATCAATGAAATTTGGAAGAAGTAGAGAATGGGATGGTTCATATAAGGTTATAGAAACCATTAGGCTTCAAGTATGGCTATCTCTAGAATCTAAAATGGCCTGAAAAAATTGAGATGACAACTTCCCTTTCATATGTATCCATCAATTAAAACAGCATGGTTATACTTGCATAGAAATAAAACCCCAACCCTGAACATTAGACGCAATCAGTGACCATAGACCTGAGATATCATTCTAGACTAATATGTTGACATATGCATCAATGTTATCTAATCCTTCAATAATGTGTACTTTATTATATTTGGATATTGTAGTAATGCCTCTCCTGCCTCTCACCAGCACATCATTGAACAACACATCTTTCCATACAATTCTTCAAAGGTATCCATCAGAATCATCGCCCAATGGAAATATTTATAGGATAAATTTAATATAGGGATTTTATTCTTTAATGAAATACTGAAATCAAGGACACATGTTCATAGAAATTCCTCTATCACCTTTATATCCCATTCCAACAATCCATTGGTCTAATTGTGAAAGGTTTTTATCAAAAATAAATGTGTTCCCAAAGATCCTTACAAACCCTAATAGAACTTCTGATTTTAAATAAGCATCCCATTATGAAATCATAGAATGATGGACCCAGGTATTCATATGATCTCATAGACATGAAGTCTTACTTTATCATCAACTGTGAGAGTATCCCTAATAGGATGTAAGGGGGATACTTTCGTCAGCCGACCATTGAATATCAAACCTATGTCACTACCTTGAGGTGACCTCAGTAAACCAATAAGAAAATCCATAGAAACATCTTCCAATTTCCATTATAGGATCATTAAGTGTTATAACTAGACATAATTTAACATGTGATCATCCTTTAACAATTGATTGGTGGATCACATAGGGATTAAAACTGCTATATGAGGTTTCATATCATGCAACCAATAATGGTATCACATATAATGATACATCATGGAGATTCCTAGATGAGCATCCCACTAAGAATCATGTAAATCTCACATTATTACCTCTATAATATCGACAATGACCCATTTTCACCCCTATTAAAATCAGATATCATCTCCATAAATAGAACAATCCATATTAGGGTTATCTCAAGAAATAATCTCCCAGATATCTAAATCCACCAGAACTATGAACTACCTGATCATCTCCTTATCTTGGATGGAAGAGGAAACATTAAAATATTTTAGAAAAGAATTATTTTGAATGTCATGAAACTCTATATGTAGTATTGATAAGAGTTATATCAATTTAAATCTATCAATTGCTTCTTGTATAACTTTTTTTAGTATTCTAACATAGTGTGTCTACTACAACATTTCCTTTTCGTACTGTTTCGGTACACTAAAAATTGAATTACTAAATTTATTCAACCCATATTCACTATCATAAAAATAATTCATGTTATGTAATTATATATGTTAGGATATAATAGTATGTATATGCCACAAAGTGATAATCAATCAGATTGGGTCTCTGGAATCTTACGACATAAACAACTACTGATAGCTTGAGGTCACGTGAAATTTAGTTTCTCTCAGGTTGCATAAATTGCAATGTTTTTTTAAATAATTTTTATATCCTTGTGTATCAACACGTCTACTAGATAATTTATTTATTATTCATAGAACCCTATATATCCAATTATAACCTATTTTATGATAATAATACTATTTGAAATAAGCCTTCCATTCACTGCTAAAAGGGGTTTTCACACGATTATGGCAACATGAACTTAACACCCTTCATTGTAATACATGAATGTCATGAATCATGACCTGAATGGACCTCTATAAAATTACTATAATATCTAATAATCTTGAGGAAAATTCATATATCAACAATTTTCTTGGGAATCTGCAAGAAAAAAAACAACACTCAAATTATATGTGTAAATTAACTATTTTAATTATGAGATAAAAAGACCCATGGAATCAGATTTTTTGATGTTAAAGTAGAAAATATTAAACTCGTTCTAATTTTGATGGTATCTCAGATTATTAAAAACGTTTTCATGAAGCTCATAAAGGATTTTATGAGTGTTATAATACAATAACATGTCATACACAAATACCAAAATAAATGAATCTATATAGGCACATAAAAACATATTCACTGAATCCATAAAAATGATAGGTTCATTCGTAAGATAGATCAATATAATGAGATTTTTATAAAGTAAAAAACCTATTATGAAATGCTGTATAATTTATGTCTGAAGGCTTTACTCACACCTAATGACTGCATGATCAGAGGTCAATCGTAGAAAAGAATGTCGCCCCATAGAGGTAGAGAAATAGATCATCTGTTCAAGGTTGTGAATTTTGGTTCTTAACCATAATGTAGTTCATCCATTGCTAATACATGTATAAATGAAGGGTCATATATGTCTTCTTGGTGAAAAGTATGGGTGATCCATAGGAGGAAGTGTTGTGTCATGTAAAACCAGTCTCCTCTAAATACTCCAAATGTAACTTGAGATCAGTGATCTCATTTGATTCCATCCCATATAGAAGAGTGGTCATTATTGGTTCTTCAACAACAATCTCAATCATAAATACTACATCTCACTTTAGAGGTAGTATAAAAATATATCAAAAATGACATCCTAGAAATGAAATAATACCAATGGAAAATAATTTTAATGTAATCCCAGATCATCCATGAATAGAATAGCCATCTATGATATCACTATATGACAATCATGATTCTCTGGTTTAGCTATTCCAACCTGGACAATCCAGTCACCCTTGTTTAGATAACTACTTCCCACTAGTGATGTAAATGATTACATACAATAATATCAATTCAAAACGTTTTGATATTTAACTAGGTAGTCCATCCTATGAATGATATCAATGCTCAAATTATTGAGTAAAATATGGTCCCTTATGAATGGATAAATGGCTAACTCATGATAAATCCCTACACTGGAATTTTTTCTTGGACTGCACTCCAAGTGGTTCGATTGGGATATCACACCACAATAATAATGAATTTTCAATCCACGAATTAAAAAAATAGATAAATAAAAAAATGATTATATAGAACATATATCAAGTAAAAAAGATACAATATTATAGACTACTAGAACAGTACCTCATATTATAGATGGTTCTGCCCTCTAATCCTCATGTATTAGATGTAAAGTATGCAACTGACCTGATATGAAGACATATTCTATAGCTAGACTAGACTAAATAGTTATGATTTACTTTCATTAATGTTTATAAGTCTATGTACCACATTCATTACCTCCCCATTGGCTAATCCTACTCATGCTATCCCAACTCCCTACCAAACATGGAAAAAAATATCCTTCTCTTGAAGGTGGTACTAGTGTAGATATTCATCCCCTTAAAGATGATGGAAATTTATGACATAGTATCTAATGATTCCCCATATTACAGAAATCATGGAATTTCAATTGGTCTCTATCACTCTGATTCCTCATATGGCCCCCTTTGTCCATAGTTATTGAATATAATAGATCTAAAATTGGGGTTAAATTTACTACCATTTCTCTGACAATATACATCAAGGGTATGATTTCTTCCACTATAAGAACTACCAACCAATCTTGACTGAGATACTCTATGCCCATGCATATCATACACCCCATGTTTTTTCAATGTTAAATCATGATTGACAATCTAAATAAATGTGGGTCGGTGAAAAAAATTCACATTTGTATGGATGGCAAGCTATATCCCATTCGTGAAATGTCCAGAACATGATAGTTCTCAACCAGATAAATGTTAAATGATGAAATATGGATGAGATGACTGTGCTGAAAAATCAATAACTAACATATCACCCTACATCAATGTCATGAACCATCTAGTTGAGTCATCTATCAATGTCTATAGAATGAATTAATCATAGAGGTTAGTGTAAAAATAATCCAAAACCATGCTCTGATAATGACAATCCTTAGTAATCACATCCCACCATGGATTTTCTGAATCACATAGCATATAGGCAAAAATATTTACCCTCCTATATAGAGGAAAATCAGGATGATCAATCATAGATATAGTGGTCTCTATCCAAGACTAATCATCCTATAGAATGTTATCAATTATAATTGGTGGAAGATTGTGGTTGTAGAACTCACATGCTAGATCATCCACTAAAAATTATAGGTCATGGTTAACCCTTCATGGGATACATTAGATGTATAATGCTATGAAAAAGTTTATAATTAGTGTCAATATCGTTTATAGTAGGTGGTGCCTCATGTTCCACTCCCCGTAGTAAGAATATATGCTCAGGGACCACCATCTATAGAGTGTGATTGTCACAACCTTCCTAGTGCATGACACACAGACTTCACGGTGGAAAAACACTATAAATTAAAATAAAAATCCCTATAATATTATTTTATAAGATTCATACACTATTGAATGTATAACATTTTAATAATGTCCCACTACCAATGTTATAATTCCCAAAATATACACTTAGATGGACATGTTATTGGTGTGATTTTTTATTTAAATTATAGGGGCCCCAACAGGATAAAGGGAAATCCCATTTTTATTCATCATTTAATAGAAACCATCTCATTTAAAGGTCATAATTTAGATTTTATGTTTTAATTTCCTTATATATATATAAATTATCAATTAAAACTAATCTATATTTCTAGTTAATAAGGGGCCACACACCTTATCACAGAAATCAACACCTATTTAATTTATATTTAATAACATCAACATTTTGTATATTAATGTAATGAGTAATATATGACGAATCAACTAAGAAAATTACCACTTCTAATCTATAATGTATCGCATACCACATTAATGGAAACATTCAATTACTCAATCACAATCAAAGAGCTGGTCATGTAACAAGAGATATATATATTAAATGGGTATATACTTTCTATTTGATATGAAACTATTAACCTATACAAGAGAACAATAATTATATTGATTCTAACAACATAAATAACCAATAAACCACCTAAAAATAACAATTTAGTAGAACAAGAATATATAACAAGAATAAATCACTCAATAATCAGATGCAATTTAGAAAAATGAATGAAGTGAAATACCACAATATGGCATGGCATAAAAATGTAATGTGGGATCTATGTGCCTATAATGATGAATATATGAATTATCCTTTACCTAATATCATTAGGTAATAGATAATATGAAATTATCAATTATATTAATAATAAAACCCATTATAATTCATATAAATAACCCAATGGTGAAATCATATAAATTGTAATATGAATATTATAGAATAATTATTCTTATTTGAGGAAATTTATCATTTATCCCATACATGGGATAGATATTCCAAAGAAATGACTATAACCATGTTAAAAATAAATCATAAAAACAAATATATTTTTTGATGTTGTAATGAAATAAATGAAACACTTTAATAAAAAATTATGGCATCCCATAACCAAGATTCTACTGAACAGTGACCAATGGTCGGTTGTCTGCATGGCCTATAGTGCACTTTCCAATATGCTAGAGGCTACTAAATAGTAGTGGGGAATTAGGTTGTGTCAGTGGGTAGACAAAATGACCTAATATCGAGTTAATGAATAGCAGATATAATATAAATAAATGAAATATAGGAATCATATGTAAACATACAACACATTAGATATAGAAAAAACAATAATGGACGGATGACCCATTGTAGTGGAAGAAAACATAAAAAAATGATAATAATAAAACATAATAAACATAATCATATAATAAATCATGTTAATTAATATCATGTATTTATAAATCAATAAAAATAATTGATATAAATAAGTAGAAAATACATGATATATAAATAAAACAAAAAGTATCTAGCACCACAGGTGTTATCCCAATTACCAGGTACCAATATTCATCCAAATTAAATAAATCTATATTAGATTTTTAATGTATTATTCACCCCTAATCAACAGCTGAATACTTATAATATTCTACAGTACCAAAGTCATACCATATAGGATGTGAGATAATCTTAGTAGGCCACCACATACAATGTCTATACCATATAGTCTATGTATATAAACTAAAACTTCGTGGAAGAAAATAAAAATTTAATGTAATGCAATAAAGCTAACTTATACCAAATTCATCCTAAATTATAATTTCCTTGAACATATAATAATTTTATTAATTTATTTATTTTTATATAGATTAGTCATGTGAGTACAATTGTACTAAAAATTATGATGTTAATAATATTATTGTTTAATTGATATAACAAGTCAGTTTGATATGAAGACAATATTGAAGAGGAAACATGGTAGTAATCATTAAATCCATGACCCTAGGGGTTGAGCCAACTCAGTAAAAACCTTCATCCTTCATATTTGGGGTCCATGAGTAATCCAAGGGGAATCACCCACCGAATTTCACTATAATATTATTGTAACAAAGTCCAAGGATCTAATAAATGGTAAGGTAGGATAATAATTGACTGGGCCTAAGGGGTGTATCCATGACCCCACATTTTCAACAATGCATCATTGATACAATGATTAGATCCAACGAATCATAATATCTGCATAAAAATTATATGATCCTATAACTCCATGATTAGAATCCATAAGTAGATATGGTAATTGTTCCATGATGGGTTCTCTCATAGAAATTGGATCCTTGAATAAGAATGGAATCCATAGGTGCTCAAGTAATTCCATTGAGAATATAATTCTAGATTGAGTCTAACCACCCATATAAGTATGTTTAGGCGCATATAAAATAGGCACCTTATACTTGATTCATTTCCATTTTATAATTCTACAGGTTCATTCAATTTCCTTCTATTCTAAGCAGAAAGGATAAGAAGTAAATGCATCCCATTATTTTTTTGGATTTCATATTAATTTACCTACTTCAGTCCAATTCCTTCTATTAACCATTGGATGGTATTCTATAGACGTAAAAAAATTCATTCAATTTCATTCAATTAAGAACGTAGATAAATTTATAATACATTCAATTTATAGTTGAGATTTTTTTATTTTATAAAAACACTACATTAGAATATAATAGTAAAATTATGCATGCATTATATTATAAATTAATAAATAATTTACATGAACACGGATTACATTTAACAGGTTCATGAAACATACCCGAACAATGTCATAGGTAAATCTACATCAATTACCAAGTAATAATTATGGAGGAACCCTGCATGGGATGGAACTTGATGAGGTATCAATCTCCAAAGATGTGAGGAAAATTTAAATGAGAGGATTTATAATAGGATCACAATGATTATAAACATGTAATATAAATTAAATATTAAACGCCTAAAAAAATTTAGGAGCACAATGTGATGGATGTTTATAAAATTTAGATAATTGAGGGATGAGTCATAGACTACCTTCCTCAAGTCTATAAGACCCACGTCTTTAATTATAATCATTTAGTAAACCCATGATCAAATTAATTATGAATAAATAATCAAAGCAATAAAAATAGGGCATATGACCCAACACCAAAATAGTACAGTCGATAGGCATAAGAAAAATAAAAAGAGATAAATAACTTAAGAACATAATATCATACTTATAACATGATGGATGGATCTGAAATCAAATTCTAGATTTAAATTCTTGGGTTAGGCTTAATAGGGGCATCCTCCAAAAAAGAGGGAGGGGTTAGGTTCTATTAGAAAAATTGATGTCCTAAATCAATTTTTTCTAAAACTAGGATTTGGAATTTAAACTGTGTGTAAATGCTCTGCACTTCATGTAAGGATCTGGTTCTTCATAAATTATAAATCCCCTTTATATGTCATTAACTGGCCCACCTATGAAATTACAAGTCATTTATTGGATTAATATAATGTATTACAACTATATAGATTGTAATTTAAATGAAGCGAGGCTACATCCCTCCCAACTCTTTCTTTCCAAAAACAAAACCAACAAGCCCATGATATGGAATTAGGTTTGAAACCAAAAGATGATATTACAATAGTTTGAAGAGGAAGTTGAATGCTTCCATACCTACTTGAATACAGAGGTTATTACTAGAAGTATCATTAATGATTATTTTATATTTATATGAATACAATTTAATAAATTTTACAATTCTCATAAAAACTCTATATTTTATTTGTCCTGTAAAAATAATTGTTCAAAGAAAAATAAAAAAACTAACTCTAATATATTAATTTAATGTTGATACCAAATAATAGAGTCTATTTTTAAAAACTAATTTTTAATAAAGTCTACATTTATTATTTTTAAATAAAACCATAAAACATATGAAAATATAATATTTTAGTCAATAACTATTCATTTAACAAATGATAAATGATATTCATATTAGATACAATTTTAAATTTATTTGAAAAAATTATTATCTTATATCATAATAATTAAAGTAAATACCCATTTATAAAATCTTAAATAACAAAATAAATCATTAAAATAATATGAATTAAAATAAAATTTATAAAAAATTATTTAACGCTTGAAAAATAATCTATAACCTTATGTAAAAATATTAATTTTAAATGTACAATTATTATAATAGTTATATTTAATAAAATTTAATATTTGAAATAATAACATATTCATATTAAAATAAATAGTTCATGAATAAAAATAAATTCATCACATGATTTTTATAAGAATGGAGTTTTTGACGAATCCCAAATGAAACATACCAAAATTCATTAAAAATAAATTGAATTTTTTTATATATAAGGTTAAATGATTTTGAACATTAATAGAATTAGGATTTCACTAAAAATAAAAATCAAGGAAATGTATTTCGTGAAACCACCAACAAATAAATACTCATTGAAATCAATAATCCTTAGAATAATAGCCAAATAGAATACATGAAATGACACATAACCACGTAAACAAAATTTACATCCTTGAAAAAAATACATGAATTAATAACAAACACCAAATAATGATGTATTAATCATTACGTATGGTATATATCCATACTTATTTTGATGATTTTTAGTGACCAAATAATAAAAATTAAAGTACAAATTTCCCTAAAATAATAATTCCTATTCTTTATATACTATCATTAATACAACCTTAGAGTTCCTAATATTTGATGAAATTTTAGATCTCCATAACCTAATAAAACATATACATGAACCCATCAAATCTCCATAAAATAACGTCAAATAAATAATAGTGCCCATATGACAATATTACAATTCCTTTCATCCATTACAGGCTATCAGTTCATAAATTAGAATGACATAAAAATAAGGGATATGATAACATTAAAATCTTATTCAACAACATAAAAACATAATTATAAAATCCTTATGATCATTAATTTATAAGATAGTAATCACTCCAAATGTACAGGACAATGGTTGTCGAACATAAAATGAATATCATAAAAAAAATAATGATGTGAATCAAGGACATTAAATTTATGAACTAAGAGAAATACATGGACCCTTTTTCTAAGGATGTGTTTAGTATCCATGTTACTAAGGAATATATTTCATATTCTTCATAATATACGGGCTAAAGAAGTCTATGGAACACTACAATAATCTAGTTGAAAATTATATAGATTTATCATATTTAAGAAAAATATCCATCATTATAAAAAATATCCCATGTCCTTATATAAAACCATAGTTATTCCATCACATATAATGAGATAAATGGAAAAAAATTCTTAAATATTATACATTCAACATCCCAGTCATCAAATCTAAATTACATAAAAAACAACAAACCTTTTCATGTTTGTAGAAATGAATATGATCTGAAAGCACTAAGAAGATAATGTTGAATGTTGTAATAAACTTATTTTCTGAAACATATAATAAAATTGGAATCATATCAATATTGAAAGTAAACTAAAATGATGTTAAATGTTAATTATTTGTAATGACAAGTCTATAAAAATTATAACACTCCATTGTGGAGAATAATAGGAATGCTCAAATAGTTTGTTGACAATTATCATCATGACAAAAATTAATAAATCATGAACTGATTCAACTAACCTAAAACTAACAAATCTTTTTAATTAAATCTAGATTCTAATTGGAGAATAAAAAAGAGAATAAATATCTTGTAAGATCTATAATGTTAAAATAAAATTTATTTTAAATTTATAATCAATCGTAGTGAACATTTTATTTTAAATTTTAAGGGAAAACATGATTTCACCATCATTTATTTTAGGAATACAATTGAATCTTCTTCATCATGCCAAGATTTAATTTTGACCCCATGTTATTTTCATCATGATATTCATCCCTAAAATTGAGGAGAGCATATTCTTCATTATTTATATCTTTTGAATCATCTTTATCAGAGGATCAAATAATATGTTTAGAAAAATTGGAATTTGCCGGAATCTAAGATTTTTTTTATTTCTAGAGGCATATAGGGATTGAGTAACCATTTTCTCTTAAGACTAAAATAATATCTATGTTTTATATTCTTTGTATCATTCATATTAATGAATATATTTAATGAAACCATTGGTTTTTTTACCATTCCTTGTATATGGATTTAAGTAAGTATCATAAATATAATAATATTTCCCAAAAAATATTTTAAATATTCACCATATATAGAGTTTGAACTATAGAACTCACCAATCAGGGGTTTAATAACTAAAATTATCTCAAGGGTCGGAATCATATTCTTATTATGCTACTATTTATCTTTATTGATAGTATATGAAATATGAATAGCTTCCAAAGATCTAAAAAAAGAATCTGTAGAATGCTGGTTCATAGAAGTTCATGAAATATTATAATTAATATCCTTGTCATCAAAATCCATTGGGATTATAGAGGGATAAAAAACATCTTCTTATTATATCTATTTTCAAGAAAAATCTTGTAAGGTGGCATGTTGGATAAGGCATGCTTAAACTTATCGTTATGTAAGTTCCAATTTTAAATCATTTAATATAATATACTTTATGGGATTCAAAGATGATCTCCTTAAAAAATAAATACTCACCATTTTGAATCCACAGATGTGACGGGAGTGGTTGGGATATGATGTGGACTTCAAAAAATCATGGAACAGACGGTTTTATCATAATATTTTTAGAATATTTTAATGTATATAGTTTTCCAATTAATGGACATCAAATGAAATATTTTTTTTGAAAAGGAAATATGAAAAATAGTGAAATCTAGCTATATAGGAGCTATGAGGGTTTATAATCAATGGAAAATTTAGGGACAACTTTTTAAACTTTCACGTAACAATCACTGATGGACTGTGAACCACTCATTTGTAGAATGTTTTCGTTCAATCGTAGATATATTTTAGTAGTTAGAACATTAAATTTTTTATTACCAGATTTATTATTTTTAAATATCAAATTTTTTTATAGCCAACAAAAAATGAAAAAAAACATAAATAATTCAAAAACATTTGGTGTTACATCCACCATTAAGAAATTGTGTCCTCATTTTTTATTTCAAAAAAATTAATAATCTTAGTACTCTATAAAAATTATATATCCAAATATATAGACTTTAAACGAATATTTAGTCTCTTATTCTATAATATATAATTTTAAATTTATATATTTTTATTAAAAAAGAATTAAATTTAAAATGTTTTTAAAATCAAAATATTGACTTACTTTATTAAAAATTATTATTTCATTAACAAAATCCCTAATTTTTATTCTCTATGTGTCGTGAAGAGGAAGTATTTAAAAAGTACAATAATATGTTAAAAAAATTTCATATCATTTTAATGTGGCGTTTATAATATTTTATAAGCATAACCCAAAAATAATCATCAATAATGGACCCTTAAATTTATTATAGTTAAATAAATAAGAAGTAAAATATTAAAAATACTAAAACATATATAAGATCAAACAACAGAATTATAGGAATTGTGATTAATTCTATATAAACCACTATAGATAAAATAAATATAAAATTCCCTTTATAATAGAGATAATATTAAATATAAATTATTCATAATTGAATATATATTTAAACCCAATGATTATAAATTAATATATCTTTTCTAATAAATAATATTGAAAGTAATGAGAAAATAGTATTGATCTATGTGGATAATAATTCTTAAAAACAATATTTATTTAAATAATCATTAATGAAGATAAATAAAACATGAAAATATTACATTATAATAGAAATAGAGAACATTCAATTTATGCAATAGAGTGGAAAAAATTATCAATCAAGAAAGAACATGGTAATGGAATAAACATTATGAATCCTTGAATTTATATAAATTTAAGAAAACATTTATAATATTAATAAATTATTAGTCAAATGTCAATGAATGATAGAATTTATAGTAGATTATAAAATAAATAAAATATAAATAGATTGTTATTGTATTTGTAAATGGAAAATTAAGTACACAGTGAAAACCTGAATTGATACATTTTATGAAACATGACACATAGAATGATAAATAAATAAATAAGCCATTATTAACAATGTAATATGTTTTCCAAGAATCACATGGGAGAAAATTATGATAATGAAATGTAAATACAGAGAAAAAAATATGGTATTTAATATATTAAAATCATATAACCTAAAAAACCAAAAAAAAATTATTTATTAAGAAGATTATATGGTGTATTATATTAAATATAACTTAAAAACCATTTTTACAATATGTTTTTGAATTATAAATCCATAATTTAGTAAAAATGATAGTCAATTCATCAAAATTGAATACAAGTGACTTATGTATTCATTTAGATTTTTTATTTTATATTTTAATGAAAAATTGAAGAAAAATACTTGAAAAAACTAAACACCTAGTAAGAAAACCATAATAATAACAATAAATGATCACAATTTTTCACCAAAAAATTTAATATTTTCTGAAAAATATTAATTATTACCAAATAACCCTTCAAATGAATTATTAACTTATAAGCACAAAATAAGTTATTCATTTTCCAAAATAACCAAAACCCAGATTATACAATACCTTAAGAATTAACTCAATCATTATTCCAATAAATTATAAAATTATATAGTACCAAATAATTTTCTATATATACCTTAATTATATAGATTACTAATTCATGAATAGAACTCTATCCAATATATTATAAATCTATTTATCAAAAAATATAATTAAAATAATAAAATTTATCTGTAATACTAATCATAAATTCCAAAAATAAAATAACATTAATATATATTTAACTAAATATGAAATCACATTCCATCCATAAATGTTATATAATCAAAATTATTTTTTCATAAAACGAGATAAATATATCCTAAAATAACATTAACCACCATAAAAACAACAATAGAAGACATAAATTTTTTATTATATTAAATTTATGATATCCCATAAACAAATAAACCTTTGATGACATTAATCACTATAAAATAATGTCACCTAAAAACATATTAACCCCTAAGGCTATCTAAATCCTAATATTATACCAATAGTAAAGACCCCAACATACCTATTCCACAATAACATAAATTATGGAAAACATCTATCTCACACATAACTATGAACATTAAGGTTTAAATATTTATAGAATTTGGAAAAAATCATACATAAATAACATTGTTATTCAACAAAATTGAAATTTTAGAAACATAAAAAATATCTTCAAATGATAAAATTGACTTATTCAAGGATAAAACATCATATGAAAATCATTGACTTCATTATCATTTATATTTATTCTTAGCCCATATAAAAACATTTGAAACATTGGAATAAGGATATACATTTTAGTAATGGGTACAAACGAAATAGAAAATTTGGTAAATAAAGTTACTCCTCCAAATAACATACATATTTCATATATTATTATTTACATATTAAAATAAAATTAAACCTATAAATGATTAGTTTACTATCTTAATATACCATAAATATATAAAATATATTTTAAAACTTGTTCAAAATATATAATATATTTTCTTTTATTATTAAACAATATTTCTTCCATCCAAAATAATATTCTCTTTCATAACCTTGGTTATCAAATCATAAGAAATATTGAGATTATGTACCCAATTAGTGTAGAAATTAGATCCATCATATCAAAATTATATGTGATCACAAGATGAGAATAAAGGTATGAGATCCTAATTCAAGTGAATTGAATAAAAAATGACAACCAAAGATAATAACAAATAGTACATATATAATGGTTATCGAAAAAATTATTTTATCATGAAATATGACATGAGTCAGATCAGTGTTAAAAAATTAGTTGAATGTTTCATGATCAGAAAATGTAACATAGGAAGAAGTGACTACCATAGAAAAACAATTCATACATAAGTATAAAAAATTTACTTTCTATGGAAAATATAATTTATATTTCCATAATCGCATTGGGAACAGATGCCCATATGTTATTTATCTCACTCCACATTCCCACAAATATAGTGGAAAATTTCACATTGAATATAGAGATCACTCCTTATTCCCATAAAACTAAATTATCATGAGATGTAAAAAGTAACCCAATGAATTTGAGGTCTATATAGGTCCCATGTATAATATATTAATTAATCATATATATTCTAAACACGATATCCTTAAATATTAATAATTAATCTATGATTTTTAATGGGTTGAAGGAAATGGGTTTTATGAAAAAATATAAAGGATGTAATCATAAGACACCAAGTGACAAAATGTGTATGGTATCAATAATGATTATTCATATTGTATATTTTGAAAATCTAACAGAAATTATTGATTATAATTTACTTGGATAAAGAAAATTTTATACAGTTTATTTATTTTAGTATTTATTAATAAAAAATTAAATATATTAATTGTAATATGAATTTCATTGAATCCGACTGAAAAATTGATATTTAATATAATTAAATAAAACTGAAAGTGGTTTCTATAAAATTTATCGATATTAAAACACTTGTAAAATATTATTCATTTAAAATTCATTATCATAGGTTAATATTTGTGGAATGTGTAATGGGATAACCTGGGTTAACCATATCAGTCACCCATGTCAGCCCATTATATGGATGGGTAAAACAAATATAACAAAACATGTCACGTATATAATTATAACAATACATAAAACTAGAGTGAAACGTGTAAAAAATAGAGATACGACTTATCCAAATAACATAAAATAAAAAAAATCAAAAAAATAATACAAACTAGTCTTCATATGACCAATTTTCACCTCTAACCAAAACCCACAACATAAAAATTATCTTGCATGCTAAAAATTCTCTTCCCTTAACCAATATATTGATAAAAAGGTCAATAATTTCCTAAAGGTAGAAGTAGTGTCTATTAAATAGATCACATAAGGATACCCCCAAATAATTCAATAAGTTCTAATAATAAGGATGCATAAGTTATATCTTTATATCAAAAAATACTTACAATAAATTGTATATATATTAAAATTTGAATTATTTTCTAAAATAATCCATGAAATTCATAATTTACATCACATTTTTTCAAAGATAGAACCTAAATAGGTTATGATACCTAATATAAATATAAAAGTGGGAAGACATCCATGAAATAATCTATCTTGAAATGAATAAAATTCCAAAAACAAAGCACCAACTAGTCAGTCTCTAGCCTATGGGACAGTACGCACTCGACCATCATAAGAATAACAAGGACTAAGGATTAATCCCAATAACATTGAGTCCTACCATAGAGCAATTACATAAAATAGATTACCTCATAGTTGTGTCTCAAACACTTTTGGTAGCCATGTCTCTTTATCAACATACCCAAGGATTCCATATTGAAATGTTTTTTTAATTTCTATTTTTAAAAGAATACTCTTTTATTTGTAAAACACATTCCAAATCCAACACAATTTGGTTTTTTGAACAAAAATCCATTTTCCATTTCAAATCAAGGTAATTCCAATTTTAATGAACAATAACTTCTAATTAGAACCCATTCCATTTTCAAATTTAAAACATGAAATTACATTTCAAATATATATTAATCAATATGAACTAATTGAAATTAAGGAATGTAGAAAATTTTAATTGATCCAACTATATAAAAGAGGTTTAAAACCTCAATTCCCTAGAAAATGGGGATTCAAACTCAAACAAATAGTATTCACAATGAAGTGGACACCCTAAACCTGAATGTCATTGATATGATTGAAATAAAATCCCCACTCTTAAACTCATGGAACTCTTTTTTCCATATTTTAATTTGATTCCATGATTAATTTATCTATGTTATCCCCACATTCAAAAAAAGGGCACCCTATTCAATCCCAAAACAAAAACAAATGAATATCATCAACTTGAACCAAAGGAGAACAGATATAAAATCATACATAATTAGGATAAATCCAACAATAATAGTGATATATTAATGAATGAATTGATCTTTATAGAAGGATGTCTCCCAAAATAACCTTGGGAGGGTTTTAGGTCGAATGAAAGGAGGTATGAAAAAGTAATGATAAAAAAACATTTGTATGAAACTGTATAAACTAACACCATGAAATTTATAGTAATCTAATTAGTTAACATGTTGTGTAATACTTGAGGTCCATATATGTTTAAAATTCATTTCATTTTTGATTATAAAATATATTTTATTCATTCATAGATTGTAACAATTTCATTGAAAGTATACCATTCATGCCACGTACCCAGTTAACAGCTTCTACCAAACTTCTATCACATGTTGTCAACCCCACTAACATGATGTGTATGTTCATAAAAAGAAGAAAAGGGAACAACATTTTTATTGATGATTCAAAAAAATCCCTAACATCCCAAATACAAGTATCCTCCCAATGAATTCTTGACATCAAAAACTCAATAAGAAAGGAAATAAAATGAAAATAAAAGATTATACCTGACTAACCAGTAATAGGTCATTACAATCACTCAACCGTAATATCTTTTCATCCATAGAAATAGATTAATATTTTGGATATGAAAAAAAGAGGTTTGTTTCTGCGTCATCAAATCCTTTCCTCCAATATATCATGAATATCCAATTTTAACTACCACATTTTCTAGACCAGGGAGACATTTTACCACATAATAACTTATCACGGCCATCCATAATCTGAAATGGATTCTCAACCAAAGTTATATCAGGCTAAAGAACAATATCCCCTTTTTTAATCACATGGGAAGGATATGGCATATTCCTCCTCAGGTAAGAAACATGAATCATATCATGAATATAATTTAGGTAATATGATAAAATAAACTGATAGGCTACCCTCCCTAGTCCCACAATGATCTCATAGGGGCCCACTAATATCGGTTCCTACTTACTCGGCTTACCTAATGATGATGTCTTTAGCGATATGTTACTTTGATAAAGATCTGATCAATAAATATAACTTCCAACGGTCGATAAAAAAGGACCACATAATATATTTTATGAATCTATGTCCTTATCAAACCCCTCAATATCATCAGTACCACCACTATAATCTAATGAAAAACACTCAGACCAACCAAGGATCACACTCCCATATATATATAGTACAAGAGAGATCAACATGGACTCCAATAGAAAGCCTACACAGTTTCCACCTAGATCAAGGATGGGTAACTATTTTTATAATAAAAATATAACAATGAAAAATGAATGTCTCAAGATCCATCAAAATTTGCCGCATAATCCTGGAGCTTATGCTCAAGAACCTAGATGAACCTCTACATTTTTCATATTTCTATGGATGATAAGTCATTATAAATATCAATTAGGAACACATTTCATCCTATAAAACCATCTTGAATTTTTATGTGAACCTCGAGTACCTTTCAGAAACAACTGTTAAGAGATCCCCGTGAAGTCTAACAATCAAAAATACATATAAGTCTCCAAGATATTCTTCTTTCCTTATTTCCTTTATTTTTATTAAATGTGTTCATTTAGTGTATCTTTCAATAATAATCCAAATTTTATTGCTCCTAATATGATTTCACATTATAATAATAGAAAAATGTATTGAAATATCATCCTACTTCCATACCAAAATGGTTAATGGATGCAAATAAAAAACATGTCGGTTTCCTTTGTTTTACCTTTACTATTTGAAATGTGAAATTCCTCTAAAAAAATCTATAACTTACCACTTCATCCCTGACCACCAGTACTAATGTCTCATACGATATAAAGAATTTTTACCCCATGGTCCATGGAATGACATGACTAGTGTCTACTAGATACATACTCACACCACAATAAAAACCAAACAACAAACACTCTATGGAAGCACAAATCTCTACTGAGAGACGAACACAACCCACCCAGGGTCTCCCCACCATTTATAATAACTCCTTAGTGTCTTATCAAAGTTTATATTAGCTTCTCAAATCTAACCAAGTTATCAATTGATTTCTCTACTTACATCGATGCCAAGAACTCCAATCCCCTAACATCTGATACTCCTAAGATCATCATATAAATAATGTCATCATAGAACATAGGTTAATAGATTCCTAAATAGATTGTGATGATATTTTTATGATCAATGATTCTGAGACCACATTTTCATTTGATAAGGTTATATACAATATCAAATGAAATGGTCTTAAGATACTCAAACCAATTTGTCAATCACATTTTTAGATCCAACTGAATAAAAATATTCTTATGGATTTTGTGATAATAGACCATAATAAATTTTTATCCAAATAGAGTGTGATTCTACATTTTATATGCATGAATAATACCTACCAAATCCAAATCATGTGTACGGTATTACATCACCAGATTGAGTAACTTGATATAACCATAATACATAACTCATTTCCCCTACATTAATACACAACCAAAATATATACTACAAGAATCACACAAAAAAATCTTATCTCAACCATAGATTCATTAGAATAAAAATGGGTTAAATTTTCATCCTCATTATAAGCTCTTCAAATGATATCTGACACATTTTTTTCAATTCAAAATTTTTAACATTATGATGTTAATCGTTCATCGAATCAGAAATAATTTAGAAGCCCCATGAAAATAATCTATGTTAACTCACAGACCCGATGAATGTCAAGTTCTGAAACTGGTTTTTGGGCTGATCCGAAGACAATTTTTTTTTACCTATTCTGGATCCACTATGATTCCTCTCTTGGATATCAAATTTTTAGATGTTCCAAAATCTGATCCAAAACATACACATTGAATGAGTACTATTAAGATAATGATCAATCAAGGTTCAAATAATTATATACATATGTTTTTTATGATCCTACTCTTTCTTTGAGTATACAAATATATCAACTATGAACACATAAAAAATAGTATGTAGACTGATAAAAAATTCAATTCCTCAAATAGCCAAATTCTAGATGAATGAATCCAAATTGAATAACCAGAAACTCGAAATAAATATATCAAGTCATAAACATTTTATTTGTTTTGTCCTCTTCTTGGACACTAAGCCGATAGTACCCAGTCCTCATTTCATTCTTATAAATCCAATTATCGTCTCTAAGCTAATGAAGTAAATCATCAATTATATGTAAATGATAATTTTTCTTTAAAATAATATGATTTAACTTTTTATAGACAATTCAAAATATAAGGATACTACCGTCCTTCTTATAAAACACTATAGGATAATACCACGGTGAAATTCTGAGATAAATAAATCCTTTCACCTATAGTTCCTCAAGAAAAATCATAATGTTCAGAAACACTAAAGGTTCCATTTGATAAGACGTCATAGAAATTGTCATTGTTTGAGGGAGAAGGTCAATAGTAATCTGAAACTATCTCTGTGGAGGCCAAAAAATAATTCAAAACGAATATATGATATAATCAAAAAACATCATAAAATCTCCTCCAAATAATTTTTCGACTACATCGTGGAACATTTCTAAGAACTTGACTGAGATTATACTAGCATAAGGAACACTTTTTCATTCCCATGTTGATCTAAAGTCCCTCTCAGTGTGGAAAACATGCGTGAACCCATAATTAGATAAGAACTATTCCATATGATGATAAATGTATTTCTAGTAATTAACCACGATAATCCAAAAAAATGATTAAAATCATATCAAATACTTCAATATTAAATAACAAAAATTCTTCAACCATGTAAAAATGACACATGAAACCTTATTTGGTTATCTTTTAGAAAGGTATGGAAGGATCCAAAAATAATGATATAATATCTAAATGAAAACCATAAATTTCAGATATAATTGACAATATGAATCAATTTTTAGAACCTATATCATAAAAAGATGTCACCATAGAATATTTAATAATCAACGTACCTCTACCAGTTGTATGCCCTACTATAGATTCCTTTGATGAACAATCTTCTTTATAAAGTAATAAAAACTTTTTTTCTTGTACATTCATGTTGTCCTAATAAGGATTCCAAGGACAATTAGAAACATATTACAGAGCATGTGACCCCTTAGTTATGTTATATCCCACATTACTACCTTGGGTAATCTTAACACAAAAATGTTTCAGATAGCTAGATTACCCATAAAGATCACATATATCATGATCCTCTATACAATAACTCTCGATATGACCATTCCTCTCACACATAATGGAAATAACCTATTATCACCTTTATGAAACCCCTGCAAATGGTCATGTAAAAAACTGACCACTCATTAACTTCCTATTCATTCCAGAAGAAGAACTATGGAAACCCACAACACTAACTAATGATTTGTGAAAACATATCCTCCTAGCTATGTTTACTTGATCCAAAATTTTTTATCAACCTAATTCGCTAACATTTTGATGGAATAAAATTAAATAGTATTGAAAAAACTTCATCACTCATCCCCATATCGAACATCAATGCCTTCAGGTAATTATTAATGACCATTTATGATGAAAGATGCACCATCTCATCTAATCAGGTGGAGTACTCCAGAATGGTATTCTCCCCTTTCTCCAATATAAAGAAACTCTAGGGTCATTAATGAATGATAATTTTTAGGATAAAAATGATGATTAAATATATTCATGGAAGAAACCCATGTAAGACTATTATGAAACATATATTTTATATATAAAATCCCATCATATTATATCTTGTCCCACATGAATATACATGAAAAAAATACTTTATATTATACAGTAGTCTTCAAAACATTGAATATCCTATCAATATTTTAAATCTACTACATAGAATCTTGCAGGCCTTTGTCACCACATAAGACAGGTTGATTCTTCTTGGTAAATTATAATCCATGATCCACTACTCATCCCATGATCACTTTTACCACTATCCCCATAGTTTGAATGTTACTAATTACTACTTCAAAAAAATAAGGATCCACTAAAGGATACATTTATAGAACCTACCTCACGGATCCCCCTATCATATTCATTAATTCTATCCTGGGATCCATTGTCTGTTAAATTATAGATAATTACCAATCACTCATGATAACGTTCAAAAACTATTTAACCAAAAACAAGAATCCAAAACAATGATTCAAAACAAAAAAAGTTAAACCAGTTATGAATACTATGAAAAATGGGTAACATCTTAAGAAAAAGAACATTATATTTAAAATGAAAACATCTCATAGTTTATTCAAATTACCATACATGCAGTAAGGCCCCGAAATATTTAGTTAGAGTAATGTAAACAAATTTCCAATTAAATAGATTGAAATAAACCTAAATATTGGATATTTACATAGTAATAATTTTCTGACCACCCATGAAAACATGGATTCAGTTATGGGAGTGGGACGTTGAGGCCCACTTTCTACACATACTCTCTGAGTTCAAATGATCATTCTCTGGTATATCCAATATATATAACCTACTCTTGTAGTGGTGTTGCACTTTAGAATGATTATTCCCTTTGATTCAAAATTGTAACAGTCCAACATAGATCAACAGTAAAAATCTCCAAAATCAGCCCATTACAGGGTATGATTAAAAAGATAACAATAAAAGTGTCCTATATAAAGATATCATACATTAAACAAGAGTTAAAATCAAAAAAATATATTAAACTGATCAAAAAAAGAAAAACTAGAATGTAAAAATAATCAAGGATAATTTGTCTCTACCAGACCAACTATCACCTCGAAACCAAAACAACAACGTAACTAGAAGCCTATATGAAACATAAATCCATTCCATCTAACTTTATAATAAAAAATAAAGGTCTAAAAAATTGTAATGTAAGATGTAATCTGAGATCAACAAAACTTGTATGAATACCAACTAATTATCTCAAAAAGTTCTAAAAACAATAATGAACAAGTTCATGAATTAAAAAAAATTAAAAAAACACTAATATAAATAACTCAATTTTAAAGTGTTTTTTTTAAATAATACAGTTTCATAAAATGAATATCAGGATTAAAAAATCTAGAAACAATGTATGCAATGATAATGAACATAAATATATATGTGAGTCTGCATCCATGAAATAATTTATCATTTAATAAACAACCAAAAAAACAATACACCAACCAATTTTTCTCTATTCTATTGGGTAATGTGTATTAGAAACATATAATCTGAAAAATTAATATTACAGGATCCATATAACATCGAGGTTGATAGTAGAACATCGATATACAAGAGGTTACATTCTAGTGGTGTTACAAACACTAAGGTAACCCATGTGTCTCTCTCATTGTACCAATGGTCCCCACTATTAAATGTTTATCAATTTCTATTTTTACAATCATCCACACCTTATTTTAAACCCGTTTACAAATCTATGAAAATCATATTCGGGGTTAAAAAAAATTTCCATTCCAAATTTAGGTAATTTATTTTCTGAAGATAAAAAAATATTTAAACATGAACCCATGCACTTTTCAAATCAAACATAAGAAATTCCATTTCATATATCGAGTAATAAATATTAAATAAATTAAATTAAATAAATTTGGACACTTTAATAGATCCACCTTCCTAAAGTTGCAGAAAACCTATCCATCTTAGAAAATATGGATTGGAAATCAACATAATGACGAAAATAAATCAAGACACACAAAAATATGAAGAGGATTGATATGAAACCTTATAAAAATACATAACATGAACCAAAATTCACCCTCAAACCGAACCGAAGTAGAACCTAGATAAAAAATAACAATGATAAATAAATAAAACCCCATTACATATCATTCATAGAATGAATCAATCAAATTAGAAGAAAATAAATTAAATTAAACTTAAGAGGATTCTAATCCATGAAAGGAGGGTTGTAGAATGACTAAATGAAATATAATATTGGTACGACAACCTAAAAACAACAACATGAAATTTACATAGCATGTAACTAATTTACACATCATGTAATCCATGAGTCCATATATATATAAAAATAAATCACATTTTAATTAATAATAATATTTTATTTGTAATCATCTTTTAACTATTAGACATTGTGAAATTTTTTGATGTTATTTAACAGGTTCATGGATTCTACCAAGTGGATATCACTAGGTGTGTACCCCCCATACATGGAATTTATGTCCCCAATGAAAATCATGAAGTTATGGATTTTGTATAAAAATTCCAAAAACAAATCAATGAATTAACTATCATACTCCGAATTAAATGTCTATAACACTTGATTGACATGAATGGAAACCAAAATCAAATACTAGTACAAACATGACTGAAATGTAATAGAGTATTACAAAAATTCAATATTCTAGAGACATGAATAGATGGTTTAATTTTTTTATAATAAAATGTATATTGAAAAAGATCTTATAAAATCCAATTATTAAATATGGGTTCAATTGTAAAATAAATAATCAAAATATTCATTAATGGAATAGATTATCAATTGTAAAAGATTAGTATGATCATTTCCTATTACAAGCATCACATTGAGTGAATTATGAACCAATGGGTATATGAAATGGTAGAAAGGCATGCAAAACATAGGAAAACAAACATGAAAAATAATATATAAACATTTATAGGGATAAATGTCATCTAATATCCACCAGTTGAATCTATGTTATAATAATCTCAATATAAAAATTAGATTGAAAATAAATACTTCAACCTTTTACTCGAAAAATCAATGAAATATCAATAATATCCTATATAATTAGAAAAATAATAATAAACTATCGCAATACATTATTAACATATATTAATCCTTTTTAATCCTTAGTTAATATAATTCATTATATGTTCATTACTAATTTTTGTTATTTACTATTTGATGATAGATATTTTGATTGTTCCAACACAATTCATAATGGAGAGTAAAAAACCAATTTTTTTATAACCAAGCCACCATTCCAAAATTAAAAATGTTTTCTAAATATTTATTTTTAAAAAAATTATATATCCCCATGTTCATTTGTTGGAATTTGTGTTCATGATGATAATAATGGAAACCATGATGAGAATGATTCTGTTAAATTACATATATTGACAGATTGTATAAAACGGATCATTATTTTTTTCACCCTTTTAGAAACATATCCAAAAAAATATAATATGCTTTAATGTCACATATATTTATCTAATATATTTTTACTACCATCCATGTATGGAAATATGTCAATAGAAATGTGTTGATTCTGGAAGAAGTAGTCTTTATATAACACAAGAGATGTTTTAATTTTTTTGAATTTATGAAAAGAAGGATTAAAATGGTAATAATATCAATATAATATCATGTTAATATACTACTAATATTTATATAATTTTATTACTATGAGAAAAATAAATTCGTTGGTGGAAAAATAATAATGAATGAATCATAAATGGAAAATGTGTTATTTTTAAATTTATCTTACTTATCAGGAAAATTACTTACGCCTTATTAGAGTGGACTTTTGATGATCCCAAAACCACTTGACCATGGTAAAGAGATTTGAGAAGCGGAATTGTTAGTGTCTTATTAATCATGTTGGATTTTTATGTGAGGGATGTGGAGTGGTAAGTGACCATTTTTATGTGATAGCGGCATAATTTTTCTATATACACATTAATGTATATTAATGTAATGTAATATTCAAGGGATAGTCAGTGAAATAGTGGAAAATAATTCATAGGGGGAATGGTGCATGCAATCGACCTCTCTTACTCAAAAATAATTGATAATTTTTTTATATATTAGGAATTTCCAAAAAATTTATCATTTTACATTAATTTAATTTTACAATGAAAATCCTTTTTATACCATGGAAAATTATTTTCATTAATGGAAATAAAATTTCCTCTATTACCATGTTAATATATTCTGATTCCAAATATGAATATTTTTTTAACATTATCTTACAAAATTGAAAATTATTAAATCTTATATAATAACTATAAAATTCATAAATACATTTTTCTGAAATAATAAATCTTACATTTTAGAATATCTAAAAAGTATTCTATATTTAAATACATATTTTTAAACATATTAATTTAATTAATAAAATCCCATTTGGGCAAGAAAAGGGTTTAAAAAATTTTAACTATTATTTAAAAAAATATTCTAAAAAGGATAATTTTATATTTCAAACCAAACACTTATATTTAATTTTTAATAAAATTTTTTTATTGAATGTTCTCATTGAAAAATATTATGTGTTCTAAAACCTATATAATTTTTTTTTATAATTTTAATTTTGGTCATATGTATTTACACATAGAAAAAAGGTATCATAATCCCATTAATGTGAATATTATATTTTATTTAGAAAAAGTATGCCATATAAATAGAATTTCATTTCATTTTAAAATATATCACTCATGATTTTATAGTTAAATATGTAAAAATATATAATTACGTAATACGTGATAAATAAATATAAAATAATATATTAAAAAAATTTGTATTTATTTATTAAATTTTGTACAAATTGATATTTTATAAAATGAAGTTAATAACAATTAACATATAACATTAATTATTAAATGTTTATATTCATCTTATAATTCCACATTATGACCACATATTAAGACCTAAGTGTAAGATAAGTAATGTTGGAAGGAACATGTCCTCATTCTACTAGTCTGGATCTCGAACAATCATCCATGAGCTTGAAATTCTCTTATTGATTATTTCAATCTAGTCATACTTGTTAAATCTCATCCTGAGATTGATATATGGGGAACCAGAGTGATTCTACCTCAATTAAAATATTGAAAAAAATAATCTTACTATATAATTATTCTAATACAAAAATCCACAACTTATTCTCCATATATATATATATTTCATGTTACAAATAAATATATTTATATCTATTAATTTAATAGCTACATTATATGAGTAAAATTTAATACGTAAAATTTTATATTAATAAAATATATTTGTGTTGGATTTTTCTATGTTTCATGTGAGATAGATAATTTATAGAAATATTTATTTAAAAGTGAAAATAAAAATATATCATTTTGGATGATAAATTATACAAGGTTAATAAAGATTCATGCTCTAAATTTTATTACATACATTGAAACATGTGAGGCTATATTTTTCTTATCAAATCATCATGCTACCATGTAGTTTCCCCCACCCTATGATTTATCCAGATAAATTTGACTTAGAGATTGATATTTATTTATGAAACCTTATCACTTTGATCCAAAATCACTACTAGTTGTTCTTCATATGAGATTTCATGTTAGCCTATGATTAGAACTTGTGATGGATGTGGTATGTAATTTCCCAAAGGTGATATCTGGAACACCTCGTGTACTATGGAGTGTGTTGGTGGAAAACTAATTGATATTTTATACCCCTAAAATGAAAATATATTTTTAATAGACTAAAGTATTTAGTGATCATCTTTCCCTTTTTTGTAATTATCATAACCCACTAACAATTTGATATTTTAATGATCACATTTTCTTCCACATAAAACTATAAATATCATTAATGGTTTTCTACATAATTTTTTTTCAATATTATGTTTATTTCATTTGTTACTAAAAATATTCAACTTTCCCTATCATCTAGTGAAATTTATTAGAGACTAATAACATTAATTCTTCTACATCATCACAAAATGTTAGAATTATTTATCTATTACAATATATAGATTCAAATACTTTCATTTGGATGTTGGTGTGGAAACTATATAAAATAATAATTCTTAATGAGGAATATTTTGATCCCAAATTCTTTTCGAATACACTGAGCATGATATCATAATATCGTAATGATTTTGAATATTCATTTATTATTAATGATTATATTGATGACTATAGGTTAATATATATGTTATCTCTATATCCATTACTTGATAAATTATTGTCTATATTTTTTCATCAAATATTTTAGTTAAGTATAATTTAAAATAGTAATCTATGTAACCATATATTATAAATTATGTATATATCGGTATGTTTATTGTGTGATTATTTCTATCCATTTCAAATGACGTCTTATGAATTTTTGATTCAATCATTCATTGCCCAATTAGAATTAATACCTTTAAAATTCATAGGATGATCACTAACAAAATCTATGGTCATGATTTCCAATTTCAATATAGTTGTATGTAATGTTTTCATTAACCCCATAGTCTATGGAAAATCCTCCATAAATTTCTGACATTCCAATAAACATTATTCATACTCTAAAATAGAAAATTTCATATTGCAACAATATATGTTTTTCATAAGACAATAATGCATCTTTTTCATTCATGATAGATAGAGAATGATGATCTATGTTCATCATTATACAATAACTTCAATTTATTTATTAATGGGACATAAAATAAATTACCTTAATTTATCACACATGTATTTCTTCATTGAACTCTAGAATACTTATTTCCATCATGAATAACTCGATATCATATTTAGGCCTCATTAGTTTTCTGATTAATTGATGGATTATATAAAATTTGGAAAATGATGTATTTAATTTCATTCCTTATTATTTCCATATCAATGTAATAATTATCTATGAATATTGGGTACCTTCCCATCCATATAAAATAAAGGGTAACAAGACATTCTCTACTGATAGAAACTATAACCATGTCTATATTTCCAAAATGTTATCATATAGAGAAATACTATAATTTTTCTAACAATAACCATATTTATTGATACATTTTCATCTCCCTCTATATTAATATAAAAATTAATCATTTATAATCTTTATATATATCACACATATACCTATAATTTTAATAAAACTATGTAATTAATGTAAGTAAAAATGTTGTTATCTCCATGTTACTTGTCAGGTGATTTTTCTCATTAGTATTTTAGTAGTTTTATGTATAAGAAATTACATTATTATTTATCTATGACTATTCCAATTAACATATTCTATGTATAATTGTAAATGAAAACCCCTTCTACATAATAGGGTAATAAGAGAATAGGTTTTTTGATCAAAAAATTCCTAAAATCCATGATTAATCTATTAATTTATTTTATCCAAAGGAACTTCAAACCATTTAATGCTTACATATGTTAAGTATTTGATAATGGCGTTAAATTTCTCAAGATGTATCGATAGTAACAATCAATACAATAAAAAATACGGATCTATTTCATAGAGGATAGTCTAGGCTATTCTACAATTACCCGAAATGTTTATAGATTGATAGATAAAAATTTTCTTCCAGTTACATGGTTTATGAAGGATATTTTTCATACCCAAAACTCACAATTTGTAAAAATTGGATATAGATGAAAATTTCCCATGGTCTTCACCACAACCCGAAAATAAAATTACTGTTCCTCCTCAATCATAGATGAAATTTAAGTATCATCACGGAAGAATTCCATGAAATTGTATTGGTAATCCTTAATAATAGTATTTGTATCAATCCTACCTCCAGTAACCTACTTTCGGTGGTTATTTTAATAAAATTGTGTATAAAAAATAGATAACATAAATAAGGATCGATCATTTTAATATCCTTTTAGAATGAGATATATACAAGGTTCTATTATTACATTGGTAATTAAGCATAGAACAAAACAAAGGAAAATAAACCAATTCCCTATAACTTATTTATAGATTTTATTTTCTTTATACAACGAAGGAAAATAAATAAAAAGGTTACGTCATATGATATGTAATGTTAACATAAAAACATGAGTAATTATATGTGAATCATAATCAATAAGTAAAATTCAATATGGATAGATGAATAACTAAAAATAACATTCAATTTAATCAATAAAAAGACAATGAAAATGAATCCACATATTTTACATGTTAATTGATAATAATAACTAACTACTAAAAGAAGGAGATGTATAATTTTTGGATTTCATGTTCTCAAACTTGAACCAGTAATGTCATGAACATTCACGTGATATTTTTATTCGATGGTAAAAACCATTTTTATTCAGCTCTAAATACAAACATCAAGGGTTTGGCTCAAACAATTTTTTCTCTGGAGACCTCTCGATGGATCGATGGGATATATAATGTTGGGTCCACCCATCAAGACATGTCCTAATAATATTTCATACATATATTTAATTCATGAGCAATATTCCTCAAGAAAAAATATATATTAATTTTTTGAAACCAATTTATCAATATTTCTATAGTTATTCAAATAACATTAAAATTAAACCCCATATTATAAAATATTATAAACATTAAGAAATAATCATAATAAGGATATGTAATAGAAATAAAATTCAAATGAAGAATTACGTCAATGGGGTAATATAAACACCACATTAAAATGACCCGGTCAAGAATACCAAGTACGTCTCAATGAAATGTAAATTGAGAAGAAGTCCCCTTCCACTTGGGATCGGTTTAACGATATACCCCACAAAAAATATTTTCCAATTTAAAAATTGAATAAAAATAATATAATAATATTCATGATATAATATATTATAGTTATGTTCGTACACAACACATAGTTAATAAGGGTTGAATACATAATATATCTCACAGAAGTAAAAGTGAGATGAGAAACCCTTTATCATATTTCTGAAGGCATTCTACAACTGGTATTTAATGTTCAAGATAATCAAATCAGATGCCTTAATTATAGAATTCTGAACCGATAAAATATATATTTTATTTATTATAATTTTTTTATGTTCATTTATTCCCACTTTTATGTGTTATAATTTTTCATTTTGTTATTTTATGATCATTCATGTTGTTGTTTTATGGTTGGTTCCATTGTGTATAATTATTGATATTTTGGTCAAATGGAATAAAAAATAAAGAAATAGAATGAAATCATATTAATATACATATAATGTTTTAAATGGTTCCATATATCATTTTTCCATGAATGGGGATGATTCATTTGATAAAAAGTTAATGATAAACATTTAGATTATTTTCGAAGAATTTTAATATTGATGAACAATTTTACTTTTGTTTTTAAATATTAAATATATATTAGTTAGATAAAAAATGTTATATAATACATATTATGATCATTTTTAACTACAATAATGGTTTTATAACCATCCTTGAAGTTGGTAATAGAAAATAAATACTTGTCATCCGTAATGGTGGTGAATCAACACATCAGGGGAAATTTTTTCATTTATTGAATGAAAATAGAATAAGCAACATAATGATGGAAATTACATTAAAAAAATAAAATTCCATTATATTCAGGATACTGGAGTTAAAATGTCATTTAGGATATGGGAGTGGAGGATAAGTTATAAGAAATAAATTATTCAAATGATAAATAAGGCGTATTTTTCCTACTGGATATATTCTCCTTGAGTACATATGTAAGACAGACAGATTTGGTATTTTTACATGAACAGTAGGTATTGGACATGTGTAAGATGTTTACAATGGGAATTTGATATAATTTATAAAATATTAAAGTATTAGAAGTTGTAAGGTGAAGTGGTGTAGAGTTGTTGTATTTATAAGGGAGGAGAGGGGTGTTTTTGATTATTTTATTCATTAGTTCACTAATTTTGGATAAAGAAGATCAATAATCATTATTATAGTGACCATTTATAGTACATAGTGCATCTGATTTCTAAATAATCTGTTCTTACATCACCTATGACTCAAAAATTCATGTATTTGAAAAAAAATGTTAAATATCATATATTATCGTATTCCACTTTTCACCAAAAAAATAATTAATTCAATAAAAAACCCAAAAATCATCATAACAATTTTTTGACATGTCGATATAAAAATTTAATAAATTTATGAAAATATTTTTCTAATTATGAGAAATTTAATTTCCCTTTTTAATCATCATTTATTTGACAAAAAAAATTCTAATATTATAATATATATTATGAAACTTTAAAAAATTATTTATAGACTCAAAATGTTTTAATAAAATTATAATACAACAAAAAAAATTCATGAATTTATTTTATGAAAATAATTTTTTTCTTAAATCGTTATATTAAAATTATAATCGTAAACAAACATTTATATTTCACATAATAATAAAACATAATTTATCATTTTAAAACATGTATTTAATTTTTATATGATATAAATATATCATATATTTATTTATGAGACACCAAAATTTTATTTTTATATTCATATGTGATGTATTAGTCTAATGGAAAAATTATTATACCTAAGGGTTTCAATACTATTCCAATTTTGATGAAAATATTTAACAGAATATCACGTTTTATTTAAGATCAGTGTTGCATTAAATGTAAGATATCAAATAAATTGAAGTAATTTAAGAAGATAAATATCATAAAATATTGGGGTGTTATATACTTCTCTCTGATAATTTCATCCTTGAAACTTTTCATCAATATTTTCTTTCATAAAAAAATGAGGTGGGTTCTTCTTCAAAACATCATCAGGTTCCCATGTTGCATCTTCCATTTTATGTTTTTCTGAAAAATGTTTACTATTTGATTTATTTGGCTTCTCATGAAATATTCTCTACTGTAAATTGTCTATATAGGTTCTTCGAATTAAGACAAATAATTTTTTAGATATATTTCATCATAGGTGTGTACATGTTTTGGGTCTAGATTGTACATCATTAATAATGATATACAGAACACATCACTAGAATTGGAGAGATTTGGTAAAATTTATAATGAGTTAGATAAATCTGTAAATATTTCATGAAATTGAAATATTCTAATAAATTATGTCTCAATTTCCCATTCTTATTAAACCTTATGACAACCTTCCATAGTGATACTTTCATAAAAACATGATATGCAACTTCAAATTCCAAATCCATTCTCTAGTTTTCAACATTACTCCTTTCCCTACCATGTGATATTTTAATATATGGTTATGTAGTCATTAACATTATCATTATCTCTTAAATATGTTCTTGGGATATATTTTTCATCTCAAGAAGTCTATCCCCACATGTTGGAGTATGATATTTCATTCCATATAATTCCTCATATGTCACTGTGTGAATACCTTAATGGAAAAAATTATAATAGTAAAATTGTTGGAAAGATAACCATATATCCCACATCCTTGAATGTTATGTGATAGTCATCTCAATAAGTTTTCTAATGTTTGAATATTCCATTCATTTTTACACCAATTTGAGGGTGATAAGATTTACTCAAATTAAGCTCAATATATATATACTTATAAATATTCTTCAATACTTTTGATGTTAAATGGTGATCTTGATCAAACACAATCAATAGAGATTCAACATTATGTCTTACAATATCGTAGTTGTTGAGTATTTCTAGACGATAAAGAGTTAAATATTCTCTTTTAGTAATAAAATGATATGATTTCGTATGGTGATCAATAATAACCCTTATCATATCATTCTTTCATTGGGTATTTGGTAATATAGTCCTGAATTCCATAATAATTCCATCCCACTACCACATAGGTATATGAATAGGTTATATGAATCCTCATGGATTATGTCTCTCAACCATCACTTTTTTGACCAACTAGACATCTTTACACATAGTCATCAATTTGTATCTTCATACTATCCCCAAAAATTGGTCCTTCATACCTCTATGAATCTTAATACTACCATAGTGTACTGTTTTATTCTATGATAATCATCTAGTATTTCCCATTATTATCTTAGTTGTTGATAGAGCTTATAACTTCTTTACAATTTAAATAATTCCATCCTTATGAAAAAATAATTCCAATATTACTTCTTTAATGAAATCAATTTTCTTTTGAAAATCCTCATCATCAGAATGAGCGCTTTTTATCTTTTCCAGTAATTATTTTTTCCTAAACATTTGAAAAGGAAGTTATGTTTTCCATTCCATAAAAATTAATAGATCATTATTTACTAAATCCATGAATATAATATGGTTCTTAGTCATCATTTTTGTTAAAATTCCATGATATTCCCAACATAATGCATCTTCTGCCTTATTTTCATTTAGTAGGTGGTAGTTTATTGATCAGTTTTAATCATTGAGTGACTTGATCCATAATCTAAACCTCATGTTGAGTTATTTCTTTTTAATGTTGTATTTCAAAATCTTTTGATCTTTATATATTTAACATATTTCACCATAGATATTTTTTATCCAAATCATCATTGTAATGATTATGGATTCTATCTCAAGATCATGATTTAGATAATTATCTCGTTAATCATCAACTGCCTTTATGCATATGCAATAAACATTTCATTATTTATAAGGATACATCCTAGCCTTTTGATTGATGAATTTCTATATATTAGAAACCCATTATTTGTATAATAT
Organism: Viscum album; assembly: GCA_963277665.1. Classification (NCBI taxonomy): domain Eukaryota; kingdom Viridiplantae; phylum Streptophyta; class Magnoliopsida; order Santalales; family Viscaceae; genus Viscum; species Viscum album. Next base: position 232,576,411 of record OY728157.1, on the reverse strand, counting down.
AGAGTAAATAAATGAGAATTGACTAATCATTTATTTTTTTATTCTAAACATTCAACAAATTTTTTCATATGAAGATAATCACATGAAATGAGAACTTTTGTAAATATTTTATCCAATCAATACAAATTATGAATGAAATTCTAATAGAAACCTATAATGACAATAGAACTACATACCATAGTTATGATCATTGGAACCAGACCTTCATATATTTTCTCCTTCTTTATAGGATCAATGAATATTCCATCAGTAGAGACCATATAGATTTGAAATGATGTTTCATGATACCAGAATCTACACTTACTAAATTTACCATATAATTATTTCATTATGGGATCGTAATTTATAATTTTAAATTTATTCTCATAGTCTTCATATATTTTATAATAAACTAGATATACATTAATGAATACTATTAAAAAATCATCATGATTTTCCTTGAATAAATATTTTTTTATATCCATGAAAACTGATGGTGAATTAGTCAATCTAATTAGCAAACTATAAACATGTAGTTTACTTACCATTCCTAAAATAATTATTTTTTCAGAATATATACCTTCTTTAATCATAATTTATTATACATATAATAAAGGTATATCTTTAGAAAATATTGATCTCCCTGAAGATGATAAAATAAAAAATCAATGAGCATCAGATTATAATTTTTCAGTAATTTAACATCCCTGATTTATCTATAGTCAATGCATATCCTCATTGATCAATAATTATTCTCTACATAAATAATAGGGGTTCCCCATTTGGAAACAGTAGGTTGAACAAATCCCTCATTACTCGATTCCTATAGTTGGTTATCTAACTCCACAACTTCTTTAGTGATTATTATATAAGGATTGTAGGATATTTATCTCAAATACGGGATAAATAAATCGTAAACTCAACTTCATGCCATGGGGGGTTTCCAGGTAATTCCTCGTGAAATACAACAATATTTTTTTTAAAATTTGAAAATCCTAAAATTTAATAATACTTTCCTTATCCTTAATTGGTTCTTTTACAACCTCCACATTAATTTTATTGAGTACAGCTACTGAGGTGGATCTAGATATGAATAAAATGATGTATTTTATTATATAATTTTAAATAATTTTACATATTCATCACAAATGTTAATTTTTTCTTCCTAAACATAATTTTCACTTCATAATTGAAAATATAAACCATACCATGTATTATATATAATTAAATCATAATAATGATAATAAGGTAAGAAAATATATCACATATATGTGTCATAATGGGGATTACCAATGCATCATTGTTGGAATATGACTTCCCTTATGAGTTTTTATCAAAAACAACTTTATTAAATCAAAAGGAAAATGTTTTATTTTCTGGTAAAACATAGTATATAAAAATTATTTTGTTGATCCAAAGTAAAATAAAGAATTAGATAAATATTAATATATTATTAATGTACCTTCCCCAATATCATTAAGTACATCTACTTTAAGTAAAGTTATTTCATAAGCATGGTCATCTCCCATTGGCCTCTTCTATGGTAGATTCCATTGAATATTCTTAGATAGATTTGAATAATTCCTTATTTTTATACAGGTGATGCATGGATTTTAATTTATTTTTTTACCCCTTTAATTAAAAACATTAATAACCATTTTCTCCTCAATTATAACAATCTAATTGGACTTTAATATATTTAATAGGGTGATCCTTTCAACAATTTTTGTATATTATAGGAATTTCCTTATTCTCCACTTATTGATTGATTCATTACTATTTACATAGTTATAATCAGACATATTTTTCTATTAAATTCACCTAAATATATAGAATCTTTAAAATTAATTATTTTCTTTATTGAACATAATACAATTTCGTAATAAAATGAAATTCCGTTGAAAAACTAGTTCAATTCTATGACCAATCATATAAAATTTAAAAAAAATAAATATTATATTATGAATCACCTATATAATATGAATCGTACTTAGATTGAATTTTTATTTAAACCTCATACTACACAACACTCACTTCATCATTTTTATTTAAGCTAATGAATTTTTTCTTCATTTCAGTTAACTACTCATGAAGAAAATATTTTTTAAAGATTGTTTCTTTTAATATTATTTCCATGTCTTCTAATTAATATTTCATATTATTATTTTGGACCAATTACTGCCATTGATCTGCATAATCCATGATAAAAAATATTTCTACTAATCAATTATATATTTCAACATATCTGAATTCCAAATATATATTTTCATGGTACTTTATTAATTTCTCAACAACCATGAGATTAGTAGTCCCACAAAATGATGGGGGATTTTACTAAATGAAATATTCCAGCATAGGTGTAGTCTATTTTTTCATCATAAATTGTGTAACAAGTCCCAATATAGTTATCATCTTCCCTACTCCAACACTAATAGTGTTGAATTTCTTAGTGGGGGTAATCCCTACATTGTTTGTGGGTATTGATTCCCTTTCAACTGTTAGGTACCAATACTAAATAATGGGACACGTCATCTTAGCTTATATTAATTAATATTTTTGAGAAAAAATCCATATATAATTTTATTATAATTCTAATCTATTTTTAACATCTTATTCCCATGTTTTCTAATAAACATGATCTAATACCAACTACAATATCCTAGACCCTACAATCCTAGAGTCTGTGGTTATTTTATTATACTAGGACATATAAAAGAGATTACACCACCAAGTATCGATCGTTTTATTATTATTGATGATATATATTCATAAATGTTTCCCATTATAAATTATTATTTAAACATAGAATATAAAAATAGTAAAATAAATTACTTATTTGACACTTATCCAAAGACTTCATCTTCCAGACCAAGGGAAGGAAAATATATAAAAGGTTGAGCTAAAATTATTAGTAAGGTTTACATAAATAAAAATAATTAGTTAATAATAATTGAATCTTAACCAATACTTCATAATCAATATAGAAATATAAATAATTGAAAAAAATATTTCATTAGGTCTGTATACTAATAATGTGATTGAATCCACATATTATTTGACATTGAAAATATCATGGATTGATACAAATAAATAATAAATATAGGAAATAACTAATTATAAGACATTATGCATCCTTAACATGAACTAATACCATCAATACCTTTAATAATATTTTTTAAGTCTATGTGTTGACACACCTCTAATTCATCATGGAATGAAATTCAAAGGGTTTTCCGCCAACTATTTTGTCCCATGAGACTTGTCAATGCATTGAGTGGATACATAATGTTGTGTCCACCCATAGCTACATGTACAAAGAATTCATCATAAATATATATAATTCATAAAAAATATGATTTATCAAAATATTTCTATCAAATAAAGGATATAGATTTATCAATATATCTTTGGGTAATCAAATTACATTCAAAGAAAACACTGTCTGTAAAAATGGAATATGATTTAGGACGTAATCAAAATATTGTAATTTATCAGAAATATAATTAAAGTTTAAAATTACTCAAAATTTTAATTAATAGATACTCTATATAAAAATTATTAGGTTCACAATACCAAATAAATCTCAATGTAATAGAAATTGAGAGGAATTTCCTTACTAGTTAGGATCAATTCAGTCATATACCCCAGAAAAGTTATATTAATAAAATTAAACATTTAATAATATGATGATAAATAAATAAATGAAATTATATTTTAAAGGAATTTATATTGACCTCAAAAAAATAAGTATTGAATAAGGGATTTATCTCACAAATATAAAGGTCAAATGAGAAACCCCTTACCATATTCTTGAAATAAATCATTAATTCTAATATATGTCCTAGATAGTATTATTTCATTCATTAATTAATTACATAAAGAACCAAAAAACATATATTTTATCTATTATAATTTTATTGTGTTATTTTATAACCTTTTCGTTGAGATATAATGTTAAATGTTGTTGTTCTATGAGAATTCAATTCCTTGTTTTATGATCGGTTCCATCGCGTATAATTGTGGGAGTTCCTGAAGAATTGAAAAAACTCATGAATTTGATTTATATGGTATTAATTTACCTTTTTAATTTTATAAATTCCTATATATCATTTTTTTCTAGTGTGAGGATAGGTCATTAGTTAAAATGATAATGATAAGCATTTTGTTTTTTTTGTGATTTTTTATCATCGTAATATTGTATTCTTTAATTGTTTTGTAATATATATATAATAGTTTTATAACATAATTTTTTTAATATTAATAATAAAGAATATTTTATCCATAATAATGATTTTATGAATATCCTTGAAGGTGGAAATTGAAAAATAAAACTCTTCGACCACATAGGCGGTGATTCGGCACATTAAGAATAATGATTACATTTTGAAACAAAAGCAGAAGTGAAGAGATTTGTTGACAGGTTGTACATAAAGATAGTAAAATTTTAGTATATTTATGATACTGTACTTATCATGTCAACTTGGATATGTTTGTGTGGTTATGGTTGAAAAAAAATCATTTAAAAAAGAAAGAAAGTTGATATTACCTCTTGAACGTCGTCTCCTTGGGTACCTCCTTATGACACCTCGATTTGTTATTTCTACAATACTGAAAGTTCTTGGTTGCGGGGAAGAAGATTTTAAGGTTAGTATATAACAATTTTAAAAATATTTATGTATTATAACATTTTAGGGGAAGGGTGGTGAGGGGTGGTATTAATAGGTGAGGATAATATTGTTTTTTTATTTTATTAATTAGTTTATTATTTTTCATCGATACTATAAATATTTTTTCTTAATATCAATATGTATGGTAATTAGTGATTTTTTGTTCAAACTAATTGGTTTTTAAATAATGAATGGCTGAAAAATTATTACATTTGGATTATAATGTTAAATACCATAAATTATTGTATTTTATTATTCTCGAAAAATTGAACATTTATAGAAACATTCTAAACATTAACCCTATCAATTTTTAAACACGTATACATAAAAAATGGAATCCATTTTATTAATATAATTTTTAATAAATGATAAATTTAGTTTCTATGAAAAATCATCATCTATTCGAAAAATATCAATTTTAATATTACTAATGATTTTACGACACATTGAAAAATTAATTATGGACTTTGGAAATTATATTTTTATTATAATAGAAAAACATATTAATTCCTGAATCATTTTTATGAAATTAATATTTTTCAATTATTATATTAATTATAAAATTTTAAATAAAAATTTGTATTTCTTGAAAATACCATGAAAAAATTTATCAATTTAATATTTATATTAACTTATTCCATGATATAAATAAATCATGTCTTCATTTACGAGATACCAAATTTTCAGTCATAATTTATCAGGTCAGTTTACTATTCTAATGGACACATTAACATACCCAATGGTCACATTACAATTCCAACAATCATTTTAATATCTAATAATCTATAATAATTAATTTAAGCTCTGTGTTTCATGAAATGTAAGATGTAGAAGAAATTGTATTTATTTAGAAAGATAAAAACCAAAGAATCATGGGTTGTCATATTAATAATTACATCCATGAGGGTTATGGGGGAACATTTATGTATGAAATTAATTACAAAGATTTAATTTATCATAAATCTTTTGTCAAAATATTTATTTATAATAAACCATTGTTTTTATACATTAATATTAAATCATAGCGGATGATTATACAAAACAAAAAATTATGTTCCCTGCTCCAATAATGAATGTTTAATTTATTTGGAATATTAGATACTTAATTTAAAATTTTACAAGAAATATTTATCATTTCCCACAATAGTATTAATAATTTGAACCATTATTGGGAATATAATAGATATAACCAATCTTCAAAACATGTAGTAAGAATTCATATGAAATAACGGGCTCAGATTATTAGCACGTGTAGGAACAGGAGCAATCAATGATCACTTAAACCTAACTTGATCATAATTTGTTGAGACCCCGAAATGAACATTTTAAAACCATACCATAAATATAATATATATCATAATATTGTGTACTGGATAAAATATTTGTGGTTATTAAGACCTGAATCTTCAAGGAATCAAATAACATGGTCCATGAGAGAATAACATTATCATATGGCATAAAATAATGGTATATACATAATGAAGAAAATATTATTTCGTTAATCACGGTACAGTGACAAAATTATGAGAATTTATTTGCTTTACTCAACATTCTATAAAAACATTACTCATAGATCACCACCAAGACTACTATATTAGATATAGACCATTTCTGAACAATGCTCACTTCCCATTTAATTCATTATTATCACAATTGATAACCATATTAGCACAAATAATTAGATGTTTATATAATTTCAATATCTCATGAATTTTTTTAGTAATTCATTAATATCTGATAAAATTATCAAAATTCATTCATAATGTAATAACCTATTGAGTGGAAATGTGTATCATGAGTATTTCATCATTTTATTTTAAAATTATTTTTTTAAAATAAACTAGTTTCCTAAACATATTCTCATTATAATAAAAATTAATCTACAGAAGTAATAATTATGAAATCATTGGATCATTCCTCAGTAATTAATATTTAAAATCAAAGGATATCATATTAGGTGAAAATTGTAGTTAAAATATAACCTCGAATATTTTAAAGTATGTCATATTTGGTAAAAAAATGTATGATATTGAGAGTTATATTTTATATTAATTTCATTATATTAAAAAATGTGATGCTTTCATGTTATATTTATAAAGTAAAAATATCAAATTTGAAAACTCATTAGTTGATTAAATTTAACACTTTATTATAAAACTAAAACCTTGTTTAAATGTCCTTAAATATTAATAAGATAATTATAAAGAACTTCTTGAAAACATTTTTAGAAAACATGGACATGGATGAAGCAATATTTTGGACTGAAAAGGCGTATAACATCATTTTTCATCCAAAATAGTCTTTTAGTCAGCTATGTACTTAAATATATGAAATTTAAAGGGAAAAATATAATATATAGATATAAATATAATATAAATACATTTATGAGTTTATTGTGAGTTATATAATAAATTTTCATCAAAAATAATTATCCCAAAGAACCCTGATAAATAATGATATTGAATCATAAATTTGTAACATCGAGGTTGACTTTCATCCAAAAAAAATTAAACTTATATATTATATAATTATATTTAGTGTAATCTTATGTTATACAAAATTATTATATTACAACATAATATATGACACACTTATAACATTTCATCACCAATTCATTAATAAGTCTTTATTAAGATAATTATTTATGACTCTTAACTATATAATTTTTTCATGAATTTTTTTTACTTAATAACATTATATATTGATCTTGGTAATTTTTCTTAGATAGTGTTAATAATTATTTATTATAATATATATTTATTATAGAATATATATATATATCCATTAATAATATATATAATAATAAATCATGTTGATCATCGAGACAATAAGTCGCATGTACTCCTAAACACTATTTTCACAATCCAATGGATGGAAAAAAAATAATGACAAATAATAATTCAAATTTATATATCCAATATTATATAATATATATTCATTAAACCATTAGTTATATCCATCCATGTAATGTGGAATTGAAAAATGAATCACACGTCCTCTTGATGGTGGTATTCAATACATACACAGGAGTAACATTTTCTTTTTCCAATAGATTAGAAGGTAAAAACATAAAAATAATATAATAATTATAAGATAATGATAATGTTATAAATATAATATATAAAAATTATAAAAATCAAAAAAACCATCCATGAATGATGGCTATATAAAATTAGTTGTATCACAACGTAGAGGATGTAGTGAACATTTAAGAGTGAGTTTATATTCACATAATGATTGATGGAAAAAATATTGTATAATAGTGGTTAAATGATCATAATAACATTGAATTACCATTACTATAATTTAATTTTTTACTTTATGAAGAATACCGAAGATTTAGGGGAGTTATAGTAAGAATAAATTGAAAGAGTTCGGGATATATTATTAGCTCTCCTTTGATAGACCTCCTATAGAGTCCTTCTCAATGACCCTTTGAATGATATATTAAAAATAATTGAACATATAATAACTTTATAGGGATGTTTTCAATAGTATATGGAAGTATTGTTTCAATATATAATGATTAATGTGGTGTAAAATGTGAAATAAATTGTGTCATTTTATATTCGGGGGAGATGAATCGCGTGGAATTTTATTAGAGAATAAAATATAATAAATTTATATTCAAGAAAAAAGCACAAAAAAAGATATATATTTGATGTTATAATATAATTTGTAAAACATATTGAGAAAATAGTTTTTAGAGAATATTAATTTGTAATTTCACCCTTATCTCTTTACTACCATCCTTGTTAAAACCATTTTAACCATATATATGATGAAATTGTTTAACTCTTTTTACTTTTAATTATTAAAAAAAATGTGTCCTCATGAGAAAATTTGGACATGATGATTCCAGATAAGGAATCCTTTTAATAATATTATATCTAAAAAACACACATAAAATACTTTCTAATTATACTCTAAAAACTATATGGAAAATGGTTTTCCATAAATAAAATGGTATCATACAAAAATAATGATTTATTAAAAGAATTATAAAAATAGTTTCATTAATTGTAATTGGATAACACATAATATAACAACCTTATTTTTTCTATAATATACAATGAGAATGTCATTCTTTGTAAATTCATTAAATAAAATGGTAGTATTCAATAAGAATCATTATCTCCACTACTCATCATAAAATAATTATTTTGAAAATTTTTTCAAATGTATAATATAAGATAATTTTGTCTTCTTTACATAAAAATTTAAGTTACATTTTTCATGAGAACAATAAAAGTAGATAAAAAGATATATTATTGTACCACAAAAATTAATAAAACTCATTTTTAAGAAAAAATAATTTTTTGAAACATAAAGAGTCTTTACAAAAATAATACTTTCATTACCAAAAACAATTATTGATATTTTTAAATTGTGGTTATTCTTATACAATCATAAATTTTAATTGATAGGTTATAATATTATACTATGTTATAGTTCAATTATTCATGGGGATATCTTCATGAAAAGAAATCGGACAAACTAAATATATTTAATGAGAAATATTTAAAGAAATAATGGGGTGGTACATTATACCATCATTAAAATAAATTTATCCCTGGAAATTCCATCAAATGTACAAAAAAATATTGATATCTCTATTTTATCACATCTTTGGGATCTGATGTTGAAACATTGAATTTAAGATTCCCCCAGAAAACATTCATCCAGTTATTAATATTTTTCTGTAGAACTTCATCTCTATGATAAAATATTTCTATGGATTTTTCATTATTTTCATGTTATTAATGAACTTGTATAAACTATTATTTTCGTACATGTGATGTATCAGGTGTGTACATCCATAATAGAGAAACATGGTACACATTTTGAATATAACAGGGCATCGGTGGACACTCCAAGTGCTATGTTACCATCCGAAATCAATAAAGAATATCAAGGGGTATAATATACCTATTGATGAGGATTAATATGTTTATTAACCTCAAAACCATATTCTAAGGAGAAATTATCATGAATAATCTCTAATTAACTTTGAATTTAAGATTTCACAGATGACATTAAGTATATTTTTTTCTATCAAATCAAACTTTACATGTTATACAGACGAATTGTTCTTAAATTATCATTCATTTACCTATCTATCTTAGTTCCAAATTTCATTATTTCTCCAACTTCATCTGACCAATAAGGAGTTTCAGTCATATTTCCATATAGTTCATCAAGAGGATTTATCGGAATGTGCGATTGAAACTGAATGCTGTAAGAAAAAATGTTTATATGAATGTGTTGATAGAAAACATCTCTCAAATCCATAGAATAATATTCCCACATATCCTCCAGTGTTTTAATGGATCTCTATGACTAACGATTTATCTTAATATGATTTTTAGTAAAGAACAAATATGTAAATCATGATTTTCTAAAGAATTCACTAGAACGACGAGGAATGACGTAGATCGTAATCAAATATAATAGAATATGGTAATCAATGTATACTTTTATTATTTTGACTGTATATAATTCCACTATGATCAATGGATAAATAGTCACTAATTGAGATGATGTATTCTTACATTATAATTAGATTAGTTATAATCCAAATTGAAACCTGTTTGTTAGATGTTTTGTGGAGTATGTGGAAAAAATATATAATGTTGTTGTAACATTTTCATTATTTTGAAAGTAATACTTATAAAAACAACATAAACTTATGTCTCTCAACATCAGCATTTATACATACAAAACACCAGGATACATTGTCCACAATATGTCCCCTCATGTTATTCCACCATAAATTCCCATTTAGATCTTTATAGATCACCATAAATCTACTATGAATAATGAATTTTTGTCTTTGATCATCATGAAAATATAAATAATTATATATATTATTAACGTTATATAAACATGGATTTTAAAAACAATTATTACATCACAAACAAGGAACAAATCAGGGTCTTTTTAAAACTCCTTTTTCAGTTTTACATCATCCTTTTTCTCATATTTAATCATTAAATAGTTATATGGTATAATATTTATTTGAAGAATATATGATTTTATCAATTTTTAATGATTTATAGATCCATCCATAGAAAATACACAAAAAATATTTGGTCTTTATTTATCCTTTTAATAGATATTATTAAATTTCCATTTGACTCGAAAAATCATCCATCGTGTTCACATTCCCATGGTGGTAATTTTTTGAATAGTATTAATATTTAATCAAATTTAACAGTAATGACCCATATTTTCAAAAAAGTATGGATCAATTTTTTTTTCATTTTGAATCCTTTTATTAATCATATAAAATGTGTAATGTGACCTATTGATGGTCTCAATAGGATCTTGGGTTTTTTGGAGCATGGAGTTTTAAGAATGTGATAAACAACCCAGATACATGGTTATAATAAACCAAACATCCTAGGTCACATGCTTTGTTTTAACCATTCGAGGGAAAATGGAGGTGTAGTTGGAGCTTCACGGTTTTTCTGCAACTTTGGGACTCTAGGGGTATATCCATGAACATAATATGTTGTTTTTAAAAGTGTATTCATAAATTCTTTTCATATTGTTTGTAAAAAGTGCAACATAACCATGCACCCCATTTGTTAGGGGCTTAAATGACCATTTCCACCCCACATAAACATTAAACCTTTTTCTTTTTTTCATCTTCTTACTCTAGTAGATGAAACATTCTTTCATCCTCCTTTGAAATTGTTTCCCCCAAGTTTAAGATTTGATCAAATATTATAGTCTGATTTTTGTTTCATAGTTCATAAAATGTGCTAGACTTATTAAGGAATGATCTCCAATTCTATTAATTTCAAACCACGTTTATCCTGATATCCATCTCGCCATTTAGGTTCTATCTCGATATCATTATTTTCATGATGTTTGATTATTTTTTTTTCAAACATACTTTGAATTTGAGGTTGTAATAGGGTAAGTATTATTATATACAAATGAGGTAGGTCATCACATGATTTTCACCAAATTTTTCTATACTTCTTAGTTATTCAGTGGTGCTTCACACTCGATTTTTCCAACCATCTTTTTTCTATTTTTTCCTTCATATCAACTTGAACCTTAAATCAAAATTCCTTCCTATTTAGTCTTGTTTATCCGGTTATAGCATGGTTACATCATTTTTGGACACCACATGGGCAGGCCATGTATAATAACATCTTTTTAATAATATAAATTTTGACTGTATTTTCTATTTATATTTTTAAATAGACATAAAATGGAAATCACAGTGTTATATGGAAGTATATTGGACCCAAGAAACTTATTAGGTTGTTTTCTCACCATTTGTTGGGAATTTCCGGTGTATAACTTTTCTAACATGACCACGAATCCTTTAAATTGATTACATGAGCTATATGAATTAATTTTTAATGTTATAATTAATTAACTTGGCTGATTATAATGAATGGTTTATTTAATTGGAGTGGTTAATGAAGGATGGTTTCACCAACAAAAATGATTTTTTTGAATTAGAATGAAATGAATTATAGAGTATGGTAATGCAACACCATTGGTTATGATTTTCTAAATGCACACATTGAATTTTAGTGCACTAATATAATTTTGATTTTACGTTGTGATACATAGGATGTGTTTCCTCATGCATTATGTTATATGTATGATTATGCCTCGTTGTTATGTATATGGAGTGGATGAAAAAGAAGCATGTAAGGTTATGCCTCATAATAATAATAATTATTAATATGCCTCAGCATAGGATGTGTACAATGGTAAGGGGTTTTGAGGATGGTGGAAAATCATGCTCCCTCACACTGCATATTGGGTATGGAAACTCACACCATAGATGTTATATGGAAGTTGGGATTTTAATACCATGTTCCATGATTAGACTTATGACTTGATGGATCACTCATCATCCCATGTGTTGTGCCATGACATCTCACATGCTTCTTGGGATCTTGGGTATGTACCATATTTAATGATTTTATAGGATCATTATACTGGTCATGGATATATGAGTTACATCGCGGTCCTGGAAGAACACATATTTTTGGTATATGGATATTTAAATCCTAACATTGTTGGTCCATATTAGTGGATGATATATATATATATATATATATATATATATAATATATGGATATATTTTAGTATTATATATATTAGGATTGTTCATAAATTTTTCTAGAAATGTGCTGAGGAAGGTAGACCTAGAAGGTGTCCTTTAAGAACATGGAATGTCAGGTTATTTTTTCTATATTGTTGACTAAATATATGTTTCTACACATATTTTAGTAACGTGTGCTGCATCGATTACATGTACACACTGTTCGTGGTTTCCAACTAAGATTTCTATTTCACACCCTACTGGGGATTCCATTGGTACCTACGAAGATTATTAGTATTCATGTAGGTATAGGGGAATTAATCATATTATAGGTTACTGTTGTTATTTATTAGTTGAGGAGCATTAGACTAGAAGATTGATCATGTGATCGAGATTCAAGTGGAGTAGTTTTTTTAGTTTTTTTCTTTTATATAGAATGATTATATTCATGTCCCCCCTTTCCCTTTTTGTTTGTCCACATTCCATGTATCCATGTGTAATACCCTTCATTAGATGATTCTTATTATATAATTCAGTTGTTCAATTTACAATATTCTGCTACTTATTTATTTACTTATAAATTTAAGCTTCCACATTTAATAGATTATATATATTTAAATATGATTCAACAATGGTTTATTATTTTTATATCTATTACTAATTTATAATTAATTGGTATAGTCCTCCCAATGATTTTCTTTTACACCCTATCTACATGTCAATATCCTCTTGCATGTTGGGAGGCATTCTTGAGGCCATGTGACGAACCATATTGGGGAATATTTTGAGTGGATCAAAGTTCAGAATGATACATAGTGGCACTAGAAGGGTTTTTTCATTTGTATTAATGTTTGGGTATTCGATAGGTGACTTGGAGTCAAAATGACATGGAATTGATTACATTTCATGAAAACTCTCTCCCATGTATAGTGGATACCCAAATATCCTAGGATGGTAAATTTTATTTACTGATTATTCTATTTATTGTTGATATTAATTCTTTATTGGTTGACTAATTTGTTCAATAATGTTATACATATTTTTATGATGAAAATGATTATTTTTAATAATGTCATGATGCAATGAGGGAATCGTATTTGATCATGCATCATTATTAGGTACTCAAAGGTTGACATGTCCTGATTTTTTTTCATTCCATGTAAATATTTATCATGCATATTCTTATTTAATATTGATTTTGTCTTGAATATGTATTGAATTTTGTGGAAATTTCATTAAGTTATTAGAAAACATAGATGATTCCCAAAGTGTCCGCATTAACCTAATAGTGTTTTCCAATATATATTAAATAAGACAACATTAAAATTTAATTATGTAATGTTGATCCATGGATCACTAGTCACAAGTGGTGGAACATGTTATGGAAAGTGGTAAGTTGATTCCATGATTTGGTTCATAATTAGAATGTTCCTTCATGGAAAAAATTGATATCCATCTCAAAAACCATTTTATGTTTTCATAAAATTTTAAACTAGAACAAATTGACAAATTATATTAGTTTTAATATAATGAAATCTATCTTATATATATTTAATATGGAGAAAAATAAATGAACATGGCCACAGTAGTGGTTATTAGGGTATCTATAACATTAATTAACTATTTATAAAACTATTTATACCACCTAAACCTGACTTTTGAAGCTAGATGTGAGGCTTAATCATTGATATGTGAAATATTTTTACAAAAATTATTTTCAGATTTTAAAACATATCAATTTTTAAACATAAACCAAGGATTCTATTTTTCATTGATGTAATATGACACTATGATGTCCTCCAATCACTCTCCATCAAGGTGGTGAAAACCATGCTCTTAAGGTTTTGTTTCATGTGCCGCTATTGCTTCCTCCAACATTACGGCTTGTGGAGCCTCTTCCAGTAGAAGATATAGGAACTAAATCCTAGTTCAATGAGGGATTTTGAAATATTATTCTTTCCATGAATGATGTATTTTGACATTCTCTGAGCATTCAAAAATTTACACAATAGTTCCATCAACAACATCCTCCCCCCATTTTAAGGTATGGAAGACCTCATGATACCGAGTCATGGGATGAATCAATCCTTTATATATCCAAGAGTTTATAAATTACTCTAGAGTTTAAGGAAATATTAAATGTGTATTTGTTGATAGATTCATCAAAGATGTGGTGGGATGTAATCACCCTGCAAGATCAGCATCTTGATATGGGCTGGAATAATTTTCATACCATCTTCTATTACTATTTATATCCCTAGACATTAAGGGCTCATACAGATAGAAAATTCATTATCCTAAAGTAGGGGATCAAGTCAGTTATAGAGAACACTACCTATTCCATAGATATACAATTATTAGCACTAAAATTAGAGGCTAATCATATTATGGCCTCAAGGAGATTTGATAATGGGACAGTCCATCCATTCTGATCACATGCCAACATGTTCAGGTTTAATACCACTTCTAAAATCGTCAACTATGCCCTTATTATAGATTTTTACTTGAGGGAAGCTGATGGTGTGTTTCATGGATGTATGAAACCTAGAGATATCAGTGGTTATTCTTTAGGGAAGAATATATTCTTTCAGGAAACTCCCAGAGGTAGCAACCATCATCTTCCTCTTGTAGTTAGTTTTCTTATTTATCACTAATATAGTAAGATAGTATAGGACAAGACTTATTGTTTTAGGATATAGTTCAGTGTAATGGATGTGGAATGATGAGGAATATCAATTTCTTCTTAAAATAATTCCCACTAGGGTCTTGCGATTGATTATCTGCACCTACTCTGTAGTCAGGTTTGGGGCCAGTAAGATCATGTCAGGTAGGTTGCTAGAATATCACTAGCTGATTAGGAGAGGTGGTGGTCAGGGAAAATAAATTCAGACTTTTATTCTATGTAGTAGTAGATCCTTATTTCTCATGAAAATTATAATGTAATTCAGATCCATGGTCGATTCTATTTACAAGCATCCCAACCTATGCAATGGGATAAGAGTGATAGACCTTATACAGTTCGAGTAACTATTCTATTTGCATCTACTTTAGTGTCTAGTTAATTTAACAAAGGTGTATCTAACTATTTTATATATGATCCAATAAATGAGACTCTGGGTATCAATATTGAACACTACTATGAAATTATGACCTTATACACCCCATTAGGTACCTGTTTATAGGGTGTTTTAATTTCTAAAGACTATCCCCTTTATATTAAAGGATTCCTTTTTCTGTGGAATATTTTCATCATCGACAAGGAGGGATTTGACATAATCATTGTGGTGGATTGATTAGTTCTCTATCGAGAATATATTGATTTCCACCATTGGAGGATGATGATTACATCACCATTAGCCATTAGGTACATCTATAAGGGTGAATGAGATTTCTATGTTACTAGATTTGGGCCTGAGTAGTAGATGGTGGGATGTGTTACTGTTCAGATTTCTAGACATTTACTTCATGACTTGGGGTTACAATCCACCACTTTTCCTCCTGTAGTGGCTATTTTTTTAGATGTATTATCATAAAAATGATCTCTTATACCTCCAATGTGATAGGTTGAGATTAAATTTCGTCGTACACCAACAGTAGTTCCATTGATCCGTCCTTCTTATAGTATAACACTTATAGTGATTCTAGATCTCAAGAAAAATCTATTGGATCTAAAGGCTAAGGGTTTTTTCTACGCAACCACTTCTCATTTGGTTCCCCTAGTTATTTTTTTCAATAATGAATATGGTAACCTCAGGCTCCATGTAGATTAACATCTTTTTAACCAAACCACGGTAAGGAATCACTACCCTCATCCTAGAATATATGACATATTTGATCCTCCCTGAGGAGAAAATGTGTTTTTAATTATAGATTAGAGGTTAGGCTATCACTAGGTTTGTGTCACGTTGTGTGGAATACCTCACACAACATTCATGAGAAGGTATATTCTCTAAGATTACCTAGATATATTGTTCAGACTCATGACCTCACTTTTTGACTTCATGGATCTTATGTAATGGGTATTTTACACATATCTGTATTCATTTGTGGTAGTAATTATTAGGGAAATTTTGGTGTATTCACCCTCTAGACATGATCATTCCTGTAATCTTGATATTATGATTAATTCACTAAGAGAGAATCGCCTATATGCTATGATTGATTTATTACACTTCTGGATAGACAGGGTACACTTCCTATGACATATCATCTCAGAGTATGGAGTTTCTGTAGACCTAAATAATGTGATATATGTTGTTTCATGGGATTATCCCATGGAAGTCATTGGAATCCAATTTTACATGTGTATAGATTGAAATTATAGACACATTAACTAGAATTTATCACTCCATGTTGTTCTTCGTATAGGATTGACAAAGAATGGTGTGAAATTCATATGATCTGAACCATGTGAGATAACCTTTCCGGAGTTGAAGGTCCATTTGACTATAGTCCCAATTCTGATTCAACCAGAGCTAGGTAATTTTTATACTCTATAATGTGAAACATATGGTATTGGGATTGGTGTTATTATGTTTAGGGACAATCAAGTCATTGTATCATCAACTAATGAATGAACTCGAGAAAAATATTAAAGCATATGTTCTACACAGTTTGAGGCACATTATTCAGGGAGAGAATTTTTTGGTATTCATAGATAAAAAATACCTCACATTAATATTTATATAAAGGGAGTTGAAAATAATGATATTTTGGTGTGTTGAGTATCTATAGTCGTTCGATTTTTATATTTATTACATGACTAGTCAATGCAATATACGAGCAGATACTATGTTCCAGAAGACTCGGACTCAGCTAGTTCAAGAGGAATGTTTTGAATATAAGCACAAGGAAGTATTCTCATAGAATCACCTTGAGGCTGAGGTTGATCAAGTTGAAAACATTCTATTTTCCATTATTGTAAAACATTCTCATCTAGAATGGGTAAGCATGAGGCATTTATCTGATCATGAAGTCCTCGTCCTAAAGGAATGTGTTTTAAATGATAATACGTCTTAATGATGGACCATGGATGGAAATGATACCGTAATATTCCATGGGTGTTCATGGTTCCTTGCAGACATTAGAGAGACGCTGATGTGGGAATTCCACAGCTCGGCATACGCGGTTCACCATGATGTAACCAAAACATGTCATGATCTCGGACACTGTTATTTGTGTCCTATCATGAAACATGAGAATTTTTAATTCATCACTTGGTGTTACACCTATCTATATGTGAAGGTGGTACATATTTTATTGGTAGGTATTTTACAACATTTTTCTATTCCAGAGTGGAAATGGAATGATGTTCCAAGATATTTTGTTTCGGTTCTACCCAAATAACCCAGTGTCCATGATAAAGTGTGGGATTTTTTTGATTGTTTGAAAAGCATCTCATACTTAATACTTATGTGTGATACATTAATGGAATACTAGATAATAAATATGTATTTTTGGAAGGTTTTAAATATTCTTAAAGAACATCTTTCTATCATTTCTGAATGGACGAATCATTTTAGGACACAGTTCTAGAAGGGGTTTCCAAATGCCTTAGGTATATAGGTGCTTATGAGGATGAACTATAGTCCATGGAACAATGTAAATATGTAGAATATGAATCAATATTTGGAGGAAGTGATTCGTGCATGAATCCGTGATTTTGGGAGTTTATGGAGGATATATATACCCCTCATTGAGTTTTATTATAACAACATGTTTCAGGATACCATCGAGATGGATCCTTATAAAGGATTTTATGGTAGGTCGTTCCAATTAATTGTGTCCTAGAAATACGATATAAAGATAGATATGCTGGTTCCACTTCTCATTCCATAGACTATAGGGAAATTTAATTTTATGAGGAAGTTCATGATGGTATCTACACCGAGACAACAGTCATATTTCTAGCAGACACTGATGATCACTCGAGTTCGAGGATAGTGGCCTTATTTTCACAGGATTCTAAATTAATCTATGAAATATATGTATTTGAAAGTAGGGTAATAACTTTTTGAGTATTGATGGACACATAAAGGTTTTGAATGAAATCACACCATTTGATATCAAGTTTTCACAACAACAGAGATACTGGTCCTTGAATGATGTCATTCATGTATCTCAGCATCACCTATATTATCCAAAACCATCACACATATTTCATCCTGATGATGTTCAATTTTATATAGATGATTCCTTTTGAGGTGTACCAAGTGTGTATAGTTAATAACAGCTTGAGGACAGTCCAGATAATGAATTTTCCTTTAGTATGGGAACTATTGTATCATGATTGAGTATAGAATTAGACCTACGAATGGGACGATGATGTATGATCTTAGTGGTCAAAACTCTTCGCCAATGATACCTCTTTACCCCATAAATGGTAACTTAGGGAATATTTTCATTAAAGTGGGAAGGTTGTAAGGACCAAATTTTCAAAAAGGTATTTATTTTTTTTAGATTTTAATCCTTTTTTAATCTTGTTAAAAATGTAATAAAACCAATGGGTTGTACCAAGAACGTTTGAGGATTGTGTGGATCATGATATTCGGAAAAATGTGCTAAACAACTGGATCACACTATTAGAATAAACCATGATACCTAGGTCAAAAAGATTGTTTTAACGATTTATGGGAAAATAATTGTACAATTGAAACCCTGTAGGTTGTCTACAATTGTGAGAATCTAGTAACATAGTTGTATACAAAACCTATTGTTTTTTATAGTCATTTATTTCATGGTTTGTAAACTTTGTACCTAAAAAGTTTTCCCCTTATTATGGGGTTAAATGACCATTTACCCCCACTAAATCATTTAGAATATTTAATTTTTTTCCATCTTCATCAAATGGATGGGAAATTATATCCACCTTTTTGGTGCTCTCTTTCACCCAAAGATAGGCTTTGAACTAACATTTCACTTTTTTTCCATTTCACGATCTATTGATGGTATTAGAAACCTTGGGGTATTCTCTCCTTTCCAATTACATCCTATCTAACTTTTTCTTGATGTTCATTTCTCTATTTAGGTTCTAGTTAATTTTCTATATATTCCAATGTTTGGACCCTTTCTCATATCACTTCCAGTGAGATTTTAATTAGAGGATTATATCATGAAAGGTATCATCTATGGCCTTGAGGTAGGTAGTCTCATTATTTTCCCCATATGTTTCTGTGCTTCGTAGCTATTCTGTGGTTCTACATGTTGTATTTTTGGAGTACATCATTTTAATAGAGTCCATCATTCCAATTTTATCCTTAAACTGTAATTCATGCCTATTGAGTCTTATTTAGTGGTTTATATGATGGTTACCACATTTATGGCCACCCCATGGGTGTCAAAAGTAGAAATAAATTTTTAAAAAAAATATTTAAAGATTTCATATTTATCATTTTTCATTGACATAGAATGAAAATTTTATATTTATATTGGTGTTATTAGGACACAAAGGACATATTTGGTATTTCGCTCAACCTATATTGGAAATTTCCCATTTAGTCCTTTTCCCACATTACCATGACACATATAAATTCACACCTTGATCCAAATGAATTGATTTTCAATGTATTAATGAATGAAATGGGTTAACTATAGTGAGTAGTTTAACCAAGTGGAGTGGATAATGCCTTTTGGTTTCCCCACCTTAAATTAATTTGATTAATATGAATGAAATGCTTAATGGTGAGTGGAATGCCCCAAAATTTTATGAATTTCTAAATGAACACTTTGAATTGTAATGAAAATCTATAAATGAACATGTCCATTGAGATACATGTTATGTTTTTCCTCATGCCTTCTGATGTAAATATGATTATGTCTCACTTATATAAATTGGGATGGATGAAAACGTATCCTAGTATGTTTTGAATAATAAAAATCATAGTTATAAATATGCCTTTATAGAGGTTATGTATGATGGTATGGTGTGTTAGGAATGGTATAAAATCACACTAACATATAATGGGTGTTGATTATGGAATCTCATTACATTGATACTATTAAGACATTGGGAATTAAATTCCATGATCCATGATTAGAGTTCTGACATGATGTCTCACACACCATCCTATGTGTTTCTTCAAGAAGTCTCACACTCTTATTGGGATGTTGGGATTGTACCCTATTTCATGAGCTTCTAGACTCATTAGACTGGTCATGGATGTCTATCTTATACCTTGGTCCATCGAAAACTAGAAATATAGGTATATGGCCACTTATGTCCTATCACACATGATTTATACAGGTGTATTCAAATATATATTTATAATTATAATATATATATATTACTATTTTATATATTGTTAGTGATGAGACATGTCTTTTGAAAATGAGCTAAAAATGGTTGACCCACCAGGTGTCCTTTAGGAACCTGAGTGGGTTTATTATTCTTTTCTCCCTTGTCAAATAAAATAATATTACTACCCACTATTTTCTATAACCACTTCACAGTTTATATATAGACACCATTGGTGGAGGCCTGCTAAGAATTTTATCTCACACCCTACTTGGGATGCCTTTGGTACCTAAGAAGATTATCTTTACAATAGTAGTGATAATGTAATGTGTTCTTCAAAAGGTTTTCAATATGATAACATGTCATTTCTTTTTGGGATAATAGGGTCATGTAAGAGCTTGGGATTCTTCTGACGCATATTTGGTTATTTTTATTCATTTTGTATAGCATGAGATTATATCAATTCACCAATTTTTTTTTATCAAAGTGTCATTCATCCATGTATTAGAAATTTCCATAGGGTCTTGTGATTATATTATTCATTTTTTCAGTATAATATATTCTGTCGCTTATTAATCAGTCAAATATTTATGCTTCACCATTTATTCAATTATTTATATTTACATATTCATATGTTGTTGTCTATTAATTTTTAATATTTTTTTCCATTTTGATTAGAGGATAGAGTCTCCTCACCAAACCACCTTTACACCCTCTCTTCTAGTCAATATCCTTTGTCATATGGAGAGGCATACCAGATACTATGGGAACCACCTACTTTTGGCATAGTTAATGTTGATTCAATATCAAGATGTTATAATGATCATATTCTCTAGAATATATTTAGATCTTTTTGAATGAACATATAACAAATACAATTATTATTTTCATGTATGTCACCCATTTCTCTATAATGAAGTTTCCACTATATCATTAATGATGAAATTACCGTAGTTAGAACCAAAACATTTTTTGGTTAATTTTCATCGTGAATCATTAATGATCATGAGGTATAGCTAACACTATTTCATTTTAAATGTTTTTTTCATCATATTTAATTATTCTATGCGTCACTATATATTACAAGTCATTCATTAGGGACAAATGATGTAATTATAGTTGTGATAACTATCCTTATCATGAGTTCCATGATATTTTTTAACATTCAACTTTCCAAATAATCTCATCTCCCTTTTATGTGCACATGGTGGGTTTATTTTAATGTTGTGAAAAATTATCTAAATTTTTTAGATAATATTCATCCTAACTAATAAAATATACTGATCTTTATTTTGTTGGTCATTTTGATCCAATGATCAATAAAATCCTTATTTGATGAATCTAATGATATAATGTTGCATAAAATTATATCAATAAAAAAACATTTTTATATAAAAAAAATCATACCTTTTAAATTTTTCATACAACATATTCTTATTTAGGGTCATGATATTTTACTGAGGTGATCTTTGTGATCTTTCCTTCACATTTAATATTTATTAATATCATATGAAATGTCTAATAGAAATAGAATATGTCATTATTTAAATTCTCAATTATTTAAATCATTTATGATAGTGGGGTTCTAATAAGACCAAATGATGTCAGTATAAATTTATATTGTTCAAAACCTAACAAGAATATTATTTTTTGAATATCCTCCTTATATAATATCAATTAGTGATTTTAAGAATGTTTCCAAATATTGTAATATTATTTACCGTGACATAGTTGACCGAACAAGCAATAAATACTATGTACATGACCCTTATTCTTGATAGGAATCCTGGCATTTTCCCGATAATCAATGTCCAATAATATCAACCCATATTTTCTGTTAACTAAAAGGATTAGTTAACCTAATGTTGATTTGATTGGATAAAAAATTTCTTTATTTAAACTATCTTGGAGATTATTCTTTAATTCATATAACTCAATAGTGGAAATCCTATATAGAGTCTATAAAACAGTTGTATCACCATGTATGAGTTATTTTGAAAACTCAATATCATGATTCGATTGATGAAAATGAAATTATTTAGGAAATATATCAGCAAAAAACCATAAAATAAGAATATATTCTATGATTAGTTTCTCCCAAACCATCAGAGATAACCACCTCATTTGAGTTGGAGTCAAGACTGACATAATGATTTTAATTTCACTTATTAGTAATTATTTATCATCCCACTAATAAGAGGGCACATATTGGTTTATAATATAAAAAATTACATATATTTGTTAGTAATTTTTATGGTATTAGTGTAAATAAATTCATTCAGTGCCTATGATAACATGATATTCAACCATATTGAGAACATCAAGGTCTAAAAGATGTATATTCCCACCAAAATCTATAGGATAAAAACCATAAACCTCATATTATATCACAATAACATTAACTAATTTAACGGTTATTTCAAAATATTATTTTTTGGGTGGTATTTTGGTACCTTTATCAAATTATTTTTTATATAGATGAATTGTTAGATCTAAAATGAAATAATAGATTATTGTTTCTTGAGTTTATTTTAATTATACCTTTAACGACATCATTTTCAATATCAACAATTGTAATCACGTGATATTTTCCTTTTTTCATGACATAATATTCTCTGGGAATCGATCATTATCATTAATATACATATATTACTACTTCTTATCATAATTATTATTAACCATTTATTTGTGGCTCTATAGTTTGTTCAGTGAAATCATTGTATCATTCTCCCTATTCACATAATTTTTTAACATCTTCCTATAACTATGGAATTATATTGCATAATTTTATTCCATTACACACATAAAACATTTTCCAATACCATAATTAAAATTTATATAATGTCTACTTCCACATATTGAGAATATGGGAAATACCATTTTTATAATCCCCATAGTTTTTATAATTTATGTTATATTCTATAATTATTTTCATTTCACAACCCATATATTGATGGGTAAATACAATCCCAATTTTCACTTCTATATCTCATCGAATTATATCCTATAATATAAAAATGTCCCTTTTTGATAACTCCATTTTGAATCTTTGTTTTCATCAATTGAAGAATCATGAAATCATACATTTAGTGTGGATGAAAATAAGAGAAGCGTCTATTGCAGGCCACATAAAAATTACCTCATATGTATTGTTTCTTCTATCATATTTATGTGTTAACTCATAGAATTAATTATATATTATTTTTTGGAGAATTAATTGAAATTAATTATTGTAAAATGTGATATTAAACATATCCCACTACTTGGAGTAAATTTCATCACATTGGTTTATGAAATTTATAATAGTCTTTGATTAATCTACTTTGTTGTACAAATGATAAATAGGAAAACAAAATTCTTCATGATCTCATCACGGGAGAGTGGGAAATAACTTTTTAATTGTAAAAATACATTTCTCATCAACTTGTATATCTTTAGGAAAATTAAATACAACTGGATGTTGCCTTATGATGGACACAACATAAAACTATTCCCTCAAATTCTTGATTGGAAGCTCATCATGATTCATATCATGAGATATTTCATCTATTATAGAAATACAATTTTTTATTCAAGATACCATAACATTTTTTTTATTATGAGGAAAATATATATATTACAAGCCATTAATCATTTTTGATGTTCTTTTGTATTCAAAAAATTTAGTAAACCCACAAATAATAATGTGGGAAATAATAATCAAAGGGGGAAATAATATAGTCATAGTAAATAAATTATAGGTTCTCTAAAACAAAACTCATTGTCAATCTATAAAATAGTAGTTTTAAAATTGGTTATTAATTGTTAGCATCCACTAAAATTATCCATAATAGATGAAAAATTGTGAACTAATAGACACATATCTTCAAGGATTTCCAAACCTGGTATATAGTTAGGAAAAAACATTGTTCATTATAATGATGGATGATATATAATTGGTTAACTATTTTCGAGGTTATTACCCTTGAAATCATATGTTCCAAAACCATGCTATCATGAAGTATCTAGACATAGATTTTATTCTAGGGAAAAAAATCCATTATTTAATGTATCATTGGATTTTACCCTTTAAATATGATTATTCCAAGGGTTATCACATAATTTATCCAATCCTAGTACTAAAATTTAACTAAATATATATATGATTCCCACAATAGTGACCATACATTTCTACTCTAAGTATTATATCTTAATAGGTGAATACTAACTAAATAATATAATACTCTAGTACATAATAATATAGGTTTATTTTCATTGGAATCATGGATACATTATCAACATGATCATAAGAAATAAATATCATCTCCAACTAATATCTTTATAATTATAACCAGTATTAGGCATATCAAACAAAAAACCATTCATTATATTTAGGGGGAATGAAAACATAAGAAGGTGTGTTCTGATATACATAGTAAGGGTTTGAAATAATGATATCATTGATCACTTAAACATAAAATGAGAACAAGGGTATGATATCATGTGTATGAAATTTTAAAACCATACACTACATATCATACATTATAACCATGAGTCATTGAATAAATCCTGTAGGTTTATGAGAAAATAATTCGGAAGGAATCAATGAATATCATCCCTGAGAGCATAACATTTGGATAAGACATATGTTTTTGGAATATGAAAAATCAGATAAAATAATTTCCATAATAAGAAATCAATTCTATTACTATCATAGTGAATTTGTTTAACTCTCCATTTTATCATATCATTTGTCATAGTTCACTACCAGAACTCTCATAGTAGTAAAATCCACCTTCCAAACTCACTTTTCACCATATTCAAGTCCATAGTATACTGTGATATATCCATATACAATGATTTAATTGGAAGGATATATAATTCATAGGCTAAATATCATGAAATCATAAACAATTCATATGTTCCATAATATTATAAATCCTGCATCATATGTCATCACATATAAAATTGACAAAAAATCATAAATATTTCAAAATTTGATCATAGCATTACCCAATGAAAATGAAACAGTTTCATTGAATTATTTTTATCCTAATCATGAACCATCATAAAAAATGACAATGATGGTATCTGTTTAATCCTTGGCATGTTTCTCCCTTAGTTGACTGAGTCGGTTGGCAACCTAACCATAGGGGTGCATCCCCATATTCTATAGGCTACAAACTAGTGGTGAGGGACTACAGAATATAGTGGTAAGAGTATAACCTATAGTAATGAGTAATATTAAAAGAGTAAAATAATATAAAATTATAATTAATATCAAAAAAATATGAATTAATTATTAAATATCCAAATTTGGGAATGGAAAAACTGAATAAATCAATATAATTAATTAATAATGTAATGAAAAAATGAATGTATCTAAATTACGAAGTGAAAGTCATACTGATGAAAAACTATGAAAAAATAATAATGAAACCTAAATACCCAGGTACAAAACCCCATGTTAGTCACATATTCAATATCCCAACCAACCTAAAAGACAGAAATTAACAACATGTTCCCTTTCCCTTTTCCAAACATTCATCCCTAAAATATTTCTAAGTAAAAAACATTGATTTGTCTAGGGTGTGAGTACAACTCAATAGGCATAAAATACCACGTCTAAAACATATCAAAATTGATAAACATAATTCTTGAAACAAATATAATAACATTTTACTAATTTTACAAATTAATACAACACTTGATAAAAACAGGAAGGCCCTCATATTATGCGGTGACACTCGGGGCCAGGCCTAAAACAACATTACCACCTTTCCATATATCTTATTCTAATGGGGGATCATCTTAAATCAAGATAGATCAGCCAAATAGTAGCATATTATCCTTCCAATAATGAATCACATATATGATATCATAATCCAATGGCCTCTTCCATCATGATAACCAAAATCTCACACATTAGAAATCAAACTAAAAATAAAATGAATAAATGGCCTCATCTCGTAGTCTATCAATAATCTCACACTCTAATGTCCAGTGACGATGAATATATTGCTATTAAATTTGATACAAATACAAACTCCTTCCTCAGGCATCATGTAAAAGTTCTTATATACCTTAGCCTAAAAAAAATATGTACCATGACCTCAATCATAAACATAAATAATTAATTGTATCCAAAAGAACTAAACAATCCACAAATCATCATTTCTTCTAGAATCAATCACAAAAATGACATAAAAAACAAAAGATAATCAAGAAATCAAATGTCTAATAAAAATACATTCTAGATATATAATCATATGTCAAAATCATAAATTTATCAAATTACCATTTTTCCTTCCAAGTTCATTTCAATATTTCGTGTTCCCAATTATCATCATAATTATATCAAACCTATATCATTTGTCATTTAAAACTATTAAAATTGTAATATAAGTAAACCTAAATACACAAGGTGATTCTATAAAAACTAATCAGACAATATATATGGTATTCCATTTCACAAGATTATTCCAATAATAGATTAGTTTATGAAATTTATTCCAGGGATATAACATCTTATTGACAATGACTAAACTAGGTACATGTGTGGTACAACTATCAGGAAAACCCAAGTCTCGTTCATCATTCCTATTGACCCAAAGGGATCCAATGGATGGGATAAGATGTACAATAATAATTTAATAGGTATTGTCCAATTTATTTCATCACACACGTGATGTTCCATTTTGATTTCATATATTTCATATATAATTATTAATTAAATTAAATACATGGGATAGATTTAATACCTCCCACAAATATTTGGTGATCAAACAATTCATCAAATATGTACCACTAAAAAGAATAAATGCGTATAAGTTCTGAGCAAGAATCCAAAATCACATCATGTCATGTTTGACCCCCAATACAATGGTTGTCACAATATTACACTACTATAATGTAGTGAAATAAAAGATAATGGAAATATTTGAAAAAACACACAAGAAATGTATTTTTTATTAGGAAATCCAAAATGGAAGATGATACTCAAAAAATGCCTAGATATTTTTAGGGCTCAATAGTGGAGGGCTGAAACGGATGACGAATGTAATCCTAAGAGCTTCATGGAATTAAAATTTCCCTTATTGTGAAATACATGGTGTGTAAATGTATTACATGTTGTGTATTTTCTATATTTTCATTATGAAGAATATCATACTTCCTCGGTTGAAATTAACATTCCTCAAACATTACGTGATGGGTATTGTATATTCATGGAATGTAATCTATTCACATCATGAACATAATCAAGGATTATATTCCTTTAATGACATCTTCTTGAAGATAATTAGATGTGGTGTTATATATTTACTTAGCATGTAAATGTACAACAGATAGCATCAAACCGAATATTATTAAAAGAGACCACCTGACCATTAATGCCTTTAAAACTTATGGGAAACATCATAATTCAATTTACCATGTTTTTACTCAGACTCTCTTAATTCAAATAGACATAAATCCTTGATCTTTAGGTAATTTCACCCATCAAAATGTCTCTATCTATGAACAAGATTTGGCAAAAAAGGTTTTATGAAAAAGGAAAATACAAAAAATTGGTTTAAAAAATTAAAGGTGTGATGTTCATAGAAAAATACTCGATCTTACAACCTACACAACATATTACACCACTCCCCTATGATGCTCTATGAATCACTGTAGGGTCATGGTTAATATGTATGACCACTATTCTGTGAAATCTAACTACCACTCCTATGTATCAGCTTGAACACACCCATGATAAAATTTCACTAATCAATTGGTATAGTCCTACCCCATATATAATTCTCTCTCATATCCAAATACTATATCAAATCATTCTAAAAGACACATCTACAACAACCACGAAGTCCTCATATAATACCACATGAGAAGGGTCAGGATAATATCTTCAATGAAATTGCATGCAAATCATTTCAATAATGGTGATTTATTTATATATAATGTATAATTATTACACCCCAATATCAAATTTTTCTACAATATCAAATACCTCTCCAATCATGAGAACTATCTTTACCTTTTTGATGACATCGAATTTCCCCAAATTAGGTGGAACCAAGAAAAAATTATGATGACCAACCTAAAACTCCAGAGTTCATCTCTGATGGTTAGCATATAAGTTATTACTACTGTATGGGATCACCAACCACCTATTTATCAGTTGATAAATCTTAGGAATCACCAATATGAGACTAAATATATAATACACCAACTCACCCAAATCTAACCAACGAAGATGAATACAAAATAACCTACCATAAAAATCTTGGAATGGAGACATTATTATTGACGATTATAATCTTTTATTGTATAAAAAATCAATAAGTTCAATATAATGATCCCACAAACCCGAAAATTGTAAAACCCAAGCATGTAAAATATCATCCATAATCATGATGGTCTACGAAGATTGACTTTCATTCTTTGGACATTAGGATATTCTCAGAAAAACCTATATTCCACCAATCCTTCTGTAGAACATTATAAAGGTTAGATAATAAATTATGATTTTTACATTAAACTTCAATCCTCATAGAATCAATGAAATGATCTGTCTCATTCATATAGAGACAACCAATATCATCAATAGTCAAGGTATTAATGATTGGAAAGTAGTTAGATACATTCATTATCAGAACATCCATCACACATTCTACATAATTTATATATATTTTCATGGGTAATACTATCAAAAAATCGATAATGACATCATTCCATTTCCATTTCAGAAAAGGAAGAGTCTCTAAAAGCTATGATACCATCTGATTCTTGTATTAACCTATTTATTTTTTAAACATTTATCATTTGATCCTTGTAACTCGTTCTTCATTTGTTACCAATAGTGTTCTCTAATAAGATCCCAAAATATATTTTTTAAACTCGGATACACATCCTATCTAGAATTCTAACACCCTATATTCTTCTAATTTTGTAATATCAATGGAACCTATAATAGGACATATAAATGAATAAAATTTTTTCTTCCAATTGACCATCATGATGGTTGATCCCCAACATATATTCATTCCATAGAGCTAAGTATTATAATGAAAATTACATTGATAGATTGATGTGATCATGAAAAACTAGTATCACATATGATGAAGTCAATGAAACTCATCAATTGAATTCTTTAAAATCAAGATGCATATTTTTAAAGTGTTTAATAATCCATCGGAAATCCCAATATTCCCACACATGCTTTGTCTGTTTTATTTAGATCATGGAATTAATAAAGTAATTTCTTTTTCTTTTTGTCTAAGGCAGATCAAAATCAAAAAAAATATAGATAGTCAACAAAACTGCTCTATATAATGTTTTGGTATCACTATGAAAAGATTTAATTGATGATCTTGTGTTTAATTTACAATAAAAAAATCTTTTGTAAAATAATGTATCGCTATCATCACATGCCATATACTAGTAAAACTATATGAAGATCATGTGTATGATAATTCCTATCATGTGGTATCAATTACAGAGATCCAATAGGAACTAATGTGTCGTCCTGTGTCATAATTCCTCAGATTCTATCATTGGATACATCACATTACTCAATATATTGCTTACCAGGCACTAGAAAAGTAATTATTTGTCATGTGGTCAGCCTTATTTTAAACTAATAAAACGTTCTCTCATATTAATCGAACTGAACACATTTCAACCCTTTCCATTTCGTCATGGACATAGATCATTCCAGATAAGAGATGTCCAATATAAAATGATGATAACAATCTGTTAGCCCAATAAATTTATTAATCTAAAATTCATTATTGGGCCTCTCCAAATATATAATGGTTGAAACATTCTCTAGTACCACTGAAACTCCGAACATTGAGATAAAAAGAACCAATAATTTCATTTTATCAAAATAGAAAAATTATTTCTATAGCTTGGAAAAACAATGATCTCTTGGCGTACTCACAATGATGTCATGAAGTTGGGAATTATATTCAATAGATTTGATGTACACTAACATTCCATTGATTAAAAGCACCAAAAACATATCCAGGAAAATATGTAAGATCATATTCATAAAGGCCATGAATATGGAAAATGAATTCATCAAATCAAATGGAATCACTATGAACTCATATAACCTATTTGTAACATCTCATCATGGGTTCCACATATTGGTTCCACTATCTAGAATGAAACGTGACCTCATGTGTACCTCCAAGTACCCCAGAAGCTACAAACATGGATTGAGGGTCGAATATATATATATATATATCAGTGAGAAAATACCCCATTTATAAAATCATAGAAACATTTGAAATCATTGATAAATAGAAAAATCTTAATAAAAAAGCTGGATAGTAACATAATCAATATGACCTATATCACATGAAGATCCAAGATCCTGGGAAAATCACACTAAAACAAGAAGTAGATATGACATTCTATATAAGTGTCAAATTTCAAATAAATAAACAAATTAATGAAATTCCCAAAAATCCCATGACGGGAACAACATCATGTTTGTTTCCATAATCTATGCTCCATCCCAACTCGACAATCTAATATAGGACTCTTTCCCTTATATTATTCTAAATAAAGAAAGTCAATTCGTGTTCCGATCTATCAACACAAGTAGGGTACAAGTAAAACAAACTAGTCCATGACTAATGAAATCAAAAAATATTCATTCAATAAAGTGTATAATGTTGTGTAAATGACATGATACAAATGAAAAATTTAAATGTTTTTATAATAAGTTATTATTTATTTAACCCCATAAATCCTCAGGTTTATGGGGAAACTCAAACTAATAATACCTACTCTATCCCATGATAGATTCTGTAAATCCACCAATGGGATATAAAATTTCATTCAATTATGGATTTAATTGACCATTTAATATTCCATTACACATTAAAACATTGGTGTTCTATAGTATCATTTTGGAACCCCATGGTTATTTAGAGCAACCGTCAATGTCCCAAAACTCTATAATCTTAAGAAATAAATAAATATTTTGTGTTCCTCGAGTAGTGGTCTGGATTCCTATGTGTATTTGGATCCATATTCCATATCCTAAAACATTATTCCAAATATCGAAACTCATGGTTCCACATTCTCAGAAAATATAAATTCAATTTACCTTTTTCATTATTTACCGAATTTCAGAAATTCATTTCTAAACCATGTTAACAATTTACTTTTATCCACCATGCTTAATCTATCATTCATTATTTCCAATATATCAACACTACCTCGTGGTTTACCATCATGTACGCTCTAAAAAAGATCAACATGTCCAGTGTGACTTGTATAGGGTTTCACAATCACAAGGGAAATAAATTACTTTATTCAATTTAGAATGTAATTTCTTTAAATAAAAATAAAAAATTCAGTATTTCCTACGTGAAATTTTAATCATGAATATGTGAATTAAAAAAGAAAACATCTACCTAATGATCGTTGATGAAATCTCACCAACCAGAAAACCCTTATTTAGTACAGAATGATCAAAATCAACACTACAAAAGAGATCTAGGATAAAAAACTAGGACCATGATCCAATGAAACCCAACCATTAAAAAAATATCTAAACCATGTTCAATGAAGGAAAAAATAATACCACATCATCGAAAATGGTAGAAATGGAGAGAGGAAATCAAACATGGAAGAATTTACCTACCAATGAGGCATTGGTTGTTCAACCAAATATTCTATTCACTGGTAAGGTAGTTTAAGAATACCTTAATTCCTCTAGGGATAGTCCACAAATGATGAAAATAAGGTTAGTCTGAGAAAGGATTTTTTTGGTTAAAATTACAGGTTGACGAATTATAATAAAATTATCATGGGATTTAAATCTGACATGCATAGTTTCCTGGGAGGAGGTACATGGTTTTTCAAACCATCCCACCGAACCATGTCGCCATACTCATTGGGTTAATGGTTTCTCATAGGTGGAAAATAGTTTGAAAACCCATCTACCCAACATAAAACCCCCTCTATTTTATGGTTCATGGTATTGGTAGGGAGGTCTCATATTTTTGAGAAAAATTAACCCACCCCTTATGCCACAAAAAAGATATGCATGGATTCCTAGTGAAAAGAACATAGTTTTCCCTTACCATGAAAATATTGTGCATTACCCAATGAGTATTAAAAATTTTATAATTTTAGATGAAAAACCTCAAAAAATGAATAAAAACATTGTATAACACATGAATGGTAAAATATTTCCTTAAAATGAGAATGAAAAGTCTCTATAACGGTTGGTATTATAAAATATCTACACCATAAAATAGATCTTCTTCAAGTAGTACTCCCAAAATTCACAATTATTATGAGGTAAAATGGGAGTTACATTGGGCCCACATATCTTCCTTCCTATCCCATGCTTCACCTTGAACACGGCCACAATCCCAAAAAACTCAGAATATTGAAATAATATTTCCTAAAATCACATCCATATTATGATCCATAACAATAATTAAATGATCATAATAAGACACATAAACCTCAATATCAGCATCATCAATTTTGATCCACTTATTATGGTAGGCGTAATACTGTCAATGCTATGAAACATGAAAAACATTATGAATAAAATTATTTATCTATGTAATATCCAATTGGTTTTCCACTGATATTTTCCTCTCTGTAATCTCAAAATTTGAAACAATCCTTGAAACCAACATTCCTTACCCACTAATCCTCTGGTGACCCAATCATTGTGGTTCCAAAATGAATACATGATAAAAAATAAAAACTCAAGGGTCCATTGACATGGATCATCATATGAAATCTTCATACGTTGAGAAGTAGCCATATGTTTCTAAAACAATTAAAACATTTCCAATAACTCTTGTGTGAGACTCGGTCTTAATAACTTAGAGTCACCTTCCTCCATCTATAATAGATGTGACATGTATGACCTACTGGAAACGGCCTCATATGTTTTTAAATGAATTATCTTTTGAGAACTATTATTATAGGAGAACTCAATTAGTGCTATGTGCTTCTCCATGACCCATCCAAGACAATGATGGATACATATACCATGTCCTAGAATTACAATAATATACATTCTAACTACCCATCTGTTTGTGGTTGAAATGTTTTATATATAAAAACCTGGGAACTGAGATCCTTCTATAAATCATTATTGAAGAATGAAATAATATGTGAATACAGATCTAAAACTACACTCCCCACTACACTAGGTAAATTGAAAATATACTGAGCATACATGTCCCAAGATTGATCCACTGTGAATGTATCTAGAATATTCCATATTTTGGAAACATTCATCAATCATTCCATAATCACCCATATAACATCATTTTATAGTGTCCTTCATGGAATACCAATGTAGATATCTATTCTAATGTCATCCTATAACTATTTAAGAATAGTAAATTTCTATTTTAATCTATAGGGTCATTTATTCTTGTCCATAACTTATAAACAGGTGTAATATTGTCTCATAAACCTAGAAATAAACATTTCATTCTTGAAAACCAATATTGTCATTATAGGTCATGGTGCATTTTTTTCAAACTAGGATGTACTCACCACACCGAGACATGAAACTCATACATCATTTCCTCTCACAAACTCAAAGTAATAATAGAATGGTTATAAACATAGATAGTCTCATCATCATCCATAGAAAAATCAGAAGTTGAATCCCCACCATTAAAACATTACCTCTACCACAAACTCTTTGGATTGACATATTTCCTCTTACTGATCAAGATTACAAGTGTGGAATCAATAGATAATGATACAAGATTATTCTTCCCCCGTCCCTCCTGAAACTGAAGATGCATCTCAGATAGAAAAGTCATCATCTTCCTCTAAAAACTATGATACTGAACTACCTAAACAAATATATTGTTTCTCATAGTTTTAGTAGTATTATTTCCCTTCCAAGGTGAATATTCTATCTCAAAATAAAAATACAATATATAATCAATCCACCTTCAATATCAATGATTTACGAACCACTATGAAAAGAAATAAAATATGATATTTTTAACAATATATATAGTAATATTTTTTCTAATAATAATTTCAGATAACACCTTGAGGAATAAACCACCACACTTAACTTGATATCATATAAATGGTAATTAAATTCATGTGGATCCAATTTTCATCAAAAATATTCCACATCTACATCTTCTTGCATCAACACTACTACTTTACTTATCATAGATGCCTCAAAATACATGGTATAATCATCAGCTATCTCTGATTGGATCATAATTGGTGAGGTAGTCAAATTCCTCTTCAAATCATTGAAATAATTATCAGATGCTTTATACAATTCAAAAATGATCCCCATCTTGGTCGATCCTCAATGTGTTGATTCCAACTTCTAAAAGCCATGGATAAATCTTAGATAATGAACCAATAAACCTAGTAAGCATCAAATATAAAAACATTTCATTAGATTATACCGATAAATAATTGCCTAAAAATTATCATGGTCCCCTACACACTTTCCTAAGAGATGATGTTACCCATTAAATATTCCTAGTTGTTCCAGAATTGACACTTGGATATCGTAGCATTTGATGCTGCTCACTCAGTGTACTCAAGAAGATGTTAATATGTTGGGAATTTTATTCATGTGTCTTAGATTGGCCAATGATTTAATTAATTAAAACAACCATAAACTGATCCGGGTACATGTGATAGGTTCGGTTCGGTAGGGATATTAACATAGAAGGACGTTTCATCATCCCAAAAGGCATTAAAATGAATTCATATAGTTCATAACGAATTTTAAAAGTTTTCAATGTTATATCATAAGGTATAAATCTCAACTGATGATACCCTAGCATCATGTCAATCCTGGATAAAACACAAGCTCCTCTCAACTGGTCTAAGAGATCAATGATAGAAAAATAGGATATTTGTTCTTCATAGTCTTAGGGTTTATGTTTTTGTAATCAACACACAAACTCAAGTTCCCATTATCCTTATTAGAAAACAATACTAGGGAACCCAAGATGGTGTAGTTAGATAGATGAACCAATTATCCATAAAATCTTCTAGCTAAGTCTTATGTTACTAATCCTCTATTGCACCGTCAGATAAGGTGGAGTTGAGACCAACTCAGCTCTAAGCATAAGACAAGTTATAACCTCAACATCCTTCTTTAGTCGAATCCATGAGAAATATTCATTAAATATGTCCTATAACTAGTTCAATATGGTGGAAATATATAATTCTTCACACTCCCATCATCTTGAAAAAGACATGCAACCTGGGAAGTGATATCCTCACGTTTCTAATGATCTAGCCTTGCATGGCCTTCTTGGATATCCAATTTGACAATGAATAATACAGTTACCATAAAGAGATATAAAGGTCAATATAATATGCTAAAACATAATGTGGGATCATTATTATACAAGGAAATTCCTACCCAACATAATGTCAAAACCATACATGTTGGGTATCAGAATATTTCAAAGGAAATTATACTCCACTACCTTTAGATAGAAACCTTTGAATAAATAGATTTCCCTTGACTGTACACCCAGTGATGTGACGATCATCATAATCACACTCTAAATAATACACTATCATACACAACCGGTAAATAGTTTGTGAAGATATAAAATAATCATAGGCTCTAATATTTTAACACCCCCAAATGATAAAGGTTTAAATAGTAAATAATATGACTCATGTCAATAAGGTGAACCTTCCTTTTTGGAAGCCTACCTGATTAGAACACAATAGTTAATCGTGCATGGATTGTAGTAGTGATGAGGACGGGTGACTTTCTGAGAAGTTTCCCAGGGTCTGTGCGGGTGGGGAAAAAGAACACTGAAAAAAACATTTGTTGGCCTCTGGGGATAGTCATTATTCATATGACTCGTGCGGTCAAGTGGGTGGTCCTCACGGTGGGCACCACATGTCTGTGGGGCAACTGGTGCTACCTAGTGAACCAGGACCCCACGACCATGTTATGGTGGGGCATCTGTGCTGTCACCGGGGCCCAGTTGTTACGTTTGGTATCAAAGGGGGTAACCAAACTTTAATGTGGTGCACTACCCGGGTTGATATGTAAGGCCCACAATGAGGACGTTGTACTATAAAGAATAGGTGATTGTAACACCGTAGAATGATAAAGGGTTAAATGAATAAATTATATGACTCATGTCAACAGGGTGAACCTTTCTTTTCGAGATCCTAACTGAATGGAACACCACATTAGGCATGTTTGGATTGGAGTAGTGATCAGTACGGGGGACTGTCTAGGATGTTTCCTAGGGTGTGCGTGAGTGAGGAAAAATCCCACTGAAAATGACATGTGCTGGGCTATGGGGATATTCATTAGTCAGATGACCCCTGCGGGCCCGTGGGTGGGCCTCAGGGTGGGGAACATGTGTCTGTGGGGAAACTGGTGGTACCTAGCGGGCCAGGACCCAATGACAATGTTATGGCAGGGTGTCTTTGCTATCACCGGGGCCCTGTTGTTACATATATCAAATAAGGAAGTGAAAAATGTACAATCTACAAGAAGTGTACATCTTACTGTCAATTGTCCAACATCACTATCCACAAGTGTATGATGATAAATATGACAATTTTTTTCCCATATTCCATGTAATACGATACAGGTCCCCAAATATGAACCAATATGTTGATATGGGATCTCTAAACATGATGTAATACATGCACCACCTCGACTACCATTATTAGAGGAAATCCTACTACATGACTAATATGGGGTAGATGACCTCCTTCCAACACTCTAACTCTACCTATATTTTTCCTAATTTCCCATAGGATTTGGGTCTATATAGTTCCTTTTTATGTGACCCTTATTTCTACATTCTTGGAACTGTACTACTAGTCTGGAAAATCATTTGAATGTGACCCGACCTACCATATTGGTGAAGATATACATGGTCACTGCTCTAAGTATATGATCTTTCTCCCTTATCACTCTATTGTCCATCACCTATGTTGTATTTTATAGAGCGATGATTCCAAATAAAAAAAGATATACCTCCTAGTCATCCAGGTAAAACCATCACAACAGGAAACATTGATATTTCCAACGAGTCAAGGGCTTGTTGCAAATAACTTGTCAAAATGGGTTATTTTGGACGGGCCGATTACACAATCACAAATAACCATTATTTTCAATGGGCTCTTAACGCCCATCAAAAAATGGTTGGTATGAAATATGTGCCAAACCATGGGTGAGGATATTTGCGATGGGTTCCTATTCCCATCACAAATAGATAACGATGGTTTTTAGTTTTTTCGATGGGATACTTGCCCCGCCCAAATACATTGTCTGCAGGTGGTATTTGTGATGGGGCCCATAACAAATAACTTTCCAACAACCCGCTAAAAATAATGCGGGCAGAGGTATTTCCGATGGGCGTTGTCGCAAATACCCTTGACCCAAATAATCTAACCAATGTATGCCCACATCTATTTTCCACTCATTTCGCTCTTTACTCAACTTCTCACAATATATGTTCTGAAAAATTTTCTTCTATAATTTTTCATTGTTCAAACATTCAAATTAGAGCATTATTCGCAACATTATTACAATATAAAATTCAGTTTCATGGTATTTATCTAATTTTTTCCTATTTTATAAATTAATTTTATTTTAAAATATTTTAATTTTTGTAAATTAGATGTAAATTAAATAAATTAGAATTAGATATTTGTTTTTTAGTATTTATTATTATTTTTGAATAGTTTTATGCAAGTGTTAATGAGAAATAAATTGTATTAAATAGTAATAATGTTATATAATTTTTATTAATTAATAAAAACTAGTATTAATTATTAATAAGTAGTATAAATTATTAATAACGAGTAATAAATTTTATTAATTCTAAATAAATTGTATCGATTAGTAATAAATTGTATTACATAGTAATAAATTGTATTAATTAGTAATAAATTGTATTAATTAGGAATAAATTGTATTAATTTGTACTAAATTTTATCAAGTAGTAATAATTATATATAATTAGAAAATTTTTGAAAAAATTACTAATAATTGGAAATAATTAGAAAAAAGTGGAAACTATTAGAAATATTTTGAAATAATTAGATAAAATATGTAATAATTAGATAAAATTCGTAATAATTATAAATAATTACGAATAATTAGTAATCAATTCATATATTTTGGATTAATTAGTATTAATTAGTAATAATTATTAATAAATATTAATTAATTTAAATGAGTATTAATAATTAGAAATAAATTGTAAACGTTAGTAATAATTATTAATCAATAATAAATTAATGTAAAAAATCGTAGTAAATTGTAATAAATAGTAATAAATATTAATATATTATAATAAATAGTAGTAAATAGAAATAAAAAAATGAATAGTATTTTTTAGTAATTTTTAGTAATAATTAGTAACAAATAGTAAAAAATTGTAATAAATGGATATAACTACTATCAAATAGACATAAATGGTAATAATTAGTAATAATTTGCATTAATTTGGATTAATTAGTAATAATTAATTATAATTAGTAATAAATATTAGTAATTAGAAATAAATTGTAATAATAAGTAACAAATTGTAATAAACTGAAATAAATTGTATTAAATTTTAACAAGTTGTGATAGATTGTAATAAATATAAATAAATAGAAACAAATCATAATAAAAAGTAATAAATAGTAATAACTATTAATAATACGAAAATATTTGTAATAATTAGTAATAAATAGTAATAATATGGACTAATTATGAATAAATAAGAATAAATAAGAATAAATTGGAATAATTAGGAATAACTAGTAATAATTAGGAATAATTTGGTATAATTTGGTATAATTAGTAATAAATAGTAATAAATACTAATAAATAGTAATAAATTATAATAAATAGCAATAAACAGTAATAATTTGTAATAAATAGTAATAAATACTAAAAATATTTTAATTATTAGAAATAATTTGTAATTATTAGTAATAAATAGTAATAAATATTAATAAATAGAAATAAATAGTAATAATTAGTAATAATTAGTAATAATTATTAATATTTGAGAATTATTATGAATAATTAGAAATAATAAGGAATAATTTGGTATAATTATGAATATTTAGCAATAATTAGCCATAATTAGCAACAGAAATGAAACAATATTTATAAATAAGAATAAATAGGAATAAAGAGTATTAAATACAAATAAATTATAAAAGTAATATGTTAGAATAAATAAAATAAATAGGAAGAAATATTAATAAATTGGAATAAATAGGAATAAATATGAATGTAAATTAATAATTTGAAATGATTCGGAATAATAAGTCATAATTAAGATTAATTTGGGTTAATTATGATTAATTAAGAATAATTAGGAATAACTAGGATTAATACATATTAATTTAGAATAATTAGGAAAAATTTGGAAAAATTTGGAATAATTAGAAATAATTTGGAATAAATCAAAATAAATTAATGTATATTAAATAAATAGAATAATTTTTAGTGGATTGGCAGAATTCCTTTTGATTGACACCTTTTATCCATGAAAATTTATACCACTGAATTCAATATGAAAAATATTCTCAGACATATGTTGGACTAGATTTTTCATTGTGATTTTTGTTGGAGAAAGTTGCAAGGAGGTGAGCTGTCTGAAAAAAGAGGATCTTTTACCCGATGACTCATTCAATGAAAACATTCTTAGACTGAAATCACTATGAATAGTATTATATGATGTACGAATACTCATTTTCATACGCACAAGATCATGGATAGTATTTTGAGGAGGCCTCCCAGCTCTCCATCCTTGTGCATACGAAAATGGATATTCATATGTCAATGTAAACATTTTATAGTGCTTTAAGTCACTTAAATTTTCAAGTGGATGAGTCATCGAGAAAAATAGATGCCCCCAATAAGTTGGAAATTGTGCCCCCTGTATATAATAATAATTAGTAGAAATTAAGTGAAATTATTAATAAATAGTTTTAATTATTATAAATCATTATAAATGAGTTTAAATTAGTATAATGTCTTCAAAATTATTATAAATAACTATAAAATAATATAAATTATTATAAATTTCTTAAAAATTGAATTAAATTATCCTCTATTTTATGGGATAGTTTTAATCTTATATCAAATATACAAAATAAGTAATTATTTCATATTTTCTAGAAAAATATGGAATAAGGATGTTCACAACATTTATTATTAGATGATCGTGCGTGGATAACTCAATTCTAGAATCCAAATAGTTCTGGTTCAAATCCTGTGTATATTAAGGGTGTTCAAGACTTCTTATCCTTTTTCATCGTCAAAAACATAATTTGTTTCCGAAGGGACAATTATGTTTAATTGTAAAAAATGTTCTTTCAGGACGTATGCCACATTTTTATACATTGGAATTCATTTATTGTGTTTTGGTTTTCAAGATGATTATGTTTTTTGGTATCAACATGGTGAATGAAGTTCCACAGAAACTATTAATATGTGGGTTCTAGATCCATCACAGTTTCAAAAAATTGTACAAGATGTGGCCAGTATATATGTTCAACAAACTGAAATTATCATGTAGTTGTTTTGATCAGATATTCTCTTTGTTAAAAACAAAGCTACCTAATGAAAATTTTTTCCCTTTAAATTTTTATGGGAGTAAAAGTCTTGTTCGTAATCTGGGTATTGGTTATCAGAAGATTCATGTACGTTCAAATGAATAGTTATTATATTATAGAGAAAATGAGTAGTTCGATAGATGTCCTACATATAGACAATAAAAATATAATGAAGCCCATCCAAGGATGTTGGTATTTTTTCAAGTAAAACAATTGAAATATTTCCCGCTCGTCCCAGATTGTAGCGTTTATTTATATCT
Source organism: Viscum album (assembly GCA_963277665.1). Lineage (NCBI taxonomy): Eukaryota > Viridiplantae > Streptophyta > Magnoliopsida > Santalales > Viscaceae > Viscum > Viscum album. The sequence goes on along the minus strand of OY728157.1, from coordinate 232,534,621 downwards.
TGAAATAAATAATCATTGATGTCATGGAACAAAACCAACATTTTAACCAGTAAATGCTTAAATCATCCCCCATTAGGTGATTCATTGAAACATTTTGACCATTTGTACCAGTCATTTTCATTAGAAGCCTAAAACGTGTGATTGGGTCCTTCTACAAATAGTTTCTACCGATTTGGTTCTTATAATAGTCAGTATTCAAGTTGTCCTATCATTATAACTCCGTATAATATACCATTATCGATGTTGACAAAAGATCCATATATCTTTTTGAACTTATTAATTCACGGTAATCTAAAAAATAATATCTTTGCTTATTTGAAACCATTTATTGATGAGTTATATTCACGGTGGTGTAATGGTGTCAGTACATATGATGTCGCCGGGAAACCAAACATCCTTCTAAAAGTTGCATTTATGTGTAAAATTAGTGACTTACTGTGATATGGAATATAATCATGAAGGAGTACACATGATCCAAAATCTTTCCCATACTGTCTGAGACATAGAAAAGTGTTTATGCTCTTCAATAGAAAACAAGGTTGTTGTTTTTTCATTGTCATTAAATATTTCTTCCTGCTGATAATCCATTTCAAAGAAAAATATATTTTAACAAAAAAGGAACTGCTGAAAAAGATGGTCCTCCAACAATGATCATAGTTATAGAGTTAATATGAATTGTCTCATCATTAACTCCATTCATATTTGGACCAAAAATAAACCAACCTAAAATTGATGGGATTAGAAAATATAACAATTGGATAAAAAGAAGCATTTATTTGGGATTTTCCTTACTAGTCAGATTTTTTAGTCCGTCACATGTTAGATGTGATTCATATTGAGGAAAACAAATTTTAAAATTTATTTCATACATTTTTTTGAGACACCACGTATGACCAAAGACTATTTGAAGGGATGATTGGATCATTCCCAAATTTTCAAGTGACCAAAACATCAACTGTATGAAAATGTCAAATCACAGTAGTTAGTTAATCCATTAGAATATTATACATTGTCAAAAGAGATCCATTAATTATTTTGTTAGTGGATTGCACATTTGAGTCTTCAAAATAGTTATTCATCCAATTTGGGCATATGTGTCTGAAATTGAAATATTACCTCATTGAGAAGTCACGATTTTCATATTTTTATAGAAAGACATATGTCAATTAGATTAAGAGGTTTGTCATGTCCAATAATTTGGGATGATCTAAAAGACAAGTCATATTTTTTGAGGTATTTTTTTCGGAAACTGACTATGAAGCCATAAGAAAACTATAATAAGATATTGTTTTAATGGATGTACTAATTTGTTATATTCATTTATAAATTGAAAAAAATTTCTTTAACAATGTATCACATGAAGGCACGATTAAAAAATCATAATTGTAAGAGGAATTGTCTTATTTGTTCATTCATTACATTCAATCGGAATATCCCACAAAACTCAATTTCAGGAGCCATAATGAGGGAAATATCCATGATGAAATGGGAAATAAATTATCACTTTTCAATCAGCCTGAACGTGTCTTCGGTGGAGTTCATGAACAATATATTTCAGGTGATAAACATCACAGAGCCCATTCATATATTCTGCTAAACTGTGAAGAAATGAAACCATTCATACATTTAGGGTAACTATGACTTATTATATAAGTTAATATGAATAAAATAATGTTATTTATTTAGTAGGTTATATGATAATCATATCAAGATACAGTTTCCACAAATTTTTGTAGCTTCTCTTACAGAATTTCATCAAGAATAATTTCCCATTAGATTCAAAAATTGGTAACATAAGTAATTTTTTATTTCATATAAAAAATCAATTTAATACTTGTTATGGTGATAATTTTTTTACAAATTTTTATGTTTCCCATCATGGAATTAATATTGAAAATGGATTGTTATTATTTAGTAACTCACCATCCAAAATGGTCAAATATTTTATTGCATATGTGGTATATTGTTCTTGATTTTATACACAGGCATATAGAGAATCAAAAAAACAATTAATAGTGTTGTTTTGATGAGAGGATCTCATCAAATAGATAAATAAGTTGACTTTTATGCAATGCTGGATGAAATCAATGAAGTGTGTTATCTTGGACAACATTATGTAATAATGATTAAATATTAGTGGTTGGATACTGGGAGAGGCTTACCTGTTTATCTGATCCATGTAATCGTTGATATTAAATATAAAATCATTAGGTAGTAAAGTGGCCATTTTTATTGAATCATCTAGCTCATCAGATTTGTTATGAATATTAATGTTCTACTTCAAGGGGGTTGGAAGATTTGTGGATCATAATTGAAATTAAATATCGAGAGAATCAATTTATTGATAGTGAATTTGGTTTTTCCAAAGTGAAATGAATTATCATTTTTCTAGAGACTAATCCGAATCCATAATTTACCCGAAGTGAAAAAATACCATTGATGACACCCCACAGTTCAGGGCCGATGGTGTAGATGTGGTTAATTATGTTAAAACAGAATTTCAAATGACAACAGATGAAAACCCTGAAACTAATATGGAAATTGATGATGTTGAGGGAGAAGATTAAGATATTGAAATCAATAGCTATGAATATGAGGATGGTAATGAACATTGACATAGTTAAATGCTGGTTATAATCATATATAATATAAAACTATGTATAATAGTTATGTTTAATTATTTTATAAAAACAATGATTTCATGTTTCATTTTTATGAAGATCTGTTTCATATGTTATAGGAGGGGAATCTTCCTTGGGACGTGTAGGAGGTCGAATCAGACAACCCCCATAATTTTGTTAGTTCAATGGGAACTCAGACGGGGTGTGTTCTTTCCAGTCTATAAATTCTCGGCCCTATACCCGAGCGACTTCAACATATTGGGTATGATCCTCACATACAAAAGAATGTTTAACCAATGATTTTTTTATAAATTTATTTATATTATAATCATTTGATTAATAATATTCTTCACAAATTAATGCATATAGCTATTGGTCTGGGTAGCACTATATTGTGAAATTATTTTTCTGATGTATGGTTGTCATGGAATCATATTTTTGTTGATTATTAGTAGCGAATCTTAGAGCATTGGATCATATATAAATAAATAATATTTAGATTTATGTAAATTTAATTATTAACATCATAATATAAATTAAATTTTGGTTTTATGGAATCCCATTGAGGAAGCATGAATGAGGCTATTTGGAAGGTATATCAGAGAGCTATGCATCGAAGTTGTCTCATTTTTTAACAATTTCGAAAATAAAGTAGTGGAAAAGTATGAATATAGGAGTTTGACAAGATATGTCACATCCACCAACCTGATTATATTTAATCTTAGGTTTGGGATGGATATGTACACACCAGTTTAGTAGGCGGTTTTAGAGTAGATCATTAGTAGGTCATTAAAATTAAGGGAGATAGGTGGTGACGCATCGAGCTGGAAGTATTACAATCTCTATGCATAGAGATCATATAGTAAATACATTTTTTTAATTTTGTATAAAACATTACATGTAAATAGTTTAATTTATATTCATATAGGAAGTTGCACAACTGGATACTATGGAGTACGATGTTTATTGGAGGATGTACCAATATCTATCCATTTGGGATATTAGGGGTGCTCTCTAGTGTCAAAATGTCGTTATTAATTTTTTTGAGTTTTAAATTTAACTACAAATAATATTTTAAATTTTATAATATAAAATTGAAATTGAAAGTGCAATGTGATTCCACGACGTCTCAAAGAGATGTTGAGATTCAGGCAGAGACCAATGGTCAGACTAGTCCTATAACGCCCCAGCCTTAAACATTTCTTAATCGTGAGTTATTACAAGATTACACATTGAGGATCTTTTCAGGTTTAGAGATTTAGAGAATTAGATCATAAATCATGCATTACATTCCACATTTAAACAAGGTTGTTACATAAAAGACAGTATTCATTTTTCCCATCAAAAGAAACATATTTAAAATAAAACTGTAATTCTTTCTTGACACTTCCTCGACACTATCATCACATCATCTACTATTCCCTTGACCTGTGAAAAACATTTCATAAACTTGGTATGTGCATAAAAATCTCAGAAAGGGATATAAAAGTACGCAATTAAAACATTAGTCCTTGTATACATAGGAATAAATGAAATCATAATTTACCCATAAAACATAAGCACCTTAACATACCACATCAAATCATGAATAAATCATAGATATCATAAGACATAAAGGTAACTTGAGGCATGCGTAACATTCTTACGTAGGGAGTAACCCACATTGTTACGTTTGGAATACCCATCATAGTATATTCCCTAAATATATTCGGATAAACCTTAGCGTTTAACCCCTTCGCATTACCCATTGCATTGGAGAGATATATCGGGCTCACCCTCCCTTAGTTTATCATGGAACCACCCGTCTTCATAAACAATTCCCAAGACCCATAACATAATTGTATCACATAAAACATGCATAAAGGAATCATAAAATTTCCACATTTCAGTCACAAGATATCAATAACAAATTGATATAATAAAAAAATTATCAAAACCATTTTCAATACCAAAATAAAAGAAAAGTAAAACATGGTATTTATTTTTCATTTTAAAAAAAGTTATGGCTTGTAGAGGAAGTCGAAACTCAAATAACGGAAATGGCAGCGGAGAGGTCGTTTTCTCCGTATATGTATGCCAGAAACATTCCCTTTTGTCACTTCATATAAAAATATTCCTTTTGAATAAATGAAAAAGTCAAAGGGTTTCATACACTGTATAAATTAAAGTTGTGTATAAAACAAAATATGTCTCAATGAAAGGAGATTGAGACGGAGTCCCATACATCGTGTCCAAATTTACTCGATCGCACCTTTAATATCCTGAATAATAAAGTTGAGTTAATTTATACTTGCTTAAGAACCTTTTTCAAGTTCATTATTCCTTTTATATCACTTATTACCATGTTATTAACATTATGTAATTATTTAAGTTAATAACGGTAATTTTTTCGATCTTTGGTACTTGATCCAAAAATGGACATCTTATAATTACATGTTGTTCATGTGTTCAAAGGTTCATTATATCTTGAATTATATTCATGATGTAGATATCATATATATCATATATTTCCATTATAGGCATGCATTTATAATATAACATAACATTTAGATGTAAGAAATTAAATGCACCGTTCATGGAGACGGTAAGCCGTACGTATACATGGACACTACTTTCATTTATATTTCTTACTTAATGGAGTGAAATCATAATGATTTAATTTTTATTAACATTACAGTATAATATAATATATACCATCATACCTCCATCCTTTATATGTACCACATATGGCATCAACGAATCAAATCACTTTGAGGGGGCGGTAGTCTTTACTTCCTAAAATGAAGATATCGTGTTTACCCATAATGGAAACCATAAAGGTATGGCATAAATGAAAAATACAGAATCATAAGGAATTCATAAACATATAATATATCATATATAAATATAGTGAAATCATAATGGCCACTTTTAATGGTGTTAAAAGAAGATTGAACAATCATCATTTCGTGAGGCAGAAATTCACCAACCACAGAATCAGTATGTTCATTAACCATTATATGGAGGTGTGTATAAGTGTAGATAGAATCCTCCTCATAACCACTTCATAGTATATTTAAGATACTTTTTTTACATAATAACGTAATAAAAAGAGTCTAGGGGGTTGGAGAAGCAAAATAAAACAAAAGAACATAATAAATACATTAACTTTGAATTGGGTAACTCCTCTTAGTTTGAACCAAAAGGGTTTCTTGAAGAGCTTCCTGCCTAAGGTAAGGCTTATAAGATAAAGATATGGATGTGGAGAGATAAAATTAGCAGAGATTGGCCGAGCCAATTTCTTGAGAGGTGTGGGTAAGTAGGTAGAGGTGGGGGGCCTTTTATATCAGGGAGGAGGGGCACTCTTGGAAAGTCAAGAAATGTTACTTTATATTTAAGTGAGTTTCGGATTTTAAAGGACCCACATTGATATATTTAGAGTATAAGGTGATATGGGTTCTAAATATTCTCATCCAATAGGCTTTGACTAGTATAATGCTTAGATTTTACATTATCTTTTCATTTTATTTAAATCGTTTATTAATGAGGTAATTGCTGCATCGTCATGGTGTCATAAAAACATTAATTTATTTAATGACAAAAAATTATAAAAAAATTTATTATGTAGCAAATATTTTTATCTTTAAAATGAATATTTATAGTCCAAGATATAATTTATTTAGACAAAATTAAAATTGTTTTACTTTGATGTTACATAATTTTTGGATATTCTCATTTCTTTTAAAATAAAATGATAAACTATCACTATCATCGAAATATGATTCCATGGGGTCCCTATGTTTGGAAAAAGGCATCGCATGGTCGTCCATGACACAACAAGTATCATTAGGATGTATTTTGGGGTAATTTGTTATTATTATGATATTATTTTATTACCCTTAACTAACTGAATACTAATTAATCACGACAATTAAAGATAATTACCGTTGTTACTATTCATAATGTCCAAAAAAACAAAAAAGTATTAATTACATAATTCGGACCTTATGATTCCAAATATTGAATCCATTTTACCAAATTCCAATAAAAAATATTTCAATAATTAATTTAAAAATGATTGTCGTTGTCAAAACATATAGCAGGTTTTTTAGAAACAATTTCTATCAAAAGGTTGACAATTATTTATGTCCAATTTCAATGTGATATTAATTCTAATGACCAACATTTTATTAAATGTTAAAAATATATTCTAATTACACATTAAAACCTATTAAAAGGACAATATAACTATATAATTATATTAGATGAAAAAGCAGTTTTGATGTAAAATGCAGTATTTTTCACTATGCATTAAAAAATGAACATTGTCAGAAAAATACCAAAAGATTATCCAAAGTAATTTAAATGTATCAATAATAAAGAAGTCGTTTATTTTGAAAAATAGAGCTTATAAAATTTTCAAAAGTTCTTATTTAAAAATGGTTTTCCATCAAAATACAGTAAAACAATCTTTTATAAATATTAGTGTATTCCATGGTTAAGATTGGATTTATTCTAATTTTAAGCCTCTAAAACACTATATAATTTATAAATAGACATATATAAGAATATATATTATTCATTACATACATTTTATGTTACAAGTGCCCCCTAATTTGATGAGGTATCTTGGATGTAGGTGACATAGTATGGCTTCGAGAAAGGTTGATTTATTGATATTGGCTCTCGATTGACCCGAAGTGTTTTTTATGGAACCTCTATAATGTCGGCGTCTAGATCAAGAGGTGATCAAAGAGAGTTTTAATCATATCATGCACAATACAAATGAGTAGTTTTGGGCATATAGTGTGCTTATAGAGACTCTGTGTAGGAAGTAGGAAGAGATTCTTCAGTAGCAGCTGAAGTAGCATGAAGACTTCCTTCTGAAGCATCAGCAGCAGATGTAAGATGAAATGTATCGATGGAGGTAGGAGTTGGAGTAGGAGAAAGTGTGCATGATACGTATGTCTTGCTGTTTATGGATGGATTTCCCTCTACTAGCTCATCAAGACGACCCTCCCCTATCTGATATGTATTTTTATTTTATGATGATACACTTTATTTTTTTTAATATTAACTATTTTATGTTTTAAATAGTGTGTGCTTTATATTGTCTAAAAAATTATAGTTTTTTATTATTAATTTTTTTGGTATTTCATTTATTATATTATTATTTATTTATTTCATATTATATTTTACTTTATTCGTATTATTATTATTACTATTATTATTATATTAATATTAATATTAATATTATATTTATTTTTTTAAATATTATTCTATTATTATTAATATTAGCATTTTAATTATATTAATATCATATTTTTATTAATATTATTTTATTTTATTTAAAATTATCTATCTATTTGCGACAGGACTTTGAAAATACTAATTAAGATGGTCCATCTTAAAATATTTTTTTATATTTTCATGACTAATTGCAGAGGACTCTCATAAAAGTGTAAAAATATAGAGGCTATTTTCAATTGGTCTTTGGCCTATCATTAGTTGTTTTTAAAAAAATTTAAATGTTTATTGTGATGGGATAGGGGCACGTCGCAAATAATACCTTTTTGCGATGGTCTATCAAAAAAATTTAAATTTGCAACGCGATTTTCAACGACGGTTCATTTGCGATGGGTTCCTGTCACTAATTACCCGTCACAATAAGGAATTTTTTTCAGTAGTGAATCTTTATAACATTGGAAGTATCCTTCAGGTTCGCCATATAAATTGTAAAATTATTCACCACATCGAAAAACATCATCATCCTAAATATGTTATCTTTATAGGTAATCTCAAATTTAATCCCCCCATGGAAATTTTTCACCATAGTTTCCTCAAATCCTACAGATTATGGAACAATGCAACAGAAATCAAGGAAAAACAATTTAATCCACAAGAGGTATACTCACTTGTGTCAATTTTTGATACTCAATGACAGACTCTATCTTAACCCTCTATGGGTAAATTTTTTCCTAAAACATCTCTATAAAGACATTCCATAAAAACTTATCTAGCTAATCAACATGAGATGAATATCACATTGATATTTTTATTCTCCATTCTAAATATAAGTGTCCAATTTAAATCTCCACTCTAGAATATTCTTTCAAAAGTCTATTATCATTTTCATACACTCTATCTAAAAACCCAACTTCCATAGTTAAAACTTCTAAATTGAATTTCAGTGGGTTCAACTACTGAAACTCTTGTGTCATGTTGGGCATACTGATCATAGCCCACCATAGGTCTAATTCCATAAACTACATTATGTGATTAATGTTCGAATAGAACATGTCTCTGGCTCCTTCACCCAGTACTATCAGAGCATCTAGAATTACAACTAGAGGAGCATTTATCTCCATGTCTTAATGTCATCATATCAACAAGATTCATCATTACGTCATATCAGTATAATTTCAAGCAGGTATATTAGAAAAAATAGCACATAATTATCATATTTTAATAATATGGACTCACACAAATCAATAAAAATACACCCCACATTCCCTATGACATGATAAAAATTGAGTCACTAACACTACCCTTAATTATCCTTCTAATGAGTCAATGATAAAATAGGTTTTACACAACAATATTTCGTTTTTAACTATTAAAAACATATTTTATCCCACTAAGATTACCATGTTGTGCATCATATAATTTTATTTATTTTATAGCTAGTAACCTTTCTGTTAAATTATTGAAACAAAGAAAATAATTTTATTTTAACAACTCACCCAAGACCATATTTTACATGCATTCCTAAAATAATGCATATCACATAAAGATCACAATTTTTTAAAATGCTCCATGTTTGATCAACTCATGTGCATTATCGGGCCATGAGTTAAATATAAAAAAAACAACATCGCATAATAAGTTCATTACCCAAGGAGAAATAATGCTCAATTATAATATCAAGAATCTATAACATCAATCACACCCATAGTACATGGAACTTCCCCAAAATATTGGTTAGATACTTCGATGAAGATTCTCATGAGCATGGAAAAAATCAACCAGGTATCATATATACCTTTCCCAAACAATAATACCTCAGAAAATAAAATAAAACCATAATTGAAATGAAATTTGTAAGGTATCATCTATGGCGCCGCGGACCAGTTTCCCGAGAAAATTAGTCAAATTACATTAAAATCACATCATTGTATTCCAAAGGCTTCTAACTATGAATAAGGGTCTACTATTCATATATCACGGAGAGACTATACCCCTTTATAAAAGGATAACAATATTGGTAATAATTAGTCAATATAAAATTGAAAAAAAAACAATAAAGAAGATAATACCATAATTAATATTCCAATATCACATGATAACCCAAAAACATAGATAAATAGCCACAAACCAAATAATTAGATATCTCAATAGATATATATGTCATGTTTTAAATAAAAAACAAAAGTAATGACACACTGAAAACTCCCATGTGGCTCCTGAAATCATGTATTTTTCCTTCTTCCAATATCTATACTAAATAAATCATCTACCATGGGTCTCTATCCATTATCATATCATTAATCCATGATTTATATTTAGGTAATAACTATGAATCCTAAGTATGGATTCAATAAAACTTAATAGGACACTAACAATGGTATCTAAAACAGTATCTATTATATAAAATTTTATTCAACTTTATAAAGAATAAGATCCAAATTAAAAATTAAACAGTTTTCACATTAATAAATTAATTAATTAAACTCATAAATACATGGGTTCATGGTTACACCCAAACCAATAATACCTAATTCAAGGTATTCCAAAGTCTGAACTCTTCACTAAAGTGATATCAATTTTGATTACATCATGGTATTTGTTAATAATTAAATATTCAATTCATAATTTATGCATTAGTGCACAAGAGAAACTTTTCGGAACCCCATAGGTATTTCAGGCATCAGTCTCTATCCCAAAACTCAGTGATCACCTCTAAAACAAATATATCATGGGGCACAAAGTTTAATTTTTGAAACCTGTGGGTATTTTATGTAGTATTATTTTTCCCAGAACTCAATAACACATATGACATCTCATGGTTCCTTGTTCATAACCCATTTATCATCCATTTCCATATTTCATTATACATCCAATTTCATATATTAATTTTTCAACAATGTTCAAAATATCCATTTATCAAACATGTCTAATTCATAATTCATCTTTTCAAACTTATCATCACACTGATGGGTTTCTATCAAGTACAGTCTAAAACCCAAAAATCAGTCCAATGGGACCCGTGATGGATTCCCAAACACATGGGAATGTACAACTAAATTCAATTTATATTTTTTCTACAAATGCAGAAATAATAATTACATAATTATATAAATGAAATTATAATTAATACTATGAGAATAGAAAAATATACTACATAACCCATGTTCATTGATGAATAATTTCTATCCCGTAAACACCAATTTAATGTGGAACGATCAAAATCACAAAGATATAATTCATCATGAATCAAAACCAAGGACCCAAATAAATTAAAAAAAACCCTAGACCTAAAGCATTCAATGAATTAAAAATGATACCTCTTACTGAAAAATATGGGTGGTAGATAGTGGAAATAAAATAAGGAAAAATTTAATTACATATTAGGGTTTGATCATTCAACCAGACCATGGATTCATCAAAAACGATGATCATGAAGACATGGAATCATCTTGGTGGATTCTAAAAAAAAATAAAAATAGGAATATTCTGATATATTATAGGTTTAGGTAATCATAGGGGATTCATGAATATTAAAAATATTTTCATGGGCGTTAAATTAAATGTGCAAGGATTCCTGAGCGGATGAGAATGGGTTTCCAAATAGTTCCCCTCAACTGCTTTCCCCTATAATGGGTTTCACAGTTTATCCTATATGGGAAAATATTTGAAATAAAATGCACCAACCATTAATATCCCATTTGTTTATTGTATAATGGTTTGTTAAGGGAGGTCTCATGGTAATTCCAAAACATGGACCAACTATGTTCCACCTCCAATTTATCCAAAACGAAAACTTCGTTTCCTATGGAACACATCATTAATTTACCTATACATGATACAAACATTAATATATGCATTTTATTCCATGATTCGCCAATTTTATAGGAAATATCCTGATAAAAAACTTATCCATGGTATAACAAAACATGGGTAAAAAAGCACCTTAAATGAGCATGCTGCATCTTAAGAAAGTTATGTATCTTACACCACAGTTGAACCAATTTTTTTTTGAGAATTTTAGATAGTTTCACCATAAAATAGTAATATCATTACCATAATTAAATCATTGAGAAAATCATGGAACCTATTAGGTGATCTATGATTTCATCAATATGGATAAGGGGATATCAGTTCATGAATATAATTTGGTTCAGTCTCAGATAGTGTACATGTAAACATAAAGCCCCAACATCATTTATGATGAAAATTACTTGAATAACCTATGGAGATGCACTAATCTATATGAAACACTTAGATTCTAGATCTTATAACTAAAAATTTAACTTAAAAATCTCTACTAGCGACATCCTATAATGATGGATAGATATTGACTCAACACATGGCGCCATCATGATCATGAACTCAATAACATGCTCATGTGTCAAGACAAAGAAATAATTCGGAAAGGAATCATGGAAATATTATAACACTAGTGGAAAAGTATCTTTATATATTACTATATCATCCATAATAAGAAACTCAATTTGATTCAAAATACCATCCAATATTCTCTAAATTGGTATTGCACGACCAGCCAGAAGATCCAACTCACCCAAGTGATTATAGATACCCCCATCTAGAGACAGAAAAGTAATTATCCTTCGATAATTGTCGATATTATCTTGGTATAGTACTAGATATTACATAACATAAACTAAATAAAATCCTATAATATTCATTATTAAAACATACCAAAGGAAATGATGCCAACAAAATTCAATAGAAAACACCTTACAATGCCTTCGATCTAGTTTCCTATAGAATTTCCTCCCAATGCTTGGTAGGTCAACAAAGAAAGTATGTAATTAGATTCACCCTTCAATCTATGGGAGTCTTGATGTGCTTAAAGATAATATATAATAACTCAATCTTGAACTATAATATCTGGGGGAATTGCTATATAGTTAACATAGATGGATGCTCTAGTTTCAACTCTCTCATCAACTCATACATTGAAGGCACAATGAAAAAATTCTATGTTTCAATAGTTCAATTGACCATCCAGAAGATGCCACAAAGCTTAATATCCATCCAGTTAACTTGAGAAAAAGGAATTTCGGTCCGAAATATGTAAGGGGAATGCTAATTTCTACTATCCTAATATTGAATTTATTAAAAATGAATATTAATTTTCTATACAATACAAGTCCACTCATTATAACAGTTGATGAAAATAAGGTCAACCTAAAAGGTGATCAAAGTAAAACCCACACTATGGTCTCTCTAAACATTTTATAATAATTTAATTTAAAAAATAAACCCCTTAATTTCAATTCATTTGATAGATATGTCAGTAAATTTTATTTTATTGTTCGTATGGGAAAATATATCACATGAATAAAATATATCCTTATAATGAACAATGATTGTCCATATCAAACACTATGTGCATATCGTGATGAATGAATAAACATATCATTCATTACCAAGACATGATGGTAAATGTTATGAAATAATAACATAACACAATATGTGTGTCTCCCAAAGATAAATAACTTCAAACCATAATAAGTGAAAATCCAGAACAACAATCTCAACCCTAAGAAATCATATTTTCTAATATATATTGGTTAGAAAATCCCGTAAAATATATCATTACCATGTCCTGACACTTCCTAGTATCCATTCCGCCTTACCCAAATATTTAAGAAATTAAAAAGAAACATGATTCCCTGGATACCACTTTTTAACCTCAACGTCCCAGTGTCCCCCCATGTGATCGAGCGGGTTGTATACATGACTACATATGTGCATCTGCATATGGAAAAACATCCTACAAGTAGTGAGGGTACAAAGAATACATTAGATATATTATAACCACTATTAACTAATTGTAATGATATAGGAAAAAAATTTAATGTTGTATAAACAGTGGAAAAAATGAATATAGAATCATCTAACCAATTATGGGAAATAACTAACTAAATATGTCAAAATAACAATAGATTAATGTAAAGAAAATATGAATGTATCAAAATGACATGATTAATTTTATGTAGAAAAAATAATAATTAGAAACAAATCAATGATCCCAAGACACTAGTCTCGAACCACATGTAAGAAACATCTCTATCTTCTAACCAATCCATAAAACCACAAATCAATAACATGGTCCTTTTGCATTATGTAAACTAGAATCCATAAAATATTTTTGGGTACCAAAAGATTACCTGTCCATGGAATGAATACATCTCAGTATTTCCAAAAAGACATTTCTAAAAATATATAAATTATAAGATATATGTTTTATTCTATAAATAGAATAAAGGTATAAGGCCCCAGCCTTAATCCTTAATTAATCTTGAGTTATTACAAGATTACACATTGAGGATCTTTTCAGGATTATAGTTTTAGAGAATTAGATAATGAAACTTGCATTACATTCCACATTTAAACAAAGTGGTTCCATAAAAGACAATATTCATTCTTCCCATCAGCGGAAACATGTTGAAAATAAAACATTGATTCTTTCTTGACACAACCTTGACACTATCATCACATCATGTACCTTTCCCTTGACCTGTGAAAAACATTTTAAACACTTGGTATTAGCATAAAAATCTCAGTAAGGGTTATAAAAATATGGAAAGGAAACATGAGTTCATATATACATAAGAATGAAATCACACTTTACCCATAAAACAAAGGCACTTTAACATACCTCATCAAAGCATGAATAAATCATAGAAATCATAAGACATAAAATTAACATGAGGCATTCATAACATTATTATGTTGGGAGTAACCCTCTTGGTTACGTTTGGAATACCCATCACGGTATATTCCCTAAATCTCTTCAGACAAACCTTAATGTTTCACTCCTTCGCATTACCCAATGCATTGGAGAGCTATATCGGGCTCACCTTCCCTTAGTTTATCACGGAACCACCCGTTTTCATAACAATGCCCAAGAACCATAACATAAAAGTATCACATAAACCATGCATAAAGGAAAAAAACATTTCCACATTTCAGTCACAATATAACATTTTAGTATTTTGAAATAATGAATCCATACAAAAAGAAACCATTTCCAAAACCATTTAAAAAATTTAATAAAGAGAATTTTGAATCAAAGCGTCCCATACCAACTTTAAGCTTTTAACATTTTAAACCATTAATATCCATATAAATAAATCCTTTAAACCATTTTTAAAACATGGATATTAATAAGAACAAGTCATTAAAACATTTAAAGCGATATTTTGGTCAAAGAGTTTTTACCAATATTAGAGACACTTGAATACAATAATTGAGGAATAACATTTAATCAGAACATTATACTATCATGAGAATAAATGGATTCATGATATAACATTCCGAAGGATAGTATATACACCATATAAGAGTGAATTGGTTCATAACATCAATGAAGTCTCAATAGGGATGTAAAATGTGATGAAATCCCTTATAAGGAAGGTATCCTTAAATTAAGGATAAATCAATATAAAAATTATCTGTGACAAATAGAAATACACCCAATATAATTGGATTTTAAGTGTAAAACAATAAAATTTCACTCACACATATTCAAAGGATGACATATTCAATAACTACATGTTGAACCCAAAGAAATCAAAATTGGGTTAAAACGTTCCCTTGGTAAAATTCGACAGCCTAACGGCATCACTTCAAAAATTCATAAAATGAGTTGATTAGAGATAAAAAGGGAATATCATAACATGGAAATAAAATTTACATCAATCAGGATATAGAAGAACATATCCCAACATAATATTATGTGAATTAAAAGACATAACAAACGAAGTCTTTTAAAATGAGGAGGGTGAAAGGTTCCATTACCGACTTGGGTAACTTTCGAAAAGTAAAACCCATTGAAGAATTGTCATAAAATGAATATGTAAATACCCATAAATGGAATTATATTTCAGAATTAGTGTAATAATGGGCAGTACATAAACCACTCAAATGAAATTGTGTCAAATGCAGCATAAATCTCCCAGGAATAAAAGTGAGATGAAAAATCCCTTACGAAAACTCGGCAGCCTAACGGCGCCACTTAAATCTTCCAAAATGGATTGATGAGAAGAAATAGGGTCTCTCATCATATGAACATAATAAGTATAGTGGGAGTAATATAAAATAACATCCAAATCATAAGAAATATGAGCTTAAAAGGAATGACATAAAATAGTGTACTTAAAAAGAAAGAGAGGTGTAGGATCCCTTACCTCGGGTCCGACTTGACTCGATCGTTCTTTAACGTTCTGAATAATAAACTTGAGTTAATTTCAACTTTATTAAGAACCTTTTTATAGTTCATTATTCCTTTTAGATCACTTATTTCAATGTTATAAACATTATTTAATCATTTATGTTAATAATGTTTGTTTTGTTGATATTTTGTTCTTAAGTCGAAAGTGGACTTCTTACAATTACATGTTGTTCGTGTGGTCAAATGTTCATTATATCCAGAATTATATTCATGATTTGGATATCATATATATCATATATATCCATAATATACATGTATTTATAATATTACATAATCATTTAGAGGTAATAAATGAAATGCACCGTTCATGGAGATGGTAAGCCGTACGTACGCATGAACGCTACTTTCATTTGTTTGTCATATTAATGGAATTAAAACTAAATGAGAGGTATGTATATTTTAATTCTAGAATTATATTAATCATTTATATGTATCATTCATCATATATATCCATTATATACATGTACTTATAATAGTACATTACATTTGGGGATAAGAAATGAAATGCACCGTTCATGGAGACGGTAAGCCGTACGTACGCATGAACGCTACATCCATTTATATTTCATATTTAATGGAATTAAAACATAATGATACATAATAGTATTTTAATTCCAGTATTGTATCATATATAATATCATTAAATATATCCTTTATACTTACCACATATGGTATTAACGAATCAAATCACTTTGAGGGGGCGGTAGTCCGCACTTCCTTAAATGAAGATATCATGTTTACCCATAATGGAAATCATAAAGGTATGACCAAAATGAAAAATACAAAAGCTTAAGGAAATCATAAACATATTATATATCATTTATAAATATAGTGTCATATTAATGGCCACCTTTGAAGGTGTTAAAAGAAGGTTGAACAATCATCGTTTCGGGAGGCCGAAATTCACCATCCACCGAAACAGTATGTTCTTTAACGATTAGATGTAGGTTTGTGAATGTGTAGCTCGAATACATCTAATAACAACATCCTAGTATATTGAGTATACTGTATTTGTTACAAAAGAAATTAATAAAAAGAGTTTATGGGGTTGGAGAAGCAAAATAAAACAAAAGTATTGAAGTGAAGACATTACCTTAAAATCGGGTAACTCCCTTTGGTTTGAGCTCAAAGGCTTCCTTGGGAAGACTTATGCCCAAAGTGAGGCTTCAAGGAGTAAGATAGGGAAGTTTAGAGACACAATGGGAAGAGGTTGTCCGAACCAAAGGCTTTTGGGAGTGTGGGTAAGGAGGTAGAGGTGGGGGCCTTTTATAAGATGAGAGGAGGGGCACTTTTGGAATGTAAGAAATATTACTTTATTCGAAAATGCGTTTCAGTTTTAAAAGGTCCCACATTGATATAATTCGTGGATAAGGTGATACAGGTTCGAAATCCTCCCTTCCAATAAGTTTTGGACATGTGTAGGTCATAGAGTTTACATTATCTTCTCATTTTATTTAAATCGTCAGATAATGATGTCATCGCCGCATCATTATGATGTCATAAATAATTTAATTTATTTAATGTCTAAAAATTATAAACAAATTACTATGATGTAGGAAATCGTTTTATCTTTCCAATTAATATTTATAATAAAAACTTTGACTTGTATAACCCCACTTAAAAATTGTTTTAGTAAAACATATAATGTTTGTGTCATTTTTACTTTTACATTAAATAAAAAGTTATTTATGTCATTTCCCAAACAAAGTGGCTCCATGGGGTCCCCAAGATGACCCATGGATTTTCTTGGTCTGCCATCACACATACAATGATGTTTGGACATGTTTCATGTTCATTTCATATTATTAAAACATTATTTTTACCTTAAACTACACTAATTACCTCTAATCGCGATTAAAAACTTAATAAGTTACTATTCACCAAAAAATTATTTTTACCCCATTGAACCACATTTTACTTCTTAATGAAAACCATGTATGTTGGATTTTTTAAATTCAAAACACAAAGATGGAAACATTTCATTTAAACGGAAAAATCAGTTTTTATAAGTACCACTTAGTGGTGTCACTATTCATCAAAAATTGATGTTTTTCAGAAAAATCCCAAATATTCACCCTAAGCTATATTTGATATTCCAAATTCAATAATGAAGTATATTTTGAAAAATTAAAAACATATAAGTCACATTAATTAATTTAATAATTAATTCCTGCTGTCAGATCAAATAGCGTGTTTTTATGAAACAATAAGTATCAAAAGATTGACACTGGTTTAAGTCTGATTTCAAAGTGAAATTAATTCCAACATCCACTATTGGATTTAATGGTAACAATATATTCTAATTTCACTTTAAAACCAATTCAAAAGATAATCTAATCATATAAATAAATTAGATTAAAAAGAGGTTTTGAATTAAAATACAACATTTTACACTATTCATTTAAAAAAAGAACTTTATCGGAAAGATACCAAAAATTTACACAAAGTAAATTTTGATGTCCCAATTCATAAGAAGAGTTTTATTTGGTCCAAAAGGATGTATAAGAGTGAAAAAAACTATATTTAATGACGGTTCTCCATCAAAAGGCGATAAGTGAGCCTTTAGTGAAAACTAGGGCATATACGCCTAAACTCGAATTATTTCCGTATTTTATGCCTTTATCTTTTATTGGATAAATGTAAAAACATTAAAAAACATATATAATCATATTTTAGTTATTTATATCCATTCTCGCCAATACAACGGCTACATGTTAACTACCATTTAAAATAATATTATTTTATTATTAGAGTGCAACGTAAAATTTCCAAGAAACTCGTTGTTGCATGTTGGGTACGCCATCGATCATAGCGTCCCCTTTAAAGTCATATTAATATTTTATTCAAAAATATGGATAAATATGAAAATTTCATATTCTTTATTTACCTGGGGTGTTACATCCTTCCCCCCTTTTGGGAATTGCGTCCTCGCAATTTTAAAATTGCGCTTGGAAACATCCTTGAAAGTCCCTCATCAGAACAAGATTCGGTAAAACAATAACTTTAAAATAAAGAAAGATAAGTACAGAGGTCACCCTAGTTAACCCATACTAGGACTGCGTGTAGGAAAATATGGACATGGAGGAGAAAACATATGGCCATGTTCTGATGGAGAGTGATAGAAAACATGTTTAGGAGAAAGTTAACAATAAGAAAATCACAAACTTGTGATGGGTTAAACGGTGTTGGGTTCCCCAGTAGGAAAAGTTAATAGCCAACATTTTTGTTTTAAGTTACTTTTTATTGAGGAATTTATTCATAAGGAAACATAATCACTTATCATGTTGACTTTCAAATTTTACTAGATCCCTTAATCAAACTCATATTTTTACCAAAAGACGAGTATTTAGGGAGACTTGTTCGCATTAAGAGTACTATAAACAACTTCTAGAGAATCACCTAATCCACAAAAGAGAACTATATACATCCCATGTATTTAGGCTTTAACCAAATCCAAAACAAGAAAGGTTAGTACAAGGTCAGATAATCCAAAAAAGGATAACCCTTTATAAAAAGAATATCTATTCTTAATCTCAAAATTTGTCCAAAAAACCCAAAGTTCAACTAGGACCATCCAATAAACAATTTGTCCATAAAATTCTTCAAAGTAAAACAATATAAGATTGAAACCCAATTATTTGAAGGATTTAGTCACATAGTCTTCCAAGTTAAATCGTAACATTTATCTCCAAACAATATCAGTTGCTCCTAAAGTCTCGTATTGAAAAGTAATTAACCTAATCACATATCCTCCATGATAGGTTAATCATTTTCATAAATAATGCAAAATCAACTTACTCTTAATTCATAAAATCATCTACCTAAAAGGAATCGGTCAAACTAACCAGGGACTTCACGTAGTCCAATGGTAGGTGATAAATACCAGTCGCACTTTGGTTGTGGGTTCGATTCCCGCAGCTTTGTCCGACGCAACGGGTTGTCACACGGTCTGCGTGTTGTCCTTTTTCCAAAACTATATAATTCTCAAATCATTCCCCAAAAAGAGATAAAATCATAAAAAATGACCATAACATATTTTAACCTCAAGTTTATCTCATGCCTTTCATTTTCCAGCATATCATATATTAACCCATAATTACCTCAAAAGTAAGGATCATATAAACTCTATTGGTTACCTTTATAATTATTACCTGAACTTCCACATGGATTGGTCATCTCGTACATGATCCATCAAAGATCATACCAAGGTTCAAGTGGTTGATCATGACTCCTTGATAGTTGGTTTAGAACAACCACGAGTTCCATCATTGAATCCCCCATTTTATCTTGTATCTGAATCATATAACCACCACAGTTTCCTTCAAAACTGTTGTCTCTTTGGTTCCTGCTAGATCCATCCATTCACTATAAACAGAAATGTCAGTTTGAGTATATCAACAAAACCATCATGTACTAATGAGGAAGGTAAACACTAAGATACACTTACTCATTCACTTTATCTAAAACTATGACTCTTTCTGAAATCCTAACCATTATGGTAATGTCACTTATGCTTAAAGAATACCCTAACCTCTAAAGTTATCTAAACCATCCTTTGATACAAACTATAAGGCCCCAACCTTAATTCTTACTTAATCATGAGTTATTACAAGATTACACATTGAGGATCTTTTCAGGTTTAGAGTTTTAGAGAATTAGATAATGAAACTTGCATTACATTCCACATTTAAAAAAAGTGGTTACATAAAAGACAGTATTCATTCTTCCCATCAACGGAGACATATTGAAAATAAAACATGGATTCTTTCTTGACACAACCATGACACTATCATCACATCATGTACCTTTCACTTGACCTGTGAAAAACATTTTAAACACTTGGGATGTGCATAAAAAGCTCAGCAAGGGTTATAAAAATATGGAAAGGAAACATGAGTTCATATATACATAAGAATGAAATCATACTTTACCCATAAAACAAAGGCACCTTAACATACCTCATCATACCATGAATAAATCATAGAAATCATAAGACATAAATGTAACTTGAGGCATTCATAACATTCTTATGTTGGGAGTAAACCTCTTGGTTACGTTTGGAATACCCATCATGGTATATTCCCTAAATCTCTTCGGAGAAACCTTAATGTTTCACTCCTTCGCGTTACCCAATGCATTGGAGAGCTATATCGGGCTCACCCACCCTTAGTTTATCACGGAACCACCCGTTTTCATAACAATGCCCAAGAACCATAACATAAACGTATCACATAAAACATGCATAAAGGAAAAAAAACATTTCCACATTTCAATCACAATATAACATTTTAGTATTTTGAAATAATGAATCCATACAAAAAGAAACCATTTCCAAAACCATTTAAAACATTTAATAAGGAGAATTTTGAATCAAAGCGTCCCATACCAACTTGAAGCTTTTAACATTATAAACCATTAATATCCATATAAATAAATCCTTAAAACCATTTTGAAAACATGGATATTAATAAGAACAAGTCATTAAAACATTTAAAGCGATATTTTGGTCAAAGAGTTTTTACCATTATTAGATACACTTGAATACAATAATTGAGGAATAACATTTAATCAGAAAATTATACTATCATGAGAATAAATTGATTCATGATATTACATTCCAAAGGATAGTATATACACCATATAATAGTGAATTGTTTCATAACATCAATGAAGTCTCAATAGGGATGTAAAATGTGATGAAATCCCTTATAAGGAAGGTATCCTTAAATGAAGGATAAATCAATATCAAAATTATGTGTGAAAAATAGAAATACACCCAATATAATTGGATTTTAAGTGTAAAACAATAAAATTTCATTCACACATATTCAAAGGATGAAATATTCAATAACTACATGTTGAACCCAAAGAAATCGAAATTGGGTTAAAATGTTCCCTTGGTAAAATTCGACAGCCTAACGACATCACTTCAAAAGTTCAGAAAATGAGTTGATTAGAGATAAAAAGGGAATCTCATAACCTGGAAATAAAATTTACATCAATCAGGATATAGAAAAAGATATCCCAACATAATAGTATGTGAATTAAAAGACATAACAAATGAAGTCTTTTAAAATGAGGAGGGTGAAAGGGTCGATTACCGACTTGGGTAACTTTCGAAAAGTACACCCCATTGAAGAAGTGTCATAAAATGAATATGTAAATACCCATAAATGGAATTATATTAAAAAATGAGTGTAATAATTGGCATTAAATAAACCACTCAAATGAAATTGTGGCAAATGTATCATAAATATCAGAAGAATAAAAGTGAGATGAAAAATCCCTTACGAAAACTCGGCAGCCTAACGATGCCACTTAAAACTTCCAAAATGGATTGATGAGAGGAAATAGGGTCTCTCATAATATGAAAATAATAAGTACAGTGGGAGTAATATAAAATAACATCCCAATAATAATAAATATGAACTTAAAAGGAATGACTTAAAAGAGTGTACTTAAAAAGAAAGAGAGGTGTAGGATCCCTTACCTCGGGTCCGACTTGACTCGATCGTTCTTTAACGTCCTGAATAATAAACTTGAGTTAATTTACACTTTATTAAGAACCTTTTTATAGTTCATTATTCCTTTTATATCACTTATTTCAATGTTATAAACATTATTTAATCATTTAAGTTAATAATGTTTGTTTTGTTGATATTTGGTTCTTAAGTCGAAAGTGGACTTCTTACAATTACATGTTGTTCATTTGGTCAAATGTTCATTATATCCAGAATTATATTCAAGATTTGGATATCATATATATCATATATATCCAGAATATACATGTATTTATAATATTACATAATCATTTAGAGGTAAGAAATGAAATGCACCGTTCATGGAGACGGTAAGCCGTACGTACGCATGAACGCTAATTTCATTTCTTTGTCATATTAATGGAATTAAAACTAAATGAGAGGTATGTATATTTTAATTCCAGAATTATATTAATAATTTATATGTATCATTAATCATATATATCCATTATATACATGTACTATAATAGTACATTACATTTGGGGATAAGAAATGAAATGCATCGTTCAAGGAGACGGTAAGCCGTACGTACGCATGAACACTACTTCCATTTCTATTTCATATTTAATGGAATTAAAACATAATTATAAATAATAGTATTCTAATTCCAGTATGGTATCATATATAATATCATTAAATATATCCTTTATACGTACCACATATGGTATTAACGAATCAAATCACTTTGAGGGGGTGGTAGTCCGCACTTCCTTAAATGAAGATATCACGCTTACCCATAATGGAAACCATAAAGGTATGCCCAAAATGAAAAATAAATAAGCTTAAGGAAATCATAAACATATTATATATCATATATAAATATAGTGTCATCTTAATGGCCACCTTTGAAGGTGTTAAAAGAATGTTGAACAATCATCGTTTCGGGAGGCCGAAATTCGCCATCCACCAAAACAGTATGTTCTTTAACGATTAGATGTAGGTGTGTGAAAGTGTAGCTTGAATCCTTCTTATAAAAACATCCTAGTATATTTATGATACTGGATTTGTTACAAAATAAATTAATAAAAAGAGTTTAGGGGGTTGGAGAAGCAAAATAAAACAAAAGTACTCAAGTGAAGACATTACCTTAAAATCGGGTAACTCCCTTTGGTTCGAGATCAAAGGCTTCCTTGGGAAGACTTATTACCAAATTGAGGCTTAATGGAGTAAGAGAGGGAAGTGGAGAGACACAATGGGCAGAGTTTGGCTGATCCAAAGGCTTTTGGGAGTGTGGGTAAGGAGGTAGAGGTGGGGGCCTTTTATAAGAGGAGAGGAGGGGCACTTTTGGAAAGTAAGAAATATTACTTTATTTGAAAATTTGTTTCGGTTTTAAAAGGACACACAATGATATAATTCGTGGATAAGGTAATAAGGGTTCGAAATACACCCTTAAAATAAGTTTTGTACATGTGTAGGTCATAGATTTTACATTATCTTCTCATTTTATTTAAATCGTCAGATAATGATGTCATCGCTGCATCATTATGATTTCATAAATAATTTAATTTATTTAATGTCTAAAAATTATAAAAAAATTACTATGATGTAGGAAATCGTTTTATATTTCCAATTAATATTTATAATAAAAAATATTACTTGTATAACGACACTTAAAAATTGTTTTAGTAAAACATATCATGTTTGTGTCATTTTTACTTTTACATTAAATAAAAAGTTATTTATGTCATTTCCCAACCAAAGTGGCTCCATGGGGTCCCCAAGTTGACCCATGGATTTTCTTGGTCGGCCATCCCACATAAAATGAGGTTAGGACATGTTTCAAGTTCATTTCATATTATTAAAACATTATTTTTACCTTAGACTACACTAATTACCTATAATCGCGATTAAAAACTTAATAAGTTACTATTCACCAAAAAATTATTTGTATCCCATTGAACCACATTTTACTTCTTAATGAAAACCATGTGTATCAGATTTTTTAAATTCATAACAAAACGATGGAAAAATTTCATTTAAACGGAAAAATCAGTTTTTATAAGTACCACTTAGTGGTGTCACTATTCATAAAAAATTGATGTTTTTCTGAAAAATCCCAAAAATTCACCCTAAGCTATATTTGATATTCCGAATTCAAAAATGAAGTATATTTTAAAAAATTAAAAACATATAAGTTAAATTAATTAATTTAATAATTAATTCCTGCTGTCGGATCAAATAGCGTGTTTTTATGAAACAATAAGTATCAAAATATTGACACTTGTTTAAGTCTGATTTCAAAGTGAAATTAATTCCAACGACCACGATTGGATTTAATGGTAAAAATATATTCTAATTTCACTTTAAAACCAATTAAAAATATAATCTAATCATATAAATAAATTAGATTAAAAAGAGGTTTTGAATAAAAATACAACATTTTACACTATTCATTTAAAAAAAAATTTATCGGAAAGATACCAAAAATTTACACAAAGTAAATTTTGATGTCCCAATTCTTAAAAAGAGTTTTATTTGGTCCAAAAGGTTATATAAGGGTGAAAAAAACTATATTTAATGACGGTTCTCCATCAAAAGGCGATAAGTGAACCTTTAGTGAAAACTAGGGCATATACGCCCAAAATCGAATTATTTCCGTATTTTATGCCTTTATCGTTTATTGGATAAATGTAAAAACATTAAAAAACATATATAATTATATTTTAGTTATTTCTATCCATTCCCGCCAATACAACGGCTACATGTTAACAACCATTTAAAATAATATTATTTTATTATTAGAGTGCAACATAAGATTCCCAGAAACTCGTTGTTGAGTTTTGGGTATGCCATCGAGAATAGCGTCCCCTTTAAAGTCATATTAATATTTTATTCACAAATATGTATAAATATGAAAATTTCATATTCTTTATTTACCTGGGGTGTTACAAAAGGGGTATTAATTTTATAAATTAATATTATACATGAAATAAAAATGCAGACCTTCAAGATAACGAATGACTCTTGAGGCCATCCCAATACCTACATCAAAGCCCTATCGAAAATCCTTATCTAATGCAGGATCCTACTACAAAATCATGGATAACAAAAATTGTGGTATATTATCCTACTAAGTATGAATCATATATAGAATATCATGAACTAATGGCCTCTTCCCTCAGGCTGACCAGAATATAACACTTTGGAAATATCACAAAACATCAACTGATCAAATGGACTCTTCCCATAGTCTATCCAGAATCACACCCTAGGTATCCATTGATTATTGATGTAGTCTACTAAAAATTTATATAAATATATACTCTACCCTTGGTAATAAATTAGTTGTGTTCCGTTCTATGTCATGGGAAAACACATAACATTACCTCCAGCATTAACATCAATCCAGAGTTGTAAGTCAACAAACGTAACCAGCCACAAAGCACACCACCCTCGGGAATGAATCACATTAGTGTAGGATTGTCAGAACATCTATAAAATAAAATTAATGTCATAAATCACTCAAACCAGATATAGATTCCTAGGATAATAATAAAAATATATTATTTCACTTTTTATTAATTTTCATTACAGTACACAAGAAAATGATTGAGTACCATAACATATTAGTGACTTTGGATGCATGGAAAGACAAAAAAAATTGGTTTGTTGTTAGACTACATAATTTGCAACTATTATCTTCATAACTAAAACCCTTTTATACCTATCATATGTAATACATTTATTCTTATCCATTGAAAATGAAACATAAGAAAGGGCGATAAAAGATTTCAAGGGTAAAAAGCGAGATATGTAAGAATTACATTAATATATTGGTATGAGATCATGAAGACAATATTTGAAAATCAGATAATAAGACATATAATATATAATAATCCAAAGTCATGTAATAAATACTTATAGTTAAAGAAGACAAGAATCATAGGGCAATCCATCATCCTGAACCATGATAACATGACATTGTCATAAGATAAGGATTTATAGCATAAGAATATGTATAGAAAATTATTTTTTCATTATTCAATGCTCATTGGAAGGAAAATAATAGTGGAATGGGTTAAATTCCCAAAAAATCGATGTAAAAAAAGTTCCCTATAGAGACCATCATATAAGATAAATTCCCTAACTAAACTGTGTTCACTACTCATTCAAGTCATTTATATCTCAATATATAAAAATAATTTCAAAATAAATTACTGGGACATATAGATAAACTTTTTATCATAATAAAAACCATATTTTTTATTCTAAAAATTAACAAAACATTAGTTATATCCTGAACAATGAATTGAAATGGGTATTATAAAAATTTAATAATATAAAAAATTATATAGATATCATAATCCATTTTTTATTTCACCATATAACATCCCATATAAAAATAATTGTGTCTCATTCTAATTATATAATGGTATAACCATTAAAAAATTAATGGGTTTCATAAAAATCAATCCATTATAAACATAAAAAATTAATATAATGAATAATAATGGTATCCTAGGATCATATCCCATGAAATGCATTGTAAACATCCATAAATGTTATATTAGATTGATTATGAATTTGATCGATCATTTAAAATATTTCATGTTGAAATTATCCATTATGATTTTACAAAACACTTTAAAAAAAATTTAAAAATATATTTCTTTGAAAAAAAACTTGAATACATGTCATGTAAATTTTAAAGAAAATAATGATCATGACGATGAGAAGTATCATTATTTCCTTAAATGTTAAAACAAAAATTCCTTTAACATTTTGAGATAAATGAAAAATATTGATTTCAAGGAGATTGACATGGAGAATCATTTTAGAGTAAATTAAAGGTATAGAATGGGAAAAAAATTATTTTTAAAATCCTAGGATATTAATAAAACATAATTACACACATTTTTGGAAAACAATGTTTAGGATAAAAATTGATTTCAGAGCGAATCAAAAAATAATATAATATTATCATTCAAACATTTTCGAGATTATTTATAGTACCATAGAGTGTCTAAATTGTACCATTAGATGAAAATACAATAAATAAAAATATTATAAATAATTATTGGGTTTTTTGATATTTTTCTTATATTATGTTTTTATGAAATCATAATAAAAAAATTCATGATAAATGTGGATATTTTATATAAGATCCTTACCACTTTGGTAATATTAAATCTTATTATACATGAAGAAAGAACATAATATTTAACATAAAATATAACATAAAATAAAATGGTGTTAAATAGATTCATGATGATTCATTTAAAAGGGTTGTTATATACACCTAAATAAGGAATATAGTTTCATAACTTAATGTACACCTCAAAAGAAAGCAAAATTGAGAAAAAAAATTACTTTACCTTAAGACATCGATTATTTCATAGTCATTCAATATTATAATATAATAAAAATATGTTTATTATAAATATATCTAAGAATCATATTCATATATGTCATAATATATATTATTGTCTTATGACCTTTTATTACAAATTTATTGACAATTAAATGTTATGGTCAGATTTTTGTTAATAGAATATTTTTTCATCTATGATTAGAAATTTTATTATTGGTCCTCTAACATAGATCATGTTTTCTTAATATAAATAATTTTAAACAAGATATAAATATTATTCATATAATTTATATAGGTATTTATTGTAATTCATAAAAATTATTGATTAAAAAAATACTTCATTTATTAGGACAAAAGTCATATGTATGCATGAATGTTGTATCTATTTTCTTATCATTTTTAATTAAAGAAATGTAAATGATATACGTTATAAATTTATAATATTTTTTCTTTATATTTCATATTAATTATTAATGTCATCTTTAATACATTCCCTGAAAAGTGTGAAAGAATCACATCGTTGCGCGATGAGGTAGTCTGTTGGGCACATGAGAGAATTTCTTTTTTTTCGAAAAAACAGTAATCTTGTTATTTTGAGTGATATAATAATTACATAGTAATAATTACAAAAAAACATAATACATTAATAATAATTTCATCATTATGTCCACACATGAGAGGTGGCGATGAAAAAATGAATGACATCAGTTTGTGATGTGGTAGTTTGTCATACTTATAAATTACAATCTTATAATGTCTTTGAGTGGTATTGATATGGATTTAGTTAATTCCCCTAAAATAGAAAAACTAATTATATGTAATATACTGAATTTATTATAACAACTCTTTATAATAACAATTTATGCTTGTGAAGGAATGAATAAAATAAAAATTCTTGTTGTAGAACATTACCTCTTCTTCAGGTATCCTCTTGAGGTTTTCAGTAAAAGACATCTTTGGATAGATTTATAAATAAAAATGAAATATAAGTTGAGAGTAGGGAATATTTTATGTAAATTTTATAGGTATTACATCAATCAAAAATCTTTTATGTTGTGAAAAATAGAGGATCGGTGGTAGCTTTTTATAAGTGGGGTGAGTAACACAGTTGAAAAATTCCAGAAACAAAAAAGTTAACCCAAGTTTGTTTTATGTCTTAAGGATCCCATAATTATCAATTATTTATAAATGAAATAATATATTTGAAATATAGAAGTGAAATAAGTTTTGTGAATTTTTTTGGTTATCTTTAACCCTTATCCGTTTAGGTTGACCCCCATTAAAATCATTTTTACAATAACAGTGATAATTAATTTTTTCTCGTTTCACTTTTCAATTTTGTCAAAAATTAATTTGATCATAATAAATAATATAAATATTTATTAATTTAAATTAAGGATTAAATTTTCAAAAATTCCACTCATATAAGTGGAAAATTTTAAAATAAATAATCTTATATATGTGACAATAATGTTGGTTTTTAAAGAGACAATGTTCAAAAGATAAAAATATTTTTACATTGAAATTAAATATGAAAATGATTCTAATGACTTATATAAGATTAATAGATGTATAATTGAACAAATTTCATGATTAGAAAAATTATAAATATAATACATGTTTTCAAAAAAACTAAACCGATTGGATTTTTCAATTAAAAGTCATTATTTTTACTATTAATCTAAAAAATGAAACATTTATGAAAACTCCAATAAACTTCATAGTATGATAATTATTAATTATTATTTTAAAACTCAAATTTATTTTATCAAATAAATTTTATAAAATTTTGAAAAATAGTGTTAATAATGAATCACAAAATTTAATAAATAAATTGTTTTAGAAAATTTGTACTTTAGAATCAATTAATAACTTTAATAAAAAATTAAGTAGTATTTATCAATATGTTTATTTTATATAAATTTATAATAATTAATATTTACTAATTATTTAGTAATACTCACATATTCATGTTTAAATGAAATGTTATAACAATCCCTTTTAAATCAAATTATTATTACTATGTTTTTTTTTTGTTTTTTTTAAACTCAATGTGGTGTGTATAGTAAACGGGACATGTGATGAATGTAGAAGAAACTAAAAATGGGGATTAATGTTACATAATATTATATCATTGTTCCATGAATCTCAATACAAACCACATAATCTGTGTAAATAATAATAGATAAGTGATTAAATTTATTAAAAATTTTCTGAAAATTCTCAGGCTGTTACATTTTACACAACATGAATTTTTTTATCTCTAATAATTTTTCATTGTAACAAAAAATAAAAGTGGATATTTAAACAAAATAATGTAATCAACTTCTTATATAGATTTTTAAAACTAATGTATTCATCAATAAAAATTGACCAAGTGAATGGCCTTTTTTGTATAAGTGTATTTATATGATAGAACATCTCTAATGGTTTTTCCTCAAAATAAAGATCCTATGTTGGTGGTACAACATCTAAATTTATTAAATTTGAAGTGCCTAGTATGTAATTACATGTGGGAGACACATGGAGCACATTGTGGAATTGAGATATATTTTTTGGAAGCACCATTATATAATATATGGTCCAAATAGAGTCATGAATTCCAATGTGACTGATGTACCTATCATTACTTTCACCTTCTCCATGAATCTCATGACATTATTCAATTGAAAAATTCCAAGAAACTCCTTGTCACCATCCTCAAATTGCTATATTTTTCAATAAATTATCATCATAATATTTCTCCCCACTCTTAGCTACCGTGATGTGTTGATGAAGATATCTAACATTCTCTATCATTTATTCAGCTATATCATTTATTAAAAGATTTATTTATCAAAAATAACTATAGGAAACTGGATCTATATTTTTCTTACAAAAGAGTTCTTCATTTTTATCCATCTGAATACATGATTTAAATATATTTTTGTAAAATATCATTTAGAGGAATTTGTTCATCCCAAACAGATTCGAAAAATAATGAAAAATATCTCAACATATCCTATAGTGTTTGAGTTCTTATTTTAGACTAAACAACTATCTGAGCATGAAACTATGTATTGAATCTCAACTCCCAATCCATATAACATTGAACACATTCTGTAATTTTTAGGTAAACCTCAGATCCTAATCATAGAAGTTGGAATTTCGTACTCCATTTAGCCTTACAACTTCCTCAGTGTATATCTAGGAAAAATGACATGCTAAGTACAATAAAAAATTCTATGGTGATGTTTTCCAATTTCCAATATGGTATGGTTAATGGATTTAAAATCCCAATAGAATTTATTCGTTAGTCATTAAGATTATGAAATACCAATCATTAAGATACAAACTCTATGACATCTCCCATAATTCCATGCAAAAAAATACTCTTACAAATAATTATGCATCTTTTTTCGTCATTGATAAATAGAGAATGTAGAACTATGATGTTACTCTAAAAAATTCTTCATGGTTTTTGGTTTGGGAGGAATTAATACATGGTTCATGAAACTTATCATTCAATAATGATCAATGTTAAAGTTTAGAACATTTCAATCATTTTTTCAGATATATATCATCATTCATAACCTTTTCAATAGTCACATGGATTGATGGTTGAATACTAAATTGATCAAGGTAATATTTTTCCACTTTCTTCACTAATTCCATTTCCATCCATTAAATATGAAGATATGTTGGATATAATATAATCAACATCATGGAAAAGATAGAACTATCCTTTTTATTAAATGAATCAAACACTATGTTATCTTTCCATCTATGGAAATATGTTAAGAAATCATAATCATTAACCTTATCTAATAATTTTCTTCAGATTATATTTTACTCATTCCTTTTCATAATTAAAATTAACCTTTTTTGTTCAATATAAATATAACACTTCTTTTTATAATGGAATTTCTGATGTATCCTTAATAAAAAAATTACCACATCTAAATCCAAATCCTGAGTTTGGTAAATTTTCACAAGAATAATAAATTTTTGTGACGAATAACCTATAAGCATGTAAATATGAATAAGAAAATATCCCAATCCATTATTTCATGTAACACTATTTATTTAAAACACTTCTCTTCTATAGTGTAATATATGTACAAGTGTGATAACTAATTATAACTGCAATTTGATGAAATATTGTTCATATTTATTTTTCTAAAGGAACATAGTTCCCTTTAGAGATGTCAAATTTTGTGGATTAGATAGTTATATGAAAATGTCCATAGTATTTACATAATTTATACATTGTAAAAGAAAACTATGAATCTAATTAATAATGGTTATTCTGGGTCAACATTCTATAGCTTCTATATTTGATGGATCTACTAATATACAATAGCTTGAGATTATGCGACCCAAAAATGAATCTATTTTCAGAAAATATATACACTGTGTAAAAATTATAATATAATTTCTACATCTAAATGTACATTAGACAAATTGATATGTGATCTTGTGGATCTTCATTTCTCTTTAATAATATAAATATATCATCAATAAAGACAACTAAAAATTGATCATTTTATTATTTAAATACTCCATTCATTAAATTAATGAAGGAAAAATGGAAATTAGTAATACTAGATGGAATTAATATTCATTTATAATGACTATACCTTGTATGGAATTTCATATTGGGTATATAATATTTCATGAACATTAATTTATGATTTCTAGAAAGAATGTAAATCCAAGAAAAGTATTGTGATTCCTGTTGTAGATCGAGTTGGTTATCAATATTGGTTAGATGATACATGTTCTTTATCATGATCTTGTTCAACTAACTATAATCAATATAGATTCACATTTTTTAATCTATATTTTTAATAAAAAGAACAAGAATACCCCAAGGTGACACACATGGATATATTAATCCCAAATCATGGTTCTCCTATAATATCATCTTTAATTCCTAAAACACAATTTCAAATATTCTATAAAGAGTATTTGTAAATGTCGTGGCACCCATTGTGAGTTATATTAAGAGATCAATGTTACGTTTTTCAAGGATATAAAGAAACTATTCTTAAAATACATCAAAAAAATTTTCACAATAGGGATATAAAAAATGTTGACATTCATCACAACTCATTGAAATAAACATCCTATCTGAATGGGAAATAAGGCCTATAAAATGTATTTTATCACCATTATATTTTCATAACTACATTGATAGATTATCATTTGTTAGTTTAGAATTTAATACATAACTCCACCTCGTAGAAAATTGATGTGAGAATTATGTATAGAAATCCAATCCAATACTAGAATAAAATAATATTCAACCAAATGAAGAAAGTGATATTTTAGTTGAATAAATTTCACCCCAATTTGAACCGGGGAGGAATCATAGACACAAGATGAAATCATCATACCATTAGTTGTTTTCATTAATAATTAAACTTCATGTTTTTTTATAATTTTGATACCCGTAGAATAATAATTAGATTTGAATCAATGTGTATATCGATAATTACGTAATACTTTTTTAATTCTATAGTGGATGGTACATTTATATTTCACCGTGTTCTTTTGAAAACCATCTTTAGAAATATTGTTCAAGTAACATTCCCCTTTTCATCTTAACTTAATTTGTCTTTGACATTGATCATTATCATAAACCTTCATATTTTGGAAATAATTAGTATTGTTCCATAATATGTGTTTGATTGACTAGATTGTTGGTTGAGAATTTAATATAGTATAATCACTATTTGAATCATTGGATAACTACTTCCAATCACACTATAAATCATTTGACTAATGAACTTATCATCCACAATTAATAAAATTACAAGTGACCTTAACAGAATTTCCTCCATGTTTCATCCCATATGTTGAGAATAATAGAAAGATCATCTTCTTCTCGCTATGGTTTTTATATTTTTAATTAAAGTACATCTTATTGTCTTTTAAAAACCATCAAATTGATATGTATATCTATCCTTAATTTACTCATTAATAGAACATCGAACAATCTTATCATATATAATTGAGTATCATATAGATAACACCCATTGGGGACATTGTTTTAATATTCTGAACAATTGATCAACTTTTCATTTATGTTGAATGATAACAGAAGAAGCATACCTTTCATGTCTTGCAAAAATTGAATCATATGTACTTACATATTCATCCAAATTCTGATTTAACTCATGGAACTTCTAATACATCTTCATTCAAATAATTTTCAGAATATACTTATTAAAATATATGTTATTGAATGTGTTCCATTCAAAGGAGATAATTTATACCCATTACCTCATATTCATGATAATATTCCACCATTAATCTACTTCACCTTCTAAATAGTATACAAATTAAATGAAAATTTCATTTTTAGAACAACGGATAATGGGAAAAAAAATATTTTCAGTGGTAGAGATCCATTAATCTTTAATTATAGGATCAACTGTTACACTGAAGGAAGGTTTACATTTTCAACATAATGGACTTAACTTATGGATGTTACCTCTTTTGTTTGTTTGGAACTCCATCATTATTCATATCTTGAGAAATTTTTTTGTGTATAGTAATTGTAATATTCATTCATGGTCCCCCAACATTAGGATCCATGTGAGGAAAATCATTTCATTTTTCATTTAACTAATCCTTAACAATATTCCTTTGAGTTCCATCCATTCACAAAAAAATGACACGCATATTCCAGGAAATAATAACCACGATAGGTAACCAGATAATATTGAAACATTACCTCTATAATCTCTTAGTCATGACTCATACTTTAATCTATAACACCATAAGTTTTTTATAGGTCATTAATATTCATTATATATTTAAATCCATCATCATGGTTTATAAATAGTTTTTAATTTTCCATAACATATCCCTATGGTATGTCAAAGCTAGTTATGTAGTAAGACTCGATTTCATGGCCTAGGTGACATTCGAGTCTACCTCAATGTGCCCTTTCAAGAGTTATTACACCAAGGTTCCTATATTATATAACTAAATCTACATCTATTATCAATACTAGGAAGATATTTCTTAAACACCACTCACTCTATCATTTACCTAGATTGTAGTACATTTTCTTATGCTTTTACTCATACATAGTATTATCCATAGAAATTTACTTATAGATATCAATACGGTTTAATAGTCCTATTTTTTAAATGAAAAAACATATCCTAAGATACGAAATATTGATACCCCATCATATCACACATAGATATGACATCATTTTTTATGAATATTCATTTCATTACACAAGCACATGACTATAGACCATAACAGTTTACAATATTTGGGAACTTATAAGAAAATAAATAGTTCATAGGTAAACAACATCATATTACACTATGATCTTTAAAACTATCTCCCTAACAAGAAATATTATATAAAATTAATTTCTTTTTTTCTTTGTGGAATGAAAACACAAAAATGGTGAGTTTAGATTACCAATAAGGGTAAAAAATTGATGATATAAAAGCATAACATAAACATTAGGGTATCGTAACAAGAACGTGACATTTAAAACCCATAGCCTCCCTATCAAATATTATAATTTTGATTCATATAAATATTATTCTTAGTTCATAACACATGAATCACAAGGGAATAAAATAACATGAGCAATGGCAGTATAACATTATAACATGACATGTATATGTGGCATACAGATAAGCATATAAATTAATTTCCATTTTCATAATTTTTTATCTCCACAGATATAATAGTTTAATGGGTTTACTCAACAATCCATCATAGTTTTAAAGGATCACTCTCAATAACATAAAATCTAACAAAATCGTATACTAAACTCTGTTAACTCTTCATTTCAATCATGATTATCTCATAATATATAAATGTTTAATAAATGAATTGGATAGATATATAGGTCCCACTAATCTAATAATTAAAACCATATTTATGAATTATATAAGATCATAAAACATTCATCATATGATAACCTATGTAATGAAATGGGGTTCATAATCATATCATAATATAATAATATATAGAAAACAGATTAGTCTTATAATAATTTTATCATTTAATCAAACAACATCCCGTGTAAAAAATAAGTGAGTTTCATAAGAATTTTTCCATTGTATAATACATAGAAAAGAAATGTGTTTCACAAAATTTATAGCATAATAAACAAAAACCATTCAATGATATAATTAGAATGGTAACCATTAATCACATCACTAGTAAGTAATAGGTAACATCAATGGATATCATTATACCTGGAGAATGGTTTTGATCAATAACTTAATACATTTCTTGATGAAGATATATTTTCTCTAGGAGATGCACTATGTTTTAAAAAATAATCCATTTCGAAAATGATTTTATTTTATGATAACCTTTAAAAACATATAAAGGAACTTAAAAAAATTATTCACGGATATGGCATGTTTCATTCATGATGTACGCATTAAAGCAAAGAATCTATTCTGATTTTTGGTAATAGCTGAACGAGCATTGTTTTGAAAATTACATGAACATTTCATTTTAATAAATTTTTAAAAAATTAAAACAATTTTATTTTTTTATACCATAGAATAATAATAAAAAAATTCAAATATTTTTAGAATACATGGATTAGAAAAAAAACTTATTTTCAACCAATGGGAGAAATAAATTTGGATTTCATACAAACAGGATTATTTTAAGTACCAATGGGTGTAAAAATAAAGTCATTACCTAAAAATACCAAGAATTTAGGCTGCATAATAAAATAAAATAGTTTCTTGATAGATTGATCATATTATTTTTTTCATCGGAATCAATTTCATAAATATTCTTAATAAATCATGTTATTTTAAAAAATATCATCACCACATTAGAAACATTGAATCATAATCATGATGAAGGAATAAAATAAAATAGAACATAAAATACCATGGGGATAAATAAATTCAATAAATTAAATTTCAAGTGGAATATATATATATATATATATCATAATAACGAACATAGGTTAACAACATTACATTCGTCTCAAAACATGCAAATTGAATGAAAAATCCCTTACGTTAAATATTTACTACCATAATAATCATTAAAACATCATGTAAAATAAATATATGTATATTATAAATAAATTATAGAACCGTATTCATATTTATCATACCATATATTATTTTCTTATGAACTTTTATTACTTATTTTGTTATAAATTCCTTGTCAAATTCATGTTTTGGGTAAAAACTGCATGTTTTTTATGTATGTTTGGACAAGTTATTTTTCTTCCACATACATTTATAACGGTTTTGTCACTATAAAATTTTAAAAATTATATTAATATCATATTTAATCAAAATAAGTGTATTAATGATAAATCCTAATTTTTATTGATTAAAAATGAAATACACTGTACCGGGAGACAAGAGGCCATACGTAGACACGAATTTTGTTTCCATTATCTTCTTGTTTTTAAAGAAAAAAAAAATAAAATGATATATTTTATCAATAAATATTAGTTTTTATTTCATATATATTACATGTTATTTTTGAACCATTAATTAACAAATTCCATGTAAAGTATTTATGAATAACATCACTCTTCTATGTGGTAGTATGCCGTACACACGAGCTATCTTATTGTATTCCTATAAAATATACATAACAAATGTATATGGTATATATTATCCAAAATTATAATTATATAATAAATATAGTTTATATTTAATAATTTATTCATCATTTACAACCAAAATTGTGGTAATTGAAAAATGAAAGTCATCGGTTTGTCAGTTGGTAGTCCACCCAACACATGAAAGAGGTTTCCGTAACCCATTTTATGGATGTGGAGATTATTGTAGGGTGTATCCTTTAGAAAAAAAAAATATAAAAATATAAGGTTAATAATTACATTATTATATCATCATGGTATAATAATGATTCAAGGAGGTGGAGGAATAAAAAAATATAAATTCTCATTGGAAGAACATTAAATCTTCTTGAATATCCTTTTTTAGTTTTCACAAAAATCCTTCCATAGTTCAATATATATCCCAACTATGTTTTATAAGAATATAATAGTGTAATTACGATATAATTATTTTAGGTATTGTCTAATACAAATGTTTTTTAATATTTTAAAAAGGGAGTATATTTGGTAGCCTTTTAGAAGTGAGGTGAGATTTACCCTTGGAATTTTTTGAAGGAAGGAATTCAACCGATGTTTTTTTCATGTCACAAGGTTACAATATTTGAAAAATCTCAATAATAAAATTTATATTGTAAACATATTGAAATAATTTATTTAATATTTCTATGTTATTTTTAACCCTTACTTTTATATTATGATCTCCTCCCCCACCCCTTTGGTAAAACAATTTTTACCTTAAACACAATATTTAATATTTTTTTTTTGTTTTCACTATTCAAATATGTCAAAAAAATATGAATAACGTATTAGAGAATATAAATATTAATATTACAGATAATAAATCCATTTTTTATTTACAATCACATAATTGGGATGTTTTAATTGAAAAATAATCCCATAGAATATATCCAAATGTGAGTTTTCTATAGAAGAAAATTTCAAAACATTAAAATGTGTTTACATCGATATTCCATATTAATCGATTATAATTACATAAATTGGATTAATTGATGTATAATAGATCTAATATTGTTGAAAACCCATTTATATTATTGTTTAATTATATCAATAAATTAAATTAAAAGAAAGTTTCAAATCAAAAATTAATATTTTTCAATATTCACAAAAAATGATACTTTTCTAACAAAATCTCAAATATCCACCCAAAAATATGGTTGAAATGATTATTTCAAAAATAATGTCCATTTTATGAAATTTATTTTCTAAATTCATAAAAATTAATATTATTAATGACTAGGAAAAGAAAT
Source organism: Viscum album (assembly GCA_963277665.1). NCBI lineage: Eukaryota > Viridiplantae > Streptophyta > Magnoliopsida > Santalales > Viscaceae > Viscum > Viscum album. Next base: position 232,495,830 of record OY728157.1, on the reverse strand, counting down.
TGAAATAATTTTTCGAGAAAAATTATATTTTTGAATCATATAAATAAATTACCAACAATTAAATACTTTTTCAATATTATTGATTTTAAAAAATTATTATAATTTAAATTTAAAATTTAATTACTATTATTAATTTTAATATTTTTATGGAAATTTTAAAATGGTCATGTTTTAATAACTATATTGATAATATATTGTGGTTTTGATAAAACTCGGTGTTGTGTGTAGCACAAGATATATCAGTGTGGTGGGAATTGAAAAAATTTATTGGAATTGTTTAAAACATAATAAAAAAACATTTTTTTAACTCAAGATATTAATTATATTTTGTGTGATGAAAAATATATAATTGGTAAAATTTACTTTAAAAATTCACACAATATCATGATGTTACATTCTACTAGGATAGTGGTCTTGTATTGTATAACATTCTATATAAGATCATGAATATCCAATGGTTATTCCACATATGACGGATTATACTCTAGTTTTATGACCATTTATTTTAATATAGGAATATACTTCATCAAGTGAGATATATGGACCACATTATGGACTTGATGGAGGTTTGTTGAAGTTACATGTGATAAGCTATGATCCTGATAAGAGATTGAATTTTCAATGGATATAACTACCTCGTAATTACATTAACATTATTCTAGAATCTCAAAAACAACATCGATGTAGATATTCACATAAATTTCTTTTCACCAACATCAAATTCTAGACTACACCGATGACTATAAGAATAATTTATTTTCTGAATATGAGCTTCCTAGATTTGTTGTTGAATGGTTCTAACCTTCTCTTCTAGTTCATTGGGTATAGATGATATTAAGAGCATTATCTCTATCATATAATTTTGATACATTATATCTCTATACTTAATTCAATATTGGGATTCATAAAGAGGCAAATCAATGCTTGAGTGAATGATATTTTTGTATTATAACTCAACTAGATTAAGATGTTGATCCCAACTACCTTTGAAATACGTATATCATGATCTTGACATATCCTCTACGGTTTTAATTATTATTTCATTATTAACATATTTTTTAGGATGAAATTTAGTTCAGAAACACAACATTATATAATCATATTGCATAAGTCTTTTCTAGAACATTGAGAATAAATTATAATCCCAATCAAACACAATAGAATGTAGTAATCTATATTACCATACCACGTTATTAATTTATGTTCTAGAAAAGATGATTGAGAGAGATAAAATATCTAATTATTATTAAGTGTAAATAATTAAAAAGGAACCAAATACAATCCATATAACATCATTCCCATTAGATTTTTTTTGTATTAAAATGACAAAATCCATGGTTATCTTTTTCCATTTCCATTATAGCATAGTTAATGGATTTTATATCCCCTTACAATTTTATAATTAAAACATAAATGTATGAAATACCAAGAACCAAGAGAAAAAAATTATGGTATCTCTATTCATTCCATTCCACCAGAAATATGCTTTAATATCAATATAATTATTTCTACTTCTTAGATGAATAGGAAATGATGAACTATGTTTATACTCTGACAACTACATAAAATATGATATGGGAGGAATGTATAAGTGGTTTATAAAAATTATCATTCCTTCAGGATCAATTTCAGTTCCATGAAAACTTGTATACACTTTTTTCATCTCTACCCATTTCTTATAATATTCTTTAATCTTCACTTAGATAGATGGCTGAAAAATCAATTGATCAAGATAAAGATTTTCCCTTTCATTATGTATTTTAGGATCCACCATTTCTAAATATAAAAATATTTTATAATGTAAAATCCTAATCATGGATAATCTATTATCATCCTTTTGAGTCGAAGCATTAGCCAACCTATTCGTTTTTTCAGGGTTCTAATGTATTAGGTAGTCATAACGATTAATCAGCACTAACCATATACATAGGTGAATATTAAAAATATTCTATGTGAATATATATTTTATACTTGTGTGATTAGTATATATATCACACTACACTCTTTAAAAATATTTCATCAATATCTTTAATACCAAAATAACCGCAGCTAACTCATAATGATGAGTTGGGTAATGTTTCTCATTATCCATCAATTTTATCATGGCATGGGCTATAACTATTTCATTTTTCAAAATAAGACATACTAATACCATATAATAAGAATCACTATTGATTAAAAAATCTTCTATACTATATTGTAATGTAAAAACATATGAAATGGTTAATCATCTATTAAATTCAATATGATTTTCCTCGCATTCATCTATCTTTATGATCTTGGATCCCTTAAGAGTTTAAATAATGAAATTATTAGATATTTATGATAAATTATCCAAAAAATATTTTAAATATTTTTAAGAAGGAATAAAACTATAATACTTGGTTTTAATGTTTGTTCTGTTCCAAAATAAAATAGAAACCATCATTGATGAATCTACTGATATACCATTAATAGAGAATATATAACCCAAAAAATGAAACATTTTGTTTCCACAATTCAAACATTATAAATATTACATATATTTTCTCATTATTATGGGAAATTTGAAACCCAATATATTTGTATTTATGTTTTTCATTCCTCATTTCATATATAAGAACATCATCTTTAATGACTACGATGAACTCATCATAATAATTTCAAGAGACTTTATTCATTAAATCTATTAAGATATTCCTGGAAATCCTAAGAAATATTGGAATTAAAATATTACAACAGTTCCGACACCTTGTATAGAATTATATTTTGGTTTTATCCTCATTCATGTACCATAATTAAGGATATCCATAACGAAGTCCATTCATGGAAATTTATTGAACATTGTGCTTTTGATTGAATAGTTTATCAATTAGTGGTGTGGGATAAATTTTCATGATCATGATCTTGATAAATTTTTTATAATAAATGAAGAGCCACACTAATACATTTTTATTTTTTATAGAAAATATTAGACTCACCCCATGGCGACACACTTGTCCAAAATAATCCAATGTCAAGGTTCTCCTAGATTTTTTCCGTTAATTATTGTTACAAAATCGAGGCTATTCTATATTGGGAATTTGAAAATGATGTGGCAGTACGTATGACTTCTATTTTGAAATCAAATTCATGTTTTTGTGGAATACTAGGAAACAATTCTATAAATACAACAAAAAATTCTCACAAAATAGGAATATAATCAATGTTATGTTTCTACCCAACCATTCGAGAAAATACCACTTCAAATTGGGAATTAAGTCCCTTATAATTGATGTGGTCTCCCAAAAAATTTCTTAATTTCATCGATATATGATCATAGATTTCCTTGTAATATCATATATATCATAACTTCCTCAAAAATTAACTTACGATTTATATAGTGAAATTCAATCCATTCCTTTAATGACATGAAATTAAAGTAGAGGGAGAAGGTCAAGATTTGTATGAACCACATTCCTTCCGACATCAAATTGAGTGGAATCATAGAATTTATATTTGATTACCCTAGTATTAAGGGGATTCAATACTAATTATATATAAATTCATTTTGGGGGAATCATGATACCCTAATAAAATTCCTCATATATGAGTATATTGGTAGATACATAGTAAAATAAGATGTTAAAAGTTCAAGATTGGATGTTACATGTACCTTTGACCATATAATTCTTGTAAAAATAATCAAATATAGTGATCGCATGAGATTTCTCATTACCTATTACATTAATAGTTTTCTTACACTGATAATCATCATTAACATTTGTGTTTTTGTACCAGTTTTTCATAGTACACACTCTCCTTGCATTTGAATTAGTGGGGAGTTTGTGGTTCATTTTTTGTAGTTGTCTCTCTATATCCATTATTTCTAACACCCATAAAATACATGGTTTTATCCCACTGATGAATAAATCGACCTTACATTCAAGTATGATAATGATACTAGAGTCATACCTTATTTGTCTTGTAATGTTATCCTTATATGTGACAATGTATTCAACAATGTTTTTATTTAACAAAAGGAACTACATTGCCATTATTTTATAAATAATATGACGAAATTAACTATTGTGATATAATTTAATGAAATCATCTCAATCTATGGAGTGAATTTCAAATTTATATCTAATATTCTTTATTATATTCCAACATTGTTCCTATTAAAATTAAAATAGTAGGAAACCTAAATGAAATTTAACTTTTTGATTAATATATAATGAAAAATATATTTCTAGTCATACATATCCCTTTCTAATACACTAGAATATCAATAGTTCCACTGATGGAAGCTGGATACTTCGCCATAAATGAATCAACATAATGGTGATCCACACTTTGTGTGATTGGAATCCTATTATGATTCATATCCTGATAGTATTTTTTGAGAATTAAAATGATATTTTTAAATCCATATCCCATAACAATTGAATCATTATAAGGAAATCATTTCATTTTCCATCTCTTTCTGTATGAAATTTATTCCGTTATGTTTTATACTTTCAATAAAACCAAAATAGCATTTTTTATAAGAAGCAATAGTCATGATGGGGAACCACCTAATCATGAAATATCAATAATAGTATGTATAAATCATGAAACCTTTATTAATATATTGCACCTATGGTTTATATTAATTCTTTCACAGTCATATTCTATTTAAATATTTAATGATGGTTTATAATGAGTTCATGAAAATCCAAATCATATCCCCTGGAAGTGTCAAACTAGGATTGTAAAAATAACAATTTTCAGGCACCATGTGATGAAAAGGCCAAGATCGATGTTCCCTTTTTAAATTTATTACCCATAGGTACATCTTTTCTTTATCCACACCAAGATGTATTATCTAGATAGATATTTGGTTGTTGGAAACCACTCTCTATTTCCTTTACAAAAATTCAATGACATTTTCTTATACATTGAATCATACTTAGATTTATCAATATACATTTCCTTGTGGATATCATAATTGTTTTCTCATCCCATTTTTAAATTGTAAAATAAAAAAACCTCCTATACCAACTATAGTGACATAGGATTATTTTACATAGATATTATATGATGTTTTATTAATATTCAATCAATTTAACAAAAACACGACTAAGGATTATAATAGTTTGGTGTATTTTGAAGCTTATAACCATAGAAAATTGGTCAATAGTTAAACTAAATCATCTCCCCAATAAATTTCTCCCTTGTCATACACATAATATCAAAAACAATTCATCATAACATAGGAAATGGAAAAATAATAAAGGGTGACATTATTTTCTCAATAATCGTATGCAAGGGAGATACGTAAGAATAACATGAAAATAAGGGTACGAGAACATGAATATAACCATTTAGAACCATACCATACACACCAACAATAAAAATATTGGGTCATGAAATATGGATTGCCTGTTCAAAAGACCAAAATCATAATGGAATCAATGAACATGAAATATGAGATAATACCCTTCGAAGAAGATGTATTCTTTTTCCATAAACATAAGCATATAAAATTATTTCCATATTCATCAGGTCTCATTTCCAAGACTAACATTTTGGAATGGATTCAATCTGAAAAACATGGTAGTAGTAAATATTAAATACCAAGACCATAATTGTGGGAAAATACCCATACTAAATATGTTTAACACCAACTTACAGTACTATCTATCTCATGATATATAAATATTTACCCAATGCCTTTGGGGAGATATATATCCCACCTATATCAAAATGAAACCCATATTAATTTGTGCCATAAGATAATAAAATATTCATCGTATCATTATTCATGAAATGGATATTTTTATAACTATATCATCACATCATAACCTATAGAAAAAATATAGTTTTCATAATCATTTCTTTATTTCAATATATAATAAACCATTCAAAAAGTGTTGTGTTTCATATGAATTATATCTTAGAATAACTCGTGGAAAATAATGGATTTTATAAAAACAATTTCATCAAAAACCTCAAACACTCAGAATAATAATAATAATGGTTTCCTTGGATCATACCCCAATAAGGCCTACATAACATCAATGGATTTCATTTTTTATGAAGAATGATTCTGACTAATCATCTAAAACACATCATGATAAAAATATCTATTCCACAATGATTTTTTTTACAAAAAGTTGAGAAATTGAAAATGTTACTCATTAAAAATAAATTTGAAAAAAATAAAGATATCATCAATGAAAATAAAACTCATGGCTATGAGATGTTTTGTTCATATCAAGGATGTTAAATAAAATTTCCTTTTAGATTTTTGGTAAACCACAAAAAAGTGATTTTTTGGAAAAATATATAAAGATTAAATTCTAATATTTTTTGTAAAAATTAAAATATGGACAAAATTATTTAAAAATATAAGATAAGAATAAAAATTTGAAATATGTTTTGGGAAACATGTATCAGGATGAAAACTTATTTTCCACTAAAGAGAATCAAAAAGTTATAATTTCTTAAAAATTGTCTCCATTATTTTACATACCAAATTAAGGGAAATGGAACTATTAATTGAAAATATCATGAATAATTTGAGGAGAATAAAACTAAAAGTGTTTATTGATAGATGCATCATCATATTTCATCACTTTAAATATAATCATAAACAACACAGATTAATAATGAGTTTGTAAACAAGATCATTACCACTTCAGAAACTTTGAATAATAATACAATGAATAAATAAAATAAAATTGAACATAAAATATTATTAAGATAAATAAATTCATTATATTATATTTATATGTGGTTGGATATACACCTTGTTAAGGAATGTATGATTCTAACATAACATACGTCCCAAAGATGGAAATTTGTTAAAAAAATATCTTACCTTAATTATTGACTTTTGGCGTACTCATTAAAACCAAATTTATAACAAATATAATATTATCATAAATATATTAAATAAAAATATTCTTATATTTAATATCATATATGATTTTCATATAACCTTTTATAACCCATTTATTGAAAAATCTATGTTAATGTCACATTTCAAATGATAACTACCTTATTTTTTCATGTTCATTTTGACATTTTTTGTCATGTTACATCAATCATGGTGTCATAATATCAAAATAGTTAACCATGATATAAATATAATACATAATAATTATTTTATTTTATATTAATTACTCAAATTTAGTAAAAAAATTAAATACACCATTTAAGTAGTTTGTAGGTCAAATTTATGAAAAAAAATAATATCTATTTTCATTTAGTTTTGAATGAATGAAAAGATATATATATATATATATATATATATTATTCCAAAATAATATTTATTTCATATATAATTCATAATTTTATTAATGAAATCCTCAATACATTCTATATAAAGCGTGTATGGATCACATCACTTCGCAAGTTGGTAGTCTTTAATAGACAAGGGTGACTTAATCATATTTCCAAAAAAATGGAAATCATGAAGGTAGGTTCCCTATAATAATTCCTTAAGAATAAGAATTTAATAAATATAATATATATATATATATATATGATAAATATATCTTTCTGTTAAACAATGATATGTGAAAATCAACAAATTAATGACATGGGTTCGTGAGGTGGTAGTCTACCATATGCATGAATGCTAATTGCATAAACCATTTTATTGAAGTGGAGATGGTTATTGGACATGCCCTTAAAATAAAAGAATATATTTATATAGAATATAATGATTCTATTTTATAATAATTCTATAATAATTATTGAATGAGTTGGGGGATGAAATAAATAAAAAATATCATTCATGAATGTTACCTCTTCCTCAGGTATCATGTTTTAACCTTTCCCAAAATCCCATCCTTTGTTGAATTTCAATACAAAATAAGACTATCATGTGAGATAAAGGATGTTATTAAATGATTTCTCCATGTATTGGATGATCAAAATTTATATTAATGGTTTATGAAGAGAGGATATTGTGTGTCCACTTATTAATGATGTCAGTGGAAGCCTTATAATTTTTTTCATAATAAATAATTCCACCAATTATTTTTTTTACATGTCATAAGGTTCCAATATTGGACCATTCAATAGTGTATAATATATAGAATCTAAATATTTCCATAAAATGGATTAATACATGATTTTGGTTATTTTCTATACTTATCGATTTAGTTTAACCCCAACCCCCACCCTGGATAAACCAATTTTTACTATGACCGTGGAAATTAAGGAGAATTTTTCACTAGTCATTATGGTAAAAAAATTTGTCAGAATTATTAGATAACATTAAATATATTGATTTAAATATTAAAAATCCAATTTTAGATATCCAATTTTACAATTTTATGAATTTTAATTAAAAATTACCCCCACAGATAATATGAGAATGCATGTTTTTATAGTGAAATAATTTAAAAGTGCGAAGTGTGATTATATCAAAAAAATTAGGAAATTTATTTAAATGACATAAATTGAATTAATGGATTTATAAATGTAATAATTTTTCATTAAAAACAATTTAAAATATACATAATATTTATAAAAAAATTAAAATAAAAGTATTTTTTCATTTAAAATATTGTATTTTTCAGTAGTCATCAAAAAAGTGAATCCTTTGAAAAAAATACAAACAATTCACCCAAAATTAATTTTGACCTCATAATTTCAAAAATAAATTTTATAAAGTAATATTTATTTTCTAAAAAATTTATTAAATAAATTTATAAATGTTTATAAACATAAATTACAATTCATTTTTATAAAAAAAATATTTTCGATAAATATAATGACATTACTGAAAATTATTTACTTTTTATCAATATTATTCATTTATATAAGACCATTATAATTAATATTATAATTTTTTTAATATTCATATCTCTAATTTTAACAGTTTGGTAATAACATCCTTGTGTAAATAACAATATTTATAACATTTATTGATTTTTTTAAAACATATTGTTTGATGTAAAACAAGGTAACGTAGTGATCTATATATCTCAAGCTTAACTTCATATTGCATGTAACACAGTACAAACATAGTATTGAATTAAATTCTTGTTTGACATGATGTATTTCATAAATAAAACTAGATAATATGTCAAATTTATTTTTAAACACTTTACAATATATCGGGTGTTACAACATATATATAAACGAAATATACGACGATAAATTTATAAAATGTTCATTTTCCATCCATTTAAATTTAATTAATTTAGTTTAATGATTATACTCATAATTATATAAAAACTTTTGATATATAATTTAACTATAAAGTCATTAACCATATAATTCAATCGAAGTAGTTAAGGTGATTCATTAATATAAAGTCACTAAATATACTACTAATTCTTATATAGAATATTATGAAAACAGTCAATGAATTTAATCAATTTATTAATATTATATGATGTAAAATAGACCATGTCTCAATAATGTCCATGTATGGTACACAAATCCAGTGACTGTAAGTCATATTTTTTCCATCAATGGATCGAATGGGATCCAATGGATGGTCTAAAATGTGAAATTGTAATTTAATAGTGATTATAAAATTAATATTTTTATTCAGAAGTTCTAAAATTATAATACATATTACACATAATAGAGATTATGAAATCATAAAAAAATAGCTATGTTGTATAAAAACACAAACAATATAAGGAACAAACAATGCATCCAACATGTAACACCAAAAATAATGAAGGCACATAAGATTGTAAGAAGATCCCAGAACACATGAAATCAAGATAAAATCCCAAAAAAACTGTGGTATTTATTTTCCACCACTATAGTGGATATAAATTAAATATAATGGCAAGCTTTTTTAAAACAACTCACATGATATTGATATCCTGATTTTGATGTATAGAATTGAAGGGGAGACTCCCCAAATGCTAGGAAATATACTAATGATCAATAAAAGTGGGGATAAATTGATAAAAAATGAAAATACAACCACATATTGGAATCAAAACATCAGTTTTAGATAATTACTAGTTGTGTAAATGTATTACACATCTTTTATTTTTTTAGTTACATTGAAAATAAAATAAATATAGGGTTAAATTAACCCTCCTTCAACGTTACACATCACGTAATGGAGATTCATGATGTGTAATAAGTTCATATCATGTACTACTTCACAACCGATATTCCATTCATGGAATATGGAGGTATATATTTAAATGTAATGTAATAAATTTATATGGTGTGAAAATGTGTTATAGGAATGTTTAAACATAATAATTTTAGATGATCTAGAACCACTTCCAACACCTTCAAAACATATGGGGCCCTCATAATCCAATTTAACAAAATTATACCCAAACATTATTAATATAAACAATCATAAATCCGTGAAATTTAGGTTTTTTCCCCGACTAAATCTCTCAATCTCCTAAAAAGGCCCATCCAAAATGTGTAATGATAATGAATAACCCAAACAAGTAGTATATAAAAAACTCATATAAGGAAAAACATATAAAAATATTGGAAATTATTGTATCGTTGGATAATATCCCCAATAAACATTATGTAACATAAAAAGATACCATTTCATATGAAAATTATTTAATATATCACTATTATTATTTTTTGTGGAAATTATCATTTTCACATAGAAATCACTACTAAAAAATAAATAAATTTTTAAAACAATTATGGGAAACATTTTATTTTAATATATCATTTGAAAAAAATTAATTTAGACATCAAATAATATAGCAGTCATACTTGTGGGAAATTCAATTCATTTCATGTGTGTTAAAATAATGATTGTAAACACATTTTAAATAAAAAGTCATAAGTACCTCATTTTGGAATGAAAAGAATATTTTATAAAAAATATAAAAAAACAATAAGTAAATTTGGATTAAATTTTCATATAAAAATTGGCAAAAGGTTATTGAAAGAATTTTTTGAATACATGGTCATCGAATAAAAAATATTTTTGACCGAAGAGGATAATGATAATATTTTTCAGGAAAATATTCATTTGGTCTATTAAGTACCCAAACAAAGTAATGTGAAATATAAACTTGAAATATAAAAATATATCAATTCTTAATAAATTTCATGTGTTTCTTTAGAGTTGGATCATAAATTATCCTTATCAAAAACATGATCATAAATAGTGTCATTAAATAATAAGATTTTTATATAAATCTCATTACACATAATCTAATTATTTCAAATATTATTTAACATATATTATAATAAATGTATATTTATCAATATTATATAAAATATTCATGGAAAAATATATAATATGATTAATTATTCATGTAAAAAATTTCAGTACAAAATTATAATATTTCATTATTAAAATTATTATTTTCAGTTGTAAACTACTTTATTTTTTTAAGAGAATTTAATATTTATAGTTTCTATCATTTTATATTAATTATTGTTCAATAATAAATATAATTTCAATAATGTTATAATTATAATTTATATAATATATATATATATATATATATTGAATCATTAACAATACATTTAGTTAGTAAAATTAATTACACCATTAATAGAGATAGTAAGTTGTACGTACCCATGAATGTAGTATTCACTTTTAAAAACATTGAAATAATGAAATAAAAATAGTTAATTAAATTTATTATATCATTATTATATCAAATATATAATATAAAATAATTTAATATTTCATTATTTCCATTTATGTAAATAGGAATAGAAAAATCAATTACATCACATCATGGATATGGCAGTCAACATGTACATGTGTGAGATGTTATAATATTCAAATGGTTTGGAAGGTATGTGGGTAGAGATGATATTGTAATTAAAAATGAATAATACTGTAAAAAATACAAGCCATATGGATTAAATTTATCATAATAAAAATTCATAAAATATTGTTTTGGAAAAAGAGTTGCATCGCTGTGTAGAAGTGGCAGTCCGCATGTACGAACACATGATACTTTGAACTCCAATTTGATGGAATATATGGTAGATATAAGTTGTTCAATTATCATAAAATATTTCAAATATATTTTGTACATATAATTTCTAATTTTGTGATGAATTCCACATATTGTGGGTAGCTGGAAATAGAAATAAATTCAACGATCATGGGTAAGACAATTACCACTCTTTCAGTTGGAATCCTTTAAATACATTAGTAAAGACCACTAAAATGGTATTTTATGAATTAAAAAAACATATATTTAGTGTATATGTATTTGTAAAATGTAATATTGTTGTTTTCTAAACCAAAATTCTCAATGTTATGTAAATAACGATAATGGATCAGTGTGTGGAGGACAAGACATAGTTGTAATTTCAAAAAAGCATAAAAATATTTAATCATACATAAGAAAAATGATTCCAAATGGCCATATATTATAATTAAGGATATTAATAAGTTGAAATGATGATATATAATAATATTATATAAATATTAATTAAAAATTTCACTTGTATCTCTTAGGTCAACCCCATATAAGCCTGTTTTAACAATAACTACATCAATTAATTTTGATTGTTTTTCCGATTCATTATCAAAAAAAGATATTTTACTCATTATGAAATTTGGAAGTTTTTATTACAAATATGAAATCCATTTTACCATGTTAAATCACAAAAGGATAAGAGAATGGTTTTAAAATTTACTCACAAAATAAAATAAAAACTATGTAAAAAATGTCTTCTTTAGTAATCAATATTTTTATACAATTATATATAAATAATTAATTCGATTAATAATAATTGTAATATAAATAATTTAATTTGTCTAATGTTATTTTTAATTAACATGATGAAAAATTAATTTAAAAACTATTTAAATGAAAATTCATTTTTCAAATAAAATCGGTATTTGTCACTATTCTTCAAATAATTAATCATTAACAAAAATTTATAAAAATTAAATCTAATATAATTTCAATATATTGATCTAAAAATTAATTTACTTCATTAAATAAATTTTTAAAAATAAATAACACATTATATTAATTTCACAAAAAAATAATAAGATATATTTGTTAAGAAAAATTATCTTTTTTCAGTCTGTGATGAATTTTTTTGTAACTGGAATGCTTTTTTATGTGGAGTAAGATTTGACCTGTTGATTTGAGATGGATTTATTTTATTCAAATATTATTATGTTTATTTATGTTTCTGACCCCTTATTATTATTATAGGTTCTTTGGAATGGTCCTTTTTGAGGCCAAATGTCATTGAACTCTGCTCGGAAAAACTGGTTCAATAATCCCTTCTAATTCGGTCTAATGTTGTGGTCTTTATGAATGTTCTAGAATATGTTATTTGACTGCCCACTAGTCTCTGGGAGTAACATCCAACATTAATTTCTCTAATATTGGGTTACATTTTGTGGTTCATCTTATATTTCATTATTGATGTTTTTAATGCTTTGTGGTGTTATTTTATGGTGTGTTGATGTCCCTAATGAAGGAATTATTTTGACAGTGTTGTTGATTTTTTCTTATGGTGATAATGGTTTCTAATGGGAAGTTATATCCATCATTAGATAATGGTTATTTCATTTGGTTTAATTTTTCACATCATAAGGAGGTCTGTGGGTGAAGGTGTGATAATGATGTAGTCTGATTTTAATTTAGAATTTAGAATTTGTTCATGGTGGGTATGATGTTGCTCAGTTGGATTTGGGATTTCTACGTATAGTTCCTAATAAACATAAATTTTATTTTAAAACAATATAAAAATAGGTGTGGTATATTTCTATTAATACCATCTTTTTAGAGCTACGTTATAGAAATATGTAATACTATGGTTCATTTATGCTTAGGGATACATGTAACATAGGATAATGAATTAATTAAATTTATATAATGGAAAATAAGTTATAAAATATTGGGTAGTTTAAATATTGGGTATATATGCTCCCTTTAGTATTATTTAATTAAATCTAGGTAAAATATACTTCTACAAAAAATTATTGATTACATACATGTTGACAAAAAAATCATCTATACATGGTAGAGGATGCATGTTCTGGATGATGACTATGTATATTCATGATAATCATATAATATATTTATTGATCCTTCCTTATTTATGCCATAGAGTACCCATGATCCCCAAGGTGCTGAACCTGGTCATACAAATACATTTTAAAAACTATCCTTTAGATTCTTCATAAATACTTCCAACTCAATGATGTACATTCTATAAACAGTCTTATTTTTTTGGATGGAACCTCGTATGATAGAAATTGAGAACTCACCCATACGTTCTATGGGAATGTCGTCTAATTTATCATTAATTATATAAATATAATATTTTAAAATAAAAATGACTCGAATATTTATTTCCACCAAAACCATATTAGGCATGAGTGTATAATATTTTGGTTATGAAGAACCATATAGTTTAAATCACTTTCCAAGGTCAATGATATTTGTCCTTGAACTGGTTTATCAATGAGTTATGATTGAGGATATGAAATCATATTTCATTATCTAGAATGATGATTGGATATTTGGTTAGGATAATCAAATCAATTGAAAATATATAATTGAATTTCACCAAGTGAATACGTAATAGATCTTCATGAATTATTATGCCACAAATCATCATAGGAGAATAGTTCCATAAAATTTATCATATCAACACACTACTAGATATCTACACCAATAATTAACTATCATGATTTTGTGGTGATGAATCAAAATTATTATCAAATGCAAAAATTAAAAAAGAATCATGTAAACCAGAGTCAAATATCACATTTTATGATCTTAATTGGAGAATAATATTAACCACTTAATATATTAATATATCATTACCTTTTAGAATGTCACTGTCATTAATAGATTTTTTCACAAGAAAAAACCCACCTAAAACGAATCATTGATATATTTAGACCATTGTACCCTAGAAATTGAATTAGTGGGAATGAATAGGATAAAAACATAATCAAAAAATTTCTGATAGAGAATGTGATATAATTTTAACATGAATTTAATTCAATTTTTATAGTTAAAAAAACAAATTAAATATTTTAATGTTTACAAGTATATTTTTAAAAAATTAGAGTTTTTTTAAAAAATAAGTATATTATTATATAAAATATTTAAATGTATAACTATTATATGAATAAAATATTTCCAACAAATTAATAAGTGAATTATAGGAAATAATAATAAATAATAGTTAAATTAAAAAAATGGATTTTTTAATATATACATTCTTCTCTATATATGATGATTTTATTTTAATATTTCCACCCAATTTTCTATTTTTTTAAATAAAGAACATATTTTTTACATTGATCATAAATAAAATACGATGAGTTTTGGGTATTTTTCAAATATAATTATTCATCTTGTGAATAGTGAAAATTAATGTCCGGAAAAATTTCACGACTCATATGAAATCACGTGGATATATGCATGTCCTAACCATTATTAAAAATTCATTGAACTAATATATGTTTTATATGTAAAATTATATTTTTCGAAAAAAACAATTTAGATGAAAACCCTATATTTTATATTTTAGAATATAATTAAAATTTTATAAAGAATTTAACGCATTAAATGATTTAAAATTAATTTTTTTCTCTTTTATAAAATGTGTCAAATGTAATGGATTTATAATTTATATTCAGTTGTTCAAAATTATCTAATAAGTAATATATTATTTTGTGGAATAAAATGTATATTACCCTACAGACAGAATACAAAATATGTTAAATGAAAAATTGTTAATGTAATAAATAATTGAGTAAAAGGGACTGAAACATGATATATATATATATATATAGTTAGATGATGTTTCTCAGAACACATTAGTTTTATCATAAATTATATATAAATTTTGGAGCCAATTGAAATGTTTATCTGGTCCTCCTAAAACACTAACATTTTCTTTAACATGGAATTATGTTTCACTCTCTAGATACCAATAAAATGATATTATTCTATTTATTCAATTTCTACGTGATCTTATGAAGAAATCATAATGTGATAAACATTAGTACTCATTTTTATATAACATTATTCATTTTTTTATTTTGAAAGTCTAAATTGAAAATCCCTAAATATAAAAATTTGCATTGTTTAGGTACTAGATGGTATTATGATATGTGAATAATCATTAGTAACTTTTTAACTTTTAAATTATGAAAATTGAATCCACCATTATGTTGTCTGGAGAATTACCATCTTTAAGATGCAACATGTTTAGATATTGTTCACCACTATACAGAAATAGTCTAAAAGTTGGATTTTATAAATAAATATGATGATGTTTATGATTATGAACTGCCTATATAATCTTATTTGGAAATCTAAATCCTCAAACTTTCATAAGTGGGGACTACCACTTCAATATAATGATTGAATTTCAATTTTATTTTCACCACTACATTAAATTTCTATTCAATAGGATTGGATTAATGAATAAATATGATTTTTTAATATCATTAATGTTATGTTAATTAAAAATAGGTATCATATTAATGTAATGAACTATAACTGATCATATTCAATCATTTAAAATGAGTGAAATAATTGAATAATATTTTCTTCATTATATGTATTGAAATGATATAAATTATCTCTTATTTATATTTATTTAAACCAATTGATGTCACCATGCTTCTTGAATCATGATATTGTAGTCAAACCAAATCATATTCATCCATTCATCATGGTAAAATTATGTTTAGGTCAGTTTAATCACCTATATAAATCATGATATGAATATATTTCTTGTTTGATTCGGATAACATGTATACTATAACAATATGATATATATATATATATGTGTGTGTGTGTGTGCAAAATATTTTTTCTTGTAATTATATATATATAACCCCATGATATTTGGAAATATGGAAAACGATCGATAGCGTAAATGACCTCCTACATTGGTCTTAAATGACCAATGAAATATTATTATCTATATAATATCATTGCATTTATATATGTGGACATTGAAAAAAAATTACATATAAATAGTAATCTCATATATGTGTATATATATATATATAAATTTTATTAATTTCCATTCATCATAAATAATGATAAAAATAATTTAATGGTAAATGAGTTATTTTAAAAACATCAATTTTTATGTACATAATATATTTTAATCATTATTGATTAAATTTATCTCTCTTTATAATAATTTTAAATGAAATAATATTATTATATATAATATATATAATTAATAAATAATAATTTAAATAGCTCAAAAATAGTATAAAGAGAATATAATCATTTTATCCCTCAAAAAATGCAATTTCAAGAAAAATGTTTTTGATAAAAATTTTGTGTAGTTATAGTAATAAAATTTTAGAATTTTGAGAAATTTCTTTGATAAAATTAACATAATTTGTGAAATAATAATTTGATAGTTATATTAGAAATAATTTTTTTAATTTTCGAAAATGTTTGCGTTTTCAATGAATAATGAAAAATAATGATTTTTATGAAATATTGTCTATTCATTACTAGTATTTAAAATATCACCTTCTAATTTAGATTATTATTATAATTTAATTAGATACTTTTTCTGAAATATAATAAAATATATCCCATCAAAATTATCATTTTACATTAATTTGATATGAATAAATTATATTTAACAATACATTATTTATGAAAACGATGTTTTACGAAATTTATAAGGTTTAATTCCAAATTAAATTATACTCTTTATGTTAATTATATTTGAGAAATGGAATAAATATTTGTCATAATAATAATTAATTTAATTTAAAAGTTTCAACATTATTTGCTTACACTGTGAATAGAAACCATAGTAAATGTTTGGCACCGTGGTAAGGCAACAAGAGGAAAAACTAGGTAAAAACAATGTGGTAATGGTTTAAATTATATCTAATAAGATTCTATAAAAAAATTATGTATGTTTTTTACTAAACAAACACATGAAAAATTACTTAAAATATTATAATACATCATTTTATATTTTGGAACCCATAAATATTTTTATAAAGATATGTTGCATTTAATTAAAATTAAAAACTATTTTTGGGGATTTTCATTAAATGAAATGGTTAGATGATTCTATCATGTTTTGTGTTAATATAATATTTTTAAATACAATATTATTGTTAAATTTAGTCAAAAAAATCGGAGAGACAAATTTTATAATTTATTCATGTTTAAATCATTTTTATGCTTAAATCGAGTATTTTTCTAAAAACAATATTTTTTGGGGTTTTTCTTTCTCATTAAAATTATTTTTTTTATAAATTCAGAATTTTGTCATAATTAAATATAATCAAAATTTAGATTCAAAAATTAAAAAAATTATAATTCCCCATTTTTTCAATGTTAATGTTATGATGGTTATCATATATGTAATCACAGATAATGTTAAAATGAGTTTAAAGTTGTTTAACTAAGAGATATGATTTATAATTATCAAAAAACTGCCTAAATTTGATTCAATGATAGTATTTCAAACCTATCACATATTATCATAATATTTTGGGTTCATTGGTTCCACTAGATATGATTATGATATATATATATATATTTCTTAATCTTTTATGAAACCCCAAGTGTGTCATTTCCTTCAAATATAAATTGAAAATCTCATGGTAATCATTTTCAAAAAAACTAAGAATCAAATTAAAAAAAATACATTGAAAAATAATTCTAAAAAAACCCGCCACATATTTTATAAGCCCATCGTGATAATTAAACCAACATAGGAAGAATTTAGGTATAAACCAAAATAGGTTTTCGGAAAAATATGTAATGTTATTAATTGAGAAATACAATTTTTAATTCTTATAAATCTTTTGAAACATCCTCAATAAACATAAAATAATAATAAAATTATATTATATACACTTAGTTATTACTATGGTAGTGGAAGAATATATTTTTATCTCCTATTCCATCAAATCGGAAATGAAACAACCATTCATGTATATAATCGAGTATCACCTCATGAAAAAATATAATTTTTTTCAATAAAAAAGTCTCATGAAAAGATATATTTAAGGATTTAATATATAGATAAATATATATATTATTAATTACATTATAATCAATATTTAATGATATTATATTATTTATTTACTTTTATTACCATCCATTTAATAATGATAACATTGTTTGTATATATGATAGTATTAACATATCCACAATGCTATGTCATTGTATTCTCTTCACATCTTAAATGGTAGGTATACATTTTTATAATTAAAGTATATAATATTATATTTATGATATAATCATTTTTAGTCAGTGATAAATTGTTATATACCTAATTTCCCTCACGACCTTCCAAAACTGAAAACATTGTTCATGTGTATGTACATACCAAGTCTCCATGATTGTAATATAATTCATTTATCATAAAAAATACTCCATGGTTTGTTTTAAAAAAATAATGAAATTATAAAAATCATTATTTGGTTAATATTATTATTCTAGTGATTATGATATAATGACCTCTTTGACCATAGTAATCCTACCAATGCCATTTTGAATATATGAGCTGAATATCATTAAAATGTCTGTTATGAACATACATGATTATGTATTAGAATATAATAAGGTAATTAAAATTAATAATAAACATGACAAATGTTTTTAATTATGAAAATATTGAAAATAAGATTACTATTCAGGAAGACACAGAACATATGTGATAATTCAGACTTGATTTAAGGGACTTCATCTCAATTTGACTTCAGTTGGGTTTGTTTTATTATATACCCATAAAATTATTTATTTTTTCTAAATAAATTAAATGCTATAAATTATATAGTTTACTCCAAGTAATAGTTATTTATATATATAAATATCTTTACTAAGTGTTGGTGATATGTTTTGGTGTTGTTGGACCTTGGAATTAACATGTTGAAATTATTAATACATATTAAATATAGTTCACACATATTTTTGTAAAAATGCTTTTACAATTGTTTATGATTAATATGTGAAATATAAGACCATATTTGTTTCCAAAACATATGTATTACCACAGGTGTTATATAAGGTTGTATGACATCAAAAATTTCAACGAAGTATGTCATCGGAAGGAGTGTTAAAAAAATTAAATGTTGATTCAATTTAATTTATTTAATGTTTAACATTTCCTTATTCTATTTATTTAATGAAAATATAGATAATATAATGGTTTATACATATATCCTTATGTCATTTATGAGATAATAAGGAAGATATATTTTTTGGAATTGAAGAACCAGGAATAGAGATCAATGGAAATGATCATAGAGAATGTTGAGACGAATGATGAACCTAGAATGTTGATTATATTCCTTGAAAAAATATACATTCTTCACTAATTAACAATATGTTATTGAGGTAGGAATCATTATTGTAAATATTTATAACATTTTAATTCATTTTATTTTATGGGTTGCATATTTTTTGATTTTTTACGTGAGTTATGTTCATTAAATGAAGCTAGGTTTAATTAGTGTTATTGAATATTGTTATTTATTTTTATTTCACATATTTTTAACAAATTTGGTTTCCTTAATTTATGATCAAGGTATATCACATCATTTACAAATTAATCTATTATTATACAGATTATATTAGTATATCATATCTTAGTTTTTTTAACTATTTTTATGATTTAATTAATCCGTACATTTCTTATAGAATGTTTATCTTATGTGTTTCACATTAAATATATCAAAATAGTTTATCATACATTTTTTATATATGTTTTTATATTACCTTTATTGATGTATTTTACCTTTTTCATAGTATTTCATATTAGGAGAATCAAATAATATCTTCCACCTACTCTTTTGAAAGCTTACTTTTTCTTACATTAAAATTACATTATTTTAGTGATAAATAATATAATTTTGCTACATAATTATGATCGAATGGTTTATTGTATTGTAAAAAATATGAACAAGCATGTGATTTAGATAATGAAACATAAATTTTATTTAATTCATCCTTATCTATATTCATATTTTCTCTCAGGCACTTCTAATATATGTAGTCACCAGAGGATATACATCTGGGAATGGTGTGAGAAAAAACCCATGTTAGGGGATCGATAAGATCATGAATCATTATAACATTGGTAAATATTTATTATCATCATCATAACATAATAATAGTAGCAAAATTATATTCATGAAATGAATAAATAGAAAATGGCATCGAATGTGAAAATTCATAGAAATTAAGCATTAGGTTTTAGTGGTCAAATTCAATATACAGTTGTGATCAAATCGCCTATCTTGTCCAGGCATAACATTTGTTCATAATCATAACATAATAATTGTGAAAAAATATAAAATATTGGTGAATAATATTAAAAATTATCTCATGGTATATATGAAATTTCCCAAATAATTAGAATGGTATATGATTCTCGGTTCACCCTTCATATCATAACATTTACATATTCATGCATGCCACATAGAATATATATCAATGTTAGAATAAATAACTCTTGGAAATGAAATTGGCTTGAGGATAATTTCATAAATAATACACTAATGAACAATCCTTGTGGTTCTAAAAAAATTGTAATATCAAACACAGTATAAGAATAAACAATGTTGAGTGAAAATGAAACAATCTCAAGAAAAGTAAGAAATTTATTTTCTTGAAAGAAGAGTTCTTTAAGAAATATCATTTCATTCGAAATAAATTAATATTTCAATCCAGTATGTCCCAAAATTATAAGTTAAGTAATATAGATATATCTTTTTGAATGTTAATAAAACATCGATACTGATATTTTTCATGAATGAGTTATTACCCAATGAAATGAAATTTGATTTATTAATCCCCTCAACCAATGTATAAAATAATTAATCACTTACTATCCTTTGAAATAAAATTAAAATAATTAATTAAAAAATAATAAACATATTAAACATGGATTTTATTCATTATAAATTTATTTTGTTCATTTATAGCCATTTTTATATTTTTTGTTATTCAATTTCATTATCCGGGAGTGCTCATTTTTTTAGTTTTCATGACTGGTTCACTTTCATACTCAATTGTATGACCATCTAAAATAGTTATAATTATACAAAATTTAAGTTTTATGTTATTAATGAACTTATATAAGTTAAACTGGAATTTTATATTACCAATTTTCTGGATATGAGGACAATTCATTAGATAAAACATTAATTATAACTATTTTACTATGTTAGGGAGTTTTTATTCATAACAAACTAATGTTGTATTATTATTTAATGTTATGTAAAAATATAAGTCACATAATATAAAAACATATCATAATAAATTTTCTAATATTTTTTTACTATTATATTGGGATAATGAATATCCTTGAAAGTGGTAATGTAAAGTGAAAACTAGTCAACCTCGATGTTGATAAGTCATCACCTCACGGATGGAATTTTATTTTTGGAAATAAAATTTAAAAGAGAATAGGTTCGATGAAACATTATTCCATTTAGAAAATTAAATTAAATTTTAAATTATATATTTTAGTTATCATTAAAATTGGATGAGAATAAGTGAGGAGATAATAATAAATGAAATGAACATGAAAATAAATTAAAATAAAATATTTGGGGAATTAACTTCTTGAACTTCATCTACTTGAGATACTCATTTGGGAAATGGGATTTAGGGTATTTTTTGAACAACTGTTCAAGGATTTGGGGGAGGGACCAAGTCAAAATTATATATTATCTAAGGCTTGTTTGGTGTGATTGGAATATATGGTGAGGGGTGGTATTTATAGGCGAGGAGAGGGGTGTTTCATGATTGTTTTATTCATTATTTTATTTTTTTTCTCAAGACTGTGATTTTTTTATTCCCAAGGACAAGTAAAATAAATAGAGAAGAATATTTAGAGATTATGGTCCCTATATCATCAATATATCAAACATGACATGAAAATTCTTGTATTTGTAAAATATACTAAATTACCATAACATAGTATTCGCCAAAATATCAAATAATTTTTAAAAATTATAAAGAGCCACACTTTCAATTTTTCAATTTGTAGAATTCAAAAATGAACTATATTTTAGGAAAATAATTTTCTTTATATGATAAATTAAAATTTTAAATAGAATCATCATTCACTTGGAAAATAATGATTTTAAAATTATAAGTAACATTAAACCACTTTGAAAAATTATTGAAGGTCTCATAAAATTATATTATAATGATATGAAAAAAAAAATTAAAATATGAATATATTTTAGGAAATTTTTTTTATTTTAAATCGTATTAATACTTTTAAAATTTTAATTGAAAAATTATGTTTTAAAAAAATACCAATAATGAATTTATCATTATTAAAACAATTATTAACTTATAATTTTCTATTTTAATATCATATTATATTTTATAAGATTCAAAAATTTTAATTGTGCTTTCATAGCTGAGGTTTATATACTATTGATTTAATTATAATTTCTAATGGTCATGTTACTATTCCAAGTGTAAGTTTACTATTACATCCATATATATTCATTAAATTTAATTAAATATTCCTTATTTAATTAATTATTTACATGAATGATGTTTTTATTGGGATATCCATTCTATTTATTTCTTTTATACAATGTACAATAATTATAATAAGGGAATAAATTACTTTGATTAAATTTTCGGATGTTACATAACCAGATTCAATGATTTTATTAAGATAATGTAACTAAATAAGATAGTGTCATTAAAAATGAATGGTTAAGTCATTGAATTCTCTAGTTAGATATATTAATTAGAATGAAAATATGTTATCTTATGAAAATGATATTCATAAAATATTATCTTATGAGAGTTAAAAAGGTCATGGATGATAAGTATCACAAATTTCTAACATATTATATCTTATAAATATGATTTATTTTATAAGGTATTGATGTCAGTTTATCTCCCAAAGCATATATTAAGCTATTATATGTTACAAAGTCTCTCAAGATATTATCTTACGTTGAACATTATTTCTAGTAAATATCCTATTAATCATTGGTTATTATGTAGAGTGTATTGATTACTTTTCTAATCCATTGACATACCATTTTTTGAATTTTGAAGATCATTAGAAAAATGATTTTCAATTTTGGGGAAGATCGATCTGTACAATCCATTCCATGAATGAAAATTTTTAATGAATAAGAATACTTATTTCTTTTCTATCAAAAAAAATTTAAATATTTGTTTGGAAATGATAAATTTCAAATATATTATTTTATCAAGTTCAATATGTGAAACTCACTTACCCATTATGAATATCATATTCTGAATTTAAAAAAGATATATAAATAGAAGATTTTTAGCTACATATGAAAGAAGAGGAGATGATAAAGAAGAACATAAGATAGATTTGTATATTAAAAAAAATTAGAACATTCATTCCATAAAAAACTATACAAAGAAAAGACAAAAAATATATTCACATGTTATACTTACTTGTTTTTGTAAATTTTCACTGATGATCATCCAGAGAAATACCTTGAAGACTATCAAAGTTTCAAGAATATTATATGACTTGGGTCAATAGGTTATTAAAACTATGTGATGAAATATTTTTTTACAATGATAATTCGTCTTATTTTGATTACACATGGTGTATGTGTGTGTTCTAAGAACTATGTTCTGTCTGGTAATGGGATGTAATGTTTAAATGCTCTTTTACTGTTGTATTAAGAGATAGCTACATGTACCTCGATGCAAACCATTGTTAAACAAGTTATTACAGTAAAAATCACCGAAATGTTTGGGTAATGTGTTCATGGAATGGACTAGAAGACTTTTGTTAACTAATCCAAAATAAATCTCATGAGTTAGACATCTTTCCATTCTGTTCTTTTTTTCACATCCTACATTAACCAAGTAAAACTGATTTGAATGATCACATTTGACGGGGAATTTGTTCTCTAATGAAAAGTTTTAGGAACCCAATTCACCCCATGAGTTTTTATCTATCAATTTTAAGGAAAATTTTTTTTATTATATATTGTGAATGTTGAGTTTGAAACTATTAGAGGATTCAGTAAATATATATACTCTAAAATAGATTCCATGGATGATAACCAAGAAGGCATGTCAAAGGATTGATCGGTGCATATGAATGGAAAATTTTATGGTTTCTGGAAACCTTATTTGACTATATATATTAATAATATTATCTTGATAATTTACCCACATGTCGTAAATCGACATGAAATTTTTATAAGACATATATTGAAACATAGGATGCAAAAATTGAAGTGAATTATACATAAACTCTTATGATATGAATTCTATAATCCACATATTAGAAATAGATGACTTCAACAGTGTTTTACTATTTCAAACATGAATAAAATGGGGTCCACAATAAAAGATATAGATGAATGTAATAACAATGTGAAAGTCTTTTGATTGGATGTATCCAATCATTAGTTTTATTCATTTGAAATGGAAAAATGATAATTATTTACCCAATTGAATAGAATTACCAATAATATTTTTAATAACATATATTATCTTGGAGAATCATTCATTGAACATAAACAAGAATTTAATATTCAAAGATTATTTCCACATATATATTTTGGAATTAGAGATGCCATCAGACAATTTATGGTGGTCAAATTTTTTTGATAAAATATCTCATAAAAAATCTCATGATGAATGATGTTAAAAAAGTGACTCATACTAGATACCCTAGAATGATAAAAAATGAAAATTTTTCCATGAAATATTATAATTCAAATGAAGAGAGTAAAAACACATATATAAATATCTGAAACATTTAAATAATTTGGCTCTTCAATAAATTCTATGTCGAATGATGATCTTTTACGTCTTTCGTAAGCATTATATATGATCTACAATAAGAGAAAATGGTCTATAATACCTTTTAACAAGTACAAATGGCACGATGATAATTATAAAGAGTGGATATGCTATAATTCCAAGAATCCTGAACATATCATGCCATATTTTCTAAAATTTAAGGATGATGATGACACAAAAAATAAATTCATTAAGGATACTCGTTAAAATAAATAAAGTAATTATATGTAAGCTACCTGGAGTTCTAATAAATATTATAGCTCCTTAAAATCATAACAATAAGATGATGAATATATTAATCAGAAGGTTAGGCTATTCATTATGGAACATTCAAATAATATACATTGTTACTATTATTCGAATCATGAAAATGAATTAGAATATTAAAACTACTCAAAAGCTGAATTATATGAATATTGTACCAAGTTGGAATTTTTTTTTCAAATATTAAAAAATAAGGATAAAACCCCAATAAATTATAATAATAACATTGTTAATGAATACGATGAACTAAATAGATATATTTTAATTTTAAATAATAAACTAGAAAATATATACTCCTTCAATTATTGAACATTTTAAATCAATAGAGAACCTACAGAGGGAAGCTAAAAACATTAAGGATATTTCAAATGTATTTAAAAAAATAAAAATATAATCTCAATAAAATTATTGGCCAAAAACAACGTAGGAAATAATATACTGGAATATGTAGTTGGGATGATAATTAAAACTTTTAAAAAACTCTTTTTTCTATAGATACAAAATCAAAAAACCCTTACAAAATTACCTATTGTCATTGTGGTGAAATAGTACAATATTTTTACTTGTATAATTTGAAAAAAATCAATTTTGTACAAAAAAAATTCTCTTTATACAAATGATTTTTCAAATTAATTTATATATTTTCTGGAGAACAATAAAACATTTATAAAATATATCTCTTATACATATCATTTATGTAAAAAAGATCATTTAGATATAAAATAATTCATTTGTTTTACTTTACATTGTAGTGGAAACCCAAAAAAATAAGTAATTAAAAATTCTTTATAGATATTGGTTCTTCAAGTCATATGGTTGCTGATTTCTCAAATTTTTACTAACCATCTATTATTGATGGATTCTCTATCACATTTTTTGACAATTGAAAATGAAAAATATTATTCATTTGATCTAATATAAATCCCCAATCTATTATCATAAAAAATGAAATTTTCATTTATTATTGTAAGAACAACCAGATAAGAATATATCAACATGGTGGTGTTGGAAACTCTTTTTCATTTCTCTCATTATTCTTATTTACTTTTAAAAGATACATTTCACATTATTAAATCAACTTGTAATGAAATTTTATATAAAATAGATCTTTATATTTTTTGTCAAAAATTTAAATTGTTTGAATGATGAAATTTTTGAATCTTTTATTTGGAATAAGAGGTTTGAAAATTTTAAATGTCATTCCATGAAAAAATTGTTTAATAAACACCCAATTTATAGCTTTCTTAAACATAAATTAGATGAAAAAACCAAGTGATGTATTCAAAATAGGAAATAAACACATGTCCTCATTTAAATAAATTAATGAATTTCTACATCTATACCTCGAATGATTATCCATTTCGATCGATTTGAGCCAACTAGAAAAGAATGGTTTTTTTGAAAATAAATTTTTTATGTGTTAGTTGATGAGATATTTATATTTACACGGTTTTAAATTTTAAAACTAAATCTTTAATATTTTTTATTTTTACTATTTTTTGAAATCTTTTGAAAAATGAAATGTTTGATAAAATCATAAGAATAATAATTCATCATGTATGTTAATTTGAGAATCATGTGTTTAATTCGAATTTCAATAAAAACCACATTAAATATAAATTATCCTGCCCCAACATACCTCTATATAATAATGTATTTGAAAGGGTGATTGTGAATTTTCCAGAAATTTCTAGGACTATGTTATTTAAATATAATATACCTACTCATTTCTATGTCATGGATCATATCATATCATGTTATGTAATTCACTATGTTCTAATGAGAATTATCATAATGAAAAACCCAGTGATTTATAGAATAATATAAAAAAAATTTTATGATACATAAATGTATTTTTTATATATGTATTATATATCGAATACCAATTATATAATTTTCAAGTTCGATCCAAATGATGATGAATGTATCATCTGAGGTTACTCTACCACTACCAAAGCATATACATTTTTCAATAAAAGGTCAATTGATATTGATAAACCCAATAATGTTATGTTTGATAAAATTCATCCATGTCATCACAAATTAATAGGAAATAATCATCAAAGTGACTCACTCATGTATGTGATACATGAACCCCAGTTTATCAACAAAAGGATGATAATATGGAGTTAGGTTATTCTTAAAAATTCTAGTAAGAGTATATATTATAGAACTAGATGGTTTGATTCCAAGAATACCTTGAAATCATAAAGAACATCCGCATGAAATAGGTATAATAATCTTAGATAAATTACTAAGAACTATTAGAAACATATTTATAATAGTATAATTCACTGCCTTTTTTCCAAATTAATCCTAAATCTGTAGATAATGCATTATCAGATGAAATTTCATTCTTCACCCCACAAAAATAATTAAAACAATATTATATAAATAATTCTTTGAAATTATTTTAATGATCCAATGACTATCCTATAATTGTAAAAAAATTGAAACATACAATATGATCACTGTGTAATAACTAGAAAAACCAAGATTAGTTTCCCTAGGATATAATCTCGAATAAGGAATACATTATAAAGATAAAAATATCCATTATTTTAGATTGAAGAAATTATAATCCTTTTATAATATTAATATTATATGAATTTTATATTATATCATATGGAGGTTAAATCTTCTTTCCTAAATATATTTTCTATTGAGTTAGTTTCTGTAGAACAACATTCTTGTTTGGAAGACCATCATTTTCAAGTTTCCATTTTTAAATATACCAATGATATTTATTCTCATAAACAAGTCCCAAATAAATGGTATGAAATATTTTGTTATTTTATTTTATCAAATGGTTATATAGTAGGAATGTAAGAACCCAAATTATATACGAAAAAATCACCCACATATAATTTATTTGTAAAAATATACATTTATGATGTTATTTTTGGGTCAATAAAAAAATTGTGCAATGATTTCATGGAAATTATAAAATATAGTCTTATATGAGAGTGATGAGGGAGTTAAACTATTTTAGGGTATTTTAAATTTTCCAAATGATTTTGGAAATGTGTTAAACCAATGAAAATATATACATGATTTACATAGGAAATTTGGTCTTGGAACTACTAAGACTTGATCAACTACTATGATCTATAATATTATACTTGATAGAGATTAGACACGAAAACCATTTGATAATAATTTATGTATATGAATAATTGGATGTTTGTCATATCTTACTAAAAGTATGAATGATATTATGATTTTATTAGGTCTTTTTATAATATCTTAATCTAATCTGAAAGAACAACATTTAAATGATGCAAAACTAATTTTAATATATTTAAATTGAAATGTGACTTTTTATCTTCTATTTCAAATTCTTTTTGACATTAATTTAACTTCATATTATAATTCTGATTTTAATGGATATAGACTATATATGATGTTATCCTTATGTAACTATAATTTACTTTTAATATACCATATTTCTTGGTCATGTATGAAACAACAATACGTTGCATTATCAACTACGAAAGATAAATATATTACAGTAGTAAGTTGATCTGCAAATGTGTGGTAGATGAAACACACCTTAATGAATTTTGGATTTAATTTTAATTTTGTACCAAAAAAATATGATAAAACAAGTTCAGTCAAGATTTAAAATAATATGAAAAACCATTCAAGAATAAATCACATTTATTTGAGACATCATTTCATAAAATATCATGAACAAAATATGATATCTGTTTAGAATTTATTTTCATAGAAAACAAATTGTCAAACATTTTTACTAGACTTTTTTAAGCTGAAAATTTTTATTTGGATATATCAAAAGTATTTTTTTTTAATTTTATTTCATATTATTTGACAACATAATTTTTTATTCAAACAAAATTCATTATTTAGTATATTTTATTTATCTTTGTTTCCACTATTTTGAGTATTTTTCATATATAATAGGTCAAAACACCTATATTTTACTATAATTACTCTACACAACTCTACAAGACCCCTTGATTGCCGCAAAATAAAATATGAGGATATCAACTCTATCAATGAAACACATTTAAAATAAATGACCCCTATTTATCTACACTACCAAGAATTTTGTTTCAATATCCATGAAACCTAATAAACCCATCATCAAAGGAAAATATGTAGTGAAATATATATTACTCTTCACGATGAATAATCTTACAAAGGACATGACTAAAATTTTTGATTGGTCATAAAATTAATTTTGACTATCTTGATTGGAAAAATATGTTACTGAAGAACATTAATAATTATCAAGGATGGGAGCATGTCTTTGAGTATATACGAACATGGTGTATATTAAAAAATGATTTTCATGAGTATTTTTAATATGATTATTTTTACTTAGGTGACAATGAAGACCTATTTAATTGAAATGTAATCCAGAATAGTATTTTTATAAAAACTCTTAAATTAGTTGAAGCCTTCTGAATCCCTCTTGAAGGATACTAATATATTTATACCTACTTAGTTTTTTTGTATTTATTCACTCCATTAAAAATAATGAATTCCCTATTTGGAATTGAAAATATTGAAGAGAAACCAATAAAGGACTTAGATCTAGAAATATAAGATGTTACTATGTTTATATATTATGAAATCACATAAAGTAACCATGAGCTTGAGAGACTAATTTTTCATGATTTTACCTCCTATTATTTATTCATTATTGAAAAACATATTTATTTTAAATGACATATACTAAGATACATGTTCTATGGTCATAGAAAATAATTGAAATTTTATCACCTTGGAATGAGATTATCCATTGTTTTTTGTAATGTTGTAGTTTACGTAGATGAAACCTTTTCTCCTAGTTGATAGGTTTTCACAAAAATAAGTGAAATTATGTTGAGAAAATGTAGTTTGTATTGTAATTTATCATTACATAAGATAGTTCTACTATTCTTGGATGCAGAAGGTAATCCCACATCAAATAAGGGTGAGTAATCTATCCTCAATGAATGGCTAGCCTCAGAAAATAGACCAAACCCACGTATTGAAATAATAGAACTCTAGATTGAAGAGACTTTTTCTAAGTGGAAAAATGATTCGATGTTGTCGTTCAGTCTTCAATATGAACACCTCATCAAGATATTTTACCTCATATCCTATGTTGCACTCTTTTAAATATAGAAGTGATATCGTCTACTATCACCCTTATGTTTTCTATTGGAAAAAATAGAACCACATGAATTAGAAATAAAAGTCACCAATCATTGTTGATTAAAATTCAAAGAAACTGAGAAATTTTATGTAAGAAGGATAACTAGATTTGAATCCCATGAATCACATAATATTTATTATGTACCTTGTAAAGAAATTATTCACCCATATTGTGGTGAGAGTTTGGATGTCTGGTATGATATCTTAGCACTTTTCCAGAAGATGGTTAAAATTTTAATGTTCATAATGTTTGAAGAAGTTATTATGAGAAATCTAAAAAGTGTTTTTCCATGATAGACATAGAAATATAGTATGATAAGACCCATTTAGCTGAATAAAAAATTGAGATTATGAATATTTTGGAATGTTCGATTTCATATGAATAATTTAATGAAGTGAAGATTATCATTTACTTGAATCTAGGAAAATTCATGCCATAATCCCTTGGAGAGATCATTAATCAAAGGGATATAAATTCAAATATAGAAATTGCGTCCCATGTAATAGACACACTAACCTCCTCCATGCAGTTGGGGGATTACCCGAGTGGTAAAGACTCCCCGTAATCCTACATCAGACCCAAGTTCAAATTCAGGTAGGAACAAATTTTCCCTAGCAAATGGTAATGCATGCATGATGCATACATATGGTGATTCTTGTGGTGATACATGCATGATGCAGGTACTGTGGTGACACAGACATGATGTAGGCATGTCACTGCACTAGCCAGTCGGGCCAATTTGTGGGCCTTTGGGCCATGTAATGAAATTCATGCTCGTAGGGTGTTCTGGCCATGAACTGAATAAATAAGGTTAAATGAGTGGATTATCCCTTGGGGACTATGAAATTACATCCCAGTATTTTTTTGGGAAGTGAGTTTGTTTAATTTAATTATATACACTATCCAACACCAATTATTCAATTAATCTCTATCTTGCATTTAAGGAGATAATTATTAATATTTAACCAAATTTATTTAGAGATGTCATAAAAATCTAAGTTATTACCTATGAATATTTTCCATCGATTGATCAATATAGAAAAGATATATCAATTATATTGTAAGTAAAATATCCTCAAGATCAGTGTGTGTCCTCTTATGTCAAGAAGCATGTGAGTTTTATCCGATGTAGCTGCCAAAATATAGTGGGTTTGATGGAATTTTTTTAATATCAATTGAAAAATAATTTTATGTCATGCTTGTGATATTTATAAAAAATCTAAAGAAAATATACACTTATGGGGATGATTAATAATATGTAGATAATTTTGTGGATCAAAAAGTATCTCAAACCACTATAATGTGTAAGGAAATAGTTTTAGTTAGTCATATAATAAATGTGTTGGACAATCAGTTTAAAGGGTAAAAGAAGTTTTTTATTTGAATTACAAATAAATGAGATATACATTATTTCATAGGATACTTTTCTCAATGATTCTGGATTAGATTTTTGAATATTACAGACTGCTACAAAAATGGTGTGGGAAGAGGATAAATACCTATGTTCATTCTTTGTTTCATATTAGTGGGAGACATCTACCATGACCTCATGTATTTGATTATAATGGAACTACTTCATAGATACTAAGGAATATATTTGAACTAGAAAATAAGTATTTATTTGGGAATATGAGGTTTTATGATTATGTTTCTATACATTCACATAAAACACACCTTATACTATTATTTATATATATAGATAAATTTTATTTTGTAAGATATTTGTGATATTCTCTCAAAATTCAATCCACACCAGTAATGATCACTCAAAGATATCCACTAGGTCCGGAGCATCCCAACTTATGTTGCGATGTGTTGTTTTAGAAAAAGGTAATGTTCTTTAACCTAGAACATTTACACTATTTGAAATTATTTTATTATTCACGAAAAATACCTAGAGAACTTTATTTGGTATATTTCTTAACATACAATTTATAATAAATTTCATAATATTGATCCTCATTGGATCGGAAAAATAAAAATATTTTAATTATGCCTTTCATTTTGACATCTTGAAAACATTTTAATTATTCCTTTGTTTATGTTATTTTTAAAACTTTTGAATATTATATATATATACACCATTTTAATTATTCTATTATATTAACATTATAT
Source organism: Viscum album (assembly GCA_963277665.1). NCBI lineage: Eukaryota > Viridiplantae > Streptophyta > Magnoliopsida > Santalales > Viscaceae > Viscum > Viscum album. Next base: position 232,462,575 of record OY728157.1, on the reverse strand, counting down.
TTAGGGTGTTTGTTTTTGATAAACTTATTCATGTCTAATAGTTATTTAATATAATATTTTTATAGCCTCTCGGATGTTTTACACAATATTGATATAACTATTTATCGATGTCATCTATATGTTTCAGTATCAATTTAATATTTAAATTTGATTTTATTAATGATACCTATTTCTTATTGACACATCTTGATGGCAAAATTATGTTCAAAATCATAATAATTAACTATTTACCATTATTGATGGGGAATATTCATTTTATTTCTTATAAAACACAATTTATATATCAAAATAAGGGAATAATTGAAACAAAGAATTCATAAAATATAAAAATTAAATTTTTTAAATTATAAGACTAGGAAATGGTTGTATTGATTTTTTAAATATATGAGATAAGAATTTATTTCAAATAGAGGATAAGAAAATGTGAAAGATAATTTTTTTTTTACAAAAAATAAAATTATTTTTATTCGTTGGAATATGTTAAGGATTTTTGAATGGAACTGTTTTTATTTGGGAGTAGAAAAATAAGATATCACAATTCTAAAAGATTTATCTATAGAAAAATAATTTAAATTTAAATAATTTTTTGAAATAATTATTTTTATTTTCATGGTTTTTATCATAAAAAATGGGGATATTGTTTTAATGATTTTTTAGTTCCAACATATCTCTTATTTTATGTGTTTTGATGATTCAAAAACGCATACTTTTATTCTAAATTTTTTGTATTATGTTATTTTGATTTTATATACAATAATAATTTATATAATATGGATTCTATATGTGTTTATCTTATATTGTGTTATGTACTCAATATATTCCATAGTTTTTTATCATATCATAATCAATGAATATATTCCACACAAAAATCAGATAGTGTGGGATGTTGATTAACTACAGGAGACACTATCAAACTAAAATAATTTTTGTGTTGTTTAGAGAGTAGGTCATATTATTTATTCATAATTTAAAGATGTTATCTTATGAAAATTATATTTTTAAAAGATGGTATTACATGTCTTGAAATTTTTTTGGAATCTATCTATCACACATATGTATCATATTTTATCATACATTATAGATTTAGCTTAAATTGTATTGAAGACTATTTATCTAATGAATAAGTTTGATAAGTCATTTATCTCATGATGTCTCTTGGGGGGTTATAAACCATGTAAAATAAGTCAATTAGATATCTAATGATGATTTAGCTATTATGAATAATTTCATCATTACATTAAAAATATATCAATAAGTCTTTTCATACTGTTGTAACACATCAAAAAAGGATCATCAATTTAAGAAATGATTGATATGTAAAAACATTCCAATGAGTGGAAGGATTTTATGAATGAGAATATTTCTAACCTCACTACCAAAAAATTATGTTCTATATTTGGAAGGAACTAATTAATTTCCTTTATAGACTATTTATTCTGTTCACAATATGCAGATTATTCATTAGTTTGTATTATCTCATGGTTAAGTTCCAAATGAGATATAAAATGAAGAGTTATTCACTGCAGAAGAAAGAAGATGGGATAATAACAAAGGAAACAAGGTAGAAAAATATATAAAAATTTATAGATTACCGATTCCTTGAATTCCTATACAAAAAAATGATCAAACAAATATTCTCATGTTTTTTGTAGTATTTTCTATCACGTTTCACTAAAGATATTCAAGAGCTACACGATGAAGTATATCATATTACTAGGATAAATCTTCAACTAATGTCAATTTCCCAGTTCAACTGTGTACTAAAATAGGTTCATTTAGTGAACAATCATTCAATTTTATTTACACTTAGTAAAAGTCGGTTTTTGATACCAATCTAATATCATGTAAAGGGATTGATTCGTTAAAATATCATGGACCATTATATTAAGTGACAACTAATTGTACTCACTTGGGAGACCCCAATAAAAGGGTTTTATAGTGAAAATCACCCAACATATAGAATAGAGTGTTAGGGGAGTGGACTAAGAGATTTTTATTCTCCAAACCACAATAATTATTCTATTTCATTCCATATTAAATTATGATTTTATTTCTGTTTCCTATATTTATTAACGAAAATATATTTGAATGATCGTACCTGAAGATGGAGGTTTCCTATAAGGAAATTTTTTAATAACTCAATTATCACCTATTGATTTTATAGCTAGACATTATTTGGGAAAAATAAAATTACCTCATTGTTGATCATTATCCAAATCCATTCGTTTTATTCTTCATCATTGGCTCATTAGTTCACAACTAGAATTTTCTTATTCTTATTTGGGCATGGTCGAACCCCTGGTTTATGGATGATTACTAATGAAAATAGGTATTATTATTTTGTGAATAGATTAAGTTAGGAAGCAGGATTTGGTTGATGTAACCATTGATTGGGATCCAAAATAGAAACACGAATCATAATATCCACTCCTTAGAAGATTCAAGATCTTATGTATGGCCAATAGAGGATAAAAATCATTAATTGGATAATATTTACTTTGAATTAGATAATTTAATGTTTGCTAAAGGGTGGAGGATGCATTGGAAATATTTGATCTGGAATCCATGTGGATAACAAAGTAACATTATGGAAAACAATGATTACATGTTGTGTACATTGAAGGAACATTCACCATATTTTTAAATATCTTATAGTAGTATGGGTTTTCAATGTATTTATATATCACACAATATATGGTTAGGTACACATGTTATGTTAAACTACTTGATCATCCAAAACATGTTCTCAGAGAGCTCTCCTTATCCCTCCCACCCCCATGTGAGAAGACACGTGATTTAACCATAGGGGCACACCATTTAGAAGAACAAAGATAGATGATCAATGTGTTCAGAGAACATGCATGCGACATTTGGTCGACATACACACCATATCCCCTTATAGACAACCCATGTGAAGCCACATAGTTTTTCATGCCTTGTACATCTAAGATACTCCTTGGATATCAGGTTAGGTCACAACACGTGTGATCCTATATACATGTCATGTACATTACTTTTATATATATAGTGATGATATGGGACACATCCAAGGGTATTCTTCATGAGAGACCCCATATACACCCTAAGAAAATATTGTGTACACCCTACAGTAAAGTATACCATTTGGACCTCCTCTTAAAGAATCAAATTTTGGCATGTGAGTAGCCTATACTAAATAATAATCAATATATGATATGAGGGTAGATTTTTTTGGAATTTGATACATGACAGAAGCTGTTTATACTGGTACAATTCATCATTTAATGTATGTTTGATGACATAAATCGGGCTAGGTCATCATATAGATGATGCATTCGATACACTATAATCACACTAAGGTGTAGTTACCCTATACACAACATAATTGTGGAGTTATGTCTTCTCCATAATATATAGTGTATCATTAATATAACTATAAATATGTAATCTTCAACCAATGAGCTCATGTGGGCAGTGGTTCATCTAATAGATCATGTTAACCATTGAATTTTTAGTGTAGTAGTGAGATGAGTTCCCTACACACTGAATAATTTGAGGTATAATGTGGTTTTGTCATTAGATATGGGGATTAAGAACTTAAGGCAAACTCATCATCATTTTTAAAAACCATTGAAGATGTATATCACATTCATCTATATTCTTGGGTATTTTTATATTATTTATTGGCACCACAATCCTTATGGGTTAATCTAACATTCCTTTTCAACTTCATCACTCTTAGTCTTGTTGAATCCTACTAGGTTTGTATATAATACCCTCAGCATGGGCCATGCTAGCATGAGTTGTATCTTATGATGATGAAATTTAGATCGATGGTGACATCAGTGGATCCGATATTAAAGGATAATAGATGTACAATGATGTTATCACCTTGTTGGGTGGATCACCCTGGAGATTATGAGCATTGATCCCATTAGTTTTCCCCTTTACCATTTGTTTTCATTTTGATGTGTCATTTAATTTGGGCTATATATTTTTCCTAAATATATATTCTATATTAACTTCTTGTACATTGATTTTTTTCCTAATGGTTGTGGAATTAAATGATTACACCCATGTTGTTCCATTATTTTATTATAACTCTATAAGTATTTGTGGGGTTGGTTGTGCGTGTGATTATATAAGAATTAGGTTATGGCCTCTCAATTTAGTGATAAAACTACTTGACCATTTTTTTCATCTCCAATCCATTTATCGATGGGTTAGGGGTGTGAACCTAAAATTATTTCCATCTCTAAAGGGATCATGGTTAGATGGGTAATAAGAGAGTGGTATCAAATGATAATTTATGAGGGATTATATTTGGAGTAGTACATGTTTGAATATTGGTTTGAGAAAATATAAAAACTATGATATAGTGTCTCATGTTTGGTTCTTAGACTATGAGTCCTAGTGATAGTTTGAGAACATACATGTACATACATCCAGCCACTGGAGACCAATTTATTGACTCCACATGATGAGGCTTCATTTATAGGTATATTAATAGTGAATGAATCATATTGGATTTGTTTTTATAGATTTCCTATCAATCTTTAGTCAAATCCCTATATATTCTCATAAAAATGTGATATGTATTATTAAATTTCAAGTTTCCACTATGGTTATATTTTGTTTGGATATCGATATAGGGTCTTCATGATGAATAGTTCAGAGATAAGGCCCTAATTCAAGGACATATATTTAAGGTATATCCTATTTTAGGTAATAGATATGTTCTTCCACATTAAATAAAAACTATCAATCCACCACTAGTGTATAAGTGGATGGATGACTATGTGTTTGGTAGTTGAAAGCTCCAACAAGTCAGGGAGAATATGCATCATGGTTTAGGTTTTTTCATGTACCATAATGATATCAACTACTCTTGTTTCATAGGGATTCAAACCCTCAGATTGTGGAGGATAGGAACAGGGTTGTGGACTGATCATTTTAACTTGTTCGGGCCCTAGTAAGTTATATGGTTGCCCATATGATTAGCCATCTTCAAGAACAATAGAGATCATATGGGTTCTAATTTCATAGAAATATTATTAGATTATACTCTCAGAGATATACTTTAAGAAATTGGTTAATGATGATTATTAACCATATAACATAATATCTATGAGTATATATCAGTTTAATGAGAAATAAAATGGTGATATGTGAGTTATTATATATCCCAAAAGGATTACCAATGTCAAAAGCTATTCTATATATATGGTGTGAAATGGATACTTCAAGTAATACATGGTTTTTGAGATATCATAGTGACATATTATCTTTCAAGTTCAAATTATGATTTCCCACTTATCAAGGACTGTTGGAGTGGCCAATGGAAACAAATTCGTTTCTATCACTAGAACGATGAGTGGATAGAGACGATAGTGGAATCCATGTGGCAATTTAGTCTATTTTTGTGAGCATGATTCATATGTCTGGGTATCGAGGTAGGAGGCATACTCCATGGAAGACATTGACATGTGGATATAAATATTAGGGTTCATGTGAAAAATTATTTCATCCTTGAGAGGTGTGGTTCTTTTTTTGATGTGATAGGTCATATGATTCTTTATTTTCCAGCTTCTATTTTATATTGTGGGAAGGTAGTGTATTAACCAAAATGATAGAGGCATCATAATTATTATAGGTCTCGTAGGTATAGATGGGTCATCCCCATGGAAGGTATTATTGGTAGAGGAGTAGGTGGAGGTCCAAATGGAAGAGCTACATAAGGAAGAGAATTCCACAACCTATTATCACTACCCCCACAAGGTGTACCGTGACATGATTAGGGAGTTGGCAGTAGGGGACGCGGTCATTTGTTGGCTAAAGAGGGATATGATCAGTATTTTATTTATATTATTCATGGTATGATTTATATATTTAATAATTCTAATGCAATACTTATTGAAAAAGGAGAAATTTCAATTATATATCTGTATATACCTTGTATAAGTTCACGAACTTCTTATTGAGTCAATGGAAAAAAATCTAAGTCTATATGTTTATATAGGGTGTTATTCTACAATATCTCACATTCATTAGTACTGTAAATTTTTACTCATTGGATTGATTTTCTATGGGGTCCTCTGAAGCATGACTGATTATCGTCTATCAACCATTCATGGTTTCGGTGGTCTACTAATGTGTATAGCAGCACACCTGTCAAAACGTTGGCGATGATACTTTATATAGTCGATTGTTTTCAATTGATTGTATATTGATTGGGGGGTTTGATTTTAGAGATTATGAAATAGATTATTTATTAATTTTTATTTAATAAATTATAATGATTTAGGTGAGTTCCATATTTGTAAGTTAATCTTTTGATATCCTTGATATTTTTCTTTATATTGCATTAAATTAACACCCACATCACAAGATAACATTGATTAGAATTCCTAATTATTATGGTTTTAATACAAGTCTTAACATAACATTGGGTTTTAATCACAATAATAAAATTTTAATGGTTGTATATTTTTGGTTAAAATAATCCATGGAAACCACACGTTAAACAAATAAAATCATCAATCCATACCATGTTATGTCCATCATACACAATGTTAATTTGAATAATATTAATCGAGAAAATACTCTAAATCGCGTAATGTACCAAAATATTGACTCACCCAAATGGTATATGTATTCATCCATTAATATTTTTACTAATATTTTTATGTGTGTTTATGGTGATTAATTTTATATAGAATAAAAAGAACGGGATAAGATAAGAGTTGTGCGTCAAACACACACACACACGAATGGTGATGTGAAGAAAAAACGGACATTAGATTGATTGAGAATGTAAAATAAGGGAAGGGGTTTCAACTAGAAAAAAAATATTTTATGATCATTAATATTTAAGAATATATGATGGATAATTAAAAAAATATATATAGAATAATAATAATATATTCAAATTAAATTGAAATGAAAACAAACTTACACAATTAAAAATAGGAAGAAGGAAAAGAGAACATGAAATCAAAGAGAAAAAGGGTATCTCAAGTGAAAATATGATTATATAAGGTCCCCCCATGAAATAGAAAATTCATTGGTTAGGGAAATGTATGCTCCTCTCTTCTGAAATTACAACATGTTGCAAAGAGATGTGGGGGAAGTACTTATTGCACCAGTAAATGGACAGCTTGCATTCCAAAACTACCCCTCCACTTTCTTAACCAATTTGATATTTCAAATAGCCTACTATTGAAAAATATTCTTCTTCGAAGTTTTATATATTCATGTTTTTTTTCGAATCTCAACATTTGGAGGCATTTTTAATTATGGATCCAATGTTATGTCGATTTTTAATAAACAATGTTACATTTTCCATTTCAATCTATTCTTTTTATAAAGCCAAACTGTGAATGGATTTTTGAATTGGGATATTCCTTAAAATATGAATTAATTATTGTAAGAAGTCTCTAGATATATATTCTCTTTCGCACTGCAATATTTCATCTTTAATGGATGTCTCTATCAGGAAAATTTTCAATATTGGTACGATGTTTTTACTCCTCGGACAGAATTGTGGGCTTGAATTCATTGAATCATTTGGGCTGCTTTTTAGTGGAGTTGGAGCTTGATATTTTTACCAAATATAAATGGAATTGTCCCCCATAATTTTATTAAGAATCCAAAATTTTGGACATCTATATTTAACCCAGTAATTCCATATTCAGGGCTGGTCCATTTTCTTCACAGATTCTATGGGCCATCTTCTGTGGTCTTTATGACCATTAAAATGGCATAATTGGAAAATGATTCCTTATAACGATATGTTGTAAATTGGATAAGGCATCATAAAAAAAGAAAAATGATATTTGGATAATAAGGGTGAGACCTATAATTCAAATTTTAAACTGTCTCAATTGGACTTCTTCCAATACAGAACAAAAATTATATATAGTATTGAATCATTAATATCTCACACCAATTTTTCCCTTTGACATGAAATTTACTAGAGAAAGTATACACAACTTTATGAATAAATGAATAATATAAATTCCCAAAAACATTGTCTTATTCAAGTCATCATGTGGAACATATATAATAATATAAAAAATTTATTCCCTCTCACCAAAAAATATTAAAATATTGTTTTTCCCAATCAGTGGATGTTTGAAAATTTCACAAATCAATATTGAATTAAAACATAAATTTTTATAGAATAAATATTTAAATAAAAGTTCATTTCTCTTTCTCAAATTTATAAATTGAAAATGTAGGCACTCAAAACTCACTTTTCTCTAGATGATACAAATTTATTTCAGGAGGATCACTCATTCAATAACCCATAGTGAAAATATTAGTGTTTGATTGATATATCAGTTTACATTCCCTATACCAAAGATAAAAACAATCCAGAGGTAAATTTTAATTGTTTTTTCTGTGGCTATGGGATGGTAGAAATATAATGTCCAAGAGAGAGGAAAAAATGGGTAAAACATTAGCATGGGTAAAACAATGAACATGTTTTTTGAAATCAAACATGAAGGAAATGAAAAAACATATTTAAAAGGGAATGATTGTGTGGAGAAATGAAAAAGAGAGGAACAAAATTTAAAGGGTATTAGAAGTTGAAATATATAAAAAACACAAAACTTCACCAAATGACATAAGAATATATAATACAAGTGTTCTTTTTTTTCTTTTCTTTGGTTGTGTATTTTTTTTTTCGAAATATGATCTTGAATCAATTCTCATACTCATCGCCCAACCCATGTTTTATCTCCCAATGACACTAATTTTAATATTAATAACGAGATCAAATGTTGAGAAAGAGTGAATTTGGATCCTCTCATTACTCACCGCATATATTATAGGTTTTTTTATTTTTTTTTAACACATTTCAATAAAATTTAAAAAAATTACATAAATGAAAAGTCATTCCCCAAAATTCACTGAATGAAAACCTCTCCACCACACTAAAACATATTCTTTACCTCATGAATATGACAAAACATTGAAAATGAATAAAAATGAACCCAAATATTAAATCCATTTCAACATAATTAAATTTCTATAAATTATGCAATTTAAATCCATGTAGTTGTTTGTGGAATAATGTTTTCGGATTGAAATGAGGCTATAATGAAAAGGTTTTCATAGACTCAAAGGGGACTTCAAACGTATGATTTTTATAATGGAAATGGGAATTTATTTGGCTACTATGATTATCATGTGGTTTAAAAAATTCCTTTATCATATTAATGCACAAAAAAGCACAAATTTAAACTTAAAGGTCCAAAAACCAATGAATCACAATTAGGGCTGAAAACACACCTTTTTAAAATATGGCCATAGATATCCTTGGCCTAAAAGAATTCGTTATTCCTCATATTTATGGAGTAATCATTTTCCAAATAAAAAATTATGCCATCAAAATTTTTTATTCTTAACCAAAAATTATTTATCCACAGTAATGATGAAAATACATAATTTTGAGATGAAAACATGTCTTTTGACACCCCAAAATAGTTGGAAAAAAATTTCAAAATAGGATGGTTACTATGTAGAAATATTTTTTATTATTTTAATTTTTTAATTTATTTTGTTTTATAGTGTTTTTAAAATAAACACCCACACATAAGAGACATATAAAAAATAGTTTTGATGAAGAATGTGGTTAAAAACAAGAAATTGAGATGAAGAAGAAAAAATAGTAAGAGAGACGAAGAGATAAATATTGAGTTAAAGGGAAAGGGGTGCCCCATGGTTTAGATTTTGTGGGACTTTGTCCCCATATAGTGGTGGTTCGATGGAAGTCAAGGTGGTTCCTGAGATGTGTGTCCTCTTATGGTGATGCATTAATCAATGTGCATTATCTGTGAATGGTCTTTTGGAATATGGGTCTTGGACTTGCACTCCACCAAATGGGTAAACATGAGAAACAATAAAAGGACCATACCAATAAGAATTAATCATTCATGGGTGAAGATGAAATCACGAGTTGAAGAGAAATACCTTTACATCTTCATGGAATACCTTTATTTGGATGTGTTTTTCATGGATTTCCTTATACTTTTATTTTTATAGATTTGAATTCTCATAAGAATCAAGTTTATGCACCACCATTTCAGTTAAGTGAAAAAATATTTCATCACCAGATTTTTCACAATCAATGTTACACGTTTTCAAGGCATAAAATGACTTTTATTGGATTTCAACTGGAAAATGACATGTTTTACCAAAAACTATCCTAAAGGGAGACATCCCAATGGCTGTTTTAAAGGCAATTCGATAATATCAAATTTCTTCACCTAGTCTCTATGTCCAGTCTTTTTTGGCGGTCTTAAAAATTCTATAAGTCTATATTTTCAATTCTCTATTATAGAGTTAATCTATTCCATTTGTTTGGTGATGATATGTTCTTGATGTTTTATGTACAACACCATTATTTTGAAAAAGATATTTCATGGTAATATTACATAAATGGGTTCCTAAGTCACTGATCAGGGCATGCGGAGTTCCAAATCAATAGAAGGTGTGGGCTTTTAGGAACTCACTAACAGTTTGAGAATCACCCTTTCTAGTTTATTTAGCCTTAAAACACCTTGAAACAAAATAGACTACAATTATAATGTATATAAATACATTTTATTTGGGGAATGGTCCCATGAAATTGATTCCCCAATCATCGACGATCGCATATAATTTAATGGATTTTGTGGAATTTCATTTTTTTTTGAATTTTTGAAAAACTTTTGGAAAGTGGGACAACATTTACTAAACTCATGAGATTATTTGAAGAGTGAAGGACATAAGAATTCAGAATCTAGGACCATTCTTGAGATCCATTGTTATCCAATGTTTTCACCTCTTAGAAGTGAGTGAAAAAATTATAATATGGAGGAATGGTCATCTTTGTCGGCACATCTCCTATTTTCCATGTATATTCCAGTTTTATATAGTTTTTCCGCAAAATTTGTATTTTGAGTCAATTTTCAACTTCATTTTTTGTTATATTGAAATTGTTTTAGGAAACACACTAGAAACCCCGTAATTTACAATTTGGGAATACCATGGTGACATTGGTGTGAGGGATGAAAGGTTCTTACTGGGGAATTCAATATCAATGATTTCTGAATGAGATGAACTAGGAATTCTACTCAGGTGATTAGCCACAGGGTTTTCATTTCCTATTCTATCTTTTATTTCAAGGTCATAATCAATAAGAATTAGGATCCATCTTATTTGACTCTATTTGGAATAACTTTTCTTGAGTAAGAACATTATAACATAATGGTCTATGAAGATGATGATTTTGTATCCTATGATATAGGGCTAGAATTTATTGAAAGAAAAAACCACTGATAATAGTTCATTTTCCATCACATGGTAGTGATATTGAGTATCATATAATGTTTTTAGGCATATTATATGAAATGATAATTTTTTTCTCTTCATTGAAAAAGAAATGTTAGAATGGATCTATCAGAATCATCACACATAAACTCAAAGTGTCTGGGCAAATTTGGGGGATGGATTATCAGGGAATATGTAGGGGTAGTTTTGTGTTCAAAGAAGGATCTATTGAAAACCTCAATGAAATTGAAAGTGAAGTAATTTTGGAGAAACAAGATAGTGGGAGGGAAATTTTACAGAAGTTATGATGAATATACAATAGAATCCAACATGACCGATGAATGAACTGATGTCTTGAATAGAGGTGTGTTCCGGAAGTGATTGGATCAATTAAATTTTGGCAGGATTGACATAAAAACACTCTTTTGGAACTATATTACCCATAACAATAAAATTTTCATCCATGAAGTGACAATTTTCAAAATTTAACACAAGGTTACACTTGAAACACTTATGAAGGACTAGATAGACTGAAATCAATCATGATTCAAATGAATCACCATAAATGGTAAAGTCATCCATGAAGTCTTTTATTCAGTGTTCATTGAATTTAGAAAATATAATCATCATACACCTTTAGAATGTTGTAGGAACATTACAAAAGGAATAAATAATTCTCTTATATGTATATGTTCTAAAGCGGCAAGTGAATATTGACTTTTCTTAGTCCAGATGTGAGAGTTAGATTTGGAAGTAGCTAGTGTATCCATCAAGAATGAAATAGTGTGACTTTCTAGATAATCCTTCTTGAATTTGATCAAGGAATGGAAGAGGATATTGATCTTTTCTTCATTTAAAATTCAATTTTCTATAGTCGATTCACATATACAATTTTTTCACTCGAGTTGTGATTACCTCCCCATGATAATTTATGACAATAGTTATCCCCCCTTTCTTAGGTACAAATTAAATTGGAAGAATACACTTAATAACAAAAAATGTGTAGATAATACAAACAAGATTATACATGGTTATCTATTCCCTAACTACCTCATGTATGAGTAGATTAAGTCTTCATTATGGTTGTCTAATTGTTTTGGATGATTCCTCAAGATGGATGCGATGAATGAAAATAGCAGGGTTGGTACTTGGTATGTCAATTTTCTTCCATCCTAAGGTCTTTATTCCTCTATAAACTGAAAACATTTGGACTCCTCGGTTTCAGTAAGTGATTGATAGATAATGATAGGATAAGAGTGATCATGTAAAATTAATGCATATTTGAGGTGTTTAGGATGTGGTTTCAGATTAGACACTCCTTTTATTTGTGGTTTAGACAACTCGGGGATGGAGGAGGAGATATCAGTTCGTTTTGATTCATTTTCCTTAATAGTGTACAAGAAAGAGCTGTAGAGATCATAGTTGATGTGGTATTTACGAGGGGTTTTAAGATCCTTTATATTTATAGAGTCTATGAATGAGATTTCCACATCAACATCACCATTTATAACTTTTTTAATCACGGTGCAGATTTCACAAGATTGTGTCTCATTAGAAAATGATGATCATGATGTAATGGGGTAAAATTTACTCAAAGATGTGTCATCAAAAGCATGGATTGAAAATGTGTTGTGTTCCTTAGATAGGAATTTCATGGAAAGAAAAAAATGTTGAACTCAACCAGGTGGTCACCAAATTTAGTTGATAAGATGCCTGATTTGACATCAATCTTGGTTCTCGCTATCATTAGGAATAGTCTTCCATGAATTATGGGATATTGAAAATATTTTGTCTCACCTTCCTTGTTAGGAACATTGAAATCATTTGGGAAGATATGATCATTTACAAGAACAAGGTCATCCTTGATTATACCCCCATGACATGCATTGCTTTTATTGTACATTTGAAAGACGACTCTTAATATATGTAAGGGGACATGACCAAGGTTAGAGAAGATGATTTTTGGCATGAAATTAATTGAGGCTTCTAGGTCTATGAGTGCATAATTGAAGTTGGAACTTTCAATTTGGCATGGAAATGTAATGGTACTAGGATCCTTTCACATTATGGGAACAAAATGCAAGGTAGAAACATTTTTAGAGGTCCTATGTTGCCTCTAATGTCTGCACAATTCCTTATCAAACATGGATAACATAATGATTTTTTGTGGTATCTAACTTGATAATTTTTACTTCATCATGTATAAACATGCCAAGCATTTCAATATTGGGATAAAATAAATTACTTAGATTTGAAATAACTTAAGGAAATAGAATTCGGTTTTAATTTGGAATGGAATGACGTAAAAAAATTTCTTTAGGTTCTTCTTCAAATTGATTTTTCATTTTGTTTATTAGGTCATCATTTAAAGGGTGGTTGGATGACTCATCATGAGGTATAGAAATTTTATTTCCATATCTATTTGAAATTTCACAAACATTGACCTTTTGGTTAGGTAACGGTTGAGCTGGGAGTTGGGAAGAATTGTATTGTTGTTTATGGCTCAGGTGGGATGAAATTTGACCAATTTGGGTTTCAATATTTTCAATGCTAAAATGGGTGAAGTATGAAGTATCTTCCACTTCACTTTACCATGGATTCTTGGAAGAATATTATAGAACCTGATAGGGATTTCCTTGATTTTGATTCTTGGGAAAGAGACTATTTTGCTATTGGAATTGAGATGTATCATTAGGATAGTGTAATATAGGATGAGAAAGAGAAGGATTGATCCTTTGAGGGTGATGAACAAAAGGGTAAAGTAGATGGATGTTACCAACACCTTAACCATATTAGAATTCACTTATGTTTCCAAGAGGGAGATGAGGGGGATGAGAAATGGGATTACCATACATCAATCCTTGGTTAAAGGTAGAAGAGAAGGGATCAGAGTGGGGTTGTTGATGTTTCTATCAAACGTACCTGATTGTTGAGGGTTGGGATTCCATTGATCTAATATCTTATTGTGCTCAATTGGTTTAGATTAATTAGATTAATCCACTTGAATTTGTGGACATGTGTCAGTTGGATGAGATGGGGAGCAATATATTCCACATTTCATGATAGGTATAGGGAACAAAGATTGTTGAGAAGATGAGTTTGGGACTTTGGAAGCCACAACTATTTGTTGCACAAGACCTATAATTTAACTTATCCACTTTATCATCTTGATTGTCTCTATCAGTTTACTATCGTAGGCTTGCATGACATGGGCATGTTCTATATTATAAAATTGTTGCGTGTTTTCACCCATGTTTCTTATGAGATCTCTTTCAACTGTGGGAGTTTTATCAACAAGATAACCTCCACTAGTGGAATCAATGAGAGTTCGATCCATAGCCAATTACCCCTTATAGATTTATTGGATCAAGAGTTGGTCAGGGATTTGATGTTATGGACAAGATTCCACATGATTTTTGAACCCCTCCCAATACTCATGGAGTGATTCATTTTGGATGTGATGAATAACACTTATTTTATTTCGGATATAAGAAGAATGAGAAGAATGAATGAATTTCTCAAGGAAAATTTGCTTCAACCCATTCAATGTGGTAATGGTTCCAGGAGGGAGTTATAAGATCTGTAATATAGATGTGTCTTCTAGGGAGAAAGGGAATGCTCTTAGTTTGATTTTATCACCAGATACCCCTTGAAACCTTTTTTTTAGCATACCACTTGCAACTCATTAAGATGAAGATGTGGATCCTCACCGGCTAGCCCGTGGAAATGAGGATGAAGAAGAATCGTACCCTATTTGATTTGGATGTTATCCTAAATTTTTGGTTATTTAATACAATGGGGTTGGAAATTCATATTAGGGGATTTATGTTCATTAAGTTTTTGTCCCCTATGATTATCCGTATCTAATTAAATTTATTTTAAGTGGACTGGTTCTTAAATAATTTCATTATTCCTAATGTTCCCCATAATTTGGTGACGATTTTACTCAATTTCATTGACAAAAAATTAGAGGGATTTGTTGGGAGGTTATGCGGAATTCAGATATATTTTGGAATAAAGTGGATGTAGTTTTTTTCATTTTTGATTTTTATGAGACGGCATGCTTTTATTTGTGTTTTTTGCATGTTATTTAATTTTCATTTGTTTTGTTTTTTTATAATAATAAAAAATGAGGAATACTTAATGAAACATCCCCAGAAATGGTACCATTTGAAGCCCGACAGATATTATCCTATCGACCATTCAAGGTTCCAGTGCTCTGTTAATGCGTGTAGCAGCACTCGAGTCGAATCCTTGATGAAGAAACTTTATATGGTTGATTGCTGTTTATTGATTGTATATTGATTTGGGGTTTTTGTAAATCTTATGAAATAATTTATGTATGATGTTTGATTTAAAAATTTGATAATGATTGAGGAGGGTTCTCACTAATACAAATTCAGGCTACAACAAGGATTTGAAACCGTCGATATAAGCCCAAAACATTGGCTATATGTCATAGTCACGGTTCTATAGACCATTTATGCTATTGGCATGTCTATAGGGTAAGGCCTATAGCCTTGGTTTCAAACCATGGATAATGAACTATATCCACTATTCAAACGATGGTTATAGCCCAATAGCCACAATTTGTAATAGTTGTAGAACCTTATCCCACACAAATACTATAGCCACGGTATGAAACTACATCTATAGGCCTTCCAATATCACTAAAAACCACCCCCACATCCCCCACATCCCACTCCCCGCACTCCCCCTATAGCCCCTCCCTTCCCCCTATACTATCCCCCTCCCATCACACACTCTACCCCATTTCTCACCCTACTCCACCCACTAAAATATCCCACATGCACCCCCCTAGACACCCCTCCCCAAATAGACACCCCCAGGACACACACTTTGGAGACCCCTTGGAAAACCCCTGGACACCCACAATAGACATCCCCCACTAGAAACCCCCTAGAAACCCCATAGACACCCCCACGGTAACCCCCCCCCCCCTAGACACCCCTGGAAAACCCCGGGACAAGCCCCTTGGACACCCCCAGGGATACCTCTTGGGCACCACTAGATACCCCCTCCCAACAACCCCTTTACATCCCCCTGACACTCCCTCCGGAACTCCCCTAGACACAACCCCTGAACACCCCCACTAGACACCCACTAGAAACCCCCCCACTGAACAACCTATTGGACACCCACCTCGACCCCCCCCTGTACACCCTCCTGAACACCCCCTGGACACCCCCCACCAGACCCCCTGGACACTATCCACTAGACTCCCCCTATACCACACCCCTAGACAGTCCCTAGACACCCAGTGGACACCCCCCCCCCCTGAACCCACCCTCCCCCTGAACCCCCCAATTGGACACCCGTCACCCCTAGACACCCCCTAGACTCCCCCACAAGATACCCCCTAGACACACCCCTAGACACCCCCTTTGACACCACCTCCCCCTAGACACCCCATGGACACCCCCTAGACACCCCCTAGACATCCCATCTGGACACCACCCTATCAATCAATGAATATCTTGTTCAATAAAAATACAACTATGAATTTTATAACTTCTCTATTTTTGTTAATCATATAACTGTACACTTATTTTTTGAATATGATATTATTATCAATTTTTTGTGGAACAAATTTATCTGTGTAATTATTTTCTGTCTAATTTAACACCCCATTAATTTATTTAATCTGATTCTAATATTTGAATGCTTAATCAAATATTTTTTCCTTAAATAAATATAAGAGACATTTTATTTAAATATATAAATCCTCCTAGAATATAATATAGTAGATTTTCCTCCCAAGATATTCTATTCGTAAATATGTTTAGTACTTATAAATATTATATAGCGTAATTGTAATCCATATTTTTTTTCTCATTTTTTTCAGAATATTCTATAATGGAGTCCTCACAACCTCTTAGAGACTCTCTAGGATCTTGTAAAGATTCACTTTTCTATACATTATCTTCAATTATCTAGTCATTTATTCCTTTTTATTTCAAATACATTATTACATATTTTATTTCTAAAATTTTTATGATAATGTTATTAAAAAATCTATAATGCTCTCTTCTTAAGGAATATATATGAAATATAACATCATCGTGTTATTTTTATACATTCCTTGATTATCTTCAATATTAATATTATAGAATATACTACCAATGTCTCATAAATACATCAATTTTATTTTCCTTTAATTCCTTAGTTTAGAAGGAAACATTTTTTTACCTAAGTAGAGGAGAACACCATTATATATATATTGTAGTTTGAACCAACTCTATATTACAGTACCTTGTAATACCACTAGATAACATCATAGTATGTGTTATAATATTTAAGGTTTTAATTTACCTCTCAACCACCCCATTCTATTATGGTGTCAACATTACAATAGCTTGTAGATAAATATCATAATTCTGTATATACTTCATAACTAAATAATAAGTGAATTCAATTACATTATTATAACATGCCACATTGATATTCATTCCAATCTATAATTCTACTATCCTTTTCTTCCTCTAATGATATTCAAGTACTTAAATTTTATTATACATGGGAACAATATTGCCTAAATAATTAAATCTATCCAAAATTAAAAGATACTACAACCGTCCTTTTATTCGATTCTACTTCATTTGTCCACATGAATCGCTATAAACTATGTCTAATACATGGATATGAATTATTTTCTTAGGTTAATAATATTTACTTATGATATTTACCTTTTTTAATACTTGAAAAGTATTTTCACTATCACTATTTAGTAATGGAATATTAAAACCATTTTTTATTGCAATAGTTTCTCCATGATTCCTTGATTGATAACACTAAATATTTTATACCAAATATTGCCTCCATCATTCATAGATAATAAATTACATTAATCCCCATCATGTTCAAGATATTTATCTATTGAAATAAATAACTATGATTGTTACCTTGATGTTTTATACACCACCATTACTAAATTAACATTTTCATTCACCTTCAAATTTATATTTATCAACAGATTAATCTTTTCATCTATATGTGATGAAAATAAATTATCGTATATCTATGTTCACTCACTAAAAAGGGTTTTGGTTTAAAAAATTGTATTAATAAAAAGTGGGAAACCCCCTATAGGGATATAAAAAGGTTCAAGTATAATTTTTTCTTCATGACTAACAAAAATATCAAGTATAAGGAAAAAATCAAGGTAATAATGTCAATAAAGGTATACCACAATGAGTATTCACAGACAGCGCACCTCTGTTAGAGGGGTTTTATTTCTAAACCATTACTTGTTTATCAAATGGAAAAATTATATTAACTAACAATTATTCATGAATTTCAATTTAATATAAACACAAAAAATTAATAAGGCAACGAAATGTAATATAAAACATCCATGAATTAAAGAGACAGAGTAAGGGGCCCTACCTGAATATCAATGCATGTTTTATTTTGATTACAACAACTCGAATCTTCTTTTCTTCCACTTTCAATTATATGAAACATCACATATATATTATGACACATATCCCTTATGTACATATTTTCATGTCCAAATATGAACAAGGGGGTCTATAGATATATATTTATTCTAGAATATACACCTTTACACTTAAACGTGTATAAATATTTCAAATATTTATATAAGCACACCTATCCCCAATATATATATTAATACATCCATGAGTGGATATATATAATGGGGGACTTTTATATGTATATACCTACCTATGAATACATGTGTAATACTTCTATATTGATGAAACAAATCTACCTCATCCAAATCCACTGAAAACAACATCAATCAATTTCCCCATTTATCAAATATTCATTTAATTCCAATTACTAAGAATAAGAAATAACAGAATCATTATATATATCGATCTATCATATTTATTTCCAACTTTATGTGAATCATGAAATATTTTAGGTGAATGAAATACTTCTAAAAAATCAACAATTTATATAATTCATTTATTTTAATAATGATTCCTCAACATATATCCCTATCAATAATTCATGTTCTTCTAAAATGATTCACCTATTTTAAATTAAGATACTTTGGTTTAATTAGTTATTTTGAATATGTTAATCCCTGTGATCCTCTTAATAAAGACAAATAATTAAAATTTAAATAATTTAAAATAATAATAATCAATAATTTTTGTATCCCTTACCTCAAATGATGCTTTAAAAAATCATATCATGAGAGCAATGAATGAATAATGGTAAGACTACCAAGAAAATGGAGATCCTTATAATATGAAAAAAAACTCTTGTTGACTAAAAAAACTATAAAAACCTAATTATAAGGAATTAAAATACCATATACTCCCTATGAAGGTCAAATTAGAATTAATGGAGAAAAAAGTTACAGGGAATCAACTTAGATCTCAATGAGATTAATCAATTGATGCTGCTAAATAAATAGGAGGTACATAGATCAGAGGAGGATGGAGGAGGAGGGCATCTCCATGAGAGGAGGGGTTGCAGATTGATCGGAGGGGTTTTGGGAGTGGAGGATTGTCATGAGGAGGGATGTCATGAGAAGGGTCTCCATGAGGAGGGTCACTGTGAGGAGGGAGTTGCTGTGAGAGGATGGTCACTGATCTAGAGGAGGGTCGCTGTTATAGGAGGGTTGCGGTGAAGAGGGTCACCATTGGGGGAGGATAGACGTGGAGCATGTTGCAGGCATAAGGTCGATCAGGGGATGATAGAAGAGGAGCCTGATGGGGCGTATCATAGATCGAGGGAGCTTGATGAGTATTTTCAAATAAATTGAGGAAAAATTATTTCCATGGTTTTTTAATTGAACTATTTCTAAAAGAGACTATATCCATATACCAATAAAACTGTGGCTATAGTTTTGTGTCTATAGCCTAAATTTCTTGTGGTTTTATTATTATGGAGTTATCCTTATGATAATGTTGATATTATATTTTTCTTATATTAATTAACACCTACTTGAAAAGATGATTTTGATTAGAATTCCTATGTTTTAAGGATGTAATCCAAGCCTTAACATATCATAGGATTATAATCATAATCATTAAATGTTGATGGATGTGTACTCACGGTTCCCATAATCCATGGAAGCCACATGTTAAATAAAACCAATCATTAATCAATGACATGGAATGTCCAACATAGACAATGTTAATTTAATGATTATTCATTGAGCAAATACTCATAATCAATTAACATACCCAAAAAATGACTCGCCCAAATGGTATATTTACTCATCCAATAAAATTGTTATTAATCAGGTAATATTTTTTTAAAATAATTTATTATAAATATAAAAAATTAATGGGTTATAAAAATTTATGTCCATTTAACACACACACACGAGCGATGATGAGAATTAAATACGAACATTAGAATGAATGAGAAAGTGAAATAAAGGAAAGGGTTTAAACATCATTTCAAATAATTTAATATTATTAATATTTTATAATATCTAGTGGATGATTAAAACATAATATGTAGAATAAAAAACATTTATTGAAATTCAATTGAAATGAAAAAAATCTTACACAATTCAAAATAAGATGAACAGAAAAAGAACATGATAACAAAAAGAAGAGGAAGGGTATGTTTGGTAAAAAAATTGAGTATAGAAGGTCCTCCCAAGGCGTTTAAAAGTCATTGTTCATTGTAATGTGTTCTCTTATATTCTGATAGTCCATCATTTTTAAGGATAGGAAATGAAAGTATTTATATCCCAAGAATGCTGAATATTTTCATTCCAAAAATAACCCTCCACAAGGATCACCAATTTTAAATTTCCGACTTCTTAATTTAGAGAAATAATATTCTTAATTGTATTATATATTAATGTTTTTAGTTGACTCTAAAAATTAGGAGGCATTTGTACTTATGTATCCAATTCCAGGGTAGTTTTAATAAACAATGTTAAAATTTCTATTTCTATTCATTATTTTTGGATGGATGAAATGTAAATGGATTTTTGAAATGGAAGATTCCTTAAAATATGAATTATTTATTTTAAAATGTCTTCGGATATATCTTTTCTTTTACACAGAAATATTCCAGATCGAATGGATGTCTCTATCATGAGAATTTTCAATATTGGTGCATTGATTTTAATTCCCAGATATAATGGTGGGATGGACTTCATAGAATTATTTGGGCCACTTTTTATTTGAATTTGTCCTTGAAAATTTTACCCAATATTAATGGTATTATACCCACTACAATTGATGTATAATCAACAATTTTGGAATAATTTTTTGATCCTAGTAATTCAATATTCATGGATGGTCCATTTTATTCACAGATTATGTGGGACATCATGTGTGGTCCATATGGCCCTTAAAATGGAAGAGTTGGACAATGATTCCATCAAATGATGTGATTTAAATTAATTAAGCTATCCTAAAATTTATAACCATGAAATTTGGATAATGTGCGTGAGATTTATATTTAAAATAGTAAACTTACTAAGTTGGTCTTTTTAAAATAATACTCAATAATTATATTTATTATTAAAACATGACTATATCACAAAATTATTAACCTTTACAAGAACGTTACTAGAGGGAATGTACAAAATGTTATGAATAAATGAGTAAATTATACTCATAGTCATTATTATTATTATATATGAAATCTTCATGGGTATTTATTGTTTATCCACAGTGTGTACCCAAATAGGTTGTCATTGAAGGAGAGTTGGATGCCTCATTATAGTGGGATGTGATTGTAGATCATGGAATAGACGGGACATATGGAAGAGTGTTCCATTCTCATGATGAGAAATCTAAAACCTGTCACCCACCAATTAGAAAGATTGTCCTATGGTGCATTGGGAACTTCCTCCATATAGATTCCATTTTTAGTGGATGAATAAATGGATTACTTTCTTGAAAATGTTCCCTTCAAAACACTGAGGTGGGTGATTTAATTCTTCATAATAATGATCCAATGACTACACATATATCTTCTAAAACACCTTCGATGGCCCCCTCTTGGATATCAGTCCTGTGTGTGATGTTTTATGAAATTATAGAGAAATGTTTCATCATGTATATTTTGTCATCCAATTTGATAATATTTTTTACATGATTAAAGAATATATGAGTTTGATGAATTTCATTGATTATTATCACATACATCAGGTGAATGTCATGAACTTGTAACAATTTATAATGATTATGAAGATTTTTGACTAGTTTAAATGTGTTTGATGGATTTTAAAGAACAACCACATCATTGACTAACATTAGGTGAGGGGTTATAAGTATGATATTCTAATGATTAAATTTTGATGACTCAACCTGCATTATGTTTTCTCGGTGATGCATCTTACTTTGACTAATATCCAAGTTTTATTGATTTCACATATTAACAGAGTCATGGATCCATACATGGATCAATTCATGGTTTATTTATAGATGAAATTCTCATATAATCTAAATTCAATTATGATCACGTTGAGTATTTCAGGATGTTGTTATTGTTACCCTAGGTGCACCATCTATATGGTTAGATCATGAAATATAATTTTTGGATGTGAGATGTTCACTTTCGAGGGCTTGCCATATCTGATCCTGGTCTACCTATGGATATCGAAAAGATTTATGTGGTACCCACTTGGGAACCACCAAATAGTTTGTTGGATGTGAAGAGATTTCCCAATTATGTAGTGTATTATAGAAGGTTCATGGAATAATTCATTAGGATTTCATTACCTTTTATTTGTTGGCATGGAAATGGTTTTCAGTATTATTGATTGATCAGTCTCCGAAAGGATATGATTAGTTAAGGTAAAAGATAACTATTTCTCATTGGGTTGATACTAGTAGAGATGGTCATTGAGTATTTGGTTTTTAGTGATTCCCCTAGAACAAATCTTGTATGTGAGTATAAGTATAGGATTCCAATGATCACTTATGATTAAGGACTATTGATACACTATGTTGAGAACTATTATACCCATAACATGGATTTGGAAATGGTGGGATTTTTATTGAATATTAGTAGTAACTATTAATTGGGGGATTTTTTATATATACTTAGACCACCAGAGTCTTGGGTTTATATGAACCCAAATAGATCCTAACCTGATATAGTGTAATTTTATTGAATTTCTGTAGGACTATGACATCATGATAGTATACACAATAGTGAAATGTAATGATGGGGAAGATATACTTATTATTAAATATTATTCATTATTTGTGGATGATTCAGGGAATTTGGACTTGTAACAACTTATACTCAAGGAGGAGTGGGGTAAAACCTTCCTTTAGTCATTAGTGGAGGATCCACTAGTTCTGGAATGATTATTATATTAGGATATCAAGAGGTGAATAGTTTTTTAGTTTGTCTCTATTGTCGTTCATGGTTCATATGGTAACAACTAAACATCACTTTCCAAAATGTTTTATAGAACATATTGATATCCCATAATAGAAATTGGAAAGAATATTGATATATATTTTATATGGATTGGATGGATAGGATGGTTCTACAATTCCTTTTGGTTTATTTTTTACTAACCCACCACACATTCACACTTCTATTCCATCGGGGAGAGTTGTTTAATTGATATTATGGTATTATTTTAAATGGGTGATATCTTATGAATCCATTAGGTACCAAATATGATCATTTATGACCATGATTATCACTTCATGTCCTAGTTTAGGTGGGTTTCCTATGAGTGTTATAAGTCCCATTTATATATGGGAATTATGTTTCACCCCGAGTTTTATGGAAGGATCGAGTGGACCATTGAGGATTTTAAGGATATATTGTGAACATGTATGTCGAAATTTCACAAGAGATGGGATGATCAAGTTCTATTGGTGTATTATTATTATCATAAACACCTTGAATCTATTTTTGGATTGGTACCATTATATCTCCTATATGGGCGGCCACGTAGGTAACCCTTGTGTTTTACAAAGGGTGGAGAGACATTTTTTAGGGGCATAATTGGTCTAGGGAAGGATGGAAAGGGTAATGAATTCACAAAGAACATAAATAGATGTTATAGTCAAATTAAATATTATGTGGATTGAAATCATTAAAAATTCGGGTTCAAATATTTAGTCAATGTTTTCCTAAGTGCTTCCCCATGAATGGGAATGATCATATTATATCTGGGAAGAAAAATATACCCAAGGTTCATATACTGTTCCAGATCATATTGAGGGATCAAAATTTCGATTGTAGTTTGTAATTTCTCCCATAGTTTTAGTAATTTCATGACATATTCCACATGACACAAGTGATAAGAAACATTAATTACAAATTTCAGGTTATTGGTTGGGGAATGAAGTACATTGAGTAAGGATCCACATTCATGGAGAATGCAATGGTGATCAATAATCAATAGAAAAAGACACTATATGGATATCCTATTACAACGGATTTAGTGATCTTGTTTCATGGAAAAATTTTGTATATATTATATTAATTTTAGAGATATATTATGTCTTGGTTCCCCCACATTTTCACATATCATCTTATTTTTGGGGATAAATGAATTAAAGGAGAGAATATAATGACCCCGATTTCAGTATTTTGATCCTATGAAAATTTATATATATATCATAGGATTTTTCCTCAGTGTTATCCTTTTATTGGGAATCATAGGAACATATAATTAATATATTTAATATATTAATATATTATATATCTTTTGTGTATATTTTAGAGTTAATTTTAATCCTATTTATCAGGACTTATAACTTGAAAAAAATTTATCATATGTTTTTTTTCAGTTAAATTTAATTTCTATGATAATTTATAATACATAATACACAACTTATAATATTATTTAATAAAGTCAGATTAATTTTTTCATAATAAATACCAATTTAAAAAAATTAATTATTAAGGTTATAGTTAAAACATGAATTTTATGTTACATGTTCTTTTATTAAAATTATTTTTCAACCCACATAAAACAATAATATAATAAAATGGATTTTAATTTATGAATAATTCCATATGAGTTATCTTATAAGGATCATTTTCTTTGGTGTCATAAGGGATAAATAACCTTGGTAAAATACAGAGTAACCTAGGTGAAAACTAAAATAGTACAAATTAGTAACACTCAAGATAAGTAGAATAACATGTTTAAAAAAAAATTTTAGTGGAGGGGTATCTTGATATTATCTTAAATTCTATAAATTTTATTCTAATATGGAGTCACCTAGTTTTAGTTTGACCAAAAATTATTGGAAATATTTGCGAATTTTGAAAATATCCACTCCTTTTCACTACTAAAAGGAACCCCACTCCTCTACACTCCACATTTAAAAATACATTTGGTTCATAAAATCACTGCCCAAATCCATTCTATACATCTATAACAAATTCTTATATTCAATGGGTTAGTAATGAATCCATAATAAGAGTGTTGTTGGTGAAAAAATAATGATATTTTTTAGAAGAATAATTATTTTTTTAACCATGATTTTTTGGTACATTTCTCCTTCCATCAATATAAAAAAGTCATCAACTATGAAAAATTAATTATATAAGTATTTTACATATATTACTATTTTAATATATCAATCTAAAAACCTACAGTTATCTCCATTACAACAAATGGGAAATGAAACCATCAATTGTGAGCCTAGAGGACTACCACCATGCGAATAGATGTAATTAAATTTCTATCACCCCCTCTAATGGAATGATATAATGATAGACTAAACATATAAATGATATTTATGAAATAATTATACTACCTTAATAATTTTTTTGTATTATGATTTTTTTCCTTCCAATATATTGAAAATTGATAATGATTCTTATGGGTATGGGTAGACTACCACCACCACAATGTTAAAACATATGTTTTTAATTTTATTTAATCATGTACATTTATAAAAAAATGAATAGTTATTATTTATATTATATAAAAATGATTTTATAATGGTTATTTATTATATTCCTTTTTTTCTTCAATCCATCTAAAAATGTAAATTGTGATTATGTGTACGTACAACCTACTATAGACATGAACATTTTATTTTATTTTTCAGTATCTACATTAATAAATACAAATATATATCTATATAATGAATATATATGTTTTATCTATTATGGTTAAAATATTATATATGATTAAACCATTATTAATATTCAATAATAGATACTGTGAAAAAAATAATGAAATGAAAAATTAAGCAATTATCCCCAAAAATAGTGATTTCAGTTAATAACTATTATTAATGGGTGATAAAAGTGTATAAGTAAATAATATATATTATAATATATGTTTTAATTATTATTATTACATTTAAAACAATTCAATTCATATTATAAAAGAATTTATAGGAAGTACAAAAAAGGTTGATAATTAAACTAAGGTATTTGGGTCTCACTTTTATTAACATGAGACACATGATATATTCAGCACTTGTTTATTTTTTTTGTGGTGTATATAAATCCAATTGATTTATTTTGTGACAATTATAATTAAGATAATTATTATTTAATATCCAGATTTTTTTTCTATATTTCATGGGGATTATTATTCAAAATTATATTTATTTAAAGGGATTATTTTATAAAATCAATGTTTATTAGACTGTGTTTTATTATTCTTTTGATGATGATTTTTTAGTCCCACTCAATAAAATCTTAAAAATTAATTTTCAATTTTTATTTTAATGAAATTATATGTTTTCCATTCATTTTCCATTCTATAATAAATAAAGAGTCAATAATAGTTTCTTATGGATAATCTAGTTTATATATTTCCTCGATCGAAAATAGAAATGTTTTCTAAAAACAATTTCAATAATTTTTATTATATTATACTAAGATGGTTTAATGTAATTTGTATTAGTCTTTTACATTTGAAATAATTGTTTCAATGTAATCATCTTGACTTTTTCCAAATGAGGTTCCTTTTTACTTCTTTTATAAATGGGTGAAATGAATGTTTTCATTTGACTTATATGGACTGAATATAATTTACTATCACCGTGAAAAATCAAGGATTATAATTATTAAACCATATGTTCCCAATATATTTTAAATGAAATGGGGTTTGAAAAATATTTTCAAATTTTTAGATTTATTAAATGATTTTTAATATTCTATGGTTATTTTCCTAAAAAATATTTTAATGGAATATTAACAATATTTTTATGCATCATAATAACTATTGTATTTAATTATTCACTAATATGGTAATGATCAAAGTGGTAAATTCATATTAATCCTAGAGATAGATTATTATTATAATGAAAATATGGTTATGAAACTTATTCATTTTTCCATGAGTTATGGTATGATGGAGTGGAGAAATGTTTATGGAACACAATTGTTTCATTTGTTATTCTATATTGATATAATTAGTATAATTTTATAATGTGTAACACATATATATGGTTTTAATTATGCTACAGAATGGAATATTATTATATATCCCTATAATTAATTGGATAATGTTTTATAAACCAAGAGATAATTATAAGAAAAAAAAATTCAATGTGTTATATACTCTATGGGAGGCAAGTTGATATGCTTAATCAGTTCCGAGAAACAAGTCAATGTTTTTGATCAATTATTGTAAATAATCCAATGTTTTTCATACACTATATGAAATAATTTTTTCTTTTTTATTTGATCTGATTTTATAGTATTAATAGTTAACCTTGAATGATTTAATTTTTTCAATAATTATGATAGTGCCAAACTTATATGACATGAAAATAGTGTTAATGATTGATTTATTATGAATTCAATCTCTTAGAATTAATATATCTTGAAATGATAATTTTAATTAAAGTACACATGTTTCTAATCAATGATATATTAGGTATGAAATTTGGACATTATATACATGATATCATTCACTTATTCTTATATTATGCTTTCATATGATCATCGATTGATATCGCTCAGGCTTAACCTTTATGCGAAATTGATCTCACCCAATGTCACTTTTCCTTTCCCTTAGAAATGAAATATGTATTTATATAGGTTATTTCTATGAATTTCACTAACATGGATTATATTTGATGGATTTATGGAATATATTTCATGAAATATTGAGGTTTTTTACCTCATCTCCATAGACATATTTTTACAATTTATTGGATATTAATCTAAAAGGGTATAATATTTATTTATTAAAAGCCTTGGACACAAAAGATGGTATTGTAGAAATGTTTATTCAATATTTGGATATTGGATTTAAAACACCTTTTTGAATAACTAGTGGATATTTTTATATATACGAAAAAATTATAATGTGTTGGTAGGAAATAAATTTTTTTGTTTTATTAGACTTAAGTATTGGTGTGGATACTATAGTGGGACATGGAATTTCCAAAGATTAATCATAGTATTACAACTATAAAAATTTTAATTCGATTATATCTCATTCATAATTTCATTGAATTGGGGTGTGTTACTGTGCACCTTGTTTGACACTTTTGGTGGTTATTCATGGTTTAATTCACATTTTATTTATGAGCCACTATTAATGATATCAATAAATGGTGATCAAGGACAACGAATGTCAAGCATAAGGTTCCACATGATAGAAATAAGATATTTATAAATAAAAATCCAATAAATAATTCAATATTATGTGGTTTCCCAAAATGATTATTGTTTTTCACATGTTTCCTTTTTATATTAGCAAGTTGCTAGAAACCAAATTCATAACACTAACAACAAAACTGATGCATAATGCAGCTATTTTCCACCAAAAAAACCATATGCTACATGAGATAGAATGATTAATATTATTTCTATTCTTTTGCAACATTATTAGCATATGAGTCTAAACAAACATGAAAATGAGATAATTATGGAACAATGTTTTGTTCAATCCTTCATCAAGAAATTCCAACCTACTTTTATTAGGTATATTAAAAAAATAGAGGGTATGAAATGAATCAGTTTCATTAAAATGAAATTTTAAATTATCCTATGTTTGGATCTTGAAAATAAACTTTTTTTAAGTCTATCATTATAAAGGTGAAAATAATTAATTCTGAAATTTTATTATGAATTTTTTTTAAAGTAAAGAAATTAACACCATGTAATGGGGTAATACTAAGACAAAATTTATCAATAAGTATTTTCCTATATTATTTACTTTTAGAATAGAGATGTATTTTTAACAGACAATATAAAATGATTATGAATCTATTGGTACCGTTTAATAAAATATTACAATAAATTTTAGGAACTCTTATTATAATAACATCCAACATGAAGCCAAGGTCAAATGATTTATTTGGGGATTAATATCAAGCATCTCGTTGAAATTTTATATACCATATCATTGAATCAATGGATTGTTTTGGATGTGTTCTCATGATTGCAATGGAAATTGTATATTTAATTCATTCTTATTGTTTTGATATGAAAAAAAAAGATATAGTATAATGAAAACATGAAAAAATCACATTTCAGAGAGAAATTACGTCCATATATTTGATAAAAATGTTGGAAAACATCTAGGGAGCATCATGAATATAACTAAGAGTGTAATGGGGGTACATTATGTATTTTAATACCTAAATAAAATTAATGGGATGTCAAAAAATATAGAAGAGAATATGTTTCCATCAAATTAATCACACATACCACATTTTTGTGGATGTAAAGAGTATAATAATTCATCCAAGCAATGTACTAATCCTAATGTTTATGATGATTATTAGTGTAAGAAACATATTAGGATCACAGATAATGGGAATCTGATGTGATATTGACTTCCTATGTGGGTTTTGAGGATGATATGGGAAAACTTACTCTTATAATCCACAAAAGAGAAACTAATTTCTTATTGGATTTTGTATTTACCAAATATTTTAAATCAAATGAATATGAAGAGGGTATTAAATTAATAGATAAATTATTAGATATTGAGTTAGATGTTAAAACAACTAGGGGATTTATGGATACAATTACCTCCTTCATACAATCAAGAAACACTATTGGAAGCTAGATCTAGCTTCTATCTACATGTCTTGTGACCCAAAAAAAATATAAGAACAATGAAAATGTTCTAAAATATTTCTATTATTTTATAACAACTCCTCATCAAATGATCACAGATGCCTATTCATGTGTTCTTATTCGAGTAGGGAGAATTTTTGGAGTTTTTCACTTCACTACACTTAAGGAGTAACAAAACTCTCCAAATACAACATCCTTTAATGACATAGGATCCAATTAAATTTTGTGGGAAAGTGATTCCTATAAATCATATTATTATCCCTTTAGGTGTGTTTTATATGATTCATGGAATGGATTTTCATTATTTATATGGGTACTATTTCAATTTACATGGGGGAGAAGTCACATTTCATATTGAAAATGAATTGATTCTCTTTTATCAGTGTGAGGAATAATATAGAATTCTATTAGAAATTTCTTCATTCATTTGGTTCTTATATCTTATCCATGAAGTGTATTTTTCATAGATGGTTATAGAGAAAATCCAATTTTAGACAATACTATTTTTTGTGTGATCTACATGCTTATGCCTAATAATTTCATGGTATTCCTTTAATTCATGATGTATATTTCTATATAGATCCCAAACCTGGTGTTACACCAATATCAAAGTCTCCTTGTAGAATTTCCCTGATTTATTTTAAGTAATCATAAAAGAAAATCATAGAGAATCATGATAAGGAATTTATTTGTCCATGTAAATCGAAATGGGGTAAACCAATTTTTTTATAAACTAATATAGATCAAGGAAACTCTGTGTTGAAATTGATAATGAAATATGATCACTATCAATAACAAAATTTCTCTACCCATTACAGATAATTTTTTTTATCAACTGTGGGGAGCTCAACTAATTTTCAATATTAATATTCATTATAGATGTCATCAATTTCGTTTTTTGCTGTAGGACATAAACAACATAAAAATTATTATAAGGTATGGATAATATGAATTTATAACTATTTCAATTGGTCTTAAAAATTCCCCTTCTATATTCAGGTATTTTATCAATAGACACTTTGGATTTTTCCTTGTCAGTTTATTATAGTCATTCTAGATGATATTAATGTATATTAAATGTGAAATATAGAGCATTATGATCACATCAAAATTTTATATAATACCATAAGTGAAGAGATATTGTTTTCTAAATTTACCATTTGTTAATTTTAGATTTATAAATATTCATTTTTGGGTTATATAATCTCTTGAAGGGGTATTTCAATGGATCCATCATGAATGGATATTATAGATAAATAAACAAGAAAACCAATAACTCATAAGATATATAAATTTCATGTTTTAATATGGATAATATATATTATATTATTATAATTTCTATTGACTAAATTATCTATATACATGTTAATTAGAAAAGAAACCAACTTCCTTTGGAATGATAAATTTGAGGATAAATTGAATGAATTTGAGAGAGGGGTATTCACCATTCCCATTTTTACGTACACCATTTTGGAGAAAGGTTTATAATTTATAGTTATTCATTGATGATGGTGCTTTGATTATTTATCATACAGAATTATATTATTAGAAAATATTCCTCACAAAAATATAAAGTTCAGGATAAAAGTTTCCCAACTCTTTATTTGGAGTTAGCAGTAATAAATTTTTTATTAAAGAAATAAAGGAATTTTTTTCAAAGAGAATTGTGTGACATATATACTGATAATAAAATTTTAAATAATATTTTCATAAAATATTGTTTAATATGCACCCAATAATATTTTTGGAGTTGATTAAGGATTATTATTTATTAGTACATGTCCAACCATGGAATGTTAACAAGTTTTTTCATGCATTTAGCTGAAAGGATCATGCTTTCTGATATATGATGATGTTCAAAAATTAAACAATAATTATATATTTAAAATGGGTGGATTTAGAAATAAATATGGATGGATAAAAATCTTATCTTTCTTAATTGGGTGTTCAACAATCTATCAAGGTGAAAAATAATGTTGTGAAAAAAGAATATGTGGAACTGTATACAATGGTCAAAAGTTATCATAAATTTAACCTTCATTATATTATAATGATATGGTTTATGAATTGTTTAAGTGTTCATGAATATTATTTGGGAATAATGTTCAATTAGAGGAGGATCATCGTTCTTCATTATCTATTCATTCTAGAAGTATGGATATGTAAGAAGATTTGAAAGAGTATTTTTGGTGGGAAAACATGAATAGATATATTGCAGAGAATATATATTAGTTTTATTATGTGATAAAAATAAATATGGGAGACATATGTCTAAAGTATATTTTAAACACATTACTATTAATATAATAGAATTGGGAAAATATCACCACAAATATTTTCTTTAGACTCCATAAAACATATAAAAGTCTGTACAGATATCTATGTTTTATTTGACCACTTTATGAATTAAGAATACATAATTTATATCATATAATATTTTTATTTTGACAAAAATTACAAAACAGACATTAAATATGTGGTTTGTTTTGATGTATTAAAACATTCTATTTTACCTTACTAGGATCTAAGGTTTAGCTCGATGTTTTGGATAACTATTACGCAATCTCTATGTAAAAATGTATGTTTTGACACATGTTTACAATCATGGAGAGATATAATGTTTTCTAAAATAATTAAAACCCTTGATGAAATGTGGACATATTTCTCTATGGAATTAATTTTTTGGGGCCAAACTTATCCCTTAGTTGAGTTTCCTAACAAAAATAGCCTTCACTAGATAATTCACATGGCTTCTAATGAATCCATCTACAAAAATATGTTTAGAACACCAATTTGATGGAATGTAATTTGATACTTTAATATAGTAGGACATAATATAGTAAAGAAAATATAATGTAAATTTAGTTTCACTCAATAAAACATAATGGAAGAAATGTGTCCAAAAAAATATTGACAATCATCTATTTGATTGAGAATTTTTAGCTAGTGAGAATGATTTTATTTGAATTTCTCAAAGGAATAAGTTTATTTGATTTTTACAAAATAATGACAATCCCTTTTAAAATTTTACCCATAAAGATTATTGATCAACAGTAGAAGTTATCTTATCATTTAGTGATTCCACTGAACCTCTATCAAGTTCTTGATTTGTTCCATGAGTCACTTTTGAAGAAGTATATAGTTGATAATTAAAATTAAATAAATTTTTAGCTCATGAAAAACAATTATCCCTCTTTTGAGTAAAAATCATTGGTGATTATGGATCATAGGGAGATTTATATATGAAACAAATCTTCTCACATGATAATAGTTTCATTCTATAACAATTAATTTCAGGGAGCTACATAGGAAACTATGGAAATTATGGGGAATATGTTTCCTAAATTATTCATATTAGAGTGAAATAATTATTATGGTGAAATTATTTTAAATTTTAACACAATTATATTTTATTAAATATATTTATTTGAATATATTTTATATCTATAAATTCATACCTTACATGAAACACTGAGCATAAATGGACGGTGATATAAATTTAAATTATTAATATCTAATGTGACATTTATCATATAGTCATTCGATTGGTGAGTATAAATATTAATATTTAAAATGAAAAACAAATTATTTTTACCAAAATATAAAATAGATTCATTGTTTATCAATTGATGAAATATGATATTAAAAACATAAAAAAGATAAATAAATATTTTTCAGAAAAATTCCTCTTGTGCACAAAATTTTTTTCCTTAATAACTGAAATTAGATAATATATATGAATGACAATCACTAAATTAATATATTATATATCAAATCAAATTATTTATCTTTCATATTATATTTTTTAATTGTATGGTATAAGAGTAATCTAGCTTTTTGTTTAAAGGTATATTTTTTAAAAAGGTGTGTTGATGGTTTTTACAAATATTTTTAATTTTTTTTATAAAAATTAAAATTCTTTTGAAAAAATGAAATTAATTTTTTATATAACTATGTTAGTATTATCTTTGGGAGAGATTTTAAAAAAAAATTAAATTAATTTTTTATCATTGAATTTTATGAAATGGTAGTTTTTTTAAAAGTTATCTTTTTTGTTTTAGGAATTTACGGCAAAATATATTATTTTATAATGTTTTTAAAACTAAAATTAGTTCATTAATATTATTATTAATCAATTTCATATCATTGAAAAATCATTTATGTTGAAATTTGATATAATAACATTTCATACTTATGAAAACATTTTCTTTCAAAAACCACTTCTTATCATGTTTGAAGGTTTTCTTTTAAATTTAATTATTCATATTCTCTGAATTCAATATTTTTTAATTGATTAAAATTTTTTAATTCAAATAATTAATTTCATTTATTAATTTGAACATAATTTTTTTATAGTGAAGAGTAAAAATGTTAACAAATTAATTATCACAATGAATTTTAAAATGGGGTTTGGAAAGTCAGACGATTATTTCATAATATTATATTTCAACATAAATAGGATTTTTATTTGATATTTTTATTTATTATTTATATATAATTTTTCCATAATATTTAATAATAATTATTTTATTTTGAGCCACAAAAGTTCAATTTCCATGGAAAAACCTAGTTACATTGGTGAAAACTAAATTTTTTTGAGTGAGTATTATAAGGCCCCAGCCTTAAAACTTACTTAATCTTGAGTTATTACAAGATTACACATTGAGGATCTTTTCAGGTTTAGAGTTTTAGAGAATTAGATCATGAAACTTGCATTACATTCCACCTTTAAACAAAGTGGTTACATAAAATACAGGATTCATTCTTCCCAACAACAGAAACATATTTAAAATAAAACATGGATTCATTCTTGACACACCCTTGACATTATCATCACATCATTTACCCTTCCATTGACCTGTGAAAAACATTTCAAAAACTTGGGATGAGCATAAAAATCTCAGTAAAGGATATAAAAATATGGAAAGGAAACATGAGTACATGTATACATAAGAATGAAATCATACTTTACCCATAAAACATAAGCACTTTAACATACCTCATAAAATCATAAAAATCATATGACATAAAGGTAACTTGAGGCATTCATAACATTCTTACGTAGGGAGTAACCCTCTTGGTTACGTTTTGGAATACCCATCACAGTATATTCCCTAAATCTCTTCGGAGAAACCTTAAAGTTTCACTCCTTCGCGTTACCCAATGCATTGGAGAGCTATATCGGGCTCACCCACCCTTATATTATCACGGAACCACCCGTCTTCATAATAATGCCCAAAACCCTCAACATAATCGTATCACATAAAATATTCATAAAGGAAACATAACATTTCCACCATTCAATAACAAGATATCAATACAACACATTGATATATAACATTATGAAAACCATTTTCAATAAAAAAATAAATGAAAAGTAAAACATGGTATTTATTTTTCTTTTAAAAAAGGTATGGCTTGTAGAGGAAGCCAAAACTCAAATAATGGTCACGGTGGTGGAGAAGTCATTGTCGCCGCATATGCACGACAAAATCATTCCCTTTTTTGTTTTGTAAAATGCTTCGTATAAAAAAAGATTCCTTTTTGGATAAACGTAAAATTCAAAGGGGTTTATACACCGAATGAAAGATGGTTGTGTATAAAACAAAATATGCCTCAATGAAAGGAGATTGAGACAAAGTCCAACACAAAGATGGTATACATGGTTTAAGGATAAATCAATTACATAATTATGTTTGACAAACGAATAAACCAAATATAAGTGGATATTAAGTGTAAAATAATCAAAGGTAATTCACAGATATTCAAAGGATGACATATTCAATAACTACATGTTGAACCCAAAGAAATCGAAATTGGGTTAAGAAGTTCCCTTGACAGCCTAACGATGTCACATCAAAATGATTTGATGAGAGATGAAAAAAGGGTATCTCATCACATGGACATAAAATTTACATCAATAAGGATATATGAGAACATATCCCGACATAACAATATGTAAATTAAAAGACCCAACAAAATAAGTCTTTTAAAAAGAGGAGGGTGAAAGGTTCCCTTACCGATATGGGTATCTTTCGACACATACACCTTGTGAAATAAGGGCAATACAAAATTGATGTAAATACTCATATTACAAAGTATATTACAAAATGAGTAAAATAACGGGCAGTACAAATACCACTGAAAAGAAAATTGTGGCAAATGTAGCATAGATATCACGGGAATAAAAGTGAGATGAAAAATCCCTTACGAAAACTCGGCAGCCTAATGACGCCACTTAAAACTTACAA
Source organism: Viscum album (assembly GCA_963277665.1). Taxonomy (NCBI): domain Eukaryota; kingdom Viridiplantae; phylum Streptophyta; class Magnoliopsida; order Santalales; family Viscaceae; genus Viscum; species Viscum album. Next base: position 232,426,072 of record OY728157.1, on the reverse strand, counting down.
AATGGTTTGATGAGAGGAAATAGGGTCTCTCGTCACATCAACATAAATTTTAAAGAAATAGGAATATAAAATAACATCCCCCAACATAACAAAGAGGAGCTTAAAAGAAGTGACATAATGGAGAGTACTTAAAAAGAAAGAGAGAGGTTAGATCTCTTACGAAAATTCGGAAGCCTAACGGCGCCACTCAAAACTTCCAAAATGGATTGATGAGAGAGAATATGGTCTCTCATCATATGAACATAAAAATTACAGTAATAGTAATATAAAATAACATCCCAATCACATGAAATATGAGCTTATAAGGAATGACATAAAAGAGTGTACTTAAAAAGAAAGAGAGGTGTATGATCCCTTACCTTGGGTCTGACTTGACTCGATCGTTCTTTAACGTCCTGAATAATAAACTTGAGTTAATTTATACTAGCTTAAGAACCTTTTCCAATTTCATTATTCCTTTTATATCAATTATTGAAATGTTATAAACATTATGTAATCATTTAAGTTAATAACATTTGTTTTGTCGATATTTGGTTCTTAAGTCGAAAGTGGACTTCTTACAATTACATGTTGTTCGTGTGGTCAAAGGTTCTATATATCCAGAATGACATTCCTGATTTGTATATCATATATATCATATATATCTAGAATATACATGTATTTATAATATCACATAATCATTTAGAGGTATGAAATGAAATGCACCATTCATGGAGACGGTAATCCGTACATACGCATGAACGCTACTTTCATTTCTTTCTCATACTTTAATGGAAAGAAAGAAATAATAATTATATAGAGGTATATAATAATTCCAGTATAAAATCATATATAATAACAGTAAATCCATCCTTTATACTTCCCACGTATGGAATTAACGAATCACATCACTTTGAGGGGGCGGTAGTCCGCACTTCCTAAAATGAAGATATCGCGAATACCAATAATAGTAGCCATAAAGGTAAGACACAAATGAAAAATACAGAAGCTTAAGTAAAACATAAACATATTATATATCATATATAAATATAGTGACATCTTAATGGCCACCTTTGAAGGTGTTAAAATAATGTTAAACAATCATCGTTTCAGGAGGCATAAATTCGCCATCCACAGAAACAGTATGTTCGTTAACCATTAGATGTAGGTGTGTGTAAGTGTAGCTATAATCCTTATTTTAAAAACATAATAGTATATTGAGGATACTGTAGTTGTTACAAAATAATAGAATAAAAAGATTTTAGGGGGTTGGTGAAGCAAAATAAAACGAAAGAACTTAAAAGAAGACATTACCTTAATATCGGGTAACTCCCTTTGGTTTGAGCTCAAAGGCTTCTTTGAGAAGAATTATGCCCAAAGTGAGGCTTCAAGGAGTAATAGAGGGAATTGGAGAGACAAAATGGGAAGGGTTTGGCCGATCCAAAGGCTTTGGGATTGTGGGTAAGGAGGTTGAGGTGGGGGCCTTTTATAAGAGGAGAGGAGGGGCAGTCTTGAAGGTAAAGAAAAGTCACTTTATTTTAAAATGGTATTCTGATTTAAGAGGTCCCACATTGATGTGTTTCGAGGATAAGGTTATAAGGGTTCGAAATACACTCATCCAATAGGTTTTGGACATGTGTAGGTCTTAGATATTACATTATCTTTCCATTTTATTTAAGTCGTTAAATAATGAGGTCATCGCTGCATCATCATGATGTGATAAATAATTTAATTGATTTAATGTCTAAAAATTATAAAAAAAATACTATGATGTAGGAAATATTTTTGGCTTTCCAATAAATATTAATAGTCAAAAATATGACTTGTATCACCCCATGTAAAAATTGTTTTAGTAAAACATCTCATGTGTGTGTCATTTTTATTTTAACATTAAATAAAAAGGTATTTATGTCATTTTCCAACCAATGTGGATCCATGGGGTCCCCAATTTGACCCATGGCTTTTCTTGGTCGGACATGACACATCCAATGAGGTTAGGACATGTTTCATGTTCATTTAATATTATTAAAACATTATTTTTACCTTAAACTACACTAATTACCTATAATCGCGATTAAAACCTAATAAGTGACTATTCACCAAAAATTATTTTTATCCCATTGAACCACATTTTACTTCTTAATGACAACCATGTATGTCTGATTTTTGAAATACCAAACACAAAGATTTCAAAATTTCATTTAAAAGGAAAAATCAGTTTTTATAAGTACCACTTAGTGGTTTCACTATTCATCAAAAATTGAAGTTTTTCATAAAAATCCCAAAAATTCACCCTAAGCTATATTTGATATTCCAAATTAAAAAATGAAGTCTATTTTACAAAATTCAAAACATATAAGTCACATTAATTAATTTAATAATTAATTCCCACTGTCAGATCAAATAGCGTGTTTTTATGAAACAATAAGTATCAAAAGATTGACACTAGTTTAAGTCTGATTTCAAAGTGAAATTATTTCCAATGACCACTATTGGATTTAATGGTAATAATATATTCTAATTTCACATTAAAACCAATTCAAAAGATAATCTAATCATATAAATAAATTAGATTAAAAAGGGGTTTTGAATTAAAATACAACATTTTACATTATTCATTAAAAAAAAGAACTTTATCGGAAAGATACCAAAAATTTACACAAAGTAAATTTTGATATCCCGATTATAAAGAAGAGTTTTATTTGGTCCAAATCGAATGTATAAGAGTGAACAAAACTATATTTAATGACGGTTCTCCATCAAAAGGCGATAAGTGAACCTTTAGTGAAAACTAGGGCATATACGCCTAAAATTGAATTCTTTCCGTATTTTAAGAATTTATCTTTTATTGGATAAATGTAAAAACTTTTAAAAACATATATAATCATATTTTAGTTATTTCTATCCATTCCCGCCAATACAATGGCTACATGTTAACTGCCATTTGAAATAATATTATTTTATTATTAGAGTGCAACATAAGATTCCCAAGAAACTCGTTGTTGTGTGTTGGGTACGCCATCGAGCATAGCATCCTCTTTAAAGTCATATTAATATTTTATTCACAAATATGGATAAATATGAAAATTTCATATTCTTTATTTACCTGGGGTGTTACATCCTTCCCCCCTTTTGGGAATTGCGTCCTCGCAATTTTAAAAATGGGCTTGGAAACATCCTTGAAAGTCCCACATCGGAACAAGAGTCGGTAAAACAATCACTTTAAAATAAAGAAAGATAAGTACAAAGGTCACCCGAGTTAACCCATACTAGGATTCCAAGTATGAAAATATGTACATGGAGAAAAAAACACAGGGTCATGTTTGGATGGAGAGTGATAGAAAACATGTTTAAGAGAAAGTTAACCATGAGAAAATCACAAACTTGTGATGGGTTAAACAGTATTCGATTCCCCAGTAAGAAAAGTTAATAGACAACATTTTTGTTTTAAGTTACTTTTTATTGATGAATTTATTCATAAGGAAACATAATCACTTATCATGTTGACTTTCAACTTTTATTAGATTCCTTACACACACTCATATTTTCTCCAAAAGGCGAGTATTTAGGAAGACTTGTTCACATTAAGAGTACTACAATCAACTTCTATAGAATCACCTAATCCACAAAAGAGAACTATATACATCCCATGTTTTTAGACTTTAACCAAAACCAAAACCAAAAAGGCTAGTACAAGATCAGATAAACCAGAAAAGGATAACCCTATATAAAAAAAATCTATGCTTAATCTCCAAAATTTGTCCAACAAAACCCTAAGTTCAACGAGGACCATTAGATAAACAATTTGTCCATAAAATTCTTCAAAGTAAACCAAAATAAGGTTGAAACCCAAATATTTGAAGGATTTAGTCACATAGTCTTCCAAGTTAAATTGTAACATTTATCTCCAAACAACATCTGTTTCTCCTAAAGTCTCGTATTGAAAAGTAATTAACCTAATCACATATCCTCCATGATAGGTTAATTATTTTCATAAATAACCAAAAATCAACTTACTCTTAATTCATAAATTCATATAACTAGAAAGAATCAGTCAAACTAACTAGGGACTTCACGTAGTCCAGTGGTAGGCGATAAATACCAGTCGCACATTGGTTGTGGGTTCAATTCCCGCAGCTTTGTCCGACGCGACGGGTTGTCACACGGTCTACGTGTTGTCCTTTTTCCAAAACTATATAATTCTTAAAACATCCCCCAAAATGAGATAAAATCTTCAAAAATGATCATAACATATTTTAACCTCAAGTTTATCTCATTCCTTTCATTTACCATCATATCATAGAGTAACCCATAATTACCTAAAAACTAAGGATCATATAAACCCTAATGGTTACCTTAATAATTATTACCTGAATTTCCACATCGAGTTGGCCATCTCGTACATGATGCATTAGATAACTCACCAAGGTTGAAGTTGTTGATCATGACACCTTGATAGTTGGTTTAGAACAACCATGATATTCCTCATTAAATCCCCCATCTCATCCAGTCTCTTAATCAGAGAACCACCACAGTTTCCTTGAAACCCATTGTCACTTTGGTGCCTGATAGATCCAACCATTTACTAAAACCAAAAAGTTCAGTGTGAGTATATCAACATAACCATAATGTACTAATTAGGAATATAAACACTAAGATATACTTACTCATTCACTTTATCTAAAACTATGACTCTTTCTGAAATCCTAACCATTATGGTAATGTCACTTGTGCTTAGAGAATACCCTAACCTCTAAAGTTATCTAAACCGACCTTTGATACCAACTATAAGGCCCCAACCATAAACCTTACTTAATCTTGAGTTATTACAAGATTACACATTGAGGATCTTTTCAGGTTTAGAGTTTTAGAGAATTAGATCATGAAACTTGCATTACATTCCACCTTTAAACAAAGTTGTTTCATAAAAGACAAGATTCATTCTTCCCAACAACGGAAACATATTTAAAATAAAACTTGGATTCTTTATTGACACATCCTTTACATTATCATCACATCATGTACCCTTCCCTCGACCTGTGAAAAACATTTCAAAAACTTGGGATGAGCATAAAAAGCTCAGTAAGGGATATAAAAATATGGAAAGGAAACATGAGTACATGTATACATAAGAATGGAATCATACTTTACCCATAAAACACAAGCACTTTAACATACCTCATAAAATCATAAAAATCATATGACATAAAGTTAACTTGAGGCATTCATAACATTCTTACGTAGGGAGTAACTCTCTTGGTTACGTTTTGGAATACCCATCATAGTATATTCCCTAAATCACTTCAGAGAAACCTTAAAGTTTCACTCCTTTGCGTTACCCAATGCATTAGAGAGATATATCGGGCCCACCCGCCCTTATATTATCACGGAACCACCCGTCTTCATAATAATGCCCAAGAACCTCAACATAATCGTATCACATAAAACATGCATAAAGGAAACATAACATTTCCACCTTTCAATCACAAGATATCAATACAACACATTGATATATAACATTATGAAAACCATTTTCAATACCAAAATAAAAGAAAAGTAAAACATGGTATTTATTTTTCTTTTAAAAAAAGGTATGGCTTGTAGAGGAAGTCGAAACTCAAATAATGGTCACGGTGGTGGAGAAGTCATTGTCGCCGCATACGCACGACAAAAACATACCCTTTTGTCGTTTAGTAAAATGCTTCGTATAAAAAAATATTCCTTTTTGGATAAACATAAAAGTCAATGGGGTTTATACACATTATAAAAGAAGGTTGTGTATGAAACAAAATATGCCTCAATGAAAGGAGATTGAGACGAAGTCCAACACAAAGATGGTATCCTTGGTTTGAGGATAAATCAATTACATAATTATGTCTGAAAAAAGAATAAGCCAAATATAAGTGGATATTAAGTGTAAAATAATCAAAGGTCATTCACACATATTCAAAGGATGACATATTCAATAACTACATGTTGAACCCAATGAAATTGAAATTGGGTTAAGAAGTTCCCTTGACAGCCTAACGGCGTCACATCAAAATGAGTTGATCAGAGATAAAAAAAGGGAATCTCATCACATGGAAATAAAATTTACATAAATAATGATATATGAGAACATATCCCAACATAACAATATGTAAATTAACATACCCAACAAAAGAAGTCTTTTAAAAAGAGGAGGGTGAAAGGTTCCCTTACCGACATGGGTATCTTTCGACACATACACCTTGTGAAAGAAGGACAATACCACATTGATGTAAATACTCATAAAAGAAATTATATTACACAATGAGTAAAATAATGTGCAGTAAATATACCACTCAAAATAAAATTGTGGCAAATGTAGCATAAATCTCACGGGAATAAAAGTGAGATGAAAAATCCCTTACTAAAACTCGGCAGCCTAACGACGCCACTTAAAACGTCCAAAATGGTTTGATGAGAGGCAATAGGGTCTCTCATCACATAAACATAGAGTTAACATAATGAGGAATATAAAATAACATCCCCCAACATAACAAAGAGGATCTTAAAATAAGTGACATAATGGAGAGTACTTAAAAAGAAAGAGAGAGGTTAGATCTCTTACGAAAATTCGGCAGCCTAACGGCGCCACTCAAAACATCCAAAATGGATTTATGAGAGAGAATAGGGTCTCTCATCATATGAACATAAAAACAAAAGTAATAGTAATATAAAATAACATCCCAATCACATGAAATATGATCTTAGAAGGAATGACATAAAAGAGTGTACTTAAAAAGAAAGAGAGGTGTATGATCCCTTACCTTTGGTCCGACTTGACTCGATCGTTCTTTAACGTCCTGAATAATAAACATGAGTTAATTTCTAATTTCTTAAGAACATTTTACAAGTTAATTATTCCTTTTATATCAATTATTGACATGTTATAAACATTATGTAATCATTTAAGTTAATAATGTTTGTTTTGTCGATATTTGGTTCTTAAGTCGAAAGTGGACTTTTTACAATTACATGTTGTTCGTGTGGTCAAAGGTTCTTTATATCCAGAATGATATTCATTATTTGGATATCATATATATCATATATATCTAGAATATACATGTATTTATAATATCACATAATCATTTAGAGGTAAGAAATGAAATGCACCGTTCATAGAGACGGTAAGCCGTACATACGCATGAACGCTACTTTCATTTCCATCTCATACTTTAATGGAAAGAATGAAATAATAATGATATAGAGGTATATAATAATTCCAGTATAACATCATATATAATAACATTAAATCCATCCTTTATACGTCCCATGTATGAAATTAACGAATCACATCACTTTGAGGGGGCGGTAGTCCGCACTTCCTAAAATGAAGATATCGCGTATACCCATAATGGAAGCCATAAAGGTAAGACACAAATGAAAAATAAAGAAGATTAAGTAAAACATAAACATATTATATATAATATATAAATACATTGACATCTTAATGTCCACCTTTGAAGGTGTTAAAAGAATGTTAAATAATCATCGTTTCGGGAGGCATAAATTCGTCATCCACGGAAACAGTATGTTCGTTAACCATTAGATGTAGGTGTGTGTAAGTGTAGCTATAATCCTTATTTTAAAAACATACTAGTATATTGAGGATACTTTAGTTGTTACAAAATAAAAGAATAAAAAGATTTTAGGGGGTTGGTGAAGCAAAATAAAACGAAAGGACTCAAAAGAAGACATTACCTTAAAATCGGGTAACTCCCTTTGGTTTGAGCTCAAAGGATTCTTTGGGAAGAATTATTCCAAAATTGATGCTTCAAGGAGTAATAGAGGGAAGTGGAGAGACAAAATGGGCTGGGGTGGGCCGAGCCAAAGGCTTTGAGAGTGTGGGTAAGGAGGTTGAGTTGGGGGACTTTTATAAGAGGAGAGGTGTGGCACTCTTGGAAGGTAAAGAAAAGTCACTTTATTTTAAAATGGTATTCTGATTTAAGAGGTCCCAAATTGATGTGTTTAGATGATAAGGTGATAAGGTTTCGAAATACACTCATCCAATAGGTTTTTGACATGTTTAGGTCTTACATATTACATTATCTTCCCATTTTATTTAAATCGTTAAATAATGAGGTCATCACTTCATCATCATGATGTCAAAAATAATTTAATTTATATAATGTCTAAAAATTATAACAAAAATACTATGATGTAGGAAATATTTTTATCTTTCCAATGAATATTTACAGTCAAAAAACTGACTTGTATAACCCCATGTAAAAATTGGTTTAGTAAAACATCTCATGTGTGTGTCATTTTTACTTTAACATTAAACAAAAAGGTATTTATGTCATTTTCCAACCAATGTGGCTCCATGGGGTCCCCAAGTTGACCCATGTATTTTATTGGTCGGCCATGACACATCCAATGAGGTTAGGACATGTTTCATGTTCATTTCATATTATTAAAACATTATTTTTACCTTAAACTACGCTAATTACCTCTAATCGCGATTAAAACCTAATAAGTTACTATTCACCAAAAAATTATTTTTGTCCCATTGAACCAAATTTTACATCTTAATGACAACCATATATGTCGGATTTTTGAAATTCAAAACACAAAGATGGAAAATTTTCATTTAAACGGGAAAATCATTTTTTATAAGTACCACTTAGCGGTTTCACTATTCATCAAAAATTGAAGTTTTTCATAAAAGTCCCAAAAATTCACCCTAAGCTATATTTGATATTATGAATTCAAAAATGAAGTCTATTTTACAAAATTCAAAATATATTAGTCACATTAATTAATTTAATAATTAATTCCCATTGTCAGATCAAATAGCGTGTTTTTTTGAAACAATAAGTATCAAAAGATTGAAACTGTTTGAGTCTGATTTCAAAGTGAAATTAATTCCAATGACCACTATTGGATTTAATGGTAAAAATATATTATAATTTAACTTCAAAACCCATTAAAAAGATAATCTAATCATATAAATAAATTAGATTAAAAAGAGGTTTTGAATTAAAATGAAACATTTTACACTATTCATTAAAAAAAGAACTTTATCGGAAAGATACCAAAAATTTACACAAAGTAAATTTTGATGTCCCGATTCTAAAGAAGAGTTTTATTTGGTTAAAATAGAATGTATAAGAGTGAACAAAAATATATTTAATTATGGTTCTCCATCAAAAGGAGATAAGTGAACCTTTAGTGAAAACTAGTGCATATACGCCTAAAATTGAATTCTTTCCGTATTTTAAGCATTTATCTTTTTTTTTGGATAAATGTAAAAACATTTAAAAACATATATAATCATATTTTAGTTATTTATATCCATTCCCACCAATACAATGGATACATGTTTACTGCCATTTAAAATAACATTATTTTATTATTAGAGTGCAACGTAGGATTCCCAAGAAACTCGTTGTTGTGTGTTGGGTACGCCATCGAGCATAGCGTCACCTTTAAAGTCATATTAATATTTTATTCAAAAATATGGATAAATATGAAAATGTAATATTCTTTATTTACCTGGGGTGTTACAAGTATCCTTGGTGGTAAAGGAAATTACATCCTTAAAAAATTATTTTTTTGTTATATATGTGTGGATAAACCATATATTCCCACTAATCCATTATTTATCGATTTGTTAGGCATATTATTTTAGGTTGGCATCTCATTATTTAAAAAAAATTATCTTAAAAATTGGAACTCTTTATCACTAATAAAATGGAACCCAATCTCCTCTATTATACACACATTAAAATTAATTTGGAAAAAAATACCAACCCAAATCCATTTTTTACAGCCCTTAGCACATTCTATATGCTAACCATCTTATGAAGTCTTATCTTGAAAACCAAATGTTGTTGTCTTAAAAAGTGGTATAATATTTAACCGATAATTTTTCTCTTATATCTTTATCCACCCCTTAAAATATTATTACAATATGCAGAAAAAAATAAAATTAATATATTCCATATAATGATATAATATAATGATAGTTAAATAACTAATATCCATCTCATCATCCACCAAATGGGTAAAAACCTGATGATTTCGTGTATGATGTACATCCACCTCATGAAATAAGGTAATTCAATTATCAAAAAATGGTTATCATAAATGGATTTAATGATGGATTTAAATAATATAAATCTGATAATTTTTGACTAATTATTATGCAATGATTTTAGTATCCCGTATATTATTTTAAATTTTAATAATTGAATAATGATAAAATTTCTTGGGCTTTCTTATGAACTACTGCCTCTATATATTATTGTTTTATGTTTTTTATTTTATTTTTAAAATTTAGGAAATGAAGGTTGAATAATGGAATATATTTGATAAATTTGACATAAACTATATTCTATAAATAAAAATTACTATATAACATTCTTTCATTCCACCTGTGAAAAAATAGAGAAAACATGCATTCATACGTACAACCTATTATATTTATGAAATGTGTAATTCATTTTGATATATCATATTTTATGTATTACCTTAAATATGTATCAAATTATTATACATATAATATTTCTATCCTCATTAAAATTATTTTGATGATGTGACCATGATCGATTTACAAGAACCGAAACAACATAACCAAAACATACAAGAAAATGATGTTGTAATCACCCAGATTACATATTTCAATAATGAATTTTTAATAAAATGTTGATTAAATGGTATAAGTAAATAATATATGGTATCATGGTTATGTATTACGTTTATAATATATATATATATATATATTATTTAAGTTCTTTTAACAGATTCAAAGGATTTCGGTTATTGAGGTAAGGGATTTTCATCTAACTTTTATTTTTTTGAGTTACATGCCTTATTGAACACATGTTTCATTTATGTGGTGTATATCCATACCATCCATGTCTTTTATAATGGGTATTATGATAATCTTTCGAATTTACATATCCAAATTCTATTAACTATTTCATGGGTATTAGGATTTAACTATCACAGAAATGGTAAGCGGTTTAGATTATAATATGATTGATTATCGAGATTGTTTTTTATGATTCTGGTGATGAAATATATAGATCATAATTCTATAAATCCATTGAATTTTCATATCCACGTATGTTTTCAATATAATATAGTTTCCATTAAATTTTCTATCATTAATGAGTAAATAGACCAATTTTTTTTAATGAAAATAGACATCATTTCCATCTTTGATAAAAATGATTTTTACTTCCACATCCATGTTATCTATAAACAATCATGATTGTTTTTAATATTATACTATAATTTTAATTTGATTTTTTACCTATGATTTTATTTTTAAAATATGTCTTAAAATGGATCTTCAAGTCTTTTTTTGAATGTGGTATTTTTAGACCTATTTAAAAGGTGTGAAATTAATATTTTAGTTTAACATACATGAAATGAACCAAATTTCACACTACCATCTCCACCAAATGATTTTAATGCCTCAATTATTTTTTTCATTGGTTATTTTTTAAGAATAATACTTCCATATTCTATTATGAGTTTCTAGTTTTATATTTTGGTTTCCAATTGTAGTGGTTATTTTTTTCAACATTTATTTAATGATATTTTATCAATATGTCTATTTAACAACAACAAAACCCATTAATTTGAATATTCAGTACTAGGTACATGACCCATGTATAACATCCTTATTATTTCAATTGATTTCATACTACTGTGATGGAAATATTTTTATGAATTGTGTCCCTTTTTAATTGGAGAATTATAAGATATATTGAGGAAATTTTTTTTGAACCAATTTTATCTTCCCATGTTATTCTATTATATGATTATTGTATATCATCCAAAACTAAAACTAATAATTAATTTCATTATTGGATTGATGTAAACAAATTTATATTTAAAGACCGGGATTTTCTGTGGAGTTTTTTTTTCTTAAATACATGTGAATTTTTTGAGTCCGCGAAAAATGACAGTACTTGATTCTAAGGCCCGGTGTCCCCGAAATCAATTTCTGAAGTTTTTTTCGGGTACATTTAGTATACGTATGCACGGGTTATTATATCTTTTGAACTGATCCTCAAAATTGAAATGCAAGGGAACCATTGAACTCATAGTGTCGATATTCTCTTAAGGAGACTTTCACATTGATGGCAGTGGGTCTAGAATAAATGTAAGTTATTGGGGTTTTAGTGAATGAATTAAATAAAAATAATGTTGGGTAGCTTTATTTTTATTTTGTTGGTTAAATCCTCCATGTGGAAGTTGGAGGTGGGCACCACCACACCATAACCTCCCACGAGAGGTTATGGAGGTGGGGCCCACCAGAACCTAACCTCCTCTTCCTGTTAATTGTGGTGGGGACCACCCGGGGTTTAAACCCCCTTGAACCCCCCCATTAATAGAGGGAAACACTAAAATTTCCATTAAGTGTAGGGGAGACTCTTCAAATCCCATAACACTTAATGTGTGAAATCATCCTGATTAATTAATTGAGCCAACATTTTTAATTAATTAATTAACCAATTTTATTTTGTAACAAAAATTAAATAACAGATAAAAACAATCTGTTATATTTGTTGGAATTTGACTTTTATTGGAACTTGGGAGAATAGAGAGAGCTTAGGTAGAAAATCTCTCACCAATTAAGAATGAATATTGTGTTCTTCAAATGATGAACTCCGTTGGGGAGCGTCTTTCGCTTTCTTCCTTGGATCCTCCTTCGACGTAGGATTTCTTCAACTTTGACGAGTCGGCCCACAAACTGACGATCGAGGAATACGCCGATGTCCGTCTTTTCCAATGATTTGACTTAATTCCAAGGACACCATCAATGAACATTGAACAAATGTAGGGGTTTAAATTCATTTAAGTGATATGTTCTTCCTTTACTTCAGAATGATGAATGAGGATGTTTTCCTATTGTGGGAGGGTTATTGGGTTTCATTCTTATAAACTGATTACTACCACCCTAAAAGCGGGGGGTGAAGGCCAAACTAACATGTCCTGAATCCCTCTGTCAATCTATTTTGTGATGATCTTCAGCATGGTGATGAAACGACAAGGCGATAGAGGGGACTAGTAACGGTCGCACTACCCACGGTCTCTGAAACCCATGCCACCCTTACAACACTTCGGCTGAACAGGCACCACCACCCCGGTCGTGCCGCCTAGATCTCGGCCACCCACCGGCCTCATGTGCACCTCAAAAGAACCGCGCCAGCCCGTGCCTCCTGTCCCCCGGCTTCCGCTGGCCTCTCGTGGTCTCCAGCCAATCCGCACCGGCCTACGCCTCCCGGTTCCCACACTTTGTCAACCTTAATTGCGCCCCCACCGAACTGCGCTGGCCCGCACCACCCGGCTCCAAGCCCGCACTGCCAGCCTCCCATGTGCCCCGGCCAAACCGCGCCAGCCCATGCCTCCCAGCTGCCGACTGCCCACCGGCCTCCCGGGTCGAGCCACTCGTACCGGCCCTGGCCTCCCGGGATGAGCTGCCCGAACCGCTCCCCTAGCAGCACTCCAGGGTGAACCAGCTCCACGCCACCAGGTTGAGCTGCCTACGCGGCCACCTCTAGGTCGAACCACCCTCGGGACATACTGGGTTGGGCCCCACTGGTCCGGCCCAATCCAACGGGTCGGCCATCCCAACAGGCCAGGAAGGACCCAATGGGTCTGGCCGGGTTAACTCGAACTGGGTCGGCCCAGACTAAGTGAGAATGGGTCGGCCCAGACTAAGTCGGGCCGAGTAGGTCATACCAGGTCAGACATGACCAGGGAATACTACCGACCCTTTACTTTATTTTGGCTATATAATTGGAATCAAACATCCATTTGATGAACTGTTAGTAGGGATGATAATCATGGATCATGAGGGTTCCTTTGATTATATCCTACTAGAGTTTGGGGTACAATTTAGAAACAGTCCTGTTGGATCGCACATGAATCCAACCAGGCCCCCGTGACTAAAAGGCTAATAACACATAGAATAGGTGTACAATTGATGTGTTGTCTGTGGCGTTGAGACCTCTATGAAGAGGTAGACAATTAAGATGCTTATTCATGTACTTTTTGATATTTGTAGTTCTGACCAGTAGCTCGTGGAGTGGAACCTTCCAGTGAAAACCGAGCAGAGTGTGGAGACCTAGAAGCTGGATAAAACTTGATGGCTGTAGACTGATTGACTCGGAGTGAATCGACTAGCCCAGTGGGGAGAGCCATGGTTTCGCGGAAGACCCACGGCAGAAGAGTTCCTGGTTGTGGTGGAAGACCCACAGTACTCAATAGAAGGAGTACCTCTACAAGCAATTAGGGGGAGCGCCTGGTTGTGGCAGATGACCCATGGTGGGGAAAACCACAGTGACACAGAAGTCCTACAGTACTCTACAGGAGGAGTACCTCTAGAGTCCAAGGTTAGCGAGAAGCACCTTGGTGTCGCGAAAGGCCCCATGTACTCTACAGAGGAGGAGTTCTCCAACAGCCTTGTTTTCGATAATGTGAATAAAATTCTGGTTGAGCTGAGTAAATAACATTTCTGTTTACCTCATGATTGAGATATTTTACATGATAACATAGGTATATGTATAGGCATATATCGAAGTGGGGTCATCTATTGATTACTTATCTTGTGGTTTATCCTTTTTGGATTTTATGAGACTTTGAGGGTCTTGGTATCCCTTCGGAGTATCTTTATACTTACCCCTGCACGGGATATGCCTGCACCTCGTTGTCTTGGGTGCAGATGACGAACAACACTGACTGAGGCCGAGAGTACCAGAATTGGATGGTACCCAGAGGTGATCATTAAGACGAGTCGGTACATAGAGGAGACTGACGTATGTGGATTCAGGAGGAGGCCCTCAGTACCAACCCCTGAGGTAGGAATTCCGGAGGACGACCCAACATCTATTTTTCCTTTATTCAGTTGTAATTATATTCCCAGTTCCATGTACATTACAGTTGGGCTTTTATTTCCAACCTCGTAACTTTTCAGCACTCTTTTGTAATACAGTTTACGTTGTTTTTGGTATCTATCTGTGTTCTTGGTTGTGTGCGTTTACAGTTTATAATGGCAATGCCTTCCCTGTTTTATGGAATTATACCTTTGGTACTAGTCTCCATCCCCTGGCCTATAGAAGGCGGGCTTGGGGTAGTCACGGGATGGGCCCCAGGGGGACGAGTCATGACATTATATATCTCTAAAATTAAGTGATAAAGATTTTATATATTATGAGATAATTATGGGAAACATGTCAATGAGATTGATACACTATGGGAAATGAGCCGATGTCCTTGATTCACTATGTGAAAATAGTTTATGTTCTTGATCTTCTGAGGGAATCGTGTCAATGTGATTGATCCACTACAACAGATATGTATCTATTCAGGGTGTGTTATGATATTTTTCTCTTTATTGTTAGACATTACATTTGAAATGTTTTATATAACTATGACAGTTACATAGTTATATGACATGATCGTATTGTGGATGATTTATTTATGAGGATTTTTAATAATATGATTCTTGTATCCTAAAATGATATTTTTTTTCCAAGACTCATGTTTATGATCCATGAAATATTGGGAGTGAAAATATTTATTTATATTAATTGCTTCATACCGTTTTGAGTATCGTATGAATCCATAAATTCATTGATTTATATTTCCCATTTACATTGTTAAATAGCTAGTAAGATCTCCCTTTTTTCTCTATCTATTCCCATTATTATGATGGAATATTGTAAGTAGGTTATGAATGTGAAGAGTAGTAAACAGAGTGATCATTGTGGGATATATTTAAAATTTTCATGTTATATAGTTCTATTGTATCTAGTATTTGAAGTCAATAAAACATTATGGTCCTTGAATGATTAATTGTGAAATTTATTGAAAATTAAAATAAAATATTTCATATTTATGTATAAAATTACTTGGTTACTATAGGACCAAAAATTTGAAATATGTGTCCATGGTTCATTATGGAATTTAGTTATTACTCAAGGTGTGGAAAAAGTATAGTCTTTATTCCATTTTCCCTGAATTGTAGACATAGTAATGTTCCATAAATAAAATAAATATTAATTTATTTTATTTTATTTTATTTTATTAAAAATATAACATATCCCTAAAATATATATAAGTTTTGTTCTATAAAATATATAATATTAGTTGAATAATATTTGAAAAACTCATGTGATGAGGTTGAGTGATTCATTGAACTTAATGACTCAACAAAATGGATTTATGATAATGATCAAGGAGTGTCATGAGAAAAATGATGATCGCGGTAGGATATTCACATTATTCATTACTATATTAATTATTAAACATCAAACAATATATTCTTGTTTTATGGTTATTTATATTGTGGATTAATAACCTTTGAATTAATTTTAGACAATATATTTCATCTATTCTTATTATTTTTTTTACATTGATCATTCATTTCATTATCCTAAAATTAATTTGGGTTCTTCAACCAAATTATTTATATTTTTTACACTTAATTTACACCCTGTTGCATTCTCGTATTAATTATCATTTCGTAGGATTTCATAGGTCACTGATTATATTAATGCATTCCTGTGCTTGTTCCCAGTACATTTCATCAAAATCATTTTCATTGTCACACATGGTCATGATTTGAAATTTTCTAGACAGATTCAAGCATGATTTGACAACTGGTTTCATGTTGGATTCCCAAAAGAAAATGGATAAATATTATGTACTCATATCAAGAATCGTTTCATGATTTGGGGGAAGTGATCATAGAGAGGGTCCAATAAATGGAGATTGAGGTGCATTGGATAATTCTTTGTCGATCTAATTTATGATTTAATTCCACTAGATGATGAAAATTATTAATCAGAAACCACCCCACACAAACATAGGCCTCAGATTCAACCATTTTTTAGTTTTATAAATATTGAATGAGGTTAAGAAAGTAGATATATAGAGTCGTTTTGAATATGAGAGTCAATATCTAGGAAAAATATAATTAGATCTAATTTACTCTATAGGAACAATAATTTTTTTATGAAATATCATATAATTAGGTTTTTTCTATGATTAAAGTATTATACTCCAAGTGGTTGGGGACTAATATACTATGACACTTCCTATAAAACAAATCAATGTACCGAGGGAACAATCTAATTCTCCTTAGGTGAGAAAACACATCGTCTTCCCATAAGTTCCTATTTCGTGGATGAACATGGCTTTTTGAGATGTGTCCCGGGAGTACATTCCTAGGACCCCAAGTGGAAATAAAAAAAATTACATATAAGAAGAAACCATGTGGTGCCATAGGGCTGGAAAAGTAATGTACAATCAAAAAAATTCCTATAAATTGTGATGAGGTCACACACCATGTCACTCGATATACTCGTTTTTTTAGTAATGGGAAATAAACATTGTTTGGATTTATAAGATACACCATGTACCTTATTAATACAAACTGTGTACTCCCCTTAAAACATTCAACATTTCATATCTCCTTCTATTAGAATTCAATATGGGATTTGACTATCCAATCCTAATTATTTTTTCACATACGATGTGATGTAGGAATTAATTTTTTAATCAGAGATACAAAATTTGGTTTTTTGATTGATAATCTATATCCACTGATGATTATATAAAGAAATTGTCTAGGATTGATCAATAGAGAAATTTTTATTTCATTTAACCATTTTCAGACAAGGGAATGTGTCTCCCATTATCATCATAAAAGTAGAATCAGTACACGATAATACTACAAAGGTAGGGGTAATATATCTATCAAGTGGTACAACCTCATCATTAATATTTGATAGGGAACGATTCTTCCAATTGAGTTAGTACCACCTCAACAATTGTGTGTAGTGGTAAGGTGTGGTCCATGCATAATAAATATTTTGGGGATTCACATTGTAATGGGGAATCAGATATGGATGCTATAGACTTCTATGTAGATACACAATCATTTTTAAAGGGTTTTGAACATAGTAATTCCCTTTATCATTTGTCTTATGTGTCTTTTGAGAATAACTATTGTGGGATTCCAAAAGTGTTCTGGTTTGATGATAATTTCATTCTATATTTCTTCTATATTTGTATTGGGCCATCATCATGGGTATTTATATAATCACCCATTCATTTAATATGCATGTATGTGTTGTGTCTTATTCAGATGATGTCCATATCGATGGTAAATCTAGTGGACATGTTATCGGATGATCAAAGTGGTACAAAGAGTTTTTTCCAATCTCTAGTGTTCAAACATGTATATTGTGAGTCATGTGCTCTTTAACATCTCAATTTTCCATTTTTTTAGGTTGGGATATTATTTATAGTCAGGTGTGTACTTTTCCTTTTATACATTATGTATTTCCATGATTTACAATGATGTTTTTCCAATAGGTTGTTTTATACATTTATTACACTATATATGTTTACAAATTAATTATATGTATGATATATTCCATGGATTTAGATCTATTCATTCATACATGTACTTTAAGATGATGTCTCCCATTTCTATGATAATCATTCTCAAGCATCGTCGTTAGCATGTAACCTATTGTAGGTAGGCTTGTGGTGTATTCTTCACCCTGCTTCAAGCCTAGGAATGGTTTTGTGGGCCGAGTTGTGACAAAAAATCGATTTTTTATGTTTTATAATGATTAATTAATATTTCAATTATATTTTAATTTAAATTTATTATTATTTCATTAGTGGGGTATTAAATGAATGTTTTGATGTATTAAAATGTTTGATTACGCAATTTGATTTTATTAGGTTATATTATTTCATTGTGGTCATTATAATATAATGAATATGTAGGAATTGATCACTAAAATGTTTTATATATTATTCCCACTTGTTTTATTTTGATTGATATATGTCAATATTATAAATTCTTTAATTAATTATTAATTCAAAATTTATGATATTTTCAAGGCTTTTATTTGTCTCATTCTAATTTTTTGAGACATGATTCATGTCCTGCACCATTTTGTCACTATATTTTGTTCCTATTTCCTTGTTAATATATTTTACCATATTACATCATGAAAATAATCTGATATATTTACCCTTATCATAATCTTTTATTTAATGACTTTTGATTATAATTATTCATAAATTGTATATCTCTATATTTTTTTAGAATGTTTATGTTCAAGGTTACTTTGTTGAAATAAAGTACTTTTATTTTCGTAATTTATATGTATTTTCTTTCCCTATAGATATAAATATTGTTTACATTTTTTGTTTCCATTTCTTAAAAAATTTAAGAATAAAACATCATGATTTTATTTCAAGTGTTATCGATCTTATGTGTTATTTTAAATCATGAATCATTCTCTTATAAACACATATTTTATAAAAAAATCACAAATGTTGTTTTATGTTAATAGATGATTTCATAAAGTTATTTTGTCTGAAAATTCACATTTATTAAAAGGTTTTATACAGGTGTATCATTTTCACCTATTAGAAAATATTTAAATCTATGGTTATTTTAGTTGTCTATGAGAGGAATTAAATATACCACCATCTTAACTTTTATTATCCTTGATGATTCATTAACTATTTTTAATTATATTTTCCATGAAAAAAATTAAAATTAAAACGTTTTTATTTTTTAGTATTTTTAATATATTTTAAATGCGAAAAGTGTGTTTTCCTCATGAAATTATATAGTGTTCCTTCCAAGGTATTGTAATCTGTTTCAACATCATTTAAAGTTTTATTTGATTAACTAGGGATATAATCAATGATAAAGACATTGATACTTCTCCGGATAATTTTTTATTATGATAATGAATCTTTTATGGAATTAATATCCTTACAACGAGTTATTATTTGATGATATGATTATTATTATATTATATTTTGGGACACATATATATTTTCATTATGTGGTAGCTAGACATTGAATTATATAACCCTAATTGATTTTTTATTGATAATTTTCTCTAGACAATACTGTTTCAGGTTGACTATATTAGTTATTTAACCTAAAAGAGTTTTAGTAAGATTGATATGAAGATGATGTACCATGTAACATACATATGTTTTCATTGTAGTTGAATGTGTTCCCGTATAAATCATTCTATATCAAAATTAAATCTAATTATCATTTTTTTATTGGAATTTTTATGAACTTTTAGTTTAAAATTGTATGTTTTAATGAAAATAATTATAATAAGGATTAATTTTTTCTAATAAAACCCTAATGATTATGATTTTTTATTTTATGTTTTCATATAGTATGTTTTTAAAAAATATAGGTTCGAAATATTATTCAACATATTACTAATTTATTAATTGAGAACAATTTTTATTATATTAAATAAATCCCTCCTTTTATGATCTAACTATTTTGAAATGGACTAAATTTTTTTTTCTTTTTATATATCTGATACTGATATTTTTTTATTTTTCATTGATTTAAAATTGTTATCACAATGATTAAAGAATAGTATGAGTTATAGAATGTTATAACATTCTAATATTGGTATTCAACATTAATAAATTTTTTTTTATAATATTGTGTTATCTATTAATGTATAATTTTTTTTGGAAAAAGTAGATATTTGGTGGAAATGAAATCTTTTTTATAGGGGATTGATATATGTGTGTTTTTAATAATTTTATAAAATATAAATGATGAAAAGACCTCAAAATAAAATAAACTGAAACCCATGTAATAAATCATATATATATCGGTTGGAAGTGGATCAGGTCCTTATAGTCGGTATTAGAGGAATGGTTTCGATAATAGTATTAATTAGGATGTTCCAAATAACGATATTTTATGAGTATTAGATATCATCAAGAATCGATACATATATGGTTGATAATTAGGATAAAGGCATAAATAGTTATTTCTATGTTATATATTTTTGGAGTTTTTGAGGATTAAGTATAATTGATTTGTAATTTATGAGAATATAAACCTTGGGATTAGAACTTGATTTAGTGAGAATACTATTTTAGGACTAATGCTTTAATTTTTTATTAAAATAATTTAAGAGGTATTGGTGACCGTTAGCATTATTATAATTTTATATATAAATATATATTTATAGTTAATTGAGATAATGGGTTATTACATTTTGATAATATGTGTGTTATAGTTTAGATTACTATGGGATTGATAAATTAATTAGTGACTAATTTTTAGTGTTAATTTTAATAATGTTCAATATATAGGGAAAATTATATAATTAAAGTAAACAAGAATTTTTTTTGTCTGATATGGAAGTATTTTTTTTAAAATAAATATCAAATTATATTTTAGAAGTATATAAGATTTTAATTTAGATTAATGGAGATTTTCTATATTTTTCGAAAATAATAGATCACATTTAAGATTATATGTTTAAGGAATATATATTTATGGTATATGAATTTAGTATTGAATAATGTTATTTGGTGATAATGATTATTTTCATACTATAAGAATATAATGTCAAATCATTCTAATATTTAGGATTCAATTTTTTTCTAGAATATCTGGATGTTTTTATGGTTAGTTTTTTATGAAATGATTTAATATGAAATATGGATGTTAATTGATGAGTATTTTGTGATTAATGTATTTTAGTTTATATTAGATATTATCTTCTCTTGGAATAACCATATTTTTGTAAATTTCTAAACAAAGAAGGAATAACATGTTATCTTTTGTAGATCCTAAGATCCTTTAAAACATAATTTCCACACATTAAGAATGAAAAATTATTCATCCATATTTATATTCTCGAAAAACAATTGAGTTTGTGGTGGAAATTTATTAACGGATGAAATTATACATTCTAGGTAAGTATAGTTTTGAATATTCTAGGCCTAGCTAGTAAAATAAATTTCAACTTTATGAAATGGATCTTGAAATAAAAATGTAAACCTATTACCTTATTTTTTAATAATTGATGGTCTATTTCACACCATATTTATTTATGGTGTTCTTATCCTTAAATTTTTCATGATCATTACATTTATTTTGATAGACATTCTTTATCAACCTCTATAATTAATTGGTAATCATTATTTCACGACTTTCCATATTTTTACATACCAATAATATTTTATAATTTTGGAATAATGTTATATGGTATTTTGGATAACATTCATGCCAACCTATCCCTATTTTCAATAGAAAGTTTTACTAATCCTTTTGAGGATTTTTGATTTAAAAAAATATATATTAAAATTTTAATGAATTAATTATGGTAATAACGAAATATTTGGTAGGATGAATATATTAAAATTGTATCATGTAACATAATGTGATTTTAAATGATGAACATTGTTTGATATGATAGAAGGCTCCCATCAACATGCATAAAATAGAATTGTATATCATTATTTCTACATTATCATTATATATATATATATTGTCTTCGGACACCTATCCATTTTACATATATATATATATATATATCATTTAGATATATATCCTTTAGTATTTTGAAAATAATTTTAATAAAATGGAGATAAAACTTTAGAAGGAAAAAATAATATTTTCCATAAAAATATTTTGTTGTGTGATATTTATTTTTATCATAAGAGATTTTATTTATCACTATTGATAAATGGTTCTAATGAAATAAATAGATTATATATATTTCATAAAAATTATTAATATTATTTAAAATATTCTTATTAAGAATGGAATGAGAAGAAGATCATTTAATCATTCCAAATTATAATGTATCATTGTAAAATGAGATACTGTTTTCCCAAATAAATAATAAATTTTAAGCATATTTATAATAAGGTTACAAAATTATGCTTAAATTGCCTATTTTACTAAAAACTAATTTTCATTCATTTTTTGTTTTATATTAAATGTAATATTATTAAAATTTATTATTTTAACTTAATAATGAAATTTATATTTTGATATAATAATTTAAACAAAAAATATGTTCCATTTTATTTTTTTCATCTAATTATATTATCATTGAAAGAAAACTATGTTATCACGACTAAGGTTAAAATGAGTTTACCGTAATAATCATAGAGATATTATGGAATATATATCGAAAACATGTATAAATGTTGTTGAATGAGTTTATTTATACATTTTAACATATTATATTCTTATTTTTTCCTTGGATATACGTGAATTGATAATGAAATATATAATGTATAATGATTTATTAAATTTAATGGGAGGCATTTCCCCAACTTATAAAATAAAACCTTGACTACTCTCTTCCTCAGAACTTTTTAGAAATATATATTTTTAAATAGATACACATCTACCTTCATAATACCCTGAAAAATATTCTACAGGTCCGGTATTGATCATAAAAGCTACCAGTGAATAAATAATCATAAACATAAATATATTTTTCAAAGTAGAGGTATATTGGTGGATTATGATTTTTTTTATAAATCAACTAATTTAAAATATTATTCAATTATGATGAAATAAAAAAAGTATATTGCATTCAATGATATGTTATTTTGTTAACGAAAAATACTATATTAGTCTCTTATATCAAATTTGAAATGAAACTATAATTCATCTGTATGGCAGACTACCCCTTCTTGAACATTTAATATTTGTTTTCCATAACCTCCATGAATGGATACATATATTAATGTAATGATAATATAAATATCATATTAAGTAAATTATTATTATTAAATAATTTAAAATTATATATATATTCTTATAATTCCATCCATTAAAAATGACAACATCATTCATGTTTATGTGTGGATTAAACCTCCATAAGGAAAATTTATTCATTTTTCATCACTATATCTCATGGATTGTATATATAAGTGAATTTAAATAATATAATATGATATTTAAGATATAAAAATAATAATATGAATACGTGATTTTAAATATCCTATTTCCCTCCAGCTTTTGAAAACAGAAAATGTGACTGATGAGTATGTACAACCCATAATCTCCATGATTTTACCACAATTCATTTTTCATAACTATATTTCACAGGTTGTTTTAATATTATTAATAATGAAAATTAATAAATATTACGTGATTAATGTTCTATATATGATTTAATAATGACTAATTTTACTATATTGAACCTATCGAAGACATTTTGGGCATATCAGATGTATATAATATAAAGTTCATTGGCCATATTATTTGATTAATTATTTGAATATATCATAGTAAAAAAATAAAATAAAAAAATAAAATGCGAAAATGTTATTTTTAGTTGAAAATGTTAACATTATGTTATAATTAGGCATGCCCTGGAATTTATGTGATAGTGCGGATTTAATGTAGGGTATTTGGTCTCAATTTCACTTTATTAAAGAATTTTTAATGTTATACACCTAATTTATTTTATTCGGTGTATAAAAGTCCAATTAACGTATTTTTTAAGGAATATACCCCACATATTGGTATTTTAATTTAACACTCAAAATATTTTTACAAATGTAATTCAAATTGAATATTATAATGAAATAAGAGATTTCATGAACCAATTTAATTTCATTTTGTTATATTACTTCTCAATTAACCATATTATTAAAATTTTATTTTAGAATTCATATCAAAATAATTTTCTATGTATATTAATTTTTTATATGGATTTACCTATGATTACATAATCACTGAATTGATTAATTTTCACTTCACAAGATATTATTTTGTTAACGGATTTCATTTCCTATATATAATTTTATTGGGATATGATTCTTGGCATGCACTACGATTCCTATGTATCTTGTAATTACTATATTATTAATGAATTCGGGAATAATAAATTATGAATTTAATTATAATTATGCAGTAAATTAATATTGTTTCTTTTATGGTATTTTTTCGAAATTTATGAAATTTCTAGAGTATCTATGTTATAGTCTCATTTATTTTGATGATTTTTTATTTTAAAATTTACATTGTAGAAATTATATTATACCATTTTCATAAAAAAAATATTTTATTCTATTTTGTTTATTAAAGGGTATTACAGGTTTAGTATCTAGTTACTCATTTATTTTATATCCAACGTTAAAAAAAGATTTCTATAAGTTGAACTAATCATTTATAAATATTTATATGGATGATCATTAACTTAAATATCAATGTTTAAAAAAATTAAGAAGAAATAATGATCCGTTATAATAAGAAATTAATTAAAAGTTTTATTTTAAATTATCTGTGAACTAATTAAAATAAATTTAATGGATATTTCATACAATTTTCTCTTTGAGACCATCTGACTCTCTTTGAAAATGTTTTTAGTGATTGTTTATTTTAAAATATTAAAAATTGAAGGAATTTTTCCCACCATCATGGCCATTATTTCCATTGATGATTCAATAATGATTTTATAAATATATTTTAAAATAAATTAATTTTCATTATATTTTTGTGTTTTAAATGTTTTTAAAAGTAATTTTAAATGTGAAAAGGTCATTTCTTCAAAACAATTTTCTAGTGATATTTTTATGAAATTTTCATCAATAACAATATCCTTTGATGTTTATAATGATCTTATGGGGGGTAAAATATATATTTATAATTTTCATTTTTATATTTTATGGGTTATTATTATTATAATGAATTTTCTATAAAACTCATATCATTAACATGGATTGTTATTTGAGATGTGATGAATGTTTTATCATTTTAAGTAACACATATGTATAGTTTTCAGTATGAGATGGGTGGTCCTAGGATTATTTATCCCTATAAATAATTGTTTAATGATTATCCTCTCTATATAATGGAAACAAAATTGGACCATATTTGTTATTCCACTTGAAATAGTGATTCCAAATACGATTTAAATGTGATATCATAATAAACACACATGAATTTTCTATACATGATAAAAAGTTTTCATATAAATATTTTAATTTCAAATTTAAATAAATTTTTATTTTTTCATAATGGAGTTATTACACTATTATATATTAAATATTTGTGTTCATAAGGAAAAACTTATTGGTTCTCTTATTTCAAATAAAACCATCAAGATTATAATTTTTTATAATGTCTACAGAAATTGTGTTTTATGAAAAACAATAGAATATATTGTTGAATCTTGTGTATGTAAAGATTATTTTAACTTGATGCTTACAATGTTTAAGTAGAAATATTTCATGTCTAAAAACATGGATTCAAAATTTAATAGAGTGTTTGTTTTATTTTTATATATTCTAATATAATATTTATGTGATATCCCATAAAATTACATGTTTTTACATGTCTTATAAATGAGTTGAATATTCAATAAGAATATACAATATTAAATGTGTATTAAAAATAAAATAATTTGATGTTATTTTATTATATAATTGTTTAAATTTTTAGCCACATTTTTATGATAAAATTTTTATTTAGGTGTAACTTGACACTTTTTATTATAAGTGCTTCATAAGTGATTTTTTACAATTTCTATAAAACTCTAAATGGTAATGTTAAAAATATGTATTATGCTGAATAAATTTTTATAAATAATGTATTTATTAGTCAAACAAGAATCAAGTCACAATAATTAGAACATTGTACTAATCAAATAAGAAAAATTGTTTTATTCATTAAGAATCACTATAATTTGATCGTAACCCTAACTATAATGAAATTAAATAATACATTTATAAAATGACATTTAATATCAATTATATTTCCATCAATGATATAATTTAATATAATTTTGAAAAATAATAAAACCCAACACTTTTGTTATGAAAAAAGTTCATAGAGATAGAGATTACTTACACATATTGTTAATAGTATTAAAAAATTGAATAACATGTATATATGTATTTAATTATTTTCAATGAGGAGAATAAAATGTTATAGTTAGTAAGAATGATTGTGAGTACGAATTTAATGTACTTTATTTTATTATTAATAACTGTTGGTACAACTATAGATTGAATCTTTAATGAGATTTTTTTTTCATCTCAACCTTTATGTTTTGCGACATGTTTTGTATTATTCACCTACTTTTATATATAAACTATAAAAAAATAGATTTGATATATTGTATAATTTATTATCATTTAATAATTATATTTTGCAATTAATTAAAGACTTTCTTTTATATTGGTTTTTACCAGAATTTTTAAATCTTTATGATGGTCTTCTCACTCTCAATTCTTTTTTGTTAAGACACATTACATATTATGCATCGCGTTTTCTATTCATGGTATTATTTAAATTAATTATACTATTAAATTTATTTATTATATTTCATTTGTAATTCATGTTATATTATCCTCTAAATAACATTATTTTCACCAAATTTCTTTTTTATAAAGTGTTACGCAAGTTGTAAGTGTTTTTTGTAACTTAATTCTTATTGATTGAGTTCTTTTTAATGTATTTTAATTATTTTATATAATTTGGGAACATTATACTCCTGGAATTTATTATGGATTATTCAATTTTGTTCCATTTTTTCCACATTAAATTTTTCTCAAATTTTTCATGCATCATGGACTATGTTTATCATAAGGGACATTGATAAATCAAACACATTTTCATTCAGATATAAAGTTTTATATTGAACACTGATTTTCAATTCATGGCTTCACCCACACTAATAATTTATTATATGATATTATTTAATCCGTTTTGTGAAATTGATGTTTTAATAAACCTGATTTTTTTATTCTAGAAATTTATGTATTACGGAAAGCTGTTATGACAATAATAAATGGGATTTCCTTTAACTTTTATACTTTTTTTATATCCATATTAATCCAAAAAATATTAATATATTTTCAGGTATACATTACCAGGGATCATTTGATTGAAAAAAATCAAATACTTTTATATCATCTTTTCCAGATTTACCTCTGAAATTTACAAGGATGTTTTAATTTTATGTCAATGTTATAAGGGATTTATATAAAATAATTTTTTTATTTCACATATATTTTCCTTATTATTTCAAAAACTATGTACATAATATTTTTTATTTTTTATTATTTATCATCTAATATATATATATATATATATAATTATTTGGGTAATTGAGCTCACTGTATAAAAAATACATATTTTATCTCATATATTTTCATACAGATTGATAAATTTATTTTATAATGATGTTTTTAATTTATACTAATATACATATGTGATTCCGTTGTTTAAGTAGGGATATGTTATTTTTAAGCCATCCAGATTCATTCTCATGATGGATTTTGATCATGTTATTCGATTATTTCCTTAACTATATAGAAATTACACTATCGTATGTGAACATTTCATTTTAAAAAATTCATATTATAGGATTTTCACCAAAAAAGTATTTTTATTTACTATAATGGAAAATGGTATTGTAATTTAATATATTTCTTCCAATAGAAATGATTAATGGAATGTTATATATATATTGTTTTAGTGTCCACCATCATTATCTGGAAGGGTTATAGACACACTATCTCATTTATTGAAATGGGTAAAAGTATTGGGATTATTGATGATTATTGTTTGATAACATTTTTTTTATTATTTATTGACACAAAATATTTCTCATTATATAGTAAACCATGTATTTATTCAGCTATAGTGTACTTTGGGAATGGTATGAAATGTCTTGTAGACTCTTATAGTCAATGTATTGGACATGAAGATGTGTCATGTCTGTCCAATCATTATATATCCCATTGATTCGTCGATAGGTTTCACGAGTTAAAACAACTTGGGTTTTGTTTTGTACTAGTACACATATATTTATAATTTCTTGGAACAAGTCTATGAAAATTTGATTTTTATGTTGACCATTACACATTCAATTATTATGTGATCATTAATTATTTCCAACCATGTTTTCATTTATTATCATTGATATTGAACAGTCATTGTTTTAGTTGAAAATGGATTTATTTAGATTACTTTAACTCTCCATATTATATATATCATTAATATGTTTTTAATATATTCTGTTTTTTGTTTCCGTCACTAATCATTTAAGAACATTCTTTTTTATATTTCAACTTTTCTATTTTTTAATGAAACTTGTTATAAATCATATTAATTGATGAAAATAATGTGTTGGGGGAATTTTTTGAGATCATAAACTCTTGATAAATATATTATATTTCTTTTTAAATTTTCAAAAACAAATTCCATTAGTATAGAAATACATGTCATTTTATAGTTTATGTTTTTTAATTAATATCAAAATTTAAAATCCGAAAAGGTATTTGGAATTTATGTACTGTAATATTTACATTATGTTCTATAAATATGGGATCATTATATAAAGGAATATATTAATGTTATAAAAATGGTTATTCAATGTAGGTGTTAACATCGTCGGATCCCATAGAATGGGTCTAGGGAACCATAGTTGATATTAAGAAATTATATAGATAACATTATAGATTAAGATATTTATTCTGGATAATTTAATATTTTATCATCATTTAAAACATATAGATAAACATTTGATAAAGATTCTGATTTAATTATAATATAATGATGATCTTTTTATTTCAGTATTTGGATAAGAGAACATCAATGAAAATCCTAAAAATAAGACAATGTGTATGATGGCATCGTACAATTTTCAAAATTTCAAACGCATGTGGTTTTCATCTAAATTTCATGCTTTTCAAGTTTCTCTCTAGTTCATGTGGCTTCAAAAAAACACATATGTGGCTAGATACCTTGAGAACTGATAATTGAACATTGACTCAATCTTTACTTTGGTGTGTGTTGAATCGGCCTAGGACTGCACACATAAAATGACACTCCTAGGGGATTTTATTTGTTTAATTCACATCCCCACTATGATTTTTTTAAAATTTTGTACGTTTTTTGATAGATAATCGAATATGAATGTTAACACAGAAAAAATATTTTTAAAAATACATATTCATTAATTAAATTAAAACATATTGATTATTTCATTTCTTAAATAAATGATGAATTTTTTTTAGAGAATATATTTAAATAATTATTAGGTTTATAATATTTTACAAATGTTTTTGGTAATTTTGGATTTATATATTTAGTATTATTTTTGAAATTATGAGATAATAAAAATCAATGAATCTTATGTTAAACTGAGGATTATATATCTTAAACTGGGGATTATATAGTTTGAATCGAGTTTGATTCAAGTTGATTTTTATAAAATATGGGATAACATGATAGTGCATTTAATTTAAAAAACTTTCATATAAATTTTCATATATTATAAATGATAATTATATGATAATTATCATCATGAATGTTATCTATTTTGGTTTATGTAATTAATTATTCATAAATAAAAAAGGATAAAAATGTATTTTAGAGATAACATGAAACGTGAGCCAATGAATAATCTAATGGGTTATGGTTTATAGTGAGAATTCAAAAGATTATTGCAAAATAGATATAGAAAAAAATATGATTAACAATATTAATAAAATCAATTTCCAAACCCAAAACATAATTTAAAAAATTTAATGACCCATACATAAACATTCAAAAAATAATCTTTATATAATAATTTGTTAACATGTATTTCTAAGTATCCCTTCGGTTTAGTGTTTTATTAAATTATTTCACCACAAATAAAAATGAAAATATTATTTAACAATGTTTATACTTGTAATAAATATACATTTTCCCAAAATATAAATCTTTTATGATATAACATGATTTTTTATGAAATATCCTCATAATTATTATATTAACCTCATCATATTCCCTAATAATACATCAAACTGAGGGAAAATTATTTAAAATCATGATATGCTCACAAAATATCAAGAAAGAAGACATAAAATCATATAAAGAAACCCATTATTCTATGAATACACATCATTTAAAATTTCCTTTCTCATAATAACATTGAAATATAAATAAAAATTTATTGGATAAGAAAATCTAATACACTTCAAAAATAATTTCCTAAAAATTTATATGAAATATTATTGGAAATTAAAATATCAATTTTTTTTATATCGATAAAAATAAGTGAACAATTTTTTAATAAAGGAATAAATATCTCCATAAATAATTCCAATAAATATTTATTTTAACATAAGTTCATTAACATGCCTTATAAAAGAATTAAATTTCTATAAAACAACATAGAAATCCTTGATATGTCCCCTCGGTATCATTGGACAAAAGTTTCATATTAGTAATTTAAAATGACTATCATTCAATTCAAATTATAATAATCTCTTAGGAAAAACCTATAACTACTTAAATCTATCACTTTACCCATTGCATTGGTGAGATATATCAGGAACACCCATCACTATGAGTTTTATCGGGATCATCCATCACCATGAGCTATATAGATACAATCTATCATCATAAAGAAATTCCCTAGGACTAATAATATAATCATTACACATTTTATATTTCTCTAACATCGTCCTACTAATAAAAATATTCATTCTACCCATAAAAGACATTTCCTGCTTTCAAAATATCTATTCCAATTAAATCCCATTATAAAAATATATAGAACAAAGGTAATAAGGGGTTTTAATTTATGGAAACATAATTGATGGTGAAGTATGTACAACAACAATTAATAGTAACAAAAGTGAAAAAAATGATCACATATACGATAAAAATAGATCATTTCATTTACACTTTTTTAAAATTGATTCATTTAAAATATAAATAAATATTCCTTTTTGAATCCTTTGAATGGATTTAAAAATCATGAAAAATATTTTTTAAAAAATAATTATTTAAAACAATTAAAATTATGTTTTTAAGGTATATTGTTCATTACCAACAATATAGATAAACACATATGTTATTTATCTTTAAAAATGCTAAACTTATGTTAATATTACAATTTTTAAAAACATTTACTTGTGTATAACTCCATTTATTTTATTTAAGACTATATCATATTACATTATGTAATCAAATAAAGTCACAATAAATGTTTTGATGATATATACCTCATATATCCAAAATGACTTTTTGAGATTGGATATGGAAGAAGAGAGAATTATTCCATTTTCCAAAAAGTAATAATCCTAAAAATAATATTATTTTTAAATATTAATTTTCTTATTAAAACAAACCATGAATGATAGTTTTGAAAATTGTCTTACATTACAATCATAGATATGATAGGTTGTACATGCGTATGTGTAATATTTTCATGTTTCAATGAACATGTGTTAAAGATGGTATTATTTTTTTTATAGAATTTTCATTATATAATAAATTTCATATTTTCATTTAAAATAAATTCTTATTTATTATCCATGTGATGTAGTTACAAAAAAATCACATTTCTTCATTGATGTGTTAATACACACATATGAACGAATGATGTTATTAATTTTTTATTGAAGGAATGGAATGAAAATAGATCATATATTATCTTTATAACATGATAAATATGTAATTAACAAAAAAATTATATATATATATATAATCCATATTTATAACCATCCATGAGAAGTGGTGATGGAAAATTTATTACATCATTTCGTGAAGTGCTAGTCTACCATGCACAGTAATGTTGGTTTTATATTCCATTTGATGGAAGAGGTGATAGAAAAAGGAAATTACATTATTATAATGACATAAAAGTATATTTATGATTCCAATTTTATTATTTCATTATGGTAGAAGAATAATTTAACATGTTATAATAAGAAATAAAACAAAAACACTCAATTTATAAATATACCACTTCTTCAAATAACCAATTCAGATTTATACCTAAAGACATTATATATTGGTTTTAAAAAAAACAGGTCCACTCAAACATGAGGGGTGTTATGAAGTAATATTTATATGGAGTGGATTATAAAAATAGATATTTTATTATGGGGATGATAGAATAGAAGTTTCCCATATATTGGGCGAAGGAAAAAGATGGAATTTTTAAACAGATTAAAATATATTAATGTATTAATCTAGATAAATAGATCCAAAATATACAATTTTTAAATATTATATAATATAAAGACTTAATATAAGGATAAAATTGTTTTTAGACATTTTTTATGTCATTTAACCGATAATATATTTTATATAGAAATAACATAATCATTTTTTTAACGAAAACTGTGGGAATAGTTTTACTATATTTTCGAAAAATTATGTCCAAAAATTTAGATTCAATTATTACCTAATATTAATAATTATGATTAAAAATATATATTTTATTTTGTGTAATTCAGTTTGCATATTTTATATAATTTATTTTAAAATTAAACACTAATAATGTATTTGATTACAATTTTTGATAAAAAAATTAAGTAAAAAATGATTTTTTATTATTACCCGGAAAAATTTTTATCTAAATAGTTTAAATTTATTATATTTTATAATAAATAAGATAATTTAATTATTACGTGAATCCAAATAATAAGGTGTCTATTAAAACACTTTAAAATAAAAGATGGTTTTCATAAAAAATGGTATTCTACAATATCCCCCAAAAAATAAACCATTATAGAATAGTTTAAAAACCCTATTCTAATCATGAAATGCTGAACTAAAAAAATATATTTTTTTTAATAAATTAAATATTTAATATTTTGAAATTAATATTTTAAATAAACTATATTATATATAGAATCATATTTATTAATAATAAAACTATTTCTTTCTTTATTTTAGAATTATATAATATTCTTATAATTAATATTGTATTATAATATATTGTTCATAAATATTAATAATTTTAAATCCCATGTTGCGTCATCATTTTTATGTTTTTCCCACTAAACCATAACCAATTGATTTAGTTTATTCTACAGCGCTAGATCTATTATGTTATATATATTTCATAGATATTAATTATTATAATGCTTTTCTACCAACTGAATTACATAGAGGATCAAACTAAAATATGCATGGTACAAAAAATCATAACAATGTACAATTAAATATGTCATATAGCTATGATATTCTTGGATTAATGGACACTTGGTAACAAATCAATCTAATATTCTCTTTAACTTAATATGATCCAAGGAACATTGGACATAAATAATTACTTTTTACCAAAATGAATAAAACTTTTTCATATTGATACATTAAGAAAAATATGGCCACCTACCAAAAATTAAAGGTCTCCACCCTAGTTATTTGTGTGACATTTTTATTATCTTTGATCCATACTCATATCTTACTTAATTATATTAAACTTCTCCACCATTTCTTCTATCGATTGTATTCCCAACGACATTTTTTCATTGTCTTTGTCCAATAAAGTTTGAATCTGACACTGATTCCCTAATAATACCTCAAAAATTTTCATCAATATACTATAATGGAAATCATAATTATATGAAAACACAACCAAATTTTAATTTCAATAGAGAATTAACATATAGTCCATTGAATAATCTCAATGAATAACATCTAAAGAATTAATTTCTTTATCTGGTATTCCATCATATTGAGAAGGAAATGATTTTATGATATTTAATTCAATAACAAATGATTTATGATGTTTTTATAGAAATTAGAGTACAATATCAGATCATGATCAGATATAATGGAATTAAGGACCACATAAATTATAATTATCCCTTAATTATAATTTTTCATAATTTAAACCAAATAAATTTTATTGAGAACTAAGACAAAATAAAAATATTTAGTTAATAGATCAGTGATTACCAAAACTGAATTTTCCATTTATAAATCATCGTTAAAAACAAACTGAAATCCCTCGTTATATTATCATATTTCAATTATTATTTAGGAAAATGTTGAATCATCCATTTCATTAGTTATTTTTATAATTCATCATTATGAAAAGTCAAAATAAATAGTTAAATCATCAAAGACATTCATCATTAAATCATGATAAAATGGTTTCTAATTATCTTGATACATTTTTTTCCTCTTCAATGAATATAAAATATAGGGAAACATGAATCACTTAATAATTATATCATCAATAGAGGGAACATGATTAAGAAGTAAGATAATTAAAAAACACCATTTTTATTGCGTATATGACATGAAAAAAAATTATAAGATAATGTAACACCTAAAGAATTTATGACAGATTTATTTCCAAATAACATCAATATATTAAAAATCGGATGATTATTTCCATGAACTGTTCAATCGAAACATGATACTCTATTAAAATATTATTGTTTAAACCTGACCATTATAACCATGATGTTATGTTAGTAGAGATGAATGATACTGACTATATTAGTCGAATAATTTCGTTTACACATGTATAAAATAAATTCAATGGTTATCAACTGATTATAAAAATAATAAGAACCATCTGTATAAAAAAATGTTTTTAGATTAATATACATATTTCCAAAATCCTATTTAGACATGTTTCAAATATATAAATTATAATTATTTTATAAACATCTATAAAAACATATTTGACAGAATAAATATCATTTTTAAAAGTCTAATTGTAAAAATTTCCATTGGATAAATATTTGATAACATCTTAAAAAAAAATTTCGATGAATAATTGAAAATAGAGATTGTTTTTAAAAATCATCATTTTCATTCAGATTATTTAAAAATTGAAATTATATTTTAAATTTGAAATTAATTTAAAATTAGTGTATTTATATTAAAATTTAATTAATTTAGTTCCACTAAATAAATTTTATAATCAATTCTGATATAATAACATTTTCATATTTTAATTTCATTTCTTTAGAGAAACTTTTTATTTAGAATTTTTTAATTTAATTA
Organism: Viscum album; assembly: GCA_963277665.1. Taxonomy (NCBI): domain Eukaryota; kingdom Viridiplantae; phylum Streptophyta; class Magnoliopsida; order Santalales; family Viscaceae; genus Viscum; species Viscum album. The sequence continues at coordinate 232,390,509 of OY728157.1, read as the reverse complement.
TATAAATAATGGTAATAGTTTTGCCAAATTAATTTTCCAAAATTGATTACAAATTTTTAATCCTAGTAATTAATAACTTTTTAAAAGGCCATATGATTTTTTTTCCATGATGAAAAGTAAAAATTGTACAAATTAATTAATCATAGAACATGTCCAACAACCATTTGAAGGTTATATTTCTACTTCACCACATATAATGGTTTTGAATTACACTTTTATGAGGCTTATATTGGGAGAAAAATGGGGGTATCAGTTTTTAGTTTATAAAATTCTATTTGTGTCATTTATTTTCTTTTCATATTCCACACTCTATCCTCCCCACTTCACACATCCAAGACCCTTTGTATTAGATAATACATACAAAAACCATTTCTTACATCCCTCTATACATCCACGTGTACTTATATTTATTTTTAACACCTCCAATTAAGGATTTAGGTATAAACAGATTCACGGTCATTGAGGAAGGGGTAAAATACTGAAATGTACATATTTAGCTTAAGTATTCTTCCACATACATATGATCATGTTATAATATTACAATATTATAAAAAATATAATTATAATAAAAAGATGATATTATATTTATTTATAGTCCCTTATCAATATCCACTTTGTTGAAATAATAAATGAAGTTGTTGATCATGTGCACATATAACCCATTCCTAATAAAATGACTTAATTTATATTCCATCGCCATTTTCAAGGACATATATAATGATATATTTAAAAATTCAATATCATCTTTATAATATTATTAGAATTATTTACATATTTTATTGTGTATATGTTCTTACTTTATATTCCATGGGATATTATGATAACACTGCTGATGTGTAAGACTGCATGCTCCCTCGAGAAGCGATGTGATTCATTTTTCAATTACACGTTTAATAGAATGTATTATTGTTAAATGTAATGGATATATTATATATTAATGATCTAGATATAATTTTGGATATATAATTTCATTTATAACATTTTCTCTTCCAAGCCACTATAAAACAATAACATCACAGATACGTACATGTGGACTATCACATCCACATAGAGATGTAAAATGTTTTTCATTTTATTTTTACATTGTTTGTAATATGAATGGATTTTATTAATATAAATATTATATATAACATAATTATGATTTATTAAATGTTAATTAACATTTTTCCTCTAATTCTATTGATTGAGTGAAATGGGAACATCGTTCATGTATATGTATGACTTACAATCTCTATAAATTTTGTAATCCATTATATATATATAACTTTTATAGATTAATATAAATATATATACAATGAATATATGTTGTATTTAAATAATTTATGAAATTATAACCATGATAAATTTAAAACTACCAAAATTACAGGTCAAAATAATACATGAAAAATGAATAAAGTATAAATTGAAAGAGTGTTTATAACAATTAAATATTAATAAATGGGTAATAAAATATTAAATGTCAATCATATATAGTATGAAATATATGACTATGTATCTATAATATATTTCTAATAATATTATATTCATTATAATTGGTGTCTTAAAAAATATGAATGTAATTATACCTAAGGTAAGGAATTCTAATATTACATTTAGTTTTCTGTAAAATATGAAAAATTCATCCCTTCTTCCATCGGTTTGGTGTTTATGCTACCCACTTTTAAATATTATTCCATGAATATATTTCTATTCATGTAATATAAACTTCAATTGATTTTATTTATTAAATTTTTCTTATAATTCAAAAGATACCCATGTATAATGGTTTATTTCCCAATATCCTTATTTATCTAGATTCATTGTGATTAAATATCTATTATTGAAATATTATTTTCTATCCTTAAATAAAATGATGAATTTTATTATCCTATATAATTAAATTAATATTTCTACTAACATTACCATTTTCCTCACTTAGGTACTGAAAATTATTTTAAAACATTATTTAATTAGAATTCAAATTTATTTATCACTTCGATTAAAAATCATTTTTATTTCAAAACCATGTTCCCCAAAAAATTAATTTCATATGAAAAAAATTTCTTCATTTAAATTTCACCCATGATTAGTATTTCTAAAAAATAATTTTAAAATTATCATCATATAATTTTCCAAACAATTTTTGTTTGATTTTTTTAAAAAATTGAAAATAATATTGTTTTTTGTGTACGACAAGTGTTGAATTTTTCATTTTCATGACCGATCATTTATGTTTTTTTATTTATGTTGTAAAATTTTATTACCATTTAGTATATTACCCTGGATGGTTTATGAATACGTTTATTTTATTGGGGTGTGTACTATCATTATCTAATCATGTTTTTTAATATGAATTTTTATTTGGAATGTATTACAGACATTTTATATGTAGATTTAATTTGATATAGTTTGTGACACCTAGTTACGAGTTTCTCATATCCACTTAATGCACTGATTAGCCTCATGAGACAAGTCAGTTTTCCAAATTAAATGACCTTCAATGAACTTATTTAAACTACCATGTTAAATGCCTATAGAGTTTATTATAGATGTTTTAATTTATTTATTAATTCGTTTTAAGATCATTTATTGATATAAGTTTTATTATTCAATTATTTATAATAAAAATGGAAAATATGAAATATCATCAGATTATTTATATGGATTTATTTTATTGTCTTTTATTTTTGCTACATTATGATAATGTTATTTCTTAAATGGAATATTTTTTCCATAAATACATTTAAATATTGGTTTTTATTATTAATTCATGATATATTATACTATAAACATATCCTTGTTGAACATCTGATCTCACATATTTCTTATGTTTTATATTACCCAGAATACCATGATGTATTTTGTGATTGATATTCAAGGATCCAGTAAGGGGATTATTGGAATTATCAATTAAAATACTTCATTAGTTTTTTTAATAATATATTTTTAATTTCAATTATGTATCTTTTTTACCAAAAATACTAAACTATTAGGGTCTCTATGATGTAATATTCATCTTTTGAGGTAAAATGTAAGATTGTAGACAATAGATATGGGTATGTGGGTCCATGGTCTTTATAGATTGTATCATATCATGTTTAATAAGATACATGGAAACTACATTTAGTAAAAAAAATAGATTTTAAAGCTATTCCCCATGACATGAATTGATGAAAAGTGTATAAGAATATCATAAAGTATTTATAAGGTAGAAATTATGTTATTTTTCTTATAAATACATCTGTGAATGGATACAATATGTTTACATGGTTCTATTACAGATTTAAATGGGGGTAATAACTACTAAAAGGATGTATGGATTCACATAAGAATTATTTAGTATATAACAATGGGCTTCAATGGACACCAAGTTAGACACTCCATGGGGATACTCTTGTGACAATTAACTTTTCCTTTATAAAAAATAATGATTGATTTGAAAAAAATATGGAATCATTCCCAAATAATCCATGATTATGATTATGATATTTTCCAGGGAATTTTTTTGCAATTAATGCTAATTTTAATTTTTTTCACAATTTTGGGGATTATACATTATGCTTCATAATGTTGTGATATAATCTAGTGTATTCCATTATTTAAAAAAGATTCCATGAAAATTTAATCGAAACTATATCAATTAACTTAACCTATATATGGATTTAACACATAGGTATGATAACGATGTGGGTGGGTTGATATAGATGGAACTGATAAAATTATAACCATATGGGTAAACTGAATCATTTTAGGGGAAATTTGCTTACCCTTATGGAATAAGTTACTGATGAACCATCTAATGTAATAATGTTAGATCCTTTTATGCATCAATAGCCTCCATAATTTAATGAGACTATACAGAATTTTTTAGCATAAGAATTCATAACTAACATAGAGAATATATATCCTTCTTCGGGATGAAATTAAAGTGATAATGTTGTCATAGAAATTTATCATCTCTCATGAGATGTTGATTTATGGTTTTCATTAACTCTTATAACAAATATTTATGAGTAAATATAAAATACTTAATTGAATAATTCTATGTTACCCTTCTTGTAAAATTATTTTCTTCTTAAAAACAAGAAGATATGGAGAGGAAATTCTTGATTTTTTGAAAATAGGAAGAAGAAGTCACTTTTAAGGATAAATACAACACTGCATAGTTATAATGTCTTACTAATAACTATATGAATACACAAAATATCAATATTAATCAATTCATTGATGTACTTAAAAAAAATTCAATGGAAATAGTCTCTAAAAATTTCTCATCTTATGAGGAAATATTATAATGTGGTATAATGATAGATAAATAAATTTCCATGTATTATTTCTTATATGGAGACAATGTGATGATAAGGATAACAATAAATAATGGAAGAAGGGAATGAATGATTTTCCCCCATTTGATGCATGTCGGAAAACACTCTATATTTCCATCTTAATTGTACCGGGATTTTTCTACAAGAATGGATATAAATTCCACCACGCTCATGATTGAAAGGAAAGTAAATAATTTTATAAAATCTAATGCTTAAAAATTAAGGATATATAGAACTAAATAAAAAAATTTCCTATGATTCAATGGAATATAACTCAGAATAGTCTATGTGATAAAGTTCATGCTCATGTTATTACTATAGATGATGTGAAATGATAAAATTTCATGTATTTGAGATCAATAATTATGTTTTTGGAGTATTTAGAAATAATATTATAGATATAATAAACCTGAAATATATATGGATTGTATAATATCACATTATATTTATGTATTTTAAATCATATGTTGAATGGTTCCAAGAAAATTGATTTAGTATAAATTCAGTACTTTTAGAAAAACACCAGATTGAGGTATGTTAAACATTAATATGGGATCAATGTGGTCATAAAATTTATAAATATATTATTATGAGATATTATTAGTGAGTATGATATGGGTTACTAGTTTTATTGTTTATCATATATTTTTTATAATTTACTTTATGATTGTATTTAAATAAATAATCAACAATTTGAATTTTATTTTTGTAATAATTAATGTTTTCATTATACTTTTATGGAGATCAAAATATTAAAATAATTATAATATGAAATTAAGAGAAATGTGAAATTTTTCTGGGGAATATAATTTTTATATAGTGGTATTATTTAAAAAAATTAACTTTAATTTGGTCAGACATATTATGGACTAGACCAAAGGATTGCAATTTCTGGAATTGTTTATGATCAAAATTTTATGACGATTTAGAGATTAAATTATTACTTCACAAAATGAAAATTTCATGTATATTTTATAAAAAATAATTGAAATTTTAATTATAGTAAAGATAGAAAGAATAGATTTTTATTATTTTTATATTTTCTTCTCATCCGTTAAATGTTTTTTTTAAAATATTCATATTTTGGATATTGTTTTCATAGGATAAGAGATGATTAGTGTATTGATTAATGAATAACTAGACATTTAAATATAATTTATGAAATATAATTTTTCATGTACATATGTTTCTAGATATTCTGAAATATTTCATTAATTACTCATTATTTGAAAAAAGAACATGAAAAAATGATATCAAATTTTCATCATATCTGCTAAATAAAATGGTATTTTAAATCATAAATTTTTTATTATTTTTATGTCCATACATATCCATTGATCATTAACATTCTGATAATCAATTATCTCTATAACTCTCTATTGTTTTTTACTATTTTCTTCCATATCTATATCTTCAGATCCCACAAATTCTCTCTTCTATTGAAACTAAGTTGTCTGTTTTTCTAGATAGAATTAGTACTTATAGTTTTCTATTATACATTGATATGTTATTATCTCTTTTTGTGATGTGGTTTTCCAGAATTTTTATTTCAAACATCAAACCCTTAATTTTAGAGATTATGATTAAATTAAGATGACATAATTTAATTAAAGGCATATAAGGAAATTTCGTATGATTTAAAATGAGGAACATCATATACGATAACATATATGTAAGTCAGCATAAATATTTAATGATAATGTAACACCATGAAATTTTATGAAATTGTTTTTAAAATAAATTTAATCTCTTTGATGGCTTATGATGCACATAACACTATGTTTAAACGAAATGTGATTCTTTATTTAAATATTAATATTTAAACATGACTGTTATATTATACTTTTTTGTTGTAAGGTATGAATATGAATAAGTAAAATATGAAAATTATATTATCTAAACATGTATAAAAAATTTCAATGGTTATATGTTTCATTTAAACAATATAATAACCATTTGAAAGAAAATATAATGTTTTTCTAAAAAATTATTTTTCAAAATGGATTATTAGTGATTTTTTGAGAAAATACATAAAATGAATTTTTACTAATTTAAAAAATATATATATGAAAAATTAAGATTAACTTTTGATAAAATCATATCATAAATATCTTGTAGTAATTTTTTGATAATGTTTGAAAATATAATTTTTTTGATGAATAGTAAAAATGGTGAGTTTTTTTAAAAAAATCCTTCTCATTTAAATTATTTTAAAAGATAAAATATATTACATAATACTTATAAAGTAATACTAGTTAAATAATATTAAAATCTATTTAATTGAGTTCAATTTAGTTATTTTTTTATTTAATTATGATATAAAAATGTTTGAACATTTAGAATGTTTTTCTATGGAAAAACTATTCATTTCAAACTGTTAATATGTTTAATTTTAAAATGAATTCTTTCAATTTTTTGAAAATTACATTAAACATTTATTGAATAGTTTTAATAACCATAATTAATATTATCTAACAAGGTTAACATTATTTTATACCATAACTAAATGTATAAATATTAAAAAATAATTATTATACTTAAGTTATAAATGTGTTTACCGGTTGTTAAACCAGGAAGAAATTAGTTAAAAATGAAAAAAATAATTTTCCAAACACTTAAAGTAAAATATTTTGTCCTTATAACCTATAATTTATAATAGTTACAATTTTATGGGATATTAGAATAATTAAAACATATGTAATAATTTTTCTTTTAATAAATTCCATGTGTGTCATCTCACTGCTTTTAATAGGGAACCTTTATACTCCTCTATTAACAGATACAATATAAATCTCCAGCTTCAAACAATATATAATCTTGATTTAAGTCAAGAATTCACATTGATGAGCTTTTAAGATTTAGAGTCTTAGAAGATTATTCCATAAATGTTAAATAATAGAACCAACCTTTATTTGTCAATATTACAGTCGTTATCCACTTTTTCCACCAATGTAAACACATTAAACAAAAGAATATTTCTTTTTTTTATAAAAAACTTATCAAATTATTCCATTCTCTATCCCATCCTCAAACCTAGTGGAAAACATTTCTAATATATGGGAAGAGGATAAATAGATCATTAATGAATGTAATGTATGTAATAAAACCCTTGGTCCATGAATATTTAAAACTAATGAAATCCTTTTAAAATTATTCTTTTCATGCATAAAATTCAAACTACTTGGCATGCATCCTATCATAATTATATTCTTACAATAAATATTATAAATAGTAAAACATAAAGGTAACTTGTTACATCCTTATCATACAAAAATTTTAGCATTTATAGCAACATTGGGAGTAACAAATATGGTCATGTTTGTAATACCCATCACAAAATATTCACTAAATCTATTAGGAGAAACCTTATCATTTACCTCTGTCATGTTACTCAATGCATTGGAGATCTGTCATAGGCTCACCCTACCTCAGTTTATCATGAAACAACCATCTTACATAAAAAATTCCCATGAACCATGAAATAATCATGACACATACAATATATATAAGAAAAATAAAAAATTTCTATATTAAAATCAAAATATATTATTTCAGGATATCGATATAATCAATCCATTTCCAAAACCATTTAAAACATTTAATAAATATATTTTTAAATCAAAGTGTCCCATTCTACTTTGAAACTTTTAAATAAAATTTTAGATATACTATTTTAAGACATATATGTCCATATAAATAAATTCATAAACCCATTTTGAAGAAAAAGGTCAATAATGAGAAATATTTATAGGAATAAGTAGTTATAATTTTAAAAATTATGATTTAGTAATAGAGTCTTGTAACACATAAGGAACGCTTGAATAAATATAATTGAATAATATCATTAAAAAATCCTTTAAATATCATTAAAATATATTAACTCATGTTACAAATTGTCATAATGGTTGTATATACACATTATAAATGTTTATTGGTTCATAACAACAAATAAGTCTCATTGGAATGTAAATCGAGATGAAATCCCATATAAAGATGGTATTCTTATATTAATAATAAATCAAGGAAATAATTGGTTGTGGAAAATATAAATACACCCAATATAATTATATATTACGTTTTTAACAATTTTAGGTCATTCACACAAATTCATTGAAAAACAAATCCAGTGGCATGGATATTTAACTCAATAAAATGAGATTGAGTTACGATTTCCCAGACAAAGTTCATATAAATTATGTAAGAATTTACCAATGGATTGATTATTTGTAGAAATATTATATACACAAAAAGGGTAGTTTAAATTAAAACATAAAAAAATAAATATTTATTCCATGCTTAATATTGGAATATTATATTCATCGAAGTATGTGTAAAACCACATGTGTGGAAATTGAGTTTAGAAATTCCATTCCATTAAGTCCGACTTGCTTCATTATTTCATTAATTTCATCCATAATAAAAATAGACTAGTTTAAAATTTCATAAGACACATTTTAAAATTCATTATCCATTTTATATCACTTTTTACATGTTATTACAATTAGTTAATTACATGAGTTCATATCGGACGTTTTGTCATTGTCTGGTACCTGAGTCACAAATGAACTTGTTTTAGAAAAATTATATTTGTGGTTATAATTCCATAATTTAAAGATTTATATTCATGATGTGAATATCATATATATCCATTATATATGTATTTATAATAGTCAATAACATTTTGTGTTATGAAATTAAATGCACTGTTCCTGAAGAGTGTAGGTCGTACGTACGCTTGAACACTACTTTATTTTCATTGTCATATCAATGGAATGAAATCTAAATTTTATATATGTATATTATAATTCCATTATAATTTCTATGTGATATATGTTACACATTTTTTTTAATTCCATCCCTTATACGTTCCATGTATGGAATGAACGAGTCATATCACTTTAAGGTGGAGGTAGTCCACATTTCCTCAAATGAAATTATCGTATTCATACATTATTGAATTAATAAAGTTATGTTGTAAAAAAAATTCAGAATCATAAAAAAAATTATAATATATATAACATTATAATATAGTTCCATCATAATGGCCACCACGAGAGGTGGTAGGATAAAATTGAACAATCATCATTTAGTGAGGCAGTTGTTTGTCATACACAAAAACAGTATGTTCATATCCATTAGATAGAAATTTGTGTTAGTGTGGTTAGAATCCTTATAATAAAAAATCCATGTATATTTAGGATAATTGGTTTTTTATATAATCATAGAATAATATGAGCATAGGGAGTGAAAAACAAAAATAATGAAAGTAACTTGATAGAAGATACAACCTCTAAATTGGGTAACTCCTTTTGTATTGAACCAAAAGTGATTATTCAATTGCATGATTCCCTAGATAAGGCTTATATGTGGAAGTGTTATATTGGGAAATTATGTGATCATAATATGTATAGGACGAGGGTCCTGAGAGTTGTGAGTTAATGGGTGTAGGTGGTGTCCTATTATAATAGGGGGATGGGAAAATTAGAAATGTTTTGAAATATTATTTTATTATAAAATTATTTTCGAATTATATTTGTTCAAAAGTGATAAATTTATATGATAGGTTGAGGATGGGTAGAAATAATCTCATGTAATAGGTTTTAGACATGTTTAGGCCAAAAAATTATCTTTATCCTTTTAGCCTTAACCCGTAGATAAAAACATTAACTCTTACCATGTCATCGTGTATCATTATATTATATAGTTTCTATACTTTATATAAAATGAATATAGACCCATAAGTGGATAATTAAATAATTTTTTAATATTATTTATGTTAGTGGTAAATATAATTGATTTTTAGGACAATGTTATAATTTAATGAAACATTACTTGTTTTAAAAACACATTTATATCGATTTTGATACTATATAGTGATCTATTATTTTCAAAGTCATAAAAAATTTGTTCCTTAAATCCAAAGGCATTAACTCACCCATAACATGTCAATATCATCCAACAAATTCTTTTATTTCATCAAAATGTTTAAATTAAATTAAATTAAATATTCAAAAAATAATTTATTTGAAGCTTTCATTAATAAGGTAATCACTACCTCATCATTGTTTCACAAAAAAACTTATTTTTTTAATGCCTAGAAATTAGGACTAATATATCATGATGTAGGAAATATATTTATATTTTATGGAATATTTATTGTTAAATTATTCATTTATTTAATTTAAATTAAAATATTTTCAGTTTTGAGATACATGTTTGTGTAATATTTCACATTTCATTAACTGAATTATTATACAATGTCATTTTCATACAAAAAAGGCTCCCAAATTCAAAAGTTTTTCCTAATGAATTTTATAGTCATCCAGGACTCATTAAATAAAATTAGGACACATGATAGGGCAGTTTTATTTTATTATAATGTAATTTTTATCTTTATTTAAAATATTTATCCTTTAACCCTAGTAAATTAAAATAATTACTAATGTTATTATTCCTAATGTACAATTGGATCCTATTTACCTAATTTAAAAAAAATTGGATTCCCAATATGGAATCCATTTTTTCAAATTTAAAACATATAATTTCATGAAATTAATTCTAAATTAATTGCTATTATAAAATCTTGAAATATAGTTTTAATTACGTAAAAACAATAAAAATATTGATATGTTTTTATGTCTAATATAAATGGGATATTACATTAAATGAAAAAAATGATTAAATGATAAAAACGTGATCCATTTTCACTTTATAGCTAATTTACAGTACAATCAAACTATATTGATAAATTAGACAAAATGTTTGTTTTGAATTATAATTCAATATTTTTAACTATTCATAAAAGTTTGGGTTTAATCAGAAAAAAACCAAAATTCCTCCCAAAGTAAATTTCGATGTCCCAATTTTGACCAACTAGTCTATTTTATAAACCATAACATATAAAAGTGTCAAAATCTAGAATTAAAAAGGTTATCCATCAAAAGGCGGTAAAAAGTGATTTTAAAAATATTACTGTATTTTATGCTTAAAATTTGATTCCATCTCATTTTAAGCTTCAAAAATTTATCGGATAAATGTATAAAAAATTTAAAAACATGTTTATTCATAATTTAGTTAGTTCTATTCATTGCTTCCTATAAAATTTCTAGGTGTTAACTACAAATTTAGAAAATATTATTATTATTTTTTATAATTTTCCGGGATAACTGAGAGTTGTGTGCAATGTATGATTTTGGAGATACTCATCCTTACATTTCTGGTACGCTATCCTATAGAGTGTTCCCTTTAAAATAAAATTAATATTAAATTCCAAAATATTTAATGATATGAGAATGAATTATTTTATAAATACCAGGGATGATACATCTCCCCCCCCCTTTAGAAATTTTTCCCTTACAATTTTCAAATTTTTTTTCGAAAACATCATTAAAAATCCACCATTGGAAAAGGTTACAATTAAACTATAACATTATAATAACAATATAATTAAAAAATGTACCCTTATTTAACACATACTATTATTCCACATATGAAAACATTTGTTTGGAAAAAAAACTAATTGTCAAGTTCTAATGGAGTGTGATAGAAAACATTATCAAGGAAATGTAAATAACCAAAAAACGACAAACATGTGAAGGGTAAAATAGTAATTGATTTCATAGTTGGAAAATGTAAACAGAAAAAAGTTATGAGTTAAGATACACTTCATAAATATGAGTAATTATTTCACCACATATAATAATTATATAAGGGAATATACTTATTTGACATGTAGAGATTCATCCATTAATCTAATACCACCACAAACTCATATTTTTCACAAAACAATGAGTATTTAAGATGACTTGGTCAATCCTAAAACAGTTGAATCATCTTCTAGATAATCACATAATCCAAGAAAGTATGTACCATATATTTCTCCTGTCTTTAGACATTAGATAAAATATAAATGGTTAGTACAAAATTAGGTAATAACCCAAACATTATAATCTTTTATAAGGATAAATAGTACTTTTAATCTCAAAAATTCATTAGTAATACCCATGTTGTACATAGACCATTAAAAATGTCCTTAAAATTCGTCAAAAATATCCAAAGCTAGATTGAAACTCAAAATTTATAAGAATTTGATCTCATAGTCTTCCATAATAATTCATAACATTTATATCCCAATGACATAAAGTACTCTTAAAATATCATACTTAAAAGTAATTAACTTATAAAATATTTTCACTGATATTATAATCATTTCAATAAGTAACCCAAATCATTATATGTCCACAATAAAAAGATATATTTTTCCAAAATAGAATTTATCTATTAATCCTCAAATAAAATGCCATATTATTTCATTTTTCTTAGCCATATAGTGATTCAAAAATAGAGAACGTCTTGAAAATTATCAATTTTCACTTAATCACCAAATCATTCTACTATACTAATGTAATCTATTTGATAAAACATAAGTTCCCAAAATCAAAATATTCTTAATCCATAAAACAATTTAACTAAAAAATAATTCCTAATAACTAGGGGCTTCACTTTAGAAAGTGGTAGGTGATAAATCATAGCCGAACTTTAGGTTGTGGGTTTGATTCACACATCTTTGTCTGATGTAATAGGTTGTCCCATGGTCTATGTATTGTCCCTTTTTAAAACTATATAACATTATAACATACCCAAGAGTGAGTTAAAATTTTCAAAATTAACCATAACATATTTTAACCTAAAATGTTATATCATACCTCACATTATTCATCCCATTAATTAATAAACCATAATTTGCACACAGGAAAACGTCTCCAAGAATACCATTAGTCGCCATAATTTTTCATATCGTAATGCCTAAAAAGGATTTATAAGTCATTGAAATAATGATCTACCTTACAATTATAATTCCACGATGATATACCTAACCCTTATGATAACATTTGAGTCATTAATGTTGTCTAAATAATCATTTGATACGCACTATAAGGCCCTAAACTTAAACATTACATAATCACAATATAAGTCAATAATTCACATTTTGGATATTCTCAGGTTCGTAGTTATAGATAATTAGTACAAAACTATTACATAATATACTAAGACATTACATATAGATATTTACACTTAGTATCATCTTTTTCTACCAAAGGAAACCCTTTAAACAAAACCAGATTTATTTTTATTGATAATAATCATCTTGACTTCTTCCTTTCTCTCTCAAATCCAAATACATTCTGTAAAACATTTCAAAAACATGGGATGAGCATTAAAAGTTAAATATGTAATATAAAATATGGAATAAACCCATTAGTCCAAAAATATTCAAAACCAAAGAAAACATTTTAAAAAATCATACTTGTTGCCCATAAAACATAAACTATTCAACTTACATCCTGTAATAATAATATTCCTACAAAACATCATATAAATCATAAAAAATAAAGATAACTTATAGAAACAATATCTAACATTCATTGTAGATTTCACATCTATATAGGGATTAACCTTTATAGTTGTTTTTGTATACCCATCACACTATATTCCCTAAATATCTAAGGGGAAACATTATCATTTACCTCTATCAAGGTACCCAATGCATTGTAGAGATATCACGAGCCCACCCGCCCCCATTATATCATAGAACCACCCGTATACATAATAAATGACCAAGAAAAAGAACATAATCATAAAACATAAAACAATAATAAATGAAATATAACATTTCAACATCGCAATTACAAGATATCAATTCATGATATTTGCATAATCGATGAATTTCCAAAACCATTTAAAACATTAAATAAAGATGTTTTGGAATCAATGTCTCACATACCACATTGAAACATTAAAATGAAAACTGAGAATAAAAAATTTAAAACATATATGTAAATAAAAATGAATCATTAAATTCATTTTGAATGCATGGACAATAATGTGATAGATTTGAGGGTAAAAATCATTAAAACTTTTCAGATGAAGTTTTAGTTAAAATGTCTAATAACACTTGAGTAAAACACGAATAAAGGATATTAATGAATAACGTAAAAGGAATATTTAAATATCCTGAGAATAATAAAAATTATTATATAAAATGGGTTAAAGGTTGTATATAATCCTTATAAAATGGAATTGGTCCATAACAACAAATAAGTCTCAATGAAATGTAAAATGAGATGAAATCCATTACTAAGATTGTATCCTTAGATAAAAAATAAAACAATTAAATAATTAAGTGTGAAAAATATAAATACACCCAATATAAGTGGATATTAAATGTAAAACAATAATAGGTCATTCACCCATATTCTTTCAAATCAAAACCAATGATAGTGACATTTAAATCAATGAAATGAGATTGAGTTATGATTCCCCTAACAACGTTCATATAAATGATGTAAAAATTTATCAATAGTAGTTATTATATGCAATAAAAATATATCCACTCAAAGGGAAGTGGAAATTACATCATTAATAAAAAAATAGTGATTCCCCAGATAATATTTGTATAATATTATCAATGAATTAATCGCAAACCCCAATGTGGGGAAATTGAGTATAGATATTCCCTTACATTGAGTCTGACTTCTGTCGTTCGTTCTTCAATTTACTGTATAATAATAATATTATAATTTATTCTTGTTTATAAACATTTTTAATGTATATTATTAATTATATAACCCTTATTACCATGTAATAACAATTAATTAATTATTTGAGTTCATATCATATGTCATGTTGATTTTTGGCAGTTGAGTAAAAAAAGGACTTGTATTGATTAGAATTGTCCATGTGGTCATGATTAATTAATATATAGAAATATATTATTCATTTTAATATCATATATATGCAGTATATATGTATTTATAACATTCCATAACATTTTTAGAAAAAAAATGAAATGCATTGTTCATGTAAACGGAAGGTCATACGTATGCAAGAATAGTAATTTCATTTCTTTGTCCTATTAACATAATGAAAACCAATTGATAAATAGATATATTATAATTATAGTATAATATATATTTTATATACGTTTCATAAGTTCATTATCTCCATACACTATATGTTCTATGTATGGAATGAACAAGTCATATCACTTTGAGGGGCGGTAGTCCACACTTCCTCCAAAAATTTATCGTATACACACTTTGTGGATAACATAAAGGAATGTTTTAAATAAAAATTGAAGAATAATTTATAAAATATAAATATCATATATATCATATAAAGATAAATTTCCATTATAATTTCCACCACTATAGGTGGTAGGATAAAATTGAACAATCATCATTTGGTGAGACAGTAGCTCACCGTACACATAAAAAGGATGTTTGTATCCATTTGATGGAGGTGTGTATAAGTGTGTATATTATTATTATAATAAAAATTAATTGTATATTTTGGATATTGGTTTTGATATTTAATATTATAATAAGAATATAATATATAGTGAATAAGTAAAATAATGGGAAGGAACTTGAGAGAAGATTCCACCTCTAAATCAAGTAACTACTTTTGATTAAAACCAATAGGTTTTATTGAATTTACTTATGCCAAAGGTAAGGAAACTATGAGGAAGGGAGTTTTGTTGAGAGATTATTTGAAATGTATTTGTAATATCTAAGGGTCATGGGTGGTGTTAGTATGTTGGTAGAGTTGGTGGCCTTTTATAAGAGGAGAGAGGGGAACCTTACGAAAGTCAAGAAATATTATTTTATTTTAAAATTATTATCAAGTAGTAATATCTAAAACGTGATAAATGTAGAGGATAATATTATTATGGTTCAAAATACTCTCAACTAAAAGGTTTTAGACATGTTTCGGTCACAATATTAACTTTATATTTTAGATTTAACATTTATATAAAACTGTAAACTCTTACTGTGTCTTCTTCTATCATCATAATATATAGTTATAATAGTTACTATAAAATTCCAATAAAACATAAAGTGGATAAATAATTAAAATTTTAACATTATATAAGTCAGTTGGAGAAATAATATGTTATTATTGATATTATATAATTTAATAAAAAATTATTTTTTTAAACTCATTTAGGTTAATTTTAACACAATTTTGTAATTGATTTTTTCAAAGTCGTAACAACATTAATCCTTAAAAAAATTCATTAACTCACTCCTAACATGTCATTGTGAACCAAAAAATATCTTATATGGCATAAAAATTTTCAAAATAAAATTATTTGAATATTTATAATATCATTTATTGAATCTTTCATTATTAAGGTAATCATTGTATCATCATTGTGTCAAAAATAAATAAATTTATTTAATGTATAAATATATTAAATAAAATAACATGATTTAGAAATATTTTTATCTTAATAATGACTATTTATAATATAATAGTTGTTTTATATAAATCGAATTGAAATGTTTTTAGTTAGTAAACACATGTTTATGTTATATTTCCCTTTTCATTAAATTAATTATTATATCATGTCATTTTCTTATCCAATTAGATACTAAATGTAAATAGATTGGCCTAATGATTTTTGGGTAACCGGTGACTCATCTTATAATATTAGGACACATTTTAGGGTAGTTTTTTATTATTATAATTTAATTTTTTCCCTAATTTACCTAATAAACATTTTTACCATGGTAAATAAAAATAAATACTAAAATTACTATTCATAATGTCCAAAAATGAAAGGTACCTATTTACACAATTTGTAACTTTTGATTTAAAATATGAAATAAAATTTTCAAAATTTATATCATAGAATTGGAATAAATTAATATAAAATTAATGCTGGTTGTCAAAAATAGAATGTGGCATTTTGAGAAGTAAACACATTCGAAAGAATGACATGTGTTTATGTCCAATTTAAATGTGAAATTACTTAAAAATTACCATAATTGGATTAAATGATAAAAACATAATCCAATTTCACATTAAAATTAATCGAAGGGATAATTTAACTATATAAATAAATTTGATAAAATGGATATTTTCAATTAAACTGCATTATTTTTTACAATTAATTATAAAATATGGATTAAATTAGAAAAATGAAAAAAATTCATCAAAAGTAAATTTACATTGCCTTATTCTATATAAGATGTTTATTTTATCAAATAGATCATATTATTGTGAAAAAATCTATAATTAATTAGGGTTCTCCAACAAAAGGCGGTAAAACAAACATTTAAAAATATTAGACTATTTTATTTTTAAATTTGAATTAATTCTCATTTTAAGACTCTAAAAGTTATTATATAAATTTAAAAACATTTAACAATCATGTTTAATTATATTTTAGTTAGTTAGGTTCATTCCGGCCAGAACAACAGTTAGGGGTTAACTACCATTTAAAAAATAATATTTTTGTTAATAATTTTACAGTATAACTCAGTGTTCTATGTAATGTATGATTTAGGAGAAACCCACTGTTACGTGTCACATACACTATAATACATAGTGTCCACTCTAAACTAATATAAATATTAAATTCAAAAATAATAATAGATAAAAAATTTTCATTATTTTATAAATACCAGGAATGTTAAATACAAATAGTGTGGTTTCAGTGAATTTCTACCAAAATAACTTCCTTGATTAACACCTGAAATCTTAGAGACATTTTTTTATTAGTAATATATTTTATAATGTATTTATATATAAACTTATATAGTCCCTACGAAGAACATTCTTAATTCCTAAAAACTGTATTTATTTACTTTCTTCTTCCAAATCATTCAAATAATCATAAAATTAGATAATATAGTAACCCTAGAATATATTATATACTATGATTTTATTATTTTAATGGAATAACCAATATCCATATCCACTTGTATCAAATGAGAAACGACATTGCTGATTGTGTGTACCACAAACTACCGCCTCACGAAATGAATTATTTGTATTCCATAACCATAGTTAAATTTTAGATATAATTAATGAAATAACTTATTTATATGATATTTATTAAATTATTATACTTCTATAATTATGATATCATAATTACCTTCTTACTTTCCATTCCATGGGAGATATGATAACGTCACTTGTGTGTACAGTGGACTACCACCTTGAAAATAAAGGTGATTTGTTATTCTATTACACTTTAATGGGATGGTATTATGGTTAATATTAACGGATAGATGTTATATTTATTTCAAAAACATACTTAATGAAATATAAGATCCAATATAATATCAAAACTTCCATTCAGTTGGAATACAATAACATTATTCATGCATATATGTGGACTATAGACTCCATGTATCGATGTCAAATGTTATTCATTCTATTTGAACATTCATGGAAATATGGATGGATTTGATTAATTTGAATTCTATATATAACATAATAATAAATATTTAATGTGGAATTAACATATATTTTAGTTTTTTATTTCACCCATCGAGAAAATTGAACAACATTCTTACTTACGAAAGGCTTAACATCTTAATGTAAAGTGTGATCGACTTTATATATGAAACTTTTAAATTTTAAAATAATTAAATATATAATGAAAATATATTATATTTAATTCATTTTTAACATTATAATGATTTTGTAACCATTATCATCATAACATGAATAAATTTATCAAACCAAAACATAAATGAAAAACGAAGCAATTACTACCCAAAATAATTATTTTAAAAATGGAATTTTAAAAAATGACTGATAAAACTATAATTAATTAATATATTTTATGAATATATATTACTATATATATATATAATATATTTATAATAATACTATATTTATTATACAGGTTTTTGAATATATATGATTGAAATCATACTTAAGGTAAGAGATTCTTGTATCACTTTAACTTTTTGGAGGCATATGTCATATCACTACTTGTTCCTTTAGTGTGGTGAATATACAACCAGTTTAAATATTTTATATTTTGATTTTTGAATCTTGTTTCCACTTGAGTGTGCCTCGAGCGGGTTGGCCACATGGCTTTCTGTGTACCTCCCGATATACTAGAGGGTGCCGACTACTTATAAGTTCTTATGGTGTGCCCATGGGGAGACTACGCACTCATATCAGAGTGCACAGAAATGGATATAATAAAATTAAATTAAATAGAAGAAGAGGTATAATTATGATTATGTAAATGAAATAATGAAAAACATACAAACTAAATATAATATTCAGAGGTATTAGACAGAAACATATATATAATATTAATTTCATGTGATGTCTCAACAAAACATGAAAATAGTAAACAAGGTAGCAGACATTAAATATTATTTAAAAGAATCAAAAAGTGGTAAAATTAAAAGTCATATCATGTGATGGATTGGTCATCTGCTACCAATATCCATCCTAGGAATTCTAGCAATATTTGGTGTCCAATTCAGGTTTCCTCTCTTTATTAACTCCTACATATATTTAATCTACTTGAGTACCATCAACGTCCCATATATGGTGTGAGATAAATCTCATTATAAAACCACCAATTGCTTCTACACAATATAATGTGTGAATATAATCAAATTAGTGTGTAGGTACATATAAATTTAAACAATAAAAATAACTAACTCATACATACTCCACCTACAGCTAGTGTCTAATAATTTATTCATTTAATTAATTATGATCAGGTATATAATAATTTATAAAAAATTGTATATAATATAGGTAAAATAAGTGGATACAAGTTGTATACAATGAAACCTATAATAATGATAATAATAGAGAATATACGGTAATAAATGAGGAGACCTTCACCTCATGAGTCGAGCCAAATCAGGAATACCATTTTTCATGGAAATGTTTTCGAACATTAATTTATGGGGAAATGCCTGAATAATTCCACTATAATTGATTCTAACCAAATACATGGATCTCATCCCAAGTAATAATGAGGTACTCATGACATGACCCAATGGTTTGTATATATGGAGCCTCATGTCTGAAGACATCATGAATGATTAATTAAGAATATCTGATGAGTCCTAATATATAGAAGTTAGTGAAGGTATTGTATGGTGTCTCATAGGGTATCTATTATTAGAAATGAACCGTGTTGCATGGTGGTGAATCTCCTTGGGAAATTGGAATCTAGAATTATAAAGGCATCATATGAGTGCCAAAGGAATTCCCTATAGAATCGACGGTTGGATCAAGTCTATACACCCTTATAAAAATATAAATGTTCAATGCTCTAGTCACCTTAAATGTAATTAATTATTTAATTTATGTCATGTAATACAATTGAATTTTAAAAATTCAATAGTTTTATTCCATTACCATTCATAATAGGTGTCATGTCTAAAAAATTTCATCCATTTATTAATTTAATTCCATATTCAATTATTAGGATCATTCATTTACTTTTCATAATCATGATAAGGTGGGATATGCACATGAAACCAATTACAATTAAATTACAATTAACTAGTCCAAGTGATATATATATATATTTTCACATTACACTTTTATGAGACCATTGATTATTTTGAATCAATTAACATAAAAGTTTCATTTGATAAAATAAATTTATTATCCATTAAAAATTAATTTAATTGATAAAAACACATAAATCTATAAACTATTGTTCTATCTCACTCTAATGGTGGTGCAAGTAAACCCACAGTGGGATACAAATTCATAAGAGAGATTACACTCAAATTTGGTTGGATAGTATTGATGTTCAAAGCTCCAACAATGTGATGATAATATATAGAAGGAGCTCGAAAACCCAATGTCAATTTTTATCATCATAGAAAATGAATATAACAATTAATTTCTGGTGATTCCAATGTGCACACAGTGAAGATAGTTTATAAAATAGTTAGACCTGATTGATGAATCATAAACCAGTAACTATTGGCCAAGAGTAATCTTCTCTTCTAGTATATTCTCCCAGTGTTTCCTATATCAGATGAAAATAGATGAACTAATCAAACCCCTATAAATACAGAATATGAGGTTTCATAAAAACAAAATCATCGAGAGGAAGAAAAACAATGAACTGATCTTAAGGATTGTAGCTCATAGTTGGATGAATCCAACCAGACCAACAATGATTAAATTAATGTTCGGATGGAAGTATAATCAATGAAATATGATTGGAGTGACTTTTAGAGGAACAATGTGGGGAATGGGATATATCCAACCTATTAGAGGATAAAAATGGGAATTCGTATATTAAATATATTTTTACATGTGGAAGGGTAAATTTATAAAAAAATTACATGTTCGAATGGTTTCTCCACAAAGTTGTCCAAACCATGAATCAATCATCGAAATCCAATAACATTAAAAAGATACATCGATGGTTATGATGCACTTTCTTAGAAACCATGGACCAGAAATGATAGTGTATCTATTAGAAGTATTCGACCACTTATATGGTAATGTAGTGATGGGATCATGTTTATAGAATGACATGTTCTGAAAATAGACCTAAAACATTCCCTACATATTTTATAGAAACTATTTGTACTATCTAACATGGTTTATACTAAACATAAAACTTAGATATTTAATCTTCTAACTAGTGTTTTAGGATCCAAGAAATCCCTAGAAAACCCCATAACCTTATTAAAAACATTGGGAATCCATAAAAGGTCCAAAAATTCAATTAGACAAAATTTTAAAGTATCCATACATTGTTTAATAATTGGAATCATACATTCATCTCCATTTAATGTAACTCATCCTATAGTTCACCATCCATGGGTAGAAAGAAATTTTCTGATAATACACCCATCCATTGAGCACATACGTTAGCTTTACTTGCCCATGTCTTATCATATACCCTTATATGCTTCCATAACACGGGTACAAAAGGTGAAAACTATATTTGAATGCCAATATTATCCAATAAATGATGTTTATGTAATAATAAAAAAATGAGGAATGAGAATCCAACTCAATATTTTAAGGATCAAATGTATGATATAGATAGACATCATAACGATGAACCTATGGAAATTTCAAGATGTCATGGATGGAAAGTTACCACAATTGGATGTATCAACTAATAGGATACTATCCTGCTACTATCTAGATTATCAAACGACCAAAAATAATGAGGAAACCTCTTCTATTTCCTCTATATATGTCTATTAACACGGTTTTTTGATACAGACCATAAAATGTTATCCTTATCCTCAATGTCTAGAGTGTATAGAAGGTTATATGCAAATGATATCAGTCTAGGTTGAGTAGTAGACATATGATTTTTGAGTAAATAAACTATATCTGAATTCTTCTGCATGAGATGTGGACCCAGTAGTGTCACCTCTCCTACTTCAAACTAGAACATAGGTGAATGGATCATCCTACCACATTGGTCCTCATGGGGATCTATTTCAATTATCTCATTAAAGCTATTATTTTAGTATAACTTGGTTAGAGGGATATGATTCTCTAAAAAATTGAAAATATCAAGGTTAAATTCATGTAGTATTTCCTCCAACACTATTTCGATTTGTTATGACTTCTCATTGGTCTGATGGTGAAAGGATGTGGTTTGAATCACTATTTTACCAATATCCTTTTGTAACACCTACAAAAAAATCAATGTGAAACAAGAATCACTATCGAAAATGAGTGTACAAGGGACCCCATGTATCCATATGATCTCATAGACATAAAAAACATCTAGTTCCTAAAATGGGAATGTTTCAAAAATATTAAGGATGTTGGATAGATATATCATTCTATCAAAGACTTTCCAAACTTCATCACTACCTCGAGGCGACCTTAATAAGTAGATGAAAAAATATATTATGACAAGTTACAATTTCCATTTTGTGGTAGGTAAAAATAATACAAGATAGTTAGGCCATTGTGATCTTCCTTCAACTCCAAATAGGATGAGTGTCATGTGAATAAACATTCTTTCATTCATTCCATTATAGAAAACCAATAAAAGTATCTCATATCTCCATAAATATTTGATATTCATAGATAAAATATCAACTGAGAAGTGTAGTACTCTTGAATTAGTTCCTCACTGATATATATATGAACCAAAACTCTCCCATGAATATGTGATATGTCATATCCATCAATATAATACTCATTGGGAGGTTACCCACAATAAATAATCTCTTCATGAACCATCCCCTCAGCATCTAAAAACATCTAACTCCTCACCTTATCAAAGAGTGTAGATGTAAATTTCTAGGCTATATTAAAATACTACTCTTGATTCTCATGATACTCTAGATTCAAATTGGAAAATAATTCCATCAACATCCTTTCATAACTTGAAACTAGTATGGCATGTTCTATATTTTTCTGAATTTTTACATTTTCTACCACATTTCCCATTCCATGAGTATAAGAAATCTCAAATCAATTGAATAAAGGTATTTGAACCATATTCACTTTGTGAAAATTAATTTACAAAAATAAAATAAATACATTTTAGACTATTATGGTCCATATAAGCCACAAAGGGATCTCACATTAGATAGTGTCCCCAACAAGCTAGGTAAAGGATAACTCCCACTAGCATATGGTCGAGTGTTCAATAGTTATTCAGAAAAGGTTTCAAATGTTGAGATTCATATGAAAGTACTCTGTTATTAAGTATTCACGCAATTCCCAGCATGATTTTGGATGCATCATAGAACATTATATAGCCACATTAATTTTTTGGATGAATTAGAATAGGTTTTGAGGTAGCCCTCCCTTTTAGATCCTGAATGGTTTTCTCACATTATTCCGAACATATTATCTATACAGACTACATTTTATGAAAAGATTGAGGTTTAAAAATTCACCATAAATCATTTATTAAAATCAGGTAGTATCCAGCCATCTCCAATAAACACATTTTATCAAACCCATTCTTGGGGAGCTCCTATGGAGCCGCATAACTAACATTATATAGGTCAAAAAATACTTTGGATTCCATGATAATATGACTAATGAAGTGAACTTTTTCAATCTAAAAGTGACACATAGAAAGCTTGTAATAATTCTAAATCTCTTTCAGTGTATTCAAAATGATATGAAGATGTTTATCAGGTTTAATGAAAGTATGAGAATTTCCAAAGATGTTTTTTTCTAACACCATGAAAAATGAATGCTCATAGTGGTAAAAACCCTATTCATGAAACCCATAAAATTTACAAGCCCATTTGAAAGATAGAATGTAGTAATGGTATACTCATTTAAACTATTTCAAAATTTAAATTCCATTCATGGTATATTAAGAGGTTTGACTCAGACCTAATGATAACATAATCTTAGGTCAATCATCAAGAATTTATTATCTCCTCATAGTAGGTCAATGAGGTTATTTATTCTAGGATGTAGATATCCTTTTTCTAACAGTAATATGGTTTAACAACAAGTTGTCCCAAAATAAACTTGGATTTTAATTCAGCTTCTTGGAAAAAACAATGGGTAAACCCCATGAAGAAGTACTAGGATAGATAAAAACATTAGACAATTGTTCATAAAACTAACTCTTGAAATCCTATAAATTATATGTTTTATATTATATAAGTTAAAACACAAAATATATGCTCCTTGAAATATCTTTATTATTAGATCTAACTCTCTCTCATGAGGTAATTATATAAAAATTGTCTATAATGACACACTTGAAATGATATTATATGTGAGTAAAATATATTATATGTATTCTAGGATCCTCTATGAAGTGATAATATATTCATGCAGTCATTATACTTAGCTCACAAGGCTCTCGTCTAACTCTATGGACCAATATATTCAAATCACCCTTGTGAAGATAAGTGCTTCCCTCTTGTGATATAAATAATAACATGTGGTGATGTTTATCCATATATGAAAAATTGGGAGCCAATAATCCCATTTTGAGAGTGATATTAAAGCTCAACATCTTGAGTAAAAAGAAGATTCATAAGAAGGGATAACAGTCTAACTAAATGTGGTTTTCCCCGCATTGGTCTATTCTCATTGACTGCACACACAATGTTGTGTCGAGGATTATCACACTATTGTTGTGATGGATTTCCAGCTCAAGACATTCCATGTTCAATAAAGAGATAAGGGAGTGCGAGACACCAATATCTAAAAAATAATATAAAATTGTATAGTCTACTAGAATTGTACTGTGTACTATAAATATTATCAAATTAAAATTCTCAGGTATAGGTTGTATTGAATTCAACTAAATTGGTCCTTGGGAACATATTAAATCTAGACTACCTTTCGTAGGTCTTCTCTATAATTACTAATTATCATAAGGCTAGCTACCCAAGCCATGAACACCTCTCAATCATATCCTTCCCTTTTTTCTACGATAACCTACATGACATTGTGTAACTGATGATAAAGCTTGTAGAGATTTAATTCCTATAGAAACAGATTGAATGTTATAATAGAATTTTTAAAGACTGAAATTGAGGGTGTCAGTATGACACTTAAGAGGTTATTTACCATACTAATGCTTCATATTCCCCTGTCATCATTCCTAATGGAACACTATAGAGATTCCATCATAGATACTTTATCAGCCACATTTATAATGAGAAACCTAAAGGATACACTTCCTTCTATTGAAATAATTACTACCCTTCCTTGGAACCTAACCTCTATACCCATTATTGTGAGATTGTCTTGTGTTTTTATCAATGAAAAGAACCAGATTGATAATCTTAAAAAATATAGGTAGGTGAAACAAATTCACCTGAGAGTGGGGGGTGCACGTAAGTCCATCCTCAAAATTCATCACACATGATCTATCATCCCAAAAAAGTGTAAAAAATAATTATAGCTTATTAAAGCTTATTTAATAGTAAATGATGAAAAAATAACCTTGTTTTGGGTAAATGAACTCTCCACTTTGGTCTTATCCCAACATTTGATGAAAAAATTTATCATAGAAGGTGGTTTAAAAGTCATTCCTGGCCATGAAATGATGATGACCCACCTAGTTATTCACATTGACCATCACATCATTGAATGAAACAGCTTGTAGGTCGAATGATTGGCCCTCCTCTCTTGAAGAGTATTATAATATTATAAGATATGAAGAGTGGTCTCCATCCATGACTTATTATGCTGAAGAAAACCATCCCCTAAAAATATGGGAGGATTTTGTTACTAGATATTATGATTTAATAATCCATATTATTTGTAGGTTGTAGTATTCTCAAAACGGAATATATCAGATATAGAAAACTCTCCCAAAGCTGAGAGTCAGTTACGAGTTCCCATATCATAATATTTTCATCATTAGGAACTCCTAGAAGCTCAGGGCCCACCGTAAATGATGGATGGTCGTCACCAATATTCTAGCACATGTTATGAGGACTGCATGGTGTCATATCTCTAAAAAATATAAGAACATTACTAAAATATACACAAAGATACTATAAAATAACTAGAGGTACAATATCTTATGAATAATATAACACTACTGAAGGTATGTGTCCCCAAATACCCTCGAAGAAGGATTGGGTGTTGGTTATTGTTTCATTTTGATTCACAGGGGTTCTGGTAGGTTAGGGTTGACTCAAAATTTTCCTCTTCATTTACATGAAAAACATTATTTTAATAATTCAATATTTAAATTTAACATTTTCATTGATAAACATATGTATATATCTATATATGGAATTTCATTGTAAAATATATATATATTGAATTTTTATTAAACATAATGTCATTCTCAATTAATAAAAGATCCACCACATTATATATAAAAGGAAAACCTATATAATTTCATTCAACGCCATCTACAGTCTGTTTAAGAATGTAATGGGAAATATTTTATGGATGACCATGGTTAATTACACATTCTAATGGTTGAGGGGAAATAAAAATCATGAATTGAAATTTGAAATAACTCAATCATTGGAAAAGTGAAGACCATGTTACCGTAGGTACATAGCTGACATGGGTAAAAAATGGCTATTAAATATTCTACCATAAATATATACAAGAAAATACTATTTAGAATGTCATTGACAAATTAAATAAAAAATTAACTTATATTATAGAATATGTCAGTAACAATGACATATTTATATTAAATCCATCACTCAACAATCACTGGCAACACAGCTATGTGACTAGTGAAATGAAAAATTATTTCATATCATGTGAATTATTTGTGGTTATATTGATTCATGGGACAATTCCACTTTATGTACTTGGAAAAGTAATAATATCCACAAAAATATCAAAATTCTATACTCAAGTTATTCTCCCAATGGTAGAATGTTATCTACAACAATATAAAAAATGTATAACATCAATTCTAACCTTCCTATAAAACATGGTATTTACCCCATACATGGGTTAGCTATGACTATATATGGATTATGACAAAGATAAAACATGTTCATAAACTCATGTTAATATTTCCCACACAATAATTAAAAATAAAAAAATCATTGATGTTTCATGTAGTTTCTTAAATTGGGTTCCACTTCAAGGTTCCCCATGATGTTATGCCACCTATCCTCAAGCACTCCTTCATATATGCTAGAGGCTTCCGGTAATATCCCAATCTTCCACAGTAGACTTCTATTTTAATAATATAGTAGCGTGTGTTGTACGCAACTTCGAGTTCTAACACACTACAACCAATCAAACTAGCCATTATGAATAGTAATAACTACTTTTTGAAATTTTATCAATTTTAACTCTCAAAATGGACTTCATTTTTGGTTTTGGAATATAAAAATTATCTTAGTGTGAATTTTTGGTACTTTTGTGATAACATTCATATTTTGACGAATAATGAAAATTACTAAATTTTAATTATAAATAAATTTTTTAATCAGAATAATTAATAGTGATAAATTTTGAATTTGAGTGATTTCAAAGATACTTTTAATTATATATTTTACCATTTAATCCAATGTTGTACATTGGACATAATTCCACATTTAAACTAGAAATAAGAAAGTGCCAATCTTTTGATAGTTATTTTTTCTTAAAAACGCGCTTTTTATTTTGAAAACATGAATTAATTTTAAATTAATATTTGAAACTTCTATATTTTGAATATAGAAAAATGGATTCTATATTTGGAATCAAGAGGTCAAAATTGTGTAAATATGTTACTTATATTTTTAGACATTTTGAATAATTACTTTGTTAAATATTCTTTTTTACCATGGTTAAAAGGTAAATCCTGTAAATAAGGGTAAAATAATAATATTATAATAACAATTTAAATTACTATATCCCATGTCCTAACCCTTTTTAATGGTACATATCTGACCATGGGAATATTTGGGTTGATTTTGGGACCCCCTGGATCCACTTTTAAGTGATAATGTCACTTTATATTAATTAAGTTAAAGTAAATACAAAAATGACATATGCATATATCATTTATAAAAACAAATTTTACACAAGTTTATATATGATGTCATTTCGACTACAAATATTCATTAGAAAGATAAAATGATTTCCTACATAATTGTATTTTTTTATAATTTTTATACATTGAATAATTAAATTTATTTAAGACACAATAATGATGTAGTATTTTTATTATTAATGAACGAATCAAATAAATGGTATTATAAATGTTACAATAAATAGGATTTTATTGTTTTGATACCATAAAAGAATTTTATAGGTTATTATTACATGTTTTGATTGATTAAATGCACTTATTTTTTATTAATAATATTTTTTTAGACTTTGTAAAAAATCAATTATTAAATATTGTCAAAATTGACATAAAGGAATTTTTAAAAAAAATATTATATTATTAATTTATATAATATTCCAACAAATTTAAGGTTCTACCAAAAGAATTATATAATTATTGGTGTATCATTAATGAACCACTTGGGGTTCTCTTGAGGGTATATAGCATGTTTATTAACCATATACTATAAAAATACAAAGAGACATGGTAAATTTCAAACTATTTAACTAAGAGTTAAATATAAACATTAATGTTAATATAGTGACCCAAACCTATCTAAACTCATTTGGTTCAGTTTTTTTTCATCCCATAACCACATCATAATTTATATAATTAATTTTGGTGCCATTATAATCGAAAATGATTTTGTTTATAAAATAATATTTTATGATTTTTCCTAAGGTGCCCCTCACCCATCTAATAAAAGGGCAATTCCCCGTCTCTCAAATTCACACCTCCAAAGCCATTTTTATTGGAAAAAACCATCCCAAAAATCCTCTAAACGTACGTCACATAATCCTAGAGGCCCCCCTTTTGTCTGAA
Organism: Viscum album; assembly: GCA_963277665.1. Classification (NCBI taxonomy): domain Eukaryota; kingdom Viridiplantae; phylum Streptophyta; class Magnoliopsida; order Santalales; family Viscaceae; genus Viscum; species Viscum album. Next base: position 232,361,094 of record OY728157.1, on the reverse strand, counting down.
TGCCATCATAGGGAGCCATTTTGATCAAATAAAAATGAAGAACCTGAAAAAGAGGTGATAATTTCACCACCCTCTTTCATGTTCATTTCATCATCCACTTCTTCTTTCATTGTTATTTATATTCTAAAATAATAACTGCAGTATATTCTATATAATGTTATGTTGTTATAAATATGTTACAACAATCTTCATTATTGTATTCATCCACTGAATGACATGTCACCATACGTGCATACACATGGATTACCGTCTCCACGTCATGGTGTAATTGTTCTTCAATAGATTATTATTTGGATGGGTATAATAATGATGTGTAATTAATGTAAATAATAAATATGGAATGACTATGATTCTGTATATATGATATTCCATCCAATTTATATATTATATTAATATCAAAAGAATGATATTGTCGCTCGTGCGTACGTACGGATTACTGTCTCCATGAATGCGATGAGATTCATTCCCCATCGTATCCATTCAAGACTAAATTTCATTTATTGATTAAAAATATTTGTTTAGAGACATGATATCATTCTATATATTAATAATATACATCCCATCCATGACAAATATGGCTCACATAACAATGAATATAATGGAAAACGAATCGGTTTACACCCGAAACAATGATAATACTAAGATATTATTAACAAATAAATGTTAAAAGATCATATATGTATCATATTAATGTATATGTTTCCTGAATAATTCAATAACAGTTATTTAACCATTATACAGTAGGTTAACCTACCCTTGACCAAGGAAAATGTACAATGTAAGGGGTTTCTTATCTCACTTTTAACTTCTGTGGATATACTTTTGATACACATAATAACTCCATTGATAAATTCTCAAGTCATCGATATGAACATGATAAGAGTAATTTTAATTCAATCTCCATTTTTTGAGTTAAATATCCAACTCATTTGTGTTATTTTTACAAGAATATGTTTGAATGTCCTATGATTGATTTACACTGAATATCCAATCATATTGAGTTTATTTATAATTTTCACACATAATTATGTCGTTGAATTGTCCTCAACCTAAGGATATGGTCTTTATAAAATATTTCATCTCAATTTACATTACATTGAGAATTTTTTGTTGTTATACACCAATTCATTTTTATATGGTATATATAATGTAATTTGACATAGTTTATCCGGAATCCCTTTATTCTCATGATATTATAATGTTTTGATTACATTAATTATTTGTATTCATCCATCTTTAATTTGGATAGTATCTCTAACTAAAATATCATTTTAAATGTTTTAATGATTTTTTATTCTAAATCATTCTCATTAATGTCCATATTTGAAAAATAGTTTTAAAGAATTATCTAATTGGAAATTAATGTATTAAAATTAAAATACCTTTTATAAGTTTTAAGGTGGTATGGGAATATTTGACTCAAAAATATATTTTAAACAGATTCATGATAAATAGTGAGACTATTAAATATTTTCATAAAAAAGGGGATATTTCTCTCAAATTGTTTTGATGACTATTTTCATCTATGTCAAAATCATTCATTATTCCCAATTGAGGTTAATCTGTTACAATACGATCTTCCCTATTGTATTGAATGAGTTATGTTTTACTATGGATGTGTTATTTTTATACACTTCATGGTTGTGGATAAAGTATTGAAATTTCTTATGCTAGTTTTAATACGAATGTTTATGTTATGTTTCAAACATTTCATATGATGACTTCATTGGACATAGTAAGTGATGGGTGGAGCCCGCATTAGCTCCTCGATGCATCAGTAGGCCTCATGAGACAAACTAGTGTCTTGGCACAAGGCTTTGACAAAATCTTATTTGTAGTCTTGGCACGAGGCATTGACTATGTGTTTATGATAGTATGGAATTATTCATTCCATCATTATGAAAGTCGATATTGATATAGCATGTGATTATTCGACTATTAGAATATCCATGTGAATAAGTAAATGGCATTATTTGATTTTATATTTGCCATATTACATTTAAGTCCAAGTTTAAAAGGCTATTGTTCTATTTATATATACTGCATTAAATGTTTATGCTTATTTATGAAAGTTTTTTGCTATAATTTTATCCTTACTAAGAATCTAATATCACCCTTTCTATGTTTTATTTTTTCTAGGATGCAATGAAGTATAATATGATTGGCCTCCATGGATATTATAAGGGATCTCAGTGTTGTCTATGGAGACAATTTTGTTATAGTTTCCATTTTATAATGTAATGTAAACCTAATGAATGTATCTATTAATTCTCAGGCTACTAAACTAATCAGTCTTTCAATAATTGATCTTTTGTTATCATGGAAATGATACGTAATAATGCACCGGCTCTGGGCTTCTAGGGTCGGGATGTTACACATCCAACTAGTAGTGAGGTCCTATAGTGTGTTCATGGGGAGACTATTTCTTCATATCATTGTGGATCACAGTTGGTATAATAACAACATATAAAATAGATGAAGATGTATAATTAATGATACGTTATGTAAATAATGATAGACTATCACACTGAATATAATAACCAATATATGGAAAATGAATCTTATACAAAATAGTGATGTCATTTCATGTCTCTAAAAAACTATAAAATATGTGTACATGCATGTATACTATATATGCTATAAAAATGTATCGAAAAGTGCGAGACCACTATACTATATCACAATATTTGTCTTTGTCATCTGATACTAATCTCTATCATAAGATATTGATCATGATCAGGTCCCAAAGTGGGATTCTTCCCCTTCTCTCACCTCCATACATAGATTTTTTCAGGGAACCATCAGATTCCTAAATAGGGTGATGGATAAATATAATTAGGCCACCACAAATGGAGTCTATTCAATGTGTATAGTTAATGTAAACTTAGTATTTTTTAGGTATATATAAATATAAAAAAACAAAAATTAATAAATCATACCCACATAAGTGTCATCTATTGCCTAAATTTGTAATCATTTTATTAATTATATTGCAATTTATAATAAGTTCCAACCATTCTTTATATAATCAAGGTAATTTAATATTTTCGAAGGTGTAACCAAATATACTTGTAATGATGAAAATAAGAGAGTATCTAATGTAATGACCATGGAATCCATTACCTTAAGGGGTGAACCAACTCACTAATGACATAAAACCTAGAAAATGGGTCTAAGTGTAATATAAGGGGAAACAACCAAGGAATTACACTATAAATAATCCTAACTGATTCCATGGATCTCATCCAATGTAAGTACGAGCTACGACAGACAAGGCCCAATGTGGTGTATCCATCGTTCCAAATGTACATTGAAATCAAGCCAGATCCATGTAGTTAATCTAGGGAATCCAAATATTCATATGACAGTTAAGGGATCCTATGATGTCTTTTTGGTCATCCTATAGTAGATAAGGACTAGGTAAAAAGGGAATATCACCCTGGATATCATCTCCTAAAATTGGAATGTGGTCCACTCAGTTCTCATGGAATTCCCTTAGAAATACGAGGATAAATAAAGTACAACCACTCCTATAAACATAAAAAGGTCCATATAAACTAGTTACCTTAATAAAAATTCATTATTGAATTTAGTAAATGTATTACTCATGCCTTTTAAGAAATCAAAATTTTTCACTTCAGTTCACTACATACTATGTTAATGAGAAAAATGATATGAATCCATTTTAAAATTTCATTCTATATTCAATAACTATATTTATTCATTAACCTTTCATAGTCATGATAAGGCATGATAATGACATGAAACCAATTTCTATTCAGTTATAAATAACTATGAAAATTTATATATATGAGTAAATATACTTATAATTTAGAATTTTTACTTGTTCTTTTTCAAATTTGAAACACTTACCTTACAAGGTTCGTGTGATAATATACATGTACTAAACATTAAAAAATAATTTATTTTATAAATAAACAATCCCTTATTAAGAACAAGTCTAGATGACCCAAACAGTGGCACAAGTTAACCCATCAAATGTTTTATCAGAATATTAATGGTGAAAGCTAACATAGGGTTAATGGTATTGAGGATCCATCCTCCAACAATGTGATTCTCATATATATATATATATATAATGTGAGTTTAATGAATGTAATCAAGAAATATGAATTTTATAAGTAACACCTAGTGATACAAGCATATTCAAAATTTCAATAGTTTAAAAAATTGTGAGACATAGGGGATGAATCATAAACCACCTACCATATGCATGTAGTACTATCCAAATCTTGTATCGACCTTTAGTTTGGTCTAGATAAGAAGGAAATTGACAAATAAATCAATTCCATGAAAAAAGGCATATGATCCTATATAAAAATTACATCATTGAAAGAAAGAAAAATGATGAAAAAAGTATAAGGATTATAGAGATTACCCGGTGGAATACAAAAAGACCTGTGGTGGTTGAATCATACTACATAGGAAAGTATAATCAATGAACATATCTTGGAGAGAGTTTGAGAGCTCTAATGAGAAGAAATAGATGTAGCCTACTTATTGGAAGATAAAATTAGAAGGGGTAAATTTAAAAGATATTTATGGTAGAACAATTAAATTCACCCAAAAAATTATAAGGTCACAAAGTTTGGCTCCATGTCTGGCCAAACCATGCACAAACAATTTTATGTAAACTTCAATAAAAGGAGACCCACAATATTTGAAAAACCATTCACAAACCATGATAGTGTATCTATTAAAATTTTCATAACACCCACACATGTGCGTAGCCCTGGGATCATGGATATGGTGGACCATGTGCCCTACTTGGCCCTCTAAAACACTGCACATGATTTTCACAAACAATATGGAATGGGTCACATGGTTTCTAGTAACTGTGTATCCAATTTATTTTCCCAACTGATTGGGGTTCTAGGATTTGAACAATCCAAGGATAGCCCCGTAACATTATTAACCTCATTAGTCATCCATGTTAGTTCCAAAAAGCACTATTATAATGAAATTTAAAGGATCCATACATCATAGAAAGATTTGGTTCATACATATATTTTGAAAATATTTCTCTTCATTTTATTTAGAGTTTCAATTGATGTTATTTAATTCATAGTTCTTAAAATTTAAATTTTACCAATTAATTAATGGTATATTTTACAATCTCATGATTTATTGTAATTTTATAATATTAAATTCTTGAAGATGAAATATTATGATATATCATTCATGAAAACAATTAATTTTCTTTTCCTATAGATATTTTTGAATATTTCATTTTATAGTAAAATTTTATTATCTTTGTAACGTAAAATTATTGTGAAGTTTCAAAATAATATCTGGCATTATTTCAATATTCTGTAAAAATTTTATTTTCTTCAAGAACAATTATTTCTAAAGAAATTTGAAATATTTTCATAATTTTCAAATAATTTTTTTAATAAATTATTACTAATGTTATATTTTTTTCATAATATAATTATTCATTATTTACATTTCCGAAAAAATAAATTTATGGATTTTACCGAAAATGTGAAAGAAATCATTGTTTTAACATTTATGGTATGAATATAGTTTTCTGTTGTAATGAACAATCAATTTCTTAAAAATTATTATATAAAAATATAATGGATATTTTCAATGATTTTTTTTAAAATATTTTGTCAATAATTTTTTCAAAAAAATATTTTCATTCTCAAACATTTACTTTCCGAAATATTAACTTAATGTATTTTTAAAGTTTTTAATTCTTCAATAGAATCCACCCATTGTTTTAGTTATGATCCATTGAGGATATGTTGTATTGGTATCATAATTATCATTTATTTATGTGTTTTAATATCAGTATGAAGAGGAATGTACAATTTTATTATCTTTCACCATATTACAGTTGATATTTTTTATTATGATTATTTGATTATAGTACATCTTAAAATATGATATTATATTTTTCAATAATAATTTTTATGATGATTATGTTTCACTTCTTTCATATTAGTGATAAATTTAACTTATATTGTGATGTTTTAGTCATGGTTATATATATCACTTCAATGCATCTATATGTCCCACGAGACAATTGAGTTTGTTAAATTAGGTGGGTTTTGAGAAATATATTTTATCAATATTGGGAAATGTATTGATTGTATCATTTAGATGTCCAAAATTTGTCCTTCCTTAGTTATGATATTTTTTACTTATTTCTATGTGATTATTCAATTACTAATAATATCCATGGATAGATTTCAAACTATTGTGATTATTTAAATGCCTTTATTTAATCATCATTTATTTCTACCATATTATTCACAAGTTGTTGTTCAAATGGAATGTTTTGAATTTATTTACCTTTCCATATTGATTATTCTTATATATTCATGGAATAATTCCCTATTATAATACCCTTATTGTGAATCTGATGTCACCCCTTTATTATATTTTATTTTCCCTTGGATACCAGGGTCTGTTTTTTGATTTTTATATTGGTATAAAAAAATGGAAATAAAGGAGTTCACAATGAAAATAATTTTTTATATTTATTAATATGCACTTTGAAATTAAAATATATATCTAGTTTACCAATAATACTAAACTATTTATTCCTTTTTTATTCAGTTTATTTGTATCTACTTCTAATGTAATAATGTAAATATAAGTTCCAGGTTTCTATAGTTTGGATCTTTACACATGAAGAACATATTATTTTTTCTGAATCATAAAACACCTTCTTTGAAAATATTATATTTATGAAACATTAATTTCATAAACAATTTTATAATTTCTAATAACTCACAGTGTTCTTATTTAGATTTAATATTCTTATTTGAAAAATGTGATTATTATTGTTGCTGAATCAAATTAGAGTGATTTCGTGCATGCCCGATTTAAAATAATACATTTATTTATTCACTAAGAAAATGATCATGTTCCAAACATATCACAGTAAATGATGATTTTTTTCCTAGATAAACCATAATAAGCACTATTTTATTTACCTGTGTGGTATGTAATTAAAAAATATTATTCCATTCTCAATTCCTATCATATCCTCTTTATTTTTTAAAACTATTTATGAGTTAATATACAAGTGTAACTTTCATGTATAGGGTAATTTTTATCATGAGGTATCAATTGATGTGATACATAAGAAACAACCCAGTCTTCCTATGTTGAAACACTAAATAACCCCTTTAATGAATAATAAACTGAGATAAAATAGATACAATATTTGGATAGAGAGAATAAAATTATCTAATTCATTAATATTATATTTAGTTCCTAAAAATACTAATCACATTATTATATCTACATGAACCTAACTCATATTTATGTTAAATAGTTTATTTGGAAAGATAACCATGACATGTTTTCAATAAACCACCAATAATTGTTAGCTAATCCCTGAAAACTATGGATCTCAATAACTTTTTCATGTCTTGTACATTAATAAAATAATTATATTTACATGGATTAATAGTTAATATAACATTATTTATTTATTTAATGAGTATTTAAAACTTCTACAATCAAAATCCACATTTGATAAATATTAGATATTATTAAATTTAATTTTTAGTTTATTTGTGAATTATTTATTCTTTTTCTATGTCCTAAAAAACAGTATTATTGACCAAAATATCATCAATAAAAATATCAATAAATTTATACAAATTTTCATGGAAACTATTTTCATAATATCCAACAATATAAAGGGATAATTCATCATATAAAAAGTACATAACACCAAATCATTATTCCCCTACATAGTGACAAACTATACAATTGGGATGCAATCCACCATCACCATTAGCTAATGGTACCAAAAAATGGATCAATAATAGAAAAACACTGATCTCCATAGATTTTATCAAGAAAATAATTAATATAAGTTAAATGATACCTATTCATAAATATAATGTTAGTCAATTCTAAATAATCCATACAAAGCATCATGAAACAATATTTATTTTTAACAGATAAAATGGGGTACCCGATGGTGATGTGATCAGAAGAATGAATCATTTATCAAAAAATTGGTTTATTTAATTTTAAAATATCAAAATTTATTCTTAATACATTATATATGGTGTTTTTCATATTATATTTTAATACATCAATAAATTGATAGTGAATTCAATGGGATAATTACATATAATACTTGGGAACACATCAAGATAAATATCTCAAAATAGATTAACTATCAACACATGATTAATCATAATAGTTTCATTATTTTAAACAATATAATAGATAAAAATTTTATTTATATCTTTTAATAGTTTCCCAGATTTTAAATATGGTAACAAATTTAAAAACATTTTTAATCGAAGAGAAAATTATTTAAAAAAAAATTATTTAGATCTGTAATATATCTTTATTTGATATAATAAAATCCAATCCACCCCAAAAATTACATAAAGTTATTAAATTATCAACATAACAATGTTTTTAGTGAATACCATTTCCTGGATAATAACCATAATAACATTGTAAATTTGTGTTTCCTTAATACTAGACCATAGGTTTTTTACCAAAAAAATTTCTAGTTTTAATAAGGTTATGTTTTTATTTTAGGAAAATATTTCCATAAAATGAATGAATTTTTAATTCCCAATTCAAGTATTTCCTTAGTAAATTCTCAATAAATAAGTACTATACATATTAAAACTCTGTTCAATGGCCCCAAATATGCCAAATCCTTTTCAATGTATTTCACCACCCACATCTTCTTTTATTATTTCTACTCCATATCATTTTTTCTCTTCTTCTGGCATGCATCAGTATAATGTCTCATCTAATACTATATAATACACCATAATCCCAACATATGAAATTTGTTATTACCATTACAATGTTCTTTTTTTATGAAATCATGATACATATTTATATATATTACACAACAAAAATAACTTCATGTATTTCATAATACATTCCATTGGGGGATTTCTACCACACTTATCACAATGTCAATACATTATGTTCTTACCGTCAAATTTATTTGATGGATTCATCCCCATTTCCTTCCACCAATCCCATTATTTTCAATATATTTTCATAGAGTACTTAGTATTTAAATAATTAAATTTTATCTTCTAAACATTGTAAAAAAATTTCCCATTACATTTAAATTCATGAGAGGCTAGTGATAATTGTAACCTTAGTTTTAATCCAAAGTAAAAAATAATATATTTAACTCTCAAGATCCAAAATATAATTTAGTGTTCACCTTGATAATATGAGGAGGATATTTTCTTCATAGAATTAAATGAATCTTTCTCTTTCATCCTAAATTCCAACAATTTTTTCAATCATAAATCAAATTGCCATATTAAAATAATTATAAATGATAATATTCTTAAAATTTTCCCATTAAATAGTGTTAGTCTCTTTTTCACTATTAATTTTAATAATTAACCTAAAGTCATTTAACTAATCATGAAAATAGTAAATTTAAATAGTTAAAATTTAATGGTACAATGATCCCATGACTTTAAATATCTACTTCATGGAATTAATTCACCCACAAACTACTAAAGAGTCATAAGATCCACTAAATGTCGGAGGGTTCCCAATAATAAAATGACCCAATATCGACATTTTTATTTATGTTAGATTTTTTTATCGGTTGCATGGATACCATTATAATTTATATCCAATGTAAAATTATTCACCATAGTAAAAAAACTAATTACAAATTGTAACAAATATAGGTATCATATTTGAATGGATATTTCCATATTTGTTTGTACTTACATCAACTTCCATCTTTCCTATGTGAAAAAAAATTGTGAATTTAAATAGATTAGATATATTAATATTGTAATGGTAATTTTTTTCATTATAACTATAAATTGTAATATCTTAATAGTATTTACGTATATTCTCCAAACCCCTATAATTTTCTAATTTTTTTTGTGACGCCAACTATAAGGACCCATCCTTAAATAGCCCATAAATTATATTTTTAGAGAGTAATTAAATTTATTGCATTATAAATGATATTTTAGGTTTATATTTTCAGTGATTTATAAAAAAAAATACATCACAAAGTGGAAACATCCACTCAATACACATGATTCCCACAATAATATAGTTTTTGATACAAAACGACATATTTACCTGAAACAACATATCCATTTTCATCAGGTCCACATCCTTGTCAATAAATTTCCATAAATATGTTGGAATAACATTTAAAAATGTGGATTAGAAACAGAAATCTTAGTAATAGATATATAAAAATGAATGAATGATATTCATTAGTATATAAATACACAATTTTGAAAAATAAATTCATAGTCGTCATTGATATTAAAATAAATAATTCCTTACAAAATTAAATCATCATCACTACCCATAAAAATTATTAATATTTCATATGATATCCTATTAAAAAATTAAAAATCATAAATTCTTCTTTATAATAATGAAAAATGTTGTTTGTTTTTACTGATAATTATATGTCACAATTTAGAAGTAGTATAAAAATTCAATTAATCATAAGTTTGATAGCATAACTTTTAAAATAATATGATTTATATAAAAACATGAAAAAATAATTTATTATTAATATAGGTAACTTGGGACATAATTTTATTATCGCTCTTACGAAAACTCTTAAATATGCAATACCCTACCTTGTAAATTTAAATAATCTCATAATAGAAACCAATAGTACGTTAACTCTTTCTCTTTTCCCAATGCATTGGGGATATATATCATGTTCTCCCATCACCATGATCATTATCAAGGTAAACTATCATAACGAGGTATATAATGATCACTTAACATCAAATACAATTTTTAGGAACCATAACACAATAATTACACATGAATTAATTCATTTCCACCATAAAAACATAAGTATATTCTACACACACATCAGAAAAAAATTCAGGAAATCAGAATATATATTCTACTAAAATAACACTTGTAAAATACCTTAAATAATGGGAGGAATGGTATTTTTTATTTCGTAAATAATGGATTCTTTTAAGGGAATCCAATGACCATATGACTATATTTTTGTTGGAAAATATTTGATTTCATATGTGTTAAAATATAAAATTCCTTTCTTCCTATTCTTAAAATGGATGATATAAAATATGTAGAAAATATTCCTTTTTAAAATAATGGAATCAAAATAAAAATATACATAAAATTTAATTTATAATTAATATATTGTTATATAATTACATTCTAAATTTAATTGAACTAATACGTAAATTGAAGAAAAGGATTTATAAAATAAATCATTTATGTAATTAAAACATGGTTTTTCAAGTAAAATTCCCTTTACCTCTAGTCCAACTCATCACAGACATTCCATATACTAATGAATAAAAAAATTATAAAAATTAAAATTATTAATAACCTTTTCAAATAATAATCATTATTTTAATTTATTTATTATCATATTATTTGAAATTAAATAGTCACTTAACATTACATCCATTGTTTTGATGATATTCGTCAAATATGTACAAAATAACATTGGTTAGCTGAATATGTACCATGAAGTAATTATTAAATCATATGAAAAATAATAATAATGAAATAATTTTATATAGTTTTTGGTATTATTTATAATTTTATAATTTTCTATAGATGATTATTTAGAATGAAATAAATATGTTACAATGATGGGGACTCTATTTCTTACCAACCAATGAGTATCATTTACATTCTTAAAAGAACATGAAGGAAAAAAGTATATAATTTTATATCATTATATAATTTTGTTTCATTAAAAAAAATATTATTATTTCATTAAATAAACACATATATATCATCCATGTAATGTGGTGATGAAAAACAAATCACATCACTACATGAAAGTGGTACTAGAGACACCTAAAAAAGGAAATATGTTTTTACTATAGATGGAAATTTGATATCATCGATCATATATTTTACTTACATAATAATGAATATATCATGAATTATATAAATACATAAAATTCATCATTATAACTATTCATGAGTGATGGTGATAGAAAAATAATTACACCAGTTCATCAGGTGGTAGTTGTCTATACACAAAGACGATGGTTTCATATTCCATATGAATTAGGAGGATATATATATATATATTTAAGTTATTTCATTAATAAAATAACTACTCATAATATTTAGGTTGATGATGAGATTATTTTCTATATTTTGAAGAACATTTGATAGAGTTAAATTATGGAAAAACATAGTTATGGTTTATAACTCTTCAAAGGAAAACCCCCTTCGTATAATAACTAAATCCATCCTAGGAGGGATTTATGATCAATGATGTTATTTTATGAAATTTATTTGGGTATTACTAGTTTATTTTGATATGGTGTGGTTGACCCAAATATCCCTTAAATTTTGGATAAATGGGGGGAACCATATTATAACTGAGGGAGGTCAAATTCAAGGAACTTTTAACCTGTTTAAAATATATTATTATATTACTAGTGAAAAACTGTCTATAAAAGGGTATGATTATTTATAATAGATGATATATGGTCTATATATGTCCATACAAAATGGTTTATAATGGAAATTTTTTTCCTCTTATCAATATAGTTAACCCCCCCATAAACTAGTTTTAACTACAATCATGGTACTATATTTGTATTTTTTTATAATTAATTATAAACAAAAAATAGTTTTCCTTTTTACCATATAATAACTATATTAATTAAAAATATATAACACATTTTATAGGATGAAGAACCTATAAATTAATAAAAATTAGAAAAGTGCAACATGTAGTCTATAAACAAAAAGTGTTTCACAATAAAAATATATGCTATACGATTTATTGAGTGGACTAAAATGGTTCGAATTACATATATTGGGATAAAATATACAATAATCCAATGAGGGCTGAAAATGGGGTATTACACGACGTATATCTCAATGCTCATGATGTGTACTCAAAAAACCCCACCTGGGCATGTACTGTGGATGAACGTGGACTGTAAAAGACCAAGAACATAACATGTAATACATTTACATGGAATATACCCTACACAGGTTACCTAAATATTCCCTCATACGTCCATACCATGTATTTTTATTTCCTGTGTACTTTTACATGGTGTGAGACCCACATGGTGTCTGGTCGTGTACTCTACAAGGCATGTTCCCCTTACACGGGCAGCCTGGTTGGGTACATGTCGACATGGATGAGTACGGGTACATATGATATAGGACCCATACATGGTGTGTAAATTGACAAGTTTATCTTCCCAAAAAAATCACACATGGTCTGTGTTCCCTGCACCACACACCATGTCGATGGGTTTCCCTAAATAGAAAACCGTCTGAGGAACTTGAAATCCCCATTATTATCCTCAATAAAAATAGATCAAAACAAGAATGATCAAAAAATAATATTGATTTAAAACATTTAATAGTAAAATATATGAGGATATATGTAAAAATACATAAAATTGAACAACCATTGGGAGGAATCTACTGAAGCTCCACCCATTTTTACAATCCACAGTTATCGCATGATGATCTAGTACATCTTGAGATCCATGACAGTACGTCCATATATCCCAATATTTTTTTTCTCACTCTCCATATTTTTTCTCTTAGTCACATGAAGGTGAAGTTTAGGGCTGAACACAAGAATCCATGGATGGAATGGATAGAAAATAATGAAATGTAATGGATAAATGTAAAATAAATAAAAAGAAAAACTGGCCTAGACCATCCCTATTGCCCAACTCATGTTTATAGCAATATTTAAAAAAACTCCCCATTTTGGAATAAAATGAATTTAGAGAATATAAATATGATACTCATTTCATAATATAATACCAAAAAACCCTATGTGAATAAATTAGTACAAATTTTATTAAATATTAATTATAAATTATTCCTCAAATATAAAAACAATTTATAAATCTACCAAACTAGAGCCATAGGGAAAATATCATATTCCAGGACAAACATTGTGGTCAAAAATTTTATCTTATATAATATTCTTAGGGGAAATGAATATTTTAACCATTATGATAATCTAACGAAAAAAAATTAAAATTTCTTCCCAAAATTACCATCTTGAAGAAACGGTTTGTTACAGTAACTAAAATATAATATCTGTAAAAATATATTTCTTTAGTTGTAAGAGAGTTTGGAACTATGAAACTAAATGTCACTATATAAGAACCAATAAGTTAAATATTCACCAACAACCATACAAGCAAGGAAAATCATATTCACCTTACACTAATGTTTTGGATACTAATTTTCTTATAATGATTTTCTAGTGACCAATGGCTTGTATGTTTTCACCAAATAATAGATATTTATTTATAAATAAGTACCCTTGGTTGTATGATAATTATATAAATCATTTTCATGGTTTTTAAAATTTAATACTCATGGGGATGGATCTACCCAACTTAGTAAAGTCAATGTAAAATTAGTAATATATTATATTTGTTTATAATCTTCTTCAAAAAAATTATATACAGAAATATTATTCCACATTCCAAATAAAAACATGAAAATATATCATTTCATGATTAATTATGATTTCAATATAGAAATTATATTGATCTTATGATTCAAATTGTGAGGATTATATTATTTAATTTTATTAAATATAACACATTGAAATTTTAATATATGTGTTCCATTAAATAAATCAATATATTTTATTTCTTGCTCCAAATGCAACACAAACCTAACAAAAATTACATATGTATAGATCAAAAAAACATATCTATTTTATTATCATGGGTAAATCGGAATAAAAAATTTATTAAATATTTATCCAAATAAAATATAGAAAACCTTATAAAAAAATAAAATTTATTTTGTATAGCGTATAAATTTAGAAAATAATGTTATTATTTCTATTATATTTTTGTTAAATTAGTGTTTTATGTTTTTAAATTAATTATATTATTATTAAAATGGATAATTATTTAGTTAATATGTATAATATATTATCAATAAATTAATAATAAAATGATATGAAACAAAAATCAATAATAGATGACATTTTAAAAAAGTTATTTTCTAATATGAAAAGTATTTTAACATGTCATGGTATTTTAATTCAATATTTAATTGCCATATTTAATTTTTTTTTCAAAAAATGTAAAATATTTATTTAATTATTCATAATAATATATGATTATGATATTTTTTCGAACATATTTACTTTTTAGTTGAATAAAGAGAAAACCCATACATAAAAAATCTATGATTTTTATGGAATGATAAGGATATATTAAAAACAAAATCATATAAAAAAATGAATAAAAATATGTTTTATAAGAAAAATTATATTTTATATATTATAATTTTTTATTTAAAACCCAATATTTTAAATTTTATATAAGATGTTTTATTTTCAAAAATATTATTTTTTGTATATTAATGATTTTTACTTTAAAATTATTGTTTATCCCATTTAGAAATTAAATAAAATGATATAGATTGAAAACATATATTCATTGGGTTTAAATAATCTAATAATTGTGACTTTATTTTGATGCATAATGATTAAGTTACTTTAGGTAAAAACTAGTTACTCATGTAAATTTTGAAATGGTAAAAGTAATAATTTGTAAAGACCCAGAATTCCCATGTAATTTTTTTTAAATATATGGAAATTTTACGAGTCTTCAAAAATTCAGGATGCGTGATTCTGAGGCCTAGAGTGCCTAGAAATAATTTCTGAACTTTTGTTCAGGTACCTTTAGTAAACATGCGAGCGAGTTTTTTAATCTTTGGAACTTGTGCTCCGAATTGAAATCTGAGGACACCATTGAACTTGCAGCACCAGTATTCGCCTATGAAGACCTCCACCTCCATCGTTGTGGGTCGAGAATGAAAATAGAGTTTTTTGTTTTTTTGTGGAAATGAAAAATAGAATAAAATAAAAATTTTATTTAAATTCTACTAAAACCTCCCACATGTGAACATTGTGGTGGTTGGGACCACAAGAGTTTTATCCGCCAAATTGAATGCTTAGTATTGGGGACCACATGAACTAGTGAAACTCCCAATTCAATGATTTGTGGTGGGGACCACCCGAGTCCCTCATTATGGGGGGAGGAAACCTCTCAACTACATCTTTAATCTAGAGTTGACACTTCAATTCCTCCTTATTTATTGTTCCAACAAACAAAATTTTATTATTCCAACTTATGTAATTAATTAATCCAATTAGAAATTACGAGAACAATTAAAATTGGGGAAACAATTTTTTTGTGGGGTTTTTCTTTTGAGAGAATTCGTTGGAAAATGGGAGAGCTCTTGGTGGGATAAAGCTTTCCAAATGAGAATGCCAACGAATAACTTCTTCCACGAAGAACGCTCCACCGACGAAGAACACCAACTTTGACTTCTTCTTCCGAATACCCTTCAAGGAAGAGTGTCTATGACTACTATGAACCAAAGCATGAGCTCGGAATTGAAGGTGTGTTGAGGGAGAGACAAACGTCAACAACATCACCTTCTTCCTCATCGACGTCAACAAACGATCAAGGTAGGGGTTCATTTGTGAAAGAATACTTTTACCACGTTCATTCCTAGATTTATTTTTCGGGTTTTGGAATAACTCATTATGGGAGTATGTGAAGATTGACGTTCTTCTTCAAATTCATGTTGAGCTATATGCAACCACCCTAACACAGACGGTGCGAGTCAAACAAAAATGGCCTGACCTGTCTGCAAATCTTGTGATGATTTGTGGTGTTGAATGTGATGAAGGCAACAACGCAACAACCCCGCACCATGGCCCCAATGGCCTTGAAACTTCCTCACCCTCGTGCCCCCTATGGCCATGCCGCTCTGTGGAACCCACTGCCACCGCACCTCGTGGTTCCGCCGCCCTCAGCCCCGCCGTGCAGCCCACGACCGCCGCCGTCTGCTGCACCGTTTTCACTGTCCGTGGAGCCCCTAGCGCCATCTTCCAAGCCATCAGCGCCATCTGCGGAGCCACCGTTGCCGACCGGGTCAAGCCACCCTCGCCGTCTGGGCTGAGCCTCCATCACCATCTGGGCCGAGCTGTCGCCGCTGTCCGTCGGCCTACCATGCCATCTACATCCCTCCGAGCCACCCTCCCTGTGTTGCCCGATGCTCTCCAAGCCACCTGAGCCACACCGCCCACGACCCTCTGAGCTACCCGCGGCCTCCACCATCCCAGCTGAGCCGCCCCGGCCGAACATCACCACGGCCTCACATCGTCTGCGGCTGAGATTCGCCGTGGCCAAGACGCCCTCACAGCACCCCCTTGTGGCCGAGCCGGCCTTGTGAAATCCCCTCACGGCTGAGCCGCTCCGCGACCCCTCACAGCCTACCGGGCTAAACCTAGTGGGTCGGGCTGCATAGCGGGTCAAGCCGATCATAAGGGTTCAGGCCACCCAGTGGTTCCGGCCAGGTCGGCCCAGGGAGGGTCGGGACTGGTTAGTCAGACCGAGTCAGATCAGACCCGAGACCACTACAACCCGTTTACTTTATTTTGTCCATAACTTTGGCACCGGACATCCATTTGATGGATCATTACTGGCACTGGAAATCATTGAGCAAGATGGTTCCTTGGAGTACACCCCAATGCAGTTTTGTATTATCATGGGGGTACGGTCTGGTTGGATCGATCATGAATCCAACCGGGGGCGTGGAACTAAAAGGCTAATAACTCAACGAATAGGAATCTGATTGACGAACCATCTATTAAGTTGTGACCCTTATGTCATGGAAGTACTTTGAGATACTTCATCATTTGACATCGTGGTAGTTTGAAAATAAACCACTGGCTTGGGGAGCAGACTCCCCCAGAAACGAGCAAGCCTAGTGCAGAAACCTGGTAGTTGGCTGTGATGAGAAGTGTGCTCCTAGAGGTCTGATGTGGGTCTTTTCAGAGCGATCCTATGCAGGTTAGCTCCCTGGAAATACTATCTGGGTCACCTCCTAGAAATCCTGTGTGGGTCAGATCATAGTGATCCTATGTGGGTCAGAGAAAATGGTCATGTGCAGGTCTGCTCCGAGCGATCATGTGCATGTTTGTTTTCAACAGTTTTCCTTATAATATCATGAGTCAGCTCACCAGGTATTACATATGGATTGTGGAACACCTATTTTCTTTTCAATATGCCTCCACGCAGATATCCATCTAGGGTTCCAATAGTAACACACATTGATATCCTAATGAGCTATGAGGCCTCAGTGTCGGGCCCTTTTCGATTAGAGGCACCAATATTACCTTTCACCATTTGGAAACCAATACCACCATCCCCAGCAGCAGATGGTGGACGCTGCATGAGCACATTTCACGAGTTTCTGTGCTAGAGGCCACCTAGTTTTAGGGTAGAGATGGCCCCACAGGTGGCTGAGGATAGGCTGGAAGCTATTTTGAGAGTCTTCTGACTGGTAGGGACACGAAGCAATCTCATGGTGATCCCTGCTTCTAGCATTCTATAGGTAACAGAAGACAGATGGTGGAGCTTGATGCTCCATGTTCACGATGATGTAAAGATTTTCTAGGCAGACATTGAGATTCGGTTTTGGGTAGAGATTGTCCCAGCGATTCTTCATGCAATACACATAGAGTTGCTACGTACTCTGCTGTAGGGCAGGATGATTGTGGATCAGTACTGAGCGAGGTTCACTGAACTCTCACTTTACTCCACAGATATGGTATAGGACCCATTATTTGGGGCCTAGGACTTTGAGTAGGGACTCAGGATGGAGATCAGTGGTTTGATGATCTGACACAGCATCCCGACGTAAGAGGGGGCGTTAGGGAAAGCCCACCAAGTGGAGAGTTTCCATGCTGAGTAGTCACACGTAGAGAGACCCACAACTGAACCTCACGTAGTGGAGTCTTCTAAAACTGGCAGTAGACAGTTGTCGCAGATGTTCGAGAGGACCAGAAAAATAGGTGGACGACCACATGGCCCAGGGTCGGTTGTGCGGAGCACCGAAGGAGGAGCTAGTCATGTCAGGAGTAGGCAGTGTTATGCATGCAATGGGTAGGGTAACATGGCTCAGGACTGTCTAACCAGCCATATAGATGATCAGCAGACGATCGAAGGACCTCCCAGGCATAGACAGCGTTTCGATCAAGGAGATCCATAGGGAGCAGACAGATGGGGCAGAGGAGATGGTCGTGAAGCTGGCAGTGGGAGATGATTCGAGATCTTACCGCCACCCTAACTAGGAGGTCCACCTCGGCCACAGGGAGTAGATGGACATGGTTGAGCTCAGCTCCAGGCAGCTGAGGCATATGACCACAATGCTCTAGAAATGATACAAGGTACGATCTATGTCTACTCTACCTTAGCTGAAGTACATATAGACACATGTGTCAGCCATTCATTTATTGCCACTTCTCTCATTCGGAGCTCAGATATTCTGACAGAGAGGTTGTCTCGATCATTACTGCAAGAGACTCCTACGGGAGCTGATTCGATGATTACGCACTTTTTTCATCCGTGCGAGCGTACTGTAGGAGGCGAGAGATTTGGCTGGGATCTCTTTGTAGCAGCATAGAGGCTTTATAACCTCACCTTGGGTATAGACTAGTTATCTACAGTCCATGCACATATATACTATATTAGGCACAATGTATGGTTTGTCTGCATGGATGGGACCATGTTTACCTTCACAAGTGAGAAGAGAGCCTTTTCTACACAGGATGGACTTAACTGAAGGAGGGTGCAGTCGATCACTCATCAGTTGGCTAGCCTTACCCTCGGAGCGGTTGATGTGGAGAGTCTGAATTATTTTGTAGTGGTGGACCAGTATGCGGATGTATTCCATGATTATGTTTCCATTAATCGTCCATCTAGAGAGGTGAACTTTTACATTTACTTGTACCATGGGAAGGCATCAATATCTACACCAGTGTATCGGATAGCCCCATGGAGCTTCGCGAGCTGTGGGTAGAGCTATTGGACTTGTAGAGGAAGGGATCCATCTGGCCTAGTGTTTCTCCATATGAAGCCCCAATTTTTTTTTTCTATGAAAGAATATGCGAGCTTGGGGATTTTGGATGATTATCGGTGCCTGAACCAGGTGACCGTGAATAACAAGTACCCACATTGGAGGATTTTCAACCTATTGGATCAGCTAAATAGAGCCTAGTGTTTCTCAAAGATAGACCACAGATCTGGATATCACTAGCTCAGAGTATGAGACAAGGATGTGCAGAAGACGGCCTTCAGGTGTCGGTATGTCCATTATGAGTTCTTTTTTATTCCATTCAGTGTAACCAATGCTCCAGAAGTGTTCATGGGACTCATGAACATGATCTTTTAGCCATACCTTGATCTCCATGTAGTTGTCTTCATCGATGACATTTTGATCTACTCAGCTACTAAGGAGGAGAATGCCTATCGTTTGTGGATAGTATTGGATACACTCTAAGAGCACCAGATTTATGGTATGCTCTCAAAGTGCCAATTATGGATCCAAGAGGTTCACTTTTTGGGACATTCCATATCGGAAGATAGAGTTGAAGTGGATCTAGAGAATAATGAGGTGGTACTTTCTTGGGAGCTACATAGGAGTGTGACAAAGGTACAAATTTTTATGGGTTTGTCTGGATACTACCAAATATTTGTGCCAGATTTCTCTAAAGTTGCAGCACACCTATCAGCGTTGATGAAGAACGGTAAACCCTTCGTGTGGTCGAGGAGATGCCATCAGTGTTTTTAGGAGTTGAGGTAGAGGTTGACTAGTGCCCCCATATTGAGGCTTCCAGAGGAGGGTGTAGGGTACGTAGTTTTCTGTGACACATCAGGGATCAGACTCAGATGTGTCCTGATTCAGGAGTGAGTTGTGATTGCATATTGTCCTCAACAGCTGAGACAACATGAGAAAAACTATGCTACCCATGACCTGGAGTTGGCATCATTGGTCTTCTCCTTGAAGAAGTCGTGACACTGTCTGATGGGAGAACTCTTTACATTGAACTCTAATCACAAGAGTCTTTTGTATATATTCTCTCTGAATGACATGAACCGAATACAACAACATTGGAATGAGTTCTCTGGGAATATGAATTAGATATATTCTATACGCATGGGAAGGGTAATGTTGTAGAAGATGCACTCAGCTGGAGATCCGGTATATAGCTGCTAGGCCAGGCGACAGAGCAGCTGGCCACTTTGCAGATATCCATTATGGATAGAGAAGGAGTAGTTTTTCTCCAGTATCTTACAGTCACTCCCCCACTTGTTCAGCGAGTCACGGAGGCTCATCGTGCGGACACTAACTATGAAGCTCAACGTGCTAGGATATCCACAGGGAAGACATTTAAAGGATTTTTTGAAGGTGGGGAGCACGTCACCCTTTTCAGAGGATGTATCGTGGTACCCGTGTAGCTTCATGAGTATCTGTTGATGGATTTCCACACATCCCCTCTAGTGGTACATCCAGGAGTGGCGAAGATGTAGCAGGATATCCGAAGACAACACTGGTGGATGGAAATAAATAGATGCGTAGTAGAGTTTGTCTCTCGATGCCTCACTTGTCAGCAATAAAACTAGGATTATTAGGTACAATCAGGCTTCGTTCAGCCTCTAAAGGTCCTAGAGTGGAAGTGGGATGGAATATCTATGGACATCGTGATAGGACATCCACATACATCTAGGGGTCATGAATCTATTCGGGTGATCATCAACTAACTCACCAAGTCGGTCCACTTCCTACTGATCAGGGAGAAGAGTTCAGTAGAGAGCTTGGGACGCCTGAATGTGCAAGAGATTGTACTGCTACATAGAGTACCATCAAGTATTTTCCCCGATTGTGTTTCACATTTTACTTCTCGGTTATTGAAGGGGATTCTGGAGTCTTTAGGGTCACAACTTCATTTGATCACCGCCATCCATCCTCAGACGTATGGTCACACTATGTGGACTATTCAGACCCTTGAAGACATGTTGCATGCTTCTGTCCTCGACATCGGTCACAGTTGGGAGGATTCTTTACCTTTGGTAGATTTTGTACAAAACAATAGCTATCACTGCACCATTTGGATGGCACCTTTCGAGGCATTGTAGAGGAGACCTAGCAGATAACCATTGTGTCGTAATGACCCAGGGGAGTAAGTACTAGATGGACCAGATATGGTGCATGCTACCATAGAGAAGGTTCACATCACCTAGGAGAGAATGAAGACTGCTGAGAGCGGGCCGAAATCATATGAGGATAGGACATGTGGACCTCTAGAGTTCGAGAATGGTGACCACGTCTTTCTATGGGTCTCACCTTGACGAGGATTATGCAGTTTGGCTGATTCGATAAGTTATCTTCAAGATTCATTGGACCTTTTCAAGTACTCATCAGAGTTGGCGATGTGGAATACTAAGTATCTCTCCCACCTTAGTTGCACCGGGTGGATGACGTCTTCCAAGAATCTTTGTTGAGGATATACATGCACGAACCTTATTTATTTAATGAATTTATTTTAAATAATTATGAAATTTTCTGAAACTACATAATGAATCTTGATAGAGGTAAGGGTTTTTCATCTAAAATTCTGACCTTTATGATACGTTTTATATTATACACCTAATTTCATTAGTATAAATCACATAATTCTTATTTTTTATATCATATAAAAATTATATTTTATTCTAGATATTTTATGTGTAACAACATACCATTAATTGTATGGCATTTTAATCTTAATGTTTCGGAATCGGTAAGGGAACTCTTGGACTAAATTCTGATTCATCGAGATATGTTACATGTTATGCACCATGATTATTTTTCATGGTTTCCAATTTATATATTATCTAGTAAATGTATTATAATTTCTTCCATTTAATTATAGGATATACTAATCCAACTTTTTTTGTTTATTCATATATATTTTGAATCAGGTGTTACCGATTCATAATTTTTTTGGTAATTCAATTTTCTTTTACATTGTTATGATAATTTGGTTGTACTTATTCCATATAATTTTCATAAATTCAACCATATGAAAATATTATTATGTATTTTCTCATATTTTTTTAATTTTTACTACATCATTTATTTTAAATTAATCATTGTTCATAGTTTAATTTTTCCATAAGGGGTATTAATAACGTAAATTTCTATAAATCGACTCAAAAATGATTCATCTAGAACATAGATTTTACATTATTTTTTATTCCTACCATAATATACTAATATATTCTACTATTATAACACTATTTGGGAAACTTATGTTTTACAAAAAAATTTATAACTCTTCCAAATATTTGAATATTAATAAAAGGTATTTCGAAAATAAAAAAATTGATTTTCCATTAACATTTATATTTTTTAATTCTATAATCATTTGAAAAAAAAATATATAATTATTAATAATGATTATTAGAGATACTTTATAAATTAATTTTTTTTTGAAATTTATTTACCTCACCAAGTAAAATGTTACATTTGAATGTCACATATAAATTTATGATTTAATTCAATGCTAATAATGTTTTAAAAAATTTATTTTATGGTTTTTCATTCATTTACCATATTATTTTAAACTCGAATAACCCTAATGTGGGATATGATCAATGACTTATCAATATATATATATCACTTGTTGGATTGAACTCGTGGTACAAAACAATTCAATTCTTTATCCCCAAACTTGTGATATCGATTGAAGAATTATTTTTCCATTGGTGGTTTTCATTTATGTAATCACCCTTATATATTTAATTTGTTTCACTGGGGAAATGTTCATTTGAATCAAATCCCATTTTTCAATTAATGGTTTATGATAAATTTTTCCATCATTAATTAAAATCTATACTCCGTAACCCATATGGTGTAAACATATCATTTTATAAAATTCAGATAGGGTGTTGTTCACCTATATAGAATTATTATATATTAACATGGATAATGTTATTATAATTTATTATGTTGTTAATCGAAAATGGATGAATATGGAAGGTTAATTATGAATTATTTTACCTCAACTTGCATTCATACGCTAGTAGAAAAATTGAGTTTATCTTCATGGATTTATCATTCATAATTTAAAAACAAATATTAAAATGTTTATAATGTTTGATACATAAATAATTGAAATAAAAAACAATTATCAACAATTTCAAATATTATTTATTTACATAATTGATATGAAAACCCTACTACATTGGTTTTCAACATTAGTTAAATAAATAACTGATGATAAAACCTCGATATGTGAAGGGTTTTAATATTGGTTATTTTTATAACTAGCCTGAAAACCATTTCAAATTATGGTGTAATGTTTTTTATATAAATTTAATTTTTCAATACACAAATGTGATAAGTATTTTATCATTTATTATTTATATACCAAGATTTGATTTTAAAATTACTTTATTTTGTAATCAGTATTTCTATTTTTTAACATTATAGTCTCAAATTTCTAAATCCCACCTGTTTTTTAATTTCTCACCACCAAACATATATTAATATATATTTTATCACTTATATTTCTCCCTAATTCACTATTTTGGATCAATTCCTCTTCGATTTACATGAATGTTTCATTAATTCACCATTCTATGATTTCACCTTGTTATTTATTCTGGTGATTTAGTTTCTTTACTACTTGTATACATCATCAATAAACATGTTGATGATTTATTATTTTATGATAATTAACAATTGTTTGGAATAAGTTATAATGATAAATCATCCTCAATATTTTAACCAACTAGAGTTCATAATTCCCTATTAACCCTCAATGTTAATGTCACCATAGTTCTTTCTCGAAATGGGGAAAAATATCAAAAATGAATATGTTGAATCAAGTAAAACATCCATAAGAAATGAAATTAATTACATTCCTTAAAATTATTTTTCTTTTTTATTTAGATTATTTAATCTATTGTTTATATTTTCCAAGATTTATTCCAAATGAGTTGTATTCATCTATATTTATAAATAATACCTTCAACATTCCACCTATGTTATTTGGAAATCCAATACCGAAAGTAACATTCAACATCTATTGTCTATAAAATCATTATCTAAATTAAAAAACTCCCATTTTTAACATGATTTATTAGATATATTGGCACCAAAATCCACGAAAACATATTTTTTAATTTCTATTTACTTAAAAAATAGTAATAATATCACATACAACATCAGATAAGTTGGGTTATGATAGAACAAAATATATAAAGGTAAAATAACATACGTTTCAATCTATTATCTTACCAGTTTCTAGATGGGTTATGATAGTTTTTTCTATTATATATATATGGGTAAGAGTTTTAAAAATAATGATGATTATTTAATACAAAATTCTTGTACATTCTGTATTGAAATTTTATATTTTACTTTATATATTTAACCATTTTATATTCACTATTTTGTTCGTTAACGAATGGTATGAAATTTGTTGTTGAATATTATTGATAGTTAATTTTTATTTCACAATTTAGTGGGTGATCCTAACATTATATATTTTTTCAATGCATCGATATGTCCCATGAGAAAATACTAGTAGGGTTCTGGTTTATTCCTCTCCCCATATCTGTATGGTGTCTCAGAACAGTGCATTGACCATACATTTTTAATACCTGAAATTATTCATTACAATAGTATGAGATAATTAATAATACTTATCCATGTTTTTACACATTTATATTATTATATAACTCTCTCAGTTTCTATTAATTATGGAATTATACTAATTATTTAATCTTACTATATTCTATATTCCATGATTTTTTTCTTGATATTCTCAGTTACATAGTTCCCTTACTAAGTGTTTTATAACACCATTTTATATTTTCAAATTTCTCTAGGATGTGAAAAATTGTATTACACCTGATATTACCAAAAGAATAAAAAAATTTACGGAATTTTGAGAGATGATGACAGATTATTATTGATTAAAAAGTTTCTTCTGTAGTAGTAAAATTAGTTCCATAGTCGAGAAGCAAATGGTTTTTAGTTGTTTCTCAAAATTCATAATTATAAAAAAATATAAATGTAAATTTTATTGGGGATGTATGTAGTGAAATATGTATTGTATGTCATGTAATAATGGGATAGTGATATCCATGAAATTACAGCTGCACTCAATATAAAAATGTAAATTTAGTGTTTATAGAATTATTTCTGAGAGTGTGGGTCCACAAAATCGTAATTAGACTATTCATTAATATTGTATTTTCAATGTCCATATAATTTTTATTTTTATCATATCCATTTAACTATTTACATACTCTAGGAGGTTTTTGGGTCATATTTCACTATTTATCACCTATATTGGGACATTCATTTTCAAAACATCAAATCTCCTTGAATTTGAGGCCCTAAAGTGTGTGTGGTACAATAGTTGATAATTTCATATCCTCAGTAATATTAAATAGAATATTTACCCCCTAAAATGGATATGATCTATATTTCCATGATTTCTTCATTTGAATCACATTATTGTCTTATTCATGTGATATCTATGGTGCTTCCTATCACATTATATTCATTTGGGAGGTTTCATTTTCATTTGGAAATGTGATTTATATTTTTAAATTCCATGGAAAAAATTTCATAATAACTTATATCGATCAATGGGATGGATCTAAGTCCACAACTTTCATTTTGACTATAATTGCACATCTATCAATTTCCTCGCATATACTAACATTTGGTATGGTTAGTGGCCTTCTATGAATTAATTTAGGAAAGAAAAATATCAATCATCCATTCATTAATTTACAATAATAAATTATGAGGCTTACATTTTCACTACGAGACCTATCAGAGAAAATATGGCAGGTGAAAGGTTGGGGTAAGAACTCTAAGATTTCCTCCAGTAGGATTGATACTAGAAACATGTGCCAATAATATAAAACTAAAAATAATAACCCTTTTTAATGATACTATGAGAATACACACCAAAAAATACATGAATAAGTGAAAAAGAATATAAAAAATTATTATGAAATATAGAGTAAAATAATTCATGTAATAACTTATAGAAAATAAATTTGAGTACTAAAATATAAAAAAAATTGAAAGGGAAAATACACACCCAATGAGAAATAACTTCGCAACCTGAAAAAAAGTAGAAAAATAGGGACACTAGGGGTTCAAATATATGTATCTCTATGTCCACCGCCATACACAGTCAATAATCTCATGAATCACTATTCTCTTCCAATGTCATAGTTGAATTAATTGTCTTCTCATAATACATGACACATTGGTAAAAATCATATATAGGGGTGATTATATATATACCTATAATGATTCCCCAACAACCAAAAAGGGAGAAAATAGAAATATACAACTAGTCAGCTCATACCGTAAGAAGAGGGAAATGATAAACCAATACATACATATTTTCTCATAATAAAAACTAGTAAATTGAGAAAGGGGTATATCCATCTCACAAACCAACTAAAGTCAGTGAGCCTTATCATCTCCAAAAAAGTACATCAATATTTCCATGAATCATGCATAGCCACTCTAGAATCTATGTGAAGGGGCCACCCCCTCATCACTATACTTCATAGCTGAATGAGATGAAAAGTCAGTGGAATACCATCTCTACACAAAAGCTAAAAAAACCATGATTACAAATCCATAGATAAGGAACCCATTCCAGACATTGGGGTAGAACCGAATCTACCAATATAATGATAATATAGTATCTATTATCTAGTGTGATAGGGGAGTACTAACCCCATCACAACTATGATGATATATCCATTATCTTTTCCATTATCAGACATCTCTTAGAGAAACATAATTATCAGAAGTAGTCACATAGTACATCATATTCAACAAATAAAATATACCACCAGGAAATATATAATAAAACTCTAGATAAGATACATATAGAACACAATATGAGTCTCGAAGTTGGTGGTAAGAGAGGTATGTTTATGGGGTAATACATTGCATTTATGAGGGTCCACATAGTGTGTGGCCTCATCTCACAATCATGTTGTATTATCCCATGGTCAAATATTGGGATTTTATTTCAACTAACATAGTGTTCACTAATTATACATGGAATGTGTCAACTACCTAGGTTCTACCCATGTTTTTTATTGTCCCTATGTTCATTATCCTGTGCATATCAACCAGGTCATGTGTGGGTATCCCAGTAGTGTCGGGGAAGATGGGAATTACCATATACTCTAGTTATGTATGGGTTATTAGCTATATCCATGCCTATATGCTGTCAATGAACACATGGATCCACTGTCAAAAATTCACATGGATTTTCGTGTGTTCCCATGGTGTGTAGTCTTTCACTCTTCTAGAAACCCTACCTTATGCATACATGGGGCTACATAACATGTGTTCTTCATAGTAGAATCCATATAGTCCATATTCTAAAAGAAATATTAGTCTCTTAATATGGATCCAAATCATCCTTCAACACCATGAATATCATCATTTAACCACTAGAAATCATTGTGTAATAGCTCTAGCTATTGTTTTATGGCCGTCAGTGTCAATAAAATATAATCCAATGAGACTTCTTGTATCTCGTATTCCTATATTTTCTTGTTGCCACTCCAAAAGCAAAATATGGAAATAATCACACACGATACGTCCTGATGTGTCTGTAAATCGACATCACTCTCATTTCTCAAAAAACTATTATGAATATAGGAATTTGATTATGCTCGAACCTTCCCTAGAAATGTCGAACCATGACCCCATGGGTTAAAAGGGAGGAACGTGAAGAAAATTTGGAAAAAATTCATAGGAAAAAAGTAAAAACATTTAATACAATCTTTAATAGCAAGTGAGAAAAAACAATAATATTCTGGGGTTATAGAAATTTCAATGACTGAAGAAAATCGAATCAATAAAATTTAATTATCTTAGGAGTCATGGTAATATCAAATCATATAAAAAATTAAAAACAAATGAATTCCATCATTAGAAAAAAAAAATGAGGAAGAAATAAATAAAAGATATTTCTTATAATAATTTAATATTGATCATTAGTGAATAATGAATTATCTAACGACGAAAAATATCAACTACATTCACAACCTCTCGATCCACCTTGATCAATTCTCTATTCATTGTATTATTAAAATCATCATACGAAGAATGGTTCTACACTAATCAAATCCTCTCCATGTTATTCTACTAAACAAAGATAACATTGTAAATAATGAATTTATATATATAGAATTAAATTTTTTTCATTTAATTGAATTATATATATTAATTAATTATTTTATAAATCACACAAACCAAGAGTCACCACACTAACAATATCTTATGTCAACAAATCTTAAGTCATATATACAGAAAACCTCACAACTTGAAATCATCCACAGTCTCATATTTCCAATCAATGGTCCCAAAAATGGTAATTTAAAAAACATTAAAATGATAAATGCACATTAATTAAAATATATTAGTATTTTTCAAATAATAACATTGTGGTCCTGAGACACCAAAACAATGTGTCAAATCAGATTATAATTCCATATATATGTACATAAAAACATTCAAATTAAAAATCCATCAAAACTCAAGACTCTACATTCTACCATCTGTCATGGGATCCCCCAAAAATATCACATGAAATGAAAAAAGTTAGAGGTGATCGGTCCTTATATAACTCTCTCACTCACATAAGTTGTCTTGTATTCTCTAGTTCTTCCATAGAATAAAACAAAAGTAATAGCCTATCCTCACATTATCTTCCTTGATGGTCATCGAATTCCTCTTGGTACTCTGAGATGGTGGATCCCTACATAATGTCCAACTCTCCCATGTCAATAATGTTATTTTAATAATTCATATATCTCCTAAACTATTTCACATGGATGATATAATTCCCTTTTCCAAACTATAGTGGAAAATATAGGTAGTGTGGAACCTTATGAAACCTCCATATAATCTTGTGTAGATCAATTAAACTCAATGAAATCTTGCCTCCCCAGCATAATCTAAGTTGTCCACATCATGTGGATATATTCATGAAATCATGGTCCCCCTACTCGAACTCCAAGTACCTACGACATCAATGTATTTCATATTTATATCTTCTTTATTATTTACTTATACGATTTGGTTTCACGTAAACATCCAGCTACATCTCCATCACTATATTTGTCTCAACATGATATTTCTTTCAAACCATAGTAAGGAAGAATATAAACCTTCATGGTCCCAATTACATGACCTTGAAATGTATCATTCCAATTGTAGAGTGATATTTTTTATTATTAAAGACACTGAAAAATGAAATTGATCCTACCATCTGCAACTGATGTCTATTACATATGTCACGAGAATAACATCAAGAAACAGATATAGTCCATTCAGTTTGGACATCCATTTTGGGTGAAATGTTCTAATAATATTTTATTGGGTCCTAAAATCATCATATAGGACTCCACAAAACCCTAATATAAATCTACCCTCCGTGATGGAAAAACCCATCAAGGTTACCAACATCTATAAGATATAACATACATGGAAATTCCCCAAACTCCTAGAAAAACTCTTCTCTCATATGGAAAGGAAGTGGGTTGGCTTGGTGAGTTGGTCAATAATAATTCAGATATAATCACAGAATCTCTATATCTACAAAAGTCCCATCAAAATATCTATTTATATGTTATCCCATTTCCACTCTGATATCACAATAGGTAGTTTCAATCCTATATGAACATGTTTCTAAACTTTTATCTATTGAAATGGGTGACGCCAAGAGATATTCATGGTCACATTCCACCTTATGATGTCCCACTAAAACATACACTGAAGGTATCTATACATATTTTCCATACATAGATTTATATAAATGGAGGACATTTGAAATATCCTCATCGCCTCTTAACTCAACATTTTTGGAATAATATTGTATCCCTAAAATTTTATTACATGTATCCCTCCTCCAGAAAGTCCTTATAATTCATATTTTGATAATATATTTTCACATAGAATGTCATAGTCGATGTCTCGAAACTAATCATCTCCCACCATCTAATTTTGGGATTTCTCCAAAACCCACTGAAGAAAAACTAATCCCATCTTATCCACCAAGGAAATATATAATGAGTGCAACTAGTTATGTTCCTCCTCCACTAAGCGAGAATGTTACTTCAAGGTAAATAAAAATTCTAACATTTTACCTTACCAGGACTATACACTATATCCATGTCATAGTCATATATTAACTGTTTCCAACTACACAGTTATAGGTTCATATCTCTTTGTGTAAAGACGTACCTGAGGATCTTGTGGTCAGAGTACACAATGGGGAATTGACCCGGAATATAGTGCATAAACATATTCAATGTGATGACTGTCACAACCAAATCAAGGTCATGAGTCTGTAGATCTACTCATGGGGTCATAAGTGCAACGAACCATGGTGACCATTTCTTACATATACATCAACATGAGATCAAAACCATCACCAAATGAATTGTAAAACACAATGTACTATACACCATCACTTGGAAGTATAAATATAATTGCACTAGTAATCCTCTTCCTCGTCTCCTCAAATACTATATCAAAAAAATTAATCCAAATAGTTATATTACCTTTCATAATCATGTTCATTAATGGGGATTAAATCCTGTAAAAATACACCATAAACTTCATGTATTACCCCCACAATGACTAGAATCCTCTACACTGATGACACAATATTTGATGCATCCCCAATAAAAGATGAATCATTATTCACTCATTCCATATCCAAACTATTAAATAAAAATAAAATCCCCAAAAAATGATCATTAGGAATCCAAAACTAGCATTTTGATATATTAACATAAAACTAGCTCTCACAGTGTAATTCTACTACCATCCTCAAATTCTATTCATGCTCCTCCTATGACTAAAATTAGAAAAGTATTTCTTTAATGAAGATAACCAAAAATCCATCTGTGTAAGAATATAACATCAAACTAATAAGATTCATAAAGAAAACAGTGCAAGATTATTTCTAAAATATATCAGGAGAAAATCAAATTTATATTGTGGAATCAGAAGGATGTTTTGAATATCATCCTCGAAAACACTCAATTGTTGTTTGTTGAACTATATATAAATATTCAAGAACAAACAGGAAACTCTCAACTATTCCAAGAGGTAATAAATCATATGAAATGGTTACTTTTTCATTACCATTTTCATTTGATAGGAAATGATACCCAATGGAAAGCATCATGCACCCATTAGAATTTTTCAAGAACAATATACGTGATGTGCCAGGGAAAATATTGGATCTAATGAAACCATTCTTTTGATTTTGTTAAAAATAAACCATTATTTACCAAATATTGTTATAGCAAATACGATATACCATAGAAGTTATAGGTGCATTCACTATGTGAAATTCAATATAGAAGTCCTTATCCTGCCTCGATGGTAGTATAAGAACATCCTTCAAGAAGATGAATATAGATTTGTCACCTAAAAATGAATAAATATGTTTGAATATACCATTATTATATGTAACAATCTTGTAAATTGATGGGTAATGGGTTACATCTTCCTATCCAATAGACCCCCTTGCTCATCCATGTGATCTATCTCTCTCAAAAATGAGAATCTTTTAACATATATCCCAAAAAATATAACTCCTCTATTATTGTAATATATCTTGGACAAAACTATGGACAAAATATCTATGAACATGATAATATCATTTGTATTACTCATGATGTTCATGTGTTCCCATGAGAAACACTCTCCACTATGCACCAGGTCACATATCATACAGATATATGTTATCAAATTAAATCTCCCTGTATAAACCTCTGGCCATATATTCTAGGATAAAGTGGCAACAATATTCTATATCTCTCACATAGGTTAATTCCCTTAATGGGAGACTCATTAATGTGCCAAACAATATTGTGGAAAGAGTATTAAAGATAAATAGCATTCCTTGAATCATCTTGTGTACATTATAGTCATTACACTCCTCTCCTTGTAGCAATACACATCCACAACCATTATCTCTTTATGAAAGAAATGGGACACTAGGTACCAGTGGATTAAGTAGATGATATTGTATCCATCCACTAAAATCTCTACCCTACTGAACTCCATCTACTATGTGGTCTCTAATGACTCCCTGCGCGCCTCCATGACCTTTCATGGTATATTTATAATCAAGGTGTTATAACTATTGTGGTAGTCCATCAAACATCTACCTATATTACATTCAATTAAAGTATAATAAATCACATTCCATTTGACCCCCACCACTACAATAATAACATCAAACCTCAATTTTATTTATATATCCTCTACGTAATCCTTGATCCATTAACCGACATGTTTGTGTCAGATATTGAGAATTCCTCCTCTGATGAGGCCTCATTGTGAAATTCGGTGTAGATTATACAGATAACTCAGTCATATGATTCCAACCACCATCTCCAATTAACCTATGTTTATATATTAGGAATCTCCCAGTCACCAATTCCATTTAGAGAACTCAATCAAAGGTAATAAGACACAATGATAATATTTTTCATTAATTTTTAAGGGACCAATATCTAACAACAATACCTTGATGAAACCACCTCACACCATATATAGTGTGTAAAAAAGATGGTCAATAAACCCAATACGGAACACTACAATTTTCATGTCACCCTACTACATCTCAAGAATCATTTGAACCCAAACCTAGGACAAAAATGAGGGGTAATACTCACCCTAAAATAGATTTTAGAAATATTCCAATGATAGAATCATCTAATCAAAAATTAAATTTTATAAAACTCCATGATCAACTAGATACTCAATGTAAGAAACTAGATTATTTCATAACCATCTTTTTGGACATGGTATACAAGAGCATGAATAGATTGTTAACTAACTCAACCAAATAATCAACTTCCTAGGGATCTAGCTTACTATGAAACCTCTATGGTCCCAAATACTGGAACATGTGGATAATACTATTTATTTATGTGTGATAAGATATTATTTTGGGTGTTATCTATAACTCAATAGGAGGGTTCCTTCTCTTATACCACCTTGAAGAAACGCCTCTTGAGATAAACCTTGAACAAAGGACTGCCCTCTCAAAAGATCACTATCATGATCCTAATATATGTTAGTTAAGAATGAATGAAAATGATTAGTACATACAATGGTTATATGAGAATATATGTGTAGTGATTTAAATCAAGGAGTATATTCCAAAAACTCGATCTTTTATTATTTGTGTACCATTGTTCCCTCCAGCCAATATCAATGTATTCAGAATCAACAATAAGG
Organism: Viscum album; assembly: GCA_963277665.1. NCBI lineage: Eukaryota > Viridiplantae > Streptophyta > Magnoliopsida > Santalales > Viscaceae > Viscum > Viscum album. Next base: position 232,326,930 of record OY728157.1, on the reverse strand, counting down.
TAGTCAAAGCCCTTGTGAATATATAAGATAGATTAAGAAAAAAATATTGGTTCCATAACCTGAATTTCCCACTTTATACAGTCAAATTAATTTTACACTATTCCAAAACATTCCTAAAAAATAAAACTCAAAACACCATCCTAATGAATGAATTTATATAAAACCACTCATTCATGATTCACCCCATCATGGCCTTCCTAAGTAGGGAAAAGTCATGGAATTCATCCACACACATTCTTCTAATAGGATGAGGAATGTTTACATGTACTGATAATTTATAACTACAAATGGGAGGTCATTACCTAATATATATTTATGCAAGAACACAGAAATTCCAATGAAATTTCTAGATGAATAGAAATAAATTATATTTAATCCGAGAGTTAAGACATTCATGAAATAACTTCTAGGGAATATATCGGAGTATAATATTATAAATTGACTAATAAAAAGTTAAAATAGACTGCCAACAAAAATATCAAGACAAAATCTAACAAAAACTAAGAAGGGATAAAAACTGAGAAATCCTGACTTATGAAATCTATGTCTTCCGATCATAAATAGTCGACACTCCCAAGAACTAATATATTCCCTTAATGTCACAATATAACTTATAATCATCTTAATAAGACTAAAAATGTGTTGGAAAATCGTGTGTATGAGAGAGTATGTATATATATATATATGAATTTTTTGATAACCACAAAGGTTGAAATCGAATAATACAATAGAGTTTAGCTCAACCCATATAAATAGATAAATAAAAACCCACCACATATATATTTTCTCAAAATGAAACCTAGTAGAGAGTGAATGGGGAGCTCTATATCACAACCAAACCAAAATTATAATGTCTCTCTGTTTCTCAAAGATTCCACATCTCATTCCCATCATGTTGTGAATCCATGGAAAAATTTGTCTGATGGTACCCACCCCTTGTCATTATGATCGAATGTCGAGGGATTGACTAATCAAGTGGGGGACCTGGTCCCCACTATTTCTCGATGAAGAGGGGGTACCATTTTATAGATAAAGGGCATAGGCCCTGTATTGTGGGAGAAATGACAATACCTATGTAAAGAATATTTGAAGCCATTCCCCAATGTAATAAGAGAGTACAACCCTATCATCCCTCCTATGATCATGTATTGATCACAATCATCCTCATGACTTCCTTAATTAATTATTACACATAGAAAAAATCACATCATATATAATATGAATCAAAAAAGGATACCATCATGATATATGTGAAAAAGTGCATAGAATAGGCCACTTATAGTAAAAAATACGATCCACGAAGATGGAAATAACAGAGGATGATGTTTCTTGTGGAAATACAAAAGGTGTATGGAGTTCCACATCGTGTGGTCCCTCACCAAACCATTTTTTAATGTTATTAATTAAAATTTTATTGGGAAGAGATGTAACCCTATAGTGTGTGTACTTTTTTTACATGATGTGTCTTAGCTTCCAATGGAATTCCTGTTTTCTTCTAGGTATTTCTATCTACATCATCCAATGCCTCCATCCATGGTCATTTCTAGGTCTCCTAGTCCTGACTGAGTGCATGATCATGAACATATACTCTATCCAATACATTTTTATTGGATGTGTTTATGCCCACTTTTGATGAAAGTACACAGCAAGAATACAACACAAGGTGACATGACATGTTGTGTATCCACATGGAAAATTATATTTTCTCTTTATAAAACCCTTTCATATGTATCCAGGTATAAGGCCCCAGCCTTAAACCTTACTTAATCTTGAGTTATTACAAGATTACACATTGAGGATCTTTTCAGGTTTAGAGTTTTAGAGAATTAGATCATAAAACTTGAATTACATTCCTCATTTAAACAAAGTGGTTACATAAAATATAGTATTCATTTTTCCCATCAGCAGAAACATATTTAAAATAAAACATGGATTCTTTCTTGAAACTTCCTTGAAACTATCATCATATCATGTACCCTTCCCTTGAACTATGAATAACATTTCAAAAACTTCGGATGAGCATACAAAGCTCAGTAAAGGATATAAAAATATGGAAAGGAATAACGAGTACTTGAATACATAAGAATGAAATCATACTTTACCCATAAACATAAGCACATTAACATACTTCATAAAATCATTAATAAATCATAGAAATCATAATACATAAAGGTAACTCGAGGCATTCATAACATTCTTATGTAGGGAGTAACCCTCTTGGTTACGTTTGGAATACCCATCATAGTATATTCCCTAAATCTCTTCGGAGAAACCTTAACGTTTAACCCCTTCGTGTTACCCAATGCATTGGAGAGCTATATCGGGCTCACCCGCCCTTAGTTTATCATTGAACCACCCGTCTTCATAACAATGCCCAAGAACAATAACATAATCATACCACATAATACATGCATAAATGAAACATAACATTTCCACATTTCAATCACAAGATATCAATAAAACACATTGATATAAAAAAACTTATGAAAACCATTTTCAATACCATCATAAAAGAAAATTAAAACATGGTATTTATTTTTCTTTTAAAACCATGGTATGGCTTGTAGAGGAAGCCGAAACTCAAATAATGGTCACAGCGGTGGAGAAGTCGTTGTTGCCACATACGTATGAAGAAAACATTCCCTTTTGTCATTTTGTAAAATTATTCGTATAAAAAAAGAATTCCTTTTGGATAAACGTAAATGTCAAAGGGGTTTATACACCATATAAAAGAAGGTTGTGTATAAAATAAAATATGCCTCGATGAAAGGATATTGAGACGAAGTCCCTTACAAAGACGGTATCCTTGGTTTAAGGATAAATCAATTACATAATTATGTGTAACAAACGAATACACCAAATATAAGTGGATATTAAGTGTAAAACAATCAGAGGTTATTCACACATATTCATAGAAGACATATTCAAATAGAAAAAGTTTATCCCAAAGAATCAAATTTGGGTTAAGAAGTTACCTTACAAAAATTTGAAAGCCTAACGACGTCACTACAAAATTCAGAAAATGAGTTGATGAGAGATAAAAAGGGTATCTCATCACATGGACATAAAATTTAAATCAATAAAGATATATAAGAACAAATCCCAACCTAATAGTATGTGAATTAAAATACATAACAATATAAGTCTTTTAAAAAGAGGAGGGTGAAAGGTTCCCTTACCGACGTGGGTATCTTTCGAAACATGCACCTCGTGAAAGAAGGACAATACAACATTGATGTAAATACTCAAAAATGAAAGTATATTACACAAGGAGTAAAATAATTGGTAGTACATACACCACTCAAAGGAGATTGTGGAAAATGTAGCATAAATATCACAGGAATAAAAGTGAGATGAAAAATCCCTTACGAAAACTCGGCAGCCTAACGATGCCACTTAAAACTTCCAAATACGGATTTATGATAACAAATAGGGTATCTCATCATATTAACATAAAGTTTACAGAAAGGGTAATATAAAATAACATACCCCAACATAACAAAGAGGAGCTTAAAAGAAGTGACATAAATGAGAGTACTTAAAAAGAAAGAGAGAGGTTAGATCTCTTATGAAAATTTGGCAGCCTAACGGTGCCACTCAAAACTTCCATAATAAATTGATGAGAGAGAATAGGGTATCTCATCCTATTAACATAAAAATTATAGTAAGAGTAATAAAAATTAACATCCAAATAACCAGAAAGATGAGCTTTAAAAAGAATGACATAAAAGAGTGTACTTAAAAAGAAAGAGAGGAGTAGGATCCCTTACCTCGGGTCCGACATGACTCGATCATTCTTTAACGTCCTGAATAATAAACATGAGTTAAATCCTACTTTCTTAAGAACCTTTTTCAAGTTCATTATTCCCTTTATATCACTTATTTCCCTGTTATAAACAATATGTAATCATTTAATTTAATAATGTTTTTTTCGATATTTGGTTCTTGAGTCGAAAGTGGACTTCTTTCAATTACATGTTGTTCGTGTGGTCAAAGGTTCATTATATCCAGAATGATATTAATTATTTTGGTATCATATATATCATATATATTCATAATATACATGTATTTATAATATTACAAAATCATTTAGGGGTAAGAAATGAAATGCACCGTTCCTGGAGACGTTAAGCCGTACGTACGCATGAACGCTACTTTCATTTCTATGTCATATTAATGGAGTTAATACTAAATGAGAGGTATGTATATTTTAATTCCATAATTATATTCATAATTTATATGTAACAAACATCACATATAATAACTTTAAATACATCTTTTATACAACCCACATATGGAATTAGGGAATCAAATCACTTTGAGGGGGCGGTAGTTCGCACTTCCTGAAATGAAATTATCGTGTTTACCCACAATGGAAACCATAAAGGTATTCTACAAAAGAAAAATAAAGAAACTTAAGTAAAATATAAAAATATTATACATCATATATAAATATAGTGAAATCTTAATGGACACATTTTAAGGTGTTATATGAGTGTTGAACAATCATCGTTTCGTGAGGCAGAAATTTTCCATCCACAGAAACAATATGTTCTTTAACCATTTGATGTAGGTTTGTGTAAGTGTACCTCAAATGATTCTTATAACAACATACTAATGTATTTATGATACTGTAGTTGTTACAAAAAAAATTAATATAAAGAGTTTAGGGGGTTGGAGAAGCAAAATAAAACAAAAGAACACAAGTGAAGACATTACCTTAAAATCGGGTAACCGTTTTTTATTTGATCTCAAAATAATACTTGGGAAGACTTATTCCCAATGTGAGGCTTCTAGGAGTAATATAAGTATTTGGAGAGGAAAAATGGCAGGTTTTTTCCGACCCAAAGGCTTGAGAGGTGTGGGTAAGGTGGTAGAGGTGGGGGCCTTTTATAAGAGGAGAGGAGGGGCACTCTTGTAAAGTTCCAAAATATTACTTTATTTTCAAAGTAGTTTCAGATTTTAAAGGTCCCACATTGATTTATTTCTAGGATAAAGTGGTAAGGGTTCGAAATATACTCATCCAATAGGTTTTTTACAAGTGTAAGTTATATTTTTAACATTATCTTTTCATTTTATTTAAATCCTTTATTAATGAGGTAATCGCTGCATCATCATGATGTCATAAGTAATTTAATTTATTTAATGTCTAAAAATTATGAAAAAAATATCATGATATAGGAAATATTATAAGATTTATAATGAATATTTATAGTCAAAAATATGCCTTGTATAACCCAATTTAAATAATTGTTTTAGTGAAACATTTCATGCTTGTGACATTTTTATTTTAACATTAAATAAAAAGTTATTTATGTCATTTTCCAACCAAAGTGGATCCATGGGGTCCCCAAGTTGACCCATGGATTTTCATGCTCGGCCATGACACATCCAATGAGGGTAGGACATGTGTCTAGGTGATTTCACATTATTAAAACATTATTTTTACATTAAATTATACTAATTACCTCTAATCGTGATTAAGAACATAAAAGTTACTATTCACCAAAAAATTATTTTAATCCCATTGAACCACATTTTACTTCTTTATGACAACCATGTATGTTATATTTTTGAAATTAAAAACACATAGGTGGCAACGTTTCATTTAAACGAAAAATCAGTTTCTTTAACTACCACTTAGTGGTTTCACTATTCATCAGAAATTGAAGTTTTTCAAAAAAATACCAAAAATTCACCCTAACCTATATTTGATATTACGAACTCAAAAATGATGTATATTTTACAAAATTCAAAACATATAAGTTTCATTAATTAATTTAATAATTAATTCCCGCTGTCAAAATAAATAGTGTGTTTTTATAAACAATATCTATTAAAATATTGACACTAGTTTAAGTCCAATTTCAAAGTGAAATTAATTCCAATGACCACTATTGGAATTAAATGGTAAAAATATATTCTAATTTTACATTAAAAAAATTCCAAAGATAATCTAATAATATAAATAAATTAGACAAAAAAGAGGTTTTGAATTAAAAAAAACATTATCACTATTCATTATAAAATGAACTTTATCAGAAAGATACCAAAAATTTACACAAAGTAAATTTTGATGTCTCTATTAAAAAGAAGAATTTTATTTTTTCAAAAAGTATATTTAAAAGTGGTTCTCCATCAAAAGGTGGTTAATCGACCTTCTAAAGAACATTATAATGTTTACGCTTATAAATTGAATTCATTCACATTTTTAATCCTCTAACACTTATTGTAAAACGTAAAAATATTTGACAAAAATATATAATCATTTTGTATTTAGTTATGTTCATTCCCGCCATTACAATGGTTAGGCATTAGCTACCATTTAAAATAATAATATTTTATTATTAGAGTTCAACGTAAGATTCACAAGAAACTCGTTGTTGCGTATTGGGTACGCCATCGAGCATAGAATCCCCTTTAATGTAATATTAATATTTTATTCACAAATATGGATAAATATAAAAATTTCATATTATTTTTTACCAGGGGTGTTACATCCTTCCCCCCTTTTTGGAATTGCATCCTCGCAATTTTAAAATTGGGCTCGGAGACATCCTTGAAAGTCCCACATCAGAACAAGAGTCGGTAAAACAGTCACTTTAAAATAAAGAATGAGAAGTACAGTGGTCACCCGAGTTAACCCATACTTGGATTCCATGTAGGAAAACATGGACATGGAGGAGAAAACATAGGGTCGTGTTTTGATGGAGAGTGATAGAAAACATGTTTAGGAGAAAGTTAACCACAAGAAAATCACAAACATGTGATGGGTTAAACGGTATTTGATTCCCCAATTGGAAAAGTTAATAGACAACATTTTTGTTTTTTTTATTGAGGAATTTATTCATAAGGAAACTTAATTACTTATCATGTTGACATTCCACTTTTATTAGATTTCTTACACAAACTCATATTTTCTCCAAAAGACGAGCATTTAGTAAGACTTGTTCACTATAATGAACTTCCAGAGAATCACCTAATCCACAAAAGAGAACTATGTACCTCCCATGTCTTTAGACTTTAACAAAAACCAAAACCAAAATAGTTAGTACAAGATCAGATAATCCAGAAAAGGATAACCCTTTATAAAAAGAAAATCTATTCTTAATCTCCAAAATTTGCCCAACAAAACCCAAAGTTCAATGAGGACCATTTGATAAACAATTTGTCCATAAAATTATTCAAAGTAAACCAAACTAAGATTGAAACCCAAATATTTGAATGATTTTGTCACATAGTCTTCCAATGTACAAATTAACTTTTATCTCCAAATAACATCAGTTGCTCTTAAATTCTCATATTGAAAAGTAATTAACCTAATCACATATCCTCGATGATAGGTTAATCATTTCCATAGATAACCCAAAATAAACTTACTCTTGATTCCTAAAATCATCTAACTAAAAATAATTAGTCAAACTAACCAGGGAATTCACGTAGTCTAGTGGTAGGCGATAAATACCAGTCGCACTTTGGTTATGGGTTCGATTCTCGCAGCTTTGTCTGACGCGATGGGTTGTCACACGGTCAACGTGTTGTCCTTTTTTCAAAACTATATAATTCTTAAAACATTCCCCAAAATGAGATAAAATCTTCAAAAATGATCATAAAATATTTTAACCTCAAGTTTATCTCATGCCTTTCATTTTCCAACATAACATATAATAACCCATAATTACCTCAAAAGTAAGGATCATATAAACTCTAATGGTTACCTATATAATTATTACCTAAACATGAACATCGATTGGTCAACTCGTACATGATGCATTATAGATCATTCCAATGTTCAAGTGGTTGATCGTGACTCCTTGATAGTTGGTTTAGAACAACCATGAGTTTCCTCATTGAATCCCCCATTTTATCTAGTATCTTAATCAGATAATCACCACAGTTTCCTTCAAACATGTTGTCTCTTTGGTGCCTGCTAGATCCATCCATTCACTAAAAATAGAAATGTCAGTGTGAGTATATCAACAAAACCATCATGTACTAATGATGAATGTAAACACTAAGATATACTTACTCATCCACTTTATCTAAAACTAGGAATCTTTCTGAAATCCAAACCATTATGGTAATGTCCCTTGTGCTTAGAGAATACCCTAACCTCTAAAGTTATCTAAACTGACCTTTGATACCAACTATAAGGCCCCATCCTTAAACCTTTCTTAATCTTGAGTTATTACAAGATTACACATTGAGGATCTTTTCAGGTTTAGAGTTTTATAGAATTAGATCATAAAACTTTCATTACATTCCACATTTAAAGAAAGTGGTTACATAAAAGATAGTATTCATTTTTTCCTTCAACGGAAACATATTTAAAATAAAACATGGATTCTTTCTTGACACTTTCTTGACACTATCATCATATCATGTACCCTTCCCTTAAACTATGAAAAACATTTCAAAACCATGGGATGAGCATAAAATTCTCAATAAGAGATATAAAAATATGGAAAGGAAAAATGAGTACATGTATACATAAGAATGAAATCATACTTTACCCATAAACATAAGCACTTTAACATACCTCATAAAATCATGAATAAATCATAGAAATCATAAGACATAAAGGTAACTTGAGTCATTCATAACATTCTTACGTAGGGAGTAACACTCTTGGTAATGTTTGGATTACCCATCATAGTATATTCCCTAAATCTCTTCCGAAAAGCCATAACGTTTAACCCCTTCACGTTACCCAATGCATTGGAGATCTATATCGGGCTCACCCGCCCTTAGTTTATCACAGAACCACCTGTCTTCATAACAATTCCCAAGAACCATAACATAATCGTACCACATAATACGTGCATAAAGGAAACACAACATTTCCACATTTCAATCACAAGATATCCATAAAACACATTGATATAAAAAACCTTATGAAAACCATTTTCAATACCAAAATAAAAGAAAATTAAAACATGGTATTTTTTTTTATTTTAAAAAGAAGGTATGGCTTGTAGAGGAAGCCGAAAGTCAAATAATGGTCACGAAAGCGGAGAAGTCATTGTCGGCGCATGCGTATGATGAAAACATTCCATTTTGTTGTTTTGTAAAATGCTTCGTATAAAAAAATGATTCCTTTTGGATAAACGTAAAATTCAAAGGGTTTTATACACCGTATAAAAGAAGGTTGTGTATAAAATAAAATATGCCTCAATGAAAGGAGATTGAGACGAAGTCCCTTACAAAGACGGTATACTTGGTTTAAGGATAAATCAATTACATAATTACGTGTGACAAACGAATACACCAAATATAAGTGGATATTAAGTGTAAAACAATCAGAGTTTATTAACAAATATTCATAGAATTTATATTCAAGGAGTACAAGTTTATCCCAAAGAATAAAATTTGGGTTCAAAAGTTCCCTTGCAAAAATTTGACAGCCTAACGGTGTCACTACAAAATTAAAAAAATGAGTTTATGAGAGATAAAAAGGGTATCTCATTACATGGACATAAAATTTAAATCAATAAGGATATTGAAGAACATATCCCAAAATAATATTATGTGGATTAAAATTCATAACAAAAGAAGTCTTTTAAAAAGAGGAGGGTGAAAGGTTCCCTTACCGACATGGGAATCTTTTGAAACATGCACCCCATGAAAGAAGGACAATACAACATTGATGTAAATACTCAAAAATGAAATTATATTACACAATGAGTAAAATAATGGGTAGTACATACACCACTCAAAGGAAATTGTGGCAAATGTAGCATAAATATCACGGTAATAAAAGTGAGATGAAAAATCCCTTACAAAAACTCGGCAGCCTAACGGCACCACTTAAAACTTCCAAAAACGAATTTATGAGATCAAATAGGGTCTCTCATCATAATAACATAATGTTTACAGAAAAAAGAATATAATAGAACATCTCCCAACATAACAAATAGGAGATTAAAAGAAGTTACATAAAGGAGAGTACTTAAAAAGAAAGAGAGATGTTAGATCTCTTACGAAAATTCGGCAGCCTAACGGCGCCACTCAAAACATCCATAATGGATTGATGAGAGAGAATAGGGTCTCTCATAATATGGAAATAAAAATTAAAGTAATAATAGTATAAAAGAACATCCCAATAACAAGAAATATGAGCTTTAAAAGCAATGACATAAAAGAGTGTACTTAAAAAGAAAGAGAGGAGCAGGATCCCTTACCTCGGGTCCGACATGACTCGATCATTCTTTAACGTCCTGAATAATATACATGAGTTAATTCAAACTTTCTTAAGAACATTTTTCAAGTTCATTATTTTTTTTATATCACTTATTTCCAGGTTATAAACATTATTTAATCATTTAAGTTAACAATGTTTGTTTTGTCGATATTTGGTTCTTAAGTCGAAAGTGGACTTCTTACAATTATATGTTGTTCGTGTGGTCAAAGGTTCATTATATCCAGAATTATATTCATGATTTGGATATCATATATATCATATATATCCAGAATATACATTTATTTATAATATTACATAATAATTTAGTGGTAAGAAATGAAATGCACCGTTCATGGAGACGGTAAGCCATACGTACGCATGAACGCTACATTCATTTCTAATTTTAATGGAATTAAAACAAAATGAGAGGTATGTATATTTTAACTTAAGAATTATATTCATAATTTATATGTAACATAAATCATATATAATAACTTTAAATACATCCTTTATACATCCCACATATGGAATTAACGATTCAAATCACTTTGAGGGGGCGGTAGTCCGCACTTTCTAAAATGAAATTATCGTGTTTACCCACAATGGAAACCATAAAGGTATGCCACAAAAGAAAAATACAGAATCTTAAATAAAACATAAACATATTATATATCATATATAAATATCGTGAAATATTAATGTCCACCTTTTAAGGTGTTATATGACTGTTGAACAATTTTCGTTTCGTGAGGAAGAATTTCGCCATCCACAGAAACAGTATGTTCTTTAATCATTTGATGTTGGTGTGTGTAAGTGTAGCTATAATTACTATTATAAAAACATCCTAGTGTATTTAATATAGTGTAGTTGTTAAAAAAGAAATGAATAAAAAGAGTTTAGGGGGTTGGAGAAGCAAAATAAAACAAAAGAACACAAGTGAAGACATTACCTGAAAATAGGGTAACTCATTTTGATTTGAGCTCAAAGGATTCCTTGGGAAGACTTTTTCCCAAAGTGAGGCTTCTAGGAGTAAGAGAGGTATGTGGAGAGGAAAAATGATGAGGGGTGGGCCGAGACAAAGGATTGAGAGGAGTGGGTAAGGTGGTAGAGGTGGGGGCCTTTTATAAGAGGAGAGGAGGGGCACTCTTGTAAAGTTACAAAATGTTACTTTATTTTCAAATGAGTTTCGGTTTTTAAAGGTCCCAAATTGATTATTTTCTAGGATAATGTGGTAAGGGTACGAAATATACTCATACAATAGGTATTTGACAACTGTATGTTATATTTTTTACATTATCCTTTCATTTTATTTAAATCCTTTATTAATGAGGTAATCGATGCATCATCATGATGTCATAAGTAATTTAATTTATTTAATGACAAAAAATTATAAAAAATATCATGATGTAGGAAATATTTTTATCTTTCTAATGAATATTTATAGTAAGAAATATGACTTGTATAAACCCATTTAAAAATTGTTTTAGTGAAACATCTCATGCTTGTGACATTTTTATTTTAACTTTAAATAAAAAGTTATTTATGCCATTTTCCAACCAAAGTGGCTCCATGGGGTCTCCAAGTTGACCCGTGGATTTTCTTGGTCGGCCATTACACATCCAATGAGGGTAGGACATGTGTCTAGGTCATTTCACATTATTAAAATATTATTTTTACCTTAAATTACAGTAATTACCCTTAATCGCGATGAAGAACATAAAAGTTACTATTCACCCAAAAAAAATTTAATCCCATTGAAACACATTTTACTTTCTAATGACAACCATGTATGTCGCATTTTTGAAATTCAAAACAAGGAGGTGGAAAAGTTTCATTTACACGAAAAATCAGTTTATTTAACTACCAGTTAGTTGTTTCACTATTCATCAAAAATTGAAGTTTTTCAGAAAAATACCAAAAATTCACCCTAAGCTATATTTGATATTCTGAACTCAAAAATGATTTCTATTTTACAAAATTAAAAACATATAAGTTTCATTAACTAATTTAATAATTAATTCCTGCTGTCAAAATAAATTGCGTGTTTTTATGAAATAATATCTATTAAAAAATTGACAATAGTTTAAGTCCAATTTCGAAGTGAAATTAATTTCAATGACCACTATTGGATTAAATGTTAAAAATATATTCTAATTTTACATTAAAAACAATTCAAAAGATAATATTATCATATAAATAAATTAGATTAAAAAGAGGTTTTAATTAAAATACAACATTTTTCACTATTCATTAAAAATTATCATTATAGGAAAGATACAAAAAATTTACCCAAAGTAAATTTTGATGTCTCTATTCTAAAGAAGAATTTTATTTTGTAAAAAATTGGATTTAAAAGAGGTTCTCCATCAAAAGTCGGTTAATCAACCGTCTAAAGAACATTAGAATGTTTACGCTTTAAAATTGAATTCATTCACATTTTTAATCCTATACCATTTATGATAAAAAATAAAAATATTTGACAAACATATATAATCATTTTGTAGTTATTTTTGTTCATTCTCGCCATTACAATGGATAGATGTTAACTACCATTTAAAATAATATTATTTTATTATTAGAGTACAACGTAAGATTCCCATGAAACTCGTTGTTGCGTATTGGGTACGCCATCGAGCATAGCATCCCCTTTAAAGTAATATTGATATTTTATTAACAAATATGGATAAATATAAAAATTTCATATTATTTATTTACCTGGGGTGTTACACCAGGGTACTACCGGGCATGTCTTCTTCAAAGTACATTTTGGTTACTCTTTTTTTTTCCTAAAAAATTTAATTTATTGGTACATATATAGTTATTCCAAAAATACTACTAATCTCGTCATTTGACCACAAAAAACTAGATAACAACAGCTATGGCCATCAAATCCCATTTTCTAGTGGAATGAAATTTAAATCTACTCATCTTACAATGTGATGACATGAATCCCATACACATGTCATTAACCTTCAATACTCTAGATTACAGATTCAAAAAACATAACTTGTGATCCATCAAGATCTATCCTAAAATAGACAGAGAATTATTGTTTCCCATAATCTCCATGAGTCTAGGGGTTTGATTGCACTCGAACCCACACCAAAAGGTGAAACCACTACCCTGTGATCCAACAATGAAGGAAGTAAAAAATGGTGGGTAGAAATGAATATGAATAATGTACGCTACTCATTAGCAAATTTTTCATACCCAATGATCACACAAATAGTAATATCAATTAGTGAAAGAAACTGTAAAAAAGAAGAAAATAACACCGTGAAATTGAAATCTACCAAGGATAATTTGATGTTCATAGGACCACAGTCAAAATAAAAATATAATTAAATAATTTATTTGGAAAACCAATTTTAAATAGATACATAAATAACATTATGTACCTCAATTTCTGATCAATCTATACTGCATAATTAATTATCAAGTCATGAAGAAGATATTTTGGGTTTACTACCTCTCAATCCACCTCGATCTGTTCTCCAAAAATCATTGAGTATAAATCCCCCAATGAAGAATGAAAATCCTCCTCTAAAAACTCTATGGGTAATGAGGATAAACCTATATTATTTAAATTACCTTAAATTCATCGATAGGGAATTAAATTATTCCATTTAACTAAAATAATCAAATAATAATTTATTCTACTAAAAAACATAATGTTCAACTCCCTCACATCATCCAACACTGAACAATATTATGTCCTACATAGGGTAAAAACCACTAAACTAAATCAATTGTTATCCTAGAATTCCCATTCAGGCTACCCGATAGTAGTAATATTTAAAATATTTTCAAAATATATGAGCATGAAAAATAATAGTACAAATATATTATTTTCATTGTCTTAAGGCACATAAACATCATTCCGGCTCTCAAGAAAAATTACGATATTTGAATATAAATATAAAAATAGATAATACATAAGAACTAGTTTATATACATTTATTTTTTGTGTTATACAGTTATCCACATATGGGAAAATAGATTAATCCTCCATCTTGTTTAGATAGAGGATTTCTTGATCATTTTTCCTAATATTTGTATAGGAAAAATATTTTATGAAGACTGTTTTATGGAACACATCACATCCCATTGAATAAAAATTTTCCTTTTGTGTCTTATTATTAATGAGGTCCCACCAATGGCCATTGTAATCCTATAAATGATAGACAATTAAGATAATATTCTATTAGTCTGTTCACTATAAGACAAAATAATTATTCTTTATATAACTGAACCATTTGTCAATAATTAGTGGGTTAAAAGATCCATGAAAATGTGGGGGAGATTTTCTATGATTGAATCAATAATACTATTCTCATTAATTGGATAATTTGTGAGGTCAACGTAGTATTTATTACGTTTAATTTTATGATTTGTTTGGCTGACCACATCTATAATTTTTTGAACTGTAACTTCTATATTGTCTGGTTTCCCATTACGAAAATCATTACACTATATGACACACCATTTTTAACTCAATTTCTTAAATTTTCATCCATTTACTATAATATTGGGATGTCAATAATTTGATAATATTGTAAAAAATAAAACAATTAACATAAACATAATAAATAATAAATTACCTATGGACACTAACTTTTAAATTTCACAGTTTAAATATTACTTATCCATGAAATATTTCATAATAGGTTCTCTATATATACCATAAATATTCTTTAAAAATATAATAATTATTTTTAAAGGGAATGATAGTTTATCATTTAATACCCACCATGAGTGTGAAACCAAGAGTTCTATAATACCCACATATTGTGCACCACGTGAAGAATGCTTTAATACTCATCCATATTTTCAGGGTATTTAATACACGTTTATTATTTTCTAGATTATTCATACACATTATTTAATATATTTAACGGTATCATATATTGGAAACCATACGATCACTACATTAACCAAATTTTATGATCATTTCCTAATTTAGGTTAATCTGGTGTGTTTTAAGACAAATTCTAAAGGCATAATACTAACAAAAATACCCAAATCTGATACCAAGTCAGGTGAACTAAGATAAACATCCATGTATTATACATAATTTAACATGAGAAATATTTAAATATCCTAATATAAAATATTATATCTTAAATAATTAATGTATGTGGATACTATATGACTAATGAACTTAATTTAAATCATATTGAACACCACCAAAAAACATTTTCCCAACCAGAAACTATTTTTTAGATGAAAATTAATATTTTCTTTCCTAATAAAGGTAATAAAAAATAATAATGGTTGAGATTATATTCTGAGTTAGTGTATAATTAATATCATTCAATATAATAACATTACATATCATGAGATAGTAATACAAATATGAGAACATTATAAAAGGTTACTTAAAAAACATAAGGTAATCATGCCCAATAAATCATAAATCATGTATCATGGGTTAGGGAATAAATATTTTAACATGAAATAAGACCTCAATAATAATATTCTGAAAGCATTATTAACTAATACTAAGATACATAAACATAAAAAATTCATAAAAGAGAATTATTAGTTAATTCTGAATTAAAAATTCATTTCTTATGTCAAGTCTCAACTCCAAGAACATTATCTCCTATTGTATATATACTCATAGGGTAGTGGGTTAACCTTCCATTCAGAATAAATTTGTGGAAAAAGTGCCATATGGGAGTAGGTTCCCTTGTAATTATCATAAACATGCAATCCACATAGATATAGAACATTACATAATTAATTGAATTGTAATATTGGTCCACCCATTACATAATGATAAAACAAACATTTGTGTGTCACAAGAAATTGAAAATTTCCAAATAGAATTTGAACTAATGAATACATGGTAAGAAATGGTTGACACAAAATCATTTATAATACATAATGATAATCCATATATAGAATTAAAGTTGAAGAAATCATTAAATAACATTCTTATTGATGCATAATAAAAATTAATGATTGTTGATATAGATGACAAATAATTTTATAAGATTATTAACTTTTATTTTAATATGAATGTTAAAATTCAATTTAATTTTTTTGTTATATTTTTAGAAAACATTTTATCATAAAAATGAAATATAAATTTCTTTGGAAATAATGTAAAATAATATTGTATGATTTTTATTATAATCAAATTAAGGTCGTGGTAATAAATTTTACTACTAAAAAAATTTCAAATATTTATATATTTCAATTTTTAATATAAATTCATTGTTAATAGAAGTCCATCATTCCAAAAACATTTGATGAATATTTAATTTCTAATTAAACTCAAGTTTATTAAAAATTAACATATGTTATAATAGATGTAGACATCGTCTGTCCATATACCAAAATTAATACTATGGTCATGGAGTTAAATAATATTTGACTGAAAAAAGAGGTATGGATAGCATCTCTTAAAGAATCACTTTGAGTAAACTACTAATGAAATCAGAAATTAAAATTTTTAAGGGCGTTCTTAATTTATGAAATATTATCAAACTATAAAATATATTTATTTTTTAACATAATGGTCATATAATTTCACATGATGTAAAATTATTCATACCAATCTCGAATTTGAAATGATATTTGAATTAAAAATCCCTTACATTTTACTCTCAACTTATATGAATGTTCTTCAATGTCCTATATAATAAAAATAACCATTTTAAAAACTAATTTTATAATATAATTCATATATATTTACCTTTCAAATTATCAATTATAATCCTTCATTACTAATTCATTAGGTAGTTAATGAATTTATTTCAATTATAATCATTTATTACAATTATAATACATCATTAAAAATTCTTGAACCATATTATTCATATATAATATTCATATTTTATTCATCACTTTGTTCATTTTAGGGATATTAAGTATGTGGCTCATGGGAATGGAATCCACGAACATAATGTTTTGGGTAACTTAACAATATCAATGGATTATATTATTTTGTTCAATATTATTATTGAAATCAATATTGAACCATATTATTGACCTCTATTAATCCTTAACAACAGATATATTATTAAAATATATATTTATAACTCTCCATGTAAGGAAGTGTTGGGAAATATAATATGTTGTCCGTAGTGGTGGTACGATGTACATAACACGAATGATGTAAACAATTATTCTTGTGGATGGGGGAAATATAAAAAATGTTTATAAGATGAAAATTTAAAGGTTCAAGACCATTTGTCTTGTTACATTGTTGGAAACCTAATGATTAAGGTTTTTGGGGGGATTCATGGGGTGTTTTGAGGCTAAAGGAAGCCCATGATGGTGGAACCCTACTGGTTCCACTTGGGGGTTGCACCAGGGGGGGGGGGGTAGCATGTGTTGGTAGAACCCTAGTGACAAAACCATGAGGATTCCCCATAGTGGAAGCACCTAGTCTTCACACCCTGGAGGAGGCACCTGGAAATGGCACCTGATGGTATCACCATGATAGTAGCACTCCGTATCTTAGCCCTAGTTATTAAACCCTATGGTAGTGGTAGTACCCTAGTGGTGGAACCTGACCATAGCAATGGGGTCGTCACAACATATGGTAGAACCCTATAGTAGTCCCCTAGTGATTGATCCCTATAGCAGCACTCTGATGGTAGCAATTGATGGTATAACACTATCAGTAGTACCTGAATATAGAACCTAAAGGTAAAACCCTTTAGTGGCGCATGGGGGTAACACCATATCAATAGCGCCTGACAATATCATAGTGGAGATGGTACTCTATATTTCACCCTAGTGGTAGCACATGATGGTAGCACAGTGGAGGTAGAACTAGATGGTAGTACCCTAGTGGTGGAAGATGTCTATACCATCCCTGAGGTAGTAATTGACATATCACTTAACTAGAAGGACATGTTTCTAGCATATTAATGGTAGCACCTAAAGGTATAACCATTTCGATTGCACCTGATGATAGAACCTTGGTAGTATCAGTATACAACAACACCCTAGAAGAAGAATCTGACTATGGTACACAAGAGGAAGCACTGTATAGTGTTTATAGTTTTTCATAATGTTAAATATTTTCTCTTTTATAAATTTTGTTGAATAAAAATTGGTTTAATGATTCAATTGATGAATTTTAAATCTATTTCAATGGTGATTAAACATATCTTCAACTATTAAAAATTGATAGACATTTTAAATGTAAAAACCTTGTGGATTTAATCATATCTTACTATAATACCTAATTTAAATATGTATCTAACACCACTAGTTTTGGATATAATCCTTCAAATGCGAAGTTATTTTCTTCATTAAATCATTCTTCCCTTATCTGGATATGAGAAGTTCCATAAAATGTTGAATTCATTCATGATTCCCTTGTATAGGTGGTGGTTTGAGTTATCTTTAAGGGTTTTTCCCTTCTATATGTGCACCAATTTTTTTTTTCTGAAATGAGTTTTTATAAGTCTCGGTTCTTCTAGGTAGTAATTACTTCTTTTCTTATTTAAGTGTATCTTGTGGGGAAGGGTTATTATGTTTTTATATATGGTAATGGTTTGATCCAAATTATGAAAGGTAATGAAATTTGATAAATTACTTTAATGAGGGTTAGGGAAATGTAAGAATATTTTTCCAATTTAATATTGTCTTTATTATTTTACTTGTATGGGATTAAACCTCTCTAGAAATAATGGTTGTTGGGTATTTATGTTTTTGAACTAGTTGATGATTTTTTGAATGAATCTTGTCTATTTTTTCTAGAACCACAATAAATAATTGGTTAACTACTTATACTCAGGATAATTAATTGGTTTCACCAGAATATATAGATTATGTGATAATTACCTTAAATAAATAAGTGGAATTGAATGAATTCACCTATTCGAAATTCGAAAAATTCTATGTGTATATTTTAACATGTTTGTGGATATAGTTATGTGATGTTACTTGGTGTGGTTATGTGATGTATGGGCAGTGTATTTTAATAGAACCATGTGCATGTACTGGATGTGATGTTGTTTGTAGTGGGTTTTTTATGGAAATTTCATTATGATGTTAATGAATGGATACAAAAGTGGTTGTGACTTGATGGAAGTTGTAAATTGGAGGTGGTTGGTAGGATAATGTGTTGAAATTCCTTTTGTCTGATGTTTTTTGATAGTTACTAAGTAGTATTGGAATTTACATGGATTAAATAATTTAAGAGTAAACTATAACATGCTCTGTGTTTTAAATATTGGGATGTAAAATATAAATTCTTGGACTGGAATGTGTTCAATGAGATTGATATTTTTATTGAAATATTTTGATAACTCATAATAAAGAAATTTGTTTTAACTGAATATTGTTTGATTCTAATGGATCATTCTAGGGATTTATTCATTTATCAGAATCACTAATGTGTGGGAAAGTTTTGAGTTGTTAGGTACCATTTAATGGATGGATACCTTCCCTTTATCACTCCAAACTCTAGGTGTTTAAGATATACATGGTTTGTGATTTCTAGAAGGCAAAAGTGTCACTCTCTACATGTGATGCGATGAGATGTGATAGACCTAGTGATTTGAGTGAGATGTGATGAGATGGATAACGGTGGGGATGTTTATGGTTGGAGGTGGTTATAAAGTTTATTCCCTTCTCATCCAGGATACCCTACTACACGAGTAATGAGATGTGATCTGGTGTGATGGCCCAAGTGTCTGAAGGGGATATTTGATGTGATGTGATGTTATTCAAACGATGTTAGATCACAAGGAGATATGATGTTTGGGGTGAGAGAGGAGAATTATTGAGAATGAGTTGTAGGTTGCCATTCATCAATTTTATTCATATAAAATCACTTTGATTAAATATTTTATTTGGTTTGTGATATGTGGTGAGGTTGGGTTTGATTAGTATACCTCTCTAGGTGATGTTTGGTTCTACTACTTTCTCATGGGTACATTGGTATTGACTTTTCACATGTACATGATATACTTTGGTTTTCCTACTGAAAATACCTATATACTCCCCAAATATATTTAAAACAATTTCTTGTTTCTAGGAGGACTTAGGAGACCGTGATGGAAATTACCAACTGATGCCTTTTAATAGTTGTTGTGTAACTTCTTTAGATTTGTTTTGGGTATTTATTTCAGTAACATTTTTCATTAATTAATTTTATTTATTCATGTATTGGGGCATGATTTTGTCTTCATTTTATAATATATCATATAGTACTATTTGGATGATCTATATTATCTTTTGATTATATAATATTATAGAGGGTAATGCCTCTAATTTAATAAAATACATATTCCCCTTTTTCTATTTGAATAACTAAGGCCTACTGGATGTGATTCATGGTGGTAATTATCTCAATCTCTATTGGTTGTGGTAAATTTTGTATATGGTTCATGATGTTTTCATATCAAAGATGATGATTGATTGATAGGATAATTTTCATAGTTAGGAAGTGTGGGGATTTCATGGGATGTTAATGAAATGGTCATTGTTGTCCTTGGTTCATTACATTTTCTACGGAGACTAGATAAGTAATGGGAATTTTGAATCCACTATATTCTAGTGCAAAAAACTAAGCTTATTGACTAGCTATTTGAGGTGGATCTATTTTGGGGTACACATCAAGAAGTTGTACATCCATCATGATGACTTTTGTTCCTATTATATTTGGGTTGTTTTTGAGAGATTAAAATAAATTAAATAAATAAAAGTTAATAAAATTAAAAAATAATATAAGGTATATAAAATCATTGATTCCATTTTAAGATATGAATATATATCATCTTCTATGTGCGATTTAGGTGGTGGAGGTTCAGTAGGATAACTTAGTTGATTTCTATCATGTTGATCTAGTTTAGGATGATGGGAAGTGTCATAGTATGTTGTGATCTTTTCATAACATCGTTTTTCGGAATTATGATGGTATCATTACAAATATACATATAGACAGATAGAGACATGAGTTGATGATCACTTTTAGTTTTGTCTTGTCACTGATGTAGTAGTGGTCCCCTTGTTAGTTAGAGAGATGTGATGAGATTCAAGTCAGTGGTGGATGAAGAACCTTGGTAGTAGAAGGATGCACATGTTTCATGGGTCGACTTGCAGAAGGGGTTCCCATGAAGTTCCTTTCAATGTCCATGAAGGGTGTGAAGTGGCAAAAGATACTCTCTTTTCCTCATGGGATTATATATACATGGGATATTCAGATCATTTTAACATACCTTCTATACTTTTTCCCAGATACATTGCAAGATACGGAGCCTCAAGTGAGGAGTCATGATGGGTAATGTCATACTTCGAACTAGTATGAAATTTATACATTTACATTTCCAATGTATTTGGATGTTCATAAGAAGGTAGATGTAAATGACAGGATGCACCAATTAGGAGGAATACCTTGGGGGGAACCCATATGGTAGCTCTAGGAGTATATTTTTTTGGGGTTGGTCTCATACACTAGGTTCTTTGAGGTTTTAACCAAAAAGGTGTTGACCCCAGCAGTGTTCCATCTAGTCTAATGGGGCCACTAGTTTCCATTATATTCATGGGGACTTTAGACTGGTTTGCTTCTTGTAGGTTTCATGGCCATCATCCAGATTAATACTTAGTTGATTCTCGAGATCAGTTTGGTAGAGGTTCATTGGTTTAGCTCCATCCATATCAGAAGCTATCAGTGATTCCATTCCATCCATAGGAGAAACATGATTATTTTCTACTGAGTTTATATGAGTTGGGTGGATGTAGGCCTCCAGATGTACCTCTCCCTCAAGGTCTTCGACTCAAATGTGTTCATAGAGGTTTTCATATACAGAGAGTAAGAGGTGTTGGGTGTTTTTATTTGCATGTAGTGGATTCCATAGAAAGAGAGGGGCCATAGACCATTATATTAATGATCAGTTTATCATGTACCCTTATTTATGCCTTATTTTCATCAATATATTTTCACTCATTTATTTCTTTATATCATTTCTATGGTCTATGACTACATGTTAAGATGATACATATACACATGGTGTTGACTATTCTAGTTAGTGTCTAAAACACCATGTTTAATGTGTGTCGGAAATGTGCATCGATGATGGGGTGACATCATTCATGTTTGGGTAGTTTCTTACATATGATTAAGCCATATGATTTAATCCTAATCATTGATTTTTTTTCTATTCTTGGTTTTATCAACTTAGTGTAGAGGAGATTATTGGTCTTGGATATATATAGTAATTATATGGTTTCCTTTGTCATGTAGGGTTTCTAGGTGGGATGTACGTGTTAGTATCCCCTATCTTCCTTGGATGATGCTTTTTATATGTAATATATAGACATAGGGATAGAGGATTGTCCCATGGTTTTCGGAGAGTTCCCATATGATTTCCCAAAGGATGTAGGTGAACTAAACCATTGACACGAAATCGAGTTCAGAGTATATTTTCCCCTTGGTGATTCTCTTATTTTAGTTGACCAATAATGGATATGGACTTATATGCTATTGAATTTTAGGATTTATATAGATGATTTAATATATATGGATTTCATTTGACCTAGTTTTTTACTGTTGGGTGATCTGGTGTTGTTCGCTAAGATGTATAATGGCAGTTTGAGGTTGTGAATATAAAACCCATGGTTGAACAAGGTGGTGATTACAGATTTATATTATGTTCCAAGTATCGATGATATTTTAGGTAAGTTGGTGGGATCTGTATGGTTCTTCATGACCGAGATACAATCATAATATCACTAGTGTATGGTAGAGGATAGATATATCTATAAGACTTTCTTTAGATGAAGTTCTGGGTAGTTGGAGTTTTTGGTCATTACTTTTGGAGTCATTAACGCACTTTCGGTGTTCATGGGGATTATGAACACTATGTTCTGTGAGATCCTAGATCAATTTATCATCGTATTCATCAATAATATATCGATCTACTCAATTATAGATGATGATAATTATGATTATATCAGAGATATTTTTATGGTTTTTCAGCACCATCAGTTCAATGTAATGTTTTCCAAGTGTGTGTTTTGTATATAATTGTTTCATTTCCTTAGTAATGTAATGATAAAAAATGGTGTGGATGTGGACCCATTGATTTTGGTGGATGTTTTTCCTTTATAAGAACACAAGAACATGGTAGTGGCTCAGAAGTTCTTTGGTCTTGTGGGATATCATTTTACATTTCTACTAAATTTTTATTGATTTGAAGTGCCATTTACATTTTTGACTATGAAGGACTATGATTTTATAAAGACAAATAAATGCATGGAAACATTCAATAATATAATGGTGATGTTGGTCAATACTCTTGGAGTTGTCGGAGGATGTTGTGTTGTTCGAGGATTTCGGAAATGTGTCCCATATGGTCATGGTATGCAACCTTATGCCACAAAAGGAGGTGGTGTCTTATGGTTCTGTTAGTTATTCCCCCACCACCATAGCTATTCCACCAATGGTCAAGAGCTAGTATAACATGTTCTTGCCCGAAATTTTGGCCACATTACCTCATTGGGCTGGGCTTTGTGATCTTCACGGATCATAATATCACGAGGTATATCTTTTCTCCGAAAGTTCTAAATAAATGATAGTATATTTGTATGGAGATTCTTATAGATTATTGTTTTGATATCTCATACACATTAAGAAAACGTGATTTTGTGGTTGGTACTATGGTAAGGAAGTCGTAAAAGTGTGATGTTTTGGATTCTGGGGATATTTATAAAGGAATGGAGAAGCTTCCATCCCTGGACAATGAGAAAGGGTTGGATTATGGTAGAGGGTATATTTTTAGATGACTATTTAGTCTTCTCCAATGAAATAGGTGGTGGAGACTCATTTGGTAGAATCATAGGTAGAGGTTATGTGTAATCATATTGGCCATGGTGATACTCTGAAGGGATGTTAAAATGTTTTTATGAAATAGTTGATATTACATGGGAGGGTTTTTATCCTGGTAATGATGTGTGAGGGAGTCCTTATTGAGTTATATATATAACATTTAGTGGTACACATAGAAGTTTCAACGATATCCATTGGATTGAGGGAATAGTTTTGTTTCCTGTGATTAAATGATCTATAAAATATTTTGTGGCATGATGTCTCATTTTCCACAAGGTAAAATATGAACACCATGTTTACCATTAGTTGTTGCAATTTTTTGATGTTCCATAGTTTAAATGTATTAATATCATGTAAGATTCATCCCAGTGCCACCTAGATCATCATGATCTTCTATTGTTATCTATGAAATTTTGGAGTAATTGATTCAATTTTCACACTTCCTAGACACCAATGTGTCGGGTCAATGGATATTACTGAAAAGTGGAATGTTGAAGAGGTGGTGTTTCTGAATGGATTCTAGAGTTCCATTAACTTAAATCATGGTACATGTTTTAACATGTTATAATGGAGGGGATTTTTGTATTCTTTCAGATCACATTTATGCCCCATCCCTGCATTCCACCATTTGATAGATGATAAGATGGAGAAGACAATCCAAATTCTAGTGAATTTATTGTGTGCATGCATATGGGATTGGGTATATCACGGGAATTAATCCTTACCTTGGTTGAGTTTTTATATAATAATAGTTATCACCCATCATTTTCCATAGCCCTATTTGTGGTTTTGTATGGGAGTCCATATCATTATTCGTTGTGTTGGGTAGTAGTTGAGAAGATAGTAGTTCTTGTACTTGATGTGGTGTAGATCACGATAGAAAATGTTCAGTTGGTTTAATATAAGATCAAAGCATCACATGACCGAAAAAATTATTCTATTGGTTACTAAAGGTGGACCTTGGAGTTTGAGAAAGGATTCCATGTGATCTTCAAGGTTTCCCCACAACATGGGAATTAGATTTTTGGAAATGGGAGTAATATTTCTCACCATTTTTGGCCTTATGATTTATTGGGGTTACTTTTCAATGTGGTGTATCTATCTGAATCTTCACCACAACTAGAGAGGATCCACGATGTATTGCATGTATCTATCTGAATTTTCAATGTGGTGTATCTATCTCAAACTATTTATATTTATGGTGTTTGGTGGTCACAATGAACCCTTTAATGATCATAAGAACCCAATTTTGAGTGTTTTCTAGACCATGGGACTTACATTATGTTTTTTATTAATTTTTTTAAACTTATTTGGGTTTTCATATGTCTTTGAGGTGCGTCAGAGGCCAAATACCCAACGTTTTGGGGTGCACAAACATAAGAACATGGTTATGGAAAACTATGTTTTTCAAAAGGAGTAATCATGTGACCCTTCTCCACTTGGAATGTTTTCTAGAACCATGAATGAGGGGGAACATCTCCGTGAAAGGATTATTTAGTTTTATTGTGTCTTCAGGCATGGTATGCACATGGTTTGTGAAATCATACACAAGGGAATGTTCAAATGTGGGGCTTTGAAAGTGGGCACTGAATGTTTTTCTCATGGTTTTACAAACCGTATAGTATCCCTGTTGCATTTTTAATATAGAAAATATAGTTTCCCCAAATTTATGTTATGATGGAATTCACTCTTTTAATCTCCCATGAATGTGATTATTCTCCATTAGCCATGAATCTCCTCCTCTCCATAATATAGGCGTTAACCCAATTTCCTTCTTTCAGCTCTAATATTAAATCAATTGGTGGCTATGGATTATTATTAGTAAGGACATTGATCTATAAACCTATTTTATTCTTTTTTATCACCATAGAGTTCTCCATATCAGAATAATATATTTTAGCCTATTTTTAGGGTGTTCATCTAAAATTATTATTTATTGTGATTTGGATTGTGTTATATGATTATATTATATGAGATAACATACACCAATAAAAGGTGGGTGGTCCCAATAAATCTATTTTATTTCATGGTGTTTTGCGGGGGATATTCTTGATAATATACTTTGGTTGTCCGAGAGGTACCCTAGTAATTTATTTTTTGTGTAATTATTTTTATCATTAACATGATATATGTCTATATGAGTAATCCTCTTTGATTAAAAATGTTACAATCATGCTGAGGTGCATCATACCCCTTTGGTATGATAGGCTAGGTGGGTTATTTAAATTAAATTGATTTGTATTTATTTTTTACTTTGGTTCTAGTAGAACGTGACGAGATAGGATTACATATTGAGTTCATTAAGACCACCAAGATTTGGGGAATGTTGTTCATCTAGTAGCATGAGGCCATTGATACTTGAGGTGATAAAATCAATAAGTTGAGAGACATGGTCGTTAGTTTTATTCCATTAGGTCATTATAATTCAGGTCATGGCATGTCACTTTGATATGGTGAGGACCATCTATATGAGAAACACTGTTATAGGGCTAGAAGTTGTTGAGTTGATGATTATTAGGTATAATGTTTGGGTGATTTTCACTTGACTTAATTTTCAAACATGCCATTGGATCCAGTTCATGTAGTTATGACTCAAATGATGATGTGGTGTTGATAAATCATGTTGGTAGAGGACTCCATTTGTAATGGCATAGGATGGTGTTTACCATTAGTGGGGTTGGAAGTTCATACCCTAGATATCCATGAGAATGATGATGAGTCATCAATTTGAATGTGTTGAATCTATCAGTTGGGGGATCTGGCTCACCGTTAATTGAGGTAGCAAGGCCAAGATTATTTTAGTGGATGGATATGATCGATCCTTGGTACATTAGATTTCGAGTGGATGATTCCTATTATTTTAAGGGTAGACACCGTTTTCACCAAAAATCAGCCTTCATGATAATAATGATTTTCTAAGCTGAGGTTGGGAGGCTTTTGTACATATTTATGTTTTCTATTGGGATTCTAGTAATTTGATCATAACATAGGAGGTGTCATTATGAAATATATTCATTTCATACCATTAAATCAGGTGTTTGAGGGATCTCCATCTTTTCACTCATCAATGTTTTCCTTAGGATTAATGTTAAGGATCCTTGACACCATAGTTTTGGATATGCATACATGTCATTTTATTACATATATATAGGTTTGGTCACATTGTATATTAGGGATGGATGAATCAGGTGATTGAATCCTTATGGATTCTAATCGTAAGGGAAGGAGTTTATTTATCGGGGTTTTATGTGTTGATAGATATATATTTTGATACACCTACATTATCCAATAAGTAGGATAGACACAAGTTGGAAGTGGCCTACTATGATTTATTATTAACTACTACACAGGACCTTTAGGATGCATGTCTACTTTATATTCTTGTGGTATGTTAAGGGATTAAACTCAGTGGAAATACCCATTTGGCCAGTGATTTCTTTAGGATGTGATTGATGGTAAGGGTCCTTGGGGGTTCTTGCCTCAACAATATGTTATTTTTGCTATTATTATACTTATTATATGTATATAGTGATGGTCATACATGGGAGACCCTATTGTAATCTATTGTTTTTATGACCTTACATTTATTCATATTTGTAAAAATGGTATCCCATGGTGATTTATTCTCCAACTTGTTTGTTTGGATTTTTTATTCATCAGTGCATTTATTTCATTGTGATTCTCTTATTGTGAGTTAATGTTCTTATTGTTTACGGTCTTTCTTCCACTTATATAAATAACTAAATTTTATTAATATTATATCCATCATATGGTATATTTTCTCCACTATCTTTTATTTGTACCCTCATTGTTAGTCAGTGGCCTTTGGAATATAGGAAGGGACACATTAATCCTAGTCGAAAAAGTCTTGGATTACAATTCATGTAGAAAACTGGGTGGGGACACTACAAATGGTGTCTGAGCAGCTCATGACTAAAAGTCAGTTGAAACATTTATTTAGCTATAAATTGTATCCAAGAAATCTCAATAAACTCTTTTATGGGTCATAATATTTAGTCTATTATAGGCCTACGAATGGGATTTTTTCGGAACTAGGTTCAAATCCCATTTTTTGGAGCTTATAGCCCCATGCATAGGGGGCCGACCATGTTTTCGGGGGTGGTAAATTGATTTTATGCTTTTCACATTTACATTTGATATGATTTCTACATCGAGTGGGGATCTTCATTGTGATTATTATTTATTGTGATTGGGGACCGTTGGATTGGTATGGAAAAGTATCATAAATGGAACCTTGTCCTGTTATGGAAATGGATGGATAATTATGATTTCTTGAAATAAACATTGGATGATTGATATGTATATATGTTCATGTTATTTATTTTTTATTTTTATCAGGAATAAGGATTTCACTTAGAGGGATTGGGTTGATTAATTTTCCACATATGATGATAAATAGTTTTTTACAAATTTTCATTCTTTTACATATATAATACATAGCCATATTAGGAATAAGGTTCTAATGATATTTATTTTGGTGTTTTGTGATGATATATGCAAGAGATATATATCCTTGATTATGGTATGAGTAGGAAGGGGTTATGATAGTGGTGATACCCTAAAAGTTTTAATAATGGAAGATAAGTAGTGTTTTCCAGCATTGCTTCTCTTTGGTGTCATTCTAATCAGATGCATCTAATGTTATGTGATATATAACCCTATTATTGGAAGCTGAGGGGCCACGAGGTTAAATGATACATTATTCCTGACATATATGTTGGTAGGAACACGAATATTAGGTCGGGTTACATATAATACCTTTCCCAAATATGGGTAGGCAAGGGGAAAAGAGGTCAGATGTCATGAGACAAGGTGTGGCAGGGGAGTGTAACAGTGGTGAGGCTGAACTATATGTTACCATTTTATTTATATGTTATATTATGTATATATATTATTTGGTCATCAAAAAAATGTATCAGAATTCAGTGGGATTACACATAAAAGGATTATATTGTAGTTTGAGGAGGGAAGTGATTTGGTTCCACATGAGCATGCATTGGTTGAGGCCCTATAGGTTTAGGTTGATATTGATTTGTAGGTACATGGATGGTTACATTATTAGGTACCTAAATTTTAGCATAAGGATATGTAATATTTTGGGAAATTTCCAATGGATACCCTTATGAAAAACCTAGTTTGGGTCATCCAGGGGATTGATCTGGGAGCTTATTGAGCTATTTAACTAATGTAATATCTGACACATGTGTTCCAGTCAAAGAATACACCATTATTTTAGGGTGAGGATTGACCAAGGGTGACTAATGATTGGATAGAGTCAGTTCGTACCATCTTTAACAAGCTCGAGACCCCCCAACCAATTATAGAGTGAGAATCTAGAAACAAACATGCATAGAGGATTGGCTAAATGTCAATGGGATGTTCAAGTATATGTATTTAGACACAATGGACTATCTTGTATGGACTTCAAGGCTAGGTTAATTGAGTGCTTCATCCATATATAGGGAGGGTGTAGATATCCCATGTGTTCTTGAGCCTATGGTAGAAAGAATTTTTTATTGTTGTCAATGAATCTATATTTATTTATTTGTCATATTTCAAACATGGTATTCTAGGTGGTGACACTTTAAGAGTGAGTCATTTAGAGGATGGTTTGTAGAATACAAATAGGGTGCATGTAAAAATATACAATTTATCCTCATTCTTAGAGGTACTAAATGAGGCACTGATAGCCACCAGATGTTTAATGGAATGGTTATTTTTCATTTATGAGGTAGTGTTAGGTTGTTACAATTGTGATATTTTAGGTACTAGGAACAGGGGATGGGAAGAATCCTACCAGGGTATCTTGAATAGATATTTAGGTAGACTTCCAAGGAGTTGGACAACAATGATGTTCTTCTAGTTCAGGTATTCGGGACATGTGTAGACGTAATGTGATTGGTAACCTGAGGAGTTCAAAGCAAGTAGCTATATTGTCTATAAGGAGTGGGGTTTTCAAAAATCCTTCTCCATTGACCGTGAGATAGGGACTGGGACATACTCAAGGATCATAGGATATGACAGGGGCAGTATCATGATAAGGTAGCAAGGATTCTACTATAAAAAGAGGTCATGGTATAAATAGTGGGACACATTAGTGGGGTCAATGTTCATTAGGTATTCTAGATTTGTAGAAATAATAAGCATCGGGTATTCAGGCTCTAGGTTAGGTGCATGCTAGAGAGATTCTAGGTGTAGAGATGGTTAAGAAGCTGATTATAGTCCCAAGTACACCATACTCCTGGTTAATTTCTTTTTATTTTAGGATTTCCCATTTTAAGCCATCTTCTATTTAGGGTTTATGAGGTATAATGGATTTATTTTTCATATAACTAGGTTCTAGTTTGTCTATTTGAATCATTTTGGATGCATTACAAATATATTTGATGTTGGCGGAATCATGATTTAATTTTGATTTGAGTGAGATGAGGGTTTTATTGAAGTGAGTTATCATCTACGTGTCAATACGTAGAAATATTTTATTGGTTACATTTGTGGAAAGAATAATATTTATCATCTATTGGGATTTAGGATGTTTGGGAATCCATTGAGATTCAATACCTCATTGGTTTCTTGTGTGACCTGGGTGTGAAGCAGGCATCTGATGAGTTGTAGAACATAATGGGTTTCAGATGTGACATAGACATGACAGATGAACTTGATTAGTTTTAGTAGTGAATATGTGTCACATGAGAGATTTTGAGTCTAGTGATTGTATGTGGACAATCGAAATATTTTTTTAGGTTAGGATGTGACCTAGATAAGAAACTCCTAGTGTAGGGAGTTCCTTGTGTGAGTTAACCAATAAATATTGAACTATGAGGTATATAATGATATGGGAATGTTTGGTACCATCATTGTTTTGTGAATTATACCGTAGGGATGACAAATTTTATGGTTGGAAGATTATTACAACTCTAGTTTTTTGGATTTGGGTCAAATTCACCAACCCATTTCGATTTTTTGAAATTGGTAGTAAAAAAAGTATTTATTTTTAACTCAATCCAAGTTACCTGATCTTTCTTGATTGATGGAATTTTTTAAAATGGAATTTAATTATATTCTAGTTCCTCGGTATTTCATGTATTTTTCATTGGTATCGTAGTCAATGACCAAACTCTTCAAGGTGCATATACTCAGGAACCAAAATTTGGAAAACTATGTTGCCTTCCTTATTTTCTAGGAATGATTTGTCAACTCGTGTCATAGGGGTTTAAAAATCATTTAGAGAATTATATATTTTTTTCATTAGATTCACACTTGGATTTCACATGGTTTGTAAAATCATGTTTATATCTAGTGTGTGTGTGATTCTTGAACTGTGGGAACCACACAATTTGTGTCGGGTTTCCCAAATATGACAATAATTGTGAGGCATTTTTAAAGGTAAAAATTATCATTTTATCATATTTTTCATATGATGACCTTACTTGTCTTATTATCTCATTCATGGGCTTTATCTGTAGTTTCAAGGGAGATACTCCTTTCCCCAATTGTAATTTTTTTTAATGTTCTCATCCATGCTATAAAATTAAATCCTTTGGTGGCATTGGATTGATCTTGGTATGGTCAGGGATCATTAATAAATTTTTATTCTTTATGATCCCCATACTGTGTTCTAAATCCGTAAAATTATATTTACATTATTTTCAATTATTTTATCTAAAACATTGATATCTTCCAATTCATAACCCGTTTGATTCTGATATTAGAGGAGAAAATGTCTACACATATGAGGTATGTCATTTGTAGATTCCTCTTTCTTTTTTGTACTGTTTCCACGTGTGAGTTCTTGAGTGGGCCATTGGGGTGTCCGATAAGGACCCTAATAATTTACTTCATGTATATTATGTATTTAATAGAACATTTGATATGTCTATGAGATTTGTCAACCATGACTACAAATGGTACAATCATTGTGAGAGGATTCAAATATCGTCGGAATGTCAAGTCAAGTGGGTTCTATAAATTAATTTGACGTATATGTATTAATTAGTATGGTTCCATGATAATTTAATGGTCGTGGGCCACATATTTAGGTGGTGAAGTCCACCTAAATTGAGGTGACATTGTTCATCAGGTTGGGAGAGGCCCATGATACATTATTTGATATGATCATCTGGTTGGGATACATGTTTATTAGTTTCAGGAGAATAGGTCATCATGATAGATGTAATGGCTCAGGACTTTGAGGTCTTGGGTAATAATCCAGAAGAGATTTATGTTTTTAGGGGAATGAGCTTATAGGATTCTATGGCTGAGGTACTTTTTGGGTGATTTTCATTCTCTTTGATTTTCTGATACGCCATTAGAGTCACGTTCTCCCATATAAGGCTCAGGTGATAAGGTCGTGTTTACCACTCATGTGGGTAGAGGCCACTATTAGATTTATCATAGTATAGTTTTGACCATTAGTTAAGTTTGTGATTCTTGTTATATAAGGCCACATGTATTGTGAGGTTCTGTAGGTTAATTATTTTGACAATATCAGTTGGGGGATGAGTCTCTCTATGTATTGAGTCCATCTGTTCTGGGATTATTTTGGAGTAAAGATGTCATAATCCTCGTGATATTGGATTTTGAGTCAATGGTGCATATTATTTAGAAGATAGACATCACTGTTCCTCGAGATTTGATCATTAAGACGACGATGATTTTTTGAGAAGAGGTCTTGGGGGCCATAAAATGATTGGGAATTCCATCATGAATTAGGTTATTTGATTATGACATGGAAGGTGTTAGTAGGTAGTAGATATTGGTGATACTTTTACAGGAGGTTCCTATGTGTTATATAGCTTGTAACTCGTCATAGGATTCCTTGGGGTTTATTCTTAGTAACGTCTCCATGACAGTTATATATATATAAATATACATGTCACTATATTCCATATATATAATTGGGGGGACCTTGTATACAGGTGATGGATGATTCATGTTATTTATTTCTTATGGTGGTTGAGTACAAGAGAAGAAGGTCATTTATATTTTGTTCATATTTCATTTTATTTATATTTAGATACACCTTCTTTATCATAGATTTATGATAGGAAGACTTTGTTGGTATCCTATTGAGATTCATTCTCAATTCCGAAATATTCCCTATGATACATGTGTAGACATCATGCCTCTATGACAACGTAAGGGAACAGGCCCATGAGATGGGACCAAGTAATTAGGTAGTTCCTTTAGTATGGGATCGGTGTAAAGGGACTTTGGAGGCTCTTGCATCAGTTGGAGTTTATTTTGGGTGACATCATGATTATTATATATATGTATGGATGTTCATCCATGGGTGACAAAACTGTTATCTATTTTTTTAGTAACAAGACTTGTATGTATGTTTTTAAAAATGGAATCACATGGTTTTTTATTTGTAAAATGATATGTTTATATTTATTATTTATTACTGTAGTTGTTTCATTATTCTTCTTCTATTACACTTTACCTATCCTATTATTTTTCATTTTTCATATGTGGGTATTTATATATATATACAATAATTTTTATCTCCACTGGAGGGTATAGTATCCATAATATCACCTCTTTATACCCTCATTGCAAGGCCGAAACCATTCCATACATAGAGGTGATCCTAAGTCATTGCATCCAAATCGCTTAGAGATGTGCTTCGGTAGAAATTATTTTCAGGGAGCTATAGGATATTTGTGGATAGCCATTCCTTTCGATTATATTTTAAGGATTAAAGGTTTTCTATAAGATAGTATGTGGGATCATGTGACATAGAGGCATGACCAGTACCGAGAGATTTTTTGAGATTCTCCTTTTATAGTTTTTCATGTGATTTAATTTTTTTGTGATTTAATTTTTTGATATTGATATTTTATGAGAAGTTCTAGTTTAAATGGTTTTATATGTATGATGTCAGATAAAGTCAAAACATATGATAAAGGGAGGACATGATTCATAATAGAGATGCATTATTTGTGATCTAATTAAATCCATGAGTGTTAGTTAGTTCCATCCAAAGAAAATTGTATCATGATAGAGGGATATAATTTAGTTATTAGAAAATTAGTGTAAGTGTAGTTTTTGGGTTTTTATTGGTTATATGGATATATTTTTTTTATTGGTGCTACTATTTTAGAGATAAAATATCATTTAGAGGTATCTTTGGGAATGGTTTTTCAAAACGTTTCCCTCTTTCCATCAGGGTTGGTCTCTAAATCTTGAGGGAGAGAATTTTTTGAGATGTATTTGATTTAACACCCCAGAACATGCTACCAAATAATTATGGGAAACCATTTGATTCAGGAGTCTTTGGGAAGTATATATTGTGTTTTAAGTTAGCGGTATCCGATGATGGTAACACCCTGGCAGTTGTACCATGTTGTAGCACCCTGGATATATCACCTAGTTGTAGCTACCTAGTAGGGGAAAATGGTTGCAGAACCAAAGAATTAGCACCTAGAGATATCACCCTAGTTGTGTTTCCTTGAAATATAACCCTAGGACTAGAACTATAATATAGAACTTTGGTAGTAGAACTAGACAATATAACACTAACTATGTAACCTTGTAATTAGAACATTCCAGTGTCACCATGGCAAGGTAACCTTATAGAAGCACCCAGGTTGAAGCACCCTGGCATTGGAACCTGACAGTAACACCATGGTAGTCACACCTCGATGAAGTTGTAACATCATAGAATCTGTACATATGAATATTATCCTAAAGACATGAAATTTATAATTGCGACCCACTTTTTTCCAAGAAAACATTCAAGGTTAAAATAAAATTTTGGTTCACATTCTCACCCAAAGACATTTTGGGTTAAATTTTTTAGGGGTTTAAGAATAACTCGTAACAATTTGAGTTCATAAACAACTATTTTGTAATTACCAACATTATATTTGTCAATAACGTTGTTTTCAAAATAAATATTATGGAATCAAAATCATCCATGCGAAATAATTTTATAGAAAATTTATTTAACAACATTACTTATATCATAGGAAAAATAAACAAAAACAAAAGGGAGAGCTTGGATGCTCCGTAAGGGTAAAAATGATATACATAAAAAGAACATGAACATAGGGGTATGAGAACATAAGAATAACATTTGAAAACAATAACATTCATTTTAAAGTCCATAATCATGATTCATGGAATAAGGATTGGAATTTTATAACACTTGAATCAGAAGATAATCAACGATAACGTGACATAAGAACATAAAATTTGAATATGACATAGAATTGTGGAATATAAATAAGCATAGAAAATAATTTCCATAGTATTCAAGTCTCACATCCATGTCCATAAATGTACAGAAAGTCTTTTACTGAACTGATTTCATCCCCATTCCATCCTGGTATTAATGAACTAGGTTCACGACCTATTCTAGCCTTGACTTCTTCTTGAGATATATGAATTATCCAATTAATTGGAGGGAGATATTGGTCCCACCAATTACATAATTAAAAACATACAAATGTGTGTCACATGAACATAAATCATTCATTATGTAATTACTCATTAAAAAATTGGTTTCATAAAAATTTCATCATAACATTAACCTTTAAAAAGAAATGTAATTAGTAAATATAATTCCATCATAAGCATAAAACAACCCCTGAAATTATAATGATATCATCCTTGGATCATAAAACCATTAAATCATAGACATTAAATAATACAATATTACATGGAAAATTGTTTTTAAATATCATTTTGAATAATTATTGTTGAAAATATCATTTTCATTATCTAAAATAATTATTTATTTTGAAATACCATGTAATTATAAAAGAAAACAGATTCTTCAATAAGAACAATGTAAAATGTTTATTTAATTTTTAAGGAATAAATATTTCATGATCGTTGTAAAATCATCTCATACATTATAAATTAAAAAGCATATATTTCATATGTTTCTGCAAAAGTCACAAAGTACCTTGTTTAGAAATCAACATAAATATTATTTTAAAACCATTAGGTAAAAAGTTAATAATGGTTAAAAATTAAGTGAAACATTAATAGAATAATATTGATAAAATTTAAAAACATTTTTAGAATAATCGTAAATGTAAAATAAATATCCCATGTGGATACTTAAACATACACCAAGTCGAATAATAATGATGTTGTAAAATTAATCATTAAAAATATCATATCATTAAAGAATAATTAAAAAATGAATGGATTATGGTTAGTAGTGGAAAATATCATAAAATAACTGTAAATAAAACCTAATATAATGAAAATTCATTTCACACATAATCACAACATGATATATTCCATGAAATATTTTTTAAACCGTGAATGGAAATTGAGTTAAGAATCTCTTTAACGAAAGTCTTGACATTGTTTTTAAACATTAAATCCTAGTTTATAATAAATTTTACTTTATTATACTTTTATTAAAATACCATATATTTATCATACATTGTATGATTTATTTATAACATATTCTCACCTGTTTATTAGTTTTTTTTATTAAAATCCCTATTTTGGGTGATAACTGCTTTACTTTACAAATCTAGTTCTTTATCGGAAGTCTTGGTACTTATAAAATTATATTTTTATAAGAAATTATGTATATTAATAATGACATAAATTTTATATTTAATAATTATAAGAATTCTTATATTTATTCATATTAATTATAAATATTAAAATGTATTACTCCATTTATTGAGAGGTAAGTCAAATGTATGGATGAACATTGTTTTCATTTTTCTATTCACATAATAAAAGAAAGGTAAATAGTAATAACTATTTCAATATTTATTATTTAATAATATATATAATATAACTTATTTAAACCCATCATAATATCCATCCACAAAATTTGGTTATTAAAAATTAATTGTATCTCTATGTGGATGTGGTATGCCATACATACACATGAGGGATACATTCACTTCGTTTTTGATGAAAAAGATGGTGTGTAATGGTGTTTTAATAATTATAATTTCACATAATTATATTTAGGACACTAAAGTTTTTTTTATGATATTTATAATAGAGTTATATGAAGTATGGAAGAGTAAAAAGGAATTTGATCGGTTAAAGCGATCAACTGTTCTTCAAAATATATCCTTTGGATTTCATAGAAAGGGCCATATGTTTGATTTTTTTAGAATATAAAAACTAATATAATGTGGATATAGATGTTTAAAATATAAAATTATAGTGGATGTTCGATATTTAGCGCTCAATGTGATGTAAAAAATTATGGAGAAGGTTCCCATTTTTATTTGAAATGATGGGATCTTCTTGAATTTCTAAAGAGATTAATTTAGAATAATTTCATTTTCTATTAATATTCCCCCAAATAACCATGGATTCGAATCTATGATATTATAAGTCTTTAATACCATCATTAAATATTATTTAATACATGTTTTGATATTATTTTAAATCTAATCATTTGGATTATCCCAAGGTTAAAAATATTAATTTTGACTAAAATACCAACTTTTAAAATATTGTTGGATTGTAATTTTTTTATTATATGGTGTCAATTGTCTAATAAAAGGTTAATTTAATAAATTTTTAACCTATTAATAATAAATTTTTTTTTAAATATTTTCAT
Source organism: Viscum album (assembly GCA_963277665.1). Taxonomy (NCBI): domain Eukaryota; kingdom Viridiplantae; phylum Streptophyta; class Magnoliopsida; order Santalales; family Viscaceae; genus Viscum; species Viscum album. The sequence continues at coordinate 232,289,373 of OY728157.1, read as the reverse complement.
TATTTCTATATAATTTAATAAAATATTATTTTTATCAATTTTTATTAATGAAAATTTTGAAACTATTCATTTACATTGACCACAAATACATCGAGACAGAGGTAAAAGTATAATCTAATACTTTTATAAGTATATAATTTGTCATATAAATATGTAAAATTAATTTCACACATTAAATATTTAAAATTGTATCAAAATAAATACTTTCAAAGTAATTTATTTGAATTATCTATTAATTAAATAAATAATTTTTCATAATTTCACAAGAATTTATGGTAATTATATAATAGATAAAATTTAAAAATGAATTTAATTAATGATAATAAATTATTTGGATAAATATATAATTTTTGGTCCGTTTATATCATCATTTGTTCGATTTTTTGTACACAAAAAAGATATTAAATACAAAAAGAGTGATATTTTGTAACTATCATCAATTTAAAAAAATATAAGTAATTTTCATAGATAAGTATCTATTACAACACTCAAAATAAATCCTATGGTTTTAAGGGTAAAACGTATTCATTTAATATTTTTTGGACATATTTATGTCCTGATTAGTACATTATATTTTGGTTGTAACTTATATTTAATCACCTTAACTTTTAACATGACAATATATATTTTTACACTTTGAGAGTTCATATGGTTAATATAAAATTCAAAAGAACCCATAAATAGAAATTTTATGAAATTTTAAACATAATACCAATAAATTGATAGAATCTATGATTTTTAAGATTAATATAACATTTAATAAACTATGATTTATTTTAAAATATTACTTATGTTAATTTTAAAATTATTTATTTCTTTGAATATTAATAATATAACTATTGAAACACAAAATGAATTTTTTTCCTATTATGTAAAATTACTCTATAAAATTCATTTATCCTCTTAATTATCCCAAATTATGTTTAATTTAATATTTTTAATAATAGTTATTTGATATACTCAATAATGAAATATTTTCTCTATCGGCATTGTATAATAATTTAAGGTAGTTATTTATTCCAAAAAATTTATAAATAAATAATAATTATGTATATTTTTATTTATTTATATAAAAATAATATTTTTTAATGAATATACCTCTCAATGATCATTATATTATAAATATCATCCTCATTAAAAACAATAGTGTGGCATTTTGTCACATTCATTGATTTTAATAATATCTATGACATTTTCAGGGATACTGATGTATAAAATAATGAAATTTTGATCCTTGGGTATTAATTGTATAATTTAAATCATAAAAATAATTTTTTTAAAATTTTTTAAGGTGATTTTATTTTATTATCATGTAATTTTTACCCATAATTACATGATTTACCCTTAACCATGTTAACAAAAATTCACCAAGGTTACTATTTATATTAAGAAAAAATAAATGTGAAATATTTAATCAATTTAGATATTGGTAATCCAATTAATGAATTTATTTTTAAAATTTCCAAACAAAATGGTTTGAGTAATATATTTAAAATTAAATCAGTAAAATGCAACTAATTTTTTTTAAAAAAATGATTATTAAATTTGAAATGTATTTATACTAAATTCCTTTATATGATCCATTTCAAAAATAATAATTTGAATTTTATAATTAAATATGAACTACTGGGAATTTAAAAATATTTATAGATATAATTTTTACATTAACATAATATAAAAATATAATAAAAATAATTATTCTTTACTATTCATTGAATAACAAAAGCATTCAAAAAATTATTAAGTTTTCAGAATACAAAGCTTATGATTTAATGATTTCAAAATTGGGGTTAATTTTTTCAGATACATTCTATAGAATCATCATAAATTAATTTATATATATATATCAATAAAAATAATGTTTAATAAAAATATTAAAATTCCATTAATAGTGATCTGGTACGTATTTAAAAGTAATTATTTAATACAATATAAATGATTATGCCAATAATATATTTCAAAAATACCTTAATAATATTTAATACCTATAATTTAGATGCTATGTTATAATTGTCACATAATAATACTTTTTTATACTCAGTGTTACATATCTCTTACACTATCGAATTTATTATTTCATTCCTAAATGTCATGATATTAAATAATCCCACAAAACAATAAACATCACCCTTACAATGTGATGTTTTTATTGGTAACCAAATATTTGAATTTTCAAAACATTTTAATTAAAATCCCATTTCGAAAAAAGAATCAATATATATTCCATTTGGAAAGAGATAAATAAAACTATGTAATTATCTTGGAGTAATAAATATTTGGATTACAGAGTAAAAAACAAGTAATCTAACAAGAAAATTATCTATCATGTTTTGATGAAGAATAATATAGAACATGGACAATATATATTTAATAATCGCAAAACCATGAATATATGATGGATTAAAAGGCCATTGATTTCAATGTAAGAAAAGTAATTGGATAATGTTTTTATTTAATAATTTTATTTAAACATTATTTCCATTATTTGAGGAATTACATTACCATCTATTCTATGTACATTTGGAATCCTATTTACCTGAAAATTACAATGTCATCCTTCAATAAATTTCCACCACAAACTCATCTATTCGTCTTGAAGATGACTATTCAAGATGTAATTTTCACATGCATATTACTATAATGATGTCAGAATGAATTTAATAACATATAAAAGATTAAATATCTATTTATCCTATATTAAAAAATTAACCAAAACCAAAATTGCTGGTATATGATAATATAATTATCAAGAAAAAATTAACCATTAAATTGAATAAAAATATTTAATCTTTAAAATCCCATAGAAATATACATTGTCAAATATAGATCATTAAAAAAATAACAGACCATATAATTCCTCAAAAGTTTTCTAAACTAATAATGAAACCCAAAAATCATAAGAATTTTCACACATGGACTTCTAAGCTAAATTTTATCATTTCTCTTAAAATAAAAATAATCGCTCTAACTATATCATAAAATAAAGTAAATAACTTAATAATCTTGAAGGATTGGCAGGCATTTTTATAAATACACATAATCACCATTAATCAACAATAAAATCATTTATGATTCCGAAATATAATACCTCCTTTATTACTGAAATAATATCCTATAGTTTTCTATATACCTTATTCGTATTGAATTCATAAAATATTGAATGTAGAATGAAATAAAACTAATCACTTAAAACTAAATAAATTTCTATAATCATATTTACTTTTTTGATAATAATTTTTTTCCCAAATGAAAAAATCCCATTCTATAGATATTTTATATAAAAAAATTTCATACTGACTGGGAATTACCATATGACGGTGGTAGGTGATGTTCCATTATCACCCTTAAATTTGGGTTTAAATTCTCCCATCCTTGAAAGATGTGAGGGGTTTCCACCCATCATTTGGGTTATCCATTTTCTATGATTATCCCTATTACATTCATTAAATATGAGAAATATCCTCACAAACTACAATAATATATTCCGCACTAAAAACATTTTTTAACCATAACATTATATCAAACCATTAATTTTCATTCATAAATTCAATAACCCTTAATTACCTCAAAAATAAATGTCTCCAATAATATTATTAGTCACATTAAATTTCATATCTTAAAATATCAAAAGGGGATTCTATAAATCATATAAATTAACCGTATATATCCCGGATGGTGTTTATAAATCTGAAGATAACATATCCTAAAAACACAATTATCTCTAAATTTATATAAACCCATATTTGATCCTAAATGTAAAATATCTGAATAGAAACTTCAAGATCTGATTCAATTGAAATGAAATTTACAAATGAGACACAATTTTCTACTAAAAAAATTTATAACATCAAAATAAAATATTGGATCACAAACACACCCAAAGAAATTTTCTATTTAAATTTTTGGATAATAAAGAAAATACCATAAAAACTATGGTTCATAAAAATGTAGTTGATAAAGATCAAAATTATCTCCATCTATACATAATTTTTATTGTTTCAAAATAGGTCCTCAATCGCATTCATGTGAAATCCTTCTATAAAAACTTCATTTAATATCATTCCACATAACTCAGGAAAATGAAACATAGAAAAAGGATGAGCTAAGATAATCAATAACGGTCAAGAAATGTGGTAAATAAGAATAACAAGAAAATAATGATGTAAGAACATGATCATAAAATTTGAAAACCATGCCTTTCAAAAGAAAGAAGCTAATCATGATTCATGTAATAAATATTCTATGTTCAAAAGAAATGAATCATTAGATTGTAAATAATGATGAGCCATAATATAATAACATTGTAATAAGACATTGAATTGAGAGAAAAAATAGAATTTTCTATATTTGTCAAGCCTCACATCCAATTCCATAATAGATGACAAAGTCTTTTATTGAACTGAGTTCACTCCTCATTCAAAAAACGGTATTACTGAACCATGTTTAGTCACTGTTCAATATTTTCATTCCCTTGAGATATAAATCTATACCCAATTCATTGGAGGGAGATATCGGTCCACCTGTAACATAATGTTAACCATACATATTTTTTCAAAATTAATATAAATCACATATAATATAATATGCCATGAAAAAAATTGGTTTTATAAATCTCTCATCATATCATAACCCATGGGAAAGAAATGGTATTCATAAATTTCATTTCATCAAACACATAAAAAACTATTGAAATTATAATGATGGTATCCTTGAATAATAACCTCTATAAATCCCAAGTAACATTAAATAATGTAATCTTATATAGAAAATTGGTTTGAAATATAATTAAAAATAATTCTTGTGGACATTATCTTTTCCATTTTGTTGAAATAATATTTTATTTTAATATTCCGTAAAATTGTAATGGAAGGATTATTCAATAAAGATAATGTATTAAATATGTAATGGAATATTCTATAAATTAAAATGTCATTGTAGTGTGAAAATCCACTCAATATATATAAATTATAAAACACTCTTTTATTAAAGGTCTTGAAAAATGAAAACTTGCATTTTGTATTAAATGAAAGAAATTATATTTTAAAACCATTTTTGTAAAAATTAAATCATGGGAAAATTTGAATTTAAAAATTCGTAGAAGAATTGTAAATACTTTTTCTGAAAATATTTTCAAAAAACATGGACATGGAAATGATATAATCCCTTGTGAATACATTAACATAAATAACCACTAATAATAATGAGATTGTAAAATTAACCCTCTTGTATATTATCAATAGAGTGATCTTTAATAGAAGGAATAAATTATGTGTATTCAATATAAATATAAATAAAATAAGATGAAATACAACATAATATAATGAAAATTAATTTCATGTATAATCAAAGCACTACGTAGTCCATGATATTGTAGGTTATCCCAATGAATGTAAATTGAGTAAATAATACCCTTACAACAAGTCTCTATTTATTTTTTCCTAATAAAACCTCATGTATAATAAATATGGATTAGTTATATATTTATTCTATAAAATTATATTTATCATAATAGGTATGATTTATTTATAACATCGTATCATCCATCTATTAAATTATTTTATTAAAATCACTATTTTGGGTGATTAATACATTGTTTTGGAAGCTAGTTTTGGTTGATAAATATTTTCCCTTTTACTTGGACTAGGCTCAAATTATTCCATTATATTTCATAATATTATAAATATCATATATGATCATTATTTTCATATTTATTTTCATTCATAGAAATAATAAATAAAAAATGAATTGCATCATTCACTAAGACAGTAGGCCATACATATGCATTCACTTTGTATTAAATTTTAAAATAAAGGAAAGAAAAAAAGAAAAAAATTATATAGTCTTGGAAGCATTTGTTTATTCATTCAGTAAGACGGTAGTCCATACGTGTGATGCATAGTTATCTATCTCAATTTAGATACAATTCACATGTTTTGACATAAAATACATCTAAAAACGTAAGAATAAAATTTATTTCTTCTAACAATATATAATATGTCATATAAATATTTAAAAGTCACTTAATAGATTCATAAGTTCAAATAATACAATAATTAATAGTTTTAAAGTATTTTATTTAATTTTGGTAATATTTAAATAAAAATTTTATTATAATTTCAGATGAATTTAAAGTAATTATATAATTTTGAAAAATCTAAAAATAATATAATATGAAACTAATTAAATTAGGATTAATGTAGATATTTTGTTTCATTTATATCTTCATTTTTTCCTTTTTGGACACAATAAATAACTAAAAATGATTAAGAGTGACATTATGTAAATATATTTAATTTAAATAATATATAAGATATTTTCCCAGAATATTTACCATTAAACCACTAAAATTTATGTAGAATGTGATAATGGTCCAATAATACTCATTTAATAATTTTTTCAGATATGTTTAGGTCATTTGAATAACATAAACTTATTTATTTAACCATTATTTAATCCCTTTTACTCTTATCATTAAAACATAAATTTTTACTCATTAAGGGTTAATATATTTAATATTTAATGCCAAATTCCATATAAATAAATCATTTATGACCTTTTAATATTTATCAAAATAATTTGGTTGAATTCAATATTTTTAGGAATACTAAATCATTTAGTAAACTAGTATTTATTTGAAAATATGGTAAATGTCAATTTTGACATTATTATTTACATTGACTTTTAAAAATACCAATATAATGAGAAAACATAAAAAAATATTTTATATATTCTATAAGATGAAAAAGTTGTCTCATAAAATTATTTATTATGTTTATTATGTCACTTTATATTTATTTTAACAATTTATATAATATTTATTTCATATTTTCATTAATAAAATAATTGCTACATCAACATTGTATGAGAATTTAAGGTAATAATTTATTCAATAGGAGATATAAATAATTTTTCATGATTTAGATAAATATTATACCTTTTATGAGACAATTTATTATCTATTTCATGAAATGTTTAACCTTATATAAAGAATATTATACTTACTAAAAATAAGAGTGTGACATTTTCTCACTTTCTTTGATTTTAATAATGTCAATATCATTTTCATGGACATTCTTCCATTAAAAGATAAAATTTAAAACATATTTTTTTTAATGGTTGAATTTTATACATAAAATTATATTTTGTAATGAGTTATGGTAGTTATATAGTCTATATCATATTTTCACCCTTATTTACTCAATTTACGTTTAACCATGGTAACAAAAAATTACCAAGGTCACTGTTCATTTTAAAAAAAATAAAAGGGACATATTAACCTATTTTTGACCTCCTAATTATAATTATGGAATACACTCTTAAAAATTCAGAACATGAAATTTTCATCATTTTCATAAAAAGTTATTCATCAAAACGCAACTAAAAACATTTTTTGGGAAAAAATTCGATTTCTAAATTTAAATTGTTTATATTATAAATTAAAGTGTAAAATCAATTTCTAAAACAATAGTTGGAATATTATAAATAAATTTTACAAAATTATAACTTAAAAAATTATAATCATAATTTGAATAATTAAATATTTGAATAATAATAATATTATTATTTATTTTTAACTATTCATTTCAAAATCAATCATTTCTTAAAAATATAAAAATTTCACCAAAATTATATTTTGATTTATTGATTTCAAAAAAGGGGTAAATATTTTCAAATAAATTTTTTAAAATCTCCATAAAATATTTATAACTTTTTATTTATAAAAAGTAATAAAAATTATTTTTGAAGAGAATATGTTGTTGATGAATAAAATGAGTTTACTAAAAAATTCTACTTACTTAAAAATAAATAAAAAATACAATATGAATTATTATGAAAATTATATATTTAAAAAAGAATTTATATTTTTCATTCCGTCCAATTTAGAAAGTATGTTATAAAAGTAACATAATAATATTTTATTATTTGTTTAAGCACATTGTTAAGTATCTCATACACTATTGAGAATAGTCATGGGTTCCAAAATCTCAGGATATTATAGTAGCACTCTAGTGGTGGAACCTTTTAGAGTCACCCTGTTAGTGGAAAATGGTGGTAGAATCCTTGCGGTAGAACCTAACAATATAACCCTGTTGATAGTAGTTTGCGGTATCATAGTAGTGGTAACACCTGATAGTATAACCCTGGTAGTGATTCATAGAGGTAGCACCCTAGAGGTAATACATAATGGAATCACAATGGCAGTATCCCCTAATGGTAACACCCTAGTGGTGCAAACTGGTGGTATCACCTTGGCTATAACACCTGATGGTAGCACTCTTCCATTAGCACCATAAAATATCACCCTATAATTACACATACTAGAAGCAATTGGAAGTAGCACCATATAGAAGCACCTTAGTAGTAACACCTGATGATAATAACCCATTGGTGACAACTGAAAGCTACACCGTAGAAGAATTATCAGATAATAACACCATGGCGGTATCACTGAACGGTGAAACCCTGGCTTTAACACAATATAGTGTTTGTAATATTCTATGTATTTTCACATTTCCCCTTTTTAATGTTTCATTATATAAAAGTATTTTAATTATGAGATTAATGGATTTTAATATCATTTAAAAGGTGATTCATCATATCTTATACGTATAAAAAGTATGGAGTCCTTTTAATTTTGTAAACTGTGTATATTTAATGACACTCGACATTAATGGAAAAATTAAAACATTATCTAATACAACAGGTTATGAATCTAATATTTAAAAATATAATATATTTTCTTCATTCATTAAGACTTTCCATATCTTGAGATGAGTGGTTTCAGAATGTTTCCCTTGGATTTGTGAGCCCTATCAGCGATGATGTTCTGTGCTTCCCCTACAGGCAGTTTCCTCATCTACCTACACCACTATTTTGGTGTAGTTTTTTTGTGTAAGGATCATTTATTTTAGGTAATAATTTCTTCATTTATTATAAATTTTAATCATTTAAGGAGGTTTGTTTATGTTTATTTATATAGAAACAGTTTCACCCAAAATTAAAATGATAAATAAATAGGTTAAATAAATTTAATAATTGGTAGTGGAATAAAAGAATTATTTTACTAATTGATATTGTTTTTATCATTGAAAAAATTTGGGCTTAAACCCCCCTAAAAATAACGGATGTTGGAGTCATTTTCTATAAACTAATTGATTATTTCTGTAATTCATGTTGTGTAATTATTGTGACACCACCAAGAACAAATTTTTAACCACTTATACCCAGTAAGATGAATTGGTATCAACAAGATATATGGAATGTCTGATAATTCCCATAAATAAAGAAGTGGTATTTAATGAAACACCCTAATACATATTTGAAAAAAAACTATCTATTTGTTATATTATGTTTGTAGATATTTTTGTTATATCTTATTATGTTGGTGTGATTCTTTGGTGGTAGATAGTCTGTGATGTGTATGGTGGTAGTGGATATAATTTGGTTGTGTGGTGGGGCTTCGAGGGTGGTTCTGTTGTGTTTAATCAGAAATTATTTCACTGTTTTTGTGATGTGATGGAAGGTAGAATTTGATAATGGTTGTTTTAATATGGAGTTTCAATTCATGTTTTTTGTGTGTCAATATTTGCCTAACAATATTGGAATTATAATGTATTTTCTAATAATAGAATAAACTATAACATGATGTGTGGTTTAAATGGTGGGTTGTATAATATAAATTAATGGGATGGAATGTTTTTTTTTGAACTGGATATTTTAATATAAAGATGTTTTTAATAGATAATCTTGAAATTGTATTTAATTGAATATGTTTTTAGGCTTATGGATTATTATGGGGATTTAATAATCATTAGACATCTCCCATGTGGAGTAAAGTGGTGAGTTTTTTGAAACCTTTATTATAAACCCCATGGATGGGCTTGTGTGTAGATATTATATATAGATTATATTACATTTATATTTCATTTTATGCCACACTGATACCCCAAACCATGTTAGAACACCCATATATATATATATATATATGGGTGTGTTTTCTAGAACATCTCAGTTGGAGGATGAATGGTTGACTAAGTTCTCTTCCCCACTCAATATTCTATTAATTGGTGATATTATTATGCTGCGATGGCCAGAATTCAAATTTTCTTATTTCAATATGTTATGTGATGAGATGTGATGGCATTGGTTTTTTCGTTTGTGAAATGATAGGATTTCATATGGCAGGGGTCGTGCATTATAAGAGGAGGGAATGAGGTTTGTGTCTTTTATCATCACAATACACAACAACACTGTTTATTAGTGATTATGTGATGTTATTTCCTATGTGTCTTCTTGTATGATGCTATGTCATGCGGTGTTATTCATAAGAGTTTAGAGAGCCATGAAATATGACATTTGGGGTGTGACAGATAAAAATAAGCATGAAACCGGTACATGGTACCCTTAATTGATATGATTTATATTAAATTATTATACAAGGATCTATTATTTAGTGGGTAATCTATATTGATGATGGGTTTTTTTAGTATACCTATGTAGGTAATTTCTAATTGTACTATTTTTTCATAGGTGTATTAGTATATACTATTCACATGTGCATTAGAGTCCTAAATTATCTCATATGTCCTCCAATCTCCTATATAATAAAATTATATCAGTTATATACATTATTCAGAAACATTTTCAACTTACATTCCATAATATTAGTCTATTTAAATGAGTTATTAATATATTTAATTTATTTACTAAATTTATGCTATTCAAATATATTGTTTTGAGGTCATTTGGATCACAATATCCAAACAAAATATAATGTACTTATTATTGTAAAATTCAATTTTAAAATGGTTATATAATCTCCATAAGTGTCTTGGTATTGTTAACATATGATTTTATAAATATATAAGATTAAATGGTTATTTAATAGATTCTATTGAATGAGTGTTCATCAATAAGTTTGTTTTTATGTTGAATATAGGCTCATATTTTTTATTTTTGTTTTTTTATAAAATGGTTATTTTATCATTGAAAATTTATAAGCATGTAATTATTTGAGTATTATTTATATATTTAATCCTAAATTATATTATTAAAAATATATATGAAACCACTGATATTAGGAAAACATTATCATTTACTTTGGTATAAGAAAACAACCATGATATGAGATGTTTATTGAATTAGTGTAATATATTTAAACCCCAATAAGTATTTTGGTTATATAAAACGAATTTTTTTAAATGATACAATAGGTCACCATTTATAAGAAAACTGTGATGTTATTTTAAAAAATGTTCAATTTTTAAGGGTTAATGAAAATATTTATTAATGTAAGGTGGTTTATAAATGTATAATAGATGATATTATGAACCATTAATTACACACAATTTACATATAAAATATATATTCTGATATATATTAATTTATAACCCATTTTTAATATTAAATTCCCTCTTTAATCAATTACATGTTTATTCATAGAATTTGACCTTATAAATATAAAGATAATTAATGAATTTGACTTTAAAAAATTTAATAAAAACATAAATATAACATTTTAACCTAAAGCATGATATAAAAAAATTAAAATAACTATTCACAATATAAATATTTTAAAACCCATTTTTTTCATTACACCTATATTTACAAGCATAACATCTACGTAACAGAAATGTTTTTCTTAAATTATCATGTCAAAAAATATTAAAAATAAATTTATAAAAAAAATTATATTATTTATCAATATCATCATATAAAACCATTAATAATACTATTTAATCATATTCATGTAATTATAATATTTTAAATATGTGTTTTCACTTTTTTACCACAGACATGCGTTTGGTATGCTATTTGAAAATTATACCGTTATATAAATATAAAATACCTGAATATACAACAAATTTTTTTACTAGTAATCATATTAAATGTTTACTAGTAATCATATTAGTCTTTTAGGTTGATCCTATCATTTTCTAATCATCGATATTATCACAAGGGAACTAAGTTTTCCTTTTTGAATGTGGGGCTTGCACTACACCGACATAAATAAATGTCCTCATATTTATCCTAGTATAATGATTAATTTATATTAATTGAATTATTTTAATGATAATTTAAGTATATTAACCTAAATTATACAATCAATAAGTTATAAAAATATTTATTTCATAATATATCATGATAATTCATAAAATGTACGCTATTTATAAAAATTATATTTTTCACCAATTCACTGAAAATTATGATTGCATAGTAAAATACCGAAAATGAACCTAAATATAATTTTTTATAATATTATTGATGTTTCTATGGTAGTATTTTAATTTTTTTTATATTATTGATTTCAATTATAGATTTAATCTATCAATTTTTGTAGTGAATTTTTAATGAGAAGATGCGTATTTGGTGGAAAACATCAATTGCAACAGAATATGAAGGTTATAACATTAGGATATCAAATTAAATGATTAAATAAAATAAATATAAACTAATATATTAGAGATATAATTTTTAAGGAAACCATGTAACACCAATGGATTTCATATTCTGTTACCTCGTTAATGTAATTCAATAGCATGTGCTCCACGCAACACTGAGTTTCATCGTATCACAACCTGTAAAACTTGTTATTTAAAAGGTTTTAATGAACAGTATTAACCAGAATCTGAATTATATATATATATTAAATAATTTTAACATTAATCTTTTTGGTTTCTTAGTCATAATATACGGACAAATTCAATTATTTAGATAAAATAAGTGTCTTTTAGAAAAATAATAATTTACCACCTCTTAATGGAAAACACTTTTTTAAATCCATTATTTGACACTATAATATATTAAATTTTACAAAATATTATTATTCTTGAGAAAAAATAAATGAAAATTTAGTTTTGTTAGAATTTTTAGTACTTTTATGATAACTTTCAAATTTTGATGAATATTGAACAGTAATAAATTTTAATTAAAAACAAGGTTTTTAATCGAAATAATATATAGTGTTAAATTATAAATTTTAGTGATTTTAAATTAAAATTAGATTATATTTTTATCATTTTATATAATATAATTCATTGGATGTAATTTTACATTTAAATTGTACATAAACACATGTCAATCTTTTGATATTTTTTACTTTTTAAAAACACATTTTCTGGTTTTGACAATGGGAAATAATTTTAAATTAATTAATGCAAATAATATGTTTTGAATTTGGTAAAGTAGACCTCAATTTTGGATTTATAATATCGAAATTAGCTTAGGGTGATATTTTTATATTTTTCTACAAAACATTCAATTTTTTTTGAATACTGAAAAAAAAGTGTTTTTGTTTAAAACTAACATTTATTAATAATTATTTTTAAAAAAACATTATTTTATAGAAAAAAAATACATAATAAATATATTAGATCAATTTAATTCATCGGAGTAATTTTATAATAGTATTAGATGTATAAAATTTTATTGAATTTTTAACGTCTTTTACACACCTTCTAGGCATATTTGATCATTTGCATAAAATGTAATTTTACCACTTAGGTGAATTAAATTTCAAAAAAATGAGAGGCACAATTTACATCAGTAAGTAAAATGTTGTTCAATAAGATGGAAACAATTTATGGTGAATAGTAATCTTTGAATTGTATTTACCACGTTTAAAAGTAAATAGGATAATTAATGATAAAAAATATTTTATATTTACCCTAACACATGTATTGATTCTATTAGATAAGTGTATTTCGACCTAAATCAACATTAGGAATAAAAAGATTATCCTTTTCATCTACTTGTATTAGATTAGGAAATTTATTATTATTTTATTTAAGGAAGATTTAAAAGTATTAAATTCAATGTTTAATAAGTAAACCATTTTTAATATAGGGTTATTCCTAAGATACATTCAACTAAAAATATTTATTATAAATTTAAAAGGATTGTCTATATCATTGTATTTTATTTAAAAATTTTAAATATTAAACAATTAAATTTAATTATGACAAAATGATTCTATAGTAATTACATTATTAAAGGATGATTAAAATAATTGATATTACAAATATTAAAATAAATGTAAATTGGGGTTTTATGCATTAAACTATTTTTTTTAATAAGAAATGTTAGGGTTGATTTAATGTATTTTTTTCTAAGTAATAAAGTTGTTTTTACTTTCACAAAAACCAAATACTAAATTTGTTCAAAATTGACATAAATGTGTTTTTAAAACAAATACTATATTATTATATGATATAATAATTTTTAAAATATGCGGTTCAGACAATGGACTTACATAATGATAGATATGTCATTAATGAACCACATAGGGTTTTATTGGGTTTTTATAGTATGTTTATTAACCATTTATTATAAAAGTACAAGAACACATGGTAAATGATAAACTATTTAACTAATAGTTAAATCTAAATGATAAGGTTAATATTGTGACTTAAACCTGTATAAAGCCTATTGGTTGAAATGTTTTCGCCCCATCCCCTCCATAGACTTGAAATAAATCATTTTACAGCCATTAGAATCTGAATAAGATTTTATAATAAAATAATATATCAAACTTTTCCTAAAGTGACCCAAACCTCACTTATAAAAGTTTACTTCCCGTTCTCTCAAAATTTCACCTCCAAATCCATTAGGCTTGGCCAAACACTTTTCAAATATCCTCTAAACTAACCTCAATTAATCTATGAGGCCTTACATTGATCATAAACCCACCTAGTGAGCCCTGTTGATCATATCAAAAGGAAGAACCTTAAGAAGAGGTAATTACATATCACCTCTTTACAAGTTCTTTTCTCATTCCACTTCCTCACTCCCTGATTCTTCCATAATAAAATAATAACTCTCATTCCATATATATACTATGATGTTATTATAAATAAGATATAACCAAATTCGTTATTCTATTCATCCTATGAATGAAAAGTCACGATACGTGCATACGTACGACTTATCGTATCCACGTCATCGTGTTGGTGGTTATTCAACACTTCATTATATGGATGTGTATAATAATGAGTATAATTGATGTAAATAATAAATATAACATTTAAAATAATCTTTATATATAATATAATATCCAATTACATACGATTTCACCATCAATAGAATGATATTGTCGCTCGTGCGTATGCACAGCTTATCGTCTCAACAACGCGATGAGATTCACTTCCACATTCACCATTCAACAAAGATTATAAAAGTATATGTTATTAATAAGTATGTATTATATTAAATAATAATGCTATTGTAAAGATATAAATATATATGTATGTATGTATGTATGTATGTATTTACATATATCTCATTCACTTACTTTCCTCCAATACGATATGAAAACGGAAGAAATGTTTATGCGTATGTATGGCCTACCATCTCCATAAACGGTGTTTTAAATTTCAAACATCTATCTTCTATAAATATTTACTTTCTGAATATATATGATACATAAATAATTTTCTATATTCTGGAATCAATTAAATCATTATATAAGTGATACGATCAATAATGAAAAGTTAAATCGTGTTTGATAGAGAAAGTGAATATTTTCCAAAATATTATTTTAACATACAAATTATTATTAAATGGGTCGTATAAAGCCATAAATGAATATAGTGTGATATCATAAATAGGAATATGGTTCCGGTATAATTTAATAACATTATATGGTCTTTTTTCCGGAGGTAAAACGTACCCCTGACCAAAGGAAAGTATAAGGTAACTGTTATTTGTTTAATCTCATTATTACATGAGATTAATTATCCTTAATTATCTACTAGGAAAAATTTATCATCTATGTCCATGTTTTATTAAATTTTTTTAAAAAGGAATATTTTTTTATGGATAGTAATCTTTAACTAGATCAACATTTT
This sequence comes from Viscum album, assembly GCA_963277665.1. Lineage (NCBI taxonomy): Eukaryota > Viridiplantae > Streptophyta > Magnoliopsida > Santalales > Viscaceae > Viscum > Viscum album. The sequence continues at coordinate 232,273,528 of OY728157.1, read as the reverse complement.
AAATGTTTTTAATGATTAATTTTTTTAAATATTTTAATTAATGTCCATTTATTCAAAATGATTTTATGGATTTGTTTTTATATACATGATTTTTTTAAAGTGTCTATATCACTAAAAAGTTTCAATGTTTTATGGGACACATTTATTAAAAAATCTCTATTAAATGTTTTCCTTTATAAATTTTTCTACTTTTAAATGTTTTCATCAAAAGGTGCAATTCTCTGAATGATTTTTATTGATTATTTTCAACTATGTAAACATCCATTATTGAATATTATTATTGATTGAGGTTGAATTATTATAATGAAATCTTCCATATTTTATAGAATGAATTATGATATCATTGACTATGGATGGGATATTTTTATTCCATTCATGGTTTGTGGTGAAAATAATATCATTTAGTATACTTGTTTTAATATGAATGTTTATGTTATGTATGATACTTTTCAGATGAGGAATTAAATGGAAATAGTAAGTAATGTTTGGAAGAGCTATAACTCCTCGATGCAGCGATATTACTCATGAGACAAACTAGTGTCTCTGCACAAGGCCTTGACGAAATAATATTTGTAGTCTTCACACGAGGCCTTGACTATGTGGTTATGATGTCTCACATTTTTCATTACATCATTATGAAATTAGATTCTAAAATTACATGTGATTATTCGAATTGTATAAGATCCATGTAAATAATAAAATGGATTATTCGATTTATCATTTCCATTTTAGGATGATGTTTATTTTTAAAAGGCTTTTTTAGTCTTATACATTGCCATAAATTATTGTACTTATTTATTCTAGTTTCTACTAATTTATTATCTTTATTGAGCATCTGAGCTCACCCATTTCTTATATTTTATTTTTACCAGGATGCGAATAAGCGTATTATAATTTGATATTAAGGGCTGAGAAATGGGAATAATGGCATTTGAAAAGGATTATTTATGTTGTGTTTTTATTTTATAAATTTTAATGTAACGTTCATATGTGTAACTTATTTTCCAAGACTACTAATCTGATCGGTCCTTCAGGTCATGATTCTTTGTAATCATACCAATGTATTAAAATAATACACTTACTCCTGCTAACATGGGGTGGAGCATTACAGTTGGTATTAGAAGAATTTTAGCAAAATCATTGGTAATATATTTAGATAATTTATTTTTTTGAAACATTATCCTAATATAGATTTTGAGGATTAGTATAGATGAACATCCTAATATTTTGGTAATGTATAAATTTTGGGAATATTTCATGAAATACATCCCTGTCTGGATACGAGTAGGTAGAGGCTGATCTGGAACAGTTGTACCTATGGGTGAAAACTCTGACAAAGAGTATAAGGCTTGACTTGGGGTATCCTGATACAAGACAACGGGCCCTACTGCACTATTGGTTCTGACACTCTTGTGGGATATGCTTAGTATAATTCACATTTTCTTTATAAAACATTATTAAGGATTTATGAGTTAATACTTCCTTAAAGAAAACAATTTTTTTGATTATGGATCATATGAATAAACTGGTCAATTTATGTTATGTATTTTATAATTTTGGAATTATGCATTATGATTCATAAAATAACCTTATGTATGAAATTGTTTAGAATTGGTTCCTAGTAGAAGGACTGAAAACTCTAGCAATACGCCTCATACAAAGAGTTAGAAGGATTATATCTTTTATGGACTTATGCCAGCTTTTAAAAGGGAAATAGTTTTCTACGTATTCTCATAATACGACAAAATAGTTTCATGTGTTAATAAGATAAGTAATGATTTCTTCAGGTCTTATGGATTTGAAGGGAACAAGATAAAAAAAAGGATGTCAAAGAAAAATAAGGATAAATGGGATAAGGGAAAAAAGAATTTTCCCACATGTGATAACTATGGAAAGAATCACCTTGGTAAATTACTGAAGAGAATGGGAGTTTGTTATAAGTGTGGAGAAAAAAGACGCCTTTTTTGTGATTGTATGGTAAAGAAAATGGTTTCAAATGTATAATGATTCGTCTTTAAAGATTTGGGTTACTACATGAGTCAATCTCCCATTCATCATAGTATACCCCAAATTATTCTATTAGATAATAATCAAGTTATGATAATACCGCAGATGAATATGAATGATTTGTGTTCTTATGTTGTTATTAATTAATTTTTTCATTTGAGTGTTGTATCGATGATGTACAAGTTTAATACATTATGAAAATAAATTAGGATTATATTGTAGTACTATTTTATTGAGGATTTTAAATTATATGGTACTATGAAAAGTGACTCAACATCAAGTTAATTTTTTTGTAAAATATATTGTTTAAGGAATGATTAACATTAATATGTTCCTGATAATAAGGTAGTGATTTTGTAATAAGATATGATTGATTTGGATAAAATATATTTCCTATTCTTGACTACCTTGGAACAAATTAATGGTTTGTTTCTTCCATCATTATTTGAGTATTCAAAAATTTTGGATATAGGGAATATATCTAGTATTCTATAAGTAATAAGAGAGAATTAATGTAATCAATAATTTTTTATTGTAATTCCGGGTGTTACCATGTTTTATGAGAATACAGGATGAAGGAAATCACAATTTATTATATGGAAAAAATAGATCTTTATTATATTATGATGACCTTACTTATAATTTTTAGTAAAATGAGTGTAGACACGAATATTTTGGATAAGTATAATGATTGGAATTGAATAAGATGGACATTGGAAACTATGGTTTAAGGTTAAAACATTCCATAAGATTATTTTGGGATGTTGTTATAAAATGGAAAACCCAAAGTTCGTGTAAAAACTCATCGCGTATGACAAGGTCGCGAGACCTGAACCCGTAACTGAAGGGTGACAAGGGTGTATCACCTACCACTGTCCTAAATGATATCAAGGTTTGTATAATGTTGTTTTTTTTTAATTTCTAATATATTAAATACAAATTATATTTTGGAACCATATACGATTAGGATTAATATAAAAATGTTGTGTTCTTTTTTCATTTGGAGTGAAAAATGAGTTTGTGGTATAAGTTAATAAAAGGATGGGGATCTACTTATCAAGTATACATTTTTTATTTCTATGAAGAAATTAATAATGAAACATTTCTTAAAAGATCTAATTACAAATTTTTTTTATCCTAATACATTATGTTTTGTTGAACTGATTAAATTTTAACTCATCATAAATTTGTGGCTTTGAAGCATCAATTTTCCATTTATTGTTCACTTTTTTGTGATTGATGACCTCAATCACTCTCTATAAATATTTACATTCATTCTCCAATTATTCTTCTATAATTTCAACCAATGTTCTCTTATTCTAAATGCTAAATTTTGGTGACTATTTCATTTCACATTCTCTCTAATTAAGACTAATTTTTAGTATCCCTATTTTCGATCTTGGTTATCCATAAAGGTCTTTTCTATTTTAAACCATTAATTTTTTAAGAACGATTTCAAATTTCTAAAACGTAATTTATTGAATGAGGGGATAATGTAACACCTCGAGATTTCATAGTACGTTATCTCTTTAAAGTAATTCAATTGATTGCGTTACATAGAACACTTAGTTCAAGAGTATCACGACCTATCAAAATATCCATTTAAGAAATATTTTATGAATACTATTAACTGTATTTTGAATTTTATATAAAACCTATATAATATAAAAATTCATCTAATGTGTTTCTTAAATATAATATACAAACAATTTAAATTTTTTAGATAAAATAATTGTCTTTCAATAAAAGAAAATTTAACACCTTTTATGGTGAACCGTTTTTAAATATAATATTTGACACTTTTATATACTCAAATTGACAAAATAATATTATTATTTTGAAATGACACACAAAAATGTAGTTGGCTTAAATTTTTGGTGCTTTTATGATAACTTTCTTATTTTGATGAATAGTGAAAAATAATAAATTTTAATTAAAACATCTTTTTAATCGAAATAATTTTAGAGTTAAATTTTACATTTTAGTGGTTTTAATGTATAAATAGATGATATTTATTATTATTTAATATAATTTATTTCATTGGATGTAATTTCACATTTAAATTGTATGTAAACACATGTCAATCTTTTGATAGGTTTTACTTCTCCAAAACCCAGTTTCTAGTTTAGACAACTGCAAATAATTTTAAATTAGTTTATGAAACCCACATATTTTTTATTTGGTAAAATATAAATTTTTTTTTGATTCAAAATATCATAATTATCTTAGGGTGATTTTTTTTTAATTTTCTAAAAACAATCAAATTTTTACGAATAGTGAAAAACACTGTGTTGTTGTTTAAAACTGACATTTATTTAATTATTTTTAATTTTTATTCAAATTTATTTTAAAGTCATAATAGATACATAATACCAATATTAGTAAAATTTAATTCATTTGAGTCATTTTCTAATAATATTAGATCTATAAAATTTTATTGAATTTTTAAACGTCTTTAACCCATCTTCTAGGAACATTAGCAAATTTACAAAAAATGTAATTTTACCACTTCTCGTAAATTGAATTTTTAAAATACGAGAGATAAATTTTACATCAGTAAGTAAAAGGTAGTTAATTATGACGAAAAAAAATTTTGGTGAATAATATCTTTGGATTTTTATTTACCAAGATTAAAAGTAAATATGTTAATTAAAGGTAAAAATTTTATTATAATTACCCTAAAACATGTATTATGTCTATTCGTTTTGTTTACATAGAAAAAAATAAACCTTAGAAGTAAAATATGATCCTTTTGGTCTACTTTTATTAGATTAAGACCTTTATGAATATTTTATTTAATGAAGAGTTGAAAGTGTAAAAATTCAATGTTTAATAACTAAACCATTTTTAATATAGGGTTATACATAATATAAAATCGAATAAAAACATTCACTAGAATGATACAAATATTTCCTACATCATGGTATTTTATTTATAATTTTTATACCTTATATAATTAAATTTATTTATGACACAATGATGAGGCAATAATTACCTTATTAATTAATGATTAAAATAATTTCTATTTTAAATATCAAAATAAATTAAAATTGAAACTTTAGATGCATTACAAGAATTTTTTTCCCTAATAGTATAGTGTAACGTTTATTTAATGTATTTTTTGGAAGTAATAATGTTTTTATAGACTTTTAGAAAAAAAATACTAAATAGTGAAAAATTGACATAAATGAGTTCTCAAAACAAATACTATATTATTAAATAATATAATATTCCAAAAAATATAAGGTTTGGAAAAAGGGAATATATATTGATATATATGTAATTAATGAACCACTTGGTGATTTATTTGTTTTTTATAGTATGTTTATTAATATTTTTTATAATAATGTATGAATACATGGTAAAAGATAAACTATTTAACTAAGAGTTAAATCTAAATGACAATGTCAATATGGTAGCCTAAACATATATAAAACCTATTGGTTGAGATTTTTCCTACACATAACCACCATAGACTTGAAATAAATACTTTTGGATCCATTATAAATAGATTATTATTTTATAATAAAATAATATTTGAAGCTTTTCCAAAAGTGACCCTAACCTCTCTTATAAAAGGGTACTTACCCTTCCCTCAAAATCACACCTCCAAAGCCATTTGTCTCTACCAAAACCTGAGATCAAATCCTCCTATGTATCCTTACTTCATCCTAGAGTCCTTAATTTGATCATTAGACCACCTAATGATCCCATTGATCAAATCAAAATGAAGAACCCGAAGAAGAGTTAATTACTTTATCACCTCCTTCAAAGTTCTTTTCTTATTCTACTACCTCTTTGTTTAATTTTTTATATAATATAATAATAAATCCAGTACCTTATACATATAGAGATGTTGTTATAAATATGGAACAACTGTATTTATTTTATCCATCCTATGAATGACTATGTCAACGTACATGCGTACGTACGACTAACCGTCTCCACATCGTGGTGTAGTTTTTTATTCAACACCTCATTGTTTGGATGGACATAATAAAGATTATAATTGATATTAATAATAAACATAAAAATATAGATATTCTATATATATTATATACCATCCAATTATATACAATTTCACCATCAATAGAATGATATCATCGCTCGTGCATACGTACGACTTACCGTCCCCACGAATCGATAAGATTCATTTCCACGTACACCATTCGATGATGATTATAAAACAATATATTATTAACAATTATGTAATATATGACATAATAATGCTATTATATATATATATATATATATATTTCTATGTGTGTATTTAAATATATCTCATTCAGTTACTCTTGTTCAATATAATATGAAAACAGAAAAAGGGTTTATGCGTATGTACAACCTATCGTCTCCACAAATGTTGTTTTCTATTTCATATATCTATCTATTATATATATTTATATTATGAATATATATGATACATATATAATGTTTAATATCCTGGATGAAATTAAATCATGATATAAGTGATACGATCAAGAATAACAACTTAAAACATGTATGATAGGGAATCTATTTTAATGGTTGGGCCCGAAGCCTCAATTTATTATTTAAATCAACGACCTCTTTATACTAGGTATAGGGAGACCCATTACATATCCCGAAGGCCCAAGGCCATGTGGCCAGAATACAAGGCTTGAAATCCCATATTTTTTTCCCAAAGGACCCCTCGGTGAACAACACTGCTATAGTACCCACGCTGCTACAGTGCCTGCTATAGTACCGTTGCCGCTACAGTATCTGCTACAGTCCCTCCGCCACTACATTGATGTCGTTGCTACAGTGCCACTACTGCTATAGTACCTTCTATAGTACTGCTACAATACCCCCCAAAAATTCACCCCTGCCCAGATTTTATCCTGGGTCATTTAGATGCCAAGCAGGAGCCTGTACCACTAGGGTACCAAAAATATTATATTAACATAGATATTATTTTTAAAAGAGTTTTATAATGAAAAAAATGAATTAATTATGATATCATAAATATTAATATGGTTCTAGTATTTTTAATAACATACTATGGTCATTATCCAAGTGGTTGAACATCCCCTCGACCAAAGGAAAGTACAAGGTAATGGTTATTTCCCCAATCTCATTGTTATTTGATATTTTTTATCTGTAAGTATATACTGAGACATATTAATCATATATGTCCATGTTTAATTAAAATGTATTAAAAATGAATATTTTATGTTTTTGTGGAAGGGAATATTTAACTAGATCCTCAGTTTAATTTTTTTAAAGATTTATTTTTATACATTTTTTAATTGATGTTAGTGTTTTCAATATAATTTTATGGATTTATTTACGTAGACATTATTTTCTTAATGTGTCAATATGATTCAACATATTCAAAGTTTCATCGGACACTTTGATAAAAAAATTCTTTTATATGACTTCCTTTATAAATTATGTGGCTTCAAAATGATTTCTTGAAAAGGTTTATTTCTCTCAAAGAGTTTTATTGATTATTTTCTGTTATGTCGAAATCCTTTATTGGATATTATTCTAGATTGAGGTTTATTTACTATAAAAAAAATCTCCCATATATTATTGAATTTGTTATAATATGTTTGACTGTGGATGTGTTATTTTTATACCATTCATGGTTTTGGTTCAATGTGTTAACATTTCTATTGCATGTTTTAATATGAATGTTTATATTATGATTCAAACTTTTCATATGAGTAATGCATTGAGATTATTAAGTGATGAGTGGAGCTAGTAGGTCTCATGAGACAAACTAGTTTCTTGGGATAAGGCATTGACAAAATCTTTTTTGTAGTTTTTGGAAAGAGGCCTTCAATATGTTGTTATGATGTCTGCCATTGTGCATTCCATCATTATGAAATTAGCTATTGATATAAAATGTGATTATGTGATTAGTAGAATATCCATGTGAATCAGTAAATGGAAATAATAGATTTATCCTTTCCATATTATGCTGATGTTAAATTTAAAATCCTTTTTCTTTAGTCTTATACATTTTCTTAAATGTTTATTATTATTTATAGTAGTTTCTGCTATAGTATTATCCATACTGAGAAACTGATCTCACCCATTTCTTATGTATTATTTTTTATAGGATGCGAAGAAGTGTATTATGATTGATATATGGGTTTAAGCTAGATAAATAAGGGTATTATCAAAGGATTGTTTATGTTGTGTTTTATTTTATAAATTGTAAATTAACGTTTATATATGTAATCTATTTTCCATGACTACGAAACTGATCAATATTTCAGGGCTTTATTCCTTCTAATCATTCCAATGTGTTATAATAATTCACTGAATCTGGGTAACTGGGGTCGGAGCGTTATGCTCCAAATATAGGTGTTGGATGATTAAGTAAAAAATTTTAAAATAGTTTGGTTTGAGTTTTTAAGGAAGATGTCTAAATGAAATATTAAAGAGAAGATATTAATGAATAAAGTACCTCTAAAAGAGTATATAAAGCATTAAAAGGTTCCTAATGTTAAATTATATTTAATTTTGTGATATATTTAATCTAATTAAATATTTATTTGATTCAGTTATTTTTATAAGGAATTGTGATGAAGTGAAGATGTTTTGAGGTCATTTTAGTGATGTCTATAATCTATATACTAAACTGTAATAATGAAAAATTGAAGTAAAAAATATTATTTGAGAATTATTTATTTTAAATCACAACATCATTAAAGAATAATTCTTATTGGGTGGATTTTCTATAAATATTACAAACATAATTTGTGAATTCATAAGAGAATCTAATGGCGTTAGAATAATAGACGATGAGTTTAAAAGAATGAATATAGCAATATAAGAATAATACATATATCAAATTAGTTGTATCCAAATTTCAAAACATAATAAAATAAATGTGATAATATTAACTCTGAATTTTTTGGTAAATATAAAACATTATTTGAGTAATTTTTTGAGCTACACATAATGTATTTATAATTGAAGAATTAATTGAATTTTCCATATTGAATAATTTAAAATATAAGAATGAAATTTCATAATTATCTGTAATATGACCTTAATTGAAAAATCATCATAGAAGTGAGTTTGATTAATTATGAATAATTTTTTTCATTGAACTCTGCAACAGTTCCATATCGTGATGATTTCCTCGGATAATTCAAAAATAAATGAAACTTCATGTTTTTAAAATTATATATAATATTACAGAACATTTAAAATAATGAAAGAATCCATATATTCAAGGTGAATTGTAACAGTTTATTTGAGAAAAATTTTAAGAGGATATTGTGAAGAATTTAAATGACAAGAAACCAAATAATTTAAATATTTATATTACCCGTTGCAAAATATTTAGATGTTTCCATAATTGAAACTAGAGATAAAATATTCATGGGTCATGTGATTATTATATGGGGGAAAGAATAAAAATAGAATTATTATTTAGAGTCCATTTTAAATTACTATCATTTTAAAGAATCTATTACTAGTAAATGAAGGGGAATACGATACTTTTTCTATATAGAGATCGTTTGAGTATCAAATAATAATAGAACTTAAGATCATCATAATAACATCATGTGTTAATGAATATGGATAATAATAAATAATGGAACACAATCCTATCATAGAATATGGTTATAAGGTGTATTTCAATTTATAAAGTCGGAACAATAATGGCTGATGAGATTCTATGATAAAGAGATAAATGGAGTACCATACCTAACCAATGGATCAAGTAAGGATACACTAAAGGATAGTGTGAGCTAGTAAATAAGAAAAATAAGCAATTATTTCAGTGTGTTTTTGGAAATCATTGTTAGTATTTATATTATTCTAGATTTTATAAATATATAAGGATGATTCATGATGTAACAAGATGTATTTATAGTAGAGAATTGGTGATTAGGTTTTAAAATAAGATAGATTTAGTATTAATCCTCACATTATGGATAATCCATATAAAAAATATTATGTCCTTTTCCATTTTAATTCTTGTATATTTTAATAACACTAAAATGGATATAAAGAGAGGATTGATATATTAATTGATCTTAAATTTTGAATTAAATAATAATTAAAAAATAGTGGTTAGTGACTCAGATCATCCCCAATTATTTATCAAACATAATATAGTCACTAAAACAATATGAAAAATAAAATCAATTTATTAAATTTCAAAATTCAAAACTTAGAGATATATCTATTAAATAAAACAATAAAACCACTTACTACATATAAAAATTATTTTAAAACCCTGATGGTTTTGTGGAATTCATTATATAATTTTCAACATGGTATTTTTTATGAATCTTTTCTAATCTTCAATGTAAAAATCCCCATGATTAATCATTTTTATACAGGATTTTTATTGAGTTTGTTCAAATAACTAATTTTAGGGGAACGTGATATATTTGAATTTATAAAATTATGGAGACCAAAAAAATATAGAAGAACATTTGTATGTTCAAAAAAATAATGAGTTTCTAGAAAAAAGTTGAAATAAATTTTCTAGTAGAAACTAAAAAGCTAGTATTAAAAAGAAAAATATATAAAGGTGAATTTGGAGTTATCTAATGAATAAAAATTTATGATGAAATGTGAGTTATAGGAATGAGATATGTGAAACAAAATTTGCGAGTTCAATGAAATGAGTCCTGGAATGATAGAATTTATGTTCTCTATAAATATATTTAAGTGTTCACATGGAGTGTATGATCCTAAATAAGATTTATATGATTTCTATATTTTCTAATGAGTTAAATAAGATGTGGTTCAAAATAATTTCTTAATGTAGGATTCTAGAATATTTTTCTAGATGGAATTTTATAAGGAATTTACAACAATAATTTGAAACCACAGCATTTATAATGATGTTGAGTTATTATTTATACATTTAAAAGGAATAGTAGAATGTTCTTTATTCTAGCTAATATGTGAGGATGAACTGAGGATTTCATATGTTCATTTTATTAAATACATTGAATGATGTATTTTTTAGAATCATTCAAGATGTAAAATTATATTTGTATAATATTTTTAATTTCATGGTTATCTAATGAAGTTTGATTCTATAAAAGGTGTAAATATTATATGGTTGCAAATAGAAAAAATGATAATTGATACCCATAAAACGAAGAAAATATTTTAAAAGAATAAGACACATCATTAATAATATAGAACTCTGAGTTTGAGATAAATATTTGATTTTGTATTCTTCTATGACCGAAAGAAATATTTTCATTATTGTTGAGAAATATAGTGGTTCAACATATATATCACATATTATTTGAATAAAATTTGTTAACTAGTAAAAAGAAATATTTTTTATAAAATAGTGATTCCTCCGCACTATTATTTTTTTACAGTGGTCAATCCTTCCTTAACAATTTTCTTATCTATGTTTGACCTTATTAAAAAATATATATATAAATTAATTCGTAACACATCACTGAGTCATTACCCACATTGGTATAGAACCCTATAAAAAATATTCCATTGATTTACATTTCATAGTACTAAATATGGGTTAGGTTGAGATAAAATGTTAGGAGGTTCAAAACACCAACAAGTTACAAATGTTTATTTAAAAGTTAATAATATTTTAAATTGGTCACCACTGATTCACCTCCACCCTTGTGGTGCTACATACAATGAAGTTATAATTGGTCTCAAAGGGAAGTTACCAACTATATCATTTTTTGAAGTATTATGAATTTATATTCAATTTATATTATAGGAGTTCCTAATTTTAATAACAATAACAATCATGGCTTGATGAATATGGTGATAACTTGTTTTCATTAACATTTATCAAATGAGGTAGATATAGTAACTACTAGGTTTCCACTTAGATAATTGGGTTTTCCTACGCTCTTTTCTAATAATAATCAACAACAAGATTATAATAAGGCTTATTTTACTATTCTTGTGTCTCTTTCTGACAATAACATCACAAAGGTTATGAATCATCAAATAGAAAAGGGGAAATGGGAATAATATTAAATAATTATTTATGGAAATGTTTTATCGATGGAAGTGAAACATAATATTTGTTGATATAAATTTTATTTTCCTAACCGATCCCTCGAGGCTCGGGTCGTGACTACCCCAAACCCGCCATACATAGGCCAGGGGATGTAGACTAGCTCCAGAATGACATATCCCATAAACTAGAAGGCATTGCCTTTTTAACTTAAATAAAAACACATTACATGAAATAACAAGAAGGAACCACATATAGTATAACACAATAAGATGAAACCACAAAGAAACCTGTTGTAGTAAAAGTGTGCATAATGTAAAAAGGCGCTAGAATACAGCCCACTTGTAATAGTATACGTATGACTGGAAGTACAATACAACAAAATGTAAAAGGAAAACATCTACTGGGTTTTCTTATGAGGTTCCTACCTTTAGGGTAGGTATAGATCGCCTCCTCATTACTCTTTGTCCGCCAGTCTCCTCCAGGTCATGTCACAACGAATGGTCCACCTCCGAGCACCGTCCAGTCCTATCTCCCTCAAGCTCAGTCAATGCTATACATCATCTTCACCAGACACAACAAGGTGCGGAAAATTCCCAGGTAGGGTTTAGTATAACAATACTTAGTAGGGACCCCAATAACCACATAGGTATCCTAGATTTCCACAAAAGAAAATACACAATGCAAGATATCAACACTAATTAGGTATATGCCCACACAAATACCTATTTTTTCATTAAAAACTCATCTCATACCTGAGGAAGGACACCACATAGGTAATAACATGAAGGTATAAGTACCACATGGGTAACACCACAAAGATAGAAGTACCACATAGGTAACACCCCGAAGAGAAAACCAGAAAGGAAGAAGTACCACACAGGTAACACCATGAAGATAGAAGTACCACACATGTTAGTCCATGAATATAGAAGAACCACACATGTAGCACCATGAAGACGATGTGACAATGGTCAAAGTACCACATAGGTAACACCATAAATCTAGAAGTACCACACATGTAACACCATAAAGATAGAAGTACCACACATGTAACCCCAAGAAGATAGAAGTGCCACACTAGTTATAACACAAATATTGAAGTACCACATTGGTAAAATACTCAGCTCACAATCAATTATAACATACGAAAAGAAGTATTGGTGATTATTTGTAAACAAGATCATCTAATTCTATTATGAATCACTGTTGTTGACCCACACATGATCGATAGGTAACTGACCCCCACTGGCCCACACAGGATCGATAGGTAACTAACCCCCGCAGACCCACACAGGATCTAACTGACACAGGATCAGTACGTGGTGACCCACACAAGATCTTTGAGCACTGAACCACCCCGGATCTTACCCATATTGGATTGATAGATATAGGCCCAGATAGGATCAATGTTATTTTTTCACGTTGCAGCCTACAACAGGTTTCCTCACACCCGGTGCGCTTGAGTTCTATTGAATCTTCACTTAGAGGTATTGGTCATACCTATAACACCAATAATATCAAAAATGGAGTAACCAAATGTTCCATAATATTGTATAGGGTCCAAATCTAAAAATGGCACATCAATCGGATGCCCTGTCTGTGAGTTATAAGCGTTTTAGATCTGAGGGCCTAGTTGGATTCGGGTTCGATCCAACCCGACCATACACCAACTTTCTACAAATATCATGTGGAGTATACCAAAAGTACCTTCTTGATCAAAGGATCTCAACTCTGTACAGGGTTCTTCAAACAGAAATCTGATTCTCATGATATGCCACTTTAAGTGTTATTTGGTCTGGTTAGGCTTGCGTCTGGTCCGACCTGGTCAGACCGACCTGGCCCGCAAGAGGGGTGGAACGCAAGTGCAGCCCAGCCCGAATAGGTCGGCCGAAAAGGGGGGAATATCATATGGATGGTTTGGCCATAATAGGGAGTCACACATGGGGGACACCCCAAAAGGGAGGCTCATCCCACATGGGGTGGCGACCCACTAGGGTGGTGACCCTGTCCGGGGTGGCAGCCCGCTAGGGCGGAGGCCTGCATGGGTAGCGGTTCGGTCTGAGGGTGGCAGACCACTCAGAGGGTGGCGGCCCGGTCCGAGGGCGAAAGCCTGGTGCAAAGGTGGCAGCCTGACTCGAGGTATGTAGCCTAGCCCTAGGGTGACAACCCAGTTTGGTCCGATGTGGGGGGTGTAACCCCCCAATCACCTAGATTTCAGAACGGCCTAGACTATGTTTGGTGGCGAGGCGATGGCGCCTCGTTGGCGTCGCTCGGTCACCATATAACCCACTAGATATGTGTTCGACCTCCACCATGGATTCGTCTACAGTTTCCATTCGTCAGTGGCATGGAGGTCGCACCTCCTTCTTTCCCATGGTCGGCAGTCGTGTTGGCTACCTCCTCCGTTTTCCATGGCTATCGAGCCGCGGCCCTCTTCTTGCGGTGTGTGTCTACGTGCTTGTAGAATTATGAGGTGGCACAAGGAATGAAAGTTATTTTTTGGTTCATGTCAAGTTCGTTAGGCTTTCACCCTCGGTGTTAGCTCGAAATATGGCCGATATTAAGGGAGTTCAAAAAACCGTTGTATTGGAAACAAGATTAACCCCACAAGATTCCATGCAATAACCTCTCACAAAGACAAATAAATCATGGGTCAACCGATTAGTCAGTTGACCCACATTCTTCGAGTTATTCTAGAATGGAGAAGAGGAAAATCATTTGAATGCATAAATGAATTAAACGCCTACCTAGAAAAGATGTATGCTAACGACTGTCGACGGAACCTCCCTCATCATTTTCATCGGTTCATGACTCGGTGGCGCTCATCACACCTCCTTGGTACCATTATCTTGATCTATGTGGTTGGTATCATGGTACTTTTCCTGGGCTTCATCACTTGTTAAAGCTACTCCAAACCCATTTCCCGAGAACCATATAAATACGAGAGGGGGAGGATTGTTTAATTCTCGGGAAATTAATGAGGTTTGTTTAATTAATGAACCTCTTAATTTTTATACAGTGTAGTTAAACGGAATGAAGAGTCCATATATTTAATGGCATGACACATCACCAATCCCACCATTTTAGTTTGTCCGGTGGAGGAAATAAATAAAATAAAATTACAAAACATGTAATTTTATTAATCGTTCAAAAGCCCACAAAAATATCTTTTTCACATGACCTACTGTGGTCGATGTTATTCTTACCTTAAGAGATTCCTGTTGCTATGGATTCAATGGTGCCCTCATATTTTTAATTTTATCAGCGGTTCATAAGTTAGAAAACGCCTCCCACATGTTTACTGATCATACCTAAAAAAAGGTCAGAAAATTATTAATAATCATCCTTGACCCATGCTAATTGAGGTTTTATTATGAATAAGTGAAACACAACCCAAAGAACCTCACGGTATAATCAGTTTTCATATCCGAGTTATCATTTAAATGTTATGTATTTTACAATAAAATAAATTTTAATTAATTATTTTATATACGGCCAAAAACTAACTTCTAGTGGCGGCCCACACCTGCCAATGTTAGTATCTGCCTAAAGAGAATATACCCTTATAAGATCAGCGGTGGTATCATATTTTTAATCCGGGTTTCCATTCATGAGTTATAAGCATTTGAAAAAGAATATAAATTTTTTAATTATTTTATTTATGGTTATGCAATTTTCGGGTTCTCTCACAGGAGGCCCACGCTGACTAAACTTAAGTAGCACCTAGGGAAAACCTGCCACCCAGAGCTCAACGATGCCCTCAGATTTATGATCTGAGTAACCGTTTATGTGTTAGTCCACTATTTTAGGAAAAATTCATAAAAGCTCTAATTAATGATTAATGAAACTTCAATGGATCATTTCGGGAACTCCGGTCCTCAGAATCTCTCAACGTCAGGTTTTTCAGTCTCAAAATAATTCCATTTATCCAATAAAAAAAATACGGAATATCTGGGACATCAAATTTTTGATCTGGTTGTATATGAGAACTAGATAATTGATTTCTATTTTATAAGGATAAATGAGGTATTCATTAACATCATTGGTTTTTGGGAAACAATGTGTGATTAAAACATTGTTAAATAAATAGAAAGTTTGTATTCTTTATTTATTTCATCCCAAAATCTTGATTAATTAGTATATAGAAACTGATTATCTAGATGAGATTTAAAAAATTATTATTACCTCTGGAAATGGAAAAATATCATCATTATGTAGAAGGTTAAGGGTGAAATCTATTTAGAAAAAATTAAGAAACTCCAGATTTTGGAAGAATATGGGTGGTTAAATGTAACTGAATATAAATAATTAGATGATGAAGAAAAATCATATTTGAATAATGTTATCTATAAAAAAGGAAAATGTACATTTAGGTACAAGGGATAACATAACATAAATACTTATATGTGGCGAAATTTGACACCTTTTCTACACCATCCAAATAAAAGTAATTATTGTGTCTGAAAAAGACGAATGACTGAATAGGCCACCGAAGATGCCAATTGTTATAAAATCAAAATATTTAATAACTTTTGGCAAGTGGAAAAGAATATATTTTAAAAAAAATTAGGATTATTAGTTATAAATAAGTGTAAAATATTAATTAATAATAATTAAACTGATTAATATATTCAAGGAAATATCATAAATTTCATGAATCATGATAAAATAATAAATAATCATTTAGTTTTGAAGATGGAGTAGGTGATGAATTCAATATATAATATATGATGATGTCAGAATATGAAGCATGTCGTAATAAAAAATACTAAAATAAATGGGGTTCCAAATTTCATATGAGGGAATGAATTATTAAAAATGAAGAAGACAATCATGATAAGAATAAATTTCCCAAAAAAGTTGAAAATTAAGAATAAAATTGTACTAAAAATTCTATGATACAATGAATAAATAAAGAATATTTTTACATACCCAGAAAATAGGTTTCAAAGATAAAAAAATATTTAAAGAGATGAAAATTTTATTTTTAGAGTAATGGAAGTGGAAAACTATTCACAAATAATTTTCAAAGAATCTAGGTATACATGTTAGGTTTGATAAAAACATAATAATTCATAAGTTGCAATGATTTTATCTGGTGGATGTGGTTCCATGGGGTTTGGGTTTCGGTGTGATGATCCTAGGGTTGACTCTCCAATTTAGTTTTCGTTATATGATTGATTTGTAAATTAAAAAGATATACGGGTTCAGTAAAAAAAAAGGGAATTCAAAGATTAAAATAGATTCTGAAAAATTGCATATTTTAAAAACCAATAAAAATTGTGAACTTTTATAATATTTATCTTCGATAATAAAGGAAGAAGGATGTTACAAATTTTGACTAATCTTAATTACAATAATTCAATCTATTTTTGTAACACTTTTAATGAATTCTGATTAATGTGCATTTCTGGTGTGGGGGATAATTTTTTTATACATTTTATATCTAATTGAATGAAAAGTCACTTCCATAAACAAGGAATGAGTAAATGGGTAGTAATAACTATTTCATGAGAAATTCAAATAATATTAATAAAAATACGCTAATGTTGAAAGTTGATGTTATAAAATATTTGTCTAATGTAAAACTATGTGTAATTGAAATAGTCTGGAATTTTTCGATGAGGTCTATGAGAGGTGTGATAAATATGGTTATCATTCATATTAATCCAATAGTACCCTACACATGAAATTTCCTGTTATCATGAAATAAACGAATCATGGTAATGGTAATATTAGAAAAAAAATTATTTTTTGCTGCTTTTGGGTAAAAATCTATAAAAAAGGGGACATTGTGAATTTAAATATTTGGTTATCTTCTCATATATAAAGAGATTAAACAATAATTAAATTCATCAGAGAATATTATGGATTATTATATATATTTAGTAATGACTATTCTCACCTAATAAAAGAAATTACAATAGTTTTAATTGAATCACAGATGTTTAAATATAATGATTTCTTATATATAGATGGAAATAAAGAAAACGTACTGAGGGTTTGAAATATTTAAAATAATGGGTATGAATTCAACTTCATAAAAGAATCTCGTATCACTAAATTGTCAATATATGGAATAATAACAAAAAATAGAGATATTATAAGAGGAATTTTTTGAAAATTATATATCTAATAAACTCATGTTATCTATGTTCTGATGAAGAAAATGAGCCATGGAATATTATAGCTGTCCATAATTCTCTATGAAATATCATAAAAATATCAATGAAATTAGTATCACAAGTGGTTCCTAAACCATATATAGAATGAGAGATTAATATTGATACATGTGAAATAGTATAAATGATCATAAAAAATCATTCTATGGTATATCCTAATTATACTCACCCCCTTGAACATATTCACATTGTTATAAATAGGATAATGATACATCACTCCACAAATATTTCTATACTTCATAATCATAATTAATTAAATTCCATAGATGATACATTTAATCTGTACGAAATAGAAAACTACGGATGTAGAGAAGCTTAAAATATTTTGAATAGAGGTTGAGTTAGAACACGGTGTATATGTGAGAACATTTATAATAGAAAATGAAAATAACATTACATGTAACTCATTTAAATCATATTTTAAGGCATGGTATTATAAATCAATATAATTTACATCACACTCTACAATATAATTGAGTATATGAGAGGAATAAATAATTTCCAGTTGAAATTTTATGTGTTATGATTTTTCATTTTAAACACTCTATTAATATATGTATGGAAGAAACTTGTATAGATGTACATTTTCAAAATAGAGGTTTTCTAAGACCAAAAATATAAAAAAAATCCCAATGAAGTATTGTGAAAATATTTAACAACTATTACTTATATTATAGTATTTGGATGTATAGTCTGGGTAAAAATTATGAATACAATCATAGTAAAATATGATGAAATGGGCGAGGAAGAAATATTATATTGGTATAAAACTATCTGATGATGCTTAATGTGATAATGTTAACAATCACAAAATGTTATATAATTGTATCATGTAAATGATATTGATAACATGTTTAAAGAAACCTAAGAATAAATAGTGATTCAATAAATCCAATGGACGATTCTTTATATTCTTATGAATTTTTTGAAGAACAAATTGGAAGTATTTTAATACATTTAAAACATAAACATTTTAATATTTCATTATATATATACGTTTTTATAGGAAAAATTTTTATAGTTTCTAAAGCGTACAAAAACATGTTTATTTACCAAATGTTATAATAAATTTTTTTTCTACGACTCAGATAGTAATAAAAAAAATATCCAAAATGACACTTATATCTAAATATTGACCATGAACAATGTCAAAAATAATTTACAAAAAATAATGGGTCGATGTGATGAATAGTAAATTAGTCCAACTAATAAGTAATGATATTTGGTAATATGTTCCAAAAAATATAATATTAAAATGATATTAGAAATAAATGATTAATAATGAATATGATTATTAATAAAGGATAGATTTCTATATATAAGGCTAGAATCATCATTAAAGGGTATAAAAATGTCTATCAAATGCATTTAAAGTAATCATTCATTAATATGTATGTTGGGGAATAATTTAAAATTAAAATAATATGTTTATTACTCCCTTATACTAATTGATTTGATGTATATATGATAAATAAATATATTAGTGGTTGGAAATTGGCTCTAAAAGCTTGGTATTCAAATCATGAATATTTCTTAAAAGTGTTTTTCTTTTAATGAAGAAAATTTAAAATAAATAAATATGATAATGTGATAGGTTTTCAAAAATATTTCTCTTATATTAAAAGATGTTGAAATAATAATTAATGTGCCGATGATTATATATGTCAAAAATTTCCAAAATTGATGAAGATATTTGTTGAGATATCTATGAATGATGAATAAAATTTTCACTCTGAGGTTAATAATTTTTTAAAATATAATATATATGATTATATCTTGATAATGTATAGAAATTATTTATGAATAAAATTTTTAATGATTTAATCAAACATAGTTTACACACCTATTGATTTTGGTATGATGGTGAGAAATGATTATGTGAGAAAAAGGGTAAATTAGAAAGACAGAAAAAAATTGTACAAAGTCTTCCCTACCATATAGTGTCTCTAAAAAATAAATTTTTACAATAAAAATTCATGTAAGATGTAAAATAAATCCTATTGAATATCACATAGTGGATCTAAATATATTTTTTTAGATATGATAAAAGAATATAGAAAATTGACTTATTTTGATAATGAGGAAACAAGTTATAGTTCTATGGTTAAAAAATACTGATTATGTATGAGACTAATAGGATTAGAATTTTACATTAGGATGGTCATTTTTTGATGAAAATTATGTTACTCTAATATAAGAAACCTATAAATAACAAGGTTTGTACTTTTACACAGTATCCATTTTTCCACAATATATGATTTTCAATGTTATATATTCTTTCATTTGACCAATGATCATCCTAAATTTTGTCTTTAATTTATCCTTATTCTTTCCATATTTAAATATTATTAAATTTATTTTCAAAAAACATGGGTATAGAAAACAAATTATTAGTAAGGGACATAATGGAAAGGGGAACGAAACCCAATAGTTTATAAACACCTAATTTTTTTTCTTTTTAATAGAATATATAGCCTCGAAATAATCATTTTTTCACATGAAATCGTCTTTCCTTCCTATGTATTTCAATTAAATATTTCATTATAAATATTTAAGGAAAATTATACCTCACAAAAATTATTTTTTGGTCATGAATAAAACATGGACACTTTATTATAATGTTATACATTGCACCCTTAAGAATAATCATATAATTATAATTAAACATAACATCATTACATTAATTTATGAAATGACAGTATTTTTTAATAAATCAATGTCAATTATAGATAAATCAGGTTGGTAAAATGGGATACCATTTTCCATATCACTCTTACAACTGTGATATCCAATACACTCGACGTCCAAACCCATTACATTATAGGGTTTTCATGGAACCACCTCTACAAGGTTTATCTTGTAACTACCCATCACCAAAACAATTCCAATGAACCATAACATTATCACAACACATAGAATATTTCAATTTATAACATTACAATCTAAAAAATATTAATTTCACCCATAATAATACTTTTTAGGATATTAATATAACCATTAAATTTTACAAATCTTTGAAAATTTAAAAATAATTTGGATAGAGGGGTTTTTTTGAATAAAAAATGGAATTATATAAAGGAATTAAAATATCAAATAATAGTTATAAAAGCATGAAAATGTCTTTTCATTGTAAATTTTAAAAAAGAAAAATCTTTTTTCCATTTGTAATAAAATTCAAAATGATCAATATAAAATACAATGAAAATCAGTTTCAAAATTTTTTAAATAATATAAAGCTAAACATAAAATCCCATTTATAATTATTTATGGCCCCAATAAATACTTCCCTGATATTTTTATTAATATGGAAATGGAAGAGAATGTGTTGGGAAAGAGACATTAAAATATGGGTTTTTAAAAAATTCCCCTTACCATGACTCCATCATGTCACGCACATTATTTATCATCCTGAATAAAAAACTAAATATAATTTTTTTATTTCTAAAAATATTTTTAAACATAGTCATTCCTTTTATATTATTTTTTACAATGAAATATAAAATAAATTTATCAATTAATTTTATAATGGATGATTTGATGATATTGTCATCATATATCAAAGCTGTCATTGGTATGCTGACTAATGTCAAAGATGGAATTTTACATATTATACATATTAAAAATCATGAAATAATTAAATTTTAACAAAAATTAATCATTTAATACCATCAAAAAATATAGATTATTAAAAATTAACTACGATACAATAATGGTAATGACTGGTCTTACATACTTAGGAATAATGATTTCATTTTTAAATAATTATTAGAGAAAGAAGTTAATTATTATATAATATTTCAAAATGTATCATCATGTAATAAATAAAATATTATTTCATTATATATACTTATATATTATATACATCTAATGTGGTGATAAAAAATCACATCACATCACGGTGATCGTAGTCCACATAAAAGCATGGACAATTTTAGCATTTCATAATAGATAGAATGTTAAGAAAGTACATGATATATTATCATTTAATAATTGTAATTATGTCATTAATATCATATATAAACAATAATTACATAATCAAAATCATCTACGAGAGGCACTAATTGAAAAATAATCATATCTTTTGATGTGGTGGTATGCCAACTATGAAAACGAACAACGATTTCATTTCAAATTTGTTTGTAGAGGAGATGAATATACGGTATGATAATAAAATAAATAAATTTTTAGTTTTTTTCATATATTATTTTTTATGTAATCATGTTTGATGAATATTTTAATAACTTAGTAAATGAAAAATGAACTATACCACTTCATCAGACAACCACAAATGGTTTACCCCAAAATGCTTCATTGGTTGATTATATGATAAAAAATAGATTCTATGATTTTGGTAGGGTTTTTAAAAAGGTATATGTGAATTAATTTTCTGTAAAATTGGTTCATTATTTCTTAGAAAAATATAAGATGTGGACCCCTTCCACAAGAGAGTGGAGGGAATCTCTAATAATTCAGAAAAATATTAAATTAATATAAATTAATTTTCATATTCGAAAGGATACAAATTGAGAATATCGAAATATAATATGAAAAGGTTTTTAAATCCTCTCATACAACAAATGTAATATTTTTTAAGTAATATTTTCACCCTTATAATTTATTTAACTCATTTTAATCCTTTCTGACATTCTCTGTAGAATTAAATATTTTTCTTTATAGAGGTAATTAAATTTAATGTAAATGGATAATTGAGCCATAAATGGAAAATGGATGATATATTAATCCATATCCCAATAACGTTTCCTATAATATTTTTTTGAGTTTTAAATTAAATTTATATAATATTATTTATTATAAAATATCATTAATGGAAATTGTTATACTATTCAATTAATTTTACATTTAGAATTACTAAAAAATATATAATTATAATATAATTCATTATTACCTCTATGATGAGTTAACTATATCTAAAAAACATCTTTCAATATAATAATTCATTAAAATATTTTTACATTTCACATTTTTAAATATTTTAATTTATTTTCCTATTAATTGAATATATATTGTTATGGTGTTGCCTAGGAAAGTATTTAATTATTTAATCACTAAAAATTATTATAATAAACAAAATCATTTATAATTGAAATTAATATTTACAAATGAAAGTTACATATTTTTACCTCTATGTAAAAAATTTATAGATAATAAAACAATGAAAATAAATCTTTATCTTTTCATTAATTAAAATATTATAAACATGGAAGTCATGGAAATATGAGAAAAAATGTCATATATTAGATTTATGGATGACAATGGATTAAGTATACTCATATTATAATTATATTACAAGAGTTACAGTTACATTATTGACCTTATAACTTTGTTTTCACTCTTACATAACCCATTTTACCTTTATCATGGTAATAAAATTCAATATGATTACAATAAATAATTATTAAAAATAAAAGGGACCTTTTTTAAAATTTGAAACTCTTAATTAAAAATATGCAAACTATTTTTAATGATTCAAAGAACATAACTGGTGGGATTTAATTTAAAATTATTCTAGAAAATGGGATGAAAAAATACTTTTCAAAAAAATTCCATCTATGTATAAAGATATTTTTATACGAAATTCCCATATAAAATTCCATAAAAAGACATCAATTGGATTATTTTTCAACTAAACTAAATTATTAAATTTTAAAACTAATCCAAAATAGGATTTTCATTTGTAAATAATTTAAAATAAAAATAAATATTCAATCAAATAGGTATTTTCTATTAATCAATGAAAAATATATGTTTTATATAAATCTAAAAATTTCACTATTTTCTAATTTTGATGTTTAAATTTTAAAATTTAAATAATTTTTCGAAAATAAAATTTCATTAAGATTTCTATATTCATTATATGATCTATCTTAAAAAAAATAATCAAATACCATTTTTAAAAAATATTTTTTTGGAGACTAAATGACATTACTAAATATTGAGTGATTATATACTCAGAATTTATTGATATATTTTTATAGAGTTAGAACAATATATATATATATATATATTATAAATTATTTAACTATAATCATACCATTAAATATAATATTTTTGTTATAATGGTGATATTAAACTAATAACATTTCATCATTTTCTTAAGTCTGGTGTTCTGTGTTGGATAAACTACCGAACATAGATTTTTTTTAAAATCATATCGTACCATTTTTTCTCCCCATAAAAAAAATTATTTCCTTGAAATATTAACATCATCTTGATATTCAACGGATTTCACCCTCAAAAATATTTTATTGAAATCATAAATACTAAAATGGGTTAATAGAAATTCTTATTGAAAAGAGGGAAAGAAAAATATAGAGGTCATCCAGAAAACACAGAGAAAATACTTGCAAATTTGAAATAATAATTGGGATGTAGAAATATATATAAGTACGAAAATAGTAATTTCTAAATTTGATGAAGTATATAAATGAATATTGATCACAAGAAAATGAATGATCATCACAAATTCAATGACCACTACACCAAAAAACAATGATGTGTGAAAAAGACCACCAATTCATCATGAAATGTTGGTTATAAGAATACATTATCATATCAATATCCTATTCCTAGGATTGGGGAAAAAGATTATAATAAATCTGAATAATAAAAGGAAACATACAGACTTGATATGTTGATTTTCTTCCTTTAATCATTATCCCCCACAATATATTTTTTTCTCCAAATGCTAATTAATATTGATTAATTTTCAATAACTGAAAAACTAAAATCTACTTATAAAAAATTAAAATAATTCCACAAAATGATAAAATTATATTCATCCATAATTTAGATACTTACCAACAAGACAATAGTTAAAACATTGTAGGATAATTAAAGATAATAATAATTTATCATCAGATGAAATAAAACATTAATCACCAAATAATCAATAATAAGACTCGTAGTTCAACAAAGACAATTCAATAAATAACTAAAACTAAAATTCATCAAAAATATTTAACATAGATATTGAAAATTAAAACTGAAAGGGATTTTTGTTATAGTTTATTTAGATATTTAATGGACAATTACCTCCCATTAACATTATTCACTCTCAAATTCATATACAAAAAAATTGTATTTTTCGTAATCATATAATCTAAAAGATATGAAAATAATTTTAAAAAATAAACTAAATCACCATACATTCACATTAATATTTTTTATGAATCCAAATGATAATTAAATTTTAAATCCTAAAATAAAATAACATAAAATTACTTTCACTGTATTTTGATTAATTTCCTAAAATAATGAATTTATTCAAAAAAAAATTAATCAAATATTCACACAAAAAATTCTATTTAGAAGGATATTTCTACAATATAACATTGGTTCATAAAAATATTTTAATACTTCTCTATTACATCATTTTAAATAAATAAATTTCATAGTAACCAAGACAACATGTAAGCTAGTGTTTGGAATTACATGCTTTCTTCCCTTAAATTGTTGGTTCAAGCCCTACAATCTTTTCGAATGAGATAAGTTGATATTTTTTTAAAAATTATATTAATTTATATCATATAGTATATGTTTGAAAATATCTTTAATCAATAATATTATTGAATTTAAAAATGTTATAATTATCATTAAATTTTGTTATGCATAATTAAAATAGTTTTCTTTCTGAAATAATATTTCCACATAATAATCATAAGGGCTATATACACCCCAAAATTTTATTAAAACTCAAAAACCATCTCCCAATTTACATCTATCAAATAAAACATCGAAAGAGTATTAATTTTTCTAAAAATATGATCATCCTTAAATCCATAACTACAACATATCTTTTGAATCCCTATACGTTGAAACATTAATCATTCAACATTATTCATAATAAATTAACAATTCCATTCAATATTATTCCGTAATAATTCATTCACACACAATAATTGTATTATTTCATAATAATTAAAAATATAAAACCACATTCCCTATAATAATCTATATCAATAATTTTTCATTTTCAGTTTCCACATCTTCAACTATAATGTCATAATTCATTTCTAAATATTTATTTGTATGATATTTCTAATCTATTTCATGATAATTCATCTCAGGACATCAATTTTTAAAATTACCATACTAAGAATATTTAAAAATTCCAACTGATACTTCGGTATGAAAGTTTTACAAATCAAAGAATTAATTGACCACTTACTTTTTCATTATAATAGTATTATATCAATCCTTTATTAAAAAATAAAAAACCATTCCATGTTATATCATACATATTTCATGGTGATATTCCCCATTATTAAAACATAGGTCCTTGAATATTTTTACATTTATCATAATTATACCCTAAACTTTGATGAAAAATCATTTCCCTCATCATTATTGTGATATAAAATTCACATAGGTTAAATCTGTTATTTGTAAATCATGATAAATTTATAAGTATAATAACATTATATTTCCCTACATCTCACATTCCATTCGGTTTCTCACAGAGGAACCCTCTACATTTTCTTTGAAATCTATTATTAGTTTAGTTAATGCAAGAAACATCCATTTTCTAATACCAAAAATGATAGTGTCATTATATCCATTATATCCAAAAAAATCATATGGGTAGGATAAAAACCAAGATATTAATAAAAATTTTATCATTAGCTATTTTTATCTGTAATTATATAAAATATAAAAAACTAATTTCATTATATATGTACATTAAATTATTCCAAAGTATTATCATTCCACTAATGTTATCTAAAACTTTTTCCTAATAATATGTAGAATCACGTAACCTAAAAGAATATATATTCTAGTGATTGTAGAAAATAACTCACATTCCTACAGACCTAGCAATCTTTATGATTTTGAATTTTAGAGAAATAGTTCATAAATCATACATAAGAGACACATAAATTACAAGGGAGACACTTCTACATAGATTCCATTTTTTATATTGTATAAATTATATAAAATGAAATAGAATTACCTTTAATTACAAGACGTTATATATTTAAACTTTAAATATATTTTTATCACACCCATCCACAAAACCTATGAATAATATTTTGAAAATTGGATGAGAACCAAATTATTAGTATAGGATATAATGGAAATAAGAATGAAATGTGTTGTTTCAGGAATAGTTATTCCATTTTTCCGTTTTAAAAAAATTCTCCGGTAAAAATAAAATTTATCTTACTCTATAAGACACCATTCCATCCAAAATATTTTCATAAGACATTTAATAATTATTCATTAATGAAAATAATTCCCATAACATTTTCTATGAATTGTTTAAAAAATTGAATGAAATTTCACAAAACTATAATTTCACCTTTATATGTAGAATATACATTCTACTAAATATAAGAATATCATATTTCATTAAAAAATCCTTTGATTTCCTTAAAACAGTATAACTAAATGATAAAGAATATTGGAAAATATGGAATCATTTTCCATTTCAGTCTTATTGATTTTTATCTAATATGGTTGAATTTCATACCTAATGCATTGGAGGGATATCACAGACCCACTAATTCTTGAATGATAATGGAACCATTGAACCTTGGATTATAACATAACCACCCATCCTAGGTTTATATCAGAACCACGAATAATAATATAAACTTAGAGAAACTATAATATAATCTTATAATAAAAATATCATTCAACTTATAAAATTGCACATATAAAAATATTCTTTTCACTAATAAGTAAAAATTTTCTAATATTAATATATGAATTTATTATCAATATACTTATTGAAAACGACTCAAACATAGGGAATGGGGTTTTTTATTTGAATAAATATTGGAATATTGGAAAATAATTCAAAAATAAAATCAAATCCAAGGTAGAGGGAAAATTAAATGTAACTTTATACATTAAATTACAACATTACATTTGTCATTTTTTAAAAAATTTATAAGGTTCTGTATAAAATACATAAAAATAACCATTTTGGGATAAAATTAAATAATGTTAAAAGTTGAATAAAATATGATTTATAATTCTTTTATGCCTATATAATTATATCTATAAAACTATTTCAGTAATATTGAGTGGAATATAAGTATTTATAAGGTAGTATTAAATAGAGTATTTTTAAAAGAATGCCCCTTAACATCACTCTGATTCACCACATATGTTCTTTTTCATCCTAAATGAAAAAAATTGGATAATAATTTACTTTATCATAACCCTTTTCATGTTAATTATTCTTTTTATTTTATTTATTACCATATTGTATATAATTTCATAATCAATTAATTTCGTATCATATTTTTTGACAATATTCAACTCATATGTTCAATAAGACTTTTGTAGGTTGGCTATGACTAATGTTTTAATTATTTAATAATATATAGAATAAAAATCAGTAGTTAAATTTCATTTTTATGTATAATTTGTGATTTTAAAACACGTCATGAATGATTAATATGAAAAATAAACTACATTACACTCATACAGATGGTACACTGTATGTATCCATGTGAAATGGTTTTATTTTTTAATTATCTTTAAGGAAATTAACTAATAAATATTTTATTTTTCAATATTTATAATGATATCATATGTAATATATTATTTCATTTAATATACTTATATATGTCATCAATGTTATGTATTGATGAAAAATGTATAACACTGCATCGTAGTGGTGGTAGTCTATACGTACACATGAATGCAATTTTAATTTTTAAATTGATATAAATATTAGAATGTAAATGATATATTATCAATTCAAAATAAAAAAAATACATTAATATAATATAAAAACACTATATTTATAATCAAACCTTGAAGTGAAAGGCATTAATTGAAAATGATTTACATCGGTACACATAGCGGTTGTCTGGTGTAAATTTGAATAAATATTTTTTTTCACATTTAATTGAAGTGTCTATAGATATAAAAGATAATACTAACATAACAAATCTAGCATATGGAAGATATTGGTGTTATTATTTGACCATTTTTGTTGAATATTTTATGAAATATTAAAAAAACTGTAAACAATTAGTTAACAACTATACCTCTTCTTCAGACAACCTCTTATGGTTTATACCAAATAATTAACTAGGATTTTTTTCTGATGAATCCAAGGACACTAGGATGTGGTAAGGGATGTGAGAAATATTTTTTGATAGGTTAATATAATCAAATTGTTATTGAATTTCAAATATCATAGTATAAGTGGTTTATTTTTTTTAATATAGGGGAGGGGGATTCTTTTAATTTCTTAATATATAAAACTATAATAATTTATTTTCAATATTAAAAAGAATACATGTTAATAAATTTAAAATATAAATTTTGTTTGAGTCAAATTAATCTCATAAAATAAATATTGGATTATTAATTGTGATGTGTTAAACCTTATCATTTTATTTTTACGTGTATTAACCCTTTTTTAAAATTACCATGGTATTAAATATTTTTAATCTATAGTGTTCAATAACATTATAATATGAGGAAAATTGGACCATTAATTTACAATGGATACTATTTTCAACAATATCTCAGTACCCTTGATGGTCATTTTTTTCAGTATTAAATCATTCTTAGAAATATTATTTAGTATAAAATAACAATCATGCCAATTTTGGAACTATTAATATAACATTACGTTTAAACCTGCAAGATTGTTATGGAATTAGAATATATATAATTGAAGTCACTATAATATTTAATTTTTATTTAAAAATCATTTAACTGCATAATTATTTCACAAAAATTTATTTTTAAAATTTTAAAAACCATTATTTTATTTATCTTTTAATTGAAAAAATATTGTATCGATGTCGTGTAAGAAATTAGATAATTATTTCATAAGTATATATTATAAATAAATTATAATCATATATTAAAATAATAATATTTAAAATTAACATTTCTTCCTAAAAATTAATTATTTTATACATATTTTAAAAATTAAAATTTAATAAAATAAATAGAATTTCATTTCTTACTATTATTTATTTAAAATATTATAAGGGTTTGAAACGTGTAAATCTAGAAAAAATGATATATATTCACTTTCTAAATGAATTTGGATGAAATATACTTCTGTAATTAAATTATTTCTGGATTTTTGGTTTCTTTCTAGTCCTATCAAAATATTCTAACCATAAGATAACATATTTTACATTTATTATTGTACAAAACATTAATATGAATTATATTCATAATGACTAAAAATAAAAGGGACTGGTTTACTATATTTGTAACTTCTATTTTCATACAATGAATCAATTATTTATGATTAAAAACATATATTTGCAAAAATATAATTTAAAATAAAACTGAAAAAACATGGTGAAAATATGATTCTAGAGAAATTAATTTTAATTGTGGATATGTTTTCATAGAAAATTAAAATATATATTTTATTTAATATAATATAATTTTAGTAGTTTTAATCAAAATTTAGTATATAAATTCTATATTTAATCCAAAAAAATAATTTCAGATTTTAAAAACATGATAATAAAATAAAATTTCCAAAAAAACCATATTTTCATTATTCATTAAAAAACATACATTTCATAAAAATATTATAAATTCACTCATAAATAATTTATAAATTATAATTCTAAAAATGGAATCCTTTTTATAAAATCACATTTTCAAAATATTCCTAAATTTCATATATTATCCACTCATAAAAATTAATAAAAAATGTTTTTGAAGAAAACATATTTTTGCAGAATAAAATGACATTAGTAAATACTAGGTGATCATTTATGAGAAATTAGTTAATAAATTAGTAT
The DNA here is from genome assembly GCA_963277665.1 of Viscum album. Taxonomy (NCBI): domain Eukaryota; kingdom Viridiplantae; phylum Streptophyta; class Magnoliopsida; order Santalales; family Viscaceae; genus Viscum; species Viscum album. The sequence goes on along the minus strand of OY728157.1, from coordinate 232,242,620 downwards.
TTAGTATGCTCATTATATATATTTATATCATTATGTTTTTAATCTTATTTTTACACACTAACTAAATTATGCGATTATGAAAGTCATATTAAAATAATAATATTTTATGAATTGTTTTGGATTAGTGTTTTGTGGTATATGCTATAAAAAATAGAAATATTTTTAAAAATATTTGTGTTAATAGAGATATTAAAAAACAATATTCAATATTTATATAATATAATGTTATATGTTTTTCATGAAGGTGTTGAATTTAAAAGGATAATTTATTATGGGGGTTACAATGAAATTATGGCTGAAACATATTTTTCAATAAGGGATGTAAATTATCAAATAAAATTACTTATATTGTATTGTGGTATCAGTTCATTCATCATTAATAAAAATATTCTCTAAGGGATATTTTTCTAAAATAGTTATTTTGATTTTCACAAAAAATCCAAATGAGTATATTTAATAATCTATGATTTTGTTTATAGGTGATGTATATTTTGACAATATTTTTATGTCTGGAAAGAATTTTTTGTTCATTAGATTAAGAAACATCGTGGTCGATTTTTTTTATTTAGGGTTATAGGTAGATATTCCAAATAATTTATTTTTTTGAAAACATGATTTCTTATAGCCAATATTATTTTTTCTAGAAATGGTTTTTGAATAACCTTTTTATGTTCACCAACAAAAATTATTTCTAAAATAAAATGAAATTAGAGTTCCTAGAAGATGTTTAAATGCGACTTTCTGAATGAAAAATCTATAATAGTGAATTATTAGTTTTTGGAAAGAAAATGTGTCAATGAGAAATGTGAGTTTCATGAAGGATAAATTTAGATGTAACTTATTGATTTCAATGAAAATAATTCTGAAATTATAAATTGTATATGTTCAGTAGAATGAGATTTCTAAGTTGGGGAGGAGTCGAATATTAGGAATAATTATCTTTTATAGTTCATTCTACATAATTTATTAAATAATTTCAATTCTAAATAGAGTTTCTAAAGGTTGCTTCTATAAGTTGTCTCTAGATAATGTTTCTATAAGTGTTTTTTGAAGGAATTGACATAAACATTATAAAGTCAAATACATGGTGATAATGTTGAGAAATTCAATCAATGACCAATATTCATGGTATAATTTTCAATATTCAATATGAGATTTTTGGAATTCTTTAATATAGACAGATGCAATTTTTTTATAGACTATGAAAGCCATATATTCAGAATGGGAGAAGAGGGAAATTCAAAATTGGAATCTTTATTTTTTTTAATTTTTTTTGTAGAAGTTTAAGCATATAAATAGTTAATTTATAATTTTGAAAAATGTTGGAAAATAGAAAAATTCAACTATAGATAAGAATAATTTGTTATAGAAGAAGACAATTGTTCCAAAAGATATATAATAATTAAATTTTTTGATTTACTACATTTAATCTCAATACATTTCTTTGTTGATGGTTGAATATTTCTCTAGTGTTTTTAAATTGTTGGCATTCAATAACATAGGGAAAAAGTCTGATGGCACAGGAAGGATGTGATATATTTCGAGATACATGGCCTATTTTCATAGATATATGTCCAAGAATATATTGACATTGTGTTTTGGTAAAGGAATGTTATTTACTCTTGTGATTAATGTTCATGAAATATGTCATTTTTTTTCTAAAGATTATCAGAGGTGAATATTCATTGTTCCCTCAAAAAATGATTATGTTATATGTTTTTTGAAATTTTTGATGTTTCACGAAATTTCAAGTTACATGAAGCCACAAAAAATGAGATTTGTATAACGAGTAGGAGTTTCATGTAAATGGAGACATCAAATTTTCAAACATCAGTCATCCAAAATAGTTGTGTTCAAGGATAGTGGTTTTAATATCATTTGAATTAAGGGATATCCACATCCATAAATAGGCCCCCATCATTCAATAGAGATTCTAAAATACGGTATATTGGATCTAAATTTTGAAAGTGTTTAGAGAAGTATAGTTACGTAATGAATAGTTGTGCAAAATAGAGTTCTGAAATGTTATTTCATTCATGATATAGTAATTATTAAATTAGATTCTAGAATGATGATACTTTATCCTACTCAAACTAAGTTATATTTGTGAATCATTCATGTTTCATGATATTACTAGTTTTTAGATAAAAAGAACATTATAAAAAACTACATGGTCACCCATACACAAATTCTTGTTTAATGGTGTGATGGATACATGAATGATTGAGGTTTTGTAAAAGTTATTATTTTTTGAAAAAATTGATTTTTTGGAGGATATTCATGGTAAAATGTCAATGTAATGCATTGAAGAATCATTTTTTTTCTATAGAAATTTAAATATTTTCCAACATCTAATAATATAGAGAAGTGATATTCATGTTTGTAAATAAAGAAAAATTTCCCTTAAAGAATTGAAAAAGGGTGAGTTAATGGATGTGATCTAAAATAGAATTTTGGTCTTCACTAAAATTCTGGTAAGAGAAGTGATTAAAAAATACAATGACCATGATTAAATAGTTATAATACAAAAAATTTAAAAAACATAGTGGATTTTTTAATTACCAACACACTAAAAATTTGTTCTCGTTAGACTAAACAATAGTATAAATCCATGTAAAGCTACTATGTATTGTTTCTATTTCTGTACATTTGTGCTATGTGATTTTAAAATTCCATAATAGAGTTCCCATATTTCTGTACCAATGTGGGGATAATATATTATAAATTTAAAGAAAAATTTGACACTCTAATTTCCCCTCCCCTGTGAGGGTGTTATATGGTATAACACGTGGTATTTTACAGGATCATGTTATAGGAAATAAATGTATCTTCTTATTTTGGGGGTTTGGAGCATTAAGTTATAGAAGTTTAGTTCCCCTTTTTGATCGAATAAAAATCTAGATTTAGAAGTAAAAAATAAGATTTGATCTATAACCACTGTGATAGAATTTATATTTCCCATAGGTCATGGGGTTTTGGTTAGTGCTGGTATAAGACTGTAAATTTTAAAAACACATATGTAAATTATTTATTTAGATACCAATGCCCCAAATGGTATTATTTGTTATCTACTTGATAAAATCTATTTAAAATAGATGATTTATATTGAATGGAATTCCGAATGATAAAACTATAAAATTTAATGGAACATAATAACAAAATGAAGGCGTAAAAACTATATATTATATATAATATGTTTGATAATATAAAATTTCATCTAGAAGAAAATTAAAATAGATTCATCAATTGAAATATTAAATTGGTTAGAGAAATTTTAGTTCATGGTGATTAAATTAAATATATATTTATAAAAAATAAAATTCATTGGATGGAGACTTTATATATACAATATGAATGCTCCAGTTCATAATGAAATATATTTATTACTTTTATATATTGAAAATTTGATAATCAATATGGTGGATTGTGAAATTGGTGTAAAACTATAAGAGACACCAAATTGGGAACACATGAATATAACATTCAATTCCTTTGAAGATAAAATACAATTCTATGTGTGGAAATGGTGGAGAAAATTTTCATGATGAATTACTTTGTAGTTTTTATAAAACAATTTTAGATAGGAAATTGTAGATTCATAGGAAAGATTACATTATCATGTTCTCGTTGTGTAATGCAGGGAACAATGCAACTTAGTTCTCAATTAAATTTTTTTGTGAATAAAGTTGAGTTGAAATCACAAAGAGGCCACATATAATGTTCTTAAAAAGGAGACTTTAAATTATGAAATAAAATATATAGAAATAGTATCATATTAGAATTGGTACATGCTGATAACAATTCATGGAATAATGATACATATATTTTTAATCAGATATTGAAGATTACATGGTTGATATAGTTGAAAATGAATAACATATGAAATTTTAAGACAATATTATAGGTGGTGGTGTCTATTTTAATGTGGAAAATGACAATTCACGTGGAAATAAAGACTCAAAAGATTATATTTGTTAAATTAATAATCAATTTATTCCAATCATCTTTAAGTGGTGATTGGTTGAATATAAGGGGAGGCAGCAAAACATTTAGAAAATCAGGAAAATTCAAGAGAGTCTGTGTAATATCAAATAACAAATTATGATTGGGGAAATGTTATCAATGAACTTTCATCGAGGTTAAAGGATAAATACATAAAAATTCACGGAAATAAATAAAAAGGCATTACGTTATGGTTTAAACTGAAAACCTAAACTAAATAAGGGGAACCCGATAAGAATCTTCCTGTTAGAAGGTTATCATATGAAAATCTTTTTGAATGATTCAAACATGGAGTTAATGATGTATATTAATAATTAAATGATTAAATAAAATTATTTTTGGGCATAAGAGGAATTTCCTGTGACATAGGATCATCAACTGATATAAACATGATGGTATAAAAAAAATTAAAGTATAAATTTGATCCTATATATGAGACATGAAGGCACCTAAATATCATATTGATATATATTTTAACGAAATAATGAATTTGGTTTAAAATATACAACAATGATCAGGAGATAATCACCTACACATGACATTTAATAAAGTGAGTAACATGAGGATAAATAAGTGTCATAAGATATTTACTCTTATTAAATTCCAATTTTGTGCCATTATGGTGCATACCATTAATAACTATGATGTTAAAATGAGCCGCCAAAATATATAAGAACTTTTTCTTCAATACAAGATAATGTTTACATATCATTAATCATATATAAGAGATAATATCATTGTAAAATTTATTTATTTTTCCCAAAATCGGTGTTAAATCACATCTATAATGGAAATTAGAAAGTGGATACATGAACTAATGAACTCATACACAAAGGAATTTAGTTCAAGAAACAACAATCTTGATGTAAAAAGGTACTCTCCCTTAGACAAAAAACCTGGGTATAATTTATCCAAAAATGATGATAATATATTTAAAAATTTTTCTTATACATCAACTTAACATGGAATTTCATGGAAATAAATAATGAATATTAAGAATTCCAAAAATCTAGATATCACACAAAAAGCTATAGATGACAGTATAAACTATTTTATTGAATGTGGATACTCATTTTACAGTACATTAACTGAAAATTTATTGAATAATTATAGGGAAATAGTTGACATGATTTTGTGATATAACAATTAATGTTCCTTAAAGAACAAATACCTTTCAAATACAAAATTGGTTTGGAGTGTTCTAAAGAAAATGGATGTTATATAGATGGTATGTTTCTATTAAAATATATTCTGTTTGATTCGACTCCATAACTCTAGAATAGTTGTGAAATTTATTCATAACTAATTCACTATCAATGGAAATATAGGAAACACTCCTAAAAAGTTGCTAAAAGATGGTAATTTATAAGTGGTAAGATGTAATAGAATTACATGTTTGTTAATAATTGAAGAGGAACAATCCTTTGAAACCCAATTTTTGGATAAATTAACAAAAACTCATTATAAAACTAATATGATGTAAATATTTTAGTTGAAAATCCCTGTCTAAAGTGTGAATGAGAAAAGAAAAGTGATTCTTATGTAAGGGAAAATGGAACAAAATTCTTATTTTCCATGGAAAATGAGTAAAAATATACTTCATCACGCCCAAATAAATGTTTGTGGTCTAATTAATATGGTCGGAAAATATGTATAGAGGATGGTTATTTATTGTATGGATGATTATCAAATTATGACATCTGTGATTTTTATGAAGAGTAAATGAAAAGTGAATGACTGATTGAAGTGATACTATAGATTATTTTAGAATGAAAGTGGATTCATAATCAAGATATTATGTAATAATAATGGAAAATCATAAATAGTCACTAAATTTGATGCATAACATGAAAAACACGGGATCATGAAATATGTGTCCTTAGAGAGAATACCATATCACAATGGGTTCCTTGATTGAAGAAATAAAAAATCCAATAATATGATCACAACCATGATAATTTGTAGTAGTGTTTCTATTAAATATATAAAATAGGTAGATCAATACATAGTGTACACTCAAAAACATATAATTTTTCATCCATGAGATGAAAGGAAACCCTATTAAATATGAAATTAAAGGAGTCAACCACAAAAATATTTATCAGTTTATGGATATAAATATGTATCTAAAATGATGAATTCAATCAGAGAATGTGTAGTGATTTTACTTATAAAAGAATATTCCTAATATACTCGATGAATATTAGAGACTATAAATTATAGAATAATTTGTATAAATATATTTCCGAGATAGATAATGTCAAGATAACATGGGATAAAATTATGAAGAACACAAGGATATCATATGTTGATATGTTTGAATATAAATAACACTGTGAGAATGGGATGGTTCAAAATTTATGATATTTATGTCTTTATAAACATATAATATTCTCGAAATGACGATGAATTTTATGTTTTATTAAAAGATAAACCCCTCACCAGATAAACTCTTTTTAAACAACACAAGAGAAGAAAAATATAATAAGTTGATCAATAATAAATTTATGAGGTCTGAACAACATCGATATAGATGAAGATAAAGAGGAATAAAACATATTATGCTATTCTATAAAGGGTAGAACCAATATAATTTGAAGAAGTAGTGATGGTTGAATCAGGGGTAATTCCATGAATGAATAACCGTATTACATTCATAAAGAAATATGTGATATTATTTGGATGTCCCCAAAAAGAATGTGATTGAATAAATGTGGATTTTCGAGAAAAAAATTGTTGATAAATGAAATTTAATTAAAAATACATTACACACTTTTTTTATAAATCCTATACATATTGTGAGTGAAATGATGTTGAATAAATATGTGCTCAAGTATCTTGACTACAGTTTGTTTGCCTCCTCATTCACACAGTAATTAAAATAGGGTAAAACATTATCAAATTAGGTTCAAAATAATATTCATAAATATTCTTCCAAAATAATAAACATACCTTAAATATATTGTCGTATTTTTTGATTGAAAATGATAAAATAATGGTTTGAAGAAAGAAGAAGGATATATATAGTATAAAGTAAGAACCCTGAGCATGGAATTAACTATTTTATTCTTAAATGGTAAATCTATAATTTAAAATATGATTTTTAATTAATCACGATGTGAATATATCCAAGCCATATCAATTTATTATTATTGTGTATGTGTATTATATCATATTTGGTATATGAAAACATGGATCAATATAATAATATTCTAATCACAAGATGTAAATATTTGAAATATTCTTTATTGGTGAACTCACATACATTTTTCAGCAATATGTAATTAAAAATAAGGAATATAAATTAATTTCTCCGGAAAAGTCTCAAAGATATATATTTTATAATGTTGACATTCATGATTCTAAACCAATTTTTAATATGATCTTTATTTGGAATAATCATGAGAAACATGATAATGGAAAATCATTAGATCACACTATGTACATAATTATTGTTGGAATATTATTTTACATAATTGACAAAAAATGAGATATCATCATTGAAATATGTTAATTAGATATCTTCCAAATAAATCTAAAAGAAATGAATTTTATTGTAGTCAATCAAATCAGAAGGTACATAAAAGCTTTTCATTATTTTTACTTATAATTAGAAGTTGGAAAAGAAGATGAATTATCATTTTTAGGGTGATTGGGAAAGTATAAATGTGAATCAGAAATCAAAAATTTATGGTACCTTCTATAAAGGAAATAAAAGTATGTCTTGGTTTAGAATGAATATAAAATAAAATTATATTAGTACGGCTATAGGAGTGTATACATTTGAGTACAAGTCAAGAAATCAACTATTTTATTTAAACATGATGTTTTTTTTCTATTTTTGATGTGGTGAAATACATAATGATAATATTTTTTGACAAAATAGTATGATTAATATCATGAAAAATGTTGTTGAACACAATCATACCAAACATATAATGAATATGTTTCCCTTATTCAAATAAAAATTTGAATAAGGCATATAAAATGGACCATATTGGATCTAATGATCAATAATTGGAACCATATCTTCATATTTTCATTGAACTCATAACAACTATCCTATGAAACCGATTTTTTGTCATTTTTAATTTCCATGAAGTGGTCTTATTTTCCAAGTACAAATCCACACATTTTAATCTAACATTTCATCTTCAACATGTATTCTATATTGGTAATTGTTTTATTCCATTGGATAGTTATATTTTATAGTATCATTTTTATGGGGGGTCATAACGAAACTTATTTTTTCCATGAACTTATTTTATATAATTGTTATTATTTTCTTATCATAATTTCACTGGTCCTATGGAATATTTTCTTTGCATTTTATTAATTTTAGTTTAGTTATTTAATTTTCATTTTTTTATTCCTAGAGTTTTTATTCCAAATTTTTATTTTCATTATAAGAAGTATATATTTAAATTAAAAATGATAATGCATTCCTAATCTTGGAATGTTATGTTAACCCATATTTTATAAATAGTGTAATCACAATTATTATTTTCAGGAAAATAAACAAGTAAAATGATTACTACTTCCTACTCATGATGCATATAACTCCATAAACATTTTACTAGGATTTGATGTCATATTCTATAATAATTAATTTTTATAATGATGAATATTTTATTAATAATCTATATGATATAATGGATTAATAATCATAATATATTCGACCTATTTTTTAAATTCTTATTACCATTACTAGATTCCCCAATTTTAACTGTTGTTAATATCACTATGAGAAAGGATCTCTGAAGTGATAAAAACAATTCAAAATTGTTTGAAATGAATTTACTATTATTAAATTAATCATTTAAAACCATTACATCAAAAGAAGTTATAATACTGATACCATGAATGGAAATAATTTTAATGAAAAAAAGGTGATTGGAATGCGAAGAAAATATATACAATAGGTATGAAATTCATTTTGGGATTTTTTAACAGATTTAACGAAATTCAAAAATAATAATATAAATTTATTATTTCCTTTTGAATATATATAATTTTAAATATGAAAAATTTATAATATAATACAATATTTCATCACATTAAAAAATAAAATAAATAGTGGAATTAATTAACATAGATATAGATAAGAAAAATAGTAGACCATGTGGTGGAGTATAATTCATAAAAATGTAATTTATTTATTAAAATCATAAATCAATGAAGAATAAAACATTATATAAACATATTACTTCCCTATAAAGGAATATAAAATACCATTTATTAAATATCGTGAAATAACATATCAATATTAGAAGAATATTGTAAATAGATAAATATTGAGAAACATGAAAAGCAGATTAAATCAAGAAATCCTTAACATCATTGATAACCAATGAAATCTAGAATCAAAAAGGGACTTTTAAATTCCTGCAAAAATATTCATAGTCTGATAAGAAGTTTCAATGTAGTTGTAAGTACACCATGTAAATAGTAATTGGTGTATAATTTAAAATATTTATTACAAAATTATAATTGAAACAATGAAACCCTTATAGAAATCATAATTTAAAATTTACGAATCATTTGGAATGGTGAATGTGTTCAATAAATGTAAATCACAATAAATTACAGATGAGATACAATATAATAAAATCACAAGATATAGTAATACATAAATGGAACATATATTCAATGAATATATGATATTAAATTATTAAATAATATTTATACAACAAGAACTGATTAAAAATGTAATATGTGAACTAAAAATCATTAATAGTGTTAATGAACCAACATTTATTTAGAAATTAATTTCAAATAATTTCATATTCCATAAAAAATATTTTATTTGAGACTTTGGGGAGAAAATTAAAGCACAATACCTGCAAAATATGATGACATGGAAATGATACAATAACAATTATTAAATACATTATCAAAAATTATCCCAAAAACATAGAAAAGGCATTTTCCAAAAAAAATTAATTGAGAAACATTAACCATCAAAATTATTTATTTCTATTTTAAAAACAAAAAATAGATTACTCTATTACTGAAATATCTTGAATCAATATGAAATCAAACAATAAGTGAAAACAAAATCTTTATTCATAAATTTATAAAATCACATGCAACTAGATAGTTTCCTATATATACAATAATAATGTAATATTCCATAAAATACTATGAAAATATACCAAGATAACACTAATATAATTTTCCATTAATAATTTTTTAATCCCCATGGTTATCAATATTACTCAACATATAGTCCCATAATTAGAAATATTTTCTTTATAATTACATAAATATAAAATTAAATACCATACAAAAAAGTTATTTATACCTCTATAATTTATTTCATAAAAAAATTATCTCCCATAATATCGTTAACTATCATATAATAAAATCACAAAAGTCCAAACAAATTTTTGAGTTAAAATTTATGAAGAACCTTAGACTTATCAATACTTGATGATATGCTAAAATATTGAATTATCCCAATTGTTAAAATCAAATCCTCTAATATAACATAAATCACACTCTAATACCAACTATAATGATATTTTAATAAATATCACCTAATTAAATGTTTTATAGTATAAAATTTGTCACTTATATTTTGAAGAACATAATTAAATTATTTTTAATAAATTAGGGAAATCACATTCATTATAAAAAATACTTATTACATAAAATAGATATGTTTATCTATATATCAAAATTTTCATGTGATAATAATTCTTCACTCAAGGGTAAAAACATATAACCTAAAATTTTACATCATAATAATTCCTATTAATCATTATGATTTTTAAAAATCATTTTAAATCATTGTATTAGAATATAAACATCAATAATGTGTATAAAAGAAATTAGAAACTAATTAGTAAATAGTAATACATTAAAACCATTGAAAAAAATTATTTCTTTTAATAACATAACCTTTATATCACATATTAGTTATATTTGAAATATAATCAATAAAATATTATAAATAGTTTCAGAATTAAAATAAGTAATTATTAAAAATGAAATGAAATTATTTAGAATGATCCCTATGAAAACATGAAAACTTATGGGAATATTAAATCATTAAAATAGAGTAATCATTGCTTCAAAAATAACAATCATCTTGCAACATGTGAAAAACCCCTTTTTTGTAAACACAACTTATCATTCCGTGAAATATAGTAATTTCCAATTAAAAACCATAAGACGCTATAGAAATACCATGAAGCTATGTTGAGAAATTATATTTATATAACATTTATTCTCTCATAATAATCCATTATGAAATAAAATTCCCAATCCATTTATATGGATAATAAACCATTTCCTAATTCAATAGAGAGCTATATAGAGGGATCACCTATAATTCAGTTATAATTCCCATTTTCCAAAATATGACCTATCATTTCGATTCTTGAACTTCTCATTATGAAAATCCTAAAACATATTTTTCAATATACAAAAAATATTATAAAAACCCATCAATATAATTTTATAATTAAAATAACAGATGAAATATTACTTAATATGATGGATATAATAAATTAATTGAACATATATAATATTGTGGGGGAAAAACATTAACAATAAAATATAAAATTTTAGTTATAAAAAATCCAGTTACATTTTTTACAACCTATATTTCACTTGAATAAATATATAAAATTATTCAAGTAAAATTATTTTTTGAAAACCCTGAAAACATGGAATGTATTATTTATAAATAATTAAATATAAATTTTTTATAAAATTTGATAATGTGGGAATTGTTTTAAAAATAATTCTACTGAACATTTTTAATTAATATTGTAGATAGAATAAAGTGGAAATAAAAAATATCTTAATTATAGAGAAGAATTTCCATTAAATAATTATATAAAAAATGGAAAATATAATAAATGGAATTTTATATGGAAATGAATGATTATATCCGCATATAAGAATTTGGAAAAACATAATAACATAATATTGGAAAACAAACCCTTATAAAAAAATAATATAAGAAGTAGTAATATATCATTGAAATGATTTTGTGGATGTTATCTAAATCCTCCTAAATAATTAAAATATAAATATTATACACTAATTTGTTATATGTTATATAATGTTAAAATTAAATGTTAAATTAATTATATAACTCTATGAATTTAATTTTATTTAATAATGAACTAACCATGGTTCTCAACTCAACTCATACATTTTAACCTCTTAAATAATAATATTATATCAATTATTTTGTCTATTAAAAATATTTTACATAAAAATTTTCTTATTATTATTCTTTTAACTTCACTTAATTTAATATTTTATTCATATATGTTTGAATATTTTTTTATATTCATAAATATTATGGTTTCTCAGTTCTCAGTATAAAAAATTATTTTAGTATAGATGTAATAATCATATGAAATTGTAAATGGTTCGATAATCTCTATTAGTGTAAATTTATTGGTTAAATATCATTAAATAAGTCGATGTGTTCAATAGGTACAAGAATAATTTCCTTTTAATGAATCATTCTCAATAAGAATAATTTTAGGATTAAAATTTAATATGATTGTTTACATTATATTTCATTGATAAAATGGAAATTTTATAAAACAAAAATCATAATAATTTTTTAAATTTAATATCAATTTTGTATTTATCCATTAAATCCATTTTTATTAATATTTTTTTAAAAAATATGATTATGAAATCATTTCCATTTAATTTTTAAGTATAAAACTACCTTAGTGAAAAAATTAATTGAAATAGTTGGATTGAATTAAATGTAAAAAAACATTTGAGATTTAAAAATTTATACAATTAAAAAAATATTACTTATTTAACTGAACTTCTCATGGGATTTTCTGAATTTAATGTATATTCTTTTGAAAACCCTATATTTGTATATAGTAATGAATTGTTAAAAACTGTTCAGTGAGATGTATTGGGTGTTACATTATAATTTATGGATAAAAGGGGGAAATTATGATGATAATGGAATCATTTAATAAAAAGAATATAATAATTAATTTTTTAGGATAAATAGAAATAAATATGAATGAAGAAAGCGTTATGAGAACCTTCACTATTCTCTTTGAATCACATCATTCAGATTTACGATAATTACTTCAGAGAATGGAATTTGAAAAGTAAATAGGCTATTGAAAAATGAAAGGGAAGTTTATAATGGTCTTTATCTATAATATGGATAGAAATAAATTATTTGTTTTTGGAATGTATATAATGGTCCCCCTTTTAGAGAAAAAATTCAGTGTCATTTTATTAAATATTCAATCAGTATGGGTGAAGATCAAAATATAAAAATGTATGATGCATAATAATTGGATGATATGTTGTAAAATAAGACGTTTCCAATACCCATGAGACACAATAGAACATGTTTATTATTATTATTAATTTTCCTGGATATTTTAAAATTAAATACCCATTCAAGCTATTTTCTGGGTTATTCTCACTAGTCAACATTAATGTAACTAGATAAAATGGAATTAGAATTTGAAAATTTATATAATTTAATAAAAAATATTTTTATCATTATAAATCATCAACTAATATAATTCAACCTAATATCATCATTATAATTTTTTAGAATAATTTTACATTGAATTTATTCTAGAATTATTATTCTCTACTTTGAAACATTAAAATTGTTTTAGATAATTAGACTATAACTGTATATTAAAAAGTAGTCAATAACAAAAATTTATTTTTTTTAATATTATCATCATCTAGAACAATTAATATTATTCTTCATTAAAATTTATATCATGATTTAATTTTTATGATAATGATTTTCACTTTTTTAACCTTTCATGACTGTTATCTAATTATTTTGATAATTAATATTTTTTTATTGTCAATTTGAATATAAACATCTCAACTATTGATTTTTAATCATGCTTAACTATAAATTTCAACGTATCCATATCCCCTATTAAATATTATCACAATGATACAATTTTTTACATTCCTATTTTAGTATTTTCACTGTGTCAACACCAATCAATGTTTCTAATATTTTCATGAAATAAAAAATTATAATAATTGATTAATAATGTTAAGCTATATTTAGAGTATTATCATGTAATATATGTGACATTTGTTTCATAAATAGTTACTTCATATTTATATCATTAAATTTTCATAAAATATATATTATTAAAAAAACATACTTTTTAACTAATTACCAATAAATAAACTAACCCAGAAAGATACCAAAAAAATCACTCAAATCTTGATTGAATAAGATAAATAAAGAAGAAACATGAGTTTTTTTTAAAAAAAAATTCATTATTGATTGATTCTATGTATTATTACTATAAATAAATGGTCTTAAAATGAATATCGTGTTTCCACCATAAATTGAAAATAAAAATGAATGGTGCTTATTCAACATGTCACATTAATAATTCCATAAGATAAATAATAAATATGATGTCTAAAAAGATGATACTAAATGTAATAAAATACAATTATATGTGGATAAAATGATAGAGATGAAAATCATGATCCACCCCCACACTTGGAACTCAATATATCCCATTAAAATGCCAAAGAGGCATTATCATTCCTCGTGGGACAGTGAAAAGAGCCTAGGATTGAAGAGTGCAGTTAAATGGAATAGTTCAACATACTCAATCCATCATAAGAGAAAACATTCCACTAGAATATCATACAGTTTCATTCCATTTATCAGAGGAGAATTCCATGGAAATAATTTCGGTGAAATAAAATCTAAATCAATTATTCCAAATGAAAAATGTAAAACATAATAAATTGATGAAAATAATAAATTCCAATAAGTATAAATAATACAATCCATCGTCAAAAATTAATAATAATAACAATAATTATATATAAGAAATATAGTTTGAACTAGAATGGTGAAAATGTAAATACAAAAAATGCTAAAAAATCCAAATAAACAAACCAGCCACATATATTTTCTTTAAGTATCAAAATAAAAAATATCACTTACTACCATCTCAAAACCGATCCTGAATGTGATGTTCATATTTATAACCCAACAATACCTTATAAAGCTATAATAATGATAGGTATGATTTATAAATCATAATAAGTATCCATCATTCAATCGATTGATACCATATAAAATGAAAACCATTTAGTTCTAGTTCCCAAAATAGATATATTAATATACAATGTATTTTCGTTTAATAAAAATAATTAATTAATGAATCAATTAAAACTAGCCATTTTAAAAGACGAATTGATTGTTACATAAAAAATATTTTACTTCTGTAGTTAAGTGGATGAACCCAAAGTTTCAATTTCAAAACAATATAAATTTTCATCACTAAATCCTTTGAATATAAAAAATTTCTAAACACCAAATCATGGGATCCTATAAATTAGTAGAAAATCATCGGAAAGGATATAAAATTTAATATAAACATGAATTATTTTGATTGACAATGAAATATCATAAAACATGGTATTATATTAATAAAATTAATCGAGGGAAATATTTCCAGAAGTATTAAAAACCATAGCATAGTGAAACTAGCTAGAGTGTGTTCATATCTAGTGAAATATGTGTATATATACTATCCTCCTATCCACCAATAGTTACCCATGAATCAAAAAATATATATGATCATAACAATTATTACATCACATTATAAAATAATAATCATAATAAACCTCATGTTAGCCTATATTTATCTCCTTATAAGTAAACCTAATTCCAATAAAGACATTCATATATAAATTTAAGCCTCAATACTATAAACTATCACTTACATAGAGTCAAAATATACATTTTCCAGAACAAAAAAGTGGCATTTTCAAATAGGTTCTTATTCTTCCAACCCTTTTTAAATTTTTAAATCAGAGTACATGATTATTTATTATAAATAAACATTTATAACATCTTTCAAAAACCAAATTATCATTAATAATCTTGTTAACAATTTCATTGATCCAACAAGTCTTTTTTACAAACACTTCACAATTATGGATTTCCAAAATAGGCTTTATGCTTATTTAATGATGAGGAATACATTACGTCTATGATGAAACTGAAAGAGAACTTCCTTTTTTATAAATTCTAATAATTATACATAATAAAAATTTTAAAACACAAAATCCATGCTTTTAGAAAATAATTAAATTAGTGTTATAAATTCAAAGTGATATATAGGGGGCAGTCTCCCATAAACCTTAATGATTTTTTCAAATGGTGGGGCTATTCAAACTCCCTAAAGAAAAGGCAGCACTACTAAATAAATTGAAATCCCAAAATAATTATATACCTATTTAAAAAATCTAATTAATAGATGCAGTTTTCATTAAGACTATTCTAGGGAATGAAAACAATTAAATACAGAGTAATAGGAGTGTAAGAGACTATATGGATATCACATTTGATAGTCCACAACATATTAGGAAGTAAACCCATTTTTTAGCAATAGGTTTTGAATAATATGATACGGATGAGAACGAAAATTTGAGGTGGAAAATTATGAAGAAAATTGTTTAATTTGTGTAAAAATAGATTAAGGTAAAAAAAGAACAAAATCAATATTTTGTGAGTCAATGTATTGTGCATTATTTGTTTGATTGGTTAGCCAAATTGTGCCATAACCTATCATGCTTCACAAGATGACATGGTCCATAGTGCATGGGAATGTAAAATTATTAAACATAACATTATCCAATCATATCATCTTGAACAAACAAATATGGAATCTTATCAAAGGTTTTTCACCCAGATAATACTAATTGTACACTTTAACCATGTGACATGAACTATAACCAAAAAAGGAAAATATATAAATGAAAATTCAACAAAATTGTTGGTATAAATTATGAAGTCCCAAAAATTAATAAAAATATTTTTAAAATAGTTTGGTGTTTTATATTTCTTACCACAAAAAACATTTTACCCCAAAAAATCAACTACATGATTAGTAGACTAAGACTAGGACTCAAGGATTCCCTTTCTCACTATATGACAACTATAATGTCCATAGATTATGGAATTGTTGTATTCCCCTGATTAATAGGATGAAAAAACCAAAAATATTTTATGACCCACACATATGCAATTTCTTATAGGGAAATCACCCATTGGGATATAGATATAGACAGACATAAGTTCTCACAACTAGTGATACATAAAATTATGAAAATAATTTGTAAACTACATAACAAGAGATATCATGAATAAGGATAAGAATTAATTGGTTATATATATTATAAACAACCCCTTTATGTAATGTAACATTGTCTAGTATAATCCATATAACAATTCAGAATTTAATCATTCCCACTAGCTTAAACATGGTTTATGTTGGTCAGGAACATGAAACTAAACTAAATGCCAGATTCCACAACTCAAAAAATTGATATGGAGAAATAGTCCCCGGGTTTAGTGAAATATTTTTCTAGAGTGGTCTACCCACTATATAAAGAATTATAGTTTCACTATTACCTTCATAATTTTATATATTTATGAATCCCTAATAAATAAAAGAACTGTAAGAAAAAAAATTGGAACAAGGCCCACAATACCTCCAAACTAATATTTAAAGACAACCATAATAATTTGAAAATTTTGTTTAGCATGGGTTAGATTCCAAGTATTTCAATGTTTCACCTACCCCTAGGAGTGGTAGAGGTATATCGAGTAAAGGGAATTTGATGCAAGCCATGACCAGTAATCATAGCTGTGTCATTAAGCATCCTTATAATTTCCTCACACTAGATGATTCTAGAAGAAAATATTTAGTATAACACTAGTGTAGGAGGATTGGAAAGTAGAATTATTATTATGTACAAGCACCTAATACATATAATATATATGACCATATAGGTCATCTCATGAGGGTCTATAAAGGAGTAACTAGTTATATTGACAGTTGATGATCTATTTATTTATGGAATTCTAACGGCTTACCTAACAAATGGTGGTACATTCAATGAATTTTTGTTTATAAAAATCACTTAAACTATTAATCATTAGAAAACTATCAAAGGTTTGGAAAGATATCAGACCAATTATAGGCATTATCCCAATACATATTATCATTGTTCTTGGATAACCTGTTCCATAAAAAACACTAGTCTAGTAATGCCTTTAATCTTTCAAATTGATTGCATCAATGTTTCTTTGCATTGAGCACGGACATCAACAATTATTTATGATCTGCTATAATTAAAATGTTGAAAACTTGTGCATAATTTTTATGTGAGGATTATATTAGAGAGAGATATAACCAGTATTAAAAAAATAATCCATAACATTACGATAATCTTATTGTCTATGTAGATGAAGAGGATCAATATTTTTAAACACTTAAATGAAATCCTAAATATGGTCTGAACAAGGAAGAAAAAAAGACATTGTAGTTGTGTAGATAGTGAGAATGAATAAAATATATATTTATCCACTAGATGTTTTATATGCAGTGAACAACCTATGTTGCACCACCAACTTGAGGTACATGATGAATTGTTTATTTATTTAAGTTATATTTAACGATTTGATGATTTTTTTTAAAAATTGAGTTTTTAAATGTTTTTTTGTATTTTTTTTAGGTTTGAGATTTGATAATGGTTTGTATAAATCATGCTACAACTTTAGGAATCCATGTGGCCTGTGTGGTATGAAGTATATCAACTCTACATATTTGGTGAATGGTTTAGGAAAACTATAAGGATTACTCTAGAATAAATTCATTAATAGATATAAAAAACTATTTTCAGTGCATGGTTTACCTAACCATGTAAGCCAATCAAACAAGGGGTTGAATTAATACAGTAGCAACCACATAGTTGGCACATGGTTTTCCATGTCACGTTGACTAACTATATATTGAAAGAAAATCCCTCCAAAATAAGTTGATATATTTATATTTAAATCTTATTAGCTTATATGTTTTCCTTAATTATCACATAACATGATAATCTTCTTCTACCAAGGTTTGAGAGTCATTTCACTATGGTCTAGTTGTGATCTATTGGGGAAATTAATTTTTCTCATTGCCCAGGTTCATTAATAAGTTTTCATTTTTGTGATATATCTTATTTGATCTATTCTCTTTATATTTTCAAAAATATTATATCTAATATGTTGTGGATATATCCATGTTCACAAATGGGAATAGTGATTTTTTTTTGTTGTATGTAGGGAAGGAATGGTGGTTCATGATCAGAAATAGAGACTCTTTGTGTCATTATTTTTTGGTAACTGTCTTATTGTAGGTTGATTATCTCATGAATCCACTAGATTATAACATGAATCCATACCATAAATCATTATTAAATTGATTGTATTATTCATTTTTAATTCACATTGGATATATATTTGGTGGTGAATTTTATTACTTGTATAATTTTTATGGTATCATAGAAAAATCCACTTTCTTGGTAATTTTAAAATGGTGGTTTTTAGTTTATGGTTTTGATTTGTGAACTGGAATGCAGTTGTTGAAATGTTTTAAAGAAATAAATTTTTATGACAAATACCCTGAAATGGATTTTTGTATTAAAGATTGGTGTGAGTTCATTTACATTATACATGACCCTATATAAGGGGTGTGTTCTTTTAGGGAACCTACTTTTGGATACCTTATAAACACATGGAATATAAATGAGATACAAAACAGGAGTATGGAATCATCACTTGGGAATGAATCTGTGGATGTATGGATTTATGGATGTGACTATCTGGGGATATGTGTATGTTTCAAATCATGTAATGGGTATTCCAAAGAGAATTGGGAATGGGTTTTAAGGCTTATTTCATTGATTTTTTATAGAATATTTTTGTCTTCTAAAACTATTTTTGGATTTGATAAAAGTCTATAAACTTTTCTAAAATATTCTATATGAATTTTTAACATGAATTTTCCTATTATCATGAGTTGGGATTTCATTAGGGGAGAATTATTTATAATTATTGACTAACCCCCACCTGGGAACTATTTTCATTTGTAGACGTCGTCTATTGATACATAGGTAAATTCATGTTATCTCAGTTATATAATGATTCTTATTGATTCCTTGTCCATGAATTATCATTTTGGGTCATGTATCATGTCGGGGGATACTGTTTGGATGTCATTGGTGCCTTTCTGTTATGTTATCTCTTGATTTCCTTGGTTATGTCATTCGGTTTTCTATTGAACACTAATATAGTTTATGATTTATTCATTTCTTGAGTTGAGTTTTTATTCATGAATCATATAGAAATTTAATGATTGTATTAACGTCGTTTGGATGTTTTTTAATTAAATTTAAAATATTCCACCAATTTTTTTGTGTCCCTCATAATTTATTAACAACCTTTGGATTCATTGGGTTGTCACATAAGGCCTAGTGATGCTTCGCAGCATCTTCATGAGGAAATGGGTGTGGGGTGGGATGTTACAAATGGTATCAATTTTTTCAATACATGGTTATGAGTTCTGCTCAATTAAAGAGTTTAAAAAATATATTAGTATATCTCATAGGATGGTATCAAGGAGATAATATTGTCATAACATGAAATATATGGCATAAAGAGGATTACATAATATCATTATGTTGAAATTCAATTCACTAGGGAATATGGTACTTGAGTATTTTAGACAATTCTAGTTGAATTGTACCCTCATCATCATGGGTTTATCTGATGAGAGTATAATGAAATGAATTAACATTAAGACATCCCACTAATACTTTATAGTTGATTATTTAGATTATAATATATGTAAATGGTTAGAAATAAGTTTTTTAATATAAAAATGGGTTAAAAATGATTTTAAATTTTCCTATTTTTAAAATTCTTAATGGGGGGAATTTAGAAATGTTCAATAAAATTTATTATGATAATCCTGATTTCAGTAATCTATGTGGTGATACGAGAAAATAAGTTGAATTGAAATTCATATGCCTTTGTTTTATACAGAGTGCAACAAAATATAGATTAATTTTGGTTTTAGTGAATGTAACGTCGTAGGAATGGTAAGAACCAATTGTAATAGCATACTAAGAATGTGTTTTTATTTGAGCCTAAGGTGGACCAACAGTGGATCCAAAGAATTTCCCACGATATTTTGGATGTGGATAGATTGAACACAAATGATGAACAAAGAAAAGTGGATCATTTTATTCTGATCCAAGAGAATAATCTCACCATATTTTGGTATGATTAAGAATAAGTAGAAGAATAATTATATTTGAATAGGTTGAATGAAATCATTAGTATCCATGTTACATGGTATGAGATAAAACAAAACTAGGTAACATTTATGATGGAGGATCAAAAACACTAGTGGTGGGATTTATCTATTAAATATAAATTGGATAGATGAATGGAATGGAAGGATATTGAAAAAAATTCAAAAACTAAATATACCCACCCATATTTAGAATTACTAGATAAATATAATTATTTAGTTTGAAATACTAGAAAATATTGGTAATAGATTATCGAGTTAATTTATGAATTTATCACATTTGGCACTGGATATTTCTGAAAGTGTTTTTTGGACGGAACACATCTCTGAGTTGGAGATGTAACCATAAATTCACTCAATTATTGTCGTTCTTTTTATAATAGATTATATAATTATTATCAATAGAGAAATAGTGGAAGTTGGATACATCATAGGAAATAGGGTTAGAGGAAGCATGCTTATCCCAATCAGAATAGGTGGGTACTCCAATGGTGGAAAAAAGTGGAGGGATATATATACTCAAAGGGGTTGTATATTTCAGAATTACACAATGGGATTAGTTAACATATCTCCTCCATTTAAGAGTATGTAAGGATTTTATCAGGGATGTTTTTTGACATCAAGAAGAGATATTTATTGAAACCACGTAGATCATGTGACAATTTAAACTACATGGGACATTAGTAAGGATTTTTTCAAAGTACTCAATGTAAGTGTGTAGGAAAAAATTTCACTCTTATTAGGTATCATATTATTCAATGGAAAAGATGTAGAAGAATACCTCTCATCATCATAACAGATCCATTTATGGCTATTCAAATAATTACACGACACATGAACTAGTAGAATCTCAAGAGGGTAAAAAATCCAATATGTAGTGATTTTGAAATTAAATGGATCTGGTCAAGTGATAATGAATAATAAATCACTAACTTCTATAGTTATATTTATGATTACTTTGAACTATACCCTTATGAATGATTTGTTTGAGACAATTTATTCTTTTTAATTGATTCTCATGTTATTTATTTGATGGGTTTATATATTGTTATGTTAATATTTGTATTAACACTCCAAAACCTTTGTAATGGAGAGATTGTTTACCCTTGAAATGTGTATCATGTTTGAAAAAAATTGATAGGACTAATTTGGTATGGTATTTCTCTATGATATATATGGATGTTTATGACATGATTCTGGGAACAGATTGGATGAGGAATTTTGAATCCCATACCAGTAGTTCTACATGGAAGGTGAGTTTAAAATGTTTTGGTGGTGTTAGGAATCTCATTAATTGAGATTTGGAAATAGATGCAAGAAGAGAAGGAACCTTGGTATCATTGGTTAGAACTCCCTCTTAACAGTTAACATTAGTTTTAATGGAGTTAGTAGATAAGATCATGAATATAGATTTTACAACCAATGTGGTCTAGTTATATGATGTTTTCCTTTATAGTTTCTTAGGTTTTTGACCAAAAATATATGTAGAGCTTATGAATGATATCATACTATAAAATATTACTTTTTTCATGCCATATTATCATATGGAAAAAAAATAAATGAAGTAATCGATGTATCGGTTGGAAGAGTTTGAAATTAAAGGTTTCATCTGACCATGTATAGATCAATGGGATGTATTGGTTCATTTTATGATATAAGATATAACTATTAATCATTCTGTATATTATCAAAATCATAAACAAGTTAAAATAAATAATAATTATCCACTTCTATGAATTGATGATCTGTTTGATCAATTGAAGAGATCCCATTGGTTACCTAAAATTACATTCATTTAGGATATCACTATCCATCGGTTCAGAATGAGGATTTTCCAATGGTAGATTTTAAAATAATTTTTTCCCATTATTAGTTCATTTTTATGACTTTTGGTCTTATGAATGCACTGGAAACCATTCTAAAAATGATTAATGAGGTATTTCAAGTATATATATATTCTTTAATGGTGGTATTTGTGGATGATATACTTATTTATTCTATAAAAAAGAATTTCATGGGAAAAACCTTTCTATAGTGTTGGGTATCATACAAGAGAATTGTCTGTGTGGGAGTTATAAAATTGTGATTTCTTGATAAAATATGTATATTTATTTATCTATTTGATTTTTAAAATAGAAATTTTTATACTCATAAAGATATAGTGGGTATTGTTTTTGGAAACCATCAAAGAATGACTTTGATCTGTATGGATTCCTTGGAAAAGCGGGACACTACATATGTATTGAAAATTACATTCCACATTTAGAATATCTAATGATATCTTTGATATGGAATGGTTTTTATATATAATAGAATGAAGAATTTCATAAATTGAGTTCGTAGATTAATTTTAGACTTACATCAACACTAGTCATCACATTTACATAGTCTAAATAAGCACATTAACTCTAATATTAATCATCGGGATCAAGGATGGGATGTGTTTTCATACACAGATATCATATTGTTTATTTGGGCTCACAATAGATACTTTTTCATCCGAAGAACTACCCAACACAATTTTCGGAATTGGTTATTTTAGTGAATGCATTGAAATAATTCGTCATTATAAATTTAATGGGAAATACATGGTCCAAAAAGACCATGATAGCTTGAAAAACGATTTTTCATAAAGATACACGAATATGAGTTAAACAATATCAATGTGATACCTTAATATTGTTGACATCTACTTGATGTATACACCTAGTAGGGAAATTTGATTATGGATATATTAAAAAGTAATATATTCCATCAGTTCGATAATGAATCTTTTAATTGATGATATATGATCTCATTCATAATAGAAATTAACCGAGATTATACCAACTAGGGTGATGTTTCAGTTTTCGTCATAGTTTTATTTTTTCATGATTTAGTTTATCATATAAAATAGGATTAAATATCTAATCTTTAATGGGACTCTATGAATAAAAAATAAATTTTGTGGAAAAAATTATGGGATGAAAGTAGGATGGGTGTTTTGATTTTTGGTTTAGAGATCATAACATAGAAAGAATAGTTTTTGTATAAAAAAATATTATTATGTACAACCATTAAAAATGAAATTTTCCTCATGGAATTCAAAAGTTTTATAGTGTGTTAATTGAACTATATTAGTGGGTTGGTATAAAAATCGATGTGGTAGAATTTTTTTTCATACGCCTTTCATGTCATCAGGTAAAGGTAGAAAACTAGTTACAATTGGCCATGTTTAAGTCTTTACCAATTCTTTCATGGATGTGGGAGCATATATCCTTCTATTTGTTTTTGAAAAGTTTACAATTAATATTTATTATGAACAATGAGATATAGGTAATCATGGCTAAACTCAACATTTCATCTCATTTTACCCATATTAGTTAATCTCAAATAGTGGAGGACTTAAGAGAAATCTACATCTAATATTCTATAATGTAGAATGAAATTACAATCTTTATTGAATCTGATAGAGGCCCCAAAATTATGTCTTTTTTTTATAAATCCTTAAAATAATCCCATCATACATAGCTGACAACGAGTATAGTGTATCATACTAAAATTCATTGATAATATAAATGGATGATATAAAAATTGTAGGTCAGGCTAATGGACTGTGTAATAGATTTTGGTAGAACACAGAAGGATCCCATAACAATAGTGGATTTATCATACAATAATAGCAATCAATTATTGATACATATGAATCATTTTGAATAATTGTATGGTATATCTTTTCATTATCTACATTATTTGATAGAAATAGGTGATAATTCCCTAGCTGGAAACATCCTTGTGGAATAAAAATTAGAAAAGATTTTGTTGATCTGAAAGAGTATTGATATGGATAAAAGTCTCCAGAAATTAAATGATAACCATCATCGACAGTCATTGTCATTTCACATGAATGATCATTTTTTACGATAATCCCCCAAACTCTTGGGAATCATCATTTTGGTATTCGAGATACATTAATGAGATGGTGAGGTGTAATATTGGTTTGATTTATCACAAAGGTTTAGTTTAGTGTACAATTTCTTTCATATATCTCTTTTGGAGAAGTAATAATTTAATCTGGTCCATTTGATTCAATGCGATCATATTGACCTATTCCCCATTGGTTCATGTGTTTTTATGGATTTTGGATAGGTAAGAGAAAGTATTTCTTCATAAAAGAATCGGTCTATTGTAGATTTTAAGGACACATGGTTTCATTCAGGAATAAACTTGATAGTGTTAAAAGGAAATTATGGAACAATGTCCCGAAATATTCCCAGAAAACTCTAATTTTTTCCTATATTTTGGGGATGGAATGAACAATGGTGGGGATAATTTATCACCGCTCAGTTTTAGGTAATTAACTATCTAATTATGTTCTCTAAAAATATTTTGATGACATTTTTTTGTGTTTTATTAGAATCTTGGCATGTTTTAGTGCAGTTCTAAAGGTCCATGGATTCATCGTGGTCTATACAGATATTCCAGCATCTCCAAAAATCCCTACAGATTTTGGTGGAGGAGGGATTGTAGATTATCACAATTGGCTCTTGATTTGGAAAAACAATGCAAATTCATAGGGAAATATTTATTTTCTATATTGATAAAGAAGCTTGGATATGTCATGGGGTGTCTATCGATTAGAAAAAAATTTGCAAGTGACAAGATTGAGATATATCAAACCACACGGTTGGGGAATAGTTTTCCAAACCATGAGGCCTTACTACGAAGCATATAGTTGACACTCCAAAACTATTGAGTATAAATTGAATTAAATCCATTAAGACATTTATTTCCCCAAATTCTCTTATAACATGAAATATTTTTTCTACCAATGTGTGAGAGAGGTTTCCCTTTGGACTGTGAGTTGTTGTAGGTGAATATAAGTTTGTTGGATGCCATTATGTATTGGTAATTTCTCCTTCTTGGTTTTTCTTATATGATCTATTCTCACAGTCATTTTTAGAAGCTCATATATAATAATTATTTTATATATCAAAGATTTTATATTGGAAATGTTATGGTCTATTGATGTATTTAGGGAATTAAGGTTGTTTTATGATCGTATCAGTAGAATAATCATGTCATTCTTCATTTCACCCACTTTTTTGTAGGTCGATTCTTTATAAAATCAACATGACTAGAAATTTAAGACATATCTTAAAATAAATATATTTAAACAAATTATTGTGAAATTATTTTTTTATTCTCATTATATTCAACTTTAGTGTTTCCATTAGAGAATTTTTTAAATATGATGGTTTTTTTGAAAAATCACATTAGATGATAATTTTAAAATAGTTATTTTATAATTATGGTTTTTATTTATAACATATAAAATAATTGTTTAAATATTTTGAAAAACAAATCATTTTATGATAAATTGCTTTTCATGTGTTTTGGAATACATGGAAGGCATCAGTTAATTTTCATTTCACGTAACCGTGTGGAAGGGGTATTTTCTATCAGGGCACATTATATTGGTTACCTTATGATGACATGGTACATCAATACATGTTTTATAAATATTATTGAAAATTAACATTGGAATGCATGTTTGTGTGTGGATTTTGGATTTTTGGAATCATAGAATGTCTATTCTAAATGTAATTGATAATTGTTTTCAATGATTTGATTATTTTCTTACTTAGAAAACTGATTCGGATTGGAAAACTATTTTGGCTTAGAAATCTATTTTTTATTTTACATAAAATGTTTAAATTTGTTTAAATTATATTATATAAATTTTCTAAAATGATTTTTCCTAGTGGAAGTCATGAGAAAGTCATTGGGAAATCCTACTAAATTTAGACTCACCACCTACTTGGGAGCTACTCTGTGTTTACTGATTTCATCTACTGAGTCACAGGTAAAGGAAATATATCTTATTTGTTTAGTGATTATTCTTAATACCTTGGGTGTTGATTGATAAGTTGGTTGTGGGGTTACTATTTAAAAATCATTGATGTCTTTGGGATTTCATTTAATTGATCCATTTGGATATGTCATTTTTTCTACTTGTAATCTGGTATAGTTTCTAGTTTAGTTATATTCAGATATTTATTCGTAATCCTACATTTTAGAGATATTTATTAATTATATTCTTTTGATTTTGATGCTTTATATTGAAACATAAAATTATCCCCCAAATTTTCTAAGGCCAATGGTTTTTATTTCAAGTCTTTGTGGTCTTGGGGGTATCATCTAAGGTTGAGTAACATTCCACTACCTCTTTCCAAACGAATGGGATAAGGGAGGGATGATACTACCCAAATATCATATTTTAATGAAATTAGATCTTGTTAGGGGTGTGAAATAAAATAAATAAGTGCAAAACACAATCAAATCACACTATAATTTTTAAATCCATACTATTAACATTTCCAATAATTGAACCTCAATAAAAAGTTTCAGTCAACCCAAAAATTCCTTATGGTTGTATATTTAAACATAATAAATTAGAAATATAAATCATTAATTGAATAATAAAAACATACTCATCAATAAAATCATGAATAAAAAAAATATGTCATTTGTCATATAAATTCAATATGATCCTTTCTTTCACAAATATTGATCTTTTTTAAATATCTTTCACCCCATTAAATCTTTTATTAAATAATACCAAAAAATCTTGTATAATAATTTCTAATTAATAATATTTTTGAGATTCTAGGGTATAATTTCATGTAAAATATCACAAAAATTAAATTCCTAAAATGTTTTAACCATCTAAAAATAAATTTTATTTTAAAAATAAAGAAATATACAATATCTCATTCCTTTTAATTTTATAGAGGATTTTTAAAAATAATATCACATTCTATATTTATAACTATTTCTGAGGAAAAACTAATATTACTATATGTAAATCCAAATATAAAGATCCAAAATAACATTAAACATTTCAAAGAAACTCTATAAATAAACCGACATTAATTTTACTAAAAATAAAAAGAAACATAAATCAAAGAATGTTCAAATTTCAAATTTTTAATGGATGTAATAGGAGAACATGGTTTGGAGGAATAGTTCATATAACCCTATTCCAACAATGTGAGGCTTATGGTATAGCAACCATATTGGTCTTCATGAAATATGTTTTTTTAGACCATTCTTAGTAAGTATTATTCCATGTATTTCCTTCCAAATTGCTGAAAAATGTTATTCATCTCTAAAAAAACAAATAACATTACAAAATAATTATACTGAAATAAATAATAAGATTCCTAAAGATATTTGAATACCGAGATAAAATTAGTAATGATAATATCCAAAAATACATGGTAATTTTTTTTATAAAGTTCAAGGGTGTATTAGAATCAAATTAAGACATTCCACTCAAATTCAAATAATACTACCTCCAATATATCAAACTCCTAAATTAACATGGAATATTTTAAAACATATTCCGTTTAAAAACAATAGATCTAATACCATTTTGAAATAATTACATTCCAATTATAAAGATAGTTTTGTCTATTTTTTTGGGTCTCTTAGGTATGGTTAGAGATCTTGGTTTTTTTGTATAGCTGATTGCATGCATTGGATGGCTAATATAAGACATAGTTGTTTTTTAAATGTCACAACTATATATTGTAGTTAGATTATTCTTTTTGTGGGAATATTCATTGAGGTATTATAGGATGAGCCCTATAGTATGTATGTTATGTAATGGTTGATGAATTAATAGTGCACTCATGGGGTCAGATATGATATTTTCAACAGTTATAAATTATGAACCATTTGATGGTTGACTATAACACTCCAAGAATTATAGGATAAAAATATTGATATCATAATATAAATCATTGAATAATGTTGAAATATATAGAAATAAATTATCTACTTTAAGATTTTTAAGGGGTTTATATTATAAATAATAATAATTTATAATTACTATATAGAGAATGTTAATTATGATTAATTTGGATTTTGTTTCTCATTTAAATAATATTTTATTCATTGGTTGTGGTGGTGGCTGATGGGTTTCATGTCGAGAAATATTTGTAGTTTATTTTAAGGTTAGTTAGTTTCATATTACATAGTTTTGTGTAGTTTCTATTATTATATATTTGGATTTCATATGCTCCACCAACCATGTCAGGGGGTCCATTAGTACCAAAATAGATTGGGTATGGATTTTTTATTTAATATACAAGGTGGATGTGAATTGGATGGTTCACTTATCCATCACTCTCACTCTTCATTTATCATATTATGATGTGTAGTTATACCCAAGTATTAATTGATGGATTAATGGGGATAATGTTTACAAGAATATTGATAGATATGAGATTCACTATAGATGAGTGTGTGGCATTTACTGTGTTTTGCTTATTACACATACCTTCATTAGGACTATAGGGACTAAAGTATTATTAATTTGTATATAAATTCTCTATGATCGCTTGAGGTATAACAAATGATATAAGGCATGTAATGGATTTTTTAATTAATACTCTATTATAGAATAGATGTAGCTATGAAAAGCTACATGGGAAATAATATTAGATGATTCTATGGTTTTTAAATGTATTCACTATGTAAAACGTGAATTTTATATGTGATTAGAGAACAAGACATTTGGAATTTATTCAAGGGAGTGAAAACCCTATTAGTGAATTAAAATTTTGGTACCATTATTAGATATATGTTTTGATATTATGTAAAATTTAGATATATGTTACTTAGTGAGAAATCATTATGATGATTTTATTTACTGTTACCAATTTACATAATTATTTGGATTTATTAACTTATTCACTGAATTTTAGTTTTCTACGACCTCATTTTCTCGAGATATTTTGGGGAGGATCCTACTTAATAATATTGTATGATCACCCTTATATATAAATATGATCTTTTCATCAGTTCTGTGGGATATTTTAGTTGATCAAGCTAGATGTTACTAGATCATAGAGTTTTTTAATTATTTATGTAATGTTTGGTGACAACCATGGTGTCATGATTGTGTAGCGATTCACTTTTTTTCAACCCATATATAATTATGATAAAATGATTTTTTTTTCATAAATATCAAATTTAATAAAAAAATTATTAATGTTTGATTCAATTATTGATTTTTAATCATTAAAACAAATGGTTAGATTCACATTTTGTAGGGTTTCATTATATGTCGTGGTGGTTTGGAGGTACCAAGATGAATTGAATGAAAAATTTTCCAAAATGTGCAAGATTCCAAGAACTGTAGTGGACTCAAATTGATACTTGGGAAGATATATGTGTTGAATTGGGTTGAAATTTGGAGATCTCATCTATACTTTATTGTGATACTAATTCCATGAAGACATGAAATCCCAATTCATATATTAATGATCCCATAATAATTTATCATTCCAAGACACTGAACCTACATGAAGTCAAATGTGGTGTGATGTGTTTCGTCCATATCTCAAGATACAGACATCCAAATGGTTCCAAATGTCCAGTTAAGATAGTCATGATGTCTTGAAACTGCTTTTTATTTATTTCAAAAGTGATATATGATAATTTTTATGCTAGTGGATTTATGAGTTATGTTTTCCCAAAACCACCTTCCATTTTTCCTATAAATTGGAACATTGGGGTCCCCATTTGTATGTTTAACCTGGAAGAAAATCTCTAATATTTTGGATACCCTATATATTCCAATCCTCATCCATGATGTTATGGATGCCACTATCCTAATGAGGGTATCTATTCTTAAGTAAAAGTCCCCCACCAACCCTCCTCCTCCTCTCTATTGTAAGATAAATGGTGGATGATCATCTCAAGAGAGCTACAAATCCTCTAAGGGGAGATATAGCACTTCTTATTCTTATTGTTTTCTATAATTTTTGTGTGAAAGATTTCTTCAAAGTGTTATCTTAACATAATTCTCCTTTGAATTAATTTATTTTTGTACACTTTTGTTTAACACATTTAATTTCCCTATTAATTAAGTTGATATTTAAGTGGAAATCCAGGGCTATTTTGATTGGAAAACACAAGCGTACTATATGTATCACACATAAATACTATTTCAGAAAGATTTTCTATCCCTATTCATTTATTAATATAAAAACTTTTACAAAACTTTTTTTTGTTAATTTTTCAATCATTTTGTGTAATTTTAAAGGAAATGAGTTAAACGTAGATATTGATTATCCTCAACCAATGGATACCATTACACCATGTTTAATTTTTAGATCAATGAACAAAATAAGAATATTATTGAACTTTTAATTATATCATTCTATAATAATTTCTAAAATACCACCTGCATTTTTCTACTATTAAAGTCTTTAAATTATGTTATTTTCCTAAAACTATTTTTCAAAATCACCCCCTTCTTTTAATACATTTTATCAATAATAAACTCATTAAACCAATCAATGATCCATGAGAGAATACCTAGGGTCTTCCCTAGACTATAAATAGACTCTAAAAACACAATATATTTGACATGTCATGACATAAAATTCTTATTTTAGTGTCATTTATAGGAATATAATTGGATTTTAGTGAGTGTTTTAAACATATTTTACATTAATGTTGTAAATATTTATTTCTATTATCTCTTATGTTTACAAATACTATTGTGTTATGATTTATTTCTTGTGTAGGTTATGTGCATGATGTGTTCTACTCTTGAAGATTTACCACCTTTCGTACTCAAACAAGAGGGGATCATACTTCAGTGATACCAATACACACAAGGGAACCCTTTAAAGGGGGAGACACAAAATACGGAAACTCTCCTTGATCCTTATTTTTCGTCATGAACCCAAACTAAAACTGAAATAAACATAAAAAATATGGCTAAAAATAATCCTAAATGAAAGTTAATAACCTTTTCTGATGTATATATTCATCTGAATATATTCAATTACAATGAGAAGCACATAATTTTTTACTAAAATCTTGTTTAATTCACTTATTCACAATATTACATGGACTCATGGGAGACAATCCACATCAATACATATTATAATTTCATACAATGTGTTCTACATTAAAAATAGAATATTTTATGGAATATAAGTAAAGCATAAGGAATTACATTTATTATTAGAAGAAACTAAAAAAATATTGGGATTATTATGTTACATCATAATATAGAGGTTGGGTAGACATGATAAAACTTTTTTCATGAAAAACACTTCCTATTTTATAGAACTTCAAAAACAAGGAATAAAATATGTTGGATAAGACAGTCACAAGGGGATTGATTCATGAATATAAAGAAATATTTAAAATTTTATGTTTAATATTTCTACACCACCAAATATGTGATCTATATTTAATAAAATATTTTTATGAAGGTTTAATTACTTTTAATTGTAACATGATTGATGTTGCTGATGATGGCGCATTAGTTGATAAGAACCCAATTTCATCAATAAACGTTTTTTAAAAAAATGGTGAATAATAATTAAAAAATTGGATCAAAGACCATTAAACCCATTCTATTTATCTATGAGGTGTAGAGTACTGAATTCTAGAATAAGGTGTACACTATGTTTGAAACAGTTAATAACCTTATTCAAAATCATACTCATTACCAGGGGAAATTACAATATTCTCCCATCCATTATGTTATCTTTTCTTCTAACACCCACTATTCTGAGTAATTCTCTCAATTGAGAGTATCATACCAGATTTCTAAGGAAATATTTCATGTACATCGCTATAAAATTCCCTTTAGGAAAGAACCATACCATCTATCTAACCGTTTATGGAAAGAAAACAAATATTCTTGGTCAGGGGGTATTCCTCACCTTTAGTTCATTATATTTTTATACTGCCTTATTTTGAAAAAAAACATCTTTTGTTTCAACTAATCTTTTTTATGAGTTGTCATCATTTATAGACATGCTAGAAAATGATTCATGCATTTTATGTCACTGTGGCCTATAAAAATGTCATGCATGTATGTTAATTGACAATTTATTGAGCACTGAGGATCCCATAACCATCAATGTTATTGTTAAGTGTATAAAAGACTATTCATCATTTGTGGAAGTTACCATTGAGCAGTTAGTTGATATTGGTGGCCTATTACTTTTACATTCACACCCTTCAATCCACAATACCATTGAATTATAACTTAAAAAACTGATCAAGATTCAAAATATTACTTTTATGAAAATGGAGAGAAGTTTCATGCCATTAGTTCTTGTTCACTCCCTCGAGATCATGAACTATGACATCTTGACCAATTGTGGGATTATTAACAGGCATTGGGATGGAGTCTTAATGGAATTATTTTTATTATCACATAAATTTATACAAATCATATATTGTCAAATTATAATGATAAACTAGTGAGGAAGGCATATTGTAGACAGAACCCAAACCACTTTGATGTGGTAAAAAATAAGGAAACAAAATTATTGGCTTCAAGAATAATTTATCCCATATATGAAATACAATGAGACAAAAAAGTGCACGTAGTTACTTAAAAAGTGGTCTTATTGTAATTAAAAATGAAAATAATGAATTGGTATCAACTTGTGTACTGAAAAATTGGAATGTCTGTATGGACTATAATCAATTAAAACAACAAGCTTGGAAGGGCCATTTTTAATTATCATTCATAGACTAGATGTTGTAGAGGTTATTAGGGAAGTCCTGCTATTTTTTCTTTGATGTGTAATATGGATACATTCAGATCAATATTTTCCATGAGGATAATAAAAATATAGCCTTCACTTTCCCCTATGTCTCATTTTCCTATATGAGTATACCATTTGGTCTATGAATTACTCCATGTACTTTCCAGTGATGCACTTTTAATATTGTTTTGACTATCGGGAGAATTTCATTGAATTTTTCAGGGATGATTTTAAAATTTATAGATCCATTTTTGATGAATTTTTTATTTGTATTGGTTATGTCATACATAACTGCATTGAAAAAAATCTCCTATAAAATTATGAGAAATTTAATTTCATGGTGTGACAAGGTATAATTCTATGGAATTTCATTTATTGGTATGGTATCCAAGTCAGTAAATAAAAATTTTATGTCATTTATTCCCTACCATTACCCCAAAATTTGAAGGATATGAATTTTTTATTAGATCATACTAGATTTTACCATTTTTTATTCTTGAATTTAGTAATATCCCACATCCCCTCTTTAGATATCTATAAAAAGAAAACGAATTTGTTTATAGTAAAAAAAATTGAGGATGATTTTATCAAATTTAAATGGATTCTTGCATCCCCTTGTAAATCCATCCACTTTAGTCGGAATTTCCATATTATACTATGTTTGATGCATCTAAACATGCAGTTGGGGAATTCTTATCACAATGCCTCTACCAAGCTCCACATGTCATAGAATATGCCTCTCGCATAATAGTACATGCCCAAGAAAACTACACCACAACTAAAAAATAATTTCATTCCATTGTTTTTTCATTGGATAAATTTATTTCACACCTTTTATGGTCTAAAGAAAATTTTAAGATCATTTATCCGTATATTATTTACATAAGAAACTAGAATCAAAACCACATATCATTCATTTGATTCCCCTACTTCAAACATTTAATCTAAAAATTTAGATAAAAGGTGGACATAAATTGGTGGTCAACCATATTATTAGGATTCTCACATCCCCAAAAATTGACTCATCCCAACGTATTTTAATAAATGACATGTTTTAAAATGAGAAATTGTACCAAGTGTAAGATGTTATTCCTTAGCATGGAAAAATATTAAACTATTTTTTAGCATCATTAATTCCTATTGATTTCAACAAAAAACAATCCCTTCACCTAAAAAACTAGTAACACTAGAACCTTTTTTTATGACCCATACCTTTCTCTCACATGTAGTGATCATTTCTGCCGGTGTTGTGTTCCTGATAGCATGTTTAAGTTTGTCTTCAGGTTCGACCACACTCTTTTTACAGAGGTCACATTCCCCCCCAAAAGACTGCTCTCATTGTCCATTGTTCTAGTCTCTTTTGGAAAACACATTTTCAGGACACCCAACCTTTCAGTTAATCTTGTCCTCAATTTCAATAGATGGGAATTATCTCTAAGATAAATTGAATTACACAATAGCACCTTGTCATTCCTGAAATTTTTTATGTTTGTCTCATGGAATTTATCTATCCATTTCCCAATTCATTTGGAATTATATAGATTACTTTATATGTTAATTAGCTATCAAAATGGATAGAGGCATGAGAAATAAGGACATATGATTCTTGGAAATAAGTGGAATTATTTAGAGCCTAATGTTTTTTGAGGATTGGATTGCCTTTGCTCATCATCAGTGACTATGGTTCCCATTCTTGTAACCAAAAAAATTAATCTCCGTTTTTTAGTATATGGAAGGGAATTGGGTGTATTAGGAATATTATGCACAAATCAATTGTCAAGATTAGGGTTATGAAATAGTTTTGAATCGATTCAGGAAAAAACAGTTCAACCAAATAATATATATTGGAGTCGTAGACTCGATGATTAATTATGGGATTACCATAAATCCATTGAAACCCTGATTGGAATGACACCATATGATTTTGGGTTTGTAAATAGTTATCACCCATATTGAGATAGATTAATTGGTCTACTAAGTCATTAAACAATGAAATTATAATATTTCTAGTATATGTGTAAAAATTATGCTATGGAATTTTAAGCTAGAAGAAATTTGTTGGGAATCTTATAAATACTCTTCGATCAATAAGGAATAATCCAAGGATTACCACGACCTCCTCTTTTTTAATATTCAATTCAAAATTAGGAAAAATGTCATTTCTTACAATGAAACACAGAAGTTTCATCCAGGTATTCTTTGCTCACTCTTGTTTGTTCAATACACATTTACTAATGTTTATCCATTAGGTGTTCTTCTAGTCTAAAATGAAGAATCAAAAAACATGACATTCATTAGGAATCAGTTAAACCACTTTATTGAAGACATTTCAGATTCCCCAATGGAGGAACTCCATGTTCAAGAAGAAACCAATGAATGAAACCGACCATGTTTTATCCTTCCTTCCCATGGTCTATTATATTATAGTGAGGACACTTTATAATTTATGTGTATAGTGGGTATATTTATGGGTTAGTTATGAATTTTCAACATTGTTTTTATTTTTTATCTTTTATTCTTAATGGGTTGTATTGTTACCTACCCCTGCCCCCAATTTGTACTGTAATGTTAAAAAAAATTCTAATGTTATCATGGAATGTTATACCCACTTAATCATGAAATTTGATGGGAATTCTTGTGGAATATACACATTTTACATGGTTTTAACACTTAAAAAATTCCACTGATGAAATGTGTGTTTTAGCATGAATTTAATATTTAGGTGTGAGTTTTTCTTCTAAATTTGTTGTTTTAGATGATATAAATAGTTGAATGACTTTGACTCGTTTGAAAATAATTTTACCATTTATGTGAGTAGTTTATGAGAAAATTGTGGCACTTAATTTCTCCAAACATTATTCACCACACCATAAAATGTGAATTTTTCATACTTAATAGAATAAATATATAATTTATATAAATATTTCTCATAGTTCCAAAATTATTTTTTGTTATGTTGGTTCCATATTCAATTTTTTCATTATTATAATAGATTTACCTATGCCTCTGTAAATGTTACTCGATCACAGTACACCATAAAAAATCAAAGGTTGTATCTTGGGATGGTCAAAATGACTCTTACTCAACATGTTATTAGTATATAACTATTTCAATTAATGTCATAAGGATATGAAATAAGGGTTGAGTGTTGAGTGAGATATTTTTGACAACAAAAATTTCTGAAAATAAATGACCATAGAGAATAAATGTACAATATATGCAGATTTCTAGGTCAAAATCATAATGACTTAATTATTATAATTATAATGTGAGTGGGTTTTGAAATTTAATTTAAAATGATGTAGGGAAGTTTCATTGGATAGAATCATTTAATATGAATTTTTTTAAAAAAAACCAACATTTACAAGATTAAAAGTAGAAATAATTGGATGAAATGGGTGCCACATACAAACATAGAGAGTAAGAGAAATTTTTTACATTTGATTTATTTTCCCAAATTGGTATTATTCATCTCTATGAATTTTTTTTAGATACAATTTTTGAGATACTTTTTTTATCATTGAGAATAACTCCTTGGTGTCATTTTTTTCTATGATCACATGGATTTCAAGAATTAAATTTTCATTCAATGAAAAATCATAATAATTTTGGGAATATCTATATGAATAATTTTTATAAATGTTACTTTTCATAGTAGTAAATTAATTTTGGTGTTTGGATGTGATCGTGTAGCGACTAAAAATTCATTTCTACCCTTATACCACTATGATAAACTAATTTTGTATCATAAATTAAAAATTTATCAATAAATTAAACATCCATTTTTATTCGATTATTTTGTGTTACTCACTTTTAAAAAATTTATTTTCAATTTTTTAGATTATTTCATTGTAGGTGGATGTGATTTTGAGAGCCTAAGATGAATTAGAATAATAATGGTACAAATTGTGAAGGTTTACAAGAACATTATTAGACTAAAATGATCAATTTAGTGTATATGTGTGTTGAATTGGGATTAAATTGGGATTTTTATCCAAAATTAAATTTTCTACAACAACAATGCTGACAAAAAATACCAATTCATCCATTAAAGATCCCAAAAAAATGGATCAGCCCAAGACACTAAAGGTAAATGAATTCAAATGTGTTTTGTTGTGATTCATCCATATCTCAAACTTTTGACCACGAAATGAAGCCAAAGTTTTTGCAATGATATCAAAGACCTGGCGAAAGAACATTGTAGTTTTAGATAATGAATGAGAATAATTTATGGATGTTGAAAAGCTTTTGACAAAAGGTTTTACAAATTCAGTGCTCCCAAAATCGTGTTCCACTTTTCCTATAAATTTTAACCTTGGGTACCCAATTTTTATGTTAGAACATGAGGAAAATATGTATTATTCAGGAGACCCAAAATATTCCTCTCCTATTCCATTGATTTTTGGAGGCCCATATGCTTATAGGGAGGTCAAGGATGGAACCAAATTTCCACCCAAGCCTCCTCCTCCTCCCAATGGAAATCTAAATGGTGGGTGATCATTTCAATATATTTTAAAATAATTTAAGAGGAGTTACTACACTTTTTATTATGATGGTTGCTTGTAATTTGTGTGTGAAAAATTTCATATAAATGTTTTCTTAACCTTCCCCTCTTTTTTATTCATTTTTTTATTAAATTTTTGTGCAACATTAATCATTTCAATATCGATTGGGTTGAGATTTATGTGGGAATATTGGGTTTTTCTGATTGGATAAAACGAGCTTCCAATTTGTATCAGACATAAATAAAATTTCAGAATTCTTTGGACAAAATTTATTTCTCATTTAGATCCAATCCTTGAAAACATGATTATTTTTTTATGGTTTGGTTCATTATGCATCTTTTAAAAGGTCTTGTAGGGAACTAAGATCTTTACTATTCTCAATTTAAGGATTCCATAAATATATGTTTAAATTTTAGCTTAAATATTTAAATAATATGTGTAGTTACCATGAAATGATCTCCTTATATCAAAATTATTAAAACACCACATTCATTTTTAATCAATTAAAACTCTTTAAATAAAGTTATGTTCATAAATTGTTTTTCCAAAATCACCCCCTACTTTTAGTACTTTTTATGAAATACACACACTAAACCTATCAACGCACCTTGAGAGAAGACATGGGGCCTTACCTAGACTATAAATAAATTCTAAAAACATAATCAATTAGACTTTTTTGACCTCAAAATCATGTTTAATATTATATTTTTTATTGTTTCTAAATTTTATGACATTAAATTAATCTATGAGATGGTGTATTTATCTATGTAATGGTGTTGCATGGTGGAATCCTTTTATATAATAATTATATTGAATAATGATGGTAATACATCACATTTTATGAATTATATACCATTGGTTCTAGTCACAAACCAATGTTTTGTTGGAGGAAGGAATCATGGGTCATCCAAATATTCACTTTATACCAATATGGGGCCCTAATGGATGGGAGAATTTCACAGTGTTTTCAAATAATATTTGAGATATAGTGTGGAGTTTCGAGATAGTTACCTATGAGGAATTCGTGGTTCAATAGTGATACATTATCATCTATACTTATTATGTGATATAAATAGAGGATACTAGCTAGGATATATGTATTTAGAGACCCCTATGATCTAATATAAGGATCTATAATGTTTATAATAATGCTTCGTGATTTGATGATTTTCATATAGAAATGACCTGGTTAAGTATCATGTTTCATTGTTATATTAGCCTATGTTCTAATTTTCTGGATAGTGGAAATTTTATTCAAAATTATATTAATTTATAAATAATAAATATTCCATATAATATATTTAGGGACAGCCAAAAATTTCCCACATTTTCATCTATATATCTAGATTGATGTTTGCATCTAGATCATGTTAATGACTTTCTGCAAGATTTTTCAGAAGATCACCACATATTTAAGGATACTTAGAATACTTAGATAAGAATGCTCTAAAAATCATAGTAATATGTTCAAAAAATGTATTAGAGATCTATTTTGGACATGGATATAGAGTCTTGGAAAGGGGATCTAGATATTACCTTTAGTAGGATTCTTTAATGAAGGGACCACTGTGTTTTTTCAGTTATGATGATTCTATATAGGGAAGATATGTATTTTTAGTTATTGATTCTGGTTAACCATGAGAAGATATATTTTGTATGGGAGATGTTTTGTGACCAGTTTCTAAAAAAGTTTCATTGATTTCCAATGAAGGAGGCTCCTCAGAATTAGATTTTATTCCCTCTTTAGAACACTTCTATCTTTCATGAGTTCAGTATCTAGTATAAAAACATCTTGTATCTTTATTTTACCCTTATAATAAATGATGAGGCAAGGGTGAGTCATTTTTTTGAATTTGTGTATCCATATATCTTGCTCCGGGTCACCCCGTTCTTGTTATTGGCATGTCATGTGTTGTTAGTAAAGGAACAGGTTGAATAGAGGGTCCAATAATGAAATAGATTATCATGAGAGGGAAGTATTTTGGACTCCCTATAGAGAATTTTTTTGTCTAGAAGAAAATATTTTCTTATTTTTTAAATGATTTATATTTTGTGTATTATTTTACAACCATTTTAATCTTAACTCAATATGGATTTAAATATCACAACCTCATGTATTATGCATTGAATGAATTTTATTACATGTAGATATAAAATATATTTTAAAGATAGGATATATGACCATCCTCAATAATCATCATGGAGATATCCTCTCTCTCAAGCTTAGTCACTGTACTGCTATCCTTCATTGTAGAGAAAATCTAATATATATTTTGAATTGGATATTTATAGAACATGTGGGTTAGTTGGAGGACATAAATTAGATTCCCCTAATTCTCAAGGACAATAATAATAACACAACCAATGATGTGTTTGTTAAAATATATAGTGTATCCTTAGAGCATCTTATGGAAAAAATGAACACCATAAAATTAGTAGTGCATTGAAATCATGATCTCATGTGAGGTAATTTATTATTTTATACGATATGAATGTTGTAACATACCAAGTAAGTAATGAATAATAGATATTTTTTTCTATGTCTACTAATAAATTAGATAGTGTTTTAGAGGATTAAAATGATAATAAATCCAATCTTAAGCATGGAATACACTAATATTTTTAAAAGATTGTTTTACTGCCTTTTGATGGAAACCCATTTTTAAGTCAAACTTTTGACAATTTTATAAGCTCGATTTGTCAAAATAAACTTTTTAATTATTATTTGGAAATTGAAATTTACATTGGATAATTTTTTGGTATTTTTCTGACAATGTTCATTTTTTTAAATGAATAGTGAAAAATACTGCATTTTACATCAAAACTGCTTTTTCATCTAATTTGATTATATGGTTAGATTATCTTTTGAATTGGGTTTAAAATTCAATTAGAATATATTTTTACCATTTAATCCAATAGTGGTCGTTGGAATCAATTTCACTTTGAAATTGAACTTAAACTAGTGTCAATTTTTTGATACTTATTGTTTCATAAAAAACACGCTATTTGCTATGACATCGGAATTAATTATTAAATTAATTAATGCAACTTATATGTTTTGAATTTTTTAAAATATACATCATTTATGAATTCGGAATATCCAATATAGCTTAGGGTGATGTTTTGGTATTTTTCTGGAAAACATCATTTTTGATGAATAGTGAAACAACTAAGTGGTACTTAAAAAACTGATTTTTCGTTTAAATGAAATTTTACAACCTCCGTGTTTTGAATTTCAAAAATCTGAAATATATGGTTTTCATTAAAAATAAAAATGTGGATTAATGGGATTAAAATAGTTTTTTGGTGAATAGTAACTTTTAAGTTTTTAATCGTGATTAGAGGTAATTAGTGTAATTTAAGGTAAGAATAATGTTTTAATAATATAAAATGACCTAGACACATGTCCTGCACTTATTTGATGTGTCATGTCCAACCATGACAATCCATTGGTCAACTTGGGGACCCCATGGAGCCACTTTTGAAGGAAAATTACATTAATATCTTTTAATTTAATGTTAAAGTAAAAATGTCACAAACATGAGTTGTTTTACTAAAACAATTTTTACATGGGGTTATACAAGTGAGGATTTGAATATAAATATTCATTGGAAATATAAAAATAATTCCTACATCATATTATTTTTTTTAATAATTTTTAGACATTAAATAAATTAAATTATTTATGACATCATGATGATGCATCGATTACCACATTATTTAACAATTTAAATAAAATGAAAATATAATGTTAAATCTAAGACCTACACTTGTCAAAAACCTATTGGTTGGGTATATTTCGAACCCTTGTCACCTTTTCCTCTAATTATATCAAATTGGGACATTTTAAATTCGAAACTCATTTTAAAATAAAGTAACATTTCTTTACTTTCCAAGAGTGCCCCTCCTCTCCTCTTATAAAAGGCCCCCATATCTACATCCTTACCCACACTTCCAAAGCCTTTGGATCGGCCAACCCATGCCCATTTGGTCTATCCACATCCCTCTCTAACTCTTAGAAGCCTCACTTTGGGCAGAAGTCTTCCCAAGAATGCCTTTGAGCTCAAACCAATGGGAGTTACCCGATTTTAAGGTAATGTCTTCACTTGAGTCCTTTTGTTTTATTTTTCTTCTCCAACCCCCTAAACTCCCTTTATTCATTTATTTTTTAACAACTAAGTATCTTAAATATACTATGATGTTGTTATAAGAAGGATTCAAGCTACACTTACACACACCTACATCTAATGGTTAAAGAACATACTGTTTCCGTGGATGGCGAATTTCTACCTCACAAAACGATGATTTTTCAATATTCTTCTAACACCTTCAAAGGTGGCCATTAAGATGTCACAATATTTATATATGATATATAATATGTTTATTTTTTCCTTAAACTTCTGTATTTTTCATTTATGGCATACCTTTATGGCTTCAATTATGGGTATACGTGATATCTTCATTTTACGAAGTGCGGACTACTGCCCCCTCAAAGTGATTTTATTTGTTAATACCATATGTGCTACATATAAAGGATATATTTGATGATATTATATATGATACCATACTGGAATTAAAATACTATTATGTATCATTATGTTTTAATTCCATTAAATATGAAATAGAAATGGAAGTAGCGTTCATGCGTACGTACGACTTACCATCTCTATGAACGGTGCATTTCATTTCTTACCTCTAAATGTAATGTAATATTATAAATGCATGAATATACTAGACATATATGATATATATTATATCTACATCATGAATAAAATTCTAGATATAATGGATATTTTACCACATGAAGAACTTGTAATTATAAAGATTTTATTTTTTATTCAAGTACCAGTGATCGTTAAAACGACTGTTATAAACATAAATAATAACATAGTGTTAATGACATGTTAATAAGTGATATAAAAGTAATAATTAACTTTAAAAAGGTTCTTAAGAAAGTACAAATTAACTCAAGTTTATTATTCAGGAGATTAAAGAACGATCGAGTCATGTCGGACCCGAGGTAAGGTACTTCGTCTCAATCTCCATTCATTGAGGCATATTTTGGTTTATACACAACCTTCTTTTATACGGTGTATAAACCCTTTTGACTTTTACGTTTATCCAAAAGTAATCTTTTTTATACGAATCATTTTACTAAATGACAAAATGGAATGTTTTTGTCGTATGTATGTGGTGACAACGACTTCTCCGCCACCGTGACAATTATTTGAGTTTCGGCTTCCTCTTCAAGTCATACCTTCTTTTTAAAAGAAAAATAAATACAATGATTTACTTTTCTTTTATTTTGATATTGAAAATCGTTTTCATAATTTTTTTATATCAATGTGTTGTATTGATATCTTGTGATTGAAAGGTGGAAATGATATGTTTCCTTTATGTATTTGTATGTGATACGATTATGTTGTGGTTCTTGGGAATTATTATGAAGACGGTTGGTTCCGTGATAAACTAAGGGCCGGTGAGCCCGATATAGCTCTCCAATGCATTGGGTAACATAAAGGAGTTAAAAGTTAAGTTTTATCTGAATAGATTTGGGGAATATACTATGATGGGTATTCCAAACGTAACCACGAGGGTAACTCCCTACGTAAAGATGTTATGAATGCCTCAAGTTACCTTTATGTCTTATGATTTCGAGGATTTATTCATGACTTGATTAGGTATGTTAAAGTGCTTATGTTTTATGGGTAAATAATGATTTCATTCTTATGTATATATGTACTCATGTTTCCTTTCCATAATTGTATATCCCTTACTGAGGTTTTTAAGATCATCCCAGGTTTTTGAAATGTTTTTCACAGGTCAAGGGAAAGGTACATGATATGATGATAGTGTTAATTAAGTGTCAAGATAGAATCCATGTTTTATTTTAAATATGTTTTCGTTGATGGAAAAAATGAATTATATATTTTATGTAACCACTTTGTTTAAAAGGGGAGTGTAATGCATGTTTTATGATCTAATTCTCTAAAACTCTAAACCTGAAAAGATCCTCAATGTGTAATCTTGTAATAACTCAAGATTAAGTAAGGTTTAAGGTTGGGGCCTTAGAGTTTGTATCAGTGGTCGGTTTAGATAACTTTAGTAGTTAGAATTATATAAAATGATTATCCAAAAATATTTTTTTATTGTCAAATTGAAATGATAGAGCATTTGAAGATTACCATGTTTCTTCATCTAAGACATGTTTGTTCGGAATGGATTTCCGCAAAGGAAACAGGGAAGCAGTTATAGGAAGGTATACAGAAGTAAATAACCTTCTGAATCAGCATCCTGAGATGGTCGAAATTGGAACTGAACAATTTGTTGCAGTAATGGTGCAGTTGACTCAAGCGATAAATGGTGGCGGTATCCATGCACGAGATCAGCTAGATCAACTGCAGAGGAACATGTCTATGGTGCAACATTTCATGAGGCAACATCCCACATCATTCAGAGGATCATCATACCCTGTGCTAGATGAAGGGTGGATTAAAGCACTATAGAAGATTTTTGATGTCATGGGGTGTCCAGACAATCAAGAGGTTAGTCTTTCTATTTACCGTTTGGA
This sequence comes from Viscum album, assembly GCA_963277665.1. NCBI lineage: Eukaryota > Viridiplantae > Streptophyta > Magnoliopsida > Santalales > Viscaceae > Viscum > Viscum album. The sequence continues at coordinate 232,197,802 of OY728157.1, read as the reverse complement.
GGGTGATGTAGATCAGTGGTGGTTGATGGTTAAAAATGGCAGGGACGCTGATGAGATTGATGCTCTCGACTGGGATGAATTCAAAGGTATGTTTCTTGAGAAGTATTTTTCTAGGGCTGTTCGACATAGGATGGAAAAATAATTCATGGAATTGAGGCAAGAAGAAGACTCAGTGGATGCCTATGAAGAAAGGTTCACTCGATTAGAAAGGTACGCTCTAAATTTTATCTGAGACCTTGATAGTTAAATCAATCGTTTTTACTTATGATTAAGGCCAAAACATAGAATGTCTTTAGCTTCTCGTGAGTTCAAATGTTATGAAAATAATGTTTGATGTACTGAGAAGGTGGAAATGGAGTTTGACTATGATCAAGTGTTCTATAACAACAAATAGAAGAAAAGACTGAGGTGGCAGGAGAAAGGAAAGAAATCTTCAAAAAAATCTGTTGGTAAGAAAACTAAGTTTCCAGTTTGTGATAAATGTGGTAAAAGGAATGATGGGGAATGTCTTCTGAATTCTGGAAAGTGCTACCGATGTGATAAGACGGGACATAAGGCTCGCGATTGCACTGAAAAAGATCAAGGTGAAGGTAAGAACAAATTTTATTTACAGTTAGTGAAATGTTTTAAGTGCAATGAGATGGGTCACTATGCAAACGAGTGCCCGACAAAGAGCATGAGTGATGGGAAGCAGTTACACTACAAGCAGAAAGGGGTGGTGAAATCCTATGCAACTACTTCAGTAGATGTCGGGCCATCAAATGAAGTTGTATCAGGTACTTTGTTTGTTTTTTCAGATTATTCCAGTGTGTTGTTTGATTCCGGGTCTACACATTCTTTCAGCTCTGAAAACTTTTCTCGTAAAATGGGAATACCATCTCAAGAAATGACTCATGAACTTGTGGTTAAAATAGATGGGAGAAATGTTGAGGCAAAAATAATTTATAAGAATCTTTCTATCCTTATCTGTGGAAAGAACCTACTTGGAAACCTTATTGTTTTACCTCTAGTAGAGTTTGATGTTATCCTGGGTATGGATTGGCTCTCTATTTGACCATGCAAAGTTTGACTGTAGAGATAATGAAGTTTTTTTTTCAGAAATACTTTCAGTTTGTGTACAAGAATGAACCCTTACTGTTGATAACGTATCAAGAGGCCGAGAAACTTGTAAAAGATGGAAATGAATGTTACCATGCACATATTGTTGAAAACAAGGGAACAGTTTAGATTAATGATGTGCCAGTGGTAAATGAGTATCCTGATGTTTTTTCCGATGAGTTTCCTAGAATAATACCAGATTGGGAAGTTGAGTTTACTGTTGACTTAGTTCTTGGTGCTAAGCCAATTTCAAAACCCCCTATCAAATGGCTCAAATTGAACTTTTACAGTTGAAGGAGAAATTGCAAGATTTATTAGAGAAAGGTTTCATTCGACCTAGCACATCACCATGGGGTGCTCCTGTTTTATTTGTTAAAAAGAAAGATGGATCAATGAGACTTTGCATTGATTATAGACCCTTGAATAACATCACTGTTACGAAAAAATATTCTTTGCTTCATACCGATGATTTATTTGATCAGCTCCAGGGAGCTCAGTTTTTTTTAAAAGGATGACCTGAGATCGAGGTACCATCAGCTAATGGTAAAGGAAGAAGATGATCCGAAGACTGTGTTTTGTACAAGATATTTTCATTATGAATTTATTGTAATGCCTTTTGGGCTAACCAATGCACCTGTTGTATTCATGGACGTAGTGAATAGGATTTTCCATGAGTTCTTGGATATGTTTATAGTGGTTTTCATTGATGATATTTTGGTGTTTTCTAAAAGTAAAGAGGAGCATGAAATACATTTAAGGGTTATTTTGCAAACCATAAAATAAAATAAATTGTTTGGGAAATTCAGAAAGTGTGAGTTTTGGTTGCAACAAATTTCATCCCTTGGTCACATTGTTTCTAAAGATGGGATAACTGTTGATCCGGCAAAAATGAAGGTTGTTGAAGAATGGCCAAGACCCATAAATGTAACTAAGATACGTAGCTTCCGGGGTTTGGAAGGATATTACCGAAGGTTTGTTAGATATTTTTCACGGTTATCTAGTCCAATGACTAAGCTAACTCAGAAGGGTGTTAAGTTTATCTGGACAAAAGAATGTGATGATTGTTTTCAGGAATTGAAAAAAAGCTTGGTGAATTCTCCAGTTTTGGCACTACCTTCCAGGAATGTTGAGTTTGTTATCTACAGTGATTCTTCATTGAAAGGACTTGGTTGTTTCCTAATGCAGAATGAACATGTAATTTCTTATGCTTCATGATTGTTGAAAACTCATGAGTTAAATTATACTACACATGATTTGGAATTAGCTGTTGTAGTTTTTGCTTTAAATATTTGGAGGCATCATTTGTATGGAGTAAAGTGTGAAATATATACCGATAACAAAAGTTTAAATTATATATTCACTCAGAACGAATTAAAGATGAGATAGAGGATATGGCTGGAAGTAATCAAGGATTATGATTGTACAATTCATTACCTTCCGGGAAAAGCAAGTAAAGTGGTTGATCATTGAGTCGAAAAAGTAATGTTTCACTAACAATGTTGCATTTGGAATGTGATCCTTTGGTTAAGGATTTGATGAATTTTGGCATAGAAGTTGTTAGTGCAGGATGCCCTTCTATTTTATTTCAGGTATCAGTGAAATCTTCTCTATCAGACAGAATCAAGCAAGCACAGAAGCATGACAGTGAGTTGCATAAAAAGGAAGAGCAGGTTTCGAAAGATATGTTTCCTGAATTCGACATTGATAATGATTGCGTTTTGAGATTTGGGAAGAGATTGTGTGTTCCTAGTGATTCACATTTGAAGATAAAGTTGTTATGTGAATCTCATAGTTCTATGTTTTCAGTTCATCCTAGCAGTACTAATATGTATAGAGATCTACGGGAGTATTACTGGTGGGATGGAATGAAAAGAGATATTGCTGATTTTTCTGTGAAGTTTTTGACATGTCAACAGGTTAAAGAAGATCGGCAGTTACCGAAAGGGATGATTCAGCCTTTACTAGTGCCAGAGTGGAAATGGGTTAATATTTACATGGACTTCATTGTGGGATTGTCAAAGACACCTCGAGGTAATAATACAATCTGGGTTATTTTTGATCTCTTAACTGAATCTTCTCATTTCCTTGCAATACGAGATAATTTTTCCCTAGATCAACTTTCTCGTTTTTATCTTAAAGAGATATTCAGGTTACATGGAGTTTCTATCTCCATTGTATCTGACCATGATCCCATGATCACTTCTAAGTTTTGGAAAGGCCTTCCGAAGTCTTTGGGTACTGAATTAAATTTTAGTACAGCCTTTCATCCTCAATCAGATGGGAATTAAGAATGAACGATCCAGACTTTGGAAGATATGCTACATGCTTGTTCGATGGATTATCAAGGAAGTTGGGACCAAAATCATTCTTTGGATGATTTTTCTTATAATAGCAGTTTTCATTCCAATATACAGATGGCACCATTTGAGGTATTATATGGGAAGCAGTGTCGAACTATAACTTTTTGGGATGAAGTGGGTGAAAGGAAGCTGATGGGACCAGAATTGGTAGAAGAGTTGGCAGAAAAAGATCAACTGATACAGAAACACATGAGAATAGCTCAGAGCAGACAGAAGAGTTATGCGGACAACAGGAGGAAGGATCTCTCTTTTGAGGTAGGTGATCATGTTTTTCTCAAAGTCTCACCATGGAAAAGTGTGATGTGATTTGGTAAGAAAGGAAAGCTGCGTCCAAGGTTCATTGGACCATATGAAATTCTAGAGAGAGTTGGATCAGTTTCTTACCGAGTTGCTTTACCTCCGAGTTTATCTCAGGTACACAATGTTTTTCATGTTTCGATGTTGAGAAAATATATTCCAGATCCATCTCATGTTTTGAGTCCAGAGGTAATTCAGCTAGAAGAGAACCTATCTTATGAGGAACAACCGGTCTAGATTATTGACCCCAGGGAGAATGTGTTATGAAATAAGGTGATTCATCAGGTAATGGTTTTGTGGAAAAAACCACATGATTAAAGAGGCAACATGGGAATCTGAAAATGCAATGAGGGCTAAATACCTGCACTTATTCGATAAGTAAATAAATTGCGGGGACACAATTTTCTAAAGGGGAGAAGGATGTAACATCCCAAGTAAGTAATGAATAATATATATTTTTATCTATGTCTACTAATTAATTAGATAGTGTTTTAGAGGCTTAAAATGAGAATAAATCCAATCTTAAGCATGGAATACACTAATATTTTTAAAAGATTGTTTTAGTGCATTTTTAATGGCAACCAATTTTAAAATCAAACTTTTGACAATATTATAAGATATATTTGTCAAAATAAACTAATTATTTATGATTGGGACATTGAAATTTACATTGGATAATTTTTTGGTATTTTTCTGATAATGTTCATTTCTTAATGAATAGTGAAATATACTGCATTTTACATCAAAACTGCTTTTTCATCTAATTTAATTATATGGTGAGATTATCTATTTAATTCGTTTTAAAGTTCAATTAGACTATATTTTTACCATTTAATCCAATAGTGGTCGTTGGAATTAATTTCACTTTGAAATTGGACTTATACTAGTGTCAATCTTTTGATACATATTGTTTCATAAAAAACATGCTATTTGCTCTGACAGTGGGAATTAATTATTAAATTAATTAATGAAACTTATATGTTTTGAATTTTTTAAAATAGAAATAATTTTTGAATTCAGAATATCAAATAAACCTTAGGGTGATGTTTTCGTATTTTTTATAAAAGCGTCAATTTTTGATGAATAGTGAAACCACTAAGTGGTACTTAAAAAACTGATTTTTCGTTTAAATGAAATTTTACCACCTCTGTGTTTTTAATTTCAAAAATTTGACATAAATTGTTTTCATTATGAAGAAAAATGTGGATCAATGGGATTAAAATAATTTTTTGGTGAATATTAACTTTTAAGTTTTTAATCGTGATTAGAGATAATTAGTATAATATAAGGTAAGAATAATGTTTTAATAATATAAAATGACCTATACACAAGTCCTAACCTTATTTGATGTGTCATGGCCGACCCATAGAAACCATGGGTCAACATGGGGATCCCATGGAGCCACTTTGGAAGGAAAATGACATTAATATCTTTTAATTTAATGTTAATGTAAAAATGTCACAAACATGAGTTATTTTACTAAAACAATTTTTACATGGGGTTATACAAGTCATATTTTTTACTATAAGTAGTAATTTGAATGATAAAAAGATTTCATACATCATAGTATTTATTTTATAATTTTTAAACATAAAATAAATTAAATTATTTATGACATCATGATGATGCATCGATTACCTCATTATTAAACGATTAAAATAAAATGAAAAGATAATGTACAATCTAAGACCTAAACTTGTAAAAAACCTATTGTTTGGGTATATTTAGAACCCTTATCACCTTATCCTCTAATTTTATCAATGTGGGACCTTTTAAATCCGAAACTCATATTAAAATAAAGTAACATTTCTTTACTTTCCAAGAGTGCCCCTCCTCTCCTCTTATAAAAGGCCCCCACCTCTACCTCCTTACCCACACTTCCAAAGCCTTTGGCTCGGCCAAACCCTGCCCATTTTGTCTCTCCAAATCCCTCTATAACTCTTAGAAGCCTCACATTGGGAATAAGTCTTCCCAAAGAAGCCTTTGATCTCAAACCAAAGGGAGTTACCTGATTTTTAGGTAATGTCTTCACTTGAGTCCTTTTGATTTATTTTGCTTCTCCAACCAGCTAAACACTTTTTTTTCATTTCTTTTGTAACAACACCAGTATATTCAATATACTAGTATGTTTTTATAATATTTATTAGAGATACACTCACACACACCTACATCTAATGGTTAAAGAACATACTGTTTCCGTGGATGGCGAATTTCTGCCTCACGAAACGATGATTGTTCAATATTCTTCTAACACCTTCAAAGGTGGACATTAAGATGTAACTATATTTATATATGATATATAATATGTTTAGTTTTTCCTTAAATGTCTGTATTTTTAATTTATGGCATATCTTTATGGCTTCCATTATGGGTATACGCGATATCTTCATTTTAGGAAGTGTGGACTACCGCCCCCTCAAAGTGATTTGATTCGTTAATACCATATGTGGTACATATAAAGGATATATTTAATGATATTATATATGATACCATATTGGAATTTAAATAATATTATGTATCATTATGTTTTAATTCCATTAAATATGAAATAGAAATGGAAGTAGTGGTCATGTGTACGTTCGGCTTACCATCTCCATGAACGGTGCATTTCGTTTCTTACCTCTAAATGTTATGTAATATTATAAATGCATGCATGTACTGGATATATATGATATATATGATATCTATATCATGAATAAAATTCTGTATGTAATGGATATTTTACCACAGGAACAACTTGTAATTATAAAGAGTTGATTTTTGACTCAAGTACCAATGATCATTAAAACGACCGTTATTAACTTAAATAATAACATAGTGTTCATGACATGGTAATAAGAGATATAAAAGGAATAATGAACCTGAAAAAGGTTCTTAAGCAAGTAAAAATTAACTCAAGTTTACTATTTAGGATATTAAAGAACGATCGAGTCATGTCGGACCCGAGATAAGGGACTTCATCTCAATCTCCATTCATTGAGGCATATTTTGTTTTATACACAACCTTCTTTTATACGGTGTATAAACCAATTTGACTTTTACTTTTATCCAAAATGAATCTTTTTTATACGAAGAATTTTACTAAATGAAAAAATGGAATGTTTTTGTCGTACGTATGCGGCGACAATGACTTCTCCACCGTCGTGACCATTATTTCAGTTTCGGCTTCCTCTACAGGCCATACATTTTTTTTAAAATAAAAATAAATACCATGTTTTACTTTTCTTTTATTTTGGTATTGAAAATGGTTTTCATAATGTTTTTATATCAATGTGTTGTATTGATATCTTGTGATTGAAAGGTGGAAATGTTATGTTTCCTTTATGCATGTTTTCTGTGATACGATTCTGTTGTGGTTCTTGGGAATTATTATGAAGACGGGTGGTTCCGTGAAAAACTAAGGGCAGGTGAGCCAGATATATCTCTCCAATTCATTGGGTAACACGAAGGAGTTAAAAGTTAAGGTTTCTAAAAACAGATATAGGGAATATACTTTGATGGGTATTCCAAACATAACCAAGAGGGTTACTCCCTACGTAAGAATTTTATGAATGCCTCAAGTTACCTTTATGTCTTATGATTTCTATGATTTATTCATGATTTGATGATGTATGTTAAAGTGCTTATGTTTTATGGTTAAATTATATTTCATTCATATGTATGTATGTACTCATGTTTCCTTTCCATATTTTTATATCCCTTACTGATCTTTTTATGCTCATCCCATGTTTTTGAAATGTTTTTCACAGGTCAAGGGAAAGGTACATGATATGATGATAGTGTCAAGGAAGTGTCAAGATAGAATCCATGTTTTATTTTAAATATGTTACCGTTGACGGGGAAAATGAATTATATCTTTTATGTAACCACTTTGTTTAAATGTGGAGTGTAATTCATGTTTTATGATCTAATTCTGTAAAACTCTAAACCTGAAAAGATCCTTAATGTGTAATCTTGTAATAACTCAAGATTAAGTAAGGTTTAAGGCTGGGGCCTTATGGATGTATTCTTTATTTGATTTAGGATCTAGTCTTACTATTTTTACCCACTATAGTCCATGGATTAGAAATAGATGTGAGAGGCATACAATTCCATTTTCATTAACAATAGCATTTTGTGTACACACTATCATATTTGATGTTATAGAGATTTTGAGATAATTATACAGTAAAACTACTCTTTGGGATACTTTCTTGGATTATGGATATAAAATATTTAAATATTTACCACCACAGGATTTCTATATTCACTGAACAATATTAATGATTTCTTTGGGATATTGAACTGATTCAATGATTTCAACAAGGAGAATGATATTTTTTAGTGCCAAAGATTCTGGGATGGGATAGAAGAATGATTATCCATTATCTTACTTATAGTCAAGTTGATGTTTATTTCTATAAAATATTTGTTGGAAGTGTTTCATTATATTTTTTAGGAATATCATTATTCTTTCTCGAATATTTTGAGATGCTACCCCATCAACATGAGATCATGTTTAGTAAATATTTAAATCTAGATGTTGTTCAAAAATTAGTAACCACATAAAATATGGTACTTTATATGTGGTGGTAAATGGTGATTCAGATATATGATCTTCTATAGTGATGTTTAATTTATCCTATCATGTCAACAAGGGGTGCTCAGGTTATATTTTACAGGAAGTAAAATTGGAAATTTAATTTTTTATTAATTATAATCATAAGAATAAGTTGTTGGATATGAACTATTATACACTCCCATATATTTTAAATTTATTAATGTAGAAAAAGGGATCTAAATATTATTTACAATTTTTTTTATGATATCATTAGGTACATGTGGTGAATGGGGATATTATAAATACATACTTTAGACACTATTGTATACATTATGAGTTCATCTTATTGGTGACCAATGTTACAAATGCCCCAGCGATTTTCAAGTGATTGATAAATTCATTCTCCCATGAGATTATGGATTATTTGTTTTTATTGTTATATTGAATACATATCTGTGTTTTCAGTTTCCAAGGAGGATCACACATAGAATCTATGATCATTTTTTGTTTTGTTTTGAATTACTAGTTGTTTATGAGGTTTAAATTTTGTGTGTTCTTATATTGTGAGGTATATTTCATTGTACATGTCCTGTCCAAATGTAGACTATTGAGGGATACTCTAAAGAAAATAGTAATTGGTAATAGGGTATCCTAAATGAATATTAAAATGGTAATGAGTTTCAATTTTCATATTTATAGTTACAACATTTTAAAATATTATGGAGATATTTTCCTTTAATCTAGTTCTTCATTTTCTAGAGAATGGAGTTTCATTCACGGTTCATTATGAATCTTCACATAATTTATATTTGTTAATGTGGATTAAAAAAGTTGTGGTTATCTAATATGATTCTTGGATGTTTCAAACTCATCAATGTAAGTAATCCTGTCAGGTTCTCAAGTTTGTAATAGTTTTTTATCTAATATTGTGGTGGTAATAACTAATTTGTTAATGATTTTAGAATTTAATGAACATATAATTTTGAGGAAAATCTTCACTCAATGTGATATGAATTAGGGGAAGTAATATTTAAAAAAATGTAGTAATGTTAATTACATATTTCATATAAAAATTTAATGTATGTCCTATTGAATTTCCCCTATGTAATAAGTCGAATTAAAATTATATATGAGGGTTTGATGGTGTTTTTGGGATAGTAATGTAGATCCACATGATGAAACTTGATTTGGGGGAAATTAATTTTAGAGGCGGTGGCATGTAGATAACTTGTTTCCAGTGTTCCTGAGTGGTGGTATGAAGATGGTTAATATCAGGTCTTGTTCCATGAATGGATAGTAATTTTTTCAATGATATAATTGGTTGCTTTGGAGAGTTATATATCTATAAAGTGGGAGTAAATAATAGTGTGGGGAATTTGTATCATTAATCAGGAGTTCATTCTTTTTTGTATGGGATGAAGATATCATTTTTAAATTCTATCTCTTTTAGTCATTTCTTGTAGAAGCTAATGGGGTTTTACCATGTTCTTAAGGGGTTGCATTAGCCATTCGATGTCCCTAGTGGACAATGGGGTAAATCTCAATATTATTTTTCATTGAAATACCATGATCCTAGTGAGGATGTGCTATTATATGTGTGACAGTTAAATTCATCACAATTTCAATAAAATTAATTGTGATTAAATTTTCATGATGTGTGGATGTTCCTTGAAGGTGGAATCAAGAGATCGTGTCCAGCCATTATGGGTGTATGAATATAATATTCTTAGATCATGATCTGTGTCTCACCTAAATAGTGATTAGATGTAACCTATGGGTGTTTGGTAGTAAATTATACCATAAAAATACGTTTCATTTATGTAACGATGGTCATATAGAGCATGCTACCCTGAATTTTGAAGAACTATTGAGTACATCCATTCTAGATTTGAAAATTCGTAAGAAAGAGACCTACCCTGGGTAGAGAATTCATACAATAATAGTCATCACTCTACCATTGGAATAGTTCCATTGTATTAGATTAATAATTATCCATGCCTATGTAGTAATAGTCTATGGTTAATGAGTTATCGATTCATGACCCATAATTTGTAGAGTTCCCAATAAATAATGGTCATGGGATTAACTGGTGAAGGAAGGAAGTTTAAGAATGTTATTAATCCTATGTTTACTATATATTGAGTACCATTATGTGAAATGTTTGAGATCATTTATTTCTTATGGTGTACCATATTCAAGTAATGTTAAGTATTGATCTTGGGAGAAATCATGCTCTAATATTTGTTTATCCCTTTGAGGTGTTAGTTCATGTTTGCGTTGTTTGGTATCTGTTTCACTAATGCCAATAATAATCCAAATCTATGAGCTATTTAATCTGTCACATCTTTTTTGGTACCCTCATTACAATTCTTTTTTCATTGAATGTGTAGAAATAGATGTTGAAGTTGATGTTCCATTTAAGGTGTGGAATGATGAGATTGCAGACCATCATATATAGGTGTTGTGTGTAGGTTTTATTCCATTGGTTCATTCCCTTCAGCGTCATTGTGGATTGGAGGAGGGAACATTGGAGTGAGATTCAATGTTTAACACTCAAAAATCTAAGGTTTTTTGATGTTTTATATTTGATGATATGTTTTCGTTTCACTTTTATTGATTTGTGATATTGTTGTATATGATACATGTTTTTACACCATATTATTTTTTTGTATTATTAGCATTATGGTATAGCATGTTCCAATATAGGAATCTTATAATGTGGTTATTTTATTTTTCCAATCCCTATTTTCAATCATAGTTTTTTAAATAGAAATGATAAATTTTTTTGAAAGGTATAAAATGTTAGGGAACTAATTTTATTAATCTATTCTATTGTGTTTCAATGAAATTTTAGATTTCAAGGAATATATTTATTATTGTAGTGTAGTGTTGGGTAGAAATTATTAGTAGGGAATTGGATCATTGCAAGGCCTACTGATCAGTAGCTTAGTGTTTTCATGGACATCGTTCCTTCCATATAGTCTCGTCCTAGGGATGTATTTAATCAATGGTGATGGGTTTTTTTCTCTACCAATTATTAGGAAGCATAAAAATGGTTTTTAGTTATGTTATTAATCTCAAAGTGTTGGGTTCCCTTCACCATTCATTATAAAGGGTGGTAGTATCATGGGAATGGGTATATATTATTTTGTTACCCAGTTATTGTATGGTATAAGATATATATAAATAGATTAGTGATATTGTTTCTAGATAGAGGTATAAACAAGACCCTATGTGGAATAGCCTATTTTTATTCATCATGGTTTTCGGAAAAACCCAAACCATTTTAGCATTGATTTGGGTATTACATAATTTTCTATTAAAATATATATCTACCAAAAATTAAAAAACCCATATGAATTCCTCTTATTTCTTCTACTCTCCATCAAACAATAAGAAACCTATAGTCCTAATTGAGGTAATTTAATCCCACTTTCCTAGTAATTATCAATTAACTACTAAATATTTCATTATTGGTGATTAGAGTGGTCATGAGTTCCTTATTGGATACGTGATAATAGATCGACACCTAATATTACTTTTTTCATGGAGAAAATTAAATGCTTTATCTCAAGTTAGAGTATTGATACATACTATTACAAGTTTACATGTCGATGTGTAGGTATTGTAGTTTAGTTTCATTGGTAAAATATTGGAATAGAAATAATTGAATATAATAAGCAGAATCTTGAATGAATGAAAATATTGTTTTGATATCAATGTTTGATGCTTGAATTTGATGCATATAAATATTTTTAGATATTGTGATTTCTATTGTAATATGTTATTATTTTTCTAGAATGACTAATATGATTTAATATATTTATATAATTTAAAGATTGTAATTATGAAATGGTTAATGGGATTGTTCTATGGATATAATAATATATCACCCATAAAATATATTGAATAGAAAAGTAATTTTGAAATCATTTTTATGGTTAATTCCTAGATATTCCTATCTATTATGGATTGTTTTGTTTTCCGTGAATTCTATCCACAAATAATCAATTAATTACGACTTTAAATGAAAAGGTTTTTATTGAATATAAATTTTTGGGGGTTTGTTAGCCCATTATTTCTTCTTAGTAACTTGTATTAATTCATATTATTTCCTCTTGTACTCCTTGAATTTGTGTTTAGAAATTAATTTTTTACCATATATGTGTGATCTATGATAGTTGATAATGAGATTTAATAATTTGTGGGATTTTTTTTCATTGGAATTTTTGGGAGTGGTTGGAAAACAAAAGATTATAGTAGGGATAATATTTTTCATATTTATATAATTGTGGTAAATGTGGACACTTATGGTGATAGTTGTTATTGGGGACTTATTATTCAAATGATATATACATTGGTTTTTTTTGTATGGGTTTATTTCTTATGGGTTGATTCATTGGCTTACCTAACTTTATTTTCATGTTATTTGGATGGTTGGGTTTCCCAATAGTTGTTTTTATGGGTTATAACTCCCTAATATAGTTTATTAATTATTTAAGTGTGAATTTTCGTTGAGGTAGATTAATATATGTCATAGAGTACCTTGATTATGGAATTGTGAATTAACTAATAGTGAACACATTTTATGGGTTTTAATAATATTTGTTATAAATTAATAAAAACAATTGCATGGTTAAAAATAACACACCAAGGATAATGGGATAGAAATATGGATATCATAACTCATTTCGTTGAATTTTGTTTGATTTTATGGATATGAATTGATTGTTCTTTGATTTTAATTAGTTTAACCATGAATTAATCATAAATTCTGATTAACTGCAAGAAATATTTAATTGTTATGTATTCATATTCTATTATACATTTTGGGAATATAAAATTCATAGTGAATAATTGTGGATGTAGTGAATCCTGTGTGAAAATAAATGTGAGCGATTCTAGGAAATAGTTGTTTCACATTGTGTGGTTGTGTCTAGTATCAATTATTATATTTTATAATTTTATATTATAATGAATATGAGTGATAAAAATGAAATTCCCCATTTTATTTAATTAAAAATATTATTTAAAAAATGGTTATATAAAACACATTCACTTATTTTGATTTATTATATCCAATTGGATTTTAATGATTATTATGTATATTTATTGTTCACAATATAGATGTTGAATAGTGATCATGTGGTAAGTATAAATATATAGTTTTACCAAATCCCATTGATAGAAATAAAATATGTGAGGGCCTTAAATACTAGTATTGTACCCTATGATACCAATTTTTTAGAGCTTCTATAAGATATAGAATTTATCGGATTTTCCCTTAACCATGCACAATCTGAGATCCAACGACTAATGTGTGAGGAATAAATTCTATGGGAGATGATCAAGCTCATCGATATCACGAACCAAGCTATGTTCCCCTAACAACCCCATGAATGTCCCACCATCATGAACCATACAATTATAGAGTTGTATACTGCATTAAAGTGATATTCATCAAGACCATGTCATTATGATTATGTGCATTATTTTTTATACAAAATTGAATATAGTTTCATCCTTTTATTGTGACTATATAAATGATTTTTATTATGAAAAAATAAAGCTTAAATATTATTTGGGTCATATTTAAATTCAATTAATGAATTTATTTTGAATATTTTTTATATTTTTTATTTAAATAATAATTTAATGAAATATTTTTATTAAGTAATGTTTTATAAATATAAATTATCATAATATTTTTATGATTTCAAATGTAATTTTTATAAGTGTTCAAAAACCTGTCACATACAATATACTTTAGTGATTACTTTAAAATGGAATATTAATATATTTAGAAAATTATTTTGATAAAATGAAAATTATTTTGTTATTCCTAATAATGAAATTATCCAATGGTGAATTGTTATTATTTTCTAAGACAACAGAACTTTATGGTAATAATTAAATGACGTAAAAATATAATTTGTATATTATAACATCATAATGACCCAAAAGTGATGTAATAATTACTATAAATGGGATCCATAACCAGATTTTTTTTTCATTAAAATAATTTCAATTTCTGTTTATTTTATTTATTATATAAATCAATTATGAATCAACCAAAATTTGTAATGTATTTTATGGATTTCGAATCCTTTATCTAGGAGTATGAGTAACCTCCACATAAGAAAGGGAAATATTTTTTTTAGTTTCATCCCATTAGATTATAAAAAACAATAAAACAATCCATTGAGGCTGAAACCGCGGTAAAAAATCATGGGATGGTTTTTGGTTTTAGTAATTTTATACTGTAGTAGTCCATACCAAAATAAAAATTAAATCCCCCTATTTTCCAATATAAACCCACCCAATATACAATTTCCCTTTACTAAAACTCCTTAAAGAACATAAAAATCTTCCCTCAAATAAATAAAATCTCTACAAGAAACTCCTAATCTCTTATCAATCCCTTATATATCCTTTAGAGCCACACAATCAAGTAAGGGACCTTCCCCTACTTCTTTCAACTCACGCACCTCATTCACAATTTGACTTCGTAATTGAATTTTTTTTATAATTTAATTTATTTATAAACATTACCTTACAATCCAATTAATGTTATTTTAATTTTATATCATTTATCCTCACTAATTTTGACCTTTATCTAAGCCATTACTATGGAAAAAGTTAGTATGGGGTCCTCCACTATACTCTTTTATCAATCACTACATTTATGTTTTGTCATTCAATTCCAATTTTAAAATATTTGGATATGAAAAATATATCCCCCTTAGTTTCCATTTAATGAATAAATTATGATATCCCATTTCACTCTCATTTTTTATACTATTAACCCTTAGGTACACTCATTTCCATGACAAAATGTTGTAAGGGTTCTTTCATTTCTTTTCTTTATTAAATTTTCATCTATACATCATGAATTCTATTTTTAATTCCTCATGTTGTGAAATGTATATAAATGACCTTATTAATTTCATATTTCATTTCATAATTACCATATACCCCTTTATCTATTATTAACCTAATTTATGAAATTTTATGCCTTGTATTTATGATGTGGAAATGTCACTGCAATTCTCCATTCCAAAAAAAACTATGTAGTGAATACCATACCCATTTTTGTGCCAGGGTATTCTAATTTATTCATGTATACTATTTGATAAGGAACATACATATTTCTATTCCAAACTCTTTTATCTTGTAATAAGTTATGATTGTGAATTAATCTGTGTTGTCTGGTCGATGTGGCACACTTAAGCATGACTATGAAATGAATATGATGGGTGCACCTAAATAATGCTCTAATGCATTGGGTAATGTTTCTTATCATGAAATTCCATATTAATAAAGGGAGTGAAACTAATTCCATTATGTGACATTTTACACCATGAGGTCATAGTGGGTATATCCATGGAATATGTTTATAATGCAGTGTTTTAATTTGTTTCCACATTTCCCTAGTTATGATTATCATGATATATCTTTTCTCTTTATTAATATTTATGATTCATACCTTTTTTAGTCCTCATTTATATTCGTATTGTTTAAAATGCATTATACTGTCTATATTATTCCATGTTTATTTCCTTACCAGGATTTATAACTCACCCAATTCTTATGTTTTTTCCTAGTTTATCCCATTATATTTTATGTAAGAGGGAATATTATGAACATCATAAGAATGTTTTGAATAAAGATAATGTATTTATTGTTTTATGTGGTTTTTTAAGGCACTAAATTCCAAAAGACCTTAGAATGCAAGAGATTTTTTGAAGTATTAAGTGTAATCTTATGAAATAAATCTTGTAATAATGAAAAATAATGATCTGGGTTGTAATTTTTGGTATTAAAGGAATCTTGGGTTATTTTTTTGGATTAGGATGGGTGAAATCTTGGGAAATAACAAGATATTATACTATGTATAAGAAAAAATCCCAAAATTATTCTATGTATATAGTAAGTGGTTTATCAAGATAATACATACATGTATAGGTACTATAATTAGATGTTATTCTGGAACAAATTTACATATGCGTAACAGCTGCAACAAGGTGTTATGGACCTAACTTGAGGTAAGCTAGTACATGAAAACTGTGCTTACTACACACTTCGTATGAATATTTCATGGGATATTCTTTGGTAAATTCATAATCTCATTATAAACCATTATTATGGGAACCAAAAAATCCCATAAGAATACATGTCTGTAAATAGATCATGGATAACAATGATTAATGTGTAGAAATTCACATGCTAAGGAAATGAATTTAATTTATAAGTTATCCTTTTAATGTCTTTTTAATCCATTTTAGATGTTTAATAGTTTTAACATTGTAACACCCTAGGTAAATAAATAATATGACATCTTTACATTTATCCATATTTTTGAATAAAATGTTAATATTAATTTAAAGGGAATTTTATGCTTGATGGCTTACCCAATACGCAACAACGAGTTCCTTTGAAATCTTATGTTGCACTATAAAAATAAAATAATATTATTTTAAATGGTAGTTAAATCCTAGCCATTGTAATGGAGAGAATGAATAGAAATAACTACAAAATGATTATATATGTTTGTCAAATATTTTTACTTTTTACAATAAATGTTAGAGGATTAAAAATGTGAATGAATTCAATTTTAAGCGTAAACATTCTAATATACTTTAGAAGGTCGATTAACCGCCTTTTGATGGAAAACCTTTTCTAAATCCACTTTTTGAAACTTTTATGTGTTATATTTGATGAAATAAAATTCTTCTTTAGAATCGAGACATTAAAATTTACTTTGTGTAAATTTTTGGTATCTTTCCCATAAAGTTCATTTTTTAATGAATCGTGAAAAATGTTGTATTTTAATTCAAAACCTCTTTTTATTCTAATTTATTTATATGAATAGATTATCTTTTGAATTTTTTTTAATGTTAAATTATAATATATTTTTACCATTTAATTCAATAGTGGTCATTGAATTAATTTCACTTTGAAATAGGACTTAAACAAGTGTCAATCTTTTAATAGATATTGTTTCTTAAAAACACGATATTGGTTTTGACAGCGGGAATTAATTATTAAATTAATTAATGCAACTTATATGTTTTGAATTTTGTAAAATAGATATCATTTTTGAGTTCGGAATATCAAATATAGCTTAGGGTGATTTATTGGTATTTTTTAGAAAAACTTCAATTTTTAATGAATAGTGAAACCACTAAGTGGTAGTTAAAGAAATGAATTATTCATTTAAATGAAACTTTGCCACCTCTGTGTTTTGAATTTAAAAAATCTGAAATACATGGTTTTCATTAGGATGTAAAATGTGTTTCAATGGGAATAAAATAATTTTTTTGGTGAATAGTAGCTTTTCTGTTCTTAATCGCGATCAGAGGTAATTAGTGTAATTTATGGAAAAAATAATGTTTTAATAATGTGAAATGACCTATAAACATGTCTTGAACTCATTGTAAGTGTCATGTCCGACCAATACAATCCATGGGTCAACTTGGGGACCCCATGGAACCACTTTGGTTGGAAAATGACATAAATAACTTTTTATTTAAGGTTAAAATAAAAATGTCACAAACGTGAGATGTTTCACTAAAACAATTTTTAAATGGGGTTATACAAGTCATATTTTTTACTATAAATATTCATTAAAAATATAAAAAGAATTTATACATCATGATATTTTTTTATAATTTTTATATACTAAATAAATTAAATTATTAATGACATCATGCTGATGCGGTGATTACATCATTATTTAATGATTTAAATAAAATGAAAATATAATGTAAAATATAAGACCTACACTTGTCAAAAACCTATTTTATGGGTGTATTTCGAAACCTTATCACCTTATCCTAGAAATATATCCTTTTGGGACCTTTAAAATCCGAAAATCAATTTATAATAAAGTAATATTTTATATCTTTCCAAGAGTGCCCCTCCTTTTCTCTTATAAAAGGCCCCCACCTCTACCACATTACACACACCTCTCAAGCCTTTGTCTCGGCCAAACCCTGACCATTTCAACTCTCCAAATCCCTCTATTCATCATTGAATCCTAACCTTTGGGAAGAATCCTTTCCAAGTAAGCCTTTGAGCCCAAATCAAGAAGAGTTACCTGATTTTAAGGTAATGTCTTCACTTGTGTTCTTTTGTTTTATTTTGCTTCTCCAACCCCCTAAACTCTTTTTATTCATTTATTTTGTTAAAAATACAGTATCTTTAATATAATAGATTTTTATATAAGAATAATTCTAGCTACACTTACACACACCTACATCTAATGGTTAAGGAACATACTGTTTCTGTGGATGGCGAATTTCTGCCTCACGAAACGATGATTGTTCAACACTCATATAACACCTTCAATGGTGGCCATTAATATGTCAATATATTTATATAAGATATATAATATTTTTTTTGTTTTAATTAAGATTCTTTATTTTTCTTTTGTGGAACACCTTTATGGTTTCCGTTGTGGGTAAACACAATAATTTCATTTTAGGAAGTGCGAACTACCGCCCCCTCAAAGTGATTTGATTCATTAATGCCATATGTGGGATGTATAAATGAGGGATTTAAAGTTATTAAATATGATTTATGTTACATATAAATTATGAATATAATTCTGGAATTATAATATACATACCTCTCATTTAGTTTTATTTCCATTAATTTGACATATAAATGAAAGTAGCGTTCATGCGTACGTACGACTTACCGTTTACATGAACAATGCATTTCATTTCTTACATCTAAATGATTATGTAACATTATAAATACATGTATATTCTGGATATATATGATATATATGATATCCAAATCATGAATATCATTCTGGATGTAATGAATCATTGACCACACTAACAACATGTAATTGTAAGAAGTCCACTTTCGACTTAAGAAACAAATATCGACAAAACAAATATTATTAATTTAAATGATTACATAATTTCTATAACATGTATATAAGTGATATAAAAGGAATAATTAACTTAAAAAGGGTTCTTAATCAAGTATAAAGTAACTCAAATTTATTATTCAGGATGTTAAAGAATGATCGAGTCATGTCGGACCTGAGGTAAGGGATCCTACTCCTCTCATTCTTTTTAAGTACACTCTTTTATGTCATTCCTTTTATGCTCATCTTTCTTTTGAATGGGATATTATTTTATATTACTCCTACTATAATTTTTATGTTCATATGATGAGATTCCCTATTTTCTCTAATTAATCCATTTTGGAAGTTTTGAGTGGCGTCGTTAGGCTGTCAAATTTTTGTAAGAGATCTAACCTCTCTCTTTCTTTTTAAGTACTCTCCTTTATGTCACTTCTTTTATGCTCCTCTTTGATATGATGGGGGTTGTTCTTA
Source organism: Viscum album (assembly GCA_963277665.1). Classification (NCBI taxonomy): domain Eukaryota; kingdom Viridiplantae; phylum Streptophyta; class Magnoliopsida; order Santalales; family Viscaceae; genus Viscum; species Viscum album. Next base: position 232,178,154 of record OY728157.1, on the reverse strand, counting down.
TATATTCCTCTTTCTGTAAATGTTATTGTAATATGATTTGAGACCCTATTTGATCTCATCAATCTATTTTGGAAGTTTTAATTGGCGTCGTTAGGCTGCCGAGTTTTCGTAAGGGATTTTTCATCTCACTTTTTGTCCCGTGAGATTTATGCTACATTTGCAACCATTTACTTTGATTGGTGTATGTAGTTTCCATTATAATACTCTTTGTTTAATATAATATCATTTATCGGTATTTACATATTCATTGTGTGACCCTTCTTCAATGGGCTGTACGTTTCGAAAGTTACCTAAGTCGGTAAGGGAACCTTTCACCCTCCTCTTTTACAAGACTTATTTTGTTATGACTTTTATTTCACATACTATTATATTGGGATATGTTCTTCTATATCCTTATTGATGTAAATTTTATTTCCAAGTGATGAGATACCCTTTTTATCTCTCATCAACTCATTTTCTGAATTTTTATGTGACGCCGTTAGGTTGTCGAATTTTACCAAGGGAACTTTTTAACCCAATTTCGATTTCTTTGGGTTAAACATGTAGTTATTGAATATGTCATACTTTGAATATACGTGAATGACCTTTTATTGTTTTAAACATAATATCCACTTATATTGGGTGTATTTATATTTGTCACACATAATTTTGAGATTGATTTATCCTTAATTTAAGGATACCTTCTTTATAAGGGATTTCATCGCATTTGACATTTCTATTGAGACTTCATTGTTGTTATGCACCAATTCACTCTTAGATGGTGTATATACTATCCTTTTGAATATTATATCATGAATCCATTTATTCTCATGATATTATAATGTTCTGATTAAATGTTATTCCTCAATAATTGTATTGAAGTGTCTCTAATTTTGGTAAAAACCCTTTAACCAAAATATCACTTTAAATGTTTTAATGATTTGTTCTTATTAATATCCATGTTTTCAAAATGTTTTTAAGAATTTATTTATATTTATATTAATGGTTTAAAATGTTAAAATCATCAAGGCGGTATGGGACACTTTGATTCAATAATCTCTTTATTAAATGTTTTAAATGGTTTTGAAAATAGTTTTTTTAATGGATTCATTATTTCAAAATCCTAAAATGTTATATTGTGATTGAAATGGGGAAATGTTATGTTTCCATAATGCATGTTTTATGTGATATGTTTATGTTATGGTTCGTGGGCACTGTTATGAAAACCGGTGGTTCTGTGAGAAACTAATGGCGGGTGAGCCCGATATAGATCTCCAATGCATTGGGTAACACAAAGGAGTTATGAATTAAGGTTTCTCTGAAGAGATTTAGGGAATATACTATGATGGGTATTCCAAACATAACCAAGAGGGTTACTCCCTACGTAATAATGTTATGAATGCCTTATGTTACCTTTATGTCTTATGATTTCTATGATTTATTCATGATTTTATGAGTTATGTTAAAGTGCATATGTTTTATAGGTAAAGTATGATTTTATTCTTATGTATATATGTAATCATGTTTCATTTCCATACATTTTATAACCCTTACTAAGCTTTTTATGCTCATCCCATGTTTTTGAAATGTTGTTCACAGGTGAAGGGAATGGTACATGATAAGATGATAGTGTCAATGAAGTGTCAAGAAAGAATCCATGTTTTATTTTAAATATGTTTCTGTTGATGGGAAAAATGATTACTATCTTATATGTAACCACTTTGTTTAAATGTGGAATGTAATAAAAGTTTTATGATCTAATTCTCTAAAAATCTAAACCTAAAAAGATCCTCAATATGTAATCTTGTAATAACTCAAGATTAAGTAATTTTTAAGTCCAGGGCCTTATAGTTGGTATCAATGGTCGGTCTAGATAAATTTAGAGGTTAGGGTATTCTCGAAGAATAAGTGACATTACCATAATGGATAGGATTTTAGAGAGAGTCCTACTTTTAGATAAAGTGAATGAGTAAGTATATCTTAGTGTTTACCTTTCTCATTAGTACATGATGGTTTTGTTGATATACTCACATAGAAATTTATATTTTTAGTGAATCGGTGGATCTATCAGGCACCAAAGAGACAATAGGTTTGAAGGAAACTGTGGTGGTTCTTTAATTAAAATACTACATAAAATGGGCGATTCAATGAGGGAACTCGTGGTTGTTCTAAACCAACTATCAAGGAGTCATGATCAACCACTTTAACCTTGGTATGATCTATAATGCATCATGTACGAGATGACCAATCGATGTGGATGTTCAGGTAATAATTATAAAGGTAACCATTAGAGTTTATATGATCCTTACTTTTGAGGTAATTATGGGTTATTATATGTTATGATGGAAAATGAAAGGCATGAGATAAATTTGAGGTTAAAATATGTTATTATTATTTTTGATGATTTTATCTCATTTTGGGTAATGTTTTAAGAATTATATTGTTTTGGAAAAAGGACAACACACAGACCATGTGTCAACCCGTCGCGTCGGACAATGCTGCGGGAATCGAACCCACAACAAAAGTGTGACTGGTATTTATCGCCTACCACTGGACTACGTGAAGTCCCTGGTTAGTTTGACTAATTACTTTTAGTTAGATGATTTTAGGAATCCAGAGTAAGTTTATATTTGGTTATCTATGGAAATTATTAACCTATCATCGAGGATATGTGATTAGGTTAATTACTTTTCAATATGAGAATTTAAGAGCAACTGATGTTATTTGGAGATAAAAGCTAATTTGTACCTTGGAAGACTATGTGATTAAAACCTTCAAATATTTGGGTTTCAATATTAGTTTGGATTACTTTGAATAATTTTATGGACAAATTGTTTATCAAATGGTCCTCGTTGAACTTTGGGTTTTGTTGGACAAATTTTAGAGATTAAGAATAGATTTTCTTTTTATAAAGGGTTATCCTTTTCTGGATTATCTGATCTTGTACTAACCATTTTGGTTTTGGTTAATGTTTAAAGACATGGGAAGTATATAGTTCTCTTTTGTGGATTAGGTGATTCTCTAGAAGTTGATTATAGTGAACAAGTCTTCCTAAATACTCATCTTTTTGGGAAAATATGAGTTTGTGTAAGAAATCTAATAAAAGTTGAAAGTCAACAGGATAAGTAATTATGTTTCCTTATGAATAAATTCCTCAATAAAAATTAACTTAAAACAAAAATGTTGTATATTAAATTTTTGTACTGGGGAATCAAATACCGTTTAACCCATCATAAGTTTGTGATTTTCTTATGGTTAACTTTCTCCTAGACATGTTTACTATCACTCTCCATCAGAACATGACCCTTTGTTTTTTCCTCCATGTCCATATTTTCATACTTGGAATCTTAGTATGGGTTAATTCGGGTGACCTTTTTACTTCTCTTTCTTTATTTTAAAGTGATTGTTTTACCGACTCTTGTTCCGATGTGGGACATTCAATGATGTTTTCGAGCCCAATTTTAAAATTTCGAGGATGCAATTCCCCAAAGGGCGGAAGGATGTAACACCCCAGGTAAATAAAGAATATGAAATCTTTATATTTATCCCTATTTGTGAATAAAATGTCAATATTAATTTAAAGGTAATTCTATGCTTGATGGATTACCCAATACGCAACAATGAGTTCCTTTGAAATCTTTCGTTGCATTATAATAATAAAATAATATTATTTTAAATGGTAGTTAACACCTAGAAATTGTAATGGAGGGAATGAATAAAACTAACTAAAAAATTATTATATATGTTTGTCAAATATTTTTAATTTTTACAATAAATGTTAGAGGATTAAAAATGTGAATGAATTAAATTTTAAGCGTAAACATTCTAATATACTTTAGAAGGTCGATTAACTACCTTTCGATGGAGAACCTCTTTTAAATCCACTTTTTGACAATTTTATGTGTTATATTTGACGGAATAAAATTCTTCATTATAATCTAGACATCAAAATTTACATTGTATAAATTTTTGGTATCTTTCCGATAAAGTTCATTTTTTAATGAATACTGAAAATGTTGTATTTTAATTCAAAACATCTTTATAATATAATTTATTTATATGATTATATTATCTTTTGAATTGTTTTTAAAGTAAAATTAGAATATATTTTTACCATTTCATCCAATAGTGGTCCTCGGAATTAATTTCACTTTGAAATTGGACTTAAACTATTGTCAATCTTTTAATAGATATTGTTTCTTAACAACACGCTATTTGTTTTGACAGTGGGAATTAATTATTAAATTAATTAATGAAACTTATATGTTCTGAATTTTTTAAAATAGACATCATTTTTGAGTTCGGAATATCAAATATATCTTAGGGTGATTTTTTTTGTATTTTTTAGAAAAACATCAATTTCTGATGAATAGTGAAACCACTAAGTGGTAGTTAAAGAAACTGATTTTTCTTTTAAATGAAACTTTTCCACCTCTGTGTTTTGAATTTCAAAAATCTGACATACATGGTTGTCATTAGGAAGTAAAATTCGGTTCAATGGGATTAAAATAATTTTTTGGTGAATAGTAACTTTTATGTTCTTTATCGCGATTAGTGGTAATTAGTGTAATTTAAGGTAAAAATAATGTTGTAAGAATGTGAAATGACCTAGTCACATGTCCTACCTTCATTGGATGTGTCATGTCAGACCAAGAAAATAAATGGGTCAACATGGGGACCCCATGGAGCCACTTTGGTTGGAAGATGACATAAATAACTTTTTATTTAAAGTTATAATAAAATTGTCACAAGCATGAGATGTTTCACTAAAAAAATTTAAATGGGGTTATACAAGTCATATTTTTGACTATAAAAATTATTTAAAAAGCTAAAAAGAATTCCTACATCATGATATTTTTTTTATAATTTTTAGACACTAAATAAAGTAAATTATTAATGTCTCCATGATGATACAGCGATTACGTCATTATTTAATGATTTAAATAAAATGAAAAGATAATGTAAAATATAAGACCTACACTTGTCAAAAACCTATTGGATTGGTGGATTTAGAAACTTTATCTCCTTATCGTCTAAATATATCTTTTTGGGACCTTTAAAATCAGAAAATCAATTTATAATAAAGTAATATTTTATAACTTTCCAAGAGTGCCCCTCTATTTCCCTTATAAAAGGCCCCCACCTCTACCACCTTATACACACCTCTCAAGCCTTTGGCTCGGACAACCCCTTCCCATTTCATCTCTACACATCCCTCTCTTCATCATTGAAGCTTCACCTTTGGGCATAAGCCTTTCCAAAGAAGCCTTTGAGCTCAAATCAAGAAGAGTTACCCGATTTTAAGGTAATGTCTTCACTTGTGTTCTTTTGTTTTATTTTGCTTCTCCAACCCCCTAAACTCTTTTTATTAATTTCTTTTGTAAAAACTCTAGTATATTAAATATACTAGGATGTTTTTATAAGAAATATTCGAGCTACACTTACACAAACCTATATCTAATTGTTAAAGAACATACTGTTTCAGTGGATGGAGAATTTCTGCCTCACAAAACGAAGATTGTTCAACACTCATATAACACCTTAAAATGTGGCCATTAAGATGTAAATATATTTATATATTATATATAATATGTTTATTTTTTACTTAATATTCTGTATTTTTTTATGGTATACCTTTATGGTTTCCATTGTGGGTAAACATGATAATTTCATTTTAGGAAGTGCGGAATACCGCCCCCTCAAAGTGATTTGATTCGTTAATGCCATATGTGGGATGTATAAAGGATGGATTTAAAGATATTATATATTATGTATGTTACATATAAATTATGAATATAATTATTGAATTAAAATATACATACCTTTCATTTAGTTTTAATTCCATTAATATGACATAGAAATGAAAGTAGCGTTCTTACGTACGTACGGCTTACCGTCTCCATGAACGGTGCATTTCATTTCATACCTCTAAATGATTATATAATATTATAAATAAATGTATATTCTGGATATATATGATATATATGATATCCAAATCATGAATATCATTCTGGATATAATGAATCTTTGACCACACGAACAACATGTTATTGTAAGAAGTCCACTTTCGACTTAAGAACCAAATATCGACAAAACAAACATTATTAACTTAAATGATTACATAATGTTTATAACATGGAAATAAGTGATATAAAAGGAATAATTAACTTGAAAAAGGTTCTTAATCAAGTATAAATTAACTCAATATTATTATTCAGGATGTTAATGAACGATCAAGTCAAGTCGGACCCGAGGTAAGGGATCATACTCCTCTCTTTCTTTTTAAGTACACTCTTTTATGTCATTCCTTTTAAGCTCATATTTCTTATGATTTGGATGTTATTTTATATTAATCCTACTGTACTTTTTATGATAATATTATGAGAGACCCTATTTTCTCCCATCAATACATTTTTGATGTTTTGAGTTGCGCCGTTAGGCTGCCGAATTTTTGTAAGAGATCTAACCTCTCTTTTTCTTTTTAAGTACTCCCATTTCTGTCACTTCTTTTAAGATCCTCTTTGTTATGATTGTGGATGTTCTTTTATATTACTCTTGATTTAAATTTTATTGTAATATGATGAGAGACCATATTTGACGTCATCAATCAAATTTGGGAAGTTTTAAGTGGTGCCGTTAGGCTGCCGAGTTTTCGTAAGGGGTTTTTCATCTCACTTTTAGTCCCGTGAGATTTATGCTGCATTTTCAACCATTTAATTTGAGTGGTGTATGTACATCCCATTATTATACTATTTGTGTAATATAATTTCATTTATGTGTATTTACATATTCATTTTATGACCCTTCTTCAATGGGGTGTTTGTTTCGAAAGTTACCCAAGTCGGTAAGGGAACATTTCACCCTCTTCTTTTAAAATACTTCTTTTGTTATGTATTTTAATTCAAATACTATTATGTTGGAATATGTTCTTCTATATCCTTATTGATGTAAATTTTATGTCCAAGTGATGATATAGCCTTTTTATCTCTCATCAACTCATTTTCTGAATTTTGAAGTGACGCCGTTAGGCTGTCGAATTTTACCAAGGGAACTTTTTAACCCAATTTTGATTTCTTTCCGTTCAACATGTAGTTATTGAATATTTCATCCTTTGAATATTTTTTAATGAACTTTAATTGTTTTAAACATAATATCCACTTATATTTGGTGTATTTATATTTTTCACACATAATTTTGAGATTGCTTTATCTTTAATTTAAGGATACATTCTTTATAAGGGATTTCATTGCATTTTACATTTCTATTGAGACTTCATTGTTGTTATGCACCAATTCACTATTATATGGTGTATATACTGTCCTTTGGAATATTATATCATGAATCCATTTATTCTCATGATATTATAATGTTCTGATTAAATGTTATTCCTCAATTATTGTATTCAAGTATCTCTAATTTTGGTAAATACCCTTTAAACAAAATATCGCTTTAAATGTTTTAATGATTTGTTCTTATTAATATCCATGTTTTCAAAAAAAAATTAAGAATTTATTTATTTGGATATTAATGGTTTAAAATTTTAAAATCTTCAAGGTCGTATGGGACACTTTGATTCAAAAATCTCTTTATTAAATGTTTTAAATGGTTTTGAAAATGGTTTTTTGAATGGATTCATTATTTCAAAATCCTAAAATGTTATATTGTGATTGAAATGTGGAAATGTTATCATTCCTTTATGAATGTTTTATGTGATATGTTTATGTTATGGTTCTTGGTAATTGTTACGAAAACAGGTGGTTCTGTGATAAACTAAGGGCGGGTGAGCCCGATATAGCTCTCCAATGCATTGGGTAACACGAAGGAGATAAGAATTAAGGTTTCTCCGAAGAGATTTAGGGAATATATTGTGATGGGTATTCCAAACGTAACCAAGAGGGTTAATACCTACGTAAGAATGGGATGAATGCCTCTAGTTACCTTTATGTATTATGATTTCTATGATTTATTCATGATTTTATGAGGTATGCTAAAGTGCATATGTTTTATGGGTAATGTATGATTTCATTCTTATGTATATATGTACTCATTTTTCCTTTCCATACTTTTTATAACCCTTAATGAGCTTTTTATGCTCATACCAAGTTTTTGAAATGTTGTTCACAGGTCAAGGGAATGGTACATGATATGATGATAGTGTCAAGGAAGTGTCAAGAAAGAATCCATGTATTATTTTAAATATTTTTCCATTGATGGGAAAAATTAATATTATCTTCTATGTAAGCACTTTGTTTAAATGTGGAATGTAATGCAAGTTTTATGATCTAATTATCTAAAACTCTAAACCTAAAAATATCCTCAACCTGTAATCTTGTAATAACTCAAGATTATGTAAGGTTTAAGGCTGGGGCCTTATAAAAATACCCACCCCTAGTTTTCCTGTTAATCTAGGAAATGGCCGAAAATATGATGAATCAGGTAAACGATCAATGAGGCATACAATTTGATGACTTCCATAGAGATATTTAAAACACAATAAGAGATGTAATAACAATGGTCATGATGGTACTATCCTACCGAATATAGTTTATGAATAGAAACAAGGAGAAAGAGGAGTGTCCAACCCTCCAAGTGAGAATAAGCTGCAATTGATGTCTTCTTGTGATAAATACCTCATACTTTCTATATATCATATGATCCCTTATTCATAAAATAATATATATACTCCATTGAGATGATATTCTCAATCCTTCATTGATATGAACATGATAAGGTTCTTTGGGTTGTTTATAATATGGAGGGAGAAGCTGGTCAGTGGTGGAAATTGATCAAGAATATGAAGCCTATGGAAAATATCCAAGAAATGGAGTGGGAGGAATTATAGAAATTTTTTCAATAAATATTATCCTCCCACTCACCAACATTACGTGGAATTTTATTTCCATTCAATCAATAAAAAATAGGAAGAATCTATTGGAACATCCAAGGAAGACATAAGAAGTCATTCACGATATGCCTTTACTTTTGTCGTTACCCTAGATTGAATGGTTTACTTTTTCATTGGTGGGATAAAACCAAGTATATGAAAATGCATGTTATTTTGTGACTTAGACAGCTGTGATGATATTTTATGATGTTCCACCAAAGTAAAAATAGAGATTTCTGCATTTCACAAGTGTCAGTGGGTTAAGAAGCATAAATTGAATTTTTATTTTGGCAGCCCGATTAGTAAATCTAAAGGTTCTAATAAATTACAATGTCCCCCTTTCCAAAGGTATGGATAAAAGAACATAAATTATTTACTAAATGGGAAAAATAAATTAATTAGCTGTTGTAAGGAAGGACACCCAACAACTGACTTTTGATAGGAGAAACCTGATAATGCGATGGGGGAATGAATTTCTCCATCCAACGCTAAGCGAATTGTTCATTTCTTCAACTCAAGGAAGCTAGGGATATTTTCAAATCAATTACCAAGGATATAGGTTTTTAGAGACAATAAACAACCTACAGAATAGTAAGGGAGATCGTTTTACATCGCCACTACTATGGTCTCCCCCAATAATGAAGTGGTTATAGGTTAGATAGTTATTCATTGAATAATAGAGAATGTCCTTTTTTATTCTGGTTCTATTCATTCCATTATATCATGAATGTTTAATTGAGCTATTTAAACAAAACCCAAATTATTGGAAGTAGAAGTATCAGTGAATATAGAAATGGAAAAATTATTTCATCCTAACTATATAACTATCCCTATCACAATATGTGATGAAATTTTCATCAAACCTTATCAAACTACTATTGGTGGAATTTTATTCTATTCTGGGAATGGATTGGCATTCCCAATATAGATACAACATAAATTTCCATAAGTATGAAATCACTCTCTATATAGAGAACATACCCCTAATTCAATACAAGTGAAATGACGAGGATGCATATTCTTTAGCAACGTCATCTCATGCATGGATATTATTTCTCTATAAGAAATAAAATATATATAAAATGATTTTGTCAAAAGAAAGGATCAACCTTGAATACTTTCATGTTTTGAGGGAATAAAATAATATATTTCTTGAGAAATTTACTAGACTTATTATTAGCCATGAGGTTTAATTTTAAATCGGTATTTTATTTGGGGCATTTCCCATATTAAAGACACTATATAAGAAGGTAATTGCGGAACAGGTGGAGATAAAGAAACAATTATAATTGAGTCAAGGTAAAGGGTCTATATGACCATGTGCTTCACAAAAGGGTGCACCGGTTCTCTTTATCATGAAGTAGGATGGGTCAATGTGCCTTTTCATTGACTATCATGAGATCAACAAGATCATGATAATGAAAAGGTACATTTGTACATGGATTAATGACTTCTTCTATAATTAATGTGATGCTAAATACATATCCAATGTGGATTATTGGTCTTTATATTACCATGTTAGGGTGAATAAGGAAGATATCCACAAGACTAATTTTCATAAAATGTATAGGTACTATTAGTTCATAGTGATGCCTTTTATGCTCACTAATTCCACAAAAATCTTCACGGACATAGTTAATGGAGTCGATAGAGATTTATTTTAAAGATATTTTCTAGTCTGTATAGATGATATTATAATATACTCCAAAAATAAAGAGGATTGTGAGGAGTATATAAGGACTATTCTATAGACCTTGCGAAAGGAGAAACATCGTGAAAAGTAAAACAGGTTTGTGTTCTAGTTGAAATAAGTCACAAACATTGGGAATAACATCATTATGAATGTGATGTCTGTGGATCCTTCAATGACAATAGAAATTGATGGATGTAAGAGGCCTACATTGGTGAATGATATTTATTTTTTCCATGCGTTAACTTGATATTATAGCTGATTTTTGAGAAATATATCATGATTTTAAAACCTTTTTACCAAGCTAAGTTAGAAGGGAAACACGTTTTCTTAGGATGATGAATTTTAAGAACGTTTCATTCTGTAAAATAAGAGGATTATTTCTTCCCTTATTCTCACACTACCCACAAAAAGATAAAATTTTGTAATATTCAATGATGCTTTGAAGAATAAATAGGGTTTTGTGTTGATTAAATATAACAAAGTATTAGTTTATGCTTCAATGTTATTGAAAGTTAATGAATAGAACTATCCAGTGTATTATATAGGGTTAGTTATAGTGATCTTATTTTTCAAAATATAGATTCATTATCTCTTGGGCTAGAAGATTGAAATATAAATGGGTCACAAATATATCAAATATATATTCCCGAATATAATTTATATGTATGCACCAATATATATGGTTAGAGCTAATAAAGATCTATGACTACTAAATTCACTACCATCTAGGTATAAAAAATAAATTATCAAATTTTCTATTTATAAACAATATAATAATTTTATTATTTTTGGGAATTGGGAAGGATAAAGTCTTCTTAGAATTGAATAGGGTGGAATTGGGAATAAAAAATGAAGTGACATCATCAATCCTATCAAATATAATTTATAAACAATCTATTATTGAAAGGTTAAAGGATTCAAAAAAAGATGATGTGGGAATTTAAAAGAATGTGGAAACTATTAGAAAAGAGAAATCCACATATTTCAATGTTAATTAATAATTAATTGTTGGATTTTGGTTAATACTATGCATTCCATCAAATCCTGAGTCAAAAAAGTAACTATTTGATGATTTGTATAGTATGACATTCTCCATTCACATAGAAAACACCAAGATGTATCAAGATATCTGAGAGAAATACTTATGGGAAAATAAGAAGAAACATATCTCTAAATAAACCTAAATGTGATGGGTATATCAAAAACTGAGGGTTAAAGGGATGAAGTCTTATGGAATGATGAATTTATTACCCATACCATCATAGAAATCAGAAAAATTTAACAGTGTACATTGTCACAGAACATTAAAAGGCATACAATAGAAACAATATTACCTCGATTTTCATGTATTGTCTATAAAATACAAGAAATTTCGTTATGATTCGAGAGGATTTTTCACTAGATGAAATTGTGTGGATATACATATGAGATGTGGTGAGGATTCATGGAGTTCCAATATCGATTATGTATATAGAGATCCATGATTAAACTCTATGTTTTAGAATACTATCTTTAATGATCTAAACAACAATTTAAACATCAATATGGATTACCACCCTCAAATTGATGGCCATTCTAAGTGGAAATTTCAAATTCTTAAAGAAATGTTGAGATTATGATCAATTGAATTCAATGGAGGGTGGAACCGACATATTCCTCTCATTATGTTCTCTTAAAATATAGATTCCACTAGAGAATACTAACAACATCCTATGACGCTCTTTATGGGAGGAGGTACGTAACAACTACATGATGGGATGATTGTGGGTAACAAAAGTGGCTACTTCCTAAATTCCTCGAGGAAATGGGGGAAAAGATTATGACCATTCAGTAGCACCTCATGGATAACGAGATTCAATAAAATATCCATGGAATAAATCATCAATGTGACCTAGAGTTTGATATAGGATATATGGTAATCCACCGGATATATCCTTGGAATAAAGTGATAAAATTTGGGAGTAAGGGAAAGCTTATTCCAAGGTACATAATATCTTTTGAGATCCTTGATATTATTATAGTGGGGACATGTCGATGAGAACTCCCACCAAACCAATATGATGTACATGATGTATTCTATGTACCCCTATTTGGTAAGTACATACCATACTACTAAAATGTAACTAATCCAAAGGTGGTACCACTAGAGAATGATATTTTTTATGAAGATCATATGGTGAAAATTTTAGGCCCCGGAGAAGACACACTATTAAATAATAAAATTCACCTTATCGAAGTGTTGTGGAGAAACCACAAGTTTGAAGAAGTAATGTGGGAACCAAAGGTGGTGATTAAACAGAGTTACCATCATCCTTTTTTGAGTGGGGAATGAAAATTTCAATATATAAATTTCTTAAGGGGGGATATTTTAATAACTCGAACTGTTATAAATAATATTTCCCTTTTGATTTAATTAAATGTATTATGAAGTTATATGGTTATAGAAAACACTTCACTTATTTTCATCTATTATATAAAATTGTATTTAATGAAAAATTGTGTATCTTTACCATTTATAATATAGTTATTCAATTGTGGTAACATGTTTATTATAAATATATTGTTTTATCAAACTTGATGGGCATCGAAAAAAAGAAGTGATGGCCTTAACAAGTGGGAGTGTTCCCAATGAAGCCCATTCATCAGAACTTCATAAGGATATTGAATTTCTAGGATTTTCCCTCGATCGAAGACAATATGAGATCCAACAGCGTAAGAATGAGTGGAACCTTTTACTGGAGATGTTCAAGATTATCTAAATCACATCCCAACCCATGTTCAGTGAACCACCCCATTAAGGTCAAACCCTCACATACCATACTCCAAAAGAATTTTATTGATTATTAAAGTGATATGATTCAAGATCCTATCATTATGAGTTTTTACATTATTTTTTAGGATAACTAATATATCTTCATCATATTATTTTTACAATATACATCATTTCTATTTTGATATAATACGGCAGAAATGGTATTTTTGGGTTAAATTCAAATTCAATTAAGTATTTTATTTTGTTGAACTAATGAATTTTTGAGCTAAATTTTATTTTAATTATATTTTATTAATGTTTAATGTTTAATAAATATGAATGATCTTATAATTATTACGACTTCAAATTTAATTTTTCTATGGATTTGAAAACTATTATTTTCATAAACATGTCATATAAAATAAATACCGATTATTATTTTCAAAGTGGAAATTCACATATTTAAAAGAAATTTATAAAATGAATAATATTTTCTAGAATAGAATGATGATATTAACTAATGGGGAATGTTTCATAATTTTCATACATAGTTGAATTTGTTGGTAAAAATTAAATATCGTATAAATATATTTTCTTTATTATGACATAATAATGACCCAAAAGTGATACAATTATTACAATAAATGAGATTAAAGAACAAATATAGTTTTTCCATTTAAAATAATGTGATTTTATATATATTATTTATTTTATTAATCCATAATGAATCCTATAAAATACGTAATATATTTTAACGTTTTAAATTCATTTATTTTGGAAGAATACTCAACTCCACATGAGAAAAGTGTTATATAATTATGTTTTTTATTTTCCATAATAAAATAGTGTAAATAAGTCCCCTTTGTAATAAGCCATTGTTAAAAACAAAGGCATAGATTCTGTGTTTGGTTATTTTATTATGTATAGTCCAAAACAAAAATATTATAGAAATCACCATATTTTTCAAAATAAACCGACCCGTGCTCCAAATTATATTCACTAAAAGTACTCAAATCATGAACACACACATCCCTCCACTTTCTATATTCCTCCCAAGTATACCTCAATCTATTAATATGCCCCTCCCAATCCTTTGGTGTCACACACTCATGTATGGGAACTTCCTCTCCTCCATTCAATTCAAGAACCTTCAGTGTAATTCTTCTTTATAATTTCAATTAATTATAATGTAATTTTTTTATAATAATTATATTAATATCTTGTTGATTTTATGTTAATGAAATATCATTTATCACCTCACGTTTAAACCATTTTTTGTGCTGTTACTAAGACAAAATTTTGTAAGGTATCCTCCTCTCTCATCATTTATTATGTAATACATTTCTATTATTTCTTTTAATTTAATTTTTCATATATTGGAATATGTTATTATAAATTGTCCATTATTCAAATTTTATTTATAAATTATTAAATCCTATTTCAATCTCATTTTTTCCATCTATGAAGCCTTATGTGCACCCATTAAAATGTAGAAATGTTTTAAGCGTTCTTTCTTTTTTCATCATTATTTGAATTTCTTGAATATATTATGCATTATAATTCCAGTTCCATGTGTCTGCACATGTATCATAATGTTTTTATTAATTTCAATATCATTTATAAATTATTAGAGACTCGTTTATCTCTTATCAACCAATTTTATAAATTTTTTGTGACATCGTTGTGCTGCTAAAATTTCACTATAAATTTCCATCCCAAAGCAACTGTATATTGGATAACATACTCATTTCCTATCAAGGGTATTCAAATTTATTCTTGTATGATTATTTATTAGGGACTTAAATATGTTCATTAAAAATTACATTATTGTGGAGTAAATTATTATTATGAATAATTCCTTTTTTCTGATCTATGTGGATTACATAAACATTAGTATGAAATGAATATGATGGGTGCGCCTAGAAAGTGCCCAAAGAATTAGTAAATGTTTACTATCATGATATATCATGTTGTGATAGAGAGTGAAGATTATTACATTATGGTAATTTCTCACTAATATGTATGGGTGGTTTTATCCTTGGTCTATGTTTATGATTTAATTTTTTAACATTCTTTCAATCCGTACAATGTCATGATTACCATGTTATATCATGTCCCTTTTTTCATAGTTATGATTCCTATTTTTTTAATACTCGTTGATATGAATATTTTTTATGTGTATTACCCTTTTTATTTTATTCCATACTGATTCCAATTCTGGGATTTATAGATCACTCCTTTCTTATGTTTGTCCCTAGGTTATACCATGTTGTCTTAAGTTAGACGGAATATTATGAACATGTTAAAGTGGTTTTCAATAAAGACGATGCATTTCAGGTTTTATGATGTTATGTAATGTAACTAATTTACAAAAACACAATAATTCTAATTTTTTTGGTTTTTATTAAGTGTATTCTTACAAAAAAAATGTATTATAGAGAAATAAAGATAATGTTTATTATAGATATGCTTGACCACCCAAGATGAGAGGGTAGCTGACAGCCAACTATTTTTTATTTCTTTTTTCCTCAACATAATGGTCTGTGTGGAAATAGAAGGATGACTTCACCCTCTTCCATACTCTCCTTTTAGTTTAATTGATGTGTTGGCATATAAATGTTATAATTTATTACCATATGGTGTATATGATTACACAGGCTTCGATGGATCCCAATTGCAATATAGATGTGTGTGTGGGATGTAGTGGAATCATGTTATATAATATATGTCCATTACATCTATACTAAATAATGATTCTTTTAGGTTGAATTACAAGTATTGCTATTTCTAGAGTTATACTTCCTTGTACATGGGTTTTAGTGTATTTTAGACATAGTAATTGGTTACAAATGATATGAGTTTGTGAAAAGTTGAATGAGATTCGTGATGAGATGATGTTATTATTGTGATATATACTCTTGGTCTATAATTTGATATTTTGTTTGGATGGGTGAATATGGATATTGATGTTTGTGCATGATATAATTAAACAATGAGTGATGTAGAAGTGGGGTTCACATCGTACATATATAGGTTTTCACAAAATGTTACTTAAATGTATTCATTACATAGTGACTTATCCTTTTTAGTATGGTATCTAATTTTTCCTTTTAAGTTTTCATGATTTTATCATTTTATTACTCATTGGAATTTAGTAGGATTTATTCACTATTGTAGGAGTTCTTATATCGAGTGTCCTGAATATAATTTCATGCTCAAAATATATATATTAATGTGATATTATTTTAATGTCTGAATTATTTTGTTATAAATTGAGATAGATGTTACAATATTATGGAGTTTTAAAGAGTTATCAATGTGTGTGTTCACTACCTTGGAGTTTTTTTAGTACATAAAGTTGTTTATACATTATATTATATAATGTTTATTTCTGTGATCTATTTTATCGATGTGGTGGATTTGGATAATGTATTCCATTTTATCAATTTTCCGTAAATCTTATAATGTTGGTAATACGTCCCCTGGTTTTCATTATATACCATTGGTTCTCATTTACAACATGAATCCTATCAAGTATCCTCATATTCTCTATCATCCCATGAGGGGTACCCATTAAAGGGTGGTTCCTGATAGGTTATGATATAATGTTATTTATTCCATATAGTTGGATTTGTATATAAAACTAAAATCATGTTTGTGTTATTAAAAAGACATGTAATATCCTTTAAAAAGAATATTTTAATTTTTATGACATGTGATCGCAATACTTAAAGTGAAAATTTTCTATCTAGACCAACCATTACACTATGTCATTACACCATGCAAAAAAAAATTCATGTAGAATCATTATATATGAGGTAAAAACGTTAAGAAAAAACAATATACAACATGGGATGAATATCATTAATTTATTAATCAAAATCATGACAACAATATTTTGATGAATAACGATAAACACTTATTTGAACATAACAAACACTTCAAAAAATACATAACAAAATTATCTTACACAATAAAATATATTATTAATTAAATTAGGAGACAAATGATATTAAATGTAATAAAACTATTATCCTGGTCAACTTTATAATAAACCTATTTATTAAATAATATAAATTTTCCCAAAAATGATCATATAAAATATAATCGTGTAATTAATAATAAAAGCGTAAAATGAGGCCACTATGCCTTAACATATATTATAACATAACCACTATTTCACACAAAATGAACTCAAATATTGTCACACTAGACTTGGAAGCAATTAGTAATTGAATTTGTATCATTATGTGAATCACGCATGAAATATTTGATTAAATGAATCAATACAATTTCTCCTGGGATTTGATAAAATAGGACAAATTAATAAATTCTATTTATTTATTTAGAATATTTGAATGAATTTAATGTAAGCCTTATAAGAGAAGATAATAAAATAATCATGAAAAAATATTTACTAAATATAACAATAAATAATTATACATAAGTATTTCATGTAGACATGCTTATAACAGTGAATCAAATTAATTATTTTAGTGGTCACATTGGATTAATATATTGGTTTCCTATAACATATCCTTTTAATTATCACAAAGTACTTTTTCATATCATTTAATGTATTATATGTTTTCTATAGGTTTCTAATTTAAATTTTATTTATTTAATAAATGATAAATAATTAAAATATTGTTACTATTTTTGTATTTAGGTAAAATTTTATAGATATAAAACATTATATTATGGTTTTGTTATTCATACAATATTAGTAATTTTGAAAGAGTTAGTTTCTGTAAATAATTTTTCAATATATAATGTCATATGTATCTACATGTGTATATTAAATAGAATTTTGAATTTAGAGATTGTTATTACAAAATGGAAATTATGAAAAATAAAAAACCATCCAAATTTATAAATTATTTTTAATTTAATAATTATATATAAAGAATATTTTAATTCACATGATGAGTTTTTATTACATTATATTGAAATTATATATATTAGTATATTAAATGTAATTTTGTGAATTTTATTATTATATAACATATATGTTTTGGATTTATATTAGATATATACTAAATATTAAAAATATTACTCAGAATATCACATTTTATGTTATTTTAAAGGAAATTTTCAATTGTCAAATTAAATGAGTTGGATTTTATCAATGTTTAAATGTTTTGTTGACAAATGAATTATTTTTCTAATGTTTAAATGAGTTTTAATTTAATATATTTTTATTAGAATACAAAATAATGTTTGTTATTTTTCCACCTTTCAATGTGAGGATTAATAAAATATTTTAGATATTTAAAATTAAAATATTTGATTATTTATCATCATGATAGTGAAAAAACGTATAATAACACACATTCAAATATATATAATTGTGATGATATTTAATAAATATGAACACTTCAAACAAATATGTAATACTATAGTGTAAATAGTTTCAAGAATTACTAAGAATGTAATCTTATTCATATAATTAATACTGAATGATTGAAAGAAATAATAAGAAATAGAAAGTCATGATGTTGCATGGGATTATTAATATTTTATATATGGTTATGGATAAAAAAATTCAATGGTTTGAAGGAATTATTTTTCATGGTATGATACATCTTATATCTATTATGACCTCAAAGATTATTGTGTGTCATTATTTTCATTCAAAATTCTACATCTCTCTATATTTATTATAGTGTAAACTTGCTGATCTATGTGTATTCTAAATCAGGTATTAATCTAATAATAATCGATTAATATCTTCATTAAAATCACTTTTATCATATAAAGACCATGTTTTATCTTGTTTCACACATCATTTCAATGCGTAGGTAATGGATATTTCTAAAATCATCATAATTTCATTGGGTGATAGTGAAGTAGAGTATGATAAGTTAACTAAAATTATACTAATCGGTTTATCAAATCATGTGTGATTTTACATTACATTTCATCACATAATTACACCAAAAATTCACATTAACTGAATCTACATATTTTATGGATCATTTTAGTGGGAGTATTTTAAATTTCATAAAATGTTAAATTTAATAACACAATTTAACCTCCAACTTTAACCATTATAGAATATATTTTTGGGAGAACCACATATACCATGCATCACTATAAAATCACCAAGATCATACATCAATATTATACAATTATTTATTTAATTAATCAAATTACTTTTATAAAAAAGTACATGACATGAATGGTGGATTGTTATCATGAATTTTAGAGTGTATATACATAATACCCCCATCCCTTAATGATTATCTCATTCATGATATGTAAATTATTCATGTATAACAATTTATCAAATTAATGGTCTATTAATTTGAACTCTACAAAGATATATTTAATCACATAAAGATATTTTTAGGTACATTGAAATTAGAAAATTATGTTTTAGAATGTAACATAAATATAGGAATGTCACCTATTTATAAGTCCCTTTCTAGGACACACTTTTCTCAATAATAAATAACATGATCATGGAACCCTTATATAGATAAAAAATAACCAATGCCAGATATTATAATAAATCAACAAAATTTAAAGATAAAAAACATAGGAAAAAATTCCTAAAACCCCAAAAATATATATAATCAATAAGATACATTCTTATGGTCCCATTAGATTTTAACCCAATCTATGGTGAACAATTTCAAAAAATTTATTTGTGTGTTTGTGTCTATATATATATATTATCCCTAGTTAAATAATAAAACACAAATTTAAAAAATAGGGGGAAAATGATTATTTAATCAATTTTAATTAAAAAAATAAAATCCATTAGTTTCTAAATAAATATTCTAGTTATGTTATAATGTGATAATTTTTATACAATCATTTAATGACATTTGAAATTAAAAAATAGTTAATTTATTTTAAAGATCCTCAATATTATATAGTCAATGCCTTTTAGTCCAAAAAATATATATGAAAGGGAAAAATTAATTTAATTATATAATGAGGATAGAAAATACTTCCCTGGTGCAGACTAAGAAAAACAAATCCCATGAACTCATTATGAATTATTAATTATTTAATAAAATTATAAATACGACTACCCAACTCTTATAATAATTAAATCTAGAAATTTTTTGTATATTTGATCCACCTATATAAAATGAGATCTAATTCATTAACATTTATCCCTATAGAAATCTCTAAAATGTATTTAATATCTCATGACCATGAAAAATAAAATACCAAATTTCTCTAGAATATACTAAATTTAGAACATAATAAATCTTAATTAATTGATTTTGAATTTTGGAGGAATAAAAATTATATTTGAAGAATAATTTTAGAGATTCTTACTTTGTTTTTTGAGATGTTTTATAAAGATATGATAAATACTGCTATATCTAAATAATAAAATGAATTGAGGTATAAAAATATGTGCTTAGGGATTTTTATAAGGATAAACATGTGACCAAAAAAGGGAACCTCAACTTTTAATTAAAAGAAAATTGTTAATAAAAAAAAATTAATATTCAATAATTTTTTAAATTAGAATGTTATTAAAATAATTATATTCATTTAACAAATGTAAAAATCCCCCTTAAATAAATAAGTCATATTTTTAGCATTTAACTAATAACTCCATGTTATAAGATGATAAAAGTAAATATACTAAAAATAATATAATTAAGATGAGTGTGATTAAAAAACATGATATAGAATGAATTTTTTAGTATATAATAATAGATAAATAATAATAACTGTGAACTAGGTTTCTCAATATATTTTATCTAATCATTGTTTTATTAAATAATATATAATAAAAATTATTAACGTAGGAAAAAATATTAATAATTTCCAAAATACATTAAGTTATATGTGGTGGATTTCATTTGGGATGTGAATTTTTTGGTAAATATAAGATGATCCAATTTTTTTAAAATATAATTATCATCATTAGAGATCATAAAATATGATAATTGAGATAATTAACCCTCTATTACGTTTTTTCCCTAGATAATCTTTTCACAACCTGTGATTTTAATATTTATTAACCTTTAATTATGTCAAATATCATTGATATGTTTCTCCACATGACAAACAAATCTAAAACAAAACTGTGATATGTTTATAATGTGAAAAAATATACATTGGAACATTTGGCTAGAATAAGTGTAAATTAATTTTGAAATCTATTAATATTTATGTGTTTTTTGTTGAAAATATATATTATTTTAATTTACGTACACAATTATTGAGTTTAAGAATATTTATTTTTTTTGTGTTTTACTTCTTATTAAGAAAATAACACTATTATTTTTAATTGACGATTATGATAAAATATAATATTTATTTGTTAATTCCATATTTATTTGAGATTCATATTTATTTACAATAAGAACAACTAATATTTTTAAAATTTTATTTTCCAATGAAAACAATTTATTATATTTTATGATTTATATGAACATTAAAATATTAAATATTAGTTATTTAATTTTATAATATAAACTTTATTTTTGGATTAGGAATTTAAGATATGGTCTTATATTATTTTTTGTTTTAACCTAATAAATTATTATATTTTTGGTGAATGTTGAAATAACATTTTATATAAATAACAAGAATTTTAAGAAATTATTGGTATATAATTAAAAATATGAAATTAATGAAACCACTTACTAAGAAAAAAATTATTTAATAAGTGATTTAATTATTAAAAAAAATTCTATTTTTATTCAAAACAATATTTGACATCTTATAACATAAGTTACATTTTTCTAGAGAAAAAATAGTATATTATCTATTTATGATTTTAAAATAATTTTTATCATAAATTTAATTTTTATATAAAAAAAATTAAATCCATATTTTGATTCATAATTTGATAATTATCTTAAGAATTATTTTTAATTCTTCAAAAATATTTTGTTTTTAGATGAATAATAAAAAATAAAAATTTTACAAATACAGTCACTTATATAAATTAATTTATGATATTTAAATAAAATGATTTTGGAACTATTTTACTACATAAAATAAATTCTAAAATCTTATATTAATTATTTAAAAATATAATGTTGATACATTAAATCAACTCATCACAATTTAGAGAATTTAAATAATTTTTTAACAAAAATGGAATTTCATCTGTTTCTTTAAAAAACATAATGAAATTTTTGAGTTAATTTTTTGTGAATAATTTAATATTAATTAAAAATTATTTCAGTAATTATAAATAATATAAAATCAATAGAATTACCAAAATTTATAATTTTACTAAAAATATAAATCTTATGCTTAATGTAAATTTTTTCTGAAATTCGGTTTTTACGCATTATATACCATAATAAAAAAATTATTCTCTATTACTAAGGGAGGATTATTTTATAAAATAATTTCAATAAATTTTTTATAGATGTTCAACTTAGCATTGAAAAATATTTTAATTTATCCATTACCAATAGTTTCCATGAGTGAAAATAGGGTTAGGGTAAATTAAAAAAAAAGATATTTAGCACAGTTAATGTGGTTAAAACATATTTAATTTTTTCTGATATTGGTTAGTTTAGGGACGTTATGCCATATATGTTTTCAAAAAATAGAATTAGAAATTTTTTTATTCTTTTTCATGAATAATGAAGTGATGTTATTGAGAAATAATGAGTTTTTAAAAAAGTGCCCTTTTTCTTATCTAATAAAATGATGCATCCTCCTCCCTACTTATCCAGCCATTAAAAGCCTTGAAAATAACAAAACTTTTCATTAGTATCACCTAAACTCATTGCTCGTGTCCTTGATACCTTGCTTTTACCCAATACCTTATGTGTGGTTCTTATGGAATTATTCATGGGAGAACTTCCATGGAGAAATTAATACTCTCAACCCATCTTTTGTTGATCATTAATTTTTATACACCGATAAAATACCTTCTATAAATGAAGGAATGGTGTTAAAGTTATTTTTTTATGCTTAATTGTTATTATAATAATGAAAAATTCATTTAATTATTTCATCAAAATATTCATGAAAATGAAATTTTTCATCAAGTGTGTTTGCGGACTACCGCCACCATTAATGACATGTTAAATCATTCTTCGGAAGCATAAATTAAAGTTTTAAAATGTTATGCAATTGAATGGTTTGATATTTTACGCACCATTATTTTTTCATAATTATAATATTGGTCGTTATTTATGTTTGATTACCAAGAAATTACTATTGTAACATTGATTATAAAAATGAACATATCAAGGTACCCCTTTAATTTGGATCTGTTATTGGGATAACTATTGAAACTATATATGTAATTTCATAATGGAATAATAAATTTTATAATCATCCATAATTCTGGAGATCATTTTGTTATTTTACCACACCATTTATCAGGATCAAAATACCTAAATGTTTATAACGAAGTTAATTGACGAATAAAATTACATGATACAAGCAAAAACTATATTAAAAGTAAGTACCCAAAATAAATAAAAATAATTTGAAAAATAATTTATTTAATTAATGAAATTGGGTGTGTATATATTTTGTTTATAAAATTGAATTATTCAGGATTTTAAGTTCATGAGTCTAGCACATTCATACACGGGTAATGGTTTTTTGTCTCAATTTATTTCATTGACTCATTTATAATATTATGTACTAATTTCCTATTTATAAACGGTATATCATAAAAAAGTATTTACTTTCAATACTCCATTATTTAATTCATGGGGGTTTTATAAAAGTATAATTTATTATCATCCACGTACTTTTGATTTATAAATTACTAATGTTTCAAGGGCCTCATCTAAAATTTTATTTTTGATGACTTTTTTGACATGATTTCATTAATATGGTCGGTATAGTACCAATTAGATATTTAATATCATAGATTACCATTATTCCTATTATTATATCTGTGAATTTATACTATAATCCTTTTAATATGTTTTTATTATAGTGTTCCTTATGTCGAAAGGAATCTTCTTTACCTCCTTCATGACTTGTCAATTACACATTCATTTTAATTTTTTCCCTTTTAGGAAATTTTCTTCATAACAAGTGAATATATTGTTTTATACATTTCTCTCAAATATATTACTAATAAAATATCTATATTTTTATATTGTTAGAGAATTTTGTATTTCCCTTTAAAATTTCCACTTTTCTATGTACATGATATATGGGAACATTCATATTTATTTTCCAATGTCATGTATCTCCTAAAATAAATATTTTTAAAGAAATTAATATTTTCAAAATTACATAATTAATTATAATTAAATAATCTTATATGAATTTTTATTATAAAAAAATAAGTACAATACATCATTAAAAACAACCAGTTATATTTTATGAAGCACCACTGAAGTTGTTCTTTTTTGTTATTTCCTCCCCAAATCATTCACATGAATTATATACATCTTAATTCAATGTTAAATACTATTGTCTGATTCATAATTATGGAAGTAATTATAATTTTCAAACTTCATTAAGTGATAATCCTTATTATTTATTTCTTTATAAATCATCAATTTTGATTCGTTAGTCCCACTCAAGGGTTTTTTTAGGATGATTCTTTATATGTACTAACCTTTCTAAATTTGGTGGAAATATTTATGATATTCATTGTGTGAAACATTTTCATAGAATTACATACATCTATAATGATTTGGTTAAATATTTATATCTCATGTGATTTTATGTATGGGATTTGAACTTGAACGTAATACACTCTGTGACTTTTTCCACTTTGTATAATGAACCAAAAATTAGCCTAATCAAACAATATTATAAGACTAAAAGGAATATAATTATATATCCTTCCAATGAATTGGGTAATGACTTATATATCATGAGATAAAATTTAAAATATTTTTTTGGAAAATTAATGGACCAAGGGACTTTTCAACTATATTTAATGTAATGGGGAGTAAACTCATAACACCATGGGACTCTATCCACTATTATTATATCTGAAGTGTCCCTTGACTTATTCTTATGACGTCATGCCCAATATTATTTCTGAATACAGTATTAATTATTGATCTTCTAGTGTAATTTAATAATTTCATGTTTCCATGATTATGATCGTCATCTTTGTAATATCTTGTTTTTTCACATGACTCTCTTGTTGTGATTTATTTCCATGTTTATTCTATTACTATGACTTCTAGCACACCCATTTCCATATGTATTTTCCGAATGATATACTATCTAGTTCTAGATATTATATGGGTGTAATGAGTATAACTTTTGAGTTTTGAATAAGGATTTTTTCCATTCGTATGACGATGTATTTTTATGTATAATCTTCCAAATACACTAGACATATTGATCCATTGATTGAATTTGTTAAAAAACAATGTTATGAATCATGAAATAATATGTTTTTAACTCTTGGTTGATTATTAATATTAAATATTATCTATAAAAAGGATAATATAATAATGATCTTGGGAAAATGGTCTAGTTATTGTAATTTCAGTGCAGGTCCATAAATATTATGTACTAATTATTCAACTTATTTTTTTATCTAATTAATTGAATAAGTGAGGAACCATAATTCGGAAAATAGATATTGAAAAAATTAGTGAATCCCAATTTCATTTACCAAATTTTAATCTATTGATTGGTTAAATATCATTGCTAAAATAATTTTTTTAAATAAACATAAAGGTTAGAATATCATTCTGAAATTTTCATGTTATTTTGTTAGTTGACCATAAAATTGTTTATTATTAACTAGTAATTTTATCTTAAGAAATGCATAGATATTAAATATCTATTTTTTGACATTTTATTTCCAAACTTTTAAAAAAAGACTATTTTATAGATTTTAGGAATTTTATGGTTTCATGTTATCATATTTCATTTGATAATATGTTATTTTATAAGGTTAATGATTTTTATTTTAGGATATTTTGTTATTAGTTATAAAATAATTATTATATTGAATATTGGGTATTTGATGTAATGAATAGGGAATCCATCAATGAAATATGGACCACAGGGGATACAAAATGTACTCTTTAATAATTGGTTCCAATTCTCTATTGAAAAAATAATTATTTGGTCTAAAGGTTTATTTCCCCTAGTAAAATGGGAATATAGTGTTATTGTTTGACCTTCCTAGGACCCCACATAGGTTTTTAACAATTATATTTGTTTCACCACATGATTTCTTCCAATGTGTCAATGGTTGATAATTAAAATTTATGGGGAATTCACAAAAAAGGTAATTCATGTTCCAATAATCTATATAAAATAAATATATAAACACCAATAGAAAACATATTCATTTGAAATAAAAATATAAATTGATATTATAAAATTAAAAGAATACATTAATAAAATTCTCAGCAATACATAATGAGTATAAATAAATCATTATTAGATAAAAATATAGACGACATCCATTAATGGGAAGAGAAAACCATATAAACATGTACTCCTAATAACCTTTGTCAAAAATCTCCAATAAAATCTACCCTAACTCTTCTATAGATATACTCTTGCAGGTATATGGATACAATGTTTCATGAAAAAACATATGGATGTGCAGTTATATATATAACATGAAATTTCATATATGAGGTTGTGTATGATATTTCTCAAAATGAAATCACATTTGATTATAAATGGTAATGATAATAAATGGTTTTCATAAAAATGAAATAAAATCATAATACATATTCCTAAAAACACTATAAAATACCGCTAAAGGATCAAGAAGGTAAAATTAATGACAAGGATACTACAACATCAATGAACTATATAAATCATTACCCATGACTCTGACACAATTTAGTACCCAAATAAGGATTCCAATTCTTAGAAGACATATTGTATTTATATTATTGAAATTTTCATATTTTTTCCAATATTTTTATATACCCCTTGGGGTTACAATATTTGTTTATCAATATAATATCTTATGATTTTATTATAATGAAATAGAATTTTGATATATCATTTAATATATGATAAGTAATTAAAAATGATGATTCATAATAAAAATTTTCATCGCACTGAAAATTAATTTGAAAGTATAATCCAAATATAGATAATAATGGTTCAGTGACTATTATATCAACATAAAAATGGATTAGGATAAGTCTACTATTAGGGTGAGTAATCTATCAATAAAAATATATTGAATTAATTATAATAACATTTCTTTATAAAAATGTATGTATCTATATGATAATTTTAAATGATATTATAACAAAAGTATTGAAATTGAAAATGAATTAGTGGGATTTGCAACACATACATTTAAATATACCTTCTTAATTTATGAAAATTTCACCATAAACCCAAATAATCATCATATAGGTGTTACTGGAATTAATTTTTATTGTAAAAATGGGCTTATTTATTTTCTAGGGTTATTGAATGGGATTATGGGAGGGTATTAATCGAAATTGATTTCTAATTGTTTATTAATATCAAAATATTGGCCTTGTATATATATTTTGTGAAAAATGAAAACTCATTATCTTACCCATAAGTTTATTTCATGGTCCTTTTCATTTAATTTTTTTTTGAATTTTAAAATTTTGGAACTGAAAAAATTTAATGCATAATACTCTAGAAATGTGAATATTATTTTTCCATAATATCAATTTTCAACTATTAATTATACTTTAGAAAATGGAACATTATTTATTGTTTTATTAATTCGTTTTCAAAACATTATAATACGTTATATCAATAAAATGAATTATTTTCTTATTAGCACACTCAAATTATTTCTAAAATCTATTCAATATCATATATATTCCGTAATGTTAACTGTATATTATTATCATATTTTATAAATTAATAAAAAATAATTCATAAAAAATTTATGAAAAAGTTATTTATTTAATAATATGATTGTGATTATTTCAAATCTAATGTCTTTAAAAATGATATCATTTTCCATTCATGATAATTTCAGTTTTTAAATAAAAATAGTTTTTTATATCTAAATCATGTGATGAGCATACAAATTCTAATCACTATATCATACAGTGATTTCTATTTTTATTCTAAGTTATTTATATATAAATATAATACTATATATTTATAAATATAAATATTTACATATTTATTAATTAAATATTAATCAAATGGATTTATTCATTTAATTAATCATTTTTTTTGGAAAAATATTGAAATATTATTATGATGGCTATATTACCCAATATATATTTTATAGCATCCCAGATCCGAGTCCCACCCCTATGTTCCCCAAATCGGTTTGGTCACATAAACTCAATTGCATTTCCCTAAATTCAAAAGGCTTTCGACTAGGAGCGAGGGTTAAGGTAATACATTGGAGAAACTATTCCCTCATTGGTAGAGTTTACATAGTTGAATGTATGTATTAAATAATAGAGGAAACAGTAATACCACAAAAGTTATCAATGGAAGACGAAAAGAAAATCCTAAAAAAAGCCACAATATATATATTTATTTATTTATTTTTGATGTATGTCATATGTGTGTAAAAAAATATCCAAAAAAGTCATAATTATAGAAAGCGATACAAAAACCAAAATTACAAAAGAACCAATTAAACTCCAGTAGCATCGCAAGCCTCAGCTTGGTCTCATGCTCTCCAACTCCAATAGAAATCAAGAATCTGATGAGGATGGGATTTTGCCCATATCTATACCTATAGTCATTTAATCTATTTGGGTCGATAACATGACCCAAAATGGTGTGAGGTTAATCTTAGTAGGGAACCACCAAAATATTTGTGCTTAACTGTCAGTGAATATATATTGGAAGTAATATGTAGAAATGCAACAATAAACTAGGACGTACTCATAATTAAACAATACTATATTAAAAATTTCCATTCATTTACTCTTATTATTCACCCTTTTAATCATCTAATATCAGGATCTAGCCTAAGCTCTATATCCCCCTATGTAATAGTAATAAAATAGATGTCTCAAAAGTCCATCTAAACAGTCATATAAGACTTAGTCCATGCTTATGCATTGTCTTAGAAGAGTAACCACAATCATTAAATCATTCATAAACAACCCAATATGAAATCTATCATATTATAACCCCTTTGGTCAAAAATAGCACTAATCATTCACAAATGACCACCTAGGTACCTGTCATGGTCAATACCTCTTGCTCAACATGGAATCAATTAATTATAAACAGTCTCTTGGTTGGCTCTCAGGGTCAATAATCATGGGTCAACATAATATCAATAAATTATAAAAAACCTCCTTGGTAACATGTACGGTGAATACCCCTGGGTCAACATAACATCGATATATTATAAACAACCAACTCGATAACTCTCATTATCAATACACCTGGGTCAAAAATTTACACCAAGGCTCTCATTGTTCTGTATAAATAATATGGAAGTCCCCAGAGTCTTCTTGGTCCAAGTATATCACAGTCCCTTAGAATAAAATACTATACATATAATATCAATGGAACTTAGGTAATATGAAACTCATGCATGATTAATCATCAATGAGCATATCACGTGCATTTTATATTATAAATCAAACTCCAACCTAATCACCCATGGCATGGGAAACAAGGAAAGCCTAATATTCATCCAAAAATATACATCCATAAATAATCAATCACCATAAACACACCCCTAGGGTGTCCCATTAAATGGTATCAAAACTTATTCATAAGAAACAACCCTTTATCAATCAATAAAACCATAGTATGTAATTAAAAGGGTTAAATTAAAAATCAAGCAATACACCAATCATGGGTATGCAGCACTTATAGAATATATAATCCAACAAAAAACAATTAAAGGCACAAACGACCTACCTCGATGTCTCACGATCAATGTACTTGAATATAGGCCCTTGAATCGGCCATGATTGGGGTAGATCTACAAAAATAAGAAAAATACTCTACCAATAATTAATAACAAGTGAGGAAAAATCAGGAAGAAATTATCTTAGGGTTTTGAGAACTCAATGGTGGGATTACAATGCACCTAACGATGCCTCAATCAGCATTGAGGCAGAGAATAGGGGGTTTGATCTTCATTCGTCATTGTGATCCACTCTTATATAAAACATTGGGAAAAGAAGATGGTTCCAAACATGAGACGTGAAGTCACTTTGATAAATCAAATAAAATGAAATATACACTGCATGTTTATTAATAGTACACATTTTATACTAGCCTCAACTGGCCCTCATCATAAGCAGCCTCCTAATTAACCATGGGGCCATGTACTCGGCTATTACACGACCAACACATGGTGTTATGCGGCAAGCTAAGAATATGGTGTGTACTCAGAAGTACATGGAATGTACATTGAAAATTCCCTTTTCTTCCTTTTACATAAAAAATGATATCAATATTCATACCTGAAATATGAATCTGGGTTATTAAAAACATCCATTTTAAAGAAATTTGTCACTGAATTTCCCTTCTAAGGGTGGTGATGAATAATATGTGAACAACTCAGACCATTAAGATCCCACATTTGCCTCCCTCTCCTATGTCTCACTCTTCACATGCATGTGCTACCATATCACCCATATGAGAGGAATAGACTGGCCATGGAGAACCATTTTAATGAGATCCAAATTCTGAATAGGGTTCTCCTCAAATGATTTATCCACCTCCAACTTAACCTCCTCTGGTTATAAAACCTGAGATAGGTATGGAAAGTAATTTCATACTGTAGAATCACAAAATATGTAGTGCATAACCTAATACCTGTGAGGTAACTAAAACCTATAAGAAACCTTCACGAGTCTCTCCAAAATCTAAAATGGCATTACATATCTCGGTGATAGCTTCCCCTATATCCTAATTCTCATGTGTTCCAACCTCTACGTGACACCTAGGAAAACCTCCTCTCTGGTTTGAAACTCGACATGTTGTCAATTTCGATCAACATAAGATTATTAGTTAGATTATGCAGTATATATCCTCTTCTTAATCAACTCAACCTACTCAGTGGTCTCCTGGATAAGATGTGGTCCTAGTATAGCTGCCTCTTTTTACTCCATCCAACATATGGGTGTTCTGAATGACCTATAGAAAAAATACTCAGAAGGTTCCATCCAAAACATTTCCTAAAAATTATTATTATATGAAAATTCTGCTAGGGGTGTGTTTCTCTCCAAAGATCGCCTAAAATCTCGGACACATGCTCGAAGCATGTCCTTCAAATTCCGAATCATGAACTCAAGCATTCCATCTTTCTAGGGAAGGTATGTTTCACATAGATGTAAATGCGTTCTCAAAGCCCTTGGTAGTCCCTTCTAAATACAAGAAGTAAAACTAACATCCTAGTCTGAAACGATTGTGAGTGTAACCCACATGAAAATGTACAGTCTCTTAGATGTACAACATTAAAATATCATCAACATAAAATGTGTCCATGATCGATAAAAAATATGAATACTTTGTGAGTATAATGGAAATAATCCATTAAAAATATTTTCCTTTGGGAATCATTGGTAAACCGTCCCTAAATCCATCGCAACATCATTACACTTCCACTCATGAATGGGTTACTACTGTAAAATCCCTTATAGTCTCTGATTATGTTCCTTCACCTACATAATTTTGAAACATCTCATTGAAAAAAAACTACATCCCTCTTCATTCATGACAAAAAATAATAAATATGTAGATCTCGATACATCTGGGTGGCACTAGCATGAACTGCCAATACAGAGGCATGAAAATATCACAAAATCTCATCATGTATATCTTCTGAAATCAATACACATCCAGGAAAATGTAAATCATCATCCATGCCTATGTTACACCTAGGATTAGGGACCTCACCTTACACACTCTCTCATATGACTGGGCCTTTGAAATCAGATAGATGCCCCATTCGCACTCGTTCCAGTAGTGTAGAGGATACAACAAAAGGGGAAGGAAACATCTACTAATGATTGTCATGTATCTCCAAATGCATCTTAGAGAACATATCCATAAGCTACCCATCTCTATTATCCTATTGTAGTTATTGTATCTGAGTCCTCCTTCTCAACGATTCATCCATTATGTTGCCTTTTTCAAGCGTGTAAGCGAGCTCATAGCCAAAAGAACAAACGTACTCAACCCACAGCCGATGTCTCCAATTAATATCTTACTTTTTAATGATATAATTGAGTCATTTGTGGTTTTAGTATACAATGAAATTATTTCCCCAAAAATAATGTCTCCAATAGAGTAATGTAGGATCAATTACAACTATCGTGGGGTTGTGCGTCATGTAGTACCTCTCATGTAGTCTCAACAACTGAGACTCATATGTAGTGAATCTTTACCCTAGCATAAAAACTACTTGCAGCCTGATTAGTGACGCATCCTAGTAAATAGTGTAACTCTTGCCTTGCTATTGAAAAATGTTCATCAGTGTGGAAGTCAACCTCCCCTTTATCTCTTAAACGGCTGAATCATAGAAATCTGTTCACATGTACTTCAAACACTTTTTTGTCAGGCCCATCAGAGGTGTTGTTATGCATGGAATGTCCTGTATAATGTGTCTGTAGTAACCATCCATCCCCAGAATTCTCGATACATCAATTATGTTATTTGGATACTCCAAGGAAACTACCACTCCCAATTTATATGGTTCTACTGATACTCTTATCTCTAAGATTACATGACCCATGAAGTGAATGTATTCTATGAAAAAGTGAAATTTTGAGAGGATGTCATATAACGGATGCTCACTTAGTGTATTCAATATGTCCTCAAGATAGATGGCATGTTCATGTACTATGTGATATTATTCAAATATATCTTCAATAAAAACAACCATAAAGGAATCCATGTAAGGATGGAACACTCAGATAATCAATTCCTTGAAAACTACTCTGGTGTTCGTTAGACTGAATGACGTAACCAAATACTCATATAGACCATAACTTCTCTAAAAGGATATAAGATCTATATCTGATAGTATTATGTGACACTTATGATAACTGGATCTGAATTCAATCATCGAGAACACTCAAGCTCCTCGATGTTGATAAAAGTGATCATAAATCCTCAGAAAGAGATATCGGTTATTAACTGTCAACTAGTTCATCTTCCAATAATTCACACAATGTATGAGGTTATTATCCGACTTCTTCCTAAAAAGTTCATTCAAACCCCCAAGGAGAGGAGTTGGATAAGATTAAACCCTTTTCTTGTAACTCCCCTAACTAATTCATGAGATCCTACAACTCTAGTGTATCTATCCTATAATGTGGAATGGAAATCGGTACCAGTCCTTGCATAATCTCAATAGAGAAATCTACCTCTGTCTTTGGAGGCAAACCCAAAAAGTCACCTAAAAAGGCATCCATGAGATGATGAAACACTAGAGGAAATTTCAATTATTAAGTCATTGGGTCATCTAGATATAAACTATCAGTCATTAATTTAATTCCACCTATCCCATGACTCTCGGGTCTATCTTTTCCCTTTGGGACATCCCATTTTCTCTTGTGTAGAGGAAATCCTCCCTCTCGTGGTGTGAAACTAACCCTATGGTAATAGCACTCAAAAAAGTCATGAAAGGTGAGAAATCAGACCATTCTAAGAGTGGCATCAAACCATGTCATCTCTAAGATGTATAGGTTCCATAAGAATTAACACCCCCCAATGTCGATAGGGAAATTCTAACAATGACATACACATGCCATCCTAATCCTCAAATGAGTGTCCAAATTCATAACATCATCAGATGTAATGATACAGAGCACAAGGATCTCTAAAATGGAAACATATGTAAAACTACAAGAATCTCGTGTATGATAAAGAGAAAAATCTATAACTCACCCAACTAGAATCAAAACATTAACAATTTATGTTATGGGATCATACTCTTAATGGGAATGTTCCATCATAAATGTCTGACCAATACCATGACCATGTGACCCTAACTGGGTACCCTGAGTAGATCCACCATACTATCACTGAAAACCTATTGTCTAGCTACCGTATCTAGGACCACCTCCTCGACCTAAATGGTCTGGTGAACATTGGTTCACAGACTGATGACAAACTGGTGGTACTTCTCCTAAATGGGGAGTCATAACAGATCCCTTCTTACTCACTTATGGTGAAAACATATAGAAAAAACACTGAAGATAACCGATCATTCTGGAAGATCAGCACTCAACTTTGTCTATTGGGAATTGTGCTCTTGTGTCAGCACTCTTCCCATACTAGTAGAACCTCACCTAGATTCTAGAAGAAAAATCACGTGAATACTGGAAAAGGTGGTTTCTATTATATATCGAAGGAGTACCAGCCCTGTATGTCGAACCACCCTAGCTCGTAACTCTAAACACCCTCAGACTGTACTTGATAATCAGTGTCTAATTTTAAATAGTAGTCATTTATGTCAACTTGAAAACATTGACATGTGATTGGATTTCATACGAGAGAC
This sequence comes from Viscum album, assembly GCA_963277665.1. NCBI lineage: Eukaryota > Viridiplantae > Streptophyta > Magnoliopsida > Santalales > Viscaceae > Viscum > Viscum album. The sequence continues at coordinate 232,143,500 of OY728157.1, read as the reverse complement.
CATCATTAAACAACCTAGCTGGTGATAACTCATCACCTCCTGAAATATGTGTGAACTACTGAATCACTTTAAAGCGAGAAGAATAATCCATCACTGAAAGAGTTCCCTACATCAATGCACGAACTCCCAAGTTTGATTGTCCCCCAACGACTCAGGGTAAAAGTAATAATAGAAGGTCATATAAAACTCTTCGCAATCCATATCTAAATGATGTCCTACCTATGAGATAACATCCCTCCATATCTTTGTGGAATCACCTAGAATTTAAGTTGAAAGCTTCACACACCTCTAATGTAGAATCTTTAGATGCCCAACGATAGAAAGAATGTGCTCCAATCATGACTCTAGAGCATGTGTTCCTCTATCCCCTTAAAACGTGGGAGGATGCGGCTACGAGAACACCCTCATCAACTCTTCCATAGTTATAGAAGGTGATGGTGCTCCCTAAAATGTCTGCATCATCCTCATAAAGCCATAAATGAACTTTGCATCAGTAAATTTTTAAGGTATAATAGCTGGTTCCAAGACTGGAATGACAGGAGGATCTTCTGGTAGTCCCTCATCTACCATTTTTGTAATTTGTTCACTGAGCTGTACCAGGTGTACAACTGGAGGATGTCATGGTGGCATGAATCTGCAATGTCAATCACACACCATAGTACAAGATTATCAAGGACTATAATATAGAAGTAAAAAATAGAATAGGAGAAGGAAACAATTCAAGGTTTAAAACAGTGGGTTACACGGTGTGTAGAACCACTACACTATGTGTTCCCTTAAGCCATAACATGGGCGTGTAATTATAACAACATGGTCATGCAACACCCTATACATAAGACATGTTCCTCCTAAGACATCGAATGTACATGACTATACCCTCATTCCCAGGTACATCTACATGACTGGAACTACATGGTCCTACTGGTGTAACACTACATGGAATTTTCACCCTAGACATGATGTGTACAACAATAGTTCTATCCAGCCATGTCTTCAGTCACACGGCCAGATACATGGCCAGTATCAGCTTGGTGTGTACTCATAGTACATGGTCTGTTCTACCAAGATTTTACCATCCTCGTACCAATGCACACATTTTTAGTCAAATAGTCAAAAACTACACATCATTTACATATGATACATAGCACTTACAAAAGAAAAGTCCTTTATTATAGAATATAAGAACACATGGTGTGTGTTCATAACATCACACAATGTTTTCTATAGGTTTTCTAGGATATATGCATTTGAATCTTTTCTAGAACCCCCAAATTCTCAAAATATGGCCATGGCATGCCATGTTCCAATCTGTGAGATCCCATACTCCCTAAAAATCAATGTTTGGAATCCTTAATCTTGTCATATTTTCACAAAATTCGATTAAATAACAAACATGATCCACCAAATTCTGATCCAATATGGACCGTAATAGCTCCGGGACCAAAGCATGGTGTCTATCCAGAAGAAAAATTCCATATAATAATACCCTATTAAAATAGAAGGAATTTCTATCATGACATCTATCACAACCGCTTGCATATCTAGCACAACATATATCACAAAAACACGCAATCATTAATGAACCCTAAATGGAATGACAGTAATGCATGACATGTGATATCATGGAAGTGCTTATATGATGCATGAGATAGAATACCCTCTTATCTTTAGGTTTCAATATAAATAGAACCATAATGATATCTTTCATAAGAGAACAAACATGTGTTTCACCCAACAGTGAAATCAAATCAACTATAAAAATTTCAAAACTAGAAAATTACAATATTAAAGGTAACATTGTTTTTCCCTATACATGGGTGAGCTAATCCAAGGAATAAGAAATTACCAAACTCAATTTCCATCCCATCCTAGTGTATTGGCTCCAAAATTTAAGGCAATGAAAAAAAATAACCTCCTCTAATACCACTTGGTAATGTCCCGGATTTGGGTACCACCCAAAACTTCCCCGAACCGGGTTGGTCACATAATCTCAAGCGCATTTCCACAAAAATTCAGAGGCTCCCGACTAGCAATGAGGTCTATGGTAAGACATTGGGGAAACTATAATCTCAATGGTAGAGTATAAATAGTGAGATCTAAATATTAAACAAAAGCGGAAGAAGTAACACAAAAAATGTAATAAGTGAAAGAAGGAAAGTAAATCCTACAGAATACACAATATATATATATATATGAAGCATGGAATATGTATCTATGAAAACAGCCAAATAAGTCACTATGCTGTAATGAAATATAGAAACAAATTTAAATATTATACAAGTAAACTCTAGAATCATCTCTATCCTCAACTTGGTCCCATTCTCTCTGACTCCAATAGAAATCAAGTGCCTGATGAGTAAGGGTTCTTTCAATTATCTATACCTAAAATCAAAAAATATATTTGGGTCCAAAACATAACCCAAATAATGTGTGAGATGAATCCGAGTAGTTTACCACCAAAATATTAGTTTCAAACTATCAGTGAATATTTATATATAAAGTAATATGTAGAAATGAAGCAATAAACTAAAAAGTAATCAAATGAAATCAATATTACAGTATTAAATTACATTCATTTACATTTATTATTAATCATTTGAAGAATGTAATATCATGATATTGCATAACCTCTATATCCATATATTTAATAGTAAGAAAACAAATGTCTTAAAATACTTTATAAACAATCATGTAAGACCGAGTACATGCTTTTTCTTTGGCATGTAATACTGATCACTATTATTCAATCATTTGTAAACAACCATCTGGGAATGTTCTCATATTCAAACCCATTTTGTCTAACATAGAAATAATCATATAAAAATGACCACCTTGGATGCTCTCACAGTCAATTATCTGGGTCATCAATGCAATAGTAAATTATAAACAACCTCCTTGGAAGCTCTCAGAGATAATACCCCCGGGTCAACATAACATCAATACATTATAAACATCCTCCTGGGTATCTCTTATAGAAAATACCCTTGTGTCAACATAACATCAATAAATTATAAAAATACCTCATGGGTAGCACTCATAGTCAATAACCCTAGGTAAAACTTCTATAAAAAGGCTCTCACGATCCTGTGTATAAAATTTGGAGTCTTCCAGGTTCAAGGCTCGCATGGTCAATTTGAAAAAATAGTCCTCATATAATACAAAATAAGTTCATGAAATATTAAACTAATACATGGATAATCTTTCATAAGCATATCAAATCTTATTCTTTTAATCAATCTAACTCCCACCTAATCAACCAAGGCATGGGAATCAAGGAAATCCTAACAGAAATACTAAACCAAACAACCATAATCAATCAGTCAAGGGAAGCACAACCATGGGGTGTCCTGTAACATGTTATTTAACATTATATAGAAGCATCAACAATTTATCAATCAATGAAACCATGGTTGGTAATAAACAATGTTGAATTCTAAATCAAGAAATACACCAATCATGGGTATTTAGAAATCTTAGAATATATAATCCAAAGACGAACAACGAATGGCCCAAACCACCTACCTCGATGTCTCTCCATTGATATAACTGATCTTCAGCCCTTGAATCATCTTAGATTAGTGTAGATCTACAAAAGGTGACAATCACTCAACCTTTAATAACTCACAAGATATCAAGAATCTAGTAGAATTGCTATATGGGTTTCGAGAACTCACCAGTGGGATTCCAATGCATCTGATTGAATCTCAATCAGAGGTCAGATAAATAATTAGTTGTTAAATCTTCATTCTTTGTTTTAGTTTGCTCATGTACGTAACACTAGAATCATAAGAAGGATCTAGACATAAGACACGACCCCACTCTAATATATCAAACAAAAATAAAACTACATGACGTGTTCATTTATAATACACAACATGTATTTGCCTCAACTTGCCCAGATATTAAGGGGTCTTCTAGGTCACTATACAACCAACAGGTGGCTCTACATGGCCAGCTAGGTACACATCATGTACTCATAAGTATACGACATGTACTATGAAAATACCATTTTCTTCATTTTCCTAAAAAATAACCACAAATCAAGATCTATACCATAAATGATGATAATGGTTCTAAAATATTTTTATTATTATAACATCATAATATCATTCATATTCTTATATAAGATCATATAACAAATATATTCAATTTATTCTTTATTCCAACATAATATGAATTTCATTATATATTTTTCATTCATATTGATTATGATCCTTCAGATTTAAAGATTGTTTTTGTTCATAATATCACTATGTGTTGTCTTCCTTGAGTTTCAAACATTGTTGTGATTGCAGTTTTATATTTTTTCATTTTACTATGTGTTCATCCACTATGATGATATAATTTAATGTGCATTGATCCATATGTTTATGTTGTAATTTTTATTTACTATTGTATTATATAAGATGTTACATTGTCCCACAAAAATAATTTCTTCCAAAAAATTTACGGTGTTGATTAATACATGCAAATGCGAGGGTAATAACTAATTATTTCATCATTAAGCTACCTTGTTTCTATTTGTAACTCTTGATTCCTCTAATTAACAGCCGCCTATATTTTTTCATCTTTTATAATTCCATCACTCTTGCTTCAATAATCTATAAATGATTTTTATTATAGGAAAATTAATGTTTTAGCTCTGTTTCCACAGAGTTCAATATGTGTGTTGGGTAAGATATGTACTTCTTTTTCCTTGAGAAATTTAACATATTGTTTATTTTATAGAGGTTGAGTGGAAGTAATAAATAATAATTTATAGATATAGTTTTTATAAAATTCATGAAATACCAATTTACATCATATATAACTCCCCCTTCTTATAAAACGTTATATCTCCCTTCCAAGGTGATACATTCATAATGTCACAGTCACCTATAAGAAATTCTATGTCCTTCCTCCTTATATTATTATAGAATTAATTCTTCTCTATTAAGTCTTGATGTGATAGTGGATAGATGAAACATACAAAAAATTCTTAATGAGTTATCGACTAACTAGTATTATTACCCCAATTGCATCCTAATAATATATAGTATCGTATATTTTTCAATTCAATTCCTCATACAGTTCTATTTTCATATTTTTATAGACTTTATTTTTTTTATTTCCCAATGAAGGTAGCTAGAGGTCTAATGTTCCTTAAATAATGGTGATCATGACCTCAACATGAATTCTATGATTTTAATGGTCTTCTGTGACCACCCATCATTTTTAAAATGATTAGAATAGCTAAAATGTATCTCAGAGTCTAAATCCATTGATTACTCAACCAATGTTTTGATTTATTAGAGGGTCACAATGAGATAAAATTGATAAAGGTGTACCATGAATTTGAAATCATCATTTCTATAGATCTATACAATATTTTCACGAAATAAATCCTATTTTTTTTATAAAATGCACATAGTTTCTAAATTGATCCAAAATAATCCATATAACATATTTTTATCTTAGATGTTTTTAGTAACCCAATGTCCAAATTCATTTAAATTCTTTCGCAAATCAATATTGGAATAGAGAGATATTTTATGAAACCGTATAGAAGTTGTATCTCATCCTTTACTAATTAGCATACTAAGTTTCTTCACACATAGTCTATAATTTATTGCTTTACATATTCCGATGAGAATAGATATTTTATATCTTTATACTTCTTAATAATACCACGGCGAATAATGATTCATGATCATTTAGTTTCATCTAGAAATTATATTTGTACCACTGGTACTGATGAAACACAAAGCCTCTTCTCAAACATCATCAAACAATCAACATATTTGATATTTGTATGTATCTCACCTTCTAGGTTTATAATATTTTTTGGTATGACCTTTTTTAATAACATGATATTTTAATATATATATATATATATACATATATATATATCCCTAATTAAGAAAAATATGTTAGATATATTTCTCCACATGAAATGTAATACTAAAGAATATCGTGTTATGTTTACACTGTTAAAACCAATAAATTATATTATAATGTATGAATTTGAGTAACCAAATTATGAAATACATATATGTGTCTGTGTTTATATACATAAATCTATTTTATAAAAATATAATTACATCGTTCTTTTATTTATGAATACATATTTTTACGTACTAAACATTATATTAAATAGAAATAAGTTAAATATTATTAAATTATTAATTTAATAATTTATTTAATTGGTTCATTATTTCGAGCTCTATTATATCTTATTATAAATAATGAATTAGAAAAACTGCTATTTAAAAACTATTTTCCTATAAATACTTTTTTATTGTAATTTATTATTTATTTAAATGGTAAAACTTAAAAATTATTGAAATTTATTCTGAAAAAATAAACATCATTTTTGAATTTATAATTTCAATATAATTTTATGATTTATTTTTGGTCTTTTTTCTTAATTTTTTTTATAAAAATGTGAAAAAATAATTATATATGTTACATGACATTTATGAATGTAATAGTGTATAAGAGTGAATTTTAAATCACTAAAACCTTTAATTGTGTGAAATAATTATATTATAAGTGATTTTATAATTTAAAAAACAGTAGTTTTATTTTATAAACCCATATTTGACATTTTAGATCTTTTTTTATATTTAATAAATATCTTACATTGTACATTAAATAATTTAAAATTAATTTTTATAACTTATATATGATGAATAAAAATAAATTATATCAATTTTAGATTTATAATTTGACAATGACATCATGAATAATTTTTAATGTTATTTTAAAAATATTGATACTTTGATAAATAGTGAAAAATGCTGATTTGAATAATACTTTCACTTTTATGAAATTTTTATAAGAAAATTATGTTATATTTTTTGAAACCCATTTTAGAAAAGATAATAATATAAATTGAAATCAATAATTTTAAAATAATATTTTGATATTAAAAAACGTTTCTTATCATTTATTAATATTTAGGTATTACTTTAATGAGTACAACCTTTCGTTAATTTCTTTTAGTATAGTTTTCCCACTGTGGATTTATTTTTTTGAAATATTTAATTGTAAATTAATCCAAATTTTAATTATAATACCACTTTAATTTCAATATAGTCAATAATAACGGTAATTTATCATAAGGAAAAATATAATGTTTTAAATAAAATTCTAAAAACGGGATTTTATATACTATATGCGCTAATACTAAAATTAATTTCTATATATCAAAGATATTTTATTTTATAGAAATAATATAATTTTTTTTAATAATCATCTAAAAATTAGTAATTAATGTAAATTTTATTTTTAAACATTAAAATTACTTTTCAAAGAATAATGTTGTGTAACCACAGTATGGATATAGTATAATAAAATTGGTTTAACATAGTGGATGTTGTTGAAACATGTGGAAAACATGTGTGATATTATATGGTGGAATAATTCCTTTCTATATATATATATGAAAAACTAACTTATTTTATATTTTTGGAGACTTTAACCATAAATAATTTAGATATAAATTTTATAAATAATGAGTTTTTACCAAATTACCTTTTTATTCACTTATAATAGGAGACAACTTCGAACCCATCTCTACACCCATTCCAAATCATTGTATCAAACAAAACTCTAATCATGAGTATCTAAAAATAATCTACATGATATTTATTCTTTATCTCACCAAAATAACATGTTTCGGAGTCTTAAGTAGTAACCCATGGAAGAACATCTAATAGAGAGGTAATACCATCAACCCAACTTTTCTTGTAATTTTAATCTTCTATACCCAAAAAATAACCTCCATAGATGATGGTATGATGACAGATGTATTTTTACTATTATTAAGTTTCAGTATAATAATGTAATATCAATTTCACAATTTTCTCCAAAATCATTAGTAAAATGTAAAGCATCATCAAATATGTGGGTAAACTACAGCCTCCACGGACAATGTTTCAAATTTTCCTTCACCACATTAAATGATATATTCAAAAAAATTATTTAATTAACTAATATGATATGTTTCACAAAAATAATATTATCTAACTATGAATTCCTTGTTCTATTTGTGTCACTAAAAAAAATGGATGTAGTAACATCAACCACCAAAAATAGACATAAATAGATGCCCTTAAAAATTTGGATATATTTTTAAGAAAACATTTGAAATTGTATGTTTAATTTCTTAAGGTATTTAAAAATGAAATAAAAACAAATAATTAGGAAGATATTTATGTTATTTTCAAACACCATTTACCATAGTCAATAAAATCATAATTTTTATGATGAAATTACTTGAACAACACATATAAAAAATTTAATTGAAATCTATATTAAGGTTATTTACCAAAAGATAATAGGTGGTCCAAAAAAATTAAATATACTTGGGTATAATTATCTATATATATATAAGTATCTTAAAATAATTATTTCTGAAGTTCAGTGAAATCCAGATGCACTATTAGACATATTTGTGGATTTTTCTACACGATTTCTCATCATTGAGACATGATTTAATGTTATATAAAAAATTATTTTTTTTGTGGTATATATTGACGAAAAATGTATTTCAAAAAAAATAAATGATTTTATTAATTTATTTTATGGATTCATATGTTATTAATTCTTCCAATTACGTTGGATTCAAAAGATAATAATGTTTTGAGGGTTTCAACTCAAAATTTCTTTATTTGAGACCCATTTTATAGTGTGTAATTAATTTATTTTAAAAGATATGTATACTGAAATTTCTATATTTAATATCTTGTATTATCTTTATTCACGATATTTCATCTTCAACGTCAATTTTTATCCCATTAAATGGGGTTTTATTTAAATGTTTCTTAAGGAGTAAGGGGTGTTTGTTACCATCATGACTAGTCAGTTACTAGTTCTATTTATTTTTCTTCTGTTTACACAATATTCTTCTCAAGAAATTATCCAGTATTTATATATATTTACCACTTATATATAACTATTTTAACATATATTTCATTATTGGGGTTATTTTTGTTTTTAGTTACACTTGAAATTACCTCTTTTAGATAAAAAATAATCTATTAAATTTTCATATTTCTAGTCTAATGTCAATTATCACACTAATCAAAAGTTTATAAAACCATGAATATCATATAAGACCCATACTTATATTATAGAGAATCCTATTGGTAATGTTCTTATTTTATGGAAAATAATGATATCATTCATTCATTAAATATATCCTTATATATTATATATATCATTACCCTAGTGGTTAAATTTTATTGTTTCTTCTCTTAAATATTTTTCAGCAGTTTCCTACGTTGGAACTCAATGTTAAAGACCTCTATCCCTTTATCATTCATAAAATTAAAATTAAATTTTATTCATTTTACATTTGATAAGCCTTATTATTTTTATTTTAGTTATTCATTTAATCATATTTATGAAACCTACATCATTATCATGGGTTGATTATGATTATGGTTTATGTATGGTTTCTTTTCCTCATGTGTCACACATATGTGTGATTTGCATTATGTTATATTGGTATTACAATTATATATATTTACATTACATTTTCTAACTATTTATGTCTCATGATATTTTATATATTGGAGTAGGGAGTCTTCTTATCCCTTATGGGAGTCTGAAAACTATATATTATGCATGAGCAGTTAACCTAAACAATTATTGTTATGTTCTTTATAGGGCCAAAATTATATATCCCACCAATTATTTGGAAAATATTTATATCCCATGAGATAATGTACATGAGATTATATATATAACCTAATCAACCATGGGACATTATGTACTTATTATATATGAATGGGGAGTGAACAAAATATATAATGGGTCTATGTCTACTATGTTAAACGTCATAGTGGGCCCTGAATTATACTTACGGTGTCTTGTCCTTTGTTTCTCCCTTATATAATATGATTCTATGAAATTATTTTTGAATTTACATATTTTATGTTTCCTTTATAATGATCATATTCTTTATTATATCATGTTATTCCTTCTGACTCTCATGTTATACTTTATTTCCATGATTATTCCCTTACTAGGATTTCTAGATTGCACGTATGATTATGTAAATTTCATATAATTCCCTGTATTATTTTAAGATATTTATGGATGTTAGTATCACTATGTTGGGTTATAAATATGTTTGATGTTTTTATTTATAAATTTATGTATTATTATGTCTAATATTTGAAATTCAATTGATTTTTATACCCTTCAGTTGTATTTTTGGAAGACTATGATAAGAATCATACCATGTTATGTGTTTATGAAATTTGCCACTATAGTTTGTGTAAATTTATGTTCTACTTATTATTTGAAATTAGGATGATATAAAATTAGTAAATACTCTATTGATTAGAATCTATCATAATCCAATGTATAGGAGACCTCCTAAAATTTTGTTAAAATAGATATTTTGTGCTTGTTTTGTAGTAAAATCATAATCATTATGCTGGATAGTGGGTGTAGGCTCAAGAACCAATGATCCTTGGGGTTAATAACCCAAATATGTCACATTATGGATAAATTCAACCATGACATAGTGCATGACCAAGAGGTATAACTATAAATATTGATAAACACTATTTGGAGATGTGGTCTAATTAATTATATTCCCTTTAAGAACATCCATGAAGGTTAGTTTTCTAGTTACGTTTAGAGATTATATGAAGGATTATAAGATAACCCATTTTAAAGTATACTAGTTTATAAAAATAGTGATATAGGTTGAATTAGAGGAATCTTGGGCTAGCATAGTGTTGAATTTTATAACAAAAATAATGTTTGAATCCCTTTTATGGTATTGATTATCATAATCTGACATTGATGATAAATGTTTGTAACTCATGTTAAACATTTTGGTTTTTGTGACTATGGGACCATAAGGATTTAAGACAACCCTTGGTGTGAGGGGATCTATAATATATACCTTGAGAAACAACCCATTTTAATTGAATACGGTCCATGAAATTTGTGACAATAGCAAACCGACTATCATGAATCGTGATTAGTAATGTCACCATTTATGAAATCTTAAGAACACCCAATAAGAGAATGGTAGATTCTCATGATGTTATAATAAAGAACATTATTAAATGAATTAATTTTAAATTTCATATATTTAAAAAATGTGATACGTAAAATTAGGTAAATTTCATCAATGTGGCTTAATGATACATTACATTTGGAAAAGTGGGTTATAGAGCATCATACTATCATAGGAATATTAAGAGGTAGGTTAGGATGATAGGATTGGAATGTGTGCATCCAAAAATCACCACTAGTAATATAATTTATTAATTGTTGAAAATATGTACAATACCAAACTTATTATCACTAACATAAAAATGTGTATCGTTTTAGGATACACTATGTATCCCCTGTCAGATATAACATGCCCTAAAAACATTCCTTCTTGAATCCAAAACAAAGTTTCAAAATATTATCATACAATCATTATTCCCTCAATGTTCTGATAATGATATCCAAATGATCCATGAAATCCTATAATAAATTTTAGTAAAATAAAATATCATCAAACAACACTATTACAAAATATTACAAGAACTGATTAAAGATTTATTCAATCAATAGTTAAATACAACATGAGCATTAGTGATACAGAATGGTATAACCTTAAATTTAAAAATTACCATTCCATATACTAAATGTTTTCTTAGGTATAACCAATATTTTAATCTGAACTGATGGTTCCCTAGTCAATTTTCATTCTTTGAAAACCAAAAATCTCCTTTGAGATGATCGAAGATATTATAAATCCTTAGAAACAAATTTTTTTTCTACTGGTCACCTAATTTAACATTACATATTCAATAAAAAGTGTGAGGCTTTTGAATTCCTTATTATGATGTGGATAGGAGAATCCAATGGTGAAATGCCAGTATAAATAAATCTATTAGTATGAAGATAAACAAATTTGACCTTAAGTTCTACCAATTATAATTTCTCTACATGATAAGATGATAAAAAATTGGTAACCATACCTAGTTTTAGGTTTATGGTAAACAAGACATCTCTCAATATTGGTAAACAAGAAAAATCCTCTATAAATATCTTATGGTATTCTCACACAATATTTTAATGTGGACTTCTAAAACTATGTCAAATTATATCTTCGATCATTTCCAAAAATGATTGGGGAAACCCCCAGTATAAAGAACAATAATACCCTCTCTCCTAGACCTAGAATCCCACTCACCCTATAATGAATTATTTATTCCATAATGTAATACATAATAAACTCAATAGAGATAATAATCAATCAAGGAATTAATAAATATCATACAATCCATACCACCAACTAGTTCAAAGATACCACATTATGCACCAAGAAAAACTCTTCCACCTCAGGGTTAGTAATTATCACTCGACATGTGGAACATTGAAAAACTTGTTTAGAACCTTTTATAAAGGAATAAAAAGATTTTAAAATAGTATCATAATATAAAAATGAATTCCCAACACATAAAATTAATATGAAGTTATAAAAACAAAGGTTGAACCTGTATCAAATAAAGGAACGACTACAGAAGTAGAAATAAACATCGTAACACTAATAGTAGTTATCCCTACTTTAAATTAATTTAGTGAAAACTATTCCTCATTAATTCATATGGTATCCACTCCTACTAGAGCATTACATCCATATTAACATCCCCCTTAGACTGATTATAAGACCCAGTACCCTTGGATCAGTTGTTAGAAACCATTTAATCCATTTTGAGGGTGGATCAATCCTCACATCCTTCGAACATCATTTCAAAAAAAATCCTCTTGTGGAATAATTTTCCAAATTGAAGGAAAGTACTAGGAGCCTCCATTAAATTAGTCATGGAATGAATATTCCATTCATAATGATATAAATTAACATGATATTATCCTGGGAAGTTCCTAAAAAATGGTGCATTTGAAAACTGACTACCATTGTTCATTTTCTTCAAGTAAATAGATACACCATGACAAATAGTAATACCAACCTAATCTCCACCCAATCCTAATTATCCAGCTATTCTGGGAAATACAAATTCTTCCTTATTGACTACCTCTAAATGGATAGAAGGTACATGAAAACTGTCATCGATTGTATATCAACCTTCTATCCCAACTCAAACGTCCCATCACTTATTTAATATTTTTTACTATGTCTAGTGACAAATACTCTATATCCCCCAAATTGGTGGAATAATATAAAATTTTATATTCTCTTTTCTCTTAGGCATGAAGCCCCCAAGTTTTTTCCCTCACAACATCTCTAGATAAAACAATGTTTTATATATTTTCATACTAAAATACTAGGTAACATCCTCATGAATCATAGCCCACATAATCGATCCCCAACCTTTATCACAGTCCCTTGGGAGAGTACGTGGAAAAATACACCTTATATAATTCTGGAGTTTTCATGACATAAAAGACCCTATCAATATACTAAATCCATTATTCAAATTATTGGGTAATTTTTCACTATTATAGATAGGGGCATAATAATTAGTAAACTTTGATCTATAACCCACAACTTTTCCTGGTTCTAAACACCTACTTGACCTGGAGTTTGAATATTGTGGATTAAATATTCTTATAGAGATGGGTCCACCAGAGGACATGCCTATAGAACTTATAAAGTATTTTCTTCTATTTAATTCAAAAAATAATTCTCAAAAACATTACATAACCAAAAAACAAAAAACCCATTAGTCAATATCAAATTCCAAAATTATGGAAAAACATAACATATCTACAACAATTTTATTTAATGAAAATAATTAAATTGATTTATTATGAATAAAATAAAAAACAAATGAAGAAACATGTTTTTTTAAATAGAACATATATTTGGTTCATTCTAATGGACACACACACCATGTCTCAATAATGGATGAAGTCTCCATCCACACATAGTAAATATGTTTCAGTTACATAATCACGGACTTTATGCCTCTTTTACGCAATTACTATCTAAATTATGATGGTCCTAACAGTAATCTATGAAGAGTGTAATCCAAACTGAGGAAGTTTCAAAACACATAAATTAGGGTAAAATCACTAAAAATATTTTAACTAACCAACCCATATATACTAGAAATGTCACCCATGATGGTACCTTATAGAAAACCAAGTTGTAGTAGCCTAGATCTAGTGTATACTTTGTTACATTATCATAGATACAAGGAATCCAATCCCAACAAATCTATAATATTATTAGTTAAGAGAACCAAATAAATAAATAATACCCATTTGATATATAGATTTAAAAAAAATTATAGAAATAGAATCACTTGTCATACTTTGACACATTCCAATCATTCTTCTACACATCATGGGGAACAAAAAAATTGGCGATCTCAAATTATCAGTAAGGATTATGTACAATAGATGTTATCATATATAAATCAACATAATCAACATGGAAAGGTAAATAACTAAACACAAATTACAAATAAATAATATGAAAATCATGATAATATAATTCATCATTATTATGTAAATCAAAATAAGTAAATAAAAATTCCATTTAATTAATAAATAAAAAATTAAAAGCATCAGAAGATAATGTCATTGTGAAAATTTTGTGGACAAGAATAACTAAATTCTTAATGATGAAATTCTTAATAACTGTATTTCATGTTCTCATGTACATGATACTCAACCTCCAATAACTTTCTCATGATGGGATAAAATAATACGTTTATATCCAATTAATCTGGCTAACTAATTTTTCTCATGATACTGTCGATCCATCAAGAGGATATATAATTATATCCACAAGCATAATTGAGTGACAAAATAATTCCTTATATATAGAATAATAAATTTAAATCTTTAATCAATATACCTTATCTTCAAATATCTATAATGATCATAGGATTTACATTTATCAATATTTCCACTATAAATAAAATAAAATTAAAAGTGAAAACCATATGTACAAAAATTATATTAATTAAAAAATAAAATTTTAAATAATACATTAATATTAAAATTTAATATAAATTTAATTTCCAATGTAATATGATTACCAAAAGGTTATGGTTTCAAGATAATGTTAACAATCAAAAAATAAAGTGAGACTGTAATATAATTATTAACTCATGAGAATTTTCATGTCATTTCCACATGGAAGAAATAATTCAAATTGAAAATTAGTATACAATGAATTATTATGGAATAATGAAATTTCATATCAAATTTGCTATATATACACCATATAAATAAATTTTTATTTTAACATTACAATAGTTTTCAATAAAGGGAAATTGAGATGAAGTGCCTTAGCTTGTTCCAAACTCATAACATTGGTTTTTTTTCATCCGGAATAATATACTCAGGTTCGATGTTTAAATTTATTAGAAATTATTCATAACTATTATTAATTTTTTCACTTATTACCATGTTATATACTATTATAGAATTAATCAAATTTACGTTGGGTGTTTCGATGATATATGAATTATGTGTCAAAAATGACTTTGTGGGTCAACTTTTGGTCAAAAATATCACTATTTATACATATAATGTATTATAATCATGAACTAATAATCATTTTTATAAATCAATTAAATTTTAAAACAAATATGAAAATATTTTTTTGAAAAATGAACTATGTTATGGTAATAGAGATGGTATGTCGTTTGTACGCATGAGTAACATTCCATTTTTTAATTGATCATTATATAAAATATGTAAGTAATATTTTATCCTTATAAACTCATCATAATATCATAAATAAAATAATATTTTGAAAAATATACTTCTATATGTCATCCATGTTTTATGGTGATGAAAAGAGAGTCACATTACTTCGTGAATGTGGGTGTCTACACGTAAGTGAATAATGTTATAATCTTTCATGGAGTGAAAATATAGGAACAAAAATGTTATATTTTATTTTATGAATAGAAAATATTACATGAATATAATAATTATTTCGTTTATACCACTTATATTCATTAACATTATCATTGTTTCATTTCATGTAATGAATTACTAAAAAACGAATCACATTTTTTTGCAAGGTTGTAGTTTTTCTAACACATGTGTGATGTTATTATATCAAATACCGAATGGAATTTAGATTTTTTAAAATTTAAATTAATGACTCTATATATATTCATGTGATAAAAATCAATTATACTTTAGATCCATCATTATTCCCCACTATTAGAGCTATTAAGGGAAAACGTCTCACATCGATTCACGAGGCTATAGTTCATCATACAAACATGTGATATTATTTTTTCCCATATGATGTAAGACGAGATGAATATAGTTCATTCCAATTAGACCTAGAGTTTGTGTTAACCTATTTTTGAATAAATTTATAATTTTTTTTCATTTCACGCATTACTGAATATAACTTCTGTTATATGAATGCAGCATGTTATTCTTGACTAGTATACTACACCATATTATGTTTTAATTATAAAATACACCAAGGATAGTTTTCACTACACACAACATATACTTGGATTGAAATACATACAATAATAATGTGGCTTCCGCTACAAGCTAAATCGATTTACTGTGAATTACACACAACCATGACTTTCTACAAAACATGATTTTATTATTATTATTATTTTGACATTATAATTATATTCTATACATTAAATTTTGTGATATTAAAATTAATAAATTATTTTTAAATATTTTTAATAATGGTGATAATGGAAATATATTTTTTGGTAATGTCTTTAAATATTTAGAAATACTATTTCTCCAAAAAAAACTAATTTTTATGTCATTCTATAGACTTTAAAAATAATTTTTTTGAGACTTTTAGATTTGTAATTTATTAAAATAAATATCATTTTGTAATACATAATGTCAAAATTATCTTAGGGTGAATTTTAAGGATTTTTAGGAGACACATTAATTTTGAATGAATATTGAATGATACTGAATTTTATTTCAAAACAGTTCTTTGTCTTACATTATTATATAGTTAAATTATAATTTTTATTGTTTTTGAAGTAAAATTAGATGAATTAGGCATATATAAATCCAAATTAATTAATTATAATCTTTATATAATGAATTTAGATATCAGAATAGTATGAACATTTGAACATTCTCACATTAAAAACCTAAAATCTCACCATGTCTGTGAGATAATCATTAAAAATATTTTTATTACTTCTATGATTTAAATTTTGAAAAAAACACATAAAATTTTGAAATAAGTCTGATATATTTCCTCTAATAAGTACAAAAAAATTTTATGAAAGATATTTGTGAAACTGATTATGATTAATTATAATTAATAATATAAAATTTTTCTTATGAAGGGAATAGACCTTATATTTAAGGGTCCAAATCACCTATCCTCTTTTCCAGCAGCCATTCTCTTGCCATTTTACATCCATAAGTCATCAATTATTTAGTTTTATCAGTGTTGGATGACATTTTTAGGGTTCAAATGTGGGTAAACATAACTTGGAATATGAAATTCAAAGTGTGTCACCTCCCTTCTATATAAAAGGCCACACCTATCCACATTATTCACACCTCTATGACCACTTCGGTATAAAAATTATTCCCTTTAAAAAACATTAACACATGATTTATAATATAAATCTACATTTATTTCAAACCGAATTATCTAGAAGTCATGTGTATTTAAGAATTATGTTCATTACATTACATCTTAAAATAAGGAATAAAATATTTTTATTGAAATATTTTTTAACATTCATGCATTTAAAACAGCGTGGGATAACATGAAGAACCCCATTAAAAATGGGTGACCTAAAAAGTATAGTGCTATAATAAAAATAGCTTAATGTAAACCATTCTATATAATAGGAATATCTAGGGTTATAAAAATATTTTGGATCCTAAATACGAATGATATGACATGGTATAACAAGATAACATTAATGAAACAAATAAAATCTGGAAACAACGTAAAACACTATAGGTCAAAGCTCACTTCGACAATATCATAATGTAAAAATTCCCCTAAAAGAATCATGTTTTTATCGATGTCCCAAAATGAAGTATCATGATACTAACCATTATCCAATTAATTTGAGCAATATATATTTTTGGGTGAACCTGTCACTTTGATTTAAATCTCATGATTAAGTGTACCACATAGATCACATAAGATTGATTCATTCTTCATCATAGCATATTACATGAAAAGGTTGATTGGAATGAATACATGTATGTCCCAATTCAATGAAGAATAAATTTATTCATATGAACATTTTTGATAGGAAAGATGTATGGTATTCAATACCCAATTTCATTGGAAATGAAAATAATTGTGAAATTTAAGAAGCCTTATTTTGTCTCTTAGAAATTCATAAAAATGATTGATGAGAAAAAATGGTGTTTGATCATTTTTAAATTAATTGGTTAGTAATAGGGTCATGGAATGCCAGATCCCATCATTATTAATTTTAAATAGAAGGCATATGATAATAAAGAAACTTTATTAAAGAAGATGAAGGAATAACTCTTATGAAATATCATCATGGTAACAGGTGTATGTGGGAGGGATTAATGGTAGATAAAAAAGGTATATCATCATTTATAAATCATAAGGAATGTATGATTGAGTGAAAAAAACATACCCCGTCATTTTGAATAAGAAACAAATGGGAATAAGTTAGAAGAGATTCATAAAAAAAGTGAGAATGAGAGGATCCATTACCTTAATAGCATTACACCAAAAGATTCAAAGATGATTATTGATGTCTTGGGGGAACCTTGGGAGGATTCTAGTTAAATTGAGGTAGAGTAAAGAAGTTATCAATGGATTTTAAGTTAATATAAATGGGATATTTTCTAGGTTTATGTGGTAAATTTGAGGGGTATTTTTTAGTATTTCAAAAACATAGGATTCAGACTCTATATAATAAAATATTAAAAACCACAAACATTCATATGGTTTTCCCCATGGTTTCTTCCAAAAGGGAGTGTTTTTCAGTATTTTATAATGAAATGGGCTGAAATTATAAAAATATTAGCGTCTATTTTGTGAAGGATAGTCACACATTTAAATAAAGGGATTTATAATAATAAAATATTATATATGTTTTGGAGGATTCATAATGGTTTTATAAAACTAATAATATCAAATTGTAATCAAATTATATTAATGGGAAAACGAATATTTTTTTCATTATAACCATTATAGTGTTTATTACATCATTTATTGGTCATTATGATTTCATAAAACTCAACATATATTTATATGCTATTTACTTTTTTCCAGACAATTCCACTATCTTGGAAAATTATGAAAATTTCACCATTTTATAATTGCTACTTTCTAATTCAAAAAATAATAATCATTTTCTATAAATTATTTTCTATATATGTTCATTTTTACTTTTATAAAAAATAACCAACATTTATGTTAAATGATGTATTTTTAGAACTAACTATTTTGGATCCCTATTAAAACATTAAATTTGTCTTCATAAAAAATATATGATAATTTATAATTAATAACAATAATTTGATAATAGTATTTATTTAGAATATTATTTATTCCAAAATACAGTAATCAATAAAAATATGTTCTTTAATTGAATTAAATATTACCCAAAAATACTATTTGTGTTTTATAGTAGAAAAATGAAAATATTTTCATTATTTATTAAATAATTTGTACATAATAAATTTCCTAGGGTCTTAATACATTTCCCTTTAAAAAAAAAAAAGAAAACCCAAAGGGTAATCTGTGTGATAGTTAGACATTCAATGGGTCATTCAACAAACATGGTTTGGGCTCTAATCTCATTGAGCATGAACTTCTCTCATAAACAGATTAACTCATTCTTAGATTGTTGGATCTCATATTAGGCATGGTGAAGGAAAAATCCAAATGATACTATCTTCATCAGATGCTTTAATAAATCAAATTCATAGGGTACAATCCTATTGGATCAGGCCATTAATTTCTTTGTCTGTCTGAATTGGATTTGTTAAATCCATATATTTATTCTATTCTTGTTATCACTATTCAGAAAACTATATTTTAAATGGTTATGATGCTTAACAGTCATTTAAATCCAATTAGATATAATAAAATAAAATAAATTCTTGTGTTTTTTTGTAAGTTCATACCATAATAAAAAAATTAATTAAATCATAAGTTCATTTTATTTTTAACTGTTCGGATCGTTGCAATCATCGCCCTTGAGATATTTTACCCTTGAAATTTTCATTTCACTCCCTTAAAAAATATGAGGGTAATTTTGTTTCTTCCTTCCACATGTTCCAACATTTCCTCTTTAAACATGTCGGTTATCCATTGCACTTTTAAAAGGTATAATTCATTATTTCATTGAACAAGGTCTCTACGATCTAATATCTTCATTAGATTCTCCTAATAAGAAATATCATTCCCTAATCATACCACCCCTGGATTGATTATATGTGATAGTTTAGGTATGTACTTATATTAGTAGTGATACATAGAATACATCATAGACTTTCAATAGGTTATGTCGGAGTGCAAGTCAATAGGCCACCGCTCCAATGCGATAAAGGATCTCAAAGTGGTTGATGTATCTTGGACTATTATTTCAGTTTTTTCTAAATCTCACCACTTTTTTCTAGGGAGATATGTAGAGGGATATTGTGTTTCCGACATCAATATATATGTCTTATCGATGATTTTCAGTGTGGTTCTTCTACTGAAATTGAGTATCTTTGATGTGTTTTTTAATGGTCTTAACCATTTCCCCAAATTCCTCAATCTTTTAATGACGTAGAAGAGTGTGTTAGCCAAATTCATCCTAGAACATAAGTTTCCTACACCAAATATCATAATAGGATTCAAAGAGTAAATTTGGATTCTTGGGTGCAACTATTGTTTTAATAGAACATGACCATATGACGAATTTGATCCCATACTCCTTTGAAGTCTATTAAGCATGATCTCAACATGTCCTTAAGCATAAAGATAGTATGCTCTGATTAGCCATCTGTTTGAGGGTGATTATAAGGGTAAATGTTAAAATCAGTGGTCATTGCATGTTGATGACTTTTCCAAAACATGTAGGTGAATCTTAGATCTCGATCAGATATAATCGATAGTGGTAATCCATGCAGTCTGACCACTTCTCTAGTGTATATCTGTGGATGTAAATCCAATTATAATTGTTATTGTATTACAATGAATTGTGGAGTCTTTTTAAGATGATATACCACAACCCATATAACATTATTATCTCTTTATGTCTTTATAATACTAGTTACAAATTCTCTTGTGATGTTTTCCCATTTTCATATAAGAATGGGTAATAGTTGCATCATCACCGTGTATTTTTTTCTGTTATGATTTCACTTGCAGACATACAAGTCATATTTTTTATATTTGTGATATCCTTATTTATATTTTCCCACCAATAATGTTCTGATAGATCATGATAAATCATTGTTATTCTTATGTGGATGGATACGGTTGAGCTATGGGCATCATCCAATATCTCCATTTGTAACTCAGGGATTCACAATACAAATAGTCTTGACCCAAATCTAACAACACCTTCATCATTAACATTGAAATATGAGGATTTAACCTTCTTTAGAAATTCCACATTCTTCTGAATTCATACACCAACTCCTTGAGTATTCTTCAAAGTCTCCAAAAGAGATAATTGAGAAATCATTTGCGAAAGGGTTAATGATGTTCCTTCCTTTATAATTCCAACATCTATCCTTTCAAAATATATGAAGTTTGGAACCCTATAATTTCTCATAAATGATATAATTATTGGATCCTTTATGCTTTTAGTGTCTACCACTTTATTCTCATTCCAACGATGGTAGTGGATTTACCAATTTTTGTATTTTTTTCATCTATAACCATATTTTTTTGTGCATATTAATCACTTTTTTGTCAATATATATTTAATTCTTCATTGATCCATATACATTTCACAAATCTCACTAAATAGATAATTATACAAAATTTTCAAAGTGAATATCACAATATTCAACTTCAAATCATCATTTCTTTTGTTCTTATCAAGAATAATCAATAAACTTGAAGCATAGTCTATCAATTTATAATTCTGCAATAATACAAAATCGAAGCCATTTTTTAAGCATCAATAAATACCTTAAAAACTTTTCCAGCTGAGGGTATTGTAGGGATAGGGGAAGTGATAAGCCTTATTTTAGCTCATTGATGATTTAATCACATTCATTATTCTAGGAAAACAATACTCTCTTCTGGGTAATCTTCTTATGGGGGATTGAAAAGCCTACGAAAATTACATCAAATAGGTGATAATACCAAGAAAACCTATGGAAAATATAGATATATATCACAAATGTTGGCCTTGACCATCCACCAATTTTTTAGTCTTCGAACGGTCCATGGAAGTCTCATTTCTTATGATGATATGTCATAAGAAGGATAATTCCTACAACCCAAACTCACTTTTTCTATATGTAGAAAAAAACCTTCTCCTTTTAAAATTTCATTATATTAGTACTTATATGATCCTAAAAACCATAATTATATTTGGAATATTTTAGAATATCTTCTATAACTATTTCCACAAATTTGACAAGGTAACCTCTAATGACTCTATACATCAGGTCCATGAATATTGGTAGAGAATTAGTGAGTTTGAAAGGAATAACATGTTAATTAAATAATCTATCTTATGACTTTTCCATTCCTTTATTTTTTGAAAATCCCAAACATTTTTTCCATAATGATTATTCTCATTCTCTATGGAAATTTATTTCAATAATACATAACATTCTCTTCTAAGATATGATTAATTTTACTTATCTATGCATTACCATATTTTTATTAGAATTGAATTACCTTAAAATTAATAGGATACTTATCATAAACTCAGAACCTTATTGTTCATTAGATATAGAGTTTCACTATATTTAGACTCTGATTCCATATTATTTAAGACTTTATTTCACTCTGATTTTTGAGTTAGAGTTTCACAAAAATCATAATATGAATTGTCATAAATTTTGACTATGAATTCACAGAAATTCAAACACCAAATTATCATAAATTTTAACTTAGAATTATCAGAAATTTAGAATCCAAATTCTCATAAAATATAAACTATATTTCCATCTTAAATTAGTCTCCATTACATTCCGAAATCAGAGTCTGTTTCATTCTAAAATAAGACTATGTTTCTTTCCAAAACCAGACTGTGAATTTTTTTCCAGACTAAATTTTTATACATATTTAGACTATGTGTCCTACAATACTTAGAATCTGATTATTCATTCTTGTTAATGTTAATTTTCATTAATAAAATATTTTTCCAAATTTATCGGATCTAGTTTACTTATGTTTTATAAACATAATAATGTTTTTATGAAATTTATAATTACCTACACCTGATTATGTTGTAATCAAATGATGGCGTAAAATATGTTTCTAAAAAACGTTTTACTGAGTGGCATGTGAATAGGTCCCTCTAAAATTAGAGGAAAATAAGACTGTTGGTAGAGGAGATGACCATTGGGATTTTTCCTATAAATACCCATGCCATTTTAAGATCCCAATACTACGACATAACATTTAGAAGTGCTGGATGTACTGATTTATATATAGAGTTACCCTCATGCTTTGTGTTATCCATGAACATCTTGTTCAGCCTTGAACCACTTGTTTAGTTAGCATAGTGCGACTATGGTTGGATGATCAATCAGGGGATTCTTGGAATAGGAATATAGTGGTGTCGATTACCATAATGTTGGTGGGATTCCAGTGTTAAGAAGACAGAGGTTCCAACTACCTTGAAGTTTGAGGTAAAGTGGGGAGAACAATACAGACTCTGATACTTATATCAAGGGATTACCCAAGTGTGGGTAAGATTGAATTTCATGAATATATAATCCAAGGGGCCATTATCCATGGTTTTTGGATACCATTTTTTTGGGATAAAATATTTCTTATATTTTCATACTAGTTATTATTATATGGTTTATTTCTTGTTAATTTTTTTATAGGAAGAAAGATTAACATTACTATACATTTTTATTCTTGTATACTCAAATAAATACCATTCTATTAACCTTAAGCTAGAATATTTCTCTATGTAAACTTGTCTTATTTTTCCTTATCAGATCCATATTTTTTTGATCCTAAGAAATATTGTTTCTTAATTAAGAACTAATGAGGTTTTTGAATCCATGTATATTATATTTTCTAAACATAGCTTTTCATACAGCTAAAAAAAAATTTTAACAAAAAATTTAAACCCTCTTATAATTAAGCATTAACATCTATATTTGTATCATATAATTGGAATCAGAGAATGTCTTTGAAATACATATACTTATATATAATTTTTTTTAACCTTTCTTGCTTAATTTTACTTTTTTATATTTTTCTTAAATATTTTCATTAAATAATCTTTTCCTACAAATTATTTTTGTTGAAAAGTTTTTTTGTTTTAGAATGGAAGGAATGAACATTTGATCTATAAAAAATTTAAATCCTACCAAACCCCGAATTTATTATAGTAATGATTATGTGTAGTAGATTGATAGGATGAAGACCTTTATTATTAACACTATAGTGGATAATTATTGTATGCCTTCTGGTGAATATAGGATTCCTGAAAATGAAATCAGAACATTCACAAATCTGTTAAAAAAAGAATATCAACTAAACTAAAAGGTATAAAATACTTTATAACGTCCCATGAATAGTAATATTTAATGTCAAATATCATCTTGTGAAGCTACCTATTGTATTTTTAATAAACTATAGGTTACACACATTTGAACACCAAAACTAATCAAAACTAGAACATGTATGTTAAGAGATTAATATCAAGGATTTATGTTTCTTTATCGAGAACTATTTAACAAAGTGAAAAAAAATATTTATGACTATAATCAATATTATTCAATCTATTGGACAAAAATATATTTCTTCAAATGGTAATTTTTTTAATGAAGAACATTATGAGTCTTTGGAAGAATAATCTTCCTCGTGAGAATATAATACCTTAAAATCATTGAAACAAGTCTCTAGATTTTCATGATTACTCGAGAATCATAACTATAAGATTAAAAAAAAGTTAGAGAACAAAAATTATAGAATTTATGTTTTAAAAAAATAAGAATAAGATCATTAAAATTTACATGATAAAAAAACTCTTGATTTTGAAAATTATTCAATGAATCTTAATTAAGTTAATTCTGAGAAGGATAAACATTCATAGGATCAAGAAAACATTAATTCTAAGAAATAAAATTTAGAGAATAACTAATAATATAAGACTAATGAATGTTAGAATTATAATTTCGTCATTATTTTAAAATATGAGATATTTTCCCTAGATTAACATTTATCAAATTTTACTTGAGGAAAGAAAGAATTTAATAAAATATTTTCACAACTCTTTCCTCGTAGGAGTAGTTCTGGATTTGTTTATAATTACTCAAAACCTATTTTTAGTAATAACTATTTTATTCCATAAAGTGTTCCTTTTTCAATAAGTGTTAATGTGGTGGATATTGGTAGAATTTTTTTTAATATAACCTAATCCTTAGGTTTTCATAATTCTTATTTTTCTAAGAAAGTGTGGATACCAATGATTTTACTTTCTGAAAATTATGGATCCTAAAATCCTAAAATTTTTATTTTCATGAAATTATAGAATGTTCCAACAACAATAAAGTGTACATGGATAGTGGATTCTCCCAGCACCTGACTGGTAAAAAAAATGTATTTGAAACTATTATCAAAATGGAAGGATAAAAAGTAACTTTCAGAGATAATGCCTAGATAGAAATTGTTGGTATAGGTAACATTATTCATCTTCGAAAATCATTAATTTCAAATGTTTTATTTGTTAATGTTATTAAGAAAATCCATATATGAATTTTCCAGTTATTTGGTCAAGGTTACCTTGTGAATTTTTAGAATGATAAATTCCTAGTAGATAATTCCATTGAAAACATGATTCTCTACTCCCATAATAATGAGAATGAGTATACACTGAACGTAGAAAAACATAGGATCCAACATCTACATTTCCTTAGTGCAATGTAAGATCAATCTTGGTTATGGAATTTAGGCATAAGACACAGTGACCATATGACCTTATCCAACTCTCAATAAAAATAATTTTTAATGATTTATCAGAGCATATATTCGAATCATCATAAGATTGTGATCCTTTTCAACATGGAAAGGAACATAAGTCAAACATTAAATCAATTAGTGAATTCTTAACTTGTGATGCATTATAGGTGGAGCAGGTGGATCTTTTCAGACCAAATAAATTTGAATGTTTTGGTGGAAAATACAATGTATTTTTTCAGTGGATGATTACACTAGATTTACGTGGGTATATTTTCAATTAAAGAAATGTTAAGCCTCTTCTTATTTTAAATGTTTTTCATCTATAGTTAAAAATGAGAAAACCCATTTATTTATAACTATTCTTAGTCATCATGTGGGTGAATTTAAAAATTCATATTTTGAAACCTTTTTATTAAAAAATGTATAACACATAACTTCTCAACTCCATGAACATCTCAACAAAATTGTGTTGTTAAAAGAAGAAATTTAATTACTCAATAGAAAATAAGAACCATGTTGACTGAACATTCTACTGCAAAATATATCTTGGACGAAGATTTCATTACTTCTTATTATACTATAAATCATGTTTTAATCAGAAATGTTCTTAATAAAACACTTTATTAATTGTGGACTGGTTGAAATCCTATATTTTCTTACTTCAATGTTTTTGGATGTAAAGTATTCATCATGAATGAAAAATTTATCCTAAATAAAGTCACACCCAAATCCGATGAAGGAATTTTCTTATGCCACTCTACTACTTCAATGGCTTATAGAGTTTTTAACAAAAATTCATATACTGTTGAAGAAATAGTACATGTCACATTTTATGAAATTGAATGTTTTCTTTTTAAACATCCACATACTATATCATTGGATGTTTTTTCAAAAACTGATTTTTATCCTTTGATAGAAAATTATTCTAATAAGGAAAAAAGTCAACAAAAACTACTGAATTATTTACCTCATATGATTTTTAACTTATGTTGATGGCCATGTTATATGACATCGAAATCAATTGTTTCTTAAGAATCAACCCATTGAGAGTATCATTAGTGATGTAAATAAACATAAAAGGACTAGATGTTCATTAAGAAATAAATTAAATCATCTAGAATTTATTTCCCAATTAGAAGCTACAATCGTTGATGATGATTTAGGTGATGTTGATTATATTAAATCCAAGATTAAATAACTGAATATGAAAGGAACAACATATTTACATTGGTTGAATAACCTAGGAAGACATCTATAATTAGTGTAAAATGGGTCTTTGAAAATAAATGTGAAGAAAATGGAATCATTGTCAAAAATAAGGAATGATTAGTTACTAAAGGCTATAATTTTCAAAAAGGAATAGGCAATGAAGAAATATAAACTATAATAGCTAGACATGAATCTATCTGTATTCTACTAGCCTTTGCAGCATTCTTCCATTTAAAACATTTTCAAATAGACATAATGTATGATTTCCTGAATGGATATGTTCAAGAGGATGTTTATTTGGAACAACCTCCAAGTTTTAAAGACCCAAAACACCATGATCATGTTTTAAAACATACAAAAGTGTGATATGGATTTAAACAAGTCCCTAAAGACTATTATGTCTGACTTACATGATTATTGTTACAAAACAATTTTGTTAAGGTAAATTCTAATCCAAACTTTTTTATTATTTAAAACAATAAAAAGGTTTTTATTGTTAAAATTTATTTTTATGACAATATATTCATATCAATTCAGAAATATTTGATTAATTTATAAGAAAATATTAAAAAATTGACTTTGAAATGAGTATGATAGGTGAGTTAACATTATTCCTGGTTTGTAAAATCTCTCAAAAACTAGAATGAATTTATATATTTCAACATAAGTATATTAAAGATCTTCTTAAAAATTATGGAAATGACAAAACTAAAAGTATATTTAAATCAATCCGTACCTCCAATTCTCATGATCATGATGAAGGTGGGAAAAACTTATATCATTAATCTTATAGAGGTATGATAAGAAGTCTATTATACATAACATATAGTCATCCATACTGAATGTTTTCAATATTTGAATGTGAAAGATATCAATATAATCTAAAGTAATATCATTTAAAATTTGAAAAATGATTTTTTTACTTTTTAAAGGGATTCATGGATTTTGGACATTTATATTCCTCTAGAAATGACATTGTTTTATAAAAATATTAAATATTGATTTTGGAGGATGTACAGAGGATGGAAAAATTACATAAAAAACATTACATTTATTTGGATATTCATTAGTTTCATGGTCTTGTAAGACGAAACAATCAATTTCACTTTCCACTACTGATGCTGAATATGTAGCAGCTGGAAGTTGTTGTGCTCATGTGTTGTGGCTAAAACACACACTCACATACTATGTCAAGGGTTTTACCATAACACAGATAATGTGTAACAATAAAAGTTCCATTTAAATATCAAAAACCATGCACATCACTCTTATGAGAAGTACAATGAAATTAGGCATCACTTTCTTAGGTATCACACGCAAAAAAAGAGATATCGTTCTTAAATTTTTCAAAAAGGAATATCAACATGATGATATATTTATGATATCAATATTATTCTATAGATTTTAAAAAATTAAAAAAATTAGGATTGATAACCATAAGGTAATTATCCATATTATCCATTTTTTGAAACCAATCATCTTAAATTGCGATGCTTTTTTCATATGGGTAGTACATATGTTAACTCGTTTATATTTCCTTGATTTTTATTTTCAGAATCTAATTTTTTTTGAACTAAAATTTTATTTCCCTAATAAAATTCTTGGAACCTGTTTTCTTCATGAAGAACCTTATGAATAATGAAAATTATTTGTGAGCAGTCCAAAAGGTATGATTCCTTACCTAAATAATTGTAATTATGTTTTTTAATTTTTGTATTTTCACTATAATTTTAAGAAATCATTATCGGATTCACTTTCCATAAATCAAGATATTCCTTAAAACCTCAAAATACCAGAATCTATAAATCCTTCTTCGCATTGACATCAACCGTCAGATCAGATCAATCTAATCTCAACCTTTGGATCAATCCAGGAATTCAAACAGTCTCTGACAATTCAATTTAATGGGACCTCGTGTTTGTATACCACATCAGTTTTTCGGCATTTTTCAACAAATATATACCAATATTAAATGTGATTTTGTGTTTTTTTAGTTTCCCTACATTTGGAATATCTATTGAAGCTTCTGCTCAGACTCCAATGCAGTATCAATCTAACAAGGAACCCAATGATTGTATTATTTTAATGTAAAGGTTAATAGAATAAAATTTATTCTCCATGTATGATTCTCAGACTAAAAATATTATTATCTAAAATGGAAGGTAAATAATTTGTGTTGCAAAATAAAAGAATCACGATCTGGTCTTAGTAGACATTGTTGTGGAATTTTTTGATCTCTTTTAGTTCTATGATAACGGAGGAAAAGATATGATCATGTTTTGAAGCTATATGAAGTTTTATTCATTATCATTCAAGGACATTAGTATCCTTGAAATTCTGTATAAAGGAGTGGAAATTCTTTTCATACTCCATTTGTCTGCTAATGAAGGTTCTTTTGAGAAGATAAAGGCAATTAAGTGTCTTGGGATGAAAAATGTCAAGAAACCGAAAATTTATCATCTCTTAACAAACCATAGTTTGGTTTCATTGTGGATGTAATTTTTTCATATCCCAAGGAATGGTGACAAGGATTCACATAGAATATGTGATATATTTCTCTTATATTTCTTGGTGAAACTAAGGAAAATAAATTTGGTGATGTATTTCCTTCGGACAATAAGTAACATTAATAATGGAAATATCGTGTTTCAGATTTTGATGTATCCAGTGATCATTCCAATGATCATAGTGTTGTGTTTATAATCTATTAATACCCATGCATATCAAAGTATAATAATCTAAAAAAAATTCTACTTAGTCATGATACTTAGAGGAGAATAAATACTAGTTTTAATGGGGAATCAAGTGAGATTTTAAATCTTTTAGATAAGGATGATCAAGTGAAGAAGGATGCAGTTGTTAACCCATCAATGAAAATAAAATCAAAAGAATCAGAGCCTTAATTACCTGAACCAATTATGGAACCTCAATTATTAACCCTTAATCCAAATAAGAAAATACAATTTTATAATTTAATATTTTCTCTATTGAGGTAGAAGAAGAAAACGAAAAAGGAATGTGATCCTATTTTTGGGCATGAAATTACAGAGGATAAGGCTTTTATGATTATGGAAGTTCAAAAACCTGAAAGACAATCCAATGTGAAAAAACAAAAAGTAAATAGATTCAAAGGAACAGGATGTTGAGTCATTGTTAAAATATGGTGAGAAATCTTCAGAACAGATTCAGGAACCCGGATCCTTCTTGAACGAACATTACTTTTGGAATCCGTTTTTTAAGAAGAATAAAATCTACAAAATATAGTAGAAGAAGAATAAATAGAATATGTGATCAAAATGTTTGAAGAGTATAATGGGAAGGAGGGCCCCTCTTATAAACTCTCAATAAAAAATTCCCAATCATCGTCTACGAAAATAGCCTCTGATAACCAGATAAAAAATTCTAATTAATAGAATGTTAACAAAGGCCATTCCAATAAATATAGTGAAGATAATGATAACAGTGTACAGGAATATGAAGAGGATGTTAATACTAAAGAAAAAGAACATGAGGTATCCAATGTTTTCGAAAATGTTGTTCCTAAAATGATATACCACATAATGATTTCATTATAACATCAAAGTCAACGTATGTTGATGAAGTGAAATATACTAATAGAGAGAAATGTGCATTAGATTTTGAAACCTCATCATCTATGGGACATGATATTTTGATACAGTCGTTGATGAATCTTGTTGATTCAACACCATTATTTATGAACATTTAATCATTCTGTTATCTTATTTAGCAACAAGTCAACATGAAGTTGCGTTCTACAAATTTGTTGATGGAAATGTTGATGAAGAATGAAATGGATTTCAAAACCATCAGGATCGACAATGAAGCTCATAGAAAATCTTTCAAGAATATTACAACTTGGTAAAAGTCGGAACTTGAGAAACTTAGGTTAGTTTCTAATTACATGGATTTAGTCAAAGATACCTTTAACTAGTCTGATGAAAAGTTGAAGAACCTTTTTGAATGACTGAATATGGAGAGATCTTTCCGAATTCAAGAGGATAAATAACTATATATGAGGATTAATTTCATTGATATTATCTAAAAGATAGAATGGAATACCAAAGAATAGTTATTAGATAAAGTGAAATTGAATAAAGAAGTTATCCAGTCTCAATAAGAAATGATTCATCCTCATGAGAAGAAGAACCGATAGAAAGAAGGCTTACTGAAGAAGTAACAATAAGATCTTAAATATATAAAAAAATGTCATTTATTCTCAATAATATTATTCCATTAATGTATAAGGATGATTTATTGTCATAAAACTATGATCTTTTTTTATTAAAATCATCTTTTCATAGTAAATGAAATATATTTGTTATACTTTTCTTTTTATATTTTTTCCTCTGACCATTCACATACCAAATTTTTCCATACATTCCATTTTGGAAATCATTGAGGGGGAGAAATGTTTAATAATAATTACATTTTAATGGGGAGTTTAAAGAAAAGAAGAAATTTATTATGAAAGGGGTACTTAATCTTAAAGAAACCTTTCATAAGAAAAAGAAAATTATTTTCAAGATAATTTTTTGATACATTTAATATTATCCTTATGGTGAAAACCCCTAGTGGAGTGTCAGTCTTATTCAGTAATCAAACAAATATAAGGGATATATGTTTTTATTTCATGATATCCAAACATAATATTTTTTTTCAAAAAAAATGATTTGTGCATTTCAAAAGGGGAAATTTTTAAGTCAATAAGTTATCTTATCCATTTTTCATTCCATTATATTTTGAAAATCACAAACACTTTTCCCTTAAAGATTATTTTCTTTCTATAAGGAAAATTATTTTCCCAAACCTAAACATGCTTTTCTATTTTATGATTACTGTCACTTATATAAAATTAACCATACTTTTCTTCATACTAAATTACCATAAGAATAATAGGATTATAATCAAAACATTGGAAACTTATAGTTTAGTAACAACTAAGTCTCACTTTTTTTAGAATCTGATTCCATTTGATTTCATACTCTATTACATCCTGATTTATTTTACATATTTTTTCATAGATATCAGAATCCAAATTCACAAACATTCTAACTCCAAATTCTCTGAAATTTAATCTCCAAATTCTATAAAATTATGACTCAAGATTCTCAAAAAAAATTTCTTCGATTTCTCATAATATTGTAATTCCATTTCCATCCAAAATCATGCTTCATTTCTTTCTAAAATTAGACTCTGTTTCTTTCTAATATCATACTCTATTTTTATCCAAAACCAGAATTTGAATTTTTATTTTTCCAAACATCATTTGTATACATATTTAAACTCTTTTTTCCACTATATTAAGATTCTTATTATTCATACTTGTTGAAGTTACTTTTATTTCTTAAATTACTATTCTAACAGCATCAAATCCCAATTTACATATGTTTCATAAAAATAATTCTTTTTTCTTATATATTATAATTCCATGAACATAATTATGTTACAATAATATAATTTCGTACAATATATTTATAACTAACCATTGGATGAGTGAAACATGTACAAGTACTTTGAAATTCAAGGAAAAATATGACCGTTGAAGGATGAGATGACTGTTGGGATTTTTTCACATAAATAACCCATCCATTTAAAGATATTGATACTATGACACAATATTGAGAAGTGATGGATGTACTAATTTATTGAGAGAGTGAATCTTATGCTTTATGGAATATATGAACATTTTGTTCATCGGTGAACAAATTGTTCAACAGACATAGTGTGACTCCGATTGGCTAATCAATTGAGGGCTTCCGAAGATAAGAAGACTGAGGTGCCAACTACATTAATGTTTGAGGGCATGATGGGTTAAAAAGACATAGTTGATATATTTTTCGATGTATTACCCTATTTTGGGTAATACATTCATTCATGAATGTATAAATCTAGGGACCTTTATCCAAGGTTGTTGGATATCCTTATTTTTTGGTTCAGTGATTTATTATACCTATATACTTATTATTACAAGTTTTAATTCTGTTTTATTTTTTTATAGAAAAAAATTATTATTTTATTATAATTTATTATTCGTGTACACTCTGATAAATAAAATTTTAAACACATTCAGGTAGAATGTTTCTATAAGTAAACTTTTCATTATGTTTCTCTTTACAGAAAATAATTCTAGGGGAGATCCTCATTCTTCAGTCTAACATAGCAATATAGCAACCATAGATCCACCATGGAGAAGTTTTTCACCCCATGTAGTTGACTGAATAGGTCATCAATATAAGGAAGAGGATACTTACTCATTATCATTATCTTGTTGAGCTTGTGATAATCAATGAAAAGGAGTATGGACCCATCCTTATTCCTAAAAAAGAGGATAGGTTCACTTTAGTGTGAATCACATGGGAATATAAACCCTTTTTCCACATTCCCCTGTATTTTTTTCTTCATATCCCTAAATTCCAAAACTATTATTCTATATGTAGTCTTGGATAATGGTAACTCCCAAGATATTAAATTGATTGAAAATTTATCCTCTCAGTATGAAAGAATACCAAAAAATTCATTGAGAAACACATCTTCATATTCCATCAAAATAGGCATGTCTTCAAGGATGATACTTTCCTAAGACATAATCCTTTGAGATAGATAAGCCTACCCATAGGGAAATGATATCCATTATTTACATGATCTAACTAATGAAGATTCATATATACTTTTCATTTTTATATAATTTGATGACGATTCACAATACGGAGATTGATTTCCATATAATGGAAATTTATGGTGGTTCAATATAGGGAGATAAAATTCCTTCCAAGAATTTCATCAAATTCCATGACTGAGAGTATGGAACTATTTTCATAGAAATTGATCCTATAATCATTGATGAGCGAGGATTGATATACATTAGATGATATAATTGACCCAATTTCATTTCTCATCAAAAGCTCTAATTCCACGATTTTTTGATGTTTTTGGATAGTTCTACGAAACATTTTTGATTTTAAGTAATACATAGAACCATAATCAAAATGTATATTCATTATTCATGAATGTAAAAATAGCGTACAAGTCCTCACATTATTGTTAGGATCCATCTTGGTATTGGTACTGAAAAAATATCTCCCTTGATTCCTTGTGGGTTATTTGTTGTCATTAATAACCCTTGTATCAGTGCATTAGTTTCCAATATTCCCTAAATACTTGTAGTTTTAGTAATGAATAATGTGCTAAGGGTTTATGGGAGAATTCCATTCCTCCATCACATCAGTTGCTTTCTCTTGTTAGTAATTGTTGGATAGGATCACTTCCTTCCAACAAATAAAGCACTTCTTCATCCGCTTTTTGAAATTTCTAGGGTGCTTTATTCCAGACCTTTGACTAGTAGGGTTTTGAAATTTTATTGAATGGTTAGATTTGTCCATAAAATTTCTATAATTAAATACCACTTTCAACTTATTATCCTAATTATACCCCTAATATTCACCGATATCCATTTCAACTTTGAGGGAACATTGAACAATTTCTTCATAGCTATCAATGTCATGGATGGATATGGATTTTAATAAACTAGTATTTATCCAACCAATGAAGCAATAAACATTACATTTGGGGGTAATGACAAAGACTAAGGCATATCGTGAATGTCCTCTCAAATTTTCCTTATATTACCCAATAGATTTGTGATATTTTTTCTTGAGGGAAAAAATATCATTCCATTTTAAGTGAGAGAGTTCAAGGAAAATATTAATCATAAATAATTTTATGGAAATACTTCCTCCCCATTTCATAGATCTCTACCTCAGGCTTCATATTTTTTATCAATGTTTACCACTTATATGCTTCACCTTCTATACAATAAATAATAACCACAACAATCTCATTCTCAGAATATTAAATGATGGAGAAGAACTTTTCAGTGGATTTGATCTAATGTTTTGCAATTAAGGGACTTGATGACCCATTAAAAGATAATGGCCTTTATTGCATAAATATTTTTATTTCACCATGTTATTACTTAGGGGGACTTGTAAGCCCCTCCTAATCCAAGTTTCTATTCAGAATGAGAGTCATCTGAGAGAGTACTATCATGAAGTGTGTGATTCTTGCTCCCATCAGGTTGGGAATCTCATTAGGTCACCCGTTAAATTTCTCTTTACATAGATTATTTTCCTGATTCCTCCTATTTATAGAATTTGGGAAGAATAAAAAGAAAATTCAGTATGATTGCTTTTAAACAATAATCACATACAAAGGTAATCCATATACATTAAATGGATAACATGTAAATTACATGTATTTCCTTATCTTATGAATTTATAGACTTCAATCTATGTAATCCATGATATGTTTCCTTATATAAACTATTATCGGAATATTTTATTACTACCCAAATAATGGTTTGTAATGATCTTCTAAATTTACCAAATAATATACCCCTTTAGTTTCAAACCAGGTGCATAGTAATGTTCGTTGTCATGTTCCATGTTACCCTGAGTTGGGCATGAGACACCATTTGGATGTAATTTCCCCAAGTTATATATTTTCCAAAAACCAAGTCCACTTGTAGTATCTAGAAATGGCTGTATTTTCTGGATAAACCAAATACTATTTACTTACAAAACATTAGCGATATTTTCTAATACATAATCTTATCCCTAATGAATTTTATACTATATTCAATTCTTAATCCCAATATAACTAAAATTTTACTCTGATTCCAATTATAACAACTCTTACCCTTGTTACACATTAAACATGTTTTATTACAAAAAAATACACTTATTTCAGACCGAAAGATTGATAATTCTATTGTCATTGGGAATTATTTACATTAAATCACACCATAAAACATAGAATAAAATATCTTTATGTAAAATCTTTTTATCATTTTCACACTTAATACTTCATGGGATTACTTGACAAAATAGATAAGAAATGTGTGGGCTATATATTATTGTAAGGGAATAATAATAGAATAATGTAGAAAATGTCTGAGAATAGGCTTATCGAAGGTCATAAAAAGAGTAGTAATCATTAATTCCAATGAAAAGACTTGATATTACATGATAACATAACAGAGACATGTAAAATGCAGCAACAACATGGCACACTACATCATAGGTTAAGGATAAATTACAAGACATCATAAGGTAAAAAGTACCAAAAAGGAATAAAGTTTAATCCTTATCCTAACATGACATATCACGATACAAAATATTACACAATGCACTGGAGTACTATATTATTACATGGGAACCCACCAAATTTATTTCAATCTCATGCTTAATTCTTCCACATAGATCATACCACATGGATTCATTCATCATCATAACTTATTCTCCGATAATGGAGTGTGAAATACATACATATAATCGCCAATTCAATGAAAAATATATGTAATAAAGTTAAAACCATTGATATTAAATAGTTATTTTAATCACTGTATAATTTCATTAGAATAGAAAATCAAGGTAAAAATTTGACAACCTAATGGCATCGCTTGAAAATTCACATGAAGTGAACCATTTTTACACATGAATGATGCCTTTGTATCCCAGTTGATCATATTTTCAAGTAATTTTCTTTACTATCTTCCTATTATCTGACAAAATCCCTTTATCATGGTGATCATTCGACCTCTTGTTATCTTAGTTTCCATTGGATGTGTAGGATCTAGAGAATTCCTTACCCAATTTGATGACACAAAAGAAAATTTCATCTTGTGACAAAAAATTTGATTGGCTAGTGCCCTATGGAAACATGGATTTAGAGCATCAAATAAATGGTATATATTTCACTCCATGTATCATATTTAATTTATAACATACCAATAAAACATTTCAAAGGTTACCTCATATTCAGACACACATTATTCTTAATATTTCATTATTATGAGATAAATTCCCTTCATTGATATTTTCATCATGAGGGAAATATTTGTTAAATAATGAATCCTTAAAATATTTTAATTTCATGAGTTATATTTCTACATCCTTACTAGTATTTTAGATTAATGACCACCATTGATCAACATTTCCTTTGATACAATACACTGAAATTGTAAGCAGTTCCTGTTCATCAAATCCTATGTCAATAAATATCTTCTCCAAATACATAATCCATTTTTAATGTAAAATTTGATTAGTAGTACAAAAAATTACTAGAGATTTTATTATATAAAGCAATATAACATAGTAGAACAACACTGTGGAATATGTTTCTCCATCAGGTAAAAGTTATTCTTTATAACATGAATAATTCTCCCTAATATAGCCTTAATTTTCTCAGTTTTAATACTAGCTTTATTGGCATCCTCATCATGTCAACCTCTACATTTTCCAAGATTATTGATACCCTTATCCCTTCCAGGTTACATTTATATAAAATTTAATAAACTATATTAGTGCATAAAATATAAAATTTTAATTATTAATGTATAATTATAATTTTTATGTATCATGTAACATAAATCATTGAGTTTTTTATTGATATTATAATAATAATAAAAACATTCATTGGGGATGTCATTATTTACAAATCCTTCATAATTTTTGTTAAGGAAAATGTGAATAGTTCTATGAATATCCCCATGGAGTGTCAAACAATGGGATTAGTAAGGACCATTTTCCTACACCAGGTGATGATCTTGTAAATCCCAATGCACCCTTTTTAGTTCCATTACCTCTAGGTATCATTGTTCCTGAACAAAGGTCACATGTAGTATCCAAACAGGGATGTATTACTAGGAAAATAACAAAATATCTTCTTCATAAAATCATTGTTATGTTATTCTATACATCTGATCAACGTATATCATATTGTTATTATCCTTAATCTATTTATTTCATAATATAGTTCTCATGTTTTCTACTATACATCCTCTGTTACAGAATACAACTTTATATCATTGAAATAAATAAAATCAGCAAATCTATAAGGAAAAATCTATTTATAATTTTTGGAGTACCAAATACATAAAAAAATACACCTTTAATATTGGGATATAAAATTAAAATCATTTAAATGTAAAAAAAATCATCTTTAAACTCATTATAAGAATTATTCTTCTTATCATGGGGAATGGAAAAAAAATAAGTATACTCTAAAATACTAAATAAGGGTTATGTATATTAAAGTATATCATGAATCAATAATAATGAATAACATGTAAAGGAAAATAATTAAAAAATCTATTTAGATAACATTACTATCATGATTATATAATTCATAATCAATATGGAATGTTACATAAATAAAAACACAAAAAATTTCAAAAATAATATGAAAATGAAATAAATCACACGATAATATCATTATAAAAATATCAATGATAATTATAAATAAATTGATAATTAATGAAATTAAAAATAATTGGTTTTCATGTTCTCTATAATATGATACCTCTACAATCAAGATCATTCACAATATGGTTTCAATGTACTTATAGAAATCTGATTAATTTATCCCACTAATTTTTCAAATGAGTCATATAGATGCATTGTGTGGCTATATAATTTCAGGCCCAACATTCAATTCATGTAAAAATAACTACATATAAATTTAATAATCAATTAAATTTATGAATAAATATTACTTGTCATCAAATATCTATATTTATTAAAAGATTTTATTTCCACAACATTTCCTTAATTAATCAAATAACATTCAGAGTAAACTCTATATGTAGAAATGATATATTTTTTGGAATTAATAATATAAATCCTCAAATAATTTTTATATTTAAGTTAAATTTCATGTTCATTTTCACATGATTAAAGTAATTTTATTTTTTCAAGAGAATGATACCAATTTCTAAACAATGTAAGATTTTTATATAAATTTTACCACTTGGTAATTTCCAATTAAAAACCCCTTGGGTGAATTAATTAAAAAGGAATCATAAAATACTTTCAATTAATATCAAATCATGATATTACATGCCAAATGTGTGTTATATATAACATATACATATATGAGGGGAATTACATAATAATATAACTATAGGAAGTGAAATTGAGACGAAGTTCCTTACATTGAGTTTAAATCAACACATACATTATCTATATTGGTTTGTAATAAATATATGTAAATTATTTAATTTCATAATAACTATTATTATGTTAAATATTTATTTTATTTTTCATATTACACTATTATTTAAAATTACTTAATCAATGAAATTTATTTTGGGTATTTTGAGGACATTTAACTTATGAGTTGAAAATTACTTTGGTAGGTTTAATATTGTTCTATGAGGTTATTATTTCAACATTTAAAAGAATAATAATAAGGAAATTTTTATAATTTTTATTCATAAATTATAACTTTATGAACAATAATAAATGATATTTTTTAGTAATTAAGTATGTTACGATATTGGAAATGGAATTTCCAACATACTTTTGTGTAATGTTTCAATTTATCAATGATCATTATAAAAAGAAGATAAGTAATAAATTGTCATTAAATAATGATAATAAAATCATAAATACAATACTATTTCATTAAATATACATATGTATATCATCCATGTGGCGTGTTGTTGAATAGAGTGTCATATCGTTTCATGAATGTGGTAGTCCACATGTACTCAAACGATGTTATCATATTTTAGAAAGTGAAAATGAAGGTTATAAAATGATATATTGTTGTTTTAGAATGATAAATATGTCCAAAAATTCATACATATTTCATTTATATCACATATATTATTGAAATATATCATTATTCTCTTCCATTTAAACTATTATTTAATGAGGAATCAAATCCCTTTACGAGGTGGGGGTCCGACATACAAACAAACAATGCCATCTTATCCCCAACAGAAGGGAAAGTAAAAAAGTTAAATATAATATAATGACTCTATATATATAATTATATTATTAATAACCTTTATATACTTTAAATCCATCATCATACCTTACCTTTAGAGATGTTTATGAAAAATGGTTCACATTGGTTCGTGAGACTACAGTCAACAGTATACATGAGTTACAATATCGGTTCCCATTTCAGGGATGATGAAATGAATATATAGAATTACTATTTAATAATATCCTTATAGAATATTGATGATATTTTTATTATATTATAATAAAATAAATTAATAATTTAAAGAGGTAGAGGAAGAAATAAAACAAAAACACACATTTTGTAATTTTACCTCTTCTCAAAACACCTCTCTAGGATTATACCGACAGTTTTCCTAAAATGTTTTTATGAATAAACCAAGGAACCTAAGATGAGGGTTTTGATATTGAAAATTTATTGTTTATGAATTTTCTATCCCATAATATTTTTAATGTGTAAATAATAAAATAGATTTGTGTCCTTTTATAAGTGTTGTGTTTAGCAAACTTGTAATTTTCGAAAAGAAAATTGTGTACCCACATTTTTTATTAAAAATGGGTCCCCAGTTGTGTATTATTTATATTTAGACATTATAAGGGTGATATATGTATATTAAATATTTCGTTAGATCAGTTTTAGGTCATTTAAACCCTTGTCGTTTTAATTTCACCCCTCGTAAATCCATTTTTACTATAATCGTGGTAATTATTTTTTCTATTCTCACTATTGATTATTGTTAAAAAAAATAGGCTAACAATATTTGAATATACAAATATTTATAATTATAGTTATTGAATATATTTTAACAAAATAATTTCTCATAATTAATGAAATTAAATTAAAATAAAACCAAAATACATGCTGCAAAGTGGGTTTTTAAAAATAAAATTCTTATAAGTAAGGAATGTTTTGATATCAAAAATAAATCATAAAACAATTAAAATGTCCTAAATTTAAATTAATATATTATATTATAGATAATTTTACATCAAAACAAATAATATATATAATTTTACATTTTAAATAATTTAAAAGAAAAGAAGCTTTCTATAAATAAAAATTTATTTTTTAAACAAATTTCAAAACTTATATAAAAATTATTTTTAAATTATGTGTGTAAAACACGACTAAGCCTCCTTTTAGAAAAAAAATACTATTAAAAAAAATTCCTTCCAAATAAAATTTTTTAATAGATATAAAATGAATATATTTATCAGTTTATAAACTAGATAGATTTCATAATTTAATTAATACTATTCATACCTGGTAATTTAACATCTATGTCATAGTGGTCATGAATAAATAATAATATTTTT
Organism: Viscum album; assembly: GCA_963277665.1. Classification (NCBI taxonomy): domain Eukaryota; kingdom Viridiplantae; phylum Streptophyta; class Magnoliopsida; order Santalales; family Viscaceae; genus Viscum; species Viscum album. The sequence goes on along the minus strand of OY728157.1, from coordinate 232,102,100 downwards.
AATGAGTTTTTTAAAGAAATTGTTGTTTCTTTCAACACAAGCAATTAGAAATGAATCAAAAAGCCTCATGTTGTTACATATTCAACATAGAAATGTAAAAAAATGGGGAATAAAATTTTCCATAAAATATAAAATCATGAAAGGACCACCAAAGTACAACGAAGATGTATGATCACTTGTCAGGTTAATATTCAATGTTAAGCCAAACATGCTAAACTAAAAAGATAAAACATGATGTGTCTAAACAAGTCCTAGTGTTACCATTTTTCACAAAAAAACCATTCATCTATGAAGATATTTATAATAAGATAAACATAAATGTTTCAAAGTACACTTAACATTACCATATTCTTGTAATGTGTCATCTACACCTGCCTAAAGAAATAAATTTTTTGTGATCACCAAACCTAGTATAATTCCATCAAAGAATCTTTAAAATTGATAATATAAATAATTAATTAGTTCAACAATTAAAAAATATAGTTTATAAATAATTTCATAAAATAAAACAATTTAATAAAATATTTATTTGGTTTCCATAAATGGATACATATCACTAAATCTAGGAATATGTCAAATAAAATAGAAAACATTTAAGAAACTATAGAAACATAACAATATAAGAATGAGAGAACATTACCATCAAAATTATGTTATATGATAAACCAATCATAAATGAAAAACCACACCATTTGGGATATAACTTATAAGTATACATGATAGACATTAATTAATATCCTTAAATGAGGTCGAAGGCTAATCCATCCAATATAACATCTAGTTTCATTACACACACTAAAATGAAATAAAAAAACTTATTTCAGTACATATAAAAATTGTGACAAGTATAATCCTGATGCACCCAATGATAACCAATGAGCTCAATTCTAAAGAAACAACTTAAACATATTAGCACATTTAATAAAAAATATCAAATATCATACATTTTTATATTAGGATTTAATACCCTTTTGTAAAACATAAGAACCTTTAAAATAATTTAATCCCACAATTGGGGTGCATAAATTAGTTTTTAATCCAACCCCCTTTAAAACATAAATCACATCTGATAGAACTATTACATTTTCAAACCATGAGTTTACATTGAGTAACAAAAAATAACCAACAATAACATATATAAATTCAATAATTATCCCCATGTATAGATACACCATCCTAAAAAACGTAGAAAACATTATTGCCTTGGACAATGGAAATTAAAATCAAAAAGATCTGCCTCCAAAAGATAATGCATGATTGAAAGTAAAAATAATCCATAAAAACCCTAATTGATCTCAATATAATAAATATTTCTAACCAAAACCACCATCTGAATTAAATAAAATGAAGAATAAAATATACTACTCACTATGTATAAATCTCGAAACCACCATGGTGATTGAATGCCTCAGGGAGAGATCCGAATGGAGAGACATCACCAAAAAAATTTAAAAAAAATTCAACTAAGTGTTAAATTCGAAGGCATGCATGTCAAATGAATAATGAGTGACATTTGATACATGATAATAACTAATTGAATCAAACAATTTAATCCATAATCCCTTTTCAAGGTTTGAATCCCATCGGGATTTATACACAGAGAAAAAGGATTCATCTTAGGTTAAATATCCTAATCAAAATATTTCTTACTCATGATAAGGTTTCAAAACATGTAATTTTACACACACTAAAATATAATAATTTTATAATAATTATGAATGATTTACATCATGTTACTAATACACAATTTGAATTGGTCTTGAATATAGTTTGCTATCAAAATCCTATATAAAATTCCCCAAACCAACTCTATCTCATCTTAATCCTTTGACACGTTTGTACCCAGACTCCATTAATTCATAAAGAAAACATAGCCGAATATTAGATCAAAAAGGGTTAAGAAATACCTAATACAATGGGTTATTATATGGTGGTTAATTGAAAAATTGTTGAGAGGAGTTTGAACCATGATCTTAATTATCCTTATGACGAGTGGATCATTATTCATTGACTTTATCATTTAACATCATCTTTATATTATCACCAAAACGTTAAAGAACCCCAAGGGATGAGCGATTAGAGTTTGGTGTGTATCTATTATTAAAATTGGCAATCAGGTTTCATACCTTAGAAAAAAATTTAGGATATTCTTCCATTTATTTTATCAATAAAAATTAAAGGGAAAATAAAATATTTCTTAACACTATAACTTGTCAGGAATTTAATTCAAATGGTTTGGAAGAAACCCAATATAGAGATAATTTATATTATGAATGAAAACATGTGATTATTACTTCATTATAAAACCAAATTTCAGGATTTCATATGGAGACCCTTCGATCACATAATTAGAATGAAAAAATTTATATTGTAGGGATGCACTTTATTTACGTGGGGGGAAAATAAAAAACCAAAATATTAATATATATTTTCCTCTAATTAAGTCAAATAAGTTACACTTGTTTCACCATATGAGTCATTAAAATTAAACAAATACATGTTTTGTTTATATCATTAAAGAATAGACATTGGGTTTGTAGGTATGAATATAAGTAAACAAATTTTGAAATATTTTAATGTATTTGTTAATATATATATAAGTTATTTTGTAAAAAAACTAACTTCATTGATGGGTCTAATAATATATAAATTATAACTTATATTTTGAGGGAATGAAGTATATTATTTAGTAAATAACGATTTTAATAAAATATAACATTTCTCAATTAATTAGCACTTTATTTTCATATAAATTTAGTGTGATAAAATTTATTGTTTAAAAATAATATTTTTCTATAAATACATAAAATCATTGTATTTTTTGGATTTATTTAAAATTTAAAATGGAAAATTATTATAATTTAATTCACAAAATTATATTCATTTTTTATTTTATATTTATATCATAGTTGAAGATAACTTTTTTGTGTTTTTCTTAAAAAATATAGAATCTCATGTGGATAGTTAAAAATACCCTTTTTTAGAAAATACATGACATTTATGAGATGACTAATATATAGGTATGAATTTTAAATTCATAATATATTGTTCTAAGAACATATATATATTCTAAGTGGACTTATAATTTTAATAATGTTGTTTTTAATTTAAAAACACATATTTCCCTTTTTAGAACATTACTTATATTTTTTAGAAAAATGGATCATAATACATTATACATTTATTATTAAAAAAATAATATTTATCTCTAATATAATTTTAATATAATAAAATTACTTCAATTTTAAATTAATAATATAAAAATGACATTTGGATATATTTTTGGGATTTTTTAAAAACAAGTGATTTTTAGATGAATATTGTAATATATCAATTTTACTAATATTGTCACTTTTATGACAGTATGATACAAGTTATTCTTCAATGTTTTCAAAAATATTTTTAATTTATAATATATATTTATAAATATAAAATAACCATTTCAAATTATAATTTTCGAATATAAATCGAACACAAAATATGTGTAAAATTTAGGTAGTGTTTTAACTAACACTATTTGATAATCATTTCCTTTTAATAAAACATTCTCATGGTGGAATTGTTTTTTTATTTTTTAAGGTTTATTAAAAATAATATAAAAATAAATTAAATGGAATAAAAATTTATCAATGAAATTTAAAATTTTATCCTATTCAAAAATGTTATGGTGAAAATGAACTTTATAATAAAAATATATTTTTATGCATTTTATGTGATAATACAAAAAAAATTATATAATTAATAGAGATTTTATTTCATTTAATTTTTTATATATTTTAAATTAAAATGTGGAAATAATTAATTATTTTCAATACTAATGCTTCAAATGGAAATTTTGTTCCAAAGGTGAATGTATAGATACAATTATAAAGGTAAATTTAGGTAATTTGATTTTATCACATTGGAAGAAGTTATTACATGTGGTGAAAATCTATGATATTGATCAAATTATTTATTGATGATTATATATATTCAATATTCATGTAATTTATAAATTTTTTATTGATGAAAAAAATTATTTGTTACATAATATATATTATTATTAAGTGATAAAACCTAAAAAATCCCTCAGTCTTTAGGATAACATATATTCCAAAAATATAATTCAATAAGTATTTAATTAAGATCAATGGAAACACATAGTGTATGAAGCTCTAGAATACCTTCTCCATTTAATTGGGTGAGCTTACATAAACTCCAGGATTACTATCTATGAATGGGTCATGGCGCCCATGAGAAATAAATTAATGTCCCAATGTTGTCAATCAAACATCAACTATTACTGTTTAAAATTATACATGTGTCATAATATCTCGATAAGATGGTTTGAAACATGTGTCACCATCCTATTTTCTTGAAACATGTTTCTCTGATTATCATAAAAAACTCATCATTACACCATGAGTATGAAATTTAATGGGATAATTCTATATCAATTAAAGGTCATGATTTCCACTAACATAAAATGGAAGGAAATAATATTTCATCAGCTTATTATTCAATAACACATCACTCATGATACACCCAACATATCCCAATTCACAATGAATTATGTCATAATGGTTTTTGAAATAAATCAAAGTGTGTGAATCCTGAAATGAATTAATAATAACATTAAATTTTAAGGACCTCAAAAAACATACATTTATTTATATTAAAGAACATGATGACATAGTTCTGGTTGAAGATAGATATGTTTAGTTGTATCAGATACATACGAGAACTCTCACCAGATATACAACATTCAATCTTTACCTCTATAGAAATTTTTATGAACATAAATTATATTTCTGAATATTATCATAAAATTTATACTTTCACACAATTGTGGAAAACTATTGTGACTTTATCTGTTTGACAGAAACTTTGGGACATTATTACATTAAATTAATGTATAATAATGAAAAAATGTAATAATTCTTTAATTATATATTCAATTAATTGAATGTACTTATAACCCAAAGTAAATATAGAGGGTTCAATAAATACAACTCTAAAATAAATCTATATGGACTAGATATAACAAGATAAAACATCCAGTCTGTTACACCTCACATTTTGAACATGTTTCTACTATGTTTATGGATATAGTGTAGGGTTCCACCATAGTCACTTCTATGGATAATCTAAATATTTTTATGTCACTACATTTTGAAAAATCCATCAATAAATGATAATCGAATGTATATGCTTCATCTACTATGGTCACCTCAAATCCTTTACAATATTCAAGAATATATTATTATATAAATGATGTATGATATGGCCATTAATATTAGGCACCATATTAAACTCTATTATTATGATTCATTTTGAAATGAATTAATAAACTACCTCAAAATATTTAATACACTTGGAATCTACAATAGAGTCTAAAAACATGATTTTATTTGTGCTTTTGGATCTCCCAACATGTCCATTGAGAGTGAATTTGTATCATGACTGTGATTTAGGATCATCTTGATCTATTTGTAGACTATAATATTCATATCCTCTGATTACTACTTCTTTATATCTCTTGTATACTAGGAACCTATTATTTACCAACATCAAATAATTAAGGATATTCTTCACTACCATATAAGGGAAGTCAACTCTGTCATCATGATATCTACATAAGAAACATAAGGAATAAGTTATACCAAGCCATGTATATAACATAAAAAATATGGATGATTAATTGAAGATTCATATGGACTCTTTTCAATCCATTATCATTCATCATATATCTGAGGACACGTTTTATTTGAAATATGATTCCCCATGTGACACTGGAACCATTTCCCAAATTGATTTCACTATATTAAATCCATTCAGTATGATGCTAATATATGTACTCCAACATAGTCCAATAAGCCTCTTGGCTATGTAATGAAGGATCCTGATCCCATGAATATATGATACTTCAGCATATTTCATCATGTAGATGAATGTGTTTAACTTGGATATGAGAGAGTATAAAAATGGTAATTCATTTCCAACATATAATATTTAATAAAAAAAACGGTTAATAGAATGATTGAACTCACACTAAATAGATTATATATAGAATCCTTGGATAGATACTTTATGAATCCTAATTTTACTATAGATTAATCCAATTGAATTTTCCAATACCTAAATGCTTTCATAGATTCATAAACGGATTTTAAAAACTTGCATACCTTTTTTATACTTCAGTATAAGAAAACAGGCATGTTCTTCCATACAGATAGCTTTTTGAAGGTTCCCATTAATAGTGGAAATATTAACATCCATATTCTAAATATATTATTAATGGTAAATCACATTATAATTTTGAACTTTGTTGGATTTTATTAATGAAACTATTGAAATTCTTCTTCATTTTCTTTTCCATAATGTTTTCTAAACCATTTTTCAAACTCTCATGCAATATTTGTACATAATTTTTCATCCATTTCCATTTTCATACAAAATTAAAAATTACCAAAAACAGTAATAACATCTACTGCAAAATATACCCAAATATAAACATGTTTGTTTTCAGGGAATCCATTTTAGAATTTATATATTCATACCACTTCGAAACACTTATTTCATGAATTATTAATATTTAGGATATAGAATCATTATTATCAATAATAATGTGTTTGTATAATTTGGGACTAGAATACCATATATTTCACATTATCTGGCCTCTCTTGTACTCCTATATAGTAATTGTGTATATGAATATTCTTCTTCCATGTGGATTTGGAGAAACGGTTCACATTCCATGTTTTTGGTATCGTGATCCGGGATATCATCAATGACTATCTCACACAAAAACTATATTATTTAGATGTTATATCAGTCAATAAATATAGTAAATATATTATCTAGGATAATCTTTAATTTATTAACATATAAGTAATATTATTTAGTTTCATTAAGATAAATTATAAAGATATACATAGTGCCTTTTTTGAAATTTTTTTCTAGAAACATCCTTAACATACACTTAAAAAACCCACTCTAATATGTTAAAAAACATGGTTTTATTTCATTCCCATTTTCAAATTGTATAACTGTAAATAATTTATTTTTCACTGCATTTAGTATGTAATATTTTGTTAGTAAATTGTATCCCAAATAGGACAATGTACGACTCGCATAACATGTCATTGATCACTCCCTGTCAATTAAGGAATGATTCTTCCTTTATCTTATACCATTCCAATGATGTGTTTAAAGAGGAATTGATTTTAGAAAAGAAACCAAACTACTATAAATAATAATTTATGTCTATATTAAGATAATATTTAACAATTACTTGTTGTATTTTTTTAATCTATATACCAAGATAGTTCTTAGATTAAATATTATAGGACTTGAGTCAATCAAAGTAACCAGCCTTATAATGACCCATACATTACATATATTGTTATTAATTAAGAATTGATGGAAACTTATTACAACATATAACAAAACCATGATATGACTTTATAGGTATAGTGTCTTTAGAAATTTAGAAACATAAACATCTCATTCATAAACCATATACATTGTCTCTCATTTAATTCATATATCTAGAGACCTTTTTTGGCATATCCTACTTAATTCCATTAATCCTGACCTTGGGAAAAATATACATACAAAATATTGAGCTCAAATGCTCAGTAAGGGTAAACAAAGAAAATATCAATCATATCATATTCATAAGATCATAACATTTTGACAATCCTAACCTACAAAATAAATCATAATATCATAACATGGGATAAATCATTGTACTGAAATGAAATCCCAATAATCATAACATAAAGAATGAAACTATGTGGAATACACACATAATCATAGAAAATCATTTCTTATTAGTCAAGACTCATTTTCAAGACTATCAAAGTGGACAACGTCCATTTCTGAACCAAGTTCACTCCTCGTTCTAGTCATGTATCACTGAAACAGATTAACATGTCATTCCGGATTTTCCTATCTCATGAGATATAAATATTTAACCAATGCATTGGAGGAAGATATAGGTCCCACCCATCTCATAATTATACCATTCTTATGTGATCCACAAAATCATAAATAATATATCATAGCATAACCTATGTAATAAAAATGGGATTCTTAAACATCATGCCATCATAAAATAATACATATAATATAAAAGGACTTCATAAAAATAATTCCATCATAACATACTCATATACATTTGAAAATAAGAATATAAAATGATCAAAATATTATCTTGTTTGGAAATAATTTTGATAAAACACGAGAACTCCATTATTGAGAAAAATATCCTTTCTAATTCAAAAACATTTTTCTTTTCATAACATGTCATACAATTTTAAAATAAAATAAGTTAATTAAATATAAACATGAAAACTTGTAAAGAAATATTCAATGAAATAATGTTCTATGATATCATAAAAATCCATTCATGCCGTATAAGTTAAAAAAATTCTTCTCGTACTTTGGCAGGAAAAGTCGAAAAGTTCTTCGTACTAAAAACAACAAAAGATTCCTTCATATATTTTACTAAAAACCCACCAATAGGTAAAATTTTATATAAAACTTTATATAAGAGTAGAAATAATATTAAATATTATGGAAACAAGGATGTGGATGATAAATATTCCCCAGTAAATTCAGAAGTATAAACAATCTCGGATAAAAATGAGATTGTGAGATTTTCCCTTACCTTAGGTCTGATATGCTTTGTACGAATCTGAACCACTTGTATAATGATTTAAATAATTTCATTGACTTATTAGAGAATCATTTTCATTTTTATGATATCATATATGGTTATATTATTATCTTCTTATTAGTAATATCACTACTTGTTATTCTGGTGTTCATTGCTTTATGTTCTTATGCATGTTTTGTCGAATAAATTCTTATTCGTCTTTTTAGGTTATTGATACCTCATTTACAGAATAGTATTAGTGTAATATATATCATATTTATTAATTCAGTTTATTTATATAATCATTATTCAATGAAGATCATGTAGAATGAGTCGCATCACATCGTGGTGACGGTAGTTCGTGTGTACACATGAGCGATTATATCATTCCCATAATTATATTAATGGAATTATAGTTGATGATATAATATCTCAGAATTAGTATAAAGTTATAATAATCATATATAGTTATTCTTTACACCATTTTACCCATCCACGTAAGGTGGTGGTGGAAAACAGATTACACCATGGTGTGGAGACGGTATTCCGTACGTACGCACGCGCGGTGATTTCATTTTTCGTAGGATGGATAGAAGGTGAAATAGGGTTGTTTCAAATTTATAATAACATATAATTATATTAGTGATACTAATGTTATTACTTTATAATGAAACAACTAAATAAGAGGAAGTAGAAGAATGAATACACTTGAATGAATCGGTAGAAGATATTACCTCTTCCTCGACATGCATCCTTTATACTTCCTCTTAAAGGACTAGAGATGGTGTTTTGAAAAGACCATAACCTCCAGAATATTAACTATGGAAGTTGTGAAGACTAATTTTCAGCAGATGGCTGAGATTGAAAGCTCAAATTTGTGTACAGAGGATAGGGAGGAGGTTCACTTTTATAAGGGAGGAGAGGGAAACCTTTTCAAATATCAAAAATATTAGTCTATAATAAAACATACCCCACATAAAAACCGCAAACAATGACTCATATTCAAATATTATATGAGATAGGGTTGTAAAATCATTAAAAAATACAAATTTAGACACGTTGGAAATTTATTTTAAACCTTATCAACTTGATTTATAGTTGTGTAATATATTTAATTTTATTTTTCGTAATACGATTCTAAATTTTAAATTCTTATAAATAATAACTTATGTGTTGTGAATTTTCCATAATTGGATAATATATGACATTTTTGACCATATAAATTTTAATTTATAATTTTTAAATATTTTTTTGATATTTAAAAAATTTTATATTATAAAATGACAATAGTTTCAATTTTGACACTATTTATTTATTTGAATTTAAATAAAATCCACACATAAGATATTTTCAATATAAAAGATTTAATAGATTCATAACATGTAATATGTATCTATCAAATTCGTGGAGCACATTAAATAGTTCATATAATATTTATTTGAATATTTTTAAAACCATTTATTTGATATTTCAATCAATAAAATAATTTCAAAATCACTATTGTGTCACCTTTAATGATAATTATTTAATCCCTAAAAATTCTAAAATAAATTAAAATTATTATACTTATAAGATTTAAGAGAGTGACATGTTGTCACTTTATTTGGTTTTAATAATAATTAAATTATTTCCATGGTCAAAATTCCATAAAATGAATCTATTCTGACCCTTATGTGATATGGGTCAACTTTTAGTAATCTAATCGAATTTTGGAAGGTGTTAGGGTAACTTTATAATCTTATTTTTACCCTTAAATACCTTATATACCTTTAATTGGAGTAAATAAAAATTACCATAGTTACTATTCATTATATAAAAAAAGTAACCTAATTACATAATATGGACCCACTGAATTCAAATTTGGATTCCATTTTTCAAAATTAAAAACACAGAAGTTTCAGTAATTAATTCATAATTAATCCCATTGTTAAGAAAATGGGTATTAAAAGTTGAAACATTGCCAAAGATTGAAATGTTTTTACCTATTAATTCACATTAAAATTAATTGTAATGAAATACATTATATTAAATGGTAAAAAAATATTATATTTATTCTTTAAAGCATTCAAAATTATAATTTAACCATATAAATTATTTCAATGAAAAAAATTGTTTTTAAATAAAATATAGCATCTTTTTACAATTCATTAAAATATTACAGTTATCAGAATAATATGAAAAATTTATTCAATGTAAATTTTTATTTTCAGATTCCAAAGAATAATTTTATTTTGTCAAATTTAACTTATAAAAATGTCAAGAACTAGAATTAAATTTGGTGCGCCATCAAAAGGTGGAAAAAATGCATTTTTTTAATAATGCTTATTTTACTGAAAATATTTATTTTGTTCTCATACCATGTTCTAGAAAACTTGTAAGATAAATTTATAAAATAAAAAATGTGGTTAATACTATTCATAAAGTTTAGTCCATAATAATATATCGTTGTTTAGTGAAACCGGATATTGTGTACTACAAACACTATCGAGTATGGTCATGATTGTGTGTAACACAATCCAATCCAGTGTTGTGTGGAGTGAAAGATTCCTTTTGTGTTTCATATAACATAAGACATAAAAAAAATATTTCACATAAAATCTCAGGGTGTTACAAGCCTTATACCTCATTCAGTAAACATATACATATCTACATAAATAATTTATAAATTTTACGAAGTATGAATAACAACCCCATTGAATTAATTGAAATGGTCTATGCACATTAGTATCAACTAATTAAATAAGATTATTGGAAAATTAGACATTCCAACTAAATGGATATTTTTTCATTTTACCATCTCGTCATTTGTGACATACACCATGTGATTTTTGTTCAAAAGAATCCAAAAATCCCTATAATTGTAATTTTTTTAAATTTTTTTACATGACAAAGTTAGTTATTCCATAGTGGGGTGTGGTATGAGTTATGTGAACTATTTTGAATATTATATTTCATTACTTGGTTTATGAACCCTGACACATAAAGACTGTTATTTAAATGATCCCTACAATAAAATATTTATCTATATAAAAGAAGAAATACATACTCCCAAATTTGAAAATAAATCCATATATAAAAAATGTGGATATATAAATAATGATTTTGGTAAAAAAATTCACATAATCAAAATATTTTACAATCAAGATCCTTCCAGTTGACAACACGATACGGTAGTCTCCAAATGCCACAACAGAATGTATAGATATATTAAAAAATAATAATTCAACCTGACCTCACAAAGTCTTATGAAATCTACATGGTTTCAAAATTTTAATGTATATATTAGTACCACATGGATTCTTTAATAACTAATTTGTAGAAATAAACAAAATTCCACTTAATATCAAACACACTAGAATTTTTCAATTTCTTATTTTTTAAGCTGTAGTTTTTTTTCCCATTAGACATTATTCCGTATGTAAAATAGATAACATAATTATCCCTTAGCTATCCCATGGTCCTTATCCTCTTATAAAGGAATTGAAATAAATATTTAAATTTAGTTATCTTCTTTATATTTTATGTTATAAACCATGAGGATATAAGGGTTTTCATTCATTGACTTTTTATCATTTTAGTAAAGAAGTTAATGAATATTTGTAAGTGAATTCACTATTTTTTCATATTATAATTGACTAAATTACTAGATATGATCTGATTTAGTGATAAAATAATGATATTGGTGCACAATTCATTAGGTATATTAAACCCTATAAACTATATAATATCAATGTTTCTTGTGAGTTTGAATCTGTGATTCCTAGTCAGTCCTCTTTCTATAATGTTACTATGAAATATTCTTTAAATATCTCAAATCTTTCTTATCTAGACAACTCCTCATAAATATGTAGAAGATGATTCATTATATTATCATCCATGTATTCATTCTGATCTCATTACGAATATATGAAAAAAAATTAAAAATTGAACATCGACCATGTCACTTAGATAATTATCATTAACATAAAATTTTTATCAACTTCATCCTTTGTAGAAGGATCCGGATGTGAGGATTGTAGAATATAATATTTCTTCTCCTAGAACAATGCAACCCATGGGTATCTTAACCATTCTTAAAATTTATAGGGTGTATGGATATGGTATATCTAGAAAATCTATCAAAAAGATTATGTGGGTGATGAATATTCAATTTTTCTACAATATTAAAATTAAATTATCTATAGTTTTCAGGATTTGAAATTATATGAGATATAATAAAAATTTTTATTATATTAAGACCCCTGAAATTTATTAAATTATCAACAACCCCACCACTCTACATGTATTTTCTTATTATAGTAGACTTTTTATTGGAATGGATTCATATTTCCATTAATTAATATTTATATCATGTCTAAGAAAACAAAAAGAATATATTTAGTTTGGCTATCTATACAACTGAAATGTATTATCTCATTGATCATTTTTTGAATCCCCATTCCTGAAATTTTAATTGTTATTTCCACAACCCTTTCATCTAATGATTTATTGAATATAGTATGGTAGTAAAATTATATACAAGTTCATTTAAATCAACACGTCATTATTGTTAAGATATATTCAAAATTAAAAAGTACCACAGACTAGGGCCCGAACTAATATAGTAATTATGGTTTCATCCCAATTAAGATTATTGAATGAATAATAAAGTCAAATTAAGTTATCGTATTTTTTATTACGTGTAAAAAATTTCATTTTTTTTCATTATATGTCTTATTATTTTAAATTTATATTTATTTAAATGATTAATTATGTTTTGATAAAAAAATTGTTAACATAATACTTTCAATAAAATGCATATTTTCAAAGTAGTATAATTATTTATATGATTGTGGTATTTCACCAAAAAATTAATCGATAATATGATTAAAATAAATGAATAATAAATATCTGGATGAAAACACCATGCCTGGGTCATACAATGAGCACCAGCATTCCTCAAGTTCACCTATGTATCACCCAGATAAACTTTATCTCAGTTTTTTCTTGACCGCCTCTATGAGACATAGAATAAAACTTTTGTTAAATATGTTTATAAGTCACATGTATGTTATAGAATCCAAATGATTGTTCATATGGAATTACATAAACTTCTATATACATTCTAGTCCTACATAATAAAAAAGGGACTGATGACATGTAATCCTTTTTATTAAATTTAACAAAAAAATATTTGAAAATCCAATCTATAAAATAACCTAAAATATACAAAAATCATGCACATGCCAAGGAAAATCAAATTTTTGGACATACATAAGCAAAGAGTTTGGAAAATCACATTTTCTAGAATTCAAATTAAATAATTATTATTTTTTGTGTGAAAGGTGAGGGAGAAGGCACATTTCATTGAAAAAATGAAAACAAACAAAGAAAATTAGAGTAGCTGTTCATTTCATGCAAATTACTGGCCCTCTAAAAGGGGCCCAATTTTTTCCTAATATTATCTGCAATCATTCGTTCAGCATCTTGCATGGAGACCAAGTTAACCCTACGTTCTCTCTCTCGTCCACGGCCTCGGGTGTGATGTGCTTCAAGACTTCTGCCTTGTTGAAGAAGAAATTTGAGGTCTATGTAATCTGAGTCCGAATCAACCGAATGTGTTTCATCTTTCATTGAGGTCAGTTCTACTCATCCACATCCTCACCCACTACTACTAGGAATCCATCCACTTTTCTATGATTTAGTGTATTTCCAAGAGCCATCATAGCCATCTTCATATTCAGATGGAACTAGGTTTCCGACCAGAGTCTCCCCTGTCTTCTAATGAGGGCCATGCAATGTTGATGGGGGATGCATCAAGGCATCCCATTCCCCATCCCTTGGAGGATCAACAACATCAACCTAAATATGTAATGCGTCACTATTAAGAGCTTCAAAAGTGTTAACTTGGGTCACTATCATATGTGAAAATAGTGCGGATCAGTTATTCAATGTAATGGAAATGAAGACCAGATGAGAACAGAATTTCCAATATTATTAGTAAGAGTTTGGATCTCATTTTAGGGGAATGAATTCGGTTATTCAGAATGTACAACATTCCTTAAAATATCAACAATGTTCAGTTCTATCATTAGGTACATAACCCTTTTCCCATCACATTTATCAACACCATAAGATGTAGCAGATACAGGTGAATCAGCTTTACCTACAATAGATACACGTTGTTTGCTTCTAGATTAGGGGCAATGTGCTTTGACCTAAGCAGTGAGACCCATAGTGGCCAGATCCAGAGTGTGATTCTCAGTATCCTGGGTCTCACCAGCCCTTCCCTTCTCAATAATGTCAGACCACAACCGAGTGTCATGTTAGTTAGAAATATTTTTTGGTTGCACATACGTATCAAGGGAATTCAATTTATCATCAATTGTATTAACATCTCAATGTCCAGCAATAAGAGGATATGGTTTTACCATCTCTGGGTTACTTCCCAAAGCAAGATGTGGATCCAAAGTAAAAGGATGTGACAAATTCTAAGTATCATTTTCAGTAGCCAAATCATCCCTAGTAATCCCATCTATTTGGGTAAATTTAGAGGAACTAGTATTTTGAGACTCTTTCTCTTTGAAGCAATAACTAATTTCATGCCCACGTATAGAGTAGAGAGCACAAATAATAGATCTGTTATGGTTTGAGGAAACATTTACTATAGTCATGCTGTGTGAATAGACCTAGGTATGGTTTTCATATTTAGTTTTCAATTCATGTTCAAATACATCAGTCGAGAGGTAGACCTTGTTTACTAATAGATAATATAGATCAAACTCAACTAAAAACCTAGCATAGCGTCCATATCTGGTAGTGTCAGTTTTTTTATCCAGTTTAATTAGTACTCTTAAGGCCAAATCAATGTCATATAATATTTTAGGGTGCCAAATAATTCAGTTTAAACTGTATACCTTTACCCAAGATTGAACCGATGTATTACCTTATTCAATGTTGTTGAAACTTTGGTCCAATTTATGGATATGTAGAGCTCCAGGTTTGAAGGAAATTGATACATAAACCTAGGCTCGCAGCTTGAGTTCTTTAGAGGGAAATATGATGAGGTATAACCCTTTACCTAAAAAGACACACTTTCAGGAGGAGAAGCCACATATGTATGACAGTCATTGTGTATGTTCATCGAGATTCAATGGCATAGAGCCTCTGGGCATGATGAGACAAGCTATGATGGAGTGCGCCCCAATCTAGTGTCGTTTTGATATTGAATCCACCATAAATTAATGTGGGGAAAATAAACAACATGCCCAAAAATATTAGATAATTAAAAATTATTAATTGTGAATTTTGTTAATTCCATAAAAATAGTATTACATATTCAAACAAATATTTGCGCAAGCATTTAATTGAGTTTTATTTTGTAAATAATTATTTAGTGTAAATTAATTAATCCTATGATTAATGAATGAGTAATTTTGAAATGAAAACTAACCCCATCTATTTATATATATATAATCACCAATAAAATTAAATTGATGATTCTGGAAATAGAGGAATCACGTTTTCATTATAAACCCATTATGGATTTTTTCATGTTCGATAGATCATTCTAAAATTTTGAATGATTTAAATGGAAAAACCAATGAATCATTTCATGAAATATTGAACAATAAATCTGAGAACCAAGAGATTAGTTTTTAGTAGTAAATTTTACATTAATTTAAATATATGGGATGATGGACTATCTCATCTATGGATTTTTATTGGAGTAATATATTTATCCATTGAAAAAATAAATTATCATATTACCATCATTTCATAAGGTGTACAAAAAATAGAGGCCCTTGAGTAGTGATCCATACATTTTTCTCTAATATATTAACAACACTGATAGATTGTTATGTTCTAGCATTTAGTATTGATTATCATTCATCATTCCCCTTGATTTCCTCAAGTTCTGTTAGTCTTGATTGTATCACACTTGTTCCACTCATTCATCAGAGGATCATAGAAGGAAGAATGTATAAATAGGTATTTTTTGTGTAACAATTATAAATTCATGATAAATCCAACATAATAGTAATATCCTTCTATATACAGTTAGGTTTAAGGTTAAAATAGCTTTTAATTAGACAAAAAACCATAAATAATATAATAAAACTTATCTAACCCCATTCAATGTGTCATTATTATTATTATTATTTGGTACATCATATTGGTGAAATGAAAAATATTATTTTAATATCATGAAAATTTATATTTATTACAAGGTAAAATATTTTTCCACTCTTCCTCTTTAGTGTTTATCAGCACCATGAATATTTTTTAATTAAATACTTACATAATAATAAATACTATTTTCATAATAAGTAGAATAAATATTTATCAAATGTTAAATAAATAAAATAAATATTCTACTCAATGTGTGGAGAATAAATTTTTATTATATATTCATTTAAATTAATAAAATATTTATTAATGAATAATTATTTAATTATTACCTTGGGAATAATTTTTGTGATCAATAAAATAGAATCTAAATTATTCAAATGTTTTAAGAATTATATTTATTAATAAAAATAATTTTCAAATAAAATTTAATTGATACAAATAGAAACAAATAATGTGTGACCCCCTAGAATTATTCCTAATTGGTATTATGTGGTCTTTCCAAAAGTACAATATTACTATCTGTCAACATGTCAATGCACCCAAGAGAAATATTTCAATTTCTCACTGTTGAATTCTATATATATTTTCTTATAGTATAATCTAATCCATTTTTCATTGTATCTCATCCAAAAGGATTCACACACGTGTCACCAACCTGTGTTCTTAATTCAGATGTCAATGATTATTTGATATAAATTCTCCATTAGACCATTGACATGTAAATTAAATTAAAAATATCATTTACATCAATGGGATGAGATATCAACTTCCATAATGATTTATGGGACAAATCATTCATTAAGTTTTTAATTAATAACACATCACTCATGATGAACATAATGTATCTAAATTCTTTATCAACAATATCATTATAATTTTCAAAATACATCAAATTGAATGTTTCATGAAAATACTTAATAATAATAAAAATGTAAATAGAAAATTATAAATTCTCATTAATTGGAATATCTTATTATAAACACACATGTTGAATTTATACAGATGAGGCCATTCCCATAATCTCTTAATGTTGAAGTTACAAAATATGAACTTCTGAGGAATAAGTTTCATCATATTTTGAGTAGACACACCTACTTGTCAGTAATATATACATCCCATGATAGAATATTAGTCAACCATAGAACTATATTGACGAATATAGTCCTATAATACAATATTCTCATCATATCAAGGAACAACTAAAATATTATTAATGTACAAAATACTCTTTATATTATGACATTACTATAATGGAGAATAATAAACAATATGTAATATGATATTTCATTGAAAATACATATAGTCCAAAGTAAATATTGTTGGTTTAATAACCAGAGCTCTAATATTTTCGTCATTAGAAAACGATTCTAAATAATAATGTCCCTTTTTTAGTAATGAGACACCGATGAAATTTAATTGCTTCTCCTATTATGAATCACTATTATGTTTCTTCTAGATATGGATGGACTCAAAATTATGAAACCTAATTTCTTATCTTGTGTCACGATCTGTCCTAGAGGGGCCCATTTTGTGACTACACCAATCCTACCTCAAATGGTTAGGGGCTGGTGACTACCACCAAGTATGCATATCCCACTAATGAGAAGCATTATCCTACATACATAAACCCACACACATATCTCCAATCCATAAATGATTAAATTTTAAAACTCTATGAAAATAATCCATTCAAACCACTATATCCCCAAACCTATGTACAATAGTAACATAACTGGAAGTAAATTTAGAATGAATATTATCCCCTAAAGGATTCTATAACCACAAGTACAACCTGTAATAATGGAGTTAATTAAACAAATGTATGAACTACTGGAACACACCTCGTGTGTCCATTCACACTAAGCACCGCCTGGTCCTGGCTTTCATAGGACTCCGTCAAAGGGTATATCATCGTCACATGACACTATGGGTGTGGGAAAGCTCATGCAGGGGTGAGTAAAATAATACCGAGTAAAAAAAACCAAAAACCACAAAGAAATACCCCAAAGGAAATCCATAAAGGAATGCGAGAAAAGAATACCATGATTGAATTCCATAAAAAAGTTCCATAGAGGAATTCCAAAAAGGTATTTAATTATGGAATAAAAAAAGGAAATCTACACAAGAATAAAACAAAGGAATACAACCCAAAAATTCTACATAGTAATGCCATGATGGAATACCACACAAGGATACCACACGGGAATGCCAAACATGAATGTCTTAAAGGAAAATCACACAAGAGTACCATGTAGGAAAACCACATAGGAAAACCACATAATAATGCCACTTAAGAATTCCACATTGGAGTACCACAAAGGATTGCAACATTGGAGTATGAAACATGAATAACACGCAGTAATTCCACATAGGAATACCACATAGGAATTCCACACAAGGATTCCACATTGGGATGCCCCACAAGAATACCACATAGAAATACATAGTCCCCTCTACACTAGTATATATCTACAATATTTATAACAAGAATATATAGATATGCACTATACAAGACACACAGTTTATAGGTAATTAAAAACCAAATTTGAGCCACATGGTTCTTCTCAATGTATGCTGCAGAAAGCACTCCCCATGCCATGATATCATCCGAGATACTCACAAAGAGGTTTCTCTCATTTGTGACCTAACCAAATGATAACGTATTGGTCAACGAATGTCATGATACATATATAGATTATCTACCGAAACAAGATGGGGAATACCACAAACCCAATCAAGATGAATTAGCAATGTCTGGGATTCGACCCAACACCCTAGGTAGTTGTTAATGATTTATCTTTGTTTTATAGGAAAACGATTCATGAGTGCTATTAAAATATTAATATTTTTCAAAAAATAGTGATGGGAACATAGGGCCTTGGAATAGAACACTGTCCCAGCACCTGGTTGCGAAATTATCCCACGTAATTTCTAATAAATAATACATGGGAATTCAGGAATGTTAAATTCTCCCCACCTTGTTGATTTATGTCCCCAGAAATCCCAAAAAGAGATCCTCAAACTAGTGAGGGTACTAATTATGAATTGGAGTCTCCCCATCCCATATGATCTCATGGATATTCTTATCCCGCCATCGAGTGTACAAAAATTGAATTTACTACCCATAAAAAACTTATTCCTTCCAATCCTCAATATCAACAAATGTGATTTAATGTGAGAATCATGATCTGAACCTATCATCGATGGACTCCATGTATTCATATTATCTCTGGCATGTAGAGTTGTCCCAATATCACTAATGAAATTTTCTATTAGATAGCTAGGAAGTGGGTCGATAAGATGAGTTGGTCAATGATCACACAGATTGATTAATTTCCATTGGACACATATCGAAAATAATTCATTATGTTCATCAATATCTAATCCCACATCCATTCTTGCACCTTGAGTGGTTGAGCTAGACCCACTGGAACCTGGTGCTCTGACCTCACATGCTAACAAGTATGGCATCGTGAAACGAACTCTACAACTCATTTGTTTTCATTCCTAGCCACCAAAACTAATGTCAAAGGTCTGGTTACATATTTTCCCCAATTAGATGTACCAGAAAAACATAAATATAGAGCTCTCTTAAAACCTCCACACGTAATGACAATAGATAAACAATGCATCTTATGAGTGGAAAGATGTTCTTCCCACATTTCTAGTATCTATAAAGAGCATGTCCAATGGAAATCTATGCATGTAATGTCTCACAGTAAGTATCACAATGATGTGGCACCCTAAATTGCTGTAAGAGTGGAGGGGTGAAAAACATGGAATTTAGGTATGCTCCTCCATCTCCATCCACAATGTATATCTACAACAATTCCAACATCTCTGATGCATCATTCAAAAAATGAAAACTAGATCTCCTTCTGATTTAATCTTCAACTATTTTACCCTTCCCTAGAGTATAAGAAATATCAAATTCATAGTCATGGAGGAACTATAGTCAATTCCTTTATATCAACCTTCACTGGATCCACTACAACACTATCACCACTATAGGAAACTAAGGAATCATTGAATATACTAAATCAAGGGTAAGTCTAGACAATTGATGATTAATCAGTAGCACCCTTGTATTCGTTAGTCGATCCAATACATCCTAAGGTTTCTCTCAACAATAAGTAAAATCTCATTCTACCACTATGGCCACACCGCACACTTCCCCTAAAACAGTAAATTTGAGCATGAACTATGGATAACTACTCTAAAACCAAGAATGAAATCATAATGCTTCGATGCTACTAATAAGGGATCCCAACTAACACTATTTCCTTTAAGAGTTAGGACACATTGTTGGAACTGGTGTGTGATACTTGGGTCTCCTCCATTAAGAGTTTCCAAGTGTGAGGGTGATGTAAATGGTTCAACAGGAATATATTAATCATGAAAATCATTTGTGGAATGAAATGAATGATTAATAACACTATGGTGATGGCAGAACACTTCATGAGGAGGATAATGTAGTCCACACTGGGATCACTATATTCAATCTGAAAAACATTTCAATCTCCCCAGAGGAAATGGGCTCAAGTATTATTTATGAATCTGTGATGGGTAGAGACTCCACTCCCTAGATAGTTTCATACACAATCAAGAAATAAAAATATCACATTATCAACATGATCTGTATCACACACAAATGGAGAGATGGGGACAATGTTGTAGACTATATTGCCTCCCTGGCTGCCTTGGGATCCAAAGTGACTTGTCTCCCCATCATGGAATCCCATAAGGATGAGGGGATCAATTTTTTTAGGGTAATATCTTAGTATCTCTTATTATATATCCCCCTAATCTTGGGTTTTCATTCCCTTATCATCCACCCTTTCTTCATATACCCTCTTTTTTTGAATACAAATATAAGGATGATGAGGAAAATAAGGACTAAATCCTATTTATATAAATATAAAATCTATTTTATAATGAACACAAACCATACATTAAATAATTCATGGTTACCCCAGTTCATATTCCTCAAATGCATTTAGTTATCCCCTCCCATGTCCTCCATCTCCCTGGACATGGTGTGCACGAGCTGGAGGTGGTGGTGGTAATATGGTGAAATGTCGATGACCACCTCTTTCTATCCCAGATCCTCTACCAAGTATTTCACCTTATGGAACTGCCTACACTTGTCTTTATCACTATGTTAGTGGTCTATCCAATGTTTCTCTATTAGTAGTTATACATGTTGGAAAATCTAGGGCTTTATTTGCATCTAGTCACATGAATAGATTCACCTCTCTCTATGATTACTAGACCCATCCTATGATCCTTGATATTTAGATCCCCTATCTTGGGACCTCCTCTTGAAACATCTCCCATATCCATGTCTCTGAGACTGATGTCATCTTCATTTTTCTGAGGTCACTCCTTCTGTTTACCAATTACTGACTACCCCAGGTTGTATCTTCCCAGCTAAGGTACTCTAAACCACAATGGTTAACTCAAGCAACCCCCGCATAGGTAGGAATGCGTAGAGGGATAACACTAGATTGAATATATCTATGCAAACCTCGCTAAAAGGTTACAATCCTAATATACTAATCATGTATCATATCCATTGAGTAACTAGAGAGGTTGGTATGCCCCGATGAATACTCAGAAACTGAAATATCATCCTATTAGAGCTTTAAATGCTCATGGAAATGCATATAAATCATCTTATAAGGTGATAAATCCTCTGGAAACGTCCAATAAAACTATGTCCACAAAATTTACACCTTATCAAAATATCTGGTAAACAAACCCCATCATCACCCTGTTAATCAGTGTATAAGGATTGCTTCTCGGACCACCATATGCTCTATTGTTGACCTTTCGAGATAAAAATCATGGGTCACCACTTCATTATATTCTTTATCCTCTTGTGGGTTGGGCTCGCCTCAGAATATGCAGGGTATCATTCACTGAAACTCATAAAGTGAACTCCACATACGCACCTCATCTGTTGTTATTGCAAGTATCGTGTATTTTTTTCATGTGGGTGTATGAATATCGCACCACCTGGATGTGAAATCTTTACTAAAAAAATAATTTACTGATATCTCATCACCTATCGGATCATCCTCATGATCATGCGGCAGAAACCAAGCGGTCTGTTTAAGTGGATACATCATGTCAGAAAACAAGATGAACCATGACGGGTGATTATATCTCGAGAGATAAATTCAGAAGTTCATGGAAACCACAAACAATTTCTATATGATGTGTTTACCATTATTTTCCTTGCAACCGGTGTTTTCATGTATTTAGTCAAAAGTCATCTTATCTGAGTCCTGGTCTAGGGAATCATTGGTTTCCCACAACAATAATGTATTCCTTAGCATGAAAAACAAACTTTAAACACTTAACACTATTTCCCAAAACCGACCTTAATGTCCCGGAGTTTTATGTATAACTAACTACCTTCGATGCCACGGTGTCACGACCCATCAAATAGGGGAATGTGTCATGGCTACCCCATGCCCACATCCAAAAGGCTAGGTTATAGAGACTATCCCTAAGTAGGCATATCTAACCAATGGGAGCCTTTTCCTATGTACATGTACACACACACACATAAAATCCTAAAATACTGAAATTAATAAATATACTAAGTAAAAAATTCATGAAAACTACTATATCTCATGACTACAGTAAAAAATTAATAGTTCACGAATATAAACAAGTCAAAAATAAAATCCCATCAAAAGAGTCGGTATCCAAAAGTCCGACCAGTATGAAAAGAGGTACTAAGAGGGTGGTCTAAACCATCTGAACACACCTCATCTATTTGGATTCTCTATTCACCACCAAGTCTTTGCTAGCCAAGGAATCCCTCATTGTGTCGATTGTCCACACAAGACGTGAAACATGTATGAAAAGCCCGTGTAGGGGTGAGTAAAACAATTCTCTATAATAATCCTGGAAACCAATATGAAATACCAAAAATGTAATACCACAAAAGAAATACCACAAATTAATACCATAATGGAATTACACAAAGGAATTACACAATGGAATTCCACAATCAAATGCACAAAAGGAATTCCATGATGGAATTCCACAAAGGTGTTCCATAAAGGAATTTACCAAAGGAATACTATAATTGAATTCCATATTTAATCCTTTTATGTAATACTACATAGAAATACTACACAAAAATTCCCCTTAGGAATACCACACTGGAATACCACACATGACTACCACAATGGAATGCCACACAAGAGTACCGAAAATGAATACCGCACTGGAGTACCACACATGAATACCATTGAGAAATACCATGTAATAATACCACATAGGAATTCCATATTAGACTACCACAAAGGAATACCACACAAAAATACCACACAAGAATACCATACATGAATACCACATCAGAAAACTATAAATTAATTTCACATAGGGATTACACAATAGGGTAACATACATGAATACCTCATAGAAATGCACAGTCATCACTAACTAGTATATTTCTACAATACAAATAACAATAATATATAGATATACTCAAAATAACACACACAGTTTAAAGGTAATTGACAACCCATTTCTAGCCATATGATTATTCTCAAAGCTTGCTCGTTCTTGGATAACTCACTCCCGGAACATTGATATCCATGGGGATACTAATGAAGAGGTCTAGCTCATTTGGCCCCTATACAATTGAGAATGTACTGGTTACAAAAAATAATGAGACATAGGTAGGGGTTCCTACATAAATATGATGGAGAATACCACTAACCTAATATAAATAAATTCCAAACATAGGGGATTATGACCAAAACCATACGGAATACCACTAACCCTATTGATACAGAATTCTAGATGGGGGATCGATGCCCTAAGCTTATAGGTTACATCAATTACAAAAAACTACAGTAGAGGTGATAGAGGATTGTACTCTACTCGTAAGGAGGGATTCCTGACTCTATCATGGAAATAGCCTCTAGAGGATGTTACAATCTATTGATGTGGATGTAATGCCGTACTAAACTCTAGTAGAAATGATCAAGGGAAACACTCTCAAACTGTACTGGTCCAAACTAAAAACTCACCAATTACTCTAAAACATTTATCTCATCGCTAGGGTCCCAACACCATAGAGATATCATCAAAAGTATGTACCATTTGAAAGTTTCAACTTTTTAAAGATTCTAAGGGGTCTCACTGGGCTCGTGGGTCGACCGTGGAGGTTAACTGCCAAGACCTGCTGCCAAGTGGCTATCATGGTTGATTATTCCCCCGGATGCCACAAACTTGATACTGTTGGTGTGAATGTAGCTCCCAGTTGATTATCATGGTTTAACAAGGACATGATATATCCTGGTCTCAAAAGGTCCATCTCGGGTCAGACCAACCCACTAGACCCATCCCATTCAGTTATCCTGGCCTAGTAGTGCATGGCTGCCTAGCCCGATTTAGTCTATGCAGTCGCCAATTGTGTCCAACTAGGTGGCTGATGTCAGCATATCCCACTGGCCCACGACATCCCACGGCCCCACCACATTCCCAACTCTGATCCACGCAGCTGTCACCATGGTCAACTCAGTTTGTATCCACTGTGTAGCATGTCACGACACAACCTTCAAATTATGGAATCTCTTTTCTTAGATGACACCACCTCACCTCCCTGAACTGCCGCTACACCTCACCTGACCACTGAGTCATACCCACACTAGTGGTTCCTTTTGTGGACCAACAAGCCACCTATGCTGCCCTAAATTCAAAATGGCCACATATCTAAAATCCTAAGGTCTTGATCTAAATATATCATTCCACTATTTTTGGATTTCCACTAATATTGGGGTATAATATTATTCGGAGCTAACTAGCAAGTAAAATTATTTCCACATGGGTCTAAAGATGACGACCATGAAGAACATGGGAGATAAAATCATAATAACACCCTTTGGAATGGTTCTCGTCCTTTTTCATGTCTGCATAAATATATTTCCATTAGAATTATAAATTGCTAGGTATTAAAATAAATCTCCCCATAGTATCATAGATATGATCACATCCCGCAACAACAGTCAAACTGTGGAATAAACTTTTCATGGATTGACATGTATTCATCATGGAAATCAAGAATGGATAAAAATAAGAATAAAATTATTACACCACCTATAATTGGATAAGTCACTAACAAATAATGGTTGATGCGTAGTCTTCGATCATCGATTCCTCAAATCCATGGGTTATTGTTTGATTGATCTGTCATCATTCGCTGACAGTTTCTCTAATGTTTCTTCCTCCAAATCTTCATAAAAATTTAAGGGTTATAAGGCTATCGATTAATTTCTAACAAAATATTATAAAAAAGGGATGTCAATGCACAAAAAATTATATTTTTATTAAATTATTTTATTCTTGTTACATCCCCTGATATATTTTTCACAAACTACTATCGTCGACCAAAGTTTTATTGTACCTAGGAAAACACAATATTAAAAACTCAAAGGTGGTCTTAGATTTCCAATCCATGTAATCATTCATGATTTATTATAATTTAAAATTAAATTGTTTTTATTTAAACATTTTTTTATGGTTACATCCCTAGTGACATTTTATATATATGACTTGTGTAGATGAATGTTAGTTCGCTCCTAGGGTAGAGACACATCTCTAAACTCAACAATGCCATTATGTATATGATCTGGGTACCAATTTAGTACATATCAATTTTTTGGATAATCGTGTGCGCGTAGAATTAAATGATTAATATTTTTCACACAATTGTTCTGGGCACACCGAGCATCCAAATGACACACTTTCTCAATGCCTAGTCCAAAATTTAACCCATATAATTTTTTAAAATACTGCATAGGAAATTCAGGATGTTAAATATTAGGTTGGATAATTCTTATGTTATGTATATGGTTTATTTTCCTCATATTACATGAATATGTCTCACTTTTATTATTTCATGAGTAGAAATAAGATAATATAGGCCATCAATGCATTAGGAAGAAATTTATATATCATGAGATAATATATACGGAATCTTGGGGTGAACCTAATACACAATGGGAATTTTCCTTCTACGTATGTTTCATGGGTAGTTGGCCTATGCACAAGATGTTATGTAACAATTGGGTGTTGAATTTTATATACCTACAATTAATTAGTTAAATCATTATATCTCATGAGATAATATGTAAGGGATTAGAGAGTGAATAAAGAACACTATAATTATTTGTCCACTATGTTTATATGAATGGAGAGTTAACCTAATCCACCATGTAACTCTATTTACTATGATAGTATTGTAATAGTTCCTTGGATTATGTGTTCAATGTCTGGCCTTATGTTTTTCCACGTATACTAACATTCCATGTTCTTATGATTCCATTTAATTGTGTCATTTTTTCACGATTATGTTCACCATAATAATGATGATAAGTTATCCATCTTTACTCTCCTATTATGATTTAATTCAATGTTTACTCCGTTATTGGGATTTCTATATCACACTTTTCCTTATGTATTTTCACTAGGATATCTTGTTATAATTTAGAATATCGTAGGGAGTTATGATCATCGTGTGGAGTTTTAAGTAAATATGATTTTTTTAATTTGATGTATTTAAATTTTTTATATTATAATGAAAAATTATTATAGATAATTTTATTTAATTTATTATAAAATTATTCTAATAGTCTTAAAATTATTTTTTATTAGGTCTTGGATTACTGTACTCTTATTTTTATTCAAACCATGGTATGATATTTAGTAAATATAGTTAGTCTATTAATTAGATACATAATGATTCTTCCATTTCCTTATTAATTTTAATATCAAACTATACTATATTAATGAATATAATATCATTTTATATTTTTATATGGTATAGAACATCAATAACCCTCATACTCATTGTATCTTTGAACTTTTTTACCTTCCCAAGGGGGTACTATATTGATCTATCATAATTTTTATGTTGTTCCAGGAATAACTTTTGTATCCTGTTTGTCTATTTCTACGTGAATATATATATATATATATTATACAGGTCATATCTTTTACTATCAAGATATTTCCCTAATATTTAAAATTAAAATATTAGATTCTGCAACTCATGTTCATGATTTTGATAGTTTTTTCATTGGTCCATAATTTCCTTGATTCATAAGAAATAAAAATATAATCTTTCTTAAGTACAGACAATAGTAAATTTATTTATTTATCACTATATATAATAAATCACCCATTCCTAGATTATAATACTATTTTGGATTCATTTAATAATATATTAATTAGATCCTAAAATATATCTTCACATTCCTAGTACTGTGGGAATATGAACCCTTTATATGTCACATTATTTAATAGATTATCTAATATTGAGATATTTTCAATAAATATTTAATATTAAACATATAAATAAAGTAATTTATGTGTCACTATTTTAATTATAAGGTTTTACAGTTATTTTAACACATGTATCTTTTTATGGTTGATAGATTTTCTATCCTTATAGGTTATATGACATAGAAAAGAAACATGTTGAATCATGAATTCATACCTTTAAAATTATCATATAGATTTTTCTTCCATAGTTTCATTTGTCAAATATGATACTGGTCTTCATGTTCTTCAAACCACTTACAGTATAGAAATATAAAATTATTTTAATGAACAAATAATTATCACGATAATCACTGAAAACGCAATTTATTAGATCCTTTAACACATAGGGTGTGTTTGTTAACCCAAATGGAATTCTAATGAACTCATAATTCATATAAATTTTAAGAAAACACATATATGATATAATGAACTTCTTGAGTTTTAATTGATTATAATTATAATGAAAAATAATCCTTAGAAATTAATTCGCCTCATTCAATTTCGTAAATTTTTTCATCAATTCGATGAGAAAGATACACATCATTAATAGTAATGGAACTTATTTCCTTATAGTCAATGAATAGCCTCATATACATATCATTATCTATATAAAATATAGTAGTTTCACCACATGGAAGGATGCTCTATAAAATAAATCAATTATCTCCAAAATTTTGTATTTGATTACTTAATTCCACTAATTTTAATTGATTCAATATACAGAGAAACATAGATATTGGTGTTACATCATGGATAATATCATTATAGAACATAACATCATTATTAAGGGGATATACTAGTAATTAATTTTTAAAAATATTAAAGTAATCCATTACAATAAAAGAACCATCAATACCTAGGATATCCCCTTATTTAAATTTTTCATCTTTTAAAAAAATCATTAAGAAAATTCAATAGTGGTGGGTCCAGACTAGCCTCTCTGAGTTAAATATTTCCTCTGAGACAAGGGATTTTATTCTATCATTGGATATTTTAGTCTTATTCCCACAAAAATATGTTATTCAATTACACTTAGAGATACCTTCATTACCAATTATTATACAAAGTTCAACCATTTGTATTACCATAATGTTAAAAAAACAGAGACTCTATGAATTATAATATAAATAAGACAATATATGTTAACATTAATAGGATTTCCACTTACAGTATTAATTTATAACTCCTTATTTAATTTATTATGATAAGATTTATTTTTCTTTCAACACTTATATTATATAAAACACCACATAGATATCGAATAAAATAATTTGTTGTCTAATGTTCAATTAATGATCAAAGTACCTTCTATAAAATCTTTTGGGACCTCAACTTCTATAGTTGTGATATCATAATACCATACATTATCTCATGGACTCTTAAGGGGTTTATTCACTAATCAAATAGGGAATTTATTTGATTAATATATCATATTATTTCAATTTTATCACAAAATATTAGATTACTCACCCTTTTCCTTACTTTTTTGGGCATAGTGTCCTATATCTCTATAGATTAATCGAACTAACTATCCATTCAAACATACCCCATGTGGATTTATTCCATAATTTTTATATGATATAAATTATACCCTTCCCTTTTCCCCTTTCTTAAATACCACTCTTCGGGGTTTTTACCCACCTAATTCTTCTATTTTTTAAAAATTAAATGATTTAGATCAATACTTTTCTCTATTAATGGAGAATCTACAAATCTCCTCTTATATTGATTATTTTTTTTAATAAAACTCTATTTTATTGCATTTATTTAATCCATCAATTATATGATCAATATTTATTTCAATATTGAACACATAATCCAAAAAAATTACTCTACAACCTTATAATGTTAGATACATTCATAACCCTAAAATTTTTATCCTTTGGTAAAAAATGTATATGTTTTATTGCCACATTATCTATTTGATAATGTGGAAAATAATTCCCCAATAATATCAAATTAAATTAATTCAAATAGATATGTTTTTTCTCTACCTCTTTGGTGTTTTGATTAAATGTCCACCATTGAGTATTATCCCATCATAGATGATATAGTGCCATGATAACCATTCATTATTCACTACATCCCACAGTGATGAATATACATTCTAATTATATAATCCATTGATTATTAAATAGAAATTAGTGTATGAATTTAATGATAGAGGTTGTTAAATGATAATGTCTTAAAAATTTATCACACCTTGATGATTTGAACTGGGATGTTCCATACATGTAAGGATATTTGTAATAATTTGAGATAATGAAACTAATATAGACATATTATCCTAAATTTGAACAGAAGCTTCATTTATTATATTGGTAGGGAAATCATTACCCTAATTATGGGTGCTAACATGGCTTACATTCCTTATAATATGTTCAATTTATTCTATATAGCAGTGTTTATAGAAGACATGAAATAAATCGATCTATAAGGGAGTGGGTTCAAATAGATGGTACATTATCTGCAGTGTCACAAATTATCTAATAAATATCATCAAGGATTTAGGAAAATGGAGGGAGTTTCCTTCATTATATAAATTAATTCTAGATTTACATATTTTATCAATGTAGTGTGATCAACGTCTAGGAAATTGGGTATGTTGGAACCCCCTTCACGGGGTTTGAGACTCAACAGAGATGGCTCGTGTTTCGAAAGTTTTATTCTTGGGGGATGTGTTGTGTGAGATATTAGTGGGGTTGTCTCCCAAGTATTATCTATTATGCTTAGACAACTTAACTCCCTTCATGCTGTGGAAATGGATATAATCATAGGTTTTTACATTTTCAAGAAATAAAATTTGGATACTAATGATGTAGAATCAGATTATATGCTCTTTCATAGTTCACATCATGGTAGGGTTATCATTCCTTTGTCGATATCTTAAATAATTAGAAAATGATAGGGTATTTTTGGTGGATATATCGAAGTTTCTCATACATGGATTGAGTGTAATAATGTTTCGGACTACTTCGCATTGATGGGCATCCCTAGTATGGAGTGTTTACTCTCTTTTGTTGAGTCAAAAGTCTTCTTTTGACTTCTATATCATGTTTTGGAAATCACAAATGCATTCAATCATATTATGGAATTTACAATTGTCTTCTATTTTGTTTATCGTATCGTATAATGGTGATCGTACTATCCATATTGTATCGTACGATACTAATCGAACTGATCGTACTGATCATGCTGATCGTACTGACCATATCATATCATATAATACTGATCGTACTGACCATATCGTATCATTCAATTTTGATTGTTCATACCATGCCAATCGTACAATGCTGATCATACTAAATATGAAAATTGTATTGATTCTATTACTCAAAATTTTATTACATTTTTGTTTTGGTACTTAGTCAAAAACACTCATTGCATATGAATCATACTCATGTTTTACTTTTCTATATATCTCGTGTCCTAACAAAACGATGTCGTTGAGTTAGTTACAAACTAATCAAAACGATGTCGTGCTTTCTGTTTCAATATGACCGTTGGAGACAATATGACCGTTGGAACCCGAGGCCTATAAATAGGAGGGCATTTGAAGCTGAGAAAACAACGATGAAAAAAAAGAATGAATGAAGAGACTCTGTGAACTACCAAGATTCTAGAGAGAGACACTGTGACTTCTCTCATCTGCCTTGTGCGTCCGATCATCGTATCAAGGGCTTTCAAGTAATTGAAAGATAGAGGTTCCGATTACCTGTAATATCGAGGGCTGCTAGGGATAGGCAGACAGACGTGCCGATCATCGTATCGAGGGCTGCCAGGGATAGGCAGACAGACGTGCCGATCATCGTATCGAGGGCTCACCAAGGTATCGGTGAGATAGACCTTTTATCCTTGGTGAAAGGATAACCTTACTCTTTGGGTTAAAAGAATTGTAATACTTTTACATTTTCGATGTTACTTGTATTAGAAAGGAATTTGTATTGTTTCCTTTCTTCATTACATATTCAATTGTAATTGTTTCAATTGCAATCATTCTATTACATATTGTGTTGATTGATTCTATACGCTTTTAGGTAGAATCATTCATCTTTGTATTACTCTGATTTTTGTGTTCATCTTGAATACAATTGTTTTACATTACATTAGTATTACTATACATCATACCTTGTTATATTCAATACAATTGTGGGTATTTGTATTTGTATTAGTTTAAGATCATTTAAACTAATCTCTTAGTTGCTAAAACTCATAGGTTTTTAAACCTACAATTCACCCCCCCTCTTGTATTGTTCCATCTATTCGATCCAACAATTGGTATCAGAGGATGCTTTCCACTGATTTGTATTACTAGCTTTATTTCTTTCATATTATTATCTTGAATACTTACTACACTAACATGTAGAGTGGAAAATTTTTTGGTGTCTTAGATGGCAGGAATGAATATTGGGTCAATAGACAATCAGAATCCTTCAAGACCACCAATATTTGATGGGAATGAATATGAGTATTGGAGAGATCGTATGAAAACTTTCATTATCAATATTGGTGTAGACAATTTTATTATGCTTACTGGAGGTTACAAAATTCCGGACAAAGAAGTCAGTACTTTCACCAACCAAGAGAAGCAAGAATATCAACTAAATTACAAGGTACACAATACTTTATTATGCTCTATGACTAGGAATATATATAGCCAGATATCTTCATAGGAAGTAGCCAACTGTATTTGGAATAAATTAGAAGTTACTCATTTTGGTACATCCAAGGTTATAGAAACAAGGAGATCAATGCTTCGAGCAGAGTATCATGGATTTGTTTTTCCTTATGGAGAGCCTGTATGTAAATTACAACAAAGGTTTATGATAATTGTCAACATCTTACAATCTATGGGAGAAAAAGGTCTTGATGATGAAGCTCTTGTTGACAAGATTATAGATATAATTACAAATGAATGGGAGTCAAAAAGAACATCTATTGATGAAAATATAAAAGTTTCCTAGATTACTCTTGATGAACTCTATGGAACTCTTCTACAGCATGAGACAAGAATGAAGAGAGATGCTGATTTCAACAAGAAGAAGAATGGGAATGGAAGTGTAGCCTTTGCATCTAAAGCTAAAACACCTGAAAGGCTTACAAGGTCGAAATCCAAGAAAGTTGTCATATCTGATTCAAGTGATTGTAATATTTCGGATAATGAGTTAGCTAATCTTTCTCGAAGGATGAACAAGATTGTGGGAAAAAAAGACTTTCAATATAGATTCAAAAAGAAAGATAGGAAGGATAAAAAAGATTCAGAGGTAACTTGTTATGAATGTAAGAAAGAAGGACATATAAGGCCTGATTGTCCATTACTAAAGAGGAAAGATAGAAAGGAGAAACACTCTGAAAGAAAAAAGAAAAGCTTTTATAAGACAAAGAAAGTCTTGAAAGCAAATGATACGTGGAGTGCAAGTGGTAGTGATTCCTCAGTAAATTATTCAGAATATGAGACATCAGGACAAAGGAATATCGGACTCTTAGCCAGATTACCTATTAAAGATCATTGTCTTATGGCTAAGGTACATAATGCTGAAGCTATTAAAAATGTCTCTTTGAATGCAAATTATACTAATAATAGATATTATTAATCTTCAAATGATGAATCATCATCATCAGAAGATGGTACATTACCTAATTTTGAAGAAGTCTCTAGATTTTCTAAGTTACTTGAAAATGAAAATTCTAAACTCAAAAAGAGATTTGAAAAAGAAAATTCTAGAATTTCAATCTTGACTAAAGAAGTATCAGATCTTTCTAAAGATCTTGATGTGAAAACTTCTAATTTTCAAAGTATTTTAAAAACCCTTGAGAAAGATAAAACTGAAAAGGATAATCTTTCTAAGGATCTTGAAACATTAAAGAAAAATATTATAGAGCCTAACTCTAGTTGAAGTTCAAATGTTTTGGAAAATAAGAATTTCGTTTTAAAACTAAAGTCAATGATTTTATCTTTGAAGAAATGTTTGTCAAACTTTACTCATTATAAAGAAAACTTTGATTGGATGTATTCTCAAATTATACCTTTGAGAAATCATTCTGGTCTTGGATATACTTATTCCAAACATGTTTTCAGCAATAACTATTTTGTTCCTCAAAAAACTATTTTCTGCTCTAAGTTTCAATATGGTGGACACTGGAGAAGAGATTGTTCTCTCAACAAAACTCAATCTTTAGGATTTCATAAAGCTCATTTTTAAAAACAAATGTGGATTCCTAAAATTCTTTTATCTAATCCTTCTGGATCCAAACAAGTTTGGATTCCGAAAATCTAATTGTTTATTTTTCAGGAAAACGAAAAGTGTACCAATAAAAACATTTGGTACACGGATAGTGGTTGTTCTCGACACATGACTGGAAACAAAGATCTCTTTGATAAGGTTATCAAAACCAAAGGTGTAAAAGTTAACTTCGGAGATAATTCTCAAGGAAATATTGTTGGTATAGGTAATATTGTTTTTCTTGGAAAAGTTCTTATCTCAAATGTTTTGTTTGTTAAAGGTATTAGGCACAATCTCATCAGCATAAGTCAATTATGTGATGAAGGTTACCTTGTGAATTTTAGAAATGATAAGTGTCTTGTTCACAATTCCAAGGATGAGTTCATTCTATCTTCCCATAGGCAAGTGAATGTTTACACTATTAACTTAGAATACCTTAAGAACCAAAACTTACCTTGCTTAAGTGTAATAGAAGACCAATTATGGCTATGGAATAGGAGACTAGGACACTGTAATATGAGAAACCTAAGTAAACTCTCAATGAAAGGACTTGTAAAAGGGCTACCAGATCTTAGATATGATTCTTCAAAAGTCTGTGGTCCTTGTCAATTTGGCGAGCAACATAAAACTAGCTTTAAATCAATTAATGAAGTTTCAACTCCTAATGCATTACAGTTAGTGAATATGGATCTTTTTGGTCCTTCACAATCTGGAAGCATTGGAGGAAAATACTATGTATTTGTTTTAGTTGATGACTTTACTAGATTTACATGGGTCTACTTTGTCACAAAGAAATCTGAAGCCTTTACCTATTTCAAAATGTTTAGAGCCCAAGTTAAAAGGGAGAAAAACCTACCATTGATAACTATTCATAGTGATCATGGTGGTGAATTTCAAAATTCAGATTTTGAAACCGTTTGTAGTAAGAAAGGTATTACTCACAATTTCTCAGCACCAAGAACTCCTCAGCAAAATGTTGTTGTTGAAAGAAGAAATCGTATTCTTCAGGAAATGACTCGAACCATGTTGAGTGAATACTCAATTGCTAAGCACTTTTGGGATGAAGCTGTTAGTATTGCCTGTTATACTATAAATCGTGTTTTAACTAGACCATTTCTTAATAAAACCCCTTATGAGTTATGGACTGGCCGAAAACCTAAAGTTGCATACTTCAAAGTTTTTGGATGCAAAGTATTCATTCTGAATACAAAAGATAATCTACACAAATTTGCACCAAAATCTGATGAAGGAATCTTTATAGGCTATTCTACAACTTCTAATGCTTATATAGTTTTCAATAAAAACACTTGTACTGTTGAGGAAACAGTACATGTAAAATTCGATGAAACTGATCCTTTTGTTTTCAAACAACCCAATCCTACATCCCCAGATCTGTTTTCTAAAAATGTTTATCAATCTTTATTAGAAGATCATTCTAAAAAGGAAAATGTTCAAGAAAGTATTCCTGAAACATTTACCACAGAAGACATTCTACCATATGTTGATGAACAGGTTTTACAAAACCCAAATCAATTTTTTCTTAGAAATCATCCCAGTGATAACATCATTGGTGATGTAAATCAACCTATAAGGACCAGAAATTCCTTAAGAAATGTAATAGAACATCTTTCTTTTCTTTCCCAATGTGAACCTAAAAGTCCAAGTGAGGCTTTAGGTGATGATGATTGGATCAAAGCAATGCAAGATGAACTAAATGAATTTGTAAGGAATCAAGTCTGGACTTTAGTTGAAAGTCCTAATGAAACAACTGTAATTGGTGTAAAATGGGTCTTCAGAAATAAATGTGATGAAAATGGAATCATTGTAAGAAATAAAGAAAGACTTGTTGCTAAAGGCTATAATCAACAAGAGGGAATAGACTATGAAGAAACATATGCTCCTATAGCAAGACTTGAATCTATTCGTATTCTATTAGCCTTTGCATCATATTTCAATTTAAAACTATTTCAAATGGATGTCAAATGTGATTTTCTAAATGGTTTTGTTCAAGAAGAAGTTTTTGTCGAACAACCTCCTGGTTTTCAAGACCCAAAACATCCTGATCATGTTTTTAAACTTACCAAGGATCTATATGGTCTTAAACAAGCCCCTAGATCATGGTATGATAGACTTACAAGATTTCTTTTACAATACAATTATACAAAAGGTACAGCATATCCAACTCTTTTTATCAAAATGGAAAACAAAAATGTTTTGATTGTTCAAATCTATGTTGATGACATCATATTTGGATCAACTCAGAAATGTTTAAATGATTCTTTTGCAAACTTAATGAAATCTGAGTTTGAAATGAGTATGATGGTTGAGTTAACATTCTTTCTAGGTTTTCAAATCTCTCAAAAACCATAAGGAACTTATATATCTCAACATAAGTATATAAAAGATTTACTCAAAAAGTATGGATTTGGCAAAACTAAAAGTATTAGTACTCCAATTGGTACCTCAAATACTCTTGATCTTGATGAAACTGGGAAACCAGTAGATCAAACAATCTTTAGAGGTATGATAAGAAGTTTGTTATACATGATAGCTAGTCGACCAGACATAATGTTTTATGTATGCTTATGTGCAAGATATCAATCTAATCCAAAAGAGTCTCATTTAAAAGTCTTAAAGAGAATCTTTCAGTATTTAAAAGACACTATAGATTTAGGTCTTTTCTACTCTTCTAGAAATGATTTTTTTAAAAAAGTTTTTCAGATGCTGACTTTGGTGGTTGTAGAATGGATAGAAAAAGTACATCTGGAACATGTCATTTCTTAGGAGATTCTCTGGTTTCGTGGTCCAGCAAGAAACAACACTCAGTATCACTATCCACTACTGAAGCTGAATATGTAGCAGCTGGAAGTTGTTGTGCTCAAGTATTGTGGATGCAGCACACACTCACTGAATATGGATTGAGTTTCTCCAAAACTCAAATTCTTTTTGATAATACAAGTGTCATAGCTCTTAGTAAGAACCCAGTACATCCCTCTCGTGCAAAACACATAGATGTTAGGCATCACTTTTTAGATATCACACACAAAAAGGAGATATTACTTTACAATTCATCAGAACGCAAGAACAACTTGCTGACATTTTTACAAAACCCTTACCTTCTGATAGATTTGAATTTATAAAACAGAAGCTAGGAATGATTACATTAAAATAATCATTCATATCTACTTCTTGTTTTACATCTCTCCTAATAGTAAAAAACTCCTCGTAGAAAGGAGGAGAACATTTGTTTCTATGTTTCTCACTTTATATCATTCTATCTTATGATTTTAATTTTTCCACAATTTTTAGTTTTCTGTTTATTGTATTGACTATTTTAGTTTTCGGTTTATCGTATTGACTATTTTAGTTTTCTGTTTATTGTATTGAAAATTTTAGTTTTCTGTTTATCGTATTGACTATTTTAGTTTTCTGTTTATCGTATTGACAATTTTAGTTTTCTGTTTTTCGTATCGAACGATCATGCTATTGAATCGACCGATGATGGTATTGAATTTCTTTTCCATCGTATCAATCAATCAACAGTATTGTATCGACCGATGATGGTATTGAATTTCTTTTCCATCATATCAATCAATCAATAGTATTGTATCGACCGATGATGGTATTGAATTTCTTTTCCATCGTATCAATCAATCAGTAGTATTGTATCGATCGATGATGGTATCAAGATTGTTTTCCATCGTACTGTTAGTTTATGGTCACAAGATTGTTTTCCATCGTACGGTCAGTTCATAGTAATGACTTTGTTTTCCATCGGCATGATGATGTTTTTTTTCCTTACGATTGTATTTTATTTTGATTTCTATCAAAACCAACAATTAACTTATGTTCTCCGACAGGTATTTTTTCATTTTTTTTATTTTTTCTTCTTTGTTTTATTCCTAACCATTGATCTGGTTTTCTCTAATCTTGACCTTAGAAGATCAACGGTCACTCTTTTTCGACCGTAGAAGACCAACGGTCACCCCTTTATCACCTATAAATAGTCCCCTCCCCTCCCCAAACCCACATTGTTTTTTCTGGAATTGAGGCGAAGCTCTGCTCCACCAGCTATAAATCATCGTACGATCTTCTCATCGGCAGAACCTTTATGTATCAATCCTCTGCTAACACTCCTTCCGAAATGTCTTCAACGACTTTTTCAGAGAAAGACTTTAACAGAGAAAGGTTAGTATCTCGAGATTTTTTCGATACGTACGATTCCACAATCAGGAGGATCATTTTGTTTCAAGGGTGGGAACATCTGTGTGTTGAAAAGCCTGATTCTTAAGATCTGGTTCTTTTTTATAATGTTTGTCAATTTTACAAAACCGTTTCTTTCGACAAAGATATGACTATACACTTTTCTGTGTACGATAGAAAATTTTCTATGTTTGTGAAACAAGCGGCACATTTTATGAATGTTTTTGTAGAAGGGGATTCTTTCTGTCCATCGCACAAACTACCAGAGGAAGTTGGTACGTTTAATAGAGAACGTGCTGAAAAGACTTTGTTTGTTATTAATGAGGAAAAGAGAAAAGATTCTCATCTTTCAACGGACAATCGTTTTGTCACTTTATGGATGCAAGTTTTTATTATCCCAAGGAAAGGGGATAGAGAAACTCTGAAAGTTTCTGATATATTCATGCTAGACTATCATATGAATATGAGAAAAGTAAATCTCATGGGGTATGTTTTTGAAACCATTAAGAATGCCAAGACAGGAGGGATTAAGTCCAAGATGATTATGTATCCAGCTATCCTTACGAAGTTCATTCTTGAGAGTTTGAAGTTTTGTAACATTCCTTTGAAAGGAAACCCCATAGATCTAAAGCCTTTTTGTATTAGCAAAAGTACGAT
This sequence comes from Viscum album, assembly GCA_963277665.1. Classification (NCBI taxonomy): domain Eukaryota; kingdom Viridiplantae; phylum Streptophyta; class Magnoliopsida; order Santalales; family Viscaceae; genus Viscum; species Viscum album. Next base: position 232,062,914 of record OY728157.1, on the reverse strand, counting down.
GAAAAAGTTGAATGTTTGTTTTGATCATAATTCAAAACTTTTTGTTAGAGATGTAGAAGCTTAATTGGCTCAGAATCAATCGGCACCTATGCCAGCCAATGACATTCAATCTACTGGATTTACTCAAAAATATGATCTGCAAACTAGTTCAAAGCCCAAGAAGAAACCGAGGTATAATAAGGAGGTTGTAGCAAAATGGAGAAAGGATAAGGAACAGAGAAAGGAAGGTGATCCGAAGTTTGGTCTTGACCCTACTGAGGCCTTTGCAGAAAGAGTAAGGGTAGAAGAAACCCTTCAGGCTGAAAAGAAGAAGAAGGTTCTTTTAAAAAGAAAGGCTCGGGATTTTGATGTCTCTAAAGTCTTAAAAGCGGTTGAGGATGTTAGTTCCCAACTAACAGAAGAAGTGCACCATGAACCCATCGTACAAAGTCTTCCTGAGGAAGGAAAACAAAAAAAAAGTGATGGGAGAGATAGAAGATGTGGAAGAGGAAGGATACTTTCTTCTAGAATTTCTTCAAAGTTCAATGAAGAGTAGAGAGGAATCTGTTCAAAAGTTGAGTGAAGGTGTTCAACAAACTCCTCATGCCGATTAAGCAGGATATCCGGACAGAATGTCATCTCAATAAAAGCAAGGTGCTCAATCCTCTCACTCTGATAAAGTTGTTGTCATTAGTGACAAAGTGGAAGAAGAAAGAAAGTAGAAAGAAAAAGAAAAAGGAAAACAGCCAGTTGTTGACTCAAGCAGATCGTATGAACTAGCATCGTACGATGAAGATACTGATTCAGAGCATACAATCTCTCTCAAGAAGAGTGATTACATTGTTCATGTTTTGAGAAGGGTTGAGAAGACCATTCCTTATTTCCCAAGGCTAGAAGGGAAGATTGATTTTATTAATGACAATCAAAAGAAGAAGTTTGGCTCTGTAAAAGAATTGAGGAAGAATGTTTTAGTAGTAGAAGCCGATTTGAATGTTCTTTCAGAAAGTTCGGTTTCTCATAAGAAGGCATGCAATAAGATGACCAAGTGGTCATAAAAAACAGAGAGCTCAATCAATGATCATGAAATTGATATTGAAGATATAAGAAGGTTATCAAATGAGCTTGCAATTGCATTCAATAAGCTTGACCGAGAAACGGTTGAAAGGTTGAATATTTTGTCTTCTCAAAGAGCTGATGTCCCTTCAGTGAAAGATTTGCAAGAGGGAATGAATGTTTTTCAATATGAATTCTCGAAGGTTTCATCTTTCAAAGATGAAATGGTCTTGCTGAAGAATCAAAATTCTGTGTTATCCAAAGATAAAAAGAATTTGCAAAATATAATTGATACCATTGAAGAAGTAAACAGAGTCCAGGAGGAGACTATCAGAAATCAAGATCAGATTTTTGTGAACCAACAAGAGCTTCTCAGAACTCAGGGTGAATCTATTTCTGATGACAAGAAGGAGATCAAAAAGATGAAATCTGTCCTTCATGAGCTTATAAAGAAGGTGAAGGAAAGAGAAAACAAATGATTGTTGTTTTTTTGTGTTCTTTTGGACTTATCTTTGTTTTGAAATGACTTTTATGATCCTTTTCTTTTATCCATTGTCTTGTGTTTATTTTCTAACTTCCTCAGACAATTCAAGATTACTCTTTTTTTTGTAAATCACAAAGGGGGAGAATGTTTAAAAAGGGGATAATGTTTTATAAAGGGGGAGAATGCTTTACAACACTCTTTAAGGAAAATATACAAATAAAATCCTTAGGAAAGTCCATACCTAAGGGGGAGTTAGTTGTATTCAATTTCTTATTCAGAAGAGTTTCCAATAACTAAGGGGTAGTTAAGTATTTCTTGTTACATTTACTTTGTGTGTTGTGCTTTCCAAAAGGGGGAGATTGTTGAGTCAAAAGTCTTCTTTTTACTTCTATATCATGTTTTGGAAATCACAAATGCATTCTATCATATTATGGAATTTAAAATTGTCTTCTATTTTGTTTATCGTATCGTAAAATGGTGATTGTACTATCCATATCGTATCGTACGATACTAATCGAACTGATCGTACTGATCATGCTGATCGTAATGATCATGCTGATTGTACTGACAATATCGTATCATATAATACTGATCGTACTGACCATATCGTATCGTACAATTATGATCGTTCTTACCATACCAATCGTACAATGCTGATCATACTAAATATGAAAATTGTATTGATTCTGTCACTCAAATTTTTATTACATTTTTTTTCGGTACTTAGTCAAAAACACTCATTGCATATGAATCATACTCATGTTTTACTTTTCTATATATCTCTTGTCCTAACAAAACGATGTCGTTGAGTTAGTTACAAACTAATCAAAACGATGTCGTGCTTTCTGTTTCAATATTACCGTTAGAGACAATATGACAGTTAGAACACGAGGCCTATAAATAGGAGGTCATTTGAAGCTGAGAAATCAACGATGAAAAAAAATAACGAATAAAGAGACTTTTTGAACTACCAAGATTCTAGAGAGAGACACTGTGACTTCTCTCATCTGCCTTGTGCGTCCGATCATCATATTGAGGGCTTTCAAGTAATTGAAAGACAGAGGTTCCGATTACCTACAATATCGAGGGCTGTTAGGGATAGGCAGACAGACGTGTCGATCATTGTATCGAGGGCTGCCAGAGATAGGCAGACAGACGTGCCGATCATCGTATCGAGGGCTCACCAAGGTGTTGGTGAGACAGACCTTTTATCCTAGGTGAAAGGATAACCCTTCTACTTGGGTTAAAATAATTGTAATACTTTTACATTTCCGTTGTTACTTGTATTAGAAAGGAATTTGTATTGTTTCCTTTCTTTTTTACATATTCAATTGTAATTGTTTCAATTGCAATCATTCTATAACATATTGTATTGATTTATTCTATATGCGTTAAGGTAGAATCATTCATCTTTGTAGTACTTTGATTTTTGTGTTCATCTTGAATACAATTGTTTTACATTACATTAGTATTACTATACATCATGACTTGTTATATTGAATACAATTGTGGGTATTTGTATTTGTATTAGTTTAAGATCATTTAAACTAATCTCTTATTTGCTAAAACTCATAGGTTTTTAAACCTACAATTCACCCCCCTCTTGTATTGTTCCATCTATTCGATCCAACATCATTTTCTGTTATCTGTCCTTGAGGACCTTGCTTCCTTTTACTTTCTCCATATTATTCATAATAAAAAATAAGATGAAGATGATGATGTTACAATTCTTATCAATATAATATATTAAATTAGTTCATGAATATAAATATGTTTTTTAAATCATATTATATAAGTTATATGAATTTATTTGAAATGTATATCACAAAATATAGAACTATTTATAGAATATAATATATGTTTTTGAAATATTTTTCTTCTAATTTGGTTCTTATAAATATATTTTTTATATTTCTTCTATGAAACAGTCAGAAATGGATGATTTATCTAGTTTTGGTATGTTTTAACACATATGGGAGATTCATTATTTTATAAATAATTACTAATTTAAATGTTCCCCCATGATGTGATTTCCTTTTATATTTGTTATTTTAAGATGAATCATGTTATGTATGTTGGTTGAAGATGGTGAATTTTGATATTGATGAGGTGGGTGGTTCAAGATAGCTATGATGGACTCCTTAGTGTGTAGAGATTGTACTAAAGTTCCCTAAATGATATTGAGTGACATTATGACCAGAGTAAATGGATATTCTTTATAGATGAAAAACTGATCAAGGAACACATATAGGGTATTCCTGATTATCTGAATCTTAGGGGACCTCAGTCGATTCCCTGCAATCCTTCTAACCCTAGATATGGTTGGTGTGAGTTTTGGGTACTGATATTGGTGGTTGTCACCATAGAACCCACACTATTTTTGTGGAATTAGCAGGGATATGGTGATATGGATACCTCATGAACATTATAGGCTATCTTTGTTTATGTGAGATGTATTTGGGTGTATAGACAAAACCTATGGCATGTTTATGATGTGTCTCAGGTTTTATGATAGAATACCCTTGGTGTATACTATATGAAGTTTTTAGATGATAGTGTGACTTATGTGTGTATAATTTTTTGTCTGTATATAAATATATATATCATAATGAGGTGCATGTTTAGGTTACACTAAATATAATGGAAAACTAGATATAGTGATTGGTGTCCCCCACATATATGTGTTTTACTTTTTTTATAAATGATTTATAAATTTATGAATATTTGAATTGATTAAAATGAGGTTAGGTTCTGGATAAGGAATGTGTCTTCAAATCTGGAGTGTCTAATAGCATTTCCATGCACTGATGTGACTGTTTGAGTGAATCGAGGATAATGGTTGTGGTGATAGGTCATTCCCCCCATGGGTAATATATATAGGGGGATTCCACGTGGTTAGGTTGATGTTTCAAAATGGAAAATTACCTATATGGTTTTACTATGTATTAAGGATGGTTATATTTTTATCTAGGGGTTAATAATCCTTGTATATACTACAAAACATGATTATGTTAATATAATAAAGGTTTGAGGTGTCCATGTTAGCCACTAATGCCCTGGATTCTATGTTTGTGGTGAACTGTATAAAATTTTTTCCTAGTGGGAGTTTTTCACAAGCATGATTTGACCATTTGTATATGATTTTCAAGCACATAAATGCGTTCATGGAATGAATCAATATTGTAAATCCTTTGGGGATTGATTATAGGTCATTTGAATCACCCATACCCATGTACATTCCATTGGTCTCGATGTACATTGGTCTACCATCATGTCTTCTACTGGGGAATAAGTAATTACTAGACCAGAACACATGGTAAAGGGTTAGAAAATTATTTTGGTTGAGGATTCAATTGGGATGTTACAGTTAGATTGAATAGAAGTAGTGTATTATACTCTTCAGTTATGTACCATATGTGTACTTTTCATTATGTAATTTCTTTATTTAATATTCCATGTAATCTTACGATATGATGTTATAATGTTTTTCTTCATATAGATATATTACTTCATTGTATACTAGACTAAAACGTAATATGGGTTCACTATTTTATTTCTACATGGTTTTGGAAATAAATTCATATCGAAGGGTTATGAAAAATTTTCAATAGATTCAGCCATGAAACCTGGGTTTTATATTAGAATGTGTTGTCACCCCAAAATAGTCTTAGGACCATTCTACTAATCAATAGCCACTATAATAAAAGGATGTGTACCTAAGTTCTTGTTGTCTCACCACATTGGTTTCATTGAGGTGTTCTATGTGATGAGTGTACAAAAACGTTATTTGGTGATAAGGTGATTAATGGATGTTTGTTGTAATTTTATAAATATAACACGATATATATATATATATGTAATTTTTGGTTAGTAACTGATTTTATAAATTCACGATTAAATATTCTATAACATTTATTAACATTTTAGGTCAAGTTTGTTTATGATAATTTTGGAAAGGTTTAATATTCTTTCAGTTCGAATAATCAAAGGTTTATTTTTAAAAAAATTGATGTCTAATTGTTTTTGGGAATATATGACATTTTTAGAACATGTGATTATGGTTTTAAAATTTTTAGTGTTTTCTTCTAATGTATCTATTCATTAAATATATTGTACTTATAGTTTCTCCCCTATTTCTAATATAAAATATAATCAAATTAATATGTTACTCATTTTTATTCAATTTTTTACTAATTCAAATTCTCTATTCATATTTTATAGGTTTATTGATCACACACATTATTTTTGGAAAATAGTTTGTTAAATCAATATTTATTATTTCATATACTACATTTATTGAATATATTCTTATAATATCTATTTATTCTATTGTATGAATGTATAATATTTTGTTTTATCTTTCTATTATGTGGATTTATATTTCATTATGACAATTTCATTCTCAGATGATTCTTAATTTATAAATTATTGTGTTCATAGGGGATTCATTTTCATATGTATCATTATCCAAGTCATGTTTCATACTATTCTATAATTCACATTTACATTGTGTTATAATGTATAGATTGAAATCACTTATCAGATTTTATATATAATTCATGGTAACTAAATGTCCTTTTTAGGTTCCCCCAATTATTAACATTTTATTCACATGATAATGAATTCATAAACACTATTATTGACACAATATCATTTTCGTTCCTCGTAATCATTTTTCTTTGACCATGTTATTATATGTTTTATAGATTTTTTCATTCCATTTGAAAAATGTTATTTACACTTTTATTTTAATAAAATTAAATATTATTTCCAGTTTATTTTTCTAAGATTTATTTATTGTCTCATAAAAAATATGATTTTTCTAATAATAATTCACAAATTACTTTGAGGACTATTTTTGTTCATTATATCCATGTGATTCATTACCAATTTATTTATTTTATTATATAGGAAGATACAATTATATTTTCCATTGAATGATTAAGATGTTATTTTATATCTACTCATAAGGAAATAGTATTTTATATTGATATGGGTTTAAATAAAACTTATGAACAAAATAACTTTTATTTCATTTTACTTTTTCCAATTTTAATTATGTTTAACTCCACATTTATTCTTTTACATTCAAAATTTATTTTATGGTCAAACTTTTAAAAAATATGGATTTCAAATACTTCATTCACCCCTAGAAATAGATATTGAACATTTTTTATTTTTTAGGGAATGTTTTAAACCCATTAATTTTATAATTAAGACATTGGTGAAAATACTGTATTTTAATAGAGTTAAAAATTGATATTATCCATGTTAGATTAATATTTTACTTTATTATTATATACAGATTAGTAAAAATTATCCATCATAAATAAAAAAATTTATGGTATATAATATTACTGAAATTTTAAAATATTGAGGATTTATACACATGAATATTACTAAATCAATATCTTTTTTCTTATTTTTTAAGAAGATAAATTCACGAGGACATAATTTATTTAGAGGGAGAATGTAACAACAAATGTATTTTCAAATAAAATAGGGTTTTTTTGTTTAATTATAATCAATAATATAGATTTATATTTATTCATAAAATATTCATTTTACTATGTATATATATATGAATTCAATTTTAAAAAAATATTATACAAGCAATTTATAGACTCATTATATATTTAGAATTACTATGTCTACATTATGATTCAATAAGTATTATTTAATGCTTTAATATATTTTCTTGAAATTATTTCATATTATGATCCATTTATAGAATTATTTAAATATTAGATATTTTATAAATGTAAATTTATGTTTAATATATGGATTTATATAAATATTTATTTAAATAATTGTTTCATGGTGTGAAATTGGAATATAGATTTTTATTGGAGGGAAAATATTTTTTATTTTAAATAAATTATCTTTCCATATGAAATAATATTATATTTAAAAATTATATTAAAATTTTACTCATATAAAATGGAATTTTTGTAATCAAAAAATCAAAATTATCTTAGGGTGTTTTTTAATTTTTATAAGCATGTTTATTTTTTGTTGAATTTTCGAAAGGTAATGTTCGTTTGAATAATTTTTCTTTTATGAAACAATGAAAATGTAAATTTGATTTAAAGATTTATGAATATCATGTATTGTCTAATATAAGATTTTATACTAAAAAAACCAACAAAATTAATGTTTTTTTGTTTAAATATATACAGAATCTGGGGGTGAACCTAGTACACAATGGGAATTTTCCTTCTGCGTATGTTTCATGGGTAGTTGGCCTATGCACAAGATGTTATGTAACAATTTGGTGTTGAATTTTATATACCTACAATTAATTATGTAAATCATTATATCTCCTGAGATAATATGTAAGGGATTAGAGAGTGAATAAAGAACACTTTATGTATTTGTCAACTATGTTTATATGAACGGAGAGTTTACCTAAGCCACTATGGAACTCTATTTACTATGATAGTATAATAATAGTTCCTTGGATTATGTGTTTAATGTCTGGCCATATGTTTTTTCCACATATACTAACAATCCATGTTCTTAGGATTCCATTTAATTGTGTCATTTTTCCATGATTATGTTCACCATAATAATGATGACAGTTTATCCATAATTACTCTCCTATTATGATTTCATTCCATGTTTACTCCGTTATTAGGATTTCTATCTCAGACTTTTCCTTATGAATTTTCACTAGGATATCTTGTTATTATTTAGAATATCTTATGGAGTTATGATCACCGTGTGGAGTTTTACGAAAATATGTTTTTTTAATTTGATGTATTTACATTTTTTATATTATAATGAAAAATTATTATAGATATTTTAATTTAATTTATTATAAAATTATCTTAATAGTCTTAAATTTATTTGTTATTCGGTCTTGGATTACTATACTCTTATTTTTATTGAAACCACAGTATATTATTTAGTAAATATAGTTAGTCTATTAATTAGAAATGGAATGATTATTCTATTTCCTAAACAATTTCCATATCAAACAATACTATATTAATGAAAATAATATCATTTTATATTTTTATCTGGTATAGAACATCAATAACCCTCATACTCATTGTATCTTTGAACTTTTTTACCTTCCCATGGGGGTACTGTATTGAGCTATCATAATTTTTATGTTGTTCCAAGAATATCCTTTGTATCCTATTTATCTCTATCTAAGTGAATATATATATATATATATATATTTTTTACATGTCATATCTTTTAATATGAAGATATTTCCCTAATATTTTAAATGAAAATATTAGATTATCCAACTCATGTTCATGATTTTTATAGTTTTATCATTGGTCCATAATTTCCTGGATTCATAAGAAATAAAACTATCATCTTTCTTAAGTACAGAAAATTGTAAATTAATTTATTTATCAATATATATAATAAATCACTCATTCATAGATGATAATACTAATTTGGATTCATTTAATAATATATACATTAGATCCTCAAATATATCTTCACATTCCTAGTACTGTAGGAATTTGAACCCTTCATATGTCACATTATTTAATAGATTATCTAATTTGAGATATTTTCAATAAATATTTAATATTAAACATATAAATAAAAGAATTTATGTGTCACTATTTTAATTATCAGGGTTTACAGTTATTTGACCACATGTATCTTTGTATGGTTTATAGATTTTCCATCCTTATTGGTTATATTTCTTAGAAAAGAAACATGTTGAATCATGAATTCATACCTTTATAAATTATCATATATATTGTTTTTCCAAGGTTTCATTTGTTAAATATGATACTGGTCTTCATGTTCTTAAAACCACTTACAGTATAGAAATATAAAATTAATTTAATGAAAATATAATTATCTAGATAATCATTGAAAACACAATTTATTAGATCCATTAAAACCGAGGGTGTGTTTGTTAACCCAAATGGAATTATAATGAACTCATAATTCATATAAATTAAAAGAAAACCCATATATGATATAATAAAGTTCTTGAGTTTTAATTGATGATAATTATAATGAAGAATAATCCTTAAAATTTAATTCGCCTCATTCAAGTTCGTAAATTTTTTCATCAATTCGATGAGAAAGATACTTATCATTAATAGTAATGGAACTTATTTCCATATAGTCAATACATAACCTCATATACATATCATTATATATATAAAATAAAGTAGTTTCACCACATGGAAGGACACTCCATAAAATAAATCAATTATCTCCAAACTTTTGTATTTGTGTATCTAATTCCACTAATTTTACTTGATTCAATATATAGAGAAACTAAGATATTGGTTTTACATCATGGATAATATCATTAGATAACCTAACACCATTATTATGGGAAATTCCTAGAAATTAATTTTTAAAAACATTAAAATAATCCATTACAATAAAAGAACCTTGAATACCTAGGATATCCCCTTATTTAAAATTTTTATATTTTAAAAAAAATCATTAAGAAAATTCTATGGTGGTGGGTCCAGACTAGCCTCTCTAAGTTAATTATTTCCTCTAAAACAAAGTATTTTATTCTATCTATGGATATTTTAGTCTTATTCCCACAAAAATATGTTATTCAATTACACATAGAGATACATTAATTACCAATTATTATATGAAGTTTAACCATTTTATTACCACAATGTTAAAAAAATATAGACTCTATAAATGTTAATATAAATAAGACAATATATGTTCACATTAATAGGATTTCCACTTAGAGTATTAATTGATAACTCGTTATTTAATTTTTTATGATAAGATTTATTTTTCATTTAACACTTATATGATATTAAAAACCACATATATATATAATCAAATAATTTTTTGTCTAATGTTCAATTAATGATCAAAGTACCTTCTATAAAATCTTTTGGGACCTCAACTTCTATAGTTGTGATTTCATAATCCCAAACATTATCTCATTGACTCTTAAGGGGTTTATTCACTAATCACATAGGGAATTTATTTTATTAGTATATCATATTATTTCAATTTGATCAAGAAATATTAAATTACTCACCCTTTTCCTTACTTTTTTGGGCTTAGTGGCCTATATCACTGTAGATTAATTGAAATAACTATCCATTCAATCATTCACCATCTAGATTTATTCCCTAATTTTTATATGATAGAAATTATACCCTACCCTTTTCCCCTTTCTTAAATACCTCTCTTCAGGGTTTTTATCCACCTAATTATTCTATTAGTTTTTTTTAAATTAAATGAGTTAGATCAATACTTTTCTATATTAATGGAGAATTTAGAAATCTCCTCTTATATTGATTATTTTTATAAGAAAATTATATTTTATTGCATGGATTTAATCCATTAATTTTATGATCAATATTTATTTCAATATTGAAAACATAATCCAAAAAAATTACTCTAAAACCTTAAAATGTTAGATTCATTCATAGTCCTAAATTTTTAATCCTTTGGTAATACAATTATATGTTTTATTACTGTGTTAACTATTTGATATTATGGAAAATACTTCCCCAATAATATCACATTAAATTAATTCAAATAGATATGTTTTTTCTCTACCTCTTTGGTGTTTTGATTAAATTTCCACCATTGATTAGTATCCCCTCACAGATGATATAGTTCCATGATAACCATTCTTTATTCACTACATCCCATAGTGATGAATATACATTCTAAAGATGTAATCCATTGATTAATCAATATGGATTAGTGGATGAATTTAATGATAGAGGTTTTTATTTGATAATGTCTTAAAAATTTATCACACCATGATGATGTGAACTAGGATGTTCCATACAGGTAAGGATATTTGTAATAATTTGAGATAATGACACTAATATAGACATATTATCCAAAATTTGATCACAAGCATCATTTATTATATTGGGAGGGAAATTATTAGCCTAATTCTTGGAGTTACCATGGTATTCATTCATTATAATATGTTCAATTTATTCTATATAGTGGTGTTTATAGAATACATGAAATAAGTTGATCTATGAGGGAGTTGTTTCAAATAAGTGGTTCATTATCTACAGTGTCACAAATTATCTCATGGATATCATCAAGGATTCAGGAAAATGGAGGGAGGTTCCTTCATTATATAAATTAATTCTAGATTCACATATTTCATTAACGTAGTGTGATCATCGTCTGGGAAATTGGGTATGTTGGAACCCCCTTCTTGGGGTTTGAGACTCAACAGTGATGGCTCGTGTTTCGACAGTTTGATTCTTGGTGGATGTGTTGTGTGAGATATTAGTGGTTTTGTCTCCAAAGTATTCTCTATTAGGATTCTACATCTTAACTCCCTTCATGTTGTGGAAATGGATATAATCATAGGTTTGATCATTTTCAAAAAAATAATTTTGGAAATTAATGAAGCAGAATTAGATTCTATGCTCTTTCATAGTTCACATCATGGTAGGGGTATCATTTTTTTGTCGATATATTAAATCATTATAAAATTCTAGGGTATTTTTGGTGGATATTATCAAGTTTCTCATATATGGAGGGAGTGTAATAATGTTTTGGACTACTTCACTTTGAAAGACATCCCTAGTATGGAGTGTTTACTCTCTTTTTCTTTTATCTTTCCTTGAGGACCTTGCTTCCTCATAATTTCTCCATATTATTCATAATAAAAAATAAGATGATGATGATGATCTTCAAATTCTTATCAATATAACATATTAAATTATTTTATTAATATAAATATGTTTTTTAAATCATAGTATATAATTTATATGAATTTATTTGAAATGTATATCACATAATATAGAACTATTTATAGAATATCCTATATGTTTTTGAAATATTTTTCCTCTAATTTGGTTTTTATAAATTTATTTTTTATGTTTCTTCTATGAAACAGTCAGAAATGGATGATTTATCTAGTTTTGGTATGTTTTACCACATATGGTAGATTCATTATTTTATAAATAATGACTAATTTAAATATTCCCCCGTGATGTGATTTCCTTTTATGTTGGTTATTTTAAGATGAATCGTGTTATGTATGTTGGTTGAAGATGGTGAATTTTGATATCGATGAGGTGGGTGGTTCAAGATAGCTATTATGGACTCCTTAATGTGTAGAGATTGTACTAAAGTTCCCTCAAAGATATTGAGCGACATTATGACCAGAGTAAATGGATATATTTGAGAGATAAAAAACTGATCATGGAACACATATAGGGTATTCATGAATCTATGAATCTTAGGGGACCTCAATTGATTCCCCACAATCATTCTAACCCTAGATATGGTTGGTGTGCGTTTTGGGTACTGATATTGGTGGGTGTCACCAAAGAAACCACACTATTTGTGTGGAATTAGCAGGGATATGGTGATAAGTATACCTCATGAACAATATAGGCTATCTTTGATTATGTGAGATTTATTTGGGTGGATAGACAAACCCTTTGGCATGTTTATGATGTGTCTCAGGTTCTTTGATGGAATACCCTTGGTGTATACTATATGATGTTTTTAGATGACAGTGTGACTTATTTGTGTATAATTTTTTGTCTATATAGATATATATATATATATATCATAATGAGGTGCATGTTTAGGATACACTAAATACAATACAAAACTAGATACAGTGATTGGTGATCCCCAAGTATATGTGTTTTAATTCATTTATAAATTATTTATAAATATATGCATATTTTAATGGATTGTAATGAGGTAATCTTCTAGATTAGGAATGTGTCTTCAAATTTGGAGTGTCTATTACATTCCCATGTATTGATGTGACTGTTTGAGTGAATCGATGATGATGGTTATGGTGATAGGTTATTCCCCCATGGGTAATATATATAGGGGGATTCCACTTGGTTAGTATGATGTTTCTAAATGGAAAATTACCTAGATAGTTTTACTATGTTTTAAGGATGGTAATATATTTATCTAGGTGTTAATAATCCGTGTATATACTACAAACATGATTATGTCAGTATAATAAAGGTTTGAGGTGTCCATAACAGCCACCGACGACCTGGATTCTATGTTTGTGGTGAACTGTTTGAAATGTTTTCCTAGTGGGAGTTTTTCACAAGCATGATTTGACCATATGTATATGTTTTCAAGCACATAAATGTGTTCATGGAATGAATCAATATTTTAAATCATTTGGGGATTACTTATAGGCCATGTGAATCACCCATACCCTTGTACATTCCATTGGTCTCGATATACATTGGTCTACCATCAATTTTTCTATTGGGGAATAAGTAATTATTAGACCTCAACACATGATAAAGGGATATAAAATTATTTTGGATGAGGATTCAATTGGGAGGTTACTGTTAGATTAAATAGAGGCAGTTTATTATACTCTTCAGTTATGTACAATATGGGTACTTTTCATTATGTCATTTCATTATCTAAAATTCCATGTAATCTTATGATATTATGTGATAATTTTTTTCTTCGTATAGATATTTTACTTCGTTGTATACTAGACTAAAATGTAATATGGGATCTCTATTTTATTTCTACATGTTTTTGGAAAATATTCATATATAAGGGTTTTGCAAAATTTTCAATAGATTCAGCAATGAAACCTAGGATTTATATAAGAATTTGTGTCACCCCAAAATAGTTTTAGGACCATTCTACAAATCAATAGCCCATATAATACATGGATGTGTGCCTAAGTTCTTTTTTTCTCACCTCCTAGGTTTCATTGAGGTGATATATGTGATGAGAGTACAAAAAAGTTATTTGGTGATAAGGTGATTAATGGATGTTTATTGTAATTTTTTAAATATAACACGATATATATATATATGGAATTTTTGGTTAGTAATTGAATTTTTAAATTCGCAATTAAATATTATATAACATTTATTAACATTATAGGTTAGGTTTGTTTCTGATATTTTTGGAAAGGTTTAATATTATTTCTGTTTGAATAATCAAAGGTTGATTTTTATAAAAAATTGATGTTTAATTGTTTTTGGGAACATATAACATTTTTAGAACATGTGATGATGGTTTTAAAATTATTAGTGTTTTCTTCCAATGTATTTATTCATGAAATGTATTTTACTTATAGTTTCTCCCCTATTTCTTATATAAAATATAAAGAAATTAATATGTTACTCATTTGAATTCATTTTTTACCTATTCAAATTCTTTATTCATATTTTATAGGTTTATTGATCAGAGACATTATTTTTGGAAAATAGTTTGTTGAATCAATATTTATTATTTCATATACTACATTTATTCAATATATTCTTATAATATCTATTTATTATATTGTATGACTGTATAAAATTTTGTTTTATCTTTATATTGTGTGGATTTACATCTCATTATGACAATTTCATTCTCTGATGATTTTTAATTTATAAATTATTGTGTTCATAGGGGATTCTTTTTCATATGTATCTTTATCCAAGTCTTGTATCATATTATTCTCTAATTCACATTTACATAGTGTTCAAATGGCTAGATTGAAATCACTTATCAGATTTTATATATGATTCATGGAAATTAAATGTCATCTTTTAGGTTCCCCCCATTATTAACATTTTATACATATGATAATGAATTCATAAACCGTATTATTGACACAATATCAGTTTCGTTCATCATAATAATTTTTCTTTGACCATGTAATTATATGTTTTATAAATGTTTACATTCCATTTGAATAATGTTATTTACAATTTTATTTTAACAAAATTAAATATTAATTCCAGTTTATTCTTCTAAGATTTATTTATAGTCTCATAAAAACTATGATGATGCTATGAATAATTCACAAATCACTTTCAGGACTATTTTTGTTCATTATATCCATGTGATTTATTACCAATTGTTTTATTTTATTACATTGGAAGATACTTTTACAGTTTCCATTGAACGATTAAGATGTTATATTATATCTATTCAAAAAGAAATAGTATTTCATATTGCTATTGGTTTAAATAAAACTTCTTAATAACCTAACTTTTATTTCATTTTAATTTTTTCAATTATCATTATCTTTGACTCCACATTTCTTCTTTTACATTCAAAATTTATTTTATGGTTAATATTTTAAAAAATATTGATTTCAAATACATCATTTACCCCTAGAAATAGATATTGAACATTTTTTTTAAGTGAATGTTTTAAACCCATTCATTTTATAATTAGGACATTGGTGAAAATATGGTATTTTAATAGAGTTAAAAATTGATATTATCCATGTTAGATTAATATTTTATTTTATTATTATATACAGATTAGTAAAAATTATCCATCATAAATAAAAAAAATTATCGTATATAATATTTTCTGAAATTTTAAAATATTGAGGATTTATGAACTTGAATAGTTCTAAATCAATATCTTTTTTCTTATTTTTTAAGAAGATAAAATAGCGAGGACATAATTTATTTAGAGGGATCATGTGACAACCTATGTATTTTCAAAAAAAATATTTCTTTTTTGTTTAATTATAATCAATAATATGGATTTATATTTATTCATAAAATATATATATTTCTATGTATATATATATATATATGAATTTCATTTCACAAAAAAATTATTAAAGCAATTTATAAACTCATTATATATTTAGAATTACTCTGTATACATTATGATTCAATAAGGTTTATTTAATGCTTTTATATGTCTTCTTGAAATGATTTAATATTATGATCCATTTTAGAAAATTATTCAAATATTAGATATTTTATAAATGTAAATTTATGTTTAATATTTGGATTTATATAAATATTTATTTAAATAATTTTTTCGTGGTGTGAAATTGTAATATAGATTTTTATTGGAGGGAAAATATTTATTATTCTAAATAAATTATCTTTCCAAATACAATAAGATTATATTTAAAAATTATATTTAAATGTTACCGAATTTTACTTAAATAAAATGGTATTTGTTTAATCAAAATATCAAAATTATATTTGGGTGTTTTATTTATTTTTATAAGAATGTTTATTTTTTGTTGATTTGTTGAAAGATAATGTTCTTTTGAATAATGATTCTTTTATGAAACAATCAAGATGTAAATGTGATTTAAAAATTTAAGAATCTCATGTATTATCTAATATAAGATTTTATACTAAAAAAACCAACAAAATAATTTTTTTTGTTTAAATCAATTTTTTTCCAGATATATAGGAAAATATTTTTATTTGTAATGTAGTGCCAATATAGAATTTCGAAGTTCTTATTTTGGGGGATTAGAGACAATATATTCAATGGTTTATGGTTATTCTAGAAATTATGAATAAAAACTATAAGAAAATTAATATAATAACATGGTATTATATATAGTATGTAAAACACAGCCCTAAGCTTAATCAGCCCATGAAATATATTTATTTAAATTTAATCTCATTAATATCATACAGAATATATAACCCCAAGCCTAAATGACCTATAATATATTATAACATTATAACATAGACATTAAATTAGTTTTTATGCATAATATGAACTTAATTTTGGAATGTATTATTAAATACTGATTACAAAAAAATAAACTAAAATAAAATGAAATGTTTTCTCGGTAACTATATTATTCTAAAAAAAGGTTTAGTTGTACTGTGCGTATATAATTTAAAATTTATTTTTCAAATTATAATATAATTTTTTTAAAAATATTAAAATAATTTTTGAAATCATCATATCAAGATTATCAAAGGGTTAATATTTTGGGAATTTTTTTAAATGTTTAATTTTTGATGGATAGTTAAATGATAGTTTTTATTGAATATTTCCTTCTTATTTAGATAATAAAATTGTAAATTTTATTAAAAAACTAAAGAAAATTAGTCAATTAATATTAAAATATAGCTAATTTATGTTTGTATATTAAATTACATATAGAATTTTGAATTAAGGACCTTGAACACTTTTGAGATTTTTCTATTTTAAATCCCATTTTACATCCTATTTATGGGTACAATATTAAATTATCATCAAATAATTCTATTAATTGAATTTAAATAAATGGTTTTGATATTTTTAATCATTATAATTTATATTATCAAATATGGTAATCATATTTTTTGACCGTAATGAGTAATGAAAATAGTAAAAATTAATTACCATTATAAGATAATAATTGATTTACATGGGGGATAAAATATGAAGAGAAATGATAAAACGACTAAACAACTTTTCCAAAACCAAATTCACTCTCTCATTTTGACCATATTTCCCGTAAGGGTTGATATTGGTACATTTGTAAGGATTTATTTAGGATGAAAACATGGGTGTAATTGAATCAATTTCTAAAAAAGTATGGGTTGTCTTCTCCCCTATTTATAAAAGGACACCCATTATCCTACCCTCTTTACACTTCCAAATCCATTAGTTTTCATCATAACCTAATTGGGTGACATAATAATTATCCTCTAAATTTCATATAGAATATGGTTTAATAAAAATTAGATCCTATGAAGGATTATTGCACAATCCAAAATAAGTTTTCTGATGAAAATGTAATGTTCATAAACGAGAATATCTGTTGTGTTTCTTCTCCCCCCTCCTGAAAATATTATAAAAATAGGATCATATAGTAATGTTATTATATTTAATTAATTGATATATTATTACTTAAATTTAATTAACTACATTCATCCCCCCATCCATTAAATGGGAAACAAAATTGTCAATTCGGTGTACGAGGGACTTCCTCAACACGAACCGTTGTAATTTGTTTTCCATGACCACCATTAAATGATGGATATAATGATGAATATAATAAATTTATATTATATTTATGATATTAATATTCTTATATAAATTTAATATCACATATTCACTCTTATATTCCATTCTATTTGAAATATGATAATGTTTCTCATGTCTACGGTGTACTACAATCTCGTGAAGAGATGTGATTAGATTTTTTCTTACGATTTAATAGAAATTTAATAAAGACAAATTTATTGAATATAGATGATATGTATGAAATTATATTAGTTTTTAAAAATAATATACCACAAACTTCCATACCCTTTCACCATTTATGTAAATTATAACGACGCTCATGTGTATGTATGACCTACCATCTTCATGAAGCGATGCGATCCATTACTAATGATCCCATGAAAATTATGATTATAAAATTATATATAATAAAAAAATTTATATTTATAACATTAATATCATTGTTTAAAATATATATAAATATATTTAATAATCAATAATAATCAAATTAAGGTTAAAAAAAGTTAGAAAAAATGTGGAAGTTATCACTTGAATTAATTGTAATAATGAAATATTCTTAAAAAATAGTTTATAATATGTTATAAATGATCATATATGATAATTTAAATAAAAATATATATATGGTTATTTTGTGAATTAATATTATGAAAAAAACCATTAAACAATATGTTAAATAATTTTCAACCAAATGGAAACATGTAGTGAGGGATTTCGTCACAATTTCCAGTCATTGAGGTACATTGTAATGTTATGAACCTAATTTAATTTATATGATGTATTCACATACCATTTAATAAATAAAATGTTACCCATTTCTAATTTTTTAACACAAAAAATTACATGAATATTTTTTTTAAATCCCATTTATAGTTTACTAAAATTGTGAATGGAACCATTATTTTAACATGTACAAAATTTATGGAATTTTCAGACATTATGACGTCTCAATGTTTTAAATATTAATTTATACATTTCAAATGTTATTTTAAATGAAAATTATTATGAAAATATTATGTGAAAATTTAGGGTTAAAAAATAAGTTTTATTAATGAGAATGATATTTTCTTCACCAGTGTATTTAAATAACTTTTTTTTTATATTTATTTCAACAATGACAACAAACCGTTATATAAATTATACTATACTATGGATATATATTATTTAAACCATATTTTTCTTTATATAGATTTTTTATGAACATTTTTTCCTTATAAAGTATTGACATTAAATTTCTTTTATCAATTTTGTTGTCCTTCTCTTTCCCTTGAAATATTAACTTTCATATAATCATTGGACATTAAAGTGACCTCAATTATCCATATTATTTATCAGAGATATGTCTATTTATCAATCCTTACATCACATTCACATATATTGTTCTACATTGAATGTAATTTTTTATTTAGGGAAATATTCATAAATCCCCATTGTTTACTCAATATGAATGATTGATTAAAAGGAACATTGTTCATGAATTAAGTTATTTATTTTATATATGGGGAATAATTTGTACATGTATTGTTGGATAGGGACCAAAGTTATATTTCCCCTCTATTCATTGGTAGTATCATGCCTTGAATACAAAATCTTTAATTAAATAGGTTTTTACATTTTGCTTTAAAATTCCTTTTGAAAGGTAGTGAATGTAAACGTATCATAAATCATGAGATCATGATGTCTAATAATTTTTAGTTTCATTCATTATGAATGAATTTATTATTATCCATAATATTTTCACATTTATATTATATATGGATGAATATCATTATCATTTACAGATTAAACAATATTTTTTATTTATTTAAATATCTATATTGATTATATTGTGCATATTCATTATAGTCAGGTTATTAAAATAGAATATGTGTTCAATTATTTAATATTCCATATTGATTATTCCTTATATATTTGTAATGGTTATGTTACATAAACATATAGTGTGTTTAGGTATTTAACATTCCATATTTATTCATTGTTATTTAATCATGATAGTCAAATTATTGATTAAATATCATGTGTGTTTAGATATTTACCTTTCCATAATGAATATTATTCATTTAGTTATGATAGATTATATTTACTTTCGTCTTACTAAGTATTTTATCTCACCCTTATTTTCTTTCCTTTCATATGAATATATGATTTGTACTATAAATTATTTTCAAGGATATGGTAGTAGGAATAATTATATTCTTATAAAAATATTTTTTAATTTTAATATTAAAATGTTATATTGGAATCATGTATATATTTATTTTACCAAGACTATTAAACTATTCGTTCCACCAAAATGTGATTCCAAAAATTATATGCAAGTGAAATAAAGTAGACACCAATTCATTGTTATTGGAGTTAGGGTTTCTACAGTTGGTCTGGTTTGGATTTTAGTAGAAACCTTGAGTATAAAATTTAGGAAAACATATATTAATGATAATTACATTATAAACGAAATTGAGGATAATTATATAAGAACATCCTAATGTTTTTTTACTGTAGATATTAAATTGTTTTTTCTAAGAAATATATATTTTTCTAGATTATAAAGGTGGTTGTAGTTTTAGAACAGATTTCTAATGTGTAATAACTCTGAAAAAGGCATGTCGGTCTTGACTCTAGTGTATCTTGGAATATGAAAATGGGCCTTACTATGCACCATTTTTGTCACTCATGAGCGATATAATATTGATAATTCAAATTTTCTTTAAAACCCATTATAAGTTTTTGGATAACTGTTGATAATTAATTAATAAGTTTAATCCTAAGGTTTATTAGATAGAAAAAAGTTGTCTAAAAGGAATGATAAAATGATTTATGTGATGAAAATATGGGAATAAGGAAATTAAATATTGAAAAAATTGTCGATTGTTATAGAAGAAAATAAATTTTTTTTCCTAGGGAAACATTTATATTTTGTTTTATTAAATGTGAAAAACCTGAGAATTATCTAAGTAAATTTCATCTTATATGGATAACTAATTTACAAATGAACGTCCTATATTAAAATAAAACCATTGATTATTTTATTCAGATTATATAATTATATAATAGAATTATTTTTACAAATTAAATTATTTGTTATAAGATTCATGAAACATTAAAGGATTATGTAAAATTTTAGAATCATGTCTGTCTTTATTTGATTAAGAGTTATTGATACCATCATGGGATTATTAGATTAAGGTTTATCATCAATTAAAATAATTAAACTCCCTTTTTGAAATTTTTTTGTTGGAATATAACTATATTAAGGATATTTCAGGATACATTTATGAAAATACAACCCATTTTTTAGTATATATTTTTTCTAAAATAGATATTTGAGGTTGAATTCCCTTACTATTTTGGGAAGAACATTAATTGTATTTGTAACCTATATGGTTTATCTTATCATTTATATTGATGTAATTAAGGGTTATTAATACATGGGAATGTTATGGAAATTATATTAATATGGATTTAGAAAAACGAAAAACCTACATGTTAGGAGACAACCCATCACCTCTATGATTTTTGTAGTGCTTGAACTTATTTCAAAATGGAAATAAGGTTTAACACCTACTATTACCCAAGGTGATGTTTACGTTATTATTTATTTTTTTACTTGAACAATTTTATGAACAATTACTAATGATATACATGGGTTTTTAGTAATGAAATTTATAGATTAATGTATTATACCGGTTAATTTGTGCTAATCGTATTAGTTTTGTAAAATAGTTTGGTATATATGGATATAATTTTCACTCTTTTATGCATCTTATGATCTATGAAAGGTGAATTTATGTTATTTTGGAATAAAAAAAATTATTTTTGGATATTCACTTCTTGGATTATGTAATGAATTGGAAATTGATTTATGTACAACCAAAAGATGATTTTTCATGTAAAATTCAATGTTACAATGTATGTATATTTCATTATATTACTAGATAGTATAATAAGAAGTGAAAATGTAAAAGGATATTCAATAAAATTATCTTATTACCATAATATATGATTAGTCATATGGCTATAAAAATCATCATATATATTATTTTAGGACCTTTACAATACATTGATCATTCACATTCTTGTGATCAAGGACCTCTATGACACACTTCAATTATTTACGTATTTATTCAATGTCCATATCTTCAATTTCTGCCACATTTCTATTACGTAGAAACAATGATATGTGTTATATTAGATGTCCTTATTAATTTATTTTCAGTCTTATTAAGAGTAATTTTTATTATCCCTTTTACGATGTGGGGTTTTCAACGATGTTATTTCCAAATGTCAAACCATTTAATACTAAATTCAATTTTAAATTATGAGAATCCTATTTATTTAAAGTGGGAATATAACACACAAAAAAATTAAAATAATAAAATGGTATTTAGTAACAAATTTGATATATAACTCCAATCATAAATAACCCATGTAATATATTTCATTAAATTTATCCTCTTTGGTAGCATGCAGAACACACATCCCAAAGCCAGTATAAACTATAACATAGTATATCATTATAACCAAGACATTAAATAAGAGGATACTTATATTAACATCTAAATTATGAAAAATAAGGTTATATTTTTATTATAGATAAATTAATATTCATTTAATAGAAAAATAGTGTTTTTTAGAAAATATTTGTATCGCAAAAAAATGGATTTAATTGCTCATTTTGAAAATAATTTAACATTAATATTTTACTAAAATAATATAATTTATTTTATCAATGTAAATTTATATTTAAATAAAAAATCAAAATTATCTTAGGTTAATTTTGTTATTATTCTGAAAAGTTTTATTTTTTTATAGATAGTGAAAAAGATGATTTTTATTGAATGCTTCATGTTGTTTAAATAATTTATAATGATAATTTAAAATTTCAATTCGTTTTAATGTAAATTCAGTTCCATTATATTAAAATTTACATAATATAAGCAATTTCAATTAATTTAATATTGAATTTGGATATTAAAACAATTGATACCTATGTGAAATTTTTCTTTAGAAACACAATTTTTCATTTTATATACGTCTGTAATTTTAAATTGGATTCAACAACTTTTATAAATTAAATTTTGAAAAAAATATTAATTTTTTTGGAATTAGAATGATTTTTATTATCTAAAATGTTCAACATAAATTTTTACCATACTAAATCAGGTGTGTAGTAAAAATTAATTAACACGGTTATGGTATGATCTTGTTTTCTAGGGGTTTATCTGTCAAGATAAGGGTTAAATAACCTAACAACAAATCTGAACCCCATTTCTGGATATTTTTAGACCTTATAACATCAAATTTACATTAATTTCCCTTTATGGAGAATTTTTTGTCATAAAAATATGGGAATAACTAAATATCTTCAAAATTACATTACATTCCTCTCCCCCACTTCTAAATGGCCACCTCTTATCCTCACCAAAACACACGTAAAATAAAATTTTTATTTTTAAAAACATAAAAAAACACTTGCTTCCACACCTAACAAAATTATGGATCCCTTTTTATGATAAATACATCCTTTGAAGAATTTTTGAGCAACATAATGAAGATCTCCGAAGAAAATGTATCATTTTTAAAATATCATTTTAATTTTTTTATTCATTCACATCATTAATATATTATTAAAAAATGATTGTATAGTTAAATAATTATATTATATACACATAGTTTCTATTATGTTGTTTTAATGACCTATATCCATATTTTCATTAATCATATTGGAAATGAAACCACCGATCATGTGTTCGGAAGACTATTGCTAGGAGAACCAATGTAATTTGTTTCCCATAACCAACCATCAAGGCTAAATATTGTGATAGTAAAAACACATATATATTATATTTAAGAAATTTTTATACTTATCATATTCTAATATCACATATACCTTATTATATTCAATTTCATTTAAAATATTAAAACATCACTCGTGTGTATGGAGGACTACAACCTCTTGAAGTGATATGATTTGTCTGTCACATAAAATCTACATGTAATATACTAAGGGTAATTTTAATGAATATATGAAATATTTTTGAAATTATTTTGATTCCTGGAAATTAATATATCAACTAACTCCTTTCCCTTTCAACCATTAACGAAATTGTATTGTTTCTCATGAATTCATTCAGCCTACCATCTTCACAAAGTGATGTGGTCCATCCTCCATGTTTAAATTTATATAATGATTATAAAATTATATATAATGAAGAATGTAATATTAATAATATTAAAAAAATTAATATGATTATGAAACAATATAATATTATCTAAAATAATAACATTCATTTAATAGAGTGTATGATAATAACATGGTAGTTATCACTCTAAATAATAGTAACAATGATTTATTATCAAGAAAAAGCTGATAAGATGCTATAAAAGGATCATATATGATATTTTAAATTTGAATATTATTCTAGTATAAAAATAAATTACACAGTTTTAACCTTTATACAAGTGGTTAGTGGACATTCAACCAAAAGGAAGAATGAAGAAATGGACATCATCTCAATTTACCTTCATTGAGGCATATTATAATGTTATACACCAAATTTTTCTATATGGTGTATATACATCCTCTTTGACCTGAATTATCATGATTAAATAATATGTCATATAATTTTATGTAATAGTTTTATTTATTTAATGGTAATCAGGTTAAATTTTAAAATATGGTAACAAGTTTCATATCTATATTTCATTTCATTAGGTTATATTAATTCTTCATTTTATTGGATATTTTATGGTTTTGTTTGTAATAAATTTTTACTATATTATGATTTATATCCACTTTTTTATATGGATATAAATTTGAGAAACATAATCAATTTATTGTTTTATTATCTCTTTAACTTTATGACCTTTATAACGGTTATTTCACACTCTCATTTTAATAAAGATTTTTAATGCTTGGATTTCCATTAAAATAAATTATTTGATTAGTGGATAATAAAACCATTTCATTTTATTATTCTATATTCATTAATGTATTATTCACGTTGTAGTACCATTTTCCACTATTTGGTACATAATATAATTTATAAAAAATTTAAATAAAATCTAACATTATTTATCTCTTCAACTGAAAATACATTTTCATCCAATACCATGTTTTCTAAAAATTATTTCAATTTTATAAAATAAATTTTTATAATGTTTTATTAAAAATATTTTAACCCATGTTTTAGATTTCAAAAAATAAAAGTAATATTAATGACATATTGTATAAAAGGAATTTTAGGATTTTACTGAACATCTTTTTAGGGTATATCTATTCATCAACAAAAGAAACCTTTATTCTACATATAATAAACTAGGGATATGTTGTAATAATACAATACTTATTCTTTATATAGATGTTTTATGATCATTTTGAGCAAGGAATCGATTGTACTCACATTTCTTGATTCATTTATTCAGTCCTTAACATTCGATTGAAATATTCACTTACCTGTGATCATTGGAAATAAAATTTCCTCGAATTATCTGTATTATTTATCATGGTTTTGTTTTTTTCTTAAACCATATAGAATTTATACACATGATGTTACACATTTAATTTAATTTTTTATATTGGGAAATATTTATAAATACTTATTTTTAAGTTAATAAATATATTTTTTGATAATGAATTTTTTTTATTAATTAAATAATAAAATTAATATATAAGGAATGATTTGGACATGTAGTGATTGGTGGGGGCTGGAATTACATATCCTCTCAATGAATCAGTAGTCTCGTGTTGAAAATATGTAATGTATCATTAAATGTGTTTCTCTCTATAGTTTTAAACTATCATGAGAATGGTATTCATTGTAGATGAATCACAATTATTGAGATCATGACATCCAAAACTTAAGTATTTCCATCATTAAGAATTCATTTATTATAATCCATGATAATTTTTAATGATATTATCTCTAGATTCATTTAATTATTAGTTGTTGATTAAATGGCATGGGTTTTAAGTTATTCACCTTTCAATATTGATTATTCATTATCTATTCATGATAATCATGTATTTTAAATGGAATTTGTATCCATTTATTTACCGTGAATTATTGATTATAAATATATATTAATTATCATAGAAATATATAAAATTAATGAGTGTTCAAATATTTACCTTGTTATATTGATTATTCCTTATCTTATAATGATATTCATTGAGGCATATTCATGATTTTGAATGGTCTATATTACATTTCCCTCAAATACGGAAATTTTTTATCAAGTATATTTTTATTAATTAAGCCATATATCATTTTTACATATGGTTGTTTACATTCATTGTTATATGATAGACTGAAAAATATTTGTATTTAGTATTATTTATTCAATACATACATTTATGGCTAAGGACTATTTTTTATGAATTATATCAATCCTTTGATATATGAAGAATTCATTGAACATGTAGTGATGTGTGATTCATAGAATTATATATTCCCTCACTACATTGATAATATTTCAAGGAAAATAGGTAATCTAGTGTTTAATTAGGTTTTATCAATAGTATTAAACCAACTTGTTAAAAAAATTTAAGGTATAGATATATTGATGTAATAAATAATGACATCCAATATTAATCATTCTATCTTCAAGAATTACATTTTTAGAATACATGAGATTATTTAATTTATATTATGCATGGATGAATTTTTTCATCATGTTATTTATTAAATGGCTTCTTCAGTTATTTACCTTTATAAATATCTTATGAATTATATAATCATAAAATAAAGTTATTGATTAAATTGAATGTGTGTTTAGATATTGAAATTTCCATTATAAATAAACCTTATTGGTTATGATTTATGTATTAGTGATTTCTTTTATTTTACATAACACTTTTTGAGTACCTAATATTACCTTATTTTGTTTCCCTCCCCTTGGATATGAAGATTGAATCATTGATTGAGTCCGTGGGTAAATAATTTTTTATTTCACTCTATTGTACTTATTGTTTTCAAATGTAATTCTAGACTCAAGTATATATATAGTTTACCATGAGTACTAAAATATTTTATACATTATTATTTAATCCACAATATATAACACAAATGTAAAATATTAATCACTAGTTTTATGCTACTGGATTCTGGGCCATTAAACTAACTATATATTTCAGTCTTATTTTATATCCATATTATTTTGTTAGCCCATTAAATCCATTTTAACATTTATAGATGTTATGAATTTTTTTCGAGGTAACTCAGTTATAATAAAAATAAAATATTAAATATAATAAAAATATTGAATTATTATTAAAAATAAAAAATCCAATTTATCTGATTTAATATTGAAGGTTGATATAATACAATTATAATATTTTCTCAAAATGCATATAACCCCATTTTTAGAAACAATGTATTTTTGAAAAATAATAATCGATTTTTTATATTACATTACGATTAATAAAAAATAAATTAATGTTGAGTATTTATGTTAGTAAATTATATAAGAATATCATTAATATAATTCTTGAATAATGAACAGCTAAAATATTTATGATAAAATTGATTTTTTCTAATAAATATTATTTTATAGACAAAAATCTAATTTTATATTCAAATTAATTTATATTCCTTTTTTAAATTATGATAAAAAATGTATTCATAATAATACATTTTAAAAAAAATTAAGTAATGTATTTCCATAATTTAAATACTCTAATTAAGTTAAATATCTTAATAAATAAATTCGTATATATTAATACACTGTTTGTAAATAGAAGATTTTTAGTTTTCCAATATTTTATTGGATATTAATCCATATAATTATTTAACAACTTATATTTTTTCTAAATTAAAATTAATATTTTTGCAAGAATTTAAGAAAATATTTTTTTGATATTATTCCTTAAAAGGATTACATTATGAAAAAGTACACGATTCAATATCCATGTTGAAAATATACTATTTATATTCAAATGTATTTTCTAAACATAATTATTATTATTTAAAAAAATATTTATTTATTGCCATAATTTAACTATTTATTAATGTCTTCAATGTTGTGTATTATTAAGTAATCTTTCACATAGGGTCAATGTTATATGAATCACAATTTATTGTATGCCTAAAATTTATTTTAATGAAAAATATATTCTTAAATTATGTTGTCATACAACTAATATACTATATATGTTGTAGATGAATGGAACATGATATCTGGTAGGTAATATGGGATGATGAAAATTATATGGTTTTGATATGTGAAACGGTTCTTATATGATATTTGGTATCTTGTGTCATTACTATAAGAGAGATCCGTGGAATATTAAATTTCAATATGTGGAATGAGAGTGATAATCCAGTGGTGAAATGGATACAGGGATATTATGTTTATATATTCATTAAATTATTTTACATTTATTATATTCAATATTTGAATAGTGAAGAATAATGGGGTTTAGTGATAGTTGAACTAGCATGTGCCCGTTGATTCAGTGGTTTGTTCACTAAAGAATTTGTATACTTATTCCACATTTATATGATATTTCATGAGTTTCAGCCTTCTGAATATGAATGTAATGCCTACAGTTACTGAAAAAAAATTATTTTTTTGGATTACAGATTATGTTTGGTGACCAATATGGTAAGTAATATCCATAAGATTTGGAGTATTTGTGGTGTTTTTTAAGATAATGTAATTTTATATTTTGTTTTTTCATATGTTTTTATATAAAATACTCAAAAAAATTGAACTGTTTTAAAAGATGTCTTATTATTTTCATAGTTGTTTCAATGATTTTATTAATATATTATAGATATGTATGTGGTTAATTCAACACATTAACTTATTTTATAATATAGATTCTACTAACGAACCGTTGTCTAGTATTGGTGGGCCTCCAAGGTCACCCTCATATTTATTGTAGGGTATGAAGGGGTTCCTTGTTGGGGTGGATCTTGAATGACATTAATAAGACCATTTTTTTTAGGTTTATGATAGAGATTTGAGTTTAAAAAATTATTGTAATTTTATTGTTTTATAAGAATATAATACCAATTGTTCTTTGTGGATGGGATTGGCAAGAGATACTGGCAATGAAAATGGATTTTAGGGCCTGAAATGATCAGTTGTGATAACTCTATGATTAAAAAACAAAAAAGTGAATTGGTACCACTAGAAGGGTGGATATCTAAGAGTGGTACATGAATCATTCTAATATTTAAATTTGTATAATTGGAGATAATTTTATGAAATTAAAAAATTTGATTAAATATTTATTATAAAACTATTTACATACTAATAATGGTAGTATTTTTCTCATTTTATATTAATATATTCATCTTGGTGGATGTGTATTAATGGAACTATTTTTTAATATTCTGTTGGATGACATATTCGACACTATGACGGTGGACCATGTAAATCAGTATGACCTTCAAAGGAATTTATTATGGGTGTTTTAGTTCCATAGATTACAAAGGATGTAGGGATGGATATTTAGTATTGATATTGGGTTATAGATAGAAGATCTTTATATCACCTTCCATTTGACCCGATCTAGGGATTAATATCATATTTCACTAGCATATTGTTAGATGTTGGTATCAAAATAGAAGTGGTACATCTTGTATCAGTGAGAGTGCAAATAGGTGGATATTACATTTTATTATTTTTAATGGATGTTTATTACAAATATTATATCATCAACGATTATAGATGTAATGATATAGGAGAATCTCTCAATTTTTTTAGGGATCCTGAGAATGTGAGAGCATGGGGTTAGGTAGATGGTCTTTCTCCATTTCACCCTGGATCCTTTTCAAGATAAATAGTCTATGTTTTGAAAATTAATGTAGGTACTCTATCAAATTATTTTATTTACCATCAATAAAATTACATTATATAAATATATATATGGATGTATAGAAGAAGGATTAAGTGATTGGGAGGACTCTTTCTTAACTATGGTCCTCTCAGGGGGGGGTCTATCAGAGTTCTTCAAGGATTAGATCTATTAGTGGTGGATAATAGGTTTTCAAGCAGTCATTATTTCTATCATCATGGTGTTGGCCTTGGTGGTTTCCTACTCATTTATTTGGATCTAATAGTTCATGTGTTCCTACCACGATCAAATATTTTGGTTCTTTTATTTGGTTTCATATGGTCATTTAATATTTTAGTGCCCGAATATCATTGGGAATTGACATAATGTAGGCATTCGGGTTCCCTATTATCCTTAGTAGTATATGTTTCCTCAATGTATGTATTAGTATATTGGAATGTAGGCCCATGTTTCCCAATAAGTATATAGATCATCTATATATTAAACCTATAATTCACCTCACCCTCAGGTTGATAGAGTTGAGCGCATTTGTATAAGTGGTTAACAATGTTGAGGTAGATGAGTAATATATTGGTAGCTTTATTCTATATATGTATCAATACCCTAGGTACTAACAATTTTATAAGATACCATTTGACATTTTACTATTATGAATTATTATTTCTTTGATTCTAGAGTATCACACTCCTTTTCTCACATTCCATAGTTAGTGACTTTTAAATCAGGGTGAAGAGGATTCATGTTCACTTTGTGTGGACAGTGCCAAATGGAGGTTAGAAGAGTAATCTTGATGTGTTATTAACTTCTGAGTAGATTTTTGGGAAACATTACACATATAGGGATTTATTTATTCATTAGAAACAGTCTTATTGTGTCATTATTTATATAAACTGATATTATTCCATTCACGTGGTTATTGATTACTTCTAGAATAGAAACATGTTATTTGATTAGGAGGGTCATTTTTAGGACATCAACATTAGGTGGGACCATCAGATAGGCCCTTGATGTTCAACATTTTTGTTTTCATGTACTGAAAATAGGTTAGTGGGTTCAAAAAAACTAGATGTGGTGGTTATCCATGGAGTCGTATATGAGTTTCTTGATGTTTCCCAAGATAAGGTTTTGACCCTTCTACCTCAATGTCATATCTATTATTTGGATACTTTTTTAATATTTCACCTCTCTAATTTTGATTGATATTTATGACATAGAACCCAATAATATACAAGATTTTTGGAATCAAGTATATGATATGAATTAGAATGGATTTATTAACTGTACTGTATCATAATGGAGTTCCC
This sequence comes from Viscum album, assembly GCA_963277665.1. NCBI lineage: Eukaryota > Viridiplantae > Streptophyta > Magnoliopsida > Santalales > Viscaceae > Viscum > Viscum album. The sequence continues at coordinate 232,031,611 of OY728157.1, read as the reverse complement.
TATGGTTATTTTATATGAAGGTGAATTTTGTTATAATATTTTTTGTAGAAAATTAGTGATTTAATTACGTGATAGTCATTAATTATTACCCTATTCATTCAAAATATGATTTTTTTACAAATTGAATTGATATGGATAGTTTTGTATAATATATTTGAGATCTAGATATCACCAGATGAGAGTGAATGGGGATGAAATAATGAATACCACTTCCTATTATTGTTATGGGATCCTATATATTATTCACGTGCCTCATGAAAACCGTGATTTATGGGTTCCTTGATTGGATTGTGGTTGTTTTCATCAACTACATTAATTGTAAATATTAAATTTGAATATTCCACTAATGTGAGTTGAATTTGGTAAAATTAATTGTAAATATTAAATAAAAATAATTAATATTCAGTATATATCGAGGTTAAGGTAAAAACTTATTTAATGGGGGTTAATCAAAAAATATAATAGTTATAATGAACTAAAAATTATACAGTATATAATTTATCAATATATTTCGACCTTAAAACCTATAAAATTGTATAATTACTCTTTTTTGGTTTTGGGAAGATAAAAACATGGCTTTAGTTGATTCCTTTCATAAAAATTCATGCATGTCCTCACCCCACTTATAAAAGGCCACACTGTCTCCTCTCATCTTTACACTTAAAATGACATCTGAATCCTCTATGAAGTAACTCAATACCTTATTTACTCACGTACTTAAATCGTAGATACATTTTCTTATCATAAACATATCCTAAAATAGATTTTTGTGAAAAAAATTAGAGGTCATCCAAATAAGTTATGGTAATGACATGTATCCATCTCCACTTCCATCAACAATAAAGAGAAACGGTCGATCGTGCATACGATCGACTACCATCTCGCAAACCGAAGTAATTTATTTTTCATATTCAAGTTTAATGGATGAATATAATGATAAATTAATCTGATTAAAATTATATTCATGATATTATTATACATATTAATTTATAATATCATATATATCATCCTAATATACATTATATTTAAAATATGACAATTTCAGTCTGGTGAAACGTGGACTATAGCATCATGAAGCGATGTGATTTTTTTCTGTTATTCTTTATGTAGATGGTAATAAAGATAAATATAATGATTATATTTAATATATATTATATTACATTTATTCTATAAACTTTATATATAACCCACTTCTTTACCCATTAACTCTTTAATGGAATGACATCATCTCTCATGCATACGTATGACCTACAGTTTTAAAAAAGCGATGCAATTCATTATCCATATCCAATATTAAATAATGAATCTAAAATTTCATATAATGGAAAAATATTATATTTATTAAATTTTTATATTTCAATGTATGATGGATATCTATCTTATAGAAAAAACTGAAACTTTAATGACAAAAAAGGTATGTGAAAACCAAGCAATTAGCAAGAGAAACAATGAAAATAATGAAATATTTTTATGAAACGATTGGTAATATGTTATAATAGTTTCATATATTATATTAAAAATATGGATATAGTTCTAAAATAAATTAATAAAATGATTAAAAAAATTATATATGAGGTTAAAGAGTGTTCAATCAAAATAAATCATGATATAAGGGACTTCATCTCAATTTCTTTTCATTCAGGCATATTGTAATGTTATGCACCCAATTTATTATATATAGTGAATATATTAATCCTATTTAATTTATTTTCTATCATGATTATTTTTATTACATGGTTTAATTTTAATTATTTCAGTTAATGTGGTTGTACATAAAAATTATCTCAGGGTAAATAATTTTATAACATAAATTATTCTCATTGGGTTATAATAATTTTTTATTGTCTTTGAAATTATAATATTTTTTGTGTAAAGAATTTTGAAAATATTATGGTCTAATTACAGTTTTCAAATGTGTATGTTTTTTTGAGAAAAATTAATGATCCATTGATTAATTTTCACTTAAACATCGTGATATTTTTACAGATTTATTTTAAGAATATCATTTTAATAGGCATTGTTTATGTAAGAATTAACATTATAAAAATTGTTTAATCATTATATACTAAAACCATTTCATTTATTTACAAGTGTAAATTCATTATGTATTAATGTAATAGTATCATATTCATCTAATTTGTTATTAAAATGAATAGAATGGTTTTTTTTGAATATATGAATTTATTTGTCTCTTCGACTAGAATAACTTTATCATCAAAATCCATTTTTTCTAAGAATATTTTCATGAATTATTCTAACATTTTAAAAAAATTATTTATTAAATTAATATTTACTAGTCATTATTTTCAACAATGTAAGATTAATGGAATAATCATATTTCTTTTAGAATATGGACTATTCATATTTTACCAAAAATATGAAAAGAATCGTTGATTTAATGTGTACAGCCTATAGGGAATTTCCTGCAATCGGGACCAATCAATATTTTAAAGCATCCATTATATGTTGAAAATTTTATTTTATTTGAAAATTACGTTCATAATACTTTTGGAATTTTTTGTTTAAAAAATTATTTTCAAAGTGAAATTTTTATTTTGATCAGAAACGTTTTTAATAATAGTTTCATTATATTTATATTCATCAATGAAATAAACCATTTTGCTAAAAATATGACCCAATAGGAATATGTTGTATTAAAACCATCCTTATTATCTTTCTAGATGGATTATATTTAGTTTGACTCGGAAAAGTATTGAAATTTCCATTCAGGATTAATTTTTGAAATTGTTAATTTTCCATTGATATAGTCCCTTTCATATTATCATTGGACATTACATTTCACCTTAATTTACATAAATTTTATCATGGATATATTTACCAATTAAACTGAATATCATTTATACTTATTTTATTTTACTTTGAAAGTTGAATATTTCTTTCGGGTAATATGTTTTAATTTATATTCCTTACAAGATATGGAAATTGATTAATAATTCAAAATTTTAATGTTTCAAAAAATTATTATATATATGATAACTGATTTGGAAATTTCGATTTGTTTGGGGTCTGGTTATAAATATACCCTCATGAATAGATAGTCTAATGAGATGAATATGTTGGATAACTAAATTTATTTTTTTTTATTATGTATAATTACTTATTAGTTTTAAACTATTATAAGAATGTTCTTTAAAATTGAGTTATCTTGATTCATGAAATCATGAAATAATAATTAATAATTTCCTTCATTAAGAATTCTACTATTATTATCCACGATATTTTTGAAATGATTTTATCTATGGATTAATTTGATACTCATTTTATCGAATAAATGTCATGTATTTTCAGTAATTTAACATTCCATATTGATTATTATTTATCTAATCATGATTTTAAATATATTTATTATATTGAATTGTTTTTTATTGTCATACCTTACAACATTTATTATGATTATTGATTCAAGATAGCATCTATTGTATTTAACCCTTAATGATCATTTGTGTTCACCCTTATTTTTATTGTTTTCCCCATGAATCCAAGATGTGTCATATAAATTATATGAACAGATATGATAGAGGAATATTGATATTATAGAAAAAAATATGTTGCAATTTTTTATTCAAATAAAATATGGGAATCATGTATGCATCTAGTTGACCACATCTAGTAAACTATTCCGTCTTTTAGGATGTTATCCCTTGTATGTTAATCTAATGTAATAAAGGTGATAATGGCTCTAGATTACTGGGTTAGGGAATTATATTCTATATAAATGAATTATTAGAAGAATCCTAGGGAACTAAATTTATAAATCAAATATTAGGAAACATAAGACATAGATTGACTTTGAGGATAAGTATAGAATAACATTACAAAGTTTCGGTAAGGTAAAAATTATGTGATTTTTTCTTACATCATATCTTTGTTTGGATACATCAACTGAATATAGATTTGTTATAGATATAACAAGTAGAAATAACATTGAAAAAGGGGAGACAATATTGAATTTTTAATTACATAGTATAGGAAAATAAGCCTTATTACGCACCTATTTTGACACTCATAAGAGATATGGTTTGTATAATTAACAATTTCATCGCAATGAATTATAAATGATTTAAATAGATGATAATAATTAATGAAATCATTTAAAAATAATGAGTCCTGTAATTAAAATAAGGTGTCATGGGTTGTCCATCTTATAAATGATTATATTGTTTTATAAGTATGATTATTTTTTTCTCAGATTATGTTTTTTTTGTTTTACATATTTTCTTGAATCCTATTTTAAACATGTTAACATAAAAAATGAAGAACAATGAAGTGACTATGAGAAATAAAATTTACTAGTGTTATGAGTGAATGATATCATGATTTTTACTAATTAGTGATCGCAGAATATGATTAAAACTATTTTACCTTAACCAACTCCTTGTATCTCCTAAAAAAAGAATGACGGAGTTCACTAAGATATCAAGTGATGGAGACCATGAAGTAAATATGGCTCTATTTCCTCCACGTTATAAATATAAAAAGAAACTCCTAATATTGTGTCTCAAAAGAATGATTACATATTTTTTTTGAAGAAAAGAATGATATAACGATATGTATTTCCAAATAAAGATGAATAGTAAAGTGGATGGAAATAAAAATCATCTGAATGATACATTTATAGTTCATCATATAAAATGTGGGTAACCTAGGAATTAACAGAGACAATTACCCCATATAATGGTTAACCCTAAGAATACTGAAGGACCAATGATTAAATTAAATTGTTGAATTATTTAATTTTTGGGAATTAATAGTTTAATTTTACTATTATTTTACCAATGTTATTATTTTTATAATAGTCTTTAAATATCCATGTATTTTTTAAAAATTTAAAATAATATATGTCTTTATTAACATAAGAGTTATGGATATCATCACGGGATTATGATTTTAAGGTCGATCAAAAGGTTAATTTATGAAGAAAACCTTTTGAAATTTGTTTTGTATGAATATATCAGGAATAAGGATATATTTAGAAAATATTTATGGGAATACAACTGATTAGTTTATTAGATGGGAAACTTATTGGGGGAATAATTATTTAACATTTTTTATGTAAGATTAATGATATTAGTAAACAATAAGAGTTATCTAGTCATTGATATTGTCATCATTATGGTTCATAAATATTTTGGACTATTATAAGAATTATATAAATATGAATTTAGAAAAGTGAGAATTCTCAAATATAGTGACAAGTTATCACATTCGTAAATGTTGGGGGGATTAAATCCATAACCATATGCTGATAAGGGTGGTGGGCCTACCATTTACTTACATGTTGTTCTGGTTAATATATCATTGTTTTTTACATAAAATGGTGTATATATTTTAATACTGAACCAGAGTGTTTATTATTTATGTTTATAGATTAATTTATTATATTGGATATCTCTTGGAACACATATTGGTTTTGAAAAATATTTTGAAATAGGTGGAATGACTCATCACACTTTTATGGATCATATGATCCATTTAATGATAATTTTAATTCTTCATGGATTAAAATTTATTTTTATATTCACTTCTTATAGTTTAAGATGAATTGTAAAAAAGCATAAACAAATGTGAAAATTTTAAAAATGAAATAGAATGATATCAAAAATACTATTTTCATATATTCATAGATTGTAAGAAAATCCCTCAACCTTTGAGAATGGATCATGAATCAAATATGGTATCCTACTATCTTGATATTCATTGAAACAATAGTATCTTTAATTATAAAATATTTAGGGTTTTGTGGTTATTGAAATTTACATGATTATTGAAATTATTATTATAAATTATTTTTTTACCCTCTATCATTATTTCGTAATTATGTTTTTCATGTATGTATATATCTTTACTTCTGAGTTATGTTTTCCAACATTAAAACTTAGTTATTTTACATTTTGGATTTCCATTAATAAATCTATTTCCCTATTTAAAGATGGTGTTCTTTTAACAATTTTTACAATGTGTTTTTGGGAAATTTTAATGTTCAAATAGATATCCCTTTATTTTCTAGGTGGAATTTCAAATTTCCAGGTCATAATATATTAAATGTGGATAAAATGTAATACCTTGAGATTTTAAAAGAGTAAAATTTGTATTGAAAGTAAATATTACATGAAACATTAATCATAGAATTAAATGTAATACAATGATACTTTATTATAAATATATATTAAAATTAATTAATTCTCTTCAAAAGCATGTGCTGAAAATGACATCGTGTTTAAATGAAACACAATACACTATTAAAATATTATTTTTTCAAACGTGTCCATTATAACCTAACTATCAAACAGGAGTGTATGAATAGTACTAACTAATTTATGATTATATTTTGTTCATAAAAACTCAATGATGATCTTATAATTATAAATATAATAAAAAATAATATAGAATAAAAAAATAATGTTTTCTGAAATATTATTTTTCTTTAAAAGTTTGTTTAGTCATGCTTTGTGCACATAATATAAAATTACTTTTTACCAAATTTATTCAATTTATTTGATAAAAGAATTTTTTTTAAATAACCTCATAAAAATTTACTTAGGTTGAATGTTTGAATTTTTTTTCAATGTATTATTTTATTATGAATTGTGAATATTAATGACTTGTATTGAAAACCGATTTTTTTATAAAATAATTTCAAAGGATAAATAATATTTTATATTTATTTTAATGTATAATTAGTCCAATTATAATATTATTTATATAATTTAGGTAATTTAAATAAATTTAATATTGATTTATTATACTAAAACATTATATGCTTATGATAATTTTCTTGATGGAAACCTTCTTTTTCGTCATGTCAACAAGTATAATTATAAATTGGATTCTTCCACAATTGTGAATTGATTTTGGAAAAACAGATTCTATATATGGAATAATAATAATTTATATAATCTAATTAGGTCAGATTAATTTTTTACCATTATAAATTGTAATAGTAGTAATAATTAATTACCATGATTGAGATAAAAACCGATTTACTAGAGGTTTTACTAAAAATATAAGTGTTAAAATGACATAAAAACTTTTAAAAAACCCATTTTAAGGATATATTGTGAAATTAAATCTTCTATTTGTATATAAAGTCTCATTTAGTAGGGTTTTATAATGATATAGTCATTGGAGTAATTTATTCATTTCATAAATTCCATTTGTGTCATCTCCCCTCTAATAAAAGAAAACCCCTCTCCACCCATATTAACACATAAGAAGAAATTTTTTTCATCTCATACCGAAGAAAATAAAATAATTAATCCCCTAAAAACATAAAATATCTCTTCTCTTGCTTAAAAATCCATCCTACAAATGAATTTGGTGAAAACTGAAAAAGGTCCTTAAAAGAACTGGTAACATTCATAAATAAGTGTTTTTTATTTATTCTTATTACACATACATAAAAATATTATAAAACCATGATTATATAATAACATAATTATATTATGAATATGGATATGTTATTATGTAAATTTGATGACCTATATCCATTTCCTCTTCCATAAAATGGGAATTCAAACTGTCGGTCTTTTATACAGAAAACTGTCATCTCACAATCCGATGTAATTAATTTTTCATCACCACTTTTAAAAGCTTCATATAATGATAAAATTAATTAATAAATATGATATTTATGATATTATTATACTTTTTGAATTATAATATCACATATAAATTCTTATTTTACGTTCCTTTTAAAATAAGATATTGTCGGTCATGTGTGCAGTGGACTATTGCTTCACTAAGCGATGAGATTCATTTCTCACTTCTACATTAATGGAAGGTAGTAACAATAAATTTGTTGAATATATTTTATATATTTGAAAATATATTGATAATAAATTATGAATATATCACAAAATTCATTATACTTTTACTCTATAATGGAATGATATTGTTTCTTGTGTGTATGTACGGTCTACCATCTCCACGAAGTGATGCAGCTTGTTTTCCATGTACAACCATAAATAATGAATCAAAAAATGTATATAATGAGTAGTTGTTTTATTTATAACATTATTATAATTCTTGATTTTATGTAATTATACCATGTACACAAGAACATTATCTTTCATGAAAAAACACACATGTGAAAACAAGGAAATTAACACCTGAAACAATGAAAATAATGAAATATTATTAACCAAAGGGGGGTAAAATGTCAAAATAGGATCATTTATGACATTTCAAATAATAATAGACTTATTTAACAAATTAATAACAATATTAAAACCATTATAAATGAGTTTAAATAATTTTCAACCAAAAGGAAGCATCCAAATTTATCTTCATTGAGGCATTATGTACTATTATGAAACTAATTTACTTTATATTGAGCATATACATAACCCATTTCATGTAATATCATGAATAATATATAATTAATTTTGTTTTATGTTTTAATTATTATTATTTCATCTAAATATATTTTAATGGATAATTACAAAGCGGTAATGAATTTCATAACTCAATTTATTTTTATTGGGTTAAATTACTTCATTGCTATCATTTGAATTTTATGATTATGTGAATAAATTATATTGAATATAATATATATTAAATAAAAATCACTTTATAAGGATATAAATTAGCTACACATGAATCTGATTATTTACTAATTCCCACATCGACTTCATGATCTTTTTAAGGGATTATTTTATAATTTTATTTTAATCGAGAATTTTATGCATGAATTACTATTGAAGGCAATTTTTTTATAGTAGTATAATATAAACATTAATTTTATTCTACTGAGGTTATTAATGTTTTTTTCATGTAATTATTCCATATTAATCTCTAATGAAATTAAAATGATTAAGATTTATTTTAATGAAAATACGTCTTTATTTATCTCTTAAGTCAAAAATCATTTTTCATCAAAATCCATATTTTATGAAAATGTTTTTAATAATTTCATAAAAAATTTACTAATTATTTAATAACCAAATTATTACCAATTTTTTTATTTTTTGTATGGAATATTTTTATTGTTTTCCAAATAAGGCTCATTTGGTTTTTACATAAAATATAAATCGAAGCATTTTTTGTGTAAGGATTATATGAAATTTCTCACCACAAATACCACTAAATGCTTTAAAGATTAATTTATATGTATTTATGATTATTTCTAATAAAAATTAATTTTATTTTATATTTTTATCTTTTAGTGGAAAAAATCAAAGTCTTAATATTATTTCCTCAAAATAGTTTTTAATGACATTTTTTTGTATTTAAATTCTTCAATGGTATAAAAACATTTCTGTACTTATTATCTAATAGGTATATGAAGTATTAATACCAGAAATATTATTTATATATGTAACATCCCAGGTAAATAAAGAATAAAATATTTTCATATTTATTAATATTTGAGAATTAAATATTAATTTTACTTTAAAGGGGTTTCTATGTTCGATAGCGTACCCGATACGCAACATAGAGTTTCTTTGAAATCTTAAGTTCCACACTAGTAATAAAATAATATTACTTTAAATAGTAGTTAACAAGTAGCAGTTGTATTGGAAAGAATGAATATAAATAAATAAAATATGATTATATAAGTTTTTTAAATGATTTTAAATTTATCCAATAAAGGATAAATGCTTAAAATATGAAAAGAGTTCAGTTTTAGGCATATATACTCTAATTTTCACTAAAGGTCCACTTATCGCTGTTTGATGGAGAAAAATCATTAAATATAGTTTTGGTCACCCTTATATATTCTATTGGACCAAATAAAAACCATCTTTATAATCGGGACATCAAAATTTACTTTGTGTAAATTTTTTGTTTTTTTCCGATAAAGTTCATTTTTTAATGAATAGTGAAAAATGTGGTATTTTAATTTAAAACCTCTTTTTAATCTAATTTATTTATATGATTAGATTATATTTTGAAATGGTTTTAAAGTGCAATTACAATATATTTTTACCATTTAATCCAATTGTTGTCATTGGAATTAATTTCACTTTAAAATCGGACTTAAACTAGTGTCAATCTTTTGATACATTTTGTTTCATAGCAACACGCTATTTATTTTGACAGCGGGAATTAATTATTAAATTAATTAATGCAACTTATATGTTTTTAATTTTTTAAAATAGACATCACTTTTAAATTCGGAATATCAAATATATCTTAGGGTGAGGTTTTTGTATTTTTCTGAAAACCCGTAATTTTTTATGAATAGTGAAACCACAAAGTGGTAGTTTCAAAAACTGATTTTTCATTTAAATGGAACTTTACCATTTTTGTGATATTAATTTCAAAAATTCAATATAAATGATTTTCATTATTAAGTAAAATTTGGTTCAATGGGATGAAAATAATTTTTGATGAAAAGTATCTTTCAAGTTTTATTAATCGCGATTAAAGGTAATTAGTGTGATTTAAGGTTAAAATGAAAATATCTTGACACTTGTCTTAACACTATTGGATGAGTCATTTCCGACCAAGACAACCCATGGGTCTATTTTTGGGACCCCATGGAGCCACTTGGGTAAGATAATGACATTAATGCCTTTTATTTAATGTAAAAGTAAAAATGACACAGACATGTATTTCTTTACTAAATCAATTTTTACATGGGGTTACAGAAGTCATATTTTTTACTATAAATATTAATTGGAAAGATAAAAATATTTCCTATATTATAGTATTTTTTATAATTTTTAGACATTAAATAAATTATATTATTTATGACATCATGATGATGAATCGATTACCTCACTATTTAACGATTTAAATAAAATGAAAAGATAATGTAAAATATAAGACCAAAACATGTCAAAAACCTATTTGATGGGTGGATTTCGATCTCTTATCACCATATCATTGAAATAAATAAATTTGGGACCTTTTAAATCCAAAACCCTTTTTAAAATAATGTAACATTTCCTAACTTTCCAAGAGTGCCCCTCCTCTCCTCTTATAAAAGGACCTCACCTCTACCTTCTTACCCATAACTATCAAGCCATTTTTTCGGCCAATATCTGATAATTTTGACTCTCCACACCCCTCTCCTAATCCTATAATCTTTACCTTAGGCATAAATCTCTCCAAAAAACCCTTTTGGTTCAAACCAAAGGGAGTTACCCGATTTTAAGGTAAAGTCTTCTCTAATGTTCTTTTGTATTATTTTGCTTCTCCAACCCCAAAAACTCTTTTTATTAATTTATTTTGTAACAAATACAGTATCTTCAATATAAAAGGATGCTTTTTTAAGAATTATTCGACCTACACTTACACACAGCTACATCTAATTGTTAATGAACATACTGTTTTTGTGGATGGTGAATTTCTGCCTCACGAAACGATGATTGTTCAATATTCTTTTAACACCTTCAAAGGTGGCCATTAAGATGTCAATATATTTATATATTATATATAATATGTTTATGTTTTCCTTAGGTTTATTTATTTTTCATTTATGGAATACCTTTATGGTTTTCATTATAGGTAAACGCGATATCTTCATTTTAGGAAGCGCGGACTACTGCCACCTCAAAGTGATTTGATTCGTTAATACCATATGTGGTACATATAAAAGATAGATTTAATGATATTATATATGATATTATACTTTAATTATAATATTCCTTTATATAATTAATATTTCCTTCCATTATAGTATGAAATAGAAATGAAAGTAGCGTTCATGTGTACGTACGGCTTACCGTCTCCATGAATATTGCATTTCATTTCATATCCCCAAATGTAATGTACTATTATAAGTACATATATATAATGGATATATATGATTTCTGTTACATCTAAATGATGAATATAATTCTAGAATTAAAATATACATATCTCTCATTTAGTATTAATTCCATTAATATGACATTGAAATGAAAGTAGCGTTCATTCGTACGTACAACTTACCGTGTCCACGAACGGTGCATTTCATTTCTTACCTATAAATGTTATGTAATATTATAAAATCATTTATATAATGGATATATATGATATCTACATAATGAATATAATTCTGGATATAATGGATATTTTACCCCATGAAATAACTTGTAATTATAAAGAGTTTATTTTTCGACTCAAGTAGCAATGATTGACAAAACAACCATTGTTAACTTGAATAATTACTTTGTGTTCATAACAAGGTAATAAGTGATATAAAAGGAATAATTAACATGAAAAAGGTTCTAAAGAAAGTATAAATTAACACTTGTTTATTATTCAGGAGATTAAAGAGCAATCGAGTCACGTCAGACACGAGGTAAGGGACTTCGTCTCAATCTCCTTTAATTGAGGCATATTTTGTTTTATACACAACATTATTTTATACAGTGTATAAACCCCTTTGACTTTTACATTTATTCAAAAAGAATATTTTTCTACGATGCTTTTTACTAAACGACAAAAAGAAATGTTTCGTTTAACGTACGCGTTGACAAAAACCCTTTTCCGCCGCCGTGAGTATTATTTGGTCAGTGGCTTCCTCAATAAGCCGTAATGTTTCTAAAATGAAATAAATACCATATAATCTTTTATGTATTTTGGTATTGAAAATGTTTTTTATAATGGATTTGTTATGTCAATATATTTAAGTGATATATTTTGATCAAAGTGTGGAAATGTTTTCTTTCCATTATATTTGTTTTATGTCTTATGATTTTATAATGGTACATGGACATTTGATGGGTGTTTATGTGATAAACCATATGACGGGTGGTGCCATTAATACCAAGATGGGTTGTTATGTTATAACCTCCAATGCATTGGGTATGGAAGTCGGCCATATGGATACTCCATTAAGTGATATGTATGGAAGCCGACCGCATGGTTATTCCATTTAAGTATGTTTATGTCCCAAGTTACCTCTATATGTTATGTGTTCTTTATATGGGTTTTATGGTAATATTTTGGTTACAAACGGGTAAGTAATGTTCTTTTATTCAGTGAAGAGTTTTTACTACATCATACAGTCGAAAAGTATTACTTTGATAAATTATACATGGTTTACTTGTGGTTTTGAAAAAACTAACAGTTTTCATTCCTTGTGTATCCCTTACTGGGCTTTTTATGATCACCCCAAGTTTTTTTGAAATTTTTTTCACAAGACTTAATGTAGAGTAGGGTCAAGGATGGGATAAATGGAATGTCATGCTATATAAAACGTGGAACTAGACATGTTTCTTTTTTATAGTTTTTATTTTTATGGAAACCTAGTAGAAGTTTCTACTTTGTAATCTTTTGAGATGTAATAGTTATGATCTAATTATTTAAAACACTAAACCTAAAAATATCATCAATGGTAATTCTTCATTTAATTCAATATTAAATAATGTTTAAGGATGGGGCCTTATAGTTGGTATAAGAGGTCGGTTTAGACAACTTTAGGAGTTAGGAAATTGTTAAATTATAAATTAATTTATGGTATGATTGAAATGATATAGAATTTAAAGATTACCATGTTTCCTCGCCTAAGATATTTCTGTGTTAAGAATGGTTTTTCATAGAAGAAACAGAACAAATTTTCTGGGAAGGCATGCAGAGGGAAATGACCTTTCAAATCAGTCTCATGAGATGGTAAGAATCAGTACTAAACCGTTTGTTGCAGTGATGGATCTGTTGACTCAGGTGAAAAATGTTGGTTGTTTTTATTGATGATATTTTGGTGTTTTCTAAAATTAAATATGAGCATGAAAGTCATTTAGGGGTTATTTTTAAAACCATAAAAAAAATTGTATGGGAAATTAAGAAAGTGTGAGTTTTGGTTGCAACAAATTTCATTCCTTGGTCACATTGTTTCTAAAGATGGGATAACTGTTGATCGTGCAAAAACAATGGTTGGGGAAGAATGTCCATGACCCAAAAATGTAACCAAGATCTGTAGTTTTTTGGGTTTGGCACGTTACTTACAATGGTTTGTTAGAAATTCTTCACAGTTATCTAGTACAATGACTAAGCAAACTCAGAAGAGTGTTAAGGTTATCTGGAAAAAAGAATGTGATTATTGTTTTCATGAGTTGAAAGGAAGATTGGTGAATGCTCCAGTTTTGGCACTAACTTCCAGGAATGGGGTGTTTGTTATCTACAATGATACTTCATTGAAAGGACTTGGTTGTGTCCTAATGAAGAATGGTCAGGTAATTGCTTATGCTTCACGACAGTTGAAAACTCATGAGCTAAATTACCCTACACATTATTTGGAATGAGTTGTTGTTGTTTTTGCTTAAAAAATTTGGAGGCATAATTTGTATGGAGTAAAGTGTAAAATATATACCGATCACAAAAGATTAAAGTATATATTCACTCATAAAGAATTGAACATGAGGTAGAGGATATGGCTAAAATTAATCAAGGATTATGATTCTAAAATTCATTACCATCCGGGAAAAGAAAATATAGTGGCTGATGCCTTGAGTAGAAAAAGTAATGCTTCATTAACAATGTTACGTTTGGAACGTGATCCTTTGGTTAAGGATTTGAACAACTTTGGCAGAGAAGTTGTTGGTGCAGGATATCCTTCTATTTTGTTTCAGGTATCAGTGAAATCTTCTCTATCAGACAGAATTAAGCAAGCACAGAAGAAAGACAGTGTGTTGCAAAAAAAGGTAGAGCTGGTTCAGAAGGGTATGTTGCCTGATTTCAACATTGATAATGATTGTGTTTTGATATTTGGGAAGAGATTATATGTTCCTAGTGATTAATAGTTGAAGAATGAGTTGTTATGTGAGGCTCATAGCTCCCCTTTTTCAGTTCATCCTGGCAGTACTAAGATGTACAGAGATCTGCAGGAGTATTACTGGTGGGATGGATGGAAAAGAGATATTGCTGATTTTACTGTGAATTGTTTGAATTGTCAGTAGGATAAAGCAGAGTGGCAGTTACCGAAAAGGATGCTTCAGCCTTTACCATTGGCAGAGTGGAAATGGGAAAATATATCCACAGACTTTTTTGTGGGATTACCGAAGACATCTCGAGGTATTAATGTAATCTGGGTTATTGTTGATCGCATAACTAAATATGCTCATTTCCTTCTTATTTGATGTACTTTCTCTCTAGATAAACTTTCCCGATAGTATCTTAAAGTGATAGTTATGTTGCATGGAGTTCCCCTCTCCATTTTATTTGATCGTGATCTCTGGTTTACTTCTAAAATTTTGAAAGGCCTTCAGAAGTTGTTGGATACTGAATTAAATTTTAGTACAACGTTTCATCCTCAGTCAGATGGGAAGTCAGAACGAACAATTCAAACCTTGGAGGATATGCTACGTGCTTGCTATATGGATTATCTTGGATGTTGGGACCAACATCTTTCTTTGGTTGAGTTTTATTATAATAACAGTTTTCATTTTAGTATACAGATGGAACCATTTGAGGCATTATGTGGGAAACGGTGTCGAACTCCAGCTTTTTGGGACGAAGTGGGTGAAAGGAAGCTGATGGGACCAGAATTGGTAGATGAGATGGCAGAAAAAGTTCAGTTGATTCAGAAACACATTAGAACAGCTCAGAGTAGATAGAAAAGGTATGCAAACAACATGAGGAAGGATCTCTCTTTCGAGGTAGGTGATCATGTTTTTCTCAAAGTATAACCATGGAAAAGTGTGATGTGATTTGGAATGAAAGGAAATCTGAGTCCAAGGTTCATTGGACCATATGAAATTCTACAGAAAGTTGGATCAGTTTCTTATCAAGTGGCTTTACCTCCGAGTTTATCTCTAGTACACAATGATTTTCATGTTTCGATGTTGAGAAAGTATATGCCATATCCATCTCATGTTTTGAGCCCACGGGTAGTTTAGTTGGATGGGAATAACTTTTATGAAGAACAACATGTCCAGATTCTGGACCGTAGATAGCATGTGTTGCGGAATAAGGTAATTAACCAGGTAAAGGTTTTATGGAAAAACCATATGGTTGAAGAGGCAACATGGGAATCTGAAAATGCTATGAGGGATAAATACCCCCACTTATTTTGATAAGTGAATAAAATTGTGAGGACGTAATTCCCAAAAGGGGGGAAGGATTTAACATCCCAGTTAAATAAAGAATAAATAATTTTCATATTTTTTAATATTTGTGAATTAAATATTAATTTTACTTCAAAGGGGTTGCTTTGTTCTATAGCGTACCTGATACGCAACAAACAATTTCTTTGAAATCTTACGTTGCACACTAGTAATAAAATAATATTATTTTAAATGGTAGTTAACATATAGCCATTGTATTGGCAGTAATGAATATAAATAACTAAAATATGATTATATATGTTTGTTAAATCTTTTTACATTTATCCAATAAAGGATAAAGGCTTAAAATATGAAAAGAATTCAATTTTAGGCATATATACTCTAATTTTCACTAAAGGTCCATTTATCGCCTATTGAGGGCGAACCATCATTAAATATAGTTTTGTTCACCCTTATACATTCTATTGGACTAAATAAAAATCTTCTTTATAATCGGGTCATCAAAATTTACTTTTTTTAATTTTTGGTATTTTTCTGATAAAGTTCATTTTTAAATGAATAGTGAAAATGTTGTATTTTAATTCAAAACCTCTTTTTAATCAAATATATTTATATGATTAGATTATCTTTTGAATTAGGTTTAAAGTTCAATTAGAATATATTTTTACCATTTAATCCAATGGTGGTCATTGGAATTAATTTCACTTTGTAATCGGACATAAACTAGTGTCAATCTTTTGATACATTTTGTTTCATAATAACACTCTATTTGTTTTGACAGTGGGAATTAATTATTATTTTATTTAATGAAACTTATATGTTTTTTATTTCGTAAAATAGACAGAATTTTTAAATTTGGAATATCAAATATAGCTTAGGGTGATGTTTTGGTATTTTTCTGAAAACCCTTAATTTTTGATGAATAGTGAAACCACAAAGTGGTAGTTACAAAAACTGATTTTTTTTAAAATTGAACTTTACCACTTATGTGATTTGAATTTAAAAAATCCAATATAAATGATTTTCATTATTAAGTAAAATTTGGTTCAATGGGATGAAAATAATTATTGATGAAAAGTAACTTGTGTGTTTTATTAGTCGGGATTAAAGGTAATTAGTGTGATTTAAGGTAAAAATGATATTATAATAAAATTAAAATATATTTACACTTGTCATAACCCTATTTTATGAGTCATGGCCGACCAAGACAACCCATGGGACGATTTTTGGGACCCCGTGGTGCCACCTGGGTAAGATAATGACATTAATGCCTATTATTTAAAGTAAAAGTAAAAATGACACAAACATGTATTGTTTTACTAAAACAATTTTTACATGGGGTTACACAAGACATTTTGACTATAAATAATCATTGTAAATATAAAAGGATTTACTACATTATTGGAATTTTTTTATAATTTTTAGACATTAAATAAATTAAATTATGTATGACATCATGATGATGCAGCCATTACCTCATTATTTAACGATTTAAATACAATGAAAAGATAATGTAAAATCTATGACCTACATATGTCAAAAACATATTGTATGGGTGGATTTTGAACTCTTATCATCTTATCTTATAAATACATCAATTTTGGACCTTTTAAATCTGAAACTCTTTTTAAAATAATGTAACATTTCTTAACGTTCCAAGAGTGGCCCTTCTCTCCTCTTATAAAAGGACCCCACCTCTACCTCGTTACCCACATCTCTCAAGCCATTTTATCGGCAAATATATGATCAGTTGTTCCTTCCACATACCTCTCCTCATCCTAGAAGCCTTACCTTAGGATGAATGTTCTTTAAGAAACCCTTTTGGTTCAAACCAAAGGGAGTTACCTGATTTTAGGGTAAAGTCTTCTCTAATGTTCTTTTGTTTTATTTTGCTTCTCCAACCCCCTAAACTATTTTTATTAATTTCTTTTGTAACAAATCCAGTATCTTCAATATACTAGGATGTTTTTATAAGAATGATTCGAGCTACACATACACACACCTACATCTAATGGTAAAGAACATACTGTTTCTATGGATGGTAAATTTCTGCCTCACGAAACAATGATTGTTCAATATTCTTTTAACACCTTAAAAGGTCACCATTAAGATGTCACTATATTTATATATGATATATAATATGTTTATGTTTTCCTTAAGTTTCTATATATTTCATTTTTGACATACCTTTGTGGTTTCAATTATGGGTAAATGCGATATCTTCATTTTAGGAAGTGTGGACTACTGCCTCATCAAAGTTATTTGATTCGTTAATACCATATGTGGTACCTATAAAGGATAGATTTAATGATATTATATATAATATTATACTGTAATTAAAATATAACTTTTTATAATTATTATTTCATTCCATTTATGTATGAGATCGAAATGAAAGTAGCATTCATGCGTACGTATGACTTACCGTCTCCATGAACGGTGCATTTCATTTCTTATCTCCAAATGTAATGTACTATTAAAAGTACATATATATAATGGATATATTTGATGTATGTTACATATAAATGATTAATATATTTCTGGAATTAAAATATACATATCTCTCATTTAGTTTTAATTCCATTAATATGACATAGAAATGAATGTAGCGTTCATTCGTACGTACGGCTTAACGTCTCCATGAACGGTGCATTTCATTTCTTACCTCTAAATGTTATGTAGTATTATAAAATAATGTATATAATGGATATATATGATATATATGATATCAAAATAATGAATATAACTCTGTATATAATTGATATTTTACCCCAAGAAAAAACTTGTAATTATAAAGAGTTTATTTTTTGACTCAAGTAGCAATGATCGACAAAACGACCATTATTAACTTCAATAATTACATAGTGATCATAACATGGTAATAAGTGACATAAAAGGAATATTTACCTTGAAAAAGGTTATTAAAAAAGTAGAAATTAACACTAGTATATTATTCAGGAGATTAATGAGAAATCGAGTCACGTCGAACACGAGGTAAGGGACTTCGTCTCAATCTCCTTTCATTGAGGCATATTTTGTTTTATACACAACTTTCTTTTATACGGTGTATAACCCCCTTTGAATTTTATGTTTGTTAAAAATGAATATTTTTCAACAAATCATTTTACTAAATGACAAAAATGAATGTTTCTTTTAACGTACGCGGTGACAACAACACTTTTCCGCCGCCGCGAGTATTTAATGGTCTTTGGCTTCCTCAATAAGACGTAATGTTTTTAAATTGAAATAAATACCATATATTCTTTTTTGTATTTTGTTATTGAAAATGGTTTTTATAATAGATTTATTATGTCAATATATTTAAGTGATATATTGTGATCAATGTGTGGAAATGTTTTCATTCCATTATATTTGTTTTATGTCTTATGATTTTATAATGGTACTTGGACATTTGACGAGTGGTTATGTGATAAACCATATGATGGGTGGTGTCATGAATACAAGGATGGGTGGTTAATTTATAACCTCCAATGCATTGGGTATGGAAGTTGGCCGTATGGATATTCCATTTAGGGATATGTATGAAAGTCGAACGTATGGTTATTCTATTTCAATATGTTTATGTCCGAAGTTACCTTTATCTGTTATGTGTACTTTATATAAGTTTTATGGTAATATTTTTGTTACAAAAGGGTAAGTAGTGATCTTATATTTAGTGAATAGTTTTTACTGCATCATAATGGTGAAAAGTATTACATTGATAAAGTATACATGATTTACTTGTGGTTTTGAAATATCTAACAGTTTTCATTCCTTGTGTATCCGTTACTGAGATTTTTATGCTCACCCCAAGTTTTTTTGAAATGTTTTTCACAGGATTTAATGTGGAGTTTGGTCAAGGATGAGATCAAGGGAAATTCATGCTATATAAAACGTGGAACTAGAAAATTTTATTTTTAAAAGTTTTTATTTTTTTGGAAACTTAATAGAAGTTTCTACTCTGTAATCTTTTAAGATGTAATAGTTATGATCTAATTCTCTAAAACTCTAAACCCGAAACGATCCTCAATGAGAATTATTCATTTAAATCAATATAAAGTAATTTTTTTAAGCTGGGGCCTTATAATATATATGGTTTAGGATCAGTTTGACCTAGGAATGTTTTGAAATTATCTTTCCGGAATAATTGTGACAATGATTTTCTTTCCCATTAAATATTCACTTTCTTGTTATCATTGGACAATACATTTTCTAAAAAATATCCAGCTTATTTACCATGGATATATTTATTACACTATCCATATATCATTTATCCATGTTCTATTTTACTTTGAAAGTTATATGACCACTTTGGGAACTTATTTTTAATATATATTTCTTACTCAATACAAAAATAATTGTTGATAAAGATTGTTTTTCATGAATTAAATCATTTATTTGATATATGTGTAATGTTCTAGACATGTAGATATGGGTGGGACCCAGTTATAGATACCCTCTTGATTCATCATCCATCTCATGAGATGAATCTATATGCTATCCTTAGTTAAATGTGTTTATGGTGTATTACTACCCATTAATTTTAAACTATCTTGTCAAAGGTCATGATACTAAAGTTATCATGGTTCCTGAAATTCTAACATCCAATAATTATTCATTTACAACAACAAGAATTTATTTATTATTATCCATGCGTTTTTAATCATATTATATATGGATTCATTTCATTATCGTTTTACTGACTAAATATCATGTGTTATCAATTCATTACATTTTCATATTGATTATTCCTTATCTAATCATGATAGTCATGAAATTAATTAAATATTAGGTGTTTTTATTAATATACCTTTCTATACTAATAATTATTATTGATTCAATATAGATCCTATTGTACTTAATCCTTATTGATCATTTTGGGTGACCCTTATTTTTTTTCTTTTCCCTTGAATTTAAGAAATGTACGTTGAATCATATTCAAGGATATTCTAGAGGAAATAATGATTTTGGAGACCACATTATGTTGTAATTTTGTGTAGTCAATTGTAATATTTTAATCTTTTATGTATTTCGATCCCCAAGATTACTCAACTATTTAGTACATACAGATGTGATCACTTGTATCTTATGCCAATGTAATAAAGTAGACACCATATCCATTATATTATGGTTAGGGTTGTAAAATTTATCCATTATATGTATTTTTTATAAACCCTTTATTTTTATTCATTTCCCTAGGATATGATATGCAGTAAAATTAACATTGAATTAACCTATAAAGAATCCTTTAACATTTATTAGAATACTTTTTTGGTATTCATATATTAAGTTTCTAATTTACAAGAAACTAAATGATAAAAGATCCTATATATTATTAACTGTCATAACATTTAATTAAATATTTATGTACAAAAATTATAGGAGTTCATTTTTATACATATTTTATTTCTCATTCAATATTGATTATCTTCCACCAATAATTTTGTTAATCTTTAAGGTATGATCTATTTTATTATTTATTCTTTATTTTATTTTACTACATTAACATCATCTTCCATTTAAATTATATATTGAAACCCTATATTTCCATTTGTACCAAACCTAGGTTTCAATAATGGGTATTGATAAAATATATTTGTTTAATTTTCTTTTGAGGACCACTAAGGATCATTTTTTATGGTTTTAAAAGAAGTCGATGAATTTTTCATGGTTTTGAGGTAGATCTATATATGTGGAACTTCTTCCCTTTTGTATGATTAGAATTCATGGATTTAACTTCCTTTAAATTTTTTAGCTATGATATATAATAGTCTTTAATGGTTTAATTTTTAATTATTTCTAATTATTTATATCTCGTGATTAGATTCGATTTCCTATGATTTCCCTTAAAACGTAGTTTTATGCACATGAAGTGTTTGATAAAATGTTTTAAAGAGGTTGTTAAATCAAATTTTTTTTAAAGTAATTTTATTAAAAGGGGTATTATTTGAGTTGATATTACTTGATGGGAGAATAAATGGAATCTTGAGTGTGTTAATAAATTAATTATTTTTCTGTTTTCACCTCAGTTTCTTATACAGTGTGTCATCTGGTTGTCTATGGGTGTGTATTGGTTACATGGGTGGTTTCATTCATAATTTATATTTTTTATTAGCTAAGTATTATTTCAAGAATATTAACATAGTAAAATATAGGTTTCATTTCAATATGGTGAGACTGTCGTAGCCTTCAATAACTTATCAGAATCACTTATGTTGGCTAGTATTCCATTAGTGAGACTATATTACCTTTAAATCTATGGGTAGAGTCCTACATGTTGATGGTGTCATTTATTGTCCATGATATTATTTCTTCCATTAATTTTTATATGTATGTAATGATGTTTTACATTACCCATAACTTTTATTTCATTTTTTATTTTCCTTGTCTTTATTTTATATGACATGATGCATAATAATGAATGTTAAATAATATTATAATTACTTCATTAACATTGTTATTATAAAACAGGTTAGTATTACTAAAATATTGGATTAAAAATAAACTATAAGATTGAAATTTGGATGATGATGTATCGATTCATAGTGTTACCTATAATATTTTTCCATAGAGCCTTCATATGTCATTATGAAAATGCCGATGTAGTTTTGTAGGATAAAGATAAATAAAAAGAAATTATTTTTTATGTTTTTGGCACTTTATAGTCGTTAATATTCTGTGTATAATTTATAGTAGTGACCATGGGTAAGGGATATATTGGTTTTTGTAGAGAATTTTAGTTCCCTTTATTGTCTCTCAAGATGGTGGTTGTACAAAACTTGTCATCCTCGATGTTGTTTTGGGCATTTTCATGTATCTATGTTTCTATTTTCATTTTACCTTCATTTTATAATATGATTTGAAGATTATTTTTTTATATTACTATGAATTATATATATTGATAATAATTTTATTTAAAAATATGTATTTTTGACATGTAAATATGATATATTTAGTGGTTATGTTGAATTTTGGGGGAATCTGTGATGGGTTTATTTTGATTCTAAGGGAGAAATCAATCCCAAATAGTCTGTTTTGATAAAAAAACATGTGTTTCCATCATGGGGAGATAAAAAATGTTCCATAGTCATTATTGTGAGATGTAATGGGTGATGTGAAGTATATAAAAATCCATTTCATTACATATTTTTTTTATATTAAGTAGTTATATAATTATCAAAAACACTTAGGCATCATCAAGGTAGAACTTGGTAAAATAATTAAAAATTCAAAGAAAATGGTTCCAAAAATAATTTAATATATAATATTGGGATAAACTATACCTTTGAATAAAAAATAGAGATAAATATAATTTTTATGAAATAATTTAAATGATTTAATTTAAATTCAATAGTTATCTAGATATGTTTAAAAATAGACATTGATAAATTAAAAAACTATTTTTCAGAAAATTTAATATCATTAGTATATTTAAATTAATAAAATCGTAAAACATTATTATTAAATAGATACGCATCTGTAATTATTATTTATCTCATCTATTATCTATTTATGACCAACTCATCATTCAGAAATTATATTTTTCCTCTTAAAGATTGAATATTTTCAAATAACGATGGTGAATTTCTCTTATAAAATGGAACACATGAAAAAACTTCCAAAAATCATCTCATTTCTTTCACTCTATTAAATTCCATTTCTAAAAAATCCTACCCATATTCGTAACACTCTATATTTAATAATTTTACATTTATAAAGTCTTTCGACACAATCAACATTATGTGGTTTGAAGATAAATGCAAGTGCTTCCAAACTTATTTCTTTTTTCTTATTTAATATTTCATTCCTTGAAACACATTTATAAAATATCATATTTATCATCAATAATTAAATTATCTTGGTTTTTAATTTATTTTAGCCAAATATATTTAAATTTTATCTAGTAACTCTCATAAATCTTTTTTCATAAGATGTGAAAATATAAAAATATTGGTTTTCAAAATTGGTGAATTTTAATTTAAACAATCCTTTTAATAAATTCCATAAAATTATCCATATTTAAAAGTGAACTTAAAACAATATAATAATTATAATATAATGTTTTTGTATAACTCAAATATTTACAATGGTTTACTTCATTTAAACTATTTTGAAGGACATTTCTTACAATTGTATTTTGGTGATACCTATGAAATGTATGATGATTTAATATAATTATTTAAATAATTTTTAATTCTAAAAATTTAATACATGACAAAATAAAGCTTTTATAAAAACATATATTCATTTTTATGATTCTATAATGGTAAAATAAAATTCATAACAGTGAAAATAAAATTAAAAAATAATAATCATTTTTAGACATTTGAAACATAATTATTTAAGAAGATTTTATAAATTGTAGCTATTTAATGACATAATAATCAACTTTGTCCTATAATGGTATGGAAACAGTATCATGACACATATATTTGTTCTTATAACTATTCGACAGTTCAGTTTAAAAATTATAAATCTATATTACCAATTTCAAATATTGTTAACTGAATGACCCTGAAATGACAAATATATACAATTTGAATAGGATAAATGAAAAATAAATTAAAAAATAGTAAATAAACAATGAATAATTATGTGTAAAACACAAGAAAAGATTTCTAAATCATGTAAAGAAACAATATTATATTGTTATTTAGCGGTCATAGGACATACAAGGCATGTTATGGCTTGATGTAAGTGGATTATTTGTTTAATTTCCATTATTGAAGTTCTGAAATTTCTTAATTGAAAATGTTATTCTAATATTAGGTGAATTATGCCATCTTATTTTTAAATAGATTCTTACCACATTTTTTTTCATTTTCATTTTATTTACACAATATTTTCTTTTGTAGAATCTTAATTCACATGTTACATTCATTAAATGTGCTTCATTAATATCTATCTTTAAATTTATATTACTTATGTCTATATTACTATTTTGGTAGATAGTATATTACTTCTCTAAAAACTGTTTATATTTAGATTTATTTAATATAAATATTTTATATTTTATGTATGTTATTCTCTTTACTTATATTATTTTTTAAATTCATTTTCTATTGTATTTGAATTTCATTATAATAGAGTTAATGGTTTCTGTTTTTAAACATTTCCTAGTTGATTTCATTTTTATTATGTAATTTAAATTATATATATATATATATATATTTCATTTAAAATTTTAAGGTTGTTACGAAATAATTTTCATTCTATCTCTTTTTTTAAATTATTCCTCTAAAAGAGAGGTTGTTAGAAATTTGATGGGTTTGTTTTGAAATGAAAAATATACTTTTTATTTTTAAAGAACATTCCTCCACACTATTTAATGTTTGTAATCTAAATTTATCTTCTCTATGATATTAAATATATTTTAATGTGTATTTTTATATATAAACATTATTATATGAGTATTTAAAAGAATTATTTTTAATTTGAGACAAAATTTCTAAGAGATTAATTACAAAATGTGAATGATTCTGAATGTTTTTTTCAAGTTATAGTACTTACTAATTTTATACATTGATGTGTGAACTGACGATATTTTACTAAAATAAATTGCATAATGAATTATTATCAATATAAATGATTACTAATTTTACTAAGTTAGTTATTCCATTATAAGGTTGATCATATATATAATTTTTAAGAGTAAAATGGATATAATATATGATGTTTTATTTGTGGGATTTTTATGTTTTCAGTTATTCTTAATTGGAAAATTTATTTTCATTGAATTGTAAGTTGATTTTATGATCATAGATAATTTTTTATTTTTAAATTTATATTTTTTTATTTCAATTATATTTTATTCTATATAAAATATTTATTAATTTCTTATGTTTTTTAAATTTTCTCAAAGTACGTTAAAAATAATTACATTTATTTATAATCAATTTTGATTTATCTATATAAAAAATTGCGTAAGGAATATAGTTATATGATTGAAATTATGTTTTATATGATTGGACGATTATTTGATTCATGGAAATAAGTTTCAAAAAAATATATAACTCAATGGATTAACGAGATTTCCCTCTCATTTATACAACCTATAGATATTTTTATGAAACCCCCTTATACTATAACAAATTTTTTAGTGATTATGGATGAATATGAATTATATATTAGACTATTCCTACAATTCAGGTTTTATACATTAATGAAGATCTTGTATCACATAATGGGTTTTGTTTAGAAAAAAAATTTAACATTTAAAGGACAGGTATGGGTTTTTTATATAAAATTTCTTCTTAATTACTTAGAACTATAAACCAATAATGTTTTTAAAAAATTATGTGTGTTATTATTTAATATAAATAATTTTTTTATTTCATGAGTAAGAATTGGTTTATAATGTTACTTTTATAGATGGGTTTTGATAATTTTAAAGGATATTATATTATTGATTGATTGTAATTTGAGAGTTATGGTCATAATCATAGTTGACACTTTTTAGGTTGATCATAAATTTAAATGGATAAATACCTTCTTTTAGGAATTATATTATTAGATTTTATGTTGGTAAATGATATTATGGGATACATTTATTAGGTATTATGAATAGTAAATGATTTATGTGTTTATTAACAATATATATAATATGTTATTCAGTTTGAAGGTTTTATGGAAATAATTATATTATAATTTTTAGTAAATGTGAAGAAAGGTATAGATAACCCTGAGGTATAAAACATGATTTACTATGTAGCTAATTATAGTTATTTAATAAAATAATCATTTTATTTTTAAAATGTTTTTTGGGTAGTATAAATATACTTGGGGGATTAAAGATGTATTTTTTTTTATAAAGAGTTAAAATTATGTTTGATTTATATCTCAAAATATTACACGATTAAGATATATATATATATATATATGTTTTATCATTTTAGTTTTTAAATTCTCAAAAATTATTCAATTATTTTCAAAATATTTTATCATATGTTGATTTCAATTATTTTTTGAAAGAACTAATCTATTTTAGATTTAGATAATAGTAATAGAGAGTTTTTATGATTATTGAGGTTCAAATATTTTTCATGAATAGTTTAATTTTCTTTTTATTGAGAAAATATAATTATGGTATTCGTGATTGTTAGGGTTTCCATTAACTATCTACATTTATAAAATGAATTTTCTTCTATTTTATCCTTATTAAATGAGAAATAATATATATCCATGAATATTTTAAACTTATAAATAATTTTTTAATGAATTTATGGTCTATTTTCCTCTGATTTCAATTAATAATTTACCTTTCACATTGTTCAAAAAATGTTTTGTTGACTCAAACAAATTTTAGACATAGACACTCTCTAATGATATCGTTTTTTTATTTTTGTTTTATCCCATCTTATGTTAATATAATACTATATATCTTTTCTATATTATGGGTATATAAATTTATATTTCTAGGATTCCTTTTCAAATGATTCTTACATTATAAATTTTGATTTCCAAAGTGGTTACTTTATCTCAATTATCATTATTTGATCCTTTTTTATATTATGTATGAATTCTCTTTTACATGGTGTTCCTAATGCTCTATTTACATCTCTTATCATAATTATTTATTTCCAATTCCATTTATTATTCACTGTTTCATTCGATTTCAATTAATACTATACCCGAGTAATAAGATATTTTCTTGACATAATCTCTTTTTTATAAGACATAACACATATGATCTGAACACAATATTTTAAGATTTCTTTTTTACATATGTTATTTTTCTAAAATGATATTTCTTATTCTAATCTAGGGAATTATAAATCTCATGTCATGTTATTATTTAGTGATTAATTTCTGATCTCATAAAAAATGAAATTATTATGAATTATTCACCGCATTTTTTATTTACTATTGTTATCCTCTTTTTCTATGTTCCATATTACTATAAATCCTTTCCTTTTTTATGTTAGAAGATAAATTTTTATTCTCCTATTAACCATTCATATATTATATTATCATTATTAAAATGACAATTTTATATTTCTTTAATCTATAGGTTATTTTATTAAACTATTTACAAAGTCTAAATTATATCTCATGCCACTTTTGTATGTTTTTTTATCATTATTCTCTATATCTAGTTTTTTACATCCAAGGTAATATTATTCATTATTCTATTGAAATGTATTGTTTTTGAAGGCCTCTTTCACCCCATAAAATGGATTTATAAATTTCATTAATGTATTACTACACTTTGTAATCCTTCTCTCATTGAGACAAACACCACAATGGAAATTAGTGATTTTGGTAGAGAAGTGATTTATTTACATAAACATTATATTTTATATTTATACAATTATTTTATCCATTTTTATTGAATATTATTCTATATTATATAAATAATTTGTTATGGTATCTGGCACCGAAGATTGGTCATCTTATTATGGAGTTACATTCTTGAAGAGTAGTATGTAGTGAATTTTTTAATGGTTTCATAATGATGAAAAATTATATACTTGTAATTTCATTAAGGGGTGGCATTCTAAAAACCTATTCATTTTAAAATTATATAATTTTTCTTTCTAACTAATATTCATATTATGGATACATATGTATTGAAGAAATATTTATTTTAAATTGAATAAATTTATTGCTTCCATAACACAAAAGATATTATATAATAAAATTATATACTCATTAAACATTTAATATTATTGTGTATACTTTATTGTATAAAAGTTCTTTTTTTTACGGGTCAAATATGATTTAATAAAATTATTTCTTATTATTAATAATTTGATGAATTATGTAAATATTGGATTTTTTATAAAAGAATAATTATTTTCATTCAAGTAATTTATGTATTTATTTATATAAATAGATCTATCATGTTTGGAAATATGAATATATCTTTTTATATCCAAAATATATATTTTTTATACTTAATAACTTTTTTTATCAATTTACTATATAATTTTATTTAATAAAATATATTTCTACAAACTTAAATTTTATAAAATTGAAATTATATTTGTAATCTCCAATTAAAAATTATCTTTGGGTGAAAATTCCATATTTTTCAATGAGATTTTATTTTTTGTTGAATATTAAGAAATACTATTTTAAAAAATCATATATTTTATGAAATCAACATAAAATAAATATGATATCAATTTTTGAATCTTTTGGAACAAATCATACATGATTTTCTATTTTAAATTAAATTGATATACTATTTAAATAATATAAATTATTTTATTTATAATATTAATATGAAAGAATTTATTGGTTTTCATAATTTGATATAACAACGTTGGAAAATTTGAATATGGAGAATTTGGGATGATATTTAATATGTTATATGATAATATTCAACCTAATAGATAACACTTATATCCAATAATTGGATTTCATTAATATTTTATAATTTAAAAAATTATTACATGATAATAATCCAAACGCATATCCAGTACATATAGAAGATAAAAAAAGTCAACATTTTTATATTAAAAATGTTATTAGGACATAAATTTGAATAAATAATATGATTAGCGGTTTGATAAAATCATATTTATGAATAATAAATTATATTTAGGATAGTGACCTATTTTTAATATTATCTAATAGGGTATATATCACCCAATAATATTTTATTTTAGAATAAATTCACTTTTTGGTTCAATGGAAGCTTCACATAAACTTAACAATAAAATAAAATGTTACATCCACTGAACAAATAGAATTAAATAAGAAGCATATATACGAAATTATTATGAATCATTAATGTAGTGCTTGTGTAGACAGGTGGGAAGTTAATGTAAATGATATGAATATTTTTAAAATAAAACCAATCAAAATAATTATACTGTGTTATGATTTTGAGGATAAAAATTATTTTATTTAATTATTTAAATGTTAAATGTTGATTCCCATAGTAATCATGGCATTTTAAACTAGTATAGTGATAATAACCCTAAAAATGTATTTAAAGTATAATTAAGTACTAAAAAGATTTCTAAATTAACTAAAAAAACACCAAAAAAATCATCAGTCACATGGGGATATTTATGGCCTTTAATATCATTTATTTTCCATTTATGATATACATGTATCTTTAAAATTACATTTTTTACCCTAATTGATTTAATACATCCAAATAGCATTAAATGTTTTAAATAAAATTGACAGAATCCTATCATTCCTATAATACAGATCATGTACATTTATTTATATATATTATACTAACAGACTTTTATAATAATTACTTTAATAATTGATAATACTTTGGACATAAAAATTTCCACTATCTAAAGGATTTAGGCACAATGCAAATGAGGTTGTTTAAATAGAAATGTATGGGTTCCCAAACCTCTTTACTTTTTATTATTTACGATCTTTATCTGACCCTCTTAAAAACATATATTACTAGGTACTAATGATTTAATTACCTTTGTATTGAAATATTTTTTTATCCATTTTTTGATAAATTATCCTCAATTTTCCCATAGTGAACACTTTTCATAAGATAATACTATGTCAAAATATAGGGTTTTCTAAAATAGAATATTTTAATTTGAAATATCCTCTTTATTTTAAACTAAAATTAGAATCCAATAAAATAAAAAGTGAAATATTTGAAAAAACATTTTCTAGTACTTAAAAAAATACAAAATTTTCTTATTTTTTCATTTTTATAATCTTTTGAAATATATCATTTACCAGGGTTGTTTTACATTACATATGAAAATAACAATATTTTCATAAATATATGAATTTTATGGGAAAACTATAAAATTAAATTTATGATTTAATATCGTATTATTATTCATGTATATTCATTATTATGATTTTATAATGGTCAAATACCCAGTATAATGGTGAAATTAAATGTAAATAATCATATTGATTTTTGACCATCAAAATAAAGAAAAATCATGAAAAATTTTGTGGATAGTGATTTTTTCCTCTTATACTAAACGAAATTATATCTCGATTAATATGAAAATAACCCAAGAAATTCTATAAAATTTATGAAACCATTTGAAAAAGAGCATGTATTGACTCAGGATTGACCTGTAAGACTTTAGAATGTTCCTCAGAATAATTTTTAATCTAGGCAGTGAGTCACCATGGGAATCCGGGGCCCGGAGAGCCTCATAGCGATGATTAATAAAAAATATTAAATATGATTTCTCACATGTTCTTTGTTTCTCTTCAAATGTATAGTAAATATTAATTGAAGTCTCAAAAGGTAAACGTATTGTCACAGTTGATTACAGAATGTCATGTCTACCATAGGCATGTCCTATAGTTGTATGAATCGGGAGTTTTGGTTGGAGGTGAGTTAGTGGGGCACTCTATGGTAGATTAAATAATTAAAGGAAAATTTAATTAAAAATATACCCAAATGTGAGGGTGAAAAACTGAACCAAGTGGAGAAACATATCCCCCCATCTCCCCCTTAGCTATGGACAAAATGAGGTTGAATCAATGCAACAAGGTGTTATAGATCTCAATTTATGGGGTTGATCATCATCAGATCAAGGAGAAACATGATTTTGTGTTATTATACACTTGAATTTTTGGATTTTCACCATCAACATAGTAATGTTTTATTTTCTTGTCCAAATCCCCTTTTTTCATCATTTTAATGTTTTTAGGGCACTATTATTCATGTTAGAGATCCCTCCTAGGATGATCTACAGATTTTGGGGAAAACCAAGGAAAATAATTCATTTCATAAGGTAATTCCATTTTGTAATTACCATTTACATGGTTTGTAGTCTATAGGGACATTTTTTAAGCCCTTCCTCTTTAGGTAAAATGTCTTTTGGGGACCACTCCCCATGTACCATAGTTACACCCCATGTATATACCAAAACCATGTGTCTAGAGGACATGACAATGTTTAGTCATGTGATATTATTTGGTCATGTAAAATTACATAGCCAAAGTACATGGAAATGGGGTGATAGCCACCTGAACAAGAAAACCACAAGGCCATGTGGTCGTTTTGGATGAATACATCGTTTAGTATGTGATACACAGTGTGTTTAAGGGACATGGTTGGATGGTCATGTGGAAGAGGTTACATGGCCAGAGACTTGGTAAAGTAGCACACAACTTATATAGAATTTACATGTCGTGTACCCCTACATGCATTGAAAAAAAATGTATATATAATATATAGCTAGATGTGTAGAAAGTATCACACACTGTGAGGACCCCTTTGCACATCATGTACTCCATGAGATCTTCTGGAGATCTTTCTCCCTATGTATCCCCTTCCCTAGAGATCAGATTAAGGCTTGTGAATATCCTATCTTGAGTATTTTTTCACATTTATCTTTATAGTGGCATCTATTTAGGCCTACAAGATATAAGGTGGAGTGTATTCAGAACGATTAATATATAGTGGTATTTAACCATGGCAGCGATCATGGAGAATCACTGAATTGACATCAGGGTTAATATCCTTCCTTCTCACCCTAGTATGTTGGTCCCCCATACTCATTTGGATAGTAGATCAGTTTTCCACTATTTTAACAGTTTTTGGGTCCATTATCCATGGTATTATTTCAACATGAGTTATGATATTTGTGACGATCCTCTCCATATATCTTGAATGGTTTTGCGTATTGTTGTGGATCCTTAAAAGAGAATTTTAGACATGTACTCCCATATGAAATTAGGTAGTTGGTGTCCCTTTCTTCTATGCTTTGGTAGAGACAAGAATCCTGACATCATTAGTGTGGGTTATATTATATTTGGGTAGTACTTCTAGGTTTTCTACTACCCTGATGAAATAGGGAGTAGTTTCCTCATATCCTTGTCAGAGTTAGAGACAATGATCCACTTCTAAACCAGGGTGTAGTCCCTCTATCATCATTAGCTAGGATGAGTAGGTACTCCCCTATTGTACTACGGTGTGAGTCTTCTATCTATGTAGTTATTACTCCCATGTTGTACCAGGGTGTGTTCCCTACATATGTGACATATAGATATAGTGGGTACCCACTATCAAGTCAGGGTGAGGGACCTCTATTCATAGAGTTAGAACTCCATAGTCATTCCAGAGTGTGGGTCCTCCATATGTGTTCTTATGGAAGAGAAAGTACTCCCACTTCATACCAGGGAAAAGTTCATCTATCCTAGGCCCAGTAATCCTCTATCATGATAGGGTTTGAGTCCCCCATAGTAATCTATCTAGTATAGTGGTACTACACTATCCTAGAAGTGCATGGGTCCTCAAGCCACATAGTGGTACTCACCATATCATGGGCATGGATCCTATATTGATTGAGTTGTACTACCTAGTTAGACCATGGTGCAAATATGAATCTAAGGGGTAGTACCCCCACATCACTGCGTATTATCACAATGAAGGACCTCTGTTAGTGTTGTATCTCCATTGTATGTTGAGCAAAATTATAAGGAGTGGTTACCCACACTAGAAATGACTATTTCTTAGTTATAATTTAGTTCTCCCGCAATAGACTGAGGTGTGGGACACTCCATTTAGGATAGATGAGTTTTTTCAGGTCAGTCAGATTCTAGAACTCTCTCAACTGAATGGAAGTGTTGAGGTTTGGATCCCTATGTTCTATCCCATTAGATAGGATGCACGTGACACATAGTTAGGATATGTGCTTCGTCAAGCGTGATCAGTATTGAGAGGTGGGCCTCTCCACTTTGGAATCATCAAACTTATGTAGGATACAAGTTAGTAATGGTAGTAAATGTAGTGTTATTCAATATAGTTGGTCCTAGTAGGTTGTTCCAAATGGATAATGTTATCTTGGAAGTACAATTTGGAATGGTTGGGTTTCTCCCCATGGTGTGTATCTCTTGGATGGGTGACATATGGGATGGATGAACACATGGAGTGTTTTCTACTAGTTTTGAGTTTATGTTAGCAATTCGATTTGAATTTTGATGGTGGATACGAGTTCCAAACCTCATGATAATTTATGACTGATAAGAGTATATCTTGGTGATTATGGTATTTCTTGTGGTGTTTTCGCATTCTGGTTTGACACACCTCTTTGGATTGAGATTACATATTCTTTTGCATCGATAAGCTTAAATTTTGGTTACTCTACTTCTAATAGAGAAAATTATATGTGGGTTATGCAACATGATTTTCTTGTTTAGATTCACATGGTATTATGAGACCATACACTTGTTATAGTTGGAGAACACTTGATGTGTCCTTTATTTACTCACCATGTTGAAGCCCTTATGTTTGAATGAGGTTACTTCTTATCAATATGAGTTGGGGGATGGATATTTACCTTAATCTATTATTTAGTATTTTTTTGACAAGGCCAACTAGTTAAATTTAGATGGGGATAATTAATGATGTAATTTCTCCCGTAATTTGGGTTCCCTTTGGCTAGGTTGAGAAGACTATTTCTATTCAGTTTTCCATTATATTTTGGGGTTTTGGGGGTTCATATTGAAAAATGATTTACCCACTCCAACAAGATATTTTCCCACATGTGTTGTGGCTCTAATAGACCATTTTACATTAAATATAGTCTCCATAGGACCAGAGGTAGTAAGAGATTACTGAGTGAGGAAAACCGAGGTTTTTACCAGTGTTGGTTCCAGGTTGTTTCTAAATGTTTCAACTGATAGTGATGCCCTTATTATGAGTATTTTGGACAATTTTTTCTATTTTATATTGGTCGGAATGTGTTTTCACCTTTTAAATATTCATTACATTTATTTTACTCTAGTTTGTGATAGTTTTATGAATTCATTTAGATTCATATTTTTATATATCTACACTATTTAATCATAGTGTTTGTGGGTGGATGTGTGTGTATAGGTACCATTGGAAAATTCTACCCATATATATGACATATATACTCAGTACTAGTTTCAAGGTTGTGTTCTATTTGATAAGGTATTAGGGAGTTTTGTACTATTTAATGTTTGGTGGGGTTGTGATAGAGTGGTATCATGGTGGGTTCCACCTTCGGACAGCATTGTTGTGGGATTGGGTGAGATTGAAAATAAAATGTGTTAGGGTGTTTTAAGTTCGGTTCTCTATCCATAGGATATAATATTCGTGTGGATGACACCTTATCCATTCACCAGGACTCTAATGACCTATTTTTTGACTCAGTACATTAGGAATTTGGTCATAAGAATGTATTGGTATATATATCAAATATGAATTGGTTTTGGTTTTTCCTTATCTGTAATGAGTCATCACCCTAAATATAATCTTTTACCATGGTGTGTCTTAAATTATGTTTTAGGACATCATTAAAATGATAGATAGTTAGGGTTCCACTGTGGAGTTTTGTTGAAGATCTAACCCATGATGGGGTTTCATCTCAAGGAACTTTTTCTAAGGAATTATCTTGAGGCTGTCATCTAGGTGAGGCACCACCCAATAAGCATTTAGTTGTGCCAGAATTTCAGGAAAATGATGTTTGAAGAATGAGTGAATTACACGGGTTTTATAGGTAGTGACCTTTGAGTTACTAGGGTCATCCTGAATCTCATGTAGCTGATGATTGGATCAAGGTGGTCATTCATTTATTTCACCTAGTGGGGACACCTCTGGATCAGATGGTTTTCCAAGAGGTGAGCCTACTACGTGGTTAGACCGGTAGATGGTAGATTTTGGTGGATCGATACCATGATGAGGATACAATCACCTAGGTGGAGTTATAATAACTCTTCAGGGAAGATTTTTACACATCCATGTTGAGGACAGTGCATATCCAAGAGCATCTACAACTTTTTAGTGGTAGAATGATTGGGGTATCATTATCAAAGAGGATCACTAACCTATCATATTAATATATAGATATGGTTTTAGACCCATTAATCTAAGCTCAAACCACTGATTATAGCCTCTATACATATTTCTAAAAAAATTTGGTATCATTATGCCATCCATCTTTTGTGGAGTTACTTATGTGGTCTCTAGTTGTAGAGAGATTCTTGTAAAATGGACCTAAGGATATCCCCTGTAGTGGTGGTCATGAGGCTAAGGCATCTATAGAATATGGAAAAGGTATATGAGGTCATTGAATTGAAGGAGGCATGTCCATATATAGGTATAAGAAAATGGGGCTATGGAGTAGGAGTTGTGTCATGGATTAGATTAGTCACGTGGAAGGTGGTGTTACACTTGTAAAGACTGGGGATATCATTCTAAAGATTCTCTAACTCACCATGCTACTGAGAGGGATCTGGTTGATGTGTTTCCTTGGAAGTGGTATAATTTGAAGTAGGGAGTTCTTAAATATAGTGAACATGGTGAAGGATATGGGAGAGTAGTCAGAGGTGTCATGTGGTTTGATGTGTTCCCACCTCCACCCCCAGTTCATCTACGCTTGGATCAGGGAGCTAGAGGACACATGTAAGGACAATTAAATTTTGTGGAGTCCTTTAACCCAGATGTTGTGAGGATGAAATGTGGGATTCTATATGACTTTTATAATTTAAATAGTATCATTTTAGACACTATTGTGTGGAACTCCTTTCATTCCACTTCATTATCAAGGAGTATTCGTGGTGACACAAGGCATCGGTAAAACCCTATGTTGGTGTTGTTCGAAGTAACTTCAAATGCATGAGGAAGAAGGGTCCTTCCCACAACAAGATTCATTTTTTGATGTGAGTAAAATTGTGTTGATATGCATGTTCCGCCAAAAGTGGATAGCACTGAGGCTTGGTGGATGATTTCCTCTGGCTACTGTGTTATGGGTCAGGTGAAATGTTGGTGGTTTATAGAAATAGGGCTCAATAAGGCATAGTGTGAGAATTTTTGGAAGCCCATTGTTTTTTATTGGTTCCCTCATGATCTTGGAAGTAAATTTTAATGTGAGAATTTCAAGGTAGATTTGTAATAGTTGGCGTAGCTATGGACTCACAGGTAAGATGAATGCTTCTCCCAATGAGACTTTTTTGGTGACTTGATTAAAACTATGCGGGTGAGTCAGTAACACCCAAAGAGGATAATGTCTTGGTTTTGTATATAAGTTAGATATACTTTTGTATCAATGGATAGGTTATGTGGTGAAGTGTTTGATAAGGTCCTAACATTTCCATTGGATTTTTTCCACTTGACCCTTTTTCCCTGGAAGCCCTAGTGGAGGGACATCCTTACTTAGAACTATTATATAGAAGCATATTTAGACCTTCTGTAGTTTCTGTAGTGTGGATTGTTTTCCAAACATCCATAATCATTTATTCATCCACATTTTGGAGTGGTGGTTTTTTTGTTTTGAAAATCTATGTTACAGCTGGTGGATCACAAATGAAGGGTCTCCTAGGACCCAGTGTTTACACATAGGTATCCCTGTTTTGTTCCTTATTATGCTCGTGTGGTTGGAATCAACCTTGAGCAGATTAATATTGATGGGTTTGTAGTCCTATTCACCTATGGGTGGATTTGAACTGATAGGTTTTTTGGTATCTTTATTAGGTTAACAAGGTGGTGTACTACTAGACCATGACACTACAGATAGACCAATGTGCTTGGTGATTTTTCACTTATCATAGATGAGGAGACACATTCCACTTGTTGAACGATGTTTACGTAGATGGAGTTAGATTTGAGTGTTGATTAGCCTTGGTGGTTACCCTCTGTGCATGATTAGAACTTGTACATGATCGCCTAGTGAACTTACTAGGGTTGTTGTATCATGCCATGTTTTAAAAAAGAATCACTATGCTCAATAGCATACTTGATATGCAAAATTGAGCTTAAATGAGAAACTAAATATTATTATTTAAAAATTACTGTTATAACCTATCTTTTGGAATGGAGGGAATGAATAGTATCCAATTAATTATGAAAATATGGTTTACACATGGTTAAATAATAATTCATTGGTTAACAAATTTATTAGAAATTGAAATAAAAACCAATTGAATACAAAGGAAGTGTTTTTTATGAAAACCTATTTAAAAAGAGAGTAATTGTTCTAATAATATCATATCACACATCATGGATTTTTATTTAATGAAAAAAAATATGTTATATACTCAATTTAATTTTTAAAATTAATCTTATATGTATTCAAGATATGATATAATAAAAATTTTAATTTTTTAGAAAAAATAAGTATTTTTTAAAAATGAAATTTTATCCCCTTTTGATGGTGAAAACTTTTTAAATTTAGTTTTTGTCACTTTTATGTGTTCTATGTGACAATATAATCATCTTATTTACAATAGATACATAAAAATTTACTTTGGTTGATTTTTTGATATTTTTCTAATAACTATCTTGTTTGGATGAATAGTAAAAATACGCAAACTTTGAATTGAAAAAATCTTTTCCCATATTGATAATTTATATGGATAAATTATTTTATTGAATTATTTTAAAGTATAAATATTATTTATTTTAACCATTTAATCCAATCTTATCCATTGTATGTAATTTCACATTGAATTAGATATAAACGCAGATCAAACTTTTGATGGTTATAAGTTTTTTTAAATTTTTTTTACCATTTTATCAATGCGAATTATTATCAAATTAATTATTTCAACTTATGTATTTCGAATTAGTAAAAATTGATTCCATATTTTGAGTCATAATTTCCAAATTAGGTATATAGGTATTTTTTACGTTATAAATAGTTACTTCAGTAATTATTTTTATTTAAATTGGTTAAGGGAAAATCAGTTAATTTAGGGTAAAAATAAAAATATAAAATTACCCTTAAATTTGTCATAATATTATTGGATGAGCTTGTTAAAAGTTTCTCATAGAAGCTACTATAACTAAATGATTAAATATTCTCATGGTAGCTGGTACAATACTTCTCATAGAATCTTATATAATTAAATGTATAAATCATTCCATGAGAGTTGTTATAACGATTCTTATAGAAGCATGTTAAATTAAAAGAACTATTCTTTCAATGGAATCCATTTTAAATCGTTCTATATAAGTTCTTTACTAAAATACAAAAACATTCCCATGAAAGCTAGTTTACTGCTTCTCCTAAAATCTTCTTTAATTAAAAAGGACAAAGCATCAAATAGAAGCTAGATTAAAACATATCTCAAACTCATGTTTTTAATAAGCATTAAATTTTGTAATATGGGTTTATATAAGTGATATCTTATACTATAAATATCCATTACAATGCTAAAAAATTTATAAATCATGGTATTTTTTTATAATTATTGGACATTATATAAATAAATATATTTATGACAGAATGATGAGGCAGTAATTATATTATTAATGAACAATTCAAATAAATGTTATCATAAATATGAAAATAAATGTAATTTGAAACTTTTGACGGCATCCAAGAATTTTTTGGATGATTATGACATTTCATCTTTGAGTTAATATAGTTTCTTCGAATGAATAAATATTTTATTACATTAAAAAATAGATTACTAATTAGTCACAAAATTAACCAAGGCATAATTTTTAGAACATTTATTTTATGTTGAAATTTTTCAGTATTTGATGAACAATATTTTATGAATATTGTTTTAGGAATAGTGTTTTTTATAAATAGTAAATAAATAATTTATTATTAAATAAAATTTTCGGTTAAATGATTTTTAGAAATCAGACATACATGGTTGTAATTAGGTTGAAAATGTGGTTCAATAGGATAAAGTTTTTGGGTGAACAGTAAAATTACCCTTTGGAATAGTAATTTTACTATTATGAATTGTAATTCAACTAATAAAATAGTAATCTCACCAAAAAAAAATATAAATTAGTTTTAGTCATCATATGTGGTACTGTAATGTAATTATATCATAATAAAAGTAAATAAATGTTTTGCGAAATATTATTTAAGTATTAGTATTTTGTGTATTTAATTTAATTAAAAATTTAATTAATGTTTATAAAATAGAGTTCTCTTTTGAATTATACACTTCAAAAAATGTTTATAGTGAATTTTTGCGATTTTTATGAAACAATTGAATTTTTAGTGAATTGTAAAAATATAGTTTTCTGTTTTCAGTTAGTTTATTGAAATATAGACTATGTCGTAGTGATGTAATTAGTTAGATAAGATTTTAGTAGACTCTTATGGATTCAAAAATAATTTGAGATGTCCCATGTGGCAAATACCATTTGAAAATATCATGGGCAAGCCCGTGGTTTTCAAATACCACTAATGAGGCGTCCTTTCAAAATAATAATATATTCCCTAACTTTTTCTATAAATACTCTCCCATTACATCATTTCATCAGATTTAAAAATCATTATCCACAATGTTATTCTAGTTATATCCCCTAAAAATTCTTACCATAGTTTCCTCATGCCCCCATGGTCCAAATTTTAGCATTTTAAAACTTACTCTTTAAGGTAAACGAATTCTCCACTTATTATTTTATTTCTAGATTTCTTTTATGTACTATATATTTCAAGTTTCCATAAAATGTTCTTATTTCCATTTATTTTTCTGCCTCTGATATTTTTTTAGTCTTTTATTAAAAGGTGGACCATTTCACCTGTTTTTTTATTTTTCCTAAAACTATGTTGCATAGCCATTACGCTGGAAATTTTATGTCACAAATTATCTCTCCATTTTATCAATAAATTCTATTATATTATTTATGTGAATACCCAAACCTATTTCAATACTAGTGTTTTTCATAAAGACATAAAATGATATATATTATTCTGAAATTAATATACATAAAACCCTCATTCCCTTTTCATGGGTGATAAATGACATAATGATCAAGTTTTTAGATAGCCTTTTAAAACATCGTGATTTTGTTATGAAACCCATTTCTTTTATTATGTTTGGGTAATTAATGAAATGGTTGATTATGATCATTTAGGATTACATGTAAATAATGACTTATTAAGGGAAATCCTTGACATTTCTCCAAAGCATTGTGTAATGAAATTAATCTCTAGATATGACATGTTTTACGATAACCTAGTGAATGAACTTGGTAATTTTTATGATACAATAGTGAATATCCTTGTTAATTTTTAATATACTTTGTTGAATAACCTAAGAAGTTTTCATGAAACCTTGATGATAGACCTTGGTGATATTAAACATTGGGGATGAACATTAGATATTTGATTATGAATTTATAAATTAAATTTTGTAGCCACATTTTCATGTTATGATCAATGTTATTATTGTTATGATATTCCCTTTTCTCTTGTCTTTATAAAATTCCTCTATTTATTGTTTATATCTCTCAAGATAAAATTAAAACTATTTCCTTGGTTTTCCATTACTGTGATTTTTGTTCTCTTCCAATGTTCTTAATGTTTTTTATAGCTCATAAGATTTGTAAGGACATATAAGATCGTATGATGAAATTATTTGACGATTTTTCTTGAAAAGAAACCAAGTTTCATTTTAATGGTATTTGTTTTATGAAAAAAAGGATGTCTTATAGACTTATCTAATATTTAATAATGATATTTTATGTATTATTTTTCCCTAATTCTCTAATACTCTAGACCAAAAAGATCTCCAGGAATGAATGAAAATAAATTCTAGTAAAAAGTCACTAAAATATGTTGTGTTAAAGGATATCTCCTTATAGTCGTATCTAAGTAGATTATAGAAAAGTTTAGAGATTATGATTTCTTATTATTGGTTATAAGTCTATGGCTGATCATAATTTTATATTCATAGAAACCATTTTGAGACTTCTGTTATAAAATTTTATGGCGATTTAAAATATTTCTTGGAGACATTTTTTTCTAGTAGATCTGAGTTATTAATATTCGAATGTCAAATGAAAGTTATGAGATAAAATATTTCATTGAAACACCATATGATTATTTTTTGAGCATATTATCAAATGTTGGGAATGTTATAAGAATTATATACTTTTAAAAAAAGGGACAACAGACAGACCATGTGACAACCCATTGCATCAATGAAGGCTGTAGGAAATGAACCCACAACAAAAGTGGGGGAGGAATTTATTGCCTACAAATGACCTAAATGAAATCATTGGTTAGTATGACATCATTAGTTTTAGTTAAACGATTTGTTGAAATCTTAAATATTTGATTTTGGGGACATATATTTTATCGAATAGGTAAACCATGAATTGGAATATGATTAGTTGATTTAGTGAAAAATGTTATTTTGAAGATGTTCTCTATTTTGGGGACATTATATAATTAAAAAATTGAATAATATTGATTTTTCAATCGAGGAATAAATTTTTAATTATTTAATTATAGAATTATGGAAATTAGGAAATGATTATCCAATCTAGAGATCAAGTGATATGGTTAATTACATTTTGGTATGAGAAATCAAGGGTGGTTGATGTTATATGGATATAAATGTTAAAAATTATATTGGATGATTATGTGATCAAATATTCTTAAATGTTGGGATTTAATTTTAGCCTGGATTATTTTGAAGAATTTTAAGAATAATTTTTTGTTGAATGGTCTTTGTTAAAATTTTGTTATTTTTGGGGAATTTTAGAGATTTCCGCAGTTTTTCATCATATAATGTTAATTTTTTGGGGAATTATCATATAATGAAATAATAATTTTTATTATGTTTACTGTCTAAAGAATATAGAAAATGATATTTCATCATTTTCCGATAATGTGATTCAATAGAAGATAACATACCAAGAATACTAATAGTTTGGAGAAAAAGATGTTAGAGTTGTGGAAAATCATTAAAGGATGGAGCTATACATTTAAATTAAGCATATTTTATTTTGATCTTAGTATAGATAGCAATGAAATTCTTCAACTCTATGAAAAGGATCTAGAAGAAATAATGTTATACGTGTGCGTTTGTCAATAGACATTTACCCAACCAAAAATATACTATATTATAATGGTAAGATTTTCTTGATTAGGTTGTCCATTACACTATATTATAAGAGTTATTTTTTCTTCCATATCCATGTTTTTATACATGGAATCCTAGTATTTTTTATATCAGATAACCTTTGTACTTAACTTTTATTCTTTTAAAGTGATAGTTTTATTGACTCTTTTTCTAATGTCAAATTTTCAAGGAAGTTTCCAATCCCAATTTTTAAATTCTAATGATGAAATTTCCAAAAGAGGGGAAATATATAATTTCATGTGTTTTATTAATGAAACACTATCATAAAAAGAATACATGAAATACAACATTAGGCTTAAAAAAATATTATTATTTAAATGTTACCGTTATAACATAGTCGTTGGAATAGAGGGAATGAACAGTATCACATGAATTATGAAAATATGGTTTAATAATTATTAAATAATGATTCATTGGTTACCTAATTTATTAGAAATGAATGTCGAATCCAATTGAATAAAAAAGATGTGTTTTTATGAAGAACTATTTAAAAAGAGAGAAATAGTGTTTATAAAATCATATCACCCTATATAGATTTTTCTTTAATGAAAAAAATATTTTATATATTCAATTTAATATTTAATATTCATCTTATATATATTGTAGATATGATATAATAACAAATTCAATCTTTCAGATAAGAGAATTATTTTTTGAAAAATCCAGTTTTACCACCTTTTGATGGGGGACCCTTTTTTAATTTAGTTTTTCTCACTTTTATATATACCATTGGAATAAATAAACATCTTATTTATAAATAAAAATTTGATTTTAATTTGGATTAATTATTTATATTAGTATGAAAACTATCATGTTTTGATGAATAGTAAAAATAAGCAAAATTTTAATTGAAAACCACTATTTCCATCTTGATATTTATATCATTAAATTATATTTTTAATGGTTTTAAATTATAAATCAAATATATTTTTATCCTTTAATACAATTTTGGAATTAGAAGTAGTATTAAACTGAAATTATATATAAATTCACGTAAATATTTTGATGGTAATTAATTTTTTTAAACATGTTTTATCATTTTTACAACTAGAGTTAATATGAAATTAATTGCAAAAAACATCTGTGTTCTGAAAATAGAAAAATGAATGCCATATTTGGAATAAAAATTTCTAAATTTTTTAAATCTGTATCTTTTATTTTTGGACATTACGAATAGTAACTTCAGTAATTATTTTTAATAACCATTATCAGGCATACATCAAGTAATTAATAGTTAAAAGTAATATTATAATATTACCCTGACACATGTTATAATTTTATTGGATGAGCAAGTTCAAAAGCGATCATAGAAGCTTATTTAATTATATGGATAAAGCATTCCATAAAATGTTATATAACATTTCTCATAAAATATTATTTAATTAAAAGTATAAACCATCCCATGGAGGATATTATAATGCTTATTATATAATATTGTTAATTTAAAAGAAATATAAAACCCATGTAACCCATTTTAAAGCGTATCAGATAATATTT
Source organism: Viscum album (assembly GCA_963277665.1). Taxonomy (NCBI): domain Eukaryota; kingdom Viridiplantae; phylum Streptophyta; class Magnoliopsida; order Santalales; family Viscaceae; genus Viscum; species Viscum album. The sequence goes on along the minus strand of OY728157.1, from coordinate 231,987,383 downwards.
TTAAATTAAATGTACAAATCATACCATGGAAGCCTGTTTAATTCTTATCTGAAAAACTTTTGTACTTAAAAGGACAAACCTTCTTATATAAGCTAGTTTAAAGTTTCTCTCACACTCATGTTTTTAATATGAATTACATTTTTTAATATGGTTTTATATTAGTTATCTCGTAGAAAATAAATATTCATTTAGAAAACAAAAAAAATTCTTATATCGTGGTATTTTATTTATAATTTATAAACAATAGATAAATAATCATATTTATGACACACTAATGATGTTGTGATTATCTTATTAATGAAATATTCAAATAAATGATATTATAAATATTAAAATAAATGTAATTTTAAAATTATGATTCCATCCACCAATTTTATGGATGATTATGACATGTTATATTAGAGTTAATGTAGTTTTATTGAATGATTAAATTTATTATAAATTTTCTAAAAATTAATTAATAAATACTTTCAAAATTATCCTAGGATGATTTTTTATCATTTTTCTAAAACGATTCAATTTTTTACAGTTTTATGAATATTTTTTTATGAATATTCTTTCATGAATTGTGCTTTTATGTATAGAAAAAATATTCTCTTATTAAATAACTTTTTCTTGTGAATTGATTTTCTAAAATCTGACACATATGGTTTAAATCAGGGTGAAAATGTGGCTCGATAAGATAATTTTTATGGTGAATAGTAACCTTAACATTTGGAATTGTAATGTTACCCTTATGAATAGTAATTTGAAAAATGTAATATTAACCTCACCTACGGAAGTATAAATATGTTTTACTCACCTTAAGTGGTAATGTGATATAATTATATAAAATTATAAGTAAAAAATTGTTTCCAAAATTATTAGTTAGACATTAGTATTTTATTTATACAAGTTAATTTAAAATGAAATATATTTTTATAAAATAGAGTTCACTCCTTAATTCTACACATTTAAAAAATGGGTAGAGTGAATTTTTTGGGATTTTTATGAAATAGTTGAATTTTCGGTGAATGGTAAAAATGCAGTTTTGAGTTTATAGTATGTTTAATGACATCCAAAGTACGTCATAATGATGTAATTAGTAAGATAAGATTATGGTAGACTCTTATGGATTATATTATTATATGAGGTGTCCCATGTGGCTAATACAATGGATAAATACCATTGGAAAGCCCACAGTTTGGCAAATACCACTAATGAGGTGTCCTTTGAAATTAATAAAATATTACCTATCTTTTCCTATAAATACCCACACATTACATAATTTCCATTTATCCCAAAATCATTATCCAAGAATATATGTTAGTTTATATACAATGGATCCCTACCAAGGTGTGTTCAATCCCCCAAGGTCCGTATTTTGTAGTTTTTGAAGTTACTCTTCATGGTAAAGGGAATTCTCTACCTCTCATTTCCTTTCATATTCTCTTTTATGTGGTATATTTTTCAAGATTCAATGTCACGATCTTATTTCCATTTATCTATATCCCTATACTATATTATGAGACTTTTATTAATGCTTTACCTCTATCCCCACTCTTTTTTAAGGTTTTTTAAAACCAATTTTCATAGACGTTATGCTTTAGAATTTTCAACTCAAAATCTCTCTCCTTTTTCTCAAGAAATTCTCTTCTATTATTTATGTGAATACCCAAACCTATATCATTTTTAGTGTTATTCATCGTGAATAAAATGATATATTTTATAATAGAATTTAGATACATAAAACCCTCATTCCCTTTCCTGGGTTTATAAATGACATAATTATCATGTATTTAAAAAACGTTTTAAAACATCATAATATTGATATAAAACCTCTTTTTTCTCTTTGGGTTATTTATGAAATGTTTGATTATGAACTATGTGTATCACATGAAAATAAATACATATTAATGGTTCACCTTGAAAGAGCTCTAATGAATTAGGTAAATAAATTAATCTCTATTGATGACATTTTTTACGATAACATAGTGAATAACCATGGTAATTTTTATAATACCTTAGTGAATAGCCTTGGTATGTTTTATGATAAATTGGTGAATAAATTTGTTAATTTTTATGGAAACATGAGGATGGGCCTTAGTAATAAGAAATAATGGAGATGGACATGACTAAAAAATAATTTTTTCCATTTTAAACACTTTTTAAGAAAGAAGTGAGAAACCAAGCATCAACTACAAAAAAAAGATCATATAAATTAAAGAACAATTTAAGCATACATGAATATTTTTTCCTAAAAAAATATAGGAAAAGGAAGTTACCTAAGTTCTTGTCTATTCCTTAAAAAATCATCAAAAGAAAATTGTATCTTATCCAGGGAAATAATATACTCTTTCATGTTGAACATCCCCTTGTTAAAGCCCCCAACCAGAATCAATTCCTTCTATCAATCAAGGTGTATTTATCCTTAGATATAACCATTTTTGTTGACCGCCTCATCATTTTGGCCGCTTCCTCTTTAGAGACATAAATTAACAAGACCTTCTCAACCATTTCTTATTCCAAACTCAAAATCAGATACATGTTTCCATCACCTAGACATCTTGATTTCCATTGACTTACGACCTCACCATACATTTTCTTTGCATTTTTCTTTTTTTTCTGAATGAGTGACCATAGGGGGGGGGAAGAGAGGAGAAATCCTTCCTACCATTCCTCCTCCTGATACCCCTATTTCTCCTCAGTAATGATGTTTAAACTATGGAAAGGCTTAAATCATGGTTATTGGACTCTTCCACATGACCTCCATAACATGAGTCTTCATGGCTAGAGAAAAATCCTTCCATGGAAATACCAGTAAATATAATTTTTATCTGAATTGGAAACTGAATCCATGGATTAGGATCCCCTGACATACCAATCTAGACCTCCACACCACTGTTAGTCCCCTTACTACTTGTGTGTATAAACTTACTACCCGAACTAACCACCACCACATAAGAAACAACAACAACATCCTCTTCTCCACACACCACATGAACCACAGTAGTACCACTCACAACAGTTTTCGTATCACCATGATCAGTATCCTTTCAACCGGAGCTCTTGAACCCTCCGGCATAGGTATTTCTAGGATCACAAATACTAGAGGGGCCAGCCAAATCCTTTCTCAATGTACTACTGATCATAGAAACCATTGTATTTTCAGGAACTACCACTGCATATTTCCCGTTAACCACATCCATCCTACTATTGTGAACTTCTGGGACACATCCTGGTCGATCCACTTCCACAGATTCCTCATTCCCTGGAAGGAACGAATGACATATCGCACCCCTAGATAACGAACATCCTAAGCACTATCATCCCTACAAGTTTTCTTATGTTCTAATAATCTATATCCACCCTGTACATATGTCTCCATACATCTACCATTTTCGGTCATAAATGGTAATTGATACCCCCATCGATAAAGCTCTGTCGCATGACCCAGGCACTTGCAGACATCACAAATGTAAGTCCAATATATTTATACAACTCATTTCATAAAATGGTACTCCTCATCAACTATAATCCAAACATATTCAAATGGTACTCTTATCACATCCATTTCACCAAAAAATCTATGATTCACCAGATGACAACGGATCTCTATGTTTCGGTCTGAACACATATACCTACTGACAAGATTCATGAGCATTGTAATAATACTAAGAATTTGAAACAGAATGGTCAGATTTGGAAAACTCACCCATATATCCATTGTAGGAGGATCACACATCATATGGATATCAAAGGACCATTAAAACTAGAAAAACCGGTATCCATTGATGATTCGGGGTTACCTTGACGATAATTTGATTAGGTCTACATTAGCGTTGAAACATATAATTATATGGTGATTTTGCAGAAGCCACACTGTCTCCCTCTCCTATAAATTCTGAGCATCGAAGACATATCTGTCGAATGAATCAATTTCAGGGGGTTTTAAATTGACAAACCAATGTAAGATTCAAAAGATATGATGATTTTGAGAACTCTACATTCATGATTGGGAGATTAGGGCAACCATCTTGTTAATATAGAACCTTAGGGAAAAGAAAGACATAATGAAAATGTGGTATGAGGGAAGGGTTTAGGAAGGGGAGGAAGGAGGGAGAAAATCCATTAAATTTTATTGCCACATTTTCATGTTATAATCTATGTTTTTATTGTTATGATATTCCCCTTTCTCATTCCTTCAAATAAGTTCTAATTTTATTATTTGTATATATCATGATCAAATTAAAATTGTTTCCCTTTCTTTCCCTTACTAATCTTTTTATGCTCATCCCATGTTTCTAAATGTTTTTCATTGGTCTAAAGATTGGTGAAGAAAAATAAGAAATTATGATCAATGTATTTGATGATTTGTCTTAAAAAAACCATGTTTTCTTTTAATAGAGTTTTTTATGAATAAAACAGATGGATTGTTGACTTATCTAAATTGAAACATTAAAATTTAATGTTTTATTTTTCCCCATTATCTAAAACTCTAGACTGAAAATATTTCCAAGAATGAATAAAAATAATTTCTAGTCAAAAGCCACTAGTATATAGTATGTTTATGGATGGGGCCTTAAAGTGGGAGTTCGTGTGGAGAGGTTTCTTTCCTTCCTAATAAACAATATTTCACTTTTTAGGGATAAAAATCCTTAAATTTGGGGAGAATTTGCTGTCTATAGTTGGACCAATTCGTGTTTGGATTGTTGTTATGAATATTTAAAAACTGAGGGTTGATGTAGTGTAGGAATTTGGGGCCCATATATCCTCAGAGTGGTGATTGTAAAAGTTAAATTAAATAAAATTTTTGATGCATGTGATTTTTCCCTTGAAACGAGGAACACCTGCAAAGTGGAGTTCTTGATTAGAAATTTTAGGTCGCGGTTGAGTATAGATCATTCTGTATACCCTCAGAGTGACCTAAATTTATCTTCACTAAATGATTTGGTGGGATTTTTGTTGGGGGGTCCTTATGTGGTTTATTAAATAATTAAATTAAAATTTATTTAAAAAGCTAACCAAACCCCCCCCCCCATCACATTTGGGTGCATGACCCAACACAGAGGAGAAACCACTCCTATACTCTCACCCTTATCGATGGATGAAATGAGGAAAAATCAACGCAATGAGGTGCGGAATATCACCACTATTATCATCAATCGTCGACAAGAAAGAGGAGAAGCATAGTCCAGGAATCATTTTATACTCGAAGATTAGAATTTCTTCCATCAAGGTAGGTGTTTTTTGTTTTTTTAGATCCCCTTTATTTTTCCTCTTTTTAATTTTTTTGAGACATATAATGTATGAAAGATATCCCTCATAAGTTTATTTGTAGGTTTTGGGGATGGTCTGGGAAAATCAGTTGTTTAAAAGGCAATTTATGTGTGTAATTATCGTTTACATGGTGTGTGGTCTGAAGGAACATGCCATATAGCCCTTTCAGTTTGGAAAAATAATAATGTTGGTGACTACATGTCATGTTCCAGGGTTACATATTGTGTAGTCACCTAAATGGGGGTCAAAGGTCATGGCTATTGTTAGCCGTGTTATAATACATAGTCTTGTAAAAGTAAAAACCCAATGTATATAGAAATGCGGTATTAGAAATAGGCATGGAAAAATAGCCTGGCCATGTGGTCATTTATCATGATCATACAATGTTTTATGGAATATATTACATGTGAGGGACATGAATGGCCAGTTTTGTGGAAGAGGATACAAGGCCAGGGATTGGGTTAAGTAGGAAACTCTATGTACATTATGTACATTCCATGAAACCCTAATTATGTTTGATAACCTTGCAGACAGTATATATGACTAGATTCCCATTCATGCTCACACACCATGTGGACCCCAGTGCATAGCTTTTACTACTTAAGATTATATAGATATATTCCACCACGCATATCTCTTTCTCTAGAGAACAGATTCAGTATTTTGGGATGCCAATCGTGAGTAGTTATCCACATATAACATGAAGGTGGCCTCTGTTTTTTCGAATGATATATTATGTGGTTTTTTTAGAATCACTCTTCTGTAATAGTGCTTAACCATGGGTAGTGATCATTGTGAGTCACTGAGTTGGTTTCGGGGTTGGTACCCTGCCCTTTCAACTTATGATGAGATTCCCCTAGACCGTTTGGGAAAGTAGACTGGTGCTCCCCTATTTTATCATTGTACTGGCCCCCTATCCATGTTTTATTTTTGAAGCATGGTATGATAAGAGTGACAATAATTTTAGTGGTGGTTCACTGATTCTATAGATCAGTGTGTTTTGTTGAGAGAGATGTTCAGACTGGTTCTCCTCTGAGGAATCAGGGCATGGGTTTCCCTTGACTCTATAATTTTTTAGATATTATAATCCCCAAGTCATGGTTTTGGTTTTTATTACCTTTGGTTAGTTCTTATGGGGTTGGTACTCCCTTAAAATATTAGGGAGCATGCTCCCCAAATCAGTCGTAGAGTTGTAGACTTTTCTCCCCAACCAAGCCTGGGTGGGGTCCCTCCATCCTTATTATCTAGATTGAGTAGGTACAAAGTTGTCAACCCAAGGTGTGATTCCTCTATCTATATAGTCATTACTCCACTATTTTACTAGGGAATGAGTCCTCCATGTGTGATGTATTGATATAGTGTGTACTCCCCAATCAGGTTATGGTGTGTTTCCTATATCATTAGAGTCATAAATCTCTTATTGTTCTATGGTGTGGGTCCCCCATACATGTTGTTCCAAAATATTTAGTACCCCTTTCATACTAGTGAAAAGGTCACCAATCATGGGTTCTATAGTCCCCAATCTTTTCAGGGTGAGATTGTAAGCACCCGGCCTTTAACATTACATAATCACGAGTTAAGTCAATAATTGTACATTATTTCACAATGAGGGTCTTTTAAAGTATAGCTCTTCATTGAATAATTCCATAACTCATACATAACATATTAAATATTAAAAATGATACACTTATCCTCAATATCCATTTCTTTCATAAAACAAGGACTTTTAAAAAGAAGCATGTTTTCGTTTCATTTTTAATCATTGTAACTTTATCTCTATCACATCCATGACTATATTCTCCATTATATCCAATGAAAAACATTTCAAATCATAGTATGAGAAAAAAATTCTCGATAAGGGATACAAAAATATGGAAAAAAATTACCCTTACTAAAAAATCTAAACCATGAATACTTTATCATAAAGTAATACTTTTCACCTTTATGGAGTAGAAAGTCCTCTTCACTGAATATAAGCTCATTACGTACCTATTTTTTAATCAGAAGATTACTATAAGACCCATTTAATGTAACATATGACATATAATGGTATATTAAAATATAATCCTTTGTAAATGGAATTACTATATGTTCGACTTCTACACATATCACTATTACAAATAGAATTGTAACATGACTACATACATACCCAATGCACTGGAGATTATAACATAACCACCCATCCTTTGTTTATAACGTAACCATCCATATTTTTATTGTAACATAACCACCTAATATTTATTTATCATGTAACTAGCCATAAATTTTCCATGTACCATTATATAATCATAACACATAAAAGATTGCAATTATCAACATTTCAACCATAAGATTTCATTTTCAATTACAATAAATCATTTCAAGATATTGAAATAGTCAATCCAAATTAAAAACCATTTTGAATACGAAAACACCCCAAAAGGGAATAATGGATTTATTTTCCTTTTAAAAACATTATGACTTATATTGGAATCTAACTATCAAATAATGGTTACTACGCAAGAGAATTTGTTGATGCCACATACGATAAAAAGGACATTGTCATTGTTATTTATCAAAACTTCTTGTATCAAACACCTCAAATGATTCCTTTCAAAGAAAATTGAATTAAATTTAAAAATATAAAAAAAAATCCTTAAAAACATTTTATATCTATATAATAAATATGTAAATTATGATCATGAATAAAAATATTTTATAACTAAATCTTTCTATATTCAAGGTATCCAATACCACATTGAAAATTAAAATATTAATCTCTAGGAATTTATAAATTTACACAACTAATAAATAATTTATTTACAGATAAAAATGTATATGAAATTTCTTATTTGCGGTATATACACCTTATAAAAGAATAATGGCTGATATTATCACGAAATGCCTCAATGAAATGATATTTAGATGAAGTCCCTTACCTTGAGTCTGATTCTTCAAATATGTACCTTATTCTTCTTGAATAATAATTTTTTTGGGTTTTTAATTTGTTAATAAACTTTTAATTTTTACTATTCCTTTTCTATCATTAATTAACATGTTCTTACAATTAGTTAATTATTGGAGTTCATGTCTGACATTCTGTCGATATTCGGTACATGAGTTGAAAATACACTTGTAATGATGTCAATAGTCAATGAGATAAATATTCCATCATCTCTAGAATTATATCCATAAAATTATTATCATTCATATAAGTAAATTATATTTTTAAATCATACCATTTTTATTAGTTATGAAGAATGAACAACATTATAATCATGGATATGGTAAGTCGTATGCCCACATGTGTAACGCTTTCAATTTTTCATTGATCACTATTGAATGAATGTAAGTATTATTTTATCTTTAAAAAATTATGATAACATCCTTAAAATCATATTAATCATTTATATATACTTATTTATATATCAGACAAGTGATATAATGAATAAAAATGAGTCACATCACATTGTAGAGATGATAATTCCCAAGTACGCACGAATGATGTTATCATTTTTATGTGCATGTAAAGTAAAATGTTTAGTAATATATTATTATCCTATAATGGTTAATATGTGATTAATATCACATATGAATATTAATTACGTTATTATAACCAGTCATGAGATACGGTTATGGAAAACGAATTAGATCAGTTGGTGGAGGTGATAGTTCACAAATAATGTTGAATAATTAATTCCTTTCTCATTTAATGGATGTGGAAAATGATTTATGTTATGATATTAACGTAATAACAAATAATTATATTGAGGATACTATAGTTATTATTTAATCATGGATTAATAATATTTTTTTTAAAAATAAGGACAAATAAAATAGAAGTATTTAAATAATAACATTACATTTCTTTCAGATAATTTCCTTTATTAGCACCTTAACACTTTTAAGAATGGTTTTATACCTAAATTTAGGACCCAAGATTGTGAGAAGGGATTATAATAAAGGTTTTGGGCTGATCTTGACCAAAAAACGGTTTTGGATATGTGATTTATATAGTATAATTGGTTCATTTTTATTGGAGAGGGGAGAGACACCCTTGAAATCTGTTAAATTATTAAATAAATATAAATTCAATTTCGTTTCCAAATGTGTCCAAAATCCTTAATATCTAATATAGGATGATTATGGGTATAAATTATAATCATAAAATGAAAATATAAAAAAAATTTATTTTTTAAGCCTTATATTTTTTAACACTTTTAATCTCATACCATTTATCAAGTAATTTACACTTAGAGGGTTAAAATAATTCCCAAATCATTAAAAATGACCAATTAATGGGTTACTAATTACATTTTTTGATTTATCTCAACTTTTTATCTGTATTTAAAATATTTATAAAATTTTATACCATTTAATAATATATTTTGTATTTTAAAATATAAATTATGTCAATTTTGACACTATTCAATACATAACATTTTTAAAATATCATAACAACTAGATTCTTTTGAAATAACTACATTAACTAAATAAAAACATTTGAAATGTATCCAAATATATTGTGTATGTCATCATAAAATTGAAATTATATTTATTTTAATATTATTTATATTATTTATTTGATTTGTTCTTTAATAAATCTATTACCCCATTATCTTTGTTTCATAGTTAAATACATTTATTCAACACTTATAAATTATAAATAAATTACCATTTTGAAGGTACTATATCTTTATTTATATAAACTAATAATATTCAATGATATTACTCACATTTCACCATATTACTTTTTTATCAAGAATAGAAATATTTATGACATATTGGTCTTTACTGTAAATTAAATGTTATAGATGTCATAATCACACCCACATTGCTTCAAAGGGACTAAATTTATACTCAAGGACTGTAATGTTCAATAATAACTAATCCAATAACATTAGTAAAAGTGTTAGTGAAATTTTATAATATTATATTATTAATTTTATCTTTAATTTCCCAATTTATATTTAACGGTGGGAAAAAATACTAGAGCTACTATTCACCAAACATTATTTTGATTATATTATCCACCTCATTTTTTTATAATTAAATATATGTACCTAAATTTATTAAAATATAAATAATATAAGTTGTTAATTTTTTTTGACACTAATCTTGTAGAAGTTTCAAGATAACATTTTTTTAAGTAAAACGTTCAACAGTTCACACAGTTTTTTTAATTTATTTTATTTAGACAAACCATCCAATGAACTATATTAGATTAAATGATAAAAATTACATATAATTATACATTAAAACAATGTAAAATGATAATATGATAACATAAATAAATTATATTAAAAGGCAATTTTGTATTAAAATATTGTATTTTCACTATTCATTAGAATATGGATTTTATCTGAATAATACCAAAAAATAAACCAAAGTAAATTTTGATTTACCAAATCTAAATAAGAAGTATATTTTATCAAATTTAACATATAAAATTGATAAAAACTAGATTTAAGGTGGCTTCTTTATCAAAAAGTGGTAAAATTCCTTTTTTGAAAAATACTCCTTTCATTCGTAAAATTGAATTTCTTCTTATATCATGTCCAGAAAACATATAATATGAATTTTAAAAATCATATTTAATTTATATTTTATTAATAGAATCCAAAATCTGTGATTTTATTATTTTATAAACATAAATATATGAAGTTATGTTTTTTTTCAAAAAAACATGTCAATTATATTAAATTGAGTTTATTTTATTTTCTTATCAATTTTATAACCGGTGAATCATTATAGAAACATGTGAAAATACTATTTTTATAATTTAGTTAATATCGTTCATTCCCTCCATTCTAATGGTTATGCGATAAAAACAACTTAAAATAATAATATTAATAATATATTATTTTCAGTATAACATCATCTTTTCTATAACATAAGATTTAGAAGAAACAAATTATTCTGTGTCATGTATGATATTAGAAATAGATTCATTTTTAATGTAACATTATTATCAAATTTGTAATTATTAATAAATATGAAATATTATTATTCCATAAAATATATAAAGTGACATAAAAATGGTTTCCTAAGATAAGGCATACCTAGATTCCATTTATGAAAACATTGATATGGAAGAGAAACTAACCATTATGTTCTGATGTAGTGTGATAGAAAACATGATTAGGAGAATGTTAAATATCATCAATCCACAAACATGTAATGGGTTAAAACCTGTTTGATTTCATATTTTAAAAATTAATGATAAAATATTATTGTTTTAAAATCATTATAAAAAATTAATGGAATACTTTTACAACATAGAATATGAATATAAGGATATATAATTCTAAATAAGTTTTTCTACCTTTTGTCATTTTCTACAATAAACTCATCTTTTTCTATAATTGATGAGTATTTAAGATAATTTTTTTCATGCATGAAGATCTAGAATCAACTTCAATATATTTTCATAATCCATTGCATATTAATTATATATTTCTCTTTTCTTGACAAATTATCCAAAAATATTATGGCTAGGATATGATAAAACAATTTTCCAACAAGAATGAACCATTGGATGATAAAAACAACTTTTAATCTCCAAAATTCATCTACAATATAAAAATATTAATATAGAAATATCAAAAAATAATGTTCTTTAAAATTCCTCTAATATCCAAACTGGGAATGGAACCCTAAATTCAGAGGTATTTGATCCCATAGTCTTACATGATAATATTTAACATTCATCTCTAAATAACCTAATTAACTCTTAATTTCTCATACCAAAAATTAATTTCATAATCACATATTCAACATTATAGGTTAATCATTACTATTAATAACATAATTCCCCATAAGTCCAGAATTAAAAATCATATATTCTTCCCAAATATAACCCAACCGTTACTCCAGAAATAAATTCCCATAGTATTCTATTTACTATAATCATATAATTTTCCCAAAATTGTGAACATCTTCAAATATATCATTTATCAATTAATCCCCAAATAATTTTACAATACCAAGGATATACTTTTGAAAAAACATAAATAACTAAAATCAGAATATTCTTGTATAATAGACTATTTAACTAATAATAAAAATAAATACTAACCAATGAATTCACATAGGCTAGTGGTAGGTGATAAATCCTTATTACTCTTTGGTTGTGGGTTTGGTTCTTATAGACTTCTCCAACGTGAAGGGTTCTCACGCATCCTACTGGTTGTCCTTTTTCTAAAACTATATAATTTTTATAACACTTATAAAATTCCCAAAATTAGATAATATCATGAAAAAAAACCAAATAATATTGTAACCTTAAATTTTATTTCATAAATTTCATTTTATATCTTAAAATGAAATATCTCATAATTACCAAATATGTGCATATTATCAAGAAATGTCTTAATGGAAGGATATTGAGACAAAGTCCCTTACCAAGATTTTGATTCCTCACATATGATACTTTTTCATCATATATAATAAACATTGGATAATTTATAATTTATTCAAAAAATATTATATTTTTATTATTACATTTATATCATTAATTACAATGCTATAATAATTAGTTAATTATTTGAGTTCACGTCGAACATTTTGTTGATATTCGGTACTGGAGTCGAAAATGAACATTGTATGATTTTAATAGTCCATGAGGTCAAAATTATATCATCTCTATGATAATATAACATGAAATTATTAACTTTTTATAGATAAATTATACTTATAAATCAATCCATTAAGTATGTTATTGAAAAATGAAAAACATTATAATCATGGAAATGGTAAGATGTACATACGCATTAGTAAACTTTTCCATTTTTCATTGTTAATTATGGGAAGAAGTTAAGTATTATCTTATCCTTAAAAATTTTTCATAAAATAATTAATATTATATTAATAATTTAAATATGCTTATATATATCATACAAGTGAGATAATTAATTAAAATAGTTCGCAACGCTTCATTGAGGTGAGAGTTCACACCTATGCACGAAAGATATTATCATTTTTATGAACATGAAAACTAAGAACATAAATGATATTTATTACCCTATAATGATTTATATTTCATTAATAACACATATGAACATTAATTACCCTATAATAATCAAAAATTTGAGATAAAAATGGTAACAAAATTAGATCGGTTTGTGGAGGTGATAGTTCACATGTACCCACAAATGATTAATTCCTTTCCCATTTAATGGAAGTGGAGTGGATTTAGGTGATCGTATTTAATATAATAATATTTAATTGTATTAAATATATTGGATTTGTTATTCGATCTTGTATTAATAATATTTTAAATAAATTGAAGAAGAAATAAAAGAGAAATACTTAAATAAAAACATTCCAATTCTTTAGATGATTACATTTATTAACACCATAACACCACTGTGAAGGATTTTTTTCCATTAATAATGACTGAAGAATGTTTTAATGGATTATAGTATGGGTTTTGGGATGACCTTGGACAATATTAATGGTATTGGAAGTGTGATTAATAGAGAGGAATGCGTGTTTTTTTATAGGAGATTGGAGGGGAACATTTCGAATTATTAAAAGTATTAAATTTATATAATTTCAATTTCAATTCCAAATGGGTCCAAATAGTTTATCTAGAATATAATAAAATAATAGATCAAAATAAAATCCTCAAATGAATAATCTAATGAAATAAAATTTGAAGATTTTTAGGTGATTCTTTTACCCTTATCTTTTTGTATTAACTACCTATTAACACTTTTGATGATTACAATGATAACAATGTTTCAAACTATTTAGGGGTCAATATAATTATAATAAATAGAAAATGAAACCCATAAATGGAAACAATTATATTTCAACCCTTTTATAAATTTCATGGTGAATATATATTTTTAATAAATTTAAATCATTTAATAAAATATTGTTTATTAAAAAAATATCCTTAATTTCATTTTTGGAGGTATTAATTTAATTTGGATTTGAACACTATAGGAAAAAATTACGTCCAATATTATTATATAAATCATAATTAATATCATATATTTACATAAAAATTTATGGGGACACATTAGCTTACACAAAAAATAATATTTTCAAAATTTATATGATCAATTACCTAATTAGTCAACTACATGCACAAGAATTGTGTTTTTGTTGTGTCTCCCTTTAAGGTATTTATAAATTAATTAAAAATAAAAGATATTATTAATTTAAAACAATTTATTTAAACTTAAATTAAACAATAATAATATAATATAAGGTTTTTTATCCCTATAACAAAATATTATAGATATTAAAGGGAACAGAGTGAAATTATTGATGTTATCTTTCAGAAAAATATTAAAAATGAAAAAATCAATGAAACATGGCACCCTGTTAACATATTTTTAAAATATTGATGGTAATGGATAAACTATAATAATATAATTTTATTATTTCAATTGTTATAGTCATTTTTAATCCTTATCATATTATTTTAGATCTTATTTACCTGATTTTCCCTTATCATAGTGACAATTATTAACAGTGGTTACAATTCATAATGAACAAAAGTAATAGTGAACTATTTATGAAACATTTACCAATTAATTTGAAAAACTAAATCCATTTTTCATGATTAAATTTATCAAAATTATAGAGATTATTTTAGTATTCACACACAAAATGAAATGAAAAATTGTTATTCAAAAAAATCATTATATTTATAAACATGTTTTTTACAGAAAATTCCATAACTAATTTGATATGAATGATCATAATTGGATTTTTATTCATATATGTATACTATTTTTTTCAAATTATTGTTAAATAAAATTTAACATTTAAAATATATGATGAAATATAGTTTTCAATAAAAATTACTACTTTTCACTCTCGATAAGAAAAACATTCATTTAAAAAAATTTAAAAAAATCATTATAAGAAAATTTTGAAATGATGCTTTTAAAAATGATATAATTTTTGAAAACTAAAAAATTTAAAATATATAATATTTATTTATAATATTATCACATAAAAATGTATTTTTTTCATATTATATTTTTTATGAATAAAATTATTTTACTAAAAAATGATTTCTTATTTTTTAAGTGTTGGATTATCCAAGAACATAATTATTTTAATGATCTAAAATCATGATTATTATTCTTCCAATGATTTTTTTATATTATTATATTATCAAAGAAAAAAATTCTAATTGACTAATTTTTTATGTTATAAGGAAAACCATTCACAAGTGTAATGAAATAACATGCAATGAAATAGATCTAACTGTGAATGTTGAGTGACCAAAAAGAAGTTACTACATGTTTTACTCCAAATAATTTATTACACTACAAAAAAATCCATGTTCAGATAAAAAATTGAAATGGTTATTCATTTAAATTCAAGTTATCACATTTTTACTAATCCTACAACATAATGTAGATGAACCTATTTCATGAACAACTATGTTATCTTGTGACGGGTGAGAAAACCTTACCTAAGACTTTTTTTTGACCACATGCCTATATTATAGTGAAAACAATAATAATGTTCCTACTACATGAAAAAATAAGGTTACCAAATGAACAAATGAATTTATCAAGTTTGGTAACAAAGATATCGTATGTTGTAATATGCCTACCATATGAAAAATAAGAAACCACATAAATTAATGTACCACCATATCAAGGGAAACAAATACCTAGTGAAGCAATATACCTACCACATGATTTACAGAAGCATCCATTTGAACTACTGATGTGAACTCATGAAGGATACAACCTACAATACGAGGTAATGAAGCTACCATATTAATAAATAAAGCTAACACAAGAAAAAATGAAGTAATTGAGATAATTGTTGAAAAGATACATTTCATTAGGTAAAGACATGTGATCATGTATAACTTAAGAATTAATGTATTTATAATATCCAACAGCTATATTTTTTTCATTAAATAAATATTTCATTATATTTTATTGCAATGAAAATATTTCATTGGCTACTTAGAGATCTACATATCTATTAAATATAGAAATACTCATGGTTAATATGTAAGGGATGTGAGAATAATATTATTAGTGACTACCTTTTTACTTGATCATACCGATACATAATGAGATCACACTAAAAATTACATGACATACTATTTTATAGATTAATTTATGAATTCTTTGTCGATCCCTTTCAATGACAAATACAAGGAATTATAAAATACAAAAGTTGATCATAATAAGAATAATCAAATCATCAAACTCAATACAATTTTATTTTTTGTTCTATAATATATTTGAAGTTGTGTTATTACACTCTACTGACTATTTATCTTATACTCATGTATTGTTTTGTAGGGTTCTAGAAAGTCTCTCTCATTTCCATTCATCTATTTTAACCCATATAAAAGTTGAAGGTAATCTTTATCTTGGGCTAAAAAGTTACAGTTGTCTTCTTATTGTTGTCACATGTAGTACAGTAGAAGAGGTTTTGTAACCTGGATTATCTTCATAATATTGTTTCATATAAATCCTGATATAGGATAAGGATAAATTTATTTATTAATGAAATTATTCGAAGTGGGTAACTTATAAGTTGAGCATATTAGGCCTTAGATAGTGAATAAAACATTTTTATTTATTATATTATGTGGTTTATTTTATTGTTTTATATATTTTTAAAACAAACAAGTATCAATTTTAAAAATTTATAATAGAAACAAATTACTCTGATATTCAACATTAATTTCTATATTATATACTATTTTTATACTATTAAATCCATTTAAAAATTTAAAAAAGTACAGAAGCATTTTTATATGATTTTGATTATATCTTTGATAGGATTTCTGAAAGATCAACTTATAAACATCTATTTTAGTTATTTGGTTTTTATTTTTTTAAATTAGGGGATTTTATTTTAAATTAATTTATTTAGAAATTCTAATATAAAATTCAATTCGACCACTTTAGAGTTTTCAATTAGGACCAACATTTTGTGTCTGGAAACATTCTTTTCTATTTTCATACTATATATTTTTATCATGTTTTTACGAAAAAAAATTAATTTAATTTTTTTAAATTAGATATTATAGAGGATAAGTTTAAAAGTATTACTACCAATAGACCTTTTATATAAATAGATAAAAACTGTTATTTTTGATAAAAATGGAAATAAACCATGAGAACATAACTATTGATATTTTAAATCTATAAAAGATAAATATAAAATCCCCAAAATAGCAAGAAAAAAATGGTATTATGCTGTTAGTGATGCTTACAATTCAAAAAATAAATCACAGAATTATTAAATACATAAAATGTCACGTATGATAAATTAAATATGAAAATATATTAATTTATTCTAGCATGTATCAATGATTTAAAGATATCATAAAAACTACGATTAACCATATAAAAATAATGTTGGATAGAGATAAAGTTAGATGGGTCTAGATATTCTTACCAAACTAGTGGAGTGGTAGTATATTTATCTTATAGAATCAAATTATATATGTAAATTTTATATAGAGAATATTTTTTGAAGTCTCATAATTTATGTGGATAAACTAAATGTGAATAAATATTATGATGTTTAACTAAAGGGAATTACGGTTAGTTTAAAGATAGTAGAGTCAATGTTAAAATAGATAAATTGAAGATGATAGTTTGAGTGATGATGAATCACCTAAATATATTAATGAGGAAATGGAATCCATAGAAAGGATATTAAAAATATTATATGGGAAAATAAATTCTTCAATAAAAATTTAATATAGGAAAATATGATTGAAAAGTAAATTGGAAAAAGGAGAATCAAATAGTTCTAGTGACCTATTATGATTGAAAAATAAAAAGACATATCAAAGCAATATATCAAAATTTTAAATATAATAAAATTCATCATGATAAAGCTAAAATTATAAATAAGTCTATGAAATATTCTGGGGGTACCTTTGATGATAGATCAAGTGACTCTGTCTCGAGCAAAGTACACAAAAATTGATTTTGCTAACATTTTCTTGATGATAAACACATTTGTTGTATAAAATGATATTCTAGGATCTTTCTTTCATATTTCCAATCAATATGAGAATGAAAATAATTATGAAAACATAAAAAATGATGATTTATTTTATTAATATAATATTAAAAATATATATTCTATGTACTTAATAATTAATATAAAATTTTAACGAGGTTTTAATATTTGATTGTGAATTTTTATATGACTTTTATATTGAGATAGACAAGAAATATCAGTTATTAAAATAAAAAAATTGAATAAAAATGTATAATGTGAAAATCAATGTAGATCTGGAAAGGTTTATAAATGTTTTAGAATACATGAATATAAATCATTATAAACAAACCAAAACCATGTATACAATCGGAATTGGTTACCAAATTGGATAATATAAAATTTACAGATAAAATTTTTTGTATCTCAAATTCTGCCTACATTGTAAGCAATTCCAATTCATTAGTACCTAATAATGATTTTATTTTTGGAAGACTAATTTTTTTAACCAGTTAAATTGTTTGGATTCCTAAGTCTTTTATTAATAAAATTTTTAGACCCAAGAAAATATGGGTACCAAAATAATTTTTGGTTTCATTAATATCTTTGAAACCAATTTGAAGAGGGAGAGTAAAAAAATATTGTATCAGAATTGTGCATGTTTTTGAAACATCATTGAGTATTATAATAGTATTAATAATATTATCATGGTAAATGGTGGAAATGCCAATTTTGGTGAGAATACCAAAGAATATATAAGTATACATAGTAAAATTAGTTTTTCTAGGTCTATTTTTATTATTTAAGACTTATTTGTTGATCGTTTAAAATATAATCATCTTGTCATCTCATGTTTTTTTATTATAGTTATCATGGTAAATTGGAGAAAAGATATTTTAAAAATTATTATTATTAAAATATAATATTTTATAATTCATTTAGAAATTATAATGTTCACGAAGTTGATTTAGATTCAATATATTCTTAAATTATTTACTATTTGGGTTCTTTTAAAAAGAATCTTTGATATGTAATAGGATATTTTGTCACTAAAACCTTCACTCACTTATAATTCTAAATAGGAAATGATTAGTTAAGGATTTTCCTAAACTAGAATTATCAATATACAAATTCTATATCCAATGTAAAAAAGGAAAACCACATAAGATATCTTTCAAACTAAATAAATAAGTGTCAAATTCTCAACCCCTATAGATGGTTCATGTGGAAATGTTTGTACTGTCTAAAGTATTTATTTAAAATTGTAATAACTATGATTATGTTATAGTTGATGAAAATTATATATATATATATATATATATATCATGTCATTATTTTTAGATCACAAATGTTAATCATATTTCTATTTTTCAAAATAAGGAAAATGAATATAATAATGTAGTAGTCATTCTATTATGAAATTACGAAGTGATTATGGTCGTGAGATCAAAAAATTATGAATTTGAATCATTATTCTCAAAACATGGGTATAATATAAAATTTGATACTTCTAGGAATAAACTACATAATGGTGTTATGGAGAGAAGATATTTTACACTTTAATAAATTTCAGGGACCAAGGATAATTTGTATGACCTAATTATTTATTTTGGGGAAGAAGCTATTAATATAGCATTCTAGATTATAAATATAATTCTTATTAGAAATATTTTAAATAAAATTCCATAAAATTTATAATATGGATTAAAACCAATGGTTAATTACTATATATTTTTTAAAATATTTTTTTAATATAAATTTTTGTTTAGACAATTTTTTATCTATAAGAGGTGAAAGAAAAAATCCATGGCTATTAAACATCTTGTAAAACATATAGACTGTTGAGTAAGGGAACCAATTTTATAGAATGATTTTTAATTGTAATATTTGATGAAATAGAACAACATGAACCTATTAATTATTTATTAATATTTGTGGATTATCTATAAAATATGAATATTAATTCCTCTAACAAACCTTGTGATAGTTTTGTGATACCTTTCATTGAAAAATCACCCAATATAAAGAATTATTTGAAATATCCCGATGGATATAATTTAACACATAGTATTATTTCTAGAACCATTATGAATCCAAGAGATCCAACCATAGATTTGATAGATGGAGATCTGGATAGAGAAACTACACCAACATTTTCTCCTATAAATCTTATTGAACATAATTCATTCTTGTCAGAGAATAATTCTAATAACATGAATGAGGAAAAAGATGTAAAATTATATGTACTAACTATTAAATAAGTGTTTAGTCGATTTTAAAGGAAAAAGTATAGGAATAAGAGAAATATGTCAGGAATGCCTAACCATTGTCACTAAATGAATGTTTAAGAACAATATTGATGAGTATGGAACTGTAAATAGAAATGAAGATAGAATATTCAAACAACAGTAGATTCATTATGAAGGTATTAAATATGTATAAACTCTTTAACCCATTTCGTTAAATAATTCCATTTGAATGTTTTTGTCTTATATAATAAATTTTATTTGAAAATTATTTCAGATAGATATCACGAGTTCTATTCAAAATGGTTATATGATTGAGGCAATGTTTCTGAATTAACTCTTGGATTTTAAAATTCCCACCTTATAAATCATGTTTTTAAATTAACTAATGATTTTGATTGTTTAAAAAAATCTCTTGGATTTTGGTATGAAAATATTTGGTAATTTTTCCTCTATAGATAATTCAAAACGTACAGATGATCCTAGTCTAATTATTAATAGAGTTCCTAATTATATTTTAGTTCTTCAAATCTATGTTGAGGATATAGTTTTTGGTTCTTCCAAATACAATATGTGTAAATAGTTTTCAATAATGGATCGAAATTAATTTTAAATGAGTTTAAGGGGTGTGTTTAATTTCATCATTGGTTTTAGAATTTTCCAAAATATAAAATGAGTCATTTAAAATCCACACAAGTACAGTAATGTTATATTAAAATTATTTTATATGGATTGAAATAAAGGTAGTGATACACTAATGAGTAAAATTTAAAAGTTCAATCATGATGAAATTGGGAAATCTATTGATAAATCATGTATAGAGGTATTATTGGAATTTTACTATACATAACTATTAGCCAACCATATATTTTGTTTTGTGTATTCATGTGCATACATTTTATGAAAAATAAAAATAAACGCATTTGAAATGGTGGGGGGAATAAAATATCTCAAATATAAAACAACTTTCGGATCATTTTACTCAACAAGATATAATTTTTATTTAGTTGTTAATTTAGATTTAGATTTGGTTGGTTATAAATTTGATAGAAAAATCACCTCTAGAACCTGTAATTTTTTTTGGAAAGTCTTTCGGTTTATGGTTTAATAAAAAATAAGAAATTTGTTTCATTTTCTAATGTAGATGATAAGTACATAGATTCAAGTTGTTTTTTTACATTGATTTTAAGGGTAAAACATGCAATGCAAGAATATATATAACATTATTTTCATGTTATTATATACCATGATAATACAAGCGTAATAAATATCTATTAAAATCGTGGACCACATTCCAGGAATAGATATATTGATATAAGATATATTTTTATATATATATCTTATTTAAAAGGGGAAAATTACTCTTTAAATTATTGTTATAGAATATTATATTTCTAACATATTTACAAAGCCCATGAATATTGAGATAATAAATTATATCAAAAATGAATTAGGAATGATAATAAATTTCCATATCATTTAGTTATTTCCATCTCATACATTTTTGAAATTATCTTTAAATATGTTACCTTCTCTATGTAATCATGAAGTATAGATCCCATGGTTTATTAAGTGACCATGAATGTTTTATTCATAAAGATAATAATTTAACTATGACTAGTTCGTCACACAGACCCAATGCATACCAGGAAACATTACACATTGGGTCACTATA
This sequence comes from Viscum album, assembly GCA_963277665.1. Classification (NCBI taxonomy): domain Eukaryota; kingdom Viridiplantae; phylum Streptophyta; class Magnoliopsida; order Santalales; family Viscaceae; genus Viscum; species Viscum album. The sequence goes on along the minus strand of OY728157.1, from coordinate 231,965,267 downwards.
CCTAACTTGAAACTTAATTCAAATGGTCAATATACTTAAATGATCTTTTTCTTATGCATAGTATACTTATGATTATTCCATAAAAATTAGACCTACAATGCCATTTTTTTACAAATCCGTAGTTAGTAACCTACTTTTTTATTCTATTTTGAAATTTTTTTATGTCATTTTGTTGGGATTTTATATTTGTATATTATTATTTTATATCACTAAATTATTGAAATAAAATTACAATAACAATTTTAACCAACGTTTTTCATTTCTTCAAAAAACCTTTCATATTTTAAAATCTATACCTTATCTTAAAACACATATTTCACAGAACTGAATCTCAAACTAAAAATATAAATTTTTTGAAGTGAAGCATTAGAATGTAGGGGATGAAAAATGATCATAGTGACACACGGCTTCATAAAGTATCTCCAAAAAAGTGATCAACGAATGATAATGGTATCATGTACGTTATAGTGAAACTTCCCAACCCACATTTAATAGATTGAACATTATATAATGGAAAATTCAAGGATTATCAATAGATATACTCACAAATATCACAAGTATAAAAATTGATTTAGATTCAATGAGGAGATGATTACTTTATAGAATATCAAAATCTCTTCTATACAAGGCTGATTGAGGAATTCTATGTGAGTTTGGAATTTTTATCTAAAGTGAAATGATACACAATTCAAGAAATTATAAATTGGGTCGAATTTGTGTTATCCAAAAAACTAGAGGTAGTGGGATTAAAATTACCTCATAAGTGCGAGCTTGATTATTACCAAATATCATACACTATCAACCAAGCCTAAATTGAATATCAAAATATGCATGAATATATTGTTTGTAATGAAACATCCAAAAGACTAATGGAAGTGGAAGATAGAAGCAAATATAGATTATTGGATATAATCATTCAGTATTTGAACTGTATTAGAAATGATGATTTTTGAATCCTAAGGAACTGGGATCTTTTCTTCTTGTTCTTATTGAAAAATGGATTTGAGAACATTTTTTGTAGATAGGTGACGATCACTTGAACAAGTTGTATAAGACCTCTTCCATTTTTAATTATCTTCCATATCTAATGTTTATATCAACTGTCTTGAAATTAAATGGTCTAGTTATTCCGGGTGATGAAGAGGTATCCTCTTCATATGGGTTTTTTTCTGACTTAAATTAATTTCATACCTATGAGATTAAATTAGATTTCTTGTAAAAAGGAATAGATGACTGAAATTGATAAGTTATATAATATTTTTGAACTTATAAGATATCTAGTTATAATATGGGATCTAATGGATCTATTTATTATTCCAGATGAAATTTTTTATATATTTTCAAGAGTAAGTGGTAGATGAATAACAAGAAAAAGAAAAGTATGATAATTAATAATAGATAAAGATAGCAGATATTGATGAGGATGTCAGGGGGGCCCATTAGGATGATATGGATATAAATCATGTAACATCATTTTGACATCCTAAACCTCATATTACTTTACAGAGTATTGTAGATGAGGTAAAAGATGGAGGCCTTTCTGAAACTGATTTTTAGTTCAATGTTTTTTTAGGAATAACATGATTAGGATAATTTTGGTGACTCTAATGTGTCATAAGACAGTTCAAAAAAGTCTCCCATGATAGGTAGCACTCCTAGATCCATCATGTTAGATTCACCTACTAATGGGAATAATTTCAAGGGATCGACATTATTATTCTTAGACTATTATAAGGCCAATGACGTGGATGATAAATGAGGTAGTACGCCATAGGTTGGTAGGCATTCCTTTCATTATTTTCAAAGGTATTTGGGAGGAACCATGATAGTTGAGATGGAATATCATAATGGACTTTAATTGTCTCCAAAAAGGCCTTTTATTAATCATGTTTTAGAATTTTTCTTTTTTCCAACTCATTTAATGATTTATGAATCACTCAAGGATGTAAATGAACTAGCCCCAATTGGATTAATCTTCACATATGTTAATTCAGATGATATGGATGTTTTTTAATGCTAAATTCCTATATATGATATCTATATATATTGATTTTGAAGATGATTTTTGAAATCCATATTATGACCCATATTCTTTCATACTAGTTTTCACTTCTTCTACTCAATCCACATCTTATATAATAATATACTATTACAATGACCTCGAAGCAGATATAATGGGGTTATTATAATATTATTTTTCTTTTCTATAATTTGTGGATCCAGTAAATGATGTATATTTCTATAGGGTACCGACCTTATCCATTACTCATATTCTACCTATATTCAATCATATAATTTAACTGATTCAACAGTAGAATGAGTACTTGAAATAATTTGGAGGTTCTTTATAAGAAACCCAACTCATATATGATGTTTCAGCTAGACCAAATGTATATTAATTTATTTTTCAGGCATCTACATCTACTACCCCACCTATTACATCTCATGTTCCATCAACTGATGAAGATATAATAAAATGAATCATAATGTATAGGCTAAATGTTGTGTTTTATGAGGTTATAAAATAAGGGGAAGAAGATAGTGAAGATTTTTAAAACTCTATTGTTTAAAATTTGGTGTTGTTAAAAATGGATTTCAAAAATACTATAAGAGATGGAGAGAATATTAAAAGATCCATGGGTTTCTATATCAAAAGGATCTTCACCAATTCAGACCTCAAATATATGTTTAGATTATTGGATAGAATTGATCACGCCAGTATAGACCCACTATTTTACGTCTCAGGTTGAAAAGTTATAAATTCCCACTCTGATTCTAGAAGCCTTAATATAAAAAAATCATATTAATTCCTAGAAATGAGACATGGATATAGAGTAGTCCGGGATTTTACTAGCTTTATCTAACTCAACATATAGATTACTCCAACCAATATCCTTGTATTTGAAAATTCCATGTCTTTTTTCTTCTTATGTATCACTTCCAACCCAACAATCACAACTTTATCTTCCATCTACCTTCCAATATAAAGATCATATATATCTTTATGAGTTCATATATGTGACATATTTGACATTTTATTAATATTTCTCAAAGGGAAACACTCTTTTTAATAAATGTTTTATCCCTTTTGATATTAATATAATGACATTATTGATATTTATTGTTTACCTATTATTAATTATTTTAGTCTTTCATTTTTAACATGAAATTAAATTTTTATAATACTAAAAAGAGGAAATCATTGTGCACAAAAAATTGTGCATGGAGGAGAATTTGTGAAATTAATTGAATAAGTTAAGGAATTTATTGATATATGCAATTCATTTAATTTTATATGTCAGGATTTGTGATCTTAAAAAAGATAGGGATTTTTTGATTAGTCTAACAAACATCAACTATTAATTAAATCAAACCAAAATTATTATATTTTTAATTAATTTATTATTTTATGATAGTAAACATTTTTCTAGCAAAAAATTTGGAATTGAGTACATATTGATGTTAGTGTGACTTCATAAAACATGTATAATAAACATACCCTCTGATCAAATTGAATTGATCAAGATGCTCAAGTGAACACGTAGATTTTACCACACATTTTAATCAAACTAAACTCATGTAAAATAAAATTACCATTTGTTTTATGAGGAAAAATTATCAAATTCATGAAGTACCCATGACTTGAAATTTAACTGATCCCATGTGTACTGAACCTACCACAAGTTGAAAAATAAAATACCTTTTAAACTACAAATTTAATAAATGGATATTGAGTAGATTTTATATATGAAATGTAATTTATGTTTTTCTATATTTTTTTGACCATACGAATAGTTACCTATAGTAAGAAAAAATTAAGTGATCTCATGAAAAGAAAATTTTATTGCTTTAGTGAAAGAATCTACCTGAAGAAGTAATATTCCTACAGCATGACGGAGATAATCCACCACATAAATCAATGTACCACCACATGAAGGAAGAATAACACCTTGGGAAATAAGGTTCCAACCTCCTAAATAAAATATTATACATTATAAAATAGTAATGTGACTGAATGAAGGATTCAATCTACATTATGAATTAGTGAATCTAATGCATGAATAAATCAAGTTCCCATAATAGAAAATTAAGTTACCATGCCATGCAACTATGGGAAGTAACAATCCTAATGTAATGATGCATTTAGTAAAAGAAATTGATTATATATAACATAATAATTTAATTAATTCAAATATCTAGTGGATATATATTTTTATAATTAATTGAAGATTCAATTCATTTACGAATATAATGATTTTATTTCAATGACTACATTGAATGGATATATTTATAAGATATTTAAATACTCATGGAAAATATATTGAGATAGTGAGAATAAAAGTGTGGGTGAATATATATGTGCTTCTGACATACTATTATATTGAAATCTATTTTGATATTCCACGTCTCTTTTTTCTTTGAATCTATCTAAGAAAACATGGTAGATCTATTTTAATGACAAATTCAATAACTTTTGAACAACTAAATTTGATTAGACTAAGCTACACCAATAATTCACACTCAAATATTTTATCATTCTTTTATATATTTCATTTTATGAATTATTTATTACAGACTATTTATTCTTCAATGGATACTATTGTATTGTATTAGAGAGTGTTACACACACTCCCTCGTTTAATTTCATTGTTCTCCCACATTAAATATTGGAATATGATATTTTTCAGGGCTACATGTTTGAATTTGTTATAGTTAAATTATCCCAAATAGAACACTAAAAGAGGTTATGTATCAAGGACAATCATCCCATAGTTGTTTCTTGTAAAACATTATCGAGGTTGTGTATAATTTTATTCTATAATAAACTGATTTCTAGGTTGTGACTTCCACGTGGGGAGGACTAGGTCTCAGATTGAGATGGAACCACTTATATTTTTTCTATAGTGTGATATCTAATTTTTTACTCTATTTTTAAAATAAACCAATATTGATACTATATTTATAGTTAAAAACTCAGATAGTTGTCTTTAATAATTTCCTTATATAAAATGTTTGATAGTAGTAAATCTATTTCAAAAGATGAAAAAATTTTATAACATATTTTAACCATGTTTTGATCAATCTTCATATATAATTTCAGAAATATAAAATTATATAATTATACTAATTTTTTTAAAATTGATGTATTTGTTTAAATTAGAGGATATATATTTAAATATTTTTAAAAATGAAATTTTAAATGGAATGTCAATTAACCCCATATGAAGTTTTAAAATAGCACCAACACTATGCATTAATAAATACATTTATGTTTATTATAAAATTTTTATATATATTTCATATTGTAGTTAATTTAATTAATACCCATAAATTCAATATCTAGGATATAACTGTCATATTTAAATAATAAATTTTTGATTTCTATTTAATCTCGGTATTTTGAATCCTATACTATATCTATCATAATCATTATTTTAATATCTCATGTTATTACATTCTACCAAATTTATTAAATTTCATATGAAATATTTCTCCTTGATATTGGCAAAAAATATTTTGAAATTTGAAAATACATTTTTTGAAATTTCACATCATAAAAAGGCTTCATAAAATTCCTCTTGAAAATAGTGTAATTTAAATGAGAGGGTCATCTAGAATAACACATATTGGGTTTCCCAAGAAGATAAAATTCCAAGGAATAAAAAATATAGATTTCAATGTAATATTAGTTTCTAGATAATAATAGATATTGATAAAGAATATTCATTATATGAAAATGAATGACTATGAGAAATTCAAAAATCACAAAACCATGAACTAGAGAGGCATTAAAAGGATAATCAGTTCATTAAAAAAGATGTTGATGAAATAATTTTTTTATGATCCTTTTACTAGAATTGGTGAATTTATTTTACATCTATTTTATGAACATATGGAAATATACTTACTTTATTATTATATTTTCATCCTTTAACCAATTTCCACTACAATCTAAAATTTTTCACAAAATAATGATTATTCCATATTTATTTTTCCTGGTTGAAGCATTAAAATCTACCTTTTACATATATTATAAATCGAAAAAATGATAATATGTTATTCCACTTATCTTCAGACATTAACCAAAACCAAAATTGTATGAAGTAGATAAGATAGTTCCCAAAATTATTAAACCATATTATGAAGAAATAATGTCTTAATCTATAAAATTCAATAATAATACAAAATATATATTTATAATTTTTCTTTAAATAAAATCAATCACTATTAAATTCTCATACAACAAATGTATATACCCTAATTAAAAGATATTCATGATATTTCAATCATTTCCTTAGGTAACCCGAATCACTAGAAATATATATTAAAATTATATATTCTTCTAAAAGATAATGTAACCTCTTTAAGAATTAAAATCCCATCATATATAATAATATTTTTTACCCTTAATCATATAATGCTCCCAAAAAATATTGTGATCCACTACTGAAGTAACAGTAATCACATAATTAAAAAAATCACATATCAATCACATAGTTACCTATATTATAAAACACATGTTCCCAAATAACAATTAATTAACTCAATGTAAAAGATCATAATACATAAAGGTTATCAATACCATTAAAATTATATTTACAAAATTAAATCAAATCTTCTTCCAATAACCTTTTCAAGAAAACCCATACAAAACCCAAGGATTATATTAACATAAAATTATCCCAACATACACTTAATCATCTTAGATTTTCATCCCTTAAAACCTCAAAATGGTGTATATTCATTTCAACTTAAGATAAACATTAGTGATATAAAACAATGATAATATCTATAATTATTAATTCAACCACTAATTAAAACAACCTAATCTCTATGTTTATCTAAATATTTCCTTTGATACATATTATAGTGGATTGAAACCTCACTCCATAAAAATGATTGTAATAACATTTCTAGATCTTATACCAATAAATGTTACAAAATTTTATCCATAAAAATATAAAAACCCATAAAAATTATTTCAGCACATACATACCCAAAAAAAATTGTTTTATTATTTTTTGTAATTATGAGAAACTTGTTCACATGGACACTTAGAAGGTACAACAATTTTCACTAAAAAATTTATTTTTTATAAATACATAGATTCATTATTCTAGGTAAATTCTATATCAAGATATGAGAATTTTCATTTAAAAAGTCATCGTTAATCCCTATGAAATTTTATTTAATATTTTTGTATGTACATAACCATTCTATGTAAGGGACATGGAAGAACTTAGTTTTCTAGTCTACTAAATAACAAGGAAACCATTGAAATATTTACCATTATAACAATATTATTAGATAATATGAAATAAATAATATCAACATGAAAAAAACATATTTTTCCAAAATGAAAAATATTAGAACCAACCCATATCATGAAAAATAAGGCCTTTTAGGAAATATATATCTTTATATTTTTAACTTTTTGTTAAACTTGTGTAAGAAATAACTAGATACTAGTTAAATAAATTAGATAATCAAATCTAGTTTACTCCATCAATCATTCCATTGAAGATAGTGACCATTACCCAATGCGTTGGATAGTTATAATAGGGATCACCCATCATATACTATATATAGAGCTTACAAATTCATCATATATAATTCATAAGTACAATATAATTAATTAAACATTTTATTCATTCAAAATTTCCACAAATATTTTTTGTTTAAATAAAATATGAAATATTTTAAATGAGAAAAAATTATGAAATAATAGTCTAATCACTTAGTGGAAGTGTTGACATTGGAGACATTAAAATAAATCAATCTTTTTAATTTTTTTAAAAAAACATAGTAAAAATACTCCCATTTAAAAAAATTGAATTCAAGCGAAAATATATATAATATTTCATTTAAAAATAATATATATTATTATATGTACATCCATAAAATTATTCTAAGAATATAGACATGGAATAAAAATTTTCCTAATATATATCTATAAACATCTAAAATGAGGTGTTATGTTATTGTGTCCCTTACACTGAGTTTGACTAATCATGTATGTTACTTTTATTCCTTAATAAAAAATATTTTCAACTTATTTACATTATGTGGAACCTTATTCAATTATATTATTCATTTTATTTTATTTATTACCATGTTATATATAATCTTTTAATTAATTCACATTGGATCATATGATGATATTCGGGTCATATTTCAAAAATGACCTTATAAGATTAATATGGTCAAAGAGTTCATTTCTCCATCATCTCTAGAATAGTTAACATCAAGTTGTTATCATTTTTATATAAAAATTATATTTATATAACAAACCCTGAAATATTGTTTTGAAATATGAACTACGTTATAATCATAGAGATAGTAGGACATACCTACACATGAGTAAGGTATTAATTTTCAACAATCATTATAGAGAGAAGTTAAGTATATGTTTATATTTATAAAAGTATAATTATAACAAAAAATATATATTGTTACATTGAATATACTTATATATACCACACATGGGATGTAGTGATGAAAAAAAATTACATTGCTTCATGGACATGGTAATCCACATGTGCTCATTAACGGCACAATAAATTTTCAGTGAATGGAATGATATAAAAATATATAAAATTTTATTTAAAAATAATGTTAATTATTTAAGTAATTTCATATATATATATATATATATTAAATTCATAATTATAATTATTCAAGATAGGTAGTGATCGAAAACAAATTACATCGCTTCATGAGGTGGTAGTCCACCATACAGAGGAATGATGGTCACATTTCCCATTTAATAGGAGAAGGATATGTATGTAGATTATTAAATTAACATAATGAAATATAATTTTATAGGATATAATGATCTTATTATATAATCATGATGGAATTATATATGAATCTAGTAGAAGAATAAATAAAACTAGAACATTCGGTTAAAATTTATAAGTCTTATTTTGACAACCTCAATTAATTTAAGCCCTAAACCTTATTCATTTGGTATTATTACCAATCCAAGACCTATATAATTTTTTTTATGGATGTCATTAATTTATTTTGATAGGTATAATAAAATACATTAATCTCCTTATGTGTGGATATAAAAGGATATGGGTGCCCCTATATAGTTGATGGAAAGACAATATTGGAATTCATAAAAATATAAAATTAATATAAATTAACAGTCATGTTAAAATGGGTCAAGATTTATATAATTATACTATAGTGTGAGGATTATTTGAAATATTTTCATCCAATAATATTTTTACATGTCTAGGTTTTGTTTTCACATGTATCTTTTTTTAACCCCCGTTGAACTTTAGACATTTGTTGTTATAATAAAGGTTTTTACTCTATAAGGGTAAAAATATTTTTTATAAAATAAAAATTATTCAATAAATGTACTATTTTAGATATCTTATACCATATCTCAATAACATTATGAGTAATACAATTTAATGAATTTTAAAATAATTAATAAAATAAAACATTATTGTCTTTTTTGAACTATTCATTTGATTTGAATTTGGAAACTACATGAAAACAATGGAATTAGAATATAATCAATTAAAAAATCCATAATATGATATATTTACCAATAAAATTATGTATACATATTATCTTAACAAAATAATATTACTTTTATTATTTTTAAAATCATTAAATTCATTCTTATAGTAATATCAAAGGCATTGTGATAGTGTTGTGTAAGTATTTTTGGTAATTAATTATTTCTAAAAATTATAAAAAATTAAAATTATAAGAAACAATTTTTGTTTCTGTTATGAATCTATAACCTATCATAAGGTACCTTTACACATATCAGAAAATATTATTGATCTTAAAAAAATGTGAATTTTGTTTATTTCATCTTTCACATAAATATTATAAATGTAAAAATCAAATAAATAAGAACCCAATATGACATATTTTCAAAACATTGACGAATATAGTGGAACTCCACTAATAAAATAAGTTAAATGAATGTTTTAGGCTCATTTTTAGTCTATAATATTATTTTATCCTTAATTTCCCAATTTTACCTAACTATGAGAAAACTTATTTACTATTTTTTCTATTAGTTACCAAAAATAATAGGGCCCTATTTTCCAAAATTGGGACTCATGATTCCAAATATGGAATCCAATTTTAAAGATTCAACTTTTTAAAGTGGTAGAAATTAATTTTGGATTGAAATGAAAAACCCAATGAAGAATAGTTCTTCGGAAAATATGACTTTTTAAGTCCGAAAATGTATTTATACCAAATTTAAAAATAAAATTGAATAAAATAAAATTAATTGTATTATTATTAATAAAAGATATCAATTTTAAATTTAATTTTATTTAAAAAAAATGGACCTCTATAAATTCCTGATACAAAAATAGAGTTTCCTATAAGAATCAGTATTTTTTATTACTTGCTATAAACAAAGTGATAATATTGAATAAAAAATGAAATTTATAATACATAACATAACAATATAAATATATTTTTTGGTTATTTGAAAAACATTTATGTTTAGCCATGTTTTTATTAAAATATCCAATGTTTTTGAGGATATAGTTCTTTCCAAATTTCCTGAGATTGATCATTTGGTTTTTTTAAAATTTATATATGATAATCCTCTAGTTGATGGTTTTCAGAAAAATTCTATTCATTTATAGTTATATAAACCAAAAAACTTATAATAAATTCACATGATTTTATTTTAATCGATTTCAATTATCAAAAATCTACATCAATTAAATATTTAAATATGATAGTTGAGGATACAAATAAGTTTTTACCTAGAAACTAATTCATCCAAGATAGTAACCCCATTTATTATATGATTGTATATATAGGAAAACTTTTAAAAATTAGAATTCTAAGTAGGGATTAATGTGAGCATCATAAATTCCTATCACATTTTATTCCTCCTAAGGAATTTAATTACATGGTTCATAGGATTTTTAAATGTTCTATACAAGAATAGCTCTATCAGTTTGAGTGGAATCACACATTCACACTATTTTAGAGTCCTAAATAATAGCATCTAGTAGGATAAAATTTTGTTTTTTAATAAATATTATGTAAATGGAACTATTTTAGGGAATTAGAAATCGTTTTTTGTTATGGGTTCTTATTTGTAACAAGTCATAGACTATAGTGAGACTTCGTTACAAGTTTCTAGGGTTTTGTTTAATTGAAATGTACTATCCTTTTTCACACACCTAAATTAGAATTTATTGCAAAATTATTTTTAATGTGATCTTCTTACTGGTTAATTTTATAGTGAAGTTTTTATTGATCAACCCCTAGGTTTTGGAAATGATAAATTTCTAGAACATGTCTATAAACATATCAACATAGTATATGGAATTAAAATAATCCCCAGGGGAACGATATAATATATTAATAATATTTTTAATTCCAAATAAGCTTTTAGTGGAATATTTTTTCAAGAAATTTTTATCATGAATGTTTTTTAATAGACTATTGTTGTTCGCATTTATGTCGAATACATTTTTTTCAATAAATAAATATTATTTTGATGATTTTCAAAACATATCAACATAGAGTTTGAAAAGACCATGATAGTTAGACATCACATTACACTTGGTTTCCAAATTAATCATAAACCTATGGGAATTATTTTAACCACACATTAACATATTAGATATTTATTAACAGATTTGGTTTTAACAATACTTCAAGTATAATTACACCAATAGGAACCTCAAGAAAATATATCATGATGAATCTAGGAAATTGATTAATCAAAAACCATATATAGTGATTATCATAATTTTATTATATCAAATAGATAATCCAAAATAAATTTGTTTTCTATTTGTTAATTGTAATTATTTATAGAAAATTATATGGTGTCACATTTAAAATTTATTAAGAATGTTTTATTTTATCTTATAAGTACATCTGATCTTGTCCTATGTTTTTTATCCAAAACATAATTTATCATTAGTTATTTATTATATGTTGAAAATATATATTAAATGTTATATTTTATAGGTTATTCTATAATATTTATTTTATTAGGAGATGCCTTATATTCTTAGTCTAATAAAAAGTAACACTCAATTTTACATTTATCTACTTGTGCTAAATTTTTGGTAGTTGAATGTATTCTCACTCATGTCTTGTTGATGTAGCACAAACTCATTGATTTTGGTTTTATTTTCAGTCAAAATCCAATTCTATATGATATCAATAGAAATCATTATTTTTCAATTAAACTAAATCATCGCCCAATTATAAATAAAATATATTTAATACCCCATTTTCAATATGAGCAATCAAAAAAAGAAGATATTGTTCTTGATATTATATGAATAGGGGATACTATTACTGATATTTTCATAAAAATTTAAATATTTATATATTTGAATATATTAAATACACATTGGGAATGATCAAATTAAAAATAAATTAAATTCACTATTTCTCACTCTATCTCCCAAAATTGGAAAATTACTCATGAATGGAGGGTATATTTCCATTAATAATTGTTAATTTAGTTATTTTTTGTTTATATTAATTAATAATGGTTTAATAAATTTTTCTATCCAAAATTAAATTTAACAAAATATTATTTTTAATATGAAATTTACAAAAAATTTAGTGTACTACCGCATCACAATTTTTCACCCAATACTGTAGTTGGACGGTTGATCACTGTGCCTTAGGCACACCTCCCTACATACAAAAGGTAATCATCTAGAAGTGAGGGTATGAGAGGTGATAGTGGGGAGATTATACCATATATTGGTGACAATAATAATGGTCCATATATATATATATATTAAGTGGAAGAAGGACCAAAAATCAGCAGAAGAAATTGTACAATCTCAAAAGAACCATAATCAATAGAAGCAGTAATAAACCAGACCCAAGGAAAACTATTTATTGATAAAACATTCCTCAATAGGTCATAAAAACAATGGACATGTAGGGTCTGTTGTGGCTGACCATATTAGTATATTCATATAAATCCTGCCAAAACAAAAAGGAAACTTCATCTTTATGCAAGAATTGTGATGGTCTTTTTCAATCCATCCAATGAAAAAGGTATAACATAATCCCTATCATCTAGATCCATATTCTACTACCTTACCTAATCTTAGATACAAAATGTCTAAACACTTCTGGATGGGGTTGTTTAGGGTGTAAGAATACTCCCAGAATGCCACCATGAATGTATGCATATCATGCATCAATGATTATATAGGTATATTCTAAATGTAAATAGAATTAAAAACATGAACATTGGTTAATTAAACTTATTACCTTGTTCTCAATAGACACAAGGAAGTGCCTATCTTCTTCATCTAATAATGAAATACGACTAAAAATGTTCCCCCAAATATATATATTTGACATATGTTACATGTATGAATATATATATATTTAGAGGTGAGGATCCATGTTTTAGTGACCAAGGAATCCCATAATGAGTATCATATATGTAGAACCTTTGTGTGCCACCCATAATCATGTCACCAGCACCTTGTTCCACTAATCAAACATATAATGTCTCGTTATTATGACTGTGATATGAGTTGAAAGTCCCTCATACCTCTATATAAATAGACTATGTCTTCAAAGTAGACTGATGACTATGTAATAGTGAAATATTTCCTCAAATATATAAATATTCATTGGCTTGACAACCAAAATCTTGAGGCATGCTGATATATGTCATCCCATAATCATGGGCCAGTATCCTAATGCATAAAAAAAGCCTCATCCACAAACTAATACTCTCAAAACCATCATGTAATGGTCTATTTCTATCAACATAGCTTTCTATAGTGAGATACCCCAATGAATTTTATGTTCGACACCATCCCATAAGCATCATATTTAATGGGGGAATCCACAAAAAATGAGTAGTCAAAACCACACAATCTAATTTTGATCAATGTTCACATGTATCAAGTGGATTTTGGATAAACAACTGTGGAAAGAATTCACCAAAAAACCTAATTCTGATCATTCATCATATCATTTCTCTATGAAAATGTCACTAAATTATGATGGACTACACTAACTCAAATCACACAGGTCATGACCATAATGTGAGACCTTATCACCTCAATCAGAAAACCATGTTGCATAAACCTGATGATCATTATCACCATATGGCCTAATACAAGGCCACCCTAATGATTATATAGTATAAATATAAGTGATTAACATCTCAATCATTGTTCCAATATCATCATGTCCCAATGGATCCAATAAAATCAATATAAAAAATTCAATTTAAATAATGAAACACTTTTTCATAATATTTCCAATCTAGTACAAGCCCCTTACCTAGATAAAGCATTCGTAGTGAAGTAAGATCATGCACCTTTACATATCACATCATCAATTGAAAAATTTAAAAACTAGAATATTTTTATTTAGGTCCTCTATTGGAATACACAGATAGAACATATAAAACATACCTCAAACAACCACAAAATAATGGATAAATCTAAAAACCTCATACCTAACTCTAGAAATAACATTCTTATCGGATATCATACCCTAACTTAGTCCAAAACATTATAAATAGATGTTTTAGACAAATATGCTAAAAATAGGGAAATAGATCCTGCATAGATTGCTCATTCAGTTGGGAATGATAAATAAAGAATGATGGAAAGAGGATTAAAGACCTTACCAATGCACTTCCATTGAGACCAACAAATCTCATATAGGATCATGGATGATGAATATGGAACAAATTATTCAAATAGGGGAAGAAGAGGATATAATTATGTTATGTATGTGAGTAGAGAAGAAAATATGATGAAGAAACAAAAATAGAATAATGGTTACCTTTATAATTTCACTATTTTGAATGAATTTCTTGTTTTGGAAGCACAGTTTGTCAAACCGTGTGCCAATAATGTTGTACCCACTTTCCAAGAACCCAAATCACATGAATTATTCATACTATTTTCAAATCTAGGAAAAGACCATGTAGATCCCTCAACTAAAAAATACAATGATTCTACAAGGCTGTTCTCCCCCCCCCCCCAACACTGTCTAACAAACTATTCCTAGTTCCTAATGAGGGATGCATGTTTTCTCCTTAGAAGTTGAATTGTTTTTCCAACCAATTCACATCAATCTGTGCTTTACCAAGAGAGAATTTTCAGGCCTCATCGTGCCCAAAAATCACCAGAAACCATAAATAACATTCCATTACGAAAACCCTATCTAAAATAATTCTGAATATCCACAGACCATCCCTCAAGAAGGTGTCCACCTTAAGAGTCACCTAAATAGTTGCTTACTATCCCAAAATAAAGCATTCTGAATATCCACTGACCATCCCTAGTCTGAAAATCTCTCCCATAATGCATCATAATTCCATCTCATCATCAGGTTCTCAAACAAGAGTTGTGTCAAATCTAACACTAATTAGTCTTTCATCTGATCAAATGACCATAAGTATATATTCCATAAATAATACTCATAATATCACAAATCTCATCTGAGGCACATGCTATACCTATTCCTTACACATCACTCATAAAACCCTACATCTCACCAGATTCCCAAAATATCATTCATCATAATAGATTCCAAAACAAACCCACATCATATATACATTTACTTTCCCATTATAGTATCGATGCCTATTATTCTCAAAAATTACCCGCATCGCATCAATTACCATAAGAATTATTTATTCCAAAACACCTCATATATATATATATATATATATCCCAGATCATTACTTATTTCAACTCACTAACTATATCTTGGTTATTCCAAAAATAATACGTGTGGACCACATGAACCAAAACAAGAAAAATCACAAAATAAAACAAACATGATCACACCCACATCATACCTATAAATTTCATCACCTATCCCAGTCTCCTCTGCACATGGAAGCATAGGTGAGTGCACCTAGACTTAATCCCATCTATTTGAGGAATGGACTCCCCAAAAAGCTACTCTAGCTACAACCACTGACCCACTTCTACGTTACATTATCTCTTCCATGGCCTCCACGCAGCTAAATCCTTGCTACGAGCTCTTGGTACCTTGCCTTGTCCGACCCTAGATCCATGAGACTTCCATGGTACTTGGATACTTGTCTTTTAAATGATGTCATTATGAATAGACTCTCCATATTTCAAATCTATTCATATGTTTGTCGATCTATTGTCGCCCTCTAGCATTAAGTCCAAACATGCCTCGGTAGCCAGCAATGGTGGCACACATCAGAAGAGCCCCTCCTTTGTAGTTTACCTAAATCATTGGGTAAATTTCCCAACTAAATTTTCATGAGTCCTCACTTCCTACTACCCGATGCATCACCACGCAGCTCACCTGATTCCATCACCCGACCCAAATTAGACCATTAAATCAAATATCCCATAGTTATCCACAACTGAGTGACCTTATCGAAAATAAATATGACATAATAAATGTATCACACCAAGAATTTACAAATAGATTTAATATAGAATTCATGGATCACTATGTCTCTAAAAACACCACTTTTTTATAACCTATCAATGTAAAAATAAGTTTGTCACATCTGTGATGTAAATTTTGAAAATCTGACATACACCGTTGTGATGAGTAAGATATTTGGAGTCTGATAAGAAAAACATAATTTTTGTTGAATAATAACCTACCCTTATGAATAGTCACATACCCTTATGAATATTGATATACCCTAATGAATATTAATCTTTCCTATGATAGCATATAAATAATATTCATGTTGCAGTACAATATACCTATACTTTGGAATAAGTAAATACATATATTAGAACTGATTTTTTAAATAAATTATTATTTTTTTTAGATATTAAATTAATAATATGTAGAAAATTATTTTTGAAAAATGGAATTAGGTTTTGGTTTCTACATGTAGAAAATTGTTTGGGGAGAATTTTTGTAATTTTTTTGAAATACTTGATTTTTTATGAATTGTGAAATACCATAATTTACAAAATAAGCTAAATACACGAATTATAGAGTTATGTATGATGTTCTACTGATGTAAGCCCAATTTATTCGGATTCACATGATAAAATTACTATTCTTGGTCATGCGAGACTGACAACTTCGTTTCATGTGGAGAAATAATAAATAAATGAATATAAAAATGAGAAATCCCCTCTCCCCTTCACTATAAACCCCCCCATCACTCCCTCTTCCTATTACTCTTCTCAAGCCCTGTGCCTTCTCCAAATAATGTCCAAATAGTCTCCCAACCTCTTATCCCAATTCCCAAAAGACATGGTCTCATAAAAGTCCAAAACCTCTCTCTTAATGAATCTCTCAAGGAATTTTGGTTCAAGGGACAAATTCCCCTTTTAAATGCATTGTCTTTCATTTCAATTTAATTTGTTTTCTTTTTCTAATATTACCTCTACATATTAAACTTTTATAATCACTATCATTCCTTACATGTACTGGAATTTTTTCATTATAGTGGAATATGTTATCATCATCTCTTCCTTTTTCCTTCTTTTATACTAGTAGCAAGAACACCATCCAAGATGTTTGAATTTACCACATTCAAGGACGATGGGATTTCGATTACTATTATCATTCTCAATTATTTTCTTGAAACCATTCTGGTTATGGTTAATCCATATTATTATATATTTGATATACCATATATAAGGTTTTTGAATCCCTTTTTACAAATGGTATTAAGTTATAAATAAAAATGATTTTGTTGTAATCAAAACCTCAAAATTACATGAAACTGTTAACATTAATGTTCTATATAATAATTCATCCTCATTCCATAGAACCAAATTATATAAATTACCAATAAAACCTATATATGATCATAAATAATATTCTAATTCAATTTTGGAGATTTACATTCATTCTAAATGATCTCCATTATGTAAGAACAAGTGAACCAATTATGGAAATAAAGAAAACGAACAATACAGAACTACGAAATTCCATAAAATAACATATCATGAAGGGCATAAATGAACTAGAAAAAGTCATGATAAAATAAATCCATGTCCAATAGGTTCGTAAATAAGTTATTAATATGTATAATTTCATATTCCGGGAGCTTATGTTCAAGAGCGGAACACATTCAATCTTAAGGTAAGGGGTTTCTTTTTCTCACATCCATTTTTGTGAGGTTTCCCATATTCTCTACTAATACTTATGAATGGTGTGTGTATAATGAATATTGATGTAAAATATCATGAATATATTTATTTTTATGGTATTCAATGAATCATTTAAATATTTTTAATTTTGAGGAATACAAATTGATTTATTTCTAAGTGGTAAGGGTTTTTCCAACCGAACCTTGATTTTAATTCAGGATACATTTATTGTCTAATTGCCTCAGTAAAACTCTTGTGTATTGTAATTTACTCCTCATAAATTTTTTATGAGTTATATAAATATGTTCACTGACTAGAATAATTCTTTATTTTATGTATAGTTACATTTTTTAAAAGGAACTTTCAAAATTGATTCCGAAATACAACCACGATTCCAGGTATATTTTCAAATTTTTACCCATTTTCAATTGCACAAAAAAATATTTTTTAAGCCACCATTAGTTTTATAATAACATTAATTATATCATGAATAAGTTTTTGGATATTTTTTTGATTTAAGAGAAAAAAATGTTCCTTTCCACTTTAAAAGTATCTTAAATACTTACCTTAAAATTATCTAAAATGTTTTATTTATAAATTATCTTATTAACTTTTTTTACAAGATTTCACTTCAGTAAAACATAATATGTACCTCAAATTTAACTTCAATGTCCTGGTATTTTATTTTATGGGATATTCACGTTTAAAATATGATTTATGGAAAATATAAATGAATTTCCAAAAGAAATCTTCTTTTAAAAGTAAAAAGGATTTTTCTCATCTCTCATTAACTTATTTTGTAATATATGTCTTGTTCAACACTTATTTATTTCATGTGGTGTTTGTACTGCCCTTTGGTATATAATATCAACAATTTCAATTTCCTATTGATATTCTAGGGGATTATGATTTGAATGTTTCAAGGAGGTATGGGACACTTTGAAATGCTTAAGGATTATTTCCTCAAGAATTTTTCAATGATGTCATTTATAAATATATTCATCTATGTCAACATCATTTTTTGAATGTTGTAATTAATATAGGTTTATCTACTATGATTTAATCTAAAATATGTTTTTGAATGGTTTTTGGGTATTTTGACTATGGGTTTTCTATTTTGATATCATTCACCGCATTATTCTGAATAGTTAGTGTTTATGTTCAATGATTGGGGAATGTTATTTAAATTTCATATGTTAGTTTCAATGTGAATGTATATGTTTATTATTTTAAAAATATCCATTTTAGGAAAAAATTGGATATATTAATTGTCGGTTGGGGCCTGCAATAGGCCCTAGGTGCATTGGTATGTCTCATGAGAAAACTACAGTCTTGGCACAATGCCTGGACAAAATGAATATTTATGGTCATGGAACGAGGCTTTGACGGTATGGTTACGTTGTCCCGCATTATGAATTCCATCATTATTTAAATATAATTTATGGTTCATGTGGTTATTCAACTAGTATAATACGAATGATTATGTTTATTTATGGTATTGCTTACATTGCTCTTATTCCTTCCATAATGTGTTCAAGTTTTTGTAAAAGGAACATGTTTTTATGTATTCTACATGACTAATGCTTATGTTATCATATCTTCTGTTTTAATGCTTAACCTTCCTGAGCGTTTGAACTCACCCCTTTAATTTTATTTTCATTCCCCATGTTAAGAATAATAGATCTTTTGTCACAAACCTGTCCAAGTCGACCCTGAACCGGTCACCCAGGCTAGCTCGCGACAAGTCCCGAGAGGCGTTCTCGATCCTCCCGAACTAGTGGCAAGCACCAAGGGCATCAATAGATTACACACGGGAACGATTTCACCCATATATGAAAAATCAAACAAACAGCGGAAAGAAATGGACAGCCCAAAATACATTTATATAAAAATTGAATTGAACATTATTTGTACAAGAAACTGAAAGTACAACTAAGACAACAACTCATCTGACCAAACCCGATAACCAACTAACTCCATCTGACCCCGCTGGTCACTCTCCAAAAAAAATGATCACACGCCACCCAAGGCGATTGAACTCATGTTGGAACCTGCACAAGGGCTAAAAACAGAAGAAGACAATAGGCATGAGTATTATAACTTAGCAGGTTAGCCCGATATTCTATTCCAAATAAAAATACTTTAAAATAAAAGAAACATCAATATCAAGTTTTAAATAAGTGATATTAAGGTATGTTTTCCAAATGATGTACCAATCTATATAAAACAAATTACCAGAATAAAACGTGAATGTTTTATAAACAATAATGCTAGTAACAATTTTCAAAGAGGTGCAACTTCAAAATGAAAATAGTTTTCAAGAGGGTTGTTTTAATGAATTTACACTTTTAAATAAATCAAACACACTACTGAATTTACCAACCAAACACACCATATGTCGATGGTGAGTACGAAATAGCCAATGAGCACAAGTCACAAGAACACCCCTGGGCACCAGTTAGTTGTGAGCCCCAGGTACCTCGTATCTTGGTGAATGTAAAGATAATAAATATCTTTTCTCGTGCTCACAGGCCACTAGTAGGAAGCATACCCCTAACCTAGTGTTCCTCCAACATTATCATCATCATAGTTTAGTTAGTGTTGTCATCGTCAAATTTTCTACGTGAAACATGGGCCAAACACCACGGAATCACTAGCATACTAGTACACGTCCGCCCACCTAGATACCCAAGATTAAATTTAGTGCTAAATCAAGTTACACATATTATCAAATACACATTTCACATCAAAATTCCATTCCCAAACAATAAACACACAAATATACCACAAACATTCTTCAAATTTCATTCACGAATCAACAAATCACTAAATATTTTCGTTAAACAATTTCAAGGAGTGCATTGAGTATTTTCACATAAAACTCATTAAAAAACACTATTTTAAGACCATAAAACCATCAATAACATAAAAACCCAGATTTGGAAGCCCCAAGGACAATTAATACATAAATTTTAGGGACCATATAATGGCCCCAAAAGATATTAGAGAAAATACACATGGATTCCATTTGTTTAATGAAAATGCCAAACGTGCCTTTAAGCCTTTCCCAAAAAAACATTTGAAAAAGGTATTCATTTAAATTTTATTAATGAGGTGTATAAAAACCATTTAAATCAGAAAATAACATTTATTAATCCCTTAAAATACTCAGGTTACATATTCAAAACACAACCATTTTTATAAGGATGTGAAACAGACCATTTTCCGACAACTCGGGCCAAAAAATGTTCTAACCAAAACCCATTTTTTTTAAAAAAATTCAAAATTGTAAATCCATATAAGTATCCGAAAATAAAATTTATAATTCTTCCAATTCATTTATAAATCCAAAAAAATAATTTTTAAATAACACATCACACATAAAAGCCAACATGGTAATTTACCGAACACATGGCATGCCATTTTTAAACAAAAAAAATTTATTTTAAGAACATAAAAAGGAATAAAACACCAATTGAATTCCATATTTCATTAAATATACTTTTAAATGTTAAAAATATCATAAACCAGCTTCTAAACCTCAAAATATAGTTTCAAAATATAGTTTAACATTTAAACAAACACTTGGTGTGCACTTTTATGACAAAACAACAGTACCTTTAACAAAACAAGGCATAAAAAACCATTTTTCACACCAAGAAAACTATCCAAAGGATGAAAAAAAATAATAAACATATATATCAGGTGTTAAAAATAATAAAATGATGAATCTTAAATAATAAAGGCATGTGAAATGGGTATCCTACCTCAAATCCTAGGCATAATTGAAACGCACACCCGAAATCACACGCCACGGGATTATAAACCCTCAAACTATAAAGACCAGACCTAAATGAAAAGAAACCCCATAAAAAACATGTTATAATAGAACCCTAGGTCGATCATGACAAAGGTACAATATAAAACCATGAAATAATGAAAGGAGGGGGAAGAGGAAGAAAAAAGGAGAAGGAATCGCACCGTTCAACCTAGAAAACTCTTTGCCTTCGATTAGATATGAAACACTAGAGAGAAGAGAATGGATTGAAACTTCATGGAGAGACTCCTAAGCTCTGTAAGAACCACGGAAAGGATATTGGTTGCCAAAAGAGTAATAATTTATTGATTTATTATGATACAATTTACCTTTCAAATTCTGTATGATTGGAGGGACATTGACAATTTTTCCCTCCTACGCGACTATTATGAGATCCAAAGAGGATATAACGATATTGGGGGTAAATATAGGGATATTGGCTTCGTCTGGGAGGTGGAATCACCAAAAAATATTAAAAATGGAAAAATATATAAAAGAAAAACGTTTTCTTAAACTGGAAATGGGCCCATGGGCTGGCCCAATATGAAAATTATTAACCCAAATTCACCATGATCATGAATTCTTATGTGGTCCAAAAGGATATGTAAGTTTTAATATGACATTATAGGACATGTGGGAAGTGGAATGGGTGAAAAATGTTGAAAAACAATGGAGTTATAAATGAAACAAATTTGTGTTTCAAAACTGTAATTGGGCTCACAGTTGGCCCAAATCATGAAGTAACCACCCTCTATCCAAAACTCATAAACAAGTAATGGGGAACCCAAGTTAGGGTTATTAAACATATATGAAACTTCAAAACTCAAAATTCGTCTCACAAAATACCCATGAAAAGCATCAGAATTTCTAATGGACCAGATTGAAATAAAGACATGAAAAACCGGGTGTGACAATTCTCCCTACCATTAAAGCTTTCCGCCCCTAGAAAGCCATAACACATTCAAGCAGAATGATCAAAAACTAAGGATTATTTATAAATATGTTCCATAATCCTAATCCAATGACACTGCATCAACCATTACTAGATCTTAATCCTCCTACCTCAACCAAAAAATACATCTTTTAACCACTTCTCGAGAATCAACTAAAAGATCGAGTCACTGCCTCCACAACAAAACCAAGAACCCAGTTGTTGGGCCTTCTGCCAATGAACCCAAAAATCACCCAAACCAAAGTGAACTCACTAAAACTAAAGATTCTAGTTTATTACCGAATGGAATCCCCACCATTAAGAAACAAATACCACTAGATATGTTCTTATGAGGAAAAATCAACGAGACCTGTGGTGGGTCTCCCAACCATTAGAACCCAACTTGCAACGAAAAAACAAGAATTAAAAATTTTCAATAATTGGGAATAAATCGAGAAAGTACAGAAAAAAAATCCCATAAGAACCTACCAACCCAAGTTTATAGGGTTACAACATGAACATCTAAACCACTCACTCCTGAGCAGAGGAGACAAGAACTTGGCCAACACTTTCGGTACTGATATGCCCCCCCCCCACCACTCGGGTGGGGGAGGGAAGGGGAACCAATAGTTTGGCCATTGATACCAAAAAAAGAAAGAAAGGAAATACCCAAAAATCTCTACCTATGAATAGGTAATACCAAAACTGAACCGGATTTACATAGGTGGTCCACACAAGGACATTAATCAGAATCCTACATCCCTGAAGGCATAACCTTTGACACTTTGTGAGGGTTAAGTCCACCACGCTTGTTGCGACGAATAGTAATTCACCGAAATGATCAACCACAATAGAGACATAGAATCTACCATACCAAAATGTTGGAGGCAATAGCCTGGTCAAGCTCCCCACACCTCTGGAGATTTCCTGACTAGGTGAAAATATTCACTCTGAGGCCTATTATTGGAGCCCTGATTCTTGAAGCATCTGATGCACATGAGTCAGGGTTTTAAGGATTAGACCGCCCAAAAAAACACACATGCTCAACAAAACACATCCATCAAGATAGGATCTCATTGATTAATATCATAATTCTTTCTCACTCTGAACGATGGGAAGAATGGATAATGAATACGAAGAAACACATCAATATCACTAAACCCAACTGCTATGTCCAAAAGAATTATCACGACCTTGAAGCAATTTTAATTGATCCCAAATAGCTGTCTATTCCAACAAACAGGTTGAGGAATCATAAAAAGGGGTGGATTTAACATTTGAAATGAATCCTTAGGTTGATCAGCAGGAAAGGTTTCCAATTGAGACCCATCCATGTCCACATCACAACATCAAACACATCTTTAGAAACCCAATGAACAGTACTCCAAAACCGAGCCACTAACAAGATCTCATCTCAAGATACAACAATAGTATGAATTCTAGATCACAAGGAATATTACTGAATAAATAACTCTCCTAATACATAGAAAAATCAAGCCGCGGAACCATTGGTTGAAAAAAAGGCCATAATTTTCACCTCAAAACAGTTTTGAAAAACAAACTAAATTGGTGGGATCCTACATTTACCAATGGTGTTTCATCAAGTCTCACCCACATTCACATTTCCATGCCACCTTAGGCACCCAGCCACCATGCCATATAGGCCATCCTTTTAGATATGAATAATACCATGCATGTGAGCTCCCATGAAAACAAAAAAGGCTAAAACAAAACAACATCATTCAAAAAAACCATGTAGCTTCAAAAGGAACACCAACCACCAAGTCAAAACCCCTTTTCATATTTCACAAAAAAACAACAATTCAATAAAAATAATTTTCTTAAAAACCTACCCCTTTTTATTTTTAACAACTTTTAAAATAACCAAGCCACTCCAAACAACCCTTCCCATTTTTTAAAATTTCAGCAAGGTATGTTTTCATAATCTGAGGTCCATTGAGACCAATACCCTTTCTAGGAAAACACCAACCGATCAAAACCA
Organism: Viscum album; assembly: GCA_963277665.1. Taxonomy (NCBI): domain Eukaryota; kingdom Viridiplantae; phylum Streptophyta; class Magnoliopsida; order Santalales; family Viscaceae; genus Viscum; species Viscum album. Next base: position 231,940,440 of record OY728157.1, on the reverse strand, counting down.
ATTTCCAAATTTAATTTATCCGATTCAAAAACTTTATGACATCCCAAAATACCCCATTTAAAAAAAAGTTTCAAAATCACCTTAAAATGATTCACAATTTCAAAACATTTTATTCTAACAAACCACAAGTTTAGATTATAGATAATCCAATCCCGTTAAATCATTTCCACTTCCCTCCAAAAAAAATTTCCCAAAAACACAAATTTCCAAAACAATTATTTTATTTAATTTTTGAAAACCCCCCTTTTCACTTTTCAAAATCCAATCCTTCCTTTAAACCCAATTTCCACAATTCTCGCATAAGGATTTTCAAAAAAAATTCGGAATTCAAGAAAGGTTCAGGAGACCCAAAAAATGGAACTACTGTCGGTGGGTTAATTGACCATATGGTTGGTGTCCATATGTCAATCACAATACCAACACACAGAGAATTATTAGGACCATTCCCCAGCTCCACATGGATTTCCACACCCTGCGTGCTCATGGAGGCCCTTAGTCAGACTCCCCTTGTCATATCCCAACACCAAACAATCAACATGAACAAAGGACACTAATAAAACCGGACTTCCCATGGAAACCTGCGGATTAGAATGAGAAAGAGTTCGTAAATCTCTTCTTGAACATATCCCTCAAGTCCCAACAATCCTACTCCATCTACCTTGAAATCCCAAAAAGAACAAGGGCTCTCTAAAAAGAAAGGACTACTAAGAGCCGACCTCCTTTGATACCATTTTTTCACGAACCAATCCAAGTCGACCCTGAACCGGACACTCAGGCTAGCTCGTGACAAGTCCCGATAGGCGTTCCTGATCCTCCCGGGATGGCAGCATGCACCAAGGGCATAAATAGAGTACACAAGGTAATGATTTCGCCCATATATGAAAAATCAAACAAACATCAGAAAGAAATGGACAGCCCAAAATACATTTATATAAAAATTAAACTGAACATTATTTGTACAAGAAACTGAAAGTACAACTAAGCCAACAACTCAACTGAACAAACCCGATAACCAACTAACTCTATGTCACCCCGCTAGTCACTCTCCAAAAAAATGTTCACATGTCGCCCAAGGCGATTGAACTCAAGTTGAAACCTGCACAAGGGCTAGAAAATAGAAGAAGACTATAGGCGTGAGTATTAAAACTCAGTAGGTTAGCCTGATATTCTATTCCCGATGCACATCATTTAAAATAAAAGAAACAACAATTTAAAGTTTTAAATAAGTGATATTAAGGTATGTTTTCCAAATTATTTCCCAAGTTATATAAAACAAATTACTAGAATAAAACATGCATGTTTTATAAACAAGAATGCTAGTAACAATTTTACAAGAGGTGCAACCTCAAAATGAAAATAGTTTTCATGAGGGATGTTTTAATGAATTTAAACATTGAAATAAATCACACAAACTACTGAATTTACCAACCAAACACACTGTATTCCGACGGTGAGTACAAAATAGCCAATGAGCATAAGTCACGAGAACACCCCTAGGCACTAGATAGTTGTGACCCCCAGGTACCTCGTATCTCGGTGAAAGTAACCATAATAAATATCAGTTATCATGCACATGAGCCACTAGTAGGGAGAATACCCATATCCTATTAGTCCTCAAACATTATCATCATCATAGTTTATTTAGTGTTGTCATTTTCAAACATGCTACGTGAAACAGGGCCCAAACCCCACGGAATCACTAGCATACTAGTACATGTCCTCCCACCTAGACACCATAGATTCCCTTTAGTGCTCAATCAAGTAACACATATAATAAAATAAACATTTCAAATCAAAATATCATTCCCAAACAATAAACACACAAACATACCACAAACATTCTTCACATTTCATTCACGAATCAACAAATCACTAAATATTTTCATAAAACAATTTCAAGGAGTGTATTGAGGCTTTGTATATAAAACTCATTCAAAAACACTCTTTTAAGACCATAAACCCATCAGTAACATAACAAACCAGTTTTGAAAGCCCCAAGTCCAATTAATAAATCAATTTTAGGGACCATAAAATGGCCCCAAAAGATAGAACAGAAAATACACATGGATTCCATTTGTTTAAAGAAAATGCCTAACATGCCTTTAAGAATTTCCCAAAAAACATTTGAAAAAGGTATTCAATTCAATTTTATTAAGGATGTGTATAAACACCATTTAAAGCAGCAAAAAAAATTTATAAATCCCTTAATGTACTCAGGATACATATTCAAAACACAACCATTTTCATATGGATGTGAAATAGACCATTTTCCGACAACTCGGGCTAAAATATCTTGTAAACCAAAACCCATATGTTTTTAAAAACAAATAAAAATTGTAAATCCATATAAGGACCCAAAAATAAAATTTATAATTCTTCCAATTCATTTATAAATCAAAAAAATTAATTATTAAATAAAACACCACACATAAAAGCCAACTGGGAAATTTACCTGTCACGCCCCCCTCCCACCAAAGATGCCCCTCCAAAGCTGGAAATGGTGAAAGGGAGATAATGGCCCCCGAGTCCCACCTCCAGTAGGCCCTGGGTGGTGAATAGCACCAAGGGTATGAGTTTTCACAAATATGGGAGGCATTACCCTTTTTTATTATTTAGGATCAGTAAATAAGACAAGTCAACCACTAAAAAGGAAAAGAACAAGTGTATAGAAATAAACCCAAACCAAGACCACATGAATTTTTAGACAATATTATAACAAGGTGCAAGTAAAAGAAAGCTCATTGTACAATACCAAAAAGAAACTAGTGTACAACAACTACAACAACTCCAACTGTCCGACTAGTAGGGTCCCGCATGGCCCTGGTAGTCCTCCTGGAAACCTGAAAGTAAACGTAGGGTGAGCATAGAAGTATACTCAGTAGAGAAACCTAAGGATCTCGTGCACAAGTGGGGATACATCCTAATGCTCTGTGAAAACAACAGAAGAAACCTAGCAAGGAATTCTATCGACCCAACCTCACCAGCCACACTCAACAAAAACACAATCACAACAGGTTGTAGTATATAAGAACAAGAGTATTGGGTACCCTACACCATTTCCCTTCAGTTAGCTGCTCATCCTAACGGTTAACATCCTGATGCTGCCACACTCTCCCCGCCCACACACACCTGGGCTTCACCACCAAGTATCCCGACCGCAATCACATGGGCCTCACAACCACGTATCCCGCCCGCACACACCTGGTCCTCACCACCACGTATCCCGCCCGTACACACTTGGGACTCACAACCACGTATCCCGCCCGCACACTCCTGGGCCTCACAACCATGTATCTCAACTGCACACACCTGGACCTCATCCCGAAGATTCATGGGAATGAGTAGAACCTGCCCGAAGAGTCTTGGCCTAAAACCACCCCAATTGAAACCTACCTAAAGAGTCTGAGGTGTAAGGTTGCCTCAAGCCATCACAGCCAAGGGGAGGACCAGGAAGGAGCTAGTAACTAAACGAAAAACACCCTCTCCCATGAAATGGGAGTGTTCGAAACTAATTTCTCAACATGGGTGGGGTGTGATAAAACACAAAAGATACAGATATATATATATATATATACAAACACACTGCCTAACCTATGGCTTCTAAATAGAAAAACTTAGCACATGCCTCGGCACTGCTACTACGAAGCATGCATACATCAAACAACCCCAACCCCATTTAGGTTTTCAAGTTTCCGCAGAATTAGTTTATTTAGTTCCTTAACTACTGGGAAACTATCCAAAACCAACCAAATCAATCGTTCATAAAAAATATCCCAGCCATCCACAAATCAAGTTAGGAAAACACAAGAAACAGAACCAAGTCCTTCTTATCAAACAACCAACGCATTGATTATTAATCATGTTCCATTACCATGACCCCCCATTTATTAACTCTTCCACTTTTTATTTATTATTCACAACCCACTTTTCGTTCACAATCAAGCCCATCCCTGCAGCCCCGCGTCCAGACACCATAACCATAATCACACCGAAGCCCATACATAAATATCCCTTTAATACCATTTATCACAGCCCAGTTTCCCATTACCAAAACAACATTCACACAAACCCACAACCAAGTCAACCGCAACCCCGCTTCTCACCCTCTCCACAAAAACCAAAAAAACACCCCCATCACATGCCACATATCCAATCCAACACCCACATGTTCATTATTCCATTTTGTTTAACCACGGTGATCACACAAGGGTTCCAGATTTTAAACATCCAACTTTACGTGATTAACTAATTTCCACATTCCACAATGTTTCCATCCACAATAAAATCCATAAGGAGAGGGAAACATTTAATTGCGTAAGAAAAGGCCCCCAATGACCATGATTTTCAGTAGGCAGCAACTCATTCACAACATAATATCACATGATATAAATAATGTATCTGCATTCACAAACATCACATCCCCATTATATAAGCCAATTATTATCTTTATTTAATGGTTCAATTGTTTCTCAAGAAAACAAGAGGATACCCACCCCGCATGGTGCACAAATTAGAGAGACAAATTTAAGGTCCCTACCTCAATAGGTTCTAATCACAGCGCTCCCCCGAATCAACATTAGAAGACGTCTATCGGCGTCTGTCACATCTGTTGGGTCCCAGAAAAACCACCTCAGGTAGAAGTCGGAAAGGAAAGGCCAAAGGAAAGAAAACGAACCCAGTCTCGGAAGTTCCACCTCGTCGTTACGATCTCGTGGTCGCTGACGGTTCATAAATCGGAGCTCGGACAAAGAAGTTATGGAATAAAGAGCCTTCGAGTCTCTTGGGAGAACTCTGCTCAGAGGAAAGGGGGGGAGAGGGGTGAGTTGAAAAGGAGGAGGGGACCCCTCCTTTTATAGGAGAGAAAAGAAAAAGTACACCGCGTGTACTTTATGGTACATGGCGTGTACTCGGTTATTTCACACGATCTCCACGCGGCTTCCAACACCGATCTGTGGTCGTTGACTGGTCAACACACGATTTGAGGGTAATGCATACGCGGGGAAGGACTACACGGCGTGTAGTTTGGACTCACGGAGTGTACACATTTATTTCACATGGCAAAGACACAGCTCAAACATGGAACACGGCCGTTGACTGGTAACGTGTACATGGGGAAGGACTACACGACGTGTAGTACTGGACACACGGTGTGCACCCATTATTTCACACCGCAAGGACACGACCTTCAACATGGGATATACCCGGAAAGGTGGTACACGGCTTGTAGTATGGACACACGGCATGTACCCACTTATTTCACACGGCAAGGACACGGCCTTAAACACGGGGTATACCCGGCGAGGGGGTACACGACGTGTACTCACACTACATGGCATGTATTTTCAAAATTTCGGAAAATGTGGGAAAAGACCATTTTACCCTCCACAACACTTCATGACCTTATTTTTGAAAAAGTAATGGGCCAGAGTGGTCTGGTCCATTACATCAGATACCTCTTAAAACATTATCATCTGTGCGAATTCCGAAACCAACCCATAGGAACCCAACAAAATACCTCTTAGTGTTCTCGTTATAACAGGAACCCAACCAACAACCCTAATCATAGTTGGTAGGAATTCCCCCTCCAATGTTGAGAAATTATCCGCTTTAGGCGGCACTGACTCGCCTGCGTGGGTTTAATCGCATCCACATTAATGTGTCTTGATTAAGGATTGGGCCTTCCCACTTCCATAAATTAGGCTTTTCCAACTTCCACTACCCCAAACAACACACAACCAACACACTGCCCGAACATGTGGTTTGGGGAAAAAATACTTCTCTTATGTTGAGATATTATCCGCTTTAGGCGGCACTGACTCGCCCACACTGGTTCAATCTCATCTGCATTAATGCGTCTTGATTAAGGATCAGGTTTTTACCTTTCTCCACACATCCATACATGCTACACACTTTGAGAGAACAAGGAAAAAAAGGTCTCACAACCGACAAGACAAGAATTCCATATATATCAAAAGTACATAGTACAACATCAACACAAAGCTAATAAGTACAAGGTAAAACACAAGTCAAAACATCTCCGGCTACTGAGCATGCATCTAGGTCTCCCACTACCATGTTCTCTCCTCGAGGCCGCCATGCCTCCACAAAACACGAACCAACGGAATGGTTCATCCACGGAGCACCTTCTCCTTACAATCCTCGATTTTGACTGGTCGTTCCTCGAAGGTCACATCATATCCCATATCTAACTCATCCCAGTCGATAACGTGGGAGTCATCGTGTATGTACCGACAAAGCTGGGAGACGTGGAAGACATCATGAACCTTCTCTACCTGAGGTGGCAGGGCCAGCTGATATGCCACCTCACCGACTTTCCTCAGCACCTCAAAAGGTCAAATGAACCTAGGTGAGAGCTTCATCCCTTTCCCAAACCTCCTCTTCCCCCGTCGAGGGGAATCATTCAAGAACACATGATCCCCCACCTCGAACTCCATGGACTTCCTCCGATGATCAGCATAAGACTTCTGTCGTTCCTGAGCTGCTTTCATCCTCTCACGTACAAGATGGACATTCTCTGTGGTGCTCTACACAACCTCTGGCCCAAGAGCACATGTCTCACCAACCTATTCCCAGCAAATGGGTAAATGACATGGTCTTCCAGACAAAGCCTCAAATGGTGTCATGAAAATAGTAGAGTGGAAGCTGTTGTTTTAGGAAAACTCTACTAAAGGCAAGTGTCATACCCATGATCCTCCGAAATCCAGAACGCATGCTCGCAGCATTTCCTCCAACGTCTGGATCGTCCGCTCTGTGTGCCCATTGGTATGGGGGTGTAAAGCATTACTAAGGCATAGCTGGCTGCCAAAATCATGCTGTAACCCCCTCCAGACACATGAGGTAAACTGAGTATCATGATCTGAGACGATAGTCTTTGGGACTCCATGCAACTGCACAACCTCATCTACGTACCTCTGTGCTAAGTTACTCATCGAACCTGACTCCTTAATTGCTAAGAAGTGAGCTGATTTCATCAATCGATCCACCATTACCCAGATAGCATCATAAACACCCTAAGCACTGGGTAGTCCTGTGACCAAGTCCATTGTGATGTCATCCGACTTCCACTTGGGGACATCTAAAGGATGAAACCAACCACTGGGAACACGGTGTTCAGCCTTCACTTGCTGACACACTAGGCATTTAGCCACAAAATACTCCACTGCATGTTTCACCCCAGGCCACCAAAACTATTTCCTCAAGCCTCGGTAAATTTTTGAAACTCCTGGATGTACCTCCAAGGCTGAGCTATGGAACTCACAGAGAACTCCCTCACGCATTGTCTCCAAGACAAACCACCTTTCATGGAAAAGCATCCGATGTCAGATGTCCTCGGACCATCCTTCTGGAGCGTTCCCCTGATTGACACGATTATGCATCACATCTACCTCGGAGTCCCCCCACTGAGATTCTTCCACCTGCTGCAACAATGAGGACTTCATTGTCATCTAAAATAAACAGCCTCTAACACCTTCTACCCTGGCATCCAAAGTGCAAGGCAGCCAACTCTCCCATCACCTTCCAAGCATCATTTGATTCCCAAACCACTTACTTATGCGACTTCCTACTCAGGGAATCATCCAAAACATTTCCCTTACCTTCGGTGTAAGAGATCTCAATTTCATAGTCTTGGAGAAACTCGACCCATCTCCATTGTCGCAAGTTCAGGTCACGCTGGGAGAAGTTTTAACGCAGGTCTTGTGATCTGAGAAGACCACAAAGCTCTCCCCAAAGAGGTAATGTCGCCACAACTTCAGTGCGAACACTACTTCTGCATGCTCTATGTCATGGGTGGCATAGTTACGCTCATGACGGTGTAACTGGCTCGACCCATAACAGATCACTCCCTTCTTCTGCATCAGCACGCACCCCAGACCAAGGCCAGATGCATCACAAAATACCTCATACAACAACCCTTCCTCTAGCCACCTGTGTACGGGAGCACTGGACAACTTCTCCTTCAGGTATTCGAAAGCCTTCTAGCATTGCTCGCTCCATAGGAAGACCTGGTTCTTCCTAGTAAAAGCTGTTAATGGAGCAGCAACTCGAGAGAAGTCAGAAACGAATATGCGATAGTAACCTGCCAACCCCAGGAAACTACGAACTTCTGCGACGCTCTTGGGTGGCTCCCAAGAAACAACTGCCTCCACCTTCGAAGGGTCTACTGACACTCCATGCTGAGACACCACGTGCCCAAGGAAGTGTACTTCTTGCATCAATAACTTACACTTCGGCAATTTCCCATAAAGAAGGTGGTGTCAAAGGACTTCTAAGACTGACCTTAGATGCTCAATGTGCTCCTCCTCTGATCTTGAGTATATCAGGAGGTCATCGATAAACACAATGAAGAACCGGTCCAGAAACACTTTGAAGATAATGTTCTTAAGTCCCATGAACACATCTGATGCATTCGTAACTCCAAACAGCATCACTACAAACTCTAAGTTCCCATACCTGCACTTGAAATCCGTCTTCGAGATTTCACCATCCTTTACCCTCAGCTGATGATATCCAGATCATAGATCAATCTATGAAAACCAACCTGCTCCCCTCAGTTGGTCGAAGAGATCGTTTTTCCTTGGAAGGGGGCAATAGTTCTTGACCGTTACCTGGTTCAACCTTCGGTAGTCTATGCATAGCCTGAGACCACCATCTGACTTCTTCATGAACAAAACTAGAGCACCCCATGGTGATACGCCGAGTCGAACAAAACCCTTCTCCATTAGATCATCAATCTGAATCTGTAACTCCCACAACTCCGAAGGTGCCATCCGATAAGGGGCCATCGAAATCGGATGGGCACCAAGCTGTAAGTCTATCCCGAACTCAATGTCATGTTGGGGGGGGGGGGGGGGGGTTGAGTCACAAACTCCTTAGAAAAAACATCGAGGAACTCCCCAACAACTTCCGGGACATCCATCGTCTTTGTATCAGCTGGAACCACTGATAACCCGCCTAACAAGGATAGGAGAGGCTTCACATGACGACTTCCCACCTGATAGCTCCTCTCGCCAAAAAAAGATATGTGCTTCCCATTTACGTCATAGAACATGACTCTTCTCCAGAAGCAGTTGATAATGGCACTAACATAAAACAACTACTAGACGCCTAGGATGACATCGTATGGCTGCATTTGTAACAGAATAAGGTCCCCACAAGATCGATGTGGTCCCAACGTCAACCCACATCCCCGGCAAACACAAGATACGCTGGTCTGGCCTCCAAATGGTGTACTCAGTACCAGTGGTACGGAAAGTCTCTCTATGTCTAGTCCCAAAGCATGGGCTAGACCAGGTGCAACAAAGGAGTGTGAAGATCCCGAATCGAACAAAGCAGAAACAAGAGTTTTGAACAAACAAATCGTACCTTGCACCACCTCTTGTCCTGTCAGATTTGTCAACTCTGCTGTGTGCAACTGTCCACGCCCAACTCCTCTATCTCTCTAATGTCATCCACCTCCCCGATGACACCCTGGTCGAGGTCCCTATGGGGGAACCCTGAGGTCGGCCTCCTCCCGCAATGTCTGCCCTCGGAGGAGCATGGTCCTGATGCTGCTGGTAGGGCCTCGCTGGTAAATGGTGCTTCTGAGGTGGGCGTTGAACCTTCCCACATCCACCATACTGAGATCGGGTTGGGCACCGACTCTGAACGTGCCCTAAACCACCACAAGAAAAACACCTCGATCCTGGGCTCGTGAAAAAGGGACGAGGACCCAAAGATCTGAACTGGAACTGATGGGGCCTGCTCCCCACTAGCCTGAACCTAGAAGGTCCCGTCCTTAAAGACCTACTGCTGACTGCCTTCTCATTCGACGAGCCTAGATGGTTCCCATCTCTAGGTGAACCTCCCAATGAGTGCATCCACTCTACAACCTCTGCCTTCTTCTATACCACCAAGTATGTCAGAAGGTTGAAGGGGGTGACAGCATACTGGAGCGAAGGACGAAGTGCCTCCTCCAAACGTCTCGTCCGAGACTCCTCATCCGGAAAAAGAACCAGAGCAAAGTGCAGGAGTTCTTTGAACTTGATCCCCAGATCACATACTGACATACTCCCCTACTGAAAGGAGAGTAACTCATGCCGCTTCCCCGCCTTGATCATGGAAGAATGGAATTCCACTCATAATTCCTTCTCAAAGTCAGCCCATGGAACCTCTGCCTCTATCCTCTATTCGAGATAGAGCATCCACCACTGTCGCACCATACCTCTTAGCTGACTGACTAGTGGGGAACCATGTACTCCCTCGGAGCAAGGATCAAGGTAGAAGTGATCCCTTGCTCCTCAATACACCCCTCTCTCTCCGTATTCGAAGTACTACCCTCATAATTCTTGAGGGTCTGCGGCTGAAAAGAACTCAGAGTCTTCTTCCAATGGCTATCTTACTCCTCTCGGTCAATCCTCAACTGATCTACCACCTGAATCAGCTGGGCCTTGGCTGTCTGAACCTCCCGGGGATGATGTCCCAGTGCCATAGCTGTATGGTAAACAAGGATCGACTAAGCCCTTGTAGTAAGGAAATATCACGTTTTTATTTTATCATTTTATTTCAATTTCATTCCAAGAACACCCAAATCAATTAAAACACAACCATGATGATGCATGTACCTTCCCTACGGTCTCTACGTTGCAATCAATGTAGTCTCACTTGGTCATTCAGTAGGCTCAGAGTCCTTACATCAGATCACGGGGGCCTAAAATCTTATGTCATACCCGGTCTTCCCTAGCATATGTCACGCACCAAGATTAACTTACACTAGTTCCCTACCATCCCATGCAATCCTCACTGTGCCTAACTCTAGACTCCATCCTATCTCTCAACCATTAGTTCTGATACCATTCTATCACAACCCCCTCCCACCAAATATGCCCCTCCTAAGCTGGTAATGGTGAAAGGGAGATAATGACCCCTGAGTCCCGACTCCAGTAGCCCCCGGGGTGGCGACTAGCACCAAGGGTATGAGTTTTCACCAATATGGGAGTCATTACCCTTTTTTATTATTTAGGATCGGGAAATAGGACAAGTCAACTACCAAAAATGAAAAATAACAAGTGTACTGAAATAAACCCAAACCAAGCCCACATGCATGTTTAAAAAATTTTATAACAAGGTGCAAGTACAAGAAATCTCAAAGTACAATACCAAAAAGAAAAAAGTGTACAAAAACTACAACAACTCCAACTGTCCGACTAGTAGAGTCCCACACGGCCCTTGTAGTCCTCCTAGAAACCTGAAAGTAAACGTATGGTGAGCATACAAGTATACTCAGCAGGGAATCTTAAATATCTCATGCACAAGTGGGGAGACATCCTAATGTCCCATGAGAACAACAGAAGAAACCTAGAAAGTAATTCTATCTACCCAACCTCACCAGCCACACTCACCAAAAACACAATCACAACAGGTAGTAGTATATAAGAACAAGAGTATCGGGTACCCCGCACGGTTTCCCTTTAGTTAGCTGCTCTTTATAACGGTGAACATCCTGACGCTGCCACACTCTCCCCGCCCGCACACACCTGGGCCTCACCACCACGTATCCCACCCACACACACATGGGCCTCACAACCAAATCTCACACCTGCATATACCTGGGCCTCACAACCATGTATCCCGCCCGCACACACCTGGGCCTCACAACCACGTATCCCGCCTCCACACACCTGGGCCTCACAACCACGTATCCCGCCCGCACACACCCGGGCCTCATCCCAAAGATTCTTGGGAAACAGTAGAACCTGCCTGAAGAGTCTTGGGCTAAAACCACCCCAATTGAAACCTACCCGAAGAGTCTGAGGTGTATGGTCGCCGCAAGCCATCACAGCCTAGGGGTGAAGGAGCAGGAAAGAGCTAGTAACTAAGGGAAAAACACACTCTCCCATGAAATGGGAGTGTTCGGCACTATGTTCTCAACATGGGTGGGGTGCGATAAAACAAAAAAAGATAGATATATATATATATATATATATGTATACCAAACACATAGCCCAACCTATGGCTTCTAAACAGAGAAACTGAGCACGTGCCTCGGCACTGCTTCTACGAAGCATTCATATAGCAAACAACCCCAACCCCATTTAGGTTTTCAAGTTTCAGCAGAATTAGTTTATTTAGTTCCTTAACTACTGGGCAACTATCCCCAACCAACAACATTAATCGTTCGTAAAACATATCCCTGCCATCCAAAAACCAAGTTAGGAAAAGACAAGAAACACAACCAAGTCCTTCTTATCAACCAACCAACCCATTGATTATTAATCTTGTTCCGTTACCATGACCCACCATTTATTAACTCTTCCACTTTTTATTTATTATTCACAACCCACTGTTTGCTCACAATCAAGACCATCCCTGTAGACCCGCTACCAAACACCATAACCACAATCACACTAAAACCCATACATCAATATCCCTTTAATACAATTTATCATAGCCCCGCTGCCCATTACCAACACAACATTCACACCAACCCACAACCAATTCAACCGCAACCCCACTGCTCACCCTATCCACAACAACCCACAAAACACTTCCCATCACATGCCACGTATCCAAGCCAATACCCACATGCTCGTTATTCTATTTTGTCTAACCAGGGTTTTTACACAAGGGTTCCAGATTTTAAACAGCCAACTTTACGTGATTAACCAATTTGCACATTCCACAACGTTTCTATCCATATTCAAATCCAGAAGGAGAGGGAAATATTTTATTGCATAAGAAAAGGCCCCCAAAGACCATGATTTTCAGTAGGCAGCAGCTCATTCACACTATAATATCACAAGATATAAATAATTTAACCGCATTCACAAATTATCATCCCTGTTATATAAGCCAATATTATCTTTATTTAATGGATCAACTGTTTCTCATGAAAATAAGAGGATTCCCACCCCGCATGATACAAAAATTAGAGAGATGAAGGTAAGATTCCTACCTCAATAGGTTCTGATCACATCACTCCCCCGTATCATCTTTAGAAGACATCTTTCGGTGTCCGTCACTTCTATCGGGTCCCAGAAAAACCTCCTCAGGTGGAAGTTGGAAAGGAAAGGACAAATGAAAGACAAAGGACCTAGTCTCGGAATATTTTCCTCGTTGTTACGATCCCGTGGCCGCTGACGGTTCGTAAATCGGAGCTTGGACGAAGAAGTTATGGAAGAAAGAGCCTTCGAGTCTCTTGGGAGAACTCTACTCAGAGGAAAGAGGAGGAGAGGGGTGAGTTGAAAAGGAGGAGGGGACCCGTCCTTTTACAGGTGATAAAAGAAAAAGTACACGGCGTGTAATTTATGGTACACGATGTGTACTCGGTTATTTCACACGGTCTCCATGCGGCGTCCAACATGGATCTGCGGCCGTTTACTCGTCAACACACAGTTTGAGGGTAACACATACGCGGGGAAGGACTACACGGCGTGCAGTTTGGACACACGGTGTTTACCCATTTATTTCACATGGCAAAGACACAGCTCAAACATGGCACATGATCGTTGACTGGTAACGCGTACGCGGGGAAGGACTATACGGCGTGTAGTACTGGACACAAGGCGTGAACCAATTATTTCACACAGCAAGGACACGGCCTTCAACATGGGGTATACCTAGCAAGGTGGTACACATCATGTAGTATGGACACACGGCGTGTACCCACTTATTTCACACGGCAAGGAAACAACCTTCAACACAGGGTATACCCAGTGAGGGGGTACACGGTGTGTACTCACACTACATGGAGTGTAGATTCAAAATTCTGGAATGTGTAGGAAAATTCCATTTTACCCTCCAGAACACTTCGTGACCTTCTTTATGACAAAGTAATGGGCCGGAGAGGTCTGAGACATTACATTACCAAGCACATGGCATGCCATTTTTAAACAAATCAAATTATTTTAAGAACATCAAAAAGAATAAAACACCAATTTCATTCCATATTTAATTAAAGCTACTTTAACATGTTAAAAATATCATAAAGCAGCTTCTAAACCTCACAAAATAGTTTCAAAATATAGTGTAACATTTAAACAAACACTTGGTGTGCAGTTTTATGACAGAACAACAATACCTTTAACAAAAAAAGGCATAAACAACCATTTATTTACACCATGAAAACTATCAATAGGATGAAAAAAATAATAGACATATATATCAGCTGTTAAAAATAATAAAATGATGAAACGTAAATAATAAAGTCATGTTCAAGGGGTATCCTACCTCAAATCCTTCGCGTAATTGAAACGCACACCCGAAATCACCCGCCACAGGTTTATAAACCCTAAAACTATAAAGACCATACCTAAATGAATAGAAACCCCAACAAAAAACATGTTATAACATAACCCTATGTCGATTATGACTAGGGTCAAATATAAAACCAAGAAATAATGAATGGAGGGGGGAAGAGAAGAAGAAAGGAGAAGGAATCTCACCTTTCAATCTAGAAAACTCTTTGTCTTCCATTAGATATGACACCCTATAGAGAAGGTAATGGCTTGAAACTTCTTGTAGAGACACCTAAGGTCTGGAAAAACCTGAGAAAGGATATTGGTGGCCAAAAGAGTACGAATTGGTTGATTTATGAATGATACAATTTACCTTGTCAATTCTGGACGATTTGAGGGACATTGAAAATGTTTCCCCCCTACCAGACTATTCTGAGATCCAAAAAGGAAAAAAATATATTGGGGGTGAGGATAAGGATATTGGATTCGGGTGGGAGGTGGAATCTCCGAAAGAGATTAAACAATTAAAATGATATAAAAGAAACTAATTATTTTTTAAAAACTGGAAATGGGTCCATGGGCTGGCCCAATACCAAAATAATTAACCCAAATTCACCCTGATCATGAAAATTTATGTGGTCCAAAAGGATATGGAAGTTTTAATATGTCAGTATAGGACATGTGGGAAGTGTAATGGGTGAAAAATGATGAAAAACAAAGGAGTTATAAAAGAAAACATTTTGGGATTTAAAACTAGAATTGGGCTGACGGTTGGCCCAAATCGTGAAGTAACCACCCTCTCTCCAAAACTCATAAACAAGCAATGGGGAACTCAAATTAGGGTTATTAAACATATATGAACCTTTAAAACTCAATATTCATCTCCCAAAATACCCATGAAAAGCATCGGGATTTCAAATGGACTAGATCGAAACAAAGACATGAAAAACCGGGTGTGACATCTTTTATTTAGTTATCAAGGGCGGGGTTTATTATCTTCTCTAATGTATCATTTTCTGTTTCATTTCAAAATTTAAAATGGGTTCCATGTATGTATTTATTTTTTCACAAATACTAATTTAATCAGTCCTTTGGGATTAAAATCCATGTTTATATAACAATTTAATCAAATAAGGCACCAGCTCCAGGAAACTAGGGTGGGGACCTTATAGTTGGTATCATAGAAAGTTAAGTAGAATCCTTGGAAACTATATTTAGAAAATGTAGGTTAGGGAAAAAAATCCTAAGATGTAATTTCAAGATAAAAAACAAGAAAATCCTAGAATTTTGGTAAGTATTGTATTATGGGGATATTTCTAAAAAATACATCTATGTCTGGATAAAAACATTTATAGATGGATCTAACATAGATGTACCTAGGAGTGAAAACTTAGACAAGGAGTTTTGGGCTTGACCCAGTTTATCCTGGTACACGACCATGGGAATTTCTACACTCTTTTTTTGACACTCCCTAGGGATATGCATTGGATAATTCACATTTTATTTACCCACCATTATGAGGGAGTTATGTCTCCAATGTAACAATTTTTTATGGTTCTAGGTTTACGATGCATCAATGTATGCAATGTGTTATACCATGTTTAGAGCTATTGAGAGTTCATAATTTTATGAGCTAATATATAATATGGAATTGATTATATATGGAGCCTACCATAATGAATGAAAACATCGTCAATGAACATGATGCGAAGAGTAAGAAGGATCGTATATTTAATGGTATTAAGTCATATTTTCAATGGAAGATTGTCTCCAATGTATCCTCATCATATTATGAAATAATATCATGTGTTTACAAGGTATGTAAAGACCTCTCTAAGACCTATGGATTTTTAGGGAAGAAAAAGAATAAGATGATGGTAGAGAGATATGAGGATAAAGGGACGAAGGAAACAGAATTTCCCTGAAAAATGCTTAAAGGGAATGGGTGTTTTCTACAAGAGTAGAGAAAAAGGTCACCAATTTCATGATTGCAAGGGTATGAAAATTGATTCCAATGTACAATTATTCAATTTCAAGGAGATGGTAGACTATTTAAATCAATGTCCCAATTGTCAAAATAATATACCGCAAATGAGGATTTTGGATAATGAGCAAGTTATGATGCTACCGTAGATGAATTAGAATGATTATTATTCCTACTAAAAAATCATGCAATTTGTATATTTTGTCAGTAATTTTCTGGATGTATGAATTATGAGATATATAAAGATTTTACTGCATTACTCTTCTATTAAGGATTACAAGTTATACGAAGAATGGTAAAAAGGGAATGTGATTAAGTGGAAAGTTAAACATTTTAGAAAAAAATGATTGAGGAAATGAAAACATTTAATATATATATATGTTGTTGAGAAAATGATGAAGAAATTATTGATTCAGATAAGTATTGAATACCTTGGAACAGATTATTAACATTCCATGAATAGTTCAATGCTATCATCAATGAATATTACAACACTTTTGGATTTATGAAATATATCCAATAAAAAGTATATTACTTATGAAATATGGGAGAATGAATGTTTCCAATACGGTTTTTACGGTAATTCAAGTTATTATGATATTTCAAGAGGAAACATGATGAATTTATTCACATGTTAGGAATGTGAATTTTTGAGCTACTTCTTTTTGACAAAGTGTTAAGTATATGTTCGTCGTAAAAATGTAGAGGACTTCATTATAATGTTTTGAATCCTTATATTTTGGAATTTTTTAACCATTTATGAAATAGTTTAAGTTGATCATTCTATGAGATATTAGAGTATAATGTTTTGCTTCACCAAATAGAGTAACCAATGCTAGGTGATGAGTTTTAGATAGTTGAACTTTAAAAAATGATGAGTATTTTGTAGAAATGTATATTTATCCTCTTATAGATTAGAATAATTGCCCAACTCAAGGAAAATAGTCTAAAATAAAATGTTTTCCTATTATCATTATCATTGATAATATCGAGGAATTTTTTTTAGTTTAATGTTTTGTAGTAATCAACATTCATCTGAACATTCCCTCTATCATGTTCCATTAGAACATCATTGTTAGATTTTTTCCATGTATAGTTTTTTTTCTTCCAACTAATGTCACCTCATTCGACAGCACACTTTTGGGGGTGACCACCTCATCTCCATTAACCTTTTTATGAGGATATTTTAATATCACTATTTCTGATGTGGGTTTCCATAAAAGAAATTTTCACGTATCAACCATTAACTATTGATGCTCGATTTCAAAATTTGAGGGAAAATTTTTTTAAAGGAGGGGACAATGTAACACACCAAGAATTTGAAAAAAGATTTATTATAGAATGCATTGATCCCTGAGTCTCCAAAAACACTACTTTTAAATAACCTATCCATGTAATTATAAGTTTGTCACTTCTATGATGTGAATTTCGAAAATCGGACATACACGGTTGCGATGAGTAAGTTATTTGGAGTCTGATAAGGAAAACATAATTTTTGGTGAATAGTTACCTACCCATATGAATAGTTACATAACATTATGAATATTTATATACACTAATGAATAGTAAGTTTCAATATGATATTACATAAATTATATTCAACTTGGAGTACTATATACCTATGTTTTGGAATATGTAAATACATGTTTTAAAACTGCTCTTTTTAAATAAATTATGATTTAAATGAAATATTAAATTAATCATATTTAGAAAATTATTTTTGAAAAATGGAATTCATTTTTGGTTTATACAAATCGAAAAATGGTTGGGGTGAATTTTTGGGATGTTTTTGAAATACTTGAAATTTTTTGAATAGTTAAATACCATAATATACAAAATAAGCTAAATACACTAATTATATAGTCATGTTTGATGTTCTACTGATGTATACCTAATTGATTAGGATTAACATGATAAAATTACTATTATTGGTCATCTAAGAATCATTATTCCTTGTCATGTAGAGAAATATTAAATTAATGAATATAAAATTGAGAAATCACATCTGCCCTCCTCTATAAAAACCCCATATCACTCCCTCTTCTCTTCACTCCTCTTAAGCCTTGTGCCTTCTCCAAATTCTGTCCAAATATCCTCCCACCATCCAATCCAACGTCCAGAAAGCTTTGGTCTGTTAAAAAGACCAAAACAACTCCCTTAAAGAGGCTCTCAAGGATATTTGGTTCAAGAGATAAATTCATCTTTTCAATTATTTGTCTTTCCATTCAAGTTTATTTGTTTTATTTTTCTATTATTACCTCTACTTATCCAAATTCTGTGATGACTCCAGTTCCTGACATGTACTGTAATTTTTTTCATGATAGTGGAATAATTTATTATCATATCTACATTTTACCTTCCTTTATACTAGTAGCAAGAACACCATCTGAGATGTGTCAATTTACCGCATTTAAGGATGATATGCCTTCGATTTCTGTTAACATTCTCAATCATGGTCATTGAACCATACTGGTTATTGTTAAAATATATTATAATATATTTAATATACCCTATGTATGTTTCCGTATTCCCTTTGTACAAATGTTATTATGTTATAAAGAAAAACGAGTCGCATTAATCAAAACCCAGAACTTAACTGAAGTAGTTAAAATTAAAATTCTATATAATAATAATTCCACATTCCATGTAATAAATTTATATAAATGACTACTAACACCTATATATGATCATAAGTAATAATCAAATTCAAAAATGGATATTTAAAACCATTCCACATGAACTCCATTACATATGAACAAGTGAACTAAATATGAAAATAAAGAAAACGAACAGAGCGGATCAATGAAATTCAATATAATAACTTACCAAGAAGGGAATAAATTAACTAAAAAAAGTTATGATAAACTAAAACAAATTAATAGGTTCTGAAATAACTTATTAATAATTTTAATTTCATATTCTAGGACCTTATGTTAAATAGCGGAACACATTCGTGATTTAGGTAAGGGGTTTCTTTATCTCACTTCAATTTTTTGGAGGTTTCCTGTATTCACTACTAGTACTAGTGAATGGTGTATTTATAATGAACATTGATGTAAAATATCATGAATATTTTTATTTTCATACTTGTTTTCAAGTGTACTATAAAATCCATTTTAAGCCACCATTATTTTAATAAAACACTCATTTTATCAAAAAAATGATCTTGGATAATTCCTGTATTGAAGATAATAAATGATCCATTCCACATTAAAATTCTCATTAATGCTTATCTTAAAATGCCACAAAATGTTTTATTTATAAAGAATATTATGAACTCCTTCAATATGATTTCACTTTAGTGGGACATAATTAATTCCTAAAATATAATTTTAATGTTCTATTATTTTATTTTATATGAGATTATTTTTTGAATTATGGTTTGATGGAAAATATAAATGATTTTCCAAAAGAAATATCCTTTTAAAGTAAAAATGATTTTTCTCATCTCTCAATAACTTTTTTGAGATATATTCCTTGTTCAAAACATATTTATTTCTTGTGGTGTATATACTTCCCTTTGGTATATCGTATCAAGAGTTTATTTTTTCTTATGACAATCTAGGGGATTATGATTTGAATGTTTCAAGTTGGTATGTTACACATTGGATTGTTTAAGGTTTATTTCCTCAAGAATTTATCAATGGTCTCATTTATGAATATATTTGTTTATGTCAACATCCATTGTTGAATTTTTTTCTTAATTGAGTTTTATCTAATATGATATCATCTACAATATGTTGTTGAATGTTTTTTGGTTATTCTGACTCAAGATGTTCTATTTTCATATCATTCACCATATTATTCCGAATGGTCAGAGTTTATGTTCAATGATTGGGGAATGTTATTTACATTTCATATATTAGTTTCAATGTGAATTTATATGTCTATTATGTTCAACCCTTTCATATTACGAATTCATTGGACCTAGTAAGTGTCAGGTGGGGCCTGCTATAGCCCCTCGATGCATCAGTAGGTCTCATGAGACAAACTATGCTCTTAGCACAAGGCCTTGACAAAATTATTATTTATGGTCTTGGCATGAGGCCTTGATGGTACGGTTATGTTGTCCCACATTATGCATTACCACATTATGAAAATAGAATTTATCGTTCATGTGGTTATTCGACTTGTAGAGTACCCATGATTATGTTTATTTATGGCATTACTTACTCAACTCTTATTCATACCATAATATGATCATGTTTTTGTTAAAGGAACATGTTTTTTATTTATTTAACTTGCCTAATGTTTATGTTATTATATATTATGATGTATTTCTTACCCATACTAAACATTTTATCTAAACCTTTCATTTGTTTTTTCCTTCCCAAAGTTAAGAAGATGAGATAATTTATTGAGTTTTCAATGATGTAGTTTATTATCTATTGTTATGTATCATTTTTTGTTTCATTTTAAAATATAAACTGGGTTCCATTTATGTGTCTAGATTCTTAAATACTACTAAACTGATAGGTCTTTCGGGATTATTATTCCTTTTTTATATACCCGTGTAATCAAATAAAGAATTGGCTCTGTGAAACTGGGGTCAGGTCCTTACACTAAAGATGTTTACAAACACCTTGATTTTGTACCCAAATCTATCCTCAACTTCTCACACCATGATGATTTCATATCCCAACCTATTAGGTTAAAATAACTACATTTATATGAATTAAGACACATATTCCATGAATGACGTATCCCACAACTTACGATTCATGAACTAAAATTCCCTATCCCCCATCAATTATTATAATTACCCTCTCATCATCCCATTCCTCCTTAATAAAAAAGTAGTGATCATTGTTCTCCTATCACATTCCCTCTCAAGAATTATTTTTAGATGTCCTGTGGTTTTAAAGATCCATTTTCATGGTTTATGATACTACATTTCATAGAACAGATTCACAATCCTTATTATTTTATTAATATTCAAATACTTCTATTATAAAATCATTTCAAAAATTCATATAATTGCATGCTTAAAATTAAATGATATTATAAAATATATATTATATTTTTAATGATATATTAATCATTCTATATTAATATAGACATCTCTTAGGTTTTTTTTGAGATGATGTAACTGTGTATAATCCCTTATTGACTTGTATTTATATAATACTTTTAAAAAAATTAGTTTAATGTGAAATGTTATTATCAATTATAATTATATAGTGTTTATCATAAAATTAATTAAATACAGCCAAATCCAATAATTATACTTCCTTAATAAGATAATATAATTATCAAACAATAGTAAATAACTAAAGTATTTATCTTAATATGTGTAAACATTATATTTTTTGGTAAAGTGATTTCGGTTTCCTAACAGCGATATATCTAATGACCTCAGATCATATTAAACCAGAGTCAATGTATACTTTATTTAATTATAAATATATATATGAAATATCATTACAATTGAACAAAATGTTTCATTATCTGGGAAAACAATGTATACATTAAATTCACATTAAATATTAATACATAAAATAATGTATTATCATTGAGAACACCATTATTCCCCTTAATGTGTCCCTCCATAGGAATAAAAATCATTTTATTTTACCTTGATTAAAATAAAACATAATAAATGTAAGACATTATATACTCAATAAGAAAATGCGTACAGTAGAAGGTACCATGAATAAACAATTTTTTTCAAATAGAATGGTAAATAACTGAAACACATTTCATTTGAACAATAACTTGTTCTTAACATGGTGAAAATAAAAAATGATAAAATAAATCTAGATAAATAATCATATTTTATTAAAACATATCCCTATATATTATAACTAATTAAATAATCACATGGTATTAAATAACTATTCTCATAATGAGGGAATACATAACATTGGTCATCAAAAAATTCTATCATGATCTTTTATAATACTGTTTAAATCAGTGGGTTGAAACCCATATAGTTTTTTCAACTAATTTGTCTTATGATACTTTTTTATTCATTATGGGTATATCCAAAATTAGGCTCCACATAACAATTACTAATTCCAATACATTCCTCATATGATTGTGGTGAAAAATAATCAACATAAATATTTGTATTGACAAACTGACATAAGAAATTTTAATATATACCTCAATCAAATAAACATTATCATAAACCATAGAGAATAATATAGTGAATTGTATTAAAAGTGTATATCCATGGTAAAATTGATCATAAACCATCCACAAAAAAGAATAATGTTGATATCAATACAACATGTCCCCAATGATTCATAAGTAAAATAAATGGTTGGTATCTTTGATGAATAGAAATACCATTAAATGTCATTAATAAAATTCTTGAAGAAAATATTCACTAAAAATTAAAAATCACCTTAAAAATTTAATAAATAATTTTGAATGAAATTTTCATTAAAAATAAAAATTTGAATCATTTAAAATAATATTTAAAACGTTCTATGTTTATCATGAGGGAATTTGTTTTTACATGTTAAGACAATGATTCCTTTCATATTATTAGTAAAATAAATAATTGGACTTTTTTAAAACAACACAAATATTGCATTAATAAAATTTAGGATAATGTAAAAATAATAATTATATAGATATAATTAATTAATTATAAATGGTTGAAATCATTTTTGAAAAAAAAATTAGATGGATTTTACTTTTATGAAAAAGGATTTTTAACTGAAGGGATAAATAAATTTGAATGTTATTAAAAACTTTTCTCAATCACTTTATGTACAAAAGAGTAGAAAAAACATTAATATTGCATTTAAATGTTCATGAATATGTTTAGTATTATAGTATTAATGGGTATTATTATAAAATGATCAAATAATTTACTTTAATGTAAATTCATTTATAAATAATCCTAATTGAAATTAGATTGAATTATAAATTTCTTACCCATTTAGTAACTATTGAATCGTAAGACTCATTAAATGAATAACATAAAATGAAAAATTAAATACCATGATGTAAAATAGATTCATAATATTAAATATAATATAGGTAAGTATATAAAACACAAAATGGAAAAAGTGGTTAATGTGGAATATGTCTTAGGGAAGTAGAAGTGAAATGAGAAACCCTTGCCTCAGGTCTAACATCATTCATATGTTTATGGGCCTTCAATATAAGAAAGATATCTTTATTATAAAGCTATTATATATCCATACTAATATATTTTATACCATATATTAATTACTTATATTCTGTTATCACCCATTTAATAACAATTCATTGTTAATATTACTATTTAGAGTGATAATTGCTTTATTTTTCATATATGATTTTATTCAGTAATTTTGGTCCTTCTAATTTCATCATGGTTAAATCATATCCATATATTTAACCAATATATAAATATCATATATAATCATTATATATGTATTTAGAGTTTTTATTATTGTTAGTGTTTGAAAATGGATTACTCAATTCCCGGAGATGGTAGATCGTATG
Source organism: Viscum album (assembly GCA_963277665.1). NCBI lineage: Eukaryota > Viridiplantae > Streptophyta > Magnoliopsida > Santalales > Viscaceae > Viscum > Viscum album. The sequence goes on along the minus strand of OY728157.1, from coordinate 231,916,779 downwards.
TATGTATGAACATTGTTTATATTCTTCTAGATGGATAGAAAGAAAGGAAAATAAATAATAATTAATATTTAAAGAATAATTATTATTTCATATATGAAATTTTATGAATCAAATACATCTTTATTACTGTCCAAGTAAAAATAATATGAAAAATATTTCACATCCAAACATAGAGGTGATAGTCTAAATGTATGCATGTGGGATGCTATTTTGTGCAATGGAAGGTAAGGTAGGTAGTTATGGGTGATATTATATTTAAAAAAATTATTTAGGTCATAAAGAAAATATATATTCATTTAATTTATCCTTACTATATTTTAGGTAAATTGTAAGAGAATATCTAATCACATCACTTCATGAGGCGGTAGTTCACCGTACACACTAACGAAGTTATCGTATTCCCCATAGAATATAATGTAAGAAGGTATATGAAATATCATTCTTCCAAAATAATACTAGTTTCATAAATAACCTAGAAAATTTTAAATCGATCATTTAATCCCTTTTTTGATGGTGGTTTTAGAAAATGGATTATATCGGTTCCCGAGGCAGTATTCCACCGTACACACAATCGATAGTTTCAATTCATATTTGATGGAAATGGAGATGAATCTGGGCTATAAATTTAACCTAATAAAATATAAATTTATAGGATATAAAAGAATTATTATATTATAATTGTTCAATAATTTTAAATGGCGTTCGAGTAATAAGTAAAATGAAGACACATAGTTAAAAACATTACAGCTTCTTCCGGAAACCTCTTTAGGATTAACCTAAATCCTTTATGGATTGTTTTTTTGATCTAAAAATGGACTATATGATGTTTATATAAATTTATGAATGTTATTTGGGATTTTCTGGGTATATATAAGGGTTTATTAAGTTTGAATAAGGTAAGATATGATGTATCCTTTTTTAAGTGTTGGAGCGGACACACATGGATTTTTTTAAGAATAAAGTAATAACCATGTTTTTCGCATGCTGGAGGACTCTAAAATAGGTCATAATAGAACATTAGATATTATATGTTCTAAATATGGCCATAAAACAAAGTTTTTATTAGGTTTAGGAAATTTGTAACCCTTATCTTCTTAGTTTATCCTCTTGGTAATCTCATTTTAACATTAACTGCATGATATAATTTTTACAGCTATTAAAATTCATTATAGTCAAAATTTAATTAAACGTTTTTAAATAAAATATATTATTCTTATTATGAACATGGAATCTAATTTTCCAAATTCATTTCCTTTTTTGATAGAATTCAATTAAACATTAAACCCGCATGTGTGACAAAAAAAGGCACTTCCAAATAATATATTCTAATAAAAATATAATGTTTTAATATCAAAATTCAAAATTAAATTTTTTAAAATTGCATTAATTTATTTTATTATAATATAATTTAACAAGTATATATTTAAATAAATTTAATATATAATTTATCTTCGTAAATAATTTAAATTAAAGGATAGTCTTCAATATAAATCAATAGTTTTCAATATTTATAAAAAATGAACCTTTTTAGAAAAATTCAAAAAACTCATGGTAAGATAATTTTGATATCATTAGTTGAATAATTTATTTAGTTTTGTTTATAAAATTTTATATTTTTTTAAATAACATTATCATAAGTGTAGAAGAAGCGAAAAAATCATTTTCGTTGAAAAATCAAAATTTTTCTGAAAATTATTCATGTTCATTCTAATATTTGTTATTTTATATTCTAAAAAATAGAAAACCATTGAATTTTTTTAATACATTTTTAACCCTTATAATTTTCATAATTTATTTTTTAATATTCATTCCAACTTTCATTATGGTTAGGTTATAATGGTCATGTTTAAATAATAATATTTTAATAGAGTACGACATTTTGTTCAAACTCAATGTTTTGTGAATTGAAATCTATTGAAGATATATAATTTATTTAAATAAAATAAATATATTACAAAATCTAGGGGTGTTACATTCTATTGTGAACTAAGTGTTGTGTGTAATATACCTTATCAACTATGTTGTTTCTTTTTTAAATTCTTACAATATTACAATATTGATATTTGGATACACCACGTAGATGCAAGATCATGATAAAAAAACTATGGGTAATAATACTAAAAAAGTTTGATTGGATATTAGCTCGATACTAACTCATTGCATGACAAATACTCATAATATTATATCTAATTTAACACAATTACAAAAAAATCCATGTGTGATTAATAATCTATATAAAAACAATAATTATAGATTTTGAAGGTTTTATATTCTTTTAATTTACATATAGAAATATTGTTAGTGTTGAACTAGATCAGGAAATGTGGGTATGTGGGAATTTTTTTATCGTGATATTATTTTGTTTCCATTAAATGAAATTTATTTCATTTACTATTTTTTATTGATACTGCAACACCATGAAAATAAATTTCACTACTACCTTGTCATCATTACCTCCATACAGGTATATTTCAATAAATTTTAAATATACTATTCGTTCTATGTTAATTGTTGGAGATTCACCTAGATTTCAATACTATTCCATTCAATGGGGAAATATTGATTTTCCCTGAAAATTATTTCTAAGTAGATGGATATCAATGACAGAACAATGAATATATATGTGTTTCTTTAGGAATATTATAATATACATTATTTTTTCAATATCTATATATTATGGATCTATTAGTCTTATTATGTGATGGTTTAAGCCTAAAATTATAAGGAACATCGATGCATCATAATGCATCCAAGAGAAATCCAGTTTAGAATTTGGTATATACTATACCCATTTATATATGATATCTTGGCACAAGGCCATGAAAGTTTTTTTATGATGTCTATCATTGTGAATTCCATCACTATGAGATCAGTTATTTTTACCCATGTGATTTATTTTACAATGATACATTATATATGAATATTTGATCCTCCTGTTATAATTTAGATGGATTTTATTTGTTTATTTATTCCATCCATATTTGTTTCCATACATACTCTATGAAATGATAGATTTTACACAAACCATTACTAATAATATGTGATCACCGTATTATTTTTTCTTTAAATTCATCGAGAAACTAAAGAACCAATTCAAGTTCATTTACTAGCCCTTGGATGAATTAATTATTTAAAATACTTACATACACAAGTACTATAGTAAGAAGGTTCAAACCATAGGGATGACTACAGTTGTGTGACCAAACTCATATGAATATACATAAAATAGAAAACACAAAATGTTATCAAAGATAGTGTTAATGGTAGGTGGAGGATTATTGAGAAGATATATATGGAATTGTGTTGATTGCCATAATAGAATAGGGTCCAAACATTTCACTGGGTTAGGAGATCTTGATAGGATATAATTGATATAAAAGGTCTCCTATCCTATATATATATAAATATATAGTCTATAAAGTGAACTATTTTGTATTACAGTACCTAACAATCATTAGAAAAAATTACATCATAAGAGTTCTCTTTAGCGAGGTCATATTTCAAATGAATCACGAGAAATGTATTTTCCCTCATATAGAAGATTATACCATGACCTTTTAAAAATATTACATCGGTTTGGGTACCCATGTATAAAATAATTATAACTGTCACCTATTAGTTAATGGAATAGAGTGAAATGATGCTCATGAGGGAGAAATGTGAGATCATGATAAAAAAATTATAAAAAATATAGGATTTAAAGTAATAAAAGAACACATAATGTATTTATTTCAATCCATCTATCACGATCCCACAAATCAATTTTTTACGCTTCATAAATAAAGTTAAAATAATAAAATTCATTAAAAAAATCTCAGTACAGGGAAAAAATATTATAAAAGAAAGAAAAAAGAATATTCTTTTGTGATATTGGCCGTTAATTCTTGCTAAAACAATACATCCCACTTGGTCATGCTTTCTATAACATCTGTTTTAACACCACTCTATGTTTTTCATCTATACACTGTGAATACCTCCAACTTTTATAGCCTCTCACAATACATTAATAGATTCATCTAAATCTACTATACTCAGTTTCAGCACTGATGTCAAACTCTTTCTCATAACATCCAGAGTAAATCCTTAACTTCAATTTGGCACATATTCCACAAAACATCTTTCTAATATGTGATTCCTTCAAATCTAATCTAACTAAATAAAAACCTTTTCCCAAGGTAATTTCTCCACTCATTTATAAATTTCAGTAACCGTCATAATTTCCAAACATAGTGAAGTGACGGAAGAGAACAATGAAAATTGATTTACTTGATCAATAAAGTGATGCATTTATTCAACATTAAAAAATGTTTATGTGTATTATAATGTCACATACATATGAAAAAAGTGATGATCTACAAATGGTATGGAACATCTGGTAGAAATATTGGGATTCTTAGAGTTTGATCCTGCCTTATACTTATACAATGAATCCCAAATATATTTTTTAGAAATATTGACCACTCCCCATGATTTATAAGAAATTCTAAAACTCTATATTTATATAATTACCTTTTCATAAAGTTTGATAAACACTTATAAAAACCATAAATATGGAAAGACTACACTTTTACAGGTCCATATCTTCATTAACAAGTATGTCAACTTCTACCTTAAAAAAGTAAAATCATCATCTTTTTTAGTTGGACTCATCAAATTCATTATATTCAGTTTCCTTTTCAGTTATGCTCATCAAGAAGGTAATAATTTTTAAGAACATAAGTTGATAATATGTAATTACTAGGCTGATACAATGAAATGAAAATCATTATTACTAAACAATTTCATTGAGTATGTAATATATACTAATAACAAAATTCATAGCCCAAAAACTTAGTAATGGTGAGGTCCCTCTATCGCCTTCTTCATCATTCACCTATAAATAAATACAACCATGAATCACATATATATGTTCAAATATACATGGAAACTTCATATTCAAGGACTCCATCTTCAATCACAAATATATTTTTAAATTTATAAAATTGTTGTGGTCGTAGAGTTCTATGGAAATGAAAAACATACAGAATAGATTTTAAAAATGAAGCACTCATGGATTTAATGTGGTTCAATGGGATTTCTTATGTCCACGGGAGAAGGGGGAAATTCTATATTTATCTCCCCAAATCAAACTCATCATAGGATCACACAATAAACATACATAGTCTTTGTGGGTATTAATTACATGGTATTTTATCCCATTTTAAAGGTGAATCAAAACCATTTTTCCTCAGTTGTTGGGTAACTCACTTACCCATGAAGAATTCCTTGTTGTCAGCTGCTCAACCACCAAGTAGGTTTCCCACCATGGAAAACATGTAGTAGGGTTGTTTCAACTAATTAATTTCTCTGTTAATTTATCCTTGGATTGGGAGTTCCCCCCCCCCTTAAAAATTTCCCTCCCATAACCATTTTGGGGTAGAATGTTACGAACCATCCCATGTCAACCCTGAACCAGTCACTCGGGACGCTCCAAAATAGGTCCGGAAAGACATTCTAAATCCTCATAGGATAAAAACAAGCACAAAGGAAATAAATAGAGTATATAAAAGAACAATTTCTCTAAAATATAAACAATAAGTGAAATAATGGAAATAATGGACAGCCCAATACAAATTTATATAAAAAACAAACCGAAATTTATTGTACATGAAATTGAATGTACAACAAAACCAGACACCACAACCAAAAAAATGATAAATAAACTAACTCTGTATATCTCCAAGGGTCACTCTCCAACACATCGATCAAATGTCACCTATGGCGATCGAACTAAGGCTAAAACATGTACAATGGATAAAAACATAAGAAGACTATAGGTGTGAGTATTGAAACGTAATAGGTTAGACCGATATTATATTCCCAATAAACTTCCTTTAAAATAAAATAAAAATCAATTCCAATTTTGAAATAAAATATATAAAATTATGTTTTCAAAACATTTTCCATGCTACAATCAACATAAAATAAAATCGTTGCACGTTTTCAAAACAATGAAATGCTAATAACGAATTTCAAAGAGATGCAACTACAAAATCAGAATAGTTTTGAAGAGAAATTCTTTAAATAATGTAAATTTTTAAATTAAACATGAAAACTATACAATTTTTGATCCAAACACACTATATGTCATTTTTATGTACAAAATAACCAATCGGAACAACTTACATGAGCACCGCTAGACACTAGTTGGTTTTTGGGCCCTAGGTACCTTGTATCTCGGTGTAAAAGTAACCATAAAAAATTATTGGTTCTCATGAATGATACACTAGAAGGTAAAAAATACCCATAACCTATTGGTCCCCAACATCATCATCACAGTTTATTTAGTTTTGAAATCATCAAACTTGCTACGTGAAACTGGGATAAAACCACTCTAGATCACAAGAATACTAGTACACGTGCGCCCACCTAGGTACATGGGTTTACCTTTAGTGCTAAATCATGTTGCACATATTATCAAATACACTTTTCTAATGAAAATTACATTCCTAAATAATACACACTCATGCATCTCGCAATCATGCGTCACATTTCATTCACAGATCAATAAACCACATAAAAGTTTCATAAAACATTTTCAAGAAGTATAATGAGGCTTCACTTATAAAATCCATTCCAAAATTTCCTTTTAAGTCCAAACACCCACCATTACCATATCAACCCAGATTTGGAAGCCCCAACACTATTTAATATATCGATTTTTTGGACCATAAAATGGATCCAAATGATACAACAAGAATATGAAATCGATTTTTACAAGAAAAACTCATTATGGGCCTCTAATAATTATTCCCAAAACCAACATTTGTCAAAATTAAAAATTAAAGTATTCATAAAGTGGTGTAAAAAACCATTTTAAGAAAAAAAAAATTTACATAAACCCCTACAATACATAGATTACACATTCAAGACCCATCCATTTCTACAAAGGTTCCAAACATACCATTTACCAAAAACACATGCTAAAACACCATAAAACTGATAATCACTTCACTATAAAACCAAAAACCATATTGGAACCCATATAATTAACCTAAAATCATTTATTTACATGATTATTATATTTTTCATAAGCCAAAATTATATCATCATGAGCACAGAATAGCCAACCGAGCACTTTCCCGAAAACGAGGCATGCAACAACTAATAAAATAAACTTTATTTAACATTAAAAATATTTTAGAGACAACTTTTTTTCAAAAATTTATTAGAATAGATTAAAATGTTTCTAGACATTATTATTCATGTTTAAAATCAAATATATCATTGAAAACACCACTTTGTGTTCCCACTTTATCCAAAACAACATAATTTTCACAAAACAAGGAATAAACTACCCTTCTTCCACACTAAATAATTAATCCAAACTGTGAACAACAATACCTATCATACATATATGGTCTAATAATAAGTAAACCTATGAATATTGAATTATGAAGGTAGTTCTTGGGAGATACTACCCCAAAACCAAGGTAGAATGGAAACACACGCCTGATAACACGTTTCGAGGGTTTATAAACACTAAACCTATGAATACCATCCCCAAAAGAGAACAAACACCCATCAGAAATCATTGGATAACATAACCCTAGGTTTTACATTACCATGGAGGAAGAGATATCCAAGAAATAATTGATTTTGGAGGTTGAAGTAGGGGAAAGGGGATGGAAACTCACTTTAATAACTAAATAACTCTTTGTCTTCCCTTGGATCCACACCCTTAGAAGAGAGGTAATGGGTTTTAACAAAATATATTGGCTTTATAGGTCTATAATAACTAGGGAAAGAATATTTTGTGAAGTAATAGTAAAAAAGGAATGATTTATGAATGAATCAAATTACCTCTTCAAATCTGGATGATTTTAGAATCCTTGAAGAAGATATCCCTAATCCCCGATGATGATGAGCTCCAAATAAGAAAAATGGAACATAGGGGTGTGCCAAGGGTGTGTTTCCTCGATTTATATATGGATTGGTAAAAAATATTAAATATAAATAAGATATAAAATCAAAAAAAATAAACTGGACATGGGATCATGGGATTGCCTAATAAATGATTAAAAAACCCAAATCCACCATTATTATGAGTTATTAAGGGGTCGAAATGGATATGGTGTTTTGAATAGGTTTGGGAAGGAAAAGCAAGACGTGGCATGAGTGAAAAATGTTAATAAATAATGTAGTTATAAATGAAAAAGAAAATTATTTTTAAATATGAAAATAGGCTCATGTTTTGTCCCAAATCAGGAAGTAACCACTCTTTTTTCCAAAAATCCCCAAACAGGGTATGGGTGTCTCAAGGTAGGATGCTTAGACATATATGGCACTTCAAATAACAACATTCATCAAGCACAAAACCCATGAAGAGGATCAGGATTACAAACGAGCCTAATCAATATCAAGACATGAAAATATGAGTGTGACAATTCTACCTACCATTAATGTTTTCCACCCCCAGAAAGACATAACACATTCATGTTTATTGATCCACACATAATGATTCTTTATAAAAACAATATATCCTATTAATATAATGAAATTTTACCCACAAAAATGGATCTTATTGCTCTTTCACAAAATTAATTAACATCTTTAAACAAATTCCCATGAATCAATGAAAGGGTCAAGCCACTCATCTGCAACCAATCCATGATTATATTGTTGGGCCTTCACCCAAATAACCCAACAATCAACCAAACCAAAGTTCTCTCATGAAAGACAATTACATGTGGGGGTTGAATGGGCTCCCCACCATTATATAACAACAACCATATGATAAATCCTTAAATGAATCATCTTCAAGACCCTTAATGAGTCTCCCCACCATTAGAGACCCACTAGAAATGAACAAAAAATAATTCAACATGAACTAGAATCTGGAATCACACAGATGCCCACATAAAGTCTCCCACTAAAGCCTAAAAATCCACATTAATAGGGGTACAACATTAAAATTTATACAACCGACTCTCAAATGGAAGGGACACGAATTGGGAAAAACTTTTAGAACAGATCAAGACACCATCCACTTGGGGCGGGGAGGGAATGGTACCCATACATTGGGCCACTGAAATCACAAATGAAATTGAGGAACCACCCAAAACTCTCCACCTATGAATAGTTAAAACCAAGACCACATCTAATTCACATTGGTGGTCCTCATGTGGAAATTGATCAGAAACCCACATTCGAGAGGGCATAACCATAAACACTGTGTGATGGGTAATTCCACAACACTCTGTGGAAAAATGAAAATCATAGTGATGAGAAACAAAAATTAAAACATAGAAACAATATTAACATAATGGTGAAGGTAGGAGATTAGTCGAGCTCCCCACACCTATGGTGATATCTTGATTGCATGAAATGCTTCACTCCGAGTCCCATGGCTGGAGCCCTGATGTTTGAAGCACCTGTTGCGCCATAGCTAGGAGATAAAGATCGAAATACCCCAATGAAACTCACTTTCTCAAAAACACACCTTCATCTAAATAGTAACTCGAAGATACATCGATCCATTCTCTCTCACACAGAACGAAAATCATAATGGACAAGGAATACAACGAATCAAATCTATATCACCGAACAAAACTTCAATATCCAAAATAATTATTATAAATGGGAAACACATAAAATCAAGCCCAAACAGCTCTCTATTCCATCAAACGAGTTGAGGCATATTCTAAAGTGGTGGATTTAATGTTTTAAATGAATCCTTAGGCTGAATAACTAGAAGTCTTTCCAATGGAGAACCATCCATGGCCACATCCCATCATCCAATATATCCTTAGAAACACACTATACATTGCTTCAAAACCATTCCACCAATATAATCCCATCTCAAAACACACCAAGAGTATCACATCCAAATCATGAGGAAGCATACCAAAGAAACCACACTTCTAAAACCTGAAAAAGAAAACCCACATAAATAATGGGTTGCAAAAAACACAACAATTTTTCATCGTAAAATACTTTTGAAAAACAAACTAACTTGGTTGATTTTATATTTCACCAATGGTGTTTCATCAAGTCTCAATCACATGCACATTCTCGTTCCACCTCGAACACCCAACCACTATTCCATATCAGACATATATCAACAGATCTATACATAACCATGAAAGAGATAACCCATTAAAACACAAAAGGCTAAAACAAACATCCTCATTTTACAAGCAAAAAAATCCAACACATTTCAAAAATCATGAACCTTCCATATGCACACTAACCACCAAGTCAATAACTATTTTCATATTTTCACATAATAAACCATTTTACCAAGCATTAAAAAGAAACCACATCTTTCTACTTCAAAATCCTCAACCTTTATTCAGAAAAATTAGCATAAAAACTACACTTTTTCAATAACAAAATTATTTAGAACCCATTTAATTTAATTTTAAAAAAACTACCAAAACAAGAATTCCATTCAAACATCCCGATCCCATATTCAAAAATTCGTAAAGGTCACTTTTCATAATCTGATAGCCACAAAGGACAATACCCTTTTTATGAAAACAGACACTTCTCAAAAGATATTTAAAAAACAGTTCATTAGATTCAAAGACTCTTCAATTTCCCAAAACATCCCATTTTAATCAAAATTTCAGAATATTCTTAAAATAATTCATGCCTTCCAACAATTTTATTTCAATAAACATCTGTTTAGAGAAAGTAAATTTGATCCCATTCAATCATTCAAAATAATCCCAAAAAAATTGTTTCACAAAACCTAACAATATATAAAGCATTACTATATTTTGAATTGAAAAACCACTTCCACAATTCTCACACACGGATTTCCAAAAAAAATCAGAATTTAATAATGGCCTAAGAGACCCGTAAAAGGTAACTAGTGTCAGGGGTGCCTTATCCATATGGTTTCCGGCCATATGTAAAACACAACAGCAAAATGAAGATCTTTCATAGGACCGTTCCCCAGATCCACATGTCCTGCCAAGTCAAGCATGCTCACATATTCCATTATTCCAACACCCCTTGTAATATCCCAATCACTATATAATCCTTAAGAACAAAAGAAACTAATTAAACCAAACATCCCATGGGAACCCAAGGATCGGAATGAGAAAGAGTTTGCAACTCTCATCACGATCCTACCCCTAATTTTTCGAAAATCCTACCCCATATACCATGACATCCCAAAAATAACAAGTGAACTCTAAAAATCATGATCTTATAAGAGCTGACCTCCTTTGATACTATTTTATAACGAACCATCCTAAGTCGACCCTAAACCTATTACTCAGGCCGCTCCAAAACAAGTCCAAAAAGGCATTCTTGATCCTCTCGGGATGGATACAAGCCCTGAGGGAATCAATAGATTATATAAGAGAATTATTTATCCCAAATATAAACAATAAATCAAACATTGGAAAGAATGGACATCCCAATACAAATTTATATTAAAAATTAACTGTCATTAATTGCACATGAAACAGAAAGTACAACTGAACTAAACAACTCAACCGACCAAACCTAACAACCAAATAACTCTATATAACCCCATTGGTCACACTCCAACACATTGATAAAATGTTTCACAAGGGGATCAAACTCAATATGCAACCTGCACATGGGCGAAAAATAGAAGAAGTCAATAGGCGTGAGTACTAAAACATATTAGTTTATCCCAATTTTCAATTCCCAAAGAACATCATTTAAAATAAATGAAACCTAAATTCTATTTTTGAAATAGAATATATAAAATTATGTTTTACAAACATGGTCCCATGATATAATCAATATAAAATAAAATGAATTCATGTTTTCAGGACCCAGAAATTCTAGAAACCAATTTTAGAGAGATGAAACATTAAAATTAAATTGATTTATAGATGTATGATTTAATGAATGTAAACTATAAATAAAACACACATGTTGTGGAATTTATGAGCTATAGAAAACAAATTTTGTTTTCAAGTAAAAAATAGCCAATGATCCCAAGTTACGGGAACACCCCTAGGAACTAGTTCGTTGTGTGCCCCAGGTACCTCTTCTTTCAATGTAAAAGTAACCATAAAAACTATTTGATCTTGTGCACGATCCAATAGTAGGAAACAAATACCCATAACCTAGTGGTCTCCAAAATTATCATTCTATTTTAGTTTGTGTTCCCATCATCATACTTTCTATGTTAAATATGGATGAAACCACTCTAGGTCAATAACATACATGTACACATCCACCCACTAGATACACATGTATCCCTTTAGTTCCAAATAATGTTACACAAATTAACACATAAAAATTTCCAATTAAAATTTCATATCCATATCAAACACACTAAAATATCTCACAAACAGGCTTCACATTTCATTCACAGATCAATAAACAGCTTAAAATTTTCATAAAACAATTTCATGAAGTATAACGAGGATTAGCACATAAAATCCATTCAAAAATGATCTTTTAAGTCGAAACACCCACCATTACCATATCAAACAATATTTTTCCCCCACAACACTATTTAATAAATCATTTTCATGTATCATAAAATGGATCTAAATGATACAACATGGAGTACATATGAAAAAAAAATTTACAAAAAAAATCCATATGGAAAATTAAACATTCTTTTCAAAAACAAAATTTATCCAAGGAACCTATTACACTATTAATAAATTGTTGTAAACACACCATTTTAATTAATATAACATTCACAGAAACCCCTAATAACACTAATTACACATTCAAGACCCATCCATTTCAATAAAGCTTCTAAACTGGTCTTCTACCGATAACACATGCCAAAACACCCTAAAAACTGACAAACACATCATTATAAAACCGAAAAAAAGATTGTAACCTAGATAAGGAACAGAAAAACATTGGTTCACATGCTTCCAATATTCTTCATAAGCCAAAACAGCCAATTTATATCACCTTGAGCACAAAAAATTCAACCAGGAAATTTCTTTTAAATGAGTCATGTGACATCTAATAAAACAAACTCTATTTACCACTGAAAAGGTTTTAAAACCAAATTTACATGCAAAAAATTTATCTAAATAGATGAACTAGGTTCTAAACATTATACGTTTGGTGTGAAAGAAAATAGATCATTTAAACAATCATTTAGTGTGAACACATTAACCAAAATACACAATTTTCCCCAAAAAAAGCATAAAATAACCTTCTTGCACACTAAATAATTACAAAAAAGTGTGAAAAACAATACCTACCATATATATAATGTGAAAACAAAATGAAATAGATGAATATTGAATTATAAATTCAATGCTTGGGAGGACCTACCTCAAAACCAAGGTGGAAGAGAAACACAAACCATATAACACATTTTTAGGGTTTATAAGCACTAAACCTTGGAATATAGGCCCCAAATGAAAACAAACCCAATAAAGAACATGGTATAACATAACCCAAGGGCTTTCTAGAGTAGTGATGAAGAGGGAGACAATAAATAATGGAAGGAGTAGGGGGATGGAGGATAATTGAGAAGGAAACTCACCTTGATAACTAGAGAACTTTTCATCTTCCCTTAGATCAACACCCATATAAAAGAGTTAATGGATTGGAACTCAATGTAGAGGATTCATAAGACTAGAATAACCTGAGAAAGAATATTTGGGTAAAAAATTGTAAAAAAATATTGATTTATGAACAAAAATATTTTACCACTTTAAATCTGGATGATTTGAGAAACCTTTGGGATGTTCTCCCTAATCCCCAATGAAGATGGGATCAAAAGAGGTAAAATGGAACACGATGATGATCCTAAGGATTGTGAGATCTAGTGAGAGGTATACAGACTGAAAAATATTAAAAATTGAATAAGATATATAGGTAATGAAATATTTTTGTAAAACTAGAAATGGGGTCATGGGCGTTCCCAATACCTTAATAAATAATCCAAATCCAAAATGATTATGAGTTTCTAAGGTGTCCAAATGGATAGGGTTGTTTTAATATATCAGGGTAGGCTAAGTGGGATGTTTAATAAGATAAAAAAAATTTAAAAAAAATTATAGAAGAATCCAATTTTTTTTTTAAATATAGAAATGGCCTCATGTTTTGGCCCAAATAATGATTTAACCACCATTTTCTCAAAAACAAAACCCCAAATATTCTATGAGAAACCCATGGTATGTAAGTTATAAATATATGGAACATCAAAATTCAATATTAATATCACCCAAAACCCCAAATAATATTGGTATTTCTGATGAACCAGATCAAATCAATGGCTTGAAAAACCCGTTTGTGACTTAGAATCTAGACCTGAAGTATCCTTGCAATCATTGAAAACATCATCAATAAATTTATCATGCTTCTTCTCATAAAATTACATGTCATTTACACTATCATGAATTGATCTAGATCTCAGTATAGTCCTCATCAAATGATACAACTCCTGGGACTATTTCCTAGTAACCGTCATTGCATCTCCATGTGAGACTTTTAACACTTCACCCGCTATGGAAATATTGTATCCTCCTTCAATAACCCTCTTTAATGATACCAGTTTTCATATCATCCTTAGATCAAATAACACATCATCCAGTATTTTTACTTCTTCACTAGGTCTCTTCAATTTCACCATAACGACTCCTCGAACCTTTCATGTTGACCCATCACCATGTCTCATTGATTCTTGAACCTATGAGAAAGTATGAAATGAACCTTTTGTCAAATGTATGTGTACCAAGCTCCAAAATTAAAAAACCGTCAGTATTATGTTTTATTTTGAGTATTCTATTTATTTATTTTTTAAAATTTATATTCCCACATCATATGCTCATATCTATTACAGTAACGACATTGAACTTTTCCTCATTCAATACTCCCATCTATGTGTCAGTTTCCCACTTATAGACAAACTTCATCATCCATTGATGATTATGTGATGTTGAAATCCATCTATTCATCTTTATCTTTCTCACCAACTTAATGTTTGTGATTTTATTAATTTACTTTTATATTGAACCTTTTTCTCGTGCTAGAAACACGTGATTTCACATAGATCACATCCCTCAGATTTGTTCCCCCATTCTTTACTTTATGACTTCTGAAACCGTTTTATCACACATTGATATTCTTTAATCATCATTATTTTCTCTCCATAATACATCTCGAGTATTTTGAATTAATCTAAATCATGATGAGATTCTATTACCTCACCCATGTTCAATTTTTTCCTTCCCCACGAGCAATGTAGTCACAATTCCATCAAATCAGTTTAGTAGAGTTGAAAAAATAAAAATTGATTTGTCTTCTTATTCAACATTCACACCGATACCCAATAATTCTATTATGAATTTTTTGAATTCATTACTATTATTCATCAAATTTTTCACGTCGTCCATTCACAATAGGAATAATTTATTCTTCAAGAATAATTTGCTGGTGAACGAATTTTCTATATACCACATCTCCAAATTCTTCCATATCTCCTTCTATAAGGACTCATCCAACACCAAGAAGTTTTCTTATTTCTCTAGACATAATTGAATTGTGCTGATGACCTGCATCTTGAGAACTTCCCAATCATCAACATTGTATCTATCGAGTTTTATTTAATCAATGGTCTGATCATTCCCAACTATAGAAGAATAAATTTCACATTTCTTTTCAATAGTACAAAATGTCTCTGACTATTTAACATTTCATTATCAAATATTGTTAGGACCCTACAACCAATCATCATCCTTGTAAAATTATTACCGCCCTCGATAACATAACCCATGGAAACAGCTTTTTGGATTGATAATTTGAAAAAAAAAATCACAATACTGATGTGTTCATAGTGGTTTAAATAGTAGGAATCGACTCCTGGATCACCAAAAGCGGACTCTGATTGGTATCATCATATCAAAAATATGATCAATGGTTCAGATTGACCAAAAATGTGGTGTTGACGTGGCATTCCGTAACTGTAGCCAAAAATGGTTCCACAAGTCGCCACCGGCATGAACAGTGTTTTCTTCCCATGCAATGGGGTATTACAGCACCCAAAGATTTACATTAACATTGAACTTCCCTAATAACATTGTTTAATCTCTATTTGGATAGTTCTTGTGCCATTAGAATCACCTCACCATGATCATTATGGATATATCCTCAACAAAGTTTATTGGACACTTTAAATTTTCTGGTCAACAAGAATATTTGCTGCCACTTCCTATTTTGAACAATCGCCCAGTAATACCACTTTTTGGGGAATTAGAGTTTTATGGAAATAACAAGACACAAAGCAGAAGTGGGAAACAGAAAACATGTGTATTTAATGTTGTTTGAGAATGATTTTATGTCCATGGGAGAACCAGAAATTCTCTATTTTTTCATGAGATCAAAATCTTCAGAGGATAACACAATACACCTATAGAAATTTTACTAATATTAATTCTATGGTATTTGATCGTAGTTAAAGATGAATCAAAAACCATTTTTCCTCATTTTTTGGTCTTTTCATATAACCATGATGAATTCCTTATAGCCAACTGCTCACCCACCAAGTTGGATTCCTACCATGTAAAACTTGTATCATGATAGGTTACCAACCATGAATTCTTCCATTTATTCCTCACCAGATTGGGAGCATCCCCCACAAAAATCTCAACTCAGCATCTCCCCAACCTATGATCTGTCATGATTTTTAGGTTAAAAAATATTCAATTCGTTCAAATGGAAATACTATAATTAATTATAGAGGTGGAACTTGAACCATTAGTTCCTTGGAGATCAGCATTTCCTAAAGTCTCATCCACACATGGTTTTCTCATAAATTCCATAAATGCTGACTCAAATTTGGCTGAGCTCTATTCATCATTCCCCATGAGATGATTCAGTTGACCAAGATTCAACCTTCATATACATGCATGGAAATGTTTTACTTATTATGTCGATCATCATAAATTAATTCCAATATCCAAGGATTCTTGGGAAACAACTTCCATAATGATTGAAATAGGTTTATGATTCTTCATCTAGTCATCGAAGGTTTAGCATCTCAGATTCCAAGATGATAGTGTATCTAATAATTGAGATATTTTCAAACCCTCAATTAGTTCTTTCTTTGTATACGTTATTCATTTGAGGGGATTTCCATTTTTCAAGAATGGTAGTAGGGGATAGTCTCTGACCTAAAACAATAATTTTATCATTGATTAGATATAAAATGAGTTATGAATATAACATAAAATAAAAAATAAAAAATAAAAAATCTAGATATTATTTAATTGCATACATGAATATATATAATTCTACCTTGAAATGTTCATGAAAATTAATAAAAGAAACTAAAACACATTAATTAAATAAAAATATATATCACCATAATATTAAACTTGAGACACAATGTTTTCATATCCACTGAAGAAATATAATTCCTAAAAATGAAGCACACATCTGAATATTAAAATATTCTCCAAAAAATAAAATTTAAAAATAATATAAAGGAAAATGGAAGGATTGTACTAATATCCATCATCTAAATAATATTTTCCGAATTTATTTATAAAAAAAATTCACCAAAATGACAAAATGTATGTTCAAATATATATATCTATAAATATATATCAATATAACATTTTTTAAATTGATTTTCCAGAACCACATTTTCATAATGATTTTAAAAGAATAATTATTCAAATACAAATGAGGATGTATTCAAAACATCCCCAATTAGGGTTCGTATTCACGTGAAAACTAAATTGTTTTCAAAAAATATATGGGGAATAGAGTGTAAAACATGTAACATCAATCATCACCACAATAAAATAAATTTTTATCCTTAAAACTACTAATAGTTTAAAATTTAACATATAAATTGTGATTTTCCATATTAGTTAAACACGAAGCATGTTGAAACATTAATTTTTACAAGAAGATGAATTTGAAATTTGAAAAATGATTAAATAAATTTTTAGAAAAAAGACCTAATAATATTAAAAAACACGGTACATATTAAGGAACCACACATTGAACTTTCATTTAATATGTCATACCTTCTATATAAAAATCACACACTTCCTTTCTTCAATTTGATCCAATGTTCCAGTGTACAGAGTGAAGATAAGAAAAATATCAATAGAATTAAAATATGAATATGAACCTATAGTTATCACCCTCATCTAGGTTCTAATAACTAGAGATCTACTTTTCACTTCATTAATACCAATAAAATAACTATCTTTAAATTCAGCTTCCCCTTTATTAATTTGGTTTCAATATTGACATCCCCTTAATGAAATCATTTTATCAACTATTTTACACATAGAATTATTTTTTCATCATCAATGAATGTGAAAATTAGTGATCAAATAACTTATTGAGTGAATAAATTTCTTTTTTTAGTTACTAATGTCTCATTTATTCATTATGGGATACCCATTTCCCATTTTACCCCAGTTTCAAAGAACGTATATTATTATCATTTAAGTTGGATCCCTAAGGAGTTTTTTTAAAAAAGTAATATCCCCCTAGATTCATGTCAAAAAATTAAATTTATTCATATTATAATTTTAATTCCCCAATGTTATATCCTATCACATTCACTTTAATAGTTTATAAAAAAATTTAAAAAATATAAAAGGGTATCATCACTTGGTAATATTGAAAGTAAAACAATTTTAGACTCAATGTATTTCTTAGTAAATAACATGTTTTTATCGACTAATTATGACAACACTAATATGAAAATTGAATCCTAATAACATCAATGTTGAAAAAAAATATTAATTTTTTTTCTTATTTTAAAAAAAATCAGTAGGATTTTTATTTTCAAAATCATTAAACCATATCTCATCAAAAATAAATACCTCATATCCAACACAAAAATCCTAAAATTTCACCCAATTATTAATCATATGGTGGTTGGATTTTAAAAACTAGTTTGGTTCATGATATATTTGCAATTTAGTACTTTATAGTATTAATTTGAGTTTTACGTAAAGTTCAAAACATCACATAGACACATATCCACAAAAATTTTCGAAATAAGTTTTCTTCATTTTTTATATCATGGTATTGATTACATTAAAAAGATAATAATCATCATGTATACTATAGAAGATAACATGAAAAACACTGATGTTATAATCAACAACCTTAAAATCTCTATGCATTTGAAAAGGTTCTATCCACATTTTAAAATGCATTTCAATTTCATTTATCATAAACTAGAAATAATAAAGATAATTCCCCATCAGTTAAATATATATCTATTTAATTCAAACCAAATAAACCTAAAAATATCTCTATCATTTAATTCTCAATATTAGGCATCATTTGGTCATTTTAGAGCAATACCCCCACCCCCTAGAGAAGATTCTCCCAAACATTATTATTCATCCAAATGAATCTTCCATCTTTTACACTTGAAAAATATCCATTATTTTCTATATTCAAACCCCAATAAATTGGAAATAAATAAACAATAATATTTAATTGTTAAAGAGAAAGCACAAATTTCAACAAAACATTGAGTGAGGGATGTGGGATCTATATTTTCTCTAGTTTATAGAATCATTTTGACTGATATAAAGTTGAACCTCTTTGTGTTCGATCCAAGGTATATATTTCAAGTACCAAACAATAACAAAAATCAGTTAGGTTATTTTATTTGAAAAAAATGACAAAAAACTAATAAATAATGTTTTTCCTCCCATATAGTGAAACATTTTACAACCGCAGCAAGACATTCCAAACAATAGTGATATCCAAGATCATTCAGTTGGTTTTATTCTTTAAAATGAATTTTTTTGTGTATAAATTTTTACATGTTTTCTCATAATTTTCTGAACACCATCATCATATAGAATATTTATAAATATTCCATGGTTCTATAATTAATCTTTCTACTACTAGTAGCTTCATGGCTATGAATTTCACTCAATGAAATAATGATGAAAGATAATAGCCAAATGATTTCATCAAAGTGGGCAAAATAGTTCCCAAATACTAACCACACATGTGATGTATAATTTTATAGGGAATGGTGAGTTATCCACAATAACCTACTCATTGGATTCGTCCCTATAAGGGTCATAATCTTTGTGATGGGTATGGGGATTTTCTGTAGCATTCTTAAAAATTTAATTAGATCTATGATATAAAATTACTCATCATATCTTCTAATTTTTTTAGGGACAAGCCTACTATCCTTATTAAAATACCCACATATATTGTCTCTTTTCACAGATTTAGAAGGTTAGGATGGACTATATTTTTTCTCATGATAGATAAGAATTTCCACTAACTTTATCTTGACCTTAAAACTCTCATTTTAAGATAATAATAAAACCGCAATAGATTTACACATCTCAGGTTGAAATAAAAAGGAAGATAATCTAGGATGAGAATAAGTTAATATTATGGTGATCAAAAAATTCCATAAGAAACAATATGGGATTGATATCTTGTTTTGGATGGACTATTTAATGGTCAACAACAATGAATTTTTATATTTTACTCTATATTTTCTCTAGTCATTCAATCTCCAAAGTGGATCCAGATTCAAAAAACAAGCATAAAAAAGTATGTCAAATGATTATTTGAATAAGTCATCTCAACAGAGTTTATTTTCTCATATAATATCATTGTTACAAAAATTTGTGGTAATATAAAACACTTTTAAACACATGATAAATGAATAATCAATATGAATATAAAATTTATCGGGATCATCACTGGCTTGAAGGGTCCATTTACCTTTTGGAACATCGATCACAACTCCACATATGGCATAGAATGGTCCCCATTTAATGGTCATCTCTTTTTTATCACATTACATTTTAAGAATAAAAAAATAAGTGGTCATTTTTATCTTTTCTAAATTAACTAACAAATCATTTAAAATTCCATAAGGATAAGAAAGAGATTTATCAGCCTAAAACAAAGAAACATTGGTTGGATTTATCTCTATAATATCCAACATATGAAAAAAAGAGTGGGTGATTAAATTTATGCTATCTCCCAAGTCAAGTAAATATTTATTTCTATTACAATATCCTATTATTTAAAAATTGGAAAAACATCCAGTTCTTTTTATTTTTTAATGTTACTTTTTTAGCACAATTTAATTTCAATCCTGAGTGAGATTAATGGTTTTAAAATAGTCATAGCCCCATTGTTTTGATAATTTTTTGTTATAAATTTTATGTGTGATTTTTTTATTTTAAGGCTTCCGTGAAAGTAATTTTTACACAAAAATATCTTAGCACCAAGATGAATTTCATGTATTTGGGTTTATTAATATTTTTTACTCTAGGCAAAATGTATTAGAGTGGAATAATTATTCAATATTATTTGATTAATTTCCCTATCTTCCTGTCTATCCATTTTCATTGATTCATCGATGAGTTCCCATTTCATTTTACTTTGTTCTTTGACCATTCAAGGGTGTATTTTTCATTTTGTTCATATTGAAAATTAATGTCCAAATTTCCAGTTTATTGATTTTTATATAATGTATTACAAGTTTCTTCCACATTTTATGTTCATTTTCTAGTGGTTTATTTCAAAACATTGTTTACTATTGAAATAAATTATTTTCATTTTTTCCCTCACAATTTAAATTTTATTATAATCCAATATAATAGGATGTTTTCCCTAATATCTCGAACCCATATATCCAGAAATTTTTTCATTTGTTTGTGTTTTTTATCGATGAAAAATTAACAAAATTCTCAATTAATGATATACAAGATAAATGCACTATAAATAAGTACTATAATATAAATATCTAACACTCCTCTAAAATTTATTCTACGGGAAATATGATTAATCCAAGGTAGATGTAGGTTTCAACTGTCTATATTCTTTCTAATATAGGATAGGGTGATTTTTCTATCAATAATTATACTATATGAAAATATTTCATTACATACTTGATTCCCATAACTATAAATAATAAAATAATAACTCTCATCAATCTCGATACGATGATCTAATTTAGGATTACAATTTATAGTATAATCATACATCTTGAAATGAAAATGTTTCCCCCAAAGTAAATGTTCATTAACTACAACAGACTGAATGGTTTTCAGCTCAATGAATTACTCTCTTCCTTATGAACATATATAGTACTTTTCTATGTAGTCTATAAAATATCAATTTTATCTCATCAGTAGCCAATTTTGAAGAGTTATACAAAAAAATGATCAACTTTATTTTTGTTGAAGGAGGTAAGATCATTGTAAAAAATATTCATAAGAAGGTGTGCATCCAATTGATGTTTTTTAAATATTCTCAATAATTATCTACACCTATACCATGTCTCATTAAAAATCAATCCCTCATCATAGAAAAATCATGTAATCATTTTTATGAATTCAAATGTAGTAATCCAAGGATAAAACATAGAATTATAAGATTTAAATTACTTAGCCTAAATAGAATAAATACCCTAAAAATGTTATGAAATAATTTTATTTTCCAACCATTGGTACAAAATGGAAGCCACTTAAATCTCCTCTCCTTGTCACTCAAAAATTGTATATCTATCTTGTCAATATAACTATATAAATCACTAATGAATTATAGTGAAGCCTATATGGCTATGAAATAGGTTGATTAAACCATATATAGGTGTGATTGATTAATCTAATAATTCCTAATCATATGGTTAATCCTAATAATGTAAGTATTATTATACATAGATTCTAACTCTACCTACCTATGACTTTGTCTCTATGGGGATATAACTATGGGAGGAACATGATTCAGTTTATATTATTCATTTTCCTATCATTTGGAATCTTGGTTTTCCATCAAAATTATGTTCTTCTTTTTAGGGGAAGAAAAATGTTTTTTTATTTCCATTATTTAAATTTCACATTGATCATTTGAATTTATAGTGTCAAATTAGCTTCGCATGAAAACAATTATGTTTGTTTTAATATATATATTTTTTGTTTTATTTATTTTATAACATTTAATTTTTCAATTGGTTTTTAAATTTATATCATGTGACATCCTTGAAAATGGCACCAAATTTTGATGAACCAGTTCAAGGTCATTGACTAGACCATGTTCAAAGAAATTATTTATAATAACTACTTAGAATATTATTATGGTAAAAAGGGTAGAACCATTTGTGAGGATATGTTTTTGTGAAAAACTATAACAAACTACATTAAAAATAGATACAAACAAAAAAAAATAAAGTGGGATGTGAATTTTTTAGGTGAATGTAGAGGAATATTGAATTTGTTTTTGTAATAGTTCTTACCATAATAACAAAAAGGGGGATTAAATAATTGATTGGTTAAGAAAAACTATAAATGATTAAATTGATATAAAATTTCATTCTATTATATTTCATTAATAACAGACGTATTTTAGTGAAGTGTAGTTGAATATTGACCATAATTAAAATTAGATAAGATAACTTACATTTATATATATCTTGAGTGGTTTTATTTTTAAAAGATCTAAATAAAAGTATTCATCTTCATATAGAAGAGTAGACTACAATCATCTCCACAGAGTTCTGTGGTTATGGTCACCAAAGAAAAATGAACACTAACCTTCACATATTGGTTCACATATTATAGTGAAAGCATTATCATGAGAGAGAAAATGAGAGAAAATTGTATGAATGGCGTAAAACCTCCAGTTTTTAAACCAATATAAGAATTAAAATGAAATTAATTTTAATCCATTTATCCCAATCCCACAAACAAATATATCAATTTATGGTAGAAGTAGAAAAAAATATAATCCATTAAATATAAATCACTATAATAATGTTGGGGATAAGAAAAGGGATAAGAATCTCATTCTATGTGATCAACCACTACCTTTATCTAAAACTTCACTACCACCAACATCGAGGGTTCTCCATCCTTTGGTTCATATACACACTATATATTATACACCATTATTATGAATACCCAATCATCTAACCAATATATCTTCATCTATGGATTCTTCTTACAATATTAATAATTAGTTTCTGTGTTGGCCACTTCCACTATCACATTTATCCAAGAGCTTCTCCCTGGATTCTATGTTTCATTTTTGTTACTATATAACTTCATCAAAGGTGATTATAGTTTTCCCCTGGCCATTCTTCCACCCAAACAGTGCTAAGGGTTTGTAACCCAATAGGCCTTAACCATGTCCCCCCATAATCCAAATGATACGGATTAGTAGTGAGGTTGTAAATATTAGATAGTTTGGAGATAAATCCTTCTTATGTTGATAATATTAATGGTGTATATAAATTTTTTGTGGAAGAATGACCATAAACACTATGCTAGTAAACTTCCCATGTGGAAGCACAACTAGATATGAGAAGCAATAATAATAATAATCCACAATTCAAAATATACAATTTGTTGAATAAAACACCCAAGATTCCATTTATAACTAAAAAATCATACATATTATGGCATACAATTTAATAACATAAAGGCTTTCCCATTTCCAACGTTGGTATATACATTTATAATCATGATGATACAAATGATAATGAGTCAAAAGATAACTCCAGCTGATGTAAGAACCTCCAAGGTCCCTTGTCATCTATCCTATACACAATGTTCTAGCATGATCACTATAGTCTATCCCCTAAACACTAACCCTTACCTAATTGAAAAATCATAATTCCTACATGCATCCCGAAGGACATGTGGTGGGTGTGATAATAATATTAGAAGGCCCCCATCAATGGGTTCCTAACAAAAATCTATGATGAACCAAGTGTGTAATAAAATAAATTAAATATCATAATAAAATAAAAAAAATATATGTTTCCCTAGTTCTTCAGAGCCACATGGAAGAAATCACTAGAATTATCCAATTCCTGACTAATTATAGAAAAAGGAACACTAGAATATAGACCATGTTAATCCCCAAATGAAAATCATTCCAGGTGAAACCTCTAGATCCACCTTCATCGAATAAACCCACACCTTATTCCAAATGAAACCTCATTTCAAAAATAATATCACACATCCCGAAGTCAAGCCCCAGCAAGTACCTAGTCCCTCTTACCTCAACTAATAGAGTCCTCATCGCATCAAAGCCTCACATACAAGGCACAATCTTCTATGTCCTAAAAATAATAAACACTATTCATATTAAATAAATGAAGTCCTGAGGAATGGTGATATCCATCCTTCCTCATAATCATGGATCAATGGCCATAAATATAGTGAGCCTTAGCCGCCAACTTATGATCTCAATACAATTAGTCGTTGAATCCTCTCCATCCCCATGGGTTTCCATGGAGAGCACCTCAAACCGTAGTGTTGTTGAACATGACCATATGCTATATGTAATGGAGTCAGAAAACAACATAAGTGGCCAAAAACACCTCATCATTTGACACTATTGGAAAATAGACCTATACCCACGGTTTTGGGAAAAACTGTGGGTATTTGAGTGCCCTATAGGCACGGTTTATGATAACCATGTGTATATGTATAGTTTGGGAACCTACAACCACGGTTTTCAAAAACTGTGGGTATAGGAGTTTAATTCAAGTCAAATCCCCATGGTTTCGTTAAAACCATGGGGATAGAGTTTTTTTCGAATTCCTAAACCCACAGTTTTGTAAAACGGTCAGTATAGGTTTTTATTTGAAGGCCTATCACCAGAGTTTTGGAAAAACCCGTTGGGATAAATATTTTTTTTCGATGGCTTATACCCATGGGTTTTTAAATCAGTGGGGATAGCTTTCCCAGTGTGGGTATAGGTCGTTTTTTCAGTATTATGAGTCCTAACTATATGAACATGACTCCAATAGTGCGTCGTCCAAACAGAATGAGTGGTAATAAGTAAATATATTCCTAAGACACATCCTCCCATCACCACATGCCCCTACAACCATGTAACTCAACCTGATGTTCAAGACCATCTCAAAGTATCGATCCATTCCCTAAATCAGAAAAACCTCATCACCTCAATCTGACGACCACGTCACCCACCCAATAACCAACATCACCCAAAGTATCTAGGACAAGACCAACCTAACTACTGATGTCACCTCAATCAAGGTGGTCATCAACACCTCCATCCTCAGGCCATGAGCTTCTAGTTCCCATAAAAATCACCAAGCATAATAAAAAATATATTCAATTTAATTTAAATAATTAAACACCCTTGAAAACTTGAACCAAGGTCCACATAACCTCACCAATATTAATCCATTTTTAGTATAGGATGACCATTACCATAAACATTTTATATAGAAAATTAATTAATTTAATGGAAATGTGTTAAATAATTTGGGTCTCCCTATCATAACCCAATTACATTCTCGAAGTCACAGACCAAACCATTAGAGAAATCAAGAGAAATATAGGCACCTCTAACCTAGTTTTGGTAGACACTCACTCATCCTATATCAGCCTCTAACTTGAGCTTAATTTTTAAGTAATTAATATTTTAGATGAATGGAATATAAATAGGGTAAAATTACTCCAAGGGATTTAGAAAATTGTATTGAAAGAGCAAATGATAAAATAATAAAGAGGATATAATCCCTTACAGAATCTATTCTAATGTGATGGATGTCTTGACGATTGGAGGTTTGACAAGGAGTAGAGGCCATGTTTTATGGGATGAAGAAGAAGTCTCCCATAGCTTCCTAGAGGAGAGTCTCATGTGAGAGGAATAAAATAGTGGAGCGCATCTAAATAATATTAAAGAAACAAAGGTAATTTTTTCCTTTTTAGAATCCAAGGTGGTTATCACATGGTTTGGAAAGTCGTTTGAAAATCTTGCAGTATCCACTATCTTGGAACTACCCCTAAAATGATTAACCCGCCCTATTTTCAAATCCATGGTCCTACCATGTGTGAGCCTTTGCTAAAAACTATAGAGCTTATGAATCGTAGTGATAACCATCATTCATAATTTTTCAAACATTTTACAGTAACACTAGAGAGATGCATGGCTCCTACTAGGTGCCAAAAAGTTCGATCAAACCATGTTCCTCAGTCTACGCATATAGAAAAACTGGGGTTTCAACATTCGAAACACATCAAACCCACTGGAAACACTAAGTTATATGTTGATAATTAATAATAATCTAATAAAATTTCGTTCTTTAAAGGATCTCTCATAATTAAGTTCTATTAAATAGGAAAATATTTGTCCAGCTCCCCAATGTCCAAAAATTCAAACTAGTTGCGTATTTGAACCTGATCCAAAATCCCATGATGTTACGATCTCCCCACCATAACATATATCATCCCCGAGAAATCCATCATTACCTTTATATGGTACTAAACAAACCCATGTTGATCAAAACATCGAAATTTACCCTGGATAACACATCATAGGTAAACACTCTCAAGGCACTCCCCACCTTAAGAGTTACATACCATTGTTGCTTCTTGGTCAAAAACTAAAATAAATCAATGGTCCCTTGACCATCCCGTGAATAAAAAGTCATAATGTAATGCATCATCACTCTTGAAACTCATCATGTGCTCACATAATGACCATGTCACATATGATACCCATCATGTACCATACCACATCAGATGCATGCCTCATGCCCATGTCAAAAAAGGAACCCATAGTTCTTGTATCTCATCATATATCGAATAATTCATATTTCTTCACACCTCACTCAGAACCCACACTATTCTAATGCCCATATTACAACCCACATTAATGAATCTTGGGTCACATTGATTCCTAAATTCTAACACACCTTATGTATTTCCACAATGCATCAATTTCCATTGATAATATTAGTGGAATGCATGCCATATATATATATATAACACATCTGGTATGATGAAAGACTACTAGAAAACATCTGGTTATTCAAAAAGTACATATCATGCACCTCATGTAGCCCAATCTAGATATGTATAAAAAGGCCATGCCAAAATAAAAATAACCTCATAACACCCACAATGTACCTATAACCATCGTCATCTCACCAGCCAACTTTAAACCTAGAAGATTATTAGCTTACACCTAGCCTAATGTTGGAATTCATGAAGCTTTACCTCCAAACGATGCTGCCCTAGACCATGACCATGCGATTGGGTCTCACCATCACTTACAAGACCTCTATGTGTTATTGAATCTCAACTGCCCAGTCATATTATTTCTCCTTGTCTGATCATAGAACCTTGAGTCTTCCCTAATCCATGAATGAAGACTATCCGAGAAATATTACTACATAACTGCTCAAAATTCCAGACCTGGGAGCATGCTCAGCACTCCTTGGGTTCCTGATCACATTGTGCCTGCTCATGACCCAAATTCACACAATATAGGAAATTCGTTGAAGATCCACCCCATGATGTTAAGCTCAATTCACTAGAATGAGAATCCTGATGAGACTTGTCTCTGCTTCGCAAACTATTATATGAATCATCACTACTTATATCTCTGAACATTGACACCCTGATTGAATATTGTTGGTCGAAAAAATTTCCTTGTACTATTAGCGTCTTATTAACCAATGTCGATAATGTGGATGACCTAAAGATGTTTAGTTGCACTGAAATGTTGTGTCATGAAAAGTCCTTGAAATGACTAACCCTAGAGGTGTCATCTCCCACCATACGAGGTCTGAAATAAGATAACTAGGTGAAAGTAGTTTCATATCACATTATGGAGTTGTCTCCCTATTGTTGGCCTAATAAATTGCGATCTCTTTACATACCCATCACATTCAAGTAGAAATGATTGAATTACATGGCTTGTAAAGCCTTAATTTCTAGTACTACATGTATTCCCACCTGAACATTCATGTCCTACTAGTATTTATTTATTCCTCTATGCATGTACATCCCTAGCTTCAACCTCCATCCTTGACGTGTTTCAAGCTTCATAAAAAAGTTCCACACTGAATCAATCCATTTTTCATCGGCCTATGGTCTCCTCTCAACCTGAAAAGTGGGGCTACTATGACTAGAACTCACTAGTTAGATTGTTCATGGAATGATCCACTCCTACACCTCCCTTATCTAACCCCTAAATGACATGAATGGTGATCTCCATGAGTTTCCCATCCAGAAACAACCCAAAACCTTTAAAAATCTAGTGACTACCTCACCAGCATTGGAGAGTGTTAGTATTCTAGTACCTATGACTCACGATCTTCCTAACCCTCTATGGGCTCATCCCGATACATATGGGTCTCATCCTATGCATGCACATGAGATTCCCTATCTCCTCTCACCTAATGCTCAATCAAAATCCATTCAGGTGACAACCTATTGAATTCCAATTTAATGGTACGAAAAACCCAATTACACACACACACACCCACCCACCCACCCACATATATATATAAATAGATAGGGAATGTAGTAATAGGATGTTCAACATAACTATCATTCCTCTCCCCCGTTGTAACCATGACTGACATCATCTAGCCATAAAACCCCTTACCTACCTATATCAGCTCAATTTATCACATATAAAACCAGATTCATGGCCCCTCGCCCACCAATATCTGATTTAAGTGTCACATATCAATCTGTGGTATCTTAGTATGAATCAATAAAAGTGTATAATCATGAAAATGGTATTTAGATTCATTTACAAAATTTTAAATTTCCTACCACATTAACCATCTCTACCTGCTCCTATAAGATATATTCCCATATATATATCACATGTATATACATAGTATTAAAAATAGACTTCATTGGAATCCCATTGAATGAATTTGATGATTTTAATGCCACCAAATAATTTTTGGAAAGAAATAACCATTTGGATTCCTTTTTTGACACTTTAAACAACCTAAAACCATTATAGATCAATCTGAATTCCCAATTTCATTCCCAAAGAATTTAATAACTACACATAAATATACCATCCACCTTTGAGACCATAAATAAAGCATAAATAAAACCCCCTTGAAATATCAGGCCAAGGGTCTATAATTATCAGTTTATATACCAGCAAAAGTGTCAAATATCAGAATAGATAAAAATAAAACACAGGTGCACGACTCTAGGTGGAAATTATATCAATTGTAAAAAGAGAGAAGTTGAACAACAATTACCACGCATAAAAACATGGTATGTCCCCCATACATTCAACTGTAGGCACCCAAACACAATCTCCATAACATGTTCCAACACCATCCTAATATCTTTTCTACAATATCCAAAATATTAAGACCCAAAGAGAGGTAAAAGAAACTCCATTGTTAAAATTTTTAGTACCCTGGCACATTTTATTACCAAAACAGTGCTTAGGTCCAGTTAGACACTAGGTCTTAAGGGTGCATCCCCATATGGAATAGGATGTCGATTAGTAGTGATGGTGTAAAGTGGTGAAAGTGGGGAGACTATACCCTTTGATTGTGATAATTATAATTACTTACTGAAAATTCAATATTTATTTCATTTTTAAAAAGTCGCATTAAGGAGAGTGGTAACCATACAAGATCAAGCCACCCAAATTTCTAATTTCAAAAGATGGTGATGAACACATAACCTGAGAACCCACGTGTCATGCGCCATCCTGCATCGAGATCTGACTAACCAAATACACATTTCCATCATCACCATCAAATCGTCAACAAATTTTTATAATCATTATCACCTTTTGAAACACCACTTTCATCATCGGCACCCATCAACGTTGGACGGAACAAACAAAACACAGAAGACCCGATCAACCAAAACAACATCATCGACTCTAGAAACCCTTTTCATCTTCAAAATCCAACACTGATAATCAGAACCCCATCATTGACAACAACAGAACAACCACCAACGTAAGGGTAAACTGATCCAGGACATACCAGGCGAACCGCCAGCCACCGAAAAGCACAACCCAAAACATTTTTTTCACCACCTCTCCAAATCCAACTGGTATTGGAGAAGAAGAACATAAGGGTAGGGCGGAGTTGGTGCAGCTGAGGGCAAAGGATGTTAGAACCATTAGAAACCTCCTTCATCGTCACCGCAGAAATATACACACCGAACAGTTGATAGAGAAACACCATATTGAAATTTCCAAGGTCGATAAGGATGAAGCACATCCTGGATTGATGCTAGAAAAGGATGCACCTCTAAATACATAGACTATCGATCGATCCAGACATCTTAAAGCCTCTGAGAAACTGCTGCTGCGAACCAACTTGGAGAGCAAATTAGGAACCAAAAGCCAGAGCAGTGAGAATAAATAGGGCCATAATAGAGGAGCAAGTCCATGACTGAGCCACCATCCTGGTCTAAAGAAGCCACCACCATGTGAAATCAAACCAGAATCAAATAAAAACAGTATTACAACATCATTTACGAGCATTAAAGCCACTAAGAAGCACCACAAAAATCACTCGCCAGAATCCATCATCATCACCAAGAACCACACACCTCACTGTCACAAACATTGGATGAAACCCCACTGAAGACCATTACACCACAGCATCCACCACAAGAAAAACATCACAGAACAACAAGACTAGCAGCGACCCATGGACCGAGATGAAGCCACCACAAGATTCTCCTCCTGTGATGTCGTCGACCGCTCCAACTACACAACCCATAACCCCTTGGAAACTACCGCGTGAGTCCGACTGGGAGAAGAGCGGTGGGATCCTAGAGCAAGAACAGAGAAAGAAGCAACCTAAGGCCTTGACAACACACTCTAAACATGGCCACTAATCCCTGCATTCAAATCCACCACCAGAGGAACCTCAACCAAAGAGGAGAAAACATAACGCAGACCAGGAAACATGATAATGAATCTCACTGGAATCCACCACCCAAAAAATCCCAAATCACCGGGGTTGCATAGGGTCATGCCAGGATGGGGTATGTTCATGATGGTACCAACAACAAGAGAAAATGATATAGTGAACCAAGAGAAGAGTGGGTGAACCATTTGTAACTAAGTATTCATACATTTCAGGCCGTAAAAGATAATATTTGAAAGGGTCAGATGTTTCTATCCTCATTATAAACATATAAAAGCATTATGGTAGAAATGAGAATGTGTAAAAAGATAACTCCAACTGATGCAAGAACCTCCATGTCCCTATGAATCCATCACATGAATAATGTTTTTACATGATTTCTACATTACATGTCCTGATCCTAAACGATTTCCAAATCTTAAAATCATAATGGCTACACACGTCCTGATGAAATCGTGTTGGGTGTGAGAACAATCTTAGTAAGACACCACCAATGTGTTTCTAAATTACATTTATGATAAAGGATGTGTTTACTAAACGAAATTAAATAAGAAAAGCACATCATATAAATAATCCTTTTCCCTTGTTCTTCATAGCCACAAATAATTAATCACTTTCTTTGTCTAATGTCGGAATAACTCTATAGAATAGGATCAATAGAATATATCCCAAGAAATACCCTAATGAAATTCAATCTACAAGAACCCTCAGGTTCGGCCTCTAGTGAATAAACTAACACATCATTAAAAATGAAATCTCATGTCCATAATAGTAATATATTTCTAAAAGGTATGATCCAAAAAGTACCTGGTCTCTCAGGCCTTAGGTCATAGACTTCCCAATAGCTCGACGCTCGACGTCCTAGGAAAAGTGATATCTATCCTTTAAATAGTAAACATCATTATCACCAGAATCAATGTCTCTAAGAACAATGATATCCATACTCCCACATTATTGTAGTTCAACAACCTCATATATGGCTAGCATCATCCCCCATATGATAGTATCAACATCATCAATTTATGGTTCATCACCATCCTAGTGTCTTTCAACGAAAAGAACCTCCCACCATACTTGTGGTCAACACCACCCTAACCCACATCTAATAGAGGCCTCTACCGACACAATTGGTCAACACAACTTCATCATATTAGTATTAGCTATGTTCACATGAATCCAAAAGTGTGTCTTCCATACACAGTGAGAGGAAATCACCAAACATAGAACCTAATGCACATCAACATTCCACCTTGTCCCCCTGCGACCATGTCCCTCAACTTGATAGTCATCCCCATCACAAAGTTCTAGGCCATTCCCTCAATCATGGAAACATCATCTCTTAAATCCAATGACTACTTCTCCCAGTTTATGACCAACATCACCCAATGTATTTGTTCCAATCCTATCCTAACGACCAACGATTCCTCCAGATGGGATGTAAACACCACTGCAATCCTCAATCCAAGTCTTTCTCATTCCCATGGAACATAGAAAGCCTCATATATAATATTAAAAAAATTAATT
This sequence comes from Viscum album, assembly GCA_963277665.1. Lineage (NCBI taxonomy): Eukaryota > Viridiplantae > Streptophyta > Magnoliopsida > Santalales > Viscaceae > Viscum > Viscum album. The sequence goes on along the minus strand of OY728157.1, from coordinate 231,883,634 downwards.
TATATAATTAGACATGCATGCCTAATCTATCCACATTCTAAAGCCTCTAACTATGATAATTTTTTTATTATATGATAATTCTTATTACCATATCATAAGGTGAGTTAATTAATTTAAAGTCAAGAATATAACTAATTTGGGTGTCACAAGGAAAACCCATGAAATAGATCAAATTAATATCCTAAAAAATGATAAGAATAAATTCAAATCTTGGATCCACCATCCTATTATTATTTGACACTCTATAATCTGATATTAGCCTCTAACTTGTTCTGATTATGAAGATATTGATGTTTTAGATGAACACCCTAAAATATGGTAAAATGGATCATACGAATGTGGTGAAATATATGGAGAAAACAAAAGATAATAGATATAAGGGGATTAAATCCCTTAATGATAAGTTTCCAATGAGATTGGTGACTTGAAAAATTGATCTTGGGTGAGGAGTTTTGGTCAATGTTTAAGGGAGGTAAAGGAGAGATCCCACGGCTTCTAGGAGGAGAGCCCTTCATGAGGGAAAGAAAATATATGAGAATCAGCTATGAAAATTAACAGGAAAGGGAAATTGTTTTCATTTTAAAAGGATACATGGATACTTCAATGTTTGAAAATTTTACGCAAACTGTGAGATAGCCATTTCATAGGCACCACAACTCGAACGGTTTTCCCACGAAGTATTTCAAACCATGCGGTAACAATCCCTGAACCTCTTCTAAAACCTACATTGATTCCTCATAGATATATTCCCACAATTTAGGGTTTTTGAAACTATGTATATTGGTATTGGAGTGAAATACTATTTAATCAAGGAATGTTTTGTGAAAATCGTTCACCCTACTCTATAAACATAGAAAACATGGGTTTTTTTGCCTCTAAAGCACCCGAAACCCACTCAAAACCCTGAGGCAATTGCTGATCACTAAGAATCATATAAAAATATTTCCTTATGTTAAAAGAACTCATAGAATTAACCTATATTAAAAAAATGGGTTTTCCGCCACACTGAATTCTAAAAAATCGATCAGGTTACGAATTTTGACCAGCACAAAAACCCATAATTGTACAGTTCTATCAAATTCCAATTATCTGATTACTCTCCTACAAATTTTTTCATGTCTCTAATGTTTTAAAATTTTATTTAATATTCTTAAATTCCATAAATTATAATGTAATACATAAGAAACCCTAGAACACCCTTATTTTATCCCAAAATTTGTGCATGTAGTATAACAAAAAATGTAGGGTCTCCCATTATAAAGAAACATATAGGTGCATAAGTGATGTGATCCAGATATAGTGGCCTATCCATTAGTAAAATTGGGATGGTTGAAATTTTACCCCACCTTGGGCTTGTTCAAAGATACCCAAATTCATTTTTTAGGCTAGTTGAATAGTCCTCATGAAATAGATGTGTTTTTTAATTCCAATATTTCATAATTATTTTTCTCCTGTGCCCAATCCACCATTAAAAAAAATTCAGTGTGGTAAGAATATCCTTCTATGAGATCTATTTTTCAATAACAACCTAGTCACCATCAAAATTCAAATACATAAATAAATTTTTCAACATTTCTAATTAGAATTTACAAACATGGAATATTCAAAATATTTTCAATTTAAGCTCATTTGGTAGTTACAAATCAACTAGAATATCATTTGAATATTCAAAATTAAAAAGTGGATATAATATTGTGAATATTTAATGCACTGAGTTGTTTCCTCAAGAAATTGATGAGCACAAAAAACTGAATTCAAATCCAATTCATTTGGAAATGGCTTGGTATTTCTATATTCATATTCATCAACCATATACAAATAAATATGTCCACTAATATCAGGTCTATGGTCAAACTCCAATGTTGAATTAACCCAAGAGTAGGTCTTATTCAATAATGTCATAATTTCATTATCTATCTAATCATGACTATACATCTCACCAACTACTAATCTATATTGATTTCATGTATCAATTATATTATATTCTTCAACATGTAACTACTAAACTTCAATCTTCAAGTTACACTCAAACCAGCCATTTTTATTATACTCAACATGTGCTAAATTATGAGCCACACATACCATGAATGTTATATCCATAAATGGTGACACAAATTCTATGGATCACAGTTCATCATTCACAGTGAATAGATATTATCACCCTAGCTTTGAAATACACATTGAGGCATAAAGTAATTTTATTCTTCAATTATATGTTCATTAAATAAGTCCTAGACTGAATTTTTTAGGAAACTTTCTACTTTCTGATTGAGAAAGGATTATTGTAAATTTATCTTATTATGAAATATTTTTTATCCCATCTTCAGAGATGTTAGACCATCTAAGATATGAGTGATTTTAAATTTCACAATGAGTTTGTTGTTTTCAATTATTCTTCATCATCCTTGATCTGGTTACAATTAAGTTCTTCTCAATGGTCTATTATAAAAAATTTCATTAATTTTTTAGATTCATGTCTGGTATATCCTCACCTCGTGGAAGATTAATTTGTTATTTATATGGTTACTGGTGACCTAGCTATGGTCAATTATAAATTATTCATGGTCACTATATTATTTTTCAAAATATTCTTCAACATAAAATTTATGGGAAATTATATTTCATCAAGTTCTTCTGTTGTATTATCAAATCACACATATGTAACTTCTCCTTGGGGAAGAATAAATTTCATCATATAGTAGCTTGTTTAATTTTCTAAACTTCAAACACATGACTGCCTCAATTTTTCATTTGTGATATCTCCAAGCAATAATTTGGTAATTCAAAAATACTTGTAATATTTAGGTGTGGTAGGAGTAGATGGTCATAGAACCTAAAACATAAATTTCATCATTTAGTGAATTAAAATTGAATTCTGAAATTATAATAAAAATCAAAAAAAAATCTCACTTACAGAATATTTTTATTTTTAAAAATATGGTCTATATTGAAACAATGTAATTTTAATGAAAAATAATTTAATAAACCAAAACTCTATAATTTTGTCCAAAAATACTTTCTAATTAAAATCAACTAGAGACACATAATTCTCAAAATATTTGAAAATTTTAATTTCAAAAAATGTATTTCACATCAAAGAATAAATTATTTAATATTAAATAAAAGTAAAAAATTACAATATTGAAAAATGGAGCAGTTTTTTTTACACCCAACCTATTAAATGAATATTTTCGAACATTTATTACAAAGATACATCACCAAATATCACAATATTTGTGTTAAAATGTATATAGAAAATAATGAATATAATAACATTTATCAAATTGATACCATAATTTATTTATTTTTATATATTTCCAATGAATAATAGATTCCAAAAAAACAACTATTCAAAAATTGTCATTTTAAATCTTGTATTCGCATAAAAACATCAATTATTTCCAAAAAATGTGGTAAAGGGTGTAAAATAGACGCTACATCATAATCCAGGAGGATAAAAATATGCGGAATATAGATTTTCATGGATAATTAATAAATTTTTCCATATTTAATATGATATATCTTCATTTTTCAATTTAATTTAATGTTCATTTGTTTTTATAGTATTCTAAGATTACAAAAATATAAGATCCTATTATCAATGTATTTTTTTCAATGCAATAATGTATCCAAAATATATATGTTTCTAGGGTCGTGTTATTATAGTTTCTGTCAAATTAAGGTTAGTAGATACATTAGAAACTATACTTAAAAAATATTTTAAAAGGAAAAATCCAATGAAAACCAATTAGGATATTCTAAAAATATTTCTTGATTACATAAAATTCATTCATAATATGTGAATATGAATTATATACTATGATTTATAATTATTTCGTTATCAATGAAATAATTAAATATAACAATTTCATTTAAATGAAACCTAATGAAAGGAATAAAAATATTGTTTTAACCGTGTAATAATTGTATAAATTTCACCTCAAATTAGATTAGTAATTATGGGGTTAAAGTAGAGTAGATTATGAATATATTTTGGTTGTTAATAGGGTTTTGAAAAATTACTCAAACCAAATAGAATAACTTATTTCACCTCATAATAGTGTGATAAAGTTGGATCACTTAATGTGGTAGCATCCTATATCGTTCAGTTGATCCACTAATATTTTAGTGGAAGAGTAGTGTATTAATTGTTTAAAAATGATATTCATTTCTTTTAAAAGAAATGAATATTAAAAGTACGTCATCTTCGCATGTCCTCTAATGAGATATCATGATTAATTGCGGTATTTGACAGAAAACAATAATAATTAGGAAGATATATAATGTATAGAGTTTTATTATTTAAAAAAATATTCCTAGACAAATACTTTCCTCGTGACTGAAGAGATATCCTTGAAAAGAAAATTATTTTATGTATGATAAAAATTAGACGATGTTGTGGATATGTTTGAATTTGACCTTAAATTATTAATAAGGCATGTTTTGGATTATGTATGTAATCTTGAAATCAATAAAGATCACATAATTAGTGGGCTAAATCCATATATTAGAAATGAGTATGCTATAAAAGATATATATCTTATAAATAGTTTTCAATCATTACAATTATTATTTATAAGGATTTCACAAAATCATTCACATTATAGGGGAATAAAGAAAAGAAGAGGGATATGGATTTACCTGTTCAAATGAATTCTATAATGGAAAATAATAGAAGTATAAATTTTATCCCATTTAATAATTGTGTAATGAAACACCCTATTACATGGAAAAATGTTTTGAGAGTTTACTTCATGTGTTTTGAAAATGGCTATCCATCTTATCAGTGAAATGGGAAAATGATTTTCTAATATCTAACACTTTAATTTCAAGGGAATAAGACACTATAAAAATTGATTCCATAAGTGAAGGGGGAACCTACACAAGAAGAGTTCAAGGGAGAATCAATGATAATATTAAATTACAATAGAAGATTTTGAGATATCAAATTATGTTATTAGAGTTACTTTGAATTTAAAAATCTTGGTTTTATCACACAACAATTTATTCATAAAAAAATTATTTATTATAAGTTTTATAATATTATTATACAATCTATTGATTTATCAATTATGGATTTCTATATAAACTATCCAAGTGTAAATCTTATAGTAATGAAAGTATAGTAGTCTGTCATTATTAAAATTAATAGAGGATCTTTAGTTGATAACACAGTGATAAAACAAAATATTTGACTTAGATATAATAATTGTGATGGATTTCCACTCAAAGTATAATGAAAAAAAATATTATCATGAATATAAAATTTAAATATCTTAAGATTAAATATAAACCTTTATTTTTATATGAGAGAGTTCATTAATGGATACTTTCCTTGAACCACCACTAGTGGCCTATCTTAATGAACTTCAGGGAGAATATGAGTCAAAAATCAAATAGAAATAAAAGTTGTACTGTATGTATTTATTGTCAGGGATTATATTGATTTATTTCAGAATTAATTACCTATATATCCACATGATCATGAATTTGAGTTACCAATTGGTCTTATCCCTGATGTGAAACTCATATGTATGACTCAAGTATAATTATTGGGATTAATGAAACAAATGACATAATTGAATGATAAGGGATTCACAAGCACTAGTATCTCAACATTGGGGGTACCTATCTTATTTATGAAAATAAGAATGGGACAATGAGGTTATTAATTGAGTGTTCAGAAATTAATTCTTTTACTATTAATAATAAAAATCATGATAATATATTTAAAAATATTCAAGAGTATAATTATATTTCAAGGATTGGTGTCCATTCTAGTTATCAGTAATTATATTTCATGTATGTTTATATTCCAAAGACATATTTTCAATTATGGTATGGGATTTATGAGTTGATAGTAATGCATTTTTGGTCAACAGAATCACCCTTAGTGGTATTAGATCTTATTATTAAAGTATTAAAGAACTATCTTGATATTTATTTTAGTTTTTATTGATGATATCATGATATACTCTTTCTAATATGAAGGGAATTAGGAAAATTCATATATTTTTCTCATGAATCTATTATAGAAGGAGATATATGGTAAATTTTGTATGTTCGTACTTTAGACTCAGTATGTTTTTTCTAAGCAATATTGTCTCCAATGCTGGAATATAAATGGACCCTTTAAAGACATGGGTGGTTAAATAATTTCAAAGACCAATGAATATATCACCAATTCATTGTTTAGATGGTTTAGTTGGTAAATCCAAGTGCTTTGTTGAAATGTTTTACTGATTAGATAATCTATTGAGATAGTTATTAGAGAAATATGTTAAATTTACATGGTCTAACAGGTGTAAATAATTCATTGAGGAAGTAAAGAAGAAGGTATTCAAAGAACCAGTATTAACCAAACCATATAAAAATGGTGATGTATTTATATAAATTGATGCATGAAATAATGGACTAGTTTTTATTCTAATAAAAAATGTTTTGTTCTTTGTTGTGCATTAATGTGATTAAAGTCGCATTAAAAAAATCTATTCATCTCATGATCATGATCCAAAAAATCTAATATTTTCATCGAAAATATGAAGGAAATATATTTATTGTGAAATGTGTGACATATAAAATGATCACAAAAAGATTAAAGTATACATTATATTATAAAGAAATCAATCTGAGGCAACGGTGATGGATATAAATACATAAGGGCTATAAATTCTCGATACACTACCACCCTCACAAGTAAAATATAGAATAAGATGCATTGAGTATGAATGATCATGGTGTTTTATCCCAGTTTGGGATAGAAAATGTTCTTATATTAATAGATATACTAAAACTAGAAATAGAAATTTTTAAGGAAAGGTTATCATCATTCCTTCTTAAGTAATTTGACAAAATTATTTTCTAGGGATGATAATGTGGTCTCAACAGGATGAAATTAGTTTTCAAAACAATATTAAAAAACTAAAATATAATATATTAAAAAAACATCATATATAATGATGGTGTGTGGAATTTTAGAAATAGGATATATGTATCATCAGTAGTATCTCTATAAAGATAATTACTTGATGAATCTCATAAAATATACTTCTAAATAAACCTTGGTAGTATAAATATGTATAAGAATCTAAAATTTCACTTCTATTGGGATGAATTATTGAAATAAATGGAACAAATTTATCAATATTCTTGGTATTCCAATAAGTAAAGGATGAGGTACAATTTCTAAAGGGTTTCATGTGACCACTTAATATAACAATGTTGAATAAAAACAATATATTGCTGATTTTAGTAATTAAGAATCCAAATAAATCTATGGGGAATGATACTGTATGGTTGATGTTGGATCTATTAACCATGTTATAACATTTCTATGTAATAAAATATGGTCTACCCATTGATACTATTTAATAAATCTATATAAATTATGTTTTGATACTTCATGGTGAAACGTTATATATTTTTTTTAATAAAGGTTCTCAATTCACATTATTTTTTTACAAGATTTATTAATATTATTTGTACACTAATATTAATTGGATAAATTCTTATCATCCTCATATTAATTGGATATCAAAAAATACCATTAAGACTATAAAATAAATGATGAGGTAATACAAACATGAACTATAAGGAACATGGGACCAAAAACTACCTCTTTTATAATAAATATCCAATAATAAATTATATTCAGGAATACAAATGGAATAATTAATGTCCTTTAATGGAAAAATATTTTATTATCTAACCTATTTGTACGATGTTAGGGAGATCATCCCAATTAGTCAATAAATCACTGTATAAATTTAGATGTTTTTAGAAATAGGACCACCGGTTTTAGGTACACTATCTTTTTTTAATTTTTTGATTAGGTTTATAGATTTTTCAACAAATTACTATTATTTTTTTATTTTTTTAAGAGAAGGTGGTATAAAATCTATCTATTGAAGAAATTTATACTATGAATGGTTATTCCCAATGTTAATATTTTGTATCTAGGCATTGTGAGATAATATTAAAGTGTAAATGGATTTTGGGAAGAATCGATTCATGTTGTGGTAAAATTGATAACATAAAAGGGTTTTTGGAATTTTAATCTATGGTTGTGTGAGTTTTGGTGTATGATACCTCTAAAATAATCATGATGTGAACTCTATTTTCAGGACACATATCCAGTGGGGTCAAATGTGTTTTAATCATTCCAAAATTTTATGATCCCTCTCTAGGTACATGTGCAATACATAAGAATAATGGGTCATTTAAGCCATATAATGGACTCAGAACAATGGGACTTCGAGCCTTGATCATGGGGACCTTTAGGTCAACATCAAATTATTCCAACAACCTATTAATTAAATGTAATTATGAGTCTTATTGGGTGATTTATAGTCCTATAAGGGATGGATGAGGCTTGACCCTTCAGTTTACTGAAGGTTGTGTGTGATATTGTAGTTTAAAATCCCTCTAAACTGAATAAATATTATTTATTATATTCATGTTATTATTTTTTAAAAAATTATCATGTTTTTATTTGATTTTTACATTGTAAATTTAAATTTATAGTTAAAAATATTTACAATGTACATATTATATGAAATTTTATTTGAAGTTACCAAGAATTGTCATTGTAGTAATACATAGAGAATAACTAAAATATATGAGAAAGAGATTGACTTGTTCTTTGTACGTGCTAATCAAAATGATGTAAACAATGAAATGTTTTATTATCAATTCAGGAATTTTTTGAATATAATAAAATTAGGATATTGATAAATTAAATATCATTTAATTTTAAATAGTTTTAATATAGGTAATGATCAATCGACATGGTATGGTGAAATGTAAAAAAAATCAAATCATACCATGATTGTGAATTCCAAAATTTGAAAATATATCATGTAGAAGAAATAATTTGTGATGTTAGATTGAAAAACATTATTAATGGACCAATAATAGAGAAGAAATATGGGGATATTGAAAAACCATATATCTATGTATTATAAAATTTATCGATATATCTAATGGTTTTGATAGGTTAACATAATATAGGGAAAGGCATGGTGTGTTATGAGTCTTATACAATCATTTTAGCTAATGAAATTGATACTTAAATAAGGTTATGATCTAGAAGATTAAAATTTTAATTCCAAAAAAACAAATCACATATGGAAATGGTGTATAAGAAGATTCATTCATGACTCCATTGAATATATATATAATGTCAGGGAATATAAATAATTTCAATGTTACTAAAATGTATGACATCATTGTATAATATAAAATATTAATATAAGGATTATTTATCATTTCTGATTAGTGCCACACATCCTACTATGGTAATTTTCAATCTTCCTATAATTCTTTATGTTATGTTTGTATAGATAAATTTAAATGATGAAAAACAATTAATGGAATGAATAAGGATGGATATTTGATAGAAAAATATATATCCCAATAGATGCCCCATAATGGATGTTAATTTATCAACACATTATTGAATTTCAAAATAATGTTTAAAATATTATATTATGGAAGAAAAAATATTCATTCAATCCATATTCATTCGTTAATATAATCAAAATTAATGGAAAATTATATTGGTTATTTAAAACTTTTGTAGATATATTTGTATGTGTAAAAACAAAAATTAATCCATGTGTGATGATCTCTGGTGCAAAAAAAACATTGAAGTGGTATTGATGGTTATCTACCACTATTGATTGATTATTTTATTTCATTAAAATAAGAAGGGTGAAAATTGATGGTGTATATAAAAAAATATTTTACATTTTATGTTATGAAATATTTCACAATTGAAAATTTATAATCATATAGATTGTATTTGGAAACAGTGTTAGCAAACATAATGTATGTCTATAATTTTTGTAGGTATTTCATGTCATCGCCTATAATTTTGAAAAAGCGTAGTTTGTATTGTTCATACAAGATTTTTATATGTGGAACAACCTAATAAATAATTTTATTAAAAAATTATCAACCTGAAGAATAAATATTTATACAAATCCTTTGTCATCTAAAGAAAAACATGTTGGGAAAATATATTCAGCTAATATTTTAAGCAATTTAGAAAGATTAAAATAATTTTAAATTTAGAAACAAATAATAAAATAAAAAAGTATCTGTCAATAAATTTTGAAATAATAATTAATATAATGGAATATTAGTATACATTGCCCTAATTTATCATGACAATAAATATTTATTATAAATTAGTAAGGTTAAATTGATGGTCCCCCCCCCCACAGTATTCGCATATCACAAAAATATCCTGATAGATGAGAAGGGAATCCCTGAAGATTAAATTTTCAAGATCCTTGAGTGTAATGCTTCATTGAACTTAATGCTTGATAATTTTTAACAGAAGTGTTTTAACATTAACATAGTGTCACAAAGCTATTATGAGGAGTAAACTAGCTATATAAATTCTTCAACTAAACATATTTTTTATAATGCATTTTTTGATATTATAATATAAATTTTCAAAATGTTTTAAATTTTTATAGATTTTTATCAATACCAATATTGAATATTTTATCATAAAAAATTGACAATTTTCATCAAAACTCCACATTACAGTCATCTAATGACATTTAATTATTCATCATAGCTTATAATGATCAATAAGATTACTTCCCACTTGTTGTCACATCATGTGATAATTCTATGAACAAACCACCATATATTTTTTCTCACACTATTCCAAGGTTCAAACATGAATAGAACACATCATGGTTGAAGAAACCACTTCATGAAGGTTCATATAGGGTAAAAATACCATAATATTCCATTTTTTTTACATCCTTATGGACTTGGTGTACATTAAATTTATTTCAAATATTATGAAAGAAGTTAAGAAAAAATATCCAAAATTCATTTTCTACATCTTCCATAACTAATTATACAAAAGACATTATAAAATTTCACCATATATTTCATCATATGATACATCTTATGAAAATTAATCTTATAAATCTTCTAAAAATCCTCAATGACAAATTTAGGATTTCTCTGAAGGATTTATGAACTTGTCCCTCATTCATGAAAGAAAAAAATATGACCTCATATGAATTTGTACCCTTAAAATTAATCAATTCTACTCAAAATAAAAAGTGATAAGGACTCATGTGTATCAAACGCAAGAATCACTTTTCAAGTGTCCACTAGATGCATCAGATATTACTAAAAAATCATTTAATTTCTTTTTCAATGATATAAAGTGACCACAAGACATGGATTATGTGAATCCAGTCTAATTAAAATTTAATTTCATGAATATCTAAGTATAAACTGGCTAGGAAAATGAATACATCACATGTAATTCATCAAAGTTAAGGTGCACATCATATCCCATCATCTTTGTACAAAATAAAATAAAATTTACCTTAAATAGGTATTGACATACACTTCCATGCACTATCTTAATCAAGGTTCCATATGTCATACTCATCATATGATATGAAAATACAATCATGGTTAAGACTCATATAATGAAATGATCAACAACATAACCAACTAACCCCTAATTATTCCTTCTATAAGGATAGAACAAGAGAGGTAAAAATAATGATAGTTCACATGTTAGATATCTTACTATACATTGGTACATGAATTTAATATAAAACATCAATTTTACAAAAAAGAATATTTAAAACAACTCATACATAATGACATTTATTTAGAAAAAAATAATTTTTTATCATTTAATTAATTACAGAGGCAGAAAAAATATTACATTTAATTTTTTACATTATTTATTATGTAAAATATATAGAAAACATGTTTTCAATATCAGTTTTATAATAATCTATCTTGAAATTAATTAAATTAAAATTAAAATTTCAGGCATGAAATCCTGTTTTATATCTTTCTCAATTGAATTTCTTTCTCATTCAGAACACCGACCCCACTTTCTTGAGATTCTTATTCTCTAATCTCCCTCAACCACCTTATCTACTGACATAAAATATAATTTTTTTCATCCACCTCCAATGAAATACTCTATCATTGTTATCTCATTATGTCTTTCTATCATTTGATGCCTCCTTGGGTTATTTTCTATTACATTGTATTATGTACTTGAATATTTAAATTTTATGTTATTTGTATTATGATTTCCCATGTTTAGTGTAATGAAATAATATAAATGTTTCTAGTTTTTAGTCACCAAGGTCCTAAATCTCACATTTTTTAGATATTCATATTTTTTAAAATAAAAAAACCACACTCCAATTTTAATGAAACAAGAATGATATTGTATCCATCAATTTCAATCTTTCTATGAATTAATTAGGTAATAGAAAGGTTTGATATTGTATCCAATGTGTTTAAATATTATTCCACAAATATTTTTGTGACCATACATGGGTCATTAAAAATTTTATTAATCATACCTAGTTAATTTTTTATTAAAAAACATTATCAATTTTTTTATATTAACATATAGGTTTTGGAAAAACCATCAATATAACCTTATATAGTTATTACATGCTAGGTTTTTTAGAATAATATATAGGTGAAATGATTGTATAATTATTCATTTGTAAATAAATCTAAAAATTGTTATGTAAGTTGTATGAAATTATTCTTATGCAACTATTATGATATGTTTTATGCACTGAAACCAAAGAAAATTACCTAAAAACAAAACCCTACAAAATTAATTAAAATAAACTATAGAAACTAAATTAAATCAACAATGAAAAATATTTTACCTTAATAGTGATTCAAATTTTTGATTAAACATAATTATTAATTTCTATTCTCGATCACAATATAATATTTTCATTCATCTTAAAAATAAATAAATATATTTCTAAAAATATTATTCAATAAACACCATTCTTTTTTAAATTCCTACAAGCACATAGAATGAACAAGAATTTATATTTAAATTTAAATTAATATCATACATACATGATATTATTATCAGAATATTTAAAAAATTAAATTTTGAAAAATAAATAATTTCATTTCAAAAATAATTATTTCTAATTAATAATTCAATGGATTTAAAATTTATACTGAAATTTATGAAATATAAAAAATAAATCAATTTCATTCCATGTTTATAAAAATATGGTCATGAAAATATATGGATATATATATATATATATGAAAAACACTTAAATTTATTGCCGTAATGAAAAATATGTTAAATGAAAATTTTACTTCAACACCTAATAAATAATTATTATGTAATTTTAGTCATATGGTGACATCATTCAAGGATATTTCAATAATAATTTCTAATTTTATAACATTACAAATGGAATTTTATATCTATGGTAGTTTTTTTATAAATAAATATAATAAGAACAAAGAAATAATGAGAAGAACACTTATGGACTATTGTATTAATTTTAGGTTTTTTATATTGTCTTGGTTTCTATAGTTTACTGAATGTAACTTTAATGGTTTATAGTTTTATGTGTCATGAAAATTAGTTTTATTCTATATTTATATATATATATTTCTTAGTGAAATGTTTTATTTTTATTTTGTTTTCTGTTTCCAATTCTTTTATTTCTTTTATTCTTATATTTGTGAAAAATATTCGTTTTTTATTGTTGTTTTATTTATAAAGTAAAAACCGTTTATTTAAATATTGTTTTACTATAATATATATTGAATTTATAAAATTTTAATCTGTACTATTAAATTAAGGTTGTATTATTTCATGTCAAACAAGTGATGAATTTGAGGTAGTGATTGGTGGATTTTTAAAAATTTCCAAAAATAAATTTTTCTAAACAATGAACTATTTTTCTTTCCATGCATAAAAAATTTTAATTTGAGTATATTGTATACAATTGAAAAAAAAAATTTCTAAAATGAATATATCTAATTTATAGTCTATATATTTGGAGTAGTGATATTACTCGGTGGGTGTTAATAGGAGGTTGTCATTTCAGTTATAACAACCAATAACCTGAACTCCAAGTACCTATTCTAAAATCCTATACATTACATTCCCAGATTTGATGGGGATAATTGTAACCCCACTTTTTCCATCAAAATATTACAACGTCAATAGTAAAACATAAATAAATTTCATACTGGAGGATTTTTTTGGTTTAGAATTTTAGAGAATATGGAAAACCTCTTTCATAAACAACTCATATCAATATGGACTAATAATTCATCAAAGGTATATTTATACCATTTACCCCAGATTTTATTATTTCAAATTGTTCCATCAATACACTATTTGTGATATCTACTATAGATATAAATCATTAAACATAATTCATTAAAACCTAGGGATAAGGAAAAATAATAATAACGATATCAAACAATCATTAAGGGTAAAATTATGCATTAAAAATTAAATTACATCAATAGGCATAAGATTTCATAAGGAAATTATGAATTTATAAAAATGTATGAGTGAATCATAAATGAAATAATACTCATCAATACATGGACCATCAGTATAAAAACATGGAAAAGGAATGGGTAATCATAATTAATAATCAAGAGTGATGTAATATAAATCTTAATCATTAGAATCATTGTAAACATATAACAAGAATAAATAAACTGATAATGGTACCTTGGTGAATCATTATAATTTTCACACTTATAAATGGAAAAACCAAATAGTTGAATTCCATACACATCACTCTTATAAATGGAATATCCATAATAATGACTTTCATAACCAATGCATTGGAGGGATATCATGGAACCACCCTTCCTTGGTCTATCACGAATCCACCATTAATTGGTTTATAAAATAACTTCTCATGAAATGTCCTAAGTACATTGCAAATTCATCAATTTAATTAACCCATTGAAATGAAATTAATTTAATAACAATGTCTTTGAAAGATAATTAACCCATGTAAAAGAAATGGGTTTAAAAACAATCACTTTGAGACATTATTAAACCATGAAAAATAAATTGTTTCAATAATAATATTTGTAAAAAATGAGTAACCCATGTAAAGTAAATTGGTTAAATAACAATACCTTTGAAACTTAATTGACAGATGTAAAATAAATAGGTTAAGTAGAAATATTTCTTAAACAAACATAATCACTCTAAGGATTGAATGAGTGTGGTATCATTAGAATATCCCCAGTGGAGGATAAGTAAAAATAAGGTTTATTGATTTTGATTAATGGAAATACCATTAAATTATCATTAAATTATTCTTGTCAAAAATATAATTTTTATATTAATTTCTTTTTATAAAAAAATCCATTTTTTTGAAATTTACTTTTGAATTAAAATTCCTTAATAAGAATTCTTTTAAAAAAATAAATCGATTCTTTGAAGATATGAATGCAGAAAAATCCACACAAGTTGTATGAGGAACGAATAAAATTCTTTTTTAATTGAAAAAAGGTTAGAAAAATGACTTGTTTAGAAAGTGATACAAATATTCCTTTTAAAACATTGGGGAAATAAAAAATGGATAATAATTTTTTTAAACCCCATTTTTTAATGGTTAATATAATTTATAAGCCATTTTTAGAAAATATGGGTTTTAAAAAAAATTAGGTTCTCCGACTAAATAGAGGATGAATTCAGGTTTTCTTAAAAATATTTTTTAAAACATTTTTAGTACCAAATAGTGGAAAATGGTAATAATACATGAAAAAGGCCATGAATTTCTAGTGGAGTGGAAAATTAAATTTTTTGATAAAAACATTTCTTATTATTTCATCAAATGGAAACAGATGATCATTAAAAATATTCTTAAAGAAAATTATCTTGAAACATTATAATGTTTCCCATACCAATTTGAAACATCTTAAATCATAATCCCTTTAAAGGAATAACATTAACTGATTGTTTTATATACCATGAAGATAAAACTATTAATGATATATTATATCAAAAGGATTGGTAGATGCACCACACAAAACAATTTAGTGCTAAATAAGACATTTATATCATAGATGTATAAAGTGAGTTGAATAACCCTTTCCTCGAGTCGGATTTGACATGCATGTTCTTTATATTCATCTTTTTTCATGTAACTCCTTTCAGTTTGAACCAATTGACTTCGTGGTTGTATTGATATACAAATTAATGAATTTACGATGATAGGAGGGATGTTGGGAGACTATTTGAGTAGATTTTAGGTGAGGCAGCATGTCTTGATAGGTTTGAGGAAGTGGAAGAGTGAATTCCTTTTTATAATGTAGGGGGAGTGGAATTCTTGTAATTACCAAAAGATAACATTATTGGGTGGTCCCCCTTACCTCATGGAATTCAAAAAGTACAAAATAGTTGATTAAAGTGAATATATGGTCCATATAAGTCTCCACCACACAAAAATATGTTCATTTTTTAAATTTTGTTCCTTAACAAGTAGGTTTCCCCAATATTTTCATTTTTTCATTAAAGTGGACATATTTATAATCTATGTAATTTAACATTTAAGAATAAATTAAATAAAATATTTGAGACAATATATAACCATTTAAATATAAATGTTATATCTACTTAAAAAATATAAATCTCATGTGTTTTGGAAATTTACATTAAAACAAGCACATATAACGTGATGAAACGTTTCTTTAGCCCAAACCATGCAAACAATGTTTTTATTATATATTTGAAAATATGACAATTAAAAAAGATGAGTTCATACATTTATTTTTACACCGCAAGTATTTATAAATAAATATATTATTTAATTCACGAAACACTAAGTCTCTACAAAACTCCACTTGGTAATAACCTAGCGAGTAATCCAAATTTTTCCACCCCTGTGATTTGAATTTGAAAAAACTAACACACATTTTTGTGTTTTGTAAGATATTTAGAGTCTTATATGACAAACATAATTTCTTTTGAATAGTAACACACCCTTTTGAATAGTAATATGAATAGTAATATGACCCTTATGAATATTAAATCATATTATTGTTTTATTTTATTATGGTTAAAAGATAATGATATCTTGAATAAATTTTCAAGGTGACATAAAACGAAATATAGTTTTAAAATTGTTATTTTTAGAATAAATTATTATATTATTTAGAAACTAAATTAATAACATTTGGAAAAATATTTTCTAAAAAATGGAGTTCATTTTTGAATTCATAACTTCGATATTTGGATACACTTAATTTATGATGATTTTATAAAATACCTTAGTTTTTCGTGAATAGTAAAAAAATACAATTTTGAGTTTTTAGTATGATTAATGAAATAATAATGATCTAATAATTAATATAAAATATTGATCGACTTGGGTACATTAAAATATGATATTATGAGTCCTAAGTGGATAACAACATGGGGATATGACATGGTAAAGCCCATGGTATGTCAAATACCACTAATGAGTTGTCCTTCGAAATTAATAAAAGTCTCTATCTCTTTCACTATAAATACCCATTCATTAATTTGTTTTCATTCATTGAAAATTAATCATCCTCTATGATCTGGTCGTTTAAACTCACTAGGAGTCCTCCCAAGGTTTCTTCAATCTTCCAAGGTCCCAACCATTAAGTGTTAGGAGTTACTCTTCAATGTAAGGGAATATACCGCCATTCTCCTTTTCAAGAACTCTTTTTACGTTATTCTCTTTTAATTTAATTTGGATTAGGTTGGGTTATGTAATTACATACCACATATAAAGTAAATATTATTTAATATTGATGATATATCACTTTTTCACTCATAAAATTATTTTATGAATTTTCAGTGACATCGTTAGGTTGCTGAATTTTTGAAAGGGATTTCTCAACTTTTCTTTTTATTTCGAGTTCCTTTCTTTTTTTTTTACTTTCCTCATCTCATTTAATTAAAATGATATGATAACTACAGTAACATTTATGTAATGTGACATTATTATGATAATGTAATGATTCTTCATCATCTCTACTTTCCCCTTATTTTATACAGAAAATGAAAACACAATCTGAGATGTGTTAATTTATTTCATTCCAGGATGACAGGTATTCAATTTCTATTACCGTATTCATGGATGGCCATGAAACCATTTTAATGGTTGAAATAGACTATGATATTTTTATTACAACCTATTTAATGTTCATTAACCATTCTATATACATAATACTAATTCATACGATAAAATAGTTTGTATCAATCGAGATATCACCAAAATAAATTAAATGGTTATCACAAATGTCTATCTAATAAATCATCTTCATAACATGCTACCATGTGATATATATATAACAATTTAATCTTCCTTGTATTTATAAATAATATATATGTTCAATTCTGGAGAATTATATCCATTCCACGTAAACTCTTTTACTTATAATCAAGCGAATCAATAATGATATCAAGGAAACAATCAATACAGAATGACAAAATTCAATATTATAACTTATCAATATGAACACAATGGAAAATAAAAAACATTAATAAATAAAATATATGTATATATGTATATTAATTATTTAATTAATTGATTTAATTTTATTATCTTGGACATTAAGGTCAAGTACAGAATACGTTCGGGCATAAAGTAATGGTTTTCTACCCGAATCTCCATTATCAGTTGAGTTACTCATATTCTCTACATATCTCAAAAAAATTCTTATTTTTTTAATATTTAATCCCCATATATTCTATGAAAGTTTTCTATATATTTTTACCAATAGAATACAAGATTAAATTATATGTATTTATATTTTTTAAAAGAGCTATTCAAAAATTCTTCCCAAAATACAATCCCTATTCCAAGGATTTTCTCAAACACATACCTATTTTTACGGTAAAACAATAAAATGTTGTTCTTAACCATTATCATTATAAAATCAATCATTTTATTTTGAAAATATTTTCTTACTTCACTACTATTTTTATTAAACGTCTTTTCCAAAAGAACTCTTCTTTTCAAAGTAAATGATTATTTATCTTAAGAATTACTCAATGATTTTCTAAGAGTATCCTCATCTATTTAAAAACTCTTGTTTATTATTACATATGATATCATATACCAGATTTAATTTAATTTATTACAATTAGTTTGAATATGGATGTAATATATTATATCCATTAACAAATTTACTCTGAATGGGTTGTTCCTATGCTTCATGTTCAGGAAATGTTATTTACATTTCATATGTTAGATTCAATATTAATGAATATGTTGTTTATGTTTATCCCATTTAATATGAGGAAATCATTATACTTAGTATGTGTCGATTGGGGACCACTATATTCCATCGGTGCATCAGTAGGTTTGATGAGAAAAAATAGTATCCTGGAACAAGGCCATGACTGTGTGGTTATTATGGTCATGGGACAAGGCCTTAATAGCATGGTTATGTTGTCCCAAATTATGCATTATATCATTATGAATTATAATATTTGATAGTTCGTGTGATTATTTGACTGGTATAATTTCTATGGTTTTGTTTTATAAAATTATTTAATCATTTTTTCATTCTTGTCATATTATGCTCAAAGATTGTGGTTAATAGAATACATTTTTAGTTGTTCATCATGCCAAGAATTTATGTTTATATTCTATTCCAAAATATTATTTACTGTTACTGGGTACTTGAGATCACCCATTTCACATATTTTATTTTCCATAGTTTTTAAATAAGTATATTATGAATTACTTGCAAGGATAATCTATAGATTATGTGTGATTAAAAAGAAGATGATATGTTGTTTTTTCCTTTAAATATGTAATATCAAAATTATGTGCGAATATGGTTTTCCAAAACTACTAAACTATTCATTAATTTAGGATTGGAATTTCATACAATCATGCCAATGTAGTCAGATAAGGAACCAGCTTCAGGAAACTTTGCTTGGGTCCTTTCAATTGGTATCATATAATGTTTTGTAGATAACATTGAAACTATATTTTGAAAACATTGATTATATAAAAAATACCTAAGATGGACATTGATGATAAAAATAAAATAACTTAATGGAATTTTGGTTAGAAATAGATTATGTGGACATTTATAGAAAATTCATCCATGTCAAGACACTATAAGTGGACTTGGTTCTGGCACATAAGTTCCTAGAAGTAACAACTCTGACAAGGAGTTTCGGGAATGACCGGGGGTTTCCTAATACATGACAACTGGCCTTACTACACACCTGGTTTGACACTCGAGGGGGATATTCTTAGGATAATTTAAATTTTATTTACAAACCATTATGAATGAATTAAATATAAATTTTTCTTCAAAGAAACCATGTTTATGATTATGAGAATAGATGATAATTGGATTTCAATTTATATTAAGTGTTTTTATAAGTTGAAATTATAAATTTTGATTCATAACCTTACCTAGAGTATGTAATTATTTATAAATTGTGCCTAGTTGATGGAATGGAAACAGCATGAACGCACATGTCCCATTTAGAGATTTTCCTCTAATAAAAGATAATGATGTAGGATCTAGAGTTGTGACTAGTGGTAAATAGCTTATAACTATACTGGTATGGATGAATTAGGTTTGGAATAATAACCATACTTTAATGGAGAATCTAGATCAACAATGGGGAGGAGATTTGTAAATACGTTTTATATGAAAACAATCTCTGTCATTCAACGGGACTATAAACCCATTTGTGATAGTGTAGTGGATAACTTCGATAGTGAAGATATTTCTCACATTGTGATTTAATGAAGGAGTTAAGGTTGTTGTGTTAGTTTATTATCTATTTGGATATGTGGGTCAATGGTGGCTATTAATCCAAAACATAAAGTTGGAGAAAGAAATAAAAGATTTGGAATGGATGTATTTTAATGAAATTTTCTTAGAAAAATACTTCCCTTGTGAACAAAGAGCATATACAGAAAGGTAGTTTCATAATATTAAATAAAAATATGATGAGATTGTTGAAAATTACAAATCTAACATCACAAGGATAGCAAAGAAATCCACATACTACATATATAATTCAAGGATCAATACTTGTTGATTTTTTGATCGTTTAAAACCTTTCCTCTAAAAGAAACTAAACTCCCATAATTTCTCATCTATGAATATATACTCTTATGTGCCATCCAAACAAAAAAATAATTTTATATGTCTTCTGATTTTGAAAGAATGAATGATAATTAAAGGCCTTCTAAAAACTTTGTAAAATAAAATAAGGAAATGAGGAATAATAGAAGCGGTGACCTTCCACCCTATAGTAATTGTGTGAAGAAACTCACTGGCACTTTCTTGAAGGGAATGGGATTCTATGAAAATTTCGGAGAAAAAGGTCATCAATATCATGATTTAAAGGAGAAGAAATAAAAAACCAATGATTAATTCTATAGTTGTAATGATATAGAAAATTATGAACAGGAATGTCCTAAGAAAAAAGGAAATTTTCCCTAAAGAAGGACAAGGGTGAGAAGCCATGATTATGTGGTCACAACTGCATAGGATGAAGTTCCTAACGATATAGTGTCAAGTAATTTAATAATTTACTCAATATTATCCAATAATTTATTTGATTCTAGATCATTTCATTCATTAATATCCTCCCAGGTTTTTAATGAAAATAAGACAATTTTAATTTGATTAAATTAAGGATTGATCAGTCAAAATTCCTATGGTATGTATCATTGCAATAGAGATGTGTTGATTAGTGCCCTTCATTACACATAACCGTGATTTAGTTCCTAACCTTATCATTATACCCATGATTGAATATGATATAATAATTTTTATGAGTTTTCTATCACTTCTGGATGAGAATATCTCTTGAAATAAGTGGGAATTCATCATTTTTTAGAATAGTGATGAATCCATTATCATTATAGAAGAAACCACACCAGTAGATTCTTATCTAGATCCACTATTATTAGCTCAATTGAAATAAATTTTTGTAGAGGAATGGAATGATATATCTATGGGTGAGGAAATGAATGTTAAAATAGATCACAAACCTGTTGTTCAAGAATATGTTGATGTGTTTCGAGAGGATTTACCTGGACATCCTCCAGAGTGGGAAAATGAATTTTCCAATGATTTATATCCATCTTCCATGCCTATATCAAATTATGTTTATATAATGTACATTTTGGAATTAGTAAACCTGAAGGAACAACTGGAGAAATTGAGTGATAAAGATTTATTCACCCTAGTGTCCCTCCATGGGGAGCCCGTGTTCTTTTAATTGAGAGGAATGATGGATCTATCAGTTTGGGCATTGACTACAGGGAGATCAGTGCTATAACAATAAAGATAAATTATCCCCTACCTCATATTGACGATTTATTTTATCATCTTCATGGAGGCCAATATTTTATGAATATTGTTCTTCGATCAAGATATCATCAACTACAAGTGAGGAAGGATGATATTCCAAAGACAGCATTTCGAACTAGGTATGGGATTTACGAGTTTACAGTAATTCCTTTTGGACTGACTATTGAACCTTCTATCTTCATTGATCTAATGAATTTTGTTTTAAAGGATTATCTTAAGTAATTTTTGGTGTTATTTATCGATGATATCTTTTTATAATCTCGAATAATTGAAGATCATGAAAATCACTTTCACACTATTATAAAAACTCATAGAAGAAATGAATTATTTTTGAAGTTTATCAACTGTGAATTTTAGATTCAATCGGTTTCCCTTCTTGGAAACATTGTCTATTAGGATGGAATAAATATTAATCCTATGATGATAATTGTTAGTCAAGAATTTCGAACTACAAAAAACAAAAATGAGGTATGCGATTTTCTTAGTCCAGCTGGTTATTGTCTGCATTTTTTTTAGAACATCACATGTTTAGGCAACCCAATGACCAATAATAAACATAATGGGATTATGTTTTTATGGAAAACAGAATGTGATGACTATTCCAAATAATTGAATAGGGGATTAAATAAATATATAATGCTAAATATATTATCAGAGAATGATGGGTTTTCCATCTATAGTGATCCATCAAAAAAGGACTTGGTTATATCCTTATTGATAACGAAAGTATTTTTTCCAATGGATCAAGAATGTTAAAAATTCATGAAAAAACTATCCTAATCATGATCTTGAGTCATTAGCCATGATCTTTGCTCTACAAATTGGGAGACACAATCTCTATGGTCAAATATGTGAGATATATACAGATCTAAATCGTCTAATGTATATCTTCACATATAAGGAACACAACATGAGTCAAAGGAGATGGCTATAACTACTCAAGGATTATTATTTTTCCATACACTACCACCCAAAATTGTCAAATAAGGAAGCTGATTCATTGGATGGGAAGGATCGTGGAGTTTTAAACAAAATGAGTATTGAAACTGATCTTGAATTCATGAATCTAATAAGAATGGACATGGGAATTATCTAAGAAGGTGAAACATAATTACTTTTTTAATTGAATTTTCTACCATATTTATTAAAAAGGATTAAAACATCTCATCCTGACAATGATAACCATCAAAAGAAAATAAATTATATGAATTATGGAATGTTGGCTGACTTCATATGTGAAGATAGAATTCTAAAATTCTGGAAGAGGTTATGTGTTCCCTCTATAATTGATCTAAAAAGGGAGTTATTAAACGATTACCATAGATCTAATGTCTATATACACCCTAGTAGTTCTAAAATGTATAATGATTTGATGTAATATTTCTGGTGCGACAAAATGAAGCAGGAATTTTATGATTTTGTTTCAATATATTTAGTTAGTCAACCAGTGAAGGCCAAACGAAAACTACATAGAGGAGCCATGCAACCTATACCTATTATCACATGGAAGTGGTATGACATCACCTTGGATTTTGTCATTGGATGACCCAGAACTCCAAGAATGAATAATGAAATATAGGAAATTGTTGAACAACATACAAAATCTGCACATTTCCTCACTAAAAGTGTGGATTTTCCATAGGAGTGGCTTTCACGACTCTATATTAAATAAGTTGTAAGACATCATGGAATACCTATTTCAATCATGTCTAATATTGATCCTAAATTTTTATCAAAATTGTGGAAAATTATTCAGGGGTATTGGGATATTGTGCTTTGTTTGAGTAATTCTTATCATCCTTAAACTGATGTGCATTTAGAAAGGACGGTCTAAACATTAGAAGACATATTGAGATCATGGTCACTCATCTTTCAAGGTATGTGGGATCTGTGTTTTTCCTTTTTGGAGTTTTTTCTACAATAATTCTTCCATTCCAGTATTCAAATGTCCCCATGTGAAGCATTGTATCGAAAGAGATGTCGCACACCAACATGTTGTATGAATATGGTGAAAGGAAACTAGTGGGACCGAAGCCTGTGATGGAATCAATAATGTTAATGAATATTCAAGACCATGTTAATTTTTCTCAAATAATTCAAATTATATATGTTTATAGTTGAAGGACAGATTGTAATTTCAGGTGGTAGATCATTTTTTCTGAACAGTTTTTTCAGGGAAGAGTGTTATATGATTTGGGATGAAAGGGAAACTGAGCCCTAGATATAAAAAACCTGTTGATATTCAGTAGATAATTGGAGATATTTCATTTCATTTGGATATTCCACCTATCCTATCCAAATTACACAATGGGTTCCATGTGTCATTGCTAAGAAATTACATGCCATACCTAATTCATGTCCTTACTTCTGAACGTATTGAATTTGAACCTGGAAAATATTACGGTGAATATACTATCCAGATTCTGAACAGTAAATAACAGGTGTTGAGGAAATTTATGACTTGACTAGTAATGATAATTTGGAAAAATCATAAAATAGAAGAGGAGATATGGGAACCTACGGAGATTATGAAGAAGAACTACCCCAATCTTTATGTGAGGTAACATTTTGGTAATTTCATGGATGAATTTTTTTCTAGTAAGGGAGCATATAATTGCCAAAGTATTTATAAATAAATTTAATATTGAATTCATGAAACAAAATGTCTCTATAAAACACCATTTTTTTATAACCTATCTAGTAAACATAATTTATTTACCTCTATGATTTGAAGTTTGAAAAACTGACAAACACGGTTGTATTTAGTAAGATATTTAGAGTCTGAGAAGACCTAATCAATTTTTGGTGAACAGTAACACACCCATAGGAAAAGTAATATGAATAGAAATATGACCCTTAAAAATATTAATTCATATTATTATTTTATCGTCTTAAGGTAAAAAGTTATTGAGATATTGATTAATTTTTCAAGGTGATAAAAATAGAATTATTGTTTTGAAATTGTTATTTTATAAATAAATTGTGATTTTATTTAAAAAATATACTTTTCATATTTAGTAAATTATTATTCAAAAAATATAGTTTATTTTTCTATTCAAAATTTTGATATTAGGTTACACTTAATATATGATAATTTTAAAAAATACATTTGTTTTTTGTGAATTGTAAACATACCGTTTTGAGTTTTCCGTATGATTTAGGAAATCATAATGACAATATAATTAATATAAAATCATTGTATACTTTTTTAAATTAAAATATTATATGAGGGGTCTCATCAGTCCAATATTATGGGAAAATACCTTTTGGAAGCCTATGTTTTTTCAAATACCACAAATGAGGTGTCCTTTGAAATTAATAAAAAAACTCCCTCTCTTTTACTAAAAATACCCACACATTACTTCATTTTATTTCATTCCAAATTCATTATCCTAGAATATCTAGTAGTTTACCTAATTATGAGTCCTCCTAGGGTGTCCTTAAGCCCCCAAGGACTTAACCTTCATGTTTTAGGAGTTACTCTTCAATGTAAGGGAATATACCACCCTTTTCTTTTTCAATAACTCTTTTTATGTTATTTTCTTTTAATTTAATTTGGATTATGTTGGGATATCACTTTCCATATCCACCATAATTTACACATTATTTAATAATAATGAGATTCCCCATTTATCTCATAATGATACTTTTTTAATTTTAAGTGACATTGTTATGCAACAAAATTTTCATAAGGGATTTATCATCTTGTCCTATTATTTAGAGATCCTTTCTTTTAATTTTATTTCCTAACATCCTTTTATTAAAATTCTATGAGAACTCATATACATTAAATTTAATTTAAGAGAACCCTAGCATGCCCGACAAGGATTACCCCCCCCCCCTCTTCCTGGAGGCAGGAGGGTGGAGGATGGTCGGAATCTTCCACCTCTGATTCCACGAATCCCATTTATCCCGTTCTCCAATCTCAATTACCTATCAGAGTTCCCTGTAATTTTTCTAAGCCTGGAAGTGCCTGATCTTCAACTTGGTAACCCTCAGCCCCCGATATCCGCGTCGGAGTTCACTGAATTGACGAGTCACCTAGACCTAACATTGGTAGCTTGGTTTAACGTTTAAAGAACTTCAGTGGATGAGCTCGATCGATTTGTGTTTGGAAAATGAAATCTGTAAGAGCACATGATCGTAAGACTTCTAGATAATCAAAAATTCATGATTTGATTCTCCTTAGAGGAAGTCCAAATTCGGGCATGGTCCAGTGCCCCCAGGCGTTGCAACAGTTGTAAATTTTTTCTTCTCCGGGGGACTTTTGACCTATACATTAATTGTGATCCTCCCTACATCTTGATCTGGGTAAGCTTTCCTCAACTTCCATTACCCTTCCAGAATCCAGCGATTATTCATATTCTTGGGAACCTGGTGGGTCGTTTTGTAACAGCCCGAGATTTTATAAAAAATATTCTTTTTAATTTCACTAATGTCTTGTGTTGTACGCTACACCAAAAGGAGCTTGCACAACATGCATCCTTGACTTTCCTTGAATTACACTCAATCACAACCTTCCTCGATAGCGTGTGTAGTACGCAATACTGAGTTTCACTACACAACGATATTCTATTAAAATATTATTAAAACTAGACGTTATGAATAGTAATAACCACTTTTTAAATTTTAGAAATTTTAGCTCTCAAAATGGACTTCATTTTTGGATTCGGAATACCGAAATTAGCCTACGGTGAAATTTTGGTATTTTTCTGAAAACTTTCAATTTTTGATGAATAGTGAAACCACTAAGTGGTATGTTAAAAACTTAATTTTGCATAAAACTTAATTTTACCGCTTCTGTGAATGGAATTTCAAAAATCCGACAGACACGGTTGATATCAGTAAGTAAAATGTGGTTCAATGAGATAAAAATAATTTTTTTTGGTGAATAGTAACTTTTTACTTTTTTTTCCCGCGGTTAATAGTAAATAGGGTATCTAATGGTAAAAATGATATTACTATTACCCTAACACATGTCCTAATTCTATTGGATAAGTTTAATCCGACCAAAAACAAACTTTGGGATAAAATATGACCATTTAGGCCCACTTGGGTTAGATTAGGACATTTATTATTAATTTATTTAAAGAAGGGTTAAAATAGTTAAAATCAAAGTTTAATAAGTAAATCATTTTTAATGTGGGGTTATACATAAGAAAAATTAGACTATAAATATTCATTATAAAGATAAAATATTTCCTATATAATGATATTTTATTTATAATTTTTAGACTTTAAATAAATTAATTTATTTATGACACAACGATGATGCAGTAATTACCCTTTTAAGGAAATATTAACATAATTGATGTTATAAATGCTCAAATGAATGTAATTTGAAACTTTTTATGAATTCCACTAATTTTCTAGGTTACTATGATATATTAGTGTTGATTTAATCAACTTGGTTTGAACATATAATTCTGTTATGACTTTCACAAAAATCATATATCAAATAGTGTCAAAATTGACACAAAATAGTTTTTAAATAAAATATTATATTATTAATTTTTATTTTATTCTTAAAAATATAAGGTTCGGCCAAATGACTTAGATAAGGATATATGTATTAGTAATAATCAATTTTGGGTTCGTTTGGCATGTTATAGTAGGTTTATTAACCATATAATGAAAGAAAACAAAAAGACACGGTAAAAGTTAAATTATTTAACTTAGAGTTAAATCTAATTGATAAGGTTAAAATAATATCCTAAACTTGCCTAAATCCTATTGGTTGATAGTATTTCGACCCATCCCCACATTAGCTTCGAAATAAGACCCTTTGGAACAATTATAAACCGATTTTTACTTTAATATAAAATAATATTTTGAGATATTCCTAAGGTGCCCCTCTCCTCCCTTATAAAAGGGCACCTCCTCCCCCTTCCTCCTCACACCAATTTGAGCACTCATGCTCGGCCAACCTCTGCCAAAATTCCTTCTCCACTTCCCTAGAATAATCCTAGAGGTCCTGGTCTTCTTCAAAGACCAATCTTAGTTCCCTAAGTAGAGGATTCAAAGAAGCGTTCCAAAGAAGAGGTAATATCCATTACCGATCTTTTCAATTTCATTCTTCTTCAACTTCTTCTTCATTAGTTGTTTCATGATAAAGTAATAACATAATTATTTCTTATATACTGATATGTTATTATAAATATGAAACAACTCTAATTAACCTTCTATCCATCCTACGGAAAAAGGAAATCACCGCGCGTGCGTACGTACGGAATACCGTCTCCACGCCGTGGTGTAATCTATTTTCCGCCACCACCTTAATTGGATGGGTATAAAGGTGTAATGAGTAACTATATATGATTATTATAAAGTTATATTGATACTGAAATAGTATACATACACTTCAACACAATTCCACGACCATGGGAATGATATCATCGCTCGTGCGTACGTACGGACTACCGTCTCCACGACGCGATGAGATTCATTCTCAATGATTAACCATTCATGAATGATTATAAAGTATATATAATAAGTAATAATAAAATATATGACATAATAATGTTACTGGAATTATTTATATGTATGTCATCTACTTAATTCCATTCAATTCAATAAGGAAACGAAAATAGCGTTCATGCGTACGTACGGACTACCGTCTCCATGAACGGTGTATTTCTTTCCATTTACTAATTTATTATATATGTATATTCTGAATATATATATAAATCATGTTTTATATTCTGGAATTAAGTAATCATGATCTAAGTAAAAATATGAATAATTACAAGCTAAAAACACGAACGACAAATGAGACGATTTTACCCAAAACGCTACTTTAACATGAATTTAAAAAAGAACGGGTAATATAAAGTCATAATTGGACCATATATGATATAATAATAATAAATATGATTCTGGAATAAGTCAATAACATGATTTAAATCATTATACATGAGGTTCAGACACTTACAAAGCAAGTCAGACATAAGGTAAGGGAAATATCACAATCTCATTTTTATCCGAGATTGTTTATTCGTATGTATTTAATGGGGTGTATTTTATCATCCACATCCATGTTTCATCAATAAGTGATATTATTTCCATCCACCTACAATTTTTTTTAAATCCATTTTTACCCTTCGGTGAGTTTTTAGTAATATGTATGAAAGGAATCTTTTGTCGTTTTTCGTACGAGGTACTTTTTGACTTTTCCGACAAAAGTATGAAGAATGTTTTTTTTAACTTATACGGCATGAATGGATTTTTAAAAAATTATTTCCAAGAAGCTTCCTTTACACGTTTTAATGTATATTTTTAATCAACTTCTTTTATTTTAAAGTCGTATGACATGTTATGACAGGAAAAATGTTTTTGAAGTAGAAAGGATATTTTCCTCAAGAATGGA
The DNA here is from genome assembly GCA_963277665.1 of Viscum album. Classification (NCBI taxonomy): domain Eukaryota; kingdom Viridiplantae; phylum Streptophyta; class Magnoliopsida; order Santalales; family Viscaceae; genus Viscum; species Viscum album. The sequence continues at coordinate 231,854,116 of OY728157.1, read as the reverse complement.
GTTCAAGTATTTTATCAAAATTATTTTCCATCTAAGATAATAATAGGGTTCTGTTTTTATCCCTATTAATACATGGATTTGATTATGTTGTTATGGAAACATTTTTATGAATTCCTTTATCTTATATGAATTGTTTTATGATGTCATGTTGTTTAAGAATCCCATTTTTATTACATGGGTTACACTATGATGTATGGTTTATGATAATGTGGAACACATAGGAAATGATTCATTATAAGAGGGGTGGGACATATATCTCCCTCCAATGCATTGGGTAAAGATTGTATATCTCATGAGATAGACAGGGCTGGAACGGTAGGTTATACCGGTTCAGTGAAACAGGACTGAAACGAGGGTTACTCGATTCAGAAAGGGACTTTGTCCACTAAGATAGTCTTGGAAATGAGTCATGACTAACAAGAAATGATTCTATATGATTATGTGTGAATGCCACAAAGTTTCATGTTTTATGTTATGATTATTGTGATTACATTTCACTACCATGATTTACCCCATGTTATGAAATTATGATCTCTTTTGCAGGTTAAGATTTCCAAAAGTTATGTGCTTATGCATATGATGTGATTGATATTTCTTTTGTTTACCCTTACTGAGCATTTGAGCTCACCCTTTTATGTTTTCTTTTCCCCAGGATATAAAGAAAGGTTTTAGGTAAAAAAAAGGAAGATCTTTATGGGAGATTTTGAAGATGTTTCACCATGATTAGAAGATTACGATCCGAGTTTCCAAAGACACTAAACTATTACGATCCTTGTGTGTGTGTGTTTTTGTTATGTACTAAGTATTCCGCAAATGTAATGTAATCTCCATGTACGTTAAGCTTCGGGTCTCTATAGTTGGTATCAGAGGAAAGGTTTAGTCAACCTTTGGAAACTAGGATGCGAAAATGTTAGTGAGATCCCTAGAGATATTTCTATGGTATGTCTAGGGATGTCCCTAAGGTTAAGTATACGAATAGGTTATAATACTAGAACTACGCTAACGATCATAGAATTAAACCTAAGATGTTAGATATTGAAGGTACTCCCCCTTTATTATGTTGTTTTCCCTAGCATGATTTTTGCCTCTCACACTATTCTTTTTGTGTTTTAGACGATGGCTGGAACCCGAAGGAACCGTGTTGATCAATGCAATGGACAATGCAATTATTGTCCTCCTGAACAAACAAATGTTATGGGATATGGAGTGCAAAATCTTATTGCTATACTTACACAAGCTATGAATCATTCTGGAATTCCAAATGAGTAGAGAAGGGAACAATATTCTATTGAGTCCTTCATGAGGCAACGTCCACCTTCTTTCAGTGGGTCTTCTGATCCACTTGTTGCTGAACAATGGATCAGTACCACTGAAAAGCTATTTTCAGTTCTTCAATGTTCTGAACATGATAAAGTCATCTTAGCAGTATATCGTTTGGAAGGTGAAGCTGATCAGTGGTGGAATCTTATCAAGAATACAAGGAAAAGAGATGAAATTGAGTCCATGGAATGGGACGAGTTCAAGAACTTATTTTTCAATAAGTACTTCCCTCATATTCTTCGACCAAAAATGGAGAAGGAGTTTCTTGAACTAAAGAAAAAGGATGATGAATCTGTTGGTATATACGAAGCGAATTTTACAAGACTTGCAAGGTATGCATCTGGCATTATCATCCAACCTGAAAGTAAAGTTGATCGATTTTTCAGTGGCTTAAAACCAAGTCTTCGAAGGGCATTAGCTATAAGATACTTCAGTAGCTATGAAGAAATTGTGCGTTGTGCTATCAAGGTAGAAATGGAAGTTGGTGTTACATATCCATCTCATGGTTTTGACAAGAAACGAAAGATGGAGTTCAAGGAGAAATCTCAGAATAATGGTGAAAAGAAGATGAATGTTTCCTTATGCACAAAGTGTGGAAAGAAGCATGGTGGAGATTGTCTTAAAGGGACTAGAAAATGTTTTAAGTGTGGAAAAGAAGGTCATCGAGTAGCTGAGTGTCGAAGTAATGGAAAAAGGGTTTCTAATGATGTGAATAAAGCAAACACTGCAGAGAACGCACCACCAACACTTCAATGCTTCAAGTGCAAGGAAATGGGGAATTATGGTAATAAATGCCCTAATCCAAGGGTTAGTGATGATCAACATGAGCAACCACTGAAGGAAAAGGACAAAGGGAAGTCACATGCGATCACTATTGGCAATGTTGAATATGACAACGATGTGGTGGAATGATTAAGTGTTTATGTAATGGGATTCCAAAATAATGTTGTATCATTGAGTATTGCAATATTTATTGATGTGGTATTGAAAGTGATTGAGATATTTTTTGGAAATAAGATGATATGTGCATAATGAATGGAAAATGAGAAAATGAAATGTTTAATAGTATTCATGAGCTCATGATTGATATAAGGACTAAGTGATATCATGGTTTGAGTATATAGAATTTTGAGGATTTTGGTATGTGGAAAGTGTTAACTTTAAACTGCAATCATGTTTTCACTAAGGTATTCAAGAGAATACATGATTAAGGACTTTGAATGTTTGGAATGTGACCAACAAAACATATCTTATGATATATGGGGATCAACGATGGTATTAAATCTCTGGTAATCATTTTCACTATGTTATAAGAGTGGATTGCAGTATTATGGATAAGCCTAAAGATTGAAATGGATTATGTTGGACATAAGTGAGTATTGTTTAAGGATAGAATTTTTTTTTGATATTATTGATGGGATTTTATAGTAATTTAGTTTTAGAAAAAGGACAACCTGCAGGACGGGCGACAGCCCATCGCTTCGGACAAGGCTGTGGGAATCGAACCCACAACCGAAGTGCGACTGGCCTTTATTGCCTACCACTGGCCTACAGGAAGTCCCTGTTTAGTAGAAACTAGTTTTATTATATTAATCAGTATGATATATGAAGTATAAGTCCATTTTAGGAACCATATGTGATTAATCTCACTATAGATCGACTTATGTATATAATTTTTTGCTAACCATTTGTTTGAGACAGATGGAATGACCCGTCATTCTATCACATGATCTGCTAACACTTCACGAATAACAAATTCAACTTCATATATTTGAGAGATAAAGTGGAAATTGTTCAAGGCATGAACAACAGTGAGATTGTACCAAAATAAGGAAAGTATTTATTGTAATTCAAATTCTTCAACTTTAGGGAAATGATCTTGAAAACCAAAAATGTTGTCCTAGTGATCTTATACCTGATTAATCGGATGGTACCTTAGATCGTCACAAATTTATGGATTTGTGATTGTTGGATTTTCCATAGTCATGTTCTCTACCACTCTCCATTAGAACATGATGGTTAGATTTTTCTTCCATATCCATATTTTCACCTATATGGAAACCCAGTGATTAGTTTATTTGGGTAATCGTTACATTTCATACTTTAGTTTTTAAATTCAAGTTTTGGTATTCCTTTTTACGATGTGGGTTTCTATTAAAGAAACTTTCAAATAGTAAACCATATATAACCCCGACGAATTTCGAGGGTGAAATTCATTTTAAGGGGGGTAGAATGTAACAACCCGAGATTTTATGAAAAATATTCTTTTTAATTTCACTAATGTCTTGTGTTTTACGCTACACCAAAAGGAGCTTGCACAACACGCATCCTTGACTTGCCTTGCATTACATGCAATCGCAACCTTCCTCGATAGCGTGTGTAGTACGCAATACTGAGTTTCACTAAACAACGATATTCTATTAAAATATTATTAAAACTAGCCGTTATGAATAGTAATAACCACTTTTTAAATTTTAGAAATTTTATCTCTCAAAATGGACTTCATTTTTGGATTCGGAATACCGTAATTAGCCTAGGGTGAAATTTTGGTATTTTTCTGAAAACTTTCAATTTTTGATGAATAGTGAAACCACTAAGTGGTAGGTTAAAAACTGAATTTTGCATAAAACATAATTTTACCGCTTCTGTGAATGGAATTTCGAAAATCCGACAGACACGGTTGATATCAGTAAGTAAAATGTGGTTCAATGAGATAAAATTAATTTTTTCGTGAATAGTAACTTTTTACTTTTTTTTACCGCGGTTAATAGTAAATAGTGTAACTAAGGGTAAAAATGATATTACTATTACCCTAAAACATGTCCTAATTCTATTGGATAAGTTTAATCTGACCAAAAACAATGTTAGGGATAAAATATGACCATTTAGGCCCACTTGGGTTAGATTAGGACATTTATTATTAATTTATTTAAAGAAGGGTTAAAATTGTTAAAATCAAAGTTTAACAAGTAAATCATTTTTAATGTGGGGTGATACATAAGATAAATTAGACTATAAATATTCATTAGAAAGATAAAAATATTTCCTACATAATTATATTTTATTTATAATTTTTAGACTTTAAATAAATTAATTTATTTATGACACAACGATGATGCAGTAATTACCCTTTTAAGGAAATATTAACATAATTTATGTTATAAATGCTCAAATGAATGTAATTTGAGAATTTTTATGAATTAATCTAATTTTCTAGGTTACTATGATATATTAGTGTTGATTTAATCAACTTGGTTCGAACATATAATTCTGTTATAACTTTCAAAAAAATCATATATCAAATAGTGTCAAAATTGACACAAAATAGTTTTTAAATGAAATATTATATTATTAATTGTTATTTTATTCCTAAAAATCTAAGGATCGGCAAAATGACTTAGATAAGGATATATGTATTAGTAATAAACAATTTGGGGTTCGTTTGGCATGTTATAGTAAGTGTATTAACCATATAGTGAAAGAAAACAAAAAGACACGGTAAAAGTTAAATTATTTAACTTAGAGTTAAATCTAATTGATAAGGTTAAATAAATATCCTAAACTTGTCTAAATCCTATTGGTTGATAGTATTTCGACCCATACCCTCTTTAGATTCTAAATAAGACCCTTTGGAACCATTATAAACCGATTTTGACTTTAATATAAAATAATATTTTGAGATATTCCTAAGGTGCCCCTCTCCTCCCTTATAAAAGGGAACCTCCTCCCCCTTCCTCCTCACACCAATTTGAGCACTCAAGCTCGGCCAACCTCTGAAAAAATTCCTTCTCCACTTCCCTAGAATAATCCTAGAGGTCCTGGTCTTCTTCAAAGACCAATCTTAGTTCCCTAAGTAGAGGATTCAAAGAAGCGTTCCAAAGAAGAGGTAATATCCATTACCGATCTTTTCAATTTCTTTCTTCTTCAACTTCTTCTTCTTTAGTTGTTTCATGATAAAGTAATAACATAAGTATTTATTATATACTGACATGTTATTAAAAATATGAAAAAACTCTAATTAACCTTCTATCCATCCTACGGAAAAAGGAAATCACCGCGCGTGCGTACGTACGGAATACCGTCTCCACGCCGTGGTGTAATCTATTTTCCGCCACCACCTTAATTGGATGGGTATAAAGGTGTAATGAGTAACTATATATGATTATTATAAAGTTATATTGATACTGAAATAGTATACATACACTTCAACACAATTCCACGACCATGGGAATGATATCATCGCTCGTGCGTACGTACGGACTACCGTCTCCACGACGCGATGAGATTCATTCTCAATGATTAACCATTCATGAATGATTATAAAGTATATATAATAAGTAATAATGAAATATATTACATAATAATGATACTGGAATTATTTATATGTATGTCATCTACTTAATTCCATTCAATTCAATAAGGAAACGAAAACAGCGTTCATGCGTACGTACGGACTACCGTCTCCATGAACGGTGTATTTCGTTCCATTTACTAATTTATTATATATGTATATTCTGAATATATATATAAATCATGTTTTATATTCTGGAATTAAGTAATCATGATCTAAGTAATCATATGAATAATTACAAGCTAAAAACACGAACGACAAATGAGACGATTTTTCCCAAAACGCTACTTTAACATGAATTTACAAAAGAACGGGTAATATAAAGTCATAATTGGACCATATATGATATAATAAAAATAAATATGATTCTGTAATAAGTCAATAACATGATTTAAATCATTATACAGGAGGTTCGGACACTTACAAAGCAAGTCGGACATAAGGTAAGGGAAATATCACAATCTCATTTTTATCCGAGATTGTTTATTCGTAAGTATTTACTGGGGTGTATTTTATCATCCACATCCATGTTTCATCAATATGTGATATTATTTCCATCCACCTACAATTTTTTTTAAATCCATCGTTACCCTTCGGTGAGTTTTTAGTAATATGTATGAAAAGAATCTTTTGTCGTTTTTCGTACGAGGTACTTTTTGACTTTTCTGAAAAAAGTATGAAGAATGTTTTTTTTAACTTATATGGAATGAATGGATTTTTAAAACATTATTTCCAAGAAGCTTCCTTTACAAGTTTTAAAGTTTATTTTTAATCAACTTCTTTTATTTTAAAGTCGTATGACATGTTATGAAAGGAAAAATGTTTTTGAAGTAGAAAGGATATTTTCCTCAAGAATGGAGTTCAAGTATTTTATCAAAATTATTTTCCATCTAAGATAATAAAAGGGTTCTATTTTTATCCCTATTATTACATGGATTTTATTATGTTGTGATGGAAACATTTTTATGAATTCCTTTTTCTTATATGAATTGTTTTATGATGTCATGTTGTTTAAGAATCTCATTTTTATTACATGTGTTACACTATGATGTATGGTTTATGATTATGTGGCACACATAGGAAAGGATTCATTATAAGAGGGGTGGGACCTATATCTCCATCCAATGCATTGGGTAAATATTTTATATCTCATGAGATAGACAGGGCTGGAACGGTAGGTTATACCGGTTCAGTGAAACAGGACTGAAACGAGGGTTACTCAATTCAGAAAGGGACTTTGTCCACTAAGATAGTCTTGGCAATGAGTCTTGACTAACAAGAAATGATTCTCTATGATTATGTGTGAATGCCACAAAGATTCATGTTTTAAGTTATGATTATTGTGATTACATTTCACTACTATGATTTACCCCATGTTATGAAATTATGATCTCTTTTGCAGGTTAAGATTTCCAAAAGTTATGTGCTTATGCATATGATGTGATTGATATTTCTTTTGTTTACCCTTACTGAGCATTTGAGCTCACCCTTTTATGTTTTCTTTTCCCCAGGATATAAAGAAAGGTTTTAGGTAAAAAAAAGGAAGATCTTTATGGGAGATTTTGGAGATCTCTCACCACGATTAGAAGATTACAATCCGAGTTTCCAAAGACACTAAACTATTATGATCCTTGTGTGTGTGTGTTTTTGTTATGTACTAAGTATTCCGCAAATGTAATGTAATGTCCATGTACGTTAAGCTTCAGGTCTCTACACGTTTCATGTGCTTTGATGCTCGTACATCCACTATTTTTCATATGATAAATCCTCGGCTGTGTGTTGAAGTAGATGTTTCGTGATATCTAGTTGATTGGGTCTGGATCTCGGTGGGTGCAGAATTCATATGGAAGCATGTAGTGGTCCTTGAATCATGGACTGACTGTTGCTCATCCTGCAGCAGACTGGGGAACTTAGAGTATAGGTGTCATTATGGAGATAATAACAAGAGGCTTCCAAATATGTATAAGAGGCTTGGAAAAAATGATGATGGGAGGAGGATGCCTAATGCATCTGGGGAGAATGGAAACACACTTTTTGTGAGTTTGGCGGTGGTTCTAGAACAACATGAAGAAATTATAAAAACCCTTTGGTTTCTTCTGCGATGAATAGGATGAAGCAGGATCTGAGCTGGGGGATGGGGTTGAGGTTGTTGTCATGGGTGTTGATGCGTTTGGGGGTGAAGTAAACGCAAACATGAGTGTTTCTGGGACTGATGGAATGGCCTCACATGGGTTTGTGGCACTAGGGGCAAGGCAACATGAGACAACGACCCATCTTGAGGTTGGCCTGAAAGGTGGTCCTGTTGAGGGGGATGATGATGTGGATGGTCAGTGGAAAGGGTGCAGAAATGGAGGTGTGTCTAAAGGGGAGAAGGGGTATGTCTTGGAGGATTGCAGGCTGCTTGTTGTAGTGAGGAATAGTGGACAGGCTGGTGAGGATGGTGGTGTGTTGGTCACAGTCTCCATAGGGAATCAGTTCCAAGTGTTGGAGCATGAGGGAGTGATAGCCAACTTGTAGGTTGGATCTCACGAAGGGGTTGTAGAGAATGAAGAAATAGGAAATGGGTTGTATGTGGGTCAGGAGATGGTGGAACACCTGAATTGTCCTGCTATGATTGATGAGAATTTCTAGGTTCAGCAAAATAGGATTGTGTAGTATCAATAGATGAAGGTCCATAGAAAGTGGGGGGACGTTTCAGATAGTGACAAAGAAATCAAGGGTGGTACGGTCAATCCATATTTTATTTACATCATCCTGGGAGGGAGAAATATGTTGTCTAGCAATTATAAGTTTATGACTGCTTCCCCATGACGAAGAGCAAGGAAGGATTACTCTTATCTTCCAAAGCCAATGTCCACAAAATCTAAAGATATTTCAATTAATAATTAATTCCATTCATTGGAGCTGTTGAACCTTAGAATGAAATATTCCAATGTCTTAAAGAAGTATGAATGTTCGGGATGGGATTCGATGAATGTGGATGAAGATTTTTATCATGGTGATGGTGATGGGTGTGATTTTGGAGGTATGTAGTTCTTCTGTTTGGCCTTTGTTACTTGTTTTGTAAATTTTAATTTTATTAACAAATGGTCAGAGGTGTTTCCTCTAGAAACATTTTGGTAAATTTAATTTAATATTGTTATGATAATGTAATAATTCATTATCATCTCTTATTTTTCCTTTTTTATACAAAAAATGTAATCACCGTTTGAGATGTGTTTATTTGTTGCATTCAAGGACGACGGGTTTTCAATTTCTATTACCAGTTTCATGGATGGTCATGAAACAATTTTTATGGTTTAACACAACTATGATATGTGTATTATATCCTATTCAATGTTCTATAACCAGTATATATATAATACTAATTCATTGGACAAACTAGATTGTAAAAATCCAGATATCACCAGAATAATTTAAACGGTTACCACTAATGTTATATTTAATAACTCATTCTCATACATTGTATCCAAGTGATATATACAAACATTAACTCTTGTGTAAGTTCATCTATAATTTAAATAATCATCTATGGAAAATTATATCAATTCCGCATAAACCCCATTACAAATAATCATGCGAATCAATCATGAAATCAAGGAAATAAACAATCTAGAACGATGTATTTCAATCTTATAACTTATCAATAAAAAAATAACATAATAAAACATTAATTAATAATTTATATGTATATAAAGTTCTTAATTAGATAATTAATTGATTTAATTTGATTATACGGGATAATAATTTCAAGTGCAGAATATGTTCGGACATAAGGTCAGTGCTTTCTACTAGAACCACCATTTTCATTTATGTTACACTTATTTTCTGCTTACATAAATAAACTTATTATTTATTCATATGTACTCCTCATATATTATGTGATACTGTTCTATATATGTGTATCCACTAGAATCCTACTTTCAAATATCAATAGTTATATGTTTTAAAAGGATCTTTCAAAACTTTTTCTCAAAATACAAGCTCGATTCAAGGTAATTTCTCAAATTCTAACCTATTTTCAAGGAACTCTATAAAATGTTTTTAACAATATTTAAATTTCTAAAATCCCAAATTTTATTATAAAAATACTTTCTTACTTCATTTATAGTTTTATAAAAATACATTTCTAAAAGAACTCTTCTTTTCAAAGTAAATGAGTTTTTATCTCAAGAATTACTTTATGATTTTATAAGAGCATCTTCATATTTTTGAACAATCTTGTTGATTATTATGTATGATATAATCAACAATATTTTATTTAATGGCTTTTATTTAGTTTGAATGTAGATGATCTATCTTAAAAAACTTCTCCAATTTACTCTGAATAGTTAGTGTTTACGCTAAATATTAAAGGAAAGTTATTTACATTTTGTATGTTAGTTTCAAAATGAAAATATATGTTATTTATGATTATCCCCATTCATATGAGTAATGAATTGGACTTAGAATGTGATGGGTGGGGACTGATATTTCCCCCCATGGTGTCATTAGGTCTCATGAGACACACTAATCTATTGGCACAAGGCCTAGACGCTATGGTTATTATGGTCTTGGAATAAAGACAAGACAATATTGTTATTATGTCTCACATTATGAATTACCTCATTATAAATTCTAGTATTTGATAGTTCAAGTCATTATTTGACTAGTATAATATCAATGGTTATGTTATATGGCATTATTATATTATTTCTTTGTTATTACATATTATTCCCATTTATATTTTTAAAGGAACGCATTTTTAGTTTTTCATCATGCATAGGTTTTATGATTATATTTTCTTCCACTATATTATTTACTCTTACTGATCATTTGAGCTCACCCCTTAAATAAATTTTATTTTCCCCAGGTAGTAAAGAAGTATATTATGAATTAATTTTAAGGATAATCAAATATTCTGTGTATTTAAGAAGTTGATATGTTTTTTTCCTTTCAGGATATAATTTTGAACATTTGATTCTATCTGGTTTTCCAAAATTACTAAACTACTAATTCCATTTGGATACGACTCACTTGTAATTATGCTAATGTAATCAAATAAGGTAAAATCTCTCAGCAACTACGGTTGGGTCCTTACATTAACAGTCCACATTTGATATTTATTGAAACACAAAAATAACTTTGATGAATATAGTATTTTAAGTTTTGTTTAATTTATTTAATTTTAATTTATTTAATAAAATATTATTTATTGTAAAATAAAATTACGTCAATTATCACTTTATTTATAAAAGTTTAATATCAAAAATATTAAAAAAAATATTGGGATTCATATTAATTGATTTAAAATCTTTTTTAACATGATATATTAATCTTAAAATAATTAAAGAGAATAATTTAATCAATTTACTTCACTTTTAATATTTAAAGCGTAATTTATTTTAGTTAATTATTAAGTAAAAAATTGTTATGTTGGAACCACTTAAGAAATTAAGGTAACTAATTCATATATAAAAACTAATGATAAAATATTATGATACAAAAACTAGTTTATATTTAAAAATGAAATGTTTAACTGAATATATGTTTTTTCTCTGTATCTAAATGTTTTATACATGTTAAGGGTAAGGAATGTTCCCATTTTCTTCTTTTTCTTTACATAGCATATTATATATAGAATTTTCATGAAATTTTGTACTTATAACTTATATAATTATAAAAAATAGGGAATATTTTCGAAATATTTTTATCATATTGACTTTGGGCATGTTCCTTGAACATTTTCACCCTTATTTTTTTTGATTTATTCATTTTTGATGATTATTTTTACCTTAATAGATGTAATTAATTTTAGTCACATTCAATAATATTTTTCATCCAATATTAAGTTGATATTATTTGACCAAAATTAACATACTTACTACCGCTATTTATGTAGATTTTTCAAAATTAAATTCCTAGAAGTGGAAAATTTATATTTAATTCTAGTCCAGTTGACATGGTAAGAAAGTGGTTTTTTAAAGTGAAAACGCTAAAATTTTCGTCAAGTCATTATATCAAAATTTAATATAAAAATTATTCAAATGATCCACATTATATAAATAGATATACAATTGATATATTGAAACTTTAAAACAAATTTAAAATATAATTTAACATTAATAATTATTTAAAAGAAAAGATAGTTTTCATCTAAAATGTAATATTTTTCACTATTTTTCCAAAACATAATGTTCTTAGAAATTTTTCAAAAATTCAACTGAAGTAAATTTTGATATTAAGATTTTAAAAATAAAGTTTTTTTAATATTAAAATTATAAATTTTGTAAAAATTATATTTTATATAGGTTATCCATTAAAAAGTGGTAAAACATCCATATTAAATAAAAATATTACATATATAGTATTTCCCTTTATAACTATGTATTGTCTGTAACAAAAGTTATAAAAGGGAATCTATTTTGCACGAAACAAAATATAAACATTGTGATTCATGTGATTCGAGCTTAACTATGTATTACATGCAACACAATTTATTAATGATTTTAAATTAAATTGAAAGTATATATTTCATAAAATCTCAGAGTGTTAGATCCAATCCCTCATAAAATGAACTTCATCTTTGAAATTGATTTTATCAAAATATTAACATATCTATAATTACATAAATGAAACTCCCATTATTAAAATAGTTAATAACACATCATCATAAAACAAGAAAGTTGAAAGAATAATGGTCATCAGAAATTATGAATTCATATGATTCCACCACCGGAGAACATAAGTGGGAATGGAGGATACGAATAAATAGTTATAGAGGGTAATTGAGGTCATCAATCCTAAATAAGATAACTATCAATGTATATTTAAGGCCCTAAAACATAAATTAGTTATGATAAAAAAGGCCATATGTTTATCATAATTGAAAGTACAAGGATAATAATTTTTTTCTTAAAGATATTTATCCTTGAGTTAACTACTTCTCTTATCATCAAGTCAAAGAGTAAATTAACATATTCTATGAGTATAATTCCACTATTTAATCAATATCAATAGAAATATAATAATTTTCACAAAACTATGAGTATTTAAGAAGATATTTTATTTTATTTTATTACTAAAATCAAAATTCAATGACTAAATATCGACCACAGGGATAGTAATGTTTTCACATCTGTATTTAGATGATTAGAAGTACAAAAAAAATTGGCACATAGTAAGATAACTCCCAAAATGAGTAAACTGTCAAATGTAACATTAAGCTTAAAAATCCAATAGTAGAACCCAATGTTCCAGTTAAATAATTATATAACTGTCCCTAAAAACCATCAAACATTTCCTAACAACTTTTGAGACCCAAATAGTAGAATTTTTTTATCACATATTCTTTTACAACAAATAAACCATTATTACTCAAATAAAATACTGTATTGCTTCAATATAATATTGAAATTTACTTGAAACAATTTCATACTATCTCATACATCATGTAGCCCAGTGGTAGGCACTACACCTTTGTCACACTTTAGTTGTGGGATCGAACCCATGGTCTATTCGGATGTGATGGGTTATAACCTATACTTTTTTTGTAATATTTTCCATTAATCCTAAAAAAATCCCCCATAAAAACAACATTTTGATCTAAGGGGATAAAAATACTTCCTCTAAAAAAACATCTCAAAAAACTGTTTAAGAACTCATCACTCAAAACATCAATGGTGGAGGCTCGAGAGTTTGAGTAAATCATATCCATAGGGAAGGAAATTTTTCTATGACTCTCTAGACAATAAGAGTAGTTCTAGTAATATAATCATTAATTAGGTCTACATTGGATCCCTACAGTACGATTGTAACCTTTTACCCAATGGGGATTCACTTGGTTTTCATTATTTTATAACTCCTTGCGGTGCTTCTATACTTTTTATCTAAATTATTTTGGAATAAAAATTAACTCTTTAGTATCAAAACATTCATTGGGTGTCTCATAAATTTAACATGTGATTAACCTTAATATTTTTAACCAATGAATATATCCATAAATCTTAACATAACCACATATGAAAACATTATAATCTCCCAAATTATCTAAATTGTCCTCTAATACCAACTATAATAGACTAGAACCCACACTCTCAGATCCTGTGCTGAAATTCATAACATTACATTCCAGGATTTGATGCTTATAATTGTGAGCCATATTTTTCAGTAAAAAACATTAAATGTCATAGGGAAACATGGATTACATAAATAATGAAAGAAATTTTGGGTTTCATACTTTAAATAATTAAGACAAACTCCTGTAAAAAACTTATATCAACTTGGACTCAGAAGTCATCAAATGAATATTTCTCACAATGAACCCATCATTTCTTATTTCCCAATAGGTCATCAACAACATCTATGTGATATCATTTGCATAAATAAATCTATCAACAACATTATTTAAAACCCTATGATAAGGAAACATAAGAAGGGTATCCTCCAATGATCAGTATGGTTCAACATAAGCATTAAAAATTAAATTTCATCCAAAAGCATAAGAGTGAATTATTGAATTATTAATTAATAAAAATGTATTACTAAAATATAAATGAACTCAAACCCATCAATACATAAACAATCAATATGAAAACCTGGAAAAAGAAATATTCATCAAAATCAATAAGTAGGAGTGATGTGATATCTATTAAAATCATTACAAACATTTTAAACATATATAAATACTATATAAAAATGTAAACGTACCTTGGTAAATCATTATACATTTCGCTCTTATAAATGGAATAACCATGTGTTTGAATTTCATGCATGTTACTCTTTCCAATGGAATATTCATACTATTAAAATCCTAACCCAATGCATTGAAGGGATATGATGGACCCAACCATCTGTGGTCTATCACAAAACCACCCCTCATTTGTTTATAATGTAACCACCCATCAAATTTTCAAGTACCATTGAAAAAGCATCCACCTAATTATCCCACAAAACTGAAATTATTTTTGTAACAATCTCTTCAAACCATGATTAACCCATGGAAAAGAAATAGATTCAATAAAAATATCTATGAAACATGATTAACCCATGGAAAATAAATGGGTTCCATAAAAATCTCTTTGAAAAAAGATTAACCCATGGAAAAGAAATGGGTTAAATAAAACTATTTTTGAAACAAACATAATGAATCTATGAAATGAATAAGGATGATATAAAAAAAATTACTAGTGAAGGATAAGTAACAACCAATTATGTTGATGTGGACTAATAGAAATACCATTATTAATTCATTAAACCACTCTTGGAGAAAATAAAATTTTTATATTAATTTTTTTTAAACAATTTCTTTGAAAATCACTTTTTAAAACAATTTTCTTAAAAATTAATTTTTTAGACAAGATAATGGATCTTACAAAAAAATATGGCAGATAAATACATATATGTCATATGAAGAAAAACAAACATTCATTTTTCACGGTAAAATGGTTATAAAAATTCCATGTTTGGAAAGCGATAAGAACACTCATTTGAAAACATTGGTAAAATACGAAAACTGTCCAAATTTCCTTAATATATAACTTTTCAATGGTTAAAAAAATTGATACTTTTTTAGAAAATAGGATTTTTAGAAGAAGATATGTTCTGCGACTAATGATTGAATGATGTCGGGTATTCTCAAAATCACTATCTAAAACATTTTGAGTTTAGAGGAGTGGAAAAGTAATACGAATACCTGAAAAAGGACATGAATAACCATATGAGAGGAAAATGAAAGGTTTTATTGAACAATGGTCAAATAATTTCCTCGAATGAAAATGAAATATCATTAAAATTAATCTTGAGGAATCTAATATTTAAATTTTTTTTAAGTGTCACATGCCACTTTGAAACATTCTAAATCATATGCCTCATGAAAGAATAACATGAAATGAACGTTTTAAATACCATGAACATAAAAGGATCAATGATATAATATATAAATAGGGGAGGTAGTTACACCAACAAAAAGCAATACGTGGTGAATATGACATTTAAATCACAAATATAAATAGTGAGATGAAAATCCCTTACCTCAAGTCCAATTTGTCAGGATTGTTCTCTATATTCCACTGTTTTCAGGTAACTAATTTGTTTTCACGAAAGATCACATTGGATAGATTTCCTATCAAAGGGGGGATTCTAATTTGAGGAGACGATTGTTTTTAGACTATTTCAAGAGATTTTGTATGATCTAAAGTTCCTTGACAAGTGTGAGGAAGGGGATGAGTGAATGCCTTTTAATAATGGAGGGGGAGTGACATTCTGGTAATTAACAAAATGTAACACTATTTGGTGGTCCACATTACCTCATCAGATTCTATTGACACTACCAGATAAATTAACAAAAAGAACTATGAATAAAAATCTGGATCTTTCAGATCCCAAAACAAGGTTCGAAAAGTACAACGAAAAATCAACAATACTCCCAAAGAGCTTCATGACTATAAGGCCCCATCCTTAAACCTTACATAATCTTGAGTTATCACAAGATTACACATTGAGGATCTTTTCAGGTTTAGAGTTTTAGAGAATTAGATCTTAAAACATGCATTACAACCCACATTTAAACAAAGTGGTTACAATAAAATATAGTAATCTTTTTCCCATCAATGGAAACATATTGAAAATAAAACATGGATTCCTTCTTGACATTTACTTGACACTATCATCTTATCATGTACCTTTCCCGTGACCTGTGAAAAACATTTCAAAAAAACATGTGATGAGCATAAAAAGCTCAGTATGGGTTATAAAAATACGGAAAGGAAACATGGGTACATATATACATAAGAATGAAATCATACATTACCCATAAAACATAATCACTTTAACATACCTCATCAAATCATGAATAAATCATAGAAATCGTAAGACATAAAGGTAACTTGAGGCATTCATAACATCCTGACGTAGGGAGTATCCCTCTTGGTTACATTTTGAATACCCATCACAGTATATTCCCTAAATCTCTTCAGAGAAACCCTAACGTTTCACTCCTTCTCATTACCCAAGGCATTGAAGAGCTATATCGGGCTCACCTGCCCTTAGTTTATCACGGAACCACCTGTCTTCATAATAATTCCCAAGAACCTCAACATAATTGTATCACATAAAACATGCATAAAGGAAACATAACATTTTCACCTTTCAATCACAAGATATCAATACAACACATTGATATAAAATCATTATGAAAACCATTTTCAATACAAAAATAAAAGAAAAGTAAAACATGGTATCTATTTTTCTTTTAAAAAGAAGGTATGGCTTGTAGAGGAAGCCGAAACTCAAATAACGGTCACGACGGCGGAGAAGTCGTTGTCACCGCATACATACGACAAAAACATTCCCTTTTGTCGTTTAGTAAAATAATTTGTATAAAAAAGATTCCTTTTGGATAAACATAAAAGTCAAAGGGGTTTATACACCGTATAAAAGAAGGTTGTGTATAAAACAAAATATGCCTCAATGAAAGGAGATTGAGATGAAGTCCCATACCTCGGGTCCAACATGACTCGATCGTTCATTAATGTCCTGAATAATAAACATGAGTTAATTTCTACTTTCTTAAAAAAAATTCAAGGTCATTATTCCTTTTATATCACTTATTTCCATGTCATGAACACTATGTAATTATTTAAGTTAATAACGGTCGTTTTAACGATCATTGGTACTTGAGTCAAAAATAAACCCTTTATAATTACATGTTTTTCATGTATCCATCATATCCAGAATTATAATCATTATGTATATATCATATATATCCAGTATATACATGCATTTATAATATTACATAATCATTTAGGGGTAAGAAATGAAATGCACCGTTCATGGAGATGGTAAGCCGTACGTACGCATGAACGCTACTTTCATTTCTATTTCGTATTTATAGAATGGAATCAAAATGATATAAAGGTTTATTATAATTCTAGTATAATATCATATATAATATCATAGTTCCATCTTTTATAAGTCCCACATATGGTATTTAACGAATCAACTCACTTTAAGGGGGCGGTAGTCCGCACTTCCTTAAATGAAGATATCGTGTTTACCCATAATGGAAACCATAAAGGTATACCCAAAATGAAAAATACAGAAGCTTAAGTAAAACATAAACATGTTATATATGATATATAAAAATAGTGACATCTTAATGGCCACCATTGAAGGTGTTAAAAGAATTTTGAACATTCATCGTTTCGGGAGGCATAAATTCACCATCCACGGAAACCGTATGTTCTTTAATCATTAGATGTAGGTGTGTGTAAGTGCAGCTTAAATCAATATTATAACAACATCCTAGTATATTGAAGATACTGTAGTTGTTACAAAATAAATAAATAAAAAGAGTTTAGGGGGTTGGAGAAGAAAAATAAAACAAACGGACTCAAGTGAAGAATTTACCTTAAAATCGGGTAACTCCCTTTGGTTTGAGCTCAAAGGCTTCCTTGGGAAGACATCTGACCAAAGTGAGGCTTCACAGAGTAATAGAGGGATGTGGAGAGACAAAATGGGCATGTTTGGGCGGATCCAAAGGCTTTGGGAGTGTGGGAAAAGAGGTAGAGGTGGGGGCCTTTTATAAGAGGAGAGGAGGGTACTCTTGGAAAGTAAAGAAATATTACTTTATTTGAATATGAGTTTCGGATTTAAATGGTCCCACATTGATATAATTCTAGGATAAGGTGATAAGGGTTCTAAATCTACCCATCCAATAGGTTTTGGACATGTGTAGGTTTTAGATATTACATTATCTATCCATTTTATTTAAATCCTTTATTAATGAGGTCATCGCTCCAACATCATGATGTCATAAATAATTTAATTTATTTAATGTCTAAAAATTATAAAACAAATACTATGATGTAGGAAATCTTTTTATCTTTCCAATTACTATTTATAATCAAAAATCTGATCTTTATAATCCCATGTAAAAATTGTTTTCTTAAAACATATGATGTTTGTGTCATTTTTACTTTTACATTAAATAAAAAGTTATTTATGTCATTTCCCATCCAAAGTGGCTCCATGGGGTCCCCAAGTTTACCCATGGATTGTCTTGGTCGGCCATGACACAACAAATGAGGGTATGACATGTGTCAAGATCATATCATTTTATTGAAGCATTGTTTTTACCTTAAACTACACTAATTACCACTAATCGCGATTAAAAACTTAATAAGTTACTATTCACCAAAAAATTATTTTAATCTCATTGAACCACATTTTACTTCTTAATGACAACCATGTATGTCAGATTTTTGAAATTCAAAACACAATGATGGCAAAATTTCATTTAAACAGAAAATCATTTTTTATAAGTACCACTTAGTGGTTTCACTATTCTTCAAAAATTGAAGTTTATCAGAAAATTACCAAAAAATCACCATAAGCTATATTTGATATTCCGAATTAAAAAATGAAGTCTATTATAAAAAATTCAAAACATATAAGTCACATTAATTAATATAATAATTAATTCCCGCTGTCAGAGCAAATAGCGTGTTTTTATAAAACAATAAGTATCAAAAGATTGACACCAGTTTAAGAATAATTTCAAAGTGAAATTGATTCAAATGACCACCATTCGATTAAATGGAAAAAATATATTCATATTACACATTAAGACAAATTAAAAATATAATCTAATCATATAAATAAATTAGATTAAGAAGCAGTTTTGATGTAAAATGCAGTATTTTTAACTATTCATTAAAAAATGAACATTGTCAGAAAAATACCAAAAATTCACACAAAGTAAATTTTGATGTCCCAATCATAAAGAATAAGTTTATTTTGACAAAAATAGCTTATAAAATTTTAAAAATATATATTTAAAAATGGTTTTCCATCAAAAGGTAGTAAACCAATCTTTTAAAAATATTAGTGTATTCCATGCTTAAGATTGGATTTATTTTCATTTTAAGCCTCTAAAACACTATCTAGTTCATTAATAGACATAGATAAAAATATCTATTATTCATTACATACATGGGATGTTACATCCTTCCCCCCTTTAGAAAATTATGCCCCCACAATTTATTTACTTATCGAATAAATGGGGGTACTTATCCCTCATTGCATTTTCAGATTCCCATGTTGCCTCTTCCATCATGTGGTTTTTCCACAAAACCTTTACCTGCTTAATCACTTTATTCCATAACACTTGCTCCATGTGGTCAAGAATCTGGACCGGTTGTTCCTCATAAGACAGGTTCTCTTCCAGTTGAACTACCTCTGCACTCAAAACATGAGATGGATCTGGCATATACTTTCTCAACATCGAAACGTGAAAAACATTGTGTACCTAAGATAAAATCGGAGGTAAAGCCACTCGGTAAGAAACTAATCCAACTCTCTCCAGAATTTCATATGGTCCAATAAACCTTGTACTGAGATTTCCTTTCTTACCAAATCTCATCACACTTTTCCAAGGAGAAACCTTGAGAAAAACATGATCACCTACCTTGAAAGATAGATCCTTCCTCCGGTTATCCGCATAACTCTTCTGTCTGCTCTGATCTATTCTCATATGCTTCTGAATCAGATGAACTTTTTCTGCCATCTGTTCTACCAATTCTGGTCTCATAAACTTCCTTTCACCCACTTCATCCTAGAAAGATGGAGTTCATCACCGCTTCCCATATAATGCTTGAAATGGTGCCATCTGTATACTGGAATGAAAACTGTTATTATATGAAAGTTCAACCAAAGAAAGATGTTGGTCCCAACTTCCCTGATAATCCATAGAGCAAGAACGTAGCATATCCTCCAAGGTCTGAATTGTTCGTTCTGACTGCCCATCTGATTGAAGATGAAAAGCTGTACTAAAATTTAATTCAGTACCCAACGACTTCTGAAGGCCTTTCCAAAAGTTAGAAGTGAACCTGGGATCACGATCAGATAAAATGGAGAGGGGAACTCCATGAAACCTGACTATCTCTTTAAGATACAAACGGGAAAGTTGATCTAGGGAAAAAGTATCTCGTATTGCAAGGAAATGGGCAGATTTAGTCAAGCGATCAACAATAACCCATATTGTATTATTACCTCGAGATGTCTTCGGTAATCCCACAACAAATTCCATGGATATATTCTCCCACTTCCACTCTGGCACTGGTAAAGGCTGAAGCATCCATTTCGGTAACTGCCGCTCTGCTTTAACCCGTTGACATGTCAAACACTTCACAGTAAAATCAGCAATATCTCTTTTCATTCAATCCCACCAGTAATACTCCCGCAGATCTCTATACATCTTATTACTCCCTGGATGAACTGAAAACGGAGAACTATGAGCTTCACATAACAACTCTCTCATCAACTGTGAATCACAAGGCACACACAATATCTTCCCAAATCTCAAAACGCAATCATTATCAATGTTGAATTCAGTCAACTTACCTTTCTGAAGCAGCTCTACCTTTTTCTATAACTCACTGTCTTGCTTCTGTGCTTGCTTGATTCTATCTAATAGAGATGATCTCACTGATACCTGAAACAATACAGAAGAACTTTCTGCACCCACAACTTCAATGCCAAAGTTCATCAAATCCTTAACCAAAGGATCACGTTCCAAACACAACATTTCTAATGAAGCATTACTTTTTCAACTCAAAGCATCAGCCACTTTATTTTCTTTTCCCGGATGGTAATGAATTGTACAATCATAATCCTTGATTAATTATAGCCATCTCTTTTGTCTCATATTAAATTCTTTCTGATTGAATATATACTTTAAACTTTTGTGATCGGTATATATTTCACACTTTACTCCATACAAATGATGCCTCCAAATTTTCAAAGAAAAAACAACAGCATCTAATTCCAAATCATGTGTAGGGTAATTTACCTCATGAGTTTTCAACTATCATGAATCATAAGTAATTACCTGATCATTATGCATTAGGACACAACCAAGTCCTTTCAATGAAGCATCACTGTATATAACAAACTCACCATTCCTGGAAGGTAGTGCCAAAACTGGAGAATTCACCAATCTTCTTTTCAACTCCTGATACTACTTAATTCGATGGCCCAACATCTACTGAAGTAGTTGCAAAGGATTTCACCACCCCTTTCTACTTGTATTCTAACTGCTTCCCATCACTCAATCTCTTTGTCAGACACTCGTTTGCATAGTGACCCATCTCATTACACTTAAAACATTTCACTAACTGTAAATCAAATTTGGTCTTACCTTAACCTTGATCCTTTTCAGTGAAATCGCGAGCCTTATGTCCCATCTTACCACATCGGTAGCACTTTCCAGAATTTAGAAGACATTCCCCAGCATGCGTTTTTCCACATTTATCACAAACTGGAAACATAGTTTTCTTACCATCAGACTTTTTTGAAGAATTCATACCTTTCTCCTGCCACCTCGGTCTCTTCTTCTGTTGGTTGTTATAGAACACTTTATCATCGGCAAACTCCATTTCCACCTTCTCAGCATATCGAAAAATCTTTTCACAACTTTTAAACTCACGATATTCTAATGACCTTCGATATTTTTTCTTTAATCCTGAGTAAAAACGATTGATTTTACTATCAAGGTCTCGAATAAAATTTGGAGCATACCTTGCCAATCGAGTGAACCCTTCTTCATAGGTAGCCACTGAGTCTTCCTCTTGCCTCAATTCCAATAATTGCTTTTCCATCCTAAGTCGAACAGCCTTAGGAAAATACTTCTCAAGAAACATACCTTTGAATTCATCCTAGTCAAGAGCATCAATCTCATCGGCATCCCTGATATTTTTAACCATAGACCACCACAGATTTGCCTCACCCTCCAAACGGTAAATAGCAAGACTAACCTTTTGATTGTCTGAACACCCCATGACATCAAAAATCTTCTCCAGTGCTTTAATCCACCCTTCAGCTAGCACAGGGTCAGATGATCCTCTGAATGATGGGGGATGTTGCCTCATGAAATGTTCCACCACTGACATGTTCCTCTGCGGTTGATCTGGCTGATCTCGTGTATGGATACCACCGCCATTTATCGCTTGAGTCAACTGAGCCATTACTGCAAAAAACTGTTCAGTTCCAATTCCGACCATCTCAGGATGCTGTTTCGGAAGGTTATTTCCTTCTACTTGCTTTCCTAGCACTGCTTCCCTGTTTCCTCTGTGGAAAACCATTCTGAACAAACATGTCTTAGATGAAGCAACATGGTAATCTTCAAATGCTATATCATTTCAAAAAAATATATTTTTGGATAATCATTTAATATAATTCTAACTCCTAATTTTATCTAAACCGTCCTCTGATACCAACTATAAGGCCCTAGCCTTAAACCTTACATAATCTTGAGTTATCACAAGATTACACGTTGAGGATCTTTTCAGTTTTAGAGTTTTAGAGAATTAGATCTTAAAACATGCATTACAACCCACATTTAAACAAAGTGGTTACAATAAAAGATAGTAATCTTTTTCCCATTAATGGAAACATATTGAAAATAAAACATGGATTCTTTCTTGACATTTCCTTGACACTATCATCTTATCATGTACCTTTCCCGTGACCTGTGAAAAACATTTCAAAAAAACTTGGGATGAGTATAAAAAGATCAGTATGGGTTATAAAAATATGGAAAGGAAACATGGTTACATATATACATAAGAATGAAATCATACATTACCCATAAAACATAATCACTTTAACATAACTCATCATATCATGAATAAATCATAGAAATCATAAGACATAAAGGTAACTTGAGGCATTCATAACATCCTTACGTAGAGAGTAACCCTCTTGGTTACATTTGGAATACCCATCACAGTATATTCCCTAAATCACTTCAGAGAAACCTTAACGTTTCACTCCTTCGCGTTACCCAATGCATTGGAGAGATATATCGTGCTCACCCGCCCTTAGTTTATCACGGAACCACCCGTCTTCATAATAACGCCCAAGGACCTCAACATAATCGTATCACATAAAACATGCATAAAAGAAAACATATCATTTCCACCGTTCAATCACAAGATATCAATACAACACATTGATATAAAATCATTATGAAAACCATTTTCAATACAAAAATAAAAGAAAAGTAAAACATGGTATTTATTTTTCTTTTGAAAAGAATGTATGTCTTGTAGAGGAAGCTGAAACTCAAATAACGGTCACGACGGCGGATAAGTCGTTGTCGCCGCATACGTACGACAAAAACATTCCCTTTTGTCGTTTAGTAAAATACTTCGTATAAAAAAGATTCCTTTTGGATAAACGTAAAAGTCACAGGGGTTTATACACCGTATTAAAGAAGGTTGTGTATAAAACAAAATATGCCTCAATGAAAGGAGATTGAGACGAAGTCCCATACCTCGGGTCCAACCTGACTCGATCGTTCTTTAATGTCCTAAATAATAAACTTGAGTTAATTTCTACTTGCTTAAGAACATTTTTCAAGTTCATTATTCCTTTTATATCACTTATTTCCATGTCATGAACACTATGTAATTATTTAAGTTAATAACGGTCATTTTAACGATCATTAGTACTTGAGTCAAAAATAAACCCTTTATAATTACATGTTGTTAATGTATCCATTATATCCATAATTATAATCATTATGTATATATCATATATATCCAGTATATACATGCATTTATAATATTACATAATCATTTAGGGGTAAGAAATGAAATGCACCGTTCATGAAGACGGTAAGTCGTACGTACGCATGAACGCTACTTTCATTTCTATTTCGTATTTATAGAATGGAATAATAATGATATAGAAGTATATTATAATTCCAGTATAATATCATAAATAATATCATAGTTCCATCCTTTATACATCCCACATATGGTTTTTAACGAATCAACTCACTTTAAGGGGGCGGTAGTCCGCACTTCCTTAAATGAAGATATCTCGTTTACCCATAATGGAAACCATAAAGGTATACCCAAAATGAAAAATTCAGAAGCTTAAGTAAAACATAAACATATGATATATCATATATAAATATAGTGACATCTTAATGTCCACCTTTGAAGGTGTTAAAATAATTTTGAACAATCATCGTTTCGGGAGGCATAAATTCACCATCCACGGAAACCGTATGTTATTTAACCATTAGATGTCGGTGTGTGTAGGTGAAGCTTGAATACTTATTATAACAACATCCTAGTATATTGAAGATACTGGAGTTGTTACAAAATTAATAAATAAAAAGAGTTTATGGGGTTGGAGAAGCAAAATAAAACAAACGGACTCAGGTGAAGACTTTACCTTAAAATCAGGTAACTCCCTTTGATTTGAGATCAAAGGATTCCTTGGGAAGACTTCTGACCAAAGTGAGGCTTCAAGGAGTAATAGAGGGAAGTGGAGAGAAAAAATGGGCAGGGGTTGGCCGAGCCAAAGGCTTTGGGAGTGTGGGAAAAGAGGTAGAGGTGGGGGCCTTTTATAAGAGTAGAGGAGGGGCACTCTTGGAAAGTAAAGAAATATTACTTTATTTGAAAATGAGTTTCGGATTTAAATGGTCCCACATTGATATAATTCGAGGATAAGGTGAAAAGTTTTCGAAATCTACCCATAAAATAGGTTTTGGACAGGTTTAGGTTTTAGATATTACATTATCATTCCATTTTATTTAAATCCTTTATTAATGAGGTCATCACTGCATCATCATGATGTCATAAATAATTTAATTTATTTAATGTCTAAATATTATAAAAAAAATACTATGATGTAGGAAATCTTTTTAGATTTCCAATTACTATTTATAATCAAATATTTGATCATTATAACCCCATGTAAAAATTGGTTTCGTAAAACATATGATGTTTGTGTCATTTTTACTTTTACATTAAATAAAAAGTTATTTATGTCATTTCCCAACCAAAGTGGCTCCATGGGGTCCCCAAGTTGACCCATGGCTTTCTCGGTCGGCCATGACACAACCAATGATGGTAGGACATTTGTCAAGCTAATCTCATTTTATTAAAGCATTATTTTTACCTTAAACTACACTAATTACCACTAATCGCGATTAAAAACATAATAAGTTACTATTCACCAAAAAATTATTTTAATCTCATTGAACCACATTTTACATCTTAATGACAACCATGAATGTCGGATTTTTGAAATTCAAAACACAATGATGGCAAAATTTCATTTAAAAGGAAAATCAGTTTTTATAAGTATCACTTAGTGGTTTCACTATTCATCAAAAATTGAAGTTTTTCAGAAAATTACCAAAAATTCACCCTAAGATATATTTGATATTCCAAATTCATAAATGAAGTATATTTTACAAAATTAAAAACATATAAGTCACATTAATTAATTTAATAATTAATTCTTGCTGTCAGAGCAATAGCGTGTTTTTATAAAACAATAAGTATCAAAAGATTGACACCAGTTTAAGTCTAATTTCAAAGTGAAATTGATTCCAATGACCACCATTGGATTAAATGGTAAAAATATATTCAGATTACACATTAATACCAATTCAAAAGATAATCTATTCATATAAATAAATTAGATTAAAAGCAGTTTTGATGTAAAATGCAGTATTTTTCACTATTCATTAAAAAATGAACATTGTCAGAAAAATGCCAAAAATTCACACAAAGTAAATTTTGATGTCCCAATCATAAATAATAAGTTTATTTTGAAAAACATAGCTTATAAAATTTTCAAAAGATAGATTTAAAAATGGTTTTCCATCAAAAGTCAGTAAAACAATCTTTTAAAAATATTAGTGTATTCCATTCTTAAGATTGGATTTATTTTCATTTTAAGCCTCTAAAACACTATCTAGTTCATTAATAGACATAGATAAAAATATCTATTATTCATTACTTACTTGGGATGTTACAGTGACAGAGTAGCTTCACGAATCTACGATGCTGAACTATGTGGCCGACCTATGTGGCTAACCTCCATGGCAGAACTCCGCGTCAGATGAGTTTTTTATGCACCTACCGAGAGCACCTGTGCGGTTGAGCTACATGACATTCTTACACAGGGGAGCCACGCGCTAGACCTCCGCACCAGAAGATTCTTGGAGCACCTACGTAGAATACCTATGTGGCGCTACTGCACGAAATACCGACGCAGACAACATTTCTTCGACCAGGCCCATATATTCCTATAAGTAGAGCCCTTGGGCTCCCCATTTCAGGACAAAAAAAAAGTGACAGACTCTATGAAGATCCCATTGTGTATCTCTTTCACCCAGATCCCTCAAATAGTCTCATGTTTCCCTTTAACCATGATAAAAGATATAATTATATGTGATAATCATGTTTTTATGTTCTTCACATTTTTCAGTCATCATCCCTACCTATGCAGTATACCTGCATGACACACCTGCGCGGTATACCTACGTGCCACACCTATGCGGTATACCACTATGGTACATCTACGCAGTGCACCTCCGTGGAATACTTGCATGAGGGACCTGTGCGTACAACTCAAGTACCCATTTTAAAATCCATTCATGGCACAGTATCTCCTTCCGTGTTTCCATTATCTGAAAGGGCCTAAGTTTATGCCTCCACCAAAACCTTCTGACGTCTCAAACCTTTGGGGAATCCACATCAGCATGTCTTCTATTTGGGTTTGTATTTCCACAGTCAGAGGTTTCTCACATTTCATCACAATGGGGTTCAGATTCATGGGTTGTTTGTGGATTTTTATATCCATAGTCACATGGAATTTTATCCCAAAAACAGTGTTGGGAAGTTCCCAGTTTATTGGAGGGTTGGTTACTGGCCTCGCCCATCTTAAAGAGGCCACCCGGAACCTCTGGTCTCTGGTAGATAATGTACACTCTGCACTTTATTTTCCCTGAAAGAATAATAGAAGTATCCCTCCAATAACAGAACCAATTTTAGGGCAGCAATCCTGGTATAGTCCCCTCACCTTCAACCCTTCCTCCTTCCATTTTGGACCCTTCACCAATGTGAAGAGAACAAAGGGAAGTCTCGTCACCTCACACTCTTCCATGGATGACGCACCCTCTTCCATCAGCATGGAGGAAAAATTTTATATTGTGAAGTTTCATTGTTGAATCTTTCACATCATCTTGTTTCTCACACTGAGCATGACTCATGTGGGATTAGAGATACGTGATGGTTACAACATGTTCACAAACACTAATTGGAATGAACTACGAGAACTATGATTCATGTTCAAAACTAGGATACATAGGACAGTTTCTCAAGGCCCGAACTCACTGGATATCTTCCTCAGAAATACAACCCTAATTCCCCTAATTTAGGCACCCTCCTTACGAAATAAGTCCCAAATTCAATCCATAAATCATCAATTCATCCTTTTCAAGAAGTAAGTCCAAACTCATCTTTCTCAGAGGACCATACTCTACTATGAGATTTATCGAACTACGTGGGCTTTGATTCCCATCAATATGGGATACGTAGGAAGCCTCCTTGATGTTCAAACCCAACATTTAAAATCAACCCTATTCTCTTTGGGCCATATTCCCAATAGGGTCTAATCTTACGTGGAAACCCATATCCCTTTCAAGTTCCTTTGGCTGCTTCAGCATAACTCGGACATTATGTTTCAACTAAGCATCTTTCGCTTAGAGGCACTTATCACATGACCTTAAAAGGTATGATGTGTCCTATTAAGTAACACTGAACTACGAGGGATCGGATTCCATTCACAAGGATACGTAGGTATACCATTTTATGGGAATGATCCCAAGATCAAAACAAACCTTCATCTCCCCGGATGACAATAAATTCCAGAGTGCCCCACTTACTAGCTTAAAAACCAGTATCATCACAATGATGATTAAAAGAATATCTAATCATTATATTAGATGATACCATTGTTTGAAATCCTCGAATACAAATAGTTATTTCCATTATTGAAGAACCTTGAATAAATTATAAGGATTCAAAAGTATTCCACATGTTAATAAGTGATTATAAATTCCAAGGGACAGTTATGATATACGTGGTGAATAAATAATGATTCATGAAAATATTTTATTTTTACAAAGAGAGTCCCGCAGTATTCATTAATTCCTCCCAAAAGGGTGTGATGAGATTGACCTCCCATCCTCTCGACAAGTGCATATTCATAAGTATAATAATGTTTAAAACATAACTAACACCTGCCATTAGAATGAAGTTCCTCATTATATGAATAAATATTGGAAGTCTTTGCTTCCATGAATAAATCTAATGAAAACCACCTAGAAACGGTGATTCTTAAATCTATAACACATGTTTCTAGGAACTGCGAAACAAAAATGGTGGACCAGACATGAATCCTTAACCACGTTAATAATGTTACTCACATGTTAGGCCCCTATAAATTAATAAATGAAGGAAATCAATGAAATTAATTATGCATGTATCCATATAGAAAAAATTTGCATTAATAGAGCTTGTTGTTGTCTGGGTTTCCCACAGAAATCCCTTCAATCCAAAGAAATGGCTTCCTCCAAGACAACATCTGTGAACTTCCGAACTACTACTCAAGATGGATCTCCATCCTCTGGATGGATGTTATCACCAACCTGGATTCTTCAAAATTGTGTCTCTAATGTGCTGGTAAAGGAATATCACTAGCATAGTACAATCCTGACTTAGGAGGATGCTCGACAGTCCCTCTAGGTCAACAATAATCCTCGATCATCTGGTCAACGACAACCAATGATGAAAAAGCAGATGGTAAAAACCACCGTCTCCAACTGTTTCAGGTCCTTATCCCTAGAGCGCAATAACCAGTCCCTCCCATACTACAGGGAGGTAGATCAAGAGGGAACTCAAGGCCTCAATTCAAGAATGCAGAAGTCCTTCATGGGGAATCCAATTAGCAATCATTGGAAGAATCTTGCGGTAGTGCACCTCTAACATGATGAGGGTGTTGCCTATGGACATTCATCCCAGGTCTCTCAGACATGGGCACACAATATGAACTGCCAAAGAAAACGTTCGGTCAATAGGGAGCATGTTATCACCTCTGCCTTTTTCAGAGAACTCCAACAACCTAACTTGATGGAAAACAATGATTGGGGACATACACATGTCCATCCTAATTTTGGTACTCATCAGGAACATCTGACAAAAACTCATTAATCCCACTAGATAAACCTAGAGTAGTATCGTGAATATGCACATACACCTACTCACAAGTTATCAGATAGTTAGGAGGCTCGTCTGGCTGCATTTAAAGAGACCTGCAAATCTAATATGGTGGCAACTGGTAAATAAGAACACACACCTATTGACAATCACCAATTCTGTCAGCAGTCTCATCTTCCAGTAATAAAGGAAGTCCATCAACCATACTTGATGGAAAATAGCTAGCTGGAACATACTCCTACCAATGTTTATCAATTCTTCTAATAGTTTCATTTGGTTTCACTTAGAGAAGTCATTTAGAAATCGTTGAAAACAAATTTAAGGCAGAAAAGACACTCTCCCCCATGCGTGAGTACTATCAATATCCATTTACAGGAAAAGGAGGAAATGAGTAAGCACATACACCTACTTCATATACGAAATGGGTGTATATTCTTATTATAACTGTTGAAGTCACCAAAAACATCTTATCAATGGTGGAAGGGAAGACGCATATCCCTACCCATATTCTGGAAGCATTCCAGGATATTTTAAAATTTACTTCAGTGGTATCAGTGGAATAGACATATAAATCATTCCCCACGCATGGGATGATACCTCACCATGCCATACCATAGTAGATACAAACCTCTGTTCTAGTCCAGAAGTGTCATGGAGCATATTCCCCCATATCATATGGACAATAGGAGTGGGAACATACACCCTTTCCAATTGGAGTTAATCGATCTGTTCTGGTAACTACTCCATGGAAGGCATATACACTTTCCCCTTATATCCACTTCTCCTAGAAGGTAGCCCCAACTAGATATAATTGAACATATAAAATGAAGTCTCACAAAATAAATTTGGAAAATAAAGATTCATGCTCTGATTTATCTCCTCTTAATGATAGAGTTATTGATGCCCTCAGACATTTATATGTTGCTGCTCATGATTCTACCCTCTCATTAATAAATTTTTTGAGTGGTAGTGGTAATTATGAAGTTTCTCATCATAAAATTAATCATAAAGGCTTGATTTATGAAAATTCAGTCAATACATAGTTCTTATCTTCGAATGACAGCCACGACAACCCTCTGTGTGGCCCGAAGACCAAGGAGCAATAAAATTTATCCCTTGCTGTAATCCACCATGGTGATCCTCCCCATGATGGCATTCTATGTGAATGTACTCTCTGCAGTAGGATCTTGCATTGTCAAAACAATTCCATAATTTACAATGTAGGAATAAAAAAGCACTCCTATCTTGAGGTACTTGCAAACACAAGGCCGGTCATGTCTAATGCCTTGTCATTTACAGGTGAAACAAATTCTCAGTCACAAGATATATTAAGGTAATGGTAATTCTCTGAACCTTTATTGGGTCATTTATCTTCTAATACAGAGAATCCACATTGGTCAGACCAAGTGGAGATACCTCTAGTGAAATATAATGAAGACACGTTTAACATGAGGAAACAATTAGCTAAAGGAGAAATCCCATTCATGTTCTGGCCTTCATAAAATTCCCTGTTTAATATTCTAGCATTGATATTAGAAGATTTAATTCATGACAATCATCTCAAATTATGGAAAACTCTTTGTCATTTGAAAACCAAAGTATTACCGTATGATAAATATAAAAAAAATGTAAAGGTAATAGAAGGGTTGAATCACCAAATTGACTTGGCATCTCTCTTAGTTTCCTAGCATCCAAAGACTGAAAAATAGCAGATAAGCCTTCATCGTGCATGTCTCAATGCTCTAAATAGACTATGCTAGTTAATTTTTGATTCCCCATCCAGTGTTCACATCAGCGGATGGGGTGCATATAGAGAATTTCATTTCACTACACTCCAAAATTAGAAAAGACTGCTAAAATTAGTTTCATGAAATGTTATTACCCATGGAGGACCCCAATCAATAAGTTTTTTATGTAATCAAATGTAGGTTGAAGAATAGTCCTCAACCAGTTCTCATCAAAATCTGTCCCAAAGAAAAGAATTTGTTGAGCTAATTTTATATCAAGCCTCTTAGAATCTTGAGCAGGAGTCCCGTTTAGAGGATGTCAGGAGTCATAGGATGAAAATATATGAAATATCAAAATGATCATCTAAAACAGATGATTTGAGTGGTTGTTGGATGATGGACCCATCAAATGGTCACACCAAAATCCACAAAATCAGAAGGGTATTTTCACAAATATCAGCTATATTGGTTCAAAAATCAACCTAGCTTGTTAGGTTGGGGGCACATTTAATTCATCTTCAAATTAATTAAACAATGTTCAATTATTTGAAGAAGAAGAACATGATCAACCCTAGTCTATAGGGTTGGGAGCTTCCTAACAT
Source organism: Viscum album (assembly GCA_963277665.1). Classification (NCBI taxonomy): domain Eukaryota; kingdom Viridiplantae; phylum Streptophyta; class Magnoliopsida; order Santalales; family Viscaceae; genus Viscum; species Viscum album. The sequence continues at coordinate 231,822,051 of OY728157.1, read as the reverse complement.
CAACAATCCTCTACTCAACGGAAGTCAGTTTTCTCCCTATTAGGTAAGAATCCACAAGGAAAGCATACAACTGAACTATCCAATGGTTCCCTTCATGTTACTATCTACCAAACAGTTCCATGGAATTCTTCATTTAGGAGAACGATGTCTTGTAAAAGACAAAAAGGGATACGATCTCGCAAAAACACTGACATAATGCCACCAATGCATTATTCATCAATGAATGTTATCAATAACATTGTATAAGATCCTCCATAAAATAATTCCAGTTCAGGGGAATCAAAAGATGAAGATATTTTCCACAATAAGGTACACACCAAGGAAAATTAAGAAGGTGTGCGTACCCAAAATCAAAGGCTTGCCCAAAATTTACATTTGCCTTCAAATTACCAAGACCCCACTCTCTGAATGGCATCTAATAAGGGGAAGGGAAAATCATAGATTGTGTATCACTTTTCCACTGGAGAAGGTCAATCTCTTTCACATGAAAAGAGATGTGCATTGAAAGAAGAGGAAATGAAGGAGTTGAAAAGACTCAATACAAAGTTGCTTTGAATTAGCATTTCTACAAGTCATACTCCACAGATAAATCCTCAACTTCCATGTCCTATAAGAGCTCCTCAGTAAAGAGGATTTGTAGAAACTACAGATGTAAATAATGAATTCCTTCCATTGGGTACACAATCAAGGTAGGACCATATACATCTGGATTGACCCGTTCCCCTTGGTTTTCCAAGGCAGATATCAGCACCACCATAAGTGGTTTTACTAGTCGTTACAGTAGCTCAAGCTCCAGTTTCTATACCTGCATAGAATCCAGCTCATCCGGATATTCCACAAAATCTTATGATTATAATTGTGGCATTAGAGACTCGATTGGAAGCTATGGAGGAACAATGTGCACCAGTTCAGCTGAAAATGAGATCTTACCCTGAATGGGTGGATGCAATTCCTCCCCCACCAAATTTTTTGAATACCACATTCCCAGTTTTTAATGGTTCGGGAGATCTGGAACAACACATAACACATTTTCTTTCTCCTTGTGATCATATAATGGGATCTTCTCAACAACAAGAAGCAGTTAAGCTTAGGATTTTTGTGCAGTCATTACAATAACCAGCTTTTGTCTGGTATACATGTTTGTAATCTAGATCAATTTCTGGGTGGGATGTTCTTCATCAGATATTCCTTCTTCAATTTAGCTTAACACTACCAAAGATGAGAGTTTTTGATCTTACAAATTTTAATCAATGGGTGAATGAAAGAGTTTCATATTTCATTGCTCGATTGAAGGGATTAACATATTATTTATGTTTAGCACTCCCTCAAGAAGTGTTGTTGCCAATCTATGTGGAAAATCTTCGTGATGGATTATGCACACCATTAATCCATGTGAAATACACAGGAGGGTTTCCAGACCATAATTAAATTCCTTAGTAGATAGAAAAATCTATTATAGAAGCAAAGGTTAAAACTCAAGAAATTCCATCATCTCCAATAAGGAGGATAAGAAAGGAAGAAGATGTTACAATCACACTCAAAGAGTCACCTATAGTTGCTTCTACTTCTAAACCCTCATCATACCTAAGGGCTCCGCCTCCTGAGTATCAATAGCAAAGACCCCCCGTCAATATGACCAAAGACGTCAAAGGCAGATACAGTTTGAGTAATTAATGAATAAAGATTATTCTTTCACGAATGAGCATGTTCCTGTCTAGTTCATCTCATCCATAGAAAACAATTTGGTTGAATTGATAAGGCCGAATAAGGAAAATAATGATGGAGATAAAGATCGTCTGAATTATTGTCAGTTTCATCTGATATTGGAGCACCCCATTCAAGAGGGGACTATTTTCAATGACCTTCTGGAAAATATGGTTGACTCCAGACAAGTGAAATTGAAAAGTTCATCAGATCAAGTAGCATGCATTACTTCTACCAATCCAGAGGAAGAGGGGGAATGGAAAAAGGTTAAATGTAAAAGTGTGAAAAATATTATTATTGGATGATCAGGAATATGATCAATATAAACTCATGCTATCTTACGAACACAGTTGAAACCACCAATTGTGTATTCTACCACTCTTTCCATAGCCAACCCATCTTCATCAAAATGTCATTCCTCAATGAAACAAAGTGTTCATAAGGATAATGTGCAGTCAGAAGAAGACAAGAATGTGTCAAGGCCAAAGTTGTCCTTAACCCTAGTAGCTTTTACACCATCTTTTTTAAAATCATGGGCACCACCCCGCCAAACAGTACAACCAGAAGTAACCTGTCATGCAGAATCCTTATCAGATGATGAATTGATATTTGGTTCTATTAATGTTATCTATTTAAAGGATCCTTATGCCAATGATATTTCAGATTGTATTGATCCAGAATTCATTATACCTAATTGGGGAACTAGAGGAAGATTCCAAGGTCTAGGATACATGGGAAAATGTGCAAATTCCAAAAACCACAATTTTATCTCTACCCATGCTCAAACCATATATGTTGCAGAAACTTGTGAAAAAACCCTTTTGTGAGGTCAAAAAGAACAAGGATTTTATTTCATTCCAAACAAGTCTAGTTCTGGCACAATTATTCTAGAGGATGTATTAAGAGCCGCACCATATTCTTCTTAGTAGATGAATAGACTTAGTCAGTCTAATTTAACAAAACCTGTAGTATTTATATCTTCTTCTATAATACATATTTCATCAATAAAAGAAGAATAAACTTCCAAATCACCTGTAAAACCATATATCCATGTTGGGAAATGCCGACCTTTGGACCAAAATTATGACGTCTTGAAATAATTGGCCCATGTACCATCCAAGTTGTCAATTCTAGATGCTTTGATTCTATCAAAAATCTTCGAGTTGAACTCATTTGAGCTTTGTCAAGTCCTCAAGAATTCAAAACCGAAGTTACTGCTGTTGAGGTTTACCGTATAGAGAATGATTTTGCAGAATTTCAGGAAGTCATATCAGTTACAGATGAAGTTGAAGACCATTTGGTACGTGGGAATATCAAAAATTTGTATATATCTGGCAAGGTCAATGAAATAGATATCCGACGATCCATTATTGATAATGGCTACAGGTTCATCCTCATTCTTGTTTGTAATATTCATCGATTGGGTATGACTGAATCTGACTTACACCATTTGACTTTAATGTTGCAAGGATATGACAAGAATGAATAAGAACCACTGGGTGAAGTTTCACTTAGAACTCAGTTTGTAGATCTTGGGTCTAATTCAGATTTCATGGTTGTTCATCAGGACACAACCTTGAGTATTATTCTTTGAAGGCCTTGGTTTCATCAACATGTAGCCATAACTTCATCATTCAATCAATGTATAAAATACAGTTTCAATGGATATATGGGAACAATGTATGGTGAAAAGGCTCCGTTAAAAACATGTGAATCTCAATACATTGACGAAGAGTTTTATCACACAAAAGGAATGATGCCCATGACCAAGAAGATAACCAGAGTGAATGCTCAAAATTGGCTAGAAAAGATCCCATAAAATCTATTCATACATTTGAGTACAGATTATGTGTTACCCATAAATTAAATTGAAAGGGTAAAACCAAATCAATGCACTCATCCATTAATTCTCATAATGACAATTGCAGTGATTGATCTTGATAACATGGGAGAAATTATTGATACAACAAGAAATGATGGAATGTTTAATGGAGGTGTTTTCATTTCACCTGATGAACTATAACAAGCCTCTAATTCTTCAATCAGAATTGAAGAAATTGTATCAATGTTAGAGGAATACAAAGATGCTGATTATCAGTCCATCAGTCCCTCATTACAATAGGAAGACCCTTCATCATCAGTAGGGTCAGATATGGTGGCTTCTTATTCGAGATGTCCAAATATTGACTCCTCCCCTAACTATGGGAGTATTTCCCTATCATATATTATGAATGTGGAAACATAAGAGGTAACACATAACGAGGAAGTATAGGATGATCTTGAGGATGCTCCTCCAACATTTGAAGAAGGGGTCTCTACCACCGTGGATGAACTCAGAGAAATAAATTTGCATACAGAAGAAGATACACGCCCCAATCTAATTAGTGTGGCCATGACCTCTGAATAAAAATAGGTGTATACTTACTTTCTAAAGAAACATTGAGATATATTTTCTTGGAATTATATAGAAATTCTAGGTCCTAATCCTGAGGTAGCCAACCATTATTTGGGTTTTCCAAAAGAACATCATGGACTCAAGCAAGCAGTAAGGAGAAAACAACCAACTCATGCCTCGAAAGTTGTAGCTAAAGTTTATAAGCTTATAAAGGATATTTTTTTAGGGAAGTTCAGTATCCCAAATGGCAGGACAATATTGTCCCAGTGAAAAGGAAGAATAGGAATATTAGTGTCTATATTTATTTTGGAGATCATAACCGGAATTTTCCTAAAGATGATTTTCCAGTCCTGATTATGGAAATTTTAATTAATGAAACAGCTATCTATGAAGATATTTCCTTCAAGGATGGATACTCTGGGTATAATAAAATATGTATGGCCCTAGAGGATGAAGAATCTATAGCCTTTAGAGAACCTCAAAGTGCATTTTTCTATAGGGTAATGCCCTTTGGCTTAAAGAATTAAAGTGAAACATACCAACGTGCCATGAACCATATCATCAAACCCTTCTTAGGGAAATTTGTTGAATGTTATGTGGATTATTTGGTAGTAAAATCCAATCAACATTCCATTCACTTAGCTGATTTGGAAATAATATTTCACAAACATCGGTAAAATAATATGAAGATGAACCCCTTAAAATGGGCGTTTGGGGTAACCTCAGGAATGATTCTTGGCTTCATTGTATTCCATCGTGGTATCGAATTTGATCATGAGAAAACAAAATAAATCATTGGTATTTCACCTCCTTGAAATTTGAATGAATTAAGAGGACTTCAAGGACATTATGCCTATATTCGGCACTTTATCATCAATATGGCAAGAAAATGTTTACCCTTCACCAGATTAATGAAGAATGGAGTTACCTACCAATGGACTAAGGATTGCCAAGAAGTATTTGATATTCTCAAGAAATATCTTTTGAGTCCACCTGTATTGATGCCACTTATTGAAGGAAGACCACTGATTCTCTACTTGACAACTTTAGAGCGATCACTAGGTTTCTTCCACTCCCAAAAAAATGATGTTGGGAATGAAAACTGCCTTTATTATCTCATTCGCACTATGATTGATGCAAAAACTCAGTATTCAAGTATTGAGAATTGATGCCTGGAATTAATCATTGTAGTTCAAAAATTGAGACACTCCCTACAACATTATGAGGCCCAACTGGTATCTCGTAAAAACCTGCTCAAATTTAACCTCAGACGCCATATTCTTACAGGACATCTATCACGGTGGGCTGTTATTTTGATACAGTTTGATATCCATTTTTTTCCTCAAAATGAAATAAAATTCCATGCTCTTGCTGATTTCCTTGCTATGCACCCAACTGCGGAAGACATGTCATTTATTACTGAACTTCCTTAATAATAGGTCTTCTCTATTCAAGATAATTCCCTAACATGGGAAATGTATTTTACCTGTGGTTCTAGAAGTCTAATAGGTAAGAGACTTAAAAATACTGAACTGAACAGGTTTGGATTAGAAATTGTCCATATTTCCACAAAAAAAGGAATATTTTCCATATTCTTTCTTATTATTGGAAGGTGGTACCAACAATGAAGCAGAGTATCAAGATCTCATCGCAGGTTTGGAATTGTCCCTTCAGGTGAAAATGGATCATTTAACGATTAATGGTAATTCAGATTTGGTAATCAAACAAATCTATTTGGAATATTCTATCATAAAAGAATAGTTAATCCCTTTGTGTGATTCTATTAGAGAGTTAATGACTGAATTTCCCTCAGATCCGACATTATCCTATGTCTCATGATTACAAAATTCCAATGTAGATGCACTAGATAATGCAGCTACAGTCATGGAAGATCTAAATCATGATGAAACAATTATCATCATAACCAATCAGCATGTGGTCTAACCTTTTGTTCAAACTAGAAGGGTGGAAATTAATGAAAATAGCCCTATTTCTGAACCATGTGGTCATAGCATAATATGGAGAACATCCATCATTTAAAATCTTTAAAATGGGGTACTTCCACCAAATAGGGCTGAGAAAGAGCAGATCCGGCGACGAGCAACTAATTTTAATCTTTATGATATTCCAGACCACCAAAAGATCCTTTACAAGTAAGGATTTGATGGAATCCTCTTCAGATGTATTGATGGAGAAGAGACCACAACTTTCATGAAAAAATTACATTTAAGATCTTTTGGTTCCCACCAATCTAGGCATAGACTCTCATATCAGATCTGAAGGCTTGGATACTTTTGGAGGACAATGATGCAAGATTGCACAACTTTCACTAAAACATTTCATCCATTCCAAGTGCATTCCAACTTAATTCATCAACCCCCAGAGATTCTACATACATCTAAATACTCCTTTCCATTTTCCACATGGGGTGTAACACCCCAAGATTCAATGGTACGCTTCTCTTTGAATAATAGAGAAACGTGTGTTGTACGCAACCTTGAGTTCTAACACACAGCGACCAATCAAAGTAGCCATTATGAATAGTAATACCCTGTTTTTGAAATAATATAAATTTTATATTTCATAATGGACTTCGTTTTTGGAATTGAAATATCGAAATTAGCCTATGTTGAATTTTTTTTATTTTTCTGAGAACTTCCAATTTTCGATGAATAGTGAAACATACTTAAAAACCACTTTTTTAGAATAAATAATTTATAATAATAAATTATATTATTTAGTGGTTTTAAAGTATAATTAGAATATATTTTTACCATTTTATCTAATGGTGGTCATTTGAATTAATTTCACTTTGAAATTGGACATAGACAATTGCAAATATTTTGATTGATATTGTTTCTTAAAAACACACTATTTGTTTTGAAAACGGGAATTAATTATAAAATTAATTAATGCAACTTATATGTATGGATATTTTTAAAAATAGACATCATTTTTGAATTTAGTATATCAATTATAGCTTTAGGTGAATTTTTGGTATTGTTCTGAGAAACATCAATTTTTTTATGAATAGTGAAACCACTAAGTGGTAGTTAAAAAACTAATTTTTCATTTAAAAGAAATCTTTAACACTTCTGTGAATTGAATTTACAAATTCCAACATACATGGATGTCATTAGTTAGTAAAATGTGGTTCAATTAGATGAAAATAATTTTTGGTGAATAGTAACTTTTAAGTTTTATTAATCGTGATTAAAGATAATTAGTGTAATTTAAGGTAAATATAATGTTACAATAATATGAAATTACCATTACACTTGTCCTAACCTTATTGTATGAGTCATTCCCAACCAATACAATCCATGGGTCAACTTTCGGTCCCCGTGGAGCCACTTGGGTAAGAAAATGACATTAATAACTTTTTATTTAAAGTAAAAATAAAATTATCACAAACATGTGTTGTTTTACTATAAAAATTATCACATGAGGTTATATAAGTAAAATTTTGGACTATAAATATTCATTTGAATGAAAAACAGATATCCTACATCATGGTAATTTTTTTATAATTTTTATACATTAAATAATTTAATTGTTTTATGACACCATGATGATGCAGTAATTACCTCATTAATTAACGATTTAAATAAAATGAAAACATAATGTAAAATCTAATAATTACACTTGTAAAAACCCTATTGGATGAGTATATTCAGATCCCATATCATCTGATCATAGAAATATATAATTGTGTGACCTTTAAAATCCAAAACTCATTATATAATAATGTAACATTTCATGACTTTCCAAGAGTTCCCCTCTTCTCCTCTTATAAAAGGCCCCCAACTCTACCACCTTATTCACACCTTCAAGCCATTTGGCTCGGCCAACCTCTGCCCAAATACTCTCCCAACTTCCCGCTATTACTCATAGAATCCTCACATTGGGCATAATTCTTCCCAAGGATTCTTTGGCTCAAATCAAAAAGGGTTGCCCGATTTTAAGGTAATGTCTTCTCTTATATTCTTTTGTATTATTTTGCTTCTCCAACCACTTAAACTCTTTTTATTCCTCTATTTTGTAACAACAGTAGTATCTTTAATGTAATAGGATGTTGTTATGATAAGGATTTTGTTTACACTTACACACACCTTCTTCTAATGGTTAAAGAACATATTGTTTCTGTGGGTGGTGAATTACCGCCTCACAAAACAATGATTGTTCAGTATTTTTTTAACACCTCTCATGGTGGCCATTAAGATGTCACTATATTTATATATGATATATATTATGTTTAAGTTTTCATTATGCTTCTGTACATTTCATTTATGGCATACCTTTATGACTTCCATTATGGGTAAACCCGATATTTTCATTTTAGGAAGTGCGGACTACCGCCCCCTCAATGTGATTTGAAATCGTTAATGCCATATGTGGGACGTATAAAGGATAGAGTAAATGATATTATATATGATATTAAACTGTAATTATAATATACCTTTATATAATTATGATTTCATTTCATGAAATACGAAATAGAAATGAAAGTAGCGTTCACGCGTACGTACTGATTACCGTCTCCATGAACAGTGCATTTCATTTCTTACCTCTGAATGTTATATTATATTATAAATGAAAATATATACTGTATATAAATGATATATATTATATCTACATCATGAATATAATTCTGGATATAAATGATATTTTACCAAATGAACAACTTGTAATTATAATAAGTTTATTTTTGACTCAAGTACCAAAGATCGACAAAATGACTGTTGTTAACTTAAATAATTACATAATGTTCATACATTGGTAATAAGTGATATAAAAGGAATAATGAACAAGAAAAACGATATTAAGCAAGTAGAAATTAACTCTAGTTTATTATTCATGAGGTTAAAGAACGGTCGAGTCAAGTCGGACACGAGGTAATGGACTTCGTCTCAATCTCCTTTCATTGAGACGTATTTTATTTTATACACTGCTTTCTTTTATACGTTGTATAAACCCCTTTGACTTTTACGTTTATTCATAAAAAATCTTTTTTATACTAACCGTTTTACTATATGACAAAAGGGAATGTTTTTTTTCTTACGTATGTGGAGAAAATGACTTCTCCTCCACCGTGACCAATAAATAAATGAAATTTCTTATGACACCATGATGATGCAGCGATTACCTCATTAATTAACGATTTAAATAAAATGAAAAGATAATGTATAATATAGGACTTACACTTGTCAAAAACCTATTGGATGAGTGTATTCAGAACCCTTATCATCTTATCTTCTAAATATATAATTGTGGGACCTTTAAAATCCAAAACTCATTATATAATAATGTAACATTTCATGACTTTCCTAGAGTGCCCCTCCTCGCCTCTTATAAAAGGCCCCCACCTCTACAACCTTATTCACACAATCAAGCCATTTGGATCGGCCAACCTCTACCCAATTAATCTCAAAACTTCCCTTTCTTACTCCTAGAAGCCTCACTTGTGGCGTAAGCCTTCCCAAGGAAGCCTTTGGCTCTAATCAAAAAGAGTTTCCCGATTTTAAGGTAATGTCTTCTCTTATATTATTTTGTTTTATTTTGCTTCTCCAACCCCTTAAACTCTTTTTATTCCTATCTTTTATTACAAAATCATTATCTTCAATATACTAGTATGTTTTTATGATACAGATATGATTTACACTTACACACACCTTCGTCTAATTGTAAAGAACAAACTATTTCTATGGGTGGTGAATTACCGCCTCACAAAACAATGATTGTTCAATATTATTTTAACACCTCTCCTGGTGGCCACTAAGATGTCACTATATTTATATATGATATATATTATGTTTATGTTTTACTTATGATTCTGTATTTCTCATTTATGGCATACCTTTATGATATCCATTATGGGTAAACGTGATAATTTCATTTTAGGAAGTGCGGACTACCACCCCCTCGAAGTGATTTGAAATCGTTAATGCCATATATGGGACATATAAAGGATGGAGTAGATGATATTATATATGATATTATATTGGAATTATAATATAACTTTATATAATTATGATTTTATTTTATTAAATATGAAATTGAAATGAAAGTAGCGTTCATGTGTACGTACGGATTACTGTGTCCATGAACGGTGCATTTCATTTCATACCTCTAAATGTTATGTAATATTATAAATTCATATATATACTGGATATATATGATATATATGATATCTACATCATGAATATAATTCTAGATATAATTGATATTTTACCACATGAACAACTTGTAATTATAATAAGTTTATTTTTAACTCAAGTACCAAAGATCGACAAAACGACCGTTGTTAACTTAAATAATTACATAATGTTCATAACATGGTAATAAGTGATATAAAATGAATAATGAACATGAAAAAGGATCTTAATCAAGTATAAATTAACTCTAGTTTATTATTCAGGAGGCTAAAGAACGGTTGAGTCATGTCAGACACGAGGTAAGGGACTTCTTCTCAATCTCCTTTCATTGAGACATATTGTATTTTATACACTACGTTATTTTATACGGTGTATAAACCCCTTTTAATATTACATTTATTCAAAAGAAATCTTTTTTATACTAACTGTTTTACTATACGACAAAAGGGAATGTTTTTTTTCGTACGTATGCGGCGAAAACAACTTCTCTTCCGCCGTGACCATTATTTGAGTTTTGACTTCCTCTACAAGCCATAACTTTTTTTAAATGAAAAATAAATACCATGTTTTAATTTTATTTTATTTTGGTATTGAAAACGGTTTTGATAATGTTTTTATTATATCAATGTGTTGTATGGATATCTTGTGATTAAAATTTGGTAATGTTATGTTTTCTTTATGCATGTTTTTTGTGATATGATTATGTTATGGTTTATGATATGTTTAAAGCTATTTATATGAGGAATTCATTGAACTTAATAAGTAATGGGTGGAGCCCGCTATAGATCTTCGATGCATTGGTAGGTCTCATGAGACAAACTAGTGTCTTTTCACAAGGCCTTGACAAAATATTATTTGTAGTCTTGGCACGAGGCCTTGGCTACATGTTTATGATAGTCTGGCATTATGCATTCCATCATTATGAAAGTGGTTATTGATATTTCATGTGATTATTCGACTAGTAGAATGTCCATGTGAATATGTATATGGAATTATTTAATTTTATTATTCCATATTATGCTAAAGTTCAAGTTTAAAATGCTTTTGTTTCAGTTATACATTGCCTTAAATGTTTATGTTTATTTATGAATGTTTTCGCTATATTTTTATCCTTACTGATCATCTGATCTCACCCCATTCAATGTTTTAATTTTTCCGGGATGTGAAGAAGTATTTTATGAATGACCTGCAGGGATAGTCGAAAGGGGATATGAGTGTGGACTATGGAGACCATGTTATTGTGGTTTTTCACTTTATGATGTAATGTAACTTTTATGAACGTGTCTAGTGTTTCCAAGGATACTAAACTAATTGGTCTTCCGAGACTTGATATTCTGTGATCATGCCAACGTTACGTAATAATTTTCCAACTCTGGGTAACTGGGGTTAGGGGGTTACAGTTGGAATCATTAGCAGTTTAGTACTAACCTTGGAAGCTAGATTTAGATAAACTCTGATTAGAGCACATAGCCCTAAGATAGACTTTGAGGATTATTATAGAAGAACATCCTATAAATTTTGTATTATAGAGATTTTGTGAGTGTTACGAGCAATACATCCCTGTCTGGATACGAGCAGGTAGAGGCGGCTCTGGCACAAATGTACCTAGGAGTAAAACTAAAAAACACCACTATGAGCTGGACTCGAACGGGAACTGGTGCACAATAATGGGCCTTGCTGTACTCTTGGTTACGACACTCTAGGGGGATATGCATATGATAATTCTCATTTTATTTACAAACCATTATTATGGGTTTATGAGTATATACTTCCTCAAAGAAAACATTTTTATGATAATGGATTATATCTATAAACTATTCAATTTAAGTTTAGTGTTTTACAAGTATGGAATTATGTATTTTGATTCATAAAGTGATCTATTTTGTGCCATTTTTTAGAAATGGTGCCTAGTGGAAGGAATGGAAACTGTATCAAAGAACACACTCCATGTAGGGATTTCCATCCTACTTAAGATAATTATATTGGAGCTAGTGATACAACTCGTGATGATCAGCTTATCACCATACTGAGACAACTCACTCAGGTTATGAATAATAACCTTACTGGTATGGAGCACCCTGATTCGGAAGGTGGAGGATCAATGTTAGACCGCTTCATGAGGTAGCATCCACCAGCATTCAATGTGATCACAAATCCATTAGTATCTGATCAATGGATAAACTCCTTCGATAAAATATTCCATACCTTGGGGAGTAGCGAAAAGGAGAAAGTTGTCATGGTAGTTTACCGCTTCACTGGAGATGCCGATCAATGGTGGTCGCTGATGCAAAAAACAAAGGAAGATAAAGAAGTATCAAGTATGGAATGGAGGGAGTTTAAGGAAATTTTCTTAGAAAAATACTTTCCACATGACCATCGAGCAGATATGGAAAGGAAATTTCTGAGTCTGAGGTAGAAGAAGGATGAGAATGTCGCAAAGTATGAGGCTAACTTTACAAGGTTAGCGAGGCATGCTGTGGATTGTATATGTAACCTAATAAGTAAGATTGATAGTTTATTTTATGGGTTAAAACCATTTCTTTTTCGAGCTTTAGTATCACAATCCTTCTCATTGTATGAAGATATTTTCTCATTTGCAATCAAGACAGAAAAGTAATTCTCTTAATCTTATGACAATAGAGTAAAGAAAGAGAAGAATAGAACGGTGGAATAAGAGAAAAATAAAGGGAAAAGGGGAAAGAAAAATTTTCCATTATACTATAATTGTGGGAAAAATCACCCAAGTACTTTCCTAAAAGGAATGGGAGTTTGTTATAAATGTGGAGATAAAGGTCATCAGGCACGTGATTTCAAGGGAAAGAAAGAAGCTATCAATGTTGATTTCTACAATTGTATGGAAATAGGGCATTATGAAAATTAATGTCATATGCGTCAAGGATATTTACCTCAGAAGAGGAAAAGGGATCAAGGCCAATCTTTTTCAGTTACTACAGTTGAAGTGGAATAGTTAATGTATTGGTGCTTTTGGACTCAAGTAATATATTCTGGTTATAAGAATAATGTGATATGTATAAGGATTGTACTGTAGTACTTTTTGATTTCATTTAGGTTTTAATATGATGAATTTAATCATATTTTTACTATGTGACAATAAGAGAAAATTTACTTTGTTTGGGGAATCTGATCTTATAATTGATTTTGGAATTTAGAGACCTTTTATAGAAAGTCTGGACAGAGGTATTTTGGATAACTATATAGGTTGGAAAGGATTAAGCTGAACTTTTTATAGTATTTTTTAAGTTTAAAACATTTCTAAAGATTATTTTTTGAATATTATAATATTATAGTTTTAATAAAAGGACATCATGCAGTTTGGGGGATAACCCGTCGCGTCGGTCAAAGTTGTAGGAATCGAACCCACAACCATAGTGCGACAAGCCTTTATTACCTACCACTAGCCTACAGGAAGTCCCTGGTTATTAAAAAATAGTTTTCCTAATCTAAATACTATGTGTTAATATTTAGAACCTTGTACGATTAGGATAAATATAATATTTTTTAGTTCTATTATATTTTTCATTGAAAGATGAGTTTTTGGTAAAACTTAGTTGAGGGTTGAAACTCTACATGTCAAGTATATATATATACCTTCTATTATTCTATGAATAAATTAATTCTTAAACTTTAGGAAAGTGATATTAAAAAAAAAATTTATCCTAATACCTTATGTTTTGTTGAACTGATGATATTTAAAATCACCATCGTTTAATGGCTTTGAGGCCCTCAATTTTACATTTTTTTGTGATTGATGACCTCAATCACTCACTAAAAATATTTACGTTTTCCCACTAATTATATGTCTTTAATTTCAACCAATTTTCTCCTAATCAAGATCATAATTTGGTGGTGACTTTCTCATTTCCATTTCCCTCTTATTAAGGCTAAATTTTATTAACCTTATTTCTGTTGTAGGTTTTGCACAAAGGTATTTTCTATTTTCAACATTTTATTTTCAAAGAACATTTTTAAATTGAGGGGATGCAATTTATTTAAGGAGGGGAGAATGTAACACCCCAAGCTTCCATGGTATGCTTCTCTTTGAATAATAGAGCAACGTGAGTTGTACGCAACCTCGAGTTATAACACACCGCGATCAATCAAAGTTTCTGTTTTGAATAGTAATACCCATTTTTTGAAATTATATAAATTTTATATTTCAGAATGGATTTTATTTTTGGATTCCGAATATAGAAATTAGCCTATTTTTAAATTTTTGTATTTTTCGGAGAACATCAAATTTTCGATGAATAGTGAAAAATACTTAAAAACAACTTTTTTAATATAAACAATTTATAGAGATAAATTATATTATTTTGTGTTTTTAAAATGTATTTAGAATATATTTTTACCATTTTATCCGATGGTTGTCATTTAAATTAATTTCCCATTGAAATTGGACATAAACAATTGTCAATCTTTTGATTGTTATTGTTTCTTAAAAACACACTATTTGTTTTGACAATGGGAATTAATTATAAAATTAATTAATGCAACTTATATTTATGGAATTTTGTAAAATATACATCATTTTTTAATTTGGAATATCAATTATAGCTTAGGGGGAATTTGTGGTATTGTTCTGAGAATCTTCAATTTTTAATGAATAGTGAAACCACTAAGTGGTAGTTAAAAAACTAATTTTTCGTTTAAAATGAAACTTTACCACTTCTGTGAATTGTATTTCAAAAATATGACATACATGATTCTCATTATTAATTAAAATGTGGTTCAATGAGATGAAAATATTTTTTGGTGAATAGTAACTTTTAAGTTTTATTAATCGCGATTAAAGTGAATTAGTGTAATTTAAGTTAAATACAATGTTATAATAATATGAAATTACCATTACACTTGTCCTACCCTTATTGGATGAGTCAGGGCCGACCAAGACAATCCATGGATCAACTTGGGGACCCCATGGAGCCACTTGGGTAAGAAAATGACATTAATAACCTTTTATTTAAAGTAAAAATAAAATTGTCACAAACATGTGTTGTTTTACGAAAACAAATATTACATAGGGTTATATAAGTTACCGTGTCGACTATAAATATTCATTAGAATGAAAAAAATATTTCCTACATCATCTTATTTTTTTTATAACTTTTATACATTAAATAAATTAAATTTTTTATGACACCATGATGATGCAGCGATTACCTAATTAATTAACGATTTAAATAAAATGAAAAGATAATTTACAATTTAAGCCTTACACTTTTCAAAAACCTATTGGATGAGTATATTCAGAACCCTTATCATCTTATCCTCTAAATATATAATATTTGGACCTTTAAAATCTGAAACACCTTATATAATAATGTAACATTTCATGACTTTCCAAGAGTGCCTCTCCTCTCCTCTTATAAATGGACCCCACCTCTACCACCTTATTCACACATTCAAGACATTTGGCTCTACCAACCTCTGCCCAAATACTCGCCCAACATCCCTCTCTTACTCTTAGATGCCTCACTTTGGGCATAAGTCTTCCCAAGGAATCCTTTGTCTCAAATCAAAAAGAGTTTCCAGATTTTAAGGTAATGTCTTTTCTTATATTCTTTTGTTTTATTTTGATTCTCCAACCCCTTAAACTCTTTTTAATCCTCTATTTTGTAAAAAAAACCAGTATCTTTAAAATAATAGGATGTTTTTATGATATGTATTTTATTTACACTTACACACACCTTCTTCTAATGGTTAAAGAACATACTGTTTCTATGGGTGGCAAATTACAGTCTCACAAAAGAATGATTGTTCAATCTTCTATTAACACCTCTCATGGTGGACATTAAGATGTCACTATATTTATATATGATATATATTATATTAATGTTTTCCTCATGCTTCTATATTTTTCATTTATGGCATACCTTTATGATTTCCATTATGGGTAAACACGATAATTTCATTTTAGAAAGTGCGGACTACCGCCCCCTCAAAGTGATTTGAAATCGTTAATGCCATATGTGGGACTTATAAAGGATGGAGTAAATTATATTATATATGATATTATACTGGAATTATAATATACTTTTATATAATTATTATTTCATTCCATTAAATATGAAATAGAAATGAAACTAGCATTCATGCGTACGTACGGATTACCGTCTCCATGAACGGTGCATTTGATTTCTTACCTATAAATGATATATAATATTATAAATGCATATATATACTAGATATATATGATATATATGATATCTACATCATGAATATAATTCTGGATATAATTGATATTTTACCAAATGAACAACTTGTAATTATAATAAGTTTATTTTTGACCCAAGTACCAAAGATCGACAGAACAACTGTTGTTAACTTAAATAATAACATTATGTTCATAACCTAGAAATAAGTGATATAAAAGGAATAATGAAATTAAAAAAGGATCTTAAGAAAGTAGAAATTAACTCTATTTTATTATTCGGGAGGTTAAAGAATGGTCGAGTCAAGTCGGAAACGAGGTAAGGGACTTCGTCTCAATCTCATTTCATTGAGGCATGTTTTATTTTATACACTAGTTTCTTTTATACGGTGTATAAAACACATTGACTTTTACTTTTTATCAAAAGGAATATTTTTTAGACTAAGAGTTTTACTAAATGACATAAGGGAATGTTTTTTTGTCATACGTATGCGGCGACAACGACTTCTCCGCCGCCATGACCATTATTTGAGTTTCGGCTTCCTCTACAAGCCATAAATTTTTATAAATGAAAAATAAATATCAGGTTTTATTTTTCTTTTATTTTGGTATTGAAAATGGTTTTGATAATGTTTTTATTATATCAATGTGTTGTATTGATATATTGTGATTGAAATGTGGAAATTTTATGTTTCCTTTATGCATGTTTTATGTGATATGATTATGTTATAGTTTATGATATGTTTAAACTTGTTCATATGTGGAATGAATTGGACTTAATAAGTGACGGGTGGAGGCCACTATAGCTCCTCGATGCATCGGTAGGTATCATGAGGCAAACTAGTGTCTTAACATGAGGCCTTGACAAAATCTTATTTGTAGTCTTGGCACGAGGCCTTGGCTACATGGTTATGATAGTCTGGCATTATGCATTCCATAATTATGAAAGTGGTTATTGATGTTCCATGTTATTATTCGACTAGTAGAATATCCATTTGAATAGGTAAATGAAATTATTTCATTTTATTTTGCCATATTATGCTAATGTTAAAGTTTAAACGGCTTTTGTTTTAGTTATACATTGCCTTAAATGTTATTGTTTATTTCTGAAAGTTTTTGCTCTATTGTTATCCTTACTAAGAATCTGAGCTCACCCCTTTCAATGTTTTAAATTTTCTAAGATTTGAAGAAGTATTTTATGAATGACCTACAGGGATAGTCTGAAGGTGATATGAGTGTGGACTATGGAGACCATGTTATTGTAGTTTTTCACTTTATGATGTAATTTAAAGTTTATGAACATATCTAGTGTTTCCAAGGATACTAAACTAATCGGTCTTCCAAGACTTGATCTTTTGTGATCATGCCAATGTTACGTAATAATGCACCAACTCTAGGTAACCGGGGTCAGGGTCTTACATGGGGAATAGATGCAGTAGGGCCATATCCTCCAGCCACGGCTAAGTAGTTCAAGTATATTCTCACTGCTACTGATTTATTCTCTAAATGGGCTGAGGTAATACCTCTCAAGTAATTAGAAATCAAAAGCATTGTTGTTTTTGTCAAAACTAATATCATCAATATATTTGGAATCCCTCATACTATTTTGACAGACAATGGCCCCAATTTTTGTTCTGGGGAATTAAAAAACTTATATCAATAATATGATGGCAAATCAAAAAATTCATCTTATTATCATGCAGTGACCAATGGACGAATAGAGTCCATCAATAAGACTCTATAAAATATACTCTCGAAGATGGTGGATAAAGATAAGAAATCATGCCCTGATAAAATTTTGAATGCTTTATGGGATTATCATACTACTACCCATACTGCTACCCAAGAAAATCCTTATTCATTGGTATATGGAACTAAAGCAATTTTTCCAATTAAAATACTATTTCCATTACTTAGAGTTGAAATATGTGATCAGTTTTATGTTGATTAAAGATCTCAAAAATCGTTCAATGAGTTGGTACATTTAGATGAGAAATGATTTCATACTTTGCATCATCTAGAAGCCTATCATAATATTATAGTGCAAGCATTTAATAATAAAGTTTTCCTTCATTAATTCCTTCAAGGAGAATTGGTATTGGTCTTTAGGACTCCAATTATACCAGAAAATAAACCACCAAAACATAATCCAAAATAGGAAGCACCATATTCCATACATAAGGAGTATTCAAATGGATATTATGCTTTAATCTCAATGGATGGAGTGCTCATTACAACTCCAACCAATGAGAGATTCTTGAGGAAATACATTGTGTAATTATACAAAATAGTCCTTACTGCAAGAATTAAAACACAATAGTTCCCATCTCTATGTTGCAAGACATTAAACTGCATAACAACCACATTTTTCTTCACTGTAGACTTTAAACTAGATAGCACCATGTCCTTGTTGTAAGACATAAAACTACACCGCACCCATGTCATAGTTACAATACATTAAACTATATAACAACCATAAGAATCCATGTTTCATGATGTTAAAGTGTGTAGCATCTTCATCCTTGTCACATGACGTTAAACTGCATGGCATCATATGTACAACCAATGTTTTCTCTATTTGACGTTAGAAGTGTCCATAAAAAATGTCGTTGACATCATCACTACTTCTTAGTAGTACTTGAGTCCCTCTATTTCCTATGTCAGAGTCAGATCTATATAGATACCATGTTTCAAGAACTACGTATGGATTGATTCTCATTTTCAATGAGTTATATAGAGACACCTGAATCTCCAAATCTAGGCCCATCCACAATCAAAAAATCATATTATTTTCTTTTTTCTCCTCCTATATATGAATCAAATATATATATATAGCATTTCCTTAATACATATGATTTTTTCCTTATACTATTTTATATTTTATGATTTACTGTTCTCTCATAACACGTAAAAAATTCACCATTCTTCATGTTAAACATCATTAGAATGAGGAATGATTGTTTAAATAACTTTGTATGGATTGATTATCATTTTCAATGGGATATGTAGAGACTCCTAGATCTCCAATACTTGGCCCTGCCACTTGATAAAAAACCCTTTTATTTTATATATAAAAATCAAATCAAAACGTTGAATGTTTTAAGAACTATGTATGACTTCATTCTTTCCCCAGCAAGACACATAGGGACACCTGGGTTTTATCCCATAATCCTATTACAATATGTCTTTCCTTTCATATCTGTTCATTGTCGTCCTTACCGCATGGCGTTAAACTACATGAAAATCTAATACACCTATTCTTAATTCGTATCACCTTTTCATTATAAAAGAAACCCTTACTGATCCTTGTTTCTCACACCGAGAATAGCTCACGTGGGCTTATGAATTAGGTAAATGGCTTATTTATATATGGTTTTTTAATTTATTATGGGGTTAATAATGTCTACATTGAATGACTCAGAACATCGTAGTATAATGTCCTCATAGCATGAATTAAAACAACACATCATCATATTCATTCAAAGGAAACAAAGAAAGTCACCATTTTACATAAGAGTCAGATCTATGTAAAGGACATAAAACTCATAAACAATATTGATTCAACCTCTTCTCATGTGCATTAAGCAATAACTCCATCCAAATTTCACACTCTTAATATTGAATATTTCCAGATTCTCATAATCATCCTAACAGTTTCTGGTGATATAGTTTCTAATATTTAAAATCTCTTTTCCCATACTTTGCATCACGTGCCCTCAGTCAGCCTTGCATATGTTTCCTACATAATAGTCCTGTCAGAAAAAAGATGACATTATTTGGCTATGTAGAAAATTCCTTAGTTGGCCTTGCAGAATATATCCCACATAATGGGTTCGTCAAATATTGGTAATTTTGTTCTTGGTTATAGTATATTTGACCCCTTAATACATTGATGACAATATATAAGAATCATTATTTTAAAATAGTTATTCATTTATACTTGTCCCATTATATTTTTCACAATCTAAAAATCTTCATGAACATGGTTTACACATTTCCTTCACCATTTGTTTGATGCTCTAGGGAATAACCTTGAATTCCCTAGGCCACATAATATATATTGTTTCCATTTTTTGTCCTAGTTGTATGACTTAATAATACGGACACCATATATTTTACGTTTGGTTCAAACCGTCATAAAAGTCATGTTCCTTTGATTCTTTGGATATCTTCATTGGAAATACCCTTCCCATATTCAGGTACATTTCTTCGTTAATCAAACTATATGCTTTGGAAAATCTGAATCTCCATAAACTTTCTTCTGCTTTTAGCAATAGAACGTCAAACTTCTGGGAGATCTTTTTCTTGACTATATAGCACATGTGCTTAGGCGTCCTTGCATAAGTTGCCTAGATAACAAGCATGTCATTCAAAAGATGCCACTATTTGGCTTTGCAGTATATTCCCCAATTGGCCCTGCATAATACAACTCCCATAACGTGTTTTTCAAGTAATGGTAACTTCATTCTTATAAAATACATCCTCTAATAATTTTATCCCTTTTCCCATTTCATTACTCGGTTATAGAAATTCCTAAATCATAGTTTACATTTTTCCTTTCTATACCTGAATATGACATATTTTTCAGAACAAATTATAATGAAATTGGGAGATATTTCTCATAACTTTGGTTAGAGCTAATGATTTTAAATTTAAACTACCCATTATCCTCACTGCATGACTTAAAACTACATAGTATAACATCCTCACTACATGACTTAAAACTGCACAGTACAATGTCCTCACTGCATAACTTAAAATGACACAGTATGATATAAGAAATTCCCTTTTCTAATAAATTTCAACCATTACTCATACAACACATTTGTATAGAAATGGTTTTCCTATTCATGACTTATGTTGGTGTAAAATATACCCTTTTCATTCTCAAAATTTCTTACTTTGAAAAAAAACCCATTCTGGTTTTGAGTCACACAAATCTTATTTTACCCTAAAAATCAATAGTAAATTGTTAATATTTAAAGAGATATTTGGTTTGACTATTTAGTATATGCCCTCAGGTGGCCTTACATAAAGTTCTTACATAATAGGTCTTTCAATCAAATGATGCCACTATTTGGCTATGAATAGTATGCCGCAGCTAGCCTTAAATAACACAGCCCCCATGACGAGTTTGTCAAATAATGGTTAATTCGTTCATGGAAAAGACCCCCCTTATGTTGATATAGGTTTTAGATTTGGTGACAAAAAAAACATGACTCAAGATTCCCCTAAAAAATATTTAATGTATATTAAGGAAATTCTTAGCCATAGGGTCTTGGTTGGGAACTAATTTCAAATTTTTTGGTCAAAGATATTTGACCATAAATACTAGCCTATTATAGTCCAATATGCGTGACTATAAACTACAATTTAAAAAAGAATTCGTGCTCATTAGATTGAGAACCCGCGAAGGACACTCTAAATAAAAGTCGAGTATCATCTCACGAAAAATACCTTTTTGTATGCTTTAAGTAATATTGAGCAATAAAAAAAGTGGTCAAAAGATAAACAATTTGTGTGGTTATCCATATAACCCTAACAACAGTCAAATTATTCTCATTAGGTCCCTCAGATTAATCAAAAAATTTTGAGCACTTCATTCTTATTACAAAAATAATAATTTTTTAACATAAAAGTGTCATTATCATCATTTACTTTTCATATTTCAATCACGAAAAAGTGGAAAGATGATTTTTATGATTGGAAACAATTATTTTTTCATTTATATGAAAATAGAGGTCCATCCACAAAAAGGAGCCTCTCTATCATGTTTTAGAATAAACACTCAACATGGCTTTTCATTGGTTGGATCTCTTCATAAGATCTATCAGCTGCTTGTTGATGTTGTGATAGTAGAACAACTCCAGCCTCCTCTGCCTGACAAAGTGCATCCTTAGTAGTTGAAATGGCAGTTATCCCCTCTAATTGGGTTTCTCCTAATGTCAGATTCAATTTCTCAAGCTTGTTATGAATAGAATATAGTTTTGGTTGAATATATAACAACTCCTTTGTGGTTTCTTTGATTTGTTGGCTAATCTTGAGTGATTTCTTATTGTTATTGGCCTCCACCTCAATTACTGGAACTGTAAATACCTCAATATTGATGTCTTGTTTAGCCTCTTTAAAATCATATCACATATTATGATCCTGCTCCCGTCAGTAAATAGTCTCTTTCATGGCATCATAGATTGGATGATAATTAAATCCATTAAATCCTACTACGTAGAATAATGCTGAGAGTTTTGAAAAATGTGACAACAATTAATATAAAGGATTTTTGGAAATTATGATCTAGATATGTTGCGATGTCTTCTTACATGGAATATCAAGAGCATATTGCATCTCTATGTCTAAATCTGAGTCACTACCATGAGTTAAAATGTACTCTAGAAATAGGTTGCTTAAAGAGCTACCTTGTTCTACTTCTCTTTGGATAGTAGAAGCTTCACCTTATGATCTAGGAACTGATAACCCTAAATGAAAAAATAAATGTTATTATTTGTTTCAAATGGAGGAAACAATATGATACAAATAGATGATTATATTTACCCAACAATAAGTCAGCTACTTGATTGGATTCATTCCCCGTATTCTCAACCTCAGTGTTTTGAGTTGATGTTTCTTAATAACGTTAATTTCTTTGAATTTGCTCAGTTATGACATTTGAAGGCTATGGAACATCATTTGATGAAGGATCCTCTGAAGATATTTCTCCATCCCCAGTGGAAGGATAAAGTGGAACACCCTGTTACTAAAGATCCATTGTAACATTTTATGAAGATAAAGTTGTATAAGGTGAAATTTGATGTAATGAATCAAGTTGAAAATAAATTATGTTTAAAAAATAAAAGAATAGGGACTTACATCCATGAAATGCTTCATGAAACTCCCCAAACTCGTTGATGGAACCTGGAGTATCAATATTGGGATTAAGGGTTTCCATCATTTCATTGTATATAGCCTGAAATGTTACAGCACCCCCACTATTTAAGGTATCCAAAAAAAATTGGTTGAGGCCTAAATTGGATATGATGAAATTTTGTTCCATTAGATCTTTAATTGGTATGTCAGCATCAGGTCATTCCATTTTTGGGTCAACATCAGCATTGGTCTTATATTTCCTTGGACCTTCATTCATTTCATATGAAGTAATATTAATATTATGTTGATTATTTCAGGATCCTTTGACAAAAGTAACTGAAAAATGTATTTAATCTTACATTGAATTTCTTCTCTCTGAGCAGATCCATGAGCAAGTATAGTTGAATATTTTGATGATTTATCTATGAAAATTGTATATTCTTCAACATGAACATGGGATTCCCTTGGGGATTATTTTTCTAGTCTGGAATAATCATCTATTAATACCTTGAGAGAGGAGAGAGATATAGATCCTACAAGAGGATAAAACATGGTTACTGGAATTTATTGAGAAAGTTGTATGACCAAAATATCGTATAAATACTTATTCCTTTGTCAAACTCTTCAAATAAAACTCATTTCTCTCTTGTGTTATTGTTCAAAATCACGGGGAGAGATTGAAACACGTCTATTATTAGGGGAAACATGAGGTAATGGTTGTGGATTATCTATCACCATTACCCCATTCATGATTTTTTCTCTTGGTGAAAGTTCTGGGGACCAGGGAGGATCATCTGTTGTATCAATAGGAGAGCCTGCAAGACCAAACTGAGGTGATTCAAGAAATTTTCCGGATCTTCCATCTCTATATTCGAGCTGCATAAATATATTTTCATCAAGATTAATGATGATAAATGGTAAGATAGAGTTGAGACAAAAAATGGAAATACATTCTTAGTGTTATCATAAATATCTCAATCCTCCTTAGAGTCAATAGTTACCCCTTCATGGTCTTCTAAGTCCAGCATATGAGAAACTCGTTTAGAGTATTGGATTTTTTCATTAGTTTCATATATAAAAACCTCCATATCCACAATATTCTTCAGTACTTCATCAAAGTTATTGTTCAAATTTCCATCAGAAGGAGCCTTGATGTCACTAATATATAGTATTTCAATGCCCTCATGGAAAATGACCAGGCGTCCCTAAGATCACATGTTACAGTCTCCCAATGATGAATGGTTTAAGGTCACACATAATTTAATCTTGGTATGGTTGACTATGGAGGAGATTCAACACCTTCTGATTGGAGTACTTCTTTAGGATTCCTTTCTTCAGAAAGTCCAATTGATAGAGTTGGAATCTCTATTTTATGGTGGCGACTGGATCACCTCGGCGTTGGAGGGTTTTGCTTCTCTGGCCCTAGTTTTCCTATTATACCTCCAATGAAGATGTCTTAAGGGCTCTAAAACCTCCAAAACTTTTGTATTATCTCTGGAAGTGGACTTCTTTCCACGATTTGCATGTTCAAAAGTTGTTGTAGCAGCCACTCGATATATTCCTTTCATTAAAGCCCCATGATGATATGAAGTGGACCAAGATTAGGATTACCCAGCATCCAATCCAATCGATGAATCTAGTGGAGGTATCGTAATTCAAAATTTGGATACCTCTAAAGCCGTTAGAGTCCATAATTGTCTCACAACCATTGGGTGTTTCCACTTTCTAACATACGTAGGTGGAATAGTGTTTGATTCTTGAAGTCATCTGAACTAATGAGAAAACCTATACGAAACATAAACCTCATAGATAATTTCACCATCAATACAAATTGATAATACACCATCCCTAAATTCCATCAAATAAGATCTTATCTCATAATTGTTTTCTTTAACATAATAAAAAAATGTTCCAACTGGCGGTTACCAAAAGGAAAGGAGCTGAATTCTCGTCATACATTCAATACCTTCAACATCTTGTTAGGTCTCATGTTCAAAGGCTTAATAACATAAACATTTTGTAAAAATGGGTTGAATCAACCATTGGGAACTCTGACTGAATTCAACACTGATTATACTGAAAAAGGTGTTGCAATTCAGCCCCACAACACTTGGAATGGCCCTGAAATCCTCAATGGAGCCTTTCTATTTTATAAATGCAGTAGGAGATGGTAAATTCTTGCTAATACAAGGGTCACTAGCCCAATATACTTCCCCCTACCAATTTAGCTGCAATGATGAATTTCCCTGATCTTACACCATCTCCAGATTCATAGAGTGGAAGCAAATAAACACCTATTCAATCAGAAAAAAAGGCGGCTAATCATAATTTTTCTTCTATATCAGGATTGAATTTATATTCCCAGTTCTTATAATCACCACTTTGCAGCGTAGGCTAATATGTGTCTGAACTTTCCCAGTTATCTACAGAAGGACAAACAGTCGGATGTCCACAGGTTGGACCTTCCTCTATTGATGGTTCTAAGAAGGCTTCCATCCACAGTCTAGCATGAATATATTTCTTGTCCTTGGGTTAATTTATCGATATCATAAATAATTCATGAGCTAGCGGTGGTTTTCTATATGCATTACCACATTTTGTAGTAGGTGGAATGAATTCATCAAACATTTCCACAAGAATGGGAACTCCATCTATTCGGTAAATGTCCCAGAGACTAATAACATCTTCATCATTCATAAAATGAATGGAATTGTTTTTGGACTCCATCGACTAAGAAATTCATGAATGAATTCATTTTTATAAGTATTAATTTTCCCCATCTTGGAAGCTTCATAGATATGAACGTCTGATAACTATTTTTTGAATTGTTCATAAGTCCATCATACCCAGAATGCCCACATCCACTCGGGTTTTACACCCCCTCTAGAATGATGTTACCTACCTCTTTTTTAACCGCTAGATTGATCTATTTGAGAAGCCCGAAAAGTGGAATCATAACAATGTGGTCATGTCTCTACAACATGATTTTTCATATCCGAAGTGCAACCACTTTGATGAAGGATGAAACTAATAGGGATTGTTCTTTCTTGTATTGGAACCCCCTTGTACTAATATTCATGTTGTTACTGTTGGAGTATTGAAGAAACCAATTCTTGGGAAATTAATTCTTAATAGATGGAACATGAGAATATTTAAAAAGCCCATGCTCGAACAAGGGTAAATAAGGACTTTGTGTGTATTAACTTTGGAATAGAATTAGACCCTTCCATAGCCTAGGAAGAGTACTCTCAATAATTTCATAATAATTTGGTCTAATTATCTTCATCATTTCATTTTGGTGAGCCTTATCCTCTTCCGTATGAGTCATCAAATAAGTCACACTTTCCTGTAAATGAACTACCAAACTTCCAGGTCATAATTTTGAAGATGAAATAAAAAACTTTTGGGCAAAAAAATTGTTCGTGTAGGTCCTTCAATGAGGTATATAGCATATGTCCTTTGACGAGGCATGTCACGTAGGTCCTTTGATGTGGTTTGTCACATAGGTCCTTCACCAATGAGAGATACAAAATTTCAAAGAAAGCACAGATGAAGAAAAAAATCTCAAAGGGTGGGACCTATTTATAGGCAACTGAAGACCTATGCGTTCGGACTGTGCGCAACCTCTTTGTGTTGTACCTTTGAGAAACATCTGCGTGAAGAACCTACGTGGTAAACTTTTGTTGTTTCAAAACATTCACCTCAGGACTTGACACTCTTTTTACTTTTACGATGAAATCCTGAGGGGGTGATTTGGTTGACACTACTTGAGAAATTAACCAAAAGGACAATGAAGAGAACTCAAAATATTTCAGATCCCAAAGAAAGGTTCGGAATGTAAAAAGGAAAATTAACAATAGTCCCAAATAGATTCTCAATAGAGCAGATTCATATATCTTCATGGCCGACCTATGCGGTCGACCAACGCGGCTGGCCTCCACGGCAGAGCTGCACATCAACTGATTTTTTATGCACCAACATAGATCACCTGCGCAGCAGAACTACAGAACATTCCTACATGTAGGAGCCATGAGATGGACCTCCATGCTAGAAGATTCTTGGTGCACCTATGCGTAATACCTCTGTGGCTCGGCTGCGCGAAATACCTGTGTGGGAAATATTTCTTTGGACATACCAATCTGTGCCTATAAATAAAGCCCTTGGGCTCCCCATTTCAAGACTGAAAAAAAGTGAATGTCTCTCTAAAGCTCCCATAGCGTAGATCATTCACCTAGATCCCTCAAATAGTCTTAGTTATCCCCCTAAACCACAAGAGAATATATAATTATATGTGATAAAAATGTTTTGATGTTCTTCACATTCTTCAGTCATCATCCATACTTGTGCGGTATACCTGCATGCCACACCAACACGGTATACCTACGTGCCACACCTGCACAGTATACCTGCATGGTACATCTATGCGGGGTACCTACATGGCATACTTGTGCGAGGGACCTACATGACCAACTCATGTACCCTTTTTAAAATCCATTCATTCCAGGGTATTTCCTTCCTCTGTTCCCTTATCTAAAATGGGCTAAAATAAAACCTCCACCAAAACCTGTTGACTTCTCAAACCTTTGGGAAATCCACATCAGTGTGTCTCTTATTTGGTTTTGTATTTCCACAGTTAGAGTTTTCCCACATTTGTTTCACAATGGGGTTAGGATTACTGGGAAGTTTTTGGGTTTGTATATCCACAGTCACATGGACTTTTCTCCCAAAAATAGTGTAGAGAAGTTACTGGTTTAGAGGATGGTTGGTTACCGGCCTCACCCTTCTCAAAGAGGCGAAACGGAACCTCAAATCTCTGGTAGAGAAGGTACACTTCACGCTTACTATTCTGCTCAAGCATAGAAGAAGTCTCTCTCCAGTATGAGAACCAAATTGAGGGAAACCATCCGGGTATATGTCCCTCACCTTCACCCCTTCATCCTTCCATTTTGGAACCCTATCAAATGTGATGAGAACAGAAGGAAAGCTCATCACCTGAACCTCTTCCACATCTGACACACCCTCTTCTATCATCATAGAGGAAAATTTTAAAAGTGTGAAGTTTCGTTATTGAATCATTCACAACCTCTTGTTTCTCACACCGAGCATGTCTCGCGTGGACATAGAGATACATGATGGTTACAACATGTGCATAAACAATCATTTGAATGAAATATGTAAACTTTGATTCATGTTGAAAACCAGGATACGTATGAAGATTTCTTAACTCTCGAGCTCACTAGATATCCTCCTCAATAACCCAACCCTAATTCACCCAAATTTGGGCATCCTCCTTAATAAATAAGTCCCAAATTCAATCCTCAAATCCTTAAGGAATAATTTTCAAGAAGTAAGACCAAACTCATCTTTCTCATAAGACCATAATCTCCTATGAGATTTATCGAACTACAAGGGATTTGATTCCCGTCTATATGGGATACGTAGGAATCCTCCTTAAGGTTCAGACCCAACATTTCAACTCAACCCTGTTCTCTTTGGACCATATTCCCAATAGGGTATGATCTTTCTTAGAATCCCATATCCCTTCCAAGTTTCTTGGGCTGCTTTAGCATAAGTCCCACACTATGTTTCAACTAAGCACCTTCTGCTTAGAGGTCCTTATCGCATGAACCTAAAAGGAATTATGTGTCTTATTAAGTGACACTGAACTACGAGTGTTCTAATTCCATTAACAAGGATACATAGGTAGCCCATTTTATGGGCACGATCCCAAGATCAATAAATTATAGAGTTCCCCACTGATTGGCTTAAAAACCATTCTCATCACAATGATGATTAAAAGAATCTATAATTAGTATATTAGAGGATACCATTGATGGAAAACCATGAATACATATGGATATTTCCATTAAGGAATAACCATGAATACATAATGATGATTATAAAGTTTTACACATGTTAATATGTTATTATAAATTCCAAGGGATACTTATGATATATGTGGTGAATTAATAAGGGTTTAGGAAAATATTTTAATTTTAAAAAGAGAGTCCCGAAGAAGACAATAATTCCCCCTAAAAGGGTGTGATCAGTCAGACCTCCCATCCTCTTAACTAGTGCATGTTATTAAGTATTGTAAAGTTCAAAACTTAATGAAAACCAGCCATTGGAAAGATGGTTCTCTTCGGATAAAAAAATGTTAGAAGTTTCTGGTTCAATGAATAAATCCAATGGAAACTTCCTAGAAACAGTGATTCATAAATCCAGAACACACGTTTCAACGAACTACGAAACAGATTCCAAACTGGAAAAATAATGGATTTAATTGAATGTATGGTTGATAGAATTCCCCACCACACAAAATGAAGTGAATTTTTATAATTCTTTTCCTTAAAATCTATGTCTACAAAAATTTATTATTTCGTGTTTTATTAAAGTAACTATATCTCATACCTTATAAATTTAACCATTAAGACTAAATTAAAGTAAAATTTATGAGAATATATAGACCCACTGAAATTTAAATATTATAACTAATTTAAAAAATATATAAATCTCATTTCCTTTTCAAATTAATTTTAAAACAAGTACATGTAATAGCCCAAAACACAACTTTATCTCAGACCATAAAAATAATGTTTTTAATATTTTATGGGCCAATATTTTAATTATAATAGATCAATTGGTACATTATTATTACATATTTTATTTTATTGACACATAAAAATTACACTGTATAATATTTGTTTTTTTATTAATTATAATTTATTTAATAAAATATCATTTATTATAAAATTACATTAATGTTAATTTTGAAATTATTTATATAATTTTAATATAACAAAATATCACCATAATATTGCAATTCAGATTTATAAAGTTCACATTTGTGTAACATGATATATTAATCTAAAAAATTTAAATGTAATAATTCAATATATTAACATCACTTTTAATATTTATAATATCATTTATTTTAGTAAATTACTGACTATACAATCATTAAATCAGCATTTCTTAAGTAAATAATGTAACTAATTCATATCTAAAAATTAATAATAAATCATTAGGATAAAAATAACTCATTTCTCATTCAATATGATATTTATATCCGAAAAAAATATTATGTATTCCATACCTCAAAGTTATATAATTGATAAAGGTAAGGAAGGTTCATTTTTTGTCTATTTTCAATCCTGAATTACCATATAGGTAAAATTCCTGAACATGTGTCCCACTAACCCATACAAATCAAACCAAGAGGGGAAAGTTTTTACCTATTTTCATCCAATTCCCTTTGGAAAAGTTTCTAGGTCATTTTGGAACATATATATAAGGTTTATTCCTCTGTTAAAATTAATTATACATTAATCGTTGTAATTAATTTTAATCACTTTCAAAAATAGTTTAGGTAAAAACTTATATAGATCTCATTAGACCAAAAATTTCATACTAAATAAAACTTTTTATGTCATTTCTTCATAATTAAATTCATAGAGGGGGGAAATTATGATTAATTCTAACCCCACAAATGTGACATGAAATCTTGTTTTAGAAAGTGATAATGCTCAAAACATTGTTAAGCCTTATATCTAAATTTAAAATTTAAATGATTTAAAAAATATAAACTAGATTAATAGATATATAAAAGATCTATTTTGACATTATTTTTTAAAAAATAAAATATAAATTAACATTAATAATTATTCAAACAAAAGAAGAAATTTTCAAATAAAATGTTGTATTTTCAACTATTCATCAAAAAATGAAACAACTCAATGAAATACCGAAACATCACATAAAATAAATTTTGATATTATGATATCAAAAATTATTATTTTTTCTTTCATATAAAAATTATAAAATAAAAAATCGATTTAACATAGGTTCTCCTTTAAAATGAAATACGATTGCCCTATTAAATAATAATCTTACGAGTATATTATTTCTCTGTATAAATCTGTCTTATGTGTAACACAAGTTATCAAAGGGACACTTTGTTTCATTAAAAACAAGATAAACTGGGTTTTGTGTTTGATGCATTGTGAACTATGTATTGCATTTAACACAATTTGTTAGGGAAATATATTAAATTTAAAGTATATATTTCATAAAATATTTGGGTGCTACAACTATGAATATTAATTTTCTAATTAATGGCATTGATGGGTTTCTCATTGGATAAAAAACACAGAATGCTATATTAATAGATATCTGAACTAAGTTGTTACTACTCCAAATAGAAATCTTGATCTCCATGGGTCGACAACAACCACTGGAGCACTGAAGAATAAATATTGGGAATGAATTCTCCCTCAATGATTACAAAAATAGGGTAAAATAGTGAAATAAAGAATATATATATATATATATGACATTAAATATATACATAACAAAGTACAAATTGACTCTATGAAAACTAAAACATGACTACTAAAAATCATCTTTGGGTGGTCGATGACCACCCACTATGCCCCAAAGTCACCCACCTTGGGTCACCTAAGCACGAACTCACAAATTAATATATGAGAAAAAACTCCAATTGTAAGATAATAAAGGCTTTCAATACCAATGAGTACATGCAGGGTGTGAGATAAAGGGCCCAGTAAGATTTCACCAAATATACTATATGATTACTTCATAAGTAATTTCAAATATGCTAAAAGAGTAGTACAAATAAAATAGGATGAGTTTCAGTTTTAAAAAAAGGAGTTTCAAATGTTTAAAATCATTTATTAAACTGAACAGAAAAAACCTTCCATTTCACAATTAAAAAAAACAAAATAAATCATGAAATTTTTTGAAAACCATTTCACAATATAATGTCTAATAATAAAGAAATATGAGAATATGCACAAGATATGAAAAGATAAAAAAGATTAAATACAATAATGTCACGATGCGTAATAATAATAATAATAATAATAATAAATGAAGTAATGAAGGTATCTCGGGTGCTAAATATTGACAAAAATTATTATCTTGTATTGAGATCAAGTATATGGAAGTCCTGGGTACAACCTATGTACAATAGTGATCCCACCTCTGAAGAGCTAATCAAATTACCACATGTCTAATTGATGGGATTAAATCTAGTGTCATGGGTCAAAAGAAATCAAGTTCCACACACACCATCTTACCAAGCTAAAATTACATATCCTAAACTACTCACGTTCTCTATAGATGCCATAAAAGGGTATGATTCCTCTAGTGAATCTTATATCTAGTCCATCCCATATTACTATTAAGGTTCCCATTACTATTAAAATTATTGGGTGACGTAAACATGTTTTGGGGATCACAAGAGGATCCTTATCATCAATATCTCTCCCCACCCCTAAAATATCTCAAATTAAATCACCCCTTTTTCAAAACCCAAAAAAATTCTTAGTCTAATAATTATATAAGATATAAATAAGGGATTTTCACATGGGATAATTATCATAATGTTACAATCGGACCATCAAGAATCATCAATTTCAATAAAATACCTTTTGTACAATTATATATTCAAAATAGTAACAATACCTTGTTCCATTAACAATTCATCATAAAAATGTAAAATGGGCCTTTAAAACAAAACATTATTTCAAATAATATCATGAATTCAATGTAATTATTTTAATTTTAAATTGAATGAATAAAGTTCGAAACATTTTCCTACACCCTCTTTCGATTATTGTAAATCATTTATTTCAAAATACCCAAGAACACTAATTCCAAACCGAGGATAAAATCATTCAAAGGGGGTTCTTGGTTATTTAATAAATTCAATAATTTTAATGTATTTAGAAATCATCAAATAGTTTAATCAATTTAACTAAAAATAAAGGAGGTTCATTTAATAAATCAAAACCTGAGACAAAACCATCAATTTAAAAAAACATCCATTAAACGTTCATTGTAAATATATAAAAAAATATGGAAATTAAGAAAATTATAAAATATTGAGATATATCAAGATCATATCCATTTAAATTATACCATTTTCAATTTAAGGATAAATTGTTTAATGAATATTTTGTGAGAAATTAAATGGAAAAAAATCATCGAACATGTGTTAAAACCAAGAAACACACATCCATGAATTTATAAAGAAACAATGAATCAAAAAATGAAGTAAAATCATAGAAACACTTACATTGAAAATAAGGAATCCAACTACAAAAAATCCATGATGTGTCACTATCAATGTCAATTACTGGATTTAAGAAGATATATCTAGAAGTAAGAGAGAGGAGATCCTAGATCTATAATTCCATATCAATCAATCAACATACAAAAAATGAAAGGATTTCACAACAATTAGGACGAAGTAATCATGAGGAGAAGGGAGATACATGATTAGGAATAAAACAACGCACATAATAAGAATATATATGCTTTTATTGGCACTTTCATCCTCCATGATATCACTTTTGGGGGGGGATGACTCTAGAGAGGCCCTAAAAGACATATAATTGATTTTGGTTCATGAGGGAGGTGTTTCGGGTTAATTTGGGGGATTTCAATATAGTAATTAAAATATTATTAACATTAATTATTGTTCTCATAGTATCGTAATCCATTTTGCACGATTAGTACTAACCATGAACATTAACTGTGAAACATTGAAAACATAGGTTTTACACTTTGTTTATCCTAGCACAAACCATGCGACCAATATGCACACTTATCTTAACCATGAAAAATCCATTAGAAAAACCTGAAACAAATAGCACACATAGTTTAACAATGTTCAAACCATGTACAAACCATGCACAAACCCTGCAACCCTGGTGGAACACTTTTCTAACCATGCTCAAGCCATGTTCAATGCATGGGAAGTCACAGAAACTATTGAAAAAGGTCCGGTAAAATAAAAAAACCACCAGTAAATAGATCAAAAAATTATATATTAAATTTAATTGGTCAAAACTCATAATAAAAAGTAACAGGATGTTACATCATGAATCCATTACTGCTCTATGATTAGAAGTTACTACTATCGGGACAAGGCTCTAGAGGGTTAGAAACTTATATTACTCAATATTCAAGAATATTATTATAATAATTTTTGCATATTGGACCAACCATGGAGTTCGAGTGATGTCTTAGTTCCAAAAATATCCTTGTAATTAATAAATTTTAACTATTCACTTTTATAATAAATGGTGTAGAATTTATTTGTTAAATTATTCCCAAGATATGACGTGAATACAATAAAAAATATATAAAAACTGAATATTATATTAATATTCAATGTTTAATTAAAATTATAATGAATGAAAAGTAATGTTAATGGTTATATTCTATCAAATAAAATACTTATTAGATTATAAGTAAGAGATAATAATATTAATGGAATTTATGACACATATGTTCCTTTGTAACATGTATTTTATGAATTATTTTTTGGGAAACATATATTCAAAGGAAAGGGTTCCTTTTCCATGTATTTTATACCTCTCTGTATGATTAATAAGAGGATATCATTTTTAATACTATTAATTTCTTAAATTTGATGGTCACTCTCTCATAGACCTTACATCTTAGAGAGTGAAGAATCTGATGCAAGTGATTGATCCAAGTTCATCTTTATAAATTGAAGGATCAATGTTGTGGTGATCATCAGGATATCAAATTCATGGTTAGATATCTATAATGGCACCTGAATATTGATTATCAAAATTTTAATATACTTTTGAAACGTGTTTGGGAGAACTAGAGAGATATGATTTTAGTTCCTTGACACTACGGTCACTACTAACGAGCATCTATTGAACACTTCTTATCAAGTCAATTAATGGATCAATTTATCTTTTATTTGTAATTACTTCATTGAAGATCCTTATATTTCATTCCATGCAACATTTCACTCGGTATAACAGTATTACATAGATCCAATGACAAATTTTTAAAATCCATATCCCATATACTACCATTGTATTCCATGTAACCCTCAAATTAAATATCAAATAATGATAGAGATTCAATATATGATAATTTGGTTAAAATAGATTAAATGAATATTGATATTTTTATGGATGAATTTGAGAAAACATCCATGATCAAGAACATATATGGTGATGATGAAAAACCTATATATCTTGATTGTATGAAATTTATAGTTTTATAAATCTTCATTATATTGGATAGCATGAAACATTGAATAAATGGAGTGAAAAGAGAAATACAAGGATACTATTGCTATTGAATGACATACTTCTTGAAGGCCAGAATTTTGTATATTATTGTTATAATGAAAAAAATTACTCCTATGTAGATTAGGTTATATGAAGATATATAGACACCATAATGTCTATGTTCTCTATAGGTATGAATATGAAAGTCTCATAAATTTTTAGAAATATGGGACATCCTGATATATATTAATGGAAAAATCACAGGTTGGTTTTTCTATTAATGAAACTGTAAAGATACCAAATAAGGATGTCTTTTATACTCCTATATTTACTAATTTTAAATGGTTATTTAGAAATTAAAATAATGAAAAAAGTTATTATGGAATATAAATGAGTGAGTATATAATGAAAAATTAGTTCATTCAGTTGATTGACCACAGTTGGAGAAAATTGATCATAAATTTCCTAACATCAGAAATCAAGATTAAAATCATAGTCAAGTATTGTACATTGATGGATTGAATCCATATCATAGTATTAGTATCATACATTGTTTATGGGATATTTTTTGGATAATTCACAACTTATCTCTTGAATTATATTAGGAAGGATAAATATATCATATTGAGTTAAATGATTTCTAGACCGAAATATTCTATAATTGATATTGATGTTTTATTGTCGCTATTAAATCATGATTTGAAAAAATGGATGGATGGTATCTAAGTGTTGGAATCTTATAAAATTATATATTTAAATTAGATGAAATGATTACTTTTAATATACATGACCTCTTAATTGCATTATATTTTTATTTAGTGCAATTAAAAATGATAATTCATGTGATATAAATGTTTTCCTATATGATGATCCATAGAAGAAGTTTATTTAATGTAAATAGATATAATAATTTTTAATTTTTTTCATAATCAATAAAAAATAATCATTTTAATAATTTTTTTTTTAATTAATTTGAAGTGATGATATCTCATCGACAGACGCAACTGAAACTATTATGTTATCATACAGTATCTCTTGATGAGTATCAATAATTGGAAGAAAAAAATGATTGATTAAAAATAGATTCTTTAGAAGAAAACATTCCAGATATCAGCCCGAAAATTAAAAAAATATTGGTAATTCTATAAATTCGTATATGGACGATGTATATAATGAAAAATAGATTCTTTAAAAGGAAACATTCCTGATATCGATGGCATGATGGAGGATGAATTAAATAAATAGTATAATCAATGATTTATAATATATGATGATAGATTCTGGTGGTATATCCCATTATTCTACCACCATCAATATGCCCCCCTCCTCCACCTCCTCTTATATATCACACTCCTCTTACTGCACCTATATTTTCCACTCCTTCATCTCATCCTTCAATTTTTTAAATCTTTTTTGAGTTATATATTTAGGATCACTTGTGTAATATTATTGTATATCGGATCATATTTTTTTTGGAGATACCCTTATTCTTTAATAGTTGGAAATGAATCAACATAGAGTAATATTATACAATATTAAAAACACACCAAATAGAGTACCATTCCATACTGATAATATTTTAACATATAGAATATGTCTTAGAACTTTTTTATATTCACCGCCATGATTTTCCTAACAAATATCCAATAAGTTGAGAATATATTTTGTCCAATAAAACATTTTTTTGTTAATTTTTTTAATATTTTAGTATATATATATTTAGAATACATCGAATTGATGTAATATTATATAGAAACCAAAATCATGTTGAAAATATTTTGACTCAAATAACAATTATTTTTAATAACATTTTAAAATATCATCATATTCCGTTATATAAAAAGATTATAATATATAAAGGAATTTTGACATTTATCGGTGCGATATTATTATAATCAATGTTAAGAGACATATTGTAACATCCAAGATTTTTCCAATTGTATATACAATTAATATTTTGATAAATTTCCATTAAAGGAACCAATATATGATGCCTAAATATTTCATGGGGAACATGGATATGTCTGATGATCTTTCAGTGCCCGGAGCCCCAATATGGGAAGAAACGACTCGATTTCACGTTTAGGAGAAAGTTTACTACCCAAATAGAATAGTTTCCCTAAATCATACAGTTTCAGATTATGGAGTCCTATGGGTCACACTATCTTTCAACAATCATTCAAGACTAAGAGCACGACTATGAAATATTGTAGAGGTTTTTGGTAGTACATTTTTACATAGTTTTCACAAAGATAGATAATCCAAGCACCAAACCATATAGTATTTCCCTTTGAAGAAGATACTGATGCACGGTTGGTGGATGGTTTTGAAAACTATGCTCAGTTATTTTTTTTGGTAAATGTATGTTCCCCTCCACCTTTAATTTTTTAACCTCTTTTATTTCCCTACTTATCTTCATTTATAGTGTTTTTCTCTTCCTCCCTTTCATGAATCCTCTCCCTCTTCTCCATCTATGTTCCTTGCTACCTCCTTCATCTGACGTCAATTTCTTTTAAAGTCGGTGGCATAAAATCTATATCATCATGATATTGGATCCTCTACATACTATTTCCTATTATTTATTCTATATATTTCACTATCTCAGTGCAAGATCATTTTCCTCATTTTAAGGTCATTTTATGGTTTTGTCAATTTATTCATACTAATAAGGAATTAAATGGTGATATAGGTTAAGGTAATATCTAATAATATAAGAATTGTGGTTTAGGTATTTTCGATTCATTTTTTTACTTTCCATTAAATGTTATGTTTTGAATCGAGAGGGACCCGTCCCATTTTACCTATAAATGTTTAATTAAATTAACTTTATATCATATTCATTGAATTTGAGACCCGTATTAGTGGAGAGTCAACCGCTTGGGTTGATCTTCTTGGAATCTTCACTAACCCATGAACATTATTTAACTTCAAGTCCAAATTGACCATTCTTCAAGAAGGACCTAAAACTCCCATGAGGTTTTTTATCTGATAATTAAAACTGTGATCCTATTTCTTAGTTGAATTCAAGAAGAAACCAAGAGTTAGATCCCCTATTACACCATGCTATAGTGAAAGTTTTATACTCCAATAAATAATATAAGTGGTTGGGTCATGATCATTATGTGTTATTCCATGATTGGTTTTACCAAAGAATTTACTTGACCAAAATACCTAAATTGATCTTGTTTCTTGATGTAAATGAAAATCTGCTTCAATTAAACATGTTATATATATGTTATTCTAATTTTACAGCTTCACCTTAGTGTTGAGGGAAATACAGGGGGTTCCAATTTAGGGACCCCATGGATGGAATCTCATGCCTTATTTAAACTTTATTAATATTTTTAAATATGATGGGGGTGAAATCATATATTCCTAAGATGAGATCTCCTTATTTTAGCTATTTTTTCCTCCAGATGAGGGACACCAGTTACCTAGGGGAGACCCCTAGGATTGGCTTGATGGAATGATAGGTTGTACTATACCAAAAGAGAGACTCGGTCCTTTATTTGGGATACTAGGTACATATTAGGATGTCTATGAATTCTTGATAATTTTCTCTACATTCATGGAGTGTCACCAGGGACTTCATCCTTGGGAAACCATTGTTGTAATCCTTGTAATGGTCATATGATTGGACCCTAATGAAATACATGAATATTCTCTCTAGATTTCCATGGACGAGCTCAGGGTGTCTTGATATATTTTATAACGTTATTTTAAAATCAATTAAATGGTAAATAAATTTTTCAAAATTATAATTTATCTGTTTATTTTTAATATTTAGGGATGTGTCTTCCATGCCTAATCATAATCATAGAGATAGTATATTATATGACACTTTGTGTCACCAATTTTACCAATGTAGGATCTTTTGCTTCAGACACATCAGATTAGGATAACAAAGATAAAATGGATAGTTATCCAGGTGGAACCCATTCCAATATATCTAACTATATAATTCTATTAGAATTTAAATTGTTAAGTAATGCTTATTATTTTATATTGCACGAAATGGAATGGCTTAGACACCATAGGTGTCATCCTACTGAGATTTTATCGCATACCCTACTTACGTTCCACTAGTACTCGAGTATAATTTATGGATTCATGTATAGATAAATGGAAGTAGCTAACATCCAATTCTTGATTTAATTATAGTACAATGATGGATTTGGGAGCAGAGGAATGATCCTATGTGTGATATTCTAGACATAACATTTTTTTGGTGTTTTTGTATATATTTTTTCCATTTGGTAAATGATTGTTTCCCCGAACCCAATAATAACCATTTTTGTGTTGTTATATCACCATGATAATCATTTTATTCCTTATTTTTTATTCATATTCTTCTAATTAGTCTTTTATCTTGAATGTTTAGTTTTTATTTTTCCACTATTATATATAGGTTCATCTATTGTTTCATAAATATTGTAGACACACATATATATATATATATATGTGTGTGTGTGTGTGTGTGTGTGTGTGTGTGTTATTCTCTTTGATAAATGGGGTAATATACTCTCCATGAACTTACCCAAGTCCCTATCTTCTAGTTGAAAGCCTCTGCCATTCAAGGAAGTACACTTGAGGCCTTGTGTCCAACCGTCTCAGGGCACCGATGGGTGGCATCTAGGGAGGGATACTATAAAGTGGCATCAGATCCATTTCCATTTTTCTATTACTACCATTTTATAGATTTGATTCTATGGTAATGGAATATTGGTATGATCCTATACTTGGTCGTAGCTACCCCACGTACATGGGAACCCCGAATTACCTTGGTTGGGTAAATGCAGTTATTTCATTCCCTTGTTATGATTTCTTATAATGTCACCATTCGGTGAATCACTTGTCTTGTGCTATTATTGATATTTATTTTATTTAAATGGGTCATTTTACCATATCTCAATGAGACAAGGGTGTATTGAAGTATGAATTATACTATGAAAAATATGAAGTAAATTGTACTCACATATCTACTATTCTACATGCATTACATGTTTTTCATGTAATTACAGTTTTCCCTTGTTGATATGTCTTGAATTACCTTGGATCTTCAATGTAAAAATTTGTTGATATTACCTTGATGGTCTGAGAAAAACAACTGTAACCTAAAGAACCTACATTAACCTAACTGTTTTTTCCTTCATAGGTTAATGAAGATGCCTTTTAGAGAAAATTATGGAATATTTATACCTGGAACATTGGTCGCATGGGCTAGAACATGTTTTGGTTTGGATTTTATAGACACCACCATCTGAATAATATGTTGTATGGGACAGTATAATTTGGATATGGTGATTCAATCAATTAAACCATTAAAAACATAATTTTTATATATAAATAAATTTAAAAAATTCAACATTTAAATTAAATGGTAACCTTTTATGGGGAACGTGATACCTTAGACTGAGTTAACCACAATAATTGGTTTTAGGTCATGCCTCCTTGGATCCTTCTGCAACATATTTTTCATAGAAAAACCTAACTCCAAACGTGGGAAGAGGGGTGCGTTTCTTCAGTGGGATGTTCTTATGTCTATACATTCTTTACTACTTTCCCTATCTATTATAAATCCAATCTGTGGAATGTTCTTGGAATTTTTATAGTTATGACAGCTTAGAGACCTCATTTTTCATTCTAGGAAAGAGGTTGTGAGAATGCTCCTAAGGTGTTGGGCCATGACATAGTAGTGATACCTCCTGTAGTGATATCTAAGGCATGTACATATATTCCATTGGTTGCTAAAGCATAATTCTAGGAAAACTTATTTGACATCATGAAAAATGTTTAGGGTACACATTGACCTTCCACATAAATGGTAGAGCTAACTAGCAAGATGCCATAGAATAATCATCGCACCTTATTCGGGAATGATGGACCTTAGGATACTGAGTTATGGTTGGAGTTGACGGTGTCTATCTTTGATCACCTTGAGATGTCTCAATAGTATAGGGTCAATAATTTTTCCTACATGCAACGTGATTCCACCACGATTTGGTGGGATGTTCTAACATAGGCCGGTTAACATCATGGTATTTTTTGGGAAAAATTCCAGATAGACTTCATGGACTTCTTATTTCTGCATACCATGAGGAATTATTATGTTCAAGAGTTCATGAACCTTAGAGAAGGTGGCCTATTAGTGATGGAAAACTCAGTTTGATTCACTAAAATATAGTGTTGGTCACCGACCTTGACTGGTGAAGAGATAACAACTATGAGGTGATTTGAGGATGGGGTTGAATATTCCATCTGATCACAGGTGCATGTCTTTCAGTTAAACATAGTTTTAGAGATAGTGAACTATGAGATCATCACAGAGTAAAATGGTAGGGAATATAGTGGTATAAAATAGGATATTTTAACTTATAGTAAGATTAGTGGTCCATCTATCTGAAAGAAGTGATGCATATCGGGTCTATGTGGGGGTTGTACTCTACAGGATGAAATCTCTTAAAGCATTGTGGTGTTCCACAAGTGAATAAGGATAGACCACAAAAAACCCTATTGTAATAGGAACCCGATAAATTGTTACGCTTGTAATAGGATGGGTCACAGAAAAGGCTTATGCAGATCTATTCCTCCAGTGATAAGAGAAAAGGGTTATATTATTACACCACATTCAAGTACATGATCATAAAACCCCCTTATGGAAAGAATTTTTTCTTTAATATCCCATTCAGACCAAGAAGGTTTTCATGACCAAGGAATTTGTGGTTCATATTTTCATCGGTAATTCAGTGGGCCTGCTCACGCTACTCATAAAGCATCTTAGGGCTACAATTCCAGCCACATCTATGTCATAAAACCTATTCTATAAGAGTAGTGTTCAATTATATATATATAGGTACTATTTTAATAGTCTCTACTCTAGTATCTTCTTTATTCGTTATAGGTTCAACAAAATCCTTTCTATATAATATAACTATGGGAAGTATGGGGCTAGTGACAGAGTACCCTTGTGGTGTTATGACCCTTGAAAATATGTTATGATTTCGAGCAGAGGGTATACTCTAGTGCATGTAATTCCACTTTAATATAATTAAGTACTATTTTCTATGGAGTTTCTTTATCCTCTAGATGATTGGAATTGATTTCATTCTCAGTATGGACTGTCTTATGCCTTATCGAGCCCCAGGTGGATTCCAATCACTAAAGATTATCTTCCACATCACACAAGGCAAAATGTTATATACCTAAGGGTGGATGGAATCTCAAGGAATGACATTCTAGACTCAAGAATACTTGTATAAGTGGTGTGATATACCATATTTCCATTATCTTTATAAGTGAGTAGATAATGTATATTGTGGTATTTTCACAGGTAGTGGATCCATTCACATATGTCATCCATGACAATTTCTTTGGCCTACCTCCTGAGAGTGAGGTTAAGTTCACCATAGATCTTGTGATACGTGTGATACTACTGCATATTCTTCTATAGAGGTTGGAACCTATATAGTTGTAATATCTCCAGAAGAATCTTGAGTATTTAGTGGATAAGGGTCTTATTAGACCCAACAGATAGACATTGGGTTCACCAGTACTTTTTACAAAGAAGGAAAATCATACCCTCAGATTGTGCATGGATTAAAACTGACTGAACTAGGTTATAGTGAGGAATCAGTATCCACTTCCTCTCACAGAATACATCATTGACTTGCTATGAGGTTAAAAATTTTTCTCCAATAATAAATTGAGTTTGTCCTACCACCAGGTTTGTGTAAGGCCATCAGACATACCATGTATGACATTCCAATGAAAGTACATCTTCTATGAGTATATTGTTATGCCGTTGGGTCTAAGGAACTTGATGATTGTTTTCATGGATATTATGATTTGGGTTTTATAATCGTATATTGATTCATTTGTCTTGGACTTCATAGATGAAAAATTGGTGTACTCATTCAGTAGACACATCCATGCCTTCCATCTTGAGTTCATACTAAGTACACTGAGAGGGAACCATCTATATCAGAGGCTTAGTAAATGCCTATTTGGGATTAGTGAGGTTCACCTCTGGGGTCATATCATTTTTTATGTTAGTCAATCGGTTGACCTAGAGATTGTGAGTGTCATGTTTTCCAAGGAGAATCCTAGGAATGTGTTTGAAAAACACAAATTCTTTGTCCTAGTTGGTTATTTCAAGTGATTCATCTAGTATTTCTCATATCTGACACCACTACATACAGGATTTACCAATAAGTGTTTGAAATTCAACTAAAATAAAGCTTGCTAGACATCTTTTTAGAAGTTAAAGAGGATATTTAATCCATCAATGATCCTAATTCTACCTGATATGGGAAGATGATATACTATTTACTATAATGATTTAGGGATCAGGGTATATTCAATTACGATGAAGGGTTACTGAGTCATGGCACATGGGTCCATCCATTATAGGATTCATGAGTAAAATTATTCTATAGATGACCTCAAACTAGAATATGTGATTCACTCTCTATGCAGTTAGTGGAATTAATTTTTCTGTGAGATGTTCATTATTTATACTGACCATTAATATCTACAATACATATCCACATACTGCGACATAAATTTGATGTAGCATAGATGGATGGAATAATTTAAATCATTCGATATTGATCAGTAATTCACACAAATAAAGGAAAATTCAATACATGATTCGTTGATCTAGAAAATTAATGTGCATGCCATCAAGAACTGTTGTGAGTGGCAGTTTATGGATCTATTTTCTAATATGCACTATGATGTTTTGGAACAACACAGGAAGCTAGTCATATCATCTTTTCGAGGGAAATCTAATCTCCTAGAGTGGTTTTGGATGTGGAAGGTGTCTTATTATGAGAGCCTCATTATGAGGGAGAAAGTCATAGGATAGAAACCACATACTAGTTGGGTTGTTAATGGAAGTGAAACATTACACTTTTGTGGTTGTGTGTGGGTGCCTACAGAAATTAGGCAATAAAAAATGAGGTAATAAAAAACCTCTATATGGGAATCCTATACTAATCATACAATGTTGTATAA
Organism: Viscum album; assembly: GCA_963277665.1. Classification (NCBI taxonomy): domain Eukaryota; kingdom Viridiplantae; phylum Streptophyta; class Magnoliopsida; order Santalales; family Viscaceae; genus Viscum; species Viscum album. The sequence goes on along the minus strand of OY728157.1, from coordinate 231,777,663 downwards.
ATACATACATTGTCATTATTGGTGGCTTTTCATGAAGCGGCTGATAGGAGGTTTTATTGCTTGGTGGTCCAACTGTTAACAGGAGAAGAAAGAGTACTATTGACCTGATGTACTTCTGCAGAATCTATATATACCTGATTAGAAATAGATTCATGTCACCATAGATTTAGTGGCAGTATTTATGAGATCACATCTAGGAAATGATGAAGCATGGGTGAACATAAACACGATGAAAAAGGTAATGCACTTCCACCCAATGTAGGAGACCTTATCTATTGATTGGATCAAAATTATTTACATCTGGGAGATATTTCAACATCTTGATGTTCCTTGTTCTATCATTTTAGGCTGAGATTACCATTTTTCATCATGTTTTTTAAAAGGGTTGCAGAAGACACTAGGATTATAGGATCTCTTGAGCATAACATATAACCCATATACTTATTGGTTGTTCAAGCAGATGATATAGGTGTTGGAGGACATGATTTGGAGATGTATGCTTGATTTTGGATATTCATGGGAAATGTATATACCAATTGTGGAGTTTTTTTACAACCATAGTTTTCCTAAAAGGACTCGGATGGATCCGTATAAGGATATTTATGGTAGTCTATGACGATCACCTCTATGCTGGTTAGAGGTAGGGAAGGTAGTTCTACTGGATCCTCATCTTATTCTGGAGACATCCAAAAAAGTATACAAGACACAGAAGCTTATATAAATAGATCAATCTAGGAATAATTCAAACACAGATCTTCATGGTAAACCAATAGAGTTTGAGGTGGGACATCAGATCATTCTGGGTGTTTCACCATGACTATGTCATATATGAATCATGTGATAGGGGAAGGTATCTCCTTGATTTTTTGGGCCTTTTGATATTTTTGAGAGGGTTAGTTTAGTATCCTATCGGTTACAGTAACCTTATATGTACTGTTACATACACAATGTCTTATATGTATCACATCTCTGATTGAATCATCATAATATGTCTTATTAATTGGAGCTGATGATATTGAGCTCGAATCAGATGCATTCGTTGAGATCATACAATATGTGTCGTTGATTGTAGGGTGAATGATCTCGGAGGCAAGTCAATTATTATGGTCTGGGTGCTATGGAAAATAGATGTTTATAGGACAAGACCTGGGGGTGGGAAGCCTATGTATGTGCATATTTGTTAGAACTCTTCTCAGATGTCATTATACCACCTTTTAAAGGGAAACCCGAGGATGAGTTGTTGTAAAGAGGAAAGGTTGTGACATCTTAGATTTTTTCAGAGGTATAACCCATTAATTTTTTTTTTGTTTCTATTCTTTTATATAGACCTATATATGATTCCTAAAAGGTTCAAGTAAGTATGAGGTGCATTTGGGGCTCGTTCAAAGCATGGATCCCCAAATTTGAATGAAATTGTTGGGAAGCTTCGTTAGGAGAGACCTTGTAGCTTATCCCACATGGTTTACCTAAATCGAGTGGTTAATGGTAGTGGAGCCATAGTGATCACATGGATTTTTGGAAACCATGTGATCCTAGAAATGTAGTCAAGCGAGGTTGTAGAGGTTTGGATATTTCATTTTCTTACAAGTTTCAGAAAATTTAAAAAACTATGTGCCTAACTATACAGTATGCCACTTTGAAGTATATATTGGTGCCTGTTTATCACATGGTATGACTAGCCATACAGATAGATCATGATCAATTGTTTTTTGGGTGAATTTTTTATTCCCCATTTTATCTTTTAATCTAATTTATTTCCCTACCTTTCATTTATAGTGGTTTTCTCCTCCTCCCACACACAAAGACTCTCCATCTTCTCCAACTAGGTTCCATGCTACATCCTTCAACTAGTCTATGTTTCTCCTATCATTAGTGGAATTCGATAAGTCCCGGTAAGAACATTGATCCACTACATGCTATTTTTGGTTCTTCATTACATATGTTGCTCTATCTTGGTGAAATATCATTTCACCCATTTTTACAGAATTTGATAGGGTTTTCAATTTCATCCAACCTAGTTCGAATCAAAGGTTGATACTAGATTATGGAGGATATATTAGGATAATGTATGTGGTTTAGGTTTTTCCCCTTTGTTTCTTTTCTTTCAACAAAATGGGTCATTGTACCGAGATCCAAACCCTTCTAGTTTTTCTTATAAATTTTTAATTTAATTATTTTGACAACTTCATCATGCCATTTTCACCAATATTAGTGGAAAATCAACCTCTTTGGGTTGATCTCATTGAATTTATGCCAACCAGTGAGCATGATTTACTATAAAGGAAAATTTCCCTTTGTTATAAAAGGGTCTAACACCCCATTGAGGTGTGTTGTTGTGTAATTAGATCCATGAGACTATTTTTTATTTTAATTCAAGGTGGAACCATGATTTAGATCCCCCATTAAACCATGTCATAATGAATTGGATGAGCTCAAATGAATAGGCCAAGGGGTTGGGCCATCAGTTGTATGACTTATTGCATTAGAGGTTTTACCAATGAAACTAATTGACCAATATTCCAAAAGTGAAATAGTTTATTGAATTAAATGGAAAACCCTTTAGATTAAGCATGTTAAATTTATGTGATGGTTTTTTTATTACTTCTACTTAGTGTCGTGTTTGATACAAGGGGTTCCGATTTAACGACACATTCGATGATCTATCATTATTTAGTTGGATTTTATTAATGATTGTAAACATATTGGAGGTGACATTATTTATTCCTAAGATTGGTTCACCATGCATTTTTTCCCTCCAGATGAGTGATACCAATTCTCAAGGTAATACCTCTTAAATAGGATCCCTAGAATTATTGGTTGTACCATTCCACAAGAGAGACTCGGGCCCCTATGTGGGGAACTAATTATAGGCTCTGAGGTCTTTTAGTTCTTGATATTTTTGACACCATGACTAGAGTGACAAATGAGACTTCATCCCTGGGTCATCGTGGATGGACTCTTGGGAATTTGTCATATTATGGTCCCCTATAGTGATACTTGTCAAGCCTCAAAAAAATTAAATCAATGGGATTATGGGGTATCGATATATTTTATAAATGGATTTTAAATGGAATTTATTGTTAACTAAATTTTCTCAAATGAGAATTGATCCATAGACATTGAGAAATCAGGGACGTGTCCTATAATCATAATTACAAGCTTGGGGAAAGTACATTATATAACACTCTATCTCACGAATTTTACTATTTTATGATCCTTTTGTTCAGACTCACCGAATTAGTTAGAAGTAGGTAAATTTGATGGGTATACAAGTGTCAAATTTCCCATTGTATCTAATTATTTATTTCTATATACATTTATATTTTTAAGGAACACTGTTTGTTTTATATTTCACCAAATGTATTGGCCTGGACAGTGTGGGTGCCAAACTACTGATATTGTATCTCAAACCCTACTCATGCACCTTTGGGACAAAATTAGACTATTTGGTTTTATATATAGATAAAGGGAAGAAACCATATTCTAATGTTTGATTGACATGTAGTAGAAAGATGATGTTTGGAGTAGAGGATGGAGCATAATCTCAAGAAGCTAGACAAATTAGTTTTAGTAATTTTGTATATATTGTTAGCATGCGGTATATTTTTCTATATCATAACCACTCCATGATAGCTTTTTTATAGTTATTGCACCATGATCAATATATTTTACCTTCTATTTGATCATCATTCGCTTAATGTTCTTTTAGCTTGAATGCTAAATAGTTAGTATTTCTACTAGTGTCTTTTGTTTCTTCTACAATTTATTTTTTATTGTATACACACAGATATATATATATATATATCTCTGCTCAACACTGATCAATGAGGAAATAGTCTTTCCACAGATGTACCCAAGGCCCTTGTTGCTCATCAGTAGCCTCTAGCGTTTGTGCAGGCATGATTCATGTCTTGTGGAAAACCGTCTCAAGTCACCAGTATGTGGCATTTGGGACAGGATGAAACAAATTTTTTAGATCTTGTAAGTATATATATTTTTGGTATCACATAGATGCATGTCTCTTACATGTTTATTGATTATCATATTTAATTCTATTATATAAATTTTATGAAACCTAAATCCTATGTTTTTTTGTTATGTATCATTATACACTTTATATTTAGCATAATGTAACATTAATTTTATAATTCATGATCCCATTTCATATTTCCCTGACAACAATTATTTAAAAATATAGATAATGAATGATATATATTTCTACAATATTTTAGAATGACATAATTCAATGTTGGATGTTTTATTATCATGATGGTTATAAAACATATATTATATTGAAATTTGATAAAACATTAAAAAAAATTATCTATATAAGTTTGATTACTATAATAATTTCATATCACAATAAAATTTAATTGTTTTCATACTTATCATTATAAAAAAGGGAATGTAATCACTATAAAAAATTAATAATAATGATGAAAACATATTAAATATTTGTATGAAATTCTGACTTCATTTATAGGTTATAAAATTTAGCATAAACACAAAAATTAACTTTCAATTTATCCTTCCATTTAAAGTAGATATTTAATGATGAAGAAAGAGTAATTGAATGTAAATATTATGATCTACTATTTAATTATATATAATTATAATTAAGACAATTATGTAATCTAAAAATGTTAGAATTGGTTATAAGAATTAATTTTATTCATCTAATAAATTTAATGAGTATAGTTGTCAAATACTTTCAATTGGATTTATTACTTCTTTATAACCCTTTCCCTTTTAATGGAAACCAAATAAATCAATTAGAAGGATTAACATAAGATTATTTTAAAATTTTGATTCATTTTTAATTCATATTTATTTTAAATATATATATTGAAGAGTAAATTTAAAATTGTAATGAGATTGAAATTTGGAATAAATTTTGATGTAGATAATTTTTATAGAATTATATTATTTAATTATTTTATGTTATTTTTTTTATTATTTCTCTTTTTTCACTTATTATATGTTTGGAGAATTGTATGTTTGAAATAATGATTGAGAAAATAATTTTTCATTGGTTATTTTTATAGAATTAATGATAACACATGGATATTATTTTCATTAATCTTATTTTAAAATAACTTATATAAAAAATATTTAAAACATTACTTGAAACAAAATCCCTAATTAAGCACTGTTAAATATAGAAAATCAGTCTAAAAAATAAATTTCACCAAAAATGGATAAAACCCTCATATATCATTAAAATAGTGGTTGAAACATTATCTAGTAGACATGGTAGGTTATCCCATGCACTAAACTCACTTTATACGGCATAAGAATATTATAAATCTCTGAATGGGATGATAACTTCACTAACATTAACATTTCATCATAGCCAATAATAAACCTTGATTAATATCAGTTATCAAAAAATAAATTTTATATGTATAAAAGGAAATTATCATTATAATTTATTCAATATATTTGTCCAATTTTTACAATTGGTAAAATGAACAAACCTTTTATACAACACGGTCCATTTTATATTCATAAAATCTTTTAAAAAAAATTTTAGAATCCTACAAAAGTTTCCATTTAATCACATCATGAATAATATACTTTTAAAGATTCCTTATTATTATTTAACTATTTATGTTATTTTGTACTCATTACATATATATTAAATTCATATCATATCTCTATTTAACTGTAAAATAAAACAATTCCACTAAACTTTATTATTTATTAACATTAATGATGAATGTTTTAATGAATAATGGTTATAAATGGGAATATTATTCCATATTATTTTCTCTTATAATATAGTATTAAAAAACCATAGCCTAATATCATCACATTTTTCTATGTTAATAAATATTTATATCTATATATAACACATTTAAAGTTCATCTGTATCATTATTTTTGAAACATTTTTAATCAAACTTATTTTCTTATAACACTTTGTAACAGAATATAACACATTACAATAATATCCTTCATTACCATTAAATCATACACTACAGTAAGATATAAATTAATATTACATTCAGTACAGTAACTAAATTAAACATATTATTTTTCCTTTTATGAACATAACATAATTTTGTATAAAATTAAATGACCTTAAATTAAAAAATTACAGTTTTATTATTAAGTTTTTTATTCTAAAACATATCTATGTAAAATAATTTCTACCATTAGCCTAATAAAAACTATATTCTATTAAAAATATTGTTCTATGAAACACAATATATTTTTTTATAAATAAAAAAACATATCCTCTTAGTGGGAATATATAAATGTTAAACAATTAACTCATATATCATGTATAAATTTTATATATTTGGAGACTAATTTTACAATAATATATAATTCATCATGACCATCTATTTTTATGCATGGGAACCCTTTCCTTTATATTTTAATAAATATGTTTGATAAAACTACTTTTATTCTTATCTTATTTTCAAAAGATTTTAGATAAATTGATAAATAAAAAACAAGGTGTTTTACGACCAACATTTAAAATTATTTGTAATATCATTTTTATAAAATAACTATCATATAACATAACATTAATATGATGAAATTAAAAATTCCTCGAACAAAATAATTATATGTTTGAAATATTTATTTTCATTTTATAACAAGATTTTGCAATAATTTTCATCATTGTTTCAATACAATTCAAAAACTCCATTAATTGCATACCATTATATTGAAAATCATTTTATGCATAACAGTTTTATAAATTATATTGGTTATTATGTAACAATAAAAATTGTTGTGCAAGATTATATAACATTAATAACTCATATTTATTATCTATTCAGTTTATCAAACCCCTTTAGGTATCTCAGATAATTCAATCCAATAGAAATAATACCCCTCCTTATAAACACCTCATTTAGGTTATAATGGTTGGGGTTGATGATTGTAAAATCCAATATTTTCCTTGTGGATTAAAATTTCAACCATATATTAAATTAATAAAATACAAAAACCAATAAATAATATAAACAATTCATATATCCCCAACATATTGAATAAAAAATGAGATGTATTAATATATATTGAATTACAAAACAAAATAAATCCATAATGGAATTCTATGTCTCATCAAGTCATTAATTCACCCAAATATATTTATTAAAGGTGGTAGGACTAGTTTATATTGTAAATTTCACATTTAATGACATTAAAACCTTATGTGAATTAATTTATACTTATCATAACCATCTTGATCAATTTATGAAAAAAAATTAACATTTGGATGATCAAGGATGTATACCTTTAACACATTTAGTTATCCATATTTAATAAAGACATTTAATTATTTATAATACTACTCTAAGAAGATTCTTTCATTAGTAAATTCTTTTATAATATTTATCTCAAATTTACATGCGATGATGATTACCCCATTTTATCAAAAAACAAATATTGTATCAGTCGATTTCCATGTTTTACATTGATTTTTTAGTGGAATTTATTAAAAATGATGCCAGTAAAATGGATCCTCCTTTTAAACTAAATTATATCCATTACCATGTTAGGATCTATATTTCATCTGGAAACATCCCATCTATACTAGTAATGCATTTGTAGACTAAATATCATAAAAAATTATTATAATCATATTATATATGACTCTTTGAAATTTGATTAGATTACTCATTTCAAATATATCTATTGGATTATCTCAATATTATTCCTATGGCATCCTAATGTTTAGCTTTTTCTACAATGTTATTATTAAAATAAAATATAATCATTGGTCCCCAAATTGTTATGTTATCCATATTACATGACTTCCTTATAATAGATAAATTAAGGGTACCATAATTGGGATAACAAACTAGGTTGGATGATCACTACCAAATAAATGATTTATTTGTAAAGAATATTATACACATAATATTTATTAGAGATTTATTAGCATGCAATTATCTCATGTTGTTTCATCTATATGTATGCATTATTTTATTGATTTTTTGAGTCACTATTTTATCCAAAAAATTATTTTCTAAAAAATATTTTGAAGTTACCATAATAGAATAGTGATTCTTTGATGATTGGGGGAATTGTTGGGTATTAGAGATCAAATAATCCACCCCATTAACTGAATTGATAATGGTTGTGTGTTGACCTCAATTGAGACATGGACCAAATAGAATTAATCTCACCCCAAGAGTATTAATAAAATTTTAAACACAATTATATTATATGGTTTGGTGTGATGAAAACCATCATATTATATGAATTTTATTACTAGATACATTAGAAATATAAGTTAATTATATTGGAAGTGTTCTAATGTTTTATTTATTGAGAACATGCTCTGGGGTGAGTTAGAGTCTCTTTCTAGTTGAGAAAATATTAAAAGTAATTGAGTTTTTCAATTATAAACAATATTATGGAATTAAGCATCATGTTACATTATGGTGAAATTAATGTAGATTAATAATTTTACAACATTACAATATCACATGTTATAGATGAGTTAGTTTTACAATAAAGGGATTAAGATAGAGGTGTATCAATACACAATTTAATATATTATATCTCGAGAAGTGTTTATTTGATATTTTATAGTGTCGGTCATGTCATGATGCTCAATCATTGAAAAACGGGGTTTCACTAGTTTTGTAGAAAGGTGTCTTAAGTTTCAATATAACTACACATTCTATAATTAGATAACATGCACTAAAACATATACCTATAAGAATTCAATTCTTTATAGGATCTAAGGAAAACAATACTTGAAACACATAGAAGATGTATGTTCTTGATATATCTTTCACAGTAAAACATTGATATTGTTGTGCTGAGAACCCCATGTTTTAGAATAAGTCTTATAGAACCTCACTTATTGAACAAGGTTCAGAAATTCAAAAATATGAATCGTTTGATTTTATTTTTCAGATGATGAATCTATACTCTAATTCATCACACCAAAACTCCGTAATCACACAAAATATTTTGGAACACACATACTAGTAGATGAAAAAAAATAACCCACACTCATACAAAATAACAATGGGTTATAAATGGTTAATACTTATACAAACACCATTAGAGAATAATCCATGATTTTATCAAAAATTAACTAATAACAGAATAATTTTTCCATTAAAAAAATTTGTCACACTCATTAACTTATATATTAAACTAGATGGTTGATCAAGTTTGACCAACTTTTTACTTTTGTGGTTATCCCTCCTCTAGGTCCAAGACATCGAAAGAATCACCACCACAACTTTTTACCCCTGTATAACATTGTAGGAAATTAATTTTACTCTTATAATACACTAATAATAATATTACAAAAATATTTTACTAGAATGAGTTGTTTATTATGTATTTAATTCGAGATACTCAGATTCAATCCAATCGATTATTGATATATTCCCTCATTCAAACTCAACAAACACAATTTCTAGCACCTACCACTATATCCATAATTACCTAGTTCTATTCAACTGCCACCATATAATTCTAGATAGAACATCTTGAAAACAATCACATTTAATAACAATCCATAAATATTCAAAAAAATAGTTTCCTCAACTAACATTTTAATCTCCCATTGGAATAATATTTTTGATGAATTGACACCATGTCCTTTAGATCACTTATGAAATTATAAATTTCCTTCTTCTAGAAGAAATATTGATTGAATCTAATTTTATATTCTCTCAATCACCAATGTCCAATTCAGGTATTTCTTGGCCTCATCCTTTCTTGAAATATGATATTTTTTTGTATATTACCACAATTCATCTAGTCATCGGTCTTGTATAACTCCATCAACTTATCTTTCATAATATTACTAATGAAGTGATATATTACAGAAATGTGTTTCATATATGAGTAAAAAATAATTTTTTTTGATATATTGCACAATGACTATCAAATAATGTCATAAATTTACATTTATTCCTTCTGAGTGCATCTAATAGGACCATTTCCCACAGTATCTTCATTTATGAATTTGTTTCCCAACATATGTTTCTTCATTTTTTGATAGTGTAACTACCCGATATTTTTTACATATTAAATTTTTATTGTTCCTTTATATATAATCACAAACCCATTTGTACTCTTTTGTTCTTCCTCATCTCCTCTAACTTCAACATCAAAACACCCATATAATAGTTCTCCCCCTCTAAAACATAATTCATGACTTTATAAACCATAAAAATACTATAGTGTCTACTTTTCCACATCTGTGTTGTCCTTTTACAGATATACCATGAAACTACTAAAAAATACAACATCAAAACATAATTATTGCCCTATAAACAAATTTCATACAAGAAAAAACTAACTACAGTTTAATATGCAATGTTTTCAATATAATCCAAAAAATCTTCAATTTTTAATTCATTTTTTAGATATTATGAAAAATATAGAAAATGGGTTAGATGCGTGGATGGAACCAGACATCCCAAACCATCCTAATACCTTATGGGTATACACTGAAACTGAAAAGATAAATATTACATTCTATAGTCCCATTAAATCCTCATCCACAAAATCAATTTAGATTCAATGATATCACGTATCTCAGACATTCATGATATCTCAAACATCAAATCATCAATTAGTGACAAATTCGCACTCACAACAAGTAAATCGTCAACATAAAAGAGTAGTATGATGAGTTTTTCATCAGAATACACTATAAAATAGTAGTAATGATCAACACTTTATTGGGAAAAAAACTAATTCTACCCAAAAGCATCAATATTATAGTTTCATTACATGGGTGCATACTTTAGCAGATCTGAACATCATTTTACCGTTCACACAAGTTCACCCATTGAATTTTTCCTAAAACCTTCTTGTTTATATAAATAAATTCCTGTATCTAAATAGTTATTAAGAACATCCATCTTCATTTATAATTATTTGAGATATATACCTTCTTCTACATACAACCTATGAAATATTGTTATCATTGTGTTATTAAAGGTTAGATAAAATATTTTATAAAAATCCACTATATAGAAACTAATATATTTCATAATGAAATTACATTATGAGTGAATAAATTATTTATTAAGTAATTTAGTTATAGAAAACATATGAATGATATTTCATTTTTTATTTTATACCATTATTGAATATGGACATTATTTTTTGGGCCTTAATAGACTGTTAAGCATCATAACTATTTTTAATAAACCCATTCTACTTTGATGGTTAATATTATTATATACTAACTGTTATAATAAGATCTAATTAAAACATAATGATTAAATAATACTCTCATCTAGGCGAATGATACCTTATAAATCCCATTTGTTATAGCTTCAAAGAGAGATAACATCGTTGGGCTTTACCCATAACCATGCAATATCGGGGTTTCTAAAACTAAAACTCATGTGAAACCATTTATAAGATAATTTCATTCTTATATATATCACCTTCCAAACCATGTTCACCTAACTACCCCAAGAATATACTAGGATTGAACAGATTACCTTTAGGGAACACACCGACATAATATGGGTTTATGTATCTTGGCCCTAGTATCATGAGTTTTTTATTTCCTTTTTTGAAAATAACTATTATATTGATTCCTTTCATTATTAATATATATATATATATATGATTACATAATGATTTTGATAAACATTATATTAAATTATGAAGATACAAAAATTTTACATTTGGAAAATATCTAGAATCAATTTAAAAACATTTTTTGATAAACTCAAGTGTTATGAAATAAATAAGATTTTAAAAATATTTCTTAATTAAATAATATTTAATAAAATAAAAATGATAATATAATTTAATGAATTCAAATGTAATATTTATAATTTCAGAAAATTATTATTTTCCTAAAATGTTGTACCACAAATAAATAATTATGTTTTTAATAGATTATGTTACAATATTTGTATCATTTATATGGTAAAATAAATATCATTATTGAAATCGTTACATTGAAAATAAATAATGGTGAATTTTTTATAATTATTTGGGAATGTTTTTTTGGGTAAATATTAACTTTGGTATAAATAAATAGTACGTATTATGAGGTCATAATAGACCAAAATTGATTTGATAAATAATATAAAAATCATCCTTGAATAAAAATATGTTCTCTATTTAAAATTATATTTATTTTATTTTATTAATTTATTAAACCTATAATGAATCCTAGAAAACCGATAATATATTTTTATGTTTTAAGAACAATTATTTGTGAAAATGATTCACTTAATCATCTTGATTTTTATTTTTTATTTTTTTTCTTTCATAACATAATTTTATAATGGCAATCACTATTAAATTGTAGAAACCATGGGGAAAATCATCGTTTATCCTTTCGTTTTGTTAATGTTCTTACATAGAGTTCATAACCACAGTTTAGAAATTTAAAAAAAATTCCATAGTGTATTGATATATATACCCAAAAAACCTCTAAATTGACATACATGAAACCTCATTGATAACTAAGTTTCTTTCCCAATCCCTCTCTAAATCACTCCAAAGGTGTTCCCATTGCCTAAAGAAGATCCTCTATATGTTTTAGAATAAACATATCATTTCAGAGAATATATTCATCCTCCACATTATACAAGTACTTTATTTTAATCATGACATTTAATTTCCAATTTTTCATGTTAATATATGATATTAAAAATATTTTTTCATTCCTTATTATTCCAATGTAATGAGAGAAAACACTTTACACTCATTAATCCATTCCATGGACCTTTATGTACACCATGTATATTGCCAAAATTATTTTGAGATTTTAAATGAAACACTTTTATATTGTCTATACCCATACCCATTTAAACTCACAGGTATTCACCTAGTGTTATATATCCTTCATGAATTAGGTCCATCCTTGTATATAACCAAAAAACATTAATCATGGGATTAAATTTTATTAAATAAGTTCATATGTTTTATTAAATATGTGTAACACAAATAAAGATACAAGATATGAATGTGTCTTCTGTGACTAGAATTATATAGACCGCCAAATATTTAAGTAATGAATTTATCACATGATATATCATGTATAGAACACAAAAGGTTACCCTAAACACACTTTGTTGTGATTTCTTGGTGGTTATCATTGACTTATTTCTAGGATGTAATTATTTATGTTGTTTCCACATTATATGATTCCTTTATGTTATCATATTAGGTCTTGATTAATTTTCATGTTTATGATTATTATCCTTTTATTTCACCATGATTTTATAATTGACTCACATTTTAACATTTATAATTTTATTATTAGATTATTCCTTATTAGGATTTATATCTCACCCTGTTATTATGCATGTGTCAATGTTATCATGTGCAATACTAGGAGTGAATTGGAATGTATGAGAACTTTATAGAGTTTTAAATAAATTTTTTGTATTATTTAAAAAATATAATGAATTAATTATCTAATTTCTCAATGACCCCAGGCCTATTAATATTTTCAAATTTTAGTATGTCTAACAAATCATGACATAAATTGTATGAAAGATATGGGTTATTATAGTGGGATTGGAGGAAATTATAATAATTTAGGGGATTATTCTTATAAAACCACTGTGAAAACTATATGTATAAGACTAAATGTATTAAATCATCCCTAAATATTGTTAATGTATAGATTACGTTTTTGTTTTGATAAAATACATCCTTTTTTAATACTGGGAAGTCAATAAGACTAAGGATCATATGTACTGAGGGGTAATAACATTTAATGGGCTATTTGGGTATCATGTTAACATATAACCTAGTGCATGACAATGTTTCATAAGACTAAAAACTTGGATAAACACATATAAATTCATTAGATTAGGAATTTATGTAATTTATGGTCTATCCCTTCAATCTTCATAGTTTCCCATTTATATGTATAATAGTTTTAAAATTATTATCCCTAAGTCTATTTCTATTAAAATAAATGATTATAACCAGAATAAAATAGTAAAAGGAATGATTATAATTCATTATTAACATGAAATTTTATATATGATTATGGTCATAATCCATCTTTTATATTTCCAAATATTAGTAGAACTATTCAAAAACCACCCCATATGTCACGAACTGGATTTGTTTTCCAAAAAAAAAACAAAACAAGACCATGAAATGCCCAAAGAGAGTTACCTATCCCCACGAGCGGGCACAGGTTCCCATGTATCATAGATTTTGGAATGGGAATAACTTACCTGAGTCTGAATACATAAAACATCAAAACAGAACAATAAACCGAATATAAAAATTCATCCCAAAAAGATTTAAAATATTGAAAATTGAATAAATAGGATTAACTATATAACAAAATGTATAAATACTCATAAAAATAATAGAAAAACATACCCATGTACTCCACACAATAAGGGGTCATTACCCACAAGTTGTCTCCACAACACCGCACCATGGATGGGAACTGACAACCCGAACCTCCATCATAAAAGGCCTTACCTCTACCTATGTCAGACATGATAAATTCTACTTACAGCCAATCGGTGTAGGTAGTGTGTGAGACTAATACCAATAGGATACCACAAATATATTCTATATAGTAAGCAGTACAAGATAATAATCATTCCAAATTTGATAAGCAAGAAGTGGTGGAAATAATTTCTAAATTATTAAACATTTATATGAAAATAGTTTTCATATAAAATTTTATAGTTGTGAAAACTTTTCAATTAAACATGTAATCTACTATAGTTTCCAGAAAAAAACCACCATATTCCAAATATAGATATACCATATTCAATGTTCACTAATCTTGGAAATACCCCTATGCACTAGTTAGTCTTGAGCCCCATTTTCCTCATACCTTGGTGTAATGTAACCATAAAAAATCCATTCTCGTGCATGAGACACTTATAGGGAACATACCCATAACCAAATGGTCATCAAACATCATCAATATAGTTTTTTTCTGTTGTTTTTATCCATTTTCTCCATGAAATATGGATAAAACGCCTCAGGATAACTAACTTGCTAGTAAATATCTTCTCTCCTAGATAACTAGGCTTCACCGATTGTGCTCAAACCATTTTCACATGTTACAAAAATCCATTATCAGATAAAAATATAAGTTCTAGTCATAATAAACTCAAAATAGTATCTAGGTATTTTTTCACCACTTACATCAGGACATAATTCCTTTTGAACATTAATAAAAAACTTCACAAAATTTAACAATGGTTTGCACACATTATCTATGAAAACCCCCCACATTGAACACTATGTGCATACCCATATTCACCAAAACAAAATTTTATTCACTAAAACATTTTTATAAATACATTAAATTAATTATAAAACAACCCAAATTGGCATAACTTATAATAAACATGTAGAACACCCAATTTGACACAAAATTGGTACCTATAAAAATTTCTTAACAAACATCACCAAAAAAATATTTCACAGTATAGATAATAAAAGATAATTTTAAAAAAATTAAATTAATCAAATCTAACTGGTCTAGAATTTCATACACATGGAATCACCTAACACTAGTGTCAAAAACACTAGAATCTTTGTGTGAAAGGTCAACCGCACCACTGCCGCACCACGAGGGAATTAGATAAATCCTAAAATCACAAGAATAAACCAATAAAACCAAGTTAAAAACCTCGTTTAGAATCCCTAATTTATTTATATTAGGAAATTCAATAGTAAATGGACGAAACACTATGTAAATGGAAAAAAACTTAAGAAAATGGGAGAAAGAAAGAAGGAGACACACTTACATGAGGTCTGTTGAGTAAATCACCCCAAATACTCTAGAAGATAAATTTAAAAATAATAAAAAATGAAATTGAGGTTTCATTAAGGATGATAAGGTCAATTGGGAACTAAATTGGTGGAATAGAGTAAAAAATTAATCAGTTATGAAGGAAATAGGTTACCTATTCAAATATGGATGATTTGAGAAATCCTAACTAGTTTTTCCTAATTTGCATTGCATATGACCATACAAGATGGGGAAAATATAATTAAGGTGTTCTTAGTGTCATTTGACTCAGGTGAGAGTTGGAATCACTTATAGAGAAGAAAAATAGGAAAATATATTAAATAAACAAATTTGTTATTTTACTCGAAATGGGCTTCTAGGCTATCCAAATTCTTAAAATAAAAACCTACATTCACCAAGATTATGGATTCCTAAAGGGTAAAAATTGATATTGTGGTTTTAATAGGTTAGGGGAGGAAATTTTAGAAGTGGAATGGGTGAAAATTTTCAATAATGAAAAATTTATAAAAGAATCAAAATTGGTTTTTAAATGGGGAAATGGGCTCACGGTTTAGCCCAAATCATGAAAACTATCCCATACAACCAAAAATACATGTGAAACCCCCAAAAATTTAATAATGTAAATTCATTGAAATGTAACTTTAAAATAAGTCATGGATGTGACATGTATTCCCACCATGAATGAATTTACGCTCTGGAAAGTCAACCTGAAGCTTGATCGAAAACATGAATGGGTACTCCTTCTCAACCCACAACTTCCACTGTAACGACCCAAAGTTTCATTAATGGAAATCCATCATGATATAATTAATGGTCTCTTTATGTTTATATAAAATTTCAACTTCATTGGTTTTATGTTAAGAATTTTGACCATTGTTAATATAGTTGTTGAATAGTGATCACATGATTAACATAAATATAGGGCTTTAACACATCCAATTTTACATAGACAAAAGAAGCAATGACCTCGTCCAGTATAATTTCTCCATAAGAAGCCCATTTGTCAGATCTTGGAAAAGAAGTGGTGTCTTTGGGCTTTTCTCTTGACCAAGCCCAAGCTGAGCTTCATCTTGTCAAGCTCGAACGTGACCGTCTATGGGAAAATTGGAAGTTGATTGAAATTACCACTCGAGCGATGCTATCCGAGCCACCCCAAGAGTTTGTCACCATCTCACACCTTACCCTTAGGTCTAATTCAGCTGTTTTAAGGGGTTATGTAACAAATAAGTAGTACTATGTTCATGTACATTATTTTTTTATATAATAATGAATCTAATTTCTAGTCATTTTTGATACATTGTAAATAGTTTTTAAAGTACAAATAGTGTTTTTTGTTATTATTTATCTAAGAAATATATTTTATTAAATTAAGGTATTTTTGAGTTAAATAATATTTTAATAAAATATTATTATTATTTTTAAATTAATTTTTATATAATATAAATGATCTTATAATTTTTTGAATGAAATTATAATTTTTATTATGGTTTGAAATCCATTTCTCTCCAAACCTGTGAATTTTCAATAAATGTATGTTTTTATTTTAAAAGTTAAAATTAACATATATAGAAAATTATTTAGATAAAATAAATGATATTTTTGGAATCAGGATGTCGAATTTATCCAACAGTGAATTTTTCATAATTTTCTGAGACAGTCAAATTTTTGAGTAAAAATTAAGTACCGTTTAAATATATAATGTGTTTGATGACATCATAATGATCCAATAGTGATCTAATTAAATACTATAATCTTTATTTTCGGCCAATATATGTTTTAACCTTAAAATAATGTGATTTTGGGTTTGTTTAACTTACTTTTCGAAGCATTAATGGACCCCTCAAGACTTATTCAACACCTTGCCTTTTATAATTAATTTTCATGGGAGTGTGACTCACCTCCACATAAGCAGCCCTAATATTTTAAGAACTTCGTACATTGGCCTTATAAAATATTGTTTTCCTTTTACCTTTTCCAAAAACCATGGGCAAAAACCGTGGGATGGTTTGTGGTTTGTATTAATTTAATATAAGGGGTCCCAAACCTAAATAATAAATAATTCCCTCTCCTTTACTATATAAACCCACCCAAGCTCCCACTTCCTCCTCACTCAAAGCCTTTGGAGTTAGTCCAAACTCTGCCCTACTCTCTCTAGAATCCTCCCAAGGTGCCCCAAGCTCCCAAGAAGCCTCTCAGAAGCCTCTCTCTAGACTTTTGAAGCACACTTCCAAGTAAGGGTTTTTTCTTCCTTTCTCATTTTTGGAAATTTTCTTTAAGTTGTATTAACCTTTTAATTTCAATTATGAATGTTGGGGTATGGTTTCTCACCTCCCCCATAATTCCCTCTTATTGTTTGAATGATGGTATACCCCTTTATCTCTCATTAAATGCCTCCCATATACACCCATTACTATGCCAAAATTCCGAAAGGAACTTCTCTCTCTTCTTTTACATTCAAGCAATAATTTTGTATCATGAATCTAAATTCAATTAAAATTGTTGGTAAATGTATCTATATGACCTAATTACTGTCCATTACAAGTAAATATGATTAGTAACCCCTTTCTCTCTGATCAACAATTTTTATGAATTCTTATGTCACATCGTTACGCTGCCGAAATCACACCGATTTTCTAAGCCAATGTCATTGTGTAGTGAATACCATGCTCATTTCTCCATCAAGGGTATTCACCTTTATGCACATTTACTTATTGATTGTAAAGTTTCATGTATGAATTCCACATTCCTTTATCATGGAATAAATGATTATGTTTTATGAATCCATGTTTTATGATCCATGTGGCACACTTATGCATTAAATGAAATGTTTAAGAAGGGTGCGCCCGAATAGCGCTCCAATGCATTGGGTAAAGTATAGTATCATGATACGTCATGTGCAATGAGTGTTGACTCATGCTATTTCAAGTGAAATTATGGTTTACTTGTACTTTATGTGCAATGAGGATTTACTCATGCTCCATGTGCAATGAGCCTTGGCTCATGCTAATTCCATGTTAAGTGTTGCTGCCACATTTCCATTTTATGATTATCATGCTTTAGCATGACTTTATGTTCATGTTTTTTTATATTCTATATCGATATTCCTATTGTCTAACATTTATTTTACTCTTCATGTTATTCCATGTGTCCTCTATTACTGGGCTTTATAGCTCACCCTTTTCTTATGCATGTCCTCATGTTATCCCATGCAATGCTAAGTACGAGGGGATGTAGTGGTCATGTAAAGGAAGTTTTCAATAAAGATGTTGTATTTAACGTTTTAAGTTATTATGTAATGGTCCTAATCCCCAAAGACACTAAACCTCTAGATCTTTTTTGTTGTATCAAGTGAAGTTTTATGTAGTAAATCATGTTTAAGTTTGTAATAAAATCAGGGTTGTCATAGTTGGTATCAGATGATAGGTTTAGTTATTTTTGGGATTAGGAACCCCTTGTAAATCCTTAGAGACAAGGCTAAGTATAATAATAACATCCCTATGTTTTAGGAAGTACTGAGTAAGTGGGTTATCAGACAAATACATCCCAGTCTGGATACGAGCCGGTAGAGGCGGCTCTGGCACAGATGTATCCTTGGGGTAAAACCCGGAAACACCGCTTTGAGCTAGACTCGAACGGGAACTGGTGCACGACAACAAGCCTTGCTGCACTCTTGGTTATGACACTCCCGGGGGATATGTTTTGATAAATTCACAATCTTAGTATGAACCCTTATTAAGGGAAAAAATGACACAAAGAATATATGTTAGAAAGTAGATCATGAAAAGCCTAGATTGAAACCTATATACTCATGAGTTAAGGAAATGAAAGTTTATTTATAAGTCATAAACTTTTGTCTTTGGATTAATCTTTATGTGTTCCCTCTAACATTCCTTTTATTCCAGCCAATGGACAGTAATTGGAGGAATCGGGCTAACTATCGATGTGAAGATCAGTGTGATGACTGTACTAATGATATGCCCAATCCTGTGGGAGTGGGAATCACAAACTTTGTCATACTTATCTCTCAGATAACTCAAGCATTGAATAGAATCATGGGTCAAGAGGAACATTCAACCCCCCCCCCCCAAGAAAGAACAAGTCGCTATAGAGAGCTTCATGAGTCAAAGGCCTCCTACTTTTAGTGGATCATTCGATCCCACGATCGCTGAACAATGGATCAACTCCATTGAAAAGATCTTCTCCATCCTTCAATGTTCTGAACAAGAGAAGGTTATCTTGGATGCCTATCGTATGGAGGGTGAAGCTGATCAATGGTGGATGTTGATCAAAAATACAAAGCCTAAGGAGGAGATCGAGGTGTTGGAATGGTTTTATTTCTGGAAGATGTTTTTCGATAAATATTTTCCATGCACCCTCCGGCTTTAGATGGAAAGAGACTTCCTTTCCCTCAATAAAAATGATGAAGAATCTTTTGGATCGTATGAGGCAAACTTCACAAGGATTTCATGAAACACTTCCGGCTTTGTTGTTACCCCTGAATGCAAGGTTGACCACTTCTTTGGTGGGATGAAGCCTAGCTTGCGGAAAGAATTAGTGATCCGTGACTTCGATAGCTATGAGGAAATTGTCTGATGTTCCCTCATGGTCGAAATGGAGATTGGGGAATCACAAGGGTATCATGGGGACAAGAAGCGTAAGCTGGACTTCAATGCTGGTGGTCCGATGGATAAATCCAACAGTGCTAATAAGATCCAACACCCCACTTTCCAAAAGTGCGGAAAGAAGCACCCTAGAAATTTCATTAAGTGGACGAGAAAATGATTCAGGTGTGGAAGAGAAGGGCACATAGCTGTTAATTGTCGGCAAGAAAGACACACAATTGCGACAGAGGAGTGGAACGCTCTGTTCGTACCTCAACGCGTTGTTCAATTCTACAAATGCAAATAACAGGGTCATATTTCAAATCAGTGCCCTAATCCAAGGGTTTTTGGAGGCGACCAACAACCTCCAAGCCAACAAGGAAGAGCTTTTTCGATCACTTCTTCCAAAGTGAACCCCAACAACGAAGTGGTGACATCTACGCTAGTTATTCATTCAATAATATCGAACTTACTTTTTGATTCAGTTTCTACACATTCTTTTATATCTTGAAAGTTTAGTAGAACAATCCCAGCACCACCACAAATCATGGAAGTAAAGATGTTGGTGAGTACGGAAAATGGGGCAATCATTGCAACCCATGAATATAAGTCCTCCTCTGTTATAGTATTTGGATTGAATTTCCCAGCGAACCTTTTCATACTCCCTCTAGTGGAATTTGATTTAATTGTTGGCATGGATTGGCATTCCTTATATAGAGCCAATATAAATTGTCAGGAGAGGGAAATCACACTCCATATGGAAAATCGACCCCTGATTCTTTACAAGTGTCAGGAGGAAGATGAATCTATTTTAGCTCCATTATCTCAATCATGGATATTACTACCTTATGAGTATGTGTATCTGGCTCAGATGATTGAGTCCAAGGAAGAAACCATCCTTGAAGAAATTCCCATTGTGAGGGAATTCGCTGATGTGTTTCCCAAGGAACTGCTTGGTCTTCCTCCTAGAAGAGATGTTGAGTTATCAATTGAACTTATACTTGGGGAGCTACCAATATCCATGACTCCATATATAATGGCTGTTTTTGAGCATGAAGAGCTGAAGAAACGGGTACAGGAGAATCTGGATAAAGGGTTTATACGCCCAAGTGCTTCACCATGGGGTGCACCAGTCCTCTTCGTCCAGAAGAAGAATGTGTCAATGCGGCTCTGCATCGATTATCGTGAACTTAGAAAAATCACGATAAAGAACAAGTATCCTCTCCCAAGAATCGATGACTTGTTTGATCAGCTACGTGGAGAACAATACTTCTCCAAGGCTGACTTGCGGTCGGGATATTATCAAGTAAGGGCGAAGAAGGAAGATGTCCCCAAGACTGCTTTTCATACAAGATACGGGCACTATGAATTCATAGTAATGCCTTTCGGACTCACCAATGATCCAGTAATCTTCATGGACATAAGGAATAGAGTCTTTAGTTATTACCTAGACAAATTTGTGGTAGTCTTTATAGATGAAATTCTAATATACTCCAAAACCAATGAGGATCATGAGGAGCATTTAAGAACTATACTGGAGACATTGCGCAAGGAGAATCTCTATGAAATGTACAAAAAGTGTGAGTTATGGTTGAAGGAAGTCTCATTATTGGGCCATATCATCACAAGAAATGGGATATCTGTGGACCCCTCCAAAATAGATGCAATTGAGGGATAGCCGAGGCCAACATCGGTAACGGATATCCGTAGCTTCTTGGGGTTAGCTGGATATTATGGACGATTTGTGAGAAATTTATCATGATTGTCCAACCCTCTTACCAAGCTAGCTCTAAAGGTAGTAATGTTTTATTGGAGTGATGAATGTGAATAATGCTTCAAGGAGTTGAAAAGGAGGCTTATCACTGCGCCCGTGCTCACTTTACCCACAAGTGGGGAACTTCTTGTGGTATTCAGTGATGCTTCAAAGAAGGGCTTAGGCTGTGTGCTGATGCAGAATGATAAAGTGATATCCTATGACTCAAGGTAGTTGAAAATACATGAGCGAAACTATCCAACACAGGATCTGTAGTTGGCGGCTGTGATCTTTGCCTTGATAATCTAGAGGCATTATCTCTATGGAGAGAAATGTGAGATATATACTGACCACAAGAATCTTAAATATATATTCACACATAAATAGCTTAATATGCACCAGAGAAGATGGATAGAGCTCATCAAGGATTATGACTGTTCAATACATTACCACCCTGGGAAAGCGAACAAGGTGGCAGATGCCCCAAGTAGAAAGGATCCAGCGATTCTATCAATGATGAGAATTGAGAAGGATCCAATCTTCTTAGACTTGATGAAGATGGACATGGTAATCATAGAGAAGGTAACATCATCAATCCTTTCATAAATGATTTCTCAACCATATCTTTTGGAAAGGTTAAAGGATGCTCAAAAGAATGATCTGGGAATTCAGGAAAAAGTGGAAGCTATCAAAAAGGGGAAATCCTCAGAGATTAATGTTAATGAAGAAGGAATTGTGAGGTTTCGGAAAAGACTATGTGTTCCATCACGTCCGGAGCTGAAGAAGGAACTTTTGGATGATGCAAATAGTTAAAATTTTTCTATTCACCCAGGGAGAACAATGATGTATCGAGATATCCGAGAAAACATTTGGTGGGAAAATATGAATATGGAGATCACTGAATATACATCAATGTTCCTGGTGTGTCAGAATGTGAAGGCAGACAAGAAGAAGTCTTAAAGGATGATGCAACCATTGCCCATACCAGAATGGAAATGGGAGAACATCACCATGTACTTTGTCACCAGACTTCCAAGGACATCCTAAGGCAACAATGCATTCTGGGTTGTGGTGGATCGTCTTACAAATACTGCACACTTCATTGCTATTCATGAAGATTTCTCATTGGATCAGCTGGAATGGATATATATCAGAGAAGTGGTAAGGTTTCATGGAATACCACTATATATTTTGTCTGAATGAGATCAAATATTCACCTCTAGGTTTTGGAAGAGTCTTCAACATGATCTGAATACAAAACTGAACTTCAGTATGGCCTATCATCCTCTAAATGATGGCCAATATGAGCGGACTATCCAAACACATGAGGATATGTTGGGAGCCTGCTCAATGGACTTTAAAGGAGGATGGGATCAACATCTTCCTCTTGTTGAGTTCTCTTATAATAAAAGTTTCCACTCGAGCATCCAAATGGAACCATATGAAGCCCTGTATGGGAAAAGGTGCATAACACTAGCATTTTGGGATGAGGTCGGTGAACATAAGCTAATTGGACTAGAAATGGTCGAGGAAATGATAGAGAAGGTGGAAACCATTCAGCAGCATATCAAGGTAGCTCAGAGTCGACAGAAGAGTTATGAAGATAGCCATCGATGGGACCTTTAGTTTAATGTTGGAGACATGGTTTTTGTACGCATATATCATTGGAAGAAGGTCATGAGGTTTGGAAAGAAAGGGAAGTTATGTCCAAGGTACATCGGCCCCTTCGAGATTCTTGATCGTGTCGGGGCTGTGGCCTATCGACTAGAACTTCCACCTACTTTGGACAAAGTATATGATGTATTTCATGTATCCCTCTTAAGGAATTACATACCAGACCCTTCACAGGTAATCTCTTCTGAGGTGGTTCAATTGAAAGATGATCTTTCTTATGAGGAGCAACTAGTGAAGATCTTAGATCGTAGAGAAAAAGTTCTACGAAATAAGACAATGCCCCTCGTCATGGTGTTGTGGAGAAACCACAAGTTTGAAGAAGCGACTTGGGAATCGGAGGATATGATGAAGCTGAGTTACCCACATTTATTTTAGTGTGGGAAAAGGAAAATTTTGAGGGCGGAATTTCTTAAGGGGGGAATATTGTAACGACCCAAAGTTTCATTAATGGAAATCCCTCTTGATCTATTTAAATGTCTCTTTATGTTTATATAAAATGTCAACTTCATTGGTTTTATGTTAATAATTTTGACCATTTCTTATATAGCTATTGAACAGTGATCACATCATTAGTATAAATATAGGGCTTTAACACATCCAATTTTACTTAGATAAAAGAAGATATGGCCTCGTCCAGTAGAATTGCTCCGTATGAAGCCCATTTGTCGGAGCTCGGAAAAGAAGTGGCATTTTTGGGCTTCTCCCTTGACCAAGCCAATGTTTAGATTCATCTTGTCAATCTCGAACTTGACCGTCTACGGGAAAAGAGGAAGTTGATTGAAATTACCACTTGAGCGATGCTATCTGAGCCACCCCAAGAGTCTGTCACCATTGCACACCTTACCCTTAGGTCTTATGCAGTTGTTTTAAGGGGTTATGTAACAAATAAGCAGTACTATGTTCATTTAAATTATTTTTTTATATAATAATGAATCCAATTTCTAGTCATTTTTGATACATTGTAAGTAGTTTTTAATGTACAAATAGTGTTTTTAGTTATTATTTAACTAAGAATTATATTCTATTAAATTAAGGGATTTTTGAAGTAAATAATATTTTAATAAAATATTCTTATTATTTTTAAATTAATTTCTATTAATTATAAATTATCTTATGATTTTATGAATGCAATTATAATTTTTATTAAGGTTTGACAGCCATTTCTGTCCAAACCTATGAATTTTCGATAAATGTTGGTTTTTATTTTAAAAATGAAAATTTACATATTAAAAAAATTATTTAGATAAAATAAATGTTATTTTTGGAATCTGGACGTCGAATTTATCCAACGGTGAATTTTTTATAATTTTTTGAGACAGTCAAATTTTTGAGTAAAAATTAAGTACCGTTTAAATATATAATGTGTTTTATGACATCATAATGAACAAATAGTGATGTAATAAAATACTATAATCATTATGTTCGGACAATATATGTTTTAACATTAAAATAATTTGATTTTGGGTTTGTTTAACTTACTTTTCAAAGCATTAATGGACCCGTCAAGACTTATTCAACACCTTGCCTTTTATAATTAATTTCCATGGGAGTGTGACTCACCTCCACATAAGAAAAACCTAATATTTTAAGAAGTTAGGACTTTGGACTTATAAAATATTTCTTTATTCTTCCCTTTTCCAAAAACCATGGGCAAAACCATGTAATGGTTTGAGGTTTGGATTAATTTAATATAAGGGGTCCCAAACCTAAATAATAAAGAATTCCCTCACCTTTCCTATATAAACCCACCCTAGATCCCACTTCCTCCTCACTCAAAGCCTTTGGTGTTCGTCCAACCTCTTCCCTACTCTCTCTAGAATCCTCCCAAGGTATCCCAAGCTCCCAAGAAACCTCTCACAAGCCTCTCTCTAGCCTTTTTATAAACACTTCTAAGTAAGGGTTTTTTCTTCCTTTCTCATTTTTATCAATTTTCTTTAAGTTGTATTGCCCTTTTAATTTAAATTATGAATGTTGGGGTATGGTTTTTCACCTCCCACATACTGACCTCTTATTTTTTTAATGATGGGATGCCCCTTTATCTCTCATTAAATGCCTCCCATATACACCCGTTAGTATGCCGAAATTCCGAAAGGAACTTCTCTCTCTTCTTTTACTTTCAAGAAATAATTTTGTATCATGAATCTAAATTCCATTACAATTGTTGAAAAATGAATCTATATGACCTACTTACTGTACATTACATGTAAATATGATTAGGAACCCCTTTCACTCTCATCAACCATTTTTATGAATTCTTATGTCACGTCATTACGCTGCCGAAATCACACCGATTTTCTAACCCAATGTCATTGTGTAGTGAATACCATGACCATTTCTCAATCAAGGGTATTCACCATTATGCACATTTACTTATTGATTGTAAAGATTAATGTATTAATTCCACATTCCTTTATCGTGGAATAAATTATTATGTTTTATGAATCCATGTTTTATGATCCAAGTGGCACACTTATGCATGAAATGAAATGTTTAAGAAGGGTGCGCCCTTATAGCGCTCTGATGCATTGGGTAAAGTATAGTGTCATGATATGTCATGTGCAATGAGGTTTGACTCATGATATTTCAAGTGCAATGAGGGTCTACTCGTGATTTATGTGCAATGAGGATTTACTCATGCTCCATGTGCAATGAACCTTGGCTCATGATAATTCCATGTTAAGTGTTGTTTCCACATTTCCATGTCATGATTATCATGCTTTATCATGACTTTATGTTCATGTTTCTTATATGATCTATTGATATGCCTATTGTCTAACATGTATTGTACTCCTCATGTTATTCCATGTGTACTCCCTTACTGGGCTTTATAGCTCACCCTTTTCTTATGCATGTCCTCAGGTTATCCCATGCAATGCTAAGTACGAGGGAATGTAGTGGTCATGTAAAGGAAGTCTTCAATAAAGATGTTGTATTTCATGTTTTATGTCTTTATGTAATGGTCCTATACCCCAAAGACACTAAACCTCTCGATCTTGTTTATTGTATCAAGTGAAGTTTTATGTAATAAATCTTGTTTAAGTTTGTAATAAAAGCAGGGTTGTCATATCCAATCCCATGTTTCATGGACAACATTCCCGTGCTTCCAAAGGACCCAAACAAGTATAATATACATTCCTCGAAGAACCATATCTTAATAAACAATTCATATTTGTCACTCAAAAATAAAAAAAAAGAGGTTCTATATCCAACTCCTCCCAATTTAGTAAATGGGATGGATCTTGGTTCTATTTCTACAACTGGGAGACAAAGAAGACATCATGTATGGATGTCAACTTAGAATTTAAGGCCAAACTATATTCCACCTTTCCAATATTCTCAGTGATCTCAAAAGGTCTGACATACCACGACATCAAATTCCCTTACTTTCCAAATTGACGTTGGCCCAGACGAGGGGCCACTTTCAAGAATACCCAGTCACCCAAAAAAACATTAGGTCTCAACACCACTATTTAGCATTTGATTTATAGTGAATCTTAGTTGTCAATAAGAATTTCCCAATAAAAGTGACCTTCTTATATGTCTCATACACTAGACTCGGCCCCAGTAGTGAGGTCTCACCTACCTCATCCCAAAATAGGGGGTACAAACAAGGTCAACCATAGAGAACCTCAAAATGAGCCATTTTAATTGAGGATTGGTAGCTTTTATTGTAAGAAAAGAAAACCAATACCAAATGGATATCCTAGAAACACCCAATGTCTAGAACACATGCATGGAGCATGTTCTTCAAATTCTGATTTTCCTTCCCTATTTGACCATCTGTTTGAGGATGTTATGTCATGCTCATCTTAATCTGAGACCCCAAGGCCTTCTTATGGCCTTCCCAAAACCAAGAAGTGACACGAGGGTCCCTATCTAAGGAAACTGCTGATGGAAGACCATGGGGCCTTATCACCTCCTCAATATACAAACTGCCCAACTCATCATCTTTAGTAGTATCTCTGATTAGAATGAAGTGGGCTGATTTGGTCAGATGATCAATCACCACCAAAATGGAATGATTACCCCGAGGTGTACGAGGCAAGCCAATAATGATGTCCATGGAAACCTCATCCCACTTTTTTGTAGGAATTGGTAACAACTGGGGTAAACTGGAGGGCCTTTGATGATCTACATTCACATGATGGAATGTGTAGCATGTCAACACGAATTTTGTGATGTCTCATATCATACCAAGCCACCAAAACTGCTAACTGACATCGTAATACATCTTGCTGGAACTCAGATGTATAGACCATTGACAATGGTGGCAATCCCACATCACCACCTTCCGTAGAGATAACAGCACTACTAAATGGCCCGTGAAGCATAGGATTCCATTGGGAGATGATAAAAAATTAGAATACATCTCCGCACTATGAAAAAACTTCTTCTACCACTAATTAAACTCATCACTAGGATTCTCCCACTGAATTAACTCCACCTGAGAAGGATTCAACTAAAATATCACCAAGAATGCACCCCCATTTTTCTCCTTGGTCTCCCCATGCATCTGAGCAAAGAGTGCCATCAGATTCCTCTCATCACTAAACTTCCTCAAAGCCTACACTGAGACTCTTCTACCCAAGGCGTCAGCCACCATGTTACCCTTTCCTTGGTTATAATCAAGGTCAATGTCAAACCCATACCATTACTCAATCCAATGATGTTGCGTCAGGTTGAGGTCCTTATGTGAGCAGATATAGGCCATGATTTTGTGATCAGAGTAGACTTCAAACATATCCCCCAAAAGGTAGTGATGCCAATTCCTCAAAGCATGCATCACAGCTACCAACTCCAAGTCATGAGCCGGGTAATTCATTCTGTGTGGTTGAAGATGGTGAGATATAAACACCCCCACAAGATCATCCTACATAATCACACACCCATGATCCATACCTGAAGCGTCACAATACAAAACATACCCTTTTTCTGCATCTGAAAAAATAAGAATGGGGGAGGTACTCAACTTCAACTTCATCTCCTCAAAGGATTCATGACATTCTGGTCCCAATACAAAATTCAACCCTTTTTAGGTGAGCGCGGTAATCGGTGAAGCAAGCTGAGAGAAATCCCGAGAAAACCGCTTGTAATAACCAGCCATGCTAAGGAAACTATTGATCTCCAACATGTTCTTAGGCTTCTCTGATGACATAACCACACTTATCTTTACATTGTACAATAAAATACCTTTCTCTGAGATCACATTCCCCAGAAATTTCACCTCCCTAATCCAAAAAGTTCACTTGGAAAACTTTTCCTAATGGCGATGATCACGAAAAGTGCCTAGAATGATCTGTAAGTGATTATTATGTTCCTCCTTGAATCTCAAATAAATGTGGATGTCATTAAAAAATACCACAATAATAGAATCAATATTGTGATGGATCACCCTATTCAGGAGTGTTATAAAGACCCCTTGATCATTGGTCAATCGAAAGGGAATGACCAAGTACTCGAAGTGGTATTACCTACTTCAGAAAGCTATCTTTGGGATCTCTGCCTCTTTCACCCTGAGTTGATGATAGCCTGAATGTATGTATATTTTAGAAAAACAACTCCACCCCCCCCCCTTGAAACTAATCGTACAATTCATCTATTCAAGGAAAATGACATTTGTTCTGGATTGTTACCTTATTCCGCTTCTGGCATTCAATGCACAATCGGAGGGATCAGTAAACCATTTTCATGAACAACACTAGAGTGGCCCAAGGAGGGATGTTCATGAAAATAAATCCATTGGATTATAGGTCTTCCACCTGTATTTTTTGTTCCCTCAACACGATTGGTGCCATGAAATATGAGGGAAGAGATATCAGCTTTGTTCTCGGTGACAGGTCAATCGAGAACTCCACATCCCGCTCCAGGGACAATCCTGGAAAATCATTTGGAAATACCTCCAAAAAAAAGTCCACTACATGAGGTAGTTAACCATTAGGAGCATGACTATCATCCTCTATCCCGAGCAACGATAACCGGAAAACAAGATCTCCCTACTCTGGGAGTGGAGGTCCCACACGACTCGACCTAGGATCCCGTTCCCCATGAAAAACCTAACGAATCCCATCAGGTGTTGTGAAACTCACTCACCAACTATATCAATCAATGTACATATGGATTTATACTAGCCAATCCATTACAATTATTATGTAAAATAAATCCATATCTAATACCAAGAGTTCCCACTCCATCTCAACCACTGACACGGAAATTGCACATGATGAGCACTTAAGACCATGCTCCTTCTTTCCCAGTAGCATCACCAACTCCATCGCAAAAGATTACAACTCAATAGAAAATTTATGCATGTTCAAAATATGGGTTGAAATGATTGAAACAGAGGCACCAGTCTCAAAAATATCTTCATCTATAGAAGATGTATTCAAAATAGTACCTTGAACTGTAGATGGTCTGGCATCTGATCGTACTTGTGCCTCCTTCATCGCATTGAGATGTCTAGTCTCTACCTGAAGATGACCACTAGTCTATGGCTATGACCTAAATTGTCTATTCCCAAATGATGACCCACCTTACCACCATGGAAAGTCAATCAAGATCCCCCCATACCCGATGACTCTAAATGGGATGGAACTCCTCTTAATTCCACTGATCCATACCTTATCTGATGTATACATTCCACCCATAAAAATATAGGTAAGTGACCCATAACTTAAAATTGATAAGAAATATATAGAGGAAGTGGTCATGATGGTCGGAAGTGCCCCGGCCTCCCACACTGGTGGCACATGACAAATCTCGCATCAGAATCCACAGATGAAAACTGCCTAGAAAAGTGTCCTGAACTACCACTTCCCTTATTCCTCTACTCCTCTCACTTCCTTTTCATCTACGAAGAGCTTACACTACCCACTAATGATACTATCATAGAGAAAACATCCATCCATTTTTTGTTCAATCTCCACCATACATGACTGGTCAACCACCTTATCATAGGTCCTCAACTTAAACAAGAAAACAAAGGAGTATATCTCTGGATGTAATCCTTTCAAAAACTTCTCATCCATCGCTTTCTTATTGGATAAGATTTATGGAGCATACCAAAATAGTTCAACAAAACCTTTGGCGTACTCCATCACAGAAATATTACCCGGAACATGATCCATGAACTATTGGGATCTAGAGTATGCCAACACTTCAGGTCAGTACAGTTCATTGAAGATGACCTTGAAATCTCCTCAGCACATCAAATCATTCTTTTTATTTTGAAGTACTGATTCCCAGCACCTACGGCTGGGCCCCTAAAACAAAAAAGGGTCACACTTCAACATGATCTCCTTGGGTGTGTTGAGGAACTTGAACATGTGCTCGATCTTTTCGTGCAATTCCTCTACTTCCTGGGGTTCTATGCTACTTAAGAATGTAGGAGGCTTGTTTTTTAAGAACTCATGGGGCTTGTCCTTCCTAGGACCAGTCTCATCCTCTCTAAAAAGAGATTGAACAAGTGACAGTACAATTACTAGAGCATGGATAGATCGAACCACTGCCTCTAGTAGCCTTTAATCAATCAATGATGGAGAACTCTCTATGGCTTTAACCTATGGGTGCATGAGAGGTTTCCGAGGAGGCTTGTTTATACAAAATAAAATAGTCACAAGAACAAAAATCAGTACAAAAACATGGAAAATTTCATCAATAACATCAAATATAAACAATCCAAACACATTACAATGATAAAAGAAACAATTTTCACACCATCAACTTATGTCCCTGTGTAGTCTCCAGCCCACACGTCTCACTTGGAAGTGAAGTCAAACAAATAATTCCAATTCCCCATGGTGAGTCTAGATATTCAAATAGAGGTGAAGTCCAAGCACCATAATTATGATAAAAACTCTTAGTCCCAATGGTCCTAGCTTCGGTCTCACCCGACTCATCCCAAAATAATAATATAAAACAAAAAACATTAACCTAGTTTTATACCAATTTGTCACGAACTGAATCTGGTCACCAAAGAAAACGACACAAAATCCAACCCGAGTAAATTACATAAGGGTATTACCTATACTCACGGGCTGGAACAAGTGTCTGGGTATCATTGATTTGGGTTTGGGAATGATATACCTAAGTTCAGATACATAAAACATAAAAAAAATTAATAAACTGAATCTAAAAATTCAGGCCAACAAAACCTTAATCAAAATTAAGATCTAAATACATAGGCTACAAAATATAATAAAATTTCCAGAGACACATAAATGAAGCAAAAATATAGCTCCAAGGACTCCACATGAAAAGGGTTCATCACCCACTATTCGTCTCCACGACACCGCACCATGGATGGGAACTAACAACTCGAACCGCCATCACATAAGGCCTTGCATTTACCTGGGTTAAACATGATCATGTCTACATAAACCCAAGGGGTTTAAGTATGGTGTATTATTAATCCCAATATTATACCACCTAGATATTCTATTGAGTAAGCAATACAAGGTAAAACACATTCCAGTTTTCATAAGAATGATGTGGTGGAAATAATTTCTAAAGAATGATACTTTTAAATGAAAATAGTTTTCAAAAATAATTTTCAATCAGTGATAAAATTTCAATAAATAATGAAAGATAATATATTTTCCATCTAAAACCACCATATTCTAATGATAAATATACCCGATTCAATGACCACTAATCTCGGGAATACCCATAGGCACTAGTTAGTCTTAGGCCCCATGTACCACGTACCCCGATATAAAGTAACCATAGAAAAATCCATTCATGTGCACGATCCACTAGTAAGGAAGATTCTTGTAACCTATTGGTCCCCAAAAATCATCAATATAGTTTTTTAGTGTTGTTTTTTCCCATTTTTCTCTGTGAAACATGGATAAAACACCACTGGATCACGAGCATACTATTAAATATCCACCCTCCTAGATACTCGGGATTCCCCCTTTATGTGAAAACCATTTTCACAGGTTACCAAATGCCATTATCAATTAAAAACATTGGTTTGGTTTATAATAAACACAAAACAGTATCTACACACGTTTTTTACCACATACTTAAGTCCATAAAACCTTAAGAACTTCAATAGAATAACATCAAATAAATCTTACAATGTTTTGCAAACAATATCCATGACAACATTTACTATGAAAACTATTTGCATACCCATATTCAGAAAAACCGAATATTCATCACTAAAACATTTTTATAAATCCATTACATGAGTTATAAATCCATTAAATGAGTTATAAATCGACCCCAATTGGCATAACATAGAAAAAAACATGCAAAACACCCAATTGGAGGCAAAATTCGTAACTAAAAATCATTTTCTTAACAACCATCACCAAAACCAAATTTTGTAGCAAGGATAATAATGTAGAGGTTTGTTAAAAATTGAAATTATGAAAATAAAACTCATAATTCATTTTATACACATGGAAGCACCTACCACAACTGTCAAAACCCTTGAATCGTTGTGCGAAAGTTCAACTGCACCACCGCCACACCACAAGGGACTTAGAACAAGATTAAAACTACAATAATACACCATGAAAACAAAGATAAAATAGTATGTTTGAATCCCCACTTGATTTACATTATTCACATCAGGAAGAAATTGAATAATCCCTGAGAAAATGGAAGAAACCCTAAGAAAATGGGAGGAAGAAGGAAGGAGGCCCACTTACTCGATGTATGGTGAAGCAATCACCCCAAACACACCATTATATGAATTTACAAATAGACAAAAATGAATGTGAGGTTATAATAAGGTTGATAAGTTCAATTGACAAGTGAAGTGGGGGAAAAGTGAAAAAACTTAAGGAGTTGTGAAGGAAACAAGTTGCCTCTTCAAATATGGATGATTTGAGATAGTGTTAGAAGTTATGCCATATGTCGTGATGCATATGAGATCCAAAGAGGGGACAAATAATGGAGGTGTGACTAGGGTCAGTGGGTCGGGTGAGAGTTTTAATGACTGAAAAATCATTAAAATTGAATACGATGTGAAATAATATTTTCAAATAACTTGAAATGGGCTTCTGGGTTGGAGTAATTCCTTATAGGAAAACCAAAATCCACCATGATTATGGATTATTAAAGTGCCCAAATTGTATGGTGGTGTTAATAGGTCAAGGGAGGATATTTTTGATGTGAAATGGGTGAAAATGTTGAAAAATAAAATAGTTATAATATATATAAAAAATTGGTTTTTAAATCTTGAAATGAGTTCACGGTTTGTCCCAAATCATGAAAACACACCCTTTCCTCCAAAAATGCATGGGAAACCCCCAAAAAATGAAAGGATGGAAATTAAATGAAATGTAACATTAAATTAAGTCATGTATGTGGCATCATAACATTAATGTCTTTTTTATTTATGATAATAGTAAATGGGTAATATTTTCATCTGAATATTATCAATTATCCCCTATCAATATTCGGGGGTTGAATTTCTCAGTGAACATTGTGATACTCTATTCATTGGAATTTTATGAAATGATTTGTATGGATTTTATTTCATTATATAGAGTCAATATAAATTCGAGGCATAAGTAAATCACTCTTATTACGTTGAATCACCCACCAATTATATACATGTTAAATGAGTTGGATAGATATTCATTGGAATAATCAAAAAATGCTTGGGTATTTCATGATTATGGATTAGTGTATCTAGATTAAATGTTTAACAATAAGGTGAATATTATCCTTGATGAAATTTAAATTTAATAGAATATGAATATGTCTTCCTTGAAGAATTATATTTTCTCTATCCTAGTTGAGTGGTTGAGTTCATAATCAAATTTCTGTAAGGTTCTTTACGAATATCCAAAAATATATATAGAATGGACACTATTAAAACATAAGAAATGAAGAATCCACTAAAAGTGAATATGGATAATGTTTTTATATACCCAATTGATTCACTATGGGGGGAAAAATCCTTTTAATTAAGAAAAAGGATGGATCAATTCACCTCTCCACCGATTATCGTTATCTCAATAAGATCAAAATAAAGAACAAGTAACCTATTCACAGAATGATGACTTATTCAATCAGGTATGTGGATCCTAGTAGTTCTATATGATGGATGTTGAGTTAGGATATTATCATGTAATGGTGATGAAGGAAGATATCCCCAAAATTGAAATTCATATATGGTATTGCTACTAAAAATTCATATTGATGCAATTTGGAATCACTAATACTCAATCTATCATCATAGACATAATGAATGGAGTATTTAGATATTAAAATGAAATATTTGTGTTAATTTTTATAGATTAATGTTTTTATCTGCTCCAATATATAGTAGGAACATGTAGAGAATCTGAATTATTTACTAAATACATTGTGAACAAAAATGTGAAGTACACTATATTTGAGTATTAGATGAATAAAGAAACATTCCTATAGATTTTTATAACTAGAAAATTTACATACCTTGGTCCTTAAAAGATATAGGTAATTTATGGATTTCCAATAACAATATATATGATATATATCCTTTATTTCCATTGTTTTTCTCGGTACTATCGTCATTTTGTGAGAAGATTATCAGGATTTTCAAACCCAATATTAAAGATTACTGAAAAGGTAGTAATTCTTATCTTGAATGATGAATGTGAGGACATCTGTAAAACTTTTATTAAAAATATAATACCTAAACCTATGATCATATTACCAGTCGGTGTGGATGTATTTTTAATATATAGTTATGTATACAATAAAATTATTGGGTTGTATAATCATCAAAAATGGGAAAGTGGTAACATATTCCTCCCATCAATTAATGATCTATGAAAATAACTACACAATTGATGATATAGAATTCACTAAATTTATCTTTAAATTTATGATTAAGTGAAATTATCTATATGGGGAGAACTAAAATATATATATATATATATAATATAAGATCCTCATGCATATATTCATACAAAATGTTCTCAAAATGAGAGAATAAAGGGGGTTTGATCTAATCCAAGACTATGATTTTTCAAACCATTACTACCCTGGAAAGGTGAATAATGTTATTATTATTTGTGTAGAAAGGATCTGACAACATTATCAATGATGAGGACTGAAAGGGTTCCAATATCCAGGGGCATGAAAAGTATGGATATGGGAATAAAAAAAGTGTTTCATCCACCCATACTCTAAAAACTGATATACAATATATTATTGAGAAACTAATGGAGGCCCAAAATAATGATGAGAAGCTATAGATAATAGATTTGAATAATTTGGATTTCTACATCACAAAATATAGAGTCATATGGTTTGGAAACTATATATGAAATCCATATAAAATAACTAAAGAGTAAAAATATGTAAGATGTATATATCAAATCCTTCCATATTTAATCTTGAACCACTGTGTTGTATAAGTATAGGAAGAAAAACAAATTATGGGATATAATGATAATGGATATTAAAAAATATGAATCATGATTCTTATTGTGCCAATAATTCAAGGATAAATAATATAATTATAAGGGTATGATGAAACCATTTTGAATACTAATATAAAAATGGGAAAATATAAAAATGGGTTTGGTAATAAGACTTCCCAGGATATGTAACGTTCATAATTCCATTTGGTTAGTTTTCTATCACCTTAAAAATTCATCATATTTCATTGATATGAACAATAATTTATACCATGACTAAATCATAAATAAACACCAAAAAAAGCAGTTACACTACATGGGGTCCCTATCACTGTTATATCTGATTAAAATATATGATGTAGATTAATTTTATTGAGAATCCTTCAACTTCTATTGGATATAAATCTGAGTTTCATCACTTATTATCACCATCATATGGATGGATGGGTTAATAATACTATTAAACCATACTAGATATGTTGAGATCATATATAATGTATTTTTAAGGATCATAGACTTAGCACCTTACCTTAGGGGAGTACTCTTATAATAAGAGTTTCCATTATAAAATTCAAATTGAACTATAAGAGGAATTTTATAGGAAGTGGGTTTAGACTCTAAAATTCAAGGCTATAGTTGGACAATAGAAGATAATGGAACCTAATCTCTTTTAAGATATTATAGTGACGGTTCAAACCATTTAACATGATATGAAGTCGGTGAAAATTCAAAAGAAATTATATGTGAAAAATCATCAATATGGCCTATATTTTTAGGTATGATATAAGATATTCCTTCTTATATCATTATGGAGATAATTAATAAGGTTAGGGAATATGGGAAATAATAGTTCTATATACCTCATTCACTTTTAGAACCATGATCACATAATTGATGTGGCCTACTCACTATCAATTACACGTAACCTAACTCATGTAAATGATTGGTTTCATGTATCCCTCTTAATAAAGTACATACAATACCTCTCACATTTATTTAATATTGATCTGGTACCTTTAGATAATGATATTTTATATGTGGGGAAACTAGTGAAGAACATAGATCATAGAGAAAAATTTCTACAAACTAATAAAAATCACCGGATCAAATTATTATTGTGGAGCCACAAGTTTGGGGATTTGTTATGAGAACCATAAGGGGATATGGAACTAATGTAACTTAATCTGTTTAATTGTACAAAATGAAATTTCAAGGGAAACATTCCAGAAGGGGTGAATATTTTAATGACTAGAAATTAATTAAATTAATTTTTTTTAAATGAAAAAAATTATTATTAGGTAATGTAGTTATAGAAAATACATATATGATATTTAATTTGAGATTTTATAATGTTATAAAATATAACCTTACTTGTCTATCGAGATTAGAACATAATTAACCGATATATAAAATTCTAATATAGTTTTTGTAAAATTGCCATTTAAATTAGTATATTTTAAGGGTTATAATAAATTATATCTTATATGGATGTAATAATTGATGTCATCTACTAGTAGAATAAAATCCTATGAAGCACTTTTATCGATGCTTCTGAAGGGTATAGTATCAATGAGATTTTCCCTTGTCCATACACAAGATTATGTTCAACGACTAAAAATCAGTTGAAACCCTTTATAGAAGAAGTTAAAACTTTTATATATCACCTTCAAACCATATTCAACAAATGAAACTTGGAAGGTATCTCTATAACACATGTTACCCTTACAAAGTATGCTCTAATAGTATTGGGTTATGTATCCAAACACAAATAGTATTAATTTGTGTGTTTTACATTTAACAAAATAATGATTATATTTATCTCGTACCATATCACTTTATATATATATATATTTATTATACAATTATTGTGATAAAAATTAGATTTTATTATAATGGAATCAAAATTGTGTTTTTGGGAAATATATAGTTTCTAGTAAAACAATATATTTGATAAGTCTATGAGTATTAATAATAATTTTATTTTCATGATATATTATTCTTATTAAATATTTATTTAAATATAAATGATGATTTTTGTTAATTAAGACAAATTTAATTTTTATAAGGGTTTTGAGAATGTTTTTATTATCATAGAAAGTAGATTTATTTATAAAATTTTTTATTATCTAAATTTTGAAATAGTAATATTTGTAAAATTATATTTCTAAAATAAATATCACTTTTTAAATCAGAATTTTGAAATTATCCAATGATTATTAATTTTTAAATTTTCATTATAGGAGACATTTTTTTGGATAGAATTGTGTACAATATAAATATATGTTATGTATTATGAATTCATAATAGCCTAAAATTAGTCTAATAAATATTATAAAAGTCATACATGAACCAAAATTGGTTTTAAATTTTAAATAATTTTACATTTTTTTAATATTATTTATTTTAAAAACCTAATATTTATCTCCACATCTTATATAATATTTTAAGGTTGTAAAAACATTTCTATATGAGCATGAATCACTTACACATCATGAATGGAATCATTTTAATGAGTTCAATTTTTCATTGAATAAAAAATTTAAAACCACTCTTTATTTTTAGAAACCATGGTAAAAAATGGGAAGGCTTTTGTGTTTGATTATTTTATTAGTTATATTCAAAAAACAAAGATTAAAATTTAATAAATAATTTACCTATCTTTTAAAGTAAACTCCCACCCAACATCGCATTCATATTCACTAAAACCCAACTGGGAATGAATTCCCTCTCCCTCACCCAACCAAAATCCATTATAATTTTTTTTCAATTTCTTAATAAGATACTCCAATGTATTATAAAAAACAACTCAAGTGTAGAATTTTAGGCATCCTCCTCTTTATTCAAGTAATATATTTGTATTAGCACTTATTATTTTTAAATTTTCATGTTGAAATATGTTTTAGTCAAACCTTTAATTTTCTTTGTATTCCAAAGTAATGAGAGACCACCTCACTCTCTCATTAACCCCTTCTTTGAACCTATATATGTACCTTTTATGATGATGAAATTATTCTATGATTTTATGTGCCATATTTTTTTGTTATGAATACCCATCCCCATTTCCAATAAATCGTAATCACCTAGTAATACATCTTATTAATATATTTAGGTCATCCATATTTTTTCCCACACTCCGTAATCATGTCATTAAATGATATGAAATATGATCTTATATGTTATTATCTATATAGAACACAAATTCATATATATGACTTGAATGTGAAGTGTGGACCCAATTTTATATTGCCCTTCAATATATTGGGGAATGATTTTATTCCATGAGATACCATATATGGATTATAGATGTCAATCTTAAGAATATTATTTTATGATTTATCTGTAGATAGTCCTTCCATATGAATATGATGTCGTGTTTCATGGTGTTTCCACATTCATATGATTACCTGATGTTATAATATTATATAATCCTTCGATGTTCTTGTTTATGATTCTAAGAATTTTTTCACCATGATATAACCCTTTATTCACATTTACAACTTTTACCATATTATTTTTTTATTACATAATTACTTTTATTTATAGATGAAACCTATCTTATTCATGTCCCCGGGTTATCCCACATAGTATTGATAGTTAAATGTAAAGTTGGGGGAGATTTATGGAGTTTTAAATAAATATTTTAAATCTTATTATGAAGTAAATATCATATGTATCTAATTTCATAGATATTCAAGGCCTCTCTATCTTCTAAGATTTTCATATGTTTAATAACTCATGAATAACACTAAAAACATTGATTTTTAATGTTGATTATTGAGTGGTCTCATGGCAGTTCAAAAAACAACTATGTATTTCATGGACATTAGTCAATTAGACATGCTTGATTTTTTTTCACGGTGTGTTTTTCAAATTATGTTTTTGGAAAAAAATTTGGTACTTTTTTGATTAATTAGATGTAGTTATTTAGTAACTAAAATATCCACTATGAATATAACTTAAATAAAATTAACCCCCACAAAGAATCTAGCAGTAATAATTTTTTTTGCGGTTAATCAGAACTATAACTTAATATAGAAAATAATACTTGTTTAGCGGCAGTTACAAAAAACCACCGCTAAATATATGTTTCTATTTTTTAAAAAATATGTTTAATAAAAAAATATTTAAATATAAAATTTTTTGTCATTGTAATGGCCCAATTTTTTCAATGAAAATTCCCTTCTTATAAATATGTCATAAAATCACATGAAAACACAACATAATGAACTACTAAGTGCTAGGTGACTTTAAACATAAGTTTGTCACTTTTGTGTTTCGAATTTTTAAAATCTGACATACACTGTTGCAATCAGTTTGTTATTTAGACTCCGATATGAAAAACATAATTATTGGTGAATAGTAACCTACCCTTATGAATAGTAACAAACAATTATGAATAGTTATATACCATAATTAATAGTAAAATTACCTATTATAGTATAAAGATAATAATCATGTGAATGTATGATGTACATATATTTTAGAATATGTAAATGAAAGTTTCAAAACTGGGTTTTCATAGTAAATTATGAGTTTAATTAAATAATAAAATAATCATATTTAGAAAATTATTTTAGAAAAATGGATTTCATTTTTGGATTCTACACATCGAAAAATGTATAGGGTAAATTTTGGGTATTTTTCTAAAATACTTGAATTTTTATGAATAGTAAAATACGACAATTTATGATAAATGCTAAATAATGAATTTATTGAGTC
Organism: Viscum album; assembly: GCA_963277665.1. NCBI lineage: Eukaryota > Viridiplantae > Streptophyta > Magnoliopsida > Santalales > Viscaceae > Viscum > Viscum album. The sequence goes on along the minus strand of OY728157.1, from coordinate 231,736,837 downwards.
ATTGATGATGATCTGCTGATGTAAGACCAATTTTTTCGAAGTAACATGAATTTATTACTATTTTTTTCCAAGGAATCATCATTATTTCTGGTCTTGAGGGAAAATAATAAACTAATGATTATAATATTATGAAAACCCTCCTCAACTCCAGTAAAAAACCCCACCACCCCCTCTTCTCATCACAATCCTCAAGCATTATGCCTCATTAATATTCTTCAAAAATATCTCCCCAAGCTCCTACCTCACTTCCAAAATACCATATGCTCTTCAAATTACCAAAACCTCTCCCCTTAAGAGGTTCTCAAAGGAGGAAGTCTCATGAGCTTAATTCCCCTTTCAAATTCCATCATTTCTTTTATGTTCTTTTCTTTTTGTTAATTTCATCACCTACATTCACCCAAATAGTATTATAACTCTAGTAACATACATTTAATGTAATGTTGTTATGATAATGGGATATTTCAATATCTTATCTCCTTTCCCCACCCCTGATTTGAATGAAATGATAGCACCATTTGAGATGTGCTAATTTTGCACCTTCAAGGACAACCGTTTATCAATTTCAATTTTTATCATTAATTATGGTCATAAATCCATTTGTGTTATGGTTGAACCTGATGATTATATATGTAATATATTCAATTTTATGTTCTATAATCCTTTTGTAAAATTGGTATTATGTTATAATGCAAAGAAATGTCTTTGTAATCAAACCCACCGATTAACAAAAAGAGTTGTCACTATGGTTTTATATAATAATTCAACATCACTCTAAGAAACGAAATTAAAATTCAAACTGAATAATATCCTTGATTTTCACTAATAGCATATAACATCAATTCTGGACCACCACTTTCATCTTACATGTTTATCCAAACATGAATATAAGCGAATCAGTCATTAAAACCAAGTAAACAAACGATCTTGAACAATGAAATTGATCCTTATAACCAATCAAAATGGTATTGAATAAACTTAAAAAGGTTATAGTAAATATTTTACATATATAAGACGTTATAATATTATGAATTAATAAACCTAATTTTTTTATTCATGCCATTAATAACAGGTGGAGAATACCAACAGATTTAAGGTTAGGGTTCCTCTTCTTTTCTCTCTTAATCAAGATTGTCCTCTATTCTATGACTTTTTATGTGTAATATAAAATTATGGGGTATGTTTTTACACATACCATATACATATATCATGTTTTAAAAGTGATTTGAAACCCCTTATCTCTCCCATAAATCCTTCTTAGGTACTCCAAACATCATGCTGATAAACCGTGATGAATTCTACCTGAATCTCCTTTGTTGTTATGGGTTTCCGTATCATTCTTTTTATAAAAATGGAATTATATTATCTAATTATGTACATGTTGTAAATGATGTTTAGTTTTAAAAAATTCATTTATTAAGACTCTTTCATCACTCTCCCAAGGGGATATACATTTTTTTAAAATATTCCATCCTTAGAACTTTCTGATAAACACACATGTTTTAAGGGAGCTTCCTACATTTTTTCTGAATTTCAAGCACACTATATCCTCTATTTTAATCCACCATTATCTTTATAAAATCAGTATTTTTATAATTAAATCCTTCGATTTTCAATTATGTTTTTATATAATATATTTTTCTCTTTAATATTCTAAAATCACAATAGTATTTTCCTTATAACCGCACAAAAATGTATCAATGCTATTGTTTCTCAAATACATTTCTTATACGTTTTTAGTTATGTTTGGAACCTCATAAAATGTTATATGCATATTTTACCTTATTAATTCCCATATATTTTCTAATGCCTTTCTTACATGGACCCTTTCATGATACGCCCATTGGTTATTCTTTATGTTATGATTGTGGTACCCGATTCGTTCCATGGGTGCCCTCATGTTTATATATGGTTGATTAGATATGATTATTTATGTGGAATAAAAATTCATGGAAATTTTGTGATGGGTGTTCCCAGATATATCTCCAATTCTTTTTGTAATGTTATGTCTCATGGGATTCGAGTTGAAACAGGATTGGCGGTTAGCCTTGACCTATAATAAAATGGAAAACGGGATTGGAGGTCAACCTTGAGCCTTACTAAAGACATGTTTTATGATTAATCCACATTTATATGATTCCATTTTTATATGATACGATTTTATTTCTTCCATGCATTGGATATAATTATGTAATGTAACCTAACTCATGTTCTTAAGACGTATCTGTATGTCCATTCCCTTATTGGGCTTTTCAAATCATCCCTTTGTTCATGTGTTACCCAGGGAACCCTTTGGAGATGTATGGGATCATAGGAAGATAGGATCTATTTTTGGAGATTAAATACAGAATTTTTTCCTCATTTTTTATGTTTTATGTACCTAGTCTTCAAAGATATTAGAATTAAAGACACTTGGCTTAAACTATGATCTACAATTATGCTTAAAATCATGTAATGTTATATATAAAATTCCTGGGTCTTTATAGTTGGTATAAGAGGATAGTATATTTATTTTTTGAGATTAGGAATAGAGCACCTTAATGAGAACCTTAAGGATGAGACTAAGTATAAAAAACATTCTTAAGTTTTGGTGCGTATATAGAATGTGGTTTATCAATAAAATACATTCCTATTTGGATAAGAGTAGGTAGAGGTGGCTCTGGCATAGATGTATCTAAGGGAAAACCCTGAAAACACCACTTTGAGCTTGACTCAAATGAGAACTGGTGAGTGACAATGGGAATTACTTCACTCTTGGTTACGACAATCCTATTGGATATTATTTGGTAGATTCATGAGCTTAGTACCAACCATAATTAAGGGGGGAAATCCCAAAAGAATATAAGTTAAGAAATAGATTGAGCATAACCAAGATATTAACCTAAGGAAACACATGTTAGGATATAATCATTATATATAAGTTTATCCTTTTATGTTCAATGATATCTTTTTATTCTCAATAACTAAGTATTCAAGACCTCTAATTATATGTTCTATTTCTTAGCTAATGGTAGGAAATAAAATAACACGTTCCGACAACCAATGTGAAAGGAAATGTGAATATTTCCCTAACTATATGTCTGATATTATTGGATAGGTTTCTCAAAACATCATGGTGGAACTTGCCCAACTGGCTCGAGTTATGAACTATAACATGAATCATGTAGAATTACCTAATCCTCCAAGGAAAGATAAAGTTTTTTTAGAATCATTCATGTGTCAAAGGCCTCCCATGTTCAGCAGATCTTCTGATCCCCTCCTCGTGGAATAGTGTATTAATTCCATTGAAAAGAAATTCTCTCTCCTCCAGTGCTTGGATGAAAAGAAAGTTGTACTAGCGGTCAATCATTTTTATGGGGAAGGTGTTGTAAGATTTGGGAAACTATTATGTATACCATACAGTCCAGAGATAATGAACTAGCTATTGAATGATATACATAGATCAACCTTCTCTATCCAACCAGAGAGTTGAAAGATGAATCATGATCTTTAAAAATACTTTTGGTGGGACAATATGAAAAGGAAGATTGCTGAATATACATAAATGTGCTTGGTGAGTCTGTAAGTGAAGGATGAGGGGAAAAAGTCTACGGGGATGATGTAACCACTACACATACCAGCATGTAAGTGGGAGAACATTACCATGGACTTTGTGACTAGACTTCCAAGGACATCCAGAGGAAACAATTCTATATGGGTCGTTGTGGATCATCTTACAAAGACAACTCACATTATTGCTATTTAAGAGGACTTCTCGTTGTATCAACATGCATGGATTTACATCAATGAAGTTGTAAGGATGCATGGAGTACCACTTCTATTGTATTTGATTGTGATCTGATATTCACCTCGATGTTATGAAAATGTATCCAACAATCTCTCTGAACTGAACTAAACTTCACTACGGCCTACCATCCTCAAATAGATTGCCAATCTGAGAAAACTATTCATACACTGGAAGACATGTCGAGAGTGTGTTCTATAGAACTCATAACAGTATGGTACCAAAATATTCCACTAGTTCATTTCTCATACAACAACATTTTCCACTTGAGCATCCGAGTGAAACCGTATAAATACATTTTTGGGAAATGGTTCAAAACACAGACATTTTGGGATGAAGTCGGTGAGCGTAAGCTGCTAGTTCTGGAAATGGTCAAATAAATGGAGGAGAAGCTGAAAACGATTCAGAAGCAAATCAAGGCAGCCTAAGGTCAACAGAAAATTTATGCACACAATCATCGATGAGACTTGGAGTTTAAAGTTGGGGTCATGTTATTTTTACACATATCTATATAGAATAAGGTCATGTGGTTTGGAAGGAAAGAAATGTTTAGTCCCTAGTACATCGAACCCTTTGAGATTCTTGATCCAGTCAGAGTTGTGGCCTATCAAATGACACTTCCAACTACCATGTTGAAAGTACCTGATGTCTTTCCTGATCCCCTTTTATGGATGTACATAAGAGACCATTCACATGTAATCACTTTATAGGTGGTACAGTTGGAGGACGATCTTTCTTATAAGGAGAAGCTAGTGAAGATCTTGGATAATATAGACAAAGTTCTAGAAAACAGGACTACTCATCCAGTCAACGTACTATGGTGAAACCATAAGTACAAAGACACAACATGGGAAATGGGGGAGGAAATGAAGGAAAAGTACCCCTTCTTGTTTTTGGCATAGAATGTAAAATGAAACATCAAGGGAAAAATTTCTTTAGGGGGAAAGAATGTAACGACACTATTTTTTTTAAATGGGAATTACATTCTTTTAAAAATGTAATAATATAAAATGAAAACATAACATAATGAACTTCTAAGTGCTAAGTGACCTTTAAATGTAAGTTTTTAAATTTTGTGTTTGGAATTTCAAAAATCTGACATACACTGTTGCGATCAGTAAGTTATTTTGAGTTCGATAATAAAAACATAAATTTTTTTAATAGTAATCTTCCCTTATGAATAGTAAGAAACCATTATGAATAGTGATATAACATAATGAATAGTAAAATTACCTATGATATATAAAGTTAATATTCAAGTGAACATCCAATGTACCAATATTTTAGATTAAGGGAATGAATGTTTTAAAACTAGTATTTTAACAGTAAATTATGATTTTAATTAAATATTAATATAATCATATATAGAAATATATTTTTGAAAAATGGAATTAATTTTCGGATTCTACACATCAAAAAATGGATAGGGTGATCTTTTTGGATTTTTCTAAAATACTCGAATTATTTATGAATAGTAAAATACGACATTTTTTGATAAATGATAAATAATTGATTTATTGAGTCATTGATGATGATCTGTTGATGTATGACCAATTAGTTCAAGTTAACATGCTTTTATTACTAATTTTGGTCATGGAATTATCACTATTTATGGTCTTGAGAGAAAATACTAAACTAATGATTAAAATATTATGAAAACCCTCCTCTCCTCCACTATAAAAACCTCTGTTACTCCCTCTTCTCTTCACTATTCTCAAGCATTATTTTTTCCATTATTCTTCCGAAATTTCTCCCAAATCTCCTCCCACATGTCCAAAATCTCATAGACTCATTAAAATACCAAAACCTCTCACCTTAAGAGGTTCTCAAGGGAGAAAATCTCAAGAGGTAAATTCCCCTTTATAATCCCTTCATTTTTTAATGATCTTTTATTTTTGTTTCATTCCTCAACTCCCTTAACTAAAATAGTTTGATAAATATAGTAACATAAATATACTGGAATGTTTTTATTCTAATGGGATATTTCATTATCTTCTATCCTTTCCCAACGTTTTATTTGAATGAAATGAAAGAATCATTTGAGATGTGCTAATTTAGCACATTCTAGGACAACAGTTTATCAATTTCTATTATAATATTTAATTCTGGTCATGAAACCTTTTGTGTTATGGTTGAACCAGATTATTATATATTTAATTTATGCTATTTTTTGTCCTGTAATATTTTTGTAGAAATGGAATTATGTTATAAAGGAAAAAATGTTTTTTGTAATTAAACAACTGATTAACAAAATACTATTTTCATTATGGTTTTATATAATAATTAGACTTCACTCAAAGTAACCAAATTAAATTTAAAACCATGTAATCCTTAGGATATTCACTAATAGAATATAACGTCAATTCTGTACAACCACTTTCATCTTAAAATTTTATCCAAACATGAATATAAATGAACGAGTAATTAAAACCAAGTAAACAAATGACCCCAAACAATGAAATTGATCCTTATAACAAAACAAAATAGTATTGAATGAGTGTAAAAGGTTATAAATGATATTTTACATATAGAAAATGTTCTTAAATTATTAATTAATAAACCAAATTTTCATATTTAGGTGTTTAATAAAAACTGGAGAACAACAAAGGATTTAAGGTAAGGGATCCTCTCCATTTCCCTCTTAATCAACACAATCCTCTATGTTATGCCTTTTTATGTGTAATAAAAAATGATGTTGAATGTTTTTGAACCTCCACCAAACATCCCTCATGTTTTACAAGTTATGAGAAACCCCTTATCTATCTCATCAATCCTTCTTTGGTACACATGGCACTATTCTGATAAACCGTAATGAATTCCACCCGAACCTCCTTTGTTATTTCGGGTTTCCATATCTTTCTTTATATTAAATTGAATTATCTTTTATATTTATGTAAATATTATGAATGATGTGTAGTTTAAAAAATCATTTATGAAGACACTTTCATCACTCTCTCATGGGAATATACATGTTTTTAAAAATTTCCCTCCTTAGAACTTTCCGATTAGAAAACATGTTTTAATGGAACTTCCCCAATTTTTACCACATTTCAAGTGAAAAATATCCTCTATTTTAAGCCATAATTATCATTATAAAATCAGTTTTTTATTATGAAAACCTTCTTGTTTAAATAATGAATTTATATAAAATATTTTCTTTTCTATTTTAATATCTCAAAAGTATTTTCCTTAAAAATGCAAAAAAATGTATTAATTCTAATGTTTCTCAAATACATCTCTTATATGTTGTCACTTATATTTGACACCATGTACCACATTATATGAATATTTTACCTTATGAATGACCATATATGTTCTAATGCCTTTCTTTCATGGACTCTTTCATGATACGCCTATTGGTTATGCTTTATGTCATGATTGTGGTACCCAATTCTATCCTTGGGTGCCTGATGTTTATGTATGGTTGATTATGTTTGATTATTTATGTAGAAAGAATATTCATGAAAATGTTGAGATGTTTGTTCCCAGATAGTGCTCAAATGCATTGGTTAATATTATGTCTCATGAGATGTGATGTGAGACGAGATTGGTGGTTATCCTTGACTCGTACTAAAATGGAAAACGGGATTGGTGGTTATCCTTGACCCATATTAAAGACAAGTTTTATGGTTCTACCACCTTTATATGATTCTAGGTTTATATGATTTTGTGATTATATGATACAATTTTATGTGTTCCATGCTTTGGATAACATTATTTCATGCCTCTTAACTCATGTTCTTAAGACGTATCCTTATGTTCTTTCCCTTACTAGGCTTTTCATCTCATCCTTTAGTTCATGTATTCCCTAGGGTACACTGTGTAGATGTAAGGGCTCAAAGGTTGTTAGGATCTCTTTATAGAGATTTTATAAAGAAATGTTTTCCCCATGTTTTATGTTTTATGTACATAGTCTTCCAAGACACTAGACTTAACGATACATGGCTTGTACTCTGATGTATAATTATGCTTAAAATCATGTAATGTTATAAGTAAAAGGCTTGGGTTGCAATAGTCATTCTATAACTAAAACATAAATACAAGATAAAACCATAATTTATAAATCAAACATCCACATGCTTAGAAACATCCAAAGTCATCATAACCTATGTCTTAGTCATCCCATACATCAACCAATACCTTGGTCATCAATATATATGTTTATAATATGTCCAAAAACAACCCATGCACAATATACATCAATTTCATGACCTTAATTGATTCTTTATGCCTCCACATCACCTCATTAACTGAAACCAACCACATAATCTCATCAGCAGTAAGAAAAAACTAAAAGAATTAAAACATTACACAATAACACGTAATTATACTATAACAATTGATAAAATTTTAACATACCACGGTAACTAAGAACCTTCATAAATACCATCTAAAAAAATCCATGGATTGTAACGATCATCCTTTTTCCTAATGCAGGAATCATCCACCTACAATGAATACAAGAACATTTCATGAAGGAAATGTAAAAGGGAAAAGACACGAAATATATTTGCAATGCTGCACATAATTTATGTTATTTTTTATAATCAAACAGAAATCAGTTTAACGTAAAATAAATATTATTTAATAAATAAAATTGAAAAAAAACATACCTATTTAAGATAAGATTTAACACATGAAACAAGAAAGTGATAAGTAAATATTATAGTTTATTTTTAAAGTGACATGGAGTCTGCATAAGATTTATTTAATAAATAAATTTAAATTATTTTGAAAGAAAACAATTTACTACAATTACAATACTACTAATCATTGGTTTTCAAATGATTTTACATCAATATGAGGTAATTATCTATGGTTCTGACAGTTCAACGTACATTTTATTATTTTAAAACACTAAAAACCCATTTACGACCATAACAGACAATATATCGTTAGGAATGACATTACATAAGTTGCTAAATATCAAAATTAAATATACGGTTGTTTCCAATAATTTCAGGACAATACAATGTCATATTCTGTGTTTTGACTATTCAACACATGTTTTAGTGTTTTAAAACACTAAAAACATGTTTATGGTCATAACAATAAAATCATCACCCAGATTTATGTGTTGTTGGTTACTAAATTTCACTATTAAATATGTATTGATATCCATTGATTTAAGAAAATCCAACATCATTTTCTTGGTTTTCAATATTTAATGTTTTTTATTGTTTTCCAACACTAAAAATGCATTTACTACCATAATAGAAAAACATTCATTCAGAATGAAGGGACAGTAGTTTTACATTTGAGAAATTAATTTATAATTGTGGTACCATGATTTTACATCAATATGAGATTGTTTTTTATGTTTTGACCGTTCATGCACGTTTTAGTTTTTCAATACACTAAAAACATGTTTACAGTCATAATAGGAGAAACCACATTTAGAATCATGTTTTATCAGTACCTACATTTAAAAAATTAATCTTTTATTTTCCCCTAGATTTTGTAAAATACGACATCATTTTCCTAGTTTTAAACTTTCCAAGAATGTTTTAGTAATTTAAACCACTTAAAACACGTTTATGGACATAACGGCCAGATGATCATTCAAAATGACATGTAGTCAGTTCCTACATTTCAAAATTTAATCTATAGTGATTTACACTTGATTTAATGACATTATGATTTCATTTGTTTGGTTTTGATCATTCCACGCATGTTTTAGTGTATTTAAAAAATACAACCACTTTTATAGCCATAAAAGGGAAACCATCATTTGAAATGATGTTCTGTTAGTTCCTAAACATAAAAATTAAATATATAGTGGTTTTAACCTAATTTCAATGAAAATATGACATTTCATTCATAGTTTATAATGTTCCACACATGTTTTAGTGTTTAAACAAAATGCCTTAACACCCATAATGGGAAAACTATCAATAAGAAAGATGTGTCGTCAGTTCCTATAGTTCATAATAAAATATATATCCATTTAAATATATTTCATGAAAATACAACATTATTTTACTAGTTTTCTCTATTACACTCACATTGTAGTGTTTTCAAACAATTAAAACACATTTACAGTCATAACAGGAAAACCATCAGTCAAAATGACAGAAAGTCAATTACTAAATTTTAAAATTCAATATAAATTGGTTTTTTCTAAATTTTATGACAATACAACTTCATTTTCTGAGTTTTGATAGTTCCACACATGTTTTAGTGTTTCAAAACAATAAAAATGTAGTTATATCCATAATAGGAAAAATATCATTCTGAATGATGTTTTTTTGGTTCTTATGTTTCTAAATTATATCAATGGTAATTTTACACTAATTTTTGTACAATTCAGCATCATTTTCCTTGGTTTGATTGTTCCACACACGTTTTAGTGTTTTAAAAGACTAAAAACGTGTTTACGGTCATAATGAAAAAAATTTCATTCAGAATGATGTTTCTTCAGTTCCTATACTTACAGATCAAATATAAATTGATTTTACCCTGATTTCAAGGAAATATAAAATTTATTTTCTTAGTTTAGACCCCACGACACCTATTTTTTATGTCTTTTGTAACTTTTATATGTTTTTACTGACTAATTTTGATCACACTACATGATTGAATGACTTGTTTTTTATGATTAAACATAAAAAAAATACTATTCATGGTTTCCCCTTAATTTCAGAAGAATTTGATTGCGTTTTCATTGTTTTGACCATTTCATGTGCATTTTAGTGTTTTAAAACACTAAAAATGTGGTTATGGCCATAACAATTAAACTGTAATTTAAAATGATGTGAAGTCAATTCGTAGATTTAAAAATTAAATATACATTCATTTTTCCTTGTTTTCTGCGAAATATGAAATCATTTTTCTATTTTTGACTATTCCACACACATTTTAGTTTTTTAAAACAGTAAAAATTCATTTATGATAATAACAGGAAACCCATCATTCACAATGAAAAGACATCAGTTCCAACATTTCAAAATCAAATCTATGGTCATTTATCCTTTATTTCAGGGCAATTTGATGTCGTTTCTTGATTTTTACCCACTGAAACATGTTTTTAAAGGCTTTTGTACCACTGAAATGTGTTTTCCATGTGAAAACTAAGCAAAAAAACTTATATTGTTTTCAAACTTATAGATAACAATCTATAATTTATTTTTGAAGATTATGGATCAACCACACATGAATACGACACAATGATGAGGTCGGTATAACCTGAAATGTGGGTTTTCTATATAAAGGTGTCGTTTTAGTTTTTTAATAATGTTGAATGTGATTTTTAAAAATTCATTAGACAAGAAACCGAATATGGGATATGAAAATGAAAAAAATATCTATAAATAAAAAAATAAATATTTTATAAGATTATTACCAAATTTACACATGTATTTTAGATTATTTATTCATGAAAATTAAATTAATATTACCTTTACTTATGTATCATAGACCTCATTTTATAAAGGTGTAGGAATATGCCTCCTATATTTATAATAGATTATTTTAATGTTTTTTCTCTCATCAATCGTGAATTTCAAATGGTTTAGGTATATTAAATATATTAAAAATGAAAAGCTAAAATCATTTTACAAAAAAATATATAATTTTATATATGCAGGATACACTTATGAATGAGAAATTGTAATATAATTTTATTTAAAATTAATACATTCAATAATCATTATCTTCATTAAATTAACTGTTATCAACATCCATTGTGATGATTGCTTCATTTTCACCCTCTCTTATAAGTTCAACAGTGTCGATATTGTCAATAGAAACGCGTTCAATATTTTCTTGTTGATGGGGATCTCTCTCACAAACTAGAAATTGATAGTTATCCCTCATAACATATCAATATCTCTTATTTCAGAGTAAAATAACACTCTAAAAAACATGTATTTAATCATCCACATAACAAAACATATTATCTTTTTAAGCCAATATAAAAGGATCATGCTCTACATGATCACTAGTATCCATCAATTGAGTGAAGTTGACAGAAGTAAAATGTAACGAATCATTCATTTTATCCCAATCAATGTTGACCCACTTTCATTTTAATATGTCAACTAAAAACTATAACCCGTTTTTAAATCAATTATATCAATTGTCTTCCCATAGTATCCCGCATTTTCAAATGTAAATACACCATTATTTTGATTTTTCAAGTCTTCTTCAGGAAAAATTGTATGGAACCTAAATCTATGAATATTGATGAAATCAAATCTCTGATCCTACCTTAGTGTAACTTGATCCAAAAACACCATATCATTAGATATTTCAGATCTATTGTCAATATTCATTGTCTAGAAAAAAGTGTATAACTTTTTATTTTATCATAGAAAAAATAACTATAAGTCAATAATATGAATATGAGTATATACATACATGATAATAAAACAATTCAACAAGATTTTAATTAATAGATTCTGTTAATTATAACTCATTTTGAGCTCAACCCCCTTTTCGCCTTTTTCTGTCGCAATTATTCAATAAATCTATTTTCAATAAAACTATCGAGTAGAACATATCTATATTCTTGTCGAAACTCCAATCATGTTTGTGTAAAATTCGAACCCTTTACAATTGTTTGTCTAAAATTTGGAAGTACAGATGGCTTCTTTTCAGAACTAGAATTAATGGAGATTTCATCAATACATCTAGAATGATTGATTCTAGTCTCAATCCAATCCAAATACCAAGAACAGAAGCTCAAGAACTCTTTATTAATGTATCCTTTAGTAATAGAGATTTCTGGTTGAGATTTATTCCATATAAATGATTTCAAATGACCAAAGTACCTAATGAAAAAAAGTAACCTACTAAAAAAATATTTAGTGATTTGATAAAATCGAATTCAATAATGAAAATATAAAATATCAATGTACCTCTCAACTGGATACATCCATAAATAGTGTACTGGTCCACCACTATTATCTTCTTCAACAAAATAAAAATTCAAATGAATAATGAATATGATCAATAAATGGGGAATAACGACTCCAAATGACATAGTGTCAAAACAATTATTTCTTGAGGTTTATCAATCTTCGATGGATTTATATTTTTTTCCAAACACCTATCTAAAAAAGGTAAAAAAACTAAACTATAACCACAATTACTTTTTCTGGTAATGTATTACAAAAATCTAATAGAAAAAACTAATCCATAAAAATATGTTAGTCATGTGTTTTCAATCCATGCGGCTTTTGAACTACTAAGTGCTAGGTGACTTTAAACATAAGTTTGTCACTTTTGTGTTTCGAATTTTTAAAATCTGACATACACTGTTGCAATCAGTTTGTTATTTAGACTCCGATATGAAAAACTTAATTATTGGTGAATAGTAACCTACCCTTATGAATAGTAACAAACAATTATGAATAGTTATATACCATAATTAATAGTAAAATTACCTATTATAGTATAAAGATAATAATCATGTGAATGTATGATGTACATATATTTTAGAATATGTAAATGAAAGTTTCAAAACTGGGTTTTCATAGTAAATTATGAGTTTAATTAAATAATAAAATAATCATATTTAGAAAATTATTTTAGAAAAATGGATTTCATTTTTGGATTCTACACATCGAAAAATGTATAGGGTAAATTTTGGGTATTTTTCTAAAATACTTGAATTTTTATGAATAGTAAAATACGACAATTTATGATAAATGCTAAATAATGAATTTATTGAGTCATTGATGATGATCTGCTGATGTAAGACCAATTTTTTCGAAGTAACATGAATTTATTACTATTTTTTTCCAAGGAATCATCATTATTTCTGGTCTTGAGGGAAAATAATAAACTAATGATTATAATATTATGAAAACCCTCCTCAACTCCAGTAAAAAACCCCACCACCCCCTCTTCTCATCACAAACCTCAAGCATTATGCCTCATTAATATTCTTCAAAAATATCTCCCCAAGCTCCTACCTCACTTCCAAAATACCATATGCTCTTCAAAATACCAAAACCTCTCCCCTTAAGAGGTTCTCAAAGGAGGAAGTCTCATGAGCTTAATTCCCCTTTCAAATTCCATCATTTCTTTTATGTTCTTTTCTTTTTGTTAATTTCATCACCTACATTCACCCAAATAGTATTATAACTCTAGTAACATACATTTAATGTAATGTTGTTATGATAATGGGATATTTCAATATCTTATCTCCTTTCCCCACCCCTGATTTGAATGAAATGATAGCACCATTTGAGATGTGCTAATTTTGCACTTTCAAGGACAACCGTTTATCAATTTCAATTTTTATCATTAATTATGGTCATAAATCCATTTGTGTTATGGTTGAACCTGATGATTATATATGTAATATATTCAATTTTATGTTCTATAATCCTTTTGTAAAATTGGTATTATGTTATAATGCAAAGAAATGTCTTTGTAATCAAACCCACCGATTAACAAAAAGAGTTGTCACTATGGTTTTATATAATAATTCAACATCACTCTAAGAAACGAAATTAAAATTCAAACTGAATAATATCCTTGATTTTCACTAATAGCATATAACATCAATTCTGGACCACCACTTTCATCTTACATGTTTATCCAAACATGAATATAAGCGAATCAGTCATTAAAACCAAGTAAACAAACGATCTTGAACAATGAAATTGATCCTTATAACCAATCAAAATGGTATTGAATAAACTTAAAAAGGTTATAGTAAATATTTTACATATATAAGACGTTATAATATTATGAATTAATAAACCTAATTTTTTTATTCATGCCATTAATAACAGGTGGAGAATACCAACAGATTTAAGGTTAGGGTTCCTCTTCTTTTCTCTCTTAATCAAGATTGTCCTCTATTCTATGACTTTTTATGTGTAATATAAAATTATGGGGTATGTTTTTACACATACCATATACATATATCATGTTTTAAAAGTGATTTGAAACCCCTTATCTCTCCCATAAATCCTTCTTAGGTACTCCAAACATCATGCTGATAAACCGTGATGAATTCTACCTGAATCTCCTTTGTTGTTATGGGTTTCCGTATCATTCTTTTTATAAAAATGGAATTATATTATCTAATTATGTACATGTTGTAAATGATGTTTAGTTTTAAAAAATTCATTTATTAAGACTCTTTCATCACTCTCCCAAGGGGATATACATTTTTTTAAAATATTCCATCCTTAGAACTTTCTGATAAACACACATGTTTTAAGGGAGCTTCCTACATTTTTTCTGAATTTCAAGCACACTATATCCTCTATTTTAATCCACCATTATCTTTATAAAATCAGTATTTTTATAATTAAATCCTTCGATTTTCAATTATGTTTTTATATAATATATTTTTCTCTTTAATATTCTAAAATCACAATAGTATTTTCCTTATAACCGCACAAAAATGTATCAATGCTATTGTTTCTCAAATACATTTCTTATACGTTTTTAGTTATGTTTGGAACCTCATAAAATGTTATATGCATATTTTACCTTATTAATTCCCATATATTTTCTAATGCCTTTCTTACATGGACCCTTTCATGATACGCCCATTGGTTATTCTTTATGTTATGATTGTGGTACCCGATTCGTTCCATGGGTGCCCTCATGTTTATATATGGTTGATTAGATATGATTATTTATGTGGAATAAAAATTCATGGAAATTTTGTGATGGGTGTTCCCAGATATATCTCCAATTCTTTTTGTAATGTTATGTCTCATGGGATTCGAGTTGAAACAGGATTGGCGGTTAGCCTTGACCTATAATAAAATGGAAAACGGGATTGGAGGTCAACCTTGAGCCTTACTAAAGACATGTTTTATGATTAATCCACATTTATATGATTCCATTTTTATATGATACGATTTTATTTCTTCCATGCATTGGATATAATTATGTAATGTAACCTAACTCATGTTCTTAAGACGTATCTGTATGTCCATTCCCTTATTGGGCTTTTCAAATCATCCCTTTGTTCATGTGTTACCCAGGGAACCCTTTGGAGATGTATGGGATCATAGGAAGATAGGATCTATTTTTGGAGATTAAATACAGAATTTTTTCCTCATTTTTTATGTTTTATGTACCTAGTCTTCAAAGATATTAGAATTAAAGACACTTGGCTTAAACTATGATCTACAATTATGCTTAAAATCATGTAATGTTATATATAAAATTCCTGGGTCTTTATAGTTGGTATAAGAGGATAGTATATTTATTTTTTGAGATTAGGAATAGAGCACCTTAATGAGAACCTTAAGGATGAGACTAAGTATAAAAAACATTCTTAAGTTTTGGTGCGTATATAGAATGTGGTTTATCAATAAAATACATTCCTATTTGGATAAGAGTAGGTAGAGGTGGCTCTGGCATAGATGTATCTAAGGGAAAACCCTGAAAACACCACTTTGAGCTTGACTCAAATGAGAACTGGTGAGTGACAATGGGAATTACTTCACTCTTGGTTACGACAATCCTATTGGATATTATTTGGTAGATTCATGAGCTTAGTACCAACCATAATTAAGGGGGGAAATCCCAAAAGAATATAAGTTAAGAAATAGATTGAGCATAACCAAGATATTAACCTAAGGAAACACATGTTAGGATATAATCATTATATATAAGTTTATCCTTTTATGTTCAATGATATCTTTTTATTCTCAATAACTAAGTATTCAAGACCTCTAATTATATGTTCTATTTCTTAGCTAATGGTAGGAAATAAAATAACACGTTCCGACAACCAATGTGAAAGGAAATGTGAATATTTCCCTAACTATATGTCTGATATTATTGGATAGGTTTCTCAAAACATCATGGTGGAACTTGCCCAACTGGCTCGAGTTATGAACTATAACATGAATCATGTAGAATTACCTAATCCTCCAAGGAAAGATAAAGTTTTTTTAGAATCATTCATGTGTCAAAGGCCTCCCATGTTCAGCAGATCTTCTGATCCCCTCCTCGTGGAATAGTGTATTAATTCCATTGAAAAGAAATTCTCTCTCCTCCAGTGTTTGGATGAAAAGAAAGTTGTACTAGCGGTCAATCATTTTTATGGGGAAGGTGTTGTAAGATTTGGGAAACTATTATGTATACCATACAGTCCAGAGATAATGAACTAGCTATTGAATGATATACATAGATCAACCTTCTCTATCCAACCAGAGAGTTGAAAGATGAATCATGATCTTTAAAAATACTTTTGGTGGGACAATATGAAAAGGAAGATTGCTGAATATACATAAATGTGCTTGGTGAGTCTGTAAGTGAAGGATGAGGGGAAAAAGTCTACGGGGATGATGTAACCACTACACATACCAGCATGTAAGTGGGAGAACATTACCATGGACTTTGTGACTAGACTTCCAAGGACATCCAGAGGAAACAATTCTATATGGGTCGTTGTGGATCATCTTACAAAGACAACTCACATTATTGCTATTTAAGAGGACTTCTCGTTGTATCAACATGCATGGATTTACATCAATGAAGTTGTAAGGATGCATGGAGTACCACTTCTATTGTATTTGATTGTGATCTGATATTCACCTCGATGTTATGAAAATGTATCCAACAATCTCTCTGAACTGAACTAAACTTCACTACGGCCTACCATCCTCAAATAGATTGCCAATCTGAGAAAACTATTCATACACTGGAAGACATGTCGAGAGTGTGTTCTATAGAACTCATAACAGTATGGTACCAAAATATTCCACTAGTTCATTTCTCATACAACAACATTTTCCACTTGAGCATCCGAGTGAAACCGTATAAATACATTTTTGGGAAATGGTTCAAAACACAGACATTTTGGGATGAAGTCGGTGAGCGTAAGCTGCTAGTTCTGGAAATGGTCAAATAAATGGAGGAGAAGCTGAAAACGATTCAGAAGCAAATCAAGGCAGCCTAAGGTCAACAGAAAATTTATGCACACAATCGTCGATGAGACTTGGAGTTTAAAGTTGGGGTCATGTTATTTTTACACATATCTATATAGAATAAGGTCATGTGGTTTGGAAGGAAAGAAATGTTTAGTCCCTAGTACATCGAACCCTTTGAGATTCTTGATCCAGTCAGAGTTGTGGCCTATCAAATGACACTTCCAACTACCATGTTGAAAGTACCTGATGTCTTTCCTGATCCCCTTTTATGGATGTACATAAGAGACCATTCACATGTAATCACTTTATAGGTGGTACAGTTGGAGGACGATCTTTCTTATAAGGAGAAGCTAGTGAAGATCTTGGATAATATAGACAAAGTTCTAGAAAACATGACTACTCATCCAGTCAACGTACTATGGTGAAACCATAAGTACAAAGACACAACATGGGAAATGGGGGAGGAAATGAAGGAAAAGTACCCCTGCTTGTTTTTGGCATAGAATGTAAAATGAAACATCAAGGGAAAAATTTCTTTAGGGGGAAAGAATGTAACGACACTATTTTTTTTAAATGGGAATTACATTCTTTTAAAAATGTAATAATATAAAATGAAAACATAACATAATGAACTTCTAAGTGCTAAGTGACCTTTAAATGTAAGTTTTTAAATTTTGTGTTTGGAATTTCAAAAATCTGACATACACTGTTGCGATCAGTAAGTTATTTTGAGTTCGATAATAAAAACATAAATTTTTTTAATAGTAATCTTCCCTTATGAATAGTAAGAAACCATTATGAATAGTGATATAACATAATGAATAGTAAAATTACCTATGATATATAAAGTTAATATTCAAGTGAACATCCAATGTACCAATATTTTAGATTAAGGGAATGAATGTTTTAAAACTAGTATTTTAACAGTAAATTATGATTTTAATTAAATATTAATATAATCATATATAGAAATATATTTTTGAAAAATGGAATTAATTTTCGGATTCTACACATCAAAAAATGGATAGGGTGATCTTTTTGGATTTTTCTAAAATACTCGAATTATTTATGAATAGTAAAATACGACATTTTTTGATAAATGATAAATAATTGATTTATTGAGTCATTGATGATGATCTGTTGATGTATGACCAATTAGTTCAAGTTAACATGCTTTTATTACTAATTTTGGTCATGGAATTATCACTATTTATGGTCTTGAGAGAAAATACTAAACTAATGATTAAAATATTATGAAAACCCTCCTCTCCTCCACTATAAAAACCTCTGTTACTCCCTCTTCTCTTCACTATTCTCAAGCATTATTTTTTCCATTATTCTTCCGAAATTTCTCCCAAATCTCCTCCCACATGTCCAAAATCTCATAGACTCATTAAAATACCAAAACCTCTCACCTTAAGAGGTTCTCAAGGGAGAAAATCTCAAGAGGTAAATTCCCCTTTATAATCCCTTCATTTTTTAATGATCTTTTATTTTTGTTTCATTCCTCAACTCCCTTAACTAAAATAGTTTGATAAATATAGTAACATAAATATACTGGAATGTTTTTATTCTAATGGGATATTTCATTATCTTCTATCCTTTCCCAACGTTTTATTTGAATGAAATGAAAGAATCATTTGAGATGTGCTAATTTAGCACATTCTAGGACAACAGTTTATCAATTTCTATTATAATATTTAATTCTGGTCATGAAACCTTTTGTGTTATGGTTGAACCAGATTATTATATATTTAATTTATGCTATTTTTTGTCCTGTAATATTTTTGTAGAAATGGAATTATGTTATAAAGGAAAAAATGTTTTTTGTAATTAAACAACTGATTAACAAAATACTATTTTCATTATGGTTTTATATAATAATTAGACTTCACTCAAAGTAACCAAATTAAATTTAAAACCATGTAATCGTTAGGATATTCACTAATAGAATATAACGTCAATTCTGTACAACCACTTTCATCTTAAAATTTTATCCAAACATGAATATAAATGAACGAGTAATTAAAACCAAGTAAACAAATGACCCCAAACAATGAAATTGATCCTTATAACAAAACAAAATAGTATTGAATGAGTGTAAAAGGTTATAAATGATATTTTACATATAGAAAATGTTCTTAAATTATTAATTAATAAACCAAATTTTCATATTTAGGTGTTTAATAAAAACTGGAGAACAACAAAAGATTTAAGGTAAGGGATCCTCTCCATTTCCCTCTTAATCAACACAATCCTCTATGTTATGCCTTTTTATGTGTAATAAAAAATGATGTTGAATGTTTTTGAACCTCCACCAAACATCCCTCATGTTTTACAAGTTATGAGAAACCCCTTATCTATCTCATCAATCCTTCTTTGGTACACATGGCACTATTCTGATAAACCGTAATGAATTCCACCCGAACCTCCTTTGTTATTTCGGGTTTCCATATCTTTCTTTATATTAAATTGAATTATCTTTTATATTTATGTAAATATTATGAATGATGTGTAGTTTAAAAAATCATTTATGAAGACACTTTCATCACTCTCTCATGGGAATATACATGTTTTTAAAAATTTCCCTCCTTAGAACTTTCCGATTAGAAAACATGTTTTAATGGAACTTCCCCAATTTTTACCACATTTCAAGTGAAAAATATCCTCTATTTTAAGCCATAATTATCATTATAAAATCAGTTTTTTATTATGAAAACCTTCTTGTTTAAATAATGAATTTATATAAAATATTTTCTTTTCTATTTTAATATCTCAAAAGTATTTTCCTTAAAAATGCAAAAAAATGTATTAATTCTAATGTTTCTCAAATACATCTCTTATATGTTGTCACTTATATTTGACACCATGTACCACATTATATGAATATTTTACCTTATGAATGACCATATATGTTCTAATGCCTTTCTTTCATGGACTCTTTCATGATACGCCTATTGGTTATGCTTTATGTCATGATTGTGGTACCCAATTCTATCCTTGGGTGCCTGATGTTTATGTATGGTTGATTATGTTTGATTATTTATGTAGAAAGAATATTCATGAAAATGTTGAGATGTTTGTTCCCAGATAGTGCTCAAATGCATTGGTTAATATTATGTCTCATGAGATGTGATGTGAGACGAGATTGGTGGTTATCCTTGACTCGTACTAAAATGGAAAACGGGATTGGTGGTTATCCTTGACCCATATTAAAGACAAGTTTTATGGTTCTACCACCTTTATATGATTCTAGGTTTATATGATTTTGTGATTATATGATACAATTTTATGTGTTCCATGCTTTGGATAACATTATTTCATGCCTCTTAACTCATGTTCTTAAGACGTATCCTTATGTTCTTTCCCTTACTAGGCTTTTCAGCTCATCCTTTAGTTCATGTATTCCCTAGGGTACACTGTGTAGATGTAAGGGCTCAAAGGTTGTTAGGATCTCTTTATAGAGATTTTATAAAGAAATGTTTTCCCCATGTTTTATGTTTTATGTACATAGTCTTCCAAGACACTAGACTTAACGATACATGGCTTGTACTCTGATGTATAATTATGCTTAAAATCATGTAATGTTATAAGTAAAAGGCTTGGGTTGCAATAGTCATTCTATAACTAAAACATAAATACAAGATAAAACCATAATTTATAAATCAAACATCCACATGCTTAGAAACATCCAAAGTCATCATAACCTATGTCTTAGTCATCCCATACATCAACCAATACCTTGGTCATCAATATATATGTTTATAATATGTCCAAAAACAACCCATGCACAATATACATCAATTTCATGACCTTAATTGATTCTTTATGCCTCCACATCACCTCATTAACTGAAACCAACCACATAATCTCATCAGCAGTAAGAAAAAACTAAAAGAATTAAAACATTACACAATAACACGTAATTATACTATAACAATTGATAAAATTTTAACATACCACGGTAACTAAGAACCTTCATAAATACCATCTAAAAAATTCCATGGATTGTAACGATCATCCTTTTTCCTAATGCAGGAATCATCCACCTACAATGAATACAAGAACATTTCATGAAGGAAATGTAAAAGGGAAAAGACACGAAATATATTTGCAATGCTGCACATAATTTATGTTATTTTTTATAATCAAACAGAAATCAGTTTAACGTAAAATAAATATTATTTAATAAATAAAATTGAAAAAAAACATACCTATTTAAGATAAGATTTAACACATGAAACAAGAAAGAGATAAGTAAATATTATAGTTTATTTTTAAAGTGACATGGAGTCTGCATAAGATTTATTTAATAAATAAATTTAAATTATTTTGAAAGAAAACAATTTACTACAATTACAATACTACTAATCATTGGTTTTCAAATGATTTTACATCAATATGAGGTAATTATCTATGGTTCTGACAGTTCAACGTACATTTTATTATTTTAAAACACTAAAAACCCATTTACGACCATAACAGAAAATATATCGTTAGGAATGACATTACATAAGTTGCTAAATATCAAAATTAAATATACGGTTGTTTCCAATAATTTCAGGACAATACAATGTCATATTCTGTGTTTTGACTATTCAACACATGTTTTAGTGTTTTAAAACACTAAAAACATGTTTATGGTCATAACAATAAAATCATCACCCAGATTTATGTGTTGTTGGTTACTAAATTTCACTATTAAATATGTATTGATATCCATTGATTTAAGAAAATCCAACATCATTTTCTTGGTTTTCAATATTTAATGTTTTTTATTGTTTTCCAACACTAAAAATGCATTTACTACCATAATAGAAAAACATTCATTCAGAATGAAGGGACAGTAGTTTTACATTTGAGAAATTAATTTATAATTGTGGTACCATGATTTTACATCAATATGAGATTGTTTTTTATGTTTTGACCGTTCATGCACGTTTTAGTTTTTCAATACACTAAAAACATGTTTACAGTCATAATAGGAGAAACCACATTTAGAATCATGTTTTATCAGTACCTACATTTAAAAAATTAATCTTTTATTTTCCCCTAGATTTTGTAAAATACGACATAATTTTCCTAGTTTTAAACTTTCCAAGAATGTTTTAGTAATTTAAACCACTTAAAACACGTTTATGGACATAACGGCCAGATGATCATTCAAAATGACATGTAGTCAGTTCCTACATTTCAAAATTTAATCTATAGTGATTTACACTTGATTTAAAGACATTATGATTTCATTTGTTTGGTTTTGATCATTCCACGCATGTTTTAGTGTATTTAAAAAATACAACCACTTTTATAGCCATAAAAGGGAAACCATCATTTGAAATGATGTTCTGTTAGTTCCTAAACATAAAAATTAAATATATAGTGGTTTTAACCTAATTTCAATGAAAATATGACATTTCATTCATAGTTTATAATGTTCCACACATGTTTTAGTGTTTAAACAAAATGCCTTAACACCCATAATGGGAAAACTATCAATAAGAAAGATGTGTCGTCAGTTCCTATAGTTCATAATAAAATATATATCCATTTAAATATATTTCATGAAAATACAACATTATTTTACTAGTTTTCTCTATTACACTCACATTGTAGTGTTTTCAAACAATTAAAACACATTTACAGTCATAACAGGAAAACCATCAGTCAAAATGACAGAAAGTCAATTACTAAATTTTAAAATTCAATATAAATTGGTTTTTTCTAAATTTTATGACAATACAACTTCATTTTCTGAGTTTTGATAGTTCCACACATGTTTTAGTGTTTCAAAACAATAAAAATGTAGTTATATCCATAATAGGAAAAATATCATTCTGAATGATGTTTTTTTGGTTCTTATGTTTCTAAATTATATCAATGGTAATTTTACACTAATTTTTGTACAATTCAGCATCATTTTCCTTGGTTTGATTGTTCCACACACGTTTTAGTGTTTTAAAAGACTAAAAACGTGTTTACGGTCATAATGAAAAAAATTTCATTCAGAATGATGTTTCTTCAGTTCCTATACTTACAGATCAAATATAAATTGATTTTACCCTGATTTCAAGGAAATATAAAATTTATTTTCTTAGTTTAGACCCCACGACACCTATTTTTTATGTCTTTTGTAACTTTTATATGTTTTTACTGACTAATTTTGATCACACTACATGATTGAATGACTTGTTTTTTATGATTAAACATAAAAAAAATACTATTCATGGTTTCCCCTTAATTTCAGAAGAATTTGATTGCGTTTTCATTGTTTTGACCATTTCATGTGCATTTTAGTGTTTTAAAACACTAAAAATGTGGTTATGGCCATAACAATTAAACTTTAATTTAAAATGATGTGAAGTCAATTCGTAGATTTAAAAATTAAATATACATTCATTTTTCCTTGTTTTCTGCGAAATATGAAATCATTTTTCTATTTTTGACTATTCCACACACATTTTAGTTTTTTAAAACAGTAAAAATTCATTTATGATAATAACAGGAAACCCATCATTCACAATGAAAAGACATCAGTTCCAACATTTCAAAATCAAATCTATGGTCATTTATCCTTTATTTCAGGGCAATTTGATGTCGTTTCTTGATTTTTACCCACTGAAACATGTTTTTAAAGGCTTTTGTACCACTGAAATGTGTTTTCCATGTGAAAACTAAGAAAAAAACTTATATTGTTTTCAAACTTATAGATAACAATCTATAATTTATTTTTGAAGATTATGGATCAACCACACATGAATACGACACAATGATGAGGTCGGTATAACCTGAAATGTGGGTTTTCTATATAAAGGTGTCGTTTTAGTTTTTTAATAATGTTGAATGTGATTTTTAAAAATTCATTAGACAAGAAACCGAATATGGGATATGAAAATGAAAAAAATATCTATAAATAAAAAAATAAATATTTTATAAGATTATTACCAAATTTACACATGTATTTTAGATTATTTATTCATGAAAATTAAATTAATATTACCTTTACTTATGTATCATAGACCTCATTTTATAAAGGTGTAGGAATATGCCTCCTATATTTATAATAGATTATTTTAATGTTTTTTCTCTCATCAATCGTGAATTTCAAATGGTTTAGGTATATTAAATATATTAAAAATGAAAAGCTAAAATCATTTTACAAAAAAATATATAATTTTATATATGCAGGATACACTTATGAATGAGAAATTGTAATATAATTTTATTTAAAATTAATACATTCAATAATCATTATCTTCATTAAATTAACTGTTATCAACATCCATTGTGATGATTGCTTCATTTTCACCCTCTCTTATAAGTTCAACAGTGTCGATATTGTCAATAGAAACGCGTTCAATATTTTCTTGTTGATGGGGATCTCTCTCACAAACTAGAAATTGATAGTTATCCCTCATAACATATCAATATCTCTTATTTCAGAGTAAAATAACACTCTAAAAAACATGTATTTAATCATCCACATAACAAAACATATTATCTTTTTAAGCCAATATAAAAGGATCATGCTCTACATGATCACTAGTATCCATCAATTGAGTGAAGTTGACAGAAGTAAAATGTAACGAATCATTCATTTTATCCCAATCAATGTTGACCCACTTTCATTTTAATATGTCAACTAAAAACTATAACCCGTTTTTAAATCAATTATATCAATTGTCTTCCCATAGTATCCCGCATTTTCAAATGTAAATACACCATTATTTTGATTTTTCAAGTCTTCTTCAGGAAAAATTGTATGGAACCTAAATCTATGAATATTGATGAAATCAAATCTCTGATCCTACCTTAGTGTAACTTGATCCAAAAACACCATATCATTAGATATTTCAGATCTATTGTCAATATTCATTGTCTAGAAAAAAGTGTATAACTTTTTATTTTATCATAGAAAAAATAACTATAAGTCAATAATATGAATATGAGTATATACATACATGATAATAAAACAATTCAACAAGATTTTAATTAATAGATTCTGTTAATTATAACTCATTTTGAGCTCAACCCCCTTTTCGCCTTTTTCTGTCGCAATTATTCAATAAATCTATTTTCAATAAAACTATCGAGTAGAACATATCTATATTCTTGTCGAAACTCCAATCATGTTTGTGTAAAATTCGAACCCTTTACAATTGTTTGTCTAAAATTTGGAAGTACAGATGGCTTCTTTTCAGAACTATAATTAATGGAGATTTCATCAATACATCTAGAATGATTGATTCTAGTCTCAATCCAATCCAAATACCAAGAACAGAAGCTCAAGAACTCTTTATTAATGTATCCTTTAGTAATAGAGATTTCTGGTTGAGATTTATTCCATATAAATGATTTCAAATGACCAAAGTACCTAATGAAAAAAAGTAACCTACTAAAAAAAATATTTAGTGATTTGATAAAATCGAATTCAATAATGAAAATATAAAATATCAATGTACCTCTCAACTGGATACATCCATAAATAGTGTACTGGTCCACCACTATTATCTTCTTCAACAAAATAAAAATTCAAATGAATAATGAATATGATCAATAAATGGGGAATAACGACTCCAAATGACATAGTGTCAAAACAATTATTTCTTGAGGTTTATCAATCTTCGATGGATTTATATTTTTTTCCAAACACCTATCTAAAAAAGGTAAAAAAACTAAACTATAACCACAATTACTTTTTCTGGTAATGTATTACAAAAATCTAATAGAAAAAACTAATCCATAAAAATATGTTAGTCATGTGTTTTCAATCCATGCGGCTTTTGATGTTTTAAGCCAACAAACATTCATTAGTTACATGAATATACATATGTCACTTTTACATTCATTAATTTTCAGAAGGAATACATGTTTCTCATGATTTATCATTGTAAAAATATCCTAAGGATACTTGAAATTCTCATTTTCCCAAAAACCATGATTTATATTCCTTGACACCAAAACCATATGAGAATTAAGTTGATCCTTCAATTTACCCTACTCATTAAGAATTGTAAAAATTACACTCTCATAGATGTTACTCTCAATTTGTATTACGTTAAGATTATGACATATCAAATTAAACACCCAATAATGATATATAAATAAATATATTATTTTTCAACCATTATTGTTTTCCATCTTCTTCAGATATTTTACCTCAAACCCTTTTCCCACTTCTTTAAACTCATGTCATCTTTCAAATTCATAAGTGTCATTCATTAACATTATGATGATTTCAGAACTAGATAACACCATAAATGACTTTCTCATTTAATTATCTCTGCCAAAACCATGTATTGTTAAACTATAATTTATGAGAAGCATCAAGAAATTGAAGATGGAACATAAGAAAAATCATTTTCTAGTATGAGGTAATCATTTAGGATCAAAATAAAAATTAAAAATTGGAATATCCAAACCTATATGAGTGTTCTAACAAGATAAGTTTTCTATTATATGAATTTCACTAATTCAAAAAATTAAATAACCATCAATTATGGAATGTTCTCTTATTCAATAATCATATATTTTCATTCCATCATCCCATAATTATAATAATTATTTTATTAGAGGTTGAAGGTATACATAATTTTCATTTCCATAAATTTTCATTGTAGAAATAATGTTTGAAATTACCAAAGAATTTTTCATCATACACATCCACGGAGAAAAACAACTGACCAAATTCTCTAATTAGTACTCAAATAACCTAAAGGGTTAAAACCATCAAGATCCAATCCCAAATGTATATTCCATGGATCAAATGAAAAATATATATATAGAAAATCAAACATCATCCATGATGTTGAATCTTTGGGATGTCATCACAATCCATCATTACTATCATGAGACATCCAATTTATGTCATCTGTTACCTAAGATAAAATTAATAATCTAATCAAGTGTGTTTTTAGGGGAACGTTACATAATACCTTTATTGGAGGTTTCTTATTCGATTTCCTCATGATTTCCATTTATTTATACAATTACTGTTGTTCATTCTATTACATTTCCTTGCATGACATCTTGCACATTTTTTATCAGACTCTTCTCCCCAGTAAAGAATGAAATCATTATGGACTTCATGTATCTTTGTATAATCATGTTCATGTGTTTTGATTCCATTCCTTATTTAAAAAAATTATGTTGGGATATTAGCTTCACTAAATTAATCAAGAAGAAAATCTAAAATCATGGACATTTTTTTGTCATTAATTCCACAGAGACACATGATATGATACAAATTATATAGAAAAGAAAATTAAAATACATGAAACACCCTCCAATTTATTCTTCTGTTACGTCTTCAACTAATTCATTAAAATCATTATTTGTTCAATGATGTTCTAATAATGATTAAACTACTGATGATCAACTAAAGGTTCTGTTTTCTATTAAAATCACTTATATTGTATTCTGAAACACCAAATTCCTAATTTAACAAAATTTGAACAAAAGTACCCTCTACCATGTCACTTATTATTTCGTTTATAGTATTGTCATTATTTTGAATTTTCAAAACACATGATTCATAATTGCAATTACAACATACACATAAAGAAGGAAACTATTTCAATATCTAATTCTCATATGCATTGTTTCTATTCAACCATTTCTTGAATATATAATCAAGACACAAAGCTTTTATTCTACCATATACTAATAATTTAGAAATTATATTATCTAAACATTATTCCAAACCCTTGGAATACCTAGATGTTTTACAACTTAAATTAATCTAACTTTAATCCATAGTGATTTTATTATATTCTCCCTAAAAATTCATATATAAAGATATAAAAGTTTAATAAAACATGTAAAATAAAAATTAAATATCACTCAACATTGATATTGACTCTTTCATAACAACTATAAAGGAAAATGGTGTTATTTTGGAATATACAAATTAACATGAGAGGGGGGTGAATTTTTTATTTTAAAAAACCATTCAAAATTAGGGTTTTTAACATCCACTGTGTTTTCTAAGGATATGTAGTGTTTACTATATAGAAGTGAATACAAAATGGATAAAAGAAATAAAGAACAAAGATTTTTTAGTGGTTCAGGGCACAAAGACCCCCTAGTTCACTCAACCATTCACTCTCTCTATGATCATAGTAAATTTCACATGAATTCTCATCTTATCACAATACCATGAATTCACAACTGAGTGTAGGTTGTTGACCCATATAAAACTACACAAATAATAAATAATTATAGTTCTATAATAGATATACTAATATACATATCTTAGATTGAGAAGCTAATACTCCACCAAAACTGATTTGGAGTAGTTGAAACTCTAATAAATGAAAAAATTTATTTCAAAGGATCAAGTTGATATTTATGGTTGCAACAGTAAGAAACTAACAATTGATGGAACTTCTTCTTTATAAAAAAAATATCTTCAAGAATGAAATAGTATGAAGCAATCCTTGTTACAAAATTATCTTTAATAAGGTAGTAACTTAAATAGATATAGTAATCTTACAATAGTAAAATATTGAACATGTATATCTCAAAAGTGTATCTTCTTTTAGAATTATTCATTTGTTGCTGAAATACTATAGTGGATAATTTCAATAATGCAGTTTCATATGTGAACCTCTTATCACACATATATTTGAAGAGATTATCTAAAGTAATATATAAAATAGAATGATTTCTTTTGTATTATAGAACTAAATTAATATCATAATTGACCATAGAAATTCAAATTCCAATTGACAAGGGGTGTAATAAAATCCCATAAGAACATGAGTAGTTTTATCTAATTAATGTGGCTATCATAAAAAATAATAACGATCTTCGAATCTATATTCAATTCTGACTCGATCATTATAGACATCTCGGATTGAAAATGCTCCTTCAAAACATTTCTTTTGTAAACACAACGTAGGATTGAACTATGTTTGTTGGGTTTATTCACATAGTATTGGGTTCCTACCATGGTATGGTTCCATAACCATGCTTTCATATTCACATAATGTAGGTAAAAACTACGGTAATTATGATAATCCATATATTCTTCAACCCCACAAGATTTCATTGTACGTCATCTCTTTAACGTAATTCAATAGCTTGCGTTATATACAACAATGAGTTCCAACACATCAAGACCTATCAAAATAGCTGTTTCAAAAGATGTTATGAAAAGTATTAACCACATTTTCAATTATATATATATCTTATATAATATTAACATTAGTATTTTTTGTTTTCTTGGCAAAATATAAGGACTAATTCAATTTTTCAGATGAAAGATGTATTTTACAAAAATACAAATTTTCCACCTTTTAATTGAAACCCATTTTTAAATCCAATATTTGACTCATTTATATGATAAATTTAATGAAATTGAATTATTATATAGAGTTGGGACATAAAAATTTAGTTTGGATAAATTTTTGGAACTTTTCTGATAACTTTTATATTTTGATGAATAATGAAAACACTAAATCATAATTTAAAACAACATTTTTAATCGAAATAATTTATAGTGTTTGATTATATATATGAATAGTTTTGAAGTATAAATAGATTATATTATTTTCATTTAATCCAATGTTTTGTCATTATAAGTAAATTTACATTTAAAATGGACATAGAAACATATCAATCTTTCGATAGTTTTTACTTGTTAAAAACCTGCATTCTCATCTTGACAATGGGAATTAATTATAAATTCATTAATAAAACTTATATGTATTGAGTTTGGTAAAATATATGTTTTTTTGAAATATTAAAATTATATTTAGGTGAATTTTTCATATTTTTTTGAAAACATTCAATTTTTAAATAATAATAAAAACACTACATTGTAAATAAAAAACAACTTCTGCATCTAAATAATTATTTTTATTTAAAAATTTATCATTAAGTAAAAATAGATACGTAATAAGTATATTAGTCAAATTTAATTCATTGGAGTCATTTTATAATAAAATTAGACATAGAAAACATTATTGAACATTTTTTAACCTTTTTTACCCACCTTCTCGGCACATTTGAAAATTTTCATAGAACGTAATTTTACAGCTTCTATGAATTGAATTTAAAAAATATAACAGACAAAGTTTTCATAAGGAAGTAAAATTTGATTCAATAGAATGAAAATAATTTTTTTGTGAATAGTAATTTTTTATTTTTATTTACCATGGTTAAAAGTAATTAGGGTAATTAAAGGTAAAAATGGTATTATAATTACCCCAAAACATGTACTAAGTCTATTGGATAAGTGTATATGGACCAAAGACACCTTAGGTAAAAAATATGATATTTTTGATACACTTGTTTTAGATTAGTACATTTATTATGTTTTATTTAAATAAGTGTTAAAAGTATAAAACAAAAAATTTATTGACTAAACCTTTTTTAATATAGAGTTATACATAAGATAAGTTATACTATAATAATTCATTAGGAAGTTAAAAATATTTCTTATATCATGGTATTTTATTTATATTTTTCAACATTTAGTAATTAAATTTATTTATGACACAATGATGATAAAGTAATTAAATTATTAATGAAATATTAAAATAATTGATTTTATAAATATCAAAAATAAATTTAAATGGAGACATTTGATGCCATCAACTAATTTTCTCGTTTAATATGATATATTACAATTGTTTAAATTTATTTTTCTTAAATTAATTAAGTTGTTATGACTTTAACAGACAAACTAAATAGAGTCAAAATTGACATAAATGAGTTTTAAAAACAAATTCAAGTTTATTAATTGATATAATATTCCTAAAAAACCAATATTTGTTCAAAAGAAATATATAATTATAGATATTTCATTATGGAATGACATGAGGTTCTATTGGCAGTTAATAGTATGTTTATTAACCATATAGTGTAACAATACGAGAAGTTGTGGTAAAAGTTAAACTATTTTACTAAGAGATAAATCTAAAATATAAGGTTAATATGGTGACAAAAACATGTCTAAAACATATTGGTTGGAAATTTTTAGACCCATACCCACAGTATCCTTGAAATAAATCAATTGGGATATTTTAGAAACTGAAAATTATTTAATAATAAAATAATATTTCATGTATTTCCTAAAGTGCCCTCACCTTTCTTATAAAAGGGTACATCGCCTTCTCTTAAATTCATACCTATAAAGAATTTTTTTCTCAGCCAAAACCTTATAATGTATCCTACTAAATACCTTAAATTCATCCTAGAGCCTTTAATTTGATCAGAAATCCAACCTATGTATTCATTTTGTTCAAATTAAAAGAAATCACTTGAAGAAGAGATAATTGTTTTATCACCTCTTTCAAAGTTCTTTTATTCTTATACATACTCTTTATTTGTTATTTACATACTAAAAAATAACTAAAGTACCTTCTATATTATGATGTGTTATCTTAAATATGGTACTAACATATTCATTATTATATATATCCTATGAATTATGAAGTCACCATGTGTGCGTATAACGGCTTACCGTCTCCACGTCGTGGTGTAGTTTTTTATTCAACACTACATTACATAGATGGATATGAAAATGAGTATAAATATTGTAAATAATTAACATAACATCATAAATATTATTTATATATAATTAATATCCAATTGAACACTATTTCACCATCAATAGAATGATATTTTCACTCGTGCATACGTACAGCTTACCATCTCCACGACGTGATGAGATTCATCGTCAACGATCACCATTCAATAATTTTTTAAAATATATATATATATTGATTAATTATGAGAAATATGATATAATATTTCGACTATAATAATATATTTTTATGTAGTTACATATATTTAGTTTACTTACTTTTATAATACATGATAAGAAAACCAAAACAGCATTCATTCTTGCGTACTGACTACTATCTCCAAGAACTGTGTTTCCATTTCATATATCTATCTATTTTACATATTTATATTCTGAATATATATGATATATAAGTCATGTTTTATATTTTGGAAGTAGTTAAATCATGATCTATGTGATACGATAAAGAATAACAAGTTAAAATATATAGGATAATGAAAGCGATTAATACCCGAAATGTTATTTTATCATTAAAATTATTATTAAATGGGTAGTATAAAGTCATAAATGAATCATGTGTGATATAATAAATATTAATATGGTTGTAACATCCCAAGTAATTAATTAATAATAGATATTTTTATCTATGTCTATTAATGATTATGATAGTGTTATAGAGGCTTAAAATGAAAATAAATACAATCTTATGCATGGAATACACTAATATTCTTAAAAGATTGTTTTACTGCCTTTTGATGGCAAACCATTTTTGAATCTATCTTTTGACAATTTTATAAACTATTTTTTTCAAAATAAACTTATTCTTTATGATTGGGACATCAAAATTTACCTTGTGTGAATTTTTGGTATTTTTCTGACAATGTTCATTTTTTAATGAATAGTGAAAAATACTGCATTTTACATAAAAAATGCTTTTTAATATAATTTATTTATATGATTAGATTATGTTTTTAATTGGTTTTGAAGTGAAATTAGAATATATTTTTACCATTAAATCCAACAGTGGTCGTTGGAATTAATTTCACTTTGAAATCGGACTTAAACTAGTGTCAATCTTTTGATACTTATTGTTTCATAAAAACACACTATTTGCTCTGACAGCGGGAATTAATTATTAAATTAATTAATCTGACTTATATGTTTTGAATTTTTTAAAATAGACTTCATTTTTTAATTCGTAATATCAAATATAGCTTAGGGTGAATTTTTTGTACTTTTCTGAAAAACTTCAATTTTTGATGAATAGTGAAACCACTAAGTGGTACTTATAAAGACTGATTTTCTGTTTAAATGAAATATTGCCATCATTGTGTTTTTAATTTCAAAAATACGACATACATTGTTGTCATTATGAAGTAAAATGTGGTTCAATGAGATTATAATAATTTTTTGGTGAATAGTAACTTATTAAGTTCTTAATCACGATTAGTGGTAATTAGTGTTGTTTAAGTTAAAATAATTCTTTAATAAAATAATATGATCTTGTAACATGTACTAACCTCATTGGTTGTGTCATGTCCGACCAAGACAAGCCATGGGTCAACTTGGGGACCCCATTGAGACACTTTGGTTGGGAACTGACATAAATAACTTTTTATTTAATGTAATAGTAAAAATGACACAAACGTGATATGTTTTACGAAAACAATTTTTAAATGGGGTTATACAAGTCAGATTTTTGATTATAAATAGTCATTGGAAATATAAAAATATTTCCTACATCATAGTATTTTTTTTATAATTTTTAGACTTTAAATAAATTAATTTATTTATGACATCATGATGATGCAGCGATGACCTCATTATTTAACGATTTAAATAAAATGGAAAGATAATGTAAAATCTATGAACTAAAACTGTCCAAAACCAATAGGATGAGTTGGTTTCGAACCCTTATCACCATATCCACGAATTAAATCAATGTGGGACCTTTTAAAACCGAAACACATTTTCAAATAAAGTAATATTTCTTTAGTTTCCAAAAGGGCCCCTCCTCTCCTCTTATAAAAGGCCCCCACCTCTACCTCATTTCACACACTCCTCAAGCCTTTTGCTTGGCCAAACCCAGCCCAATTACTCTCTCCAAATCCCTCTCCTCATAATAGAGGATTCCCTTTTGGCAGAATCCTTTCAAAGGAAGCCTTTAGGCTCAAATCAAAAGGAGTTACACTTTTAAAGGTAATTCATTCTCTCTTGTTCATTTGTTTTATTTTTCTTCTCCAACCTTCTAAACTCTTTTTATTTACTTCTTTTGTAACAACACCAGTATCTTCAATATACTAGTTTGTTGTTATAAGATTTATTTGAGCTACACTCTCACACAACTACATCAAATGGTTAAAGAACATACGGTTTCCGTGGATGGCGAAATTCTGCCTCCCGAAACGATGATTGTTCAATACTCATTTAACACCTTCAAAAGTGGCCATTATGATGTCACTATTTTTATATATGATATATAATATGTTTTTTTTCTTTAAGACTCTGTATTTTTCATTTTGGGCATACCTTTATGGCTTCCATTAGGGGTATACGTGATATCTTCATTTTAGGAAGTGCGGACTACCGCCCCCTCAAAGTGATGTGATTCGTTAATGCCATATGTGGGACATGTAAATTATGGATTTAAAGTTATTATATATGATTTTATACTGGAATTATAATATACCTCCATATCATTATTATTTCTTTCCATTAAAGTATGAGATAGAAATGAAAGTAGCGTTCATGCGTACGTACGGCTTACCGTCTCCATGAACGGTGCATTTCATTTCTTATCCCCAATTGTAATGTACTATTAAAATTAAATGTATATAATGGATATATATAATTAATGATAAATCTAAATGATGAATATAATTCTGGAATTAAAATATACATACCTCTCATTTAGTTTTAATTCCATTAATATGACAAAGAAATGAAAGTAGCGTTCATGCGTACGTACGGCTTACCGTCTCCATGAACGGTGCATTTCATTTCTTACCTGTAAATGATTATGTAATATTATAAATACATGTATATTCTGGATATATATGATACATATTATATCCAAATCGGGAATTTCATTCTGGATAAAAATAACCTTTGACCACGCGAACAACATGTAATTGTAAGAAGTCCACTTTCGACTTAAGAACCAAATATTGAGAAAACAAACATTATTAACTTAAATGGTTACATAATGTTTATAACATGGAAATAAGTGATATAAAGGAATAATGAACTTTAAAAAGGTTCTTAATCAAGTATAAATTAACTCAAGTTTATTATTCAGGACGTTAAAGAACGATCGAGTCAAGTCGGACCCGAGGTAAGGGACTTCGTCTCAATCTTCTTTCATTGAGGCATATTTCGTTTTATACACAACTTTCTTTTATATGGTGTATAAAACTCTTTGACTTTTTCTTTTATACAAAAGGAATCTTTTTCTACGAAGCGTTTTACAAAACGAAAAAAAGTAATGTTTCTTTTAATGTACGCGGCGACAACGACCTTTTCCGCCGCCGCGAGTATTATTTGGTCTTTGTCTTTCTCAACGAGCCGTAATGTTTTTAGAATAAAATAAATACCATATACTCTTTTATATATTTTGGTATTGAAAATGGTTTTGAAAAAGGATTCTATTATGTCAATATATTTATGATATATTGTGATTGAAATGTGGAAATGTTATCATTCCTTTATATTGGTTTTATGTTTTATGATTTTATACTGTTACTTGGACAATTTAATGGGTGGTTACGTTATAAACCATATGACGGGCGGTGCCGTGAATACCAAGACGGGTGGTTACGTTATAACCTCCAATTCATTGGGTATGGAAGTTGGCCGTATGGCTATTCCATTAAGTATGTATGGAAATTGGCCGCATGGCTATTCCATTAAGTGATATGTGTAGAAGTCGACCGTATGGTTATTCCACTTAAGTATGTTTATGTCCCAAGTTACCTTTATATATGTTATGTGTTCTTTTTATGGATTTTATGGTAATCCACTGGTTACAAAAAGGTAAGTAATGATACTTTATTCAGTGAAGAGTTTCTACTACTTCATGAAGGTGAAGGTATTACTTTGATAGAGTATATATGGTTTATTTGATGTATGAAAAACTAACAGTTTTCATTCTTTCTATATCCCTTACTGAGCTTTTTATGCTCATCCCAAGTTTTTTTGAATTTTTTTTCACAGGTCAAGGGAAAGGTACATGATATGATGATAGTGTCAAGGAAGTGTCAAGAAAGAATCCATGTTTATTTTAAATATGTTCCATTGATGGGAATGAAGAATACTATCTTTATGTAACCACTTTGTTTATAGGTGGAATGTAATGCATGTTTTATGATCTAATTCTCTAAAACTCTAAACCTAAAAAGATCCTCAACGTGTAATCTTGTGATAACTGAAGATTATGTAAGGTTTAAGGTCGGGCCCTTATAGGTGGTATCAGAGGTCAGTTTAGACAACTTTAGGAGTTAGAAAAGTGTTAAATTATAATATGATTGAAATGATATAGCATTTACGGATTACTATGTTGCTTCGCCTAAGATATTTCTATGTTCAGAATGGTTTTCCGTAGAGGAAACAAAACAGCTATGTTGGGACGACTTCAGGAGGAAGATAAACTTCCAAATCAGCAACCTGATATGGTCGGAATCAGAACTGAACAGTTTGTTGCAGTGATGGCACAGTTGACTCAGGCTATAAATGGTGGTGGTATCCATGCACGAGATCAGCCAGATCAACCGCAGAGGAACATGTCAGTGGTGGAACATTTCATGAGGCAACATCCACCATCATTCAGAGGATCATCTGACCCTGTGCAAGCTGAAGGGTGGATAAAAGCACTGGAGAAGATTTTTGATGTCATGGGGTGTTCAGAACATCAAAAGGTTAGTCTTGTTGTTTACCGTTTTGAAGGTGAAGTTGATCGGTGGTGGTCGATGGTGAAAAATATAAGGGATAGTGATAATATTGAGGATCTTCACTGGGACATATTCAAAGGTATGTTTCGTGAGAAATATTTTCCTAAGGTGGTTCATCTTAGAATGGAAAAACAGTTCCTAGAATTGAGGCAGGATGATGATTCAGTGGCTGCCTATGAAGAAAGGTTCACTCGATTGGCAAGGTATGCTCCAAATTTTATCCGAGACCTTGATAGTAAAATCAATCATTTTTACTCAAGATTAAAGCCAAAATATCGAAGGGAATTAGCTTCTCGTGAGTTTAAAAGTTATGAAAAGCTTGTTCGATGTGCTGAGAAGGTGGAAATGGAGTTTGCTGATGACCAAGTGTTCTATAACAACCAGCAGAAGAAGAGACCAAGGTGGCAGGAGAAAGGTAAGAATTCTTCAAAAAAGTCTGATGGTAAGAGAACAAAGTTTCCAGTTTGTGATAAATGTGGCAAAAGGCATGCTGGGGAATGTCTTCTGAATTCTCTAAAGTGCTACCGATGTGGTATGATGGGACATAAGGCTCATGATTTCACTGAAAAGGATCAAGGTGAAGGTAAGAACAAATTTGATTTACAGTTAGTGAAATGTTATAAGTGCAATGAGGTGGGTCACTATGCAAACTAGTGTCCGGTAAAGAGCTTCAATGATGGGAAGCAGTTGGACTACAAGAAGAAAGGGGTGGTGAAACCCTTTGCAACAACTTCAGCAGATGTTGGACCATCGAATGAAGTGGTATCAGCTCCAGGGAGCTCATTATTTTTCGAAGATTGACTTGAGGTCGGGTACCATCATTTGAAAGTAAAAGAAGCAGACGTTCTGAAGACTGCGTTCCGTACTAGATATGGCCATTATGAATTTGTAGTTATGCCTTTTCGGTTAACCAATGCACCTGCTGTATTCATGGACCTTATGAATAAAATTTTCCATGAGTTCTTGGATAAGTTTGTGTTTGTGTTTTGAGGTTTGGGAAGAGGTTACGTGTGCCTTGTGATTCACAATTGAAGAATGAGTTGTTATGTGAGGCTCATAGTTCCCCTTTTTCAGTTCATCCTGGCAGTACTAAGATGTACAGAGATCTGTGGAAGTATTACTGGTGGGATGGAATGAAAAGAGACATTTCTGATTTTACTGTGAAGTGTTTGACATGTCAACAGGTTAAAGCAGAGCGGCAGTTACCGAAAGGGATGATTCAGCCTTTACCAGTGCCAGAGTGGAAATGGGAGAATATATCAATGGACTTTGTTGTGGTATTACCGAAGACATCTCAAGGTAATAATGCAATATGGGTTATTGTTGATCGCTTGACCAAATCTGCTCATTTCCTTGCTATACGAGATACTTTCTCTCTTGATCAACTTTTCGTTTGTATCTTAAAGAGATTGTCAGGTTACATGGAGTTCCTCTCTCCATTGTAACGGATCATGATCCCAGGTTTACTTCTAACTTTTGGAAAGGCCTTCAGAATTCGTTGGGTATGGAATTAAATTTTAGTACAACTTTTCATCCTCAATCAGATGGGCAGTCAGAACGAACAATCCAGACATTGGAGGATATTCTACGAGCTTGTTCTATGGATTATCAGGGAAGTTGGGACCAACATATTTCTTTGGTTGAGTTTTCTTATAATAACAGTTTTCATTCCAGTATACAGATGGCACCATTTGAGGCATTATTTGGGAAGCGGTGTCGAACTCCAGCATTTTGGAATGAAGTGGGTGAAAGGAAGCTGATGGGACCAGAATTGGTAGAAGAGATGGAAGAAAAAGTTCAGTTGATTCAGAAACACATGAGAACAGCTCAGAGCAGGCAGAAGAGTTACGCAGATAACCGGAGGAAGGATCTATCTTTCGAGGTAGGTGATCATGTTTTTCTCAAGGTTTCTCCTTGGAAAAGTGTGATGAGATTTGGTAAGAAAGGAAAGTTGAGTCCAAGGTTCATTGGACCATACGAAATTTTGGAGAGAGTTGGATCAGTTGCATACCGAGTGGCTTTACCTCCGAGTTTATCTCAGGTACACAATGTTTTTCACGTTTCGATGTTGAGAAAGTATATGCCAGATCCATCTCATGTTTTGAGGCCAGAAGTAGTTCAACTGGAAGAGAACCTATCTTATGAGGAATAACCGGTCCAGATTCTTGACCAGAGGGAGCTAGTGTTACGGAATAAGGTGATTAAGCAGGTAAAGGTTTTGTGGAAAAAACACATGATTGAAGAGGCAACATGGGAATCTGAAAATGCAATGAGGGATAAGTACCCCCATTTATTTGATAAGTAAATAAATTGCGGGAATGCAATTTTCTAAAGGGGGGAAGGATGTAAAATCCCAAGTAAGTAATGAATAATAGCTATTTTTATCTATGTCTATTAATGATTAAGATAGTGTTATAGAGGCTTAAAATGAAAATAAATACAATCTTATGCATGGAATACACTAATATTCTTAAAAGATTGTTTTCCTGCCTTTTGATGGCAAACCATTTTTGAATCTATCTTTTGACAATTTTATAAACTATGCTTGTCAAAATAAACTTATTCTTTATGATTGGGACATCAAAATTTACCTTGTGTGAATTTTTGGTATTTTTACGACAATGTTCATTTTTTAATGAATAGTTAAAAATACTGCATTTTACATCAAAACTGCTTTTTAATGTAATTTATTTATATTATTAGATTATGTTTTGAGTTGGTTTTGAAGTGAAATTAGAATATATTTTTACCATTAAATCCAATAGTGGTCTTTGGAATTAATTTCACTTTGAAATCGGACTTAAACTAGTGTCAATCTTTTGATACTTATTGTTTCATAAAAACACGCTATTTGCTCTGACAGCGGGAATTAATTATTAAATTAATTAATATGACTTATATGTTTTGAATTTTTTAAAATATACTTCATTTTTGAATTCATAATATCAAATATAGCTTAGGGTGAATTTTTGGTAATTTTCTGAAAAACTTCAATTTTTGATGAATAGTGAAACCACTAAGTGGTACTTATAAAGACTGATTTTCCGTTTAAATGAAATTTTGCCATCATTGTGTTTTGAATTTCAAAAATCCAACATAAATGGTTGTCATTAAGAAGTAAAATGTGGTTCAATGAGATTATAATAATTTTTTGGTGAATAGTAACTTATTAAGTTCTTAATCGCGATTAGTGGTAATTAGTGTAGTTTAAGGTAAAAATAATGCTTTAATAAAATAAGATGAGCTTGAAACATGTACTAACCTCATTTGTTGTGTCATGTCCGACCAAGACAAGACATGGGTCAACTTGGGGACCCCATGGAGGCACTTTGGTTGGGAAATGACATAAATAACTTTTTATTTAATGTAAAAGTAAAAATGACACAAACATGATATGTTTTACTAAAACAATTTTAAATGGGGTTATACAAGTCAGATTTTTGATTATAAATAGTCATTGTAAAGATAAAAATATTTCCTACATCATAGTATTTTTTTTATAATTTTTAGACTTTATATAAATTAATTTATTTATGACATCATGATGATGAGTGATGACCTCATTATTCAATGATTTAAATAAAATGGAAAGATAATGTAAAATCTATGAACTACACATTTCCAAAACCAATTGGATGAGTGGATTTAGAACCCTTATCACCTTATCCACGAATTATATCAATGTGGGACCTTTTAAAACCGAAACACATTTTCAAATAAAGTAATATTTCTTAAATTCCAAAAGTGCCCCTCCTCTCCTCTTATAAAAGGCCCCCACCTCTACCTCATTTCACACACTCCTCAAGCCTTTGGCTCGGCCACCACCTGCCCAATTACTCTCTCCACATCCCTCTCCTCATCCTAGAGGATTCCCTTTGGGAAGAATCCTTTCAAAGGAAGCCTTTAGGCTCAAATCAAAAGGAGTTACACTTTTAAAGGTAATTCATTCTCTCTTGTTCATTTGTTTTATTTTGCTTCTCCAACCCTCTAAACTCTTTTTATTTACTTATTTTGTAACAACACCAGTATATTCAATATACTCAGATGTTTTTATAATATTTATTTGAGCTACACTCTCACACAACTACATCAAATGGTTAAAGAACATACGGTTTCCGTGGATGGCGAAATTCTGCCTCCCGAAACGATGATTGTTCAATACTCATTTAACACCTTCAAAGGTGGCCATTATGATATAACTATTTTTATATATGATATATAATATGTTTATTTTTTTCTTTAAGCTTCTGTATTTTTCATTTTGGGCATACCTTTATGGCTTCCATTATGGGTATACACGATATCTTCATTTTAGGAAGTGCGGACTACCGCCCCATCAAAGTGATGTGATTCGTTAATGCCATATGTGGGACGTGTAAAGGATGGATTTAAAGTTATTATATATGATGTTATACTGGAATTATAATATACCTCTATATCATTATTATTTAATTCCATTAAAGTATGAGATAGAAATGAAAGTAGCGTTCATGCGTACGTACGACTTACCGTCTCCATGAACGGTGCATTTCATTTCTTATCCCCAAATGTAATGTACTATTAAAAGTACATGTATATAATGGATATATATAATTAATGATATATCTAAATGATGAATATAATTTTGGAATTATAATATACATACCTCTCATTTAGTTTTAATTCCATTAATATGACAAAGAAATGAAAGTATCGTTCATGCGTACGTACGGCTTATCGTCCCCATGAACGGTGCATTTCATTTCTTGCCTCTAAATGATTATGTAATATTATAAATACATGTATATTATGGATATATATGATACATATTATATCCAAATCTTAAATTTCATTCTGGATATAAAGAACCTTTGACCACACGAACAACATGTAATTGTAAGAAGTCCACTTTCGACTTAAGAACCAAATATTGAGAAAACAAACATTATTAACTTAAATGGTTACATAATGTTTATAACATGGAAATAAGTGATATAAAAGGAATAATGAACTTTAAAAAGGTTCTTAATCAAGTATAAATTATCTCAAGTTTATTATTCATGACGTTAAAGAACGATCGAGTCAAGTCGGACCCGAGGTAAGGGAATTCTTCTCAATCTCCTTTCATTGAGGCATATTTCGTTTTATTCACAACTTTCTTTTATATGGTGTATAAACCCCTTTGAATTTTACTTTTATACAAAAGGAATCTTTTTCTATGAAGCATTTTACAAAACGAAAAAAAGGAATGTTTCTTTTAACATACGTGGGGAAAATGACCTTTTCCGCCGCCGCGAGTATTATTTGGTCTTTGGATTTCTCAATGAGCCGTAATGTTTTTAGAATAAAATAAATACCATATACTCTATTATGTATTTTGGTATTGAAAATGGTTTTGAAAAAGGATTATATTATGTCAATATATTTATGATATATTGTGATTGAAATGTGGAAATGATATCATTTCTTTATATTGGTTTTATGTTTTATGATTTTATACTGGTACATGGACATTTTAACGGGTGGTTACGTTATAAACCATATGACGGGTGGTGCCGTGAATACCAAGACGGGTGGTTACGTTATAACCTCCAATGCATTGGGTATGGAAGTTGGCCGTATGGCTATTCCATTAAGTATGTATGGAATTTGGCCGCATGGCTATTCCATTAAGTGATATGTGTGGAAGTCGACCGTATGGTTATTCCACTTAAGTATGTTTATGTCCCAAGTTACCTTTATATATGTTATGTGTTCTTTTTATGGATTTTATGGCAATCCTTTGGTTACAAAAAGGTAAGTAATGATACTTTATTCAGTGAAGAGTTTTTACTACTTCGTGAAGGTGAAGGTATTACTTTGATAGAGTATATATGGATTATTTGATGTTTGAAAAACTAACAGTTTTCATTCTTTCTGTATCCCTTACTGAGCTTTTTATGCTCATCCCAAGTTTTTTTGAAATGTTTTTCACAGGTCAAGGGAAAGGTACATGATATGATGATAGTGTCAAGGAAGTTTCAAGAAAGAATCCATGTTTATTTTAAATATGTTTCCATTGATGGGAATGAATAATACTATCTTTATGTAACCACATTGTTTATAGGTGGAATGTAATGCATGTTTTATGATCTAATTCTCTAAAACTATAAACCTGAAAAGATCCTGAACGTGTAATCTTATGATAACTCAAGATTATGTAAGGTTTAAGGCCAGGGCCTTACAATGGTCCTGGTGTAATTTAATAACATACAATGGTCATCATATAAGAGTTTTAATGTACCCTTGACCAAATGAAAGTACAAGGTACATGTTAATTCCATTATCTCGTTATTATCAAGGATTATTTATATGTAAGTTTTTTTTTTGGGACATATTTATTATCCATGTCCATGTTTCATAAAAGTGCTTTCAAAAAGATTATTTTTAAGGGAATTTTTAACTAAAAAATCATTTTTAATGGTTTAAATATTTATTCTTCGAAGTCATTCCCATAAATTTC
The DNA here is from genome assembly GCA_963277665.1 of Viscum album. Classification (NCBI taxonomy): domain Eukaryota; kingdom Viridiplantae; phylum Streptophyta; class Magnoliopsida; order Santalales; family Viscaceae; genus Viscum; species Viscum album. The sequence continues at coordinate 231,693,243 of OY728157.1, read as the reverse complement.
CATGTATTAAAAATGGTTTTAAGGATTTATTTATATAGACATTAATATTTTAAAATGTTAATTCCTTTAAAAAAAGTTAATTTGGTATGGTACACATTGATTCAATAATTCCTTTTAAATGGCTTCCTTTTTAAATTTTGTGACTTCTAAATGATTTCATGAAAAAGATATATTTCTCCCAAATAGTTTTACTAATCATTTTCAACTATGTCAACATAATTTACTGGATATTATTCATGACTGAGGTTTATTTATTATAATATAATTTTCTATATTTTATTGAAGAGTTATGATATGTTTGACTATGGATGTGTTGTCATTATACCATTCATGGTATACGTTTAAATTATTGACATTTCATATGGAATATTTAATATGAATGTTTATTTTTGGTTTCACCCTTTTCATATGAGGAATGAATTAGATATATTAAGTGATGGGCGTGGCCCGCTATATCCCCTAGATGCATCGGTAGGTATCATGAGACCAATTAGTGTTTTTGTACAAGGCCTTGACAAAATTATTATTTGTAGTCCGGGCACAAGGCCTTAACTATGTGGCTATGATGTCTGGAATTATGCATTTTTTCGTTATGAAATTATTTATTGCATGTGATTATTCAACTAGTAAAATATCCATGTTCATGTTTATATGGTAATGTTTGATTTATTTTTTCTAAATTATGTTAATTTTTATGTTTAAAATGTTGTTGTTGTTATTACTCATATTTCCTTAAATGTTTATTGCTTCTGCTAAATTATTTACCCTTACTGAGCATCTGAGGTCACCCATTTCTTATGTTTTGTTTTCCTAGGGTTCCAAGAGTGTATTTTGATTGATATGAAAGGTTATTCTAGAGGAATAATCGAGTTCTCAAAGTATTATTTATGTTTTGTTTTACTTTATAATGTGTAATGTAATGTTCATGTATATAATCTATTTTCCAAACTATTAAACTAATCGGTTCTTTGGGACTTGATTCCCTGTAATCAAACCAATGTATTTAAATAATGGACCCATTCCAGTATTCTAGGGTCGTGGCATTACATATTCACCTTTTTTCATAATATCATGAACCCGGTATTGGTTTACCATATGCTCAAATTCTCAAATGGAGGGATTATGAGTAGTAATACCAACATCCAATGTAGGGTTGTTGATCCATATGCTTATAAATTCTCCAAACGTAAGGGTTTATATCCAAATAAAAACTATTTAACATAATGTAGGTTTGATACCATACACAAGTGTTAATGTTCCATAATAACATAGGGTTGATACCATACACAAGCTTTAACATTCTAGTGTAACGTATGCCCATTTTTCGAATGTAGCGTTTGAAAAAGTGTTTCCAGAGTAATTATCATATCACTAAATTCATTTAACCATGATATAAAGTAATGAAAACTCACTCAATCAAAATTCATTTGAAAACAAACAAAGGAATTTTTCATCATTAAAATCAACATAAATTATTTAGTATTGTTGAGACAAAACATGCCCAATAATCTCCCAATTTTGGTCGATCAAAAAACCCAAAACATAATTCATAACATAACATGATAAGAATATAAGATTTTTAAACACAAAAATATATATCAAAAGTACTTAAATTTCACATTATTATTTCTAAAAAAATACATTTATTTAAAATAAAATGTTGTGGTTTGAAAATATTATCTCCCATATCCCCCATAGTCATCATAGATATTCTCCATAGATGTTCTACTTACAAATATTCTCTCACATCTTAAAAATATTCTCCCTTATCTTACAAATGTTCTCCCCTTTTTTTGATTTCAAAAAAACAGTTTGAAATTATAAATGATATAAACCACAATTAATGCTTCACTAAACTATAAATGAATAAACATAAAAACTGATAATAGAAATAAATTTAGGATTGGCAGTTAAGTATTGAATATAAAAAAATATAATAGACAAAAATAAGAATAAAAAAATGAATTTATAATGGATTAAAATGTTTTGAAAATAGAGTAAAATCCACACCCAATGAATGTTTTTCTTCCAAATGAGGGGCTATGATCAGAATCACTAGAGTAAGTGGGTGCAGTAGGAAGAGGAATGGCTCCAAAAACACCATTAATAATAATGAGCTTCATTAGTAAGCTATAAATTTTATTTAAGTCTTCTTACCACTGTTGAAGAGTGTTCTTATAAAGTTGACAAATATTTAGATTTTCAACAAAATTATCCATCATAATATTATTCACAGATTCCTCTGACTAAATGAATGAATTCCACTTTTCCATAACTTGATTATTCACGAATCCCAACTAGGATTCATTTTATGTAAGTTGACTGACTAGATAATTTTGATTCTCCAACAGAACACTTAAAGGAGTATTTTCACACTGAAGAGTTTTCAACCTATCCTTGAAATTATCTAGTAATGATGTAATAGCTTTAAACCTTCTGATAAGTTATGGTGGTGTCTATTTAGATGTGGTTGATGATCCATTACGTTCCCCGAGAGATTTAAATTCTATCATTATCATTTTCTATAAATCAAAAAATTATTAATTATTGATAGATTCATCTCTCAATAAATTTAACTCTTTATAAATTTTGTTAATAAACTCTTGAATGACTCCAATAGATATAAGATTGTGTATTAATTTCACTAAATGGATCATCTGAGCATCAAACATGGATCATTTAACCGTTTAACTTTTGAACTCATGAAACATCTTTTTCTCAGGTACCATTTTTTCTATGAAACATGTTTTGATCCTCCAATTAATTTATCATTATAACAAAGGATTCGACTTGAGAATCAAAAGATTCAGGGGATTGAGTGCTAGGTTAGGGGATATCTTCACTGTTATGAAATTATATTGAGGCCAAACATGTCTCTTCATTATCAAATAATATGTCTCTTATGGTATATCCTCTAATATATTTACAATTATGAACATTATAAGATTGAGTTGTAGGATCAGGTAGATATTCCCTTAGATTTTCTTGACTGTGAGCCTCTTTCTAAAATTGCTCAAACACTATATTTTTACACTCAACTGCTCAAGTTTCTTCATCCACAGGCTATTTGAATTCAAATATAATCATTCTTCTCTTTTAAATATTTCATTCTGAATTAGATTTGGCCTCTTCATCAAGTCACCGTCTAGAATATCTGATTGAAGGAATAATTCTTTTCTCCCCCTGAGCATCTTTCAATGACCACTATTGTTATTCCATATTAACTAGAGTAAAATTATTGAAAAAGTTTATCCAATAAAATTATAACATCTTAACAGTCCCATTATTTAATATGTTGTCGTGATGAAATGATTTTCAAAAAAAATATTGAAAATATATCATTTTCTTCATATTACAAAGGAAATAAGTCTTCCATATGGATAATATCCAATCATGGAATCCTTGTGGTAGTAATGGTTTAGACACCTTATCATAAACCAACAGAAATTGAACTTGATGTGATTCAAAAACCAAAAACTAACATACATGTTAGGATATAGAACTTTCCCTAGGTCCAAAGTCCTTGAAAAAATCCCAACTTGAATGAATTTCATCATTAATCGGTGATCAGAAGTAAGTTCTTTTGTCATTACTTTCTTGATAGTTATCATTCCAAACCCCAAAAAACATAACATCCTATAGAAAAATGTTTTCCACTAACTATGTTCCTTAAATCAAACTGAAACTTCCCCTCATGGGGAAACATAACTACTCATCCATTTCCACACAAGAAAAAGAAAATTCCAAATAGTCAATATTATCGACATTAGTATCTTCATCTAATCCAATACTGAATGAAGAATTTCTAAATAAATATTTATTTCCATTTCATAAACCAGAGGTGTACTATGTTCTCCAAAATAATAATCCTGACATTGGAATCTTATTACTTCCTTTTGGGAAATATTTGTAGAATCTAATTAATCAAAATCGATTACATTTACTTGGAGAAATTTTCAATCTTTCCCTAACATGTAAGTAGCTGAATCTAACTCGATAACATAATATCTTTGAGATGTTTCCATCTCTAAAGTTTTTTATATTAAAGGGATTTATGGTTTATGGTTTCTAAAAATGGTAATTGAAAGAGTTAGATAGATACTCTGTAAATTTAAGGGATGCATATGAGAGGATAAAGAGAGTGGGAGAATGTGAATTTTTTCTCAGGCTGATTGATAATGTACTCATTACATTTTTATTTTGAAAATAAAACTGATAAAAATTTATTTTTTAAATCTAACTATCATGTAACTAAATAAAATAAATAATGATAAAATTTTATTTATATCATATACAATACATAAAATAGAATCATAGTGATAAAAAAAATTAAATAAAACATTCATTTGAAATTATTTATTAATAACTCCCACTTAATAAAATAAAAACCTACATTGGGAAGTAGTTTAGTTAAAATATCAGCTAAATTGATATTCGGTATTATAAAATTATAAATATATACCTTTTTAATGACAAGAACTCCAATAAAATGATTCCTTATATCAATTTGCTTAGTCCTAGAATGACATATAGTATATTTTGAAATTTTTATTTCACATGTATTATCACATAAAATAGGTATACTACTAATTTTTAGTCCAAAGTCCAGTAGTATGTTTTTTTTTCTTTAAAACATGTGCACAAAAACTGTTAGAAGACACATATTCTACATTAGCATTTGATAGGGAAAATGAGTGTTGTTTCTTACAAGACCATGCTGGTAATGATTTTTCTAAAAAGTGGAAGGTTCTTGGGATTCTCTTTCTACATAATTTTCAACCTCCAAAACCCACATTTGAATATGAAATTAAATTAAAATTAGATGTTTTGGGATAAAGAATATATTGATAAATAGTTCCTTTAAAATATTCCAAAAAAATTCTAGTAGAAGTAAGAAGAGATTCTTTTTTGTTTTATTGAAATATTGAAAAAAGACATATAGAAAACATAATATATGGTATGATATTAGTGTAATATAATAATCTATCAATCATACATCAATAAAGATTATTTCCTACTAGTTTTCCAGCATCATCATATTCATGTTTTATGTAGGTACACTTAAGAGTTTTATATGTCTTATTGTTTTCATGTCCGAACCTTTTTAGCACATCAATAGTATATTTAATTTGATTTAAAAATATCCACAATATTTTTGGTAAATTTGAAATCCTAAAAATTAATTTTGTGCTCCCATTTTACACATTTCAAATTCATTTTTCATTAACTTGGAAATTTCATTACAAATTTTTTTATTTTTTGAAACAAAAATTACATCATAAACGTAAATTTGAACAACTAAAATTTTATAGAAAAACTATTCTTTAAAATGTATTGGATCTTCTAATCCAACAGTAAATTCATTTTACAAAAGAGAAGTAATTAATCATTCATACGAAGCACTAGCTGATTGTTTAATTCCATAGAGAGTTTTAGTAAATTTAAAAATAGAATTTGGTTTTCGGGGATTGTTAAAACTAGGAGGTCATTAATATTAACTTCCTATATAATATAACCATTTAAAAATAAATGCATGACATACATACGATATTGTTTAAAAATCATATGAGATGTATAGTCTAAAAGGATTCATATTTATTCTAGTATTGGTACGTGGTAAAGGGTCACAATATAACATATTCCTTTTCTCAGAATATATCCATTAGCTAATAATCTACAATTATTTATACTTATGATCCCTTTACCATCCTTTTTATTTCTAAAGAACCACTTAGTTCTTATAACTGGATAATTGGAAATTCTTTTTACTTGTTCCCAAAAATCATTCATTTTGAACTGGTTTAGTTCTTCGTGAATTTCAAAAATCCAACTCTCATCTTCTAAGGCGTCCTGTAGAGACATAGGTTATAACTGAGATAGATAGACAAACAATTCTTCTAGGTTTCCAACAGTTCATCTAGTTCTAATTCTTCGGTCTAGGTCTCTCATAATAGTTGTTAGTGGATAGTTCTTTAATGCTCAAGACTATAAAGGAAAAATTCATTCCAGATCATTAGTATAATTTCCTTCTTAACTGGATTGAATTTTATTAATATTATTTTAAAAATCATTTTTAGAGGATTCAATTCTCATGTTTTCAAAAGAGTCAGTGACTTAATCTGCCTAATATTCTTCTTTTATAAGAGGGGAAGTTTCATCAAACATTACATGAACTTATTCATCAAAAATACGTGACATTTTATTAAACACTATATAATATTTAAAGGTAGAATAATATACCAAAAATATTCCATCATTATCTTTTTATCAAACTTATCATGGTTGTCCTTAGTATTCACGACATAAACTTTGCATCCAAAGACTTTAAAGTAATTTAATTTATGTTTTCTCTTAATCCAATGTTAATAGGGTGTCTTATTGAAAATAGACCTTTTTAAAACTCTATTCATGATATATCAAGATGTGATTATATCTTCTACACAAAGATAGGTAGGAAGAATGTATTCATTCATTATAGTTCTTTCCATTTCATGAAAAGTTATATTTCTCCTTTCAACAATTACATTTTGTTGATGTGATCTTGGTGTAGGGAATATGTGTTTAATATAATGATTTGAGAAAAAATAATTAAATTCACAATTCTCAAAATCTTCAATAAGATAACTTGTCAATGAAATTATTTAAAACCTTTTTCATTTTGAACAATTTTACAGAAACATTTAAAAATATAATAAAATTTCACAATTAAGTTTTAAAAAAGAAACACAAGTAAATCTATAATAGTCATTAACTAAAACATACAAATATAATTTACCATCAAATCTTGATACTTTTGATAGTCCAAAATAATTGATATGGATAAGTTTTAAATGTTTAGATGTAGAAATTTTGTTAATAGTTTTGAAATAAGATTTGTGATATTTTCCAGTTCAGCATGCATCACAAAATCTGTCATTATCAAACATAAGACTAGAAAAATCATAATCTAATTGTTTTGTAGCTATTTTATTTAAATTGAATATATTATTGCATCCATGTCTTCTATGATAAATCCATGATTCATTTGTCTTAGCTGTCAAAAACTTCAATTTTGGCTTACACAAGGAATTAAAATCCCTTGTATAATCATTATCAGTTATAGGTTCCCTAAAATTATGAAACTTATATTTAAAAACAGAGTATTAATTTTTAAAAAAATCTACAAAAAGATCCATTATCACAAACTTGAGATATAATTATCAGATTTTTATTTAACCTTTACACATACAATACTTTGTTGATTGAGATAGTCTTTGCATCACCAATAGATGCAACTCAAACTATTTTTCCTTTGGAAATATCACCAAAAGTGACTAGTCCTCTATTTATTTTAGTTAGTGTATGAATGATTTTTGAGTTTCTACTCAAACTCCTGGAATAATCACTATCCAATTACCATATGTATTTTCATTTTCTGTGACCTATTTCTGAAAAAAGTAATTAAACAAATGTTTTTTGGTACCCATATCTTCTTGGGTCCTGCATTGATAGCAAGAAATGATCTAGGAACCCAGATCTACTATGTTTTTTCATAATTCGTATCACATGCATCAAATAAACTTTTATAAATATAATATCTTTTAATAACACTAAATTGTGTATTTTTTAAATAAAATTAATTAGTGAAATGTCCTTTTGTTCCATAATAATAATAGGTTTCATTGTTTGATTTAGGAAGAAAATATATTTTATACAATTTTTATTTATAACCCTTTCTTCCTATTCCAAATATTTCCTTTTTAGTTAAATTATTTCTAATAATTTCATTTTAAAAATTTTCACCTTTATTAAATACAAGATTATAACTCTTATTGGATTCTACTTCACCCTGCAATTCATTAATCCTTTTTTTCTTGATCAACATTGTTTGGGGTAGATGAGTTGAATTTTTCGATCAACAATCGATGTTGTTTTACTAGGGTATCTCTTTCACCTAAAATAGAATTATGAACACTTTTCAATGATTATTTCTTCTCTGATAAGAAATCATATTTTTCATCTATCATATAAGAATACACAGAAGATTTATCATTTGATAAACTACTAGAATTAGAATCATAGGAGTAAAATTTTTTTACCTATTCCTATTCATCCACGAAGGACATGTTGGATTTTAGATTTGATTACTCATTCTATGAATCATACATTGAAGGGATGCTGCAGTCTTCAAATACACTCCCTGTAGTTTTCATTTCTATTTGTCGTTTGGGATTATAATCAGTATTTTTCTAATATATATTTTCTGAACTTTTTCTATCATATTTTAGTTTAGGACAATCAGGTCTGATATGACCCAATTTCTTACATTCATAGCATCAAACTACTATTGGTTCTTTGATGTCCTTCTAGAAATATTTTCTGAATCATCATTTCTTCCTAAAAAATTAGATGATTTTTTGGCTTAGTTAGCTAGTTTTGTTTCCTAATCAGAGGAATATGAATTCTTCTCTAATTTTCTTTATTGATTTTTTATTATATTATGATGATAAAATGTCACATTCATAGAAGTATCTCCTTTTCCTGCATAATTTTAGGATATTTAGCCTCATTCTGTATTTCTAATTCATACAACATCAGTGCCCAAATTAGATATTTCATTTAAAAATCCGTGATAGGTGATGATTGATGAATAGAAGTATACATTCCATTCCATTTTGAATGTAATTATTAGATTACTTTAAAGGATTGATGAGTTCGTCTGATGGGTTCTCCTAATAGAGTTATATTCTTGACAATTTTTGTGAGCCTTATATTCATTTGTGTGATGCGTTCTCCATCAAAAATTATAAAAGTATCAAATTTTAGTTTTTTTAGCATAAATCATCTGTTTGTAATTATATATTCCTTTATAGAAAACTGCTATAGCTTTCCACATCTCATAAGAAGTTGGAAATTATGATACACAATTAAATTCCTCTGGTCCAAGACCACAAATAATAACATTTATCACATTATAAATGATATCATACAGAGATTCTATTTCAGACGTCCACGTTTCTTGTTTCTCATGAATCTTATTAGGATTACATATTTTTTTGTATACTTTTAATCCAATATTTTTCAGATAGATAATTATTTGTGATTTACATCATCCTTAATTTTCACCATTAAAGTATGGAGCACGAACCATTGACATTTGTTCTCTCATATCAGAAATTGACATCTTTGTATAAACTATATATTTTGGATTCTTATATATTTATTTAAAAAAATCTCCTTGGATTCCAATTGTTAGGTTGTAATATAGAAAGTAACATAAGAGGGGATAAATTGTGTCTTATCAAAAATATTTCACAATTCTTGCTTTTGACACCCACTGTGATTTATACGAATATAAAGTGTTTACTTATTTGAATATAATATGCAGTGGATAAATAAAAATAAAGAATATAACCTTTTATAGTGTTTTAGGTATCATATATCTTCTAGTCCGCTCTACCTATCATTATCTCTATGAGGTAGGTAAATTTCACTAAAATTGTCCACTTATCACAAGACAATGAATTCAAAAATGAGTGTCGGTAGTTGACTCCTTTGCAACATGACTAAAAATGATAATTCTGGTCATATAATATAGAACCAGATATCCACCGCTTAGAACGAGAATCTGATACTCACCACAACTACAATAAGTCAAAAGATTGATCTTAAATGTTTTAGTTGATCTTCATAGTTGCAGTAGAAAGAAAATGAAAATTGGTCAATCCAATTCATTCATAAATGTATATCTTTAAAATTGAATTAGTTTTAAGTGATCCTTATTGTAAAATTATCTTAAATAAGGTATAAACGTAAACAACATGAGTAATCGTATTGCAGTAAAAGATTGAAGATTTATATCTCCAAAGGGTAGTTTCTTTCAGGATCGATCATTCATTATAGAATCACTATAAAAAATAATTTCAATAAAACAGTTTCATATATGAGTCACTTATCACAAATATATTTTAAGATATAATTTGACGGAATATATAGAACATATAGATTTATTTAGTATTTCAGATCCAAAAGAATAGCTGGATTGATCGTGGGAATTGAAATTCTAATTAACCAGGGGTGTTGTCACTTACCATTAGGACAGGTGGGATTTTCTCCAATGAATATATTTATTAGAAAAAAATAATGATCCTTGAATCAATCTTCCATTATTACTTGACCATTGGATAAATATCATATTGAAAACACATCTTAAAAACTTCACCATTATAAACACAACATAGGGTTGAATTGCGTAGCATAGGGTTACTTCGCATAGTGTAGGGTTCCTTCTTGTAGAATAGAGTTCATACTAAGGTATGGTTCATTAACCATTTCATTATCTTTATATAATTTTTGGGGAAGAAAGTAGAGTAGGGATGATAATCCATATGTTCTCCTCTTTAGCCTAATATCCGAAACATAGCATTGATTAACAATATGTTCAAATTCCTGAATGTTGGGTTGATGAATAGTAATACCAACATCCAACGTAGAGTTATCAATCCATATGGTTGATGATTCTTCAAATAAAATGATGTTGATCCAAACTCAAACAATTTATTATAATGTAGTGTTGACATCGTACGCACGCATTAACTTTCTATTGTAACGTATGGTTGATACCATACGCAAGTGTTAACTTTTTTGTGTAAAGAAGGGATGATTAATGATATGCTAATTCTTTGAACGTAGGGTTTAATAATTATTTTCCATACTAATTAATATATTGTTAAATTCAATTAATGTGGACATTAATTTCTGAAAACTCACTCATGAAGTCATAATTTTTTACATACAAGTGTATTTTTGTGGATCAAAATAATCATATATTATTGAGTATTTTTTAGGCAATACATGAACAAAAAATGGTATGAATAAAATAATGAATTTTTTCTTAAAATATAATATAGAAACATTAAATTATTAAATTATTATTTCTGACAAACTAAAATGAATGGGACGAGTCAAATAAAAGATAATGGTGTGTTTAACCCATGCGTTGTAACTTAGGTGGCATCATTTAATTATAAAATTAGCTAAATTGATCAATGTTGAAACCATTTCTTATGATCTAACTAAGACCAAGAGCACCCCATTAAAAATATGAATTAAAATTATACATTATTTTTATATCTTTGTATGTCATTCATAACCATAATATTCTATTCTATATGTCCATATTCTATAGAACTAGTTTACTATGACTTTGGGTTATTCCCTGAATCATTCAAATCAACTCTATTTACATAATATCCAATTTTATGTTACATCAATTTGATCGAAACAAAAAATCACGATGTTAACAAAAATTTGAATAATTTATTTTCAATTTTTGAAATGAAATGATAAAAATTTAGTCATTTTACTCAACAAAAATCAAACTAGGCATTATAATTAGTTTTATTAAAAATCATGTTAATTAAATAAAATCTATGAAATTATAGTTGTTATTATAGTTATTAAAACAAATAATTTATTATCCTATATATAAAACAAAACCTTAACTACTCTGTCATTATTCGATAAATTTTATTAAAAAAATTATTATCCACATATAAATAAAGCATGAATCATTTTAATAAATTAAAAAACTGTCGAATATCTCATTTTCATCGAGAAAATACTATGTTACATTTCTAGGATTGGTGATGAAACCATGTGTGACCACAAACCCGACCACCAATTAGTCATGATTTAGAAAATAGACTCAATTATTTAACTATAAAAAATTAGAGGCATTAAAATATAAATAAAAATTGTAATTCATTAATATCAAATAAAAAACATGAAATTATGAATGATCTACATAACATAACTGAAATAAATCATAAACGAATTTGTTTTTTAAATTTAACAGATTATAACCAAAATTATTGATTATTAATACTCAATAAAACTAACTCTAAAATCCAAATAACACATTATAAACCAAAATTACAAATATAATTACAGTCCAACGAATAAAAAAAATTCTAAATTTTTTCCACCATGATTATTCATCTAATAATACTCAATAATAAAATTTGTGTGAGGATGATTCAAATGTTAAGGGGATTTATGATTCCTTTTATGAGGGGATCTGATCTAGGAACATGGAGCTTTTTGGGGGGTGTCACTTCCATAGAGTGGAACTGAGTAGGGGTGAGGGAGGTTAGAGGGGGAGGGGGATCTCATCATTGGAGAACCAACCATAGATGAGTTCAGAGGTACGAAGGGTCACGAGGGTTGGGTTTACATGTATTGGGATTAGGGTAACAGGTTCAGGTTAACATCTAGGGAGTGGAGAGGATGAGAGTTGTCGTTAAATGGGGTTGTAGGCATAGGTTCACATCCGGGGAGAGTAATGGAAGAGATCGGGGGAGGTCGTTGTAGGGGCTAGGGTCTCACAAAGGGAGCGAGTAAGGTGAAGGGATTATGGGTTTTTTTAAATGTGATTTTGTAGTTTAATAGATTCTTTCCCTAATTAAAAACATAAAAAAATATCACAGTGATTTTATTAATCCACCACTATATAATATTTTTTTAATCGAATTTATTTTACAACGGTTATTAGAACATCAACTTATAAACAACTTCTAAACATAAAATTTTTTGTAGTGTAATGTGTATATATGTTATGTATTGTTATAAACTCATTACATTTATTAGAATCCACTAAAAAATAAAATTTTATTTCATTTTATCCTTCAATAAGATTCTTTTATCAACTATTAGGCTTAATGTAATATTGGTCTATATTTCGCAGTAAATGTTATAAAATATCCCAACATTCATTTGTATGAATGGATTTCATCTCCTCCGTCACCTATAACACCCACTATTGTTAGTCATTGATATTTTATGGATATTTTTGTAGTTTATGTTCCCCACCATACATAAGAATTAATAAGTATAATTCAAATATAAATCTCCACATTGGTAATATGAAACTAGTAGACCGCCTCAAATTTTGTGGTCTTTTTCCCTCTAGAAATGAATTTTCCAAAACACTTACCAAATCCTCAATAATAATTAGTAATTCTAGAAGTTCTTACTTTGGTTGAGACACTAAAATATGACCCCTATATGAAACATAAGCATTTGGTATTTAATTTTTTTAGAACTTCAGTACCTCTTGATTTGTTATAGATTATTGAAACTCTATGAAAATCAACATTGGTATGGTCTGATGATTCGTTATTCTCAGTTACACCATCCACCGGGTTTTGAATTTTCAATAGGAATCCTTTATTAATGTAAACATTATTTCATTAGATAAAATCCAAAATTACCATATCCCATTATTGAAATTCAATGTCTTCATTTTTATGACATATAATGAAATATTCATAGGAATTTTATTCTATCATATCCATTTCCCTACAACAAACCTGAATATAGGTAATAAATCCCAATAAATTGAAGAAGGGGATATTGACCATTATAATAGTCCATATATCTACTAAAAGATACTAGCCTAGTGGTATTGATGGAATCTGATCCATAAGACAGGCCTCATAATTTATATATTCTACCCAATACAAAAAAAGAAACAAAAAGTGTACCCTTATAAACCTTGCTCTCCTTTATTAAATTTTATTAATCTAATCTACCACCCCAAGTTGTCCTAGTGTTCTTGTCATCATTATCTCAAAATATATTCCTTTAATATATATAAAATACTAAAACTCCATGATTTTCCCCCCACTATCATTGATCCTCAATCACTTAATCTTCCACTTAGACTCACATTCCACCATTAATCTACATATAATAACTTTTTAAAAAAAAATTGTTTTATTATTGGGAAAGAATAAACATATATTTAATATTTCATCATCAGTAAATATAAGATTTTATAATGATCCTCTATTTGAATGAACCAAATCAATCCCCCATATATTTATATATACATGATCTAACATCAAATTCGTAGTTGAAATTCATTACATATTAAAGGAAACCATCAACTACATCACATGGATACACTATTATAATGTTTGTTACTCAATTTAGTTGAGTTTCTTTATTACCTATTCAACCAAAACATTAATACCCTTCTCACACATGTGACTTAGATGATCATACCACCTATTTTGGACCTATAATTAATAATTTTACCAAAGTTTATATCCTTCCAAATCCCTATAACAAAAACATAAGAAATACTTTACAGCTTTTTAAATCAACATGGAATAATGTGTTATCTTCCATGATCTACCCACAATAGTGTAATATAAACTTATATCATCCAGCTCACCAAATGAGATAACATTATTCCTTATCTTAGGTATTCTATTCACCCTTTAAATATCCAAAAAATATTTTATCCCTTTTTTGATATTCATCCAATTTTTTTAATTATTATTTTTTGTATTCATCATTCAAAATATGAATTATGATGAATCAGCTATAAATTTTTTATGCATACTCATCCTATTAATTGTTGTGTGAAATAAAATACTAAAAAATATACCACAAATCTAATATAAAGGAGACACATAAAATAAATTATTCCACCTCATTTGTGGTATATTCATAAAAACATCTAAAAGTAAACATTTAAAAATCTCCCTTATTTCTAAAATCATTCATAAAATTTAATTCTTCCCACAATAAATACATATGGGAGAAAGTTTCACTGATTTCCTGTAACTCTTCTCTTATTTCCTATTCCCATTCATTAGAATTTGGTTTTATCTCCATGTGTAATTTCCTCTTACTTTCACACTAAATGATGACTGGGTGTCACCCAAAAATTCAATCTTTTGTATCATCTTATTTTTTTCCATATAATATACTTATTTAAACACCAAGTCACATTTCCAATTGTAATTACAAAAAATATTTTCCATGGAAACTCATGATTCCAGTAGTGATGAAAGAAGTATGAATTAAAAAACGGTCCATCTAACATAATTCCCAATAATTATAGTTGACTTTGTATCATAGTAATTTAATTAATAAAAACCTCCACGGATTATCCTTATAACGTCATTATATCAAATAGTCATCACATAAAAAAAAAATTCATACATTTTGAGTTCTCATACTTGTTCATGAGTGTGGTCATTATACTTACAGTTTTCTACACCTCCAAAATTTTGATGGCCATGATATAGAATAAAATCAACCAACTACCCAAATATATTTTTAGTCGAGCCATTCCCATGATTATTTTTACATTGTTTATTTTTTATCCCCATTAAAGGAATGACCTGATCCTTTTAGTGTAGATATTTCTCAATCTATATCCTCTAGATTTCATGGTCTAGTCCATTGGACATGTCAATCAATATGATTCCTTCTTCAAATTCAATTCCTTTCAAACATGTATTATCCTCCTATAATGAAATAAATGATAAGGATAAAAAAAAACTTATGTAAGTCTAGTTCAATGTTATCATTATAATTTTTATGGGAATATAATGTACCAATAAAAATAATCTTAAATGAATATCTTATATATTCAATGGTCTAACCCATTTGAGATGTTAATCGATTACATTCTTTCTTTAAATTAAATTCCTTGAAAACATATATTCTCCTAATATAAAGAAATAAATAATAATGATAAATACCCTATATGATTATACATTCAGTGTTTGATTTAACCTTTTTATGTAAATCCTATGTACTAAAACAAAAATAATAAAACAAAACTATCAAAAAATCATTTAAGAATTTTAAAATTTGATTTACCAGATGTAATTGTCGATATAAAGGAACCAAAATCCAAAATATCATTCCATATCACCTTGGCCTTAGTAGATATTTTTAAATATGAACAATTGTAAAAAAAATAACACCCTATCACATGATAAATAAATGAGATTTATATCATTTGGACTTACTCCTACTTCATGTGAGAGACTCTAATTATTTTATTAATAACCTAGGATGAATTAAAGTATTATATGATTAAAAATATGAGATCCCAAAAACAAATATAGATAAATAAATAACTGGTTAATTTAGTGCACCACCTTCCAATATTCACATGTATCTATCTAATTGGATAAATATATCGACAGATGAACTACCTTAACATCTAATTCTAGATGAATAATTTAATCAATCCATTTTACTTTAATAGAACTCCATAATGAATTTTATGAATCCATTTGATAAAAAATATTTTATTATATTACATTCAATCATAGTTTCACATTAACCAAATTACATTTCTTATACACTTCCATTAACCAGATTATTTTATCACCACTACTATTTCTTTCCATGAATTTCATACTTGCGAATTTCCACTAAACACAAAACATATGATTAATGATTGAAATTTTTTAATGTAAATTATTTTAGATGATATTTATGAACATGTTATTCAGTGATGGTTAGGATAATTCATGATTTAGTTTCTATATCTATCATATCTAACCATAATGTATTAAGGAAATAGGTCACACCCCAATGGATATATGTTATATAAATAAGAACTTATCTAATTCCAAAAAAAATCAGTGATTTAGGTGATATAAAGCAAAAAATTTTGGGGATAATTCCATGAGATACTCATGTTTGATTATGTTGAATAATATGGGTGTACACATGATATTATGTTCAGATGAACATGAGGTTATTTAAGTAGATATTAATCGATATCTAAACCCTTTTATCAAAAAATTATATTATTGGTTTAGATCCATATCCATGATCATTTCCATGTTCTTATTGATAATAAAATAAGAATCTGCAATGTACTATTACTATTCTGTGGTGTATTTTTTACCTTTGTTTTGGTTTTCCTTTTTCATTGGTTGTGGTATGCTAGAAATGAAATCAAAAGGATGCTTGAAATGGTTACTTTTTGGATTTATTATAATTATCAACATAAACTCTTTAGTTAGTTCTTCTCATCAGAAATTTACACACTGTATATGTGATTTTCAAATATAAAAAAGTTTTTTTGGAATAATTTGTGAATTAAATACATGGTATGAATGAGTTACATTTCATTTAAGGAAAAAATGTTCAGTTTTAGTTAAAAAGATATTTGTTTTATGTATAAGATCCGTAATAGTTACACGATGTGTAATAGAATTAAAAATTCTAAAAATTTTATTAGATTCGGTTTTAAGTAGGAATCATAGCTTATTTTTTATTTCTTTATACCTACAGTTATACTATCATAATCCAGAGCTTACCCTATGTGATTTTGGGTGACTCCTTTTCATTTGGTTCGATTCATTCAGGGACTGATCTTCAATCTGGTTGGATTTCTTATCTCTGGGTAAGTGTTCCTACTTTCTTTTATTTTTTTTCTTGTGACTATGATTTGGATTCAATTTTTTATTGGATAGGGGTTTTTATTGATCCATTTATGTTTCTTGGTGTGCCTTGTCTATAGAAAGTCATTCTCTTGATTTTTGGTCTCTATTGTTGAAAGAATCTTGGGTTCTATAGTGTTGAAGAAGGTGTTTCTATAAAACTGTATAATTTAATAGATTTAATTTTGTTATGGATTAAATAATTTTTCTTGTTTATTATTTGGAAGTTATAAAAAATATCAAATGATTTATTTGAAAATAAAATACTTTTAGAAAGGTAATTTTTTCTTTAAAAATGCTATATCATTATTTGGAAAAAGGTTTTCAATCTCTAAAGTAGGTTGTCTTGTATTTGAAATATTTTAAAAAATTGGGAGCAAGGTTTTAAATTGAATTTTTAAAAATTTACATTGGGAACCTTGGGTTCTTTGGGATGGAGATATGAGTATCCTTAGTGTGTGATGCACCATTATAATGTATCCTTTTTTTGATATCAACTAGTAGACCTTAATATCTTTTGGATGAAACTTATTCATGTTTAGTGTTGTAAGTGTCTAGTATTAAATTTCACATAGTTTATATCACAATATGAGGTTCTTTTTCATTTATCATTTATGGTTTTTATTAACATGATTATTATATCATGGATTTCTAATCATAGTTTTTTATTGAGGTAGTATTACATAGCTTCACATGATATTTTGATTCATGAATATCTGTTTAAATATATACCTCTTCATTAGTTGGTATTATTTAATATTTTAATCAATTACACTTTCTATGATTCTTCTTTGAAAATCTAAAAGGATTTATGAAAACCAATGGAATTAAAAGGGAAACTGGTTTTTAAATGGTTTGGGTTTATAATAACACTTTGTAGTTTTTTATATATTTTATAATCAAGAATTTTTTCATTATAGGCTTTATAACTTATAGAAAAACTATGGTTTTATCCAACTAGGATTTGTCTCGCACCCTACATGAGTATTTTGGAGTTTTAATATGTCATGTTGCTAGATTTAGGAAAATAGAAGAGAATATTATAGCATTATGTCTTCTCATGTTGTTGTTACATTGGATTCGATTATTTTTTGGTGGTGACTATTAGTCTTGTGTGGTTATGAATTACTTTATATTTCATCCTATTTCTCATGGATTATATGAATTTTACGTATCTTTTTTATTTTTAACGGCATACTTTGGTTTTACGTCTTTTTTTACATATATTTATGACTTGTTTTTGTTATCCTGTTTTACCCATTTCATTTGAAAAGATGGCTCATGTGTCTTGTCTACCTAAACAAAGTTGCATTGAAGAACTTTTTTGTAGTGGGACTATAATGATTGTACAATGGGGATTAGCCAATTGGTTACAATACTGGACAATCCTTTTATTTTTCACTTACGGTTGTGTTAATTATCACCATTTTTCTCATCATAACATCATTATATTTGATATTGATAAACACAAATGAGAAAATATTGATATTTTTTGATATCGTATTTTTATGTTCAGCTAAGGATTCACCCTCTCTATATAGTTATTTTCACCCTATTGGAACTCTTATTTAGTAAAAATGATTTCCTGAAAATAGATTTCATGTATGTTACCATGGATCTATTTTTTTCATAATTTCTAATTGATTAATGAGATATATAGTGTCAAATAAAATGATTAAAATTAAAAAATTTAAAATATTTGTTAACAATTCATTCCATTTGTTAACATAGTGGATTGTTTTGTATCTTTTATCAATAGACATAGATGTTATTTATGACCTTGAGAATGGTTTAAATATTCTTAATTTTGGGATTGAATATACTAAATTTGATGAAAATAATATAAAAGATAATGTGATAACACGTACTATGTTACTCTTATCCTCCTCAGTGAATGAGTTGACAATAGTCATGGGGGAAAATGAATGGAATACAAGGAAAGATTCCCAATTTCTAGGAGGGTGAGAAAAATGTGAATGAGGCATAGTAATAAATACATAAAGATCAATTTAGTGATATTTAATTTAAAGAATATTAAATAATGTGTGAATTTATCATTGTGGTAAAATTTTAATCTTGATTTGAAGCTATAGATATGTTCTTGAAAAAGCATCTATGGTTAATAAGTTGAATAAAATTATACTAAATAAATTTGATTCACATATTCTGACCTTAAATATCATTACATGGGTGGGTGGTAAATAAATAAATATAATAGATTCATGATTTACTATGATATTAAAATAAGGTTAGCCTTAATATGAAATGAAAAATCCAAGAATTTGATAAAAAAAATAAATCTTCAAGAGGATTGAAATATTATGACCCAAGAAGGTCATATTAAGAGAACACAAATTTTGAAGATGATTCCATGAATTTAAATAAGCATATATCTCTACATTAAAATGGAATCCTGTAAGGAAAAGGTAAATGTAATGTTTTGTGTCCATTTACTTTTTAATAATGAAATTATTGGAACTATTTTAGTAAACTATCATAAAAATAACAAGAGGATTAGAATGATGACCCATCTAAATGTTATTAAAGAAGAATAATTTAGTAAATAGTCTAATAAGGATATAATGATTTGGGAACGATATTTATAGTACAATGAATATGAAAATTTTATATCAAATTATAATTTCACATGTTGTGATTATAATATTGAAATTGAGAATGAAAACATAATGGATAAATGGATCATAGTTTCTAGAAAAAAAATAAATATATGAAAAATGTCCCCCAATTGAATAAGAAGGAATTATTGAAGAGGATGAATGTAATGAATAATCCATGAAATTAAAATTAAAATTAAGAATGTATATTTTTTTATGATTTATATAATATCAAAATGTTGAGAGAGATAAATAAATCACTAAAATCAAAGATTGGTTCATTGATAAAATATCTTCCAGAATAAAAATTTAATTACATTGATGATATGTAAGTGTAATTAATAAATAATTTGGGATATATAAAAACAATACTTGAATTTTTGGATAATACACTTGAGGTTACCACATTTAATATCATTATGAATAATATATAATGAAAATTTGTTGAGATGAAGTTGGTTAAAACTAGAAATTCAAAGATGATTACTCATCAAGTGTATAAAAATTAAATCAATGAAATATGTTAAATAAATAATTTAGTGTAGAAGGATTCCAATTTTACCATGAATACCAAATAATATCCTATGATATAATAAACCATTTTCTTGGGTTTCTAATCTTGTAATTATAATGGTATAAGTAATGTAAAAATAAAGAATGAAATTAATGCATCACATAAGAATGAAAATTCATCCACTGTTAAAATAAATAATTCTTCAGATAATTCAAAAGTAATATTGTGTGGAAGAAGAATAATATTAAGGTAAATAAGTAGGAAATGTTCAATGAGAATTATAAATATTCAATGTTTCATAAGAATGAAAATAATTAGAATATTTCAAATTAGACAGAACCAGATCATGAAGAATTTAATAATCTATTTAGTACCTGAGTAGAGATAACATTGAATTTATTTTTAGGTGTTTTAGAGTGAATGATCATAAATAATATGTTTCTATGTAAAAATTGTAACCTAATTATTTTAAAATATGAAATAAATAAAGGGGTATTCAATCTAATATTCCTATCAGTCATTCGAGAAACGTCTCAAAGAGTTGATACTATGGAATAACACTTATGATTATTTTGAGTAATCATGAGTTAATTATGATCAACCTAGATAAAATAATAACAATTTTATCACAAATATACTTAAAATTAAAAAATTCAATGTATATAAATAAGTGTATTATGATAGAGATGATGTGATGTCCCATGAGGTCTCCTAAAAAGATAGAAAAAATAATGAATCCTTTGATACTCAAATGTTATTTCTCACAACACATGATTGGTTATAAAAATAACATTAAATATTTATTAAGGTGAAGAGGATACAATATTCATTTTAGTATTAACAGATCACTAAGTGTTAATAGAGATAGATTTAACAATATTAGTTAGAATAAATCTAGTGATGTATTATTTATCGATTGGCAAAAAATATCTTGACAGTTTTTTTATGCTTTTTTACAATGATGATAAGGTGTTTTTCTTAAGGGTTTTTTTATTATTAGGATATTGAAGGATGAAATAAGGTTGAAGAATTTATTTTGATTAGGAAAATATATATTACATATTTCCAAATATTAATACAAATGTTTCAGGAGTATGGAGAAGGAAAATAAATTTTTCTATAAAAGACATTGTTATTTAAGGTAAAATATTATAGAGATGTGTATGATACATGATACTATGAGTTATATTTAGAAGATGGATCACAAATGGATGAACAATTTTGATACAATTAAAAATGTAAAAAAGGTGAATAAGGAACATAAGTTAAAGGATACAATTAAAAAGAAGATCATTAAGTTGGTAAAATTAGATGTTTATAGAACAAGTAACATTAAGATAACCAATGGGAAATTTTATTTCATGAATATTTATGATTTTTTCATTTGTATAACAAATTTTATATTTTATATCATGTGAATAAAAATCTCATAATGTTATTAAACACATTTACAGAAATTTAGATAATCAATTTGGATGATCCATAACAATATTTCAATATGAAAATGGATGACATAAAATAAAAATATTTTTTCGAAATATCAGTAGAATTATAGAATAAGTCGTGAATATAATTCTCCATAGACACCATAAAAAATTTAGTAGTTGATTAGAGAAAACATAACATTGTGGATATGAGGAGAAAAATGTAATTGAAGAATAGTTCAAAGAAATAATTTTATTGATGAAAAACAATTTAATATTTATAAATTCTTAATTGGGGCCTACTTTTACAAAATGTGGTCAAAACACCATATTTTTTTTCTGGTTTGGAAACTATTAACTCTTGGGAGTATTGAAAATATTTAACTTTCCTAGTTATATCATGATTGAAGGTAAGATTAAAGGAAACTTTTATGATTGATTTAATGATATTATGTATCTTATATAAAAACAATATAGAAGGATTTATATCAATTTAAAAATAATATAATTAAAATCATTGATATATTTGATATAATTGAAAAAACCATATGAATCTAGAAGAAGACTATATTCAATAATGTACAATACATGAAACACATATCTTAATCAACAAATAGAATATTACTTTTTAAAAATGAATATGTTCACTTAAACATTGAATTGGTGTGTATGAAAATGATTAACAAATTTACAAAATATATATAAACGCCATAATCATTGTAAATGTATTTAATAATTCATATAAAAACACTCAATTTTTAGTAATGTAATTTTATTCAACAAAATTATGATTTCATAAAAAAAACATATTTTACTTTTTGTGAGTAAATATTATAAAAAAATTATACATTTATAATTATTTTATAAAAAAAGATTTTATTTTTTAAATAATAATATTTACATTATATTGGGTTGAATTTTTTTATTTTTCTAAAAATGATTATTTATTTAGTGAATATTGAAAATTACTGATTTTTATAAAACTATCATTTCTATTCATTTAAATGTCCTATTATTCATCTGATATGATCTAAAATTAATACAGTTATCTTATAGTTTGAAATAATATTGTTAAACATATATTAATAATTATTATAAACTATTTTATCATTTGTATATTATTGTGATTAAAAACACATGTATCTAATTTTTTTTCATTTTTTGAATATTTATTAATATTGATTTCTACCACATCTATATGTTTTATGTTGAAAAATAGACCCATATTTTGAATATAGAGGATAAAATTTGGTAAATAATTCCCTTTCATTTTTTTTCATTATGAATAATAGACATAGTAAATATTTTCAGCCGAGTAAGATAAAATCATGTAATTAAGTTTAAAAATAATATGATAAGGACTGAAAATTGATATAACACTTTATTTTAATCTACTTTATGAGTGGATTTCATCCATCCTCTTAGAATATTTATTGTTATATAATTTTTGCAATATTGTTATTGAAAAATACTTATATGTTATGTTAGGTAAATAAAAAATAAAAAATTTCACACTCATACTTTAAATTTTCCTTATTTTTTTACATGGGGAAAACCATAAGTTTTCTATAAAAATTCTATTTTTTGAAAATTTTAAAAACTAAATATTATATTTTTTTAATTTTTATCAATATTATTATTACCATAAATTCTTAAACAACATTTATATAATTGTTCGGAAAGCATTTGAGAAAAATTAAAAATGAATAAAAACCTCTGAAATGTTTTTTTTGCGTAAATTATTTATAAATATAAATAACATGTTATGATTTTTTAAAAGACTAAATTTAAATTATATTTTTATCATCAATACATTAATATCAAATTCTATTAATATTTAAATACGAATGTCATTAATGATATTTTTTATATATCTTTATTAAATAATTTCAAATACAAAAAATCCTATATTCAAGAAAAATATTGTGATGTGGATGAAATTGTCAATATTATCCATTTATGGATGAGTTTTTCTTTCTTTGTAATGATATTTACCCATTAATGTGAAAAAAAATTGAAATCACTACAATTGATAAAGGTTTAACAAGGCATTAAAACAAAGAGGAAATATTTAAAAAACCACCAAAACATGACAAAAAATTATGGAATCAGAGGATTTGTAGATATAATAATCCTATATTATATGTATATATATCACTATGGTTTCACATTTCAATGAAAATTAATTCATAAAGATATCATACTTTAAATAATTCAAGGAGTTCCCCTCCCATCACGTATAAAATAGAACCTCCTCTCATCTATTCCTCACACATTTTTAGCACTATATCTCAAAAAATACCAACAGAAATCCCTTAGAAAAATCTATCAACATTTTTAATAGGTCTTATATTTGGTATAAAACCATTTTTTAGGGATTAATATACAATTAATAGGAGGTTTTCCGAACAAGAGGAATATCTTTTAACTAAATGTTCTGGTTTTATTTCTACTTATGCATAATTAAGATAATTTTAGAAAAATGATAAAATGATATAATCAGTATAATTAATATACATATATTTTTTATGTTAAATTCATAACCTATATCATCCACCACCTTAATAAAATTATAAATGAAACCATCATTCATGTGTACAATGGACTACTGCCTCTCGAACCGATTTAATTTGTTTTCCATCACCACATCTAATATCCTCTGTTCGTACGTGTGGATAAACACCTCTAATAAATGATGTGATTAATTTTTCATCACCACACCAAATTTATTGTATATATAAGTGTACTTATAGATATAATAAGATATTTAGGATATTATCATAATTCTTGAAATAAAAAAATAATACATACCTTATTTCCCTCTTGTTTTTTGAAAAATAGAAATGATACTCATGTGTATGTACAACCTACCTTCCCTGTGATGGTAGAGTAATTTATTTTCTAATACCATACTTCATGTATTAATTTAATGTTATAATTTATATGTAAAATTTTTAATTATTTAATTATTATTATTATTAATATAATGTAACAAATATATATTTTAAAACAGTCAACATATCGAAGACATTTTGATGTTATGGATAGAACATCTTTAAAAAACATGAAATATACATAACTAATTAAGTAAATAAATATATCATAAAAATATGAAACAAATGTCTTCAGGATAAGGGATTAATAAATAAAAATAATATTATGAAATTAATTTTTTTAAAAGTTTATTATATAGGTGTTAGAGGACATAAATTACATGATCAGACACGATTTAAGGGATTTCATATCAATTTCACTTCATTGAGGTGTGTTTTAATGTCATTATCCTAATTTATTTAATATTGTGTTTATAATATCCATTTTAATTTTTATATCATGAATCCTTCATATTTAATTTTATTTTATATTATAATTTAAATTTATTCATTCAAATTTATTTGACTAGAAAGTTTATAAGTGGGAAGGCATTTATTAACTAAATTTTCATTCATTATGTTATAATTATACTACACTAACATTGTTATTCCTTGATTTTTTGTGAATTGATATGTAAATTGTTTTATAATATATTTCAAATCATTTTATGTGCATAAATATAGGTTCACATAATCAATTAATGGATTAATTATCACCTTAAATGTTATGATGGGTTTTCTTTGTCTTAATCTCATTTTCTGATGACATGACTCATGTCATGCACCATGATTTCATTATATGGTGTGTTTAAAAAATCATGAATGATGTTTGAAATATTACTTGATAAAATTTAAGGGATATACATATTAATATCATTCTCTTTTTTTCAATGAATTGTGTTTCAAATGTTACCAAAGTAGTAAAGGCATTATGTTACAATATCCATTATTTTAGAAATTTTTCATATCCATGGTTCCTTTTGGGAAATCTATGATGTTATTTTATTGAATAAAATCTATTTTATTATACTCCAGTTTTGAAATTTTTTACATTTGTTCCATTATTTTTTAAATGAAGAATAATAATTTTGTTTTGTCAGTGATAATGATATTGTATTTTCTTTTAGATCATGAATATTTCTATTATTTGTCCATGTTTACATAAATGTTTCCATGAATGCTATTTTGAAAAAATAAATAATATTCTAAAGTTATTATACATTATCTTTTACCTTATTGTAATTTATATATGAAAATTTCATAATTTTTCCGCTTTGACTTTTGACTATATTAATAAAAGTCTGAAAAAATGATTATTTTTAACATTCAAGAAATGAATATATTTTTATATCACCAGGATAATTGTTTTCTCCTTATAAACCTTAACATTATTCCAATACAGGTTTTAAAAATAATTCCTTTTTTTCCTAATAAGGTGGAGTTTTTTATTTTTTAAAGTTATTTTTAAAGTGGAAAGGGTATTTTTCTCAAAACAATTAATTGTCATTTAATGATATATAAATTTAACAACAATGAAAACCCACAATTTTACATATGATATATTGTGGGTATGTTTTAATTATTCTCTCTTTATTATTTTTCTATATGGAAAATGATTGTATTAGATAGATAATTCTGGAATTCATTTTTGTTACATGGGGAAATCAAGATATGAAATAACCATGGTTATTATTATGTTTAAAAGAAAAAACACTTTATCATTTTGATCATGAAATTGTAATTATCTGGCCAGGGTTCCACAAAACCATTATCATAATCTAGTTTATTACGTAACCACATGTGAACCTCCCAATATTCAAGAGGCTACCCGCTACCAGTGATGATCTAAAGAGATACATGAGGAAAATATACCCTATATATCAAAGTAATATAATATTATAAATTTAAATAAACATTAAAATTAAATATTAAGAAATATCTAGGAATCATATATCATAAAAATGATATAGGGTAACTTCCGGCAGATGAATTTATACAAATATTACATTCCATGAGATTTTATTGTGCCACAGGAAAACCAAAATAAAGGCACACTAAAAGTATCCCAGGTCGGGTCTCGACATCACCGTCAGTCCACTCATCCAATCTTTATCCCATGTCAACAATCAATCATGGGGACCTTTCCCATATCCAAACTTATAAACATGAATTCTTATCGGGTAACATCGTCATCCCAAACTGGGTGTGAGTACAACTCAATATGCTACAACCAAAAGTGTGTAATGAAATATCCAATCCCATTACAGTGTATTCAGAAGTTTGGTACACAATTAACTAGGTAGTAAATAAAATATTTTTCATCATTTAACATTATTCCATATAAGCACACCTACCATTACGTTGAAAATGAAACATGAATACATGAAACATTCGTCATCTCGTGTCGAACGTTTGAACTATAAACATTAAAGTTGAAATACTTTATTTCATTAGGGAAATAATTCATCAATTCAAATTTTACCATTATACACTAGATAATTAGTCTAGGTACCCATACCGTGATCAAACCATCCATGCTTGGAGTGTTATTTTAGCATCAAATCATGCAATGCATCATTGGATCCATTAGAATCAGTCTGGCCAAAACAAAATATGGGGATTCTCAGCACAACATGAATACCATACAATTATTCATTTATTTTTATGGTTCATCATTAACACCCTTTTCATCAACAATACTAATAATGGTACACATTTTCATTTAACAACATTTCAATGGCCCATCATGATTATCAAATTAACCAAATTACACAATTAAATTACGTCTTCAATAACTAAAATATCTTAATCATTAAATATTATTGAAAAAAATCAACATATTAAACATTACATTTTTTACGTTTAATATCTCCTTCCATAATCATGTCATGATCATTTTTATTTCTGTGTTATGTCAAAAATAAATACCTTATTCCATGTAACATACCAATCATAATTTCAATAAGTTTATCCTCAATAAACCTAAAATATTACATCTCACTACCAATTTAACATTTATAAAAGGATTGGAATACCCCATTTGTATAGAAATGACTGGTTCAATATTTATCAATGGAACCAAAGGGTTCCATTTAGGGTATCAAAATTCCATTAATGTTCATGTTTAAATTTAATAATCATGTATATAAAAACACAACAATGGAGGATGATGGAACAACCGCATACACAAAAATGATATTAATACTATGGGAGAAGTGTTGTAGACTACATTCCATAATCTCATATAAAATCAGTCATCCAATAGACACCCATGATTCGAACTAGAACAACCACAAAATTATTGTTATAAAACTACTAGGAAAAAAAATTTATAAGATTCAGAAGAAAAGAAGAAAACCAGTAATGATTCTCATAGAAAATATAGGATAGATGACTAATAAACATACCTAATAAACTTTTCACACTAAATGACTCTTCAAACGCCCTATAATTGTTCTATATTAGTCTTTATAATATATATGATGGATTTGGTCAAACAAAATACATGAGTGGTGAAATAAGAAAGAATTCGAAGTTAGATCATATAAGGAAAACCAGTCAAAAATCATAAATTTCCCACTTTTATATGTCACAAGATTTGGGGGCATAGTTTAGTGAGCTTTGTGCCAACCGTATGGTATCCTCTTTCTAAGGGAGGCATAGTTCACATGGTTTTTTGGCGACCACGCATGGTTATACAAACCCTATGATATCTCTTCAGTTATCTCTATATGAGGATGCTTGGATTCTTAACTCCACTTGTTGGGATGATAAACTACACACCTCTCATATCATGGGAACATAGTCCTGGAACAAGGATAGTACTAAACTTGTGCTAACTGTGTGCCATGCACTATATGGCCCCCTTTTATCTATTTTCATGACATGAACCCCCGTGATGCTATCAAATCCATCCATTATCCTTGGAAGAATTTAATTTACCATTTTTAAATGATTCTAATAGAAATTAAAATAAATCACATATTTTCAAAAGAGATGGATCTTATATCCTTCACACCTTTTAATATATTTTTCTTAATGTGTTCTATAATTAATTACTCAGACTTTAAGTTAAAGAGGTCAGACCATTGTGCCTTCATTTGATATTCCCTTTCAAAAGTTTCCTCCTAAAAATGGATATGATTCCTCAATACTCAAACCAAAGTCATGGTTATGACCTATATAATTTTCACATCATGATTCAAAATACAGATCAGATTCTCTTAAACGGACGCTTCATCTTAATGATATACATCCTCAAAGTCTATCACATGAGAAGGATCATAGTGATTATTTTAAATATTTGAAACATTAAAGACATAGTGTACAACACTTTACCACATTAGAAGATCCAATCAATACATATAAAGACTGATCCCCTCCATAATATCAAACAATCCCATATACATTGGCACCAACGTGCCTTTTTTTGAATCTAATAGTGACCAAATCTCCAAAAAACCTAATGAACCATGAGGTCACCCACTGAAAACTCAATAGGTCAAAAATATTAGATATTTTATGACTTATTTATACTCTATTTCATAGAAATGTGGTTTAAAATAAGCTATACATTCTCCCATGTCTTCTGTAAGAGAGTCAATCTATATAACTATGATTATTTTGCTTTTATCCATCAAAATGGTGATTTTCTCGGAAACCATATAGTTCCTCACATGGTTCAATGTTAATATTCATCTAGTATCTATTTTAATAGATGATATCAACATAAACAAGGTGATTCTCACACGTTCAACCGAAATCTAGGACACATGCCCTCAATATTTCCTCTAACACCTAAATAGTCCCATGTGATTTTCTGTCCATATACTGGTGAAAATATCTACTCAAAAACACCTAATTACCAAGAAGATTATGCAATAATTCCTAGATGTGTGAAGTAAAATGGGTGACTCCTTCTGAAATATTATTGTGTGAACCCCCAAGAAATGACATTATCTCGCAAAAATATCAGTCACCCAACTTATCAATGGTGAAAGTCTCCCTAATCAGTAGGACAAGATATACCCCTATTAACTGATCCATAATCACTCATATTCCATCATTTATTCAAGGATTCCTCTGTAATAAAACCAAAAAATCTGTAATAACATTTTACCACACCCATTATAGATTTGGTAATGGATGTAATAGACCAGAATGCCACTGATGATTTTCCATAACCAATAGGAAGGTGTAGCATCAAATCAAAAATCCTCTGAAATCTATTTCCATTTATTTTCCATGATTCAGCCTATGATGGTCCCGATACATTTGTGGTGAATTCAGGGTGTACATCTCAAATCAAAACATGATAATCACACATTAAACATTCAAAAATACAAGATTCGATAATAATGCATCTGTGAACATGGATTCTATTATCATCCTTAGAGGTCTAGTTGGGAGGTTGATCAACATCATCAAGGTTGTCCCTCCTCAACTAGAATACTATATCCTTATAATAACATTCCATGATCCTCCATATGAGAGATGAATCAACAGATACTATCATAAGATTCATATGATCCCTCTCTTTCTGAATACAGACATGAATCTCAATTAAAAATCCCATCATTTCACATAATAAACTAGTCTCCCAAACTACTTGATTCAGTGATTTCTAGCTTAAAATATCAGTAATACAGTTTCCCTTCCTATACATATAAGCTATATCAAAATCAGTGTATTGAATGTACTCAACCCATATCCACTACAAAAGATTTAAATCTTGTTGGGAATAGATATATTTGTGGCTAATATTATCAGCATGAAAAATAAACCTCCCACTTTGAGTGTATTTCCAAAAAAACTTCATGGTATAAAAAACTACGTATAACCCGAGATCATGCATAGGGTAGTAAGATTCATCTGGACACAATTTTAATGAAAGATAATACATTACATTATCTACCAGCTTCAATAATGATCCATGTTCAATGTTGGATGCAATACTGAACAAAGTATACTCTCCACCCTAGTCAGTAAGATCAAAATTTGTGTAGTGGTCACGCGCCTCTTTTAATATTAGAAGGTATTTTCTCAAATCAATTACCACTCAAACTTTATACCATTTTTTATAGGGCTTAAATAAGTTCTAAAATGGATAAAATTTCTTCATGAACCTCTGAGAGAATCTCTCTAGGCTTCAAACATTAACAGATATCAAAAAAATCAATAAACGCTACAATGAACCAACCAATATAACTGTCTTTGTTTCCACTGAAACACTTTCCCCTAAAATTATGTGACCTAATAAATTTAATTTGTTGATCAAATACTAAAAGATCGATATATTGTAATATAACTGATGATATATTAGTGGAATCAAGGAAGTATCATGATTTTTGACATGACTCTCTGGATTCTAGGAGTACAACAAGATTTCATTAATGAAGATGACCACAAACTGATCTAGGAATGCTTGAAATATCAATTTTATGAAATACATGACAAAGTACATGACTATTTTTTATCATAATAAAAACCAAAAAAAACATCTATAATTCATACATTCTCCTAAGAGTATTCTTTGTTATATCATATGGAATCAAACATAGATGATGATATAATGATATAAAATAAATACTAGATAACAAAATGAAAACCTTTTTATAGTAAAAAAGTTCATTGATACCTGGAATATGATATATTTTCTTAGTCATAAAAATTTTTAACATATGGTAATCAACACAAAATCATAGGTTTCTATCAGATTTCATAGAAAATAAAACTAGAGATCCCCCATGTGATGTAGTCATATAGACAAAACCTATGACCTATAACTCCTCTAACCATGTATTAAGATCTTAAAGCTCCAATACTACTATTATTTAAGCAAAAATAGAAGATTTATTATCTATAGACATTAATTCAATCCTAAACGCAACCTCTCTCTAAGGTGGAAGACATGGAAACTCCATAGAAAACATATCACAAAACTGGTCTACTCTATAATTGAAGATATTTATCCCACTCCCCTATTTTATTATAAAAACGAGATGGATCTATAAACTCTCCCATTGGTAGAAAAAACTAGAACTCCCTAGTTGGCCTAGATTTCACATTCCCCACAGTGAATATAAGTGTCTCCCTTATGAGATTTGAATGTTTTCCTTTAGTTGTAATAGTAAATGTGATATTCTTACATGTCCAACCATCCAATTACATGCATCATTTGAAATAATTCCATATCTAGCATGAACTAATCTGAAAGGAGAAAATACCCACCTACCTTAAGGGAACACTACCTATAATAATTAATAATCTCTAATCTCACCCATAATGCCATGTTGATCAATATAAATCCATAAAACAATTCAACTTCCAGAACCAAAATATTTACTAATCAAACAAATATAAAATAATGTGAGACTTCAGTATGAAACATATAACTATAAATTAAAGAAACTATGATAACTATAAATCAAATTTTCAATGGTCCCACATCACTACCACAAAGTGTAGGTTGAACTGCATGTATCTAACCTTTCCCTCCACCTTGATATTTTATCTATGTCCTATTCTTTACACTACCCGATAGATAAGAAATCTCTAGTACTAAATAACCTTTTCTTATACCTCATATGGTTTGTCCAATAGAACTCCAACATCGAAACTAATATGATTCTGTAGATCCCCTACCAGTGATATGTATTTTCTTAGGCCCTCTATACCCACACATAATTTGAGGATTTCTACAAATACTTTCAATATGAACCATACTACCAACAGAATGTAACTACACTAGTTTTTGAGGGAATTAACAATACATGTTATTCAATCTACCACATTGGCAAGACAACACTCTATCACTAACTTGATTGTATGATTTCATTCACTGGCTAGTCTACCCTCCACCATTTTATTTATAGTTCTCATAATGATGCTTCATAATATGAGAGGAACCGCTACCATATTTCCCATGAATTACTACCTAGCCACAACATGAATCATCTTTTAGGATATCCTCATAAATGAGATCCAAATTCACCACCTCAACATACTTCCTCAAATGAATCACATTCACCTAGGTCATGATATCACATCTTTGCCCATCCAAAAAATAGACCTCCTCTTTTATATCATCCATTACTATTTCAAAGATAAAACACTATAATTATGTGAAATAACTGATATAACCCATCCTTGAAAAGCTCACCAGATTAATCAAATAAACATTTAATCCATACCATTCTTAAAGGAATATGGGTAAATTGTTCCATAAAGTTCTCTTTGACATCCTTATTAGATATACTCTCTAGACACTCAACCAAAACCCAAAAATCCCACAATTATATTGTTTGTCCTCACAATATGTTAGCTTCTAACTCGAACCTATACTCTAGAACAGTCTCTAAGTGATCCAAAATAGTCTATGTTGACTCAATATATTACTCAGCTACCTTAGGTCTACCCTCTTTTCCAATTATTAGGGGATGATGTAGTTGAAATGCTCTAGTCAGATCAAACGTACTTGGTGATTCTCGCACAATGTTTCTCTCAATAAACTATATAAAAATGAATTTATCATTAAATTTATATTCCACCTATCTTATGGAACCAATGTGGATACATTTACCACTAATAGGGGATCATCCTTGGATATTACCTCCTATCACCCTACTGGTAAACATCGTTATTGTTTAATATCTCTACAATGTCAAACACATGATTTCAAGAACATAAAAATGTAGTAATCCATTATATAAGAGAGTGGTCACAACTTGATATAACAATCCATTACAAATATTCTATCACATTAATAACAACTAAAAAACTATCACTACCCCTAACTATCCCTATCTAGGTCCATGTCTCACGTAGGGTGAACCAATATTCAAAATTTCAAAATTCACATTAGGGACCATTTTAACATATTTATAATTCTTACCTATTAAAATGTACAAATTAGGAAATGTTTTAACCATGTTAGTTTATCATTGTTTAAAATTTAAACAATTAAACCGTATTTTTATAAACTACATATTTTAATCTCTAAATGAAATGTAAAATCATTTTCTCACACAACCCAACTACTTTTCCTATGAATTCCTAACACGATTCTTGTACATAAATCCAGGAATTCCTTAAATTTTGAATTCTTAAAAAAATCATTCTATGTAGGACCATAAGTAAAACCTCAAAATCAATAACGTCACACATTATGTGATTGAATCAAGGATAAATAACATTTTAAATATAATTATTGAACATCAAGAACAATAATCCAATAATGGGTACTTGGATTTTCTCATATATATATGTGTTAGCTACTCCCATGTATGACATCATTAAAAATCCTTGAGATATCTTTGACTCATGTATACCTTTCCAAAATAGTAAATAAATAGAAAATGAATTAACTTTGATACCACTATATAATTCCTCGACTTGGGTTACACTAAAATGCTTCCGAAATATGAATCGTTACTTAACCCCATTGGTGCATCAGTAACACATTGACTTTTTATGGAACTTTTTTCTTGAATAAATTAACTTTTAAATTGTGTATTTAAATGATCTAAGTCAAATATTCCCTTAAAATGTCACTAAATTAGAATACATTACATAGAATAATGGATTTACATATTTTACATGCAACACCGACTTGGTGTACATTACATGGAACACTACTGTTTATATGAAACATAATTATGTTATTATAGTTATATAAATGAGATAATTATAATCTAGCCACTAAACATAGTAATATTTATAGTAATAATTACTTTTAAAATAATGTTTGTAATTTTTTTATATAAATAAAACATATTGAAAATGAAATGTATAATTTTGGTCAATGTCCTTCTATATTTAATATACTATTTTCTCAAATGGACTCCTCTAAATTTCCTTCTATGAAAAATATAAAAAATTAATTTTAAATTAATTTACAATTTTAGTTTGACA
The DNA here is from genome assembly GCA_963277665.1 of Viscum album. Classification (NCBI taxonomy): domain Eukaryota; kingdom Viridiplantae; phylum Streptophyta; class Magnoliopsida; order Santalales; family Viscaceae; genus Viscum; species Viscum album. The sequence continues at coordinate 231,658,662 of OY728157.1, read as the reverse complement.
AAATGAGCAATATTTTTGAATTTAGAATGTCGAAATTATCTTAGGCTATAATATTTAAAGTTTTCTAAGAAACTTCATTTTTTGATGAATAGTGAAAAATACAGGATATTAATTCAAAACTAAATTTTCATATAAATTTTTTATAATGTAAAATTATATTTATTTCAAAGTTTAATTATATTATAATTCTAACAATTAATTCAATGTGTCTTATTGGAATATATTTCACTTTGAAGTTGAATATTAAAACAACACAAACTTCTTAATGTATTTACTCTAAAAACCCACATTGTTGACCTGAATATATGATTGTATTTAAATTAATATCATCAAAATATGTGATTGGAATTTGGAAAAACAGATTCTATATTTGGAATCAAAAAAATTCCTAATATCTAGTATGTTTAACATAATTTTTTTGCAAAATGATTAGTGAATGTAATTTAAAATAATTACATTAATTAAGTTAAAATTAACCTCAACAATGGACTTAACCATATATTTAAGAGCCAAACATACCTATACACTTTTCAAGAAGATATTTTATTGCCATATACATACCCTATATCACTTATTCTTGAATTTAGATCATTATTGGATCCACTTGACAAATGAAAAACCCGTATGTAATCCCTTTTTACAAAATATTACAAGAGTGACACTCCCCCACAACTATAAAAAGGCCTCCTATACTTTACTTATTTAAAATCATAAAACACTTAGTTTTATGAATTATTTTCCAAATAAAATTATAAAGATACCTCTCTTACTCCTAAAGGCCTTCCCGTGGGTGTAATGATATTCAAGGAGGTCGTTTGGCGGAAACCAAAATGATTTACATAATTAAGAGAAGATATCTTCTATAAATATCATTTATTTATCCAATAAAAATCACAAAACACTTTGTTTTTGGAATTATTTTCCCAATAAACTCATAAATATACCTCCCTTACAACTACAGTACTTTCCTTGGGAATAAAGAAATCCAAGGAATCCTTTTGGCGCAAACCAAAAGAAGTTACTAAATTAAGAGCATGTGTCTTCTATAAATATGATTTTTTATCCACTGCCTAAAATATTATTATTACATTTTTATATAACGAAATATATATTAAATATTCTATATTTTTTGATTCTTTCGATTCAACCAAAAAATATAGACACATCCACCTAATTGGTAACTAAAATATTGTTCATGTGTAAGGTGAACTACTCCCTCACTAAACCATGATTGATCATTTTTCCTTTACTACCTTTCATGGAGGAAATTATGATGGAAGATATATTTATATATCTTAAATATTAAATTTATTATTTAATTTAGCTTCTGTATTCCTTTTATATGAAAATGATTTTTTTCATTCCATTTGGTGTAAATACAATTATTTTATTTGAGGAATTGAAGAATATTGTCCCCTCAAAGGGATCTGATCCGTTCACACAGTACATGGAAATTATTAATGGTTATTTTAGTGAAATTATATGATATATATGATATAATAATTCCTATATAATAATGGTATATATAAATATATATATATATATATACATATCATTTATCTTCTTTCTTTCAATATGATAATTAAAACGGAAACAATGTACTTGCGTACGTACGACCTATCATCTCCATAAACAGTGTATTTCATTCTATACTTATATGTCATATATATTATTATAAAACACATTTTCGGAATTTAAATGATAATAATATCATATTTTATATTGTTGAAATCATTATATAAATATAAGCATCAATGATATAATAAATTAAGACTCTTGGGAAAAACGAATAAAAAATTTCCATAAGTGAAACCTTAACATAGAATTGATAACAAGCAGGTAATATGGGGTCATAACAAAACCATATATGGTATTATATATAAGAATATTATTTTATAAAATATTAATAATAATCTTAAATTTATTATACATGATTCATGTATGTGTGTAAAGAGAGTAAAGACAAAAGGTAAGGGGATTTCTTCTCACTTTTTATTTCCATGAGATACATGCTTCTTTCCCCACCCATTCCATTTTCATGGTGTGTATACTATACAATAATCTATTAATTTATAAATATATTTAAATTTATAATTATTTAAAAATACATTTTATGATATTTATTTCATGGGGTTTATGTTTCAAAATTTTCAAAATTGGTAAAGTAGTTTTGTATCAATTTTCCTTTATTGAGACTCATGATTTATTTTTCACCTAAATTATTTTTTGAGGTTTATATAATTCAATTTTACATTATATCATGAATATAATTATTTTAAATATATATTAATATTCATATAATTTCCTTTTCTTACATGGAGATTAGGACCTCAAATAACCAATTGGGAAGGGTTTATTGAAACAATCTCATCGCTTTTTGATGTTGTTAATGATTATGCTTCTTTGATTAAATATTATGATCCATCACACAAGATAATTAATGATTTTCCTTATCACATATTAATTGATTATATATCAATGTATTGGAACCATTTACACAATCATTTTCATTTATGGTAATGAAGAAAATGTTTTTAAGAAAAGTTTACCATTTTTCTCTCTTCGACCAGAAGTCTATTTTATTTCAAAAACCATGTTTTCAAAACAAAATATAAAAATGTATTTAAATGATATATGAAGATAATTTTAATGGAAAAAGGATTTAGATTTTTTTTATTATGTTAAATTCCTCAATTATATTTTTTCGAAGTTAGTCTCATTGAAAATTCTTTTAAAAGGTTTTTGTTTTAAAAAGACTTTTTCAATGAAGAAAAGTATATTCTCCTAAATTTTTTTTTTAAGATCTATAAAAATTATTTCCCATATAATATGATATACATTGGTGATACCAATTCCTTTATGTAGAAATGATTCATTTTCTCCATTCATACTCTTTCTCTGAATGGTTTATGTTTTATGGAATGATGTTTATGATACATGATTCTCATTCACGGGTTGTGTGATTGAAATAACTTTTTATTTTCATTGGTTATTATTTTGTTGGAACTATTATGAATCCAGCATATCCCAAAAAAATTTATGACAGGATATTATTTTTATGATTCCCATTTCATTCAAAGGTTATGATCTGATTTATTATGATTTTTGGGCATAAGTGTGTTTGATTTCACTTGGAGATGGGTGAGACCTATATTTCCATCCAATGTATTTGGTAAAGATTTAAATCTCATGAGATTGAAAAGGATAGAACATGAAATAAAATGGTTTAAATATTATTGGAATGGATATGAAATGAACATGGTTTAATATAATAGGACTGGAATGAGGAGTCCACCTAGTTCTGTAATACAGGGCTGGAACGGGGTGTGAACCCAGTTCAGTAATGGTCTTTGTCAACTAATATGGTCTCAGGAGAAATTCTTTGACTACTAGGAAAACCATTATATATGCTTATGTGTCTTCTTAAATTCCAAATTTTATTCATATATTATGCATTCATGGATTATGTTCTTTATTTCCTTATGATTCATGTCTTATGAACTACCATGATTTATGTCCTGATTCATGTTTATGTTCCCTGATATGCAAGTTATGATCTTATATTTTCATGATCATGTTCTCATACCCTTATGCTATATACTATGCTTATTTATCTCCCTTTTTCCCTTACTGAGAATATGAGTTCATCCCTTTATATGTTACCTTCCCATTGGTTATGAAGATATGTATTAGGTTTAATGCTTCCAATAAGGGTGCTAGTCAAGAAGAACATAGTGGGAGATGATGTATCTCATTTCTGTATGATTGTTTATGTTTCCATTTTTCCAAAGTCACTAGAGTAGTATGTTATTTTTGTTTCTATTGGTATAATGTTTTAAGTATTCATAAAAAGTCTTGTAATACTAATGTATGAAAATATATGGTTGCTATAGTTGGTATAAAATAAATTTTTTAGTTAAAATTTGGAAGCTAGGATCAGAGATACGTAGTGAGAACCCTAGGGACTTGTCTAAGGATAATTCTCTGTGTACGTAAAAGTATTTGAAAATTTCATAGAATTTTGGTAAAGGATAGAGTGATTGGTTTCCTAACAATATATCCTTGTCTAGATACTACAAGTGGATGTGTCTCGAAAACAGATATACCTAGGGGTAAAAACTTTGAAAAGATATTCTAACCTGACTCAGGGTAATCTAGTCCATGAAAATGGGCCTTTCTACATACATGGTTTGACATTCAGATGGGATATGCTTTCAGAATTCACATACTCTTCCTAAACCATTATCAAGAATTTAAATATAATTTTTCTATGAATAACCTAGGATAAACTTATGGAGTCATAGATTAAGTAAGATTTCATAACATATCCATTCTATAAGTGAATTTTCATGATCAGGTGGTTCCTCACTATGAAAATTGTTTCTTACTCTATGCAAGTTGGCTTAATTCAATGGATATAACCCAATGGAACCGTGTCAATGGTGATTATGACAGACAAGGCAATGATTTTCATATTAATCTAACAAATTATATGTGATATGGAATTAAAAATAATGTTGTTATGGTGAAACATTATTCCCAAACAATGAATCATTGTGGCCTTATAAATGATAAACGGTGGGAACAAATTTATGATGAGTCCTTTATGACGAAATAATCACCTTCATTCATAGGGTTTTCTGATTCACTTGATTTTAAATAAAGGATCAGTATTATTGAAGAGATATTTTCATTCCATAAATGTTTGGAACATGAGAAATTTATTATAAATTATTATAATTTAGAAGTTGAATCAGGCCAGTGGTATACTCTAATTAAAAATACATGTAATCAAGAAGGAATTGAATCCCTGGAATAGTACAAGTTCAAGAACTTATATTTCAATAAGTACTTTCATTGGATTCTTCATACTATGATGGATATTGAGTTCCATGATTTGTATAAAATAGATAGTGAATATATTAGTAACTATAGTTCTAATTTCATAATACATCTGATATATTCATGAAAAAATATAATCCAATCTCAAATTAATGTTGATAGGTTTTTTAATGGAGTGAAGGAAAATCTCAAAAAGGTGTTGGCCATAAGAGTATTTAGTAGCTATGAAGATATTGTGTGTTTTGTAATTGAAGATAAAGTGGAGGTTGGAATCATGTACCAACCTCATGGTTTTGACAAGAAAATGATGACGGAGTTCAAAATAAACTATAAAAAGCATGTTTAAAAAAGGATGAGTATTCGTCTATCCTCTAAATGTGAGAAGAAACATATAGAAACTTGACTTAAGGGGTCTAGTAAATGTTTTAAGTGTAGAATGGAATTTCACGAGGTAATTGATTCTCTAAATGATGGGAAGAATTAAATTATAAATGAGAATTGAGAAAAATCTACACAGAATTAACCTCCCATGATTTAGGGCTACAATTGTTAGGAGAAAGGGAATTATGTTAACCACTTCCAAACCCAAAGGCTAGTGATGATGACCAAAACTGAAAACCTATTAAGTTGATGGATAAGGGGAAATCTCATTCAATCGCTATTTATAACAAGGGGTGTGATTAGGACGTGAACAAAGGTACACATACCATCAACTCTAGAACTAATAATGTCATATTTTTTGGATAATCAAACTAATTCATATCTAATGAATTTTTTAAGGGTCTTATGATTCCACTTAAATGATTATATAGGGAATTAGTAGTTTATACCTATAGTGGTATGATGATCTATGATTCCTCTATGATTGATGTTTGTGGGAATGTGCTTCTCGAAAACCTTTTCATTCTCCCTTTGGTTGAATTTGATATCATGTTAATAATGGATTACCCTTACCTAAATGAATCCCACATCAATTGTCAAGGAAGTGAAGTTACTTTTTATATTTACAAATGTTCTATTATTACACATACATGTGAAGAAATGTATTAAATTCATGTGGAGATTACATCCAATGTATGTGTCTTAATTCCCATTAAAAAGGGGTTTTTTTCTCAAATGGATGGGGAGAAAATAGACATCGATTATATGACTATTTTTCTAGAATTTTTGGATTTATTTTTGGAAGATTTTCTTAGTCATCCACAAATATGTGATGATGAGTTATCAATAGAACTTATACCTGGTTCTAAAAAAAATTCATAGACATCATATATAAATGGACCTGATTGAGTTGCTGGAATTGAAGAAACAACTCCAAGAAAACCTTGATAAGGGATTAATTCATCCATGTGTGTCACATGTGGGTGAAACCATTTTTTTGTTAAAATAAATATACATCAATATACTTTTCTATTGATTATCAGGATTTAAACAGGATCAAAATCAAGAAAAAGTATCCTCTTCCCCATATTGATTAGGTTTTTGATCAACTAGATGATGCTTAAAAATTTTCCAAGATTACCCACTAATATGGATATCATCAATTGTGGTTTAATAAAGCGGATATACTCAATATGGCATTCCATACAATGAATGTAGACTATGAATTTATAGTGATTCTTTTTTGTCATATTAGTCCCCATTTATCTTTATGGATTTGATGAATTGAGTTTTTAGAGATTACTTCAATATGTTTTTTTATACATTTTAGATGATATTATTATTTAGTCAATGATCAAGTATTATCATTGATATCACATGAGAATTTTAATAATTTCCCTAAGGTGAGATAAAATATCTGAAAATTTTACAAGCTATGAATTTTGGATGAAAATGGTTTCATTTTTGGGTCTCATAATCTCAAAATGTTGTACAGTTGTATATCCATGAATGATAGAGGATATTGAATGTTTTCCTAGACCAACCATGTGGTCTAATATGAATATAATTCTTGGTTAAGATAGATAATATCAAAGTATTATGGATAATTTCTCATGATTATCTTACCCTTTCTCCATGTTAACGCAGAACAATGTAAAGTTCGTTTGGAAAGATGAATGTGAGGAAAAGTTTATAGAACCGATGAGATGGTTTGTGAGTGCACCTGTGCATACATTAACATATAGTAGAGAATGTGTTGTAACATATAGAGATACATCCAAGAAGGTATTGATATTTTTTTCTCATGTAAAATACTATGGCTATCTCTTATACCTAGATATAGCTGATGATTCGAGAACAAAATTAACAAACTTGTGGTTTTGACCTTGAAATTTTAATTTTTTTCATTAAAGATATGTAGTCATTATATTTATGGAGAAATGTGTGTTATATATACCGACCATAAATATCTGAAATATATATTCACACGGAAGGATTTGAACATGTTCCAGGGAAGATTGTTAGAGTTTGTAAAGGATTATGACTGCTCAATACATTTCTACCCCAGGAAAGAAAACATGGTGGTCAATGTTTGAGTCAAAAGGATCATGATATCTTATCTATGATGAGGATCACAAATGATCCAGTATTTCAAGATTATCAAATGATAAATATAGAAATACTAATGTAAGGGGGAAATATTATCTTTCTGTAATAAATATTCAGCCCTTTATCCATGTGAAGATTAAGGAGGCATAAAAGGAGGATGAAGAGCCGAAAAATAAAGTCAGCAATGTTCCAAAGTTTAACATCGATCAAGATAGAATGATTAGGTTCATAAACCATGTATGTGTTCCTTCTATAACAAATTGAAGAAGGATATTTCATAGGAATCTCATAGTTCTCCATTATCAATTCATTTGAGATGTACAGAGATGTAAAGGGACATCAAATAATACTTCTAGTGGGATGGCGTAAAGATAGATATCATAGAGTTTTTATCTCAGTGCTTGGTATGCCAACAAGTTAAGGCTAAAAGATGAAATTAAAAGTGGATGTATTGTCCTTTACATATACCAAAATGGAAATGGGATAACATCACAATGAATATTGTTGTTAGACAACTAAAACCTCTAAAGTGTTTAATTATATTTGGGTGGTAGTCGATCGCATTAATATTTCATCAAAATTAATTTCTATTAGAGAAGATTTACCTATGCATCATCTTTCAAAGATATATGTTATGGAAGTGGTAAGGCTAAACGTATCACCACATTATACTATATTGGTTTAGGATCCTAGGTTGACCTCAATGTTCTTGTGAATTATTCAGTAATCAAATTATAAAAAATTGATAATCAACACTTCTTATCATTCTTATAATGTTGTTTTTCTGAATGAAAAATTCAAACCCTCTAGGGTATGTTAAGATCTTGTTCTCTTGGGTTCAGAAGTTATTGGGATCAAAACTTTACCCTAGTAGAGTTTTCATTAAAAAAATAGCTTTCAATCAATCATTCTAATGACACATTATGATTCCCTATATGGGATGAAATTTAGTCCTCCAAAGTGTTGGGATGATTTTGGGGATAGAAAGCTATTGGGACTTGAGAATGCTGAAGAAATGGCAGAGAAGGTTATAACCATTCAGTTGTATATCAAGGTAGCTCAATGTTTGAAATATTTTTTCTCATAGTATATGGTTTAATTTAGAATTTTATTTGGTTAAAATGTGTTTCTATGAATCTCATCTGTTAATATGATTATGATATTTGTGAAGAAAGTGAAACTAATCCATCGATATATCGGTCCCTTTGAGATTCTTGATTCTATCGAGACTGTATCCTATCTCTTTTTACTTCCTCCAAATCTCTCTAATGTCCATGATGTGTTCCATGTATCTCTATTTATGAATTTAATACTTGACCATTCACATGAACGTAACTCAAAGGGTATACTGTTGAATTATGATCTTTCTTACAAAGAACGACCTAGTTGAAATTTTGGATCGATCTGAGAAAATTCTACAAATGAAGAACTCTCACCTGGTCGAAGTTTTGTGGAGAAATGACCTATTATAAGAAGATACATGGGAACTGTAGAATATGATTAATCATATGTTTTATCATTTTTCTTACCCAGGCGATTGATTTTGATAGAGAAATCCTTTTTAGGGGGGTATAGTGTAAGTCAAGGAGTTTTTTTAGACTTTTTTTCTTGAATAAATTAAATTTTCATTTATGTCTTGTAATGAACTAATTTAAACATTTTTTTCACAAGGTTCTAAATTTGTGTATATTACATGGAACAATGATTTTGTGTATGTTACATGCAACAACGACTTGGCATATATTTCATGCAACATCGATATTTCTGCAAAACATCATTTTATTATTTAAATTATTTAAACGAGATAATTATAACCCAACTATTAAAAATAGTATCATTAATAGTAAAAAATCATTAAATTTCTAATTTTTTATAAATTTTGTAAATAAATAATAAATATTTATAATGAAATATATAATTTTTGGTAAATTCCATATATATTTTAATAATAATTTTCTCAAATGGATTGCTTATAATTTCCTTTTGTAGAAAAATATAATAAAATTTAGACACATTTAGAAATATAATTTGATAAAAGAAACTTCACATTTTAATTTATAATTTTTAAAATGTCTTCGGATTAATTTTTGGTATTTTTTTGAGAGATGTCATTTTTTATGAATATAGAAAAATACCAGATTTAAATTCAGAAATGCATTTTGTTATCTATTATTTATATGGGTTAATTATATTCTAATTTATTTAATCTATAATTAGATTATATTTTTTTAAAATTATTTTAATTTATGTCATTGTAATAGATTTCACTTTTAAATTTAATATAAAAACATAGCAAACTAGTGACCGTTTTTACTTTAAAAACCGCATTTTCGGACCGACTGCAGGTTTAAATTTAAATTAATTTTTTCCACTTTTGTGATTGGAATTTATAAAAATTGATTCCATTTTTTTAATAAGAATAATTTATAATTTATAAAAATTTCTTCATTATTTTTGACCAAAATTATTACAAAATGTAATTAAAATAAATTACAGTAATTAAGGTAAAATTAATCTCAACTAAGGAATAAACCTTAAATATAAGATCCAAAACTACCTAAAAAATTCCCTAGATCCATTCATGGACATATTTTTAGTCTATAATCCCTTGGATATAATTTTTTTCCATTAATTGATCAACATTTCATTTTAAATACATGTATGGAATTGCTTTTTCAAAATATTACAAGATTGCCACTCCCCCTACACAATAAAAAGGCCACCCCTCCTCCACTAATTTAAACCTATCAAAACACATAGGTTTATCCATTATCTTCTCAATAAAATTATAAATATCTGACCCTTACTCTTAGGAGAAACAAATTATTCATAAAAAATCCCAGGAAGCCTTTTGGTGAAAACCAAAAGGAGTTACTCGATTAAGAGGTAACATCTTCTCTCAAACTCAATTCTTTTATTTTCTTTCTCCACTTCCTCAAATATTTTTGTTATATACTTGTATAAAAACAATATTATATTGAATAAAATATTATTTTTTGGTGATATATTTTTAACTAAACATAAATAAACATCCGTATAATGGGTAACAAACATATTGTTTATGTGTACGCAAACTACAGCCTCACTAAACGATGATTGTTTTTATTTCTTTACCGACTCTCATAGTGAACATTAAGAAAAAAAAATATGTTTTTATATATAATATATTATTTTAATATATATTTAATATATATTTAATAATATTTATTCCATTTGAAAAATGTACCTTTTTTACTTTCCATATGGTGAAAATACGATAATTACATTATAGGAAGTGTGGACTACTACCCACTCAAAGCGATGTGGTTCATTTACACAGTACATGGAATGTATTAAGGATAATTTTAGTGAACTTATATGATATATATGAAATAATAATAAAATTTTAGTTAATATATATATATATATATACATTTCCTTTACCTTCTTTCGTTCAATACGCCAATTAAATGGAAATCACTTTCTAGCATAGATACGGCCTATCGTCTACATGATCAGTGTATTCCATTTCATTCATATATATTATATATATTATTATAAAATACATATAATTAATTTAAATTATATTTATATCATGTTTTATATTTATTATATCATGATATAAGTATAAGTACCAATGAAATAACAAATTATTACACATGTGAAAAACAAAGCAAATATTACCGGAAGTGAGACCATAACATAGAATTGTTAACAAGCAGGTAGTATGAGGTCATAATAAAACAATATATGTTATTATATATAAGAATATTATTATATATAATATTTATAATAAACATATATTTATTTTATAGGAATTTTTAACAATTTTTAAGATAGTCAATACATAAGGTATGGTGATTTTATCTCTCTTTTTATTTCTCTGAGATACATACTAATTTAACCACCCATTCTTTTTGTGTGGTGTGTTTAATTAACATGGAAGTATTAAATTATTTTTATAGAAAAATTTATTGCTATTTAAATAGAACCTTTTTATCTTTATTTCATGGGGTTTATGTTTCAAAAGTTACCAAATTGGTAAAAGAGTTTTGTCTTGATTTTCTTTCATTGAGACTCATGTATTGTTATGCTTCTAAATTATTTTTCTAGGTGTAAAAAGTTATATTTTACATGTTATGTCATGATGATCCTTGTTTTAATTATATATTAATCTTCTTGTAATTTCCTTTTAATACATGTATAGTATAATCCCATGTAACCAAGTTGTAAGACTTTATTGAAACAATCTCATCGCCTTTCAAGATTGTAAATGATTATGATATGGATAAAATATTATGATACATCACTCCTGAAAATTAATGATTTTCCTTCCCCTATGTTCATTCAATATATATCAACCTATTAGTACCATTTTTACAAACTTTTTACTTAATATAGTTAAGAAAAAGGTTTTAGTAAAATATGACTACATTTCTCTCTTCGGTCAAAAATATATTTTATTTCAAAAACAATGTTTTTAAAAAATGTTTTGAAATGATCCTTGATGATCATTTTCAAGAAAAACGTATTTTAAATTTTTTTTATGGTTTTCAAATATTCCATTATATGTTTTCAAATATATTTTCAATGAAAAAGGATTCCAAAGGTTTTATGTTTTAAAAATAATATTTCAAAAAAGTAATGATATTTTCCTAGTGAAATGTTTTTAAAAGATATGTCAAAATTATTTCCCATATAATACGAAAAACATTGGTGTTACAAATGACTTTCTCGAGAAATGATTCAATGCTTCCATTCATACTCTTTTTATGAATGGTTTATATTTTGATGGCATGATGTATATGATACTTGTTTCCGTTTAACTTGTTAAGTGATTTTGAAACTCACTTCTTTTCATTTCATATGATATGATTTTGATGGAATTATTATGAAACATTTTCCTTTTCCCTTTATGTTATCATATTATTACTTGTTCAGGATTCTTATTTTATTTCATGGGTTAAGATATGATTTCTCATGAGTTTTTGGCTTATGTATGTATTATTTTACTCTGATCTGGGTGAGACCTATACCCCCTTTATTGCATTAGGTAAAAATTTATATCTTATGATATAGACATGAATGGAATGATAAATGAACATGTTTTGTTATTATAGGTCTGGAATAGTAAATGAACTTAGTTCAGTATTATTATGCTAGAACGAGGAGTAAACATGGTTCTGTAATATAGTGATGGAATGGGTTTTGAGACCAGTCAAGTAATGGACTCCATCCACTAAGATAGTCTCATCAAAAATTACTTGAAAACTAAGGAAATAATTCTATATTCTTATGTGTCTACAAAAACTCCATGGTTTATTAATATGTTATTCTTCCATGGCTTCTGTTCTTTATTTCCTTATGATTCATTGTATTCTGAACTATAATGATTTATGTCGTGATTCATGGTTATGTTCTTTAATATGTAGGTAATGATCGTCTATTTTCATGATAATGTTGTCATTCTCTAATGCGAATGATTATATGTATGCATCTCCCTTATTTACCCTTACTGGGGCATATGATATCACCACTTTTAGGTTTCCTTCCCCATGTAATTAAGATATGTAATATATTTGGTGTGTCTCAGAAGGGTGATTACACAAGAAGCCTAATTACCCAAGATTTACATAAATGAATATTATATTACTTTTACAGAATACTTACTACATTATATAAATAGAATCTCACATATAATATTTGATTACACTACTGGGAAGCTGGGTTTTCCCGACACTATTATACCAACCATTCAACAGAACCATTGGTATAGGGGATACTTTACCAATGGTTTGTTCAAACCATTGGTAAAGGTTGAGTTAGTGATGTATTTCCCAATGGTTTGAAGAAACTGTTGGGAAATCTGCAAATTAATCTCCCTTTACCAATAGTTTGTACAAACCGTTGGTAAATTTCCATAACATAGGTAGGATTTCCTAATTGTTTGACTAAATTGTTGGTAAGGCTTACCATTCCCAAAGGTTTTTCTAAAAATGATGGGGAATGTTTCTTCCCCTTGATTGGAAGTAAACCTGATCTCTCATACATGGGATTGTGGTGCTAAATATAAGACCTAATACCTCTCTACCTCAGAAAATTTCCACTAGATCCATCTTCAATCAAAAATTTGTTTTGTTCTTACACTTCAAATATGTAAGTAGTACCTTATGTTTAATGTTTTTCCTCTATTTTTTATTGTTTTCTATTTTTATTTGGCTTAAACCTGAAGTTCGAGCAATATGCTACACAACAATTTCAATTTGATTTGTTTTTTTTCTGATGTCATGTATGAATAAATTTATTTGAAGTGAGGGGGAGAGAAGGGTGGTGGGAGGTTGTAGTGGGTGGTGAGAGGGGGTGTGTGTTGTTGGGGGTTTTTAGGTGGGGGTATAATGAGTGAAGGGTTATGTACAGGTGGGGTGTGTTGTGGGGGGGGGGTGTGGGGGTTGGTGGGTTGAGGTGGGGGGGGTTGTACAGGTGGGGGGGGAGGGGGCTTTTTATGTGGGGGTGCAGGTGTGAGGGCAGTGATGTGCAAGTGGGTGGGGGTTGGGGTGTGGGATGGGGTAGGTGATATTCTGTTGGGGGTGAGGTTTTGGGTGGGGTGTATAGGTGGTGGTAAGGAGGGGGGAGAGGAGGGGGCTGTGTAGGTGGGGGGTGGGGGAGGGGGGTTGTGCAAAGTGGTGGGGGTGTAGGTGGGTGGGTTGGTTGTGCAAGTTGGTGTGGGGGGGAGGGGAGAGTGTAGTTTGGGGGGGGGGGGTGGGCTAGGAAGGTGGGATTATATTGGGGGTGAGGTGGGGGTGTACAGCTGTGTGTGTGTTTATGGGTGGTGGGGGGGGGTTCTGTAGTTTGTGGATGGGAGGGGGGTTGTGCAAGTGGGGGTGGGGAGGGGTTGAACAAGGGGGGTGCAGGTAGGGGGGGTTGTGTAGTTAGTGGGAGGGAGGGACGTTGTGCAGGGCGAGTCTGTTGGGTGTGAGGTGGGGAGGAGGGGTTGTGCAGGTGGGAAGTCAGTACTTCCATAGATCACTAATAATCACTGGGAATTCATCACTTCTTGATATTTGGAACAGTTTGAGGCCTCTATGGTTTTGGTTCTTGTCTAGTCATCTTGATGAGTAAGGCATCACATTGTCTTAAAGTGACATCAACTATATATGATGAATTATTTCTCCCACACACCACATTTTTTCTAGAAATAATATATCATTGGTATTTTGTGGGAGCCATTTAGAATCCAATTCCCCAACATTTCCAAATTTCAAACTTGATACCACCATGTTATAAAGTCACTAATCCTACCAAATTGGGATTTTCAATAATAAAACTATTCTAATCCTTTAAACCCATTGTCTATTTCATAACATGAATGAAAAACCCAATTAAATATCATAGCTCTCAGTCACACACCCCTATGGACAACCCTCCCACCCCCCCTTGACCAGCCCCCCGCCACCCTCGTGGATAGGTCCACCCACACCGCCCCCTAAACACCCCGTACCCCCCCATGGACAACCCCGTAACCCCCCCCCCCCCCCCCCGGGGACATCCCACTCACCCCCCCTAGACACCCCCCACCCCCATGAATAGCCCCCAACACCTGGATAGCCCGCCAACACCCCTGACACTCCCCCCCACACCCCCGGACAACCCCACCCCCTGGACACCTGGTACCCTCTGGACACCCCCCACCACCACTGTGGACAACTAACCCACCCACTAGACACCCCCCTATCCCCCTGGACATCCCTGCCACCCTCATGGACTGCCCGACCCACCCCCTAGACAACCCGTACCCGCCGAGACATCGCCGCCACACCCCGTGGACAGCCCACCTCTGATTACACAGAAGCAGATAACTCTGCATTTCCCCCGATTTCCAGAATCCCTCGCAGAGTTGAACCCTAATCCGAGGGGTGCCCTTGACTTGGGGGAACTAATTGGGTAATGAAATGTATGACCATATGGGTGCCATTAATGAGTTATTGAACATGAATGAATTATTTAGGATTCCTATAACACATAATGGGACCTGAGGAATGTCCCTCTTATATGAGACTTATTGAAAATGAATATGAATAATTTTATTTTTAATTTTTTTAGTACTTGTTCTTTGATTAATGATTTGGAATTCCTTGAGGAAACAAACCAAGGATGCCTGTTAAAAACATAGCTTTTAATTCCATTTAGAAACCCCCCTAGGATTCCTGATGATTTGGTTTTAAAATACCTTTGGGAAATATACCATGGATTCATAGTGATTATGATTTAGGAAGCCATTGCGGAAGTCCCCCGCTTGGATTATAAACTAGAGGCCCTCTCACTTTACATTGGCTGGGAACTCCTTCCTCCCTATAAATCAATCTAAATTCAATCAATTTTTTTTGTTCTACACTCCAAATGTATAAGTCTTAATGATGTTTTAATGTTTTTCATCTATTATTCTTTTGTTTCTATTTTGATTTGACCTAAACCAGGTGGTGACTTGTGTGGATGGACATACCCAATAAGTGTAGTTTGATTTGTTTTCAATTTTCATTTTACAATTCTAGTGTCATGAGTATATGAATCAACTTGATTTGATTTCCTCATAGCCACTCCTTTTATGTAGTCAGTGAATCATATCCACCAATGGAGGTGCTGGTGAGATATTTCCCCACTCAAAGATGGTAAATGGTTTGTTTAGTCATATTTTCTCGAGGTGGGTAATGGATATAAGGATGAATCATGTGAAGGGATTGGGGATGGTTAGGGTATTGGGGTAGGTGGTTTTCCTTTTTTTAGTGGGGTGATATGAAACTTTCTATGGAAATTAGTTTGGATGTTCTTAAATGTAGTACATTTTCACAATATTTCCATTTTTAAGCGTTAATATATTATTTAAAAAACTGTCTTTAGACATTCTGCATCTTTCATGAAAATACTTCACTTTGTTATATCATGAACAATGTTCTACTCAGGTCTATGGTGTCTTCTTGTATGTGATAAAATGAAAAAAATTATAAAACAACATGTCACCCTAAAATTTTTGCACACATAAACTGAATTTGAATATGTTTACATTGTATTGATAGTTCACTACATCAACTAGAAACTATATAATTTATCATTTAATTCAATATATTTTTTCTATTAAACATCAATCTTATTGAATTTCTTAGGAACAAATGACTTAACACAATTCTTTTAACAGAATGGATTGAAGTTGGATGTATGAACTGATCAGATATCAAGCGATTTTGAAACAAATTGGAGAGATTTTCGATTTTTCATTTCACAATATTTCAGATAGTGGTCACATACACTGCCTATGTTCTAATTGTGTTTGTATACCATGGTTGAGCCATGAATAAGTCATATAACACATAACCAAATATGGTTTTCAAGAAAACTACATTGTGAGGTATCACAATGGAGAGAAAATTAAATCTCAAATTGATGATGATCAAAATGAAAGGACTGGACTGGAGATTTTATTAGATTACCAGTTTTCGTTAATTCGTCATCATGAAAAAGAAAGGATTTAAACACAAGAAGAATTTGATATGAGGAAATATGATGCATCTAATGAAAATAATGATATTTTCCGGGTGAAAATATTAAATGATGTTTCGACAACTCCAGTATATCGACATTATGAAAAAATGAAAAGGCTGAAATTTTTAATCCAATTGTTTCATTGGAAAACTATTTATGGGATTTCTAATATAGAAATCAATTAAATTCTTACCTTCTTGAAGGATTTACATCCAGATGATGTAGATATTCTATCAAACCACTATATGGCATGGAAGTTAGTTTAGGAACATGGATTTTCAAGAAACAAAATTCATTCTTTCCAGAAATATTGTAGTTTATTCTAGGAGGAAACCGCTGAACGAAATGATGTATAAAATGTGACACATCAAGCTGGAAGTCAATATTTGATGGAACACCATCTCGTGTGCCACATAAAGTAATTTGGACCTCTCCATTGATCCCCAGACTCCATAATCTTTTAATTACTGATGAAATATAAATAAAAAGGAAGATGGCATGATACCGAGAGAATGAAGAATAATGACGAGTTCAGTCACCCTACAGATGGATTTTCATGGCAGTTTATTTCATGATTGATATCCTGATTTTGCAGCTGACAAGCGTAATGTGAGGCTTGGTTTTTTCATTCGACGATTTTAATCGTTTTGGGAAGATGCTTACATCGCACAGCACATGTCCAGTTTTTATACACATTTATAATCTTACCCCATGGTTGTGTATGAAAAAACCTTTCACTTTAATGAGTATACACATATCTTTCCCTTCTGATCCTTTCATTGATATTGACGTATACATGCAACCTTTAATAAAAGAGTTAAAAATTCTTTGATATGTGGGTGTGCGCACATACGATGCATATTAGAAAGATAGATTTCAGATGCGTATTGCACTTATGTGGACGATCAATGATTTTCCAGCTTATGAAATGATGTCTGGATGGAGCATGTACGGAAAACTATCATGTCCTGTTTTTGTAGAGAATACACAATCTAGAAGACTGGAACATCATTTTGGTTTCAGTTTTATGGGATATTGAATATTCTTTTCAATGGACCATCCATATAGAAATAATCATCGAAGATTTCATAATACCATAGAGACCACTGATCCACCGTAGGGTAGGTCTAGAACTAATGTTCTTAATGAATTGAAAGATTTTAGTTTTTCATTCAGGAAGGGTCAAATTAAATCTGGAAGGAGAAAGAAAGTTTCCACTGAAACCTATTAAAATTGGGAGGAAGAGGAGTATCTTTTTTTATTTTCCTTATTGGTCAACCAATTTTCTACATCATTACATAGACATAATACACATTGAGAAGAATATATATGTGAAATTTTTCTTTAGATACTTCGAATTTTTATGGGAAAGATAAAAGATCATTTATGTTGTCCACATTCTTGGTGGATTGGGGCATCATACCTTAATTGCAATCATGTGGGTATCAATGAAAATAAATGTAAAGTTCCATGTGATTATTATTGGATGACACCTATGAAAAAAAATAATTTCTGGAAGTATTAGAGACTATTAGAGGTCTTGATGGCTATTCAAGAAACATATCTAAACGGGTCAATAGAAGAGAGTTGAAGATAAAATCTTTGGAGACTCATGATTATCACGTTCATCTACATGATTTGAATCCAATAAAAATTTGACATATTTTTTCCAATAATGTAAGGGTGACTTTTATAAGGTAGTTCCATTTTCATAGACATCTTTATGCTAAGAAGATGTCCATTTGTTTTGTGCAAAAAAATTTGACATATGCCCCATTAATTTTTTGTGAGTTGGATAAAATATTTCACCCATCATTTTTCACATGCATGATGCAGCTGACTGTCCATATTCCCACTAAAATACTTCTCGTAGGACTTGTTTCTTTTCGTTGGATGTATGCAACTGAATGAAATATGTACACATTAATTTCTTATGTCTGAAACAAGAATCATCTTGAAGGTTCTACCATGAACGGTTACTTGGCTCAATAATGTATGGATTTATGCTCAATTTATTTTTCTGATCTTACTATAAGAACGAATAGGCCAATGAGACATGAAGAAGAATAAAATGAGCAAATTGAACTCAGTTTTCCCTTACTCCCTTAAACAAGAGGAATTCCAGGATCATATACATTGAAGACATTAATCCATAAAGAGCGGGAGATGGCACATCTCACAGTTTTGTTCAACTATGATTTATTAGATGACTACATCCGGTAACTAAAATGAGTATGTTTGTCCTACATATATATTTGTTAAACTATTCATATTTTTTAACCTATATGCAATATAAAACAATGATATATAGAAATCATCACTCTTTATCTTTGAAAAGGATGGTGACTTTTCATAGCAAAGAGTTCTTCTGCTTGGTTAAAATTGAAGGTAAAAAATAATACTATTTAAAATAATTAAATCAATATTTATATTAAGTTTAATATTCATTTTAAATTGTAGGTATTGAGTTTTTTCTACTTACTCTGTCATTCACGAAATATGATCTTTGGATTTTTCTCATAATACCGTGGTTCGTGACTATTAATCAATTGTTATCAATTGGGTACAAATTTATATTCACTGAACGAACAAAGAACATGAGAACACAACATGATGGTGTTATGCTTACTACCACAACAGATTGTTATGACAATGCATCAGAAAGTAAACCGTGATTTGAAAATGTGGGTTATTATAGAGTTGTTGAAAATATATTAATGTTGGATTATTACTCTCATGGACGAGTCACGATGATGAAATGCCATTGGTTTGATTTGATGATGAGACAAGGAAAATTTATTAATGATTTTGGATTTTGAGTAATTAATATGACCCGCACTCTTGCTACTAAAGAATCATATGTATTAGCATCAATGGCTAAAAAAGTTTTTTATTTTAAAGACCAACTTTGACCTCAATTTTGGTGTCATAGTTGAAGTAATTCCAAGACATATTATTGATGATGGCGATGATGTAATTGAAACCCATCCCTAATGCCATTGGAACCAATCCATTTATTTCTTTTGATTACTCTAATATCTCAATTGTCAGAGTTGAATGTGTACTTGAAGATGTGATATAAAATCATCTATAATGTTCTCAATTCTTTTGGTTTACCTCGAGTTGGATTGTTGAGGTTGGTTCTATGAAAATTGATTAAATATTTATTAAAAATAAGTTGTATCCGACATGACCGTCATGTAAATTTTTAATGTTTATTAGTTGAAATTTTTATTTGACTTGCATTTTCTAATATGGAATTGAACTGTATTTAAACCTAAGAAACCAACATATATAATTTAATGATCATATAATTGCTTCAACTGTGATTTATATAAAATTTGTATGACTCTAAGACCTCTCATTAACATTTTTCAAGGTAATGAACATGATGGTTTGTATTCTTCTACAAATCATGTATTGAAACCGGCATCATCTACCTGAGCTAAGGAAATTAAATTTTTCCTTAATTTTGACAAAAAAATATCAACATATGAATCTGGTATAATAAATGTTCCTTGATTTTATTAGACTGATGACACTTTGTAAATAATCATCCTACTAGAAATTAAATTTCTTTATTACATCTTGTATGATTTATTGATTTCATTATATATTTGTTCAAGCTCACCTAAAACTATGGTTAGTTAAATTATCCATGAATCCCCATATTCCCTCTCATTTATATTTTTGGGGTTTCAAATTAGTTATCCTTTTCTATTTACATTCATATTTGTTTACAAATGACGAAAATGAAGCCAATTGAAGAGAGGCGATGAAAACAGATTATGGACTACAATCATCGCATGACTGAGCTAGGCATTCCACTACTTGTGCCTATAGTGAGTATTTTATTTCAAATATAATTTTTTAAAATATAATTAATATCATGTGATTTATTTTTTTAACATTTTTTCAAGATCCATCTATTAGGAAAAAATTATTTGATGAGCATCCTAGTAGTGGTTCCAGTACTCAGGGTGTTCGTACAAGGGGGGTGGAACGGGAGCTAGACGATCTGGTCGGCGTACCAAATTAGACTATGCCCCTCCAACTGACATTCCATCCATCCCACATTCTGATCTTGTTGTTCCGTTAGGGAAAAACATGATATTTTGGCCTCTCATGTTTTCACCACCATTTACATTTGACCCTCCTCACCCGTATATACCATATCTGATGATGATTCCCAATCCCCATCCCCAATGTGGCCAACCATCCCTATCATCTTCTTTTACTACTGATTTGATCTCTCTGGGATTTTATATTCCATCTTCTTTTACTTCTGCTCTTCTAGAGTCTGTCCCTGCAGAGCATACATTAGGACTCACTCCATCTATATAGGGTGTTCCTTCAGTTTCTTTTGATCCAGTAGTGCCCATTGATCAGAATATCATAGGTATACTTATACAACCCTTACCAATTTTTACACCATTATTTATTTTTATTATAACATATATTGATAAAATATTTGTTTCTGTTTCATAACAGATACATCTACTGATAAGAGGCGGGGCGGGGGCGTATAAGCTTGCATGCGGTGTAAAACCGCCACACGTAGTTGATGGTGGACTACAAGGAACATATTCATATGATTGAAAATTCTGGGTAGCAATGTGGGAGTTTTTTGGTGATGCTTTCCAAATACTCCGACATTATTCTTGTTATCCCTCTCTCATAAAGACAAATACAAACTGAAGTTAAGGATAAAGCCTGGGCAGAAATATGGGTACAAAATCTGTTGTATTTAATGAAATATATTAATTTTTGTATTTATATGAATTAATATTTCAGTGTCAACTACGTTTTAATATCCTCGATTGTGAGGGTGCATGACCAGTAAGTCTAAAGGATTTATGCGAGCTTTGGAGATCTTATATGCATGAGTTGTACATTGGATGGCATGCTAGAGTGGGTACAGAGATAGAGGCATTCCCTATCTTGGATGACTGTCCATTAGAACAGTACTGATACAAGATTACTCTTTGGTCGACTAGCCAATTTATGGTATTAATCAAATTAGAGGTATTTAAATGAAAATTTTCATGTTTTTAGTTAATAATAATTATTGAATATTGTTTAGGATGCATATGGATGAAATAAAAAAAAATTGATGCTAGGAAATATGTCCACACATTGGGATTTACTATGATGAAATATCATGAGAGAAAGTAAGTATGACAATTTATAATCTTTCTTTACAACTTTCGCTTTCTATTGTTTCCTCCATAATTTTATCGATTGCTAAAGTTGTTATATAATTTTAGTTATTAAATTACTGTATTTTTGGTATCCTATTTTTAATTATGGTTTCCCGCATTCAATGTCATTGTAGATGCATAAATTGAATATAGAAGAATGTGTTCCTTGAGCAAAATATTTTTTCTTTAGTAAAAAGAAGAAATATGGAAGTGCAGTTAATGGACCAACTCAGCAGCAAATTGTAAGTTATACTTTGTAGATTTAAAATTTTAATCACTATTTTGTATCATAATAAACTATTTATGTTTGTAACAGGCTTATTTATAGGACCTTTATTCCCAGGAACCTAACAATTTTGGGCCAAATGATCACTTACATCAGGTGTTGGGATATGAGCACCCTAGAAGAGTATGCTACAGACCTGGGAAGGGTATAGTTCCAAAAAGGTATTGGACCTATTCAGGTTTGAGTTGTCATGCCACTGAGATGCATTAGGTTAAGGAACCAGCAGAAAATGCTGAAAAAGGGCCATAGAGACGGCAGAACAGTCTGCTATGGAAAACAATACATTTATGAAACTGATGGAAGCTTTAATTCCAACACTTCCACTAGAGGCCAACACTGCTTGTGATGAATATATTCCATTGATGCATTGTATATTTGGTTCACTAGGTGGTAGTTCTAGTGGTGGTCGAGACGATGGCGATGAGGAGGATGAGGCAGAGGAGGAGGGCGAGGAGGAGGCGGAGGCAGAAGATAGAGATGAGGAGGCCGAGTCTTAGTACGAAGGCTAGGAGGAGGGTGGGGACGATGAGGGGGATGTCGATGTGGATGAGGGCCATGGTGAATATGTTGGTGATTATAGTGATGGTGATGAGGGATGGATTGATCCGTTACATTTTTGACTGATATTATTGACCATTGATGTTTATTTCTTTGTTGGGCCAAAATACATGTCTGATTAGGTAGGTCACATTATCTTTATTTTTTTATCAATAAATAATAAAACTTGATTTGAATATTTTCTTTGAAATCCCCCTATTTTAATGAAATTGTAATTTTTAGTGGAATTTAGAAAATTGGAGGTCCGATTATAAGTTGATATAATGAAATTATTTTTTTATCCTTGAAAGACTTTTCGTATAAAATATGTAACTACAATCACATGAACCCGAGACAACCCCCTGAATATCCCCTCGGAAAACCCCCACCCTCCTCCCTGGACCCCGGACAGCCCCCACTTTCCTCCCTGGACCCCGGAAAGTCCCCCACACAGCCCCCGGATAGCCCCCCCACCCTCCTCCCAGGACCCCGGACAACACCCCAGACAGCCCCCCAGACAGCCCCTCGGAGATCCCCCACACCCTCTTCACTGGACCTCGGACAACCCCTGGACTACCCCCACCCTCCTCCCTGACACCGGACAACCCCCCCCCCCCCTCTACCATGGACCCTAGAGATCCCCCCCCCCCACCTCCCGCCTACATGGACCCCGGACTGCCCCCCCCTCCCCCCTCCCTAGACCCTGGACCCCCCCCCCACCCCCAGCCTCCTCCCAGGACCCCAGACAGCCCTCCCTTCCTCCTCCCTGGACCCTGGAAAACCCCCCATAAATCCCCCCACACTTTTCCCTAGACCCCGAACCCCCCCCCCCCCTCCATCCTAGACCCTGGACAGCCCCCCTCCCCCCACCCTCCTCCTTCCATGCATAACCACCTCCACATATATCCTCATCTTCCACTGTGTACCACACACAACTGTGTATCACCAACATCATCACTACAATCACTACATGATAAGGTTACTGAGACCAATCTAAAATCTCTTAAAAAATCGCCCTAAATCCCAATCTAATTAACATTCCATTACAATTACTTCAGTACCAAGAACCGGCCACCTACCTTGATTCCGGAGACAATTGAACTCTTAATTCGGCATCTCAGATCCAAATGATTGAAGGAGATCCTCCCTTAAGAGCTCTTGGTAGATTTGTATTGTGTCAATACCTTATCAAAAGGATCCATGGGTCATTTTTGACATGTACTAGTCTACCCCACCTCAATCCAAGGCATGGTGTGGTTGGTACAACTCAAAGTCTCTCACCTTTTTTTGAAATGGACAAAATTTTAATTGAAAACAACTGGCATACAGAAAACCAACCAAACGTATTTGGATTGTGATGATACAATAGAACAAGGATACATGGGTCATTTATGACATGTAAGAGTCAACCCCGCATCAATTTGAGGCATGGTGTGGCTGGTACCACCCAAAGTGTCTCACTTTTAATTGAAAAGGACAAAATTTTAAGTGAAAACAACAACTGGCATACAGAAAACTGACCAAAAAAATTCATATTGTGTTAATACCTTAGCACAATGATCCATGGGTCATTTTTTGAAATTTAGGAGTAAACTGTGACTTAATCTGAGGCATGATGTGGCTGGTATCACTCATAGTGTCTTTCTTTGGTTTAAAATGGACAACATTAAGTAAAAACAACTGGCATACAGAAAACTGAACAAACATATTCAGATTGTGTTGTAACATTAGCACAAGTATTCATGGGTTATTTTGACTTGTACGAGTCAACACCACCTCAATCCGAGGCACAGTGTGGTCGGTAACACTCAATGTGTCTCACGTTTATTTGAAATGGACAACATTTTATGTGAAAACAAGAATTTTCATACATAAAACAGACCAAACGTATTTAGATTGTGTTGATACATAAGAACAATGATCAATGGTTCATTTTTGATGTGTACGAGTCAACATCTCCTCAATATGAGGCACGATGTGGCCGATATAACCTATATTGTATTTCTTTTGTTTAAAATGGACACCAATTTAAGAAAAAACAACTGGCATATGGAAAACTGACCAAACATATTCATATTCTATTGATACTTTAGCACAAGGATGCATGAGTCGATTTTGACATGTATGAGTCAATTCCGCCTCAATCTGAGGCACGGTGTGGCCGGTACCACTCAAAGTGTCTGAAATTTATTTGTAACGGACAACATTTTAAGATAAAACAACAAATAGCATATAGAAAACTGACCAAACATATTTTTATTGTGTTTATAGTTTAGCATAATGATCCATGGGTCATTTTTGATGAGTACATGTCAACCCCGCCTCAATCCAAGGCACAGTGTGGCCGATATCACTCGTATTGTCTTTCTTTTGATTAAAATGGACACCATTTTAAGTAAAAATAACTAGCATAAGGAAAACCGACCAAACGTATTCAAATTGTGTTGATACTTTAGAAAAAGGATCCATGAGTCATTTTTGACATGTATGAGTCAAAAACACCTCAATCCCAGGTACGGTGTGGCCGACACCACTCAAAGTGTCTCACTTTTATTTGAGATGGGCATTATTTTAAGTGAAAACAACAACTGGCATACAGAAATCCCACCAAACATATTCGGATTGTGTTGATACTTTATCACGACAATCCATGGGTCATTATTGAGGTGTACGAGTCATCCCCTCCTCAATCCAAGTCACATTGTGGCCGGTATCACTCGTAGTGTCTTTCTTTTGTTTAAAATGGACACCCTATTAATTAAAAACAACATGCATACAGAAAAACAACCAAACACATTCGGAGTCAGTTGATACTTTATTAAAATGGTCCATGGGTCATTTGTGACATGTATGAGTCAAATATGCATCAATATGAGGAATAGTGTGGCCGGTACCACTCAAACTGTATCACTTTTATTTGAAATTGATTGGATTTTAAGTGAAAACAAAAACTTTCATACGGAAAACCAACCAAACAAATTCAGATTCTTCTGATAATTGAGAAAAATTATCAGTGGGTCATTGTTGATGTGAAAGAGTCAACACTACCTCAATTCTTGGCACAGTAGGGCTGGTACCACTCAATCTGTGTCACTTTTATTTGAAATTGACATGACTTTATGTGAAAACAAAAACATGCATTCAAAAAATAACCAAACACTTTCTGATTGTATTGATAATTCAGGACAACGATCCATGGGTCATCTGTGATGTTTACGAGTCAACCCCACCTCTATCTAAGGCATGGTGTGGCTGGTACCACTCAAACTATCTCACTTTTATTTGAAATTGATATGATTTTAAGTGAAAAAACAACTTGCATAAGTAAAATAGACCAAACACATTTGAATTCTGTTGATACTTTAGGAAAAATATTCATAGGACATTTTTGACATGTAAGATTAAACTCATACTCAATACATGGCTTGGTGTGGCTGGTACCACTCAAAATGTCACACTTTTATTTGAAATGGACATTATTTTAAATGAAAACAACAACTTGCATACAGAAAACTGACCAAACACTTTGTGATTTTATTGATAATTCAGGACAATGATCTATGGGACATTTTTGACATGTATGAGTCAACCCTCCCTCAATTTGAGGCATAGTGTGGCTAGTATCACTCAATGTATCTCTCTTTTGTTTAAAGTGGATCCTATTTTAAGTAAACACAACAGACATACGTAAAACTGACAAAACATATTCTGATTGTGTTGATACTTTAGCGCAAAGATCCATGGGTTATTTGTGACATGTATGAGTCAACCCTTCCTCAATACGAGGCACAGTGTGGCCAGTAGCACTCAAATTGTCTCACCTTCATTCTAAATGGACAACATTTTAAGTGAAAATAACAACTGGCATGCATGAAACCAACCAAACACTTTCGGATTATGTTGATAATTTTTGAAAACTATTAGTGGGTCATATGTGACGTGTACAAGTCAACCCTGCCTCAATCCGAGGCACAATGTGGCCGGTATCTCTCGATGTTTCTTTCATTTGTTTAAAATGGACACCCTTTTATGTAAAAACAACTTGCATACGAAAAACTGAATAATTGTATTCGGTTTGTGTTGATACTTTATAAAATGGATCCATGGTCCATTTTTTATCTCTAAATGTCATCCCCGCCATAATCTGAGGCATTGTGTGGCTGGTACAACTCAAAGTGTCTCACTTTTATTTGAAATGGACAACATATTAATTAAAAACAATAACTGTCATACAGAAAACGGACCAAATTAATTTGGATTCTATTGATACTTTAGGACAACAATCCATGAGTCATTTTTGACATGTATGATTCAACCCCACTTCAATCTGAGGCACGGTGTGGTCGGTACCACTCAAATTTTCTCACTATTATTTGAAATGGACATGATTTTAAGTGAAAACAAAAACATACATAAGGAAAACAGACCAAACACATTCGGATTCTATTGATACTTTAGGAAAACGATCCATGGGTTATTTTTGATGTGTATGAGTCAACCCCACCTCAATATGAGGCATAGTGTGGCTGGTACCACTCAAATTGTCTCACTTTTATTTGAAATGGACAGAATTTTATGTGAAAACAACAACTTGCATATGGAAAACCAAGAAAACGCTTTTGGATTGTATTAATACTTTAGGAAATTGATCCATGGGTCATTTTTGACGTGTATGAGTCAACTACACCTCAATTAGAGGCACGGTGTGGCCAGTATCATTCAAAGTGCCTCTCTTTTGTTTAAAATGGACACAGTTTTAAGTAAAAACAACATACATTCGGAAAACCAACCAAAGGTATTCTAATTGTGTTGATACCTTAGAACAAGGATCCATGGATTATTTTTGATGTGTGACAGTAATCCTCATCTCAATTTGAGGCACATTTTAGCTGGTACCACTCAAAGTGTCTAACATTTATTTGAAATGGTCAACATTTTAAGTGAAAATTACAACTGGCATATGTAATACTAACCAAATGAATTCAGATTCTATTGATACTTTATGAAAATGGATCCATGGGTCATTTTTGACATGTATGAGTCAACTCTGCCTCAATACGAGGAATAGTGTGGCTATTAACACTCAAACTATATCACTTTTATTTGAAATGGATAGGATTTGAATTGAAAACAAAAACTTGCATACGGAAAACCGGCCAAACGTGTTTAGATTGTGTTGATAATTTAGCACAAGGATACATGGTCCATCCCCACAAAATCTAATCCTCATGTGAGGAAATCCTAGCCCTACTATAATACACCTGACATTTAATAAGACAATATGATCCTCAAACAGTGGGTTCTAGGACCAAACCAAAGTCCATTTGGGAACACAATACCAAAGACATAATTGAATATTCATACACACTACCCAAGACAAGGATTCATCTCACATCACACCTGGGGGACAAACTTACAATTAGCCACATACCCCTTTATTCTAATTGAAAAGTCTATGAAAAACATGAAGGCTATTCTGGCAACCCATCTCATATGTTGAGATTGGCCAATGTTTCCCAATAACACATCAGGAACCATTAATACATGGATACATAGTCATTAGAGGAATATAATCATCCCATGTGCTTCCTATAACTCATCCTAGGTCTAAGAACATGACCACTACCATTTTATATCTTATGGGTATCATGATCCTTGTCCACTCTACCCAAGTGTTTTTATTGGTTTTAAGATAGTCAACCCAAGACCATGACTAAACATCCCATGTGATTCTTATAACATGTAGACCTTTTCTCTTGTGTGTATTTGTGTTGTGGTTTGAGGTAGGAGTGAATTCTAAATATTGAATATTGTTATGGGTGTTATTTTTGTTCAATTCTAAATTTATGAATTCCGGATGTATTGGATTATTTCTGTATTTGTAAAGAATGAATTATAAATTTTGAATACTGTTATGTGTGTTTGATTCTAGTTGTGTGGGATTTTAATTTTGTATTGGTGTTAATTTTGTTATTGCATTTCAATTCTAGATATATTGGATTGTGGATGTATTGGATTCTGGATTTATCTCTTGTTTTGTGGTTTGAGTGAAGAATGAATTTTATATTTCTAAATTTTTGAATTCTGGATGAATTTTAAACATCCCATGTAGGCTTTTAGATTCTTGGTGTATGTGTTCTTACAGGTCATAGAGAGCTGTAGGATGAAGGTAGCTACTGGCTGCTGTGGAGCTGCCGCATATCTATAAAAACGATTTTCTAAACCATCCGTATAGCCTTTTGATGTATATTATACCAGCAGTTTTGTTATAACAGTTGGTATATCCGTTTGATGTAAATTTTACCTTATATACCAACGGTTTTAAACTGTTTATATATATGTAACATATACCAATGGTTTGTTAAACCATTGTTATATCTCTTACTTTAACACATATACCAATGGTTTATACAGAACCGTTGGTATAAGCTTATACCCACGACATACTTGCCCATGGTTTGGGAAATGGTTGGAATATAACATACCAACAGTTTCCCAGCCTTTACCAATGGTTTTGAACCATTGGTAATGGGTAAAATTCAAGTACTGTTAGTGCGTTTGGAAACTTACAACACATTATTATAATTTGGATAATGATCTTTAACATCTCCATTAATAATCTTCTCATTTATTATCCCTACACAAAACAATCTTTATAACCAGAGAAAATATAACCTTTAAAGGGTTGAGCTCATATGCTCAGAAAAGGTACAAAAGATAAATGTGTAGGAATATCATGAGAATAAGGGTATGAGAAAATGATCATGAAAAAACAAATCATACCCTACATATTAAAATTCATTTAATCAATTTTTTATAAGTAATAATTCTATAATTATAAGGGAATAAATGAACACAATCCATGAGACCATAAAATTAGCTTATAACATGATATTTTGGAATACAATGAAACTTGTAACTTTGTTAACATGTATAAATAGTCATAGGTTTACTCATTAAATTAGGGAAATTAAATAAAGACCTTGCATAAACATATGTACATGAAAAACCAGGTCCATGCATAAAATTATGGACATAAAATCCATGTACACACATAGAATTTTGAACATTAAATTAGGTTCACACATAACATATATACCTCGTGATTTATCCGTATTTACCCAATGCATTGAAGGAAGATATTGGTCCTATCCATCTCATATTGAAATCATTAATAAGTGTTCCACAAAAACATAAATCATTCATCACATCATAACCAATGAAATAAAATATGATTCTTTAAATACCATTCCATCATAACATAATCCAGGTAAAACAAATGGATTTCATAAATAACAAATAAAAATCAAATCCTAATCAAGATACTATAATAGAAACAAACCCATATTAAATAATTACATCTTATATGAGAAATATTTTTCATAAAACGCTTGAAATTAATTCATGATGAAAAAATCCATTCTTCCTCAAAAAAAATTCTTTTATCAAAATGCCTTGGTATTTTGAAAGAAATAATTCCATTGAAGATAAACTTGAAATATTGTAAAAGATGCATTAGTGAAATAAGGAATTATGAAAGCATAAAAATAAATTCATTCATAATAATTTAAATGAAAACTTTTTTCTAATAATTTATTTGGAAAGTCAAAAAGAACCTCCTATCATAAATAAAAAAATATTCCTTTCATACGGTTTCATAAAAATTCACCAACAATTAATATAGATTTTAAACAGTAGAAGAAGAATATAATGAATATTTAATAATACATATGTATAAAACAAGAACATGGATTATAAATATACCACAGTAAATACATACATATAAAAAATATATAATAAAAATGTGGGGTCTAAATTATCCATTACCTTAGGTCTGATATCCTTTGTATGTATCCAAACCTCTTTCTCATTGAAGAGCTTCCTCTAGATCTTCTCTTAAAGACAATAGTGTTAGTCTTTTGAGAAGACTAGAACCTCTAGAATCTTACTCGGGAAGTTGATAAGGGAAATGGGTAGAAGATGGTTAAGCTTGATGGTATAAAATGATGTAAATATGTGATAAAGGATGTTTCCTTTTATAATTGGGGTGAGGGGCACATTTGGAATGTTTAAAAATATTCATATATAATAAAACTCAAAAACCAAATAAAAACCCTCAAAAATGTAATAATTTAAAATATGAGATATTATAAGGTCATAATATAATCATTAAATAAATTTTAGACAAGTTTTTCTTTCATTTCAAACCATATAACTTTAATTTACACCTAGTTATTCATTTTTATTTTTAACTAAGATAACAAATATTTTAATTTTAGAAGGGTGAAAAAAATTAGTTGAATTCAATTAGACCATAAATGAATATTTTAGAATATTTTAAACCATATAATAATAATTATATATTTTAAAAAAAAATTATGAATTTTAAACAATTTAATAATTTTTTTTCATAAACAGTCAAGAGTGTCAATTTTGACACAATTCACATTATTGATTTTAAAAATATGGAGATAAGTTGTTATCCTATGAAAACATTTTTATTATATAAATACGGTTTAAATTTAATCTATAAATTGTTTTTTTATATATTAATTATCCCAAATTATATTTATTTTAATATTTTTAATAACATAAATTTGATAATTTCATTAATAAAATAATTACTACATCAAATTTGTGTAATTATTTAAATACTTATCTGTTGGGTAAAAATTAAAAATAAAATTCCATAATAAAGATAATTATTTTATAGATTATTAGAATACTTATAGTTTAATAATTATTATGAAACATATCTCATTAAAAAGGTTATATGTATTAAAACATGATTGTGACAAATTTAATATCACATTAAATAAAATCTTATAAATGTCATAATATTAACCCTATGGTTCCAAATGATCAATAAATTGACTCTTGGATGATTACTGTTGATATTTACTCGATCAATAATATTTGGTCAAGTGTTTTGTTATTTAATGCCCATTATAATTTTAATGAAAAGTATTTTATTTATTTTCATCAATTAAATAATTTATGCATCCTCAATGTGTAATCCTTTAAAGTAAATATTTATTTTCAAAAAATTATAAATAAATTACCATGATATAGAAAAACATTTTATATTTCAAATGAGTATTTATAATTCAATTTAGATTATGTATATCCTTATATATAAAATGATATAATTATAAAAATTTTAGTAAGACATATTTAACTTTTCTTTAAAAAAATGTCATATTCTCATCCATGTGGTTTCAAAAGTATACCATTTCGACCAATGGATGATTTATGCTGAACAAAACTGATCCAATTATATTATTACATATGTTATCATAATTTTAGGATAGTATTTTCACCCTTAATTAACTAATTTATCCTTTTACAGTATTAATAAAAATTTATTAAGTTACTATTCATAATGCCCAAAAATAAAAAAAAATAAATTTATGTAATTGTAACCAACTAATTCCAAATATGGAGTCCATTTTTTAAAATTAAAAAAAATATAATTTTCAATAATTTAATTAAATTTAATCTCATTGTCGGAGTGAGAAAGCATGTTTTGAAAGTTGAAACATTACAAAATATTGGAATGTTTTTACATCTGAATATAATGTTAAATTAATGAAAATGACCTACATGATATTAAATGATAAAAATTAATCTATTTATACTTCAAAACCATTCAATAATAAATCTTGGCCATATAAATTATTCTGATGAAAAAATTTGTTTTCAATTAAAATTTATTATATTATTACTATTCATCACATCTTGAAACTTATCAGAATAATAATAAAAATTCATCCAATATAAATTTTTATACCCGTATTCTAAATTAAAAGTTTATTTTATCAAATATAATATAAAACTACATAAACCAAATGGATTTAAAATGGATGTTCCATCAAAAGGTGGCAAAATAGCTTTTTTAGAAAAATATTTCTTTAATATAAAAAAATTGATTTTATTCTATATATTTTCTAAAAATTATATAAGATGAATTTTATAAATTATATTTAATATATATTATATATATGTGTAATTAATTAAATGACAAAGGAGTTATTTTGTTATTTTATAAACTCAATTATTTACCTTTAAATAGTCTTTGAGAAAACCATTTCCATAATTTATAAATGGTTTTATTTTCATTTATAATTAATTTCACAACAAATAATTAAGTATATAGACATGTGTAAAGAATATTTCCAAAATTAAGTCAATATTTTTATACCCATCATTATAATGGATAGTTTATAAGGTAATATAATAATATGTAGTTTTTCACTTAAAATCAATCTTGTGTGAAATGAACTCCGTCAAGATAACTTGATATTATTTGTAATAGAAGTTAAGAATAGTGTCATGTATACCACAAGGTGATATAGTGTTTTTTACTGAATGGTTTTCTTGGTGTATTGCACCAAACAAGACATCAAATTATTCAAAAAACAAAAATAGATATATAAAATAAAATTAAAAAAATTAAAAAATAGAAAAAATATCACAAAAAAAATATTGGGGTGTCACATTCTACCCTCGTAAAGTAAATTTCTCCCAAAAAATTGTCTATAACATATTAGGATTAATGATTTCAAAGTACTTTGATAGAACCCACATCAAAAAATTAATAATAAACCTTCTTTTTATAAAAAATGTGAGAAAAATAATGGTCACCCAAAGTCACTCATAACATAGTTTCCACATAGGAGAACGTAGGTGGAAAGTTAAAACATGAAAATGGAAGGGAAATTAAACTATCATTTTATAATATATATTGATACAGAACATTGTTATGAGAAAGATAATAATCAAAATACATCAATCTGTGATGATGAAATGGACCACCTAATTCATCGGTAATGAAATTACTAGTATATGATTTTATTTATATAAAGATCCCTTCCATAGAGTTGAATACTTAAAATAAATACTTACTTGATTAAGTATAATCTCATCATTTTTGTTAGGGCCAATAGGGGCCTATATACCCTGAGAGGGGGGGGGGTGAATCAGGGTATGGATATTCTTTTCAAAAGTTCTTCCTGCCCCACTGAATCTTGACCTCTTTGTTATAAGGGTCACTTTCTTTGCACTTGTGTGGTTACTATGATCACTTGTCTCCTTTACCTGATGATGATGCTTTGAATGAAATGTAGGAAAGTAAGCAGGAAGACACAAAGATTTTTACTTGGTTCACCACTAAGGGCTACGTACAAGGAGCATACGCCGACAAGTTTCCGGTTCGTACCAAATTCCACTAGACTTCACTAGCTGTGGATTACAATGTTCGGGCTAGATCACTTCTATGCCCAGGCTCACTGCCTATACAAGGTTTAGGGTCAGCTCACTGCTTTCCCAAGGGTCACTCCCTGTTTCTCTCTCTATGGCTCACTGCCGGTGGAGAGGATCACCTTCTTCCTCTTCCTATGCTCACTACTCCAGAAAGGATTAACTCACAGTTTATAGACCTGTGGGTCTCTTCATTTCCAATAAGGAATGCATCTTTCTCTGTATATAGATGATTTGTTGAAGTTCAACTTTCACCCATAGATGAATACCCCTTTGCCACACTCCACAGGGCAAACTACCTTTGGAAAGACCTTCGCAAAGCACCCTACAATGCGAGGCTCCCAATTTCGTGAAGCTCAAACAAGCCTCCGCGAAGCTCCTGCCTTTTCGCGAAGCTAACTCGCGAAGCTCCCTCGCGAAGAACTCTCAAGATGATCAAGCCATTGCAAAGAAATGGCCCTCGCGAAGCTAAGTAAGCCAACGCGGAGCTCGCGGGTTTCACAGAGCTACAATTGCCGCCACGATGCACCTCTTTTGCGAAGCACACTGGCTCCGCGAACCACCTTTGCAAATTGAGAGCAATGTATTTTCTCTGAAAAATTCTCTCTACTTCGCTCGAAGGGGTCAGACTCTATTTATAGGTGATTCCATCGACCCTCATCCCTTCCGCACGAAGTCAATGCCACATCATTTCAAATCGCGAAGCTCCAAAGTTTCTGCAGGAATTCTGTCCAAATCGCAAAGCTCCACGGAAATTATCTGTTCGTGGAGCTTGACGTAGTCGCGAAGAATCACCGTCAACTTACCTTTGTGGCTCACGCCTTCGCCGCGAAGCCCCCTCGCGAAGCCCAACATTCCTTCATGCCTTCGCCGCGAAGCTCTCTCGCAAATCCCTTCTCCACCGCGATGCGCTTCAGTCTCTGTCGTTCGAGAAGCTTGACGTAATCGCGAAGCATCACCGCTTCCATTCTTCTGGTCTTCGCAATTTCCAAACCATGCATCCTATCTTCGCGAAATTCATGCCTTTTCCATATGAAATTATGATCTTCATGGAAATCCACTTTTTGCGATGCCCACCAAACTCCAAATTTTGGACCCAAAAAATTTGGCAAATAATGGGAAACTGCGCCACCTTGTACTACTCTTTTGTACCGCCTCCAGATCATCCTTTCCTTTGTCATCATTCTTTGTCAACATTGATTGTCAAAAACTTCTTGGGAACTCGACAAATATCCATGAAAACCTGCTTTGTCAACAAACACAATCAACCCAAAAATACTGCAATGTTACCTTGAGAGATTTTTTCCCAACAATCTCCCCCTTTGGGTTTGTTGAAAACTCTTCATAACTCTACTCAGGATGATTTTCTGCACTTTGATACCTCACTGAGTCTTCTTCCAGCCGCTACCACCATTCGCCTCTTGCAATTCTGATGGAGTTCAAGGATTCACTTAACACGTACTCTATGCCCACATGAGCAATGCTCGGCGTGAGAAACAAGAGTAGTATGAAAAGTTCATCAATGAATCACTTCATGTCAGACCCCAATTGTCGATTCCACCCTGACACCAATTCTTAAATTGATACCAATTGTTGAACCACACTGATACCAATTGGTGAATTCTTAAGATGATACCAATTTTTGATAGATGGACACCGTCTCACACCATTCCAACACAACTGTTCTGCTTTTATCACGATCCTCAGCTGTCGTGATTTCTATGATTTGATCGATCACTTCTAGCATCGTCAGATTTAAAAATCTCCCCCTTTCTCATTGCTCCCCCTTTCTGGTTGCTCCACCTTTCAGCTTCTCCCCGGATCAATTATGATTTCTCAAATCTCTGCACTGTCTCCCCCTTGAACAATCACTGTTTTCTCCGTCTTTAACAAACCCTTTTCTCCCCCTTTGTCAACGAACGCAGAGATAACTCCTTTGTAGTCTGTAACAGAGTAGAGAACACATTAGAACATTAGGGAAAACACATCATACCTCGGGGAGAGGGGAGGGTGTTCCACATCCACACTATTTCAAGTGCGAGGAGTCGACTGAACTCCCAGAGCCAGTCGATGTCTCTCAAATGCTGCCTTGGGTAAGGCCTTTGTTTGGATGTATGCAACCTGTAGTTCTGTAGGTACATACTCCAACTTCACTATCCCCTGCTCAAATTTCTCCTTGATAAAATGATACTTTATCTCAATGTGCTTTGTCCTAGAGTGATGGATGGGATTTTTGCTGATGTTTATAGCACTTGAGTTATCGCACTGGATTCTGATCGGAGACTTCACTTCAACTCCCATGTCTTCAAGTTGCTTCTTTATCCACAATAATTGTGTGCACGCTTGAGTGGCCACAATATACTCAGCTTCAACGGTGATCAATGAAATGCAATCTTGTTTCTTGCTTAGCCAAGAAATACACAATCCACCAAGATAGAATGCACCACCTCACGTCGATTTTCTATCATCTGCTGATCCGGCCCATTCTACCTCAGTATATCCCAATAACTCTGTCTGAGATTTGTCATTATATGTCAAACTGAAGTTCATCGTGTCCTTGATATACCGAAGAATTCTTTTCACTACGAGCATGTGACATTCCTTGGGATTACTCTTATATCTCTATGCTTGGCATGTGGCGAAAACAATATCAGGATTTGGTGCGGTCATGTACAGAAAACTGCTGATAATCTGCCTGTTTTCAGTGAGATTAACTGCCCTGCCACTGTCATCTTTTGATGATTTCATCTGGGTAGAAACTGGATTCTTCATCTCCTTGGAATTATCCATTCCAAACCTTATTAGAGCCTCCTTGGCATATTTGGATTGAGAAATGAATGTGTCATTCCTGCCTTGTGTAACGCAGAAAACCAAGATTCTTCAAATACTGATATAGCCTTCAGTACAATGCTATTGGTGCTTGTTTCAGCCCATATAACGCCTTCTTCAGCCTAAAAATTTTGTTCTCATCCTCATGAATGAGAAAACCATCTGGCTGCTCAATATACACCTTTATCTGGAAGTCTCATTTGCACATCAGTCATGCTTTTTTCCGAATCAATGTGACATATTCATTCATCTTTTCTTAATAGACCCATTTAGTCCTCATGACGTTTTTATCTGCTTGCCTCGAAAAAATCTCCCATATCTAGTTCTTCTCAATCTGATCAAGCTCTTCATTCATAGCCTGAACCCAGTCTTCATTTCCAGCTGCATCAGAAAATCATTCAGGGATATAAAAGATGTTTTATACAGTGATTCCATTCTTTGTGTCTTAGCTGGAGCTCAATGATCACTAATGATATTCTATCTATCAGTTTCAGCTCAACTCTTTGTCTTCCTTGTAGACACATACTTGACACTTTTTTGTTCATCATCTGTGTCTTCTTTTGAATCAGCATCAACCACTTCTTCTCCCTCTGTGTTGCTTTCTTTCTCAACACTTTTGCCAGGAAACTGTTCACTGACTCATTTTTCAGTGGCTTCATTTATTTCAGCTACTTTTCTCTATGTCATTGTTCAATGATGTCATTTCCTTGAACATATTATCTCATATTTTTATTGACACACCTTTGATTTTCTCTCATATCTTTTTGGTATCCTGAAAGCAGTCAGCTGATACCACATTGTTAGAACAAAATAGATAATCATGAAAACCTGTGTGTTGCTGTTTTTCCAACAATCATTCTTCATGAGAAAAAACATTCACCCTTCATATAATATTGAGATCATGCATCTGATTAGGATATAGAATGCTCCCCCTGTGTTATGAAACTTA
Source organism: Viscum album (assembly GCA_963277665.1). NCBI lineage: Eukaryota > Viridiplantae > Streptophyta > Magnoliopsida > Santalales > Viscaceae > Viscum > Viscum album. The sequence continues at coordinate 231,620,756 of OY728157.1, read as the reverse complement.
TCCAATTGTTAGGCCCAACAGTTTAGACCCATAACACGTCTTTTCCTCCTATATCATTTTTTCTCATCTTCCACTCAGATTTGAGCCATTAAGAAAATCTCTAAGCTTACTGAGTTGAAACTCGGTGTAGAAAACAATAGATAAAGTTAATAACACAATCACTTCCTATTGTGCTCTGTTGCTCCCCTTCTTCTTCAGCTCTAGTACCTGATTTGAATCAATTGAAACTCTAGAGGATATCAATTCTCCACTTCCCATCCTTAGATGCCACTTCCCCTTGGATCGTATCTCCCTAAAACCTGAAACACACTGATCATCAGTTAATAGAATTTATATACATATGGAGAGGGGGTATCCTTTTCTGGACTCCTCAAGATGAGGATTGTGGTTTATCCTGATGGGTCAACCCTTTGATTCTTTATTGGAGAGCATCACACTCCTTTCTTGCTTCCTCCAACTGCCTAGCCAACTTCAATTGTTCTGGCCATATGACTAGGCATTCATTGCCTACATTCTGAGCCTTTTTTTGATATGTAGATTTGGTAGGCTCAGCCTTTCTCACCGCATGGGGTATAAGCCCAGTAGTACACATTTTCTTCTTTGAGGTTCTACCAAAATTCCACTTTCCTTGATTATTTCTCTGAGTAGAAACCTCTCTATTTGGCATCTTCCATTTCTTCTTCTCCCATCTTAGGGGTCTTCCTCTTTCCTTCACTTCTCGCTGAGAAACACGACATGTGGATTTTTCGATGCATTCTTTGCTTATCTGGATTTTATCATATTTATGAGTCACCACCCTATTTTTCATTGGTGGTGGGTCCTCCATTAAACGTCCATTCTTCTTTATCACCGCTGGAGTAGATCTCCCCTTAATCTTCAAGGTTTGCTCACATTCTCTCCTTGAGAGCTGTTTTGAGTATGACAGAGGAGGTGACGATACACCTTTCGTTCAGCTCCATGTGATTTCCACGAGGCTCGAAGCCTATTCTTCTCCTTACCACTTTGTCTCCCAGTACAGGCTTCTTTCTTGCACACTTCCTGTGGTGGAGATCTCTTTCCTTGTTCCTTTCCCTTTCCTGCTTTCTTCTTACTGCAATGTCTCTCCATGTTCCCATAGTTAGAACATATAAAACATTTTCCCTCAAAGGAATACCTCATTTTATCATCTCTCTACTGAGATGTTGATGCACCTTGAGTTCTTCCTCTGATATTGTTCTCCTGAGCTTCCTGACACATGCTCATGGTGTGTCCCATTCTCCCGCAGTAATAGCATCTAATATATGCTTTCCTCTGAGAAGCTCTTCTTTCTAATTTCTCATAATGCTTCTTCCTGTTCTCAGGTTTATTAATGTTTCTATTTTCAGAGCCTGAAATATACTCCAGAGCCTCTGTACAGAAGCTTGATGTGTGGCCATGAACTCCGCAGAAATAGCACATATCATCACTCTTTGAAACTATCCTCATAGGCCTATCTCCAGCACCTACAAGATTTTTCTTACCTTTGGAATTTTTCACTGCATTTTTCTTATGATCCATAGGAGTGGGATTATCATATCCAATTCCAGCTTTTCCCAAAAAGGTTGACCTTTGGGAAGATACAATCTTTTCATGCTTCTCCTCTGATGCAGTAGATTTGGACTTCATTTTATCATCACCTGCCGAAGGATGATCAAATAATAAGTGCATTGCATCCTTCAAATTGGGCTTATCATTGGATTTAGACTTCTCCATTTCCTTCTTGACTGATTGTAGCTCTTCTTCCAAATTTTGAGTCTTCAAATCTCTTGATACAAGTTGAGCATCTAGTTGTTTTCTGAGATTCTTTCCACAACTCATCTCATCTTCCAGTTCATGCTTCAGCTTATTAACCACGGCATTTTTCTCTTTTACTTTCAATTTTTCTTGAGCAAGAGAATCGGAGCAACATGCATTATCTTGTTGTAGTCTTTGATTCTTCTGAACTAACTCAGACAGCTATGTAGCTAGATCATTATTCTTGGCTTTCAGATTCCGAACTTCATCGGACTCTTGATTCTCTTAACACTTACCAGCCTTTTGTTTTCCTTTTCCTTTAGCCAGCTTCTGTAGTTCCTCACCTTGAGAATCATTCTTCTCTGTTAGGTCAGTGACTATATCAATAATCCTTTGATTCAATCCTCTTAGCTTGTTGACCTTAGTTTCCAGAGCATGGATCTGTATGCCTTTAGATTTAATTTCCTCAGTGGATTTCTGATCCAATTATTTAGTCCCATGGACAACTTCCACCTTTTTGTTCAGGCCATCGATCTCTCTTTTCTGTTCATCAACCTTCAGCTTATACTTACTAACGGATTCTGAGTTCTCTGATGTTGATAAATTATGTTTCTCAATTTCTTCCATCATCTCAGATTTCTCTTCTTCCTGCTGCGGCATATAGAGTTTGGCATCGTGAACAATTTTGTTAGCTTTCTTGGTTTTGGCCCTCCAAACATATATCTCTTCGAGAGCAGCCTCCAACTCAGCTCGCATATCAATTCTTCCTTCAATTTATTCTTCTTCATCGTCAGTGGTTCCAACGTCACTTGGAAAGTCAGGTTCTTCACTCATTCCATCAGCATCTTTGAATGAGTAAGTATTTTTGTTGTATGATTTATCCAAATCATTTTTCTGTTCACTGCATGATTCCTTCAGTAAGCTGTTTCATTCTCTTAGTTGAATCACACATTTTCCAGAAACACTTCAACACTGAGGGATACCACCTGACTTCTGATTCTTCTTTGAAGATTTTCTTTTTCCCATGGTAGACCGAGATAAGAGAAAACAATATCTTCAACTACACAGAAAGACTACACCAAGTCGAAGCAAACAAATCTGATAAAAGCAACCCTCCCTCTGATACCAATTGTTAGGGCCAATAGGGGCCTATATACCCTGAGAGGGGGGGGGGGGTGAATCAGGGTGTGGATATTATTTTCAAAAGTTCTTCCTGCCCCACTGGATCTTGACCTCTTTGTTACAAGGGACACTTTGTTTGCACTTGTGTGGTTATTATGATCACTTGTCTCCTTTACCTGATGATGATGCTTTGAATGCAATGCAGGAAAGTAAGCAGGCAGACATAGAGATTTTTACTTGGTTCACCACTAAGGGCTACGTCCAAGGAGCATACGCCGACAAGTTTCCAGTTCGTACCAAATTCCACTATACTTCACTAGCTGTGGATTACAATGTTCGGTCTAGATCACTTCTATGCCCAGGCTCACAGCCTATACGAGGTTTAGGGTTAGCTCACTGTTTTCCCAAGGGTCGCTCCCTATTTCTCTATCTATGGCTCATTGCCGGTGGAGAGGATCACCTTCTTCCTCATCCTAATCTCACTGCTCCAGAAGGGATTAACTCACAGTTTGTAGACCTGTAGGTCTCTTCATTTCCAATAAGGAATGCATCTTTCTCTGTATGTAGATGCTCTGTTGAAGTTCAACTTTCACCCATAGATGAATACCCCTTTGCCACTATCCACTGGGAAAACTACCTTTGGAAAGACCTTCGCAAAGCACCCTACAATGCGAGGCTCCCAATTTCGCAAAGCTCAAACAAGCCTTCGCGAAGCTCCTGCCTTTTCGCGAAGCTCGCTCGCGAAGCTCCCTCGCGAAGCTCCCTCATGAAGCACTCTCATGATGCTCAAATCGTTGCAAAGAAACGGCCCTCGCGAAGCTATGTAAGCCAACGTGGAGCTCGCGGGTTTCACGGAGCTACAATAGCCGCCGCGAAGCACCACTTTTGTGAAGCCCACTAACTCCGCGAACCACCTTTGCAAATCGAGAGCAAAGTATTTTCTCAGAAAAATTCTCTCTACTTCGCTCGAAGGGGTCAGCCTCTATTTATAGGCGATTCCATCGACCCTCGTCCCTTCCGCGCGAAGTCAACGCCACGTCATTACAAATCGCGAAGCTCCAAAGTTTCTGTAGGAATTCTGTCCAAATCGGGAAGCTCCACGGCAATTATCTATTCGTGGAACTTGACGTAGTCGCGAAGAATCACCGTCAACTTACCTTCGCGGCTCGCGCCTTCGCCGCGAAGCTCCCTCTTGAAGCCCAACATTCCTTCGTGCCTTCGCCGCGAAGCTCTCTCGCAAAGCCCTTCTCCACCGCGATGCGCTTCAGCCTCTGCCGTTCGCGAAGCTTGACGTAATCGCGAAGCATCACCGCTTCCATTATTCTGGTCTTTGCGATTTCCAAAACATGCATCCTATCTTCGCAAAATTCATGCCTTTGCCATATGAAATTATGATCTTCATGGAAATCCACTTTTCGCGATGCCCACCAAACTCTAAATTTTGGACCCAAAAAATTTGTCAAACAATGGGAAACGACGCCACCTTGTACTGCTCTTTTGTACCACCTCCAGATCGTCTTTTCCTTTGTCATCGTTCTTTGTCATCATTGATTGTCAACAACATCTCGTGAACTCGACAAATATCCATGAAAACCTGCTTTGTTAACAAACACAATCAACCCAAAAATACTGCAATGTTACCTTGAGGTATTTTTGCCCAACAATCTCCCCCTTTAGGTTTGTTGACAACTCTTCATAACTCTACTCAGGATGATTTTATACACTTTGATACCTCACTGAGTCTTCTTCCAGACTCTACCACCATTCGCCTCTTGCGATTCTGATGGCATTCAAGGATTCACTTAACACGTACTCTAAGCCCACATGAGCAATGCTCAGCGTGAGAAACAAGAGTAGTATGAAAAGTTCATCAATGAATCACTTCATGTCAGACCCCAATTGTCGATTCCACCCTAATACCAATTCTTAAATTGATACCAATTGTTGAACCACACTGATACCAATTGGTGAATTCTTAAGATGATACCAATTTTTTATAGCTATACACCGTCTCACACCATTCTAACACCACTGTTCTTCTTTTATCACGATCCTCAACTGTCGTGATTTCTATGCTTTGATCGATCACTTCTAGCATCGTTAGATTTAAAAATCTCCACCATTCTCATTGCTCCCCCTTTTTGGATGCTCCACCTGTCAGCTTCTCCCCGGATCAATTATGATTTATCAAATCTCCGAACTGTCTCCCCCTTGAACAATCACTATTTTCTCCGTTTTTAACAAACCCTTTTCTCCCCCTTTGCCAACGAACCCAAAGACCACTCCTTTGTAGTGTGTAACAGAGTATAGAACACATTAACACATTAGGGAAAACACATCATACCTCATGGAGAGGGGAGGGTGTTCCACATCCACACTATTTCAAGTGCGAGGAGTCAACTGAACTCCCAGAGCCAGTCGATGTCTCTCAAATGCTGCCTTGGGTAAGGCCTTTGTTCGGAGTTCTGCAACCTGTAGTTCTGTAGGCACATACTCCAACTTCACGATCCCCTGCTCAAATTTCTCCTTGATAAAATGATACTTTATCTCAATGTGATTTGTCCTAGAGTGATGGACGGGATTTTTGCTGATGTTTATAGCACTTGAGTTGTCGCACTGGATTCCGATTGGAGACTTCACTTCAACTCCCATGTCTTCAAGATGCTTCTTCATCCACAATAACTGTGTGCACACTTGAGTGGCCACAATATACTCAGCTTAAACGGTTCTCAATGAAATGAAATCTTGTTTCTTGCTTAGCCATGAAATACACAATCCACTAAGATAGAATGCACCACCTGACATCGATTTTCTGTCATCTGCTGATCCGGCCCAGTCTACATCAGTATATCCCAATAACTCTGTCTGAGATTTGTCATTATATGTCAAACCGAAGTTCATCGTGCCCTTGATATACCGATGAATTCTTTTCACTATGAGTATGTGACTTTCCTTGGGATTACTCTTATATCTCTCTGCTTGGCATGTGGCGAAAACAATATCAGGCTTTGGTGTGGTCATGTACAGAAAACTACTAATAATATGCCTGTTTTCAGTGAGATTAACTGCCCTGCCACTATCATCTTTTGATGATTTCATCTGGGTAGAAACTGGAGTCTTCATCTCATTGGAATTATCCATTCCAAACCTTATTAGAGCCTCCTTGGCATATTTGGATTGAGAAATGAATGTGTCATTCCTGCCTTGTGTAACGCAGAAAACCAAGATTCTTCAAATACTGATATAGCCTTCAGTACAATGCTCTTGGTTCTTGTTTCAGCCAATATAACGCCTTCTTCAGCCTACAAATTTTGTTCTCATCCTCATGAATGAGAAAACCATCTGGCTGATCAATATACACCTTTATCTAGGAGTCTCCTTTGCACATCAGTCGTGCTTTGTTCCGAATCAATGTTCCATATTCATCCATCTTATCTTAATAGACCCATTTAGTCCTCATGACATTTTTATCTGCTTTCCTCAACAAAATCTCCCATATCTGGTTCTTCTCAATCTGATCAAGCTCTTCATTCATAGCCTGAACCCAGTCATCATTTTCAGCTGCCTCAGAAAATCATTTCAGCTCAACCAGAGATATAAAAGATGTTTTATACAGTGATTCCATTCTCCGTGTCTTAGATGGAGCTCAATGATCACTAATGATATTCTATCTATCAGTTTCAGCTCAACTCTTTGGATTCCATATAGACACATACTTGACACTTTCTTGTTCATCATCAGTGTCTTCTTTTGAATCAGCATCAACCACTTCTTCTCCCTCTGTGTTGCTTTCTTTCTCAACACTTTTGCCAGGAAACTGTTCACTGACTCATTTTTCAGTGGCTTCATTTATTTCAGCTACTTTTGTCTCTGTCATTGTTCAATGATGTCATTTCCTTGAACATCTTCTATCATATTTTTATTGACACACCTTTGATTTTCTCTCACAGCTTTTTGGTATCCTGAAAGCAGTCAGCTGATACCACATTGTTAGAAAAAAATAGATAATCATGAAAACCCGTGTGTTGTTGTTTTTCCAATAATCATTCTTCATGAGCATAAACATTCACCCTTCATATCATATTGAGATCATGCATCTGATTAGGATATAGAATGCTCCCCCTGTGTTATGCAACTCTTCCAGTTGTTAGGCCCAACAGTTTAGACCCATAACACGTCTCTTCCTCCTACATCATTTTTTCTCATCTTCCACTCAGATTTGAGCCATTAAGAAAATCTATAAGCCTACTGAGTTGAAACACGGTGTAGGAAACAAGAGATAAAGTTAATAACACAATCAATTCCTATTGTGCTCTATTGCTCCCCTTCTTCTTCAGCTCTAGTACCTGATTTGAATCAATTGAAACTCTAGAGGATATCAATTCTCCACTTCGCATCCTTAGATGCCACTTCCCCTTGGATCGTATCTCCCTAAAACCTGAAACACACGGATCATCAGTTAATAGCATTTATATACATAGGGAGAGGGGGTATCCTTTTCTAGACTCCTCAAGATGAGGATTGTGGTTGATACTAATGGGTCAACCCTTTGATTCTTTCTTGGAGAGCATCACACTCCTTTCTTGCTTCCTCCAACTGCCTAGCCAACTTCAATTGTTCTAGCCATATGACTAGGCATTCATTGCCTACATTCTGAGCCTTTTTTTGATATGTAGATTTGTTAGGCTCAGCCTTTCTCACCGCTTGGGGTATAATCCCACTAGTACATATTTCCTTCTTTGAGGTTCTACCAATATTCCACTTTCCTTGATTATTTCTCTGAGTAGAAACCACTCTATTTGGCATCTTCCATTTCTTCTTCTTCCATCTTAGGGGTCTTCCTCTTTCCTTCACTTCTCGCTGAGAAACACGACATGTGGATTTTTCGATGCATTCTTTGATTATCTGCCTTTTATCAGATTTATGAGTCACCACCCTATTTTTCATTGGTGGTGGGTCCTCCATTAAAGGTCCATTCTTCTTTATCACCGCTGGAGTAGATCTCCCCTTAATCTTCCAGGTTTTCTCTCATTCTCTCCTTGAGAGCTGTTGTGAGTATGGCAGAGGAGGTGACTGATACACCTTTCGTTCAGCTCCATGTGATTTCCCCGAGGCTCGAAGCCTATTCTTCTCCTTACCACTTTGTCTCCCAGTACATGCTTCTTTCTTCTACACTTCCTGTGGTGGAGATCTCTTTTCTTGTTCCTTTCCCTTTCCTGCTTTCTTCTTACTGCAATGTCTCGCCATGTGCCCATAGTGAGAACATATAAAACATTTTCCCTCAAAGGCATACCTCATTTTATCATCTCCCTGCTGAGATGTTGATGCACCTTGAGTTCTTCCTCTGATATTGTTCTCCTGAGATTCCTGACACATGCTCATGGTGTGTCCCATTCTTCCGCAGTAATAGCATCTAATATATGCTTTCCTCTGAGAAGCTCTTCTTTCTAATTTATCATGATGATTCTTCCTGTTCTCGGAATTATTAATGTTTCTATTTTCAGAGCCTCAAATGTACTCCAGAGCCTCTGTACAGAAGCTTGATGTGTGTCCATGAACTCCGTAGAAATAGCACATATCATCACTCCTTGAAACTATCCTCATAGGCCTATCTCCAGCACCTACAGGATTTTTCTTACCTTTGGAATTTTTCACTGCATTTTTCTTATCATACATAGGAGTGGGATTATCATATCCAATTCCATATTTTCCCAAAAAGGTTGACCTTTGGGAAGATACAATCCTTTCATGCTTCTCCTCTGATGCAGTATATTTGGACTTCATTTTATCATCACCTGCCGAAGGATGATCAAATAATAAGTGTAGTGCATCCTTCAACTTGGGCTTATCTTTGGATTTAGACTTCTCCATTTCCTTCTTGACTGATTGTAGCTCTTCTTCCAACTTTTGAATCTTCAAATATCTTGATACAAGTTGATCATCAAGTTATTTTCTGAGATTCTTTCCACAACTCATCTCATCTTCTAGTTCATGCTTCAAATTATTAACCATGACATTTTTCTCTTTTACTTTCAATTTTTCTTGAGCAAGAGAATCGGAGCAACATGCATTATCTTGTTGTAGTCTTTGATTCTTCTGAACTAACTCAGACAGCTGTGTAGCTAGATCATTATTCTTGGCTTTCAGATTCCGAACTTCATCGGACTCTTGATTCTCTTCACACTTACCAGCCTTTTGTTTTCCTTTTCCTTTAGCCAGCTTCTGTAGTTCCTCACCTTGAGAATCATTCTTCTCTGTTAGGTCAATGGCTATATCAATAAACCTGTGATTCAATCCTCTTATCTTGTTGACCTCAGTTTCCAGAGCATGGATCTGTATGCCTTTAGATTTAATTTCCTCAGTGGATTTCTGATCCAATTCTGTAGTCCCATGGACAACTTCCACCTTTTTGTTCAGGCCATCGATATCTCTTTTCTGTTCTTCAACCTTCAGCTTATACTTACTAACGGATTCTGAGTTCTCTGATGTTGATAAATTAAGTTTCTCAATTTCTTCCATCAGCTCAGATTTCTCTTCTTCCTGATGCTGCATATATAGTTTGGCATCGCGAACAATTTTCTTAGCTTTCTTGGTTTTGGCCCTCCAAACATCTATCTCCTCGAGATCAGCCTCCAACTCAGCTCGCATATCAATTCTTCCTTCAATTTCTTCTTCTTCATCGTCAGTGGTTCCAACGTCACTTGGAAATTCAGGTTCTTCACTCATTCCATCAGCATCTTTGAATGAGTAAGTATTTTTGTTGTATGATTTATCCAAATCATTTTTTTGTTCAATGCATGATTCCTTCAGTAAGCTGTTTGATTCTCTTAGTTGAATCACACTTTTTCAAGAAACACCTCCACACTGAGGGATACCACCTGACTTCTGAATCTTCTTTGAATATTTTCTTTTTCCCATGGTAGACCGAGATAAGCGAAAACAATATCTTCAACTACACAGAAAGACTACACCAAGTCGAAGCAAACAAATCTGATAAAAGCATCATTCCCTCTGATACCAATTGTTAGGGCCAATAGGGACCTATATACCCTGAGAGGGGGGGGGTGAATCAGGGTATGGATATTCTTTTCATAAGTTCTTCCTGCCCCACTGGATCTTGAACTCTTTGTTACAAGGGTCACTTTGTTTGCACTTGTGTGGTTACTATGATCACTTGTCTCCTTTACCTGATGATGATGCTTTGAATGCAATGCAGGAAAGTAAGCAGGCAGACACATAGATTTTTACTTGGTTCGCCACTAAGGGATACGTCCAAGGAGCATACGCCGACAAGTTGTCGGTTCGTACCAAATTCCACTATACTTCACTAGCTGTGGATTACAATGTTCGGGCTAGATCACTTCTATGCCCAGGCTCACTGCCTATACAAGGTTTAGGGTCAGCTCACTGCTTTCCCAAGGGTCACTCCCTGTTTCTCTCTCTATGGCTCACTGACGGTGGAGAGGATCACCTTATTCCTCTTCATAAGCTCGCTGCTCCAGAAGGGATTAACTCATAGTTTATAGACCTGTAGGTCTCTTCATTTTCAATAAGGAATGCATCTTTCTCTGTATGTAGATGCTCTGTTGAAGTTCAACTTTCACCCGTAGATGAATACCCCTTTGCCACTATCCACTGGGCAAACTACCTTTGGAATGACCTTCGCAAAGCACCCTACAATGCGGGGCTCCCAATTTTGCGAATCTCAAAAAAGCCTTCGCGAAGCTCCTGCCTTTTCGCGAAGCTCACTCGCGAAGCTCCCTCGCGAAGCTCCCTCGCGAAGCACTCTCACGATGCTCAAGTCGTTGCAAAGCAACGGCCCTCACGAAGCTAAGTAAGCCAATGCAGAGCTCGCAGGTTTCACGGAGCTACAATAGCCTCCGCGAAGCACCTCTTTTGCGAAGCACACTGGCTTCGTGAACCACCTTTGCAAATCGAGAGCAAAGTATTTTCTCTGAAAAATTCTCTCTACTTCGCTCGAAGGGGTCAGCCTCTATTTATAGGAGATTACATCGACCCTCGTCCCTTCCGCGTGAAGTCAATGCCATGTCATTGCAAATCGCGAATCTCCAAAGTTTCTGCAGGAATTCTGCCCAAATCGCGAAGCTCCACGGCAATTATCTGTTCGTGGAGCTTGACGTAGTCGCGAAGAATCACCGTCAACTTACCTTCACGGCTCGCGCCTTCGCCGCGAAGCTCCCTTGCGAAGCCCAACATTCCTTCGTTCCTTCGCCGCGAAGCTCTCTCGTAAAGCCCTTCTCCACCGCGATGCGCTTCAGCCTCTGCCGTTCGCGAAGCTTGACATAATCGCGAAGCATCACCACTTCCATTATTCTGGTCTTCGCGATTTCCAAACCATGCATCCTATCTTCGCAAAATTCATGCCTTTGCCATATGAAATTATGATCTTCATGGAAATCCACTTTTCGCGATGCCCACCAAACTCCAAATTTTGGACCCCAAAAATTTGGCAAACAATGGGAAACGACGCCACCTTGTACTGCTCTTTTGTACCGCCTCCAGATCGTCCTTTCCTTTGTCATCGTTTTTTGTCAACATTGATGGTCAACAACTTCTCGGGAACTCGACAAATATCCATGAAAACCTGCTTTGTCAACAAACACAATCAACCCAAAAATACTCCAATGTTTCCTTGAGGGATTTTTTCCCAACAATTTTGTTGTTCCTTGATCAAATTCCACATCATCTCTTACTCTGATAAAGCCGAATTTTTCATTCTCGAAGCATTAGCATATCATGAGATCCATAAATATAATGATATGTCATTCCATAATTATTTTTCACAAAAAAATGTAAGAATAAAATATCAAATATTCACAATTCCACCTATAATGACATAATACATTATTCTAACAAAAATTATTAGAAGTTTAATATAAAATTTCCACAAATTGATAAAAATATAATCCTTTTAGAAACAAAGAAACCAAAAATTTAGAAAGTGGTGAACTAAATCATATTATCATTTATCTCATATATCTCATAAGTTATCTCTTATTAGTCACATTCCAAACATGTGAATTCCTTCATCGTCTATTTTCATTCCATATATCATAAATCCAAAAAATCTAACTCAATCCGTTATTTCTTCATATTAGTCCCAAGGACATTGATAATATCAAACATCTCTTTCTTTCCTTATCTTAACATTGTACACATATTAAGTATTATCCAACCCTTAATCCTGTGTTTTCCAAATAAATATTAATCACTTTTAATTGTTACTGATACTATTCAACATATTCTCTTAAAAATGTATGTAAAAACCAAAGTTAACAAAAAATTCCATAATATCATAATAGTGATTCTACAACATTATTCTGGAATCCCATTAAATAAACACTCAATCATTCCACCACTTCTTTGTTGTACTATACATCACCCATAGTGATCGCATATTATTTTCCTTTATCTTTGGTGTTAATAGGTTGTTTATGTTGATCCTCAATGATAACCCTAGGGTTAGGAAATTGGTTAGTATAATAACTCATTTCCTTGAACTTGTATCATTGATTTGTGGGTGGTTAATCTTCTTGACCTTTTACCCCATTTAATTTAATTTTACATCACTTTGACACTCTTTTTCTCGATGGACAGGCTTACCACACTTGAAGAATCATCTTGTTCCCTTCCAGAATTCCCCTAAGTTCCCTTTTCCATAATTTTGGAAAGTATGAGGTTGAGACATTTTCTTCCCTATTTGTGGAAACCCACTAGAGTTTCAATTAATCTATATCATCCATTTATTACCTTCATACCATTGATAGTTTCCATCTTCCACTTCCACATATAGTGTATAATGAATGACTTAATCAATAATTTCAATGTCTATTATGGATAATACCATTCATCGAATTGGTTTTAGTCTACCAAAGAATTAGGAAATTCTGATTTTGGGGATGATGATTGACCCAGAAGCATACCTTGAATGTGTTGTAAAATTTTCTTCATAGGTACCAACGGATTCATCATCCTATTTCATAATTTCATGTAATTACTCCCCTATATTTGTCCATGGAATATGAAGGAATTACTTACTGAAATATATTCTCTTAAACTATACTCATTCTATAGATTCAATTTCTTCTTGATCCATATTGTTCTTAATAAGAGACAAACATTAATTGGCTTAAAATTCCATATAATAAAAAGAAAAAAAGACTTTTTCAAGATTGGAACATTGAAGGATGAAAAATATCTTTTTAGTGGTACTAAATTATTATTCAGAAACAAGTGGATCATAAGACCCAATGAAAAAAGGTGAATATTTCCTCTCAAAAGAACAAATAGGAATTTGTTCCCGCATCATCTCATTTGGAATTCTAACATGATTTATATCATATGTATTATAGATATAACATTTCAAATTACAAATTCCATAAATTTTTTTTCGTAGTAGGAAATTCATTTCATTTCCTAATTCATTCATCATTAACACAGTTCCTTTGGGTTCGATCCACTGAATAAAACTGAAATTAATAGTGTAACAACACTAATCATATAGGAAAACCACATAATCGAAGGAAACATATTATGTTTAATTATAGGTAATTCATGATCATTAAAAAATTCTAGGATTTTAGGCTACTCTTAGAGTTATCATTAGGGTTATCCCGAGATATATCAATATAAATATATTTATATATTTAACAAAAAAATTTGATTCCTCATTTCCAAAGGTTTACTAAACCCACACTCTAATACCAACTCTAACAACCCTAGCATGATATATATGAATATTACAATACTTGTTTAGAATAATTAATACATTGTATAAAGATGTGTCCAAAGAGAATATTAGTTTAGTGAAATTGGAAACATGGAAAACATTTTTATAATTTAGGGAAAGATCTTCAACTTCTCCCATTAATATCTTCCCCATTATTACACCTACCTAAAACCTTTATTTGTTACCTGAGGGAAAGAAAAAATATAAACAGGTGAGCTTAGATGCTCAGTAAGGGTATAAAAGGGAAATATATAAGAATATCATGAGAATAATTGAATGAGAAAAATATCATGAAAATAAATAATCTTACCCAACATATCAAAAATCATGGAATAATTTGTTGACAGTTCATAAGACATGAATCATAAGGTATTCAATGAAAATAATCCATGAGATTATAACATTATCATATGACATAAAATTGGGGAATACACATAACCTTAAAATATTGTGAATATGTATAAATAGTAATAAGTTCACTCATTAAATTATGGACATGAAATTAGGCCCTTTCATAAAAATATGAACTTAAAAATCCTGGTCCATGCATAAAATTATGGCCATGAAATACAAGTCTACGCATAAAATTCTAAACATAAAATTAGGTTCATGCATAAAACATATACCTTATGAGTTATCCATCATTACCCAATGCATTGGATGGAGATATCGGTCCCACCCATATCATAATGAAATCATTCTTATGTGTTCTAAAAAAACATAAATCATTCATCATATCATAACCCAATTAATAAAATGGATCTCCTAAAATATCATTCCATCATAACATTATCCATGTAAACCAAATGGATTCCATAAATAGGTTTAATATAATCAAACCATAATGGGGATAATATATATTAAACGTAACCATATAAAATAATGGAATTATAGATGGAAAATAATTATGATAATATTGTTGAAATTAATTCTTGAGGAAAATATGATTTCTTCTTCATAAGTGTTTTATTTTATCAAAATGAAACAAAATTTTAAAATAATAGAATTTCATGGAAAGAAATATGAAATATTATAAATGATGCTTCAAGGAAATACAAAGTTATGAAATATTAAAAACATATTAATTTTGAATAAGATAAAATAAATCATTATTCTCATTCTTTTTTCAGATATTCAAAAATTACCTCGTATAAAAAATGATCGAAGATTCCTTAAATGTCATTCATCAAAAATTCACCAATAGGTAAAAATGGCTTCAAAAAATAGTAGAATAATATGAAAAATATTTTATAATTAATATGAATAAAACATGGAAATTGATGATAAATATACCCAATAAATACATACAAATAAATAGTCTCAGTTAAAAAATGAGATGTTGAAATAATAAATAACCTTAGGTCTGATATCCTTTGTTTGTATCCAAACCTTGTATTTTCAACAAGATTCCTCTAGATCTATTTTTAATGGGTCTAGACATGGTATGTTTAGAATACCATCAAATATAGAATGTAAATAAGGATATTTAGAAGGGAAATGGGCAAGGCACGAACGATCTTGAATGTTCAAAATAAATTTAAGTGAGGAAGAATGTTACCTTTTATAATTGAGGTGAAGGGAACATTTGGAATGTCCAAAGATGTTAATTTATAATAAAACTAAAACCCCATCCAAAATATTAAAAAAATTTATATTTTCAAAGATGAGGTGAGATATATAAAATATCTTCGTCCAATGCATTTTTAAAAAACTATTCTCTCAATTAAAACCATATTATTAGATTTTACACATAGTTATTCTATTTAATTTTTAACTAAGGTAAAAAAAGTCAAAATTAAAAGGGAATTTTTTTTACTTATTTGATGTATGTTTGACCTTAAATTAATATTATAGTACATGTTAAGACATATAATAATTATTATATTTTTTTAAAAAAATATGTGATTTATAGATAATTTAATAATATATTATTCTGATAATGAATCAGAAATGTCAATTTTGACACTATTCACCTTAACGATTCTAAAAAATATAGATATAAGAAGTTACCCTTGATCCAAATAATTATTTATATCTCTAAGGGGTCATGGGAATCAAAAAAATTGTTTGGATATATTAATTATCAAAAATTATATTTGTTTTAATTCTTTTAAAAAATTTAATTTCATATTTTCATTAAGAAAATAATTACTACATCTGTTTTTTGTAACTATTTAATATAGTTTTTTATTGGTTGAAAATTAAAAATAAAATTTCATAATTATGTAGATTCGTCTATAATACTTAATAATACATATATTAGAATATTTATTCTAAAAAATCCAATTTTAACAATTTTAAATTTATTAAAACATGAACGTGACAACATCAACATCACATAAAATAAAATATTATAATTGTCATAATATTTTCTAAATGGATCCAAATGGTAAAAAACATAATTTTAGTATAATTATGTTCTTGATATTCTAAACCAATAATATTTTTTCTGGCGTTTTTGTATTTTAATTCATATTATAATTTTAATAAAAATTATTTTATTGATTTTTCATCAATTAAATAATTGTTTCATCATCAATGTATAAGTCATTAAAGTAATTATTTATTACATAAAAATTAAAAATAAATTATAATGATAAATAAAAAAGTTAGATATAAAATTCTTATATATAGTCGAATTTATCTTCTCTATTACCTTATATTAAAAATGATATAATTATTAAAATTTGAGTACGAAATATTTTACTTTTCATTAAATAAAATAAATTAAATGTTCTATTCTCGTAAAAGTGTCTTAAAAAGGATACCATTTCAACTAAAGGATGATTTTTGTTGAGAAAAAACTAAACCAATTATATTATTACACGTTTTTGGGTAATTTTATCATATTTTTTAACCCTTAAAATCTTTATTTACCCTTTTAACTTATTAATAAAAATTACCCATGTTACTCTTGATAATGTTTAAAAATAAAAGAAATATATTAATATAATTTTGACATAATTATTCCAAATATGGAATCAATTTTTTAAAATTTAAAACACTAAAGTTTCAGTAATTAATTTTAAATAAATCTCATTGTCCAAATGGGATCATGCGTTTTAAAAGATAAATAATTGCAAAAGATTGAAGTTGTTTTACATTGTAATTCAGAGTAAAATTAATGTCGATGACCTAAATGATATTATATTTTAAAAATAAAATATATTTATTGTTTTAACCCAATTAATAATATAACTTAACGATATAAATTATTTCGATTAAAAGGTTCTTTTTAATTAAAATATTCTAAATTTTTATTATTCATCAAAACATGAAACTTATCAAAAAAATTGATAAAATTAATCCAAAGTAAAATATTATAACCCACTTATAAATAAGAATTTTATTTTTTCAAATATAATTTAATTTTTTTTAATGTATTTAAATGGGTGCACCATCAAAAGGAGGAAAAACTATGATTTTTTCAAACATACTTCTCTTATATAAACAATTGAATTTGAAATTATATCATGTCTAGAAAATATATAATATTAATATAAAAAATTATATTAAATATATATTATATAAATATTTCTGTAATAAAATACATCAACTATGATTTTATTCTTTTATAAAATCACTTATTTACAGTTAAATAATCTTTCAAAAAAGTTCTTTTTATTTAAAAGGGGTTTTATTATTATTTATAATTATTTTCTCAAAAAACAATTCAGTCTATAATCATGTGTAAGTAAAATTTTCATGATTCAGTAAATATTATACATAACCACTATTAAATTGTCTATGTTATAAGGAAACATGATAATAATTAGTTATTCTCGTAAACTCAGTCTTATGTGAAACGAACTCTTTCAATATAAATTGAAATTTCGTGTAAAGAAAGATAGAAATGGTGTTGTGTAACAACAATATAAGATGGTGTTTAATTTATCTCAAGGTTATCTTGGTATAGCATACAACACAAGAAATCGAAGGAATAAAATAAATAAATAAATAAATAAAATAAAATAAAATACAATAAATAAAAAAATATCTCCAAAAAATCTCAAGGTGTTACAAGAATATCCTTGTGGGAGAGGATGTAGCTCATTTATTAGAAACAGATTATGATTCCATGTGTCCATAGTCACTATAATAGTATGGTCTCTAGTCATCTATTTGTATAAAATTTTAAGTACTCATCAAAATTTTTCTAATGTTAATCTATGAAAAGAGAGGTTTGATTAACCTCCCAATATGCGAGAGGATTTTAACTAATAGTCTGGTATATAAAGATGCAACAGTATACTATACCCTCTGTATCATAAAAAACAAATAGTATAAATCAAAATATTCATTTTCATGAAATAATATGTAATATATATAAATAACATATCAAAATATCGATACTAGGTAAATTACCACAAAACAACCCCAATAATGTCACAAGACTCTACCATGTTAAAGGAAAACCAAAATAAATACAAAATGGAAATATCCCAATAACAGTGTATGTATAAGTACAATAAACAATAATGAATTAAGTAAATAAAAAATGTTTTCATCACTAATTAGAAATCAACATAACCACATCTTCCCTCAAGTTCCAAATGACACATGAGTCTATAGAACATACCTTATCCCATCCTGGTCCTCTGAACCATAAAACATTAGAGCTTAATAGTTCAATTAATATGGGAATTTATTAATCAATTAGATTTAAACCATTTTACCTTAGAGAGTAATTATCATTAGGCATAACTTTTATGAACCATAAGAGTTTGAAGCATCATTCCAGCTTCCAATCATGAAATGCATTAGTGGGGCCTAGATAATCTATGTAGAAAACCCCTGAGATAATTATCCTTAATCCAACATCTAAATCATTTTATTACATATATCTTTAAATTTTTAATCATCATTGAAATTTTCGTCAATAATAAAAACATGGGTATACCTTTTCATTTACACACATTTTTATAGTTAATCATATTCAACACATTAACCCCATTATTAAATTCAATTATTTATTAATTAATTAATTTAACACAATCATTTAATGTTATTTAAACCATTTAACATCTTAATCTACCCATTTATCTATTTACTATCTCATTCCCTTGCCATTGAATGAACCTTTTTAGTTTTGAGTAAATTCAAAATATCATTTATCATATGCTAACATATCAATCGTCTGAATACATTTTTTATCATCAATATCCCTCTAATTTTCTTTTTTACTATACATTTCACCATTATCAAAGTATTGGATTATCCCATGTGTGTCCATAAGCATAATTTTATAATCAAAAATAGAGTTTATGGGGTCTGTGAAGGGTCTTAAAATTCAATAAAGGCCAAATTTGTTATTAATAATAATGGAAACAAATATTATGAAATCATGATGGGAAAACTATGTACAAAAAAATTACATCAATATTATGGGATAATGATTTTATACCACCTACATTAAGCTCGTTGACAACCACTCATCCATCAATGACGATTGATTCCAGCTAAATTGGAAGAAAACTTCAAGGAGAAGAACTACCTAGAAAAAAGTATTATATTCTTCAGAAAAATAAGAAACAACCAGCCATGGTTCTTATTGAAAATAGTGAAAATAATACTCATCGAATTACCCAAATATTTGATTCAAACTAAAGAGACCCTTAAATGTTTTATAATCGATGGAGATTGATCTCTGTAAGAGGGAAAAGGGGGTGTTTCTCATAAAATCTTATTAGGGGTAAAATTATGAACAAAAATAGGGTTGATAATATTAGTATTATGACATAATAATCATAAATTAACCCCTTTTAATGGATTTCATTGTTAGGAAAAAAAATTTCCAGCCATACAGGCATGGGTCTCACAATTGGATGGTGATCCAATACAGGGTTTCATACTATGAAGAGGACAAGTTTCTAGGTAGGTCCAAGGTGATATGGTTTCAATATATCCCTTGATTAATTAAAAATCCATCCACCTCCCATCACTAGGGAACTTGGTTTTATAACATGGATAATACTAACCATACTCCTACTATGCTCTATGGGATGGATAGACCCCATTTTCTCTATTTTCCTGTATCAACCCCCTTTTACACTCCCAATATCTTCCCTACTCCTAGAAATCAATTAATTTACCGTTTTAGAAAAGTAAATCTAAAATTAAGATGAAATGAACCTCATAAAGAAGTTGGGATCTTATAGATATGGTGTTTGGAAATTATTCATGAATGTGGTATTTAGGAGTGAACTTAAATGCTTAAGGTACTTTTCTATATGTTATGGGTGGATCTGTTATAGCCATCTAATTAATTAGGTAAATATGGTAAAGTTGATATAACATAATGAACTCCTATGAGACAAGGGTGTAAAAAGTTTAACACGTTACTACTATGAGATTTTGGTTAAACATGGTATGTATATCCAATCTATAATCGTAAATTTATGTATTGTATAAATATAATATTCCATGATACCGATACACCTTCTCAATTCATTCTATGAGTTTGTAATGAATCATTTTCTCAAGGAATGTTTTCACATGTCTCGTGATTTTTGACTTATATGGATCTTGTTATATGTTAGATCTTGATACCAGGATCTATGTTTTTATTTTTATAAACTATATTATACTACTCCCACGAAGTTTGATCATGTCATCCTCCACTTATAATCATCGTATGATAACTCAGAGAATTCACTTTTCAATACTTATATTTACAATTAAAGAGTTTTTAATCTCACCCTTCTTATGATGTCCATTTCCATAGGTTGTGAATACAAATTGTAAGTATCTTACGCCTAAAAAAGTTACTAGATATGATGATTGTTGTGGGAGGTGTTGTAGAATTTTATGAATAAGTTATTTTATGTATCCATGTTTACATGTAATAGTTTTTCCAAATTATATAAAACTCTAAACTAAAATTTACTTTGGGTATATAAGAGATCCAATTAATCATACTGATTTTATACATTTTTAAGGGTTAAAATTGCGAAATATTTATTTTTATTAAAGCCACAAATAAAATTGTTGTGTTTTAGAACCAGATCTGGATGTGTAGGTTTGGGGTGGTTACATTTGTATTTGAGGATTAATATATTCAAAAGTGCATTGGTACTACCTCAGTTGATATTTAGGGTCCATAATTGGGACATTTTGATCTAAATGGGATTAATTTGACACCCTATAAAATGTTAAAATGTTAAAAGACTAAATTTTACTAAATGTGACACAAAAGATATAACTTTATTTTTGGGAGAATATGAAATTAGAACTATTTAGTTAAAGCGGTTTGGTGTAGAGTAGTCATTAGGATAGGTAACCTCCTAGGAATTTTCTCAGGGTGTGTGTGAGTGAGGAGGAAACACACTCTATAGAATATTTGTTGGATCATGGGGATAGTTATTAGTTTTATGACTTATTCTGGAATGAGAGTGGTCCTCAAGGATGGGACACCACCTACATATGAAAAAACTAGGGTTCCTATGGTCCCCTTTTGATATAGTTTGTATTACTGTATGGTATATATAACATTGAATATTGTGACATTTTCATGTGAGGTTAACTTAAGTGTTATGGATACCATCATGGTTTTTTAAATTCAAGGTTTATAAAAAGTTCAATGTCATGGAAACACAGTTTTTATTAAATAAGATATGATTTAATGGTTACCAATATTATTTTGGGAGATGTTTTATTGGGTTGTGGTATATACAGCTGTTAGGTTTAATGTAATGAATTATTTGAAAAAGGATGCTATTATCTTTTGGGAATATCATCTGAAATTTATAAGGAATACTTTTTCATTAAAACAATAATTAGTGTTAATGTAAATGATATAAAACTAGATTTAGGGTTATTATTTATAGAATGGTATATGTTGAACGATTTGTGGTATTATGGAAATTTTAGAGTTAAATGTGTTATTTATTTATATTTGGGTTTATTAATATTGGGTAATATCTTATAATGTGATAAAAAATTTGGTTTTAGTAAACATATTAATAATATATTTTCATCCATTTATATACCACTTGGTAAATTAGAATTTCACTATAGTACTTAATGTTATATATTTATACTTATCATTTGGAGTAAAATATGATATAAAGAAGGAAACTGATTGGAACAAGCAATCAAAGTATGAAATTTAATTTATGGATTTAAATAAAATCATGTAAGTGTATTTATTAATGATTATAGTATTGATAGTAAATTAATTTCATAAATATATGAAAATTAATTTTGGATAAAATTATCATCCAATTACTATCATTTCTGATGAATCAGTGGTCTTTTTCATACATTATTTATTTATGGTTTTTTTTTCAGTGATTTTCTAATAATCTTTCACATTTTATGATAAACATTCAGTGTCACTATCTATCATTATTTGGATATTAACTGTAACACCCCGAAATTTTATGAAAAATATTCTTTTTAATTTCACTAATGTCTTGTGTTTTACGCTACACCAAAAGGAGCTTTCACAACATGCATCCTTGACTTGCCTTGTATTACACGCAATCGTGACCTTCCTCGATAGCATGTGTAGTACGCAATGCCGAGTTTCACTAAACAACGATATGCTATTAAAATATTATTAAAACTAGCCGTTATGAATAGTAATAACCACCTTTTAAAATTTTAGAAATTTTATCTCTCAAAATGGACTTCATTTTTGGATTCGGAGTATCGAATTTATCCTAAGGTGAAATTTTGGTACTTTTTGGATAACTTTCATATTCTGATGAATAGTGAAAATTACTAAATTTTAATTAAAAACAACTTTTTTAATAGAAATAATTAATAGTGATAAATTATTAATTTGAGTGGTTTTAAAGTATATTTAGAATATATTTTTACAATACAATACAATGTTGTTCATTGGATGTAATTTCACATTTACACCAGACATATACAAGTGTTAATCTTTTGATAGTTATTATCTCTTAAAAACACGCTATTTGTTGTGACAGCGGAAATTAATTATAAAATTAATTAATGCAACTTATATGTTGGAAATTTTGTAAAATAGAATTCATTTTTAAATTCGGAATATCAATTATATCTGAGGGTGAAATTTTGGCATTTTTATGAAAAACATAAATTTTTGATGAATAGTGAAACTACTAAGTGGTAGGGTAAAAACTGAATTTTGCATAAAACTTAATTTTACCACTTCTGTGAATGGAATTTCGAAAATCCGAGAGACACGGTTAATATCAAGGACTAAAATGTGGTTCAATGAGATGAAAATAATTTTTGGTAAATAGTAACTTTTTACTTTTATTTACCACAGTTAAAAGTAAATAGGGTAATTAAGGATAAAATGATATTATTATTACCATAACACATGTCCAAATTATATTGGATAAGTGTAATTCTACCAAAAACAATCTTAGGAATAAAATATGACCATTTAGGCCCACTTGGTTTAGATTAGGACATTTATTATTATTTAATCCAAAGAAGAGTTAAAAGAGTTAAAATCAAAGTATATTTACTAAAACTTTTTTAATATAAGGTTTTACATACGATACATTCGATTGTAAATATTCATTAGAAATATAAAACGATTTCATACATGATTGTATTTTATTTGTAATTTTTAGACATCAAATAATTTAATTTATTTATGACACAAATATGATGCAGTAATTATCTTATTAATGGAATATTGACATAATTGATATTATAAATACCAAAATAAATTTAATTGAAGACTTTTTATGAATTCCACTAATTTTATAGGTTACTATGATATATTAGTGTTGATTTAATCAACTTGGTTCGAACATATGTTTCTGTTATGACTTTCACAAAAATCATATATCAAATAGTGTCAAAATTGACACAAAATAGTTTTTAAATCAAATATTATATTATTAATTGTTATTTTATTCCTAAAAATCTAAGGATCGTCCAAATGACTTAGATAAGGATATATATTTTAAAAATAAACAATTTTGGGTTCGTTTGGCATTTTATAGTAAGTGTATTAACCATATAGTGTAAGAAAACAAAAAGTCACGGTAAAAGTTAAATTATTTAACTTAGAGTTAAATCTAATTGATACGGTTAAAATAATAACCTAAACTTATCTAAATCTTATTGGTTGATAGGATTTTGACCCATACCCACTTTAACTTCGAAATAAGACCCTTTGAAACCATTATAAACCGATTTTGACTTTAATATAAAATAATATTTTGAGATATTCCTAAGGTGCCCCTCTTCTCCCTTATAAAAGGGCACCTCCTCCCCCTCCTCCTCACACCAATTTGAGCACTCAAGCTCGTCCAACCCCTACCAAAATCCCTTCTCCACTTCCCTAGAATAATCCTATATGTCCTGGTCTTCTTCAAAGACCAATCTTAGTTCTCTAATTGGAGGATTCAAAGAGGCGTTTCAAAGAAGAGGTAATATCCATTACTGAGCTTTTCAATTTCTTTCTTCTTCAACTTCTTCTTCTTTAGTTGTTTCATGATAAAGTAATAACATCAGTATTACATACATACTGATATGTTATTATAAATATGAAACAACCCTAATTCACCTTATATCCATCCTACGGAAAAATGAAATCACTGCGCGTGCGTACGTACAGAATATCGTCTCCACGCCGTGGTGTAATCTATTTTCCACCACCACCTTAATAGGATGGGTATAATAGTGTAAAGAGTAACTATATATGATTATTATAAAGTTATATTGATAATGAAAGAGTCTACATACACTTCAACATAATTCCACGACCATTGGAATGATATCATCGCTCGTGTGTACGTACGGACTACCGTCTCCACGACGCGATGAGATTCATTCTCAATGATTAACCATTCATGAATGATTATAAAGTATATATAATAATCACTAATGAAATATATGACATAATAATGATACTGGATTTATGTAAATTTATATGTATTTCATCTACTTAATTCCATTCACTTCAATAAGGAAACGAAAACAGCGTTCATGCGTACGTACGAACTACCGTCTCCATGAACGGTGTATTTCATTCCATTTATCGATATTATATATATATATATATTATGAATATATATTATATATAAATCATGTTTTACATTCTGGATATAAGTAATCCTGATCCATGTAATCATATTAATAATTACAAGTTAAAAACACAAACGACAAATGAGACGATTTTACCCAAAACGCTACTTTAACATTAATTTACAAAAGAACAGGTAATATAAAGTCATAAGTTGACTATATATGATATAATAACAATGAATATGATTCTGGAATAAGTCAATAACATGATTTAAATCATTATACAGGAGGTTCGGACACTTACAAAGCAAGTCGGACCTAAGGTAAGGGAAATGTCACAATCTCATTTTTATCCGAGATTGTTTATACTTTGGTATTTACTGGGGTGTATTTTATCATCCACGTCCATGTTTCCTCAATATGTAATATTATTTCCATTCACCTACAAATTTTTAAATCCTATTTTACCCTTCGTTGAGTTTTTAGTAAAATATATGAAAGGAATCTGTTGTCGTTTTTCGTACGAGGTACTTTTTTGACTTTTCCGAAAAAAGTACGCGAAGAATGTTTTTTTAACTTATACGGAAAGAATGGATTTTAAAACATTATTTCCAAGAAGCTTCCTTTACAAGTTTTCAAGTTTATTTTTAATCAACTTCTTTTAGTTTAATGTTTTATGACATGTTAAGAAAGGAAAAATGTTTTTGAAGAAGAAATGATATTTTCCTCAAGAATGGAGTTCAAGTGTTTTATCAAAATTATTTTTCCGTCAAAGATAAAAAAGGGTTCTGTTTTTATCCCTATTATTAAATTGATTTGATTCTGTTGTGATGGAATTATTTTTATGAATTCCTTTATCTTATATGAATTGTTTTATGATGTCATGATGTTTAAGATTCCCATTTTTATTACATGGGTTATGAAATGATGTATGATTTATGATTTTGTGGCACACATAAGAATGGTATCATTATGAGATGGGTGGGACCTATATATCCCTCCAATGCATTGGGTAAAGATTTTATATCTCATGAGATAGACATGGCTGGAATGGTAGGTTATACAGGTTCAGTGAAATAGGACTGAAACGAGGGTTACTCAATTCAGAAAGGGACTTTGTCCACTAAGATAGTCTTGGCAATAAGGCTTGACTAACAAGAAATTATTCTCTATGATTATGTGTGAATTCCACAAAGTTTCATGTTTTACGTTATAATTATTGTGATTACATTTCACTTCCATGATTTATACCATGTTATGAAATTTTCCTCTCTTTTGCAGGTTATGATTTCCAAAATGTTATGTTCTTATGAATATGATGTGATTGATATTTCTTTTGTTTACCCTTACTGAGCATTTGAGCTCACCCTTTTATGTTTTCTTTTCCCCAGGATATAAAGAAAGGTTTTAGGTATAAAAAAAGGAAGATCATTATGGGAGATGTTGAAGATCTTTCACCACGATTAGAAGATTATATTTCGAGTTTCTAAAGACACTAAACTATTACGGTCCTTGTGTGTGTGTTTTTGTAATGTACTAAGTATTCCGCAAAAGTAATGTAATGTACATGTACGTCAGGCTCCGGGTCTTTACAGTTGGTATCAGAGGAAAGTTTTAGTCAACCTTTGGAAACTAGGATGCGAGAACTTTATTGAGATCCCTAGAGATATTTCTAAGGTGTGTCTAGGGATGTCTCTAAGGATAAGTATACGTATAGGTTATAGTACTATAATTACGCTAATGATCATAGAATTAAACCTAAGATGTTAGATATTGAAGGTACTCCCCATTTATTATGTTGTTTTCCCTAGCATGATTTTTGCCTCTCACACTATTCTTTTTGGGTTTTAGACGATGGTTGGAACCCGAAGAACCGTGTTGATCAATGCAATGGACAATGCAATGATTGCCCTCCTGAACAAACAAATGTTATGGGAGATAGAGTGCAAATTCTTATTGCTATACTTACACAAGATATGAATCATTATGGACTTCCAAATGAACAAAGAAGGGAACAATATTTTATTGAGTCCTTCATGAGGCAACGTCCACCTTCTTTCAATGGGTCTTCCAATCCACTTGTTGCTGAACAATGGATCAGTACCACTGAAAAGATATTTTCAGTTCTTCAATGTTCTGAACATGATAAAGTCATCTTAGCAGTATATCATTTGGAAGGTGAAGCTGATCAATGGTGGAATCTTATCAAGAATACGAGGCCAAGAGATGAAATTGAGTCCATGGAATGGGACGAGTTCAAGAACTTGTTTTCCAGTAAGTACTTCCCTCGTATTCTTCGAACAAAGATGGAAAAGGAGTTTCTTGAGCTGAAGCAGAAGGATGATGAATCTGTTGGTATATACGAAGCGAATTTTACAAGACTTGCAAGGTATGCATCTGGCATTATCATCCAACCTGAAAGTAAAGTTGATCGATTTTTCAGTGGCTTAAAACCAAGTCTTCGAAGGGCATTAGCTATAAGATACTTCAGTAGCTATGAAGAAATTGTTCGTTTCCTATCAAGGTAGAAATAGAAGTTGGTGTTACATATCCATCTCATGTTTTTGACAAGAAACAAAAGATGGAGTTCAGGGAAAAATCTCAGAATAATGGTGAAAAGAAGATGAATGTTTCCTTATGCACAAAGTGTGGAAAGAAGCATGGTGGATATTGTCTTAAAGGGACTAGAAAATGTTTTAAGTGTGGAAGAGAAGGTCATCGAGCAGCTGAGTGTCGAAGTAATGGAAAAAGGGTTTCTAATGATGTGAATAAAGCAAACACTGCAGAGAACGCACCACCAACACTTCAATGCTTCAATTGCAAGGAAATGGGGCATTATGCTAATAAATTCCCTAATCCAAGGGTTAGTGATGATCGACATGAGCAACCGATTAAGGCAAAGGATAATGGGAAGTCACATGCGATCCCTATTGGCGATGTTGAATATGACAACGATGTGGTGGAATGATTAATTGTTTATGTAATGGGATTCCAAAATAATGTTGTATCATGGAGTATTGGAATATTTATGTATTGGTATAATGTGGTATTCAAAGTGATTGAGATATTTTTGGAAATAAGATGATATGCGCATAATGAAGGGAAAATGAGAAAATGAAATGTTTAACAGTATTCATGATCTCATGATTGATATAAGGACTAAGTGATATCATGGTTTGATTATAAAGAATTTTGAGGATTTTGCTATGTGGAAAGTGTTAATGTTTAACTGCATTCATGTTTTCACTAAGGCTTAATGGGTATTCAAGAGAATACATGATTAAGGACATTGAATGTTTAGAATGTGACCAACAGGACATATCTTATGATCAACGATGGTATTAAATCTCTGGTAATTGTTTTCACTATATTATGAGAGTGGACTACAGTATTATGGGTAAGCCTAAAGATTGGAATGGATTATGTTGGACATAAGTTAGTATTGTTTAAGGATAGAAGTTTTTTTCAATATTATTGATGGGATGTTATATTAATATAGTTTTAGAAAAAGGACAAACTGCAGGACGGGCGACAGCCCATCGCGTCGGACAAGGCTGTGGAAATCGAACCCACAATCGAAGTGCGACTGGCCTTTATCGCCTACCACTGGCCTACAGGAATTCACTGTTTAGTAGAAACTGGTTTTATTATATTAAGAAGTATGATATATGAATTATAAGTCCATTTTAGGAACCATATATGATTAATCTCACTATAGATCTACTTATGTATATAATTTTTTCTAACCTTTTGTTTGAGACAGATGGAATGGCCCGTCATTCTATCACATGATCTGCTAACACTTCACGAATAACAAAATCAACATCATTTATTTAAGAGATGAAGTGGAAATTGTTCAAGGCACGAACAACAGGGAGATTGTACCAAAATAAATTAAGTATTTATTCTAATTTAAATTTTCAACTTTAGGGAAATGATCTTGAAAGCCAAAAATGTTATCGTAGTGATCTTATACCTGATGAATTAGATGGTACCTTATATCATCACAAATCTATGGATTTGTGATTACTGGCTTTTCCATAGCCATGTTCTCTACCACTCTCCATCAGAACATGATGGTTAGATTTCCCTTCCATATCCATATTTTCACCTATGTGGAAACCCAGTGATTAGTTTATTTGGGTAACCGTTACGTTTCATACTTTTGTTTTTAAAGCTTGGTTTTGGTATTCTTTTTTACGATGTGGGTTTCTATTAAAGAAACTTTTGAATAGAAAACCATTTATAACCCTGACGAATTTCGAGGGTGAAATTCATTTTAAGGGGGGTAGAATGTAACACCCCGAAATTTTATGAAAAATATTCTTTTTAATTTCACTAATGTCTTCTGTTGTACGCTACACCAAAAGGAGCTTGCACAACATGCATCCTTGACTTGCCTTGTATTACACACAATTGTGACCTTCCTCGATAGTGTGTGTAGTACGCAATGCCGAGTTTCACTAAACAACGATATGATATTAAAATATTATTAAAACTAGCCGTTATGAATAGTAATAACCAACTTTTAAAATTTTAGAAATTTTATCTCTCAAAATGGACTTCATTTTTGGATTCGGAGTATCGAATTTATCCTAAGGTGAAATTTTGGTACTTTTTGGATAACTTTCATATTCTGATGAATAGTGAAAATTACTAAATTTTAATTAAAAACAACTTTTTTAATCGAAATAATTAATAGTGATAAATTATTAATTTGAGTGGTTTTAAAGTATATTTAGAATATATTTTTACAATTCGATACAATGTTGGTCATTGGATGTAATTTCACATTTACACCAGACATAAACAAGTGTTAATCTTTTGATAGTTATTATCTATTAAAAACACGTTATTTGTTGTGACAACGGAAATTAATTATAAAATTAATTAATGCAACTTATATGTTGGGAATTTTGTAAAATAGAAATCATTTTTGAATTCGGAATATCAATTATATCTTAGGGTGAAATGTTGCCATTTTTCTGAAAAACTTCAATTTTTGATGAATAGTGAAACCACTAAGTGGTAGGTTAAAAACTAAATTTTGCATAAAACATAATTTTACCGCTTCTGTGAATGGAATTTCGAAAATCCGAGAGACACGGTTAATATCAAGGACTAAAATGTGGTTCAATGAGATGAAAATAATTTTTGGTGAATAGTAACTTTTTACTTTTATTTACCACGGTTAAAAGTAAATAGGGTAATTAAGGGTAAAAATGATATTATTATTACCATAACACATGTCCAAATTCTATTGGATAAGTGTAATTCGACCAAAAACATTCTTAGGAATAAAATATGACCATTTAGACCCACTTGGATTAGATTAGGACATTTATTATTATTTAATTCAAAGAAGAGTTAAAAGAGTTAAAATCAAAGTATATTTACTAAAACATTTTTAATATGGGGTTGTACATAAGATAAATTCGATTGTAAATATTAATTAGAAAGCTAAAAACATTTCCTACATGATGGTATTTTATATGGAATTTTTAGACATCAAATAATTTAATTTATTTATGACACAAAGATGATGCAGTAATTATCTTATTAATGAAATATTGACATAATTGATATTATAAATACCAAAATAAATGTAATTTAAGACTTTTTATGAATTACACTAATTTTATAGGTTACTACGATATATTAGTGTTGATTTAATCAGCTTGGTGCGAACATATGTTTCTGTTATGACTTTCACAAAAATCATATATCCAATAGTGTCAAAATTGACACAAAATAGTTTTTAAATCAAATATTATATTATTGATTTTTATTTTATTCCTAAAAATATAAGGATCGGCCAAATGACTTAGATAAGGATATATATATTATTAATAAACAATTTGGGGTTATTTTGGCATGTTATAGTAAGTGTATTAACCATATAGTGTAAGAAAATAAAAAGTCACGGTAAAAGTTAAATTATTTAACTTAGAGTTAAATCTAATTGATAAGGATAAAATAATAACCTAAACTTGACTAAATCTTATTGGTTGATAGGATTTCGACCCATCCCCACTTTACCTTCGAAATAAGACCCTTTGGAACCATTATAAACGGATTTGGACGTTAATATAAAATAATATTTTGAGATATTCCTAAGGTGCCCCTCTCCTCCCTTATAAAAGGGCACCTCCTCCCCCTCCACCTCACACCAATTTGAGCACTCATGCTCAGCCAACCCCTGCCAAAATCCCTTCTCCACTTCCCTAAAATAATCCTAGAGGTCCTGGTCTTCTTCAAAGACCAATCTTAGTTCCCTAAGTGGAGGATTCAAAGAGGCGTTTCAAAGAAGAGGTAATATCCATTACCGATCATTTCAATTTATTTCTTCTTCAACTACTTCTTCTTTAGTTGTTTCATGATAAAGTAATAACATCAGTATTACTTACATACTGATATGTTATTATAAATATAAAACAACCCTAATTCAACTTATATCCATCCTACGGAAAAATGAAATCACTGCGCATGCATACGTACGGAATACCGTCTCCACGCCGTGGTGTAATCTATTTTCCACCACCACCTTAATAGGATGAGTATAATGGTGTAAAGAGTAACTATATACGATTATTATAAAGTGATATTGATACTGAAATAGTCTACATACACTTCAACACAATTCCACGACCATGGGAATGATATCATCGCTCGTGCGTACGTACGGACTACCGTCTCCACGACGCGATGCGATTCATTCTCAATGATTAACCATTCATGAATGATTATAAAGTATATATAATAAGTACTAATGAAATATATGACATAATAATGATACTGTATTTATGTAAATTTATATGTATGTCATCTACTTAATTCCATTCACTTCAATAAGGAAACAAAAACAGCGTTCATGCATACGTACGAGCTACCGTCTCCATGAACGACATATTTCATTCCATTTATCGATATTATATATATATATATATATTTGGAATATATATTATATATAAATCATGTTTTACATTCTGGATATAATTAATCATGATCCATGTAATCAAATTAATAATTACAAGTTAAAAACACAAATGACAAATGAGACGATTTTACCCAAAACGCTACTTTAACATGAATTTACAAATGAACAGGTAATATAAAGTAATAAGTGGACCATATATGATATAATAACAATGAATATGATTCTGGAATAAGTCAATAACATGATTTAAATCATTATACAGGAGGTTCGGACACTTACAAAGCAAGTCGGACCTAAGGTAAGGGAAATGTCACAATCTCATTTTTATCGGAGATTGTTTATACTTTGGTATTTACTGGGGTGTATTTTATCATCCACATCCATGTTTCCTCAATATGTAATATTATTTCCATTCATCTACAAATGTCTAAATCCTATTTTACCCTTCGGTGAGTTTTTAGTAAAATATATGAAAGGAATCTTTTGTCGTTTTTCGTACGAGGTACTTTTTTGACTTTTCTGACAAAAGTACACGAAGAATGTTTTTTTAACTTATACGACAAGAATGGATTTCTAAAACATTATATACAAGAAGCTTCCTTTACAATTTTTCATGTTTATTTTTAATCAACTTCTATTAGTTTAATGTTTTATGACATGTTAAGAAAGGAGAAATGTTTTTGAAGAAGAAAGGATATTTTCCTCAAGAATTGAGTTCATGTTTTTTATCAAAATTATTTTTCCATCAAAGATAATAAATGGTTCTGTTTTTATCCATATTATTAAATTGATTTGATTATGTTGTGATGGAATTATTTTTATGAATTCCTTTTTCTTATATGAATTGTTTTATGATGTCATGATGTTTAAGATTACCATTTTTATTACATGGGTTATGAAATGATGTATGATTTGTGATTTTCTGGGACACATAAGAATGGT
Source organism: Viscum album (assembly GCA_963277665.1). Classification (NCBI taxonomy): domain Eukaryota; kingdom Viridiplantae; phylum Streptophyta; class Magnoliopsida; order Santalales; family Viscaceae; genus Viscum; species Viscum album. The sequence continues at coordinate 231,588,276 of OY728157.1, read as the reverse complement.
ATAATTATGAGATGGGTGGGACCTATATCTCCCTCCAATGCATTGGGTAAAGATTTTATATCTCATGAGATAGACATGGCCGGAATGGTAGGTTATACCGGTTCAGTGAAACAGGACTGAAACGAGGGTTACTCGATTTAGAAATGGACTTTGTCCACTAAGATAGTCTTGGAAATGAGTCTTGACTAACAAGAAATGATTATCTATGATTATGTGTGAATGCCACAAAGTTTCATGTTTTAAGTTATGATTATTGTGATTACATTTCACTACCATGATTTATCCCATGTTATGAAATTATTCTCTCTTTTTCAGGTTATGATTTCCAAAATATTATGTTCTTATGAATATGATGTGATTGATATTTCTTTTGTTTACCCTTACTGAGCATTTGAGCTCACCCTTTTATGTTTTCTTTTCCCCAGGATATATAGAAAGGTTGTAGGTATAAAAAAAAGAAGATCTTTTTGGGAGATGTTGATGATCTTTCACCATGATTAAAAGATTATATTCCGAGTTTCCAAAGACACTAAACTATTACAGTCCTTGTGTGTGTGTTTTTGTAATATACTAAGTATTCCGCAAAAGTAATGTAATTTACTTGTACGTCAGGCTCCGGGTCTCTACATTAACTTTTCTTCAATGTATATATTTTCACATTGAACAAATTGTCTCCAATTTGGACACCTAATTTTTTTGTTATTTTTGAAGACGTTATTCTTTCAATTCACATTCTTAATAGGTAGTTTTAATAAGCCTATTTATGATGTGGATTTTCAGAAAAACTATTTTCAAATTTCAATCCATTTATTATCGATCTCAATACTAAATTTTATGGAAGTAATTTTTTAAGGGGTTATAATGTAAAAACAATGATATTTTAAAACAAAACATTCTTTGATAGCATATAGCACACTAAATATAGATCATAAAGAAACCATGATATATTTTTATTTAAATATAAATTTTCTGACATAGCTATTGAATTTTCATGTATGAAAACAATAAACATGTTATGAAATATATATAATGTTCCTACTCAATTTAAATTTATTAATTAATTCTATGTAATTTCACATTATTTTTTCAATAAATTTATTTTATTTTGTAAAAAATATTATCTTCAAATATGATTTTTAATAATTTGTGTCTTAAAATATTATAATATATTACTATAACATTTAGAAGTTGTATATTATAAAAATTATGTAATATTTTAACTAATAATGTCAAAATTTACCCAGGGATAGATTTTTATACTTTTTAAAAATTGGTTTTTTCTGAGAATAGTTTAAATATCATTTTTTATAAATATTTCATTTCATTTCATTTAAATTACCCTTTATAATTTCAATTTTCTTAAAAATTAACCGATGTATCCTTTTGTTATAAATAATTTGAATAATTACATTGGAGTCATCATTATACCTGACTTTCGTATATGTTCATTTTTAGGCTCAAAACCTCATTTTTTCAAATAATCTCATTTTCATTGTGTTTTATGAAACTATTTTAAAATACATTTCTCACACTTATAGAAATTGAATTTTCAAAAATTATCCCACGTTTTGAATCAAGAGGATAATCATTTTTTAATATGCGCCTTTTTTCATTAATAATGGTTATCGTAGTAAATATTTGTCACCTATGTAAGAGAAAATCAAATAATTAAGATTTAAAATAATATAATAATGAATAAAAGTAACCATAAAACTTTCATTTAAACCATTGGATAATTTTTTACCATAAAAATATAACATTTGATGTTATCAAAATAATGTGTAATTTTCCATTGAAAATTTCATAAATTATTTTTAGTAATGAAATATATAAAATATGACCCTCTTTCTTCTAAATATATATTTTATGTTCAAATAATGATAAAAATAATTTAATAATTAATATTAAATGTTATTTTCATAATAAAAATATTATTTTTATGATGTTAGTCTGTTTTAAATTTTTTATGATGAAATAATAACCTTAAATGCTTATGCAACTCCAACATAATTCTTGTTTAAACAGTATAAAAATAATGTAAATGTTATTAAAAACAATAAATGTAATTTTTTAGATGATTTATAGTGTCCCATTACTTTTATTGATAAAATAACATATTAGGGTTTTGTTAAAAGTGTATATTATTTTTCCACTATAATCACAATGGTTTCAATTTAAAATCAAATGATTAGTTCAAAAAATGGAATTATTGTTATTTTATAATAAATAATGTTTTATTATATGATTTAAAATTTTAAACAAAATTATATATTAATACCAGGTAATTTTATATGATTTAAAATATAATCTATATTCAATTTACAAATCTATTTTCCTTTTATATTATCTTTTGATATCCCTAAACTGTAAAAACATTAGTATCACGATAATCGTGAAAATCGTAAGGGTGGGTTAGAAAAAAAACTCAACATAATAACAAAAAATACCATTTTTATAGAATATGATTTTTTTTATACTCATAATAATCCTATATTCGAATCATATAAAAATTTTAAAACTTTTCTATCAAAATAAATTTATATTAATTTACTCCATTATATAATTCCAAGAGTGATCATCCCCTCACTTGTAAAAGAGAACATCATATTGTGTCTTCTTCGCATGTTTTTAGAAATATATATTAGAAATAGTTACCAGAATACCTACCTAAAATTAATAAATATATTCTAAATGAATTATTTTTGCAGAATACTAACCTTAGAGAGATTAAGGTGTAATGAAATTGGAGTTTTTTGAAGAGTTGTAGATTTCAACTGAATGTTTTAGTAATATTTCATCATCAACCTCCTTAATAACATATACAATAATGATGAAATAATATAATAAGTATATTAAATATACTCAATTTTCATTATGTTAATGGAATAAACTATATCAGTATAATCTATCAAAAGGAAAAAAATCCATCCTTTGTGAGTATGATGAACTACTGCCTCACAAACCGGTGTAACTCATTTTTTCCTTACCTATCAGGAATGGATATAATGGTATATTTAAGGTATGTATATAGTTATATATTATATTCAAGATATTATTATAATTATAGGATGATAATATTTCATTTTATTTCTTAAATTTCTGTTCATTTAAAAATAGCAACATCATTCGTGTGTACATGTGGATTACCACCTCCATGAAGTGGTGTGATTTGTTTTTAATCACCTTATTACATGGATGATATATATAAGTATATTTAAAGAGATAATTTGATATTATGATATAATCATAATTATTTAATGAAAAACAAATTCATACCTTATTTCCCTCATGTTCATTGAAAAAAATGAAACGTTACTCATGTGAATGTGCGAACTTCTGTCTCCTTGATTGTACGTAATTCATTTTTCCTAACCATATTTAATGGTTAGTTTTAAATGTATTATAATTGAATAAAAATGATAATTATTACCTGATTATTATTCTATATATTATTTATACAATATCCCATTAATCGGAGTGAACAAACCAAATATATTTTTATGTTATAAACTGCGCATCCTTAAAATACCCGATGTTGACATAACTGATTAAGTATTTAAATATATCAATAAAATAACGGAATAAAATGGAGTAAGGATAATATATTAATCCTATAATTTTTTATAATAAATTTAATAATATATATTATATTATTATGCCTCCGTGAAAGAAAATACATAGCATGTCTAGACTGGAGGTAAGGGATTTCAACTCAATTTCCATTCATTATGAAATCTTTTAATGATATACACCTAATTTATTTTATATATTTTATATAATACCCATTTTATATTTTTTTCATGAAACATTTAGAAATAATTGTATTTTATATTACAATACATATCAAGTTAGTCAAATAGATTTGACATGAATGTTACCAATTGGTAAGTGTTTTCTTAACTCAATTTCAATTCATTGGGTTATACTACTACATCATTGACTTTTTTATTCTTGAATATGTGTGAATTAATATTTATTTTTTTGTTATATATCATAGCATATTTTCTTTCGATTTATTTTTGAGTTGAAATTTTCATGTGTTAATTTGTCTCAATCTAATTTTTTAAAGAGGTAACTATTGCCATGCATAATGAATGCCTTCTATTGTGCACTTAATACATAATTAATTAATTTTAAAAAATTAATTTATAAAATTATTAAAATTTATATAGCCATATCATTCTATTTCATTCAATGGATTTAGGTTCTAATGCTACCAATGCAGTAGAGGGTTTTTTTAAATGTCATTTATTTTCCAGATTATTTCGGTTTAAGGTTATAATTGGGAAATAATATGCCCTTGTTTTCTCGAAGCACATATTCCATTCTCCTCTCATAAAAATTTGGTTTACATGTTTACATTATATTTCATCCCTTGATTATTAATTAATAATAAAAAATGATTTTATTGTGACACTAATCATGTATCTTCTTTTAGATTGTGAATAATCCTATTAAATATCAATGTTTTGTTAAATGTTTTTAAGAATTTTATTTTCTAAAAAAACTGATTAAGAAATCCCATTTTACATGACCATTGAAATTATTTTAAAATTATTTAAAAGGAAATTTTGGAACATTTTCCACATGGGTAATTTTGAATCTCTTCAGAATATATTGAAAAAAATGTTTTTTCATTAATAATGATAACATATTTTACTACCATTATAATAATTAATTTTTACTTTTAATTTATAAAATTAAATGTTATATTTTAAATGATTAATTTTACCTAATATAATTTTTTTTCTTCTTCAAAATAATGTTTTGATGTCTAAAAATTATTTTCCAACTCAATTTTATTGTTATCTTTTAAATGTATTTCAATTAATAAATAAAAAAACATGATTTTACATATTTTTTACTGGGGATATGTTGTAATGATTCTATCCATATTTTTTATTTGGTTTAATCATGACCGTTTCAAATATATTTTAAGGATATTAGTATCTTTTCCATGTGTAAATCGATCTATGAAAGAAAAATTGTGATTGTTATTTTGAAAAGTGAATGAAACTACTGTATTTATCATGATATTATACATTGGAATTATAGTTGAAAGTAGTATTTGTGTGTTAAACAATTATTTTATAGGATTTTTTTTGATTTTTTAATAGTGGTTACATTATAATCCTCAAATATATTGGGTAATGATGATAAAGTGGACTAAATATATGTAACTCCAAAGAGACAATGATGTTAACTGGTTAATATTTTACTTCTAAGAGATTATGTTTATTAATCTGGTAATTTTATCCAATATTTAAGGATTATTTTATAGGTTCTATGAATATAAAATTCCAAGATACCAACATGGTTTCTTTATAATTTCTATGAGTTTATAATTTATCCTTTTCTCAGGGATTATTTTCACGTGCCTCATGATTTTTGACATATACTACTCTTATAATATGTTAAACCCTTATACCAGGTTCTATATTTTTATGTTTATGGGTTATCTTATATTATTATCAAGAACTATTGTTATATCATCACACCATTGTGCTCATATTTTTCTCATTGATGACATTCAATCATTAACACTTATGTTTTCTATTATTGAGCATCTCATCTTTCCTTTCTTATGTACCATTAAACAAGTGGTAAATGATAGATTGAAGTATTGTATACCTAATAATATTCTTATATGTTAATAACTTATTAGAATAAGATATAAATTTTTATGAACCTTTTTTTAAGTATCTTAGTTTCTATGAAAATATATGTCCAAATTATGTAAAACTATAATCCTAAATGGTCCTTGGGTATGCATGTGATTCAATTTTTTAGTTTGATGTTATAAATTTTCAATAGTTAAAAATGGGGCATGTATATTTTTATCAAATCCAAAAATGTAAATATTATATTATAGAACATGATCTGGGAGTGTGGGTTTGGGATTATTACACTGGTATCAAAGAAGGAAATAAGTAAGAAATTTGTTAGAACTACATGTGTTGAGATGTTGGGAGCAAAACTAGGACATTTTTATCTAAAGTAGGTTGAATGAGTAACTCTATAAAAAGTTCAAGGGTTAAATGTTACTACCCATTTCAACAATGTAATGATTTATATTTTGGAAAATACATAATTAGAAGTCCACTTTTAAAGATGTTTTTCCTTGAGAAATGATCATGATGTGAAAATCCCAAGAAGTTTATTGTGGTTTGATTGAGTGGGAAAAAAGAAATACTAAGAACAAATTTTTCCAAAATGGATTGTGAGTAGTCTGATGACTGATTTTACCAAATGATTGGGTGCATGTATGGTACAATATGGGTTTTATGGGAAACTATAATTCCTCTAAGGATTATTTGTTATAATAATTATATTGAAAAATCATAATTCATAAAAACCCAGTTTCTACTAATGATAAATTTGTTGATGCACATAGAAAAACCCTTGTATAACATGGGAGTATTTTAGACATAAAAGATGATTTCCAAAAATCTCATAGAAATTTTGAAATATCATGTGATGATGAAATAATAGATAAGGGAAAAAATAAGTTATCAAGACTTAATATGTAATTATAACTTACTAATAATTTTTTATGTGGAAACAATGGTTTTTAAAACAACATGTTCTAGAGAAATTACTATCCAGAAAACGTTTTTTCTCCAGGTGAACGAAAAAATTTTATATAATCATTTCATATAAGGGTTAGATAAAAATGATGGAAAAGTGGTTAATACAATTGAGAAGAATAATCCGTTTATTAGAGAGTAATGTCTCAATGATAATAATTTTTATCTTAATGGTGTTGGATTTTATGATTACATTTAATGAAAATGTGAAGATACAATAAACAATTATCACCTTTTTTCAAGGGACACTGAAATTGAGGATATTTATTTTGATGAGATGTTTTCTATGGTCATAAGGTCTGAAGTTATTTGAATATATCTTATAATATGTAGTAAAATATATCAATAAAAATAAAATAGATGTGATTTAATAATTTCTAATGGTTAAAAAATATTAACAATAAAACAATGAACAAAATTAATACCTTTTACTTAATAGTTATGGTTCTTCATGATTCATTATAAATATGAAATTATATGATCTCAAATAAGATACCAAAAAATTGTATTCATGTTTATATAAGGGAATAGTGAGCATGAAATTTATGAAATTAAAGGTGTATAAAAATATATAATGTAACATCACAAGTAAGTAAAGAATTATGGGTTTTCATATCTATGTCTATTTATAAATTAGATAGTGTTTTAGAGGTTTAAAATGAAAATAAATCCAATCTTAAGCATAGAATTCTATATTATTTTTAAAATATTGTTTTACTGCCTTTTGATGGTAAACCATTTTTAAATAAACCTTCTGACAATTTAATAAGATATATTTTTCAAAATAAACTTATTCTTTAGGATTGGTAATTTGGAATTTACATTGGACAATTTTTTGGTATTATTCTGAAAATGTTCATTTTTTAATGAATAGTGAAAAATACTGCATTTTACTTCAAAACTGCTTTTTCATCAAATTTAATTATATGGTTAGACTGTCCATTTAATTGGTTTTAAAGTGTAATTAGAATATATTTTTACCATTTTACACAATGGTGGTCATTATAATTAATTTCACTTTGAAATTGGACATAAAAAATTCTCAAACTTTTGATAGAAATTGTTTCTAAAAAACCCGTTATTTGTTTTGACAACGAGAATCATTTTTAAATTAATTACTGTAATTTTTGTGTTTCGAATTTGGTAAAATGGATTCCATATTTGTAATCATAAGGTCCAAATTATGTAATTAAGACTCTTTTTTTTGACATTATGAATAGTAACGACGGTAATTATCTTTAATTGTCTTGATTAATTAGTAATCAGGTAGTTAAGGGTAATAAAATACTATCATAATAATACAAAATGACCCCAAAATGTGTCCTAATGCTACTTGTTTTGTCATGGCCGACCATGGAATTCCTTGTGCCAAACTTAGGGACCCCATTGAATCACTTTTGTGTGATAGTGACACTTTATCTTTTTATTTTTTAACAAAAGGAGAATATCACCAAAGTATGTATCACCCAAGTAAAACAATTTTAATTTTGTCTACATAAATGATCTCTTGAACTATAAATAGTAATTGTAAATCTAAAAATATTTCCTACATCATAGTATTTGTTTATAATTTTTAGACTTTAAATAAATTAAATTGTTTATGACACCATGATGATGCAGCGATTACCTCATTAAAAACGATTTAAATAAAATTAAAAGATAATGTAATATATAAGACTTACACTTGTCAAAAACCTATTGGATTAGTATATTTCGAACCATTATCACCTTATCCTATAAATGTATCAATGTGGGACCTTTAAAATTCGAAACACATTTTAATATAAAGTAACATTTCTTTCGTTTCCAAGAGTGCCCCTCCTCCCTCTTATAAAAGGCCCCCATCTCTACCTCCTTACCCACACCTCTCAAGCCATTGTCCAGGCCAAGCTCTACAAATTTTATCTATCCACATCCCTCTCTTTATCTTATAAGCATTAACTTAGGAATTAATCTCTTCAAGAAACCCTTTTGGTTCAAACAAAGAAGAGTTACCCAAATGAATGGTAATGTCTTCACTTGTGTTCTTTTGTTTTATTTTTCTTCTCCAACCCCCTAGGATCTTTTTATTCCTTTATATTGTAATAACACCATTATCTTAAATATACTAGGATTGTTTTATGAGAATTATTCGAGCTACCCTTACACACACCTCCGTCTAATGGTTAAAGAACATACTGTTTTTGTGGTTAGTGAATTTCTGCCTCACGAAACGATGACAGTTCAATCTTCTTTTAACACCTTTATAGGTGGCCATTATGATATAACTATATTTATATAAGATATATAATATTTTTATTTCTTCCCTATGCTTCTATATTTTTCATTTATGGAATATCTTTATGGTTTCCATTATGTTTAAACGCGATATCTTTATTTTAGGAAGTGCAGACTACCACCCCCTCAATGTGATTTGATTCGTTAATGCCACATTTGGGACGTATAAAGGATGGAGTTATGGTGTAATATATGATATTATACTGTAATTATAATATACCTTTATATCATTATGATTTCACTCCATTAAGTAAGAAATAGAAATGAAAGTAGTGTTCATGCGTATGTAGGGCTTACCGTCTCCATGAACAGTGCATTTCATTTCTTACCTCTAAATGTTATGTAATATTATAAATACATGTATATACTGGATATATATGATATATATGATATCTACATCATGAATATAATTCTGGATATAATGAAACTTTGACCACATGAACAACATTTAATTATAAGTAGTCCATTTCTTGCTCAAGTACCAATGATCGAAAAAATGACAGTTATTAACTTAAATAATTACATAATGTTCATAACATGGTAATAAGTGATATAAAATGAATAATTAACTTGAAAAAGGTTCTTAAGAAGGTATAAAATAACTCAAGTTTATTATTCAGGAGATTAAAGGGGCGATCGATTCAATTTGGACACGAGGTATGGGACTTCGTCTCAATCTCCTTTCATTGAGGCATATTTTGTATTATACACAACATTCATTTATACAGTGTTTGAAACCACCTGACTTTTACTTTTATTCAAAAGGAATCTTTTTATATGAAGTGACAAAAGGGAATGTTTGTGTCATACGTTTGAGGCGACAAAGACTTCTCCATCACCGTGTCCATTATTTGAGTTTTGGCTTCCTCTACAGGCCATAACATTTTTTAAAATGGAAAATAAATACAAAGTTTTACTTTTCCTTTATTTTGGTATTGAAAATGGTTTTTATAATGTTTTTATTATATCAATGTCTTATTTATATCTTGTAATTTAAATGAGGAAGTGTTATGTTTCCTTTATGCATGTTTTATGTGATACGATTATTCTATGGTTCTTGGGCACTGTTTATTAAGACGGGTGGTTCTGTTGTAAACAAAGGGCGGGTGAGCCCGATATAGCTCTCCAATGCATTGGGTAACGCGAAGGGGTTAAACTCTAAGGTTTCTCTTATGAGATTTAGGGAATATACTGTGATGGGTATTCCAAACATAACCATGAGGGTTACTCCCTATGTATGAATGTTATGAATGCCTCAAGTTACCTTTATGTCTTATGATTTCTATGATTTATTAATGATTTGATGAGGTATGTTAAAGTGCTTATGTTTTATGGGTAAAGTATGATTTCATTTATTTTTATGTATACATGGACTAATGTTTTCATTTTGTACTTTTATATCCTTTACTGATCTTTTTATTCTCATCCCATGTTTTTGAAATGTTTTTCACATGTCAAGGGAAAAGTACATGATATGATGATAGTGTCGAGGAAGTGTCAAAAATGAATTCATGTTTTATTTTAAATATGTTTCCTTTGATGGGAAAAATGAATATTGTCTTTTCTGTAACCACCTTGTTTAAATGTGAAATGTAATGCATGATTTATGATCTAATTCTCTAAAACTCTAAACCCGAAAAGATCCTCAATGTGTAATATTGTAATAACTCAATATTAAGAAATGTTTACGGCTGGGGCCTTATAGTTGGTATCCAGGGTCCATTTAGATAACTTTAGAAGTTATAATTATATTAAATGATTATCCAAAAATATTTTTTTTATTTTCATATTGAAATGATATAGCATTTGAATAGTACTATGTTTCTTTATCTAAGACATGTTTGTTCAGAATGGTTTTTCGAAGAGAAAACTAGGATGCAGTGCTAGGAAGGCATACCGAAGGAAATGAGATTCTAAATCATCATCCTGAGATGTTCAGAATTGGAACAGAATAGTTTGTTGCAGTAATGGCATAGTTTACTCAAGCGATAAATGGTGGTGGTATCCATGCATGAGATCAGCCTGATCAACCGCAGAGGAACATGTCAGTGGTGGAACATTTCATAAGGCAAAATCCCCCATCATTCAGAGGTTCATCTAAACCTGTTCTATCTGAATGGGGGATTAAAGCACTAGAGAGGATTATCTATGTCATGGGGTGTTTAGAAAATCAAAAGGTTAGTCTTCATGTTTACAGTTTGGAGGGTGAAGCAGATCAGTGGTGGTCGATGGTTAAAAATATCAGGGACGTTGATGAGATTGATACTCTCGAATGGGATGAATTCAAAGGTATGTTTCATGAGAAGTATTTTCCTAAGGCTTTTCGACATACTATGGAAAAAAATTCTTGGAATTGAGGAAAAAGGATGACTCAATGGCTTCTTATGAAGAAAGGGTCGCTCGAATGGAAAGGTATGCTCCAAATTTTATCTGAGACCTTGATAGTAAAATCAATCGTTTTTACTCAGGATTAAAGCCAAAATATTGAATGGATTTAGCTTCTAGCAAGTTCAAGAGTTATGAAAATCTTCCTCGACGTGCTGAGAAGGTGAAAATGTAGTTTTCTGATGATCAAGTGTTCTATAACAACCAACAGAAGAAGAGACCGAGGTGGTATGATAATGGTAGGAATTCTTCAAAAAGGTCTGATGGTAAGAAAACTATGTTTCCAGTTTGTGATAAATGTCATAAAATGCATGCTAGGGAATGTCTTCTGAATTATGGAAGGTGATACCTATGTGGTAAGATGGGACATAATTCTTGTGATTGCACTGAAAAAGATCAGGGTGATGGTAAGACCAAATTTGATTTACAGTTAGTGAAATATTTCAAGTGCAATGAGATGAGCCATTATGCAAACCAGTTTCTGACAAAGATCTCAAGTGATGGGAAGTAGTCAGACTACAAGAAAAAAGGAGTGGTGAAATCCATTACAACTACTTTAGCAGATGTTGGGCCAGAAAATGTGTGGTATCAGGTAATTTGTTTGTTGTCTCAGATTATGCCAATGTGTTGTTTGATTCGGGGTCTACACATTCTTTCGTCTCTGAAAACTTTTCTAGTAAATTTGGAATTCGATCTCAAGAAATGACTTCTAGACTTGTGGTAAAAACACCTGGGGGAAATGTTGAGGAAAAAATAATTTATAAGAATCTCTATATCCTTATCTGTGGAATGAACCTACTTTAAAACCTTATTGTTTTACCTCTAGTAGAGTTTGATGTTATCCTGGGTATGGATTGGCTCTCTGTTTACCATACTAAGATTGATTGTAGAGCTAAAGAAGTTTATTTTCAGAAGGACATTCAGTTTGTGTGCATGAATGAACCCTTATTGTTGATGGCATATCAAGAGGATGAGAAACTTGTAAAAGATGGAAATTAATGTTACCTTGCACATATTGTTGAAAACAAAGGAACCATTCAGTTTAATGATGTTCCAGTGGAAAATGAGTATCCTGATGTTTTCCCTGATGAGTTTCCTGGAATAATACCAGACCGGGAAGTTGAATTTACTGTTGACTTAGTTCTTGATGCTAAGCCAATTTCAAAACCCCTTTATCTAATTTCTCAAATTGAACTTTTTGAGTTGAAGGAGAAATTGCAAGATTTGTTAGAGAAAGGTTTCATTCGACCTATCACATCACCATGGGGTTCTCCTGTCTTATTTGTTAAAAAAAGATGGTTCTATGAGACTTTCATTGATTATAGAGCCTTGAATAACATCACTGTTAAGAAAAAATATCCTTTGCCTCATATCAATGATTTGTTTGATCAGCTCTAGGGAGCTCAGTATTTTTCAAGGATTGACCTGAGATCGGGGTACCATCAGTTGAAGGTAAAGGAAGAAGAAGTTCTGAAGATCGTCCTTCTTACAAGATATGGAAATTATGAATTTGTAGTAATGCCTTTTGGGTTGACCAATTCACCTGATGTATTCATGGACCTTACGAATATAATTTTCCATGAGTTCTTGGATGAGTTTGTGGTTGTTTTCATTGATGATATTTTGGTGTTTTCTAAAATTAGAGAGGATAATGAAATTCATTTAAGGGTTATTTTGAAAACCATAAGAGAAAAGAAATTTTATGGGAAATTTTGCAAGTGTGAGTTTTAGTTGCAACAAATTTCTTTCCTTGGTTACATTGTTTCTAAAGATAGAATAACTGTTGATCCTGTAAAAACAAAGGTTGTTGAAGAATGGACAAGACCCACAAATGTAACTGAGATTCATAGATTCCTTGGATTTGCAGGATATTACCGAAGGTTTGTGAGAAATTTTTCCCGGTTATCTAGTCTAATGACTAAGCTAACTCAGAAGGGTGTTATGTTTATCTGGGCAAAAAAATGTGATGATTGTTTTCAGGAATGGAAAAGAAGATTGTTGAATGCTCCAGTTTTGGAACTACCTTCCAGGAATGGTGAGTTTGTTATTTACAGTGGTGATTCATTAAAAGTAATTGGTTACGTCCTAATGTATAATGATCAGGTAATTGCTTATGCTTCATGTCAATTGAAAACTCATGAGGTAAATTACCCCACACATGATTTGGAATTAGCTGTTGTTGTTTTCACTTTAAAAATTTGGAGGCATCATTTGTATGGTGTAAAGTGTGAAATATATACTGATCACAAAAGTTTAAAGTATATATTCACTCAGAAATAATTAAAAATGAGATAGTGGAGATGGCTAGAATTAATCAAGTATTATGATTTTATAATTCATTACCATCCGGGAAAAGCAAATAAATTGGCTTATGCATTGAGAAGAAAAATTAATGCTTCCTTAACCATGTTACATTTGGAACATGATACTTTTTTTAATGATTTGATGAACTTTGACATAGAAGTTGTTGGTGCAGGATGTTATTATGTTTTGTTTTAGGTAACAGTGAAATCTTCTCTATCAGACAGAATTAAGCAAGCATAGAAGCAAGATAGTGAGTTGCAGAAAAAGGAAGAGCTGGTTCAGAAGGGTAAGTTTCTTTAATTCAACATTGGTAATGATTGTGTTTTGAGAATTGTGACGATATTGTGTGTGTCGTGTGATTCATAGTTGAATAGAGAGTTGTTATGTGAAGCTCATAGTTCTGCGTTTTCCGTCCATCCTGGCAGTAATAAGATGTATAGAGATATTCAAGAGTATTACTGGTGGGATGGAATGAAAAGAGATATTGCGGATTTTATTATGATGTGTTTGACTTGTCAACAAGTTAAAGAAGAGCGAAAGTTACCGAAAGGTATGCTTCCGACATTACCAATACGAGAGTATAAATGGGAGAATATATCCATGGACTACGTTGTTGGATTGTCGAAGACACCTCGATGTAATAACACAATCTGGGTTATTGTTGATCGCTTGATTAAATCTTCTCATTTCCTTTTTATATGAGATAATTTTTCTCTACATCAACTTTCTCGTTTGTATCTTAAAGAGATTGTTATGATACATGGATTTCCCCTCTCCATTGTATCCGATCGTGATCTCAGGTTTACTTATATCTTTTTGAAAGGCCTTCCGAAGTCATTGGGAACTGAATTAAATTTTAGTACAGCTTTTCATCCTCAATCAGATGGGTAGTCAGAACGAACAATTCTGACTTTAGAGGATATGATACGTGCTTGTTTGATGGATTATCAGGGAAGTTGGGACCAACATCTTTCTTTGGTTTAGTTTTCTTATAACAATAGTTTTCATTCTATTATACATATGGCACTATTTGAGGCATTATATGGGAAGCGGTGTCGAACTCCATCTTTTTGGGATGAAGTCGGTGAAAGGAAGTTGATGGGACCAGAATTGGTAGAAGAGTTGGCAGAAAAAGTTTAGATGATACAGAAACACATGAGAACAGCTCAGAGCAGGCAGAAAAGTTATGCAGACAACTGGAGGAAGGATCTCTCTTTTGAGGTAGGTGACCATGTCTTCCTCAAATTTTCACGATGGAAAAGTGTGATGCGATTTGGTAAGAAAGTAAAGTTGAGTCCAAGGTTCATTAGACCATATGAAATTATGGAGAGAGTTGGATCACTTGCTTATCGAGTGTCATTACCACCGATTTTATCTTAGGTACACAATGTTTTTCATCTTTCAATGTTAAGGAAGTACATGCAAGATCCATCTCATGTTTTGAGTCCAGAGGTAGTTCAGTTGGAAGAGAACCTATCTAATGAGGAAAAAACTGCCCAGATTATTGACCACAGAGAGAAACTGTTACGGAATAAGGTGATTCATCAAGTAATGGTTTTGTGGAAAAACCACATGATTGAAGAGGTGACATGGGAATCTGAAAATACAATGAGGGATAAATGCCCCCAATTATTCGATAAGTAAATAAATTACGAGGACGCAATTTTCTAAAGGGGGAAGGATGTAACATCCCAAATAAGTAAAGAATTATGTGTTTTCATATCTATGTATATTTATAAATTATATAGTTTTTTAGAGGCTTAAAATGAGAATAAATCAAATCTTAAGCATATAATTCTCTAATTTTTTTTATAAGATTGTTTTGGTGCCTTTTGATGGAAAGTCATTTTTAAATATAAATTTAGATAATTTGATAAGCTCTATTTGTCTAAAGAAACTTATTCTTTAGGATTGGTACATTGTAATTTACATTGTATAATTTTTTGGTATTTTTCTGACAATGTTCATTTTTATAATGAATAGTGAAAAATACTCCATTTTACTTCAAAACTGCTTTTTCATCTAATTTAATTATATTGATAGATTGTCCTTTTAATTGGTTTTAAAGTGTAATTAGAATATATTTTTACCATTTAATCCAATGGTGGTCATTATAATTAATTTCAATTTGAAATTGGAAATAATCAATTGTCAAACATTTGATAGAATTTGTTTCTAAAAACCCGCTATTTGTTTTGACAATGGGAATCATTTTTAAATTAATTACTATAATTTTTGTGTCTATAATTTGATAAAATTGATTCCATATTTGGAATCAGAAGGTCCAAATTATGTAATTAAGACTCTTTTGTTTTTGACATTATGAATAGTAACGATGGTAATTATCTTTAATTATCATGATTATTTAATAATCGAGTAGTTAAGGGTAATAAAATAATATCGTAATAATAAAAAATGACCCCAAAATGTGTCCTAATAATACTGGTTGTTTCATGTCCGACCATGGGATGCCTTGTACCAAACTTAGGGACCCCATGGAATCACTTTTGTGTAACAGTGACACTTTGTCTTTTTATTTTTTAAAGAAAGGAGAATATCACCAAAGTATGTATCACCCAAGTAAAACAATTTTAATTTTGTCTACATAAATGATCTCTTAAACTATAAATAGTAATTAGGAATCTAAAAATATTTCATACATCATAGTATTTTTTTATAATTTTTAGACCTTAAATAAATTAAATTTTTAATGACACCATGATGATGCAGCGATTACCTCATTAAAAACGATTTAAATAAAATGAAAAGACAATGTAATATACAAGACATAAACTTGTAAAAAACCTATTGTATGAGTATATTTAGAACCCTTATCACCTTATCCTAGAAATGTATCAATGTGGGACCTTTAAAATCCGAAACTCATTTTAATATAAAGTAACATTTCTTGACTTTCCAAGAGTGTCCCTCCTCCCTCTAATAAAAGGCCCCCACCTCTACCTCCTTACCCACACCTATCAAGTCATTGTCTCGGCCAAGATCTGCTCATTTTATCTCTCCACATCCCACTATTTATCTTATAATCCTTACCTTAGGAAGGAATCTCTTTAAGAAACCATTTGGTTCAAACCAAGAAGAGTTACCCAATTCAAAGGTAATGTCTTCACTTGTGTTCTTCTGTTTTATTTTCCTTCCCTAACCCCCTAGACTATTTTTATTCCTTTATTTTGTAACAAAATCAGTATATTCAATATACTAGGATGTTTTTATGAGAAGGATCCGAGCTACACTTACACACATCTCCGTGTAATGGTTAAAGAACATATTGTTTCTCAGGTTGGCGAATTTGTGCCTCACGAAATGATGATTGTTCAATCTTCTTTTAACACCTTTAAATGTGGAAATTATGATGTCATTGTATTTATATATGATATATAATATGTTTATGTCTTCCTTATGCTTCGTTATTTTCCATTTATGGCATACCTTTATGGTTTCCATTATTGCTAAACGCGATATCTTCATTTTAGAAAATGCGGACTATCACCCCCTCAAAGTGATTTGATTATTTAATGCCATATGTGGGACGTATAAAGGTTGGTGTTATGATGTTATATATGATATTACACTAGAATTATAATATACCTTTCTATAATTATTATTACACTCCATTAAGTATGAAATATAAATGAATGTAACGTTCATGCGTATGTACGACTTACCATCTCAAGGAACGGTGCATTTCATTTCTTACCACTAAATGTTATGTAATATTATAAATGCATGTATATACGAGATATATATGATATATATGATATCTACATCATGAATATAATTCTAGATATAATGAACCTTTGACCACTTGAACAACATGTAATTATAAGAAGTCCATTTTTGGATCAAGTACCATAGATCGAAAAAATGACCGTTATTAACATAAATAATTACATAATGTTAATAACATGGTAATAAGTGATATAAAAGGAATAATGAACTTGAAAAAGGTTATTAAGAATGTATAAATTAATTCAATTTTATTGTTTAGGAGATTAAAGAAGTGATCGAGTCAATTCGGACACGAGGTATGGGACTTCGTCTCAATCTCATTTCATTGAGACATATTCTATTTTATACACAACATTCTTTTATATGGTGTATGAGACCCTTTGACTTTTGCTTTTATTCAAAAGGAATATTTTTATATGAAGCGAAAAAAGGGAATTTTTTTTTCATACGTATGCGGCAACAACGACTTCTCTGCCGTCGTGTCCATTATTTGAGTTTCGGCTTCCTCTAAAAGCCATAACTTTTTTTTTAAAATGAAACATAAATATCATGTTTTTACTTTTCATTTATTTTGGTATTGAAAATAGTTTTGATAATTTTTTTATTATTTCAATGTGTTATTGTTATCTTGTGATTGAAATGTGGAAATGTTATTTTTCCTTTATGTATGTTTTATGTGATACGATTATGTTATAGTTCTTGGGAATTGTTTATGAAGATGGTTGGTTCTGTGATAAACTAAGGGAGGGTGAGCCCGATATATCTCTCTAATTCATTGGGTAACGCGAAGGGGTTAAACGCTAATGTTTCTCGGAAGATATTTAGGGGATATACTATGATGGGTATTCCAAACGTAACCATGAGGGTTACTCCCTATGTAAGAATGTTATGAATGCCTCAAGATACCTTTATGTCTTATGATTTCTATGATTTATTCATGATTTGATGAGGTATGTTAAAGTGTTTATGTTTTATGGGTAAAGTGTGATTTCATTGATTCTTATGTATACAAGGACTAATGTTTTCATTTCGTACTTTTATATCCCTTACTGAGCTTTTTATGTTCATCCCAAGTTTCTGAAATGTTTTTCCCAGGTCAAGGGAAAAGTACATGATGTGATGATAGTGTTGAGGAAGTGTTAAGAAAGAATCCATGTTTTATTTTAAATGTGTTTCCTTTGATGGGGAAAATGAATATTGTCTTTTATGTAACCACCTTTTTTAAATGTGGAATGTAATGCATGATTTATGATCTAATTCTCTAAAAATCTAAACCTGAGAAGATCCTCAATGGGTAATCTTGTAATAACTCAATATTAAGAAATGTTTAAGTCTGGGGCCTTATATATAAGTTAAAGGATATGAATCAAATTCAATTATTGTGATTGAATATATTGATTTAAATAAATTTTAATGAAAAAATAAGTATCATGTGAGGAATTTAATCCCAAATATAGAGAAACATTTATATTTCCATGATAGCTGAGATAATATTTTTCCCTAGTTTTAAATTCATAAATAAGACAAGTTTAATTTATCTCTCATGAAATAATAATTCCATGTGTTGTTGATGAAATTTGAAATCTATGAATTAAGAGAGTTCTCTACACTAGTTGCAATTGTGTTGATCTTATCCATTGATAAAAAAAAATGAGTGTGGATTAAATAGAGTTATGATATATTATTTGCATCCTAATTTATTTAATGGTTCCCAGATATGATATAACATATTTAATAACACTTTTTGAATAATTATAAAGAAATATAATAGATTAATATCATTTAGAGATGAAACCGATCATAAGTCAAATGAAATGTACTATGAATTTGGGTTGTATATATGACAATAACTCATCAACATTGATTTATGGTTATTTAGATCCTAATTAAATAGATAAATAATAGATAAAAAAGTTAACTTCTATGGGTTTATTTTTATTAGAGAAATATGTGTTCTATACTACTTCATGAAGTAATATTTTGTTACATTATATAAATCTAATACTAAATAGGTTTCTAAAAACAAATCTGTTAACCAAATATGGTTGAAAAATTCACATCTTGATATCATGATGGTAGATGTTTTATAACAATTTATTAATAGATTTAACATTTTAAGTGAAATAAAAAATAAATGGTTCATGTCAAGTAGTCAAGGTAGAAGCATATTGATATCAAGAAAAAAATTATTATGGAAAATAAGGATCATTGAGTTCATTTAACTATTATTTTTTTCAAACAAGGTTAATGTGTTAGATATTTTTATGAGTCCCCTATAGAATGTTTCCTTCCATCACAAGAGAGTAATGTAAATAAAACTCAAATTTTATTTTTAGGGAACATAATTTTGTGGTTTTAGAGAGAACCCTAATGGAATCACCATTCCATATAATTATATATACTGTATAAGACTCCAAAATATCAATATAAAATTTTATAAAATAATTTATTATAACACTGTATAGAAATTATGTTCCATTCTATGGATAGAGCCCACTTTTTATATACCATATTTAATTATTTATGTGAATTATTAAGCCATCTTGTCCCATGTATTGATGTACTGTTCCATATAAGTCATTCATTCACAAAACTTGGGGAATAAAATTTGACATTTTTTATTGATCTAAGATTATTATTCCTTAATTTTGTTAACTCATAGAAATATTTCATAAATTCTATTGTCATCCTCATTGATCCCTTAATACTCAAATAATAATTCAACTAGTCTTCCATGGATTTTATAAATAGGCCTATATATGTTATTTATTCTATTTTAACTTCTCTAGTAAGATTTTACTTGAAGAACCATGTGTTAGGTGATTTTGGATCCAAACTATATTGGGTATGATCTTCTAATTACTCTTTCATTTTCTTCTCACTAACTAGTTTTTCTTTAGGAGGAGACATATTACTACATGGTACTGACTTTGGGAGAACAACCCCTTTGAAGAGAGGCTTGGCATTTATTTATGTGACTTTATATTTCCTCACTTATCTGGTGAGCCTTGGTTTTGGAATATTATAATAGACCTTCTTATTTATGGTTTACATCAAATTGTTAACTAGATAACAAACCAAATCAAATCTCTAATTTTTTTATTTTTTTGATTCACTTAAAATTATTTATTACTTATACATTCAACTCACAATCAATTTTTTCTTTATATAAATCCAACTTCCCCCAGAAGATCCACATCATAGCATAAGAGTGTTTTAGGATGAAATTCTCTACCAAATTCCTTGTATATTTTCATTGTTTTTTTCACTCATTAATTACCTTATATTTATTAACAAAGATAGAATGGAAAAATGATATTATTAAAAAAATTAATAGACACTAGTTTCATTTTATAAGTCATAATTTTTGGTAGAAGTGGAAAATAAAATTTCCAGGATAGAGATATGTGAGGTTCTAGAGCTGAATCATGAATAAGTGATCATTAATTTATTAATTTGAATGATTCCAATTAATAAAAATGTTCATATTGAAGTTAACATAGGATATTCATGATGATTTTATGATTGGGAGAGTTTATAGTTATTAATTTTCATTGAAACGCCAATGATATGAATTGATAAAGTGGTGATGTGATTCAATCTATATCAAGACACGTTCAAAAAATAATGACACATACACATATATTTATAGTAATAACACAAAAAAATTATATACAATGGTATGGTAACACTAATCCCTTAAAATTAATGGAATTTTATTATTAGATTTCCTATTTAGTTTATTCATGGGGTTTAGAATTGATTCCATATTTTATTTATTGATAAAATGCTCAAACATGTGTTAGATGATATTTGGATTTTAGATATGAGGAAATTAAATTTTAAAGATAAATTATAAAGTAGTGTAGGGGTCTAGTTTTATCATTATAAATTTGAACTGGGTGAATTGTTCCACACATTTATGGGAAAGGACACAATTGATGTGTTAGTTACTCCTTGAGGGAACTGAGATAGCATAATGTCAAACCTATATCAAATGTATTTCATACTAAGATCTATCATAGATATATTATAGGGTTATAGTATTTTCATGATGTTCAGCCTATTTAGAAATGGTGTTTTTATAGTCCCAGATCCATGTGTGTTATGCCATAATGAAACCACTCATTTCAATATTGGTCGATTCACACAACAATTTCAAGGAAAAATTAATTATGTGATTCACGGAATCATTGAAATTCAAATAATTTAACTATAAATATGTTTCTCACATTGTGATATATCTTCTACAAATAAAGGTAGACATGTGTATATATAGTTATCACATCATAATAAATTACACCATTCTAAAATTAATGTTAGGATTCTTTGGTATTATTATCCAAATATATTGTATATGGGCATAAAAGTATAATAAAGGAGTTAAATCCCTTATATATAATTTTTTTATATAATTTGGGTTATGTCTTCCTACCTTACTGATGTTCATTTTGATATGATTCTATAAAAAAATAAAATTTTAGTTCCAAAATATTTTATTATCTGGTTTTGGAGAAGAACAAGGATACACATAATATATAAACTCTAAAGGCACCTGAGGTTTGAAGAGAGAATATTGATCAATAGATTGATTCTTTTTATTATCTATATAACTAGGGGTAAATTTATGTTTTTCTTATGCTTCCCTTGTTTTATTGATAATAAATTTTTTTCACTTGTATTGATATTAAAATTCTTTCACACTATGGATAAATAACATTGTAACAAGAGTCATTGAACCCTATATTTTCCCATGTGTTGTGAGTGTTCTTTCTCACTCTTTTTTTAAATAGAAGTAATATCCTATTAAATTTATACAAATCAAAACTAATCCTATTAAAAATTTATTTTAAAAACTTTCATGAAAAGTTATGTTGTCACACTAAATCAACACCAGCCTCAATAGTATGAATGGATTGATAATTATTCAAAAATCACTTTTATATAAAAGGCTCATGCCTCTAGGATAGTGATATAACTAACCAAATCTAACTATACCCATTATTATTTACTCATAAGAGACCCTAATTACAACATAATTCTAACTATAAATAAATATAAAATATAACAGACTTCTTAATTCATGTTTATAACAAAATACAATCCAATGGTAAGGAGTAAAAAAAATCAAACCTACCATAAAACTCAAAAAATACATATGTGAAATTTTATGTAATATTTTTATTTACTTTAAACAAAAACAAATAGATATTTATAAAATAAATCATACTTTCACTTATAACCATGTAGGTAATAATACTAAATATGTGAACAATTCATAAATTTATACATGAGATAAAAAATGATAAATAATTCATAATTAAATAATAAAACATTTTTAATGTAGACACTAGAAAACCTATTAAAATCACTTTAATAAAGTATAAAACTATAATATTGTCATTTAAATTGGTTTAATATGAAATAATTGATATTCATAAAATATGTGATATTTTATAAACACTTTTATTATTGAATAATAATCATTTTTTATTTTTTTTTAAAATATAATTAATATCTCATATTAAATTATAAATAAACAATTAATAACATCATCCAAAACTAGATTTTATTTTATTTTTTTAAATTAATGTCTAACTAATTCCTCCTAATATAAACATCTTATAAAAACATTTATGAATAACTAATAATTATATATGAATTCATTTATATTTCACCTAATTTTAATTTAACAAGGAAAATATACATTAAACCAAGATCACATCTACCTATATATTTCTTGTTTGTTTAAATCCACATCCTCTAGTGGATATATCTCAATAATTTTTTAAATATTATAATTTAATATAAAATTACAAGAAAATGTCTAGAACCATAATATAGTGTTCCAAGGGTAAAACTCCTACAACCGAAAACACTGTGCCTATCCTAAAAATCCCAATTTTTTGTTCATATGGTCATAAAATATAACATTACCTTTTTGGAATTAATTTTGAGTCACCATCCCATTTTCATCCATTAATTTTTTCAGAGTCATTTCTCGTATCCATTTTTTTGAAAGACATAAAAAAATAAAAATCGTTTATTAATATCTACTATGTTGTGGTTTTTTTATAGTGGTGGTAACTCTACCATTGTCCTTTACTAAAAATGGTATATGGAATCATCATACAATGCTATATTTCCCATTATTTTCAATACCACCCCAAAATTGACATTTATGGTACACTATGCTATGTTTGAAAAAATATAAGAACCCAAATTCTTGTTTTGAGTAGACTATATCATTTTCTAAAAAAACAATAAAAAATTAGTAATTTTAACTTCACATATACCATGATACCTTGATAACTACTTATTGTGCTTTCTATGGTCACATTATGTTCAAATAAACCATTGATTGACCTACTCGGATACAACTAATGGTTTATTGATGGATTATTATCATCCAAAACATAACATATGACCAAAATAACTCAAAAGATTATTTATATTTATCTATAAATTTTGAATGAATGATAAAATAATGAAAATTTTGACCAAAACAAACCAATCGAACTAATATTCAAATTGTTTCGATGACGATACATTAAGAACAATGTATAAATTCCTCCATTTTAATGTAACACTGAATATTAAGTATCTATCTGTACTAGACAAGTATTTCCCATAATCTATTGTTCTTTATAACCTTGAGTTCAATTTATTTTGAGAAATGATATCTTAAAATTATAATTCATGATGTTTTCTATCCATCGTGAAGTATCATACACAATTTATGATACTTAACTCATATTTTTATATTATTTAATTACAAAAATGCATAACAATAAATTTATTGAGAATTTATTAAAAAACTACAGATTTTTACTTTTTAAACATTATACTCAATCCATATATTTATTGTAGAATATCTAAAAAATAAGTTTTTTTGTCCAAACTACATGTCATTATCATTTAATGAAAAATAAAAAACATGATAGTTATTGGATTTGTAACAAACCAGTTATTTTTAGAAATAATAATTATCATATTTATTAATAATCAATTTTAATATTATATAGAGTTATAATGATTATAAGAATATAATATTATCTTTATGTTAAGATAAAAAAACTATATTTCTGTCCAAATTGAATAATCATGTGTTATATGGTTTTATTTACAATATTTATTTATAAATTATAAAATTTTAATTTATCAAAAAAAATATTTTTTAATTAATAATTTTAAAAATATTATAGTAATTTCTCATAATTTTCAGAGAAGTATTATTTTTTATTAAATTTAAAAAAATAACCATTCTTAATGAAAATTTATTTTCTTTTCAGTTATTTACATATTAAAATTATATTTTGGAATAGTTTTAAAATTTCAAAAGTTCATATTGATTTTAAAAAACAATTATTGTTCATGAAATGAATTTTATACCCAAATTTAGTATAAAACATTGTATACATAAATAAGAAAGATTTATTGAAAATAATTTTTGATCATGTTTTTTCATTTGAAATTTAAATTTTTTCCTAAATTTTTTAATGTTGAATTATGATAAATTGATTTTATATTTTTAATTAGTGGGTCTAAATTTTCTAAATTTTTCATTTTCTAATTTAGAAATCTTTATTATTAATATTTATAAATTTTGTTACCACGATAAATGGTAAATCAAGTAATTAATGTTTTAAATAAAATGAAAAGGACTATAAAATGATCTTAAAACATGACTTCATTTTATTGGATGTGTATATATCATCCATAGTCATCTGAAAATTTAATAAACGACCTTTTACATTTTAAATTATTTTTACCATTATTATATTTAAGTGAATATAAATTCAAAAAACCACACTCTTGATTTTAATAAAAATTATATATCTATAGATGGATAAATAAGGAACATGTTTAGTTATAGAAATTTTTTTGAATTTTAATGATTTTTTTTATAATTGGAATTCATTTTTATTTTTATTGAATAAGTAATTACCTTAAAAACATACACAACACTTCCATGATAATTATTTAATTAGTAGAAAAATAAAATAAATAAATTTAAAAATGTAAAAAATATTAATAAATAAATGAATCGTTAAGTTCTTTGATTTTAATATATAAATTAATAATTAGATATGTGTGAATTTTTTTGTGTTATAATTACTTTATTGTCTTTTATTCTTCAAATTAAAATTAAATGAATAGTCCAAAATAAAAAAATGGTATTTTATATTAAATTATATATTATTAAATTAATTAAAATTCTTAAAAATCATATTTTAAAAAAATTAATGGGATATGGCGTATCCTATCAATCGTGGTCTATTTATTGGCCTTTATTTCTTTTATAGAAAATATATTAACCCTTAAAGGGAAAACATTGATATCACTAAAATTGTTAAAATTGTTAATGAGCAGTAAAAAAATTGGTGTAAAAATGTGATCCAAAACTTGTCCATAATTTATTTTATTAGTTTATTTCAACTAATACTAATATTATCATCTAATCTTATAAATTTTTATCCTTTTATTCATAAAAATTAATTTATATTAATTTAATATTTTATGAAATTCAAAGAATACACATCCCTACTCTTATGAAATGAAAGTTCATATTATAGTATCTTCAGACCTTAAAAGAATTTTTGTTTTACAAATACCTACCAATATCCCTTATTTACTTCCATAATAATGTTTTATAATCCATTTTTAGAAAATAATACCTACCATATATTTCTTAAGGTGTAATGAAAAAGAGGCTAATCAAACAAGATGTATATTTCTTAATTAAGCGATTTTGGTTTATCTCTTATTCCACATACTTCATGTATTACATAACCATTTTTTCATAATAAAATAATTACCTACCATATATTTAGATTTTATTACATTAATTGCATAAAGAATATCCATTTCCCAAATCCATCAAATGGGAAAGGAATCCATCATTCACGTGTAAGGAAGACTACCATCTCATGAACCGTTGTAATTCATTTTTCACTAGCTCCTCCCATGGCTGATTATAATGATGGATTTAATGTATATTTATTGTATTTATTATATATTTATCATTATGAAAATAAAATATATCATTTAATTTCTTACAATTCTTTCATTAAAAAATGATGACTTCGTTCATGAATACATGTTTACTACCACCTCCAATAAGTGATGTCAATAATATTACATCACTAAATCACATGAATGATATATATAAGTATATTAAAAAAATGTATTTTTTAGATAATTATCATTATATAATAATAATATAATACTTATCTTTTTCTAAAATGATTTTTGAAACATATTAACATTAAAAATGTGTACGTACGGCCTACCATCACATTGATTCTAATATAGTTTATTTTTCATAATCAAATTTGAATTTTGTTTTTAAATTTATAATTTATGTATAGAAACTGTAATTATTTCATGATTATTATTATTGATATTATGTAGCATTTACTTATTTTACAATAGTCAACTCAGTAATTCTAGTTTAGAGATATGATCCAAATATAAACAAAAATACTAATTTAAACTGGATTGATTGAGTTTTTGATTACAACATGATGAGAGATAAAATAAAAGGAAAAATAAAATTGATACCATTCTCAAGAATTCAAATAATTAACATAATTTAATTACTCTAAAATATTTGGAACAAACGTGACGTATTGGTTTGAAGGTGATAGAATTCATTTTAAAAATACTCTTGTAAAGTTTCCCTTACAACTATTTTTATTAAATGTAAATATTTTTTTAAATTATTTTATTGATGTAATTTTATGGAAAATAATTAATTATAAATGAAATTTTATGTCTCTTTAAAATTTTCTTCAGAATAACTCTTTTTATGGAACTTGTTTACATTCTTCACACTGGAAAAAATTAATTTTCTATTTTAACATATATGGAAACAAAGACTATTTTAACCGCCATAAATTATATTTAATCTCATTTATAAGATTACATATTTTATTCATATAAAAACCAACCTTCCAATTTTTTTTTATTATTTTAGAAATGTTATCAAAGTGGAATCAATTTTATTAATATCCATGAATGTTATCTTATGGGAGAAAGGATTATTTAAAAAAATGAATTCATTTATGTGTTATGATTATATGATTGATTTTTTTATGATGATGGTGGGTTATATTATAATCCCAGGATGATTCGTTCTGTGATATCCCTCCAATGAGTTGGGTATGATTTATTTTTTAAGTTGACTATGATTTTAATTTCATGTATAATAATGTTGGTTATTTCTAGTATAACTATAATAGTTATTACAAGTGTAATCATGATGGTTACTCCATGTACAACGAAAATATTTTTTTTCATATATAAGATTGATATGAAAATTATATCAAAACATACCTAAATGTTTTATCTTTGATTTAATTTGGTTTAAAAAATATAATTATTTCTTAAAGCAAGATATTTATGTCATGATTAATTAAAATTATAATCTACTTTGAAAGGGTGAAAAATATATCTTTTTGAAAATGATTTTAAGATATTTTCATGACAGTGAAGAAAAAATTATGATTTGTATTTTAACATTAATATTTCTTATAAAATGTTTCATAAACATATTTGATTATGGAAGTAGATTTATTAGGAAAAAATTATTTTGAACACAAAGTATATTTTTAGAAAACTAATTTTCTATAAGTATTAATTTACCAACGATATATTTATTTCATTTTATTTCCGTCACTGATATTTTTTTCACATCTTGCATTTTGAAAATATTTTAAAAGTTTTTTAATATGGGTAAGGTAAACCGAAAATTCAATTTTAGAGTCATGAATATTTCTCGTGAAAATAATTCATTTATAATTGTAAATGTTTTATATTATGGGGAAAATCGATATTGACATGAAGAGTACACTTTGAGTTATATGTGATTTTTTTTATGTTTTATTACCTAATTATCTATAATTCTAAAACAAAAATATCCTCCAGAATGATATAAATTGAATTTAAGAATGAAATCATAGGATTATGTAATTTTTATGGATAGTTCCTTATAGTTGGTATCAGATACAGGTTTATAAAACATTACAGGTTAGGATAATGTAAATTTTATAACCTTGAATGATTCTACACTATAGTTAATTAAAAATGATATAACACATTAATATTACCATGTTTCATTGTCTAAATTATATTTGTTTTTCTTGGTTTTTTGTATAGGAAATATTGATTCTGTAGTAGGAAGCCACTAAGAGGAAAATATCCTTCCAAATCATAATCATGAAATTTTTAATATTTTAAATGGGGTGTATTTTTATAGTTATGGTTCAGTTTCTGCAAGGTATAAATGGTGGTGGAATCTATAATATAGAAAAACATGATATAAAAAAATGGAACATGTCAACAATGAAGCATTTTATGAGACAAAAACACCTTGTATTTAATAAATATTATGTCTTAGTATTTTCTGATGGATGGATAAATTCTCTAGAAATGATATTTAATGACATAAGATATTTATAGTATTAAATGGAAATTCATGTAATTCACCATATTTAAGGTGTAGTTGATCAATGGTTGAGAACGTTTTAAAATACTATGGAAATTTAAGAGATTGATAGTTTGGAAGGGGATTAATTTTAGAACTTTTTATTTGATAAATAATTACCTAAGACTATTTTTCATATGATAGAATAAAAATTATTATATTTGAGGAAGAATGATTAAAATAATGTTTCCTTATATGATGAAAAATTCACCCAACTCTAAAGGTTTGAAACAAATTGTTTTAGTGACCTTTATAGATAAAATTAAACTATTTTATATATGATTGAAACCGAGATATAGAAGGTCTTTTGTTTCTAAGGAATTTAAAATTTATGAGAAACTTGTTTGAGATGCCAAGAAAGTAGTTGTGGAGTTTTGAAATGATCATGTGTTATACAAAAATAAAAAGAAAATGAGGCTCAGATGATAGGAAATACGAAAGAACCCATCAATGAAATATTAATCTAAGAAAATTAATATTCCATTTTATAATAAGTTTGACAAAAATCACCCAAGGGATTTCCATATAAAATGTATAATATACATCTGATGTGGTATTTAAGGACCTATGAATCACAAAAAGAATTAAAATGATTTTATTAGTGGTAACTCTAATTTTGATAAGCAGAAAGTAATTTATTTTTAATTTCATGAGATGGGTTATTATGTATATGAGATTATGTGTCAATAAGTGAATTATGGGATGATGTAAGACGATAAGTATAAAGGCGTGGTGAAATCATTTTCTACTGCTTTATTATTTTTTGGGCCATCAAAGAATGTCAAAACATGTACATTTTGTGTTTATTTAGATTATTCTAATGTCTTTTTAGATTCTAGTACTACCATTATTTCCATTTTTAAGAAATTTTATGGAAAATTAGAAAATAAACATTGAGAAATGAAGCCCAAATTTATGGTGAAAACACATGGAGTAGTATTAAAGGAAAAAATTATAAGAACATTCCTATTATTTTATGTGGAAGTCCCCTAACTCAAAACATTCTTTCCCAAATAGATTTCTATGTTATTTTGGGTATGGATTGGATATTATCATAACATTATATGATAGATTTAAGAGCTAAATAAGTTTTTTTTTTAGAATTACTTTTAGTTTGTATACCATAATGAATTCATACATTTGATGACATATCAATAAGATGATAAAAATATGGAAATGAATGTTATGTTCTATATATTGTTGAAAATAACGAATGTGTTCAGATTAACAATTTTATAGTATTAAAATAATACTTGGATGTTTTTAATCATGAGTTTCATAGGGTTATAACTGATTGGGAAGCTGAATTGACAATTGACCTAGCTCTCGATTACAAGCCAATTTCAAAACAACCATATTGAATATCTCATGTAAAACATCATGAATTGAAAATTTAATTACATGAGTTACTTAATAAAGGATTAATTCATCCTAGCACATCACCATGTGATGTTATTGTTTTTTTAATTAATATGGTTCAAAGAAACATTTAATTTATTATAGATATTAAAAAAACATCTTTATTAATAAAATATATCATTTTCTTCATATCGATGATTTTATTGATTAGATCCAAGGATTATAGAATTGTTCTATGGCTGACCTATTGTCCAAGTACTATCAACTATAGGTAAAGGAAGATGAAATTCCAAAAAAATAATTTCAGACTATATTAGGGAATTATGAGTTAGTGGTTACTCCCTTTGTGTTAATAAATTCCCTCTTTGTATTTATGGATCTTATGAATAGAGTCATATATAAATATTTGAATAATTATTTAGTTGTTTTTATTGATGATAACTTTATTTATTAAAAAGGTTGCGTGGGTGACAAAAAGTATAAGGATTCTTTTATGAACCATGAACGAAAATAAGTTATATGAAAAATTTACAAAATTTTATTTTTAGATATAGAATATTTCATTCCATGGAAACATCATAAACATATATGTTATAATAGTTTATCCCACTAAACCTAATGTGGGTGATTAATGGATAATATCTCTAAATGTCAATAAGATTCATAGTCTTCTTGGATTAGTAGGTTATTACCGATGGTTTGTTAAAACAGTTTCTTGGTTTTATATTTAACTATCTATGTTAAAATAAAATAGATTTATATTCATCTAGGAAAAGTAAAGTGATTAATATTTCTAGTAATTTAGAAAAAGATTTTTTAATTCCCCAATTTTGGAAGTAACATCCGAAAAATAGTGAATTTTTTATTTACGTAGAGGGATTGTTGATAGTTCTAGGTTGCTTTTAATCTCAAATGATTGTATAATTGCTTATTTTTCACATTAATTAAAACTAAACGAGAGAATTATCCTTCTTATGACCTTAAATAAGATATTATAGTGATTCCCTTAAAATCATAGAATGATATTTTATATAGAGTGATTTGTGAAATATATATTAATCATATATGTTTAAATTATATTTTTACATTGAATGAGTTGAGTATGAGGTAGATAACATGGATAGAATTAATAAAGGATTATGATTAATTGATTAATTACCGTCTTGGAAAAGCAATCAAAGTAGGTGATGCTTTATGTAAAAATATCCTACATTATGAACTGTGTTATGTTTTGAAGATGACACATTGGTTAATGAATTCCCGAAATTTTTACTATGATTTTTTGATATAGTGACGTAGTTTTTTTTCTTCTGTTATTACAATTATCTCTATCATACAGAATTAAAAAATCTAAAAACTAAGATTGTGAGTTATAGGGAAAGGTAGAAATGGGTAAGATATGTAAGTTTCATAATTTTAATGTTGATAATGATTGTTTTTTCATATCTATAAAGAGATTATTTATGTCTTTTTATTCAAATTTAAAGATATTGTTGTTGAGAAAATCTCATAATTACCCATCTTCCATTCCCCCTGATAGAACTAATATGTGTAGAGATCTTACAGAGTATTACTGTAGGAATATAATGAAACGATATCTTGTTAATATTGTAATGAAATGTTTGACATATAAATAGTTTATAGTAGAATGAAAACTATCAAAGGTTATTATTCAACATTTTACAATACTATAGTGGAAATAGTAAAATATATCCATCGATTTCATTGTACAATTTCCAAAGTATTGTTGTGGTAATAATTTGATTATGGATATTGTAGATCGATTAACTAAACATTTGCTTTTCCTTCCTATTATTTATAATAAATCTTTAGATAAACATTATTGAATGAGACTTATAGATATATTACAAATACATGGATTTATTCTATCTAATATATCTGAATATTATCCTAGTTTCACATTAAATTTTTTTGAATGGACTTTAGAGTTCATTTGGAATTGAATTAAATTTCATTATATACATTCATTATCAATGTGATAGATAGTCCGAGTGAACGATTCTGAATTTGTAAGACATACTTCATTATGATTCAATCGATTCACCATGAATATGGGAATAATTTTATTAATTAGCTTAGTTTTGTTATAATAACACATTTAATTCTAGTATACAAATGAATCCTTTTGAGGAATTATATGGAAAGTAGTGTCAGACTCTATTTTCTAATGAAGTTAGAGAAATATAGTTGATGGGACCAGAGTTAGTATAAGAAATGGAAAATAATGTAAAGTTAGTTCATCAACTTATGGGGATATCTTAGAGAAGGTGAAAAATCAATGCAGATAACTAGAGGAAATATGTTTCGTTTGAGGTATGAGTTCTTGTTTTTCTTATATTGGCTCCACAAAAAAATGTTATGAGTTTATGTAAAAGGGTAATAATTTGTATTCATATTATTAGACCATATAAAATCCTATAAAAATATGGATCAATTTATTATTGAGTGGACATAAATCCAATTTTATCCCAGGTATGAATTATTTTTCATTTTTTGATGATATGAAAATATGTATCAGATTCATCAAATGTTTTGAGCCCTGAAGTGGTTATTTTGGAAGAGAAAATTTCTTATGAAGAAATAACTATATAGATTATTGACCATATATAGAAAGTGATGTGGAATAAGGTAGTTCATTATGTAATGGTCTTATGGAAAAACCATATTGTTGAAGAAGTAACATGAGTATCTGAAAATGATAAAACATAAAGATATACTCATATGTTTTATAAGTGAATATAATTCCATGGATGTAATTTAGAAATGGGTAGAAGAATTTAAAAACCCATTTATTGTTATAATAAATAATTTTATGTCTTATTAATATAATTTAGTAGTATTTTATAGAGTTATATTCTTTATAATAATATGCTAAAATTTTCCAGTAAAATGGAAAAATGTTTTATTTCTAACCAAATTGGGTTTTCATGTATTATATATTTCTATTTAAAATCATGATTCTACAAGTAAATAATTTTCATTTGAAAAAATTGAACTCCATTTTTGGATTTATCATTTCAAAATTAAATTAAGAATTTGTTTTGATAATTTTCATTAAATATTTATTTTTTGTATAAATACAGATAAATAAATATTTTTATTGAAAATTATATTTTTTTAAACTATTTAAAATGTCAAATTCTATTTTGGATTATTTATAATATTTTATAAGTTACTATTCAGTTAAAATAATCCACATATGGGTTTTTAAATGAATTTTATACTTTAATTTTGTATCAAAACATTGTATACTTGAAAAAGAAATTTTTCTATAAACCCATTTTTCTTCATATTTTCCTTGTATAATTTTAAATTCAATTTAAATAATTATATGTTTTCAATATTATAAAATGGATTATATATGATATATCCTCAATTATTCGTTTTGAATTTTTATATATTTTCAATTTTTATTTTTTGGAATTATAAATAGTGACCTTGTAAACTTTTTATTCGGGTAAAAGTTACATTGGGTAATTAAAGATAAAAATAAAATAATAAGGACTATAAAATGACTTTAAAACATGATTTAATTTTACATTAATAGTATATATAATCAATAATAATACAACAATCAAATATATGAACTTTTTTATCTTTTCAAGATTTTTACCTTTGAAATATTTAAGTTAATAGAAAGCCATAATTTTCACACTATTGATTTTAATAACTATAATATACTAAATATATATAATAAAAATGATATGTTTGGTCATAAAATTTAAATTTAAATGTATATTATTTTATTTATCATGGTAATTTATTTTTAATTTTTAATAAATAAAATTATATTAAAATTTTACCCAACACAGACATGATAATTATTCCATTAATACAAAAATTAAAGAAATTTTTTTAAAAATGATAAAATTAATTTTATATGAATTACAATTTATGGAACATTTTTTTGATAATAATAACATAAGTTAAAGTTTTTTCATCCTTTATATTCTAATTCATTTATTTTATTTTATTTTTAAAAGTCAGATTAAATGAATAGTCGCAAAATTGACAGTCATGTTATTTTATAACCAATGATAATTGATTAAATTATTTAAAATTATAAAATTTTTATCTTCATCTAAGTAAATGGGATATTGTTTTTGAAATCCTACATGTTCCATTTATGAGACTTGTTTTCTTTTATAGTAACTATATTAACTAGTTAAGTGTAGAAAACATTGATATCATTGTAACTGTCAAAAGGTCTAATGGAGGATTAAAACAAAAATATGAGTGTAAAACGTTAATTGAAACATGTAAAAATATTATTATATGACACTATTTAGACACATACACATCTTATCTACGAATAATATCTATTTTAATCTATTTTTACTTGAAATATAATTTATACTAATTTAATATTTTAAAAAATTCCAAGAATGTCTCTCCCCTCTCTTATAACAGGGAACTACTTATTCTCACTTATTCACACATAATAGAATTTTATTTTTTATAAGACCTTTCTAAATACATTATTTAAATCCTTTATAAAATAAAAAAATATTTTTTATGGAATGAATCAAACAGTAGAGGTCTTAAGGTGTAAAGAAACAGAGGTTTTCTGAAGAAGTATTATTATTAACATAGAGTTTTTGTTTTATTTCTTCTTCAACCTCCTTGAAATATTTCATAACCAAGATTATATAAAAAAAATACAATATCCCATATACTGAGATGTTATTATGTTTATGACTTGATTTATTTTAATTTTATCCTTTATAAAATGGCAATGCAATGCATGGTTTGTGTGTAAGATAAACTACTGCCTCACAAACCATTATAATTTGTTTTCCATAACCACTTCTCATTGAAAGTTATAATGATAGATTTACTATATATATATATTATATTGAGGAAATATTTATCATTCCTAAAATAAAATATATCATTTATTTTGTTACCATTAAATTATATAAAAACTATAATGTCCTTCATGCGTACCTGTTGACTACCACCTCCATAAAGATATGTAATTCATTTTTCTTAACCACATCACCAAGATGATAAATATATTAAAATTTAAAGATATTATATTGTATTTATTATATAATTATCTTTATGTAATTTTAAAATATTATGTAACTTCCATGCATATTTATCATTGAAAAATGGAAATGTCACATATGCCTACAAATGGCCAACCATCCCCATAATTTTAGCATAGTTTATTTTTTCATAAGACTACTTCATGATTGGTATTAAAATTAAAAATAATGTATAAATATTTTAATTATTTCATTAATATTAGTATTTAGATGATGGAAAAATTACTAATTTCACTATATCCAACATAATGAATCCATTTTACACATATGAGTTGAATATCATCAAAACATATAATGTAAATTTAATTTATTGGGAAATTTATTGTATCATGTAAATAGATAAAATAGAAGGAGTAATAAAATTGAGTTTTGTTCTAAATAATCTAAATATTTAATGTAATTTTGTTATTTAGTATGATAATGAACGTACATATTGAGTCGGGCTCAAGGTAATGGGATTTAATTTGAGAATACTCTTTTAATGTTTCCCTTCAAACACTTTTTATTCCATATCCATATTTCCAAATTTATCTTTCAGATGTATTTATTTGGATATAAATGAATTATACTGCTCATTTTATGTCCCCTTCATTGTTTTTTCAAATTCAATCTTTTTACAGCACATTTTGAATTTATTTACAAAAACAAATAGCAATGTTCTATATTGACATATATGGTGGAAATGAATTTTTATGCCAAAAAAGATATTTTCCAATTTTTTTTATAATATTTCATGTTTTATTAAAATAAAAAACATATTTCCCTATATTTTCACTATATTAGAAAACTGCTTTTTAAAATGAATGGATATTTCAATTTCTGTAAATTTTTTAATGTGGGTGGAAATATTATTGGGAAAACTGTAATATTTTATGTATTATGATTATGTTATTGATCTGATAAATTATTTGCGATGGGGGTGGTTCTTTTATAAACCAAGGAAGTTTGGTTCTACGATATCCCTTTAATTCATTTGTTAATATTTATTTTTTAAATTTCACCATGTGGGTTATCCCAATTATAACAATGATGGTTATTTCAAGTGTAATTGTGGTAGTTACTCCATATGTAATACTAACAGCTACTGTTTATACAACAAAGATAGTTATTCTAGGGAGATTCTATTTGGGGAGATGGAAAAAGGGGTTACTCTTTAAATTTTTTAGAGTCTATGGTGATTTTCCTATGGAAGCCAATTTGAGATCTCCAAATTTGAATCTAGCGACCATGTGTTCCCTTTATATGGTAATTGTTCATTATAGGATAACCTCAGTTGATAAAGGTGGGTATATTTGGCCTCTTTTAGATATTAATCCTTAGGTCATATCATCTTAAATGGTTCTTTAGATATTCTTAAAGCTGTCTTATAATCCATTTTATAAATACTAGATATGAGTAAAAACTCTCTTATTGTGATGCTTACTCTGCTTAAAGGTGATAAACCTTGGATACTAAATGATTTAGCTCATAATGTTTCATAATTTCAACGATATTAAGATTTTAGGAGAATTTTCATTGGTCACAAGTTTTTCTATTTTTTATTTCCCACAAAAAACATAAGGTTTCATAGTTGGAGTTTTTGATCGCTTTACATAAAGACTTACACTATCTGTTTGAAGAATGGCTTCTAGATTTTAACATTTCAAGTGTTATGAACAATTTTTCATTGGATTGGATTATTATTTACAAAAAAAATTTAATCATATAGAACTCAAAAATCCTACAGGACATTTCCACAACAATAGGAGTTACATTAAAACTTGAAAGAGTGGATTAAAAGGTTAGATTCCATCATTTCTCGAGAATAATGGTAGAGGTGAATCTTAATGTTGCACTCTTCAAAACATTGATTCATTATACTCCTTTTGATGATATTAATCTATGGTTTTAGTATGAGAAGCAACCCCTCTGTTGTATATATTGTAATGTGACTGGTAATTCTTAGGAGGTTTGTCATGGGAACATATCTTCTACAATATTTAATTTTAAATACCACCAATTTAAATAATCCAGTAGAATGAACAAGAGTAAGACTTTAATGGAAGTTATATTAGTGTAGATTTGTGGGAAGGGAGATCTTCCTATTGCAGGTCCATCGCTAATTACTTCCAAGGATATGATGAATTTGTAAACTTTGACTAGGAATCAAGTAGATCCCCAATCTACAGAGAGCCTCATTAATCTAGAAATATTCACATTAGATGGGTTGATTCATAAATTCCAAATCCTTTTCTAAATGTTTCTACTATATCCTAGGATGAACTAGTGTTAAATAAATACATCTCCAATATTAATGTAACCGGGGACGAACGTGGTGTTATTGAATATAGAAATACAAAAAAAGTAACATTAAGAAAAACTAACTGATGAACTCCAATTATGGTATGGGAACATATTGGTTTCTTCAAGGAGTCTAAAGGTTTAATTGAATAAGGATTCATCTTTTCAAAAATAGATATCAAATGATATGCCTAGTCTAGTCTCTCAACTTATTGATCCAATTATATTGCTTTATTTAGAAAATATAATTGAGTAACTTGGATTGGTATCCTCTATACCAGTAGAACGTAATGTTGGATTTAAATATTGTTGTGGATAGTGGATTACTATATTATGTGTGATCTTTTCAACACCTACATAATGAACTCATAATGAATTTTGAAAATATATTTATAAAGTTATTATAACTCTAAGTACGAATTGTTGACACAAAGAAATGCCATAATGATTTATAAAGGGATGAGGTTTTCTATTTCCCTTAGTTTTGAGTATCCTATTAAGGGATATGATAGGTATAAAAATACTTCTCTCAAAATACGAATGATCCTTCTGAAATATATGAACAATAAGTGATTTATTTATAATCATCTTGTGATTGATTATATGGGGACTCCCTTCACTCAATTCAATCAACAGGAGTCTCTCTTGGATAAAATTACAAATATAATGTTAGAAATCCCACTATTCAGGTTATTAGGTATATACTCTCAGTAATTAGTAAAGGGATAGAATGTTTGAACATCTTCTGGTGAAACAAGACCATCCAAGGTTGGGCATATTCATCATAAAGGTAACATTCATATTCATAATTCATTTCATCATATTGAGATACATAGTAATGGGATGAATGTACATAGAAGTGTTTGTTCTTATAAATATAAATAAATGAGTGTTTCCTCTAATGATTAATATATTTATGATCATGGGGAACCATTTAAATGGGTTAATTCATATCGAAGATGATGAAATACTCATTGTCGGGTTGGGTTAGTGGAATATCACAATATAACAACTCACTATATCGTCGTCTAATTGGTATGGTGTGAACATGATTTACTATCTCCTTTGGCATGTGTTTTTATACCTTTTTTGTGTCTTTTTATTTATTAATTATGGTAGATTGTTGTCCGACCCCTTCCATTATTATCTTGTTCTAAGTTTTCTATTTTCATTAAAAGTTCTTTGACCCTGGCCTATATAAAAACAATATGGTTATTCCCTATGTAACTGTGATTTTAAAATGATGTCATGTGTTACCTATAAGTTTTATAAATTATTAAAATTGTATTTTTATAGAATTCATATGATTTCTCAAGGTAATATTATGATCTTTTGTTTAAAACAATGTATATGATACATACTATTGTTGAAAGTTATAAGTTTCTCAGAATGTATTTATGATATTTTTATTATTTCAAAGAAACTATTATGAGTTTTAATTTTCCTATATAATTTCATATGAAATTTTCTATTATAAAATTTGGTTGTGATGTTTATATTACAAGTAATAAAATTTTTAGTTTCAACCAAATGTTTATTTAAAAAGGATATTTTTTATAAGTGTTCTTGTAATAATGGTTTCTTTATTTCTTTTTATGGTAATTAATCATATTTTACTATTCCTAACATTTTAAAATATTTATAAATGGATTTAAAAATGGGTAAGGAAAATTAATAAGTAATTTTTATATTCAATGTTATTTATCATGAATAGAAATGATGTTTTGTTTTGAAACTTTTATATTATGTGAAAAATGAATACTAAGTATAATTTTCCACTTTGTAATATATATTTTTTATGTTTGATTTGTGACAATATAATGTAAAAATATAAACCAAAAATATCTTCAAGAAGCAAGAAAATGAAATATTTACTAAAAACTCAGGATTACGATGTTTTAGATCAGTTCCTTAAAATATGTGTATATGAACGATTCACATATGTTATCAAATGAAATAATAATTCCCTACAAGTAACAGCAAGACATAATTTCCTATACTATGTCATGCGGCCTAAATTGATAGATCACATGAGGATCTAAACCACTACACTTATGTGGTTACTTTTTTGAAAAAATTTAAAACACTTCATGGAAGACACAAAATATATTAAATGATATAAATAAATTTAAGGGATGAGAAAACATAATTAATATTACATATTTGAGATATCTTATAGCTAAAAATAATATTTATTTCATGAATATTGAAAAAAATGTATGTCAAACATTCATTGAAATGTTATCATCTTTAAAATGAAATATTTAGGACGGAAAAAATTTAAGAGAATAATTACTATTCAACAGAATATATAAGCAGTAAGAATTTAGTTCTAAAAAAATGAATACTCATGATTACATATTTTCTAACATTTTCAAAGACAGAGAAACATAATATTTTTAAATTCTTAGATAATCATTCTTTTGTTTACTTTTCTTTGTAATGTTTTCATGAATGGGATTTCAAAGAAACCTATATATTTTTCATTATATTTTTTTAGAATTCTATGTGACTAATAAAATGCTTATAATTTTATAATGGTATAATTGTAATAAAGGGTGATGTTTTGATTTTTGGAATGTGAATTTCTTGTTTTTGAACATTATATTAAAATATAAAAATGTTTTTTCCTTATGATGTCATAATATTTACTATTTTACAGGACCAATATTTCCCCCTTTTTATTGATCATATAAATATGTGATATTGAAATGTTATTTGATGTGATATGGATTGTAAATGGGATTTTTT
Organism: Viscum album; assembly: GCA_963277665.1. Lineage (NCBI taxonomy): Eukaryota > Viridiplantae > Streptophyta > Magnoliopsida > Santalales > Viscaceae > Viscum > Viscum album. The sequence continues at coordinate 231,548,026 of OY728157.1, read as the reverse complement.
CCTTTAGAATGTGTATAAAAATTGAAAGATATATTTATTTTTATTTTTATTCCTTGAGGGTTAGGTAATGAATAAATATTCATCTGAATCCTTAGGTATCTATGCATACAAATTGTTATGAGTGATAAACTAGTGATACTACAATATTAAAATATTATAGTTTATAATATTATAGTAGTTAGGGGATTTTCTTTCTTGAGATATGGGGTTATCTGAGGGAGTGTCATTTATAAAACATTAATGAAATAACATGATTATTCCTTATAAGTCATGTTCTAGGATGAATACCTAGGCCGTAAGTACTTATTTAATGATATGAGAGGTCTAATGTAAATGATAACTTATTCATGGTGTTTCTTTACATACTAAATCTATTACTTATAAATTATTAAATTATTTTTTTTGAAAGAAAAGGTGAAAAAAACTCACATATAAAATCTAATTAAAGAAAAATATTTTCATTATATAATTATTTTCAAACTATCATTGATGGTTTTAATAATAATAATAATTGTATATAATCAATATTAGTATCCTAATATTCATGTACTCATATAACACACACATTCATTACTCTTTTTATAGACATGGTTTTACTTGTTTTATGTGATATAGAAAAGATTATAACTAAGAGGTGTGACATAGTTGTTGTAATAGAGCTATTTAGATGATTATGTAATTTAGGTGACCAATTTTAACATGTATATTTATTCTATTCTTCTTTTGGAGTCATTTACTCATTTTTAAGTGTATTATGTATAGGTTTATTTTAACTATTTCTATTCATTTTGTTTGATTATATATTTTGAGATAGGATGTATAATTTTTTTCACATATTTATTAAATCCTTCTTTTTTATATTTTTACTTATATATTAAAATAATAGTACTTCAGGGAAATTATGATAAATGAACAATAATAGAAGAATTTGTAAAGAAAATTTTTTGTTTCAATTTATATTTCTTTTAATAGTGAATTTTTTTCTAATATTTATATTTCAATCCCCCCAATACTTGTTCCATTAAATTTTGTTTGAGAACATACATTAGGATTTTTATAAAATCAATCTGGGTATAAAGATATGAGGAATAGATCCAGTTTATTAAAAAATGGTATTTGATACTTCATTGGGTATGTCATTTATAAAGTCAAGGTAGATAATAAATAGGACTATTGAAAATTAAAGGTTATTAATTCTTTGTATGTATATAAAACACTTAATGTAATGGATCATCAGTTACATTGGGATATTGGAAAAATTATATTAATTTTATCCTTTTTAATTAATTATTTTTTAGTTAATTTGATTTTAATTTTTGTATCAATTTCTTAAGAGATGTTATGAAAAAGGTATAGTTTTTTGAAGAAAATTGGTAGAAATATAGTATTTAATTGTTAAAGTACATAGTAAATATACCATTTATAGAATAATAAAAGTAACTTAGAGGGGGTGAATTAGGTTTTTAAAGTCTGATTCTTGATCCTTAATCCATGCATACCTAAATATTAATTAACGAAAAACCCATTTTTTTCAAATAAATTTCTTATATTCATATAAAACTTTTATAGTTATTTATCACTTTTTTTAGATTAATTTAATGGATATTGATGATATGTTTATGTAATTTTATTAATTTATAGATTCATGTTTTAATTATTGAGTTTTATATTATGTTTTTTTTAGTTTTCTAATACTTGTTTATTATATAATTATTCCTCCCTAAAGTGTGTTTATGAATCATAGAGAGTGAACTATGAAAAATAATCAACATATAAACCCTAAAATTTTAAATAATGTGCTTGATTTTTTCATTTTTAATATCAAGACTATGGTCAATGAAATTTATTAATGTTCATCTCTAATAATTGTCCATGACCAAGTGTACACTAAGAAAACCATCTCTATCTTTTACAGTGTTAAATTAAAATATTGATCCATGATTGAATTGAGAAAATTGAATGAAATATTTATTCTATCAATAATACTGATACTGCCAATATAAATTCAGTTATATAATTTCTTAAGGTTTTGAGAAAAATATGTTGGTAATTTTTAGTGTGGGAAAATCTATATAAAGTGTTCATCAGAAATTGTTTTAAAGTCATGTTCAATCAATATTTTTATCCAAAAACAATTAATGTAGATAAATTCAATGAATTATTATACCATTAAGAATTTAATAACATGGTTAAAGATTATGAAATTTGTTTTTCATAATTAATCTTGTTCACCCTAAAGATTGTTTAGATAGGAAATTGAGTGAATTGAGATTTTAATTAATAATTTCACTAGATATTAGGTAAAAAGACTTTCTTTTCTATATTGTCTTATATAATGACCTGATCAAAAAGGAAATAATGAATGATTCTGATATTAAATTTAATAATGGTATGGGAGATGATTCTGTTATGGATCATGGACTCCAAATTATATCTTTTTATCAGATGTGAATTTTTAAGGAATCTTTATGAGGATGCAATGATAATATTCACTGATTTCCTTACCCATGTTTCATCTAGACACATGGCTTTGGTACACTACTATTATGGGAATATAGGAGATTCAAACCATAATTTTAATGACATTTTCATGAAATTTAATTAATATTGGAGGGTAGTCCATCTACATAATTTTTTAATGATTTTTCTTTATATAGAATCAAGAATGGATCTTCGATTCCAAGATATTCACAATTATAGTTTAATGCATCTTTGGTAAATGTGACCGACCCTTGAAAGTGTAAAAAAATATTTACATGTAGGCCAACTCATACCCTAATAAGAAATCAAATTTAATGAAATAATCTAGATTATTATTTTTTAACAATCATGTAAAACCAATTATGCAACCCAATCACCCATAGTTCGTGTTCCTATGATCATTTATTCTTCTATTGTTATGACTAATTAGTAACATACGGCTTGAATTTTTTTAAAAATTATAATGTGGATAATCATTGTATTTTAGTTGCTGATGTGATGTATTATGTAAAATAAACCACTACCCTATTGGGAAAGAATAAGGGAATGAGTTTAAATAATCTTCTTATCATATGGTGATCTCTTATACTGATGTTATATGTGCCTTTATATCCAAGATCAGGATTTATTTGACCATATTATTAGTATATAATGGATGGTATATTTTAATTCCCATACATATATAACTAATTTGATGATCATGCTTCTAAAACCTAATGGGATCACCCACATCATCCATGGGGATGAAGGATCTATGAACTAGTAAAGGAGGTCCTGTTGTTTAAGATATTGTCATACACTCTTTTCAACATCCATATTTTCATTTGTATTTTACTAAGATATATTCTATTAACAAACTTCTTGTTATAGTTTTCTAGTACCCAATGTTATTTTCCAATGGTTTCTCTATATAACCACAAAAGTGGAGGGATGGATATTCTATTAAATTGCTTCCGGGTATGATCACTGTGTATTTATCTTATTATTGAGTGGCTCTAGATAAATTGAATGAATTACAAAAGTACATTGAGTATATTTACTGAAAGGGTTTTATATAGAAAAACGTATCATTATGGGATACTGCAGTTCAATTAACAAAGAAGCCTAATGATAAAATTCAACTTTATATCAATTAGAAAAATCTTAACTAGAGGACATCAAAAATTAATACACATTACTATGAAATGAAAATTTAATATACCAGTCATAATACTCGTCCATCATAGCCACACCAGTATGAAAAAAGATATATATATCATTTTTAAGCTCTATATAAATGAATAAGTTCCATAGTTATCATACATCAAATGATTAGAATGATTTAACTATTATTACAAAATAAAAATATTGAACTAGAATAAACAACATATAACCAATCCCATATCTAAAAAATGAAATTATAATATAAATTTGTATATAATAATTGGGCCTCTACGAGAAAATAAAAAAATGGAATTAAATATTAATTTAACTCCATTTGTTATGTTTCCAATCAAATATTCCATGTCCCCGGTAGATCTATTACTAGTATAGTGGCCCATTTATAATAACAACATCTTCAATCAAACCTAAATGATATATAATGGAATAGAAAATCTATATACACATTAGGTGTGTACGTAGGGTTTCAGTGAAAGCCTAGTAGTATCCAACCAATATTATATTAATTCTTTTTAATTAAAAACCTTAAATTATAGTTTGAAATAAAAATACAAAAAATAATATTTTAAATTTTATGAAAAAAAACTTATAAAATATCATTTAAATAATGGTTTTTTTAGGAAGTAGAATATAGCATCCCTATAATAATCCAATCCTCACTCATTCCCATATTCACCATTTGGATGATAGTTAGCGAAAAATCATAAAAGTGTTGGTAAATCCACTAGACAAAATGGGATTCAAATCTAATGGTGATACCCTTATTATAGTTTCCTAAGTGATATCATAACTAGATTAAAATATATAAAGGTGAATCATAACTAGGAGGATTTATATTAAGGGTTGTGACAGCATGCATTTATAAGGTAATTGTTTTAAAAACTCCCATAATAACCCAAGGAATTCCAAAATAGTATTCATAATTAATGAGTGTTATATATTTCCCAAAAATATTCATAAAAATCCATTAAAACATTGTAAAATCCATCCATAAAAAATAATTTATAATTGAATTTTTGTCCAAAAAATATTTATCACATAAAGTGTTAAATAATTATGTAAAATCACATTTAATATTTCAAAAATAACTGTATCCATACCAATCCATTATAAAAAACTATAATAGATTATTTATAATTCATATAAAATAATGTCACTTATATGCCTTTCATTATCTCATGAGAAAATATCAATGAAATTTTTTGACACACATTAAATGTAAGGAATTTATCATACTAGTGTATTTTTTATAAAATTATAAATCAATTTTGAAACCATAATCATTATAACAATAATATTTTAATGTATCCTTTAGAAATTAAAAAATAGGTCAAATCATCTATGTTGTATCTATTTTGATAAAAATAAAACTCCTCGTACTTCTATTAAATACATTATATGAAACATTATATATGAGAATAATTAATTTTACAAAATATTTGAAAGAAAGTTTTAATCTAATAAAAATTATATAAAAAATAAAATTAATTTATAAAATCATTATAAAAAATTTCAAAAATTATTTTATTATTCAAATATCACATTGAAAATTCAATCGTTCATGATTTTATAAAATAAATGTATAATGACAGATTCACCTTCCAAGAATGGAAGAATTTTCTATTCCATCCCCTAAATGATTATAGGTAATGGTTAGAAAACTTATTTATATCATCTTGATAGAAAAACCCACATGTTATTTTGGGGTTTGGACTTCAAATAAAAAATCCCAATTTATTCTATAGACCAAAGATGAGGAATGATAATAGAGATATATAACGAATAGGGTTCAATGATAATGTGGATAATAAATAGATACCTTGATCATTATATATAAATCGTTATATTGAGAATCCATGGAGATGATTAATTGAAAGTGATTATAAAATAAATATACTCTTATATTATCTTGTACGGTTCTTAGTGAAGAGAAGATTTTTCCCCTCATAATAATAATAATAAAAATAATATATAATATTCACACACAGTCCTAGATTTATATACTCAATTTTAATTCCATAATAATAAAAATTATCATTATTATTATTATTATTATTATTATTATTATTATTATTATTATTATTATTATTGTTGTGGCCTCAGTCACGAACCTTCACTCTGAGGTGAACCAACCAAATAATGTCCTCGGATGAAATCTTGTAAAATGAAATCAATATTTTATTAATTTTATTTCTATAAATTAGAGTTTTATTATTATTATTATTATTTTCCCTTCTCTATTAAAATATCAGATTTATCTAACAATTTCTTTCTTAAAGTTCATTGACACCCTGTGTCTAGACACCCAGTTTTCACAATTGTGTAGGTTATCAAGGTTTCAACCATAAAAAAAATTAATATATAAGCATTTTAAATTATTGGTCTAATTTGATTATAATTAGTATTATTATCTAAAATCATGTTTAGATCATATTTTTCTTAGAAGGTGAATTTCATAGATATCAGTCAAGAGGAACATGGTATTTTTTGGGATGTACTATAGATGTGACTAAATACACATTGTATTTTTGACATGATGTTTAGCCTCTAATAACTTTTATCTATTTGTGTCACAAGTACCATTTGATTCATCTAATTAATCCATCTTTATTGTTTTCAATTTATAAAATCATTAACCAAACTACCAAAATAGATTCAATTATATTGAAATTATCTTGGCCCTCAATGTTTAGGAAATACATTGAGGTTAATGACACTACTAAACTATCCTCAGTGTCATACATATACCTCAATTTTCATTATTATTGTATTCATCATCGATATTTTTTCAATTGGTTTTGGGTGGGTTGGATGTGATGATTTTAATATTTTAATGTTTTAAATCATATGAAACGTTTTCACAAAGATAGTGCTAACCATGTAAAAACCATACATCAGCCGAAAATTTCCAAAGACACATTTTGTATTGTTGTAAAATGGATTCATAAACCATGTAGTCAAACTATGTGGGCGACAAGTTGAGTCAAGATAGGGATTCTTGTTTAGAACATGGTTCGGTAAAAAAAATATCCAAACCGTGCGACATACTAAGATAATTAAAAGGTTCAAATTCTAATTATTTACATCTCTCCATTAATCCCCAATCGACACCATTATCGTCACTCAACAAATATTCCAAAAGAGGCACTTAAGTACACCTCCCTTTCTCTCCCACTCAATTTTGAGGGTTATATCCCTCATAACATGGAGGTTCCCCTGAGGTAAGGTCTTTCTCCCTCTTCTCATCATTTTTTTCCATCATGATCATGGCTAGGTTACATCTTTCTAAAACACTAGCGTGAGGGTTTGAACTAATTTATGGATTTTATTTATTGTTAGGGATTTGTAGATTATCTCAGTTGTTTTTATCTTTAAATATTTTATTTTTAATAAAATATTAATTTCATTTGAGGTAGGTAGTTTCATGAATTTTTTATTTTAATTATTCGCCCTAAATTATTGAGAAATATATATTTGTTTTTACTAAAATTATGGTTGTTTTTGAAGTTTTAAATATTTTTTTAGGGAAATTAATTAAGGGTAAGATTTATGATCTTGTTTTTAAGGAATTGGTTGTATTCCATATGTTTGATAAAATACGTTAATTGGTTTTTTTGGATTTTCACTATTTAATTTATGATTTGGATTTTTTATTATTTAAATAATTATTTCATGGGATTGAGGTGTCATTTGAAGTTGGTTACTATTTATTTTGGGTTTTGGTGGGTTTTCATTATTTCATCCATATATTTTATTGAGTTTCATGAAATTAATTTCCTTCTTTGTTTCCTTGTTAAGTACTACGGATATAGATATTTATATATGTATGGAAATTCACACACAAACACACACACATGAACAAACACACACACACACAAAATGATATATATGTATATATATATATATGAATATGAATTGATAGATATATGTTTATAGTTTGAAATATATTTATATATATGGGAATTCATAGTAATGATTTATCTAAATTTGGATTCTTCAATTTTTATCTTTTTTTTAATGTGACATAATTTTTCCCAAAATGATACATTATCAAAGGAACTAATCTGTTATTTTGGATCATTAAAAAGATATTACAAGTGGATGTTCTATTGGAATGGTATTTATATTATATTTTTCAATTAAATAACTAGTTTCAAATGAGTGGCTCAGTTGAAAACATTAGAACATTTCCAAATAATAAATTCACTATAATAGAAGCCTAATGTGATTATGTGATTATGATGTATTTTATTTAAAGAGGCTATGCACTAGTAAGTCTATGGATTTGAGACTTCATTATGTGATTTTTCTATACTGGTTATGTTTTTTTAGTAGATTGACGTGGGTAACCTCTTACCACAATTATTCTCAGGGAGTCGAGGTTTCTTACTAGGGGATGATAAATTGTTAATATTTAGTCCCAATTAAATATAATAGATCAAGTATGGTGTCAAAATCCATCAATGAGTTCCACTAATAATTATAGGTTAGACTAGCAAGTAAATTATTTACTTAGGAGTTCATCAATAGGCTTACAGATTGTTCTAACCTATGTAAATCAAGGGCCACCTCATGATAGTTTCCGTAATTTTCAATGAAAGACTCTTTTAAAATGTTCCTTCTTACTATATTTTATATCATAACTACTCAACTATATGTTGATTATTTTATGATAAGATAAACTACCTAAATTTCATATTATATAGTTTCCTACATTGACTCGGATTATTTACAGGTTTCCTGGGTCCTGTAGGATTTATCATATATTATATATAGGACCATGCTATTTTTATTCATTAATATAGTGGTCTTCATTTTTATTCATTTTAAATGTTTTCAGTGTGAATTGGAAATGTATTTTAAAGAGGATAAAAAAATATTCATTTTTGAAAAAGGTATGGTTCTAAGAAAGGTTTCTATATTCTCACTAAAACATGATTTTATATTCTTAAGATTTTTTTTCAAATAGTGGTAGGATTTGGTTTTCTAAAAACATTAAAACATGTATTATAATTATATTTATAACTATAATTGAAAGTATATAAAACAAAATGTTATTTGTATACTCTCTCATGATTCCTTATAGATATTTCATGATCACACCCTTATTATTCAACCTAGTGTTCTTAGACCTTGATCTGTTGGACAGGTTCATGTTCAACTCATGATCACTAATTGAGAAAGTCATTTTTTAGGTTCGATGGTGATCTTGGAGGACACAGATATGTTACATCTACAATATAGTTTTGGTTTATAGTATTTTTTTGTATCATGGATGTATCAACCATGTAGACCTTTTATTTTAAGTATGTTGAATTTTTTTTTCTAATTGTATCATTTCATTATGATTACCTATATTGTAATTCTAGGAAGGTTCAATTTATTTTATTATTATTATTATTATCTTTTTTTGTATTTATATTATGAGATATTGTGCAAAGAACTATATTATATAGTATGATCATGTTATATTTCTAGGTTAATTTCTGATTATTTTTGAAATATAATCCCCACAAGATTACTTTGATTCCAATAAAGATTTGATGTAGATTAGGGGAATTATTGTTACCCCTCAGTTATTTCGTGGATGGTTAGGGTGCACATTTTTTGGGATGGCCTAGGTTGCTTCATGAAAAAATGTTATCATAGACTACACTTTTCTAAGAAATAGGTTCTTAGGGAACCCTCTATTATTTGGGAATTATAGTATGTTAGAGATTAGGGATAAAACAATTGAGAGGTAGTTATTGGTTGGGTTTTTCTATCCCTTACTCTTACCAAGCCTTTACATTCCATGTGATGATCAATGATATGTCTTAAATTCTGGAATATATTTATTTCTTCTCAATGTATTTTGATTTGGATTGGGGGTTTTTAGGATATTTTAGTGTTCTTATGATCTTCATGGGTTTTCCATGATTTAGAGTTGAATGAGATGGGAGAAATATGGGTTCACATTAACCCAATGTGGTTTAGAAAAATATAGAGAAATTATTTTAATATTAAGATTTCTTTCTAGTGGTATTCTAAATGGTTGGTTCCAAGTCCCCCAAACCATTATTCAGATCCATGCATAGCTACTTGCCTCCATTGAAATATTGTGTTAGGATATTTTTTATACAAATTCCTTGGGGATATAATTATATATGGAATAATATAATTTAAAAGATATTTCAATATTTTTTTTGTAAAAAAATTGTTTTAATAATGTTTTAAAATACAAATTTGGGTTTAAAAATTTATATGGGGGTTTTAAAATTTTAAAAGTGTGTTTATTGGAATGAAATGTGGATAATTAACGAGTTAGAAAATATGAATGATTTAAATTTAGGGATTTTGTTTTTTTAGATATTTTTATGTGGGGAATCTATGTTTCAATTTTTTTTTGGGAGATTAATGTTATTTTATAGGGAATTTTTGAAAATATAATATTTGAAATGTTATGTTTTCAAATTGATTGAAAGGAAAAATTTTGAATCATTATTAGTGATTTTTTATTGATTATATAGAGACATTTTTTATAATTGTTTGAATTTTTGTTGATTGGTAATTACATATTTTTTTTTTAATTATTCCTCTTTTAGAATTTCAAAAGAATCATATGGATTTATGTGTGGCTTGGTATATTAATCTCACCACATATATTCAGGAAAGAGTTGTCAAGGTAGGTTCTACCCAAGGTTTACTAATTTATCAATGTGATTAAGGGTCCTTATGGGTTTTAGAGTGGATTGAAAAGTTTTAATATGCCTTTAACTATTGGGGCATTCATAATGCTTTATGAATGAGGGTTATTCTAGAATTTATTAAGGGACTGAGTTTGGATTAGTATAAGGTGTCTTCCCTGGCTCAATTTTATGTTGGGATGATGTGGTATTTCATTAAATCAATATTCACTAAGTGTTTTAACCCTGATATGTTTATGGTTTAGATTATTTCCTAGATCTTGAGTCCAAAACTAGGTTTACTGACAGTGAAGGAGTACATCAAGCATTTCAATGATTTAATTCCATTTTCATTTGATATTTTACCATGTGATTTTTTTAAAGGTATTTGATAAAAAATTAGTTCTAGAGAGATCCTTACTAAAATTAATAATTTAAAAACATGGTAAATGAAGTTTATCTAGTATAGATAGTTTCTAGGGACAACCCATGATGGGTAGTGGACCTGTCTCATTAACAGATGGTAATGGTTCCCCATTTGGTGAGTATTAGAGATTGCATGAACCTATTTTTTGAGGAATTTATACATCTATTTTCTATTATTTCTAATAGAATCCATATCTCACGTGCTTCTAGTGTGGTTATTTGTTTTGTTTTTGTCACTTTATCATAGATGTTCTAAATACCCTTCACCTTTATATATGGTTGAGAAATCTCTAAAAAAATTAATTGAAATCATTATCAAGGTAAGAAACTATTTTTGATCTCAGAATCAAAATGGTGGGACCCTTTTAGTTTTTTGAATTATTGGTTCCCTATTTTTAGTTTTTATATCTTTAATGTATTTTGGGATGTTGGAAATCATATGTTTTCTTATTGAAAAAATTGTTAATTTTTTATTTATGTATGTGACATAGTTTGGTATTATTTTTCAATTATCCTTGTTCATAGTTTCATGTAGTGCCTCATAGTTTTTTATCGATTCTTTATGATGTTTACTTCCTAAAATGTGGGGAGATATATCATGGGTTTCTATATATTATCCACTTAGTTCAATAATTTGTGTTTGATTTGTGTTTTAGAGATAGATTTTTATATTATTGTTTTTGTGTAAATGTTATTTTGATTTTATTTATTATCAATAGGTAAATAAATGTTTGTATGAGAAGTTACTAGTAAATTTATATTGAAGATTTCATTCGTAGAGTAACATAAAATTCTAAAGTAAGATGATGAATTTATTTTCTTCCATGTAACAAATATCATGATTACAAAACATTCCCATGGATCAACCTGATTTTATTCGTAATGTTTTCTAACAAATGACATTATATAATGTTTGAGTTATAATATATTATTTTATAATTAGAATAAGAATGATTGGATGAATGAATATTTATTCTACATGTTCAATTGTTATAGATGGTCCCCCTGGTACTCTCATTAAATATTGAATACTATAAAAACATTAAAACCCATCAATTATATGAGAACTTGGTGGAGGAAATGTTATGAGGTTACTGGTTAAATTTTCATGAATCTATCAGATTGAGAAACATGAAAAGTTTCACTATTCTAATTTTAATAATCCGAATTGATCTGAAAAAGATGATTGAAATTATAAAAGGTTAAGGATGATCTTGGTAGAGAAAAATAAAATGTCATACTGGATGGTGAAAAAATAAAATATGTACTATATAGATTGAAATATACTTTTTTTACTTTATGGGAATAAATGAAAATTTATACTAGATGAAAAAAAAAAATTTCCATGATGAAAAAAATATAAAATCTACCAATTGCACTTACTTCAATCCATTGGATGTAGAAAACCCTATAGTGGAAATATTTAAAGAATAATGGATGGATAATCATGAGGTTATTAGGTAGAGTTATCTGAATAGACTAGATACAGACAATGAAAAAAAATAATGTTTTTCATGACAGTGGTCTGTAGGATATAGTAGTTAAAATCATTAAATATCATATATAACATTAATATATGGATAATACAATATTAATATGAAACAAATATATAGTTGATAATTTTTATAAATTTTTTAAATTGATTCCTTAAGCTGTTTGAATTATAAATTCATTGCTTATAAATCTAGAATATATATGAGGAAGATGTAATAACATTAGATTTTAGAAGAATAAAATTTCTATTTATGGAATATAATACATAAATCATCGATATTATAAAATATTGGAACACTGTGGGACTTTATGATACATTTCATTTTAAATAAATTTATTGTCCTCGATGGCTTGTAAAACATGCAACCTCAAGTCTAAATGAAATATAATATAGTATATCGTTATAGTATATCCATTGAATTGGTGGGTATGAATAGTAATAAATAAATTATCTAATGTACATGGTTTAAACATGTATATAAAAATTGATCAGTTATCTATTTATTAGGATTAAAATATGAATCAATTGAATGAAAAAGGAAATGTTATATAAAAAATTGTATTTCTATAAAATATTGTCTAGTATTTTTTTCACTAATTATTTAAATATAATTTTTTACACTTTAGAAAATTTATTTTATGAAATAAAATAAATTTTTAAAATCGTCATATAAAAATTATCTTATGGTGAATTTTTGGGTTTTTTCTGAACTGTTTTATTTTTTGTTGAATACAGAAAATATAGAATTTTATTGAAAACTAACCTTTCATTTAAATTATTTAAAGAGTTAAATTATATTTTAAATTGAGTTTAATACAATTTCAGACATAACTATATTTAAATTTAAATATATTATGTCATTTTAACAAATTTCATATTAATATTTTATTTTAAAAGCATTCTATAGTTATGATAGTTTTCTCTTTAGAACCCCTCTATTTGGTCTCGTCCATAGGTATAATTTTAAATTACATTATTGAAGATATATTAACTGAATTTAGAAAAATGTATTACATATTTGGAATAATAATAATTTATTTTATTTAATATGTTCAACATAATTTTTTACTCTTACGATTAGTAAAATTTAATTACTATAGTTATGGTAAAAACTAATTTATTAGGGGCTAAACTAAGAAATTAATTATTAAAATGACCTAAGAAATTGTAAAAACACATTTTATGGAAATATTTAGAACATATACCTTATAATTGGGTGCAATGACTCATTTTTATGTCCTTTTAATTGATTAAAACGTGTGTTTAATTGTTTGTTTTCAAAAATTCCATCTGTGTCATCTTCGACACTTATAAAAGTCCACAGACTCTCCTCCCCTATTCACACATAAAAAACCATTTGTTTCAGAAAATATGTGAAAAAATAACTTCCTTACTCCCCTCAAAACATTTTATATCCATTTTTATGGTAATAAATCCTACATAAAAATTATTTTGGTCCACACCTAATGATGTTTTCTGAAGAATATGCATCATTCTTAAAATGGTCATCTTAATTTTATTTATTCATCCACTTTATTCAAATTTTATTAAACCATGAAAATATAGTGTTATAATTATATTAAATATAATAATATTTTCTTTGGAATGACCAATATTCATCTCCTCTTCTATCAAAAGGGAAACAAAATATTAAATCGTGTGTACGGAAGACTACCACCTTGCAAACCGTTGTAATTAGTCTTCCATAACAATTTGTCAAGGATAGATATAATTATGGAAATAAAACATGAATATTATATTTAAGATATTATTACAATTATTTTATTTAAATATCACACATATAACTTCTTGCATTCCATTTTTTGTTGAAATAGTATAGTGTCACTCATGTGTACAGTGGACTTCAGCCACACAAAGCGATGTGATTCATTTTTCACATATGATTTATATGAAATGTAATAATGATAAATTAGATGAATATATATGATATATATGGCATGATAATGATTCTTGAAAATTAATATATCACCTACCTCCTTACCCTTTTTCCCATTATAGAAATTAAAACGTTTATTTTGTATACATACAGCATGTCATCTCTATGATGTGATTTGATCCATTATCCATGTTAAAATTTAAATAATGATCCTAAAATATTATATAAATACAAAATATATATTTATATCTTTAACATCATTCTTTTGATGATGGAACCTTTTAACATTCCCAAAATCTATAACTTTTACTTTAAAATATTCTTGAGAAAACTAGGCAGTTATCACTCAAAAAAAGTAATAGTGATTTATTTCTAAAAAATTAGTAATATCAAGATATAAAAGGTCAAATATATTATTATAAATATGAATATGGTTCTAGTATAAATTATTAAAATTTTAAAAACCATTATAAATATGTCTTAAAGATATTAAACTGAAATAAAATGTGGAGTAAGGGACTTCTTCGCAATTTTCCTTCGTTAAGGAAAGTTGTAATGTTATGCACCTAGTTTATTTTATATATTATATAAATTACACCTTATACAAATAATATCATGATTAAAAAAATATGTCATGGTATTTTGTGTAGCAATTTCACTTATTTAAGGGGATTTGACATAAAATTTACCAAGTGGTAATGATTATCCTAACACAATTTCTTTTCATTAGATTATATTACTTTCTAATTTTGATTGATGTTATAAAATTATGTGTTAAATAAATTTTGACTATATATTTTGTTTATACAATTTTTTACGTGGGTTTTTACATGAAATTCCAAATTGATTCATTGTTTAATTCTCTCTTAAACATTATGATCGTTATATTGGTTTATTTCACAATATCATTTTAATATGGAATGTTTCTGCATGAATTTCCATTGAAGTAATTTATTTGATTATTGTATAATAAAATAAAATAATTTTATTATTTTATAGTTATTTATTTTTCTTTAAATAAAATGTTCCATCTTTCCACTCTTTGGTACATAAAATGCCTGAGAAAATGTATTAAATAAAATCTGACATTATTTCTTTATTTGGTCAAAAATCCATGTTCTTCCAAAACATTTTATTTCTAATTTTTTTTAAATGATATTGAAATTATACAAATAATTTTTATTTTAAATTTTTTCTCATGTTTTAATTATTACTAATGTTTTTTTAAAAGAATCATTATATCATTTTTCAAATAAGGCATGTTTGGATTTTACTAAAAATGTGATAGGAATCTTTGTTTTAATGTGTATAACATATATGGAAATTACTTTCATCATACCAAATAAATGTTTCATAAAATACATTATATGTTTAAAATGTTATTTTCAATGAAAATAATTTCCAAAATATTTTATGTACTTTTACTTGAAATAATATACTTTCAATGGGAAAATGTTATTTTCCTCGAGGATATTTTTAATGATAATTTTATGGAATTTATATAAATCAATGAAAAAAATACCCTATTTTACATATACACCACTAGGGATATATTGTATTAATTAAACCCTTATTCTTTCAATGTATTATTTATGATTATTTTGACCAATGAAATTATCGATATTTACATTCATAAATATTTTTTTGGTCAATTTCATTCCATTGAAACATTCACTTTCCTATGATTACTGGACATTAAATTTCCCCAAAATATACATATTAATTATCAGGGATATGTTTATTTCATAAACCATAATTGTTTCAACATAAAATTTTCTATATTTAATGTTATTTTTTTGGGAAATATTGATGAATTTGTATTCCTTACTCAATGAAAGTATTTAATGTTAATTAAAATTGTTAATGAATTGAATAAATTATATGATAAATGAGAAATATTTTTCACATGGAGTGATAGGTGGGCCCTAGAATCATATATCCCATTGATATATCCGTAGTCTCATTATTCGAATTAGTAATAAATCATTTAACAGGTTTCGTGTTATTGATTAAGATATTCTTGTAAAAGGTTTTGATAATAGAGGTATCACAATGCATAATATCATGAAATATAATAATTATGAAATTCATTCTTTAAGAATATATTTATTTTTATCCAAGTTGTTTTTCCAATGACATTATATTTAGATTCATTTCATTCACCATTATTGATTAAATGGAATGTTTTTTCAATTATTTAGCTTTTTATACTGATTGTTTCTTATCTATTCATAGTTTTTAAATTTTTAAAATGGCATGTCTATTCAATTATTTTAAATTCCATATTGATAGTACCGTAGCTATTAATGATATTCATGTTTTTTATATGGAATGTCTGTTCAATTTTTTACATTTCCATATTTATTATTCCTTATCTATCCGAAATAGTCTAGTTATTTTAATGGAATGTGTGTTCAATTATTTACCTTTCTTTATTCATTATTTCTTATAAAATTATTATAGTTAAGTTATTTAATAAATTTCATGGGTGTTCAAATATTTAAATTTCCATATTCGTTATTCCATATTGATTATTCTTAAATTACTCAATATAGATTCCTCATTACATAACTATTACTAAGAATTATAGCTCGCCTTATTTTTTCATATCATAAGAATACAATATGCGTCATATGAATGATATGAAAGGATATTCTATAGTGAATCATAATATTCTCAAAAAATGTTATAATTTTTTTATTCAAATATAATATGAGAATCATGTATTTATCTATTTTACCAAAATTACTATGTTGTTAATTACATCATTAAGAGATTCATTGTATCATATGGGAATGTAATAATGTAGACACCATCTCCAAGTTATTGTAGTCTGGTTCATTACAATTAGTATCAGCTAAATTTTAGTTTAAACCACTGGAACTATATTAAGGATAACCGTGATTAGAGAATAGAACCCACTGATAATTTTTTTAGATAAGTATAAAATAACATTCTAATGTATTGGAAGGAATTTATTTTGTTGTTTTTCCTTGAAATAAATCTATATATTTATATTACATGTGTATGTAGTTCTAGAACATATTTATATAGGGTAATGACTCTAAAAAGGTCTGTTGGGTTTGAATCATGAATTAACTAGTACATGACAGCGGGCCTTACTGCACACCTAGTTTGACTCTCCGAGGGGATATTCATTGGATAATTAAAATTTAATTTAAAACCCATTGTAATGGATTCAAATAGATGAGGACTATTAATGACATAGGTTAAACATAAGGTGTCTTAAAGGAATGTAATGACGATATATGTGTTGAAATGAATGGCATAGTGAAATGAATATCCAATTTAAAATAAATAATTTGACGGATGAAATTACATTTTATACTTGGGATACTTTTATAGATTATTATCTAAAATGTTTGGATCCTAGGCATTATATGAGACAATTCCCCCCTCTAATGGTTTACCCCTTTAGCAAGGAAAGTCCTGTGATTAAACTAAATGATCGAATTAGTTATTTTTTGGGATTTTAGAATTATAATATTGAAGTATTTTACTGATGGAATTTTCAAGACACATCTAAGCATTGTGTTAAATTTTAGAATCATATATTTCTTCATTAACTTATGTATTATGGATACTATCATGGGTTTATGAGAATATGATTGATCATAGTTTCAAAGTCATAAAGATGCAATTTTAAGGTTTTTTATGCATTTCTACAAATATAAATGATATTTTGGGAGACATTCATGGTAATAAAACCCAATGGTTTAGTTTATGTTTTATTGAAAAATTAATTTTAGGAATAATTTTCTTACTACTTAGGCATATGTTTAAAGGTATTGGTAACATATAGGGATTATAGTAACTTTTATGTTGAGGAAATTATGGGTTATTAAAAAATTTAAATGATTATTTAATTATATTAATATGGTTTTAGAAAAATAACAAACCACATTCAGGGTGAAAAGACATCAAATATGTTAAGTTGGGAATTCTTGATCCCATAAATAAAGGGAGATAAGGGTTTAGGACCCACCCCTAGCCTCTGTAATGTACAAGTTAATATATCATTGTTTTTTTCATAAACAATTTGATGAATAAATTTTATTGTTGAACCAGAGTTGTTACTGTTTATGCTTATAGATTAATGAATTACATAGAATAAATCTTTATAACTATATTTGTTTTGGAAAATATTTTGTGAGATGTATAAATACTTGTCTCTCTTTTATGGATCTCATGATGCATTAAAATTTAATTTTAGTACATCATTAATAAAAATATTATTTTTGGATATTCAATTATTGGAGTAATATATGAATTGTAAATCGATGAAGGCATAACCAAAGGATGAATTTTGCATATAAAATAATAAATATATTAAGAAAGATTTTTTTCTTAAATTATTATATAGTAAAATAATTCCTTAATTTTAGAAAAATAGTATGGAAAAAAGTAATCCTATATTTTTCATATTTGATGAATCAAATGGTCTTTTAAATGATCATAGATTTAGGGATTGAATTTCATTAACATTACCTTGATCATTTAATTTCATATGATCATTAACTTTTGTCACTCTCTATAATTATTTATAATTTTCATCCATGTCTTCACTTTTCGTCGATGTTCTCCTACTCAGAAACCTAGTTATTTGATATTCCAAATGACCTTCATACTCCCCTTTAATTTTTATTAATACAAATATTTATTAACACTTTAAATTATGGGGTTTTTAAATTTAAATTTCAAATATAAATTCCTTGATCTTCCGAGCAGAGGTTAAAATTGCAAGGATGCAATTTATTAATTGTGAGGATAATGTAACAACCTGATATCATTAAAGAATAAAATTAAGTTTTATAGAATTTATAAAATGAAACACTGATAATATATGACAATGTAACATCATGACATTTTATGATATATTTCTTTTTAAATAAATGCTTTCTCTTCAATAGTTTACAGAACACGTAATCCCATGACTAAATGAACTTTAATATAGTATACAGTTATAACATATCCATTAAATTTTAAGGTATGAAAAATAATATTTAAATTATGAAAATTATAAAATGTACACATTTATTAAAAAAATTCATTGGTTATTAATTAAATAATAATAAAATAAAAATCATATGAAAGAAAAAAAGAAATGTTTTTTGAAAAAATGAATTTCCCTAAAAGACTGTTTACTCATTCTTTGAATGGATAATTTAAATCTAATTGTTTTATCTTTTAAAATATTTATTTGATAAAATAGAAATTACTCTTAAATAATAATATCAAAAATTACTTTAGGGTGATTATTTTGATTTTTTTTGAAATGTTCCATCTTTCAACGAATTGTTATAAATACTAAATTTTATTGAAACTATATTTTATTTAAATTTCATTACATAGATAAATTATATTTCAATTGGGTTTTAAGTTACATTATATCAATTATATTACATTTCAACTAATTTAGTTCATTTTATTCCATTTAAATTTAATTTTTTATATTAATTACTTTCCATACTTATGAGAGTTTTCTCTTCAGAAACCAGCATTTTCATTGCATCTGTGGGTATAATTGGAACTTGGATTATACAACATAGGGGTATTTAGTATAAATAAATTGATTAAATAATTGTAATTAGAATAATTTACATTATTTAAAAATTTAAAAATAATTTTTTACCATTTTGAAAATTAAAATCCTTAAAATTTAAATATTATGGTTAGGGAAAAAATGATTTATCGTGGGGATAAACTATGGGGTTAAGGATTGAAGTTTCCTACCAAATTTTTGAAAACAATTTGGATGGAAATATTTCCACCTTATAACCTATATGGTATTATAATGATCCATTTCTAATTATTCTTCATGATAAAATCATGGGTTTGATTTTTTATTTTCAAAAATTCCATGTGTGTCCTCTCCCCTACATATAAAAGGCCACCCCCTATCCTCCCTTATTCACACTTCCAAATCCATCTGATTCATCCATGAACTAACAAAATCACTTCCTTACTAACATAAAAAAATCCTAGAACTTTTTTTATGTTCAGGATTACATATTAGTAATGAATTTGGTGCAAACCTAATGATGTTTTCTGAATAAGAGGTAGCATTCTAAAACAAACATTTTTATTTTGATTCATCTTACACATACATAAAATATTATCTAACCATAATCATATATTAAATTCAAAATCATATGTGTACTGACATTTTATTATGTCATTATAATATCCTAAATCCATCTTCTCTTTCCCCAAATGGTAAAAAAAACCTTCAATTGTGTGTACGGCAGACTAACGCCTCGTGAATCGATGTAATCTGTTTTCCATCACCACCTTTAGAGGATATATATAATTATAAATAAAAACATTTATATAATATTTATCATAATATTATACTTCTATAAATCTAATGTCGTGTATATATTCTTACATTCCTTTCATTTTAAAATACATTATCGTCACTTGTTTGTACGTCAGTCTACAGCCTCGTGAAGCAATATGAATCATTTTTCACTTACACATTATAAAGAATGTAATAAGGATAAATTTAAGGAATATATGTGATATATATGACATGATATTTCTTATATAATATTTTTTATAACATAATTCCTTACCCGTTAAATCATTAAGGAAATGATAGTGTCTCTTATGCGTACGTACTATCAACCGTCTCTACGAATTGATGTGACACATTCTCCATGTTTAAATTTAAATTATTATTATAAAATAAAACATAATAAAAAATGATATTTATAACATTAATATCATTCATGATATGATTTAGCTATATAATATTCTCAATAACAAGAACATTCAATTTAAAACATGCATGATAAAACAAGCCACTTATCACTCAAAAAAATGTAATAATAAAATACTATTAAAAAATAGTTAATAATATGTTATAAATGGATAATATATGAAATTATAAATATGAATATGGTTATTTTATAAGTTAATAACATGATTAAAACTATTATATGTCAGGTTAAATCATGTTCAACCAAATGGAAGTGTGTGTTAAAAGATTTCGTCTCAACTTCCCATTATTTAGGCACATTGTAATATTATGCGCCTAATTTATTTTATATTGTGTATAAACTAACCCATTTACATGTAATATCATTATCTATTATTAATTACTAGTATTTTGAATCTCAATTTTAATTAACTAATGGGATTTTACATAATAGATACAATGTGGTAAAGAATTTCATAACTCATTTTCTTTTCATTGAGATATATTACTTCTTCATTGTCTTTGATATGACAAGATATTGTGGGTAATTATTTTTTATTTATTATATTTCATATCTAGTTTTTTATGAATATTTAAATTTTATACATATAAATTATTCATTGGTTAATTCCCAGATCAAAATTATGATCATTTTAAGTTCTTATTTTACAATATGATTTTAATCGGGATTATGTATAATTAAATATAAATTAAAAGATATTATTTGATCATTAAAAAATAACCCAATTTAAATTTATTTTTTTCTAGTTATTCATGACTAATTAAATTAATATTACCTTTTTCTAATCTTTGGTACTTAAAACGACTGAGAAAATGTTTTAAATAAAATCCAACATTATTTAATTCTTCGATCGAAAATCATTATTCATCCAAAACCATGTTTTATAAAAAATTTATAAAAAATTTATTAAAACTTTATGTAACATTATCCAAATTATTTAATAATGAAATTTTTTCACATTATTTAATTTTAAAAAATATGTTTTGAATGAAATTTTCATGTTTTTTCAAATGAGGCCCATTTGACTTTTACCCAACATGTGAGAGGAATCCTTGTTTTAATGTGTACAACATGTATGGAATTATCTATCTTCCTAAAAACCAATGTATTAAATAATACTTTATATTTTTCAATGATTATTTTCAAGAAAATATACTTTAAAAATATTTTCTGAACCATTATTTTTCTAAAATTTACTTTCAAAGTGAATGAAGGATATTTTCTTTAAGAATATTTTTTATTTTATTTTTACAGTATTTCAATTCTATAATGAAAAAACCTTTATTTAAATTATACACCATGGAGGATTTTTTTATTTATACCATCCTAGTTATTCATATGGATTATTTATGATTAATTTGACAATGAAAATTTTTGGCTTTCACTTTTTTTATTCATCTTTTAGTCATTAACATTCCATTTAAATAATCACTTTTATATGATCAATTGACAATAAATTTCTCTTAAATATCTATATTATTTATTAGGGATATATTTATTGATTAATCCTAATATAATTTATACATGTAGTGTTAAAAATTTAAGGATATTTATTTTTTATGAAAATATTAATAAATTAACATTCTATACTCTGTAAAGATTCTATATCATAAGTAAAATTGTTTATGAATTAAATAAATTATTCAATATATAAGGAATGCTTTGGAAATGAAGGGATGGGTGGGTCCTAGAATTATATATCCCCAGGATTCACCAATATTCTCATAAGGAAAATCAATAAGAAATAATTAAATAGTTTTCTACTTATTATTTGAAGCCATCTTGCGAAAATTATTTACAGGAGAGGCATCAAGATCCATGTGATCATGATGTACAATAATTAAGAATACTGTTCATTAAGAATTAATTTAATATTATCTATGACATTTTTTCAATAATATTCCTTATGAATTCATTTCATTCTTAGTTATTGATTAAATGAAATGGTTTTTCAGTTATTTACCTTTCCATTTAAATTATGCCTTATCTATTCATGATATTCGAGTAATTTAAATGTAATGTGTGTTTAGTCATTGAACTTTCCATACTGATTATTCATTGTCTATTTCTAATGGTCAATTTATATAAATGGAATGTGACTTCCATTATTTACATTTATATTTTATTATACTTTATCTAATCATGATTGTTAAGTTATTTAAATGGATAATGTATATAGTTATTTACCTTTCCATAATTATTGTTCCTTATTTAATCAGTATAGTCAATATATTGATTAAATGGAGTGTTTTTTAAAATATTTACCTTTCTGTATTGACTATTCCTATTGATCATTATTTATTTACTCATTATAGTTTTATCTTTATGTAATAATTAATGATAATTTGATATCATAGTTTTTTTTTAAGGAATCTAGAATGTATACTATGAATAATATGGAAGGATATACAAGGTAGAATAATGATTTTCTCAAGGTAATTATTTTCTTATTTTTTTATTTAAATGTAATATAGGAATCATGAGTGTATTTAATTAATCCATATTAATAATGTATTTAGCACTTCAAGATATGATTCCACATATATAATGGTAATGTAATAAATTATAAATTATCTCTAGGTTACTGTAGTCATGGTTGTTAAAGAAGATTTGAAGATTTCATTGATGTCGAGATTAGAATAAATATTAATAAAGAATGTAAACATGGATTTTTTTGAGGCATTGAAGGTAGTAAGATGAAATTTGAGTTGAGTGAGTAGTTTTAATTTGTATTATTCATTTATTACATACTATTCAATGGAAATTTTGTCAATAAATATAAGAGAGATCATTCAGATCTTATTTAAGATAAATATTTAAAGGAAGTATTATAATTTTAATGCATGTTTCTGACCATGATTCTAATTAGTTGAAGAATAGGAGAATCATGTGGAAGAGTTATGGATATAGATATAAGGAACATAGAAATACTATAATAATGAAGGTGATTTTTTAGTGGAGAATTAGACCGAGGTGTGTTGGACTTAGATGCAAGGGAAAGATGTGTTTCAGACATATGTGTATTATAATAGAGTGTATTGTGAAAAGTATCATATGTTAACGGGGAACCAAATAATTCTTCTATAAAGACTACCAGATGGATGTTGAATGGATAAGGGGATACCATTATAAGGAGTAGCAGTCACAACATTCTAAAAGGATTATTATCAGATAAAAAATTACTATCGATGTTTGAGGGTGACTAGGACTTTGATGATCATTATGATGTTTTGAGACCAGCAAAAATTTTAAGGATATATTCAATATCTCGAAGATTTTTTACATTATAAAATTTTTTCTAAGATGATTTCTGGTGAATACCTTTTTAATATGAATATCATTATACAATGGATGAAAAAATAAGAAAGAAGAAATTTTTTTTGGATTTATTACTAGTTGCTAATGAAGATTGTAGCTGGGGGTATTACTAGTCAAGATTGAATAGGATAAAAGGATAATTATGATGAATAAAAAACAATATAAGAATAGTTGTTCATTGATTGTAACAACCAAATTAAATTGGTTAATGATGAATAGGGCACGTAAATGTTTCTACCCATACCTTTATAATTTAGAAGAAGTGTTTAATATAGAATCCATATTGGGGGAGTCTAACCAGAAAGTTTAAGAGTAATTATTTATAAAACATATTTTAAATACTATGTGATTCCATCTATTATATCATTCATACACATGGGGTGAATTTTATAAATTAAATTATATAGATTCAAAAACAAAAATAGTTATATATGTTTTATGAGGAGATAAATAATGGATATATGGAACTGCTAATTAACTATGCCTTCTTAGTGGTCAATCGAACTATGGAACTTCACGTGGAATCAGGTATTTGGTTCCATTTAAAAATAAATAGTTTTTTCGTGATCCACATTTAGATTTTATGATGTTTTTTTACTATCCATAGATGGATAAGAAAATTTACCAAAAAGATAAACATCTAGAGATATCTTCCAATGATTATAAATATAAAAGAAAATACCGAGGCAAGGATAACAAATAGGAATCCCAAATTAAATGGGGAAACACCACAATATTAAGGCAATAGGAGTGGTACTTGTTGTAATTATTCATTTAGTTATTATTCTTTTAATTGGACTACTCTGAGTTGTGATGATGATATATGATATAGGGATCTTCATATGGAATTTAATGAATATATGATTAAAGTTCCCAATGAAGGGATAAAATATATTATTGGTAAAAGCAATGCACTTCTTTTTGATAAATCATAATCAAATAAAGAAGTTAAATAAATTGGGGATGCAAAAAGTAAACAATATTATAAAGTTAATCATCCCCACAAACTAAGTGGTATCAAAGGATAAATCCATTAGTATTATTAAAAAAATATAGATAAATATTCACAATGATTATATTTCTTCGGAGATTGTTTTTAATATTTCATTGCTCTTAAAAATTTTCAGAATGTTTCTATAGATTCTACATATTATCAATTAAGAGTCAAATAAAAATTCATAAATGACCTTGTTAAATATTTACATGAATAAAGAAAAGTTCAGGACTAAAAAATAAAGAAGGCAAAGGAGGATTGGTATGATAGGATGCTAACTATTGATGATGGGAAGAACTATCTCGAAATGAAGTGTTTTTGAGTAACATGTGAGATTAAATAATAAATATCTAATAAAAGGTGGACCTTTCCAAGTCATTGATAAGAGTGTTTCTACCTCATTTATTTCAATTGAGAACTATAGATCCATAATGGATCATAATAATAATAATAGGTGTTGACATTATCCTCCCTTTTAGTTGTAACATCCTTTAATAATAATATAACCTATAACCTATAAAT
The DNA here is from genome assembly GCA_963277665.1 of Viscum album. Classification (NCBI taxonomy): domain Eukaryota; kingdom Viridiplantae; phylum Streptophyta; class Magnoliopsida; order Santalales; family Viscaceae; genus Viscum; species Viscum album. Next base: position 231,522,324 of record OY728157.1, on the reverse strand, counting down.
AAATTCACACTAATCTTTTTTTATCAATTTTATATGCTTTCAAAAAATTTATTTGAAATTATTGAAGGTAAATTATATATATAAATATATATCCACTACATCAATAGTATAATAGAGAAAAAATGTAGGAATGGTTTTTGAGAAAAAGTGTAAAATTGGGTAATGGTTCCAGTAAAACATAGAAAGGTAAAAACCCTATGAAATATAGATCAATTATACTAAAAAAATATTAAGATATTCATGGGTTGTTATTGATGTTTTTTTATGTTCATAAAAAACCATTGGAGTGTTGGAATAAAATTTTAACTCATGAAAATCAAAAAAATAAAAAGTAATGAATGAGAAAAGATGAATATAATTAACAACCTACCAAGAAAAAGAAAAATAAATAGGAGAAAAATTATTATTACATAAGTATAAAATAAAATAAATTTACTAAACTAAATTTTATATTTAATTCATTGAAATATATAAATATGATAATTAATTGAAACATGAATATAGAAAGGGACTTATGTGAATAATTTAAAAATATAGAACATACCATTTAAAAATGATTGCCATGGATTTTTTGGATAGTTAGAGATGCTTTAGAATAAAATGAATGCACATAACGATTCATGTACTATAATGGATAAATTGGAAAGGTGGTTTTTATATAGAACAAATGGAGAAGATAAAAATATTTCTTTAAATAAAGATTTAATTAATGAGAGGAACATGAGTAAGAAACCATTTCAAATTACCTACTGGAATAGAATTGTTGAGGTTGGAAGGATTGAAAATCCTAGGTTGATAAAAATATATCAACCTAAGTGTTACTCCTAACGAATCTAATAGGCTTCACCTTATTTTCATTATTCTTGTTTATTTGAACTAAATTTTATGGAACTATAGGAGAAGAATAATAGGATATGCAAACGTGATTTAGTGGTTTTATAGAAAGAATCTATATCCATCATGGAACGTTACAATCATCGTAGTGATGCATACTATAATGCCCTCCAAAATTATAATAATCGAAGATATTTTATGAATATCACACATCCCTTATATGCATGAAACTAATAATGAAGGAGTGATTTTTATTATGATATATAAAATTATAGCGGTGTTTTTCTAATACACATAAATTGTTTTATTGTGTTTATTAAGATGTGTGAAGTTTTTTTAAAAACATTCTCATATAAGGGAGAAATAATTGAGAAAACATATTGACATTAAAGGTGTGTGGGGATATGAAAAAAAAAATGGTTAATATTTTCCCAAGTTATTTTCGTTTCATTTCTTATTAATTTATACATATTTTTTATCAAAAATGTTTCGTGGAAAATTAGAGAGAATAGTTATTTAAGAGTTTAAAAAAAATTATGATGTCATACAATTTGTTATTGTTCCATAAAGTACATAATATTCTAATTTTAAAAAGTTATCATTGTTTATGAGGAGATCATTTCTATGGGTTCTTAGTAGATTACTATTTAAAAATTTTGTGTTTTATATTCTAATATTATGATCAAACAAATGATAGGAAGAATAATTTTTTATTCTATATAAAGGATTATTGTATAAAGGAAATCAGATATACCTTTTGTAGTTTTTTATATAGATAATACTAGATATATTTTTGATTAATAATCATAAAAACTATATATAGAGAAAAAAATATAATGATATTACTGAATGAACATTCATGAAACTATCTAATAAAGAAGCCTACAAAATTTGATCAGATAGAGATTAATGGACAGATTTTATTGGGAAAATATGAATGGATATATGAATGTATAGTATATTATTGATTGATATAAATAAAAATAATAATTATGTAAACAAAAACAAAAAGGTATACTAGATATAAAAAAATATATTTTCATGAATGAGAAAAAAAAGTTATACTATTGGATAATTTAAAAAATCCTAATAGAGAAAAATGAATAGCTTTATTAGGTGGAGAAATATATAAAGTAGATAAGAAAAAATTTCTTCAATCCATTAAACATAAATAATTGGGACAGGTAAAATCATTAAGGATTACAATAAAGATAATATCGAGTTCATAAAATAGAGGTTTCCGGACATAGTGGATCCAGAAAAGGAAGAACTAGATCAATAAAATTCAAAAAAAAATTCTTATTATGAAGCTTAACAAGCTTATGTAGTCTTTAAGGTGAAATGATAGATAAATCATTAATGAATTGAGAATTTATTATGAGGATAACTGTATGGAGACTTAATTATCACTAAAAAACTTTTTAAAACTATTCTTTGTAATAAAATTGAGTTATACATTAATCTCTTGTAAATCAAGTAGAGATTTGAGGAATATTTGAATAGTGAATTATTTATGATATTTTAGGAATCATTAAAGAATAATGATTATTATTATTATTTTTAAAGGAATCCAATTTTTAAAAAATAAAATTTGAGTTGGGTGAGAAGTTCACATTTGGATCATTTAATACTTACCTTTTAGAGGATGTTAAGCCTATAAATTGAGGGGTTTATATTTAGAGACTGTTTCTAATTAATCCATAGATAAAGTATTATAATTTCAATGTTAGTTTATAACTTATAATCTTCTTGATTAAATAAGAGGTGAAAAATATTTATGTTCTCTATATAATGAACCTACAGACATTGAAGTAATGGGTGGATGGAGGTGCATCAGATGGAGGAGCATTGTACCAAGGTGCATTGGACATAGGATCATCAGACATAAGAGTACCAGATAGAGGTGAACTAGATATAAGCATATCAGACCAAGGTTCATCAGATATAGGACAACCAAATATAGGTTCTGTAATAAGTACCATATGAGGGTGTGATGATCAATGGCATGCCAAAATGAGGAGTATAAGACCTAGAATACATGACAAAATAATACATATGGACAATAGCGGGTGAGGATTGAGTATATCTAGGTATTTTATTATTATGTATAATTTTTTAGAACATAATAATATTTATATTTTTTTATGATCATGAAGAATTCTTATATAGGAAAAGATGATCTAGATTTTTATGGAGGAATACAATATAAAGAATAAGATCATTTTATATTGGATTATCATAGAATAAAAAATTTATTATAGCTGCGAGGTATAACAAGTTATTGAAGTTTCTTAATACAAGGTTTGGGTATAACCAGTTGAAAATAAAGATGAGAAGAAATATATTTAGGGGTATAAGCAACTATGATAAAAGAGTTTATCACTAGGGGTGAAACCAGGATGTATAGAGGAATGATTATTTTAGTGCATAACCAGCTTCTTCTTGTTTTATTTTAATCCTTGAGAAGTGTTTATTATTTAATCCATGTGGGGGGGGGGGGGTCTAACAAGTATGGAAAAAATGGGACTTTATACTGAACCTTGTAAATATTTTGTGCATCTGTCTATTATATCATTATTTAAAAGAAGCAGAGTCTGAGAAATTATATTGAATGGATCGATAACCTAAAATAATTCAATAGGTATATTAAATTAGAAATTATTCATAAATGAAAATACTGATTCACCACTCCCTCATATCCCAATGGTCAACCAGCATGAGGAAACAAAATGTTATTATGTTTTTCTATAGAATTTATACATTTTTTATAAGATGACTTAATACTATATGATTGAGTGGTTTTATTATTCTCTTAATTTATATGGGACTTTTTTACTTTATGGGGGTAGAATTTACTATGTTGGGGTGAATTGTAACACCTTAGGCTCAATTTTCTTTATTATTTTAATTTTTGGTTGATATTTTCTCTTTAAATTGGGTTTTGGTTTGATCTAGGAGAAATATTTCAAACTTTTCGAATCACATCACATGAAAATGGTTGTCACAACATCCAAATCAATTTATTAATTTTATGAATAAACCACTTCTTGGAGTAGTCGGAACCTCACAATCAAATTCTAACATAACAAAACTAGTGGAAAGGAAGATTAAAGTTAACAGCAGATTAAAATGTAATAAAATTTGCAATAAAAGAGGAATAGGCAGTGTGTAGTTTCCTTAAGAACACCATAATAAAAAGTGAAAATAATAAATCAATGAACCATTATTCAAAATTCAAAATTAAAAATGAAACTTTAATCATCTTTTAAACAAGTCAATATCACACCACCGTGGTAAGCATAACATCTCAAACCATGCAAGTAGCAGGATCCTCAAGCTGTGAACTAGAATGCCCCTTGAGTCACTACCTCCACAATATTACAAGCACAAATGTCGTCCATCATCAGATCCTCCAAAAAATCCCCTTTTTTACCAATAAAGAACTGAATCACCTTGCATAGAAGCAGCAAAATTGAAAACCAACACATAAGGGACTCAAAAAGAAAGAAGGTAACTATAGACGTGCCTCCTGAAACACCCACCACTCGCACGAACACATCCCAAACCCTCCAAAGAATCTATCTAACCCAACTGACCTAGTAAGGGGAAATGAACCTAGAAGCCAAAGCAGCATGCGAGCATATGTCAAAAACTAGAAAACCATCAAAATGTGAGGAGAGAAACCTGAGGTAATTATTGATGTCTATGAGATTGAAAGAAGTATCTCCCCAAACTAGAAAATAGAACATCCAAAATATCAATCACAACAGTACAAGAATGAACACTATGAATAAGATAGAACAACTTAAACAGTTCCCTAATAGGATGGATGTCTGCACCAGTCGCACCCCCTAGAACATCATTAGCCTCTCAAACATCAACTCCCACATTAGAAAAAAAACTTACAACAGGACAACATGGTGTGGGAGTGACAAATAAAAATCTAGGGTAGAGTTTGAAGATAACTAGGCATCAATAGTGATCCACGACCTTCAATAAGACCTTTGTCTCCTTCCTTTAGTAACACCACCAAGAATCCTCAATCAACTGAAAGTCAAGCACCCATTTTATTTGAGGATGAAACACCAAGAGAAAAATTTTCAGACCAACATTAATCATCATCACAAAGGACGAGACCTCAATGAACGAAAAAACACCAAAAAATGCCGCATCGAACAACCTCTCATAGCCAAACAAAAATGAGACCAAGAGGAAATAAAGAACACAAGATTCGGAAAGGAACAATTGGAAAAAAACCTGAGCGGTGAGACCTAAAAAAAATCACCAAAGAGGATACCCAAGAAATCATGTTGATGACAAAGAGGATAAGGAGATAAGGCAAGAAAATATAGAACCCTAGAACACCAAGGAGAGATAAGCATTTGAAAAGGGGATTATTCCCCCCCCCCTTTCAAAAACAGTTGTCACAGAATCAGTGAAAATCATGTGGAAAACCATATTGAGGCTGAAATTTTTTAACAAATAGGTTATTCATATCTTGAACATTGTTTTCTTAAATAGTGTATCAAAAAAATTCATGTGATCAAGTTAATTATGTATTAGGGCACAATTATCATTTGGTTGGGAAAAATATGTGGCCAAACTATGAAAACTACCCAATTCATTAAAAATATGAAATTCAGATTCTACCATTACCCTAATTAAAAACCAATAAATTATTATCCTCATAAATCTGTTTAGACTCTAATATATTACATTAATTTAACCTCCCTATTTACACCCATAAATTTTTGAGGCATTTCTCCCTCGGTTCTTAGTGTATTCCTTGAGATAATGTAGTTTTTCATTATCATATTCCTTGTTTCTTTCTTTTCCTTATTCGGGTTTTATTACTTTTTATATTTATAAACCCAATGGAAATGTATAGATCAAATTATTTAATAAATATTGATGTTTTAGTTGGTGTATATTAACCCCCTAGTCATCTAGTTCATTTATTTTATGTTTCATCGCATTCACACTCCGTTTGAGATTTGTGGGTTTTTCCATTCCTTTTTATCACACACCATACATTCATGAGATTTTTAAAATTTTATTTACCTAAAATAATCGAAAACTTTCAATTTTTCATATAATTTGAAAATAAATGGAAAAGGTTAAGATTTTTTTCCCATTTTTTTATGAAACTTGGTATATTATTTTCATCTGATTAACGTGAAAATATGGTATTTATAGGGGTTTTGATTGTTAATTTGATTTTATTATTATTATTTTTGAAATGATTTTTCAGAACATATGGTTTTTTTAATTGGTTTACTATTTATTTTGAGTTTTTTTGGGTTTACCTAGTCGAACCATTTTAATTTCATAAATTTAGTAAATTTTGTTTCCTTGTTTTCTTTCGTGGTATATCCTAAGAATTTAAATATATATTTTCCTATGGAGATGCATATAAATATATGTATGTTTATGAATACCTAGTTATATTTATGTAGGGATATATATAAGTTAATTTATAGGATGTATTTATGTAAATTTGGGTTCTCAAATTGTTTTCTTGGTTTTAAATGTGACTTTTAACATTGATTTCCAAATGAGGAATTCTCAAGAGAACTATTTGGTGTTTTCTGAAACTCTAAGAGGAGTTTCTAAAGAAAACTATTTAAAATTTTTTAAACAATAAATGGACCTTCAAAATATTATTGATTTGATATTTTTTTCCAATTTTATTTTATATTGATTCTACTAATTTAAAATAAAAGGCCCAGTTGGAACCCTTAATTTTTATCACTAATGATATCCACCGGAATGGAAGCCCAACATGTTTCTTTGATTATGATAGATTGTATTTAAAATGAATTTTATTTCATAGGTTTAGGTATGTGACACTTGGTTATGAAATTATGATATGTTTTTTATGTTTCACACATGATTCATAGGACTTGATCCTATCATTACTACTTTTGGGGATCCTAAAATGGCTTAGTAATTCATGGGAGAAAATTACTATTTTATCCCGATTATATTGAGTAGACCTATTAAAATATTATAGGATATATGGTATTTCTACCGGTGAGGCTATATAAAAGAAGATGGTTACCTATTGACCTGTGAATGGATTGATAGGCTCATAGATGGTTCCAACTCACGTACATATAGGGTCTACTCAAAATATGTTTAAGAACATCCCTTGATTATTTATTTTTGAATATTACCTTCACACTAAACTTGTTCTCATCATAGCACTACTATATTTTGATTATTTAATGATATGATACAAGTGACCCACATTCATATTATGTTCCTTATTCCATTGACATGGTTTATTTGTTGATTTTTTATGGGTCTCTTTGGTCTTATCATATATTATTGACTTGGTTATACCAATAATATTCATTATAATAGTGGTGTTCATATTTCTTCAATTTGAATTTTTTAGCGTGAGATGGATTTTTTTATGGGGTTTTAAAAAAATTATCTTGAGAAGGGTTTTCTTTAAGATAGGAATCTAAATTTTCATTAATACATGATTTTTATTATAAATGGCTGGTTTAAGAAAATTCTCTTGATTTGATTTTCATGATAGAATAAAACCTAAATTTTATCTATATTTAAATCTCACATTGATGGTAATTTTCAAAAATTAGAAATTCATGGACTCTCATGTGAGTTTCTATTAAGATATTATGCAAAACTCCATACTTATGCCACTTTTGATTGGTAGACCTAAGACTATCTTGCAGGTTTATATTCATCACATGATCACTAATAAAGAGAGATGGTTTAATAGATGGACAGTGACCTTGGATGTCCCAAGGATATTGAATCATGTACTTTGTTTTTTCATTTTTTATGTATCAAGGATGTATGGTTCATGATGGCAATTTATTTTCAAGATGTTGGCCTTTATATTGTATTGGATTCTTTTTCTTGAGTTTATAATTATTTTTATTCTATTTATGATCAGTTTTTTTACTATTATATATGTTTTTTATTATTTTATGTTGTGCATTGAACTCTAATTTACAATATGATCATATGAGACTTCTTGGTAAAAATTTTATGTTATTTATAGTTTGTTTTGGTGACATTGTACTAATTTGATGATATTGATACCCATGGTTCTTATAACTAGACCATGTGGATTCTGATAACCCCTTAGGTATATCATGGTCATCTTGGGTGATCGGTCCATTGGAAAACCTAAATTGGTTCATGGAATCCATTTATCTGTATATAAAATAATGACCTTGGATTTTGGAATAATGTTATCTATAAAAGAATTCAATTATTTTTTCATATTAAATAAAAATTGGAAATAGTTCTAAAATATGTTTTACTTGGAACATTCAGTTACTTCATGTTAAACCTCAAATGAGAAGGAAATATAAATGAATTTAGAAAGGGAATATGGAATTTGATGATCATGTTGGACCCTATGAAATTAATAAAACTAAATAATAAACATTGTATGATTAAAAGTGATGGATAAAGAAGGAAACTAAATGAGGTGGATTTTTTTGACATTAATTATTCTCAAAGTGATGAATAAAAATTTTATTAATAAGATAAAAATTGTATTTTATTCTTTCCAAATAATGATAAAATGGTTCTTACAAAATCTTATTTTTTACTGACGCTCTTCCAAGAACGAATAAGAATTAATTTTTCTTATTATAAAGTACTATAGTTACTCAATGCATGGAATTTGGAAGGGATGTGTATTGATGGATGATATATGGAGAATGTAAAAATATCAGTAAAATCCCAAAGAGTGGGTGGAACCTAGGATATTTATATTGATAAGGGTAGATGAAAATTATAATTCGGATATAAACAAAAAAAAGGATTTAATTTACAAAGATAAACTCACTAAAGAAATATATTCATGGATAAGAGAATAAAATTTGAAAGGCTTTATGAAATTTATGGAAGGGGTAATTTTTGGGGATGATTACATTTAAATTATAGTTGAAATGGTTTAAATTGTTGAACAAGAGTTGAACAATGATACTAATTTTTATTTTCATATTATTCCCTGGTAATTCAATTTTTATAAGTTTATTGGATTAATGATTAAATTTTAATGAATGAATATTTTTGGGATTCTTGTTTACTTTTTATTTTTTTATGTATTAAGAATATTATTATATATTACAATTTAATTCACTAATAACATATAAAAGGACATACTCATGTTGATGAGATTATGTTAATGATTCTATTGTTAGTGATTAATGATTCACATATCTATTTTGAATAAAAACTGATTTTTTCATTCAAGAGTGTTAATTTTTGATGATGTTATGATTATTATTTTTAAAATTTGTGGATATGGGGTATAATTTATCTATTTTGTATCATTTTTAATGGTGGATCGTGGTTTTTTGTTGAGATTCACTATAAACCCATGATTCTTTCAATGATATAGAGGATACTGTGAAAAGGATACATTTTTTTATTTTCATATAAATTTAGTAAAAAATATGAAAAAATATCTATAATCGTACAAAAAAAATTATTATTAGATAGATATTATTGAAATAAACCATGTTATAAAGATAATACTACCATAACCACCTTTTGAATGTGAAAAAACATGGTTTGGACAATCCCTATTCATCTATATTATTATTCATTGGATACTATGTTTTAATTACTTATTAAACAAATTGATTACATGCATGATCTAGAATTTTCTAAATAACAATATTCTCAAGGTTCTTAAGAAATAAATTTTCTTTTATATACATGAATGTTTTAATGGACACATAATACTCTGAGGAAAAGAATTCAACTAGATAGAACATTTAATTTTATGGAATTACTGAATATTTATTATTCTTGGAATGTTCAATATTTTAATAAGGGATATTATAGTGATATTATATTTTCATTATAGTTTCACATAACCACATCAGTTATTGGTCAGAGTAGTTTATTTATACAGCTAAAAACTGAATAATCTATTTTAAATGTCGGGATTCATGATATGGATGAGATATACTAATTCTATATGTTAGATGCACAATAAACAATTGGGTCAGTGTGGCCATACATATAATAATAAAATATACAAGTAAATATATAGTCATTTTTGTTCGGTATGTATATATTATACAATACTCTATAAATATTATTAATTTTGATTCTCACAAATGCCCTATTTTATTTACTGATAAAATTAATTTAGGTATTTTCAGGAATATATTTCTAGGTAATTTTATCTTATTTATGGGATTAATCTTTTTAATGTATTCTCAACATGTTTGAAGGTATTCTAGAATCATTGTGCATACCTTGTGTTTGTAAAAATAACTAATGGTTTAGAAAAACTACATTTAAAATAACATGCATGGATCATATACCATATATTGTTGTGAAATTATGGATCATTAAACCTATGTTTGAGGAACAGACTGTATTGTTTATCAACTATGCATTTGTGAACAATTGTACATTATCACCCCAACATTTGTGAAAATCCATAATATTTCATCCTTACTTTTGGATTTTGTTATTATATAAAGGAACTATAATTTTGGATTTTTTTTCATTATATAATGAAACTATATGTTTGACTATTCAATGATGGAGTTTTAAATTTATGTTATTTTCAATGTATTAAAGAATAATCTTAGCAGAAGTAAATATTATTTTAAATATATTTTATAATAGATTCAAATGATCATATTCAATGGATTAAATCATTCATATTTCTAATGGATGTTATTACTCTCTTGAATTATTTAAATTAAAATGATTTCAATTTTGAGGTGATATTTTTAGACTTACTCAACCAAATAAATACAATTTTATTATATATATGGATAGTGTCTTTTTTCTCTTTCTATAGGATCGTATAATTTTTTATGTGAAATATATTTTTGAATATAGAACATCTTCTAAGAAACAAAACATCATAGGACTGTGATATATTGAAGAAGCTACATTTTAGAGACTTACATGGTTCAAACTTTTGTTATCTAAATACTGCTTATTTTTTGTTACTATTTTATTGAAGATCATTGACAACCCTGCTCTCCATGAACTATTATTTCATGAAGAAATTTATATTTGAAGAACTAGATATTTATTATCCTAGATTATATGGATAATTTGAATAATAACCCATTTATTCAATAAAATCAATAACTTTTTTATCAGAGTTTCATCTTCATAGACTCGGTTGTAGTGGAGTATCAGCTTCATGGACTAACCTGTAGAGAATCCAATTCCATGTAAACTAACCATAATTCTATGTAAATCCTCATTATAAAGGTTTAAATTGCCTTTAGTAATTTTTTAAGGTCTTGTCATAAGGGTATATTTTGACTGAAAATCAAAAGGATCATAGAGAAATATTTAGTGGAGTGGAATATGACATATTTGTTCCCAAAACTACTATAAATTTTATTGTTTTCAACATTATTGTTTATCTACTCTTCAAAATAAATAAAAAATTGAACACTTTATATATATTAATTTAAAAAAATGATAAATTTAGAGATCTATCCAATATTGTCAAAAAGATACAATTCACCCCCTCTAGTTTAACATTGTATTATTACAACCTAAAAATTGCTATAAAAGGAGTGATTTTTGATGAAAGAAGATAAGATCAAGAATGGTCAAAGTGTATAGTCAATACAAATGCATATGTCAATGGATGATTTAGCAGAATTTATGCTAATGGTATTTGATTCATACTTTAATTGGGGAAACTATAGATTTTAAAAATCTTGCATGATCATCAATCTTAAAAAACATGGATTTAAAGTATTTATAAATATTATCACTCCGTATAAAATCCCTAAAAAACCTAAAACATGGGATGCTAACAAAGAAGATGAGTATGAAATCAATTCAAATCAAGGAATTATTTTATCTAAGGAATTGTTCCAAATTAATTTAATTGAGTGTCTCAATGTCCATTTACATATGAAATGTCGAAAATTATTGACGTTATATATGAATGAACTCACATTGTCAGATAATTTAAGAAGACTATTGAGAAGCTAAATTTTGACACCTTCATAATGTATATTGGTAAAAGAATCACACAAATTAATGGGATATTTATATATATATTCAATTAGGCTTCTGAATTGGGAAGCACAATTACTCAATCTGACTAAGGGATAAAATTACAAATAGTACTACCCTCAAAAAGTAATGGAACATCTATTGCTATATTAAAAAAATCATCGGCCAAATATTTTACAATGAATGAATTGATCAGAACTCTAATGTTGTAAAATAAGAGATTCAACCTGGAGATAAGGATCATTAGATACAAAAAAGTGAAAATACTTCCCTTAATGTTACATCTCATAAGAATGAAATTAAATTTAATGAAGAAGTCAAAATTTCTAAGGATTCATATTTTTCATGTTATGAAATGGAACTAGCTCGGCTAGCCCGAAAATATAGAAATTTTTTTAGGAAAAATAATTTCTTCAAAATGCCTTTTGAGAAATATGATATATGAAATAATTAAGAATGAAACTAAGAATTCAAACATATGGGTAATATCAAACTTGATTTCCCACCTTTTAAATAGGAATTAAGAAATACGAAAAAATAAAATCAGAAGAAATATATTTATGAGAAAAAAGGTAAGTGATCTATGAAGTATACATTGACTGTGTCTGAATACTACATTAGCTCATCCATATCAGACTAAGAAAAATAGCTTAAAAATATGATATCAAAGATGATCTCTATAGATATAAAATAATATGAGGTCAAATCCTATTATTATACTACTTCTGGTTATAATATATGCCCTAGTATAAATTTAACATTTTATTAATCATTTCTTGATGAAAAAAATGAATCGACAGTAAAAAAATTATAAATTAGTAAATAATATTAATAATTCTATTTTAAGTGAAAACTATATAATGCTAAAATAACATCATAAATTAAAAGATAAATTTTACAAATTTATATCATATTGTAATATTCATGAAAAAATTAAAGACATAAATTATGAACTAGAATCCTGAAAAAGTGATACTAGTATAATAACTAAATGATAAAAATATCAAAACTATATTCATTGAAAAAATGTAATTAGAATAGAAAAATATGTAATATGAAGAAAGGGAAAAAATCATAGTTATTTATAAACTATTTCGTACCTAGTTCTTAAAATTCTACATGTTTCTACTAGGGAATTAAAGTAAATTAATATAATAACTGATTTTTATTAAATACTTAGTGTCACAAGCCAATTGGGTACCCCCAGCAAACTGATAAATGATTTGGCCTTGACATAGCCTGAGGTGCATTCCATGACTCCATGGGTTGGTGACTATCACCTGGCATCATAAAAATTGATAACAAGAACCATTTTCTACACACATTACAGAAGTAAAAGAGTCAAGACAATATACATATCAAAATAAATTCCACTGGGTGTAATGTACAAAAATTCAAATCACAAATAAATTCCAAAATACTACAACCATTGTTACAATTCATGAAAAATAGCCCAAGTCCCTAAGGACACAACTCCCCATGTCCAAGGTTCAGCATCTAGATCCACCTCTAAGGGATCATTTACCCTTGCTCAAACTAGGAATGATAAAATCTACAAACACCTGAAGACACAAGGAGGGTGTGAGCCAAATCCCAATAAGGTGTCACCCAATTACTCCATAACAAGATTCCAATATTAATTTAACCAAGAATGTTTTTTCAATTTTCAAATAAATATGTTTGAAATATCAAATTTATTTTTAAACATATAATACTTTATAATTAAAACAATGGAAATAATTTAGAAATTAATGCTCAACATTTCAAATGATGGAATATGAATTTAAAATATGGTATTTACCTTTAAAAATGTTTCATTACCCAAACGGAATTTTCAAGAAATGGATTAATAAACACTTTAAAAAAAAAATTTAAATTGTCTTGGCATGGCAATGTTTGAAAAATTATAGAACATATAAATAATTAAAACAAAAATAATTGAGGAACATGGTCCTATTACAAATAGGTATTATAGTTGAAAATTATAAGGACTCAAACCAATGAAACAAAAAAATTTATATAGGCACTTTTGGGCCTACGGAAAAGGGGACTCATCATCATTGCCTAAGGAATGATGATTTTTCGATACGTAGTTTTATAATGATGTAAGTTGTAAATTGTCACCAAATATATCTAAATAAATACCTAAGTATTTAATGTTCACTATTACAAAAAAACAATTAGAAATATATTTCTAGACTGCTAAAAATATAATTTAAACCCGTTCTATATTACAAATATTTCAATTTCTCATTAAACCCTAATGAATTTTTAATAAAAACAAGATTTTTCACCAAGTTGAAACCCTAAGATTTCCATTAAAATATTTTAAGCCATTTTTCAATAAATAATGATTTCAATTTAATTTATTCAATTTTACAATCCATTTCACAATATAATTCAACAATTTAATTTTCAAATTATTCCATCAATTTCATAAAAAAAACACCAATTGACAAGAATTAGGGTTTCAAACAATTTTCCATCGACAATAATTCCAAAATTAAATTATTGAAGTTAATTCACTCAATTTCCATCAAAAAAATTATTCAAATTGAACAATTTAAATCTCACCAACTTTGATTTCCATGCCAAAAGCCAATTTTTCTCAAAAATCACAATTCATCAGAATTGGGTTCACCCAACAACCAATTAAAATCCATTTGATCAAAATTCAAATAATACCATTTAAATTCAAATTATTTAAATTTATAAAAACAAATTATTTTTAATATAAATTTTTCATTGTAACGAAACAATCTACCTCAGAATCCAATGGATCTCGCAAAGACAAACCCTAATTGGGATTTTTCCACAAAGAACAAAGATCGCAAAAATTGGAATTAAACATAGGTTTAAAATCCTAAAACATAGGGTATTTGATCCTTCAATAAATATGGTGATCCATGTAATCCTAGAGAGAAGAACAAACACAGTGGGAGAATGATATTGGGATAAGGAAACTAACCATGATGAGATCGAAGGTCATTCCTCAAGATTTAAATCACATCTGCGAGGGATCAAAGGGGCCAAGTATCATATCTAGGAGCTGCAAGGAAGGGATAAATTAGTTTTGATTATATAATTTTTGTATGGAACCTAAAACAAGGGATTAATAATTTTTAACAAAAATAACAAGCTCTTAAAATTACATACGCATGGTTTCGGAGGTAGACCCCCCAAAGTAAGACAAAAATTGTGCATCATGGTCATGTGTTTGTTTTCAATGGTTTTCATGGTCTCTACTAAGATGAAGAATATCATGACTAATAATTCACTAACTGTGCATAATTCCATTTCCTAGGGTTTTATGGTTTTCTCAAATACAGCGCATGGTTTGGGAAAACTGGTTGTCAACCATGCACTAGCCCCGAAAATTTCAAAAACATTTAAATTTCACTTGAAGGAACCCAAAATGAATCAAAACCTAATATTAATAAATATAATGCTTTAGGAATAAATGAAAATAGTAATTGTATGTTACAACCTCCCCACCATAGATACATCATGTCATTAGAAAGCCTACGAAAAAGCTATTATTGCAAAAATATGCGGCCACTACTCTCTCATCAGTGTCTCTCTCTATCTCCCATGTCTCATGACTATCTGAACCTTATTTCCATAGAACATGATCTAAAGGTATCATCCTTCAACAAATTACCTCAGTTTTAGAATCAATGATCCTAACTGTATGATCAATTATAAATAAATCAGGCTCATCATCAAGACCATACCAACATAGAACATGATATGAATCAGATAGATAATTTCATATCTAAGAGGAAAGAAACATTTTTTATCGATTTTAGATATGAAGGAAATGGGAAATGGTATGAAACTATTAATACCTACTCAACAACCTCAAAAGGTCCAATAAAATGAGGGGCTATCTTCCCTTGGATTCAGTTCCATTAGTGAACCAACTGGGGTGAAACATTAAAGAACACCTGGTCACCAACTAAGAACATCAAAGGTCTACGATGAAGATCAGAATAATTCTTATGTCGGATCTGTGACATCAACATCCTATGACGAATAAAGTGATATGTTGATGTCTTCTCTTGCACCAAACATTATCCAACCAAGGAATATTCACTAATCTCCAACCAACACAATAGATATTTACAGCATCGAACATAGAAGGCCTCAGAAGGAGCCATCATGGTTGTAGACTGGTAACTATTATTATAAGAAAACTCAACTAGACAAAAATGATCATTCCAAGACCACCAAAGTTAAGAACACAAGTATGAAGTATATCCTCAAAAATATGTGGTTCTCTTCCTATCTATCCATCTGACTGTGGATGGTATGTCTTACTCAAACTGATATGAGATCCCAGTGCCTCCTAAAGGCCTCTCCATAACTAGTAAGTGAACTTAGGATCCATATTAGATACTATAAAAGATTGAACTCCATTAAAACAAAAAATCTCTTTAACATAATGATTTTCCAATTCCACAACTTTTTATGAATCATGAATTGGTATAATGTGAGATGAAATGGAATTCCAATAGATCTAAACTCATATTGAAATATTCCTTATCTATGTATAAGGAAAACAAACCAAAAAATCCATAGGTATCTCATCACACTTCCAAGTAGGGACTAGAAGCTGCTCTAAAAAACTTGAAGGCTTATCATGCTCTAATTTCACCTACTATCTTGTATAGAAATGAGAGACAAACTCATAAATTAACCATCTCATACCTGGCCACTAGAACTGCTATCGTATGACATATAACATATTAGTAGTTCATGGGTGCACTTAACACTGGGAATTATGGAAATTCCCCATCACATCTTTCTTTAGCGCTAACAGCACAACTTAAAAATTATGATAACACGTAATAACCTACTTCGTGAATGAACATAAGGTAACCATATCCCCACCATAATTAAAGAATTTGATGCGCAAAACTCTTTATCAGTCTTATGATCCTGGAAATAATTTTTAGAAGAGTGGATGTTAAATGATTGTTGGCGAAAGGATCCCCAACCCCTTCAACCTAAACTCCAACATGAAACTGTGAAAAGAGATCCATAAAATTCCTCTCTTCTGAAGATTCATTCACTAAATGGGTCAAAAGTTTCCCTTCCCCTAGGTATAGGATTTTTCAAATTCAAAATATTTCAGGTATTCTACCCAATGCCTCTAGAAGAGATTCAAATATTTATTAGTGAAGATAAAACTCATGATTTTGTGGTATCAAAACACGGTAAACCTTTCTCCATAAATTTAATGATTCCAACTATTAAAAACAACCATCATAGAAGCATGTTCAAGGGCATATGTTAGATAATTTTTCTAATGTGGATTAATCTGATGAGATCCATAGGAAACAACATGATTACTTTTCATAAGAATACAAGCCAAACCTAAACCTGATGCATGACAAAAGTACACATAGTTTTGCTCGGACTCAAAAAGAGTCAACACTAACACAATTGTCAAAAGACATTTCATCTTGACAAAATTACTTTGACATTTACCATTCCAAGAAAAACCTAATCCCTTCTGAGTTAGAGAAGTCAACTGAGAAGCCGACTTTGATATTTCTTTTACAAACCAATAAAAATATCTACCTAAACCCATGAATCCATGAATATCAAAAACATTTTGGGGGTTGTTCCCATATAATAAAAACTTTCAACTTCTTTGGGTCAACTAAAATACCATGTTCTCTAACCATATATCCCAATATTTTCACTTCCCTAATCTAAAAATCACACTTTGAATGTTTATCATAGATTTGGAAATTTCTATGAAAACTCCAAACTGTACATAGATTATGCACATGATCATCCTTATTCATAGAGTAAATGAGTATGTCACCCACAAGGACTATGAAAATGGTATCTAGATACTTGTAGAAAATCATTTTCATTAATTATATGAAATCTAATAGAGTGTTGGTTACACCAGATGGAATAACAAGGTACTCATAATGATCATACCCACTCCAAAGTTTAGTTTTGTAATTGTCAGATTCTTTTATTCTGAAATTATGGTAACCAGAGTGAATATCAAACATTGAGAACCAATTTTTCCATTTAGAAAGATCGAATAGATCATCAATACATAGAAATAGATACTTATTCATCACCATATATTTATTGGGATTTCGGTGGTCAGTAGATAGTCTGAGTGAACCATCAACTTTCATGGAAAAGTCAATCGACACCACTCAAGGTGACACACATGGATGTATAAATCCTTTCTCAAGAAGTTCTTCTAAATTGGACTTCATCTAATTTAATTAAACTGGTTCCATGCAGTTTGAGAGAATAGAAACCAGTTGATTACCATGCATTAATTAAATGGAAAACTCAACCACCCATACCGGTTTCAAACTAGAGATGTCAAAAAGAAATACATTGGTAAAATCAATGAAAATTATGGTAATATCATAAATAAAATAGTATAGATCCAGATCAAATAAACAATGATATTATTTTCCCCAACTCTAGATAAGATGGTCTAGATCTGATCAACCATAGGTCACATTCTCATTGAGAGACATGACACACACCACTATATGTAGTGAAGTAGACCTGTCAAAGATAAAAGTAAATCTAACCATTATTAGAAATGAGATAATCCTTTCTGGAAATGGATTTAACAAGTTTCATTTTGGGAATTTAAAAATTCTGTGAATGGTTTATATCTGACAAGGAAAAATTGTAGGCAAGACTACAGAGACCCAACTTTCTCTTTACACCAAGAGGGGTAGTAATATCCATTGCATGAGAGAAAAGTTCTATATGAAAGTATAAGAGATTAACAATACATGTGGAAATAAATTAATGATATGGGTAATTACAAAATAAATCAGTCACTAATGATGAATCTATAGTGATGGAACCTCTAATGGCCAGTTGACCTGTATCCACTTTCTCTGGAGACTCTTCCATAGCCACAAGTAGCTCCATTCTAGATTCATGTGTATTAAACCCTTTAGTATGTGTAGAATATGATTTTATCATAGTTTTAGAAGGTGTGGATGATCTCATTCCACTACAAGGAGTATAATATATATGGAAGAAACTCAATATGTTACCTGATTTTCCACAAGAGCCACAATTCTTTGGTGCCTCAGTGCAATAACTATTTGAATGTTCTATATTTATACACAAGTAATTAACCAAATGGACTATTTCAGAAATTACTATAGGTATCTAACCACAATGAGAATCATCACTCTTCCTCTTTTCATTAGAGGAATTGACAATCCCATAGAGAGAAACTCCCAAAAATCATCGCATGTTAGCAAGGACCATCTTCATCATCAATGCTCTATCCATTACATCAGTATAAGAAGGTTGTTCCAGCAAGAAAACCTGAGAAAAAATATACTAACGACATTATAACTCTATCCTTCAAGCCTTCATATTCTCATTCAAAATAATCTCCAGCGTGAAATCCATATGCCCAAAAAAATAGTTTTTATACATAATCATATTCCTATCAGCCTTCTCATGCTAGAAAAATTCAATAGAATATTACCAAAATCATTGAATCAATATAAAACTAGTCATTAAAAAGAACCTTAATATATTTCCACTCTAATCCCTAAAGTTTCTTTTCCTTCACCATAGTGTCCCACCATATCCTACATAGTCCTTCTAGCACAAAGGTTGAACACTTCACTTTGATCACATTAGGTGTGTCCAAGAACCCAAAGAGGCAATCCAAACTACTCAACTATTCCTAAAACTGTTGAGGATTATTTGATCATTTTAATGGTGTTATCATATAGTGGAAGAACACTAAAAACCTATCTTCCAGAACATCCCTATGAGGATACATATCTAGATCATTTATAGAACTGGAGGTGGTGCATATCCCAGAGCATGGATAGTGTACCCAATCACCTCTGCAAGATTCAAATCAACAATATGATATTCTTGTGGAGTTTTAGAAATAGCTTCCTCCTAGATCCTATTTTCATGTCTCCTTGTAGTCATGATTTTATACAACTTTAGTAAAAAATGTAGATATAATATAATTCAAAAAAAATAAATGAGGGGAATTAATCCTAATTGACAGATTAAACAAGAATGGGATTTCACCATATCTAAATAAAAATATGGAAAATAATTGAACTAATCCACAAGACATATTCCTCAAACACCCCTGATGACTTATGTTTCATTTTGGTGAGAGATATTCATGCATTCAATCACAAATACATCCAAAGTCCTGACAAGATTTTACAAATTCATACTAACCTTATAAAAAAAGATAAACCTCTATATGATACCACATTTTCATGAACTATCTTAGGTTCCCTAGTAAACCAATAACCGACCTAATCCTAACATTTCTCAAAGGGCGTTCCCAATCACCATGGGTTCATGACTAGCACCCGACATCATACAAAATATCAGTGGTAATGATATTCCCAAAAATATCGTTGAATTAAGAGATACAATAAAATATGAATATAAAAAGAGTCTACACTAGGATAAATGTACCAGAAGTCAAATAGGAAATAAATCCCAAAGTACTATAATAAATGTACCAATTCATGGAAAATATTCCATGTCCCTAGGGGCACAACTCACCAAGTCTGTGGTTCAACAACTAGATCCACCTAAAAGAATTATTTTACCCATTATCGAACCTGGAATGAGATAATATACAAACACATGAAGGAAAAAGTACGGTGTAATACAAAGCCTAGTATAATTTCATCCAAATATTCCTTAATAATATGCAAATATCAAATTAATAGATAATGTGCTATCAATATTACAATAAATAGGTTTTTCATATCAAAAGAATATTTAAACAAATCATGACTTATAATTCAAATGATCGACATTCTTTTTGAAACCATAAATCACATTTCAAATGATGAAAATACATTTCAAAGATGGAATTTACCTTTTAAAAAGTGTTATTTACACATACAGAACCTTTCAAAAATTGTTTTCATCATGTATTTTATATAAAAAAGTTTATATAAATTCTCAAGGCATGTAAAATAGTTTAAAACAATGGAATATATATACATTTAAAATAAATTTAATCAGGAAATGTGGTCTTTTTTAAAATAGGTATGATAGTTCTAGTTTATAGGGGTTGAACACTGTGAAATGAAAAGTATGTATGTATGCCCCTTTTGGCCTAAGGAAAAAGGGACTCATCCCCATCTCTTGAAGAATGACGATGTAATGATATGATGTTTTAGAATTTTGTAAGTCATAAAGTGTATCCCAATATAACTCGCTGACTACTTATGTCTTGCACATTCTCTAGTATAAACAATGATGGACAATTTATTTCAAGACTGGTCAAAATACAATATGAACCCATTATCCATTTCAAATAAGAGGATTTTCTGTTTAAAAATAAGAATATTTTTTTAATAAAAAACATGAATTATCACCAAGATGAAACCATATGGTTTACATGAAAACATTTTTAATCCATTTTACACAAATAATTATTTGAAACAAATTCATTGTATTTCAAAATCCATTTACAAAATAAATCCAATAATTTATTGTTCAAAAAATTCTATCACTTACATCACAAACCACAAATTCATTGAAATTTAGGTTTTCAAAAATTTCCATCAAAAGAAATTTTCATAATTAATTTATAAAATTTATTTTATTCAATTTTCATCAAAACTAAAAATTAAAATTAAACAGTTTAAATCTAACCAATTTCAATTACTATTCCAAAAACCCATTTTCCTAAAACACCCAAATTCACTTGAATTTTGTTTTCACAAACATTAATTGAAATACATTTAATACAAATACAAATAAATCCATTTAAATTAAAATTATTGAAATTTTAATATAGAAATTAATTTTAGTATAAATTGGCCATCTTAACATATCCACCTACCATTGAATCCAATGGATATCAAAACGCCAAACCGTAGTCGAGATTTGTTGATGAGTTATGAAGATAACCAAAATAAGAATAAACCTAGGTTTATGATCACAAAATAGAGGTTATTAGATCCATTAATCAATATAGGGATCCACGGAACCCTAGATGGAAAAAGAGGTACTGTGGGAGAATGATCATAGGATAAGGAAACTAACTGTGAGTAGATAGAAGAGAGTTCTTCTAGATTAGAATCGCATCCCATAGGGATCTGAGGGGAGAAGAATCCTATTTCAGATTTTTTTTGAACTTAGAAACGATTTTTGGTTGAAGGAGGTCCATATGGGACCTAAAACAAGGTTTCCCGCATTTATAATAAAAAAAATTAATATCTCTTAACATCTAGTAAACATGATTTCTTGGGTAAACCATCACAGTTAGACAAATCTGTGATGCCTGACCGTGAACCCAATTTAAATGGGTCTAATAGTTTCTACAAAGAGGGTGCACTTATTGATTAATCATGCACCAATTGTGAAAAATCCTACTTCCATGGGTTACACAGTTTGCATTGATAGGGCATCAACTATGCACTATCCCAAAAAAAATAAAAAGAATTAAATTTTCACCGGAAAAAACCCCTATATAATCCCAAGCAATACTAAATAAAAAATAGGGTTTAGGAATAACTAAATTTAGTAGTAGAATGTTACAACCTCCCCACAATAAAAAACTTTCTATCCTATTAAATACTAGGAAGAAGAATCCATGCCAGATAAATGAGGCCACTTCTCTCTAATCAACGCCTCTCTCTCCCGCATCTCATGACTATCAGAACTATGATGACATATCACATGAAAAAAAGGAATCATCCATCCATGATGTACCTTGGTTTCAAAATCATATATCATAACTAGCTGTTAAGTCATAGATAAATTAGGCTCAACCTCAATATAATGATAACATAGAACATGAGATTGATTAGATATATACTTTTGTAGCTAAGATACATGAAACATGTTATGTATCAATGTCACCTACTGTGGAATTACTAAATAATATATAAATTTATAAATATTCCCAACAAACATAAAGGTCCTGTAAAATGAGTGGAAAGCTTTCCTTGCCTCCCAAGTCATTGATGACAAAACCAGGGTGAAAAGTTCAAGAACACATGCTCACCAACTAAAAAATAGAAATTTCTATGATGATTATCATCAAAAGAATTATATCATCTCTATGCCATCAACAACCTTTAGTGAATCAACTGAAACTTTTCTGTTGTCTCTTTCATCAAAATTGGTCCAACAAAGTAACTTTACCAATCTCTGACCAACAAAATTGAGATTTACAAGGTGATCATATGAGGCCTCAAAAATAGCCACCTTGATCGTGGGGTGGAAACGATTACTATAATAAAAATCATCTACCCCAATATGATCATATCAAGTCCCAAAATAATCTAGAACACAAGCACAAATTCGGTCCTCAACAAACTGTATAGCTCTTTTTTTCTAGCCATCTGACAGTATATGGTATGCCTTACTCAAATGGATGTGAGATCCCAATTCATTATGAAGGACTTTCCAAAAAAACAAGAAGATATTTGAGGATAACTATTAGAGACCATATCACGTGGAACAGTGTGAAAATGAAAAATCTACTTCACATAGAGATTTATCAATTCCAAAACTCTATCATAGTCATTAATGGGTATAAAGTGAGCTTACTTTGTCAAAATGTTGATCACAACCCAGATCACATTCTTCATTCTCTAGTTATGAGGTAACCAAACCACAAAGTCCATATAAATCTCATCTCACTTCCAAGTGGGTGTTATAAGTGTCTGCAATAAACCTGGAGGCTTCTAGTTCTTAGACTCCACCAGGTGGCATGTACAGCAATGACAGACAAACTCAGAAAGTTCCCATCTCATACCTGGCCACCAAAACTGCCGCTACAAGTCATAGAACATATTAGTGGTTCAGGGTTTCACTCCCCTCTAGTAATTATGAAAATTACACATTGCATCTTTCCTTTCTACTAACGGCATGAATTTACTTTTATGATAACACAAAACACCCTCATTGGTGAATGTCCACATTCCAACCATCTCCCCAACATAAAGAGCGTCTTTGATGATGTAGATATCCCCATAAATTTAAATATCATAGAAAATCAGTTCAAGAATAGTAGATGTATACTTAATTATATCAAGTGAAACCTCATTCTATTTCTCCTGAACTCCATTATATAACTGTGTAAAGAGATCTATAAAATTCTAAACTTCTGAAGTTTATTTCACTACATGGGTCAAAATTTCCAACTCATAGAATCTTCATTGAAATTTCCTTTCCCTTGGATATAGTAAATTTCAAATTCAATATATTTTAGGTATTAAACCCAATGCCTCTTGAAAATATTTAAATATTTTTTAGAGATGATATCACTCAACCATTTTTTGTCTGAAAACATGGTACACCTTTCTCCATAAAGGTAATGTCACCAACTCTTAAGGACATGAATCCCAACTACAAGTTAAAGGTCATGGGTTGAATAATTATACAAATTTTTTCTAACATGATGATATCCATAGGAAACTACATGACTACCATGCTTTAAAATCTATCAAAAACCTGAACCTGACACATCACAGAAGACCGCATAGCCATGCCAAAGCTCTAGAAGAGTCAACACTGGCACAGTAGTCAAAAGACATTTCATCAAATCAAAATATCTCTAAGATTTATCTTTCTAAGAAATCTTTAGTCCCTTCCAATTTAGTGTAGTCATCATAAAATCAAACTTTGAGAATTCCTTAATGAACTAGGGATGATATCTAGCTAATTCTAAGAACCTTGGAATCTCAAAACCATATCCTTTTTATTCCCATGTCCTAAAATCTTTCACATAATCAATGTGAACTGAAATACCATTTTATAACACCATGTTTCCTGGGAATTTTACTTCATAAATCCATAAATCACACTAATAATATTTTTCATATTATTTGTGATTTTTTAGAAAACCTAGAACTATTCTCAGATTATGCATATGATCCTACTTGGTCTTAGAGTAAATTAGGATTTCATCCTCAAAGACTACAACAAAAGTATCCAGATACTAGGGTAAAATCTTGTTCATTAATTCCATGAAAATTTTAAGATAATTGGTTAGACCAAAGGGCATAACATGGTACTAAGAATGATCATAACTCCGCCGAAAAGTGGTTTTCTATATGTCAGATTCCTTTATTCTCAACTAATGGTAACCAGATAAATTATGAATCTTTGAAAACAATTTTTTTCCCTTTCAACTAATCAAATAGATAATTGATACGTGAGAATAGATTCTTTTTAATCACTGTAACTCATTTGATCATTATGTAGTCAACCGATAGCTAATTTGTACCATCATATTTCTTGGAAATGAGAACAAGTTCCACCCAATATAGCACACTTGGGTGTATGAATCCATTCTCAAGACGATTTTACATCTGGTACATTATATCATTCAATTCATACATTTCTATGCATTAATAGGGAATAGAAACTTGTTGAGTACCAAACATAATGTCAATGGAAAAATCAACCTCCCTTTGTAGTGGAAAACTAGATAAGTCAGAAGGAAACATGTAAAGAAACCCAAATAAACTAGGGGGATATATACACTCAATTATTCTCACTCTATATCAAAGGAAAACACCAATATTAAATTCCCAAAATCCTGAAAATAAGGCATGTCTCTTCTTGTCCTTTGATCACACTATCCTTGAAAGACATGACACACACCACTGGGTGTAGTGAAGGAGACCTGCAAAAGATAAAAATCAATAAAATATTTATTAGAAACGATCCAATATAATACAAAAGTTACATCAATACATTTCATTTTGATAATTAGAAATTCCCAAGAAAACTCAACATATAATATAGGGAATGTATATACAGGACTACAGAGACCATGCTCTATCTTTACACCATGGGGTGTAGTAATATCCATTGTACAAGATAATTGCTCCATAGAAAGGAATAATAAATTGAAAAAATTGGTTTAAATAAATGAATTAGATGATCCAATATCAAATAAAGTATTCAATAATTATGAAGCTATATTTTTGGTACCTCTCATAGTCATTGCACCTATATATGCTTCCTATGGAGACTCTTCCACTGTGTTAAGAAGCTTATTTTTGAATTCATATGGATGGTATAGCGACCCAAACTTTTCTTATATTACTATTAAAACATTTTAAAGATAAATAAATAATATTTCACATATAAGATCAAATGTTTTAGTGTCTTGGGAAAACTATAATCATACATAACAATTACAACATCAATCATAAACATTTATTTAATTCCTTCTTCTCTAGCTTCTTATTATCACTTGACCTCTCCTTAGTACATGTAATCATCAGAGGATATACATCAAAAGGGATTACCTAAAAGCCTAGTAAGAGAATATATAAGAACAATATAACAATGGGTGAGCATAACCATAACACAGGAAAATGATCTTGAATATGAGATGAAGCATTAATAAGTGACTTGAAATGTGGCAATGCATAAAAATGAAACATCATGTCTTATTTGTAAACTACCACCCATACAAGTGGAAAAGATGGAATATTTTTCGCACATAATTCCACATTAACTCATGAGATTCATCACTTTACCCAATTTATTTTAGCACTATATAATTCTAAGCATAGCTGTCACATTGAAATTATAAGGCCCCAGCCTTAAACCTTACTTAATCTTGAGTTATTACAAGATTACACATTGAGGATCTTTTTAGGTTTAGAGTTTTAGAGAATTAGATCCTGAAACTTGCATTACATTCCACCTTTAAACAAAGTGGTTACATAAAAGACAGGATTCATTCTTCCCAACAATGGAAACATATTTAAAATAAAACTTGGATTCTTTCTTGACACATCCTTGACACTATCATCACATCATGTACCCTTCCCTTGACCTGTGAAAAACATTTCAAAAACATGGGATGAGCATAAAAAGCTTAGTAAGGGATATAAAAATATGGAAAGGAAACATGAGTACATGTATACATAAGATTGAAATCATAATTTACCCATAAAACATAAGCACTCTAACATACCTCATAAAATCATAAAAATCATATGACATAAAGGTAACTTGAGTCATTCATAACATTCTTACGTAGGGAGTAACCCTCTTAGTTACGTTTTGGAATACCTGTCACAGTATATTCCCTAAATCTCTTCGGATAAACCTTAAAGATTCACTCCTTCGCGTTACCCAATTAAATGGAGAGCTATATCGGGCTCACCCGCCATTATATTATCACAGAACGACCCGTCTTCATAATAATTCTCAAGAACCTCAACATAATCGTATCACATAAAACATGCATAAAGGAAACATAACATTTCCACCTTTAAATCATAAGATATCAATACAACACATTGATATATAACATTATGAAAACCATTTTCAATACCAAAATAAAAGAAAAGTAAAACATGGTATTTATTTTTCTTTTAAAAAAAGGTATGGCTTGTAGAGGAAGCTGAAACTCAAATAATGGTCACGGCGGTGGAGAAGTCGTTGTCGCCACATACACACGACAAAAACATTCCCTTTTCTCATTTAGTAAAATGATTCGTATAAAAAAAGATTCCTTTTTGGATAAACGTAAAAGTCAAAGGGGTTTATACACCGTATAAAAGAAGGTTGTGTATAAAACAAAATATGCCTCAATGAAAGGAGATTGAGACGAAGTCCAACACAAAGACGGTATCCTTGGTTTAAGGATAAATCAATTACATAATTATGTGTGACAAACGAATACACCAAATATAAGTGGATATTAAGTGTAAAATAATCAAAGGTCATTCACACATATTCAAAGGATGACATATTCAATAACTACATGTTGAACCCAAGGAAATCGAAATTGGGTTAAGAAGTTCCCTGGACAGCCTAACGGCGTCACATCAAAATGAGTTGATGAGAGATAAAAAAATGGTATCTCATCACATGGACATAAAATTT
This sequence comes from Viscum album, assembly GCA_963277665.1. Classification (NCBI taxonomy): domain Eukaryota; kingdom Viridiplantae; phylum Streptophyta; class Magnoliopsida; order Santalales; family Viscaceae; genus Viscum; species Viscum album. The sequence continues at coordinate 231,494,595 of OY728157.1, read as the reverse complement.
ACATCAATAATTATATATGAGAACATATCCCAACATAACAATATGTAAATTAAAAGACCCAACAAAAGAAGACTTTTAAAAAGAGGAGGGTGGAAGGTTCCCTTACCGACATGGGTATCTTTCGAAACATACACCTTGTGAAAGAAGGAAAATACAAAATTGATGTAAATACTCATAAAAGAAATTATATTAAACAATGAGTAAAATAATGGGCAGTACATATACCACTCAAAAGAAAATTGTGGCAAATGTAGCATAAATCTCACGGGAATAAAAGTGAGATGAAAAATCCCTTACGAAAACTCGGCAGCCTAACGACGCCACTAAAAACATCCAAAATGGTTTGATGAGAGGATATGGGGTCTCTCATAACATCAACATAAGGTTTACATAAATAGCAATATAAAATAACATCCCCCAACATAACAAATAGGAGCTTAAAATAAGTGACATAATGGAGAGTACTTAAAAAGAAAGAGAGAGGTTAGATCTCTTACGAAAATTCGGCAGCCTAACGGCGCCACTCAAAACTTCCAAAATGGATTGATGAGAGAGAATAAGTTCTCTCATAATATGAAAATATAAATTACAGTAATATTAATATAAAATAACATCCCAATCAAATGAAATATGAGCTTACAATGAATGACATAAAAGAGTGTACTTAAAAAGAATAAGAGGTGTATGATCCCTTACCTTGGGTCCGACTTGACACGATCATTCTTTAACGTCCTAAATAATAAACTTGAGTTAATTTCTACTTGCATAAGAACCATTTCCAAGTTCATTGTTCCTTTTATATCAATTATTGACATGTTATAAACATTATTTAGTCATTTAAGTTAATAATGTTTGTTTTGTCGATATTTGGTTCTTAAGTCGAAAGTGGACTTCTTACAATTACATGTTGTTCGTGTGGTCAAAGGTTCATTATATCCAGAATGAAATTTCTGATTTGGATATCATATATATCATATATTTCTAGAATATACATGTATTTATAATATCACATAATCATTTAGAGGTAAGAAATGAAATGCACCGTTCATGGAGACGGTAAGCCGTACATACGCATGAACGCTACTTTCATTTATTTATCATACTTTAATGGAAGGGAAGAAATAATAATGATATAGAGGTATATAATAATTCCAGTATAACATCATATATAATAACATTAAATCCATCCTTTATACGTCCCACGTATGGCATTAACGAATCACATCACTTTGAGGGGGCGGTAGTTCGCACTTCCTAAAATGAAGATATCGCGTATACCAATAATGGAAGCCATAAAGGTAAGACACAAATGAAAAATACAGAAGCTTAAGTAAAATATAAACATATTATATATCATATATAAATATAGTGACATCTTAATGGCCACCTTTGAAGGTGTTAAAAGAATGTTAAACAATCATCATTTCGGGAGGTATAAATTCGCCATCCACGGAAATAGTAGGTTCGTTAACCATTAGATATAGGTGTGTGTAAGTGTAGATATAATACTTATTATAACAACATCCTAGTATATTTAGGATACTGTAGTTGTTACAAAAGAAAATAATAAAAAGAGTTTAGGGGGTTGGAGAATCCAAATAAAACAAAAGGACTCAAAAGAAGACATTACCTTAAAATCGGGTATCTCCCTTTGGTTTGAGCTCAAAGGCTTATTTGGGAAGAATTATGCCCAAAGTGAGGCTTCAAGGAGTAATAGAGGGAATTGTAGAGACAAAATGGGCAGGGGTTGGCCGAGCCAAAGGCTTTGGGAGTGTGGGTAAGGAGGTTGAGGTGGGGGCCTTTTATAAGAGGAGAGGAGGGGCACTCTTGGAAGGTAAAGAAAAGTCACTTTATTTTAAAATGGTATTCTGATTTAAGAGGTCCCACATTGATTTTTTTCGAGGATAATGTGATAATGGTTCGAAATCCACTCATCCAATAGGTTTTGGACATGTGTAGGTCTTAGATATTATATTATCTTTCCATTTTATTTAAATCGTTAAATAATGAGGTCATCGCTGCATTATCATGATGTCATAAATAATTTAATTTATTTAATGTCTAAAAATTATAAAAAAATTACTATGATGTAGGAAATATTTTTATCTTTACAATGAATATTAATAGTCAAAAATATGACTCGTATAACCCCATGTAAAAATTGTTTTAGTAAAACATCTCATGTGTGTGTCATTTTTACTTTAACATTAAATAAAAAGGTATTTATGTCATTTTCCAACCAATGTGGCTCCATGGGGTCCCCAAGTTGACCCATGGATTTTATTGGTCGGACATGACCCATCCAATGAGGTTAGGACATGTGTCATGTTCATTTCATATTATTAAAACATTATTTTTACCTTAAACTACACTAATTACATCTAATCGCGATTAAAACCTAATAAGTTACTATTAACCAAAAAATTATTTTTATCCCATTGAACCACATTTTACTTATTAATGACAACCATGTATGTCGGATTGTTGAAATTCAAAACACAAATATGGAAAATTTTCATTTAAACAGAAAAATCAGTTTTTATAAGTACCACTTAGTGGTTTCACTATTCATCAAAAATTGAAGTTTTTCATAAAAATCCCAAAAATTCACCCTATGCTATATTTGATATTCCAAATTCAAAAATGGAGTCTATTTTAAAAAATTCAAGACATATAAGTCACATTAATTAATTTAATAATTAATTCCCGCTGTCAGATCAAATAGCGTGTTTTTATGAAACAATAAGTATCAAAAGATTGACACTAGTTTAAGTCTGATTTCACAGTGAAATTAATTCCAACGACCACTATTGGATTTAATGGTAAAAATATATTCTAATTTCACTTTAAAACCAATTCAAATGATAATCTAATCATATAATTAAATTATATTAAAAAGTGGTTTTGAATTAAAATACAACATTTTACACTATTCATTACAAAAAAGAACTTTATCGGAACGATACCAAAAATTTACACAAAGTAAATTTTGATGTCCTGATTATAAAGAAGAGTTTTATTTGGTCCAAATAGAATGTATAAGATTGAACAAAACTATATTTAATGACGGTTCTCCATCAAAATGCGATAAGTGAACCTTTAGTGAAAACTAGGGCATATACGCCTAAAATTGAATTCTTTCCGTATTTTAAGCTTTTATCTTTTATTGGATAAATGTAAAAACATTTCAAAACATATATAATCATATTTTAGTTGTTTCTATCCATTCCCTCCAATACAACGGCTACATGTTAACTGCCATTTAAAATAATATTATTTTATTATTAGAGTGCAACGTAAGATTCCCAAGAAACTCGTTGTTGCGTGTTGGGTACGCCATCGTGCATACCGTCCCCTTTAAATTAATATTAATATTTTATTCAAAAATATGGATAAATATGAAAATTTCATATTCTTTATTTACCTGGGGTGTTACATCCTTCCCCCCTTTTAGGAATTGTGTCCTCGAAATTTTAAAATTCTGCTTGGAAACATCCTTGAAAGTCCCACATCGGAACAAGAGTCGGTAAAACAATCACTTTAAAATAAATAATGATAAGTACAAAGGTCACCCGAGTTAACCCATACTAGGATTCCAAGTATGAAAATATGGACATGGAGGAAAAAACAAAGGGTCATGTTCTGATGGAGAGTGATAGAAAACATGTTTAGGAGAAAGTTAACCATGAGAAAATCACAAACTTGTGATGGGTTAAACGGTATTTGATTCCCTAGTAGGAAAAGTTAACCGACAACATTTTTGTTTTAATTTACTTTTTATTGAGGAATTTATTCATAAGGAAACATAATCACTTATCATGTTGACTTTCAAATTTTATTAGATTCCTTACACACACTCATATTTTCTCCAAAAGATGAGTATTTTGGAAGACTTGTTCACATTAAGAGTACTATAATCAACTTCTAGAGAATCACCTAATGCACAAAAGAGAACTATATAATTCCCATGTCTTTAGACTTTAACCAAAACCAAAACCAAAAAGGCTAGTACAAGATCAGATAAACCAGAAAAGGATAACCCTTTATAAAAAGAAAATATATGCTTAATCTCCAAAATTTGTCCACCAAAACCCAAAGTTCAACGAGGACCATTAGATAAACAATTTGTCCATCAAATTCTTCAAAGAAACCCAAACTAAGGTTGAAACTCAAATATTTGAAGGATTTAGTCACATAGTCTTCCATGATAAATCGTAACATTTATCTCCAAACAACATCTGTTTCTCCTAAAGTCTGGTATTGAAAAGTAATTAACCTAATCACATATCCTCCATGATAGGTTAATAATTTTCATAAATAACCCAAAATCAACTTACTCTTAGTTCCTAAAATCATATAACTAGAAGGAATCAGTCAAACTAACTAGGGACTTCACGTAGTCCAGTGGTAGGCGATAAATACCAGTCGCACTTTGGTTGTGGGTTCGATTCCCGCAGCTTTGTCCGACGTGACGGGTTGTCACACGGTCTACGTGTTGTCCTTTTTCCAAAACTATATAATTCTTAAAACATCACCCAAAACGAGATAAAATCTTCAAAAATGATCATAACATATTTTAACCTCAAGTTTATCTCATTCCTTTCATTTTCCATCATATCATAGAGTAACCCATAATTACCTAAAAAGTAAGGATCATATAAACCCTAATGGTTACCTTAATAATTATTACCTGAATTTCCACATCGAGTTGGCCATCTCGTACATGATGCATTAGAGAACTAACCAAGGTTGAAGTGGTTGATCATGACTCCTTGATAGTTGGTTTTGAACAACCATGAGATTCCTCATTGAATCCCCCATCTCATCCAGTCTCTGAATCAGAGAACCACCACAGTTTCCTTCAAACCCATTGTCACATTGGTGCCTGCTAGATCCAACCATTTACTAAAACCAAAAAGGTCAGTGTGAGTATATCAACATAACCATCATGTACTAATGAGGAAGATAAACACTGAGATATACTTACTCATTCACTTTATCTAAAACTAGGACTCTTTCTGCAATCCTAACTGTTATGGTAATGTCACTTGTGCTTAAAGAATACCCTAACCTCTAATGTTATCTAAACCGACCTTTGATACCAACTATAAGTCCCCAACCTTAAACCTTACTTAATCTTGAGTTATTACAAGATTACACATTGAGGATCTTTTCAGGTTTAGAGTTTTAGAGAATTAGATCATGAAACTTGCATTACATTCCACCTTTAAACAAAGTGGTTACATAAAAGACAGGATTCATTCTTCCCAACAACGGAAACATATTTAAAATAAAACTTGGATTCTTTCTTGACACATCCTTGACACTATCATCACATCATGTACCCTTCCCTTGACCTGTGAAAAACATTTCAAAAACATGGGATGAGCATAAAAAGCTCAGTAAGGGATATAAAAATATGGAAAGGAAACATGAGTACATATATACATTTGAATGAAATCATACTTTACCCTTAAAACATAAGCACTATAACATACCTCATAAAATCATAAAAATCATATGACATAAAGGTAACTTGAGGCATTCATAACATTCTAATTTAGGGAGTAACCCTCTTGGTTACGTTTTGGAATACCCATCACAGTATATTCCCTAAATATCTTCGGAGAAACCTTAAAGTTTCACTCCTTCACGTTACCCAATGCATTGGAGAGCTATATCAGGCTCACGGGGCCTTATATTATCACGGAACCACCCGTCTTCATAATAATGCCCAAGAACCTCAACATAATCGTATCACATAAAACATGCATAAAGGAAACATAACATGTCCACCTTTCAATCACAAGATATCAATACAACACATTGATATATAACATTATGAAAACCATTTTCAATACCAAAATAAAAGAAAAGTAAAACATGGTATTTACTTTTCTTTTAAAAAAAGGTATGGCTTGTAGAGGAAGCCGAAACTCAAATAATGGTCACGGCAGTGGAGAAGTCGTTGTCGCCGCATACGCACGACAAAAAAATTCCCTTTTGTCGTTTAGTAAAATGCTTCGTATAAAAAAAGATTCCTTTTTGGATAAACGTAAAAGTCAAAGGGGTTTATACACCTTATAAAAGAAGGTTGTGTATAAAACAAAATATGCCTCAATGAAAGGAGATTGAGACGAAGTCCAACATAAAGACGGTATCCTTGGTTTAAGGATAAATCAATTACATAATTATGTGTGACAAACGAATACACCAAATAAAAGTGGATATTAAGTGTAAAATAAACAAATGTCATTCACACATATTCAAAGGATTACATATTCAATAACTTCATGTTGAACCCAAAGAAATCGAAATTGGGTTAAGAAGTTCCCTCGACAGCCTAACGGCGTCACATCAAAATGAGTTGATGAGAGATAAAAAAAAGGGTATCTCCTCACATGGACATAAAATTTACATCAATAAGGATATATGAGAACATATCCCAACATAACAATATGTAAATTAAAATACCCAACAAAAGAAGTCTTTTAAAAAGGGGAGGGTGAAAGGTTCCCTTACCGACATGGGTATCTTTCGAAACATACACCTTGTGAAAGAAGGACAATACAACATTGATGTAAATACTCATAAAAGAAAGTATATTACATAATGAGTAAAATAATGGGCTGTACATATACCACTCAAAAGAAAATTGTGTCAAATGTAGCATAAATCTCACGAAAATAAAAGTGAGATGAAAAATCCCTTACGAAAACTCGGCAGCCTAACGACACCACTTAAAACTTCCAAAATGGTTTGATGAGAGGAAATAGGGTCTCTCATCACATCAATATAAAGTTTACAGAAAGAGGAATATAAAATAACATCCCCCAACAAAACAAAGAGGAGCTTAAATGAAGTGACATAATGGAGAGTACTTAAAAAGAAAGAGAGAGGTTAGATCTCTTACGAAAATTCGGCAGCCTAACGGCACCACTCAAAACATCCAAAATGGAATGATGAGAGAGAATAGGGTCTCTCATCATATGAACATAAAAATTACATTAATATTAATATAAAATAACATCCCAATCACATGAAATATGAGCTTATAAGGAATGACATAAAAGAGTGTACTTAAAAAGAAAGAGAGGTGTATGATCCCTTACCTTGGGTCCGACTTGACTAGATCGTTCTTTAACGTCCTGAATAATAAACTTGAGTTAATTTATACTTGCTTAAAAACCTTTTCCAAGTTCATTATTCATTTTATATCAATTATTGACATGTTATAAACATTATGTAATCATTTATGTTAATAATGTTTGTTTTGTTGATATTTGGTTCTTAAGTCGAAAGTGGACTTCTTACAATTACATGTTGTTCGTGTGGTCAAAGGTTCTTTATATCCAGAATGAAATTACTGATTTGGATATCATATATATCATATATATCTAGAATATACATGTATTTATAATATCACATAATCATTTAGAGGTACGAAATGAAATGCACTGTTCATGGAGACGGTAAGCCGTACATACGCATGAATGCTACTTCCATTTCCGTCTCGTAATTTAATGGAAAGAATGAAATAATAATGATATAGAGGTATATAATAATTCCAGTATAAAATCATATATAATAACATTAAATCCATCCTTTATACGTCCCACGTATGGCATTAACAGATCACATCACTTTGAGGGGCGGTAGTCTGCACTTCCTAAAATGAAGATATCACGTATACCCATAATGGAAGCCATAAAGGTAAGACACAAATGAAAAATACAGAATCTTAAGTAAAACATAAACATATTATATATCATATATAAATATAGTGACATCTTAATGGACACCTTTGAAGGTGTTAAAAGAATTTTAAACAATCATCGTTTCGGGGGGCATAAATTCGCCATCCACGGAAACAATATGTTCGTTAACCATTAGATGTAGGTGTGTGTAAGTGTATCTATAATACTTATTATAACAACATCCTAGTATATTTAGGATACTGTATTTTTTACAAAAGAAATGAATAAAAAGAGTTTAGGGGGTTGGAGGAGCAAAATAAAACAAAAGGACTCAAAAGAAGACATTACCTTAAAATCGGGTAACTCCCTTTGGTTTGAGCTCAAAGGCTTCTTTGGGAAGAATTATGCCCAAAGTGAGGCTTCAAGGAGTAAGAGAGGGAAGTTGAGAGACAAAATGGGCAGGGTTTGGCCGATCCAATGGCTTTGGGAGTGTGGGTAAGGAGGTTGAGGTGGGGGCCTTTTATAAGAGGAGAGGAGGGGCACTCTTGGAAGGTAAAGAAAAGTCACTTTATTTTAAAATGGTGTTCTGATTTAAGAGGTCCCACATTGCTGTGTTTTGAGGATAAGGTGATAAGGGTTCGAAATCCACTCATCCAATAGGTTTTGGACATGTTTAGGTATTATATATTACATTATCTTTCTATTTTATATAAATCGTTAAATAATGAGGTCATCGCTACATCATCATGATGTCATAAATAATTTAATTTATTTAATGTCTAAAAATTATAAAAAAATTACTATGATGTATTTCATATTTTTATATTTCCAATTAATATTTATAGTCAAAAATCTGACTTGTATAACCCCATGTAAAAATTGTTTTAGTAAAACATCTCATGTGTGTGTCATTTTTACTTTAACATTAAATAAAAAGGTATTTATGTCATTTTCCAACCAAAGTGGCTCCATGGGGTCCCCAAGTTGACCCATGGCATTTCTTGGTCGTCCATGACACATCCAATGAGGTTAGGACATGTGTCATGTTCATTTCATGTTATTAAAACATTATTTTTACCTTAAACTACACTAATTACCTCTAATCGCGATTAAAACCTAATAAGTTAATATTCACCAAAACATTATTTTTATCCCATTGAACCACATTTTACTTCTTAATGACAACCATGTATGTCGGATTTTTGAAATTCAAAACACAAAGATGGAAAATTTTCATTTAAACGAAAAAATCAGTTTTTATAAGTACCACTTAGTGGTTTCAGTATTCATCAAAAATTGAAGTTTTTCATAAAAATCCCAAAAATTCACCCTAAGCTATATTTGATATTCCAAATTAAAAAATGAAGTATATTTTACAAAATTCAAAACATATAAGTCACATTAATTAATTTAATAATTAATTCCCGCTGTCATATCAAATAGCGTGTTTTTATGAAACAATAATTATCAAAAGATTGACACTAGTTTAAGTCTGATTTCAAAGTGAAATTAATTCCAACAACCACTATTGGATTTAATGGTAAAAATATATTCTAATTTCACTTTAAAACCAATTCAAAAGATAATCTAATCATATAAATAAATTAGATTAAAAAGAGGTTTTGAATTAAAATACAACATTTTACACTATTCATTAAAAAAAGAACTTTATCGGAAAGATACCAAAAATTTACACAAAGTAAATTTTGATGTCCCGATTATAAAGAAGAGTTTTATTTGGTCCAAATAGAATGTATAAGAGTGAAAAAAACTATATTTAATGATAGCTCTCCATCAAAAGGCGATAAGTGAACCTCTAGTGAAAACTAGGGCATATACGCCTAAAATTGAATTCTTTCCGTATTTTAAGCATTTATATTTTATTGGATAAATGTAAAAACATTTAAAAACATATATAATCATATTTTAGTTATTTCTATACATTCCCGCCAATACAACGGCTACATGTTAACTTCCATTTAAAATAATATTATTTTATTATTAGAGTGCAACGTAAGATTCCCAAGAAACTCATTGTTGTGTGTTGTGTACGCCATCAAGCATAGTGTCCCCTTTAAAGTCATATTAATATTTCATTCACAAATATGGATAAATATGAAAATTTCCAATTCTTTATTTACCTGGGGTGTTATAGAAATATTCATATTGCGGTTTATAATTCAAGCCCTAGTACAAAAACCTTTTTTACGTCGGTTTTTTTTCTTTTTAACGTCAGTTTTTAGGCGATGTTATTGTGAGAGTCGTTAAAAATATGACTTTTTAAATCGGTTATTTAATAACTGACATAAAAAATTGGTTTTTATTATTTTTAACATTGGTTTTTAAAAAACCGACGTGAAATACATTTTGGAAATGGCGTTAAGTAGCCATTTTTTACGTTAGTTTTTGAAAAAACTGACGTTAAAAGTCATTTATTATGTCAGTCATTTAATAAAAGATGTTAAAAGTTATTTTTAACATCAATTATTAAATAAGTGATGTAATACATTTTTACCATCTTGTGTAAAATTTCCTAAGAATTCATTTGAAAGGTCATTGAGATCAAAAGGAGTTACTGATCAAAAGTTATTACAATCAGAAGTTTGATATTATTTTCAAAGAAAGATTGAATGAGCCAACCGTAGCTTTATCTTAGAAAAAAAATTCAATACATAGGGGGATTTTTAGTTTTACTATTATATAATGAATCATCCATAATTATAATAAATTAATAATCGTTAAATGGAATATCAATTAAGAAAATTACTCATAGAAAATATAAATCAAGGGAAAATCATTACAAATACCTTGATGAGGTCATAGAAATAAGAAATTGTTTATTGACATAGAAGATCAAACAAGTTGAGTAGGAGGAACAATGATGGTTCAAATAAATTATAATAAAATCGTATATCAATTAAAAAAAATCATAAAAATCTTAAATCTTGGATATATGATTGAATATAACTTGAAGAGATCGCAGAAAGAAGAAATAATTGATTCATGTTGAAGATCAAAAGAGTCGGTTTGGGGGAATGATAATGGTTGAAATAAATGATCATTAAATTAGGATATGTGTATAATGGAAACATATAATTGAGATTCTAAGAGAAAACGCGGTATTAAAAATTTTAGGCCGCAATTCAAAATTTCGATGCCGCGATGTAAAAAAATTTAAATTTCGCATTCACGAGATATTAAAATTATCTTTCATGTTGGTTTTATGATAACCAATATGAAAAGATATTAAAATTTTCACTTATTTTTCATTTTAGTTATTATATAACCGAAGTGAAAAACCAATCTTCATCACTTTTTCACATCAGTTATTTAATAACCGAAGTCAAAAATAAATTCTCATGACTTTTTCATGTCGGTTATTTAATAACTGACCTGAAAAACTTTTTCAAATATGTAGTTCATTCCCCATTCTTTAATTTGACATGTCACAGAGCTCAAACAGAGTTACGGATTAAAATTTATGGCCTTTAGAAGTTGGTCTTCCCTAAGACATCATTTAGAGATGATTAGCTTCTGAAGGACAAAATATTTAATCCGTAACTTCATTTGAGCGCAGTGACCTGTCAAATTAAATCATTGAAAATTATCTAGCTGTTATTGAATTTTTTTTCATTGGTTATTAAATAACCGGCATGGAAAATACCTTTTTAACATCGGTTATTAAATAAATGACGTAAAAAAGTCATGTAAATCGATTTTTCATGTCGGTTTTAGAAGAACCAACGTGAAAAATAAGTGAAAATTTTATTATATTTTCATGGAAATGGAATTTTCACGTCGGTTATTTAATAACCAATGTAGAAAAGGTATGTACATTGTTTTTTCACATCAGTTATATAATAACCGACGTGAAAAATCAAATAAGATGGATTTTGATGTCGGTTTTTATATAACTGACGTGAAAAATCAGAAATTTTTTTTTCAAGTCGGTTATATAATAACCGACGTGAAAAATCAATTTTCAGATATTTTCACACTGGTTCTAAAAAACCGACGTCAAAAAGGGCGACGTAAAAAAAGATATTTGTACTAGTGTGAGCGCACCCATCACATCAGAATATTATCATTTATCATGCATGACAGAATGAACATATATCAATAATAAACATAACTAAACCATGAAAATTAATGAGTTTCACATCATATGAACACATTCATAAGCATTGGTTTCCCAAAAGAATGAGGTAATAACATACATGTTGCATGAACCGTTAACCATGAATGAAAAGTAAAAGCTATGTTCTTAAAAGAAGAGTAATTTTGGAAAAAAAAATTTGTTTGACATAAACACCATTCACAAACATGTATATCCCAGAATAGAAAATATGATGATGAAAAAATTATTTTTAAGGAGTAACAATATCAAAAAATTATAGAAAGAGGGAGAACCCGAAGGATGAATGTTGGGTTAGAGAATTTCCGCTTACCTTATATCTGAACACTTCTTTCACTTTAATGTAATATATAACCACATTAGATTCACTAATTAACAATTACATAACCTTTTTTGCATGAATTTAGTTTATTATGGTTTCATTAAGTTATTTTTTGTTCCTTTGGATGAATTATATAGTTTAAAAACATTGTTCGGGAATGTTTGTTATTTGGTTTTTCTTAAGCGGTGAACTTGTATACATAAATTGATGTTCAGGTAGAACTTGGGTAAAAATCTAGAACTGGTATTAAATTTTATTAATTATATTTAAGGAGTTTAAATGATCATATAATTTATTATATTATATACTATGTGGATGAATTATTAGATAAGAATTAAATGATGATTGGTTGAGTTGATTTGGGCGGTTTTTCGACCACAACGAACTTGTTTGGATTAATCATTTAGTAATATGTACACAAGTTATTTACAAAACATTAAATAGGAAATAATACATATAAAATACTCTAGTTCAACTATAAAATGGTTTCATGACAATATCTGAATTTAGAAATGGAAAAATAAAACATGTCATTCTTGAAGGTGATAGATTAACACCTCATAGAAATATATTTCTTTTAGAAAATAAAATGATGTGGGGAAGGGGGTTTGATGGAATAATATCCAATTTGTATCATAAAAATCCAGTATATGTATGATACTGGAGTTACCATACCATGTGGATGAAGATGGTTGGGAATAGAATAAGATAAGAACTAGAAATTGAATGTAAATTTTAAAGGAAAGAGGAAGGGAAATTACCTCTTGAATCCTCCTCTTGAGATCCTAATTAGGGGATCTAGGCATGGTCTTTTGATGAGACATGAAGCTCTTAGACGTGGGTAAGGGGATAGGAAATATGAAAGGGCAGAGATTAGGCATGTCTTTGATGCTTGAGAGGTGTGATTAAATGAGGTTGTGAAGGGTGGTTTTTATAATGGAGGGGAGAAGGGTTGTCTAAATATAAAATTCATTAGATTATTATGTCCCCACAAGACAAGGAATAGTGAGTCTTCCATGACCAATAATGCTAATCTTATCATTTTATCCCAAACTAATTGGGATTACATCAGCAGAAAAGCATGCATGACTCTATAATTAGCTTATTTAGCTAATTTTGTAAGTTATGATATTACACTATTCATCAAAAATTCAAGTATTTCAAAAAAATTCCCAAAATTATCCCCAACCATTTTTCAGTGTGTATAATCCAAAATATAAAACCATTTTTTAAAAATAATTTTCTATATATTATTATTTTAATATTTTATTAAAATTATAATTTAGTATCAAAAAGCTATTTTAAAATAGTCATATACTTATTCTAAAATATATGTATATCGTACTGTCAACATCAATATTAATTATATATTATCATAGGTAAGGTTACTATTTATTAGGGTTTATCACTATTCATAAGGGTATGTTAATATTCATAAGGGTAGGTTACTATTCACCAATGATTACGTTTTTCTTATTGGACTCCAAATAACTTACTGATTACTACTGTGTATTTCAGATTTTCAAAACTCCAAACACAGAAGTGAAAAACATATGTTTAAAGGTCACTTAGAACTTATTAGTTCATTATGTTGTCTCTTCAAGTGATTTTATGACATATTTATATGAAGTGAAATTACATTGAAAATCATTGGGTCATTACATTCTTCCACTATATGGAATTTCTCCTTCAAAATTTCACTTTACAAAAATAGGTGAGGGTACTTCTCCTTCATTTCCTCCTCCGGTTCACATGTAACTTCTTCAAACACATGGTTCCTCCAAAACACTTTGACAAGGTGGGTTGTCTTGTTGCATAGAACCTTATCTCTCCGGTCCAGAATATCTAATGGCTGCTCCTCATAGGAGAGATTATCTTCAATCTATACCACCTCTGAGTTCAGTACATGTGAGGGATCAGGTATGTAATTCATCAGGAGTAATACGTGAAACACATGATGAAATTGATCCATACTCAGTGGAAGTTAAAGTTGATAGGCCATGAAAAATATGCGGTCAAGGATCTCAAAGAGGCCAATATACCTTGGTTTCAACATCCCTTTCATTCCAAATCACATGAATCTCTTCCATGGTGATATTCGAAGGATGACTTTATCTCCAATTTCAAACTCCAAGTCCCTTCAACGGTTGTCAGTGTGGCTCTTTTTCCAACTTTGAGAAGTTTTGATGTGTTTCTAGATGACTCGAACCATCTCTATCATCTCTTTCACAAGATCAGGTTCAAGTATCATTCTTTCTCCAACTTTATCCCAACAGGTTGGAGTTATATTTCACTTTTCTTATTGAGCTTCATATGGGTTCATCTTAATACTCGAGTAGAAGCTATTATTGTATGATAAATATACTAATGGGAGATGTTAATCTCATCTACCATTGAATTATAGAGAGAAGGATCTTAGAATATCTTCAAGCATATAAATATTCCTTTTAGATTCGCCATCAGTTTGGGGGTGATAGGTTGTGATGAAATTTAATTCAGTACTCAAATCATGTTGAAGGCTCCACTAGAATATAGATGCAAACCCTGCATCATGATCAAAGATGATTTAGCTTCGAACTCCATGTAGCCTCACCACTTCATTCACATATATCATTTCATGTTTTTTAAGCGATAGGTCTTCCTGAATTGTGATAAAATGGGTATTCTTGGTGATTTGGTCAACCACAACCCATATCTCATTATTTCCCTTCGACGTCTTCAAAATACCCGTGACAAATTCCATAGTTACATTCAACCATTTCAACGTTGTTACAGGAAATGACTACATTATCCCTTTGAACTTTTGTTGCTGTATTTTAACTTTCTAGCATTCCAAGCACCTTGAGATACATTCCAAGATCTCATTTTTTCTGTTATCCCACCAGAAGTGTTCTCAGAGATCACAGTACATCTTGGTACTCCCATGATGGATAGATAATTTTGAGCTATGTGCATTTTCCAATATCTCCTTCTTTATCCCGGGTGATGAAGGCACACAAATCCATGTTCCAAACTGAGTCACACCATCATCATCGATTTGGAACTCTTGCAGATTCTCTTCCTTTACTGCATTCACCCTCTTCTGTTCTCCACATCATCCCTTTATTCTTCATTAATATTCTCTTAGATGGATGGTTGCGCAATCCTTTGGTCAAGGTAGGATGTATCGCCTATCCTTATGATTTCTAAATCCATCCTTTGCATATCTAATAAGATTGGTTCTTTCTCAATCTGTAACATGGATAGAGTAGCAGGTTCTTTTCTACTTAAAGCATCAACTACCTTGTTCGCCTTTCCAGGATGATAGTGAATAAAGAAATAATAATCAATGATTAGCTCTAACTATCTCCTTTGATGTTTGTTGAGATCCTTTTTTGTAAATATATACTTTAGGCTCTTGTGTTCGGTGTATAAGTCACACTTCTCACCATAATGGTAGTGTTGCCGGATTTTCATTGCAAATATCACGGTTTCTAACTCTAGATCATGAGTCGGGTAGTACATCTCATGGATCTTCAACTACCGTGAGTCATAGGCTATCACATTTTCATTTATCATGAGTATGAAACCCAATCCTTTTTTTAAATCATCATTGTATATCACAAAACGTTATCTAATTTTTGGTAGTGTCAGTACATGTGATATGATCAGCCTTCTCTTTAGCTTCTTGAATCTTCCCTCACATTCTTCCGTCCAAACATACTTTACCCCTTCCCTTGTTAACTTAGTTAGTGGTATTGTCAATTGTGAGAAATTTCTCACAAAACATCGGTAGTACCCAGCTAATCCAAGAAAACTACGGATTTCTTTGACACTAGAGGTCCTTGGCCATTCCTCAATCACCTTTGTTTTTTATGGGTCCACATAAATTCCATCACTTGTGATCACATGTACCATGAAAGTGACTAACTTCATAAAAAATTCATATCGGATGAACATGTCGTACAACTTATCTTTTCTCAGTGTCACCAGCAAAAGTATTATATGTTCTTTATTTTCCACCTTTCTCCTTGAGTAGATTAAAATATCATCAATAAACACTAAAAATATTGTCTAGATAATGTATAAAAATTCTATTAATCAAATCTATGATGATTTTAGGGGCATTAGTATGTCTAAAGGGCATCAAAAGAAACTCATAGTTCCCATACCTTGTATGGAAGGCAGTCTTATGAATATCTTCCTTCTACATCTTTAACTGATGATATCTAGAACGAAGATCCACCTTTGAGAAGTATTAAGCTCCCATTAACAAATATAATAAGCCATCAATCCTTGGAAGAGGATACATGTTCTTTTATGGTCATCTTTTTGAGTTTCTGATAATCGATACACAATCGCATTGTTCCATCCTTCTTCATCACAAAGAGCATCGGTGCACCCCAAGGAAATACACTAGGAGGTATGAAATCTTTGTCCAGATGCTCTTACAGCTACTTCTTTAACTCCTCCATTTCGATAGGAGCCACCCTATAGGGAAACATTGAGATAGTAGTAGCTCCGGGTATGAGTTAAATTAATAACTCTACTTCATGATCCGGGGGAAGTCCGGGTAACTCTTCGAGAAATACATCACTGTATTCTCTCATGATGGTAATTTATGCAAGGTTGGAACATTCCTTCAACACAACTATTTGGGAGAGGTATGATTCTTCATAGGGAATCAATACCCACATAGTTGAAGGATTTTTCCATGGAGATTCATGATATTAATTTTATTTTTAAAGGATCATGGGATGGTTCAAATTATGAAAATATATTTCCTTTTCCAGACAGTTGATATGTGCTCTATATAACGAGATCCAATACATTCCCATTATAGAGTCTAATTCCACCAAGGGAATTATTAAAGGATTCGCTAGAAGAATATTCCCACATATTCCAATAAGATAAGAGTCAAATACTTGAGTTGCAATGATTTCAACGATTTATGTTTTTACAGATATCTCTACATCAAGGTTTTAGGGCTTCGATTCTATAGTTCTAGTAAACATGCAAGATATAAAGGAATTCAAAGTACTAGAATCAAATAAGACCTTTTCTATTCTTGAGTGAATAGGAAGTGTACCTTGTACGACTTCATTATCTAGCTTCACTTCCACAGTAGCGATGGCATAAGACATCCCTTGTTCCTTTGGCTTTTGGTGGCTTCTGACGCCGATTACACTCGAGAACTCGAGGTCTAGTGCACTCGCCTGAATGTGACCTAGCTCCCTATAGTTGTAGCATTGAACGATGGGTGTTTCTCTCTATTCTTAAGCTATATTTTCCATACTTTTCATGTCTTTTAGACACTCTTGAGCATGATTTCCTTCTTTCCCACACTTGAAGCACTTCCCCATCCCATTAAGGATGTTCCCATGGTTCAACTTCCTACATTTTTTACATGTGGGTCATCAAGTTTTCTTCCCACCTTTTTCATTATATCATATGGATTGAAAATATATCTTTTGTTTATCATCACAATAGCAATGGAAACATTATCCAAACTCCATATCCACTTTGAGAGAACACCGAACAACTTATTCATAACTCCCAAAGTATGGAATTGGAATAGTCTTTCGAAGGTGTGGTTTTAATCCACCAAATAATCTATCATTATTGGTATCATTGTTGATAACAAAACCTAAAGTGTACCTTTCATGCCTTGTGAAATATTCATCATAGGTTGTGAAAAATTTTCAATCATTTTTCCTGAGCTATATGAATTATCTCTCCATATTCGTGAAAATATTTCTTGGGAAATACTTGTTAATAAACATTATCTTAAAGTCTTCTCATTCTATCTCTTCAATTTCCTCCCTTCGCTTGGTGTTCTTCATCAAATCCCACCACTGATCAGAATATCCATCTAGACGATAAACTAATAGAGTCACCTTCTCCATATCAAAATAGTGAAGCATATAAAATACATTCTCTATGGAGTTCACGCATTTCTCTTCAACTAGTGGATCAGAAGATCCACAAAACATCGATGGTTGTTGCCTCATAAAAAATTTGATGGCCAGTTTCTCCCTCTTTGGTGAAAGAGGATGTTCTCCATTATTATGGTTATTTTTCATAACCTGAGAGAGTTGGGTAAGTATCTCCAGGAAGTTATTAACTCCACCTACTATATCCTTCTAGATTTCATTCACGCAATCATTTGCTTTGTCCCTCACACGAGTTGTTGGCCTGGTTTCTCCTAGATCCAACCATTTTCTAAAATAGAAAAGGTTTGAACAAAACATAAGTCAACAAGTCAAGAATAACATATTCATTTGATAAATTTATACTAAAATCATAACATATGGGATCCCTAGCTAAAGATTCATGTGTGCATATTTTTAGTCAGTGTCATGCTAGAGGTTTTCATTAGGGTTCACTAATCATAATTTCCAAATCAACTAAAACTTACCTTTGATTCAAACTATAGTGACCCGGCCTATTCTTATATTACTATTACATCATTTTAAAGATAAAAAATAATTTTATTATTCATAGAGTATCCAAAGGTTTAGTGTCTTGGTAAAACTAGGACCATATATAACAATTACAATATCAAACATAAACATTTATTTAATTATTTCTTCTCTAGATTCATATTGGCACTTTACCTCTCCTTAGTACATGTAGTCACTTAAGGATATACATCAAAATTGGTGAGCTAAAATCCCAGTAAGTGGATATATAATAACAATATAACAATGGGTGAGCATAACCATAACATAAGAAAAGGATCATGAACATGAGGAACCATTAATAAGAGACTTCAAATGTGGCAATGCATAAAAATTAAACATCATGTCTTAGTGGTTAACTACAACACATACTTGTGAAAAAATCCAGAATCTTGTTCAAACATCATTTCACATTAACTCATGAGATTAATCACTTTACCTAATTCATTGGAGCACTATATAATTTTGGTCACACCACACACATTAAAACATTCAAATCGCACTATATAATTCCGAGCGCACCTATCACATCATAACATTATCATTTAACACGCATTCCAAATTAAAAATATATAAAAAATGAACATAACAACCTCATAAAAAGAAATGGGTTTTATCTAAAAATAACACATTCATAAACATTGTTTTCCCAAAAGAATGAGGAAATAACGTATATGTTACAAGAACTGTTAACCTTGAATGATAAGTAAAAGGTGCTTTCTTAAAAGAAGTGTTCTTTTGGAAAACATTTTGTTTGATATAAACACAAGTGATAAACATGTATGTCCCAAAAAAGGAATGAAAATGATGAAAAAATGATTTTTATGGTGTAACCATATAAAAAATGACTGAAAGAGGGAGAACCCAAATGATGAAATTGGGGTTTGAGAATTTCCTCTTACCTTATATCCAAATTCTTCCTTCGCTTTAATATCATGTATAACCAAATTAAATTATTTAATTAACCATTTCAGAACCTTTTTTACATGAATATGTTTTATTGTGGTTTCATTATGTTATTTTATATGCCTTTGGATGAGTTATTGAGTTTAAAAACATTGTTCAGGAATGTTTGTTTTTAGGGTTTTTCTTGAGTGGTTCACATGTATTCATAAATTTATGTTCTGGTAAAACATGGGTAAACATCCCGTACTGATATTACATATTATTAATTATATTTCAGGATATTAAATGATCTTATAATTGATTATATTATATACCATGTGGATGAATCATTAGATAAGAATTAAATGACGATTTTTTGAGTTAATTTTCGAGGTTTTTCCACCACAACGAACTTGTTTTGATTAATCATTTAGTAATATGTACATAAGTTAGTTCAAGAACCTTAAATAGGTCATAATACATATAAAATATTATTTTTCAAACATAACAATGGTTTCATGACCATATCTGAATGTAGAAATGTAAAAAAGAAAACAAGTCATTCTTAAAGATGATAGATTAACACCTCACGAACTACGATTTATTTTATCAAATAAAATGATGTGGGGAAGGGGGTTCGATGGTATAATATCCCATTAGTATCATAAAATTCCATTATATGTATGATACAAGAGTTACCATACCATGTGGATAAATATAGGTGGGGAGATCATATGAAAAGAACTTGAAATTGAATGGAAATTAAAGGAAAGAGGAAGGGAATTTACCTTTTGAATCCTCCTCTTGAGATCCTCCTTAGAGGACATAGTCATGGCCTTTTGATGAGGCCAGAAGCTCTTGGATGTGGGTAAGGGGCAAGGGAAGATTCTTGTCCATTGTTAAGACATGGATTGAATCTTGAGAGGTGTTAGGAAATGAGGGTGTGAAGGGTGGTTTTTATAGTGGAGGGGAGATGGGTTTTCTCAATATAAAATTCATTAGTTTATTATTTCCCCACAAGACAAGAAATAGTCAGTCTTATATGAACAAGAATAGTAATTTTATCATGTTATCCCGATCCAATTGGTCTTACATCATCATAACATCATTCATGACTCTATAATTAGCTTATTTAGCTTGTTTTGTAAAAAATGGTATTTCACTATTCATCAAAAATTCATGTATTTCAGAAAAATCCCAAATATTCACCCCAACCATTTTTAGACAGGTAGAATCCAAAAATGATATCAATTTTTCAAAAATAATTTTATAAATATTATTATTTTAATATTTAATTAAAATCATAATTTAGTATCAAAAACCTGTTTTAAAACAGTCATTTAATTATTCTAAAATATAGGTATATCATAATTTCAACATGAATATTATTTATGTACTATCATAGGTTAGGTTACTATTCATTAGGGTATATCACTATTCATAAGGGAATGTTACTATTTATAAGGATATGTTACTAATCATAAAAAATTGTGTTTTTCTTATTGGACTCCAAATAACATACTTATTGCAAACGTATATGTCAGATTTCTGAAACTCTAAAAACATAAGTGACAAACATATGTTTAAAGGTCACTTAGCACTTAGTAGTACAGTATTTTGTTTTTTAATTTGATTTTTTGACATATTTATAAGATGGGAACTTACATTGAAAATATTGGGTTGTTACATTAGGAACCCTTTTCTACATGAAGAATATTATTATGCTATAGTTTTAGAAGGTGGGGATGATCCTATTCAACCAAATGGAGTATAATATATATGAAATAACCTTATTAAGTGCCTTGAGGAAAAAAGTAGGGTGTGATAATCTACAAACATCGAAATACACATGTATGGTGTGATCCAAAGCTCAATAGGATTTCCAAAAAATATTCCATAATAAGATGCTGGTATCAAATTATTCTATATTTTACTTTCAGTTTTCAATTAAATAGTTCTTTCATATCAAAATAATATATTAAAAAAATATAGATTTATAATTTCAAAAATGAAAATAATTTAGAAATAGATTCTTCATATTTAAAATTATGTAAAATACATTTCAATGATGGGATTTACCTTTAAAAAAAATGGTTCTTTACTTAAATGGGAATTTTCAAAAAATGGATTAATAAATAAATTTCTATAAAACAATTTCTATAATTTCTTGAGGTATATAAAAAATTTACAACTATTGAATATATATACATTTAAAATAAAAATAATATAGAATCATGGTCATGTTCCAAATAGGTATAATATTTCTAGGTTTTAGGGAATCAACACTGTGAAACAGAACGTATGTATATATGCCCCTTTGAGCCTAAGGTAGAGGGGATTCATCACCATCACCTAAGGAATGATGATGTGTTGATATGATGTTTTAGAATGTTGAAAGTTTTAAATTACCCTAATAACTCACTAAATTCTTAAGGATTTAATGTGATCTAGTACAAACAATGATGGGAAATTTATTTGATGATTTCATAAAATAAAATATAAACTCATTCTTTGTTTCAAATATGTCTCTTTTCTCTTTAAAACCCATAACATGTTTTTAATCAAAAACATGACGTTTCACCAAGATTAAAACCTAATGTTTCAATCAATAAATTTTCAATCCATTTTTCATAAAATAAGGGTTTGAAACCAATTTATGAAATTTCACAATTCATATCACAATTATATACAAAAATTTAATTTTCAATCAATTCCATCAATTTCACCACAAACCCCGAATTCACTGAAATTTGTGGTTTTCAAAATTTTACATCAAAAAGAATTACAAAATTAAATTCAAATATTATATTGATTAAATTTCTCTAAAAACCAAAATTCAAATTAAAAAATTTAAATCTCACCAATTTAAGATTCCATTCCAAAACCCCATTTTTTCACAAAAACAACAAATCACCAGAATTGGGTTTTCCAGAAAACCAATTCAAATAAATTTAATAAAAATCCAATAAATTGAACATAAATTCAAGTAATTTAAATTTAAACAAATAATTTATGTTTAATATAAATTGGGAATTAAAACGGAACCACCAAATTAGAATCCAATGGATCTCACCATGCCAAATCCTAATCCAGTTGTCTCCCCAATGAATGACAATCACACAAACTAGAATCAAAAGTCGGATTAAGTTTACAAAAAATAGGGTATTAGATCCATAAATCTATATGGGGATATAAGAAACCCTATAGATAACGAGAGATACCACAAGAAAATGATATAATTATAATGAAACTGCTCATTAGGAGATCGAAGAGTGTTTCTCTAGTTTTGGATCACATCAGGGAGGGATTTGAGGATATAAAAATCCACCTTGTTAGTTATAAAGGGATAAATGAGTTTGGGTCTATTTAAATTCATTAGAGAGATAAAATTATGCATAAATAATCATTAATAAAAATCTGGATCTCTTTAAATCTCATTCGCACAGTTTCCTTGGTAGACCCACACTTTTAGATAAAAAAATCTAGCATTGTCATGATCCCTATTTAAATGGGTCACATGGTTTCTTCTTACAATGTGAATGTATTGACTAACTATGCTCTAACTATTCAAAATCCCAATGCCTTAGGATGCACAGTTTTGTTAGATAGGTCACATAGTATAGAAAAACTATATGTTAATCATTCACTATCCTAGAAAACATTGAAAACATTTAATATTTTACCCAAAGAAACCCGAAATGAATCCCAAACAAAGATCAACAACATTTAGGATCTAGTAATGCCTAAAAATAGTAAAAAGATGTCCCTCTTAGATAAGGGGAATGAAAAAGTCTTTTATTTCCAGAAATTTGACTGAATAAAGTAAAATAAATTTTGGTAAAATAAAGAAATTATATTTAACCAGATCTTTTATTTTTGACATAGCTGGACCCAAGAAAATATGGGTATCAAAAACATCTTGTTTAAAATTATTTTATAATAAAAAGGTCACAAGAAATAAAATATTGTATCGTATATTTAATGTGTATACTCAATACATGTGAGTCGACACTCTTCGAAATATCCTACATTATAAAAAACAGGATGAAGGACTAGTTACATTTGGTGATAATTCTAAAGGTAAAATAGTTATAGTTGGATTAGTTAGAGACCCATATTCAATTTAAATCAATAAGGTGATATATGTTCAAGGTATAAAGCATGACCACGACCTGATAAGTATTTTATCAACTATGTGATTTATTTATTTATATTTATTTCTATAACAATTCATTTTCAATCATTAAAGATAAACTACTAAAATTTCAATCACTCAGAACTGAAAAAATTTATACCTTGGATATTGATTCATTGGGAAAATAAAAATTTAATTATTTACCTAATAAGACAAATGAATCCTAAATCAAGAATAGATGTCTTAGGGATTTTAAGGTATATATTTATATAAATATTATATGAAAAAGATAATCTCTGATTTTACAGGTCTTAAATTTGAAAATGGAAGATTATGTGATGTATTCTAAATTGGTAGACAACAAAAATCATCTTTAAAATTAACTAAAAAACTTATAACATCAAAACCATCAGATTTCATCTACAAGTATTTTTTTGGACAATCAAGGGTATCATGTTTGGATGGAAAATTATATTTCAATATATTCGTAGATTATTTTTTAAGTTTTAAGTGTGTTTATTTTCAAAATAAGAAATTTAAATTGTTCTCTATTTTTAAAATCTTCAATAAAATTATTCAAAATGATAAATATTTCAAAATAATTTGATTAATAATTAACCATGGTATAAAATTTTACAATCAAGAATTTAATTCTTTTTTCTCAAACTTACGTATTAAAAACAACTTCTATAAACCAAGAACACCTCAGAATAATGGAATTGTGGAAATAAAAATAGAACTATTCAAGAAATTGTAAGGATTGTGTTAAATGAATAATTTCTTCCAACCTATTTTTGATAAGAAGTTGTAAACACAACTTTCTATATCATGAATAGATATTTAAAAATACTTCTTATTAAAAAGGATCCCTATAATATTTTTGATAGGAAAAACCCTAATTTGAGGTACTTTAATGTATTTGGATACATGATGTATATCTTTATTACTAAATAATACCTTGGAAAATTTGATCCAAAGTCTTATAAAGGAATATTCATGGGATATTATTCTAATTTTAAAGCCTATATAGTGTATAAAAAAAATTCCATTATTGGTGAAGAATAAATTCATGTGAAATTTGATGAAAGTGGTACTTTTGATAAAAGGAAATATCAAACTTATGTAATTGTTGACTCTTTTAGAAACGCGAGGCTTGAATCAACTAATAAATTTTTTAAAAATAAAATAAAAGAATTTTAGTTCAGAACCGAACAACATGAAGTTGATGAACCAGAAAGTGACATACCTAAATAATATATGAACACTAAATGATCATCCTTTTGAAAAGATTGTAGGAGATCTATATATAAGAGTAATAACAATATGAAATATTAGAAACATGTATGAATTTTTTGACATCCTATTATAGTAAAAACCTAAGAATATAGAAGAAGCTTTAAAAGATAAAATATGGTTAATGTATACCAAGAAGAAATTGATCTATTAAGTATAAATAATGTTTGGGAATTTGTTGATAGACCACCAATTATCCAAAAATAAGAACCAAATTGTTTTTGAGAAATAAAAAAGATGACCATGGGATAATTACTAGCAATAAAGTAATACTTGTAGTGAAACTATACACCCAAGAAGAATGGATATAATCTGATAAAACCTTTGAACCTTTTTCTAAATTATAATATATTAGAATACTTTTGGATTATGCTTCTCATATGATTTTTTAATTATATCATATGGATGTAAAATTTGAATTTTAAAATATATATTTAATAGAGTAATTTTATATTAAAAAACCACCTCTTTTTGTAAACCCCCATCTACCAATATTAGTTTTTAAACATACTAAATCAGTTCATAGACTTAAGTAAGAACCTAGAGATTATTATGAAAGATTTATCTCCTTTTTATTAGAAAACGTATTATATGTAAGGTTATAATACCATACTATTTTTAAGAAAACAATTTGTTCTAATATATTAGTAAAACAAATTTATATAGATGATGTTAATTTTTGATTAGTAAATAAAATTTTATTTAGTGTTTTTTCAAACCATATGAACTAAATAATTTGAAATGAGTATGGTGGGAGAATTAAATTTAATTCTTATATTTAAGATATTTCAAAAATATATTGACAATTTTTTAAATCACAAGAATTATTTTGTTGATTTATTGAATCAATTTGGATTAGAAACAATTATGACATATACAACTCCCAAGTGAACTACTATAAAACATGATCTAGATGAAACTGAAAAACTAGTTGACAACAAGTAATGTAGAGGTATGATTGTAATTTTATTATATCATAATATTAATAGAAAATTCATATTTTTTCTGTATTTTTATTTAAAATATTCAAATAAATCTGAAAACAACCCCATCTTACTATTGTTAAATTCTTTTTAAATATTTGAAAGGAACTATTTTCAATATTTAATATACCTGAAATCTTCTGATTTTAATTTAATTTCATATTCAGATGATGATTTTGGAGGATTTATATTAGGTAGAAAAAAATCACATCATGAACCTATACCATATTAGGAAAATCTATAGATTCATGGTAAAGTAAAAAACAACATTCAGTGGCTCTTTCAGTAGCTGAGGAAGAATATATATCTGTGGGAAGTTGTCGTGCAAAGTTGTTGTTCATAAAAAACATTACTAAAATTTGTACATTATTTTATTAATAATTGTATTCTGTTGTATACTAAAAAGGCTATTAATATTTCAAAAAATCATATAAGCCACTCAATAACATAGTATATTGACGTAAGACATAAATTTGAAGAGATAATGTTCTTATAAAGGATTTATATTTAGAATTTTTGGATAAAAAATAACAACTGGATGATATTTTTATTAATCCACATCTAACTACTAGTTATGATTTTATTAATTTGTAGTTAAGAGTATTTAATTGTAAATAATGTTTTATTAATTAATTTATTTAATTTCTATATTGATTTTATAATTATTTTTGTTTCAGATATGATTTATTTTCCTATTGTTTAAATAAAAAAATAAATTATTTTGTTTATGAAAAAATATGTCTTTTTGAAAAAAAATGTTAAATAATGATTACACTAAGTAATTAGCTCATGAAACCATAACATACATCAATATAATTGTCATAAACCCCTCTTTCTCATCCTCCCGTAACCTAAATATTTGAACCCTTTCAACTTTTAGGGCTATATTTTCCCCTTAAAACCACTATAATACAAACCTCCACCATTCATATTCTTAGAAATTTCTATGATTAAGAGAATAGATAGTTTTGAATAATGCACCATGAAGTTAAAACACATTACCTATAAAATAAATTCATTAAATAATGGTTATATATTTTGAATGGATCTACCTAAAAAATATTCTTCTTAGTCAAGCTCTATCTTTTTAAGGTATAGAATTTATTTTTACCGAAGGAAATACTATGTTTATTTTTGATATAGATGGAAATAAGTTTTATTGAAATATTCATTTTAGTTTTGGTAACATATAGGATGTCATCTAATATCGGGTAAATGACAAGGATTTTTCTATCACTTCAGTTGAAATAGATAAAATTTTTCAATGTCCCCATGAATGTGTTTTCATTTAAATCTTCGATCGATTTTTATTTAGGAACATAAATCATTGGATAATATGTTGTTTCTATTTTACTCTACCCTAATAAGAAAAATGATTACAAATTATCATGATACTGAATAGATGGTGTTGGTCTGGTTTATTCAGTCAACATTAATTCCATTAATTGCAGAGTTTTAATAGATTTTTATCAATATATATATATATATATATGATGTTTTTGATGATGAGTGATGTCATGATTAATTTCATAAGATACATGTGAAGGTACATGCATCACTATTTCCAAGAAGAGTAAATAATGTGATTTTATCGTTAGGGAAGGATAATTTCAATTTTATTTTGTAAAAGATGCATGACTCAAGATGTACAAATGCACAAAAAGTGTCATCAAAATAAAATTTTTAATAATGGAACTAGGAGGAAAATATGATTATTCTGGAGTATAGATAGAGGAATGTTGTTAACTATTAGTGTAGAATACCAATAATAATATGGGTCTATTTCTCAGGGGGAGAAATTAAATTTGAGATCTAATGGTGCAGTCCATATTTATGAAGAAGAAATTTCAAAAAATTTAATAGATGATATAGTTCAAATAATGAGATGATAATTCGGATACGATTTCTCTAATTCAGGAAAAGCAAGATGTTCCCCTTAATCTAATGAAGAAAATTTTGAATAAGAAAACAATGAGGACCTTATCATCTGGGCTACACTATGTGATGAACCTATGGATCATGCTACTATAGTTCAGACACATGAAGTAGAGTCTACTACAATTGGTGATGTGTCTGAACATATATTTTTAGGGGTTTTAGTTAATTATGAGGATAAAGAACCTGAGTCTCAACCAAGAATCAGAGAATAGAATTTGTATATTTTTAAAAAACCAAGATAAAAAAAATATCAAGAGGACCCTCATGAAAATAAGAATCAAATAGATCATACTAAAGAATAAATTTAAGATATTTCTCATGGAAATGACAATGAACAAGCATTATTAGCTGACACTACTAAGTTTGCTAAGAATCAATCAATTTATGTTGTCGATGAATCATTAGATCATGCTATTTTGGATCCTACAAATAATATAGAGGTTCATTAAATTAAATATATACCCTCTAGTGAGAAAGATAAAAAAATATATTTAATTATGGATCATAGAGTAAAATCATCTAATGTTCAAGAATAAGAATCTTATGATTCATTCAGTATTCAAATTTAGGAGTTTGTTAAATAACGACATTTGATCATGTCATCCAAGTCTCGGGATATCACTCAAAAATGTCAAACAACTCTCGTGATTCCATATAGAAGATTTAGTCAAGACCCATGTTTACCTATAGACATGTCCGCTAGGACATGTGATGCTTTCCAGATATTCCAGCCAAGAATTGTGACATCCTCCAAGACATGTTTCACTATCTCTCAAGACACCCTCAATATGTATCATCAATCTCTTGTAATTAAATCAGGGGGAAGATAGATGGGTTATATTACATTGGCTAGACAATATATTTAGGTCTTGCGGTGTACTCTAGACAAGTCATTTGGGTTATGTGACACCCTCTAGAAGAACAAGCCAAATCAGCTTGCCCATTCCAGGAATTGATGACATTTTCTATCCTTGGTGTGTAGTCCCCGACTAACAAACTATGATGAATCTGATTCTTGCAATAACAAATATAAGTATAATGCCCCCCAATGGCCTGATCTCTATATCAACCACTCGTAGGGAAGTCTCATAACATAATTCTCACTTTCAAAAACAATTAAATTGACTACTTGTCATCCCTTGTTTCACACAATGATAAGAGTTGTAATAATCATATCATATTTTATATAATTATATAAAATTATAAGGGAATCCTTAGTGTGTAACCCCCGATCAAACAAACTATGATGACTCTTATTTCTTGTTGTAATAAGGATATTCAAGATTCCTCACTGGGGCCTAAGATCTATAATAATTTTTTTTGGGCTCTCCTAGTGCATAAGCCCCGCACCAATGTGAAGTGAGGCCGATTACTTTTTATCCCTTGTTTCTCACACTAAGGATTTCTCACGTGATATCTAGGAGTTTCAATAGTCATAAAATTCATCCCAGGAATTACAACTAGCCCAAAAAATGTCAACATATAAGCCCTGATGAGTGGCATGATATTTTTTCCCCAACCCAAAGGCATCTTCATTTGCGCCAGTTCAAAGGGTGTGACTAATCTACATAAACTATGATTCCTTCTATAATCAGGATACGTAGGATGCCTCTTAAGGCTCGATCTCAAATAAAAATTGAATATTTTTAAATTACTCTTATGTATCCAAAATATCAACCATTAGGATCCAATCATTCCATGGGAAGATCACTCTACCTCATACATCATGATAATATGAAAATGAATGAAGTACCACTAATCAATGTCTTAACATAGCTTGAATATGTAGGATTTCTCTCTAGGACATGAACTTGAAATACTATTGTCCCGAAATCCATATATAAGTCTTGTCTATCAGAAGTTAAACTTCATGGGATCAACAAACTATGTGGGTTTTCATTCATGAAATACCTATGATATGTTGGACACCTCATAATGGATAAATCCAATACTTGGATTATTAATCTCTACCATGTGTAATAATAAATCATAAAGTACTTGGTTTTATGATTCCATCACATAAATCATCTACCCATTCCTTGGAAATATATGGAGAACCTTAGATACATACAGATATATTGACTAATAGTTCCCCCTTTCCTTTGTATATCAATGATATTCCCTTTATTTTTATATAAGGAGAGATAAACTATAGTCATTATGTTAGGGAAACCAGTCCCATATCAGGATTATAAAGAGATTTGTGAACATATCATAAATATATATGAGATTCCTGAAGTAAGAAACAATCCCTCCCATAGGGTGGTAATGAGCCTGACCTCTCAACCTCTATACCAATGTCTGTCCCTAAGTGTTGTTGGGTTTGTAAACCTATCTAACCACCTACCTTTGGAAGGTACAGTTGTACCCACTTATGGATGGGTGAAATATTGGGTGTTTCTATTAAGAATGATAGTGATCTGAAGTTAATGATTGGGAAAGAAATCAAATCCCCCACAATAAACCATCTGGCCCAACCGAGCCCACCATATCTAGGATTTTCCTAGTCATCTCTTTCCAATCAAAATAGGGCACCAAAATCTTGAAACCTAAATAAAATATGATTCACTATATAAATTACATGGAGATATTTTGATCACCATGTATTAATGATCTACCCCTGTACACCATTTATAATCACAAATGATATGGTTTTGATATTATATATTAAATTACAAATTGAATGAGTACAAAAAATTTGATCTCATAAATATATTGATTATTATGGGGATGTACATGGGAGGGATGGGTTCATGTGTCAAAATGATGTTAAATAATAGAATGGTTAAAAAATTATAGAAGTTAGAGGACAATGTTTTGGAAGATTCAATATGAAATCTATACTGATGAACGAATATTTTAAGTAAGAGTAGTGTTTTTACAATGAGAAAAATAGAAATTGGTGGATAAATTGTGTTTATTCTATAATAGGTTAAATAATCCTCATGGATATTACACATCTTGTATTAATATAATATATTTTTTTTGATTTTTAATTTTCTCTGATACTTAAAATACATTAAATAACTATTTTTAATATATATCTGGTATAAAAATTAACATGGTAATTATTATTACTACTTAAAATATTAATTCAAGTGATAGATCTAGGATATTCAATATAAATGAATTAGAAGTGATGTATTACATCAAATCAGGGATAATTTTTTAAAATGAATATGTGTATTTGAAATCACATTGTTTTTCTCATAGATGATAAGGTATATTTATAAAGCATTCTTATTTGATGAATAAATGATATTGTAATTTTATACACAGGTTTCATTTTTAATCATATTTTATAACACGTTTTGAAAATATGGTCAGGATAAAATGAGGTTTATCTAGTACAAATGGGTTTTATCCATGCTAATTGATAACATTTGAAGGAATGATATCTAACCATATTTCTCTGGAATATTTTTAAATAGAATTTTTTCTATTCCATATAATTAATAAATCACCTAATATACCGAATAAGATATGTTTTATTTCAGTTAATTTTTTAATTAATAACACTTATGATAAATATATTTTTTTCTTCTAAAAATTAGTTTTTTTGAATAATATCAAGATTTGTTTATAGATAATACTATTTTTAAGAGGTCGGGGGAGGTATATTTCAACTTATAGAAGTTCAAATGAAACAAATTAAAATTATGACGGTCACAATTGAAAGTAAATTTAACTTAATATCATATAATATTTTTATTATATTTCATTATAGGGAAGTGTAGTTAGTTTCATTAAGTTACTCTAATGATAGGAATATCACTTTATATCATAAAATAGTTTAGTACATGTTTGTAAAGAATAGAATTAATTTAAAGCATAAAAATTTATTAAAAAATGTTCTGAAGGACATGTTTCAAGTGAAATATTCAAAATATGATGATGAAAATCATATATATTATAAATTAACTAGTTTTAGTGGGAGTTTATTTCCTTCCTTAACATAAAATGAGTCACTTTATCCTACAATATCTTATTTTTTTTAATTTTCCTTCTCTCATGGATTCAAATTCCATATCATTTTTTTACATTACTCTTGAATGTGTTTTCCTTTATATATTCTTATTCTATTAAAATATTGATAATTTCATCAAATTAGTTGTCTTCATTATAATCCAATGCTAAATAATTGGAATCAATTCGGTCTTTAAAATTCCTCTTGATATTATTTGAAATGGTGGAGTCTTATAACCACCTACCTTTGGAAGGTACGTTTGTACCCACTTATGGATGGGTGATCTATTGGGAGTTTCTGTTAAGAATGATCGTGATATGATGTTAATTATTGGGAAAGAGATCAAATCCCCCCACAATCAACCATCTGGCCGAACTGAGCCCACCATAGCAAGGGTTTTTCTAGTCATCTCATTCCAATCGAAATAGTGTACCAAAATCTTGAAACCTAAAGAAAATATGATTCATTTTATAAATTAAATGGAGATATTTTGATCACAATGTAGTCATGATCTAACCTTGTACATAATTTATAATCACTAATGATATGGTTTTTATATTCTATATTAAATGAAAAAATGATCAATTCCAAAAAATTTGATCTCATAAATATATTTATGATTATGGGGATGTACATGGGAGGGATGGGTTCAAATTTCAAAATGATGTTAAATAATAGAATGGTAAAAAAAATTATAGAATTCGGAGGACAATGGTTTGTAAGATTCAATATGAAATCTATACCGATGAATGATTAGTTTAAGTAATATTAGTTTTTTTACACTGAGAAAACTTGAAATTGGTTGACAAATTGTGTTGATTCCATAATAGGTTAAATAATCCTCATGGATATTACACATCATGTATTAATGTAATAAAAATATTTTTTTGATTTTTAATTTTCTATGATTCTTAAAATACATTAAACTATTTTTAAAATGTATCTGGTATAAAAATTAACATGGTATTATTATTACTACTTAAAATATGAATTTGAGTGATAGATCTAGGATATTAAATATAAATGAATTAGATGTGATGTATTACATCAAATCATGGATAAATTTTCAAAAAGAATATATGTATTTTCAATCACATTCTTTTTCTCATAGATGATAAGGTATACTTATAAAGTTTTATTATTTGATGAATAAATGATATAGTCATTTTATACACAGGTTTAATTTTCAATCATATTTTATAACACATTTTGAAAATATTATCAGGATAAAAGGAGGTTTATCTAGTTTAAATGTGTTTTATCCATGCTATTTGATAACATTTGAAGGCGTGATATCTAACCATCAATCCCTAGACTATTTTTAAATATAATGTTTTCTTTTCCATATAATTAATAAGTCACGTAATATACCGAATAATATATGTTTAATTACAGTTAAATTTTTAATTAATCACACTAATGATAAATATTTTTTATTTCTAATACTTAGTTATTTTTAATAATATCAAGATATTTTATAGATATTACTCTTTTTAAGATGACAAGGGAGGTATATTTCGAATTATAGGAGTTCAAATGAAATAAATAAAAATTATGCCAGTCAAAATTGAAAATAAATATAACTAAATATCATATAATATTTTTAATATATGTCATTATAGGGAAGTGAAGTTAGTTCCATTAAGATACTCTAATTATATGAATATGACTTTATATCATAAAATAGTTTATTACATGTTTGTAAAGAATAAAATTAATGTAAAGAATAAAAATTTATTAAAAAATGATCTGAAGGAAATGTTTAAATTGAAATATTCAAAATATGATGATGATAATCATTTATATTATAAATTAATTGGTTTTAGTGGGAGTTCACTACCTTCCTTAACATCAAATGAGTCACTTTCTCCTACAATATCTTCTTTTTTTAATTTTCCTTCTCTCACAGATTCAAAGGCCGTCTCATTTTTTTACATTACTCTTGAATGTGTCTGCCTTTATATATTCTCATTCTATTCAAATATTGATAATTTCATCAAATAAATGGTATTAATTATAATCCAATGCTAAAAAATTGTAATCAAATTGTTCTTTAAAATTCCTCTTGATATTATTTGAAATGGTTGAGTCTTCTAACTTATCACAAAACCCTCTAATAACATGGACTATTCCAATTACCCTAGTGAAATAACCAAATATATCCTCATTATCATAAATTTTAATTTCCACTAAAATTATTCTCTAATCCTGTAGTTTGGATTACATAACATTAACATTACTATTATAGTTTCTTCAAAAATTTTCTTATATCAATATTACTGCTTGAAGGGCCATTAACATTATGTAAACCTATTATGATATAGGAATCACAATGACATATTATTCATTTCTATCTAACTAAAAATTTGTTGTATCGACTTTAGTCATTGACGAGCCTTCAACAATGTGTTGAAAATCAACTATAGTAGCATCACTAACTTCTATTCCTAATGAGAGGATGTAAAGAATCATCATATCCCAATAACTATTGTTGTTTATTCCATAAATGGCTGGTTATATTAGATCATAAAAATAAATTTTATTCACCATCTACAAACAACTTATTATTTGTATCATTAACAGTAAACTGGATTATTTGATAATAATTTTAGTGCCCATGATTGATGACCCGCTATGCGAGAGATTAATCAGTATTTTTTAATGAATTATCTTATTTAATTCATATCTATTAAAATTTTAAGGTTCTAAATACACTCCATAATTTCTCTAATTTGTTCCTACAATGTATAAATAATAATAGAGAGAAAAAAATAATATTTATAATATTCAGCTAAAAGTCCTACTCATTTCCATGTAAGATTTACCCTAAAATATGGATTCACCACTTACATCAATTGTAATTCAAAACACAGATTCCCCTATTCTCCTACAAAAATTCTATTCTATTTTAAGATACTCATAATCATTAACAAATATGTTCCAACAAAAAAATACATTCATCTTTCATTTATTGTATGCTAAACCAATTTATGATAGTTATCATAAAATAGTTTATAGATTATTAGATATGCACTTGTATTATTTTTTTATGTCTTTTTAACCAATTGATTCTCCAGGATGTGGAAGCAAAAAATTATTAGTACATTAGTGATTTACATGATCCGGTTCACTTACACCTTCCAAGACATATACATGTATCTAGCTCTAAAATTATGTCTTCTTATATGGTGTTTGTGAGTATAAATTATTCTAAACGCACTATTAATTAATAACTTAATTTTATATATTTTTATCTATCCACATAATATACCAATAGGGATATTTTGTTTCCATTGTAATTTGGAAAATCTCTCAAATATCAATAGGTATGATCATATAACCCAAATATTATTAGTAAATAAATTACAAAAACTCTATGATATTCATTGGATATTCATCACATTGAAAAACTAATTAAATTATAATTAATAATTATATTTAATTATAAAAAATACTATGGCTTCATTTATATATGATATATTTAATTATCAAAATTTCTACAACCACAATATTACATGCATTATCTCTTTAAATTATCCCAAATTCTAGGTTGCATGATGCAACGAGAAATTTCCAACAACATGGAGTGAGTCATCATTTATCATAGGTAGATTATGATCTCATCATGTCCATAAAAAACAAATAGATATTTCGATATGGCGTAGTATCATCTCAAGTATTAATTTCTCATGGTATAGTCTATATTTTTTTATCATGGTGATTCTAATCATTAGTTATAACTTCTTTAGTGGCTATAACATATGTTTTATTATCTAGTGTCATGACTTATGTGAATGATCATGTTATTTTAACACTAAATCATAACATACATATTTTCTCATTAATA
The DNA here is from genome assembly GCA_963277665.1 of Viscum album. Lineage (NCBI taxonomy): Eukaryota > Viridiplantae > Streptophyta > Magnoliopsida > Santalales > Viscaceae > Viscum > Viscum album. Next base: position 231,458,953 of record OY728157.1, on the reverse strand, counting down.
TCACTAAAACATCTAAATATAAACATTACACAAATCAAAATATACTATTATGAGGTCGTTGAAATTTAATCCACCTTTACACAACTAATAAATAAATATTTTACCTTTATATAGATGTCTATTTACTCATTAATTACCTTTTACATATCCAATTAATTATTGAATTTATCATTACTCTAATATTGAATCATTAATTTTACCTTTACCCAAACACAAAGTTTCAACTGAAAAAAAAACTTTAATATATTCACAATCACTCATGAGGCCTTCCATCAACACTTAAACATTATAGATAGTGTAACATCACCTATAAACGCCTGTCATTATTTAATATTAGTTAATTAATCATATCATTTAAATCTTGAAGATATGTTTTATAACAATCCTCCAAACATCATAATTTTTATCAACAAAAACATATTGACATATTTAAAACAAATGAAACCAAACTCTTTGGGCATTATAACCTTCCCATATGTGTTAGTCATAAATACCACTAAAATTGTATACCAATATGTAAGATTACTTTTAAAACCCATATTGAAACAAATGCAAAGGGATTATGGAAACTCCTCATCTCTTCAATCTCATTCAGATGAATTGTATATTTCCTCTTCTCATATTATTATTTAAATATAATATCTTGAGCTTCTTGAGTGAATGATTATATAATATAGTTCTTTGTAAAAAATGTATTTACTTATATTAATTTAATTTTACATGGGTTATATTAGTGTACAAATAAGGGTGATATAACCCCAATCCTCAATTCCTTCCATAAAATATGTTACATGTTATACAATAGAAAAATCCACAGAATTTTCTGTAGCATTAATGATTTATCACATGAAAATTGGACTAATCATAGAGAAAAATTTTCTAACTCCTCAATCAAATGTAACTAACAAGATATTTTTTATATCAAGTATAAGGTAGACCAATGGTTGTATGGAGCAACTGATATATATGGAAATAATTTTTTTCTACGTGAATTATCTACTGCATGCAGAGATCATAAAAATTGTTCCTATACATCAACCATGACTGAAAACACTAAAAATTATTTGATTAACCACACGTCTATTCCAATTGACCATCCAATTATAACATATTATAAGATAAAAGTTTCTATCCTTAAATATATCACATGATTAAATACCTGATCAATTTCATGTTATGATAAACCAAAATAAAACCAACTTATGAAATAATATATAAAAAATTAGGCATTTCTTGCCTAAGTCTCATTCCATATTCTTTTCTTGTTCACAAAAAATTCAATTTACTATAATCTTAAATGTATAAAAAATCATTCCCAAAACATTCTCCCACTTAAGATATTTCATCTCCTTCTCTTCCTCATGGAATTTTGTAAGTGATGTAACATAATGAATATATCATATTATTGGGTGTACATAACTATAAAACATAATATACTAATTCAATTACCAACATGTTAGCTCAAAATATACAAAAATAACGGAATAAGGAGTAACCTATTTGTTTCTTTAGAAGAAAAATTTAGGGTGGAAATTTCCTTGAATAATTACCTGTTAATTAATTAAAAAATCATCAAGTTATGTATTCTTACAAATTCAATTATGTTACTCATTGTGTGGAACAGTTCTCTCTGCCAATGTAATCAAGGTAAAAAAATTATTTCGGATTGATTATACTTATTAATTAATTATTCTTGGGCTAGTAGGATTATCCTATAGTATTTTTTACAATGCCCAATTTTTACAAACCCCTCACACAATTTCTATAGATTTTAAAATCCACCACCTATGAATGGATTAATGTCTAGGAAAATATGATTTTATTTTACCAGAACACTCAATTTTTCGGTTTTCAATAGTTTAGTGTTTGAATGTTGGTTATGAAATACTATATGAAACTCCTTCTGGATATCTATTTTCTTCTTCATTAATGTTTTCCAAAAAAATCTTACCAAAAATCCTCTACGAATATTACATTTTTCATGGTACATAATAATTGAATTAATAATAATATGATTTTTCCTTAGATTCCAAAACACATAAAGAACACTCAAAACATTGATCTTCTATACTATTGATAAGTCTCTTCAATGAACGTTTATTGTTACTTTACAAGAAAATCCTTTATGTTCCTAGGGGATGTTGTATTTTTTCCAAATATTCATATTATATTGATGTAGTGGAATTACAAAAATTTATCTCTCTTAAAATGTACTTGTATTTTCATTAAAAAACTACATTAATTTAAAATATCATATCTTTTCTCAAACTGATTTTCTGTTTTTTTTTTGTATTTTGTATACATTATTTTAAAAGGACTAAGAATATTATCCTTTATCCATATTTGCCTTCAGGATTTATTCTTTGGTATTATTCTACTCATGAAAAACTATGAGACATGTAAACTATGTCAAAAACCAATTCTTCTTCCTTTTATGCCAATCTCTCTTCAAGATAACACCCCGTCATTTTTTATTTATATTTATTTTATTATTATAGCTTGATCCCATCAACATAGGATCCTTTATTCTTTATTATATCCTTCTTTTATTGACCCTCATTATTTTTATCATTCAATAGCTTCCTATTTTCATTATGAATCGTTGTAATATTCTCATGATAATATTCCCATTATTTTTTAACTCCCTCTCTATTTCAGTACCCTCTTCCCCATCATCATTACAAATTGTTAAATAATATATATCATTAATGGGAGAAAAGAAAATTAAATCACTATCTAATCTAGTATATGTGTTATCTAAAACATTTTTTCTCATAAGAACTCTTATTTTTATATTGGAATAATTCGTCTTATTCTTGATATTTTTTATGATTTCTCTTCCTCCTAAAGTGATTTCAATTTTTCAACTAGATTATTTTAGAATTATTATTCAATATTACGAATATTATAACAATTATAGATCTTTTTAAATTGTTAACTATTACATTCCAATTTAACAAAATGAATATTTTTTATTAAATTGAAATAATTTTGTTGAATCATTAATCTTCCTCATCTTCAAGTATACCACATGCTCATGAAATATCATATTATTTTACTTTTCCTATTTATTATGTATTTAATTAATGGTAATCTATTATTTTTCTTTATTACTAAAAGATGGTTCATTTATAATTTCATATATCCTGAAACTAATGTGATGTTAATCCAATTATTGGTATTACCTATAATCTAAATATGAAACCATAGGAATAAATTGATATGTAGAATTCTACATGATCTTCCTTATAATAGTAGAGTCCTTTTATTCTAAACAAACACTAGAATAACATGGATTATTTCATTTATGTCGGTGAAATATATATATCATTATCCTTAAAATCATCCTTTTAAATTACCTATAATATTCTTCTCAAGACATGAATTATGGATTCTGTGACATTGTATTTTGTTCATAGTCACTTCTCAATTTGTTCTATATCTCCTTCATTTATTGATGTCCCTATAACGTTGAATAAAAATTTTATGATAGATATATAAAGATGGGTTTTAAAGCACTTCATCAAAATAAAAAATTAATTTCTCATTTTGATTTATAGGATCACCTTCAACAATGGGTTAAAAACCCATAGTAGCATAAAATATTACTTCATATCCTAATAAAAATTGGTAGGGTATATTATTATTCATATAAATATCACATTTCATTCCAAAAAATATAGGAACTCCTCATCCATTCATATAATTATGATTATATATTTCATAAGAATGTCTTATTTGGATATTTATTGAGAACTTGGATTCTTTGAAACACATATTATTGACCTAGATCCTTGAACCACTAAGAGGTGAATTAGTGGTTATGTTATAAAAAATCACAGTTTTATTTCAATATCTTCAAATTTTTATGGTTATCAATAAATTAAATAAATTCTCATAGGCTCACTACATGTGGGAAAATAATAAGAAATCAGCACATGGTATTTATAAGTGTCACCAAAATATAATACTCCTTTTCATGTTGCTTATACCCAAAATAATCTTTATCCACTCACATCAATAATCATCCTTAATGAAGATTCTATGGTGCGCCAATGGATTCTATAGTCCACTAGAAGATGATAAAACTCTTCGAAAATAATTATCTTGAAAATAAATAATTGAATGTTCCTTGTAGTTTACTCTTCACCTATTTATGATAGTCCTCATAAATAATAAGATGTATTAGAATATCGACATATGTAATATTCTTCCAGTATTATATAGACATTCTTTCTCTAGTTGTGGATTCCTATCATCCTCATAACTTGTAATTTTACATGACCTTATTCTCCTTACCTTATTGAATACTCGATTGCAACAATCTTCTTCTTCATTGGATGATAACATATTTGATGTCCTTCACTTTTCCTGATATAAAAGTTTATTGAGATCTCAGAATATATTATTTTAATATTATGTATGTGAGTTCTAAATTATTCTCAATAATAAATTCTCCAATATCATCATAATAGAAATTTATATTCATTGAATAATGAAACATTAATTTTTATCAATTTGAATTTGTTAACTCCGTCATGTATTTTCATCCATGGTCTTCTCATTTCAATATTGTTTCTTGAATTATTTTTCAAACTCCATGAAAATATTGTGGTATTCAACTGAATTTAAAAACTAATTTAATATTTTTCATTAATTCCTCTTTAATCTCATAATGTATTAGGTTTCATTTTTAATATCATGAACCTTGTGTCTAGTTACTTTGTAAAAAATTGATAATTAGTGTGTTTATGAAAAATTATAGTGTTTTCTAGGACATGTGCATTTTTTCCATTATGATATATTTCAATATTTTAACATTTTCCAAAAATATAAAACAGTGACACATTTCCAATAGTGAGACATTTACAATAGTGATCTATTTCCAATGGTGATACATTTCCAACAGTTAGACATTTCCAATGGTGGGACATTTAAAATGGTGATACACTTCCAACAGTGAGACAGTTCCAATGGCGAGGCATTCTTATGGTGAGAAATTCCAACGGTGAGACATTTCCAACGGTGAGACATTTAAAATAGTGAGACATTTCCAACAGAGAGACATTTAAAATTGTGATACATTTACAATGGTGATAATTTTCAATGTTGATTCATTTCAAATAGTGATACATTTACAATAGTGAAACATTTCAATGGTTTCCATTTTTCCAAAGTTTTCTAGTTTTCCAAAAAAATATTGAATTTCCATTTTGACATATTGTGGAATGGAAAAGGGTTTACATTCCTTAATTAAGGGTTTAAAATTCATTTCAAAAGATATTAATCATATCCTTCATTTATAAAAATATAGATGAAATTTTAAATTCTATAACCATGTAGATTTATGAGAATTTTCCTTTAATGGATAGTTAAAACCATATCTGATCCCCCTATTATTGGACCAATTCATTATAAAGAGGGTAACTTTCATTACATCCATAAGGATTACTTTCATTTAATACATGAGGCCCCAAAAACTTCTTCCCTAGGAGTCATATAACTAGTATCTATAGTTAGTTTGTGTTCCCACTGAAGAAGTTCCCTCTTGTGTGCGCTCCCCCAATTTTGGTGTAGTGAGTGTGGGAAAAAATTATTTCATCCAAGTAGTTTTTTCCTTTATTTATCCTTATGTGTATCATGTGTGATAGTTTTATTATTTTTATATTTTGTGAACAATTTTTCATCCAGATTAAGAATGACAATGAATTGGTTTAAATTGAATTTAAATGGGGTGGGTAATGTGAAGTATAATCTTACAACCTTTTATCAGTTCAATTTTATTTGTTTTGATATTATGTCTGTATGGGAATAATTACGTGATGAAAAAATGTATGTCGGTGGAATAATTATTCTACAGTAAATTTATATTGAAACATCTATTTTGCGACAAATTTGTATCATCATAAATATATATTTAGTTAATGATATGGATTCCCAAGGATTTAATGGATTCTATGATAACACCCTTAATTAATAAAGAGAAATTGAATGAGAGAACAATTGAAAAATATAAAAATATGTTGTGATGTGGTAAGTTATACGATAAGGTTGGGGAAATTGGATTATATATGATTGTGTAGTGGGGTAGTGATTTTTGTTAAGGTGTGGTTGTGTAGTGGGGTTGTGATCGTTGTCACGATGAGGTTATGAAGTGGGGTTGTGGTAGAAGGTGGAACTGGATGTGGATTTTGGGATTTTTTTTGTTCTTATTAATGTGTGATATGCTTTATTAGTATCCCAACTAGTAATGTATAGTGAAATGAATAATTTTGGGCATGTTTAATGAATAAATATTATGTGAGTTGTTATGTGAAAATAAAAAGAGAATGTTTTACTAGAACAGTATGGTAACAGAGAATTTATAAAAAAGATTAATGATAATCAAATATTTAAATATGAAATGTGTCTTGATTTTAGATTATTAGGGTTAGAAAATTTATCTTCTGCATCAAAAGTGGAGTATTCTATGAAATTTTTTATTCCATAGTCATGAACCATTGTGATGGGGTTTGTCTACAATTTTTCTATATATATTTACCCTGTATATTCTTGTAATTTCTATACAGACCCCCACCCTCTATGCCTCCACTCAAATAGTCATATGGGGGTGTTTTTCCCAATATCTAAGTGGGAGGATGGATGGATAGCTACCTACACTTCCTCACTTCCTCTTATAGGTGATAAAGAAGAAATTCACAAGAGATGATGGATAGAAATCAAAAGTTCCTCTATCGAGTTGTGATGTGATGGTATTTAATAGATGATATATGTGTGGGTGGGATATGATTTGTTTTTATAGAATAGGTGTTTGTGCATGTTGGATGTGATGTGATGATATTTAGAAGAGTTGGGAGCACCAGGATGTATGACATTGGGTTGTGAGAGTGGAAAATCAGTTTAAATGAGGTGCGGTGTACACTATCATCGATGTTCTTTATATTATATTATATTTTTTGATGAATTATTTTTGTGAGAGATACTTGGTGAGGTTTGGGATTTGGTTAATATACATCTTAAGGCATTGTTTGGTTCTACTTCTTTCACATGGGTGCATTAGATTTCTCTCTCCACATGTTCTTGAGAAATAATGGTTTTCATAATGATTATATCTATATTATCATCCTACATATATATAATTCTTTCAAGATTTAGGGGAACATAATGGACTATGATAGAACATACTATACAATACCTATAGATAGTTGTTGTGTCATTTCTTTAGTTTTTGTTTTGGGTATTTACTTTGGAGGATCATTATCTGTATCAGTTTTATTTAAACATGAATCATGGGATGGTTTTTTGATTTCTAATATATATTTCATGGAGTTTATTATGGTTCATTCATATTATCTTTTAATCTTATTTAAATTATAGATGTTAACACCTTCTATACATGGGAATTTTATACCCTCGGTGCTATTCACCAACCCAGGGCCTACTAGAGGTTGTACTTGGTGGTTCATTTTCTATCTCCCCTAAGTACAATATATTGGGAGGGATGTGTTCATGAAAGAGTTTTATTAAAGGTTATGGTTGAGAGAGATGGTGGATTTGATAGTTAGTAATTGTGATGAATTCATCGGTTTGTATGGAAATAGTTTCAGTTCAATTTAATGCATGACCTAGTCCAAGGAGACTGTCGAGGAAAAGATAATTCCCCCCCCCCATGATCTAGTGAATTGGAACGGAGCTTCTTGAATGACCTTGTGAGATGGAACTGCTTCCTGGGTAGAGACGTAGGATAGTTACATGTATCATGATGAATTGTGTTCTTATTTGAATATGGTTTTTTGGGTCATTTAAAATGGATAAAATAAATTAAATTAGTTAATTTTAATTAAAATATTTCACAATAGAAATTCACACTTAAAAGATTAATAAATACAATTTTCTCTTTCATATATGGCTTCTGGTTGTCGTATGCATGTGGCTTAGGAAGTGTAGGTTCGACAAGCTAACCTGGTTGATTACTAGAAGGTCAAATCAATTGAATATTATGATCAATGGTGAAAAAAGTTTTAGAAGTGTTCATCAGTAGGATTTTTAAATGTATGCAGGAATCATTTCATGTGTGGTGATAGAGGGATGCCTAGAGGATCTTGAGGTCAATTTATGTTTGATCTAGGACCTGCGTAACTATTGGGTACCCTTAGATGTTTGTTAGATGTAGGGATCTATGTGTTAATGGGGGACACTATACCATAGTGATAGAAAAAAGGTAGATGCTTCATGGGTCAACTTTTATATGGAATTTTGTGTGGAGTTCCTTTCATCAACCATGAAGTATATGAAAAAGCAAGATCTACCGTCCTTTAATAAGGGAAGCATGTCTTTGTATTAGTTTAGGGTCAGGTTCCTAGAGATTATATGCTTTACCTAAATTTTTTCCCATATGAGGAGCCCTAAGAGAGGTGTATTTATGAGGAACTCCATCATTGATCCACCAATATTTTCGTGTTTTTAAGGATTTTTAACAAATTTATGTAATTCTAGTTTTTAAAGGATTTTGAGAGGATTTAGGGTTTTTTTTTATTTAAAGGCCTTTTACGGTTTTTATAGTATTTTAGGGGTTTAGGGTTTTTATCATTTTTAGGTTTTTAGTGGTATTAAGTGTTTTTAGGTTTTTAAAGTTTTCTTTGGGGTGTTCAGGGTTTAGGTATTTTTATGTATTTTCATATTTTAAAGTCTTTTTAGGATATTTATTATTTTTTAGAGGTTAATGAATTTTGAGAGTTTATATGGCCATTGTGGTGTTTTTGGTTTTTCTTGGTATTTTGGGTTTTTTTAGTTGTTTTAGGGTTTTATTGTTTTAGAGTTTTTAACATTTTTTAGGGTTTAAAGGGTTTTTTTTAATATTTAGTGGATTTATAATGTTTACTGGTTTTCTGCTTTTTATGTTATTAAGGTTATTATGGTTTTTATGGTTTTTAGATGTTTTTAAGGTTTTAGACTTTTTTAGATTTTTTTATTGCTTTTAAGGGTTTTGGATATTTAAGTTCTTATTATAGGTTTTTTTAGGTTTTAGGATTTTTTATGTTTTTTGGTATTTTTTTGGTATATTTTAAGATTATAAATTATTTTAGGGTTTTTAAGGATATTTAGGGTTTTTTTGGATTTTTAGGGATATTCATTCCTTAAGGAATTTTAAGTTTTTTGTGTTTTTAGGGTTTTTAAGGTTTTTAGGGATATTTTTTAGGGGTTTAATTTTTTTCGAGTTTTTAGAAGGATTAGGATTTTATGGGGTTTCAGGGTTTTTTGGTTTTAGGGTTTTTAAGGATCTTAGGGTTTTTTTGTGTTTATTAGATTTTTAGGGTTTTTTTGTTTTCTATGGGTTTTAATACTTTTTAGGTGTTAAATATTTTTTGGGATTTCAGGGTTTTATGGGTTTTTATTGTTTTAGAAATTCATAGGGATTTTTAGGATCTTATGATTTTTTATAATCTTTTAAGATTTTGAGGGGTTTTACGAGGTTTTGGGTTTTATGGTGTTTAGGGTTTGTATTTTTTTAGTGGTTTTAAGGTATTTTGGGTGTTTAAAGGGACATTATAGTTTTTAGTTTTTTTAGTGTTTTTATATCTTTTTAGTGTTTTTAATGTTTTTTGGAATTTTATGGTTATTCGGGGGGTTTATATTTTTAAGGTCTTTTAAGGTTTTAATGTTTTTTAGTTTTCATAGGGGTCTTAGGTTATTTATGGTTTTTATTATTTTATTAGGTATTTTTAGGTATTTTTACTTTTTAGGGATTTTTATGACTTGTTATGATTTATATGGTTTTTAGGGGTTTTTTAGATTTTGAGGGGTTTTAGGTTTTTTATGGGTTTTAAATGTTTTTAGGGGTTCTTAATTTTTTTAGGGTTTCAAGGTTTTATAGTTTTTATAGTTTTTAGGGTTTAAATTTATTTTAATGTTTTTAGTGATTTTTAGGTTTTTTATTAGTTTTGGGGGATTTAAATGTTTTAGGAGGTTTGTGGTGTTTGGGGTTTATTTTGGTTATTTCAGTTTTTTTTGTTTTTAGGTGGTTTTAGTGTTTTTAGGTTTCTAATTTTCTATTAGGGGTTTTCAGGGTTTTATGGTTTTATGGTTATATGTATATTTAGGGCCTTTTAGGATTTTAATAAGTTTTAATGATTTTGTGGCGTATTTTGGATTTTTTTAGAATTTTGGGTTTTGGGGGGTTGAGGATTTTGGGATTTTATAGGTTTTTTGTCTTTTTAATATGTCTAGGGGTTAGAAGGGTATTTTTAGTTTTTATTTATTTTAGGGTTTTTATGTGGTTTATGAGTTTTAGGTTTTTAGTGGTTTTTATTAGTTTACGGGGTTTTAGGATTGTTTTATGGTTTTATAGATTTTTTTGTGTTTAGAATTTTAGGGGTTTTATGTAAATTTAGGGTTTTTATTATTTTTTTTATGGATTTTAGGGTTTTTATATTTTTAGTAATTTTTAGTCACTTGTTATATTTTTTTTAATTTTAGGGATTTAAGGATTTTTTTGGGTGTATAGTTTTTAGGTTTTTTGGTTTTTTACCATTTTTTTCTGTTTAAAGATTTTAGGGGTTTATAGTTTTGTAAGGTTTTTAATGGGGTTTCCCAAGAATCTATGGTTTCATTTGTATTTAGTTATTTTTATGGATTTTTTGAGATATTTATGGTGTTTATGGTTTTATGGTATTTTGAGAGTCTTTAGTGTTTTTAAGGTTTATAGGTGTTTTTGGTTTTTTTGTTTGTAGGGTGTTCTAGTATTTTATGGGTTTTATTTATTTTTATAGTTTTTAATTATTTATACAAGTTTAAATTGTTTTTAGAGTTTTTAGTCCCATTTAGGGTTTTTATGGGGTTTTAGTGTTTTTATGTTTTTTAGTATTTTATGGTTTTTAGGATTCTTATCGATTTAATAGGGTTTTTATTTTTTAGTGTCCTTTTTGGGTTTTTGTATTTCTTTAGGTTTTTGGGGGTTTTATTTGTTCTTTGGGTTTTAATATTTTCTTAGTGTTGTGATGGTGTTTATGGTTTTATGTTTTTATGATTTTTAGGGGGTTTTATGGTTTTTAGAGTTTTTAGTTATTTTGATGTTTTCTAAGGTTTTTAGGGTTTTTAGTGTTTTTTAAGTTTTTATATTTTTTTAGAAATATTTAGGGTTTGTAGGGTTTTTATGTATTTTTAGGATTTTATAGTTTTCTTAGGTATTTTATGGTTTTTTTAGGTTTTTTCTGTTTCATGTCCTTTTTGGTGTATTTAGGAGTATTTACGTTTTTAATGAATTTTGAGGGGTCTTAGTGTTTTTAGGGTTTTGTAGAATTTTTTGATTTTTTAGGGGTTTTTATGTTTTTACAATTTTTTTATCGTTTTTAGAGTTTTTTACATTTTTAGGGGTTTTAAGGGTTTTTTTTCATTTTTATGGGGTTTTGGTGTTTTAGAAATTTTGTGGTTTTTGTAGTTTTTTTGGATTTTTACCATTTTTAGGTTTCTAAGAGCTTTATGTGTTTTATGTTTTTAATTTTATCTTTAGGGTTTTTAGGGTTTTATAGTTTGTTCATATTTTTTTGGATTTTTTTTACTTTTTAGGATTTCTATAGTTTAATATAATTTTAGAGATTTTGGGGGTTTTAGGGGGTTTTCAGGTTTTCATGATTTCATAGATTTTTTTGTGTTTTTAGGGTTTTTAGACGTTTTTAGTGTTTCTTTTCTTTTAAGGATTTCATAGGGTGTTTTCATAGTTTAATGGGGTTTTAATGTTTTTAGTGATTATTAGCGATTTTTTAATATTTTTGTAGATTTTTAGGGTTTCTAGGGATTTGAGGTCTTATGGGGATTTTATTTTATTTTTTTAGTGATTTGGATTTCTTTTGAGTTTTTAGGGGTTTTATTGACATCTAGATATTTTAATGGTTCTTAGGGGTTTAAATGGTTTTAGAGTTCTTAGATATTTTTTATTGTTTAAATAAGGTTCTAGAGATTTAAATTTTTTTGGGTTTTTACGGTTTTTATGGGAATTTTGGGAATTTCGGTATTTTTATGGGTTTTTAGGGTTTTCATAATTTGTTATATTTTTAGGGGTTTTAATTGTTTTTTTGATTTCTATGTTTTCTTAAGTTTGTTATATTTTTTTACCTTCATAGGTATTTTAGAGATTTTTTTAGATTTTTATCTTTTTTAGCATCATTAGGAATTTTTAGGGTTTTTTGGGTATTTTTTGGGTTATTGAGGATATTGGGATTTTGGGATTTTGGGGGTTTAGAGTTTTTTAATTTATTATTATTGATATTTAATGGTTTTCAAGGTTTTTAGGGGTTTTTTACATTTTTAGTCATATTTTATTTTTTTACGGTTTTTATGGTTTTTTGTTATTTAGGGATTTTGAATGGTTTAAGGGTTTTTCGGTTTAAAGGGTTTTTCTGATTTTATTAGGTTTTTAATGATTTTAAGTGATTTATATGGTTTTTATGGGTTTAATGTGGTTTAGGATTTTTTAGGGGGTTTGGTGGTATGGTTTTTATGGTGTTTAAGGTTTTTAGCGGTTTTATGGTTTTTATGGGTTTTTCAGTGTTCAGGGTTTTTAGTATATTTATGTTTTTTAGGGTCTTTTATTGTTCATAGGAAATTTATCATTTTATTATTTTAAGGGGTTTTATGTGTTTTTAGGATTTTATGGTTCTCATATGGGTTTTTATGATTTTTGAAATTTTTAGAGATTTTAGGGACTTTTGGGATTTTTATGTTTTTTCTGGATTTTAAGGATTTTGATGGGTTTTTGGGTTTTAAAGGGTTTTTAGAATTTTCTAGTGTTTATTTTTTTTAAATATTTTTTGGTTTTTAATTTTTTTTCTTAGGGTTTTTTTAGTATTTTATAGTGTTTGAGGTTTTTAGGGATTTTTAGGTACTTCTTTAGATTTTTAAGGGTTTAGGGATTTTGAGGGAGTTTAGGGTTTTTTGGATTCTTTTTTGTTTTTTAGGGTTTTTTTTTGTTTTTTAACATATTGAGGGGTTTATAGGGTTTTTAGAGTTATTTGTGGGTTTTCAGATTTTTAAGGTTATTAGGTGTTATATAATTATAGGGGTTTTAGGATTTTAACGTAATTTTTAGGGTTTAATGGTTTTTAGTGTTTTCTAGGATTTTAGGGTATTGAGTGTTTTTTGGATTTAATTTTTTCATAGTGTATTTAATTTTTTTAGGGGTTTTTAATTATTTAGATATTATTCGTCAGTTTTTTGGGTTTTTATTTGTTTTTATAGGTTTTTGGTATTTTGAAGGTTTTATGGGTTTTACGGGTTTTACGAGTTTTTTAGTGTTTTTATATTTTTAGGGATATTATTTGGATTGATGTTATTATGTTTTTATTAGTATTTTTGTAAGGGTTATAGGGTTTTTAAAATTTTTGAGTTTTATAGGGATTTTTAATGGTTTTTATTGATTTTTAGGGTTTTTAGTGTTTTTTTTGAATTAATAGGGGTTATCATGATTTTTTTGAGTTTTTTAACATTTTTGTTGGTTCATGAAGTTATTATATATTTTAGTGGATTTCTGGGGTTTATAGGATTTTGGGTTTTTTAAATGTTTTTGGGATTTTATGGTTTTCATGGTTTTTAGGGGTTTTAGTGTTTTTTATCTCTTTTATTGTTTTTTGGGTTATAACTATTTTTAGGTTTTGATGTATTTCTTAGTGTTTTTCTAGGTTTTTTATTTTCTTAACGGTTTTTTTGTATTTTTTCGATTATTATGGTTTATAGGGTTTTATAGATTTTGATGGATTTGAGAGTGTTTAGTATTTTTTTATATTTTTATGTTTTTGGTATTTTAGGGGTTTTAAGTGTTTTTTTTGGTTTTTAATGTTTTTTGGGGGTTTTACGCATTTCTAGGGTTTTTTATGTTTCTAGGTAATTTTAGGTATTTTATAGGATTTTACAGTTTTTAGGGTTTTTAGGGATCTTGAATGTTTTAGGTTTTTTAGGTCTTTATTGTTTTTTTGTTGGTAGGGTTTTTTCTGTTTTTTGGGGGTTTCAAGGATTCTTTGTTTTCTTATCATTTTAGGGGTTCATTGAGTTTTTATTGTTTTTAGTGATATCTTTATGGTGTTTAGGGTATTTTATTATATTAGTGTTTTAGGGGTTTTATGGTTTTTAGTGTTTTTTTTGTGTTTAGGGATTTTAATTGTTTTTAGGATTTTAGTGTTTTCATAGGGTTTTAGGTTGTTATTATATTTTTAGGGATTATTACGAATTTATTTTATTTATATTTTTTAGGGGTTTTGGGGATTTTGATAGTTTTTAGGGTTTTTAGTGTTTTAGTGTTTTTAGGGGTCAAATGTGTTTTTATGATATTAATATTTCTTAGCATATTTTTGAGGGATTCTATCATTTTTTACATTTTTAGGGTTTTAAAGTATTTTTGGGATTTTTATCTGGTTTTGGGGTGTTTAAGGATTTTGAGGGTTTTAAGGGGGTTTTAGGATTTTTTAGGATTTTATGGGTTTTTCGGGTTTTAGGGGTTTTTATGAGTTTTTAGGGGTTTAATTTTTTTTTGGTGGTTTCAATGATTTTAGGATTTTAAAAGGGTTTAATGTTTTTAGTGGGATTTTATAATTTTTTTTGGGTTTTAGGGTTTATGAAGATTTTTAGGGGTTTTCATGTTTTTAGGGGTTTTAGGTTCTTTTATGGTTTTAGGGTTTTAAGAATTTTTATGTTTTCTATGGTTTTATTTTTTTATGTATTTCTTATTAGTTTTTGGGGATTTTAGAGTTTTTACTATTTTTTGGGATTTTTAGTGTTTTTTAGGAGTTTTATGGTTTTTAGGGTTTTCATGGATTTTGATGATTTTTAGGGGTTTTATAGATTATTATGGATTTTTTGAATTTTTAGGGGGGTTTATTTGAATTTTTTAAGGTTTTAAAATGTTTTTAGAGTTTTTAGTGGGTTTTTTGGTTTTAACAGGTTTAGTGTATTTAAGGGATTTATGGTTGTTACTGTTTTTTGGGATTTTTAAAGGGTTTATCATTTTTAATATTTTTAGGGGTTTTAGAGTTTTTAGGTTTTTATGGTTTTCTTAGTGGTATTCAAAGGATTTAGGGTATTTTATTTTTTTAGGTATTTTTGGGATTTTTAGGATTATAATGGTTTTTTGGGTTTTTAGGGATTTTGAGGGGTTTTATAGAAATTTTGGTTTTTTATGGATTTTATAGGGTTTTTTCATCATTTAGGTTTTTACAAGGGTTTATGAGTTTTTATGTTTTTAATGTTTTCATAGGGTTTTAAGGTATTTTAGGTTCCTTTATGTTTCTTGGGATTTTTAGGGATTTTAAGGATATTTATGGTCTTTAGGGTTTTTTGGAATTTTGAGGGTTTTTTGTGTTTTATTGTATTTATTATATTTTGGTTTTTATGTGTTTTGATAATGTAGGGTTTTAATAGTTTTTAGAGGTTTTCTAATGTTTTAGGGGTTTAATTGGGATTTATATTTTTTTTTGTGTATTTTGAGTTTTTATGGACTTTAGGGTTGGTAATGTTTTTTAGGTTATTTTGGGTTTTCAGGGTCTTTAAGGGTTTTTAGGGTTTTTTAGGTTGTTTTGGGGTTTCATTTAGATTTTGGGTTTTATGTTTTTCTTATGGTTTTCATGGGTTTTTCTAATAATAAGTATTTTTTAGGGCACTTTTACGATTTTTATGGTTTTATGGTTTTTAGATATTTCCGGTCTTTTTTAGGGATTTTGGTGTTTTTTTGAATTTTTTGAATTTTTTGGATTTTTTATTTTTTAGGTTTTTATGTATTTTTTTGGTTTTTAATGTTTTCTTAGAAATTTTTAGGCTTTTAAGGTAATTTACATTTTTAGGGAATTTTATAGATATTTTATATTCTTATAGTTTGTAGCGATTTTGAGGGGTTTAATGGTTTTTATGGTTTTCTAGAGTTTTAGGGGTTTTGAGATTCTTATGGTTTTTATGGTTTATAGATTTGTTTAATTATTTTAGGGTTTTAATGGGTTTTTTGAGTTATTAGTGGGTTTTTAGGATTTTTATGGGGGTTTAGTGTTTTTTATAGTTTGTAGGGGTGCTTCTGTATTTAGGGGTTTATAAGTTTTTATAGACTTTTAATGTTTAGAGTTTTTAGGTTTTAAGATTTTCATTTGTTTTTTCATTGATTTTATATTTTGATATGTTTTAGGGAATTTTAGTGCTTTTTTTTATTTTAATGGTTTTAAATATTTTTTTTGGAATATGATGGTTTTAAGGGTTTTTAGGTTTTTTAGGGTTTTTACCATTTTTATTAGTATTATGTGGTTTTATGATTTTGTAGTTTTCATAGATTTTTTAGGTGTTTTATGGGGTTTTAAAAATTTTTAGGGATTTTTTGGGATTTTTTGGATTTTTATGGTGTTAGAGTTTTTTGGGATTTTGAAGATTTTTGGGGTTTTTTGGTTTTTTGGTTTTATGGTTTTTTATGGTTTTTTTTGGTTTACATCATTTTTATTATTTTTTGTGGTTTTATAGTTTTTCAGAGTTTTTGACAGTTGAAATTTTTTTAGGGTCTAAAGGATGTTTATAGTTTTTAGTAATTGTTTACTTTTTTATAGTTTTGTACGGTTTTGTGAGGTTTTTATTGGTTTGTAAGGGTTTTTATATTTTTTGGGTTTTAGTGTTTTTTGGTTTTTTATTATTTTTAAGTATTTTTAGATATTTTTATGGATTTTATGGTTTTTCCGTGTTTTAGGTATTTTAGAGAATTGTGGTTTATTAGGGTCTTTAGTGTTTTTTCGGTTTTTAGAGGGTTTAATGTTTTTATTCTTTTATGTTTTTGTTAGGGATTTTTGGTGTTTTTTTGCTTTTTTATTTTTCTAGATATTTTTAGAGCTTTTTTTGGATTTTTATTTTTTAGTAGGTCTTGGAATTTTTAGGGGTTTTAGGGTTCTATAGGTTTTTTATTTCTTCTTTGGTTTTAATGTCTTTGTAGTGATTTATGGGGTTTTAGGTTTTTCAAAATATATCATAACATTTGAAGCGGATTAATTTTTTTAGAGTTTTTATTGGGTTTTTATGATTTTGATGGATTTTTAGGGTATTTTTGGCTTTTAGGGATTTTATGATTTTTAGATACTTTTTGGGGTTTTCATGTTTTTAAAGATTTCTAGTATTTTATGGGGTTTTATTTGTTTGGGTTTTAAGGTTTTATTAGGGGTTTTCAAGGTTTTTAGTTGTTTTTACATTTCAATTGATTTTAGGGATTTTAGGATATTTATGATTTTTGGGGTTTAGGGGTTTTAAGATATTATAGGGTCTTTAGGTTTTTAGTATTTTGGGGTTTTAATAGTTTTATGTTTTTCGGTTTTTAATGTTTTCTTTGGGTATTTTGTGTTTTTACATTACTAGGGATATTTATATTTTTATCGTATTTTAATTGGTTTTTGAGATTTTTTAGATTTTTGGGATTTTGGTGGATTTTATATATTTTTATTGTTTTGGTTTTTTTAGGATTTTTTGTGATATTGGGTGTTATTTGGGGTTTTAGGGTTTTTGTGGATTTTTTAAATATTTTAACATTTTTATTTTTCCAGAGCATTATCAGAGTTCTAGTGGATTTTTAGACTTTTTAAGGGATTTTATGGATTTATGGTTTTATGGGTCTTTATGTTTGTTGGTGTTTTAGGGTTTTAGGGTCAATTCTGGGTTTTTAGTATTTTTTAGGTATTTTGGGGTTTTATGGGTTTTTATGTTTTTTTGTTTTTATTATAATTTTTCAGGGTTTTTAGGAATGTTAACGTTTTTTGGGACTTCGGGGGGGGGGGGTTAGGATTTTTATGGGCTTTTAGGGGTTTTAGGGATTTTAAGGGGTTTAGGGTTTTCGTGTTTATTTGTATTTTTTTAGAGTTTTTAGTATTTTTTGAGATACATGGGGGTATAAGTGTTTTTATATTTTTAGGGTTTTCATAGAGGGGTTTTATGGATTTTAAGGTTTTTTATGATATTATGGATTTTAAGGATTTTTTATTTTTTATTATTTTTAGGGTTTGGAGGGTTTTAGATTTTTCTAGGGGGTTTTAGTGAATTTATGGTTTTTTCCATTTTTAGGGGGTTTTGAGTTTTTAGGGTTTTTAGTATTTTTCGAGTTTTTTACATTTCTAAGGGTTTAATTTTTTTTGTCGTTTTAGTGGTTTTTTGTGATTTTATGGGATTTAAAGTTTGTGTGGTTTTTAGGGGTTTGAGAATTTATAGGTGTTTAAGGGACATTTTAGGTTCAATTTTGGTTTTTAGGGCTTTTAGTGGTTTTTAGGGCTTTTAGTGATTTAAATTGTTTTTAGGTTTTTATGGTTTCTTAGGGGTTTTCAGTGTTTTTAGGGTTTTTTATGTTTTTAGGTATTTTAATGGATTTTGATCTATTTTATGGTTTTTGAGGGATTTAGATTTTTTGGGGTTTTTGAGTTTTTATAATTTATAGATATTTTGGTATATTTAGTATTTTATTAGATTTCATGATTTTCATAGGGTTTTTCAGCATTTAATGATTTTTTACGTTTAATGGAATTATTAAGGATTTTTTGATTTTTATATTTTCGTAAGGTTGTTATTGATTTTGAGTAGTTTTAGTGGTTTTTAGATTTTTTAGGGTTTTTTTTGTTTTTGGTTTTAGTGGTTGTTTGGATTTTTCTATGGGTGTTAAGGTTTTCAATTTTTTTAATGTTTATAAGGGTTTAAAGGTTTTTTCATTATTTTAGTTGGGTTTTAGGGATTTATGAGTTTTGAGAGGTTTTCAAGTTTTTAGGGTCTTTTTCTGTTTTTTAGGTGTTGTTTGGAGTATTAGGTTTGTTTTGGGTTTTAGGGTTTCTTATGTTTTTTGGGGTTTAAGTGTTTTTGGCTTTTCAAGTATTTCATCGGGGTTTTTAGTTTGTTTATTTTTTATGTTTTACGTATTTTTAAGGATTTTTAAGGATTTTAATTCTTTTTAATGGTTAATAGGGATTTTGATGGATTTTAGTGTTTTTAGTGTATTTTATGTTCTTTTCATGTTTTTAATTTTTTTTGGAGATTTAGGGGTTTTAAGAGTATTTAGGTTGATAAGGATTTCTTAGGGTTTTTCTTAGTTTTTAAGTTTTTTTAATTTTTTGTGGATTTTAAGAATTTTTTTGGATTTTTATGGTTTTTTTGTTTTTTAATGATTTGGAGGGTTTTTAGTTTTTAGTGATTTTTAAGTTAATTAGTGGGTTTATTGTTCATTAGGTTTTTAATATTTTCATTGGGGAATTCAAAGTTTTTGGTATTTTTAAATTTCTTCATATTTTTTGGTATTTTATGGGATTTTTATGGGTTATTAGTTTTTCTTGATATTTTCATGGTTTTTAGGTTTTCATTAGGGTTTTATATTTTTTGGGGGTTTAGGGTAATTTTTTATGTTCTTTTTTATAAAATAGATTTTTTAATAATTTTTTGGGTTTAAAAGATTATTAGAGATTTTATTGGTCTTTTAGGTTTTTATGGGTTATTAGGTTTTTAAGGGTTTTAGGGTTTCTAAGGTTTTTAGGGGTTTTAGGGTTTTATTGTCTTCTATGGGGTTTTTATGCTTTTTATCATTTTTTTAGTTTTTAGGGAATAAAAGTGTTTTTAGGTTTTCAAGGATTTCTTAAAGAGTTTTTGGATTTTTAGGGGTTTTTAGATTTTTTGAAATTTTGATTTTCATTATTAAATTTTTATGAGTTTTTAGGGTTTTTGGTATTTTTATGGTTTTAGGGTTTTGTGGTATTTATGTTTGTAAGGTTCTCTAGGGGCTCTTCATGGTTGTTAGGTTTTTTTTAGGTTTCTAAGAAATTTGTTCGGAATTTCAATTTTTTTGGGTTTTTAGGGTTTTTATGTATTTTTATGTTTTGAGGGTTATAAGTTTTTGTGGATTTTTAAAAAAAAATTATACATTTTAGAGTTTTTTAACAATTTTAGGTGTTTAAAGGAGTTTTAGAGTTTTATTTCATTTTTCGGGTTTTTACGGTTTTTAGGGTGTTTACGGTTTTTACAGTTTTTTGGATTTGGGTTTTTAAGGATTCCATTGGGGTTTTTTGGTTTTATTACATGTTTTGGAATTTTGGGGAATTTTTTATGATTTTTATGGGATTTGGGGATTTTGAGGGTTTTTATAGTTTTTATGAGTTTTAAAGGATTTTATGTTTTCTAGAATTTTTTATTTTTTTAGGGTTTTTCGCTTTTTTGTTTTTATGGTTTTTAGAAGTTTCTTAGGTTTTTATGGTTTCTTCGGGATTTTAGGCGTTTTTTGGGTTTTTATGTTTTATGGGATTTATAGATAATTTTGGATTTTTTTTGCTTTTCAGGGTTTTTGGGATTTTGTCGGTGTTTATAGGGTTTTTGGTTTTTTAGCATTTTTCATGATTTTCATGGGTTGTAATTGTTTTTTGGTTTTTATGGATATCATACGGATTTTTAGGGGTTTTAGGGTTTTTTACGTTTTAAGTATATTTAGGAATTTTTTTGGATTGATTTATTTTTAATATTTTTTGGGTTATTGATGTTTTGTAAGGGTTTTAGTGTTTTTATGTTTTTATGTGTTTTTATGGTTTTAAAGAGTTTTATGGGTTTTAGGTGTATTTTAGGGTTTTATAGTTTTTAGCATATTTTATATTTTTATGAGTATTTGCGGGTCTTAGGTTTTTAAGGTTTTCTTAGGGGTTTTCAAGGTTTTTAGGGTATTTTACATTTTTAGGGATTTTTAATTATTTTTATGGATTTTATGGTTTTTATAGTTTTTAGAGATTTTGAGGGGTTTTATGTGTTTTATGGGTTTTTTTAGATTTAATGGTTTTGTTGTTTTTATGTGTTAAATTTTCTTAGGATTTTCATGTTTTCTTAGGGATTTTCATGGTTTTGGGGAATTCTTATGTTTTATTAATTTTTAGGGGAGGTAATGATTTTTATGTGTTTAGGTTTTTTATGGTTTTTGAGGGTTCTTAGGGTTTTTAGGGTTTTTAAGGGTTTTTATTTGTTTTATGGTTTTTTTGTGATTTTAAGGGTTTTATGGTTTTTTAGAGTTTTTAACGATTTTATGGGTTTAAAAGGTTTTTAGTTTTTTTTCTTTTGATGTTTTAATGGATTTTAGGTTTTTTAATGGTTTTAAGTGATTTTTATGGTCTTAGGGGGTATCAGATTTTTTTAGGATTTTAAAAAAAAATATGTTTTGAGTGGTATTAAGTGTTTCTTGATTTTTTTTTAGTTTTTCATTAGGTTTTTGGGGTTCTGCGGTTATCAACGTTTTCTACATATTTTTTGGAATTTTTATAATATTTATTCTTTTAGAGTTTTTATGTATATTTTGGGGTTTTAAGGGTTTTAAGGGTTTTTTCTTTTTTTAGAGGTTTTTATGGGAATCAAGTATTTTTAGGTTATTATGGTTATCTTTTGTGTTTTTAGTGTCTTTAGGTTTTCTTACATTTTTAATGGTTTTTATGGATATTTTAGAATTGTTATTATTATTAGAGTATTAATGATTTTGAGTGTTTCTAGGGGTTTTAATGTTTTTTATAATTTCAATCATTTTTATGTTTTAGGGGTTTAAAGTGTCTTATAGTTTTTAAAAAAAACCTTAGCGGTTTTTATGGTTTTTAAATATTTTTCACATTAGTGATTTTTTTGTATTTTTTAGGATTTTTATAGATTTTAGGGGGTTTTTGGGTTATAAGGATTTTGAGGGTTTCTAAGGTTTTTATGTATTTTTTTGGTTTTTAGATTTTTTTATTTTTAAGGTGTTTTTTAGTTTTTAACGTTTTTAGTGGTTTTAAGGGGTGTTATAGTTTTCAGAGTTTGATGGTTTTCTATCATTTTAGGATTTTTGGGGTTTTAGGGGTTATTATGGTTTTTAGGGGTTTAATATACATTTAGAAAAAATTTAGGGTTATTTTCATATTTTATGATTTTTAGGGGTATTAAGGGTTTTTAGATTTTTGAGACTTTCATAGGGTTTTTGTGGTTTTTAGGGATTTTATGTTTTTAAGGATTTTTATGGCTTTCTTAGTATTTTTATGGTTTTAGGGGTTTTAAGAATTATAGGCAATTTTAGGGCTTTAGGGTTTTCAGAGTTTTTAACGTTTTTAGCATTATAATATTTTTGTGGTTTTCATTGTTTTTAGGTTTTTATGGTTTTCTTATGGTTTTTTGATTTTTTGGGTTTTTCACATTTTTAGGGTTTTTCCTGTGTTTTTTATGGTTTTTATGTTTTTTAGGCTTTTTAGGGATTTTGAGGTTTTTTTGGGTTTTTTGTGTTTTTATGGTTTTTTTGGTTTTAGGGTTTTTTTGATTTTCTTATTGTCTTAAAGTCTTTTTGAGTTTTCACATTATTTGGGTGTTTAAATTATTTTTTTAGTTTTATGTGGTTTTAAGAGTTTTATGTGTTTTAGGGGTTTTAATGTTTTTCAGGGTATTTATGCTCTTTAATGTTTTAATGGTTCTTAGAATTTGTAATTTTTTATGGGTTTTAAGTGATTTTCGGTTTTTATGGTTTTCTTAGTGTTTTTCTAGGTTTTATGGTGTTTTTGGTTATAAGGTAATTTTAGGGATTCTTTAAGATATTTATGGTTTTTATAGTGTTGGGGTTTTTAGTGTTTTTAGGTGTTTTATAGTTTTTTAGAGTTTTTAAGGGTTTTATGGTATTTGGTCTCTTAGGGGATTCAAATTTTCATAGGATTAAAAAGTATTCCTAGAATGTTTTAGAGGATTTGGGGGTTTTATGTATTTGGGAATTTTTAGGGACTTTTGAGTGGTTTAAGTTTTTTTATTTTTTATATGTTTTTTATGTTTTCTATTGGATTTCTATAGTTTTGTATAGTTTTTTAGGTTTTTTTATGATTTTTTATATTTTTAGGGGTTTAAGAGGTTTTTATATATTTTAGTGTCTTTGGGGTTTTATGTGTTATTATAGTTTTTATGATATTAGGGTAATTATGGTTTTTATGGGTTATAGTGTACTTTTAGGGTTTTTAGATATTTTAGCATTTTAGGTTTTTAGGGAATTTAGGGGTTTTTTTATGTTTTTATGGAATTTTAGGTTTTTTATGGATTAATAGGGTCTTTTTGTATTTTAATGGGTTTTATGGTCTTTAATGGTATTTTTCATTTTTAGGGTTATTAGCATTTTTTAGTTTTTTGGGGTCTTAAGTGTTTTTATGAAATTAAAGACTTATTTGGGGTTTTCAAGGTGTACATGGTTACTAGTGATTTTATTTACTTTTATATATTTTGTAGGATTTTTATGGTTATTAGAGTTTTTAGTGATTTTGATGATTTATAGGGTTTTTTGAGTTTTCAGGATTTTATGGTTTCTTTTTTTATAGGGGGTTTTTTTTATTATTTTATTTTGTATGGATTTTCTGATTTTATAACATTTTTACAGGTTTAATAGGTTTTTAGAGTTTTTAGTGGTTCGGTGTTTTTTAGGGGTTTTTATGTTTTTTATGGTTTTTATGGGTTTGTATGGTTTTTATGAATTTTTTAGTGTTTTAGGGTCTTCTTGTAGTATTTTGGGGTTCTATTGTTTTTAGGGTCTTTAGTAGTTTTAAGGTTGTTAATGTTCTTATTGTTTTAAAGGTGTTTTTAGGGGTTTTAGTGTTAACATTCTAACAAATTTTAGGGAATTTTTTCTGTTTTTATTGGTCTTTTTGGTTTTCATTAATTTTTATTGTTATTTAGTTTTTATGTTTTTAGGTTTTTAACATTTTTATGTTTTTTAGAAGTTTTAAGTGTTATTATTATTTTAATTTTATTCTTAGAGTTTTTTAGGGTTTTTAGATTTTTTTTTACATTTTTATCTATTTTGTATTTTTATTCTTTCTTAAGGTTTTATGGTTTTTTCATTTTTTGGTTTTTTGGAGGTTTTAGTGTTTTTTGAGTTTTTTAGATTTTTAAGGCTTTATAGTGTCATTAAGGTTTTTATGGTTTAATGGGTTTTTTTATAGAATTTAGTGGTTTATTGGTTTTCTTATGGGTTTTATGGTTTCTTTGGGTTTTTGAGGGACTTTTTTGGATTTTTAGGGTTTTTAGCATTTTTCAGTTTTATTTGGTTTTTATGTGTTTCTCAGTTTAAGTATTTTATCAAGATTTTTAGGGGGTTTTTAATGTTTTTTTGGTTATTAGGGTTTTTATTGATTTTTTAATATTTTACGGGTTTTTAGGGTTTTAGGGGTTTCAAGGCTTTTTAGGGATTTTACAGTTTTTTGGGATTCAGCGTTTTTTTGGTTGTTTAGTGTTTTCAAGTGTTTCTAGAGTTTTTTAACATTTTTGTAGGGGTTTTATTTTTTTTGTTAATTTTCATAATATTAATTGTTTTATGGGGTTTTAGGTATTATGAGGTTTTTTTAGTGTTTTGGTTGTTTAGGATTTTTTAGGGTTTTTTAGTATTTTTATGGGTTTTTAGCGTTTTTAATGGGTTTAAGGGTTTTTTTGGTTTTAGGGTTTTTTTTGAGTTTTTAGGATTTTTACGGGTTTTAGAGTTTTTAACATTTTTGTGGTTAAAATATGATTAGTTTTTTAGTGGTTTTTATAGTTTTTATGGATTTTTAGTTTTTTGAGGATTTATGGGCTTTATGGTTTTTATTGGTTTTAGGTTTTTATTGTATTTTTAGTTTTTTCATGGATATTAATTGTTTTTAGGTTTTAATGGGTTTTAAGTGTTTTATGGTTTTAAGGGTTTTTATAAGACTTTTCAGGGATTTTATGGGTCTTGTTTTTAGGGATTTTTTGTGTTTTATGGTTTTTTAGGATTTTTAGGGATTTGGTGGGTTTTTATGGGTTTTTGGTTTTTTCGGTTATAATGGTTTTTAGGTTTTTATTTCTTTTATAGGGGTTTTCATGGTTTTAGTGTTTTTACATTTTATGGATTATTATTTATTTTTATGTTTTAGATTTTTAGTGGTTTAGGGTATCTATGTTGTTTTAAGATTTTTTTGGATTTTATGGAATTTAGCATTTTTAGGTTTTTTATTGCAAGTAAAAAAACAAGTATATATCATATGAATTTTTATTTTTATTTTATTTGGGTTTATATGTTTTTTTGGTTCTTATGGTTTTATTATAATTTTTCTCGGTTTCTAGTGTTTTTAATGTTTTACTAATTTTTTGGGATTTTTAGGAATTTTATTTCTTTTGGAATTATTACGTATATTAAGGGATTTTATAGATTTTATTGTTTTTTAAGTTTTTTTCTTGAGTTTTTAGGGGTTTTCATATTTTTAGTGTTTTTTAACATTTGTAGGGATTGAAGCGATTATAGAGTTCTTAGTGTTTTTTAGGTTTTTTTAGTGTTTTTATGGTTTTTAAATTTTTTTTATAGTTTTTAGGTGGATGGTGATTTTTAGGTTCCATTTAGTGTATTTTAGGGGTTTTAGAGCTTTTAGGTTTTTCCACAATTTTATGTTTTTTAATTTTTTAAGGTTTTCTTATAGTTTTTAGTGATTTATGTTTTTAGGTATTCTTAGTTTTTAATGGGTTTTTTAGGATTTTAGGGATTTGAGAGTTTATAGTGTTTTTACATATTATATGGTATTTAGAGGTTTTAATATTTTTAATAGTTTTTAATAGTGTTTATGTTATTAAGAGTTTCTTAAGTGTTTTTAGGGGTTTTATTATTTTTATTGTTTTCAGGGATATTTGGGGAATTTTTATGAATTCTATGGTTTTCTATGGTTTTTAGATATTTTTCATTGATTTTGGGTTGTTAAGGTTTTTGTGATTTTAAAAAAAATGGGTTTTAGGGTTTTTAGTGGTTTAAATTGTTTTTAGGTTTTTAAGTTTTTCTCCATTTTTTATGGATTTTATGATTTTTTTCTTATTGATGGATTTTTGGTGATTTTTAATATTTTTTAGGTTTTAGTGGTTTTAGGGATTTTGATGGATTTTAGTTTTATTTATGTTTTTTATGGGTCTTTGGGATTTTAGGGTTATTTAGGGTTTTCAGTGTTTTTTGGTATTTTTGAATTTTTTTCATTTCTTTGTATTTAAAGTGTTTTGAGAGTTTTTAGTTGGTCCTTCGGTTTTTTGTATGTTTTAGTGTTTTTAGGGGTTTTAGGGGTTTTGATGGTTTGTAGGGGTTTATGATCTTTTTATGGACTATTAGAGTTTTTCAAAATTTTAGGTTTTAAGGGTTTTAACTATTTTCATAGTTTTTAATGTTTTATTAATGTTTTCAGAAATTTTAGGGTTTAAGATTTTTTTGTGATTTTTAAGGTTTTTTTGGATTTTTTTAATTTTTAGGATTTTATGGATTATGAGGTTGTTATGGTTTTTATGTTTTTTAAAAAAATTTAGTATTCTAAGGGGGTGTATGTGTTTTAGGGTTTTTAGGTTTTCTAAATCTTTTTTAGGGTCTTAAGATTTTTACATATTTTAAGGACTTTTTATGTGTTTGTGGATTTTAAGTATTTTTAGAGTTTTTAGGGTTTTTATCCTTAATTGTAATTTTAGGGATTTAAATTTTTTTATGGTTTTTAAGGTCTGTTAATGATTTTAAAATTATTAATTATTTAAAGTGTTGTTAGAGTTCTTAGTGGGTTTTAGGGTTTTTATGGTGTTTTACACTTTTTTCTGGTTTTTAGGGGTTCTAATGTTTTATGGGTTTTAGGATCCTTTATGGTGTTTATAAGGTTTTTTTTTCATTTTTTGGGTTTTATGGGTATTTAGTTTTTTTATGTTTTTAAGGGAATTTAGGTATTTTGAGGGTGTTTGGGGTTTTTACGATTTTATGGGTTTTAATAAGTTTTAAAGTTTTTTGGGTTTAAAATGGTTTTTATAGTGTTTATTGTTATTTTGGTCTTTTTGTTTTTTAGGTGTTTTATGGATTTTCATTGTTTTTATGGTTTTAGGGGTTTTTAATGATTTTAGGGGTTTTAGTATGTTTAGGATTTTTAATGGTTTTAGGTGTTTTGATGTTTTTAGGGTTTTTAGTGATATTTAATGTTTTTGGGGTTGTTATCTCTTCAAGTATTTTTACTGTTTTTAATGATTTATATGTTTTTTAGGGTTTTAGGATTTTAGGGTTTTTAGGGTTTTAGGGTTTTTAGGGTTTTTAGAGTTTTTAGAGTTTTTTTACGGTTCATGGGTTTTTATAGTTTTTTATAATTTTAAGGTTTTTAAGTATTATTATGTTTTTAAGGATTTCTTAGGGGTTTCCTGGTTTTTGTAATTTTACATATTTAGGTATTTTTCTAGATTTTTAGGGTTTTAATGGGTTTTTGGTGTTTTTATAGATTTAGTGGGGTTTTAGTGCATTATTTATTATTTATATTTTTTTATATTTTTTGGGTTTAAAGGGTTTTTGGTGTTTTTAGTGGTTTTAGGTTGTTTATGGGTTTTAAGTTGTTTTATGGTGTTCTATGGTTTTAGGGGATTTTAGGGGTTTTAAAAACCACTATAATTTTAATGGATTTTAGCATCTTTTAGGGTTTTTATAGGTTTTAGGTGTATTCATCTATTCATCATTTTCTTAGGTTTTTCTAAGAGTCTTCCAGATTTTTTGGGTTTTTTTTCATTTTTTTGGATTTTTACGGATTTCTTAAGAATTTATGGTTTTTAGGGTTTTTAAGGATTTTGAGTGGATTTAGGGTTTTTAGTGTTTTTAGGGTTTTTAGGGTTTTTACGTTTTTTAGGGGATTCTGGTTTTTCAAGGTTTTTATGGTTTTGCATGTTTTTTGGGTTTTTTAGGTTTTTTTTGTATTTTGGGTACATTTTAGGGGTTTTTAGGTTTTTTAGGGTTGTAGAATTTTTTAGGGATTTTAAGGATTTTATGGTTTTGTGTGTTTAAGGTTTTCTGTTTGTTTAGGGTTTTATGGGTATTTAGATTTTTTAATTGTTTTTATTGTCTTAATGGGAATTTGGAGTTGTTAGTGTGTTTTTAATGGGGGTTTTGAGGTTTTTAGGCCATTTTAATGTTTTAGGGGGTTTTGAGTGTTTAGGGTTTTAGCCTTTATTAGGTTTCTTGGGTTTTTAGGGATTTTTGTATTTTTTGGGGTTCTTTGGTTTTTAACATTTTTAATGTTTTTGAGGATTTTTAGTGTATTTTGATTTTAAGATTTTCTTAGGTTTTTAGGGTTCTTAGGGGGTTTGAATTTTTTTTGGGATTTTCTGGGTTTTTTAGGGTTTGATCGTTTTTAGGGATTCTAAGTATTTTTAAGGGTCTTCATGTTTTTATGGTTTTTAGGTTTTTAGGGTATTTATGTTATTTTTATTTTTTTGGATTTTCAATGGTTTTTATAGTTCTTAATTTTTTGAGGTTTTTATAGGGTTTTTAGACTTTTTAGTTGGTTTTTATAGTATTTCGTTTTTAGGGATTTTTTAGGGTTTTTAATGGATTTTATGTGTTTTTTTTTTGGGTTTTTTGGGATTTAGAGGGTTTTTATATTTTTTATCTTTTATGAATTTTATGATTTTTTATGATTTTATAGTATTTTATAGTATTTTTACGTTATTTTAGTGTTTTTATGATTTTTTTGATTTTTTGGGATTTTTAGGATTTTTAAGATATTTAGTATTTTTATATTTTTCTATGATTTAAAGAGGATTTTGGAGTTTATTATATTAATTTTTTAGGGGTTTATGGTTTTTATAATGTTGTGCAGGATTTTGGGTTTTTAGGGTTTTATGGATTTTTAGAGTTTTTAAACATTTTATGCTATTTTTAGTTTTTAGTGGTTGTTTGGAGTTTTTATGTAATATTTGGGTTTTGAGGGTTTTAGGGGTTTTATGGGTTTTATGGGTTATTATGTTATTTAGGGTTTTTAGGGTTTTAGGTGTTTTTTTGCGCTTTCTAGGTTCATTAGTGGTTTTTTTGAGTTTTTAGTGTATTTAAAATTTTAAGGTTTTTTATGTGTTTTCGGGGTTTTGGGATTTTTATCATTTGATTGATTTTTACATATTTTTTCTTCTTTTTTGGTTTTTTAGGTTTTTAGGGGATTTGGATGTTTTAGCATTTTTTAGTGTCTTTTATTCTTTTATGGTTATTTTGGGTTTTGATAGCTTTTGACCATTTTTAGGGGCTTATATAGTTTTTATAGTTTTAGTTGTGTATTGTTTTTGAGGTATTTTTGTTTTTTAGCGTTTTTAGGGTTTTTAGGGGGTTTTAGGTTTATTTTCTTCATTTATTGTTTTTAAAATTTTTAGGTATTTTAGAGGTTTTAAGTGTTTTTATGTTATTATGGTTTTCTAAACATTTTTCAGGGTTTTTACCTTTATCAGATTTTTAATGTTTTTAGGATTTTTATGGTATTTCAATTTTTTAGGGATTTTGTCGGTATTTTGGGTTTTTTATATTTTTTTAGTTATTAGGGGTTATTATTGCTTTTAAGATTTTCTGTTTTTATGTGTTTATGGTTTTCTTTGGGGTTTTAGGGTTTTTAGGGGTATTTACATTTTTCAGTCCTTTTTAGTGGTTTTTTTGAATATTTATGATTTTTAGGGGTTTTTTTGAGATTTTTAGGGTTTTAGTGTATTTATGGAATTTAGGGTTTATATAGTTTTTTAGGTATAAGGTTTTTTGTGTTTTTAGGGATTTTTGGTGGTTTTTTGGGTTTTAGGGGTTTTATTATTACTTTAGGTTTTTTGTGTGTTTTCTGAGCTTTTATGGTTTCAGAGTTTTTTAAAGTTGTTATGGGATTAAATTTTTTTTAGATTTTTCCTCTCTTTTTAATATTTTTAGAGGTTATTATAATTTTTAGCATTTTTAGGGGTTTTTGTTTTTTATGGGGTTTAGGATCTTTTTAGGTTTCTGGGGGGGTTTTAGTGTTTCTTAAGTTTTTAGAGGTTTTAATTGTTTTATATTCTATTTTTTTCATAGGATATTTCAAGTTATTAAGTTTTTAGATAATTTTAGGGATTTTTAGGATTTTTAGTGTTATTTAGGGTTTTTAGGGAATTTGAGGGTTTAAAAATATTTATGGGTTTTTGGTGTTTTTTGGGCCTTTTATCGTTTTTAGGCTTTTTAGGGGATTTATGTATTTATAGTTATTTAATGTTTTATTATGATTTATCATGTTTTTTTTGTGTTTTTTGATATTTTAGGAATTTTTAAGTATTTTTAGGATTTTTATTGTGTTTTAGGGGTTTTAGGGATTTTGAGGGTTTTGAAGATTTATTTTTATTTTTAGGGTTTTTATTATTTTTTATGTTTTCTTGGTTTTTTATGCATTATTATGTTTTTGTGGTTTCCTTTTAGTTTTTTTGGGGGTTTGACATCTTTATGTATGTTTTCTTTTTTTAGGATTTTGATGATTTTTTTATGTTTTTATCAATTTTTTGGTATCTTTGGGTGTTTAGGTTTTTTAGGGGTTTTAAATGTTTTTAGCATTTTTAGGTTTTTGTCCGATTTATATGGTTTTTATTGGTTTCTAATGTGGGTAGTTTTGTGATTTTTTGATATTTTTGTGTCTTTTATGATTTTTATGGGTTTTTATTTGTTTTTATGGACTTTTGGGGGTTTTATGGTATTTAGGGGGGACATGGTTTTGGGGGTCTTTTTAGGGATTTTAAGTTTTTTATAATTTTGTGGAATATTAGGGATTTTAATCTTTTTTAGGTTTTCTAGATTTTATTATGGGTTTTCATGTTTTTTAGGTTTTTAAAATCTTTTAGGTTTTTAGGGATTTTTATAAATTTTATGATTTTTAGTGTTTTTAAGGATTCTAAGGTGTTTTAGTATTTTTTTTTATTTTTAGGGTTTTTATCATTTTTTAGGTTTTATGGGTTTTCAGTATTTACTGGGTTTTAAAGTTCTCATTAGGGTTTTTAGTATTTTTTATATTTTTTATATTTGTTTTATTATTTTTGGGATTTTTTTAGAATTTTTATTGTTTTTATGGTTATTGTGTATTTTGAGGGTTTAGGGATTTTAGGAATTTTTGGGGTTTTCATAATATTTTTGGTTTTTAGGTGTTTTTTTTTTGTGGTTTTAGATTTTTCTCAGGGTTTTCTTGATTTTAAGGTATTTTACATTTTTAGGGATTTTATGGATTTTCTAGTATTTTTATGGTTATATAGGGGTTTTATGGATTTTTAGGGGGTCTAGGGATTTTATTATTTTATGGGGTTTGGGGGGTTGGTTATTTTTTTGTTTTTAATTTTTGAAGGTTTTTGTAGTATTTTAACGTTTTTTGGGTTTAAAATGTATTTTATAGTTTTTAGTGATTTTTTATAGTTTTTATGGGGTTTTAAAGTCATTATAGTTTGAAGGGGTGTTATGATTTTTAAGCGTTTTGTGAGTTTAGAGTATTTTTAGTTTTTTATAGTGGTTTTGTAATTTTATAGGTTTTTTACAGTTCTTATGTTTTTTTCTTTTTTTGGGGTTTTCATATGGGTTTTCAGGGTTGGTTTTGTTTTCTTGGATTTTATTATGATTTTTATTGATTTCTTATGATTTTAGGGTTTTTAAGTTTTTAAGTATTCTATGTTTTTTAGGGATATTATGGTTTTTTTGGTTTTTTATGTTTTTAAGTGTTTTTAGGTTTCTTATGGGCTTTCAGTGTTTTTACATTTTTAAGGGTTTCATATTTTTTTAGGTTTTTTAATGAAAGTTTGTATTTGTGGGGATCTTTCAGAATATTTTTGGTCATTTATGTTTTTGGAGATTTTTAGGGTTTTAGGCAAGGAAGATGCGAGGGTCAGGCTATTCCTGCCCCCCCCCCAAATTTATTAACAAGGAAAAAGAGACACAACAGACAAGGGAGGGGAGGGGTCAATCAACCCACACCCGAAAACCCCTTACAACGCACGCAAAAAGAAAATCAAAAAAGAAAGAAAAAGGAAAAAAGCACACACAACCAAGCAGCAACCACCATTATCCAGCATCAACCAGCCTCCAGCATCTCACAGCTTCCCAACAACCAGCATCCAAACTTCGAATGACCAGCATCCAACACCAGGGGTTTTAGGTATTTTTAAGGTTTTTATGTTGTTTTTGGGTTTTTTGTTTTAAGGTTTTTATGGGTTTTAGAGTTTTCTAATGTTTTTAGGGGTTTAAAGGGTTTTAGAGTTCATAGTGTTTTTTAGGTTTTCTAAGGTGTTTAGTGTTTCTATGGTTTTTAAGGGATTTGAAGGTATTTACTATATATTTAGGGGTATTTATATTTTTTAGTGTTTTATGGTTTTTAGAATCTTTAAGTGTTTTTTTTTTCTAAATTTTATCATATGTTTTTTCATAGTTTTTAAGATTTTTTTCTTAGAATTGTTTAGGATTTTAATGGGTTTTTACTATTCTTATGGATTTTTATGGTTTGTAGGATTTTTAAGGTTTTTATAATTATAATTTTTTTAGGTGTATTTTGTGGTTTTAGGGTTGTAAGGTTTTTTAGGGTTTTTATGTTTTTTTGGGGGGTTTTAGGGTTTCTTTACAAAATCATGGTTTTTAAGGTTTTTTGAGTTTTTGAACATTTTTTAGTTTTTGAGGGGTTTGTAGTGTTTTTGTTGATATTTATGGTTTTATGTTATTTTATGGTTTTTAAGGTTTTTAAGATTTTTAACATCTTTTTATGGGTTTTTAGGGGTTTTAGAGTTTTTTAGGTTTTATGTGTTATTAGGTTTTGATGTTTTTCTTCCGCTATTGTCGTGTTGTTTTGTGGATTTCAGTGTTTTTTTTGTATTTTTTTAGGATTTTTGTGTTTCTGTGGGTTTTATCGATTTTTAGGGTTTTAGGGCGTTTTACTGTTTTTTAGCGTTTTAGCATTTTTAGGGGTTTAATGTTTATTTATGGTTCAAATGGATTTTTTAAGGGTTTTCAGGGTTTTTAGGGTATTTTAAATTTTTAGATATTTTTAGGGATTTTAAGAACTGTTTGATATTTAGACTTCTTTAGTAGTTTTTGAGTGTAAAGAGATTCTAGAGTTTTTAGTGGTTTTTTTGGTTTCTATGGTGTTTTAGGATTTTCGGGTTTTTTCGGGGTTTTATGGTTTTTAAGGATTTTAGAGAGTTTAGGATTTTTAGGGTTTTATCATTCATTTTTTGTTGTTTAGGTGTATTCAGTTTTATAGGGATTTTTTATATTTGGGGATATTTAGTGTTTTTAGTGTTATTTAGGGTTTTTATAATTTTGTACGTTTTTATGGGTTTTTGGTGTTTTTTGGTTTTTATGGTTTTCTTAGGGGTCTTCAAGGTTTTTTGGTTTTTTAGTTTTCTATGTATTTTTAGGACTTTTCTGGAATTTTTATATATTTTTAGAAATTTTATGCTTTTGATGGGTTTTAGGGTTTTTGGGGGTGGGTTATGATTTTCAAGGGGTTTTTTTTAGAATTTTTAATGTATATTTAGAGATTTTATATTTGGGGGGGGGGGTTAAAGGGATTTTCTAGTTCGTAGTGATTTTTAGGGGGTTTTGGGGATTTTTAGTTGTTTTGGGGTTTTTATAGATTTTATTGGTTTTTATATTATTAGGGTCCTTTTTTGAATTTTTAGGGGTTTTATCATTTTTTGGGGTTTTATGTTTTAAATAATTTTACTCTTTTAATGTTTTTGTAATGCTGTTCTAGGGTTTTTACATTTTTAGGTATTTTTGGGCTTTTTACGATTTTTATGGTTTTTAGGGATTTTTGATAATTTTTTGGTCTTGACAGTGTTTTACGGTGTTAGGGTTTTTAATGGGTTTTAGGGTTTTTTGGGGTTTTTTGGGTTTGATGGGCTTTAAATGTTTTTAGGTTTTGATGGTTTTCTTAGGGGTTATGGGAGTTTAATGTTTTTCAGGGTTTTACTAATTTTTAAATATTATTTTTTTGTTTTTTCAGTTTATATGGGATTTTGAGGTTTTTAAGGCTTTGGGGGTTTCATGGATATCTTTATTTTATTGGATTTCTATTTTTGGATGGATTTAAAGATTTTTAGATTATTTTCATGTTTTTAGGGGTTTAAAGGATGTTAATAGTTTTGGAGGGGTTATTATGTTTTGATAGATTTTTGGGGTTTTTAAGGTTTTTAGTGGTTTATGATTTTCACTGCTCTTAGGGTCTTAAGGGTTTTTATATTTTTTAATTATTTTAAGTTTTTAGGGTATTTTATTCTTTTTAACCTTTTTAGTATTTTTAGGGGATTAAAGTGTATTTGGGTTTTTAATGTTTTCTTAGGAGTTTTTCAGGTTTTTAGAGTTTTTATGTTTTCGTGTAATATAAAAGACTCTTTGTATTTTTATGGTTTTTGGGAATTTTTTGAATTTTGAGAGTTCTAAATTTTTTTAGGAATTTCAATGTTTCTTAGGTTTTTTGGATTTTATGTGTTTTTATGTTTTCATGTTTTCATGTTTTTATTTGGTATCAATGGATTTCTTAGGGTTTTCTTGGTTTTTAGGGTTTTTGAGTGTTTATAGAGGTTTTTAGGGTTTTATGGTTTGGGGGGATTAGTGTTTTCATTGAGTTTTTAGGGGTATAATTCTTTTTATAGTTTTTAATATTTTTTAGAACTTTTATGATTTTTTAGAGTTTTTAATTGGGTTTTTAGTTTCTATAGTTATTTGGGTTTTATGGTTTTTATGGGTTTTTATGGACATGTAGGGTTTGTTTTTATTTTTTTGTTTTTAGTGGTATTATTTTTTTAGGCTTTAATATTTCTTTAGTGGTTTTCAAGGATTTAATAGTTTTTATACCTTTTAAACGAATTTAGGGATTTTTCTAGTGTTTTTATCTTTTTCTAGGGTTTTTTGGTTATAGGGCGGTTTTAGCGTTTTTATTGTTTTTAGGGTATTAGGGTATTTAGGGTTTTACATTTTTTTCAATTTTAGGTCCTTTAAGTTGTTTTGGGTATTGGGTTTTTAGGGATTTTTAGGGGTTTGAACCTTTTTATGGTTTTATCCTTTTTTTGATTTTTTAGGTTTTTATAGTATTTTAAAATTTATAGGGTTCTTCTACATTTTTTGAGTTTTTTATGTTTTTTGCGGTTTTAGTGGGTTGTTAGTGTTTTTAGTGGTATTTAGTGTTTGTATAAGTTTTAGGGATTTTAGGTTTTTTGGGGGGTTTTTTGTTATTTAGGGGTTTTAGGATTTTTAGAGTCCTTATCATTTTTAAGATTTTGTGGGTTTTAAGTGTTTTTAGTATTTTAGGGTTGTTTAAATATTTTCAGGATTTTTTGAGTTTTTATGTTTTTCAGGTTTTTTAGTTTTTTTAGGTTTTGTAGGGTTTTATGGATTTTGAGTGTTTTATGGTTTTAGAATTTTTGTATAATTTTTATCATTTTTTATGTTTTTATGGGTTTTAATTATTTTTTTAATTTTTATGGGTCTCCTTGGGGGATTTATCATTTATAAAGTTTTTTTACGTTTTTTATGAATTTTATGGATTTTATAGGATGTTGTGGTCTTTTATGTATTTGGTAATTTTTAGGGTATTTAAATTTTTATGGGTTTTTAGCGATTTTAGGGTTTTTAGGTTTTTAGGGGTATTTTTGAATTTTTATGGTTTTTAAGGTTTTTTATAGTTTCTTATCTATTTATGGTTTTATTGGTATTTTAGTGGTTCTAGAAGGGTTTTAATGTTTTTTGGGTTTTATGGGTTTTCTTCTTTTTTGGGGTTTTGGGGGTTTCATGTTTTTAAGGATTTAAAGGTTTTCTTATGTTTTTTCATGTCTTTTATGATTTTTAATTTTTTTAGGTGTTTATATTAAATTTATGATTTTTAGTGTTTTTGGGGGTTCTATGGATTTGGAGGATTTTATTTTATTTTTATTTATTTTTAAGTGCTTTTAGGGGTTTTTATCATTTTTTAGGGGTCATATTTTTTTAATGATTTTTGGGTATTCTTTGGGGTTTCAGCATTTTTATAGTTTTTTACATTACTATGGATTTTTAAGGATTATTGGGTTGTTTATGGGTGTTTAGGGTTTTAGGGATTTTGAGGTTTTTAGGTTTTTTAGGTTTTTTTGAGTTTTTATGTTTTTTTATTTTTATGGTTTTTTTATTTTTATGGATTTTAATTATTTTTATATGTATTAACATTTTTAGGGTTTTAAATGGATTTAGAGGTTTTCATGGGTTTTTATGGGGTTTTAGGTTTTTTTTATTTTTTTAGAAGTTTTTATGGTTTTTATGGCCTTTGGGGTTTTAGTGAATGTTGGGGTGTTTAGCTTTTTTATGTTTTAAGGAGTTTTTAGTGTTTTTAGGTGATTAAAGTATTCTTATGGAATTTTGATATTTTATGTTTTTAAAATTTTTATGGATTTTTCCGGGTTATTAGTGTCTTTTATGGTCTTCTTGGATTTTTAGGGGGTTTATGGTATTTAGGTTTTTAAGGGTTTTATGGATTTTTGGGTTTTAGGGGTTTTAGGAGTTTTGTAGGGTTATAAATGTTTTTTAGATATTTCTTATTGATTTTAGGGTTCCGAAGGGTTTTTGGATTTTTTAGCAGTTTAGGGATTTCATGGGGTTTATGGTTTTTATGGTTTTTAGGGGTTTTATAGATTTTAAGGTTTTCTGGGTTTTTTTGGGTTTTTATCATTTTTTATTTTTTCAAGAAATTTAAGTGTTTTTTGGTTTTTATGGTTTCTATGGTTTTTTATTTATTTATGGATCTTTTGGGATTTTGTAAGTTTTTTTTGGTTTTTAAGGTTTTTTGGGATTCTATGGATTTTTAGGGGTTTTATTGCTTCTTAGGTTTTTACCGTATTTAGGTTCTTAAGGGGTGTTAAGTGATATTTGTATTTTAAGGTTTTCTTAGGGTTTTTAACATTTTTAGTGATTTTAGTGATTTTTTTATATTTTTATATTTTTAAGAATTTAATGAATTTTTTGGTTTTTATTGTTTTTAGGGTTTTTTCGGGTTTTTAGGGTTTTTAGTGTTTATAGGGTTTTAATGGTTTTTAGAGTTTTTTATGTTTCAAAGGTGTTAATGAGTATATAGAGTTTTTAATGGGCATTTAGATTTCTAATTTGGATTTAGGTATTTTAATGATTTTAGGAGTTTGAATACTATTTAGGGGCTTTTGTGTTTTAGTGTCTTTTTAGGGGTTTTTGGGTTTATGTATTTTTTATTTTTTTAGTGATTTTAAGTGCTTTGGGGTTTTATGGTTCTTTTATGGGGTTTCAATGTTTTTATGTCTTTTTAAATTTTAAGGTATTTTTAGGTTTTTTTAGGGTTCTTTTGTATTTTGATGATTTTTATGATTTTTTTAAAGATTTTAAATAATTTTCAAGGATTTTAACTTTATTTTGGTTTTTAGTGGGGATTCAGTATTTTTTGGGATTTGAGGTTTTCATAAGGGGTTTTAGAGTATTCATGATTTTTAATGTTTTCTAAGTATTTTTTGGATTTATCATGAATTTAAGGGTTTTTAATGTTTTTATGGATTTTGAGGGTTTTTGGGTTTTAGAGGTTTTTCTGGTTTTCTATATTTTTAGTGTTTTATAGTTCTATCACAGTTTTATGGGATTGATAGTGTTTTTTATCATTTTTATAGGTTTAATGGGATTTTATTGTTTTTAGTTGGGGTATAGAGTTTTAATTGGGGATTATTATTTTCAATGTTTTTTAGGGTTTTTAAGTTTTTTAGGGGTTTCTTATGGTTTTTAGGATTTTTATGGTCTTTTACTAGTTTTCTAGTGTTTTTAGTGTTTCTTATGTTTTTAGCGGTTTAAATTATCTTTACATTTTGTAGTTTTTATTATCTGTTTTTATGGTTTTTAAATTTTTTTGGGTTTTGTATTTTTTTGATTTTTTAGGCTTTTTATGTTTTCAGGGTGTTTAGGGATTTTTAGGGTTTTATCGGTTTTAGGTTTTTTAGGGTTTTAGTGTTTTTATGTGTTTTATGTTGTTTTAGGTTTTTTCGAATTTCATTATAATTTCTTGGTTTTTAGGATTTTTTTATGTTTATTAGGTTTTTTAGAGATTTTTTAGGATTTTATAGTTTTAGGGTTTTTTTGTTTTTTAGGATTTTAGGTTTTTTAATGAGATTTTTCGGGTTTTGATATTGTTTTGAGTTTATATCATTTTTAAAAATTTGTAGGGGTTTAAACGGTTTTTGGAATTTTTATTGGTTTTTTAGATTTTTATTTTTTACGATTTTTTAGAATTTTGTTTTTTATTATGGTGTTTATGGTTATTATATTATTTATGGTTTTATGGGTTTCAGAATTTATGGGTTTCAAATTTATATAGGTTTTTAATGTTTTCATAGGGTTTGTCAAGATTTTTTGAGGTTTTTACATTTTTATTCATTTTTAGGTCTTTTTCAGGATATTTAATTATTTTTATAATTTGTAGGTATTTTGAGGGGTTTTAGGGATTTTATGATTATTTAGGGTTTTAGTGTTTTTATGGTTTTTAGGTGTTTTATGTGTTTTTATATTTTTAATGTTTTCTTAGGGGATTTTAGGTGATTTTTACATTTTTAGGGATTCATTGGGATTTATAAAATTTTATGGTTTTTGAAGGGTTTTTAGGGATTTTTTGGGTTTTTGGGGTTTTATAGGTTTTTTTGGATTTCAGGGGGGGTTTGAATTTTTCAAGGTTTAATATTTTTTAATTGGTTTTAATTTTTTAAGGGTTTTAATGTGTTTTTATATTTTTTAGTGGGTATTTTGTATTTTTGTGTGCTTTTATGTTTTTAGGCTTATTTGTGTTTTATGTTTTTTTATCACTTTTTATGGGTTTTATGGCCTTTTAGGGTTATTATTATTTTTTAATTTTTCATGGTTTTGACGTTTTTTATTTTTTAAACATTTTTTAGGCATTGTCAATATTTTTAGGATTTTTAATATTTTTGAGGATTTTTATGGCCTTCTTGGATCATTATGGATTTTAGGGTGTATAGGGATTTTGAGGTTTGTTATGGTTTTTGGGTTTTTTTGTGTTTTTTATAATTTTTTGAGAGTATTTTTAGGTTTTTATGTATTTCTTATTGTCTTCTAGGTTTTAGGGTTTTTAAATATTTTAGGTATTTTTAGGTATTTTTTGTTTTTTATTTGTTTTTAAGGTTTTTATGGATTTCTACAGCTTTTAGTTTTTAGGGATTTAGAATTTTTATGGGTTTTGGGGGTTTTCTGTTATTTTTTTGAGTTTTTTGGGGTTTAATGTTTTTATATTTTTTTAAAATGATTTAATTGTTTTATTGGTTTCTTATGGATTTTATGGGTTTTATGTGTTTTAAGTTTTTTAGCGGTGTTTTTGGTTTTAGGGGTATTTATGGTTTTAGTCTCTTTTTAGGGTTTTTTCATTTCTACCTTTTTTAAATTATTAAGTGTTTTTATGTTTTTTTTCTTAGGTATTTTTAGGGTTTTAAGTGTTTTTATATTTTTAGGGATTTTAATGGGTTTTAGGATTTTTACAGCTTTTAGGCGTTTTATTGATTTTTAGGTTTTGTTAGGGTTTTTAGGCTTTTAAGGGGTTTTTAATGGTTTTATAATTTCTAGGTTTTTTAGGGGATTAAGAATTTTTATATTTATAAGGTTTTATCAGGGGTTTTCATGGTTTTTCAAGTTTTGACATTTTTATGTAATTTTAGGTATTTTTTTAGTATTTTGGTTGTATTTTATAGTTTTTAGGGATTTTGAGGGTTTTGGGTTTTAGGGTTTTAATGGGTTTTTTTTGGTATTAAGGGTTTTCATAGTTTGTTTGTTTTAATGATTTTAAGAGATTTTAGGTGTTTAGATTTTTAGATATTTTATCTTTTTTAGGGTTTATGGGATTTTTTGATAATTTTTAGAATTTACAGGTTTTTAAGTTTTTTATGGGTTTAAAGGTCTTTTTAGGATATTTTTAAAATCCTTTTGGGTTTTTAGTGTTTTAAGTGTTTTATGAGTTTTTATGTTTGTAAGGATTTCAAAGGGATTTTATAGTTTTTTTGGTTATTTATGCTTTTATGGAATTTAAATTCATTTTGAAGATTCTAATGGAACTTTAGAGTTTTTATGGATTTTGATGGTTGTTGGTATTTCAGAGGGTTTTTAGCATTTTTTGGATTTTAGGGGTATTATGTTTTTTATGATTTTAGTGTTTTCATAGGTGTTTTCATAGGTGTTTTCAGGGATTTTTCGATTTTTATGATTTCACGAATTATTAGGGATTTTTTAGGATTTTGATATTATTTAGGAGGTCTTGGGATTTTGAGATATTTTTGCATCTTCATTGGTTTTTGGGGTTTTATGAGTTCATTTTATTTTTTAGGGGTTTTAATGTTTGTATACTTCTTTAACATTTTTATGGGTTTGAAGGGTTTTTTTATTTTTTATTGTCTTTAATTATATTTATGTGGTTTTTTAGTTTTTTTAAGGTTTTAAGGGGTTTTTTGGTTTCTTGGGGTTGTTTGCCTTTATAGGGTCTTTTTATGTATTCTTATGTATTTTATCATTTTTATTTTTTGGGGATTTTTTGTGTTTATTGGTATTTTAGATTTTCTTAAGGTTTTGCAGAATTTTTTTAGGGGTTTCATGTTTTTAGGGATTTTAGGCATTTTTTAAGAATTTTATGTGTTTTGGGGGGTTTTTTCTTATGGTTTATATATTTTTTAGGGATATTAGGGGTTTAAAATGTTTTTTTGGTAATTATGGTTTTATTTGGGGTATTTCTGGTTTTTAATTTATTTACATCGTAGAAAATTTTATTGATTTTTATTATGTTTGTGCTTTTTTTGGGTTTTTAGGGATTTTGAGGGTTTTTATCGCTTTTTGGGTTTTAGTGGTTGTACAAGTCTTTAGGATTTTTTTGGTTTTTACATGGTTTCCAGGGTTTTTAGGGTTTTTTACATTTTTAGAGATGCTTAGGGATTTTATGGATTTTTATGGTTTTTAGGGTATTTAGATATTTTGATGGTTTTATGGGTTTTTAGGGTTTTTAGTGTTTTAAGGTTTTTTTGTGTTTTTAGGGTTTCAATGCTTTCTTAAATTTTTTAACATTTTCAGGTGGTTAAATGGTTTTAGAGTTTTTTTTGGGTATTTAGGGTTTTGATATGTTTTATGATTTTTGAATGTTTTTATGGTTATTTTGGTGTTTTGGTTTTTTAATGCTCTTGAGGTCCTTTTAGGTATTTTAAGTGTTTTAAGTTTTTTTTTGGATTTTAAGGGTTTTTAGTGTTTTTATGTTTTAAATTTTTTCCTAGGAGGTTTAATGGTTTTTAAGTTTTTTTACATGTTTAGGTTTTTTTTGAACTTTTTAGTATTTTTATGGTTTTTTGGGTTTTTAGGGATTTGATGATTTTTCTCTTTTTTTAGGATTTTAGGTGTTTATGTGTTTTTAGGTTTTGATGGTTTTCTTATAATGACCCAAAGTTTTATCAATGAAATTACCTTCATTCACCTATTCCTTATAGTATAATCACATTAGGAAGCACAATGTCATATAATGATACTAAATACTTTTTGACCATTAATCATAATTATTCAACTTATATGTTTTTGAATTTCGATAATCTGACATAAACGGTTGCGATCAGTAAGTTATTTGGAGTCTGATAGGAAAAACATAATTTTTGGTGAATAGTAACCTAACCTTATGAATAGTAACCTACCCATATGAATTGTAATATGAACCTTATAAATAGTAAATACTTCAAAAGAATATTATCATTACCCATGAATGGATAAATAAAACTTACGCATCTTATAAGTGACAGTTTGACCATAGTAATTAAATTGGTACTTTTGTAAGTCATAAATAAAAAAATATTAATTAATTAATTTA
Source organism: Viscum album (assembly GCA_963277665.1). NCBI lineage: Eukaryota > Viridiplantae > Streptophyta > Magnoliopsida > Santalales > Viscaceae > Viscum > Viscum album. The sequence continues at coordinate 231,417,356 of OY728157.1, read as the reverse complement.
AAAGAAATTTATTTCCCTAAAAAGTTTTCATAAATTAACAATTCTATGTCGTCTATTTTTAAAATAATTTTATAATACATTATATAATTTTTAAAAGCATTATGAAATGAGTTTTATTTTTAAAATATTTATTTTTCAATTAAATTGTGAAATAAAAATTAAATTAATAATATTTATAAAATTATTATTTGAAAAAATTAGTTCAATTTTGGATTCTACACATCAAAAAATGGTTAATGTGAATTTTTGGAATTGTTCTAAAATTATTTATCGTTTGATGAATAGTTAATTATGATAATTTACAAAATAAACTAAATACAATAATTATAGAGTCATGTATGATTTTCTACTGATGTAATCACATATGTTTCGGATTCACATGATTAAATTACTTTAATTAGAAATGGAAGACTCACTATTACTTGTTTTGTGGAGAAATAATAAATTAATGAATATTATATTGAGAAAACCCCTCTCCCCTCCATTATAAATACCACCCTTCACACACGCATTCCCTCACACCTATCAAGCATAAATTTTTTTCTAAAGTCCATATAAACATATTCCTTATCCCCTACTCCACGCCCAAGAGCTTCAAGTCTCATTAAATGTCAAATCTCAGGTTCCTTAAAGAGGATCTCAAGATGAATATTCAAGAGGTAATTCCTATCTCTATTTCCCATTAATTACCATTCATATTCATGTTCTTTTATTAATATATCCCCACCTATTCTCATCCAAATGGTATGGAAACTCATGTGTCATAACTATACATGAATTTTATGATACTAATGGGATAATATATCAGAAAATCATCTTCTCATCTTCTTTTTATTTTAGAAAAGAAAATGTTGCTCATGACCTCTTAATTGATCAACTTTAAGAACAACATGTTTTCATATACCACCTTCATATCTGGTCATGAAACCATTCTTATGGTTGAACTAGAATAATTTATGTGTATTTTATATTATATAATAATTTCTAACTAACTTATATACATATTACTAAATGATAAAGAAAAACATGTTCATTGTGATGCAAAAAACCGCAAAAATTAACCAAATATGATCATCATTATATTTTAAAAAATGATTCACCCACATGGTATATAATATAATAGAATATAAGATCATTTAAAATACTTTAAAATAAATAATGACATTTATTATCAGTTTTTAAGCATATCCATGTTCAACATAAACTTGTATTTATGAGTACTAGTGAACCGTTCAAAAAACACTAAAAACGAACATTCCCAAACAATGGATTTGAACACTATAACTCATCCAAATGCCCATAAAATAACCTAATGAAACCACAATGAACAATATTATTGTACACAAGGTTTTTTATTTGTTAATTAATTAATTTAATGTGGTTATACTGGACATTAAAGTGAATAAAGCGTTCATATACAAGGTAAGGGGAAATTCTTGAACCCAACATTCTTTCTTCAGGTTCTCCCTATTTACTCCATGTTTTGTATGGGTTCTCCTTAAAAATCATGTATTAATAATTATATTATCTTTTCTAGGATATAAATATTCTTTAATTTATTTTATGAAAAACCAAATGTTTTCCAAAAGAACCCTTCTTTCCAATAAACAAACCCTTTTTTACTTCTTGATTATTGTTTCACTCTTCACTCATGGTTAATTGTTCTATGTCATGAATGATTGTCCTTATTTATTTTAGGGACCAAATGTTTATGAAAGTATGATTTATTATGTGAAACCCATTTCTTTCCATGGGGTTTTTAATTTCATGTTTTACATATTTTTAATGTGTCATGCATGATAATGTAAATATTATAATGTGGTGGGTGTTCCCGGAATGATATAGTGCAATATGAATGTTTGAATGTGATTGGTGCACCGATAATTATACAGCACTCCAATTCATTGGGTAACATAATTAATCTCATGAGAAAAATGGAAATGGTGTATGAACATGATGTTATCATTATTCAATACTTTGTGTGGAAGATGACCACTAAAACACTATGTTTCATTTTTTTTCATTTCCACATTTCATGTCTTTTAATAATTTTTACTCTCATGATTTTTATGATGATGTTATGATTATGCTCACCCCATGCTATATTGTTCTTACCAATCCTCTTACTGTGCTTTTATCTCACCCATTTTTGATGTATATCCTCAGGTGACAACATGTACTAAGGAGAGGTCAAGTGACAATAAGAAGTTAGATAAGAAAGAATTAAATTAATGTTTATGCTTGATGTTGTAAATGTTAAATTCGGTCCTATTTTTTTCCAAGAAACTAAACCTCTGTATCTTCATGGTGTAATACTATTAATTTGTTTATATTTATAACGATGAAATATTAATGTAATAAAATTAAGGGTCACTATAATTCTTTGGGTTTTTTATGGTTTTTAGGGATTTTATGTTTTTAGGGATTTTTTTGGGAATTTTAGTATTTTTATGTTTTCTATGTTTTTATGGATTTTAAGAGTTTTAGGATTTTTAGTAATTTTTAGTGATTTCATGGTTTTTTGATTTTTTAAGGGTCTTAATTTATTTAGAGTTTTTAAACATTTTTAGGGTTTTAAAGGGTTCATAAATTTTTTAGTCATTTATATGGTTTTTAGGGGGTTTCTTGGGATTTTTAAGGTTTATTTTATTTTTAATTAATTTTATGGTTTTTATAGTTTTCAAGGGTTTATAATTTTTATGATTTGTATGGGTTTATGTGTTTTTTGGTTTGTATGGTTTTTTTTGGTTTTTCTGAGGTTTTGGGGTTTTTACCATTTTAGGATTGTTTACATATTTTTTAAATTTTTATGATTTTTTCTGGTTTAATGGATTTTGATGAATTGTATATTTTATAGGTGTTTGATGGTTTTTAGAATTTTCTATGTTATTAGGGGTTTTATGGGTTTTATGTTTTAAACTATTATTGTTTTCTTAGGGTTTTGAGGGTCTTTTATGTTTTTTGGTATCTTTATATATTTTAAAGGATTTTTAAGGTTTTTGGGGATTTTAATGATTTTGAGGGGTTTTTGGACTTTCCTAGGGTTTAGTTTTATTATGTTTTTTTTTGGATTTGTTGGGTTTTTTTAGTTTTTAAGGGTTTTACGGTTTTTTATTGTTTTTAACTCTTTTAGGGTTTAATGGGTTTTTGGAATTTTTATTTAGTTTTAGAATTTTTATGGGGTTTCATGGGTTTTTACTGTTTTTAGGTGTTTTTATAGTTTTAGGGGGAATTAGGGTTTTTGAGTCTTTAGGGGGATTTTTCGTTTTTACGTTTTATGGATTTTATGTGTTTTTTAGTTTTTAAGGATTTATTAATAATTATCATGGTTTTTTAGGTTTTTTGGATTTTAGGTACTTTTAGATAAAAAATCGTATTTTTATGGGTTTTTAGGGTTTCTAGTGATTTTGGGGGGTTTTAGGGGTTTTAAGTGTTTTTAATTTTTTAGTGGTTTTAAGTGATTTAGGATTTTATGTTTTTCTTGGGGATTTTTCATTTTTTTAATGTTTTATTGGATTTTTATGGATTTTAGGGATATTTATTATTTTTAGGGTTTTTAATGATTTTTATGGGTTTTAATGGGTCTTGGGTTTTAGGGTATTTTAGGGCTTTTAGTGTTTTCTATGAGTTTTAAATTATTTTATTGTTTTTAGTTTTTTGTGGGTTTCTTAGTGTTTTCAGTGTTTTTTACGTTATTATTTATTTTTAGGGCTTTTATAATTTTTATGGTTTTTAGGATTTTTAGGGATTTTGATGTTTTTATGATTTTTAAAGTTTTTAGGTATTTTATTTTATTTTTGGATTTTTAAGGCTATTTTATTTTTCTTGGTTGTTTATGATTTTTTAGATTTTTTAAATTTTTTATAGGTTTAAATTATATTTATATATTTAGTGGTGTTTTGGGTTTTTATGGTTTTTAGAGTTATTATGTTTTTAGCTATTTTTAGGGTTTTAAGGGTCTTTATGGTTTTTTTTATCATTTTAAGAATTTTTAGGCGTCTTTGGGTTATAAGTGTTTTTAGTTTTTATTTTTGTTTTCATAGGGTTTTCCATATTTTCATTTTGTTTTAATATTTTATGGATTTAAGTGATTTTTATGAATTTTTATGGATTTTATTTTTTTAAGTTATTTAGGGGATTTAAATGTTTTTATTTTTTTAATATATTCTTAGGAATTTTTAGGGGTTTTTTTTTGGTTTCTAGAGTTTTTTAGGTTTTTTATGGTCTTTAAGTATTTTTTGGTTTATTGGGGGTTTTATGGTTTTTTTGGGGTTTTAGGGTTTTTATGGTTTTTTGGGGTTCATTTTGGGTTTTTACTGTTTTTATGTATTTTAATAGTTTTCTAACATTTTTATGTAATTAAAGGGTTTTTTGAGTTTTTTAACTTTTTTTTGTTTTTATGGGTTTTTAGGTTTTTTAAAGGTTGTTAGCAGTTTTCATAATTTTTAGGTTTTTTAGGATTTTTAGGGGTTTAAATGTTTTTATCATATTTTAGGTTTTTAAGGGGTATTAAGTGAATTTAGGTTTTTAATGTTTTATTAGGGTTGTTACGTTTTTTTAGTTTTTTTATGTTTTTAAATATTTTTAGGGAATTTTTATGTTTTATGGTTTTTTGGATTTTTTGGGATTTGTTTGGTGGGGATTAGGGGTTTTTATTGTATTTATGGTTTTTAAGTTTTTTATAATTTTTAAGATTTTAGTGGATTTATGTTTTTTTTGGTTTTTAAGGATTTATTTAAGATATTCATTGTCGTTATGGTTTTTTCCCTTTATATGGATTTTTAAGTATTTTTAAGGATATAATGGTTTTAGGGGTTTTTTAATTTTGATGCCTTTTATTGTTTTTTGGTTTTTTTTTTGCCCTTAATCATTTTTTAGGTTTTTAGGGGATTAATTTGTTTTAAATTATTAATGTTTCCTAACATTTTTTATTGGGTTTTAAGGGTTTTAACATTTTTTTATTTTTAGGGATTTTTATGTATTTTTTAGAATTATTATGTTTTTAATAATTCTTAGTGATTTTGTGGGTTTGTAGGGATTTAAGAGATTTTTTTTTATTTTTAAATATTTTTATAGTTTTTTTTAGAGTTTCTTTTTTACATTTTTTGAAATTTAAAGGGATTCTAGGTTTTCGGTTTTTTTAGGGTTTTATGGTTTTTTAGTGTTTTTAATGTTTTAGGGGTTATTACGTGTTTTTTGCGGTTTAAGAGGCATTTAGGGTATTTTAGTGTATTTATGGTTTTTATCATTTTTTTAGGGTTTTAGGTGTTTTAACTATTTTATGATTTTGGAGGTGTTCTTAGGGGTTTTTAGGGTTTTAGGGTTTTTACGCTTTTAGGGATTGTAGGTATTTTTAGGATCTTTATTGTTTTTTGGGGTCTTTAGGGATTTTGAGGATTTTTAGTGTTTTATTAATTTTTTCAGTTTTTATGGGTTTTTGGTGTTTTTTTGTTTTTCAGGTTCTCATAGGGGTTTTTTGGGTTTTTTGATTTTTTAGGGTTTTATAAAAAAGTTTAGGATTTTTTTTCTTTTGTGGGTTTTAATGGTTTTAATGGATTTGGTGGATTTTTAGGGTTTTTATGGTTTTTTGAGTTATTTGGGTTTTCTTGGGTTTTATATATTTTTTAGATTTTTTTAACATTTTGATGGGTTTAAATGATTTTTTTAGTTTTAAGTGGATTTTAGGGTTTATAATGGTTTTTATGTTTTTTTAATTTTTAGGCGGTTTTAGGTATTTAGGATTTTTAGGGCTTTTATGGTTTTTAAGGGTTTATATGTTTTAGTTTTTTTGGGGATTTAAGTGTTTTTTGTTTTTTGTTTTTCATTAGGGTTTTCAAAGTTTTTAGGGTGTTTTTTTATTTTATGAATTTTTTGGGACTCTTTAGTATTTTTATTCCTTTTAGGCTTTTAGGAATTTTTATGGTTTTTAATATTTTTTATAGTTTTTATGGTTTTCTAGGGATATTAATTTTTAAGGTCTTTAAGGGGTTTTAAGTGTTTTTATGTTTCTAATTTTTTCTTTTGATTTTCAGGTTTTTAGAGTTCTTTTACATTTGAATATATTTTTATGAATTTTTAGGGGTTTGGTTTTTTTAGAGTTTTTAGGGTTTTATGGTTTTTTTGGGTTTTAAGGTTTTTTAGATATTTTTACTATTCTTGAGGTTTTTATGGTTATTTGGGGTTTCTGTTTTTTAGGGGTTTCAGGGTCTTTTAGGGGCATTATGATCTTTTACAGTTTTTATCATTTTTATGGTTTTTAGTGCGTTTATTTGTTTTTATATTTTTAAAATTTTCTTAGGCTTCTTCTGGGTTTTTTTGGATTTTTTACATTTTAAAGTATTTTTAGGATTTTTATGTTTTCTAAGGATATTAAGTGATTTCATGGGGTTTTAGGGTTTTTTAGGGTTTCATAATTTTTTACAATTTTTAGGGTTTTTTGAGTTTTTTATGTTTTTAGGGATTTTAAGTACTTTTAGGTATATATGGGTTTCTTAGGGTTTTTTAGGGTTAATTGGAATTTTATGTTTTTAGGAACTTATATGTATTTTTTAGGATTTTTATGGTTTTATTCATTTTGATGGTTTTTATGATTTTTTAGCTTTTAGTAGGTTTTCTCATTTTTTTCGTCTTTCATTTTTTTAATTTGTTTTATAGTTTTGGTTGTTTTAATTGTTTTATTAATGTCTTTAAGGGATAAAAGGGTTTTAATGGTTTAGTGTGTTAGTGATTTCTTGAGTTTTTATGGGGGATTGGGGGTTTTTATTGTTTTTATGGGGTTTTATGGTTTTTAGGGGGTTTTAGGATTTAAAGGAATTTTTGGTTTTTTATTATTTTTTAGGTTTGGGGGGTTATGTTTTTTATGGTTTTTTTGATTTTCTTATGGTTTTTACAAGTTTTTTCGGTTTTTTGGGTTTTAGGGGTTTGTTGATGATTTTTTAAGGATTTTTAGTGTTTTATGGGTTTTATAGATTTCTAGGGTTTTATGGTTTTTTATGGTATTTAGTGTTTTCAGGGGTTTTGGAGTATTTTTGGTTTTTTAGGAGTTTTATGAATATTTAGGGTTTAAAGGTTTTATTAAGGGGTTTTGGGTCTTTAATATTTTTATGTTTTGAATATTTTTATGTCTTTTATCGGATTTCTATGGCTTCTGGGGTTTTTAGAGATCTTGATTGGTTTTATGTGTTTTTATGGGTTTTTTGTTTTATGATTTTTTAGTTTTGTAGTATTTTTAAAATTTTGTGGAGTTCTTAATGTATTTAGGGGTTTAATGGATTTTAGAGATTTTAGTAATTTATAGAGGTTTTAAGGGTTTTGGGGTATTATTTTTTTATAGGTTTTTATTTTTTTAGAGGTTTTAAAGGTTTTTAGGGTCTTTATAGGGTCTTTTTAGGATTTTTTAGGTTTTTTTCCTTTTTTAAGTTTTTTAGTTGTTTTATTTTTTTATATTTTCATGGTTTTTTCAAGGATTTTTATTATTTTTTGGGTATTATAGGTACTTAGAAATTTTTATGTTTTTTTATTTTCGGGTTATTAGAGAATTTTAGTGTTCATGCGTTTTTTGGGCTTTTAAGGTTTTAGGGTTTTGAGAATTTTTTATGTTTATTTGGGTTTTAAATATTTTTTGGTTTTTAATTTTTTCTTAAGGGTTTTTCGGGATATATGGTTTTTATTTTCTTTTTTGATTTTTATATTTTTAGCATTTTAACGGGTTTTAGGGGTTTTAGGGATTTTTAGGTTTTTAGGGGTTTTATGACTTTTTGGGGGTTTTATGGTCTTTAGCATTTTTTAGTTTTTTAGGGATTTTAAATGTTTTTATATTTTTATGTTTTTCATAGGGGATTTAGGGTTTTAGTTTTTTTTACAGTTTTTTGGGATTTTTATGGGTTTCAGATTTTTTATTGCTATTCTTAGTTTTATTGTTTTTATGGATTTTATGGTTTGTTTTTTAGTTTTTAAAGGTTTAATGTTTTTTATAGATTTTAAAATTTTTATGGTTTATAATGTATTTTAGATATTTTAGTGATTTTTAGGTTTTTATGTTTTTAGTAGTTTTCATGTTTTAGATGTTTTTTTTGTTTTTATCTAGTTTTAGGGTTTTATAGTCTTTTAAGGGTTTTTTAGGATTTTTATCATTTTTTAGGTTTTAGGTGTTTTATGTGATTTTTGGTTTTTAGGGTTTTCTTATGGGTTTTTTAGATTTTCATGTTCTTTTACGCTTTTAGTGATTTTTTGGGATTTTTTCATATTCTTATGGTTTTATTGGTTTTTTACGAAGTTTTAGTGTTTGGGGTTTTTAAGGTTTTTTGGGCTTTTAGGGATTTTACCGTTTTTGAGTTTAAAAGTATTTAATTGTTTATTGGTTTTATGGTTTTCTTAGGAGTTTTTTGGTTTCTGGGTTTTATTTTTGTTAGTTATATTTAGGTATTTTTACGTTTTTTATGGTTTTTTGGGATTTTTGGATTTTGGGGGGCTGTAGGGTTTTTTTTGTTTTTATGTTTTTTTGTGGTTTTATGGGTTTTGTGAGTTTTTAGGATTTTTAAGAGTAACGATCCATGTTTTTTTGGAAATAAATTTTGAGCAGATATTTTAATTTTTTCTTACATATTCTTATAATTGGTAAAATGATCATTTTATCCAAGAATATGATCTCTACTAACTTTTATAAAAACTCAGTTGGTCACAGAATATGGTTTTTAAACTAGGATGGGAGTTTGGTGGAATTCTGAGCCATTCATATTTTAGAGGAATAATTAATATTTATGATTTCATAAATTAAATATTTATTTATCCACATACTTTTATTTGGTCATATATTTTGATTGGAGCATCATATTGAGATTATGTCTCCTCCGTTGAGTCTGTGGTAGTGATTTTTGTCTAGGTGGGGCATAAACCTAAGTTGTGTGTTGGGGGAAGCCTGAGGCCCTTTTCCTTTTTTTTTTCTTTTTTGTTATCTTTTTCTTTTTAAATATTTCCTTTTATCTTTTTCTTTTCTGATTTTTCCTCCTGCATTCTCATGCACACTACAGGGGATCCTCCTTTTCGTGGAAAAGATATTAAATGATAAAAGGAGGGACAAATAAGTAGTTGGAGAGAGGGAGGTACTACCACAGATATTGGGATGCTCCAGATCGTCATGTGGAAACCTTGGACTACCTAAATGGTTGAAGCTTCGGTAGATTCCACCTAAAAGTAGGTTATTTTATGTTTTCTTGTAAATCCCTATAAATTAACCATTTTCAATTTTTAATCCCATTATGTGCTTTCTTATGGACTCATGTGGCCCGATCTACATTTTTCTCAGTGGGAATGTGGGTTTTGGGAAGATTGGAGGGTTTTCTGTTTGGGAAAACCTGTCTACATGACATGTGGTTCAAGGAGGCATGCAATGTGTTCAACCTGTTTAGGGAATATTGAGATTTTGAAGTACAATCCATGTACTAGGAACCAATCATGTGTCTGAGTACCTAGACACTCTACCTGTGTATGGGTACATGGCCGTTTAGAGTACATGACCAAACCTCGTGTGGGTCACACACTATGTAGAAGTACATGGCCAGGCCAAGTACATGTCTACGGAATTTGAGGGACACTGGTAGGTACCCCATGTAGGGTACATGCAATGTACTCATCTAACAAGTTGTTTACTTTGGATTTACATGACAAGTACATGCATAAGTACACACCCATGTGGGGCCCTGAGAGAACACGTTGTGAACTAGGGTTCAAATGTTTTGTACTCCACAAATTATACTATTTGATTGATTTTCATGTATTATCGCCCAAGAGATGGAATTTAAACCATGACTAGTGTATTATGAGTAGTTTTCAATGTATATCATGATGTTGAAACCCTTGTGGGTTTTTTAGGACTCCTAGTTGGAGTTTCGGGCATTTTCTAAGTAGATAGGTTCTACATCCAATAATTTAATTCAGTTGTCTTATGAGAGTGAGACCTCTTGATCTGATATGGACTATGATACATCACTATATATCGATTCTATTATATATTTTTCCCTTGAGGATGTATCCCTTATGAGATGTACCATTTTGGACTAAAAGTATGTGAGTTCAGTTGTTCTGTGGATCCAATGTAGTATTCATCTATTCATGTTTCGACCTAGTGGATCCCCTATAGGCTGCATCTATCTTCTTATCTGGTTATGGAGGATCCCATAAGGGAATCATTTTATTACTTACTGGTATATGTAACCCCGTGTAGGATCCCTTTATCTATGTACTTTTTTGAGGATCCCATGTAAAATTCTTCTGCCTTCTTATACAGTTATAGAGGGTACTCTATAAAACACCTTTACCTATGTATTTTTCCGACGATATAGTATATAATGACTCAATCTTGATTATTTTTTGAGGATTCAATGTAGGATTACTCCTTTTTTTAGTTTACATCTAAGGATCCCAAGTAGGATTCCTTCTCTTATGAATGTACCTTGATGATCATGTGTAGTATTCCTCCCTTACTATATAGCTAAGGATCTCGAATAGAATGCCTTCACTTATGCATGGACCTTGAGGATCCTATAAATGGTTCCTTACTTACCTTATAGCTATGGATCCTGAGTAGGATTCCATCACTTATTTGTATACCTTGAGGATCCCAAGTAGTATTCCTCACAATGTTTGACTAGAGGGACATAGTGATTTCCCCATTGTTTGATCAACCTTGATTTATTACGTTTTCTTTGGGTAGAGGTGGTAGAGGGTGTCACCTTATAACCCATTTCGAACATTTAATCCCTTGAGGATGTGAAAATAGTGTTGGGTGTAGGTATTTAGACACCATCTCTCTTCATTTAGCCATCAAATGTTTATTTATAATTCAAAGATGTTTTCCATAGGTGCTTCCTGGTTGGTGGCTATTGAGCCTAATGTTAAGAATCATTATTTCTCTATGGGATGCCCATATGTTCTTCCTAGGATTCAGCTTTGGGTCCATATTATTTCTTAAGTATATTTTTATACCCGTATTTACTACCTGAGATATGGTTATTAAGCCGATATATTATTATTATATTACTGGTATGTCAATAGTTGTTTCTTGGTATCCATTTATTAAGCATGTGACTATGATATATGGCCAAGGAGTCCCTAGTAATGATACTTGTGGTTGATTCCTCTATCCCTAGTGATGAGGATGATTCCTCTCTCCTCTACTTGATATGTAATGAGGATGATTACACTCTCCTTGATCTGATTAAACACATGGATTATTATGCTCTCTTGGGAGAAAGGGATGATTTCACTCACCCTAATAATTTTATAGATCATGATGGTGTACATGACGCTCCTCATCATTTACGTGACTTGTAACTGATTGATGATTATAATCTCCTTAACATTTGGTATATATAATAATATTATTCTCCCATCGACCTATGTCTTATGATAGGGGTATTTACCCTCTCCCAGATCAGTTACTTGAACATGGTGTTGGGCATTAAATATCACATTATTGGATACCCAGAATAATTACCCTCTTTCGGATGAAGGGATGATTCTGATATCCATTATTAGAGACTCTAGGTGTGGTCATGGAATGTCACCATTTATTTTTCCTTAGATATCGCCTAAGGGCTATACCCTTAGGGTTCGTCTGTGTTCTGAGTATGAGGACTTCCTACAGGCTGAGGCCTAACACTCAAAAATTATATAAGATTTACATGGAATCTAGCTAAGTGACCATTTATAAGATGTTTGGATTTAACTCCATGGAATCCTTCTTTATAGTGATTGGAGGTGAGTATGGGTGAACCCAAGAGTTGGATGAGTATCCCCCTATGGTGATGTATCTTGTTAAGAGATATTTCTATCATTTGTCGAAGCAAGTACTTATCTATTGGGATTATAGACCCATAGATTGAATAAATTATATATGGATTGAGTGTCACAATGTCCAGCTCATTGACCATGTGCAGTGTGTCTAGGTGATCAGGATTAAAGACGCAAGAATCGACTACTGGTTGGATTTATTTTATTTCATTCACCATAATCATGAATATTCATCACTATGTATATATGTATAGGTATGGGATTATACATGTATATGAATATAGATATGGACATACATGGTGGAACTTTCCCAGTTGACTTGGATTATAGGGCATTGATTTCACTGTCATTACACATGTTTTGGTTTTACTTATCTTTTTAGTTGGCTCTCAATTAGACTGAGCATATTGTTTCTACATGAACTATTGTCGACATATTTTATAGCTTCATCTTGGGGTGTCATACTAGGATTATTTATTACCCCTTCATATTCACCTCCACGTATTTGGGGGATTTATATCTTCTTTATAGGTTGATCATAGTTTCATGGTGGATAGGGTATAAGCCCTAATTTGAATGTTCAAGCAGAGATGCTTGTGTGGGTTCTTCTAATCAGTTGGTGTAGTTCGACAATGTTTGGAAACCAGGTATGTGGTATGGATCAGAGTAATTAGTAGACCCATGTACTTTTATGTCAGTTTCTTTTTTACTCCTTTATCTGTATGGTCATCCTAGTTGGGGGTAGTGTTGTATGTATGAAAAAGTTGTTCGATCTATTATAGATTTTTTATTTATTATTACAACATTTTCTATTTCAGTTAATTTATTTATTCGACAATCAGTTTATTGACTATTAAATATGACATATATATATTTCTATTGTTTTATCACTCTAATATGAGGGCATAGTCTCCCCACGATCACACACTGGGCCCTCAATACTTGTCGGTAGCCTCTAAAAAATGGGGCGGATTGTTTAAGGACACATAACTAACCGTATTGGAACACATTTTTAGTGTAATTCATGTCAGGATGTTGCAAAGTGTTATTAGAGGTTTTTATTTTCTTATTATTTACTATTTGGGATATGATAGATAGTTTTATTAGGTATGTTTTGAGACATGTGATGGATATCAGACTGGTGTTTCAGGAACACTTTTCCATTATGAATTATTGGTTTCTTAGGGTGTGAAATTATTGTTTTGATCTACGATGTTATAGTTGTATATTATTTACTCCTTAAGAGATGATAATGGTGTGTGGAAACTATGATTTAATAAATATTTTAGTCTATTGGTCATTGGCAAGAGGCCAATGATGGATTTTGACTCTTGGCCATCAACGGAAAGAGGTGTATCATGCATCATATTTGGCACATTGGATTCGCATCATATATGCCTTCTAGTGTTTTTTTACTAAAATATAAGTTCTATTCAATTGGACCTAAATAGATATATATATTTCATCTTTAGGGAGGGTTATTTGGACCTATGTTGAGGTATTTGTTGTGAGGATGATGAATCTATCCTCATGCATGGGAGGTGTATAGCCCCCTGTAGGTCGATATGTCACATGATTATCATATGTATTACCCCTTATAGGGTGATTTTTCTTAGGTCATGGTTATCTAATCCTATCATTGAATATGATGTCGATAGGTACCCTTTATTATTATCATGAACTTTACCTTCATTCGGTATTACCATATACGAATTTTTGATGGGTATCAGTTTAGTATCTCTTTTACATTGGTTTATTAAGCTCTATGGATCAGTTCTTTATGAGGATTCTTAGTGAGGACTAGGCCCTTGTAGGATGGGTTTTTTGTTTTAACCATTATAGGTCGTTTTGATATTTAACATCTTTGTAGATGTTTAATATTTTGGGCTCATTGGTTTGACATTGTGAACTGATTATGAGAACGGATATGTAGGTCTGGTTGGGAGGCCTAAAGGCCATTTGTTTTGATTCAAACTCTTGTATGTCAACGTTTTTTTGTTTAATGAAAACCTATGTGAAATAGGTTTTCCAATGTTTTTAGATGTCTTTTTGGGTAGTGAGATTTATTTTATTCTTGTTATGAGATATATTCATAGTATATGCTCGTGTTTTTCAATATAGACATGTTGATTCTATCATATTTTGATGAAGCACCTAAGGTGCTTTGTTATCCAGATTGGATTTTAAGGGAATAACTATTTGGGTTCTTGGCTCAGTCGTTCAGGGTTTCAACTATTTCTAATGTATTTACCGTATGAGTAGATTTTTTTGAATGGAAATATGTCCAGTGATAAGTAGTCATGGGAATAAATGTTGGCATAGGTAAGGTGTCTGATTTTGAAGAGGAGCTATAAGGGAGCCTCTGGATTAATGATAGTGATGTTCCATGTAGCACAATCAGCTTAGCCATATGGTGGATAACTCTCTAGAGTATGATTCGTGTGATAAAGGTATACATTGGTTGAGAATAATACCATTTGGATCTAAATTGGTGAGAGTTCAGGTGCGAGCTAGGGACTGATGCTTTCCAGACTCACTGTGGGATTGGTTACCAAGAGCTGTGGTTAAATGTGAAATGTCCCTCTATGGTAGATGTGTTATTAGAAATGAATTGGTTATCACCAGATGTCTAACATGTGGCTGAATGATGGCTAGGTATTGATAGGATGTGAGTGTATCATGGAGGGAGTTGTACATGCCATTTTTTAGAGTCTTAGTGTTTTCTTATAAGATACGATCATGTTCTATCTTGACATCATTTTAAGAACATTGGGATATTATTGGCTATATTTTGAGATATTTTTCTTCTAAAATTCCATTTTTCATTGGTTGGTGAAACCCATTGATATTTCTCTTGAAGAGTGGTATAAGTTAATCCATATGGTGGGGAGAACCAGGTTGATCGTAGTAAAATTCCTTCCGTGTAGGTGACAGTGGTAGATGTTATGAGGTTGGTCATTAGATAGTCCATAAGGCTTGTTGTGTGATTGATTAGGGTGAGGCCATGGATCCTAGTTTCACCACCAGGCTTCTCGAGTATGAGAAGGTTAATGGTGGGTAGGTTGTAAGGGCCCGTGTTTTTTCAGATAGAAATTTTGAGTTAAAAAACATTTTTTTCCTTTTTGATGTTTATAAGGGGTAAAATAGTAATTATATCCTAGCATATAATCTCAGATAATTTTTATGACCACTCAATTATTCCTAATATAGGGACTATACCCTAAGCTACATGTTTAGTTGAATTCTGAGCCATTTGAATTTTAGCGAAATAAATATTTTTTAATATTTAATAAATTAAATATTAATTTTTTCACACAGGGTCTTTTGGTCATATATTTTAAAAAGAGTTCCAAATTCGTATTCTTTCTTCTCCATTGAGTTTATAATGGTTAGTCTTTTCTAGGCAGGGCATAAACCCGAGTTAAGCGTTAGGGATGGCTAAGCTCCTTTCATTTTTCTTTTTCTTCATTTTCTTTTTCTCATTTTATTTTCTTCTTTTCATCTTGAATACTTAAGAATGAAGTTGGGGATCATTATTCATGTGGATGATAGAGAAAACTAGAGAGGGAGTGAGAGATAATTAGAGGGATAGAGGCCAGAACCATTGTGGCTCTCTGGAATCACTAGATCATTATGTGGAAACCACAGACCACATAAATGAGCAACGCTTCGACGGATTACACCCAATGGTGGTCCATTTTTATGTTTTTTCACAAATACCTATATATGAATATTTTTTACGTAATAATCGTATTATATTCTTCATTATGGACCCTCAGGGACCAATCTACTATTTTTTGGTTAAAATAGGGGGTATGGGGCGGTTTGAGGGTTTTCTATACGGGAAAACCTATCTACACGACATCTAGTTTAGGGATACAAGTTGTGTGTTATTTCTATTTGGGAAACCAAAATTTTTAGAATTAATAAGCTTGTAATGGGACTTATACATCTACCTAAGTACCAAGATAGGCTACCCATGTATAGTACATGGCCAGACCCCGTGTGGGTCACACGTCGTGTAAAAGTACACAGGCAGGCGAAGTACATGGCTGGTCCATTTGAAGGAAATGGGAAGGTCCCACATGTGTGTTACATGATATGTACCCATATGACATGTCATATACTTCTTATCTACATTATAATTATTGAAAAAACTTCATTCCCATGTGGGGAAATGAGGGATCATGATGTGTAATAGGGTACAAATGTTGTGTTCTCCTCATTTTCTACACTTTGAGGGTTTTCATGTATTTTTTCCCAATAGTTGTATTTGGACCCATGAGTCATCCATTATAAATATATTTACCTGTAAATTATTATGGTGAAACCCTTGTGGTGTTATGAGGACTCATAGGTGGCATTTCATGATTTTCCTATATTGGGAGGTTCCTCCTCTATTAATTGAATTGAACTGTCTCTTAAGAGTGAGACTCGTTGATATGATATGAGCCATGATATATCTCTATATAAGATACCTTTATAGCATTTTACATGAGGAAATTTCCATTTTGATTTGTGCCCTTCTGTCCTAAGAATTTATGAGTTCAGCTGTTCCAAGGATCCCCTGTAGGATTCATTTGTTCACATTTTGACATAGAGGAAAATTTGTTGGTTGCCACCATCTTCTTATCTGGTTACCTAGGATCCCCTGAGGGAATCCTTTACTTAGAGCAGATCTAGGTAATCCCATGTAGGATCTCTCTACCTATGTACCCCTATGAGGATCCAATGTAGTATGTCTCTTCCTTATTATATAGTTATAGAGGGTCTCATGTAGGATTCCTTCACTAATGCATTGTTCAGTGGATCCCATGTAGGACGCCTCAATATTACTTTTCATTTGAGTATACCATGTTGGATTCCTACATGTTTCTTTAGAGATATGGATACCAAGTAGGATTCTTTCATTTATTCATAGACATTTAGGACCCCATGTAGAATTCCTCTAATACCTTATATCTAAAGATCTCAAGTAGGATGACTTCTCTTATGCATGGACCTTGATGATCCTGTGTAGAATTCAACCCTTACCTTACAGCTATAGATACCAAGTACGATTTCTTATCTTATGTTTATTCATCAAGGATTACATATAAGATGCCTCTCAGTTTTTGACTTGAGAGACCTAGTGACTGAACAATTTTTTGACCGACCCTATGATAGTATGTCGAATTAGGGAAGAGGTGGCAGTGGGTGTCACCATAGAACCCCTGATGAACCTATAATCCCAAGGGGATTTGGATATAGTATTAATTTTATGAATTAGACCATCCTATATATTCATTTATCCATCAAATATTTATTTTTGATGAAATTATGTTTTCCATATGTGCTTATCGGTTGGTGTTTGTTGATCCTAACATAAGGTGTCATTCTTTCTCTTTGGGATGCTAAAATGTTCTTCCTGGGATCTGTCTTCTACTCCATGTTATTTATTATGTTTATTTTTATACCTAAAGGTACTAAATGTGACCTCTATTTTTAGAATTTATTTTATTATTATTATATTATTGGGATGTCCAGAGGTATTTCCTAGTACCCATCTATTGATCCTACGACTATGATATACAATCTTGGCATCCCTAGTAATGATACTCAAGGAAGATTTTGATCTCCCAAGTGATGAGGATGATTATGATATCCTTTATTTGATATCTTATTAGGATAATTATTATCTCCTTGATCTTATTATACTCATGCATGATTACTCTCTCCCAAGGGATAAGGATGATTACACTATCCATGATCGTTTTCTAGATCGTGGTGGTAGACATGACACTCCTCACCATTGATGTGTATTGTACTTGATAGATGATTATTCTCCCTATGACTTGTGTTATATGGAGGATTATTATACTCTATTTGACCTATTTGTTATGGTAATGATGATTATCCTCCTTAGGATCAGTTACTAGACCGTAGTTTTGGGAATATCATCTCACATCATTGGATATTCAGAATGATTATAATGATCTTGATGATAGAGATGATTTAGATATCCCTTATAAGAGACTCTGTGGGTGTTCAAGGAATTTCACCATTGATTTATCTTTACAAATCACTTAAGGGTTAGACCCTTAGTGTTAATCATAGTTCAAAATGTCATGAAGGCCTATGAATTAGGACAAAGGGCTCAAACGTTGGACTGAATTTATATGGAATAATTGGAATGGAATCTAGCTCAGTGGATATTTATAGTATGTACATATGTACTACTCTGGAATCCTTTTTTTGTAGTGAATAGAGGTGTGTACATGTGAACCCAACAATAGGATAAGTATCCCCCTATGGTGACATATCCTGATCAGAGATATTTCTGATGTTGGTTGAAGTAAGTACTTATAAATTGGGATTAAAAACCTAGATATTGACTTAATTACACATATTTTGAGTGAAAAACTATCCATATCAATTCCCTTTAATAATATTTCCATTTGATCAGGATTATGGACCCAAAGATCAACTACTGTTTGATTTTATGTTATTTCATTCACCTTACTCATGAATATTCATATTTATGTATATATGTATATGTATGGGACTATACCTGTATACACATATAGATATGGACATCTATATGGACACCATACCAATTAACTAGGATTATGGACCCATGGTTTGACAATGGATTCATGTTTATTGTTTTACTTATCTTTTGAGTTGTGTCTCAACTAAGAGGATTAAATTGTTTATGCATGCACTTTTGATTGCATATTTTATAGGTTCATCATTGGGGTGTCCAATTAATATTATTTCTCACCGATGCATGTGCACCTTAGTGTATATGTAAACCTTTTTTATGATTTTTATGTTGATCATAGTTTCATGGTGGATAGGTTTGAGGCCCTGATTTTTTTGTTTGTGAGAAGCTACTCGTGTGGGTTCTTCTGACCGAGATGGTGTAGTTTAACAGTACTTTGGAGTCTGGGTTTATGGTCTAGTTTTGAGTTTGTTATAGAAACCTATAATTTATTTTGGTTTCTTTTTTACTCATTCATTGGTATGGTTGGCTTAGTGTGGGACCAGTGTTGTATGTATGGCATAGTTGTTCAAGATTTTATATATTTATTCATTTATTATTATAGAATCATATATTTCAATATATTTAATAATTAAAAACTCATTTTATTTATTGTTTTTTATGACAAAAATCTATTTCGGTTGTTTTCTCACTCTACTATGAGGGAATAGTCTCCACACAATCCCACCATAGGCCCTCGTTGCTAGTCGGCAGCCTCTGGACTACAAGGAGTCATTCTTGAGGCCTTAAAACAATCTGAATCAGAGCACCATTTTACTTGAATGCAGATAGGGTCATTAAAAAGTTGTATTAGATGTTGTTTTTTCTTGGTCTTTACTATTTGAGATATTGTAGATAGGAGTATTATGAATTTTCAGAACCTATGACGGATATCGGACCAGTGCATCGAGAACACTTTTTATGATAAGATGTCCTGCTTTCCAATGGTATGGGAATGTTGTTTTGATCTACAATTTTATGGGTGTATATTATTTTCACCATGAGAAACGTAAATTTTTTGTATATGTTATTATTAAATATGGATTTTCGGTCCATGGACATTGGAAAGAGGCCAGTGATGGATTTTGACTATAGGCTGAAAAATTCTTGAGGTGACTCATGCATCATGTTTTTCATGTAGGATTCATATCACATAGGCCTTCTAGTGTGTGTTTTTACAAATGATTGAGGCATATTAAATAGTGCCAACTTATATATATATATATCAATATGATGGTGACTTATGTGGATATTTATTGAGGTATTTTTTTTGAGGTAGATGAATCAGTCCTCATGCACGAGAGGTGAAGTTACCCTTGTAGGTCGATATAGAACATGAATCCTCTCCATTATGCCCCTTGTAGGCTGTCATTTTTCAGGTCATGGTTATCTAATTGAATAAATGATTGTGATGTTGATTTTTACCCTTTATATTTCACATAAACTAGACCTCCATGGGGTATTACTATATAATAATTCCCAAAGAGTTTCAATCCAGTATCTATTCTACATTATTTTCATGTACTCTAGGGAGTATTTCACTACATGGATTATTAATGAGGATCAGTCCCTTATAAGCTAGGTTTTTTTGTTGATGCTTGTAGGTCATTGTGATCTTTACCTTCCTTGAAGAGGTTTTTTCACTTGGGATAGGTGGTTAGACCTTGTGACCTAGTTTTTAGACTTGATATATTGGTCAAGGTGGGAGTTCCTGAGGCTCTTAGTTTTGACTCTGAACCTTTTAGGTTGATTTCAATTTTGTTCAAGGAAATCCTATATGAGATAGGATAAACTATGATTTCTGATCACTTTTTAGGCAGTGATCTTTATTTTATGCTCGTTTTGAGATCGATTCATAGTAGGTTATCGAGTTTTATGATATGGTAATGTTGATTCATTCAACATTTGACAACGAAAATATGGTGATTTGATATCAAGATTGGCTTTGATGGAAATGATTTTTTGGGTTCCTAGACCGATCAACTAGTTTTCCATTGTTACTAATGTAGTCTAATTTCTGGTATATTCTCATGACTAGAATGACGTCATATGACTTGAGATCAAGGTAATAAATTGTTTCATGAGTGAGGTGCTAGATTTTTAAGAGGAGTTCCAAGGGAGCATATGGATCAATGTGAGTGATGTGTCGTGTAGCATGACCAACTTATCCTTGTGGTGGATGACTCACCTGAGTATGAGTTGAGTGTTAAATGTATACATTGGTTGGGTGTTGTTTCATTTTAATCTAAATCAGTGAGTGGTTGGGTGTGATTCGAGGACCGATGGTTTCAAGAGTCATTATGGCCGTGGTTGTTGGGAGTTGTCATTCAATGAGAAATGTCCCTCTATGGTAGAGGTGATATTGGAAGTGAATGGGTTACCATTAGATATATGAACCATGGTTAAATCCCATCTAGATATTGATAAGATGTGATTGTGGCTCAGAGAGAGTTATACTCAGCTTTATCTATAATCTTAGTGTACTTTTATTAGAGATAATCATTCTCAATATGGACATTGTCTTGAGTATGCTAAGAGAGTGTCAACTTTATATTGATATCCTTTTATTTTCAAATGTCCTTCATTTTTGGTTGGTGGAATTTGTTTAGGTTTTTAACTTGGAGTGGAATAAGGTAATCCATATGATGGGAAGTTCCAAACTAGTAATAGTTAAACATATTTTATGTAGGAAAAAATTGTGGATTCTACGAGGCTGGTCATTGGAAAGTCTAAATATCGTGTTGTGTAGATGCTCATGGTGATATAATTACTACTATTTTTTACCACTAGTCTTCTTGGGGATGAGAATTTTTATAGTGGGGATATTTTACAATCCCTGTTTTTTGTACTGGAATTCTGAGTAGAAATTTTAATTTTATTATTTCAAATACTTTTAATTGATAAAGTTTTAATTTTCCTCTAGAATATTATGATAGAAAATTTTTATGACCACTATGTGGGTCCAAAAATATTATTTTTACCCTAGGAAAAGAGATTGGTGGAATTCCAAGTTGTTCGAGTTTTAGCAGAATAATTAATATTTTATATTTGTTAAATTAAATATTCATATATTAAAATAGTTTAGTTTTGTCATATATTCTAAATAGAGTTTCATAATTAATTTATATATCCCCTATAGAGTTTAGAATGGGGGATTTTTTCTTTGGCAGGCTATAAAATCGAGTTAGGCACCGGGGCCATCCTGATACCCTTTTTTGTTTTCTTTGGTTCTTTCATTTCTTTTTCTATTTATATTTTCTTCTTTTCCTAGTCTATTTTTTCACATTGATAGGGATCAAAATTTTTATATCTGAGAGAGGAAATGATTGAGGTAAGAGAGAGAAGAAGGGGGGTGGAGAGGGAGGTACTTTCGCATGGCTCGGGACACACCAAATCATCATGCAACTACTATAGACCACAGAAAAAGGTAAAGCTTCAGAGAATTATTCCCAAAGGTAGACAATTTTATTTTATTTAATAAATCCTCATATATTTATCATTTTCATGATTAAATCCATTTATTTTCTTTCTCATTCCACCATGTGTCCCGATCAACATTTTTTCTATGAAAATGGGGGTTTCATAGCAATTTGAGTTTTTTCCGTTCTAGAAAACCCATTTACATGGAATGTGCTCTGGGGAGAAATGGTGTGTGTTCTTACTTTTTGGGGAAGATAATGTTTTCGAAGTACACACCACGTAAAAGGGTTTACACACCATGTAATTGGACTCAAACATGCAGTCGAGTACCCATCTAGGCTACACATGTGGGGATACTTGCTCATGTTGAGTACATGTCCAGACCCCATGTGGGTCGCACATCATGTAGAAGTACATAGCTTGGTCAAGTACATGGACATTAAATTTGAGGGACTTGGACAGGTACCCCATGTGTGGTAAATGCTGTGTACCCATCAAACATCCCTTATACTTGGTATTTATATGATTGGTATAGGTATGAGTACACACCCTAGTGGGGCCTTGAGGAAACATGTCATGTACCAGAGTACACACGCCATGTACTACTACTTTTCTACACTTTGAGAGTTTTTCATTTATTTTCACAATAAATTCATAATTGAACCCTTTATTAGTCCATTATGAGTAGTTTTACATGTACATTTTCATGTTTAATCCCTTGTGGTGTTTTTAGAACACCTAGGTGGAATTTACCAATTATTATAATTAGAAAGGTTCTTCCTCTGATAATTGAATTTAGTTGTCTTATGAGTGTGTGATCCCTATATTTGATGGTCCATTAACTATATCCATTGAAAAATTACATTTCATTTTTTTCCTTTGAGAATGTCTCACTTGTGAGATGTTCCCTTATGAGCTAATAGGCGATGAGTTTATTTGTTCTGATGTTCCCTTATATGATTTTTATATTCACATTTTGACCAAATGGGTCCCTTTATTGATGTCTCTACCTTCACATATGGTTATTGGGTATCCCTCGAGGAATTCCTTTTCTTATTAGTATATCATGGGAACCCCATGTAGGATCCTTTTACCTGTGTACCATTCCATGTATGCCATGTAGGACTCTTCCACCTTAATATAAGGTTATAGAGGGTCTTTTGTAGGATTCCTTCACCAATGTGTTGTTCTTAGGATCCCGTGTAGGATGACTCAATATTTCATATCATTCGAGGAAACCATATAGGATTCATCCATTTTTTCTTTATAGTTAAGGACCCAAATTAGGATTCCTTAGATGATACATCGACCTTGATGATCCTGTGTAAGATTCATCCCTTACCTTACATCTAAGTATGCGGAGTAAAAAGCCTTCTTTTATGCATGGACATTGAGGATTATGTGTAGGATTCCACCATTACCTTACAACTAAGGATCCTGAGTAGGATTCCATCACTTATGTGTATACCTCAAGGATCCCAAGTAGGATTCCTCTTAGTGTTTTATTTGAGGGACCGAATGGGTTCCTCATAGTTTAATTGACCCTGAGTTAGTACATTGGGTTTTGGTAGAGGTGGCATTGAGTGTCACCTTATAACCTATGTTGAACATGAAGGCCCATGTGTCTATGGTTGTTTTTTTTTGTTTTATGTGTTTTTAAAACCTCACTCTTTGTTTATCCTTCACATGTTTATGATCGATTAAACGATGTTTACTAGAGTTGTTTCCAAGTTAGTGTTTATTGAGCCTAACGTGAGGTGTCTTTATTTTTCTTTGGGATTATAGAACATTCTACTTGGGATCTTTATTTTGATCCATATTAATTATTATGTTTATTTGGATACCCATAGGTACTACATGGGATTTGGTTGTTGAGCCTACATTTTTTATAATATTATTGGGGTGTCTATATGTGTTTCTATGTATGCAGTTGTCGAGCCTACAACTATTATATATGGGCTTGGTATCCCTACAGATGATACATTATGATGATTCTCCTATCTAGAGTGATAAGGATGGATCTTCTCTCCTTTGTTTGACATATAATAAATATGATTACACACTCCTCAATTTGATTATACTCTTAGATTATTACACTCTCTCTAGGTATATGGAAGATTTTGATCTCAAATATCATTTGTTAGATCACAGTGGTTGGAATGGCACTCCTCACTATTAATGTGACTTGTACTCGATGAATTATTACACTCTCCTCAACTTTTGGTATATAGAGGATGATTACGATCTCCCTGTCCTATTTATAATGGAAGGGATGATTTCTCTCTCCCTAATAAGTTACATTTTTTCAGTATTGGGTTTTGGAATCTCATATTGTTAAATACCGATAAATATTATAATATTTTGGATGATAGGGATGATTAATATATTCCTTATTTGAGACTCTAGGTGTGGGCATGGCATGTAACCATTGAGTTTTCCAAACATATTTCCTATGGATCAGACCCGTAAGGTTCATCTGAGTATGGAAAGTTTATACTGCCTATAAATCCGGTCCTAGGGTTCATACATTGGATTGAATTTACATGGCATGAGAACCATGGAGTCATGTTTAGTGACCATTTACATGTCATTCATATGTACTTACATATAATCCTTCTTTACAATTACAAGAGGTGTGTATGGGTGAAACCAAGAGTAGGAAGAGTATCCCTCTATGGCGAAGTATCTTTCTCAAATATATTTCTAATGTTGGATGAAGCAGGTACTTATTGATTGGGATTATGGACCCATAGATCAAATTAAATATATATGGCTTGAGTGGAATGACTTCCAACTCAATACCCTTGCACAATATGTTTAGGTAATCAGGATTATTGACCTAAGGATCGACTTCTGATAAGTTTTATGTTATTTCCTTCACCTTACTCATGGATGTTCCTAATTATGTATATATGTACAGGTATGGGGCTGTATATATATATGCATATATATATGGACATCCATGGTGGTAATTTTTCCAGTTGATCTTGATTAGCGGCCCAGGGTATGACTGTGGTTTCACGATTATTGGTTTTATATATCATTTTAGTTGTGTCTCAACAAGGCTAAGCATATTGTTTCTAGATGCACTATTGACAACATATTTTATAGCCTCATCTTTGGGGTGGCCTACTGAGATTTTTTTTCACCCTAGAATGTACACCTGAAAATACTTGTAAACTATATGTTTTCTTTTGAGGTTGAGCATAGTTGCATGGTGGTTTGGGATCAGGCCTTGAGTTGTTTGTTTAAGTATAGATACTCGTGTTGGTACTTCTGATCTGACTAGTGCAGTTCGTCGATGGTAAGAGACTGGGTATGTGGTCTGGTTCATAGTTAGTAGTAGATACTTTTACTTTATTTCTGTTTATTTTTTACTCTTTTATATGTATGGTCGGTCCAGTGGGAGACTAATGTTGTATGTATGACATAGCTCTTTGCGCTTTTATAGATTTTTGATTTATTATTAAAAATATTCTATTTCGATTTATTTATTGATTCTCCACACAATTTATTTAATGTTGTGTATGATAATTATCAATTTATGATGTTCACTCAAAATGATATGAGGGCATAGTCTCGCTACTGTCACACCTTATGCGCTTGATCCTAGTCTTCAGCCTCCGACATACAGGGAGGCATGGTTGAGGCCTCATAACCAACAGGCTCGGAGCACCGTTTTAGTGTCATATGGGTTGGAATGTTACATTATGGTTATTAGAGTTTTTATAATTTTTTGGGTTTTTAAATGGGTTTTATAGTTTTTTGTGGGTTTAGGGTTTTAATGTGTTTTAGTGTTTATTTTGGTTTTAGGGGTTTTAGGGATGTTTTAGGGTTTTATAAATTTTAGCATTATTAGGTTTTTGTAAGGCAAAAAGATATATATATCAAAGGAATTAGTGTTTTTATGTTTTTGGGGGTTTTAATTTATTTTAGGGTTTTAATGTTTTTTAGGGTTTTTTGGTATTTATGGGGTTTTATGTTTTTATGGTATGATTGGAATTTTGAAGTCCTTTATTTATTTTTAGGGTTTTTACTGATTTTGAGGGTGTTTAGGGATTTATGATTTTTGTGGGTTTTAGTTTTTTAGATTTTGTAGTGTTTTAATTTTTTGTAGTGTTTTAACATTTTTATGGGTTTAACAAGTTTTAATATTTTATATTGCTCTTTTAGATTTTTATGGGTTTTATGGTTTTTATGAATTTAGGGGATTTTATGGTATTGTATTTTTATGGAATTTTAGGGGTTTTAGTGGTTTAATATTTTTTAGGGTTTTTGATATTTTCATAGGGTTTTTTAGGGTTTTTAGGGTTTTTATGTTTTTAGGGATTTTTAGGTATTTTTAGGATTTTTATGGTTTTTATGTTTTTTATAATTTTTAGGAATTTTGAGGATTTATAAAGTTAATATGTTTATTTAGAATTTTTATGTTTTTAGGGGTTTTCTATGTTTATTAGTGTTTAATGATTTCTTATGGTTTTTATATTTCCTTACATTTTTAGGGATTTTATGTCATTTTTAATATTTTTTATGGTTTTTGGGGATTTTTTGGGATTTTAGTTGTTTTTAGGATTTATATTGATTATTATGTTTTTTTATGGGTTTTAATTTTTTTTCAGTTTTTAAGGTTTTTAAGGGTTTTAGGGATTTATGTTTTTTCAATATATTTAGGGATTTTTATGAGTTTTTAACTATTTTTCAGAATTTTAGGTTTATTAGGGATTTATAGGGTTTTTCTGGTTTTTT
The DNA here is from genome assembly GCA_963277665.1 of Viscum album. NCBI lineage: Eukaryota > Viridiplantae > Streptophyta > Magnoliopsida > Santalales > Viscaceae > Viscum > Viscum album. The sequence continues at coordinate 231,390,877 of OY728157.1, read as the reverse complement.
AAGGGTTGTTGGGGTTTTAAATACAGTGTTTTAGTTCTTTGTGTTTTAATGATTTTTATATTATTTAACTTTTTTATGCATTTTATGGATTTTTATATTTATTAGTGGGTTTAGTGTTTTTTTGTTTTAGGTTTTTTAAGGATTTAGGGGTTCTTAATAGATTTTAGAGGTTTCATAGCCTTTTATGGGTTTTTAAGTGTTTTAGCATTTTTCTAGTTTTTAGTGAATTTATGTTTTTTAGGTTTTAAGGTTTTTTTAATGTTTTGGATGATCTTTAGGGTTTTTACATGTTTAGGGTTCTTTAGGGTTTTTTAGGATTTCATGTATTTTTAATGATTTATGAATCCTGAGGTTTCTAGTGTTTTTTTGGGGTGTTTTAGAATTTTAATGTTTTATGGATTTTAGGTGTTTTAGGTGTTTAATGTTTTATTCTAGGTTTTCAGAGATTTTTATATTTTTTACATTTTAGGGATTTTTTAGGCTTTTAATGATTTTTTTTGTTTGATGGATTTTGATGGTTTTTAGGGTTTTTATTGTTTTACGGGTTTATGATTTTTTTTGAGTTTTTTTTGGGGGTTTTATGGTTTTTATAGTATTTTTACATTTTTTGGGGTTTAAATGATATTTTTTAGTGGATTTTAGGGGTTTTATGGGATTTTATATTTTTATATTTTGGGATGTTTATATGGTTCTTAAGGGTATTAAGGTCTTTTTAAGGTTTTAGGGTTTTCACGTTTTTTGGTTTTGTAAGGGTTTTAAGTAATTTTATTTTTTATGGTTTTATTAAGGATTTTTAGGGGTTTAGGGTCTTTTATGTTTTTAGGAATTTTTATCACTTTTTAGGATTTGATTGTTTATAGGTATTTAGATATTTTGAGGGGTTTTAGGGGTTTTCAAGTTTTTTATTTTTTTGGGGTTTTAGGGTTTTTTAGAGTTTTTTTTAATATTTTTAAGGTTTTAATGGGATTTCAGAGTGTTTAGTGGTTATTAGGGTCTTTATATGTTTTTAGTGTTTCTATGGTTTTTTGGTGGTCTTATTTTTTATTTCAAGTTTTTCATATTTTTTGGGATTTTTTATTTTTTAGAATTTATATGGATTTTTAGGGGTTTTAGGGATTTTGAGTATTTTATGGTTCTTTAAGTGTTTTAGGGTAATCTAGTTTTAAGTGTTTTATGATTTTTAATGAATTTAGGTGTTTTATTTTTTTTATGGTTCTTATGGTTTTTAGGGAATTTCTTCGGGTTTTGAGATTTTTTATAAATTTTTTTCATTTTTACATTTTTAAGGGATTTTATGTTTTTAAGTAATTCTTAGGGAGTGATGGGAGTTTTTATGTTTTTATATATTTTTAGATATTTTTATGAATTTTATGGTTTTGAGGTTTTTATGTATTCTTAGTTTTTGAATATTTTTTAGGGTTTCAAGTATTTTTAGCGTTTTTAGGTTTTTAAAGGTTTTGGTGATTTTTGGTTTTTAATGTTTTCTTATTAGTTTTATGGGTTTTTATGGTTTTTTATGTTTTTAGGGATCTTGAGTGAATTTTATGATATTTATGGGGTTTTAATGTTTAATTTTTTTTGGGATCGTTGTAATTTTTCTTGTTTTTTGGGGTTTAGCATTTTTTGATTATTTTGGGCTTCTAAGGTTTTTAGTGTTTTTAATGTTTTAGGGGTCTAAAGGGTGTTTATATTTTTTTACAAGGTTTTTATGGGTTCTTCTGGTTTTATGGTTTTTTAATATTTTTAAAGGATTTTATTGTTTTAGGGTATTTTTAGTTTTTATGTGTTTTAATATTTATTAAGGATTTTAACAACCTTTAGTTTTTTATGGTTTTAATTTGGTTTTCATTATTTTTGGGGTTTTCTAAAATTTTAGGGATTTTTACGGATTTTTTATGATTTCTTTCAGTTTTATGGGGTTTCAGGTATTTTAATTCTTTTTCAAGGTTTAAGTGTTTCTTGGGGTTTTTATCCATTTTAAGGTTTTCAAGGGTTTTATGTGTTTGATGTGTTTTTAGGTTTCTCGGTTTTTCATTGGTTTTCTTTGGGTTCTTACAGTTTTTATGTTTTTAGCGATTGGTTTTTTTTATTTTTACGATTTTTATGGTTTTAATGTTTTTAGGGATTTTGATAGTTTTTAGGGTTTTTAGGGGTTTATGGGTTTTAAGTGTTTTAAGGTTTTAAGGAATTTTTGTGTTTTATAACATTTTTAGGAGTTTGATGGGTTTCTATATTTTTTAGTGGGATTTATTAATTTTATGGGTTTTTATGGGTTTTTATTTTTTTTAGGGTCTTTTATGGATTTAGATGCTTTAGGGTTTTTGGGGTCTTTTTAGAGTATTTTGGGCATTTAGCATTATTTATGATTATCAACGGGATTAAGTGTGTTTAATTTTTTAGGTTTATCTTAGAGTTTTTAGGGTTTTAGGTTATTTTTGTCTTTAGGAATTTTTATCTATTTTATAAGAATTTTATAGTTGTTTTGGGTTTGTAGGGATTTTGAGGGTTTTTAATGTTTTTACGGGCTTTGGGGTTTTTAGGGATTTTAGGTTTTTTTAGATTTTTATGATTTATATGAATTTTTAGTGTTTTAAGGTTTTCTTAAGCGTTTTTTTGGAGTTTTAGTTGGTTTTATGTTGTTTTGGATTTTAGGAAATTTTTTATATTTCCATTAGTTTTTAGGGTTCATAAGGATTTTTAGGGTTTAGGGTTTCATAGGGTTTAAAGGTTTTTAGAATTTTTTGGGAGTCTTATTTGATTTTCTTAAGCTTTTCAAGCTTTTTAGTTCTTTTTACCATTTTTTGGGTTTAAATGGTATTTGAGTTTTTTGATTCTTTTTATTTTTTATGGGGTTTTACATATTTTTTTTGAGTTTTAGGGTAATTATGGTGTTATTAGTTTTTAGGGGTTTTTACATTTTTAGTGATTTATAGGGATTTATTTTATTTTTTTTATGATTTATTATGGTTTTTAAGTTTTTTGGGTTTTTCGGTTTTTATGGTTTTAGAGTTTTTAGGGTTTTATTATTTTTTTTGGTTTTAGGGGTTTTTAGGGTTTTTAGGTTTTTATGTTTTCATATGGCCTTTCTGGGGTTTAGGGTTTCTTAGGTTTTTAATGTTTTTAGTGCTTTTAGGATTTTTATGGGTTTCAGGGTTTAAGTGATTTTGGGGTCATTTAGAATTCTAGAGTTCTTAGGGTTTGTATAGTTAATTTTTGGTTTTTTTGAGTTTTTTATTGTTTTTAGGGGTTTTAAGGGTTTTTATAGTTTTAAGTGGGTTTTATGATTTCTATCGAGTTTTAGGTTTTTTTATGGTATTGGGGATTTTAGGGGATTTTAGGGGTTTTAGGGTTTTTTAGGGTTTTTTGTTTTTTTATTGTTAATTTAGTGGTTTATGTTTTTAGGTTTTTACGGTTTTTATAGGTTTTTAATGGTTTTTTCGTTTTTTTATCTTTTTTAGATTTTAGGGATTTTTTAGGGTTTTAGGGTTTTTAGGGTATTAAGGGATTTTGAGGGGTTTTATGTGTTTTATGTTTTTTGTGTTTTTTTTGTTATCATGGGTTTTCAGCATATCTTATTTTTTAGGTTTTCTTAGGGTTTTAAGGTGTTTATCTGTTATTAACATATTGTGTGAATTTTAGTGTTTTTTAGGATTTTTTTGGTTTTTAGGATTTTTTTTGGGTTTATGGTTTTTAGGATTTTTAGGGGTTTTGAGGATTTTTATGGGGTTTTACATTTTTTATGTTAATTATATTTTTTTGTGTTTTTTGGGGTTTTTTGAGTTTTTATAGTTTTTATGGATTTTTTGAGTTTTTTAAATTTCAAGGGGTTAAGAGGGTTTTTGGTGTTTTTAGGTGTTTTATGGGGTTTTTGGGTTTTTATTGGGGTTTTGGGTTTTGGGGGTTTTATGGGGTTTTATGGTTCTAAGTGGTTTTTAGGGGTTTTAGCATCTTTTAGGGTTTTATCCTTGGTAGTGTTTTTTAGGTATTTTGGGGTTTTAAGAATTTTTTTCTCATTATGGTTTTCATAAGGTTTTTAGGTTTTTAGGTTTTTTTAGTTTGTGCAGGCATAAAGTCCATTAGAAATGTAGTGGATAAGGAGCAATTTTCAGTGAAAGTGGTTGGGAAAGTGAAGTATACTGGACCTACAAAGACCAAAGATGGTTATGCACAAAAGGAGGAGCAGTGGAGGCCACAAGACATGACGGTTGGGCCGGTTTTCAATCACCTAAGGAGTGATATTGGTATCGAGAAGGAATTTACAATGAATGATATTGTGCCACACTGTTCATCATGGACAGAACATGTGAATGAGGATAATTTGGAATCTTTGCTTCTTAGGATGGTGCAATATTTGGATCTTTGGATGTCAGTGCTAAAGAGTTTCAGGGGCAGAAAGATGTTGATGGAGGTGTGATAATCTATTTTTCCACTCATAATTTCTTTCATGAATTGGAGTTTGAGATGAACCCTCGTGATGAGGGAGGTACTCCAATGAATGAAGGTTGCAATAAGGATGTAGTGACCGGTGAAGATGCAATGAATAAGGGGGTTCATGATGATCATGATTTTGTGGAACAACCACATTACCTAGATAATATTGATATGAACAATAATTTTCAGCATGAGTGGGGAGCGAATGCAGGTTACCATGAACTGCATAACACTGTAAAATTGGGGGAAATCTCTGATAGTGGCAAGGAAAATGTCAGTAGCCTGGTCCGACCATCATAAAGTGACATTGTTCAGGGTTGGAATAAGAAGGTTCCTGAGAATAATGGATCCATGTCTTCCCCAACACGAAGAAGGATAAAGAGAGACTATTTTTATCTACTAAATGCAGTACCTACATGGTCTTCTGTCAGGAAAAAAGGTGGGGCAACATCTGGCTTGACAAAGTGTATGCAGTCTTCTAATGAGTTTATATATTTGGAAAAGTCGAATATTAGAAGGAAGTATGCCAAGATTCTAAAGCATTATGAAATCTCAAATATGGAATCAGCTAATGCAGAGGAATTAATCTATCATGAATGTGGTGACGGGTATGATTTTTAGGATATATAGTTGTTTTTTCAACTCTATGGTTTTTTCTTAGTGTTTTTTTCTTTTATTTTAATAAATGGTCAGTGGATTTTCCTTTGACTGAGCTTTTCTAGTATTAGGGTTTTTATATGCTTTGAGGGGTTTTATAGATTTTAGGATTTTTTGGGTTTTTAGTGGTTTTATAATTTTTTTTGTTTTCAAGGGGTTATATGTGTTTTTATCTTTTACGTTTTTATTAAGATTTTTATAGGTTTTAGGGTTTTCTGTTTTTAGTGTTTCTAATGATTTTTTTTTGTTTTTTGGTTTTTAGGGTTTTTATTGTTTTTTAGGATTTTTAGAGTCTTTAGGGGTTTAGGGTTTTTTAAATGTTTTTTTTTTGTTATTTTCATGAATTTTTTAGTAATTTGTATTTTTTTGGTTTTTTATAGATTTTAATGTTTTTAGGTTTTTAAAGGGGTTTTATAATTTTAATGAGATTTTAGGATTAGTACGTATTTTTGGGATTTATGTGGTTTTTAGGTTGTTTTGGTATCTTATGGTGTTCTACGGGTTTTGTAGTTTTATAGGTTTTATGTTTTTACAGGTTTTAGTGTTTATATGTTTTTATGATTTTATTTGGTTTATTATGTCTATTTAATTTTTTGTTATTTTTCTTGGTTTTTAGGAATTTTACCATTTTTAGAGATTTTGAGGCCTTTTAGGATTTTTAGGGTTTTTTTGTTTTTAGAATTTTTTGGTTTTTAGGGGTTTTAAGTGTTTTTAGGTTTTTAGGGTATTCTTAGAGGTTTTTAGAGTTATTATAGTTTATTTATTTTTATGGATTTTTAGGGAGTTTTACTGATTTTTTAGGATTTTTATGGGTTTCATGGTTATTAAGTATTTTGAGGGGGTCTAGGGTTTATGGGTTTTTTGGGTTTTCATAATTTATTAGGTTTTTATGGGTTTAATATGTTTTTAGTTTTTGATGGTTTTCTTAGGGGTTTTCATGGATTTTAGTGTCTTTTAAGTTTCTAATTTTCATTTTGGAATTTTTATGAATTTTATGGTTTTAGGGTTTTTATAAATTTTTAGGTTTTTTAGATTTTTTTAGGATTTCAAGTGTTTTTAGCATTTTTAGGTTTTTAAGGGTTTATTTTATTTTATGTTTTTTAATGTTTTCTTATCTGTTTTTTTGCATTTTTTGGGGTTCTTTATGTTTTTAGGGATTTTGAGTGAATTATAATATTTTTATGTGGTTTATGGTTTAATGTTTATTAGGCTTTTTATGATTTTTATTATTTTTTGGGATTTAGGGTATTTTGAGTATTTTGGGTTTCTAAGGTTTTTATAGTTTTTTACATTTTTAGGGGTCTAAAGGGTTTTTCAAATACTTACTAGGTTTTTATGGGACTTTTAGGTTTTGTGGGTTTTTATATTTTTTGGGATTTTATTGTTTTTAGGGTTTTTAGAGTTTTAATGATTTTTTAAGGGTTTTAAGAACCTTTGGGTTTTCATGGATTTGTTATGGTTTTTGATATTTTTGGGGTTTTATTCATTTTTAAGGATTTTAAGGATTTTTTATTATTTTTATGGTTTTTAAGGGTTTTAGAGATTTTGATTATTTTTAGGGGTTTAACTGTTTTTTTGTATAGCGTTTTTAATGTTTTTAGGGGTTTATATGTTTTTTTATTTTTATGTTATTATTTAGGATTCTTAGGGTTATTATGGTTTTTACATTTTTAGGGATTTTTTTTTACCTCTTACAAATTTTATAGTTTTTATGGTTTTTAGGGATTTTAAGATTTTTATGGGTTTTGGGTGTTTTAGGGGTTTTAAGTGTTTTTAAGTGTTTTTGGGTTTTTTTAAAATTTTAGGTTCTTAAGGATTTTTAGTGTTTTATAACATTTTTTGCGGTTTAATGGGTTTCTATATTTTTTTTATTTGTATTTAGAGGTTATAAGGGTTTTATGGGTTTTTATTTTTTAGTGTTTTTCTATGGTTTTATATGTTTTAGGGTTTTTAGGGTGTTTTAGGGTATTTAGGGATTTTAACATTAATTAAGGTTTTCAATCGGATTATGTGTTTTAATTTTTTTAGGATCGTCTTATAGTTTTTATGATTTTTAGGTTTTTTATGTTTTTAGGAATTTTTAGCCATTTTTTATAAATTTTATTGTTTTTTAGGATTTTTAGCGATTTTGAGTGTTTTTAGCATTTTTAGGGGGCTTTGGGTTTTTATGGATTTTATCTTTCTTTATATTTTTAGGGTTTATACGAGTTTTTCTGTTTTTAAGGTTTGTTAAGTGTTTTTCATGTTTTTAGTGGTTTTTATGTTTTTTTTTGGAAAATTTTGAATTTTTCAAAGTTTTTAGGGTTATTTGGGATTTTTATGGGTTATCGTTTATTATTGTTTTTAGGTATTTAGCATTTTTTGGGGGTTGTATTTGAGTTTCTTATGATTTTCAATGTTTTTAGTGTTTTTAACATTTTTGTGGGTTCAAATGGTATATAGTGTTTTTATTATTTATTTATCGGTTTTATTGGTTTTTAGGGGTTTTTACGGGTTTTAGGGATATTTTGGTTTTAGTGTTTTTAAGGGTTTTACATTTTTTTTATTGATTGGTTTTTTTAATAATTTTTATGATTTATTATGGTTTTTATAGATTTTGACGGTTTTTAGTGGTTTAGGTTTTTATGGTTTAGAGTATTTAGGGTTTTAGTGTTTTTTTGGTTTTAGGGGTTTTTAGAGTTTTTAGGTTTTTAGGTTTTCATATGGTTTTTCTATGGTTTATGGGTTTCTATGTATATAATAATTTTAGTGCATTTATTATTTTTATGGGTTTCATGGTTTTAAGGATGTTGGGGTCTTTTAGCATTTTAGGGTTTTAGGTTTTTTATGGTTAATTTTGGGTTTTTTATAGTTTTTTAATGTTATTCAGTGTTTTAAGGGTTTTATAGTTTTATGTGGGTTTTATGATTTTTATCGAGTTTTTGGGTTTTTTATTATTTTATAGTTTTTAGGGTGCGTTAGGGTTTTTATTATTTTTAGGTAATTCAGGGGTTTGGGTTTTTAGGTTTTGAAGGTTTTCCAAGGTTTTTTCTTATTTTTTAGGGGTTTTTTTACCCTTTTTAGGATTTTTAGGGATTTTTAGGGTTTTGGGGGTTTTAGGGGTTTTAGGGTTTTTAGGGATTTTGAGGGGTTTTGGGGTTTTAGGGTTTTAAGTGTTTTATAGTTTTTAAGGATTTTTATCACTTAATATTTTAAAGGTTTTCTTAAAGGTTTTTGGGTGTTTATGGGGTTTTTACATATTATATGTTTTTAGTGTTTTTTAGGAATTTTTTTTTGTTTTTGGGATTTTTTTGGGTTTTTTTCTGTTTATGGGTTTTAAGCTTTTTAGTGTTTTTAGGTTATTTAGGGGGGTTTACATTTTATATGTTTATTATTTGTTTTTTGTTATTTGGGGTTTATTTAGTGTTTAGGGGTTTTATGGTTTTTTAGAGTTTTTTTAAATTGCAAGGGGTTAAGAGGGCTTTTATTGTTTTTAGTCTTTTTATGGGGTTTTAGGGTTTTTTGGGTTTTTAGGTTTTTTATGGTTTTTAGTGATTTTTAGGTGGTTTATCACCGTTTAGGGTTTTATCATTTTATCATTTTTTATTTGGGGGTTTTAAAATTTTTTGGGTCATTGAGGTTTCTTTATGGTTTTTAGGTTTTTAGGTTTTTTGTAGTGTGTGTGGGCGCGACATTCATTAGACAAGCAGTGGATGAGGAGAAATCTTCAGAGAATGTGGGTGGGGCAGTGGAGCAGATTGGCCTAAGAGATACCAAATATAGTTATTCTCAAAAGGAGGAGCAACATTGGTTGCCGATCCCGACAGTTTGGTAAGTTTTGATCACCTGATGAATGATCTTGTTATTAAGAAGGCATTAATAGAGAAAAAATATTTTGTCACACAGTTCTTCAGGAAAAAAAGTTGTGAATGAGAATAATTTCGACTCCATTTATTCTGAGGATGGTGCAATATTGTGAGATATAGATGTTGGTGAAGAAGAGTTGTATGGGAAGGAATATGGTGATATAGGTGTGATAATAAATGTTTCCACTGGAAATTGATTTCATTAATTGGAGTATGAGAAGAACTCTCGTGTTGAGGGATGTACTCCAATGAATGAATGTTGCAGTAAGGATACAGTAATGGGTGGAAATGAAATTAATATGGGGGTTTATGATGCTTATGAGTTTGTGGAACAGCAACATTCTCTTGCTATTATTGATATGAACAATCATTTTCAGAAGGAGTAGGGAGCTAATGAGGGTTTCCAAGATGGGAACATCTCTGGAAAATGGGGTGGAAATCCCTGATACTAGCAAGGAAAATGTTGGAAGAATGTTTTGGATTTCTTATAGTAACATTGTTCAAAGTGGGAAGAAGAAGGTTCCCAAGAATGATGAATCCAATTCGTCCCCAACATGAAGAAGGATGAGGAAATACTATTCCAATCTTCCAAACCTGGTGTCTATATGGTCCTCTATCAGAAAGGAAGGCGGGGCAGCCTCTCGCTTGACAAAGGGTATGCAGTCTGCTAAGGAGTTTATAACTTTGCAAAAGATTAATCTTATAAGAAAGTTTGCCATGATTCTAAAGCATTATGAATCCTCAGTGTGGGAATCAGCTACTGTGGAGGAAGCAATCTATCATGGATCTGGTGACGGGTTTTATTTTTATGATATATAGTTTTTTTTTTCTGATCTATAGTGTTTTCTTGGTGTAGTTTTATTTTATTTTAATAAATGGTCAGTTTCTTTTCCTCGAACTGAGCTTCTCTAGTATTATGGGTTTTTATCATCTTTGAGTGGTTTTACAGATTTTAGTGTTTTTATAATTTTTATGGGTTTTAGATTTTGTTTTTTTTCTATGGGTTATATGTTTTTAATGTTTTAAGGTTTTATTAGGGTATTTATGGGTTTTAGGGTTTTATGTTTTTAGTGTTTTTAATGATTTTTTTGGTTTTATGGGTTTTAAGGTTTTTTTAGATTTTTAGTATTTTTAGGGTCATTAGAGGTTTAGGGTTTTTAGTATTTTTTAATTTTATTATTATTTTCATGCTTTTTTTAGTATTTTATTGATTTTTTAGTTTTTTTATAGTTTTTAATGTTCTTTATTATTTTAAAGGGCATTTATAGTTTTTATAGGGTTTTAGGGTTTTTATGGGGTTTTATGGTACGTATGGATTTTTGTGATACTTATGGTTTTTAGGTGGTTTGAATTTTTATGGTGCTTTAGGGGTTTTGTAGGTATATAGCTTTTAGGTTTTTACAGGTTTTTAATGTCTATAATGTCTTAAGCTTTTCTTTGGGATATTATGTCTATTTTAGTTTATTGTAATTTTTTTTCTTTTTAAGGTTTATACTATTTTAATGGATTTTGAGGCCTTTAGGATTTTTAGGGTTTTTATGGTTTTTTTATTTTCATTATTTCTTTATGGGGTTTATGTTTTTTTAGGTTTTTAAGGTATTTTGAAAGATTTTTAGAGTGATTAGATTTTTTTATTTTTTATGGATTTTTAGGGAGTTTTAGGTATTTTTGTAGGATTTTTATGGTCATTATGGTCATTATTTATTTTGAGAGTGTTTTGGGGTGTGTGGGTTTTTTTTGCGTTTTCATAATTTATTAGGTTTTTAGGGGTTTTATGTGTTTTTAGTTTTTTATGGTTTTTGTTGTGGTTGTTCAGGGTATTTTGGATATTTTACATTTTTAGTAATTTTTTTGGGATTTTCTTATATTTTTATGGATTTTAAGGGCTTTAGGGATTTTTTGGTTTGTTAGGGTTTTTAATTTTTTTGGGGATTTTATCGATTTTAAGGGGGTTTTTAGTTTTTAGTGTTTTTATGAATTTTATAGTTTTAAAATTTTTTATTAGTTAAAATGGGTTTTAATATTTTTATTGAATTTTATGATTTTTATGGTGACATATGGTTTTTAAATAATTTTAGGGTTTTTATTGTCTTTTTAGGGGTTTTTATAATTTTTTAGCTTTACCATTGTTTTAAGTGTTTTTAGGTTTTTAAGGTTTTCATATTGGTTTTCAGGGTTATTTATGTTTTATGGGACTGTTATGGTTTTTTAGGTTTTTCATGGTTTTCTATCTTTGTATGGAATTATGTGTTGTTAGGGTTATAAGGGTTTTTAGTGTTGTTATCATTTTTTAGGTTTTTAATGGTTGTAAGTGTTTTTGGGATTTTTATGTTTTCATAGGGTTTCAAGAATGTTAGGAGTTTTATATTTTTAAATAATTTTATGGAATTTCATGTTTGTTTATGGTTTTCATTAATTTTCAGCGTTTTGGGGGGTTTTATTGGTTTTTTGAAGATTTTTGTGTTTTTTTAGATTTTTACAGTTTAACAAGGTTTTAGAGTTTTTAACATTTTTCGGGTTTAAAGGATTTTTATAGTTTTTAGTAGGTTTTAAGATTTTTATGGGTTTTAGGGTCTTTATGGATTTTAAGGGTTTTCTATTTTTTAGGGTCTTTTATGTTTTTTATGTTTTTAGGGGGTTTTAGGTTTTGTAGTGTTTTTAGGTTTTTTAAGTGTTTAATGTGTTTTTATATTTTATAATTTTTAATAGATTCTTTTAGGATTTTAGGTTTTTAGGTATTTTTTTGGTATTTTTTTAGTTTTTATTGCTTTTCGGGGTTTATGGATTGTGTGGGGTTCATGGGAGGTAGGGTTTTTAGGGTTTTTTGAGGGTTTTAGAAAATTTTATGTTTTTAGGCTTTTTAACTGTATTAATGGCTTTTTGATTTTTTAGGGGTTTAATGGGGAATTATGGTTTTTTGGGTTTCTATAGAATTTTAAGGACTTCTTATAATTTTAATGGGTTTCCTAGTTTTTAGGGAATTTGGGGTTTTTAGGGTTCTTATTTTTTTGTTGGATTTTTTGGGATTTTTGAAATGTTGATGGTTTTATATATATATATTTTTTGTTTTTCGATTTAAAGGGTTTGTAGAGATTATATTGGGTTTTTTTGTTATTTGAACATTTTTAATGGTTTTAGGGGTTTTTAGGGTTTTTATAATTTTTTAGGATTTTACGAGGTTATAAGTGTTTTAAAGTATTCTATGGTTTTCATTGGGTTTTTTCAGTGTTTTTATGGTTTCACCATGTTATGGATATTTTTGGGTTTTTTAGGATTTTTATGATTTTTTGTGGTTTTATTGATTTTTTGTGGTTTTAGGGTTTTTAGTGGTTTAGGGTTTTTAGAAGTTATATGTTATTTAGGGTTTATAAGATTTTCTTAGGGGTTCTCATCATTTTGGGGATTTTTTAAATTTTTAGTTATTTTTTAGATTTCATTGGAAATTTATGGTTTTAATGTTTTTATGGATTTTGAGGTTTTTATGGGGGTTTTTGGGTTTTTATGGGTTTTTTAGTTTTTACAGTTTTATAGTTTTTTATCTTTCTAGGGATTTAGTGGGTTTTATAGTTTCTTAGTGGGTTTTTGGGTTATTATAGGTTTTTCGAGGATACATGTGCTTCATTATATTTTAGGTGTTTTAGGGTTTTTAGCATTTTTTTTATTTATGGGTTTTAATTGATTTTTGGATTTTTATGCTTTTTAGTGTATTTCAAGGATTTTAGGGTTTTTAACGAATTTAGGGATTTTTTTGGATTATTACTGTATTTTAGGTTTTTAGGGATTTTCTGGGTTTTTAGGGGGTTTTAGGGTGTTTACTGTTCTTTAGGTTTTTGGGGGTTTTAATTGTTATTAGCTTTGAAATTTTTTCCTAGGGATTTACGGTTGTTTATTATTTTAGGTATTATTAGGGTTTTTTTGAATTTTTTGGGGTTTTTAGGAATTTGAGGGGTTTTAGGGTTTTAGGGCTTTAAGGGTTTTTTATTGTTTTTTGGGGATTTATGTATTTTTTAATTTTTTAGGGTTTTTAAGGTGTTTAGAGTTTTTTATCAATTTTTTGGGGTTTTGAGGGTTTGGGGATTTTTAAGTGGGGATTTACGGGTGGTTATGGTTTTCTTTGTGTTTTATGGTATTAGGGTTTTAGTGTTTTTATGTGTTTTTTGCATTTTTTAAGATTTTAAAGGGTTTTAAGTGTTTTTACATTTTACTGTATTCAAAAAGTTTTTTTAGGGTTTTAAGGGGTTTTTTCAATTTTAAGGAATTTTATTGATATTTTAGGATTTTAATTGTTTTTAGGGTTATATATATATATATTTTTTTTAGGGTCTTTTGAGTTTTATAGTTTCTAGAGTTTTTATCATTTTTTCAGGTTCAATGGGTTTTTATATAATTTTTGGGGTTTTTATGGTTTTTAAAGGTTTTATGGTTTATATTATACTTTATATTTTTAGTGGGTTTTATGTATATTAGGTTTTTAGGGTCTTTTTAGGGTTTTAGTTGTTTTTGCGTTTTTAGGATTTTAGGGGTTTTAATTAATTACTGGGTTTTAAGGTTTTCTTATAGATTTTCTGAATTTTTTGGTGTTTTTATATTTTTATGGTTTTTAGGTATTTTAGGATTTTATTGTTTTTTTAGGGATTTGATTGTTTTTTGAGTTTTTAGGGGGTTTTAGTGGTTTTAGAGTTTTTAGGATTTTAGTGGTTTTATGTGTTTTTACTATTTTAAGGTTTTCTGTGTGTTTTTCTAGGTTTGTAAAGGTTATTACTTTTTTAGGTTTTTTAGGAATTTTTTAGTATTTTTATGGTCTTTTAGGGTTTTTAGGGATTTTAGGGTTTTGGGGTTTTGGGGGGTATTAATAGTTTTTATTATTTTGGGGGGTTTTATGGTTTTTTTGGTTTTTTACATTTTTTTAACATTGTTATGGGTTTAATGTGTTTTTATAGATTTTAGTAGTGTTTTAGGGGGTTTATGTGGTTTTATGTTTTTTAAGTTTTCAATGGGTTTTATGTTTTTTTAGGTTTTAGGGGTTTCAGAGTGTTTTACGGTCTTTAGTGTTTTATGGTTTTAGGGAATTTTAGTATTTTTTTCATTTTAGTGGTTTTCTTAAGTGTTTTTAAGGATTTAATGTTTTTTATGTTTTCAATGATTTTTATTATTTTTATGGTATTTAGGTTTTTGTGAATTTTGAGGGGTTTTAGTATTTTATAGGGTTTTAGGTGTTATTTAGGATTTTTATCATTTTATGGTTTTATGGGTTTGAATTGTTTTTTGGTTTTTAGGGGTTTTTAGGGGTTTTTAGGGGTTTTCATTTTCGGGGATCTTTATGGTTTTTAGTATTTATATGGTTTTTAGGTGTTTTAGGGATTGTGATGGTTATTTATTATTTTTAGGGTAATTATGGGTTTTGGAGTTTTTTTGAGATTTTATGGTTTTATTGGTTTTTAGAGTTTTTTAAATTTATTTAGGGGTTTAATAAGTATTTAGAGTTTTTTTATGGTTTTTATGGTTTTTATGGTATTTAGGGGTTTATAATAATCTTAGTGTTTTATGGTTTGGATGATTTTCATGGATTTTATGGTCTTTTAGGTTCCTTAATATTTTTATCATTTTTAGGTTTTTAGGGGTTTTAGGTGTTTTAGGTTTTTAAGGGTTCCTTAGGGGATATCAGGGTTTTTAGGGTTTTTATGTATTTAGGGATTTTTACTATATTTTTTATAATTTTTTGTGTCATTATGGGTTTTAGTGATTTTGAGGGTTTTAATATGTTTTAGGGGTTTTGTAGGGATTTTATCATTTTTTGGTTTTTATGGGTTTTAAGTGGTTTTAGGAATTTAATATTTTCCTAGTATTTTTTTGGGTTTTAGTGTTTTTAGGTATTTTTACAGTTTTTTAGAATTTTTATAGTTTTTGGGATTTTAGGGTTTTCAGGTATTTTGAGGTGTTTTGGTGTTTTGTAGGGATTTTAGGGGTTTCATGGTTTTTTGGCATTTTTATGAGTTTTTAAAGTTTTTCGATATTAAAATTTTTTTACAGTGTTTAATGGTCTTTAGGTTTTTTATGAGGTTGTAGGGATTTCAATTTTTTAAGGGTTTTATGTGTTTTAGGGGTTTTAAGGGATTTTTTTGGGTTTTAGTGTTCTTTAGGTTTTTGGTGGTTTTAATATATTTAGATTTTTAAGGTCTACTTTGGGGTTTTTTAGGGTTTTCGTTTTTTTACATGTTTTTACGTTTTTAGGTATTTTTTATGTTTTTATGGTTGATTTGGGGTTTTTTGAGATTTTATTAGAATTATGGGTTTTGGTGTTTTTAACATTTTCATGGGTTTAAAATGATTTTATATTTTTTAGTGGATTCTGGTTTTTATGTATTTTTAGGTTTTTAATGTTCTTTTGGTGTACAATGTGTTTAAGGGCTTTTAGGATTTTGGGGTATTTTAGAGTTTTCAGGGGTCTTAGAATTTATAAGTTGTTAGGGCTTTAAATTTCTTTTAGGATTCTAAGTATTTCTTTTGGTTTTTCAACATTTTATCAATTTTTGGGATTTTATGGGATTTTGTGACTTTAATGGTTTTTTTGGGTTTCTAGGGATTTTGAGAGTTTGGGGTTTTTTATGAATTTTTAGGGTTTTAAAATTTTTATATTTTTTTGGGTTTTTATGTGTTTTTATGTTTTTAATTTTTTCTTATGGTTTTAATGGGTTATTAGTTTTTTTACATATTTAGGGATATTTAAAGATTTTTCTAAATTTTTATTATTATTTAGGGTTTTTATGGACATTGGGGTTCTTTTTTGGGATTTTAGGGGTATAATGGTTTTTTCTATTTTTAGCGCTTCTTTTTTATTTTTAGTGGGTTTGATGGTTTTATAGGTTTTTAATATTTTAAGGGGTTTAAAGGGTTATAGTGTCTTTATTAGGGTTTAGGGTTTCTTTTATTTTTATGATTTTTAACGTTTTTAGGGTTTTTATAATTTTATTCATTTTTTTGGGACATTTAGAGTTTTTAGAGTTTTTATTATTTTTCTAGGTTTTTAGGGGTTTTAAGTGTTTTTATGTTTTTACAGTTTTATGATGAATTTGTTAGGTTTTTAGGAGTTTTTTCATTTTAAGGAACTTTTAGGTACTTTTTTAGGATTTTTATTAGTTTTCAAGGATTTTGAGGGGGGGTTTTGAATTTTTAGGGGTTTAGAGTTTTCATAATTTTTATGTTTTCTGCATTTTTATTTGTTTTTTGGTTTTTATGGTTTTATTAGTGCTTTTAGGATTTTATAGGGGGTATAAATTTTTTGGTATTTTAGGGATTTTATAGGATTTTTATTATTGATTAGGGTTTTTAAGGATTTTGAGGGTTTTAGACTTTTAATGTTTTGAAGGTTTTATTAGTTTTTAGAGGTTTTGAGGTTTTTATAGTTTATAATGTTTTTAGTGGTTTGAAGGGTTTTTATATTTTAAAGTGGTTTTAAGGGGTTTGGTGGGTATTAGGGGTTTTTATGGTGTCATGGGTTTTATGGTTTTTATGTGTTTTTAGGTGTTTTAGTATCTTTTTTGGGGGTTTTAGGGATTTAAGTTGTTTTTAGGTTTTTATGGGGTTTAATTATTTTCGGTTTTAAGGAATTTTTGGGTTTTAAGGTGTTTAGAGTTTTATGTTATTCAGTATTTTTTGAGAGTTTTCATATTTTTTTGGTTTTTACGGTTTTTAGCGATTTTTAGTGTTCATAGAAATATTTGGGTTTTTTTGGATTTTTAGAGCTTTTTAGATATTTTATAGGTTTTTAGGGGTTTTAGTGATATTTAGGGTCTTTTGGATTTTTATTGTTTTCATGGTTTTTATTTTTTTGGGTATTAGGTTTTTTATTGAGTTTTAGGGTCTTTAGTGGTTTTTATAGTTTATTATCCTTCTTAGGGGATTAAAGTGTTTTTATATATTATAGTGGGATTTTTGGTTTTTATAGGTTTTAAATGTTTTAAATAATTTTAGGGGTTTTATGGTTTTTACGATATTTTTATGATTTTTTACGGTTTATGGTGATTTTATAATTTTTATTGGTTGTGTGCATTTTTTTAGTTTTAAGGATTTCTTAGTGGTTTTCAGGGCAAGGAAGATGTGATGGAAGGATATTCCCATCCCCCCCCCCCAAATTTATTAGAAATAAAAAAAGAGACACAGCAGACAAGGTAGGGGAGGGGTCAAACGACCCACACCCAAAAACCCTTTAAAACCCACAATGAAAAAGTCCGAAAAAAAGAAAAATCAAAAAGGAAAAATGAAAAGAGAAAAAACACACAAAACATTGCCCAACATCCTGCTTCAACCTTAACAACCAGCATCACCAACACCAATCAGCACCACCATACCAAATTTCCAGCACCCACCACCTCCACATAAGGGAAGTGGTAACCAAAGTCCAGAATCTCACCATCCAACAACTCAATATCCAACCAAAATTCAGCAGCAACTTATGAAGGAACCAATAACAAGCAGAAAACGTCATATAACTACTCAAAATCCAATGACCAACTCTTCTTGACCAGACCGGTTCCAGCATCCCATCAAAATCAGAAACAAAATACCACCCCCACCGATGCCTAAACCAATTCCTCATCATCCACAACTCCTTAAACTCATCATTCAAGGATTTTATGGTTTTTTACATTTTTTGGATTTTAAGGGCTTTTTATGATTTTTTTGATTTTTAGTTTTTTTAGTGATTTTGAACAGTTTTTGGTATTTATGTTATCAAGAATTTTGAAGTTTTAAAGGATTTTACGTTTGTTTAGGTTTTTAATGTTTCCTTAGGTTTTTGTCAAATTTTTTGAAAATTTTAGGAATTGGGCGGGCCTTTTTAGAGTATTTATGGAATTTATAGTTTTTATCTATTTTGAGTGATTTTAGGTTTTTATGTGGTTTTCCATGTTTTAGGGTTATTCTATGTTTTTATAGGTTTTCATATTTTTATAGTTTTTAACATTTGAATGAGTTTAAGGGTGTTTTAGAGTATTTAGTGGTATTAAGGGTTTTAGGGATTTTTATGGGTTTTAGAGGCTTTTAGGGTCTTTATACAATTATTATTTTCATTATAAATTCTTAGGTGTTTAGATGCTTATTGTTTTTTAGGATTTTACGGTTTTCTTTCAGTTTTTAGGGGTTTTGTGGTTTTTTACATTGTAGGTATTTTTTAGACTTTTATGAGGATTTTTATCAGTTCATCTCTTTTTATGGGTTTACTGGGTTTTTTATATTTTATGGTTTTCTTAGGGTTTATTTCAGGATTTTTTTTATTTCGGTATTTTTATGGAATTTTTGGTTTTTTATGGTTTCTACAGCTTTTAGGGGTTTTGTGGGTTTTATTGGTTTCAAGGTTCTATTTGGGGTTTTATGGTTTTTTGAGTTCTTTAGGGGTTTATGGTCTTTAGAGTATTCAAAACATTTTATGGGTTTAAAGGGTTTATATAGTTTTCAGTGGGTTTTTTGGGATTTTAAGGGGATTTATAGGTTTTAAGGTTTTTTAGCGTTTTTCATTTATTTTGTGTTTTAAATTTTTTTATGGTTTTCTTATTGGGTTTTAACAATTTCTACAGTTATTTTATGGTTTTAGGTATAGTTTTGTAATTTTTATGGGTTTTAGTGTTTTTAGAGATTTTGACTGCTTTTAGGGTTTTATGGGTTTTACGGTTTTTATATTTTTTATGTTTTTAGGGGTTTAAAGATATTTTAGGTTTTTATAGTTTTCTTCAGATTTTTATAGTTTTTAGGGTTGTTATGGTTTTTGGGTTTTTATTGATTTTTACGTTTATATATATTTTTTAGGGTATTTAGGGTTTTAATGGTTTTTTATAGTTGTTAGGGTTTTATGGTATTTTTTATTTTTAGTTTTTTAGAGTTTTTTGGGGTTTTATGATTTTTAGAGTGTTTTTATGCTTCTAGTAGTTTAAATGGTTTTTTAAGAATCTTATTTTTGCAGTTTTGTGACTTTTAAGAGTTTTTATAGTATTTATGTGTTTTATGGGATTTAGTTTTTTATTTTTTTGGGGGGGGGGGGGGGGGTTAAGTGTTTCTAGTTTTTAAGGTTTTCTTAGTAATTTTAAAAGTTTTTTGGGTTTTTTATGTTTTCCAATATTTTTAGTGATTTCTGAGGATTTTTATGGTATCTTATGGTTTTATGGGATTTTGGTTGTTTTAGGGTTTTCATGGGTTTTTAAGTTATCTTTGAGCATTTAGGGTTTTAGAGTTTTCTAAAAGCAAATGCATTTTAAAGAGTTTTTATAGATTTTAGTGGTTTCCTAAAATTATTATGGGGTTTCAGGGTTTTTATTGTATTTGGGGGGTTTTTCCATTTTTATGGTTTTTATGTTTTATAGGATTTTAGGGTCTTTATGATTTTTATGTTTTTTGGGGGTTGTACATGTTTTTCATTTATTTAATGTTTTATTAGATGTTTTAATGAATATAAGGTTTTTTAAATTTTTACGGTTTTTAGCATCTTTTCAAATTTTTATGGGATTTTAGGGGTTCTAAAGTTCTTTTAGGGCTTTTAGGATTTTAAGGGGTTCTACGAGTTTTTGGGTTTTTTACTGTTTTTTAGTCTTTTATGGTTTTATTAGTATTTTTTTTAATTTTAGAGTTTCTTATGATTTTAGAGATTTTTAGGGATTTTTTATGTTTTTATATAATGAGGGTTTTTTGGGATATTCGGGTTTTTTATGATTTTTAATCTTTTTAGAATTCTATTGAATTTTTGTATCGTTTTAATGGTTTTCTAGAGTTTTTAATGTTTTTAAGGGTTAATTATTTTTATATTTTTGTGGTTTTTTGGGATTTATGTGGTTTTAATTGGTTTTAGGGGTATTTTTTGTTTTTAATGTATTTATGCTTTTTTTATAGTTTTAGGGTTTTTATAATATTTCAGGTTTTTGGTGTTTCTTTAGTGTTTTTAGCAATTGAAGGTTTTATTATGGGGTTTTAGGAAATTTATGGGTATTTATGTTTTAAGATAATTTTAGGTTTTTTGAGGATTTTAAAGGTTTTAGGGATTTTGAGGGGTTTTATGGTGGTAGGGTTTTTGTGATTTTTTGGGGTTTTTAGGGGTTTTACAGTTTTTAGAGTTTTTACAGTTTTTAGGGGTTTAAAGGGTTTAAAGGGTTATTAATGTTTTTAGTGGTTTTAGGGTTTTTATGAGTTTTTAGGGTTTTAAATTTTTATGGTGGGTTTTAGGGTTTTGAGGGGTTTTAGGGTTTTAGGGTTTTCTGAGTTTTATGGGTTTTTAGGTTTTTGAGGTTTTTATGGTTTTATTAATAATTTTCAAGGATTTTAAGAATTTTCATGTTTTAGGTATTTTAAGGGGCCTCATGGATTTTTATGTCGTTAAATGGTTTTATTTATTTTTGGGGTTTTCTTGTTTTTAGGGTTTTATAGTTTTTATGGTTTTCTTACGATTTTTAGGGATTTTATGGGTTTTTATTTTTTCAGGTTCTAAGGGTTTTGTTGAATTTTTTAGTTTTTTAAGGTTTTTAATAATTTTTAATAGTTTTAGGGGTTTGATGGGTTTTTAATGTTTTAAGTGGGGTTTCAGTGTTTTTATGGATTCTTTAAGGTTTTTATGTTATTAGGATTTGGGGGGGGGGTTTATGTGTTTTTATTTTTCTATGTTTTTCTTATTAGTTTTCAGTTTTTTATGGGTTTTTACATTTTTATGGATTTTAGGGTTATTTTAGGCTTTTTATATTTTATGGTATTTTAGGATTTGGAGGGGTTTTAGGTTTATTGTGGAATTTTTTTTGTTTTTCGGGTTTTGTTTGAGTGTTTTTGGGTTCTATGTTTTTTAATGTTTACTAAATTTTTTGGTGTTTAAATGGGTATAATAGTTTTTATTGTTTTTTTTGGGTTGTATGTGTTTTTAAGGTCTTTTAAGGGGTTTTGGGTTTTTAAGGTTTTTAGGTGTTTTATGGTTTTTAGGGTCTTTTTAGGGTTTTTTAGGTTTCAAAATTTTTAGGTTTTAAGGGGTTTTTAGGATTTTTACAATTTCGAGGTTTTCTTAGGGTTTTACTGATTTTTTGGTATATTATGCTTTTAGGGATTTTTAAGGAACATTTGGATTTTTTTATTTTTTTAAGGTTTTATTAAATTTGATGTTTTAAGGGATTTTTAGGGGTTTTAGGGTTTTCTATGATTCTTTGGTGTTTTATTTTCTTTTTGGATTTTTTTCATAGGGGTTTTTAGAGATTTTAGGATTTTTAACATTTTTAGGGATATTTAGGTCATTTTAGGTTTTTTGGGTTTTTAGTGTTTTTATGAATATTGAGTGTTTTCATGGTTTTTACGGTTTTTGGGTTATTTATGGTCTTGGGGGGTTTTTTAAGTGTTTTAATGGTTTTTTTAGATTTTGTAACATTTATAGAAATTTAAAGGGATCTTCGTGTTTATAGTTTTTAGGGGTTTATGGGGTTTGTGTTATTTTAATGGTTTTTGGGGGTTTTATGGGTTTTAGTGGTTTTTAGTGTTTTAGAGTCTTTTTAAGGTTTTAAGGGGTTTTTTTACTTTTATAGTTTTTAGGGGTTTAATTATTTTAGATTTTTATGATTTTATTATACTTTTTTTAAGGTTTCTGGATTTTTTATGATATTATGGATTTTTTAGGATTTTTTATGATTTATATGGATTTAAGGGTTTTTAGGGATTATGATGGTTTTAGGGGATTTTAGGGTTTTATGGTTTTTGAGGGTTTTAAGGGGTTTTAAGACTATTTAGGTTTTTAAGGTTATCTTTGTTTTTTAGGGATTCAAATGTTTTTTACATTTTTTGGGATTTTAGGGATTTCTTATGATTTTTATGAATTTTTAGATTTTTATGAAATATGAGTGTTTTTATTGTTTTTTTGGGGTTTAGGGTTTTTTTCTAGGGTTTTAGGGTGTTTTTTATTATTTTTAGAAACAAAATTGATATTTAGTGTTTTTAAGTGTTTTAGGGTTTTAATGTTTTCTTATGGTTTTTACGTTTTTAGGGTTTTCTAATGTTTTAGAGATTTTTAGGGTTTCTTTTGTATCCCTATGGAGATTTTTTTTGGGATTCAAATAGTTTTTAGGATTTTAGGGTTTTTATGGGTTTTATTTGGTTTTTATGTTTTTTTTGGATTTTTAGAGATTCTATGTTTTTTAGAGTTTTTTTACTTATTTTAGGGTTCTAAAGGGTTTTTAGAGTTTATAATGGTATTTTCTGGGATTTTTGGGGTTTTACTTTTTAAGGTATAATTGGTTTTAATGGTTATTATGGTTTTTAGGGGTTTCTAGGGTTTTTAAAAGTTTTTTAGTTTTTTAGGGTTTTAAGTGTTCTTAGATTTTTATGGTTTTCATACGGATTTTCAACGATTTTATGATTTTTATGTATTTAGATATTTTTAAGGATTTTTTATGATTTTATGAATTTACTAATTATTAGTTTTTTATGGTTTTTTCCTTTTTTTGAGGTTTTAGGGTTTTTAAGTGTTTTATGTGCCTTTTGGTTTTTAAGGATTTCATATAGTTTTTAGGGTTTATATGTTTTTTAAACATTTTTCAGTTATTTTTATGGGTTTTTATGAATCTTATACGATTTTGGGGTTTTTAGCGAATTTGAAGGGGTGGTTGGGTTTTTTGGAGTTTATGGATTTTTTTGGTTTTAGGGAATTTGAGTTTAATTATCATTTTTATGTTGTTTATAGTTTTTATTTTGTTTAAGGGTTTAAAGGGTATTTAAATTTTTTAATTGGGATTTTAGTTTTTTAATGGATTTTTATTGTTTATTATGGTTTTAGGTGTTTAGGGTTCTTATTTACTTTCAAGGCTTCTCGGGTTTTAGGGTTTTTAGCGTTATTTTGTTTTTAGAGGTCCTAAGTGTTTTTAGTTTTGTAAGGATTCTTAGGGGGTTTTAGGTTTTTTATGGTTTTTTGCATTTTTAGGTATTTTATAGGAATGTTGTAGGTTTTTATGGTTTTTTTTGGGTTTTTTGGGATTTTCAGGATTTTTATTGTTTTTAGGGGATTTAGGGTTTTAATTTTTTTATGTTTTCTTGTGTATATTTGTTTTTAAATTTATATTTTTTTAATATTTTTCAAAGATTTTAATTTTAAATATTTATAGGGATTTTTATGAATTTTTTAATATTTTTATTGGTTTTACGAATTTGTAGGGCTTTTATATTTTTTTTTATCATTTTAGTATTTTTTGGGTATTCTGGTTTTTTATTGTTTTTTTGGGTTTTCATAGATTTTAGTGGTTTTTTTAGAGTTTTATGGGTTACTATGGGTTTTATTGGATACTAAGGTTTTTATAGGGATTAGGGATTATAAGGGTTTATAAGGGTTTTAACATTTTTTAATTTGTTTGGGGTTTTATATGTTTTTAGGTTTTTAAGGATTTCTTAGCGGTTTTTAGATGTTTTAGGTACCTTTATGTTTTTACATATTATAAAGGATTTTTAGGATTTTATGGCCTGCTATGGGTTTTAAGGTTTTTGATGATTTTTAAGGTTTTTAGGGTTTTTGGGGTTTTTTGTATTTTTTATGTTTTTAGGGGTTTTATGTATTTTTAGGTTTTTAAGGATTTCAAAGAATTTCAGGTTTCGTAATGTATTTTTATGATCTAATGGTTTTTATGATTTTTAGGGATTTTGCAGGGTCTTAGGGTTTCTTTGGATTTTTAGATCTTTTTGGGTTTTTTGGGGGATTTGTAGGGTGTTTGTTATGTTTTTTAGCATTTTTAAGGGTTAGAGTTTTTTTTTGGGGTTTAAAAGGATTTTTATAATTATTAGTGGAGTTTTAGGGTTTTTAGTGGTCTCTAAATTTTTTATTGTTTTAGGGGTTTTAGGGGTTGAGTGGTTTTTATTGTTTTTACTTTTTTTATATTTTTATGTGTTTTAATCTTTTTTTGGATTTTATGTTTTTATTAATTGTTTTTAATGATTTTAGAGTTTTTTAAATTTATGGGTTTTCTAGATATAAGTTTGGATTTTATGGTTTTTAGGGTATTAGTGATTTTTATGGTTTTTAGGGTTTTTTCAATTTTTAGGTTTTGATGGGTTTCATGTGTTTTTAGTTTATAAAGGTTTTATTTGGGGTTCATAAGTGTCTTTATGGTTTTTTATATTTTTATTTATTAATAGGAATTTAATGGTTTTTAGGTTTTTTCAATAATTTTTTGGGGTTTAGGATTTATTATGGGTTTATATGTTTTGGAGGGGTTTAAGGGTTTTCTTTTTGTTTATTAGGGTTGTCAAGGGTTATAGAGGTTTTTTTAAACATTTCTAGGTTTTAAAAGGGTTTTTAGATATTTTACTTAATTATAGGGTTTTAATGGGTTTTGGAGGTTTTTAATGGTTTTTTGGGTTTATTGGTTTTAGTGGGTTTTAGGGTATTTTTAGAGATTTTAGTTTTTTTTGTGTTTTTAGAGTTTTTAGTTTTTAATGTGTTTTCTGGATTTTCTAGGTTTTTAGGGCATTTTATGTTTTTAGGGATTTTTAGGTTTTTAGGGAATTTTATGGTTTTTAATGATATTTACGGGTACTCTGGTTTTTTATGGATTTTAACAGTTTTAGAGTTTTTAATGTTTTTACGTGTTTATATTTCTTAGGATTTTTGGTGTTTTATGTGTTTTAAGGTTTTTAAGGTTTTATTATGGTTTTTAGGGGTTTTGGGTTTTTTATATTTTAATAGATTTTTAGAGATTTTTAAGGATTTTATGTGATTTAGAGATTTTTGGGGTTTTGGAGTGTTTTATGGGGGTTTTTATATATTTTTTGTTTCTTTTGTTTTTCTGGTTCTTTGGTTTTTTTGAGTTATTTAGGGTTTTTATGGTTTTTAGGTGTTTTTTATCATTTTTGGGCATTTAATGGGGTTGTACATTTTTTGTGGTTTTTAGGGTTTTTAAGGGTTTATGGGTTTTAGGGTTTTGAGTGGTTTTTATGGGTTTTAGATGATTATTTTAATGGGATTTTAATTTTTTTAGGGTATTTCTAGAAGTTTTAAAAAAATTAGGTTTTTAGGCGTTCTAATGTATGTAAGTATCTAAATTTTTATTATGGTATTTGATTATTTAAACTGTTATTTATTTATTTTTTAATGTTTTTAGTGATTTTTTTTGATTTTTATGATTTTTATGATTTTTATGGGTTTTTAAGGGATTTTAGGGTTTTATGGTTATAGGAATTTTAGTGGTTTTATGGGTTTTGGCATTGTTTGGTTTTTATGGGTTTTATTTGTTTTTAGGATTCATAGATTTCTTAAAGATTTTCACGAATTTCAGGATGTTTATATTTCAAGGTGTTTATGGAATTTTTATGATACATATGGTTGTTAGATTTTTTAACAATTTTTAGGGTTGTCTGATTTTAGGGGTTCAGTGGTTTTTAGTGAATTTTTACCTTGTTTTGGGTTTTTATGGTTTTTATGGTTTTTATTGTTTTTTATCATTTTTATCATTTTTAGGTTTTAGGGGTTTTAGAGTTGTTTTTTTTATGTTTTTCATAGGGAATTTTAGGGTTTTTAGAGTGTTTTATATTTTTAGGTATTTTTAGGGATTTTATATGATTTTTATGGAATTAATGTTTTTATGGATTTTTAGGGGTTTATGGTTTTTAAGGGGTTTATTGGTTTTTTGGTTTTTTGGTTTTTTGGTTTTTTGGTTTTTTGGGTTTTAGGTGTTTTTTTTGAGTTTTTTAGAGATTTTATGTTTTCAAGATTATTTAACATTTCTAGGAATTTAAAAGGGTTTAAGTGTTTGTAGTTATTTTTAGGGTTCATATGGATTTTTGGGGTTTTTAATGTTTTTTGGTATTTTTATAGTTTTAGGGGGTTAGGTTATTTCAAGGGTTTTGAAAGAAATTAGCATTTTTTAGGTTTTTATGGGTTTCAATTGTTCTTATATTTTTAATTACTTCTTAGGGTTTTTGTGTTTTCAACATTTTTAGGGATTTATATTTATTTTTTTAAATTTTTACCGATTTTAATGTTTTTATCGATTTTGAGGTTTTTAGGGGTTTAATGATTTTTTAGTGTTTTTAGCGTTCTTATCTATTAAATGGGTTTATAATTTTATTAGGGTATTTGAATTTTACATAGGTTTTTTAGGGTTTTAGTGGTTCTTGTTTTTAGGTATCATTAGGTTGTTTTAGGATTTTTATGGTTTTTTGGGTTTTTGTGGATATTTAGGGGTTTTAGGTATTTTAAGGGTTTTATGATTTTTATGGATTTTTGTGGGTGTTTGGATTTTTTGACTTTTTCAGGTTTTTAATAATTTTTTAGTGTTTTTCTCGTTTTTAGGGGTATAAATGGTTTTATAATTTTTAGTTGTTTTTATGGTTTTTTTTGGATTTGCAGTGGTTTTATAGTTTTAAGGGGTCTTGTGGTTTTTAGTGTTTTAGGGATTTTTATTGTTTCTTTGGGGTTTTTCCATTTTTTAGGTTTTTTTGGGTTTGGGGAGTGTTTATGGTTTTAATGTTTTTTAGGGTTTCTCAATGTTTTTAGGTGTTTTATCAGTTTTAGGGATTTTTGATAATTTTTTGGGTTTTTATTATTTTTCGGGGTTTGGGATTTTGAGGTATTTTAGGGTTTTAAAGGTTCTTTGTGTTATTAGGGTTTTTTTTATTTTTAGGGGGTTTTGGAGTTTTTTATGTTTTTAATGTTTTCTTAAGGGTTTTATGGGCTTTTTAGTGTTTTTAACAATTTTGGGGTATTAGGGATTTTAATAGGATTCTTATGGTTGTTAATGGATTTTAGTGATTTTGAGGGTTTTAGGATTTTTTTGGTTTTGTATGGATGTTATGTTTTTTGGGTTTGTAGGGTTTTTTTGAGTTTTTAAGGGGTTTAAGGGCTTTTATAGTTTTTAATATTTTAATTGGATTAAAGGGTCATTAGATTTTTTATAAGGTATATGGGTTTTTATTTTTTTTGGTGGTTTTATGGTATTTATTTGTTTTACGTGGTATTTGGGTTTTTTGTTTTTAGGGTATCTATTGTTTTTTGGTTTTTAGGGGTTTTAATTTTTTTGGTTAAAATGTTTTGTTAGGGGTTTTCTGGTTTTTTATAGATTTTTACATTTGAAGGGATTTTTAGTGATGTTTAGAATTTTGATGATTTTAAGGGTTTTAGGGTTCTTAGGGTTTTTAGGGTTTTAGAGTTTATGTGTTTTCAAGTATTAGTGATTTTTTGTTTTTTTTTTGTTCTAAGTGTTTTTAATTGTTATGGTTTTTAGGGTTTTTCATTGTTTTTGTGATTTTTTAAATTTTTAAGTATTTTTTAAAAGATTTAAGATATTTGTGGGTTTTTTTATTTAGGTATTTGGAGAGTTTTTAAGGTATTTAGTGTTTTAGGAATTTGTGCATTTTTAGTTTATTTGGGTTATAAGTGTTTTTAGGGTTTTTAGGTTTTCATAGAATTTTTAAAGATTTTAAGGGTTTTATGTTTTTATTTATTTTTGGGTATTTTTAATATTTTTTTGTGTTTTTTGGTTTTTAAGCATTTTGCGAGTTTTAAGATTTTTTATGGTTTTTTAATTTTTTGGTGTTTTAGTATTTTTTTTGTTTTTTAGTGTTTTAAGGTTTTTTATATTTATTAACATTTTATGGATTTAAAGGGTTTTTAGAGTTATTAGTGGGTTTAAGGGGTATATGTTTTTTTAGATCTTTTAAGGGTTTTAGTGGTTTTATGGGTTTTAGTGGTTTTTATGTGTTTAAGGGTTTTTGGGTTTTGGGGGATTCAAATTTTTTTTTAGGTTTCAGAAGTTTGAGTGTTTTTATATTTTTATAGATATTTGAGGATTTGGGTTTTTATGGTTTTAGGGATCTTGGTGAGTTGTAATGATATTTATGGATTTTAGTGATATTTAGGGTTTTCTGGGGGTTTTGTGGTTTTTGGTTTTCAGGGTTTTTTGTGGTTTTTCACGTTTTAGGAGTTTTTATGGTTTTTAATGTTTTTTATATTTTTAAACATTTTTAGAGTTGTAATGTGTTTTTAGAGTTTTATCGATTTTTAAGGTTATTGTGTTGTGTTATGATTTTTGAGGTTTTTATGATTTTAGGGGTTTCAATGTATTTTTACTATTTGTAAGGTATTTAGTATTTTACTGGATTTTTTTAGGAATTTAAGGGGTTTTTTAAAGATTTTCATTGATTTAACGGGGTTTTTTTTATTTTTATTGTTTTTTGGTTTTTTTAATATTTTTGGGGTTTTATCAGTTTTTTCTGGGATTTCGAGTGGTTTTAGTGTTTTTTGGGGTTTTACTGTTTTTTGGGATTTTAAATTTTTATGGTTTTAAGGGATTTTTAGTGTTTTTAGTTTTTTATTTTTTTTCTTATATTTTTTATGGTTTAAGGGTAATTTATGTTTTGAGTTATTTTTTTTATTTTTAGGATTTTTATGGGTTTTAAGGTTTTTATCGTTATTGGTGGTTTAGGGTTTTTTGGGGTTTTATATTTTTATGGTTTTTTTTTGGATTTTAGGTTTTTCATGAGTTATTTAGTGGTTTTCATTTTTTAGATTTTTTTTAATGCAAAAAAGGATTTAAAAAGTTTCTCGAGTTATTATGGTTTTTAGGGGTTTTATGGGTTATTATGTTTTTATGGTTTTCAACGGTTTTTATGGTTTTTAGGTGTTTTAGTGTATTTAGAGTTTTTTAGTTTTTAAGGTATTTTAATTTTTTAGGTTTTTAGGGTTTCATAAGGGTTTTTAGGGGTTTATTCTGTTTCACAATTTTATGGATTTTTTTGGGATTTTTAGGTTTTTTATTGGTTTTTAGGGGATTTACGGATTTTGAGTGCTTTTTGGTTTTTAGTGTGTTTATGGTTTGTATGGTTTTTTTGTTTTTATTGTTTATTGAGTTCTTCTAGTTTTTATGGTATTTAATAGTATTTTACCATTTTTATGGGTTTAAAGGGTTCTTAGAGTTTTCGTAGGGTTTTAGGGTTTTCCTATATTTTAAGGGTACTTAAGGGTTTTTATGGGTTTAAAGGTTTTTAGGAGTTTTTAGATATTTTAGGTTCTTTTAGGGTTTTTAATATTTTTAGGGTTTTTATTGTTTTTTATGTATTTATGGGTTTTAAGTGTTTTAAGGTTTTCAATTATTTCTTATGGTTTTCAAGGATTCTAGTGTTTTTTTTTCTGTTTTTAGGTATTTAGGGATTTTTAGGAAATTTATGGTTTTTAGTCTCTATTGGTATTTTTAGGGTTTTTTGGAGTTTTTTAGGTTTTTAGGTTTTTTTGTTGTTTTTATAATTTTTAGGTTTTTAATGGATTTTATGTTTTTATAGTTTTCCTAAGGGTTATTTGGGTTTTAAGGGGTTTTACATTTTAGTTGGTTTTATAGTTTTTTATATAGTTTTTTTTATATTTTTTCAGTATTTGGAATGTTTTAGGGGTTTTAGGGGTTTGTTTTTTGGGTTTTTAGTGTATTTTTAGTTTTTATGTTTTGAATTGGTTATTAGTGTTTTTAATTTTCTGGGGGTTTTAGGGTTTTAAGAAATTTTGTGGTTTTTATTGTTTTTAGGGTTTTTTTGGTTTGATTGGTTTTTTGGGTTTTTCGGGAGTTTTAGGGTGTTTTACATTTTTAGGGATTTTTAGGGATTTTTTATGATTTTTATTGGTTTGAAGGATTTTGACTATTTTTAGGATTTTGGGGGGTTTATGGTTTGTATGGGTTTGTGGGGGTTTTATGGTTTTTTTAGTTTTTATGGTTTTTATAGATTTCAGATACTTCTAAATTTCTTAGGGGTTTAAATGGTTTTTAGTTTTTTTTAGGGTTTTATAATTTTTATGTGTTTTTAGGGGTTTTTAGGTTTTCATCGTTTTATGGGTTTTTGGGGTTTTTAGAGTTTTAAGGTATTTTATGGTTTTAATGTTTTGTTGATTTTTATTTTATTAGTGGTTATAAGTGTTTATTGGGTTTTAAGTTTTTCTTAGGGTTTTTTGTGTATTTAGCGTTTTTAGGGTTTTTAAGGATTTTAAGTGTTTTTCAGATTTTTAGGTTTTCTTAAGGGTTTTGAGGTTTTTAGGTGATTTTTTGTTTTTATGGATTCTTGGGGAATTTTTCATATATGTACTATTTTTAGAGATTTTAGGGGTTTTTTAAGGGTTTAGGGATTTTATGGTTTTTATGTTTTTTTATGTTTTTTAGTGTTTTTATGTTTTTTAGGGGTTTTATATTGTTTCAGAGTCACCGAATATTTTTTGGAGTTTAAATTTTTTTTATTTTTTTAATGGTTTTTTATAATTTTTATGGGTTTGAGGGTTATTTATGTTCATTTTTTTGTTTTAGAGTTTTTCGGGTCTTTTACGGGTTTTTATAGTCTTAAGAGTTTTTAGGTTTTTTAGTGGTTTTAAGTGTTTTTATTTTTTAATTATTTTCTTATGGTTTTATGGTTAATTAATTTTTTGGGATATTTTATGATTTTTCAGATTTTTGGGGGTTTTAGGGTATTATGGATTTTTGTCGTTTTAGGGTTTTTAGTGTTTTGGGGGTGTATATGACTCTGAACAATTTTTTATTTTTTGGAATTTAATGAGTATAGAGTTTTTTAAAGTATTCTTCGGAGTTTTAGGTGTTAATATTTTTATTTTTTTTGGGATTTTTGGACCTTTTAGGTTTTTTAGGATTTTCAGTTTTTTAAAAGATCTGGAGGGGTTTAGGGTTTGGAGATTTTAAGGAATTTATTATTTCTTTTGAGTTTTTGGGGTTTTCTTTTTGAGTATTTAATATATCTAAAGGTTTTTTAGAGTTTTTAACATTTATATGAATTTATGGGGTTTTTAGAGTTTTTATTGGGGTTTTAATGTTTTTATTGATTTTAAATGTTTTTAGGGAATGTTAAGGTTTTTTGAGGTTTTTAGTGGTTTTAAGGGGTTTTTATTATTTTGTTCTTTTTTATTGGTTTTATGTGTTTTTTGGTTTTTAAGGTTTTCTTATTTTTTAGAGATTTAGTTTTTTATCTTAATAGGTATTTTTTAGGATTTTTATGGTTTTTTAAATTTTTTGGGAGTTTTTGGGTTTTTAGGGTTTTAAATTTTTTTGGAGTTTTTAAAAATTTAATGGGTTTAAAGTGTTTTTAGATTTTTTAGCTATTTTTAGGTTTTTTATGGTTTTTTACGATTTTAGGGGTTGTATGGTTTTTAGGGGTATTAAAGGTTTTGGGTTATTTTTACAGTTGAGTTGGGTTTTTAGAGTTTTTATGTTTTTATGGGTATAAAGTGTTTTCATGTTTTTAAGGTTTTCTTGGGTTTTTTTAAGGGGTTTAGGGGATTATGTCTTTAGATATTTTTTAAGAATTTTTAGGATTTTTATGGTTTTTATTGTTTTTAGGGATTTTTAGGGCTTTATGTGTTTTTAGGGTTTTTAATATTTTTTTGTGTATTTTAGATTTTTAGGGGTTTTAGTTGTTTTTATGTTTTCTTATGGTTTTCAAGGTTTTCAGGTTTTCTTATGTTTTTTGGAATTTTTAGGGCTATGTTATGATGTTTATGGTTTTAATATATATTAATGTTATTATGGGATTAAAGGATTTTTAGAGTTTTTATTGTAATTTTAGGATATTTATTTTTTTATAGGGTTTTATGGGTTTTAGGGGTTTTATGGATTGTTTGGTTTTTAGGGTTTAGAGTTTTTCAGGTTTCTAGGGGTTTTATGGTTGTTTATGATTTTATGGTTTTCTTATGGATTTTTTTGGGTTTTCATATTTTTAATTTCTTAATGGATTTTTAGGGATTTTTTATTATTTTATTTTGTTTAGTGATTTTAGTGATTTTCATGGTTTATTTGGGTTTTTATGAAATTATTATAGTTTATAAGGTGTTTTAGAGTTTTTAAAGTTTTTAGGTGTTTATTGAGTTTTTAGAGTAATTTGTGTTTCTCTATGGTATTTATGGGTTTTGGGGTCTTATAAGGATTTAGGTGTTTCATAATTTTTAGGGGTTTTTAGAGTTTTAGGTATTTTTAGAGTTTTAGGTATTTTAAGTGTTTTTATATTTTAATAGTTTTAAGTGGTTTTCAGGGTTTTTTTGGGTTTTTTACATTTTAAGTGATTTTTTAGAGTTTTTATGATTTTTATGAATTTTATGGATTATTTCGATTTTTAGGGTTTTTTGAGATTTTTAGGGGTCTTTTGGTTTTTAGAATTTTAGGTTTTTAGGGGAAGGATGATGCGAGGGTCGGGATATTCTCGCCCCTCCCCCACCCAAATTTATTAGCAAGAAAAATGGAGACACAATAGACAAGGGAGGGGAGGGGTCAAACAACCCACACCCAAAAATCCGTTACTTAAGTTTTTTAGGGGTTAAAACTGTTTTTAGGATTTTATGGTTTTCGTAGGGTTTTTCAGGTCTGTTTGGTCCTTCTTATATTTTATGGATTTTCTATTTTTATGGTTTTTAGTAATTTTATGTATTTTGGGGGTTTTAGATTTTTTCGGATTTTAAAGGGGTTTTAGGGTTTTTTGGGGTTTTTTGGGTTTGAGGGGGTTTTTATATTCTATGATTTTAGTGATTTTTTATATTTCTATGTGTATTAAGGAGTTTAATGGATTTTAGATTTTTAGTGGGATTTTAGGGTTTTATGGTATTTAGGGTTTTTGTGGTTTGTAGTGGTTTCTATGGATTTTAGGTATTTTTTGGGGTTTTTTGGGTATTTTAAGGGCTTTTATCATTTTTTATAAATTTTTTATTTTTAAGTATTTTATGTGTTTTTATGTTTTTATGTTTTTATGTTTTCTATGGGTTTTGAAAGTTTTTAAGTAATTTTTAATTTTTATGGATTTTTTGGGATTTTAAATATTTTTATGGTTTTAGGGTTTTAGGGATTTTGGGGGTTTTGGGGGTTTTAGTTAGTTTTAGGAAATTATGTTTTTCTTTGACTATTTCAAGTATTTTTCATTTTTAGGGATATTTAGGTTTTTTATGGTTGTTATGATTTTTTTGATTTTCAGGGGGTTATGTTTTATTAGGTTTTTTAGTGTTTTTTTAGGTTTTTAGATTTTTAATGTTTTTATAGTTTTTCAAATTTTAGGGATTTAAAGTTATATTTAGAGTTTTTAGTGGTTTAGAGATTTCAGTATTTTAAACATTTTTAAGAGTCTTTATAATTTTTTGGGGTTTTACGTTTCATATGGTGTTTTAGCATTTTTATAATTCCGATGTTTTTATGGGTATTAAGTGTTTCTAGGTTTTTATAGTTACCTTAGGGGTTTTTAGGTTTTTAGGGTTTTTCTTACAGTTTTAAGGTTTTTAGGATTTTTAGTATTGTTATTATTTTTGGTGTTTTAGTGATTTTGAGGTTTTTTCCGATTATTAGGTTATTATATTTTTAAGGGTTTTTTAGGGAGTTAATGTTTTTATAGATATTTTTAACATTTTATGGGATTAAAGGGTTATTTTAGTTTTTTTTTTGTTTTATAGTTTTTTTATGGGTTTTAGGGGTTTTATGGGTTTTAGCAGTTTTTATGGTGTTTAGAGTTTTCAGGGGATGTCAGGGGTTTTATCATTTTTCGTGGTTTTGATTGTATTTGGGTTTATATGGTTTTCTTATGGTTTTATGGTTATTTAATTTTTTATGGTTTTAGGGATATTCTTGTATTTTAGGAATTTTGATGGCTTTTAGTGTATTTAGGAAATCTAAGGGTTTTCAGGGTTTTAAAGTTTTTATTGTTTTTTGGGTTTTCTGTGGTTTTTGAGTTTTTTGTGGTTTTTGAGTTTTTTACATTCTTTAGTTTTTATTATTTTTTAATATTTTAGGGGTTTTAAAAGTTTTTAGTTTTTTAGTTTTTAGGGTTTTATGGAATTATAGGAGTTTTTACAATTTTTATGGTTTTTAATTATTTTTGGGTTTTTTGGGTCATTTTAGAGATTTTAGTGTTTTTAGGTTATTTAGGGGTTTTAAGTGTTTTTTGGTTTTTAAGGTTTTGTATGATTTATTTAGTGATTTTATGGTTTTTATATTTTTAGTGGAATTTTGAGTGTTTTAAGGCTTTTTATCTGTTTTTATATTTTTATGGATTTTTACAGTTTTTTGGGTTTTGTTGTTTTTTGGGTTTTTTGGGATTTTATTGGGTTTTTTTATTTTTTATGGTTTTTAATTTTTTTAGAGATTTTTAACATTTTTATAGATTTATTTTTTTTTAATGTTTTTAGTTGGTTTTAGGATTTTTAGTGTTTTTATTGGTTTTTATGATTTTTTAAAAGTTTTTAGTTTTTTATGGTTTTTACGGGTTTTAGGGTCATCTAGGGTTTTTATCATTTTTATGATTTTTTGGGTTTTAAGTGTTATTATGTTTACAGTTTTTAAAGATTATTAGGGTTTTTAGGTTTTTTAGGTTTTTAGGGATTTTTAGGGCTGGTTTACGATATTTTGGGGTTTTACGGTATTTAGATATTTGGAACTTTTTTAGGGTTTTTTAAGGTTTTTTTGCATTTTCTGGGGTATTAATTTATTAATTTTTTTAATGTTTTCTAGGGTTTTATGATTTTTAGAGTTTTTACATTTTTAGGTATTTTAGGTTGTTTTATGAATTTTATGGTTTTTTAGGTCTTTATGTTTTTTAATGTTTTTTTATATGTTTTAAGGTTTTTTTACAGTTTTTAGGGTTTTAATGGTTTTTTTAATGTTTTAATTTTTTAGGGGTTTAAATTGGTTTTATATTTTTTAGTGTGGTTTTATGGTTTTTATAGGGTGTTGGGGTTTTTAATAATTTTAAGGGTTTTTATGCTTTTTATGTTTTTATATGTTTTAAAATCATATACGTTTCTTTATTTTTCATAGGGTTTTTTTGGGGTTTTACATTTTTAGAGATTTTATTGGGTTGTTAGGATTTTTATGGTTTTTAGTGTTTTTTGAGATCTGAGGGTTTTTAGAGTTTCAATGGGTTTTATGGATTTTTGGGTTTTTAGGGGGTTTTTGAGTTTTTTGGGTTTTTTGAGTTTTTAAAGTTATTAAAAAATTTATTTGTCTCAACGATTTGTAGAGTTTTTAGTGAATTTTGGGTTTTTATGAGGTTTTAGGGGGTTTTAAGGATTTTAAGGTATTTATTTTTTTTATGGTTTTTATAGTTTCACATTTATTAGGTTTTAGGGATTTTAAGTGTGTTCATGTTATTATGGTTTTCATTTGTTTTTCAGTTTTATAGGGTTGTTTAGGGATTTTTTAGTATTTTCTTGGTTTTTTATATTTTTATGTATTTTGAGGGTTTTAGGGTTTTTAGAGTTTTAGGGTTTGTGGTTTTTTGGGGGTTTGGGGGGGTTGAGTTTAGGGTTTTAAATTGTTTTATAGTTTTGTAATATTTTTAGGGGTTTGTGGGGTTTCAATGTCTTTATTGTTTTTAGGTGCTTTATGGGTTTTTAGGGGCATTAAGAATTTTTATGGTTTTTATGGTGTATAGTGGTTTTGAGGGTGATTTCAGGTTTTTAGGGTATTTAGCATTTTTATAATTTTTGGGGTTTAAAAAATAAGGTATTAATAGTTTTTAAAATGTTTACAGGGTTTTTTACATTTTTGGGTTTTTTTGGGTTTTTTAAATTCTTATGGTTTTTTGGGATTTTAGTGGTTTCCGAGATTTTTAGGTTTTTTTGGATTTTTAGGTTTTTAGCATTTAATGGTTTCTTTTGTTTTCAGGGGTTATTTAAGATTTTAGGGGTTTTATGGTATTTGTGGTTTTCCAAAAATTTTAGGGGCTTAAATGGATTTTAGAGTTTATATTGGTATTTTTGTTTTTATGGGTTTGTATGTTTTTTTAATATTTTAGGGGCTTTATAGTTTTTACGATTTTTTTGGAATATTCAGTTTTTAGAATTTTTTGGGTTCTTAGGTGTTTTAAATTTTTTCAGGATTCTACTATTTTATTAAGGGATTTTCAGGGTTTCTATGGGTTTCTATGTTTTTTGGTATTTTAAGTGTTTTTATATATTTTTTTAGGGTTTTTAAATATTTTGAGTAGTTTTTAAGGTTCTAGTATTTTTATGGTTTTTTAGTAGAGGGTGGTTTAGTTATTTTAGGGGTTTAAATTTTTATTTGAGTTTTTAAAATATTTAGGGGGTTAATGGGGTTCTAGAAATTTTAGTGGGTTTTTTGGGTTATATGGGGTTTTAGGGTTTTAAGGTTTTATTATTATTATTCAGAATTTTTAGGGGGTTTTATGTTATTCAGTATTTGTCGTGATTTTTTAGGATTTTTTATGATTTTCAGAGTTTTTTTCGGTTTTTTTGGGTCTTGTAGTATATTTTATTTTTTTAGGGTTTTATGAGGATTTTAGGGTTTTGTATTTTGATAGAGTTTTTTTAACATTTTTAGCGGTTTCAATGATTTTTAGATTTTTAGTGGTTTGATGGTGTTTTTATGGGTTTTAAGGGTCTATATAGTTTTTATGTCTTTTAGGGTTTTTAGAGTTTTGCAAGGGTATTAGAAAGTTTATCTTTTAGGGTTTTTATGTTTTTTTTAATTTATTTAAGGATTCGTAAGTGTTTGTACGGGGTTTAGTATTTTTTTAATTATTTAGGGATCATTAAGGAAATTGTAATTTTTTATAGTTTTTTGGGTTTTAGGGAATTTGAGGGATTTTATGGTATTTAGCATTTTCTGGGGTTTATGCTTTTTTGGGTATTTAGGTTTTTTTATTAGGGTTTATATATTTTTTAGATTTTTTAGATTATTTACTGTTTTAAAGGGTTTTTAGAGTTTTTAGTGGTTTTACGGTTTTTTATGGGGTTTTAGTGTTTTAAATTTTTTTTCAGGTTTTATGGTTTTTATGGTTTTTATGGTTTTAGGGGTTTTAATTTTTTTATAGTTTTTAGGTTTTTAGGGGTTTTAAACATTTTTAGGTTTTAATATTTTCTTAGGGGTTTTCAATGGTTATATTGTTTTTTACGTTTTTATGAGTTTTTATATATTTTTAAAGATTTTTATGTGTTTTTAGAATTTTGAGTGGTATTTGGGGTTTTTGGGTTTCTGTGTTTTTTTGGAATTAAGGGATTTTTGAGTTTTTTACGATTTTTATGGTTTTTATAGGTTTTTTTTTGTTTTTAGAGTTTTAATGTGTTCTTATAGTTTTTATTATGTTTTTAAATTTTTTTATATATTTTTAGGGTTTTATAGTCTTTATGGTTTAAATGGTTTTAAGGGGTTTAGGGGTTTTAGTGTTTTTAATGTTTATATCTATTATTATATTATTATGTTTTTAAGGTTGTAAGTGGTTTTAGGTTTTAATGGTTATCTTAGTGTTTTTTAGTTTTTTACATGTTTATGGATTTTAGGGATTTATTAGGAATTCTATGATTTTTTGGGATTTTGAGGCTTTTTAGTAATTTTTCATATTTTTAGGGGTTTTAGTGTTTTTAGGTTTTTTAGGGGCTTTAATTTTTTTAGGTTTTTAATGATTTATTTATTTTTTTTCAGGATTTTTTGGTTTTTTTATGTTTTTATGTATTTTTGCGATATTTTTTTATCTTTATGATTTATAGGGTTTGTAGTTTTTTTGTGGTATTTTTATGAGTTTTTATTTTATTTATTGTTTTTTGGAGTTTTTAGGTTTTTTTATTATTTTTTATTATTTTTTTAGTTTTCTAAATATTTTTAAATAGTTTTTAGAGTTTTAAGTGGGTTCTAAGGGTTTTATATGTTTTAGGGTTCTAAGGTTTTTAGGGGTTTTATGGTTTGGAGGGTTTTTATCATTTTTACCACTTTAGGGTTTTGGGGTGTTTAAATATTTTTTAAGCTTTTCACAGGGTTTTTTTCAGTTTTTACTTTTTTAGGGATTTTTAGTTATTTTTTAGTTATTTTAGGGTTTTTTAGGGTTTTTAGTATTTTGACGGGGTTTTTGGTTATTTGGGGTTCTTAAGATGTTTATGATTTTTTGGGTTTTAGGGGATTTTTTTTTGAGTTTTGTACGTTTTTAATGTATTTATATTTTTATATAAAAAAGTTTGGGGTAAAAGGGTTTTTAGTGTTTTTAGTGGGGTTTTTGTGGGTTTTAATGGTTTTATAAATTTTTAATGTTTTTATGTGTTTTTAGGATTTTAATGTCTTTTTAAGGGTTTTGGGGTTTTAACAATTTTATGTTTTCTCGAGGATTTAATAATTTTTAGGTATTTAAGGTCTTATTAGTGTTATTTAGGGTTTTTAAAAATATTTATTGTTTTTGTGATTTTAATATTCTTTATGGTTTATTAGGGTTTTTAGTGATTTTCAGGATTTTCTTGGTTTTATGGTTTTTTTGGTTTTTAGGGTTTTTTGAGTTTTTTTAGAGATTTTAAGATTTCCAGAGTTTTTTAACATTTATAGGTATTTAAAGGGTTTATAGAGTTTTTTTAGTCTATAAGATATTTACAGATTTTGGGTTTTTAATGGTTTTAGGGGTTTCTATTCTTCTCAGTTGTTTTTTGGGTCTCTTAGGGATTTCTAAGGTTTCTAGAAATTTATATGGTTTTTAGGGGTTTTATGTGTTTTCGGGTTTTAAAGGTTTTTTTTGGGTTTTTTGGTGGTTTTTAGGGTTTTCTACATTTTGGGGATTTTAGGGAATTTTTTCAGATTCTTTTGGTTTTTAGGGGTTTTAGTGATTCTGATTGTTTTTAGGGTTTCTTAGGGGTTTTAGTGTTATTATGGTCTTTTGGGTATTGCATGGTTATTTTTATTTTTTTCTGTTTCTAAAAGTTTTTTTGGTTTTTATCATTTTTGGTGTTTAAAAGGATTTTATAATATTTAGTAGGTTTTTATGTTTTTAATGGTTTTAGGTTTTACAAGGTTTTAAAGGGTTTATTGGGTTTTAATTTTTTAGCATTTTTTCTATTTTAAGGGGTCTAAAATGTTTTTATGTTTTTAAGGTTTTATTATGTTTTTCTATTTTCTGGGTTTTTAACATTTTTTTGAATTTTTATGGATTAGTATGATTTTAACGGGTTTTAGGGTTTTAGGGATTTTGAGTGGTTTTAGGGTATTTTATTGTCTTTAGGTTTTTTAGTGATTTTAGGTTTTTTGTGGTATTAGCTTTTTTTCGGTTTTTATGTTTTTATGATGTTTTTTAGGTAGATGTTGTTTATTTACATTTTTAGGGATTTCCATGGCCTTTTAGGGTTTATATGGTTTTTAAGAGTTTTAAGGATTTTGAGGGTTTTGGTGTTTTAGTGTTCTATAGATTCACTGTTTTTAAGACTTCAATATATATTTTGTTTTTAAGGGTTTAAATGATTTTTGAGTTTTTTAACATTATTAGGGATTCAAAGGGGTCTTAATTTTTTTGTGGTTTTTTTATATATTTTTCTGATTTTTTTCGGTTTATTAGTTTTTAGGGGATTTTATGGTTTGTGGGTTTTTTAAGTCTTCTTAGGGGTTTTCGGGTTTTTAGGAATTTTTAGAGTTTTTAGAGGATTTAATTATTTTTATTTTTTCATGTGTTTCATAGTTGTTTTCATGTTTTTATGGTATTTTTTGTTTTTAGGGATTTTGGGAATTTATTA
Source organism: Viscum album (assembly GCA_963277665.1). Classification (NCBI taxonomy): domain Eukaryota; kingdom Viridiplantae; phylum Streptophyta; class Magnoliopsida; order Santalales; family Viscaceae; genus Viscum; species Viscum album. Next base: position 231,351,505 of record OY728157.1, on the reverse strand, counting down.
CCATTTTTATAGTCGTTAGGGTTTTAGTGATTTTTATTGTTTTTATGTTTTTTTGTGTTCTTGGTGTTTTTTTGGTTTTTTGGGGGGTTTGGGGGTTTTTCAGTTTTAATGGGTTTTAGATTTTTTTTACATTTCCTAGAATTTAAAAGGATATTAGTGCTTTTGGTGGGGTTTTGGGGGTTTTTATGTTTTTTTATGTTTTTTGAGGTTTTATGGATTTTGGGGTTTTGGGTTTTTAGTCTCTTATAGGATTTTTAGCTTTTTTGGGTTTTTAAGGGTTTAACACATTTTTAGGTTTTTTATGTTTTTAAGGGGTTTTCGGGTTTTAGGGTCCACTATATTTTTAGGGAATTTTAGGAAATTTTTAGCAATTTAATGGGTTTTATGGTTTTTAGGTATTTTGAGGTTTTTAGGGTTTCTTATGGTGTTGGGGTTTTTAGGGTATTTTTTTGTTTTTAGTTTTTTTTAATGATTTTTGGAGTTTTTTTAAAAAAAATAGGGGTTTAAAGGGTTTTTATATTTTTATTAGGTTTAGGGATTTTATGGTCTTTCGGGGTTTTTAACATTTTTTGGGGTTTTTATGGTTATCAGGGTTTTTTATATTTGAGGGTTTTTGATATTCTTTAGGGGTTTTAGTGTTTTTGGGTTTCTTATGGGGTTTTAATGTTTGTTAAGGGTTTTTATGTTTCATGATATTTTTAGGAATTATTTAGGATTTTAATTTTTTTAGGGTTTTGTGGGATTTTAATGAGTTTTAGGGGGTTTTTTTGGGTTATGGGGTTTTATTGAGTTTTTAGGTTGTATTATTTTTTGACAGTTTTTATCATTTTCTGGGGTTATAAAGGGATTTTAGAGTGTTTAGTGAGTGTTTGGGGTTTTTATAGGTTTTTATGGTTTTTAGGGTTTTTAGGGGGTTTTATGGGTTTTATGGGGTTTTAAGGTTGTCTAGGTTTATTAGCATTTTAAGGGTTTTCAGGGATTTTAAGTGATTATTGTTTTTTTGTTTTTCTTAAGGTTTTTAGGTTTTTATGGTTTTTAACTTTTTTGGGGAATTTTATGTCTTTTTTAGGACTTCTATGGGGTTTATAGGATTATTTGGGTTTCTGATGGGTTTTAGGGTTCTTTATGGTTTTTAGTGTTTTTTAGGTTTTTTCGGGTTCTAAATTTTTATAGGATTCTAATATTTTCTTAGATGTTTTCAAAAAATTTAGAGTTCTTCATTTTTTAAAGATTTTTATGGTAATTATGATTTTTTACTGTTTTTAGTGATTCTAAGTGTTTTTTTGAATTTTTGGGGATTTTTTTGTTATTGCGTTTCAGTTTTTTTTTTGTTTTTTGGGTTTTAACGGTTGTATAGAGGTTTTTAATGTTTTTATTCCATTAAAAGGGTTTTTGAGTTTTTATTTTGTTTTAGGCGTTTTTTATGTTTTTAAGGCAAGGAAGATGCGAGGGTCGGGCTATTCCCCCCCCCCCCCCCCAATTTATTAAAAAGAAAAAAAGCGACACAACTGACAAGGGAGTGGAGGGGTCAATCGACCCACACCCAAAAACCCTTAACGACCCAAGAAAAAAGACCCAAAAAAGGAAAAATCAAGAACGAAAAAAGAAAAAAACACAAAACATAGCAGCCACCACCATCATCCAGCATCAACCAGCATCCAGTAGCTAACAGCTAACCAACAACAAGCATCCAAACTCAAACAGCAATCCACATCCAGCAGCAACACAACCATAAACCACAGCTTCAGCACCTCCCATCCAAGAAACAACCAGCATCCAGAACCGCGAGCATCCAGCATCACAGAACCACCAGAATCCAACATCACATAACCACCAGAATCCAGTCTCACATGATCCAGCATCCAACACCTCCTCACCAAGGAGATCCACCATACGAAGCACCATCATCCAGAATTCGCAAGAAAAGTACATCAACCTGCACCAAATAATACAACAACCAACAACTCTCGATGCTCCTCACCCCACCACATATCTAATAACACACCACCAGCACCCAAACCTAAGACCAGGCTGCAGAACCCAGCACCCAAAAGACAGAAACCAGCTCCAGGAAATCGCCCCAGCAGAATTGCGTAGCATCACTAGACCACGCCTAAAATTCCCTAGAAAATCCAGTAACCAGAACCCACAATGGCTCATGACCAGCACCGCAACCAGAGAACCATGGGTCTTAATACTCAAAAACATCCAAATAGAACCAGCATCAACAGCGAGCAGCAAGGGCAGAATCAAACGCACCTGAAAATGAAATTTCCGCACAAACAGATGCCAAGACGCTCTCATTTGTGCCCCTTGAAACCCTTGAGCAGATATAAGATCCCCCATCACCACCTTACCAAACGCGTAGAAGAACGAAGAAGCAAAACAAGAAAGATCACCCATCGTTGTGGCCAGAATCCGCATTGCTGGTGCACCATGCTCCATCGTTGAGATCGCAACTCCGTTGACCTGCATGGGGTCCCAGATCTGTGAGGTTAACCCCGATCTGTGATAGAAATCCATGATGGAATCCAACTGCCAATGAGACTTAATCGCCACAAGCCAGATCGGAACAATCTGAGTCTGTATCAACCTTGCCTCCCTGATCAAGGATCTCCACCATCAGATCCGCAGGTCTTGAAACCGTAGAAAGAGATTCTAGATCTTTCAAGCCAGCACCACACCACTACAGAAATCCGTCCAGAGAAAAGCCAACAAGGACCGAGAAACACCACCGGAGCCCAGATCTGTCAAGGATAAACCCCGACGCACGCAAACGCGCCTCCAGCCACACGAAAACCGTGCCATCCACGCCTCTGAAGGTCTTGATTGCATGATCCACGAGCCGCTTGAAGAAGTTAAAGAGAATATATCCAAGCCATCAAGAAGCCCCGCTGCCAAAAACCGCATCTGCATCACACCTCAAGGACTTGAAAGGAGCAGTGAAGCCATCGGGAAGGGTTCTAGGAGGAGCTCCTGGGAAACGCGAAATTGGGATAGAACTTGGCGAGAGCGGTGACATCTTCTCTATCTTCCCTTATGTGTTTTTAAGGGTCTTAAGGTATTATGGGTTTTTATTGTTTTTATGGATTTAATGGTTTTAAGAGTTTTTAGGGGGAACAGAATTTTTTTTCGGTTTAGGGGTTTTAATTGTTTTTGTATTTTCGGTATTCTAAGTGTTTTTCACTGTTTTTTAATTTTTTATATTTTTATGTATTTTTAGTGAATTTTTATTATTTTTAGGTTTTTTTGGAGTTTTAGGAATTGGGGGGGGGGGTTAAGTAGTTTTTATGTTTTTTTAGGTTTTATGGTTTTTTGGGTTTTTTGGGTTTATTATCTTCTTATATCTTTGGTGGTTTTTCTAGTAGTCAGGTTTTTATGGGTATTTTGCATTTCTTTCAATTTTTAGGTTTTATGGTTTTTAAGTGTTTTTAGGTTTTTAAAGATTTCATAGGGGATTTTATGGATTTATTTGGCGTGTTTATGTATTTTTTATTGTTTTTATGGCTTTTTAAGGTTTTCGAGATTTTAAGGGTTTTTAGGGTTGTAGGGTTTTTTTTGTGTCCGAGGAATATCTTGAGTTTTTTAGGGAATTTGATGTTTTTCAATGTCTTCTAAAGATTTCAGGATTTAAAGGGTTTTTATAATTTTTAGTGTGTCTTATGGTTTTATGTGTTTATAGGGTTTTTATGATTTTTTATAATGTTAAAGGGTTTCTGGGTTTTTAGGCTCTTTTAGGGTCTTAGGGTTATTCGGTTTATTAGTGGTTTAAAGTGTTTTTATGTTTTTAAAGTTTTTTTATGTTTTTTGGATTTTTGTTGGTCTGTTTACATTTTTTGTGATTCTAATATATTTTTTAGGATTTTTATGGTTTTTATAGATTTTGTGGGTTTTTTTGGTATTTAGGGATTTTTATGGTTTTTAGGGATTTTTATGGTTTTTAGGGTTTTTTAATTTTTTAGTATTTTTTAGTATTTTTAGGTATTCAATGTTTTCTTTGGGATTTTCAGAGTGGTTAGGATTTTTAGGTTTTTAAGAATTTTTTGGTATTTTTAAGGTATTTTTTTTAGGTGTTTTAAGGATATTGAAGGATTTTAGGGTTTTTAAGGGTTTCTATGTTTTTTGGTTTTTTTGTATTTTTAAGGGATATATATGTGTTTTTATGTTTTTAAGTTTTTATTAGGGTTTTAGTTTTTTTTTTTTTTAGGTATTTTTTATAATTTTATCGGTTTTTATTATTTTTAGGGATATTTAGGGTTCTTAGGATTTTTTATGGATTCTTTGGTGTTTTAGGATTTTTCAGATTTTTTTATTAACGTTATGGGTTTTTACTATTTTTATCTTTTTTAGAGAATTAATTGTTTATTATAGTTGTAGTGGGTTTTAGTGTCTTCATGGGTTTTTAGGGTTTGTAATGTTTTTAGGTATTTTTATGGTTTTTAGGGCTTTTATTATTTTTATGGGTTTTTATCATTTTTAGGGGTTTAAGTGTTTTAAGGATTTTAATGTTTTCTTAGTGGTTTTCAGTGCTTTTATGGTTACTACATTTTAGATATTTTAAGGAATGTTTTAGGATTGTTGTGGTTGTTTAGGTTTCAAAGGGATTTTGGGGTTTTTTAGGGTCTTTAGGTTTATTAGAATTTTCATGTTTTTATCTATTTGATGTTTTTTAAGTTTTTATGGGTTTTATAGGGATTTTCAGTGTTTTTATGTGTTTTTACATTTTCTGTAATTTTTCGATATTTTTCTGGATTTTTTAGGGTGGGAAGTGTTTTTAGGGATTTTAAGGGGGTTAGGGGTGTTTAGGGTTATAGGGATTTTATGATTTTTAAAGTTTTGGGTTTTTTTTTGATTTATTTAGGGGTCTTGAGGTTTTTCGATTTTAACACTTTTAGGTGTTAAAAGGATTTTAATGTTTTTAGTGGCTTTTTAGGGTTTTAGGGGTTTTAGGGTTTTTACTGTTTTAGGGGTATTTATGGAATTTATGTTTATTTGGTATTTTTAGGGATTCTTTCATTTTAAATATTTTTATGTGTTTTATGTTTTTTTAGGTTTTATTGTTTTCTTAGGGTTTTTTGGGTTTTAGGGTTTTTAAGGTTTTTAGAGATTTTTACAGATCATTTTGGATTTTTGTAGGTTTTTATAGTTTTTAGGGATTTTGATGGGTTTTAGGGTTTTTTATTTTTATGGTTTTTGGGGGTTTTAGGTTTTTTTTTGTGTTTTTAGGGGTTTTATTATATTTTAGAAATTTTTAACGTCTTATGGGATGAATTCTTTTTCGAGATTTTGGTGGTTTTTAGATGTTTTATGGTTTTAGGTTTTTTTAAGGTTTTAAAGGGTTTTAAGGGGTTTTAGTTCTTTAAGTGGTTTTTGGGTTTTTAGCGTATTTATGATTTTTTTGGGTTTGAAGTGTTTTGAGGTTTTTAACGTTTTCTAATGGGTTTTAAGGAGTATTAGGGGTTTGTAGGTATTTTTGGGTATTATTACTGATTATTATGTTTTTTTTGTTTTTATGGTTTTTTATATTTTTATGGTGTTATAGGTCTCTTACAAATTTTTACCATTTTAGGGGCTTAAACAATTTCTATAGTTTAACTGGGTATTTAGTATTTTTATCAGTTTTAGGGTTTTAATGGGGTTTTAGCTGATTTTACAATTTTAAGGATTTCAAAAAAAATCATGTTTTTTTGGGTCTTTTAATTTTTTTTAATGCTTTTTTGGATTTTGATGGTTTTAGGGATTTGGGGCGTTTAGGGTTGTAAGGGGGTTTTTTTATTTTTTTTGTTTATAGGGTTTGAAATGTTTTTTGAGTATTTTAATATATTTAGTGGTTTAAATTGTTTTTATAATTTTATGTAGTATACTAGGTATTTTTTGTTTTTTTTGGGTATTGTGAGGTTTTTGGGGTTTTTAGGGCCTTTTGGGTTTTAGGGTTTTTCAGGGTTTTTAGGGTTTTTTTGTGTTTTTTAGGTTATTTATGGGTTTTAGGTATTTTTTGGTTTTTAAGGTTTTTTTAGGCCTTCTTAGGGTTTTTAGGGGTTAACATATTTTATGGGTTTTTATGGTTTTTATGATTTTATGGGTTTTTAGGGTTTTTAGGCACTGTGATGGTTTTATGTTTTTTTAGTGTTTTAGGTTTTTTTGTTTTTAGGGGTTTTAATTTTATTTTATGGTTTTATGGTATTTTATGGGTTTTATTGGATTATAAGGGTTTTTATATTTTATGATATTATTATGTATTTTTTATTTTTTTTAGTATTTTATGGATATTGAGGGTTTTTAGGTTTTTTCCCTATTTATTAAGGGTTTTAAGTTTTTTGTAGTTTTTAACGTCTTTAGGGGTTTATATACATTTAATAGTTTTTAGAAGTTTTTAGGGTTTTTATGGGTTTTAGGGTTCTTATGGTTTTTATTAGTTTCTATGGTTTTTCGGGGTTTTATGGCCTTTTTAGGGATTTTTTAGGGTTTTACCGTTTTTTGGGTTTTTTGGGGGGTTTTTATTATTTTTAGTTTTTTATGGTTTTCTTAGGTGTATTCAAGGTTTTATGTGTTTTATATAATTTTTTTATTTTTATGTATTTTTTTTTGGAATTTATTATTTTTTATGGTTTTTTGTAATTTTTAGGTATTTTAGAATTTTATGGTTTTTATTGGTTTTACGGTGTTTTGGTTTTTAGAGTATTTTTTTTAGGGTTTAAATGATTTTTAAAATTTCTTATCATTTTTAGGGGTTCAATTTTTTTAGTGTTTTTAGATTTTTGGGTTTTTATGGGTTTTTTGGTTTTCCAGTCTGTTTAAGGTTTATAAGGGAATAGGGTTTTTAGAGTTATTTATGGGTTTTGGGTTTTTGGCATTTTTAGGTATTTAAGATTATTAAGTGTTTTTAGGTTTCTAAGGATTTCATTGGGTTTCTGATATTATTTATTTACTTTTTAGTTTTTTAGGGATATTTAGGTTTTTTTGGATTTTATGATGTTTTATGGTTTTTAGGGCTTTTGGGGGTTTTAGTGTTTTTGTGGGTTTTTTGGATTTTTTTTAGTTTTTAGGGTTTTAGTGTTTTAAAGTGTTTTTTTATCATTTTTAGTGGTTTATAGGGTTTTTAGATATTTTAGTGGGTTAAAGGGTTTTTTAGGGTTTTTAGGGTTTAACATTTTTTTGGGAATTTTTTACAGGTTTTATGGTTTTGAAAATTTTTAGAGTTTTAGCATTTCTACGGTTTCCAGGGTATTTAATATTATTTCGGTTTCTAATGTTTTATTAGTGTTATCTATATTTTCTGGGTTATTTATGATTTTAGGGATATTTAATGCTTTTGTAGTATTTTTATGTGTTTTTAGGGTTATTTGGGAATTGGAGGGGTTTTTACAATTTTAAGGGTTTTTATAAGTTTTTAGATTTTTAAGGGTTTTAATTGTATTTAGGTTTTTAGGGTTTTCTTATAGGTTTTTTGGGTTTCAGGGTTTTTTATTTTTTTATCGATTTTTAGGGATTTTTTAGAACTTTATTTTTTTTAATTTAGCGAATTTAAGGAGTTTTATGGTGTTTTAGGGATTTTGTAGTTTTTGTGGTTTTTTGCAGTATTTGGATTTTATGAGTTCTCAGGGGTTTTACAGTTTTTATATTTTTTAAAATCATTAGGGGTTTAATGAGTTTTAGGACATTTTATTAGTTTTCAGTACTTTTAAGTGTTTTTAGGGTTTTAGGGGTTTTAAGGGTATTTTCAAATTTTATGGGTTTTCATTGGTTTTTTGGTCACTTTATGGTTTTATCTTTTTTAGTTTTTAGGCGTTTTGATTTTTTTGTTTTTAATGTTTTCCTAATTTTTTCTAGGTTTTTAGGGTTTTTATATTTTTTTGTATTTGTAAGGAATTTTTTATAATTTTTATGATTTTTAGTGTTTTTTAGGTGTTTTATGTATTTTTAGGGTCTTAAATGAATTTAAGGTTTTTATGTTATTTTTAATATTCTAGGTTTTTAGTTGTTCTTTGTGTCTTTATGTTTCGAAGGTTTTCATTTGTGTTTTTAGGGTTTTTTAGGGTTTTTATGTTTTCTAGGATTTTAGGGATTGTTTTATTTTTATGGGTTTCTAGGTTTTTAGGGATTTTTAAGGGTTTAGTGTTTAATTCTTGTTAGGGTTTTTTTGTTATTTAGGATTTTTAAGTTATTTAGTGTTTTCAAGGTGTTTTTAATGTTTTTAATTCCTTTAGTGGTTTAAATCCATTATAGAGTCTATAGTGGGGTTTTATTGTTTTTTTGGATTTTTAGGGTTTTTAGATGTGTTATATGTTTATGGTTTTCTTGTTTTTTCAAGTTTTAATTGTTTTTATCCTTTTTTGGGTTTTAGGGGTTTCAATAGCTTCTATCATTTTAAGTGTTTCATACGAGTTTTATTGTGTTTAAGAGTTTTTAATATCTTCAGGGTTTTTTAGGGATTTTTAGTATTCTTATAGGCTACAGAGTTTTTTGGGATTTTGAGGGTTGTTTAGGTTTTTTGGGGTTTTTTGGATTTTATGGGTTTTTTGTGTTTTTTAGGTTTTAAAGGAGTTATAGTGATTTTAACATTTTTAGGGGTTTAAAGGGGTTTTACATTTTTTAGTGTTTTATGGTTTTCAATGGGTTTATGGCGTTTGTTGTGGTTTTTAGGGGTTTTATATTTATTAGAGGTTTTAGGGATTTGATGACCTTTTATGGTTTCTTAGAGTTTTAGCGTTTTCATGTTTTTAGGGTGTTTAATTATTTTTAGGTTTTTATGTTTTATTTGTGGAATTCAGGGTTTTTGCATTTTAGGGGTTTTTACATTTTTGTGGTTTTTCTTTTTTTTTATAATTTTTAAGTTTTTTATGGATTTTAGGGATTTTGATGGGTTTTGGGGGTGCTTAAGGTCTCTTTAATTCTTATGGTTTTTTGGGTTTCTAGGTTATTTTAGTTTTTTTGGAGTTTAAAGGTTTTTAGAGTTTTTTAATGTTTTGAGGTGTTTAAAGGGGTTTTAGTGTTTTAAGTGGTTTTTATGGGTTCTGTGGGTTTTTATTATTTGATAATGTTCTATGGGGGTTTTATGGATTTTATGTTTTTTATGTGGTTTCAAATTTTTTAGGATTTTTTTGATTTTTAGGATCTTTAGTGCTTTAGTGTTTTTAGGTTTTTATGATTTTCTTAGGGTTTTTGGTCACTATTATGGTTTTTAATGTTTATAGATTTTTTTAGGGTTTTTTTTGTTTTTTTATTTTGATAGGGATATTTTTTTGGGTTTAAAATGGTATTTTTGTTTTTAAAAGTTTTTAGGGGTTTAAAGGGCTTGTATTGTTTTTAGTTTTTTATTAGGGATTTTATGGGGTTTTAGGGTTTTTTAGGATTTTATGGGTTTTTATTGTATTTAGGGGGTTTTGAGGGTTTTAATGTCTTTTAGGGTTTTAAGCATTTTTAGGTTATTATGGGTATTATTTGTTTTTAGGTTTAAAAGGTTCTATTATTTGTTTTCATGTTTTTCTTCTTTTTTTTACATTTTGTGGTATTTTAAGGGATTTTTAAGAATTTTTACGGTTTGCTATTTTTTTAGGGATTTTAAGGGTTTTTATGGATTTTAGGGTTTATTCTTTTTTAAGGTTTTTTGGTCATTAAATTTTTCTTCACATTTTAAATTTTTCTTTGGAGTTATATATGTTTTTAGTGTTTTTTATGTTTGTAGGTATTTTTATGGATTTTTTTGGATTTTTCTGGTCTTTCGTGTTTTGTTGGATTTTGAGGGGTTATAGGTTATTTAGGGTTTATGGGCGTTGTTTGGGTTTTAGTTTTTTTAGTTTTTAGGGGTTTTAATGATTTTTTGAGTTTTTTACATTTTAAGGTGATTAAAGGTGTTTTAGAGTTTTTAGGTTTCTTTTTGGTGTTTTATGGATTGGTAGTATTTTTCATGGTTTTTGGGGTTTTTGGTTTTTTGGGGTTTTTGGGTTTTTGGGACTTCTAGGGTTTTTTTCATTTTTAAGTTTTTTTAAGGTTTTTATGTGTTTTTAGGTTTTTAATGTTTACATATTTTGTGGTTTCTATGACTTTATGAATTTTGAGGGTTTTTTGGGTTTTTAGTATTTTTAGTTTTTTATTGGTTTTAAGAGTTTTTAGGTTTTTATGGTTTTATTTGTGGTTTTTAGGGATTTATAAGGTTATACCTAATCATGTTTTTAGGTCCTTTTTAATATTTTTATTGATTTTATAGATTTTTAAGGCTTTAAGGATTCATTTGGGTTTTATGGATTTTTTAGGTTTTTAGGGTTTTTTAATTTTCTAGTGTATTAATGGGTTTTAGAGTTTCATAACACTTTTAATGGTTTAATGGGTTTTTAATGATTTTAGTGGTTTTTGGGTTTTTATGGATTTTATGGTTTTAAATGTTTTTAGGTGTTTTATCATTTAGGGGTGTTAATGTTTTTAAAAATTTTAGGTTTATAGGGGATTTTAGTGTTTTTTGGTTTTAATTGTTTTCTTTTGGTTTTTCATGAATATTTTTTTTATTTTTAAGTATCTAGATATTTTTACTATTATTTTATGGGTTATTTTGGTTTTTAGGGTTTTATGTTTTTTATGGTTTTGATGTTTTTATTTCAGATTTTAGGGTTTTTTGAATTTTTGAATTTTTTGTTTTTTTGTGTTTTTCTTCTCATTTTTATAGTTTTAAAGAAGTTTCATAGTTTTTCATGATTTTTTAAGGTTTTATGGGTTTTTATGAGTATTAATGATTTTTAGGGGTTTTATGATTTTTTAAGGATCTTTAGTGTTTTGGGGTCCTTTAGGATTTTTATCATTTTTTGGTTTTTTTTGGTGTGTAGGAGTTTTTAGTTTTTTTATGTTTCAATTATGGATTTTCAGGTTTTTTATAGTTTTTACATATTTTTGAATATTATTATGTATTTTTAGTTTGTTGTGATTTTATGGTATATAGGGTTTTTAGGGTTCATAAGGTTCCCAGGATTTATAAATTTTTTGTGTTATTATGGTTTTTAGGGGTTTTTAAAGATTTTTATAGTTTTTAACATTTTTAATGGTTTAATGGGATTTTAGAGTTAAGAATGGTTTTTATGGTTTTAGAGTTTTTTAGGGTTTTTAATCGATTTTAGAGTTTTATATGTTTTTTTTGTTTTTATGGAGTTAGGGTTTTTAGGTTTTTTAGGTTATGAGGGATATCAAGTATTTTTATTTTATTAATAAATTTTTAGGGGTTTTATGGGTTTTATGGGTTTTTAGTTTTTTAGGGGTTTTTACATTTTTACGGATTTTCAAATAATTTTAATAAATTTAATGTTTTCTAATGGGTTTTAGGGATTTTGAGGGATTTTTGTGTTTTTAGGGTTTTTTGAGTTTTAAGGGTATTTTTCTTTTTAGGGAATTTTTTAGTTTTTTTATGTTTTTAAGTATTTTTAGAGTTTTATGATGTTTATAGGGGTTTAAATGGTTTTTAGTGGTTTTAAGTGTTTTTGTGGTTTTTTTGCGGTTTTATGGTTTTTAGTGTATTGGGAGTTTTAGTGTGTTTATGTTTATTATGAGGTTATGTGTTTTTAGATTTTTATGTTTTTCTTAGGACTTTTCAATGTTTTTGTGATTTTTTCATTTTTAAGAATTTTTAGTGATATTTTATGATTTTTATAAATTTTTTGTTTTTTACGGGTTTTTATAGTTTTTATAATTGTTAAGGGTTTAGGTTTTTTAGGGTTTTCATAATTTTTTATGTTTTTAGGTGTTTATGGTTTTAGTTTTTTTAATGTTTTCTTAGGGGTTTTTATGGTTCTTGGCTTTTTTTTTGTTTTTTGGGATTTTAAGTATTCTTTAGGATATTAATTTTTTTTAAATTTTTTTATGGATTGTGAGGGTTTTATGGTTTTTAAATTTTATATGGTTTTCATTATTTTTTGGTTATTTATATTTTTTTCCTCAGTCTTTAGTATTTTTTAAGGGTTTTTAGAGTTTTTAGTTTTTTACGGGATTTAACGAATTTTAGTATTTTAATTGTTTAATGGTTTTAATAGTTTGTATTGTTTCTTAAGGTTTTAGGGGTTTTAAGGTATTTATGGGTTTTGGGGGTATTAGGGTCTTTACGGGTTTTATAGTTTATTGGTTTTTATGGGTTTTGAGTGTGTTTTGGTTTTTATGGGTTTTTGTGGAATTTCTAGGTTTTAGGGGTATTTTTAATTTTAGGGATTTTTGATGCTTTTTATGGAATTTTATGCCTTTATGATTTTTAAAATTATTGTGTATTTTTAGTATTTTTACGGTTTCTACGGTTTTTTAGGGTTTTTATCATTTTTTTGTTTTTATGGGTTTTAGGTGTTTTAGGATTGTATGGATTTCTTAGGGTTATTATGAGTTTTTAGGTTTTCTACATTCTTAGGCTTTCTTAATATTTTTTTGGGATTTTTACATGTTTTTAGTGTTTTAGGTAATTTAAAGGTTTTTAGTGTTTTTTTGGGTTTTTTAGGTTTTTATGTTTTTAGGTGTTTTTAGTTTTTAGGGGACTAATTGTTTTTAGTGATTCTAAAGATTTTATCGGTGTTTATGTTCATAGGGAATTTTAGGAACTTTATTAAATTTTTATGATATTTTATGGTTTTTTGGTATTTTGAGTAGTTTTATTGTTTTTAGGGATTCATGGGTTTTTTTGGGTTTTTTGGGTTTTATAAGTTTTTTTTGAGTTTTTTAGGGATTTTAGGGTTTTTTATTTCATAATGATTTTGAGTTGTTTAAAGTGTTTTTAGAATATTGAGTTGTCTTTAGGGTTTTATGAGCTTTTATATTTCTCTATGGTTCTTAGGGTATTTATGGTTTTTATGGTTTCTAGGGTCTTTTTACGGATTTTAGGGGATTTTTAATTTTTATGGTTTTTAGTGGTTTTTTTTGTTTTTTGGTTTTTAATGTTTTAATAGAAGGATTTAATAATTTTTCTGGATTTTATGTTTTTAGGGATTTTATGGCCTTTTAGAGTTTCAATGATTTTTTAGGTTTTTGAGGGTTTTGAGTGTTTGGGGTTTTTTATCATGTTTAATGGGTTTTATAGTTTTTTGGGTTTTTAGGTTTTTTTATACTATTTTATTGTTTATTGTATTTTAGATTTTTTAGTATTTATTAGGTTTTTTGATGTATTAAGTGTTTTTAGGTTTTTTGGATTTTCGTAGTGGTTTTCGAGTTTTTAAGTGTTTTTATGTTTGTAATTTTTTTTAGGAATTTTATATGTTTTTTGGGTTTTTTTAGTGTTTTTAAGTATTTTGAGAGTTTTTAGGGATTTTATGAAGTTTTTTTTATGGTTTTTTTGAGTTTTTATGGATTAAATAATTTTTATAGTGTTTAACATTTTTAGTAGTTTAATGGGTTTGTAGTGTAATTAATTTGGTTTTTTGTTTTTTATTGGTTTTTATGGGGTTTTAATGTTTTTTGGGGTTTTAATTTTTTGAGGTGTTTTAAGGGTCTTTTAGGGTTTTTCCCTTTTTTGGGTTTTTAGGGGTTTTGATGGGTTCAAAGTGTTTTTGTGTTTTCTTTGGGATTTTCAGGGTTGTAATATTTTTTATGTTTTAGGTATTTTAGTTATTTTTTAAGAGTTTTATGGTATTTAAAGGGTTTTTGTGGGTTTTAGGGGTTTTATGTTATTTATGATTTTGTGATTTTGTGACTTTTTCAGGGGGTTAATGTGTTTCAAGAGTCTTATAATGTTTCAAGGAGTTTAAATGGGTTTTAGATTTTTTAGTGGTTTCTTTTGGTTTTTATTGGTTTTAGGGTTTTAAGTTTTTAGGGGGTTTTCGGGTTTTTAGGTGTTTTAAGGTTTTTAGGGTTTTTATCATTTTTAGGAGTTTTATGTGTTTCTTTGTTTTTAAGGTTTTATTTGAATTTTTTAGGGTTTTTAGGTTTTTTCTATGTTTTTAGGAATTTTTTAGAATTTTTATGGGTGTTTTTTGTTATTTAAGATTTTTAGGATTTTTGGGTTTTTTTAGGTTTTAAGGGTTTTTTGAGTTTTTAGGGGTTTTATGTGTTTTTATAGTTTTGAAATTATTATTTATTTAATGTGTTTTTTGAGTTTTTATTTAGATTAAGGGTTTTGAAAAATTTTAGTGCATTTTAATGTTTTTATCATTATTTAGGATTTCAGGGTTTTTACATGTTCTCAGACTTTTAAGGATTGCTATGAGTTTTTAAGGGTTTTTTTGGTTTTTAACATTTTTCGGGATTTGTTATGAATTTTTTAGGATTTTTATGGTTTTTAGGGTTTAAAGGCAATTTAAGGATTTTTTTGGTCTTTTAGTGTTTTAGGGGTTTTTATGGTTTTTAGAGATTTCCATTTTTAGGGGGGTTTTCAGTGTTTTCAGGTTTTTTAGGTTTTCATTGGGGTTTTCTATGTTTTAGGTTTTTTTACCTTTTTATATATTTTTAGGACTTTTTTATTTTATTTTTGGGTTTTAATGTTTCTATGGATTTTGATGGGTTTTTGGTTTTCTTAGGGATTTTATAGTTTTTATGGTTTTTTTGGATTTATTTAGTTTTTATGGATGTTAGGGGTATTCAGACATTTTAATGTTCTTATAGGTTTAATGGGTTTTATGGATTTTTTGTGGGGTTTTAGGATTTTTTGTGTTTTTAGGGTTTTTAGGTTTTCAGGTGTCTGTATGGTTTTAAGAGGCTTTAAGGGTGTTTTAACGTACTTTAGTGTTTTAGGTTTTTTCATGGATTTAAGTGTTTTTAGTTTTTTCAATACTTCTACGGATATTATTGGGTTTCTATGGTTTTATATGTTTTATTAATTTTTTGGGATTTTTTGGGTTTTTAGAGTTTTCAGGTATTTTCACAGTTCTTATTTTTTTTATGGTTTTATGGGTTTTATAATTCTTTAGTATTTTATGGTTTCCATGTGTTTTTAGTTTTTTTATGGTTTTTAGTGTTTTTAGGAGTTTTAAGTTTTTTAAGTTTTTATATATTTTTAGGTATTTGTATTTTTTTTTGTTTTTTAGGGTTTCTAGTGATTTTTAGGTGTTTTAGGGTTTATGTTTTTAGGGGGAGAGCTTGGTTTTTTGAGCTTTTGGGTTGTTTAGGTTTTTTAGAGTTTCATAACATTTCTCACAGTTTAAAGGGGTTTTCATGTTTTTAGATGTTTAAAGGGTTCTATAGGATTTAGGATTTATTATGGCTTTTAGGGGTTTAGGTTTTTAAGGGTTTTAGTGTCTTATAGGATTCATAGTGTTTTTTAATATTTTAGGTGGTTTGACTGTATTTAAGTTTATAAGGTTTTCTTTGGGATTTATAGCTTTAATGATTTATCATTTTTATAGATTTAAAAAAAATAGGAATTTATTTTTTGTGGTATTTTATGGAATTTGAGGGGTGTTAGGGTTTTTTTGGGATTTTAGGTCTTTTATAGTTTATTTGGGGTTTGAGGGGTATTTTTTAATTTTCTTAGGTTTTCCATGTTTTTTAGATTTATTAGCATCCATAGGGTTTAAAGGAGTTTTATAGTTTCTAGTGGTTTTAGGGTTTTTGTTGTTTTATCTTATTGTTTATGTTTTAAGGAGTTTTATTGTTTTTAGGGGTTTTGGGGTTTTAGGGATTTTATCATTTCTATATTTTTAAGGGTTTTAGGTGTGTTTGGGTTTTTATGATTTCATAGTCATTCAGTATTTTTTAGGTATTTTTATGTTTTTAGTAATTCATAGGTATTTTTAATGTTTTGTCTGATTTAATAGGTATTTAGGTATTTTGTGGGGTTTTTAGGATTTTATGGATTTTTAGGATTTTTTACATTTTTTATGTTTTTAGTGGTTTAAAGTGTTTTCGGGTTTTGAATGCCTTCTTAGAGTTTCCCAGGTTTTCCAGTTTATTTATATTTTCATGGATTTTAAGGTCTTTTTTATAATTTTGATGGTTTTTAGGGTTTGAGGGATTTTGATATTTTTAAAGATTTTTTTTTTCTTATAGGTTTTAAGGGTTTTTTTTGAGATTTTAGTGGTTTTACTGTTATTTAGAGTTTTATATAGTTTTTAGGGTTTAAAATGTTTTTAGAGTTTTTTCGGGGTTTTTTGGGTGTTCATGGGTTATAATGTTTTTAGGGTTTTTTTTATTTTTTTGGGTTTTTATGGTTTTTAGGGTATTTTAGGGTTTTAGAGTTTTTAATGTTTTTAGTATTTTTAACAAATTATAGGTTTTTATGATTTTCTTATGGGTTGTTATGTTTTATGGGAGTTTTTTTCAATTTTTATGAATATTTAGGTATTATTAATGATTTTTATCAGTATTTTGGGGTTTTTTGGATTTTTAGGGTTTTTATGTTTTTTTTTCGGTTTTTGGTTTTTTCATTTTATAGGGGTTTTGAGGTTTTTAGGGTTTTTATGTTTTTAGGGGTTTAAATGGTTTTTATAATTTAATTTGGTTTTTAGGGGTTTTAGAGGTTTTTATGTTTTGTATGATTTTTTAGGGTTTTAGGGGTTTTTATTGTTTTATGGTTTTTTTGAGTTTTTTGGGTCTCTTCAGATGTTCAAGGGTTTTAGAATTTTATAGGTTATTATGGGATTTAATTTTTTTTTGTTTTTAAGGTTTTCTTAGGTCTTTTCTTATATTTTAATGTTTTTATGTTTTTAGGTATTTATTGGAATTTTTTCTATTTTTATGTTATTTAGAGATTTTAGGGATTTAGAGGGTTTAATGGGTTTTTATTATTTCTATGGATTTTAGGATTTTTTGGGTCTTTTTTTTAAGGATTTATGGAGTTTTTTATCATTTTTAGGGGTTTAATTATGTTTTATATTTTTTGGTGGTCTTATGGGTTTTTATGGGTTTTTATGGGTTTTAGGGGTTTTATGGTTTTTATGGTTTCTTGGGTTTTTATCAATTTTTAGGTTTTTAAGGTTTTTAAAGGTTTTTAGGTATTTATAGTTTTCTTAGGGTTTTAAGGGTTTTTGGTTTCTTTATTTTTTTAGGGTTTTTTAGTGAATTTTGGGATATTTATGTTCATATGGTTTTTAGCTATTTTTACAATCTTTTGGGTTTTTAGTATTTTAAAGGTTTTTAGCATTTTTATGGTTTTTTAGTTTTTTATGGATTTCAGGTTTTTTATTATTTTTAGCCATTTTGTAGGGGATTAAAGGGGTTTTTTTTGTTTTTAGTGGTTTTTATGATTTTTATAGTTTTTTGATATTTTATGTTTATTAAGGTTATGATTGGGTTTTAAGGTGTATTAGTGATTGTGTAACATATTATGTTTTTAGGGTGTTTAAGTGTTTTATGTTTTTAGGTTATTATTAGGTGTTTTCTATGTCTTTTAGTTTTTTTATATTATTAGGGATTTTAAGGTTCTTTTTAGGATTATTAGGGTGTTTGCGATTTTTTTGGTTTTTTAGGGATTTATATTTTTTTAATGTTTTTATGTTCTTTGGTAGTTTTTTGGGTTTTTAGTGTATATTGAGTTTTTTTTAAGGTTTTACAGAGTTTCATAATGTTTTTAGGGGTATGAAAGGGTTTTCTGAGTTTTTGTTGACCTTTTAGGGTTTTGGGGTTTTGGGTTTTTTAATGGTTTTTAGGGGTTTTATGGTTTTTTCGGGTTTTTAGTTTTTATTGGGTTTTAGTTTTTTTTTGTTTTTAGGAATCATATGTTTTTCAATTTTGTACGGTTTTCTTATGGGTTTTTTGGATTTTTTATATTCTTATAGATTTTTAGGGATTTTATATGATTTTTATGATTTTTAGGGTTTTTTATGGATTTGAGAGTTTTTTGGGGGTGTTGATTTTTACCTATTTTTTTTAGGTTTTTAGGGGTTTTAATGGTTTTATGGTTTTATGGTTTTCTTAGGTTTTTTAGGGTTTTACATTTTTAGGGGTTTTAGGATTTCTAGGGTTTTTTAGGATTTTTATTGTTTTTTAGGATTTTTATGGATTTTGAGGGTTTTAGTGTTTTATAGTGTTTTATGGTTTTTAGGTTTTTTTCTATTCTTAGGGATTATTTGGGTTTTTTGGTTTTTAGGTTTTTTTTAGTTTTATGGATTTTTTGTGTTTTTAGGTTTTTAATGTTTTAACATTTTTTGGAGATTAAAGGGTTTTTAAAGTGCATAGTGGTTTTAGGATTTTTATGGGTTTTATGGATTTTAACAGTTTTTGTGGTTTTTTTGGTTTTTTTGGTTTTTTTGTTTTTTATAGTTTTTAGGGGTTATAAAATTTATAGGTCCATTTTAGAGTTTTTTATAGTTTTTAATGTTGTCTAGTTTTTAAGAGTTTAAATTGTTTCTTGGTTTTTAATATTTTCTTTCATTTTTCAGGGTTTGTATGTGGTTTTTTATCTTTTTTGGTTTTTTAGGTATTTTTTAGTATTTTTATCATGTTTTAATGTTTTTTGGAATTTTTATGGTTTTTTGGAGTTTGTGGTTTTTAGAATTTTTTATTTTTAGAGGTTTTTTAATGTTTTTTAGGAATTTAAGGTTTTTATAGACATTTAACATTATTAGGGGTATAATGAGTTTTTAGATATTTTAGTGGGTTTTTAGAATTTTTATATGTTTTAGGGTTTTAAAAGGATTTTTAAATGTTTTTAGTGTTTTTAGGGTTTTTACGGTTTTTAGGGTTTTTAGAGTTTTTTTGTTTTTTAAGGGAGATTAAGTGTTTTTATTTTTTTTTTACTATTTTCATAGGGGGTTTAAGGGTTTTTAGGAGTTTCTTTTTGTTTTTAGGTTTTTATGGATTTTATGGATTTTATTAATTTTTATAGTTGTAGGGTTTTTAGGGATTTTCAGGGATGGTGGGGTTATTTAGGGTTTTTATGTTTTTTGGGTTTTCTTTTGGTTGTTTTTAGATTTTAGGGGTGTTATACTTTTTAGAATTTTTAACTTTTTTAAGTATTTAAATGGTTATTATAATTCAAATTAGTTTTTATAGTTTTTATGGGATTTTATGGTTATTATGTTTTATTGGGTTTCCTATAATTTTAGACATTTTCATGGTTTTTAGATTCTTTTATGGTTTTAGCTTTTTAGGTTCTATAGGGTTTTTTTTGTGTTTTTAGGTTTTTATGGTTTTCTTAGAATTATTCATATTTTTTTAGGTTTTATGTTTTTAAGGACTTTAAGGATTTTTTTAATTTTTATGGTTTTTAGGCTGTTTTAGGATTTTCATAGTTTTTATGGTTTTTAAAGGTTTTTAGTGTTTTTAGGTTTTTAAGGGTTTTATTTGTGTTTTGTTTTTTAAATTTTCAGGGGTTATTTCATGGGATTTAGGTTTTTTATGTTTTAAGGAAAATTTTGGAATTATATTTGATATTTATGGCTTTTTATTATATTATGTATTTTGAGAGATTTTATTTTTAAAGTATTTTTAAGGGTTTTGGGGTTTTTAGTTTTTTTTGATTTATTTGTATTTTTAAGGTTTTTATGAGTCTTTTAACATTTTTTGGGGTTTTAAGGGGTTTTATAGTCTTTTGGGGTGTTTTAGGACTCTTAGTGTTTGTTGGGAGGGGGTATGGTTTTTAGGGATTTTAGGGATTTTTAGGGTTTTTAGAATTTTTATGTTTTAGTGGTATTAATTGTTTGAATGTTTTTTATGTTTTTAGGTATTTTTTGGGTTTTTAGGATTTTTATGAGTTTTCAAGGATTTTAGGGATTTTAAGGGGGTTTATTGGTTTTTATGAGTTTTGTGTTTTTTTCTTTTTATGGGGTTTTTTAGATATCTGGGTTTTAAAGGATTATTAGAGTTTAATATTGTTTTTAGGGGTTTAAAGGGTTTTTATATTTTTAGTGGTTTTTATGTTTTTATGGTTTTTTTGGGGTTTTAAGGTTTTATAAGTTCTTAGGGGTCTTATGGTTTTTAAAGTCTTTAAGGGGTTTTAGCATATTTTTTTGGTTTTTAGTGGTTTTAAGCATTTTTTCTCTGAAGGTTTTCTTAGGATTTGTTTTGTGGTTTTTTGCTTTTATGGATTTTTTATGATTTTAGAGGTTTTTACCATTTTTATAATCTTTATTATTTTATGGGGTTTTAGGGGTTATAAGTTTTTTATGGTTTTAGCATTTTTTATGTTTATATGGGTTTAAAGTGTTTCTAGGTTTTCGTGGTTTTCTTATGGGTTTCATGGTTTTTATGTTTTTTAGTTTTTATGGAATTTTAGGGTTTTTACAATTTTTCGTGATTTTTTTTGATTTTGGGGGATTTAGGGATTATAGGTTTTTTAGTTTATTTATTGTTTTTTGGATTTATAGGGTCTTTTGAGTTTATTAGGGTTTTAAGGTTTTTAGTATTTTTAACCTTTTAGGGGATTAAAGGGTTTTTATAGAATTTTGTTGATTTTAGGGTTTTATGGTTTTTATAATGTTTAGGTTTTTTGTTGTATTATGGATTTTAGGTTTTTAGGATTGTTATAATTTTTTAAGTGTTTCTATGTTTTTAGGTTTTTATGGTTTTTATGGTTTTTATAGGGTTTTTATTGTTTTTAGGGGTTCTACCTTTATGTTTTTTAGACAATTTTATAATTTTTTGGGGTTTTATGGTTTTTTAGGATTTTGGGGTTTTATGGTTTTTAGGGATTTTTTGGGTTTTTAATTTTTTTTCTATTTTTTTGGGTTTTATGGTTTTTAATACTCTTTGGGATCATTAGGGGTTAAAATGGTTTTTAGAGTTATTGGTGGTTTTATGGTATTTTATGGTTTTTCATGGTTTTTTCGGTTTTTTTCGTTTTTGTTGTTATTTAGGGTTTTATCATTTTTAGGTTATTTTTGGGTTTTAATTGTTTTTATTTATTTAAGGTTATATTAGGGTATTCAAGGATTCTATGTAATTTTACATTTTTTGGATTTTTACGGGTTTTTGGTTTTTTACGGTTTTTATGGTTTTTTGATTATAGATAATTTTTGAGTTTTTTGGGTGGTATTAGGCTTTTAGAGTTTTTATCGTTTAAGGGTATTAAATGGTTTTTAAAGTTTTTATTTGGTTTTTAGGGTTTTAGGGATTTTTAGGATTTTAATGGATTTCATGCTTTGGGGGGGGGTTAACAATTTTAGTTAATTTAGGGGTTTTAAGTGTTTTTATGATTTTATGATCATCATTGGTTTATTACGGTTTTAAGGGTTTTTATGTTTCAATGGATTTTGCAGATTTTTTTTGGATTTTTATTTATTTAGGGTTTTAGGGAGTTTCATTGTATTTTTTGTTTTTAGTGCGTTTTAGGATTTTTAGGATTTTTACGGGCTTTATTATTTTTATAGGTTTTTTAGTTTCTCAGTTTTATAGGGGTTTTGGGATTTTTATCATTTTTTAGGTTTTAGGGGTTTTATGTCTTTTTTACATTTTAATGTTTTCTTAGGTATTTTTACATTTTTGTATTTTTATGGATTTTTAGGGTGTTCATAAATTTTTAGAATTATTGGAATTCTTAGAGTTTTTAGCATTTTTAGTGTTCTTTAGGATTTTTGGGATTTTGTTTTTTTTAGATTTTTAGCGATTCCATAAGGTTTCTCATGGTTTTTATTGTTTTTATGTCTTGTATTATGTTTTTTTGAGTATTATGGGTTTTATGAATTTTTAGTGTTTTTAGCGTTTTTATAGATCTAAAGGGTTTTCAGTTTTTTTTAGGGTTTTTTAGGTTTTTAATATTTTTATGGTTTTTTGGGGTTTTTTGGTTTTTTGGGTTTTTGGGGTCTTTATGGGCTTTAGAATTTTTTCGGTTTTTATTGGGTTTTAAGTGTTTTTATGTTCTTAAGTTTTCTTAGGGTTTTCAAGGTTTTTATCATTTTTAAGAAATATTTAAGGGTTTCAAGGATTTTTATAGTTTTTTGTGGTTATAAAGATTTTGAATGTTCTTTGGGATTTTTCTGTTTTTTGGTTTTAGAGGGTTTTTAGTATTTTTTAGGATTTATGTCGGTATTAAGGGGTTTCCTGTTTATAAGGATTTCATCTAGATTTTAGAATTTTCATGGTTATTCCCTTTTTTATTTTTATTTATTTAGGATTTTTATGGTCTTTATGGTTTTCAGAGATTTTGAGGGGTCTTTGGGTCTTCATGGTTTTTTGGGGTTTAGGAGTTTTTTTTGTGTTTATAGGGATTTAAATGTTTTTTGAGTTTTTGAACAAAATATATTGTTTTAAATGGATTTTAGATTTTTTTTAGTGGTTTTAGGGTTTTTATGGGTTTTTAGGGTATTTTACGTTTTTTAGGGGCTTTATGATTTTTGACGTTTTGGGGGTTCTATTGAGTTTTTGGGGTTTTTGTGATTTATAATGTTTTTATATTTTTTTGGGTTTTATTATTTTTTAGGTTTTTAAAGTTTTTTGAGGTATTTTCCATGTTTCTCGTTGTTTTTACATTTTTTATGTATTTTTAGGCACTTTTAGGTTTTTTAGGTATATTTTAGAATTTATATGGTTTTATAGGTTTTTATGGATTTTTTGGGTTTGTTAAGATTTTAGGGACTTTATGTTTTTATAGTTTTTTGGGTTTATTGGGATTTTTTTAGTTTTTTAGGGTTTTTACAGTTTTAACGGTTCTTTAATGTTTTTATGGCAAAGAAGGCGCGTGCCAAGCAGAAAGCTTGGCGCCTTAACTAATAAAAATAAAAGGTACAAAACATTACAGGGGGGACTTGTACATTCGTGTGCGGGTAGCACCCATCATGTCAGAGGCTACATGAGACGTGAAAAAGGAAGGAGGAATGAATGACCACCGTGAGCAGCATTCTTCAATAGCCATCTTGGAGAGAGCATCAGCCACCATATTGACTTCCCTATATGCATGAGAAATCCTGAGAGTCAGGTTCTTAGATAGGCTAAGGCATTCAATCCACTGAGGAAGAAGCCACCATGGAACCTTCCTTGAGTTTTGGTGAAGCGACTCCACTGCAAGCATTGAGTCTGATTCGATCCATTGATGCAACTACCCAAATTGAATTGCAAAACGAATAGCCTTGATAATAGCCCAAAGCTCTTCCTCATAAGCACATCCATTCCCAATGTAGTGATAGAAAATACCCTTGACAAATCCTCGACAAGTATGGAAGACCCCACCAAAACCTGAAGGGCCTGGTGAGCCTGCCGCCGCACCATCAACATTAACTTTGATCCATGACGGGATTGGTGGAATCCATCTAATGTACTTCATCAAAATTAGTTTTTTTCACCTGCCAGGGACACCAAGGGAGCGGAGTGTAACAAGATCATTGAAGAAATTGTTCATCGTACCTGATTGGAGACTCCCAACCAGCCGAACAGCACTATGCATGGAAATAATACCCTCATAAGTGGAGCATGATTTGTTCCGAAACATAGCAGAATTTCTTGCAGCCCATAGGAAAGAGACAATGGCTGCCGATGCTGCAAGAAGGAGGTTATGAAGCTGCTCACTACAGCTAAAATCATTGATAAAAAGCATCCGTTGAGAAAAGGTTCCAGGAGGTAAGTGGAGACCAAAAATATCCTGTATGTAGCTCCATAATCTGTGTGCAAGATTGCAATCAATAAAGAGGTGTTGTATGCTTTCAGCAGCTCGCAAATAGATGTTGTAGACCGAGGCAATCTGCAACCCAGTATTTTGAAGCTGACCATGAATAGGCAACTGACGCCTCTAAATTTTCCAAATAAGAAGAAAGTGTCTAGGGGGAATAAATGGACACTTATATTTCAGAAGCCACGAGGGGGGGTCAGAACCTTGCCGGAATTCATGCTCGTAGAAACCCCGTGCAGTGAGCTAGCCAATCAGATCTGGCTTCCATAGGAGAGTGTCCGAATCAACGTAGTTGTAACAGCGGATCTGGGAGATGATGTGTGATGGCATAATTCCATCCAGCTCCATCAGTATAGTGTTGAGCTCACTGATAGTCATGTGTTGCAGACCTTGTGGAACTTGCATAAGTTCCTGCAGAGGACAATCAATCCAAGGGGTGAGCCAGTAGTTTAGATAGGATTGTCTTGAAACAGTCCAGACAGATTGAGAGATAATATTCTAAAATGAGGATTTAATTGTGGTCCATACCGAGGAGAGCATATACCCAGTGTATCCATTACACAAGTGGGGAGTGAATCGTTCTTTAAGAAAATCCAGCTCACCTTCCTTGTGCACGAAAAGATTCCAGGTGAATTTAGCAAACAAGGCCTCATTGAAAGCCCTGAGATCTTTAATTCCAAGACCACCCATGTTAATGGGTTTGATACAGTCTTTCCATGAAACAGTTACCAATTTCTTTTCACTAATGCATCTTGTCCATGAAAAGTCTTGAATCTTGGCTTGAAGGGATTTGATCAGACTTACCGGCCATCTATATAAAGAGAAGGCATGAACAAACTTTGATGTGATAACAGAATTGATAAGGCAGACTCTACCTGCTTGAGACAGAGACTTTCCCTTCCATTTAGCTAGCTGCTGGGTGATATCAACAGAAATGCATTCCAAGTGGTAGCGCTTTGCCCTCCCCCAGAAGAGGGGAACCCCAAGGTAATTAAAAGGCAGAGATCCTTTTTTAACGCCAAGACAACTAATGATTCTGTTTTGCCTCACTGAGGAGAACCCTTTCCCAAAAACAATAGATGATTTACACCAACTGATTGCCTACCCGACAACATCATCATAGTGATTAAATATTTTTTGGATAGCTGAGATAGTTGGCATATTAGCCTGCCCAAATAGAAGGATATCGTCAGCATAAAAAAGGTGTGAGGGTACATAGAAGTCCTTGCTGGCTTTGAAAGGGAAATATAATCCAGCCATCATTGCATGTGTAACAATATGACTCAGGTAATCTTCTGCAAGTGCAAAGAGAATTCCAGAGAGAGGGTCTCCCTGTCTGACCCCTCGTGAACACTGAAAAAAACCTTTTGGCGCCCCATTAATCAGAACAAGAATTCTAGCACTCTCCAAAATAGAAGAGATCATGCTGATAAATTTGTATGAGAAACAATACATACCCAAAACCCTGAACAGAAAATTCCACTTAATGGTAGTAAAAGCTTTGGATATATCCAGTTTAAGAGAAAAGGTCCCATATTTGACTTTCTTTCGCATGATATTCACTCCTTCAGAGGCCATATATAAACAGATTTGAATGTTTCGCCAAGGAAAAAAGCCAAATTGATTAGGATTGATAATGGAACCAACAAACTTCCAAAACCCGGTGATTATGATTTTGCTAATAATCTTTGGAATGGTGTTTCCAATGGCAATGGGAAGAAAGTCACCGATGTCAATAGCAGCTTCTTTTTTGGGAAGCAGAGCAATGAAGTTGGAGTTGGCTCCAAATGGCAATGATCCTGAGATGAAGAACTCCCTGACAGCATTGGTAATTTCTGGATGAAAGATATCCCAATAAAAGATAAAGAATTTGTTAGTGAATCAATCCGGTACAGGGGAACTTTCAGAATTGAGAGAGAAGAGACAAGATTTGACTTCATCTTCAAGAGGAGGAGAGGTCAGATCATTGTTCTTTGAGTCATTCACACACTACACAATACATTCGGCATCCAAGGCCGAGGGAGGGGTACCATCATCATTATAAAGAGCTTTAAAATGGTCAACAACGGCATCAGAGAGCTCTTTCTCCTCAACCAAGGTTGCCCCATTGATTCGGATACGATTAGGTCCTTTATAGACCCTTTTCTCCCGTTTTAAGCGATGAATGAACTTTGAGTTTCTGTCACCATCATTGATCCATCGAGCACTGAATTGGTGCTTTGCCAGATTCTCTTTGAGAGCATGAAGATCATCAAGCTTTTTTTGAAACGAAAGTTCCTCATGAGTAGGAACAGCCCCCTACTGATTGTTTTCTTGGAAAAACTCCAACTGAGATTGTGCATCCTTTATCTCCTCATCAATTCTGGAGAAAGAGACCTTACTCCAAGCTTTAAGAAGGATTTTGATTCTCCTAATCTTAGAGGCAACCACAAAGTAAGGAGAGCCATGGAAAGTGGAGTTCCATCCATCAAGAAGAACTTCCCTACATCCTGGGATTGAGAGCCATGCATTGTTGAATTTGAAGGGTAAGGGAGAAAGTCTCCTAATATCCTCCCGAATGGAGACAACAATGGGATTATGATTAGAGTTAAATTTAGGGAGAGTAAACCCTGAGATGTCCAATGGAGCACCAGCATCATTGACGTGAATGAAGAACCTATCAATTTTGCTATCTTGCCTCCCATTTACAGTGAACCTTCCCCAGGTAAATATGGAGCCTGCCATAGGAACTTCAATGAGATTACATTGATCCACACAGTAGTGAAAATCTTGAGCAGCAGAACGGAGAAAATAGGGGCCAGTTTTTTCATCAGGACTCAAAACAAAATTGAAGTCACCAGTGATAACCCAATTGTGATTCATGTTCTCACTGAGGGCAGCTAAATCTTCCCAAAGTTATCTTCTTCTCATGTAAGATCAAGAGGCATAGAAAAAAGAGAAGGTGAGGGGAATTTCCGGCATCCGGATGTGAACTGAAATAACCTGGTGACAAATCTCAAAAGACTCAATCATCAAGTCATTGTGTCGAAGCACCCATGGTGATTCAATATTACCAGCACCTCTATTATGAGCAATAAATGAGTACCCGAGCGATTCCCAGTTGAAACCCTTCCAGTGATCAAAGCTAATAAGAGGCTCAGCAATGGCCATAATATAGGGTTTGTTGACAGCAAGGAAATTTCGAAGGGCTGCTGTAGTGGGAGAGTTCCCAATCCCCAAACAATTCCAAAAAAGAAACTTCATTGACTGGAGTATGAGTTTCCTCTTTGGCGAGGCAGGACTTTTGTATTCATAGAAGGGGCACCTTTACTTTTCCCTCCCTGCATTGGAGGTTTTCCAGGAGGTTTCTTAATGACTTGCTCAATGTTTGGCAACTCATGAGTAGAGGCCATAGGAGCATCCTCAAGGATAAAATCTGCATCTAGGCTGTCATCAACTTGATCAGCCCAGAATTTCCCAGATAGGGGAGAGAAGGCATTAGTAAAACAGATCCCATCATTATGAGGAATTCCAGTGAGTTTGGCCTTATTGGAAATTCCTGCAAGAACAGGACAAAAGACCTTAGCCGTATCAGCAAGAGCAGGTGCATCCGAATGAGCAGTTGCATCGTGTACTCTGTTGGGTGAGTGAATTCTAAGAGCATAAGAATCCGATAATGCAGCAATCCCCGGAGGGGCCCAAGTGGAGGAGCACCATCAGTAATTAATGTTTTTATGGGTTTAAATGGTTTTTATAGTTTTTAGTGGGTTTTCAGAATTTTGTGTGTTTTTAGGGTTTTTAAGGTTTTTCAGGGTTTTTATGGTTTGTGGGATTTGTTAGAGGTTTTTAGGGTTATTCAGTTTTTTAAATTTAATGGTTTTTAGGGATTTTTTGGACTTAATTATTATTTTAGGGTTTTTAGAGATTTTGAGGGGTTTTAGGGTATTTTTGATTTTATTTTTTCTGGGTTTTTTTCCTGAGTTTTGGTGTTTCTTCACATTTTTTTAGGGATTTATGTGGTTTAGAGTTTTTTTTAATTTTAGGGTTTTAGAGGTTTTTTAGAGTTTTTATTTATATGTAGGGTTCTTTGGGTTTTTTAGGGTTTTTAATGTTTTTAAGGGTTTCTAGGGTTTTTAGAGTTTTTTACGTTTTTTAGGTTTTTTGTATAATTAATTGATTTTATGGTTTTTAGGTATTGTTAGGGTTTTTGGGGGTGTGTATGGTTTTTACATATTTTATGATTTTTTGGGACTCTTTAAAAGGATTTTATATTTTAGAAATTTTAGGGATTTTGAGGGGTTTCCAAGTATTTCATGTCTTCAGGGTTTTTGTTGTTGTTTTTTATGTTTTGAAGGTTTTTAGATTTTTTAATGTTTTAGGGCTTTAATGGGTTTTTAGAGTTTTTAGTATATTTTTATGGTTTCTATGTTTTTTAGGTTCTTTTAGTTTTTAAAGTATTTATTGTTTTAGAGGGGTTTGGGGTCTTTTAAGGGTTTTCCATTTTTTGGGTTTTAATGGGATTTTAATTGTTTATTTTTTTAACATTTTCATAGTTATTTTCCAGCTATTTATGGTTTTAAGAATTTTTTGTGTTTTTTTATTCTTTTTATGACTTTATAGGGTATCTAGGGACATTGAGGTGTTCAGGGGTTTTTAGGGTTTTATGGTATTTTTTGGTTCAAAGGTTTTTCTTGACTTTTTAGTTTTTTAATGTCTTTAGAGGTTTTCTATGTTTATAGGGATTTAAAGGGTTTATAGAGTTTTTGGTGATTTTTGGGGTTTTATGGGGTTTATGGGTTTTTATGTTTATAGGGATTCTTATGGTTTTTTTTATTTTTTTCATGGTTTTATGGAGTTTTCATGTTTAGGTTTTTAAGGGGTTTATAGTAATTATAGGTTTTTAAGGTCTTCTTATTATATTTAGGGTTTATATGTTTTTTTAATGATTTTGAGATTGTTTATGTTTTTTAGTAATTTGATTTTTTAAAAAATATTGTTGGGTTTTAGGGGTTTTTCGGGTTTTTAAAAAATTATAGGGTTTTTATGGTTTTCTTAATGTTTTTTGGGTTTTTTGAGTTTTTAAATCTTTAGATATTTATTTGTATTTTTTAGGATTTCTAGGATTTTTAAGGGATTTATAGATTTGTAGGGCTTTTAGGGGTTTTACGGTTATTCGAGGTTTTTTGAGATTTTTGAGATTTTTGAGTTTTTATAAATTTTTTGAAATTTTAAGGGTATTTAAGGTTTTTTCAGATTTTTACCTTTTTTGGGGTTCAAAGGGTTTTTGGAATATAATGTTTATTTTAAGGGTTTTATGAGTTTTTAGGGATTTCTACAGTTTTAGGGGTTTTATGGGTTTTACTGGCTTTCAAGGTCTTTTAAATTTTTTTCATTTTTTTAAATTTTAGGTGTTTCATGGTTTTTATGGGTTTTGGGGTTTCAGTGTCTTAGAGTTTTTAGTGTTTTTAGATTTTTAGTGGTTTTATGTAATTATAAATTTTAAATGATTTATTATATGCTTTCTGGGTCTTTAGAGGTTATATGATATTACGGTTTTTTGGATTTTTTTGATTTTTATGGTTTTTAGGGATTTGTTAGTTTTTGGGGTTTTACACTTTTTTGAGTGTTTAAAGTTCTTTAGGTTTTTAGAGTGTAATGTTTTTTTAGATATTTACGAATTTCTCGATTTTTTCATGATTTTAAGTGATTTACAATTTTATGATTTTTAAGATTTTGTTTTGTGATTTTTATGGGTATTTTGGGTATTTATGTTTTATGAGGGTATTTAGGGTTTTTTAGGACTTCAAGGTGTTATAGCTTTTTGTTGGATTTTTATTTTTTTTTGATTTGTTTGGTTTTGAGGTTTTTTAGGGTTTTAAACATTTTTAGGTGTTTAAAGGGATTTTAGTGATTTTTTGAATTTTAAGGGTTTATAGATTCATATAACGTTTTTAGATAATTTTATGGTATTTATGGTAGTTAGGGATTTTAGTGGTTTAAATTATTTTGGTCTGTAATATTTTATTAGGTTTTTTCAGTGTTTTATGTTAATTTATATTTTTAGGGATATTCGGGATATTCGGGATTTTTAGGTTTTATATGGGTTTTTATGGGTCTTAATAAATTTTCAGGTTCTAAGGTGATTGGGGTTTTAATGGTTTTTTTGGGTTTTTTTAATTTTTTTAGGTTTTTTAGGTTATATATATATTTTTAACATTATTAGTGTTTTAATGGGTGTTTAGTAATTTTAGTGGTTTTAAGGGTTTTAAGTGTATTTAAGGTTTTTATGGGTTTTAGGGGTTTATATATTTTAATGTTTATTATGATTTTTTATGTTTTTAGTGTTTTTGGTTTTTTTTAGGGTTTTAATTATTTTTGGGATTTTAAGGTTTTCAGGGTTTTTAGGTATTTTCCTTTTTTGTGATTTTTAGTCTTTTTTTATGATTTTTTTCGAGTTTTATGTTTTTAAGGAGATTTGGGTTTTTTAGGGTTGGGGTGTTTAGGTTTTTAGGGGTATTATGGGTTTTTAGGTTTTTAGGTTTTTTATATATTTTTTAGGGTTTTTAGGGTTTCTTGAGTTTTAAATGTTTTAGGGGTTCGAAGGGTTTTTAGTTTTTTTTGTGGGATTGTAGGTTTTTATGGGTTTTTAGTGTTTTTATGGTTTTTACGGATTTTATGGTTCTTATGATTTTTTATGACTTCTAGGGACTTTTAGGGTTACATAGGTATTTTATCATTTTCTAGGTTATTTTGTGTTTTAGGGATTTTAGGTTTTTAGTTTTTTATTAGTTTTTTTCAATGTGTTTAGGCTTTTTTACATTTTTATATATTTTTAGAGAATTTTTAGAATTTTTTTCATTTTTAATGTTCTTATTTATTTTTAGGGATTTATAGGTTTTTAGGATTTTTGGTTTTTTATGGTTTTTTATATTTTTACATGTTTTTAGTTTTTATTTTTATTTTAAAATTATTTTAGAGTATTTTAAAAAAATATTGGTTTAGATAGTTTTTATAGTTTCAGTGGTTTGAGGGTTTTTATATGCTTTTAATGTTTTTTATTTTTTGGTGTTTTATGGGTTTTTGAGTTTTTTAGGGTTTTTATCATTTTCAGGGTCTATTATCTTTACATGTTTTTATGTGTATAAGGTTTTCTTATGTATTTTTTGATTTTAATGTTTATTTTTTCTTTTAGGGTTGTTTATGGATTTTTAGGGTTTAATGGTTTTTTGAGTTTAGGGATTTTGAGGTATTTTGGGTTTTATGGTGTTTTATAGTTTCTTTAAGGTTTTTAGGGGTTTAATGAGTCTCTATAGTTTTTAGTGTGGTTTTAGGGTGTTTATGGGATTTAAGGCTTTATTTTTTTATGGATTTATGGTTTTTAGATTTTTAGGGTTTTTATGGTTTTTAGTGTTTTTGATGTTTTCATAGGGGTTTTCATTTTTTTGTGCGTTTTACGTTTTTAGGGATTTTTATGAGTTTCTTGGATTTTTATGGGTTTTAGAGATGTTATAGATTTTGAGGGTTTTTAATGTTTTTATTGGTTTATGGATTTTTTTAGTTTTTAAGGTTATTTTTTCATGGTTGTATTGGTTTTTTGAGTTTTTTAACATTTTTACGGGTCCAATGGTTTTTTATATTTTTACTAGGTTTTAGGATTTTTATGAGTATTTAGGGTAATTTACGATTTTTTGGGGTTTATGGTTTTTATGGGGTTGAGGGGTTTTATATATTTTTAGGGTTTTAATTATTTTTTATGGTTATAATGGATTTAATTGATATTAAGTTTATAAAGTTTTATGATTATATTTCAAGGCTTTTAAGGGTTTTTAATTATTGTTTAGTTAAAGGGTTTTTTGTATTATTATAGGTTTTTTAGTTTTATGGATTTTGAGGGGTTTAAGGGTTTTTAGTGTTTTAGGGATTTTATTTGTTTATAGTTCTTTTTATTGTTTTCTTAGGGTTTTTAGGGTTTTTAGGTGTTTTGGTATTTTAGGTATTTATTTCATTTTTGGAGTTTATTGGGATTTTGGGCATTTTTTGGGATTATTTCGATTTTTTGGGTAATTTTTCTTTTAAGGGTTTTCTTCGAGTTTATAATGGTTTTTATAGGGTTTTAGCATTTTAGTATTTTAATGTGTTTATATAGCTTTTAGTGGGATTTTTGGGTTTTATGGACTTTTATAATTTTTAAAGGTTTAGGGGTTTTTAATGTTTTCAAGTGTTTTTATTGTATTTCGGGTCTTTTAGGGTTATTTGTGTTTTTTGTTTTATAGGGATTTTAAGTGTTTTAGGTATTTATGGTTTTCTTATTGTTTTTTAATGTTTCTAGGGTATTATGTTTTTTATATATTTTTAAGGTTTTTTTGGATTTTAATGTGTTTTGGGGTTTTTAATAATTTTTAGGGTTTTTAGGGGTTTTACGGTTTTAAGGGATTTTTTAGGTTTCTTCGAGTTTTTAGGTTTTGTAGGGGTTTTAATTTTGTTTCTGTTTTTAGTAATTGTATAGGGTTATTTAGGGTTTTATGATTATTAAAAAAGAATTGGATTTTAAGAACATTTTAGGGATTTTTATTGTTTTTGCACTTTTCAAGGATTTTTGGGGTTTTATAGGTTTTTAGGTTTTTTTAGTTTTTTCATAATTTTAATGGTTTTTATGATTTTTGGGATTTTTAAGGTTATTGTGATTTATAGTGTTTTAATAATTTTGGGGCTATTTTATTTTTTAAGGGTTTTAATGAGTTTTTATGTGTTTAAGGATTTTTATAGTTTTTTATGTTTTTAGTTTATTAAAGGGTTTTTAAAGTTTTAATTTGTTTTTATTGTTTTTATGGAGTTTTAGGATTTTTTTAATTATTTTTTTGGGTATTATGGTTTTATGGGTTTTTAGAGGTTTTAGGGTCTTTTAGGGTTTTATCATTTTTATGTTTTTAGAGATTCAATGTTTTTTGGTCTGTTGTGTTTTTATTTAGAATTTTTAAGGCTTATTTATGATTTTTATGTGTTCTTGTGATTTTTTGATTTTTATGGTTTTTATGGTTTTAGGGTCTTTAAATTTTTTTATGTTTTTTAGGTTTATACGGTTTTCTTTGGTGTTTTAAGAGTTTTTTATGTTTTAAGGAATTTTTAGGTCATTGTTTTTTATGGATTTTTAGGATTTTTAGGGATATTGGGGGTTTTAGGGATTTCTATTGTTTTTAGTGTTTTTATAGTTTTTCTGGGGTTTTATGGAATTTTTGTGTTTTTTATGGTTTTTAATGTTTTTATAGAATTTTAATATTTTTAATGGTTTAAAGGGTTTTTAGTTTATTAGTGTTTTATTATCCTTTTTAGAGTTTTATGGTTTTTTATGGCTCTTAGGGATTTTTATGGCTTTAGGGTTATTAAGGGTTTTAGGGTATTTTTTGGTTTTTAGGATTTTTAGCAGATTTATGTTTTTTTAGGTTTTTAAGGATTTTTAGTGATTATTATGGTTTTTAGGATTTTTATGTTTCTAATGATTTTTAGGTATTTTTTAGGATTCTTATGTTTTTATGGTTTTTTGTGATTTTTAGGGGTTTAAATTTTTTGGGGTTTTAGGATTTTTTTTGTTTTTTTTAACATTTTTAGGTTTTTTGGGGTTTTAAGTGTTTTTAGTTTTTAAAATATTTCGTAGATTTTTTTTTGGGTTTATAGGGTTGTTTGTATTTTTGAGGATTTTTTGGTATTTTCTATGATTTCACATCTTTTAGGGTTTCTATGGATTTTGAGGGTATTGAGTGGTTTTTTTAGTTTTTTTGGGTTTTTAATGTTTTTAAGAGTTTTTAAAAATTTTTGGGGTTGAAAGGGATTTTAGAGGTTTCTGGGGTTTATGGGTTTTTTGGGTTTTTTATGGTTTTAATGGGTTTTTTGGGTTTTAGGGTTTTTTGGTTTTATATCGTTTTTAGGGTTTTTTCTTTCTTTGTGTTTTTAGGGGTTTAAAGTGTTTTTATATTTATAAGGTTTTCTAAGGGTTTTCATTGTTTTTTGGAATTTTAAATTTTTTGGTCTTTTTAGGGATTTTTAGGATTTCTATGGTATTTAGGGTTTTTAAGTATTTTAATGTTTTTTTGGTTTTTTTAGTTTTATGGTTTTTTTGGGGTGAGGGTTTAGGAGGGTTTTTATATTTTCTATCATTTTGAGGTTTTTTAGATTTTTTAATCATTTTATGGGTTTAAATTTTTTTATAGATTTTTTTTGTTTGTATGTTTTTTGGGGTTTTAGTGTTTTTGAAGGTTTTCTATGTTTTTTGTGGTTTCTAGTCTATTTAGGGTTTTTAGGGGTTTTATGGTTTTTATAATTTTTTGGGTTATTTGTGTTTATGTTTTTAGGTATTAAGGTTTTTTTACAGGGGGCTTATTATTTTTATGGGTTTTTATGTTTTTTGGAATTTTAGTGATCTGTATGGTTTTTGGTTTTTTGGTTTTTTGAGTTATTAGGGTTTTTTTATTTTTTAAACTTGTTCGGTTTTTTGGAGTTTTTTAGGATTTTTAGGTATTTGATGGGTTTTTTGAGTTCATAGTGGATTTCTAGGTATTTATATGTTTTAGTGTTTTTAAGGTTTTTAGGGGTTTTCATGTTTTCTTGTGGTATTTAGTGTCTTTTCAGGGATTTTAGTGTTTTTTAGGGGTTTTGTTTTCTTTTATGTTCTTATGATTTTCATAGAAGTTGTTATGGTTTATGGGATTTTATGATTCTATTTATTTTTATGAATTTTTTAGGATTTTTATTGTTCTTTAGGGTTATTAGGGATTTGAGGGGTTTATAGATTTTTAGGATTTTTATGGTTTTTTGTCATTTTTATGTTTTTGAGGGGTTTTAAGTGTTTCAGGTTTTTAACATTTTCTTATGGATTTTCAGGTTTTTAGTGTCTTTTTCATTTTTAGTAATTTTTAGGTAATTTTTGGGTTTTCTAGGATTTTTTATGGTTTTGGGGTTTTTTGGTATTTTGAGGAGATTTATGGTTTTAATGGGTTTTGGGTTTTTTTGTTTTTGGGGTTTTTGGGGGGTTTTGCATGGAAATATAAGGATGTATATAAAAAGGAAATTGGATTACAACAAAATCACCCAAAGTTGAACTAACTGATGGCCAAGAGGCCAAAAGTAACAGTAACATGGTGGAAAACCTAAAGCCAAAGAAACCTCAAGTGAGTACAAGATATACAGGACCATGAAATATCAAGAATCCCAACCAAACCAATTCCAGGAAAATGGGCTGAGAACCTTGTGAATCCCCTCTAACCAAACATGAAATCCAAGCATGACTAGGATCCCACTTGGAGTGTCCAAGTTCTAAAAATAACTGAACTGACCAAGAACCTTGTAATTCATCCACACACACATGGCCATCATCAATATACATTAAAACCAACACCTTCATACAACCACCAATAATAATAGAGGGAGAACTAGCCAATATAAATAAATGTAGAAAATCCCATCACAAAACCCCATTGAACCAATAGAAGGTTCCACAAAAAAATAGGAACCAGGCCAGTGAGTAATCTGAGATTCATCACATGAAAGGATGGCCCAAAGCAGATACATCCCCCAAGGAGGAATAAAAAACCAATTAATAAGAAGAAACCACACACAGAGATGCTTGGAATACCACCCAAAGTCACACACACACACAATCCACCCTTCCTAACACCCACGAACACACACACACACACACTCCACCACCCACAGACATTCACACACACAAACACACCCAACCAACAACCCTTAAACAAGAATTCAGTAGCATCTCATTACAGAACACAACAACCATGAACAAAGTCACTTCCATTCCAAGCCACGACACCCTCTCTTTCACAACTTGGTAGCCATCCAAAGTAACACCCAAAACCTCCTAAATAGCTTAATGACCCTAAAGCGTCACTGCCAACTAGTTACACAAGGAACAAGTGAGAAAATAAACAAAGCCCCAAGAACCAACTAAAGATAGAAACCAACATAATCTGAGTATAGATCAGTACCAAGAATCAAACTAGGCTTCCAGAACCAACCACCAGAATCACCCACCAACCATAGATGAGTTTAATAAAAAAACTTTTACCAAACGAGGTCCAAACAAGAGCCAGCCAAAATGAACCAATATCATGAGTCTATCCCAAACATAGTTCCAACATTCTATCCATCCATAAACACAAGACCAAGAACAATATCTGAACACCTCCGAGCCAAAAGTAACCACCAACACACATGAATCCTAATATACTAGAAACCCACATGGATCCCAGCAGAGGCAGAAATATACAACACAAACCATAAAAAAGTACAAGCAACCCCTGATACAGATGAATTAGAAGACCATGTCTATGAAGAAGCATAAAACCACACATACCGAAGTCCTAATAATCATCCCAACCAGCCAAAAGTAACCCAACATAACACCATGCCGACATAGATCTATCACCCTCTAGTTAGATCCCCACCACCAAATGAATCCTAGAACCATTCCTAAAATAAGGACTAATATAGAGAATCAAACACTAGTAAAACCACCAACCTCCAACCAAATCATGTTCCACCATCATTCTAAGAAAATACCAATTGTACTATAACAAAAAATACCCCCCCCCCCCCTCGTCCTAAGAGGAGCAAACCATAATCACTCTAACACCAGCAAACATCCAATCCATATCATTAGAGACGATACTGTACTAGATATCCAGAAAGACCACAGCCAAATATATCTCTATTCAACACCATCCTACACCCAGACAGCCACACCACTATAACCTCACACCCATGAAAACCAACACAACACCTAGCACCAAAAAAACTACTCCAATCATAAGAAACAAACCATAATGTATAAACTAGAAGAACCCAGGGGAATAATAACTACCTCTAAGAAGATAGCCTCACAAGTTCTATCTGTGAACCTACTCATTGTAGTCATAATATTAGGAAGCTGCTTACATGAAAGGAGTCCATAACTAAAAACCCATCTTAATTTTATGCAAAATATTATTACCATAGTAAAAGATGGATCCATGAATGGGATAATTCTATTCCTTCCAGATAAGATACACCATGGTGGAAATCATGAGTTTCCCCAAAACATTCTTCAATGAATCCAAATTAAATATATCATAACACCATCCAACAGAAGGATAAAGAAAATGATCGGAACAATATATATTGAAGAGTCTTGGGAAGGATGAAAAAATATTCTATTATAACTCACAAATGGAAGAATAGGTCAACACTCTTAAGGGAAAATCGGATAAATAAGACAATGATTGTGAATAGATATGACATTGTACATTAACCTATCCTATGTGGAATAAAAGATAAGGATTTCCCACCATAGAATAATCTGGTACCTATCCAGGTTAACCCAATTACAGACCATAAAATTCAACTAAAAAATGTAAAATTCTGGTCCCAAATTCTCCCAAACTCTGAAAATGGAAATATAAAACTTCTTATCTCTCACTATCCCATAATTATTACCACCAGGTTGATGATGTAAAATAATATCCCTTCTGACATCACAAAAATCATCAGAAATTTCCATTATAGGATCCCAATCTACATCAAAAATATTATAAAAAATCTAAGAATATTTAAGGATCGTAAATTCATATATAATATGATCATCAATGGATGAAAATATAGGTCCCATTGATGATAATAATGAAACAAATGGATATACACCATCCATTTACAATAGATAAATAAATATGTTCCTTGAGAAACTTATGTATCCCAAATAACATTCTTCAATTCTATGAACATATCCAAGGAAGTTTGGTCTCCCAAAATTGGGGTCTACCAAGAAGAAAAATGTGAGCCTAATCCACCGAAATATATGAATATGAGGCTGAACAAAAGTCCCAAACATTGATAGACATAGATTATTTATTCCATTCACCAACATGATTTTTACATAATGTTATCTCTATTTAGATATATTCACCAAGGCTGGACAACTTTGGCCCCAAACAAGACCAAGGAAGGTCCCTTTCAAAGAAAGCTCCTAATATTATCTGTAATAAATGGAATAACATTTTTAAGAAATTTGAAATAATAAAACCAATTATATTATATAGAAAAAAGGAATATATTGAAATAATATCAAGAAGCATGAAAAATAAATAATTTTTTTGTCCAGACCTTTCTTATCATAACAATTTTCTATTCCAAAATAGCACAATCTCCAACTCTTTATCTTATGGTAATAATACCCACTACAATGTAACAAAGATGTATTGAGCTTACACTAATTCTAATTGAAGAACCAATACATTACTTAACCTATAATGACTCATGATATGAGAACATAATCAATTTTTAAAAGTTAATAGATATCCCCAATAAAGAGAAAAAGAGATCCAAAGCCTGCTATAGGTCCAAAAACAAATCCATATTACCAAAATAAATCAAAAGAAGACCATACACAATAAAAATATGAAAAATGAAATTTTTACCATATATTAAATGGAACATGAAAGAGTTAGAATTAGAAATTATAGAGTCTATGATATTGGAAAAAACACTATAAAAATACAAAAAATGGTGAAAGGGGATCCCCTAGCCTGAATACTATCTTCCCATACTCTAATTAATATTCTAAAAAATCATAGGATAAGACAGACACATCATAATAAAAGAAGTGAACCTAATCAATAAACTAATAATGTTCATAATATTCCAATGTAATTCTCAACTAACTGAATGGAAGGACATAAAATGTTCAATCTTAAAAAAACATCGAGGAACACCACAATTTATGTGGAAACCCTACATCAAATCCATGGAAATCAAGATATTATCAGATATATATCTCCCTTGAATGGATAAAGATTTTGAATTATTGATATGATTAGGAAATCCCACTATCAATTTGGACACTAAAATCATTGAGATACAATTATAAATAGTATATCAGCATGAAATAGGCCTGAAATCAGAAAGAGATGAATCATTGAACACCATGGGAATAAAAGAAATAATATATCTGTTAGCTTTCTAAAACAATTTCCTAGTTTTGATAATTATAAAATAGCATTTTTCAAATAGACACCAACCACTAACAAAGCCTTATGGGGGAAAATTCATTAAATACAACCAGCCACATTTCTTTTCTAAGGTAATGTGATAAAATTTCATGGTTAAAATATTTCAACTCCTTAGATTTAACTAGAAAATCACAATATAAATGAGAAATAGAGTGATATAAAAAGGGATCCAAGATCACTCTCCCAAAAAAGGTGAAAACAAGAGATGTCCCAATTAATTATCAAAAAAATACCACATTATCACAAATAATAGAACATAGGGTAGAAATAAAAAAGCCATCAGCCTTTTAAGGAGAACCCATTTAGAATAATAAAATATGGCTTTCACCAAGTTAAAAGAGAAGGATAAATTAAGGCCCCAACCTAAATCCAAAGAACATTATTTTTATGATTGGCCAAGAGAGTTTTTTTCAAGGTCAAGGATTTTGAAAATTTTATACAATTGAATTCATATTGAGTCAAGGATTCAGAATAGACATTTAAAAAATATGATTAGAAATCAGGTAATTTCTTCCATGTTAAGGAAATTTCATATGAATATTGAGTTGAAACTTTGGCATGAATAGATTTGAGATCATACTTAACCTTGCATAATTATTGGTAATATTAGAAGATATTGTATCCTAATATTACAAAAATCCAATCATTAGAGGAATAATATATGAGGTAGTCATAATCTTACAAATGATTAGAAAAAATTAATGGAAACATCCTAGAGTAAAGAACCTCTCAATATTTGATAGTAATTGTGGCATGATCTGAAATCATGAAAGGAATCAAATCGGCTATCAAAGAGGGGATCCTATACATCCAAGAGGAATTCGTCATGGCTCTTTTCAACTTCCTTAGGACCCCTAAATATACCTTCCTCCAAGAAACCCCATCCTAATGAAATGAAGATCATCAAGAATAGCATTAAAAATTCCCAAATTACATTCCTGCATAGAAAATTTCTAATCTAATTTTCCTTCACATCTTTCCTTTAGGAACCTAACTTTATTAAAATCACTATGAATTATAATTTGATAGCTTTTGTTAGATTTAAACCAATATAAAATGTCCTCGTATAGAACCATTTGATCATAAACTGATTTAGAACTATAATCAAAGGAAATCAAGAAGGAAACATCCACTTTAGCAGCCCTAATTAGGGACTCAATAAGCTAAAACAATTCAATGTGAGGTTCAATAAGCAGCAAGGGAGGAATAGATAGCACAAAAATTCACTTGTTAATGGATGAATAAAATTTAACAAAATGATTACAATTTAGATAAATATTCCTCACAATATAATCATGGTTTTCCATTTTAACATAAAATTCAATAATTCCTAAACAAGCCAATTTATTTGAAAAGATGAGGTATTGAACCTCCCTTAAATTACTAAGTGTGTTGAGACCTCTAATTCTAAAAACACTGATTTTAAACATTGTGAACTAGGGGAGTATCAGAACCATTATCCTAGGGTCAAGTTTGGATAAGTAATATTTTCAGATCACATTCAACCACATTAACTAGATTATTTCTAATGGGATTATCACTTAATGAAGAAGAGTATGGACTAATTTAATCCATATATTTTATTTTAAGACAAGAATAC
The DNA here is from genome assembly GCA_963277665.1 of Viscum album. NCBI lineage: Eukaryota > Viridiplantae > Streptophyta > Magnoliopsida > Santalales > Viscaceae > Viscum > Viscum album. The sequence continues at coordinate 231,311,451 of OY728157.1, read as the reverse complement.
CCAACATTATTAATTACTTGGGGAAGAAAAAGACCCATTAATGAAAATTTAGACCTTAAACTAGAACCAGATCCATCACCTCATTCAAAATAGAAGTAGGACTAGATCCAACATATTCTTCAGTACATTAGGAAAATGTAAAGCATTAAGAACCACAACATCACAACCCTAACCCAAAAATTTTGTTCCAGAGAAAACGATCCCACAGATCTACTCCTTGGGGACCAAATAAGACCCATGTTAGAATTTCCATAACATAAAAAAACATGCTCAATCGGAATTTTCCCACACACCATAAGAAATACCAGGATCATCAGAGGTCTTAATATCACCAAAAGAAGGAAAAAATAAAAGGGTAGAAATAGAACCAAAAATTACCTATATAATTTCCTATGACAAGTTGTCAAAGGAATTATATATAAGAAGACAAAAACCCCTTCCATTAATCTTAACTAATGGAGGAGGAACCTGCACAAAAGGAGCCATGGAAGAGTGTACTTCAGTAATTGAAGGACCAAACACGATTAAAAAATCAAATGTACAATAAGAGGATGAATTATTTTCATGAGACACCATCTTCCCAGAAACATGGGATGGTAGTTTACATTTATTATCTGAATCAAGAACTCTAAATGGTTCCTTCTTCCTACATGAATGGTTATTTTAAGTACCTTTAATCTAAATCGAATGAGACTCACCATTAGATTTGTTAGATTTTAATGGGTCTTTGGGTTTTTATATTTGAATAGTTTTAAAGGTTATTAAATTTTTTATATTTTATTAGGGGTTTTAAGGGGTTTTAGGTTTTTTTACATTTTAATGGAATTATAGGTATTTTTTATGATTTTTATGGTTTTAAAATTTTTTAATGACTCTTGGGTGTTTAGGGTTTTTATGGTTTTTTAGTTTTTTTTAAGATTTTTGGTTTTTTAATGTTTTATAGAGTTTATAATAATTTTAGAGGTCGAAATGGGTTTTAGTGTTTTTTTGAGGGTTTTTTAATTTTTATGGAATTTTAATGTTTTTTAGTGTTTTTATGGTTTTTAGGGGGTTTTAGGGTTTTTAAGGTTTTTATGTTTTCTAGGTTTTAAGTGTTTATTTTTTTTACATTTTTTATAGGGGTTTTAAGGATTTCTAGGTTTTTTACATTTTGATGGTTTTTTAAACTTTTTTTGATTTTTATGGGTTTTAAGGATATTAGAGACTTTTAGGGGTCTTAGGGATTTTATGGTTGTTGGTATTTTATGATTTTTTGGGGGTTTCTGTGATTTGATTTTTAAGGGGTTTACTATTTTTAAATTAATTCTATTCTTTTATGGGTTTAAATGGTTTCTATATTTTTAGTGGGTCTTATGGTTTTTTGGGTTTCATGAAAATTTATGGTTTTTAGGGTGTTTTATGTTTTTTAGGTTCTTTTTCGGTTTTTAGGGGTCCTAAAATTTTTAGGGTATTAGGGCTTCTAAACATTTAAGGTTTTTAGTCTTTACAAAAGGGTTTTAGGGATTTTTTATTTTTATGTTTTTAGGTAATTTTAGGTTTTTTTAGGATTTTTATGTGTTTTTAGGGATTTTAAGAGGTTTTATGGGTTTCTAAGATTTTAGGGGTTTTATGGTATTTTGGGTTTTAACTGTTTTCTTGGGTTTTTCATAATTTTTATGGTTTCTTAGTTTTTTTCATCATTTTTATCGTTATAAAGGTTTTTTAGAGTTTTTAGGTATTATTATGGTTTTTATTATTTTTAGGGTTTCTATTGGGTTTTACTGGTTTTTATATTTTTTAGGGATTTTTGGGTTTTTGAGGTTCTAATATGGATTTTAGTTTTTTTTAGGTTTTTAGGGGTTTTATGTGTTTTTTGGTTTTTTGGGTTTTCTTATATACTTTTTTTGGTATTAAAATTTATGAAAATTTTCATTATTTTTAGGGATATTTTTTTTATTTTTTTGGGTGTCAAAGGTTTTTAGTATTTTTATGTGTTTTAGTATATTTATAGTGTTTTTTTGGTTTTTACGGTTTTTGGATTTTTTTAGTGTTTTTATGATTTTAAGAGATTTTTATTGTTTTATGGATTTACCGGGTTTTAGAGTTTATTTGGTTTTTAAGGTTGAAGGGTTTTTATAGTTATAAGGGGTTTAAGGGGTTTTGTGGATTTTGGTGTATTTCAGGGTTTTTTATGGTTTTAGTGTTTTTTTGGTTTTTTTTTAGTATTATATGTTTTCATGTTTTTTAAGGTTTTATTAGGGTTTTCTTAGGAATTTTATAGATTTTTATGTTTTTTGGGATGTTTTTTATTTTTTTATATTTACTATTATTTACAAATTTTTTGGATGTTGATGTTTTTTAGGGTTTTTAGGGTTTTTTTAGGGATTATAGTATTTTTAGGTTTTTAAGGGTTAAATGTTTTTTATGATTTTATAGATTTCTTTTGTATTTTTAGGTTTCATGGACTTTTTTACATTTTTTTGTATTGTTAAGTATTTTTTCATGTTTTAATGGTGTTTTTATGTTTTTTGGGGCTTAAAATGATTTTAGAGTTTTTGGTGGGTTTTTATTGTTTTTATGGGTTTTGAGGTCTTTAAGGTTTTTAGAAGTTTATGGTTATTATGGTTTTTAGGCGGTTTTTTTGTTTTTTAGGGTTTTTATCAATTCTTTTTTTATGGGGTTAAATTATTTTTTGGTTTTTTTGTTTTTTTATGGGGTTAAATTATTTTTTTGGTTTTTTTGCTTTCTTATGGTTTTTTCACGTGTTTTGGGTTTTTTTTACATATTTAGGGATTTTAGGGATATTTTAAGATTTTATGGTTTTTAGGGTTGTTAGGGATTTAGAGGTTTTTTTAGGTTATAGGGTTTTCTTTATTTTTAGGGGTTTTCATTGTTTTTTAGGTTTTTAGGGTGTTTATAATTTTTAATCATTTTTTCTGTTTAAATGGTTTTTATATTTATGAGGGGTTTTAGGGATGTTTTGGGTTGTTTGGGGCTATTATGGTTTTTAGGGGTTTTATTATTTTTTAGAGTTTTTAGGTTTTTTCGGGACCATGGTGGGTTTTTAGGGTTTTTAATGTTTTTATATTTATAGGGGTTTAAGTATTTTTTGGTTTTTATGATTTTTTAAGCGTTTTCATGGTTTTTATGGATTTTATGTTTTTAGTGTTTTTTAGTGTTTTTTAAAAAAAGTATGGGTTTTTAGTGTTTATAGGGATATTGTGGATTTTTAGGTTCTTTAGGGTTTTAAGACTTTTAGAGATTTTAGTGGTTTTAGGTTTTTAGGGGTTTTATGTGTTTTTAGGTTTTTTAGCTTCTCATATGGTTTTTTAGGGTTTTTAGGGGTTTTTTTACATTTTTATGGATTTTTTGGGCTTTTTCGATTGATGGAGATTTTAATGGTTTTTTTGGGATTTTAAAGGGTTTTATGGTTTTATGGTTTCTAGGGTTTTCTATGTTTTTCAATATTTTATATGTTTTTTAGAGTTTTTTAATGTTTTATGGTTTTAAAGTGTTTTTTGATTTTTTAGTGCTGTTTTAGGGATTTATGGGGTTTTGGGGGTTTTAAGGTTTATAGTGGTTGGTATGGTTTTAGGGTTTTTAGGGATTTTAGATATTTTTAATCTTTTAAGAATTTTCTATGGTTTTTAGGGGTTTTATCTGTTTTAATGTTTTGAAGGTATTCATAGGTTTTTATGGTTTTTAGTGTTTTTTACATTTTTAGGGATTTTTATATCTTTTTTTGGTCTTTTATGGTTTTAGGGGTTTTCGGGGTTTTACGGGCTTTATCGGTTTTAACGGATTTAGGGGTTTTTGGACTTTTTGGGGTTTTTTGAGTTTTTAGGGATGTTAATATTTTTTATAGTTTTAAAAGTTTTTTTGTTTAAAGGGGTTTTAGTATTTTTAGTAGGTTTTTAGATTATTTATGGGGTTTTAGGGATTTTTATGCCTTTAGTTGTATTTATAATATTTTGTGGTTTTATAGTTTTTAGGGTCTTTTAAATTATTTTTATAGTTTTTATCCTTTTTTAGGTTTTTAAGGGGTTTTTAGTGTTTTTAGGTTTCTGCTGTTTTCATTGGGTTTTCCAATGATTTTTTTTTTATTTTTAGGGTTTTTAGGGTTTTTAGGGATTTTTTATGATTTTATGGGTTTTAGGGGTTTTAGTGATTATAAAGGTTTTATGGTTTTTAAGGGTTTGAGGTTTTTTTGAGTGTTTAGTGTTTTTATATGTTTTTAGGTGTATTAAGTGTATTCAGGTTTTTAATGTTTTCTTATAGATTTTTTGGGTTTTTAAATTTTTATGGATTTTAGGTAATTTTTATAATATTTATTATTTTAGGGTTTTTAGATATGGGGTGGTTATAAGGTTTTTTATGTTTTTAGGGTTTTTATTAATTTTTTTGGGCGGTTTTAGTGTTTTTTGAGTTATTAGGTTTTCATATTTCAAAAAAAATTATGTTTTTAAGGAATTTTTAGCATTTTAGTGTGTTTTAAGATTTTTATGGGTTTTAAGAGGTTTTATGGTTTTTTTGGGTTTTATAGTGTTTTGGGTTTTTAGTGTTTTTAATGATTTTATGGGTTTTTATGTTTTTAGTTATTTTACGTTTTTTTATGTTTTTATGGTTTTCTAAGGAATTTCAGGGATTTTAGGGGGTTTTATGTTTCTAGGGATTTTTAGTATTTTTATGTATTTTTATGGTTTTTTTGTGTTTTTTTTGGATTTTTTAGGGTTGTTAGCGTTTTTAGGTTTTACGTCTTATTTTGTATTTTTTGGGTTTTTTCGCGTTTTCATGGGTTTTATGGTTTTTTTAATTTTTTCTAAACGTTTTTAGGGTTTTATTTGGTTTTTATAGTTTTTAATGTTTTTGGGATTTATTGGTATTTTAGGGTTTTATGGTTTTAGGGGTTTTATGGATTTTAGGGTTTTAAGGTTTTTTATTATTTTTTGGATTTTTAGTATTTTTAAGGGTTTAATTTATTTTATTTTTAAGGTTTTATTATGGATATTAGGTTTTTGGAGAGATTTACATTTTTAGGGATTTTAGATATTTTTTGGAATTTTATTTTTTATGGTTTTTATAGATTTTGAGGTGTTTTTTGGTTTTTTATGTTTTTAAAGTTTTAATGGGTTTTAGGATTTTTGTGGTTTTTATATTTGTTGGGATTTTATGGTTTTTATATATTCTTATGTATTTTAGGGGTTTGAAGTGTTTTTATAGTTGGTAGGGGATTTAATTTTTAATGGGTTTTTAGAGTTTTTAAGTGTTTTAGGGGTTTATGGTTATTAGGGGTTTTAGGGTTTTTACAGACCTTTTTTGTTTTAAATTTTTTTCATATTTTTATGGGTTCTAAGTGTTTTACGTTTTTTAATGTTCTCTTCGGTGTGTTCATTTTTTTAGGGGTTTGTATATTTTTATGGAATTTTATGTATTTTTTAGGTTATTTATTGGTTTTTTGGGTTTTTATCGGTTTTGAGGGTTTTTATGGTTTTTACGGTTTTTAGGGTCTTTAGAGTTTTTACGGTATTTTAAGGTTATCGTTTTTAGGGGTTTAAGGTTTTATTAGGTTTTTAATGGGTTTTTATGTTTTGGGTAATTTAGGTCTTATTTAGGATTTTCATTGGTTTTAGGGTTTTTAGGGATTTTGAGGGTTTAAGGATATTTTTATAGTTTTTTGGATTTTCATGTTTTATTGGGATTTTTAGTTTTTTTGAGTATTTAGTGTTTTTAGGTTTATTTTGAGTTCTTTATAATTTTTAGAGGTTTTTAGGGGTTTTAGAATTTTTACTGGGTTTTTAGGATTTGATAGGGTTTAGGGATCTTTTTTTGGTTTTTTGTGGTTTTTATGAGTTTTTACAAGTTTTTATAGTTTTTAGCGTTTTTTGGATTTTTAGGGATTTAATGTGTTTTTAGGTTTTTATATTTTTCTTAGGTGTTATAAATCATTTTAGGGTTTTTTAATTATTTGTATTTTTAGTATTTTTTATAATTATATGGGTTTTTTATGGTTTATAGGGATTTTTTATGGTTTTTAGGGTTTTTAGGGTTTTTAGGGTTTTTAGGGTATTATTGGTTTTTTGGGTTTGAGGGTATTTTAATTTTTTCGGGGTTTTAGGGTTTACATGTTTTTTATAGTATTTAATTTTTTATAGCTTTAAAGGGTTTTTAATGTTTTTATTAGTTTTTTGGTTTTTTAAGGGTATTTTAGTTTTTTAATGTTTTAGGTGTTTTTTTTTGTTTTTAGCAGGTTTTAGGTTTTTAAGTGTATTTTTAGTGTATTATAGTTTTTATGGTTTTGATGGTTTTTATGTGTATTTAGGGTTTTATTGTTTTCTTATGGTTTTTTGGATTTTCAGTTTTTTTATTTTTTATGTATTCTTAAGATTTATAGGTTTTTTTCGTTTTCAAAGATTTTAAGGGTTTAAGTGGTTTTAGAGTTTTAGGGGTTTTATTGTTTTTATTGTTTTTTATGTTCTTTAGGGGTTTTTAGTATTTTAGGATTTAATTTTTTCGTTGTGGTTTTCATGTTTTTTAGGTTTTTCTTTGTTTTTATGGATTTTCAGGGCCTTTTAGGATTTAATGGTTTTAGTGTTTTTAAGGATATTAAAGGGTTTTGGGGTTTTATGGTTCTTTTTTGGGTCTTTAGGTTTTTTAGTTTTTAGGTGGTTAAAGTTTTTTAATATTTCTTAATGTTTTTAGGGGTTTGAATGGTTTTTAAGATTTATTATTGGTTGTTAGGGTTTTAAGGGGTTTTTCATGTTTTTAGCGGTTTAAGGGTTTTGATGGTTTTTAAGGGTATTTTAGGGTTTTTTCTAGGTTTTTAAGATTTTTTACATTTTTAGGGATTTTAGTACTTCTTTTCAATTTTTATGGTTTTAATGGTTTTTAGGATTTTGATGATTTTAGCGTTTTTTAAGATTTTATAGTTTTTCTGGGTTTTAGGGTTTTTTTGTTTTTTATGGTTTGAATAATTTTTATATGTTTTTTTAAAAAAATGGGTTTAAATTGGTTTTAGAGTTTTTAGTGGGTTTTTAGGGATTTCTGGGTTTTTAGGGGTTTTTAGAGGTTTTTAAAGTTTTAAGGGTTTTTATGGTTTTAGCACTTTTAATTTTTTTTAGTATTTTTTTACATTTTTAGTCTTTTTATGTGATTTTAACCTTTTATGGCTTTAATAGGGTTTTCAGGGGTTTTAGGGGATTCTATGTATTTAGATATTTTATGATTTTTTAAGATTTTATTGGGTTTTAGGGGTTTTCATCGTTTTTATGGGTTTTTAGGGTTTTTATTGTTTTTATGATTTTTTTAGGTTTTTTGGTTTTTTTCAGTTTTTTTGTTTTAATTTGTTTTTTTTGAGTTCATAACATTTTTAAGGGTTTAAAGTATTTTCATAGTTTTTAGTGGGGTTTTATAGTTTTTTATGGGCTTTGAGGTTTTTTATGGTTTAAGGGGTTTATGTGGTTTTAGGGATTTTTAGGTGTTTATGGTCTTCTTAGTGTTTTTAGGGTTTATAGCATTTTTAGGTTTTTAGGGTTTTAAGTGTTTTTTTGGATTCTTAGGGTTTTTTGGGTTTTTAAAATTTTTTGATATTTTTTGAGATTTTTTAGGATTTTTAATTTTTTATGGTTTTTAGTAATTCTGATGGTGTTTATGGTTTTCAGTTTTTTTATAGGTTTTAAAGTCTTTAAGTGTTTTTTATATTTTTAGGGGTTTTAAGTGTTTTTAGTTTTCAAGTTTTTCTTATGGTTTATCAATATTTTTAAGGGTTTTTATAATTTTGGTGATATTTAGGCATTTTTTAGGATTCTTATGGTTCAATTGGATTTTTAGGGATTTTGAGGGATTTTAGGTTTTTTATGGTTCTTTAGGTTTTTAAGGGTTTTTTAATTCTATTTAATATTTTTGATGTATTTTAGAATTTTGGGGAATTTTTTATGTTTAAATAGTTTTTAGATTAGTTAGTGGGCCTTTGGGAATATATAAGGGTTTAAGGATATTTACGTTTTTTTTTGTTTTTAGGGATTTTAGGGGTTGTTTAGGATTTTCATCATTTTTGTAGGTTTTTATGGGGTTTAAGTGTTTTCAAGTTTATATGGTTTTCTGGGGATTTTAAAGTTTTTTAGGGTTTTAGGGGTTTTACTTATTTAGGTATATTTTAGGATTTTTTTATGGTTTTTAGTTGTTTTAGGGATTTTGTGGTTTTAGGGTTTTTAGAGATTTTAGGGGATTTATTGTTTTTTAGGTTTTTAGGGTATTTTGATTTTTTGGATGTTATGGTTTTTAAGATGATTTTTAAATTTTTACGATTTTAAAGGTATTTTAGAGTTTTCAGTGATTTTTAGGGTTTTTTAGTGTTTTATGGATTTTTATGGTGTTTAAAGTTTTTAAGGGGTTTTTAGGGGTTTTACGGTTTTTAGGGGTTTTAGTGTTTTTTTAGTTTTTAGGGGTTTATTTGTATTTAGGTTTTTAAGGTTTTCTTATTTTTTTTTTCAAGGTTTTTAATGTTTTTTTTCTATTTTTGGGGTTTTTATCGATTTTTAGGATTTTGTGGTTTTAGGATTTTGTGGTTTTAGGGTTTTAGGGGTTTTGAGCGATTTTATGGGTTTTAGCATTTTTAAGGGTTTTATGGGATTTTGGATTTCATTGTTTTTTTGTTTTTAGTGTTTTATTGATTTTATAGTTATTATTGTTTTTGGGGGTTTAAATGTGTTTTATATTTTTATAGTGGGTTTTAGGATTTTAATGAATATGTAGGGGTTTTTATGCATTTTTGGGGTTTTTTTTTGGTTTTTTGGGGTTTTAGGGTTTTTAGGGGTTTTAGCATTCTTTGGGGGTATTAATTTTTTTTTTTTGATGTTTTCATATGGGTTTTTAATTTTTTTAGGGGTTTTTACCTTTTTGACGATTTTTGTGAATTTTTATGATTTTATGGTTTTTATGGTTTTTTAGAGATTTTGGGGTTTTTTAGAGTTTTTGTGTTTTTAGAGGATTTATGGTTTTTTTGGGGTTTTAGGGGTTTTTATTAAGAAACAATTATGAATTATGTACAATAGAATATTAACTACAGGAAATTCACCTGAGGGTGAAATGATGGTTGTTCTAGGAAAAAAGGTTTCAGGACCAAACTAAACACAAGAGCACCAAGGAAGGCACCCAAGAAGACTGAGAGAAGAAGTATAATAAAATGACCCAAAAATATCAAAAGCCCCACCCGATGAAATTTGTATGGAAGGAAAGCACTACCACCATGCATGAACGCCATCACACCCACCTAGAAAACGCATAAAACAAGCAGTAAAATTTACTTTCGACCAACATCACATGATCCCAACATGCATTCAAACACGAGAGATTCCAAGAGCAACAAATTCCACAACCAATGACACCAGTTGTCCACTAATAAGATATTGTCCAGCCATTAACCACATAATATCCAACCACACATGCCCCTTCCAACCAAGAAAAAAGAACCCCAACATCTCCCAAGTACAAATCCAGCAAGCACATTATAAGGAAGCACTACCGTGAAATCAAATAGTCAGGAAAAAAATAGTAACACCCAACTATGAATGTCCAAAAATATAAAAAACTAGAAACTCATGCACACATTCATGACCCACCACATACGCACACGCATGCGAGCACCACCTCCCACAAAACAATGCACACATGCACCGCCACCTTCACACACACACCCAAGAAAACACATTAACTATCACACAAGAACATAAGTCATGAAACAACCACTAGATACAACATAAACATGTGAAAAAAATTGCCCCACAAATATGAAAGTTGAAATACAACTGCATAAATCCCCCAAACTAGTCCCAAAAGAACACTATGAGCAAAAATAACCCAATCTGCCTCCCTATCCAGCCTCAAACCAAAGATCTCAAACATACGAACCTTTAAGAAACCAGTACCAACCACCACAACACATGAAGCCCAACAGACCATCATCTACGAAAATCCCAACTGATGTGGATCCTTCTTGAACCCATAGACCCACAATATTCTCAACATCCAAGTCATGGAAGGCTTTGGATTCCCTTGATCCAAGAAAATTGATAATCCCATGAGAATCACCTCCAAAAATCCACAAGAATACATCCGAGGTGAGCATCATCCAACCATTACTGGCATCATAGAAGAACTATAGCAGACCACTTAGCACACCTCTTATAAATACCATAAATTCATACAACCTCCATGCACCCTCACCCAACCACAAACCATCCACATGCCACCCATCCACAATAGCAATCCCCAAAACACCAGAAAACGAGAACATCCCACCAAGCACCAAACACAGCCCTCCCCCTTCCAATCACTCCAGAATAACCACTACAACCTAAGACGATTCCAACACCACCCATCCCAAAAGAAAACATTCCTTCATGAAGCATAACACAATCCCAATCATATACTGAACCACAAGCCTCCTCATGAACCCATCATACAATGAAACATTTTCCAATAGAATGGCACCAAACCAACACATGAAGCCACCCAAGTAACTAAGAAATTATATTCCTTAATTCCCCACAGACAAAGACAAAGAACCAATAACATTCCCAACTGGTCAACCACAAACCCATACAAAACCATCCACAACCATCCACAACAAATCCCCCACATGAAACTAAGCATTAGCCATAACACAACCCTATAAGAATCAATTGAAATAAAAACAAGTAATCCTGACATGAAACACACACACTGTCAAACCCATCCCTCAAAGCAGTACCTGGAAAAATAGCTTTGTCCTCCATCCCAACCACCAAAATTTTTTTAATAGAAACATCCCCACACACTAGAACCAGGTATCCTTTTCACCATCACATTTCTCCCCAAACATCATGCACCCACCCAAAACTAGAACAATTGAAAAACCACAATAACATCACCTACAACACCAAAACAAGTAAAAAAACTTCCAAAAAATCCACAATAAATCCCTAGACCTTACAAATATAAAAACCCATCACCAATAACCACAACGGTCCCAAAGATAGTGCAACCGAAACCTAATAATCTCAATGAAATCAACAACCATCTCTAAGAAAAGAATTTCGAAAATTCCATATTCAAACCAAATCCAGGTTCAACCGGAATTTTTAAACACACATTCAAGAAGAAACCTAAAGAGTATGGTTTATTAAAACATTATCTATATATAATCGGTAAATTGGATGAAATATCATTGTAGCCGAGAGTTCTTGTCCTTTCAATTAAAATACACCATGGTGGCCACCCCCAATATTCCTAAGACACTCCTCATGTAATCCTTAGTAAATAAAAATTTCAACCAATCAAAAATTATAGATATAGATCCAACATTATATTAAATATTTAGTATGATAAAAATAAGACCAGATCATCCGAGAGATCTCATTATTGAAAACAAGATTATTAACAATTACATAATCCATCTCACAAGGAAGATAATGTTTTGGAAAAGTTATACCCCTTCACTATAACCTCTATTGAGTGAATTTTAGATTGACAATCCCTAACCATAGTATTATAAAAAATTTGGTAGGGTTGGGATGTATTCAGACCCTAAATTTCTAATAAATAGTAGAAAATTTCACTCTTAATATTTCCTAAGATAAACAAATAGAGATCCCATCCTGACCATTCCAAAGAATACTATCATAGAATACTCAAGGCCTAGTGAAATATAGTATATCATGTCTTAAATATGAATGATCAATAGTTAAAATTAGTGGTGGATTCCAAGATCCATCCAAAAATAAGAAAGCAACCATGGAAAATATTGTGAACCTGGAATCATAAATGATACCATCATCCATAGAGTAACAAATAGGACCCGTTGAATGCCATGAATCAAGACATAAGGATATTCCCAATCCATTCCCCAATGAAAAAATGGCCTATAAGAAAATCATGAAGACCCAATAATTTCCTCTATGTCCATGATTATTTTGATAGAACATTATCCACACAAAATTGAGAGCATCCATGAAGGAAAATCCTTTCTCAATCAATCCAAATATAAGAAAAGAATGGTTTAAAAATATCCGAATAATGTTTAACCAAATATTCTATATTTTTTTCCATGACTTTATTTACACCTAAGCCTGCCTTCTCTTTATTCCTAGACACTAAATCCCAAGCCACTTTATCCCTAGAGGAGAAAGTAGATGGCCTTTCTAGAGAAAAATTCTACATTTTACTTCAACAGACATAACCAATTTATTGTAAAAAATAAAATGATAGAAAAAATAAGATTTCATATTAAATAATTGTTATTAACAATATGTAAATGTCCAAAAAATGTGATAAAATTATATTTCCAAACATTAATTCTTATAAAAATTTTATCCCATAAAGCCACATAGTCAACTGCTCTAAACTTGTAAGTAATAAGGGGCACTACGTGATTACAAAGAGGATGAAACCATCCCCTGATAAAAATAGATACATCTAAAAAATATCAAACACCAGAATAAGTTTCATATGATAACATGAAATATTTTTTAAATGTTAACATTCAAACTAGAAAAAGAAGAGAAAATATTCACAGCATGTTTTATGATGACAATCAAGTCCAAATTTCATATGTAGAATAATAAAATGTCATCCATTGAGAAAATATGGTTGATATAAGTCTTAAACCAATGATAATGAAATTTTTTAGATCTTGAAAAAAAATAAGAGAATCCCAAATGCAAGCAAAGGCCTCAATACAAATCACAAAATGTAAGGGGGAAAGAGGATCCACTTTCATAAACCCTCTCATCCCTATAATGTAACCTTAAAGTATGCCATCAATATTCATAGTATACATCAGGGAAGATACACAACTTTTGATCCAAGAGGTGAATATGAAAACAAATTCAATAAGTTACAAGGAATAATGAATGAACTCCCATTTAAAAGAATCAAAATCCTTAAACAAATCAATCTTAATGTAACATCTTGGAACCCTATAATCGAGATAATATCCTTAAATAAATTATTTTGTAATCAAAATGTTATCAGAGATTTTTATTCCTTGAATAAAGGATTACTAATCCTTAATGATGTAAGAAGGATGAAACAATCTCAATTGGTCTAATAAGATCATAAAAATACAATTTTATATTTTTTTACAACAAGAAATAGTACTAAAATTCAAATGGGAATAGGCATGTGACACCTTAGGAATCATAGAAAAGATTGATTCTTTATCCTCCCGCAACATCTTCCCTGTTATATAGAATTCTAAAATAGAATCATTCACATCTGGTCCAAATAAAGACCAATCCTTATGGAATAAAAAATCATTAAAACCATCCATACCTAGTTATTTATTGGGATTAAGGGAAAATTGGGCCCAATGGATTACCTATAGCCCCATGGTCTTATCCAGTACATGACAACGATCCCTATCAATGGAGTGAACCAAAAAGGACTCTATAATAGATCTCCTAGAGTAAGTCATAGCATGAGATCATACAATAAGACCTAGAAAGATCTTAGTTGTCTCATAGATAATAATTCTATAATCAGTGATAATCGAACTACCATATCTATAATGAAGGACTGACGTAGAAGAATTAAATCAAGCTTTAACCATATTGAAAAATAAGGAAGTATTGACATCTCCATCCTTTATCCATTGTATCATAATCTTATGTCTATTCGAGAGGGATTCCTTCAATTTCAAGTAATTTATCCTCTCATTACATCTAACTTCATGTTGAATAAGGATATTGACGGTATTTTAGGGAATTAGGTAGTTTGACACATAAATATTTCCAACTTGATGGACGAAATTTTAGAATTATTTTAGTCAATAACCTGAGTATTAAAATTCTTAGAGAGACATTTTAGACCTATTAATATTTTAAAAAACCTTGAACATTTTACAATATTTGAAATTAACATTCAAATATGAAGACAATATGATATGAAAGAGATCCAAATAATCCAAGTGATTAAAACATTTAAATGATAATGTTATAGACTGAATCTCATATTCAGCTCAGATAAAAATGAGAATATGATCGTAGATACCAAAAGGTATAAAATCCTCACTCGAAAAATAAAATCTAGACATCCAAGTGGAATTTACTCAGGCTCTATCTAGATTCCACAAAACTCTAGAATTACCCATCTTCCAAGATAAAATTAGGACTAAACATTGCAGGTCAACTAAATTAGAATCATAATTCCATAATTATCATCATTTATAGAAGAGATCCTATCTAAATAGAAACTAGATCACTCCTATGGAAATGTCACCACATTAAAATCCATAATAAAAACTCATGGATCATCATTACTAAAAGAATCAAAGAATACCATGTTCCCCCAAAGGTTTTTATGATTAGAAACAGAATTAATGACATAAACAAGGGAAATAACAGTAAAAAATTCCTCTGTAACAGCCATTACATGAGATTCCATGAGATGGGAAGATTTAAAATGAGGACCTATAACCAATTTTTAATGACTCCATAAAACTAGAATACACTTCTGTGGAGAAGAATAGTTGTTTGAATTGTAGTTCCAATCCAGCATAATATACCCCATAGTAGAAAAAATATTTAAATTTTTAACCATGGTTTCTACAAGACCCAAAAAACCAACTTGTTATAATAAATGATACCATGTACCTCCCTTTTTTTACTAGGGGTGTTGAGACTCCTGACAATCAATACTCAAAAATTAAACGTTGTAAATAGATGGGTGTCCAGAAGCATCCATCTTGGTTCGAATTTTTATTGGATCTTTTTTTCATCGTATTCATCCACCTTAACTAATTTATCACCTAGAGAATTATCACTTAAGATAGAATATGTGGTAATAAAATGATCAAGTTGTTGTTAACATGGATAGAAATCCCCAACATCCACATCACCAAGAGAATCGATGAATGACAACCAAGTTGCTCAGACCCAGGCATTGGGACCTCCATTACATTAAAATTATTCTCTCCATAAGAAAATGAACAATATATATAGTACTATAATTACTATAATTGGGTATTAAATCCTCAAAACTCGTATAAACCTTTGACAAAAAATAGTGAAAAATAAACTTTGGTAACAAAAACCAATGTGAAACCACAAATAATAGACCCAGAAGAAGGAACCTAATCCTTCAAGGAAGATTGTTTAGTAGGGGTGGGAAAAATATATGTTGTAATAGATCAGAAAGCTTCTTGAAGAGGATCCTTAATTAAAAAAAATTAATTTTAGAGAGGAATTATATAATTCTTCTGAGTACTAGAATTATTTATGGAAAAAGAATAGAAAGAATCCACTGTAGAATAACCCAAAGACCTAGGGGGATAAAATCTGGTTTACTAGAAGTGGAATCCAACCTTGGATAAAAAATATTCCTTTTATGGAAATAAAAATGTAGAAAACCTTATGAATTATAAGAAGCGACATGAGGCAGCTCCTTCTTCTAATAAATCCCCTTCTTGGGTGTAACTTTAGTCCAGTCCGTATTAGAGTCTGCCTAAGGATCCTTCTTTCCATGACTAAAATGGTTCCCAACTATTTTTAAAAATCTACTTGTTTTAGGAAACCAAATATACTCAACCTTGATTATGAAGGAATATCTGGATCCCATATCCACTATAATTTCCTCACCAATGTCACGCTCTGCTAATATTTCAACATAAATGCACTCAAAATTAATCATATTGATATCAACCATGTATTTATCTATAAATTTAGTATTTATGATCTCCCTTGAAATGTTATTACTACCTTAGAAGAATAGGATACAAGAGTAAAATTATAAAGATTCACCCAAACTGGAAAAAAGAGAAGGATTCATTGCTAATAAAAATACCCAGATTACGTGATTTTAGAATCATCGATATACCATTAAAGAAACAAAGGAAACTAAAAATAATTTCAAAAATGTCAAAATCAGAAAAAAAAATCTTGATAAATTAATGCCCTTAATCATTTCACAACATCTCAATTAAATCCTTCCCCTAGAAATCAAATGAGATTCCAAAAACCAATGAAAACGAAAGATTATCCTCCAAAAAATATCCCACTAAGGTGTTGTTCCACCTAGATTTTCCCTTTTGAAGGATTGAGGGAAGCCTAAAAACCATTAAAATTATACATCCATCCAAAGGGGGGGTGGAAAACCAAATCCATGATCATAACACCAAGGATTATTCCTATATAAGCTACTTTAGTAGCCGATGGAGAAACAACTCCTTCCATAAAGCCCTCAAAAACACCCCCCTTACAGATCCCCCATTTAAAGCAGTCTCTAATTGCTAAAAAACAAAGTTATATATAGAATACCCCTTCTATATCCCAATTATTCATGATTAATTCATGACATCAACCATCATAAAATCTGGAGAATATTCCACCATAACTGAGCCCCCAAACACAACACCATCTTCCACACCCATATCGACCCCAACTGAAGTAGTCGAGAGATCCTCAATCCTTGAAATCTCAGTAATAAAATCACCCCTGATAATGTAGAATACATTACTGATCAACACAAAATGTTTAAATCCCTCATATTATTAACTAAATTATGTAATGAATTCTACGATGCCTCTAAATCCCCAACCACCCTTTAATCCAGGAATATGGAAGTACCCTATGCCAGAGAAAATTCTTTCATGATTCCAGTCACATCCATTGATCCTTACAAACCACCATTTTTAACCTCTACCATAGCCTTATATGAGATCTACACTTCTATCCCCGAAGGGATTTTGCAACTCATCTTTTCATCTAAAGAAGAGTTGAAGGAACTAAATTTCACCACAATCGAATAAGATTCATCCATCAAACCCAAAATCAAGAGAGAGTAGGATTTATGTTTTCTCACCAACTCTATAGTAGCACCCCAGATCCATCATGAGGGAATGATATGATCTCTACTGAAGAGAGATCCATGGGTTTTTAAGGTGTTTTTCTTATTTTTTAGGGTTTGAATGGTTTTAGTTTTTTTACCAATTTTTTGGAGTTTAATGTTTTTAGAGAGTTTTTAGTGCCTTTTTATTATTTTTATAGTTTTTATATTATTTACCAATTTTAAAGGTTTTTATGATTTTTTTAGGAGTTTTAGAATTTTTTTAGGTTTTTTGGGGTTTTAATTGTTTTTATGTTTTAACGTTTTCATTAGGTTTTTAGGAGTATAGAGTTTCTTTTACATTTTTAGGTATTTTTAGGGTTTTCTTAAGATTTTTATAGGTTTTTAGATATTTTAGGTGTTTTAGGGTTTTTAAGGTATTTAGGGTTGTTTTTTTGGTTTTTAGGATTTTTTTGATGTTTTTAAAAAAAATTTAAATTTCTTAATGTTTTAAGGATTTTAAGGGTTTTTAGAGTTTTTAGTGGGTTTGTAAGGTTTTTAGGGGTTTAGGGTTTTTAGGTTATTAGGGGTTTTAGGTTTTTTTAGGGTTTTAGTGATTTTTAGGTCTTTTAGGGGAATTAAGTGTTTTTAGGTTTTTGAGGTTTTCTTTGGGTTTTTAGGGGTTATTAATTTAAAGGTATTTTTATGGATTTTTTTGGATTTTCATGATTTTGTTGGGTTTTTAGTGAAATTGGGGTGATTTTAGGGGTTTCTATTTTTTTTGGGTTTTTAGTGTTTTTATGTTTTTTTGGGTTCTTAAGGGGCTTAAGAGTATTTTAATGTTTTTAGGGGATTAAAGGTTTTTTAAAATATTTTTGTGGGGATTTTGGGGTTTTATGCAGTTTTTTTGATTTTGGGTTTTTAGGGGTTTTAGTGGTTTTGAGGGTTGTTAGGGGTTTTGGATATTTTTTAGATTTTAAGGTTTTCTTAGGGGATATTATTTTTTTAGGGTTTTTATAAATTTTATAGATTTTTATGAAATTTTATGTTTTTTTTATGTTTTTAGGGGTTTTCATGATTTTGAGGGGTTTATGGTTTTTAGGATATTTTTGGTTTTTTTAGTTTTTAGTGGTTTATGGTTTTTTTGAGGTATTTATTATTTTCATGTGTTTAATGGGTTTTATGATTTTTTTGTTGTTTTTTGTGTTTTTATTGATTTTAGGGTTTTTTAATGTTTTTAGGTACTTTTATGGTTTTTAGATTTATTTGGTTTTTTAGGTGTTTTGGGGGTTTTCAATGTTTTTAGCGTTTTAATTTTTTTAGAGCCTTTTAAGTGTTTTATGATTTTTAATATTTTATTAGGGTTTTCTCGATATTTTTAGGGTATTTTATGTTTTTAGGGACATTCAGGGATTTTTAGTATTTTTACAGTTTTTATGGATTTTAGTAATTTTGAGGGGGTTATGGTTTTTTATTTTTCATGTTTTTTGGGTTTCTTAGTGTTTTTTTATGTGTTTTTTAGGGTTTTAGGAAATATGATTGGGGTGGACTGACCTTTAAAGTGTAGGGATATAGATAATGGGTACGATTCAAGGATAAGTGCTAGATAATGGGTTTGGATTGTGGGAGATCTTAGTCATCAAACATTATATGGAGTGTGACCTACTAATTAGAAAACACACTCATGGGAGGGATGTGACGTCCAATATACACAAAAACACACTCGGGTTGTTGAATGAAATTGGGGGATTTGGGAACTTTGATCATCAATCTAATATGCAGATTGATCAAGCAAGAATACAAAAAGAGTAGGGGAAGAAAGTAACAATCTTCACAATGCAGAGAATAAACTCATAGGGTTTCACTAATGAAAACATGAAAGAGAATACAATTTCATGGTGGTTGTATTTATTTATAGGGGTGATAAAATAGTCAATATTATAATACCCTAAAGTAATAAAGGCTAAAAAATAATTTGTTCCTTTAAAGTAAAAAAGATAAAATCAACTAAATAATTATTAGAAAATTAACACATAACATTCCAACTATAACCCACCATATTTTCCATTGAGTTACAAGCCCACTGGATTTTACTTTGGTCTCCAAAGATGTTATTTTAGAATTTTTCATGTGGGAAAGGCTTCCAAAATGAATACAAATATGTGGGACAATCATTAAAAATCTAGTTGGTCATGAATAAGTGGTATAATAGTCTCTTTTTCTCCATCCATTTTTTGAGAGAACCATTGATCCATTAGTGAAGGGAGAAAGGAACCTATTTTAGAATTCAAACTCATTAATATCCCTTTCATAATTTGGCCTTACAAATAAAAATCTTCCTCCTGGTAAATAGACATGGTGTCTTAGACATTGTTATCATCATCCTCCTTATCCTTAAAAGCAGTCATCCACGACTTTTCATCCTCTAAAACCAAAAAAATGAGAAATATAAAAAACATTGAAAGTGTCACTTGCACCATACTCACATGGAAAATCTATCTTGTAAGAATTATTATTAATTTTCTTGAGCACTCAAAAATATCTATCTTCTCAGGGAATGAGTTTTGATTTATTCTTATCGGTAAATATCTCCTTTCACATATGAATCCATATTAAGTCATTGGGATCAAGCAACAATTAGTGGTGACCTTTGTTTTCATGATAAATATATTTTTGGGTTATTTTCTTGATTTTTTTCTTGGTTTCTCAAGGAGTTTCTAAATAAATTCTTCATTCCCATTCGCATCTTCATTAGTTTATTTTGATATAGGAAAATGTAGTAGTTCAATATATTGAAGGGGGTTAAAGCCATAAAAAATTTAAAATTGATAATATTCAGTATTAGATTCTTGGCCCTGTTATATTTGAATTCCAAATATGGAAGAAACCCCTCCAAATTATTGGGATTATTATTGAAATTTTCAAACAAAAAGTATGATGGTGTATGATTCCCCACCTCTACTTTCCAATCGAGCTCTGGATAAATTTTTTGGATAATAGTAACTTTGTACACATTTTTCTACATAAGGTATTCTAAAATTAATTGAGGAATATTCTATCTCTATCTGAAAAAATATTACAAGGAATTCCTTGTATTTTGAATACGTACAGAAATAATATTTCTTCATTGATAGTGGCGTTATCTATTTTTTTAAAAGGAAAAAATTTTCCATTTTATAAAACATATCCACCACAACAAAAATATAATATATCCCCCAATTGTAACATGATAACCACACAAAAAAATTCCATTTATATATCCACTCAAGGGGTGTTGGGGATTGGGAGAGGAAGATATAATCCATTTGGGTTGAGTTTATATTTGGATTTAAGGAAAAAAATTCACTTTCCAATAATCATTTCATCATCCTTCGACATACTAGGGAAATAAAAATGCCCACTAATAACACATATAGATTTTTTAACAAAAAAATGCCCCATTATCTCATTATAATGTGAATCCTTTAGTAATATTGAATGGACATAGCAACTAGGAATAAAAATCTTATCAATATGGAATAAGAATATATAATCTAAATAGAAATTTTCCCAACTAACTTTAGTTTTAGAATTATAAAATGGTTCACAAAAATTACTATTAGTGTCATATAAATACTTCATGTATTAAAAACCAAGGTGTTTAGAATCTATCCATGAATAAATATGATATGTTCATGAAATTTCAACAACCATAATATTATATTTACCCATTTTATTCACGATTACATATTGAAATGATTCAATGAATTCCATCCACCTGGAATGTATCTTATTTAGTTTATGTTCTCTACTATGGTATTTAAGAGACTCATGATCAAAATATATCCAAAATTATTTAAGCTAAATATAATTATTCCATGATTCTCTGACTATTAACAATGCATAAAAATATTTATCATATATAACAAATTTTATAGTTGGTACATTTAACTTCTCACTAAAGAAAGAAATATTTTTACCTTATTACATGAGTAATCCTCTTATGAAAATTCCTCTTGTATCACATTAAATTTGAAAGGAATTATCGATGTCTGTGAGAAAAAGAAGGGGTGTATTGTGAGTATCTCTTTCAGTGATCAGAAATCCTTCTCTTGATTATCCTATATTTGAAAGGAATGTTCTTTTTTGTCAACTCATTCAACAATGCTTATAGTGTGATTAAGTCCTCCACAAATTTTTTGTAAAAACAATTAATCATATAAAAATTTATTACTTATTCAGTGGAGGTGGGATTTGAACATTGTGAAATGGGCTTAATATTCTCAATATCTACTTGAAATCTATCATATATTACAAAAAATCCAAATAAAAAATTTTATAGAGTCAAAATTCACTCTTTTAAATGTTTCTAGACAGGTTTTATTTTCGTAACACCTCTAGGACTTTTCTTGAGTGATCTACATGTTCTTGTAATGTCCTACTATACACAAAAATATTTTCAAACTAAAATACCGCAATGTTTCTAATATATGCACTTAATACATGATTCATTAAACTTATAAATGTTTTAGGTGCATTTGTGTGACCAAAGGTCATGAATAACCATTCATAAAGTCCATTTTTTGTATTAAATGTAGTTTTCCACTCATATCATTATTTTATACAAATATAATTGTATAATATTATTAAATAAATTCTTAAGAACATGGTATATCCATTTAACTCATCTAGAATATCATATAACCTTGGGATATGATGATAATACTTGACCATAATGTTTTTGATAGCTTTTCAATCAGTGTACATTCTCCATGTTCTTTCCATCATGGGAAATATAATAATTAGTACAACATATGTACTGATGAAATATCTGATATAGCTCACATCCAACAAATCCTTAAATTTTCTCTGAATTTATTTTTTCTCCTTTGGGTTGGTGAGATATGCAGGGTGATATATTTGTCATACCCTATGTATGAGTCCAATATGATGATCAATACCTGTAATGGGTTGACAACTAGGTGGGACCACATCGAGAATCGCATAATCAAATTTCTACAACAATGACTCAACAACATGTAGAAAATGAGATGTAAATTCATTAGAGTTCAACATCACCACTTTGAATATAATCACTAAAAGTTTTTCTTTAGAAATCAAAGCTTCCATAACCATACTCATTTTTCCAACAACAAAATTTTCTCTCATCTCAAATATTCTTTCCCTCTTGATTTTTCTTTTCCTTCAACTTCTTTTCTTCTATATTTTTATATTTTTCCATCTTATCCTTTTTCATTCTCTTTTTCCTCATCACTGAATTTTTTATTTTTGCTCAAAAAATGAATTGTGAAAAATTGATTGGGGGAGATGGGTTTGGGGGGTTATAAGATCCCATAAGAGTAAAAAATTGTAACGGTTCAAGAACCCAACATGTGTGTCATGCTAACCGCACTACAATATAAGACTCAATATAAAATAGATTGCCTTCATCAGAACAAAATTTCACAAACATCCATTAATATAAACTTTTTCTCTAGAAAATACAATGCACAATATAATCATTGAATACCCTCGGGTATCCTATCCAAACAGCTAAACAGAGGAACGCACCCCTGGGTTGGTCTTGGATCCAAAAAATGATCACAAACAGCAGTTTTAATTTATCAACAAAATATATATCCAATTCTAAATATCCTTTTGCAAAGGCCACAACCATAAGACACCCAAACCATGGGAGCGTAGCACAACCGTACCCAATTCCAACACAACATTTTAAAGCAACATTAGACCACCTACCTCGATCTCCCATGATCGGTATACATGAATGACTCCTCCCGAATCGTCCAATAATGGCATAGATATGGGATAAAATTTCACTCATTCGAACTTGAATAACATTCCCTCAGGAATGAATTGGCATGAACTACACAAGGATAAGGAAGCTCTTACTCGCTTGGTTCAAACAAGATAGACGGCGGAAGAATCCAATTCTTAGTGTGTGGTCAGAAGATCTCCAAAGATTCGGCCTCCTCTCGCGGCTCCAAAACGAACTCAACGCCTCCTCTTCCAAATGAGGAGGCTACTACCCAATTAAAGTGAAAAAAACAAACTACATGGCATGTACTCTCAAGTACATGGTATGTAATTTTCATTTATTAAACTGTTCCCATGGAAGCTACATTCCACCACATCACTATTCATTTGTCGACATGAGTACAAGGTGTGTATTCCGGATTACACGGTGTGTACTATCACTCTGCTGGCGGCTGCCTCCACCACCTTACTGTTCACCTGCTGACTGATTAAACGATGTGTAATTACTAAGTACACGGCATGTAGTCAGTTTTTACACCCTTCATCATTGACAGGACTACACACCCTGTGTACTCATCCCACACAGCCAAAGTACACAGCGCATAGAAAAGTACATGGCATGTACCCACAAAATTTGGGATTTTCCCCATCTTCCTTATTTTCTCAAAAACACATAAGGAAAAGGGAAAAGATGAAACATGTTCCTCAAGAATAAGAACCGAGTTCTTACAAACATCCCCCCTTAAATAAATTCATCCTCAAATTTCCCTTACAAGGGTGGTGAAGATACAACTATGAACAACTCCGGCCACTGAGAATGTACATCGGTCTCCCTCTCCTAGGTTTCATCCTGCACTCAGCCATGATTCCATAGCCCCCATACTAGAGGAACTGACTGGCCTTGGAGAACCTTTGTTCTCCTATCAATAATACGAATCGGATTCCCATCAAAGAATGCATCAACCTGAAGATCAACCTCCTCGGGTTGAAACATGTGACACGGGTTTGAGTGATAATGGTGCAGATGAGATACATGGAAGATTTCATGCATGACCTGATACCTCTGTGATAACTGCAACCGATAGGAAACTGGCCCGACTCTCTCTAGAATCTCAAATATCCCCACATGTCTCGGTGAAAGTTTACCTTGTCTCTTGATCTGTCTATTCCCCAACCTCAGCGAAACATGAAAGAAAACGTGATCCTCGACCACAATATCTAAGGGTCTTCTGCAACAATCATCATAAGATCTCTGATGAGACTGTGCAGTATCCAGCCACTTATGTATCAAATGGACCTACTCAGAATTCTCCTACACGAGATGTGGTCCCAGCAAAGCTTCCTCACATACCTCCAACTAGCATAATGGTGATTGGAATGGCCTACCATATAAAGCCTCATAAGGTTCCATCTTAATAGTTTCCTAAAAACTATTATTGTAGTAAAACAAGACTAGGGGTATGTGATTCTCCCAAGATCCCCCAAAGTCTAGGATGCATGCACGCAACATTTCGTCTAGCACCTGTATCGTATGCTCTAACTAGCCATCGGTCTGAGGGTAGTAAGTTGTTCTTAGAAGAACCTCTGTACCTAGTGCCCTCGGAAAATTTTTCCAGAAACGAGACGTAAAGCGGGAGTCCCTATCTGAAACGATTGAATGAGGGACCCCATGAAGACGTACAACCTCATGGATATACAAATTCCTAAGCTTGTCAACACCGAAGGACTCCTTGATCGGCAAAAAGTGATCTACCCTTGTGAGTCTATCCACAAAAACCCACATGACATCATTGCCTCGAGGTGACCTCCCTAACTCAGTCACGAAATCCATCGCGACATCATCCCATTTTCATTTTGGAATGGGTAAATACTATAACAGTCCAGCTAGCCTCTGATTCTCTGCGTTCACCTGTTGACTGGTGGATCATCTCGTAACAAAACCAGATACTTCTCATTTTATACCCGGCCACCAATACTGATGTCTCTTGTCACGGTACATTTTGGTAACACCGGGATGAACTGCCCAAGTTGAAGCATGAAAATCCCACATCAGCTCCTCATGTATATCCCCTGGAACCCACACTCATATATGGACACACAGTACCTCATAATCTCATATTGTCCAACCAAGAGGAGGTTCCTCACTTTCCACCAACTCCCATAGAACTAGGCCTTCTGAATCAGATAGTTATCTCATCCTCACTCTCTCCAGGAGGGTAGTAGTCATAGCTAAGGATGAAATATAGACTCTCCCCTGACTATCGTGCACCTCCAAATGCCTCTTAGAGAACAAAACCATAAGCTTCCACTAACCACTGGCCTCATTAACTACCTATATCTGATTCTTCCTGCTTAGTGTATCAGCAACTGTGTTACCCTTACCAGGTGTATAGTCAAGCTTAAAGTTGAAGAACTGAAGGTATTCGACCCACCTTCTCTATCTCAAATTAAAGTCACACTGAGTAAATATGTACTTGAGAGTTTTGTGGTCAGTGAAAACCACAAAATTCTCTCCCAAGAGATAATGTCTCAAATAGCATAACACATGAACAACTATAGCCAACTTGAGATCATCAGTAAGGTAATTCCTCTCATGTGGCCTCAAATGACGAGACCCGTATGCAACTACTTGATCGCTCTACATCAACATTGCTCCCAGCCCAATAACTAATTCATCATAGTAAACTGTATAGCTCTTCCAATGCTCTAGAAGTATCAGGATTTGTGATGATGTCAACCTTCCCTTCAGCTCCAGAAAGTCTGTCTCACAAGATTCTAACCAAAGTAACTTCACACCCTTCTTAGTCAAACCCGTCAACGGTTCTTCTAAGCGGGAGAAGTCCTATATAAAATGCCTGCAGTAACCAGCCATACCCAAGAAACATTGTATCTCAAACATGTTCTTAGGCTGATCCCAGGAAACTACTTCTCTCACCTTCTCTAGGTCTAGTTAAACTCTTGCCTATGAGATGATATGACACAGGATGTGAATCTGGTCCATCCAAAAGTGGCACTTTGAGAGCTTAGCATATAGTCGATTCTCTCTCAGTGTACTCAGTACGATCTCATGATGGGTGGCATGGTCATGTCATGTGTGAGATTACACCATGATATCGTACATTAAGACTAACACAAAAGAATCAAGATAATGATGGAACACATGATTCATCAGAGCAATGAATACTGCTGGCCCTTTTGTGAGTTCGAACGGCATAACAAAGTACTTGTATAGACCATATATTCTCTGAAAATCCTTAAGCATTATATCTGATGGTTTAACACGCAGCTGATGATATCTGGATCTCAAGTCAATATTTGAGAACACTCGTGAACCTTGAAGTTGATAAAAAAGATCATCAATCCTTGGTAAGGGATATCAGTTCTTGACTGTTAGTTGGTTCAGCTTCCAATAATCCACACAGAGTCTGTGGGTACCATCTACCTTCTTTGCAAAGAGGACCAGCGAAGCCCGAGGAGAAGTACTAGGTCAAATGAAACCCTTTGCCTACAACTCCTCTAACTACCTCTTAAGCTCTTGAAACTCAGGTGTAGCCATCCTATAATGTGGAATGGACACCAGTGTCGCTCCTGGCACAAGATCAATGGAGAAATCCACCTCTCGCTCCGGAGGAAGACTTGAAAATTCATCTAAGAAGACATCCCTGAAATGAAAAACTACTGGAGGGAAATATTTCTGACAAGTCCCCCGATCATCCAGATATAAACTCGCAATTTGGTCTCTCATTCCACTTCACCCATGATGCTTGGGTCCATCTCGGCTCACCTAAACATTCCCCTCTCCCTTGTATATAAACTCTCCGCCCTATGGTGATGTGAAACTCACCCTGCGATGATAGAAATCCACAAAGGCTCGAAAGGGTACCAAACATTCCATTCCGAGAATGACATCATAAGATGTAATCTCTAAGACATAGAGGTCCCATAGGAAGTGACACTTACCAACCTCAAGGGGGGGACTCCTTGCACTGACGCACACCTATCATCCTAGTCCCCAACATAGTGTCCAGCATCATCACATCAGAAGAAGAAGAAACACATAGCCCAATGCTCTTTATAACATCCACATATATAAACCTATGTGTAGCACGAGTATCGAATAGTAAAAAAGATAAAATAGAAGCTACTGGAATAGTACCTCTAATAGTAGAAGGTCTGGATTCTTGCTCTTATTTGGTATGTTGCACTTCATATGCATGTCTAGTGCCACGGCCCTACGACACAGCCTGTCTACCCTGAGCTAACCCACCATGATGCCTCTGAGAACTTGGTGTACGGCTACCACAGACACGACGCCCATCTTGGCCTGCATGCCCTGACGTTTCCAGTTTCTCGACTGGAAAGAAGCTGCTGGTCTTGCTCCCACACGCGGAGTGTGCACAGAACCCCTCTCACTAGCCACTAGTGGAAAGGACCTGAAAAAACGCTGGAGATGACCCATCTTTACGCAATCATGGCACTACAATGAGTCTCATTAACACTAAGGTCTCTTATTCCCATCTCTAACACACTAGTAGAAAATGACCTATCCACCTAAAGTATTGTTCTAGAAAGTACTTCCACAATGAGAGAAGTCCATCTACCTCTTCCTCTAACTGGTAGAAATTGTACCAGAATCTGGTGTCGAACAACCCTGACACACACCACAAACTTCCCACATGTTACGATCAGTAATCAGTGTCTGGTTCACAATAGCATGTACAGTAGGAAACCTGAAAACATTCAACAGTTCTCGTATGTCATATCGAAGACCACCCTCAAAGCATCTATCCCTCAACGTCTCATCACCCAACAGAACAGGTGAAAAATTCTCAAGCTCGGTGAAGCGAGTAGAATAATTCATCACTGACATGGTGCCTTGCTGCAGATTCATGAACTCTCGAGCTCGATCTTCCCTCAGCGTCTCCGAGAAGAAGAAGTCATAAAATGCTGCCTGAAAATCATCTCACGCCATGTCCCGGTGATGCTCAGACTGGGTGGTAACAGCCCACCACCTTTTGGAGGAATCATGCATCATGTATGTAGAAAGCTTGACCATCATCCCTGGAGGCATCTCAAGATGCTGGAATATCATCTGCATCGAATCCATCCATGACCCCACATCCTATAGTCTTCCATCCCCTAAGAACTTAGGTGGATGCTACTGCTAGAAGATACAAGTCAGTTCTTCCATAGATGTGGCATCCTTTAGTGCTCCCTGGAAAGTCTGCATGAACCGCATAAAGCCTCCATGGAACTGTGCCTCTGCGCCATTGTACGGTATAACGGCTGGTGCCACATCTGGCACTGCTGAAGGATCCACTGGTAGCCCATGTCCTACTATCTATAGAGTATAATCATTGCATCTCCCATGGAGAACAACTGGTGGTTGTATCGGTGGCATGATTTTACAATGTCAAATACACACCTTATATCAAGATCATCCAAGACCGAAAACTGGGAGAGCAAGAAGGTAACAAAACAAATAAAGCATTCAAGATTTACAAAACTTGACTACATTGCTTGTATAAATACTACTCGTTGTGTTCTCACAAGTCATACACATGGGCATGTACTCCAACATAAACTGACCATGTAACACCCCAAACACATGATGTGTCGTCTGAATACACAACGTGTACTTGAATCCATTTCCCTGTCCAAGTTCTTCTACATGACTAAGCCACATGGATCTCCTCACACAAAACAACATGGCGTGTCCCAGAGGAACACGATGTGTACTTGGACAGATAACACTGACCTGTGTTGTTAGTGACACAACTAGGTACTTGGGTCAGACTACATGGCGTGTTCAAGGTTGAGACAGCGTTTATACCTGATGGTTTCACAGTTTGTGTTGTTAGTTACATGGGAAGATACCAGGTTGACACTACACGGCCTGTAAAACTGGTACACGGCGTGTCTCCCCCCCCCAAACTTCCCTATCCCGTGTCTCGGCCCACACAGCCCCTGACATGGTAAGAGACTACAAGATGTGTACTTAGGGTACACGGCGTGTACTTGAAAGGATTTCATTTCTTCCTGAACAGAATAGCACACATCATATTTCCATAGAACTACACAGCGTGTATCCTAGTTTTTCCAGACAGTAAGTCTCAGAAACTACATTGGAGCCCTAAAAACACTGAAACCAATACCTAAGTGCCAAACTCCAATTCATGGGGGCCCATACTCCCCGAGAATCAATTCTTGGAATATTACACATGTTATAACAAAGTATACTCGTAAATAATCAATGTAATTCCGGTTATTGAAGGCCCATACTACCCAAAAACCAAAGGTTGGAATTCATCCTATCAAAAACCTCATAAAACAATACCCTATGAAATAGTAGGTATGTATCAAAGCATTTATCACAACAGCATACTTTTCTAGCACAACAACTATCACAACAACATGCAATTTCTAATGCACCTAGATGGCGTGGAAGGAATGCATGACATGTGATTTATAGCATGTTCCTAAATAATGAATGAGATGGAATACCCTCATCTCATCAGGATGAAACTAAATAGATCTCATGTATAATATATAAACTGCTCACCACAAGTGTGTCACCCAACGGTGAAAATCAAATTAACTATAGAATTAAAAAATTAGAAAAATTGCAATAAATGAGGTCAACAGGCTTTTCCCTGTACACGGGTTAGCTACTCCTAGGTACAGCTTATTACCAACTACCATGTACATCCTCTCCTTGACTAAGGCTCCAAACATTATGTCAAATAAAAGAACTCCTCTGATACCACTTTGTATCATCCCAGATCCAGGTGCCACTCAACGGGTGCCCTGAACCCGGTTGGTCACATGACCTCAAGCACATTTCCCCAAATGCCAGAGGCTGCTGACTAGTAGCGAGAGCCCTGATCTGATAGTGTGGAAACTATGCCCTCATTTTTTAATGTGTAGAGTAGTAGGAATGATAAATAACATACAAAAGCGGAAGTAATAAACAATATACAACTGAAGTGGAAAACTGAAGTAAAAAAGAACCAACAGTCATATATATAAAGATGCAGCATGAAACTAATTCTATGAAAGCGGTCAGAATAGGATATACTAAAATACAATACAATACAACTCAATGTAAAAGGTATAACCAAACAAAAAGTGTAGAGTAAATATAACGCAGAAGCATCGCAATCCTAAGCTCGGCCTCATGCTCTCCTACTCTTTTGCTACAATCATGTACTTTTATAGGGACCCTTTCCCCTATTGAAACCTAATCCAATATAGTCTATTTGGGCCTATAACATGACCCAGACTGGGTGTGGGAAATAAATCCCAGTAGGCACCCACCAAAGGCCCATGCCCAACTGTCAGTGAAAATGTGCAACAACAGTGTGCAAAAGTAAATGTAGTAAACTAGTAAGTACTCAAAAGTAATTATCACTAATAGTTTCATTGCCATTCTAATTATTACTTTTCACCTCCAATCCTGTGCTTCCTCTTGGTAGGTACCACATAGAAAAACACCACAGTGAATATTCTAAACAGTCATGTCCTCAGACATACTAACCTTACCCTCATGTAACAGAATCTAATACATGCCGGTGATTTCCCTCAGGAATAAATATCATTGCCCTCAGGAATACGTGATATTTCCCTCAGGCACGAAGACTACTGCCCACAGGCATAAACAAAGGTTACCCTCAGGCTAACCAAACACCGCCCTCAGGTTAAACTAACACCGCCCTTAGGCTAATAGAACACTTTCCTTAGGCTAAAGGAATAGGGCCGATCCCAATGCATAAACAACCATTTATATAAACTTTCTCTCAAGAAAATACAATTCACAATATAATCATGGCATACCCTCGGGTATCCTAGCCAAACGGCTAAACAGAAGAACGCAACCCTAGGGTGGTCCTGGATCCAAGAAATGATGCCAAAAAACAGTATTAATTTATCAATAGATTATCTATGCAATTATAAATATCCTATGTCAAAGGCCTCAGCCATAAAAAACCCCAACCATGGGCATGTATCACAACAGTACACAATTTCAACACAACGGTTGAAAGGAACCTCAGACCACCTACCTCAATCGCCCCTGATCGGTATATGTGAATGACTCCTCACAAATAGTATAAGAATGATATAGATATTAGATAAATGTTCACTCATTATAACTAAAATAACATTCTCTCAGGAAAGAATTGGCTAGAACTACACAAGGAAAAGGAAGCTCTTACCCGCACAGTTCCAACAAGATCGATAGTGGAAGAATCTGATTCCCGGTCTGTGGTTGGGAGATCTCTAAATATTCGGCCTCCTATCATGGCTCCAAAATGAACTAAAAGCCTCCTCTGAAAAATGACGAGGCTAATTCACGTTTTAAGCGAAAAAAACAAACTACACGGCATGTACTATCAAGTACACAGTGTGTACATTCAATTTTTTTAACTGTTCCCCTAGAGGCTTCTTTCCACCGTGGCATTGTTCATATGTCGACATGATTACACGGAGTGTATTCTTGATTACACGATGTGTACTGTCGCTCCGCTGGCGGCTGCCTCCACCGCCTTACTATTCACCTTCTGACTGATTACATGGAGTATAATTTCTAATTATACTACGTGTAGTCAGTTTTTACACCCTTCATCGCCGACAGGCCTACGTCCCATGTGTACTCATCCCACACGGACAATGTACACGATGTGTGGAAAATTACACAGTGTGTACCCAAAAAATTTGGGATTTTCCCCCATATTCCTTATTTTCTAAAAAAAACTTAAGGAAAAAGGAAAATAAGAAACTCATACCTCAAGAATAAGAACCAGGTTCTTACAAACTTCCCCCTTAAAGGAATTTTTCCTCAAATTTCCCTTCCAGGGGTGGTTAAGATACAGATGTGAGCAAATCAGGCCACTGATCATGTATATCAGTCTCCCACCACTAGGACTCGTCCAGCACTCGACCATGTTTCCATATCACACGTACGAGAGGAACTGACTGGCCTCAGAGAACCTTCATGCTCCTATCAACAACATGAATTGGATGATCCTCAAAGGATGCATCGACCTGAAGCTCAACCTACTTGGGCTAAAAGGTATGAGATAGGTCTGAGTCATAACTACGTAGCTAAGATACATAGAAGACGTCGTGCATAGCCCAGTACCTCTGTGGTAACGACAACTGATAGGCAACCGACCCGACTCTCTCCAGAATCTCAAATTGCCACACATACATTGGTGAAAGTTTACCCTGTCTCCTGATCCACCTATGTCACAACCTTGGCGAAACACACAAGAAAACCTGATCCCCGACCACAAAATATAATGGTTATTTGTAGTGATCAACATAAGATTTAGAATGAGACTGTACAGAAGCCATCTGATTTTGAATCAACTGGACTGGCTCAGAAGTCTCCTGCAGGAGACGTGGTCCCAGAAAAGCTGCCTCACCTATGTCGAACCAGCACAACGGTGATCGACATGGACTACAATATAAATCCTCATAAGATGCCATCTCAATAATTGCTTGAAATATATAATTTTAGGAAAACTCGGTCAGAGGTATGTGCTTCTCCCAAGAGCCCCCAAAGTCTAGGACACATGCACACAACATGTCCTCTATCACCTGTATCGTATGCTCTGACTGGCCATCTGTCTGCGGGTGGAAAGATGTGCTCAGAAGCACCTGTTTACCAAGTTCCCTAAAAAACATTGCTAGAAACGAGACATAAAGCGGGTGTCCCTATCTGAAATGATAGAACAAGGGACCCCATGAAGTTGTAAAACCTCACAGATATACAACTTCCCAAGCTCGTTAACACTGAAGGTCTCCTTGATCGAAAAAAAGTGAGCTACCTTTGTGACTCTATCCACAAAAACCCAATCGGCATCATTGCCTCGAGGTGATCTCGGCAACCCAGTCATGAAATCCATCACGACATCATCCCATTTCCATTACAGAATGGGTAACTGCTGTAGCAGTACAGTTGGCCTATGATGATCTGCCTTCACCTGCTGATAGGTGGAACATCTCGTAACAAAAACAGCTACTTCTCATTTTATACCCGGCCACCAATACTGACTTCTCAAGTCATGGTACAATTTGGTAACTCCGAGATGAACTACCCAAGCTGAAGCATGAAACTCCCGCATCAGCTCCTCACGTATATCCCATTGAACCAACACTCATCTATGGAAACACAATACCTCTTCATCGCTTATCGTCCAACCAGGAGAAGGGTTCTCACTTTCCACTGAATCCCGTAGAACTAGGCCTTCTAAATCAAATATCTATCTCATCCTCACTCTATCCTGGAGGGTAGAAGTCATATATAAGGATGAAAGACAGGCTCTCCTCTGAATATCTTGAAACTCCAAAGGCATGTCAGAGAACAAATCCATAAGCTTCCACTCACCACTGTCCTCATGAACTTCCTGTATCTGAGTCTTCCTGCTCAGTGCATCAGCAACTGTGTTACCCTTTCCAGGTGTATAGGAAATCTCAATGTCGAAGGACTGAAGCTATTCGACCAACCTTCGATGTCTCAAATTATATTCATACTGATTAAAGATGTATTTGGGACATTTTTGGTCAGTGAAAACCACAAAATGATTTCCCAAGAGATAATGTCTCATACAACATAATGCATGGCCAACTGCAGAAAACTAGAGATCATGTGTCTGGTAATTCCTCTCATGTGGCCTCAGCTGCAAAGACCTGTACGCAACTACTTGATCGCACTACATCAACACTACTCCTAGCCCAATACCTGATGCATCAGAGTAAACTGTGTAGCTCTTCCCTTGCTCTGGAAGTATCGGGATTGGTTCTGATTTCAACCTTTCCTTCATCTCCTGAAAGGCTATCTCACAAACTTCTAACCAAAGGAACTTCACACCCTTATTAGTAAAACCTTTCAACGGAGCTGCTATGTTGGAAAAGTTTTTTATAAAATGCCTGTAGTAACCATCCATTCCCAAGAAACTCCGTATCTCAAACGTGTTTTAGGATGCTCCTAGAAAACTACTTCCCTCGCCTTCTCTGGGTCTACTTCAACTCCTACCTCTCAGATGATATGACCCAGGAAGTGTTTCTAGTCCATCCAGAAGTGGCACTTTGAGAGCTTGTCATTTAGTCGATGCTCTCTTAGTGTACTCAGTATGATCTCAAGATGGGTGGCATGTTCGTGTTGGTTGTTAGAGTACACCAAGATATCATCCACAAAGACTACCACAAATGAATATAAATAAGGATGGAACAAACAATTCATCAGATCCATGAATACTGTTGGAACATTCGTGATTTTGAACGGAATAACCATGTACTCAAATAGACCATATCTTCTCCAAAAAGCCATAAGTAGTATATTCGATGGTCAAACACGCAAATGATGATATCCGGATCTAAATTAAATCTTCAAGAACACTCGTGAACCTTTAAATTGATCAAAAATATCATCAATCCTTGGTACGAGATATCGGTTCTTGACTGTTAGTTGGTTAAGCATCCGATAATCTACACAGAGTCTGAGGGTACCTTCTACCATATTCGCAATGAGAATCGACGAACCCTAAGGAGAAGTACTTAGTCAGATGAAACCCTTTTTCCTTTTACTCCACTAACTGCCACTTAAGCTCTTGAAACATAGGTTTAGCCATCCTATTAGGAGGAATGGACACCAGTGGCGCTCATGGAACCAGCTCAATAGAGAAATCCACCTCTCGCTCCGGAAAAAGACCTAAAATGTCGTCCAAGAAGACATCCCTGAAACGATCAACTACTGGAGATAAATCCCTCAGATAATTCCCCTGACCATCCAGATATAAACTCACAATCTGGGTTGTCACTCCACCTCGCCCACGGTGCTTGGGTCCAGCTCGAATCTCCTGGACATCCCACTCTCCCTTGTATAGAAACTCTCTTTGCTCTGGTGACATGAAGCTCACCTTGAGACGATAGCAATACAAAAAGGCTCAAAAGGGTACCAACTAGTCCATCCCAAGAATGACATCATAATCTGTCATCTCTAAGTCATAGAGGTCCCAATGGAAGTGACACCCACCAAACTTAAGGGGGAACTCCTTGAACTGACGCAGACCTGCCATCCTGGTCCCCAATGGAGTTTCTAGCATCATCACATCAGAAGAAGATGAAACAAAGAGCCCAAGGCTCTCCATAATGGCCACATATATTAAACTATGTGTAGCACCAATATCGAAAAGTGTATAAGAAACAATAGAATCTTCTACAATATTACCTCTTGCTGTAGAAGGTCTGGGTTCCTGCTCCTGTTGGGTATGTTGCACTGCATATGCCTAACCAGTGCCACGACCCTACGACACAGCATGGCTACCCTGAGCTAACCCACCATGGTGCCTCTGAGATCCTGGTGTCTGGCTACCACGGCTACGACCACCATCTCAGCCTGCAGGCCCTGACATATTCCACTTTCCCGACTGGTAATAATCTTCTCATCTTCCTCCCGCACGCGGAGTCTACACAGATCCCCTCTCACTAGCCACTGGTGGAAACGACATGAAAAAAATGCTAAAGATGACCCATCTTGCTGTAATGATGGAACTCCACTGGGTCTCTTCGACATTGAGGTCTCTTGTTCCCCTCTTTACCACAATGGTAGCAAATGACCAGGCCACCTGAAGTATTCTTCTGGCTAGTACTACCACCATGAGATAAGTACATCTGCCACTTCCATTTACTAATATAAATAGTACCAGAAACTGGTGTCGAACCACCCTGGCCCACACCACTAGCTTCCCACAGGTTTCGCTCAGAAATCAGTGCCTAGTTCAAAATAGAATGCATTGTAGGAATCCTGAAAATATTCAATAGTGCTCTAATGTAATATCTAAGACCATCCTCAAAGCATCTAGACCTCAACGTCTCATCACCCACCAGAACGGGTGCCAAATGTTGATGCTCGGCGAAGAGAGCAGAATAATCCATCACTAACATGGCACCTTGCTGAAGATTCGTGAACTCTCAAGCTCGATCTATCCTCAGCGTCTCTAGGAAGAATCAATCATATAAGGATGCCTAAAAACTTCCCATTCCATGTCTCGGTAATGCTGAAACTGGGTGGTAACATCCCACCTCCTTTTGGAGGAATCACGCATCATGTATGTAGCGGGCTTGACCCTCCTTCATGGAGGCGTCTCAAGATGCTCACATATCGTTTTCATAGAATCCAGCCCTAACTCCGAATCTTGTGGTCCACAATCCCTTGAAAATGTAGACAGATGCTACTGCTAGAAGATATGAGTCAGCTCTACCGTAGATGTGGCAGCCTGCGGTGCTCCCTGGAAGGTCTGCACAAACCTAATAAAGCCTTCACGGAACTGCGCATGTGTCGGGTATAATGGCTGGCGCCGCATCTGGAACTATTGGAGGATCCACTGGTATCCCATAGCCTACCATCTCTGGAGTATAATCATTATCGCTATTCTGGAGAACAACCGGTGGTCTTCTCGGTGGCATGACTCTACAATGTCAAACACACACCTTAGATCAAGATTATCCAAGACCAACAACTAGGATACCATGAAGGGAATAGGATAAATAAAGCATTAAATATTTAAAAAACTTGACTACACGACATGTATAAATACTACATGACGTGTTCTCACAATTCATCTACATGGGCATGTACTCCAGCTTAAACTGGTCGTGTAACACCCCAAACACATGGTGTGTTGTCTGAATACACTGCGTGTACTTGACTCCTTCTTCCCTTCCCGATTTCTTCAACACGGCTAAGCCACATATCTATCCTCAAACAAAACTACACTGCGTGTCCCAGAGGCACATGACGTGTACTTGGAAATATAACATTGACCAGTGTTTTTAGTGACATGGACGAGTACTTGGGTCAGACTACATGGCGTGTTCAAGGTCGACATAGCGTGTATTCCTTAAGGTTCTGTTGTCGGTGTTGTTAGTTACACGAGCAGATACTGGGTCGACACTACATGGACTGTACAACCGGTACACGGTGTGTCACCCCCCCGAACTTCCCTATCCCGTGTCTCTTCCCACACGACCTATGACACGGTAAGAGACTACACGACCTGTACATAGTGTACACAATGTGTACTTAAAAAGTTTTCATTTATTCCCAAACAGAAGAACACACGACGTGTGTCCATAGAACTACATGGCGTGTATCCTAGATTTTCTGTATAGTAAGCCTCAGAAACAATTTCGGATCACAAAAAACACTAAAACCAACACCAAAGTGCCAAATTATGATCCGTGGGGTCCCGTACTCCCCACAAATCAATGCTTGGAAACTTACGCATTTTATAACAATGTAAACTCATCAATGATCCAACAAATTCCAGTTATTGAAGGCCCATACTCCCCAAAAACCAAATTCTGGTGTTCATCCTATCAACAACCTCATTCAAAAATACCCAATCAAATAGAAAGTATGTATCAAAGCACCTATCACAATAGCATGATTTTCTAGCACCACAACTATCACAACATCATGCAATTTCTAATGCACCTAGATGGCATGGAAGAAATGCATGACATGTGATTTCTAGCATGTGCCTAAATAATGCATGAGATGGAATAATCTCATATAATCTGGTTGCAACTAAATAGAACACAAGTATAACATATAAATAACACACCACAAGTGCATCACCCAATGGTTAAAATCAAATTAACTGTAGAATTGAAAAATCAGAAAAATTGCAATAAACGAGGTAGACTGGATTTTCCCTGTAAACGGGTTAGCTAAACTTAGGCACAACTTATTTCCAACTACCATGTCCATCCTATCCCTTAATAAGGCCCCAAACAGTAAGTAAAAGAAAAGAACTCCTCTGATACCACTTTGTAACATCCTGGATCCGGGTGCCACTCAACGAGTGACCCGAACCCGGTTTGTCACAAGACCTCAAGCACATTTCCCCAAATACCAGAGGCTGCCGACTAGCAGCAAGGGCCCAGGTCTGATAGTGGGGAAACTATGCCCTCATTTGTAAATGTATAGCACAGTGGGAAAGATAAATAACATACAATAGCGGAAGTAATAACGAATATACAACTGAAGTATAAAACTGAAGTAAAAGAGAACAAGTAGTCATATATATAAAGATGCAGCATGTCACTGATTCTATGAAAGTAGTCGGAATAGGATATACTACAATACAATACAATAAATCTCCAAGTACAAGGTATTTCCAAACAAACAAAGAAGATTATACAGAATGCAGCAGCATCGCAAGCCTATGCTCGATCCCATGCTCTCCTACTCCAATACTACAATCATGTACCTATATAGGGACCCTTTCCCCTATCAACACCTACAACCATATTTTCTGTTTGGGCCGAGGACGTGAACCAAACATAGAGTGATAAATAAATCCTAGTAGGTACCCACAAAAGGAACGTACCCAACTGTCAGTGAAAATGTGCAACACCAGTGTGCAAAGGTAAATGTAGTAAACTAGTATGTACTAAAAAGTTACTATCACTACAAATTTCATTGCCATTTTAATTATTACTTGTCACATCCATACCTGTGTGTCGGCTTGGTAGGTACCACATTGAAAAACACCATAGTGAATATTCTAAATAGTTGTGTCCTTAGACATACTAACCTTGCCCTCAGGTAACAGAATCCAATACCGGTAGGTGATTTCCCTCAGGCATAATGATCAATGCCCTCAGAAATATGTGACACTTCCCTCATGTATGGAGACTAAAACCCATATGATTAAACAAAGGATACCTTCAAGCTAACCAAATGCCACCCTTAGGCTAAGAAAACACCACTCTCAGGCTAATAGAACACTGCCCTCAGGATAAAGGAACTGAGCCAATCCCAAAGCATAAACAACCATTTATATAAACATTATATCAAGAAAATACAATTCACAATATAATCATGGAATACCCTCGGGTATCCTATCAAAATGGATAAACCGAATAATGCACCCCCAAGGTGGTCCTGGATCTAAGCAATGATCCCAAAAAACAGTTTAAATTTATCAACAGATTATCTATGCAATTATAAATAACCTTCATCAAAGGCCTCATCCATAGGACACCCCAACCATGGGCATATAGCACAATGGTACAAAATTCCAACACAACAGTTGAAAGGAACATCTGACCACCTACCTCATTTGCCCCTGATCGTTATACATGAATGAAGCCCCCTGAATCATCCATGAACGACGTATATATAGCATAAACGTTCACTCATTCAAACTCAAATAACTTTTCCTCGAGATAGAATAGGAAAGAAATACACAATGAGAAGGAAGCTATTACTCGCGCGATTCCAACAAGAACGACGGTGGAAGAATCCGATTCATGGTGTGCGGTCGGGATATCTCCAAATCTTTGGACTCCTCTCATGGCTCCAAAACGAAATCAAAGCCTGATCTGCCAAATGAAGAGGCTACTACCTATTTTAAGTGAAAAAACAAACTACAAGGTATGTACTCTCAAGTACACGACATGTACTTTTCATTTGTTAAATTGTTCCCCTGGAAGCTTCTTTCCACCGCGAAAATGTTCGTATGTTGGAATTAGTACATGTAGTGTATTCATGATTACACGGTGTGTACTGTCACTCCACTAGAGGCTTCCTCCACCACCTTACTGTTCACCTGTTGGCTGATTACATGGTGTGTAATTACTAAGTACGCGGCGTGTAGTCATTTTTTACACCCTTCTTCACTGACAGGACTACACGCTCTTTGTACTCATCCCACATCGCCAAAGTTCACGGCGTGTACCCACAAAATTTGGGATTTTTCCCCATCTTCTTTATTTACTAAAAAACAATCAAGGGAAAAGGAAAAGAAGAAACCTATAACTCAAGAATAAAACTGAGTTCTTACTGATGTTGATTCTTCAAAGTTGTAAGACCCAACATCTCCACCAAATCGATGCTCTCAACGTTTCTATAGATTCTTCCTTCAATAATAATACTACATACCTTCCCATGGATACTTAACAATATATGGAAAAGGTTTTCCTACTGCTTCTTATGTCCAATAGTAATTTTTGAACCTAGGAATATCATAGTGATAATAATATAATCATATTTGGAAAATTATCCATTATCAATTTCAGGGGATTCCTCCTATTTCTTCTTAGAGATATCTCCATCAGTCTCCAATTCATGTTACATATTAATGGTTATGGTGGGATGGTTTTTGAATTAACTAGTGACATGAACCCTTTCTTAAAATTAGAAATATAAAATATCCCAATTCAATGTTTTGTTAGTCACAATAGTAAGTTTCTTAGTTGGGCGAATTTACTTTTCACTTTTGTGATCAATCACCTCTTTTTCCTTTAATGGTTCTCCTATATCCTTCCTCAAATTTTTTTATAGAGTGAAATGGGTACTGGTTTTCCTAATATTTATCCTCCTTTTTATTTTTTGTTCGATCATGATGGCTTGGTGGATAATATCATGTATCCAAAAATGGTGTTATATCTCGACTTGATCGTAAATCCCATGATTGAGACCATGTAAGAACTGTTCCATGCTTGCCTTCATATCCTTCTCAACGATTTCTCAAATCATGAAAATTTACATCTCCTTGTAGTAATATACAACACTCTCACTCCCTTGTTTGACGTAATGAAGCTTGTTTTGGAGATCTCTATGGTAGTGTGAGGGAAACAATCACATACTCAAGGAAAACATCATGTATCCCCAAGTATGGATAATACATAATTCATATCGGGATCTCTACCTTTGAACATGATCCCACTATATTATTTAATAATCGGTGAATTCAAGGGATATAAGTTTTAAAATTTTCTCCTCCTAATATGTATGAAACAAGAATAATTTCCTGGTCTAAATATTTCATTCCAAGTATGCATCTCGATCACTTTTCTCTTGAAATGAATGGACTATCACCTTGATACCTCTAGGGATGTCATCCTCATGTGGTATCCATTGGACTCCTCTATATTGTTGGAACCTCCTCCTCCTTTGTGGAGAACCCCCAAAATTACCATCAAAGTTCCTTATCTCCTCCTATGTGACATGGGGGATACATGGTACCAGATCACATCATTGGTTATAAAATATCATCCTTAGTCTTGGTTGATTATTAAGGATGTCAATCCTCAAATGTAGGACCTCCAACGTCTTATCTATAGGCTTTTAAAAATGGATAACAATATATTTCATTTGGAGTGGTGTTGCATCAGTTGTGGTAGATATACTTTGAATTCCTTCATTACTAGCACAAAAAATTATCATCCCATGATATTATTCCATGATATATAACACACACAAAAATCCACTTGGGAAAAAACACACACTATGATACCCACACACTCACACATGAAAAGAAACACAGACACAAAATGTATACACATACACACACAATTTTTACAAACTCATACACACAAGGATAAACACTCATGCATGAATGATATAAATACTCACAGACACAAGGATACACACTTTCACACACAAGATATATACACTCACACAAAAAAGGATACACATCCATTCACACAAGATTTAAAAACTCCTACACACAAGGATACACACTCTTGAGTATTTTTTCTTACTTCTATTCACTCTCAACACTCAATTCATATAACTATATGTTATTAAATATAATACTTTATTTGGGGAAATCACATGACACCAATCCTTCCCAAATCAAGATTTTTTTGACGGTGGTTTTATATAGCATGTTTGAGTGGTAATGGTATTAAAATGATAGAGGGTGGAAAATATGGCAGAAAATATGGGTAAATGGTGGGAAAGGTGGATGGATAAAATAAAGGGGTTTTACTGATTGTGAATGATAAGAAAAATTAATAAAAATATTATCCAAATATGATATGTTTGGGTGGCCATATATTCATGGAATAGGGTGGTGGATGACGAAAATGTTTTAGGGATATGTGGTGGATGATGTGTTTGGATATTCGTAGCAACCGCTTAAACAATGTTATATAGAGCTTGACCTACTACTTAGACAACACACTCAAGAGGGGATTTGATGGAAAATCCACACAACAAAGCATTTGGGGTGAGGTATAGAATTGGGGGCATTTGGATCTTGGATCACTATTATTACATGTAGTCTGACAAGGAAAGAATATGCAAGAGTAAAATAAGAAATAAAAAATCCTCACAATAGAGATAATAAATTCAAAATGTTTCACTAACAAAAACGTGAATGAGAATAAAATGTCATGGGGTGGATATTTATATCCAAAGGGTGATATAATTTTCAAGGGTATAATACCCTGAAGTCAGAAATGATAATCCTAATCTGTTCACTTAATGTAAAAAAGTCAATGTCTACTAATGGGTTTTTGGAAAACCAGTACATAAATTTCCAACTATAGCTCATAAAACTTACTTTGAGTTTCTAGGCCACCATATTTTACTTTGGTTTCCAAATATTCCATTTTATAATTCTCCATGTGGGTAAGGCTTTCAAAATCAAGAAAA
This sequence comes from Viscum album, assembly GCA_963277665.1. Classification (NCBI taxonomy): domain Eukaryota; kingdom Viridiplantae; phylum Streptophyta; class Magnoliopsida; order Santalales; family Viscaceae; genus Viscum; species Viscum album. The sequence continues at coordinate 231,269,465 of OY728157.1, read as the reverse complement.
CATTTGGGCTAGGATTTAATGATTGTGTTTGGGATTGAATAAGTTAGATAATATGCCACTTTTCTCGATCTGTGAAAGGTGAGATCCATTGGTCCTTTCATGATGGGATATGGGGATCCAATGTAGCATTTAAAAACATTAATCTCCCTCACATCATTAGGCCTCACAAATTGTACTCCTCCTCTTGGTAAATTCTCTTGGTGTCTTTGATATGGTTCTCTTCAAGTTTTATGGGTTTTTATATTCTTTAATTTTTTAAGGGATAATGATATTTAGAGTTTTTAGTGGGGTTTTATGGGATTTTAGGGTCATTTGTGGGTTTTTGGGGTTTTATGGATTTTATGGTTTTTATATTTTTTTGCAGATTAAGTGTTTTAATGTTTTTAAGGTTTTTTATTGGGGTTTTTAGGGGTTTTAGGGAGTTTTTAATGTTTTTTTTTTCATTTTAGGATTTTTTGGATATTTATGATTTTTAGGGGGTTTGTGGTTTTGGGGGGGTTTTATGGTTTTCTGTGTTTTAGTGTTTTTATGGCTTTAAGGCATGTTATAATTCTATAATATTTTTATCGGTGTAAAGGGTTTTTATAATATTTGCTAGTTTTTAGGGTTTTATGCGTTTTTAAGGTTTTTAATGTTTTTAGGGGTTTAGGGGTTTTAGGGGTTTTTAAAATTTTTAATTTTTTAGGGGTTTAAAGTTTGTTTCTAGTTTTAAGGATTTTTATGTTTTTCTGACCTTTTTACATTTTTACTGATTTTTAGGTCTTTTTTAGGATTTATTTAGATTTTTAAGTGTTTTTAATGTCTTTAGTGATTTTAAGAATTTTTATGAATTTTTGGGGTTTTAGGGTTTTTGAGTTATTTTCCAGGGTTTATAGCTTTTTATAGTTTTTATAGTTTATTAGGGATCTTAGGGGTTTAAATTGTTATTTTTATTTTTATTGCTTTTTAGGGTTTTTATGGGCTTTTTGGTTTTTTGTTTTTTTATCGGTATTATGGTTTTTAGGGATTTTAATGATTTATAGGGTATTTTAATCTTTATCATTTTTTATGTTTTTATGGGTATTTTTATTTTTTAGGTATTTATGGTTTTCTTTAGGGATTTTAGGGTTTTTATGTTTTTAGTGTTTTTTAAGTTTTTTTTTTCATTTTTATGGTATTTAGTTTTTTTGGCTTTTAGGGTTCTTAGGGTTTTTTTGTGTTGTTTAGGGGTTTTAAGGTTTTTAGTGTTTTTTAAAATTCTAAGGTGGTTAAAGGTTTTTTAGAGTTTTTAGTGGTTTTTAATGTTTTTATGGGTTTTAGGGTTTATTTAGGTTTTTAGGAGTTATTATGGTTTTTAGGGATTTTTAGATTTTAGGAGTGTTAGTGTTTTTTAAATTTTTAGGGGTTTTATGTGTTTTTATGGTTTTAAAATTTTCATTGGGGTTTTTTCTTTTTAAAGATTTTTAGTTATTTAGGGGTTTTTTTGGATTTTTATGTTTTTTAGGTTTTTATGGATTTTGAGGGTTTTTAGTGTTTTATGGTATTATGGTTTTTAGTGTTTTTAGAATTTTTCCGTTTCTTTAGGTTTTCATTTTTTTTAATTTTTTATGGTTTTTAATATTTTTATGAGTTTGTATTATTTTTAGGGGTCTAGAAGGGTTTTTATATTTTTAGTGTGATTTTAGGGTTTTGGGGGGTTTTTAATGTTTTTAGGGTGTTTATTATTTTTAGGGTTTAGGGGTTTTAGGGTTGTTTTTATTTTTTGTGTCTTTTTTGGGTTTTATTTTTCATTATGTTTTCAATGATTTCTTAGGGTTTTCATGTTTTTTAGTATTTTTATGTTTTTATGAATTTTAGGGATTTTTTAGGAATTTTATTGTTTTTAGAGGTTTTAGGGATTTTTAATGTCTTTGGGGTTTTTGGAGTTTTTTGGTTTTTAGAGCTTTTGTGGGTTTGCAGGTTTTAATATTTTTATGGGGTTTAAGGTTTTAGGGGTTTTTATAATTATTAGGGTTTTTTTAGTATTTTTGGGGTTTTATGGGATTTAAGTGTTTTTAGTTTTTTAATCCTTACTTAGCGGTTTTCCTAGTTTTTAGGTTTTTTAATGTTTTTATGATTTTTTCATTTATGGAGTTTTATGTTTTTAGGGTTTTTATTGATTTTGAGGGTTTTGATAGTTTTACGGTTTTTTTGAGTTTCTATGGGGTAATGGGTTTTTAGTGTTTTAAACATTTTTAGTGGTTTAAAGGGATTTAATATTTTTCTTTAATTATTTTTATGGGTTTTATGTATTTTTAGTGTTTTAATGGTTTTTAGAGGTTTTTATGTTTTTTTAGTGTTTTGGGTTTTAATATTTTTCTAAGGGTCTTTCAGGGTTTGTTGCGTTTTTAGGGTTTTTAGGGTGATTTTATTATTTTTATGGTTTTTAGGGTTTTGGAGGATTTTTATGGGTTTTAGGGGTTTTAGAGTTTTTTTGTGGGGGTTTTAGAGTTTATGTTTTTTTAGAGTTTTTAGGAATTTTAATATTTTTTAGATTTTTTTACTATTTTTGTGGGTTAAAATTTTTTTTAGAGTTTTTATTGGTTTTCATTTTTCTTATGAGGTTTAGGGGTTTTAAGGTTTTTATGGGGTTTATGGGGTTTATGGGTTTTAGGGAATTTAGGGTTTTTAGGGTTTTAGTATTTTTAGGTTTTTGGGGTTTTAAGTGTTTTTACTTTTTCAACTTTTCCTTATGTGTTTTCATTGGTATTAAGGATTTTTACATATTTTGGTATTTTTTTGGGATTTTTTATGATATTTACTGGTTTTAAAGGTTTTAGGGATTTGGGAGGGGGTTAGGGGTTTCTAGATTTATTGGGGTTTTTTGGTTTATCGGGTTTTAGAGTATTTTTTTTTCAGTTTTTAGTGTTGATTATTTGTTAGAGTTTATAACATTTTTAGGTAATTAAAGGAGTTTCATAGTTTTTGGTGGCTTTATATGGTTTTTATTGATTTTTAGGTTTTTAAATTATTTTAGTAGTTTTATGGTTTTTATCTTATTTTACAGTTTTTAGCATTTTTAGCGTTTTGTGTTTTTATGGGTTTTAGGTGATTTTTGGATTTTATGGTTTTCATAGCAGTTTTCAGGGTTTGAGGATTTTTTCCATTTTTTTGGGATTTTTGAAGATTTTTAATATTTATACGGTTTTTAATAAATTTTATGGATTTTTATTGGCTTTTAGGGTTTTATTGTTTTTTAGGTATTCTAGATTTTTATTGAGTTTTTAGGATTTAAATGGTTTTTTTAGTTTTTTAACGTTTTTATGTTTTTAATGGGGTTTTAGAGTTTTTATTGTGTTTTTAGGGGTTTTATACGTTTTTAAAGGATTTATGGTTTTTAGGATTTTTATGGTTATTAGGTTATTTGAAATTTTTTAATTTTCTAATGTTCTTATTTGTTTTTAGGATTTTCAAGTTTTTAGTATTTTTTTGATGTTTTCAAGGTTTTTACATTTTTAGGATTTTTTTTAATATTTTTAGGAATTTTTTGGTTTTTAGGGTTTTTATGGATTTTATGGATTTTAACGTTTTCTTTATGTTTTTTGGATTTTTAATATTTTTTATATTTTTATCACTATTAGGGTTTAATTGGGATTTAATGTTTTTAATTTTATAGGTTTTTAGGTGGTTTTAAAAGTTTTAAGGTTTTTACAGATTTTATGGCTTTTTATGTGTTTTAGGGGTTTTAATGGATTATTCGTTATTTTTTCATTTTTCATGTTTTTAGAGGTTTTATATATTATTTTGGTATTTATGGTTTTCTTATATGTTTTCAAGGGATTTATGGTTTTACATTTTTAGATATTTTTATCGATTTTTAGGATTTTTATGGATTTTTAGTGTTTTTTTGTGATTTTAAAGGTTTTTAAACGTTTTTAGAGTTTTTATGGTTTCTTTTTGAATTTTTATTGGTTTTTTTTTTGAGTTTTTAGGTTTTTTATGGATTTTAGAGTTCTTTAATATTTTTAGTGGTTTAAAGGGTCTTTATAGTATTTAGTGGGTTTTAGGGTCTTTAGGGTTTTTATGTGTTTTATGGGTTTTAAGGTTTTCATTTTGTTTTTAAGGTTTTTAGGGATCTTTACATTTTTGGGATTTTTATGGATTTGTTAGGATTTATATGGGGTTTTATGGTTTTTATTGATTTTGAGTAGTTTTAGAGGTTTTTTTATTTTTTTTATTAATTTTATGATTTTTGGAGTTTTTAACATTTTTTGGGGTTTAAAGTGTTTTTATATTTTTAGTGGGTTTTAGGGATTTTATGGGGTGTTTTTGGTTATTTTAATCTTTTACGGGGTTTTTAGGGTTTTTAGGTTTCTATAAATTTTTTGGTTTTTAGGAGTTTTAAGTGCTTTTAGGTTTTTATGGTTATTATAGGGGTTTTAATGGTTTATAGTGTTTTTATGTTTTGAGATATTGAGAAACTTTTTTAAAAATTTATTTTATTTAGGGTTTTTAGTGTTTTTAGGGATTTTGATGGTGTTTCGGGGGTTTTTTGGGTTTTTTGGGTTTTTTGGTTTTTTGTTTCAGTTTTTATGGGTTTGTGAGTTTAAGGGTTTTTAAAGGGTTTTTAATGTATTTTCCAAAATTTAATTGGGTTTGAATTTTTTTATAGATTTTAGAGGTTTTTTGGTGTTTATGGGGTTTTGAGGGTTTTTAAGGGTTTAAGGGGTTCTAAAGGGGTTTAGGGTTTTTTTGGTTTTATCTTTTTTAGGGTTTTAGGCAGTTTAACCATTTTTAGGGTTTTATGGTTTTATTAGGTTTCGGGGGTCTTTTGTGTTTTATACATTGTTAAGTATTTTCATAATTTTTATAGATTTTTTTGGGTTTCTATGGATTCTGAGGGGTTTTAGGTTTTTATGGTTTTTATGGTATTTTTGCGGGTTAATGTTTTTTTTGAGATTTCAGTTTTTTTAATGTTTTTTTGATTTTTTAAATAATTTTAGATGTTTTAAGGGTGTTTAGTGTATTCAAAGGGTTCATAGGGTTTTTATGAGGTTTTAGTGTTTTTTTTCAGTTTTTAGGGGTTTTAGAGTTTTATGGGGGTTTAGGGTCTTTGTAAGATTTTTATCCTGTTTCTATTTTTATCAGTTTTGGATGTTTTCTCATTTTTATGTATTTCATAGGGGTTTTAGGGTTTTAGGGTTGTTTATTCTTTATTTATTTTTAGTTATTTTAAATGGGTTTTATTGTATAATGGGATTTTGAGGCGTTTTTTGGGATTTTTTGGTTTTAGGGTTTTTAGAGTTTTTATTGGATTTTTATGGTTTTAATGGTTATTTAAGGGGTTTTATGGTTTTTAGTGATTTTAGAGTTTTTTGGGGGGCTTTAGTTTTTTTTCCTGTTTTTAGGGAGTTATAGTGTTTTTAGTTTTTATGGTTTTCATAGGTGTTTTCTCGGTTTTCTTGTTTTTCTTAGGTTTTATGTATTTTTTAGTATTTTTATGGTTTTACTGGGGTTTTGGGATTTAATGGGGTTTGTAGGGTTTTTTAGCATTTTATATATTTTTTGAGCATTTACCGTTTTTAGCGTTTGTTAAAATTTTATAGATTCAATGGTTTTTCATATTTTTTAGAAGGTTTTTAAGTTTTTATCTATTTTTACGGATTTTATGGTTTTTTGGTTTTTAAAGTTTTTAGGGGTATTTAAGGGGTTTTGTGTTTTTTTGTTTTTATGGGTTTTATGTGTTTTTATACTTTTAAGGTTTTCTTAGGGGGTTTCAGGGGTTTTTTCATTTTGTATGTTTTAGGGATTTTTTTAGTATTTTTAGGGAGTCTTAGTGTTTTTAAAGATTATGTGGGTTTTAGGAAATTTTAGTTTTTTATGATTTTTCTAGTTTTTCAGTCTTTTAGTGGTTTTTATGGTTTTTATTTTTTTAAAACTTTTTAGGGAGTTAATGGTTTTTTTATAATTTTTATTGGTGGTTTAGGGTATTTATGGGGTTAAGGGGTTAGGGTATTTAGATGCTTATGGATTTTAGGGGTTTTAGCAGTTTTTAGAGTTCTTTATGTTGTTATGTTTTATGGGTTTTAAGTGTTTTTAGGTTTTTATGGTATTCCAAGGGGCTTCTTGGTTTTTATATTTTTTTGTTTTTATGGATTTTTAGGAATTCTTTAGGATTATAATTGGTTTTTATTATTTTTAGATATTTTTAGGTGTTTTGAATTTTTTAGTGTTTTATGGTTTTTAGGGTTTTCTTGAGTTATATATATATATTAAGTTTTTAAAGGAATTTTAATATTTTCAGGGGTTTAAAGGGTATTTAGATTTTCTATGGAGTTTTTAGTTGGTCTTAGGTGGCTTTATGGTTTCTATAGGTTTTATGGTTTTCAGTAGGTTTTAGTGTTTTAGCATTTTTTAGGGTTTTAGTGGTTTTAAGTGTTTTTAGGTTTTTAATGATTTTAGGGGTCTTGAAAGTTTTTGGGGTTTTTACATTTTAGGGATTCTTTAGAATTTTTGTTTATTTTTAGTGTGTTTAGGAATTTTGAGGGTTATTAGGGATTATTTTTTGTATTTTGGGGTTTTAGGTTTCTTAATATTTTAGGGTTTTAAGGTTTTTTAGAGTTTTCTAAAATTTTATCGGTTTAAAGGGTTTTATATGTTTTAGTGGGGTTTTGGGTTTTTGATTTTTTGATTTTTTAATGGTTTTTAAGGGTTTTATGGTTTTTACGATGGTTAAGGGTTTTTAGAGTTTTTATCATTTTTACAGTTTATTGGGCACATTAGTGTTTTTATGTTTTTAATGTTTTTTTAGGGTCATTAAAGGTTTTAATGTTTTTTTATTTTTTAGGTATTTTTAATGTTTTTTTGATTGTTATGGTTTATATGGTTTTTAGGTAATTTGATGATTTTTATTATTTTTTGGGGTTTTAGGGTCTCTGTGATTTTTTTTTTAGGGATTCTTTGAGTTTTTTTGGATTTTATATTTTTTAATATTTTTATGGGTTTGAAGGGTTTTTAGTGTTTTTTCAGTTTTTTAAGTATTTATTGGTTTTAAGGGGTTTAAAGGGTTTTACAGTATTTTTTTTGTTTTTAGGGATTCTAGGGGGTTTTTGGGTTTTTTGGGTTTTTAGGATTTTTTGGGGATTTAATTATTTATATGTTTTTATTATTTTATTTGGGGTTTTCAAGGATTATAGTGGTTTTTTTTCTAAATTTTTAGGGCTATTTTGGATTTTTATAGTTTTTAGGGTTTTTAGGGATTTTGAATTATTATAGGGGTTTTAGGGTTCATATCATTATTTTATTTTCATATTGTTTTTTTGAGTTTTTAGTGGTATAATTTTTTTAATAATTTTTTATTTATTTTGGGTTTTAATGGGTTTTTAGATTTTTTGTGGGATTTAGATGTTTTGTGGGTTTTTTGAGATTTTTTCGGTCTTAGGGGTTTTTAGGGTTTTGAGTGTTTTATAGCTTTGGAATTTTTTTTTATTTTCTTGGTGTTTATTTTTTTAGGGTGTTAAGAATTTCTTAGGGGGTTTTAGGGTTTTTATGGTTTCTTACAATTTAGGGACTTTTGGGGATTTTTGGTGTTTTTATTGTTTTTAGTGTTTTTAGGTATTTAGAGGGTTTTTTGGGTTTTTATTTTTAAATTTTTTTTTTGAAATGTTTATGTTTTTTATGGTTTTTTAAGTATTAAACCATTCTTGGGATTTAAATTATTTTTATAGTTTCTTAGGGTTTTATTGGTTTTATTGGTTTTTTGTTTTTTTGGTGTTTATATGGTTTTTACGGGATTTTAGGGTCCTTTAAGGGATGTTTTGGATTTTATGATATTTAAGGTTTTTAAGGGTTTTATGTTTTTTTATATTCTTAAGGTTATCTTTGGGTTTCTGTGGTATTAGGGGTTTTACATTTTTTTAAATTTTTAGGTGTTTTTAAGAATATTTAAGGGTTTATGTGTTATTATGGTTTTTTCTAGGTTTTATATTTTTATGGGTTTATTTAATTTTTTAGATTTTTAGGGTTTTAGTGTTTTTATATTTTTATGGTTTTATTATTGTGTTACTTGGTGTTTATGGATTTAATGTTTTAGTTATTTTTAGGTATTTTTTAGGATATGTTTTCTTTTTAGGGGTTTTATGGATTTTGGGAGTTTTAATGGGTTTTTATGTTTTTATGGTTTTGGGGGTTTTATAGTCATTTTGAGTTTTTAGGGTTTTATCTATTTTTTGGGTTTTTGGTTTTTAATATTTTAGGGGTTTTATGGTATTTATAATTTTTATGGTTTTGGGGTTTTATGTGTCTTTAGAATTTTTATGTTTTTTAAGGATTTTAAATTTCAGGTTATTTTTATTTTCTAACTTTTTTCGGGGCTTTGAGGGGATTTTTGTTTTTTTGGGCTATTAGGCTGCTTTTGTTTTTTGGGGTTTTTAGGGTTTTTTGGAGTTATTATGGTTTTTATTTTTTTAGATATATTTAACGTTTTTATGGATTTAGTGGGTATTTAATTTTTTTTGTTATTTATAGTGTTTTTATGATTATAAAGATTCAAGGGTTTTTTTTCATTTGCAGGGTTTTTTACCATTTTTTAGGATATTTTGGGTTTCATGATATTTTTGTTTTTTATGGTTTTCTAACGGTTTTTTTATGTTTTTAGGATTTTTAGAGATTTTTAAAAATTATTATGGGTTTTAGGGGTTTTAAGGATTTTGAGGGTTTAAAAGGGTTTTTAGGATTTATGTGGTTTTTAGGATTTTTATGGTTTTAGGGGATTTTTTTATTTTTTTACTATTTTAGAGTTTTTAGTGGTTTTAGAAATTTTATGGTTTTTTAGGGTTTGTAGGTGTTTTCATGTTTTTTTAGCTTTTTAGGGGTTTTAGGGTTTTTAGCATTTTTTAGAATTTATGGGTTTTGTGTGATTTAATTTTTAAATTTTTTCATAAGGTTTATTAGTGTTTTTATAGGGTTTTTACATTTTTTAGGATTTCTGGCACTTTTTAGGATTTCTTTTGGGTATTTTATCATTTTTAGGGATTTTGAGGGCATTTTTGGTTATTTTGGTTTTTTGGGTTTTGGTTTTTTTTTGAGTTTTATAGGGCTTTAAGTAGTGTTTAATATTTTTAGGTATTTAGAGTGCTTTATATTTTTAGTGGGGTTTTAGAATTTTTATGGGTTTTAGGGGGTTTTATGGTTTTTAAACTGTTTTAGTGTATTTTAGGGTTTTGAGTTTTTAATTTTTTTTAGGTTTTTTAAATGTTTTATGTATTTTAGGTATTCTTTGGTTTTTTTTCAATGGTTTTATGGTTTTTTAATTTTTTAGAGAATTATAGGGTTACTTTGATTTAGTGAGGTTTTACGTTTTAATGGATTTTGAGGTGTTTTAGTGGTTTTGGGATTTTATGGAATTTAGGGGTTTAGGGTTTTTGTGTTTTGAGGTTTTTAATGTTTCGTAATGTTTTTTTCCGTTTTTTGGGGTTTAATGGGTTTTTAGAATTTTTATTGGGGTTTCCAGGATTCTAAGGGTTTTTAGGTGTTTTTACGGTTTTAAGGGGTTTTATGGTTTTTATCATTTTAGGGTATTTTGGTTTTTTATGTTTTTTAGGGTTTTTAGAGTTCATTTGGTTTTTAGGGGTTTTAACTGTTTTTCAGTTTTGATGGTTTTCTAAAGGTTTTCATAGTTTTAAACTTTTTTAGGTATTTTTGTGGATTATTATTATTTTATGGTTTTTATGGTTTTTTAGGAATTTTGTGGAATTTTTTGGTTTTGTGATAGTTTATGGGTTTTATGATTTTTTATTTTTTAAGGGGTTTATGTTTTTTGTAAATTTTTAATTTATTTAGGGGTTTAAAGGGGGTTTATTGTTCATAGTGGGTTTTGGGGTTTTATGGGTTTTATGGGTTTTATGGGTATTAGGGGGTTTTTTGGTCTTTTAGTGTTTTTAGATTTTTTTGTATTTTATGGTTTTTTAGGGATTCTAGGTTTTGATGGTTTTCATGGGGGTTTTCTTAGTTTTTAAATTTATTATGTTTTTATGGATTTTAGTTATTTTCTATGATTTTATGTGTTGTATGAATTTTGAGGTTTTTTAGTGTTTTATTTGGGTTTTTTTAGTTTTTTTGGAGGTTTTATGGTTTTTCATATTTTTTATGTTTTTTTGGGGTTTAATTGTTTTATAGTTTTTAGAGGTTTTTATGGGTTTTATGGTTTTTATTAATTTTTATGTATTTTTATGGTTATTAATGTATTTTAGGGTTTATAATATCTTTTAAGGTTTTTAGATTTTTGTTCTGGTTTTTGGGGTTTTAAATGTTTTTAGATATTTAAGGTTTTATTAGTGTTTTTTCATGTTTTTGGGTTTTTATGTTTTTATGGAATTTTAGGGCATTTTTAGAGTTTTTATGGTTTTTATGGTTTTTTTTGATTTTGAGGGTTATTTTTAAACATATTTATGGTTTTTACAGTTTTTAGAAATTTTTGACATTTTTAAGGGTTTTATGGTTCTTTAGAGTTTTTTATGGTTGTTAGGGGCTTTTACGATTTTTATGGATTTTAGGGTTTTTAGGGTTTCAAGGTTTTCTAGAGTTTATAGATTTTTTGGGTGTTTTAAGATTTTTAAGGTTATAAGTGTATTCTTAGGAGATTTTAGGTTTATTAGTGTTTTTTTATTTTTTAGATTTTTTAGGGATTTTTAGGGATTCTAAAGGATTTTTAGGGTTTTAGGGAATTTAGGGTTTTAGGTATTTTAGTGAATTTTTTAAAGTGTCTTTTGGATTTTACAGTTTTCATAGGTGTTTTCAGGGTTTTTAAAGATGTGTATATTTTTAGGGACTTTTTGGTATTTTTTATTATTTTCATTGTCTATTACGGTATTTAGGGATTTTGAAGGGTTTTTAGGTTTTTTGGTTTATTTTATGTTTTTTGGGGTTTTAATTGCTTTTTGAGTTAATTAATTTTGTAAATTTAAATTTATTAGGGTTTTAAATGGGTTTTTAGAGTTTTTAGGGGTTTTAATTTTATTTTGGGTGTTTATGGTGTTTTAGGGTTTTTAGAATTTTTATGTTTTTAGGTGGTTTAAGTGTTTTTATATTTTTATTAGGCTTTTTTCAGGGTTTTTTGGTATTTTTATGCCTTCTCAAGATTTTTATGGGTTTTTTTCTATTTTTTGGGATTTTATTTATTTCCATGGGTTTTAGGGTTTTTTGGGGTTTTTAGGAGATATTTTTTAATTATTTAGGGTTTTCAAGGATTTTAATGTTTTTAATATTATTTGGGGTTTATGAGTTGGTAGTGGGTTTTAAGAGTTTTTTTAGGGTTTTTATGGTTTCTTTAGTTTTTCGGGCTTTTACAGTTTTTAAGTGTATTTAGTTGTTTTAAGAGTTTTTATGTTTTTAATGTTTTATTTTGGTTTTTACCTTATTTTTTATTTTTAGTATTTTTATGTTTCAAGGTTCATTAGGAATTTTGAGGGGTTTTAGGGATATTTTGGTTTTTAGGGGTTTTAGGTTTCATTTAGTTTTTTGAGTTTTCTTTGAGTTTTTTAGGGTATTTAATGTTTTTAAAGTTTTTTAATGTTTTAGGGGTTTAAATTGTTTTTTGATTTTTATTGGGGTTTTAATGTTTCTATGGGTTTTGTTGTCTTTTGGGGTTTTAGTAGTTTTTTAGAATATTTATATTTTAGGGGTTTCTAAATTTTAAGGTTTTCTTATGGTTTTTAGGGTCTTAGGGTTTTTTTACAATTTTATGGATTTTTTTGGGATTTTTGGATTTTTCATGGGTTTTATGGATTTTGAGGGTTTTAGTGGGGGTTTTTGGATTCTAAGGATTATTTGGGGTTTTGGGGGTTTAAATCAATTTTTACAATTTTTGGGTTTTAATGGTTTTTTGTAGTTTTTAATGTTTTTTTGGGTTTAAATGAGTTTTAGAGTTTTTATTTGTTTTTAGGGTTTATATTGGTTTTTATAATTTTTAATTTTTTTAGGGGGATTTATGGTTTTTATGGTTTTTAGATTTTTTTTGTGTTTTAGCATTTTTTGGGGTTTTAATGGTTTTAAGTTTTTTAGGGTATTTAGGTTTTCATTGGGTTTTTTAGGGTTTTTAGGGTTTTCTACATTATTAAGTATTTTTTGGATTTTATAGATTTTATTAATTTTTTGGGATTTAAAGGGTTTTAAGGATTTTTTTGGTTTTTTGGGTTTTTTAGGTTTTTGATTTTTTTTTGAGTTTAAAGACTTATATAGATTTTTAAAAAATTTAATGGATTAAAGTTTTTTTTACATATTTATAAGTTTTTTTTGGTTTTTATGCGTTTCTTCGATTTTTTAAGGTTTTTAGGGGTTTTATGGTTTTTATGGAATTCATGGTTTTTAGGGTATTTAGCGTTTTAGGTATTTTAGTGGTTTTATATGTTTTTAGTTTGTAAGGTTTTATTAATGTTTTTCTATGATTTTAGGGTTTTTATGTATTTAGGGGTTTTAATGAAATTTATTATGTTTTTATAGTGTTTTTAGGGTTTTTATGGATTTTGAGTGGTTTTAGGGTTTTTAAGGATTTTGAGTGGTTTTAGGGTTTTTTAATATTTTATGGTTTTTTTGGTTTTTTAGGTTTTTTGAGTTTTTTAGTGATTTTTGGTTTTATAATGTTTTTTTAGGTTTATAGTTGTTTGGATTTTTTTTGTTTTTTTACAGTTTCTTAAGGTTTTAGTGGTTTTTTGGTTTTTTGGGTTTTTTTGGGGTTTTAATGTTTTTTTTTGTGTTTTTAGGTTTTTAGGGGTTTTATGTGTTCTCAGTTTTTGATATTTTCAATGTTTTTCATTGGTCTTTACAAGGAATTTTTAATGTTTTATGTTGGTTTTAATTGTTTCTAGGTTTTTAAGGTTTTCTTTGAGTTTTTTGGGTTTTTAGGTTTTTTTATATTAATGGTTTTTAGGGATTTTTTATTTTATAATTTTTATTTGGGTTTTATGGTTTATGGGGGGCTCTAAGGGTTTTTGGGTTTTTAGGGTTTTTAGGGGTTTTAAGATTTCTTAGCGTTTTAATGTATTTAGGTGTTTTAAGTGTTTTTTAGGTTGTAAGGATTTCCTAGGGGTTTTTAGGTTTTTTCTTGTTTTTTCAATTTTTGGGATTTTTATGGGGTTTTAGGTTTATTTTTAATTTTGAGGGTTTTTAGGCATTTGAGAGGGGTTTTTTTTTCATGGTATTTTGGGGTTTTATGGGTTATTTTGTTTTTAGAAGTTTTAAGGGCCTTTAGTTTTTAAAAAAAATTATATGATTTCGGGTTTTGAGATTTTTTGTGGTTTTTGGGTTTGTTTTGGGTTTTAAGGATTGTATGGTTTTTAGGGATTTTATGATTTTTAGGGAAAAGAAGGCTCGTGAACAAGAATCTGTGGACCCCTTAAATTTATTAAAAAAGTAAAAACATGAAAAAAGAGATAGAGTCAAACAACTCACGCCCAAAGACCTTAAAGCCCAATAAAGGGTTTTTAAAGGTTTTATCTTTTAGGTGTTTTATATATTTTCATGATTTTAAGGTTTTTTTAGTAGTGTAGAGGGTATTTTGGGTGTCTTCATTTTTAGGGTTTTTAGAGGATTAAATGGTTTTCATTGTTTTAGTGGTTTTTCGGTTTTTTTGGTTTTTTAATATTTGATGTGTTTTTTGGGTTTTAGGTCTTTATGGTTTTTAGGGGTTTAAAGGGTTTTTAGTTTTTTATTGGTTTTTATGGATTTTAGGGATTTGGAAGGGATTAGGGTTATTAGTATTTTTTTTGTTTTATGGTTTTATGGTTTTTTAGCATTTTGTGGTTTTTAGGGATTTTTTTAGCTTTTAGGATTTTTAGAGTTTTTTTTATCATTTTGAAGGGATGAAAGGGTTTTTAGAGTTTTTAGTGGTTTATGGGTTTTATGGGTTTTAAAGGGTTTTAGGGGGTTTTCTACTATTTTTAGGGTTTTAATTTTTTTTATTTTTTTTGGTTTTTTATGTGTTTTTTGGTTTTTAATATTTTTGTAATGTTTTAGGGTCATTAAGGATATTTAAATTTAAAGAATTATAATTTTTTTGATGGTTTTATGTTTTTTAGTGTTTTTATATGTCTTTAGGATTTTTCGATTTATATGGTTTATTTTGGGTTTCATTGGGGTTTTTTGAGTTTTTTCGAGTTTTTAAGGATTTTTATATTTATAATTATTTTTAGGGGTTAAAATGGTTTTTATAGTTTTTTGTTGGTTTTTAGGTTTTTATGTATTTTTAGATATTTTGTGGTTTTTAGGGATTTTTGGTTTTTTTTGGGATTTAGGGTTTTTATGATGTTTTAGGGTTTTTAGGTTTTTAGGGGTTTTAGGTGTTTTTACTTATTTTGAATTTCTTAAGTATTTTCAGGGTCTCTTGGGGTTTTTTATGTTTTTATAGATTTTAGGGATTTTTTGGTTTTTTAGTCATTTTTAGTTTTTTACGGTTTTAAGGATTTTTAGGATTTATGGTGTTTTTAGGGTTTGAAATCTTTTTATTCTTTTTTATGTTTTTGGGATTTTTATGATTTCTAGGGTTTTAAGGTTTTTAGAGTTTGTAACGATTCTAGGGGTTTAAAGAGTTTTTACAAAAAAAAATTGTTTTCTAGTTTCTTTTACGGTTTTGGGGTTTTTATTGTTTTTTATGGTTAGTTATGGTTTTTTGGGGTTTTTTGGTTTTTTGGGTTTTTAGGGTTTTGATATTTTTCATGAGTTTTATGTGATTTTAGGTTTATAATGTTTTTATTGGGTTTTTCAATCCATTTAGGTTTTTTACATTGTTTGCGATTTTAAGGTATTTTTTAGGTTTTTTAATGTTTTTAGGGTCTTTAAAATGTTCAGGGGTTATACGATTTTTATAGTTTTTTAGGGTTTTATAGTTATTTTTTCGATTTTTTACTGATTATAAGGTTTGTGTACCGTTTTAACATTTTAAGTGTCTCAAAGGGGTTTTAGAGTTTCTAGAGGTTTTAGGGAATTTATGGGTTTATTTGGTATTTTAATGTTTTTAAGGGATTTTATAGTTTTTATGGTTTTTATGGGTTTTTAGGGTTTGTATGTTTTTTGGGGGTTTTAAGTGTTTGTAGGGTTTTAAGGATTATTAGGGGTTTTCACTATTTTTTGGTGTTTTTTTGTGATTTTTATATATTTTTTATTATTTTATAGTATTTTGGGTTTTTTGGGGTTTTGATGGTCTTTAGGTGTTTTATGATTTTTAGGGGTTATAATTTTTTTTGGTTTTTAGTCCTTTATTACGTATTTATGATCTTTCAGAGTTTTTATCATTTTTTAGGATTTAATTGGTTTATATATTTTTTAGTGGGGTGTTTGGGTTTTTATGGGGTTTTTTGTTTTTAACGGTTCTTAGGGATTTTATGGTATTGAGGGGTTTTGAGGGGTTTTGGGTTTTTGGGGTTTTTAGTGGTTTTTTGGTTTTTAGGGATTTGATGGTTTTTAGGTTTCTATGGTTTTGTGGTTTTATATTTTTATGGGTTTATGATTTTAATTATTTTTATTGTTTTTATTGTTTTTAAGGGTTTTACATATTTTAAGTGGTTTTAGGTATTTTATGGTTATTTTAGGTTTTAGGGTTTTTTTGAATTTTTAAATAATTTTAATGTTTTTTAGAATTTTTATCATTTTTAAGGGTATATAGGTTTTCTATTGTTTTCAATGGTTTTATGGTATTTACGGTTTTATATTTATTTTTAAGGGGTTTATGGGTTTTATTAATTTTTTGGGTTTTAGGGGTTTATGGTTTTCATGTTTTTTAAGTTTTTATGGGTTTTAATTGTTTTTATGTTTTTATGTTTGTATGGTTTATTAGGAATTTTAGGGTTTTTTGTGTATTTAGAGTTTTTAGAGATTAATTATGATTTTTATGGTGGTTTGTGGTTTTAGGGATTTTTATGATTTTTAAGGGGTTTTAGGGATTTTTATGGTTTTTTAGTTGGTTTGTAGGGGTTTTATGGGTTTTTGGACATGTTACGTTTTTTATGGGGTTTTACGGTTTGTAGTATTTTTTAGGTTTTAGGGGATTTAAGTGTTTCTAGGTTTTTAATGTTTTAATACGGGTTTTCAAGATTTTTATTGTTTTTAAATTTCTGGGAATTTTAGGTATTTTTCGGTATGGTTATTATGGGGTTTTAGGGTTTTATTAATTTTGAGCATTTTTAGGGTTTTTTAGGTTTTTATGGTTTTTATGGTTATTTGGGTGTTTAGGTTTTTTTTAGTTTTTAGGATTTTTTATGACTATGTATGTTTTTTAATGTTTTTAGGGGTTTAAAGCGGGTTTAGCGTTTTAATGGGTTTAGGGTCTTTTTGAATTGTTTGGGTTTTAACGGTTTTTAGGGGATTAATTTTTTTAATAGATTTTAGGGTTTTTTTATTAATTTTATGAATTTTAAGTGTTTTTAATGTTTTTATGTTTTAAGGATTTATAAAGGATATTCAATATTTTTAGGGGTTTTAATGTTTTTAGTGATTATTAGAGATTATTTAAAAATATTATTGGTTTTTATAATTTTTAGGTATTTTGAGGGGTTTTAGAGTTGTTAAGGAATTTATAGTACTTTTGGTTTTTTTACTAGTTTTAAGGTTTTTATAATTTTTAACGTTTTTAGGGGTCTAAAGGGCTTTTTAGAGTTTTTTGTGGTTTTTTGGGCATTTATGGGGTTTAAAGGGTGTTTATGGTTTTAGGGATTATATGGTATTCATAGTTTTTATGTATTTAGTTTTTTTTATCATTTTTAGGGTTTTTTCAGTGATTTATGTGTTTGTGGTTTTAATTATTTTTCTTGGATTTTATAGTTTTATATATTTCTTAGGATTTTTTGGGTTTTTATCATTTTTATGGTTTGTTAGGTTTTTATGGATTTTATGGGTTTTATAGGGTTTTTCGGTTTTTCGGTTTTATAGGGTTTTTCTGTGGTTAGGGTTCTTTATGATTTTGGGTTTTAAAGCTTATATTTATTTGCTGTTTTATTAATTGAATGGGATCTTAAATTTTTTTAGTATGTTAGGATTTTTTATGGTTTTTAAGGTTTTCAGAGTTTTATGGTTTTTAGGGATTTTACTGTTTTTTATGATTTTTCAATGTTTTGGAATTGTTCTATATTTTTAGTGTTTTTAGGGGTTTAAGGATGTTTTTTTGTGGGTTCATTGTTTTTATGGGTTTTTTAGTTCTTAGTTATTTTTAGACATTTTTTAGAAGAATAATGTTTTCTTGGGGATTTAAAATTTTTAGTTGTGATTTTTCAGTTTTTTTGGATTTTTTGGGTTTTTAGGGGTTGTTCAGTTTTTAGGGTTTTTATGATTATTAGGGGTTTTAAATTTTTATGGTTTTAAATGGATTTTATAGTTATTTGTGGGGTTTGAGCATTTTATATGTTTTTAGGGTTTTGATATTTTTTTGGGTTTTTAAGGGTTTTATCATTTTTAGGGGTTTTTGGAATTTTAGTATTTTTAGGTTTATATGGGTTTTATGTTTTTTTAGTTTATTATGGATTTATTTTGGTTTTTATGGTTTTAATTTATATTCATATTTTTAAGGAATTTTAGTTCACTTTTAGGATTTTTAGGGTTTTTAGGGATTTTGTGTGTTTTTAAAGGTTTATGAGTTTATTGGTTTTTTGGGATTTAATGATTTCTTATTTATTATGGTTTTATTTGTTTTTAAATTTTCATATTGTTTTATTGGTTTTATGGTTTGAAGAGATTTTTGCTTTTTAGTGGTTTTTATGTTCTTAATGAATTTATGATTTTTTATATATTTATGATTTTCTTAGTGGGTTTTATGTTTTACTGGATTTTTATGTTTTATGGATTTTTATGTGTTTAGTAGGATTTTTATAGTTTTTTGGGATTTTAGGGATTTTGAATAATTTTTAGGGTTTTTAATGATTTTTGGGTTATATAGTTTTATGGGTTTTTATGGGTCTTTTAGTTCGTAGGGTTTCTATGGTTTTAGAGATATTCAAAAAAATTAAGGGATTGAAGGGTTTTCAGAGTTTTTAGTGGTTTAAATGTTTTTATTAGTATCTAGTTGTTTTAATGTTTTAGGGGGTTTTAGTGTTTTTAATTTTTTATGATTTTTATAGTTTTTTTCTTTTTTTAAGTTTTTAGGGATATTAAGTATTTTAGGTTTTTAATTTTTTGTAAGGGGGTTTTCAGGGTTTTTATAGTATTTGATATTTTTAAGGTTTTTATGACTTATTATGGTATTTATTGTTTTTAGTGTTATGGAGGATTTGGAGTGTTTTTATTATTTTTTATTGTTTTTTGGGTATTTAGGGATTTTTTGACTTATTAGTGTTTTTTATTTTTTTAATGTTTTCATCATTTTTAGGGGTTTCACGGGATTTTTTATATTCTATGGGTTTTGTGGGTTTTTATGTGGTTTTAATTTTTTTATGTTATTTTGGGGTGTTTCAGTTTTTTTGGGTTTTTATAGTTTTTAGTGGTTTTATGATTTTTGTGGTATTTAGGGGTATTATGTTTTTTTAGGTTTATATGGTTTTCATAGGGGTGTTAGGGTATTTACCAGTTCGTACATTTTAATGGATTTTAGGTCTTCTTTAGGATATTTATTGGTCTTTAGGGTTTTAGGTATTTTGAGGTTTTTTTTGGGTTTTAATGCTTTTTGGGGTTTTAGGGTATTTTTTAGGGTTTAAAAAAATATCAGTATAAAGGGGTTTCAAATTTTTTTAGTTGGTTCTCATTGGCTTTTTAGGGGTTTTTAAGGGTTTTTATGTTTTTATGGGTTTTTAGAATTTTATAGCATTTTTTAGGGTTATTAGAACATTTTTCTGTTTTTAAGAGTTTAAAGTGATTTTTGTGTTTTTAATGTTTTCTTAGGGTTTCCATGTTTTTAGGGATTTTAAGGCATTTTTATGATCTTTATGGATTTATATTTTTTTATGGATTTTTAGGGTATTTAGGGTTTTTTATGTTTTAATGATTCTTTGGTTTTTTAGTGTTTTATGGGTTTAAAGGATTTTAGAGTTTTTTTATCATTTTTGTGGTTTAATAGTTTTTTATCGTTTTAATGGTTTCATACTAGTTTATGGGGTTTTAATGGGTGAAGGGGTTTTTTATGGTTTTTATGGGTTTTAAGGTTTTTAGGGGGTTTTTCAATTTTTATACTTTTTTGGGTGTTCTAAGTGTTTTTATTTTTTTATGTATTTTTAGTGTTTTTAGAGATTTTAGTGATTTTAGATTTTTATGTATTTTTATGGATCTTTTATGACTTTTTGTTTTATTTTGGATTTTTGGGATTTTTGGGGGATTTTTGTTTTTTTTTGGTTTCTAGGGTTTTATGGTTTTTTTGTGGTTTTAGGGGTAATTTGAGTTTTTTAGGTATTTTATGGTTTTTAGTGTTTTTTAATGTTTTCAAAGGTTTAAAGGGTTTTAAGAGTGTTTAGGGGGTTTATGGTTTTTATTAGTTATTAGGCTTTTATCATTATTTTATGGGGTTATATGGTCTTTAGGGTTTTATCATTAATTATGTTTTATGGGTTTTATGTGTTTTTAGGTTTATAAGGTTTGATTAGCGTTCTTTCAGGTTTTTTATGGTTTTTCTTGTTTTTAGGGATTTTTAGGGATTTTAGGATTTTTAATATTTTTTAGTGTTTTTAGGGATTTGGGGGGATTTTAGGATTTTAATAGGTTTTTATGTTTTTTTAGGGGTTTGAAGTTTTTAATATTTTTAATCATTTTTATGGTTTTAAATTTTTTTAGTGGTTATTAGGGATTTTATTGGGTTTTAGGTTTTTTATTGTTTTTAGGGTTTTTTTGGTTTTTGGGGTTTTTAGGGATTTTATTGTTTATAGGGTTTTAGAGGTTTTAATTATATTTAGGGTTTTAAGGTTTTCTTTGGGTTTTCATAATTTTTAGTGCTTCCTGTGTTTCAAGGGGATCTTCATTATTTATTATAATTTTTATGGGTTTTAGGGTTTTACAGATTTTGAGGATTTGTTGGGTTTTTAGGGGATTTAAATGTTTTATGGTTTTTGGGTTCAGAGGATTTTTTTTTGTCTTTTAGTGTTATTAAATATTTTAATGGGTTTAAATAGTTTTCAGAGTAGTTTGTATATTTAATTTTTTTTCTATTTTCAGGGATTGTAAGGTTTTTATGGTTTTTTTGTTTTTTGGTTTTTTTAGCATTTTGTTAGGGTTTTTATCTTTTTTCTCGAATTTATGGAATTAATGTTCTTTTAGGTTTTTTTTTTCTAATGGGTTTTCAAGGTTTTTAGGGTTTTTAAATGTTTCTAAGCATTTGTAGTTTTTTTTATGATTTTTATGGTTTTTAGAGTTTTTAGGGATTTGGAGGTGTTTTAGGATTTTTTAGTGTTTTTACTGTTTTTATGGTTTTGAATGTTTTTAATTTTTTTTTGAGTATCCAAGGTTTTTTAAGGATTTATAGTTTTTAATACTTTTAGCGGTTTAATGGATTTTAAGAGTTTTGAGTGGTTTTTTCTTTGTTTTTTTGGGTTTTTTGGATTTTTATTATTTTTAAGGATTTATGGTTTTTATCGGTTTTTAGGGTTTTAGTGTGTTTTTTGGTTCTTATATTTTTTTAGCTTATTTAGGATATTTCATTTTTTAGGTTTTTAAGGTTTTATTATCAATTTTTCAGGGTTCTTTGGATTTTTTACATTTGTTGGTATTTTTATGTATTTTTTAGAATTTAGTATTGTTTATAGAGTTTTAATGGATTTTGAGGGTTTTTAGAGTGTTATGGTTTTTTGGGTTTAGGGGGGTTTTTTTTATTTTTTTTATAGTTTTTAACATTTTTATGGGTTTAAAGGTATTTATGTATTTATGGGTTTTAGGTTTTTTGGATTTTTAGGGATTTATGATTTTAGGGTTTTTAGCTATTTTTAAGTTTTCAGGGGTTTAAAATAATTTTATTTTTTAGGTTTTATTTTTATTTTTCATAGTTTTTAGGTTTTTTACATTTTTAGGGATTTTATGCCTTTTTAGGTTTTTTAGGTATTTAAGGATTTTGAGTTTTTTAGGGTTTTTTGTTTTTTTGTGCTTTTTGGTTTTTTTGAGTTTTAGTGATTTTGGGGTTATTTAGATTTTTTAATGTTTTAGGGATTTAAAGGGTTTTTATAGTTTTTCATGTGTTATTAGAGTTTTTATGGGTTTTTATTGTTTTTCTGATTTTTATGGTTTTTTAGCATTTTTAGGTTTTTAGGGTTTTAAGAGTTTTTTTAGGTTTTTAAGATTTTATTTGGGTCTTTGAGGGGTTTTATGGGTTTTTATGGGTTTTTTCATTTTTAGTAATTTTTAGGAATATTTTATGATTTTTAGGGTTTTTAGGGTTTTTAGGGACATTGGTGGTATTTATTGATTTTCTTGATTTTTAGTGTTTTTTGAATTTTTTAAATTTTTATGGTTTTTAGATTTTTTGAATGTTTTAGGGGTTTAAACGGTTTTTATAGTTTTTATTGTTTTTTGGGTTTTTATAGGTTTTTATGGTGTTTTAATGTTTTTAGGGGTTTTTTATGGTATTTATGATTTTTTGGGATTTTAGGGTTTTTAGCATTTTTTAGGATTTTTAGTGTTTTTAAGTGTTTTTAGGACTATATGGTTTTATTATATATTATTATGGTTTTAGCGGTTTTAGGGATGTTTACGTTTTTAGGTATTTTTACGGATTTTTTAGATTTTTAGGTTTTTTAAGGATATTTTGGGATTTTGAGGTTTTTTATTATTTTTAAGGGATTTATGGTTTTATAGGTTGTTCGAGGTTTTTTTAGTTTTTAGGAGTTTTAAGGTTTTTTATTTTTTTAATGTTTTTATTGTTTTAATGTGGATTTAGATTTTTTTGGTTTATAGTGTTTTACTGGGGTTTTAGGATTTGTAGTGGTTTTAGGGGTTTTATGGTTTTTATAGGTTTTGGGGGGTTTTTTGTCTTTTAGGTTTTTTATTTCTTCATTATTCCAATGGTTTTAGGTGTTTTAGGATTTTAAGGCAAAGAAGGTGTAGGACCGGGCGAGCCTGATCCCCAAATTTAAATAAAATAATAAAGGTATATGGTATTACAAGAGGGTGCATGACTACACGAGTCTGATCCCCAAATTTAATTAAAAGAAGAAAGGTACATGGTATTACAAGAATGGTTTTTGGTTTTTAAGGTTTTCTATAGTTTTTTCAAGTTTTTTAGTTTTTTAGTTTTTAGGAGTTTTATGGGATTTTTAAGATTTATTTTTGGTTTTTAGGGGATTTTGGGATTTTGGGGGTATTTAGGATTTTTAGGGGTTTTAGGGTTTTAAGGGATCTTTAGTGTTTTTATAATTTTTTAGTTTTTTTGAGTTTTAAGTGTTTTTAGTGTTTTGTGTATTTTTAAGGGTTTCTCATGGTTTTTATGGTATTTTTCATTTTAGGTATTTTTAGGTATTTGTTTGGATTTTAGTGGGGTTTTGGGTTTTTAGGGGTTTTTAGGGTTTTTAGGTTTTTTTTATAGTTTTTAGGATTTTATTTTTTATTGGGGAATAAGGAGTATTTTTAGTTTTTTAAGTATTTAAAGATTTCATAGTGTTTTTAAAAAAATTACGGGTTTAAAGGGTTTTTAGTGTTTTTGAGGTTTTAGGGTTTTTATCGGTATTTAAGATTTTTTATAGTTTTATAGGATATTATAGTTTTTATGGTATCTAGTGTTTTTAGGTTTTTAGAGGTTTCAAGTGCTTTAGGTTTTTATGTATTTCATAGTACATTCAAGGACATTGAGGGTTTTCAAATTTCTATGGGTTTTTTTGGGATTTTTCATGATTTTTATGGGTTTTAGGGATTTTTGGGATTTTGAGGGTTTTTAGTGTTTTCCTGGTTTTATCTATTATTTGGTTTTAGGTGACTTTGTGTTTTTAATTTTTTTTAAGGTATTATAGTGTTTTTTAACAGTTTTAGTGGTTTAAAAAGTTTTTTGAGGTTTTAGTGGTTTTTTGGGTTTTAGTGGTTTTTATGGTTTTTATGGTTTATAAGGTTTTTGGTGTTTTTAAGTTTTTTAGGGTTTCAAATTGTTTTTATCATTTTAAGGGTTTTGGTGTTTTTAGGGTTTTTAGACATTTTAATGTTTTAGGTATTTTACGGATCTTTTAGGGTATTTATAGATTATTTGGGTTTTAGGGATTCTGAGGGTTTTGTGGGTTTTAGAGATTTTATGGTGTTTTTTTGATTTTTCGGTTTTTTTTATTTTTAGGGTCTTAAAGGGCTTTTAAAATTTTTTAACATTTTACGGGATTAAAGGGTTTTTAATGTTTTGAGTTGTTTTTTTTTGGGTTTTTAGGGTTTTTAGGGATTTTTAAGGTTACAGGGGTTTTTATTGTTATTCGGTTTTTTCATGATTTTAGCAGTTTTAGGGTTTTTAGGGTTATTATGTTTTTTTAGTTTTTAACTTTTTATTTGTTTATTTCAGGTTTTTTGGGGGTTTTTTATATTTTTTAGTATTTTTATAGATTTTTATGGTTTTTTGGGTTTTCAGTATTTGGGGGGGGGGTTAAAGATTAATGGTTTTTAGGGTTTTAGTTTTCTTTCCTGTTTTTAGGGGTTTTAAGTTATTTTTGAGTTTTTAAACATTTTTGGGTTTAAAGGATTTCTAGAATTTTTAGTGGGTTTTTATGTTTTCTATAGTTTTTAGTGGTTTTATGGGATTTGGATTATTACTCTTTTTAGGGATTTTTTAGAGTTTTTAGAGTTTTTGTTTTTTGGGGTTTAACTTATTTTTAGATTTTTATGGTTTTCTTAGGGGTTTTCTATTTTTTTTGGTTTTTATGTTTTTAGTATTTTTAAAATTCTAATGGATTTTAGGGTATTTTGGGATTTTTTGGGATTTTTTGGTTTTTAAGTGTTTAATGGTTTTTATTGTATCTTTGAATTTTAAGTGTTTTTCTTAGTTTTTTATAATTTCAATGGTTTTCTATATTTTTCATGTTTTTAGGTTTTTAAATGGTTTTTATAGTTTTAGTGGGATTTTAGTTTTTATGGTGGTTTAGGTTTTTTAAGGTTTATGTGGTTTTTATAGTTTTTAGGGTTATTTAATGTTATTTAGGGTTTTTTCATTTTTTTGGTTTTCTAGGGATTTATGGTGTTTTTATTTATTTCATAGGGGGTTTCAATTTATTATGTTTCTCTACTTTTTTGTAGATTTTTTTGGGATTTTTTTTTTATTTTTACAGTTTTTTGGGATTTGAAGGGTGATTGTGTTTTTTGGTTTTTTATGTTTTTCTTTTTTTATAGAGTTTTTTTGTTTTTAGGGTTTTTAAGATTTTTTGTGTTTCATTATATTTATATGGGTATAACATTATTTAGTGTTTTAGTGGTTCTTATGGGTTTTATTGGGTTTTTAAGGATTTAAGGGTTTTTGTTGTTTTTGAGTTTGATGGGATTCATTGTTTTTTTTGGTGGTTTATTTGTTTTTATATATTGAGGATCTTTAAATGTTTTTAATGTTTCAAGGTTTTCATAGAGGTTTGTAGACATATTTATTTGGTTTTCATACTTTTTAAGGGCTTTTAGTGGTTTTTAGGATTTTTTTATTTTTAGGGATTTGGAGGGTTTTTGGGGTTTTTGGTTTATTTTGTTGTTAGGATTATTTTGAGGGTTTTAGCATATTTATTTAGTTATTTTGAAATTTTACGGGTATAAAGGGTTTTCATTTTTTTATTTGTTTTAGTGTTTTAATGGATTCTAATTTTTAATGGTATTTAGAGATTATTATTGTTTTTACGGTTCTAAGGGTTTTAATTTTTTTTGGGTTTTTAATTTTGTTATGGGTTTTACTTTATTTTTTTAGGATTTTAAGGGTTTCATAGGGGTTTTAGGGTTCTTGGTTTTTTTAGATTTTTGTGGATTTTAGTGATTTATAGAATTTTTATGGGGTTTTAGATTGATTATGGATTATGAGGGTGTTTAGGGTTTTTATGTTGTTTTAGAATTTTTAGGGGTTTTGAGTTTTGTAGAGTTTTAGGTTACTTATTGTTTTTTAAATTTTTATGGGTTTAACGGGTTTTTAATGAATTTAGTGGTTTTTGGGTTTTTATGCAGTTTTTGGGTTTTTTTGATTTTTAGAGTATTTATTTTTTTAGGGGGTTTTATGTCCTTTAGGGTATTTTAGGGGTTTTACCATTTTATTTTTTTCCATGGTTTATATGGTTTTTAGGTTTTTAAGGTTTTCATAGTTTTTAAAGGTTTTAAGGGTTTTTTACATTTTTATGGGTTTTTAGGTCTTTTTAGTATTTGATAGTTTTTTGTTTTTATGGATTTGAGTTTTTTTAGGGTATTTTAGGGTTTTTATGGTTTATGGGGGTTTTGGGTTTTCGGGTATTTCTATGTATTTTTGGGTTTTAATGATTTTTTGTGTTTTTAAAAAAATTGTGATTAAATTATTTTGAGTATTTTTAGTGGGTTTTACATTTTTTATGGGTTTTTGGGGGTTTTATGGTTTAAGTGGTTTTATGGTTTTTATCGGATTTTGGGTTTTCTAGGGTTTTTAACTATTTTTAACATTTTTTTTGATTTTTTTGGTGTTTTATATATTTTTATGTTTTTATTCATTTCTGATGGTTTTTAGGGGTTTTATTGATTTTTGAGTTTCTATATATTTTTAGTATTTTTTGGTTTTTTATTTTATTGGGGTTTTAGAAATTTTGATTGCTTCTAGGGTTTTATGGTATTTTTAGGTATTTAAGGTGTTTTGAGTTTTTAGGGGTTACACAGTTTTTAGAGTTCTTAAAATTTTAAGGGGTTTAAAGGGTTTTTTGGGTTTTTGGTGGGTTTTTAGTATTTTAAAGGGTTTTTAGGATCTAATATGGTTTTTAGTGGTTTTTGGGTAATATTTGGTTTTTATCATTTTTTGGGTTTTTCGTGGTTTATGTGTTTTTAGGTTTTTAAGGTTTTTTTATAGTATTCACGGTTTTTAGGGTTTTTAGCATTTTTAGAGAATTTTATAGTTTTTTCAGAATGTTTCTGGATTTTAAATTTTTTGAGTATTTTTAGGTGTCTTAAGGGTTTTAGCGTTTTATGTTTTTTTGGGATTTTATGTCTATTTTAATTTTTTAATGTTTTTTATGTTTTTAGATTTTTTTAACGTGTGAGGGGTTTAAAGGGTTTTTAGTGTTTCTAGTTGTTTTTATAGTTTTTAGGGTTTTCAGAAGTTTTAAGGGTTTTGGTTGTAAGGGTTATTAGGGTTTTGGGTTCTTTATAGTTATTTTTAAAGGTTTTAACATTTTTTGGGTTTTAGGTGTTTTATGTGGTTTAGGTTTTTATGTTTTTTCATAAGGGTTTTTAGGATTTTTATGTTTTTTTTGTTTTTAGGGGTGTTTAGGTAGTTTTTAGGATTTTTATGGTATTTTTCATATTGAGGGTTTTTAGGGTTTTTAGGGTCTTTTAGGTTTTTTAAGATTTTTTCAGTTTTTGGGGCTTTTTTGAGTTTTTTTTGGGTTTTAATGGTTTTTAATGTTTTTTTTGAAAATTTTATGGGTTCATCATGTTTTTCAAGTTTATAGTGGTTTTAGGGGTTTTATAGAGTTGTAATGGGTTTTATGATTTTTTTGGGGTTTTTTGGTTTTTTGGGTTTGTTAGGGATTTTAGAATTATTAGGTTTGATAGGGGTTTTAATTGATTTTATGTTTTTCATATTTTCTTATGGTTTTTATGGTTTTTTACATTTTTATGGATTTTAAGGATATTTATGGTTTCAAGTGATTTTGAGGGTTTTTAGGGATTGTGAGGGATTTTAGGATTTGTTAGTGATTTTTGGGTTTTTACATTTTTCTTGGATTTTTTAGGGGGTTGAGTTTTTAGGGGTTTAAAGGGTTTTAGATTTTCTTTAAAAATTGTTGGATTTTAAAATGTTTTTAGAGTTTTTAGTGGTTTTTTTGTTTTTATTGGTTTTTTGGGTTTTTAGCTTTTTTGGGGTTTTTAATTTTTTGGGTTTTTTTCGAGATTTTATGTTTTTAGAATTTCTTAGTTTTTAGGGGTGTTGGTTTTTTTATATTTTTGTGTTTTTCTTAGGCGTTTTCACATTTTTACGGGTTTTTATGTTTTAATGGATTTTGGGGGATTTTTTAATATTTTATGGTTTTTTGGATTTTTAGTGAATTTAAGGGTTTTTAGGTTTTCTATGGTTTATAGGGTTTTTTGAGTTTTTAGGGGTTTTATGGTTTTTAGTCATTTTATGGTTTTTAGGATTTGTATGGGTTTTAGGGATTTTTAGTGTTTTTAGGTTTTTATGGGGTTTATGTGTTTTTATGTGTTTTTATGTTTTTATGATTTCCTTATGGGTATTCCGGGTTTTTTAGATTTTTAGTAGTTTTCAGGGATTTTGTAGGATTTTATGTTTTTAGGGGTATTTGTTGTATTTTTTGTGTTTTTAGGGTATTTACGATTTTGTGCTTTTTCAGATTTTGGTTTTCTTGAGTTTTTTTGGTGTTTCATGGTATTTAAGAGTTCTGTAATATTTTAACGTATTTGAAGTGTTTTTATAATTTTAAGTGGTTCGGGGTTTTTGAATGTTTAGCCTTTTATGGTTTTTAGGGGGTTTGAATGATTTTTAGGATTTTTAGCATATTTAAGTTTTTAGGGGTTTTAAGTGTTTTTAGGTTTTTTAGATTTTTATAAGAATGTTTTGGGTTTTTGGGTTTTTATTTATTCAGACTTTTAAAGTGTTTTTTTAGGATTTAAATGGGTTATAGAGTTGTTTGGGATTTTGAGGTCTTTTAGGGTTTTATAGGTTTTTTGGGATTTTGTTTTTTTGGGTTTTTAGGGGTGTTTTATTTCTTTTAGTTTTTAGAATGTTTTTTAGTTTTTTAACATTATTGGGGGTTTAAAAGGGTTTTTAGTGTTTTTAGTAGTTTCAGGGGTTTTATGGGGTATTAATGTATTTAGGGATTTTATGGTTGTTACAGTTTTTGTAGTTTTAAGTGTTTTTAGTATTTTAGTTTTTTATAGTGATTTTATTTTTTTGTGTTTTTCATATAGATTTTGTGGGGTTTTAGTGTTTTTTATGGATTTTAGGGATTTTTTTGGATTTTTATGGGTTTGAGGGATTTTTTGGGTTTGGGGTATTTTAGGGATTTGAGGGATTTTATGGTTTTTATGTGTTTTCTGTGGTTTTAATGTTTTTAGTGTTTTATAAATTTTTTATTTTTTAAAGAGTTTTCAGAGTTTCTAGTGGGGTTTTACTGTTTTTATGGGATTTTAGGGGTTTTAAATGATTTTTGGGTTTTTAAAAATTTTAGGGGGTTTTATGGTTTTATGGTTTTATGTTATTATGGGTTTTTAGGTTTTTAGGGGGTTTAAGTGTTTTTCTGATTTTTGGGTTTTATTAGGGATTTGTAGGATTTTTTTAGGGATTTTAAGGGCTATTAGGGTTTTTAGGATGCTTATGGTTTTTCTGGGTTTTTAGGGTTTTTTGAGTTTTTTTTTGTTTTAAGGGTTTTTAGATTTTTTTATTATTCTGATTTATTTAAAAGGTTTTTTTAAATTTTAGTGGGTTTCCTAGGTTTATGGGGTTTTTGGGGTTTTAAGGTATTTAGCGGGTTTTAATGTTTTAGGTCGATTATGTTTTTTTTATTATAACTTTGTGTGATTTTAGGTGTTTTAATTGGTTTTTTTGTTTTTGAGGTTTTATTTGGGGGTTTCCATGTTTTTAGGGTTTTTCGGGGGTTTTATTTTTTTCATGATTTATAGGGATTATTTTTTGTATTTTTATGATTTTTTATTATTTTTATGTATTACGAGGGTTTTAAGGGTTTTGACGTTTTTGATGTTTTTCAAGCATTACCAAAAGTATAAAATGAGTATGTGAATATAAAGTATTGAAATATAGATAAAATGACCATGGATTAAAGGAAACTGAAAACACAATGGTTTCTCCAAGATTAAAGAAAAAGTCACCCATAATAGAGACACAACTCCAATTGCAATAAAAGAGCAGAGGATAAAGAAAGAAGGATGCAAAACAATCTTTAAAAAATTACAGATTCATGTTCCCTAATTAAAAAGTAGTGAAAAATATATAAATACAAATTAAAGAGAGGAAGATGAAAAAAAAATTGAATTAAAATTCATGGGGTACTCAAAAGTCACATAAAAAAAATAAAAAAACACGTTCACATGATATGTAATGACCCCACTAACTGAATTAGTGAAATTCCTTCTCAATGTGGCTTTTTTACAGGCTCCCTATCTTTATTTCTTATGCTACTGCAAATTTCCTACCTTTTAAATGTGGATAAATTATTCTGGCCCACAAATAAGTGCGTTTTGGCCCACTATGGTGTTGGATCTCAAAAATTTTGGGCTGGTCCAATTCGAATAATAATTAGGAAAAAATTGTTTGTTAAGCACAAAATTATTCCACAAAAATCATTAGGAAAATCAATTTGGTAGGAATTTTTTTCCCACACATTCAATCAATTTAAATAGACTTCAGTTCATGGAACCATCTTGATTATAATTTTGAATGGAAATGTCTACTTATGAAGATGAAACCAAAGATTGTCTCTAGGATGGAAAATGACTTTCTTCAAATGATTTTTAGATCACCTCTTCTATAAATCCTTAGAATTATATATTTGAGCATTAATAGATTCATGAAGCTTCTTCTTATACTTTCTTTCTCATCCATATAAATATTCACATTAAATTCAATAGGCAATGAGAATAATTCTCTAAGAGTAATTATATTGATTCCATAAACCACTTTCAATGGATAATTCCATGTGGTAACACTGAGAGATCTGTTATATGCAAATTCTTCTTGTGCAAGATGTAAAAACCAATCTCTTTTATTATTGTTCACCATTGTTCAAATAATAGAGCACAATGTATTATCGGTAACTTCTATTCTCCCATCAGTTTATGGATGTTGGGAAGTGATGAAAATAATATTCAAACAGAATTTCACACATAATTTCCTCCCAAAATGGTCAAAAAATTTAGTGTCTCTATCTAAAACAACACTATGAGGAATTCCATGAAGAAAAAAATTCTCTTTGAGAAATAATTATGCCACTCTCACTAAATGTTTATGATTATGTCATGGTATTAAATAAACCATCATATAAAATTGATCAATAATAACCATTATTGAATCTTTACCTTTCTGAGATTTGGTAAAGAAATAATGAAATCCTTGTTGAGATCTTCCAATGGAAGCTTTTCAATATGTAGCAGAGTGTATATACTAGGCTTGAAAGGAATCTATTATCTATTACACATCCCACATCTTGAAAGAATTTCTTGGACATCTGATTGCATATTCAGCTAGTATAAATTATCCTTTGGTATCATCATGGGTTTTTAAGCCAAAATGGCCAAAGAGTCTCACTTAATGTGCCCCTATATGTGAAAGCCCCTATAATTATCCTTTGGAAAATACAACATGTTTCTCTTAAATAGAAACTGATAATGTATAGAATAATCCATCACAAATCCATTTTGAAATTGGATTAAAATATAATTTAACTCCATATCATGCTGAAAATCATTCTTTGTAAGATTTAACCTAAAAATTAGATCATTTAGAATGGTTATTGATTCATATATTTTAGATAAAGCATATGCCACCAAGTTATCTTTCCCATTCTTTAATTTTCATGAAAAATTGAGTGATTGCAATAATTCCACCTAATTTTAATGCCTTAACTCAGCTTGTGTTGACCATGAATAAATCTCAATTCATGATGGTTATAATGAATAAAAAACTATTTTAGTCTCAAATAAAGAGACCAACGATATGGGGATATCACAATATAATATAATTATTTATTATAGGATCCTTAATTACTCTATGAATCATTCCATTTCTCACTGAAATATGCAATAGGATTCATGCTTTGGAAGAGAATAGTGTCTACCCAAACTCCACTTACATCGCACTCCACTTTAAATACTTGATCAAAACTAGTTAATTCCAAAATTGGTGTTTCATAAAACATTTTTTTAATTTTTTCAAATGCTTCATTTTCTACCTTTGATCACACAAATTTCCCATTTTTCTAGAATTTAGTGATAGGTTCCATGATAGTGTTGAAACATGAAATATATATATGATAAAAATATGCCAAACCATGAGAAGTTCTTAATTCTATGATGGATTCAGGTTGTGTCTAGAAAATTATTTCTTCCACTTTTGATTGATCCACCATGACGCCTTTATTAGATGCCACATATCCCAAGAACACCACTTTCATTGAAAAAAATTGCACTTTTCTATATTTCCATATAGAATTTGTTCCTATAGAACAAAAAATACCCACCAAATATGACCTACATGCATATTTGTATCCTTTCATTAAATAAATATATAATCTATATAAATAATAATAATTTACAAATAAATGGTTTCGTAAATTAATTCATGAGTTTCATGAATGTACTAAGAGAATATGAGATTCCAAATATCTTGATCAACCACTCTATCAATATTCCTTTGGTCTTTAATTATTTTATCCACTCATTCCCTTCCTTCATTCAAATCCAATGATATACACTCCGAAGTTTAACCTTCAATAATACTGATTTCCCATGTAATTCACCAACCATATCATCTTGATGTTGAATGGGATACCTGTATTTGATGGTAATAATATTTATTTCTCTACTATAAATAATAATGTGGTATGCACCATTATTCTTCATCACCCAAACATATAGAACTAAATGTGGTCTCATGATTGGCCTTGTAAAGAATTGTTCAATCAATTCGTCTAATTTATTCTATAATTCCTTTGATTTTTTAGGATTTCATCATTATTATATTTTATTAGGAAATTAAGCACCTTGTAAAAGATCAATATGGTGTTTAATGACTCTAAATGGTAGTAATTATACCATAAGATAATTATGAAAAACAATATTATATTCCTCAATCATGAAATGAGATAACAGCTGGTGGTGGATCTTCTCCTACTCACATGACTTTTACATCATTAGTAATGAAAAAATAACCTTTTCTAATTGATTACTTTGTCCCCATGAGCTTTATTGATAAATATTACATCTTTGAGAACTTCTAAAACGTATTTCTCTTAATGTTTTTTTGATGGATTCAAAGAAGAAAATGTGATATTATTTCCCCCAAATAGGAAAGCATGTATATTATTCCTCCCATCATATTTCATGCCCCTATCAAACATTCTTGTCTTTTCCAACAACAAGTGAAAAGCGTCAATATGAATGACATCTCACAATGCCTCATCATTATAGTTATTACCAATATATAATGAAATTAGAACACATTTGTGGACTCATAGTGTGCTCTCATTGTTCATATATTGATATTTGTTTGTACGATAATTATTTGAATTTGGAGATTTCAATTTATAAAATATTATTATTGAAGAAACATTAGTACATCTACTACTATCAATAGTCACCAGGAATACTCACTAATTTAATGGTGCAATGGGTTTCGATCATGTTTTCTCATTGATCTTCTTCTAGGTTGATTTGAGATTGCAAAAATCTTCACAGAACCAATATGTTACCCATATCGTCTTCTTTGACAACATGATATAAAATTTTGATTCATCGCTGCCATATTCAAACTCTTTAATTTACCTTTCAATTTGTTCGATTTACATTATAGTAATAATTTTATTCTTAGGTAAATTGGATTGAAAAGACCATACCCATGAAATTTGAATCAATTTCAATTCCCATATTCAAAGGAGTTTCATTTCCCTTTGGCTATTTTGTAGCTTTATATTTCTATTTATCTAATAACTAATTATTTCCAAATTCTATCCCACTGACACCACATTTATTAGAATAAATTCCTTTATAAAAAAATATACCTCGATTGTAGTTCATGAGTGCCAATGCATTTGAGGTACTATTTTTCTTTTCTACCATGATAGCCATCTTGCAAACATCATCAAAGAGAATAGTTTTAACACCACTGAATATGCAATTTCATCATTTAATCCACCCCGAAACCTTGAAATCATTTTCTCTTTGTACTCTGGAACATCAATTTGCATTAATAAATGATCAAACACTTTAATGTAAATTTAAATGGATTTATCTTCTTTTAATAATATATACATTCAGAAATAAATCTCTTACTTATAATTCTTGGTAAAAATCATCTTCTCAAAATCTTTTTCAACTTCTTCCATGGGAATATTTTTCCTTTTCCATCACGTTCCCACTATTTCATTAGATTTTACCACCAAATATATGAATAATATTTAAATTTGAGAATGGGTACCTTTCACATATTCTCATTATAATAATTCATAAATTCAAATTATCATTTTATTTCCCACATCAAATCTATAAAATAAACTATATTCATACTTTCATTAAAACCTATAATGTAAATCATAAATTATCATTTAATATCATCTTCATATATTCTTCATTTAATATCCACCACTGAATCCCTAGAATCATTACTATTTGTGTGGTTTACATAAAATTGTTCCATATTGTACATATTATATAGAGATGGTCGTCGGCGATACCGTTGTGTTGGAGTGGAATTGAATCATCACAATTACAATAGTTGAGAATGTTTCTCTTTGATTTGATTAATTTTTTTATTATAGTATTTAATTTTCAATTTCCCTTGGATCTATAGGAGTATAAGATCCACTCTTATGATACATAGTGGGGAGTAATAATAATAATGTTATAGAGCCTACTCTTTAGAAATTGATTCTCTGATACTATACTGATGTGTTTCCAAAAGTGTGAAATTAGTAAGTAACGAAACAATAAAATAATGTAGATGAAATTAAAAAGGCCTAAATGAAACTACACTTTCAATGTTTTCACAAATAATAAATACATATTCACTATCAATGGAGATGCACCACCAATTCTGGGAAAAGGGGTGAGGCTAATGCAAGAATGACACACAAAAAGATTCAAAAATTCTTTAGATTCATATTCCCTCTTATGAATGAGTCAAAATACATTATAATGAAAAAATAAAGAGATTAAAATAGACCCAATAAAATTACAAAGCATGGGGTAATCAAATGTCAGATATAGAGAATAAAATATACTTCCCCATGTTACTAAGTGACCACACGAACTAATGTAGAAAAATTAATTCTTAATGATAATTTTTTCTATTTTCCCCCTATTATTTAATTTTCAAATATTAATTTCCTTCATTTTCCATTTGGATAAGTCATTTTGGGCCCAAAATAAGTATGTAGTATCCCACCATGGTGTTGGATGTACAAAATTGTCGGTTGGTCCAATTCAAATAACAATTGGGTTTAAACCATCATTCATGCCCCAAATTATTCTTCTTGTGTTAAATCTAATATAGATAATTTTTTGGAGTTTTATAGGGTTTTTATTTTTTTAGTATTTTTAATGTTCTTAGGGGATTTTTTTGTGGTTCTTAGCTTTTTAAAGTTTTTAGGTGTTTTACATGTTTTTATATTTTTATGGTTTTCCTAGGGGTTTTAGGGTTTTTGTATTTTTCATTTTTTTTGGTATTTTTTTTGGATTTTTATTTTATTTTTTTGGGTTCTTGGTGGTTTTAATCATTTTGATGGTTTTTAGTGATTAATAGGGGTTTTCTTGGTTTTTTTTGGGTTTTTATAAGTCTTTTGAGTTCTTTGGGGTTTTAAACATTTTTTAAATTTTTTTAACATTTTTATTGATTTAAAGGGTTTTTATAGTTATTAGTTTTTTATGGGTTCATAGGTTTTTATTGTTTTTATGGGTCTTTATGGTTTATAATAATTTTTTTGGTTTTTATGGTTTTTACGATTTTTTGGGTTGTTATCATTTTTTTTTGTTTTTTGGTGGTTTTAATTACCTAATGTTTTTTTTGGTTTTGTGAGCAGTTTTCAAGGTTATTAAGGTTTTAGGGGTTTTATGTTTTAGGGGTTTTATGGATTTTTTGGTATTTTTTTGGATTTATGGTTTTTATGGATTTTGAGAGATTTTAAGGACTTTAGAGTTTTTGGGGTTTTATGTTTTTTTGGGTTTTAGGTTTTTTGGATATTTTATAGGTTTATTGAGATCTTAGAGTATTTTAAAAATTTAGGGGGTTAATGGGGTTTTGTAAATTTTAGTGGGGTTTGGGGTTTTAATGTTTTAGGGGGTTTTAGGGTTTTTAGCATTTGCGGGGGGGGGGGGGGGTAGGGTTTTTAGTGTTTTTAAGGGTTTAATGTTGTTTTTTATGTTATTAAAGTATTCTTAAGGGTTTTCTGAGTTTTGGTGGTTTATATATTTTTAGGTTTTTAGGGATTTTTAGGTTTTTTATGGGTTTTAGGGTTTTTAGGTATTTTGATTATTTTATGGGTTTTTCAGGGTTTTCAGGGTATATATGGGTTTTTTAGGGTTTTAGGGTTTTTTTACTGTTTTAGGGGTTTTATGGTTATTGGTGTTTTGAATCATTTTTAGGGGTTTAAAGGGGTTTCAATGTTTTTAGTAGTGTACGGTCTTGACAAATCCGCAAAGAGGAATGGGAATTCCACATAATTTGACAAATGATTCTACCCAATTTCCCTCAGAGGATTGAGAAAAAACATGAATAATACTCAAAAATTGACAATGGAATAACCGGACCATATACCGGTTCATCATCGATGGTACGTGGCCGGTTCAGCGAGCCACCCCTCTGCGAACCAGCGTTGTCTGCGAAACGGAGGTGGGAACCCCTATGCATGCGCGAAGCAGGACGAACGCCAGGCCGGTCCACCGCTACGAACCACGCCAACTGGCCCATGTCACGCGCGCCGTCATTCGCGAAATGGGGGAAGAAGTCGTATGCCACTGTTGACCTTGTCATTTTCCACATAGTGGCGGAGTGGGGCAGGACTGCGTAGCAATTCTGATAAACTCGATTCCATAAATCCTTGGTTGACCGGGTCTTCCGCGGGTGGGGATTCCATCAAGGGATTCCACAAAATATGTCGTGTTCTCATCAATATACCATGTTCGCGACTCTATAAATAGTCACTGAGGGGAACCAAAAATGTAGGAGGGGAAGACGGGTGAAAACCCGTGGGGGGACGCTGGAGAAATCGCTCCCAGTGGTAATGTTTTGCGACCATCCACAGACCCCATGTCGTCCGTAGATGCACTATTCCGCATAGAGGAGAAACCAAACTGCGAACCATATACGGCCAGCTCCTTCGTGGCCTGCCCTTAGAGGCCATTTCCTTCGCGGACATCCTAGGTGACCAGCTTCTATGTGGCCCGCCTCCAGCGCGACCATCTCATCCGTGAACACCCTTCACGGACAGCCTCTCCACGACTGCTTTTACGTGGCCCGCCTCCTTGATGGCCATCTCCTATGCGGCTGCTCCTATGTGGCTCGCTCCTCCGTGGAAACCCTACGTGGCCATCTCCTATGTGGCTTCTCTTATTAGTCTCACTCCTCCGTAGAAACCCTACATGGCCAGTCCCTCATGGCCAATCCCTCACAGCCAGTCCCTCATGGCCAACTCTATACGACCAGCTCCAACGTGGCCCGCCACAAGCGGGAAACCCCATGCACTCACTGGTCCATACCGTGAGGGCTGCACCCCCGCACCCCACTTGGGCTCAGTGTCAGGTTGTGGTCCCAGCCCTCCGTGCCTGTCCCTTCACTACCGTCGTTGACCCCCATGGAAAATGGAGAGTCGCACCACCGACTTTTCGGGCCTGGTCAACATTATTTTCTATTTCACCCTTACACCGCCCCAACATCCTTCCAATAAATTCCATGAGTCGAGCTACTACTCATGACTCTCTTATAACCCCATTACCTATCTATATTTTCTAGTTTCATCCAATTAGGGTCGCCCTTGTGTATGTCCCACACAAACCATTTCTAGGTCTCTCCTACCCAGTCGTCCTGACCACATGACGTTAAACTGTATGGCCCTCGTCCTATCAATATGGCATGAAACTATATGGAAATATTCCCTGCAACATGTCATTATACTATGATTCCATTATTTTTATCTACATGACTATAAACTGTAGTACACCATATGTTCCAAACATAGGATGCCTATTTCTCCAGACAAGAGATGCCTTATGATCCAAGCATGAGATGTTAATAGTCATATCTACATGACTATAAACTGTAGTATACCCTAGTGGAAAACATAGGACACCTCTTTCTCCAGACAAAAGATGCATTATGCTCCAACAATAAGATTCCTAATTCCATGATTACAGTGGCTTAATTTCAAGAGCGTTGGAATCCATTCAAACATTCCATCACTCTACCTCACGCTTTGTGTCTCTTTCATTCAGATCTTCATACACATCCATGTTTGAAGTGAACCCCTAATGGCCTAGTCGCATGCTGCATCAGCTCAACTACCGTCCTGGTCCAACGCCCAGGAAGACTTTGGACAACACTTCGAGTCAGGTCCAGTGTTTCGAACACAGTCAGGAGTCGACCCTCATTTGATTGTTCCCATTTCAGGATAACGTGATATGGATTCTATGTTTTGAACATGGTCAACAGTTATCATCCATCACCATGCCACCCTCATTTCATTCTGAATACTTTGCATGTGATTCACACTTTTCATCTCCCTTTTTTGGACTGACTCCAATTCCCTTGGCATTATCCCTCTTGTGCACTTTCACATAGGTGAAAGCCTCAAACCACAAGTGGGCTTGGATGCCCTCATGGCCAGACATGAGGAAGACACCCGAGAAGTTTCCTTGCATAATCCATGTTCACCACCCTTCATGGACGCACCTTTGCGCTGTGTTCATAGGGTCCTTCCTGCCTCTTGTTTCTCACACTGAGCATAACTCACATGGGCTTAGAGAAAGCATCGACCATGACATCTTCCTCGGGATGATTCCTCACGTTAGCCCCAGCCACCATTTCCGCATAACGACAACCCTCAAAACGAACTATGTGGGTTTTGATCCTTGCCTCGTAAGTAGGGTGCGTAGGACGCCCCCTTGAGGTTCAATCACAATAACATGCGACTCTCACATGTAGGCCCCAATATTCCATGAACTACGTGGACTTTGATTTCCAACCAACCGGGATACGTAGGAAACCTCCCCGAGGTGCAAGATCGATGTCTAAGTCAGATACACATCTGTCCCTATCAGACCATGTCCTTATACTCCAACATGACCATATTTGGGCCCAAGAAATCATTTCCCTTGGGTCTTCCGAGCTATCTCGGCATAAGTCCTGCACCATCTTTGACCAGGAATCTCCCACCCGGAGGTCCTTGTCACATGACTCTAAAAGGTGATGATTCCCGCTAAGTGGAATTCAACTACGTGGATTTTGATTCCTCTCGTGAGGATACGTAGGAATCCTGCATCACAGGTTCGATCCAAACACACAAGTCATTATCTATCCCCCTAGCTAACAATAAACTCCAGAGTGCCCAGTTATGAGGCTTTAAACCAGCGTCGTCCTAATGAGTCCAAACTCCTCAAAGTCATTAATCAAATGAGGGATGGTAAACCACGAGCCTAAATGATTCTGAATCCCTATGTTCAGCTGACCATTTCCAACCAAGAGTAATCCATGGATACTATTCTTGGGTATGAACTAAATATTTGTGAACATGTGAACACGTCTTGAATCTATAAGAGTTCCAGAACATGCAATAATTCTACCCAAAAGGGTGATATGATCCCGAATTATCATCCTCTCAACCAATGTGAGTTCTTAAGTGTCACTGACCAAATCACCCAGCGAATGCCAGCCTTTGGAAAGAAGGTCCATGTATCATCAGATACGTAATCTTTGGGCATTTCAAATAGATTTGAAACAAGTTTTTTTTAGGGATTTTATTGTTTGTTATGTATTTAAGAGTATTAGGCTTTTCATGATTTTTTATGATTTTTAGGGTTTTATGGGATTTATGATTTGTAGTAATTATTATGGTTAATAGTTTATAGATGGTTTTAGGGGTTTTAAGTGTTTTTTAGTTTTAAGTCTTTCTTAGGTGTTTTTAGGGTATTAGAATTTTGTAATTTTTGGGATTTTTAGCATGCTTTTGGATTTTTATGGATTTTTAGTGTTTTTGAGTTTTTAGGGTTTTTAACGCTTTTTATGGGTTATTTTAAATTTATATTATTTGAAAGGGGTTTTATAGTTTTTAGTTTTTAAATGTTTATTATGGTGTTTTAGAGGTTTTTAGGTTTTTAGGGTTTTTTAGGTTTTTTAGAGTTTTTAGTTTTTTTGGTGTTTAATGTGTTTTTTGGTTTTTATGGATCTGATAGGGGTTTTCATGGTTTGGGGGGTTTTTTAAATTGTTATGGATTTATTGAGATTTTTATTATTTTTAATGGTTTTACGGTTTTTTAGGTATTTTGAGGGGTTTTTGGGTTACTAATGTTTTTTGGGGTTTTTTGGTTTTTTTATTTTCTTAGGGTTTTATAGTTTTTTGAGAGTTATTAATGTTTTACGGATTTACTGGGGATTTTTAGTTAATATTGGGGTTTTATAATTTTCATGAGGATTACATATTATTATGGTTTTTAGATAGTTTTAGTGTTTTAATGGTTTTTATGGTTTTTGTGGTGTTTATCATTTTTTAGGGGGTTTTAAGTGTTTTTATTTTTTAAGGGTTTCGTAGGATTTTCATGGTTTTTATCATTTTTACCTTTTTTATATTTTTAGGCATTTTTTGGATTTTTATGGTTTTTAAGGGTTTTAGGGATTTATATGTCTTTAAGTGGGTTTTAGGGATTTTTGGTTTTTTCAGTTTTAGGGTTTTTTGGGTTATTTGGTTTTTATGTGTTTTTTAAATATTTTTAATGTTTTTAAGGGCTTAAAGGGTTTTTCTAGTTTTAGCAGTTTTTAAGGTTTTTCTGGGTTTTTAGGTTTTTTATTTTTTATGGGTTTTAAGTGTTTTTATATTTTAAGTTTTTATTACTTGGTTTTTGGGTTTTTAGTTATTTTTAAGTATTATTAGTATTTTTTAGAGGTTTTGAGGGTTTTGTGGGTTTTGAGGGTGTTGAGGGTTCTGATGGTTCTGAGGGTTTTGGGGTTATTATGGTTTTTTGACTACTTTAGGTGGCTTTTCTGAGTTTTTATGGGTTTTATGTCTTATTATTGTTTGTAAATATTTTTTGGGTTTTAAAGGGCTTTTAGAGTTTTTTTTTATTTTTAGGGTTTTATGGGGTTTAGGGGTTGGGAAGGTTTTAGTGGTTTTTATGTTTTTTAGGTTTTTAGGGTTTTAATCATTTTGTTTGTTTTTTTGGGGCTCACATGTTTTTAGGGTTTTAATGTTTTCTTTCGGGTTTTCAGGGCTTTTAGGGTTATAATGTTTTTAGGTATTTTTTTGGGTTTTAATGTTTTTTAAATTTTAAGTGTTTTTAGGGATTTTGATGATTTTAATGGGGGGGGGGGTTAGAGTTTTTAGTTTTTATGGGGTTTTTTGGTTATAGGGTTTTTTTGAGTTTTTTAGAGTTTTTAAGGGTTTTTAGAGTTTTTTAAATTTATCATGGGTTTTAGTGGGGTTTAGAGGTTTTTGTGGGTTTTAGGGTTTTTATAGGGTTTTATTGTTTTTAATGTTTTTTTGGTTTTTCATATTTTTTATGATTTTTAGCGTTTTTTTGGTTTTTAGGGGTTTTATGTTATTTTAGAAATTTAAGGTTTTCTTAGGGTTTTAGAATTTTTATATTTTTATGGATTTTTAGGGACCTTTTAGAATTTTTGTAGATTTTAGGGTTTTTTGGTTTTGGAGGGGTTTTAGGGGTTTCTTGGGTTTTTGGGATTTTTGGGACTTTTTATTTTTTATGGGCTTTATGGTTTTTTAGAGTTTTTATGGTTTTTTGGGCATTATAGGGTTTTTAGAGTTTTACTGGATTTTATGGTTTTTATGAGTATTTAGCGTTCATTAATGTTTTTAAAGGATTTTGGAATTTTTAGGATTTTTAGTGGGTTTTGGAGTTTTTTAGGGTTTTTAGCATATTTATTTATTTATTTTTTATGATTTTAGGTTCTAATTGTTTTCTTGTGGGGTTTTAAGGTTTTTTATAGTTTTTCATGTTTTAATGGATTTATAAGACTTTTTTAGGTTTTTTATGGTTTTTATTGTTTTTACAGATTTGATGGAATTTAGGGGTTTTAGAATTTTTATGGTTTTATGGGTTTTTATGAGTTTCTTAGAGTTTTAAGGGTTTTTATAATTTTGTTTAATATTTTAGGGTTTTCAAGGGTTTTTATAATTTTTTGTGGTTTTTATGGTTTTAATGGGTTTTAGTTGTTTTTATAGTTTTAATAGTTTTTGGGTTTTTTTGGTTTTTATGGGGTTGCGGGTTTTGTATGCATTTAGGGAGTTTTTTGGATTTTGTGGTTTTTAGGGGTTGTAGGAATTTTTAGGGTTTTATTGTTTTTTGGAGTTTTTTAGGTTTTTTGTTTTTTTGGGATTTTAGGGTATTTTTTGAGTTTATAGGGTTTAATTTTTTTTAGATTTTCAACAGTTTTAGGGGTTTAAAGTGTTTTTATAATTTTTTTGTGGTTTTTATGGTTTTTATGCATTTTTATTCGTTTTTATCGGTTATATGGGTTTTATTATATTTATTGTTTTTAGGGGTTTATCATTTTATTGGTTTTTATGTTTTTAAGAGGTTTTATACATTTAGATTTTTCATAGGGTTTTTTGGGTTTTTATGTTTTAGGTATTTTTATATATTCTTTAAAAAAAATATAGATTTTTTTTAATTGAATTTTGTTGATTTAGGACTTTTTGTTTTTTTTATTTTTAAAATTTTTATATTTTTTTTCATCTTTATGGTTTTTATGTATTTTTATACTTTTTATGGGTTTAGGTTTTTTATAGGTTTTTATGGGTATTAATGTTTTTGTGGGTTTTAGGGTTTTAGGCAAAGAAGACTCGGGTCCAGGCTATTCCTGACACCCCCCAAAATTTATTAAACAAAAAGACACAAACACTGCAGACAGGGGAGGGGATGGGTCGAACGACCCACACCCAAATCCCCATACGACCTCAGCCCGAGGGCCACAAAAGGAAAGAAAAAAAAGAAACAAAGCACAAGACCAAAAAAGACACAGTGTCCAAAAGAAAATCACACACAGAGTAGGTCAGTCAACATCGCCGCCAAAATCCTCCATCTCCGCATCATGAAACCCCATGCCAACACCAAAGCCGCCGCCATCGTCAGCAAATCTAAAATCTGATTCATCACCCTGGTCCATTGAGTCCCATCCAGGGTCAAAATATTCTTGCATGCCATGTCTGGACCGCAGCTTCTCCATAGCTTTTACCTGCTCAGCAGAAAAATAAGTCTTTTCTCACTTATTCACCTTTAGATTCAGTTTGACAGCTCGTGAGGAGGCCCTAGATGCCATTGGGTGTGGGAGGGCATAGTAATACCTCCTCCTTCTTCGTCTTGGTGGGGCAGAGGAGGTTTCCGCAGCAGACATCTTTGTTCCCTTGCCACCATCAATATAGGCTAATGGTGCCTTTCCTTTCTTGATTTCTGCCTCAAGAGTTTTAGCACCTCCGCTGATTTTTTTCTCCCTTGATGTGACAATAGCAGCATTTATCCGTTGATCAGCCGCAACAAACCTCTCCGCAAGCCTCTTTGCCTCATCTTCAAGAGGGAACCTTTCCCTTTCAACCCATACCATCTCATGGAGTTGTACACAAAAATTCTTCAGCAGGTGGAACACCATGAAGGATCATCGCCCTCTGCAGGTCCATGGAAGGACCACCAGCATCACCAGCATAACGGAGCTGGTCACTAGGCAGGTCCTCAGCACTGCCAGGTCCCCCCACGCCAGGATACCCATGCAGGACCAGCGGGGCATCACGCCAGTCTATATCCCCATCCAGTATGGGCTTTTCCTCAGCTGAGCATGAACTCCAGTCATCTCCAGACCTGGTTTTCTGAGAAACAACATCCTCCTTTGTATCATCCTCCACCCGCACCCCAACCATGGAAGGCTCAGCCGAACCTGCAGCCTGAGATACATTCATAGGAGCCTCATTCGTTAGAGCAGATCCACCAGCATTCTCATCAACCTTTAATCCAATTGTGTCATCCCGTCCCAGATCCTTGCAGGAATTTTTCACATATCTTGGCCAGACATCCATCGCAATTGTCCTATCTATCTCAGTTTGTTTCCTAATATCTCCACCCGACCCGTGAACTCCTTCAACAGAGCCATGAATTCCTCTCTCAGCGAGCATGACTTCATCCTCAACAGCACTCCCTGAGGCACCGGCGCTTGCTTCCAGACTCACCAAGAATCCACCT
Source organism: Viscum album (assembly GCA_963277665.1). Lineage (NCBI taxonomy): Eukaryota > Viridiplantae > Streptophyta > Magnoliopsida > Santalales > Viscaceae > Viscum > Viscum album. Next base: position 231,226,316 of record OY728157.1, on the reverse strand, counting down.
GAATCCATCAGAGATATTTCTAACCCATTACCAGCCAACATAGAAGACGAGCATGGCACATCGGTAGCCACAGAGTGGGAAACCTCCCCAATCGTCCCCTTCACCTCCACCCGAGGGAGGTCTCTCCCACCAGAAGACATAGATTCACCACCCCTAGAAGCGCCAAAACAAATTCCAGAACAGTCACTGTGCCTGAAGCTCCAGCACAAAGAGCAGAAGACTGGCCATTGATCGAAGACAACAGATTGTCTCCATCTGAGCTCCTCACCCACGGCAATCTAGACAGAGTCCACAGGGGGTTTCGACGCATCAATTTTGACAAAAGCCCTTGGAGAAACCGGATGACAGAGGGCCCTCTTCCTACTATCCACACAGAGGAATCGCCCCACCAGGTTTCCAAGAATCGAAATAAATGAGAAATTCTGAAAGGGTAGTGGCAGTTCAGGAAAATGCACCCAGGTAGCAGCAATCAGGGAGCTTCTCTTCATATTATAATCAAAGCTCCATTGAAAGAAGTAGAATTGAGCGCCATTGCATGACCGAGGAGCCACTGACCAGGCAAGGATGAGATCATCCTCCATTGCAAACCGAACCATGATATGAGAGTTGTCAAGCAGGCCGACAATCGCGCGAGCCCTAAGATTCCAGGAAGCCAGAACAAACCTGTCGAAGGTGACCACCGGGGGTCGCCGCCTCGGAAAGCTTGCAACCAGAGTTAATCGGTGGAGATCTGCGGCCTCAGTGAACTCTCGAAATTAGAGAGGAAGCTGAGGGAATCCATCCAAGAACTCCGAAACCTTTAGGGTTTTCGGGTTTTTAGAGTATTTACAGTTTTTAATATGTTTAGTTTTCTTATGTGGTTTAAGTGATTTTTAAGTTTTTATGGTTTTCTTAAGGGTTTTTAGGGTTTTCAGGTTTTTTACATTTTTAGGCCTTTTTGGTATTTTTTTATGATTTTTATACTTTTTCGGGGTTTTAGGGATTTTGAGGGATTTTTAGGTTTTTTTGGGTTTTTAGGGTTTTATGGTTTTTATGGTTTTTTTATGTTTTTGAATTATTTTTATAAATTCTTTTGTTTTAGGGGTTCAAATGGGTTTTATAGTTTTTAGTGGGTTTATGGTTTTTAGGGTCTGTTCGGGTATTTTAATTGATTTTAGGGTTTTTTGGTATTTAGTTTTTAGGGTTTTTATGATTCTTTCTGATTTTAGGTTTTTAAGGTTTTCAGTTGGGCTTTCATGGGTTTTAGAGGGCTTTGTATTTTAGGGATTTTTTGATTTTGGGGTTTTTTGGTTTTTTAGGGTTTTAAGGGATTTTGAATATTTTGAGGGGTTTTAGTGGTTTGTGGGTTTTATGTTTTTTTAGTTTTTTAGAATTTAAGTTTTTTACAATTTTTTAATGTTTCTAAGGGTTTAAATTGGTTTTAGCATCTTTAATGGTTTTAGGGTATTTATGGTTTTTTAGGGGCTTTATGGTTTTAGTGTTTTTTTTTTGGGTTTTGGGGTTATTAGTGTTTTTTTAGGTTTTTAGGGGCATTATATATATTTAGGATTTTAAGGTTTTATTATGGGATTTAGTATTTTTATGGTTTTTTTTCATTTTATGGATTTTTTGGGATTTTTTAGGATTTTATCGTTTTTAGGGGTTTTGGGGATTATTTGGGTTTTTATGGTTTTTTGGGTTTTTAGTGGTTTTGAGGTTTTCTGGGATTTTTAATGTTTTTTAGAGTTTCATTACATTTTTAGGGGTTTAATTGGTTTATAGAGTTTTGATAGTTTTTATAGTTTTCATGAATTTTTTGCGGTTTTAAGGGTATTTTTTGGGTTTTTTGGGTGTTTTTGTTCATATGGGATTTATGTGATTTTAGGTTTTAAGGTTTTCTTAGGGGTTTTCTATAATTTTAGGGGTTTTACACTTTTATTGATTTTTAGGGATTTTTAGGATTTTATATAGTTTTTATATTTTTAGGGATTTTGATGGTTTTAGGGGTTTTAGGGTTTTATCAGTTTTATGATTTTTTGGTTTTTATGGGTTTTCTGAGTTTTTTAGGATTTTTAATGTTTTCATAATTTTTACCATTTTAAGTAATTGAATGGGATTTTTGGGTTTTTAGTGGGTTTTAGGTTTTTTATGAGTTTTAGGGGTTTTATGGATTTTAATTATTTTAGTTTTTATGGGGTTTTAACGTTTTTTTAGCTTTTTATGGGTTTAAAGTGTATTTTGGTTTTTAGGACTTCATAGTGGTTTTCAGGGTTTTGATGGTTTTCTTAAATTTTTAGGAATTTTTAAGTTTTTTAGGATTTTTATTGGATGTAAGGTTTTATGCATTTTAAGGGGTTTTTGGGTTTTTAAGGTTTTTATTTTTTTTAATTGTTATTTAGGGTTTTTTGTGTTTTTAGGGGTTTACGGTTTTTAGAGTTTGTTAAAATTTTAGGCGTGTAAAGGGAATTTAATTTTTTGTGGGTTTTTAGGGTTTTTATTAGTTTTTTGGGATTTAATGATTTATGGGTTTTATAGTCTTTAGAGGTTTTATGATTCTTTAGGGTTTTTGAGATTTTAGTTTTTTAGGGGTTTTAAGTGATTTTAGGTGTTTTTTTTTCTTAGTTTTTATCAGGGTTTTAATCGTTTTTCACTTATTTAGGGATTTTTAGGGATTTATTATTATTTTTATGTTTTTTGTGGTTTTATAGATTTTGATTGTTCTTAAGGGTTTTTATGGGTTTTTTGGGGGTTTAGGGTTTTAATGTTTTGAGAGTTTTTTTTTAACATTTCAGGGGGTTAAAAGGGTTTTTAGAGTATTATGTTTTAAGAGGTTTTATGGATTTGTTGGGATTATTAATAATTTTAGGGGTTTTTTGGTTTATTGTGTATTTAGGGTATTTTGTTTTTTAGGGTTTTATTGATTATTAGTGTTTTAGGTTTTTATAATTTTCTTAGGTGTTCTCAATGTTTTTAGGGTTTTTTACATTTTTAGCATTTTTAGGGTCTTTTTAGGGTAAGGAAGATTTGAGGGTCAGGCTATTCCCCCCCCCCCCCAATTTATTATCAAAGAAAAAATAGACACAACAGACAAGGGAGGGGAGGGGTCAAATTCCACACACTCAAAAACCACTTACAACACACAGAAAAAAGGAAAATCACAAAAAGAAAAACAAGAGAGAAGAAAACACACACAACCAAGTAGCCACCACCATCATCCAGCAACAACCAGCATCCAAAACCTCACAGCTAACAAACGACCAGCATCCAAACTCAAAAAACCAGCATCAATCACCTCATAGTCATACAACAACCAGCAACCAGAGTCATAGAGCCACATCCCATCTGCAGTTCCCAGCTAAACATCATAGAACCATCAGTACCATACTGACAAATCTCACCTTGGTCATGCAGGGGTGAAGCAGCACCCCTTACCAAGCACCAGCAACAACAATCACCTTCAAACCAATCAGCCTTCAGCAACTCACACCCAGTAGCACACCCAGAAACCAAACCACAGCACCCAAAAGCAGAACAACATCCAGCACCAAACAACAGAACCACAAGCCAGCATCCACATTGAATCATAACCACACCAGCAAAAAAACAGCATAGCAAAAACCAAAATTGTAACACGTCCATTTCTTGTAGAATAGAATCACCAGCACCAGCATCAAAAACATCATCTACAACGCATATCAGCCAGAAAACAAGCAACATTCCAGCATAGCGCACCCAGCAGCATATCCAAGGGAGAAGAACCGCCAGATCCGTATCCCAAAGGGCCCTTCCATCAACACAAAGTCCGCAAAGCACGACCAAAACGCAACACCTCGTATCACAGTCAGCAAAAAAACCAGTATCTCGGGACAAAAAAACTACTTTGTCACTATAGTAAAGCATAATCCAATTCCAAATCGCAGCATAATGCGAACCATCCAAGATCATCCGCAAGAAGCCAGCTCCAATACAAGATTATCAGCGAGAAAAACATCCAGATCCCAGCACTGTTTGAGCCACCACATGTCAAAAGCGAGAAAATAGACAGATCCAAGGGACTAGAAGGCCAAAATTTAAGCTTCAATGCATGTCGTTGACCAGTAGATCTGAACGTGCACGCCATCAGACCAAGAGAACCACCAACAGGTCGGGCCAGAGCCCTTTTTAACCACCATCGTTCATCACACAGCTCGGAGCAACACCAAAGCTCACCGAAGAACGGATATACCTGAATGAAGCCCCATCCCTTACCGCCACAGATGAAAGTACTCACCTCAACCAAAGAGCAAATCTCCCACCAAGGGAGAGCAGTCGAGAGGGAGACGACTGAAGAGGAGAAGAAGAATGCCAGATTGAAGCCGCCATGGAATATACACGGAGGAAACCCTGGAAATCGCAGCGTCGAGAGGCAGAACCCAGGGGAGAGCGGTTCTATCCCGTCTTTAGGTTATTTAGCATTTAAGGACTTTTTAGGATTTTTATGGATTTAGAGTTTTTTGTGATTTTTAAGATCTTTAGGGTTTTTATAGTATTTAGGTTTTTTATTATTTTTTATTATTTTTTGATTATTTTAAGGTTTTAAAGGTTTTTTAGTGTTTTTAAAAAAATTAGGGGTTTAAATGGTTTTTAGTGTTTATAGTGGATTTCTGGGTTTTTAGTGTATTTTTATGGTTTTTATGTGTTTTATGTTTTTTGAGGGTTATTTTTAGTTTTTAAACATTTTATGGTTTTAGGGGTTTTAAGTGTTTTAGGTTTTTATGGTTTTCTTAGGCACATTAAAGGTATTTTGGGGTTTTTAGGTTATTAGGGATTTTTATGGAGTTTTTTTTATTTTTATGGTCATTATGGATTTGCGGGGTTTTTAGGGGTTTACGATTTTTACAGTTATTTGGGGTTTTAGGGGTTTTTTATGGGGTTGATGGTTTGTAGTGTTTTTAATGTTTTTATGGGATTAAAGGGTATTTAGAGTTTTTAGTAGGTTTTTAATATTTTTATAGGGCTTACAGTTTTTTAAAATTTTTAGGTGTTTTATGGTATTTATGGGTATTGAGGTATTTACGTTTTTTTACGATTTTTTAGAATTTTTTAGTTTTTTTAGTGGTTTTAAGTGTTTTTAGTTTATTATTATTTTCTTAGGGGATTTCAAGTAATTTAGGGTTTCTTACTTTTTAATGGATTTTTTGTATTTTTTAGGATTTTTATGGTTTTTAGGGATATTAAGGAGTTTTTTGGGTTTTTTGGGATTTCTTGTGTTTTTAGAAATTTTATGGTTTTTGGAGTTTTTAACATATTCATGGGTTTAAAGGGTTTTTAATGTTTTTAGTTGTTTTAAGAGTCTTTATTGGTTTTTAGGGTTTTTATGTTTTTATGGGATTTTTTGGTTTTTAGAGTTTTTAAGGTGTTTTGGTGTTTTTTTTTCATTTTTAGTGTTTTTAAGGTTCCCTTATAGGTTTAGTGTTTCTATGGGTTTTATTATTTTAGGGAATTTTATTGAATTTTTAGGATATTTATTGTTTTTAGGGATATTCTGGATTTTGATGGTTTTTAGACATTTTATGGGTTTTTTTTCATTTTTTAGGTGGTTTTTTTAATTTTTAGGTGTTTTAAGGGGTTTTATATTTTTTAACTCTTTTATGGGTTTAAAGGGTTTTAGAGTTATTATTTAGATTTAGGGTTTTATCATTTTTAGGTTCTCTAGGGGTTTTAAGGGTTTTATTGTTTTTATAGTTTTTGGGGTCATTTAGGATTTTTATATTTTTTATATTTTTAGGCTTTTTATGTGTTTTTAGGTTTGGATGGTTTTATTAGTGTTTTATAGTTTTTATGGGTTTTTATGATTCTATGGATTTTTAGGTATTTCTAGGATTTCTACTGTATTTGGGTATTTAGGGATTTTAATAGATCCTAGGGTTTCTTATTATTTGTAGGGGTTTTAGTGTCTTTTATGGTTTTACATGTTTTTCAGGATTATAAGGTTTTATATTGGTTTTAAAGTGTTTAGGGAATTTTACATTTTTCGGATTTTTAGAGATTTTTATGGATTTTTAGGTTTTATAGTGTTTTTAGGGGTTTGGGGGTTTATGGTTTTTAGAGTTTTATGGTTTTTTTGGATTTTTTGGGTTTTTATAGATTTTGACGTTTTTAGATATTCAAGGTGTTTAGAGATTTTAGTGGGGTTTTAGGGGTTTTTAGGGTTTAAAATGTTTTTATACTTTTCATTGGTTTTTAGGGTTTTCATTGTATTTTTGGTTTTTAATTGTTTTTCAGGGGTTTTTTGGATTTTATTGGGTTTTAGTTGTAGTAGGTTCTTTTAGGGTTTCTTAGTGAATTTATCATTTTTTAGGTTTTTAGGGTATTGAAGTGTTTTTAGGTTTTTATGATTTTTGAATGGTTTTTATGGTTTTAATGGTTTTCTAAATTTTAGGAATATTTATGGATTTTAAGGATATTTTGGGGTATATAAGATTTTTATGGATTTTGAGTGATTTAGGGTATTTAGAATTTTTTAGGTTTTAGGGGGTTTATGTTTTTTTTCAGTTTCTAAAGATTTCTCAGGGGTATTCATTATTTGTGGGGTTTTTTTAGTTTTTACAAATTTTTAGGGTATTTAATATTTTTATGGGATCTTACTGTTTTTATGCATTTTTTAAGGTTTTGGTGGTTTTTAGTGTATTTAGGAATATATTTGGATTTTTGTATTTTTTTTTGTTTTTTATGTTTAAGGGTTTGTAGATTTTTTAACGTTTTTTGGGGTTTTAAAGATTTATTTAGTATTATAGGGTTTTTAGTGTTTTATGGGTTTTTATGTTTTTAATGAATTTTAGTGGTTTTTATATTTTTTATGGGTTTTTTTGTTTTTGGGTATTTTTAGGGTTTTAGGTTTTTTTTACATTTTTAGTTTTTAGGGGTTTAAAATGTTTTTTGGTTTTTATGGTTTCCGTAGTGTTTTCAAGGTTTTATGGTTTTTTTCATTTTAAGAGATTTTTGGGAATATTTTAGGATTCTTATGGGATATTAGGTTTTTTGGGATTTGATAGGTTTTAGGGTTTTTAGGGTTTTACGATTTTTTCAAAAAATTTATAGTTTTTAGGTCTTCAGGGGTTACTTTTTTAGGGTTTTACGGTTTATTAGGGTTTTTAGGAGTTTTATGATTTTTTAATGTTTTTTGGGATTTTTTAGATTTTTATGGATTTTCATGGATTTTTAGGGGTTTTATAGTTTTTTAGGGTATTTATTATTTCATGGTTTTTGGGGTGTTAGCAATTTTTTAATTTTTTTAGAGTTTTTTTATAGATTTTTAGGTTAATGGATTTCAAAGTGTTTTTAGAGTTCTTACTGGTTTTTGGAATTTTTATTGGATTTTAGGGTTTTTATAGGTTATAGGGGTTATTATGATTTTAGGGGTTTTTAAAGAAATTTATGGTCTTTTAGGGGATTTTAATGTGTTTAGGACTTTCTAGGTTTTTCATGATTTTCATTGGGGTTGTAAAGGTATTTAGGTTTTTTGGTTTTTTAGGAATTTTTAGGGTGGTTTTAGGTTTTTCTGATTTTTTAGGGTTTTTAGGGATTTTGAGGGTTTGAAGGGTTTTTAGGGATTTTAGAATTTATTTTCCATTTTAATTGTTTTTAGGTTTTTAAAGGGTTTTATGTTGTAACATGACCGGATCGATAGCCACTATATTAGTTCCCTGAGCTAGGTCACCACATGACCACATGCATGCCTCCTCGTACGCAATGGAATGTCGACGAGTAGCATATGTCTATAGGAATACGTTTGGGAGACTATACCCTCTTATCAGAGTAATACCACAAAAAAATAATATCAACTGATAAAAGAAAAAAAATCTAAACCTTGAATGGAAAACATACAGAAAAGTCCCCAAAGTAATCAAGTAACTCATGCCACAAAATATGATGGATACAATACAATTCAAAAAGTCATATAAGTATTGTCTCAATAGAAAAACAACCAAAAGTCCCGAAACTTGGACCCAAGTCCTAGCCCAATCATGAAATCCAAAGATCCAAACCCTCCTCCCATTCACAAGCAAACACCAGGTCCATGTCCTCAACCTGTAAAAAATATAAGTAGCATATTCTTAAGTACCCAAGTTCCCTAGAGGCCTGATTGGGGTGTGAGTACAACACAGTAGGCCACCACCAATGGTGTCTCAAAAAATTATAGTATATTCCAATGTATATTTAGATATGAAATGTACACAAATAAACATGTAAACTAAAGAAATATAAATGTGTCTCACGTTTATCAAAATAACAAGTTGCAATTTTATGCTTTATGATCTCAAGGGGTAACCAACTAACTAAACTAGCTTTGGTTACACATGATATCTAATCAAAGGCATAAGGGGTTATACACTTTTAATAATTAGGTAATTTCTTAATCATAATTTATCACCATACCGTAGAGCCTCAAACTGAAAATCAGGCCATTTCCATGTGTTTGGGAAGCACATACCCTCAGTTTGACATCTCAAACCACACAATGTTCATATGTTGGGAAGAATAGAGCCTCAGTCCAAAGTCTAAACCAAATATAACATAAATCATACATTGGGGCCACCATCTAGTTAGTCTCATCAAATTCAAACATTATTGGAATAAATCCTCAGTTTGACTCCTTAACCCATGCATTATAGGTGCGGGATTTAGTGCCTTATTCCAACCTGACCCATGGGCATTGAACCTAAATTCAGTACCACACATACCACCAAGACATGTTCATATGCTTCTTTAACTATACACATTTACCAAACACAAACCATTACCATTAAACACATTTATCATTTAAAATCATATCTCATTTTACATAACCCACTTAGAAGGCATAACCCATTAACACATATACCATTATTCCAAACACTTCCTTATTCTTTGTCAACAACTAAGAACGATTATCATTTAGTTCAGTTCATAACCATTCTCATATTCCAAAATAATCAACATGGTTTCAATCTAACTAACCAATAAATAATTTCAATTATTATTGTCCCTACATACCATTAAAAACAAATCATCGATGAAAAAAAAGTCAAAATACTCATTTTAAATCATCTTGAATCCACCCTTTAGAACACATAACACCCTCTTTGAAATCTCAAATATTTCCCAAGACCATTATTTCTATTTACAAACACAAAAGGGGGACTTTAAATCATTTTCACATAGTGGAACCATGAACTCATTTCAAAACATCACTAAAATCTATTAAGAGAACCCCGTTTTCAAAACACTTTGAGGTCAATGCCGCCTTTTAAAACATTTACCTCTTACAAAAAAATCATTTTCCATTATTGAAAACCATAAATGAATATAAAATAAAAAACAAAATATTTAAACCATTTCATAATCCTTCTAAAAATAACAAAAATGATACAATTTTCCTATTTCAATTATTTCATTAATCTTTCCCACAAACCCACTTACAATTCAAAAAAGATTCACTTTACCAATTATCCTATTTCAATGGTTACCAAATTATTTCACCATTGTTATGAGTTTGGAATAAATTGAGGGTATCCCTAGTTACGGTCTTAAACACTAATGTATGTAACGAGGTCCGTAGAGGGTTTCAAACCTCAATATAATCCCCAAATCTCACTTTCCTTTCTAAAGAACACCAAACATAGAAAGGAAGTAATTTTACACTACCACATACACCTATAAAACATAAAGAATATGGGTGAAATCTTAAATACAGCCTACCTCATGCTCAGAGATAACTTCTCATCAAACAAAACCATTTATTCGAACTAAATTATCCTCGACCACTGAGATTAGGAACACCCTATAAAAATGGTTTTGAGCTTTGTATGGAGAAGAAACCATACACCAAGTATCTTCTAGAAAATTGAAGGAAAAGAAGTTGAAGACTTATCTGGAGATTTTATTTGCACTAAATGAAACAAAAATACCTAATACTCAGATTATAATAAGACCTAGAGGTGGAGGGGGCTACTGGTTTGTCACCCTATCTGTAGGGGGGAGAATAGGGTAGAAAATTGGGGGAGAAATAAATATGTCCTGGAGGGAAACTTGGTAATTTCTGAATTTTTAAGGGTCAAACGATTTAGCTACACGGTTTGAAAAACCATGCACCAACTATTAGGCTGCCTCTATCAAAGAGGTGTCACACCACATGATCTCCTTGAAGAACTCCCATGAAATTGAAAACTATATGGTGATAGTATGATAGCCGTTGTGTAGAAGGAGGTATAGCCACATAGTTTCCATGGCCAGGGGCTTGGTTACTACTAATCGTGCACCAACGATGTGTTTCTCACTATTTGGCATTATGTTGTCCTCTTTCATTTTCAAAACCCCCTAGAATCCCCCCAAAATACCATTACACATAATAACCACAACATTATCCAAAAAACTGATGTTTAAGACAAATTTAAACAAGGACACACCTTAACGAAATGTCGGGATCTTAAAACCCTCCCACTATATAACATATCATCGACGAGCTTCACCCCTAAGAATTATTGAGCCTTAAATACAAAATGAGCATACCACAGGCCCACCAATCAACCTTAATCTCCAAATTTTCCTCATAGACATGACCATTCCATAACAACACTTTGACCAAAGAAACTGTTCTACACCAAATACATTCTGTCCGCCATGATCCACAATCACAAACCTAATGTGCCTATAGGGACACAATAATATAAACTTATCATTATCATACTAAAATTAAAACGAAATGTTTGGGTAACATCATTGAAACACCACACAAAATGGGTTTCCTAAAAGGAACTACACTACCCTGGGAGATCCAATCGAAGCACCTCAGGCCTGATCCTCTCCACAAATCATGGCCCAAATCACATGGGGCCATCTTACCCACTTATTTCAAGGTTCTAATGGCAGAGCAGGCCTAAAATCATCCTAAGTAACATATAGTTTTTCATCAATGATCCCTTCAATTACACCGGTCTAAAAATCAATGCCCACAACTAGGTTACACATTATAATATTAAGAACATGACACACGTATAACATTCATCTAAAGGTTCCCAATTGGTCGACATCCATGCCAACTCCACCCACCCAAAAAATAACACCAAGATGGATTTTACCCAATCCCATAAATTCCAAAACACCGTTTGTGCTATTAAATGACCATTTACCCAATATGGTGCTCCCCGCCATATGAATTAGCTCACCGCCATCATCTTACAATGGTTGGAACCTCCACCAATGAATGTTCTACCAGAATCCTCAACTCAATATTCAAAACATACCATATCCATTTTCCAACTCACCACACCCAAACATCCATGGGAATTCCATCCAAATAGGGCTTCCTACTATGCCATAAAAACCACATGGAATGGAAATTCACACTCCATCCCTTTGCAGACAAAGAAAAACATGACCTCCCTCAAGTTCTTCTTAACTTATTTGACACACTTTACACTAGAACATTAAATAGAAGGTGACCAATACTTTCCACATCCTTTTAACTTAAGTCATACCACCATCTTATGACATGCCTACTAGAGTCATTCCCTGACATCTGGTGAATCTTTATCATCAGGGTATCCACTAATCTACATTAAATCATCGTGATCCATAGAACCCATCAACATTCCTAACCCAAACACCTATGTTATCCATAAATAAACTGAATAAAACATGGTCATTCCTCAAAACACATTTACATTCATGAAACAAAATCAGCTTCACTTTTGGCATGCCACTACTTCAGAGGACCTAAAATATCTTCACATTAAAATAAATTCTCATGTGACCCAAACACACCCGTTTGAATCCAATCCTGACATCCAATGAGGTTCTAATACCCATTCTCCATTACCATAATCGGTTTTTATAACTTATCTCACCCATTGACAACTCTTACCAAGCCATATCTGATTTCACTCAAAACCACCCTAACCTCAAAGACAATGCTAGGATCGATCAACTGCCACATCTAAGGCCCACATATCCTTACTCAAGAAACCTAAGCATGTACCTCACCAATTTTTTTTGAATCTCTATCCCACCACATCCACTCCATATCATTATCCACACATCAATGACTTATGTACCACTCCCTGACTTAGGAGTGTCGTTATCACAACATTCCTCGTGCAATTCAAACCACCATGGATCATACTTTGATCACAATATGAACATAAAAAATTGGTTGAGCCATATATATTCATCTAGAACATAAAAATATCACCAACCTCTACACGTTCCTAATTTCCAATAAATGTACTCATAGAATTCGTTGACCTTTGGTCCTTCTCAAGGACCTCACCCATAACCGATGGTGAACTTCCTAGCATCCAACTCCACATATATCCTTCCATGAATGTAACCTAGAAGAGGCCCCATATACAACTAAAAAACATTTAGGTATCTAGGTGTAATGTCAAAACTCTCTCAGCATACTAGGATGATGTTGTGATATTTGTCATGATATTCACTAGTTAAATGTATACTATGAAGTCATTTATAGACACCACCAAAAATATACATCACTTCCATCACAGACCACCAATATAATACCTTATAATACTAAAATCATCAGGATTAACTAATTGAAAATTTCACATAAACACTTAATCATCGTAACTAGAATGAAATTTCAAACCAAAACATAGCACTACCTCACTACCCTCTACCTTGTGGTCTTGACTTAACATTCTCTATGGCTCCATTTTCATCACCCCACCCATGTTCTTATAGCATAACCTTTTTGGTTTACATGGGAACAAAATGAACACCACACCAAACATGAAATTATACCACATAAGATATACATATCCTGAGCTAGTCCCAAAACAATTGCTCACGTTACTGACTATGCTGCCTGATCCTTCAGCCTCATTAGACTCAAGAATTTCTCAATGTCTCACCATAAACCAAACCATTCATACAACAAAACCCAAACACATGAACACCCTCACTAGAGGTTCCCTCTATAAAAAAAGTTTCCATACATTATTTGGTCACCCTTTCTTTGTACACCAAAAGTCATCATTTATTTCCATATCAAACACCGTAAAAAACACAGGGTCAGGTCTCCACACAATCCTACCCTTTACAAGAACATTTACAACCAAATTTAATGACTCAAGTGTTTCCCTGAGGTGATAACAAGGCATAACTATGAAATTAAACAAAAAATTGATGTTACCAACTGTGTATCAATTCCACCTCTGAAGCAACAACCTATGATTCATATTATAAGGAACCTTCAATACTAGGATAACCTCCATTGAGGATACCAACAATTTTCCCTAGAATTTTGACTCATAGATATAGCTCTAGTGAAATATCCAAAAACATTGAATTTTATAATTATCCCTCTTGGAAAAACCGACACTAGACATTACTCTATGTGTGCTACTATCAATTCCCCAAATGTTTGCATGTTCTTTATATACCTAAAGACACTCACTACCCGGCCAACCCCTCTTGTGGGCCACTGTTGAAGGTCAAATGGAAGAATCTCCCTGAAATAGAATCATAGCGAACAAAGTTCATTAGATCCCCCTCCGATCCATACACATCAAACCTAAAACAACTTGTTACAATGGGAAGAAATCATAATTTTGTTCCAAACACACTATGTTTACTTCAATAAGAAACCATTTACTCTAGGTCTCATACAAATGATACACGTACACATACATTGGAACCACGTTACGAACACCCACTCCATGGTCTATAGAAAAAATCTCAAGGTCTCAACGAACAAGAGTATCTACATCCACATTAATAGACATCATTTCACACTTCAAGGTCATAACATAATGAATGATACAATAAGAAATATTCCATTAAATGAAACATCCAAACCCATAAAGGTCTCAAATCCCATAAACCATGGTCCCAAAATACAGGCACTCTCACTACCCAAACCATGCATATATAGGGTCAACAAAAAACAGAAGAGATACCCATCATCGGTGTCCCAAAAAGTTTTATAAATTTTCCTATTTCCCTTATTAATTAAAATTTCCCATTTAAAACCCAAGGTTTTACACCTCAAAACACTGCATTTCAAAACCCAAGAATTTAAACATTCAAAAACTATTTTATGAAGAAAATATTTTAAAAATAAAAAATTTGATTAAATTCATATTTCAAAATATTTTCATTTATGAAAATTTCCAGGAGATATCAATAAGATTAAACCATCGGTATAAATCACACTACTAACATGTGAGTTCCAAAGAAAAATCAATCACCGGAGAGATATGGATAATATATCACTCAAATGTCCCTAGATTAACAGATGAACCCAAACACACTCTCTTTCCTTAATGTTCAAAGAGATAAAACCACATAAATAAATATCATCACATCCAAGTGCACCACTCGAGGTGGAAGTATCAACCAACTGTAAAAGAACAAAATAAAAAATCAATTCCTAAACCTAGAAACTTGGGTTTTACCTCATACATGGGGTTGTAGGAACCGAGATCCAAGCTCATTACTAAGCCCCAAAACGATCAGAGTCTCATATCTACCATGAACCAAATATTAAGAAAATATAAATGGCCTCTAATACCAATTTGTAACATCCCCATCCTAGTAGGCACTAAATATGCTCCCTGAGTCGAGTCAAAATAGGACATCAGGCATGCCTTACTATATGCCAGAGGCTACAGACGAATAGTGTGGGTCTAAAGGAATACATTGGGGAGCCAATACCCTCTTATCATTGTTACCCCATAGATGAAATAATATCAACAAATAAAAAAACCGATTGCAACCATAAATGGATATCATCAATCCAAGTCCCAAAAGTAGTCAAGCCACACATTCCACACAATATGATGGAATCACGACATGACAGACAATCATTTAAGTAGAGTCCCAAAATAAAAACTCCCAAAATACACCGAACATGAACCCAAGCCCCAATATGTTTCAGAAATCCCATGTTTCATCATTTCAACCTATGCACAACCAAATACCATGTCCATGTCCTGATCTTGTATCAGAAACAAGTAGCTTATATGCAGGTACCCAAGTTCCATGGAGTCCTGAGTATGGTGTGATTATAAATCAGTATGATTAAACTAATGGTGTATAATGGAATATATAGTCTATACATATTTGTATGTAAATAATAAAAGTGCACAAATAAACAATGCAACTAAATAAATATAAATGTGTCTCACATTTTAGAAACTAGAAAGTAACTATTTTAATATTTATGTTATCATGGGTTACCGAAATTACTAAAATATCTCTATAAACACCGAAAACATAATCCAATGAATACTGTTTTATAAACACATAATCATGCAGGAATTCACTAAGAATAATTTATCAATATACCTTGGAGCCTCAGTCTGATAATCAAGCCATGTCCATGCGTTTTGGATGCATGGGGCCTCAATCTAACATCAAAATCTACACCATGTACGTATTTCAAGAAGCATAAATCCTCAGTCTGATATCTCAACAATACAATAAATATCACCTAAAATGGAGCCTCAGTCCCAGTAATCTCATCAAAGACAACAGTTATGGTCATAGAGCCTCATTCTGACTTCTTAACTTATGCATAATATAGGTGGGGTTTAGAGTCTCACTCCAAACAAACCTATGGGTGTAAAAAATCTAGTCAATACCCCATATACCACAAATCCATTTTCACATGATTCTTTAACAATAACACAATTACCAAACACAAACCAAAACCATTAAAAACATTTATCATTGAAGATATTAACTCTGTATACATATCTGACTTACAAGGTATAACACATTAAAACATATACCATTTTTCCAAACACCCCCTTATGATATGACATCAACTATGTATGTTCATCATTTAGTTCAGTTCATAAACATGTTAACATTCCAACATAATCTTTGTGGATTTTATCTCACTAAACCATATATCATTTCAATTATTATGGTCCCAAAACACGTTTAAAACCATATCATGGCATAAAAACAATTCAAAAAAATCATAAAAAACATCTTGAAGCCCCCCTCTAAAACATGGGCCTTTCTTTTTGGAGAACTCAAACATGACCCAAGATAATAATATACATTTACCACCAAAAAATGGGTCCTTTAAATCATTTTCACAAAGGGGAACCATGTAATCATTTCAAATAATCATTTAAATATACTAAGAAAACCCCTTTTTTAAAACGTTTTAAGGTCAATTCCCCTTTTCAAACTTTTCCCACTTACAAAACATAATTTTCCATAATTGGAAACCATTAGTAAATAAAAATAAATCAAAAACACAACATTTAATCCATTTTAATATCAAAATAGGCACTTCTAAAAAAACCCATTTTTATATTTAACTTATTACATTAATATTTCCCATATTCCCTCTTATAATTCATCATCTATTCACTTTAACAATTGTCCTCTTTAAATTTTTACAATATTAGTTCAAAATCCATTAGGGTTTGGAATACTCCAAGGGTATCCCTATGTTTACTATAAAACACAGGAGGATCCAACATGGTTTGTAATGGGTATTACACATCAATATAAGGCACAAATCTCACTTTACTTACCCAAGAATGATAATCATAGTAAATTAATAAATTAAAACAACCACATACACTTATAAAACATCATGACTATGTGAAAAAGAATAAAGACCACATTTTTCATGCTTGGAGACAACTGATCATCCCAAAAACCCTTGATTCTAACTAAATCTGGCTTAATAACTAAGATGAGGAATGACTTTAGAAAATAAGGGTTTTAAGCTTCTGAAGAAGAGAAAACCAATTAAGAAATATCTTCTAAAAAATTAAAGGAAAAATATTCAAGGACTTGTCATGGTCTTTGATTAACACTAAATAACACTCCAAACACCTAAAAATAGAAGGAAAATAATCCATGTAGTAGGGGGATACTATTGCATCACCCTAGATATAGGGGGCTGAATGGAGAAAAAAACTGCGGGAATGACTTAAAAATTTCAAGGTAAAATGTGAATTTTCCACTTTTTAAGGGCTATGCGGTTTGGCCACACAGTTTGATAAACCGTGTGCTAAATAGGAATATCCCTCTATCCAAGAGGGGTAATACCACACAGTATCTTGGAAACAACAGTATGGTTTGGAAATCCATGTGGTAACTATGAAAAAAACTCCATCGAAAAGAAGTTTTGGCCAACAGTTTTCTTATCCAGATGCACAGTTAGTACTAACCATGCGGCAACCATGTGTTGCACACTATTTTCCCTCCTTCCTTATCCTTTCATGTCAAAAACCCCAAGGACGGCCACAAAACTTCCCATACACTCAAGAACCGATTAATTATCCAAATAAATATATGTGTAAAAAAATATTAACCATGGACGTACCATTATAAATGGTCGGGACCTTATATAAGTGTTTTTAGGTCTTCACAATTTCCTAAGGGTTTTCTTAGGGCTTTTAGGGTTTTTTATCTTTTAGGGAATTTAAGATATTTTTAGAATTTTTAGGGGGTTTTTTGGGTTTTTAGGGATTTCGAGGGGTTGTATGGTTTTTAAGGGGTTTTATGGTCTTTTTTAGAGTTTTAGGGGTTTTTTGTGTTTTTATGGGTTTGAAGAAATTATAAAATTTCTTAGGGGTTTAAAGGGTATTTATTGATTTTACTGGATTTTTATGGGTTTTAAGGGTTTAAAGGGTTTTATAGTATTATTGGTTTTTTGGAATTTAACTATATTTTTATGGATTTTTAAATTTTTTAATGGTTTTTATGGATTTAAGGGTTTATGTTCTTTAGGTGTGTTTAGTATTTCTAGCAATTTCATGTTTTCTAAGGATTTTAAGTGATTTTTTGTTTTTATTGTTTTCTTAGGTTTTTTTTATAGATTTTGTTTTTTTAATGTTTTTAGGGATTTTTAGGTATTATTTTATAATATTATCTGTTTTTTGGATTTTTATGGATTTTGTGGGTTTCTAGAGTATCTTGGTTTTTAAGGGTTTTAAGTGTTTTTTGGTTTTTATGGTTATCTTAGGGGTTTTCAGGGATTATACGGTTTTATGTTTTAATGAATTTTAAGGACATTTTAGGTGTTTTATGGGTTTTTAGTTTTTGTTGGGGTTTTTAGGTTTTTAGTGTTGGTAAAGGTTTTTGGGTTTTAGAGTTTTTATTGAGTTTTTACGGGTTTTATGGTTTTTTACAGTTTTTAGTGTTTTAGTGTTTAATTTTTTAAGATTTTGTAGTGCGGATATATGGGTTTTATGTTTTTTTATGATTTTTAAGGGTTTTATGGGTTTTAAGGGTCTTAAGGGTGTTTATGAATTTTATGGGTTTTATAGTATTTTTCATTTTAAAATTTTTTTATGGATTATTTGTTTTTTATGGTTTTTAGTGGTTTTATGGATTTTTAGGATATTTAGGATTCAAAGGGTTTTAAGGTGTTTAGTTTTTTAGGTTTTGAGGGGGTTTAAGTGTTTCTATGTTTTTATGGTTGTCATATAGTCTTCCAATGATTTAGGGTTTTTTTGTTTTTAGGGATTTTTTTAGGATTTTATAGTTTTGTTGGGTTTTTATGTTTTTTTATATTTTTATGGTATTTAGGTTTTTTATGTTGTTGATGTATTTTTGGGTTTGTAGTGTTTTTTGAGTTATTAGGTTTTTTTATCGTTTTTAGATCTTTTTAAAAAATTTAATGTTTTAATGGTTTAAACATATTTTAGTGGGGTTTTAGGTTTTTATAGGTTTTTGGGTTTTTGGTGTTTTTAGGGGGTTTTATAGTTTTTATGGTTTTTATGGATTTTGTGATTTTTAGGCTTTTTTTTGAGTTTTAGGGTTTTTAATGTTTTTAGCATTTTTAGTGTTTTTAGGGTTTTTAAGTCTTTTTATTTTTTTTGGTTTTCATTGGGTTTCTCTGGGTATTTATAGTTTTTTACATTTTTGGGGATTTTTATTGTTATTTAGAAATTTTATAGGTTTTTTGGGTTTTTTGGGATATTTAGAATTTTTACAGAATTTGGATTTTCAAAGTTTTTTTTTGTGTTTTTGGGGTTTTTTTTTATTTGTATGGGTTTTTAATGGGTTTTCAGCAGTTTTTGTTATTATTATGGGTTTTTATGATTTATATGGGTTTTAGGGATTCTAGGGATTTTTAAATATTTTTAGGGGTTTTTAAGGTTCTGGGGTTTTATGGGTTTTGGAGTTTTTTTGGGTTTTAAGGTTTTTAAGAGAGCTTATAATTTTGAGGGGTTTAATGGGGTTTTATTGTTATTAGTTATTTTTATGGGTTTTTAGAGTTTTTTAAAATTTTATAGTTTATGGTTTTTATGGTTTTTAGAGGTTTACGGTTTTCATATTTTTATGTTTCTGTGTGGTTTTATGTTTTTTTATGTTTTCAATGTTTTCTTGTTTGTTTTAAGAGTTTTTAATATTTCTTACATTTTAATGGATTTTTTGGATATTTATTATTTTTAGTGTTTTTATGGATTATGATTGTTTTTGTGGGTTTTTATAATTTTTTTGGGGATTTCGGGGGGTTTTTTTTTATTTTTAGAGTTTTTAATAATTTTTAGGGGTTTGAGGGTTTTTATAGTTTTTAGTTATTTTATGTTTTTTATGGGTTTTGGGGGGTTTTATGGTATTTAGAAGTTTTTATGGTTAGTATCACTTTTTAGGGTATTTTTAGGTATTTTTAGGGTTGCTAACATTTTTTTTAGATTTTATGTGTTTTAAGTGTTTTTGGATTTCGATGGTTTTGTTACATTTTTTTATATTTTCTAGGGTTTTTATTTTTTGGGGGGTTTTAGTGCCTTTTTAGTACATTTATTTTTTTAGTGGTTTTAGAGATTTTGAGGGTTTTCATGGTTATTAGGTTTTTTATATTTTTTAGTTTTTAAGGATTTTAGTGATTTTAGGTGTTTCTTATGGTTTTTTAGGATTTTTCATAGTTTTAGGTATTTTATATTCGAGTTCATTTTTTATTATTTAGGGGTTTATGGTTTTTAGAGTTTTTAGATAATTTGATTGTTTTAGGGGGTTTGTCTTTTTATGGGTTTTTTGGGTTTTAGGGTTATTTTGAGTTTTTTGTGGTTTAATGGATTTTATATTTTTTCAAAAGATTAGGTTTTTAAATTGTTTTCAGTGTTTTAGTACGATTTTATGTTTTTTATAGGTTTTATGGGTTTTAATGTTTTTATGATTTTTTATGTTTTTAGTGTATTTTAGGGTTTTTATCATTTTTTAGGTTTTTAGTGGTTTAATCGATTTTCAGGTTGCTATGGTTTTCTTAGGGGTTCTCAGGTTTTGTAGGTTATTAGGTATTTTTATGGCTAATTTATGAAATTTATGGGTTTTATGATTTTTATATATTTTGAGGGTTCGGGGGTTTTTATGGATTTTTTTGAGTTTTTTGAGTTTTTATCAGTTTTAGGGTATTTTAGAGTTTTATAATATTTTTAGGGGTTTAAAGAGTTTTTAGTTGGTTTTAATTTTTGTAAGGTTTTTTTATATGATTTTAGGTTTTTATGGTATTTATTGTTATTTCAGATTTTTTGGTATTTAGTGTTTTTAGTGTTTTTTGCGGTTTTGAGGTTTAATATTGTGTTTTGTTTTTGTATGTGTTTATGGTTTTCTTGGGTGATTGGAGGTTTTTATGTTTTTTAGGGTTTTTAGGAATATTATGGGTTTTTAGGGTTTATAGGGATTATGAGTATTGTTATGGTTTATCTGGGTTTTATCATATTTTAGGTTTTTAGGTTTTTTTAGAGATTTTTGGGGTTTTAATATTTTTCAAGTTTTTAACATTTTTGTGGTTTATAGGGTTTCTACAGTTCTTCGTGGTTTTTGGGTTTTAATTGTTTTTAGGATTCTTGTGGTTCTCTTTTTTTCTCATGGTTTTTAGTGGTTTTTACATTTATAGGGCTCCTGCTAGCCATCCAAGAGACCCGAGTTCAAAACTGGGTGGAGGCGAATTTCTGGGTACTGTAGTAGTACTGTAGTAGTACTGTAGCAGCCAAAACTATTCACCCGATTTGGGCCTTTGGGCCACCGGTTTGGGCCTACGGGTCTCTAGGGCCTTCGGGTCATCAATGGCCTTTGGGCCATAGGGCCTTTGGGACACGTAGACCATGGAGTAGCCCAGTTCACACAAAACATGCCCCAAAAGAGGATCAGAGAAACAGGAGTAGCATCCCCCAGATGTAGAGCTAACCAGATTGGAAGAATTTGATGGTATTACAGTTGCCATTGGGACCTGGCACCGTGAAGCTTTGTACAAGGAAATTCTATCCGATCAGCAATGCAAGGTGGGGAGCTAGGTGATCAATGATGCAAAAAGCTGGGGAGGGGCAGTTCAAGTGGGTTGGGCCTACGGGTCATGTATTGGGCATGGTATGCCTCTAGGCCTTCAGGTCATGTATTGCAGTTTTGTCGGGCCTTGTTCCATGGGCTTACGAGTCAGGTACGGGTTCCCCTTAAACCCTTAAAAGGGGTATTATCCATAATAAAAATAAAAAATAAGGTTTTTGGGCCATTCGAGCTACATTTATAGGGATTTTAAACGAATGTTTTACAATTTATATAAATTTTAGGGGTTTTATGGGTTTTATAGTATTTGGGTTTTTTAGAATTGTTATATGTTTTAGGGGTTTAAATGTTTTTTTATAGTATCCTTATTGGTTTTCATAGTTTTAATGTTTTTTATGTTTTTTGGATTTTTAGGGATTTTTATGGTTTTTAGGGTTTTTCGGAATTTTTAGGAATTTTTAGGGTTTTATGGTTTTCTTGTAGTTAGGAGGGTTTTTTGAGTTCATAAGTTTTTATGTGTATTTAGAGTTTTTAACATTTTTAGTGATTTAAAGTTGTTTTAGATTTTAAAGCGGTTTTAGGGGTTTTAATGGGGTTTAAGGTTTTTTTGGGGTTATTAAGGTTTTTAGGGGTTTTAAGGGTTCTTGGGTCTTTTTTGGTTTTTAGGGGTTTTTTGTTTTCTTAGGTTTTTTATGTTCTCTTAAGGGTTTTAGGGTTTTTCGAAAATAGGGATTTTTTGGGATTTTTTAGGGCATCATGGGGGTTTTGGGGGTTTTTGGTATTTTTATGTTTTTTTACTATTTTTAGGGTTTTAAGCGTTTTTTGGGTTTTTAAAGGTTTTATGTGTTGTTATTTTTTTAATAATTTCTTATGTCTTTTCATGGATTTTATGTTATTATGGATTGATTTTTGGGTTTTTCTAATTTTTATGGGTTTTTAGTGCTTTTATGGATTTTTAGGATTTTTATACTTTTAGAGCATTAGAAGTTTTTTTAGTTTTAATGGGGGTTTTTTTTTTGGGTTTTTATGTTTTTTAGTTTTTTTCACTTATTCAAGGGTTTAAAGTATTTTAGAGTCTTTATTTGTTTTTGTGTTTTTAGTTTTTTTAAGGTTTTTATGGGTTTTTATGTGTTTTACGATTTTTATGGATTTGTAGGTTTTTAAACATTTTTAGGTTGTTAGGGGTTTATATTGTTTTTTAGGTTTTTAATGTTTTCATAGCGATTTATGGGTTTTTTAGGATTTTGACATATTTAGGGATTTTTATGGTTTTATGGTTTTATTGTTTTTTTGTATTTTTAGTGATTTTGTCGGTTTTTCGGGGGTTTTATATTTTTTATAATTTTTTATGTTTTTAGGGGGTTTAATTGTATTTATATTTTTATGATTTAATGGTTTTCTTAGGGGTTTTCTAGGTTGTTAAAAAAAATTAGTTATTTTGTAGGTTTTTATGGATTTTTTGGTTCATTTGGGTTTTTGATGGTATTTTGGAAATTTTATGGATTTTATGGTTTTTTTAGATTTTTTTGTTCTTTTGAGTTTGTAGGGGTTTAAGTGGTTTTTCAGTTTCAATCTTTTTTAAAGGCCTAAAATTTTTTTGGGTTTTAGTTGGTTTAGGTTTTTTATTGGTTTTTAGTGTCTTAATGGTTTTTGGGGTTTTATGGTTTTTAGAGATTTTAAGGTTTTCATTGGCCTTTTATGTGTTCTATAATAATTTTATCATTTTTTAAGGTTGTAGGGGTTTTAAGTGTTTTTAGGTTTTATGTTTTTCTTAGTATTTTTCATGGTTATTTATTTTTTTAATTTTTTTAATTTTATATATATTTTTAGGGATTTTTTTGGTTTTTAGGATTTAGTTAGGTTGTTATTGATTTTGAGTGTTTTTAGTGGTCCTTATGTTACAAGGGTATTTAGTATTTTTAGAACTATCTTAAATTTTAGGGACATAAGTTTTATAGGTTTTTAAGTATTTCTTATGGGTTTACAAGGTTTTAAGGCATTTTTAAAATTCTATGGATTTCTAGGGATTTTTTACGATTTTTATGGTTTTTAGAGTTTTAGGAATTTTGAGGGGTTTTAGTAATTTTAGGGTTTTGTTTGTTTCTTTTTATATTTATGGGGTTTTTAGTTTTTTTTAATGTTTTAAATGGTTTAAATTTTTTATTGGGTTCAAATGGTTTTTAGGGATTTTTAGGGTTTTAAGGTTTTTAGGGGGTTTTTTGATTTTTTGGGGGTTAATGATATTCTGTTTTTTAGGTTTTTAATGTTTTATTTGGGTTTTTTAGGTATTAGGGGTTTTTATGTTTTTAATGTATTTTAGGGGTTTTGGGGAATTTTATAGTTTTTTGGGGTATTAAGTATTTTTAGTGTTTTAGGGTTTCTTGGGTTTTTAGGGTTTCTAGGGGTTTTAAGTGTTTTTAGGTTTTTATCTTTTTCATAGTTGGTTTTAGGGTCTTTAGGGGTTTTTACATTTTTAGGTGTTTTTAGGGATTTTTAATATTTCTCTGGTTTTTAAGGTTTAGAGGTATTTTGAGGGGTTTATGGTTTTTATGTTTTTTTAGTTTTTATGGTTTTTTTATTTTTTATGGTGTTATGGTTTTAAGAGTTTTTTAAAAAATTTAGGGGTTAAAGGGGTGTTTGAAATTTTATTTGGTTTTAGGTTTTTATGGTGTTTTATGGGTTTTAGGGGTTTTAATGGTTTTTTGTTGTTTTAGCGGCTTTAAGTGATTTTTGGTTTTTATGGTTTTCATAGGGTCTTTTGGGTTTTTAGCATCTTTTGAATCTTTAATGTTTTTTATGGTGTTTTCAGATGTTTATTATTTTTAAAGTATTTTTATTGATATTGAGGTTTTTAAGCGTTTTTAGTGTTTTTAGGATATTTTAGGTTTTTACGGGTTTTAGGTGTATTTTGGTTTTTTATGTTTTATAATACGTTTTAGGGTTTTTAATAGTTATAGTTTCTAGGTATTTTAGGGATTTTTTTGAATTATTATGGGTTTTAGGAGTTTTAGTGCAAGGAAGATGTGAGGGTCAGGCTATTCCTTACCCCCCCCCCCCCAAGTTATTAGAATAAATAGGGCAACAGACAGGAGAGGGGTGGGGTCAAAAGACACACACCCAAAATCCCTTAAACACCACAAACCCAAAAAAGTCAAGAACCGAAACAAAACTGAGCAAAAACACACAAAGGCCAAGCAACAACCACCACCATTATCCAACATTAACCAACATCCAGTAGCTCATAGCCAACCAACGACGAGGATCCAAACTCACAAAATCCATCATCCAGTACATTATCACCCAAAAAAATCCACTTCCAAGCACTAGCAGCAATAATCACCATCAATCCATTCATCTTTCAATAAATCACACCTAGTAGCACACCGAGAAACACATTTGCAACACCCGAAGGGAGGACAATATCCAAGACCACTCAAAAGAACCAATGACCAACATCCACATCAAATCACAACCAAACCAGCTACAAAACAGAAGAACATAGTCCAAAGTAGCATCCATAACGTAGCACATAACATTCCCTTAATTGATATTTTGAGGGGATACCAGCACCCATGACCAGAATCCAACCGAAGCACCGAAATCAGCATCCAACGCCACTCAACAAAACAAAAATCTAGCATCTGCAACGAATCACAACCAACACATCCACAGAACAAAAGACCACAGTCCAGTATAGAATCCATATTGCAATACAACGTAACAATCCCTTAAGAAACAACATGAAATATATCTGAAAGAGAGAAACCTAAATTAGAACCTTTATCTTTTGCACAAAACGATGCCAAGCCAATCTCATTCGCGCCTCCATCAGCCTCTGAGTAAAACTAAAAGCCTTGCCCTGGCTTCTTACAAGCCACCTGAAATGAAGTAGTGCAAGAAGCTGTGGATCCATCTTCATATTGACCCTTTGCATCCACCATAACCCGTCTCTAAGCCATAAGAACCAAAAATCCCCTTCAAAACTCAGATCAAGAAGCACGGGTCTGAGCGCAGGACCGTGCCCGCAACCACCAAGAAGTTGCAAATCCAACCGCACCCACCAATCCCCAAAAGGAAGCCTGGTCTCTACCAGATATGGAACTAGCCACCTCACCGACGATTGATATGGGTCCATCTGAACCTTTTAGTATATTTCTCCACACCATCGACGAGAGATGAGGCACCAAACTCCATTGGAGCCAAACATCCATGACCGAGCCCAGATCTGACAAACAGATCTGATGTCTGAGACAAGCACGCCACTTCCCAAATGTCTGGATGGCCAATGCACCCTTCATCCACCATTGTGAGACAAGGGAGACCATCTCAACCTCAAATATGGATCTATCATGGAGATTCACTTAGTCCTTTTAGTTTTTAGCGGTTTTATGGTTTTTAAGTTTTTAGGGGATGTATGTGTTTTTAGGTTTTTATAGTTTTCATAGGGTTTTTTATTTTTGTATTTTTTTTTATGTTTTTGGGGATTTATATCATTTTTTTATTATTTTTTGGGTTTTGTAGAGTTTTTAGGATTTTTAAGGATTTTGAGGGTTTTTAGGGTTTTTGCGGTTTTAGTGTTTTTAGGTTTTTTATTTATTTTACATGTTTTTTCGGTTTTTAATGTTTTTATGGGTTTTCAGGGGTTTTAAAGGTTTTTTAATTTTTAGTGGTTTTAGGGTTTTTTGGAATTTTATGGTTTGTAATTGTTTTAAGGATTTGGGGAGTTTTTAGTTTTTTAGTGGTTTTATGTTTTTTTAGTTTTTCGAGTTTTTTAGGGGGATTAAGGTGTTTTAGAGTATTTTAAAAAAATTATGGGTTTAAATTTTTATTAGAGTTTATTATGTTTTTAATATATTTTACATTTTTAGGGTTTTTAATGTTTTTACATGTTTTTAAGATTCTTAGGGTTTTTTGGGACTTCAGGGTCTTTTGTGGGTTTGTAGGGTTATTAGCTTTATTTTTGGTTTTCATGGGGATTAAGTGTTCTTAAATTTTTAATGTTTTATTTGGGTTTTTTTGGGTTTTAGAGTTTTTATATTTTTAGGAATTGTTTGGTTTTTTTAGGAATTTTATGGGTTTTAGTGTTTTTAAGGATTACGAGGGTTTTTAGGGTATTAGGGTTTTTTTTGTTTTTTAGAAATTTTTAGGTTATTTCATGGTTTCAATTCATCTTAATATTTTCTGTTTTTTAAGGTATTGTCAAGTGTTTTGAATTTTTTTATGTTTTTTGTGATATTTAGGGATTCATTAGGATTTTTAGGGGTTTTAGGGTTTATAGGGGTTTTGAGGGTTTTAGTTTTTTTAAGGTTATTAGTTTTTTTTGGTTTTTTCAGTTTTTTTGTTTTTAAGATTTTTATGTATTTTTAGAGTTGCCCAATGTTTTAAGAGTTTAATGTGTTTTTATAGTATCTAGTTTTTTTTAGGGTTTTTATGGTTTTTAGTGGTGCTTGTGGTTTTCAGGGTTTTAGAGCCCTTTTAGGTTATTTAGGTTTTTAGATTTTTTTATGTTTACATGGGTTTTAAGTGTTTTTAGGTTTTTAGGGTTTTCATTGGAGTTTTCAAGGTTTATTTGGGTTTTTTTATTTTTAGGGATATTTAGGGCAATTTTTGAATTTTTATTAGTTTTTAGGGATTTTAGAGTGTTTAGGGTTTGTATGGTTTTATGGGATTTTTGTGGTTTTAGGTTTTTTTTAGTTTTTAGGGTATTAATGTTGTTAATAATTTTCTAACATTTTAGGGATTTAAATGGGATTTTGAGGATTTAATAGTTTTTATGTTTTTATGTTTTTTTTGTATTTTTTGTTTTTTTATGATTTTTGGGATTTTTATGATATTTTAGGGTTTTTAGAATTTTCAGGGTTTTTAGGGGTTTTATGTGTTTTAGGGTTTCTATGGTTTTCTTATGGGTTTTTATGGTTTTTATGGTTTCTTACATTTTTAAGGATTTCTATGTATTTTTTTGGATTTTTATGGATTTTTATGTTTTTAGATTTTTGGGGTTTTTAGGGTTTTTAGGGTTTTTATCTTTTTATAATTTGAGGGTTTTTAGTTTTTTACATTTTGATGGATTTCGTAGGATATTTCTTGGTTTTTAGGGATTTTTAATATTTTAAAGGGTTTTAGGGTTTCTTGGGATTTTGATTTTTTTAGGGGCTTTAGGGGTTTTATGGTTTTTGGGGGTTTCATTTCATGTTGTTTATGGGTTTAAGGTTATTATAGATTTTGAATTTTTTTGGAATTTATCGATAATTAGAATTTTTAGTGGTTTTAGTCGTTATTAATTTTTAGGGTGTTTTTTGGTTTTTTGGGTTTTTTGGTCATTTTAGGGTTTTTATGTTTTTTAGGTATTTAGGAGTATAAATTGTTTGTTGGGGTTTTTAGTTTTTCATTGGTATTTTCTAGTATTTTATGATATTTTATGATTTCAGGGATTTTAACTTCATATTATGATTTTTATGGTATTTTACGATTTTTATAGATTTTGTGGGTTTTTAAGGTTTTATGGGTTTTAGGGTTTTGTAACATTTTTTATTTTTTAAAGGTTTTAATTTTTTTCATTTTTATGTTTTTCTCTTGATTTATCATTGGTTTTATGAATTTTTACATTTTTAGGTATTTTTAGGGGGGTTTTGGTTTATTTTGGTATTTTAAGATTTTTTGAGATTTTTTGGGGTTTTAGGGTTTTTATGGTTCTTTTTGGAAATTTTTGGGGTTTTTTATTTTTTAGGGTTTTTTGTATTTTTAGTTCTTTATTAGGTGTTCAATGAGGTTTTTTTGGTTTCTGGGGTTTTTCTACGCTTAATGGGTTTTAGGCTCTTTCTAATGTTTTTATGGATTTTACCATTTTTATAGTATTTTATTGGATTTTAAGTGATTTTAAGTTTTTAATATTTTTTAATTTGGGTTTATATGGTTTTCAGTGTATTTTATGTGTTTTTGAATTTTTATAGATTTTAAAATTTTTATGTGTTTTTAGGGATGTTGAGTGTTTTTAGTGTTTCGGTTTTTTAGTGTTATTTTCATTTTTAGGTTTTGTAAGTGTTTTTAGGTTATCAATGTTTTCTTAGGGGTTTTAGGGTATTCAAAATTTTTAGGGATTCTTCGATGTTTTAGGTTTTTTATGGTTCATTAGGGGTTTTTTGATTCATTAAGGGTATTTAGAGATTTTTTAGGGTTTTTAGGGTTTCAGAGTTTTTATGGTTTATTTGGGTTTTAATATTTTTTTGAGTTTTGTAGGGTTATTATTATTTTTAGAGTTTTTTAGGTTATTATTATTTTAAAGGGTTTTTAGGGGTTTATATTTTTTTATTGTTTTTTGTGTTTCTATGGTTTTTGTGGGTTATTAGGTTTCGAATGCTTTTTGGAGTTTTTTGAATTCTTAATGTTTAGGGTTTTTATTATTTTTTAGGTTTTTATGGTTTTTATTGTTTTATTATTTTAATAGTTTCCTCATATTTTTATGTGGTTTTTATATTTTAGGGTTTTTTATAGATTTTTATATTTGTATGAGTTTTTATGGTTTTTATGGATTTTTACAGTTTTTTGGGTTTTATGGTTTTTTGTGGTTTGCGTTTTTTAAAATTTTTTAGGATTTTTAATATTTTTAGAGTGTTTTTTTCATTTTTTAGGTTTTAATTTGTTTTTAGTGTTTTTAGTATCTATTTATGGGATTTTTGGATTTTTTTGGGGTTTTAAGGTTTTTATTGGTATTGTCATTTTTAGGTGTTTTAATGGGTTTTGGGGTCCTCTTAGGGGTTCTAAGATGTTTAGTGTTTTTAGGTTTTTAGGGTGTTTAAGCATTTCTACGGTTATAAGTTTTTCATATCAGTTTTTACGGGTTTTGGGGTTTTTTACAATTTTAGGGATTTTTAGGGATTTTAATTATTTTTAATGATTGAGAGAATTTATTGATTTTGATGTTTTAAGGGGTTTTACGGTTTTTTGTGGTTTTTAGGTTTTTTGTCCTTTTAAGTGGTTTTATTTGTTTTTTTTCTTTATAAGGATTTCTTTGGGGTTTGAAGGGCATTTAGTTAGTTTGTGGGTTTTTAAGTGTTTTATGTTTTTTAGGTTCTGGGTATTTAAAGGGTATTTAATTGTTATAGTGATTTTTAGGGGTTTTAGGGGTTTTTAAAGGTTTTAGGGGTTTTATGGTTTTCAGGGATGTAGGGTCCTTTTGGTTTTTTAGCATTTTTAGGACTTTTAGGTATTTTTATTGTTTTTTGGCATTTTAATATGTTCTTAGGGTTTTTCAAGGATTTTAGGTTTTTTTGAATTTTTAGTGATTTTAATGTTTTTAGAATTTTAATTGGATTTGAGGATTTTGGGGGTGTATTATGTTTTTTAGGGTTTTTTGCATTTTTTGGGGTTCATCGGATTTAAGTGATTTTTGGTTTTTAATCATTCCTTAGGTATTTTGGATTTTTTTATTATTCATTATGTTTTTATGTATTTTTAGTGATTTTTTATAGTTTTTATGGATTTTAGGGGTTTTAAGTATTTTGATGGATTTTAGGATTAATGGGTTTTAGGGTTTTTATCATTTTTTCGTATTTTATGGGTTTTATGTGTTTTAGGTTTTAATCGCTTTTTCAGGGCCTCTAGTGTTCTTTATTTTTTTAAGATTTTTTTTGGATTTTTATGATTTCTATGGTATTTTTGGGTTTTATGGATTTTTAGGATTTTTAGTGTTTTTAGATTGTTTATGTGATTTTTTGGTTTTAGGATTTTTTTTATTTTTTATGTTTTCAATGGTTTTTTATATTTTTGTAACACTTTTTTAGGTTTAAATTACTTTTTTATAGTTTTCACTATTGTATGATTTTTAGGTGTGTTTTTGTTTTTAAGTGGTTTTAGGGTTTTTTGTGTTTTTTGTTTTTAGAGGATTTAGGTTTTTTTATGATTTTATGGTTTTCTTAGGGGGTTTTAGGATTTTTATGTTTTTTTAGGGATTTTTTTCAAAATTTATATGGATTTTATGTTTTTTAGGGATTTAATGGGGGTTTAGGGTTTTAAGGGTTCTCAGAATTTTTGACGTTTTTGGGGGTTTTTAACTGTTTTTTGGTTTGTAAGGTTTTCTTAGGGGTTTTCTGGGTTTTTTGGATTTTTTAATTTTTTTGATATTTTTAGGTCTATTTTAGGATTTTTATATTTTTAGGGAATTTGAGGGTTTTTGGGGTGTTTTAGGATTTTAGGGATGTTATTGGTTTATTAGTGTTTTTTGAGTTGTTATGTTTTTAAGGTTTTTTATAGTGTTTAACAATTTTAGAGGTTTAATGCATTTTTTGAGTTTTTTTGTTGGTTTTTAGGATTTTTATTTGTTTTTAGGGATTTCATGGATTTTTATTGTTTTTAGGGCTATTAGGGGTTTTGGGTCTTTTAAGGGGTTTTAAAATTTTTTGTTGTTTAGGTGTTTAAAGTGTATTTTTGGTTTTTAAGGTTTTTTAGGGATTTTCATGGTTTTTAGAGTTTTTTTACATTATTAGGGATTTTTTTGGATTTTTATTGGGTTTTAGTGTTTTTATGGACTTTTAGGGTTTTAAAATAATTTTAAGGTTTTCTGTGTTTTTATGATTTTTATGGGATTTATGGGTTTTTTTGTTTTTTTATGTTTTCTTAGGGATTTTTAGTGTTTCAGGGTTTTAAAATTATTACAATTATTTAGCGATTCCTTAGGATTTTTATAGTTTTTCAGGGTTTTTAGTGATTTTGAGGGGTTTTAAGATTTTTCGTGGTTTTATCATTTTTATGTTTGTATTGAGTTTTAGTTTTTTACGGTTTTATGGTTTTCTTAGGGGTTTTGAGTGTTTTTAGGGTTTTATATGTTTTAGGGAATTTTAGTTTTTTTGTTTTTATGGAATTTATGGATTTTGAGGGGTTTTATGGGGTTTTATGTTTCTAAACTTTTTTTATTGTTTTTAGTATTTTGAGTTTCTTAGGGGCATTATGAGTCTTTAGGTATTAAAGGATCTGTTAGGCTTATTCATGTTTTTTTGGATTTTTAATTTTTTAAGTATTTTTAGGATTTTTAGTGATTTCTATATTTTTTAGGCGTTTTTTGGTCTTTGGGGTCTTACGGTCGTTTTTTGAATATTTTGGGGGTTTTTATATTTTTAGAGTTTTTATTATTTATATGGGTTTGAATGGTTTTTAGTGTTTTTTGTGGTTTCATGTTCTTATGGATTTTTAGGGGTTTTAACGTTTTAAGGGATTTTTATATTTTTCATATGTTTTTAGGGGTATTTTTATTTTATAGGTTTTATATCATTTTTTTGGGTTTTGAATATTTTATGTTATTTAAGGTTTTATTAGGGTTTTAAATGTTTTTTGAGTTGTTTTCATATTTTGGGATATTTAGGAATTTTAAAATAGTTTTCTGGGTTTTTTGGTTTGTTAAGGATTTTGAGGGTTTTGAGGGTTTTGAGGGGTTGGGGGGGGGTTAGTTTTTTAGGATATTTTTATTTTTTAGGGGGTTTGATGTTTTTTAGATTTTTTTTACTGTTTTTGGGGTTTTAGAGTTTTTAGTAGTTTTTTGGTTTTTATGGGCTTTTAAGCTTTTAGTGGTACTGGTGGGTTTTAGGTTTTTTTGGGAGGGGGGGTATTAGGGTTATTAGTGTTTTTATGTTTTTATGGGATTTACGTGTTTATAATATTTTATGGATTTCATAGGGCCTTTCAGGGTTTTTAGGGGTCTTTACATTAATGGTATATTTGGGAATTTTTAGGATTTTTATTGTTTTTGTGGTTTTTCTCAATTTTGAAGATTACTAGGGTTTTTAGAGTTGTTATAGATTTTTTTTGGTATTAGGGTTTCTTTAGTTATTTATTATTTTTAAGGGTTTTGGAGTTTTTTTAATGTTTTTTTGGGTGTTACATGTCTTTATAATTTTTAGAGGTTTTATAGGGGTTTTATGGGTTTTTTATTTTTATAGTTTTTATGGGTGTTTATGGTGTTAGGGATTTTAGGGTTTTAAGATATTGTTAGGGTTTTAGGGGTATTAACTGAATTTAGTTTTTACAGTTTTCCGAGTGGTTATCATGGGTTGTAGGGTTTTTTATGTTTTTTGGGATTTTTTTTGGATTTTTAGGATTTTTATGGTTATTAAAGTTTTTAGGGTTTTTATGGGTTTTAGGGTTTCGTGGATTTTTATGGTTTTTGGGTTTTTATGGGATTTTTGAGTTTTTTATGGTTTTAAGGTTTTTTCTAATTTTTAACGAGTTCTTAGGAGTTTAAAGAATTTTTATTATTTTTATTGAATTTTAGGGGTTTTTTAGGTACTTAAAATTTTAGGGGTTTTAAGGTTGTTAGGGTTTTTAGAGTGTTTAGGGTATTTAGGTTATTTCTGGTTTTTAGGGGTTGTAATTTTTTTAGTTTTTTATGTATTTCATAGGTATTTTAAGGGTTCTTTGGGTTTTTTAGGTTTTAAATTATTTTTAGGTCATTTTGTCTTTTTATGCTTTATTGGGTTTTCAGGGTTTTAGGGGGGGTTTTGAGGAATTTTTAGGGTTTTTAGGGTGTATGGTTTCTTGGGTATTTATGATTTTTTGACTTTTTGGGTTTTAATGGTTCTTATATTATTTAGAGGTTTTTAGTGGATTAAATGGTTTTGAGATTGTCAAGTGGTTTTTGGATTTTATTGGGTTTTTAAGCTTTTTGGGGGTTTCAGGGTCTTTTAGGGTTTTTGAGTTTTTATCAGTTTTTGGGTTCTTTTGGGGTTTTAGGTGATTTTGGTATTTTTAGTTTTTCTTACATGTTAGTAGAGTTTTCAGGTTTTTTATATTTTTAGGGAATTTTAGAGAATTTTAGGGGTTTTATAGTGTTTTAGGGGTTTTGAGGGGTTTTAGGGTTTTTTTTTGTTTTAGTGTTTTTAGGTTTTTTAGGATTTTAATTATTTCTTGGTTCTTAAGGTTTTCTTAGGGATTTTCATGGTTTTTTGGGGTTTTTTACATTTTTTGAATTTCTAGGGATTATTCTGAATTTTTCAAGTCCTATATGGTATTTATGGATTTTGAGGGGGTTTCATTGGTCTTTAAGGTTTTTATTGTATTTGGAATTTTAGGGGTTTTTTTGAGTTTTTATGTTCTTTATAGTTTTTATAGTTTTTTATCATTTTAGGGGTTTAATTGGTTTTTAGTTTTTTTAGTAGATTTTTGGGTCTGTATGGGTTTGAGGGGTTTTGTGGTTTTTAGGGGTTTAGGGGTTTTAGGGTTTTAGGATTTTTTTTTGGTTTTTTGTGTTTTTTGGGGTTTTAGTTTTTTATACATTTAAGGGTTTTACGTATTTTTATGTTTTTATGATATTCTATTGATTTTCACGATTTTTAGGCGTTTATGGTTTAGGGATTGTTTGTATTTTTATAGATTTTTTTATTTTGAGGTTTTGGGGGGATTAGAGTTTTTAAGGTTTCAAGGATTTTTAGGGTTTTTAGTGTTTTTTTGGTTTTTAGTGATTTTAAGTGTGATTAGTTTTTTAAGTTTTTATTTGGGTTTTTCATGGATTTTTCCATTTTAAGGTATTTTTTATTATTTTTATGGGTATTTATGTATTTTGAAGGTTTTTAGGGGTTTTATATTTTTTTGGGGGGGGAGGGGGTTTATGGATTTTGAGTTTTTTATGGTTTTGTGGTTTTTATTGGTTTTAATATTTTAAGGTTTTAAAGGGGTTTTAGAGTTATTAATCTTGTTTTAGTGGTTTATTGGTTTCTAGGGATTTTTACTTTAATTAGTGATTTTTATAGTTTTAGGTTTTTAAGTATTTTTTGGGTTTTTACTACTTTTTGGGTTTTAAGGTTTTCTTAGTTTTTAAGGTGTTTTATTGTATTTTATGATTTTATGGATTGGGGGGGGGGGTTCGGATATTTTATTATTTTTAGGGATTTTGGTATATTTTTATGTTTTAAGAGTGTTTAGTATTTTCAAGGGATTTTAGAGTTATTTTAGGTTTTTTTTAAATTTAAGTGTTTAACGGGGTTTCAGAGTTTTCAGTGGTTTTTAAGGTTTTTATGGGGTTTTATTGTATATTGGGTTTTTAGGGGTTTTGAAGGTTTCTGGGTTATTATGTTTTCCAGAGGATTTTCACTGTTTTAGGGGTTTTTACATTTTAAGAGATTTTAGGGCTCTTTTAAAATTTTTATAGTTTTTAGGGTTTTAATGGATTTTGAGGGTTTTAGAGTTTTTTATGGTTTTAAGGAATTTATGGTTTTGGGGTTTTAGGGTTTTTTTATTTTTTAGGGAATTTAATGTTTTTTGGATTTTTGTAGTGTTTTCATGGTTTAAAGGGATTTTATATTAATTTGTGGTTCTATAGGGTTTTTGAGGATTTTATGTTTTTAGGGATTTTTGGGTTTTTAGCATTTTTATACTTTTATGGGTATAATGATTTTTTAGGTTTTTAAGGAATTGATAGGAGGTTTTCAAGACATTCGTGGTTTTTTATGTTTTAGGGATTTTTGGGATATTTTAGGATATTTTTGATATTTTTAGATTTTTTGGGTTTTGATGGTTTTATGGTTTTTAGGTTTTTAGGAATTTTATGGTTTTTTTGTTTTGTGGGTTTATTTGTGGTTTTAGTCTTTTTATGTATTTTTAATGTTTTTATTTTTTTAGGGGTTTAAAGGATTTTTAGAGTTTTTAATGGGGTTTAAGGCTTTTATGAGTATTTATTGTTTAAGGGTTTTAGTGGTCTTATGGGTTTTTTGGTTTTTAGGGTTTTCAAGGTATTATCATTCCTAGGGTTTTTAGGGTCTTTATTGTTTTAGCATTCTTAGGGTTTTAAGTTGTTTTAATTTTCTTTTTGTTTTTAAGGTTTTCTTATTAGATTTCTCATTTTTTAGAGATTTTTAGGCTTTTTTAGTACATTTATTTTTTTTATGAATTCTGAGACTTTAAATGTTTTTAGTGTTTTAGGGGTTTTTTTAAATGTTATGGGTTTTTTCAGTTTTTTCAGTTTTTATGTTTTTTTAGAGTTTTTAAACATTTTTAGTTTTTTATAGTGTTTTTTGATTTTCTTTGTGGTTTTTAGGGGTTTTATGTATTTTTAAGGATTTAGTTTGTTTTATGGTTTTTAGAGGTTCTAAATGTTTTTAGGGACTTTTAGGGGTTTTAGGGTTTTATAATTTTTTTGTTTTTTTTGGAGTTTTTGTTATTTTTTGTTTTTTATGTTTTCATTGGATTTTAATGGTTTTTATAGTTTTTTATATTTTTAGGGATTTTTAGGTTTTTTCAAAATATAATGGCTATATTGGGTTTCTATGTAATTTGAGGGTTTTTAGGGTTTTGGGGGTTTTTATGGTCTTTTGTAGTTTTTATGAATTCTTGATTTTTATGGGTTTAAGTGTTTTTATAATTTTAAGGTTCTCTTAATATTTTTCATAGTTTTTTGGGTTTATTTAAATTTTAAGGTATTTTTTGGGATTTTCCATATATTTTTACAGTTTTTTGGGTTTTTAGGGATATTTAGGGTTTAGGGTTTTAGGGATTTTATGGATTAATAGGTTTTTGGTTTTTTTGATTTTTTTAGGTCTTTACTATTTTAGATTATTAATGTTTTCTAGGCTTTAAATAGATTTTAGAGTTTTTAGTAATTTTTGAGTTTTTTGGGTATCTGGTTTGTTTAGGTCTTATGGTTTTTTTATGGTATTTTTTGGTATTTTTTGGATTTTGTGGAATTTTTTAGGATTTTAGCGGTTTTTAGTGTTTTAACGTTCTAATTGTTTTCATCGGGTTTGGTAGGGTTTCTATTTTTTTATAATTTTTTTGGTATTTTCTTGTATTTTTTAGTATTTATATGGGTTTTAGTATTTTTAGGTATTTTGAGGGGTTTTAGAGTTTTTAGGTTTTTTATGGGTTTTAATTTTTTTTAGTTTTTATGGTTTTTAAGAGTTTTTATGTTTTAAGAATTTCATATTGGTTTTCTGGTATTTTTGGTTTGTTTAATTTTTTTTGAATTATTTAGTATTTTTATGGTTTTTAGTGATTTTTGGGATTTAGAGGGTTTTGTGGGTTTTTATGGTTTTTGGGGTTTAGGGTTTTGTTGAGTATTTTAGGGGTTTTATGGTTTTTATAGTTTTTTATATTTTATAAAAATTTGTGGGTTAAAATGTGGTCTTAGTGTTTTATGTGGTTTATGGTTTTTATAATTTTTAATTTTTTTATGTTTTTAGGGTTTTTATAGTTTTTAAGGGGTTTTAGGGTTTTAGGTCTTTTTTGGTTTTTTAGGGTTTCTAATGTTATTTAGTTTTTTAAGCGTACGAAGTTTTTTTTTTTGGTTTTTTAGTTTTCTTTAGAAAATTCAGGGTTTTTTGTTATCTTACATTTTTATATATTTTTAGGGGTGTTTATGATTTTTATGTTTTTTAGATTTTTGGGGGTTTAGAAGAAATTTTTTTTATGTGTTTTTGATTTTGAGAGGTGTTTTTAGGGATTTTATGGTATTTTTAATTTATATGGATTCTTAGGGATTTTTTAGTTTTTTATGGATTTTGAGATTCTAAGGGTTTTATGTGTTTTATGGTTTTAGGGTTTTTTTGGGTTCTAGGGGTTATTTTTGAGTTTTGTAGGATTTTATGGTGTTTAGTGTTTTTTTATCATTTTATGGGTTTACAGGTTTTTAATATTATTTAGTGTTTTTTTTAATGTTTTTAGGTTTTTTAAGGTTTTTATTGATCTTTATTGTTTTTAGGGATTTTGGGGATTTATGTTGATTTTAGGGTATTATTTTTTTTAATCATTTTTTATATATTTTAATCGATTTAAGTGTTTTCATTTTTTTAGTTTTTTCTTAGTTTTTTCAATATTTAGGTATTTTTACGTTTTTAGTGATTCTTTTGGACTTATTTGTGATTTTTATGGTCTTGAGGGGTTTTAGGCATTTGATTTTTTTTATGATTTTTAGAGTTTTTAGGATTTTTGTTATTTTTAAGGTTTTAGGGTGTTTCAGTTTTTTTATCCATTTAAGGTTTTATAATGGGTTTTTAGGATTTTTAGTGTTTTTATGTTTTTTGGGACTTTAAGGGTTTTTAAGATTTTTTTTTGTTTTTAGAGTTTTTATAGACTTTGAGGGGTTTAGGATTATTTAGGGGGTGTTTGGTTTTTGGATTTTTTGGATTTTTTTAGATGTTTAAAGGTTATTTAATTTTTTTAATGTTTTTATGTGTTTAAAGCATTTTTAGAGTTTTTAGTGGTTTTCTCGAATTTTATGGCCATTTAAGAATTTTCTGGTTTTTTTTTGTTTTTTAGTGTTTTTGTGTGTTTTTTGTGTTTTTATGTATTTTGTCATTTTTATGTGTTTTTAGGTTTTTCTGTTTTTATTAGGTTATTTCATGGTTTTTTGGGATTTTTTACATTTTTAGATATTTTTATGGATATATAAAGATTTTTTTGGTTTTAAGGATATTTGGGATTTTGAAGGGTTTTAGGGTTTTTTCTTGAGCTATTTAGCGTTGTAATGATTTTTTAGAGTTTTTTTAAAAAATTGAGGTGGGTAATGGGTTTTTATAGCATTTAGTAATTTTATGGGATATTAGGGTTTTACGGTTTTTAGGAGTTTTATGGTTTTTATGGTATTTTTAACATTTTTAGGGGTTGTAAAATTTCTATAGTTTTTAGGGGTTTTATGTGTTTTAAGGTTTTCTAATAGTGTATCCTGGTTTTTAGGAAATTTTATATTTTTATGGATTTTGAGGGCATTGGTCGGATTTTTATGCATTTTAAATTTTTAGGGTCTTGGTGTTTTTAGCGTTTTTAATGTTTGAAGGGTTTTTTATATTTTTTGAAGGTTTTTAAATTGTTAGGAATTTTATAAGTTTTTAGTTTCTTTATGGTTTTGTAGGGGTTTTCATGTATTTTAGGGTTTTTAGGTTTTTATGGAAATTTATGGATTATTTTGTATTTTTATTTTTTTGGGGGATTTTGAGGGTGTTTATGGTTTTTGGAGTTTTTAGTGATTTTTGTGTTTTCATCAATTTTAAGGTATTTTTCAGTTTTTAACATTTTTATAAGATTAAAGGATTCTTTTATTTTTAGCGTGTTTTAGGAAATTTATGATATTTTATGGTCATTATGGTTTTTAATCAGTTTTTAGGTTTTTAGGGTTTTTAGATTTATTTAATTTTTTTTACTTTTAAAGGTTTACATGATTTTAGGTTCATCATGGTTTCTTAAGGTTTTCATGGTTGTTAGGTTTTTTATGTTTTTATAGAGTTTTAGGGATATTTTATCATTTTAATGGGTTTTTCAGGAATTTTGGATTTTGAGGTTTTTAGTATTTTTAGGATTTTATGGTTTTTTTGGGTTTTAGGGTTTTTTTTATTTTTTAGGATTTTAAGTTTTTTATATTTTTTTGACATTATTAGTGGTTTAAAGGGTTTGAAGATAGTTTAGTGGTTTATTGGGGTTTTATGGGGTTTTAGGGATTTTAGCATTGTTTAGTTTTTAGGGGTTTTAATATTTTATATGTTTTTATGTTTTTCATAGAGGTTTTCGGGGTTTTTAGGGATTTTGTTTTACATTTGTATGGATTTTAGTGATTTTTAAAGATAATTATGGTTTTTATGTTTTTTGGTATTTTCAGTGTACTTTGGATTTTATGGATTCTTTGGGATTTTAAGGGGGTGTTTTTCATTTTTAGGGGGTTTATGGTTTATTAGAGTTTGTAATTTTTTTTAAAAATTTTAAAGCTTCAATGTGTTTTTTGAGTGTTTAGTGGTTTTTACAGTTTTTATGTATTAATATTTTTAATGATTTTTAGGGGGTTTATGGGCATTAGGCGTTTTATGGGTTTTAGGGATTTTATGGTTTTATGAATTTTTATGTTTTTAGAGGTTTTTAAGGTTTTCAATGGGGTTTTCATGGTTTTTAGTTGTTTTGTTCTATTTTTAGGTATTTTTAAAGATATTTATGGTCTATTTGGATTTTTATTTTTTAGGGTTTGAAGGGTTTTTAAGGCTTTGACTGTTTTTTAGGTTCTAAGGGTTTTATGTGTTTTTTAGTTCTCACGATTTTCGTTGTATTTTTTTGCGGTTTAGTTTTTTTATATTTTTATGGATTTTTAGGGATTTTTTGTGATTTTTATGGTTTTTAGGGTTTATACGGATGTTGTAGTTTTTTAGGGTTTTTGTTTTTTTGGGGGTTTAGTAGATTTTTTGAGTTTTTTGAGGTTTTAATGGGTTTTAGAATTTTTGATGGTTTTAAGGGATAAAGGGGTTTTAATGGGTTTTTATGGTTTTTAACTTTTTAGGAATTTTTTATGGTTTTTAGGATTTTAAGGGATTTCGCAGGTATTTTGGGGTTTTATCATTTTTTTTGGATTTTTAGAGTTTTTTGTTTTTTTGGATTGTTAGGTTTTCTAAGGGAGTTTTAGGGTTTTTAGTTTTGTCTATATTTTTATAAATTTTACGAAGTTTTAGGACTTTATGTGTTTTTAGGGTTTTTAGGGATTTTTATAGTTTTTAGGGATTTTTGTTTTTCTGGATTTTTTGGGGATTTTTTTTGAGTATTTAGGATTTCACAGTTTTTTAGAATTTTTTACATTTCAAGGGGTTCAAAGGGTTTTTCCATTTTTTTTAGTGGTTTGTTGTGTTTTTAGGGGTTTCATGGTTTTTTATGTATTTAAGGTTTTTACGGTTTTTAAGGTATTTAGGAATTTAGGTTTTTAGGGGTTTTATGTGTTTTTTAGGGTTTTAAGGTTTTGTTACGGGTTTTCAGGGTTTATAGGGGTTTTACGTTTTTAGGGATTATTATGGATTTTTAGTTTTTTTATGATTTTTAGTGTTTTCCATGATTTTGAGGGTTTTAGGATTTTAGGGTTCTTAGGGATTTTATGGTGCTTCGTGGTGTAGGGGGTTGGGTTTTTTTAGTGCTTCAGGGTTTTTATGGGTTAGTAGAGATTTTAACATTTTTTGAGGGTTTAATAGTATTTAGAGTTTTTAATGTATTTAATGTATTATGGCATTCCAGGGTTTTTCTGGATTTTACTGGTTTTTACTGGTTTTAAGGGGTTTTAAGGGTTGAATGAATATTTAGTTTTTTTAGGTTTTTAATGTTAATTAGTGGTTTATAAGGATTTTGAGGTTTTTTTACATTTTTAAGGATTCTTTGGATATTTTTAGGATTTTTATTCTTTTAGATTATTTTTGGATTTTGTGGGTTTTGAAGGTTTTTGGTTTTCTTTTGGAGTCTTAAGGATTTTTAGACTTTTTTATGGTATTATGGGTTCTAGAGTATTTTAACATTTCTATGGTTTGGAAGGTTTTTAGAATTTTTAATGGTTTTGATGGGATTTAGCCTTTTATGCTTTTTAGCATATTTTAATAGTTTTAGCGGTTTTAGTATATTTTAGTATTTTTAGTGTTTTTATGATTTTAGGGGCATTAAATATTTTTTAGATTTTGAGATTTTATTAGGTTTATAAGGTTTTTTACATTTTCTAATATTTTTAGGGTGTTTTATGATTTTTATTATTTTTAGGGATTTTGAATGTTTTTTTATTTTCTGGCTTTAAAGGTTTTTTTATTTTTTTATGGATTTAAATTTTTTTTAGAGTTTAAAATTTTTTTAGTTCATTAATGAGTTTTTATAGTATTTTGTGGTTTTTATGGTTTTTATGGGTTTTTAGGGGTTCTCATGGTTTTTAGGGGTTTTGTGGTTTTAATGTGTTTTTAGAAATTTTAGGGACATTTTTGTGGTTTTGGGGGTTTTAGGTTTTTTATAAATTTTTGGTTTTTATAGGTTTTTAGTGTTTTTAGGTTTTTAGGTTATTCATATGGGTTTATCATGTTTTTTGGGGTTTTTATGTTTTTTGGGATTTTTACACATTTTTTAGGAATTTATGGGTTTTAGGGTTTTAATTGTTTTAGGGTTTTTAGGATTTTTAGTGTCTTTTAGGTGTTCTGGGTATTTTAAGTGTTATTAGGTTTTTAGGATTTTGGGGGGTTTCAGGTATTTATGGTTTTTATGTTTTAGGGATGTTTTGGTAATTTTTAGGAATGTTGTGGGTTTTAAGAGTTCTAGTGAATCTGAATGTATTTAGGGTTCATAGGGATTTTATCATTTTTTGGGATTTTTGGGTTATTTTAGTTTTTTATAGGATTTCAGGGTTTTTTTATTATTTAAATTTTTAAGGGTTTATAGGGTTTTTAGATATTTATTAGGTTTTATGGGTTTTATATTTTTTTAGGGGTTGCACGGTTTTTAGGGGATTTAGGGTTTTTAGGGTTTTTACGGTTTTTTGGGGTTTTAGAATTTTTAGATTTTTATGGGTTTTAATTATCTTCAGGGTTTTTATGGATTTTTCTGTTTTTAATGTTTTTTGTGTTTATTAA
Source organism: Viscum album (assembly GCA_963277665.1). Taxonomy (NCBI): domain Eukaryota; kingdom Viridiplantae; phylum Streptophyta; class Magnoliopsida; order Santalales; family Viscaceae; genus Viscum; species Viscum album. Next base: position 231,184,779 of record OY728157.1, on the reverse strand, counting down.
ATTTTTAGGGGGTTTAAAGGGGTTTTAGGGTTTTTGTGGGTTTTCATGGTTTTTATGTTATTTAGGTTTTTGTAATGTTTCCAACAATATTTATCATTTTTCGGGGTATTAGGTTATTATTTGGGATTTTAGAATTTTTATTATTTTTGAGGTTTTAGATTATTTTATGGTTTTAAGGTTTTCTTTATGTTTTTTTAATGTTTTTGGATTTATTTTTTTAGGGTATTTAAGGAATTATTAAGGATTTTTATCATTTTTTAAATTTTTATGGATTTTGTGGTTTTTATTGTTTTTATTGTTTTTAGATTTTTTCAATTTTTTTATATTTTAGACGTTTTTAGTGTTTTTATGTTTTGTTATCATTCATATGAGTTTTTATTTTTTTAGGGATTTTGAGGATTTATTAGGATTTTTATGGGTTTTATGGTATTTATGGGTTTTGATGGGTTATATCATTTTTAAGGGGTTATGTGTTTTCAGGGTTTTTATGGTTTTAGAGGGTTTTAACATTTTTTGGGGTTTAAAGAATTTTTTTATTTAGTTTTATGGGGATTATGGGTGCTTACAATTTTTATGGTTTTAGGGGGTTTAGGGGTTTTATTTTCTTTTTACGGGTTTTTAGGGGGTTTAGAATTTTTCATGTTTTAGGGGTTTTACATGTCTTACTGTTTTAAGGTTTTCTTTGGGGTTTTCATCATTTCTAGTATTTTTATCTTTATATATTTTTTTTACGGATTTTAAAATATATTTATGTTATTTTAGTCTTTATGGTACTTTTTCATGTTTTTATAGTTTTAGGGTTTTAGGGTTTTTATCAATTTGAGGTTTTTAAGGGGGGTTTAGTGTTTTTTTATGTTTTTTAATCATTTGAGTGGTTCTTATATTTTTAGGGATATTAGGTATTTTTTTAGTATTTTAATGGTTTTTATGGTTTTTATGGATTTTGAAGGGTTTTATGGTTTTATGGTTTTTTTTATTTTTAAAGATTTTTTTTATGTTTTTAATGTCTTTGTATTTATTTAATAAAATTAGTTGTTTTAATTTCTTTTCATAGTTTTTAATGATTTTATAGGGGGTTTTTATATTGCAGTGCTTTATTATTGTTTTTTGGTTTTTTAGTGATTGTGGGGTTTTTACGATTTTAATCATAGTTAGATTTTTTAGAGGATTTATGTGTTTTTAGTTTTTTAAGATTTTATTTTAGTTGTTTTTTGATTTCTTATGTTTTTTGATTTTTTAGATATTATTTTTTAATTTTAAGGGTTTTATTGATTTTATGGATTTTGAGGGTTTTTAGGGCTTTTATGTCGTTTTGGGTTTTTAGGGTTTTTTCAAGTTTCTTATGGTTTTAATGGTTTTTAGAGTTTTCTAAAAAAATTAAGGGTTTAAATGATTTATATAGTATTATTTGTTTTTAGGTTTTTTGTGAGGTTTTAAGGTTTTTTAGGTTTTTATGGGATTTTTTTGGATTTAGTGCTTTTACGGTCTTTTATGGGTTTTAGGGTTTTAGTGATTATCTTACATTTTTAAGGTTATTCATAGGAGTTTTTTAGGTTATTATTACTTTTATGTTTTATAGTATTTTTACCATTTTTAGGATTATTATTCTATTTTATGATTAATAGAAATTTTGATAGTTTTTAGGTGTTTTTAGGGTTTTGAGCATTTTTAGATTTTTATGGTTTTAAGGGTTTTATGTGTTATTAGGTTATCAATGTTTTCTTAGGGTTTTATGGTTTCTATATATTTAGGTATTTTTTTGGGTTTTATGATTTTATGGTTGTTTATGATTTTTATGTATTTTGAGGGGTTTTAATGTTTTTTGGGGTTTATGGATTTTAAGGGGTTTTGTGGTTTTTTATGTTCTCTAGTTTTCTTAAGGTTTTTTATATATTTTTTATGTTTTAGATTTTTAAAGTGGTTTTATAGTTTTGAGTGGTTTTAGAGTTTTAATGGGGTTTTATGGTTTTTTATGTTTTTTACTGGGTTTATATTTTTTATGTATTTTTAAGGTATTTATGGTCTTTTTTAATACTTTATGTGTTTTTATCATTTTTTATGTTTTTATGGGTTTTTAGTGTTTTATAGTTTTTATGGTTTTCTTATGGGTTTTCAGTTTATTTGAGGTTTTTTATCTTTTTATGGATTTTAAGTTTTTTTATAATTTAAATATTTTTTTACAATATTTGTGGATTTTGATGGTTTTTAGGGTTTATTTGGGTTTTGGAATTTTTTTGGGTTTTTTTGGTTTTTTGGGGTTTTATATTTTTTGGATTTTAAAATATTTTTCTACTGTTTTATTTTTTTAGGTATTTTCATGGATTTTTAGGATTTATATGATTTTATGATATTTTTAGGATTGGGAGGGTTTTTAGTGTTTTTTAGGGGTTTAGGGTTTTTTTGGTTTTATGGGATTTTACAGTTTTTTTGGGTTTTTAATGTTTAATGGTTTTTATAGTTTGTTATCCTTTGTAGGAGTTTAAATGTTTTTAGATTTTTTTGTGGTTTTTAGAGTTTTTATTGGTCTTATGGTTTTTTTAGTTTCATACATTTTTATGGGTTTTAGGGATTTTATGGTATGTTTAGGGTTTTCAGTGATTTTATGGTTTTATGGGTTTTAAGTGTATTTAGAGTTTTAATTTTTTTTTAGTGTTTTTCATGTATTTTATGAGATTTTATGTTTATTTCATTTTTTTATTGTTATGTACTTTTAGAGTTTCTTGGTATTTTGAGGGGTTTTAGGGTTTTTATGGGTTTTTGTGGTCATTAGGGTTTTATGGGATTTAATTTTGTTTATATATTAAAGGTTTTTTGGGGGTTTTATTATTTTTAGGGGTTTAATGGATTTTAGGGAATTTTGGTGATTTTTTAGAATTTTTAAGGATTCTAAGGGATTTTTGAGGGTTTTGTGGTTTTTATGGTTTTCTTGACTTTTTAGTGTTTTTGAGTATTTAGGGTTTTGAATGTTTAATATAGTTTTTTTAACATTTTACGAGTTTTAATGGTTTTTAGAGTTTTTTATTATTACAATCGGTTTTATGGATTTTTTGGGTGTTTAATATTTGTGGGGGTTTTATGGGTTTAAGGTTTTTTATCATTTTTTGGTTTTATGGGGTTTTATGTTTTTTATGTCTTTAACTTTTTTCTTAGGTTTTTCATGAATTATAGCATTTTACGATTTTAGGTATTTTTCGGGACTTTTTAGGATTTTGAGTGTGTTAGTGATTTTGGTGGTTTTTATGGGTATTTCGGAATTTTTATGGGTTTTAATGTTTTTTGAATTTTTAAGGATTTAATGGTTATTAGAGTTTTTTTATTTTTTAGGTATTAATGTGTTTTTAGAGTGTTGGTTGGGTTTTTTATGGTTTGTATGTTTTTTAGGCGTTTTAAGGGTTATATGGGTATTTATGGTTTTTAGGGGGTTTAAGTGTTTTTATTGTTTGGGGGGGTTGGGTTTTTAGTGATTTTTGGTTTTTTGGGGCTTTATATGTTTTTATGATTTTAAGGGCTTATTATGGGTTTTTTGGTTTTATGGTTTTTTATGTTTTAATGGATTTTGATTTATTTTAGGGTTTTTATAGTTTAGTGTTTTTATGTTTTTTAGTGGTTTTTATTATTTATAGGTTTTTATTATTTGCTTAGGAATTTTCATTATTGGTTCTATGTGTGCTCGTGGGACCTAGTCAAGGGAGACCTTATGGAGATAATATATGATTTCTTCTGTGGAGAGAACCTCCTAGGCTTGGCCTATGATACACCACTAGTACTCATCCCCAAGATCAAGGATCCGTCACTATTGCTATAGTACTTATCCCTCATCATTTGAAACTTCTCTTACAATGTTCATGCTGCCATTATTAACTGAATACTATCAGTGCCTCTTTATCATTAGATTTTGGTGGAGAATTACGGCTTCATCAATTGTAGATCTATTTCAGGCACCATAACTCTGGCATAAAAAATAATAAAAAGGTCAAACATATAACTGTTTTTTCAAATACTATAATCAAATGAGATATGGAAAAATCCTTTGATATGCTCGAATGTAATTTTATCCTTACGTTCTTGGGTGCCTGGGATTTCCCTCTTGGTCCTTTGACCTTCTCTATAGGTGTTTCATCACAACATGGATCTCTATATCCTTCATGGGGAAGAATTAAATCTTCTTCAAATCAGTTCACGAGATCATACAAGGCGACCCTCTATCCATCAACCTATTTATATTCATATAGTACACCCTAAGTCACCTTCTTTACATGGACATGGATTCCAAGAAAATCCAACCTTTCCATATCTGGCATCAAGAAAGGAGGGTCTCTGATAATATTTTTTTAATGATACTATAAATATTATCAATGGGAGTAGGAGGTCAATTTGAGGAATCAAAAACACTCTAGAGGAATATTATCATTATAGTAGGATAGTTTGAAATGTGAGAAAAGTAGTTTTTTCTTTTCTCGTCGGGGGTACTGATGGGCATGTTAGTACAACAGAAAGAGATTTAGGAACCCAAATATGAGTATTAATGATAAAATATATAGGCACCATAATTACCCCAAATAAACGTCACATTCATCATTTAAATAAGGTGTTTGATAAGATCACTGAGAGAATAAATAACTAGATGAACCGTTTCATTTCCTTCGGTGGAAGAATAACCCTAGTCAACAGTGTACCCACCTCTATTTCTATGCACATATTATCTTCTCTCAAGGTTCCAAAGGAAGTTATCAAATGTATTGAAAAAAATATTGTATCTTTTATATGTGATGCTCACTCATATGGGAAACATCATTGGGAATCATGGGAAGGAATGGATAAACTAGAAAATGAATGTGGCATCAACATCAGGAGTATATTTGGTTAGATACTTTGCTCACAGAAAAATCTATCAGGGGTGGTGTAAGAAGGCCAAAAATTATGGGGAAGATTCATGACACAACAATATGGGAAGGACATGGAGGTTCCTAGAAAGAACATATATGACTTATGGAATTTTAATCATCTTCCTATGAAATTTCTACACACCCAACTCAGGGGATTGTAGGAAGGGGAAATATTTACTTTTGGCATGATTACTGGGCGGGTGTACGCCGCAGATTTTGAGGATTCTTAGTCTCGGATATGTATTTCAAGATTGAAAAAGATTACCCAAACCTCACCCATGAAGTTTTGAACGGGGTATAACATAACTTATTCAACCTCATAGAAATTTCACCTGACCACGACCTATGTGTTTTTATAGGTTATTCATATGGTACGCTCTCTGATAAAGATTATCAGTGTATGGAATCATCCCCCAACAAGCTCTAGAGATGGGAGATCTGGTATGGTACGAGGATGTTCCCAAAAAAATAAACTTTCTCATATGGATCATAAAGAACAAAAACATTACCATGTATGAATAGGTCAAGAACAATTGTATATATTTGGATTCATGATGTTTATATAGTACTGATTTCCCAGAAGAATCTTCCATGCACCTATTCTACAAATAGGAATGGAACTACACAATTTGGGAGGGTTTTGGAGACTTCACTACTCTTAATAATCAAATTTCAGTAGTTGGATCCTTCCATGAACTATGGTTCCATGGTGTATATAATAATAAAAATGAAAGGATTGCTTGAGCAGTGATATTAGTTATGAGATTCTAGACGATCTTGAAAGGTAGGAATAAAATGACGAATGAGGGAATCTCAAGTTTGAAGATGGATCTAGATCACAGGACAAGTAATTTACTAACTGATATGACTCAATATAACAAAAATTTGATTGATTCTCCCTATCTCAAACCAATTTTGTCTTAAATACCCCCTCTACCTTCAATCCCCTCTGATATTCATATAAGATGGATTTTATTGTCTCCGAATACTCTAGGGTTGAAGCTCAACATTGACGTCTCATGCAAGACAAGAATAATATGTTGGGGTAGTGTAGTTCAAGATACCATGGGGGATGTTATTATTGTTTCATTGTGTTATTTGGGAGTTGGTAATATCATCATATGGAGGCTTGGGCATTGCTGTTAGGACATTTCCTTTGTAGGAAAAAGTTAATAGATCTTTGTGCCTTGGAAACCAACTATCTATTTCTTTTTAACTCTACATGTGGCTTCTACCCCAACCTTTATTCTAATTCTTTTCTCATAAACAAGTGTAATAAGTATATCAACAATCAAATAGATGTTATTTAAACCTATCACAATGGAAAAACAATTGCATACTTCCTAGCATTGAATGCCTCTCAAGATGTACCAATCACATGCCTTTCCAGTTTCGATTTATTTTTCCTATATGAATGAACATAGTCTAAGGGGATGCCCCTAGACTTCATTATTTTAGTCCACCTTGAAATTGTTTGTTTCTATTATTCCCATTAATAAAATTTAAATAAATAAGTGATTACATGAATGTTTTTATAGTATTGTGTGGGTGACTATATCTTCTTTTTCATTTTTTTTGGTTTTAATGTTTTTGAAACCTTTTTAAATTTTTAGGGATTTAAAGGGATTTTATAGGTGTTAGTGGTTTTTAGGTTTTTATTGGTTTTTATGGATTTTAATGTATTTAATTTTTTTAGGGTTTTTGTAGTTTTAGTGGTTTTATGGCTTTTATGTGTTTTTATGTTATTATTGTTTAATTAGGGGTTTTCTAGGTTATTTGAGTTTTTTAATGATTTAGATATTTTTAAGGATTTTTAGGATTTTTATGGGTTTTTTTGGGTTTTTGTATTTTTTGTTTTTATAGGGTTTTTAGGTGATTTAGGGTTTTTACGGATTTCTATGGGTTTTTAGGGTTTTTTTATGTTTTTATGGTGTTTTTGGTTTTTAATGTTTTTTAAAATTTTATGGGTTTAAAGGGTTTTTAGTGGTTTTAGTGGGATTTTAGGATATTTATAGTATTGTATGGTTTTGGGGGTTATTTATGGGTTTTAGTGTTTTTAGGGTTTTTAGGGATTTTAAAATTTTTTAAGTTATAGGGGATTAATGTTTTTTTAGTTTTTTGTCTTTTTAGTTTTTTGAGGAATTCTTAGGTTATTTTTAGTGTTTTTATTTTTTTTTATTTTAGATATTTTTTATTAATTTTATGGTTTTTTGGGGATTTTTGGTTTTTTTTATTTTTTTAGGTTTTATGGTTTTTTTGAGTTTTGTAACATTTTTAAGGTTTAATGGTTTTTTATTTTATTTTTGGTTTTATGGTTTCTATTGATTTTTAATTTTCAATGAGTTTAGGGGTTTTAATAGTTTTTTATTTTTTAGTGTTTTTATGGTTTTAGGGCTATTTTTGTTTTTAGTTATTTATAGTTTTTTACGTTTTATTGTTTTCTTAGGATTTTTAAGTGGTTTTAAAGGTTTTTTAGTATTTTATGTTTTAGGGATTTTTTCATTTTTAGAATTTTTATGGTTTTATTTTTTTTAATTTAATGGGTTTTAGTGTTTTATTACTTTTTAGGGTTTTTTTTTTGATTTTTTAGGGTTTTATGGGTTTTTATAGTTTATTGATAGTTTTATAGGTCTTAAGAGTTTTTTAGTTTTTGGGTGGAATTTAAGATTTTATGGGTTTTATGGTTTTATGGTTTTTAGGGGTTTTTATGATTTTAGGAGTTTTTGTGTTATTAGGATAGTTTTCGGTTCTAGGGTTTTTTCATTTTTTAGGTTTTTTTGTTTTTAGGGGGTCTAAGTGTTTTTAGGCTTTTATGGTTTTGTAGTGGTTTTCAGGTTTTTTATGTATTAGATATTTTTATGGATTTTTTAGAATTTTTATGTGTTTTTATGGTTCTTAGGGATATTGAGGGTTTTAGGATTTTTAGAAATTTCATGGTTCTAGGGGTTATATGTTTCGTTTGGTATTTAAGTTTTTTTAGGTTTCATGGGATTTTTACGATTTTTAGGGTTTATTTAATATTTCTCTATATTTTATAATTTTTATGTATTTTTAGTGCTTTTATTGTCTTCATGGTTGTTTGGGGTTTTATTGATTTTTTAGTTGTTTTAATGTTTTTTAGATTTTTTAATGTTTCTAGAGGTTTAAGGGGTTTTAATTGTTTTAATGGGTTTTTAGGGTTTTATGGGGTTTTAGGGTTTTTTATGGTTTTTATAATTATTCATTGTCTTAGGGGGGTTTTAGGTTTTAGGGAATTTTTTGATTCTTTAGAATTTTTATGTTTTTAGGTGTTTTAAAAGATTTTGGGTTTTATTGGCTTTCCTAGTGGTTTTCATGGGTTTTACGGTTTTTTACATTTTAGGTATTTTTTGGGATTTTATGATTTTTTATCAATTTTTATGGTTTTAGAGATTTTGTGTTTTTTTGTGGGTTTTAGGGTTTTGATTGTTTTTTAGGGTTTTAGTGGTGTAGAGTTTTTCTTTGGTTTTTAGGCCTTTATTAGGGTTTTTTCAGAGTTTTATGTCTTTAGGGATTAAAGGAATGTTTTATGATTTTTATGGTCTTTTGTTATTTTTTTTTGTTTTTAGGGTTATTAAGGGGTTTAGAGATCTTATGGGGGTATTAGGGTATTTAGGTTATGTATTGTTTTTTGTGAATTTATATTTTTTTTTAGTTTTTTTTGGTTTTTAGGTTATTTATTATTTTTTTTACCATTTTAGGGGTTTAAAGAGGTTTTAGAGTTTTAGAGTGGTTTTAGTGTGTTTCTTGTTTCATAGCATTATTTGGATTTTAGGGGGTCTGATGGTTTTTTGGATTTTTTGGCTTTTTGAGTTTTTAGTCTTTCTAGGTATTAAATATTGAAAGTTTTTTTTTGTTTTTAAGGTTTTCTTAGGGGTTTTCAGGTTTTTATATGTTTTTATGTTTCTATGGGTGTTAATTATTTTCTAATATTTTTATTGGGTTTTAGGTTTTTGAAAATTTTGACGTATTTTGGTTTTGTAGGGTTTTATGGATTTTTTTTTGGGTTTTTAGGATTTTTTTGAGTATTTTAAGGATTTTTTATTATTTGAATTTTTAATTTTTTTTAGGGGTTTAATGGATGTTTATAGTTTTTTTAGGGGTTTTATGGGTTATTAATGTTTTTATAGTTTTAGGTTTATTATGGTCTTTAGGAGTTTTAGGGTTTTCAGGTTATTTTTTGGGTTTTAATAACATTTATGTTCATAGATTTTTTATGTGTTTTAAGGATTTTAAGGTTTTCTTAGGGGTTTTCATGGGTTTTAGAGGTTCTATGTTTTTTTTTTAAATTTTTATGATTATTTTATGTTTATGGATTTGAGGATTTTCGGGACTTTTGGGTTTTAGGTATTTTTTTGAGTTTCTAGGGTTTTAAGTGGTTAAGTGTTTTTTAATGTTTTTAGAGGGTTGAAGGGATTTTATAGTCTTTATTTATTTTTAAGGTAATATGGGTTTTTAGGGTTTTTATGATTTTTAGGGGGTTTATTGTTTGTAGAGGTTTTTACGACTTTTTTTTGGGTCTTTATTGTTTTTAGGTTATTTAGAGGGTTTTAGTGTTTTTAGGATAGTGATATTTTCATAAGGGTATTTAATGTTTTTAGTGGTTTTTATAATTTTTAGGATTTCTAAAGAATTTTGGATTTTTATATGTTTCTAGAGTTTTAGTGATTTTGAGAGTTTTAAGGATTTTTAGGGATTTTTGGAATTTTAGGGGTTTTTAGCTATTTTAGGGTTTTTAGGGGATTTAATTGTTTTTTGGTTTTTTAGGTTTTCATAGTTAATTTTAGGGTTTTATGGATTTTTTACATTTTTAAGGATATTAAGCGATGTTGTTTTTATGATTTTTGAGATTGTTAGATATTTTTGGGATTCTTAGGATTCTAAGGAATTTTTGGGTTTTTAGAGTTTTTAACATTTTAAGCATTTTAACGGGGTTTTATATTTTTTAGTAGCTTTTAGGGCATTTATTAGTTTTAATGGTTCTATGTTTTTTAGGCTTTTAGGTATTTTTTGGGAAATTAGGGTTTTTAGGGGTTTTAAAGCTTTAACTGTTTTGGGGGTTTTATGTGCTTTTAGTTTTCTAGTTTTCTTATAGTTTTATTGGATTTTTATGTATTTAGTTATTTTTTTGGAGTTTTTCATATTTTTATGAGTTTTTAGGGTTTTTAGTAATTTTGATGGGTTTTTATTGTATTTTTGAGTGTTTGAGGGATTTAATGGGGTTTTAGGGGATTTTATGTTTTAGGGATTTAATGACATTTTAGCGTTAATTTGGTATTTTTTGTATTTTAAGGTTTTTAGGATTAAATTTTTTCTTTTCATTTATAATATTTTTAGAATTTATTATGTTTTTTGGGATTTTATGTTTTTTTATGGTGTTTACGATTTTTAGGGAAGTTGAGGGTTTTTAGGGTTTTTTAGATTTTTAGTGATTTTTTGGGTTTTAGAGTTTTTTGGGTTTTTAACGTTTTTAGTGTTCTATATCATTTTCAGGTTCTTCAATGGCTTTTATAGTTCTAGTAATTTTTATGGTTGTTTTGGTTATTTATTGTTTTAGTGGGTTTTATAGGTTTCAGGGGTTTTTAGGCCTTTTGGGTTTTATGGTTTTTAACATTTTAGTTTTTTCTAGATATATGTATATTTATTTTTTTATTATTTTCATAAGTATTTTTCTAGGTTTTTGGGGTTTTTAACAATTTTTTGATTTTTAGGTTTTTTTAAATATTTTTATGGATTTTGAGGGTTTTCAGAGATTTTGAGGGTTTTATGATTTTTTTGAATTCTATCCTTTCTAGGTTTTTAGTGGTTTTATGTGTTTTAAGGATTTTAAATTTTTCTATTATTTTTTCAGGGATTTGGGATTTTTAACTATTTTAGGGAATTTTATCATTTTTAGGATTTTTTATCGTTTTACGGATTTGAATTATTTTAGGGAATTTTTTGTGGTTTTTTGGTTTTTTGATTTTTTGAGTGTTTTGGGTATTATGGTATTTTGTGTTTTTTTTACATTTACTTAGGTTAATAGAGTTTTTATAGTTTTTAATGGGGTTTTAGGGTTTTATGTGGTTTTAGTGTTTTTAGGGTTTTAGGGGTTTTGATGCCTTTTAAAGTCTTTTTAGGATTTTTTTTTGCATTTTTATCATTTTGAGGTCTTTAGGGGGTTTTATTTTTTTAGGGTTTTATGATTTGTATGGTATCAATGGGTTTTTATAGGAATTTTGAGATTTTTTAAGAGATTTTTAGGGATTTTGAGGGTTTTGTGAGTTTTTTTGGGATTTTAGATTTTTTAGGTTTTCGGGGTTTGATGGGTATTAATTTTTAAGGTTTTTTTTGGTTTTATGGGTTTTTTACAGTTTAGGGTTTTTTTGGGTTTTTAAGATTTTATATATTTTAGTATTTTTAGGGATTTGATTGTTTTTATAGTTTTTTAGATTTCTTAGGGTTTTATGGTTTTTTTATTTTATAGTATTTTTTGAGTTTTTACGGGTTTTAAGGTTTTTAAAATTTTTATATTTTTAGGGGCTTGAATGGTTTTGATACTATTTAGTGGATTTTATGGTTTTTTGGTGTTTTTATTTGTTTAGGGACTCTTATGGATATTTTAGTGTTTTTTAGGTTTTAGGGGTTTTTATATTTTTATTGATTTCTTAGGGGGTTTTCATTTTTTGTATGATTTTTAAGTAATTATTTATTTTAGTTTGTTTTTAATATTTTATGATTTTTAGGAATTTTAATCATTTTTTGGATGTTTTAGGTTTGTAGTGGTTTTAGGGTTTTTTGTATTTAGGTTTTTGGTGTACTTAGAGATTTTCGGTTTTTATGTATTTCTTTGGTATTTTTAGGATTTTTATGGTTTTGACATTTGTTTAGATATTTAATTATTTTTTAGGATGGTTATGGTTTTAATGTTTTTTAGAGATTTCCATTATTTTGAGGGATTTTTATGTTTTTTTGGGTTTTATTGATTTTTTGGGTTTTAGGGGTTTTTTATTTTTATGGGTTTTAGAGATTTTAATGTTTTAAGGGGTTTAAAGGGGGTTTTATAGTTTTTAGTGTGTGTTTTGGTATTTTTGGTTTTTTTGGTTTTTGGGTTTTTATGATTTTTAGATTTTCAAGGGGTTTTATGATCTTTTAGGTTATTAATGTTTTCTATGGGTTTTTCCTGGTCTTTAGGGGTTTTATGTATTACGGTTTTAGGATTTTATGGATTTTATGGGGTTTTAAGGTTCATATAGATTTTGAGAGTTTATGGTTTTTAGGTTTTTAGAGGTTCTTAGTGTTCTGATGTATTTAAGGTTTTCATAGGGTCTTCATGTTATTTTTTTTGTATTTCTTTGGGTTTTTGCGGATTTTTAAGAGTTCTTAGGGATTTTTAGGGTTTTAGGCTTTTATGGTTTTTTTGGGTTTTTTTAGGATTATAGGTGTTTTTGATTATTTAAGTTTATAATGGGTTTTAGATTTATTTTTTACATTTTTTTGGGTTTAAAGGGGTTTTTAGAGATTTTTGTGTTGTTTAGGTTTTTTTTTTGGGTTTTAGGGTTTTAGGGGCCTTTAGGGTTTTTTGTGTTTTTTTGTTTTTTAGGGGGTTTAATTTGTTTAGGTTATTATTGTTTTAGTAGGTGTTTTCATGGTATTTACGGTTTTTATTGTTTTTAGTGAATTACAAGACTTCTTTATGATTTTATGGATTTTTACTGCTTTTAGGGATGATGAGGGGTTTTAGGGGTTTATTTCATTTTTGGGTTTTATGGGGTTTTAAGTGTCTTAAATATTTTATAGGGGCTAAATGGTTTTGAGGGTTTTCTATGTTTTTATGATTTTTTTATATTGTTTAGTTTTTTTTGAGTTTTTTAGGGTATTTGGTATTTTGATGGGTTTTAGAGTATTTTGGTTTTTCTGTTGTTTGGGTTTTTAGATGTGTTTTTAATATTTAGTGGGTTTATGGTTTTTTATTGTTTTTAATATTTTTCAGGGTTTAAAATTTTTTATATTATTTAGTGGACTTTAGACTTTTAGGTGTTTTAGGGGTTTTTATGGTGTTTATGCATCTTTGTGGTTCTAAGGGGGTTTTACGATTTGAGGGTATTTTTAGGGGTTTTATGTATTTTTAGTTTTAAGGGATTCTTATTATTTTTCAGCATTTTAATGGTTTTTATGTACATAGGGTATTTAGAAATTTTTTAGGATGTTCACGATTTTTAGGATTTTTAGGCATTTGGAGTGTTTTTTTGGTTTTTAGTGTTTTAGTAGTTTTAGTATTTTTATGGGATTTATGTGTTTTTTAGTTTTTTATGGATTTCATAGGGTTTTCAGAATTTTTAATATTTTTAATATTTTAGCTACTTTTATCCAAATGGTAGGATTTTTAAAGGATTTTAGTGTTTTTATATATTATTTATTGTTTTTAGGGTTTCATGGTCTGTTTGTACTTTTATGGGTTTTTGTCTTTTTTTCGGGTTGTTAAGGTTTTCATTTTTTTAACATTTTAGGGTTTATAGTGTTTTATGGTTTTTAGTGGTTTTATGGGTTTTATGGGATTTTATTGTTTTTAGGGTTTTTTTGGTTTTAGGGTTTCAGTAGTTATTTTGGGTTGTTTAGGGTTTTTACCATTTTTAGGTTTTTAGGGGTTTTAATTTCATTCAGTTTTAAGGTTTTATTAGGTGTTTTCATGGTGTTTGGGTATTTTTATGTTTTTAGGGATACTTAGTGATTTTTATGATTTTTATGATTTTTATTTTTTTTAGTGTTTTTAGTGATTTTGATTGTCTTTAGGGTTTTTATAGTTCAGTGGGGTTTTAGGGTTTTTTTTGTGTTTTGAGTATTTTTATGGCATTTATAGTTTTTAATGTTTTTAGTGATTTAATGGAATTCATGTGTTATTTGTTGGATTTGGGGTTTTTACTAGTTTTATTGTTTTTTATTTTTTAGGGTTATTGTGGATTTTATGGGTTTTAGTTTTGTTATGATATTTTTAGGTTTATAGATTTTTTAGCCATTTTATAATTTTTGAGTATTTTTAGTTTTTTTAGTTTTTTAGGGGGTTTCAGGGTTTTTCCAATTTTTTACATTTCTAAGGATCTTTTGGAAATTTTATGATTTTTATGATTTTTTAGGAATTTTAGGGATTCTAAAGGTGATTAGGTTTTTATGTTTTTTACCATGTTAATGTTTTGTAAGGTTTTAAGTGTTTTTTAGTTTTATTGTTCTCTTAGGATTTTTTTTGTTTGTTATGGGTTTTTTCTTTTTAGGGAATTTTAGGGATATTGAAATTGTTTATGATTTCTAGGGGCTTTTACAGTTTTTTGGTTTTTTGTGGTTTTGGTATATGTTACATTTTTTTGTTTTAAGGGTTTTTAGAGGTTTTTTACCATTATTATGGGTTTGAAGTGTTATATATTTTTTATTGGGTTTTACAGTTTTACTATTTTTATTGTTTTTTAGGTTTTTCAGGGGTTTTATGGTTTTTAGGGTTTTTAGGGTTTTTATGGGATTTAGCATTTTTAGGGAATTCATGGGTCTTATGTGTTTTTAAGGAATTAAGGTTTTCTTAGGATTTTTTGGGTTTTGGGTTCTTTACCTTTTCTGGAATTTTTAGGGATTTTTTAGTTTGTTATTATTTTTAGGAATTTATGAGATTTAGTGTTTTTTAAGGTTTTAGGGTTTTTATGGGTTTGTTCTATATTTTTTGGGTTTCTTATTTTTATGGTGTTTATGTGTTTTTAATGTTTTTAACTTTGTTAGAGGTTTAAAGTGTTTTTCTAGTTTTTAGTGGGGTTTTATTTTTTATGTGTTTTAGGGTTCTTTACGGGTTTTATAGGTTTTATGGTTTATAATGGATTTCAATCTTTTTATAGATTTTTCTATTTTTAAACTTTTAGCAGTTTTTATTTTTTTTGTTTTTAATGTTTTCCTAAGGTTTTTATTGGTTATTTTGGATTCTTATACATTTTTAGTTTTTTAAATATTTTAGATTTTTTAATAATTTATTGGGCATCTAGGTATTCTAGGGGATTTTACTGGGTTTTGGGGTTTTTTTGGGTTTTAGGGAATTTTTTGGTTTTAGGCTTTTTTTGGATTTTTTTGGATTTTTTTGAGTTTTTTAATTATTCATGGGTTTAATTTTTTTTATAAATTTATATATTTATTGGGATTTTTGGGGGATTTAGTGTGTTTAATGGTTTTTTAGTTTTTAGGGTTTTTAGGATATGTGTTGTTTTTTAGTTTTTTATGTGTTTAATGTGTTTTATGGTTTTATTAAGATTTTTATGATTTTTATGAGTTTTTAAGGGTTGTATGGGATTTAGGGATTTTTTGATTATAGTGGTTTTGTGTCATTTAGTTGTTTTTGGGTTTTTTGGACTTCTTAGAGTTTTTCATTTTTTTATGTTTTTAAGGTCATCTTAGTATTACTAATATTTTTAAGAGTTTATCTTTTTTAGGGATTTTTAGGGATTTTTTTCGTATTTTTAGGATTTTAAATAGTTTTTATGGAATTTGAGGATGTTTTGGGTTTTATGGTTTTGTTAGGGATTTTAAGTGTTTTACAGGGTTTTAGTGTTTTTTGGGTTTTTAGGGTTTAATTTGGTTTTTATTGTTTTTAACATTTTTAAGGGTTCAAAGGGTTTTTAGTGAATTTTTTGTGTTTTTATTAGTTTTTAAGGTTTTATTGTTGTTAGGGGTGTTTATAGTCCTTAGAGGGTTTGGGGGGGGGGGTTATTGTCTTTTAGGGTTTTCATCATTTTTTGTATTCTAGGTGTTTTATGTATTTTTAGGGTTTTAAGGTTTTATAATGGGTTTTTATGGTTTTTATGGTTTTTTATATATTTAGGGATTTTAGGGATTGGTTATAATTTTTATGGTTTTTAGTTTTTTAGGGTTTTTTTGGTATTTTGAGGGGTTTTAGGGTTTTCATGAATTTTATATAATTAAGAGATTTCTATGTTTTTTATATTTTTTAGTTTATTCAGGGATTTTTACTATTTTTAGGGAGTTATAAGGTTTTTATTGATTTGGGGGTTTTAGGGTTTTAATGTTTTATGGGGGGACTCTGGGGTTTTTGAATTTTTACTGTTGTAATGGATCTTATTTTTTTATTATTATTTTTAGCAGTTTAATTTTTTTTTATATTTTCACTGATTTTATTGATTTTTAGGGTGTT
The DNA here is from genome assembly GCA_963277665.1 of Viscum album. Taxonomy (NCBI): domain Eukaryota; kingdom Viridiplantae; phylum Streptophyta; class Magnoliopsida; order Santalales; family Viscaceae; genus Viscum; species Viscum album. The sequence goes on along the minus strand of OY728157.1, from coordinate 231,168,717 downwards.
TATGGTTTATAGGGGTTTTATAAATTTTTTGGTAGTTTTTGTTTTTAGAGTTTTACAGGTTTTATAGTTTTTTAGGGGTTTTAGGGTAAGGACGGTGCGAGGACAGGATATTCCTGGCCCACCAAAATTTATTAAAAGAACAGAAATGTTGGCAAGGGCGGGGTGGGGCCCCCAAGCGCGGTCTCGGAAGATCGTCTAGCTTGGTGTTAGATGTAGCCGCTCTTGTCGACAAGGTGGTGGGAAGGTTTTTCATTTTAGATCGGCCCCTTCTCTATCAATGGTGCAACTACTCTCAATGACATCATCCAATCTAAGTTTACGATGGTCACTTTGGTTTTACAATGGTGAATGTTGGGTGCGACAGGATTTCAGACGACAGGGAAATGACGTGCCTGGCCCGAAACATAGATTTGTTGGTCAGATCTGGGTTTGGTCTTGCCTGTTCAGATCTCTTGAAGTTTGGTGCTTCAATTCTGATCGATGGTGTGGCGAGACTTTCTGGCGGCTTCGTTTGGGTGGGATTTGGCCTCGCATCACAGCAAGGTGGGTGCGGTGGGTTTTGCATCATATTGGTGGCGGTGTGTATAGTCTTGCGCTCATACATGTGCATCACGTCCGAAGCTGAGGAGAGGCTTGCTGGTTTTTATGGCATCAAGACGGGTTATGGTGTATGAAGAGGGAGAAGAAATAGGTTTTTTTTCTGGTTCCTCAGCTTTTCCATTGGGTCTTGCTGCTAATAAAGGTCTGGTCAATTTGTGTTGCGTTCTTTTTGATATTTTGGATTATGGACTTCTGAGTTATGGTCGATCGGCTATGAGTCATTTCTGTTGTCAAATGTTGTGTTCATGGAGTGGGTGATGGGGAATGGGATTGGGCATGGGTGCTGGTGGTCTTGTGTTTCTTCTATGCTGGGATGTTGGAAGTTGACTGGTCGGGAGGAGATGGTAGCTGGAATCTGATTGGCTGGGTGATGATCGTTGCTTGTTGTCGGGTTTGCTGTGAGTTGCTGCTAATGCTGGTTGATGGTCTTAGGGTGAGATGTTGGGCACTGTATGGACTTTTAGCATGAATATTTTGTAGCTAGAGGAGCTTTATGGATTTGGGTCTAAACAAGGTGGCATGGGTACTATGAATTGGTTCTAGGCATGGGTGCTGGTGGACATGGGTTTCTGAATGTTTTGCTGGATGTGATATGCATGAAGTTGGCTCGCGAAGAGATGCTGGTTGTGGGATACTGAGTTGTTGGGCGCTAGTTGTTGTTTGGAAAGGTACTGTTGAAGGAGGTTTTGACTGCCATCTGTGCTGCGGGTGGCTGGTTTTTTCGTAGTTCTATTTATGTCCTCTTGTTGTTCGTGGTGATGAATATTGATGAAGTTACTGCTTATGGTTATGGTGTTGCCAGATGCTGGTTGCTAATTGCTGATTGGCTGGGAGTTGATGATGGGGACATTTTTTATTTTTCTTCTTTGTTTGGATTTTGTGTGCTTTTTCTTTTTTGTTTTGTGGTGGTTAAGGTTCTTCGGGTGTGGGTCGTTCGACCCCTTCCCTCCCTTGTCTGTTGCGTCTTTGTTTTCTAATAAATTTGGGGGGGGGGGGGTCGAGAATATCCTGACCCCTGCAACTTCCATACCATTAAAACCCATAAAAACCCTAATAAACCTCTAAAAACTATAAAAACTCATTAAACAACTGAAAGTGTTAGAAAATATAAAAAAACCTAAAACTTAAATATCTCAAAAAAACAAAAAAAACCCAAAAAAACATAAATACCCAAAAAACATTAAAAAACTATAAAAACACTAAAACTCCTAAAAATCCCTAAAAGTCTCTAAAAATATAAAAAATACTTATAACCCTAAAAACCCAAAATAAACCCATAAAAAACTAAAAACAGTTAAAAACACTAAAATCCTCAAAATTATAAATACCAAAAAAACCTGGAACCCCTAAAGCCCCTAAAACCATCAAAATACCTAAAAATCCTAACAAACCATAAAAATCCTAAAACACCCATGAAAATCCCTAAAATATTAAAAAACCTGCAAAATCATAAGAAAATCGTAAAAATATATAAACAATTCAAGCCTCTGAAAACATAAAAAAATGACTTAAAACCCTAAGAATCCCTAAAAATACTAAAAACCAAAAAACCCCTAAAAACATAAAAACCCTAAAAACCCATAAAAACCCTAAAACTACAAAAAAACTCTAAAAACCCTTTAAATCACTATTTTTTAAAAAAAAACAATAAAAACCCAAAAAAACACAACACCCCCCCCCCAACACAAAAAACCATAATACCCCTAAAACCCCTAAAAACCCAAAAAACCTAAAAGTCCTTAAAAAGAATAAAAATACCAAAAAACTCTTAACTCCCTAAAAAACACTAAAACCCTAAAAATACATAAGGAAAACATAAAAACCTCAAAACAATTCAATCCCCTAAAACCTAAAAAACTCTAAAAACCCTAAAAACCCCTCAAAATCCGTAAAAACACTAAAAACCATGAAAATCCAAAGAAAGAAGATATAAACCATAAACCCCCTAAAAATAACACAAAACCCCCACTAAACCATAAAAACCCTAAAAACATTTAAAACCCATAAAAACCTAAAAACCCTAAAAGAACTGAAGACTCTAAAACCCATAAAAATTGTAAAAAACCAAAAAAACATTAAAATCCTAAAAAAAACAGAAAATACATAAAACCACTACAAACTATTAAAATCCCTAAAAACCCTAAAACACTATAAAAAATCCATAAGAATCCCTAAATGATAAAAATACCTTAAAACCCTGAATACACTTAAGAAAACTATACAAACCTATAAATAGTTAAACACCCTAAAGACCCAAAAACTGCTAAAAACCATTAAAAACCCAAAAACCCAAAATTCCTAAAAAATTATAAAAATACATGGAAACATAAAACCCCCTAAAACCCAAAAAAACCATAGACAACCGTAAAAACCTAAAAACACATAAAACCCATAAAAATGAAAAAAAACAAAAAAAATAAAAAAAACCCCAAAAATCAAAAAACCCCTAAAACACCACAAAAAACTCTAAAAACAGTTAAACCATTAAAAAAATTAAAAAAATCTAAAAACCATAAAACCCCTAAAAACGATGGGTGAGTTGGTTCAAGGCGGTGGCGTCCCGTCGTTGAGGTTCCGGGTTCGAGTCCTCCAAAGGCAACGTGCACCATACGCCAGCGATCCTCTCGCCCCCTCAACTCCATGTGGAACTGGCCCAAGCCCACGGTTGGCCACCTTGGGCCTAGCTGATGACGTGCGACTGGAGGTGGGGTAAGGCCACCTCAATACCCCCTAAACCGACTAACATGTTTAAAAAAAGAAAAAAAAGAAAAAAATGACGCCGCTCTCTCCTGGGCTCCCCCGCTCGATGCGGCGATTTCCAAGGTTCCCTCTTAGAATCCTTCTCTCCGGATTTGTGGATTGCTTCCCGATCAAGCTTTGTGATGTGGATGGAGTTCATAGGCTTTCTTCCCGGGTGCGATGGTGGAAGACAAGGCAGATTCTTGATGGTCGTGGGATCTGGAGGGTTGCGACGGGGATTGGCGATGACGGTTGGGTCTGGTTTTCACATGGTTTCGGACCTGCTTTGATTGATTTGGGCATCCCTCTTCCTCGGTCGCTGTCTTTGTTGCTCTAGGGTGGTAGTGTTTATGGTTTCTTAGTGGTTTGGGTGAAGTCTATGAGGTCGATGATGAAGTCAACCTTACCTCCAGATTTGATTTTCCGATGGCTTTGCTTTGAATCTCTATTTCACTGCTCGTCCCTGTTGGTGCTTCGTTCTCAGCGCCGGTCTGCTCTGGTGGAGCTCTTATGTCTGAATAAGGTGGTCATATCCTCTTGGTATAAGGCTACGAAGAAGATATAGCAGTGTGGTGCGAGTAAGACAAATATGGAATCTGCATCTAGGGTTTCAAGATCTGTGGATCTGACAGTGGCGGTCCTCAATCGGGGAGGCAAGGTTTGTTTTCGACTTGCTTCTTTTCTTGCTGCTGTCGATCTTTGGGATTTTTGCATCATGTTGGATGCTATGTTGGACTTTGTAGGTGCTTTGTGTGTTCTTGTTAGCCTCCATAGTGATGATTCTTGGTTTGGTTGTGATTCATTGTTGCTCCTGGATCATGAGCTTGTTGCAAGACGTGATTGCTAGATTGTCATGTGATTTTCTGTGGAATGGTCCTTCTTTTGGCTGCTGGTGAGTCATTTACACTGGTTTTTCTGTTGGGTGCAACTTGATGGAATTTTGGATATATTATGGCTGAGATGTGTCAATGTTCTTGTTCCTGCTTCAGTTGGCGGGGGTTCTGGAAATGGGTATGCTGGAAAATGCTAGTGTATTATGGTTCCTGTCTTTGGTTCTGTGTTGTTGGCTATGGATCTGACTGGCGTGGAGGTGTCGGCTGCTGTGGAGGCTGGTGTTTTTGGTGCTGGTGGTTTGCTGTTGTTGGCTTTGAGTCTCTTTTATGGGAATTGTTTGGGTTCTGGAAGGTGTACTGCTGGTCTCTGGTTGCTGCATAGCTGAGAAGTGCGGAAGGGATGTCTCTCTATGAATCTGCTTGCTGGTTTCTTGTTGTTGTTTCGCTGGGAGGTGCTGGATGCTGGTTGATGTTGGATGATGGTGGTGGCTACTTGGTTGTGTTTTTTTTCTTTTTTTCTTTTTCTTTTTTTATTTTCTTTTTTTGCATGAGTTGTAAGGGGTTTTGGGTGTGGGTCGTTTGACCCCTCCCCTCCCTTGTCTATTGTGTCTCTTTTTCTTTGATAATAAAATTGGGGGGGCCGGAAATAGCCTGACCCTCCCATCTTCCTTTCCCTAAAAACAAAATAAAAACAAAAAAACATAGAATCCCTCAATACCCTAAAAACCAACAAAATCCCTAAAATCTCTAAAAACCATAAATATCATTAAAATTCCATAAAAATATATTAAAACCCAAAAACACTAATAACCACTAATAAATCCTTAAAAATTTAAACAGCACTTAAAACCCCTAAAACCATAAAAATACTCAAAAATAAAATAACCCTAAAGATCCCTAAAAAACCATCAAAATACCTAAAAAACCTAAATGCATAAAAATCCTAAAATATCCAATAACATCAATAAAATATAATAATCCCTGAAAACTTTAAATCCCCTAAGAAAAATATAAAAACCTAAAAAACCTTAAAACCCCTAAAAACCTAAAAAAAATACTAAATCCATAAAAGACCCAAAAAACACTAAAAACACCAAAAATCCATAAAACCCCCGAGAAACCTTAAAAAACCCTAAAACCCAATCAAACCCTAAAAATTACTATCATTTTAAAACCCGTTAAAGATAATAAAAATATTAAAAACTATAAACACTTATAAAACCATGAAAAAATAAAAACAATAAAATCCAAAAGAAAACTAAAAAACTCTTCAAAACCATAAAACCCCCTAAAACCCCTCAAAACCCATAAAAACACTAAAAATCATAAAAATCTTAAAAAATACATTAAAATTCCTAAAAATTTAAAAACTCATAAAAACCTAAAAACTTTAAGAAAATAATAACAACATAAATATTTAAAATCTGAAAAATCAAAGAAATGATAAAAACCATATAACCCCTAAACCCCCTGAAAATCCCTAAAAACTCTAAAACCCCTCCAAAATCCTAAGAGAGCCCTAAAAATCCTTAAAAACGTAAAATCCTTGAAAACCCCTTGAAAAACCTAATAAAAAAAGAAAAACCTTAAAAAAAATTAAAACCCATGAAATCCCTAAAAAATTCTATATACCCTAAAAACCCTAAAAACCCTAAAACAAATAAAAAAGATAAAATCCCCCAAATCCTAAAAAAAACTAACACCCAAGAAAACCATAAAACCATCAACACTCTAAAAACCATTTAAACCCCTAAAAATTTAAAAAAATCATAAATCCATAAAACTCTAAAAAACTCAAAAAAACCATAAGAACCCTAAAAACTCTAAAAATTCATAGAAAACATAAAAAACCATAAAAATAAATAAATTCCATAAAATTCCTTAAAAACATAAAAACCCCAAAAAACAAGAACGAACCTAAGAAAACCTTCACATCTTAAAAACATTAAAAAACCAAATACACCTAAATTTTCTAAAGACATTAAAAACCCCTAAAACCCCCTCAAAATCCCAAATAACCCCAAAAAATATAAAAATCCTAAAAACCCATAAATTAATAACAAACACTAAAAAACATTAAACTCCAAAATAAAACCTTAAAACCTAAAACACTTAAGTCCACTAAAAACATAAAAAATGAAAATACCCTAAAACCCATAAAAGACCCTTGAAACAGCTAAAAAGAACCTAAAACCCTTAAAACATTAAAAAAATTAAAATCCTAAAAACACATTAAGACACATAAAAAACCATTCCCTTATGAAAAAATTTAAAAACTCTAAACCCATAAATCACACTAAATTATTTAAACCAATAAAAACTTTTAAAAAGAATAAAAAACCATAAAACCCATAAAAATTCAATAAACCCCGAAAACACCAAAAAACGATAAAAACGATAAAAACCCTCAAAATATATAAAAGCCATAGAAAAAATAAAATATCCATAAATCCCCTAAAAGGTAAAATTCCATAAAAACCTAAAACCCATTATAAAACCGTAAAAATATAAAAACAATTTAAACCCTTGATCCCCTAAAAAATATTACAACACCTCCAAAAACCCTTAAACCACAAAAAACACATTAAAATCAAAATGAATCCCAAAAATCCCAAAAAAGGAAAAAAACCCAGAAGAGACCCTCCAAAACATTAAAAAATAAAAAACGCTTAAAACCCAGAAAAAACATAAAAAAACTAAAAAGCTAAAAAACCCAAAATACCCATAAAAACCTGAAATCTCAAAAAAACATTAAAACCCATAATAAAAAGAAAAAATATAATACCAAATTAAACGCCTAAAAACTATAAAAAATAAAAAAAAAACATTAAATCCCAAAAGGCATAAAAAACTAAAAAACCCATAAAAATAAAAAAAACCCTCAAAATCACTAAAAACCATAAAAATTCTAAAAAAACCTCAAAATGCCTAAAATTTTAAAAACATTAAAAACAATAAGATCCCAAAGAAAACCATAAAAAATACAAACACTTAAACAACATAAAAACCAAAAAATCACTATTACCCATAAAATACTAAAAAAAATCTCTAAAACACCCCCAAAATATCCACAAACATAAAAATCGGAAAAATTTCCTAAAAATTCAAAATAACTAAAACTCTAAAAACCCTGAAATCTCTAGAAAACCATAAAAACATTAAAAGATAATATCACTTATAAACCCTAAAAATATAAAAAAAACTAATAACCTAAAAACCATAAAAACCTAAAAACCCTTAAAACAATAAAAACCTTAAGAACTATAAAAACCCTAAATATCCATAAAAATCCATAAAACCCACTAAAAACCCTAAAAACATTTCAACATCAAACATTTTATAAAACAATAAAAAACCTAAATATCCTAATAACACAAAAAACCCCCCAAACCACCATAAAACTATAAAATTCCAAAACACTCAAAATCCCTAAAACCCCTAAAAACCATAAAATTATTTAAAATCATTGAAAATACCCTAAACATAAAAAACCCTAAGAAAACATTAAAAAAAAGAAACACTTAAAAAAATTAGAAACCTAAAAAACCATAAAAACACTAAAAACTAAAAAAATCCTAAACCCCCAAAATCCTTAAAAACCCTAAAACCTATAAAATACCAAAAAATCCATTGAAACCCTAAAACATAAAAACACTAAATCCAAGAATAACCTTAAGAAAACCATAAAACCCTAAAAACACTAAAAATACCTAAAAACCTAAAATATGATCAAAACACAAAAAGGTACTACAAAAGAACCTAAAACCATAAAAATACATCTAAAACATCAAATCCCCTAAATACAAAAAAACTCAAAAATCTATAAAAACCAAAAATAAATAAACACTTTAAAAACCCTTAAACCCCTAAAATATTAAAAAACTCTAAAAAATCTAGAAAACCCTAAAAAATCCAAAACCCCAAAACCTGAGAAAACCCTAAAAGCCTATAAATTCCAAAAAATGCTAAAAATATAAAAAACCTAAAAAACCCCTAAAAATCATTGAAAATTTAAAAAACATTAAAATCTTTTAAAACCCCATAGAAAACCTTAAAAACATAAAATCACTCCAAATCCCTTAAAAAACCAAAATCATTAAAATATATAAAAACCCTAAAACCCAAAAATCCACCAAACCCTCAAAAACCATTAAATCCTTAAAAATAAAAAAATGTAAAAAACCCTAAAAACCAGAAATATCCTAACAAAACCATGAAAACATTAAAACACATAAAACCTATAAAACATAAAAACTTTAAATCCCTTAAATGTCCATAAAAACCCAATAATCACTCAAAATCCCTTAAATACATAAAAACCATAAAATCCTATAAACCTCAAAATATTCCAAAAATTATAAAAACCTCTAAAAACACTGAAAAACTTTGGGAAACCCTTATAAACATAAAAATAAATAAAACACCTGAAAAATTTAAAATATTAAAATTCTAAAAACCCTAAAACCCCTAAAAACCGTAAAACCTTAAAACCCTAATAATCATTAAAAAGCCATAAAAATGCCCAAAATAAAAAAAATCCTAAAAAATGAAAACCCATAAGAATGCCTTAAATACCTAAAAACATTTTAAACCCCTAAAAACCTAAAAAATTCTAAAACCCTTAAAATACACTATAAAACATAAAACCCCTAAACATAATAAAAAACCCCCAAAACCATAAAAATTGATCAATCACTAAAAACCCTAAAAACCACTAAAAACACTAAAAATTCATTAAACCCCCAAAACATTAATAATCTCTAAAAAAACCTTAAATTATCTGAAAAATCAAAAACCCTAACCCCCCCCCCAATATAAAACCCTTAAAAAACATTAAATCCCCCAAATCCCTAATAATCAAAAAACCCTAAAATTCCCTAAAAATGTGAAAATCCATAAAACCTTGAAAACCCTAAGAAAATCATAAATACCAAAAAAACACTTAATACCCCTAAAATCCCAAAAATAATAAAAACCCTATAAATCCCAATAAACCCTAAAACACCTCAATATCTACACAAATCTTAACAACCGTAAAAATCCAATAAAATCTCTAAAAATGTTAAATGAAAAAAATCATGGAAATTCCTAAGAAAACCATAAAAAAATAAAAATATTTAAAACCCATAAAACGCTAAAACCCATAAAAAGACTAAAAACCCTAAAAACTCAAATAAACCATAAAAAACCAATAAAAACCATAAAACCCACTAAAAACACTAAAAACCCATTAATCCCTAAATAATTTAAAAACTATACAGACCATAAAACCACTAAAAACTCAAAAAGATACCTAAAAACCCCAAAAAAATTAAAAAAACCCGAAAACTCCAAAAAAACTCTTAAAAACCCAAAACCCTTTAAAATCCCAAACCATTAAAAGATCACAAAAAACATAAAAAAATACCTAAAGATCCCTAAAATTTAAGAAGCCCTAAAACCCTAAAATCCACATATAAAACATTAAAACCCTAACACCATTTAATCCCATAAATTTAAAAAATCCTAAAATCCTCAAAAAAATCCCCAAAAATCCTTAAAAATGTAAAAAAACATAAAATTTCGTGAAAATTGTATGAAAAATATAAAAAACTAAAAACACATAAAATTTGTAGAAGCATAAAAATAGTAAAAATCCTAAAAAAACAAAAAACCATAAAACACCCAAATAATCCCTAAAAACATAAAAACCACTAAGTCCTTTAAATCCCTAAAACCAATAATAACCCTAAAAACAAAAAAAACCCCACATAAAAACCCTACACCCTAATCTCTAAAGGGAATAAAACCATAAAATCATAAAAAACCCCTTAAAATACCTAAAAATATAAGAATATAAAGAACCCAATAAACATATGAAAATCTTAATACCCAAAATAACACTTTAAACCCATAAAAAACCTCAAACTGCTAAAATCCCTAAAAATACCTAAATATCATACGATCCCTAAAAATACCGAAAAAAATCCCATAAAATTTATAAAAATATCTAAAATTACCCAAATGAGAAAAGTATATAAAACCCTAAAAACCCATCGAAAATTCTTAAAAACCTAATAACTGCCAAAAATAACTAAAAACACTATACAGTATTTAATACCCATAAAAACTCTAAAAATGGATAAAAAATCTAAAAACCATTTAAACCCTTAAGAACATAACAAAACTATAAAAACCATAAAACACCTAAAAAAGTATTTAAACTACTAAAAACCTTAAAAACCGATATAATCCCTCAAAATCTCTAAAACCCTAAAAAATAATAAAAATACTAATGATCCATAAAAACATTGAAAACGTAAAGTCCCTTAATAACCCTGAAAAGAGTTATGAAATCCATAAGAACCTAAAAATATAAAATCCATAAAACCCCAATAATACCTAAAAACCATAAAAACAAAAAAACCACAAAATCCCTAAAACCCATAAAAATCAAAAATTTCCTAAAAAATACCTGAAATATTCAAAAAGTAAAAACTCCTAAAAACCATAAGAAACCGTAATAAAACCTAAAAAACATAAAAACACTTTACACCGCAAAAAATTCTAAATACACAAAAAACCCTAAAAACCTTATAAGACCCTAAACCCCAGTGAAACCTATAGAAACCCTAAACCCACTAAAAATACATTAAAACCCTAAAACCCACTAAAATGTCTCAAAACCATTATACTTTAAAAACCATTAAACTATAAAAATCCCGAAATCCCTAAAACCCAGGAAATCCCGAAAAAAAATATACCTAAATCCCTAACCCCCCCCCCAAGGGCCAAAATCCCAAAAAACCTAAAAATTCCTTAATAATCCAAAAAATCCCTAAAAATCCAAAAAAAACATTAAAAACGTGGAAAACCATAAGAAAAACATAAAAATGAAAAACAATTAAAACCCCTAAACAACATGAAAATGCTAAAAATTACAAAAATCCTAAAACCCCTAAAAACCCTTAAAATAAAAATCATAAAAATTACTAAAACAACTAAAAATGAAAAAACACTATAAAATACTGAAAAAAGAAAATAAAAACCTAAAGAAATAAAAAAAACATTAAATTCATAAAAACCACAAAAATTATAACAATCATTAAAATCATAAAATACCCTAAAACCCTAAAACCCCTATGAGCAAAAAACCCCATAAAACACATAAAAACCCCCAAACCCTATAAAAACAAAAAAACCCAATAAAAACTCTAAAAATCATCTAAACCCCTAACTAGGTAAAAATATCTAATAAAAATAAAAGAAATAAAACTCAAAACCCATGAAAGTAGAGAAAACAAAACCACAAAAAACCCTAAACCCCTCAAAATCCATAAAATCAATAGAAATCCTAAAAAATATCAAAAAAATCCCCAAAAAAGAAAAAATCTAGAAACCCATAAAAAACCTAAGAAAATAAATACACTAAAAACACCTAAAAACCTAAAAATGATAAACACCAAAGAAGCCCCAACAACCGTAAAAATCCTAAAATCCCTAAAAACCATAAAAAATAAACATGATAAAAAACCGTTAAAGTCACTAAAAACATAAAAATGCTAATAATACTAAGAAAACCTTAAAACAAAAAAAATATAAATCCAAAAAAATGATAAAACCCTATATACCTTAAAAGACCATAGAAACCCTAAAATTGCTAAAATCAATAAACCCTATAAAAACAAAAAAAAAACTAAAACTCATTAAAACCTTATAACCCAATGAAAAACTCTAGAAACCCTTTAAACCAATAAAAATATTAAAGTTTTTTAAAAGTCCCTAAACAGCCTTAAAAGAAAAAAATCCACTAAAACCCAAAAAAACATAAGAACTTTAAAAACCCTCTAAATCTCTAGAAACCCTAAAAACCCTAAAATCCTAAAAACCATAAAAATACCAAAAAAATGTAGACAACCATTAAATAAATGAAAAACTAGAATAAAACCTTAAAATATAAAAACTCATAAAACCCCAAAAAACCTTAAAATTGCTGAAATCCATAAAAACCCTAGAAAATCAAAAAAATATAAAAATAATAAACCCTCTCCATATCCTTAAAACCCCTAAAAAAGTGAAAATTAAAAATAACATTATATTCCCTAAACACATAAATAACCATCAAAACCATGATAACCCCTATGAAAACAAAAAAAACCTAAAGCTCATAAAATTTCTTAAAACACACAAATGTGAAAAACATGAACAGAACCTAAAACCCTAAAACCCCTAAAAATCCTAAAACCCATTAAAAAGACTAAAAACCCTAAAAACTCAAATAAACCATAAAAACCAATAGAAACCATAAAACCCACTAAAAACACTAAAAACCCATTAACCCCTAAATAATTTAAAAACTATACAGACCATAAAACCAATAAAAACACTAAAAGAAACCTAAAAACCTCAAAAAATTAAAAAAACCCAAAAACCCCAAAAAAACTCTTAAAAACCCACAACCCTTTAAAATCCCAAAACATTAAAAGATCACAAAAAACATAAAAAAAAATACCTAAAGATCCCTAAAATTTAAGAATTCCTAAAACCCTAAAATCCACATATAAAACATTAAAACCCTAACACCATTTAAACCCCTAAAATTTAAAAAATCCTAAAATCCCCCAAAAAATCCCCAAAAATCATTCAAAATGTAAAGAAACATAAAATTTCATGAGAATTGTATGAAAAATATAAAAAACTAAAAACACATAAAATCCGTAGAAGCATAAAAATAGTAAAAATCCTAAAAAAACAAAAAACCATAAAACACCTAAATAATCCCTAAAAACATAAAAAAACACTAAGTCCTTTAAATCCCTAAAACCAATAATAACCCTAAAAACAAAAAAACCCCACATAAAAACCCCACACCCTAATATCTAAAGGGAATAAAACCATAAAATCATAAAAACCCCCTTAAAATACCTAAAAATATAAGAATATATAGAACCCAATAAACATATGAAAATCTTCAAACCCAAAATAACACTTTAAACCCATAAAAACCCTTGAACTGCTAAAATCCCTAAAAATACCTAAATATCATAAGATCCCTAAAAATACCTAAAAAATACTATAAAATTTATAAAAATATCTAAAATTACCAAAATGAGAAAAGTCTATAAAACCCTAAAAACCCATCGAAAATTCATAAAAACCTAATAAATGCCAAAAATAACTAAAAACACTATAAAGTATTTAATACCCATAAAAAATCTAAAAATGGCTAAAAACTCTAAAAACCATTTAAACCCTAAAGAACATAAAAAAACTATAAAACCCATAAAACACCTAAAAAAATTTAAACTACTAAAAACCATAAAAACCGATATAATCCCTCAAAATCTCTAAAACCCTAAAAAATAATAAAAATACTAATGATCCATAAAAACATTGAAAACGTAAAGTCACTTAATAACCCTGAAAAGCGTTATGAAATCCGTAAGAACCTAAAAAAATAAAATCCCTAAAACCCCTATAATACCTATAAACCATAAAAACAAAAAAACCACAAAATCCCTAAAACCCATAAAAATCAAAAAATTCCTCAAAAATACCTGAAATATTCAAAAAGTAAAAACTCCTAAAAACCATAATAAACCGTCATAAAACCTAAAAAACATAGAAACACTTTAAACCCAAAAAAATCTAAATACACAAAAACCCTAAAAACCTTATAAGACCGTAAACCCCAGTAAAACCTATAGAAACTCTAAACCCACTAAAAATACATTAAAACCCTAAAACCCACTAAAATGTCTCCAAACCATTATACTTTAAAAACCATTAAACTATAAAAATCATGAAATCCCTAAAACCCAAAAAATCCTGAAAAAAAATATACCTAAATCCCCAACCCCCCCCCCCCCCCAAGGACCAAAATCCCAAAAAACCTAAAAAATCCATCATAATCCAAAAAATCCCTAAAAATAAAAAAAACATTAAAAACGTGGAAAACCATAAGAAAAACAAAAAAATGAAAAACAATTAAAACCCCTAGACAACATGAAAATGCTAAAAATTATAAAAATCCTAAAACCCCTAAAATCCCTTAAAATAAAAATGATAAAAATCACTAAAACCACTAAAAATGAAAAAACACCATAAAATACTGAAAAAAGATAATAAAAACCTAATGAAATAAAAAAACATTAAATTCATAAAAACCACAAAAATTATAACAATCATTAAAATCATAAAATACCCTAAAACCCTAAAACCCCTACGAGCAAAAAACCCCCTAAAACCCATAAAAACCCCCAAACCCTATAAAAACAAAAAAACCCAATAAAAACTCTAAAAATCATCTAAACCCCTAACTAGGTAAAAATATCTAAAAAAAATAAAAGAAATAAAACACAAAACCCCTGAAAGTAGAGAAAACAAAACCCAAAAAACCCTAAACCCCTCAAAATCCCTAAAAGCAATAAAAATCCTAAAAAATACCGAAAAAATCCCAAAAAAAGAAAAAATCTAGAAACCCATAAAAAACCTAAGAAAATAAATACACTAAAAACCCCTAAAAACCTAAAAATGATAAACACCCAAGAAGCCCAAACAACCGTAAAAATCCTAAAATCCCTAAAAACCATAAAAATAAACATGATAAAAAAACCGTTAATGTCACTAAAAACATAAAAATTCTAATAATCCGAAGAAAACCTTAAAACAAAAAAACATAAATCCAAAAAAATGATAAAACCCTATATACCTTAAAAGACCATAGAAACCCTAAAATTGCTAAAAACAATAAACCCTATAAAAACAAAAAAAATACTAAAACTCATTAAAACCCTAAAACCCAATGAAAAACTCTAGAAACCCTTTAAACCAATAAAAATATTAAACTTTTTTAAAAGTCCCTAAACAGCCTTAAAAGAAAAAAACCCACTAAATCCCAAAAAACATAAGAACTTTAAAAACCCTCTAAATCCCTAGAAACCCTAAAAACCCAAAAATCCTAAAAACCATAAAAATAAAAAATATGTAGACAACCCTTAAATAAATGAAAAACTAGAATAAAACCTTAAAATATAAAAACTCATAAAACCCCAAAAAACCTTAAAATTGCTGAAATCCATAAAACCCCTAGAAAATCAAAAAAATATAAAAATAATAAACACTCTCAATATCCTTAAAAACAATAAAAAAATGAAAATTCAAAATAACATAATATTCCCTAAACACATAGATAACCATAAAAACCATGATAACCCCTATGAAAACCAAAAAAAACTAAAGCTGATAAAATTGCTTAAAACACACAAATATGAAAAACATGAACAGAACCTAAAACCCTAAAACCCCTAAAAACCCTAAAACCCATTAAAAAGACTAAAAACCCTAAAAACTCAAATAAACCATAAAAACCAAAAAAACCATAAAATCCACAAAAAACACTAAAAAACCATTAACCTCTAAATAATTTAAAAACTATACAGGCCATAAAACCACTAAAAACTCAAAAAGAAACCTAAAAACCTCAAAAAAATTAAAAAAAAACCCAAAACCCCAAAAAAACTCTTAAAAACCCAACACCCTTTAAAATCCCAAAACATTAAAAGGTCACAAAAAACTTAAAAAACACCTAAAGATCCCTAAAATTTAAGAAGCCCTAAAACCCTAAAATCCACATATAAAACATTAAAACCCTAACACCATTTAAACCCCTAAAATTTAAAACATCTGAAAATCCCCAAAAATCCCCAAAAAACCTTAAAAATGTAAAAAAACATAAAATTTCGTGAAAATTGTATGAAAAATATAAAAAACTAAAAACACATAATATCTGTAGAAGCATAAAAATAGTAAAAATCCTAAAAAAACAAAAAACCATAAAACACCCAAATAATCCCTAAAAACATAAAAAAAACACTAAGTCCTTTAAATCCCTAAAACCAATAATAACCCTAAAAACAAAAAAAAACCCACATAAAAACCCTACACCCTAATCTCTGAAGGGAATAAAACCATAAAATCATAAAAAACCCCTTAAAATACCTAAAAATATAAGAATATATAGAACCCAATAAACATATGAAAATCTTAAAACCCAAAATAACACTTTAAAAACATAAAAAACCTCAACCTGCTAAAATCCCTAAAAATACCTAAATATCATAAGATACCTAAAAATACCTAAAAAAATCCTGTAAAATTTATAAAAATATCTAAAATTACCCAAATGAGAAAATTCTATAAAACCCTAAAAACCCAACGAAAATTCTTAAAAACCTAATAAATGCCAAAAATAACTAAAAACACTATAAAGTATTTAATACCCATAAAAACTCTAAAAATGGCTAAAAACTCTAAAAACCATTTAAACCCTTAAGAAAATAACAAAACTATAAAAACCATAAAACACCTAAAAAAATATTTAAACTACTAAAAACCTTAAAAACCGATATAATCCCTCAAAATCTCTAAAACCCTAAAAAATAATAAAAATACTAATGATCCATAAGAACATTGAAAACGTAAAGTCCCTTAATAACCCTGAAAAGCCTTATGAAATCCATAAGAACCTAAAAAAATAAAATCCCTAAAACCCCTATAATACCTGAAAACCATAAAAACAAAAAAAAACCAAAAAATCCCTAAAACCCATAAAAATCAAAAAATTCCTAAAAAATAC
Source organism: Viscum album (assembly GCA_963277665.1). Classification (NCBI taxonomy): domain Eukaryota; kingdom Viridiplantae; phylum Streptophyta; class Magnoliopsida; order Santalales; family Viscaceae; genus Viscum; species Viscum album. The sequence goes on along the minus strand of OY728157.1, from coordinate 231,151,929 downwards.
CTGAAATATTCAAAAACTAAAAACTCCTAAAAACCATAAGAAACCGTAATAAAACCTAAAAAACATAAAAAAAACTTTAAAACCCAAAAAAATCTAAATACACAAAAAACCCTAAAAACCTTATAAGACCCTAAACCCCAGTAAAACCTATAGAAACCCTAAACCCACTAAAAATACATTAAAACCCTAAAACCCACTAAAATGTCTCAAAACCATTATACTTTAAAAACCACTAATCTATAAAAATCATGAAATCCCTAAAACTCAATAAATCCCGAAAAAAAATATACCTAAATCCCTAACCCCCCCCCCCCCCCCCCCAAGGACCAAAATCCCAAAAAAAACTAAAAATTCCTTCATAATCCAAAAAATCCCTAAAAATCAAAAAAACATTAAAAACGTGGAAAACCATAAGAAAAACATAAAAATGAAAAACAATTAAAACCCTTAGACAACATGAAAATGCTAAAAATTATAAAAATCCGAAAACCCCTAAAAACCCTTAAAATAAAAATCATAAAAATCACTAAAACCACTAAAAATGAAAAAACACCATAAAATACTGAAAAACGATAATAAAAACCTAAAGAAATAAAAAAACTTTAAATTCATAAAAACCACAAAAATTATAACAATCATTAAAATCATAAAATACCCTTAAACCCTAAAACCCCTACGAGCAAAAAACCCCCTAAAACCCATAAAAACCCCCAAACCCTATAAAAACAAAAAAACCCAATAAAAACTCTAAAAATCATCTAAACCCCTAACTAGGTAAAAATATATAAAAAAATAAAATAAATAAAACTCAAAACCCCTGAAAGTAGAGAAAACAAAACCCCAGAAAACCCTAAACCCCTCAAAATCCCTAAAAGCAATAAAAATCCAAAAAATTACCAAAAAAATCCCAAAAAAAATCTAGAAACCCATAAAAAACCTAAGAAAATAAATACACTAAAAACCCCTAAAAACCTAAAAATGATAAACACCCAAGAAGCCCAAACAACCGTAAAAATCCTAAAATCCCTAAAACCATAAAAAATAAACATGATAAAAACCCGTTGAAGTCACTAAAAACATAAAAATGCAAATAGTCCTAAGAAAACCTTAAAACAAAAAAACATAAATCCAAAAAAATGATAAAACCCTATATACCTTAAAAGACCATAGAAACCCTAAAATTTCTAAAAACAATAAACCTTATAAAAACAAAAAAAATACTAAAAATCATTAAAACCCTAAAACCCAATAAAAAACTCTAGAAACCCTTTAAACCAATAAAATTATTAAATTTTTTTAAAAGTCCCTAAACAGACTTAAACGAAAAAAACCCACTAAAACCCAAAAAAACATAAGAACTTTAAAAACCCTCTAAATCCATAGAAACCCTAAAAACCCTAAAATCCTAAAAAACATAAAAATACCAAAAAAATGTAGACAACCCTTAAATAAATGAAAAACTAGAATAAAACCTTAAAATTTAAAAACTCATAAAACCCCAAAAAACCTTAAAATTTATGAAATCCATAAAACCCCTAGAAAATCAAAAAAATATAAAAATAATAAACCCTCTCCATATCCTTAAAAACCCTAAAAATATGAAAAATCAAAATAACATAATATTCCCTAAACACATAAATAACCATCAAAACCATGATAACCCCTATGAAAACTAAAAAAACCTAAAGCTCATAAAATTTCTTAAAACACACAAATGTGAAAAACATGAACAGAACCTAAAACCCTAAAACCCCTAAAAACCCAAAACCCATTAAAAATCATAAATAACACTAAAAACCCATGAGAAACCTAAAAACTAGTATAAATATAAAAAACCTTTAAAACCATTAAAAACCCTTAATGGTTTGGGTTTAGTCATTGGGTAATGGTGTTGCTTCCTTATTTCTGATCTCAGACTCTCGATCTCGTGATACATATAAAGGTTTTTATTTTTCTCTAGTTTGGCCTTGTTTTCGATTCGTGAAATAGATGTAGCTATGTGCTCGACCTACTCCCTCGGCTTCATCTCTGGTTCACGTTGTTGATACTAGATTTGGTAGGATTTTTTGGCAGTTCAGGGTCTTTTCTTTATTGGCTATGGGTGTTGTTATGATTCACTATGAATATTGGTTATTGTATCTGCTGAGAGGATTTAGGAATGGTTTGCTGATGTTGGGAATGTTTGTTCTCTCCAAGGGGTGATGGGTACTATGGTTTGGTTCTGACTATGGTTTTTGGTGGTAGGTTGTTAGTTTTGCTACGAGGTGTGGAATGCTGAAAGTTGTTCTGTCTAAAGGTTTTGGTTGTTGGATGTGGAGTTGTGACCTCTTAAGAGATGATGGGATATGAGGTTTTGGATGCAATAAAATGAGTAGCGTAATGATAGGAGCTAGTTGGATTAGAGGCGGTGATGTCGTTGATGGTGGTGATTCTGTGCTATTGTGCATCTTTGGATGCTGCTGGTTTCTTGGGTTGATGTGATTGGAATGGAATTGGTTTGTGCAGAAGATGAAGGTTCGTATTCTCTCGAATCTGTTTCATGCTGTTGACAATGGGCTTGTTAATTTTTGCTACAAAATGGCTTCTAGGTTGGACTGTGGCAATCCGTGTTGTGGATGGCTTGGTTGTATCGTTGCGGGTGCTGGTTTTTGGTCAGCTGATATGTGATGAAAGATGATGGGGCTTAGTGATGGTTGCGGCTTCACTGAGAGGTGGAGAAGGTGAGTCTTATGACTTTGATTCTGGTGGTTATGTGATGCTGGTGATGGATACTCTTGGCAAGGAGGCGTTGTACGATGAAAATGGTGTCTTTAGGATGATGGTCGGTGTTTGGCTGGGAGATGCTATTGGAGTTACTTCTGATTTTCTGTTTTTTGTAGATTTGTGTGTCTTTTGTGTTTTTTGGGGACTCTCGAGTTTTTTGGGAACGTCCAGTGTTTTTGGGTGTGGGTTGATTGACCTCGCCCCTCCCTTTTCTGCGGTTTCATTTTTCTAATTAATTTTAAAGGGGGTCAGGAATAGACTGGCCCTATGCCATCCTTGCCCAAAAAATCCCTATAAATGTAAAAAACCCTAAAAACTAGAAAACTCCTTAGAAAGCCTTAAAAACATAAGAACACATAAAACCACTAAAAACCAAACTATAACTAAAACGCCCCCAAAACCCTAAAAACATGTAAACGTAAAATGCGTTAAAATCCATAAAAACTCCAATAGAACAAAAAACTCAAAAAAGTAGTAAAAATTCATAAATATTTAGAAAAAACTAAAATCCCCGAAAATAAATAGAAAATATTATAAAAAATTAAACACTTGAAACCCCTCAAATCCCTAAAATCACTAAAAACACTAAAAACCCTAAATGATTCTAAAAGACCCCAAAAACCCAAAAACCCACTAAGAGCCATAAAAATCCATGAAACTATTAAAATACCCTAAAACCCCATACAAACCCTAAATGAACACTAAAAACTATAAAAAAACATTTAAACCCCAAAACGTTTAAAATATCTAAAAAAACATTAAATACCTAAAAACAAAAAAAAACCTAAAACTCAAAAAAAAACAATAAAAACCCTAAAACCCTAAAAAAACATAAAACATAGAAACACTAAGGAAAACCTTATAAATTCAAAAAAAATACTAAAAACCATAAAAATACCAATAAAATGTAAATCCTCTAAAAGCTTTTAAAACACCATAGAAAACAATAAAATCCAAATAACAATTAAAACACCTAAAAACCTAAAGAATGATAAAAACCCTAAAAACCCTAAAACCCTCAAAATCCATACAAACCATAAAAAACCCATAAATATCCTTAAAACCCAAAATACCTAAGAATCATAAAAACCCATAAACGATTGAAAAAGACTAGGAAAACTTTAAAAAATGTAAAACACTTAAAACCCCTAAAACCAAAATAACACTAAAACCCAAAATATAGTAAAAACCCAAAAACCCAAAAAAACACTAAAAAAGATAAAAAACGATATAAATACTAAAATGAACTAAATATATGTAAAAATATAAAAACCCTCAAAATTCCTAAAAATCCATTAGAAAACCTTAAAAACTAAAAAACAATTTTAACCTCTAAACAAATTAATAAAATATAAAAACCCTAAAACACCTAAAAGACCCTTAGAATCATAAAAACAATTAAAACACAAAAAACCCCAAAAATCCATTAAAACCCTAAAACAAGAAACCACATAAAGTCAAAAAAACTATAATACCCATTAAACTAGTAAAAATGTTAAGAAACTCTATAAAAACATAAAAAAATAAAAACCCTAAAACACACTAAAAACCCCAAAACCCCAAAAACGTCGAAAATCCATCAAAATCCATAAAGGTACTAAAAACCATAAATATACTAAAAATACCTAAAAATCACTGTAAAGAAAAAAATCCGTAAACCCCTAGAAAACCCTTAAAAACAATAAATACAAAAAAAAGGCAAAACCCAAAAATCCTAAAAATGCTAAAAATGCTAAAAACCAATAAATTCCCAAAAAAGCCACAAAATCCCTAAAAACCCTAAAAACAATAAAAATTCTAAACAATTACCAAAAATCCTAATAAATAAAAAAAATTCCTTAAAACCCATGAAAAACACTATGAAAAAAATAATTACCATAAAAACATAAAACCTCTAAAAACCTAGAAACACTTAAGACCATAAAAACCCTAAAAGACCCTAAAAACCCTAATACCAAAAAAACATAAAACCCCCTACAAACATTAAAAGCCCTTAAAAACCATAAAACCCCCTGAAAACAACAAAAACCTAAAACCCCCATAAAACCATAGACACCAATAAAAACTATAAAAACCATTAAAACACTAAAAATGATAAAAAAAATTAAAAATATTTTTTAAAAAATTTATAAAAACCGATAAAACTCCTAAATACAATAAAAACCCTAGTAACCCATAAAATCCTTAAAAATAAAAAAATATATCCAAACAAATCCCAAAAAATCCCTAAAACTTTAAAAACCTTGAGAAACCCTATGTAATCATTAAAAATCAAAAAACACGTAAATCCCTCCATAACCTAAACATTTATAAAAACATTAAAAAACCCAAAACACCAATAAATCATAAAATTCTCATAATCAAAAAATCCTCTAAAAAAAATTGAAAAATCCATAAAAATCCCAAAAATGGGATAAATCCCTAAAATCTCGAAACCCCCCCCCCAAGAAAATCATAAAACCTAAAAACACTTAAAACCATTAAAATAATTAAAATGCTTAAATCAATAAACACCTAAAAATATCCTAAAACCCCTAAAACCCTCTAATACAAAAAAATACCTAAAAACCTTAAAAACCCAAAAAACCATAAAATACTAAAAAAACTCAAACTCCATAAAAACCATTAAAACCTATAAAACCCCTAAAAACCATAAAATCTTACAAACACATAAAAACCATAAATACATAATGTGTTTCTAAAAACCATCCAAAACCCTAAAAATGTTATAAAATATAAAAAACCTTAAACCTCTAAAATTCTCAAAAAAAAACCCCTAAACCCACAAAAACCCATGAACACCCTAAACAAACTAAAATAATAAAGGCCCTCAATATCACAAAATACCATTAAAACAATTATAATTGTAAAATAATATTCAAAATTCCTAAAGATGTAAAAAACCTTAAATCCCAAAAAACACTATGAAAAAACATAAAAACCTACAATAACTTAAAACCACTAAAACAAAAAGTATAAGAACACTAAAACACATAAAAACAATAAAAACCACTAAAAACCGTTAAAATTCATAAAAACCATAATGCCATAAAAATCCTAAAAACCCCTAAAATTATACAAAAAAATAAATACCTTAAAACCCTGAAAAACGAAAATAAAACTTAAAAAACTAAAAACACACAAAACCCTGAAAAATATAAAAAACACTAAACACCCAAAAATCCAAAATAAGGCCCAAAAAACCCTGGAAACTATAAAACTCCTAAAAACATAAACAACCCTCAAACCCCATAAAAACCCTAAAAACCAATGAAAACTCTAAAACCCCTTCAAACACTAGAAAATATGAATAAAAATATGAAAAACCTAAAAAACTCAAAAAAAACCCCAAAAACCCCAAAAAACCCAAAAAACCCAACCCCCCCCCCCCCCAAACCGATCAAAATCCATAAAAACCAAAAAATATATAAAGAATATCTAAAAATACCCAAAATTCCTAGAAAACTCTAATAAATTCTTAAAAACCTAAAAAACATAAAACAATAATAAAGCTAAAGACATTAAAAACCCTAAAAACCTAAATAAAACTAAATACCCTGAAATTCCATAAGAAACATAAACACTAAAAATACTAAAAAATACTGAAAATGTTAAAAACCCTAAAATCCCTAAAATACCATAAGAAGACTGTATAAAATTAAATAAACCTAAATGGCCTAAAACATAAAAAAGTTAAAAACTCTAAAATAACCTACGAACCCTAAAACCCCAAAAAACTATAAATACCCTATAAACCTAAAAAAACAGAAAAATCCAATAAATCCCTAAAAACCACTAAATTCTCTCAAAAGTTATTAAACCCCTAAAAATGTTAAGAAACACTAAAATCCAATGAAAACCATAAAAAACTAATAACCGCATAATATAATAGAAAGTCCTAATAATCCTTAAATCATTTAAAATCCATATGAAAAACATTAAAACCTAAAACTAGATAAAACACTTAAAAACATAAAAAATGCTAAAACCTGAAAACTCCTACAAAAATCATGATACTCAAAAAACCATAAAAACCACTAAAAACAATATAAACCACTAAAAACACATAATCACTTAAAAATCCCCCAAGAAATTTCAAAAACCACTAATCCTTTCAAAATATTAAATACTCTAAAAAATCATAAAAAACCGAAAAAACTAAAAAACCTCGAAAAACCCAAAAACCAAAAAAACCCATAAAACATTAAAAACCCTAATAGCATAAGAATCCTTATAAACAATAAAACCCATTAAAAACTATAAAATCCCCAAAATCCAAAAATAAATGTAAAAGACCCCAAAATCCCAAAATACCCTCTACCCATTGTAAACCTAAAATGCACGGTACCATTAAAACCTAAAAAATTATTAAAATCCTAAAAACCCATTAAAACCACAAAAATCCCAAAACCCTCAAAATACATAAAAACCCTACAAACCAATAAAACCCCTAAAATTACCTAAAAGTCCTTAAAAAACCCTAAACACTAAAAACAACAAAGAAATCTTCAAAACATAAATAGAATAAAAATACCTAAAAACCTAAAAAATAAGGAAAAAAACAAAATCCCCTAAAAAGACCCTATAAATTCTAAACCCCGTAAAAACCATAAATCCTCTAAAAACATTAAAAACCCTAAATCCCTAAAAACCTACAAAAACTACAAAACCCTTTAAACCCCTAAAAACGTTAAAAACTCTAAAAACATTAAAACACCTAAAAATATAAACCACCTAAAACCCCAAAGAAACAATAAAAACTCTAAAAACCATCAAAACCATAAACCCCTCAAATTCCCGGAAATCCCAAAAAACCAAAATAATACTAAAACCCATCAAAAGTGTTAAAAATCACTAAAAACATTAAAATCCCCAAAAACAAAAAAAAAAATCAAAAAAACCCATAAAACAAATATAACCAAGAAAACCCTATATTCCTCAAGAATCCATAAAACACATAAAATCATAAGAATCACTAAAAATTCCAAATAACATAAAAAACATTATAACCCTGAAAACCCCTAAGGAGACCTTGGAATCCTAAAAACACTTAAAGACCTTAAAAACCCAAAAAACATTAAAATATCCTAAAACCCCAAAACCACTATAGATTTTAAAAAAACAATTAAACCACTTAAAATGTTAAAAAATATAAAAACTATAAAACCCAATAAAAACTCTAAAAACCCTCAAACCCCCTAAAAACATTAAGAAACTCTAAAAACCCATTAAAATCCCCCAGAACTCAACAAACCCCTGAAAACCCAAAAAAACCATAAATCCCTCAAATCCCTAAAAACCACAAAAAACCAGAAATATATTTTTAAAATCCCAAAATATCAATAAAAGCATAAAATACCCTAAAAACATGGAAACCCCATAAAAACCATAAAAACCAAACAACACTTAAAACCCTAAAAAATTAAAATACACTAAAACCCTAAATAATTTAGAAACCCTAAAACACCAAAAACCAAAAAGACCCCTAAAGAAACCATAAAAACCAAGAAAAAAATAAAACCCCAAAAATATTAAAAATTCTAAAACCATAAAAAACTCTAAAAGACCCTGAAAATCCAAAATCCCCCTAAAAACATACGACCCCTCAAAACAATTAATAATCCTAAAAAACCCTTAAAATCCAATAAAATTTATAAAAATATCTAAAATTACCCAAATGAGAAAAGTACATAAAACCCTAAAAACCCATCGAAAATTCTTAAAAACCTAATAAATGCCAAAAATAACTAAAAACACTATAAAGTATTTAATACCCATAAAATCTCTAAAAATGGATAAAAAATCTAAAAACCATTTAAACCCTTAAGAACATAAGAAAACTATCAAAACCATAAAAAACCTAAAAAGTATTTAAACTACTAAAAACCTTAAAAACCGATATAATCCCTCAAAATCTCTAAAACCCTAAAAAATAATTAAAATACTAATGATCCATAAAAACATTGAAAATTTAAAGTCCCTAAATAACCATGAAAAGAGTTATGAAATCCATAAGAACCTAAATAAATAAAATCCCTAAAACCCCTATAATACCTAAAAACCATAAAAACAAAAAACCACAAAATCCCTAAAACCCATAAAAATCAAAAAATTCCTAATAAATACCTGAAATATTCAAAAAGTAAAAACTCCTAAAAACCATAAGAAACCGTAATAAAACCTAAAAAACATAAAAACACTTTAAACCCCAAAAAAATCTAAATACACAAAAAACCCTAAAAACCTTATAAGACCCTAAACCCCAGTAAAACCTATAGAAACCCTAAACCCAATAAAAATACATTAAAACCCTAAAACCCACTAAAATGTCTCAAAACCATTATACTTTAAAAACCATTAAACTTTAAAAATCATGAAATCCTTAAAACCCAAGAAATACCGAATTCAAATATACCTAAATCCCTAACCCCCCCCCCCAAGGACCAAAATCCAAAAAACCTAAAAATTCTTTCGTAATCCAAAAAATCCATAAAAATCTAAAAAAACATTAAAAACGTGGAAAACCATAAGAAAAACATAAAAATGAAAAACAATTAAAACCGCTAAACAACATGAAAATGCTAAAAATTATAAAAATCTTATAACCCCTAAAAACCCTTAAAATAAAAATCATAAAAATCACTAAAACCACTAAAAATGAAAAATCACCATAAAATACTGAAAAAAAGACAATAAAAACCTAAAGAAATAAAAAAACATTAAATTCATAAAAACCACAAAAATTATAACAATCATTAAAATCATAAAATACCCTAAAACCCTAAAACCCCTATGAGTAAAACCCCCCCTAAAAGACATAAAAACCCCCAAACCCTATAAAAACAAAAAAACCCAATAAAAACTCTAAAAATCATCTAAACCCCTGACTAGGTAAAAATATCTAAAAAAATAACAGAAATAAAACTCAAAACCCCTGAAAGTAGAGAAAACAAAACCCCAAAAATCCCTAAACCCCTCAAAATCCATAAAATCAATAGAATTCCTAAAAAAATATCAAAAAATCCCAAAAAAAGAAAAAATCTAGAAACCCATAAAAATCCTAAGAAAATAAATACACTAAAAAACCCTAAAAACCTAAAAATGATAAACACCAAAGAATCCCAAACAACAGTAAAAATCCTAAAATCTCTAAAAACCATAAAAAAATAAACATGATAAAAAACCGTTAAAGTCACTAAAAACATAAAAATGCTAATAATCCTAAGAAAACCTTAAAACAAAAAAATATAAATCCAAAAAAATGATAAAACCCTATATACCTTAAAAGACCATAGAAACCCTAAAATTTCTAAAATCAATAAACCCTAAAAAAAATAAAACTCATTAAAACCGTAAAACCCAATGAAAAACTCTAGAAACCCTTTAAACCAATAAAAATATTAAATTTTTTTAAAAGTCCCTAAACAGCCTTAAAAGAAAAAAACCCACTAAAACCCAAAAAAACATAAGAACTTTAAAAACCCTCTAAATCCCTAAAAACCCTAAAAACCCTAAAATCCTAAAAACCATAATAATACCAAAAAAATGTAGACAACCCTTAAATAAATGAAAAACTTGAATAAAACCTTAAAATATAAAAACTCATAAAACCCCAAAAAACCTTAAAATTGCTGAAATCCATAAAACCCCTAGAAAATCAAAAAAATATAAAAATAATAAACCCTCTCCATATACTTAAAAACCCTAAAAAAATTAAAATTGAAAATAACATAATATTCCCTAAACACATAAATAACCATCAAAACCATGATAACCCCTATGAAAACCAAAAAATCCTAAAGCTCATAAAATTTCTTAAAACACACAAATGTGAAAAACATGAACAGAACCTAAAACCGTAAAACCCCTAAAAACCCTAAAACCCATTAAAAAGACTAAAAACCCTAAAAACTCAAATAAACCATAAAATCAAATAAAAACCATAAAACCCACTAAAAACACTAAAAACCCATTAACCCCTAAATAATTTAAAAACTATACAGACCATAAAACCACTAAAAACTCAAAAAGAAACCTAAAAACCTCAAAAAATTTAAAAAAAACCCAAAACCCCAAAAAACTCTTAAAAACCCAAAACCCTTTAAAATCCCAAAACATTAAAAGATCACAAAAAACATAAAAAAATACCTAAAGATCCCTAAAATTTAAGAATTCCTAAAACCCTAAAATCCACATATAAAACATTATAACCCTAACACCATTTAAACCCCTAAAATTTAAAAAATCCTAAAATCCCCAAAAAATCCCCAAATATCCTTAAAAATGTAAAAAAACATAAAATTTCGTGAAAATTGTATGAAAAATATAAAAAACCAAAAACACATAAAATTCATAGAAGCATAAAAATAGTAAAAATCCTAAAAAAACAAAAAACCATAAAACACCCAAATAATCCCTAAAAACATAAAAAAAAACTAAGTCCTTTAAATCCCTAAAACCAATAATAACCCTAAAAACAAAAAAACCCCACATAAAAACCCTACAACCTAATCTCTAAAGGGAATAAAACCATAAAATAATAAAAAAACCCCTTAAAATACCTAAAAATATAAGAATATATAGAACCCAATAAACATATGAAAATCTTCAAACCCAAAATAACACTTTAAACCCATAAAAAACCTCAATCTGCTAAAATCCCTAAAAATACCTAAATATCATAAGATCCCTAAAAATACCTAAAAAAATCCCATAAAATTTATAAAAATATCTGAAATTACCCAAATGAGAAAAGTCTATAAAACCCTAAAAACCCATAAAAAATTCTTAAAAACCTAATAAATGCCAAAAATAACTAAAAACACTATAAAGTATTTAATACCGATAAAAACTCTAAAAATGGCTAAAAAATCTAAAAACCATTTAAACCCTTAAGAACATAACAAAACTATAAATACCATAAAACACCTAAAAAAATATTTAAACTACTAAAAACCTTAAAAACCGATATAAACCCTCAAAATCTTTAAAACCCTAAAAATAATAAAAATACTAATGATCCATAAAAACATTGAAAACGTAAAGTCCCTTAATAACCCTGAAAAGCGTTATGAAATCCATAAGAACCTAAAAAAATAAAATCCCTAAAACCCCTATAATACCTAAAAACCATAAAAACAAAAAAACCACAAAATCCCTAAAACCCATAAAAATCAAAAAATTCCTAAAAAATACCTAAAATATTCAAAAAGTAAAAACTCCTAAAAACTATAATAACCCGTCATAAAACCTAAAAAACATAAAAACACTTTAAACCCCAAAAAAATCTAAATACACAAAAAACCCTAAAAACCTTATAAGACACTAAACCCCAGTAAAACCTATAGACACTCTAAACCCACTAAAAATACATTAAAACCCTAAAACCCACTAAAATGTCTCCAAACCATTATACATTAAAAACCATTAAACTATAAAAATCATGAAATCCCTAAAACCCAAAAAATCCCGAAACAATACACCTAAATCCCTAACCCCCCCCCCCCAAGGACCAAAATCCCAAAAAACCTAAAAAATCCTTCATAATCCAAAAAATCCCTAAAAATAAAAAAAAACATTAAAAACGTTGAAAACCATAAGAAAAACATAAAAATGAAAAACAATTAAAACCCCTAGACAACATGAAAATGCTAAAAATTATAAAAATCCTAAAACCCCTAAAAACCCTTAAAATAAAAATCATAAAAATCACTAAAACCACTAAAAATGAAAAAGCACCATAAAATACTGAAAAAAGATAATAAAAACCTAAAGAAATAAAAAAACATTAAATTCATAAAAACCACAAGAATTATAACAATCATTAAAATCATAAAATACCCTAAAACCCTAAAACCCCTACGAGCAAAAAACCCCCTAAAACCCATAAAACCCCCAAACCCTATAAAAACAAAAAAAACCAATAAAAACTCTAAAAATCATCTAAACCCCTAACTAGGTAAAAACGTCTAAAAAAATAAAAGAAATAAACCTCAAAACCCCTGAAAGTAGAGAAAACAAAACCCAAAAAACCCTAAACCCGTCAAAATCCCTAAAAGAAATAAAAATCCTAAAAAATACCAAAAAATCCCAAAAAAAAAGAAAAAATCTAGAAACCCATAAAAAACCTAAGAAAATAAATACACTAAAAACCCCTAAAAACCTAAAAATGATAAACACCCATGAAGCCCAAACAACCGTAAAAATCCTAAAATCCGTAAAAACCATAAAATTAAACATGATAAAAAAACCGTTAAAGTCACTAAAAACATAAAAATGCTAATAATCCTAAGAAACCTTAAAACAAAAAAACATAAATCCAAAAAAATGATAAAACCCTATATACCTTAAAAGACCATAGAAACCCTAAAATTGCTAAAAACAATAAACCCAATAAAAACAAAAAAAATACTAAAACTCATTAAAACCCTAAAACCCAATGAAAAACTCTAGAAACCCTTTAAACCAATAAAAATATTAAACTTTTTTAAAAGTACCTAAACACCCTTAAAAGAAAAAAAACCCACTAAAACCCAAAAAAACATAAGAACTTTAAAAACCCTCTAAATCCCTAGAAACCCTAAAAACCCTAAAATCCTAAAAACCATAAAAATACCAAAAAAATGTAGACAACCCTTAAATAAATGAAAAACTAGAATAAAACCTTAAAATATAAAAACTCATAATACCCCAAAAAACCATAAAATTTCTGAAATCCATAAAACCCCTAGAAAATAAAAAAAATATAAAAATAATAAACCCTCTCCAAATCCTTAAAAACCCTTAAAAAATGAAAATTCAAAATGACATAATATTCCCTAAACAAATAAATAACCATAAAAACCATTATAACCCCTATGAAAACCAAAAAAAACTAAAGCTGATAAAATTGCTTAAAACACACAAATATGAAAAACATGAACAGAACCTAAAACCCTAAAACCCCTAAAAACCCAAAAATCCATTAAAAAGACTAAAAACCCTAAAAACTCAAATAAACCATAAAAACCAATAAAAACCATAAAATCCACAAAAAACACTAAAAACCCATTAACCCCTAAATAATTTAAAAACTATACAGACCATAAAACCACTAAAAACTCAAAAATAAACTTAAAACTTAAAAAAATTAAAAAAAACCCAAAAACCCCAAAAAACTCTTAAAAACACAAAACGCATTAGAATCCAAAAACATTAAAAGATCACAAAAAACTTAAAAAAATACCTAATGATCCCTAAAATTTAGGAAGCCCTAAAACCCTAAAATCCACATATCAAACATTAAAACCCTAACACCATTTAAACCCCTAAAATTTAAAACATCCTAAAATCCCCAAAAAATCACCAAAAAACCTTAAAAATGTAAAAAAACATAAAAATTCGTGAAAATTGTATGAAAAATATAAAAAACTAAAAACACATAAAATCCGTAGAAGCATAAAAATAGTAAAAATCCTAAAAAATCAAAAAACCATAAAACACCCAAATAATCCCTAAAAACATAAAAAACACTAAGTCCTTTAATTCCCTAAAACAAATAATAACCCTAAAAACAAAAAAACCCCACATAAAAACCCTACACCCTAATCTCTAAAGGGAATAAAACCATAAAATCAAAAAAAAACCCTTAAAATACCTAAAAATATAAGAATATATAGAACCCAATTAACATATGAAAATCTTAAAACCCAAAATAACACTTTAAAACCATAAAAAACCTCAAACTGCTAAAATCCCTAAAAATACCTAAATATCATAAGATCCTTAAAAATACCTAAAAAAATCCCGTAAAATTTATAAAAATATCTAAAATTACCCAAATGAGAAAAGTCTATAAAACCCTAAAAACCCAACGAAAATTCTTAAAAACCTAATAAATGAAAAAAAATAACTAAAAACACTATAAAGTATTTAATACCCATAAAAACTCTAAAAATGGCTAAAAACTCTAAAAACCATTTAAACCCTTAAGAACATAACAAAACTATAAAAACCATAAAACACCTAAAAAAATATTTAAACTACTAAAAACCTTAAAAACCGATATAATCCCTCAAAATCTCTAAAACCCTAAAAAATAATAAAAATACTAATGATCCATAAAAACATTGAAAACTTAAAGTCCCTTAATAACCCTGTAAAGCCTTATGAAATCCATAAGAACCTAAAAAAATAAAATCCCTAAAACCCCTATAATACCTAAAAAACCTAAAAACAATAAAACCCCAAAATCCCTAAAACCTATAAAAATAAAAAATTCCTAAAAAATACCTGAAATATTCAAAAAGTAAAAACTCCTAAAAACCATAATAAACCGTAATGAATCCTAAAAAACATAAAAACAGTTTAAAACCCAAAAAAATCTAAATACACAAAAAACCCTAAAAACCTTATAAGACCCTAAACCCCAGTAAAACCTATAGAAACCCTAAACCCACTAAAAATACATTAAAACCCTAAAACCCACTAAAATGTCCCAAAACCATTATACTTTAAAAACCATTAAACTCTAAAAATCATGAAATCCCTAAAACCCAAGAAATCCAGAAAAAAATATACCTAAATCCCTAACCCCCCCCCAAGGACCAAAATCCCAAAAAACCTAAAAATTCCTTCATAATCAAAAAAAATCCCTAAAAATCAAAAAAAAAACATTAAAAACATGGAAAACCATAAGAAAAACATAAAAGACAAAAAAAATTTAAAACCCCTAGACAACATGAAAATGCTAAAAATTATAAAAATCCTAAAACCCCTAAAAACCCTTAAAATAAAAATCATAAAAATCACTAAAACCACTAAAAATGAAAAAACACCATAAAATACTGAAAATAGATAATAAAAACCTAAAGAAATAAAAAAACATTAAATTCATAAAAACCACAAAAATTATAACAATCATTAAAATCATAAAATACCCTAAAACCTAAAATCCCCTATGAGCAAAAAAACACCTAAAACCCATAAAAACCCCCAAACCCTATAAAAACAAAAAAACCCAATAAAAACTCTAAAAATCATCTAAACCCCTAACTAGGTAAAAATATCTAAAAAAATAAAATAAATAAAACTCAAAACCCATGAAAGTAGAGAAAACAAAACCCAAAAAAACCCTAAACCCCTTAAAATCCCTAAAAGCAATAAAATCCTAAAAAATACCAAAAAAATCCCAAAAAAAATCTAGAAACCCATAAAAACCTAAGAAAATAAATACACTAAAACCCCCTAAAACCTAAAAATGATAAACACCCAAGAAGCCCAAACAACCATAAAAATCCTAAAATCCCTAAAACCATAAAAAATAAACATGATAAAAAAACCGTTCAAGTCACTAAAAACATAAAAATGATAATAATCCTAAGAAAACCTTAAAACAAAAAAACATAAATCCAAAAAAATGATAAAACCCTATATACCATAAAAGACCATAGAAACCCTAAAATTGCTAAAAACAATAAACCCTATAAAAAAATACTAAAACTCATTAAAACCCTAAAATCCAATGAAAAACTCTAGAAACCCTTTAAACCAATAAAAATATTAAATTTTTTTAAAAGTCCCTAAACAACCTTAAAAGAAAAAAAACCCACTAAAACCCAAAAAAACATAAGAACTTTAAAAACCTTGTAAATCCCTAGAAACCCTAAAAACCCTAAAATCCTAAAAACCATAAAAATACCAAAAAAATGTAGACAACCCTTAAATAAATGAAAAACTAGAAAAAAAACTTAAAATATAAAAACTCATAAAACCCCAAAAAACCTTAAAATTGATGAAATCCATAAAACCCATAGAAAATCAAAAAAATATAAAAATAATAAACCCTCTTCATATCCTTAAAAACCCTAAAAATATGAAAATTCAAAATAACATAATATTCCCTAAACACATAAATAACCATCAAAACCATGATAACCCCTATGAAAACCAAAAAAACCTAAAGCTCATAAAATTTTTTAAAACACACAAATGTGAAAAACATGAACAGAACCTAAAACCCTAAAACCCCTAAAAACCCTAAAACCCATTAAAAATCATAAATAACACTAAAACCCCATGAGGAACCTAAAAACCACTAAAAATATAAAAACCCTTTAAAACCATTAAAAACCCTTAATGGTTTGGCTTTAGTCATCGGGTAATGGTGTTGCTTCCATATTTCTGATCTCAGACTCTCGATCTCGTGATACATATAAAGGTTTTTATTTTTCTTTAGTTTGCCCTTGTTTTCGATTCGTGAAATAGATGTAGCTGCATGCTCGACCTACTCCTTCGGCTTCATCTCTGGTTCACGTTGTTGATACTAGATTTGGTAGGATTTTTTGGCACTTCAGGGTCTTTTGTTTATTGGCTATGGGTGTGGTTGTGAGTCACTATGAATATTGGTTATTGTATCTACTGAGAGGATTTAGGAATGGTTTGCTGATGTTAGGAAAGTTTGTTCTCTATAAGGGGTGATGGGTACTATGGTTTGGTTCTGGCTATGGTTTTTGTTGGTAGGTTGTTAGTTGTGCTACGAGGTGTGGAATGCTGAATGTTGTTCTGTCTAAAGGTTTTGGTTGTTGGATGTGGAGTTGTGACCTCTTAGGAGATGATGGAATATGAGGTCTTGGATTCTATAAAATGAGTAGCATAATGATAGGAGCTATTTGGCTTAGAGGCGGTGATGTCGTTGATTCTGGTGATTCTGTGCTGTTGTGCATCTTTGGATGCTGCTGGTTTCCTGGGTTGATGCGATTGGCATGGAATTGGTTTGTGCAGAAGATGAAGGTTCATATTCTCTCGAATCTGTTTCATGCTGTTGACAATGGGCTTGTTAATTTTTGCTACAAAATGGCTTCTAGGTTGGACTGTGGAAATCCGTGTTGTGGATGGCTTGGTTGTATCGCTGCGGGTGTTGGTTTTTGGTCAGCTGATATGTGATGAAAGATGTTGGGGCTTGGTGATGGTTGCGGCTTCACTCACAGGTGGAGAAGGTGAGTCTTATGACTTTGATTCTGGTGGTTATGTGATGCTGGTGATGGATACTCTTGGCAAGGAGGCGTTGTACGATGAAAATGGTGTCTTCAGGATGATGGTCGTTGTTTGGCTGGGAGATGCTATTGGAGTTGATTCTGATTTTCTGTTTTTTTACATTTGTGTGTCTTTTGGGTTTTTTGGGGACCCTCGGGTTTTTTGGGAACGTCCAGTGTTTTTGGGTGTGGGTTGATTGACCTCGCCCCTCCCTTGTATGCGGTTTCATTTTTCTAATTAATTTTAAAGGGGGTCAGGAATAGCCTGGCCCTATGCCATCCTTGCCCAAAAAATCCCTATAAATGTAAAAAACCCTAAAAACTAGAAAACTCCTTAGAAAGCCTTAAAAACATAAAAACACATAAAACCACTAAAAACCAAACTATAACTAAAACCCCCCAAAACCCTAAAAACATGTCAACGTAAAATGCGTTAAAATCCATAAAAACTCAAACAGAACAAAAAACCCAAAAAAGTAGTAAAAATTCATAAATATTTAAAAAAACTAAAATCCTTGAAAATAAATAGAAAATAATAAAAAACATTAAACACTTGAAACCCCTCAAATCCCTAAAATCACTAAAAACACTAAAAACCCTAAATGATTCTAAAAGACCCCAAAAACCCAAAAACCCACTAAGAGCCATAAAAATCCATGAAACTATTAAAATACCCTAAAACCCCATACAAACCCTAAATGAACACTAAAAACTATAAAAAAACATTTAAACCCCAAAACGTTTAAAATATCTAAAAAAACATTAAATACCTAAAAACAAAAAAAAAACTAAAACTCCAAGAAAACAATAAAAACCCTAAAACCCTAAAAAACACAAAAAACATAGAAACACTAAGGAAAACCTTATAAATTCATAAAAATACTAAAAACCAAAAAAATACCAATAAAATGTAAAGCCTCTAAAAGCCTTTAAAACACCTTAGAAAACCATAAAATCCAAATAACAATTAACACACCTAAAAACCTAAAGAATGATAAAAACCCTAAAAACCCTAAAACCCTCAAAATCCATACAAACCATAAAAAACCCATAAATATCCTTAAAACCCAAAATACCTAAGAATCATAAAAACCCATAAACGATTGAAAAAGACTAGAAAAACTTTAAAAAATGTAAAACACTTACAACCCCTAAAACCAAAATAACACTAAAACCCAAAAAAATTAGTAAAAACCCAAAAACGCAAAAAAAAAACTAAAAAAGATAAAAAAACGATATAAATACTAAAATGAACTAAATATATGTAAAAATATAAAAACCGTAAAAATCCCTAAAAATCCATTAGAAAACCTTAAAAACCAAAAAACAATTGTAACCTCTAAACAAATTAATAAAATATAAAAACCCTAAAACACCTAAAAGACCCTTAGAATCATAAAAACAATTAAAACACAAAAAACCAGAAAAATCCATAAAAACCCTAAAACAGGAAACCACATAAAGTCAAAAAAAACTATAATACCCATTAAACTAGTAAAAATGTTCAGAAACTCTATAAAAACATAAAAAAAAAACCCTAAAACACACTAAAAACCCCAAAACCCCAAAAACTCCGAAAATCCATCAAAATCCATAAAGGTAATAAAAACCGTAAATATACTAAAAATACCTAAAAATCACTGAAAAGAAAAAAACCCATAAGCCCCTAGAAAACCCTTAAAAACAATAAATACCAAAAAAGGCAAAACAAAAAAATCCTAAAAAAACTAAAAATGCTAAAAACCAATAAATTCCCAAAAAAAGCCTCAAAATCCCTAAAAATCCTAAAAACAATAAAAATTCTAAACAGTTACCAAAAATCCAAAAAAAATTAAAAAAAATTCCTTAAAACCCATTAACAACCCTATGAAAAAAATAATTACCATAAAAACATAAAACCTCTAAAATCCTAGAAACACTTAAGACCCTAAAAACCCTAAAAGACCCTAAAAACCCTAATACCAAAAAAACATAAAAACCCAAAAAAACATTAAAAGTCCTTAAAAACCATAAAACCCCCTGAAAACAACAAAAACCCAAAACCCCCATAAAACCATAGACACCAATAAAAACTATAAAAACCATTAAAACACTAAAAATGATAAAAAACTTAAAAATATTTTTTAAAAAATTTATAAAAACCTATAAAACTCCTAAATACAAGAAAAACCCTAGTAACCCACAAAATCCTTAAAAATAAAAAAAATATCCAAACAAATCCCAAAAAATCCCTAAAACTTTAAAAACCTTGAGAAACCCTATGTAATCATTAAAAATCAAAAAACACGTAAATCCCCCCATAACCTAAACATTTATAAAAACATTAAAAACCCAAAACACCAATAAATCATAAAATTCTCATAATCAAAAAATCCTCTAAAAACAAAAAAAATTGAAAAATCCATAAAAATCCCAAAAATTGGATAAATCCCTAAAATATCTAACCCCCCCCCCCCAAGAAAATCATAAAAACCTAAAAACACTTAAAACCATTAAAATAATTAAAATGCATAAATCATTAAACACCTAAAAATATCCTAAAAACCCTAAAACCCTCTAATACAATAAAAATACCTAAAAACCTTAAAAACCCAAAAAACCATAAAATACTTAAAAAACTCAAACTCCATAAAAACCATTAAAACATATAAAACCCCTAAAAACCATAAAATCCAAAAAACACATAAAAACCATAAATACATAATGTGTTTCTAAAAACCATTCAAAACCCTAAAAATGTTATAAAATATAAAAAACCTTAATCCTCTAAAATTCTCAAAAAAAACCCCTAAACCCACAAAAAACCATGAAAACCCTAAACAAACTAAAATAATAAAGGCCCTCAATATCACAAAATACCATAAAAACAATTATAATTGTAAAATAATATTCAAAATTCCTAAAGATGTAAAAAACCTTAAATCCCAAAAAACACTATGAAAAAACATAAAAACCTACAATAACTTAAAACCACTAAAACAAAAAAGTATAAGAACAATAAAACACATAAAAACAATAAAAACCACTAAAAACCGTTAAAATTTATAAAAACCATAAAACTATAAAAATCCTAAAAACGCCTAAAATTACAGAAAAAATTAAAAACCTTAAAACCCTGAAAAAAGAAAATAAACCTTAAAAAACTAAAAACACACAAAACCCTGAAAAACATAAAAAACACTAAACACCCAAAAATCCAAAATAAGGCCCAAAAAACCCTGGAAACTATAAAACTCCTAAAAACATAAACAACCCTCAAACCCCATAAAAACCCTAAAAACCAATGAAAACTCTAAAACCCATTAAAACACTAGAAAATATGAATAAAAATCTGAAAAACCTAAAAAACTCAAAAAACCCCAAAATACCCAAAATCCCCAAAATACCAAAACCCCCCCAAAACCAATCAAAATCCATAAAAACCAAAAAAAATATAAAGAATATCTAAAAATACCCAAAAATCCTAGAAAACGCTAATAAATTCTTAAAAACCTAAAAAACATAAAACAATAATAAAGCTAAAGACATTAAAAACCTTAAAAACCTAAAAAAACTAAATACCCTGAAATTCCATAAGAAACATAAACACTATAAAAATACTAAAAAATACTGAAAATGTTAAAAACCCTAAAATCCCTAAAATACCATAAGAAGACTGTATAAAATTAAATAAAATTAAATGGCCTAAAACCTAAAAAAGTTAAAAACTCTAAAATATCCTACGAACCCTAAAACCCTGAAAAACTATAAATACCCTATAAACATAAAAAAATAGAAAAATCCAATAAATCCCTAAAAACCACTAAATTCTCTCAAAACATATTAAACCCCTAAAAATTTTAAGAAACACTAAAAACCAATTAAAACCATAAAAAAACTAAAAACCCCATAATATAATAGAAAGTCCTAATAATCCTTAAATCATTTAAAATCCACATGAAAAACATTAAAACCTAAAACTAGATAAAACACTTAAAAACATAAAAAATGCTAAAACCCGAAAACTCCTACAAAAATCATGATACTCAAAAAACCATAAAAACCACTAAAAACAATATAAACCACTAAAAACACATAATCACTTAAAAATCCCCCAAGAAATTTCAAAAACCACTAATCCCTTGAAAATATTAAAAACTCTAAAAAATCATAAAAAACCTAAAAAACTAAAAAACCCGAAAAACTGAAAAACCAAAAAAACCCATAAAACATTAAAAACCCTTATAGCATAAGAATCCTTATAAACAATAAAACCCATAAAAACTATAAAA
The DNA here is from genome assembly GCA_963277665.1 of Viscum album. Lineage (NCBI taxonomy): Eukaryota > Viridiplantae > Streptophyta > Magnoliopsida > Santalales > Viscaceae > Viscum > Viscum album. The sequence continues at coordinate 231,129,884 of OY728157.1, read as the reverse complement.
TCCCCAAAATCCAAAAATAAGTGTAAAAGACCCCAAAACCCCAAAATACCCTCTACCCATTGTAAACCTAAAATGCACAGTACCATTAAAACCTAAAAAATGAAAAAAATCCTAAAAACCCATTAAAACCCCAAAAATCCCAAAACCCTCAAAATACATAAAAACCCTACAAACCAATAAAACCCCTAAAATTACCTAAAAGTCCTTCAAAAAAACCCTAAAACACTAAAAAAAACAACGAAATCTTCAAAACATAAATAGAATAAAAAACCTAAAAACCTAAAAAATATGGAAAAAAACAAAATCACCTAAAAAGACCCTATAAATTCTAAACCCCGTAAAAACCATAAATCCTCTAAAAACAATAAAAACCCTAAATCCCTAAAAACCTACAAAAACTATAAAACCCTTTAAACCCCTAAAAACGTTAAAAACTCTAAAAACATTAAAACACCTAAAAATATAAACCTCCTAAAACCCCAAAGAAACAATAAAAACTCTAAAAACCATCAAAACCATAAACCCCTCAATTTCCCCGAAATCCCAAAAAACCAAAATAATACTAAAACCCAGCAAAAGTGTTAAAAATCACTAAAAACATTAAAATCCCCAAAAACACAAAAAAAACCAAAAAAACCCATAAAACAAAAATAACCAAGAAAACCCTATATTCCTCAAGAATCCATAAAAAAACATAAAATCATAAGAATCACTAAAAATCCCAAATAACATAAAAAACATTATAACCCTGAAAAACCCTAAGGAGACCTTGGAAGCCTAAAAACACTTAAAGACCTTAAAAACCCAAAAAACCATAAAATATCCTAAAACCCCAAAACCACTATAGATTCTAAAAAAACAATTAAACCACTTAAAATGTTAAAAAATATAAAAACTATAAAACCCAATAAAAACTCTAAAAACCCTCAAACCCCCTAAAAACATTAAGAAACTCTAAAAACCCATTAAAATCCCCCAAAACTCAACAAACCCCTGAAAACCCAAATAACACATAAATCCCTCAAATCCCTAAAAACCACAAAAAACCAGAAATATATTTTTAAAATCCCAAAATATCAATAAAAGTATAAAATACCCTAAAAACATGGAAACCCCATAAAAACCATAAAAACCAAACACCACTTAAAACCCTAAAAAATTAAAATACACTAAAACCCTAAATAATTTAGAAACACTAAAACACCAAAAACACAAAAGACCCATAAAGAAACCATAAAAACCAAGAAAAAAATAAAACCCCAAAAATATTAAAAATTCTAAAACCATAAAAAACTCTAAAAGACCCTAAAAATCCAAAATCCCCCTAAAAGCATACGACCCCTCAAAACATTTAATAATACTAAAAACCCTTAAAATCCCTAAAACCCAATAAAAACCCTAAAACACTTCAAATCCAATAAAATGTTAAAAATAAATAAATCCCTAAAAATAATAAAAACAATAAAAATATAAAATAAATTAAAACCCAAAAAAATCATAACCCCTCCCCACTAAATCTCTTATAACCCTCAAAACCATAACAATCCAAAAAAATTCTTAAAAATACCAAAAATGTAAAAAACTAAGAAAACCCTAATAAAACCATAAAAACGAAGAATAAATTGAAACAATGAAGAACCTAAAAATGATAAAACCCCTAAAAATCACTAAAACCCCTATATAACTCAGAAAAGACTCCAAACCCCTATAAACTCTAAAACCCCATAAAAGTACTAAAAATCCCTAAAGTTCCCAAAAAAACATAAAATCCCAATAAACAGGAAAAACCCTAAAATTATATAAAAACCAAAAACACATAAAACCCCTACAAATCAAGAAAACTCTAAAAACCCTACTAAACACAAAATGACCCTAAAATACCTAAAAACCCTAAAACACCAAAAAAAAATTAAAAGCACCTTAAATCTCCTAAAACACCTAAAAATTCACTATAAACTACAAATCCCATTTAAATCTCTAAAAAATTCTAAAAATTCTAAATAACCATAAAACAATAAGAAATAAAAAACCCTAAAATTCAAAAAACTAAAAAACATCTTAAAACCAGAGAAACCCCTAAAAACCTTTGTAATCCATAAACCCCTAAAAGAACATAAAGATACTACAAAAATCACTAAAAATCCCTAAAAATAAAAAATAACTAGAATACCAGAAAAAAGAACAAAAATCCTAAATAACAAAAACAACATAAAATCGCAAAAAACACTAAAACATCCTAAAACCCCAAAAAAATACTAAAAACCATAAAAATAACTAAAAACCATACAAACCATAAAACCCATAAAAACCCAAAAACTAAATAAATACCCTAACACCCATTTAAACCCATAAAACATTACAAGACTCTAAAAAATTATATAACTAAAAAAACTCAAAACACTATAAAACCCCCAAAAAACCACAAAAACCATAACCCCATAATATTCCTAAAAATCACCAACATCCCTTAAAACACAAAAAAAACCCATAAAAATACATCAAAATCCCTAAAACCCTTCAAAATGTTAAAAACCCAAAAAACAGAGAAAATCCCTAAGAAAACCATAAATAACTAAAATCAATTGAAACCCCTAAGAACATAAAAATTCTAAAAATGTTAAAAAAAAAACCATAAAACCCCCCTTAACCCAAAAAACCATAAAAATCGCAAAGGAAACAAGAAAACCACAAATCCCAATAAATACCCAAAACGAAGAAGGTAAAATGCTCAGAAAAACACAGAAAACCCTTAAGAAAATCATAAAAACCCAAAACACATAAAACCCCTAAAATTCCAAAAAAATTATAAAAACCATAAAAATCCCAAAAATTTTCTTAAAAACCCTAAACCAAATAAAAACCTAAAATATCACTAAAACATTAAAAAATGCTAAAACCACAAAAAACCAAAACCCCAATAAACAATCTATAAACCCCTTAAACCACTAAAAATATTAAAAAAACTATTAAAACCCATTATAACCGTAAAAAACTCATAAACCCAAAAAATAGAAAAACATAAAAAACTGTAAAACCCAAAAAACACTTAAAACCCTTAAAATCCCTAAAAAATTTAATAAACCCTAAATATCAAAAAATGTTCTAAACATCCCTAAAATATAAGAAACTCTGAAACCCATAAAAATTCTAAAATAGTCCCCAATTCCATAAAAAAGTAAAATACACTATAAATATTGAAATACCCTATGAAAACCTTTAAAACTAAAACACTTAAGACTTCTAAAAACCTAAAAAACCTAAAAACCCAAAAAACCTCAAAATCTATAAAAACACTAAAAATGATAAAATCCTAAAAACCCAAACAACCCATAAATCATAAAAACCCCTTAAAACCGTGAAAATTCCTATGAATGCCGTAAAAATATAAACAATCTTAAAACCCCTAAAAACATAAAAAATTATAAAAAAACCTAAAATACCCTCAAAACCCTAAAACAATAAATATACCTAAAAACCATAAAAACCCTAAAAGAAAATAAAAACACTATAAACTTATTAAAAATCTAAATACCCTTTAATCCCATAAAAATGTTAAAAACTATGGAGACCCTTTGAAACCCAAAAAACTCAAAAAATCCCTAAAAACACAAAAAACCCATAAAAACCCTAAAAACACTGAAAAACACAGAAAACCCTCAAAATTTCAAAAGACCCTAAAATCCAAAAAACCATAAAATACTTAAAAATATATAAAAATATGAAAAATCCCAAAACCCAACAAATATTTAAAACCTTAAAACTATAAAAAATCATAAATTACACAAACCCCCTAAAACACTATCAAAACAAAAAAATCCTAGAAAAGAATAATAATTTATAAAAACCTTGAAAACCCCTAAGAAACCCTTAAAACCTAAGAACACTTAAAACCCCTAAAAACCTAAAATTTCTAAAACCTCTAAAAATATTGAAAGGTCATAAAACCCAAAAAACCAAAAAAACCCTTAAAACCATAAAACCCCTAAAAATCTCTGAAATCAATAAAAACCCATAAAAATCCCTAAACATTCCTAAAAACTAAAAATCCCCTAAAACCTCTATAAAAAAAATTAAAACCTAAAAACACATAAACCCAATAAAAATGATAAAACCACTAAAAACCAATAAAACCTCAAAAACCATAAAACCACAAAGAACTGATAAAAATCCTAAAAACCCTAACAATCCATTAAAAATGGTAAAACACCAAAAACTGTGAAAAAACTTACAAAACATTAAAAAAATTAAAACCTGTAAAACCCCTAAAAACACTAAAATATTCTAAAAATCCTAAACACACTAAAAACCCTTAAAACCCCTAATAACCATAAAAACTCTAAAAAAAATTAAAAACAACTAAAATCCATAATATCCTAAATAACCACTAAAAACTATACAAAAACCTATAAACCCTTAAAAATGTTAAAAACTCTAAAAACCCATTGAAAACACAAAAAAAATTGAAAAAAACTTAAAAAACTAAAAAAACCTTAAAATCCCTAAAAACTATGAAAACCACAAAAAAGATTCAAAATCCCTAAAAACTCTAAAAATCATTAAAAGGCCCAAAAATATCTTAAAACCCCAAAAAACATTAGAAAACATAAAAACATGGAAACACTTAAAACCCATAAATAAAATAAAAATGATAAAAACTAAAAAAACATTAAAAAACCATAGAAACCATGAAAATACCTAAACACCATAAAACCATAAAAATCCTAAAAAGCCATTAAAATCCAAAAATATGTAAAAAAATGAATACCCTAAAAACCATAATAAAACATTAAAAATCTAAAAACAAATAAAACCTTTTACAAACCTAAAAGTGCCAGAAACTATAAAATTCCCTCAGAAACCTAAAAACCTCTTTAAAAACATAAAATACCTAAAAAACTAAAAAACAATAAAAATTCTAAAAATTTCAAAAAACTAATAAAAACGTAAAAACCCCTAAAACCTTTAAAACACTAATAAAATCATAGGAAACTAAGAAAACATAAAACCTAAAAAACCATAAAACTCCTAAAAACAATAAAACCTCTAAAGACATATAAACCCATAAAAGACCATCAATTCATAAATGCCACTAAAAACACTAAAACCCCTATAAACCTCTAAAACATTTAGAAAACTCTAAAAACCCATAAAACCCACCAAAAGACTAAACAAAACCCAAAAAATCATAAAATCAAAATACCGCCCAAATCACTAAAAACAGTAAAAAAATATAAAAAATTTAAAATCCTGAAAAATTCCTAAAAACATTAAATACCCAATAACTCCGAAAACCCCTATGAAACCAATAAAAACATAAAACCACATAAATCCCCCAAAAACATTAAAATACTAAAACCCTAAAAATTCTAAAAACCCTAAAAACACTAAAAATAAAAGAAAACCCTAATGAATCCTTAATAACATAAAAACGCTTAAAAATCTTGAAAAGCTAAAAAAATATAAAACCCTAAAAAACCCAAAAAGATTCTAAAAACCCTAAATCCCTCTAAAAACAATAAAACCACTAAAAAATTTAAAATATCCTAAAAACCCATAAAATCCCTAAATCCCACTACAAACTCTAAAAACTCTTTAAAACCATAAAAATTGTAAAACACCTTAAACCTATAAAAACATTAAAAACACAAAAAAACCAAAAAACCATAAAACATTCAAAATCCCTAAAACCCCTAAAAAACAATATCAATCCCAAAAAAGTCGTGAAAATCGAAAAAATGTAAAAAATGTAGAAAAAGCCTAAGAAAACCATAAAAACCAAAAACAATTTAAAACCCTAAAAAACCTAAAAAATTATAATAACCCTAAATAACACTAAAACCCCTAAAAACCCTAAAAACACTCCAAATCTCTGTAAACTCGAAATCCCCATAAGATGATATTAAACCCTAAAAGTATCAAAAATTGTAAAATCCCAGAAAACCCTTAAATCTCTAAAGAAGAAATAAAAACCCAAAAACACATAAATCCCTTAAAAACAAAAAAAACACATAAAACCTTAAAAACCCAAATATCCCTAATACCACGTAAAACATAAAAAAACATTAAAATACCCTGAAAACCCTGAAAACCCACAAAAACACTAAAATCCCCAAACCACCCTTTAAATCTATAAAAAACTAAAAAACTCTAAAATGTAATAAAACCATAAAAAATAACAAACCCCTAAAATACAAAAAAACCACATAATCGCTTAAAATTTTAAATCTCATGTAAACCCTATAAATTCAACGAACCCCCAAAAATACATAAAAATACATAAAAATCCCTAAACACTTAAAACCCCATAAAAACCTGAACAAAAATTAATAAAACCATAAAACCTAAAAAATAAAAAACCCCTCAAAAATCATAAAATCAATAAAAACAATAATAATCCTAAAACTCCAAAAATAATAAAATCTACAAAAACACTAAAAACCATTAAAACATTACAAACCCATAAGAACCCTAAAGACCATGTAAATACAATAAAACCCCATTAAAACCCTACAAACACTAAAAAACTCTAAAATACCATAAATCCATAAAAACATAAAAACATAAAAATTTAAAAACAGAAAAACCTCAAAAAACCATAAAAACCATAAACCCCAAATAATAAAAAAAAACTCTACATCCCTAAAACACCGAGAACCCCCTAAAAATCATTCAAAATCCCTTAAAACCCCTAAAATCATTAAAACCCCCAAAAAGTAAAAACCCCTATGAAAACCATAAATTACTATAAACATTTGAAACCCCTAAAAACCTAAAAAACATTAAAAATGAATAAATCACAAAAGTCCCATAAAACCCCAAAACCCCACAAAAATATTGAAAATCACAAGAGACACAAAATAACTATAAAACCCTAAAAATCACTAAAAAATCCAAAAAATGTAAAAATCTCTAAAAAATGTAAAAATCTACACAAAAACCTTAAAACATAAAATAATTAAAACCTAGAAAAATAAAAAAAATGATAAAAACCATAAATACACTAAAATGATCCTATAAACCCAAAAACCCAAAAAAAACCCTAACAAACACTAAAACATTAAGAAACCTTGAAACAACAAAAAAATCTAAAAACTACTAAAAAATATAAAAACCCCTAAAACCACTAAAAAGATTAAAAAACTAATAAAACACATTAAAACAATAAAAAACACAAAAAACACCTAAAACACAAAAATAAAAAAACCATTAAACCCTAAAAACACTAAAAGCCCTAATTATCCCTAAAAACCATAGTAAACAATAAATATCTAAAATTCCTAAAATCCAAAAAAACATAAAAACCACTAGAAACCCTAAAATAATTAAAAAATTCATCAATTCCATAAAAATATAAAATAACATTAAAATATTGAAAACCCTAATTAAACCCTTTATAACAAAAACACTTAAAACCCCTAAAAACATAATAATCCTAAAAACCCCTAAAATCAATAAAAACTCTTAAAAATATTAAAAACATAAAAAATCCCTAAAAACCCATAAAACATAAAAAACTCTTAAATGCCTCATATTCTCTAAGAAATAATTATAATCCTAAACACTCGTAAAACCCCTAAAATCCTAAAAAATTCTCAACATCCCTACAAGATCATAAAAACCCCTAAAACAATACAAATACCTAAAACCCATAAAAATCTATTAAATCCCTAAAAAATAAAAACTAATTAAAAATATGAATACCCTTTAATCCTCTAAAAAAATATAAACATTGAAACCCTTTAAAACCCGAAAAACTCAAAAATCCCCCCTAAAATGCAAAAAAAAACATAAAACCCCTAAAACCCCTCAAAATCTATAATAACCCTAAAAACCCAAAAACCATTAAAATCGTTAAAAATAACCATAATTATAAAAACCCTAGATTCATTAAAATACCCCAGAAATACTTAAAAAAATAACTCTTATTTCCCCTAAAAACCATAAAAGCTCCCGAAATCCTTAAAAACCCTAAAAAACCGTAAAAACCCAAAAACCCAAAAAAACTCTAAGAAAAAGTCAAAACCCCTAAAACATTAAAAAAACTCCAATAACCATAAAATCCATAAAAACTCATAAAACACTAAAAACTATAAAATATCATAAAAACCATTAAAAATTATAAAACCCTTCAATATCCTTAATATAACTAAACAACCATAATACCCCTTAAGAAACCATAAAATCACATAGAATGTAAAATCTCCTAAAAACACTAATAACCCCTATAAAATGCTTAAAAACCTGAAAACCTAAAAACCCCTAACACCCTACGAAAAATAAAAACCCAAAACTCCCTAAATACCTTAAATTCCCTAAAACCCCTAAAAACAAATAAAAATACAAAAAATTCGTAAAATTCCCTAAAAAGGTAAAAATCCTTAAAACCATTAACACCCATATGAACACCTTAAGAACCTAAAAACACATAAAACCCTTAAAAATAAAAAAATAACTCGAAAACCCTAAAATACCATAAAACCACTAAAACTATAAAAACACATAAAACCCATAAAACACCTAAAAACCATAAAAACCATAAAGACGACTAAAACCAATTAAAAACCTTTAAATTTATAAAAACATTAAAAAAATATAACAACAAAAAACACCATATAAAACTAAAAAATCTAAATAAACCAAATAACCATAAACCCCCCCAAAGGGCAAAATCCCAAAAAACCTAAAAAATCATAAAAATCTAAAAAAATCCCTAAATATCCAAAAAATACATAATAATCGTGAAAACCCATAAGAAAACCTTAAAAATGAAAAAAATTAAAACCCCTAGAAACATGAAAATTCTAAAATCAAAAGAATCATAAACCCCTAAAACTATAACAAAATAAAAATCTTAAAAACCACTAAAACCACTAAAAATGTAAAACACCTTAAAATACTGAAAAAAGATAAAAAAAACCTAAAAATCTAAAAATACATTAAATTACTAAAATAAAAAAAATCTAACAATCATTAAAATCATAATAGACCCTAAAACCCCTAAAACCCTATAAAAACCCATTAAACACATAAAAAACCCCAAAACCCGATAAAACCCCAAAAATCGAATAAAAACGCTAAAAATCCTCTATACCCTAATAAGGTAAAAATCTCTAAAAACCATAAAAATAAAGAAAACTCGAAACCCCTAAAAGAAAAAAATCAAAACCCCAAAAAACCCTAAAACACCTCAAAATCCATAAAAACGATAAAAATCCTAAAAAAATAACTAAAAATCCCCAAAAGAGAAAAAAAACATTAGAAATCCATAAAAATCGTAAAAAATAAAAACACTGAAAACCCCTAAAAATCTAAAAATTCTCAACAACCCTAAAACCCAAAAACCATAAAAATCCTAATATACATATAAACCATGAAAAATAAACATGATAGATTGATAGTCAGTATTGTATTCTGCTCAGTGGATTAAATATGGGAAATATTGATATTGTGGAATTCAGGAAATCTTGGGACAACATGGCTCTTAAGTATGAAGGAATTTTGAAGGACTACCCAGACTCCTAGGTAAATTCTATTCCCCGGATATTGTTTAGGTAAATTGATTCCAATCGGCTAAAATTGTTCTTCAACAAATATGTTGTTTCTTTTTGTGTTTAAAGTTGTAGGGTTCACACTCCCCCCTTAAAAGTGTTTTTGAAAATAAAAAATCAATGTTAGACAATGAAAAACTCTAGAATCCCTTTAAAGTAATAAAAGTGTAAAAAATATCTAAAAGTCCCAAAAAAACCTTAAAACTAAAAAAAACCCACTGAAACCCAAAAAAACATAAGAACCCTAAAAACCCTCTAAATCTCTAGAAGCCCTAAAAACTATAGAACACTAAAACACTAAAAATCCCAAAAAAAATGTTGAATACCCTTAAATAATTCAAAAATCTGAAGAAAACCTTAAAATATAAAAACTCATAAAACCCCAAAAAACCTTAAAATTACCGAAATCCATAAATCCTATAAAAAATCTAAAAACCATAATAATAATAAAACCCCTCCAAATACATAAAAACCCTAAAATCAATGATAATACCAAAAAAAATATTACTTATAGACATAAATAACCATAATAACCTTGATAACCCCTAGGAAATCCAAAAAAAACTAAAGCTCATAAAATTGCTAAAAACACCCAAATGCGAAAATCCCGAACAGAACCTAAAACCCTAAAACCCCTAAAAACCATAAAACACCTTAAAACCATAAATAACACTAAAAACCCATGAGAACCTTAAGAACCACTAAAACTCTAAAAACCCTTCAAAACCTCTAAAAACCATTAATGGTTTGTCTTTGGTCGTCGGGAAACAGTGTTTCCTTCCTTGTTTCCGATCTCATACTCTCGATCTCACGATGCATATGAAAGTTTGTATTATACTCCCATTAGGCCATGTTTTCGAATCACAAAACAGATGTAGGTGCGTTCTCGAACTACTCCTTCAGACTCATCTATGCTTCATGCTGTTGGTGCTAGATTTGGTTGGATGTTTTTGCACTTCATGATATTTAGTTTATTGGTTGTGGTTTTGGTTGTGAGTCACTATGAATACAGGTTATTGTATCTTATGAGAGGTGTTAGGTGTGGTTTAGTGATGTTTTGCAAGTTCTTCTATCCAAGGGGTGTTGGGTACCGTGGTTTGGTTCTAGATATGGTTGCTGGGGGAACGTTGTTAGCTGTGTTGCGAGGTGTGGAACACTGAAAGCTATTCGATCTAATGGTTTTGGTCACTAGATGTTGATTTGTGACCTCTTAATATATGATAGGTTTGGAGGTGCTGGATGATGTAACATGAGCTGCATAATTATCGGATTTGGTTGACTTGGAGGCGGTGATGTCGTTGATGCTGCTGATTCTGTGATGTTGTGCGTCTTTGGCTGCTACTGGTTTCTTGGGTAGATGAGATTGGTGTGGCATTGTTTTTTGCAGAAGATGAAGGTTCGTACTCTCTAGGATCTGTTTCATACTATTGATGAAGGTCTTGTAATGTTTTTCTATAATATGCCGTCTATGCTGGACTGTATCCATTCATGTTGTGGATGGCTTGGTTGTGAATCGTTGCGGGTGCTGGTTTTGGTCAGCTGAGATGTGATGAAAGATGTCGTTTCTTTGTGATGGTTGTGGCTTCACTGAGAGGTGGCGAAGGTGTGTCTTATTACATTGATGCCGGTGGTTCTGTGATGCTGGTGATGGATATGCTTGGCAAGGAGGTGTTGGACGATGAAAATGGTGTTACGAGATGTTGGCTAGTGTTTGGCTGGGATATGTTTTTGGAGTTGCTTCAGATTTTCCTTTTTTCTAGTTTTGTGTGTCTTTTTGGTTTTTTGGGGGTGTCCAGGGTTTTTGGGTGTGGGTTGATTGACCTCAACCCTTCCTTGTCTGATGTGTCCTTTTTCTAAAAAAAATTGAAAGGGGGCAGAAATAGCCTGGCCCAATGCCTTTCTTGCCCTAAAAATCCCTATAAATGTAAAAACCCTAAAACCCTAAAACCCCCTTTGAAAACCTAAAAAACCTAAAAACACATAAAACCACTAAAAACCTAACTATAACTAAAACCCAAAAAACCCAATAAAAATGGAAACTTAAAACCCATAAAAATCCATAAAAACACCAGGAAAATAAAAAACCACAAAATTAGTATAAATTCATAAAGATTTAGATAAACCTAAAACCCTGAAAATAAATAGAAAATTTTTAAAAAAATTAAACACTTGAAACCCCATAAAACCCTAAAATCACTAAAAACACCAAAAACCCTAAAAGATCCTAAAAGACCTAAAAACCATAAATCCCACTAGGAGCCATAAAAATGCTTGAAATTATTTAAATACCCTAAAACCCCATAAAAACCCTAAATGAACACTAAAAACTATAAAAAACATTAAAAACACAAAACATTAAAAAAAATCTAATAAACCTTTAAATCCCTCAAAACAAAAAAAAACTAAAACCCCAAAAAATAATAAAAACACTGAAATCCTAAAAACACAAAAAAGACTAAAACGTGCAAGAAAACCTTATAAATTCATAAAAATACTAAAAACCATAAAAGTACCCAAAAAAATGTCATGCCTATAAAAGCATTAAAAACACCTTCGAAAACTATAAAAACCAAATAAAAATTAAATCCCCTAAAAACATAAAGAACGCTAAAAACCCTAAAAACCCTAAAACCCTCAAAATCCCTAAAAACCTTAAAACCCATAAATATTCTAAAAGTCCAAAATACCTAAGAATCATAAAAACCCCTAAACCACTGAAAAACACTAGGAAAACCTTAAAAACTCAAAATAGATAAAACCCCTAAATAACTAAATACCACTAAAAACCCAATAAATAGTAAAAAAACCAAAAACCATAAAAACACTAAAAATGGTAAAAAAAAGATAAAAATACTAAGATGACCTAAATATCTGTAAAAATATAAAAACCCTAAAAATCCTTAAAAATACATATGAATCCCTTAAAAACAAATAAAACAATTTTAACTCCTAAACAAAGTAATAAAATATAAAAACACTAAAACACCTAAAAGACCCTTAGAATCTTAAAAACAATTAAAAAACAAAAAACCCCAAAAATCCATAAAACCCATAAAATGAGATACCCCATAAAGTCAACCGAAAACTATAATACCCCTTAAACTAGTTAAAATGTTAAAAAACTCGAGCAAAACAAAAAAATAAAAACCCTAAACAACACAAAAAACCACAAAACCCAAAAAACTCAAAAAATCCAACAAAATCCATAAAATTCCTAAAAATCATAAATATACTAAAAAGACCTAAAAATCAAAGAAAAGAAAAAAATCGTAAAAATATAGAAACCCCATTAAAATTAAATATTACAAAAAGCAAAACCCAAAAAACAAAAAAATTCTAAAAATGTTAAAAACAACTAAATTCCCAAAAAAGCCTCAAAATCCCTAAAAACCCAAAAACAATAAATATTCTAAACAATGACCAAAAATCCTAAAAAATAAAAAAAATACATAAAACCCTTGAACAACACTACGAAATCCATAACAACTAAAAAAACATAAAACCTCTAAAAACCTATAAACACTTAAGACCCTAAAAACACTAAAAGTCCCTAAAACCCTAAAACCATAAAAAACATAAAAACCCCTAAAAACATTAAAAGTCCTTAAAAACCATAAAACCCGCCCTAAAACAACAAAAACCCCAAAACCCCATTAAACTGTAAACACCAATAAAGACTATAAAAACCCATAAAACCCTAGAAATTTTAAAAAAATATTTAAAAAATATCTACAAAATTTCAAAATTTATAAAGACCTTTAAAACTCCTAAAAACCATAAAAACACTAATAACCCACAAAATACTTAAAAATAATAAAAAGATCCAAAAAAATCCCTAAAAATCCCTAAAAATGTAAAAACCTTGAGAAACCCTGTGTAAACATTAAAAATCAAAAATACACATAAATCCAAAAAAACCTAAAAATTTATAAAATCATTAAAAAACCCAAAACACCAATAAATCCTAAAATTCCTAAAATCCAAAAAACTCCTAAAAACTAAAAAACTAAAAAATACATAACAATCCCAAAAATTGTAATAACATTTAAAATCTCTAAAAACCCCATAAGAAAAACATAAAAACCTAAAAACACATTAAACCCCTAAAATAATAAAAAATATAAAATCCCTAAACACCTAAAAATATCCTAAGAACCCTAGAAACATCTAATACCATAAAAATACATAAAAACCATACAAAAAACATCAACAACCACTAAAAACAATAAAAACCCTTTAAACCCCAAGAAAACAAAAAACCCTAAAACCCCTAAAACACCTAAAAATCATAAATACCCATACAAATTCTAAAAACAATACCTAAAATACTAAAAAAACATAAAATACACTAAAACCCAGAAACCATAAAAACCCTCGAAATCTCTAAACCCCCTAAAACCCTAAAAATCATAAAAGGTCTTAAAAATTACATCAAATCATAAAAAACCCTACAAAACCCCAATGAAAATCATAAAATACTTAAAATACATAAAAACATAAAAACCCTCAAAACCCTCAAAATCCCTAAAATCCTATAAACAATAAAAAACCTAAAAACAATAAATATGCATAAAAATGAAAAAACTTTGGTAACCTAGAAAAATAATAAGACAACATTTAAAACCTAGAAACACATAAAACACCTAAAAACATTAAACATTCTAAAAACCTAAAACCCCCTAAAAAGACCACAAAACCCCAAAAAACCATAAATACCAATAAAAACCTTAAAACCCATAAAAACAAATAAAACCCTAAAAAATATAAAAACCATAAAAACTATAAAAACTCAACAAATAACATGAAATTCCAAAAACTATAAAACCCTTAAAAACAATAAAATCCCACAAAATTCTTAAAACCCCTAAAAATGATAAAAATCATAAAAAATAACTAGAAACCCCTAAATATATCTAAAAATGTAAAAAACCCTAGAACCCCTGAAACTTCCAAAGAACCCTTTAAACATAAAAAGACATAAAATACCTTAAAACCTAAAAACGCACTAGACCCCAAAAAAGACCATAAGACCCTAAAAACAATAAAAACCACTAAAAACCATAAAAACCCATAAAAACCCTAAAAACCACTAAAAAAATAAAAACACCTTCACACACCTCATAGGTAAAAAACTCTAAAAAACACTAAAAACTAGAAAAACTAAAATCCCTATAAAAAACATCAAAATCCTAAAATAGGCCTAAAAATCTAAAAAAAGAAAAAAAATTATCAAAAACATATGAAACCCTGAAAACCCATAAGAAACCCTTAAAAACCTAAAAATAATTAAAAACTATAAAAACACTACCCCCCCCCCCCCCCCACAACCCTAGAAACAAGAAAATCCTCAAAATACCTAAAAACATTAGACAACCATAAAATCCAAAAAAATCACTAAAACCCATAAAAATACATAAAAACATTATAAACACTAAAAACCCATAAAACCACAATGAAATCCATAAAACCTAAAAACATTTAAACCACTAAAAACCTAAAAAACATTAAAACCCCAAAAAACACAAAAAACCATAACACCCTGAAAAACCTTAAAAATTCCTAAAAAAATTAATAACCACTAAAAAATCTAAAAACACATTGAATGGATAAAATCCTTAAAAAATATAAACCAAATTAATTCCCTAAAAAATAAAAAAAAAACAAAAAACAAAAAAAAATAATGACCTTAAAATCCCCAAAAACACTCCAAATCCCTAAAAACCATAAAAAGCCTAAACAAAACCTAGATATGTAAAACCCCAAAACCCCTGAATACCCATATGAAAACCATAAAAACCTAAAAATAATTAAAACCCTTAAAAACTGAAAAACACTAAAACTCTAAAACCATAAACCCCCTAAAACCTCTAAAAATCATAAAAAGGGACAAAAAGTCCATAAAAACCTAAAAACCCTAAAAACCTTGAAAACCCCGTAAGAAAAACGTAAGACCCTAAAAAACATAAAACACCTAAAAACCCAAAAAAAATATTAAAAACCATAAAATTACTCTAAAAACCCTAAAAACCAAAAAACCTCATAAAACACTTGAATTCTTAAAAAGCCTACAAACATAAAAAACACTAAAACTCACTAAAAACTATAAAACTCACAAAACCCCTAAAAATATAGAAAGTTACAAAAATCCCATAAAACTTATAAAAAACTAAAAATACCCTAAAAACCGAAAAACTACCATAAAAACACTAAAAACTGTTAAAAACCTCAAAATCCATGAAAATCCTAAAACCTAAAAAAATCCTAAAAAACCCTGAAAATCCTAAAAAATATAAAAACCACTTCAATCCCTAAAACCCCTAAGAAAAGTCTAAAACCCAAAAAGAAAAAAATAATCCCTAAAACCTAAAAAATGATAAAAACCCAAAAAAGTATAAAAACCCTAAAAACCCTCAAAATCGATAAAAACCCTAAACAAATAAAAATCATAAAAAATCCCTAAAATCCCTAAAACTTGAAAAAACCCTAAAACCACTAAAAACCTTAAAAATACCTTAAAAAGATAAAAATACATAAATCCCATAAAACGTTAAATTTAAAAAACCAAAAAACTCTTAAAGGATCTCAAAATTTCTAAAATCCATAAAAACTATATAAATCATTGAAAATCCCTAAAAATACCAAAAAATATAAATACAATAAAAATGTAAAAAAAATAAAAAACCTTAAAAACCTAAGAAAATTATACAATCCTAAAAAACATAAAACCCCTAAAAACCATAAAAACCCATAAAACCATAAAATATATGAAAACCAATAAAAACCCTAAAACCCTACTAAAAAATCTACAAATCATAAAAATCCGTAAAACACATAAAAAACTCTAAAAAACCAAAACCCCCTAAAAATTAAAATAAACCAAAATTTGAAGAAAAAAACCCTAAAAACACAATTTTTTTAAAAAAAATCAAAAAAATACATAAATGTGTAAAAAACCAAAAATACCATGAAAACCACTAAGAATCCAAAAAACCTAAAAAATGCCAACATCCCAAAAAACCAACCCCCCCCCCCCCCTCAAAATCCATAAAATCCCTCAAACCCCACACAAATCAAATTAAAATCCAAAAATTCCATCAATATGTAAAACTACCATAAAACCCCTGAAAACCCATTATAAAACCTTAATAACAGAAAAACACTTAAAACCCCTAGAAACATAAAGACCTAAAAAACTAAAAACCCTAAAAAGTCAGAAAATTTTTCAAACACCAAAAAATCATAAAAACAATTAAAAACATAGAAAATCCATAAAGAACATATAACCAATAAAACCAATTAAAATCTCTATAATCCCTTCAAAGAACTAAAATTTGTAAAAAATCATAAAAACCCTTAAACCCCTAAAAACCCTAAAAACCCTTAAACAACTAAAAACTCAAAAAACCCATAAAAATCCAAAAATACAAAAAACCCAAAAAAAACTATAAAAACTGTAAGAAATACTTAAAACCATAAAACCACTTAAACCCCATTAAATAATAAAAATTATAAAAGCCATATGAACCATAAAACCCCTCAAAACCTCTACAAAATCGAAAAAATATCAAAATCACAAAAAAACCTAAAAATACCTTAAAATTTAAAAAAAAACCTAAAACCCTGAACAACTATAAGAAAACATTAACCCCATAAAAATAGAAAACCCCTTAAAACCTTGAAAATATTGAGATCCCTAAAAATAACCAAAAAATCCAAAAAAACTCAAAACCCATAGAAATCCCTAAAAACCATAAAAATGCCTAGAAAGCCCTAAAACCCACTAAAACACTAAAAACACTTTAAAACCCTAAAAGTTAAAAAACTCTAAACCCCATAAAACCCCTAAAAATCCCAAAACACAAAAAACCAAAAAACCCAAAAGGCCCTAAAAACATTAAACCCTTATAATCCCTAACACACCTAAAAGACAATTAAAATTATAAAAAATCACAAAAAATATCTAAAAAGGTAAAAGCCCCTTAAAACTCTGAAACCCCTAAGAAAACCTAAATAACCTAAAATCATTTAAAACACATTAAAATCCTAAAAATTGTTAAACACGTTAATAACCCAAAACCACCAAAAATTCCCTAAAATCCTAAAATCCCCTAAAAATCATTAGAGACTTAAAAATACCCAAAAACATAAAAACCCTAAAAACCATGAGATAATCTTAAAAAACCTAAAAACCCATAAGACCAAAAATAATTTAAAAATGCTAAATACCCAAAAAATACCTTAAAACCCCAAAAATTCATAATAACCATAAAACCCCTAAAAATATTTAAACCCCTAAAACCCATTAAAACTCTAAAAACTACTAAAAACTATAAAAAAATTTAAAATCCAAAAACAATTAAAAACACTATAAAACCGTAAAAACTCAAAAAACCACTAAAACACATTAAAATCCACAAAAACCTAAAACACATAAAAACTCTCAAAATACCTAAAAATCCTAAAAACCATAAGAATCCTAAAAAGATAAAAAAAAATACATAAAAACACTAAAACCCGTAAAAATCATGAATAAACCCTAAATACCATTATAACATAAAAATAACTAAACCCCCTAAAAACATAAAAAGGATAAAAACCCTAAAAACCATAAAACAATAAAATACAAAAAACCCTAAAAATCCTATTAAATCCTTAAGGCCCTGAAAATCCTAAAAGCCCCTAAAATATCCCAAAACGTAAAAAATATAAAACACTAAAAAATCCTAATAAAACCATAAATAACTAAAAAGCACATAAAACCCACAGAAACATAAAAAAACGATTAAACCCTCATAACCCCGAAAGAGCTTAAAAACCCAAAAATCATGTGAAAATCCTAAAATACCTAAAAACTTTAAAAAACGTAAATAATGTTTTTTATGGGGAGTATTGGGACTGGTTTGGGGGATTGATGTGGTTGATTTTTGGCTTGCTGAATGGCGGGTCGTTTGTTTGGCTTGATGTGATGTTGTGGTTGGGGGTTTTCAAGTCATGTGTGCATATGTGTTGGTTATGGTGTTTTGGTGGGTGTGATTGGTAGTGTGTTTGTGTGCAGGTGGTTGTGCATGTGTGCATTCATTTGGATGGGTTTTGGTGCATGCGTGCATGTGGTAGTGTTGGTGTTGCGTACGTGTGTGCATTTGTTTGATTGTTGCAGGTGTTTGGGGATACTCAATGTTGGGAGCTTCAATTTATGACTTGGACATTTGTTTCCATGGTAGTACTACCCTTTGGTGGGATTTTTGGATTTCTTCTTTGGAGATTCTTGGGTTTCTTCTCCTTGTCCAAAAGTGGATTGTCTGTGGGGATCTTATGTGGTGAGCACCTGGTCGGTGTGATTTTGGTAGCTAAAAGGTAGCCCGGGTCATGGTGTTCTTTTTCTTCTAGCATCTCTCAAGTGTAGAGGTGCTTTGCAAGATTCTTGGGTTGTTCATCAATCATTTTTGATTCCTTCCTTGGTGATTTTGTGTTTGGATTAGTATTTGAACTTTTGTTTTTGAATAAATCATCATTTCACCATTGTGAGAATTTCATGTAATTCTTCTTCTCTTATATATAAATAAAACATTTGTCTTGTAAAAAATTTTAAAAACCCTAAAAATCCAAAAATCATTAAAAACCACTAAAATCTCTAAATTCCTTTGAACCCCTAAAAACATAAACAACAAAAAAACCATAAAAAACATAAAACTCAAAAACCTCAGAAAAACATAAAAACCCTAATAACCAAAACCCCCTCAAAATCCATAAAATCCATCAAACCCATAAAAATACTAAAAATCCATAATAATCCCAAAAAACATAAAAACCCAAAAAACCCTGAAAACCCCTAAGAAAACATTAAAACATTAAAACATTTATATCCCCTAAAAACCTAAATAAAATAAAAACCCATCAAAACCCCTAAAATCCTCAAAATACCTAAAACCATTAATTACCTTAAAATTCCAAAAAAACAAACCTCTAAAAATATGTTAAAATGTAAAAAACTATAAAAAACTTAAAAACTAGTAAGCTTAGATTAAAATCCTAAAATCACTTAAAACCCCCAAAACATAAAAATACTAAAACCCCTAAAAACCCAAAAATACCCAAAAATCCCTAAAACTATAACAACCCAAAATTCGTTGAAACCCCTAAAATCCCTAAAAAACTAAAAACACTAAAAACCCTTTAAACCCATAAAATATTAAATAATATTAAAACATTAAATTCCCAAAAAACTCAAAAAAAACATATCCCCCCAAAATCCTAAAAACACTAATATCCTAAAAACACCAATAATACCTAAAAACGTTAAAAACCCCAAAATACATTAAAAATAATAAGAAAAACATTAAACACTAATAAAACATAAAACCCATAAAACCCAAAAAAATCTTAAAAACCCTAAAAACAATCAAAAACCATAAAAATAGAAAAAAAACCCCCTTAAAAACCATAATGAAATCCCATAAAATACCTTAAACTCCCTAAGATAACCTTAAAAATTTAAAAAACATAGAACCCCTAAAAACCCAAAATAATTATGAAAAACCTAAAACGCTAAAAATAATCTAAAACCCATAAGAACAATAAAATCCAAAAAAAATCCGTAAAACCCCATAAAACCCTTAAAAACCATAAAACCATAAAAAAATATACAAACACATTAAAACCCTAAAAATGTTAAAAAATATAAAAATATTAAAAACCCTAAAAACTAAAATACTCTAAAAAAACCATAAAAATCCTAAAATCCCTAAAACCCCTAAAAATCCTAAAAATCTGTAAAACCCTAAATACCATAAACTCTAAAAAATCCCTAAAATTGATAAAAATGTAAAAAACATTAAAAATACTAAAACCCAAAAGAAAAACATAAATACTTAAATTTCTTAAAACCTAAAAAAACTAAAAACCCAAAGAACACCCAAGAAACACTCAACATCCCTAAAAACTCAGAATAATGCTTAAAATACCATATAACCATTAAAAAATAAAAACCCTAAAAATCCTAATAAAATCATAAAATCCTAAAAGCATTTAAAGACCTTAAATATTATAAATATGGTAAAAAAACATATAAACTCCTAAAAGACACAAAATACTAAAAATTACTAAAACTATTAAAATTCCCTAAAAACCATGAAAACCGCTAAACCCCATAAAAACCTATAAAGATGCTATAACCTAATAAAAACTCTAAAATCCTTTTCGACACCTAAAAAGTATAAGATCTCTAAAACCCCTTAGATACCCTAAATACTAAAAAAAACCCTAAAACCCAAAAAATACCATAAAATCCCTAAAACACCATAAAACCTTCAAAATACCTAAAAACCTAAAAAATACAAAATACTACCTAAAATTGAAAAAAAATATAAAAACCACTAAAACCTGAAAACCCACTCCAAAAACATGAAAAACCCAAAAAACACATAAAACCTCTAAAAACCATAAAAACATAAAAACACATATAAATCATAAAAAATAATAAAAATCTAAAAACCCACTCAAAATCCCTAAAAACATAAAAATCACTAAAGATCCTAAAAACCCCTAAAAAATAGAAAAAATTAAAACACTTAAAAACCATAAAATCCTAGAAAAACCTAAAAATTGATAAACAATTTTAAAACCCTAAAATACCCTAAAACCGCTAAACTTATAAAAAACTCTAGAACTATTGAAAAACCTAAACCCTACAAAAAAACTAAAAACCCAGTGAAAATAATAAAAACACTTAAACCACTATAAACATTAAAGAATTATATAAAACCAAAAAAACTTTACAAATCATAAAAAACCCTAAAACACATAAACCCTAAAACCCCTCAAAATCTTTAAACCCCCTAAAAACCCATAAAAACCCTAAAAGGCCCTAAAAAGGCATGAAATGAAAAAAACACTATGGAAAACCAATAAAAACATAAAATCCCAAAAACATAAAAACAAAAAAAACCTCAAAATAACTAAAATACTATAAACAATAAAACCCTTAAAACACTAAAAATTCCCTAAAAATAAAAAATTACCTTATTAACCCAGAAAAAACCATAAGAAAAACATTAAAACCTAAAAACACATAAAACCACTAATAATCATAAAAATAATAAAAACCTAAAATCACTTAAAAAGATCAAAAAACCCCTAAGAACCCCAAAAAACCCATAAACATCCACAAAAACCTTAAAACCCATAAAAACCAATAAAAACCTAAAACCTCTAAAAATAATTTAAACACAAAAAAACTTTAAAAACACTAAATAATGTAAAAAACCTTAAAACCCAAGGAAAACCATAAAACCCTTTAAACCCTAAAATATCTCAAAATTAATAAAACCCCTGAAAACGATAAAAATCAAAAAAAAAACCTAAAAATTCCAAAAAATGTAAAAACCGTAAAACAATTAAAAATTACAAATAACCCCTTTAAAACCAAAAATTGCATAAAATACCTTATAACTGAGAAAAACACTGAAACCTTTAAATGACCCTACAATCCTAAAAACAATAAAACCAATTAAATGCCTTAAAACCCCCTAAAACCCCATAAAAACAGCATGAACCTACTAGGAACAATATAAAAACCTTTAAACACTTAAAATGTTAAAACTCTAAAAAACATAAAAACCCTAAAAAACTATAAAATCTAAAACCCCAAGAAACAATGAAATCTTTTAAAACCATCAATATCCTTAAAACCCCATAAAACTAATAAAAATGCCTAAAAATTCCCAAAAACATAAGGAGCCCAAAAATCCCCTAAGGTAACCTTAAAACCCAAAAAATAGTTAAATCCTATAAAAACCCTAAAACCCTAAAAAACCCTAAAAACCTACACACCCTCAATATCCCTAAAAACATTAAACAACCTAAAATCATAAAAAACCCTAAAGAGATAAAAAAACTAAAGACCAAGAAAAACCCTAAGAAATCCCTAAAACATTAAAAAACATAAAATCAAAAAAAAAAACCAAAAAAATATTAAAAACCCATAAAAACACCTAAAACCCCTAAAAACCATAAAAATACCTTAAAATATAAAAACCACTAAAAACTCTAAAAATAAATTAAAAGGAAAATATATTTAAAATTATAAACCATATTAATTATTTAAAAGCTCAAAAAAACCAAAAACACATAACAAAAATGAAGACCCATAAAACCCAAAAGGCACTAAAAATCCCCCAAAACACAAAAACCCATAAATATTACTAAAAATGTAAAACCAAAAAAACCCTAAATTCCCCAAATAAAAGATTGAAAACATATAATTACTTAAAACCCATAAAACCTAAAAAATACTAGAACACTAAAACCCTAAAAACCCAAAAAAATATTAAAAACCTTAAAGGACTCTAAAAACCCTAAAACCTTAAAACACATAAAAGCCCTTAAAAACCTAAAAACCCTAAATAGATAAATAAAAACACTAAAACCCAATTAAGACTCAAAAACATAAACCCCTAATAATGTTTAAAAAAAATTAAATACCAATTAAAACTTCTAAAAAACTAAAAAACACTAAAAACCCAAAAACAACCATTGAAACCCTAAAATCCCTAAAAACCATCCATATCCATGAAAACCCTAAAACTCGTCGAAATCATCAAAACCCTTTAATTCCCAAAAAATATAAATACCCCAGCAAACACTTCAAAAACCTAAGCAATGTTTATAAAAAAAAACAAAAATACCCTAAAACATAAAAAAAGCTAAAAACCCAAAAAACAATAAAAACTCTAAGAAACCCTAAAACCCAAAAAAAATTCAAAAAAATCCATAAAATCCATAAAAATTTTAAAACCCCTAAAAACATTAAGAAATCCTTAAAAAGATAAAAATCCTTAAAAGCCATAAAAAACCCAAAATTTAAAAAAAAACATACAAATCCCTAAAAGCCCTCAAAGTCCCTCAATACCCTAAAATACATAAAATTATTTGAAAATACATAAAAATAATTTAAAATAAAAAATGATAAAAATGAAAAAAAAAATTAAAAACCCATGAAAACTAGATAAACCTAAAAAAATTTAAACCTTTAAAACACCCTTAAAACCCTAAGAACATCTAAAATCCTTTAAAAAGAAACAAAAACCCCAAAAACCATAAAAAACTATAAAACCGTAAAAATTTATTAAAACCCATAAGAACCCTAAAACCCCAAAAATAACTCTGAGAATCTTCCAAATCTGTAAAATTATTTAAAAGCTCTAAAAACCTAACCCCCATAAAAACTCCAATAATCCAAAAACATAAAAAACCTTTAAAGGCCCAAAAAAACCCTCAAAATCCCTAAAAACCTAAAACCCTAATTTTTTTTAAAAATATATTAAAATCCATAAATGTGTTAAAAACTATAAAATCAATGAAAACCCCTAATAAATCCTACAATCCTAAAAAACACTAACATCCCTAAAAACCCTTAGAACGCTCAAAATCCCTACAAATCATAAAATCCCACAAAAGTACAAAAAAAATCAAAAAAATCAATTAATATGTAAAAAACCCTAAAACCGATGAAAATCTATTATAAAACTGTAATAACCTAAAAATAATTAAATCTCCTAAAAACGTAAAAAACTGTATAACACAAAAAACCCTAAAAAGCCCAAAAAATTTTAAACACCTAAAACCCATAAAAACTATTAAACACAAATAAATCAAAAAAAAACACAAATAACCATTAAAAGACACTAAAAACTCCAAAAACCCTTTAAATCACTAAAAACAATAAAAAACACTAAAAAACATTAAAACCCGAATAAACTCAAAAAACCCATAAAAACGAAAAAAACTACAAAACCCAAAAAATATAAAAAATCCTAAGAAAACATTAAAACCCTAAAAACAATTAAAATCCTTTAAATATTAAAAATTATAAAAACCATAAAAACCTGAAAACCCTTCAAAACCACTAAAACCCAAAAAAAATTAAAATCCTAAAAATACCTAAAAATAACTGAAAATTTAAATACAACTAAAATCCTTAACAATCGTAATAAAACATTAAATCCATAAAAATATATAAACCCCATAAAACCCTGAAAATGTTAGAACCCTAAAAATACCCAAAAAACAAAAAACCCCTAAACACCCCTAAAATCCATAAAACCCATAAAACCCCTAGAAAACCTAAAACCCACTAAAAACAAGAAAAAATATTTAAAACCATATAAATTTTTAAAAAATTTTAAAAATTATGAAACAACTAAAAAAACCCAAAAACCCAAAAAAAACCATAAAACCCAAAAGACATAAAAAACCCCTAAAACCCTCAAAAACCCTCAAAAACCCTCAAAAACAATTAAAATACTAAAGGATCACTAAATATATATATAGACATAAAAAACACTTAAAACCCTGAAACCCTTAAGAAAAACTAAAAAATAAAACCAATTAAAACCCAAAAAAACCCCCAAAAAACCTTAAAACAGCTAAATATGTTAAAAACCCACAAATTATCTAAAAAACTCATAAACCGTTAATATAATAAAAAACCTAAATTACCCAGAAACAAAAAAACCCTAAAAAACCCTAAGAGTGCCATAAAAGCTTAAAAACACATAAATCCCCCAAAAAACCAAAAATACTGAAATCCCTAAAAACCCTAAAAATACCTTAAACCCCTAATAACCATAAGACCCCTAGAAAGAATTAAACCCCTAAAAACAACAAAAACCGTAAAAACTAATAAAAACACTAAAAGAAATTAAATCCCAAAAAATGAAAAAATAATATTAAAACTACAAAAACACAAAAAAACCACTAAAACACATAAAAACCCATAAAACCCTAAAACCCCTAAAAACTCTCAAAATTTCTAAAAACCCTAAAATCCTTAAAAATCTTAATAATATTAAAAAATACCTAAACACATTAAAACCCCTAAAAACAATAAAAACCAAAAGAAAACCATAAAATATAAAAATACATAAACCCCCTAAAAACCTAAAAATGATAAAACCCTAAAAAACCCAAAAACCCTCAAAATTCCATGAAAACCTAAAGACCATAAAATTCATAAAAATAAATAAAAATTTCTAAAATTTTAAAAACTTAAAAAAACTAAAAAATACTAAGAAAACCATAAAAACCTAAAAATAAATAAAACCCCCCAAAAATAAAAAACATTAAAACCGTCAATAACCAAAAAAATACCCTAAAACCACAAAACCAACTGAAACACCTATAAACAGCTAAAAATCATAAAAATATTCATTAATTTTTGTTTATGGTGCTGTGTTGAGATAGGGTTGGGTGCCTGATGTGGTAGATTTTCAGCTTGCTGATTGGTGGTGTCATTTGTTTGGCATGAGGTGTTGTTGTGGCCAGTGGTTGTTTCATGATTTTTATTCCTATGTGCTTTTTATGGTGTTTTGGTGTGTGTGGTTTGTACTATGTTTATGTGTTGGTGTTGGTGCTGGTGCATTTTTTTGGTTCGGTTTTGGGGCGTACGTGCATGTGTGGTGGTGGTGTGTGCGTGCATGTGTGCGTGTGTGAATTTGGTTTCCGGTTGCTAATATAAGTGGATACTCACTGTTGGGTGCTTCTATTTATGCGTTGGAAATTTTTTCCCCTTGTTATGATGGCCTTTGGTATGATTTCTAGATGTATTCTTTGGAGCTACTGGGTTCCTTCTTATAGGTTAGAAGTGGATTGTGTGTGGGGATCTAATGTGGTGAGCACCTGGTCGATGTGTTGTTAGTGGATGACTCGTATCCCGAGTTGTGGTGTTCTTTGTTACTGGCACCTCTCATGTTTAGTTGTGTGCTAGGCGTCTACACTATTGGCTAAAATTGTCTTTTTCAACTAGTTTTGCTAATGCTGGTAGGTGGGTGTGATGCTCTTACAACATGGTGGTAGTTATTGTCTACTATTCACCTTCCGTGTAGTTGTGCTTCACAAGATTTTTGGGTTGTTTCAGTCTTTTTTTCACTCAATAGTTTTTGGTCCTTCCTTGATGATCTTGTTTTTGGTTTGGTATTCGAACCTTTGTTCCTTTAGTAGTCATCATTTCACCATTGTGAGAATTTCATGTAATTATTCATCTCTTATATACACTTCAAACATTTTTCTTGTAAAAAAATTTAAAAACCATAAAAAGACATAAAAACCCTAAAAACCACTAAAATATCTAGAATCTTTGGAACCCCTAAAAAATAAAAAAACAATCAAAACCCATAAATAACCGAAAAACCATAAAAAATCTAGAAAAACCCTTTAGACCTCAAAAAACATAAAAAAATAATATCCAAAAATACCTCAAATCTATAAAATCCCAAAAAACAATAAAAATACTAAAAAACACTAAAAAACTATGAAAACATAAAAAAGCATAAAAACCATGAAAACTCATAAGAAATATTTTGAAACCTAAAAACATTTAGATCACCTAAAAACCTAAAAAACAATGAAAACCCAAGAAAACCAATAAAAACCCTCCAAAAATCATAAAAATCATAAAAACCCTTAAAACCCATAAAATTGTAAAAAAATCATTAAAATACCTAAAAAACACTAAAACTCTAAAAAACCCATAAGCATAAATTAAATTCCTAGATTCACTTTAAACCCCCCCAAAAACCTAAAAATGCTGAAACCCCTAAAAACCTAAAAAGACCCTAAAAGACCATAAAATCCCAAAAAACCGAAAAACCGAAAAACCCATAAAACCCATAAAATCCAAAAAAAATAAAAACTCTAAAAATCCTTTAAACCCCTAAAACATTAAATATCTCAAAAAAAATAAAATCCATAAAAAGTATAACACCACATACCCCCCCCACCCAACTCATAAAAACACTAAAATCCTAAAAAAACCTAAAAAATAACTAAAAATGTCAAAACCCTAAAAACAATAAAAAATCATAAGAAAACCTTAAAACCCTAAAAACACTTAAAACCCATAAACCCCAAAAAATCCTAAAACCCCTAAAACACTCAAAAACCATAAAACCATAAAAATCCTTCAAAATCCAAAAAAAATCAAAACAAAATCCCTAAAAACATAAAATAGACTAAAATCCAGGGAAACCCGTAAGA
This sequence comes from Viscum album, assembly GCA_963277665.1. Classification (NCBI taxonomy): domain Eukaryota; kingdom Viridiplantae; phylum Streptophyta; class Magnoliopsida; order Santalales; family Viscaceae; genus Viscum; species Viscum album. The sequence continues at coordinate 231,102,306 of OY728157.1, read as the reverse complement.
TAACCATAAAAACATAAAAACATAGAACCCCTAAAAACACAAAAACCCATAAGAACCATAAAAATCCATAAGAACAATTAAAACCTCAAAAATCCGTAAAATCCTTCAAACCCTTAAAAACCATAAAAGAAAAATTGTTTACCCATTAAAACCCTAAAATTATTAAAAACAATAAAAATAATAAAAACACAAAAAACAAAAAAACACAAAAAACACAAAAAATCATAAAAACACTAAAAACCATAAAACCCTTAAAATCCCCAAAAGCGGTAAGACACTAAAACAATAAAATCCTAAAAAATCCATAAAATCCCTAAAATTGTAAAAAACCATAAAAAACATGAAAACCTAAATGAAAACCTTAAATTCTTAAAAATTATTAAAGCCATTAAAAACCCTAAAACCTGAAGAAAAACCATGAAACACTCAAAATCAATAAAAAATCATAATAATGCATAAAATCCATAAAAATCATTAAAAATGGAAAAAACAATAAAAACCATGAATACCCCTAAGAAAAACATAAAAATCTAAAAATAATTAAAACCCTTAACGATCCTAAAAACTCTAGAAAACTTGTAAAACCTTAAATGACCACAAACTTTTTAATAATTACAAAAACTCTTAAAACCACTTAAAACCATAAATCCCCCAAAACCCTATTAAACCACATAAAAAGGATAAAACTAACTAAAACTCTATAACCCATTAAAAAAGCTAAAAAGGTTGAAAACTAAAAAAACCATTAAATACCGTAAAAATTTAAAAAACTCTAAAACCCCAAAAAACCATAAAATCCCTAAAACACCCCAAAACCCTCAAAATCCCTAAAAACATAAAACCAAAAATATCCAAAAAACTCTCAAAATATATAAAAATATATAACCATTAAAAACCCAAAAAACCCCCACTCAGAAAACCTTAAAAACATAAAAACACTTAAACCCCCTATAATCCTAAAAAACAAAATATCCTTGAAAACCATAAAAACAATAAAAAACCTAAAAAAGCACTCGAAATCCCTAAAAAATAAAAAATCCTAAAAACCCCATAGAAATCTAGAAAAAATTTATAACACATAATGCCCCTAAAAATCTAGAAAACCATAAATCCCTAAAAACCATAAAAGACCCGGAAAACCCCTTAGAACAATAAAAACTGTTAAAACCCTTAAAATCCCTAAAATATATGAAAATCCAAAAAACCCTATAAAAACTATGGAAACACTTTAAACCCCTAAAAATGTTAAAAAATTAAAAAAACCCTTAAAACCCAAAAATCCCCTAAAAACCTAGATAGACCTTAAAAGCCCTAAAACCCCTCAAAATCCATAAAAACCCTAAAAAATCAATATAATCCTTAAAATTATCTAAAAACAATAAAAACAAAAAACAACCCATAAAAACACTAATAACCCTGGGAAAAAAATAAATAACTAAATCTCTTTAAACCATTGAAATGATAAAAAAACCCTAAAAACCCTTAAATTTCCTCAAAATCTCTAAAAACCCTAAAACCCCATAAAAATCCAAAAAAAAAACAAAAAAAATCACTAAAACATAAAAGACTATAAAAACCACTTAAAACCTTATAAAACCTTTAAAATCATAATAACACTTTAAACCCACGAAAAACCAAGAAACACTAAAAACCCTAAAGACCCTAATAACCCTAAAACCCCCTAAAAACCTTAAAACTATAAAAAATCCTTAAAAACTCTAAAACCCCATAAAACCCTATAAACTACTAAAAACTATAAAAATAATTTGAACACTTAAAAACATTAAAAAACTATACAAAACCTAAAAATATCAAATAAACTCTAAAACCCAAAAAAAACCTGAAACCCAAAAAACCCCTACGAACCCCTAAACCCCCTCAAAATCCATAAAACCCATAAAAATCCATAAAAATACTAAACAATCCATAAATATCCCTAAAATCATCAAACCCAATTAAACCCTAAAAACACCTAAAAATACTATAAAAACCTAAATACACATAAAACCCCTAAAAACCTAAAAATGATATTACCACTAAAAACTATAAAAACAACAAAAACCCCTAAAAACAATAAAAATCCCTAAAAACCCTAAAACTGGTAAATCAAAAAATCCCTAAAAATCCCTAAATACATAAATAAACCTAATAACCCTTAAAATCCCTATGAATTCCTTAAAATCATCAAAAAACATAAAACCCCTAAAACCTAAAAAATATTTCAAACCCTAAAAGCCTAGAAATACCATAAGCCCCTAAAACCATCTAAATTTTTTAAAAACCCTATAAATCTATATTTCTTTCAAAACACTGAAGACATTAAAAACACTAAAAGATAAAAAAACCCTAGAAGCCCAAAAAAACCATAAAATCCTTAAAACCCATAAAACCTTAAAAATACCTAAAAATCCTAAAAACCATTAAAAATACTAAAAATTCCTTAAAAGTCCTTAAAAATGTAAAAACCCCTAAAAACCAAAAGAAACCATTAAAAACCTAAAAACACATAAAACCCTTAAAAACCAAAAAAAATGAAAAAACACCTAAAAACGCATAAAACCCCTACAAACCCTAAAAATTCCTAAAACCCACAAAAACCATAAAATTACCAAAAAAATTACTAAAAGTACCCCAATATATAAAAAAACATAAAAACCTTGAAAATACCAATGAAAACATTAACTTCATTTGGACACTTAAAACCCCCAAAAACCAATAATCATTGAGAACACTAAAATCCTTAAAAGTCCTTAAAATCCGAAAAACCCATTGAAACCATATAAACGAATAAAAACCCATAAAGACCCAAAAAATCACTAAAATCTCTAAAAATATTTTAAAACTATAAAAATGTAAAGAAACTCTAAAAACCCATAAAACACCTAAACCCTTAAAAACCATAAAACCCCCTAAAATAATTTAGAAACACTGAAACCCCATAAAAACTATAGACACCACAAAAAAACTAAAAACCCTTTAAAACCCTAAAAAGTATTAAAAACTCAAAAAACCTTAAGAACACTAAAAACTCAAAAAAGCCTTAAAAACTCAAAAAAACCATAAAAACTCAAAAAAAACATCTATAAACCCCCATAATTCTCCAAAAACCCTAAAAAACAAAAAATCCTAAAAATCCCTAAAAATCCCTAAAAACCAAAAATACCCTAGAAACCGTAAAACCCCATAAGAAAACATAAAAAACCGAACAAAATTAAAACGCAAAAAAACAAAAAAACCCAAAAAAAGATTTAAATACACTAAAACCCAATAAAAACTCTAAAACCAACATTAAAACCTAAAAAAAATTTAAACCCCTACAAATGTTAACAAAATTATAAAAACTATAAAAACACTAAAAACATTAAAAAAAACTAAAAACCCAAAAACCCAAAAACCCAAAAACCCAAAAACCCTCAAAATCCCTAAAAATCCTATAAACCGTAAAATACTAAAATGCCCTAAAAATCCCTTAAAATATAAAATACCTTATAAGCCATAAAACCCCTAAGAAAAAATTAAAAACCTAAAATCACTAACAACACCTTAAAACCCGAAAAATTATAAAAAACATAAAAGGCACTAAAATACCAAAAAACGTAAGAAACACTAAAAACACTAAGAAAAACTTAAAACCCTTAAAAACCTAAAAACACTAAAAACACTTAAAACACATAAAAATCATAAAATGATAAAAACCCAAAAAACCTAAAGAGATCTTAAAAACCCTAAAAGCCACAATAAATCCACACAAACCCCTAAACCCCTTAAAACTCCATAACACCCTTTAAAAAAAAATCACTAATAAATATAGAAACCCCTTAAATCCCTAAAAAATTAAAAACTATAAAGAACATAAAACCAAAAAAATAAAAAAAAACCTTAAAACCAAATAACCCATAGAAACCCTAAAAATCCTAAGAACCATAAAAACCCTCAATGTCCCTAAAACCCATAAAAAACCCATAAAAACCTTAAAAACACTTAAAATCCGTTAAAATACATAGAAATTTATAAATCCCTAAAAACCTTGAAAACACTAAGAAACCAATAAAAACCTATAAATAGTTCAAATGTATAAGAACCATAAATATCTCTAAAAACCAACAAAAACAAAAAAACCCCAAAACCCATAAAATTGAAAAAATTCCCCAAAATCCTATAAGCGTAAAAACCCATAAGACCCCTGAAACCCCCTATAAAAACCTTAAAATCTAAAAACACATAAAATCCATAAAACCGAAAAAAATCCAATAAACCTCAAAAACCCAAAAAGAACCTAAAAACCCTAAACCCCCCTAAAATCCCAAAAAAACATAAAAACCTTGAAAAGCCCTTAATATCACTAAAAACTATAAAACCCCTTTAAACCCCTAAAAACATTAAAAAATATAAACAACATTAAACCACTATAAATTCATAAGAACACATAAAATCAAAAAAAAAATATGACGGAAAAACGTTAACAAACCATAAAAGCATTCAAAATCCTTAAAAATCCTAAAACCCATAAAAATCATAAAAATCTCTAATAATACCTAAAAACATAAAAAACCCCTCAAACACTTAAATTTATTTCAAAAACCATAAAAACAAAAAAAATACTTAAAACCCATAAAAATTTAAATAATGATTAACACTTTATAAAACCCTAAAAAACATATAACCGTCAAAATCCATAAAAACCCAAATCATAATGAAAATTATAAAAATACCAAAAAACACACTAAAACCCTAAAAACCTCCCAAAACTATAAAATACCAAAAAACCTAAAACACGCATAAACTGATTAAAATTTTAAAGACCACTAAAATCTATAAAAAACCCATTTTAATCCCTAAAAATATTATAAATATCTAAAAACTGTAAAATCTTAAAAAACACAAAAACAAATCTTAAAACCCCAAAAACACCAAAAATACACTAAAACCATCATAATCCCTAAAACCCTAAAAAACATAAATATCTTAAAAATACCTAAAAACCTAAAAAAACATAAAAACCCTAAAACCACAAAGAAAAACATAAAAATATAGAAACCCATAAATCCCCTAAAACCTAAAAATGTTAAAAAAAACCCTAAAACCCTAAAGAACCATAAAACTATAAAAATCCAAAAAACCCCTAAAAATCCATAAAAAACCTGAAAAAAGCCCTGAAATCTCTCAAAAAATAAAATCCATTAAAATCCATTAAAATCCCTAAGAAATATTTAATACCCAGAAGACACTTAAAACCTGTAGAAAACCTAAAACTCTAAAAACCCTAAAACCCCTAAAAATCCCCTAAAAATCTAAAACCCCTAAACACCACTAAAAATCTAAAAACCCTTTAAACCATAAATAATATTAAAGAACTCCAAAAACATTAAAAACCTAAAAACTAAAGAAAACCCGAAACCCCTAAAAAATCCATGAAAACCCTAAAACCCTAAAAACCCACAAAATCCTTAAAAACCCAAAAAATCCTTAAAACCCCTAAAATCTATAAAAACTAAAGAAAACCCAAAAAACCCTAAAACCCCAAATGAAAATCTTAAAAACCTAAAAACATTTAATATCCCTGAAAAATAATAAAATGGAAAAAAACATAAAAACCCCTTAAAACCCTGAAAACCATAACAACCATAAAAACCACTAAAAACCTTAAAACACCAAAAACACCTAAAAACTAAAAAACCACTTAAAAATATAAATGATCTTTAAAACCTTTAAAACGTTAAAAACTCTAAAAAAACTTAAACCCCCCAAAAAAAATACCACCCTTAAAACCCAAAAAATCACAAAACACCTAAAATCTATTTAAAATCATCAAAATCCCTAAAACCCAAAATCCATTAAAATCCAGAAAAACACTAAAAACCATAAAAACAAAAAAAAATCCAAAAAAGCATGAAAAACAATAAGATATATTTTAAAACCATACAACACTTAAATCCCCTAAAAATGGTAAGAACCATAAACCCATAAAACCATTAAAACCATCAAAATCCTTTAACATCTCAAAAAAACATAAAAATACATAAAAATTCGTAAAAATATAAAAAACCCTAAAATAATGAAATCCCCTAAGAAAACCCTAAAAACCAAGAAACACCTAAAACCTCTAAAAACTAAAAAATCTAAATAACCTAAAAAACTCTAAAAATACCCAAAAAACATAAAAACTTATAAAAACCATTAAAAACCCTAAAACCCAACAAACCCAAAAAACAATATAAATTGTAAAAACAATGAAAATACATAAAAACCCTAAAAACCCATAAATATCATAAAAATACCTAAATATCCCTAAAAAGGTAAAAAAAATCGAGAAACCCCACAATAAAACCTTGAAAACCAAAAGAACATGAAAAACTACTAAAACCCTAAATAACATAAAAAACTAATATACCCCAAAACCCTCAAAATACCTTAAAACTTAAAAACCATAAAAAATAAAAAAAATCCGTAAAAATACCTAATGGATTTAAAACCCCTATAACACTAAAAACCCCTATGAAAATATTAAAATCCTAAAACACTAAAAACTCCTTAAAACCTAAAGACACTAAAACCGTAAAAACCATAATAGTCCCTAAAACCACTAAAAAAATAAAAACCCCTAAAAACCTAAAAAACCCTAAAGACCGATAAAAACCCTAAAAACCACTAAAAACACTACGAAATCATTAAAACATTAAAATTGTAAAAAAAAAATTTAAAAACCATAAAACCCTAAAAACTCAAAATTGACCAAAAAACCACAAAATATGGAAAAAAACACACACACCCCTAAAAACTCCCAAATCCAAAAAACATAAAAAATCGTGAAAATTCTATATAGCCTTAAAAATACCTAAAGAGATATAAACCACTAAAACCCCTCAAAAACCCAAAAAAACATTAAAACCCTAAAAAAACACCTAAAACACCTAAAAATTGCTAAAACCCTAAAAAGGCTCCAAATTTATAAAAACTGTAAAAACCCTAAAATTCCATAAAACATAGAAAATCCTATAAACCCTAAAAGAACTTTTAAAACATTAAAAACCTAAAAATATTTGAAACCTATAAATACACTAAAACACTAAAACCCCTAAAACTCTAAAAAGACCCCAAAACCCCTAAAACCACTAAAATCCATAAAAACCCAAAACCTTTAAAATGTCCTAAATACCAAAAAAAACCCATTAAACCTACTAAAATCTCTAAAACTCATTTAACCCCCTAAAATGATTAAAAAATATCAAAATACTCTAAACCCCCAAAAAACTCTAAAACCCCAAAAACACCACAAACCCCTAAAACCCCTCAAAATCCCTAAAAACCTAAATACCCATAAAATTCAAATAATATCCATAAAAACACCTAAAAATAGAAAAAAGCCTAAAAAACATGAAACAATCTAATAAAATCATAGAAACCTAAAAACACATTAAACCTCTTGTTTCGTGGTTTCGGTCGCGAAACGCCCAACGACTTCATATCCAATGATTGATGGTCCTGCATTCCAAAGGTAGGAGTTCACCAGATGGTCTGACCAGCGACTCTTAAGAAGTCACATTGGTCTAGAGGATGGGAATTCAGGCTCATCACACCCTTTTGGGGTGAATTATTTCATGTTCTGATACTATCTTATAGATTTAAAACGTATTCATATGTTCGCGAATCTTTGGTTTATACCCAAACATAGTATCCAAGGATTTAACCCTAGTGGGCAATGGTCAGCTGAACGCAGGGGTTCAGGATTATTTATGCCCGAGGTTCACCATCCCTCATGGGATTAATGACCCCGAGGAGTGTGGACTCACTGAGACGGCACAAGGAGCGGCGCGGTGGGCCGACGTGAGGATAGTCGGATTGACCGGTTGTTGGGCTTGAACCTCAGGGAGGCTGCTTATGTACCCTGTCTAGGATCCAGGGATTAATGTCCACGTAGTTCGCATGGGAGTGTCGGAGAACCGACGTAAAGGTGGACCCAGGGTGCCCGCTGGTGATTGGGCTTGAACCTCATGGAGGCTTCCTACGTACCCTATCTAGGAGGCAGGGATCAAAGTCCACGTAGATTGCATTGGCTTGGGAATTACGCTCTGAGGCAGCGTGGAATGATGGATTAGGGCTTACACTCTAAGGAGGACCAGGGTAATAGATTGGGGTATACACCCCGAGGAGTCCCATAAGAGGATGTCATGGTCGATGCTTACTCTAATCCCACGTGAGTCAGGATCAGTGTGAGAAACAAGAGGCAGTAGGGACCACAGGATCACGTCACAAAAGGTGCATCCATGAGGAATGGAGTGGGGATTACGAATGAGGGCAGCCCATGGCGATGGATTGTGGCTTACACTATGAGGAGGCCCATGGGCGACAAAACACAGCGGGATAGGGAAAGGGCGTGCTCTTGTGACCATCTACTCTATTTTAGGGAATGAGGTCTTCCTTCTGAAGGATATTTTACTATCCCTAGGAAGCCCTTAACAAGTGGAGGGGAAGAAAGGAGATTCACGAGCTTAGACACCACATTACCATGGGAATGTGAACCCAAGAATGCATCAGGAATCTAATCCACAGTCGGGGAAACCCCTACGCCTCTATTTACTGTGGGTATGTGAACTCATAACGGTGCACTGATGCACCTGAAAGTTACACCGCGCGGATCCGGTGGCACTGATGGAGGCCTCGGCTCAGGTCCCATGAATAGGAAAATGAGGGAGTCATGGCGGATCGAGCCAGATTGGAAGGATTTTGTCTGGCTCGGGGAATGGGAACTCTGAAGGTTCTAATGGGACACACGTATGAAGGAGTAGTGGCAACCTTCATGTAGGAAGGTGCTACGCGGATGGAGAAGCTGTCCGCGAACCAGGGTGGTCCGCGGATCAAGAGGCCTTCTGTGAACCAGGAGGGTCCGCGGACTGAGGGGCCGTCTGTGAACCATGATGGTCCGCAGATAGACTGGCATCCTGCGAACCAGGGTGGTTCGCAGTCTGGGGAGCATCCCGCAAACCAGGGTGGTTCGCAGCTTCGGGTTCGGGCCGTGTACCAAGGGGGTACGTGGAGGGGTCCATGCGAGCCGTGGCGGCAAAGGTCGGCGTCGATCGGGGGTTCGTCAGTCGAGGCTTCGCCCGCATAGGAGGGTGATACGTAGTGCGGAAGATAGAAAAAGAGGCGTAAACACCCTGGTCGGTGAGAAGTTCATCTTCGGAGGGGATATGGTTTGCAGTCTACTCTTTTTTATGTTCTTTTAAGTTCACGATTCATGAAATTATTATGCATTTTATGGTTCCTTTTTAGTTCATTATCAGGTTTATAGCTGATGTGGTTCACGAATGGGAACTTCGCCGATTGTGAAATCCTAAGCCTTCCTTCTATCGTTCTCCTTCCGAATCTCCAATTCCTCTGAATCTGAATCCAAATATCCAAATCCTTTTTCCATTCCCCCTCTGTCTCCTTTTATATAGTGGGGAAAGAGATGTATCTGCTGTCACATGACACCTTTTACGGAGGCCCAATACCGAATACCCAGTTTACGGCTGACTTGGTCAATCCGTAATTCGCGGTGGGTATTGAATGCTTCTTCCCCCTCTGTGAACCAAACTCAGGGAGTTCTTCACGGCCGCGGAGTGTTACCCCTCTATTCCGCGAACGATAGCAGATGCGGCTTGAACCGGTTGATGCGGTCTGCGGTTGGGGCGGTTCAAGACGGTGAACCAGATTGGCGCCCATCCTGCCTCGCGACCACAGAGGATCTCCACCTCCATTTCTCGAACGACGATGGTTCATGGAGGGGGCGCTTCACGGGGCCTGGACACGTCTTGTTTTCATGAGACCAGGCTGTGGACTAGTCCTTCTTGTGTCCCTTCTTTGGATTTTCTCCCTTCATTTCCCCAATTCTTTGGGGGATTTTCATAGACTTTCCTTTGTGGATTTTTAGGACCCTAAAAATGCCCCCATCAGAATGGGGTCCGATCAGAACGAAGAGGAGACCATTCCGATGCTGAGTGGTACTGAAACTGAGATGGTTTGTGGTGGGGAGGTGAAACCAGTAGGGGACCACGCCCATAAATACGGGGGGCCCATTATTTTTCCTTTACTGAATTCTTCAAGAAACTAGATCTCCTTCACCACCACGTGCTCACTCCTTTGCGAAGTGCTTCATCTGCGAACCAGCAGTAAATTCCGCAAACCATTCCTCCTTCGTGGTCGCCTTCACCCGCGAACCAATTCCCCAACCGCGAACCAGAACTCTTAATTAATTAATAAGTCCTGACGGGCTATGGAGGAACTTGCTTCAGAGTTTTGGTGCTCCGTGGTTTCATTGCTTCGCGTTTTCGATGCTCCGTTGAATAAAATCTCTTGAACTTTAAAAGTTTCTATGTATTCTGCACTTAGTCACTTAAATTCGGGATTGAAATTCCACGGAGAAACTTGGTTCACGGTTTCCTAGGCAATGCTCCGTGGGCCAGGGTTTCGCGGACCGATTTTGTGAAGGGATGGTTCACGAGATGTTGTCATCACGAACCATCCTTCGAGGCCTCCTTGTAGACTTTGCTTATGAAGGCTCCTCGACTGATCCTCAGCCATATATTTGGTATCATTGTCAATATTTTTATTCTAGACTAACTGATTGTTGGCTCTCATCATTCATGGAGAAGATATGGTTCCCCCTCGTTCTGCACCGAGTCCTACTGCAGAGCCTCTCCCAATTGGTTCAGGGAGATGTTTAGCTATGATTCGCCGAGCGGATAACATCCAAGAGGACCCTAGTCGGTCCATTGCTCCTGACAACGGTGCCTTGAAATATTTTCTCCCTCCTGAGCTCCTGGATTATACACTATCAAATCGACTTCCACTTCATGTATTCAGTCTTCAAGACAATGTCTCTATTCCCCCCACATTCTCAGGTCTTCTTTCTCCTTTCTTGGAAGCATCGTCCAAGTGTATTCAAGCGAACCTTACCCAGGCGGTGGAGATGGTTTCCGTCTCTAACCAGAAAGATGCCTTTATTTTAAAGGAATCTGTTTGGACCCAAAGTGATCAGCACGCTCGAAAATTTTCTCAGGAAGCTGTCTTCAAGAGTTACCCTTCTATTATCAACCTTGCGCGTGTAGATCCCGTTGCGGGGTGGACTCATAGGTGGGATCTTCGATCTAGAGGGCTATTCTTGAATGACTGGGCATGGGCTTTCTGGGTCCATGATCACTGTCAGGAGTCTCCTGAATCACTGGAAGCAGTCAAATTATACTCCATATTGTGGGCCTCCCAATTTTCCATTTACCCACCATCCTTGGTCCAACTAGACCTACTCAGTCACTCGTGTTCAAGCACTAATACTTTCCACCTTTCCCATTGTGAATTTGGTATCAGTCTGTGGGATATCCAACAATTAGGAGGACTCCTGATTATCGGTGAAATGTATAATGAATATCTTCCTTCTCCTGACGCATGGGACGACGTCGAACAAGTGTCTTTATTGGTGAGGGATCTGTTGGTTATGGTGGAGTAGTCATTGGGTCAGGCGTTGTGTGCCCGCTCTCTTAGTCCCTATAGTACCTGGATAGGGATATTTATGAACACCACTGGTCATGTGCCAAAGATAAAGCAGCCTAGGACTCATCCTTCTCAGTAATCACGAACCTCCCCAGGTTCCTACTGGGCGGTTCTCGAGGCGGGAGACTACATTTCATGGGGTTACGATGTGCGCCCCGGTGTGCCGCCTATGGTCCACCTGGCATGTTTTTTTTCTATGTTCCTGAGCGGATGGTTATTCCCTTCTCGGGATATTAATCCTGGTGTCAGGGCTTTCACCCTGATGATGGTAGTTGAGCTGGCTGAGGGCCACCTGGTGAATTCGGCCATGCCCACATTGGCTCGTATTTATAAATTGTTGGGTCACATGCAGAAGGGCGGTTCTCCCTTCTGTTTGAGTGGGCCATTTAAATTTTTGTTTGGCTGGGTAGCGGATCATTGTTGTTGTTATGAGTATCATCACAACATGGTCATCCCGCTTCCTACTTTTCGACCTACCCTGCTTGATATAGATGGAGTTCGCTTGAAATACCTCAACCCTGGTGAAGTCCTCGAGCTTCTGAGTGACTTCTCCCAGTTTTCTTTCACTCCCTACCCCACCCCTTATGTAGTCTTAGTTGACAACCGCCGGGGGATCTTGGAGGAGTGATCTTATATGATCTCTCTGCGGGACGAATTTCTATCCGCGTGGATCGACATGGTTTCTATGTGCGATCTGTATGTCCCGTATCACTTTTCTCACCAGTTTGGGTGCATAAAAGTCCAATTTTCTCTTCCCCCTCCTCAAGCTCGAGGAATGAACCCGGTCACACTTCTTCAATGGTGGCTGATGCTGACATGGGAGGGATCGGACGTGAGCATCCACCTGCCTGTCATGGAGGCAGTCGCTGGCTTTTCCATAGAGTATGCAAAGGCATGGAAAAAATACTATCCCGATGGAATCCTAGGGAAGGCTATCTGGTAGGTTCCCAAATCAGAAGGTACTACGTCTGTTGTGTCCACCGCACCTTCCTCATTATCTATGAGGGTGGATCGACTGATTTCTTGTCGATCAAAGCGACTAAGGGGATTTTCCACCCCCAGTCCAGCGGTGGCCGAAGTTCAGACGAGTTCATCCTTCTTGGACATGGATGAGGATGACCATGTGGTTATGGGTCCTAGTGAGACAATCCCGGAAGTTTTTCCACTTGACACTGGGCTTAGAAACTTGATCCCCAAGCCTGAACCGGGGTTAGAGGCTCTAGACATTCCAGTTTCAAAACCAACTTCTAGCGAGCTCATGCCTGCGCTGGTTGGAATGCCAGATTTCGTACCCGTTCCATCTAGCGAGGATACCAATGATCCCCGTGTCACGGCGGACCATCGGGCGGTGCTCAGGTGGGCCTGGCCTCGGATTTGGGAGATCATTACCGAAACTCCTCTAGCTGAGATGGAAACTAAGACCCAAGCTCTTCGACAGATCTTCCTGGGCTTGGGGTTGGGTGGATTCGACTACCAGCTGTTCCATTCTATTTCTTGAAAAGTTGTCATGGCTTGTGAGGAAGCTTCCACTAGCAAACACAAACTTTCTCAATTTTATGCCGGTCATTGTGGGACCCGAACCCTGGAGGAATCCATGAAACAGATCCATTAGCTGATGGCACATGAGGCAACCTCTCAAGATCTAGCGGACATCCTATACTCCGAGTTGCATGAATGTGAAGAACTGGCAGTGATGATGAGGGATCAGTTATCAGCCATGACTGGTCATCTTGAAGCCACCATAAAAGGGATCAATGATCTCCAAACAAAAGTGGAGCAAACTCATCTGGTGGCTGAGGTTGAAGTCAGGGAGAGGGCCGTGTTGGAATGGTCCTACAATGACCTCCGATGCATGGTCGTTGATCTGGTGAGGAGAGTAAGATAGACTCCCAAGTGACGATCAGATCCATTCTTGTATACTCTGTTTTACTTACCCCTCTCCCCTCTCTTTTTTTTGAGGGAGAGACCCCAGCTTGTGGAAGACCTCCCTTTTTTTGTTCGAAGGAAATACAGTCTCTATCAATCACTTGTTGTTGTGAAATTTGAATGTTACTTAGAAGAATTTTTGTGTAAATAACAATTCACTGAATCAGGATTAATCATAACTCATAAAAACAAACTCTAACTTTTTCCTAGACCATGGGGTCCAGCGAGCATTCTTTGAATATTGTCGGGGTTTGTAGAGAATCCCCACAAAGATTTTGTCCTTTCTTGTTGATGCCCTGATTTTTCCTAGGCCCATCTAGTGTGGACCCAGTGGGATTAGCCAGACTTTTTCTTAGGTCACCCTTTTCGGGTTTTCGGCCTAACAGGCTTTGTGCCTCTTTTTGTGATAGGTTTAAAGTCCCACCGATAAGACTATAATTACTGATGTTTTAGGTCGAAAAACATTGACCAAACATGGTGGGGAAAGGTTCCCAATGGGGTTCAGCTGATTAAAAGATATCTCAATACTCTTCAGATGCATGTGGGGGGAATCATGTTTAAACTTGAACGACATGCATGGCATGTCTCAAGGCATGGGAGCTGCATCGGCGTACAGAGGTAGGAGGATCATCGCCTAAGGAAATCTTGCATTTGGTATATGGGCCAGGGGCGATCAATATGCAGAGCCACTGAGGGAAAGGTATGAATAGTCATTCAAATGTGTCCTTAAGTCAATGACTATCCATTTCTGATGGCCTGGGGACTTCATGGAAGTCCATCTCATGGAAACCACGATGGGTGGCTTGGAAAATTATGAAAATCACTAGGGGTGGCTCAGAAGGGGAGTGTGACATCATGAAAGGGTTTTTTGAACATCCGTACTAATCAGAAGCGTGGTTAGGATACCACTTCTCTATGCATTTAGTTAGTGTAAGGGATGGTTGAGGCTTGGCGCAGTTTAAAGTCATGTAGCTGGGACATCATTTAAAATGGAACGAATTCTCCTGGTTCTCAGTAATATTGTCAATGAAATTCCACCATATTTAGGTAGGGTTGTGAAAGAGGTTGGTAAACTATAGCTCCGAGGGTTTCTGAATCCCGGGATAGACATGGGGGCTCAGGGGCCAAGAGGTGTACAGAGAGAATCATTGCTTAAGGAAATCTTGTCTTTGATAGACAGGCCATGGGTGATCAATATGCAGAGCTGCTGAGGGCATGGTATGAATAGTCATGCAATGGAGTCCTTATGTCAATGACTGTATTCCCCTAATAGCCAAGAAACTTTAGGGAAGTTGATATTTAGGACCACCAAGGGTGGCTTATGAGAGTTAGGATTTTTCTGAGTGCAGATTATGGTTTATATTGAGAGGGTGCCTGAATACAGGGGAAACATCCAGACCAAACCTCCCGAGAATTGGTGAACTAATCCCTCCTCATGTGGGTGTGAGACGGTGGCTTGTGCCGGTCTGACCGGTGCACTGAAGGACAAATAAAATATTTCATTCCTTACTGAACACGTGGCGGGTTTGACCGTGAAGTTTAGCGTCATGTGGTAAGGACAAAGAGCATTATTAAAGGATGTTGTGCAGTTTAACGTCATGCAGTGAGGACGAGGGGCATTTTTTTTTCTCTGCCAATGCTGTTCTGATTAACGTTGTGCAGCAAGGAAGATTGACCGTGCAGTTTAAGGTCATGTGGCAAGGACATACTTAAAATGGACGCTCTTGATTAGAATGTAATTAGGCCCAGGTATCCTGGAAAGTCCAAGACGTGGGGGGGGGGTTGATGGTGTAAATCATGGTTCCGGGGATTCTTGGATTAGGAGAGGTGATATGGGGGCTCTGAGGCCGGTAAGAATACGAAGCTAGGAAGAGTGCTGCCTGAGGAAATCTTGCCTTTGGTGGACGAGCTAGGGGCTACCATTATGCAGAGCCAATGAGGGCATGGATTTCATAGTCGTACAATGGTGTCCCAGGGTAGATTACTTTCCACTTTCGATGGCCATGAATGGTTATGAAGATCCTCAATTATCAAGGCCATGAATTCTGTCATCGGGGAAGGAAATGTCTGAACATGTTGGGAATACTCGGCCCTGGTTTCCGTTAAAGGTTAGAGAGCTCCCTACGCTGATTTATTTCATGCGCGGGGGTGTACCTTTACTCCATGCAGTTTAACTTCATTTGGGAAGTACGAGGTATTCCTAGTTTAGCGGTCATAGAGCTCGGACCATTGGGTGACTATTACTGTAGTCACTCAAAGGATAACTGGGTCTACATGTTCTGATATACATGGAACAAGGTGGGGGATGAAGGTTGTAAATTGAAACTTTGAGTTATCCCGGATCATGAGGTGTGGTGTGGGGGCTCTGAGGCCGGTAAGCGTACAGAGCTAGGAAGAGCACCACCCAAGGAACTCTTGCCTTTGATGGACGAGCCAGGGGATATCATTATGAAGAGCCACTGAGGGCATGGTATGCATAGTCATACAAATGTGTCCTCGGGTCGATGACTTTCCACTTCCGATGGCCGTGAATGATTATGAAAATCCGAGATTGCTCACAGCACAGAGTTCAGCATACAGGGATAATGGTGTCCAAGCATGCAAGAAACATCATCACCGCACTTGTCTGTTGAGTCAAAGTAGTCTAGTCATGGATTGATGTTTTCTGATACGGGTCTCTATGTGAACCACGGGCGGACACATAGGCTAGCCAGATCGGGATACCCAGGAAACACTTGGATGTGAAAAGGGGAATGAAATTGTAAACCACTACTCCATTAATTTTTGGATCGGGAGATGTGATATGGGGGCTCTAAGGCCGGTAGGCGTACGAAGCTAGGAAGAGCGTCGCCCAAGGAAATCATGCCTTTGGTAGACGGTTCGGGGGCTATCAATATGCAGAGCCGCTGAGGGCATGATATGCATAGTCATGAAAAGGTGTCCACGGGTCGATGACTTTCCACTTCCGATGGCCATAAGTGGTTATAAAGATACATAATTGTCCGGGTCGTGGAGTTTGGTGTATGGAGAGGATGCATCCAAATGTGCAAGGAGTACCTCCATATCGTATTTCCATGTTTCGTTCATGGTTCGCGACAAAGTCCATGCTGTTTAACATCATGTTGTGAGGACGATGTCCGTGCAGTTTAACATCATGCAGTGAGGACAGAGTCTGTGCAGTTTAACGTCATGCGGTGAGGACGAGGTCCGTTCAGTTTAATGTCATGCGGTGAGAACAAGGTATACACCCCATACAAGTATGGTCTGTACATGCGTCCAGGGGAAATTTTTAACATTATTGTCCGTGTAGTTTAACGTCGTGTGACAAGGACGCAAAAATACACCATGTGCAGGTCTATCCCATATAGGAGGAA
The DNA here is from genome assembly GCA_963277665.1 of Viscum album. Classification (NCBI taxonomy): domain Eukaryota; kingdom Viridiplantae; phylum Streptophyta; class Magnoliopsida; order Santalales; family Viscaceae; genus Viscum; species Viscum album. The sequence continues at coordinate 231,085,480 of OY728157.1, read as the reverse complement.
ATGGGAGAATTTTTAAATCTTGCTATCCGTGTAGTTTTACGCCGTGCAGTAAGGATGAGAAGTACACCCCATGTCGGTCTGGTCCATACACAGGGGTAAAGGGCCTTTTTTATCCTTTATTCATGGGGATGGACCAGGACTGGGAACCCTGGCATCACTACGTATCCTTCGAGTGAAGGAATCAGGCCACACGTAGTTCTCTGAAAGAAGTACACCCCGTGAAAGTCTGGTCCATACATAGGGGGAGAGGGGAATTGTTAAAACTTCTTGTCCATTTAGTTTAACGTCATGCGGTAAAAATGAGGGATACACCCCATACAGGTCTGGTCCATACACAAGGGGAAGAAGGAATTATTATCTTTTATTTGGAAGTGGTTGAGCCATGATAGGGGATCCCTATATCACTACGTATCCTACGAGGGCAAGAATCAAGCCATATATAGTTCTCTGAAATCAGTGCAGTTTAACATCATGCGGTGAGGAAGAGATCTATATAGTTTAACTTCATGTGGTTAGGATGAGGGGTATTATTAGATTCTATGTAGTTTAACGTCATGCGGTGAGGACGTCAATACACCCCGTGTAAGTCTGGTACGTACACGGGGGAAGGGGAATTTTTGTTTTTTTGAGGTGGTTGATCTAGGGTGTGGAATTCTGGTGTCATTACGTATCCTGTGAGGGAAGTAATCAAGCCTCATGTAGTTCTCTAAAAGATGATACATCCTGTGCAGGTCTGGTCCGTACATAGGGGAAGAGGGCATTTTCGTTTTTTTGAGGTGGATGGGCCAGGGTGTGGAATTCTAGTGTCACTATGTATCCTACGAGGGCAAGAATAAAGCCTCACGTAGTTCTCTGAATGATGATTCACCCCATGCATGTCTAGTCCATACATAGGAGAAGAGGTCATTTTTGAATCATCTTGTCCCTGCAGTTTAATGTCGTGCAATGAGGATGAAATACTCATAGTTTAAGGTTATATATTTTGGACTATTGGGTGCTTGGTAGTTTAACGGCATGCAGCTCGGACAAACTCCTTGTAGTTTAACGTCGTGCGGTAAGGACGTAGGTGACCCGATGTGAAAAGAAAAAAGGGGGTCTGTGCAGTTTAACATCGTGCGGTGAGGACGAATTCCATGCAGTTTAATGTCATGTGGTGAGGACATCTTCTGTTTCGGTTTCTATGCGAAATAATTCTTTAGGAATCTCGCATTTGTAGGAGCAGTTGTAAATTGTTCGTCCATAGAGATCTGGGTATATTCTCCATTGGAGTAGACCTTCTATACAACGTATGGTCCCACCCATTTGGGCTCCAACTTTGGAGGCTTCTTTCCGGGTATCATTGGGGTCTGGAGCACCAACACTGATTCTCCTTCCAAGAAAGACTGAAGACAAACCTTTTTGTTCAAGGCTCATGCGATTTGGTTCTGGTATACTTACAGATGTTGAAAGGTGTGCAACTGCTTCTCGTCTAGCTGTTCCAATTCACCTAGCCGCTTTTCTGACTGCTCATCATCAGATAATTGATCACAGATGGAAACACGGAGTGAGGGAAGTGGGAGTTAAATGGGAAGGACTACCTCTATGTTGTACACCAATGAGTACGCGGTAGCCTGAGTAGGGGTGCAGATTGTGGTTCGATAAGCCCACAATGCATGAAGGAGTTTATATGGCCATGACTTCTTGTCTTTGTCCACCATTTTCTGGAGAATGTTGGAGAGGGTCTTGTTGAAATCCTATATCTGTCTGTTGGATGCTGCATGGTACCGGGATGAGTGGTTAGCCTTGATATCATACTCAAGGTATAGTTTCTCCAATTCAGCAGAGCAGAAGTTAGTGTCGTTGTCCGTCAGTATGGTATGAGGGATGCCAAATCTGGTGATGATATTGGTCTTCACAAAGCTGACAATATTTCTCGCCCCAACTTCCTTGAGGGGTATGGCTTCTGCCCATTTGGAAAAGAAGTCGGTTTCCATGAAGATATACTTCAGCTGTTTGGCCGTGGCAGGAGGATATGGTCCCACAATGTCCATCCCCCAGACGGTAAATGGCTAGGAGTACATGGATTGATGAAGTAACTCTGGGGGTTTGTGTATGAAGTTGGAATGAATCTATAATGAGTGGAATTTTGCAGTAAAACGCTCGTAGTCTCGTGCCACTGTGGTCCAGTAGTACCCAACCCTTCGAACCTGATGGGAAGGCTTCGTCCATGGTTGATGTGCTCCATATGCTCCTGTATGTACTTCATTCATTACGGTGGCGGTTTCTTCTCCGTCAATTCATATGAGGATCACTCCATAAAGTCCTCGTTTGTAGGGGTCTTCTTGCTGACCCGCGCCGCTATATAAGACAATGTTGATTTTCCTTCTCCGTATTTTCTCTCGTTCACCCCTGTCTGATGGAAGTTCTCCCCGTTGAAGGTAGTTTGCAATGGGGTTCATGAAGCCGGTGGTAGGAGCATATGGATCAGGGATAGGACTGACTTCATGGATTTCTTCCGTCTTAGTTTGGACAAAAAGCAATACCATTCGACGGTGATCAATGCTGATGATTGTTTCATCCCGGTCTGAGTCAGCTAGGGCTGTGGCCGAGTTCGCTAATGAATCAGCCTGAGCATTCTGAGACCAGGGAATATTGGTCAATGTCGGTTCTGTGGAGAACTCAACCATTACGCTCGAACATGGTCAAACAGGGGGATTAGCTCGTCCTTTTTAATTTCATAATCACCGTTGACTTTTTTGATGACCGTCTCCGAGTCACCTTTACCTTAAGATGCTATACTTGTTCCTGGAGTGCATGTTTTAGGCCTGCAATGAGAGCTTGATATTATGCTTCATTGTCTGTACATCCCTAGGACAGGAGGAAGGAATATGGCAAGACTGCCTTTTCTAGTGACACGAGTGTTATCCCCAAAATCACTTTGTTGAATCTAGGATTCTCTTTCCTCTTCTCGGTGGGGCTTCAGGACGCGCCGTCAAAGTACATTTCCCATGTCAGGAACTCCTCTTGAACTGAGATGATGTCTTCATGGGGTAGCTCAGCATCCGGTGCAGTGGTCCCTATCGAAGGGGGATCTTCCAGAAATTCTGCTAATGTCTTTCCCTTGATGGATTTCTGAGGCACAAACTAGATGTCAAACTGCTGGAGGATGACCGCCCATCAGGATAGGCGTCCGGTTAGCATTGGGCGGCTGAGGATGTACTTTAGCGGGTTACTCCATGACATAAAATGGACTTTGTGATTCTGCAGATAATGTCTCATCTTTTGAGCTGCGAATACCATGGCCAAACAGTTCTTCTCGATATTTGAGTATCGAGTCTCATCATCAATCATGGTTTCGTGGAGGTAATAGGGACTCTTTTTACTACCCGCGACATTCATTTGTGCAAGGAAGGATCCCAGTGACCGTTCTAGGGCCGTCACGTATAGAATGATAGGTCTTCCTTCAACCGAGGGCATGAGAACCAGTGGTCTTAATAGGTACTTCTTCAAATTGTCGAACACCTCTTAGCAGTCATCCGACCATTGGTATATGACCCCTTTCTTCATTAACCTGGTGAAAGGAAAACATTTTCCTGCCAGGTTTGCTATGAACCGCCTAATATAGGCTAGGTGTCCTTGGAATCCCCTCAACTCGGTGAGATTTTGGGGAGGTGGTAATCCAAGGATAGCCTTTCTCTTCTCACGGTCGACTTCGATGCCACGATGCCATACGACTAAGCCAAGGAATTTCCCTGAGGTAACCCAAAAGGCGCATTTCAAGGGGTTTATCATCAAGCTATGCTATCAGAGCTTTTTGAAGACGGTCTCAAGTTCCTACAGGTGATTTGAGTGATATATGGACTTGACCACCAGGTCATCCACGTAACATTCAATGAATCAACCCAGGAACGATTTAAAGATTCGATGCATGGCACGCCGATATGTTGCACCATCATTCTTGATACCAAAGGGCATGACCCTATAATAGAATACCCTTTAAGGGGCCCTGAAAGAAGTGGATTCTTCGTCTTCTCGGGCCATCCTGATTTGATTATATCCAGAATAGCCATCCATGAAAGATAGAGCCTCATACCTGGACGTCGCATCGATTAAAAACATGGTGATTACAACCGAGAAGTCATCTTTCGTTCAATGCCGATTGAGATCTCTGAAATTGATGCAGACATAGATTTTTCCGTTCTTTTTCATGACAGGGACAATGTTGGCCAACCAAATGGGGTACTGAAACTATTGAATGAAGCCTGATTTAATGAGCTTATTGACTTTAGCCTCAAATTTGGCTGCATGTGAGGGATGCGTCCTTCTGGAGGCCTGTTTATAGCCCCGATGGTCTTCTATAAGACCCAAGTGATGCGTTGCCACATCAGGATCGAGTCCCAGCATTTATGTGTAATTCTAGGCGAAGACGTCCTGATGTTGCTTCAGGAAAGAGGTATATACCTCATGCTCCTCGAGAGACATGGATGCACTAATGAGAGTAGGCCTTGGGTTTTCTTCGGTACCCAGGTTTATTTCCCTATGCTCGTCCACCATGGTGGAGATACCCTCCCCAAACGCGGGAGGTGAATCCCTGAGATCTTCCTCCTCCTTTTCTCCCAAGTCCCCATCTTCTTGATCCGACGAGGAGAGAGCTACTGTCATGAGCTCTTGGGAGTCCAGAGGTGAGGTTTCGTGGGTTTCCCTGCTTGAGTATTCATCCCGAGATCAAGGGTTGGCAGACGTTCCCACATCGTCATGCTTGGCTGTCATGACTGAAGTCATGAAGACGGCTGTGTGTGTGTGTCTGAACTTGAACCCCTTTTCTCAACATGGTTGATGGGCATGACATAATCTCTGCCAAGCTGCCTGAAGGGATCATCAGTAACCATTTCCAGGCCATTTTAAGTGGGGATACAGTCGACATCGTCAACCAAATGCTTCCTTTTCTTTTTCTCGTAGAACACGGTGTCAATGTAATGTGACTCGGAGAGCTCAAAAGGTGCCTTGTCGGCATGAAACATTACTCTTTTCCCATTGATGTAGTACTTGATACCCTAGTGGTAGGATGAAGGAATGACCATGTGCTTATGGAGCCATGACCTTCCCAGTAGGGCATTGAATGTTGTGCTCTGCTGGATCACTAGGAATTCCATCTAGGCTATCGGGTCACCAAAAATGGTTCCTTAGCTTAATTTGTCCCATTGGATTCTGTTCATTCCTATCGTAACCCAACAAAGTTGTGGCCGAGGAAATTATATCATCCTTAATGTATCACAACTTGCGGAGTGTCTTTAGGGGAATGAGGTTATCTCCAGAGCCATTTTCTATAAAGACATTCCGGATTTCAATACCATTCAGTGTGCCAGACACATATAGTGGTCTGAGGTGTCCTTGCATGATGGAATCTTCATCCTGATCGGTGAAGGAGATCACCGCATTTCATTAAGCTGGGTTAGTCTCTATCCGGTAAATTTCGGCAGTAACTACCTCATCATGAAACTCCTGGGGGATGATCAAAGATTCTATAAGTTCCTCCCTGAGATATTATGATAGACTGAGGGCATCGAGGATTGACAACATGGATGGTACTGATGCCAGCTACTTAAGGATATCGTATTTTTTCTCCAGCGGCCGATGCTTCTCCGCCGGCAGGAGAGTTTTAGCAGGTGCTTTAGTGGCTGGAGCATTTGACGAGGAGGTACCGGCCGCGGGGTCGGATGTCGATTCTGTTTCCTCATTTTGAGGAATGGGCTTGGCCGGTCTATTTGTGTGCTCTAGGATGCCAGACACTTGATCTTCCTCTTGTGGGTATCACAGAACAACATGGCCAGAGTGTCTGCTTTTGGAGGTGGAGGGTCATCCTTCCCCCTACTGAGTTCGTTGAAGGGCTCTCCCATGGGTTTCCGTGATACTAACGGTTTGGGCCGGGGTCTAACCGTAAGGTCGGTTTCGGCCATAGCTGCACCTCCCCTGGTATCCCCTACTTCTGCGATTCCTCCTCCTGGCTCCTCTTGTATGGAACACGGATTCGTAACCATACCCTTCGTCAGGGAATGATTTCATGAGATGGATGGTGTTAATAGAACCAAATATTTGATCTTCATCCTCTGACAGGTCAACCTGATAGGTTGTCCCTGATGGTGCCGTTTGGTGGGTCGGTGCCCGTGGGGCCAAATTTGAGGGCATGAAATCTACTAGGGTCGGGACTAACTTTGGCCTCATCGTAGACTACTCCTCTTACGATTGTTTCCTCCATCAATACACCCAGATGACCGGTTCATGGAGGGTTGTGAGGTCGATACTGTATCTACGGATTCAGAGGCTGTTGGCGGAAACACCGTCTACTATAGTTGTGCTCGGAGTATGCCCTGGGCTCGGTTGATAGTCTTCTGAGTCATCTTGTTGTCAAATTTCTGCCCCTACATGCTAGTGGATTTCTGTCACCCCTCCTCTTTGTCGGATTCAGTGGTAGTGATACATGCCACATGTGCTGGGGGTGGTCCCAACTCGACCTCTCCTGAGTCTACCATCCTCTGCATGAGGTCTTTGAAGACGAAGCATTCTCGGATACTGTGTCCCAACATCCGATGGTAGGGGCAGTAATCTGGTCTGTCATCATGGCCAACCTCTTCGGGTTTCCTGGGCTCTGGGAGGCATAGAAAGTTGCAGTTCATGGAGGCAATGAAGTAGCCACAGACTTGATCGTATCGGAACAAGTATACTTTTTGTCTTCGTTCCTCAAAATGGTTCTGCTTCGGTCCTCGCTAATCGTCCCGTTTAGGCGGAGGAGTACGCTGATATGTAGGGGGTCCTTGATGATTTGGCGGAGGCCTGAGCAGTGGAGTGGGCAGAGGGGCCAGCTTGAGTGTGGCAGCGGATGCTTCAGCTCTAGGGGCTCTTTTCTCCGGATCCTATGAGGCTATTCGGGACTTCGAATTAGTATGTTGTAGGGAGTCCTCAATCCTCTGGGCAATGGCCGAGAGATGGCGGAAGACAATGGTGGATTCCAGTGGTATGAGCGGTGTACGCATCTCATCTCAAAGATTATTAATGCATATGGATAGCATCTCATCTTGAGGCATTGGCCTGCTTAGAGAATAGGTTAGTCCTTTCCATCTGGTGATGAAATATAAGACCCTCTCTTTCTACCTCTGCTTGCAGTTCATGAGGTCGCTGACTGTTGTCTTAGGAAACGTTGAGCTGAAGTGGAACAGGAACTGCTGCCGAAGGTCCTCCCAGATCATTATTGACTGGTCTGGTAGATCCATGTACTAGACGAAGGCAGATCCTTGCAAGGTCCGTATGAAGCATCTGAGTTTCACTGCTTCTTGTTGTTCTGGAGTTCCCATCATTGGGTCGCAATTCGATGCGTAGTGCATCAAATAATGCTCTGGATCACCTGACCCATTGAAAATAGGGAATACAGGGCTCCCAAAGTTGGGTGGAGGCGGTGTTTTGGTCACCCAATTTGGGTAGGGTTTCCGCTCTGGCTATATCGGAGTGCGTCGACCTTCCATTGCTTCCAATCGAGCTGTTAGTGCCTCGATGGTGCTGGTGAGACCCTGGTTTACATCATGTTGGGCCCGGTCCTGGGAAGGCGTAGCCTAAGGCACTGCCTAAGGATCTAGATTGGCCAGCACCAAGGGTGCATGTGCCGTTTGTGGCACCTTCAGAGGGTTCAGGTGTACTCACTCCGGTTGCTTCCTGAGTGGAGGGAAGTCTTGGTATTCATTCGAATCTATTTTTAGGCAGTTGGATAGGTTGGGCGCCTCATTGGGTAGGATCCCTGACCGTGTTTCATTTTCCGGGGAAAACCATAGTCTTTGAGGTGCACATACTGGGAGTGCATGATGTGGCTCTTCTTGGGATGCACTTTCAATAAGACCGTTCCTCTAGAGTAGCTCGGCATTAAGCCGCCTCAATTATTTTATCTCCTCTTCCCATCGAGCGAATCTCTCTTTGATCATGAGTGGATCATCTTTGTCGAGAGAAAGAGGCAGGTTAAGGGTAACCAGTCCCTTATTATTATCTTTATTGGAAGCTCGATGGGTAGGCATGGAGGTTGGAAAAGATTGATGATTGGTCTCTCATAGGTGAGAGGCCTGTTGTATGTTCTCGGTGGCTTGATTCAAGAGTTCTTTAATAGCTTGTTCCCATCGGGCCTGACACTTCTGGGACATACTCAAGGCCTGACTCTATTGGGTGTGTTGCCTTTCCTAAACAGGGGGACCACTCGATTTCTGTCTTGACGTGATGACGTTGCAAGACAACATACCGAATGGGTTCTTCTAGGCAGTGAGCGGAGTGAAATACAGAGCTCCATGTTCTCCCCATTACTTCATATGGACTCTCGTCAGAGCGTCACCGATGAGGTGGTGCAGCTGGTGCAGCGCACGGATGCTGGCTATCTCCATGTTTCCTTTACATCTCTCAGGGCGCTGTCGCCGCACCGTAGGAAGGGCCTCCAGGTCGATGTGACGCATGAGGTCTCCTATTGTCTTGACATGGTCGACATAACCTTCATAGGGAAAGAAGCTTGATTTCAGTCGGTGAAGGGTTGTCCATATATTATGGCGGATGTTGTGCACGCATTCTGCCGACAACTCTCTAGGTATATCAAACTGAGAGGTGGCCATGGGCCAAAAAATGACCGGTATATCATTTCTGGCAAGTCATTTCCTCATGTGCAGCATATTTCCATACTCCTATTCTAGTGACTCCTCTACCTGGTCAGCCCAACTAAGGCGCTCACTGTCAGTGTAATCGGAGGCAGTGGGACCGGTAGGTGCTGAATCATTATGTGGGCGATTTCGAGGGGGTTCATAGGATGAACGTGGCCCCGAAATATTTCCTGATTGGAGAAGGATGTCGTTAGTAACTATCTGGGAATCTGACATGCTCTATCTCGTCCTTCTATGTGCCACCACATACAGGGGATTTTCGGTTCTTGATTCGGCAGGATGAGGACCTTCATATCGATATGATATGCCATCACATGGAGGACCTTCACAATGGTGGTTGTAATGGCGAGGACTACCATTACTGTTTTATGCTTCACTTCATAGAGGAATTTTGCAGTTCATACCCTGGTGTGGACCCCCAAGTCCTGTCACAGTAAGGGGACGACCTTCTGGCTGTGTAGCGTCGTTACGGGGAGGACCTTCACAACAACTGCCACCATGGTGAGGATGACCATCATGGTTTGGCGTTCGATGTGCATCCTGGGGAGGAACTTTAGGAAACACTGTGACAAGGGGAAGAACATCTTGTTTCTTGGGGCCAATGCGGGGAGGACCTTCGCAATGACGGTCCTGGGGGCGAGGACTACCATCACATCGGAAACAATGGCGAGGACTACCATTAATACTGCCGCAGGGAGAATATATGCAGGAAACATCCTAGGGAGGGACTCCAGAATGTACCGCAATGAGGGGAGGGCCTTCTCATTGCTTGACGTCTCTATGAGGAGGACCTCCGTTATCAGGGTGGCGAGGACTACCACCGTGATCTGATGCCCAGCTCCGCAGAGTTTCGTTGCAGCGTAACCCCTGGGTAGGACCTTTAGGGCAGGCGATGACAAGGGGAGGACCTTCTTTTCGTGATAAGACATCACTGCAGGGAGGTCCACCACAGTTGTGACTATGATAGAGAGAACTACTATCATAATTTGTGTTCCCACTGCATGGAGAGTGATTGCAGTGTATACCCCGGGGAGGACCTTCAGGGTGGACCACAACAAGTGGAGGACCTTCTTGCTGCTCGATCTTCTGGTCACATAGGGGATTTCTGTGACTCGCATCAAAAGAGGGGATCTTGTGATCGATCATCATATGCCCGCGGGGGAGGCCCCCATTGTGCTCTGGGGAGGACCTTCAGAGCTGCTGGTAGCGAAATTGTAGGGAGGACCTTCGCAACTGCTACTACCACTCCCATAATATGGAAATGGGTGGGCATGGTTCTGAGCCTATGATGTGCGTTTAGCGGTGTTGGGAACCTTGGATTCCAACAAAGAGGATTCATGAACTCCCCCTTTATTTTCCGACTGCGTTCGGGGTGCTTTCTAATGGGTAGCCAGGACCGTCTGCTGTTGATAAGGGCCTTCACCTTTGGGTCCCTATCTAATTGGGTCCGGTGATGTTGTCGGGATATGCCGAGGAACATCTTGTCTTTTAGCAGGGTTATATTCCTGCTCTGGAGCATCCACCGTGATAGACGAGTGTCCCCCAGTTGGAACGAGTGAAGCTGCTCGATCTGGTTTCCCTTGCATCGCGAAATATGGCCAGCGACCCTCCGGGGAAGAAGCAGGGACGAAGATCTAGTCTGAGGTGGGTATCTCATCTCTTAGATGAGTCTACTCAATTGGGGATACAGGCTCATGGGCTCGAGTCCTTGATGTTGCCGCTGATGCAATTACATTCTGGAATGTCTGCAAGATATGATCTGGGATCGATACCAGCTCCTCCATCATTTCCAGGATATGTAGAGAGACATCTTTGGATGGAATAGGTATGAAGGCCTATTGCGGTATCGGAGTAGGAATATCCTGATCCGTTCCTCCGGTGGACTGTGGGTACTGACAGTTCTCTTATGTTGGGGCATGTGAACGAATCTTCCCCTGTACCAGGATACTCCGATTTATCTCTCCGTTCGCCGCCACATCGGGGTGGAGGACTTTGCTTGCATCCTCAAGGATCTGGCCCTAGATATATTGGTTTCCCACCGTATCGAGTCGGTGGCCTTTGTTGGAGGAGAGACATGCCTACCTATGAGTTTCTGCCACATCTGGGTTGCAGGATTTGTTGATCGCCACCATGCCAGGATGGCGGGTGTCAGAAGCATCTGCTAGGAGATGGTCCTGCAGGCACTAGGTTTCCACCACGTCAAGCTGGTGGGCTTCACGACCATGGGCTGGGAGAGGTGTCTTCTGAGTAAGTGTCATACTGCGTGAGCGACAGTCTTGATGGAGCTCGGTGGGGATGCGCGCTGGCTCGTATGATTCCGCCATATCTAGATGTTGGGCTCGGGAGGAGCGAATAGGTGTAGGTGCATGTTCATGGTACGTCTCCATTACTGGGCAGCGGAGCTCCTCCTCAGGGACTAGGGTGATGACCAGTCCCTGATTTTACTTCTGCCACCCTCATCGGGTGGTCCTCGGGGCCAGAGATCAGGGAGCGTGGGCATGAATCCTCCTCAGCGCGAGGATGTCGAGTAGTGGCATGACCGCGATGACACCATCCGGAAGGGGCCTTGGAGCGAAACCCTCGTTCGGCAGGGATGAAGTCCTCAGCGTCGACCTCATCCGCCTCCCTAAGGTTAGGGAGGTACGCATTGTCCCATTCTGGGGAGAGACTCCCGAAACAGTTTGAGACGGCAATAGGGGCCATCAGGATCTGCTTTTGTGGCTGCTACTGGGTAGGAAACCAGCGAGTATTGGCAGATTGGAGGGCGTGCATGGCCGCCTCCACCGTTGGGAGAGTACCATTCATGTGGTACTCTCAGATTAGCGTGTCCGAGACCCAGTGCAGAAGACGTTGGGTGGGTGACGGGGTCCTCTGTAGGTGAGGATGTCATGTCCTTGCGTTGTTGGAAGCACATGGCTTTGAGTTCCTTTGGGACACCATTGGATCGAAGGGTGTTCTATGTAGTACCTGTAAAATATTTTAACAAATACAATCAAAAAACACGTCAAAGCAGCATATCATGATCCCTTGCTTAGTTAATGACCTTGCATGGCCTTCTTTGTGAGTAAAAGTGGTCACAGGGTGGGATTACGTTAAATCTGTCATTCTTGGTTAAAGATTCATGTCGGGTTCACCATTTTTGTTTCGTAGTTTTGGTCACGAAATGCCCAACAGCTCCGTATCCAATGATTGATGGACCTGCTTTCCAAAGGTAGACATTAACTGGATAGTCTGACCAGTGACTCTTAATAACTCATATTGGTCAAGAGGATGGGAATTCGGGCTCATCTCACCCTTTTGGGGGGAATTATTTTTTGTTCTGGGACTCTCTTATAGATTTAAGATGTATTCATATGTTCGCGAATCTTTGGTTTATACCCAAACATAGTATCCACGGATTTAACCATGGTGGGAAATGGTCAGCTGAACGTAGGGGTTAATAATCATTTATGACCGAGATTTACCATCCCTCGTGTGATTAATGACCCCGAGGAGTCGGAACTCATTGATGTGGCCCTAGGAGTGGTGTGGTGAACCGATGTGAAGATAATCGGATCGACCGGTTGATGGGATTGAACCTCTTGGAGGCTTCCTACTTACCCTTCCTAGGAGATAGGGATCAAAGCCCACGTAGTTCGAATGGGAGCATTGGAGAACCGACGTGAATGTGGACCCAGGGGTCCGATAGTTATCGGGCTTGAACCTCTTGGAGGCTTCGTACGTACCCTACATAGGAGGCATGAATGAACGTCCACGTAGTTCGTATTGTCTTAGGACTTACTCTCTGAGGCATCCCGAAATGATGGAATGGGGTTTACACCCTGAGGAGGCCCTGGGCGATGGATTGGGGCTTACACTCTAAGAAGGACCATAAGAGGATTTCATGGTCGATGATTACTCTAAGCCCACGTGAGTCATGCTTGGTGTGAGAAAGAAGAGGCGGAAGGTACCAGAGGATCACGTCGCGAGAGGTGCATCCATGAGGAATGGAGTGGGGCTTACGCATGAGGGCGGCCCATGATGAAAGATTGGGGCATACACTCAGAGGAGGACCATGGTGATGGATTGGGGCTTACACTCTGAGGAGGCCCATAAGGTCAGGGATTACTCCAGGTTGAATGCCCATGGTGTCTTCCTCTTGTCTGGCTATGAGGGAATCCCAACCCATTGGTGGGTTGAGGCATTTACCTATGCGCTATTGCAAAACAGGGATAACGCAAAGGGCATTGGAATCAGTCCAAACAAAGGGAGATGAAAAGTACAAATCACATGATTGACATTCGGAATGCAATGAGGGTGGCATGGAGATGGAGGATAACAGTTGACCATGTTCGAAACACATCATTCCCATCACGTTAGCCTAAAATGGGGACAAAAAAATGAGGTTTGACCGCTGACCTTGTTCGAAACACAGGACATGTCTCGAATTGTTGTCCAAATTCTTCCGGGGCATTGGCCCAGGACAGTAGGTGAGCCGATGTGGCATGAGGCCAGCCTGTTAGGGGGTCCCTTCAGACATGAAAGAGGATGGAGATCTGAATGAAGGACACAAAAAGCGTTAGGCAGAGTGATGGAATGTTTGAATAGATTCCATGCTCTTGATGTTACGCCACTGTGATCATGGCATAAGGCATCTTTTTCTTAGAGCATAAGGAATCTCTTTCATGGAGCAAGAGGCATCAAATTAATGAATGATAGGGAATTCTATAGTTTATAGACATGTAGAGAGGACCATTTCCATATAGTTTATCATCATATGGATAGGACTAGGGCCATAAGGTTTAACGTCATGTGGTCAGGACAAGCCTATGTGTGAGTGCACAAGCGGGATAATGCCAAGGGCGTTGGAATCATTCCAAACAAAGGGATATGAAAAGTGTGAATTACATGCCCGACATTCGGAACACAATGAGGGTGGCATGGTGATGGAGGATAACTGTTGACCATGTTCGAAAAATAATATTCACATCAAGTTAACCTGAAATGGGGACGAACAAATGAGGGTAGACTGCGGACTGTGTTCGAAACACATGACCTGTTTTGAAGTGTTGTCCAAAGTCTTCCGGGGCGTTGTCCCAGGATGGTAGGTAGCCGATGCGGCATGAGGCCAGGCAGTTAGGGGGTCCCTTCAAACATGAATGAGGATAGAGATCCGAATTAAGGACAAACAAAGAATGGGGTGGAGTGATGGAATGTTTGAATGGATTCCAGTGCTCTTGAAATTTTTCCACTGTAAACAAGGCATGAGGCATCTTATGCTTGGAGCATTAGGAATCTCTTATTTTGTACAAGAGGCATCATGTGTTTGGAACATAGGGAGAACTACAGTTTATGGTCATGTAGAGAGGACTATTTCCACATAGTTTTATGTCATATGGATAGGATGAGGGCCATACAGTTTAACATCATGTGGTTAGGATGACTAGGTAGAAGATACCTAACAATGGTTGTTGTGGGACTTACGCAAGGGCGGCACTTTCTTGATTGACCTAGAAAAAAGAGCTTGGAAATGGGGTTATATGAGAGTCATGAGGAGGATCTAGACTCATGGAATGTATAGGACAGATGTTGGGGCGGCGCAGGGGTGCAATGTGAAATACTGTTGACCTGGACTGAAAAGTTCACGTTGTGACTCTCCATTTTTCATGGGGTTCAATGACGATAGCAAGGAGCTGGATGGAGGGAGCTATCCGTGGAGGAAATATCCGCGGAGGAGCTGGCGACGAGGGAGCCGACCGTGAAGGACTATGCGACAGAGGATGGCCGCAGAGGAATGTAACGCTAAGGGATTCCCATGAAGGAGTTATCCGTGAAGGACTGTCCGTGGAGGAGCAAGCCGCGAAGGAGCTGGCCGCAGAGGAATCCCGCCTCCATTTTGTGAACGAAACTGGTCCGCAGAGGAATGTGCCGCCAAGGGCTAGCGGCGAAGGAGCGGGCCGTGAAGAATTCCCGCCTCCATTTCGCGAACAAAACTGGTCCGCGAAAGAAATGGCCGCTAAGGGCTAGCCACGAAGGAGTCGGACGCATGTGGTTCGCGGTTTGGTTTCTCCTCTCTGTGGAAGAGCGCATCCGCGGACGATATGGGGTCCTCAGATGGTCACAGACCGCTGTGAGCGATTTCCCAAGCCTCTCCCCACGAGTTTTCACATGTCCTTCCTCTCTTTTCATTTTTGGTGCCCCTTAGCGATTATTTATAGAGTCACGAAGAGGCAGTATTGATGGGAAAATGACACGATTTGCAGAAACCCATGAAGGAATCCCCACCCGTGGATGACTCGATCAACGGGGGATTTTAGGAACCGAGATCCATGGAATTGATCTGCGGCTGGGGACCAATCTTCCTCTATTCCATGGATGACAGTGGTTCGCGGCCGCATAGGCACTCTGCCTCCATTTCGCGAATGATGGCGCATGCGGCATGGGCCGGTTGGTGCGGTTCACAGCAGTGGACCGGCCTGGAACCCATCATGCTTCGCGCCTGCCGAGGGTCCTCACCTCTAAGTCATGGACGACGCTGGTCCGCGGAATTGCAGGAGGGAGGTATGCCAAACCGGCCTCATGCTGTTGCTGGGAGCCGGTGCGCGGACCGGTTCAGTCCTTTTCCTAGTCTTGGGGTAACTGGATTTCCCCCTTGCAGAATTTTTAGGACCATACAGCTCTAAAAAACTAAAAAATGCTAAAACCCCAAAAAACCAAAAAAAAACATTAAAACCCATTAAAACCCTTAAAACCATAAAAAACAATAAAAACCCTAAAGACCACTAAAAATTATAAAAATAAATTTACCCCCTTAAAACAATTAAACACTCTAAAAACATTATAAATCAATAAAACTCAAAAGAAAACTGAAAAAATGAAAAACCCATAAAAATAAAAAAATCCCCAAAACACTGAAAATACTTAAAAACCATAAATATATAAAAAACACTAAAATCCACTAAAAACACTAAACCCCACTAAACCCCTAAAAATGTAAAAAAAATTTAAAACTTATTAGAATATATAAAATACTAAAAAATCCCTAAAAACCCATAAAAACTATAGAAATTCTAAAAAACCAATAAACCATCAAAATCCATGAAATCCATAATACTAGAAAAAATATTTAAAAACCCCCTAAAATTCCTATAAATATAAAAACCCCTATAAAACATGACAAATCTTAATAAAGGTTCCATAAACCAAGACAACATAAAACCCCTAAAACCTAAAAAATATTCAAAACCATAAAAACTATAAAAACCATAAAAACCATAAAAATCGATTAAAACCCTACAAAACCTAAAAATCATGAAAATCATAAAAAATCCCTAAAATCCCAAAAAATTTAAAAATCTATAAAACCACCAAAAAAAAATAATAATCCCTAAAAAATATAAATTTATTCAAAACCCATAAAAACCTAAAATGCTAAAAACCGTAAAACCTCTAAAAGCCCTCAAAATCCCTAAAACCCATAACAACCATAATTTTTTTTTGAAAATCCCCAAAAATATATAAAAAATTAAAATCCATAAAAATTTAAAAAACATAAATTCCAATAAAACATAAGAAAAATATAAAAACCCTAAAAAACATAAAACCCCTAAAAGACGAAAATATAGTAAAAATCATAAACACCCCTAAATGACCCAAAACCCACAAAACCCATTAAAACCCATAAAATCATAAAAACTATGAAACCCCATAAAAACACTAAATCCCCACAAAAAACTGTAAAAATCCTCCAAATCTATAAAAAAATTAAAAACCCCTAAAAACCAAACACCCCATAAAAACTCAAATAAATAAATTCCCCAAAAAACACTAAAAACCCAAATAACCCCTCAAAATCCCTAAAAACCCTAAAAACAATTTTTAAAAAAATCCCTAAATGCGTAAAAAAACCCTAAAACCATGAAACCTCTATGAAAGCCAAGAAACCTAAAAAATGATAATATTATTAAAAACCCTAAAACCCTCAAAATCTTTAAAAACCCTAAATCCCAACAGAAATCCAATCAAAATCCTAAAAATCTTTCAATATGGAAAAAACCCCTAATACCCCTAAAACCTGATTAAAAACCTTAAATACCTAAAAACAGTAAGAACCCCTAAAAACCTAAAAACCTAAAAAATGCTAAAAACCGTAGAAAGTCCTAAAATTCTATGAAAACCTAAAAACAATAAAATATCTTAAAAATATTGAAAAAACTAAAACCACATAAATCCCTTAACCCCTAAAACACTAAAAACCCTTAAAAGCACTAAAAACATAAAAAACACTAAAAACCCTTAAAAACCCTAAAAAGTCAAAAAACCAATAAAACCCCTAAGAAAACCTAAACCCCTTAAAACACTTTAAACCCATTAAATACTAAAAATTCTAAAACCCATAAAACCCTAAACCCCTCAAGATCCAAAAAACCCTAAAAACCATAAAAATCCTAAAAAATCCCTAAAATATCTAAAAATTTAAAAACAACTAAAACTAGAAAAATGTTAAGAACCCTAAAAATACCCCAAAAAACCGAAAACCCCAAAACCCATAAAACCCTCAAAAAAATATAAAAACCCCAAGAATACAATAAAAACCCACTAAAACACTAAAAACTCTTTTAAACCCTTGAAATGTTAAAAAAACTCTTAAACCCATAAAACCCATAAAATCTAACAAATACTGAAAACCCCAAAAAACCATAAAGCCCAAAAGACCATAAAATCCCTAAAAACCTCAAATTCCCTAAAAATACTAAAATATTAAAATCCTAAAAATCACTAAAAATCACTATAATGTAAAAAAAACATAAAACCATGAAACCCCTTAGAAAACCAAAAAAATATAAAACTATTTAAAACACATAAGAAACCTAAAAACATCTTTACACGGTAAAAACCCTTAAAACCCTAAAAACCAAAAAATTCCATAAAAACCAAAAAACCCATAAAAATCATAAAAGCCCGAAAAATAGCCAATAAAACACTAAAAATGATAAGAAAACCATAAAACCCTAAAAACACATAAACCCACTAAAAACCACGACAATGCTAAAATCTCTTAAAATGCCTTAAAACACTAAAAACCCTTAATAACAATAAAACCCTTAAAATATTTAAACCCATAAACCCCATAACAACCATAAAACCCCTAAAACCTGTTAAAACTCTCAAAATACCTAAAAACTCTAAAGCCCATAAAAATCCAAAAAATAAAAAAATATACATAAAACATTAAAATCCATTAAATCCATTTAAACTCGTAAGAAAACAAAAAAAACAATAGTTTAACCCCCTAAAAACATTAAAAAGATAAAAACCCTAAAAAATCAAAACAAAAACTCAAACTCTCAAAATACCTTAAAAAATCCATAAAAATACTAAAAATCTCTAAAATCACTTAAAATGTAAAAACAATAAAACAGTGGAAAATCCTATTAAAACCAAAAAAACATAAATAAAATAAATCCCCCAAAACATAAAAAACATTAAAACCTTTAAAAATTCGAAAAGACCATAAAAAAATAAAAACAAATTGAAAACCAAAAAACACCTAAAATCTTTAAAAACATTAAAAAATTTGTTTATGGTGCTGTGTTATGACTGGTTTGGGGGATTTCTGTGGTTGATTTTCAGCTTTCTGATTGGTGGTGTTGTTTGTTTGGGTTGAGGTGATGTTGTGGCTGGTAGTTTTTTCAAGCCTTGTGTTCCAATGTGTTAGTTATGTTGTTCTTTTGGTTGTGTTTGGTATTGTGTTTGTGTGTTTGTGTTTGTGTGTGTGTGCATTCATTTTGGTGGGTTTTGGTGCATGCGCGCATGCGTGCTGGTGGTTTCTGGTTACCAGTGTCTATGGATACTCCTTGTTAGGCGCTTCTTTTTATACCTTAGATATTTTTTGCCTTGGTTTTTGCTTCCCTTTGGTGTACCTTTTGTATTTGTGCTTTGGAGTTGTTGGGGTTCATTATGATAGGTCATAAGTGGCTTGTTTGTGGGGATCTGATGCTATGAGTAGCTGGTCGACGTGTTGTTGGTGGCTGACTGGTTGATCGGGTTGTGGTGTTCTTTGTTGCTGGCATCTCTCAAGTTTAGTTCTGTGTTGGTCATCTATGTTGTTGCTGGAAAATGTCTTTTCCTGCTAGTTTTTTCTACTGTAGCTTGGTGGGTGTGATGTTGTTTCATCATGTTTGCAGTTATTTTCTACCATTCTGCTACCATGTAGAGGTGCTTAATAAGATTCTCGGGTTGTTTCAGTCTTTTTATTCACTCGATCATTTTTTGTACCTTCCTTGGGGATCTTTTATTTTTTTTGGTATTTGAACCATTATTCCTAGATTAATCATCATTTCACCATTGTGTGAATTTCTTGTAATTATTCTTCCCTTATATATACTTCAATCATTTTCAAGTAAAAAAATTGCATACCCAAAAAATGATCAAAGACCCTAAACACCACTAAAAATTCTAAAATCTTTTGAACCCCAAAAAATATTAAAAAAACTATAAAAACCATAAAAACAAAAAACCCTAAAAACTAAAAAAACACTTAAAACCTCAAAAAAGGAATTAAAACCTAATCAATAAAAACCCTAAAAATCCATATAATCCATAAAATCTATACAAATACTAAAAGCACTAAGAATACCTAAAAACATAAAATACCATAAATACTCTGAAAGCCCCTAAGAAAACCTTAAAAACGCAAAAACACATAAAACCCCTGAAAACCTAAAAATAATAAAAACCTAGAAAACCCCAAAAACCCTATAAAACCCTCAAAATCACTAATTAACTTAAAAACCATAAAAATCAAAAAATCCCTAAAAATACCTAAAACTATAAAATTATTTAAAAACCATGAGAACCACTAAAAACTCTAAAATATTATACCCCCCAAAACCCGAAATACTCTAAAATCCTAACCCCCCCACCGAAATCCCTAAAAACGTTAAAAACACAAAAAACCAAGAAAAATCATAAGAAAAAAATAAAACCCTAAAAACACTTAAACCCCATAAACCCACATATAATCCTAAAAACACTCAAAACCCCATAAAAATCCAAAAAATCGCAAAAAAAAATTGAATACATACTAAAATACCTAAAAAATTCTAAGATAACATTAAGTACATAAAATCACTTAGAACCCATAAAAACCATAAAAATTATAAAAATTCTAAAACCCCTAAAAAGAACCTAAATACCCCCTAAAACCCATAGAAACCTCAAAAGAACTTAAAACCCCTAAAGCCCGTAAATATCATAAACCCACAAAAAATCAACAAACCCACTAAACGTTTAAAAATGTTAAAAACTATAAAAATATAAAAAAACCTAAAAACTAAAAAATCATAAAGCCCCAAAAAACCTTAAGATCCCTAAAACCCTAAAAATCCACAAAATTCTAAATACCCTAAAAACCATAACACCCTAAAAACACTAAAATCCCTAAAAATTTAAAAAATATTAAAAATCATGAAATCCCAAAATAAAAACTTAAGTTCCTAAAAATCCCTAAACCTGAAGAAAACCATAGAAACACACAAAATCCCCAAAACCCCATAATAATGCATAAAATCCCTAAAAATCTATAAAAATATAAAAACCCTAAAAAACTTGAAAACTTCTAAGAAAACAGTAAAAATAAAAAACCCTTAAAACCCTTAATGATCTTAAAAATTCTAAATACCTTATAAACCCCAAAAAGGCCCAAAAAATCCTAAAAATTAAAAGAACTCTTAAACCCCCTAAAAACCATTAAAACCCATAATCCCCATAAAAACCCACTAAAACTCTAAAACCCCTTTAAACCCTAAAAGGTTAAACACTCTAAAAAAATTATGTGTCATAAAAACTCAAAAACCATAAAACTCCCAAAATACCAGAAAATCCCTAAAACATCCTAAAACCCTCAAAATATCTAAAATCCTAAAAACCAAAAAATCTTAAACACTCCATAAAAATAGCTAAAAATGTAAAACCCCTAAAAAACATCAAAACCACTCAAAAAATCATATTAACCTTAACAACATAAAAGCCCTCAAATCCCTAAAAACCTCAAAATCCATAAAAACCATAAAAATAATAGAAATCTTAAAAAATAACTCAAAATCTCTAAATACATAAAAACCCCTAAAAATCAGAAAAACACCTAAGAAAAATACAAAAACATTAAAACACTTCAAAACCATAAAAACCAAGAAAAACCCAAAAACCATAAAACCCGTAAAAGTCTCTGAAAACCCCAAAGAAACATAAAAACCTTAAAAACCGTTAAAAACCCTAAAGCCTATGAAAATCCAAAAAACCCAACTAAAAACTCTAAAAACAATTTAATCCCCTTAAAATGCTAAAAATCGATAAAAATAATTAAAACTGAAAAGAATCCCAAGAAAAACTCTAGAAGCCCTAAACCCCTCAAAATTCATAAAAACCATAATAACTAATATAATCCATAAAATTCCCTCAAAATTATAAATATGTAAAAAACCCTAAAATCCCTAAAGCCCCTATGAAAACTTTAAATAACTAAATCAATTTAAACCTTTAAAAAACATAAAAACCATTAAAACTCCTAAAATATCTCAAAATCTATAAAACCCTAAAAACCTACAAATATCTTAAAAAATACTTATGAATATCTAAAAACACTAAACTGTAAAATCCCTTAAAACACCTATTAAAACAATAAAATCACAATATCAATTAAAACCCATGAAAACCTAAAAACACTAAAACCCCTAAAAACTCAAAAAAAACTAAGAAAACCTTAAAACCCTCTAAAAACCATAAAAACATAGAAAAACCTTAAAAACCCTAAAACCCAAAAAAACCAAAAAACTACTAAAAACTCTAAAAATAATTTTGACCCATAAAATGTTAAAAAACTCTAAAAACCCTAAAAACTCAAATAAACTCTAAATAACCAAAAAAATCGTACAACCCAAAAAAACTTTGCACCCCTCGAAATCCATAAAACAATAAAAGTCAATAAAAATCCTAAAAATCCTTTAATACACCTGAAAATGTAAAACTCCATAAAACCCTAAAACACATAAGAAAACCTTAAAACAATTAAACACTTAAAACACTTAAAACCCTAAAAATGCTAAAAAAACTAAAAACCCCTAAAAACATTAAAACCCTTAAAAAATAAAAATCCCAAAAAACACTAAAAACTCATTAAATCTAAAAAATAACTAAAAACATAAATAACTCTAAAAACCTTGAAAACCCATATGAATTGCTTAAAATACTAAGAAAACATAAAACTCCTTAAACCAAAAAAATCATTTAAGACCTAAAAACCCTATAAGTACCCTAAATCCTAAATAAAAAAATAAAACTAAAACTCATAATAAATCCTAAAAACCAACAAAAACCCCAAACACCACAAAAAACTATGAAAACCATTTAAACCCGTAAAATTTTTTACAACTCTAAAAACATTAATAACACTAAAAATTCAAAAAAAATCCCTAAAACCCCAAAAAACCCCTAAAAACCTTAAAATCCCTGAAAACCCTAAAACCCCTTAAAAATACTAACAAATACCTCAAAATCCTTAAAAAATGTAAAACCCCTAAAAATCTTCAAAAAACCTAAAAAATCATTATAAACATAAAAACACATTAAACCCTTAAAAATCCAAAAAAAGAAAAACCCCTTAAAAACCTTAAAACCCCTAAAAACCCTTAAAAATCCAAAAAACCCTAAAAACCATAAATACACCAAAAAACCCTAAAAATACCTAAACACATAAAAAACTCTGAAAACCCTAAAAAAACTAAGAAAATCGTAAATTCCTTGAAACACTTAAAACCCCTAAAGCCCAATAACCACAAAGAACCCTATAATCCCTAAAAGACCAAAAAATCCTAAAACCTCCTAGAATCGATACAACCCTAAAAACCCATAAAAACCTCAAAACCAATTGAAATCCTAAATAAATCAAAATCCTTAAAAACCATAAAAACCCTAAAAACCATAATTTTTTAAAAAAATCCAAAAATATCCCTAAAAGTTAAAAAAAAACTTTATGAACCCATAAGAGAACCTTAAAAACCAAAAATAAAACAGTAAAATCCCCTAAAACCCTAAAAAAACAAAAAAACTGACCCCCAACCCTCAAGGTCCCTAAAACCCCTAATAACCATAAAAAATAAAAAAACCCTCAATTACCCTAAAGGTGTATAAAAATCCTAAAACACTTAAAACCCCAGAGAAAATATTAATAACCTAAAACACTTAAAACACCTAAAATGCTAAAACCTCAAAAACCATAATAAATCGTAAAACCACTGGAAACCTTAAAAACTCCTAAAACCTTAAAAATCATTAAATACCAATAAAATCCTAAAAATACTGAAATATACAAAAAAATAATTAAATCCCTAAAAATGTAAAAAAACACTAAAAACATTAAAAACTGTAAAAAAAAGTCAGAAACGGCCCTAAAACCAAAAAAAACCATAAAAACCCAAACATCCCTAAAAACTACCAAAATCCCAACAAACCTAAAAATTATAAAAATTCTATAAGGCCCTAAAAATACCTAAAAACTTAAAAACCCCTAAAAACAAAATGTTATCCTTAAAACCTTAAATAAAAAAACCCTAAAAACAAAAAAAGTTCTAAAACCGTAAAAACCTTAAAATAGATCAATTATCTAAAAACCCTAAAACCCTAATATCATAAAAAACCCAAAAATTCCCAAAACACATAAAAAAATTCCTCAAACACCTAAAAAAACTAAAAAGCCCTTATAAACTAAAAGACACTTGAAACCCATAAAACCCCTTTAAATTTATAAAAAACCCTAACTAAAAAGACCCCAAAACCACTAAAACCACTAAAACCCATAAAATCCCCAGAAACACTTAAAATTTCCTAAATATCCCCAAAAATTATATAAACCAACTAAATACTCCGAACTCCCTTAAAACCCCAAAAAATTGATAAATAAATTTACAGAATACATTATACACCGAAAAAACTCTAAAAACCCAAAAAAAAAACTCTACAAACCCAAAAACACCATGGACTCCTAAAAACCCTCAAAATCCATAAAAATAACAATAATCAATAAAAATCCTAAAATATCCCAAAAAATACCTAAAAACAGAAAAAACATCTAATAATCGTAAAATACTCTAAGGAGATATTAGAAACCTAAAAACACTTAAAACCTCTAAAAACCTAAAAAATGTTGAAAACCCAAAAACTCAAACACCACTAAAATCAAAGAATCCCTTAAAACCTCAGAAAAAACCCTAAAAATACTAAAAACTATAAAAAAAAAATTAAACACCAAAAACATTTAAAACCCCTACAAAACATTTAAACCCCTAAAAAGTTTTAATAAAACCCCTAAAACCACAAAAAACCATGAAACCCTAAAAACAAAAAATATCCATAAAAACTACCCAAACCATAAAAATTCGAAGACATTCCTACAAATAACAAAAAATATAAAAAAACTCAAGAAACCCAAAAAAAAAAATTAAAACGTTCAAACCCTTAAAACCTAAATAATTATAAAAGCCCTAAAAACCGTAACACCCCTAAAACCAATAAAATTCCCTAAAATCCTAAGAACTATAAAAATCCTAACAATGACCTAAAAATCCATAAAAATGTAAAACCCCTAAAAACACTGAAGAACCCTAAGAAACCATTAAAAACCTAAAAACATTAATAACCCCCTAAAACCTAAATTTTTTTAAATACCCTAAATATCATAAAAGTATCCTAAAATCATATGAACCCAAAAACCATAAAAACCCGAAAATCACTAAAAACCAAAAAATGACTAAAACTCTAAAAACTTCTCAAACCCCTAAAAACATTAAGAAACTCTGAAAATAATAAAATTCCTAAAAAAATAAAACACACTAAAACCCAAAAAAACATAAAATCACTAAAAACATAAAATGAGGCCTAAAAATACAAAAAAAACATAAAAACCCTAAAAACACTGAAATCCCCTAAAAACCTTAACAACTTAAAACACTTAAAAATCTTAAAAACCTAAAAATGCCTAAAACCCTAAAAACTATAAAAACCACAAAAACATCAAGACCCTCAAAACCCCTAAAAACCCTAAAACAATTAAAATACTACTAATCCCTAAAAATTCAAAAAACCACTGAAAACCCCAATATAACCTTAAAACCCAAAAAACGCTTAAAACCCTTAAAAAAAATTAAAACACTAAAAACTCTAAGGACTAATAAAGACCCTCACCATCCCTACAATCTCTAGAAATCCATAAAAACACTAAAACCCAAAAAATAATAAAACCATAAAAATCCCAAAAATCTATAAATAACCTAAAAACCCTAAAAACCCATAAAACCACTAAAAACACTAAAATCCCTTCAATCTCTGAAAAATGTTAAAAAACAATAATAACCATATAAATACTAAAAAACTGAAAAATCTCCTAAAACCCTAAAACCCTATAAAATACATAAAACACCATAAAAATCATAAAAAATCACTGAAAATACTTAAAAATTTAAATAACAATAGAAACCCTAGAGAACATTAAAAAAACCTAAAAACAATTTAAACCAAAAAAGCCACAAAATATCAAAAAACCCTACAAACACATAAAATTGTGAAATAGCCCTAAAAATACCTAAAAACATAAAAAACATGAAAACCCCGGAAAACCCTATGAAAATCATAAAAACCTAAAAACACTTAAAAACTCATAATCATAATTTTTTTTATAACCCCCTGAAACCATAAAAACTCTCAACACATTAAAAAATCCTAAATCCCATAAAAACATAAAAACCTACTAAACACTCTAAAAAACCATGAAAAAAATAATGATGTTAAAAAACTATAAAAACTTTAAACCCCTAAAACTCAAAAAAACCCCTAGATGCTCAAAAACCATAAAAACTATAAAAAACAGAAAAACCTCAAAATCCTTAAAACCCCTTGAAAACATAAAAACATAAAAAAGTACAAAAAATCACTAAAAACATAAAAACCCCTTAAAATCCTTAAAACGTTGAAGAAACACTTAAAAAACACATAATACCACTAAAAATGTAAAAACGATAATAACCCTAATACCACATAAATACCTTAAAACCCTCAAAATCTCTAACACATCTAAAATCCATAATTTTTTTATAAATTCCCAAAAAATCTATAAAAACATAAGAAATTCCTAAAAGCCCCACAAAAGGATAGGAAATCCTTAAAAACTAACAAAACCTTAAACTCTTAAAGACCCCAAAAACCTGAAAAACCCGAAAAGACCCTAAACCACCTAAAAACCATTAAAATCCTATTAACCCATAAAACCCAAAAAACAACTAAAAACTATAATAACACTTTAAACCCCAAAAAAATTACAAACTCTAAAAAAATTTTAAAACCCTTAAAATAAAAAACCCTCAAAATACCTAAAAACCAAAAAACACCATAAAAATCCTAAAAACCCCTAAAAATACCTAAAAACTCAAAAATCCCGAAAAAATATGAAACCCCCAAACAAAACCTTTAAAATATAAAAACAATAAAACCCCTAAAAACTAAAAAACATCAAAACCATTAAAAACCCTATAAAACTCTAAGAACCTTTAAGACCAATAAAACCCCTAAAAACCACTATAAACTCTTTAAAACTATTTAATCCAAATATTCTAAAAACTATAACAAGTTAAAATCTAAAAAAATTCAAAAAAAGTCCCTAAATCCAGAACAATCATAAAAAACCATAAAACTCCAAATTCCCTCAAAATACCTAAAATAAATAATATTTTTTTAAAAATACTTAAAATCAACTAAAACTTTAAAAAAAACCTCTAAAAGCAATAAAAATCTTTTAGAACCATTAAAACCCAAAAAACCAACAACACTAAAATTCCTTTAAACCCCTAAAAATGTTAAAAAACTCAAAAAACCATAAAAAACCTAAAAAAATAAAAAAAAACCCTAAACACTATAAAAACCCCAAAACATCCTTGAAACCATAAATACAGAATAAATATCCAACAAAATCTCTAAAAATACATAAAAATGTAAAAACCCTTTCAACCATTAAAAACACTAATAAAACCGTAAAAACCAAAAAACCCTTAAACCCACTAATAACCATAAAAACCCTAAAACCCTTAAATATGATAAGAAGACATAAAAACTCTAAAAAACTCTAAAATCCAAAAAAATCATAATGACACTAAAAACATAAGATCCCCAAAACCCATAAAACGCAAGGAAACCACAGATAACTCAAAAAACCCTTTAAAGACTAAAATAAGTTTAAAAGCTCTAAAAACATGAAAATCCTAAAAACCCAAAAAAACATTAAATACCGAAAAAAAATAATAAAACCCCTAAAACACTAAAAACCCTAAAAAATCCCTAAAAATCCTAAAAACCATAAAAATATTTAATAAACCATTACACCCTAAAAACATAAAAACACTAGAAACCCTAAAAACCCCAATGAAAACCTTAAAAACATAAAAACACTTAAAACCTCTAAAAAAAGATAAAAATACTTGAAAAACAAAAATCCCCTAAAAACCCTGATACCCATAAAAACTCCTAAAAACCTTAAAACCCAAAAACCACACAAAACCCCTAAAACCTAATTAAAAGTATAAAAACCCATTAATCCCCTAAAACATTAAATATTCTAAAACCCCTATAAAACCCTAAAAAACTAAAAAAAACCCCAAAACCCCATAATGAAAAGAAACCCCTAAAACCCCATAAACACCCACAATATCTCTAAAAACACTAAAAATGATAAAAAACCCCCCAAAAAACCCCTTTAAAATCCCAAAAAATGAAAAAATACACTAAAAACCTAGAAAACAATAAGAAAAACCCTGAAAACTAAAAACAATTTAAACCCCTAAAAATAAAAAAATGATAAAAAACCAAAAAATAAAAAAAACATAACAACCCTCCAAATATAAATAATTACTAAAAACCAAAAAAATCCGTAAAAATCCTTAAAAACCCCTAAAACATTAAAATGAAAAAAATTCTAAAAACCCCTAAGAAAACCGTAAAAATATAAAAAACATAAAGCCCTAACAACATAAAAATATTTAAACCCTTAAAATACCGTAAAATCCATAAATCCCATAAAAACTATAAAACCCCTAAAAACATTAAAAACCCTAAAAACCATAAAAACCATAAAAACACTAAAAACTCTAAAAACCCTTTAAACACCTAAAAATGTGAAGAATCTACAAAAACCCATAAAATTATAAAAAACAAAAAAAACCCCAAAACCCACCAAAACCATTAAATCCCAAAAAAACCCCAAAATCCCTAAAAATCATTAAATCCATAAAAATCCAAAAAATACCACAAAATACTTAAAAAGATAATAACCCTTAAAAACCCAGAATAGTCCTATGAAAAATTTAAAAACCCTCAAAACACCTTAAATCCATAAATACCCTAAAAATTCTAAAACCCTAAATACCATAAAAACCATAAAAACATTTTTAAACCTTATTAAAATCCTAAGATACCTAAAAGCCATAGAAAACTAACTAAAAGCTTTAAAAACCCTGTAAACCACTCAAAAAATGTAAAAAATCTATGTAACCTTAAAAACCCTAAAAACCAAAAAACCCAAGAAAAACCAAAAAAACATTAAAAACCATAAAATCCATTGAAAACCATGAAACCCTCAAAATCTCTAAAAACCATAAAAACATTAAAATCCTAAAAAGCCTTAAAAATCCATCAAAATTTAAAAACCAATAAATCCATGAAAATCCCTACGAAAAATTTAAAAACCTAATACACTTAAAACCCATAGAAATATAAAAATTCTAGAAACCCTAAAAACAAAAAAACCCGATTTTTTTCTTTCAAAAAAACCCCTAAAATCCATCAAAGTCTATAAAAACCATAAAAATCCTATAAATAAATTTAAATAATTAAAAAATTAAAAAATACACATAAATACTATGAAAACCACCAATAAAACCATAAAACCCTAAGAACACGTTATAACCCTAAAACCTAAAAAAACTGAAAAACCTAAATGACCCTAAACCCCCTAAAATCTGTAAAAACCTCAAAACCCCCCAAAACCCAAAAAACCCACAAAAATAACTATAAACTATCAAAACCAATAAACCCATAAAAACATTTAATAACTCTAAGAACCATAGAAAACATAAAAACAATAAAACCCCCTACAACCCTAAAACCCCTAAAAACCATAAAAACAATAAAAATCATAAAAACCCATAAAATCTCTAAAAACGTAAAATAGTAAAGACCCTAGAAAACCCAAAGAAAACACTGAAACCCTAATACACTTATAACCTAGAAAAACATAAAAATTAATAAAAACACTAAAAACACCTAAAAAACTCACGAACCCTAATAAACAGTAAAATTATAAAAACCCATTTTAATAACTATTTTTTTTAACAAAAACTCTAAATCCCTTAAAAACATAAAATCTATAAAAACCCTAACCCCTAGAAACCCTAAAAACCATAAAAACCCATAAAACAATCCAAACCCCTAAAAAATTAATAATTATAAATATCCTAAAATCCCTAAAATTCCTAAAAATGTAAAAAACCTAAAACATACTGAAAATACCTAAGAAAACCTTAAAATCTAAAGACACTTAAAAACCCCCCAAAAATAAAAATGATAAAAACCCTCCCCCTATAAAAACCCAAAAACCACAAAATACCAAAAAATACCTAAAAATGTAAACCACTCAAAACCCCTAAAAACCCATAAAACCCCAAATAACAACTTAAAACACTAAAAATCCTTTAAACCCATAAAAATGATAAAATATTCTAAAAAAATTAAATAACATAAAATACTCAAAAAACCCCTAAAACTCCAAAAAACCCCTAAAACCCTTAAAAAGTGTTAAGAAAAACATAAAAACCAAAATACACTTAATACCCATAAAACCCTAAAAAATGATAAAACCCATAAAAAATACGAAAAACCCAAAAAAAAACATAAAACACCTAAATATAATAAAAACCCCTAAAAAGAAATTAAAAACCAAAAAACCCACTAAAACATTAAAATTCCTTTAAAACACTTAAACATGGAAATACTCTAAAAACCTAAACACCCCTTAATAACTAAAAACCCCTAAACCCCCAAAAAAATAGTAAAACACATAAAACCCTAAGAAACACTAAAATCCTTCAATATCATGAAAAACCATAAAAACCATAAAAACCATAAAAATCATAAAAATCCCTAAAAACAAATAAATACGCAAAAATCAATAAAATCCCTGAAAACACCTAACAAGACAAAAAACAACTTAAAACCCATAAAACCCCTAAATATGCTAAAAACTCTAAAAAATCATAAAACCCCTACAAATCTCAAAAAACCACTAAAACACTAAAAATACATAAAAACCCTAAAACCCAACAAAAACACTAAACCCATAGACATATAAAAGATAAAAAACCTAAAAAACCTAAAAATTATAAAAAGCAAAAAAATCATAAAACAATAAAACCCCTTAAAACACTAAAATACATCAAAACACAAAAAACCTAAAAACCAAAAAAATTCACTAAAACCACTAAAAACTAAAAAAATCTAAAAACCATGAAAAACTAAAATAAAACCTTAACAACCTAATAACATTTTAAATCCCTAAAAATCTGAAAATGATAGAAACCTTAAAAAACCCTAAAAACCGTAAAAACCGTAAAAACCGTAAAAACCTAAAAACCTTAAAAAACAAAATAAAACCATGAAACCACTAAAATCACTAAAACCACTTTAAATAAGTGAAAAGATAAAAATCATTAAACAAAATTTTAAACGCTAAAAAATCAATAAAACCCTATTGAAACCATAATAACTGTAAAACCCCTCACAATCCCTAAAACCACAAAAAACCATAAAAATCATAAAAAGCTAAAGATCCATAATAATATTAAATACCCTAAATATCCTAAAAACCCCTAGAAAAATAAAAAAACCTAAAAAAACTTAAAACACCTATAAACCTAAATACTCTAAAAATAGAAAAAATAGTAAAACTCTGAAAACCCTAAAAACCAAGAAGCACCTAATACCCTTAAAAACCCAAAACCCCATAAAAACACTAAAAAAACTATAATCTCTATAAATTCATTAATCTCCTAAAAGGTTAAATAATTCTAAAAAACCATTATACCCCAAAAACTCAAAAGAAACCCTAAAATCCAAAAACCAATTAAAAATCCAAAAACCCAATAAACCCCCAAAATCCAAAATAACAAAAAACCACTAAAAATCATAAAAATCTTGAAAAATACATAAAGACATAAAAACTAATAAAAACTATAAAAAACCATGAAAACCATAAAAAACTATGAACACTTTAAACCCTTAAAATTTAAACAAATCACTAGAAACCAAAAAAAACACCAAAAAATTTAAAAACCAATAAAACCCCTAAACACATAAAAACCGTAAAACACATAAAAACACCAAAAACTAAACAAAATCTAAAACCATTTAAAACCCTAAAAATGTTAAACAAATCTGAAACCATTTAAACTTCTAAAAAACTAAATAAACACCTCAAAACCATAAAAACCATAAAATAAAAAAACCCTGACCCCCCCCCCCCCCTCAAAACCCTCAGAACCCTAAAAACCCTAACAAACCATAGAAATTCTAAAAATCCGTAAAAATCCATAAAAATCCCTAAAAATGTAAAGAAATCTTAAAAACCCTGCAACCCCAAGGAAATCCTTAAAAACCTAACAACACATAAATCTCCTAAAAACCTAAAATAACATAAAACTCTAAAAACAATAAAATCATTTAAAACCCTTAAAATAACAAAAAAACCCAAAATACAATTAAAAACCCATAAAACTATAACCAATTAAAAACTGTTGAAACCCTTGAAACCCCCAAAAACGTTTAAAACTAAAAAAACCCATTGAAACCTTAAAAAATCATAAAAAACCTAAAACCCCATACAAACCCTTAGAATCCACAAAATCACTAAAACCCATGAAAACCATGAAATCCTAAAAATAATTAAAAATCCCAAATACATTAAAATCTATAAAATCCATAAAAACTCTAAGAAAAACATAAATTACTAAAAAAATAAATCCCTTAAAAATTATAAAAACCCTAAAAGACAAAAACACCCAAATACCATAAAACATCTGAAAACCACAAAACCATAAAACCCCAAGAAACCTTCAAAACCCAGAAAATCACTAAAAACCCTTTAAAACTCTAAGTACATTAAAACCATATAAGACTTTTAAACCCCTAAACACTCATAAAATAATAGAAAACCAAAAATATCCAAAAAAAAAACTAAATACATTAAACTTCAAAATCCCCAAAAACCATAAAAACCCTAAAAAATGCATCAAATACTAAAAAATGTAAAAACCCTTTAAAATATTGAAATCCCCTAATAAAATAAAAAATATAAAAACACTTAAAGCCCCTAAAAACCTAAAAACCACTCAAAATACCAAAACCACTAAAGTTTATAAAACCCTAAAAACATAAAAACTAATAAAATCCCAAAAAATCTTAAATAACAACTAAAAAATATCAAAACCCTTGAAACCCCTGAAAATTTTAAAAACTCTAAATGCCCTTAAGAATTATAAAACCTAAAAAACACCTAAAACCTAAAACAAATATTATAATTACCCTAAAACCATATAAACCCCTCAAAATCCCTAAAACACCTAAAAATAATAAAATCATAAAAATTTCAAAATATCCCTAAATACGTAAAAAAACCCAAAAAACCCAAAAAACCCCTAACTAAACAAAAAACCCCAAATTACACATAAATATCCTAAAAACCAAAAAGAGTTCTAAGAACCGTAAAAATAATAAGAACCTCAAAACATATAAAAACCATAAAATCCTTAAAAGACACATAAAAACCCAAAAAACCTCAAAAAAATCTAAAAAAAATTAAATCCCTAAAAACCATAAAAACCTTAAAAACATTAAAACTCCTAAAAACCTTAAAACTAAAAAATACCAGAAAACCCTAATAAAATTAAAAACTATAAAAACCCCTTAAACCCCTAAAAACATTAAAATCCACTTAAAACCCATCAGAACCATAAAACCCATACAAACTCAAAAATTCCTAAAACCCCAAAAAACCATAAAAAAACTAGAAACACTAAAACATAAAAATCCTAATCAAGAACTAAAAATACCTTATAACAAAAAAACATAGACTCCCTAAAAACCCAAAATATAACCTTAAAAACCAAAAAAAAACATAAAACCCCAAAAAACTGAAAAATGCTAAAAACTCTAAAAACACTAAAACCACCAAAAACAATAAAACCCCCTAAAACATAGGTAAATTATAAAAAACCACTAAAAACTATAAAAACCCATTAATAAATAAAAATAATAATTAAATCACTATAAAAAAATGCATAGACCATAAAAACTTGAAAACCCCTAGATACCCAAAAAATCAAAAAACTCAAAAAACCATAAAAACCCTTAAAATGCCTAAAAACCCTAAAACCATAATGGGGTTTTAGGAGTTTTACTTCTTTTAGGGATCTTTTCTGTTTGTTAGTGTTTTTTGGGTTTATTTCATTTTTGTGGTTTTCAGGGTTTTAATTTTTTTTACCTGCCTGAAAATTCGTTTTTTATTTGATTTTGAACCCTCTTTAAGGATGAGTGGTAACCCACAACAAAACTGGCAGAAACCATAGCGAAACATCGCAATTCAAAAATCAAAAATCAAAATTAACGATACTCCATCATTCTGTCTTGGTCCACATACCACCAAACATCCCATGAACACCTTGATTCCCGTAATTTGTCCCATCACAAATTTTGGGGGGGGGTTTGTATTTAGGGTTTTAGAGTTTTATGCTTTTTTATGCTTTTTAACATTTTACATTTTTAGGGTATTTATTTGTTTTAAATATTTTAGGGTTTTTTAAGGGGTTTTTAGGGTTTTGAATGTTTTTAGGTTAATAGGGATTTTAGGTTATTTTTAGTATTTTAGTATTTTTATTGAATTTACTAATTTTGACGGGTTTTAGGCTTTCTTATTGTTTTTACGGGTTTGGTGGTTTTTTGGGTTTTAGGGTTTTTTGAGTTGTTTTGGTTTGTATGGTTTTTATAGCTTTTAAACATATTTATGGTTCTAGGGGGTTTTATTGTTTTTTAGGGTGTTATGGTTTTTTATGATTTTTAGGAGATTTTATGGTTTTTAGGTGTTTCTAGGTCTTATTATTGGTTTCTTAGGGTTGTTATAATTTTTAGAGTTTTTACGGGTTTTAAGTGTTTTTATGTTTTTAGGATTTTCTTATGGGTTTTCATGGTTTATTTGGGATTCTTAGGGTTTTTTAGGGTTTTATGGTTCATTTATTTTTTCATATTTTCGACAGATTTTAGGGGTTTTCTTGGGTTTTGACCGTTTTTATGTTTTTAACATTTTCAATGTTTTAAGAGTTTTATGTTTTTACTAATATA
Source organism: Viscum album (assembly GCA_963277665.1). Lineage (NCBI taxonomy): Eukaryota > Viridiplantae > Streptophyta > Magnoliopsida > Santalales > Viscaceae > Viscum > Viscum album. Next base: position 231,051,356 of record OY728157.1, on the reverse strand, counting down.
TTAGAGGATTCTAATGCTTTTTGGGGTTTTTACATTTTTTCATTTCAATTTAATTTTTAGAATTCTTCTGGTTTTTAGGATTTTTAGGGATTTTTAAGGTTTTTAGTTTATTTTAGGGATTTTATTACTTTTTTGGGTTTGAGGGTTTTTTTGTGGGTTTTCAGGGTTTTATGGTTTTTTATATTTTTAAACAGTTTCAGGGTTATAAAGGTATTTTAGAGTTTTTAGTTGGTCTTGTGGGTGTTTATGGATTGTAATGAGTTTTTAAATTTTTTGGGGGTTTTATGGTTTTGGGGTTTTTAGGGTTTTTAGGACTTTTAGGGGGTTTTTTTTGGTTTTTTTCTTTTTTTTCTGAATTTTATGGTTTAAATTATTTTAGGTTTTTATCGTTTTCATAGAAATTTTATGGTCTATAGGGGTTTTTACATTTTTTTCATTTTTAGGGAGTTATTGGATTTTTATGGATTTTTAGGATTTTTAGATATTATGATGAATTTTTGGGTTTTTCTGTTTTTAACATATTTTTAATTTCAATGGGTTTCAAACATGTCTAGGTTTTTAAGGTTTTCTAAGGGGTTTTCATGGTTTGAAGGATTTTTTTATTTCTAATGGTTTTTAGGGTTTTTAGGTATTTAGATTGCTTTTAGGGTTTTTAGGGGTTTGGGGGTTTTGGTGGCCTTTTGGGTTTATAGGGATTTCATGCCTTTTTTTGGGTTTTAAATTTTTTGATAGTTTTTAATGGTTTTAGGTTTATAATTTTTTTTGGATTTTTAGTGTTCTTTTAGGGATTTCATGATTTTTTGGATTTTTAGTATTCTTTTATGGTTTCTTTGGGGATTGTGGGGTATTTGTTTTTTTTACATTTTTAGGGTATCATTAGTATTTTTATCATTTTAGGAGTTTTAGGGATTTTGATGTATGTTGGGGGTTTCTTCTGAATTTTAGGGTTTTAATGGGATTTTTCGGGGTTTAATTTTTTTTAGAGTTTTTATGGATTTTATAGGATTTAAAGGTTTAATAATTTTTTGGGGGTTTATAGGGGGTTTATATTTTTTAGTCATTATTTAATGTTTTTATGGTTTTAATGATTTTAGGTGTGTCTATGGGTTTCAAGGGTTTTTAATGTTTTCGAGTCTTTTAGGGTTTTTTAGGGATGTTTGATTATTTTTGGTTTCGTAGGGGTATTGATTTTTTTAGGATATTATGGGTTTCCTAGGGTTTTCACGTTTTTAGTTTTTTTTACATTTTTAGGGATTTTAAGATTTTTTAGGGTTTTTATAGATTTAGGGGATTTAGGAGTATTTATGGTTTTTATGGAATTTAGGTTTTGGTTTGGTTTTTTGGGTTTTAGGGGTTTTTTGAGTTTTTAGTGGTTTTAATGTTTTTTACAATTTGTCAATATTTTTAGGGTTTTATAGGGTCTTTATTGTTTTTAGTGGTTATTTAGGGTTTCAATGGGTTTGAGTTTTTTTATGGTTTTAGGGGTTTAGGGTTTTTTTGTGTTTTTATCATTTTTTGGTTTTTAAGGGTTTTATGTGTTTGTAGGTGTTTATAAATTTTATAAGGATTTTTAGGGGTTTTAGGGTTTTTTATTTTAAAGTTTTTATTATAGACATTTTAGTTTTTACGGTTTTTAGTGTATTTAGTGATTTTAGTATTATTATGGTTCTTAGGGTTTTAAGGGTTTAATGGTTTTTGGATTTTTTGGGTTTTTTTATTTTTTTGAGTGTTTAGGGTTTTTAATATTTTTATAGATTTTAATGTTTTTAGGGGTTTGAATGGTTTTTAGAGTTTTTATTGGGTTTGATGGTTTTTATGGATCATTAATAGTTTTATGGATTTTTGGGGTTTTTAGATTTTTTATAATTTTTATGTTTATTATGGGTTTTATGTGTTTTTTGTTTTGTGCGGTTCTCTCAAGGGTGTTTATGGTTTTATTATTTTTATGTTTTTAAGTATTTTTAGGTATTTTTAGTATTTTTATGGTTTTTATGGGTTTTATGTATTTTGAGAGTTTTAATATATTTTAGGGGTTTTCGGTTTTTTGGTTTTTTTGGTTTTTTTGGTTTTTTGGTTTTTTTGAGTTTCTTAGGGATTTCAATGTTTTTAGAGTTTTTAATGTTTTTAGGGGTTTAAAGTGTTTTTTATTTCATAGAGATGTTTTGGGTTTTAATTGATTTTTATGGTTTTTATGGTTTTTTGGGGTTTCTATGGTTTTTAGTGGTTTTAGGGAATTTTGGGTCATTTTTGGGTTTCTGGTTTTTTGGGTTTTTAGGGTTTAACAACTTTTAGGGTTTTAAGGTTTTCATTGGGTTTTTCAAAGATTTGGGTGTTTTTTTATATTCTTAGGTTTTTAGATCCTTTTAATATATTTTTCAGGGTTTCTAGGGATTCTTTAGGGTATTTATTGTTTTTTTAGTTTTTAGGGTTTTTGTCATTTTTAGGATTCTAGGGGGTTTTACTATTTTTAGGTTTTAAGTTATTTCATCTGTTATTTAAGGTTTTATGTTTTTTATGGATTTTTAGTAATCTTTAAGGATTTCTAGATATTTTTTTGGGTTTTTTGTGATATAGAGGGTTTTAATGTTTCTTAAGGATTTCATGGTATTAATGTTATTTATTGTTTTTCTTATTTTTAAGGATTTTATGGGATTTTTATATTTTTAATGTTTTTAGGGTTTTAAATGGTTTTAGGTTCTTAGTGGTTTTCTAGGGTTCTTATGCGCCTTTAGGTTGTTTAATTTTTTTTCTTATTTTTATGGTTTTAGTTGATTTTAGGGGTTGTATGATCTTTTTAGGGTTTTTGTGGGTTTTATCCATTTTCAGTGTTTTTATATTTTTATGAGTTTCTTAGTGTTTTTTTGGGTTTTTGAGTTTAGGGATATTTAGTTATTTTTTAAAAAATTATGGTTTTAGGTCCTTTAGGAATTTTGTTGGTTTTAGGGGTTTTCGGTTTTTTTGGTATTTTCAAGGTTTATAGAGTTTTTAGGGTTTTATGGGTTTTACTTTTTTTATTATTTTTTATCTTTTACTTATTTGTTTTCACGGTTTTCGAGTTTTTTTATATTTTTAGGGGTTTTTATTGAATTTTATATATTTGTATAAATTTACGGTTTTTAAGGGTTTGAGGGGTTATATGATTTTAGAGGGGTTAGGGGGTATGTTTTTATTGGGTTTCCATGTTTTTAGGAGTATTTCTGGGGTTTTATGGTTTCTATGGGTTTTCTTAATGTTTAAGAGTTATAGGGTTTTTAGCGTTTTTATATGTTTTAGGAAGTTTTAGTGTTTTTAGGTTGTTAAGATTTTCATTGGGGTTTTTAGAGTTTTTTATGTTTTTATAGATTTTTAAGGATTATTTTTTATTCTTATTCTTTTTGGGTATTTTATGGATTCTGAATATTTGTAGTGTTTTAATGGGTTTTTAGGGTTTTTGGTTTTTTAAAATTTTTACTCGTTTGAAGTGTTTTTTTTAAAGTTTTATTAGGGGTTTTTAGGGATTTTAAGGTTTTTACTTTTTTAGGGTTTTTAAGGGTTTTTAGTATTTTTACGGTTTTTATGGATTTTATAGAATTTGATAGTTTTATGTATTTTTATAGTTTTTTTTATGTTTTAAAGGTTTTTTTGAGTTTTTTTAGGTTTTTAAGGGTTTTTGTAGTTGTTTACCATTTTTAGGGGTGTAATTTTTTTTTTAATTTTTAGTGGTTTTATGGTTTTTATTGGTTTTTAAGGGTTTTATAGTTTTAGAGGGTTTTAAGATTTTATGGGTTTTATTGATTTTATTGTGTTTATATGGATTATTTTAGGGTCTTTTCATTTTTAGGGGTTTTTAGTGTTTTTATGTTATTAAGGGTTTCTTTGGGGTTTTAGTGATTTTTATGTTTTCCGAGATTTTAGGAATTTTTTATTATTTTTATGGGTTTTCCGGTTTTGAGGTATTTTGAAGGTTTTTATGGCATTTTAGGGTTTTTTGTTTTTTAGGGTTTGTAGCGTCTTTTGATGTTTATGAGTTTCAATTATTTTTACATTTTAAATGTTTTCCTAGCGGTTTCATAGTGTTTTTAGGGATTTTTATGTTTTTTGGGAATTTTAGGGATTTTTATGTTTTTTATGGGTTTTAGGGTGTTTTTTGGATTTTAGGTGTTTTGGGGTTTTTAGGGTTTTGAACGTTGTTTTTGGGTTTTTAGAGTTTTATGAGTTTTTTAGGGATTTAAAGTGATTCTAGAGTTTTTAATTTATATATGGGTTTAAAGGGGTTTTATTGTTTTGATACTTTTTTAGATTTTTAATGGGATTTTAGGGTTTTTATTATTTTTAGGTTTTTTATGGTTTTTAGAGTTTTTTGGGGATTTAGTGATTTTTATTGTTTTTAGCATTTTTAGTTTTTTAGCGGTTTTAATCAATTTTGTGTTTTTAATTTTTTTCTTGTGGTTTTTCCAGATTTTTATGGAGCTTTACATTTTTAGGAATTTTATGGTTTTTTGGTCTTTTAGAGTTTTTTTAAATTTTGGTTGTTTTTAAAGATTTTTAGGGTTTTATGATTGTTTTTAGGGGTTTTTTGAGTTTTTAGGGGGTTTATGGTCTTCTATATTTCTTTTTTAATTTTATATGAGTTTGAAGGGTTTCTAGATTTTTAGTGTTCATATGGGTTTTAGGGTTTTTTTTGTGGTTTTTAGGTTTGTATGGTTTTTAGTGGTTTCTAAGATTTTATGATGTTTAGGTATTATAAGGTTTTAAGGTTTTCTGAGATATTTTGGGGATTTTTCTATTTTTTGGATTTTAGGATTTTTTGAAGATTGTTATGGTTTTATACGGATTTAAGTGACTTTAAGGGTTTCTAGTGTTTTATAGGGGTTTTAGGGGTTTTCCACGGATTTTATATTTCTTTTGGTTTTTAGGGGTTTTAAGTGCTTTAAAGGTTTTATGGGGGTTCATGTTTTTTTGGTGTTTTAGGGGTTTTTGAGTTTTTAGGGTTCTTTAGGTTTTTTAGAGTTGTTGTTAATGTTTATTTTAAATAAATGGTTTTAGAGATTTTTAGTAGTATTTTAGGGGTTTTAGGGTGTTTGGGTTTTTATGGTTTTTATGGTTTTTATGTTTTTTTTGGTTTTTAGGTTTTTAGGGTTTTATCATTTTTTTTCTTGGTGTTTAAAGTAATTTTTGGTTTTTTAGGTTTTCTTATGGTTTTTCCCATGTTTTAGGTTTTTTTGGGTTTTAAGGGTTTTTAGATGTTTATCAATTTTATGGGCTTAATGGGTTTTTATATTTGTTAGTGGGTTTTAGGGATTTATGGGTTTCTATGGTTATTTAATATTTTTGGGGATTTTTTATGGTTTTTAGGGTATTTTTGGATTATTTGTGTTTTTTAGGGTTTTAGCCTTTTTTAGGTTTTTAAGATCTTGTAAGTTTATTTAGGTTTTTAACATTTTCATAGGGATTTTCAATGGTTTTAGCATTTTTTTTCATAGGTATTTTTAGGTCTCATTTATGATTTTTATGGGTTTTTATGGTTAATTGGGATTTTTATGGGTTTTATGGTTTTTATATTTTCCTTGGGATTTTAATGGTTTTTTTTTGTTTTTTGGGATTTTATTGGATTTTATGGTTTTTAATGTTTCATGTATTTAAAGGTTTTTTAATTTTTTTTAAATTTTTTAAGTATTTTATGATTTTTATGGGTTTTTATATTTTTATGGGATTTATCAGTTTTAGGGTCTTTTTAAGGGTTTTATGGGTTTTTTGAAATTTTAGTTTTTAGACTGGTTTAATGTTTTCTTAGGGTTTTTCAGGGTTTATAGGGTTTTTTATGTTTTTAATGAATTTTTGGTATTTTTAGTATTTTATAGGTATATATGGATATTTGTAGATTTTAGGTGGTTTTATGGTTGTAATGATATTTTTGGGTTTTATTGGAATTTTTATATTTTTATGGGTTCTGATTGTTTTTAATTTTTTAATGTTTCATTAGGGGGTTCAGGGTTATTTGGGTTTTTTTACATTTTTCAGGAATTTTAGGGATATTTTAGGTTTTTTATGATTTTTAGGGTTTTTATGGATTTTCAGGGTTATTATTGTTCTAAGGTGTTTTTTTAGTTTTTAGGGGTTTTAAAGATTTTTTGTGTTTTTTAAGGGGTCTTATGGTTTTTAGGTGTTTTAGGGATTTTATCATTTTTAGGTTTTGTAATGGGTTTTAGGGGTTTTAGGGTTTCATGTATTTATTGGGGTTTTTAAAGGTTCTAGGTTTTTTACTATTTTATGATTTTTTATTGATTTTTAGGATTTTTACGACATTTTGGTGTTTTATGTATTTCCTAGGATTTAATGGTTTTTATAGTTTTTTTAGATTTTTAGGGATTTTTGAGATTTTTGGGTTTTTAAGTGTTTGTAATGTTTTTAAGGTTTGTAGATATTTAAATCGGTTTTCATGGAAAAGAAGATGCAAGGGTCGGTCTATTCTCGACCCCCCGCCCAGTTTATTATAAGGAAAAAAGAGACTGAGCTGACAAGGGAGGGGAGGGGTCAATCGACCCACACCCAAAAACCCTTAACGACCCAAGACAAAAGACCCAAAAAAATCAAGAAAAAAAAAAGAAAACACACAAGGCAAAGCAGTTACCACCATCATCCAGCATCCCAGCATCCAGCACCTCACAACATCCAAACTCAAAAAAACTACCATCCAGCACCTCCCAACCAAACGACGACCAGCGCAACAAACAGCCATCAGCACCAACAACACCATTTCAAACCACCACAACCATTCACCAGTAGCAAAAACAGACCATAACACCATCCAGCCAAACATCACCAGTAGCCAACAACAGCATCCATCACCAACACCAAAACATCACAGCCACGCAGCATAACCATCCCATAAGATCCAACTTGCCCCAAACGACCATTTCATCGAACCAACTCGCCAGCACCCACATCAAATCAAATCTTCCATAGCATGTCAAAAAAACCAGCACACACAGCCACAACCAAAGACCATAAGCAGCAGCAAGAGACAGAGAAGGGAGGGGCAGGGTCAATCAAAAACACAAGGGAGGGGCGGGGTCAATCAAAACACACCTAAAAACAGTGGACACCCCCACAAATGCCAAAAGTCCCCATGAAACCCAAAGGCACATAAAACCAGCCAAAGAAAAAAAATTCAAAATCATCTCCATCAGCATCTCCCGACCAATCAGTAACCGGCATCTCGCAACCCAGTTTTCAGCACCCAACAACTCTTTTCCAAGCATATCCACCGCGAGAAAAATAGAACCACCAGCGTTAAAATCATAAAAAACACCTACATTACATCGCAGCCAAACAGCCACCATCAGCTAGCTACTCAGATTCTAGAAACCATCGCCTTCAGACCAGTCACTTTCCAGCATTTAACACCTAGTAGCACATCCAGAAACACAAGGCCACCAGAGCCCCCACATAGAACTATTCTGGAGAACCCATAACTCTTGGTACATACCAAGAACCAGACATCCCCTCTGGCTATACAATTCCCAACACCTCACAGCAAAACAAATATATAGCACCAACAATAGCTCACAATAAAGCCAACCACTACTCATAGGTCTACAGTCCAATAGAGCATTAAGAACACATCACAACTTGACCAGACCTTCATCAGCAGCGTAAACCAAAGACGAAGCTGAGGAATAAGAAACACGAACCTGCATATTCAATCTCTGCATCCATTATAACCCTTCATGAATCTAGAATATCTGAAAAAACCCTCCTAGACTCAGATCTTGAAGCACAAATCCAAGAACAGGGCCACACACTCCACCACCAAGGCGTCGCAAAGCCCGTTGTACCCACCTTTCATCGTCACAATTTCTAAGAGACCATCACATCCATCTCGAACCTGGAACTATCCACTTCGCCGAAGATAGAGATGGACCCATCTGATGCTGCCAGACCATCTCACCACACCTTTTATGAGAACCATTGCATCTCACACCAAGGGATCCGAACGTCCATGATCAAACCCAGATATGACAAATAGATTTGTATTTCAGGCCAAGAACACCACTGCCAAGAGGTCAGAAATCTCATCACACCCACCTTTTACTATCACAATACCAATGAATCCACAACAAGTTCAGATCCTGATTCAGCTTTGAGAGACACTTCGCTAATGACTAAGAAGAGCTTATTCGAACTTGCCAGACCTTCACACCGCACTGTCGATGACAGTAGCCACATTTATCACTGAGCGAGTCAATCCACTTAGACTGCAGCCATATCTAGATACAGTTTTAAGGGTTTTAATGTTTAACTTAGGTTTCCCTGTTCATTAGGGTTTTTTCTGTTTTACATATTTTTAGATATTTTTTTATTATTTTTAGTGTTTTAAGGGATTATTAGGGATTTTAGGGTTTTTTTGTTTTTTTTTTGGTTTTTTGGGGGTATTAAGGATTTTTATTTTTTACTTAATTTTAAAAAAATTAGAAGTTTTATTTTTTTTTTAATTTCATTGGATTTTTAGGGGGGTTTGTAGATTTTATGGTTTTTTATATTTTTAGGGACTTTAGGGTTTTTATATTTTTTATAGTTTTTAGGGGGGTTTAGGGGCTTTTAGGTTTTTTATGCTTTTTTAAGCGTTTATGGGCTATCAAGGAGTTTTCTATATTCATATAATTTTAGGGTTTTTAAGGATTATTATGGTTATATATATATTTTTTTGATATTTTGAGGTTTTTAGGGGTTTCTAAGGTTTTATGGTCTCTTTGTTTTTTATGGATTTATTTGATATTTTTTTTGTTTTTAAAGGGTTTTGTAATTTGTTAATATTTTAAGGGTTTAAAGGTTTTTAGAGTTTTTAGAGATTTTTACAGATTTTATGGGTTATTAGGGGGTTTGAGGTTTTTAGTGGTTTTGTGGTTTTTAGGGTTGTTCGACCTTTTTTAGTGATATTAGGGTTTTTAGCATTCCTAGGTATTTTAGAGGTTTTTTGTGTTATTTGGTTTTGAATTATTTATTAGGGTTTTTCATTTTTTTTAATATTTTTTGATTTTTAGGTATTTTTAGAATTTTTTTAGTTTTATGGGTTTTAGTGATTTTAGGGTTTTAGGGGTTTTAGTATTTTTAGGGGTTTTATAACTGTTAGGGTTTTAGGGTTTTTATGTTCATTTTGGTTTCTAAGGTTATCTTGGGGTTTTTTATGATATTTAAGGTTCTTATTTTTTTTAGGTATTTTAAATTTTTTATATTATCTTATGGTTTTGGAGTTTTAAAGTTTTTTAAATTTTTTTAGGTGTTTAAATATTTTTTAGAGTTTTTAAACATTTTTAAGTATTTGAAGGGTTCTAGATTTTTTAGTTGTTTTTTTGGGGGTTTTAGGGTTTTAGGGTGTTTATGAATTTTTATGGCTTTTTTAAGTTATTTTTAGGGATTTTTTAGGATTTTTATGTTTTTTTAAGGTTTTATGGATTTTTTGAATTTTTAGGATTTTAAGGGGTTTTGGGGCTTTTATGGATTTATGATGTTTTAGGGGTTTCTTTGCAGTTTTTGAATGATATTTAAGGGTTATTATATTTTTCAATGTTTTTAGGGGATTAATGTTTTTAGAGTTTTTAGTGGGTTTGATGGTTTTATAGGTTTTTATTGTTTTTAAGGTTTTAATGGGTTTTATTTTTTTAGGCTTTTTTTCTGTTTTAGAATTTTTTTGGTTTTTAAGAGTTTTAACTATTTTTAGGTTTTGAAGGGTTACATTTTTGCGGGTTTTAGTTCTTTTAATGTATTTATGGAATTTTAGGTATTCTTTTTTAATATTTATGGGTTTTTAATGTTCTTAGTGATTTTAAGGATTTTAGGTTATTTGAGGGTTTTTAGGGGGTTTTCATTTTTTAGTATTTTGTGGTTATTTTGAGTTTTAAGGACTTTTAGGGTTTAAAGGTATTTTATGTGTTTTTTCATAGTTTTTATGAGTTTTAGGGATCATAAAATTTTTAGGGTTTTTATGGTCATTAGGGATTTTTTGGGTTTTTCGGATTTTTAGGATTTAATGTGTTTTTGGGTTTCATGGGGTTTTAGTGTTTTTTAGAATATTTTTATAATTTTAGGGTTTAAATGATATTTTCAATTTTAAGTGGGTTTTAGAGATTTTATGGGTATTTATAATTTTTATTTTTAGGGGTTTTATGGTTTTTAGTGTCTTTTTAGGGGTTTTAGTTTATTTTATGTTTTTTATGGTTTTAGTGTTTTTTGGTTTTTTTGAAATTAACTGAGGGGTTTTCAGCATTTTTAGGGTTTTTTTTCTGTTTTTAGGAATTTTTAGGAATTTTTTTTGTTATTTACAGTTTTTAGGTTTTTTAGAGATTATGAAGGTTTTAGGGGGGAGGGGAGTTTAGGGTTTTAGCATGTTTTAGGATTTGATCATTTTTAGGGTTTTTATGTGTTTTAATGGATTTTCGGCTTTAATGTTTTTCTAATGGGTTTTCTAGGTTTTTGGAGGATTTATGTTTTTATGTATTTTGAGGGATCTTTTATAATTTTAATGGTATTTTGGTTTTTACTATTTTTTAGTGTTTTTAGTGTTTATGTTTTTTGGGGTTTTAGGTTTTTTAATTTTTAATGTTTTAATGGGTTTTAGGGGTTTTTTAACATTTTTATGATTTTAAAGGGGTTTCAGTGTTTGATGGATTTTTATTATTTTAAAGGGGTATTGGATTTTTATGGTTTCTTATGTTTTTATGGAAATTAAGGTATTTTTTATGATTTGAATGGGTTTTTATGGTTTTTATGGATTTTTAGGGTTTTTAGGAGTTTTATAGTATTTTGGGTTTTTTGGGTCTTTTTGATTTTTTTAGGGTTTTTATATTTTTTATTGTTTTTAAAAATGCATAGGTGTTTAAAGGGTGTTTAGGCTTTTTAGTGTGTTTTCAGGGTACTTAAGAGTTTTAAGTGTTTTAAAAATTTTATAAGTTTCTATGGTTTTTAGTGTTTATTAGTGGTTTTAGTTTCTATTTACGATTCTTAGGGTTTGAGCATGTTTTACATTTTTTAGAGGTTTTAAGAGTTTCTAGGTTTTTAAGGTTTTGTTTGGGATTTTCAAGGTTTTTATATTTCTAGAGACTTTTATGGGGTTTTAGGATTTTTGTAAATTTTTAATAATTTAAGTGATTTTGAGGGGTCTTATGGTTTTTTAAGATATTAATGGTTTTTAGTGTTTTTAAAAAAAATTAGGTTTTTTAGGGTTTTTTATATTTTTTCAATTTTTATGGTTTTCTTATGTTTTTCATGTTTTTAGCCTGTTTTATATTTTTTGGTATTTTTATGGATTTATTTTTATTTTTATGGTTTTTGGGGTTTTATGATTTGTTTTCATTAATAGAGTTTTTGGAGGTTTTAGGGTTTTTTGATGTTTTTAGGGGTTTTTTATGTTTTTAGGGAATTAAAGGGGTTTTTGAGTTTTTAGTGGATTTAAGGGATTTAAATGGTTTTTAAAGGTGTTTATTGATTTAATGGTTTTATGTTTTCAGGGTTTTAGGGTTTTAGGGTTTTACGTATTTTTTAGTTTTTATGGTATTGTAAGCATTTTTTAGGGTTTTCTAGGTTTTCTGGGGTTTTAGGGTTTATTTGGTAATTTTTATGTATTTTTTAAGACTTTTATGGGTTTTATGGATTTTAGAGATTATGATGGTTTTTAGGGGTTTTAATGGATTTAGAGTTTTATGGTTTTTTTTTGGTTTTTAATGGTTTATAAATTATTTTATGGTTTTAAGGTTATTTATATTTTTTAACATATTTAAGGGGTATCTGGTTTTTAGATTTTTTAGTGGGGTTTTGTCTTTAATGGGATTTTAGGTTTTTATGATGTTTTTATGGTTTAGGGGTTTTAATGGAATTTCATGGTTTTTTGCTTCTTTTAGGTTTTTTCATGGATTTAAGGTTTTTTAGGTTGTCATAATGTTTTTAGTGTTTTTTGGGTACTTTTTGTTTTAAAAGATTTTTAGTGACTTTAAGGAATTTTATGGGTATTAGGTATTTTGAGGTGATTTGTTGGGGTTTTAACGTTTTAGGGATTTTATGGTTTTTTTGGGTTTAATGTTTTTTAGTTTTTTTATCTTAATGTTGTTTATATTTTTCTAATGTTATTAGGGGTTTAAAAGGTTTTTACATTTTTAATGGATTTTCGGGGCTTTTATGGGCTTTTATGGTTTTTAAGGGTTAATGGGTTTTTTGGATTTTTATGGTTTTTAGTGTTTTTAGTAATTTTTAGGTTTATAAGGGTTTTATGTGTTTTATGTAATTAAGGTTTTCTTAAGTATTTTAGGGTTTTTTAAAATTTTTGGTATTTTTAGGGATTTTTAGGGATTTTTAGGGTTTTTAGGGTTTTTAGGTATTTTTAGGGTTTTTAGTAATTTTTAGAGGTTTCATGATTTTTTAGGTTTTTAGGGATTTTAATTGTTTTTAGTTAATTATGATTATTTAGGAATTTTATAGTTTTTTACGTTTTAAGGGATTCGTAGGATTTTTTAGGATTTTAATGTGATTAAGGATTTATAGGTATTTTGAGGGGTTCTGGGGTTTTAGTGTTTTTGGGTTTGTCTGGGGTTTTAGGGAAAGGAAGGTGTAGGGCCAAGCTATTCCTAACCCCCCCCCCAAAAAAAATTATTAGAAAACATAAACAGTAAAAAAGTAGGAAAGGGGTCAGTGAACCCACAACCAAAAACCCTAGAAACCCCCACAAAATCCAAAAGTCCCCAAGAAACACAAAGGCACAAAAAACCAGAAAATGACAAAATTGAAAATAATCTCCACCAGCATCTCCCAGCCAAATAGCAACCAGCCCCCCGTAGCACAATTTTCAGCATCCATAGTCTTCTATCAAATTATATCCACCACCAGGAAAATAGAACCACCAACATCAAAAACATAAAAACCACATGTAATAGGGATCAACATCGCAACCACTATCATAATAAGTAGATGCACTATAACGGTGAACATCAGAACCATATTTAGAATTAGCAATGGTATTTTCCGACTCCAATTTAGATTCATGTTGCTCGAATAACGAAATGTAATTCTCTATCAGCCTTTTCTACTCCACATTTTGTTTTACCTTGGCAGGCCTCCATCCACTGTTAGCATTTTTCTTTGGAGCCGTAGGGGAGGATTTGGTGGTCTGTCCTTGGAAAAAGAGACTAATCTTTCCTCGGCTTCCTCTTTATGGGATCTGATGTCGCTCTAACAGATTTATCATTCATCCTATATAGAATTAAATCCTCAATCAAAGCCCTCTCTTTAATGATCATATCTATGTTAAAGCTCATCCTTCTACAATATTCATGGAAAAGGATTTTATGTCTGGGGATGTAGTTGTATTCCTAAGTTAAAGAACAGTCATCCATCACTTTATATCGCATCATGTCATGGACCACAAACTCTTGACAAGGATCACCATCAAACTGGTCCAATGTAAAAACCGCCACCCTGTAATCACTGAGAGCATTTAAATCCATCAAACCCTACTAAAAAAACTAGTACCACTCCTATCAACCTTTATGCTAGTGTTACATGGGTCTCCCAGAATCAATTCAAATCCCTCCTCCTCCTCATAAGAAAAATTCCTAACATGCACTCCCTTCTAATCAGCAATGGAAGCTTCTCCTAGCCCCATCTCACTCCCAGTGCAAGAATCACAACTTGGAAGGGGAATCTTCACATAATACCCTACAAAATCATTCTCATTACAAGAATACAAAGTGTCAAGAACACCCAAGAACACAAAGGAATCATCTGCTATGGACGGAACCAGATATCCATTTATAGAAACACCGGAATCATGCATAGTAGAAAACTCCTCATCCCCTATACCAGCCATCACAACATCACCATAGGTAGAGACATCTTGTAAACCATCACCCCAGAATTCAAAATTAGCACCCTCAAGCCCAGTGCAAGAAGTCTGCCCAAGTTGTTCTCTAAATCCACCGGCCAGCTTCGGTTGCACAACCTTCTTCTCATGGATCATCTCTTAAGAAACCTAGCCATCAAACTAATTGTGCAAAGGGACACCATAACTACTCTTCTTCTCTACAAATTGATCTGATAAATCCCTAGCCTCCTCCAATCCTTCAGAATTGTGGAACAACATATGCGGTGACATATTCTGCATCTCCATCATCCTCAGACTATTGCAACTATCTTCCATTTCCATTACCCCCTTATAGAGTTTTTAATTATTTTTTGGGATTTTATAGTGTTTTATGGGTTTTAAAGGTTTGGAGGGGCTTTTATGGTATTTAGGGGTTTATGGATTTCTGGTCATTTTATGGTTTTAGGGTTTTTAGAATTTTAAGGGTTTTAGTGTTTTTAAGTGTCCTTAGGTATTTAAGGTTTTCTTATGGTTTTCAAGGTTTTTAAGGGGTTTTATATTTTTAGGAATTTTAGGGATTTTTTAAGGATTTATATGTTTTTTACTATTGTTAAAGATTTTGTGGGTTCTGGGGTTTTAGCTTTTTTATCCTTTTTAGGTTTTTATGGTCTTTAATTGTTTTTAGGTTATTATGGTTTTATAATGGTTTTTTGAGTTTTTATTTTTTTGGTATTTTTGGGTCTTTTTTAGGATTGTTACGATTTTTATGGTTTTTTGGGATAATGAGAGTTTTGATGAGTTTTTAGGGTTTTTATGATTTTTAGTGTTTTATAACGTTTTTAGGGTTTTAAAGGGGGTTTGGGGTTCAAAGGGTTAAGGTTTATATGGTTTTTATGGGTTTTAGGAATGTTTTAGTATTTTTAGTGTTTTTTAGGATTTTAGGGTTCCTATGTTTTTTAGGTTTTATGGGTTTCCTGGTTTATTCAAGGTTTTTAATATTTATAATGTTTTTAGTGTATTTAAGGAATTTTTAGGAATTTTTTGTTATTTTATTATTTTTACAGATTTTAATGGTTTTAGTGTTTTAGGGATTTTAGGGTTTTAATAGTTTATAGGATTTTAGGGGTTTAAAGTGTTTTTAGGTTTTTATAGTTTTTTAAATGTTTTCAAAGTTTTTACGGGTTTTTACGTCTTTATGGATTTTTAGGGATTCTATAGGATTTTTATGTATTTTTTATTGATTTTAATGGTTTTTACAGTTTTTTGGGTATTTAATGTTTTTTTGATTTTTTTAGAGTTTTTAATTTTTTTAGTGATTTTTAAAATTATTAGGGGTTTAAGGGGTTTTTATAGTTTTTAGTGTGTTTTTTGGGGTTTTAGGGTATTTTTATGGATTTATGAGTTTTATGGATTTAGGTTTTTAGGTGTGTAGAGTTTTTAGGATTTTTGGGGTATTATTTTTTTTTGTTTTAATGTTTCAATAGGGATTTTCAGGGTTTTTATTTTTTACGTATTTTTGGGGATTTTTAGGATTTTTATTGGTTTTTGGGGTTTTAGATATTTTTTTGGGTTTTTTCATTTTTAATGTTTTTATTATTTTTCAGTTTTAAGTGTTTTTTATATCTTTTGGGTTTTTAAGTATTTTTAGGATTTTTAACATTTTATTGGGGTGTAAAAAGTTTTAAAAGTTTTTAATGATTTTTTTGGGTTCGTATGGGGTTTTAGGGGGTTTAGGGGTATTTATGGTTTAAAGGATTTTTAGATTTATTACAAAATTTTAGGGTTATTTTGGTTTTTTTTATTTTAGGTTTTGAAGGGTTTTAATTGTCCCTAGGTTTTGAAGGTTTTATTATGGTTTTCAACATTTTTAGGGTTTTATATTTTTTGGGATTTTTAGGGATTTTAGGGATTTTATGTTTTTATGTTTTTATGGATTTCAATGGTTTTAAGGTTTTTTTGGGTTATATGGGTTTGTAGGTTTTTAGTGTTTTTATATTTTTTTGGGTTTCAAATGTATTTAGGTGTTTAGGTTTTTCTATGTATTTCTACTATTTTATTGTTGTTATGTTTTTTTTGTCATTTTAATGGCTTCTTAGGTTTTTTATGATTTCTTAGGGTTTTGATGACTTTTTGTGTTTCTATTGTTTTTTTGTGTTTTTTCAAGTTTTGAGTCCTTTAGTATTTCAAGGTTTTTTAGAGTTTTGAAATAGTTTTAGGTGTTTAACGAATTTTTTGAGCTTTTTGTGGTTTTTATTGTTTTTATTGGGTTTTATGATTTTTAAGGTTTTACAGAGTTTTTATATTATTTATGTTTTTATGGGTTTTATGGTTTTTTTGGTTTTTAGTGGTTTTTTGTGTTTATAGGTTTTTGAGGTTTTCTTAGGGGTTTTATTATATTTTAGTTCTTTTATGTTTTGGGTGATTTTAATGGATTTATTAGGATTTTTATGGGTTTTATGGATTTTGAGGATTTTGTGGGTTTTTGTGGGTTTTTTGGGGTTTTGGGGATTTTAGATTTCATTAGGTTTTTTGGGTTTTATAGTTTTTTAACATTTCTAGTGGTTTAAATGGGTTTTAGGGTTTTTAAAGGGTTAAAGGGTTTTTATAGGTTTTATGGGTTTTTTACATTTTAAGTGTTTTTTTCTGATTTATTATTTTTATCTTTTTAGTATTTTTAGTGTTCTTAGGGATTGTAACATTTTATTTTTTAAGTGTTTTTAGATTTTTACATTTCTATTAGACATTTTCAAGGTTTTTATAGATTTTCTAATTTTTAGGGATTTTTATAGCCTTTTAAGACAATTATGGGTTTTTTGGGGTGTTAGGGATTTGTGGGTTTTTAGGTGTTTTTTGATATATTTACGTTTTTTAATGTTTTTAGTGGTTTTAAAAATTTTACTGGTATACGGGTTTTTTAGTGTTTTTAGTGGGTATTTAGTGTTTTTTGGGTTAATTGGGTTTTAATGTTTTTACAGTTTTTCATGGTTTTTAGTGTTTTTACTGTCTTTTTAATGGTTTTGGCATTTTTTTGTTTTTGGAGTTTTATGCATTTTTTCATTTTTAAGGATTTAATATTGTTTTTGTGGGATTTAGGGTTTTTTTAGTTTTTTATGTGTTTTAGTGATTTCATAGGATTTTTATGGATTTTAGGGTATTTAGTGATTTTGGTGGTTTTTATGTTTTTTATGGTTAAATGGGTTTCTAGAGGTTTTAGGCGTTTTATTAGGTTTATGTAATCTTATTTTTTTAAGGTTTTCTTGGGGGTTTTTAGGGTTTTAGTGTCTTCTATGTTAATAGGTATTTTAAGGTCTTTTTAAATATTTTTAGGGTTTTAGGGTTTTAGATAATTTGAGTGGTTTTAGGTTTTTTAGGGTTTTATGGTTTTTAGGGTATTTACGTATTTATGTTTTTTGGGATTTTTGGTTTATTATGTGTTTTTTAGGGTTTTCAGGTTTTTTAGAGTTTTTTCACTTTTCAGGGTTTTAATGAGTTTTTAGAGTTTTACTGGGTTTTTAGGGTTGTAGGGGATTCTAGGAATTTTTAATGAATTTAGGGGTTTTATGGTTTTTATATTTTTTAGTATTTTCAGGGTTTTTAGGGGTTTATTTGGTTTTAGGTTTTTTGGGATTCCATGGGTTTTTTGGGTTTTCTGTAGTTTTTTTAAATGATTTCTATAATTTTTAGAATTTTTATGGGGTTTTACAGTTTTAAGGTATTTTTTGTGTTTTTAGTGTTTTTATGGGTTTCTGGAATTTTAAGATTTTTTTGATTATTTATTTTATTTTTGTATTTTAGAGTTTTGAATGTTTTTAGGAGTACAAAGGGATATAGAGTTTTAGTGGGTTTTGAGGTTTTTATGGGGTTTTCATGATTTTTTATTTTTTAAGTGTTTTATGGTGTATAGAGTTTTTTGGGTCTTTTTAGGGTTTTTAATATTTTTTGGTTTTTAGGGGATTTAATTGTTTTTAGTTTTTTATTGGGTTTTCAATGTTCTTCTAGGTGTTTAGGGTTTTTTATATATTTATGGACTTTTAGGAATTTTTTGTATATTTATGGGTTTTTAGGGTTGTTAGGGATTTTGATAGTTTTGTGGTTTTAGGGTTTTTAGTTTTTTTGGGAATGATCCTTTTTTAGGTTTTTATGGATTGTAGGAGTTTTAAATTTAATAAGATATTTTTAGAGATTTTCAGTGTTTTTATTGTTTTTTTTCATTTTTAGGATTTTTATGGGTTTTAGTAATTTTTTGGGTTTTTGTATTTTTGTGGGTTTTAGGATTTTTAATGATTCTAGGGTTTTAGAGTTTTATGATTTTTTTGGATTATTGGGGTTTTTTTAGTTTTAATGGGTTTTAAGGGTTTTTATATTTTTTGAATGTTTTTAGCGGTTTAAATGGTTTTTAGTGTTTTCAGTTATTTATTATGGTTTTTAGGGTGTTTTAGGGTTATTATGGTTTTTAGTGGTGATTATTATTCTTTATTTTTAGGGTTTTTAGTTCTTTTAGAATTTTTATAGGATTTATTTGTTTTATATTTTAATGGTTATCTTTACATTTTCAGGTTCTTTTAGTTTTTTTATGTTTTTTCGTATTTCTAGGGTTTTTTAAAATTTATATGGGTTTTAGGGATTTTGAGGGGTTTTATGGGTTTTATAGCTTTTGGGTTGTTATGTTTTTTTTGGTATTTTAGGGGTTTCTTATTTTTTTTGTATGCTTAAGGTTGTTTATAGTTTTTAATATTTTAGTGGGTTAGTGGGTTTTAGAGCTGTTAGTGGGTTTTGGGAATTTTTTGGGTTTTTCAGATTTCTATGATTTTTTTTGTGTTTAGGGTTTTTACATTTTTTGGGCTATTTAGGGTTAAAACATTTTATGGTTTTGAGGGGTTTCAATTATTTTTAGGCTTTTTTTTGTTATGGGTTTCAAAGGATTCATGGTTTTTATGTTTTTAAGGATTTTTATGGTTTATAGGGTTGTTAGAAAAGTTTAAGGTTTAATGGTTTTAGGGGATTTTGGGTTTTTAAGGGTTTTAATGTTTTTTAGGTTATTAGGGGTTTTAGGTGTTTTTAGGTTTTTATAGATTTCTTATGTATTTTCTAGTTTTTTTGAGTTTTCTACATTTTTTAGAATTTTTATGGAATTTTAAGGATTTTTTTTTTGGTGTTGGGGGTTTTAGGGAAAAGAAGGTATAGGACTTGGCATGCACGGTTCCCCGATTTTATTAATAAAATAAAAGTGCAGAGAAAAAAAGGGAAAAATATAGGAAAATCACATCCATAGAACTGTATACATATAAAATTCCTCACTATAGCCAAAATCAGAGATTGCTCCAGTATTAGCCCACTCCCAATCAGATTGCGAGTTGTATTGATTGAGAAATTAAAAGTACCTATTCTTAAGCCTCAGCTTCTCTATGTGAGGGTCTCTCTGGAAGAGTTATTGGTGGTCCACCCCCATATTTGATTACCATCCATCCACCTTGAATCCTTAGAATATGACGTGGTAGACACAGTCTTTGGCATGTTGGAGTAATCCTTCCTCGACCTTCTCTTTGGTGGACCAGTGATCACTCCCTCGCTCTCATTCCGGATTTTCCTTTATTCATGATGGTGTCATTGAAATTTTATTTTTACACAGATCTTGAGAGTGAAACTATCATTCTAATTTTCATCATCATAAACATCCCCCACCTATTAGAGGTATTAAAAGAACCATAAAATTTCTAAAACTCCTCCAGAAGATTGGTTTCCTTCATACTAGTGTCGTGATTTCAATCATGCATATTGGTGTCCACCAAATACATGAACTGAGGATGCTCTCCATTAGACTGATCATCACAAATTTCCTCATTAGTATCAATTTCATTAGGTTTCTTATTTTCTCCTGATTTCATACCCATACCAAGAACTAGTTGACACATTTTAACAAAGTCATTCTCAAATGTAATATGCCCTACAACATCATTCAGTTCCTATTATGAACAATGTTGTTCATGACTCAACTCCTTAGACTCAGAACCTTCAAACCAGTTGATAATTAGGATATCAACTCATTCTGGCCTCAAGCTTCTATAATTAACCATACCTTCCATCGTTGTCAGCCATTCGATTATTCTTTTCCTTCCTCCTAATCCCCAGATCTACATCTGAGAAAATCACCAAACTGGGAGGACTCATCCTAAAAAATATTTCCTCATCCCCACATGTGACAACGGACTCCCTATCCATGTTTCCTTCTCCATATTCCACAATAACTTTTCCATTTATTGTAATATTAGTGTTCTATTAATTTAGATCGCATCTCAAGCGTGAAAATATGGTACTCACCTTTGGACTCGAGCACAGCGGGGCTACATCCTTATGAAGAACACAAACCCTAGATTCAAGTTCTATCATCCCTCGACCACTAAATTTTCAGCCCACACATTCTCTCGGTTTGTACATTGAAGTCTTGACTCACTTAGAATTATTTCTTCATCCGTACTTGTTATCAAATCAGCCACCCTCTTCTTCATTCTCTCAAAAACATTTCTCTTACCTCCAGGGCTACATGTCACTATTTCATGTCCTAGTTTATTACATTAAATTAAAAAAAAATATCCACAATTTAAAAATGACCAAATATCTATAATGTAATTCTTCACCAATAGAGATTCAGAAAAAATTAACTGGTCTTTGTGAGACAGCAATTTCAACACAAAACCTGGGAGCAACTAGGTGACACACCGATCTGGATTTTCTATCCATGCAAATGAATCATCCTACCATGTTTCCTAGCGTGAAAAATTATAGACATATTTTGGAATGGGAGAGGGATTTCCTAGAATCCGACCTTTATTGATATCAAGGGAGAGTCCCTCCTCATGTGAAAATCATAATTCCATCGGAGAATTAAGAACCTGAGTACATTGAAAGTTTGAGGTGCCGAAGACCAAGAATGAATCATATCCACTTCCAACGATAAGTGGATCATCATATTAAGATTATTTAAGTTCCCTAGCATTGCTTGATTCTATAGACTCCATGATCCGAAAACAAATATGTCAAACTCATACACTTATGGGCGTCGGTTCTTGAATCCCGTAATCAATTTCCATAAAAAAAGAGATGAAAACTCATTGAATTCTAAAAGATAAAGGGGAGGATACATACACCCTAATAAATTACCATTCACCGTAGGGAATATCGAGATTATAGAAAGCTATGGGAGAAAACCATGATTCAATAAGGGAATAAAGTGATTATGAACTCCCTCTGGGGATGATAAGTACCCCTTCCCCGGTGAGGTGGAGGAGGGATGGGTGGAGTGGACACCACCATCAATGGATATGAGAGTATCTCAGGTAGAGTTCCATCCATCTTATTAATTTTGTTGATTTTAATGGTTTTTACTGTCTTTGAAATGTTTTAGGGGCTTTTACGGGGTTTTAACATTTTTTTTGGATTTTCGTGGTTTCATGAGTTTTTTGGGGATTTTATGGGATTTTAGAGTTTTTATTTGATTTTTATGATTTTTTGGGTGTTTTAGGGTTATTAGGGTTTTTAGGATTTTTTTAGTGTTTTTAGGATTTTTAGGGGTTTTATGTTTTCATTGGTTTTTAAGGTTTTATTAGGGGTTTTATGGTATTTTAGGTATTTTTTAGGATTTTAATGTTTTTATGATATTTAGGAATTTTAGGGGATTTCATAAGTTTTTAGGGATTTTAGGGTTCTTATAGGTTTTTTGGTTTTAGGGTTTTTTGATTTTTAATAGGATTAAATTTTTTTTGGATTTTCTTAATGGTTTTTCTGGTTTAAAGTGTTTTTTTAGTTTTATAGACTTTTAGGGATCTTAGTGTTTTTAAGGTGTTTATCATTTTTAGGATTTTTTTATTGGGTTTTTAGGGGTTTTAGGGGTTTTTATGATTTTTGGGATTTTTGGGTTTTTTAGAATTGTTATGGGTATTTACAATTTTTAGGTACTTTGAGGGTTTATAATGTATTTAGGGTTTTTTGAGTTGTAGGGAATTTATGTGTTTTTATATTTTTAAGGGTTTTTATGGGTTCATAGTGTTTTTAGAAATTTTTTCATTTATAGGGATTTTATAGGATTTTAAGGGTTTTTTTGGTATTTTTATAATTTGAGTGGTTTAAATATTTTATGGATTTTCTGGGTATTTTTAGGGTTTTCAAGGGTTTATATTGATTTTTGGATTTTTATCATTTTTAGGGGATAATGGGGTTCTATAATTTTTAGTGGTTTTATGCTTTGTAGTTTTTTTTATGGTTTTATGGGATTTTATGGTTTTTAGGTTTTTAGGGATTTTAGTGTCCTTTTAGGGATTTTTAGGGTATTTAGTGTTTTTTTGTATTTTGGGGTTTTAAGTGTTTTTATTTCTTTAATTTTTTCTTAGGGTTTAGGGGTATTTTACATTTTTAGGGATTTTTAGGTATTTTTTATGATTATTATGGGTTTTAGGGTTTTCAGTGTTTTTGTGGGTTTTTTCGGTTTTTTTTTTGTTTTAAGGGTTTTAATTTTTTTATGTCTTGAATGTTTTAATATAAATTTTTAGGGTTTTTTGGGTTTTTTTGTTTTTTGGTCTTTTAATAATTGTTTTGGATTTTATGGATTTTATATATTTTAGAGATTTTAGGTATTTTTAGGGTTATTATGGTTTTTAGGTTTTTAGGTTTTTTCGGTTTTATGTTTCTTTGGATTTTTTTTAGTTTTAAGTTTTTTAGAGTTTTTCAATATTTTTAGGCATTTAAACGGTTTTAGAGTTTTATCTTGTCTTTATGGTTTTATTTGTTTTTAGTGTTTTAAGGATTTTAGGGGTTTTATGGTTTTAGAGGTTTTTTGAGTGTTTAGGGTATTTAGGTTCTTTTTTGTGTTTTTTAGTGTTTTACCATTTTTAATTTTTAAAGGGTTTAATGTGTTTTTAGGATTTATTGTTTTCTTAAGGTTTTCAAGGTTTTACGGTTTTATATTTTATTATTTTATGTGAATATTTTGTTTTCTGATTTGTAAATATTTTAATAGGGTTTTAGTTTTTTTTTTTCATTTTTTTAGGTTTTTTGGGGTTTTAAAACTTGTTAGGTTTTTAAGGGTTTCTTAGTATTTTTCATTGTTTTATTGTTTTTACATTCCTAGATATTTTTAATTTTTTTTGTGATTTTTATGATTTTTATGTTTTTTATGGATTCTGAGTGTTTTTAGGGGTTTTATGGTTTTCAATAGATTATGGTTTTATTAGATTTTAGGGGTTTTTTGAGTTTTTAGGGCTTTAAAGGTTTTCTATAGTTTTAAACTTTTTTGTGTTTTTAACTGGGTTTTAGAGATTTTAGGTAGGTTTTATGGTTTTAGGGGTTTTTAGGGGTTTTTAAGGTTTCTAGGGGATTTTTTATTATTTTTTTTGTGTTTTTTAGGGGTTTTTGGGTTTTCATAATTTTTTTGGTTTTTAGAGGTTTTATGTGTTTTTATATTTTTTATTGTTTTCTTATGGGTTTTCAGGTATTTAGGGTTTTTTACATTTTTTTAAAATATAACCGTTTTTAGTATTTTTATCTTTTTAGGGATTTTAGGTATTTTGAGGGTTTTGGGCTTGTATGGTTTTTATGAGTTTTTTATTGTTTTATTTTTTTTAGTTTTTTTTTAAATTTTTAGTGTTTTAAATCGTTTTTAGAGTTTCTTGAGGTTTTAAGGGTTTTTATTTATTTTCACAGTTTTATGGATTTTACAAATTTTTTAGGATTTTTATGGGTCTTTTATTTTATGTTATTTTGAATGTTTTTATTATTTTTAGGTTTCTTAGTGTTTATAAGAATTTTTGGTTTTTCAATTAATTCTTAGTGGTTTTCATATTTCTTTTAGTTTTTTTAAATTTTTAGGAATTATTGGGGATTTTTTTTGGGATTTTTATGGCTTTTAGGGTGTTAGGTTTATTTATTATTTAGGTTGGTATTTTTATTTTTTTAGTTTATTTAGTGTTTTTATGGGTTTTTATAGGTTTTTATGGTTTTGGGGGTTTTATGGTATTTTTGGGGTTTATTGTTTTTAACAGGATTTTATTTTGTTTTTGATTTTTTATTATTTTTTAAGTTCTAAGGTTTTAATAAGTATCTTCTTGGTTTTTAGGTTTTTTTTGTTATTATGGATTTAAGGTATTTTTTAGTATATTATGGGTTTTTTGGATTTTAAGTATTTTGAGTGATTTTAGGGGTTTTATGGTTTTTATGGTTTTCATTGTTTTTTGGGTTTTAATTATTATTATGTTTTTTAATGTTTTGTTTTGGGGTTTCAGGGTTTTAGGGGGTTTTATATTCTTTTGGGATTATTTATGATTTTTTTATAATTTTTATGGTCTTATGGATTTAAAAGAATTTTAGGGTTTTTACAGTTTTATGATTTTGGATTTTTGGGTTTTTATGATTTTTTCTTTTGGGTTTTTTAGTGATTTAATGTTTTTATATTTTTATCATTTTTAGGGATTTAATGGGTTTTTATAGTTTTTAATGGCATTTAGGGTTTTTTTTATTTTTAGGGGTTTTCTGGGTTTTATGGTATTAATGGGTTTTTTTGTTTTTTGGGTATTTTAAGGCATTATATTGTTTTTTGATTTTTTTTATGTTTTTAGGGGTTTTAAGTGTTTTTAGGTTTTAAAGTTTTTCTTGGGGTTTTTAGGGCTTTAGGGTTTTTTAAAAAATTTAGTTATTTTTTAGTATTTTTATAGTTTTTATTGATTTTGAGGGGTTTAGGGTTTATAGAATTTTATGGTTTTTAGTGGTTTTTAGTGTTTTATGTTTTTATGTTTTTATTAGGTTTTTTCAGGTTTTTTAGGGTTTTTACAATTTTAGGTATTTTTAGGGTGTTCAGGTTTTTTATAGACATTATATTTTTTTTGGGATTTTGATGTGTTTTTAGGATTTAGAGTGGTTGTAGGGATTTATGGTTTTTTGTGTTGTTTTATTTTTTTGGGTTTTTATGAATTTTAGAGGGTTTTTAATGTTTTTATGGTTTAAAATGTGTATGATAGATTTTAGTGTTTTTAGGGATTTTATGGCTAATTAAGGGTTTCAAGGTCTTTTTCGGGTTTTGAGCATTTTTTGGATTTTAGGGGTTTTGATTATTTTAGGTTTCTATGCTTTTCTTAGTATTTTCATGGTTTTTAAATTTTTATGTTTTTGGTTCTTTTTTGCATTTTAGGGTTTTTATTAATTTTAGGCATTTTAGGGATTTTGATGATTTTCGAGGAATTTGAGGTGTTTTTGTATTTTTAGGGGTTTTTGATGTTTTTAGGGGTTTGAAGGGTTTTTATGATTTTAAGGTTTTCTTAGTTATTTTATGGGTGGTAAGGGTTTTTTACATTTTATGAATTTTTAGGGATTTTATTAGAATTTTTATAGTTTTTAGTGTTTTAGGGATTTTGTGTTTCTCAGGGGATTTTTTGGTTTTTCGAGTTTTTATAGGTTTTGGGGTAATTAGTTTTTTTAGTTTTTTTAATTTTTATAGAAACTTAAAGGGTTTTTTTAGAGATTTTAGTGGTTTTAGGCTTTTGTTATGTTTTTAGTGTTTTTATTTTTTTTAGGGGATTATATGGATTTTAGGGGGTTTTATGGTATTTTAATGGGTTTTATCATTTTTATTTGGGGGGGGGGTTAGGTGTGTTTTTGTTTTTTATGTTTTCATAAGGTGTTTTTATGGTTTTTAGGGGTTTTTACCTTTTTGGGATTTTAATGGTTTTTAGGTTTCTTAGGAATTTTTGAGGGTTCCTAAAGGGTTTAACAATTTTTAGGTTTTCAGGTGTATTATTTCTTTTTAGTTTTTTATGATTTTCTTAGAATTTCTCAAGTTTTTTGGGTTTTTATATTTTAGGGATTTTTAGATCAATTTTAGGATTTTTATTCATTTTTCTGTTATTTAGGGATATTAATGGGTTTTATGGTTTTTAGGGGTTTGGGGTTTATACGATTTATTTTGGTTTTTGGGTTTTTTGTGTTTTTAGATTTTTAATGATTTTTAATGTTTTTAATGTTTTATATGCTTAAAGGTTTTTTAGATATTTTTAGTGGGTTTTTAGTATTTTATGGGGTTTTAAGATTTTTATGGGTTTTAGAGGTTTTTAGGGTTTTTGTATTTTATAGTGTTTTTAGGACTTTTAGTGTTTTTTAGGTTTTTTAGGGATTTTAAGTGTCTTTAGGTTTGTTAGGTTTTCTTAGGGTTTTTTACAGTTTTAAGGTTTTAATAAATTTTTAATAATTTGAAGATATTTTTTATGATATTGATTTTTTTTAACAGTTTTTAGCGGACTTGGTATTTTAGGGTTGGTAGGGTTTTTAGTGTTTTATGGGTTTTAGTGTTTTTATGGGATTTTTAATTTTTTGGGGGTTTATGGTTTTTAGAGTTTTTAATGTCATTCAGGTTTTAAAGGGTTTTGGGAGATTTAAATGGTTTTTAGCGTTTTTATGGGGATAATATTTTAAAATGTTTTTAGGGGTTGTAATGGTTTTAGGAGTTTTTAGGGTTTATTTTGGGGGTTTATGGTTTTTATAATTTTTAGCGTTTTTTCCTATTTTTGGGTTATAAGGTTTTAATATTGTTCTTTAGAGTTTTTATGTTTTTTTAGAGATTTATTGTGATCTTTTTTTGGAATTTTATTATTTTTTAGTTTTTATGGATTTTTAGTGTTTCAAGTTTTTCAGTGTTTTTTGGGGTTTTTTGGTTTATTGGGTTTTTAGTGTTTTTTCATTTTTAGGTATTTTAATGGTTTTTAGAGTTTTTATAATTTTGAGGGGTTTTAATGGTTTGTATAGTTTATAGTTTCCTTTAAGGGGTTTTTTCGGTTTTCATGGGATTTTGATGGATTTAGTGGTTTATGGGTTGTATGGCGTTTTTAGGGTTTTTAGCATTTTTAGGTTTTAATTCTGTTTATGGTTTTTAAGTTTTTTAGTTTTTCAAAGGGTATTTTCATGGTTTTTATGGGTTTCTACATTTTTAGGAATTCTTATGGATTATTTAGTATTTTTATTTTTTTAGGGTTTTAGGAATTTTGATGGTTTTAAAGGTTTTAGGGTATTTAGTGTTTTAGGTTTTTAGGTGTTTATGTGTTTTTATATTTTTTATGTTTTATTAGCGGGTTTCAATTTTTCTATGGGTTTTTTCATTTTAGGGATTTTTGGGGCCATTTGGGGTTTTAGGATTTTTTTTTGATTTTAATAGATATAGGGGTTTTTTGGGTTTTTTGGTGTTTTACAGTTATTTTTGAGTTTTTAGAGTTTTAAAGGGATTTTAGAGTTTATAACATTTTTAGGTGTTTCTATTATTTCATAGTTTATAGTGGTTTCATAATATTTATTTTATTTATGGGTTTTATGGTTTTTTGGAGTTTTTTTGGTGTTTTTTGGTTTTTTGGTTTTTTTGTGTTTTTCTTGTTTTTGGGTCCTTGTTATTTTTTCGGTTTTTAGGAGTTTTATGTTTTTTTAGTTTTTTATTTTTTTTATTTGTGTGTTATATTTTTACGGTTTTTCATTTTTAGGTATTTTAATGATTTGATAATATTTTTATAGAAATTGAGGTTTTAGTGCTTCTGATGGGTTTTAGAGAGTTTGGCTGTTTTCATTTTAGCATTTTTTGATTTTAAGGGGTTTTAATTGTTTTTTGGTTTTTATGTATTACCTAGGGTTTTATGTGTTTTAGGGTTTATTACATTTTTAGTTATTTTGCATGATTTTTTATGATTTTTTAGGTTTTCATGGTTTTTCGGGATGTTGACGGTTTTATGGATTTTTAGGGTTTTTTCTATTATTATGGGTTTTGTGGGTTTTTAGGTTTTTATTAGTTTTAATTATTTTTAGTTTTTTTAACATTTTAGGGGTTTAAATGGTTTTTGATGTTTTTTGTGGGTTGATTTTCTATTTTGGAAGGGCATGGGTGTTTAGTGTTTTTTTTGGTTTTTGGAGTTTTTTTTGTTTTTGGGGGTCTTCAGGGTTTTACGGTTTTTTATGATTATTTGGATTTTTTGGGTTTTTAGGATTTTTATGGGTTTTTAGGGTTTTCGGTATTTGTATGGTCTTTTATGGTTTTTAGATTTTTAGGGTTTTTATATTTTTAGTGTTTTTATCATTCTTTAGGTTTTTTGCGGTTTAAACTGTAATATTGTTTAAAGGATTCCTTAGGTGTTTGTAATCTTTTTTATGGATAATTTTATAGGATTTCATGGTTTTTAGGGCTTTTATTTATTTTGAGGGTTTTAGGGTTTTCTTGGTTTTTAGGGTTTTGATGTTTTTTGGGGTTTTGGGTTTTTTTTATTTTGATGTGCTTTAAGGTTTTTTAGAGGTTTTTAATGTTTTAGATGTTTAAAGGGATTTCAGGGTTTTTTTGAAGGGCATGGGTTTGAAGTGTTTTTATGGTTTCTAGGGGATTATATGGTTTTTAGGGGGCTTTAGAGTTAATAGGGTCTTTTAAGGGATTAAGGGTTTTTATGATTTTATAAGATTTTTTGGGTTTTAAATTGTTTTCAGTTTTTATGGTTTATGTATGGGTTTTTAGTGTTTTTTAAAAAAATATAGGGAATTTTGGAATTTCTTAGCATTTCTACAGGGTTTTATAATTTTTAGGGATTCTGATGGTGTTTATGATTTTTTATGGGTTTTATCATTTTTTGGGTTTTTGGTGTTTTTAGGTTATTAGTGGTTTCAAGTGATCTCAGGTTTTTATGTTTATGGTTGGGTTTTTTTAGGTTTTTTTAGGGTTTTTTATGTTTTTAAGGAATTTAATGCCTTTTAGGATATTTATGGGTTGTAGGGTTTTAGCGATTTTGAGGGGTTTTAGGGTTTGTATGGTTTTCTTAGGGTTTAGGGATTTTTTTTTATTTTTCATGATTTCTAATGTTTTCAACGTTCTTTAACATTACTATTGGTTTAAAGTGTATTTATTGTTTTTAGCTGATTTGGAGTTTTTTTTTCATTTTTAGTGTTTTAAATATTTTAGGGGTGTTTACGGTTTTAAGGGGCTTTTAGGGGTTCTAGGGTATTTTATGGATTTTTATGGATTTTATAATTTTTTAGTTTTTTAAGGGTTTTTATTTTTTTGGTTTTTAAGGATTTCTTATTGATTTTCATTAATTTTAGGTATTTTTAGTGATTCTTATGAATTTTATAGATTTTAGGATTTTAAGTAATTTTAATGGTTTTTTGGATTTTTAGGGTTTTAGGGTTTTTGTGGTGTTTGGGGTTTTAATGGATTTTTGAGTTTTTTATGGTTTTTATGTTTTATATATTTTTTAAAGTTTTTATTGTTTTAAAGGGTTTTAAGAGTTTTTTAGTGGTATTGGTTTTTATGGGTTTTTTGGGGTTAAATGTTTTTAGGGGTTTTTTTGTTTTTAGGGGGTTTTAGCACCTTTTAATGGTTTTTGGGCAAGGAAGATGCGAGGCCAGGCAGTTCCTAGCCCCCCAAAATTTTTTCGAAAAAAGGTACCACAGACAGGAGAGGGTTCAATCAACCCACACCCAAAAATCCTGTACACACCCACAAAACACAAAAGTCCCCAAAAAACCAAAAAGACACAAAAATCAGAAAAATAAGAAAATCAAAAGCATTCCCAACAACATCTCCTAGCCAAACAAAAACTAACATCCCGCATCACCATTTTCATTGACCATCACATTCGTGCCAAGCATATCCACTTCCAGCATCATAGAACCACCAATAGAAAAGTCATAAGTCTCACCTTCTCCTCCTCGCGACAAAGTAGAAACCATCACCAATCACCAACGTCTATCATCACTTCCCAGCCAAGCATCTTCCATTGACCAGAAACATAGATTCCAGTAACCCTCAACTTAAACCCAACCAACATTCAACAACCCACACCCATTAGCACACCCACAAACACATCTACAGCACCCAAAGGCCGGAAAACATCTAGAACCACTCAACAGAACCAATAACTAGCATCCACATCGACACACAGCCAACCCAGCTACAACACAGAGGAACATAGTCCAATGTAGCATCCATAACGCAGCACTTAAAATTCCCTTTATCGAAAACTAAAGGGGAAACTGGCACTCATGACCATAATCTAACCACAACACCCATACCAGCATTCAGTGCCGCTCAACATAACCAAAATCCAACATCCACAATGATTCACAACCAACCTACCCACATGAACAAAATTCCACAGTCCAGCATAGAATCCATAGTGCAACATAACGTCACGATACCATCATAAAAAGCATGGAACAGATCCGAAAGATAGAATCTAGAAATTTGATCTTGCATCGTCTTCACAAAACGATGCCAAGCCAATGTCATCCGCGCCTCTAGCATCCTCTAAGTAGAAAGGAAAGCCTCGCCTTGACTTCTCGCAAGCCACCTGAATCGGAGCAGTGCAAGAATCTACGGCAACGTCTTCATCTTCGCCCTTCGTGTCCACCATAACCCGTCATGAAGCTAGAAGAACCACAAATCCCCTTCACAACTCAGATCAAGAAGCACAGGTCCAAGCGCAGAACCATGCATGCCACTTCCAAGAAGTCATAAAGCCAACCACACCCACCTATCAACAAAATGAAGACCGGTACCTCCAAAATATGGAACCATCCATAATCGCTAGAGACTGATGTGAGCCCATACGAACCTGTCGGGTCGTTTCACCAAACCATTGACGAAAGATGAAGCACTAAATGCTATGAGACCCAGACATCCCAGACTGAGCCCATATCTAACAAACATATACGTAGTTTGGGACAAGCACACCACATCCCAAATGTTTGGACGCCCGATGCACCCTTATTTCACAATTCCAAGACCAGAGAGTCCATCACAACCTCAGATCTAGAGCCATCTATGAGAGTCGGTTCGTCGTTGATCGAAAAGAGACCTAACAAACCCTCTGGACCATTCCACTACCTTGCCGATGGGAGCATCTGCATTCAAGCCACAAGATCTGTTGTGACCATGCCCAAAACACTGATGGATCGACGATGCCGCCATGGATTAGCGAAGGTTCATCTGGGGAAGGGGGAAATAGTGTAGAGAATCACGAAGGGAGAGAGCCAGGAGACTCGGCCTCAATCTCTTAGGTTTTTTCCTTAATATTAGTTTTAGAAAATTTAGAGTTTTTAGCGATTTTAGAGGTTTTAATTGTTTTTAGTTTAGTTTAGTTTTCTTAGAAATTTTATCTTTTTTTATGTTTTTAGTGATTTTAGGGGTTTTATGGTTTTATTCATTTTTAGGGATTTTAAGGATATCATTTTTTTATGGTTTTAGGGATTTTAAGGGTTTTTAGTGTTTTAATGTTTCTAGAGGTTTTAATTGTTTTTAGGTTTTAATGATTTCCATAGGGTATATTAATTTTTTTTTACATTTTTAGGGATTTTTATTGATTTTTTATGATTTGTAATGGTTTTAAAGGATTTTATTGATTTTTTGGTTGTTAATGTTTTTCAAGGGTTTCTGGGTTTTCATTGGGTTTTTTTTCATTTTTTCAGTTTTTGAGGGTTTTACTCTTTTTTATAGTTTTTAAAATTTTAGGGGTTTTAGAGAAATTTTTTGGATTTTAGGGGTTTTTGGGTATTTATTTTTTAAGGTTGTGGGGGTTTTTTTATAGTTTTTAGGGGTTCTTTAGGATTCTAGGGTCTTTTACGGTTTTTAAGGTTTTTTATCATTTTCTAGGTTTTTAGGTTGGTTATGGGTTTTATGTTTTTTAGGTTATAATTGTTTTATTATGGTTTTTATAATTTTTTATATTTTTAGGGATTTCTTGTGATTTTTCTGTACTTTTATGGTTTTTAGTGTTTTTTGGAATTTTGAGGGTTTTTAGGGTCTATTAGGGCTCTTCATGTTTTTAGGGTTTTTAGCCTTTTTTTACTATTTTTAGGGGTTTTAATTTTTTTAGGGGTTTAAGGGTTTCTTAGTGGTGTTTACAGGTTTTTACATTTTTTGGGATTTGGAGGGGTTTTAGGGGTTTTTTCATTTTTTTAATTTTTTTTGGGATTTTAACAATTTTTTGTTTTTTGGGTTTTTCTTTTGTTTTTAGTTTTTATGGTTTTCATAGGTTTTTTAAGGTTTTTAGGTTTTTTACTTTTTTATGGATTTTACGGACTTTTATAAAATTTTATGTTTTTAGGGTTTTTACGGATTTTGAGGGGTTGTATGGTTTTAGGGTCTTATTGGTTTTTTTGGTTTTTATGGTTTTTTTAGTTTTTTAGGATTTTAAGGTATTGTGTAGTATATTAATGTTTTAGGGTTATAAAGGTTTTGTATAGTTTTTAGTGGAATTAAGGGTTTTTATGGTGTTTTAAGGGATTTAAGGATTTTAGGGTTTTTTTGGGTTTTAGTGGGTTTTATGTAATTTTTATGGTTTTATCATTTTTATTGTTTTTATCTTTGTTGGGGTTTTTATGTTTTTAATGTTTTTAGTGTTTTTTAGGGTTTTTAGTGTTTTTTGCATTTTTTGGGATTTTTAGGAAATTTTAGGATTTTTTAGTTTAATGTATTTTGAGGGGTATTGGGGTTTTTATGTTTTTTATGGTTTTTAGGGGTTTTATTGTTTTTATATTTTTTTTGTTTTTTTTATTTTTGTATGATTTTAGGGTTTTTAGAGTTAATGAAAAATTTTATGGGTTTAAATGTATTTTAGAGATTTTAGTAGGGTATTATGGTTTTTATGGGTTTTATGGGTTTTATGATTTTTAGGGGTTTTATGTTTTTTTGGCTTTTATCATTTTAGGGTCTTTAGGGTTTTATCACTTTTTATGTTTTTATGGGTTTTAAGTGTTTTTAGTTTTACATCATTTTTTGGTATTTTTAGTTCTTTGTTCATATTTTTATGGGTTTTAGGATTTTTATGGATTTTGTTAGTTTTTTGTGTTTTTGTGTTTTTTGGCGTTTTATGTTTTTTTGGTTTTTAACGATTTCTTTGGGTTTTATGGGGATTTTTAATTATAGGTATTTTTTAGGATATTTTATGTTTTTAGGGATTTAGGGATTTTGAGGGGTTTTTAGGTTTTTAGGGATTTTAGGGTTTTTATGGGTTCTAGAATTTTTTAATGTCCTTAGGGTTTTACAAAAAATAGAGTTTTTTGGAAGGAAAATAGAAAGTAATGTATAAAAGAAGGAATTTAAGAATAATGAAATAAACCAAAGCAAGAACCAAATTTCCCAAAGGCCCCCAACAACAGAAAAAAAAGAAAATTGGCCCGAGAACCGAAGAGGATACCAAGAAACCAAAATCTGTAAAATGGGCTTGAGGTACCTCCCGAGGCACATTTAAGACATTGTCTAGAAAATATACTCAATAAACCTCATGAATCCCAAACAAAAAATTTCTTGGAAAAGCGCCTGAGAAACCACATGAAGCCTATCTAGTCCACCCCTGGTAGAAGGCCCGAGAACCTCATGAAGCCCATACAAACCATTTCTGGAAAAATGCCTGATAAACCACTCAAAGAAAAATGAACCCAACACCCATCTCATAGCACACAGTTACCAGCTCCATCACTTGATCAAGTTGCAAACACCACTGCAACGTGGACCCATCCAATAACCAGTTCCCATCACCAAAATCTAGATCCAATACCAAATAGATTTATCTCCCATCTCCAACAATAATATACTGTTATCAGAAACTCCAAATTCCCACATATCTCCCAAAAAATCATGTACCCCATATTACATCCCAGCACCCTGCATAAATCTCCCAGCACCTGCATCTCCCAACAGCTTCTAATGGACTTATTTAATTATATCGCACTGTACATAACTAACAACAAGTCCAAAACCCTATAACATATCCTAGAACAGTTCCCCTCTGCCTCATACCAAGCTTTAGCTACAAAAAATAGTGTAAAAATCACTAAAATCGCCCATCCCCAATAACCAGTGTTTAGAACCAAAAACTATCTCAAATAGAAAACTGCTCACATATCCTAAAACCAATCCATATCGTAACATCTGAATCACAAACCCCTACACTAACCAAAAAATATCATCCCCCAACATCTTTTAACACTAATTATAAACACCAAATAATCCAATAAAAAACTCATTCCATCCACATCCAGATACATACACAACAACCAACCCCCCACAAGCAATATCCAAACTCCTGCAAACAAATAGCAGAGCCGGAAAAACGTAGAAACAAAATCGATAATAACATCAATGCCATCCAAACCATAAGAAAAATCACAAAAAACCACACAACCAACAAACATATAAGAACTTATCTATAGAATCTGAAGCACCTTAGCCCTCCCCATGAAATCCCATCAACATCCACGAAACCATCCTTGACTCTATAAAGATATGAAAACCAGAAGACAAAGAATCACAAGATATAGGAGGTTGGTACCTACCCTAGCATGTGGCACCTTCAATGATGATGATTGGAACCACAATAGAAGAAAAAACGTCATCCAAAGAACCAACTGATAGTGGAACAAGAAGAATTTATGAACAAAAAACCCACCACCAAGAAAAGAGATAAACCCCGCTAAATATACATTTCCACCCACATTTACGACACGTGGTTTTCATGACAAAAGGAAACCTCCAGCAATGAATGTGACTTGCACCTGTCGGTCGATGAAATGTGGTCGGACAAAGAACATGCATCTTGAAGAAAAAATAACCAACAACTAGCACAACCATCGGAGAGAGAACTGAAGAAGGAGAACCTACCGACACCGAATATGTCCATGTTCCACACAGTTTAGAAACACCACCATCATTGAACACCTGAGACTCACTTTAAAAGTGACAAAATCCCTTGATAACTGAGATCTTAACTCCAACAAAGAGGCTGTAAAACCAACATGGTGACAAAAACTATAGAGATGCATCAATCCATGCAACATCAAAATAGGAATCCCAACACGAAAAAATTTTTATATTGTGAATAATAATATATTGCCTAAACTAAACCAAAATGGAACATGCAATCCCATATTTTACTGATGAACATTTATCAGGAAACCCCACACTAAGACATAAGACTAAAACAACAAAAGAGGTTGTCGATGATGATGAATGCACCCAACGCTGAACATATGTCGATGACCACAACCACACTGGTGACAAAGGCCAAAAACCCATGTGTGAGCTTGAGGGAACTCTTACCTCCCCCAACAAACCACTGGAATGAAGAAAACATGCCATATTGAAAGGTAAAACCTACCCAACACTGAGAAAAAGCATCCAGACCACCGCACAA
Source organism: Viscum album (assembly GCA_963277665.1). Lineage (NCBI taxonomy): Eukaryota > Viridiplantae > Streptophyta > Magnoliopsida > Santalales > Viscaceae > Viscum > Viscum album. The sequence continues at coordinate 231,016,340 of OY728157.1, read as the reverse complement.
AAGTCCACCCTAGAAACATGAAGGCAAATCCTCCACCAACACAACAAAAGACCAATATACCAACCTCAAACATAAATCCACAAACTGTAACCAGGCATTATAACACCAAAGTTGAATAAGAAGATACCTTATAACCATAATAAAAACCTCCAAGTATTCCATCTGCACACACCATAAACCAAATCAATAGCACCAACATTGATCAAAATGGATAGTATCCCACCATATATCTTTAATGAAGATAATAGAACCTACCAGGAGAACCTTGTTCTAAGACATAGTTTAAAATCCATTGTAATTAAGATGATCCTTATTGCTTCAAGAGCTCAATCACGATGCCTAAAAACTGTCCTCATAGAAAGGGGTTTTAAAGGTTTTAGTGGTTTTTAGGTATTTTATTGGATTATATGGTTTTATGGATTTTTATATTTTTTAGTTTTTTATAGTTTTTTCAGTGTTTTTATGGATTTTAGGGTATTTTATGATTTTTAACAAATTTTTGTTTGAGGGGTTTAATGTTTTTTATATTTTTACTGTTTTCGTAGGCTTTTTCAGCATTTTTGTATTGTCATGGATGACAGGGCCTTTTAATGATTTTTTTAGATTTTTAGGAATTTTGAGTGGTTTTAGGGTTTTAGGGTCTTTATTATTTTTTAGGTTTTCAGGTTTTTAAGGTATCATTAAAGGTTTGTAGGGTTTTTATAGATTTTATGTATTTATGGATTTATAGGGAATTTTTTAGGTTTTTTGGTTTTTTGGGGATTTATAGATTTTTAGGGTTTCATATGGGGTTTAGGGGTTTTATTATTTTTTGGGATTTTAGGGTTTGTTTGATTTATTTATATATTTTAAGTGTTTTTAGTGTTTTATAATTATTTTATGGGTAAAATAGGTTTTTAGAGTTTTTAGTGGAATTTTATGTTTTTATAGGTTTTTATGTCTTTAGGGTATTTAGGGGTTTTAATAAATTTTATGGTTATGAGTTATTTTTATCATTTTTAGGTTTTAAGGGGTTTTATGAGTTTTTAGGGTTTTATGGTTTTCTTAGGGATTATTAGGATTTTTTTGGATTTTTTTATTGTTATGGTTTTTAGTATTTTTAGGGATTAGATGTGTTTTGGGATTTTTAGGGGTTTTTTGGGTTTAATATTTTTTTTTTACCTTTTTAGTGGTTTTTTTGGAATTAATGGTTTTCTTATATTTTTTTAGTGTTTTTTCGAATTTTAACTTTTTTAGGGATATTTATGTTTTTTAGAGAATTTTTTAGATTTTTTTTTGGACTTTTTTGGATTTTGAAGGTATCATGGTTTTTTAGAGTTTTTAGGGATGCTATTAGGTTTTAGGGGTTTTAGGGGTTTTAGTTGTTTATTATTATTTCTTTGGGATTAATTTGTTTTCTGTTTTATTATATGTTTTTAGGATTTTATGGGCTTTCTAATGTTTTTAATGGGGTTTTAGGGTTTATGGATTTTAGGGTATTTTTTTTGGTTTTCTATGGTTTTAGTGATTTATAAATTTTTCAGGATTTTATGTTGTTTTAGGATTTTAAAGGTTTTTATGGGGTTTCAGGGTTTTTACGGTTTACATTTTTACAAATTTTTAGTTATTTTTTAGGATTTTTATTGATTTTTGTGTTTTTAAATATTTTGAGGGGTTTTAGGTGTTTTTATGGTTTTTAATGTTTTTTAAATGTTTTAAGGTTTTTAGGGATTTTAACTATTTTTAGGTTATTCAAGTTTTCATAGTATTTTTTCAGGTATTTAACATTTTACATTTTTAGAAATTTCTAAGGACTTTTTAGGATTATTACAGTAATTTAGGGGTTTATGGGATTTTGAGATTTTAGGGTTTTTATGTTTTTTAGGTTTTAAGGGTATTTTTTGACTTCCGGGGTCTTTAAAGATAATTATAATTTTTACATTTTTAAAGGATTAAAGTGTTTTGAGAGTTTTTATGGGTTTTATTATTTTATGGTTTTAGGGGATTTATGGTTTTCAGGGATTTGTGGGGTTTTTATGGGTTTTATAATTTTTTTATTTTTATTGGTTTAAGTGTATATTGGTTTTTGAGGTTTTATCATGGGGTTTCTGGGTATTTATGTTTTTTTATGTCTTTTGGGATTTTTATAGTTATTAGGGTATTGTGATTTTTATAATTTTTAGTAATTTTGAGATATTTTTTGGGTTTTTAGGGGTTCTAAGGTTTTTATGGTTTTTTGTATTTTTTGGGTGTTTTTTAGTTTTACGTGTTTTACAAGGTTTTTAGAGATTTTAAAACATTTTTAACAGTTTAATGGGGTTTTAGAGTTTTTAGTGGTCTTTTAAGGATTGAATCATTTTTAGGGTATTTTAGGGTTTTGAGGGTTTTAATGGTTTAGGTGTTTTTAGTTGTTTTTGGGTCTTTGCAATTTCTTAGGGATTTCATAATATCTTAGTTTTTAAAGAGTATTATGTGTTCTTAAGATTTTAATTTTTTTATTGGGTTATTCATTTTTTTTAATGTTTTTTAATTCAAAGACAATCTTAATGATTTTTATGGTTTTTATAGTTTTTATGTTTGTAGGGAATTTAGGGTTTTTACGATTTTTAGGTTTTTAGGGGTTTTAGTGTTTTTTAGGGTTTTATGGGTTTAATTTTGTTTTAAGGTTTTAATGTTTTATTAGGGATTTCTAAGGAATTTAGGGTGTTTTATGTTATTTTGATTTTTTTGGAATCCTTATGGTTTTTTTGGTGTTTAGGTATTTTGAGGGTCTTAGAGGTTATATGGTTATTCTGTTTTTTTTCAGTTTTTAAGGTTTTTTGTTTATTTTAGGGTTTTTAATGATATAAGAATTTTTTTGAAGGTTTTTTGGGTTTATGGGGTTTTTATTTTTTGAAGTTATTTTTATGGTTTTTTTGGGTTTTTGGGTTTTAAGGTTTTTAGGGGTTTAATCGAATTTACAATTTTTTGGGGTCTTTTAGGGGATTAGGGTTTTTATAATTTTTAGTTTTTCAGGGGGATTCATTTTTTGTAAATATTTTAAGGTTTTCTTAGGGTTTTAAATGTTTTTTGGGTTTTATCATTTTAAGGGGTTTTTTAATTTTTATGATATTTACTATTTTATTAATTTTACGGATTTTGAGGGTTTATAATGTTTTTTAGGGTTTTAGAGTTTCTATATTTTTAAGGTTTTTATTTGTTTTACGTGTTTTTTGGATTTAATCATTTCTTAGGGTTTTTAGGGGTTGTAGGGTTTCTTTGTTTTTGGGTATTTTTAGGTGTTTTTTAAATTATTATGAGTTTTAGTGTTTATAGAGGTATATAGTGATTTTATGGGTTTTTGGGGTTCTTAGGGGATTTATGTGTTTTATGATTTTAAGGATTTCATAGATTTTTTATATTTTTATGTTTTTTTTGTGTTTTTTGGATATTTAGCGGTTTTAGAGTTTTTTTGTCTTTAGGGTTTTTATGGGATTTTGTGTTTTTATTATTTTTTTGGGGTTTAATGGTTTTTTATAGTTTTTTAATATTTTTAGTGGTTTAATGTGTTATTATAGTATTATTAGTTTTTAGTTTTTTATGGGTTTTAGGGGGTTTTAGGGGTTTTAGGGGTTTTTAGGTTTTTAGGTTTTTTTATGGGGTTTTTTATTGGTTTTCAGGGTTTTTATATTTGTCATGTTTTTTTAGTGCTTTTAGTTATTTATGGATTTTTGGGTTTTCATGGGTTTTATATATTTTATGTTTTTTAGGAGGATATGGTTTTGAAGGATTTTAGCATTTTTTTTATTATGTGATTTTTGTATTTTTGGTTTTTTTATTTTCATGGATTTTTATGTATTTTTATAATTTTTAAGTTTTTAGGGATTTGGAGTATTTTTAGGGTTTTTAATATTTTTTGATGATTTTAGGGGTTTTTTTCATTTTAAAAGGTTTTATGGGTTTTAGAGATTTTTGGAAAATTTTAGGGGTTTAATGTTTTTTAGGAGAATGAAATGGGGTTTTTGAATTTTTTGTGGTTTTTAGGGGTCATAAAGTATTTAGGAATTTTTAAGGTTTTTAGTGGTTTTTTTTGTATTTTTAGGTTTTTTACAATTTTCATGTATTTAGTGGTTTTAATTATTTATAGTTTTTTTTGTTCTGTTAGGGGTTTTCATGTTTTTTGGGGTTTTTTAAAATTTTTATGGATTTTTATGGATTTTTATAAATTTTATGTGTTTTTTTATCAGAAATTTGAAGGGTTTTTGGGACTTTTATGGGTTTTTGGTATATAGTTATTTTAGTTTATTTATGGGATTTTAGGGTTTTTATGTTTAATTTTGGGTTTTATGGGTTTTTTAGTTTTTAGGGCTTTTAGGTTTTTTATTTTTTTAGTGTTTTTAGGGGTTTAAACGGTTCTTATATTTTTTTGGTGGTTTTAGGTATTTATAGGTTTTTTGGGGTCTTTAAATGTTTTAGGGGGTTTTATGTGTTTTAGAATTTTTAGGGGTTTTAGGGGGTATATGATATTTTAAGGGGTTTTTATGGTTTTAGCATTTTATTTGTTTTAGTGGTTTTAAGTGTTTTAGGTTTTTAAGGATCTTTATGGGTTTTCAGGGTTTTAAGGGTTTTTATATTTATATGAATTTTTCGGATTTCCCTAGAAATTTTATGGTTTTTTTTGTTTTAGAGTTTTTTAGGTTTTAGGGGTTTATAGTGGTATTTAGGTTTTTATGGTTTTCTTTGGGGTTTTCAAGGTTTTTAGTGGATTATATTTTTTTATGTTTTTAGGGCCTTTTATGATTTTTATGGGTCTTTAGGTTTGTATGGATGTTGAGGGTTTTTACGGTTTTTAGGGATAATTGGGGTTTTATGGTTTTTAAGGATTTTTAGCGTTTTCTTTTGAGTTTTTTTGGGACATAATTTTTTTTAGTTTTTTGTAACAACTTATGGGTTTAAAAGATTTTTATTTGTTTTATTGTGTTTTATGGTTTTATGGTATTTTATGGTTTTTACGGTTTTTTGTGGGTTTTTATGGTTTTTATAATTTTTAGTGTTTATTGGGTTTTTTTTTGGGTTTTAAGTGCTTTTAGATATTTATTATTTTATTTGGGATTTTCGGAGGTATTAGGGTTTTTTTTTATTTTTTTTATTTTTAGGGATTGTTTAGGATGATTATGGATTTTAGTTTATTTAGGTATTTTAAGGGTTGTTTGGGGTTTTAGGGTTTTTTATCGGTTTCATTTTTTTTCAGGTTTTAGGTTTTTTTCAGGTTTTATGTTTTTTGTATTTTTAGGGGTGTATGGTTTTTAGAGGTTTTTAATTTTTTACATATTTTAATGGTTTTTTATGTTTTAGTGAATTCTCAGGTTTTTATGGGTTTTTAAGGATTTAGTGGTTTTTTTTGTTTTTATGGGATTTTAAGTAGTTATAATTTTTAAGGTTTTTAGGGGTTTTAAATGTTTCTTTATTTTTAATGATTTCTTATGGTTTTTTGGTTTTTTTATGTTTTAGGGGTTTTTTTGGATTTTTAGTATTTTTATAGGGTTTTAGGGATTTTCAGGACACTTGAGTATTTTATGGGGTTTTCTAGTTGTTAGTGTTTTTATGGTTTTTTAGGATTTTAGGATTCTATTTTTAGTTTTTAGGGATTTTTTTTGTTTTTAGTGTTTTCAATTTTTTAAGGTTTTAAAGGATTTTATGAGTTTTTTAGTCTTTTAATGTTTTTAGGTGTTTTTTGTTTGTTATTGGTTTTTAAGTTTTTAGGGTGTTTAGGGTTTTCAAGATCTTTTTAGGGTTTTTAGTGGTTTTAGTGCTTTTTTGGTTTTTAGGGGATTTAAGTGTTTTTAGGGTTTTATTGTTTTCTTTTAGGTTTTCAGGGGATTTAATGGTTTTTTACGTTTTTAGGTATTTTATTGGGTTTTTTTCGATTCATATATTTTTATGGTTTTTATGGATTTTAGAGGTTTTAGGGTTTCTAGGAATTTAAGGGTATGCTATGGTTTTTATCATTTCTAGTTTTTAAATGGTTTTAGGGTCTTATTAGTCATTATCAAAAATTGGGGGGGGGGGGGTTACATTATTAGGGATATTTATTGCTTTATTTTTATTTTTATCATTTTTAGGTCATTATAGTTTTTGATAGGTTTTAGGTTTTTTTTTTGTTTTTTTTTGTTTTTTGTTTTTTAGAGTATTTTAAACATTTTAATAGTTTTAAAGGGGTTATAATGTTTTAGTTAAATTTTAGGTGTTTTATGGTTTTTAGGGGTATTAGGGGTTTTTATGGTATTTTTGGGATTTTATGGGATTTTATGGTTTTTTATGGTTTTAACGGTTTTTTTGGGATTTTGTGGTTTAAAGTGTATTATTTTTTTTAAGGTTCTATTAGGGGGTTTCAAGGGTTTTAGTGTTTTTTTGGTTTTTACATATTTTTATTGATTTTTTTGTATTTTTTGGTCTTTTTTGATTTTTAGGTATATTGAGAGATTTTAATGGATTTTAGGGTTTTAGGGTTATTTACAGCATTTAGCATTTTTTATGTTTTTAGGGATTTTGAGTGTTTTTAGGTCTTTAACGTATTGGTAGGGTTTTCATGGTTTTTAGGGTTTTTTTTACATTTTTGTGGATTTTGTTCAATTTTTAGGAATTTTATGGTTTTTATGGTTTTTAGGGATTTTGATGGTTTTCATGGTTTTCAGGGTTTTTATGGTTTTTTAGATTTTATAATTTTTTTATATGTTTAAATGGTTTTTAGTTTTTTAGTATTTTTTGTGGGATTTCAAGGGTTTTAATATTTTATGGGATTTTTTATTTCTAGGGGATTTAAGGGTTTTGGGGGGTTTTGGTTTCTTCTATAGTTTTTATCATTTTTAGGGTTTTAGAGGTTTTATTATTTTTTAGGTTTTTATATTTTTCATTGGGAATTTCAGGTTTTTAGGGTTTTTTTACAATTATATAGATTTTTTTGGGATATTTTGGAATTTTTTGGTTTTAGGGTTTTAGAAATTTTGATTGTTTTAGTGTTTTTTGGTTTCTAAAGATTTTACCATTTTTATGGGGTTTTAGTTTTTTCATGTTTTTAAGGTTTTTAGAAGTTTTCAGTTTTTTAGGGGTTTTTACATTTTTGAAGGTTTTTATGATTTTTAGGATAATTTTAATTATTTGGGTTTTTAGCATTATTTATGATGCTTATGGTATTTTAATTTTTTTTAGGGTTTTATGATTTTTCTAGGTTTAAGGGTTTTTTTGTTTTTAGGGTTTCAATGATTTTTAGATTTTTTTAACAATTTTAGGTTTTTATAGGGTTTTTAGAGTTTTTATTCAGTTTCATTTATTTATATTAGTTATTTTGGTTTTTTTTGTAGGGTCTTAAGGGTTTTAAGGGTTTTAAAGTTTTAGTTTTTTAAGGGTTTAGGGTGTTTAAAATTATTTATTTTTAGTGGTTTTATGTGCTTTTAGGTTATGAAGGGTTCTTATGGGTTTTTAGGGTTTTTATGCCATTATGGACTTTTTGGATTTTTATGAATTTTAAGGGTTTTAGATTTTTTATGATTCTTTGGAAATTTTACTATTTTTATGGTATTTTTAATTGTATGGTTGTTTTAGTTTTTAGGTTTTTTAATGTTTTTTAGAGATTTTAACTTTTTTTAGGTTTATTGGGTTTTGGAGATTTTAGTGGTATTTATGATTTTTATAGGTTTTTAGGGGTTTTATGGTTTTTAGGGGTATTTAAGGTTTTTAGGGTTTTTAGTGTCTTTTTTGTGTCATTTATTGGTTTTAGTGCTTTTTGGTTTTTGGGGGTTTTATGTGTTTAGAGTATTTTCATTTTATCATAGGGGTTTTAATGTCTTTAGGTGTTTTTATGTTTTTAACATTCTTTTAGGTTTTTAGGTTGATGAGTTTTTTTTTTGATTTTACGGTTTTATTTGGGTTTTCTTGGTTTTTATTTTTTTAGTGTTTTATGTTTGTATGGTTTTTAATTATTTATGGTTTTAGGTATTTTATGTACTTTATGGGTTTCATGGGTTTTGTGGTTTTTTTTTGAGATTTTATAGTTTTTAATATTTTTAGGGGCTTTTTCATTTTAAGGGCCATGAAGGTGTTTTAGATTTATTAGTGGGGTTTTAGGGGTTTTATCAGTTTTTAAATAATTTTAAGGTTTTTTAAGGTTTTTGGGTCTTTTAGGGATTTTTAGGGATTTTTAGGTTTTTAGGGGTTTTAATTTTTCATAGGGTTTTAATGTTTCTCAAGGATTCCATGGGTTTTTAGGTTTTTTAAATTTTTAGTTATTTATGTGGACATTTTTGTATTTTTTTTTGTATTTTGGTGTTTTTAAAGATTTTGATGGTTCTGAGGGTTTTAGGGTATTTATCATTTCTAGAGTTTTGTGGGGTTTTATGTGTTTTTAGGTTTTAAAATTTTTATAGGGGAATTCAAGTTTTTTTGGGGTTTTAATGTTATTAGGGATGGAAAGGGGTTTTCTATGAATTTTATGGAGTTGTAGGATTTTTATGGGTATTAAACGGTTTTAGGGTTTTTAATGGGTTTTTTGGTTTTTGGGGTTTGAGTTTGTTTTTGTGTATTGTAGGGGTTTTAAGGGTTTTTATAGTTTTTAAAACCTTTTTCTGTGTATAAAGGTTTTTTAGAGTTTTGAGTGGGTATTTTGGGTTTTATGGGATTTTAATATTTTTTATGTTCTAGAGGTTTTTATATTTTTTAGTGGTTTTATATGTTTTATGTTTTTTTAGTGTTTTATTTTTTTAGAGTTTGTATGGGTTTTATTAGTTTTTTGGATAATAATAATTTCTTATGGGTTTTAGGGTTTTTATGTTTTATGGATTTTATTGGATTTTGAGGATTTCTATGGTTTTATGGTTTCTCGGGATATTGAGGGTTTTTAGGGTTTTTAGGGGTTGTGTGGTTTTTCTATTTTGTTTGATTTTTTTATCATTTTTATGTTTTTAGAGTTTTTCAGCATTTATAGGGATTTGAAGCTTTTTTGGAGTTCTTAGTTTTCATATAGATTTTTTACAGGGTTTTAGGGATTTAGGGGATTTATTTTTTTAGGGGTTTTATGGTTTTAGGGTGTCTTTATTGTTTTTTTGTTATTTTATCATTTTTATGTTTTAAGTGTTTAATTGTTTTCAGGTTATAAATATTTTCTTATGGTTTTTAGGGATCTGTGTTTTTTAATTTTTTTTGTAATTTTAAGGGATTTTTTAAGATTTTTATTGGTTTTTAGGGCTTTATGGATTTTGAGGGTTTTTTGTGTTTTTATTGTTCATATGATATTTAGGGGTTTTAATTGTTTTAAGGATTTTATGATTTTCCAAGGGATTTCAAGGGTTTTATGGGTTTTCAAATTTTTAAGGATTTTTATTTATTTTCTAGTATTTTTATTGATTTTATTATTTTTTGGGATTTTGATTGTTTTGGTGGTATTTTGGGTTGTAATTTTTTTGGTTATTAGGGTATTTTTTATTTTTTTATTAATTTTATGCTTTTTAGAGTTTTCTGATGTTTATAGGGGTTTAAATGATTTTTATAGTTTTTTTTGGTTTTTATGTTTTCATGGGTTTTTTGGGGTTTTATGGTTTAATGTATTTCAATGGTTTTTAGAGTGTTTTAGTGTTTTAGTGTATTTTAGGATTTTTAGGGTTTTTAGAATTTATTTGGTTTTATAAAATTTTTTAGTTTTTTTAAACATTTACGGTTTTCTTAGGACTTTTCTGGGATTCAGGGGTTTTAAATTTTTAGGGGTTTTATGGGGTTTTTCTATATTTATTGGTTATTAGGGTTTCTAGGGGGTTTGAGGGGTTTTCAGGTTTTTAGGTGGTTTTCAGGGAATTTAATGTTTTTAAATTTTAAGGTGTTTTACCTATTTTTTTGGATTTTATGCTTTTCATAGTGTTTTTCAGGTTTCTTAGTATTTTTTACATTTATATGAATTTGAAGGTATTTTTTAGATTTTTTTACGGGTTTTTGAAATTTTGAGGGCTTCTAGGGATTTTATGGTTTTTTGCATTTTAGGGTTTTTTAGTTTTTTATTTTTTTTATGTTTTTAGAGTATTTAAATATTTTTAGGGGTTTAAATGGTTTTTAGAGATTTTATTGGGTTTTAGGGGTTTTAATGGTTTTATAATTTTTAATATTGATATGGTTTATATGGTATTAGAGGTTTTTGGGGTTTTGGGGGTTTATGGGGTTTTAGGGTCTTTTTTGGGTTTTTAGTGTTTTATGGTTTTAAGGATTCGATGTTTTTTTAGATTTTTAATATTTTTATGGTTTTTTTTGTTTTTTAATTTTTATGTATTTTTTGGACTTTTTAATGATTTTTATGTGTTTTTATGTCTTTTAGGGGTTTAGGGTTTTAGAGTTTTTTTTTGGTTGATTAGGGGATTTAATGTTTTTATTTTATAGTAGTTTTAACTGTTATTTGGTTTTTAAGGTTTTTGTTATTTTTTCTCATGGTATTGTTGTTTTTTATTTTTTTTGTGATTTTTTGGTATTTTTATCATTTTTAGGAGTTTTAGGGTTTTAGGGTTTTTAGAGAATTTGAGAGTTTTGGGGGGTTAGGGTTTTATTGATTTTGTTTAATATTTTAAGGGTTTTATTATTTTTTAATATTTTTAGGGGTATAAAGAGTTATTAGATTTTTTAGTTCATTTTTTTCATTTTTGAAGTTTTATGGTTTTTACGGTTTTTAGAGTTTTTTATGATTTTGATGGTATTAATTATTTTTTGGTTTTTTGGGTTTTATTAGTGTTTTCAGGCTTCATAGGGTTTTTTACCTTTTTATTGATTTTAGGTATTTTTTGGATTTTTACAGTTGTTTGGTATTTTAGGATTCTGAGAGTGTTTAGGGTTTTAAGGGTTTATTATGCTCATTCATGTTTTTAGTTTTTAGGGGTGTTTAATGTTCTTAGGTTTTTAGGTTATTAAGGGGATTTCATGTTTTGTAGTATTTTTTTATGTTTATAGAGATCGGTAAGATTTATTTCATTTATATGATTTTTGGGGTTTTAATGATTTTTTGGAATTTTTTGGTTTTCTTGGATTATAAGATTTTTAATTTTTTAGTGGTTTGGGTTTTTTTGTGAGTTTTTTTGGTATTCTTATGTTTATTCAGTTTTTTATCATTTTAATTGTTTAAATGATATTTAGTGTTTTTATTAATTTTTATGGTGTTTATTGGGTTTTAAGGTTTGGGGGGGATTATGTTTTTTAGGAGTTTTCATGTATTTCCATGGTTTTTACCATTTTTTTTGGTTTTTAGGTGTTTTATGTGTTTTATGTATTATGGTTTTCTTCAGTGGTTTTTAGGTAATTTATTGTTTTTAGAATTTTTGAACATTTTCAGTTCTTTTTTGGATTTTTATGGGTTTTTTATATTTTTATTGTTTTTTATGATTTTCTAGAGGTTTTTGATTTTTTAGAGTTTTTAGAATTTCTAGGTTTTTTATGGGTTATAAGTGTTTTTGAGTTTTATAGTTTTCTTTGGGTTTCTCAAGGGTTTTTAATTATTTAATTATTTTTAGTTATTTTTATTTTATTAATGGTTTTTCGAGATTTTGAGGGTTTTTAGAATTTTTAGTGCCTAATGATTTTTAGGGGTTTTCTTGTTTTTTAGGATTTTTTTAGTATTTTAGAGTTTTATGGTTTTTTTATTTATCTATTTTTTCTATGAGTTTAATTGGTTTTTCGATTGATTATTTCGTTTTATGGTTTTTAGAGGGTTTTAAGGGAATTTTAAGGGTTTAGGGGTTTTTATGGGTTCTTGGGTTTTAGGGTCCTTTTTAAGTTTTTATCATTTTTTTCCTTTTAAGGAGTTTCACGATTTTTTATCTTTTAACAATTTTATTATGGTTATTTTGTGTTTTTACGGTGGTTTACATTTTTTTAGATTTTTAGTGCTTTGTTTGGATTTTATGGAGTTTTTAGGTTTCTGGTGATTTTATGTGTTTTTAGGGGTTTATGGTTTTAGTGTTTTTTAGATTTTTAGGGGTTTTATGTTTAATTACGTTTTAAAGGTTTTATGGGGTTTTATGTTTTTAGATATTTTGGGGAATTTAAGGATGTTTATGTTTCAATGGTTTGTAGGGACTCTAAGGTGTTCTAGGTTTCATAGGGTTTAGTGTTTTATGGGGTTTTGTGGGGTTTTTTGAGTTTTTATAGGTTTTATGGTTTTTAATGAATTTGGTAGCTTAAAGGATTTTTTGAATTTTTTTTTAGGGTTTTATCGGATTTAGGGTTTTTAAGGGTTTTTAGGGTTTTTTAGTGTTTTGTGTTTGTAAGGTTTTCTTTGTGTTTTTAGTATTGTTTTAGGATTTTATATTTTTAGTGATTTTTTGGTGTTTTCTTGGTTTCTATGGTTTTTAGGAATTTTGATGTGTTTTAAGGGTTTTTTGGTTTTTTGGTTTTTTGGGTTTTTGGGGTTATTTGAGTTTTTAGGGTTTTATTGTTTTTTTTTGAGATTTTTAACAACTTTAGGTATTTAAAGGGTTTTTAGAGTTTTTTTATTTTATGAATTTTTATGGATTTTCAATGATTTTTACGGTTTTGAGGGGTTTTTAGTATTTTAAAAGTGTTTTTTGTTATTTAATGTATTTTATGTTTTTAGGGGAGTTGTGTGTTTTTATGTTTTCAAGGTTTTCATAGGATTTTCTTGATTTTTGGGTTTCAATGTTTTTATTTGGTTTTTTGGATTTTAATTATTTGTATGGGTTTTAGAATGTTTAGGTATTTTGAGGGGTTTTAGGGTCTTTATATTTTTTAGGCTTTTATGGGGTATTTTGTGTTTTGAGGTTTTTAAGATTTTCTAAGGTCTTTTCAATTATTTTTGAGTTTTTTAGGTTTTTATGGATTTTTTATTATTTTTATAGTTTTTAGGGGTTTCATGGATATTGAATGGGATCCGGGTTTTTAGGATTTTTATGGGATTTTTGGGTTTTAGGGTATTTCTTGTTTTATTGGGTTTTGTGATTTTTTATATTTTTTAAAATTTTTTGTTTTTTAAATGGGTTTTGGAGTTTTTAGAGGGTATTTATGGTTTTTATGGGTTTTAAGGTTTTTATGGTTTTTTGGGTTTTTATGTATTTTTTGGATTTTAGGGTCTTTAGGGGGTTTAAGGGTTTTAAGCATTTCATAATTTTTAATTGGATTTTAGAGCTTTTGGTTTTTTAAGGTTTTATTATACATTTTTAGGATTGTTAATGTTTTTATATTTTTTGGTATTTTTTGGTTCTTTAGGTTTTTAATTTTTAGGGTTTTTGGCATTTTAAGGGTTTGTGGTGTTTTTAGGGTTTTTACGGGTGTTTAAGAGTTTTAGTGTTTTTATGGTTTTCAGGGGTTGAAGTGTTGTTTTGTTTTTTAGATTTCCTTAGTGTTTTTAAGTGTTTTTAGGGGTGTTTATGTTTTTGGGATTTCTTGGGATTTTTATTTTTTTATTTTTTTAGGAATTTTTAGAAATTATAATTGTTTAAAGGATTTTTTGTGTATTTTGGTTATCTTTAGTTTTTTGGGGTCTTTAGTGTTTTTAGTGTTTGTTAACATTTTTAGGGGTTTAATGGGTTTTGGAGTTTCTAATGTATATATATGATTTTTATGTGTTTTAGGGGTTTTTACGGTTTGTAGTGGTTTTTATGGTTTTCATTGGTTTTTAGGGTCTATAACGGGTTTTAGCATTTTTAGGTTTTTATATATTAACTGTTTTTTGTATTTAAAGTTTTTCATTGAAGTATTTAGGATTTTTAGGGTTTTTTACATTTTTTGTGATTTTAGCGATTTTTAAGATTTATATGGGTTTTTTGGGTTTTAGGGATTTTGAGGGGTTTTAGAATGTTTAGAATATTTAGGTTTGGGGGGGGGGGGTTTATATATTTTTATGTGTTTGCTATTCTCTTAGGGGTTTTAGGGTTTTAGAGGTTTTCAAGTTTTTATGGATTTTTTTGGATTTTTTTAGAGGTTTCTTGGATTTTGATGGTTTTTATTGTTTTTTGGGTTATAGTTTTTTTGTGGGTTTTGGGTTTTTAGGGGTTTTTTTTATTTTTTTACGTGTTTTATTTTTTTTGCGTTTTTTTAATATATTTAGGGTTTTAAATGAGTTTTACAGTATTTATATGTTTTTATGTTCTTTATGGGTCTTTAGTATTTGTATGGTTTTAAAGGGTTCTTATTCATTTTATGGGTTTTAGGGATATATAGGGTTTTTAAGGGTTTTAGAGTTTTTAGTTTCTTTATGGATTTTAAGTGTTTGAATATTTTTATTGGTTTCTTAGGGGTTTTAGGTTTTTAGGGGATTTATGTTTTTATTTATTTTTTGGGATTTAATAGTATTTTTATATTTTTAGGGTTTCTAGTAATTTGGAGGGATTTTATGACTTTTTAGTGTTTTTAATGATTTTATAGTGTTTTTTTATTTTTGGGTGTTTAATATTTTTTTTGGTTTTTTAATGTTTTTAGTTATTTAAAGGAATTTAATAGTTTTTAGTGCTTCCTTGGGTTTTTATGGGTTTTAGGGTTTTGTATGGTTTTTAGTGGGTTTTATGGTTTTTAGGGGTTTTTTGGTTTTTTAAGGGTTTTTTGAGTTTCCTAAAGTTTTATGGGTTTTAAGTGTTTTTTTGTTTTTTTGTTTTTTATAAGTCTTTTAATGGTTTTTATTTTTCTTATGTTTATTGGTATTTCTTAGGATTTTTATAGTCTTTATATTTTTTAGGGACTTTGAGAGTTTTTTGGGTTTTATAGATTCTTAAGATTTGGGGTTTTTTTGAGTTTTTTTTGTTTTTAAGTCTTTTTAGCTTATTTAATATTTTAGTGGTTTATTGTATTTTTAGAGTACATAGATGTTTTCAAGGGTATTTAAGTTTCTTGAAATTTTTAGTGGTTTTTATGGTTTTTTGGTTTTCTTAGAGGTTTTAGGGTCCTTTTAGGGTTTTAGGTGTTTTAAGTGTTTCAATATCTTCATGATTTTCGTTGGGTTTTTCATGGTTATTAGGCATTTTAAAAATTTTGGTATTTTTAGGTCCTTTTAATATTTTTATGAATTTCAGGGTTTTATGTATTTTGAGGGATTTTAGTATTTTTATGTTTTTATGTTTTTTAGTGGTTTTTTTAGTTTTTAAGTGTTTTTATAGTTTTTTTTAAAAAAAATTAGGTTTAAAGGGTTTTAGTATTTTTAGTGGTTTTTTGGGTTTTTGTGGGTTTTTAGTGGTTTTTATGTTTTCTCTATGTGTTATAATTTTTATTTGTTTTTTCTAGGTGTTAGTGTCTTTTTACGGTGTTTAGGGTTTTTAGAATGTTTTGGGTGGGGGGTTTAGGGTTTTTGAGTGTTTTTAGGTTTTTATGGTCTTCTTAGACTTTTTAGGGGATTACGTTTTTATATATTTTTATGTATTTTTTTTGTTTTTAGGGTTTTATGAGATTTTGACCGATTTCATGATTTTTAAGGGTTTTAATGGTTTTTAATATTTTTTAGGATTTTAGGGGGGCATTAGGTTTTCATGATTCTCTTAGGTGATGTTAGGGTTTTAGTTTTTTTTACGTTTTTTGGGATTTTTATGTATTTTTTTGTATTTAATGGGTTTTCGGTTTTTTAGAGATTTAGAGGTTTTTTATACTTGTTAGGGGTTTTATGGATTATTTGGGGGTTGGTATGTTTTAGACATTATTGGTATTTTATGATTTTTTTGAGTTCTTTATTGTTTTTAGAGGTTTAAAGTGATTGTATAGTGTTTAATGGTTTTATGTTTTTTTTGGGTTTTTTTATGTGTGTAGGTTTTTTAATTGTTTTAGGAGTTTTAGGAAATTTTTTGGGTTATTTTTGGTTTTTATAATCTTATAGGTTTTTAGCGGTTTAGGTGTCTTTAGATAGTTAAATTTTTCTTAGGGTTTTAGGGGATTTTTTCATTTTATGGATTTTTTAGATATTTATGTTCTTGAGGGTTTATGTCTTTTGATTATTTTTAGGTTATTTTATTGTTTTTATTAATTTTAGTGTTTTTCGGATTTTTGAGTTTTTATGTATTATAGGGGTTTATGTTTTTTAGTTTTGTTATGTTTTCTTAGGGGTTTTTAGTGGTTTAGTTTTTTTTGAAGAAATTTTGATGGCATTTTTATGATTTTTATGATTTTTAGGTGTTTTAGGGATTTGTAGTGGTTTTAGTGGGTTTTATGGGGATTAGGATTTTTATGGATATTTTTAGGGTATTAGGGTTTTTTTGAGTTTTTTCGAGTTGATTTGGTTTTTTATTGTTTTTAACTTTTTAAGGGTTTAATGGGTTTTAGGATATTTTTTGTGTTTTTGGGGGTTTTTTTGGGGTTTTAGTGTTTTACGGTTTTTTAGTGTTTCATGTTTTTAGTGGTTTTAGGGATTTAGAGTATTTTTAGGGATTTTAGTGACTTTTGGGGTGTTAGGGTATTTTTAGGTTTTATGTGTTTTTAGGTTTTTAATAATTTCTTTGGTTTTTCATGGTTCTTATAGTTTTATACATTTTTATTTATTTTTAGTGTTTTTTGTAGTTTTATGGTTTTTAGAATTTTTATCGATTTTGAGGGGTTTGTGATTTCTATAATTTTAGGGCTTTTAGTGTTTTTAGGTTTTTATTTATTTATGTTTTTTATGTTTTTAAGGTTTTATTAGGTTTTTTCTTGGTTTTTGGGATTTTATACATTTCTAGGGATTTGTAGGTATTTGAAGGATTTTTATTTTATTTAGGGGTTTTTGGGATTTTGATGGTTTTTAGAGTTTTAGGGTTTTTTGGATTTTTGGGTTTTCTTATGTTTTTTGAGCTTTTTAGCGTTTTTTTGGTATTTAGAGTCTCTTAACATATTTAGGGGTTAAATATTTTTTATTTTTAGTGGTTTTACTATTTCATAAGGTCTTAGGGTTTTTAAATGTTGTTATGGGTTTTTTATTTTTAGGGGTTTTTAGGGATTTTAGTTAATTTTAGTATTTTTAGTGTCTTTTGGTTTTTAGGGGTTTAAACTATTTTAGGTATTATATTTATGCTTATGGGTTTTCTATATTTTTAGTGTTTGTTATGTTTTCAATGATTTTTAAGCCTTTTTGTGATTTTTATGTTTTTTAGGTGTTTAGGGAATTGAAGGGTTTTTGGGGATTTTTAGGGGTTCTAAAAATTATTTGGTTTTTAGGGGATTTAATATTTTTTAGGTTTTTAGGTGTTTTTATAGTTTAGTAAGGAATTTCAATGTTTCTTTATGTCCTCATTGATTTGTAAGAAGTTTTTGGAATTTTATGGTTTTTAGTGTTTTTAGGGATTTTGAAAGTTTTTTGGTTATTTTTTGGGCATTTTTTGATTTTTTTGAGTTCATAAGGTCTTTTAGTGTTATTTAAAATTTTGAAGGGGTGAAAGGGTTTTTAGAGTTTTTAGTGGTTTTCAGGTTTTTTGGTTTTTATAATGTTTTATGGTTTTTAGGGGCTTTATGGGTTTTTAGCATTTTTTTGTTTTTATGGGTTTTAAGTGTTTTATTTTCTTAATAATTTCTTATGTTTTTCCATTTTTTTTCTCATTTTTAGGTATTTTTGGGTATTTGATTTATTTTTATGGTTTTTAGAGATTTTGAGGGGTTTAGGGTTATTTTAGATTTTAGTGGGTTTATGGTTTTTACCATTTTTAAAAATTTTATGCGTTTTAATAGTTTTAGGTTTTTTTGGTGTTTTTTTCAACATTTTTAGGGATTTATATGTAATTTTTCATGATTTTTATGGTTTCTATAGTTTTTAGTGATTTTGAGGAATTTTTGGGATTAAGGGTTTTATGGTTTTCTCTAGTTTTTTGAGTTTTTTGAGTTTTTAGGTTTTTAATATTTTTAATTTTTTAGGGGTTTGAAGGGTTTTTAGTTTTTTTCAGGATTCTAGGGTTTTTATGGGTTTTAAGTATTTTTTAAGGTTTTTAGGGCATTAAAGGTTCTTAGTTTCATTTTGGCTTTTTGGAGTTTTTTATGTTTTTAGTTGTTTTAAGTGTTTTTATGTTTTTTACGGTTTCATAGAGGGTTTCAGGGTTTGTATGGTTTTTTAAATTTTCATGGATTTTTAGGGATTTATAGAATATTTATGGTTTTTATGGTTTTTATGGTTTTTAGGAATTTTGAGGGGTTTTGGGTTTTTTTGAGTTATTTGGTGTTGTATCATTTTTTGGTTTCAAAGTGTTTTAAGTTATTTTTTGGTTTTAAGGTTTTCTTAAGGTTTTTACGTATTTTTATATGTTTTTTGGGATTTTGAGGGGTTTTATTTGTTTTTATGATTTTTAGGTGTTTTAAATTTTGTTTGTTTCTTTGGGGTTTTTCTTGACTTTTTAATGGTTTTTAAGTTTTTTTATTTTTAGATAATTTTAAGAGTTTTTAACATCTTTTAAGTTTTTAAGAGTTTTAAGGGGTTTTAGGATTTTAATGTTTTCTTAGGGTTTTTAATTGATTTATGGTTTTTTATGGTTTTTGGAATTTTAGGTATTTTTTAGGATTTTAATGGGTTTTAGGGTTTTTATATTTTTTGAGGTTTTTTTGGTTTTAAAAGTGTGTATTTTCTTTTTTGGGTTTTAGGCCATCTTTATTTTTTTTGGTTTGAAGAGTTTTTTAGTTATTTTTAATTTTTAGGGGTTTAAACAGTTTGGGATTTTTTTGTTTTTTTATGTTTTTTTGGGGGTTTTGGGTTTTTTATATTTTTGGGGGTTTTTTGGTTTATTTGGGATCTTTAGGATTTTTAGGGTTTATTTAGGTTTTTATGATATTTTACATTTTTTCGTTTTTATGAGTTTTATGTTTTTTTAGGTTTTTACATTTTCTTTAGCGATTTCTTGGTTTTTATGGGTTTTTACGTTTTTTGGGATTTTTAGGGCTTTTTAGGATTTTTAGGGGTTTTAGGGATTTTAGGGAGTGTGAGGGTTTTTTTGGGTTTTTTGGGTTTTTTGGGTTTTTAGGAGTTGTATGTTTTTCACGTTTTAGGGATTTTTAGTGGTTTTATGGTTTTTAGGGTTTTTATGGGTTTAGAGATTTTTTATTGTTTTTATGGGTTTTAATTATTTTTATGTGTTTTAGTGTTCTTAGGGTCCTTTTAGGATTTCTGTTTTTTTAACATTTTTAGGTTATTATGGGTGTCAAGTGTCTTTAGGTTTTTAAGGTTTTCATATTATTTTTTATGGATTGTATGGTTTTTTATATTTTTAGTGATTTTAGAGCATTTTTATGGTTTTATAAGTTTTGAAGGGTTTTTGGGATTTTGTGGGGTTTTGGGATTTAGAGTTTTGTGAGTTTTTATTGTTTCATGGGTTTTATGTTTTTCAGGTTTTTAAAACATTCATAGAGATTTTTAGGGTTTCCCGGCATTTTTACATTTTTAGAGAATTTTCAGTTTTTTAGGATTTTCTTTGGTTGTTAGGGTTTATTGGGACTTTGATGATTTTAGAGTATTTTATAGTTTTTAGGATTTTTATGGCATTTTAGGATTTTTTTAGGGATTTTATGGGATCTTAGGTTTTTATAGGATTATGGTTTTTAGATTTTTTTAATGTTTTTTGGTGATTAAAGGGGTTTCAAAGTATTTTGGGGTTTTTGGTTTTTACAGGTTTTAGGGTTGTTTTAGTTTTTAGCGGTTTTTATGTGTTTTAGTGTGTTTTATCTTTCTAGGGGTTTTTTTGTTTTTATGTTTTTAAGGGTTTTATGTTTTTTATGGTTTTAAATGCTTTATTAGTGTTTTCAGGGCTCTAGTATTTTTTACCTTTTTAATGAATTTTAGGTATTTTTTTGGATTTTTGAGGTTTCAGGGGTTCTATAGATTTTTATGGGGATTAGTTTTTTTTGGTTTTTGGGTTTTTTTTGTTTTTATAGTTTATAGGTTTTTTTGGGTTTTAAGTGTTTTTATTTTTTTAAGGATTTCATAGGGAGTTTCAAAGATTTTTGGTTTTTTTATGTCTTTATGGATTTTTAAGGATGTTTTTATGTTTTTCATGGTTTTTATTAATTTTGAGGGGTTTTTGGGTTTTTTTAGGTCTTTATGCTTTTTTAGATTTGTTTAAAGCTTTTAGGTTTTTAATGGATTTTTGGAGTTTTTAGTTGTTCTTATGGTTTTTATTGAAAGGAAGGTGTGAGGAAAGGCTATTCCTAGCCCCCCAAATTTTATTAAAAGAAAATCAAAGCAGATAAGTTTTGGGTGGGGCCAAACAACCCTCACCGAAAAACATTGGACCCCCAAGACACCAAACCCCAAAAGACCCTAAAAGCAGCAGAGAAAGAAGTAAGAAATAAAAATCAACGTCCCCATACCCATAAGGGTCCCCATCGGCACCATAACGAGAGGAAGCATCTGAATCCACCGACACCCATTCATATGATTCATATTGCTTTTGGAAGGTAGTGTAATACTCGTTGAGATGTAGCTACTCCACATTCAACTGCGCCTTGATAGACCGACCTCCTCTTCTAGAGTCAACATCCTTAGCTTTGCAAGTGGCACTCATGGACACAATCTTTGGCAAAGTGTAATAGTCATTCCTTAGATTCCTCTTTTAGGGATATAAAGAGACCCCTTCAGGTATGTTTTCCTTCTCCTATGGAATGGAAACCTCTAGCAAGGCCCTCTCCTTAATGATCACAACCATATTTTGATTCATCCTTCTAACATCATACTGGGAAAAAAAAATTTCAGGGATGAAGGAGGCTTTCTGATTTAGGGAATAGTGAGAAAGAACCCCACACTATAACATGCAAGGAACCACCAAGGCATGTTCCTCAATATACAGACAAGAAGGGGACACCACACTAACCAGGGCCAGCTGCAATTGCCTGTCCTCCCTAGGAATATGGTTTACTTCCCCTTGTAAGAAGGATCATTCTCAACAATCCCATCCCTATAGTGCATAAGACCATACGTCACCCTTTTCTCATGCTCACCAGCACCATCTGAGTATGCAATGATGTCTAACATTGTCTCATATTCACTAGCTTTCTGGGCCACACTCCCTTCACCACGCCTAGTTGTGATGACCTGTACCTCACTCAGCACTTGTACAGTAAACCTCGCACTCCCAATATCCTAAACCCAAGACCCTATCCCCTCTTCCCTAGGTAACTTCTTTACTTTCCCCTCATCCACAACAATCCCATCGGTATTGTGAACATGCACCTACAACTCCATTTTCTCTTGATCAAAAGAACCATCTGAGTGCCCTGTGGGGTCCCACATTATCTCATCTTCAGTAGCATTATGTGCCACACCTACTCCATCACGCCCTGCAGCGACATCCTGCTCATTACTATGTGCCTTTACATCAGACCCCGCACTCCAAGCCTCAACAGTCAGAATCCCTTGCACCTCCTCGTCAAGATCAAGCCCCTCAAAGTGGTCGAAAGTTGGTACAGATCCATTCCTCTACTTCATACTTTTAATAGAGTAAATATACATCCCACCAGTAGTAACCTTATTACATAAAGAACTTCTAGCATCCAAAAGCTTCAAGTAGCTCCACAATTTCTTGAAAAAATCACTCACTTTCGACTCCAGTTTGCATTGAAAAACCACTTTCCCTAAAGTGTGATCACCTACTGAAAACCCAAGGCCCCAAAAAAAACCAGAAGGCCATCCCAACCAATCTTCTGGATTAGTGATCCAGAACCTAGACCAATTGCAGGTGCCACCACATCATAAATAGTCATTTCATGCCCTCTTTCAATAGCTATTGCGACCTCCTTAACATTCACCCCCACCTGAGCCTGACCCCCTTCACCAGACTCAACATAATCCAAATTCCAGAGTTGAGGATCCATGTGCACAGCCTTCTGCACCTCGCCCCGATCCTGATTCCCTTCAACAGCCACCTCCTGAGTACAATTCAAAACACCAGATTTTTGTTCACCACACCTTCAAGTTTGAACACTATGTCTTAGATTCCAACCGGAGGATCAAAAATTTGTCCAAGACTCAGAAATCAAAGGTTGTTTTCACATAAGATCCTCACCAACATCAATCCATGCAAAATCAACCAGTCCTTTAAATGCATCAATCTCAATAAAATCCCTTTGGTCTACTAGGTTACAAAGGGCCCTAGTTCTAATATCCACCCATGAGAACCTTCCCACCAGATTCCACAACATGGAAATAATGGAGAAATTTTGAAAAGGAAGGGGCAGTTCCAGAAATCTAACCCAACATGCCACCATCAGTGAGTCACAGTTAAAATACAGATCAAAGCTCAACTAGGAAAGGGAGAAATGGGAACTGTTGCATTTTATTAGTTCTAGGTACCATACATTAACAGGATTATCCTCTGACAAAAATCGAATCAAGATGTGACTACAATCAACAAGACCTGCTATATCATGATCTTGGAGGTCCCATTGTTCAAACACGAATCTTCCCAAAACATCCATCAGAGGATTCCAGTTCAAGAATTGAGCAACCAAGGTCAATGTATGCAGGGCGGACGCCTCGTTGATCCCCATAATCGATAACTGTAGCTGTGGAATTCCTTCACTTGTTTAGTTTTTTTTTACATTTTTATAGATTTTAGGGAATGTTTATTATTTTTATGGGTTTTTAGGGGGTTTTAGGGTTTTTAAGGGTATTAGGGTTTTTCGTGTTTTTAGGGATTTAAGAGGTTTTTGGGATTTTAAGGATTTCATATGGATTATTATGGTTTTTAGGTGTTTTAAAATTTTCTAGGATTTATATATATGTTTTAGGTTTTTTATGGTTTTTTAGTGTTTTAGGGATTTTTAGGGTTTTATATTTTTTTATTATTTTAATTATTTTTATGTGTTTTTATGTTTTTTGAGTTTATATCATTTTTATGTTTTCTAGGGGATTTATGTGTTTATGTTATTATGTTTTTCTTTGAATTTTTCATGGTTTTTAGAGTTTTTATGTTTTAGGGATTTTTTGTTTTTTCTTTGTGTTTTTTATGATTTTTTTTGTTTTTATGGTTTATTTAGAATTTTATATATTTATGGAGTTTTTAGGAATTTTATGTTTTTAGATTTTTTAACGTTATTAGGTTCTTATAAAGTTGTTATTGTTTTATGTGGGTTTTTTAGGTTGTGTAGGTTGTTATATTTTTATTGGTTTTAAGAATTTTTTTATTTTACGTTTTTTAGGTTTTTATGTGTTCTATGGTTTTAAGGGTTTTAAGGGGGTTTTAGTATTTTATGGTTTTTCATGATTTCTTTGGGTTTTTTCTAGGTTTTTTGGGAGTTTTGGGTTTTTATTTTTATTTTTTGGAATTTTTAGTGTTCTTAGAGGATTTTATGTTTTTATGGGTTTTATAGTTTTTTGTGCTTTTAAGGATTTCATTTGGTTTTTCATGGTTTTTATTATTTTTTAATTTTTAAGGGTTTTTAGATATTTTATGATTTTATAGTTTTTCAAGTTATTAGGGATTTTTTGGGTTCTTAGTGTTTGTATGTTTTTTTGGTTTTTCAGGGATTTATTGGTTTTTTAGGGGCTTCAATATTTTTTGTTATTTTTAATGTTTTAAGGGTTTAAAAGGGTTTTATGGGTTTTTAGGGTCTTTTAGGTTTTGAAGGGATTTTATGGTTTTATGGGTTTTATGGTTTTTTCTAGATGTATTAGACTTTTTAGGGGATTTTTTTATTTTTAGTTTTTTGGCAGTTTTAAGTGTTTTATGGTTTTAAAGGTTTTATTAGGTATTTTGGGGGGGTTTTAGGGATTTTTATGTTTCTAGGTATTTTATGGATTTTTAAATATTTTATGGGTTTTAGATATTTAATGGATTTTGAATGGTTTTAGGTGTTTTTAGTGTTTTAGAGTTTTAGGGTTTCGTGTTTTTTTTGTTATTAGGAGTTTTAATAGTTTTTGTGTTTTAAGGTTTTCTTAGGGGTTCTTTGGGTTTTTAGTATTTTTTATGTTTTTAGAGATATTTAAGGATTTTTAGGATGTTAATGTTTTTATGTCTTCTTAGAGATTTTAAAGGGTTTTGGGGTTTTATTGTTTTTTTGGGGTATTAGGGTTTTTTTCATTTTTAGGGTTTTTACATTTTTTACAGTTTTTTATGTTATTAAGGGTTTAATTTTATTTATATTTTTAGTGACTTTTAGGGTCACATGTGGTTTTCATGTGTTTAAGTGTTTTTTTTTGGTTTTTAGAGCATTTTAGTGTTTTCAGGGTATTGAGGTTTTCTTAGAGTTTTTTGGGTTTATAAGATTTCTTATGTTTTTAAATATTTTTAGGTATTATTATTATTTATATGGTTTTAGGGGTTGATGGGATTTTATGGGTTGGGGGTCATTTCATAGGTTTGTAGGGATTTCTATTGTTTTAATGTTTTTAAAGATTTGTTATGGTTTTTGGGATTTTATAGATTTTAAAGTATTCTGAATTTTTAGGGATTTTTTATGATTTTTATGGTTTTTTGGGTTTTATAGAATTTTGGGGATTTTTGTTATTTTTTCGGTTTTATGGTTTTTTATGTCTTTTGGGTTTTTTTTTGTTTTTTATGGTTTTATTATTTTTGGAATTTTTTAATGTTATTTGGGGTTTAAATGGTATTAAATATTTCACTGAGATTTAATTTTTTTTGAACATTTAGGTATTTTAATATTTTTGGTGATTTGTATGGTTTTTAGGGGTTTTTAGGTCTTTTAGGGGAGTTTAGGGTCATTATAATTTATAGGTTTTTAGAGGATTTAATTATTTTTATGTTTTTATGTTTTTATTAGGGGTTTTTATTGTTTTTTTATTTTACATTTCTATGTATTTTTTTAATTTTTATTATTTTTAGTGTCTTTAGTGATTTGGAGGGGGTTTTTGGTTTTTAGGGGTTTTTAGGGTTTTTAGCATTTTTTTGGTTTTAAATATTTTTGTTGGGGTTTTCCTTGTTTTTAGGTAATTTTTTTATATTGGTAATTTTAAGGATTTTTTAGGTTTTTATGGTTTTTAGGATTTTTATGGATTTTGAGGGTTTTAATGTTTTTATGGGTTTTATGCACTTTTCAGTTTCCTGGATTTTTTAATTTTTTTTTTTGGTTTTTGAGGTTTTTAGATTTTGTCAACGTTTTTTGTGGAATAAATGGTTTTAGTGGTTTTTTTCTATTTTATGAGTTTTTAGGTTTTTATAGGTTGTTTGGGGGTTTTATGTTTTTAGTGTTTTCGGGTAATTTTTGATTTTTTTTTGTTTTTGGAGGGTATAAGTGTTTTTAGAGTTTTTATAAATTTTATGGGTTGTTTTTAATATTTTTAGGTTTTTAGGGGTTTTATAGGTTTTCAGGGTTTTAATGTTTTCTTTGGGGTTTTATGTGTTTTTAGCTGGTTTTTACATTTTCGGGAATTTGAGAGATTTTTTGAATTTTAATTGTTTTTTAGGTTTTTTATTGATTTTTAGGGTGTTGGTGTTCTCAATGTTTTATTGGTTTTTAGGTTCTTAGGGTTTTTTAGTTTTTTATGGGTTTAATTTTTTTAATGTATTTTTAATGTTTTTATGTGGTTAATGGGTTTTCATATTATTTACTGGTTTTAGAGTTTTTATCAAATTTGGGGGTTTCTAGTTTTTAGGGGTTTTACGTTTTTAGGGGTTTCATTTTTTGGGTTTTTTAGGGTTTTATAGGGTTTTTATTGTTTTATAGGGGTTTTAGTGTTTTTAAGTGATGTTAGGTTTTAAGGGTTTATTAATGTTTTTTAGGGTGTTGTGTTTTTTGGGATTTTTAGTGATATTTTAGAATTTTTATGGTTTTAAGGGATTTTGAGGTATTTTTAGGGGTTTTGGGTTTTTAGAGATTTTATAGTTTTTTAGGTTTTCTGGGTATTTTATGTGTTTTTAGGTTTTTATGTTTTTAAGCTATTCTCCGTGTCTTTTTGAATTTTAATAATTTTTCAAAAAAATTCAAATATTTTTGGTTCTTTAGTGTTATAGGGATTTTTAGGGTTTTATCGTTTTGAGGTTAGGGTTTTATGTTTTTTTTTTCTTTTTAGTTTTTTAAGGTTTTCAGAATTTTTTTAAAAAATTTGTTTAATGTGTTCTTAGGGTTTTGTTTTTGGGTTTTTAGGTTTTTTTGGGTTTTTTTGGGCTTTAATGGTTTGTACGGTATTGTCTATTTTTTAGGGGGTGTTGGAGAATTTTTGGGTCTTTTAGAGTTTTTATTGTTTTTAGGGTTTTTAGGGGTTGTCAATGTTTTTAGTTTTATAAGGTTTTCTTAGGGGTTTTATAGTTTTAAAGGGTTTTTATGTTTTTATGGATTTTTCGGTCTTTTTTAGATTTTTTTGTGGTTTTTTAGGATCTTTAAGGATTTTGGGGCTTTGGGGTTTTTAGGGATTTTATAGGTTTCAGTGTTTTTATGTTTTTAGGTATTTTTAGTGTTTTTATATTTTAAGGTTTTCTTAGGGATTTTTAGGTTTTTTATTGTTTTTATGTTTTTATGGATTTTTGTGGCCATTTTGGGTTTTTAGGGATTTGGGGATTTCATGGGTTTTTAGGATGTATAGGGGTTTTTTATTTTTAGATTTTTTGGGTTTTTTTAGAGTTTTTATGTGCATTAATTTTTTATGGAGTCTTTTAATGTTTTTATCCATTTATATGGTTTATAAATTTTTTTAGTTGTTTTGTAGATATTATGGGGTTTTAGGATTTTTTTATATGTTTAGGGTTTTTTGGTTTTTTGGGTCTTTTAGGGTTTTAACCAATTTTTAGTTTATTAAAGGTTGTATTTGTTTTTAGGTTTTTATGTTTTCTTATTGGTAGTCATATTTTTTTGGGTTTTTATGTTTTTATGGATTTTTAGGTATTTTTATGATTTTTTTGGTTTTTTTTTATTTGGGTCTTTAGGGTTTTAGGGTTTTTTTGGGGGTTTTGGTTTTTTGGGGGTTTTTAAAATTTTCTATATTTTTAGGGGTTTTATGTTTTTTTAGGTTTTCAAGGATTTCTTTGTGTATTTCTAGGGTTTTTGGGATTTTTTATGATTTTTATGTTTTTCGGGTTTATAGTGATTTTGAGAGTTTTTGGGTATTCATGGGTTTAATGGTTTTTATAGTTTGTTTATCCTCAATATTTTTAATTTATTTTTGGGTTTTTGATGTCTTTTATATTTTTCAATGATTTTAGGTTTTAAAGGTGTTTTATATTTTTTAGTGTGTTTTTAGTGTTTTTATAGATTTAAAAGGATTTAGTGTATTTGGGTTTTTCAGGGGTTTTAGAGGTTTTAGTGGTTTTTAGTTCTTTAAATTTATCTTTTGGGTTTTTAGGGTTTTTATTTTTTGGGGGGGATATCTAGGGGTTTTATTAATCGTTTTATAGTATTTATGTTTTTCGGGATTTTAAGAGTTTTCAGGGGGTTTACGGTTTTCCTATTTTTTAGGGTTTTAGTGTTTTTCTTCTTTTCTAGTGGTGTTAAGTGCCTTTAGGGTTTTAAGGATTTCTATTGGGTTTTTTGGGTTTTTGGGGTTTTTAAATTTTTATGAATTTTTAGGGATTTTTAAGAATTTTTATGGTTTTAGGGATTTTGAGGAATATTTATATTTGTAGGATTTTTACTCTTTTTATGGTTTCATGGGATTTTTAGTGTTTTTTGAGTTTTTAGAGGTTCTAAGGGTTCTTATATATATTTAAAAAATTTAGCGTATTGAAGGGATTTTCGAGTTTCTAGTTGGTTTTAGGGTTTTTATGGGTTTTAGGGTTTTTACACCTTTTAGCATATTTTAGGTTAATAGGCTGTTAAAATATTTTTCGGTTTTTTCAATTTTTTTACATTTTTTCTAGTTTTTCAGGTCTTTTACTTTTTTAGGTATTTTTTTTGGATTTTTACGAGGTTTGATGATTTTTAAGGATTTTGATAATTTTAAGTGTTTTAGAGTTTTTATGGGTTTTTTGGTTTTTTTGATCTTTTTTAGTTTTTATTTTCATATAGATTTTTTTAATATTTTTAGGGTTTAAAGGGTTTATAGGGGGTTTAGTGGTTTTTTAGAGGGTTCTGAGTTTTTATAGTTATTTAGTTTTTAGGGGTTTAGGGTTTTTAGTGCTTCTTAGGTTTTAGGGTTTGAAGAGATTTTAGGTTTTTAGGATTTCCTTAGGTATTTTAACGGTTTTTGGGGTTTTTACGTTTTAAGGGATTTTTACGGGGTTTTTTTGGATATTTATGCTTTTCATGATTTTTTGGTATTTTAAGTGTTTTTATGGGGGTTTTGGGATTTAGGATATTTTAGGGCTTTTAGAATTGTTTTACTATTTCTAGGGGTTTTAAGAGTCTTTATATATTTAATTTTTTCTTTGTAGTATTCATGGGTTTTAGGTTTTTTATATTTTTATGGATTTTTATGGCTTTTTATGGCTTTTTATTTTTTAATGATTTTGTGGGGTTTGGGGGATTTTAGTAATTTTTCTGTTTTTATGTGTTCTTTTTCAATTTTTAAGTGTTATTTTAGTTTCTAAGGGTTTTAAATGGATTTATAGTTTTTTTTTAAAAATTAGGATTTTGAAGGTTTTTCAGAGTTTATAGCTGTTTTAGGATTTTTTGGGTTTTAGGTTTTTTAATGTTTTTAGGGATTTTAGGGATTTTAGGGTTTTAACAGCTTTTATCATTTTTTTAGGTTTTTAGGGTCCCAAATGTTTTTAGGTTTTTATGGTTTTCTTTGGGTTTTTCAAGTTTTATGTGTTTTTTATTTCTTATTGATTTCTATCACTTTTTATGATTTTTATGAATTTTATGGGTTTTGAGGGTTTTGAGGGTTTTTAGTGACATGAGGTTTTTAGGGGTTCTTTCATTTTAGTTTATAGGGGATTCAAGTGTTTTTAAAATTTTAAGTTTTTTAAAGGGGGTTTTAAAGGTTTTAAAGATTTTTTTTATGTTTTTAGGTATTTTTATGATTTTTATGATTTTTTGGATTTTAGAGATTACGAGTGGTCTTGGGTTTATTATGATTTTTTGGGTGTTTAGGGATTTTGAAGTTTTTATGTTTTTTATGTATTTTTATTATTTTTAGTGTTTTTAGGGGTTTAAATGGTTTTTTATGTTGTTTGTGGACTTCAGAGTTTCTATTGGTTTTAAGGGTTTTTTAATGTTTTTAAGAATTTTTATGTATTTTAGGGGTTTTATAATCTTTTAGGGTTTTATGGTTATTACCATTTTTAGTTTTTTGGGGGGATTTAATTGTTTTTAGGTTTTTAAGGTTTTCTTGGGTTTTGACTGCTAGGGATTTTTACATTTTTATGAATTTATGTGGATTTTATAGGATATTATTGTATGTTGGGGTTTAGAGGGATTTTGAGGGAATTGTAGAATTTTTTTAAATTTTTAGTACTTTAATGTGTTTTTAGGGTTTTATGTTTTTTCTAAATGTTTTTCATGGTTTTTTACATATTTAGGGATTCTTAAGGATTTTTTATGATTTTTATGGTTTTAGGTATATCAGGGTTTTTGGGGTATTTAGGGGTTTTAGGGTTTTTTTTTAGTTTTTTAGATTTTAAGGTTTGTTCATTGTCTTTTATGGTTATTAGGGTTATTTTTATTTTTTAACATTTTTAAGGGTTTAAATGGTTTTTTTGTTTTAATGGTTTTTATAGTTTTGTAGAGTTTATTAAGGTTTTGGGGGGTTTTGGTTTTTTCTAGTATTTAGGGTTTTTAGGGTCTTTTAGGGTTTTTAGGGTATTTATCATTTTCATGAGTTTTAATATAATTTTAGTGTTTTAGGGTTATAATAAATTCCTAGGGGTTTTCAGTGTCTTTTTTTTTGTTTTTAGGTATTTTTATGGATTTTTAGGTTTTTGGATTTTTAGGGATATTGACATGTTTTATGGTTTTTAGGGGGATTATGTTTCTAATTTTTTTAGTTTTTTTTACATTTTTAGGGGATTTATGTGTTTCCAAATTTTATTTTATTCATCGAGGTTTTCATTTTTTAATGGTTTTAACATTTTTAAGGATGGTTTTAGGATTTTTAGAGTTTTAGGGATATTTTGGGGTTTAGGGTCTTTAGTGTTTATATGGTTTTTTGGGTTTTAGGGGATTAAATGGTTTTTAGAGTTTTTTAACATTTTTATAAGTTTAAAGGGTTTCTAGAGTTCTTAGTTTGTATTTATGTTTTATTAGTGTTTTAGGGGTTTTTTGGTTTTTTGAGGTTTTTATGGATTTTATCGTCTTTAAGGGTTTTTAGCATTTTTTATCCTTTTCAATATTTTCTGTGTCATTAGTTTTAATAGTTTTCTTAGGGGCTTGAAGGTTTTTAAAGGTTTCTTATGTTTTTTGGGTTATTTGTAGATTTTCATGGGTTTTTATGGTTTTTTAGGGTTTTAGGGAATTTAAGGGGTTTTAGGATATTTAGGGGTTTTTGGGATTTTATAATTGTTTTTGGTTTTTATGAATTTTAAGTGTTTTAATGTTGTATTGGTTTTAATAGGGGTTTTAGGTATTTTATGGTTTTCATGTTTTCTGATATTTGTATGGCCTTTTTAGGATATTTACATTTTTAGGATTTTTTGATATTTTGAGGGGTTTTATTGTTTTAATTGTTTCTATGGTTTCAGGGCATTTATGTAATTTTTTTAGGGTATTTAATGTTTCATTAGATATTTTAATAGTTGTTTGTATTTAAATGGTAAATAGATTTTTTTGTGCATTTTACGGGTTTTATGGATTTTTATGTTTGTTAAGGGTTATAAGATTTTTAGTGGGTTTTAGGAATTTAGGGTCTTTTTAGGGGTTTTTATGGTTTTTATAATTTTTTGGGTTTTAGATAGTTTAAGTGTTTTTATTATTTTATGTTTTTCTTATGGGTTTTTAGATTTTTTAGGTTTTTTACAATTTTGGAATTTTTTTCTTTTTAGCAATTTTTATGATTTTTGGGGTTTTAGGGATTTTAGGGATTACGAGTGTTCTATGAGTTTTGAGTTTATTTTTAATTTTTTGGGTTTTAAGATTTTTTTTATTTTTTAGATTTATTATAGGTTTTTAGTGTTTTTTAACATTTTCCGGGTTCAAAATGAATTTCTACAGTTTTATTGGGCTTTAGGGGGTTTATGGTTTTTTTGGTGTTTTTTGGTTTCTCAGCCTTTTTATTGTTTCTATGTGTTTTTTGGGTCTTTTAGGGTTTTTAGCGTTTTTAGTGTTTTTAGGTTTTTTAGGTGTTTTATGTTTCTTTATGTTGGTAAGGTTTTCTTGGAGGTTTTTATGGTTTCTATTTTTAACTTTAATTTTGAATTTTTTGGTCTTATTTGGGATTATTATTTATATTAATTGGTTTTAGGGATTTTGAGTGTTTTGGGGTTTTAGGATTTTTATGTTTTTAGGGGTTTCAATTAATTTTTAGTTTTTAAGGATTTCTTAGAGTTTTTAAGGGTTTTGGTGTTTTTACATTTTATGTAATTTTATAGGATTTTAATGGAATTATACTGTTTTTAAGGAATTTGATGGATTTTGTGATTTTCTACGTTTTTAGTGGTTTTATTGTTTTTTGGTGGTTTGGGATAATTTTATGAGTTATTTGGGGTTTTATGTTTTTTAGAGTTTTTAAACATTTTTAAGGGTTTATATTCATTTTATAGTTTCCATTGGTTTTTATGATTTTTATGCGGTTATGGGGGTTTTAATGTTTTTAAGGGTTTTGTGGGTTTTAGAGTCTTTTAGGGTTTTTAGCGGTCTTAACATTTTTAGGCCTTTCGAGGTATTAAGTTTCTTTTGTATTTTTAAGGTTTTCTTATACTTATTCCGGATTTTTTGGATTTTTACTTTATTAGTGATTTTTATGGATTTTAGGATTTTTATGGTTTCTTGGGATTTATTTGATTTTAGGGATTTTATAGTGTGTAGCATTTTTTTGTTTTTATGGGGTTCTAGTGTTTTACGATTTGTATGGTTTTTAGCGGTTTTGAAGGGTTTTAGGGTATTTCTGTTTTTAAGTATTTTTAGGCATTTTTAAGATTATTATGGTTTTTTAAGGATTTCTAGGCATTTTTAGGATTATTATTTTTTGGTTTTTCTAGGGTTTTAAGTGTTATAAGTTTTTATGGGCTTCTTAGAGGTATTAAGGGGTTTTGTGGGTTTTTAACATTTTTAGAGATTTTTTAGTATTTTTATACTATTTGGGGTTTTAGGTTTTCTTTCTGTTTTAAAAGTTTTTTTTATTGTTTAATGTTTTTAGGTTCTTTAGAGTTTTTAAGATTTTTAGTGGATAAAAGTGTTTTCAGATTTTTAGGGGTTCTATGGGTTTTAGAGGATTTTATGGGTTTTAGGGTCATTTATGGTTTTGTAGGGTTTTAAACCATTTTTAGGTTTTTAGGAGTTTTATATAGTTTTAGTTTTTAAAGATTTATAAGGATTTATCAAGGGATTTATTGATTTTAACATTTTTATGGTTTTTAGGGCATTAAATATTTTAATTGTTTTTTATAGTCTCTATGATGTTTTTTGGTTTGGAGGAATTTTTAGGGTTTTTTGTTTTTTTGGGTAGTTAGGGGATTTTAGTGTTTCTAGGTTTTTATTGATTTCTTATATTTTTTCATGTTTTTTGGTTTTTTATGTTTTTAGGGAATTTTGGGGTATTTTATGATTTTTATGGAATTTTAGGATTTTTACCAATTTTGAGGGATTTTGGAGTTTTTTTAGGGATTTTAGGGTTCTTTGTATTTTATTTGTTTTTATGGTTTTAATGTTTATAGTGTATTTTAACATTTTTAGGAGTTTAAAGTTTTTTTAGATATTTAAGTGGTTTTTAGTTTTTTATGGGGTTTATTGTTTTTTATGGGTTTAGGGGTCTTTATCATTTTTAGATGTTTTTGGGGTCCTTGTAGGGGGTTTTATGATTCTATCATGTTTTAGCTTGTTAGGGGGTTTAAGTATTTCAAAGTTAATAATTTTTTCTTAGGGTTTTTGGGGTTTTTGTCATTTTTTAGTTTTTAGGTATTTATAGATATTTTTTTTGGATTTTAATGGTGTTTAGGGTATTTAGATATTGTGAGGATTTTAGGGGTATTATGGAATTTAGGGATTTTAGGGTTTTTACTGGTTTTAGAATTTTAAATGTTTATAGGTCTTTAATACTTTCTAAGGGTTTTTTATGGTTTTAGGGGTTTTAAATTTTCTTATGGATTTTTTGTAATTTTATAAGATTTTATGGTTTTAGGGGTTTTATTGCTTATGAATGTTTTAGGGTTTTTAGCATTTTTAGGGTTTTAGGGATTTTTTTATGATTTTTTTTGTTTTTTAGGGTTTTATGTTTTTTTAGAAATTTTTATAATTTTTTGGGTGTTTATGTGTTCTAAGGGGTTTTAAGGTTTTTAATAGTTTTTTTATGGATTTTCTAGGTTTATTATGGTTTTTAGGGGTTTAAGGGTAATTAGTGTTTTTTTAGATTTTTAGGGGGTTTAACTGTTTTCTGGTTTTAAGGTTTCCTTAGGCTTTTTTCTGGGTTTTTATGGATTTTTTTTCATTTTTATAGATTTTTAGTACTTTCTTATGATTTTTATGGGTCTTAGGGGTTTTATGGATTTTTCGGGGTGTTGGGGTTTTTTTAGGTTTTTATATTTTTTATGATTTTAAGAATTTTTTAGGTTTCAGGAGTTTTACATGTTTTTATTTATTTTTATTTTTAACTATCTTCTAGGGTTTTAGGGTATTTTACATTTTTATTGATTTTTTGGGGGTTTGGGGGGTTTTATGGGTTTTATGGATTTTAGAGGTTTCAAAAGATTTATAGTTTTTTGGGGTTTTAGATTTTTTTTATGTTATTAGTGTTTTATGGTTTTTTGGTGTTCTTAGTTTTTCTATGGGTTTGATCTTTTTTTTATAGTTCTTATGATTTTTAATTGTTTTTACAGGTATTAGGTTTTTTGAGATTTTTATGGGTTTTATGGTTTTTAGAGGTTTTTGGGATTTTAGGGTATTTTTAGGGTTTTATATTTTTTATGTTTTTAGGGGTCTTATTTGTGTTTTGGTTTATAAGGATTACTTAGGTTTTAGGTGTTTTTAGGGTTTTTGTATTCTAAGATTATTTTAGTTATTTTTTATTTTCAGGGGTTTATTGATTTTGATGGGACATAGGGTTTTTTATGTGTTTGGGGGTTTTTCTGTTTTTTTATCATTTTTATGTCTTTCAGTTAAATTACGTGTTTTAAGGTTTTTATGATTTTCTTAGAGATTTTTAGGGTCTATGTTTTTTACATTATTAGATATTTTTTACGATTTTCACGGTTTTTATAGTTTTTAGGGTTTTTAGATATTTTGAGGGTTTTAGGGTTTTTAGGGATGTTATGGTTTGTTTGGTTTGTTACGGGTTTTTTTATTTTTTACATTTTTTAGGTTTTTAGTAATTTTTATGTTTTTATGTTTTTAGTGGTTTTTTTTTTCAGTTTTTAGTGGGTATTTATTGGTTCTATGGCATTTTGGAGATTTTTTTGAAGTTTTTATGGGTTTTAATTATAATTATGATTTTTCGGGTATTTTACAATTATTAGTTCTTTTAAGATATTTAGGGGTTTTCAAACTTGTTACCTTTTTAAGGTTTTCTTGGTGGCCTTCGCTTTTTTATGTATTGAAGTATTTTAGGTA
This sequence comes from Viscum album, assembly GCA_963277665.1. Classification (NCBI taxonomy): domain Eukaryota; kingdom Viridiplantae; phylum Streptophyta; class Magnoliopsida; order Santalales; family Viscaceae; genus Viscum; species Viscum album. The sequence goes on along the minus strand of OY728157.1, from coordinate 230,981,897 downwards.
TTTTTTCTATTTTTATTATTTTTAGGGATTTTAGGTATTTTCATGGGTTTTAGGGTTTTTATAATTCTTAGGTTTTTAGAAGTTTCTTTTATTTTTGGGTTTTAAGGTTTTTATGGGTTTTCATGGTTTTTATGTTTCTAAGGATATTTAGATTTTTTTGGATTTTTAGTGGTTTTAGGTGGTTTGGGGTTTTATGTGTTTTTTTATTTAGGATTTTTTAAATATTTTTAGGGGTTTCATGGTTTTTTAGAATTATAAAAGTTTTTAGGGTTTTAAAGGTTTTTTAGAGTTTTTAGTTTGTTTTTATGGATTTATGTGTTTTAGGGTTTTTTTAGGTGTTTAGGGTTTTCTATGGGTTTATGGGGTTTAGATTTATTTAGGGGTTTTAACCATTTTTAGTGACTTTAATTTTTTTGGGATTTTAAGTGTTTTTTTTAAATTTTATTTGTAGTTTTTAGAGTTTTATGTTTTTCTTTGTTGTAGGGGTTTTTATGGATATTGTAAATTTTTTTGGGTTTTAATGTTTTTAGGGATTTTTAATCCTTTTTAGGGTTTTTATGGTTTTTATGATTTTATATATTTTTTTGTTTTTATGGGTTTTATGTTTTTAGGTTTTTAAGGTTTTAATAGAGAATTTCAGGATTTTTTTGGGTTTTTTTGTTTTTAGGAATTTTTAGGTCTTTTTTAATTTTTTTACAGATTTTATTTCTTTTAGTAATTTTAATTGATTTAGGATATTTTTAGGGTTTTATGGTTTTATAGGGATTATTGGTTTTATGAGTTTTTAAGGGTTTATTTGGGTTATTTGGGTTTTCAAAGTTTCTAGGGGTTAAAATGGGGTTTAGTGTGATTTGTGTTTTTAGAATTTTTGTGTGTTTTAGTGTTTTTATGGTTTTTAGAGGTTTTTATGGGTTTTGGGGGTTTTGTTGATTTTAGGGTCTTTTAGGGGTATTTATTTTTTTAACATATTTAGGATTTTTAAGGGTTTAAAGTATTTTTAGGTTTTAAATGATTTTTAACATTTTTAATGTTTTTAGGGGTTTTTATGTTTTTAGGAATATTTTATGGGTTTTATGGTTTTTTAGGTTTTTTGGGATTTTAAAGGTTTTATGTATTTTAATTGATTTTTATGAATTTTATGATTTTATGTGTTTTAAGTTATTTTGGGATTTTTGAGTTCTTTTGATTTTTAGAGAATTTTATGTGTTTTTAGGGTTTTATGGATTTATTATTTGTTTTAAAACTTTTTATGATATTTTATCTTTTTTATGGATTTTGAGTGATTTTTACGATATTTATGTTTTTTATGGTTTTTAGAGATTTTGAGGGTTTTTGAGGTCACTATGGTTTTTTGGGTGTTTTAGGATTTTTTTTTATTTTTTAGGATTTGTAAGGATTTTTAGAGTTTTTCAATATGTTTATGGGTTTAAAGGGATTGTAATGTTTTTAGTGTTTTTTGCATCTTTATGGGTATTAAGGTATTAAGGAGTTTATTGTTTTATGAATTTTTATAGGTTTTAGGGTTTTTTTTGTTTTTAGAGTTTTATAGATTTTTTTATTGATTTTTAATGGTCATGAGTGTTTTTGAGTTTTTAAGGTATTATTAGGGTATTATTAGATTTTTAATGTATTTTAGGTATTTTTTGAATTTTAGGATTTTTATGGATTTTATTATTTTTTGGGATGTTGAGGGTTTTATGGGTTTTTAATATTTTAGAGTTTTTAGGGGTTTTCACATTTTTTATATCTTTATGGGTTTTAATTGTTTTTAGGTTTTTAAGTTTTTATTTGGTTTTTTATAGTTTTGGTGGTTTTTGTCATATTTATGAATTTTTAAGGATTTTTTACGATTTTTATTGTTGTAGGGGTCTTAGGGATTCTGTGGGGTTTTGGTATTTTTTTTGAGTTTTTAGAATTTTTATGGGTTTTTTTATGTTTTTTGAGTATTTTAGTGTTTATAGGTTTTTTATAGTTTTTTTTAACATTTTTAGATGTTTAAATGGAATTTAGAGTGTTGAGTAATTTCAGGGATTTTATGAGTTTTTAGTGGGTTTAAATGTTTTTTTAGGTTTTTAGGGTCTTTTAGGGGTTTCAACATTTTTTTTATATTTTTAAGGGTTTAAGTGTTTTTATGTTTTTATGGTTTTCATAGCGTTTTTCATGATTTTTACAATTTTTTACATTTTTATGGATTTTAAATCTTTTTAAGATAATTATAGTTTTTTGGGTTTTGGGATTTTTTGTTTTTCTTCATTTTATAGTTTTTTAGGGGTTTTAAGTGTTTTTAGTATTCTAATGGTTTCTTAGGGTTTTCTAGATTTTTGGGGTTTTTACACTTTTAGGTACTCTTATGGATTTTTTAATGATTTTTTAAGTTTTGTCTGATTTTAGGGATTTTGATTATTTTTTGGGTTTTTCTTGTTTTTAAGGTTTTTAGGGGGTTTTTAGTTTTTTTATGTTTTTATGGGTTTTTATAGTATTTAACATTTTCAGATGTTTCATGGTTTTTAAAATTTTTTAGGGTTTTATGGATTTTCATGAATTTTTCGGTTTTTTGGTTTTTTCAGTTTTTAGAGTCGTTTAGGGTTTTAGTGTTTTAAGCATTTTTTAGCTTTTTTGGGTTTTAAGTGTTTTCTATTTTCTAATATTTTTTAGTGGTTTTCAATGTTTTTAGGGGTTTTTATGTATTTTTAATGTTTCTTTAGGATTTATATGGGTTTAAATGTTTTAAGGGATTTTTTTTGTTTCTATGGATTTTAGGTTTTTAACACTTTTATGTTTTTAGGTATTTTGAGTGTTGTTAGTGTTTTCAGGTTTTGTTAGGGGTTTTAAGTGCTTTAGGGGCATTTTAAGTTTTTTTAGTATTTTTAGGAATTTTGAATGATTTTATTGTTTTAGTGTTTTATGTATTTTTAGGGTTTTAGGGTTCTTTTTTGTTTTTTGGGTTTTTTGAATTTTTAGGTGTTTTTTATTTTTTTAGTGGTTTTGAGGTGTTTATTGTTTTTAATGTTTTTAAGGGTTTCAAGTATTTTTAGGTTTATTAGTTTTTTAGTGAGTTTTTTATATTATTATTGGTTTATTGTGTTTTAATGTTTTTAGGGGTTTTAGGGTTTACACAGTCTTTTTGGGTTTTTAGTTTTCTTATGTTTTTTAGTAGTTTTAAGTGTTCTTAGTCCATTATGGTTTTTTATGTTTCTTCATGGTTCCTAGGGTTTTTATTTTTTAAATAATTTTGAGGGGTTTATTGGATTTTTATGGGGTTTTGTGTTTTAAATATTTTATGGGGTTTAAAGGTTTTGCAAGGGGGTTTCAGGATTTTTAGTGGTTTTTATGTTTTATAATATTTTTTGGAAGTTTTGTTTTGGATTTTTATAGTGTTTTAAAGGTTTTTATGCATTTAGGGGGTTTGCGGGGGGTGTTAGGGTTTTTAATGAGTTATTTGGGTTTTTTCATTTTGTAGGGTTTTATGGGTTTTTATATTTTTTAAAAAAATTTATTGTTTTATATGGTTTTAAGAGTTTTTAGTGGTTTTAGGGTTTTTATGGGTTTTTAGAGTTTTTAACGTTTTTATGGGCTTTTATGGTTATTGATATTTCTATGGACTTTTTGGGTTATTTTGGGTTTTAGCATTTTTTAGAATTTTAGAGATTTTAAGTGTTTTTTGGATTTTAATATTTTCTTAGAGGTTTTCATGTTTTTAGGGTTTTTTTTATTTTTAATAATTTTTAGTCCGTTTAGAATGGTTATGGGTTTTTAGAGTTTTTAAGTATTTTTAGGGGTTTTTGGGTTTTACAATAATTTGGGGATTTTATAATTTTTTTGGTATTCATGCTTTTTAAGTATTTTAGGTTTTTTCAGTTTCCTACGGTTTTTATGGATTTTAAGTCTTGAGATATTTTTATGTATTTTGAGGATTTTAATTTTTTTTTTGAGTTTTTTGGGATTTTGAAGGGTTTTAGGTTGGTTTAGGGTTTTTAGGGTTTTTTATGGGTTTTAGTTTTGTTTAGGGTATTTATGGTTTTTATGGATTTTTTTAGTTTTTTTTTGTGTTTTTTGTGGCATTAATGTTTTTAGATTTTTTTTAAAAATTAATTGGTTATGAATGGTATTTAAGTATTTTTCAATGTTTCTAGGGGTTTTAGGGGTTTTCAATGTTTTTTTGATGTTTTTAGGGTTTTTATGGTTTTTTGTTGTTTTTGTGTTTTTAGGGTTTTTAGAGAATTTAGGTTTTTATGGTGTTTAAGTTTTTTTGGATTTTAAGGTTTTATTATGATTTTTCAAGGGTTTTTTGGTTTTTTACCTTTTATGGATAGTTAGTGATTTTTAGGATATTTATGATTTTTAGGGTATTTAGGGATTTTGAGGGTTTTTTGGGTTTCTATGGTTTTTATTGCCTTTAGGTTTTTAGTGGTTTTATGTGAATTTAGTTTTTTTATGGTTTTCTTGGAGTATTTCATGGGTTTTAGGGTTCTTTAGGTTTTTATCATTTTTAAGCTTTTTTAGTATTTTTTTGGTTTGTTATGGTTTTTATAGATTTTCATAGTTTATTATCAGTTTTTTGAGTTTTTAAGGTTTTATATTTTTTTGGGGGTTTTAGGGGTCTTTTATGTTCTTTTAGGTTTTTTTTTATTAGAGTTCTTAAATATTTTTAGCGGTTTAAAGGGGTTTAGATTTTTTTAGTTGGTGGTTATGGTGTTTATGGGTTTCGAGGTTTTATTATGGTTTTAGGGTTTTTATGGGTTTTTAATTTTTCTGGTTTTTAATGTTTTTTTACTTATTTAATGGATTTTTGGGGTGTCAGTATTTTTTAGGAGTTTTATGAATTTTAGAATTTCAATAGTTTTTTATGATTTTCAGAGGGTTTTTTTGGATTTTTTAGTGTTTTTAGCATATTTATGTTTCTATAGATTTAAATTGATTTTTTTGTTTTTATCTATTTCTTAATGATTTTTAGGGATTTTAGGTTTATTATTTTATTATATATTTTTAGGTATTTTTTAGTATTTTTATGATTTTTAGGGTTTTTAGGTATTTGGAGGGGTTTGGGGGGTTTTAGACTATTTAGATTTTTAGGGTTTGTTTATATTTTTAGGGTATTTTTGTGGTTTTCAAGTTTTTATGGTTTTTTCAGTATATTAAATTTTTTAGGTGATGAAAGCAGTTTAATTTTTATTAGTGGTTTTAAGGGTTTTTTGGTTTTTTTTCAATTTTTTATGTTTTTTGGTTTTAGTGGTTTTAAGGTTTTTACAGCCTTTTAGGGGTTTTATCTTTTCTGGTTGTTTTTAACATTTTTACAGGTTTTAAGTGTTTTTAAGGTTTTATGTTTGTTTAAGATTTAATGGTTTTCTTAGGGGCTGTCGGGTTTATATGTTTTTTTACATTTTAGGGATTTTTATTGATTTTAAGGATTTTTTTTTGGGTTTTAGGGTTTTTAAGGATTTTAGTGGTTTTAGGGTTTCTAGGGTTGTTATCATTTTTATATATTTTGGTGGAATATATTTTTTTAGGTTTTTAAGGGTTTCTTATAGTTTTTCAGGGTTTTTAGGTTATTTTACATTTTTAGTGACTTTTAGAGCTTTTTTAGGATTTTTATGGGTTTTAGGGTTTTTAGAGATTTTTTAGGGTTTTTAGGATTCTTATAAGGTTTTTTCATTTTAGTGTGTTTTTTATTTTTTTACAGGATTAAAGGATTTTTAGGGTCTTTAAAATTTTTAATGGTTTAAATAATTTTGGGAATTTTTAGTGGTTTTAGGGTTTTTATGGGTTTTTAGGGTTTTCAATGATTTTTAGGGGTTTTTATGTTTTTAGGGGTTTTATGGTTTTTATAGTCTTTTTATCATTTTTAAGGGTTTAAACAATCTATTTGTTTTTAGGGGTTTCAGGTGTTTTAGGTTTTTATGTTTTTAGTGTTTTCTATGGTTTTAGGGTATCTTATATTTTTAAATATTTTTTATCATTTTTCATATTTATATGGTTTTTAGGGTTTTAGGGATTTCGGAGCATTTTTAGGGTTATTTAGGTTTTTAGTGTTTTTAGGGTTTTTTGAGATTTTAGGTATTTTGGGGTTATTATGTGATATTAGGTTTTTATGTTTTTCTTAATATTTTACATGGTTTTTTGGGGTTTTACGTTTTTATTGATTTTTAAAGATATTTTGTATTTTATTGGTTTTTATAGATTTTAGGGATTTGAAGTGTTTTTATGGTTTTTAAAGTTTTAGAGTTATTTTTTAGGGGTTTTATAGTTTTATGTATTTTTTTGGGTTTTAGTGGTTTTTTGAGTTTTTTAATGTTTTTAAATGTTTTTAATGATTTTAGGGTTTTAAATTGGTTTTAGTGTTTTTAGTGATTTTTTAGCGTGTTATGGGTTTTTACGGTTTATATTGTTTTAAGAGATTTTATGTTTTTAGTATTTTTTAAGGCCTTTTGAGTTATTTTTATTTTTAACAATTTTAATGATTTATTGTAGTTTTAGTGTTTTAGTTTTTTAAGGATTTCTTTGGGGTTTTCAGGTATCTTATGATTTATAAATTTTTTTAGATTTTTATGTAGTTTTTAGTATTTTATAGGTTTTTAGGGTTTTTTGTATTTTGAAATTTTTATGGTTTTAAGGGTTTTTTGTTTTCAATCATTTTTAGTGTTTTATGGATTTTGAGTGTTTTTAGGGTTTTAATTTTTCCCTTGGTTTTTCCATTTTTTTATGATTTTTTATGGATTTTTGGACTTTTGTAGGATATTAGTTTTTAGTGTTTTTGGGAATTTGATGAGTTTTAGAGGTTTTTACTTTTATTATGAGTTCATTATTAGTTTTTAGGGTTTTTGGGGTTTTTTTTGGGTTTTATGGTTTTTAGCATTTTAAGGTTTTTAGGGTTTTAGAGTGTTTTTAGAGATTTTAGTGGTTTTAGGGGTTTTATTGGGATTTCTTGTTTTTAATTTTTTAGTGGGTTTTATGTAATTTTTAGAGGATTTAGTATTATAGCATTTTCATGGGTATTAATTATGTTTATGAATTTCAGGTTTTCTTATGGGTGTTCATTCATCTTAGGGTTTTTATGTTTGTAAAGAAATATTGGGATTTTTTTAATTTATGGTTTTAAAAGGTTTTTTTTTATTTTTATCATTTTTTGTGTTTTTGGGATTTTTTTTTCATCTTATGGTCTTTTTTGGGGTTTTAAGAGTTTTTAGGTTTCCAAGTTTTCATAGAGTTTTTAAAAGGATTATGATTTTATTTTTTATTTATATTAATGTATTATTACTATTTTTATGGTTTTTTTAATTTTTAGATATTTTGAGGGTTTTTTAGGGTTTTGGGGTTTTGGGGGTTTTTATGTTTTTTGGGGGTTTTAGGGGTTTTTTTTAGTTTTTTAGGGTTTTAGGATTTTTTTAAGTATTTCAAAAAAAATTAAGAGTTTAAAGGGTTTTTAAAGTTATTATTGGGGTTACGGGGCTTTTAGGGGGGGTTTTGAGTTTTTTCTTGATTTTATGGGGTTTATGGTTTTTAGGGGGTTTAGTGACTTTTAAGGGGTTTTTGGTTTTTTGTCATTTTTACGGGATTTTAATTGATTTTAGGTTTTTAAGGACTTCAAATGGTTTTTTATATTTTTGGGGTTTTTACATTTATTGTGATTTTTATGGATTTTTTAGGATTTTTTGGTTTGTTAAGGTATTAAGAGATTTTGAGAGTTTTTAGGGGTTTTAGTGCTTTTAAGGTTTTTTGGGTTTTTAGTAATTTATTAGGTTTTTTAGAGTTTTTAAGTGTTTTTATGTTTCTTTGGATTTATTATGGGTTTCACAGATTTAATATTTTAGGGGGTTTTATGGATTTTTTGTATTTTTAAGATTTTTTTAATTTTTTAGAGTTTTTAGGAATTTTAAGTGTTTTACGGTTTTTAGGGTGTCAGGGTTTTTATGGTTTTTTGGGGTTTGATTTTTTTTTAATTTTTATAGTGTTTTAATTGGATTTTAGGTTTTTTAACATGTTTAGTGGTTTATATATTTTTTAGAGTTTTTATGGGGTTTTAGGGTCTTAATGGGATTTTAATGCTTTTAGGGGTTTTATGGTATTTAGGGTTTTTAGTGTTTTTAACATTTTTAAGTTTTTTAGTGTTTTAAGTATTTTTAGGGTATTATTTTTTTATGTATTTCAAGGTCTTTATGTTTTCTTATGTTATTAGGGACTATTATGTATTTTTTAGTATTTTCAAGGTTTTTAGGTTGTTTTGGGATTTTGAGGTGTTTTATGATATTAAGTGTTTTTAGATGTTTAGGTTGGTCATATGTTTTTAGGATTTTATGGTTTTTATGGTTTTTCTCTGGTATTTTAGGGGTTTAATTTTTTTCGGGATATTATGGATTTTCATGATTTTTATGGTTTTTTTCATTTTCAAGGATTTTGAGGTTTTTTCCGATTTAGTAGGGTTTTTATTGTTTTTAGGGTCATTGGGGTTTTGGAGGTTTTATAGGCTTTAGAGTTTTTTTTAAAATTTTATGGGTTTAAATTGTATTTATATGTATTAGTGGTTATAGGTTTTTTATGGGGTTTTAGTGTTTTTTGTGTTTTTTGGGGTTTTATGGTTTTTAAGAGTTTTGGGGGTTTTAGGGTGTTTAGGGTTTTACACTTTTTAGGGATTTTATGCGTTTGAAGTGTTTTTAAGTTAATACGTATTTCTTAGGGATTTTTAGGTTGTTTATGGTTGTTTATGTTTTTAGAAATCTTTTAGTATTTTTAGTATTTTTATGGTTTCCATAGATTTTAAGGATTTTTAGGGTTCTTATGGTGTTTAGGGTTTTTACACGTTTATAGTTTCTTTTCGGGTTTTATGTGTTTCAAATTGTTTATTCTTTTCTTATAGGTTTTAGGGTTTTATGGTTTTTATATTTTTAGGTATTTTAAGGTATTTTTTTGTTTTTTATGATTTTTAGGGTTATTAGAGATTTTGAGGGATTTTATGGTATTTAGGTTTATTTAGGGTTTTAATAGATTTTTTGGGTTTTATTGTTTTTTTATTTTTTAGGAATTTTATCGTTTTTAGAGTTTTATTAACATTTTTATGGGTTTTAATGGGTTCTTATAGTTTATAGTGGGTTTTATGAGTTTAAGGGTTTAAAGGGGTTTTTAGTTTTTTTAGTATTTTTTAGGGTTTTAGGGGTTTTATGTGTTTTTTATATTTTTAAGATATTTTTAAGTGGTTTAAAAGGTCGTTAGGTTCTATAAATTTAATGTATTTTAGGTATTTTTTAAGGATATTTATGATTTTCAGGGATTTCAAAGGATTTTATTGATTTTTAGGGTTTTCTTGATTTATGGTGTTTGAGGATTGTTTTTTTGATTTTTATTAGTTTTATAAATTTCAAGAGTTTTTAAATTTATTTATGGATTTAATGTTTTTAGAGTTATTAGTGGGTTTTTAGGGTTTTATGGATTTTAGGATTTCATTTTATGGTTTTAGGGGATTTAGGATTTTTACAGTCTTCAAGGGTTTTCAGTGTTTCTTTTTTCTTTTAGGGGTTATAATTGTTTTATTTTTTTGAAGGTTTTATTATGATTTTTATGGCTATAGGTTTTTTTATATTTTTAGTGGTTTAAGAGATTTTATGGATTTTTATGGTTTTGGTGTTTTTAGGGATTTTTAGGGTTTTATGGGTTTTTAGTGCTTTGAGTATTTAGGGTTTTTAGGGGTTTTGGAATTTTTAGGTTATTTAGGGGTTTTATGTGCATTTAGTTTTTTAAGGAGTTCTTATGGATCTTCGGAGTTTTTTTTGTTTTTTATGTTTTTAGCGATTTTTAGGGATTTTTTAGTATTTTTATTTTTTATGGTTTTTAGGTATTTTGAGGGTTTTAGGGTTTTTCGGGTTTATATGGTTTTTATAGGTTCATAGGTTTTTTTAGTTTTTAGGATTTTAAATGTTTTTAATGTTTTTTAGCATTTTTCTTTATTTAAATGGTGTTTATAGTTTTAAGTGGTTTGGAGGACTTTTATGTGTTTTTAGGGTTTTAAGGTGTTTTTATGGTCTTTATGGGTTTTTGGGTTGTTAAAGGTTTTTAGTGTTTTTAGGTGCTTTAGGGGTTCTAATTATTTTTAGGTTTTATGTTTTTATAGGTTTTCCTAGTTTTCGGGTTTTTATTTTTCTAGTGATTTTTACGAATTTTTTTAATTTTAATGATTTTTAGTGTTTTTAGTGATTTTGATGTATTTTAGTGTATTTTAGGGTGATTATTACTTTTAGGTTTTTAAGGATTTTATGTGTTTTTAGGATTTAAAGGTTTTTATAGAGTTTTTTCGTGGTTTTAGTGTTTTTATATATTTTTATATCTTTTTAAACATTTTAATAGTTTTTAGTGTTTTTAGGGTTATTGATGGTTTAAATGGATTTTATGGTTTTAGGGTTTTATGGATATTTGGGCTTTATAATTTATTTATGGTTTTAAGGTTTTTTATGTTTTTTATCATTTTTACGGGGTTTTATGGGATTTTGGTTTTTAGAGTTTCTTGGATTTTAGGGGTTCAAAGTATTTATAGGTTTTTATGGTTTTCATAGGGTTTTCTATGATCTTACTTTTTTTTATGTATTTAGGGATTTTAGAGATTTTTTTTATAATTTTTTCATTTTTATGGTTTTTAGAGATTTTGATGGTTTTTATCCTCTTTTTTGTTTTTAGGAGTTTTATGTGTATCCACTTTTTTATGGTTTTGTGGAGTTTTTAATGGGTTCTTTGGTTTATATGTTTTTTGGGATTTTGAGAATTTTTATGGTTTTTAGGGTCTAGATATTTTGAGGGGTTTGAGTGATTTTTAGTGTTTTAGGTGATTTTATGATTTTGTTTTTTGGATTTTTTGAGTTTTTGAGTTTTTAGGGAAAGGAAGAAGCTAGGCTAGGCTATTCATAACCCCCCCCCCCCCCCCCCCAAAAAAAATTGTTAGAAAAAAGACATCACACACAAGGGACGGGTGGAGTCGATTGACCCACACCCAAAAACCCTAAACAACCCCAAAAAACAAAAACCCCAAAAAAAGAAACCATAGAAAGAGGACACCAATAGTACTAAGACGGAAGACCGCATCATCATCACCTCCCATCCAATCACCAACCAGCGTCCAGCAGCTCAGCTCCCAGCATCCAACACCTCCTAGAAAATCATCTCCCATCTATTCAAAATTTATTTTCGAGCATTGAGAAACGCAAAAAAAATTCCTTACCACCTCCCAGCCAAGCAGCAACCAACATCTAGTCACACCCTTTCTCGCATCCAACACCTCCTCACCAAGTAGATCCACTTCCAGCAACACAGAACCACCAGCACCAAACACATAGAGATCAGCTTCATCACATCCCATCCAATAATCAAGAAGTATCCAACACCACAGTTTCTGACAACCCAGACCACCTCCATCACCTCCTATACAATCACCCACAAAAAACCAATATCTTGCATCGACACACACCAATTGCCGCAGCGATATCAAAAAAATCAAACAATGAAAAACAACCTGGACCAGAAACTAAATTAAAATACCCCATCTAGATGTAAAGCATATCCAACGAAGCATGCCACCAGAGAAATGGTCCATGATAGAAAATCATGCATGAACACAAAGAGTAGTAGAAATCAAAGTCCATAAGCCACCAGTAAACTAGAAACCGAGATAAATTTCACAATCAACACCGTAAAAGTGAAAATATACCAGATTGGAAGTATCATTGGAGAAGAAGCAATTGGACAGAACCGCGGTAGAAAATTAGAAGTGGAGAATGACTATCGATGAGGCCAAACCCACTCTGTAGTTGTAATCATCTTCACCGCTAAAACCCTCGACGTAACTAACCCGTCTGTGGAAACCCAGACTCTATAAACTCGATTTTGATCTGTGGATAATGTTTTACAGGGTTTTCAAACTATGAGAAACACCCAATGAACCATTGTATTTGTGACCTACACCAATTCCCACCACCCACAGGCTGAGTTTCAAGAAAAACATTTCCCAAAGAAAGCCAAGCCAAGGGCTGTGTTGAAGACTCCCAAGAAAAAATCACCACCAAAGAGTTGTCTACGTTTTCACTTGTTGAAATGGTCTAATCCAAAACCACAGAAAAATGAACAACCTCCATAACCACCAATTCCCAAAAGACACTGACAAATAAGCCATGGCCATCATGGATCTGAAGACTAGGGCCCAGGAAAATACACCACTATAGAAAGTCGAAGTTGTAGAAGGAAGGAAACCACTGCCGCCTTCGATCTGTTGAGTGATTCCAAATCACATTGCTACCAAAAATAGATAAGGGGTGAAGATCCATTTCCTATTCCCCTAGAAGAATACAGGGGAAAACCTAGAAGACACATCATGTGATAGAGAGATCCAGGGGAGTACGATGCCATCCATTCGGGGATTCAATCATTTGAGTTTTTAGATGTTTAATGGTTTGTTATACATTTTAATGTTTTTAAGGATTTAAAGGGGTTATTATAGTTTTTTAGTGTTCTTTTTGAAATTCATGGGTTTTAAATGGTTTTTAAGGTTTTCTATGGGTTTTATAGTTTTTATCTTTTTTTAGGTTTTTTGGGGTATTAAGTGTTTTGGGTTTGTAATGTTTTTTTGTGTTTCATGGTTTTTATGGGTATTATATTTTTGGTATTCACAAGGAATTTTAGGACTTTTATGGGTTTTTAGAGTTATTATGGATTTTGAGGGATTTTAGGGTTTTTATGTGTTTTTTGGTTTTTATGGGTTTTTGAGTTTTTTTCTAGGTTTTAATGGTTTATAGAGATTAATAATGTTTATATGGATTTAAATGGGATTTATAGTATTTAGTTGTTTTTAGGGTTATTATGGGTTTCAATGTTATTCTGGTTTTAGTGGTTTTAATATTTTTATTGTATTTTTTAGTGTTAGTGTATTTTAGGGTTTTTTGATTTTTTTTGTTTTTTATGGATTTTAAGTGTTATTGGGTCTTTATGTTTTTAGGGGTTTTCATGGGTTTTCTGTTTTTTTACATTTTAGGGATTCTTTGGGATTTTTATTATTTTTATGGTCCTTTACAGTTTTTAGTGATTATGAGGGGTTTGAAGATATTTTTGGGGTTTAAGTTTTTTTATCAATTTTATTGTATTTTAGGTTTTAAGTGGTATTAAGTTATTTTAGAGTTTTAAGGTTTTCTTATTAGTTTTAAATTTTTAGGGTTTTCCATGATTTTATTGATTATTAGGGTGTTCTTCGATTTTATAGTATTTTTGAATATTATGGATTTTGTGGGTTTTTTCATTTTTGTATTTTTATGGTTTTTGTGAAATTTTAGTATATTTTTTATTTTTTAGAATTTTAGGTTTTTATGTTGTTTAGAGTTTTTAATGTTTTTTGGGGATTAAAGGGGTTTTAGATTTTTTTAGTGGTTTTTTCATCTTTTTATTGATTTTTACAGTTTTTGATTTTTTTGGTTTTTTGGGTTTTAAGTGATTGTTTGGGGGTTTTAGGGTTTTTAGAATCTTTTATATTTATAGGGGATTAAAGTGTTTTTAGGTTTTTATGGTTTTTAGGGGTTTTAGGGTTTTATAGTATTTACGATTTTATTTATTTTAAGGGTTTATAGGATTTTCATGGTTTTAAATGTTTTTATGGGTTTTTAGGGATTTATAAGGTTTTTAGTTTTGTATGGTTTCGTAGAATTTTTAAGGTTTTTATAAGTTCAATGTGTTTTTAAGTTTTTATTGTTTCATTAGCGGTTTTCATCGTCTTTAGGGTTTATTTTTTAGGGTTTTCATGTATTTTGCAGGATTCACTACTAGAATAATCGGCTTTAAAGCCCCCCGGACACTAGATACTGCCTTTGGCAGTCGTTGTTGGTGGCCTAGAGCGACCGCCTCTAGCGGTCGCTGGGTTTCGCAAAAAAAATCGGGGAGGCTCCAGCGCACACCCCCTCCCCCCGCCCCTCCTCTCATGAAACCTTATTGCGCCACCTCGCCCTTGCCACCCTCCCCCATCGCCCTCGTCGCCCTCCACCCCTCGCCACCCGCGTCTCCCTCCGCCCTCCACCCTTGTCCGCCACCGCCGTCTGTCTGCCCTCCGCCCTCCATCCCCTCCGGCATCTACCCTCCGGCTGGTCTCCAACCTCTGGCCTCCGCCGTCCAGCCTCCGCCCTCTACCCACTCGGCCCTCCGGCCCCTCGGCCCCCGCCCCCTCGTTGCTCGTCCCCCGTCCCCTCACCACCCTACACTCTGGCTCCCCGCCACCCCCATCCCCTCCCTCTTCATCCCCCTCCCTCATCACACCGCCTCAACCCATCCCCTCCCATGATTCACCACCACCGCCCAGTCCCCTCCCTCCTTGCACAGTTGCTACTCATCCCCTCGGCATTGTCACCCTCCAATATCCTTTGTCCTCGGTCCCCTCCCTTGTCGTCCCACCCTCACTGCACCATCGCCACCTCACTGCTACCGCCGCTGCCCGTCCCCTCCCTCGCTGCAACACCTCCAGCTCTGGCTCCCCTCTGCTGCCTCTCCTCTCCCTCGCAGCACCGCCTTCGGCTCCCCTCCCTTCAAGGTTTGTAGTGCAACCAGGTATGACATGAGATTTCACTTACATTCCATTATATATTCTCTTGTTTATTATTCAGAGATATAATTTGATTATTTTATCAATGGTCCACAAACAATTTATTAGTATTTATTTTAAATATTATTTATTTGGAAAATTCATATGTAATAAGTCTCATGTAAATGTTTGTTATACAAATATAATTATGGATAAGATTTGGATTGATCTTCCAAATTGAACGTCCAGAGAATATTTAAATGGAATTATGCAGTTTATTAACTTCACCAGAGGATTATAAAGTGACTATATTAGTTGTCCATGTAGAAAATTTGCTAACATATATCAATTCACAAAAGATACTATGAGGGCACACCTATTCTTAAATAGATTTCTGAAAAATCATAAGAGGTGGACTCTTCATGGAGAAGAATATGTTCGTTGTCCAAATATGGATGCAGTTAAAATGGATGTTGATGCAAGGATGAATGATCCAATGCATGAAATTCTTAATGAAATGGTATGTGGGTTGGATCCTGAAGGCATCGCCATCTAGAATCTTGAGACCGGTGAGATAAATCATCTCTCTGGTTCATATCATGATTTGAGGAGGTTTTATGAAGCACTTGATGATGCAAAAACAGAATTATATCATGAATTTACTTCTTACAATAAATTGTTGTTTATCATGGAGTTGTTGCATTTGAAGAGGTTGAATCGGTGTTCAGACACAAAATTCTACATGCTATTAGTGTTATTGAAAAAGGTTCTTCCTATTAATGCTATGATTCCCGAGTCGTATTACTATTCTCGCAAGTTGAAAGAGAACTTAGGTTTTACTTCTCAGACCATAGAAGCATGTGCCAACAACTGTATGTTGTTTTGAAAGAAAACTGACCATTTGGATATTTGTATGATTTGTGGTGCTTCCAGGTGGAAGGAGAACATGGGAAATAAGAATCATCAAAGTCTGGTTGCATTATCGGGGAAACCGATTTTCATAAAGAAAATGCATTACTTTCCCCTTAAACCAAGGTTGAAAAGAATTTTTAAGTCATCTAATGTTTCTAATTTAATGAGATGGTATGTATAAAGAGTTCATGAAAGTGATATGTTAACCCACCTAGAAGACTGTCATGCATGGAAGGATTTTGATAAGATACATCTTGACCTTTATAAAGTTGTTTGTAATGTCCAATTGGGGTTGGTAGCAGATGGTTTCAATCCGTTCAAGTCTATGGTTGGTGCAACTCATAATACAAGGCCCATGGTGTTGGTTCTGTATAATCATCCTTCGTGGCTTTGTACGAAGCAACAATTTATATTACCTTCCACTCTTATTGATGGACCTAGATGTCTAGGGGTTAAGATTGATGTTTACCTTCAGCCATTGATTGATGAGTTGAATGAATTTTGGGGCGATGGTGTGATGACTTATGACTGTGAAACGAATGAAATTTTCAAACTGCAGGCTACTTTATTGTGGAAAATCAATGACTTCTCGGCTTATGTAAATTTATTAGGCTAGAGTACTAAAGGGGAATTTTCTTTCCCTTTTTCCAATAAATGTAAAAAAAAATTACTGCTTAAACATTCCAAAAAATGGTCATACATGGGTCACAGACATTTTGTTCCCCCTCAAAACAAGTTCAGAAGAGATAGAGTGGTATTTGATGGTTCTAGAGTGTTTACCCAGCACCAAAGAGCATGACAGGAGTCGAAATGTTATCGCTGATTGAGGAAGAAAACATCTGCACAATATATGAAATTTAGGATTTGGTGGCTCATCCAGTACGTAATATTTATGCTGTGGGTAGGCAGTGCTATCATAATTGGAAAAAGAAAACTATTTTTTATAGTCTTCCATATTGGAAAACTAACATGCTTAGGCATAATTTGGATGTCATGCACATTGAAAAAAAATTGTGATAACATATTGTGGGCCATTTTAGGTGTCAGTGGAAAATCAAAGGACCATGTAAATGCACGTCGTGATTTGGAAGAAATGGGTTTAAGGAAACAATTTCATTTACAGTAAGTTGAGGGAAACAAGGCATATATTCCCGCGGCATATAATACGATGACTACAATGGAGAAAGATACATTTCATTCAATTTTGATGATGCTCAAGGTTCCTGATTGTTACTCTTCTAATATTTCAAAGTGTGTGAATCTGACGAGCAGGACATTTCTAGGGTTGAAAATTCATGAAAATGACATACTACTTAAGCAGTTGATTCCAATCACAATTTGTGATTGTTTATCCCCCAATTTTGATCAGCCATTGTTTGACATGAGTAATTTTTTAAACATCTTTTTTTAAGAAATCAACTAATGAGGGATTTAAAAAGTCTGCAGGACCGAATTGTATTTATGCTTTTTCACTTTGAATAACTATTTTCCCCCACATTTTTCTATTTTATGGTCCACATCACAGTACATCTAACTGATGAAGTAATGGTTGATGGTCCAGTGCAATTCAAGTGGATGTATCCAATTGAGCGGTATTTTAGTACATTGAAACGATTTGTACGCAACAGAGCTCATTCGGAGGCATCAATAGACAATGGTTATTTGATGGATGAGTGTACTACTTTTTGTGTTGAATATATTACGGATGTTGAAAAAAAATTAGATAAGCCCTCTTGGATTCATGATGGTCCATTTGGAGAAGGAACCATATTTGATATGGACAACATCGAGTGTATACAAGCGCATCGATATATCTTGTTCAATACTCTATCAGTTCCACCATTAATGCAGTAAGTGCCTTAGCACTTTTATTTTTTAACTTTTACATGTTTTTTTTTGCATAAGATGATCATTTAAACATTTCATTATCATTTTCAGGAAACACATTAATGAGATAAAATAAGAGATGTATCCTGTGACTGAGTATCAAATTCAACAATCTCATTATGAATAATTGCATGATTGGATCAAGGATTATGTATTTATAAATTTATTTTCATTATGAGTGATGTATTATACTAATTTATTTCTGCAGAAATAATTATTGAATTCAATGAATTATGTAGGTTCATAAGATGAAGGAGTTAGGGGACCCTGCACTAACAGAAGAATTTATCCAACTAGTTGAGGGTCCATCTATAATGGCTCATCGTTATAAAGATATAGATTCTAAGGGATTTTGATTTCGCATTAAGGATTTTGATGACAAATGAGCAACACAAAACAGTGGCATCGGTTGTCCATTCGTCGGTTCTATTTATTACTATGTTCAATTGATATACATCATTGAATTTTTATACACACATGGGTTGAAGTACATATTGTTAAAGTGTAATTGGGTTGATCCAGTGCGTAGATGTAAATTCGGTCAATATCAGTTTTCATTGGTGAATTTTAACTATATGTTATATAGAAATGAATGAGCTGATAATGAACCTTTTATTTTGACATCACAAGCAGAACAAGTATTCTTCGTTACTTTGCCTTCAAATCCAAGTTGGCAAGTTGTTTTCAAAATTTCCCAGTGAGGAGTGTTTTTATTTAAACAAGATGAACATGAGACTATTCTATTTTTTTTCCAACAGCTTGATCAACATATTGTAGTTCAACGTGATGAAGATATGTATTATTTCAGAGTGGTCGTTGAAGGAGAAACGGTCGATTTTCATGCTTAATGAAAGGTATAATTGTTTTCCCGCTATTTAGTATTGAATGTCATAGGATATCATAAATTATCTATCCATTTTAAAAATACTTGTATGTTTTAATCGTCACTTTTAGAAGTTTATTCATTTATAAATATTTAGGGTGATTTATCTTTTGGTATCTTCATGTAATTATTGGTGTATCATCCCATTGAGGTATTCGTTATTTGGTTCTTGTGTTGCTTGAATTTTTATTAATTCAATCTCAAATTTGGCTATGCATTGATTGGTTTTGTACATAATTTTTATATCTGTTTTGTTAATTTTATGATTTTTTTAAAATTCATTCAAAACCAATTATTCAATCACTTATTTTTTGATTAGAAACTCTGAAAGTTTTATTTTCTAAAAAACAATCCAATTTATCTTTTGGACACTTTTTATAGTCCTCTTAATAATGTTTTCTATGACTGTAGGCATGTCAGGGGAAGAGACAATAGATCCACATCATCCATCTGAACCATCTACGTCTCAGGGTCGAGGTATGTTTGAATGTCATTGTTTCTTTTTTTTTATGTAATTTATAAACATATATATTTATATATATAACAACTATCAAATTATATATTAAATTGTTTTCAACACGATCAGAGTTGACTACTTCTTCCTCTCACAAGAGAGGCCCCAGTTGTGGAATTTAATCATGGAATTCCGATACGATGTTTGATGTTTCCATTGATGAGGTATTTATTACTTTGGGACTGAATTCCCCTACATTTATTTGTCTGGTGGGTCACATCCTACGTGACCCACACATATTTCCATTGACAATACGGGACTCGGCTTCTATCCCTCAGGACATATTAGATCGTGTTTTGAGTGATGTTCAGGTAAGAATACCATTTTACATTATTCCCTATGTATAAACAATACTAACATATGTGAGTTATTTCTTTAATAGAAAAATTTGAAAGTATGCCCAGATGAGATTTGGCCCGTGTGTATGAGAAAATGCTGTAATATGTGGATAGATTTTAAAGGCAAAGTCAAGAGGGACCATTGGGTATGAAATGTGGGTGCCCCAGACATTCTGGAGAATGTCCCAAGAGGTGTCCTCCCAGCTCAGTGGCATGACTTAGTAGCATATTGGTTTACTGAGGGTGTTGTGGTTTGTATATTTATTTTGGTATATATATTTTAAAAAATGTTTGATTTGATCGACATTTGAATTATTGAATATAGGAGGTGTCAACATGCCATTCTGAGAATCGAGCGTTGTAAGGACCACCTCACAGGCTCGGGACTTGTCACGTGTCTCAGATCCAACATGAGGTATTTATTATTCATTTTTGAATTTATTAATTAATATGGTTATGTGTTTATATTCTATTCATATACAATTACGGGAGAAAGGTGCACCGACTGATAAAAGTTCGGTGTGGATGAGGACTCGTGATCGAAATGATGCAGAGGTTGCAGCATTGATAGTAAGTGCTTCTACTCCTTACCAATACTTACATAAATCTGTATATTATTATATATATGTATATATATTTAAATATTTCACAGGATCAATTTGAAGCTGAGTTAGAACAACTGCCAGAGGACCATCGACAGCTTCCCATGCGAAGGGATGAGATCTCTCATCGCAGTATTGGTCAGTACGGGCTTGGATATAGTTTGACCTATGGAATAGGGATTCTTTGTTCTGTAGTATCACGTATTGCGGTTGTCGGTCCTGCTGTAACTCATATGACACAACAATTGTCAGATTTCGAGGAATGGTTGCACACTTCCGAGGAGGTAAATGCGCAATTGATTCATGAGGTTAGAGCACTGTGGGAATATGTGCGTCTAGGGGATGGTGCAGGGGATCATACAATGCAGGTTTATGCCATATTTATTTATATAATTTATATTATTTTTGTTATGAAAATATTCATAATTTTTATTTGTTTTAGGCCCCTTGGCCAATCGGATGGAGGTAGCATTCATGACCATGCATGAAGCGTCATATTCATAAGGTGTGTTTTGTTTTTTTATTAGTGGGGGTTGTTATTGATGTTTAAGTTGCGTTTTTAGTGAGATTATTTGAGATTTGGGGGTATCATGTGTGTTTTGGCCTGATGCAATGTTTTTGTGCACAAATTGAGAATTAACCATGAAACTGATTAATGATTTGGATATTTTTAGTTCATTTAATTCTTTAATATTTTCAATTGCATGTTCTGTAATAGTTTTGACAAAACCATGTGATTTCTAATATTAACCATGAAACTTTTTTTTGGTGACTGAGCTCAGTTTCACATTTTTTAGGTCCCGGACAGTCCCCCCACACCCCAGAAATCCCCCCCCCCCCCGGCACCCCTCACAGCCCTCCCCGCACCCCAAACATCCCTCCTCGCACCCAGGACAGCCCTCCCGCACCCCGAACAACACCCCTCGCCCCCGGACAGCCCGCCCCGCCCCCGAACAGCCCTCCCCGCCCCCCGGACAACACCACCCCCCCACACACACACCCCAAGAATCTCTCCCCGCACCCCGGACAGCCCTCCCTCACCCCGGGAGAGCCCCCAGCCTCCAGAAAGCCCTCCCTGCCCCTAGACAGCACCCCTGACCCCCCCCCCCCCCGCACCCCGGACATCTCACCACACCCCAGAAATCCCCCCCCCCCCACCCTCGAACTTCCTTCCCCACCCTCAGTGTGAATTGTGAAATGGTCAGGCAGATGGCACGTCAATCGGGGCGTCGTTTGACCGCGGTGACCGGAAACGCATTTCCAGAGTCATAAAACACCGAAATAGCATCTAACGGTCGAATTCAAAGCAAACATGCTCAAAATTACTTGAAATCACACGAAAACAATAGAAATATTATTTTTGACATATAGGAGGAGACGAAACGCATATCAGACATGCGTTGTGTGCAGTACGACCGAATATGTCATTTTCAGCAATTCGATGCGCTCTAAAATGGTGCGTTGGGAGGTCAAAACCAGACGAACGACCTCAGAATGCCATGAAATCATAATACAACAACCATTGTGTGAATTTTAAAATGGTCGGGCATAAAACACGTCAATCGGGTGTGCCGTTTGGCCACAGTGACCGAAACAGCATTTTCGGAGGCATAAAACACCAAAACGGTGTCTAATGGTCGAATTCAAAGAAAACATGCTCAGAATGACTTGAAATCACACGAAAACCATAGTAATATTATTCGTGACATGTAGGAGGAGAGGGCACACCCATCGGACATGCGTTGTGCACGGGACGACCAAATATGTTGTTTTCAGCAGTTCGGCGCGCTCTAAAAGGGCACATTGGGTGATCAAAACTAGACGAATGACCTCGGAATGCAATTAAGTCATAAAAAAACAACCGCGGGGTAAATTTTGAAATTTCTAGGTAGACGGTACGTCAATCGGGGGTGTCGTTTGACCGCAGTGACCGGAACCGCATTTCCAGAGGCATAAAACACAGAAACGGCGTCTAATAGTCAAATTCAGAGAAAACATGCTCATAATGACTTAAAATCAATAAAAAACAATAGGAATTTTATTCTTTACATGTATGAGGATATGACATGAACATTAGACATGTGGTGTGCATGGTACGACCAAATATGTCATTTTCAGTAGTTCGGTTCGCTCTAAAAGTGCGCGTTGGGAGGTCAAAACCAGCCGAACGACCTCGTAATTCCATGAAATCATACGAAAACAACCATGGTGTGAATTTTAAAATGATAAAATAAACGAAAAGTCAATCGTAGGTGTTGTTTGACCACGGTGACCAAAAACGCATTTCCGGAGTCATGAAACACAAAAACGACGTCTAACAGTCAAATAATGAGAAAACGTGCTCAGAATGACTTGAAATCGCATGAAAACAATAGGAATATTATTTTTGACATGTAGGAGGAGACAGAACGCCCATCGAACATGTGGTGTGTGCGGTATTACCGAATATGTCATTTTTAGCAGTTCGACGCGCACTAAAAGGGCACGTTGGGTGGTTAAAACCAGCCAAACGACCACAGAATTCCATGAAATCATACGAAAAAAGCCTTGGTGTGAATTTTGAAAATGTTTGGGTAGACAGAATGTCAATCGGGGGTGTCATTTGACCATGTTGACCGGAAACACATTTCTGAAGTCATAAAACACCGAAACGACGTCTAACGATCGAATTCAGAGAAAATGTGCTCAGAATTATTTTAAATCACATGAAAACAATATTAATATTATTCGTGACATGTAGGAGGAGACAAAACACCATAGGACATGTAGTGTGCGTGGTACGACCGAATAAGTCCTTTTAAGCAGTTCGCCGCACACTAAAATGGTGCGTTGGGTGGTCAAAACTAGTCGAACGACCTCAGAATGCCATGAAATCATACGACACCAACTGTGGTGTGAATTTTGAAATGGTCAGGTAGACGGCATGTCAATCGGGGGTGTCGTTTGACCGCGATGACCGAAAACTCATTTCCGAAGTCACAAAACACCGAAACGGAATCTAACAGTCGAATTCTGAGAAAACATGCTCAGAATTACTTGAAATCACACAAAAACAATAGGAATAATATTAGTGACATGTAAAAGGTGATGGAACTCCAATCAGATGTGTGGTGTGCGTGGTGTGACCAAATATGCCATTTTTAGTAGTTCAATGTGCTCTAAAAGGCGTGTTGGGTGGTCAAAAGCAGCCGAATGACTGCAGAATGCCATGAAATCATACGAAAAAATTCGTGGTCTGAATTTTGAAATGGATGGGAAAACTACATAACAATCGGGGGGGTTGTTTGACCGTCGTGACATGAAATGCATTTCTGAAGTCATAAAACACCGAAACAGCTTCTAACGATCGAATTCAGAGGAAACATGCTCATAATGACTTGATATCACACGAAAAAAATATGAATATTATTCGTGACATGTAGGAGGTGATGGTAAACCCATAGGACATGCGGTTTGCGTGGTCCGACCGAATATGTCGTTTTTAGCAGTCCGGCGCATTCTAAAAGGGCGCGTTGGGTTGTCAAAAATAGAAAAATGACCTCGGAATTCCATGAAATCATATGAAAACAACCGTGGTGTGAATTTTGAAATGGTCAGGTAGAAGACATGTCAATTGGGGGTTTTTTTGACCGCGGTTACCAGAAACGAATTTCCGGAGGCACAAAACGTCAATATGGCATCTAATAGTTGAATTCAGAGAAAACGTGCCCATAATGACTTGAAATCACAATAAAATAATAGGATTATTATTCGTGACATGTAGGAGGAGACAAAATGCCCATTGGACATGCGGTGTACGTGGTACGACCGAATATGTCGTTTTCAACAGTTCAGTGTGCTCTAAAAGGGAACATTGGGTGGTCAAAACCAACCAAACAACCTCAAATTTCCATGAAATCATACAAAAACAACCGTGGTGTAAATTTGGACATGGTTGGGAAAGAGGCATGTCAATCTGGGTTTTTGTTTTACCGCGGTGACTAGAAATGCATTTCTTGAGTCATAAAACGCCAAAACAGTGTTTAATGGTCGAATTCAGAGAAAACATGCTCATAAAGACTTGAAATCACAAGAAAAAAATAGGAATATTATTCATGAAATGTAGGAGGAGACGGCACACCCATCATACATGTGGTGTGCACGGTACGACGGAATATGTCGTTTTCAGCAGTTCAGCGCACTCTAAAAGGGCGGGTTGGGTGGTCAAAACCTGTTCAACGATCACAGAATTCTATGAAATCAAATGACAACGACCGTGGTGAGAATTATAAAATGTTTGGGTAGATTGCACATCAATTGAGGGTGTCGTTTGAATGTGGTGACCGGAAATTCATTTCCAGAGTTATAAAACACCGAAATGGTGTCTAATGGTCGAATTCAGAGAAAATATTCTCAGAACGACTTTAAATCACACAAAAACAATAAGAATATTATTCTTGAAATGTAGGAGGAGACAACACAACCATCGGTCTTGAAGTGTGCATGGTACAACTGAATATGTTATTTTCAACTATTCGACGCACTCTAAAAGGGTGCGTTGGGTGGTAAAAACCAACCGAATGACCTCGTAATTCCATGAAATCATATGACAACAACCGTAGTGTAAATTGTGAAATGGCCGAGTAGACAGAACATCAATTGGGTGTGTCATTTTACTGCGGTGACCGGAAACACATTTCTGGAGGCACAAAACACCAAAATGGTGTCTGACGGTCGAATTCAGAAAAAACATGCTCATAATGACTTGAAATAACACGAAAATAATAGGAATATTATTTGTGACATGTAGGAGGAGACGACGCACCCATAAGACGTGCAGGGTGTGTGGTACGACGGAATATTTAGTTTTTAGCAGTTCGGTGAGCTCTAAAAGGGCGCGTTGGGTGGTCAAAACTAGACGAATGACCTTGGAATTCCATGAAATCATACGACAACTACTTTCAAGTGAATTGTGAAATGTTCGGGCAGACATCACATCAATTGGGGTGTCGTTTGACCGCGGTGACCAGAAACGCATTTCCAGATTCATAAAACACAAAAACGGTGTCAAACAGCCGAATTCAGATAAAACAGGATCAAAATGACCTGAAATCACAAAAAATAGGAATATTATTCGTGACATATAAGAGGAGATGGAATGCCCATCTGACATGCAGTGTGCAGGGTATGACCAAATATGTCATTTTCAGCAGTTCAGCGTGCTCTAAAAGTGCGTGTTGGGTGGTCAAAACTAGCTGAACGATCGCGAAATTCCATGAAATCATTCGACAACAACCGTGGTGTGAATTTTGAAATTTTCGAACAAACGGTACATTAATCGGGGGGTTTCGTTTGACCGCGGTGACAGGAAATGCATTTCTGTAGTCATAAAACACCGAAACAATGTCTAATTGTTGAATTTAGATAAAATGTGCTCAGAATGACTTGAAATCACACAAAAACAATAGTAATTTTATACTTGACATGTAGGAGGAGACAACACACCCATCAGACATGCGGTGTGCACGGTACAACCGAATATGTCATTTCGAGTAGTTGTACGTGGTGTGTGAGGAAAACATTCCTTTTTAGACAACAAAACACTCTTACAAACTAAACAAAATACTCCAAAACAAGTAAAAAAACCTAAAATGATAACATTTCTTAAATTTGGGGGTTTTAAATTATTATAACACCCATGAATTTATGTGAGATTTAATTTTATTATAAGTATATAATAACTAAATAAATATGTCTAATTTACGTGTGTTTTGTTTAGTTGTTTTCTTTTTATCCTATTGTAGGTTTATTGAAGAAGAATTGAAATATATGGGCCTATTTGGATCGTTGAAGCATGTCTATAATTTATTATTTATAATGATTTGGATTTTTATGCTGTTTGGAATTGTTTTCTATTTTTTATAAATTTTACCATGTTTTTTATGATCGGGTACCGTGAAATTTTTTTTAAAAAATTTCTCCAGGATAGCGACCGCCAATGGTGGTCACTATAGCCCATTGGAGATCTGTCGAGCATTAGCACAGCGACTCCCATTGGCAGTTGCTAATTCTTGGACGAGCAATCCTTCATCAACCACCATTGGCAGTTCATGTAGGCCAGAATTTCGGCCACCTTCAGCGACCACCATTAGCGGTCATTGTAGGCATACAACGTTGGGCCTAAAGAGACCTCCAATGGAAGTCGTTGGGCGGTCTTTGGAGGCCATTATAAACCGCCAATGGCTGTTTCTAAAGGTTAAATTTTTAGTAGTTATTGATATCTTTTTAGGGTTTTGGTGTTTTTTTGCGTTTTTAGGGTTTTAGGGATTTTTTTTTCTTTTTTAGGATTTTTTAAAGGTTTTTAAGGTTTTCAAGATTTTATAAATTTTTAACAGTTCTAGGGGTATGAAGGATTTTTTGAGTTTTTAGTAGTTTTTAGGGTTTTATAGAATTTTATGGTTTTAGGGTTTTAGGGTTTTTTCTGGTTTTCATTATTTTTATATATTTTTAGTTTTTTTATAGTTTATATCATTTTAATGATTTTTAGGGGTTTATGTTTTGTTAGATAATTAAAGAATCCTTTGGATTTTTTAGTATTTTTAATGTTTTTATGGATTTTTAGTGTTTTTTATGGATTTTTACCTTTTCTTAGTTTTTTTAAATATTTTTAGGGTTTTAATTGTTTTTTAGAGTTTTTACGATTTTTATTTTTTGGGTTAGATTTTGGGTTTTTTGAGTTTTTTAGGGGATTTAATTATTTTATGATTTTTTAAAATTTTTTATGATTTAATGACTTTTTATAATTTTCAAGGGTTTCTTATTGTATTTATGATTTTTAGTGTTTTTTATGTTTTTTCCTAGTTTTACGGTTTTCAATTGTGTTTAGGGATTTTAGGGTCTTTTATGGGTTTTGGCATTTTGTTAGGTTTTTAGGGGTTTAAAGTGTTTTTAGGCTTTTATGGTTTTCGTAAGATATTTTAGTTTTTCTAGGGATTTTAATTTTTTATGTATTTGTATTAATATTTTAGGATTGTTATGATATTTTTGTTTTCTTATGGGTTTTCATTGTTTTTAGGGTTTTTAGGATTTTTTGGGCTTTTTGGATTTTTGGCCTTTTAATTTTATTGATTTTTTAGGGGATTAATGGTTTTTAGGTTTTTATAATCTTTTTAATGTTTTCATGGTTTTTAAGATTTTTTTACAGTTTATGTTATTTTTAGGAATTTATGGTTTTTAGTGGTTTTTTGTAATTTTTTGGGTTTTTAGGGTTTTTAATGGATTTTAGGGTTTTATGTATTTTTAGGTTTTGTAATTTTTTTAGAGTTCAAAATTTTCTTAGGGATTTAAAGTGTTTTTAGAGTTTATAGTGGGGTTTTAGAGGTTTTATGAGTCTTTAGGGTATTATGTGTTTTTTGGTTTTTGAGGTTTTTTGTTTTTTATGGGTTTTAGTATTTTTATATTTCTAGGGGTTTAAAGTGTTTTTATTTGTTATGTTTTTTATGGTTTTTCAGGTATTTCTGAGTTTTTTACTTTTATTGGGATTTTTAGGTATTTTTTAGTATTTTATGGTTTTTAGGGTGTTTAAGGATTTTTATGGTTTTCTGGTTTTTATGGGTTTTTGGGCTTTCAAGTTTTTTTCCCGTTTTAGGGTTTTTAGCGATTTTTTGAGTATTTTATCATCTTTTGGGCTTTAAAGGTGTTTCTCTTTATTTTAAATTTTAGGGTTTTATGGGGTTTTACGTTTTTAAGGTTTTTAGGGATGTTTATGATTTTTAGGGGTTTATTGGGTTTTTAATGTTTTTAGGTTTTTTATTAGTTTTAAGTTTTTATAGGTTTTAAAGGTTTTCATATAGGTTTTCAGGGTTTTTCTTTTTTACCTTTTATGGATTTTTAGAGGTTTTTATATTTTTATGGTTATTAGGTTTTTAGGGATTTTTAGGGAATTAGGGTTTTTTAAGGGTTTCTCATTTTTTATGTTTTTAAGGGTTTTGATTATTTTGACATTATTTAGTTTTTATTAGGGTTTTTAGGTTTTTTTAGTTTTAACATTATTAAATATTTTTAGTGTTTCTATGATTTTGGGGTTTTTATTATTTTTATAGATTTCAACGGGTTTCAAAATTTAATTTTTTATATGGTTTTTGGTGTTTTTAGGATTTTCTTTAATTTTTAGTGTTTTTTACATTTTTAGATTTTTTATCTTCATAAGGGTTTCTAGGATTTTTAGTTTTTTTAATTGATTTTATATATTTTTATTTAATTCAATGGGTTTTTATGTTTGTTTGGAGGTTTTATGATTTTTCGGGGGTTTAGGGTTTTTTGGGACTTTTTTTTTTATTTTATAATTTTCAGTTTCTGTAGGGGTTTTAAGTGTTTTTATGTTTTTAAGGCCTTTCGTTGTTTTTTCATGGATTTTTATATATTTTTAGGGATCTTTATGGGTTTTTATGATTTTTATGGTTTTTATGATTTTAGATAGTTTGAGAATTTTTAGAGTTTTAGGGGTTTTATCGTTCTTATATTTTTTTTATAGGATTCAAATGTTTTTGTATTTTAAGATTTTTCTATGGTTTTTAATGGATTTTAGATAATTTTCTAATTTTTAGTATTTTTTCTGGAATTTTTAGTATTTTTATTGTTTTTTTGTGATTTTAGAAATTTTGTGGGGTCTTATGGTTTTTTTACGCATATAGGGTTTTTATGGTTTTTTAGGATTTTAGTATTTGATTTGAGTTTTTAGGGTTTTTATGGGTTTCTAGTGTTTTTTAATGTTTTTTTGTTTTAAATATTTTTTGGAATTTTTAGTCACTATTTAGGGTTTTTATGGGATTTTAGGGATTTTTAATTATTTTAAGGGTTTTATGGGTTTTGGGGTTTAAAGGGTTTTAGGGTCTGTTTAGGGTTTTAAGGTTTTTTTATATTTTATGTTTTTTAAGGCTTTAAGTGTTTTATATTTTTAAGGGTTTCTTAAAATTTTTCATATTTTTATTGTTTTTTATGTTTTAGGGATTTTTCAGGCCTTTTGGGATTTTTTTAGTTTTTAGGGTTTTATGCAATTTGAGGTTTTTTAGAGTTTTAAGGTGTTTTTAGAGTTTTTATAATTTTTTTGGATTTATATGATTTTTATGGGTTTTATGTGTTTTTAGGTTCTTATAGTTTTCTTTGGTTTTTCATGGGTTTTAAATTTTTTATGTTTTTTGGGATTTTTAGGAGTTTAAAAGTATTTTTAGGGTTTTTCGGTATTTATTATTTTATTGGGTGTTTAGGTGTTTTATGGTTTTTTTATTTTTGGTTCTAATTTTCTTTGAGGGGTTCTTATGGGTTTTAGTGTTATTTTAACATTTTTAGGGGCTAAATGGTTTTTAGGGATGTTAGTAGTTTTTATGAATTTAATGGGTTTTAGGGTTATCTGCTCTTTTTTGTTGTTTTTAGGGTTATTATGGGTTTTTAGGTTTTAGTGGTTTTAGGTGTTTTTTATAGTTTTAATATTTACTTCTTATTTTTTTGATATTTAGTGTTTTTTATGTTTTTATTTATTTTGGGAATTTGTGAATTTTATTATTTTTGGGTTTTTAGGGGTTTTCAATTTTTAAGGGTTCTTTATGGTTTTTTTGGTTGTTTAGGGTTTTTTAGTTTTTAGGGTTTATTTAGTTTTTCAGATATTTTTAAAATTTGTAGTGTTTCAAAGGGTTATTATTGTTGTTTGTGGGGTTTTTATGATTTTTATGGGTTTTGGGCGTTTCTAATGTTTTTTTGGGTCTCTAAGGTTTTTATATATTTTTAGGGTTTTTGGTGTCTTTTAAGATTTGTATGGGTTTTAACATTTTTTATGTTTTGAAGGTTTTATTATGGTATTTTGATGTTTTTAGGTATTTATAGATTTTTTTGGATTTTTATTGTTTTTGGGTTTTATGTGATTTTGAGGATTTTTTTGGGGGGTTTAGTATTTTTTAAATTTTAAAGGCTTCTTAGTGTTTTTAGGATTTTAATGTTTTCATAGGGGTTTTTAGGGTTTTAGGTATCTTATGGGATTTATCCATTTTATGTATTTTTCAAGATTTTTTAATATCATTATGGTTTTTACGATTTTTCAAGATTTTCTGGGTTTTTAAGATTTTTTAGGGTTTTTTTGATTTTATGAGTTCATGGTTTTTTTGGTTTTTTTGGGTTTTTTTTGTTTTTTAGGGTTTTTAATGTTGTTTATATTTTTTAACATTTTTATGGGTTTTTGAGTTTTTTATGTTTTTTGGGGTTTTATGCTTTTTGGCTTTTTAGGTGTTTGTGTTTTAGTTTTTTTAAGAGTTTAATGTGTTTTTAGGTTTTTATGGTTTTCTTAGGTTTTTTTAGGTTCATATGGTTTTTATTTTGATCATTTTTTTTGAGTTTTTAGGATTTTTTTTCATCTTATGGTCTTTTTAGGGTTTTAAGAGTTTTAGGTTTCAAGGTTTTCTTTGAGTTTTTAAAAGGATTGTGATTTTATTTTTTTATTTATATTTATGTATTATTAGTATTTTTATGGTTTTTTTAATTTTTAGAGATTTTGAGGGGTTTTTAGTGTTTTGGGGTTTTGGGGGTTTTATGTTTTTTTGGGGGTTTTAGGGTTTTTTTAGTTTTTTAGGGTTTTAGGATTTTTTAAGCATTTTAAAAAAATAAGAGTTTAAATGGTTTTTAGAGTTATTATTGCGGTTACAGGGATTTTAGGGGGTGTTTAAGTTTTTTCTTGATTTTATGGGGTTTATTGTATTTAGGGGGTTTAGTGACTTTTAAGGGGTTTTGGTTTTTTATCATTTTAAGGGATTTTAATTGATTTTAGGTTTTTAAGGACTTCAAATGGTTTTTTATATTTTTTGGTTTTTTACATTTATAGTGATTTTTATGGATTTTTTAGGATTTTTGGTTTGTTATGGTATTAAGAGATTTTGAGAGTTTTTAGGGGTTTTAGTGCTTTTATGGTTTTCAGGGTTTTTAGTGATTTATTATGTTTTTAGATTTTTTAAGTGTTTTTATGTTTCTTTGAATTTATTAGGGGTTTTCAAGGATTTAATATTTTAGGGGGTTTTATGGCTTTTTTTGTATTTTTAAGATTTTTTTAATTTTTTAGAGTTTTTAGGAATTTTTAGTGTTTTACAGTTTTTAGGGTGTCAGGGTTTTTATGGTTTTTTGGGGTTTGAGGTTTTTTTAATTTTTATAGTGTTTTAATTGGTTTTTAGGTTTCCTGACATGTTTAGTGGTTTATATATTCTTTAGTGTTTTTATGGGGTTTTAGGGTTTTAATGGGATTTTAATGCTTTTGGGGGTTTTATGGTATTTAGGGTTTTTAGTGTTTTTAACATTTTTAGGTTTTTTAGTGTTTTAAGTATTTTTAGGGTATTATTTTTTTATGTATTTCAAGGAATTTATGTTTTCTTATGTTATTAGGGACTATTATGTATTTTTTAGTATTTTAATGGTTTTTAGGGTGTTTTGGGATTTTGAGGTGTTTTATGATTTTTAGTGTTTTTAAATGTTTAGGGTTGTCATATGTTTTTAAGATTTTATGGTTTTTTGGTTTTTCTCTAGTATTTTAGGGGTTTAATTTTTTTAGGGATTTTATGGATTTTCATGATTTTTATGGTTTTTTTCATTTTCAAGGATTTTGAGGGTTTTTCTGATTTAGTAGGGTTTTTATTGTTTTTAGGGTCATTGGGGTTTTTGGGGTTTTATAGGCTTTAGAGTTTTTTTCATTTTTATGGGTTTAAATTGAATTTATATGTATTAGTGGTTGTAGGTTTTTTATGGGGTTTTAGTGTTTTTTTATGTTTTTTGGGGTTTCATGGTTTTTAAGAGTTTTGGGGTTTTTAGGGTGTTTAGGGTTTTACACTTTTTAGGGATTTTAAGCGTTTGAAGTGTTTTTAAGTTAATAAGTATTTCTTAGGGATTTTTAGGGTGTTTATGGTAGTTTATATTTTTAGAAATTTTTTACTATTTTTAGTATTTTTATGGTTTCAAAGAATTTTTAGGATTTTTAGGGTTCTTATGGTGTTTAGGGTTTTTACAGGTTTATA
Source organism: Viscum album (assembly GCA_963277665.1). NCBI lineage: Eukaryota > Viridiplantae > Streptophyta > Magnoliopsida > Santalales > Viscaceae > Viscum > Viscum album. The sequence goes on along the minus strand of OY728157.1, from coordinate 230,950,211 downwards.
GTTTCTTTTGGGGTTTTATGTGTTTCAAATTGTTTATTGTTTTCTTATTGGTTTTATGGTTTTATGGTTTTTATATTTTTAGGTATTTTAGGCTGTTTGTTTATAATTTTTAGGGTTAATAAAGATTTTGAGGGATTTTATGGTTTTTAGGTTTATTTAGGGTTTTAATAGATTCTTTGGGTTTTATTGGTTTTTTTTATTTTTTGGGATTTTATTGTTTTTAGAGTTTTATTAACATTTTTATGGGTCTAATGGGTTATTAGAGTTTATGGTGGGTTTTATAAGTTTAAGGGTTTAAATGGGTTTTTAGTTTTTTTAGTATTTTTTAGGGTTTTAGGGGTTTTATGTGTTTTTTATATTTTTAAGATATTTTTAAGGGGTTTAAAAGGTTGTTAGGTTCTTTACATTTAATGTATTATAGGTATTTTTTTAAGGATATTTATGATTTTCAGGCATTTCAATGGATTTTATTGATTTTTTGGGCTTTTTGATTTATGGTGTATGAGGATTGTTGTTTTTTTTATTTTTATTGGTTTTATAAATTTTAAGAGTTTTTAAATTTATATTATGGATTTAATGTTCTTTAAAGTTATTAGTGGGTTTTTAGGGTTTTATGGATTTTAGGATATCTTTTTATGGTTTTAGGGGATTTAGGATTTTTACGGTCTTCAAGGGTTTTCAGTGTTTATTTTTTCTTTTAGGGGTTATAATTGTTTTATTTTTTTGATGATTTTATTATTATTTTTATGGATATAGATTTTTTTAAATTTTATTGGTTTAATAGATTTTATGGATTGTTATGGTTTTGGGGTTTTTAGGGATTTCGAGGGTTTTTATGGGTTTTTAGGGGCTTTGGAATTTTTTAGGTTATTTAGGGGTGTTATGTGCATTTAGTTTTTTAAGGAGTTCTTATGGTTCTTCAGGGTTTTTTGATTTTTATGTTTTTAGCTATTTTTTGGGATTTTTTAGTATTTTTATTATTTTTATGGTTTTTAGGTATTTTGAGGGTTTTAGGGTTTGTTGGGTTTATATGGTTTTTATAGGTTTAAAGGTTTTTTTAGTTTTTAGGATTTTAAATGTTTTTAATGTTTTTTAGAATATTTATTATTTAAATGGTGTTTATAGTTGTAAGTGGTTTTGAGGACTTTTATGTGTTTTTAGGGTTTTAAGGTGTTTTTATGGTCTTTATGAGTTTTTGGGTTGTTAAGGGTTTTTAGTGTTTTTAGGTATTTTAGGGGTTCTAATTATTTTTAGGTTTTATGTTTTTATAGGTTTTCCTGGTTTTTGGGTTTTTACTTTTCTAGTGATTTTTAAGAATTTTTATAATTTTAATGATTTTTAGTGTTTTTAGTGATTTGGATGTATTTTAGAGTATTTTAGGGTGATAAGTACTTTTAGGTTTTTAAGGATTTTATGTGTTTTTATGTTTTAAAGGTTTTTATAGAGTTTTTTCACGGTTTTAGTTTTTTTATATATTTTTATATCTTTTTAAACTTTTTAATAGTTTTTAGTGTTTTTAGGATTATTGATGGATTTTATGGATTTTACGGTTTTAGGGTTTTATGGATATTTGGGCTTTAGAATTTTTTAGGGTTTTAAGGTTTTTAATGTTTTTTATCATTTTAGGGGGTTTTATGGGTTTTAAGTTTTTTAGATTTTCTTGGATTTTAGGGGTTCAAAGTATTTATAGGTTTTTATGGTTTTCTTAGGGTTTTTTATGATCTTACTTTTTTTTATGTTTTTATGGATTTTAGAGATTTTTTTATAATGTTTTCATTTTTATGTTTTTTAGAGATTTTGATGGTTTTTTGGGTTTTTATCCTCTTTTTTGTTTTTAGGAGTTTTAAGTGTATCCACTTTTTTATGGTTTTTAGAGTTTTTAATGGGTTTTTGGGATTCTATGTTTTTTGGCATTTTTATAATTTTTAAGGTTTTTTGGGTCTTTAGAGATTTTGAGGGTTTTGAGTGATTTTTAGTGTTTTTAGTTGATTTTATGATTTTTTTTTGGATTTTTAGATTTTTTGAGTTTTTAGGGCAAGGAAGAAGCCAGGCTAGGCTATTCATAACCCCCCCCCCCACAAAAAAATTTGTTAGAAAAAAGGCATCACACACAAGCGAGGGGTGGAGTCGATCGACCCACACCCAAAAACCCTAAACACCCCCAAAAAACAAAAACCCAAAAAACGAAACCACAGCAAGAGGACACCAATAGTACTAAGACGAAAGACTGCATCATCATCACCTCCCATCCAATCACCAACCAACATCCAGCAGCTCAGCTCCCAGCATCCAACACATCCTAGACAATCATCTCCCATCTATTCACAATTTATTTTTGAGCATTGAGATACACAAAAAAATTCCTTTCCACCTCCCAGCCAAGCAGCAACCAACATATAGTCACATCCTTTCTCGCATCCAACACCTCCTCACCAAGTAGATCCACTTCCAGCAACACAAAACCGCCAGCACCAAACTCATAAAGATCACCTTCATCACATCCCATCCAATAATCAAGAAGTATCCAACACCACAGTTTCTGGCAACCCACACCACCTGTATCACCTCCTATACAAGAACCCACAAACATCCAATATCTTGCATCGACACACACCAATTGCCATAGCAACATCAAAAAAATCAAACAAAGGAAAACAACCTGGACCAGAAACTAAATTAAAATACCCCATATAGATGTAAAGCATTCCCAATGAAGCATGCCATCAGAAAAATGGTCCATGATAGCAAATCATGCATGAACACAAAGAGTAGTAGAAATAAAAGTCCATAAGCCACCAGTACACCAGAAACTGATAAAAATTTCAGAATCAACACCGTAGAAGTGAAAATATACCAGATTCGAATTATCATTGGAGAAGAAGCAACTGGACAGAATCGAGGAAGAAAATTAGAAGAGGCGAATGACTGTCGATGAGGCCAAACCCACTCTGTAGTTGAAATCATCTTCACCGCTAAAACCCTCAGTGTCGCTAACCCGTCTGTGGAAACCCAAACTCTGCGAACTCTATTTTGATCCATGGCTAATGTCCTATAGGGTTTTCAAACTATGATAAACACCCAAGGAACCATTGTATTTGTGACCTACACCAATTCCTACCACCCACAGGGTGAGTTCCAAGAAAAACATTTCCCAAAGAAAGCCAAGCCAAGGGCTATGTTGAAGACTCCCAAGAAAAACTCACCACCAAAGAGTTGTCTACGTTTTCACTTGTTGAAATGGTCGAATCCAAAACCAGAGAAAAATGAACAACCTCCATAACCACCAATTCCCAAAACACACTGACAAATATGCGAATCCCATCATGGATCTGAAGACTAGGGCCCAGGAAAATACAACACTATAGAAATTAGAAGATGTAGAAGGAAGGAAACCACCACCTCCTTCGATCTTTTGAGTGATTCCAAATCACATTTCTACCAAAAATAGATAAGGGGTGAAGATCCATTGCCTAATCCCCAAGAAGAATACATGGGAAAACCTAGAAGACACATCGTGTGATAGAGAGATCCAGGGGAGTGCGCTGCCATCCATTAGGGGCTTCAATCATTTGAGTTTTTAGAGGTTTAATGGTTTGTTATACGTTTTAATATTTTTAAGGATTTAAAGGGGTTATTATATTTTTTTAGTGTTCTTTTGGATATTCATGGGTTTTTAATGGTTTTTAGGGTTTTCTATGGGTTTTTATAGTTTTTATCATTTATTAGGTTTTTTGGGGTATTAAGTGTTTTGGGCTTGTAAGGTTTTCTTTGTGTTTCATGGATTATATGGGTGTTATGTTTTAAGGATTAACAAGGAATTTTAGGGCTTTTATGGGTTTTTAGGGTTATTATGGATTTTGAGGGATTTTAGGGTTTTTATGTGTTTTTTTGGTTTTTATGGTTTTTTGAGTTTTTTCCATAGTTTTAATGGTTTTTAGAGATTATTAATGTTTATATGGATTTAAATGGGGTTTATAGTATTTAGTTATTTTAGGGTTATTATGGGTTTCAGTATTATTATGGTTTTAGTGGTTTTAATATTTTTATTGTATTTTTCAGTATTAGGGTATTTTAGGGTTTTTTTTTGAGTTTTTTTTGTTTTTTAGCAATTTTAAGTGTTATTGGGACTTCATGTATTTTAGTGGTTTTTCATGGGTTTTATGGTTTTTTTCATTTTAGGGATTTTTTGGGTTTTTTATTATTTTTATGGTCCTTTACAGTTTTAAGTGATTATGAGGGGTTTGAAGATATTTTTGGGGTTTAAGTTTTTTTTATCAATTTTATTGTTTTTTAGGTTTTAAGTGGTATTAAGGGATTTTAGGGTTTTAAGGTTTTCTTATTGGTTTTTAATTTTTAGGGTTTTTCATGATTTTATATATTATTAGGGTGTTCTTTAATTTTATAGTATTTATGGATATTGTGGATATTGTGGGTTTTTTCATTTTTCGTATTTTTATGGTTTTTGGGGAATTTTAGTATATTTTTTATTTTTCAGAATTTTAGGTTTTTATGTAGTCTAAATTTTATAATGTTTTTAGGGGATTAAAGGGGTTTTAGGTTTTTTAGTGGGTTTTTCATCTTTTTATTGATTTTTACAGTTTTTTATTTTTTTGGTTTTTTGGGTTTTATGTGATTGTTTGGGGGTTTTAGGGTTTTTAGCATCTTTTATATTTATAGGGGATTAAAGTGTTTTTAGGTTTTTACGATTTTCTTAGGGGTTTTTAGGGTTTTATAGTTTTTACGATTTTATGGATTTTAACGGATTATAGGATTTTCATGGTTTTTAATGTTTTTATCGGTTTTTATTATTTTATAGGGTTTTTAGTTCTGTAGGGTTTCGTAGAATTTTTAAGGTTTTTATATGTTCAAAGTGTTTTTATGTTTTTATGGTTTTATTAGGGCTTTTCATCGTTTTTAGGGTTTATATTTTTAGGGTTTTCATGTATTTTGTAGGACTAACTACTAGAATAATGGGCTTTGAAGCCCCCTGGACACTGGCTACTGCCTTTGGCAGTCGTTGTAGGTGGCCTAGAGCGACCGCCTCTAGCGGTCATTGGGTTTTGCGAAAAAAAATCGGGGAGGCTCCGGCGCCCCCCCCCCCATCTCCCCCCGCCCGTCCTCTCATGAAACCCTATTGCGCCCCCTCGCCCTTGCCACCCTACCCATCTCCCTCGTCGCCCTCCACCCCTCACCACCCTCGTCTCCCTCCGCCATCCACCCTTGTCAGCCTCCGCCCTCCGTCCGCCTCTGCCTACCCACCGCCCTCCGTCCCCTCAGGCATCTACCCTCCGGATGGTCTCCAACCTCTCGCCTCCGCACTCTAGCCTCCGCCCTCTTCCCACTCGGCCCTCCATCCCCTCGGCCCTGATCCCCCCACCCCCTCGCTGCTCGTCCCCCGTCCTTTCACCGCCCTCCACTCCAGCTCCCCACCATCCCCCATCCCCTCCCTCTTCATCCCCCTCCCTCGTCGCACCGCCTCAACCCATCCCCCTCCCATGATGCACCACCACCGCCCAGTCCCATCCCTCCTTGCACAGCCACTACTCATCCCCTCACCGTTGTCACCCTCCAACAACCTTTTTTCCTCAGTCCCCTCCCTTGTCGTCCCACCCTCACTGCACCATCACCAACTCACTGCCACCGCCGCTGCCCGTCCCCTCCCTCGCTGCAACACCTCCAGCTCCGGCTCCCCTCCACTGCCTCTCCTCCCCCTCACAGCACCTCCTTCGGCTCCCCTACCTTCCAGGTTTGTTGTCCAATCAGGTATGACATGAGCTTTCACTTACATTCCATTATATATTCTCTTGTTTATTATTCAGAGATATAATTTGATTATTTTATCAGTGGTCCACAAACAATTAATTTGTATTTATTTTAAATATTTTTGATATGAAAAATGAATATGTAATAAGTCTCATGTAAATGTTTGTTATACAGATATTATTATGGATAATATTTGTATTGATCTTCCAAATTGAACATCCAAGGAATATTTAAATAGAATTATGCATTTTATTGACTTCACCAGAGGATTATAAAGTCACTATATTAGTTTTCCATGTAGAAAATGTGCTAACAGATATCAATTCACACGAGATACTGTGAGGGAACACCTATTCTTTAATGGGTTTCTGAAAAATTATAAGAGTTGGACTCTTCATGGAGGAGAATATGTTCGTTGTCAAAAAACGGATGTAGTTAAAATGGATGTTGATGCAAGGATGAATGATCCAATTCATGAAATGCTTAATGAAATGGTATGTGGGTTGGATCCTGAAGGCATCGACATCTAGAATCTTGAGACCAGTGAGATAAATCTTCACTCTGGTGCATATCATGATTTCAGGAGGTTTTGTGAAGCACTTGATGATGCAAAAATAGAATCATATCCTGAATGGACTTCTTACAATAAGTTTTTGTTTATCGTTGAGTTGTTGCATTTGAAGAGGTTGAATCGGTGTTCAGACACAACATTCGACATGCTATTAGTGTTATTGAAAAAGGTTCTTCCTATTAATGCTATGATTTCTGAGTTGTATTACAATGCTCGTAAGTTGAAAAAGAACTTAGGTTTTACTTCTTAGAGCATAGATGCATTTTCCAACAACTGTATGTTGTTTAGAAAGAAAACTGACCATTTGGATATTTGTACGATTTGTGGTGCTTCTAGTTGGAAAGAGAACAGGGGAAATAAGAATCATCAAAGTCTAGTTGCGTTACAGGGGAAACCGATTTCCATAAAGAAAATGTGTTACTTTCCCCTTAAACTGAGGTTGAAAATATTTTTTATGTCATCTAAAGTTTCTAATTTAATGAGATGGTATGTATAAAGAGTTCATGAAAGTGATATGTTAACCCAACCGGAAGACTGTCATGCATGGAAGGATTTTGATAAGAGACATCTCATCTTTTATAAAGATGTTTGTAATGCCCCATTGGGGTTGGTAGCAGATGGTTTCAATCCATTCAAGTCTATGGTTGGTGCAACTCATAGCACAAGGCCCGTGGGGTTGGTTCTGTATAATCTTCCTCTGTGGCTTTGTATAAAGCAACAATTTATATTACTTTACACTCTTGTTGATGGACCTAGATGTCTAGGGGATACAATTGATGTTTACCTTCAGCCATTGATTGATGAGTTGAATGAATTTTGGGGCGATGGTGTGATGACTTATGACTGTGAAACGAATGAAATTTTCACACTGCAGGCTGCTTTATTGTGGATAATCAATGACTTCTCGGCTTATGTAAATTTTTCAGGCTAGAGTACGAAAGTGGAATTTCTTTCCCTTTTTGCAATAAATGTAAAAAATTTGTATGGCTTAAACATTTCAAAAAATGGGCATACATAGGTCACAGAGGTTTTCTTCCCCCTCAGAACAAGTTCAGAAGGGATAGAGTGGCATTTGATGGTTCTAGAGTGTTTAGCCCAGCACCAAAGATCATGACAGGAGTCGAAATGTTATCACAGATTGAGGAAGAAAACATCTGCACAGTATATGAAATTTAGGATTTGGTGGCTCATCCAGTACGTAATATTCGTGATATGGGTAGGCAGTGCGGTCACGATTGGAAAAAGAAAAGTATTTTTTATAGTCTTCCATATTGGAAAACTAAAAGATATGGCATAATTTGGATGTCATGCACATTGAAAAAAATGTTTGTGATAACATATTGTGGGCCATTTAAGGTGTCAGTGGAAAATCAAAGGACCATGTAAATGCACATCGTGATTTGGAAGAAATGGGTTGAAGGAAACAATTTCATTTACAGTTAGTTGAGGGAAACAAGGCATATATTCCTGCGATAGAGTATACGATGACTACAAAGGAGAAAGAGACATTTCTTTCAATTTTGAAGATGGTCAAGGTTCCTGATGGTTACTCTTCTAATATTTCAAAGTGTGTGAATCTAACGAGTAGGACATTTCTAGGGTTGAAAATTCATGAAAATGACATACTACTTAAGCAGTTGATTCCAATCACAATTTGTGATTGTTTATCCCCAAATTTGTATCATCCATTGATTGAGATGAGTAATGTTTTAGACATATTTGTTTAAGAAATCAACGAATGAGTGATTTAAAAAGTTTGCAGGACCGAATTGTATTTACGCTTTGTCACTTTGAATAAATATTTCCCCCCACATTTTTTGATGTTATGGTCCACTTGACAGTGCACCTAACTAATGAAGTAATGGTTACTAATCCAGTGCAATTCAAGTGGATGTATCATGTTGAGTGACATTTGACTACATTGAAACGATTTTTATGCAACAGTGCTCATTCGGAGGCATCAATAGGAAATGGTTATTTGATGGATGAGTGTACTACTTTTTGTGTAGAATATCTTACGGATGTTGAAAAAAAATTAGATAAGCCCTCTAGGATTCATGATGGTCCATTTGGAGAAGGCACCATATTTGATATGGACAACATCGAGTGGATACAAGTGCATCGATATATCTTGTTCAATACTCTATCAGTTGCACCATTAATGTAGTAAGTGACTTAGAACTTTTATTTTTTTTAACTTTTACATGTTTTTTTTCATAAGTTGATCATTTAAACATTGTGTTATCATTTGAGGGAAACACATTAATCAGATAAAATAAGAGATTTATCGTGTGACTGAGTATCAAATTAAACAATCTCATTATGAATAATTTCATGATTGGTTCAAGGATTATGTATTTATAAATTTATTTTCATTATGAGTGAAGTATTATACTAATTTATTTCCGTATAAATAATTATTGAATTCAATGAATTCTGTAGGTTCATAAGATGAAGGAGTTAGGGGACCCTGCACTAACTGAAGAATTTATCCAACTAGTTGAGGGTCCATCTATAATGGCTCGTCATTATAAAGATATAGATTCTAATGGATTTTGATTTTGCATTAAGGATTTTGACGACAAACGATCAACAAAAAACTGTGGCATCAGTTGTCCATTCGTCGATTCTGTTTATTACTATGTTCAATTGATAGAAATCATTGAATTTTTATACACACATGGGTTGAAGTACATATTGTTAAAGTGTAATTGGGTTTATCCAGTGCGTAGATGTAAATTCGATCAATATCAGTTTTCATTGGTGAATTTTAACTATATGTTATATAGACTTGAATGAGATGATAATGAACCTTTTATTTTGACATCACAAGCATAACAAGTATTCTTCGTTACGTTGCCTTCAAATCCAAGTTGGCAGGTTGTTTTCAAAATTTCCCAGCGAGGAGTGTTTTTATTTTAACAAGATGAACCTGAGACTGTTCTATTTGTTTCCCAACAGCTTGATCAACATATTGTAATTCAACGTGAAGAAGATTTGTATTAGTTCCGAGTGGTTATTGAATGAGAAATGGTCGATTTTCATGCTTAATGAAAGGTATAATTGTTTTCCCGTTATTTAGTATTGAATGTCCTAGGATATCATTAATTATCTAACCATTTTAAAAATCCTTGTATGTTTTAATGTTCACATTTGGAAGTTTATTCATTTATAAATATTTAGGGTGATTTATCTTTTGGTATCTTCATGTTATTGTCGGTGTATCATCCCATTGAGGTATTCTTTATTTGGTTCATGTGTTGCTTGAATTTTTATTAATTCAATCTGAAATTTGGCTAAGCATTGATTGGTTTTTTGCATAATTTTTATATCCGTTTTGTTAATTTTCTGATTTTTTAAAATTCATTCAAAACTAATTATTCAATCGCTTATTGTTTTATTAGCAACTCTGAGAGTTTTATTTTTTAAAAAACAATCCAATTTATCTTTTGGACACTTTTTATAGTCCTCTTACTAATGTTTTCTATGACTGCAGGCATTTCAGGGGAAGAGACAGTAGATCCACATCATCCATCTGAACCATCTACGTCTCAGGGTTGAGGTATGTTTGAATGTCATTGTCTCTATTTTTTATGTAATTGATAAACATATATATATATATATATATATATTTATAACAACTATCAAATTATATATTAAATTGTTTTCAACAGGATCAGAGTCGACTGCTTCTTCCTCTCGCAAGAGAGGCCCTGGTTGTGGAATTTTATCATGGAATTCTGAAACGAGGTTTGATGTTTCCTTTGATGAGGTATTTAATCTTTTGGGACTGAATTCCCCTAAATTTATTTTTCAGGTGGGTCACCTCATACGTGACCCACACAGATTTCCATTGACAATATGGGACTGGGATTCTATCCATCAGGACATATTTGATCATCTTTGGAGGGATGTTCAGGTAAGAAGACCATTTTACTTTCTTCCCTATGTATAAACAATACTAACATATGTGATTTTTTTCTTTAACAGAAAAATTTGAAAGTATTCCCCAATGAGTTTTGGCCCGTGTGTATGAGGAAATGCTGTAATATGTGGATAGATTTTAAAGGCAAAGTCAAGAGGTACCATTGGGTACCAAATGTGGGTGCCCCAGACATTATGGAGAATGTCCCAAGAGATGTCCTCCCAGCTCAGTGGCATGACATTGTTGCATATTGGTCTACTGAGGGTGTTGCAGTTTTTATATTTATTTTGGTATATATATTTTCAAAAATGTGTGATTTGTTTGAAATTTGAATTATTGAATGTAGGAGGTGTCAACATGCCATTCTGAGAATCGAGCGTTGCGAGGACCACCTCACAGGCTCGGGACTTGTCACATGTCTCCGATCCAACATGAGGTATTTATTATTCATTTTTGAATTTATTAATTAATATGGTTATATGTTTATATTCTATTCATATACAGTTACGGGTGCAAGGTGCACCGACTGATAAAATGTCAGTGTGGATGAGGACTCGTGATCGAAATGATGCAGAGGTTGCAGCATTGATAGTAAGTGCTTGTACTCCTTACCAATACTTACATAAATTTGTGTATTATTATATATATGTATATATATTTAAATATTTCACAGTCTCAATTTGAAGCTGAGTTAGAACAACTGCCAGAGGACCATCGACAGCTTCCCATGCGAAGGGATGAGATCTTTCATCGCATTATTGGCCAGTACGGGTTTGGATATAGTTTGACCTATGGAACAAGGATTCTTCTTTCTATAGTATCACATACTACGGTTGTCGGTCCTTCTGTAACTCATATGACATAGCAGTTGTTAGATTTCGAGGAACGGTTGCACACTTCTGAGGAGGTAAATGCGCAATTGATCCCTGAGGTTAGAGCACTGTGGGAATATGTGTGTCTAGGTGATGGTGCATGGGATCATACGATGCAGGTTTATGCCATATTTATTTATATAATTTATATTAATTTTGTTATTAAAATATTCATAATTTTTATTTTTTTAGGCCCCTTGGCCAATCGGATGGAGGTAGCAGTCATGACCATGCATGATGCCTCATATTCATAAGGTGTGTTTTGTTTTTTTATTGGTGGGGTTGTTATTGATGTTCAAGTTGGGTTTGTAGTGATATTATTTGAGATTTGGGGGTATCATGTGTGTTTTGTCCTGATGCAATGTTTTTGTGAACGAATTGAGAATTAACCATGAAACTGATTATTGATTTGGATATTTTTAGTTCATTTAATTCATTAATGTTTTCAATTGCATGTTCTGTAATAGTTTTGAAAAAACCATGTGATTCCTAATATAAACCATGAAACTTGTTTTTGGTGACTGAACTCAGTTTCTCTATTTTTAAGTCCCGTACTGTCCCCCTCGCACCCCGGAAATCCCCCACTGCACCCCTCATAGCCCTCCCCGCACCCCAGACATCCCTCCCCGTACCCAGGATAGCCCTCCCGCACCACGGACAGCACCCCTCGCCCCCGGACAGCCCTCCCCGCCTCTGGACAGCCCTCCCCACCCTCGGATAGCACCCCCCCCCCCCACACCCCAAGAATCTCTCCCCGCACCCCATATAGCCCTCCCGGCCCCCGAGACATCCCCCGACCTCCAGAAAGCCCTCCCCGCCCCAGACAGCCCCCCTGGACAGCCCCCCCTGCACCCCGGACAGCCCTCCCTACCCCCCGGACAGCCCACCACACCCCAGAAATCCCCCCCACCCTCGGACTTCCCTCCCCACCCTCAGTGTGAATTGTGAAATGGTCAGGCAGACGGCACGTCAATCGGGGTGTCGTTTGACCGCGATGACCGGAAACGCATTTCCAGAGTCATAAAACACCGAAACAACATCAAATGGTCGAATTCAAATCAAACATGCTCAAAATTACTTGAAATCACACGAGAATAATAGAAATATTATTTTTGACATATAGGAGGAGACGACATGCCAATCAGACATGCGTTGTGTGCGGTACGACCGAATATGTCATTTTCAGCTATTCGATGCGCTCTAAAATGGTGCGATGGGTGGTCAAAACCTGAAGAATGACCTCAGAATGCCATGAAATCAGACAAAAACAACTGCGGTGTGAATTGTAAAATGGCCGGGTAGACAACACGTCAATCGGGTGTGTCGTTTGGCTGCAGTGACCGGAACAACATTTTCAGAGGCATAAAACACCAACACGGTGTCTAACGGTCGAATTAAAAGAAAACATGCTCATAATGACTTGAAATCACACGAAAACAATATTAATATTATTCGTGACATTGAGGAGGAGAGGGAACGCCCATCGGACGTGCGGTGTGCATGCTACAACCAAATATGTCGTTTTCAGCAGTTCAGCGCGCTCTAAAAGGGCACGTTGGGTGATCAAAAATAGACGAACGACCTCGGAATGCAATTAAGTCATACGAAAACAACCGCGGGGTAAATATTGAACTGTCTAGGTAGACGATATGTCAATCAGGGGTGTATTTTGACCACAGTGACCGGAACCGCATTTCCAGAGGCATAAAACACAGAAATGGCATCTAATAGTCAAATTCAGAGAAAACGTGCTCATAATGACTTAAAATCAAGCGAAAATAATAGGAATATTATTATTTACATGTAAGAGGAGACGACATGAACATTGGACATGCGGTGTGCGTGGTACGACCAAATATGTCATTTTCAGTAGTTCGGTTCGCTCTAAAAGTGCGCGTTGGGAGTTCAAAACTAGCCGAACGTCCTCGGAATTCCATGAAATCATACGAAAACAACCGTGGTGTAAATTTTGAAATGATCAAATAGACAGCACGTCAATCGTAGGTGTCGTTTGACCACGGTGACCAGAAATGCATTTCTGGAGTCATGAATCACAAAAACAGCGTCTAACGGTCAAATTCAGAGAAAATGTGCTCCGAATGACTTGAAATCACATGAAAAAAATAGGAATATTATTTTTGATGTGTAAGAGGAGACGGAATGCCCATCGGAAATGTAGTGTGTGCGGTATGACCGAATATGTCATTTTTAGCAGTTCGACGCGCTCTGAAAGGGCACGTTGGGTGGTTAAAACCAGCCAAACGACCGCAGAATGCCATGAAATCATACGACAACAACCGTGGTTTGAATTTTCTAAATTTTTGGGTAGACAGAATGTCAATCGGGGGTGTCATTTGACCACGTTGACCAGTAATGCATTTCTGAAGTCATAAAACACCGAAACGGCGTCTAACGATCGAATTCAGAGAAAAGGTGCTCAGAATGATTTGAAATCACATGAAAACAATAGTAATATTATTCGTGACATGTAGGAGGAGACGAAACACCCATATGATGTGCAGTGTGCGTGGTACGACCGAATAAGTCCTTTTAAGCTGTTCACTACAATCTAAAAGGGCGCGTTGTGTGGTCAAAACTATCCAAACAACCTCATAATTCCCTAAAATAATACGACAACAACTGTGGTGTGAATATTGAAATGGTCAGGTAGACAGCATTCCAATCGAGGGTGTCTTGTGACCGTGATGACCGAAAACTCATTTCTGAAGTCATAAAACACCGAAACAAAATCTAACAGTCAAATTTTGAGAAAACATGCTCAGAATTACTCGAAATCACACGAAAACAATAGGAATAATATTACTGACATGTAAAAGGAGATGGAACTCCAATCAGATGTGTGGTGTGTGTGGTATGACCAAATATGTCGTTTTTTGTAGTACAACGCGCTCTAAAAGGTGTATTGGGTGGTCAAAACCAGCCAAATGACTGCAGAATGCCATGTAATCATACGACAACAACCGAGGTGTTAATTTTGAAATGGTTGGGCAAACGACACATCAATAGGGGGGGTTTGTTTGACCATCGTGACAGGAAATGCATTTCTGAAGTCATAAAACACCGAAACAGCTTCTAATGGTCGAATTCAGAGGAAACCTACTCATAATGACTTGATATCACACGAAAACAATAGGAATATTATTCGTCACATGTAGGATGTGACGGTAAACCCATAGGACGTGCGGTGTGCGTGGTACGACCGAATATGTCGTTTTTAGCAGTTCGGCGCGCTCTAAAAGGGCGCGTTGGGTTGTCAAAAATAGACAAACAAACTCAGAATGCCATGAAATCATATGAAAACAACTGTGGTGTGAATTTTGAAATGGTCAGGTAGACGACATGTCAATTGGGGGTTTTGTTTAAACATGGTTACCGAAAACGAATTTCGGAGGCACAAAACACCAAAATGGCATCTAACAGCAGAATTCTGAGAAAAAGTGATCATAATGACTTGAAATCACACTAAAATAATAGGATTATTATTCGTTACATGTAGGAGGAGACAAAATGCCCATTGGACATGTGGTGTGCGTGGTACGACCAAATATGTCGTTTTCAACAGTTCGACGTGCTCTAAAAGGGCACGTTGGGTGGTCCAAACCAATCGAACGACCTCCGAATGCGATGAAATCATACAAAAACAACCGTGGTGTAAATTGTGACATGGTTGGGTAGGAGGTATGTCAATTTGGGGTGTTGTTTGACCGCGGTGACTAGAAATGCATTTCTGGAGTCACAAAATGCCAAAACGGCGCCTAACGGTTGAATTCAGAGAAAACATTCTCATAAAGACTTGAAATAACAAGAACACAATAGAAATATTATTCATGACATGTAGGAGGAGACGAAACACCCATCAGACAAGTGGTGTGCACGGTACGACGTAATATGTCGTTTTCAGCAGTTCAGCGCGCTCTAAAAGGGTTCGTTGGGTGGCCAAAATCTATTCAACGATCTCAGAATTCCATGAAATCATACGAAAACAACCATGGTGAGAATTATAAAATGATTGGGTAGATGTCACATCAATTGAGGGTGTTGTTTGACTGTGGTGACCGGAAACGCATTTCCAGAGTCATAAAATGCCGAAATGGTGTCTAATGGTCGAATTCAGAGAAAACATGCTCAGAATGACTTTAAATCACACAAAAACAGTAGTAATATTATTCTTGAAATGTAGGAGGAGACGACACACCCATCGGTCTTAAAGTGTACGCGGTACGACTGAATATGCTATTTTCAACTGTTTGACGCACTCTAAAAGGGTGTGTTGGGAGGTCAAAACCAACCGAAAGACCTCGGAATTCCATGAAATCATATGACAACAACCTTGGTGTAAATTTTAAAATGGCCGAGTAGACAGAACATCAATCGGGTGTGTCTTTTGACCGCGGTGAATGAAAATTCATTTCTAGAGGCATAAAACACCGAAATGGCATCTAACGGTCAAGTTCAAAAAAAACATGCTCGGAATGACTTTAAATAACACGAAAAAATAGGAATATTATTTGTGACATGTAGGAGGAGACGACACACCCATCAGATGTGCAGTGTGTGTGGTACGACCGAATATTTAGTTTTTAGCAGTTCGGTGCGCTCTAAAAGGGCAGGTTGGGTGGTCAAAACTAGCCGAATGATCTTGGAATTCCATGGAATCATAATACAACAACTTTGGTGTGAATTGTGAAATTTTTGGGTAGACATCACATAAACTGGGGGTTTCGTTTGACCGCAGTGACCGGAAACGCATTTAGATAGTCATAAAACACCAAAACGGTCTCAAATGGTAGAATTCAGAGAAAACGCGCTCAAAATGACTTGAAAACACACAAGAACAATAGGAATATTATTCTTGACTTTTAAGAGGATATGGCATTCCCATATGACATGCATTGTTCGCGGTACGACCAAATATTTCATTTCCAACAGTTCAACGCACTCTAAAAGTGTGCGTTGGGTGGTCAAAACCAGCTGACCGATCGCAGAATTCCATGAAATCATTCGACAACAACCGTGGAGTGAATTTTTAAATGGTCGAACAAATGGTACGTTAATCGGGGGATTATTTTGACCGCGGTGACAGGAAACGCATTTCTAGAGTCATAAAACACTGAAACGACGTCTAATGGTTGAATTTAGTGAAAATGTGCTCAGAATGATTTGAAATCACACAAAAAATAATAATATTATACGTGACATGTAGGAGGAGACAACACACCCATCAGACGTTCGGTGTGCATGGTACAACCGAATATTTCATTTTGAGTAGTTGTACGCGGTGTGTGAGGAGAACATTCCTTTTTAGACAACAAAACACTTTGACAAACTAAACCAAATACTGAAAAACAAGGAGAAACCTAAAATTATAACATTTCTTAAATTGGGGGGTTTTAAATTATTATAACAACCATGAATTTATGTGAGAGTTAATTTTATTATAAGTATATAATAACTGAATAAATATGTCTAATTTACGTTTGTTTTGTTTAGTTGTTTTCTTTGTATCTTATTGTAGGTTTATTGAAGAAGAATTGAAATGGATGGGCCTATTTGGATCATTGAAGCATGTTTATAAGTTATTGTTTATGATGATTTTGATTTTTATGCTGTTTGGAATTGTTTTCTATTTTTTATAAAATTTACCATGTTTTTTCTGATCGGGTACCGTGAAATTTTTTTTAAAAAATTTCTCCAGGATAGCGACCGCCAATGGGGGTCTCTATAGCCTATTGGAGATCTGCCGAGCATTAGCACAACGAACCCCATTGGCAGTTTCTAATTCTTGGCCGAGCAATACTTCATTAGCCACCATTGGTGGTCGCTGTAGGCCGGAATTTCGGCCACCTTCAGCGACCACCATTAGTGGTCGTTGTAGGCATGCAACGTTGGGGATAAACCGACCACCAATGGAATTCATTGGACAGTCTCTAGAGGCCATTAAAAACCACCAATGGCGGTCTCTAAAGGTCGAATTTTTAGTAGTGATTTATTTGTTTTTAGGGTTTTGGTGTTTTTTGTGTTTTTAGGTTTTTAGGGATTTTTTTTTTCTGTTTTTGGGTTTTTTAATGGTTTTTAGGGTTTTCAAGGTTTTATAAATTTTTAACAGTTCTATGGGTTGAAAGGATTTTTTGAGTTTTTAGTATTTTTTTGGTTTTATAGAATTTTATGGTTTTATGGTTTTAGGGGTTTTTTTGGTTTTCATTATTTTTATGTATTTTTAGTTTTTTTATTGTTTATGTCATTTTAAATATTTTTAGGGGTTTATGTTTTGTTAGGTAATTAAACAATCCTCTGGAGTTTTAAGTGTTTTTAATGTTTTTATGGATTTTTAGTGTTTTTTATGGATTTTTACCTTTTCGTAGTTTTTTCAAATATTTTTAGGGTTTTAATAGTTTTTGAGAGTTTTGAGGTTTTTTATTTTTTGGGGGAGATTTTGGGTTTTTTGAGTTTTTTAGGGGATTTAATTATTTTAAGAGTTTTTAAATTTTTTAGGATTTAATGATTTTTTATAATTTTCAGGGGTTTCTTAGTGTATTTATGAGTTTTAGTGTTTTTTATGTTTTTTCCATGTTTTATGGTTTTCAATTTTGTTTAGGGATTTTAGGGTCTATTATAGGTTTTATCATTTTGTTAGGTTTTTAGGGGTTTAAAGTGTTTTTAGGATTTTATGGTTTTCGTTAGATATTTTAGTGTTTCTAGGGATTTTGATTTTTTTGGTATTTGTATTAATATTTTATGATTGTTATGATATTTTTGTTTTCTTATGGTTTTTCATTGTTTTTAGGGTTTTTAAGATTTTTTGGGTTTTTTAGATTTTTGGCTTCTTACTTTTATTGATTTTTTAGGCGATTAAGGTTTTTTAGGTTTTTATGATCTTTTTAATGTTTTTCAAGGTTTTTATGATTTTTTACAGTTTATGTTATTTTTAGGAATTTATGGTTTTTAGGGGTTTTTTGTAATTTTTTGGGTTTTTAGGGTTTTTAATGGATTTTAGGGTTTTATGTATTTTTAGGGTTTGTAATTTTTTTATAGTTCAAATTGTTCATAGGGTTTTAAAGTGTTTTTAGAGTTTATAGTAGGGTTTTAGAGGTTTTATGGGTCTTTAGCGTATTATGTGTTTTTTGGTTTTTGAGGTTTTTTGTTTTTTTATGGGTTTTAGTATTTTTTATATTTCTAGGGGTTTAAAGTGTTTTTATTCGTTAAGGGTTTTTATGGGTTTTTAGGTATATATGTGTTTTTTTACTTTTATTGGGATTTTTAGGAATTTTTTAGTATTTTATAGTTTTTTAGGGTATTTAAGGATTTTTATGGTTTTCGAGTTTTTATGGGTTTTTGGGTTTTTGAGTTTTTTTCCTGTTTTTCGGGTTTTTAGCGGTTTTTAGAGTATTTTATCATCTTTCTGGCTTTAAAGGGTTTTATCTTTTTTTAAAATTTTAGGGTTTTATGGGGTTGTATGGTTTTATGGTTTTTAGGGATGTTTATGATTTTTAGGGGTTTATTGTGTTTTTAATGTTTTTAGGTTCTTTATTGGTTTTAAGTTTTTATAGGTTTTAAAAGTTTTCATACTGGTTTTCAGGGATTTTCTTTTTTTACCTTTTATAGATCTTTAGAGGTTTTTATATTTTTATGGTTATTATATTTTTAGGTATTTTTAGGGTTTTAGGGTTTTTAAGGTTTTCTCATTTTTTATGTTTTTAAGGGTTTTGATTATTTTGACGTTCATTAGGTTTTATTAGGGTTTTTAGGTTTTTTAGTTTTTACATTATTAAATATTTTTAGTGTTTCTGTGATTTTGGTGGTTTTTATTATTTTTAGAGATTTCAACGGGTTTCAAAATTTTATTTTTATCTGGTTTTTGGTGTTTTTAGGTTTTTCTTTAATTTTTAGTGTTTTTTACATTTTTAGATTTTTTTATCTTCATAAGGGTTTCTAGGATTTTTAGTGTTTTTAACTGATTTTATATTTTTTTATTTCATTCAATGGGTTTTTATGTTTGTTTGTAGGTTTTATGATTTTTCGAGGGATTAGGGTTTTTTGGGACTTATATTTTGTTTTATAATTTTTAGTTTCTGTAGGGGTTTTAAGTGTTTTAATGTTTTTAAGGTCTTCAATTATTTTTTCATGGATTTTTATATTTTTTAGGGATCTTTATGGGTTATTATGATTTTTATGGTTTTTATGGATTTTGATAGTTTGAGAATTTTAAGAGTTTTAGGGGTTTTATCTTTCTTATATTTTTTTAGAGGATTCAAATGTTTTTGGATTTTAAGGTTTTCCTTTGGTTTTTAATTGATTTTAGATAATATTTAATTTTTTAGGATTTTTTTCTGGAATTTTAAGTATTTTTATTGTTTTATTGTGATTTTAGGAATTTTGTGGGGTCTTATGGTTTTTTACCTATATAGGGTTTTTATGGTTTTTTAGGATTTTAGGATTTGTTTTGAGTTTTTAGGGTTTTTATGGGTTTCTAGTGTTTTTTAATTTTTTTTTAAATATTTTTTGGAGTTTTTAGTCACTATTTAGGGTTTTTATGGGATTTTAGGGATTTTTAATTTTTTAGGGGTTTTATGGGTTTTTGGGGTTTAAATGGTTTTAGGGTCTTTTTAGGGGTTTTAAGGTTTTTTTTCATATTTTATGTTTTTAAGGCTTTAAGTGTTTTATATTTTTAAGGGTTTCTTAAACTTTTTCATGGTTTTATAGTTTTTTATGTTTTAGGTATTTTTCAGGCCTTTTTGGATTTTTTTAGTTTTTAGGGTTTTAGGCATTTTGAGGTTGTTTAGGGTTTTAAGGGGTTTTTAGAGTTTTTATAATTTTTTTGGATTTATATTATTTTTAGGGGTTTTATGTGTTTTTAGGTTCTTATAGTTTTCTTTGGTTTTTCAAGGGTTTTAATTTTTTTATGGTTTCTGGGATTTTTATTAGTTTAAAAGTATTTTTAGGGTATTTTGGTATTTATTATTTTAAGGGGTGTTTAGGTGTTTTATGGTTTTTTATTTTTGGTTGTTTTTTAGGGGTTCTTATGGGTTTTAGTGTTTATTTAACATTTTTAGGGGCTAAATGGTTTTTAGGGATGTTAGTAGTTTTTAAGAATTTAAAGGGTTTTAGGGTTATCTGCTCTCTTTTTTTGTTTTTAGGGTTTTTATGGGTTTTTAGGTTTTAGTGGTTTTAAGTGTTTTTTATAATTTTAAGATTTACTTCTTATATTTTGGATATTTAGTGTTTTTTATGTTTTTATTTATTTTTGGAAATTTGTGAATTTTATTATTTTTTTGGTTTTTAGGGGTTTTCGATTTTTAAGGGTTCTTTATGGTTTTTTTGGTTGTTTAAGATTTTTTAGATTTTAGGGTTTATTTATTTTTTCAGATATTTTTAAAATTTGTAGTTTTTTAAAGGGTTATTATTATTTTTTGTGGGGTTTATATGATTTTTAGGGGTTTTGGGCGTTTCTAATGTTTTTTTGGGTCTCTAAGGGTTTTATGTATTTTTAGGGTTTTTGGTGTCTTCTATGATTTGTAGGGGTTTTATCATTTTTTATGTTTTTAAGTTTTTTTTATGTTACTTTCATGTTTTTAGGTATTTATAGATTTTTTTGTATTTTTATTGTTTTTTGGGTTTTAAGTGATTTTGAGGATTTTTTTGGGGGGTTTTGTATTTTTAAAATTTTAAAGGCTTTATAGTGTATTTAGGATTTTAATGTTTTCATAGGGGTTTTTAGGGTTGTATATATTTTATGGGTTTTTTAAATTTTAGGTATTTTTTCATGATTTTTTAATATCATTATGGTTTTAAGATTTTTCAAGATTTTCTGGGTTTTTATGAATTTTTTAGGGTTTTTGTGATTTTATGAGTTCTTGGGTTTTTTGGGTTTTTTGGGTTTTTTTGTTTTTTAGGGTTTTTAATGTTGTTTATATTTTGTAAACATTTTTATGGGTTTTTGTGTTTTTTATGTTTTTAGGGTTTTTGTGGTTTTAGGCTTTTTACGTGTTTGTGTTTTAGTTTCGTTAAGAGTTTAATGTGTTTTTAGGTTTTTATGGATTTCTTTTGTTTTTTTAGGATCATATGGTTTTCACAATTTTATGGATTTAGTGGATAATTTAGGATTTTATCATGTTTTATGGTTTTATAGATTTATGTATTTTTAGGGCAAGGAAGGCGCAGGGCCAAGCTATTCCTGACCCCCCCTCCCCCAAAAAAATTATTAGAAAAAAGACATTGAAAAGTCGGGAGGGGCAGGGAAATCAACCCACGTTCAAAAACCTTGGATACCCCCATGAAACCCTAAAGTCCCCAAGAAAACCAAAGGAACACAGAACCAGAAAACGCCTAAATTTAAAATCTTCTCCATCAGTATCTCCTAGTCAAACAGCAACCAGCATCCCATAACGAAGTTCTCAACATCCATCATCTCCTTACCAACCATATCCACCACCAACAACATAGAACAACCAGCATCATAATCATAAATATAATCTTTATCACATCACTGCCAAGATGAAAACATCGCCCATCATCTCATATTCCATCAACCATCACCTCCCGACCAATCAGCTTCCGGCATTTCACACATAGTATTATAGCCAGAAAGACAATACCACCAACACCCACGCCTATAACCATTCCGCGACACCCATAACTACTTGTAAAAACCTTGAACCAGATAGAACCTATGGATAGACAACACCCAACACCTTGCAACGAAACCAATATCCATCACCTTTAACGTCTCACAACCAAACCAGCCACAACTCAGAAATCCACTGTCCACCATAGAAATGAAAACACAACACAAATCGACCAGACCTTCATCAGCAGCACAAACCAAAGATGATGTTTATGAACTAGAAACATGAACTTGTATCTTCACCCTCTGCATCCACCATAACCCGTCATGAATCCAGAAGATCTAGGTTTTAGGGTTTTATGGTTATTTTGGGTTTTTAGGGTTTTTAGGGTTTAAATGGGGTTTTATTGATTTTTAGGGTTTTATATATGATTTTTTTAGTTTTCATATTTTTAGGTATTTTAGGGGTTTTATGTGCTTGTATGTTTTTCTTTCTATTTTTCATTTTTAGGGGTTTTTAGGGTTTTTATGTTTTTATTTTATCTTGTGCTTTTTATAGTATTACTGTGTTTTCATATTTTTAGGGATTTTTTTGTATTTTTTAATAATTTTTATGATTTTTATTATTTTTTGGGATTTTGATGGGTTTTAGGGGTTTTATGGATTTTAGTGTTTTTAGGATTTTTAAGTGTATTAATTTTTTTGGTTGTTTAGGTTTTATTAGTTTTTATAGGTGTTCTGCGGTTTTTTATGGTTATAGTTATGTCAAAATACATTTACGGTTTTTATGGATTTTATTTGTTTTAGTGGTGTTATATGTTTTTTAGAGTTGTTTTGATTTTAAAGGATTTTATGATTTTTTAATTTTTAATGATTTCATGAGTTTAATTTTCTTTAATGTTTTAGTGGTTTAGGGGGTTTTGTGGGATTTTAGTGTTTTTGATGGTTTTTATCTATTTTGTTGTATTTAGGGGATTAAGGGTTTTGGGGTTTTGAGTGTATTTTAGTTTTTAATGGTTTTATGTGTTTTTAGGTTTTTAAGGTTTTCATAGTGTTTTTCGGGGGTATTCATGGTTCTTATGAATTTAAAAGTATTTTATAGGATTTTTATGTTTTTTAGAATTTTTCGGGATTTTGAGGTTTTTTAGGGGTTTAGCTTTTTTATAATTGTTTAGGTTATTAGGTATTTTAAGAGAATTTAAATTTTTAATGTTTTTTTATGGGTTGTCAGGGGGTTTTAGTGATTTTTAAAATTTTAAGTATTTTAGGTTTTTTAGGTTTTTTTACAGTTTCTTATGGATTTTAAAAGTATTTATAGTTTTTTATGGTTTTTATAGTTGAAATTTTGTAGGGGTTTAGTGGGTTTTTAGTGTTTTTATTGGTTATTTAGGTATTTATTGGTTTTTTTGGATTTTTCTGATTTTTATGGGGTTTTATGTTTTATACGGGTTTTATGTGTTGTTAGAGTTTTTTAATTTCTTAGGGACATTAAGTGATTTTAGGTTTTTAAGTATTTCTTTGGGTTTTTTTGGGTTTTTTCATTTTTAGGGTTGTTTAGGATTTTTATGGTTTTAGGGTGTTTTTCAGATTTTTATGATTTCATAGGTTTTTAGGGTTTTTATGATTTTATGGGTTATTCTATGTTTTTTTGTATACATTCTGTTCTTTTGGGATTCAAGGGTTTTTTGTGTTTTTTAACATTTTTAGGTTTTTAATGAATTCTTATATTTTAATTATTTTAGGGTTTTTTATGTTTTTAGATGTTTCAATATTTTTTTAATGTTTTTATTGATTTCTTATGGGTTTTCATGATTTTAACGATTTTTAGGTTTTTTAAGGTTTTATGTATTTTTTATTATTTTAATCAGTTTTTAGTGTTTTTAGTTTTTTTGATGGTTTTTATGAATTTTTAGGTTTTTAGGGAGATTTTATTTTGTAGCGGTTGAATGCGTTTTTATAGATTTTTTACATTTCAAAGGGTTAATGGAATTATTATTTTTTCACTGGTTTATACATTGTTTTATGAGATTTAGGGGTTTTAAGGTTATTAGTGCTTTCTATCATTTTTATGGGTTTTCCGGGTTTTTAGGGTCTTTTAGGTTTCTTTAGGGTTTTTAGACCTTTCTAGATTTTTTAGAGTTTTTTTGAATTTTCTGGGTTTTAAGGTTTTCTTACGGGTTTTCATGGTTTTTATGGATTATTACATTTTTATGGATTTTTTTCTTTTTTAGGGTTTTTTGAGATACT
Source organism: Viscum album (assembly GCA_963277665.1). NCBI lineage: Eukaryota > Viridiplantae > Streptophyta > Magnoliopsida > Santalales > Viscaceae > Viscum > Viscum album. Next base: position 230,926,251 of record OY728157.1, on the reverse strand, counting down.
GAGGATTTTATATTTTCTTTGGTTTTTAGGGTTTTTATAGGTTTTTTTATGTTTTAGTGTTCTTTTAGTTTTTAGGGGTATTATGGTTTTTAGGGGTTTTATAGTTTTTAGTGATTTTTATGAATTTTAGGGGTTTTTAGGGATTTTTATGGTTGTTAGGGTTTTAGGGATCTTAGTGTTTTTAGTATTTTTTTGGTTTTTTAGGTTTTTAGGGTTTTTAGTGGATTTAAGGGTTATTAGGGGTTTTTATGTTTTTAGGGGATTTTAAGGATTTTATACAATCATTATAGTTTTTTATGATTTTTAATGGTTTTTAGGAATTTTATGATTTTTTATTTTTTAGGGTTTTAGGTATTTTTTGGATTTTTTAGTTTTTTAGGGTTTTTAATGTTTTTATTTATTTAATTTATTTAATGTTTTTCATTTTTCTAAGGTTTTATGGGGTTTTAGGGGTTTTTTTGCTGGTTTTTGTTTTTAGCCTATATTTAGTTGTATTATCATTTTTTAGTTTTTATGGATTTTAAATGTTTTTAGGTTTTATGGTTTTCTAAAGGGTTTTCATGGTTTTTAGAGTTCTTTAAATTTTTTATGGATTTTAAGCCTTTTATGGATTTTTATGGGTTTTAGGGATTTTTATAGATTTTGATGGTTTTTAGGTGTTTTAGGGTCTTTTGGATTTTTTTTCATTTTTTAAGGTTTTTAGGGGTTTTTTGGGATTTTCATTTTATTAGGGTTTTTTATATTTTTATGGATATTTGGAGTTTTAAGGATTTTTGTGGGTTTTTAGGGATTTTGAGTGTTTGTAAGTATTTTTAGAGTTTTTTTGGTTTTTTGGGGTTTTAGTGTTTGTAGAATTTTTTTTGGTCTTTAAGGTTTTCAGAGTTCTTTTTACATTTTTACTACTTTACTGGGTTTGTAGATTTTTTTCATGGATTTTAGGGTTTTTATAGATTTTTAGGTTTTTTGAGGTTTTTAACATTTTTATGGTTTTTATGTTTTTTAGTGTTTTATGGTTTTAGTGTTTTTTATGTTTCTAAGGGGTTTTAAGTGTTTTAGGTTTTTTATGTATTCTAATGGGTTTTCAAGGATTCTTGTTTTTTTATGTCTTATAGATATTTAGTGATTTTGTTGACTTTGACACATTTTTCGGGTTTTTAGGGATTTTTGAGGGGTTTAGTGTTTATTAGTGTTTTTATTACATTATTGATTTTTATGGTTTTTTGAGTTTTTATGGATTTTAAAAAAAAATTGGAGTTTTTAACCTTTTAATGGATTAAAAGGTACTTTAGAAATCTTCATGGTAATTTAGAGTTTTCATGTATTTTTTGGTTTATTGAAGTTTTTATGAGTTTTAGTGTTTTTAGGGAATTTTAGGGGTTTTAAGGATGGAATTTTAGGTGTTTTAAGTGTTTTTAGGTTATTAAGGATTTCTAAATTATTTTTAGGGTTTTTTTTGTTTTTATTTATTTTTTGGGATTTTACTATTTTTATTACTTTTTATGGTTTTTAGGAATTTTTTGGTTTTTTTGGGGTTTTAGTAGTCTAAGAATTTTTAAGGGTTTTTTGGGGTTTTTGAGTTTTTTTAGTTTTTTAGGATTTTAATTTTTTTAGACTTTTTTATTATATTTAGAAATAAATAGGTTTTTAGTGTTTTTATTGGTTTCTTAGGGTTTTATACGTATTTAGGGGTTTTAATGGGTTTTAATGGATTTATGGTTTTTAATTTTTTATGGTTTTGAGTTTTTTTGGATGTTTTAGCATTTTTTGGTTATTAGGTGTTTTAAGTAGTTTTACGTTTTTATAGTTTTCTTAGAAGTTTTAAGCTTTTTTAGGTTTTTTTTCATTTTCATAGATTTTTCGGGATTTTTGGATTTTAATGGTTCCTAGGTGTTTTAGGGATATTGAGGGTTTGAGGGTTTTTAGGGGTTTAGGGGTTTTATGGGTTTTATGCGATTTTTGTTATTTTAGTTTTTACAGTTTTTAGGTTTTTTTAGATTTTTTTATCATTTTCAGGGGTTTAAAGGTATTTTAGAGTTTCTAGTGGTTTTTATGGTTTTTTGGGTATTTGGGATATTTTATTATTTTTATGGGTTTTAGGGTTTTAGTGGATTTTTTTGAAGTTTTCATAATTTTTAGGATTCTTAGGGCTTTTAAGTGTTTTTTGGATTTTAATATTTTTTATGGGTTTTTAGGGTTTTTGGGGGTTTTATTGTCTATGGATTTTTTTGTGATTTTTCAGAATTTTTTTGTTTTTAGTGATTTTGGGGATTTTGGGGGTTTTAAGGTTCTTAAGGGTTTTAGGGTTTTTAGGTTTTTAAGTGTTTTTTTTTGGTTTTGATGGTTTTATTAGAGTTTTTAAGGATTTTAGGGTTTTTATGCTTTTATGTATTTTTTGAGAATTTTTAGTATTTTTATGTGTTTTTTGGTTTTTAGTATTTTTGATGGTTTCTTTGGGTTTTTAGGTTTTTTATGGTTTTTGAGAAATTTATGGTTTTTTTGAGACTTTTACGGTTTTTAAGGAATTTATCATTTATATCATACTGAGGGGTTTAAAGGGGTTTTATATTTTTTACTGTTTCTTATGGTTGTAATAGATTTTTAGTATATTTTTTGGGTTTTTCGAAGTTTTTATGGTTTGGGGGGGGGGGGCGGGGGTTTGGGTTCTTTCCATCTCTTTAGGCATCTAGGTTTTGTAGGGGTTTAATGTGTTTTTAGGTTTTTATGGTTTTCTTGGAATTTTTTCAAGGTTTATTTTTTGTTATTTTACATTTTATGGTAATTTTAGTAATTTTTAGTATTTTTTTTGGTTTTATAGGTTTTAAGGGCTTTTGAGGGGTTTTAGTGATTTTTTTGGTTTTTGGAGGTTTTTAGGTTTCATAAGGATTTTAAGTTATTTTATATTTTTAAGGCTTTCTTAGGTATTTTTAGGTATTTTAGGGGTTTTTATGTCTTTATAGATTTTATGGTGATTATTATTATTTTTAGGATTTTATGGTTTTAAGAAATTTTTAGGGTTTTTATGTTTCTTTTGAGTTTTTAGGGGTTTTTGGATTTTTGTGGGTTTTAGAGTTTTTTTGAGTTTTTATAGTCTGTTATATTATTTGAAACTTTTTAGTGTTATAAATTCCATTTATATTTTTTATTGGATTTTAGGGTTTTTGTGGTTTTTAAAATTTTTATTGGTTTGTATGGGTTTTTAGAAGATTTAGGATATTTTTAGGTGGTTTAGTGTTTTTAGGTTTCGTATGGATTTTAATTGATTTTTTTAATTAATGTTTTTCTTATGGGTATTTAGGTTTTTATGTATTTTTAGGTATTTTTAAGATATTTACGGGGTTTTTGTATTATTATGGATTTTGAGGGTTTTTTTATGTTTTTGAGGTTTTTAGGAGATTTAAACATTTTTAGGTTTTCTAGGTTTTCTTATGGGTGTTTAGATTTTAAAGGGTATTTTATGTTTTTTGGGATTTTTATCGATTTGGTAGGTTTTTATTGGTTTTTAGTATTTTTCGGGATTTTGGCGGGGTTTTACGGTTTTTTTGGGTTTTATGGGTTTTTAGAGTTTTATTAATATTTTTAGGGGTTTTAAAAGTTTTAGTGGGTTTATTTGGGTTTATTTTCGATTTTAGTATTTTTTAATATTTTTGGGGTTTTTTAAGGTTTTTAATAGTTTTTTGGGTTTCTTGTGTCTTTTATGGGTTTTAGGGGTTTTAGCGTTTTTATTGTTTTTTAGGGGTTTTAATTATTTTTAGGTTATAAATTTTTATGTAGTTTAACAATTTGTTTCTGTTTTATTAGGGATTTTAGGGTCCATTAGGAATTTTTACAATATTATGGTTTTTAAGGATTTTATGGGTTTAGGGTTGTTTATGGTTTATGGGTTTATTTTGGATTATTAGATATTTTTGGGGGGGGGGGTGGTGGGGGTTAAGTGTACTTATATTATTAATTTTTTCTTAATATTTTTAGGGGTTTTTAAATTTTCAGTGATTTTTAGGGAATTTATTTGATTTATATAGTATTTTGGGTTTTTAGGGATATTGAGTGTTTTAGGGTTATTAGGGGTTTTATGTTTATTTAGGTTTTAGGGGTTTTTGAGTTTTTTAGGGGCTGTAATGTATTTTACTATTTTTTAGGGTTAAAGGGGTTTTATATTTGTTTTGTGGGCCTTTTGGATTTATATGTGTTTTGGGGGTTTTAAGGTTTTAGATGTCTTAATGGTTTTTATGGGTTTTAAGGGATTTTAGTCTTTTTAGTGTTTTGGGTATTTAGAGTTTTTTAGTATTTTTAGAGGTTTAATGTGTTTTTATGTTTTTAACGGTTTATCAGGGTTTTTGATAGTTTTAGTGATTTGTAATTTGTTACGGATTTTTAGTGATTTTTTAGGATTTTATGGTTTTTTTAGTTTTTAAAGTTTTTTATGGGTTTTTAGGATTTTTTAGGGGTTTTAGGGTTTTTATGGTTTTTTGTGTTTTATGGTTTTTTTGAAATTATTTATGGTTTTTATAGGTTTTTAGAGTTTTTTAATGTTTTTAGGTGTTTGATGGTATTTATAGCTTTAGTTTTTTTAGTGTTTTTATGAGTTTTAGGATTTTTAAAGGTTTTTAGGGGTTTTAGGGGGTTATATGCTTTTTAGTGTTTTCCGGGTTTTTTTACATTTAGGTTTTTTAGAGTTTTTTAGCTTTAGGGGTTTAGGTTTTTTAGGCTTTTAGGTTTTTCTTAGTTTTATTCAGGTTATTTATGGTTTTTTATGCTTTTAGTAATTTATTGGGCTTATTTTGGGTTTTCAGCGATTTGGAGAGGTTTAGGATTTTTAGGGGTTTAGGGTTTTATCTTTATTCTTAGGTTTTAGAGTTTTTAGAGTTTTTTAGGGTTTATGGTTTTTTTCGAGTTTTAGAACATATTTATGGGCATTAAAGGGTTTTAATTGTTTTTAGTGGGATTTTAGGTTTTTTATGGGGTTTTAGGGTTTTAATGGTTTTGTGGTGATTTTATGGTTTTAGTGGGTTTTATGGTTTTTAGGTCCTTTTTAGGTTTTTTATGATTTTAGAATTTTTTCTGGTTTTTTGGGGTTTTAAGTGATTTTAGATTGTTATGGTTTCCTAATGCTTTTTCGGGGTTTTTATGATTTTTTATGTTTTTTGGGATTTCAAGGAATTTATTATTATTTTTATTTTTTAGTGTTTTATGGAATTTCAGGGTTTTATGTGTTTTGGTTCTTAAATGGTTTTTTGGGTTTTAGTTTTTTTACTTTTTAGTGTTTTATGGATTTATTTTTGAGTTTTTTTAATAAATAAGGTTTTGAAAGGGTTTTCATGTATTTAGTGATTTTAGGGAGGGGTGGGGGTATGGTTTTTAGGTTTTTAGGGTTTCATAAGTTTTTAGGGGGATTTATATTTTTTTTGTTTTCAGCAGTTTTGAGGTTTTTTGGGTTTTTATCATTTTTTAGGTTTTTTGGGGTTTTAATTTTTTTACATTTCTAATGTTTACTTAGTGTTTTCAAATTTTTTTTGGGTTTTTGGGTTTTTAGAATTTTTTTTGGATTATTTTTTTTTATATATTTTAGAGATATTGATGGGTGTTTGGGTTTTTTTGGGGTTTTGGTATTTTATGGGTTTTTAAAGGTTTTTTATTTTTTAGGAGTTTTATGTTTTTTAGAGTTTTATAACATTTTTAGGGTTCTATAGAATGTTTAGAGTTTTTAGTGGTTTTATGGGGTTTTGGGTTTTAAATATATTAATTTTTTAGGGGAATTTATGCTTTCTTGGGGTTTTAGGGTCTTTCTACGATTTTTAGGACATTTAGGGATTTTAAATGTTTTTTGGTTTTTAAGGTTATATTAGGGGTTCGCAGCGAATTTAAAAATTCTTACATTTTTAGGGATTTTCTTGGATTTTGATGGGTTTTATGTTTTTTAGGGATTTTAAGGGTATTTCGTGTCTTTTGAGATTTTTAGGGTTTTAGCGTTTGTATTGTTTTTTAGTTTTTTCAATTGTTTTAATTTCTTTTAGGATTTTAAGGATTTCTTATGGTGTTAAGGATTTGTTGGATGTTTTTATGTTTTTAGTGATATTTAAGGCTTTCTAGTATTTTTATTTGGTTTTAGCGTTTTAAGTATTTTTGAGGTTTTTAGTGTTTTTATTTTTTTTATTTTTTTTTTGTTTTTAGAGTTTTTATGTTTTTTTATAGTTATTTAAACATTTATAGGTTTAATGTTTTTTTTAGTTTTTAGTGGATTTTATTGGTTTTTATGGTTTTTTGGAGTTTTAGAGTATTTAGGTTTTTTAGGGATTTTAGGGTTTTTTAGGGTTTTTCAGGTTTTTCAGGTTTTATACATATTAAGCAAGTTTTAGAGATTTTAGTATTTTATGTATTGTGAGGGTTTGATGGGTTTTATATTTTTTAGTTGTTTTGGAATTATTAAGGTTTTTTGGGGTTTTATGCCTTTTTAGGTTTTTATGGATTTCTTTGGGTTTTTTTGATTTTTTACATTGAACATTTTTAAGGATTTTTAGGGTTTATATGGTTTCTAGGTTTTTACGAATTTTAAGGGTTATTAGTGTATTTTAGAATTTTTATGGTTTTTATATTTTTATGTCTTTTGGGTTTTTTCAGTTCCTAGAGTTTTTAATATTTTTAGAGTATTTTAATGTTTTTATGGGTTCAAATCTCTTTTATTGATTTTAATGGGTCTTTAAGATTTTTATGAGTTTTAGTTTTTTTAAAAAATATTTTGGGTTTTTAGGGAATTTCTATGATTTTTAGTGGATTTATAGTTTTTTATTATTTTAGTGGCTTTTATTGTTTTTAGATTTTATGGTTTTCATAGGGATTTTCAAGTTTTTTAGGATTTTTTACGCTTTTAGGGAATTAAGGGAACTTTTAGTATTTTTATGGATTTCAGTGTTTTTGGGATTTTGGGGTTTTTAGGAGGTTTTAGGGGTTTTAGGGATTTGGGGGTTTTATCATTTTTTAGAATATTAGGAGTTTTATGTGTCTTTAGTTTTTAAGGATTTCTTAGGGTTTTAAAGGATTTTAGGTTTTTTTTACATTGTTAGTGTTTATAGTATTTTTTCATATTTTTATGGGTTCATAGGGTTTTTAGAGAATGTGATGGGTTTTTTGTTTTGTAGGGTTTTAGAGGTTTTTTAGGTTTTGAGTTTTTAATTGGTTCTGAGGTTTTTTAGAGGTTTATAGTTTTTTAGGTTTTAAATTGGTTTTAGTGTTTTTAGTGGGTTTTTAGGGTTTTATTGGTTTCAAGGATTTTTATGGTTTTTAGGTGTTTTAGGGTTGTTATAGGTTTTAGCGTATTTTATTGTTTTTTTTGGTTTTTAGTCTTTTTGGGTTTTTATTGGTTGTATATTTTTCCATGTTTTCAAGGTTTTGTTGGGGGTTTTAGAGTTTTTTGTGTTTGTTAAATTTTTATTGATTTTTAGGGATTTTTGGTATTTTTATTTTTTTAGTGTTTTTAGGGATTTTGAGGGGTTTTAGGGTTTTAGTATTTTTAGGGGTTGTTATCATTTTTAGGGTTTTAAAATTTTTATGAGTTTTTAGTTTTTTATGGTTTTCTTAGGGTATTAGGTATTTTTACATTTTTTTGAATTTATAGGGATTTCATGGGATTTTTATGGTATTTTAGGGATTTAGGGATTAATAGTCATTTCGGGTTTTTTAGTGTTTTATGGTTTTCTTGGGTATTCGGGTTTTTTTTATTTTTGGTTTTTAGAGTTTTCTAATGTTTTTTTGGGTTTTGATGGGTTTTCAAAGCTTTTAGTGGGTTTTTGGGATTTTGTGGGATATTGAGTGTTTTAGGGTTATTAGGGGTTTTATGTTTATTTAGGTTTTAGGGGTTTTTGAGTTTTTTAGGGGCTGTAATGTATTTTACTATTTTTTAGGGTTAAAGGGGTTTTATATTTGTTTTGTGGGCCTTTTGGATTTATATGTGTTTTGGGGGTTTTAAGGTTTTAGATGTCTTAATGGTTTTTATGGGTTTTAAGGGATTTTAGTCTTTTTAGTGTTTTGGGTATTTAGAGTTTTTTAGTATTTTTAGAGGTTTAATGTGTTTTTATGTTTTTAACGGTTTATCAGGGTTTTTGATAGTTTTAGTGATTTGTAATTTGTTACGGATTTTTAGTGATTTTTTAGGATTTTATGGTTTTTTTAGTTTTTAATGTTTTTTATGGGTTTTTAGGATTTTTTAGGGGTTTTAGGGTTTTTATGGTTTTTTGTGTTTTATGGTTTTTTTGAAATTATTTAGGGTTTTTATAGGTTTTTAGAGTTTTTTAATGTTTTTAGGTGTTTGATGGTATTTATAGCTTTAGTTTTTTTAGTGTTTTTATGAGTTTTAGGATTTTTAAAGGTTTTTAGGGGTTTTAGGGGGTTATATGCTTTTTAGTGTTTTCAGGGTTTTTTTACATTTAGGTTTTTTAGAGTTTTTTAGCTTTAGGGGTTTAGGTTTTTTAGGCTTTTAGGTTTTTCTTAGTTTTATTCAGGTTATTTATGGTTTTTTATGCTTTTAGTAATTTATTGGGCTTATTTTGGGTTTTCAGCGATTTGGAGAGGTTTAGGATTTTTAGGGGTTTAGGGTTTTATCTTTATTCTTAGGTTTTAGAGTTTTTAGAGTTTTTTAGGGTTTATGGTTTTTTTCGAGTTTTAGAACATATTTATGGGCATTAAAGGGTTTTAATTGTTTTTAGTGGGATTTTAGGTTTTTTATGGGGTTTTAGGGTTTTAATGGTTTTGTGGTGATTTTATGGTTTTAGTGGGTTTTATGGTTTTTAGGTCCTTTTTAGGTTTTTTATGATTTTAGAATTTTTTCTGGTTTTTTGGGGTTTTAAGTGATTTTAGATTGTTATGGTTTCCTAATGCTTTTTCGGGGTTTTTATGATTTTTTATGTTTTTTGGGATTTCAAGGAATTTATTATTATTTTTATTTTTTAGTGTTTTATGGAATTTCAGGGTTTTATGTGTTTTGGTTCTTAAATGGTTTTTTGGGTTTTAGTTTTTTTACTTTTTAGTGTTTTATGGATTTATTTTTGAGTTTTTTTAATAAATAAGGTTTTGAAAGGGTTTTCATGTATTTAGTGATTTTAGGGAGGGGTGGGGGTATGGTTTTTAGGTTTTTAGGGTTTCATAAGTTTTTAGGGGGATTTATATTTTTTTTTGTTTTCAGCAGTTTTGAGGTTTTTTGGGTTTTTATCATTTTTTAGGTTTTTTGGGGTTTTAATTTTTTTACATTTCTAATGTTTACTTACTGTTTTCAAATTTTTTTTGGGTTTTTGGGTTTTTAGAATTTTTTTTGGATTATTTTTTTTTATATATTTTAGAGATATTGATGGGTGTTTGGGTTTTTTTGGGGTTTTGGTATTTTATGGGTTTTTAAAGGTTTTTTATTTTTTAGGAGTTTTATGTTTTTTAGAGTTTTATAACATTTTTAGGGTTCTATAGAATGTTTAGAGTTTTTAGTGGTTTTATGGGGTTTTGGGTTTTAAATATATTAATTTTTTAGGGGAATTTATGCTTTCTTGGGGTTTTAGGGTCTTTCTACGATTTTTAGGACATTTAGGGATTTTAAATGTTTTTTGGTTTTTAAGGTTATATTAGGGGTTCGCAGCGAATTTAAAAATTCTTACATTTTTATGGATTTTCTTGGATTTTGATGGGTTTTATGTTTTTTAGGGATTTTAAGGGTATTTCGTGTCTTTTGAGATTTTTAGGGTTTTAGCGTTTGTATTGTTTTTTAGTTTTTTCAATTGTTTTAATTTCTTTTAGGATTTTAAGGATTTCTTATGGTGTTAAGGATTTGTTGGATGTTTTTATGTTTTTAGTGATATTTAAGGCTTTCTAGTATTTTTATTTGGTTTTAGCGTTTTAAGTATTTTTGAGGTTTTTAGTGTTTTTATTTTTTTTATTTTTTTTTGTTTTTAGAGTTTTTATGTTTTTTTATAGTTATTTAAACATTTATAGGTTTAATGTGTTTTTTTAGTTTTTAGTGGATTTTATTGGTTTTTATGGTTTTTTGGAGTTTTAGAGTATTTAGGTTTTTTAGGGATTTTAGGGTTTTTTAGGGTTTTTCAGGTTTTTCAGGTTTTATACATATTAAGCAAGTTTTAGAGATTTTAGTATTTTATGTATTGTGAGGGTTTGATGGGTTTTATATTTTTTAGTTGTTTTGGAATTATTAAGGTTTTTTGGGGTTTTATGCCTTTTTAGGTTTTTATGGATTTCTTTGGGTTTTTTTGATTTTTTACATTGAACATTTTTAAGGATTTTTAGGGTTTATATGGTTTCTAGGTTTTTACGAATTTTAAGGGTTATTAGTGTATTTTAGAATTTTTATGGTTTTTATATTTTTATGTCTTTTGGGTTTTTTCAGTTCCTAGAGTTTTTAATATTTTTAGAGTATTTTAATGTTTTTATGGGTTCAAATCTCTTTTATTGATTTTAATGGGTCTTTAAGATTTTTATGAGTTTTAGTTTTTTTAAAAAATATTGTGGGTTTTTAGGGAATTTCTATGATTTTTAGTGGATTTATAGTTTTTTATTATTTTAGTGGCTTTTATTGTTTTTAGATTTTATGGTTTTCATAGGGATTTTCAAGTTTTTTAGGATTTTTTACGCTTTTAGGGAATTAAGGGAACTTGTAGTATTTTTATGGATTTCAGTGTTTTTGGGATTTTGGGGTTTTTAGGAGGTTTTAGGGGTTTTAGGGATTTGGGGGTTTTATCATTTTTTAGAATATTAGGAGTTTTATGTGTCTTTAGTTTTTAAGGATTTCTTAGGGTTTTAAAGGATTTTAGGTTTTTTTTACATTGTTAGTGTTTATAGTATTTTTTCATATTTTTATGGGTTCATAGGGTTTTTAGAGAATGTGATGGGTTTTTTGTTTTGTAGGGTTTTAGAGGTTTTTTAGGTTTTGAGTTTTTAATTGGTTCTGAGGTTTTTTAGAGGTTTATAGTTTTTTTAGGTTTTAAATTGGTTTTAGTGTTTTTAGTGGGTTTTTAGGGTTTTATTGGTTTCAAGGATTTTTATGGTTTTTAGGTGTTTTAGGGTTGTTATAGGTTTTAGCGTATTTTATTGTTTTTTTGGTTTTTAGTCTTTTTGGGTTTTTATTGGTTGTATATTTTTCCATGTTTTCAAGGTTTTGCTGGGGGTTTTAGAGTTTTTTGTGTTTGTTAAATTTTTATTGATTTTTAGGGATTTTTGGTATTTTTATTTTTTTAGTGTTTTTAGGGATTTTGAGGGGTTTTAGGGTTTTAGTATTTTTAGGGGTTGTTATCATTTTTAGGGTTTTAAAATTTTTATTAGTTTTTAGTTTTTTATGGTTTTCTTAGGGTATTAGGTATTTTTACATTTTTTTGAATTTATAGGGATTTCATGGGATTTTTATGGTATTTTAGGGATTTAGGGATTAATAGTCATTTCGGGTTTTTTAGTGTTTTATGGTTTTCTTGGGTATTCGGGTTTTTTTTATTTTTGGTTTTTAGAGTTTTCTAATGTTTTTTTGGGTTTTGATGGGTTTTCAAAGCTTTTAGTGGGTTTTTGGGATTTTGTGGGATTTTAGTGTTTTTTTATATTTATGGATTTTTATGGTATTAGGGTTGTTATGGATTTAAGGGTCTTCTTACGGTTTCTTAGAAATTTTTACACTTTTTAGGTATTTTAGGGGTTTTATGTTTTTAGATGTTTATGGTATTTAGGTGTTTTCAAGGTTTTAGGGTTTTCTATGTTTTTAGGGATTTTTATGGTTTTTTAGGATTTTTATGACTTTTAGGGGTTTTTCGGGGTTTTGGGTTTTTAGGGTTTTTGGGTTTTATAGTTTTTAATGTTTTTATAAATTTTCATGTTTTGGGGGGTATTAATTGTTTATTAAGTTTTTCTTAGGGGTTTTCGAGGTTTTTAGATATTTTTATGTTTTTAGGGATTTGAGGTCACTTTTTAAAATTTTATGTGTTTTTGGGTTTTTTGGGATTTTGATGGGTTTTAGGGATTTTTTACAATTTTAAGTGGTTTAATGGTTTTTTCATTTTTATGGGTTTTTTGAGTTTTTTGGGATTTAATGTTTTTAGAGTTTTTTTAAACATTATTAGGGTTTTAAAAGCTTTGTACTGGTTTACTAGTTTTTTAGGGTTTTATGGGTTTTAATGGGTTTTTAATTTTTTTATGGGGTTTTATTGTTTTTAAGGGTTTTTAAGGGTTTTAGGGCCTTTTAATGGTTTTAGGGTTTTTAGGGTTTTTAATGTTTCATTTGTTTTTAGGGGTTCAAAAGGTTTTTTGGTTTATAAGGTTATAAAAGAGGGTTTTTGGCTATTTATGGGTATTTAGGGTTTTTAATGTTCTTTAAGTTTATTAGGGGTTTTGAGAATTTTTTTAAGGTGTTATTATGGGTTTTTAGGGTTTTAGGTGTTTTTTACATTTTTAGGGATTTTGAGGGGTTTTAGTCTTTTTAAGGGTTTTCTTAGATTTTTAGGTTTGTTTGAGTTTTTTTGGTTATTTAACAGATCTTAGAGTTTTTAACATTTATAAGGGGTTAATGGGTTTTTAGTGTTTTTAGTTGGTTTTCGAGTTTGTAGGGGTTTCTAGGATTTTTATGGTTTTTTGGGTCATTTATAGTTTTTTGGCTTTTTTGTGTTCTGAGCATTTTTTATGTTTTTTAGGATTTTTAATTGTTTTAGGTTTTTAATGTTTTCAAAGAGTTTTTCTCAGTTTTTGTGGGTTTTTATGGTTTTAAGGAATTTTAGGGGGGGGGGGGGTTTGGATTTTTATTGGATTTTTGGGTTTTAGTTATATTGAGGGTTTTTTCTATTTTTCTAGTTTTAGAGCCATTATGGATTTTTTTTGGTTTTAGAGTTTTTTTTGAGTTTTTAAGGATTTTATGTTTTTTTGTGGGTTTTAATGACTTTTCGGTTTTAAAGAGTTTATAGATATTTTATTGGGGTTGTAGGGTTTTTATGGGTTTTTGTGATTTTTACGTTTTATGAGATTTAGCGTATTTTTCTGCTTTAGGGTTTTTAGGGGTTTTTTGGGTTTCGTTATGGTTTTTAGAATTTTTTTTCATTATAAGGGTTTTAAGTGTTTTTAGGTTTTTATGGTTTTCTTAGGGGTTTTCAAGGTTTTTCTGATTTATTACGTTTCAAGAGATTTTTTTGGGATTTTGCATAATTCTATAGTTTTTTGGGATTTTCCGGATTTTGGGTGTTTTCGGGATTTATGCTTTTAATGGTATTTTTGGATTTTTAGAGTTGTTCTTTAGAGTTATTTAGGGTTATAAGGGCTTTTATATTTTTTTAACATTTTTTGGGATTTAAATGTATTTTAATGTTTCAGTGGGATTTTTGGGTATTTTAATGTCTTTATTTATTTATGTTTTTTGGGTTTTTACAGTTTCTATCTTTTTAATGTTTTTTACGGATTTTAAGTGCTTTTGGTTTTTAAGGATTTCCTAGGGTTTATTAGTGTTTTAGGGTTTTTATAGATTTTCATGGTTTCCAAATTTTTTTTGGATTTTTGGTTTTTTTTTGGTTTTAGGGTTTTCGAGTTTTTAGGGTTTTTATGTTTTTTGAGATTTTTTTAAAATATTTAGGGGTATAAAGGGATTTTAGATTTTTTTTGGGTTTTTAAGGGTTTTTAGGGTTTTTATGGTTTTGATGGGATTTATTATTTTTAGGGATTTTTTTGTTCAAGAGTCTTTTAGGGTTTTTATTATTTTTATCATTTTTATATTATTAGGTGTTTAAAGTGTTTTTAGGTTGTTAAGGTTTTCATAGGGGGTTTTCAATGTTTTTAGGGTTTCTTACGTTTTTAATGATTTTTAGGACTTCTTAATGAATTTTATGGGGTATAGGGTTTTTTTCGCATTTTGTGGGTTTTTAGTGTTTTTAGGTTAATATGGGTTTTTTGGGGTTTTGGGGGTTATTTTTATGGTTTTAATTTTTTTAGAGTTTTTAATATTTTTAGAGTTTTTATATGTTTTTTTAGTTTTATGATTTTTTGCATTTTTGTTATATTTATGTGGTTTTTAGCTTTTAGAGTCTTTTAGGGTGTTTAGCTTTTTTAGGTTTTTAGGGGTTTTAAGTGTTTTTAGGATTTTAGTGTTTTCTAAGAGGTTTCTATGGGTTTTTATGGTTTTTTTGGATTTTTTTTATTTTTATGGTTTTTATCCATTTTAGTTTTTAAGGTTTTTATGTTTTGTAATATTTTAATGTGTTCTTAGTGCGTTTTAGTGATTTTAGTGTGGTTTACATTTTTATGCATATTTTGTAGTTTTTTATAAATTTTTATGTTTATACGGTTTTTATGGATTTTGAGGTTTTTTAGGGGTTTTAAGTGTTTTTTTGGTTTTTTTATTATGTGGGGTTTGTGGGTTTTTTTAGTTTTTAGGGTTTTACAGTTTTTAATATTTTCTTTACATTTTAAGGGGTTTAAAGGGTTTTTAGAATTTTTAGTAGTTTTTTGGGTTTCATGTGTTTTTTTGGTTTTTTAGGTTTTATGTTTTTTAGGTTTTAGGAAATTAATGCTCTTTTCAGGGTTTTAGGGTTTTTGTGTATTTATATATTTTTTGGTTTTAAGGGTGTTTAAGTGTTTTTTTGGTTATTAATGTTTTTTAAGGATTTTTAGGGGTTTTAGGGTTTTTAAATTTTAAGAAATTTTTATTTATTTTTTATGGTTCTTTTGGGTTTTTTGGGTTTTCTGGGATTTTTAGGTGATTTAGGGATTTTTTTGGGGTTTAGGGTTTCTATAGATTTTTATATTTTAGGTCTTTTTTGAGTTTTTAGGGTTTTTAATGTTTTTAGAGTTTTAAATCATTTTTAAGGGTTTAATGGGTTTTTAGAGTTTTTAGTGTTTTTGGGGATTTTTTGGGTTTTAAGTGATTTTAGTTGTTATACAGATTTTAGGGATGTTTATAAATGTTAGGGTATTTTTTGATTTTCATCATTTTTATGTATTTAGGGTTTTATGTATTTTTATGTTTTTTATATGTTCTTAAGTTTTTCCTTTTCTAGAGGTTTATAAAATTTTTAGGATTTTAAGGGTTTTTAATGGTTTTTAGGGTTTTTAAATATTTTGGGGGTTTTTAGATGTTTTTAGAGGTTTTTGGTTTTTTATTGTTTTAGCATTTTTCATATTTTCTAGGGGATTTGAGTGTTTTAGGTTTTTCAAGGTTTTTTTTGGTTTTTTTATTTTAGGGATTTTTAGGTATGTTTAAAGATTTTTATGGTATTTGGGGTTTGTACAAATTTTGAAGGATTTTAGAGACTCTAAGGTGTTAAATATTTTTCTAGGTGTTTAGGGTTTTTTCGTTTTTTATATATTTTAATGTTTTTTATTGTTTTTAATGTGTTTAGGGGTTGAAAGGGTTTTCAGAGTTTTTAGTGGGATATTAGGTATTTATGGGGTTTTTCGTTTTTAGAGGTTTTTAAGGTTTTTGGGTTTTTTTGGGTTTTTAGGGTTTTTAGTGTTTTTTATATTTTTTGGGTTTTAAAGTATTTATAGGTTTTTAGGTTTTTATTATGGGTTTTCATGTTTTTTAGGTAATTTTTTGTTTTTAGGTATTTTTAGGGATTTCTTAATATTTTTATGGGTTTTTGGGTATTATAGATTTTGAGGGCATTTAGGTTTTTTTAGTGATTTTTATGTTTTTAGGGATTGAATGTTTTTCTAGTTTTAAGGTTTTAAGTGTTTTTGGGTTTTAATTGTTTTATTAAGTAATTCTGTGTTTTTTGGGTATTTTAAATTTTTAGGGATTTTTAGGGATTTTTACGATTTTTAGGGTTTTTAGATATTTTGAGGGGTTTTGGAGAGTTTTAGTGTTTTTTTGGGTTTTCTAGTTTTAAGGGGGTCTAGTTTTTTTCATTTTAAGGTTCTTATACTTTTTTAACATTTTTAAGGATTTAAAGGGATATTACAGCTTTTAGTGGTTTTTAGTGCTTTATAGGGTTTTATGGTTATTTATATTTTTTGGGGCTTTTATGGTTCCTCAGGGTTTATCATGGTTATTAGAGAATTTTAGGGTTTTTACCATTTTAATGTTTTTTATGGGTATTATGTGTTCTTAGGTTTTTGTGGTTTTCTTAGGGGTTTCCATGGTTTTTTAGATTTTATGGGTTTTAGGGATTTTATGGATTTTATTGTTTTTAGAGGTTTTTAGGTATTCTGATGATTTTTATGCTTTTTACAGTTATTAGGGTTTTTAGGGGTTTTGATTTTTTATTTTTTTATTTTTTATAGAGTTTTTATCATTTTCGGGTTTTAAAAGGTTTTTATATATTTTTAGTGGTTTTGTTATTTATTTTACAGGTGCTTAGGGTTTTTAAGGTTATTAGGGGTTTTTATTTTTTTTAGGGCGTTTTAGGCTTTTAATGTAGTTTTAGGGCTTTTGGAGTTTTTAGTGTTCTTTAGGTTTTTAGGGTTTTAAAAGTGTTCTGGTATCTACGGTTTTATTAGGGGTTTTAATGGTTTTTTGGGTTTTTATATTTTTAGAGATTTTATGACCTTATAGTATTTTTAAGGATTTAGGGTTTTAGGGATACTGAGGGTTTATAATGATTTTAGGGTTTTTAAGATTTTAGGGTTTCTTATTTTTTTATATTTTTTGTTTTTAGGGGTTTTAAGTGTTTTTAGTTTATATTGTTTTCTTAGGGGTTTTTAAGGTTTTAGGGTTTTTTATTTTTAGTGATTTTAGGTATTTATTAGGTTTTTTATGGTTTTTAGGGTGTTTAGTGAATTTAATGGTTTTTAGGATTCTAGGGTCTTTAGGGTTTTATTATCTTTACAGTTTTTCTGGATTTTAGCATTTTTTACTCTTTTAGGATTTTTATTATTTTCTAGGGTTTTAAGGTTGTTAGTGGTTTAAAGTGTTTTTAGGTTTTATGGTTTTCTTATATTTTTAATGGGGTTTTACAAGTTTTCATGTTTTTAGGGATTTTTAGGGATTTTTAGTATATTTGTGGATTTTTAGGTATTTATGGTATTATGACGGTTTTTTGGGTTTTAGGTTTTTTAATGTTTTTAGAATTTTTAGGATTTTAGGGGTTTTAAGTGCTTTTAGAATTTTATGGTTTTCTTACAGTTTTTTAGGGTTTTAATGTTTTTTATGGTTTTATGGTTTTTATGGGTTTTAATGATTTTTATAGTTTTCACGGTTGTTATATATTTTTATGGTTTTCAGGTTTTATAGTATTTATAGTTTGTATGTTTTTAAGTGTTTTTTTTGAATTTTTTAGGTTTTTAGAGTTTTTTTAACAATTTTATTAGTTTAAAGGGTTCTAGAATTTTTAATTGGTGTTTAGGTTTTTTAATAGTTTTTAGGGTTCCTATGGTTTTTAATTATTTCTGTGGTCTTTTGTGGGTTATTTTTTTAGGGTCTTTTAGGGATTTTAGCATTTTTTTAGGTTTTTTAGGGATTTTATGTGTTTTATGATTTTATTTGTTCCGTAGAATTTTTTAGTGTTTTTGGTATTTTTTATGTTTTAAATGATTTTTATAGAATTTGTAGTTTTTATGGGTTTTTAGTGTTTTTATGGATTTTAACAGTTTTAGGGTATTAAAGGATTTTAGAATTTTTAGTTTTTTAGTGGATTTAATTTTTTTTAGGTT
The DNA here is from genome assembly GCA_963277665.1 of Viscum album. NCBI lineage: Eukaryota > Viridiplantae > Streptophyta > Magnoliopsida > Santalales > Viscaceae > Viscum > Viscum album. Next base: position 230,908,656 of record OY728157.1, on the reverse strand, counting down.
TTTAAGGTTTACATAGGGGTTTACATGGTTTTTAGGGTTTTAATTATTTTAGGTATTTTTTAGGATTTTTTTATTATTTTTATGGATTCTGTAGGGTTTTTACTAATTTTGTGTGTTTTTAGGGTTTTTTACTTTTTGTTTGGATTTTTCTGGTTTTTAGGGGTTTGGGGTTTTTTATTAAGTTTGTAAGGTTTGTTAGATTTTTTTAACATTTTTAGGGATTTACATGTCTTTTTCATTTTTATTTGTTTCTTATTGTTTTATGGGTTTTTATGGGGGTTTAATATATTTATGGGTTTTTATGGTTTTTGGGGTTTTTTTGGGACTTTTAGAGTTTTTATGGGTTTTTACATGTTTATTTATTTTTAGGGATTATTAGGGATTATTTGGATTTTTATGGATTTTTGAGATTTTTGGGATTTTGAGTATTTTTATGATTTTAAGGGATTTTAGGGTCTTTTTCACATTTTAGAATTTTTTGGGTTCTTTAGGGGCTTTGGATGCGGTTAGGTTTTAATGGTTTTCTTTGGGTTTTTAGGGTATCTATGGTTTTTTACATTTTTTAGGGATTTATTGATATTTTTTAGGAATTTTATGGGTTTTTAGGGTTTTATATATATTGAGGGGTTTTAGGGTTCTTCAAGGATTTATGGATTCTTTTAGGATTTAATGGGGTTTTGAGTTTTTAGGGGTTTTTTGGATTTTTTTACATTATTTGGGGTTTATAGGTTTTCTAGTGTTTTTATTAGTTTTTAGGCGTTTTTGGGTTTCTAGGTTTTTTAGGGGTTTTATGATTTTTAGGGGTTTTTATGTTTTTAGGGTTTTCATGTTTTTAGGGTTTTATTGGGTTTCTTAGGGGTTTTCAGGTTTATAGGGTTTTTTACATTTTAGGAATCTGTAGTTATATTTGGGATTTTTTTAGGGTTTTTAGGGATCATAGTGGTTTTAGGGTTTTTAGGGTTGTTATCATTTTTATATTTTTGGGTGGAATATATTTTTTAGGTCTTTATGGTTTTTTTATATTTTTTCAGGGTTTTTAGGTTTTTTATACATTTTTAGAGACTTTTAGAGTTTTTTTAGGATTTTTATGGGTTTTAGGGTTTTTAGGGATTTTGATGGTTTTTAGGGATTTTGATGGTTTTATGGGTTTTTAGGGTTTTCAATGATTTTTAGGGTTTTTTTGTTTTTGGGGGCTTTACAGTTTTTATGGTCTTTTATAAATTTTAGTAGTTTTAACATTCTCTTTGTTTTTATGGGTTTAAGGTGTTTTAGTTTTTTATGTTTTTTTATATTTTTCCTAGATTTTTAGGGTTTCTTACATATTTAGATATTTGTAATCCTTTTTTATATTATTATTTTTTTAAGGTTTTATGGAATTTGGAGGGGTTTAGGGTTATTTAAGATTTTTTTGTTTTTAGGTTTTTTGTGAGATTTTAGGTGTTTTTTCAGGTTTGAGTGATTTTAGTTTTTTCTGTTTTTCTTATAATTTTAGATGGGTTTTAAGGTTTTTTACATTTTTGTTGATTTTTAGGAATATTTAGTATTTTATTAGTTTTTATGGAATTTAGGGATTTGGAGTGTTTTTAGGGCATTTAGGGCTTTAGAGTTCTTTTTATGGGTTTTATTATTTTATGTATTTTATGGGTTTTAGTGGTTTTTTGAGTTTTTTATGGTTTTAAAGGTATTTTAACGTTTTTATGGGTTTAAATGGGTTTTTGTGTTTTCAGTGATTTTTAGGGTTTTATGGGATTTTACTGTTTATAATGTTATTTGGTGTTTTTAAGGTTTTGGGGGGTTTTATGGCCTTTATGGTTATTTGGGTTTTTAACAGTTTTATGATTTTTAGTAGTTTTAGTGTTTTTCTGTTTTTTAGGTTTTCTTAGGGGTTTTCAGGTATCTTAGGGTTTTTTAATATATATATATTTTTATGGGTTTTTAGTATTTTATGCTTTTTTAGTGTTTTTGTGTATTTTGAGGTTTTTTTGGGTTTTAAGGGTTTTTTTGTTTTCAATCATTTTTAGCGTTTTATGGGTTTTAATTGTTTTTAGGATTTTGATTTTTTTCGCCTGGTTTATCCATGATTTTAGGATGTTTTATGTTTTTTGGGATTTTTTTGACATTTTTAGGATATTATTTTTTTAGGGTTTTTTGGAAATTTGAAGGGATTATGGGTTTTACATTTGTCATGGGGTTTTTTAGTTTTTACGGTTTTTAGAGTTTTTTAGGGTTTTATGGTTTTTAGAATTTTATGACTTTTAGTGTTTTAAAGGAAAAGAAGGCTCGGTTCCAAGCTATTCCTGCCCCCCCCCCCCCAATTTGTAAAACAAAAAGACACAGACACTGTAGACAAGGGAGGGGAGGGGTCGATCGACCCACACCCAAAAGCCCCTTACAACCCACACCAAAAAAGAAAAACAAAGAGAGAAAAAGACTCAAAAATAGACACAATAGCAGCAGCATGACTTCACATCCAGCCAGTACCAGCATCCAGTAGCACCACATCCATTCATCACAACTACAGAGCAGCAGCAGCACAACCAAACCAACCAGCCCCAGCAACCAGTCGTACCAAAACTGACAAGACAGCCAATCACAACTAGCAGCATCAAGCACCAGCACAACCGCAGCCAATCCCAACCACTATCACTTCCCAACAACCAGCAAGCACCTGACAACTCCCCACAAAGGAGACTCGCCACCAATAACAGCGCATCACCAGTGCCACAAACACCAGCCTCCACAGCAGCCAGTACCTCCATGCCATCCAGATCCCTAAACAGCAGCATAGAACCAAAGACAGCAATCAAATAACACCAGCATTTTCCAGCACACCCTTTTTTAGAGCCACCGCCAGCCAAAGCAAGGACCCGAACATCATCACGTCTCAACTATACAATAGCCAACAATCCATTAATTTTCACCCAATAGCAAAACCAGTGGAAAATAACCCGCAGCCAAGCGAAGGACCAAACCATAGCATAACCCATCAACCATAGGAAATACCACCTTAAGAAGCAGAACTCAAGTCTTGCAGCAAGCACATTAATCAACAACAACAATAAAGCACAACTAGACCAAGCATCATCACCACAGCGGCTACCAGGAACATGTAAAGCACTTCCAAAATCCAACATAGAAACCAACATGCAGCAAAAATCCATGAGATCGACAGAAGCATGAAAAAAATGAACCTTGCCTCCCCGATCGAGCATCACTGTCAGATCCGCAGCTCCTGAAACCCTAAAAGCAGACTCCATGTCTGCCTTGCCCGCACCCCACCGTTGAATCTTCATCGCAGCCATGTTCCAAGCAAAGAAGACCACTTTCATAAAACAAAAGAACATCGCCAGTTCAGACCAAAGCTGAGAACAGAATCGAAGCGCCAAAAGGGACATGCAGCAGAACAGAATGTCAACGGAAACCCATCGGAAGCTCATATCTGGATCGAAGGCAGAAACCCTCAGCGTCATCACTCAATCCACCGGGGAAACATCAGCGCTACCACCACGGAGCAACAAAAACAACGTCTGGTGAAGAAAGCGGTCCAGATCTACCAAATCCAGACCAAAACCTTGCGAAATCCCAACCAAGCCTCGGTCGCCAGTCCCTATCGTAGCCCGCAAGAACCCCCCACCTTCAAGTATCTGCCTCTTCTTCTACCATCGATCCGCATCACGAAGCAAGTGATCATCGAAGCCGAAGAGAAGGATTCTGAGGGGAAGCCTCAGAAATCGCTGTGTCGATCATGAGAGACCAGGCGAGAGCGGCTCCATCCTTCTTTCTTTTAGGGAGTTTTTCTTTTGGGTTTTAAATGGTTTTTAGAGTATTTAGTGGTTTTAGGGTTTTTATTGGGTTTTCATGTTTTATGTTTTTTTTAGTTTTTATGTTATATTAAGAAGATGTAGTATTATAGTATTTTCATGGGTTTTAATTGTGTTAAGTAATTTAAGGTTTTATTATGAGTTTACAATCATCTTAGGGTTTTTATGTTTATATATAATTCTTGGGAGTTTTTAATTTATGGTTTTAAAAGGGATTTTGGGATGTGGAGCATTTTTGAGTTTTTATGGGTTTTAAGAGATTTTTGGTTTTATGGTTTTCTTATGGTTTTTAAAAGGCTTATAGTTTTATGTTTTTAGATATTTTTAGGTATTTTTTATGATTTTTATGGTTTTTCAGATTTTTAGATATTTTGAGGGTCTTTAGGGTTTTGCGGTTTTGTGGTTTTATGTTTTTTTTGGGGGGTTTTAGGGTTTTTTATTTTTTTTTTGGTTTTATTATTTTTTTGAGTTTCTTAAAAAAAAAATATGATTTTATTGGTTTTTTAGAGTTATTAATGGGTTTAAGGGATTTTAGGGTGTTTTTTATTTTATTTTCATGATTTCAGGGGGTTTTATGGTTTTTTGGGGTTTTAGTGACATTTTAGGGGGTTTTCCTTTTTTTATCATTTTTTAGGGATTTTAATTTTTTTAGTTTTTTAAGGGTTTCAAATTGGTTTTTATCATTTTAGAGTTTTATAAAATTATAGTGATTTTTAAGTATTTTTAGGATTTTCTGGTTTGTTAATGTATTAAGAGATTTTGAGAGTTTTTAGGGGTTCCAGTGCTTTTAATTTTTTTAGATATTTAATAGGTTTTTAGAGTTTTTAAGTGTTTTTTTGTTTATTTGATTTATTAGGTGTTTTTCATGATTTAATGATTTAGTAGGTTTTTTGGTTTTTCTATTATTTTTAAGATATTAATAAATTTTTAGGGTTTTAAGTGATTTTGAGGGTTTTACGGTTTTTAGGGTTTTAGGGTTTTTATGATTTTTTGGGGTTTTGAGGTTTTTTTTAATTTTTATAGTGTTTTAATTGGTTTTTATATTTTTTAACACGTTTAGTGGTTTATATATTTTTTTCAAATTTTATGGGTTTTTAGGGTTTTATTTGGTTTTTAATGATTTTAGTGGTTTTATGGTATTTAGGTTTTTTTTGGGGTTTTAGTATTTTTAACATTTTCTGTTTTTTTAGGTTTTAAATTATTTTTAGGGTATTAAATTTTTTATGTATTTCAGGGTCTTTATGTTATTTTATGTTTTTAGGGACTACTCACAATTTTTTAGTATTTTCATAGTTTTTAGGGTGTTTTGGTATTTTGAGTTTTTTTATGGTTTTTAGTGTTTTTAAATGATTATGAATGTCATGTTTTTTTAGGTTTTTTATGGTTTTATTAGGGGTTTTCATGAATTTTATGGGTTTTATGTTTTTAGGGATTTTAGGGCTTTCCAATATTTTTATGGTTTTTTCATTTTCATGGATTTTGAGGAATTTTTGAATTTTGTAGGGTTTTTATTGTTTTTAGGGTCATTGGGGATTTTGAGGTTATATAGTATTTATAGTTTTTTATCATTTTAGGGGATTAAATGGTATTTATATCTTTTAGTGGGTTTAGGGGTTTTTATGGGGTTTTATAGTTTTTTGAGTTTTTAGGGGATTTATATTTTTTATGAGTTTTGGGGGTTTTAGGGTCTTTGGGATTTTATGCTTTTTAAGGATTTTAAGGGTTCAAAGTGTTTCTAAGATTTTAGGTTTTTCTTTGGTATTTTTAAAGTGTTTATGGTTGTTTATGTTTTTATAAATTTCTATGTATTTTTATGATTTTTATTGTTTCCAGGGTTTTTATTAATTTTTAGGGTTCCTAATGATTTAAGGGTTTTTACGGGGTTTTAGTTTCATTTGGGGTTTTATTTGTTTCAAACTGTTTATGTTTATCTTATGGGTTATTAGGGTTTTAGGGTTTTTATATTTTTAGGTATTTTATGTTTTTTTTATATTTTTATGGTTTTTGTGTTTTTAGGGATTTTGAGGGATTTTATGATTTTTCGAGTTTTTAACATTTTTATTGGTCTAATGGGTTCTTCAAGTTTATATTGGGTTTTATGAGTTTTTAAGGTTTTTAGGGGTTTTATGGTTTTAAGGGTTTAAAGTGGTTTTTAGTGTTTTTAGTATTTTTTAGGGTTTTTGGGATTTATGTGCTTTTTATATTTTTATGATATTTTAAGGGGTTTTGAAGTTTGTTAAGTTCTTTAAATTTTATTGATTTTATGTATTTATTTAGGATATTTATGATTTTTAGGGATTTTAAAGGTTTTTAGAGATATTTAATGCTTTCTGGTGTATAGTGTGTGAGGATTTTTATTTTTTTTAGTGGTTTCATAAATTTTAGGAGTTTTTAAATGTTTTTAGAGGTTTAATGTTTTTTAGATTTATTAGTGGGTTTTTAGGGTTTTAATTATTCTATGATTTTTTATGGTGTGGGGATTCAGGGATTTTTGGGTCTTCATGGGTTTTAAGTGTTTCTTTTGTCTTTTAGGGGTTTTAATTGTTTTAGTTTTTTGATGGTTGTATTAGGTTTTTTATGGGTATAGGGTTTTCTTATTTTTTTGGGGGTTTAAGAGATTTTAGGGAATTTTATGGTTTTGGTGTTTTTATGGATTTCGAGGGTATTTATGGGTTTTTAGTGTTTTTAGGGTTTTTAGGGGTTTTGGAAATTTTTAGGATAATTAGGGGTTTTATGTAAATTTAGTTTTTTAGTATTTTTGTTATTTTTATGGTTTTTCGGTATTTCTAGGGTTTTTGGTTTTTGGTTTTATATGGTTTTTATTGGATCATTGGTATTTTTAGGTTTTAGGATTTCAATGGTTTTTAATTTTTTTAGCATTTTCCATATTTAAAATGATTTTTTAATTTTTAGTGATTTTCAGGACTTTTCTGAGTTTCCAGGGTTTTTAATGGCTTTATGGTCTTTATGGGTTTTTGGGTTGTTAAGGTTTCTTAGTGTCTTTAGGTATTTTAGAGATTATAATTAGTTTTAGGTTTTATGTTTTTATAGGTTTTCATGGTTTTGGGATTTTTACTTTTCTATGGATTTTTAGGAATATTTTATAATTTTAATGATTTTTAGTGTTTTTAGCGATTATGAGGAATTTTAGGATATTTTAGGGTGATTAGTACATTTAGCTTTTTAGGATTTTTGTGTTTTATTAGGTTTTAAAGGTTTTCTTAAGGGTTTTTAGGGTTTTAGTGTTATTAGGTAGTTTTAGATCTTTTCAAACATTTTTATGATTTTTAGTTATTTTTGGGATTTTGAAGGTTTTAATGGTTTTTATGGTTTTAGGATTTTAAGATTTTTATTGTTTTTATCATTTTTATGGGGTTTTATGGGTTTTAAGTTTTTTATAGTTTTTTCGATTTTAGGGGTTTGAAGTGATTTTAGGTTTTTATGGTTTTCTTAGGGGTTTCTTGGTTCTTACGAGTTTTTTTTTGTTTTTAGGGATTTTAAGGTATTTTTTATAGTTTTTAAATTTTAAGGGTTTTTAGTGATTTTTATGGTTTTTATCCTTTTTTATTTTTAGGATTTTTAAGTGTTTTCACTTTTTAATGATTTTTGTGGGGTTTTTAATGGGTTTTAGGGTTTTTATGTTTTTTGTAATATTTTTGGATTTTTATTGCTTTTAAGGTATTTAGGGATTTTGAGGGGTTTGAGGGGATTTTTAGTGTTTTAGGGGATTTTATGATTTTTTTTGGATTTTACGATTTTTTGAGTTTTTAGGGCAAGGAAAGAGAAATTCCATGCTATTCCTGACACCCCCCCCCCCAATTTATTAGAAAAAAGACACTGTAGACAAGGGAGGGGTGGATTCGATCGACACACACCCAAAAACCCTGAAAAGAAACCAAAAAAACCAAAACCAGAAAAGATAAACAAAAGAATGAGGACACCATTTGTACTAATACCAAAGACTACATCATCATCACCTCCCACCCAATCACCAACCCGCATCCAGCAACTCAGCTCATAGCATCCAACACATTATAGACAATCATCTATCATCCATTCACAATTATGTTTGTAGCATTCAGAAACGCAAAACAAATTCCTTACCACCTCCTAGGAAAGCATCAACCAACATCTAGTCACACCGTTTCCTACAAAAAATCCATGCCCATCTTGTATCTGAAGTCGAGGGCCCAGGCAAAGACACTACTCTAGATAGATGAAGCTGCCAATGGAAAGAAACCACCGCTGCCTTGGATTTGTAGAGTTCATCCAGATCACACTAATTCCATGAATAGGGAAGGGGTGAAGATCCATTGCTGAATCCCTGAGATGAATCCAGGGGATTACCTAGAAGACACTTTAAGAGATTGAGAGATCTAGGGGGGTTCACTACCATCCATTAGGGGCTTCAATAATTTGTATTTTTATAGTTTTAATGATTTGTTAGAGTTTTTTAAAAAAATAGGGATTTAAAGGGGTTCTTAAAATTTTTAGTGTTCTTTTGGATAATCATGTATTTTTAATGATTTTTAATGGTTTCTATGGGTTTTGTGGATTTTATCATTTTTTAGGTTTTTGGGGTTTTAACTGTTTTGGGTTTGTAACGTTTTCATTGTGTTTTAGGGTTTTATGGATTTTTATGTTTTTAGTATTCACAATTATTTCTAGGATTTTTATGGATTTGTAGGGTTTTTTTGTATTTTCAGAGTTTTTAGGGTTTTTAGTGTTTTTATTTGTTTTTAAAATTTTAGGGTTTTTTGAGTTTTTTCAAGGATTAATGGTTTTTAGAGATTATTAATGATTATAGGGATTTAAAGGGGTTTTTTAGTTTTTAGTGGTTTTTAGGTTTATTATGGGATTCAATGTTTTTATGTTTTTTAGAGGTTTTAATTGTTTTTATGGTATTTAGGGGTTTTAGTGTATTTTAGGGGTTTTATAGTTTTTTTTTGTTTTTTATAGATTTTAAGTGTTATTAGTTCTTTATGTTTTTCTTAAGGGTTTTTCAGGGTTTTATGTTTTTTTACAATTTTTGGGACATTTGGAATTTTTATTTATTTGGGTCCTTTAGGGTTTTTATCGATTATGAGTTGTTTGAATATCATTGGGTTTTTAAGGTTTTTTATAGATTTTATAGTTTCATAGGTTTTAAGTGGTTTTAAGTGATTTTAAGGGTTTAGAGGTTTTCATGTGGTTTTCAATTTTTTGGGGTTTTTATCATTTTATAGACCGTTAAGGCCATTTATGATTTTGTAGTTTTTTTGGGAATTTGGATTTTGACGATTTTTTTTATTTTTTGCGTTTTTATGGTTTTTATGGGATTTTGGTTTTTTTTCTGAATTTCAGGATTTTAGGTTTTTATGTTTTTAGATTTTTTAATTTTTTAGGGGACTAAATGGTTTTTAGAGTTTTTAGTGGTTTTTTCATATTTTTATAGGTTTTTACAGTGCCTTTATTTTTTTTTGGTTTTCTGGGTTATATGGGGTTGTTTGGGGTTTTTAGGGCATTTAACATCTTTTATATTTTTAGGGGTTTAAAGTGTTTTTATGTTTTTAAGGTTTTCTCAGGGTTTTTTGTGTTGTATGAGTTTTAGTTTTTAAGGGATTTTAAGGGTATTAGGGTTTTCATGGTTTTTAATGTTTTATAGGTTTTTAGTGTTTTTAGGGATTTTTAGGGTTTTTAGTTTTTTATGGTTTCATAGAATATTTTCAGTTTTTATAGGTTCTAAGTGTCTTTATGTTTTAATGATTTTCATATGGGTTTTCATGGTTTTTAGGGTTTATTTTTTAGGGTTTTCATGTATTTTGTAGGATTAATATGTTTTTAGGGTTTTTTAGTTTTTTTTTTGTGTTTTAAGGGTTTTAGGGATTTTTTTGTGTTTTATGGCTTTTTGTGGTTTTTGGGTTTTTTCATGATTTTATAATTTTTAATGGTTCGAGGGGTTTAAAGGATGTTTTTAGTTTTTCATAGTTTTTAGGGTTTTTATAGAATTTATGGTTTTATGGTTTTAGTGGTATTTCTGGTTTTCAATATTTTTAGGTTTTTTTTACAGATTTTATAATTTTTTTACTATTTTTAGGGGTTTAAATTTCTTTATCTTATTAAATCTTCCTTTGGAGTTTTTAGTGTTTTTAATTTTTTTAGAGATTTTTTGTTTTTTAATGTTTTTTACCGTTTCATTATGATTTCAAATATTTTTACGGTTTTCATAGTTTTGAGGGTTTTCAGGTTTTTTATTTTTTAGGGGGTTTTATGGGTTTTTGTATTTTTTTGGGGATTAAAATATTTTAAGAGTTTAACTTTTTTAGTATTTAATTATTTTTTATTATTTTCAGGGTTTTTTTTAGTTTTTTATGAGTTTTATAACTTTTTATGTTTTTTCCGAGTTTTATGGTTTTCATTTGTGTTTAGGGTTTTTAGGTTCTTTTATTGTTTTTAGAATTTTTTAAGTTTTTAGGTGTTTAAAGTCTTTTTACGCTTTTACTGTTATCTTAATTTTTTTCAGTGTTTCTAGGGATTTTAATTTTTTATGTATTTGTAGGAATATTTTATGATTATTATGGTTTTTTAGTTTTTTTTGGTTTTTTCATTTTTACATTTATTTAGGGGTTTAAGTGTTTTTATGTTTGTATGATTATGTAATGTTTTTCATGTTTTTTTATGATTTTTTACATTTTATGGTATTTTTTGGATTTTATTTTTTTAGGGATTTTTGGAATTTGATGGTTTTTAGGGTTTTTAAGGGTTATAGAGTTTTATATGTGTTTTATTTTTTGTAATTTTTTCTATACTTTTAAACGTTTTTAGGTGTTTAAAGGGTTTTAAGATTTTTTAGTGGGGGTTTAGTGGTTTTATGGGTCTTTAGGGTATTATGTTTTTTTGGTTTATGTGGGTTTTTTTATGGTTTTTACTATTTTTTATATTTCAGAGGATTTAAAGTGTATTTATTCTTCAAGGTTTTTTATGGTTTTTCCGGGATTTTTGAGTTTTTTACATTTATAGGGATTTTTGGGAATTTTTTAGGAATTTAATAGTTTTTTGGGTTTTTAGAGATTTTGATGGTTTTATGGTTTTTATAGTTTTTTGGGTTTTTGAATTTTTTCATGTTTTTAGGGTTTTTAAACGTTTTTAGAGTATTTAAAATTTCATAGGGAATTAAAGGGTTTGAGATTTTTTATTTTATTTTTAGGGTTTTATGGGGTTTTAGGGTTTTAAGGTTTTTAGGGGTGTCTATGATTTTTAGGGTTTTTTTTGTTTTTAATGGTTTTAGGTTATTTATTGGTTTTATGTATTTATAAGTTTTAAATGTTTTCTTATGGGTTTTCAGGGGTTTTATTTTTTTATGTTTTATGGATTTTTAGGGGGGTTTTTATTTTTATAGTAATTTGGTATTTAGGTATTTTTATGGTTTGAGGGTTTTTTAAGGCTTTATCATTCTTTATGATTTTAGGGATTTTGATTATTTTGATGTTCTTAAGGTTTTATTAGGGTTTTTAGAGTTTTAAAATTATTAGATATTTTTATTGTTTTTATGATTTTAGTGTTTTTTTTTTGTTTTTTGGAGATTTCAATGGGTTTTAAAATTTTAATTTTTTTTATGTTTTTTTGTGTTTTGATGTTTTTATTTGATTTTTTAGTGTTATTTAGATTTTTATATTTTTTTATCTTCTTAGTGGTTTAATGTTTTTTAGATTTTTTAATTGATTTTAGATTTTTTTTATTTCATTCAATGGGTATTTTATGTTTTTAGGGGGTTTTATGCTTTTTAGGGGGATTTATGGTTTTTTAGTCTTTTTAGGTCTTTTAGAATTTTTAGTTTCTTTAGTGGTTTTTAGTGTTTTTAGTTTTTTAAAAACTTCCTAGGGTTTTCATGTGTTTTTTTATTTTTTATGGATCTTTATGGGTTTTTATGATTTTTATGGTTTTTATGGTTTTAGATATTTTGACCATTTTTATAGTTTTAGGGGTTTTATCATTCATATTTTTTTATAGGTATCAATTTTTTTGGATTTTAAGGATATCTTATGGTTTTTAATGGATTTTCTGTTTTTTTAATTTTTTAGATTTTTTCTAGAATTTTTAGGATTTTAATGGATTTTTTGTGATTTTAGGGGGGGGGGGGTTTAGGGTCTTATGGGTTTTTACAAATTTAGGGTTTTTATGATTTTTTGGGATTTTAGGATTTTCTTCTAGTTTTTTCGGGTTTTATGGGTTTCTAGTGTTTCTTATTTTTTATTGTTTTAAATATTTTTGGGGTTTTTAGTCACTATTTTGGGTTTTTGTGGGTTTTAGGGGTTTTTAATGTATTTAGGGGTTTTATGGTTTTTAGGGGTTTAAAGGGTTTTAGGGTCTTTATGTTTTAAAGGTTTTTAGCATATTTTATGTTTATTGAAGGCTTTAAGTGTTTCATATTTTAAAGGGTTACTTATACTTTTTCATTTTTTTGAGGTTTTTTATATTTTATTGAATTTTTCAGGCCATTTTGAGTTTTTATAGTTTTTAGGAATTTTTATGTTATTTATGATTTTAAGGGATTATTAGAGTTCTTATAATTTTTTTGATTCATATGATTATTAGGGATTTTATGTTTTTTTGGTTCTTATGGTTTTCCTTGGGTTTTCATGGGTTTTTAGTTTTTTTAGTTTTTTTTTGAGATTCTTAGGAGTTTAAAAGTATTTTTAGGGTTTTATGGTTTTTATAATTTTATGGGGTTTTTATGTGTTTTATGGTTTTTTTATTTATTTTTGTTTTTATGGGTTTTAGTGTTTTTTAACATTTTTAGGGGTTAAGGGGTTTTTATGGATGTTAGTAGTTTTTAGGAATTTAATGGGTTTTAGGGTTATCTACTGTTTTTTGTTGTTTTAGGGTGTTATCGGTTTTTAGGGTTTTGTAGTTTTAAGTGTTTTTTTTATATTTTATGATTTCTTTCTTATTTTTGTTGGGACTTTAGTGTTTTTTATTTTTTTATTTATTTTTGGGATTTTGTGGTTTTTGTCATTTTTAGGGGTTTTAGGTGTTTTCGAGTTTTTAGGGTCTCTTATTGTTTTTTTAGGTCTTTAGGTTTATTTTTGTTTTTAGGGTTTATTAGGTTTTTTAGATATTTTTATAATTTGATGTGTTTTAAAGGGTTATTATTTTTTATTTGGGTTTTTAGGATTTTTATGGGTTTTGGGTGTTTCTAATGTTTTTTCTGGGTCTCTTAGGGTTTTATATATTTTTAGGGTTTCTGGTGTTTTCTATGATTTTTTAGCATTTTAACAGTTTTTTTGTTTTAATGTTTTATTAGGGTATTTTTATGTTTTTAGTTATTTATAGATTTTTTAGGAATTTGATGAATTTTAGGGTTTTAAGGGATTTAGAGAATTTTTTTGGGTTTTAGGGTTTTTTACATTTTAAACGATTTTTAGTGTTTTTAGGTTTTTAATGTTTTCATAGGAGTTTTAGGGGTTTTTAATTTTTTTCTTATTTTAATGATTTTTATGGTTTTTTAGGGTTTTAGGTATTTTGAGTGTTTTTCATGTTTTTGGGGATTTTAGGGGTTTCATATTAGGGGGGTTTAGGGTATTTTTTGTAATTTTTATGGTTCCTATGATTTTTAATGTTTTTTTGAAAATTTTTAGGTATTTAAATGGAATTTATAATTTTTAGTTTTTTGGGATTTTATTACTTATTTGAGGTTTAAGGGTTTTAGTGGTTTTATGGATTTTACTTTTTTTTGGGTTTTCAGATTTTTTTTTGGTTTTTAGAGGTTTTAAGCATTTTTTAGGTTTAAAGGATTTATTAGGGATTTGTTTGGTTTTTTAATGGTTTTTCCCATTTTATATATTTTTATGGATTTTTTAGGTTTTTTATTTTTATAGGGTTTAATGATTTTGAGGGGTTTTAGGGTTTTTAGAGTTTTATCAATTTAAGGATTTTAGAGGTTTTAATTTTTTTATATTTTTAATATTTTCTTAATGGTTTTTAGGGTCTTTTATTATTTTAGGTATTTTTTGAAAAAAATTATATTTTTATCGTTTTTAGGATTTTTCAAGATTTTCTGGGATTTGTGGATTTTTAGGGCTTTTGCGATTTTATGGGCTTTTTGGTTTTTTAGTTTTTTATGTTTTTCAAATTTTTTAATATTTTTTTAAAAAATATATGGGTTTTTTAGTTTTTTATAGTGTTTATGGGTTTTATGGTTTTTAGGGTTTTAGGTATTTGTGTTTTAGGTTTTTTAGGGGTTTAATGTGTTTTTAGGTTTTTTTGGTTTTCATATGTTTTTTTGTGTTCATATTGTTTTCAAAATTTTATAGATTTTATAGATATTTCATGATTTTATTATGTTTTATGGTTTTATGGATTTATGGGTTTTTAGGGCAAGGAAGGCATTGGGCCCAGCTATTCCTGACCCCCACCCCCCAAATAAGTGATTTGAAAAAAAGACACGTCAAACATGGGAGAGGCGGGGTCAATCAAACCACATCCAAAAACCATGGGTACCCCCACAAAACCCAAAAGTCCCCAAGAAACCCAAAAGAACACAAAACGAGAAAAATTGGAAATTTAAAATCATCTCTATCAGCATCTCCCAGCCAATCGGCAAGCAGCATCCCGCAACACAGTTTTCAGCATCCATCGTCTCCTTGCCAACCATATCCACCACCAGCTACATAGAACCACCATCATCGTGGTCATAAATATCACCTTCATCACATCACTGGAAAGTAGCAACCATCACCTAGAAACTCGGATTCCATCAACCATCTCCTCCTGAGCAGTCATCTTATGACATTTCACACCTAGTAGCACAATCAGAAACACAAGACCACCAACACCCTTGCGAAGAACCTTTCTGCAGTACCCATAACTCCTTGTAAAAACCCAGAACCAGATAGACCCTCTCGGTAGACATCGCCCAACACCTAGAAAAAAATTCCAATTTCCATCACTAGCAACATCTCACAACCAGACCAGCCACAACCCAGAAATCCAGAGTCCAACATAGCAACCATAACACCACACAACTTGACAAGACCTTCATCATTAGCACAAACAAAAGATGAAGTTGTGGAACTTGAAACATGAACTTTCAACTTCTCCCTCCACATCCACTGTAACCCGTCATGGTGTTAGAAGAGTTGGGTTTTTAGGGTTTTATAGTAATTTGGGGTTCTTAGTTTTTTTAGGGTTTTAATGGGGTTTTATGGATTTTTGGGGTTTTCTTTATGTTTTTAGTAGTTTTTATTTTTTTAGGGATTTTAGGGGTTTATGTAATTTTAGGTTATTTTTTGTTTTTAATGTTTTAGGGGTTTTTATGGTTTTTAGGTTTTCTATTTTATATTGTGGTTTTTAGAGTTTTACTACGTTTTTATATTTTTTGGGATTTTTTGGTTTTTTTAATATTTTTTATGATTTTTATTGGTTTTTAGGATTTTTAGTAGTTTGAAGGGTTTTAGGGTTTTTAATGTTTTTAAGATTTTTTATTATTTTAATTTATTTAGGATTTTTAGGTTTTTATTGGGTTTTATAATTTTTTTAGGGTTTTCTATGGTTTGAGGTATGTCAAAAGACTTTTAGTTTTTTGAGATATTTTGTCGATTTTACTACTTTAATGTGTATTTTAGAGTTGTTTTTATTTTTTATGGGTTTTGTGGTTTTCTAAAGTTTGTAATGTTTTCAAGAGTTTAAATTTTATAGTGTTTTAGTGGTTTTATGGGTTTTTATGGGATTTTAATGTTTTTAATGGGTTTTAGTGGTTTTATTATTTTTATGGGTTTAAGGGTTTTTTGGGTTTTGAGTTTATTTTAGGGTTTTATGTGTTTTTAGGTTTTTATGGTTTTCTTAGGGATTCTTGGGGTATTCATGATATTTTTTATTTTTTTATGGATTTTAAGGTATTTTTTATGATTTTTACGGTTTTTAGAGAATTTGAGTTTTTTAGGGGTTCAGGGTTTTTAGAATTGTTTATGTTATCAAAGATTTTAAGAGAATTTAATTTTTTATTGTTTTTGTATGTTTTTTTTGGGGGGGGGGAAGTTTAGGGATTTTTACATTTTTAGGAATTTTTGGTATTCTTAGGATTTTTATTTTTTTCGGTTTCTTATGGATTTTGAAAGTCTTTAATGTTTTTAGGTTGTTATTATTTTTTTTGGGTTTTCCTAAATTTTTTAGGTTTTTTAGGGTTTTAATAGTTTAAATTTTAATAGGGGGTTAATGGATTTTTAGTGTTTTTTATTAGTTATTAGGTATTTTATTGGGTTTTAGTAATTTAATAATTTTTATTGGGTTTTATGGTTTATAGGGTTTTTATGTGCTTTTAGGGTTTTTTTTTGATTTTTTAGTTTTTTAGGGATTTTAAGTGATTTTAGGTTTTTAAAGATTTCTTATGGTTTTTGGTGGTTTTGGTGGTTTTTCTTTATATGGATATTTATGGTTTTAGGGTTTTTAGAAATTTCTATTATTTATTAGTGTTTATAGGTTTTGTGGGGATTTTAGAATTTTATGGTTTAATCTGGGTTATTTTGTGTTTATTTTGTTCTTCAGGGAATTAAGGCATTTTTGTGATTTTTATCATTTATAGGGGTTTAACGAATTTTATATATTAAAGGTTTTTAGGGTTTTTATGGGGATTTAGGGTTTTAAAATGTTTTTTTGGGTTTTTATGGATTTTAATGTTTTTAATTTTTTTTATCATTTTTTATGTTTTAAGGGGTTTTAATATTTATTTTAAATTTTTATGGATTTCTTAGTGGTTTTAATGATTTTTATTGTTTTTAGGTATTTTCAGGTTTTTTAGTTTTTTTTTGATATTAATGGGTTTTTAGGGTTTTAGGTATTTTGAGGGTTTTTATGACTTTTTAGGTTTTTAGGGAACTTTTATTTTTAAGGGTTTTATGGTTTTTTATAGATTTTTTACATTTGAAATGGTTTAAAGAATTATTTTTTTTTCAGTGGGTTTCACATTTTTATGGGTTTTAGGGGTTTAAAGTTTATTAGTGGTTTCTATGGTTTTTAAGGGTTTTCATGCTTTTTATCCCTTTCTAGGTTTTTTAGAGATTTAAAAAATTTTATGGGTTTTAAGGATTTCTTAAGGTTTTTCATGGTTTTTGGGTTTTTTTACCTTTTATGGATTTTTTTCTTTTTTTAAGGTTTTTAGATATACTGAGGGTTTTATAGTTTTTTAGGTTTTAGTGTATTTTTTTATTTTTATGGGTTTTTTGGTTTTTAGATTGTTTTAAAAAAATGTGTTTAAATGGGTTTTTAGAGTTTTAGTGCTTTTAAGGAATTCTATGGGGTTTTAGAGATTTTTATGGTTTTTAGGGTTGTTAGGGTTTTAGGGGTTTTTGTGTTTTTAGTATTTTTTATGGTTTTTAGGTGTTTTAGTTGTTTTTAGATTTTTTTGTTTTTGTTAGGGGAGTTAAGGCTTATTAGGGGTTTTTGCATTTTAGGGTATTTTAAGGATTTTATACAATTTTTATTGTTTTTTATGATTTTTAATGAATTTTTGGATTTTTTTAGATTTTTGGTGCTTTTAGGGTTTTAGGGTTTTTTTGGGTTTTTTAGTTTTTTAGGGGTTTTAATGTTTTTTAATTTTTTTATTATTTTCATTTGTTTAAATTTTTTTATACTTTGTAGTTTTTTCTAGGGTTTTATGGGTTTTTATGGGTTTTAATGTTTTTTGGTGTTTTGGGTTATTAGGTTATTTTTAGGGGTATTATATTTTTTTAGTTTTTTATGGGTTTTATTGTTTTTTAGGTTTTTAGGGTTTCATAACGGTGTTCAGGGTTTTTAGTCTTTTTTATTTTTTAGGGATTTTAATCCAAAATTTGTATTTTTATGGGTTTTAGGGATTTTTGTTGATTTTGATGGTTTTTAGGGATTTTATGTTTATAATTATTTTTTGAATTTTTTAAGGTTTTTAAGTGTTTTTAGTGTTTTTAGGTTTTTAAGGGTTTTTAGGGTTTTTCATTTTATTATGGTTTTTTATTTTTTAGGGATATTTGGGGTTTTAAGGATATTATGTGTTTTTAGGGATTTTCAGTGTTTGTATGTATTTTAAGGGTTTTATGGTTTTTTGGGGGGTTTTAGGATTATTATAATTTTTAAAGTTTCGATATTTTTAATTTTTTTTACATTTTTACTACTTTAAAGGGTTTGTAGATTTTTTTCATGGGTTTATGTGTTTTTATGGGTTTTTAGGGTTTTTGAGGTTTTTAACATTTTTAGGGGTTTTTGGGTTTTTTGGGTTTCATAGGGTTTGAGTGTTTTTTAGGTTTCTAAGGGGTTTTTATTATTTTAGTTTTTTAATCTATTCTAATGGGTTTTTAAGGTTTCTGGGTTTTTTTAGGATTTATGGAAATTTATGGACTTTTTTTAATTTCTATGCATTTTTAGGTTTTTTAGGGATTTTTGAGTGGTTTTAGTTTTGTTACGGTTTTTTTATTATTATATTTATTTTTAAGGTGTTTTCAGTTTTTAGGGATTTTAAGGATTTTTAGAGTTTTTTTTACTTTTTAATTACTTAAAATGCACTTTAGATATTTTAATGGTAATTTATAGTTTTCTTGATTTTTTAGTTTTTTGAGGTTTTTATGGGTTTTAGGGTTTTAGGGGATTTTAGGGTTTGATTTTTTTTGTTTTTAAGGATCTTAAGTGTTTTTAGGTTTTTAAGGATTTCTAAATTATTTTTATGGGTTTTATGTTTTTAGTTATTTTAGGGTTCTTAATATTTTTATTAATTTTTGTGGTTTTTAGGTATTTTTAGTTTTTTGGGGTTTTTAGAAGTCATAGAATTTTTATGGGTTCTGTGGGTTTTATGAGTTTTTTTAGTTATTTAGTTTTTAATTTTTTATAGATTTTTAATTTATTTAGGTGTTAATTGGTTTTTGGTGTTTTTATTGGTTTCTTAGGGTTTTATGGCTATTTATGAGTTCTAATGGGTTTTTAGGGGTTTTATGGTTTTTACTTTTTTAGGGTTTTTATTTTTTTTTGGAAGTTTTAGCTTTTTTGGTTTTTAAGCCTTTTAAGTATTTTTAGGTTTTTATGGTTTTCTTAGGAGTTTTAAGAGTTTTTATGTTCTTTTACATTTTTAAATATTTTTATGGATTTTATGATTTTTATGGTTTTTAGGGGTTTTAGGGATATTGAGGGTCTGAGGGTTTTTAGGGGTTTAGGGGTTTTATGGGTTTTATCGGTTTTATGGGTTTTATGGTTTTTTTTTTTGTTATTTTGGTTTTTACGGTTTTTATGTTTTTTTAGATTTTTTAACATTTTTAGGGGTTAAATGGTATTTTAGAGTTTCTAGTTTTCTTAATTGTTTTTATGGGTATTAAGGGTATTTTATTGTTTTTATGGAATTTTAGGGTTTTAGTGGATTTTATTGTTTTCAGAGTTTTTAGAATTTTTAGGATTTTTTTCAGTGTTTTAAGTGTTTTATGGATTTTAATATTTTCTTATGGGTTTTCAAGGTTTTTAGGGTTTTTTATTTTTTTATGGATTTTTTGTTATTTTTTATGATTTATAAGTTTTTAGTGATTTTAGAGATTTTGAGGTTTTTTAAGGTTCTTAATGGTTTTAATGTTTTTATGTTTTTAAGGGGTTTATGTGTTTTTTTGGTTTTTATGGTTTTCATAGGGTATTATAGGTTTTTAGGATTTTTTCTAGGATTTTAAGGATTTTTTGGGATTTTTTAATATTTCTATGGGTTTTTTGGGTTTTTAGTAATTTTGATGGTTTCCTAATGTTTTAGGGTCCTTATAGGGGTTTTTGGGGAGATTTTAGGGTTTTTTGAGACCTTTACATTTTATAAGGATTTTTATCATTTATATAGTTTATAGGGGTTTAAAGGGGTTTTATAGTTTTTACTAATTCTTTTGGTTGTAATGGTTTTTTTTGTGTTTTTATGGTTTTTCGAGGTTTTTATGGTTTTTAGGTGGTTTTGGGGTTCTTGCAGTCTCTTATGGCATCTAGGTTTTGTAGGAGTTTAAATTGTTTTTAGGTTTTTATGGTTTTCCCGGATTTTTTTTCAAGGTATATTTTTTGTTATTTTACATCTTAAGGAATGATTTGGTATTTTTTAGGATATTTTTGGGTCCTAGGGATTTAAGGTCTTTTGGGAGGTTTTAAGGATATTATGGTTTTTAGAGGATTTTAGTATTCATAAGGTTTTATATTGTTTTATATTTTTATGGTTTTCTTTGGGTTTTTCAGTTTTTTTAGGGTTTTTATGTTTTTATATATTTTAGGGTGATTTTTATTATTTTTAGGATTTTATGGTTTTTAGGGAAATTTAGGGTTTATATATTTTTTAGAGATTTTTAGGGTTTTTTTGGATTTTTGTGGATTTTAGAGGATTTTGGAGTTTTTATAGTTTGTTATAGTTTTGAAACATTTTTGGGGTATAAATTCCATTTATAGTTTTTATTGGATTTTGAGGTATTTGGGGTCTTTAAAACTATTATTGGTTTTTATGGGTTTTAAGAGGTTTTAGGGTATTGTTCGGTGGTTTATGTTTTTAGGGTTCATATGGGTTTTAATTGATTTTGGGATTTAATGGTTTTATTTTGGTTTGTCTGGTTTTTTTAGGTTTTTATATATTTTTAGGTATTTTTAGGATTTTTATTGGGTTTTTGGATTTTTAGAGATATTAAGGGTTTTTTGTGTTTTTTGAGGTTTTTAGTATATTTAACCATTTCATAGGTTTTCTTGGTTTTCTTATGGGTGTTTATATTTTTAAGGGTATTTTTTTTATTTAGGATTATTTATAGATTTGGTAGGTTTTTTTGGGTTTTTAGTATTTTTGGAGATTTTGGTGCGGTTTTAATGTTTTTTGGGTTTTATCGGTTTTCATAGATTTCTTAACTTTTTTAGGGGTATAAAGGTTTTAAACAGTTTTAGTGGGATAATTTGGGTTTATTTTGGATTTTTGGTTTTTTTTAATATTTTAGGGGTTTTTTATGGTTTTTAATATTTTTTTGTGTTTCTTGGGTCTTTTATGGGTTTTAGGGTTTTTAGCGGTTTTATGCATTTTAGGGGTTTTAATTGTTTTTTAGGTTATACGGTTTTATTGTGTTTAATAATGTATTTAGGTTTTATTATGGGTTTTAGGGGTTTTTAGGAATTTTTAAGATTTTATGGTTTATGGATTTTAAGGGATTTGGGGTTTTTTAAGGTTTAAGGGTTTATTAGGGCTTATTAGACATTTTTACGTTTGGGGGGGGGGGGTTAAGTTTTTTTATATTATTAATGTTTTCTTCATATTTTTAGGGTTTTTAAATTTTCTGTAATTTTTAGGGAATTTATTGGATTTTTATAGTTTTTAGGGATTTTAGGGATATTGTTTGTTTTATGGTTATTAGGGGTTTCATGTTTTATTTTTGAGGTTTTAGGGGGTTTTGAGTTTTTTATGGGTTTTAATGTTTTTTTAGTTTTTTGGGTTAAAGGGGTTTTAGATTTTTTTTAGTGGGTTTTTAGAATATATCCGGGGTTTTAGGTGTTTTATGGTTTTTAGTGTTTTGGGTTTTTAGAGTTTTTAAGGATTTTTAGAGGATTTATGTGTTTTTATATTTTTAATTTTTTCTCAAGGTTTTTTACAGTTTTGGATTTTTTTAAATTTGTTAGGGATTTTTAGTGATATTTTTGGATTTTATGGTTTTTTATTTTTTTTAAAAAATTAATGCGTTTTTAGGATTTTTAAGGGGGGTTTTTATGGATTTTAGGGTTTTTAGAGATTTTAGGGTTTTGGTGTTTTTTTAAAATTATTTAGGGTTTTTAAGGTTTTTTAGATTTTTTAATGTTTTTTGGTTGTTGATGGTTTTTTAGCTTTAGCTTTTTTTAGAGTTTTTATGAGTTTTAGGATTTCTTTATAGTTTTTATGGGTTTTATGTGGTTTTATGCTTTCTAGTGTCTCTATGGTTTTTTTTACTTTCAGGATACTTAGAGATTTTTTTTCTTTTGAGGGTTTAAGTGTTTTTAGGATTTTTGGTTTTTCGTGGTATTATTAACATTATTTATGGTTTTTTATGTTTTTAGGAATGTTTTGGGCTTATTTAGGATGTTTATTATTTTTTGGGTTTTAAGGAATTTTAAGAGGTTTAGTTTTTTAGGGATTTTAAGGTTTTGTGGGTTTTCTTGGGTTTTAGTGTTTTTTTGAGTTTTTTAGTGTTTTATGGTTTTTTTTGAGTTTTATAACATATTTATAGGTTTAAAGGGTTTTCAGAGTTTTTAGTGTGATTTTAGGTTTTTTATGGGGTTTTAATGGTTTTAATGGTTATTGGGGAATTTTATGGTTTTATGGGGTTTTTGGGTTTTTAGAGTCTTTTAGGTTTTTTATGATTTTAGCATTTTTGGTTTTTTGGGGTTTTAAGTGCTTTTATATTTTTATGATTTCCTAATTCTTTTTTGGGTTTTTAATATTTTTTATGTTTTTATGGATTTCAAGGATTGTTTTAGTGTTTTTTGGTATTTTGAAGGGTTTATGGGTTTTGGTGCTGAAATAGTTTTTTGGGATTTAGTATTTTTTTACTTTTTAGTGTTTTATGGTTTTCTTTTTGAGTTTTTTCTTCAAAAATAGGGTTTTAAATGGGTTTTCACGTTTTTATTTATTTGGAGGGTGGGTTATGGTTTTTAAGTTTATATAAGTTTTTAGGGGGATTTATAGTTTTTTTGGGTTTTTAGGGGTTTGTGGGTTTTAAGGGTTTTTAACATTTCTTTGGTTTTTAAGGGTTCTAATTTTTTATATTTCTAATGGTTACTTAGTGTTTTCATGGTTTTTTATGTTTTTTCGGTTTTTAGGGATTTTATGGATTATATTTTGTTTTAGGGGTTTTAGGGATATTGATGGGTTTTTGGGTTTTTTTATGTTTTGGTTTTTTTTTGTTTTTTGGTGTCTTTTTTATATTTGTTTTTTATGTTTTTTATATTTTTTAACATTTTTAGTGGTCTATAAGATGTTTAATGTTTTTAGTGGTTTATGGAGTTTTGGGTTTTACATATTTAATGATTTTAGGGGATTTTATACTTTTAAGGGGTTTTAGGGTCTTTCTGGGATTTTCAGGACATTTAGGGATTTTAAGTGTTTTGAGTTTTTTAAGGTTTTATTAGGGATTCTCATGGTATTTATAAATTATTACATTTTTATGGATTTTTTAGGATTTTTATGGGTTTTAGGGTTTTTAGGGATTTTAAGGGTATTTTGTGTCTTTTGTGGTTTTTAGAGTTTTAGGGTTTTTAGTGTTTTTTAGTTTTTTCAAGTGTTTTAATTTCTTTTATAATTTTAAGGTTTTCTTATGGTGTTTAGGATTTCTTGGGTTTTTTATGTTTTCAGGGATATTTATGTATTTCTAGGATTTTTATTGGTTTTTAGCGTTTTAGGTATTTTGAATTTTTTAGGGTTTTTATCATTTTTATTGTTTTTTGAATTTTTTAGAGTTTTGATGTATTTTTAAGTTTTTTTAAACATTTAGTGGTTTAATGTGTTTTTTGAGTTTTTAGTGTATTTTTATGTTTTTTTTGTTTTTAAGAGTTTTAGAGTTTTTATGGTTTTAGGGGTTTTAGGGGTTTTATGGTCTTTTAGGGGTTTTTTCATTTTGTAAGTTTTTCGAGTTCTAATTGTTTAATGTTTTTATTTTTTCTTAAGTTTTTTAAGATTTTTTAGGGTTTTATACACTGTAAGAAAGTTTTAGAGATTTTTTTATTTTATAAATTGTGAGGGTTTTGTGGGTTTTATATTTTTATTGGTTTTCAAATTATTTAGGTTGGGGTTTTATGTTTTTAAGGTTTTTAAGGATTTCTTTGGGTTTTTATGAGTTTTTAAATTTTAGCATTTTTAGGGATTTTTAGGGGTTATATTGTTTTTCGGGTTGTACAGATTTTATGGGTTATTAGTGTTTTTTTGGATTTTTATGGATTTTAAAGTTTTTTATGTCTTTTCGGTTTTATGATTTTTTTGGGGTTTTAATATTTTTAGAGTATTTTAATGTTTTTATGGGTTTAAAGTTATTATAGATACTTTAATGGGTCTTTAGGATTTTTTTATGTTTTAGGTTTTTTAAAACATTTTATGGGTTTTTATGGTTTTTAGAAGGATTTAGGGTTTTTAGGGACATTCTATGATTTTTAGGGTCTTTAATGTTTTTAGGTTTTTTAGTGGCTTTGAGTGTTTTTAGATTTTATGGTTTTATTAGTGATTTTGAAGGATTTTAGGATTTTTTACATTTATAGGGAATTAAGGGATCATTTATTATTTTTATGAATTTAGTGTTTTAGGGATTTTTGGGTATTTAGAGAGTTTTTAGGGTTTTAGGGCTTTTGGGTTTTTATCATTTTTTACATTTTTAGGGGTCTTAGGTGTTTTTAGTAGTTAAAGATTTCGTAGAGTTTTCAATAATTTTAGGTTTTTTTTAAATTTTTAGTGTTAATAGTATTTTTCTAGAATTTTATGGGTTCTTAGGGTATTTAGGGATTCTGATTGGTGTTAGTGTTTTGTAGGGGTTTTATGGTTTTTTTGGTTTTGAGTGATTATTTTAGTTTTTTATTGGTTCTGAAGATTTTTAGAGTTTTTTAGTTTTTTATGGGGTTAAATGGGTTTTAGTGCTTTTAGTGGGTTTTTAGGGTTTTATGAGTTTCAAGTATTTTTAACGTTTTTAGGTTTTTTAGGGTCATTATGGGTTTTTGGGCATTTTAGTGTTTTTTTTGTTTTTATTTTTTTTGGGTTTCTAGTGGTTTAAATTTTTTTCACGTATTCAAGGTTTTTTTGGGAGGTTTTAGGGTTTTTAGGGTTCTTTACTTATTTATTGAATTTCAGAGATTTCTTGTACTTTTATTTTTTTAGAGATTTTAGGGATTCTGAGAGGTTTTAGGGTTTTAGTATTTTTAATGGTTTTTATCATCTTTAGGTATTTGAAAGTTTTCCGTGTTTTTAGTTTTTTAAGGATTTCATAGGGTTTTTAGGGTTGTAGGTATTTTTAAATTTTTATGAATATCTGGGGATTTCATAAGATTTTTAGTGTATTTTAGGGATTTATGGATTTTTAGTCATTTGTGGGTTTTTAGTGTTTTATGGTTTTTTTCGGTCTTCAAGTTTTTTTATTTTTTTTGTTTTTAAAGTTTTTAATGTCTTTGGGTTTTATTGGGTTTTCAGAGCTTTTAGGGGGTTTTAGGATTTTGTCAACTTTTAGTGTTTTTTATAGATTTTGGGATTTTTTTGGTTTTAGGATTGTTATGGATTAAAGGGTCTTCATAGGGTTTCTTAGGAT
Source organism: Viscum album (assembly GCA_963277665.1). Taxonomy (NCBI): domain Eukaryota; kingdom Viridiplantae; phylum Streptophyta; class Magnoliopsida; order Santalales; family Viscaceae; genus Viscum; species Viscum album. Next base: position 230,883,602 of record OY728157.1, on the reverse strand, counting down.
TTTTACACTTTTTTGGTTTTTAGGGGTTTTATGTTTTTTTGGTTTGTATGGTTTTTATGAATTTTCATGGTTTTAGGGTTTTCTATATTTCTATGGATTTTTATGGATTTTTTATGAATTTTATGGTTTTAGGGTTCTGCAGAGTTTTAGTGTATTAGGTTTTTTTGGGTTTTAAGATTTTTAATGTTTTTATAATTTTTCAAGATTTTGGAGGTATTAGTTGTTTTTTAATGGTTTCTTAGAGGTTTTCAAGATTTTTAGAATATTTTATGTTTTTATGGGTTTTAGGTCAATTTTTATAATTTTATGTGTTTTTGGGTTTTTTGGGATTTTGAGGTGTTTTAGTGGTTTTTTAAAAATTTTAGGGGTTTAATGGTTTTTTCATTTTTATATTTTTTTTTGAGTTTTTAGGGATTTTATGTTTTAGAGTATTTTAACATTTTCTGGGTTTTAAATGGTTGGTTGAGTTTTACTAATCATTTTTGGTTTTACGTGTTTTTATGGGGTTTTAATGTTTTTATGGGGTTTAATTGTTTTTAGAGGTTTTTAGGGTTTCTAGTGACTTTTAATGATTTTAGGGTTTTTAGTGTTTCTTTCGTTTTTAGGGGTGTAAAAGGTTTTTAGGTTTTTAAGGTTTTATTAGAGGATTTAGGGTGTTTAGGGGTTTTAGGGTTTTTAAAGATATTTGAGGTTATTAGAGGTTTTAATATTTTCTTGTGTTTTAATGTGTTCTTTTGGGTTTTCAGAGTTTTTTGGGGTGTTTACATTTTTACGGATTTTGAGGGTTTTTTAGTGTTTTTATTTGGGTTTTTGGGTTTTTAGGTATGTTCGAGTTTCAGGGTTCTTTAACGGTTCTAAGATTTTATAACCTTTATAAGAGTTTAAAGGGTTTTTAGAGTTTTCAGTTGTTTTTTTTGGTTTTTATGTGTTTCTAGGATATTTATGGTTTTTTTGATCGTTTATGGTTTTTAGGGTTTTCAATGTTGTTAGCATTTTTTATGTTTTTTAGAGTTTTAAGTGTTTTTATGTTTTTAAGGTTTTCTTAGAATTTTCACCGTTTTTATGGTTTTAGCGATTTTTAGGGGGTTTTTAGGATTTTTATTGGTTTTTTAAGATTTAGGTATTTTTAGGGGTTTTACTATTTTTTCAATTTTTAGGGCCTTTGTGGGTTTTTTGGAGTTTTAGGGTTTTTGAGATTTTAGGGATTTTATGGGTTTTTGTGTATTTTAATGATTTTTTGGTTTTAAAGAGTTTTATCATATTTTAGTGGGGTTTTAGGGGTTTTATGGGTTTTATGGATTTTTAGTTTTTTATGGGAATTATGTTTTTTTTCTGCTTTAGGGGTTTTAGGGTTTTTTAGGGTTTTAATAATTTTTTCATTTTTAATGTTTTTATGTGTTTTTTTTATGGTTTTCTTTGGGTTTTTAAGGGTTTCAAAGATTTCTTATCATTCTAGAGATTTTTTTGGGATTTTTCTGATTTCTACAGTTTTTTAGGATTTTTGGGATTTTGGAGTTATTTTGGGTATTATGGTATTTTAGATTTTTTTTAATGTTTTTGTGCATTTAAATAGAATTTAATGTTTTAGTGTTTTTTTGGGTTTTTAATGTCTATATTTTATTATTGTTTTTAGGGATTTTTATTGTGCCTAGTTTTTTTAGGATTTAAGGATTTTAAGTGTTTTTAGGTTTTCATGGTTTTCCTAGATTTTATTAGTGTTTTAAGGGTTTTTTTGGATTACTATGGTATTTAGGGTTTTTTGGGATTTTATGGTTTATTTAAGTTGTAGGGTTTTTGAGTTTTTAGGGTGTTTATGTTTTTTAAGGTTGGTTTAAAATATTTTGGGGTCTATAGGGAATTTAGGTTTTTTTGGTTTTCTGGGTTTTTAAGGGTTTTTATGGTTTTGCTGGGATTTATTATTTTTAGGGGTTATTTTGTTCAATAGTCTTTTGGGGTTTTTTTTTCATTCTTATGTTTTTAGGTGTTTAATGTTTTTTTAGGTTTTAAAGGTTTTCTTAGGGGGTTTTCAAGGTTTTTTCAAGGTTTTTATGGTTTCTTATGTTTTTATTGACTTTTTGGACTTCATAATGATTTTTATGGGGTTTATGGTATTTCTGGATTTGTGTTTTTTTATTATATTAAGGGTTAATATGTTTTTTGGTTGTTTGAGGGTTATTTTTATGGTTTTTAATGTTTTTAGATTTTTTAGTTTTTTTAGATTTTTTATATGTTTTAGTGGTTTTATGTTATTTATGAATTTTTATTATTTTCATGGGGTTTTGGGTTTTAGATTATTTTTGGATTTTTAGATTTTTTATGATTTTAGGGGTTTTAAGTGTTTTTAGGATTTTTAGGATTTTCTTCGATGTTTCTATGGGTACTTATGGTTTATTTTGAATTTTTTTCATTTTTATGGTTTTTAGCCTTTTTAGTTTTTTAGGGGTTTTATGTTTTGTAATATTTTAATGCATTCTTAGTGTGTTTTAGTGATTTTAATGTTTTTTACATTATTATGTATATTTTTTGATTTATCATAATTTTAATGGTTTTTATGGTTTTTATGGATTTTTAGGTTTTTAGGGGTTTAAAGGGTTTTTAGGTTCTTTTTGGATTGTTTCAGTTTTAGGGGATTTTTGTGTTTTTATGGTTTTACAGTTTTTAATATTTTTTAATTTTTAATTTTCATAAAGGGTTTTTAGAGTTTTTAGTAGTTTTTTGGGTTTTATGTATTTTTTAGGTTTTTGTTTTTTTTGGGTTTTAGGGGTTTAAAGCTCTTTTAGGGTTTTTAGGGTATTTCATGTCTTTAGAATTTTTTAGTTTTTAACGGTGTTTTAATTGTTTTTTTGGTTATTAATGTTTTATTAAATATTTTTAGTGATTTTTGGGTTTTTACATTTTAAGGAATTTATATTTATTTTTTATGGTTTTTTTTTTGTTATGGTTTTTCGGGATTTTCATGTGATTTGGGGATTTTGTTGGGTTTTAGGTTTTTTTTGGATTTTTAGATTTTAAGACTTTTTTTGTTTTTAGGGTTTTTAATGTTTTTATAGTTTCTAAATATTTTTAGGGGTTTAATGGGATTTTAGAGTTTTTAGTGTTCTGGGGGGTTTTTGGTTTTTAAGAGATTTTAGGGGTTATACAGATTTTAGGAATGTTTATAAATTTCAAGGCATTTTTAGATTTTTATCATTTGTATGTTTTTAGGGATTAATGTCTTTTTATGTTTTTGACATTTTCTTGGTTTTTTCTTTTGGGGGGGGGGTAGATATTTTTAATGGCCTTTAGGGTTTTTAGGGATTTTGAGGGTTTTTAGATTTTTTTAAGGTTTTTTGGGTTTTTTAGGTTTTAGAGTTTTTAATATTTTCTAGGGGATTTAAGTTTTTTAGGTTTTTCAAGGTTATTTTTTGTTTTTTTCATTTTTAGGGATTTTTAGGTATGTTTTAGTATTTTAATGGTATATTTGGGTTTTTAAAAATTTTCAAGGCTTTTAGAGATTCTAAGTTGATAAAATTTTTTCGGGGTGTTCATGGTTTTTGTAGTTTTTAGATATTTTATGTTTTTTTATAGTTAATAATGTGTTTAGAGGTTTAAATGGTTTTTAGAGTTTTTAGTCGGTTATTAGGTATTTTATGGGTTTTATGGGTTTTAGAGGTTTTTATGGTTTTTGGGTTTTTATTGGTTTCTTATGGGTTTTCATGGTTTTTAGGTATTTTTATTGGTTTTTGGGTATTATAGAATTTTAGGATGTTTAGGTTTCTTAGTGTTTTTAGTTTCTCAAGCATTGAGTGTTTTTTTCTAGTTTTAAGGTTTTAAGTGTTTTGGGTTTTTAAGGTTTTATTAGGTATTTACGTGTTTTTTGTGTTTTTTAAATTTTTAAGTATTTTTAGGGATATTTTGGATTTTTAGGCATTTAGATATTTTGAGCGGTTTCAGAGGGTTTTAATGTATTTTGGGGTTTCTTTAGTTTTAAGGGGTCTAGTTTTTTTTTGTTTTAAGGTTTTTATACTTTTATAACATTTTTAAGGGTTTAAAGGGATAATACAGCTTTTAGTGGTTTTTAGTGCTTTATAGAGTTTTATGGGTTTTTACATTTTTAGGGGCTTTTATGGTTTCTCTGGGATTATCAAGGTTATTAGGTACTTTTACAGTTTTTACCATTTTTATGGATTTCTATAGGTTTTATATGTTCATATTTGTTTTGGTTTTCTTAGGGTTTTCCAAGGTTTTTTTACATTTTTAAGGGTTTCTAGGGATTTTAAGTATTTTATTGTTTTTTGGGGTTTTTATTTATTCTAATGGTTTTTTATGGTTTTTAGGGTAGTTTGGGTTTTTATGGGTTTTGTGGGGTTTTTGAGTTTTAATATTTTTTAATTTTTATAGAGTTTTTATCCTTTTTAGGGTTTTAAATGGTTTTTATTTTTTTGAGGTTTTGTTAGTGTTTTTATAGGTGCTTATTGTTTTTAAGGTTATTATTCATTTTTATTGTTTTTAGGGTTTTAAGGTATTTTTAGGGTTTTTGGTGTATTTAGAGTTTTTTAGGTTTTAAGGGATTTTAAATTTGTTCTAGTTTCAATGGTTTTCTTAGGGGTTTTTAATGGTTTTTATGGTTTTTATATTTTAGGGATTTTATGACCTTTTTTAGATTTTGAGGGATTTGGTGGGTTTTAGGGATTTTGAGGGGTTATAAAGTTTTTTAGGATTTTTAGGCCTTTAGGGTTTCTTAGATTTTTTATTGTTTTTTAGTTTTTTAGGAATTTTATGTGTTTTTAGATTTTATTGATTTATTTTGGAGTTTTAAGGATTTAGGGTTTTTAATTTTTAGTGATTTTAGGTATTTCATAGGATTTTTATAGTTTTTAGGGTGTTTCATGATTTTGATGGTTTTTAGGGTTTTTAGGGTCTTTGGGTTTTTATGATCTTTATGGTTTTTTTGGATTTTAGAATTTTTTTACTCTTTTAGGGTTTTTAATGTTTTTATCATTTTTAATGTTTTTAGGTGTTTACAATGTTTTTATAGTTTTAGTGTTTTTCAGGGGTTTTTTGGTTTTTAGTGTTTTTAAGGTTTCTAATGGGTTTTGTTGTTTTTAGGGGTTTTAAGGTATTTATTGGTTTAAAGTGTTTTTGTGTTTTATGTTTATCTTATGTTTTTAAAGGGGTTTTACAAGTTTTCATGTTTTTAAGGATTTTTAGGAATTTTTAGGATTTTTATGGATTTTTATTTGTTTAAGGGATTATGTGGGGTTTTTGGGGTTTAGGGTTTTTAGAGTTTTTGGCATTTTATGGTTTTTTGGGGTTTTAAGTGCTTTTAAGATTTGAAGGTTTTCTTACTATTTTTAGGGTTGTAATGTTTTTACAGTTTTATGGTTTTTAAGGGTTTTATGGATTTTTATAGTTTTTAGGGTTGTTAAAGATTTTGAGGGTTTTTAGGGTTTTTAGGGTTTTTAGGGTTTTGCAATTTTTATACTTTGTATGGTTTTTACGGTTTTTTTTGAATTTTTGAGGTTTTTAATATTTTTTAAACAATTTAATTAGTTTAAATGGTTTTAGATTTTTTGATGGGTTCTTAGTTTTTTATTAATTTTTAGGGTTCATATGGTTTTTAATTGATTCTATGGTTTTTTGTGGGATTTTTTGTTTTTAGGGTCTTTTAGGGATTTTAACATTTTTTAGGTTTTCTAGGGATTTTTTATGATTTTATTTTTTCCTTAGGATTATTCAGGGTTTTTAGTTTTTTTATGTTTTAAATGATTTTTTTAGAATTTTTAGTTCCATTATAGGGTTTTAGTATTTTATGGATTTAAACAGTTTTAGGGTTTTAATGGATTTAAGAATTTTTAGTTATTTAGTAGATTTATGTTTTTTAGGTTTTTATGGTTTTCATAGGGGTGTTAAAGGTTTCTAGGGTTTTAATATTTTTGGTTTTTTTGGGATTTATTATTATTTATGGATTCATTAGGGTTTTTAGGAATTTTTTGGGGTTTAGGGGTTTTTTACAATTTTTTGAATTTTTTCTAGTTTTTACGGGTTTTTGATTTTTTTATTAAGTTTTTTATGTTTTTTATTGTATCTAAACCTTTTTAGGTATTTAGAGGTGTTTTAAATTATTATTTGTTTCTTATGGTTTTATGAGTATTTATGGGGGATTAAGATATTTATGGGTTTTAATTGTTTTTATGGTTTTTTTTGAGTTTTTTTCGTCTTTTAGTGTTTTTTAGGGTATTTAGTGTTTTTACAGTTTTTAAATTTTTAGTTATTTTAAGTTATTTTTAGTGATTATTAGGATTTTTATGGTTTTATGAGTTTAATTGGATTTTTAGTGGTTTTATAATTTTTTAAGGATTTATTGTCTTTTTCACGTTTTAGCATTTTTTGGGGTATTTAGGGGTTTTGGGTGTTGTTAGGTTTTAATGGTTTTCTTGTGTTTTTAGGGTATCTAGGGTTTTTACTTTTTTAGGGATTTATAGATAATTTCAAGAAAATTTATTGGTTTTTACTTTTTTATATATATCGAGGGGTTTTATGGGTTTCTATGGTTCTTAGGGGATTTATGGTTTCTTTTGGGATTTAAGGGGTTTTTTAGTTTTTAGGGGTATTTTAGAATTTTTTTAAATTTTTAGGGGTTTAAAGGTTTTATAGTGTTTTTATTATCTTTTAAGATTTTATGTATTTCTAGGTTTTTTAGGGGTTTTATGTTTGTAGGGTTTGTTGGGTTTTTAGGTTTTTAATGGTTTTCTTAGGGGTTTTCAGGTTTATATGGTTTTTTTACATTTTACGGATTTGTAGTTATTTTGAGGATTTTATTTGGTTTTTATTGTTTTTAGGGATTTTAGGGGTTTTAGGGTGTTTAGGTTTGCTATAATTTTTATATTTTTTGGTGGAATATATTTTTTTAGGTCTTTAAGGTTTTCATAGACTTTTTTCAGGGTTTTTTGGTTTTTTTTTACATTTTTATGGACTTTTAGATATTTTTAATGATCTTTATGGCTTTTAGGGTTTTAGGGATTTTGAGGGTTTTTAGGGTTTTTATGAGGTTTTTTCTTTTTTGTGTGTTTTATATGTATTCACAGGTTTTATGAATTTTTATGGGTTTTATCATTTTTATTGGTTTAAATAATTTTGGGAGTTTTTAGTGGTTTTATGGTTTTTATGGGTTTTTAGGGTTTTCAATGATTTTTTAGGGTATTTTTATCTTTTTAGGGGTTTTAAGGTTTTTATGGTCTTATTATCATTTTTAGGAGTACTAACATTCTTTCTATTTTTTAGGGGTTTTAGGTGTTTTAGGTTTTTATGTTTTTAGTATATTCCTAGTTTTCATGGTTTCTTACATTTTTAGATATTTTTAATCATTTTTTTCATATTTATATGGTGATTAGGGTTTTGGGGATTTTGGAGTTTTTTCGAGTTATTTAGGTTTTTAGTGTTTTAGGGTTTTTTGAGATTTTATGTGTTTTGTGGGTTTTAAGTGATTTTAGTTTTTCTGGTTTTTCTTATTATTTTACATGATATTTAGGGTTTTTTACATTTTTTTTGATTTTTAGGGATATTTAGTATTTTAATAGTTTTTATGGATTTGGACTGTTTTTAGGGTTTTTAGAGTTTTAGAGATATTTTTAAGGGTTTTATGGTTTTATGTATTTTTCGGGTTTTAGGCTTTTTTGAGTTTTTATGGTTTTAAAGGTTTTTTAATTTTTTTTTGGATTAAATCATTTTTAGTTTTTTTAGTGATTTTTAGGGTTTTATGTGTTCTTACAGTTTATAATGTTTTTAGGAGTTTTTATGGTTTTAGGGGTTTTTAAGGCCTTTAGGATTATTTGGGTTTTTAAAAAATTTTATGATTTTTTGTAGTTTTAGTGTTTTTAGGTTTTTAAGGTTTTCTTAGGGGTTTTCTTGCATTTTAGGGTTTTTTAAAATTTATAGATTTGTATGGAATTTTTAGTATTTTAAGGGGGTTTTAGTATTTTTATGTATTTTGAGTTTTTAGGGTTTTAAGGGTGTTTTTGTTTTCTATATTTTTTATTGTTTGATGGGTTTTATGTGTTTTTATGGTTCAAATTTTTTTCCTGTAGTTTTTCCATGTTTTTTAGATGTTTTATGTTTTTAGGGATTTTTGGACGTTTTAGGATATTATTTTTTAGGGGGTTTTTTGAATTTGATGGGCTTTATGGTTTTTTAGATTTTACGGTTGTTAGAGTTTTTTATGATTTTATAGTTTTTAGCATTATAAGGATTTTAGGGTCTTAAGGGTTTTTTAGACTTTTTAGTGGTTTTGGGGTTTTTATTGGGTTTTTGTGTTTTTAATTTTTTAGTGGGTTTTATGTTATTTTTAGTGGATTTAGTATTTTATGATTTTCAGGGGTTTTAATTGTGTTTAGAAATTTTATGCTTTGTTATGAGTTTTTAGTCATATTACGTTATTATGTCTATAAAAAATTCATGGTAGTTTTTTTTAATTTATGGTTTTAAAGGATATTTTGGGATTTTGAGAATTTTTTGTGTTTTTAGGGTTTTTTTACTTTTATTGGATTTTTAGGGTTTTTAAAAGTTTTCAGGATTTAATGATTTCATAGGGTTTTTAAAAGGTTTATGGTTTTATATTTTTGGGGAATTTTATGAATTGTTTAGGATTGTAATGGTTTTTTTGATTTTTTGAGATTTTGAGAGGGTTTAGGGTTTTAGGGATTTATGGGGTTTTCAAGTTTTTTCTTGATTTTAGAGTGTTTTATGGTTTTTAGGGGATTTAGTGACTTTTTAGGGGGTTTTGGTTTTTTATCTTTTTTTATTTAGGGATTTTAATTGTTTATAGGTATTTAATGGCTTCAAATGGATTTTTATCATTTATAGTGTTTTTATCATTTATAGTGATTTTTATGGATTTATGAGGATTTTTTGGTTTGTTAATGTATAAAAATATTTTGATAGTTTTTAAGGGTTTTAGTGGTTTTATGGTTTTTAGGGGTTTTAGAGATTTATTGGGTTTTTAGTGTTTTTATGTTTATTTATGTTTCTTTGGATTTATTCGGGGTTTTAGGGATTTAATTTTTAGTACGTTTTATGGATTTTTAGTATTTTTATGAATTTTTTAAAATTTTAGGGTATTTAGTGATTTTGTGGGTTTTATGGTTTTTAGTGTGTCAGGGTTTTTATGATTTTTTTGGGTTTTTAGGGTTTTAATGGGTTTTTAATGCCTTTAGGGGTTTTATGGTATTTAGGGTTTTTTTGGGTTTTTTAGTGGTTTTAACATTTCTAGGTTTTTTAGTGTTTGAAGTATTTTTTGGGTATTAAATTTTTTTCTGGATTTCAAGGTCTTTATGTTTTTTAATTATTTAGAGACTATTATATATTTTTTAGTATTTTCTAGGTTTTTAGGGTGATTTTGTATTTGGTGGTTTTATATGGTTTTGTGTGTTTTTAAATGTTTATGGATTTCATGTGTGTTTAGGTTTTTACAGTTTTCTATGGTTTTTCAGGTACTTTAGGGGTTTTATATATTTTGTTATTTTGGGGTTTTTCATGATTTTTATGGTTTTTTTCATTTTCAATGATTATAAGGGTTTTTCGGGTTTTCTACGGTTATTTTTGTTTTTCGGGTCTTTGAAATTTTTGGGATTCTATAGGCTTTAGATATTTTTAACATTTTAGTGGTTTAAATGGTATTTATAGGTTTTAGTGGGTTTAGGGTTTTTTGTGGGGTTTTAGGTATTTTTGAGTTTTTAGGTCTTTTATGGTTTTTAGGAGTTTTGAGGGGTTATATGGGTTTAAGGGTTTAAAGGGGGTTTTACTGTTTTTAATATTTTTTAGAGTTTTAGGAGTTTTATGTGTTTTTTATATTGTTAAGATATTTTAAAGGGTTTTTAAGTTTTTTAGGTTCTTTAGATTTTATGGATTTTAGGTATTTTTTTAGGATATTTATGATTTTTAGAGCTTTTATAGGTTTTTAGGAATTTTTATGGTTTTTTTGGTTTATGGTATTTGAGGATTTTTTTTTTATTTTTAGTGTTTTTATAATTTTTAAGAATTTTTAAATGTTTTTTGGGATTTAATGTTTTTTAGAGTTATTAGTGGGTTTTTAGGGTTTTATGGATTTTAGGATTTTTTTTATGGTATTAGGGGATTTAGGGTTTTTAGTGTCTTCAAGGGTTTTTAGTGTTTCTTTTGTCTTTTAGGTGTTTTAATTGTATTATTTCTTTGAATATTTTCTTAGGTTTTTTCTGGGTATAGATTCTTTATATTTTTTGGGATTTAAGGGATTTTATAGTTTTTTATTGTTTTGGTGTTTTTCGGGATTTCGAGGGTTTTATGGGTTTTTAGTGTTTTTAGGATTTTTATGGGTTTTGTAATTTTTTAGGTTATTTAGGTGTTTTATGTTCACTTAGTTTTCTATGGTTTTCTAATGGTTCTTCAGGGTTTTCATTGTATTTTATGTTTTTAGCAATTTTTAGGAATTTTATAGTATTTTTATTATTTTTATGGTTTTAAGATATTTTGAGGTTTTTACATTTTTTTGGGTTCATATGGTTTTTATAGGTTCATAGGTATTTTATGTTTTTAGTATTTTAATGAGTTTTAATGTTTTTAGCATTTTTCATATTAAAATGGTTTTTATAGCTTTTAGTGGTTTTGAGGACTTTTATGGGTTTTTAGGGTATTTAGGGGTTTTATGGTCTTTATGGGTTTTTGGGTTGTTAAGGGTTTTCAGTCTTATTAGGTATTTTAGGGGTTCTAATTATTTTTTAGGTTTTATGTTTTTTATAGGTTTTCATGGTTTTTTGGTTTTTAATTTTCTATGGATATTGAGGAATTTTTTGTAATTTTTATGATTTTAGTGTGTTTAGAGATTTTGAGGGATTTTAGGGTATTTTAGGGTGATTTGTAGTTTTAGGATTTTAGGGTTTTTATGTGTTTTTAGGTTTTAAAGGTTTTCTTAGGGGTTTTTCAGGGTTTTAGTTTTTTTAGGTAGTTTTAGATCTTTTTAATCATTTTTATGGTTTTTAGTGTTTTTATGGATTTTGAAGGTCTTCATGGATTTTATTGTTTTAGGGTTTTATGGATTTTTTGTTTTAGCCAAAAAAATTATTTTTTAGGGTTTTAAGGTTTTTAATGTTTTTAACATATTTAGGGGGTTTTATGGGTTTGATATTTTTTAGGGTTTCTTGGTTTTTAGGGGTTTAATGTGTTATTAGGTTTTTGTGGTTCTCTTATGGTTTTCTAGGTTCTTACTGTTATTTATGTTTTTTGGGATTTTAGGGATTTTTTATAATTTTTACATTTTTAGGTTTTTTAGATATTGTGATGGTTTTTAAGGTTTTTATCCTTTATTTGTTTTTAGAAGTTTTAAGTGTTTTCAATTTTTTAAGGTTTTCATGCAATTTTTAATGGGTTTTCGGGTTTATATGTTTTTTGGGATTTTTAGGATTTTTATTGTTTTTAGGGTATTTAGGGATTTTGAGGGGTTTGAGGAATTTTTAGTGTTTTTATGGGATTTTGTGATTTCTTTTTGGATTCTAGGAATTTTTGAGTTTTCAGGGAAGGGAAGAAGAAAGGCCAGGCTATTCCTAAACCCCCCACCCCCCAAATTTATTAGAAAAAATACACCACAGACAAGGGAGGGATGGAGTCAATCAACCCACACCCAAAAACCCTGAACACCCACAAAAAAAAACCCAGAAAAAAGAAACAACCGCAAGAGGACACTAACAGTACTAAGAACAAAGCCTGTGTCATCATCACCTCCAACCCAATCACCAACCAGTACCCAGCAGTTCAGCTCCCAGCATCCAACACCTCCAAGACAAGCATCTCTTATCCATTCAAAATTCAGTTTCCATCATTCAACAATGCTAAAAAATTCCTTACCACCTCCCAGCCAAGCAGAATCCAACATCTAGTCACACCCTTTCCGGTAACCAGCACCTCCTCACCATGTACATCCACTACCTGCAACAGAGAACCACCATCACCAAACTCATATAAATCAGCTTCATCACATCCCATACAATAAGAAAACAGTATTCAGAACCTCAGTTTTTGACTACCCACACCACCTTCATCACCTCCTACACAAGAATCCACAGATAGCCTATCTCCTGCATCGACACGTACTAATTTTCACACCATCCTCAAAAAAATCGAACAATGAAAAACAATCTCAACCAGAAACTCAATCAAAATACCCTAACTAGATGTAAAGCCTAACAAACGAACCTTGCCACCAAAAAATTGGTCCACAATAAAAAAACCAATCATGAACCCACAGAGTAGTAGAAAGCTATGTCTACCAGCCACCGACACACAAAAAAGAGACCAAAATCCCAAATTCAGCACCACAAAAGTTAAAACATACTAGATTTAAAGTATCGTCGGAGAATAAGAGACAGGACAAAACTGAGGCAGCAAATTAGAAGAGGCAACTAACCGTCGATGAGGCCAAAACCCACACCGTAGCTGAAATCTTCTTCAGCACTAAATCCCTCGATGTCACTAACCCGTCTGTGGAAACCCAAACTCTATGAACTTAGTCTTAATCCTTGGAAAATGTCTATTAAGGATTCCAAACTATGAGAAACACCCATGGTTACATTTTATTTGTGACCTCCACAGATTTCTGCCGCCTACATGCCGAGATCCAAGAAAACCATTTCCTGAAGAAATTCAAGCTGAGGGCTGCGTTGGAGACACCTAAGGAAAACTCACCACCAAATAGTTTTATACATTTTCACTTGCCAAAATGATCTGATCCAAAACCACAACAAAATGCACAACCTCTATAACTGCAAATGCCCAAACCCATTTACAATTATTCCTAGCCCATCTTGGAACTGGAGCCAAGGGCCCAGAAAAGGATACCACTCTAGAAAGTTGAAGCCACCGAAGTCAGGAAACCATAGCCGCCTTGGATCTGTAGAGGGATTTTAGATCACCCCACTACCAAGAATATGTAATGGGTGAAGATTAATAGATGAATCCCCGAGAAGAATCCAAGGAAAACCGAGAAGATGCATCAAGCGATAGAGAGATCCAGGGGAGTTCCCTATCATCTAATAGGGGCATCAATCATTTGAGTTTTTAGAGGTTTAATGTTTTGTTAGAGTATTTAAAAAAAATAGTTATTTAAAAGGTTTATTAGAGTTTTTAGTGTTATTTTGGATATTCATGGGTTTTTAATGGGTTTTAAGGGTTTCTATGGGTTTTATGGATTTTATCCTTTTTTAGGTTTTTTGGGGTTTTAAGTGTTTTAGGTTTGTAAGGATTTCATAGTGTTTTAGGGTTATTATGGGTTTTTATGTTTTATGTATTCACAAGGATTTTTAGGATTTTAATGGGTTTTTAGGGTTATTGTGGATTTTGGGGGATTTTAGGGTTTTAGTGTTTTTATGTGTTTTTGGGATTTTAGGGTTTTTGAGTTTTTTTCGAGGTTTTAATGGTTTTTAGATATTATTAATGTTTATAGAGCTTTAAATGGATTTTATAGTTTTCAGTGTTTTGTAGGGTTATTATGGGTTACAATGTTTTTATCGTTTCTAGAGTTTTTAATAGTTTTTATGGTATTTTGGTGATTTAGTGTATTATAGGATTTTTAGAGTTTTTTTTGTTTTTTATGGATTTTAAGTATTATTAGGTCTTTATGTTTTTTCTAGGGGGTTTTCATCTGTTTTATGTTTTTTATGTTTTTATGGAATTTTTTGGTTTTTTATCAATTTTATGGTTCTTTAAGGTTTTTAGCAATTATGAGGGGTTTCAAGATTTTTTTTGGGTTTTAAGGGTTTTTATTGAATTTAATGTTTTTTAGGTTTTATGTGATTTTAGGGTATTAAGTATTTCTTAGTGGTTTTCAATTTTTTGGGGTTTTCATGATTTTATGGATTGTTAGGGCCTTTTAGGATTTTATAGTTTTTTTGGGAATTAATAATTTTGAGGGTTTTTTCAGTTTTTGGGTTTTTATGGTTTTTGTGGGATTTTTGTATATTTTTTGGTTTTCTAGAATTTATGTTTTTATGTTTTTAAGAGTTTTTAATATTTTTAGGTGATTAATGGGTTTTTGATGTTTTATGTGGGATTTTCATGTTTTTGTAGGTTTTTTTCATTTTTTAGTTTTTTTGTTTTTCTAGATTTTAATGGTTTGTTTGGGGGTTTCAGGGTTTTAGCATCTTTTATATTATTTGGGGTTTAAAGTGTTTTTAGGTTTTTATCGTTTTCATATGGGTTTTTATGGTTTTATTGTTTTTACATTTTGAGAGATTTTAAGGGTTCTTTAGGATATTCTTGTTTTTAAATGTTTTTAATCTTTTTTAAGGTCTTTATAGGTTTTTTGGGGTTTTAGGGTTTTTTAAAATTTTTAGATTTTTATGGTTTTATATAATTTTTTTTGTTTTCATAGGTTCTATGTGTTTTTAGGGTTTTAGGGTTTTCTTAGGGGTATTCATGGTTTTTAGGGTTTATTTTTTTAAGGTTATCATGTATTTTTTAATATTGATATGTTTTTACGTGTTTTGAGTTTTTTTGTGTTTTTAGTTTTTTTGGGATTTATTGTTGTTTTATGGATTATTTGTGGTTTTTGGGATTTTCGTGAATTTATAAAATTTTAAAGGTTCTAGGGGTTTAATGAATTTTCTGAGTTTTTATTCCTTTTAGGATTTTTATAGAATTTTATGGTTTTATGGTTTTAGGGGTTTTTCTGTTTTTCTATTTTTTAGGTATTTTTACAGTTTTTATCATTTTTTTCAATTTTTAGAGGTTAAAATTATTTTAGGTTATTAAAGCTTCCTTTGGAGTTTTTAGTGTTTTTATTATTTTTAGTGTTTTTTAGTGTTTTTAAGAATTTTTACCTTTTCTTAGTGTTTTCAAATATTTTTAGGGTTTTAATAGTTTTGAGAGTTTTTAGGTTTTTTATTTTATGGGGGATTTTTTGGGTTTTTGCTGTTTTTAAGGGATTTAAAGATTTTACGAGTTTTTATCTTTTTTAGGATTTAATGATTATTTATAATTTTTAGGGGTTTCTTAGTGTTTAAATGAGTTTTAGCAATTTTTATGTTTTTTATGGGTTTTATGGTTTTCATTGTTGTTTACTGTTTTTAGGGTCCTTTATGGTTTTTAGAATTTTTTTAGGGTTTTAGAGGTTTAAATTGTTTTTACACTTTAACGATTTTCTTATGTTATTTTAGTGTTTCTAGGGATTTTAAATTTTTTTGTATTTGTATAAATATTTTAGGATTATTATAGTATTTTAGTTTTAAAGGGTTTTTCATTGTTTTAGGGTTTAGGGTTTTTGGTACTCTTTGGGTTCTTTTATTTTTTGGGGGTTTTTTCATTTTTTGATTTTTCAGGGATTTAAGTGTTTTTAGGTTTTTATGATTTTTCATATTTTATGTTATTTTTAGGATTTTATGGTTTTTACGGTTTTTTTTGGAATTTTGAGAGTTTTTATGATTTTTTTAATGGTTTTAGGGTTTTATGGATTTTTAGGTTTTGTAAATTTTTTAGTTTTTTAAATGATTTTAAGCGTTTAAATGGATTTTAGAGTTTTTAGTGGGGTTTTAGAAATTTTATGTGTCTTTTGGTTATTATGTGTTATTAAGATTTTGAGTTTTTTTATTTTTTAAGGTATTTTTTTATATTTCAGGGGTTTAAAGTGTTTTTATTGTTGAATTTTTTTATGGGTTTTCTGGGATTTCTGAGTTTTTTTACTTTTATAGGGGTTTTTTTGGTATTTTTTAGGATTTTACGGGTTTTTAGGGTTTTAGGGGTTTTGATGGTTTTAGGGTTTTTATTATTTTTTGGGTTTTCGAGTTTTTTTCCTATTTTTAGGATTTTTAACGGTTTTTAGAGTATTTTAACGTGTTTAGATCTTTATAGGGGTTTAGATTGTCTATTTTATTTTTTGGGTTTTATGGGGTTTTAGTGTTTTGCGGTTTCTAGGGGTGTTTATTATTTTTTGGGGTTTTTTTGGTTTTTAATGTTTTTAGGTTCTTTATTATTTTTATGTTTTTATAAGTTGTAAAGGTTTTCTTATGTGTTTCCAGGGTTTCTCTTGTTTCTTAAATTTTATGGGTTTTCTCGGTTTTTTTATTTTTATGGTTATTAGGTTTTTAGGGATTTTTAGATATTTTTAACGTTATTATTATATTTTTAGTGTATTTATGATTTTGGTAGTTTTTAGTGTTTTTTTGAGACTTCAAGGGGTTCTAAAATTTTAATTTTCTATGTGTGTTTTTTGTGTTTTTATGTTTTTCTTTGTTATTTTAGTGTTTTTTATCTATTTAGATTTTTTTATCTTTTTAGGGGTTTAGAGGTTATTTAGAGTGTTTAATTGAATATATATATCTATATTTTTTATCAATGGGTTTTTAAAATTTTTAGGGGTTTTAGGGTTTTTTTGGGGTTTTAGGGTTTTTTGGGTCTTTTAGGTCTTTTAGAATTTTTAGTTTCTTTAGGGATTTTATGTGTTTTTAGGTTTTTAAGGCCTTCCTAGGTTTTATCTAGGGTTTCTATATTTTTTAGGGATATTTATGGGTTTTGATCATTTTTAGGGTTTTTATGGTTTCAGATATTTTGAGTATTTTTAGAGTTTTAGGGGTTTTATCATTCTTATATTTTTTTAGAGGTTTCAAATGATTTTGTATTTTAAGGTTTTATTATGATTTTTAATAGTTTTTTGGGTTTTTTTAAAAAATTTAGTATTTTGTTGGGAATTAGTTGTATTTTTATGGTTTTTCTATGATTTTAGGGATTTTGTAGGGTCTTATGGTTTTTTACGAATATAGGGATTTTATGGCTTTTTTGGGATTTTGGGTTTTTTTGTTTTTTTAAAGGTTGGGGCCTAAGCCTCATTTATTATTAAAGAAAATAAAAGACCTCTTTTAACTGGGTAGAGGGAGACCCATTATATAGCCTGAAGTCCCAGTGGTTATTTAGCCCATTACATGGCCCGTAGGCCGATTTTTATGGGACTTATCTGTTTTTAAGTTCTTATGGTTTTCTTTGGGTTTTCATGGGTTTTAGGTTTTTTTTTGTTTTCTTGGATTTTTAGGATTTTAAATGTATTTTTATAGTTTTTATTATTTTATGGGGTTTTTGGGTGTTTTATGGTTTTTTTTTTTGGATGTTTTTTGTTTTAAGGGGTTTTTAATGGTTTTAGTGTTTTTTAACATTTGTAGGGGTTAAACTGTTTTTAGTTATGTTTGTAGTTTTTAGTATTTTTATTGGTTTTAGGGTTATCCTGCTATTTTTTTGTTATTTTTATGGTTTTTATGGGTTTTTATGTTTTAGTGGTTTCAAGTGTTTTTTATAGTTTTAAGATTTCCTTCTTATTTATTTAGGGTCTTTAGTGTTTTTTATATTTTTATTTTTATTTGTGATTTTGGGGTTTTTTTTATTTGTACGGTTTTTAGGTGTCTTCATGTTTTTATGGTTTCTTATGGTTGTCTTTGGTGTTTAGGGTTTTTTAGTTTTAGGGTTTATTAGTTTTTTTAGATATTTTTTAAAAAATTAGTGTTTTAAAGGGTTATTATTGTTTTTAGTGGGGGTTTTTAGGATTTTAATGGATTTTGGGTGTATCTTATGTTTTTTCTTGGTCTCTAAGGGTTTTTGGTGTTTTTTTGATTTTCAGGGGTTTTAACTGTTTTTATGTTTTTATGGTCTTGTTAGGGTATTTTGATGTTTTAGGGATTTACAGAAATTTTTTAGGATATTTATGGGTTTTTGGGTTTTAAGTGATTTTGAGGATTTTTTTGGGTTTTAGGGGTTTTTATATTTTAAAGGATTTTTTGACGTTTAGGGTTTTAATGTTTTCATTGGGGTTTTTTGGGTTTGTTCATTTTTTGGTATTTTTAGGGTTTTTTTGGTTTTTTAGGGTTTTAGTTGTTTTGAGTGTTTTTTGTGATTTTGGGGATTTTAGAGGTTTTATGTTTTGGGGGGTTTTAGGGGTTTTTTATAGTTTTTATACTTCCTAGGATTCTTAGATTTTTTTAAAAAAATTATGGATTTAAATGGTTTTTATAATATTTAGTTTTTTTTGTGTTTTTATGAGTTTTTATAGTTTTAAGGATTTTAAGGGTTTTTTGGATTTTACTTTTTTAGGGTTTTTAGATTTTTTAGTTTTTAGTGGTTTTAAGCATCTTTAGGTTTTAAGGATTTATTAGGGTTTTATTCTGTGTTTTAATGGTTTTTTCCATTCTAGATATTTTTATGGATTTTATAGGTTTTTTATTTTTTTTGGGTTTTAGGGATTTGAGGGGTTTTATGGTTTTTAGGGGTTTATCAATTTTAGGATTTTAGGGGTTTTAATATTTTTATATTTTTAATATTTTCTTAAGAATGTTTTGGGTTTTTTTTACAATTTTAGGTATTTTTTTAGGTTTTTTTATATTTTAATGGTTTTTATGATTTTTCAAGATTTTCTAGGTTTTTTGGAATTTTTAGGTTTTTTCTGATTTTATGAGTTTTGGGTTTTTGGGTTTTTTAGTTTTTTAGGGTTTTTAAAGTTATTTATAATTTTTTAACATTTTTATGGGTTTTGAAGTTTTTTAAGATTTTTCGGGGTTTTATGGTTTTAAGGGTTTTTAGTTGTTTGTGTTTTAGATGTTTTAGGGGTTTAATGTGTTTTTTGGTTTTTATGGATTCGTTATGTTTTTTAGCGTTCATATTGTTTTATCAATTTTATGGATTTTATGGATATTTTAGGATTTTATTATGTTTTATGGATTTTTGGATTTATGGGTTTTTAGGGCAAGGAAGGCGCAAGGCCAGGCTATTCCTGACCCCCCTGAAAAAAAATTATTTGAAAAAAGACACCGCAAAAAATGGAGGGGTGGGGTCAATCAACCCACTTCCAAAAACCCTAGATACCCCCATAAAACCCAAAATTACCCATGAAACCCAAAGGAGTAAATATCCAGAAAAAATCAGAAATTTAAAATCATCTCCATCAGTATCTCCCAGCCAGTCAGGAACCAGCATCCCACAACACAGTTTTCATCATCCATCATCTCCTTACCAACCATATACCCAACCAGCAATACAAAACCACCAGTATCATAATCATAAATTTCACCTTCATCACATTACAAACAAGTAGGAACCATTACCTAGGAACTCAGATTCCATCAACCACCACCTCCTAGCCAGTCAGCTTCCAGCATTTCACACCTTGTATCATATCCAGAAACACAAGACCACCAGCACCCATGCCTAGAACCATTCCGTAGCACCCATAACTCCCTGTAAAAATGCAGAACCAGATAGACCCTCTTGCTAGACAGTGCTCAACACCACCAAAAAAACCAATATCCATCACCAGCAACGTCTCACAACCAAACTTTCCACAACTCAAAAATCCACAATCCAACATAGCAACCAGAACACAACACAACACAACTTGACCAGACCTTCATCAGTAGCACAAAATAAAGATGAATTTGAGGAACTAGAAACATTAACTTTCATCTTCTCCCTCTGCATCCACCGTAACCAGTCATTATGCTAGAAGAGCTAGGTTTTTACGAGTTTATAGTTATTTTGGGGTTTTAGGGTTTTTAGGGTTTTAATGGGGTTTATGGATTTTTAGGGTTTTCTTTATGTTTTTAGTAGTTTTATATTTTAAATATTTTAGGGGTTTTAAGTACTTTTAGGTTATTTGGTGTTTTCTATTTTTAGGGGTTTTATGTGTTTTTAGGTTTTCTAGTTTATCTTGGGGTTTTTAGAGTTTTAATGAATATTCATATTTTTAGTGATTTTTTGATATTTTTTAATATTTTTATGTTTTTTATTATTTTTCAGGATTTTGAGGGGTTTTAGGGGTTTTAGGTTTATTAGCGTTTTTAGGATATTTCAGCGTTTTAATTTTTTTTAGGTTGTCTAGGTTTTCTAAGGGTTTTATATGTGTTTTAGTGTTTTTTATGCTTTAGTTATGTTAAAATACTTTTTGGGTTTTTAGGGATTTTGTTGGTTTCCTTGGTTTTATGTGTTTTTAGAGATGTTTTGATTTTTATGGGTTTTATGGTTTTATAAAGTTTTTAATGTTTTCAATAGTTTAATTGTTTTTAATGTTTTAGTGGTTTTATGGGGTTTTATGGGATTTTAGTGTTTTTGATGGTTATTAGGGGATTTAGGGTTTTTTGGGGTTTATGGGTTTTTTGGGTTTTGAGTGTATTTTAGGTTTTTAACCGTTTTATGTCTTTTTATGTTTGTAAGGATTCTTAGGGTTTTTCTGGGTATTCTTGTTTTTTGTGGATTTTAAGGTATTTTTATGGTTTTCATGATTTTTAGGGATTTTGAGGATCTTTGGGGTTTATGGTCTTTAGAATTGATTAGGTTTTTAGGGATTTTAAGAGAATTTAAAATTTTATGGTTTGTGTATGGTTTTTGGGGGGGAGTTAGGAATTTTTTAATTTTTAGGGATTTTTGGAATTTTTGGAATTTTTATTTTTTTGCTGTTTCTAATGTATTTTGAAAGACTTTAGATTTTTTAGGTTGTTATGATTTTTTTGGGTATTCATAATTTTATTATTTTTTAGGGTTTCTATTGTTTAAATGATTTTAGGGGTTTAATGGGTTTTTAGTGTTTAAATGATTTTATGGGGTGTAATGGTTTATAGGATTTTTATGTGTTTTTAGGGTTTTTAGAGTTTTTAATTTTTTTGGGATTGTAAGTTATTTTAGGATTTTATGGATATGGTTGGGTTTATTGTGTTTTTTGGTGGTTCTTTATTTATAGGAATTTTTATGATTTTTATAGTTTTAGGGTGTTTAGGTATTTTTATGATTCCTTAGGGTTTATAGGTTTTTTAGGGTTTTTAATATTTTAAGGTTTATTCTAGTATTTTGGGTTTATTGTGTTATTTAGAAATTTAAGGGGTTTTTGTGTTTTTTTATCATTTTTAGGGGTTTAAAGAATTTTTATATTTTAAATGGTTTTTGTGTTTTTATGTGGTTTTAGAGGTTTAAAAAGTTTTTTGGATTTTTATGGATTTTAGGGTTTTTAATGTTTTATTATCATTTTTTATGTTTTAAGGGGTTTTAATAGTTTTTTAAAGTTTTTATGGATTTCTTAGGGGTTTTCATGATTTTTATGGTTTTTAGGTTTTCTTTTCGAGATTTTTAGGTATTTTTTTAGGATTTTAATGGGTTTTAGGGATTTATGTATTTTGATGGTTTTTAGGACTTTTTAGGTTTTTAGGGTACTTTTATTTTTTAGGTATTGTAAGGTTTTTTATAGATTTTTTACATTTCAAAGGGTTTAATGAATTATTATTTTTTCAGTGGGTTTTACAATTTTATGGGTTTTAGGGGTTTTAATGTTATTAGTTGTTTCTATGATTTTTAGAAGGTTTTAGGGTTCTTATCTCGTTTTAGGTTTTTTTAGTTTTTAAGAATTTTATGGGTTTTAAGGTTTTCTTGGTGTTTTTTCTAGGTTTTTAAGGATTTTTACCTTTTTATGGATTTATTCCTTTTTAGGGTCTTTAAAGATACTGAAGGTTTTATAGTTTCTTTTGTTTTTGGGTTTTTATAGTTTATATGGGTTTTATTATTTTTTTGAGGGGTTTTAAGGTTTTTAGAGTGTTTTAAAAAATTGTGGTTTAAATGGTTTTATAGAGTTTTTAGTGTTTTTACGAATTTTATGGATTTTTAGGGATTTTTATGGTTTTTTGGTTGGTAGGGTTTTTAGTGTTTTTAGCATTTTTTTGGTGTTTTAGGTGTTTTAAGTGTTTTTTAGTTTTTCAAGTTTTCATAGGGGATTTAAGGGTTCTTAGGGGTTTTTATATTTCAGGGGATTTTAAGGCTTTTATAAAAACTTTATCACTTTTTATGATTTTTGATGGTTTCTAGGATATTTAATATTTTTGGTAGTTCTATGGTTTTAGGGTTTTTTGGGGGTATTTTATTTTTATAGAGGTTTTAATATTTTTAATGTTTTTTATTGTTTTTATTTGTTTAATTTCTTTAGAGTTTATAGTTTTTTCTAGGATTTTATTGGTTTCTAAGGGATTAAAGGTTTTTTTGATGTTTTTGGGTTTTAGTTTATTTTTAGAGGCATTATCTCTTTTTTAAATTTTTTATGGGTTTTAATGTTTTTAGGTTTCACGGTTTTCTTAAGGGTTTTCAAGGTTTTTAGTGTTTTTTTTTTTTTTTTGTGATTTTGAGCCATTTTTTGAATTTTTAGGGGTTTTAGGGTTTTTATTAATTTTGATGGATTTTAGGGATTTTAGGGATTTTAGGATTTTTTTTCATTTTTAAGGTTTTTAGGGGTGTTTAGTGTTTTTAGGTTTTAAGGGATCTTTATGGTTTTTCATTTTATTATGGTTTTTTAATTTTTAGGGATATTTAGTGTTTTAAGGTTTTCATGGGTTTTAGGGTTTTTATGGGTTTTTATGTTTTTTGAGGTATTTAAAATTTTTATAGTTTTTACGGTTTTCTATAGTTTTAGTGTTTTTAGGTTTCTAAGTGGTTTTAAGTGTTTTGGGTTTTTAATGTATTCTAATGGGTTTTCAATGTTTTTTGGGTTTTTATGTTTTATGGATATTTACGGATTTCTTTGGATTTTTATGCATTTTTATGTTTCTAGAGATTTTTGAGTGGTTTTAGTGTTTTTTAGTGTTTTTTATTATTTTATTGATTTTTAGGGTTTTTTAAGTTTTTATGGATTTCAAGGATTTTTAGAGTTTTTTAACTTTTAGGGAATAAAGGGATCTTTTATGTTATTTTATGGATTTTAGTGTATTTGGGATTTTGGGGGTTTTAAGAAGTTTTTAGGGTTTTTAAGGCTTTTTGGATTTTTATTATTTTTCATATTTTAAAGGGTTTTATTGGTTTTTAGTTTTTAAGGATTTATTTGTGTTTTCAAGGATTTTAGGTTTTGTTTACATATTTAGTTTTTATAGTATTTTTAAGATTTTTATGGGTTCTTGTGGTTTTTAGGGATTGTGATGAGTTTATTGTTTTGTAGGGTTTTGTATGTTATTTAGGTTTTGAGTGTTTATTTGAGTTTTTATTGGTTTTGAGGGTTTTTAGATTTTTTAGTGTTTTTAGGGGTTTAAATGAGTTTCAGTGTTTTTAGTGTGTTTTTAAGGATTATAAGATTTTTTGGATATTTTAGGATTATAGTTGTTTTAGGGTTTTTATGGGTTTTATGGTATTTTAGTATTTTTTTGGTTTTTTAGTGTTTTTGGGTGTTTAGTGGTTTTATGTTTTTTTAGGTTTTCAAGAATTTTTTTTGGGGGGCGGGGTTTGGTTTTTAGGGTTCTTTACATTTTTATTTAATTTTAGGGATTTTTTTTGAGTTTTTAGGGATTCTGTGGTGTTTTATTGTTTTAGAATTTTTAGGAATTTTTATCATTTTTAGATTTTTAAAAGTCTAAATTGTTTTTAGTTTTTTAAGGTTTTCTTAGGATTTTTTAGGAATTTAGGTATTTTTACATTTTTATGAATTTCTAGGTATTTCATATGACTTTTATCGTATTTTAGGGATTTAGGGATTTGTAGTCATTTAGGGTTTTTTAGTGTTTTATGGCTTACATGGGTATTCAGTGTTTTCTTTGGTTTTTAGTGTTTTCTAATATTTTTTTGGGTTTTAATGGGTATTCAGGGCTTTTAGTTGGGTTTTTTGAAATTTTGTGGGCTTTTATTGTTTTTTATAGATTTAGGAATTTTTATGGTTTTAAAATTGATATGGATTTAAGGGTCTTCTTAGGGTTTTTTAGGCTTTTTACACTTTTTAGTTTTTTTAGTGGTTTATGTTTTTTAGGTTTTTTTTTGATTTTTATGTGTTTTAAAGGTTTTAGTGGTTTCTATGTTTTTATTAATTTTTATGGCTTTTTAAGATTTTTATAGTTTTTATGGGCATTGTGGGTTTTGGTGTTTTTTAGGATTTTTTGGGTTTTATGGTTTTTAGTTTTTTATATTTTTTCAATTTTTGGGGATATTAATTGATTTTTATGGTTTTCTAAGGGGTTTTTAATTTTTTAGTTATTTTTACATTTTTACAGATTTTATGTCATTTTTTATAACTGTATGTGTTTTGGGGGTGTTTGGGATTTTGAGGGGTTTTAGGGGTTTTTTACAATTTTTACTAGTTTAATGGTTTTTTCTTTTTCTGGGTTTTTTGAGTTTTTATGGATTTTATGTTTTTTAGAGTTTTTTAAACATTTTTAGAGTTTTTAAAGGTTTGTAGAGTTTTATTATTTTTTATGTTTTTACGGGTTTAAGGTGTTTTTAATGTTTTTAAGGGGTTTTATTCTTTTTAGAGATTATTAGGTTTCTAGGGCCTTTTACTGATTTTATGGTTTTTAGGGTTTTTAGTGATTCATTTGTTTTTAGAGGTTTAATATTTTTAGGTTTTTGAGGTTTTATTAATGGTTTTTAGGATGTTTATGGGTTTAAGGGTTATTAAATTTCTGTAAGGTTATTAGGTGTTTTCATAATTTTTTGATTTTTTAGGTGTTTAAATGTTTTTTAGGGTTTTAGGGTTTTTTTTTACTTTTTAGGGATTTTGAGGGGTTTTTAGTGTTTTTAAGGGTTTTTTTGGTTTTTTTGGTTTGTTTGTTTTTTCTAGGGTTTTTAATGGTTCTTACCATTTTTTATATTTTTAGGAGTTTTAAGAGTTTTAATGTTTTTATGATTTTCTTTGAGTTTTTCTTGGTTTTTATGGTTTTTTATGGTTTTAGGGATTTTTAGGGGGTTTTATAATTTTTATAGGGTTTTTTGGGTTTTATATATTTTGAGGGTTTTACTGTTTTTTTTCTAATTTTATGGCCATTGTGGGTTTTTGGGGGTTTTAGAGTTTTTCAGTGTTTTTATGGTTTTTTGTGAGCTTTAATTATTTTGTGGTTTTAAAGAGTTTTTAGATATTTTAGTGGGGTTTTAGGGGTTTTATGGGTTTTTTTGGATTTTTAGGTTTTAATGGGATTTAGGGTTTTTTCTTTAAGCTTTTCGGGGTTTTTTCGGTTTTTAGTATTTTTTCATTATTAATGGTTTTAAGTGATTTTAGGTATTTATGGTTTTCTTAGGGGGTTTCTATGTTTTAAGGTTTATTTACGTTTCTAAATATTTTTTTGGTATTTTTCATATTTCTATAGTTTTTTTTTGGGTTTTTAAGGATTTTGGGGGTTTTTTTCGTTTTTTGGTTTTTTGTGTATTTTTGGATTTTAGGAGTTTTTATTTATATTTCTTTAGGTTTTTATGGTATTTTAGATTTTTTAACGTTCTTGTGGATTTAAATGGATTTTAAAGTTTCAGTGGGATTCGTGGGTATTTTAAGGTCTTTATTTTTTGATGGATTTATTGGGTTTTAAGGGTTTTTAGCTTTTTTAGGTTTTTAAGGTTTTCCTAGGGTTTATTAGTGTTTTTAGAGTTTTTATGAATTTTCAAGGATTTCAAGGATTTTTGGGATTCTATGGTTTTTTGGGTTTTATGGTTTCTTTAGTTTTTTAGGGTTTTTATGTTTTTTGAAATTTTTTTAAAATATTTTGGGGTCTAAAGGTATTTTAGTTTTTTTTTGGTTTTTTGGGTTTTTAATGGTTTTTAGTGTATTTATGGTTTTGATGGGATTTATTATTTTTAGAGATTTTTTAGTTCAAGAGTGGTTTTAGGGTTTTTATTATTTTTATCATATTTATGTTTCTAGGAGTTTAAGTTTTTTAGGGTTTTCAAGGTTTTTAGGGTTTCATATGTTTTTAATATTTTTTATGACTTTTTAATGATTTTTATGGTCTTTAGGGTTTTTTTGGATTTTTTTGGGTTTTTAGTGTGGTTAGGGTTAATATGGTTTTTGGTGGTTTGAGGTTTATTTTTATGGTTTTTAATTTGTTTAGAGTTTTAAATGTTTTTAGAGTTTTATATGTTTTAGGGGTTTTGCGTTTTTTATGGATTTTAATTATTTTTATGGGGTTTTTGGATTTTTAGAGTCTTTTAAGGATTTTAGTTTTTTTATGCTTTGAGGGGTTTTAAGTGTTTTTAGGATTTTAAGGGTTTCTTAGAGGTTTATGTGGGTTATTATGGGTTTTGTGGATTTTTTTTCATTTTTATGGCTTTTAACTTTGTTATTTTTTAGGGGTTTTTTGTTTTGTAATATTTTATTGTATTCTTAGATTGTTTTAGTGATTTTAGTGTTTTTTACATTTTGTGTATATTTTGGGATTTTTTATAATTTTTTAAGGTCTTTATGGTATTTATGGATTTTAAGGTTTTTTAGGGTATTGAAGTGTTTTTTTGTTGTTTTGGATTATTTGGGGTTTAGGGGGTTTTTTTGAGTTTTTAGGGATTAAAAGTTTTTAAGTTTTTTTAATATTTTAATGGAATTAATGGTGTTTTAGAGTTTTTAGTAGTTTTTTTGGGTTTCATGTATTTTTTTTTGTTTTTTAGGTTTTAGTTTTTTTTTGGTTTTATGGGTTTAAATCTCTATTTAGGGTTTTCTAGAATTTTTTAGGTTTTAATGGTGTTTTTAGTGTTTTTTGGATATTAATGTTTTCTTTAGGATTTTTAGGGGTTTTAGGGTTTTTACATTTTGAGGAATTTTTGATTATTTTATATTGTTTTTATGGGTTATTAGGGTTTTTTAGTATTTTCAAGTGTTTTATGATTTTTTTTGGTTTTAGGGGTTTTATGGATTTTTAGATATTTGGGATTCTTTGAGTTTTTAGGGTTTTTAATGTTTTTCGAGTTTTTAAACGTTTTTAGGTGTTTAATGGGTTTTTAAAATTGTTAGTTTTTTAGGGGGGGTTTATAGAATTTCATAGACTTTAGGGGATATACAGATTTTAGGGATGTTTATAAATTTTTGGGCATTTTTAGTTTTTTCTCATTTTCATGTTTTTTGGATTTTAGGTATTTTTATGTTTTTGATATTTTCTTAGGTTTTTCTTTGGGGGGGTTTAAAATTTTAAGGTTTTTAAGGTATTTTTAATAGTTTTGGGGGGTGGGGGGTTTGAGGGTTTTTATATGTTTTTAGGGTTTTTAGGGTTTTAGCGTTTTAGCGTTTTTAATATTTTCTAGGGGATTTATGTGTTTTAGGGTTTTAGGGTTATATTTGGTTTTTTTCATTTTAGGGATTTTTAGTCATGTTTTAGGATTTTTATGGTATTTAGTGTTTTTACAAATTTTCAAGGCTTTTAGAAATTCTAAGGTGTTGAATTTATTTATGGGTGTTTTGGTTTTTTGTGTTTTTAAGATATTTTAAATTTTTTATAGTTTTTAATGTGTTTAGAGGTTGAACGTGTTTTTAGAGTTTTTAGTGGTTTATTAGGTTTTCTATGGGTTTTTGGGTTTTGAGTGGTTTTTATGGTTTTTGGGTTTTTTGGGTTTTTAAGGGTTTTATTGATTTTAATATTTATAGGGTTTATAAGCGTTTCTGTTTTTTTATGGTTTTCTTACGGGTTTTCAAGTTTTTAGGTCATTTTACATTTTTAGGTATTTTTTGGGATTTTTTAATATTTTATAGGTTTTTGGGTATTATATATTTTGAGGGTTTTTTTGTTTTTTTGTTTTTTAGTGTTTGAGTGTTTTTTCTAGTTTTAAGGTTTTAAGTGTTTTTGGGTTCAAAATGATTTATTAGGTATTTCTGTGTTTTTCATGTTTTTTAAATTTTTTGGGATTTTTAGTGTTTTTATAGATTTTGAGGGGTTTTATAGGGTATTAGTGTTTTTGGGTTTTTTTGTTTTAAGGTGGTTTAGTTTTTTGCATTTTAATTTTTTTATACTTTTTTATCATTTTTAAGGGTTTCAAGGGATATTACAGCTTTTAGTGGTTTTTAGTGCTTTATAAGTTTTTATGGGTTTTTACCTTTGATGAGCTTTATGGTTTCTTGGGGTTTATCTGATTTTGTAGGTACTTTTAGGGTTTTTACCAATTTTAAGGTTTTTTATTGGTTTTTTGTGTTCTTAGGTTTTTATTGTTTTCTTAGGGTTTTCCATGGTTTTTTAAAATTTTATGGGTTTATAGGGAATTAAGGATTTTATTGTTTTTTGGGGGTTTTAGGGATTTTGATCGTTTTTATGGTTTTTAGGGTTGTTAGGGTTTTTAGAGGTTTTATATGGGTTTTGATTTTTTTATGTTTTTTAATTTTTATAGAGTTTTTATCAATTATTGGCTTTTAAAAGGGTTTTATTTTTTTTAGTGGTTTTTAGTCTATTTATAAGTTCTTAGGGTTATTAATGTTATTAGGGGTTTTTATTTTTTTAGGGGTTTTTAGTCTTTTAAGGTGTTTTTATTTTTTTAGAGTTTTTAGAGTTCTTTAGGTTTTTAGGAGTTTGAAATGTGTTCCTGTTTTTAAGGTTTTATTAGGGTGTTTTATTGGTTTTATGGTTTTTATATTTTTAGGGGTTTTATAAACATTTTAGGATTTTTAGGGAATTTAGGGTTTTCAGGGATTTTGAGGGCATGGAATATGTGAGGGTTCTGCTATTCCCCCCCCCAAATATATTAGGAAAAAAAGATGCAGTAGTCAAGGGAGGGGTGGGGTCAATCAACACACACCCAAAAACCCTTCACACCCCCACAAGACCCAAAAAAGCACCAAAAACAAAAAAAAAGGCACAAAAAACCATAAAAAGCAGAAAGACAGAAGCATCTCCAACATCTCCCAGCCAAGCAGCAACTAGTAGAAATGAAAAAGCATCACCTTCAACACCTCCCATCCAAGAAACAACCAGCATCCCACTTCACTATCACCAGTCACCAGTACCTCCTCACCAGTCAGAACAACTGACAACATCACAAAGTCACCAACACCCAATTAATAGATATCATCTTCACCATTTTCTAGAAAAGCATCATCAAAAATCAGGCACCTCATTTTCCAACAGCCATCACCCTCGTCAACCATACCCAGCCAAGTAGCATCAATCTACCAGTATCTCAGATACCAGAATTGGAGACCTCTAATCCTAACAACTTCCAACATGCCACACCTAGAGATACAATCAACAGCACAGGTCCACCAGTGCCCATGCCCAGAACATATAGCTTCATCACGTCCCAGCCCAGCCTCAAACAGAATCCAGCACTATAGAACCCAACAACCAGCAAAACCATTCACACCTTGTAAGAAAGCAGTATCACAAAACCAATCAATCGCATCGATACACCATCACCTGGTCCTAGGGACAAACCACAACACCCAAAACTCCTTCTTGAAACTTGTAACCATATATCCCATTAACATATCACATCCAAGTTCGCCATGAATCAGAAAATCATAGTACGACAAAGCATCCGCACAGTGCAAATTGGACAGCCTTTCATAAACAACTTAGTGAAAAAATGAAATAAAGGAACTAGAAGCACGAACCTGCATTGTGGGTACAAAATGGTACCAATCCAACCTGAAGACCCACACTAGAGAACTGGTTAGGCCACCACCGAACCATAGAAGCTCCTTCCACCTCTTCTAAAACCTATGCTGGATCCATACACTCTCGCCACCAAGACCATCGAACAGAACCTCCAAATAACTACAACGTCAAAATCTGGGAGACCCAGATCATCCCCAAACAAACGAGAATCAAATCAACACTATGTAAAAATTGGAATTAACCATAGCCTCCATGGAACTAAAGCGCCTTATAAAGGAAAGACAAGATCTGAACTACCCTATCAAATCTCTGCAAAGCTGCACGCTAGCAAGACAAGATCCGACCAAAACCTCCATGGATCTGACTCACCACATATAGGAGAGACCAGATCCAACCCATCCAACCAATGCTTGATAACGTCACACGCCAGAAGGTCTAGATATGACCCACTTGTTCTTGAAAGATGATTTCATTCAAAGATGTTTCCTGAGAAGAATTGTGAGGGCATCATCAAACTAGAGAAAACTCACCTCGAGAGGGGGAAGTAGCAGTGTTGAGCAAGTTGATGCCTGAGAATTCATCTCCACGCCGAAGGAGAACCATGCGAGGAATGGATGCTGTTTGAGAACCTAAAAGTGATCGGAGATTGGATTTTTGGTATTTATTAGGATTTTTATGATTTTTAGGGTGTTTAGTGATTTTGATGGTTTTTAGGGTTTCTAAGGTCTTTTGGGTTTTTATGATATTTATAGTTTTTTTGGTTTTTAGCATTTATTTTTTTACTTTTTAGGAATTTTAATGTTTTTTAGAATTTTTAATGTATTTATGTGTTTTAAATGTTATTATAGTTTTAGTGGGTTTTTGGAGTTTTTTGGGTTTTTAGTTTTTGTCAAGGTTTATAAAGGTTTTTATAGTTTTTAAGGGTTTTAATGTTTTTAGTGGTTTAAATTGTTTTTAGGTTTTATAGTTTTCTTATATTTTTAAAGGGTATTTATGGGATTTCATGTTTTTAGGGATATATAGAGATTTTTTGAAAATTTATGGATTTTTAGGGGTTTAAGCGATTATGAGGGTTTTTTGGGTTTAGGGTTTTTAGGATTTTAAGGTTTTCTAATGGTTTTTAACGGTTTTAATGTTTTTTTACGGGTTTATGGTTTTTTTGGGATTTAAGGATTTTAATAATATTTATGGTTGTTTGACATTTTAAAGGTTTTTAGGGTTTTTAGGGTTTTACAGTTTTTATATTTTGTATGGTTTTTATGGTTTTTTTTAATTTTTTAGGTTTTTATAGTTTTTTAACAATTTTTTTAGTGTAAAGGGTTTTTAATTTTTTTAATGGGTGTTTAGGTTTTTTATTAGTTTTTAGGGTTCTTATGGGTTCTAATTTTTTCTATGGTCTTTTGTGGGATTTTTGGTTTTTAGGGTCTTTTAGGGATTTTAGCAATTTTTAGGTCTTTTAGGGATTTTAATTGTTTTTATGATTTTAATTTTTCCTTAAATATTTTCATGGTTTTTAGTGTTTTTTATGTTTTAAATTATTTTTATAGAATTTTTAAGTCATTAATGGGAATATAGTGTTTTTATGAATTTTAATAGTTTTAGTGTTTTAAGGGATTTTAGAATTTCTAGTTTTTAGTGGATTTAAGTCTTTTTTTGGTTTTAAGGTTTTCATAGGGGTTTTCAAGGTTTTTATTGTTTTTAAGATTTTAGGAAATTTTTGGGATTTTTTATTATTTTTATGGATTCATTAGGGTTTTTTGAAATTTTTTGGGGTTTTAGGGTTTTTTACTGTTTTTTTGGATTTTTCTGGTTTTTAGGGGTTTTCGTTTTTTTATTAAGTTTTTAAGGATTGATAGAGATGTTTGAAAATTTTTAGGGATTTAAAGGGGTTTTACATTTTTAGTTGTTTCTTATGGTTTTATGGGTTTTTATGGGGGTTTACGATATTTATGGGTTTTTTGGTTTTTAAGGTTTTTGGGTTTTTACTGGTTTTTACATTTTTTTATTTTTAGGGATTTTGGGGATTTTTATCTATTTTATGGTTTTTTTAGTTTTTTGGGATTTTGAAAGTTTTTATATTTTTAGGGGATTTTAGGGTCTTTTTCACGTTTTAGCATTATTTGGTTTTTTATGGGTTTTGGCTGTTGTTAGGTTTTAAAGCTTTTCTTTGCGTTTTTAAGGAATCTAGGGTTTTTTACATTTTTATAGATTTATAGATATTTTTAAGGAATTGTATGGGTTTTTAGGGTTTTAGATATATTGAGGGGTATTAGGGGTTTTTAGGGTTCTTTGGAAATTTAGGATTTTTTTTGGGATTTAAGGGCTTATTGAATTTTTAGGGGTTATTTGGATTTATTTTACATTTTTAGGGGGTTAAAGTTTTCTACGGGTTTTAGTACTTTTTAGGGGTTTATGGTTTTCTAGGTTTTTTAGGGGTTTTATGGTTTTTAGGGATTTTCATGTTTTTAGGGGTTTTATGCATTTTTTATGAATTTGGGGATTTTTAGGGGGTTTTAAACATTTTATGGACTTTTGGGATTCTAGGGATTATGAGCATTTTAGGTATTTTTACAATTTTTAGGGATTCTATGGTTTTTTAAGGTTTTAGATTTTTTTTATATTTATTAATTTTTTTATGTTTTTTTAATTTTTTAAATGTTTTTATAGTTTTGAAGTGGTTGTGGAGTTTTTAGTGGTTTTTATTGTTTTTATGGGATAATAGGTTTTTTTGGATTTTTTTTTCATTTTGGGGTTTTTGGGTTTTTTAGGGTCTTAGCATTTTTATGGTTTTTAGGGGTTTTTAGGGTTTTTAGGTTTTTAAGGATTTCTTAGGGGGGTCAGGTTTTTCAAGGTTTTTTATATTGTAAGGTATTATGAAAGATTATATAAGATTTTTATGGTTTTTACGGGTTTTTAGGGATTTTTAGGGAAAAGAAGATGTGAGGGTCGGGCTATTCCCAGCCCCCCCAAATTTATTAAAAAAATAAAAGTGACATAGCAGACAAGGGAGGGGAGGGGTCAATCGACCCACACCCAAAAACCCTTAACAACCCAAGACAAAAGACCCAAAAAAAGAAAATTCAAGAACAAAAAAAGAAAACACACAAAACAAAGCAGACACCACCATCATCCAGCATCCACCAGCATCCAACAGCTCCCAGCTAACCAACAACCAGCATCCAAACTCCAACAGCAATCCAGCAGTAGCACAAACCTAAACCACAGCTTCAACACCTCCCATCCAAGCAGCAACCAGCATCCAGAACCGCGAGCATCCAATATCACAGAACCACCAGCATCCAACATCACATAACCACCAGCATCAAAATCACAAGTCTCCTCATCACTATTAGTCAGCAGATCACCACCAAGAAGAATCCAGCATCCAAGCACACAAAGCAGTGGCCAACATCCAATCTCACATGATCCAGCATCCAACACCTCCTCACAAAGGAGATCCAATATACAAAGCACCATCATCCAGCATTCATCAGCAATCAACAGCTCATAGCCAAACAAGAACCAGCATCCCAACTCACAAAGTCCAGCATCCAGCACCTTCCCGCTAAGCAGATCAACCGCTAGCAGCATAGAACCATCAACACACCTATGCTCATAACCCAAACCTAGCACCCAAAGCAGCATCTATCGCCACTTGACAAAACAAAATTCTTGCATTCGCAAAAAATCACTCGCATCAAAACACCCGCACCCACCCGTGATGCCAGACCACATCACACAGGAAACCATGTCCAAACCATCACCCAGATAATCCAGCAACAGTTCACCATCAAACCATCCACAGCTCATGAAATCACAATATAGTGAAGCATCCAAACCACACAAATTGGCCAGCCTTTCATCAACAGCATGGTGCAAAAGATAAACAGAAGAAAATAAGGCCCGAACCTGCATTTTTTTGCGCAAAATGGTACCAAGCCGACTGGAAATCCAAATCCAAAGAACTAGTTCGGCCGCCTCGGAACCAGAAAAGATAGATCCGCCTCTTCCAAAGCCTCCACAGAAGCCCGTCACTCCTGTCATCAATTCCATAGAGCAGATCCTCCAAAGGACTGAACCGTCGCAAGCCAGGGGACCCAGATCTGCCACAAGAAGCTGAGAAGCAAAGCCGCACTCCGTAAAAAATGGGAAAGATACTAGCCTCCATGATCTTGAAGCACCATGCCCAGGGAAGACCAGATCAGACCCTCCCCACTGAAGCTATGCGAAGCCGCATGCCAGTAGGACCAGATCCGATCAAATCCTCCATGGATCTAAAACGCCACATAGAGGAGAGGCCAGATCCGAACCATCTCACCGAAGCATGAAGAAGTCGCACGCCCGAAAGCATAGATCTAACCCGCTTGTTCTTAAAAGAAGCTAATGAACGGAGCATCCGCTAGAGAAGATCTGTGAGGACACCATCAAGCCAGAGAAAACTCACCTTGAGAGGGGGAAGCAGCAATGCTAAGCAAATCGGCGCTTGATTTTTTGTGTTTTTTTAGGATTTTTATGGGTTTTTAGGGTTTTTTAGTTTTTTATGGTGTTTTATTGTTTTCAAGGGTTTTTATAGTTTTTAGTGGATTTTAGTGTTTTTTAAGGTTTTATCATTTATTAGGATTTTATGGGATTTTTGTGTCTATAGTTTCTTAAATTTTTCATGTGGTTTTTATGGTTTTCAGGATATTTTAAAATTTTAGGGTTTTAGGATTTTTTTATATTTTTTATGTTTTTTGGGTTTTTAAGGGTTTTTAGGGTTTTTAGGGATTTTGGTGGTTTTAGGGGTTTCTATGCTTTAGGGGTTTTTAGGTATTTTAATGTTTTTATATTTATAGGGGTTCTATGTGTTTTAGGTTTTTACTGTTTTCATAGGTGTTTTTAGTGTTTTTAGGGGTTTTTAATGTTTTTAGGATTTCTAGGGATTCTTAGGATTTTTATGGTTTTGGGGTTTTAGAGATATTGATGGTGTTTAGGGGTTTTGGGGGTTTTTTATGGGATTTTTGGTTTTTTGGGTTTGTCGAGGTTTTGTTTATGTTTTTTATGATTTTTTATTATTTTGTATTTTTTGGGGTTTACAGTGTTTCTAGGGTTTTCAGGGGGTTTTAGGGTTTTTAATAATTTTTAGTTATTTTGAGGTTTTTAGTGATTTTTATGGTTTTATTGTTTTTTTGTGTTTTAGGTTCTTTTTTGGGTTGTTTTCAATTTTAGGATTTTTAGGTGTTTTATGTGTTTGAGGTTTTTAAGGTTTTCTTACGACCTTTTAGGATTTTTTTTGGTTTTTTGTTTTGAGGTATTTTAAGGTATTTTTATGTAGATCAATTGTTTTTAGTGTTTTTATGGATTTTGAGGGGGTTTGGGGGGGGGGGGGGGGTTGGGTTTTTTATGGGATTTTTGTTTTTCTAGGTTATATGGGTTTTAATTATTTTTATGTTTTTATGGATTTCATAAGGGTTTTCAGGGTTTTAGGGATTTTATGTTTCAGGCATTTTTTGGGATTTTGTATAAATTTTATTGATTTTTATGTTTTTTGGGATATTGAGGGGTTTTAGTGTTCTAATTATTTTTTGAGTTTTTTAGGGATTTTAATGATTTATGTAGTTTTTCATGTTTTTAGGTTTTCAAATGGTTTTTATAGGTTTTTGAGAATTTAATGGGTTTTATGGGTTTTTAGGGGTTGTAAAGGTTTTAGAGAGTTTTATTGGTATTTAGGGTTTTAAATGTTTTTTGATGTTTTTATGGGTTTTGTGGGTTTTTAGGGTCTTCTTAAGTATTTGTTTTATTTTGTATGTTTTCTAGGGGTATTGGTGTTTTTTTATTTTAATGTTTTCATATATTTTTGTAGTATTCTTAGGAGTTTATGTTTTTGGGATTTTTAGCGATTTTTTAGGATTTTTGAGGCTTTCAAGGTTTTAGGAAATTTGAGGGATTTTAGGGTGTTTTCGGTTTTTTGCATCTTTAGGTTTTTAGATGTTTTATGTGTTTTATGTTTTTATGGTTTTATTAGGGTTTTTTCACGGTTTTCAAGTTTCTAGTAATTTTTTGTATTTTTGGGGATATTTATCTTTTTTTATGGTTTTTATGGATTTTGAGTGTTTTAGGGTTTTTTGTGTTTCTGGGGTTTTGTAGTTTTTTGGAGATTTAGGGGTTTTATTATATTTTTTAATGTTCTTTTTTTTGAGTTTTTAACCTAAAAAGGCAGAAAAGGTGTGGGGTCAGACAAAGCTGATCCCATGATTTATTAAAGAACATAAAAGTAAAGTAGAAAGAATTACAAAGGAGGCTTACATATGATTTTAAAGTTTTATGAGTTTTTAGTGTTTTTATGATTTTTGGGAATTTTATGGTTTCTTGGATTTTTTTATTTTTAGCGTTCCTATTTTTTTATTGTTTTAAATGTTTTTTTGGTTTTTAAGGTTTTCTTAGGGGTTTTCAAGGGTTTTAATGTTTTTTATGTTTCTATGGATTTTTAGAATTTTTATTGTTTTTATAGGTTTTAGAGATTTTGAGGGTTTTATGGTATTTAGGGTTTTAGTTATTTTTGTTTTTTAGGGTTTTTAGTATTTTTAGAGACTTTTATGGTTTTTAGAGATTTTAGTGTTTTTTAGGGTTTTATGTGTTTTCAGGTTTTCAAGGTTTTCATAAGGGGTTTCATAGTTTTTTAGTTTCTTTTATGTTTTTAGGTATTTTGTGTTCTTTTTTCGTATTTTTATGGTTTTATTACGGTGTATAGGGATTTTTAGTTTTTTAGGATTTTAAGGGGGTGTGGGGTTTTTTAGGGTTTTTATATTTTTTGTTTTTGTAAGTGTTTTTAGGATTTAAAGGTTTTATTAAGTTTTTTCATCTTATTTTCAGTTATTATGTTTTTAGGGATTTTAGGGATTTTATTATTTTTATGGTTTTATGGTTTTTAGGGATTATGAGGGACTTTATATTTCTTAGGGTATAAGATATTTTATGTTTTTTTTTTGTTTTTAAATTTTTTTGAGTTTTTAGGGGTTTTATGGGTTTTTAATGTTATTTTGTTGTTTAGGGGCTTGTTTTTAATGTATTACTGGGTGTTGTGGGGTATTTATTGGATTTTAGTTTTTTAAGGTCATAGGGGCTTTATGGTTTATAGGCATTTTAGGGTTTTAAATATATTTTATGTGTTTTATATAGTTTCTTGATTTTTTAGATTTTTTAGGGTTTTGAATTTTTTTAAAATTTTATAGTTTTATTAGTGATTTTAAGTGTTTTTTGGGGTTTTTATGTTTATAGGTATATTTCAAAAAAATTGTATTTTTATGGTTATTTAAGGTTTTAGGGATTTTTATATCTTTAGGGGTTTTAGAGGATTTAAGGATTCTTAGGGTTTTTATGTTTTTATGTTTTTAGGTTTTTAAGTGTTTTAAATTTTCATAGTTTTTTAATGTTTTCTTAGGGTTTTTAACGATTCTTAAGGTTTTATACATTTTTTTGGATTTGTAGGGACTTTTTAGGATTTTTATGGGTTTTAGGGTTTTTAGGGATTTTGAATGGTTTTAGGGTTTCTAGGATTTTTATGGTTTTTTGGGTTTTAGGGTTTTTTGTCTTATTGGTGGTTTTAAGTGTTTATCATGTTTTTTTACATTTTTTAGGGTTTGTAGATTTGTTTTATATTTTTTGGTGTGGTTTTAGTGCTTTTATCGTTTTAGGTTTTTATATGTTTTTAGGGGTTTTAATAGTTTTTTGAGGTTCTTAGGGTTTTTATTTTTTGGGGGTTTTTTAGGGTTTATAGCAATTTTCTGATCTTTATGGGTTTTCAGTGTTTTTAGTTTTTAAAGGTTTTTTAAAGGGGTTTCAATTTTTATAGGGGTTTTACGTTTTAAAGATTTTTATGAGTTCTTCTAGTTTTTATGGATTCTGAATGTTTTTGGGGTATTTAGGGATTCTCATGTTTACATGGTTTTATGGGTTTTTATAGATTCTTTTGTTTTTAGGGTTTCAAAGTATTTTTAAATTATTTTAACATTTTTTGGGTATAAAGGGTTTTTAGATTTTTAAGTGGTATTGTAGTTTTTTATGGGTTTTGGAGTTTTAATTATTTTAGGGCTTTTATGGTTTTCAGTGGTTTAGGATTTTTTAGGGTTTTCAGGATATCTTTCATTTTTTAGGTTTTTAGTGGTTTTAAGTGCTTTAGGGTTTTAAGGTTTTCCTAAGGTATTTTAGGGTTATTAGGGTTTTTTATGTTTTTTTCTTTTTTTGATGTTAGGGTTTTTATGGTTTTTATAAATTTTCGGATTTTGAGTTGTTTTTAGAGTTTTTATGGATTTTTTGGTTTTTTAGTTTTTTAGTGATTTGTTGAGTTGTTTAGGGTTTTCTATGGTTTTTATAGTTTTTTAACGTTTTTAGGGATTAAACGGTTTTTAGAGTTTTAGTAGTTTTTATGATTTTTATGGGTTTTAAGAGGTTTTAGTGCTTTTTGGGTTTTAAGGTTTTTTAGGGTTTTTAGCATTTTTTTATTATTTTAGTGATTTTAAGTCCTTTTTTGTTGGAAATGTTTGTTTTTGATTTTTTTGGGTTTTAGTATATTTTAAAATTTTAGGTTTTTCATGTATATTTCGTATTTTTATGGTTTTTTGGTTTTTAGGGATTTTAATGGTCTTAGGTTTTTTTGGATTTTAGGGATTTTATAATTTTTGGGTTTTTTAGTGTTTTTGAATTGTTTTTTAGGTTTCATAAGGTTTTCAGAGTTTGTGAATTTTTTTGGGGTCAAAGGGTTTCTAGTGTTTTTAGCGGGTTTGGGGTTTTTATGTGTTTTTAGTATTTTTTATGATTTTTAGAGTTTTTTAGGTTTTTAGTGTTTTTAGGGTTTGGTAGGGTTTTATGATTTTTTATGTTATTTAGTGGTATTATCTGTTTTTACCTTTTTATGTTTTTCTTATGTTTTTTTAGATATATTAGTATTTTTTACATATTTAGAGATTTTTTATGAATTCTTTATGATTTTGATGGTTTTTATGATTTTAATGGATTTTGATGATTTTTAGGGTTTTATGGGTTTATATGATATTTATTTGTTTTTAATGTTTTTTTATTTTTTTTGGGTTTAATGATTTTTTAGATTTTTTAACGTTTTAAGGGTTTAAAAGTATTTTTGATTATTTATGGGGGTTTAATGGTTTTTAATGTATTTAGTGGTTTTATAGATTTTTTAGATTCTACAGTTTTTATCATTTCTGATATTTTTTAAATGTTTTATGTTTGGTTCGGTTTTTAAGCCTTTCTTGGCGTTTTTTTGGGTTTTTTGTGTTTTTCTACGTATTTAGAGATTTTTTATATTTTTCATTATTTTTTTTTTCATTTTTTCATGGATTTTGAAGGGTTTTAGGTTTTTTAGGGGTTTTAGGGTTTTTATAGTTTTTGGGGGGCTTTTTTGAGTGTTTAGGGTTTTAAAGTTTATGGAGTTTTATAAAATTTGTAGGGGTTTAAAGAGTTTTTAGGGGCTTTTATGGTTTTTAGTGGTTTTTAGTGAAAGGAAGATGTGAGGGTCGGGCTATTCCCCCACCCCCAAATATATTAAAAAGAAAAAAGGCACACAGCAGACAAGGGAGGGGAGGGGTCAATCGGCCCACCCCCAAAAACCCTTAACGACCCAAGACAAAAGACCCAAAAAAGAAAAGTCAATAACGAAAAAAGAAAAAACACACAAAACAAAGCAGCCACCACCATCATCCAACATCAACCAGCATCCAGAAGCTCCCAGCTAACCAACAACTAGCATCCAAACTCAAACAACAATCCACATCCAGCAGCAGCACAACCCAAAACCACAGCATCAGCACCTCCCGTCCAAGCAGTAACCAGCATCAAGAACTACGAGCATCCAACATCACAGAACCACCAGCATCCAACATCACATAACCACCAACATCAAAATCACAAGCCTCATCATCACCATCATTCAGCAGTTCACCACCAAGCAGTAACCAGCATCCAAACACACAAAGTAGCGACCAACATCCAATCTCACATGATCTAGCATCGAACACCTCCTCACGAAGGAGATCCACCATATGAATCACCATCATCCAACATTCATCAGCAGCAAGAGGCTCACAACCAAACAAGAACCAGCATCCCAACTCACAAAGTCCAGTATTCGGCACCTTCCTGCTAAGAAGATCATCTGCCAACAGCATAGAACCATCAGCACACTTATGCCCATAACCCAACCATAGCTCCAAAAGCAGCATCCAACGACACTCAACCGAACCAAAATCCAGTATCTGCAATAAAACACTCGCATTGAAACACCATCACCCACCCGTGATGCCAGACCACAACACACATGAAACCATGTCCAAACCCTCACCCAGATATTCCAGCAACAACTCACAATCAAACCAGCCACAGATCATGAGATAACAATATATAGAAGCATCCAAACTGCACAAATTGGCCAGCCTTTCATCAACAACATAGTGCAAAAGATAAATACGAGAAAAGGAGGCACGGACCTGCATTTTGTGCGCAAAATGGTACCTAGACGATTGGAAATCCCAAACAAAAGATCTAGTTAGGCCGGCTCCGAATCAGCAAAGATCGATCAGCCTCTTCCAAAGCCTCCACAGAAGCCCGTCACTCCCGTCATCAAGTCCATAGAGCAGAACCTCCAAATGACTGAAACATCGTAAGTCGGGGGACCCATATCTTCCGCAAGAA
Source organism: Viscum album (assembly GCA_963277665.1). NCBI lineage: Eukaryota > Viridiplantae > Streptophyta > Magnoliopsida > Santalales > Viscaceae > Viscum > Viscum album. The sequence goes on along the minus strand of OY728157.1, from coordinate 230,843,643 downwards.
GCCGAGAAGGAATTCCACGCTCAAGAAAAAACGGGAACGACCCTAGCCTCCATGAACCTGAAGCACCACGCCTAGGGAACACCATATCTGACCCTCCCCAACAAAGCTATGCGAAGTCGCACACCCGTAGGACTAGATCCGATCAAATTCTCCATGGATCTGAACAACCACACAGAGGAGAGGCTAGATCCGACCCATCTCACTCAGGCACGAAAAACCCGGACGCCCAAAAGCTTAGATCTAGCCCTCTTTTCTAAAAAGAATCTAACGGATGGAGCAGCCACCTGAGAAGATCGGCGAGGACACCATCAAGCCAGAGAAAATTCACCTCGAGAGGGGGAAGCAGCAACGCTAAGAAAATCGGTGCTTGAGAATCCATCACCACGCCGAAGAAGCGCCATTTGCATATGGAACGCCGCTGGAGATCCAAGACATGAGAGAAACCAGGCAATGCGGGCGCCATCTCTCCTTAGTTTTTTTAGGGGTTTTATGGGATTTAAGGTTTTTTTGTTTTTAGGGGACTTTAGGGTTCTAGGGAATTTTTAGGGGTTTTATGTTTTTCAGAATTTTATAGTTTTTATGGGTATTATGTGTTTTTATATTTTTAAGGTTTTATTATTAGTTTTTAGGGTTTTAGGGGATTTTATGTTTATAGGGATTTTATGGAATTTATGGATATTTATGATATTTATGATTTTTAAAGATTTTTAGGGGTTTTAGGGGGGTTTTAGGTTTTTTATTGTTTGTTAGGTTCTAAGAGTTGTTTTTTATTTTTTAAGGTTTTTTATGATTTTTATAGTTGTTAAACATTTTTAGGTGTTTAAATGGTTTTTATATTTTTACTTGTTTTTATGGTTTTTATGGGTTTTTAGATTTTTTTAAATGTTTATAGTGCTATTTTTCATTTTTAGGGGGGGGGGTTTAAGGGATTTTATATTTTTAGCCATTTTTATTTTTATGGTTTTAAATTATTTTAGGGTTTTAATGTTTTCTTTGAGGTTTTAGTGTTTTAAGGATTTTTATATTTTTAGTTAATTTTTGAGATTGTTATGATTTTTTGGGTCTTTAGGGATTTGGAGATTTTTTTTGGATTTATAGGGTTTTGTCCTTTTAGGTTTTTTGGGGTCTTAATTTTTTTCCATTTTTAAAGGTTTTCTTTGGGTTTTTGTCTTTTTAGGTAATTATTGGGATTTGTTTTTTGATTTTTAGGGTTTTTATAGTTTTTATGGATTTTAAATGGTTTTAGAGTTGTATAGATTTTTCGATTTTTAGGGTTTTTAGGGGGATTTTTGAGTTTAATATAGTTTTAATGGTTTTTAGAGTTTTGAATGTTTTTTGTTGTTTAAAATGGTTTTACAGATTTTAGTGCCTTTTAGGATTTTTATGGGTTTTTGGATTTTTAATGTTTTATGGTTTTAATGGTTTTTATGGTTTTTATGGTTTTATGGTTTTTAGGGTTTTAAATGTCTTTATGGTTCTGAGTGTTTTGGGAGTTTTTAGGTTTCTAAGGTTTTCATAATGATTTTTTGGGTGTTTATAGAGTTTTAAATATTAAGGGATTTTAAAGGATATTTTGCTTTTTTTAAGGTTTTAGGGGCTTTGAATGTTTTTAGGGGTTTTCGGTTTCTTGGGTATTATGGTCTTCTGAGGTCTAGGGGGGTTTATTAACGATTTTAAGGTTTTTTTATTTTCTAAAATTTTTTATATATTTATAGGGTTTTATAGTTTTTAGTGGATTTTTTAGGGTTTTTAAGGATTTTAGAGGTTTTAATGGTTTTAAGGTGTTTTTAGGATTTTATGTGTTTTAGAATTTTCATTGTTTTGGGTTTAAGGGGTTTTATATTTTTTAGGTTTTAAGATTTTCCTGGGGTTATTCTGAGTCTTAGGGGTTTTTTTACCTTTTTCAGGATTTTATCATTTTTTTAGTATTTTTATTTTTTTAGGGTTTTTAGGGTTTTTGAATTTTTTACTGATTTTATGGTTTTTAGGGATTTTAGGTTTTTTATCAATTTTCTAGTTTTAGGGGATTAAATACTTTTTATGGTTTTAATATTTTTATAATTTTTACCTTTTTAGGGATTTTATAGATTTTTATAATTTTTATGGGTTTTGAAGTTTTTTGTTGGATTTTTAGGGTTTTTAGAGTTTTTAAGGTAAAAGGTTTCTATTGGATTTTTATGGTATTTTTGGATTTTTTTTGAGTACTTTAGTGTTTTATAGGTCTTGATGTTTTTTAAAATATTTATGGGTTAAAAGGGTTTTTATTGTTTGTAGAGATTTTTAAGATTTATGGTGTTATAGGGTATTTAGTGATTTTTAACATTTTTATGGTGTTTTTGGTTTTTATATTTTTTTGGGGTTTTTTGAATTTTTAGGTTTTTGTGGATTTAATTGTTTTTAGGTTTACAAGTTTTTCTATGGGGTTTCAATTTTTTAACATTTTCAAGTATTTTTAGGGGTTTTTATGATTTTTATGGTTTTTAGGGTTTTTATTGATTTGGGGGGTTTTTTGGGTTTTTATGGGTTTTTTGAGGTTTTAGCATTTTTAAGGGTTTTTAGTTTTTAAACATTTTTATATATTTTAATGGTTTTTAGAGTTTTTAGGGTTATTAGGATTTTTAAGGGTTTTTAGGGTTTTTATGGGTTTTAGGGTTTTTATTGTATTTATTGATTTTTCAAGATATTAGTATTTTTATGTTTTTATGGTATTTTAGAACTTTTATAATTTATAGGTATTCTTGTTTTAATTGTTTTATGGGTTTTAAGGTTTTCTTAAGGGTTTTCATGGGTTTTATTTATTTCGAAATTTTTGGGGATTTTTTTGGGGTTTTATGTTTGTTTGAATATTTTAGGGATTGTGAGGTTTTTTTGGGTTTTTTTGGGTTTTAGGGTTTTTAGAATTTTCTACATTTTTTCTGTATTTGGGGATTTTAATTTTTTTTAAGGGTTTTCTTAGGGTTTTCTGTGGTTTTTATAGTTTTTAGGATTTTAGAATTTTACGGCCTTTTCGAATATTTATGGTTTTAGGGTTTTCAGGGATATTGAGGGTTTTATGGTTTTATAGGGGTTTTCAGGTTTTAGGTATTTTTTTAGTTTTTATGGATTTTTTTGAGTCTATAGGGGTTTATGGGTTTTAGAGTTTTTTATCATTATTAAGAGTTTAAAGGGTTCTTAATGTTTTTATCTATTTTAAGGGGTTTTATGGTTTTTTATGGGTTCTATAGGTTTTATGGGGTGTTTATGGGTTATACGGTTTTTTGCGGTTTTAGGGTTTTAGGGTCTTTCAGGTTTTTATGTGTTTTTTAGTGCTTTAAGGTTTTATAGTTTTGTGAGGATTTTTAGGGATTCTTCTTTTTTGGTTTTTTAGGTATTTTTAGGGTCTAGATTTTTTCTAGTTTTTAGGATTTTTAGGGATTTTGAAGGATTTGTGGGGTTTTTAGGGGTTTTAGTGTTTTTATGGTTTTTTTGGGGGCGGGGGGTTGGTGTTTTTATATTTTTAGGGGTTTTAATTCTTTTTTGAGTTTTTTAACATTCTGAGGTTTTTAATGAGTTTTGGTGTTTTTTTGTGTTAATAAGTTCTTTATGGAATTTAGGGTTTTTTATGGTTTTTAGGGAATTTTATGGTTTGTATGATTTTTAGGGCCATTAAGAGTTTTTAGCATATTTAGGGTTGTTAGGGGTTTTAAGGGTATTTAGTTTTTAGGTTTTTCTTATGTTTTTTAGGGTCCTAAGTGTTTTTTATGTTTTCAGGTGTTATAAGTGTTTTTCTGTTTTTATGATTTTGTTTGGTTTTTGGAGTTTGTAAGGTTTTTAAGGAATTTTGATATTTTTAGAATTTTTAGTTCTTTTAGCATATTTATTGTTTTTTAGTGTTTTTGAGTGTTTTTGGTTTGTAATGTTTTTGTAGGGTTTTTAGGGGTATTATGTTTTATATGTTTTGAAGGGTTTTGAGGTATTTTTAAGTATTTATATTATTTTTTATGTTTTTTAGAGATATTGAGGGGTTGAACATTTTTTATAGTTATTTTGGTCTTTAGTGTTTTTTATGTTTTTAACAGCTTTTATGGTTTTTATTGTTTTTAGGGTAACTTAATGTTTTTATTTTTTTCATGTTTGTTAGGTTTTATAAGTGTGTTAATGTATTTAAGGTTTTCTTAGGGATTTTATGAGTTTTTTATCTTTACATTTTTTAGAATTTCTATGGCTTTTATATTATTTTTATGGTTCTTTCATGTTTTTAGGTTGTTTTGGGTTTTTATGGTTTCTTTCGGGGTTTTAGGGGTTTTTTTAGGTTTTATAGGTTTTAAAGTTCTATATAGTTTTTAAAATTTATTGGGATTGGTTTTTATATATTTTTTAGTTCATTTAGGTATTTATGTGTTTTTTGGGACGCTTAATGTTTTTTATGTTTTTTTTTTGTTTTTACGGTTTTTTTGGGTCTTTATGGTATTTATGATTTTTTGGGGATTTATGTGTTTTTGGGTTTTTAATGTTTTAATAGGGTTTATCATTTTATTTATAGTTTTTTCATTTTTACGGATATTTATTTATTTTTATGTTTTTATAGATTTTGTGGGATTTTCAAGGTTATTAATGGTTTTTTTTGTTTTTAGAATTATATTTTATTTTAGGTTTTTAAGTGTTATCAACAATTCTTGGTTATAAGGATTTCTTTGGGGTTTTCAGGATTTTTTGGTGTTTTTTCAATTTATTTGGATTTTTAGAGTGTTTTTATAATTCTATGGTTTTTAGGGTTTTTGAGTTTTTTTAGGGGTTTTATGTTATTTTTATTTTTTATGGTTTTTTGTGATTTTATGTTTTGTCTTATATTTTTTTGTTTTTTTTTTGTTTTTTAGAGTTTTTAATGATTTTATGGGGTTTAAATGGTTGTTGGTGTTTTAGTGGTTTTTAGGATTTTCATGGGTTTAAGGTATTTTATGGTTTGTAGGGGTTCAAATTGATTTTTGGGTTTTAGTGCTTCTGGTTTTTCAGTATTTTTTATATTATTAGGTTGTTTGGGGTTTTAACTATTTTTTGGATTTTTAGGTTTTAGTAGGGTTTTTCTAGGGTTTTTGGAATATTTATGTTTTTTGGGACTTTTAGTGATTATATAGGATTTTTATAAATTTTTATTGTTTTTATGGATTTTGAGGGATTTAATGGGTTTTTGGGTTTTGGGTTTTTATGGTTTTTTGGGGTCTTAGGATCTTTGTTTAGTTTTTCATTGTTTTAAGGTTTATTAGATATTTTAATGTTTTTATGGGTTTAAATGGTTTTTAGAGTTTTTAGTGTTATTTAGTGTATTTATATTTTTTTATGGGTTTTACGGTTTTTATAGGCTTTTATAGGTTATAGGATCTTTTAGGGTTCTTATCGATATTTAGGTTTTTTAGGGGTTTCAAGTATTGTTATAGTTTTATGTTTTTCTTAGGGGTTTGGGGGGGCTTTTATGTTTTTTTTTACATTTTTAGGTTCTTTTACGGCTTTTATGGATTGTTAAGGATTTTGGGGGGTTTTGGGATTTTGAGACTTTTGAGGATTTTTTAGGGTTTTTAGTGTTTTTATCACTCTTATAATTTTATATAGGTTTTAAGGAGTTTTATTTTTTTAAGTTTTTCTTAGGATTTCCATGTTTATTATAGATTTTAACATTTAAGGGATTTTTATGGTTTTTATGGTTTTTAAAGATTTAATGGAATTTGAAGGTTTTTGGGGATTTTGGGGGTTTTAGAATTGTTAGGGTTTTAATTTATTTTTATGTTTTTTAGTATTGTTAGCTATTTTATATTTTTTAATGTTTTTAGAAGATTAAAGGGTTTTTATATTTTTAATAGTTTTTAGTAATATTATGGGTTTTGAGGATTCTCTATGGTTTTAGGGGTTTTTTGGTTTTTATTTTTTAGGGTTTTGGGTGGTTTGTTTGGGAATTTTGTTTTTTATTCATTTTTAAGGTTTTAGGGATTTTATGTGGTTTTATGGTTTTCATAGAGTTTTTTCGGATTTTTAGGGATTTGATGTTTTTATGAATTTTTTGGATTTTTATTATGTTTTTTAGGGTTTTAGGGACCCTGATTGTTTTTAGGTTACTTGGGTTTTTATGGTTTTTTTGGGTTTTTAGGTGTTTATTGATTTTTTTTTGAGTTTATAATGTTACTTTAAATTTCTTTTATTTATAGGGGTTTAAATAGTTTTTTTTGTTTTACAGTTTTATGAGGTTTTTGGAATTCTAGAGATATTTCGGGGGGTTTTATTGTTTTTAGGGGTTTTGTGGTCTTTTAGGGGTTCCTATGGTTTTTAGCATTTTTAGGTTTTCTAAGTATTTTATGTGTTATTATGTTTTTTACATTTTCTAAAGTAATTCTTGGTATTTCTAGTTTTTTAAATTTTTAGTATTTTTAATGAATTTTTTGGTTTTATGTGTTTTTATGGATTTTTAGGGTTTTTATCAGTTTTATGGTTTTTTAATGATTTTATCATTTTTAGTTTTTCTAGTGGTTTTAAGGGTTTTCTTGGTTTTTAAGGTTTTCAAAGTGTTTTCTGGGTTTTTATGATTTTTTACATTTATATTGATTTTTTGGTATTTTATATATTTTTTTGTGTTTTTATGCTTTTTATAGATTCATTGGGATTTTGGGTTTTTAGGGCTTTTGTTTGTTATTTGTTTTTTTGGTTTTTGGTTTTTTTTTTGAGTTTTTAGTTGTTTTAAGGGTTCTTAGTGTTTTTTAAAAATTTATTTGTTTAAATGGGTTTTAATATTTTTATTGGTTATTTAGGGTTTTTATGGGTTTTTAGGGGTTTTGATGTTTTTACGGGTTTAGAAGGTCTTTAGAGGGGTGTTATGGTTTTTGGAATTATTAGGGGTTTTTTGATTTTTAGCATTTTTTATGGTTTTTAGGGTTTTAAGGTTTTCATGGGTTTTTAAGGGTTTTTAGAGTTTTTATGTTTTAGGTACATTTGGGCGCTTTTAGGAATTTTATTATTTTTAAGGATTTAGGGTTTTTTAATGGATTTTATGGATTTTTATAATTTCAAGTGTTTTTAGGGGTTTTATAACTATTTATCTTTGGGGGGTTAACTATTTTTAAATGTTTTAGGTTTTTTAGGGGTTTTTTGAGTTTTAGGGGGTTTTATATTTTTAGGGATTTTGAGCACTTTCTTTGGATTATTATGGGGTTTTAGGGTTTTTAGGGATGTTTATGTCTTTTAGGGTGGTATTTTTTTTTTGAAGAATTTATCATTATTCTAGGTTTTTAGAGCTTATTTGAGTTTTTATGGTTTTTAGAATTGATTAATGTTTTTAAGGTTTCAAAACATTTTTAGAATTTTTAGTGGGTTTTAGGGTTTTTATGGTTTCTAATGTTTTTATGTGTTTTCATGGTTTTTATCAGTTTTATTGTCTTTATATTATTTTTACGGTTTTTAGGTTTTTTATCATATTTAGCAATTTTAGGGATTTTCTCTATTTTAATGTTTTAGTTTTCTTAGTGGTTTTTAGGGTTTTTTTATCTTTTCACATATATATTTCAGAATTTTAAAGATTTTAATGGGTTTTTAGTGGTTTTAAGTATTTTTAGGGTTTGGGGGGGTGTTGTTTTTAGTGTTTTTAGGGGTTTTAGAGTTTTATATTTTTTAGGGGTTTTATGATTTTTAAGGTTATCTCTAGGCTTTTAAGGCTTTTACGGTTTTCAAATATTTTATCTATTATTTAAGATCTATTGGATTTTTTTGTTTTTTTTGTTTTTAGGAATTTTAAGTGTTTTTAGGGTTTTAGAGTATTTATGGGTTTTTATGTTGTTTGAGTTTTTTTTGGTTTTTATGTTTTTTTGAGTTTTTTAACATTTTTAATAGTAAAAAGGGTTATTAGAGTTTTTAGTTATTTTAGGGATTTTATGGGGTTTTACGGGTTTTAATGTTTTTAGGGATATTATGGTTTTTAGGGATTTTAGGGTTTTAGGTTCTTTAGGGTTTTTTTGAGTTTTTGTGATTTTTTAGAAGTTTTATATGGGATTATGTTTTTAAGGATTCCTAGGGATTTTAGTGTTTTTATGGATTTTTATGTTTTTATTTATTTTTTGAGATTTTTTCATAATTTTTGAATTTTTTGGGTTTTAGAGATTTTGAGTGTTCGTAGGGATTTGATTGTTTTTTTGGTTTTTAGGGATTTTTTTGAGTTTTTTATGATTATAAATTTTTTGAAAGATTTATAATGTTTTTATGGGATTATAGTTATTTTATTGTTTTTATTTGGTTTTTAGGGTTTTAAAGGTTTTTAAGGTTTTCAAGGTTTTTAAGGTTTTAAGGGGTTTTGGGTTTTTGTGGTATTTTTAGAATATTTCAGGGTTTTAAATTTTCTTAGGTTTTAGGGGTTTTAAGTGTTTATGAGGTTTTATGGTTATCTTAGGTTTTTTATATTTTTTAGGGATTTTTTACGATTTATATGATTTTTTTGTTTGGGATCATTAGGGTTTTATGGGTTTTTAGATTTTTAGTGATTTTATAATATATAGGTTTTCCGTGTTTTCATTGTGTTTTCAGCATTTTTTTGGGTTTTTATATTTGTAGGTAAATTTATGTATTTTTTAGGATTTTTATGGGGTTTAGTTGTTTTTAAAATTTTAAGGTTTTGTAATATTTTTTTTGTTTTAAGGGGTTATTTTTTGAGTTTTTGTGGTTTTAAATACTTTATATAGTTTTTAACATTTTAAAGCGTTTAATGGAGTTTTAGAGTACTCAGTGGTTTCCAGATTCATTAAGGGGTTCTAAGGGTTTTTTATGAATTACATGGGTTTCTGGTTTTTAGGGGGTTTTGGGTAATTTGGGTTTTAAAGTATTTTCAGGGTTTTTTTATTTTTTATTTTTACATTTTTAAAGATTTTTTTGGCAATTTTTAGGATTTGTATGGTTTTTAGGGTTTTTCGGAATTCGGATGGTTTCAGGGTTTTAGGGTTTTTAGATTTCTTATCACTTTTTAGGTTTTTAGGGGTTTATGTTTTTAGGGATTTTTTTTTTGATTTCTTAGAATTGTTATGTTTTTTAAGGATTTTGGTGATTTTGGGGGGTTTTATTAGTTTTTATGGTTTTACGATTTCTATAGGTTTTTTGTTTTTTATGGTTTTAAAGGTTTTATAGTTTCTTAATGTTTTGGGGGATTTAACGTTTTTTATTTTTTTAAAGTTTTAGTGGGTTTTTAAGTTATTATGAGTTCTTTGGGTTTTTAAGATTTTCAGTGGTTTTTATTCTTTTTAGTGATGTTTAGGGTTTCTATGTTTTTTAGGATTTTAATTATTATTTTTAGGTTATAAGTGTTTTTAGGTTATAAGGTTTTTCTTTTGACCTTTCATGGTTTTTAGAGTTTTTATGTTTTAGGGATTTTAGGGATTTTTAATATTTTTTATGATTTTTATGGGTTTAGGGGTTTTTAGGTTTTTAGAGCTTTTAAGGTTTTTAATGTTTTTAGGTTTTTATGTGTTTTATGTATTTTTACCTTTTATCGGTTTTTATGGGTTTTTGATGTTGTTAGGGTTGTTTTCTCTTTAAGGTTTTTAGAGATTTTTAATTGTTTTATGGGTTTTTTGGGATTTTGAGGGTTATAGGGTTTTCTGGGTCATTTGGTTTTTTTGGGGGTTTTAGGATTTTTTTTACGTTTTAATGGGGTTTATGGGTTTTTAGAGTTTTTTTACAACTTTTAGGTTTTAACAGCTTTTTATTGTTTTTAGTGGGTTTTTAAAATTTTATGTGTTTTTTATGTTATTAGGGGCATTTATTTTTTTAGGGGTTTTAGGTTTTTAGGGTATTTTAGGGTATTTTAATGTTTTTAGTGTTTTTAGGATTTTTTTTTTTTTTTTATTTCTATTGTTTTTTGTTTTTTGTAGCGATTTTTAGGGATTTTAAGTTCTTCTATGTTTTTAGGGGTTTTTTTATTTTTTTTTGAATTTTTAGTGTTTTTGGGATTTTGATATATTTTAGGGTTTTTTCAAGTTTTATAGTTATTTTGGTTTCTTAGGGGTTTTATGTGATTTTAGGTCCTAGAAATTTTCTTTGTGTATTCAAGGGGTTTTATGGATTTTTTTATTATTTTTTAATATTTTTTTGTATTTTTAGGGTATTAAAGGTTTTTTGGATTTTTGGTTTTTATGGGTGTTCTTTTTTAGGTTTTAAGGGTTTAAATTATTTTTCTGATTTTTTTAAAAAAAATGGGGTGTAAGGGGTTTATTGATTTTTTAGTGGGTTTTTACGTGTTTTAGGGGTTTTAAGCTTTATAGTCGTATTTGTGGATTTTAGGTTTTTTTGTTTTTTACTGTATTTTAAGGGATTTATAGGGTTTTTAACTTTTTTTGGTATTTTAGGGTTTTTTAATTGTTTTTAAAATTTTAATTTATTTTATGGTTTTATGGGTTTTCTAGAATTTTTATGGTTATATAGGTTTTTTAGGTATTTTGAGCGGTTTTTAGAGCCTTTTAGTTTTTTCAGGATTTAAAGTGTTTTTATATTATTACGGTTTCCATAGGGGTTTTTACGGTTTTTAACTTTTTTTACATTTTAGGGGATTTATGTATTTTATAGGTTTTTTATTCATTTTTAGGATCTTTATGGATTTTGATTGTTTTTTGGTGTTTTTGGTGTTTTTACGGGTGTTTAGCGTTTTTATGTTTTTAGGGGTTTTAAGTTTTTTTAGGATTTTAAGGACTTATTAGGGGTTTTCATTTTTTTTATGTTCTTTATAAATTTTTAGGTTTTTAGGTTGTTTTTAGAATTTCTAGGGGTAATTTGTTGTTTTAGGGATTTAGAGTGTTATAGTTTTTTAGGGTTTCGGGGTTTTTTTGGTGGGTTATGGGTTATTTTGAGTTTTTAGGGTTTTTATTATTTCTCATAGAATTTAAATTTTTTTAGGTGTTTAAAGGGTTTTCATAGTTTTCTTACAGTTTTTCCGATATATTATGATTTTTTACATTTTTAGATATATTTTATGGAATTTTTACGAATTTTATGGTTTTTAGGATTTTAAGGGATTTTAATGGATTTTAGTGGTTTAAGAGTTTATATGGTATTTTTTAGTTTTTAATATTTATTTTTATTTTTTAGGGGTATTAATGTTTTTTATAGTTATTTAAAGTTCTAAGGGTTTAGGGGAATTTTACAATTTTTATTGGTGTTTTATGTATTTTATGATTTTAGTGGTTTTAGGGATTTTTTGGTTTCGATTGTTTTTATCATTTATGAGTTTTTTTACATTTTTTATGTTTTTCTTTTATTTTTAACTCTTTATTGGTGGTTTTCAAGGTTTTTGGGTTTTTTTACATGTTTCGATATTTTTATAGATTTTTTATGTTTTCTACGGTTTTTTGGTTTTTCAAGGATTTTGAGGGTTTTTCAGGTTTTTAGGGGCTTTAGGATTTTTATTGGGTTTTGGGTTTTTTTTGAGTGTTTAGGGGTTTTAGGGTTTATAGGGTTTTATATAATTTTTATTGGTTTAAATAGTTTTTATATTTTTTTGTGGTTTTTAGTGGTTTTTAGGGTTTTTAGGGGTTTTAAGGGTTTTTAGGGGTTTTAATGTTTTTTGGGTTTTTTGGTTTTAGGGGTCTTTAGTGTTCTAGGGAATATTTAGGGGTTTTTTATTTTTATAATTTTTTTTAGTTTTTTATGGGTTCTATGTGTTTTTAGTTTTTTATGGTTTTCTTATTAGTTTTTAGGGTTTTAGGGTTTTTATGTTTATAGATATTTTTAAGGATGTTGTGGATATTTATGATTTTTATCGTTTTTAGAGATTTTTAGTGTTTTTAGGTTGTTTTTTGGAGGGTTTTTTGTTATTATGGATTTTTAGGTTCTAAGGGTATGTTTAGGTTTTTAGGGTTTTAATGTTTTTTAATTTTGTTTAAATTATTTATGGGGTTAAAAGGTTTTTAGAGTTTTTAGTGGTTTTTAGCTTTTTATGGGTTTTTAGGTTTTTAATGTTTTTTAGAGGTATTTAAAATTTTTAGGGGTTTTTTTAGGGTCCTTTAGATTTTTATCATTTTTTATGTTTTTTTTGGGTTTTTAAGTATTTTATGGTTTTAATGTTTTCGTAGATATTTTATTGTTTTAGTGTTTTTATATTTTTTGTTATTTTTCGGTAATTTTTATAATGGTTATGCTTTTTATTGTGTTTTGGTATTTTTGAGAGTTTTTAGGATTTCTAGGGTTTTATCATTTTATGTTTTTTGGGGTCATAATTGTTTATTGTTATTGATGATTTTCTTAGGGTTTTTGTGATTTCTTGTGGGTTTTTCAATTTTAGGTTTTTAGGGATTTTTTTGGACTTTAGGGTTTTTAAGGGTTTTTTATGGATTTTAAGGGGTTTTAGGGTTTTATGGATTTTTTTTAATTTTTTAGAATTTAAAGGGTTTTTACTGTTTTTAGTGATTTTTAGGATATTTATGGGTTTTTGGATTTTTAATTTTTCTATGGTTTTTATAGTTATTAGGGTATTTAAGGAATTTTAGGGTTTGAAGTGTTTTTAGTTTTTTAAAGGTTTTTGAGGGTTTTTTATTGTATTTATGTTTCTAAGGTTTTCATAGGGATTTTTTCATTGTTTATGGGGTTTTAAATTTTAAGGTGTTTTTAAGTCTTTTTTGGATTTTTATGGTTTTCATGGGCTTTGAGGGTTTTAGGGTTTTAAGAGTTTTATAATATTCTGGGATCTAAGGGGGGGGGGGTTGGTTTTATTAGGTATTTTAAGGTTTTTTTATTTTCAATACATTTTTAAGTATTTAGAGGGTTTTTATATTTTTTAGGTGTTTTAGGAATTTTATTGTTTTTAGGGTTTTAGGGTTTTATGTTTTTTAGGTTTTCAAGGTTTTATTATTGTTTTTTTTAGTTTTAGGGTTTTTGTTTTTTACTATTTCATGATTTTATCCCTTTTTTAGGGTTTTTATGTTTTTAGGGTTATTAGGGTCTTCCAATTTTGTAGATATTTTATGGGTTTTAGGGTTTTTATGGATTTTATAAATTTTTAGTTTTTAAGGGTTTAAAGTGTTTTTATGGTTTTAGGGTTTTTAGGGTTTTTTACCTTTTTAGGGATTTTATATTTTTTTAGGATCTTTATGTTTTTTGAGGTTTTTTCGGATTTTGAGGGGTTTTAGAGTTTTTCTGGTTTTATGTTTTTATTGTTTTTTTGGGTTTTCATGGATTTTTTGGATTTCTCAGTGTTTTATAGGTCTTAATGTTTGTTAAAAATTTTAGGGGTTGAAATGGGTTTTAGTGTTTTAGAGTTTTTTAGGGTTTTATAGGGTTGTAGGGTTTTCAGTGATTTTTATTATTCTTAGGGTGTTTTTGGTTTTTATGATTTTTTTAGAATTTTTAGGTTTTTTGTGGATTTAAGTATTTTTTGGTTTTTTTATTTTTCCTATGGGGTTTCAATTTTTTAATATTTTCACTAATTTTTAGGGATTGTTTATGCTTTTTATGTGTTTTTAGGGTTTTTATTGATTTCTGGAGATTTTTTTTTTTGGGTTTTTTGGGTTTTTTTAGTTTTTAACATTTTAAGGTTTTTTATTTTTTTTTTACGTTTTTATAGATTTAAAGGGTTTTTAGAGTTTTTAGTGTTTTATAGTTTTGATGGGTTTTAGGGTTTTTATGGGTTTTAGGGTTTTATGGTATTTATTGGTTTTTCTAGATATTAGTATTTTTATATTTTTAGGGTATTTTTTTGGATTTTTAGCATTTATATGTTTTTATGTTTGTTTTAAGTGTTTTTAGGTTATTAAGGATTTATTAGGGGTTTTCAGGTTTTTTGTTTTTTTTAAATTTGTAGGGATTTTTTAGGGGTTTTATGTTTTTTTGAGGATTTTAGGGATTGTGAGAGTTTTTAGTATTTTCATCAATTTTTAGGTTTTTAGGGATTTTAAGTGTTTTTATGTTTTAAGGTTTTCATAGGTTTTTCTACGGTTTTTATAGTTTTTATGATTTTAGGAATTTTAGGGCCTCTTCAGATATTTTTGGTTTTTAGGGTTTTTAGGGTTTTTAGGGATTTTTATGATTTTATAGTTTTATAGGGGTTTGGGGGTTTTATTTAATTTTTTATGGATTTTTTTGACTAGTTAGGGTTTTATAGTTTTTAGAGTTTTTTGACATTATTAAGATTTAAAATGGTTTTTTGAGATTTTTTGTAATTTTTATGTTTTTATGGGTTTTTATGGGTTTTAAAGGTTTTATGGGGGGGTTATAGAATTTACAGTTTTTAGGGGTTTTTTGGGTCTTTCATGTTTTGAAGTGTTTTTAGTGTTTTTATGGTTTTATGTTTTTCGTAGGATTTTTTTAGGGATTTTAGGTTTTTGGTGTTTTTAGTGTTTTTTTTGGGTTTAGGGTTTTTCGGGGTTTTAGGGTTTTTAAGGATTTTGAGGGATTTGGGGGGTTTCAGGGGTTGTAGGGTTTTATGGTTTTTTGGGGGGGGTTTGAATGTTTTTATATTTTTAGGGGTTTTAATGTTTTTTAGTGTTTTTTAACATTCTTACGTGTTTAATGGGTTTTTGAGTTTTTAGTGTTTATAATGTCTTTATGGGTTTTAGTGTTTTTTTTGGTTTTTAGAGAATTTTATGGTTTGTATCATTTTTAGGTCTATTAATTTTTTTTATCATTTTACGGTTTTTAGGGGGATTTAGGGTTTTTAGTTTTTTGGTATTGCTTATGTTTTTTTCATGGTAATTTGTGTTTTTTATATTTTAGGTGTTTCAAGTGTATTTATGTATTTATGCTTTTTTTGGGTTTTATGAGATTTTTAGGATTTTTAGGATTTTTTAGGTTTTTAGGGTTTTTATTGTTTTTATCATTTTTAGGTTTTTAGGGGTTTTCAGCGTTTTTAGGTTTTTAATGTCTTCATATGGTTTTTCAGGGGTTTTATATTTTTTATTTTTTATGGGTTTAAAGGAATTTTCAAGGATTTTTATTATTTTTTATGTTTCATAGGGATTTTGAGGGGTTGAATAGTTTTTAGGGGTTTTTTGGGGGTTTTAGTGTTTTTTATGTTTTTAAGAGTTTTTTTTGGCTTTTATCGTTTTTTTGGGTTATTTATGGTTTTTAGTGTTTTTATGCTTGTTAGAGTTTATAAGTGTGTTAATATTTTTAGGCTTTTCTTATGTATTTTCATAGTTTTTTTTTATTTTTACATTTTTTGGGATTTTTATGGATTTTATAGGATTTTTATGGTTCTCCATGTTTTTAGGGTGTTTAGGGTATTAATGGGTTTTTTGGGTTTTATGGTTTTTTTTTTGTGTTTTTAAGGGGTTTTAAGGTTCTATAGAGTTTTTAAAAATTTTAGGGTTTAGTTTTTTGATTTTTTGTAGTTAATTTTGGTTTTATGGGTTATTTGGGTTGCTTAGGGTTTTTTATGGTTTTTAGGGATTTATGGTTTTTGGTGTCTTTTGTGGCATTTAGACTTATTTGGGGATTTTAAGTGTTTTTAGGTTTTTAAGGTTTTCTTAGGGTTTCTTAGGGTCTTTATAATTTTTTCATTTTTAAGGATTTTTTTATTATTTTTATGGATTTTTAGGGTTTTCATAGATTTTGTGTGTTCTTTGAGGTTTTTAGGGGTTTAAAGGTTTTTAAAATTTTATTATCTTGTAGGTTTTTAAGGGGTTTCTACTATTTTTTGGTTTTAATGATTTTTTTGGGGGTTTCAGGATTTTTAGGATTTGTCAATTGTTTGGATTTTTAGGGTGTTTTTTTAACATTCTATGGTTTTTAGGGTTTTTAAGAATTTTGAAGGTTTTTAGGAGTTTTTATGTTTTATTGAGTTTTATGTTTTTTTTTTGGGTTTTTATGTTTTGTCTTTGAGTTTTTTGTGTTTTTTATGGTTTTCTATAGTTTTTAATTATTTTAGGGTTTTTAACGATTGTGGGTGTTTAGTTGTTTTTAGTATTTTTACGGGTTTAGGGTGTTTAAATGATTTTAGGTGTTCTAATTTATTTTTGGGGTTTTGGGGATTTTTATGGTTTTTAGTATTTTTAATATTATTAGGTTTTTTGGGGTTTTAACTGTTTTTAGGATTTTCGGGTTTTCTTAAGGGTTTTCTAACGTTTTAATAATTTTATGTTCTTATGGACTTTTATTGATTATATAGGATTATTATAATTTTTTTAGTGTTTTTAGGGATTTTAGGGATTTTAGGGTTTTTTAGGGTTTTAGGGTTTTTATGGATTTTGGGGTTTTAGGATATTTGTTTAGTTTTTCATGGTTTTTAAGTTTTATTAGATATTTTAATGTTTTTATGGGTTTAAAGGGTTTTTAGAGTTTTTAGTGGTATGTAGAGTCTTTATGTGTTTTTAGGGGTTATATTGGTTTTTATAGTTTCTTATGGGTTTTAGGGTCTTTTATGTTTTGATCAGTTTTTTAGGTTTTTTAGGGTTTGCAAGTATTGTTATATTTTTAAGTTTTTCTTAGGGTTATTGGGTGTTTTTGGGTTTTTTACATTTATTGGGATTTTTATGTATTCTTTCGATTTTTATAGTTTTTAGGGGGTTTAAGATTTTCAGTCTTTTCATGGTTTTTAGGGTTTTTAGGTTTTCGAGGTTTTGTAGTATCTTAAATTTTTATAGTGAAGAATATGTTCAAGGATAGGCAAGCCTAGCCCCCCAAGAATCAATAATACTTAAAAAGACAATTACAAGATGGGTCTGCAATGGTGAGAGTGGATCTCACCCATCATATCCGATTCAACCAAGGGAGAACAAAAAGATGGGGACACAAAAGACCACATCGAACATCTTTCCACAATCACCCTTTTCGAGAGGGCATCTGCCACCGAGTTGGACTCCCTCTAAACATGAGACACACTAAAGCTCATGGACCAGGAGGTATCAAGGCAGTCGATCTAGTGTGGGAGTAGTCGCAAAGAGATGTCGCTGGAAAAATTTTTAAGAGCCGCAACCGCAAGCATAGAGTCCGACTCAATCCAAATCCTCTGCCACCCAAAACGGCTCCCATATTTCACAGACATAATAATATCCAAAATCTCCGCTTAATAGGCACATCCATCCCCAATAAAATGAAAAAAATAGCCCTTGACGAACCCTTTGGAAGTACGAAAGGCACTGCCACACCCCGAGGGTCACGGAGCTCCCAGTGCCGCACCATTAGCATTGACATTCAACCAAGCTGAAATTGGGGGAATCCATCTGACCATACATAGGACCATTGGATTCCTTCTTCAACTAGCAACCCCAAGAGAGCACAGTATCATTAGATCATTAACATCCTTCAACATCAAACCTGTTTGAATTCGTAAGGCAGCCTGGATCATATTGTGAATGGCGACAATGCCTCCATGCAGCGTAAGGGGTTGTCGATTGAATGCAGAAGCGTTGCGAGCAGTCCATACATAATGGATAATTTCCGCCGCACCAGCAAAAAGTAGGTTATGAACCTGATCACTTGGTTTTGTCTCCACCAGGCCACACAAAAAATAACGAATCGGTCCCTGAAGGCAACAGTTTATGCGGAATCATTGTAGTAGATATCGCTAGAGGTACAAGGAGACGGTACATTTCACGAAGATGTGATCACAGTGATCTTCTGTCGTCCTGCATAAAAAACAAGAAGAAGGAAGTTTCCAGCCAGCCACTTTTAGCTGAGCATGAGTTGGAAGTGAATTACAACAGATTTTCTAGATCAGAACAGAGTGTTAAGGGGGAATAAAAAGATCCCTGAATTTGCCCAGCCATGATGGGGGGGGGGGGGGGTTCATCCCATGTTGGCACTTGAGATGGTGGAAATCATGGGTATTAAAATTACCCACCATGTTGGGCCTCCATATAAGAGTATCTGTGTCAGAAAAGGAATAGAGCTAGATTTTCTTAGCAATATTGCTCGAGAGTAGGTTCCTCAGGTCATGCTACTGTTGAATGAGGCTAGCAATGGATAAGTTATGCATTTCTTGATGAGGCGTCATCACCTCTGAGATGATCTATTCCATCCAAGGGGTATACCAGTAGTTCAGGGCGTAGGATCATGACACGATCAATTTTGATTGAGACATAATATCTTTTTAAGAGGATCGCAGATCCAGCAAGACGAATGATGAAATGTACCCAGTGAAACCATCACATAACCTATTTGTGAATCTTTCCCCAATGAAATCCAGGCCCCTACTATGAGGCCGAAGAAGACCCCCAGTAAACTTTCCTACCATAGCATCATTGAAATGCTGTAAAATCCTTGATACCAAGCCCGCCCAACTCAAGAGGATTTTTTCAATGTTTCCAGGACACCGAGACCAATTTCCGCTCACTCGTAGAGCCGATCGAGACAAAATTCCTTATCTTGGCATTTAGGATTTTGAGGAGGAAGCCATCCATCTGTAAATGGAGAAATCATGCACAAACATAGAGGTGAGAACAGATTTAACCAGGAAGACCCTTCTAGATTGGGAGAGACACTTGACCTTCTGTTAGTTCATGGCTAGCCCACCTTCATCAATTTTGGGCTCCGGAAGAGGGATCTCAGTTAGATACTCCACATATGCAGATCCATAATTGGGATCTGATGGGGTATTCTAGCCAAGCCCTTCACATAGACATCTCTTGCATCATTATAAAGAGAACCTGGAATAGGCTTCATTTCATCCCTCCCCGCGTCATCGCTTCCAGTGGATAGAATCACGGGGTCTATGCACCAACTGAGGCATCACTCCCCAGGATCACGGATCTGCTCCTCTACTAAGATCAGCTCCTTCCCAACCAATATCAGCTCTTTCCCATCCTCAGCTCATATTTACAATTCAGCCACATCCCCTTGCTCAGTCTCACCCTCTTGTACAACAACATCCCCAATCATCTCAGATGATGTTAATTCCTAAAACCTGTTGATAGAGAAATAGAAATCACGTCCGTCTGCAGGCTACTACTGGCACCCCCACTTCCCTTCCTCTAGTCCATAACCTCTTCACCCAAGGATAATGCCAGGAGGGGGCCCTGATGTGCATGCCCATGCCAATGTTCCTACTCAGCAGCCTTCCCCTTATCCATCCATCTTCTTGATAATTCACCACTTCGGCAATCCTCATCTATAAAAGACATAGTTCTCCCTTCAAACATGTGAACTAATTCAGTATCTGCACCTCCCAATTCACAAACAATTCCATCCAAAATTAAACTAAAACAACCCAAGTCGATCATGTATACCTCCAGATCACTCCTGATCATCAGATCTGTCTTGAGATGACCAATGAATGTGGAAACCATTGGCCGAATGGGCACCGATCACCTCCTTGACCTCCTGTAATACCACCAAATTTTGATTGATATCACCAGAACTCAACTGAACCAGATTTAAAACACTCCTACTAGAGTGAGAACAACCACAAAACTAATCATTATTCCCAATGTTCTAAAATATATAATAGAAGATAGGCTACAATTAAAAAATTACTAGCTGCTTCCAATGAAGTTCCTCCCCCATAGAAATGCAGGCGACATCTGCCGGGTCCTTTGAAGCATCAACCTCTATGATGGCCCTTGGGGAAATAGAATGACATAGGTCACAAGTCCTAATATCCACACAGAGGAACCTCCCCACCTAATTCAATAAAATTGAAATAATAGAGAAATTTTTAAAGGGAAGGGGAAGTTAAGGAAATCTAACCCAAGTTGCAAAAATCGTGGAGTTATGCTTCAGATGATAGTAAGAACTCCACAGAAAGAGGGATAATCGGGTGCCATTATAGATTTGAGGTGTTGTGGACTAGGTGAGAATCAGATCCTCCTCATGCGTGAAGAAAATCATGATGTGAGAGCCATCAACTAGAACCACCATTGCACGATCCTATAGATTGCAATGGTCAATAAAAAATATGTCAAAAGTGTCCACCTGGGGGAACCACTTCAGGAACCTTGAAACCACAGTCAATCAATGTAGATCCCAAGCATTGTTGAACTCCTGTAGTGAAATTGGGAGTTGTGGTCGACCTTCAAAAAGCTTCAGAACCTTCAGGAAAAGAACTTTCCGCGGAAAGGAGGGTATCAAATCAGGCATTGAGAGAGGAGAGAAAGAGCGGTCCTCAGGGGGAGGACCCCTCCCTCGCAAAGATGGGGGAGGCACTTAGGCTGTCATTATCTTAAACCTGGGAGGTAAGGGAAGATCCCATCGCAAGGGAACCGAGACACCAAGATTTCCATCCTCTAGAGACTTTATTTGGAATTTTTATCTTAAGGTATTTTGGGGTTTAAAGTGTTTTGATATTTTTATTTTTTTAGTAATTTTATGGGATTTTAGGCTTCTCTATGGTTTTAGGGTTTTTTGGTTTTTAGGGTTTTTAGGGGTTTCAAGGGTTTGTTTGGGTATTTTGGTTTCTTTTCATTTTTTAGGTTTTAGGGATTTTATGATGTTTTATGGTTTTCTTAGGGGTTTTTTGGGTTTTTAGGGGTTTTAGGGGATATTTTTGGTTTTTTTTATTTTTTAGGGTTTTTAGGGAAGTTTAGGGTTTTTAGGTTAGTTTGGGTTTTATGGTTTATTATGGGTTTACAGTGGTTTTTTGAAAAAAAACTCTAGTTTTTAAAGTCATTTTGATTTCTTTTTTAATTTTTAGGGGTTTAAATTGTTTTTTTTTCGGTTTTAGGGTTTTTTTGGTTTTTAGGATTTCTAAAGGCTTTTAGAGGCTTTTAGGGTTTTAGGGGTTTTATGGTCTTTTTTTGGGTTCATAGTGTTTTTATCATTTTTAAGATTTTTTAGGATTTTTTGAGTTTTTATGTTTTTAAAGTGTTCTTAGGTATTTCATGGTATTTATGATTTTTTACATTTTTTGGATATTTAATGATTTTTATGGTTTTTGGTGATTTTTTAGATTTTAAGGTTTTTAAGGGGTTTTTATAGTTTTTAGCTTTTTTTTCTAGGGTTTTAAGGGTTTTCATGGTTTTTAAGGATTTCATAGTTTTTTTCTGGGTTTTTATGGTTTTTAACATTTATAATAATTTTTAGATATTTTTTAGATTTTTTGGGTTTTTATGATTTTTATATATTAAGTGTGTTTTTATATTTTTATGGTTTTTTTGGTTTTTATGGGGTTTTAGGGGGTTTTTTGTGTTTTTAGGGGGATTAAGTGTTTTTATATTTTTTTAACAATTTTTTGTTTTAAAGGTATTTTAATATTTTTATTTCAAATTTACGGTTTTTATGGGTTTTAGGGGTTTTAGGTTTTTAGTGGTTTAGATTGTCTTTAAAGAGTTTTAAGGATTTTAGGAAGTTTTAGTGTTTTTAGAATTTTTTATAGTTTTTAGGGATTAAATGTTTTCTTGGGTTTTTTAAGGGTTTTTAGTGTTTTTATATTTCTGGGTATATTTTAGGCTCTTTTATGATTTTTATTACTTTTCATGTTTAGGGATTTTTAAGGGTTTCTGGGATTTTTATAATTTCTGTGGTTTTGAGGGGTTTTATAATTATTTAGGTTTGGGGGTGGGTAACTATTTTTAAATGTTTTAGGTTTTTAGGGATTTTCTAAGCTTTTAGTGGGTTTTACATTTCTAGGGATTTTTAGCACTTTTTTAGGATTATTATTGGTTTTTAGGGTTTTCAAAGATGATGAGGTTTTTAGGGTGGTATAGGTTTTTTAGGGTTTTATGGTTATTCTAGGTTCTTAGATATTATTTTAGTTTTTATGGTTTTTATGGTATTTAGAGTTGTTTAATGTTTTTGGGGTTATAAAATTTTTTTAGAGTTTTTAGTGGGTTTTAGGGTTTTTATGGTTTTTAATGTTTTTATGGGTTTTTATGGTTTTTATGAGTTTTATTGTCTCTAGATTCTCTTTAGGGTTTTTAGGGTATTTATCATTTTTAGGGGTTTTAGGGATTTTTGTGTTTTTATGTTTAGGTTTTCTTAGGGATTTTTGGGACTTTTGGTTTTTTATGATTTCATATATTTCTAGGGAATTTAATTATTTATATGGTTTTTAGGATTATTAGGTATTTTTAGGGTTATTGATTTTTTTTGGGATTTTAGTGTTTTTATGGGTTTTAGGCTTTTCATATTTTTAGGGGTTTTATGATTTTTTAGGTTTTCACCAGGTTTTTTAGGGTTTTAGGGTTTTTTACTATTTTAGGTATTATTCGGGATCCACTGGATTTTTATGGTTTTTAGGGTTTTTATTGTTTTTAGGGACATGAGTGTTTTTAGGGTTTTAGAGTTGTTATGTGTTTTTAGTTTTTTTAGTTTTTTTAGTTTTTTTGGGTTTTAAGGTTTTTTGAGTTTTTAAAAAAATTCACGAGTGAAATGGGTTTTTAGAGTTTTTAGTTGTTTTACTGATTTTATGGATTTTTTTGGTTTTTAATGGTTTTAGGGGTTTTATGGTTTTTAGAGGTTTTAGAGTTTTTAGGGTCTTTATGGTTTTTTTAGTTTTTTAGGTTTTTTAGGAGCTTTATGTGTGCTAAGGTTTTTAATGTTTCTTATCTATTTTAGGGTTTTTTAGGTTTTTATTTTTTTTTTGGGATTTTTCGTATTTTTTAAGGTTTTTTTGTTTCAGAGATATTGAGGGTTTTTAGGGATTTGATAGTTTCTTTTGGTTTTTAGGTTTTTTTATATTTTTTTTGTTATAAATTTTTTTAAATATTTCTAATGTTTTTAGGGGATTAAAGTTATTTTAGAGTTTTTAGTTGGTTTTTAGGGTTTTAAAATTTTTTATGGGTTTTTGGGGATTTTGGGTTTTGGGGGTATTTTTAGAGTTTTTTATGGTTTTTAATTTTTTTTAGTTTTTTAGGAGTTTTATGTTTTTTGGTTCGTTTTATGGTTTTCTTATGGTTATTTCAGTATTTATGGTTTTTTTTTGTTTTTTAGGTATTTTTTATGATTTCTATGGTTTTTTGTACGTTATTTTGAGGGTTTTATGGGTTTTAAGTGTTTTTAAGGTTTTTATAATTTTTATGTTTTTCATGTTTTCATTGTGTTTTTCATAATTTTTAGGGGTTTTCACATTTTAAATTAATTTTAAGTATTTTTTTTGGATTATTATGGTTATAATGGTTGGTATGTATTTTGATGGGTTTTAGGTGTTTTTATTGTTTTTAGGTTTTTTATAATTGTTTTTGGTTTTAAGGGGTTTTTTTAGTATTTTTGGGTTTTAATGATTTAATATTTTTTTACATTTTAAGGGTATTAATAGTGTTTGAGTATTTGGTGGTTTTCATTTTTTTTAAGGGTTTATAGGGTTTTCATGGAATACAAGGGTTTCTGGTTTTTTTGGGTTTTAGGGTAATTTATGTTTTAATGGTTTTTTTATGGTTTTTATAATTTTTTTACATTATCAGGGATTTTTTTGGTATTTTTTAGTGTTTTTATGATTTTTATGGTTTTTATGAATTTTAAGGGTTTCAGGGTTTTTAGGGTTTTTTTTATTTTTATAACTTTTTATGCCTTTATGGTTTTAATGTGTTTTTAGCCTTTTAAGGTTTTATTAGGATTTTCAGGGCTTTTAGGGGTTTTTTGTTTAAAGGGATTTTAGGGATTTCATGGATTTTTTAGGTTTTTTAGGGATTTTTGGAATTTTTGGGGGTTTGGGGAGTTTTTAAGGTTTTAGGGTTTTTATAGGTTTTTTAGGGTTTTTGTTATTTTATACTTTTTTATGGGGCTTTAAAATTTTTGTTTTTTTAATGTTTTAGTGGGTTTTTAGGTTATTATGAGTTCTATGGGGTGTTATGGTTTTCAGTAGTTTTTATTATTTTTAGTGATATTAAGGGTTTTATGTTTTTTAGTTGGTTTTTGGTTTTTGTTTGTTTTCTGTTTTTTTGGTTTTAAGTGTATTTAAGATTTAAATTTTTTATATTGGTTTTTCGGGGTTTTAGAGTTTTTATGATTTATGGGTTTTTGGTAATTTTAATGTTTTTTATTATTTTTATGGGTTTTATGGATTTTTAGGTTATTAGGGATTTTAAGGTCTTCAATGGTTTTATTTTTTTATATGTTTTAAGTGTTTTTACCTTTTTAAAGGTTTATTATGGTTTTTTGGTGTTTTTAGGGTTGTTTTGTCTTTTGGTTTTTAGGGTTTTTATGATTTTTATGGGTTTTTTGGGATTTTAAGGGTTTTTTGGTTTTTTTGGGTCTTTGGGTTTTTTTGGGTTTTTATAATTTTTTATGTTTTTATAAGTTTTATGGGTTTTTAGAGTTTTTTTAGTGTTTCTAGGGGTTAAGAACTTTTTTAGAGCTTTTAGTGGGTTTTTAAGATGTTATGGGTTTTTAAGGATTTTAGGGGTATTTATTATTTTAAGGATTTTTACGATTCTTAGGGAATTCGTAGGGTTTTTTAAGGTTTTTAGGATTATAGGGGTTTAATTTTTTTATTTTTTTAGTTTTTTATAGCGATTTTTAGGGTTTTTATGTTTTTTTACGTTATTAGGGTTTTTTGTAATTTTAGTTTTTTATGGAATTTGATATATTTTAAGGTTTTTACAGGTTTTATAGTTATTTAGTTTTCTGATGGGTTTTATGTGATTTTATGTTTTTAATATTTTCATTTTGTTTTCATAGGTTTTTAGAGGTTTTTTTTATATTTTTGTAGTATTTTTTTTTATTTTTATGGTATTAAGGCTTTTGGGTTTTTTTTGTTTTTTGGGGTTTCTTTTTATGTTTTAATGGTTTTATGGATTTTTTTTTAAAAAAAAAATGGGGTTTGAGGGGTTTTATAGGTTTTAGTGGGTTTTACAAGTTTTAGGGGTTTTAAGGTTTATAGTGGTATTTGCGGTTTTTAGGTTTTTTTGTGTTTTTACTCTATTTTAAGGTGTTTTAGTGTTTTTAACATTTTTTGGAATTTTAGGCGTATTAATTGTTTTTATTTTTTTATGTTAATTTAGGGTTTTTATGGGTTTTTATGGTTTTTCTATATTTTTTATGGTTATATTGGGGATTGAGGTATTTTGAGATGTTTTTGGAGACTTTTAGTCTTTTTGGAATTTAAAGAGTTTTTTTATTTTTAATGGTTTCTTAGGGTTTTCAGGGTTTTTAACTATTTTACATTTTTGGGGAATTTAGGTATTTTTTACGTTTCTTATTCAGTTTTATGGTTTTTAGGGATTTTGAGGGGTTGTATATGTTTTTTTGGGTTTTAGTGTTTTTTCCGATTGTTTAATATTTTTATGTTTTTATGGGTTTTAAGGGTTTTTAGATTTTTCAAGGACTTATTAGGGGTTTTCATGGTTTTAGGGTTTTTTATGATTTAAGGTTTTTAGTGTGTTTTTAGAATTATTAGGGGTATTTTGGTGTTTTAGGTATTTAGAGTGTTTAGGGTTTTTGGGGTTCTAGGGTTTTTTGGGGTATTAGGGATTTTAATTTTTTAAGGATTTTTATGGCTTGTCATAGTGTTTTAATTTTATTAGGTGTTTAAAGGGGTTTTATATATTTTACTAGGGTTTTAGGGTTTTAGGGTTTTAGGGTTTTATGGTTTTTAGGGCTTTTATGGTTTTGGTGTTTAGGGTTTTTACGGGTTTTAGTTTTTTCATGATATTTTCAGGTTTTTAGGGGACCTAAGTGTTTTTAGATTTTTAAGTTAGTATTAGAGATTTTCTGAGTTCTAATGGGTTTTTATATTTTTAGGATTTTTTTTGGATATTTACGAGTATTTTGGTTTTTAGGATTTTGGAGGGTTTTAGGTTTTTTGGGGTTTAATTGGTTTTGTGTATTTTTATGGTGTTTTAGAGTTTTTTTGTGTTTATAGGTTTTTTAATGTTTTTATATTTTTTAATATTTTTTGGGGTGTAAAATGTTTTTATAGTTTTCAATGGGGTTTTAGAGTTTTTATGGATTTTAGGGGTTTTATGGTTAGGATTTGAAGGTTTTTTTAGTGTTTTTGGAATTTATGGGGTATTTAGGGTGAAAAAGGAACGAGGATAAGACTATCCCCCCAAACGTTTTTGAAAAAAATGGTTATAAGGAGGGTCTACAAGTACGAGAGTGTACATCACCCTTCAAATCAGAGTCCACATAAGGCATGAAAAAAATAAGGGGTAACAAAGGACCACAACGAGATTTTTTCCTCAATTTCCTTTTTGGAGAGTGCATCCGCCACCATGTTGTCCCCCCTATAGGCATCTGTGACACATATACTAGGATTTTGAGAGATTTTACTGAATTAAATCCATTGTGTTAGAAGTCTCCATGGGATAATCCTGGATTTTGTCTCGAGGGCGTCCACCGCAAACATCAAGTCATACTCAATCCAAAGCAAGTTCCACCTAAATTCGGTCATATAATTAACTACATTTATAATGGCCCATAACTCTACCTCATAAGCACATATTTCTGCAAAAAATTGGAAAAAATATCCTTTAACAAATCCTCTGTATGTATAGAAGACCCCCGCACACCCCGAGGGGCTGGGAGGAACCAATGCTACACCATCCACATTTACCATTATCCATAATGGAATTTGGGGAATCAATCAAATATATTTCAAAACTGATGGATTCTTACCCCTACCAGTAACCCCAAGTGAATGCAATAGTGTCATATCATTAACATCATTGGCCATCAGACATGTTTGAATATGGGACATTGTCTGGATTGCCTTGTGGATTGTCACCACTCCACCACAAAACAATAGAGGATAGTGATTAAAGGCCATGGAATTTAGAATATATTAAATATAGTGAATGGTCACCTCAATTCTTGCAAGAATAAAGTTGTGAACCTAGTCACATAATTTCAGCTTCACCAGGATACAGATGAACTCACATAGTGCCCCTTACATGCCACACTTGAAGCTAGAACATTACAGCAGGTAAGTCCACAACTCAGCAACAAACATATAGTGGAGGAAAACATGTGGGCCATTCTCCTTAGACTTCTTGTAGAAAAAATGTATAGGCATGGTGTCAACCATCCTACTTCAGCTGCTCTTGAAGTGGAAGCCTATTTCTATAGATTTTCCAAATCATCACATAATGAGTGGGTGGGATGAAATATGTTTGGAACTTTAACATCCAAGATGGAGAGACAATGCCTTGAAGGGATTTAAACCAGTATAAGTCAAGGGTATTAAACATAACAACCCTTAATATCATCTAAATTAGGGTATCATTGTCCATTAACACATATCGCTGTATTTTCAAAACAATATGATCAGGGAGACCCACAAGTAAATCACCACTTTTCTGTAAAAGGGTGGAATTAGACATGCCCCTCAACTCATGGAGATGTGTCATGACATCGAAAAGTGGTTGCTCAAACCATGGGATTTTACAATAATTAACAGTACAGTTCTTTTAAAAAAATTCATTTCGAATGAGAGATAATATCCCTATATGAGTATCTTATAACATTCCAACCCGATGAAGATAAATATATTATGAAGCCATCATAAATCCTACATGCAAACCTCTCAGTGAGAAAATCCCGGCCATTATCATGTGGGTTGAAAAACCTCTAGGTGAACATCCCAAGCATGGAATAATTAAATTTTCTAAGATACTTAATACCAAGCCCACCCATATCAACAGGTGTTGTACAATGCGTACAGGCCAAAAATTTCATCATCCTTTCACTGATGCATCTCGTTTAGAAAAAATTATGATCCTTGCTTTCAATCATTTCACAAGGCTGTCTTACCATATTTATATAGAAAAGCATGGACATACATGGAGGTGATGACTAAATTAATCAGGCGTACTCTTCCAGCTTGGGAGAGTCCCTTGACCTTCCATTTGGCTAGCTGCTAA
This sequence comes from Viscum album, assembly GCA_963277665.1. NCBI lineage: Eukaryota > Viridiplantae > Streptophyta > Magnoliopsida > Santalales > Viscaceae > Viscum > Viscum album. The sequence goes on along the minus strand of OY728157.1, from coordinate 230,815,984 downwards.
GTAATTTTAGATGATATTCCATCTAAATAGAAGTTTTTTTCTTCCCCCAGATAATAGGGACACCCATTTAGATGAAGGGTAGTGAGCCTCTCTTCACTCCATGTATGCTAGAAATTCATAGCTTCCTTAAGGGGGAGACTCCATTGTTGAAGAAAATTGAGGATTTATTCTAGCTGATGGTTTTCCCAATATCACTCTCATAATGGAAAAGGATCATCTTAATTTAGGATAATGTTTTCTTATTAGTTTTCCCAAATAGATTATTTCCATCAGCATAGAGGAGGTGGGAGGGAACAATAAGGTCCCTCCCAACCATAATTGGTGAGTAGAGTCTAGCCTAGACTAGGAAAATAATACACTAACTCCTATAGTTCTCAACAATTTCATAAAGAAATCCAACGAGAGGATCCCCATTCCCGACACCATGGGAGTATTGTATAAACCCTTTGGGGAGCCATTGATAAGAACATAAATTCTGGAACTGTTAATAATAGTATTAATCAGTTTGATAAAATTTATAGAGAAAACATACTTACCAGGAACATTGAAGTTGAATCTCCACATTATGGTGTAAAACAATTTCAATATATCATGTTTCAGATCAAAACTCTCATGATTCGTTTTCTTCTTCACAGTGTTCATACCATCCGAGGATGTGAAAATACATGTTTGAATGCTTCTCCTAAGAATAAACCCAAATTGGTTTGGAGTGATAATGTCCCTTAGAATCATACCCAACCTGATGACCAGAATTGTAATTATAATATTCATAATTTTGTTCCCCATGGAAACCATCCATAAATCACCAATCTCAATGGCATTTTCTTTCTTCGGGAATAGAGATTAAAAATTAGAATTTGTGCCATGTGGAATTGACCCATAGAGGAATAGTTCCTTAACAACATTGGTAGAATCCACATGAAAAATGTTCCAATAAAATATAAAGAACTTATTTATAAGACCATATGATCCCATTGCACTATCCATGTTCAATGAGAAATGTGCAGACTTAACATCCACCTCAAAGGGGGAAACTATTAAATCCTTATTCTGATGTTCAACAATGAAATGTGCTATGGAGTCCAAAAGAGTGAAGGAATAAACACCAACATCCATGTATATTCCTTAATATTATTCCAGCACATCCTTAAAAATATCTTCCATTGAAGTGAAGGTGGAACTCTCAACCCAGATAGCATTCAGATTATTATTAACTCGTTTCTCTCTGTAAAGGAGATGAAAAAACATAGAGTTTTCATCCTCATCCTGTAGACATTTAACGTTGAACTGATAATTTGGAAACCTATCTTTAAGGTTCATTAAATTATCTAGCATGGAATGCAGTTTTTTCTCCTCCTGTGAAGGTGTATGTTGTTGTTGCTTCGCAATTTGGAAAGTGGCTAGCTGAGATTTAGCATCCTTGATGTCATCTTCAACCTTGAAAAAGAATTCATGGTCCATTCTTTCAGGAGGAATTTGACTTCCCTGAGCTTAGAGACCACAAAAATTTGGGGTCTTCTAACAAAGGTATTGTTCCAACCTTCGATAGCCTCTTCCCTTCACCAAGGAATTATGAACCAAGAATTATTAAATTTGAATTCATGGGAAAATACCTGGTATTACCCCTCCCTTATCTTGACAACAAAGGGATTGTGGTCCGAATTAAACTTTGGAAGAGTGAACCCAGAGATAGCCATGGAGGAACTCCTATCGATGATTTAGGAGAAACACATGTCTAGCTTACTGGCTTGTCTACCATTAATAGTGTACCTTCCCCATGTTAAGGTTTCTCTAGCAATGGACATTTTAGAAAGGTCACATTGATCTAGGCATGAAGCAAATTCCTCTGCTGCAGTATGAGAGAAGTTAGGGGAAACCTTTTCCTCAAGACTCTGGACAGTATTGAAGTCACCAATGACAATCCAATTATTGGAAATAGACTCATTTATCTGAACCAACTCCCTCCAGAGATCCCTTCTTCTAATGTATGAATAGGATGCATACATAAATGAAAGTGTTAGGTTAGAAACATGGAATCAGATGGTAAGGTACATCAATTGAGGGCCTCCTTCAACAAAAATAACATGAACATCATTGTTCTTCATAACCCAAAAGGTTTCCATACTAGTATCCTCAATACTAAAAGAAATAGGGGAGTAACCAAGGGTGTTCCAATTAAACCCATTCTAGTTTTCAAACTTAATCATGGGTTTAACTAACCTAGTTAACATTGTCCTGTGAGAAAAAAAGTGCCGAAGAGTTGTAGCCGTGGGTATATTCTCGAACCCTTGTAAATTCCCAAACATTATCTTCTTTGAGGAATGGTTTTGTTAAAGGTGGAGGAGGGAGTTTTTCCCTTCCCCTTACCTTTCTTCTTGGGGTTTCTAGTGGACTACTTTGAAGGTTCTGCAGCAAAATATTTCTCCATAAACTTTAGCTTTTCATCAGGCTGATCTTTGGAATTATGACTAATGGCATGACCATCATCTTCTTGGGCCTGAGAATCCTCATCCATGACACATTAAAAGACCCCACTCAGTGTGTTAAATTTATTTATGGTGAAGATGGATTCTTTTAGAGGAACTCTAGTCGATTTTCATGCAGTCATGTATTAGGAAACCATCATGTAAGAGTTAGTACTCAGGACCATCCCAGATGGGACCCCAGGCATGTCATCCTTGTGTGCAAGGTGGATGAAAACTGGTGTGACTAAGACAATAGTGAATGGGCCTTCAGTTGTACCCCGCAAAAAAGATGGTGAATCATCATCCATAGTTCCCTTCAGTCTAGTAGGTGGGTCTCGAATGCCACAACGATCATGTCTTGGAGAGGCTGAGGCCAATGTAGTAGGTAAGACCATGCGCACATGAGGTGAGGAGACCTGAACCTACTCTTGCAATCCATTCACCTCATCTAAAATGGATGTGGGGGGGGATATCAAATAACTATTTGGGGAAGTCTATAAAGATATTAAGAGGTTTCGCAGGGTCCATGAATTTAGAGGCACCAAGAGTAGGGAGATAAGAAACCAGATCAACATTACATCTGGTTTCCTCAACCACATTTGAGGAAGTAGGAACAGGAACCAAAGGCAGAAAGTCCACTACAGCTCAGGGATGCATCCCTCTAGTCCATTAACTACACTCTTAGATGTTAAGGGGAGTGGGGCTCAATGGACCTAGAGATTGTTTTACGTACCCCATAGTTCTTCCTATAAAGATTTGATTGATGTCCGTGAAGGTTATATAGAGAAAAGTTCTTTGATCTCTTGTATTCAGAGAGAGTATGGAAAATTAATTATATGTATGAAATAATTTGGGACTTCTTTCATAATTAATTTCCAGGGTGATATTGTCCTCAAGGGTATTTAAAATGACCTCCTCAACCAGGGTGCTCTCCATATCAGATTCACTAAACACCCTTGCAAAGATCACATACCTCGGTTTTTCCATCTCCTAATCAATTCAAACGAGGAAGCCAACCGAAGAGGCAATGTCTCATAGGATTCAAGGATCCTAGTGGATCCTGTTTAATTTAAAAATCTGAATCCTTAACTATGAAAAGGTGTTTTCACACTGAAAGGGTCAAAATTATGGTCCCAGTCCTAGATCTGGTGAATACCTGGCTTATGATTGAGGGATCCAATGCTCCAGGCCCTCATTTTAGAGTCATCATAAGGGAATATGATGTGATTAAATCCCCATACAATTAATATCATATTCAATTTAGTGAACCCCAAAATGTTAGCAATGCACTTGTTCAAGTCACCACTTTTACATAGCCTCTCCGCTTTTGGGAAAATCACCCTTGCAATAATGGAGAAATGACATAAACTATCCCGCTCCTCTATCACCTCCCGATTTTTTGAAACATGTGCGACAAGACCTTTCCTTGTCACATGACCCGAGGAGGGAGCAGTAAAATCCATTATGGTAAGAGATGATACTAATTTAACCACATCTGCAATGTTATTACTAGGTCTCGATGCATCTGGAGTCTCCGAAGGGACATCACGCCTCACCTTGCTAGATCTGCATTGTTTAAAAATATCATTCCTCCCGACAAGGTCCAGTTGAACTAATGGAAGATCTCTATTATTTCCATAAAAAGTGGGCATGAACTGGGGTCGTACATGATCCTCGCCATCGTTGGGTTCTCTTTCTCTATCTCCTTCATATCTTTAACGTTTTTAGGGGATTTAAATGTTTTTTGGTTTTAATGGGTTTCTTAGTATTTTTTCAGTTTTTTTGGTTATTTTATCATTATATGTATTTTTATATATTTTTTAGGGTTTTAATATTTTTATGGGTTCTAGGGATTTTGAGAGGCCTAAGGGTTTTTAAGGATTTTGTGTTTTTAGGGTTTTTAGTTTATTTTTTGTGTTTTTATTGTTATTTAGAGCATTAATGTTTTAGGGGTTTTTTTATATTTTTTAGTGGTTTTGGGGTTGTTATGGATTTTTAGGGTTTTTTTATGTTATTTGTTGTCTTTAGGGGTTTTATGGTCATTTTATTTTTTTGATACAATTTAGGTTTTTTTGGAGATTTTTATGTTTTTCGGTTTTTAATGTTTCCTTGGTCTTTTTTGGGTTTTTAGGGTTTTTTATATTTTTTGGGATTTTTAGTATTTTTAAGGTTAATAGGTTTTTTAGGGTTTTTGAGGGGGTTTAGGGTTTTTAGGATTTTTTTTGGTTTTTATGGGATTTAATTGTTTTTTAGGTTTTCAAGGTTTTATTATGGTTATTTTGTTTTTTGGGATTTTTATGATTTTAGGGAATTTTGGGGATTTTTTAGTATTTTTATTTATTATTAGGGAGATTAAGGTTTTTGATTGTTTTTAATAGTTTTACGGGATATAGGCTATTCTAGGTTTTTAGTGATATTTAGGTTTGTAGGGGTTTTATGGGTTTCTAGTTTTTTATGTTTTTCTTAAGGGTTTTCAGGGGTTTTATGGTTTTTTATGTTTTAGTTATTTCTATGTATTTTTTATGATTATTGTAGAGTTTTGGTGTTTTGGGGGATTAGATGAGATTTGGGGGTTTTTAGGGTTTTCATGGTTTTTTTTCGGGGGGGGGGGGGTAGGTTTTTTTATATTTTTTTATCATTTTAAGTGGTTTTAGAGTTTTTTTTAACATTTTTAGGGGTTTAATGGGTTTTAGTGTTTTTAGTGGTTGTTAGGGTTTTATAAATCTCAAGGGTTATTTAATGTTTTCAAGGGTTTTATTGTTTTTATGGATTTTATGAGTTTTTTAGGATTTTTTCTGTTTTTTATGTCTTTAGCTATACTAAGTGTTTTACATTTTTTAGGGTTTTTAGGGGATTTAGGATTTTCCGTAGTTTTACGATTTTGTACGTTTTTATGTATTTTTAGGGATTTACTATAATTTTTATATTTTTTAATGTTTTTAAATATTTAGAGGGGATTAATTATTTTTAGGGTTTTTATTGTTTTTGGGGATTTCAGGTTTTTTTTAGTTTTATGAGATTTTAATGTCTTTTAGAGTTTTTTTAGATTTTTATGGGTTTAAATTGATTTTAGAAATTGATTAGTTTTTAGTGTTTTTATTGGTTTTATGGTTTTTAAGGTTTTAGTTGATTTTATGGTTTTTAGGGGTTTTATGCATTTTAGGATATTTCTAGGGGTGTTTAGGGTTTTTTCAATTTAGGGTTTTTTGGTATTTTTAGTTTTTTTGGGTTTTTAAGCGTTTCTTTGGATTTTCATGGGGTTTTAAGGATCTTTTATGTTTTTTTGCAATTTTTAGGGATTTTTAGTATTTTTAATTTTTTTTAGGGTTTTTAAGTATTTTGAGGTTTTTAGAGTTTTTAGGGGATTTGAGATTTATTTAGGGTTTTTAGTGGTTTTTGGATTCTATGTATTTTTGGGTATTTTTTATAATTTTTATGGTATTTTTGGATTTTTTGGATTTTGATAAATTTTAGGGTTTTTAGAGAGTTTATCATTTTTTTGGGTTTTTAGGGGTTTCATGTGTATTCAAGTTTTCAATGTTTTCTAATGGATATTCAGGGTTTTTGGTGTTTTTTACATTTTTTGGTAATTTTAGAGATTATTGAGTACTTTTTTGTACTTAAGGAGTTTTAGGGGTTTTCATATTTTTTGGATTTTTTAGGGTTTAGGGTTTTTAGAATTTTAGGTTTTTATATGTTTTATTTATTATAATATATTTATGGATTTATTATGGTTTTTAGGGATTTTAGGGATTTTAGGGTTTTTTAAATTTTATTGGGATTTTAGGGATTTTTCATGATTTTTACTATTTTTAGTTTTTTATGGATTTTAAGGGTTTTGGTGTTTTTAATGGTTTTTAGGGTTTATAGGTTTTCTATGATTTTTATAATTTTTATGTGTTTTAGAGGTTTCATGTTTTTTTTTGTTTTTATGGTTTTATTAGGGGTTTTCATGGTTTTTATGGTTTTATATGTTTTAGGTAATTTTAGAGATTTTTTAGGATTATTATTATTATTATGAGTTTTTAGGGATTTTGATGAGAGTTATAATTTTTTGGATTTTATGGTTATTTTTTATTTTTTGGGTTTTTTAGCTTTTTTATTATTTTAAGGAATTTATAAGTTTTAACATTTTAGGGGTTTAAAGGGTTTTGGAGGTTTTTAGTGGTTTTTTAGTGTATTTATGTGTTTTTAGGGTTTTTACGTTTTTTGGGTTTTATGTTTTGTAGTGGTTTTATGGTTTTTAGGGGATTTAGGGTCATTTTTGGGTTTTTAACAACTTTAAATTTTTTTGGGTTTTAAAGTGTTTTTAGGTTTTCAAGGGTTTTGATGGTTTTTTGGGTTAAATATTATTTTTGGTATTTTAGGCATTTTGAATGATTTTTATGGTTTTTTAGGATTTTTTGGGATTTTGATGGGTTTTAGAGTCTTTAGGGTTTTAAACATTTTTTAGGTTTTAAGGGGTTTTAGGTGCTTATATCTTTTTATTGTTTTCCTAAGGGTATTCAAGGTTTTTAAAGGTTTTTACGTTTTTCATAATTTTTTGTGATTTTTTAGGATTTTTATTTGTTTTTAGGGTTTTTGTGGATTTTAAGGTTTGGGAGGTTTTATAGTTATTTTGGGGTTTAGGGGTTTTTTGTGTTTTTTATTCATTTAATAGTTTTTTGTGTTTTTTAAATTTTTAGGTGATTAAATGGTTTTTATAGTTTTTAGTGGTTTTTAGGGTTTTATGGATTTTTAAGGTTTTTAGTGGGTTTATTGATTTTATGTGTTTTTAGGGGTTTGAATGTCTTTTAGGGTTTTTAATATTTTTAGTATTTTTAGGTATTTAGGGGTATTTAGTGTTTTTAAGTGTTTTTATGTTATAAGGTTTTCTTATGTTTCTTCATGGTTTTTAGGGGTTTTTTTGTTTTTATGGGCTTTTAGGTATTTTTTTGAATTTTTATAGGTTTAAAGGTTTTTGGAGATTTTTGAGGGATTTTAGGGTTTTTCAGTTTTTATCAATTTTTAGTTTTTTTGGGGGTCTTATCTATTTTTATGATTTTATGGTTTTCATAGGTATTTTTAGGGTTTTTATTTTTCTAGGGGTTTTTTTGAGTCTTTTAGGGATTTAATGGTTTTTAGAGATTTGTAATATTTTTAAGAGTTTAATGGGTTTTAATAGTATTTAGTGGGCTTTAAGAGTTTTTATTGGTTTTAGGGTTTTTAATTTTTTTTATGGGTTTTATGTTTTTTAGATTTCTTGTAGTTTTTAGAGTTTTTAGAGTTATGATGTTTTTATTGGTTTTATGTGTTTTTTTATTTTTTTAGTTTTTAGGGGTTTTCGGGGTTTTAGGGTATTTTACTTTTTGGGGATCTTAAGGGATTTTTATGATTTTTATAGTTTTTTTGGATTTATATGGATTGTGAGGGGTTTTAGGTCTTTAGTGTTTTTAGGATTTTAAACATTTTTTAGGTTTTTAGGGGTTTTAGGTGTCTTCATTTTTTATGGTATTCTTAAGGTTTTTCTTGTTTTTTTTTAGTTTTTTTAAAAATTTATGGATTTTTAGGAATATTTTTTTGTATTTTTATATTTTTTAGGGTTTTGTGGTATTTTTAATTAAGTTAAGAGATTTTAGGGATTTTTATTGTTGTTCTCGTTTTGGGGGTTTTCATGGGTTTTATGTGTTTTTTTTGTTTTCATGTTTTTCTATGAAATTTTATTGGGTTTTTATGTTTTTATATATTTTATGATTTTGATGGTTTTTACAATCTCAAGGTATTTTGAAGGTTTTTATGGTTTTATGTTTTTATGGTTTTTTGGGTTTTTTATGTTTTTTCTTGAGTTCATAAGGTTTTTATGTTTTTTTAGAGTATTTAATGTTTTTGGTGTGTAAATTTTTTTTAGAGTTTTTAGTGGGGTGTTATGGGTTTTATAGGTCTTTAGGGGTTTTAAATGATCATATGGGTTTTTATAGTTTTTAGGTGTTTTGGGGTATTTTTAGTTTTTTTTATTGTTTTTAGGTTTTTAGTAATTTTTAATGTTTTTAGGTTATTATACTTTTCTTATGGTTTTTAGGGTTTTTATGTTGTTGGGGGTCTTTTTGGATTTTTAGGAATTTTTTGTTGTTTTGGGTTTTTAGGGATTTTGGGGGTTTTTAGGTTTTTAGGTTTTTAGGTTATTTATTATTTTTTAGGGGTTTTAGAATTTTTTAGGGTTATTAGGTGTTTTATGTGTTTTTAGGATTTAAGGTTTTCTTTTAGGTTTTATGATTTTTAGGGTTTTTTACGTTTTAGGTATTTTTAGGATATTTATGGGTTTTTAGGGTTTTATGGATTTAGAAGGGATCTAGGGTTATTTATGGTGTTTTTTGGTTTCAATGGTTTATTTAGTTTTGGTATGTTTTTGAGTTTTTTATGGATTAAAAGGTTTTTTAGATTTTTAATGTTTTTAGTGTTTAAATGGGTTTTAGATAATTATTGTTATGAATATTATAATAGGTGGTTGAGGCTAAAATTACATTAAACAGACACACCACACACATAGGCTAAAAAAGAAAACCATATCCCCCCAAGGGATAGCCCACCCATTATGCCATATTTATTTAGTACATGGCTCGAAGGCCCTATAGACAGGAATCTCATTATCTGCCCCAAAGTACCAAAAACTAGCCCAAAGGCCCAGAGCAGCATTATGCCGACATCATACTCCCTAGGTCATCAGGCATGATTCATGCCTGTTTTAATGCCTTCCTGTGTAATGCCTATGTCTCCAACAACCTATGTTATTCATGCATCACTATCTACATACGTCATTTCTATATTCACACTTTTTGATATCTTAGTTTCTTTTAAACACCTTTAGTGTTTTTTTATTTTTAAGGATTTCTTAGGGATTTTTGGGTATTTTGTGTTTTTTACATTTTTAGATACTTTTGGGAGTTTTTAGGAATTATATGGGTTTTTTTGTGTTTTTAGGGAATTTTAACGGTTTTATGGGTTTTATATTTTTATTTTTTAGTGGTGTTTACTATTTCAATGATATTTTAAGGGTCTTTTATGATTTTGGGGGGTTTTAGAGTTTTTAATATTTTGGGGGTTTTAAGGTGTTCTTAGTGGTTTTAAAGGATTTTTGTGTTTTTTAAAATTAAAAGGATTTTAGGGTTTTAGAGTAATTTTATGGTTTTTACAATTATTAGTAAATTTCAGGGTTTTTTGGGTTTTTAGTGTTTTTATCATTTATTGGGGTTTTAGTCATTTTTAGGTCTTTAAGGTTTTCTTAGGTTTTTAAATGTTTTTATGTTTTGAAATATTTGATTTATTTTTATTTTTTTTCCATTTTTAGGGTTTTAGGGATTTTGATGGGTTTTAGGGTTTTTTAATGTATTTAGTATTTTATGGTTTTTTTGTGATTTAGGGTTTTTATGGTTTTATAGTGTTTTTATGTTTTTGAAATGTTTTTTTAACATTTTTAGTTTCTTAAAATTGTTTTAGAGTTTTATTTTATATTTGTTTTATGGATTTTAGGGGTTTTATGGTTTTAAGGGTTTTTTGTTATTAGGTCCTTTTAAGGGTTTTAGCATTTCTATATTTTTAGGGGTTTAATTTTTTTTAGGTTTTTAAGGTTCACATAGGGATTTTTAGGGTTTTTAGGATTTTTTAGGTTTTTAGCGATTTTTATGTTTTTTGTATTTCTTTAGGTTTTTAGTGATTTTGGTGGGATTTGGGGTTTTTATGTTTTTTACAATTTTTAGGGGTTTTAGAATTTTCTAGGATTTTTATGAGTTCTATTTTTGTAGCAATTTACCATTTTCATAGGGTTTTTAGTGTTTTTTGGGTTTTTCGATTTTAGAGATTTTTCATATTTTTCAGATTTCATGTTTTCTCAAGGATTTTAGGGATTTTTATTGGTTTTAGTTTTCTTTGGGATTTTCTTTTTTTATTGGTTTTTTATGGGTTTTTTAGTTTTTTAGTGTTTTTATAGTGTTTAGATTTTTTTTAAATGTTTTTTGGGGTTTAATATATTATTATAGATTTTAGTGGTTTTTAGGGGTTTGGGGATTTTTTATGTTTTATGGGTTTTATGGGTTACATGGGATTTTAGTGTTTTTAAGGTATTCTTAGGGTTTTGAGAGTTTTGAAGTGTTTCATGGGTTTTAGGTTTTTTTAGGTTTTTATGTTTCTCTTAGGGGTTTTCAGAGTTTTTTACGTTTTTACATATTTTTATGGGTTTTTTAGGATTTTAATATTTTTTAGGTTTTTAGGGATTTTTATGGGTTTTAGGGTTTTGTAGGTCTTTTACTATTTTATAGTTTATTTAGTGTTTTTATGTATTTTTAGTGTTTTAAGTGCTTTTAGTTATTTATATTTTTCTTGGGGTTTTTTCATGGATTTTATGGTTTTTTATGTTTTTTGAATATTTTAGAGATTTTTTAAATATTTTTAGGGTTTTTAGGGATTTTATATTTTCTGATGGTTTCTAGTGGATTTTAAATTCTTATGAGTCTTTATGGGTTTTTATGTATTTTATGGGTTTTATGGTTTTAAGGGATTTTAGGTGTTTTAGGGTTTTTTTGGATTTTTTGGACTTTTATATATTTCTTTGTTTTTATGGGTTTTAAGTGTTTTCAGGTATTAAAGGGGTTTTAAGGTTGTTTTAGGGTTTTTAGGTTTTTTTATTTTATGGATCATTATGGATTTTTTAGGATTTCTATGGGGATTTAGGGGTATTGGGTCATGAAAATTTAAAAAATGGAAATAAAATACTCACAGGGATTTGAAAAACTGAGGGAAATGAATTGGATGAATAATTGAAGAAGAATAGTTGAGGAAACCAAAATTTAGGAAAAGTAAAGAAGATGTTCAATTAAGCAAATCTCCTTTGCGGATCGCTGCTTCACATGGTAGTCTGTGGTTTCGTGAAGCATCGGAAAACTTACCAGTTTAAAGGATTAAATTGATGGCGTTGGTCTGATGAAAATAAAATTGTTTGTGGGAAGGATGTGGAGAAATCGACCCCGCATACGATCCCCCATGAACTCAAATGGTTCACGGTCGAGGCATAGCTAGAGGCTTCCTATGAATGAAAAAAAGTTGTTCACAGGAATGAGCTGGTAATCCTCACCATTGTGGATGAAGACCCCATGCCCCCAATGACCGAGTCATCCGTGGATAGAGTTTCTTCCATGGGTCTCCTCGAAAGACACTTTGCAGACCAAACTTCTTGTTCTTCTCCCTCTCTATTAAAGTAACTTGAGGGGGACTAAAGGGGATGTCCTTTTTTTGGGAGGACTTGAGCTATCAAAGGAATGGAAGAATAGAGCACCGCAAAATACAGACTCTTTCAACGATTCCCTACAGGTATTACCTTCCACATAACATTAAATAAGGAAATAAAATACTAATTGGAAGACCATGAACCTAGCTTTCTTCATGGATAAATTTCCCACAAAGTACAGAACTAATGCCTCTTCTTCAATCTGGAATCCCGCATATCCATACTTAATGCGTGTGGAACCATTCACCGTGTAGAAAATCACTACACTGATGGATCCCAACCCCATGTAGCATCATGCTACGTGGAAGGAACTCAACACCGTGTAGTGAAATGCTATGTGGAAAGATCAGGGTTCCGCATAGAAAAACACTATGAGGAAAATATTCAGGTCCATGTATCATGATGGTATGTGGATGGTCCCTTCACCTACAAAGCAACATGCTATTCCGGGGAAACCCCATCCCACATAAAGAAATAGTACACGTAATGGGGTATTCTTGGGTGTTCCACCCTTTGTCTTTAATACTTTCCTTATATTTACATCGCATTATCCATATCCCCTATATTAACCTATCTAATGGAACTAGGCCAAATACTTTTAAAAATCCATCAGACTCATATGATAAAACCATCAGGCGCATCAGTGCACCTTTCTGATATTACATACCCATGGTAAGCGGAGTCACCTGGGTAATTCTCATAATACGGCGGACCCCCAAAATGTCCATAAGTTTACATTCCCATGGTAATGAGGGTTTTGACCTTAGGATAATCACATTTACCTTCTCATTCTAGGGATTTAGTATAATAAATTGCATTTCCCTTCAAAGAGGGACTATGATAAATAAGGGAAAATAACACATTATTTCCCCTTTTAACAAGGAATCATGCTCCTGCCCTTTCCCAAAATCAACCTCAGGGAACTCCATCTAAGGAAATCCCTTAGCCTCTCTTTGCATAAATGTCATATCCCCAGCCTCTCTCCCTATCATCCTCCTTAATTTCCACTTGTATATAAGGGAAAGTGCATGATTTACCAGATCTACCACTTCCTCTTGTTTCTCACCATGAGCATGACTCATGTGGTATTATAAATTAGTGGTAGTCATGGAATCTACATGATTCACCTACCAGTTGAACTAAAATAACCCTAATTACTACTCTAACTAGGATATGTAGGATACTTGTCTAAGGTCCGAGCTTGAATGGGACTTCCAGATAGATTTGATTCCCAACCAAAGGTAAATGGGCCTATTATTCAGTGTAATCCCCAATTATGTCCCATCAAATGGTCTTCTTCAACATGTAAGTCCCAGCTTTACAAACTATGTGGGTTCTGATTCCTCTCATGATGATACATAAGAGTCCCAATTTATGGGTTCGATACCAACATTGAAATAATTCTCATCCCCCATGGATGACGATAAACATCAGAGATCCTTGCAATATGGCTCAAAACCATCATTTATTTACTAAATGACTAAGGACTTACGGATTTGTATGTAAGAGGGTAACATTGATGAATAGACTTAGATACATATACATATCTTAATTAATAGAGAAATTCATATACATATAGATAATACTAAACCAATGTGTATTCACGATTGATCTTACCCATAGGTAGTCCACAAACACATGCTTGGTAATGAACCAAGGATTAACAAACATATAAACATAGATGAATTCTATAAGAGAGTTTGGGAATAAGTAATAGTTCCCACTAAAAGGGTTTGATGAGCCAGATTTCCCATCCTCTTGACCAATGTGAGTTCTAAAGTGTTGTTCTCCAAACCATCCAATGAATGTCTTCCTTTGTAAATCCAGACCAATAATCATGGATGTGAGAGTCCTTGGGTGTTTCTAGATCAATGAAAAAACTTCTTGTAGACCATACGAGGATGTTGTTACCAACATGGCCCGATTTCACATAAACTTATCCCCCTGTAATCACTCATTTGGAACACTTAAATTTTGAACCTCCTCCATAAGATAAAAAAATGATATACTTCCCAGTACTCATCAGGAAATTTTCATTCTTGGCTATGACTCACTTTCAGGTGGAAACAAAAATTGTGAACCTGATGTGAATCCCTAACCATAGTAGAGGTATTACCCCACCAAAGCCCCTTTCACATACCATATGAAAGTGGTCCATGAAATATCATCAATTTCTCATATTATTATGAGATCCTACTTTAAATGGATTATAGACTTTACTTTTATCATATATTGTAGGTCTACTAGGCTACCTTTAAACTAATGGAATCCTTAATGTTCTCATAGGCATGCATGTTGACTAACACACCGGTTGAGTCTTCCAAAAATCAGAGGACCCTATCACCCAACCAGTATCTCCAATGTTGGGTTTTTAATGCATTCATCCAAGAGTACCACTAGAATGGTACTCTCCCCATAATGGAAATTGCAAGAAATACCCTCTAATCAGTGAAATCTCACAAGATTCCTCTTCAACATTGGTCGACATTCCATAACAGGGCATCCCCACTAGTCATCTCTAATCATTTTGGGAGCCTATATTCCGAATGTGACAATAAGCACCTCCCTTATCTTAGTGAGGTAGATGAATTTCTCACTGATGGATTCATCCCTACTGCATAGGATCCCTGCTCAAGGGCCCCTACCGGAAGATGTCAGCACCAACACCATGCGAACTAGTATCCTCATTCTGAAGTGGATTCCACACCGAGGGATCCTACTGATGTTCAATGAACATAGGTCCCTCAGGATTCCCTCCATTGGCAACAGACATATAATCAGGAGCAGGTCATCACCATGGTTCCTAAGGAAGAGATCTGCCAAACAAATATGATGACATACTAAGGACATACATAATGTCCCACCCACTCTTCCAAATACCCCCACATAAATATGGTGACACATTACGAGTAAGAAACATTTCATTTTAATTATCTTTAGTATCACCGCACAAATATGTTGAAAAAATATAGGCATATGAATATCCTTATTGATGCGCAAGAACCCATCATCCAAATATGATGGAAAACTATAGGCATATGCATATCCCATCAAATTAATATGAATTCCACCAGTAAAGTATGGTGGAAATTGAGTATGGTCAGAGTCAAATATCTGATCCCTCATACCAAGCCCATCAGTTAAATACAATAGCTATCAAGTACAATGAGATGGAAGTTCATATGAATGCACATTAATACCATGAGAAAAATACAATGAGAAAAGATCAAATGCAAATCCCTTCATGGAAATATGAAGCTATTTATCTAAATAGGATGTTAATTTGAGAAAATAGCTGGTGTATCCAGGACATAAATCATGTGCAGAATCATTCCTCTAAAATGACATAGGATAACTGCTAGTACCCACTAGAAAATTATAGAGGACCAAGGTAGGCACAAACTCCTACTTTGAAATCATAATGGGAATATATTCCTATTCCATCCAAAGAGGTATATCCACAAATATCATAAATTATGGAGAATCAGACATCAATTCTTGATCATATCCTACAATCCTATCAAGACGTAATCGCATCCGCAACAATAGAAAGGATTCGAGCCCACAACCTCATCTCCCCAATTGGGGTGACTCATCCACAAAATAAGGAAGTCATTCTAGATCAAATCATCATCTCTTATCTATTCTATGAGGGTCTATTTCCATATTCTGCAATATAAGGAAAACTAGATTGGAAAAAAACAGGTGTTCTAACTAGGGGACACCAGTCCACCACAATGGTTTCTCCAAGGAATCCATATATCTCTTTCAGAACTCAATATTATCATCGAAATATCCCGTAGACATCTTAGGACCCAACCAAATAGGAAACTGAATATGAAGGTTGTTATCGACAGTAGGCATCCCCAATTTCCCGTAACCGAGTTCCAAAAAATGAAATGAACCAAAGGAAATTGGAAAATGAAGAGAACATTCATGATCCTGCTATGTAGGAAGCTGGAGTTCTTGATTCCATCAAGAATGTATCAATAGAGGCTCAAGATCCTTTCAACCCATTACAAAATTATTAGAGAGGTAGTAGCAGTTGTGAAATTTCTCCCTACAATATTGTTACCAGTGGTTCTGAAGGTCCTCCTTAGAGAACCCATGGGGGCTTACCTCATGGGAAAGAAAAATTTATCATGAGAACTTATCTCCTAATGAGTTTCATGGTATCCCTCAACCTAACCAAAATACCAAAATTCCAGAAGGTACTCCCCTTGCTATCATCCGCCCTGATGGGGCTCCCCAGGGTATACACAAAAAAAATTCTTCATACAGTGAGATGTCAATCTATGGTGGTATTCTTCTCCATGATAGAAGTCACCGTGAATGCCATCCCAATAGTGGCATCAAGAAATGAGAAGGTAATACACTTTTTATAGACCATCTCAGGGGTCGTCCCTAGGATGCATACTGATGATATTCTCCCTATATCTAGAAATCCAGCTATGATGGTAGTCCATTTCATGATAGCTTCCATCGTAAAGGCCCTCCCCATAGTGACATCAAGAAGTAGAAAGGTACTCCCATTACTTTAGTCAAACCTAAATGTCCTCCCTATGGTATACATCTTAAAATTTCTCCCTGCGGTCAGACACTAATCCACGATGGTAGTCCTCTCCACAACTTCATCAGCCATGAAGGCCCTCCCTGTAGTCAACAATCACACCCATAAGAAGTTCATCCCCTCACAGAACCATACATGATAAAGCCCTCAAATTCTAAGTCAAATGGAAATATAGAGTCAGACATGTTAGATACTCTGTCTATGAAAAAAGACATCATTTCTTAGTCCGAATACGGTCTGGGAAAACCCTCAACTTCTAATCCACCCTTGTACCATTAATATCTTTATTAGACTCGTAATTTCCCATTGCTAACAGTTACATAATTAAGAATCATCCAAGTTGGTTAGATAAATCAGAAGTGTATCTAGAAAATGAGTTGAAGGATATATTTCTAATGACAATAAAATTATCCAGGGATGATATAATGGTTATGTTTTGTCCCACATCCACTTCTGAATTCGACATACCATCTTTTCAGAAGGATGTATGCATAACATTCCTCTCAATATCTAGAAAAATATCCACCAGTTGAAAGAAAAATATTTTCCCAATGATGGGTATACAGACCATGCTAATATATTGGGAGAGATTCATCAAAAAAATTACCTAAATCCCTTCCATCTTCATGGAGGCAACAATCAGAGTGGTGAAATAATGATCTTGAACCGATCTTCCCCCACACGCTACACATGTGGTGTTACCTTATCAGCAACGCACCGTCTAGTCTTCATATCCATGTTTGGACAGATCATTTATCATTTCACTTCACCCACATCCCATCCAACAGAACCCCTTGGAAATGAAATCATGTAATTTCATTATCCCAAGATGGCAGTAAAATAAAATCCTTTTTAGGAATGTCAACATTCTCGACAAGAACCGGCCTTAACTAAGTCTCAAAAGCATCAAGCCCAATTAGAAAATTCCATTAAAAAATTATTGAATTAGGTGACCAAGAAACTTTAACAAGCTTCTCACCTAAGGTAAGTCCATTATCAAGAAATTATCATTTCCCCAGAAACAAATAATTCATCTATAAACCTAGAATCATATCCATCTCACCCTCGAATGAGAATGATCAAGATCAAGAATGTGGTAATTGCAGGAGTGACTGTCGTAGTGAAGGATAATCCGGAGATCACAAGGTTGGGGGAATTTTTTTAACATAAAATACACCCATAAGACCGAAAAATCTAGGCCAAGGAACAATAATTGAGGAATGAGAGCAACCCTAGGCCATAGAGATGTGAGAATTTTTACCTCAACTACCTTCCTAGTGGACCTCAGTCTTTTCCCACCTATGGAGGGAAATTAATAGAGATTCCACCCATTCTATCCCATCTGGTGATTCATTCCATCCACAATATTGGCTTAAAAATGTCATATAATGGTTCCCTCCAAGTTACGATTCACTAGGAAACTCAAAGTGGATCTCCGAATGGAAGGAGAAAGTCCCGGAAAGGGTTTAAAAAAATCTCTTAACCTTCATAAATTTGTATGACACCCACCATGTTCTATGAATTAGTGAACAACATGGACATCAATCTTACAGACCACACTGAAAATGATGCGAATGTGGAAAAACATGGAGAGGATGGTTCTACCCAAAATATTATCTTCACAAATCCCTGAGGTGTACACACATGATATCATAGGGCTGCCATAAATTTGGGAAATCCCTCATTCAATCCCTTACTACCTCTATTAAGAATCCCTAACAACCAGAAGAACAAAAACAAGTTCATACATGACCCGCCTCCCCCAAATGAGAACGAGTCTGTAACGCTCAAAGATATATTCGACCGACAACAGTAATAAATTATAGATTTTCCAAAAATCAATGCCGAGATGCTATAAGGAAGTCATCCTATTAGATATTTTCCCCTTGTAGAGCTTCAACATATCCTTTCAATTGGTGTTCCTTTGCCACAAGGGCTCATCCTGGAAAATGAGGCAAGACCAAAAATATTAGCCAAGGTAGTGTAGGGACCATCATTATACGATAACCCAATCCTGGTAATATATCAAGATTTCCCTCCCTTGAGGAAACAGCTGGAAAAAATCTCATAAAATCCACAATGGTTTCCCACGACTGAGAATCCGCCTTAAGTGCTAGAAGCACCGACCCAAAAAATTTCCCCCAGATGCACCTGAAAATTCCCAAATTCAACAGGACATGCTTCAAGGGAATATTAACCTCATCTATTCATTAGATGCTCGATTGTAATCAATGAAATTGTAGAGTTCTTCGATACAACTGGAATTGTAACCCTACCCTAACTGGGTGAGTAACATTTTTCCGACACCAAATTTTGAGAACTTTTTATTCCCAATATTCAATGAATCAGGTGACCCCGAAACAAAATCTAATGCATTATGCATCTTATTGCAATCCCATGATTGGAAACTCTATGAAACAAGAAGCAGTGAAACTTATATGCTTCGTTCAAACCCTGAAAGGTTTATCCTTTTATTGTATACCGTTTTTTAGCCAGTCAATAACAGGATGAGAGGATCTCTAACGATAGTTTCTTTTCCAGTTCAATTCAACATGGCCAAACACAATATTCAATGACCTTATGAACTGCATATATTGGGAGAATGAAATAGTCTCAGATTTCATTTCCATATGAAAATGTCTGACCTACTCTTTAAACCGACCACTATCCCTAGACGCGACCCTTTCTATGTGCATTGATAAACTCTTTGATGAGCTATAAATGTCACTCATCCCAATAAAATATATGAGTGGGATTTGGTATTTATCCTTCATTTCATTACAGGATAGAATATTCCCTATAGGTCACTAACCTAAAGTCTTGGGTGGCCCCATCGGCCCTATGAAAAATAGTGGGAAGAGCTAAAATAGCTTTTGTTATGCTTTTTACACCCCTTTCACCATCCCCAACTCTAAGGCCTACACCGAATCGTGGTTTCCCCATGGATGTCAACATCAGCCTCTTCCTGAGGAAGATGAGTGGAGGAGACCTAGGAGAACTCAATTTGAGGAACAAAGGAATAAATCTTGTTCATTATGAGATGACCAAGTATGGGGCTACATCATAAACACCATTAATTGAAACCTTCTCCATCTATGGGAGCCAAAGAAGGATGAGGAAGTAGGTCTCGATGACTGGAAAGATTATTTTCCCTCCCCCTAGATACTATGATACACCATTAAGGAGTGTTTCATTATCAAGGACCTCCTACAATGAATGATAAATTCAAGGTAATTCAAATTGGGACCACCACCATCATAAGTGGCATATGATTCCACCACTAACTCGAATGTAGGGGGAATGGAAAATGTTGTTAGTAAAATGGAAAATTATTTTGAAAGTTGGATGACTTGGAAAATAGTAAACTAATACCATGAAATACTCCAAGCATAGTTGATATAATAGACTATTACTCTGAAAGTTTATGATGCAACGTAGCTGAAAACCTCATCCCCACAATTCTGCAAAGGTCATGCATCCAAAAAGCAGTTCGACCAGAAATTCCAAGAGAACGTGAAATAAGATGAACCTTCACCAATGCCAAATTTGGAAATGACACTCTTAGCTTTTATTCCATCAAATCTGAAGACACGGGAATCGTCCCATAAAACGAAACCAATGGAAGAAGTCGATCTAGCAGAGATATCATCAGATGAGGAACTGAACATTGGATCCATTATTTTAATTCACACAGTGGATCCCTTCTCCGATGAAGAGTATGGATATGAACCCAAGTTCACTGCACCCAATCATGGAAACAAGTTGAAGAGGGCATAGAATATGAGGATACCAAAGAAGACACAGTCAAGGAATTAACCAAATATTTGGCCAGACCTTGGATCAAACTATCAGCATTGTAAAAACCCATGAAAGAGCCCTTCAACGAACCCAACGGGAAGAGGAAAATTCCCCTACCCCTGCCAGAAGAAAATATGACCAAATCACCACTAGCCCCTGTCTTGGGGACCGGTCCATTTCATCCAATGTTCACGACCCTAAAGTGAATATGAAAGAGAATCCCCAAGATGGGAAGAACCTAACTTTAGATAAAAAAAATGGCATTATAAAATAATTGGACTTAGTACCAGCCATGGTTTTAGTCCTAGATTCCCTGAATTTGTCAAAAGACACCTTTAAGGGAATTAAAAATATATCAATGATAAAGGGTACCCTTTATAAGTGATAAAAAATCACTTAGAAAGGGTAGTTTCTATTAGCACTAAAAATAATGCAATGATAAATGGTAGCCTTTATCAGTGCTAAAAATAATGCACTAATAATTAGGACCTCTATCAACTTTGAAAAAAATACTGATAACGTGTTAAATTTATTATCTCTTTCATTAATAGTGATAAAGATGACATATATCAATGCTTTTTTCTAGAATTGTTAATACCAGCGCTATTAAAAACCTATTTTGTAGTAGTGTCTACATTAGAACCCTCTTTCTATAGAAATATGTGTGGATTGATTCAAATCTACATATGATATGTAGTGATTCCTAGAATATATGTCCCTGGCCAAGCCCCCATCCTAAAAAACAATCCCCCCTCCTTGGGATTGGACCAAAATGATGTAGGAAGGTCACTTCACATTACAATGTACAACTTTATTCCCCTAGGTCAATGGGATACGTAGAGAAACCATGATCTTAGATCATGGTCCAACCACCACATGGTATAAAATTCCTCTATTGTACCCTTAAATTCCTCTTTATTATAAGATAAAACCATTTCGATTCCTTGTTTCACACACAGATCCTAGCTCCCGAAAGCATAGAAATGGTGATAAAGGATTCCCTTGCATGAATAAAGAGTAAAATTTCATTATAGGCCCATCACCTTGAAAAAAAATGAAACATCACCCTCCCTATGCACTGGTTAGACCGGTACATGGAACATATTTCTAGAACGTCGTATTGCTTGATTCTTTCCCTCGCATGATATGTAGTGACGCCCGAATTCTACATCCTAGTCTAGCTACCACAAATATATATATACCCCTTTTCCCTATGTGTGGACCATACCTTTATAGGGAATTTACTTCTAGAACTACTTATGTCTTGTTTCTTGCACTAACAGGAGATGCAGTGACGCCCAGATTCTACATCCTTGGACCCATCCACCACCGAAAATGCCCCCATCTCTTATAAATAATGTAATCATATGTAGAATATCCCAAACCTTGATTCCTACAATAAGTATCTATTAAAAGATTTTTCCCCCTCTATATACTAGTAAAATCTCTATGGGGGATTCCTTAATTCATAACTAATCATGTTCTGGATATTTCTTTATTTCTCAGATATACCATTTACATCTTTTAAATTCATGCCCTGAGAAATCATGGATCCCCATAAACCTCTTCATCTATAAAAATGTAAGGTCAATGTCTTGCTGAAACATTTTTTTGGCTATGCATACAATTCCCCTATGGATCTTCATAAGTTTCCTACAAAAAAGGCTATGTCCATGAAAGAAAAATGCATCCTTATGAGAGGTTTTTCCTATCTCCATATGACTAACGACATCTAATCCCCTTATCATTCATCCTAATCTGAGGGTCTCTAGAATCATGGTTTATGATTTCTTCTCCCCTTCACATCAAGGGTATACCAAAATATCCAGACCTGATTAACCCATACATATTCATGACTTTTATGATAATACATCCCTACGACATGACGTTAAACTATTTTTCCTGCATCCTCACTGAATGATGTTAAACTACTTGGCCAAAGTGTCCTAACCTTAAAATGTTAAACTACATGGAGTAATAGTGTTCTCACCTGAGAGGATACCACTTTGGGAATTGTTCACCTACCATTGCGTATCACAGAACTATGTACAACTTGATTCCTATCTACACAGGATACGTAGTGGCGCCTATATTCTCATCCCAATCCAGCCACCTAAAAAAGTGAAAAATTACCATGGGTTTGAGCCAGACCTACACGGGATTCTTTCAGTGAATAAGTATGGGTGGTTTGATTATTTTCATCACATGTTATATGTTGGGATTCCTGGATCCTATGACCTATATCCGACCATGGAAGACATAAATACTCTCCCTTCTATACATACAAGCTATGTAGAAGCAAGGGGGATTCCACAAAAGCCCTATTTTCAAGAGCATTTAAAGAATAATAACATGTGCCTTATTTTACATAAAGTAATCCATGTCCTCACAAAAAGTTAATAAACTACATGGAATCTACGTCCACTCCACATGATGTTAAACTATACAGTAATTGTTCTAATCTCATGATGTTAAAATGCATGATAAAATTTCCTTCTTGTATGACATTAAAACTACACAACATTACCAAAAATATAAAACTCTCTTTTACATGATCATTCCTTCCCTAGGTGATGGATTAAATTATTTCCACACCTTATTTCTCACACTAATCATAAATCACATGGGATTAGGGGACTTGGTAGGGGATTACCTAGAAAATCCATGGAAAATTAATCCATGGTAGTTGCTCCTAAAGGATGAACTTGAATGTTATGCTAGAATTATCCCATCCATGTTGGGAAGACTAAAGTCCTAACCGCATGACATTAAACTGTGAGGTACCCCAATAAGTAAATTTGGCTTGATTTATATGCATAAAGGATATGTAGTGGCACATGGATGATGGATCTTAGGCCTAACCACCTTCAATGGAATCAAATACAGCTTAAATTCCCCCACTCCCTACGTATAGACGAGACCTAGGAAGAGAGTCAAATTTTAAGAATCCCAAATCTTTAAAACCAGGTCCTTCCACAATAAAGTAATCAAAATTACACACTCTACGTATGACTTAAATTTACGTGGGGATATCTTCAATTCCATTGGTAATCATGGACTTAATATTTCAAATATGTCTAGATATACCCTTTACGTCCCTCAAAATCTGTACTTTGAGTAATCTTAGATCTTTAAAATCCTTCCCGACCATTGGAAATGGAAGGTTAGTGTTCTTGGGATACCTTTGTTTGACTATGCACACAATGATCTATCAACTCTGCATAAGTTTACCATAAAAAAGGTTTGTCAAAAAAAAGTAGAATTTTTCATCAAGAGAGGTCTTTCCTACCTCCGTGAACCCAATGTATTTCAAGACCCATACCATTTCTCCCGATATGAGAGCTCTCAGAACCATGGTTAAAAGTTTCCTTCCTATCCACATATTGGGAAAGTTGGGATATCTCGGCTAAGTTATCCACCAGTTACTTGGAGATTCTATATCAATGTACTAATCTCATGATAGTAAAACTGTATGATGCTTGATGCCCAATGCTCACTCTTGGGTCTAGACACAACAAATAATATATTTCACCCATGTTATAATGCATGAAATAAATCCACACATGAAATTTTGGTATGCCTCCTACCTCGTTAGTGATCTTGTATGAAAAAAACAAATGCCCTATTAATATGCAGGAATCAGATCTGCGTATGGATATAAATTAGACCAAAAAATAACTACGTACAACATTATTCCTATCATCATAGGATACATAGTGATGCTTGAATCTTATATATCAGGTATAACCATAAAAAATGATGTCCCGTCATTCCTGAACATGGGTTAAACATATGTATGGAACCTCTTCACAATTGTATGGGAATAATATCTCAACCCATTCTCAGGAAATATCATCCATATATGCCCCCTTTCATGTTTGAGCACACCCCCTCACAAAGTAGACAATGTGTCCATAATGGTCAGAATCCTTTTAACCATCCATGTTCATTGGAAATGGACAGCTAGTGTCCTGAGGACACAATTTTTTTGATATGCACAAAATGCTCTGATGGCTCTAAATAAGTTTCCCACAAAAGTTCCTATCAACCAAAGGACAATTCATATTCATTAGAGGATTTTTACACCTATGTATTTGTATACACCATGAAATGTGTTGCAATGACTTCTTTGTAATTGAAGATGTATTTCCATGTGCCGCTCTGCAAAATGTCCTCAACTAGGCTCCAAATGTTCGCGGTGCAACTCTACATTTTTCATGGGGGTCAATGATGGTAGCGAAGGCACTGGCCCAAAGGGCTGGGACTGCAGCTCCCGCAGTATAGTGAAATAATTTGGCTATGTCTTGAAAGAGGCCCCCTAGGTACCTGCGCACAGACAATTGCACGCCAGCATGCTGAAGCTGACTTAAGTGATAATTTTGGCTATGTATTAAAGGTGTCTCCCTTGTCTAGCCAAAACACTATTGGAACGCAAGTTACTTTTGCACCACAATGTGGCACGCAAGTCACTTGCGTGCCTAACTCATTTATCTCAAGTTCATTTATTTGCCTATAAATAGAACCTTGGGGCCCCCATTTGTACAGAAGAATTTCAATGAAGACCAATTGCTGCTCTGGTCGCCCAAGTACTTCACCCCAGTCTTCCAAAACATTCAAGGTAGTTCTTCAACACCTTGAGCAGAGGATTTAAGGGAGTATCATGGTACTTAAATCCTTTTAGTGTTTGAACCCCATAACACTTGTGCAGCTAAAGCGCCCAACCTCCCCAAATCAAAAATACTTGCGCACCTCCCATTCCTCTCATAGGAACTTGAGCGCCCCACTTCTTGGATCACCTGTGAATACTCGTGAAGGCTTGAGAAAGGTCTCACCCTAGTATTATCATACATGTTGTTCATCACTTAAGTGAAAATCAGGCCACCCAAGTGTACTTGCACGCCCATAATTGTGTGCCCTTATCTACTTGGGTTCCCTTCTTTGATTCACTTATTCTACTCACTCTCTTTAGTCTACAAGCCATCAAGCCTTCCTCATCAATTCAGAGTAAGGCTTATTCTTCATTGGATTCCTTGTCTAAATGGGATTCTGTTGATACCTCTACCAAAACCTCATAACTTATCAAACCTTTGGGAAAGGCACATTAGTGTATCTCTTATTTGGGTTTCATTTCCACAGTTTGAGGTTTCCCACATTTGATACATAATGGGGTTTGGATTCATATAGTTTCTGTGGGTTTTTATATCCTCAGTGACATGGGATTTTCTCCTAGAAACAGTGTTGGGAAGTTCTCGGTTCTGAGAATAAGTATTTGGGCCTCGGCCTCGCCCTTGTTAAAGAGTTGGAAACCTCAGATTCTTATAGGGAATGTTTGGTCAACACCTACTTTTCTTTCTTTTAGATAAATGAGATGTATCCATCTCCTACTAGGATCAATTTTAGGGAAGCCATCCTGGTATAATCCCATCACCTTCACCCCTTCTTCCTTCCATTTGGATCTTTTTCAAATGTGAAGAGAACAGAGGGAAAGCTCGTCGCCTCGTCCTCTTCCATGGTCGACGCGCCCTCTTCCATTAGTAGAGGAGGAAAAATGTGAAGTTTCATTTTTGAATCTTTGATGTCCTATTGTTTCTCACATGGAGCATAACTCACGTGGGCTTATAGATATGTGATGGTTACAACATGCGCAAAAACAATCATTCAAGAAACTATGAGATCTCTGATTTCTATTCAAACTAGGATACGTAGGAAGCCATCTCAAGGCCTGACCTCACTAGGCATCCTCCTTAGGAAATAATCCCCAAAATGAATTTTCAAATAATCAAGGCATGATTTTCAAGAATTAAGCCCAAACTCATCTTTCTAAGAGGAACATACTCTCTTATGAGATTTGTAGTACTATGTGGGATTTTATTCCAATTAACATGGTATATGTAGGAAGCCTCCTTGAGGTTAAAACCCAACACTTCAAATCAACCCTATTCTCCTTGGTCCATATTCCCAATAGGGTCTAATCCTACATGGAAACCTATATCCTTTCCCAATTTCTCTGGGCTACTTCAGCATAAGTCCCACACTAAGTTTCGACTAAGCAACTTTCGCTTATAGGTCCTTATCACATAACCTTATAAGGTATGATGTTTCCTATTAAGTGACACTGAAATAAAAGGGTTATGATTCCTTTTACAAGGATACATAGGTAGCCCATTTGATAGGCACGATCCCAAGATCAAAACAAACCTTCATCTCCTTAGACGACAAAAAATTCTAGAGATCCCCACTGAGTGGCTTAAAACTAGTTTCATCACAATCATGATTAAAAGAATATCTAATCGGTATGTTAGAGGATACCATTGATGGAAAAACTAAAATACATGAATTTTTCTATTAATTAAGAACCCTGAATTTATTCTGATTATTCTAAATTTTACACATGTTAATAAGTGATTGTAAATTCCAAGGGATACTTATGATATACTTGGTGAATTAAAAAATATTCATAAAAATATCTTTAGTTTACAAAGAGAGTCATGGAGTAGACAATAATTCTCCCAAAAGGGTGTGTGGAGTCTAAAGTCCCATCCTCTCGACCAATCCACGTTATTAAGTATCGTAAATTTCAAACTTAACGAATGCCTACCTTTGGAAATCAGGTCCCCTTTGGATAAATAACTGTTGGATGTTTCTGGTTCCATAAATAAATCCAATGGGAACCACCTAGAAATAGTGATTCTTAAAACTAGAACACATATTTCAAGGAACTATGAAACAATATTCCTCTATAATGTTTACATATCTCTTCACCCTTGGTTTTGAAACCCCATAGGTTATACTTTATATCTTCTCCCCCCTTTCATGATTAAATATGATAGAAAATTTCTGGTTATACTACCAAGAAAAAGATGAATCACTTCCCTCCTATGGTTAGAGTAAAATGAATTTAAGTCATAAATCGAAAAAATGTCGATTTTACAATGTTAAACTACACCATGATTTAGACCAAATTTACACTAGTCAAATCCATTTAGGAGTGGAATTCCCATTCAAATCCAATGAAAATTCCACTACTACTTTCAAACACCATTCCCTCAATAGGCCACTCAATGTGGCATTCAAAAACATTATGAATTAAAATCATCATAAAATTTCCAAGATAGTGGAAGTAGATAGCCAATGTCCTGTAAAAACCTTTGTTTGACAATGTACACAATGCCCATGTAGCGCTTTATATGTTTCCCACAAAAAATGTTCTATCGACCAAAGGAAAATTCATCCTTAGTAGAGGCTATTCCTACTTCTGTATGCCCTATGTATTTTATTCCCCGTATCATATCCTATATCTAGAAACCACAAAATTAGGGTCAATAAAAATCCCTTGTTTATGTTTTTTAATATATCAGTTCATTCTCAGACAATGAGTCCTAAATTTGATCCCTTAACCTACAAATCATGGTCAAAACTGCTCAACCCAAAACATCCTTAATGATAGTCTAGTTTTCAAATACATTAAACTACAAATGAAGAAGATATGATACTCCCCATCACTAAATCCCACAAAGGTATCCTTGGAAAAACGTTGAGTACCGGCTCACTAAACCTAAAATTTGTATGTTTTAGGTAAAATATCGAGCAATCAATAATACTAAGAGTCACAATGCATGTTAGGTTGAAAACCCTCAAAGGAAAGCCTAAGAAAAATTCTTTTTATACCTGCTAATCCGACACAAAAAGGAGTTTAGAAAAAAATTAGGGTGATGATAGAAAATGATGAAAAGTTCGTAGGGTTTTTCATGAATCCCAAAAAATAGTCAAACTATTTTTATTGGGTGCATTAGCTCAGGAAATAAATTTGAGCATGATTTTATTAATTTAATTTAATTACCCTGGATCATGATTCAGATTGATATCCGATGAAATGTTATCATTAAAAGTGTATTTTATTAAATTTGATGGGTATTTCTGGAAAATATGATGGAGAAATGCTAAAGAGAAAGCATGTTTTGGTTCTATTTAATGAGAATGGGGGAACATCCACAATCCGGAGTCTCTCCCTAATGCAAAAAAACAAATATGGCATAAGATAACTCATAAGATTACAATGAAGCACTACTAACTCTTTCTAGAAGATTGATAACCACCAGACATGGCCCATCAAGGGATTATTATAAGGTGGTCCATTGTTCGGATTGGCCTCAAATGCTGGACAAAATCATTTCACAATGGTCATAAGATATCTCCCATTTTATTTAATAGCCTCATAATTGGAACATTTTGGTTCCAGTTGCACCTTTAGCTTGGCCATATGAGCCTCAAATTCCTATAATTCTTTCGTTTGGGTTATAAATTTGTCATACATATTCTATTTCTCACCTAATAGGTGGTGAAACTCCCTAGTAATATCCTAACAGTTATTTTTTTGATAATGTGAGGCATTGAACTAAGTTAGGATGCCTTCACGAGCAGTTATATCCTCTCGAGCCAAGAAAATATTGTATACGAGAAGGTGCAGGTGTCAGTAATCCATGCCACCTAAAACGAAATCAATAAACAATCATCGAAGGGTTTCCTCCTCACTAGTAATGTTTTATAAGGAAAATTATGTGTCAAGGGTACAAAT
This sequence comes from Viscum album, assembly GCA_963277665.1. Classification (NCBI taxonomy): domain Eukaryota; kingdom Viridiplantae; phylum Streptophyta; class Magnoliopsida; order Santalales; family Viscaceae; genus Viscum; species Viscum album. Next base: position 230,787,320 of record OY728157.1, on the reverse strand, counting down.
TTGAATCCATTATCATCTTCGCCTGGCTCGGTGTTTCCTTATAGAATTGGGACTTTGGTTTTTCCCCTCCAGCATAATGGGTATATAATTGAAAATCAATATCATGGATGTTAGAGTCACTCCTAGTTGAGTTACCCAAGGAGCATAACTCTCTCAGTCTTGAGGTGGATCACCTCTAGAGATAAATGTATGAGAATGGCTGAAATTTCAAGAATGTCTAGTGATATCTCGCTCGGGTCAGATTTAGTAGGACCACAAACCATGCCTGCCAAAAATATAAGGTTTGAGTCACTCTCTAAAAAGATAGGTTGTGTGGGTGAAGTCCCTTCTGAATGCATGTGATGAAGAGTATAATGCGTTCTTACCATAGGAGTGGAGGAATATGGAATAATAGGCACAATTGAGATAGGACGGGAAGTAGTCAATGACCTCTAAACTCACTTAATTGGCCTTTTTAGTACCCCATCTGGATATCAATCCACCCACAGTTTATCATATTCAAATGATAAGTGAGTGGAGGCTACAATGGGAGGAATAACGAATTTCATGCCAGAGTCCTCTCACATCATCATCAAATATATTTGGTGAAGGATTACTAGATGAGATTCCCTCTTGACCTGGGTGATTGAGAGGTATGCAACTTGCTGTAGGCACCCGAATTTCCTGGAGAACCTATAAGGAGAATATGGTTCATATATAGTCACTTTGTCAATACAAGTGGCCATGATTCAATCCTGTATCACAATAAGGTAAGAACTTTGTTCTAAATAACCACTCCCAGCATCCACCATTGCTCCATGAGGCACGAATTAGGTTGAAAAGGCAAAGAGAGAAAAATCATTCAATAATTCAATCATGCTATCAATATCCAAGGTTTTGGGATAGAAAATGACAATTCTGTGTAAAATCAGGGAGAAGTTAGAATGAGGAATTTTTGTGGTATGTCAATACTCATAGCCGGAAAAGCACTCTGTTATCTAGCCATATAAAAATTGAAATGGCCTTCTAAGAAGATGTAGAGGTCCTCCCTCTTGTATCTTCCCCAATAACTCATAAATTTGGACAAGGGTGGGGATGTGTAAATTGATAGGTTTTACCTCTACCAATGTGGATTCCATCATTAAAGTGATAACCCGAACACCAGCATAAAATTCATGGGAAAAGAAGAGCCATGTTGTTAACAACATGAAAAAAATATCTCTAATCTAAGTACAAGAGATATGTCTGTATAGACCACATAACCCTAAGTGGTGTATCGACACACCTCAACGGTATCACAGTATAATCTAGGATTGATCCACAACTACAAGTTTTGATGTATTTGGATACGGTGAATTCTAATCCATGGACTATTCACCTACAGTAATATCCCTATCCAATCCTTGAATGAAATAAGTGAGAAATCATGAAGAGGATAACCAAGTAGTATCCCCACCATGATCAATAATTCCCCCACTAATGGGGATACTTGTTTAAGATTCCTCTAGGTGCAGAAATGGGTAAAAATTCAGTGTACATATTTCCATGGGTGTGATGTCCCCATATCTGGTAGATTTCCTATAAGCTAATCCCCACTTCACCATGGGTCAAGTGAAAGGTGTCGGTTCTTAAACACCAGCAACAAGGCAGCTCAGGTTTTATCTCACCTAGAAAATAAATGGTGAATGGGGAAACCCACACAACATGGTATAGGATGAAAACTTCTAATGGCATAGGGGATTACAATTAATTTTGACGAACCCAGAAATATCATGACCACTCATCAAAAAAGAAACCGCTAGAACACAAATCCCATTTAGAGCTCCACTATCCACTGGGATCATTCTGTAAAAGGTTGATAATGGATGGGTAGTCATGGAAAACTGATTCCAATGATGTGTTGCTATTACAATGGTTAGTATATGTGTGCATGTAGCCATTCATGATGAATATGTCCTTTTGACTGATGTTGGGTGTGATTTCCTCCATAGTGAAGATGTGTGCTCGATCGCGTTCCATAGACATCTCTAGGAAAACGATAGCGATGTTACGATAAACTGGTGGAAGAGGGGAATCATCATGTATACCAATGTTATAAAGTATAAGGTAATTGGAAAAGGGTAGGTGATGAGCTATGATGGAAGGAGTTATTTTTTCAATACTTTCATGTGGGATAATGAAGGACCAGTGATCATTTGAAACATTCTCAGCCATAACTTCCCTTGTTCAATCTACATTCATTGAAGCGGGAACCAAATCCATCTCATTCCTATGTCAAAATTCCATGAAATAAAGAGATTTAGCCTAAAAACAGAAAAGGAGTAAAAATTTTCAACAAAAGGAATGTTGCGTAGACTAATTGTCTGTAGAAGGAACCTTTTTCAAACTGGATGTTTGTGGAAGCTCGCGTGGTGCTGACCCATGAAGCGTTGTCTAGTGAATCGATAGTTCACAGAGCAAGTGAACTATGTAGAAAATCACACTATTTAGAAGTTCAAACTTTCCAATCATATAAATAATTTTTTCAGTTTGCGGATGCAATGCTCAGTTTGCGGGTGAAGGGAATCCGCAAAAGAAGATGGTTTGTAGAAGTGAATCAACTGAGAGAATCACGCAATAATAACGTTCACCGAGAAACATGATAAAAAGGAAAAATGATCACCTCTATATATAGGCATGGAACCCCCTACGGGTGCACCCTTATAACACAAATCAATTCATGTTAGGACCAATTTCTACATTATAATAGCCTCATCTTCATCCCAATCAGAACACATTCTGATGAGGGTAATTTTTAGGGTCTTGAAAACATTACAAAGGAAATCAAATACTCCCAAGGATTTGAAAAAGGGAGGAAAACTAATTGAAATAGTTCATGGGTGAGGCAGAGCTGACGACTTCCCACGAACGAAAAAAATTCATTCATTGGTATGAGGTGGTAATACTCACCCCCACGAATGACAACCACATGCCCTCGCTAACTGGGTCATCCATGGACTAGGTTGCTTCCTTGGGCCTCCCCAAAAGACGCTTTGTAGCCCACTGATCCCATTCTTCTACCTCTCTATAAAAGTACCTTGATGGACACAGAAGAGGATGACTATATTGAGAAGGACTTGAGCGATCAAAGGCATAAAAGAAGAGATAATAGCAAAAGACACACTCTTTTGATGATTCCCAGTAGTTATAACTCGGCATATATCATTAAAGAAAGAAATAGAATCATAACTGGAAGACCATGAAACTAGATTCCATTTCTAATTTATTTCCTGCGAAGCATTGAACTAATGCCCCTTCTTCAATCCGACATCCCTCATAGACATACACTTTGTGGGTGGAACCCTACATGATGATGCCAATCGCTACGCGGATGGATACTAGCCCCACGTAGAATCATGTTGCATGGACGGAACTCATCACCGCATATAGAAACACTACATAGATGGAAATTTTTTCCACATAGAAAAATACTACATAGATTAAATCCAGGTCTGCATACCATAATGGTTCAGAGGAAAGCCCTTAACCCACATAGCAACATGCTATGCGAGGGAAACCCCATCCTACAAACAGAAATAGTATGTGGAATAGGGTATTCTTAGGCATTCCACCCAGTGGAATTAATCTTTTACTTAGGTTTCCATTGCATTATTCATATCCCCTCTATGAACTAGTGTAACAAAACTAGTCCAAAACCTATTTTGAAGCTACTGGACCGATATCATAAAACCATCGGGTGCATCAGTGCACCCTTCGAAGTTTACATACCCATGGAAATCTGAGTCACGTGGATAATTTCCAAAATTAGGTAGACCCCCAAAATGTCATTACGTTTACATTCCCATGGTAATGCAGGTTTTGAAATTAGGATGCTCACATATACCTCACCTTTCTAGGGATATAGGGTAATTTCTTACCATTCACTTTGATGAGTGCCAGTGAAAATAATAGAAATTCCTTCTTGCTTTCCCCTTTTAATGAGTAATCACAATCATCCCCTTTCCCAGAGTCAACCTTAGAGAACTCCATATGAGGTAATCCTATATTTTCTTTTTAGGGAAGTGTTGTTTCCCCAGCCTCTCTAGCCATCGTTCTCCTCTATTTCCACCAGAATAGAGGGGAAAGTGAAAGCTTTTTCCAAATCTACCACTTCATCTAGTTTCTCACACCATGTCTGACTCACATGATCATTTATATTAGTGGTGTTCATAGAATCTACACAATTCACCCACCTATTGATCTATAAGAACTCTAATTCCTACTATAACATGGATACAAAGGACACATGTCTAAGGTCCTAGCTCAAATGGGTATTCTCCACAGATTTACATCCCAACCAATGGAAAATGGGCCTCCTATTTGGTGTACGCCCCAATCATGTCCCCTAAAATTGGCCACTTCAACAGATAAGCCCCATATTTTCAAACTATGTGGGTTATAATTCCTATCACGAGGATATCTATGAATTCCATATTATGGGTTAAATCCCAACAAGGAAATAATTTCCTTCCCTTGGATGATGATAAACCCTAGAGCGTCATCCCATATGTCTCAAAACCAGTGTTGTATTAATGAATGACTAAGGAATTATTAATTTGTATATAATAGGGTACCATTGATGAAGCACCTTAGATGCGTAAATATGTATTCATTAATGGAGAACCTCAGATACATAAAGATAATTTTGATCCAATTTGTATTCATGATTGATCTTACTCGGGGTTTGTCCACAGACACATTCTTGGGAATGAACAAATGATACAAGGACATATAAACATATCATAAATCTATACGAGAGTACTAGAATAGGTAATAGTTCCCATAACAAGGGTGTGATGAGACTGAGTTCCCATCCTCTCAACTAATTTGAGTTCTTAAGTATTGCGGGCTAAATCATCCAATGAATACATGTCATTGGAATGTATGTCCATGAATCATGGATGAGAGTGACATTGAGTGTTTCCGGCTCTGTGAATAAACCCATTGAAGACCATACAAGGATGGTGTACCCAATGTGTTCCGATTGCACAAACACATAACCTCCTCCCCCCCCCCACGCAATCACCCACCGAGACCACTAAACTGCAGCACCTTCTTCATAAAACATACAAGTAAATACTTTTTTATACCCTTAGGAACATTTAAATTCTTGAGTACGATGCTCCTTCGGGTTGAAACAAGGGTTTTTAGTGATTTTGATGGTTTTAGGGGTTTTTAGTGTTTTATGTTTTTTTGGGGGTTTTTTGAGTTTCTTATAACTTTTGAGTTTTTATTGAGTTTTTTATCATTTTTAGGTTTTTAATAGATTCTTAGTGTTTTTAGTCTGTTTTTATAGGTTTTGTGGGATTTATGGTTTTTTTGTTTTTTGGGGTTTTACTGTTTTGGGGGGTTTAGGATATTTTTATGGGTTTTTTGGTTTTTACCTTTTTTTAGGTTTTTAGGGATTTTAATTGTTTTTAGGTTTTTAATATTTTATTTGGGGTTTTAGGGTTTTTAGTGATTTTAAACTTTTAGGGATTTTTAAATAATTTTAGGAATTTATTATTAGGGGTTTTAAGGGGTTTTATGGGTTTTAGGGGTTTTTATTGTTTTTTTAGGTTTTTATTGTTTTTTATAGTTTTTAGGGATTTATGGTTTTATAGTTTCTTAAGGTTATTAGTTGATTAATGATATTTTAGAGTTTTATTGGGTATTTAGGGTTTTTTTAGTTTTAGGGTTTTAAATGTTTTCTGCAGTGCTTAAGGTTTTCAGTGTATATTTTTGGGTTTTAGGGTTTTTATGGTTTCTTAGGTTTTAGGGGTTTTACGTGTTTTTAGGTTGTTATGGTTTTCTTAGGGGTTTTCATTGTTTTAGGGTTTTTAGGTCTTTTTCAGTTTTTAAGACTATTTTTGGGGATTTGTTGGGTTCTCAGGGATTTGTATGGTTTTAGTTTTTTTTTATGGTTTTAGGTTTTTTAGTGTTTTTTTTTGGATTTTATTGGTTTTATGTGTTTTATTGGGGATAATAAGGTATTATTAGGGTTCAACTAGGTTTTTAATACTTTCATATTTTTTAGGATTTTAGGGACTTTTTAGGATTTTTATTAGTTCTTAGGGGTTTTGGATATTTTGAGAGTTTTTATGGTTGTTATCAGTTTTTGGGGTTTTTAGGTTTTTTAGTTTTTAAGGGGTTTTAAGATTCGTTAGTGTTTTTAATGATTTTAGTGATTTAAAAGGTTTTTTATGTTTTTAGTTTATTTTTATGATTTAAATGGTTTTTAGGGTATTTATGGTTTTTATGGTTTTTATGGTTTTTAGGGATCTAGGGTTTTATGGTAATTTTATGGTTTTTCTCATTTTTTAGGTTTTTATGTCAAAGAAGATGGGAGGGTCGGGTTATTCCTGACCCCCCCCCCCCCCCAATTTATTAGAAATAAAAAAGAGGCACAACAGACAAGTGAGGGGAGTGGTCAAACGACCCACACCCAAAAAACCTTAACGACCCAAGACAAAGACACCAAAAAAAGAAAAATCAAGAAACGAAAAATGAAAACACACAAAGAAAAGAAACCACCACCATCATCTAGCGTCAATCAGCATCTAGCAGCTCACTTCTAACCAATGACGAACATCCAAACTCAAACAACAAACAACATCCAGCAGCAGCATGACCATAAACCACAACTTCAACACTTCCCATCCAAGTAGCGATCAATATCCAGAACCACCAACATCCAACATCATAGAACCACCAGCATCCAGCATCACAGAACCACCAGTATCAAAATCAAAAGCCTCACCATCACCAGCATTCAGCATCTCACTACCAAGTAGCAACCAACATCTAATCTCACAAAAACCAGAAAAGGAAAAAACACGGACAACAGCGCCCACATCTAGCATACCATAGCAGACAGTTCCCAAACCAAACCACCGAAACCATCGACCCAACTTCAAGAACCAACACCAGAAGCGGTTCTCGTATAATCCATCCTCATCCACAAAGCAGAAAAACGTGTAATGTAGAGAATTAAATCCAGAAAATCCAGAAAAGAAACAATTGACCACCAAATGGACCAGATCACAGCAAAACCGAAGCAAACCTGCAGTAGTGGGAGGCGACCGCAAATCCGAAGAACCATCTCGAGCAAGAAGCCATACCCAAGCGCATCCCGGCATCGTATACACCAGAGGAGATCCAAAGACACCGAACCACAGCAACGTGACAAGATCTAGACCTAGAGAAGCCAGATCAGCCAACTCTCCCAGCCCTGAAAACCAGATCCTGATCTACCTTGCCGTCACCACAACCATGACACTCCACGCACAGGCACCTTCCGCAAGCTGGGAGACTCCTGATGAGAGAAAAACCAACGAAGATCGGCCAATACATGGCCCCAGCCGATGCCATCTTGACCCAAAAAAGCTCCACCAAAATTGGACATGCTCAAACGCAACAACACACCAGGGCTGCAAGGTGACAACCGATCTTGGGGAACCACGCTGCGAAGAAGCTGTCCTAGAGAAGATCAGAAATCTCGTCGCCGCCATGAGAACACAAAGCTACTGAAGAGATCGAACCACCTGAATCTTCAATGTGTCATGTTGAGCGAGTCCGTCATGCAGGTATCCACTCCCAGAACGTAGAAAAGAAGGGAACATCCACCACATTTACTTCACACCCACCTCTCCTCAGATCCCATCGTAGAAGACCATATCTAGCCTCGACAAATCAGATCCCACCAAACTCCGGCCGCTAAGGACTAGATCCGGTAGTAGCTGACCAGATATCTCTTCCCTGCACATGAATCTACCACCCATCGCACCACACAACGGCCGGAAGGCCGAACCGCCTCCATCCCAAGCGAAACCGCCAAAACCGAGGGCTGCTAGAGAGATCCAAAATCACCCATATCTGCCTGCACCACAAAGCCTCCAGGGGAGATGCAATCTTCCATCAAAGGAGCAGGCCAAAAACCCTAGAGAGTGGAAGAACGTGAGGGCTCCGAGAACACCATTCGGGGGATAAAGCCACCATCTAGTGATTTTGAGGGGTTTTAGGGGTTTTAGGGGTTTGGGGGTTTTATTTTTTTTCTGGGTTTTAAAATTTTCAGGGTTTTAAGGGTTTTAGGTTTTTTTAGGTTTTTAATATTTTCATATGGATTTTAATGGGGTTTTGGTATTTTTATGTTTTTAGGGAAATTCAGGTATTTTTAGGATTTTAGGGTGTTTTATGGTTTTTAGGGATTTTGGGGGTTTTTTTTGTGTTTTTTAGGGTTTTTAGGGTTTGGGGGGGGGTTGTGGTTTTTAGAATTTTTTGAGTTTTTAGGGGTTTAAAAGTTTTATTATATTTAACATTTTTAGGTATTTAAAGGTTTTTCGAGTTTTTAGTTGTTTTTAGGGTTCTATGGTTTTATGGGTTTTATGGTTTTTATGGGATTTATGTTTTAGGGGTCTTTTGGATTTTTTTTCATACTCTTTTAGATTTTTAGGGGTTCTAGATTTTTTTTAAAATGGTTTTAGTTTTTTTTAATATTTTTGATGTTTTCTTATGGGTTTTAATGTTTTTTAGGTTTTTTTATATTTATAGTGATTTTTAGGTATTTTTTTGAATATTTTTATGGTTTCATAGGGGTTTTAGGTATTTTTATAGTTTTTAGGATTTTTAGGGTTTTGAGATTTTTTTAGGTTTTTAGGGGTTTTAATTATTCTTATATTCTAATGTTTTTGTTAGGGATCTTCAAGGTTTTTGGGTTTTTTACGTTTTTAAATATTGTTAGGTATTTTTTAGTATTTTTATGGTTTTTAGAGTTTTTAATGATTTTGAGTGATTTAGGGTTTTTAGGGTTTATGGTGATTTTAGGTGTTTTATGTTTTTAGTTATTTTATGTGATTTTAGTTTTTTATGATTTTATTTTGGGTTTTCAAAAAATTTTATTGTTTATTATTATTTTAAGGATATTTATGTCTACTTTTGGATTTTATGCTTTTTGAGTTTTATGGATTTTGAGGGTTTTAGGTGGATTGTAAGGTCTTATGATTTTTAGGTTTCTTTGTATTTTTTAGAGATATAGGTGTTTTTAGGTTTCTACAGTTTTCTTAGGGTATTTTATGGTTCTTAGGGTTTTTACATTTTTATATATTTTTAGGGATATTTTGGTTTTTATGGCGGTTTTTTTGGGTTTTTTGGGATTTTGAGGGATTTGGGTTTTTATCATTTTTATCTTTTTTGGTTTTGAGTGTTTTCATATTCTATGGTTAATTACAGGGTTTTACTGGTTTTTACGTTAATATAGATTTTTAGGATTTTGTGGTTTTTAGAGTTTTTAGGGATTTTGAGGATTTTTAGACTTTTATGGGTTTTTTTGGATTTTATGTTTTTTTAACTTTTTATCGTATTTTTTTTTCTAGAGTTTTTTTAACATTATTAGGGGTTTATATTGTATTTAGAGTTTTTTTGGTTTTAGGGTTTTTATGGGTTTTTAATTTTTTTATTGGTTTTTATGGTTTTTAATGGTTTTAGGGGTTTTAGGGTCTTTAAGGGGTTTTATCATTTTTAGATTTTTAGGGGATTTAGGATTTTTAGGTAAATAATATTTTATTATGGGGTTTTATGGGTTTGTGGTAATTTTATATTTTTAGGTATTTTTGTGATTTTTTAGGATTTTTATGGTTATTAGGGATTTTAAGGAATTATAGGATTTTTAGGGTCTTCAGTGTTTTTAGGGGTTTTATCATATTTTAGGTTATTATAACATTTTATTGTTATGATGTTTTTACAGTTTTCTTAGGGGTTTTAATGGTTTTTTGTGGATTTTAACATTTTTATGTATTTTTAAGGCTTTATAGGATATTAATGGTTTTTAGGGATTTTGAAGGTGTTCAGAGGTTTTCATGATTTTGATGGTGTTCTTTGGGTTTTAGGTGTTTTTTTGGGTTTTAGGGTTTTATGGGTTTTTATAGTTTTTTAACATTATTAGGTGTTTAAATTGATTTTTTATTTTCTAGGGGGTTTTGTGGGTTTTTTTGGGTTTTATGGATTTTTAAGGTTTTTAGAGGTTTTTATTATTTTTAAGGGGGGTTTAGGGTATTTTTTGGGTTTTTTTTGGTTTCTTCATTTTTAGGATCTTTAGGGGTTTCGACTTTTTTTAGTTTATTAATGTTTCCTTAGCAGTATATAAGGTTTGTAGTGTTTTTATGTATTTAGTGTTTTTTAGGGATTTTTAGTATTTTTACTGTATTTTGGTTTTTTGGGGGTTTAAGTGTCTTTTATGATTTTTTGGTTTTATTATGGATGTTTATGGTTTTTAGGGTATTTACTTTATTGGGATTTTTATATATTATTTACGATTTTTATGGTTTTAATGTTTTTATGGATTATGATGGGTTTTTTTATTTTTAGTGGGTTTTTGTTTTTTAGGCCTTTAGGGGGTTTTCAGTGTTGTTTTGGAGTTTTATGGTTTTTAGAGTTTTAGAATTTTTTTAGGGTTTTAATTTATTTTTAGAGTTTTTAGTGCTTCTTTGGGTTTTAATGGGTTTTTAATGTTTTTAGGGGTTTTATGGGTTTTATGGGTATTTTGGGGTTTTTGGTATAGAATAATTTAAGGTATTTTTTGGGTTTTTAGAATTTTTAAGGGTGTTATGTTTTTTGAGGTTTTTAAAGATTTTTTTAGGGTTTTCATGGTTTTAAGGTGTTTTTACATTTTTATGTTATTTAGGGAATTTTTAGGATTTTAATTGTTTTAGGGTTTTATACATTTTGAGAGGTTTTAGTGTTTTTTAGGGTTTTCAACGTTTTTAGGGGTTTTATGTGTTTTTAGGTTTTTATATATTTCTGAGGGGTTTTCAGTTTTTTAGTAATTTTTTTACATTTTTAAGGTTTTTAGATATTTTTAGGTTTTTTATGGTTTTTTTTATTTTAGAGAATTTGAGGGTTTCGTGATTTTTTACGAGTTTTATGTTTTTCGGGTTATTAGGGTTTTATTTAGTTTTTTTAATGTTTTATAGTTTTTAGAGTGTATTATTATTTTAAAAGGGTTTAATGTGTTTTCAGAGTTTTTAGTTGTTTTTAGTGTTTTAATGATTTTTTTTCAATTCATATATTTTAGGGGGTTTTAGGGTTTTTAGTGTATTTAGTATTTTTTTGGTTTTTAGGGTTTCATGCCTTTTTCGTTTTTAAGTTTTCCTTAGGGTTTTTAGTGTTTTTATGTTATTAGCTGTTTTAAGGGATATTTATGTTTTTTATTTCTTTTAGGGTATAGTGGATTTTTTGGATTTTATGGGTTTTTATGTTTTTAGGATATTTAGTTGTTTTTTTGAGTTTTTTTGAGGTTCTTTGGGTTTTAATAGTTTCTTAAAATTTTGTGGGTTTCAATTTTTTTTATAGTTTTTAATGGATTTTAGGTTTTACGGGGTTTTATGGTTTTTATCTTTTTACTGTTCTTAAGGCTTTTATGGTTTTTATGATTTTTAGGTTTTTAGGGTTTTTTAGGGATTTTCTGATTTTTAGAAATTTTTTGAGTTTTATGGGTTCAAGTATTTTTAGGTTTTAAGGGTTTCATGGTTTCTAGGGTTTTTTCATTCTTATTTACTTTTATGGATTTATTTAGGATTTTTATGGGTTTTTATGGTTTTTACTGGTTTTAGGGTTTTACAATTTTTTGGGTTTTAGTGTTTTTAAGGTGTTTTATGTTTTTTTAGAAATTTAATATTTTATAATATTTTTTAGTGTTTATAGGTTATTTATTTTTTTTGAATTTTATGTATTTTTTATGATTTTGATGTTTTTACGGTTTTATGGAATTTGGGGGGGGGGGTGTTTAGGGTTTTTATGGTTTTTTGGGATTTAAGGGATTTTTTATGTTGTACAATTTTTAAATTTTCTTATTTTAAAAAAAATTAATAGGGGAATAAAGGGGTTGTAGAGTTTTTTTTGGGGTTTTAAGGGTTTAGGGGTTTTTTAGTTTTTAGGGGTTTTAAGGGTTTTATGTGTTTTAGGGTCTTTTAGGATTTTGTATGTATTTTTTATTTTTATGTTTATTGGTATTTTAAGTGTCCTTATGTTTTTAATTTTTTTATAGTTTTTCAAGTTTTTTATATTTTTTATGTTGTCTTACTTATTTGGGATTTTTACGGATTTTTTAGGGATTTTTTTATTTTAATTTTTTTAGGATTTTTTATGGTTCTTATGATTGTTATGATTTTATTATTTTTATGGTTTTAATTTGTTTTTAGGTTTTTAAGGGTTTATTTGGGTTTCTCAGAGGTTTTAGGTTTTTTTATGTTTTTTGGGATTTTTTAAGATTTAAATGTTTTTAGGATTTTTCAGTATTTTGAGGGGTTTTATGTTTTTAGGGTTTTACAGGTTTTTGGGGTTTTAGGGGTTCTTAGGTTTCTTATAGTTTTTTAATAGTTTAAAGTTTCAAAGTGATTTTGGAGTTTTTATTGATCTTTAGTGTTTTGTAGTTTTTATGGTTTTTAGGGTTTTCAAATGTTTTCAGTGGTTTTTTTGGTTTTTTGGGTCTTTAGGAATTTTAGTGTTTTTTTTTTGTTTTTTAGGTTTTAGGGTTTTTATGTTTTTTTCGGATTTTATGGTTATATTAGGGGTTTTTAATGTTTTTAGAGTTTTTAGGTTTTTAGGGATTTTTATAGTTTTTAGTGTTTTTATGATTTTTTATGGATTTTGAGGGGTTTTAGTGTTTTTAGGAATTTTAAAGTTCTTATGGGTTTTTTTAGTATTTGTGTCTTTTGAGTTTTTATTTTTCTTTATGTTTTTAGTGTTTTTAACCATAATAGAGATTTTAAGGGTTTCAGAGGTAATTTTTGGTTTTTTTCTATTTTAGGGTTTTTAAGGTTTTTTGGGTTTTTTGGGATTCTTAGGGGGTTTAAAGGTCTTTTTCGGGTATTTAGCATTTTTTGGGTTTCTAAGGGGTTTTCATTGTTATTAGGTTTTTATGGTTTTCTTTGAGTATTTCGGAATTTTAGGAATTTTTATGCTTCTAGGGATTTTTATGGTTTTAAGCGAATTTTTTTTGGATATTGAGGGTTTTAAGGGTTTTAGGGTTTTATTATTTTTAGTTTTTTAGAGATTTTATGTGTTTTGGGGTTTTAAAAGTTTTCTTAAGATTTTTTTATAGTTCTTTGGGTTAATAATTTTTTAGGATATTTATGGATTTTTTATAATTTTTGTTGTTTTTAGGGGTTCTATGGATTTTGAGGGGTTTTAGCATTTTTATGGTTTTTGGGTTTTTGTAGTATTTTAGGGTTTTTAATGTTCTTATAGTTCTCTTTAGTTTTTATGATTTTAAATGGGTTTTTGAGTTTTTAGATGTTTTTTAGGATTCTATGGTTTTTTAAGGGTTTTAATGGGTTTTAAGGGTTTTATGGTTTTCAGTGATATTTAGGTTTTAGGTTCTTGTTATGTTTTTGGGGTTTTATAATTTTTCACGTTTTTAGGAATTTTTTTATTTTTTTTATTTTTAAGGATTTTTTTGGGGTATTCATGGTTTTTATTTTTTTTACATATTTAGAGGTTTTTTTGTATTTTTATAGTTTTTATGTTTTTTATGTATTTTGATGTATTAATGGGGTTTAAGGGTTTTTACTATTTTTAGTGTTTTTGGGGTTTTACGTGTTTTTAGGTTTTAAAGGTTGTTTTGGGTTCTTAGGTTTTTTTTATATTTTTTATTTTTTTAGGTAATTTAATGATTTTTATGGTGTTTATGGATTTTATTAATTTTTAGGGTTTCTTGGGTTTTTAGGGATTTAAGAATTTTTTTTGGCTTTTAATGTTTTTCAGTTTTTGGTTTTTTATGGGTTTTAATATTTTTTTAAAATATTAGGGGTGTAAAAGGTATTTAGAGTTTTTATTGTTTTTATAATTTTTTTGGGTTTTTAGAAGATTTATTGTTTAGGGGTTTTATGGTCTTTATGGGTTTTAGGGTTTTTAGGGTCTTTTAAAGAATTTAGAATTTTTAGTTTTTTTAATGGTTTATGTGTTTTTGAGTTTTTAACGTTTTCTTAGGGGTTTTCTGAGTTATTGGGATTTTTAGTGTTTTAGGGATTTTTAGATATTTTTATGGATTATTATGATTTTTAGAGTTTTTAGGGATTTTGAGTGTTTTTATGGTTTTTTGAGAATTTAGGGTTGTTTAGATTTTGATGGTTTTTTAGATTTTTAGGGTTTTTAAGTGTTTTTAGGGTTTTATGATTTTCTTTGTAATTTTTAGGGTTTTTTGGGGTTTTGGGTTTTTTTCATTTCTAAGAATTTTTAGGGAATTTTTAGGTTTTTATGGTTTTTATGATTTTTTAGGGATTTCTTTTGGGTATTTGGGTTTTTTTTGGTTTTCAAGGGTTTTTAGATTATATTTTGTTTTAAATATTTTTTCAGAGTTTCTAATTTTTTTATGGGTTCAAAGTGTTCTTATATTATATAATTTATTTTTAGTGTTTTTAAGGTTTTTTTGGTTTATTACGGGTTTTTAGTTGTTTTGGGGTCTTTTAGGGTTTTTAAGGTTTTTAGTATTTTTAGGTTTTTACAGATTTAAGTGTTTGTAGATTTTGGAGGCTTTCTTAGGATTTTTATGCGTTTTTAAGGTTTTTTGAATTTTTAGGGCATTTAGGGGTTTTAGGGTCTTTTAGGGCTGTTTTGGGTTTTTAGGTTTTTAGGTTATTTAGGAGTTTTAAGTGTATTTAGGGATTTAATGTTTTCATAGGGGTTTTGAGTTTTTTATCTTGATTTTTAGTGTTTTTAGTATTTTTATAGTAATTAAATTTTTAGGGATTTTTCAGGGTTTTAGGAGTTTTATGGTTTTTAGTGGTTTCATGGGTATATTTGGGTTTTTTGTGTTCTTTAATTTTATTGTGGTTTTATGTGTTTTCTTCATTTGTAATAATTTATTAGGGGGTTTGAGAATTTTTAGGTCTTTTAATGTTTTTATGTATTTTCAATGCTATTTTGGTTTTGTGTGGTTTTTATGAATTTAGAATGTTTTTAGGGTTTTTAGGGTTTCTTGGGGTTGTGTTGTTTTTTTTTTTGGTTTTTTGGGTTTTTTGAGTTTTATGAGGTTTTATGTTTTTTTATAGTTTTTAATGTTTTTAGTGATTTACAGTTTTTTGTGTTTTTACTAGGTTTTTATGTTTTTATGAAATTGATTTGGGTTTAAAGTGTTTTAGTTTCTTTATGGTTTTTAGGGTTTTTATCTTTTAAGGGGTTTTAGGGGGTTTGAGGGTTTTCCTGGGTTTGTATGGTTTTCTAATGGGTTTTCTATTTTTTTAGGGATTTTTAAATTCTTAGTTATTATGTTTTTTCGTATGATTTTAATGATTTTTAGGGTTTTTAGTGATTTTGAGGGTTTTTAGGTTTTTTCTTATTTTTTATGGTTTTAGGTTTTTCTTATATTTTATGGTTTTTATGGTTTTTATTGTTTTTAACATTTTAATGGGTTTAAAAGGGTTTTAGAGTTTTTAGTGGTATTTTTAGTTTTGTATGGGTATTTAAATTTTTAATGTTTTTTGCGATTTTACTGTCTTTGGGGGTTTTAGGGTTTTAAGGATTTTTCTATTGTTTTTAGTGTATTTTGCACTTTTTTGGGGTTTTTAGGGGTTTAAGTGTTTTTAGGTTTTAAAGGTTTTCTTAGGGTTTTTACATTTTTATAGATTTTTACAGGTTTTAGGATTTTTATGGTTTTTCATTCTTTTAGGTATTTTGACGGTTTTGGGGTTTTTAGTGTTTTAGCACTTTTAGGTTTTTAGGGTGGAAGAGGTTCAGGGCTAGGCAATCCTAGCCCCCCAAAAATCAATAAAACATAAAGAGACAATTACAAGATGGGTCGACAAGGGCGAGAGTGAATATCACCCTTCATATCTGACTAAACCATGGGAGAACAAAAAGATGGGGACACAAGGGGCCACATCGAGCACCTTTCATCAATCGCCCTTTTCGAGAGAGCATCCACCACCGAGTTGGCCTCCCTATAAACATGAGACAGTGTGAATCTCAGGGACCTAGAGATATCAAGGAACTCAATCCAATGTGATAGTAGTCGCCACATGACATCCCTAGAAAAATTCATAAGAGCCACAACTGCAATCATCGAGTCTGATTCAATCCAAATCCAATGCCACCCAAAACGGCTCGCATATTTCACAGCCTTTAAAATGGCCCAAATCTTTGCTTCATAGGCACAACCATACCCAATAAAATGAAAGAAGCAATCCTTGACGAATCCTCTGTATGTACGAAAGACACCGCCACACCCTGAGGGACTCAAAGCTCCCACTATCTCACCATCAACATTGACTTTCTACCATGTTGGAATTGGAGGAATCCATTTAAAAAACCTCCGGACCATTGGTTTTCTGCTTCGGTCAGCAACCCCGAGAAAGCGTAGTAATGTTAGATCGTTAACATCATTCCACATCAAACCTGTTTAAATTCACTAAGATGTCTGGATCATCTTGTGAATGAAGACCCTAACTCCATGCAGCATAAGGGGTTTCCAATTGAAGGTGGAAGCATTTCGAGCCACCGAGACATAATGAATAATTTCTGCCACACTAGCGAGCAGCAGGTTATGAACCTGATCAATTAGTTTCATCCCCACCTGGCCACGCAAAAAATCACAAATCGGTCCTTGTTGGAAGAAGTTCATGTGGAAGCATTTGTAGTAGATAATGCCAAAGGTCCGAAGAAATGGTACAATTCAAGAAGATGTGATCACAGTTCTCTTCCGTCATCCTACATAAAAAAACAAGCAGAGTTTACCAGATCATAAAAAAGTTTCAAGGGGGAATGAAAGGATCCCTGAATTTATCCAGCCACGATGGGGGAGTCATCCCATGCTTTCACTTGAGATGGTAAAAATCACGGGTACTGAATTTACCCACCATGATGGGCCGCCGGATGAGGGTATTATGTTTTTTAGGGGGTTTAAGTGTTTTTAGGTTTTATTATGTTTTATTTCTTTTCTATGTTTTTGGGGTTTTATGTTTTTAGTGATTTTTAAGGATTATGTTTACGTTTTTTTAGTGTTTAGTGTTTTTAGGAAATTTGAGGGTTTTTATGGTTTTTAAGGTTTTGGGATTTTTTATCTATATTTGGGTTTTAAGATTTTTTAGTTTTTAGTTGTTTAATGTTTTTAGTGTTTTCTAAAAAATTAGGGGTTTGAAGGGTTTTTAGAGTTTTTATTGGGTTTTATGTGTATTTAGGGTTTTTAATGTTTTTAGGGTTATTTAGGGTGTTTGAAATTTTTTCGTTTTTATGGATTTTAAGTGTTTTTGGATTTTTAATGTTTTCTTAGGGAATATATGTTTTTAGGTTTTTTAGGTTTTCATTTATTTTTTTTATATTTTTATCATTAAATGGATTTTTAGATTTTTTAGACATTTGCATTGTTTTTAGTGTTTTTAAGTTGTTAGGTTTTCTTGTTTTTTTTTGTGATTTTAGTAGTTTTTTGTGTTTTTTAGGTATTTTAAGGTTTTTTCTATATTTTTAACACTTTTAGGGATTGAAAGGTTTTTTAGTGTTTGAAGTTGGATTTTAGTATTTATTTGTGGTTTTAAGATTTTTAGAGGTTTTTTATGATTTTTAGGGTTTTCCTGGGTTTTTAGCATTTTTTATATTTTAATGGGTTTAAATAAGTTTTTTTTTGTTTTTGAGGTTTTCTTATGGGCTTTCATAGTTTTCAGGTGTTTTACGTTTTTAGTGATTTTTTAGGATTTTATGGGTTTTTTGGTTTTTTAGTGTTTCGAGAAATTTTCTGGTTTTAGGGGATTTAAGTGTATATAGGTTTTAATGATTTTTTTAGGATTTTTAGGTTCTTTTAGGATTTTTATTTTTATGGATTTTTATTATTTTTATGGGTTTTGGGGGTTTTAGATATTCTCAGGGGTTATTTTAGGTTTTAGGGGTTTTATGGTTTTTTTTAATTTTTTTGGGATTATTTATTTTCTAGGGTTTTTAATGATTTTAGTTTTTTTTTTAATTTTTTTAGGGGTTTAAAGGGTTCTTAGAGATTTTATTTATTTTCAGAGTTTTTAAAATTTTTTAGGGGATTTTAGTGGTTTAAGGGGTTTTTATGGTTTTTTGTGGTTTTTAGGGTTTTTAGGGACATTTTTGTTTTTTACCAATTTTTATATTTTAGTGTTTTAGGGATTTTTAGATATTTTTATGGATTATTATGATTTTTAGAGTTTTTTGGGATTTTGAGTGTTTTTATGGTTTTTTGAGAATTTAGGGTTGTTTAGATTTTGATGGTTTTTTAGATTTTTAGGGTTTTTAAGTGTTTTTAGGGTTTTATGATTTTCTTTGTAATTTTTAGGGTTTTTTGGGGTTTTGGGTTTTTTTCATTTCTAAGAATTTTTAGGGAATTTTTAGGTTTTTATGGTTTTTATGATTTTTTAGGGATTTCTTTTGGGTATTTGGGTTTTTTTTGGTTTTCAAGGGTTTTTAGATTATATTTTGTTTTAAATATTTTTTCAGAGTTTCTAATTTTTTTATGGGTTCAAAGTGTTCTTATATTATATAATTATTTTTAGTGTTTTTAAGGTTTTTTTTGTTTATTACGGGTTTTTAGTTGTTTTGGGGTCTTTTAGGGTTTTTAAGGTTTTTAGTATTTTTAGGTTTTTACAGATTTAAGTGTTTGTAGATTTTGGAGGCTTTCTTAGGATTTTTATGCGTTTTTAAGGTTTTTTGAATTTTTAGGGCATTTAGGGGTTTTAGGGTCTTTTAGGGTTGTTTTGGGTTTTTAGGTTTTTAGGTTATTTAGGAGTTTTAAGTGTATTTAGGGATTTAATGTTTTCATAGGGGTTTTGAGTTTTTTATCTTGATTTTTAGTGTTTTTAGTATTTTTATAGTAATTAAATTTTTAGGGATTTTTCAGGGTTTTAGGAGTTTTATGGTTTTTAGTGGTTTCATGGGTATATTTGGGTTTTTTGTGTTCTTTAATTTTATTGTGGTTTTATGTGTTTTCTTCATTTGTAATAATTTATTAGGGGGTTTGAGAATTTTTAGGTCTTTTAATGTTTTTATGTATTTTCAATGCTATTTTGGTTTTGTGTGGTTTTTATGAATTTAGAATGTTTTTAGGGTTTTTAGGGTTTCTTGGGGTTGTGTTGTTTTTTTTTTGGTTTTTTGGGTTTTTTGAGTTTTATGAGGTTTTATGTTTTTTTATAGTTTTTAATGTTTTTAGTGATTTACAGTTTTTTGTGTTTTTACTAGGTTTTTATGTTTTTATGAAATTGATTTGGGTTTAAAGTGTTTTAGTTTCTTTATGGTTTTTAGGGTTTTTATCTTTTAAGGGGTTTTAGGGGGTTTGAGGGTTTTCCTGGGTTTGTAAGGTTTTCTAATGGGTTTTCTATGTTTTTAGGGATTTTTAAATTCTTAGTTATTATGTTTTTTTCGTATGATTTGAATGATTTTTAGGGTTTTTAGTGATTTTGAGGGTTTTTAGGTTTTTTCTTATTTTTTATGGTTTTAGGTTTTTCTTATATTTTATGGTTTTTATGGTTTTTATTGTTTTTAACATTTTAATGGGTTTAAAAGGGTTTTAGAGTTTTTAGTGGTATTTTTAGTTTTGTATGGGTATTTAAATTTTTAATGTTTTTTGCGATTTTACTGTCTTTGGGGGTTTTAGGGTTTTAAGGATTTTTCTATTGTTTTTAGTGTATTTTGCACTTTTTTGGGGTTTTTAGGGGTTTAAGTGTTTTTAGGTTTTAAAGTTTTTCTTAGGGTTTTTACATTTTTATAGATTTTTACAGGTTTTAGGATTTTTATGGTTTTTCATTCTTTTAGGTATTTTGACGGTTTTGGGGTTTTTAGTGTTTTAGCACTTTTAGGTTTTTAGGGTGGAAGAGGTTCAGGGCTAGGCAATCCTAGCCCCCCAAAAATCAATAAAACATAAAGAGACAATTACAAGATGGGTCGACAAGGGCGAGAGTGAATATCACCCTTCATATCTGACTCAACCATGGGAGAACAAAAAGATGGGGACACAAGGGGCCACATCGAGCACCTTTCATCAATCGCCCTTTTCGAGAGAGCATCCACCACCGAGTTGGCCTCCCTATAAACATGAGACAGTGTGAATCTCAGGGACCTAGAGATATCAAGGAACTCAATCCAATGTGATAGTAGTCGCCACATGACATCCCTAGAAAAATTCATAAGAGCCACAACTGCAATCATCGAGTCTGATTCAATCCAAATCCAATGCCACCCAAAACGGCTCGCATATTTCACAGCCTTTAAAATGGCCCAAATCTTTGCTTCATAGGCACAACCATACCCAATAAAATGAAAGAAGCAATCCTTGACGAATCCTCTGTATGTACGAAAGACACCGCCACACCCTGAGGGACTCAAAGCTCCCACTATCTCACCATCAACATTGACTTTCTACCATGTTGCAATTGGAGGAATCCATTTAAAAAACCTCCGGACCATTGGTTTTCTGCTTCGGTCAGCAACCCCGAGAAAGCGTAGTAATGTTAGATCGTTAACATCATTCCACATCAAACCTGTTTAAATTCACTAAGATGTCTGGATCATCTTGTGAATGAAGACCCTAACTCCATGCAGCATAAGGGGTTTCCAATTGAAGGTGGAAGCATTTCGAGCCACCGAGACATAATGAATAATTTCTGCCACACTAGCGAGCAGCAGGTTATGAACCTGATCAATTAGTTTCATCCCCACCTGGCCACGCAAAAAATCACAAATCGGTCCTTGTTGGAAGAAGTTCATGTGGAAGCATTTGTAGTAGATAATGCCAAAGGTCCGAAGAAATGGTACAATTCAAGAAGATGTGATCACAGTTCTCTTCCGTCATCCTACATAAAAAAACAAGCAGAGTTTACCAGATCATAAAAAAGTTTCAAGGGGGAATGAAAGGATCCCTGAATTTATCCAGCCACGATGGGGGAGTCATCCCATGCTTTCACTTGAGATGGTAAAAATCACGGGTACTGAATTTACCCACCATGATGGGCCGCCGGATGAGGGTATTATGTTTTTTAGGGGGTTTAAGTGTTTTTAGGTTTTATTATGTTTTATTTCTTTTCTATGTTTTTGGGGTTTTATGTTTTTATTGATTTTTAAGGATTATGTTTACGTTTTTTTAGTGTTTAGTGTTTTTAGGAAATTTGAGGGTTTTTATGGTTTTTAAGGTTTTGGGATTTTTTATCTATATTTGGGTTTTAAGATTTTTTAGTTTTTAGTTGTTTAATGTTTTTAGTGTTTTCTAAAAAATTAGGGGTTTGAAGGGTTTTTAGAGTTTTTATTGGGTTTTATGTGTATTTAGGGTTTTTAATGTTTTTAGGGTTATTTAGGGTGTTTGAAATTTTTTCGTTTTTATGGATTTTAAGTGTTTTTGGATTTTTAATGTTTTCTTAGGGAATATATGTTTTTAGGTTTTTTAGGTTTTCATTTATTTTTTTTATATTTTTATCATTAAATGGATTTTTAGATTTTTTAGACATTTGCATTGTTTTTAGTGTTTTTAAGTTGTTAGGTTTTCTTGTTTTTTTTTGTGATTTTAGTAGTTTTTTGTGTTTTTTAGGTATTTTAAGGTTTTTTATATATTTTTAACACTTTTAGGGATTGAAAGGTTTTTTAGTGTTTGAAGTTGGATTTTAGTATTTATTTGTGGTTTTAAGATTTTTAGAGGTTTTTTATGATTTTTAGGGTTTTCCTGGGTTTTTAGCATTTTTTATATTTTAATGGGTTTAAATAAGTTTTTTTTTTGTTTTTGAGGTTTTCTTATGGGCTTTCATAGTTTTCAGGTGTTTTACGTTTTTAGTGATTTTTTAGGATTTTATGGGTTTTTTGGTTTTTTAGTGTTTCGAGAAATTTTCTGGTTTTAGGGGATTTAAGTGTATATAGGTTTTAATGATTTTTTTAGGATTTTTAGGTTCTTTTAGGATTTTTATTTTTATGGATTTTTATTATTTTTATGGGTTTTGGGGGTTTTAGATATTCTCAGGGGTTATTTTAGGTTTTAGGGGTTTTATGGTTTTTTTTAATTTTTTTGGGATTATTTATTTTCTAGGGTTTTTAATGATTTTAGTTTTTTTTTTAATTTTTTTAGGGGTTTAAAGGGTTCTTAGAGATTTTATTTATTTTCAGAGTTTTTAAAATTTTTTAGGGGATTTTAGTGGTTTAAGGGGTTTTTATGGTTTTTTGTGGTTTTTAGGGTTTTTAGGGACATTTTTGTTTTTTACCAATTTTTATATTTTTATGGGTTTTATGTGTTTTGGGTTTTTAAATTTTATTAGGGTTTTTTTGCATTTTTTTTACTTTTTTATGATTTTTGGGTCTTTTTACAAAACCATTTTTTTTAACTTTTTATTAGTTTTTAAAGGATTTAATGTTTTAAATGGTTTTTATATATTTTTTGGGTTTTATCAATTTTACGTTTGTTTAGGGTTTTTAATATTTTATGGGGTTTTTATTATTTTAACATTTTTTTGGGTTCTAAGGTATTTTAGGGTTTTTAGTGTTCATTAAATTTTTAGATTTTTTAAGTGTGTTCTTGTTTTTATTGTTTCCTTAGGGTTTTTAATGGGTTTTATGTTTTTATACATTTTTAGGTATTTTTGTGCCTTTTTTTTTATTTTTATGAATTTTATAGGTTTTAAGGATTTTGAGGTTTTTTGGGTGTTTTATCATTTAAAGGTATATTTTGGTTTAGAGGGGTTCTAAGTGTTTTAAGGATTTTAAGGTTGTCCCCCAGTGTTTCATGGTTTTTAAGGTTTTATATTTTTTAGTTTATTTGATGTATTTTTTTGGATTTTTATGGGTTTAGGGTTTTTATTGATTTTGAGGGGTTTGGGGGGGGGAGGTAGGGTTTTTTTAGGAATTTATGGTTTTAAAATTCATTATAGTTATTTTTGGGTTTTTAGTGGTTTGTTGCCTCTTTTAGGGGTTTTATGGTTTTTTAACATTTTTTATGTTTTTATGGGTTTAAAGTGTTTTTATAAATTATTGTGATTTTTAGTGTATTTATGGGTTTTTAGGGTTTTAATTTTTCTAGTGTTTTTATGGCTTTTAGGCCTTTTAGGGTTTCTGGGTTTGTTTGTTTTTTTAAATATTTTTAGGTGTTTTAAGCCATTTTATGGTTTTTTAGTTTTCTAGTGTTTTAAGGGGTTCTAGGGTTTTTTTATGTTTTTAGGTATATTTAGTGATTTTTAATATTTTTATGGGTTTTAGGGTTTTAAGGGATTTGGATGGTTTTCAGGGTTTTTAAGATTTTTTAGGTTTTTTAAAATTTTTAGGGTTTTAAGAGGTTTGAGTGTATTTATTTTTTCAAGGTTTAATTTTGTTTATAGGGTTTTTATATGTTTTAATGTTTTTAGGGATATTTAGGGGGTTTTGATATTTTTATTGTATTTAGGGTTCTTAGGTATTTTGAGGGTTTTTATGTATTTTTAGCGTTTTAATTTTTTTTTGGTTTTTTGGGTTTTAGTGTTTTTTGAGATTTTGAGGGTTTTTAAGGTTTTTAACTTTTTAGGGGTTTAAAGGTTTTTCAGATTTTTTTTTGGTTTGTGGGGGTTTTAATGTGTTGTTTTGGTTTATTATGGTTTTCAATAGTTTTATAGTTTTTAATCAGTTATGGGGTTTTTAGGGTGTTTTATGGTTTTAGCGTTTTTTAGGTTTTTTGGGATTTTAAGTGTTTTTCAGATTTTATAGATTCCATAAAATTTTCAGGTTTTTTTTACATTTTATGTGATTTTAGGGATTTTTAGGTGTTTTATAATTTATTAGGTTTTTAGTGATTTTGATAGTTTTAGAAATTTTTACAGTTTTTATGGTTTTTAGTGGTTTTAAGGTTTTTTTTATTTTTTGGATTTTAAGGTTTTTTATATTTTTTTTAAATTTGTAGGGGTTTAAATGGGTTTTAAGGTTTTTAGTGGTTTTTAGGGTTTTACTGATTTTTATGGTTTTTTGGGGGTGTTATGGTTTTTTGGACATTTCAGGGTTTTCGGATCTTTTGGAGGTTTAGGGACATTATCATTTCATATCATTTTTAGAGGTTCTAATTTTTTTGGGGTTTTAAGGTTTTCATAGGTTTTTTCAAGGTTTATAGGGGTTTTTAAATTTTTTGTGTTTTTTTTATTTTTTGATTTTTATGGATATTAGGTTTTTTGGGATATTCAGTGTTTTTAATCTTTTTGGATTTTTATTGTTTTTTAGGTTTTAATGTTTTTTTGGGTTTTAGGGGTTTAATTATTGTTAGGGTTTTATTATTTAATTTATATTTTTACTGTGTTTGGGATTTTTTACATTTTTAGGGATTTATAGATATTTTTAAAGATTTTTATAGTTTTAGGGTTTTTTTGATACTCAAGGGTTTTAGGTTTTTTATGGTTTTTGGGTATTTTATGTATTTTTAGATTTTATGGGTTTTATATTATTTTACATTTTTAGTAGTTTAAAGGGTTTTTAGCGTTTTTAGTAGTTTTTAGGGTTTTTATGGGTTTTAAGTGTTTTTTGTTTTTAAAATTTTCACAAGCATTTACAATGTTTAATGGGTTTTTTACATTATTACATGTTTTTTGTGACTTTTTAGGATTTTTATGGTTTTTAAGATTTTAGAGATATTAGGGGTTTTATGGGTTTTTATGGTTTTTAGGGTATGAATGGTTTTTTGGGGTTCTGGGGTTTTCATTTTCTTAGGGATTTTATGTTTTTTAGTGTTTTATAACATTTTAATGGTTTTGAAGTGGTATTAGAATTCATTGTCTGGTTTTATGATTTTTATAGTTCTTTAGGGTTTTTATGTTTTTCTGGATTGCTATGATTTATAGGGACTTAGTGTTTTTAGGTTTTTTATTTTTTTTAGATTTTTTGGGGTTTTATGTATTTTTAGGTTTTTGAGGATTTTTTGGGGTTTTAGGGTTTTTTATGTTTTTGTTATTTTTAGGGATTATTTAGGATTTTATGGGGTTTGGGTCTTTATTTATTTTTAATGGTTTTAGGGTTTTTAGGGGTTTTATGGTTTTATGGTTATCTTAGTTTTTTAAGGTTTTTTGGATCTTTTAGTGTTCTTTAGGGTTTTTATTGTTTTGAATCATTTTAGTGGTATAAATTGGTTTTTAAGTTTTTAGTGGGTTTTAAGGATTTTCATGAGGTTTAGGGTTTTAATGGTTTTGAAGGGTTTTACAGTTTAAGTGGTGTTTCAAGTTTTTATAGACATTATATGTATTTTGGGTTTTATAATTTCTTAGGTTTTTAGTGGATTTAAGCGTTTTTATGTTTTAAAGGATTTCTTAGGGGTTTTCAAGTTTTTTACTTTTTTGGGTGTTTTTACCTATTTTATAGTATTTTTATATATTTTTAGGGTTTTAAGTGATTTTGTGGGGTTTTTGTGGTTTTTAGGACATTCATAATTTTTAATTTTTTTATTTTTTGGGGGTTTTAAGTGTTTTTATGTTTTTAAGGGTTTAAGGTGTTTTTATTTTTTAGGGGTTTTAAGTGTTTTTTGGTTTTTAATATTTTATTATGGTTTTTCAGGGTTTTTAGATTTTTTTACATTTTTAGTGAATTTTAATGGCTTTTTAGGATCTCTGTGGTTTTTATAGTTGTTAGGGATATTGAAGGTTTTTATTTTTCTAACAGATTTTATGTTTTTAGGGTTTTTTTGGGTTTGTAGGGAGTTTTATATTGTTTTTAGGATTTTGCGGTTTTTTTAGTTTTTTAATGTTTGGTGTTTAAATAGTTTTATATAGTTTTGTTGTGTATTTTTTATGTTTTTAGTGGGATTTTAGATTTTTTAGTGGATTTTTATGTATTTATTTATTTTACTTATTTTTAAGGTTTTGTGTGGTTTATGTCTTTTAGGTGGTTTTGGGGTTTTAGGTTCTTTCTGGGGTTTTTAGAGTTTTTAGTTTTTTAGGGGTTTTATGTTTTGATTAGCTGTTTAAGGATCCTTTATGATTTTTCAGGATTTTTAGGGTATTTTACACTTTTTATGATTTAAATGGATTTTTTAGGATTTCTATAATTTCTAGGGTTTTAATGGGTTTTTGGGGTTTTTTTGGGGGTTTTATGGTTTTTAGTATTTTCTTAGGGGTTATATGGGTTTTAAGTGTATTTACGTTTTAAAGGTTTTCTTACATTTTTTTTAGGGTTTTTTTGGGATTTTTCTATTTTATGAATTTTTAGGGAATTTCTCGGGGTTTTATGAGTATTTCGGGATTTTGAGTGATTTAATTTTTTTTGGGGGGTTTTAGGGTTTCTAATGTTTTTTGGGGTTTTAGGGTATTTTCAGTTTTTTTTGGGTTTTTAATGTTTTATTGTTTTTAAACATTTTAAGAACTAATTGGTTATTAGATTATTTATTAGGTTTTAACGGTATTTATAGGTTTATAGGTTTTAATGTATTTGGGGGTTTTATGGGTTTTTGGGGTTTTTAGGGTCTTTTTAGGTTTTTAGTGTTTTTTGTTTTTTAATATTTTTTAATATTTTTAGGAATTTAATGTTTTCTTAGGAATTTTTAGGTTTTTGAAGGGATTTAATTTTTTTGATATTTTAAGGATTTGTTTTTCTTTTTATGGTTTTAGGGTTTTTAGGGATTTTATGGTTTTAAATGGTTTTTTGTTTGTTTTTAGCATCTATAGGTTTTATTAGTTTTAACCATTTTATGTTTTTAAGTTTTTCATAGGGGTTATTTTAAGGTTTTTTTTACGTTTTTATTGATTTTGGAGTATTTTTATGGGTTTTTTGGGTTTTTTGGTATTTTGAGGGTTTTTGTGGTTTTAGCATTTTTTGGGGCTTTAGGGTTTTCCTTTGAGTTTTTATGGGTTTTTATGTTTTTTAGAGTTCTTCAAAATTCTTAGGAGTTTAAAGTGTTTTTATAGTTTCATTTGGATTTTTTTGGGGTTTTATGGATTTTTATGGTTTTTATCGTTTTTATTGATTTATATGGTTTTTAGGTTTTTAAGAATTTTTATGGTTTTGGGATTTATTTGTTTTTAGGTTATTATGGTTTTCTTATGGGTTTTATGTGGTTTTGGTTTTTTTATTTTTTAGGGATTTTATATAAATTTTAAGGTTTTTCAGGTTTTTAGGAATTGGTGGGGTTTTAGTGTTTTTAGGGGGTTTTGGGTCTTTAGGGTTTTTTGATTTTTTAAGGAATAATTTTTTATTGTTTTTAAATGTTTTAGGGGTTTAAACGAGTTTTTGAGTTTTTTGTGGAATTTTAGGGTTTTATGGGATTTTAGGGTTTTTGATTTTTTTGGGGTTTGCTAGTTTTTAGGGGGTTATAGTGTCTTAGGGTCTGTTATGCGATTTATGGATTTTAGTGTTTTTTGGTTCTGTAGGGGTTTTATGTGTTTAAGGGTTTTGTGGTTTTCTTGTGGGTTTGGATGGTTTTAGGTTGTTTTAAATTTTTAGGTATTTTAGTTCTTTTTATTTGGATTTTTATGGATTTTAGGGGTTTTAGTGTTTTTTAGGGTTTTAGGGTATTTTTTTGTTGTTTTTTATATTTTTGGGGGTTATATGTTTTTTTTTGGATTCTATGGTTTTATTATGTAATTTCTGTTTATTTACATGTTTTTATGTTTTTAGGTACTTTTGGTTCCTTTTTTGGATTTTATGGTTTTTAGGTTTTTTAGGGATTTTGAGGGACTTTTTGTTCTTTAGGGTTATAGGATTTTTGTGTTTTTTTTATATTTAGGTTTTTTTGTTTTTTTTGGGTTTTATGGGTTTTATAGTATTTTTAATAGTTTTTGTTTTTTTAGATATTTAGTGAGGTTTTTGGGGTTATATGTGGTTTAGGATTTTTTAAGGTTTTAGGATTTTTGATGGTTTTCTATGTTTTAGGGTTTTAGAGTCTATTTATAATTTTAGGGTTTTTAACATTTTTATGTTTTTAGGGGTTTTGTGTGTTTTTAGGGGTTTTGTGTGTTTTTAGGGTATCTTGGTTGTTTTGCGATTTTAGGGACATTTATGCTTTTTTTATTTATATTCCATTTAGGTTCTTTAGGGATTTTGAGGGTTTTATGGGTTTTTCGGTATTTTCATTTTTTTTTGTTTTTAGGTACTTTAAGTGTTTTTAGGTTGTTATGTTATTCATAAGGGTTTAAGGGTTTTTAGGGTTTTTACATTTTAAGGGTTTTTAGGGTTTTTTAGAATTTTTATGGTTTTATAAGGTTGTTGGGTATTTTCAAATGGTTTAGGGGTTTTTATGGTTCCTAGTTTTTTTTTGGTTTTTAGGGTTTTTAGGGTTTCTTTTTAGTTTTTAGGGATTGTTAGGTTTTTTGGAGATTTTTAACACTTTTAGGGGTTTGAAGGGTTTTTATTATTTTTAGTGGGTTTTAAACGTTTTTATGGGTTTTGTAATTTAACAAAAATTTTGACTTTTTATGGTTTTCACGGTTTTATGTTTTTTATGGTTTTTAAGTTTTATAATGATTTTAATTGTTTCTAAGTTTTTAAGGATTTCTAAGGGGTGTTCAACTTTTTTATGGTTTTTAACTTTTGTTGGGATTTTTTATGACTTTTATCTTTTGAGGGGCTTTATTGATTCTGAGGGTATTTAGTGGTTTTTATGGGGTTTAAGGATTTTTGTGGTTTTTAGCATTTTATGTTTTTTGGGTTTTAATTGTTTTTTCTATTTAAGGATTTATTCTGGGGTTGTTAGAGGATTTTGGGTTTTTAATATATTTTTGTATTTTAAGGATTTTTTATATTTTTTATGGTTTTTAGGATTTTTAAGGATTTTGAGGGTTTTTTGGGTTTTTTGGTTTTTTGGGTTTTTCTAGGTTTTTTGGGTTTTTATATGTTTTTAGGGTTCTAATGTTTTTATGAGTTATTTAAAATTTTTGGAGTTTATAGGGGTTGGGATAATTTATTGGTTTTTATTTCTTTTTTGATATTTTTGAATGTTTTAGGGGATTTTTGGTTTTCTGGTCTTTTATGGGTTTTAGGGGTTTTATAATGTTTTATGATTTTTAGGGGTTTTAAGAGTTTTTAGGTTTTTATGATATTCATAGCATTTTCAGGTTTTTTATGGTTTTTACCTTTTTATGGATTTTTAGAGATTTTTTTGGATTTTAATAGAGTTTAGTGTTTCTAGATATTTTTAGGGTTTTAGGGTTTTTTAAGTTATAGGGTTTATTTTGACTTTTTAAGGTCTTAAAGATTTTTAAATGTTTTTAACATTTTTGGTGGTTTAAAATGTATTTGGAGTTTTTGGTGGGTTGTGGGTTTTTATGGGTTATTGGGGTTTTTAAAATTTTATAGGATTGTTAAGGATTGTATGGGTTTTAGGGTTTTAGGGTTTTTAGGTTTT
Organism: Viscum album; assembly: GCA_963277665.1. Classification (NCBI taxonomy): domain Eukaryota; kingdom Viridiplantae; phylum Streptophyta; class Magnoliopsida; order Santalales; family Viscaceae; genus Viscum; species Viscum album. Next base: position 230,758,072 of record OY728157.1, on the reverse strand, counting down.
TAGATTTTTTTTGTTTTTAGGGGTTTTAAGTGTTTTTATGTTTTTATGGTTTTCATAGTGGAATTGGGTTTTTTGGGTTTATGTTTTTATGGTTATTTTGGGTTCTAAGTATTTAAATAGTTTTGGGGTTCTTATGAATTTTGAAGGTTTTATGGGTTTTTAGATTTTTTTAGGTTTTTATAATTTTATTTTTTAGTGATTTTATTTTTTTTAGGTTTTTAAGGTTTCCTTGGGTTTTAATATTTTTAGGTTTTTTACATTTTTATGGATTTTTACAGCCTTTTAAGATTTTTTATGTTTTTTAGGATTCATAAGTATTTTCAGGTATTTAAGGTTTTTAATGGTTTTTAGAGATTTTTAACATTTTTAGGGTTTTAAGGGGTTGTCGAAGTTTTTAGGCTCTTTTAGGGGTTTTATAAGAATTTTGGTTTTTTAGTTTGTTTTAGAATTTCTTAGGGTTTTTAACATTTTCAGGTTTCTTTTAGGGTTTAAGTATTTTTAGCTTTTTAAGTATTTGTTAGGGGATTTCAATGATTTTAAGGGTCTTTGAATTTTTTGAATTTTTACAGATTTTTTAGGTGTTTTCTGATTTTTTCGGGGTTTTAAGGGATTTTGATGGGTTTTTGGGGTTTTTGGGGTTTTGTGGATTTTTAAAGTCTCAATTTTTTTTATTTTTTTTATGATTTTTATTGTTTCCTTATGGGGTTTAGGGGTTTTAGTGTTTTTTATGTTTTTAGGGATTTTTATTTCTTCTTTTGGATTTTTATGTTTATTAGGGTTTTTGGGGATTCACCTGTACAAAAACCATTTTATAAACTTGTTTTTTTAGGTTTTTAACATCTGTTTTGAGGCGACGTTATTGGGAGAGATGTTAAAATTCTGATTTTCATGTTAGTTATTTAATAACAAAGTCTAAAAATTACGTTTCATGGTTTTTAACATTGGTTTCTAAAAAACGATGTGAAAGAACTTATGGAAATGACATTTAAAATCCATTTTTACGTCAGTTTTTAAAAAAATTGGTTTTTAAATAAAAGACTTAAAAAATGTTTACCATATTATATATAGTTTCCTAAGATTTGATTTGGCAGGTCGTAGAGCTCAAATGCAGTTACAGATCAAAATTTATGACTATTAGAAGTTTGATATATTTTTTTCAAGGTAAGATCAAATTAGCCAACTATAGTTTCATCTTAGAATGAATTTTATAATCCAAAGGAGGATTTATAATTTTAACCTTATATAAAGAATTATCCACCATTATAAAAAAATATTAATCAATAAATGATACATTAATTAAGAAAACTACTCAGAAAAAATATAAATCATGGAAAAATAATTACAAATACCTTGATGAGCTAGAGGAAAAATGAAATAGTGGATTCACAAGGAAAATTAAACAAGTCAAGTTGGTGGAACAATGATGGTTAAAAGACATTATTGTTACATGTTATATCAATTAAGAAAACAAATCATAAAAAGCATAAATCAGGGAGAAATAATTTAAAATACCTTGATGAGATCGTGGAAAGAAGAAATAATTAATTCACATTGAAGATCAAACGAATTGAGTTGGGGGAATGATGATGGTTGAAAGAAATTATAAATAAATTAGGATATGTGTGTAATGAAACCATATATTTGGGATTATCAAAGAAAACATGGTATTAAAAAATTTTGGTGGAAATTGGAAATTTTGATGCAGCGATGTAAAAAATTGAAATTTTGCATTGGCGGGATATTTAAATTACCTTTCTTGTTGGTTTTGTGCTAATTTTCATGAAAACATATTAAAATTTTCACTTTTTTCACCTGTTTTATTATATAATTGACATGAAAAACCAATTTTTATCACTTTTTCATCTCAGCTATTAAATAACCAATGTGAAAAGTCAATTTTCATGACTTTTTTACAACAGTTATTTAATAACTGATGTCCAAAGGTATTTTTCACATTGGTTATTTTATAAATTATGTGAATTTTTTTTCAAACATGCAGTTAATTTCTTAATATTCGATTTGAAAGGACATTGAGCTCAAACAGAGTTACAGATTACATGTTATGGCCTTTGGAAATTGGACTTCCCTAAGACTTCGTTTAGAGATGATCAAATTCTGATGACCATAAATTTTGATCCGTAACTCCGTTGGAGCTCTCTGACCTGTCAAATCGATTATTGGGAAAAGAACTATATGTTTGTAAAAAAATATCACATCATCTATTAAATAAACGACCTGAATATTTTCTTTTAACATCGATTATTAAATAACTGACGTGAAAAATCATAAAAATTTATTTTTCATATCGATTATTTAGAACCTACATGAAAAAGTCAAGAGAATAGATTTTTCCAGTTGATTATTATATAACCGATGTGAAAAAACAGAAAAAATAGATTTTCATGTCGGTTATATAATAACCAATGTGAAAAATCGATTTTCAGATATTTTCACATCGGTTCGGAAAATCCAACTTGAAAAAAGGTGATGTTAAAAATATATTTTGTACTAGTGATTCTAAGGGGTTTTAGGGATTTTTTTAGTTTTTTGATGTTTTTATGGTTTTTAGGGGTTTTATTTTTTCGGAAAAATTTTAAAATTTTTAGGGTTTTTGGATTTTTCAATGGGTTTTAGGCAAGGAAGATGCGAGGGTCAGGCTATTCCCAGCCCCCCCAAATTTATTAAAAACAAAAGAGACATAGAAGACAAGGGAGGGGAGGGGTCAATCAACCCACACCCAAAAACCCTTAACGACCTAAGACAAAAACCCCAAAAAAAAAAAGGAAAATCAAGAACGAAAAAGAAAACACACAATGAAAAGCAGCCACCACCATTATCCACCATCAACCAGCATCCAGCAGCTCGGAGCTAACCAACGACCAGCATCCAAATTCAAACAGCAAAAAACATCCAGAATTATCGCGACCATAAACGAAAGCTTCAGCACCTCCCATCCAAGCAACAGCCAGCCTCCAGAATCACCAGCATTCAACATCACATAACCGCCAGCAACCAAAGCCACAGAACAACCAGCATCAACATCACAACCATCACCAGCATTCAGCAGATCGCCATGAATCAGTGACCCGGAGCCAATATCACAAGAACCAGAATCCAGCATCTTCCCAGAAACACAAGCAATCACCAATAGCACATAGCCATCATCACCAAAATCACACAAGCACCATTCACCAAAGCTCACAGCAAGACAGCATCCATCATCCTTTTCCACAAGAACCATAATCCAGCACCTCCCAGCTATAGAGGTCCATCGCAAGCACCACAGAACACGCACACCAAGCGAAGGTGGCAATCCATATCTCAAAACAGAACAAAGAGACAGTACCAAACAAATCCCACCACAATCCATGAAGCAGCCACCATAGCTCGATAGAAACTCCAGAACACAGCACTTATCCAGACGATCAACAAGATCAAAACACAAGAAGGAAACCCAGAAACGAACATGCCTCCACCCTGAGGTCCGAAGAGAGAAACCAGCACTATCACCTGACTTCCCGAGCCAAACCAAAACTGCCGCTCCCCACACAGCTTCAAAGATCGGCAATGTCCCACCGCACAACATCAACTGAGGTCTGGCCTCTCCAGGCCACCACTTGGAAGCCGACGAGGAAGCCGGGAACCACTAGGAGCTCGTCGCAATGAAAGGCATCAACATGGTAATGCAACACCGCACCAAGAAGGGACCAGATCTATCCCGAATCTCCGTGGATCTGGACCGCCACGCACTGGGGAAGCCAGATCTGAGTTGTCCTCCCAGATTGAGGACGGCCACTGCCAGATCCGCGGGTCTTGAGGCCCCAGAAGCGACCAGATCTGTCGCGCCCGCACCACACCGCTGTACATCCAAGGCGAAACTGACCAAATCTGGGAAAAACCACCAGATCCCAGATCTATCGAGGAGAGGCTCCGACGCCCACAGCCACATATCAAGCCACATGAACACTACTCCGCCAGAGAGGCATCTCCTTGAAATATGAAGCACCACGCAAGCCACGAACCACATGGAGATTGTCGCCAAAGTCGATCCTTGCCAGCAAGAATCCCCATCGCCAAGCACCGCAACCGCATCACATCGTAAAATCGTGAAGGAAGTAGCAGAACCGTCGGGATGGAAACCAGGAAGACGTGAAAGCGGGAGAGAGCATGGCGAGAGCGGTGACATATTCTCAATGGGTTTTTGGGTTTTTATGGATTTTCATAGTTTTCTAATGTTTTTGGGGTTTCTAGTATTTTGGGGTCTTTAGGTTTTTAGGTTCTTTAGGGTTAATATGGTTCCTTTAATTTTTTAGATTTTTAGGGGTTTGAATTATTAGTAGGTTTTTATGGTTTTCTTTTGTGTTTTTAAGGGTTTTTTGTATATTTTTGTTTATTGTTATATTTTGGTATTTTTTTAGAATTTTATGTATTTTTATGGATTTTAGTAATTTTGATATTCTTTAGGGTTTTAGTTATTTTTTGGGATTTTTTTAGTTTTTTAGGGTTTTTAGGGTTTTTACGGGTTTTTACGTGTTTAGGGATTATTAGGGATTTTTAGGATTTTAGGGTTTTTAGGGATTTAGGGATTTTTAGGGTTATTTTAGGATTATTAGGGTTTTATTTTTTTGGGTTACTAGGGTTCTTTTTTAGTATTTTTGTGTTTTCATTATTTTTATGGGTTTTAGGGTTTTAATGGTTTTTTGGGTGTTTATGGTGTTTATGGTTTTTAGTTTTTTTATTGATTTTAAGGGGTCTTAGGGTTTCTAGAATTTTTAGGTCTTTTAGGGGTTTTAATTGTTTTTATGTTTTAAAGGTTTTCTTATTGATTTTCAATATTTTTTTGGGTTTATTACTTTTTTGGGGATTCTCATGTTGTTATGGTTTTTTAATAGTTTTTTAGGGTTTTTGGGATTTTTAGGTTTTTTAGGTTTTTATGTTTGTTTTTGTGTTTTTATGGATTTTTTATTTTTTTAGGGTCTTAAAGGTTTTCTAGATTTTTTCAATGTTTTTAGACTAATTTAATGTTTTTAGGGAATTAAAGTGTTTTTTGGGTATTTTAGTGTTTTTATGGGGTTGTGATATTTTTAAATTTTTTAGGTTTTATTTATTTTTAGGGGGTTTAGTTATTTTTAGGGTTTATAGCATTTTTATGTTTTAGGGGTTTTAAGTTTTTTTAGGGTTTTAAGGTTTTATTAGAGAATTTCATGGTAATTATGGTTTCTTACGGCTTCATGGTTTTTTATGGTTTTTTTATTTTTAGGGGTTATTATGGTTTTACTGATTTTGATGGGGTTTTAGGGTTTAAATGAATTTGATGGTTTTTTGTGTTTTTAGATATTTTCTTCATTTTATATGGTTTCGATGTTTTTAGAGTTTTTTATCATTTTAATGTGTTTAAAGGGTTATTAGTGTTTTTATTGATTGAGGGGTTTAGGGGGTTTTAGGTTTTAGGGGTTTTAGGTTCTTTAGAAGTTTTAAGTGTTTTTAGGTTAGTAAAGTTTTATTAGGGATTTTTTGGTTTTTAGTTTTTTTATATTTTTTTATGTATTTTTTTGTATATTTTGGATTTTAATGTTTTTTCAGGATTTTTAGGTAGTATGGGTTTTTAGGGTTTTTACGGGTTTTTTTCGAGTTTTTTTTGTCTTTTTAGTTTTTTAGGTTTCTTATGGTTTTTACAGTTTGATAAATCTTTTGGGGTTTTAAATGATTTTTTGTGTTTTTAGTGGGTATTAAGGGTTTTATGGTTTTTCGTATTTTTAAGTGTTTTAGAGGTTTTTATGGTTTTTAGTGTTTTTTGGGTTTAAATCATTTTTATGTTTTAGGTGATTTCTATGTTTTTTTTGTTTTATTGGTTTTCTTATGAGTATTCTAGGTTTTCTAGGTATCTAGATTTTTAGCGATTTTTAGGTTTTTCATTATTTTTTATAGTTTTTGGGATTTAAAGGGTTTTACTGTTCTTACTATTTTTAGTGTTTTAAGGGTTTATATAGTATTTTTGAGTTATTAGAGATTTTTTGATTATTTAGGGGTTTTATGGTTTTTTAGACTTTTTAATATTTTTGTGGGTTTAGAGGGATTTTAGAGTGTTTATTAGGTTTTTATGGTTTTTATTGGTTTTATGGATTTTAGGGTATTTATGGATTTTAGGGTTTTTGGCATATTTATTTTTTAGGGATTTTAGTTGTTTTTCATTTTTAATATTTTCTATGGGGTTTTCAAGGTTATTTGGGGTTTTTCTATTTTTTGTGATTTTTACGGATGTTTGATGTTTTCTATGGTATTATAGGTTTTTAGGGATTTTGAGATTTTTTAGGAATTTTAGAATTTTATGGTATGTTGTGGTTTATGCTTTTTTTGCGTTTTTAGTGGTTTTTGGTTTGTATATTTTTAATGTTTTCAGTGGTTTAAAGGTTTTTTAACGTTTTTGGTGGTTTTTAAGGGATTTAAGGGATTTAGGGTTTATAAGGTTTTAATGGGTTTTTGGGTTATTTGGGTCTTTATGGTTCTTAAGTCTTTTAAATGGGTTTTTAAGATTTTTAGGGGTTTTATCACTTTTAGGGGTTTCATGTATTGTTAGGTTTTAAAGGTTTTATTAGGAGGTTATTGGGTTTTTTTAATTTTTATAGGTATTTTTAGGGTATTTATGAATTTTTATGGTTTAAGGGTTTTTAGTGTTTTTTTTATGTTTTTAGGGTTTTTAAAGAATTTTATAGTATTTAGCATTTTTTAGATTTTCTTGTGTTTTATGTGTTTTTTGGTATTTTAGATTATATTTTGGGGTTTTATTGTTTTTTAAATTTGTAGTGATTTTTAGGTGTTTCAATGGATTCTAATAAGATTTAGGGGTATTGGGGATTTTGAGGGGTTTTTTGGGTTTTTTTGGGTTTTAGGGTTTTTATTATTTTTTTGAATTTTAGGTTCTTAGGGGATTTAATTTTTTTCATGTTTCTATGGTTTTATTTGTATTTTCAGGATTTTTAGGGGATTTTATATTTTTTGGGATTTTTAGGAGTTTTTTGTTTTTTTCTTTTTTAATGTTTCTTTGAATTTATGTTTTATGGGTTTTCTGGGTTTTTAAGGGTTTTAGGGTTTTTATGGTTTTTAACGATATTTTGTTCTTTTATGGTTTTTAGGGTTTTAAAAGTATTTTAGTTTTTAGGGGCTCTAATTTTTTTAGGTTTTTAAGTCGTTCATAGGGAATTTCTGGTATTTTTTGTATTTTTATGTTTTAAGGGGTTTTAGGGGATTTTAAAGATTTTATGCTTTTTTGGGTTTTATAGAATTTGAGGATTTTAGGGGTTTTTAGGGTTTTTATAGTTTTATGGCCTTTTTTCTGTTTTGAGGGGATCTTTTTGAGTTTTTATGGACTTCATGGTTTTTTCAAAATTTTAAACATTTTTAGGGGTTTAAATGGTTTTTAGAGTTTTTAGTGGTTTTAGGGGGTTTAGGTGTTTTAGTGGTTATATAGGTTTTAGGGGGTTTATGTTTTAAAGGGGTTTTAAGTGTCTTTTAGGATTTTTACTGTTTTTATATTTTTAGGAGTTTTAAGTGTTAACAGAATATGGTGTTATTAGGGTTTTTCTGAGTTTTTGGGGTTTTTTACATATTTTTATATATTTAGGATATTTTTGGTTTTTAGGGTTTTTATGGTTTTTGAGTTTTTAGGGATTTTTCCGATTATTTTGGTTTTTAGTGTCTTAAGAATTTTTTTTATTTTTAGGGGTTTGATGTGTTTTTATATTTTTAGGGGTTTTAGGGTTTTTTCCATTTTTTAGATTTTTAAAATTTATATGATTTTAGATAGGTTTTAGGGATTTTTAGGATTTTTAGAATTTTTATGTTTTTATAGTTTTTTGGGGTTTTATGGATTTTTTTCATTTTTTATGGTTTTAAAGGTTTTTTAGAGATTTTTAACATCTTTAGAGGATGAAAGGGTATTTAAAGTTTGTAGTGGTATTTATGGGTTTTATGGGGTTTTAGGGTTTTCAGGGATTTTTATCATTTTAGGGTATTTTGTGGTTTTTATGTAATTTATGGTATTATCCTTTTAGGTTTATTTTTATTCTAAGTGTATTAATATTTTTATGTTCTTCTTATGTTTTTTTAAATTTTTGACGTTTTCATGGATTTTTAGGTATGTTTTGGGATTTTTATGGTTTTTAGAGATATTATGGATTGGGGGGGGGTTAGGGTTTTTGTGTTCTTTTATTTTTACAGTTTTTTGAATATTTTATGGGTTTTGGTTTTTCAATGTTTTTATCATTTTCAAGGTTTAAAGGGTTATTAGCATTTTAGTTGGTTTTTGGTGTATTTATATGTTTTGTGATTTTTTATGGCATTTAAGAGTTTTATGGTTTTAGGGTTTTTCATTTTTTTAGGTTTTTTTCAAGTTATTATAATTTTTAGTTTTTTTGGGGTTGTAGGTGTGTTTAAGTGGATTTATGATTTTAAGGATTCCTTTGGGGTTTTCATTGTTTTTAATTGTTTTTTTACATTTTTAGGAATTTTTATGGATTTTAAGGTTTTTTGGGTTTTTAGAGATTTGTAGGGACTTTTAGGGTTTTATAGATTTTTGGTGTTTTTAGGTTTTAGGTGGTTTATGTGTTTTTAGTATTTAAAGGTTTTCTTATGGTTTTTTGGGTTTTTTTGGGTTTTTTCATTTTTAGGGATTTTTGGGCCTTTTTTGGATTTTTATGCTTTTTAGGGTTTTTAGTGATTCTGAGGGATTTTGGGTTTAAAGGTGTTTCATGTTTTTATTTATTGTTTTATATTTTTTGGACATTTTTTTATCTTTTATTATTTTTATGTTTATATAGTGTTTTTCACATTTTTTGGGGTGCAATGATGTTTTAGAGTTTATAGTATTTTAGGGATTTTATGTGGTATTTAGGTTTTTAATGTTTTTAATGGGTTTCTTTGGTTCTTAGGGGTTTTTGGGTTTTTAGGGTTTTTAATTGTTTTTTTATCATTTTTATGTTTTTAATGTTTTCATAATATTTTTTGTGGGTTTATGGTTTTTTTTCATTTTTTGTGTTTTTAGGAATTTTTAAGGTTTTATGGGTCTGTAGTATTTCTGTAAATTTTTAGTTTTTTAAATAATTTTTAGCATTTTCATAGGTTTGTTTTTTGTATTTTTAGTGGTTTTTATGGGTTTTATGGGAATTATGTATTTTAGGAGATTTTATGGTTTGTAGTATTTTTTAGGGTACTTAAGGATTTTTCGTTATTTTATATTTTTAGTGGTTTTATGGGTTTTTGGGTTTTAAGGTTTTCTTATCTTTTTTAAGGGGTTTTTATTTTTTAAGGGGTTTTAGATTTTTTATAGGTTTTTTGGTGTTTGGTATTTTAGGTGTTTTTAGGTTTTAAGGCTATTTTGGGTTTTTACCATTTTTATGATTTTTAAGGGACATTTATTACTTTTAGGTTTTTAGGGATTTTTTGGGTTTTTTGGTTTTTTGGGTTTTTTTGCGTTTTTTTGGATTTTTTGGATTTTTATAGGGGTTTGAGTTCAGAGGGTCTTATGATTTTTTAATGTTTCTCGGGGTTTAAATGTTTTTTGTGGTTATAGTGGTTTTTAGGGTATTTATGGGCTGGGGGTTATGTTTTTAAGACTTTTTATGGTTTTTAGGGTTATTGTGGTTTTTTATGGGTTTTAGTGTTTTTTAGGTTTTTTAGTGGTCTTAAGTATTTTATAAGGAATTTTGAGGTATTTTTCAAGGTTTTGGGGATTTTTATGTTTTTAGGGATTTTTATGTTTTTAGGGATTTTTAGCACTTTTATATTTTTTTTACATTTTTAAGGGATTTTGAGGGTGTTAGGGTTTTAAGGTTTTTTGTTTTTTTTTTTGTGGGTTTTAACATTTTTTGAGTATTTTAGGACTTTTAATATTTTGTATATTTTTTAATGTGTTTATGGGTTTAAGTGGTTTATATATATATATATATATATATATATATTATTTTCTTAGGTTTTTATGTGTTTTAGGGTTTTTATGGGTTTTACATGTTTTTATGTTTTTAAGGGTTAGTATGGTTTTTGGTTTATTTTAGGCTTTTTAATGTTTTTAGAATTTTTGAGATTTAAATCGTTTTTAGGTATTTAATTTTTCTCAAGGTATTTAGGGGTTTTTGTGTTTTATGGAATTTTTTGTGATTTTTAGGATTCTTATGGATTTTTATTCCTTATAGAAATTTTGAGGGTTTTTTTGGATCTTAGGGTTTTAGGGTTTTTAGCATTTTCATCATCTTTTAGGTTCTAATAAGTTTTAAGTGTTTTTAGGTTTTTATGTTTTCATAGGGTTTTTATGGTATTTTCTGAGTTTTATTTATTTTTTTGTGTTTTTTAGTTCTTTTTTAGGATTTTTATGTGTTTTAGGATTTTTAGAGGCATTGATATTTTTTAGGGTTTTGATAGTTTTTGGGGATTTTAGGTATTTTTTTTATATTTTTAGGATCATTATTGGTTTTTAGAGTTTTGTATGTTTTTAGGGGTTTACTGTTTTTCAGAGTTTTTAGGGGGTTTCAAGAGGTTTTAATGTTTTTTTGAGTTCTTATGGTTTTAGGGGTTTCATGGGTTTTTAGAGTTTTATAGGATTTTTAGGATTTTTAGGATTATATGGGTTTTAATAATTTTTAGGATTTTATAGTTTTCTTAGGTTTTTTTAGGGTTTTTATGTTTTTTTATATCTTTATGTATTTTTAGTTATTTTTAAGACTTTTATAGTTTTTTAAATGGATTGTAGTGTTTTTAAGGGATTTTAGGATTTTTATGTTTTTCGGGTTTAGGTTCTTTTTTGAGTTTTTAGGATTCATATTGTTTATTATATTTTCTAACATTTTTATGGGTTTAATGTGTTTTGTAGTGATTTTAGTGTCTTTTTAGGCTATCTATGTGATTTTAGGGGTTTCAAGGTTTTAGTGGTTTTTAGGGGTTTTTAGGGGTTTTAAGGGATTTTAGGGTCATTTTAGGGGTTTTAGGGTTTTAGCAATTTTTACGTTTTTATATGGTTCAATTTTTTTTAGGTTTTTTTGTTTTTTATAGGGGTTTTTGTAGTTTTGAGGGTTTTTTACAATTTAAATGATCTTTAGGGATTTTTAAGGATTTTTATGATATTTTTTGTTTTTAGAGAATTTGAGGGTTTTAGGGTTTCATGGGTTTTTAGGGGATATGGTTATTCCATTTTAATGTTTTGTAGGGGTTTTAGGGGTTTTATGTTTTTGAGTCTTTCTTAGGGTTTTCCGAGTTTTATTTGGTTTTTTATGTTTTTTAATATTTTTAGTCATTTTTAGGAATTTTATGGTTATTTATTGTTTTTAGGTATTTTGATGGTTTTTAGGGGGTTTTGGGGTCTGTATTATTTTTATCGGTTATAGGTATGTTTTTGGTTTTATTACTCTTTTAATGTTTTATAAATTTTTTAATATTTTTTAGTGGTTTAATTTTTTTTAAATTTTTATTGTTTTTTAGTGTTTTTATGGTATTTTAGTTGTTTTAAGGGTTGTAGTGTCTTTTGGGAAATTCAATTTTTTGGGATTTTTAGGGTTTTTAGGGGTTTTTAGGGTTTTTCATCTTTTTTGTTTTTAGGGATTTTAAGTGGTTTTAAGCCTTTTATGGGTTTTTAAGGGTTTAAAAAGTTTTTTTACGTTTTTATGGATTTATAAAGATTTTTTGGTTTTTATGGGTTTATTTTTGTTTTTAGGCACTTTGAATTTTTTAAGGTTTTTGGGGTTTTTGGGTTTTTTGGGGTTTTAGGGAATTTTTGAGTTTTTGGGGTTTTTATTTTACCTAGATGTTTTTTTAATTTTTAAGAGTTTAAAGGGTATTTATAGTTGTTAATGGTTTGAGGGTTTTTAATGTTTTAGGGGGTTTTATAGTTTTAGGGGTTTCTGTGGATTTTAGGGATTTTTTGGTTTTTAACATTTTTAGAGTTTTTAAGGGTTTTAAGTGTCTTTATGTCTGTATGGTTTTCTTATGTATTTTGAGGTGTTTTAGGGATTTTTGAATTTTGAGAGATTTATAAGGCTTTTTTTATTTTTATGTTTTTAGTGGTTTTTGAAATTTTGTGGGAATTTTATGTTTTTATGGGTTTTTTGGATTGTATAGTTTTTATAAGATTTAGGTTTTTAGGGGTTTTAAGTGTTTTTTAATATTTTAAGTTTATCATAGGTTTTTACGTTTTTTTTCATTTTTATGGTGTTTTGGGTCTTTATTAATTTTTTATAGTTTTTAGTATTTTTATGTATTTAGAGGGTTTTATTATTTTTTACGAGTTAGGTGTTTTTTTTGTTTTTTGGTTTTTAAGGGGGTTTTTTGATTTTTAGAGGTTTTTTGGTTATTGGAGTTTTTGAATTTTTATTTGGTTATAGGGGTTTTAATGTTTTTATTTTAAATTTTGTGGATTTATTGGTTTTTATGGTTTTGTATGGTTTTTATGGGGTTTTATTATTTGTAGGGGTTGTAGGATTCTTGGCTCTTTTAGGGTATTTATAATTTATTAAGGTTTTTAGGATTTTAATTTTTTTTCCTAGGGTTTTTAGGGGTTTTATGGTTTTTATTTTATTTGGTATTTATAGGGAACTTTTATAAATTTTACTGTTTGTAGGGTTTTAGTGATTTTGAAATTTTTTTTTGGATTTTTAGAATTTGTACTGTTTTGAGCATTTTTATTGTTTTCAATTTTTAGGGAGTTTGTTTGTTTTTATGGTTTTTAGGTTTTCTAGGGGGTTTCAGGGAAATTGAGGTTTTTAGTGTGTTATAGGGTATTTAGGTTTTTATGGTTTTTTTGGTTGTTTAGGGTATTTTTTAATTTTTAGGGTTTTAAGATTTTTTTTATTGTTTTTTAGAGTTTTTACGGGTTTAAAGGGTATTTAGTTGGTTTTAGATTATTTAGGGGTTTTATATTATTTTTATTTTTTTGGGGTGTTTTTAGTGTTTTAGAGTATTTTTTGGGATTTTACTGGTTTTTGTGTTTTGTGGGTTTTACAAGGTTTAAGTGTCTTTTTATGTCATCTATGTGTTTTTAAGGGTGTTAGGATTTTTCAATTTTAGGGATTTTTACTGATTTTTAAGAAATTTATGGTTTTTAGGCATTTTGAGGATTTTGAGTGGTTTTTTGGGGTTTTTAGATTTTAGGGTTTTTAAGATTTTAGTTCTTAAGGGGTTTTAATTGTTTTCCTATTTTTAAAGTTTTTTCAGTGTTATTCAAAGGTTTAGGGGTTTTTACAATTTTAGGTATTTTTAGGGAAATTTTTTATTTTTATGGTTTTAGGGTTTTTAGGAATTTTGAGTGTTTTTAAGATATTTAGGGTTTAATGGGTTTTAAGGATCTTTTAGTTTTGGTGGAGTTTTATGTTTTTTTAGTCTTTTTGAACATTTTTTAGATTTTATAGGGTAGTTAGAGTATTTAGTTTTTTTATGTTTTTATGGGTTTTTATGGTTTTAAAGGGTGTTATGGGGGTTTTTTAGCTTTTAGGCTACATTAGTGTTTTTTTTGGGACATTTGGTGTTTTTTGTGTATTTTGAAATTTTTAGCGGATTTCAGTGTTTTTAGGATTTTATGGTTTCTTAGGGTTGTTCAATGTTTTTTTTTTGTTTTTTACATTTTTAAAGATTTTTAGGAATTCTAAAGGAATTTATGGTTTTTCAGGTTTTATGGATTTTGAGGATTTTTACGATTTTTGGGTGTTTTAAGGGTGTAGAGTTTTTAGTGTTTTTTGGGTTTTGGAGTTTTGTTGTGGTTTTAGGGTTTTAAATTATTTTAAGGGTTTTTATGATTTTTAGTGTTTTTTTGTTGTTAGGGGTCTTTTTAGGGTGTTTTGGGATATTAGCGTTTTTAGGTTTTTAGGGGTTTTAAGTGTTTTTTGTTTTTATGGTTTTCTTAAGGGTTTTCAATGTTTTCAGGTTTTTTTTATTTTTTAATTATTTTTAGGATTTTTATTGTTTTTATGTTTATTTGGGATTTTGTGGGTTTTATACTGTTTTAGGTTTTTAAAGGTTTTTAGTATTTTTAGGTTTTTGGGTATTTTGTTTTTTTTTGCCTTTACGGTTTTTAGGGGCTTTCAAGGTTTTTATGGTTTTTATGTTTTTAAATAATTTTATAGATTTTTAAGAGTTTTATGTTTTTAAGGTTTTTTTTTTATTTTGGGGGGTTTTAGGTTTTTTGATTTTAAAGGTTTTTATGATTCTTTATATTTTTAGGGTTATTTTGGTGTTTTCTAAGATTAAAATATTTTTAGTGTTTTTTATCATTTTTAGGGTTTATAAGGGTTTTAGGGTTTTTAATTTTTTTTAATTTTTATTGGTTTCAAGGTTTTTTTATGGATTATAGGTCTTTCTGGTTTTTACAGGTTTTAGAGGTTTTAGGGTATTTTATAGTTTTAAATGTTTTAAGAGTTTTTATATTTTTAACAGTTTTAAATGTTTTTAGGTTTTTAGGGTTTCAAATGGATTTTCAGGTTTTTAGGGTTTTTATGTTTGTAGGTATTTTAGGGGTCTTTTAGTATTTTTATGTTTTTAGGGTTTTTACAGATTTTGAGGTTATTAGAGTTTTTAGGGTTTTTAGTGTTTTTTAGATCTTTAAGGGTTCTATGTGTTTTTATGTTTTTATGGTGTTGTTAGGTTTTTTCTAGTATTTTAGGGGTTTTTTCATTTTAAGATATTTTTATGTCTTTTTTTGGATATTTATCGTTTCTAGGTATTTTTGCGATTTTTGGGGTTTTTAGGGGTTTTTAGAGGATTATAGGTATTTTATGGTTTTTTGGGTTTGTAGCGTTTTATAGATTATTTGGGTTTTTAATATTTTTGGATTAAATGGATTTTATAGTTTTTAGGGTGTTTTTAGGTATTTATGTGTTCTTATCATTTTTTATGGATTTTAGTGGTTTTTATGGTTTTTATTTTTATTTAGTGTTTTTAATTTTTTAGGGTTTTTATTTTTTTCTTAGGTTTTTTGTGTTTTAAGTGATTATGAGTTTTAAAGGTTTTCTTAAAGGGTTTTCAGGTTTTTTATAGTTTTTTATGTTTTTGGTTTTTTAGGGGATTTTTAATGATTGTTTTTGTTTTTTATTTTTGTAGTTTTTTGGGGTTTTATGGATTTTGATGGCTCTAATGTTTTTTTGGTTTTTAATGTTAAGTGTTTTTATGTTTTAAGGGTTTTTGAGGTTTTTTACATTTTTTGGTATTACTTGGGGTTTTTATTTATCTTGTTGGTTTTAGGGTTTTGGGGGATATTTTTGTGTTTTAGGGTTTTTTAGGGGTTTAATGTTTTTTATGGTTTTGGGGTTTTAATGTTATTTTAGATTTTAGGTGTTTTAATGTTTTTTTGAATTTTGTAACATTTTTTGGGGTTTAAAGGGATTTTAGATTTTTTAGTTGATTATTTATGGGTTTTATGTGTTTTACAGTTTTTTATGGATTATTGGGTATTTATGTTTTTAAGGGGTTTTAGTTTTTCAGGGTATTTTAAGTGTTTTATAGGAATTTTTATGTTTTTAAGGTCTTTCAGGGTGTCAAATTTTTTTAGGTTTTTAATGTATTTTTGGGATTTGTAGGGTTATTTACATTTTAAATGGTTTTAGGTATTTTTTATAATTTTTATTGTTCATTAGGGGTGTTAAGTATTTTGAGGGGTTTTATGGTTTTTTTGGTTTTTAGGGATTTTTATCTTTTTTTTGGTTTTTTGGGGTTTAAATTGTGTTTAGGTGTTTATGGTTTTCATAGGGGATTTTAGGGTTCTTTAATTTTTTTATTTTTTTAGGAATTTTTATATATTTGTTAGTATTTTTATGCGTTTTATTGTTTTTAGGTATTTTGGGGGTTTCTAGGGTTTTTTTTGGTTTTTAGTGTTTATTGGTGTTTTCGGCATTTTTATGTTTTATAGGATTTTAGTGTTTATTTGTTTTTAATTTTATCTTAGGGGTTTTCATGTTTTATGGTTGTTTACATTTTAAGGATTTTTAAGGTCTTTTTAGGATATTTCTGGGTTTTTATGGGTTTTAGGGATTTTGATATTTTGTGGGGATTTTGAATTTTTTTGGGGTTTTACAGTTTTATAGAGTTTTTAGAGTTTTTATTGTTTCTTATATTTTTTAAATTTTAGGTGATTAAAGGGTCTATAGAGTTTTTAGTCGGTTTTAGGGTTTTTATGGGCTTTTAGGGTTTTTAAGGAATTTAGGGATTTTGCGGTTTTTAGGGAATTTTATGGTTCTTATAATTTTTTCGTTTTTTAAGGATTTTTTTTATAATACTATGTTTTTTCTTGGGGTTTTTAGGGATTTTATGTTTTTTTCAATTTTTTGGGATTTTAGGGATATTTATGGGTTTGGTAGTTTTAGGGATTTTGAGGGTTTTATGGTTTTTAAGGATTTTATGGATTTTATGGTTTATTGGTTTTTAGTGTATTTATTGGTTTTGTAGGGTTTTTATGGGTTTTAGAGTTTTTTTTCATTTTAGGGTTTTAAAAGGATTTTATAATTTTATTGTGTTTTTAGGGTTTTTATGGGTTTTTTAATTTTAATTTTTAGGGGTTTTATGGTTTTTATGTTTTTTTAGGGTTTCTAGGGATTTTAAATGTTTTTAGGGATATTGAGAGACTATATGGTTTTAGGGTTTTTTAGGTTTTTGGGGGATTTCAGGGGGTTTTGTGTTGTTTAGGATTTTTATGGACTTTTAGAGTGTTAACGCTTCTAGGATTTTGATGTGATTTTAGAGTTTTCAGTGGATATTTAGGGTTTTATGGGTGTTTAAGATTTTAATGGTTTGGGGGGGGGGGAGGTTATTGCTTTTTGGGGCTTTATAGTTTATACACACTTTTTAGGATTTTTAGCATTTTTTGGTTTTGGGGGGGTTTAGGTGTTTTGTTATTTTTGAGGTTTTCTTTTGGTATTTCATAGTTTTTAGGTTTCTTATATTTTTATGGATTCCTAGGGTTTTTTAATTATTTTTATGGTTGTAGAGTCTTGAAAATTACACAGGGGGGAAATCCAATTACCCCAAAACATGGAAAAGGACCGAACCGGTCCGCATACTGGCTTCCAACAATAGTATGGGGATGGTTCGGCGAACCGCCCTCCCACGGATGCTATCATTCGCGAAATGGGGGCAGAGCGCCTACGCGGGCGCGAACCAGGAAGACCGTCGAATTCCAGTTCGGTCAACCGCCGCGAACCGCGCCAACCGGCCCATATCGCGTGCGCCATCATTCACGAAACGGAGGCGAAAGCTGTATGCGGCCACAAACCTCATCGTTCGCGAAATAGAAGCGGAGAGGTATGCGACTGTGGAGAAATTCCAAGAAACTCGGTTCCAAAAATACCTAGTAGACCGAGTCGTCCGCACGTGGGGATTCCTTCATGGTCTTCCGTGAAAAGATCCGTATGCCCCATCGGTACAACCTCTTCGCGACTCTATAAATAGTCACCTAGGGGCACCAAAAATAAGAAGGGGAAGAACAGGTGAAGACCCGTGGGGTGATGATGGAGAGATTTCTCCCAGTGGTAAAGTTCTATGACCATCCGCAGACCCCATATCGTTCACGGATGCACTCTTCTGCATATAGGAGAAACCAAACCGCGAACCACATGAGGCCATCTCCTTCACGGACACCCCCTCTGTGGACCAGTTTCGTTCGTGAAATGGAGGCGAGAACCCCTCTGCGGGCGCGAAGTAGGATAGGCGCCAGCCCCTCTGTAGACGCCCTTCGTGGCCATTTCCTTCGCGACCATCTCATCCACAAACATCCTTCGTGGACTGCCTACTTCATGGACAACACCCTTCACGGTCTGCCTCCTTCGCGGCCTCCTCCTTCGCGACCTCCTCCTTCGCGGACAACCCCCTTCGTAGACAGCCTCTGTCGCGGCCTTCTCCTTCCCGGCCTGCTCCCTTGCAGCGAGCTCCTCCACGGACACCCTTCGCAGACAACCAAACCATGAACCACATCCACCCAGCCCTTAGTGGCTATTTCCTTCGCAGACATCCTAGGCGGCCAGCTTCTATGAGGCCCCCCTTCGCTACCATCACTGACCCCCATGAAATATAGAGAGTCGCCCCGCGAGAATTTTGGGTTGGGTCAACACTATTTTACATTTCACCCTTGCGCCTCCCCAACATCTGTCCTATACATTTCATGAGTCGAGTCACTCCTCATGACTCTCCTATAACCCCATTTCCTATCTCCTTTTTCTAGGTTCATCTAAAATGGGTCGCCCTTGTGTAGGTCACACACCAACCATTGCTAGGTATCTCTTACCTAGTCGTCCTGACCACATGACGTTAAACTGTACGGACTTCGTCCTGACCACATTACGTTAAACTCTATGGCCCTCATCCTATCCATATGACGTTAAACTATATGGAAATAGTCACTGCGCCACACCATTAAACTATAATGTCATTAGTCCTCTCAACATGACTATAAACTGTAGTTCTCCCTATGTTCCAAACATGGGACGCCTCTTGATCCAGACAAGAGATGTCTTATTCTCCAAGTATAAGATGCCTAATTCCATGATCACAGTTGTGTAATTTCAAGAGTGCTGGAATCTGTTCAAACACTTCATCACTCCACCCCATGCTTTGCGTGTCCTTCATTCAGATCTTCATCCACTTCCATGTTTGAAGGACCCTCTAACGGCCTAGTCCCATGCCGCATCGGCTCACTTACCGTCATGGGCCAACTCCCTAGAAGTCATTGGACACTTTGAGTCCGGTCCTGTGTTTCAAACACGGTCAGCAGTCGACCCTCATTAAATTTTCCCCATTTCAGGCTAAAGCTATATGGATGCTGTTTTTTAACACGTTCAACAGTTATCCTCCATTTCCACGCCAACCTCATTGCATTCCAAATGTCGAGCATGTGATTCACACTTTTCATCTCCCTTTGTTTGGACTGATTCCAATGCCCTTGGCATTATCCCGCTTGTGCACTAGCGCATAGGTGTAGAATCATATACCTCAACCCACCGGTGATTTGGGATGCCCTTATGTCCAGACATGAGGAAGATATTATGGGAATCCACCTTGGAGTAAGCCCTAACTTTATGGGCCACCTCTATGCCTAATCCCCATTCCACTTCCCATGGACGCACCTTTCACGACATGATCGCCTGGTCCCTGCTGCCTCTTGTTTCTCACACTGAGCATAACACACATGGGCTTACAGTAAGCATCGACCATGACATCCTCTTATGGGCCTCCTCAGAGTGTAAGACCCAATCCATTACTATGGGCGTCCTCAGAGTGTAAGGCCCAATCCATTACAATGGGCCTCCTCAGAGTGTAAGCCCCAATCCATTACTATGGGCGTCCTTAGAGTGTAAACCCCAATCCATTACTATGGGCGTCCTCAGAGTGTAAGCCCCAATCCATTACAATGGGCCTCCTCATAGTGTAAGCCCTAATCCATTACTATGGCCGTCCTCAGAGTGTAATCCCCAATCCATTACTATGGGCGTACTCAGAGTGTAAGCCCCAATCCATTACTATGGGCCTTCATAGAGTTTAATCCCCAATCCATTACTATGGTCCTCCTCAGAGTGTTATCCCCAAGCTAATGAGAACTACGAGGACTTTGATTCTCTACCATAGAGATATGTAGGAAGCCTCCATGAGGTTCAATCCCAATCACCATCATACCCCCGGGTCCACATCCACGTCGGATAGCCGACACTCCTATTTGAACTACGTAGACTTTGATCCCTATCTCCTAGGTAGGGTACGTAGGAATCCTCCATAAGGTTCAACCCCAATAACCGGTCGATCCGAAAATCTTCACAATGGTTCAACGCACAACTCCTAGTGCCGCCTCAATTTTTCTAGACTCCTCGCAGTCATTAATCCAATGAGGGATGGTAAACCTTGGGCATAAATGATTCTGAACCCCTACGTCCAGCTGTCCATTTCCAACCAAGATAAATCTATTGACACTATTCATGGGTATAAACCAATGATTCATGAACATATGAATTCTTCTTAAATCTATAAGAGAGTCCTTGAAGAGGCCATAATTCCCCCAAAAGGGTGCGATGAGCCCGACGTCCCATCCTCTCAACCAATTTGAGTTCTTAAGCATCACTGGTCAATCCACCCAGCGAACGCTTGCCTTTGGAAAGTAGGTCCACGTATTACTAGATATGGAACCGTTGGGCGTTTTGAGGTGGAAAATGGTGCACCCGATATGAGTGATTAAGAAGAACCCAACCTTCTCTAATAAACCATCGGGTAACACAAGTTTCATCCCCATGACCCCGTTGTGCGCCGCGAGACAATGGTGTTTAGAGTGTACAGGGATTCGAATGTTTTTAGGGGTTTTTTAGAATTTTTTAGGTTTTTATGGGTTTTAAGTGTTGTAGTTTTTTATTGTTTTATTAGGATTTTTAGATATTCATGTGTTTTTAGGTAATTTTTAGGATTTTTTATTTATTTTTACAGTTTTTGGGTTGTTTATGGATTTGGTAGTTTTTTGGGGGTTTTAGAGGTTTTCAGGGGTTTCAGGGTTTTTATCAAATTTTAGGTTTTTTGGGTTTTAAATGTTTTTATTTTTTTAATGTTCTCTTAGGGGTTTTCAGGGTTTTATAATGTTTTTCTGTTTTTATGAATAATTAAGGATTATTTAATATATTTTTGAATTTCTAGGGTTTTTAGGGATTTGATGGGTTTTAGAGTTTTTAAGGGATTTATGGTTCTTATGGTTTTTTGGATTTCTATGAGTATTTATGTTTTATATTTTTATGGTTTTTTATATTTTATTAATTTTTTTTGGAGTTTAAAACGTCATAATATTTTTTAGTGGTTTTATGGATTTATCAATTTTTATAGATTTTAATGGTTTTCAAGGGTTTTAATTGTTGTTAGGGTTTTATGGGGTTTTAGGATTTTTACTATTTTTAGGTTTTTTGGGTTTTAAGTGTTTTAAGTATTTTATGGTTTTTATGGTTTTTCATGGTTCCATGTTTTTTTATGTTTTAGTGTTTTTATGGTTTATTATTATTATTATGGGTTCTAGGGTTCTTAAGGTTTTATACGGGTTTTATGGTTTTTAGGGTTTTTTATGATTTTATTAACCTTTTAGTGTTTTTTGAGTTTTTATAGGATTTTATGGGTTTATATAATTTTCGTAATGTTTTTATAAGATTAAAGGGATTTTATAATTTTTATCAGTTTTTAGGGTTTTTATGGGTTTTGGTGTTTTTAATGTTTTTAGAAAATTTTATGTTTTTTGGTGGGTTTTATGATTTTTGGAGTCTTTTAGGTGTTTTCAGGGTTTTTCGCCATTTTCGGCTTTTAGAGGTTTCATGTGTTTTTAGGTTTTAATGGTTTTCATAGGGTTTTAAGGGTTTTTAATTTATTTTAAATTTTAATGATTTTTATGGACTTTTTAGGATTATTATGGAGTTTTAAGGGGTTTATGGGATTTGAGGGGTTTAAGGGATTTTATACATTTTTATGGGTTTTATATGTTTTCAGTGTTTTTATATTTTTTAGATTTTTTTTGGGATTTTTTAGTAAATTTATTGTAATTTTTTTTTTTTTTGTATATTGAGGGGTTTTAGGGGTTTTAGGGGTTTTATCATTATTTGGTTTTATAGGGGTTTTATTTGTCTTTATATTGTAAGGTTTTCTTCATGTTTTCATGGTTTTTAATGTTTTTATTATTTTTTATTTTTTTAGGGTTTTTTGGGATTTTGACGGTTTTTATGGTTATTAGGGTTTTTTTTGGGTTTGATGGGTTTTTGGAATTTTTAGAGATTTTAAGTGTTTTATGTTATAAAGTATTATTTAGGTTTTTATGTTTTTTACCTTTTTAGTTATTTTAGGGATTTTTAGGGTTTTTAGGGTTTTTAGGGTTCTAGGGATTTTGAGGGTTTTTGGGTTTTTAGAATTATTAGATTTAAGGGGTTTTAAGTGTTTTTATGTTTTTAATGTTTTCATAAGTGTTTTTGGGTTTCTAGTTTTTTTAATGTTTTTAGGGATTTTTAGGTTTCCTATTTTTTTGAGTTCTTAGAGATTTTGATTGGTTTCAGTATTTTTTAGGGTCCGTAAGGGTTTTATGGTTATTTTTCAATTTTCGGTTTTTAATATTTTTTTGGGTTTTATGGGTTTTTATAGTTTTTAATGTTTTTCGGTGTTTAAAGGGTTTTTTAGTTTTTAGTGGCTTTAAGTGTCTTATGGGTTTTTAGGGTTTTTCTGGTTTTAAAGGGTTTTTATTGTTTTCTCTATTTTTAGGGTCTTTTAGGGGTTTTAGCATTTTTTAGATTTTTTGGGGTTTAATGTGTTTTTAAGTTATTTATGGGTTTTCAGGATTTTTTGGGTCTTCTACATTATTAGAAATTTTTAGGTATTTTTATAGGATTTTTATGGTATATTATGATTCTAAGGAGTTTTAGTGATTTTGAGGGGTTTTATGGGTTTTATGGGTTTTTATTGATTTAAGTGTTTTTAGGGGTTTTATGGGTTTTATCTGTTTATATCTTTTTAAGGTTTTCTTAGGGGTATTCAAGGTTTTTAGAGCTCTTATGTTTTTTGGAGTCATTGGGGTTTTTAGGATTTAGTGGGGTTTTATGGTTTTTATGGGTTTTAAGTGTTTTTATCTTTTTAAGGTTTTATTAGGGTCATTCAAGGTTTTTAGATTTCTTATGTTTTTTTGGAATCATTTGGTTTCGTAGGATTTAGTGGGGTATTAGGGGTTTTAATGATTTTGAGGGGTTTTGGGTTTTTTGGGTTTTTTGGGGTTTAATAGTTTTTTTTGGGTTTTTCTGAATTTTTGAGTTTTTTCTGGATTTTAAGGGTTTTTAGAGTTTTTTTAACATTTTTAGGGGTTTAATTGGTGTTTGGAGTTTTATTGGGTTTTTTGGGTTTTTAATGGTTTTAATGTTAATAGTGGTTCTTAGGGTCTTTAATATCTTTTATGGTTTTTAAGAGTTTTAGAATTTTTAGGTCGTTAGGTTATTTTAGTGTTTTTAGTATTTTTATGGTTTTCTTAAGGATATTTATGTTATTTTTGGTTTTTCTAGTTTGTTGAGTATTTTTGTGATTTTTTTTATTTTTATGGGTTTTAAGGTCTTTAGAGATTTTGAGGGTTTTTAGGTTTTTTTTGTCATTTTTTATGTTTTGATGGAGCTTAAATGTTTTTATGCTTTTGAGGTTTTCTTAGGGGTGTTCGATGATTTTGGGAGTTTTAGGGTTTTTTAGTTGTTTAGGGTTTTAAGGTTAGTTTTTTATCATTTTATGGTTTTAAATGGTTTTTGAGTATTTAGTGGGTTTTAAGAGTTTTTATAGGTATTTAGGTTTTTTATGTGTTTTAGGGGTTATATAGTTTTTCGGATTTTTTAGTGTTTTAATTTATTTTTGTGTTTTTATGGTTCTTTAAATTTTTACATTTTGATGTTTTTAAAGTGTTTATAAGTTCTTATTGTTTTTATTGATTTTATAGGGTTAGAGGGTATTTTACATTTTTAGGGATTTTTTAGGATTTTTAATGTTTTTTAATATTTTATGGATTCTAAGGGGTTTAGGGTATTTTAGGTATTTTAGGTTTTTTGAGCCTTTTTAAGGTCTTTAGGGGTTATAAGTGTTTTTAGAATTTTATGGTTTTCATATGGTTCTTCAATGTTTTCTTGGGTTTTTACATTTTTAGTGGTTTTTAAGGGTTTGTTTTGGATTTTTTAACAATTTTTGGGTTTTAGGGATTTTGAGTGATTTTAGGGTTTTCTGGGGTTTTATGGATTTTTAGGGTTTTATGTTTTATTAAGGGTTTGTCATGGTTTTATGTTTTTGATTTTTTTAATCAGTTTTCATGATTTTTATCTTTTTTGGGATTTTTTTTATTTTGATGGCTTTTTGGGTTTTTAGGTATTCTGATGGATTTTAGGGTATTTATGGTTTTTTGGTTTTTAGGGAATTTCTTCTGTTTCTTATGTTTTTTATGTTTTTTATAGTTTTTAACATTTTAGTGGTTTAAATGGTTTGTAGAGTATTTATAGGGTATTTATGGGTTTTATAAATTTGTAAGGGGTTTAATGTTTTTTTGTGGTTTTATAGTTTTAAGGGGGTTTAGGGTTATTACCAGATTTTAAGGATTCTTGGGGTTTGTATAAATTTTTATGTTTTTATTGTTTTTATATGTATTTATTTTTTTTTGGTTTTTTATTTGGATTTTTAGGGATTTTATGGATATTTTACATTTTAGTAATATCTGGTGACTTTTTAGGATTTTTATGGTTTTTTTTGTTATTAAGGATTTGGTGGTTTTATAGTTTTATGGTATTTTTTTAATTTTTTAGCATTTTAAGAGGATTTATGTGTTTTTAGGTTTTTGAGGTTTTCATAGGGGTTTTCAAAGTTTTTAGTGGTTTTTACTTTATTTATTTATTTTTAGGAGTTGGGGGTTTTGGGTTTATTCAGATTTTTTGGGTTTTTATGTTTTTTTGGTTTTAGTGGATTTTTTGAGTTTCTAAGTTGTTTAAAGGTTTTTATGTTTTTTAAAATCTTTTGGATTTTAAAGGGTTATTATATTTTGTTTCTTTGTTTAGGTTTGTATGGTTTTTAGTGTTTTTTTATGTTTTTCGGGTGTTTTTTGTTTTATTATGGGGTTTAGGCATTTAAATGTCCTTTTGGATTTTTAAAGTATTTTTATATATTTTTTAGTTTTTAGGTGTTTTAAGTGTTTTTATTTTTTATGCCTTTCTTAGGGTTTTTATAGATTTTTTGTCTTTTTACACTTTTAAATATTTTATATATTATACAGAGATTTTTTAGGGTTTTTAGGGATTTTCATGGATTTTAGTGTTTTGAGGGGATTTGGGGTTTTTTTTGATTTTTTTAGGTTTTTAGAGTTTTCAAGGGATTATATAGTTTTTTAATGTTTTAGAGGCCTTAAAGGTATTTATATTTTTTATTGAATTATTGGGGTTTTTATGGGGTTTGTAGGGTTTTAAGGGTATTAGGGGTTTTATGATTTTTATGGGGTTTTAAGGTTTTAGTGTCCTTTTTAGGTTCTTTTCAAGGGTTTTAATTTTTTTATGTTTTTATAGTTTTTAATTTTTTGGGGGTTTAAAGGTTTTTTGAGGGGTTTTCATGGATTTTTTGGTTTTTTACATTATTAGGTATTCTAGGAATATTTTAGATTTTTTGTGATTTTATGGTATTTAGTGATTTAAAGGGTTTTTAGGGTTTTATGATTTTTAGGGTTTTTAGTACTTTTTAGGAGTTTTGGGGTTGTACACTTTTTTAGGTATTTAATGTTTTCTTATTGGTTTTCAAGGTTTTTAGGTTTTTAATGTTTTAAGGTACTTTAGGGCTGTTTGTAGAATTTTTTATGATTTTTTAGTGTTTTGGGATTTTGAGGGGTTTTAGGGTCTTTAGTTTTTTAGGGATTTTATTGTTTTAGGTTATTTAAAATTTTTAGGTTCTTTAGGTTTTTAAGTGTTTTTTTAGAATTTTTGGGGATCTAAAAGGATTTTATAGTTTTTATTGGTTTTATGGTTTTTTATTAATTTTATGGTTTTTGGGGGTTTATGGTTTTTACGGGTTTTATGGTTTTTAGGGGTTTATGGTTCTTATTATATTTTAGAGGGTTTAACATTTTTTAGTTTTTTAGGTGTTTAAAGTGTTTTAAGGTTCCTAATGTTCACATAGTATACTTCATGGTTTTTAGGGTTATTTATGTTTTTAGGCATTTTTATTGGTTTTTAGATTTCTAAGGTTTTTTAGTGATTTTGAGAGGTTTTATGGGTTTTTAGGTTTTTAGGGTTTTAGGGGATTTTTCATTTTTTATGTTTTTTATTAGTTTTAATTGTTTCCAGAATTTTTAAGGTTTTCTTAGGGGTTTTTAATGTTTTATGGTTTTTTTTCATTCTATAGTTATTTCGAGTTTTTAAGATATTATGTTCCTTCATGGTTTTATGATTTTTAAGGGGTTCTAGGGTTTTTAGTGGTTTTTTTCTAGTGTTTATTTTAGTTTTCTTGGTTTTTATGTTTTTAGGGGTTTTATTGTTATTTAGTGTCATTTAAAGTTTTTAGGGAATTAAATAGTTATTAGATATTTTAGTGGTTTTATGGGATTTTTTGGGGTTTAAAGGTTTTTTGGGGTTTTTATCATTTTTAAGTGGATTTAGTGCTTTTATGGTTTTCTTAGGGTTTTTAGGTTTTCTATGGGTTTTAACTATTTTTATATTTTTAATGTTGTCTTAGGGGTTTTCAAGGTTTTTTGGGTTATTTTAATATTAATGTACTTTTAGGGGTTTTAGGATTTAATTATTTTTTAGGGGTTTACGGATTTTGAGGGGTTTCATGGGATTTAGTGTTTTATAGGGTTTTTAATGTTTTCAGTTATTTTAGTGGTTTTAAGTGTTTCTGGGTATTTAAGGTTATTTTGGGGTTTTTATGGGTTTTTAATGTTTTTTACATTTTTAGAAGCTTTTTGGGATTTTGTTTTTTGATTTTTATGTTTTCGTTGTATTTAATGAATTTTGATGGTTTCTATGTGGTTCTTGGTGTTTATATGTGTATTTGGAATGGGGTTAAATATTTTTCAGGTTTTTTTGGTTTTTCATGTTTTTCGGGTTTTTAGGCCCTTAATTTTTAGAGGGTTTTAATTATTTTTAGGTTTTAATTTTTTTCTTAAGTTTTTTAGGTTTTATTTCATTTATTGTGATTTTTAGGTATTTTCTATAATTTTTATGGGTTTTTAGTGGTTATAGGTATTTTGAGGGTTTTTAGGGTCCTACGGTTTTATGGTTTCTTTTGGGGTTTTAGGGGTTTTTTAGTTTCTTAGGCTTGTAGAGTTTTTTTTAGTTTTGTAACATTTTTAGGGGCTTAATTTGGTTTTAGATATTTTTATGGGTTTCAGGATTTTTATGGGTTTTTATGGGTTTTAATAATTTCATAGTTTTTATAGTTTTAGGGGGTTGTCGGGTTTTTAGGGTTTTTAGGGTTTTACGTTTTATGTTTTTATGGGTTTTATGTGTTTTTATGTTATTAATATTTTCATAGTATTTGTCATGGTTTTTAGGGTTTTATGTCTTTAGTTATTTTTATATATTTTTTTTTACGATGTTATAGGTTTTAGGGTGTTTAGATATTTTGAGGCGTTCTGCATGTTTTTAGGATTTTTAGGGTTTTATGATTTTATTTGGGTTTTTATGAGTTTTTTGTGTTTTTTTGGGGTTTTATGGTTTTTATAGTTTTTAAATGTTTTTAGTAGTTTAATTTGATTTTAGTGTTTTTTGGGGGTTTATGGTTTTTATGGGGTATGTGGGGTTTTAATTATTTTTAGGGGTTTCTTTGGTTTTCTGGGGTGTATAGGATTTTATGGCTTGTTTAAGGGTTTTAACGGTTTGTATGGGTTTTTAGGTTTTTAATAGTTTTGATTTATTTTGTGTTTTTAATGGTTTCTTGAGGTTTTCTGGTTTTTTTGATTTTTGTGAATTTATTGGCTTTTAAGGATTTTGTTGGTTTTTTAGGATTTCTGGGATTTAGATTGGTTTTAGGGTTTTTAGGGTTTAGGGTTTTTAGTGATTTTAAGATTTTTCAGGTTTTTTGAGGGTATTAAGTGTTTTGGGGGTTTTATGACATTCTTAGGGTTCTTCAAGGTTTTAAGAATTTTTTATGTTTTCAGGGTTTTTTAAGATTTTTTTTCGATTTTTATGGGTTTTTGGTATTTTGATAGTTTTTATGTTTTTATTGGTTTTTTGGGTTGTTTAGTTTTTAGGTGTTTTATGGGTATTTAGGTTGTTTTAATGTTTTTTGGGGTTTAAAAGTGTTTTGGAGATTTTTGTGGATTTTTAGGGG
Organism: Viscum album; assembly: GCA_963277665.1. Lineage (NCBI taxonomy): Eukaryota > Viridiplantae > Streptophyta > Magnoliopsida > Santalales > Viscaceae > Viscum > Viscum album. Next base: position 230,730,289 of record OY728157.1, on the reverse strand, counting down.
TTTTAAGGTTCTTAAGGATTTTATGGTTTTTAGGGGGTTAATTTTTTAGGTCCTTTTTTGGGGTTTTAGAATTTTCAGTTTTTTATGATTTTTAAGTTTCATTGGATTTATGGTTTTATGGTTTTATTGGGGGTTTTCATGGGTTTTAGTGGTTATTAAATTTTTAGGTTTTTATGGATTTTTGGTATTTTTATGGCTTTTAGGGTTTTTAGGTATTTTGAGGGTTTTATTGGTTTTTAGGGTTTTATGGTTTTTATGGTGTTTAGTTTTTTGGGGGGTTTTTAGTTTTTTAAGTGTTTTTATGTTTTAAGTATTTCTTAATAATTTAAAGGTTTTGGGGGGTTTTTATAGTTTTATAATTTTTTGGGATTATTAAGGGTTTTAGGGTTTTTAGGTATTTGTATAGTTTTAGGGTTTTTAGGGGTTTTATCTATTTTTTCAGAATTTATGAGGTTTTTGATATTTTTAGGTCTTTTAATTTATTTTTATTTTTTAACATTTATAAAGGTTTAAATGGATTATAATTTTTGTTATTTTTAGGGTTTTATGTGTTTTTAGGGAGTTAAAAGGTTTTTATATACATTATAATTTTTGGGGTTTTTGGTCTATTTAGGATTATTTAGGGGTTTTATGTTTTTTGGTTTTAAGGGATTTAAATGTTTTAAGGTTTTTGAGGTTTTATTATTAAATTTTTAGAGGTTATAGTGGTTTTTATATAGTTCGGGATTTTATAATTTTTTAATGATTATAATCTTTCTATGGTTTTAAGCCATTTTTAGGTTTTTTGGGGTTTTAACATTTCTTAGGTTTTAAAGATTTTATTTGTGTTATTATGTGTATTTTGGGGTTTTGTTTATTTCTAACTTTTTTTAGGGATTTTTATGTATTTTTAGAGTTTTTAGGGTTTTTTAGGATTTATAGGTTTTTTTGGTTTTTTGGTTTTTTAGTGTTTTTAACATTTTTGGGGTTTAGGGGTTTTTAGTGTTTTTAGGTTTTTAAGGTTTTGTTATGACTTTTCAGGGTGTTTAGGGTTTTAATGTTTTTAGGGGCATTTCGGGGTTTTTAAGATTTTTATTGAATTTGGGGGTTTTAGGTATTTTGAGTGTTTTAATGACTTTTAGGGGTTTTAGAGTTTTAGGGGTTTTTTATTCTTTAGGTGTTTTAATTGTTTTTAGGTTTTTATGTTTTTCTTAGGGTATTTCGTGATTTTTAGGGGTTTTCACATATTTTGACATTTTAATGGATTTTTTAAGATATTTCATGATTCGTAGGGTTCTTCCGTTTTTAAAATTTTTAGGATCTTTTAGGGATTTTTTGGATTTCAATAGTTTTTAGGTTTGTTAGAGATTTTGAAAACATTTAGTCATTTTAAGGTTTTTTTATTTTTCATGTTTTTACTTGTTTTGTATGTTTTTTGTAGAGTTTCTAATGTTTTTAGGTTTTATAGTGGTTTTTATCGTTTTTAGTGGGTTTTAGGGTTTTTATTGGGTTTTAGTGTTTATATGGGTTTTAGGGGATTTTATGTTTTTCTGGGTTTTAGGGACTTTAAGGGTTTTTAGTGTTTTTAGGTTTTTTAGTTGTTTTATGTGTTTTTTTGGTTATTAAGGTTTTCTTATGGGTTTTTAGGGTTATTATGGGTTTTACATTTTAAGGGATATTTAATTATTTTTTCGATTTTATGGGGATTTTAAGGTTTTTAGTTATTGTAATGGATTCTAGAGGGTCTTATGGGGGTTTTTAGGGTTTTTATTTAATTTTAGTTTTTTTTGGGGTTTTATGTTTTTTTTATATTTTTAATGGTTTTCCTAGAGGTTAAAATGGTTTTTAGAAATTTTTACATTTTTATTGGTTTTTAGGAATTTTTAGGATATTTATGGTTTTCCGGATTTTTATGAATTTTGAATGCTTTTAGGGTTCTTTAGAATTTTGAGAGTTGTTTTTGGGTTTTACGGGGGTTATGAGTTTTTTAGTGTTTTACGGTTTGTAATTTCTTTACCATTTATATGGGTTTGAAGGGATAAGAAAAAATTAGTGGGTTTAAGGGGTTTTATGGGTTTTTAGGGTTTTTATGGTTTTTATAGGTTTTATGATTTTATTGTTTTTTTATGTTCTTTTATGGATTTTTTCATTTTTAGGTTCTTTAATGGTTTTAAGTATTTTATTTCATTAATGTTTTGTTAGTTTTATTTAGATCTATTAGTGTTATTGATATTTTGGGGGATTTTTAGGGATTTTTAAGGACTTTCAAGGTTTTTAGGTTTTTAGGGGACATAAGTGATTTTAGGGTTTTAATGATTTATTATGGGTTTTCTAGTTTTTAGTGTTTTTTACGTGTTTAAGTATTTTTATGGCTTTTTATGTTTTTTATATTCTTAAGGTTTTTGGTATTTTTTATGGTTTTATGGGTTCTTAGGGTTTATTGGGGTTGTAAGGGGTTTTTATGTGTTTTTCTTGGGTTTTTATATTTTTTGTTTTTTAAATATTTATAGGGCTTTAAAATGATTTTAATGTTTTTAGTGGTATTTACTATTTTCATGGTTTTTATGGTTTTTAGGTGTTTTATGTTTTTCATGGGTTTTAGGGTTTTTAGAGACTTTTAGGGTTTTTATCTTTTTTTGTTTTTCGTGGAGTTTTACTTTTGTAGAGTTTTTTAAGGATTTCTTTAGTTTTTTATGTGTTTTAAGGGGTTCTTTATGTTTTTAGGTATTTTTAGGGATTTTTATCATTTTTATTGGTTTTTAGGGTTTTATGTATTTTGAGGGGTTTTATTGTTTTTTATGGTTTCTATTTATTTTTATGGGTTTTAATTGTTTTTAGTTTTTTAAGGTTTTTAATGGGTTATAGTGTTTTTTAGTGTTTTTTTCTTTTTAAGGAATTTTTTATGATTTTTATAGGTTTCTTGGTTTTTATGGATTTTAAGGGTTTTTAATATTTTTATGTTTCTCAAAAGTTTTATGGTTTTTATGGTTAATAGGGTTTTTATGATCTTTTTTGGGATTTTTATGGTTTTTTTTGCATTTTTTAGATTTTAAAGGTTTTAATTATTATAGGTTTTTAAGGTATTCCAATGGGTATTCATGGTTTTCGAGTATTTTATTTGTCATGTATTTTTAGGATTTCTGTATAATTCTTATGGTCTTTTGGGGATTATAGGGTGTTTAGGGGGTTTTAGGGTTTTTAGCGTTTTAAGGTTTTTAGGGGTTTTAAGTGTTTTTAGATCTTTGATGTCTTCTTAGGGTTTTAAGGGTTTCAGGGTTTTATGTTTTTTAGGGATTTTAGGGATTTTTATAATTTTTACTATTTTGTAGTTTTAGGGAAAAGAATGGGTGGGGCCAAGCAGAAGGCTTGGTCCTTCAAGTGTATAAAAGAAAAATAAAGTGCAAGGCATTACAAGGGGGACCTATGCAGCCGGGTACAGGTAGCACCCATCATGTCTGAATCCACAATTGGCACGCAAAAAGAGGGAGCAACAAAAGACCACCATGAGCAGCGTTCTTCAATAGCCTTCTTGGAAAGCACATCAGCTACCCTATTAACTTCCCTGTATGTATGGGTGATCTTAAGAACCAGATTTTTGGATAAACTAATGCAATCAATCCATTGGGGTAGAAGCCTCTAGGTAACCATCCTTGAATTTTGACAAAAGGCCTCAACCACAAGCATGGAGTCGGACTCAATCCAGAGTTGCTTCCAACCAAACTGGTTTGCAAACTGCACCGCCTTGATGATATCCCAAAGCTCTGGTTTATAAGCACAACCAATTCCGATGAAGTGAAAAAAAGTGCCTTTGACAAATCCCCTGTAAGTACGGAAGATGCCACCACAACCAGAAGGCCCTGGAGAGCCTACTTCCGCACCATCAACATTTACTTTGATCCAAGATGGGATAGGTGGAATCCATCAGATTGACTTCACCACTAAGGGTTTTTTTCCACCTACAAGAGACACCAAGAGTACGGAGAGTGATAAGGTCAGAAAAGCAATTGTTCATCGCACCTGTTTGAATGCCCCCGGCCATCCGGACAGCAGAATGCATGGTAATAATTCCCTCATGAAGGGATCTTGACTTATTCCGGAACATAGCAGAGTTTCTGGCAGCACATAGACAAGCCACAATGGTTGCCAAAGCAGTAAGGAGAAGATTATAGATTTTCTCACTATACCTCGATTCCGTGATGAGAGACATCATCTGAACAAAGGTTCTATCCAGGGGATTTTGAAGACCAAAGACATCCTGAAGATGCTTCCACAGACCATAAGCAAGCTTGCATTCAACAAAAAGATGGTGCACATTTTCAGCATCCTTCATACATATATATCAGGCCGAAGCAAGATGCAAACCACCTTTTTGAAGTTGGCCATGCATGGGCAGCCAATTCCTCTGTATCCTCCAGAAGAGCAGAAATTTTCTAGGAGGAATAAAATGACATTTGTATCTCATGAGCCATGAGGGGGGATCTATCCCTTGTCGGCATTTGTGATTGTAAAAGTCCTTTACAGTAAGCAGGCCAATCAAGTTCAGTTTCCAGATAATTGTGTCATAATCCATGTAACTGTAGAATTGAATCTCAGAAATGATATGAGCAGGAATGGTCCCAGCCATCTCCGGCAGTCTGGTGTTGAGTTCATTGATGGACATATGTTGAAAGCCATGCGGAACTTGCAAAGATTCATGCAGCGGACTCTTGAGCCAAGGGGTGAACCAACAATTTAAGTTGTATTGCCTCGAGACAGCCTAAGTAGATCGAGAGATAATGTCCTTATACGAGTATTTAACCGTTGTCTAGACAGAGGAGAGCATGTACCCAGTATAACCATTGCACAGTTTCCCAGTAAAGCGTTCTTTGAGAAATTCCAAGTCACTCTCTCTATGTGTGAAAAGATTCCAAGTGAATTTGGCTAACATGGCATCATTGAAGATCCTGAGATCCTTAATGCCTACCCCCCCCCCCATTTCAAGTGGTTTGATGCATTCCTTCCAGGAAATAGTGATCAATTTCCTTTCATTAATACAGCCTTCCCATGAAAAGTTCCGGATCTTGTCTTGAAGGGATTTAATTAGGTTAACTGGCCACTTATAGATGGACAAGGTATGAGCAAACATTGAGGTGGCAACAGAATTGGTAAGACATACCCTGCCTGCTTGTGAGAGGGTCTTGCCCTTCCATTTGGCAAGCTTCTGAGTGATGCTAACAGAGATTCATTCAATATGACAACGTTTAACCTTCCCCCAAAATAACGGAACACTAAGATAGTTGAAAGGCAAGGAACCTTTTTTGACACAAAGGCATCTGACAATCTTGTTATGTCTCGTAGTAGAGCTCCCTTTCCCAAACACAATAGATGATTTACTCCATCTAATGTCATGTCCAGCAAAAGCCTCATAATGAGCGAAGATTTTCTGGATAAAATATATGGTCTTCATATTAGCCTGCCCAAAGAAGAGACTGTCATCAGCATAAAATAGATGTGAAAGCACAAATAAATCTATCCCATCTTTAATAAGGTTGTAGTATCCAGCCAACATAGCATTAGTAACAAGGTGTCTTAGGTAGTCCTCAGCAAGTGAAAAGAGAATTCCAGAAAGAGGATCAACCTGTCTAGCCCCACGAGAACACTGAAAGAATCCTTTTGGAGCTCCACAAATCAAAACAGAAATTCTGGAACTATTCAAGATGGTGGAAATCATCCAAATAAATTTGTCTGAGAAACCATACATGCCACGAATCTTGAACAGGAAATCCCACTTAATAGTATCAAAGGCTTTGGATATATCCAGTTTTAAGGAAAAGGACCCAAACTACGATGCCCTCCTCATGGCATTAACTCCTTCAGAGGCCGTGTATAAGCAATTCTGAATACTACGTCTAGGAACAAAACGGAATTGGTTAGGTGAAATCATGTTTCCATCAATCTTCCCTAACCGGATAACAATGATTTTGCTAATAATTTTGGGTATAGTGTTCCTAATGGAAATTGGCCGAAAATCACCTATTTCAATTGCAGCTTCCTTTTTAGGAAGTAGGGCAATAAAATTGGAGTTTACTCTATGAGGGATTAACCCCAAGAGAAATAATTCCCTAATAGCTTTAGTGATTTCTGCATGAAAGATGTCCCAATAAAAGGTGAAGAATTTTTTTGTGAATCCATCTGGTCCAGGAGCACTATCCGAGTTGAGAGAAAAAAGGGCATGTATGACTTCATCCTCAAGAGGTGGAGAAGTCAGATCATTATTCTGTGAGTCATTAACACATTTCTCAATGAACGCAGCAAGCGGGGAAGCAGAGGGAATGTCATCATCATTATAAAACACTTTGAAGTTCTCAACAACAACATCGGAGAGATCTTTCACATCAATAATGGTATGACCATTGATACGGATCTGATTTGGTCCTTTATGATCTTTTTTCTCCCATTGCAAGTGATGAAGAAACTTTGAATTTCTATCACCATCTTTAAGCCAGCGAACATTGAATTGATATTTTTCCAGACTCTCCTTGAGTGCCAGGAGATCATAAGGCCTTTTATGAAACACAATATCTTCACTGGTAGGAATGTTCCCTTGTTGATTATTCTCCTGGAAAGACTTCAGCTGATATTCAGCATCACTAATGTCATCATCAAGCCTCTAGAAGGAGTTCCTGCTCTAGACTTTTAGGAGGCTTTTAATCTTGAGAAGCTTGGAGGCAACCACAAAGTGAGGACCCCCATGAAAGGAAGTGTTCCATCCATCAAGAACAGCTTCCCTACAGCCTGGGATTAAGATCCAGGCATTATTAAATTTGAATGGTAGAGGAGAGGTCCTTCCACTTTCCTCCCGAATGTCGACAATAAGAGGATTATGATCAGAATTAAATTTCAGAAGAGAAAATCCTGAGATAACAGATGGGGATCTGCTGTCATTGATTTTCATAAAGCACCTATCAATCTTACTAGCCTACCTACCATTAACATTAAACCTTCCCCAAGTAAATTTGGAACCTGCAATAGGAACTTCAGTGAGGTTGCATTGCTCCACACAACATTGAAAATCATTTGCAGCATCACAGGAGAAGTGAGGTCCAATCTTTTCATCTGGGCAAAGCATGGCATTGAAGTCACTGGTTATAACCCAGTTGTGATCCATATTCTCTCTTTGAATAGATAAATCATTCCAAAGTTCTCTTCGTCTGTTGTAGGATCAAGAGGCATAGTCAAAGGAGAAGGTAAAAGAGATATCATGTAGTTGGCTGCGGACCGAGATTATCTGATTGCGAATCTCAAAAGAGGAGATTTTCAAGAACATTATGTGAGAAAACCCATAAGGTTTCAAGAGAATCCCCACCACTTTTGTGATAAATAAGGGAGTATCCAAGGGAACACTAGTTAAAACCCCTCTAGTTTTCAAAACTAATGAGAGGTTCAGCAATGGCCACAACCAAGGGCTGGTGGGAGATGAGGAAGTGTCGATGGGCTGCAACAGTGGGAGAGTTCCAAAGCCCCTGACAATTCCAGAACAACATCTTCATTGATTAGATGTATTTTTGCCTCTCAGACGAGGAAATCCTTGTGTATCCTTAGATGAGATCTCTTTGCCCTTCCCTCCCTGCTTGGGGGGTCTTCCAGAGGGTTTCTTGGTCACTTGGTCATGTTTAGGAACCTGAGGAGAGGGCACCTCAGAGATTGTGTCAGTATCATGGCTCTCATCGGCTTGATCAGCCCAGAACATCCCAAAAAGCGGTGAGAAGGTATTGTAAGCACAAAGACCCTCATTGTGGGAGCTCACAATGGTTTTGGTCCTTACAGCCTTCCCTGTAGGAACATGAATGAACTCATCAGGCACCTTGTCAGCAGAGGAATCAGGGGCATTAAGCTGGGTAGATGAAGGCTGCTTAGAGGCAGGTGAAGGGATGATATCTGATGGCTCCAGGGAGGAACCAAGTGGATTGGTCTCCAGAAAGACCCCAGAAGGAGCACAGATAGGGGAATCCACCTTAGTCTGCTCAACAGGAAGAACATGTCCAGCCTGCACCTCAGTGGTATCCACAATGGCAGGTGCAGGTGTATCATGCATCTTGCCAGCAACTGAAAGATTAAGCATGTTTGTTTCCACATCCTGCACTTCATCAGGCGTAGATATATCATGCATCTTGTCAACAATTGCAGGAATAGTGTCATCAGGAGGAAGAGAGGGTATCACAGAGGCCAGGGAGGTGAGCCCAGATGCTGCAGGGGGAGCTGACAGGTTCATAGTCCCCTAGGGGAGCCAGAACAGATGCAGTGTCCTTGGGTAGCTCAAGAGAGATTGTTTCCTTTACACTATCAGGTTCTGAGCAACTAGGCTCAGGGGGTTTGAGTTGTTCAGTAGGAGCTGAACCATTCTGCTCAGGGAGGGCTGGAGCACCTGTAGTGATCATGAGTTTCTCAACAGAGACAACTTGTTCAACATTGTCAGGAGCCAGGCCACTGGCCTTATTAACCAGTTCCATGTTAGCTGGAGCACCAGTTCGGATTCTTTCATTGCCTTGCATTGAGAGAGATGCATCTTTGTGGGTCACTTATTTCTTTTTGGAAACCTAACATGAACTGTCTTCGTGTTCTTTTGCCTTGAAAATTTTGTAGGTCTTCAACCTCCTATACTCATTGATGGAGTTCCCAAGGAATAAGCAGTTGCTAGAGAACTTGGGTCTCCTTTCATATAGAATTTCCAGCATGAGACTTTCATCCAATTTGTTTAACACCACTTCTTCAACCACAGTACTGGCCATGTCCACTTCAACAAGTACTCAGGCATAATGCCCAAATCTTGGGTTATCTGTTTCCCTGTCAATTCAGATAGGAAAACCTACGGAGGAAGCAATGTCCCACAAAATCTGAGGATGCCAATAGAACCAATTCAAGTTGCGGATGCAGATCCAAACTTGGGTGAAGGTATTTTTTACACTTGTTGGGTCGAATTTGCGATCCTAGTCTTGAATCCGTAGTAGTCCAGGCTTGAGGGAGAATGAACCAGAGATCCATGCACGTCACTTGTGTTCATTCAATGAAAAAACAATGTGGTATAAGCCTCGTCCCATGGTTGTCATTTTCCAGTCTGATAAACCCCGGATCTCAGCAATTCGCTTAACAAGCTCCGCAAATCTCTATAATCGCTCTCCCTTGGGTATGACCAACCGATCAATGATCGAGAATTTACAGAGTTTAGTTCTCTCCTCAATAGCTTCCCGATTGGCAGCCACATGAGCTCTTTTTTCCTTTCTTAATAAAAAAACCAAGAGATTGAGTACCAAGTTCATAGAACAAGGTTGCAGCAGCAGATTTGATGACCTCTGCAAAATTATTTTTCGACACATCCAAAGAAGAATCTGCTGGTTGATCAAGCTTAGCAACCTGTGGATTGAAAAATTAAAAGAGAACATTATGCCCAACAGGTTCAGACTCAGGTTTTTTTTACAGATTCTAGTACCTCATTCGAGGGAGTCAACGTGCGCACAGGTTCCACAGAATCGTCCAGGTCCCCAGCTTGCGTAGCCATCTCCTTAGAGTTTTTTTATGGTTTTTATGGGTTGGGGGTTAGGGGTTTTTGGATTATTTCAAGGTTTATGTGTTTTTAGCAATTTTTTTGTTTTTAGGGGTTTAAATTTTTTCTTTAGATTTTAGTAGTTTTAGGAGTTTTAAGGGTGTTTAATTATTTTAGGGTTTTTAGGGGTTTTGGGTCTTTCTAGATTTTTAGGGTGTTTTTTTTTCATTTTTTGGATTTTTAGGGATTTTATGTGTATTTAGGTTCTTAATGTTTTCTTATAGTTTTTCAAGGTTTTTAGGATTTTTACATTTTTAGGGATATTTAAATATTTCTTAGGGTTTTATTATTTTTACGGTTTTCATGTTTTTTGGGTTTTTATGCTTTTAGGGTTTTTATCGATTTTTGGTGCTTTCAAGTGTTTTTAGAGTATTTTAGTTTTTAATGTTTTTCCTCAGTTTTTAAGGGTTTTTTTGGTTTTTACATTTTTCGGGTTTAGTTTGTATTTTAATGGGTTTTTAGGGTATATAATTATTTTTATGTGTTTTATTATTTTTTAGCGTTCTTTGGATTTTACGATTCTTTGAGGTTTTCTGGTTTTTTAGAGTTATTTAGTGTTTAAAAGGTTTTTAATATTTCTATAAATTTTTAATGGTTTAAAGGTATTTTATATTTTTTATTTTTTATTTGGGTTTTAATTTTTTTAGTTTTTTTAATTATTTTAGTGGTTTTTGTTGTTTTATATTTTTTACGATTTTTTGGTGTTTTTAGCGTTTTTACGGTTTTATGGGTTTTAAGTGTTTTTCATTTTTTGTGTTTTTCTTAGTGGTCTTTAGGAGTTCAGGGTTTTTAGGATTTATTACATGTTTAGTTTATTTTTAGGATTTTTAGCGTTTTTATGTTATTTAGTGGTTTTAGAGATATTTAGGGGGGTTTCCTTGGGGTTTTTGGGTTTTTGGGTTTTTTAGGTTTTTTTGATTTTGGGGTTTTTATTATTTTATTATTTTTCAGTATTTTTTAAATTATTATGGATTTGATGGGTTATTAGTGTTTTGTGATATTATTTATGTTTTTTTGTGTTTTTAGGGTTTTTAATTTTTTTAGTATTTTTATGGTTTTAAAGTGTTTTGTAGTTTTTAGGTTCTTTTAAGGGTTTTTATGATTTTAAGCATTTTTAAGCTTATTTTGGGTTTTTAGTGATTTAAGGTTTTTAATGTTTTCTTTTAGTATTTTAGGATTTTAGGGTATTTTTATTTTTTTAGGTCTTTTTAGGCATTTCCATGTTTTTTACATTTTTCTGGGTTTTTTATGATTTTTTTATTATTTTTATGGGTTTTAGGGGTTCTAGGGATTTTCAAGGTATTTATGGTTTCTTGGATTTTTGGGCTTTTAGTCGTTTTTTGTTTTTAAGTTTTTTAAGGGTTTTTAGAGTTTTATCACATTTTTATGCATTTCAATGGGTTTGAGAGTTTTTAGTGGTTTATAGGGGTTTTTGGGGTTTTCGGGTTCTTAATGGTTTTTATGATTTTTTAGTTTTTAGGGTTTTAGGTTCTTTTTAGGGTTTTACAGTGTTTTTTTGTAGGGGTTTTTAATGTTTTTAGGATTATAGTTCTTTTCTTAGGGGTTTTCATGTTTTTACGGTTTTTTTTACATTTTTAGGGATTTTTAATGATTGTTTAGGATTTTTATGGTATTTAGGGTATTTATGTATTTTTATTGATTAAAGAGTTTTAAAGGTGTTTTATGGATTTTGATGGTTTTTTGGGTTTTTTGGGTTTTATTATTATCGTTTTTAGGGTTTTCTGAGTTAGTAGGGTTTTTAGTGTTTTTTAATGTTTTTAGTGGTTTAAAGGGTTATAAGATTTTTTTAGTAGGTTTTTAGTGCTTTTATCAGGTTTTAAGGGTTTTAGGGGTTTATGATCTTTAGGGGTTTGGGGTTTTATAATCTATTATGGGTTTTAGTGTTTTTAGGTATTTTAGGTGTTTTATGTGTTTTTTATTTTTTAATATTTTCTTAGGGGATTACACTGTTTTTTGGGGTTTTTGGGTTTTATTGTAATTTGGGAATTTTTATGATTTTCTTGGGTTTTCAGTGTTTTAGGGATGCTTAGTGTTTTTAGGGGTTTTTAAAAATATTTCAGCTATTTAGGGGTTTTAACAGTTTTTTGGGTTTTTAGGGGTTTTATGTGTATTTGTGATTATAAGGTTTTCTTAGGGGTTTTAATGGTTTTGAGGTTTTTTTACTTTACTACAATTTTTTAATCTTTTTAGTATTTTTACATGTTTTTAATGGTTTTTAGTGATTTTGAGGGTTTTACGGTTTTACGGTTTTAAAGTTCATTTAGAATTTTTAAAAATTTTTAGGGGTTTTTTAGGGTTGTTATAGTTATTAATGGGGGTTTTATGGGTTTTGGGTGTTTTAGGGTTGTGGGGGTCTTTTGAAGGTTTTGAAGGTTTTTAGCATTTTTTAGATTTTTTATGGATTTAAGTGTTTTAGGTTTTAAAGGTATTATTATGTTTTTTCTGCCTTTTTAGGTTATTTTTTGTTTTTTGGGTTTTTATGGGTTTTAAGGTCTTTTTACATTTTTAGGGTTTAGAGGGTTTCTAAGTTATTTTTGGGATTTTATGTGTTTTTTTTTCAAGGTTTTATTAAGGTTTTTTTATGTTTTTAATGTTTTTAGTGATTTTTAGTGAGTTTAGGACTATATTGTATTTAATGTTTTTAGGTTTTTTAGGTTTTAGGTTTTTTATGGTTTTAAGAGGTTTTTGCCTTATTTAGATTTTAGGGGTTTTATGTGTTTTTTTGGTCTGTAAGGGTTTCATGTGGGTTTTCAGGGTTTTAGGGATTATTATTTTTTAGGTATTTTCTTAGATTTTTTCGGATTTAATGGTTCCTTTGGTTTTTATATATTTTAAGGGGTTTTGGGGTTTTTTGTCTTTTAATGGTTTCTTGGGATTTTCATAATTTTTTCAGTTTTTTGGTTTTTGGAGGTATTTAGTGTTTTTATGTTTTAATGGTTTAAAGGGTTTTAGAGTTTTAATAAGTTTTTAAGGTTTTCTAGGTTTTTTGAGTTTTTATGTTTTTTAGAGGTTTTATAGTTTTATGGGTTTTTTTGTTTTTATGTTTTTAGTTGTTTTATGGTTTTTATGGTTTTTTGGGGTTTTTAGGGTCTTTATATTTTTAGGGATTTTTTGGTGGTTTTAATGATTTTTTTATAGTTTTTTAGGTTTTCAAGGGTTCTAGGTTTTTTAAATTGTTAGGCATTTTTAGAGTTTTTATGATTTTTATGGGTTTTAATGGTTTTTAGTGATTTTGAGGGTTTTTAGTGTTAATTATAGGTTTTAAGGTTTTTATAAATTTTTGGGGTTTTATGCTTTTTTAGTTATTTAAGGTTTTAAATGTTTTTATGTTTTTTAAAGAAAATTATGGTCTTAAACGTTTTTGAATGTTTTTAGTTTTATTTTTTTTTGGGGTTTATGGGTTTTTATGGTTTTTATGTTTTTATGGATTTTATGGTTTTTAGGGGTTTTAGGATTTCATGGTTATTGTCAGTGTTTTAGAGGTTGTTTCATGTTTTTAGGTTTTTTAATGGTTCTAAGGGTTTTAAGTTTTCAAAGAATTTCTTAGGGGTTTTTCATGTTTTTTGGGGTTATTTAAGTTTTTTTGAGTTTTTTAGTTTTTTTTATATTATTATCAATTTTTAGGGTTTTATGTATTTTGAGGGTTTTAGGTGTTTCTTTAGATTTTTAGGGTTTTTAGTGTTTTTAGTTTATTAGGGGTTTTAAGTGTTTTTTTGGTTTTTAATGTTTCCTTGGGGGTTTTCTAGGTTTTATGGTTATTTACAATTTATTTATTTTTAGGGTTTTTTAGGATTTTTATTTCTTTTGTGGGGTTTTGGTATTCTGAAGGGTTTAGGGTTTTGAGGGGTTTTGAGGTGTTTTTTTGGGTTTTACGGTTTTTTGAGTTTTTAGGGGTTTTAATGATTTTTAGAATTTCTTATAGTTTTTAGGGTTTTGAAGTGTTTTTAGAGTTTTTAGTGTTTTTTATATATTTTATGGGTTTCTAGGTATTATTTGGTTCTGAGGGGTTTAAATGATTTTAGGGTTTTAGGGTTTTTTAGGGTTTTTTAGGGTTTTTTAGGGTTTTTTAGGGTTCTTATTATTTTTAGGGTTTTTAATGTTTTGGGGGATTTATAATTTTTAGGGTTTTAGGGTTTCTTTGGGTTTTTAGGGTTTTTACAATTTTTAGGTTTTTAGGTGTTTAATTTTCTTTTATGTTTTTGGGGTTTTATTAAGGTTTTTTGGGATTTTTACATTTTTGGTTATTTTAGGGGGGTTTTACGGTTTTTATGGTTTTTAGGGTTTTTAAGGATTCTGAGGGTTTGGGGGGTTTATTGTGTTTTATTTGGGTTTTTTGGGTTTTTGGATTTTTTATTTTAAGGGGTTTTATGGTTTTTATAGTTATTTAATATATTTATTGGTTTAATGTTTTTTTAAATTTTAGTTGGCTTTTTGGTTTTTTAGGTTTTTCTATATTTTAGTGGTTTTTTGGGTTTTTTGATTTTGTATAGATTTTAGGTGTTTTTAGAAATTTTATCGTTTTTTGGGGTTTCTTAAGTTTTATGTTTTTTAAGGATTTATTTTGGTTTTTAGGGTTTTTAGTTTTTTTATGTTTTTAGTCATTTTTTGGGGTTTTTTGGATTTTTAATATTTATAGGGTTTTTAGGATTTCGAGGGTCTTTATGGTTTTTTGGATTTTAAGGTTTTTATGATTTTTTAAGGTTATCTTTTTTAAAAAGGGTTTAATAGTTTTTTTTACCATTTTCGTGTTTAACAGATTTTCAGTTTTTTTGGTTTTTCTTCTTTTTTAGGATTTTATAGTTTTCTTAGGGTTTGCAAAAAAATTAGGTGTTTTTACAGATTTATGTATTTTTTAGTCATTATGATATTTATGGTTTTTAGTGTTTTATGGATTTTTGTGTTTTATGTATTTTGAGCTCTTTTGGGGGTTTTAGTGTTTCTTAGAGTTTTTAGTATTTTTTATGTTTTATATGGGTTTAATGTGTGTCTAGGTTTTTAATGTTTTTAAAGGTTATGTCTTGTTTTTATGGTTTTTTACATTTTAGGGATTTTTAGGGATTTTTGGATTTGTATGGTTTTTTATAGATTTTGAATGCTTTTAGAGTTTTTTATTTATAGGGTTTTAAAGTTTTGTTTAGCGTTTTTTGAGTTTTTAGTGTTTTTATGGGTTTTATAGATTTTAAATGTTTTTAGTGGTTTATATTGGTTTTATATTTTTTTTGGTTTTTAGGGTTCTTATGGGTTTTGTGGGTTTTAGGGGTTCTTATTTATTATGGGTTTTAGTGTTTTTAATGTTTTTTCTGTGCTTTTACCATTTTTAGGGTTTTAAGCAATTATATGTGTCTTTAGGTTTCTAGGGTTTCCTTAGGGTTGTTCAGATTTTTAAGTTTTCTTTATGTTTTTATAGATTTATAGGGTTTTTGGGATATTTATGGTTTTAGGGTTTTTAGAGATTTTGAGGAGTTCTATGGTTTTTATGGGTTTTAGGGTTTTTATCAATCTATAGGTTTTTTAGGGGTTTTAATTTTTTTATGATTTAAAGCTTTTATTTGGCGGTTTATGGTGTTACAGGAGTTTATTTACAGTTTTTAAAATTTAAGAGATTTTTTTTCGATATTTATGGTTTTAAGGGATTTTGAGTGTTTTTAGGGTTTTATTGTTTTATGTTTTTTTGGGTATTAGGGTTTTTCTAGGTTTTAAGTGTTTAATAAATATTAGAATATTTAATGTTTTTAAGGGTTTAAATGGTTCTATAGTATTTAGTTTTTTCATTTTTATGGGGTTTTAGTGTTTTTATTGTTTTGAGGGGTTTTATGGTTTTTGGGGTTTTCTTGTTTTTTTGGTTATTAGTGTATTTTTTTTGTTTTTGGGGTTTTTAGTTTTTATTATTTTTTATGGTTTTATTAATTTTTTCTAGGATTTATATTTTTTACGGATTTAGGTATTTTTAGGACTTTTTTATGTTTTTTATTGTTTTTTGGGGTGTATGGAATTTTGAGGGGTTTTAGAGTTGTTTTTCGTATTTTTGTTTTTTTATTGTTTTTTGTTTTTATATTTCATTATAAATTTTAAGGTTGTTTATAGTTATTTAAAAAATATTAGAGGTTTAATGTTTTTTTGGTGTTTTTAGTGTCTTTTTAGAGTTTTATAGTTTTTAGGGTTTTTATGTTTTTTAGGAGTCACTACTATAATATGTATTTTTTGCGTCGGTTTTTTCACATTAGTTAATCATAATTTAATTGAAGAGGATATATATATTTAATTATCTTGAATGTTATCATATAACCGACAAGAAAAAACTATTTTCTTCCTTTAGCATGTCGGTTATACAGTAACCCATGTGATAAAGTGGTTTTTAGCTTCAATTATATTTTAGCTAATGTGATAAGGCACATTTTTCATGTCGATTATTGAATAACCAATGTGATAAACCATTAAAATATCTTTATCACATTGGTTATAATATAATCTATGTGATATTCTATTTAAAATTATATGAATTTCAATTTAGAATCAATTCACTATTATTCGATATCACGAAAGAAAACCTGTTTCTCTCTCAAGTGGAAACCCACCCCTAATTTTTTTGGTATAGTGTGGTCGAATGTCAGTTTTCCATCTTGATACTCCATCAAGATTCATTGTCATCATTGTTGAAAATTCAGTCAACTCGTCTCTCAGTTCTTAAGTAAGCCTCGCACATCAATATAACTCATGGAAACCCTAACTCTTGTTTTTTCCGATTCCATTTATTCAAATATCACATTACCAACATTTTTTAGACTATATTTTTTATAAAGGATTTTTTTATTGAACTATAATATTGTATTAGATCACAATTTCATATAGAAAACATTTTTTTGGTTTAATGTAAATTTATTTCACTTTCTTAGCTAATTATATTGATTTTTAGTCATGGCACAATTGGAATGTCTATGTTAGTGATTTGGGAATCTCCATATGGAATTGATGAAAATAGGGATGAGGAGTAGGTTTGGAGAGAGAGAAAATGTTAGTGACTATTCATACATCATATATATTATTTGAATATTAATTTATCTACATTTCTTTTGTATAATTACTATTATATATGAATGTCTATGATCTGTTAAATAAAAACTCATAAAGTAAGCATAATTATTCTAAGAACCTTATTATATGTTATAAAATTAATTAGTGTTGCTATGATATATTTCTATTTTATGATAAGTGGTTTACTTATTTTTTTAGTATTATATTATAGAATAACTCTATATTTTGAATTCTTGAGCATGTTACACTCTATCAATTCAATTTCTTATTACAATGATTCATGTATGTTGCTGTTCAATATTGTATAATATATAATATTATGGTTTCTTATGTTGAGAAAGTTGTAACTGGATTTTGAAAATTATTCACCATAATGGGTAATAATATTTTTATAGCCATTCTGATATGAATTTATTTCTTTTAAAAAATTTCTAGTAAGGGAAAAATTAATTCAATTCAAAGAAATAATTAATTAAAACATTGATTTAAATATGTTTTTTTACATTTAATATGATGGATATTTTTAAACAGCTCAATTTTTCTAATTTAGAACATTGATAATGTTTCTATTTAAATTATAATGTGAAATTATTTGATTTTAAAAAATAAAATATTATTTAAAAACTTTTTGGAAGTATTTTTTTAATAGTAATTTGAGGTTATTGATTTTTTTTAATATATATAATTTATAGTGGTATTTTTGATTAAAAATGTAAAGTGTGAGGAATTTTAATTTATCAATTATATTTTATCTTATATTTTATTATTTTCTACAATTTATAGTTATACTTTTCAAATATGCTTATTTTTTTATATTTCAAAATTTTTTACTTTCAAATTATGGAATCTTTGATATAAATTTAAACTTGGCTTGACTTGGAAAATTTATTCTCACTTTTATCAAAACTATATTGATTTCAAAAGATATTTATTTTTAATATTTTTTATAGATAATAATGAGTCAATGTTAGATTATGGAACTTCAAATAACTGATGAATATGCGGAAGGGGTTTATTCTTTTTTGGAAATTTTTTAAACAAATGTTCCAAAAAATGAAATGTTTTTCTATCCATTCATGAACTGATTAAATTATAAGAATATGAAAGGTATAGAGAATAAAGATCATTTTATTTTTCATGGTTTTAATTCAAGTTATATCCCTTGGATTTTGTATTGTGAAACTGGGTAGAATTTCGGATCTATTGATGACGATTCTTTGAAAGATGATAACTCTGATGAAATTGAAGAACTTATTCATGATATTAAAGTAGAGGCAATTGAGAAAGAAGATAAAATTGAGTGTATATATAGTGATACTGAAAAACCATTGTATCCAGGTTTTATTTAATTTAATTTTTTATCATCAATGTTATGATTGATCAACATGAAGGATAAAAATGGTTATAGTGACAATAGTTTTACTGATTTTCTATAATTTTTAAAATATATTTTTCTTAAAGTAAATGATCTTTCTAATTCAAATTATAAAGTGAAGAAAAAACTATTCCCTGTGTTATTAGGTTAAAAAACATACATGTATTCTCAAATGACTAATTACTATATAGGAAGGAATATGAACCTCTCTAAAAGTTTCCTAAATGTGGGACCTCACAGTATAAGTTGAAAGAAAACCTATAAGCTGATTTAGCATTTACACAGACACTTTCCAATGAATTTTTGTATCTTCCTAAAATTACTCATTTGAAACATTTTTTTGAAAATTAAAATGATGAAAAAAAGATTAAGATGTCATGTAGATGATAAGATATGTGATGGAAAAAATTATGGCATCCAACTGATTGTCTACAGTGGAAGAAAATTGATCTATAGATTACTACATTCAAAAATGAAGTTAAATATCTCATACTAGAACTATCAATGGATAGAATTAATCCATTTCGATGCCTTAGTAGAACACATAGTTCATGTCCTCTTTTATTGGTAATTTACAACATATATCTCGAATTGTTCATGAAGAGGAAATATGTCATGTTGAGTTTAATGATATCTAGAACAAAACATATTGGAAATGATACTTATGAGTTCTTTTCACCAAAAATTGATGATTTGAATCTCTTATGTGAGGATGGTATTTGGGTGTATGATTATTATAAAATGGAATATTTTCCACTACATGAAATAACTATGCTCACTATAAATGAATTCCCGGTATATGGAAAGTTGTCTGCATATAGTGTTAATGGGAATAAAACATATCCAATTTGGGAACAAAAGAATTCATGTTATCAATTGCATCATGGGAGGAAATTAATATACATGGCTCCTCAAAAGTTTATTTTATATAGATCACTCTTATATAAGATTTAAAAAGGCATTAAATGGATCAAAATAATATGATATACCTCCAAAAACATTATACCATAATCTGTATTTTGGGAGGGTGAAAAACATTGATGTGACATTTAAAAACACACATATATCGGGTAATGATATAAATATTGGGAAGAAATGCTCCATATTTTTTGAGATACCATATTGGATATATTATTAGTTCAAATATAACATTTATGTCATGCATGCATAGAATAATATATGTGACATTTTTATTGGGGATTTTTTAGAAATTAAAGGGAATACTAAATATTGGTTGAATTAAATACTAGACTTACTCTCAATGGGAATAAATTTGGAGTTAACTCCCACTACTGATGGAAGGTGAACATTCCTTCCCTCACCTTGTCATACAATATCCAAGAGGGAGAAAATTATCTTTTTTCAGTGCCTTCATGATATCGAGGTGCTGTAGATTTATTCATGAACTGTAGATTTTTTTGTGTATTTAATGGATTTTAATTTGAATGTTATGAAATCTCATGTTTTTTATGTCATCATGCAACGACTCCTACTGGTTTCATTGCATGGAATACTTCCCATTCGTGTCATAATGACAATCATGAACATGTGTTATTTTTTAATTAAATTTTTTAAATGTTTATTGATGTTAATTATTTGAAAAATCTGGAAAATAAATTAATTTCTATACATTTTAAATTGGAAATGTATTTTCATTTATCTTGTTTTGATATTATGGTTCATTTGATGGTTCATTTTGGGTGAGAAATAAACCTTTTCAGACCTGTATATCTATGTTGGATGTATCCTTTTGAAAGTTATATGAAGCTATTGAATGTGCATGATAAGAATATATATCTACATGGAGCTTCAATTAATGAGAACTATATTTCTAAGGAGGCAATAATGTTTTTTCAAGATAATTGTATGCAGTGGATCACATTGGTTTTCCTCCATCTCACCATGAACTAGTTAATTGTGGGGTAAGGGGGTCCATTTCTTTAAAGTTAAATATTTGACATATGAAAAGATATAGAATATATATCTATACATATTGAATAAAATATATGATATTGAAACATATATAACATTTTTTATTACTATTTTGAAACAATTATTTCAAAAGAATAAATAAATATAGATTTTGAATGAGCCTAAATTTTTTTTTCATGGTTTAAAGTGACCAAGATATATAGATCAGATGCATCAGAAACATTGAGATGATTATTGGATATTCTATGTTTAAATTCTTTAACATGGTTTCACTACAAAAAATAGAAAATAAGTAGTGGTTTTTAATGGGGGTTACACGTAACCCCTTCCGATCATCAAATTTAGAGCGGGTTCACAACCCCCTCTAAATTTTTTAGCATTATTTTTTTAATATTTGTTTCATTTCAGATGCATTCATATCCAAATCCCTACTAATTTAATAATTACTGACACTATATATTATATAGGATTTTAGAGGTTCTATATATATAACATTCGTTTTCATATATATATATATATAATTAATTTTTTATAAAATGAAATGGTGGGGGTTCACAACCACCTATAATTTAAGATATTATAGGGGGTTCATGAACCCTCACAAATCTTTTATATTATAGGTGGTTTTGAACCCCTTCAAGTTTATGAAATTATAAGAGGGTTTTGACCCCTTATAATTTAATAAATTAGAAGAGGGTTTGAACCTGTTCTAATTTAATAAATTTGAGTGGGTTTTGAACCCCGTATGATTTAAGTAACTCATGGGGGTTTTGAACCCAGTTTAAAGGATGAAATTAAAGGGTGTTTTGAACCCCCTCTAATTTAAGACCCTAGAGGTGGTTTTGAACCCCCTCTTATTTATCAAATTAGATGGGGTTTTAAACCCTCTCTAATTTATGACATTATAGGGGGTTGTGGTTTTTAATGATTTTACAGGTATTAGGGTCATTAATGTTGTTTATAATTTTTCATGGTTCTTAGGTCTTTAAGTGTTTTCAGGGTTTATGTGTTTTATTAGGGTTTTTAGGGTTATTATGGTGTTTTAAATTTTTATATATTTTTAGGTATTTTCAAAAAAATTATGGTTTTTATGGGTTTTTAGAGTTTTTACCATTTTTAGGTGTTTAAAGAGTTTCTGTTATTTCTTTTGAATTTTAGTGTTTTTAATTTTTTAGGGGTTTTATGGTTTTTAGGGTTTTTATGTTTTTTTGTGCTTTTAGGGTTTTTAGCTGTTTTAGGTTTTTTAGGGGTTTTAATTGTTTTTAGGAATTTAAGGTTTTCATGCCTTTTCATTTTGTAGGGTTTTTGAAAGTTTTAGGGATTTTTAGGTATCTTTTTTGATGTTGGGACACTTTTACGGGTTTTGGGTATTTTGAGGGTTTTTAGGTGTTTTATGTTTTTTTGGGGGTTTTGGGGTTTTTTGGTGTTTTTAGAGTTTTTAAGATTTTTTATCGTTTTTAATGTTTTTAGGGGTTCAAAGGTTTTTTACGGTTTTTTTGGTTTTTGGGGTTTTTATGGTTTTTAGTGTTCTTTTTTTATGGGTTTTTATGGTTTTGAGGAGGTTTTGGGTTTTTCTAGGTTTTTAGGATTTTAATTTTTTTTTGGTTTTTTATGGTTTTAAGTTATTCTAGATTTTAAGGTTTTCCTATTGCTTTCAACATATTTGAGGTTTTTTTACGTTTTTATGGTTTTTAGGGATTTCTTAGGATTTTTATGGGTTTTTAGGATTTTTACTGATTTTCAGGATTTCTAGGGTTTTTAGTGTTTTTAGTTTTTTTTTACGATTTTTAGGTGTTTTGAAATGTTTTTAGTTTTTGAGGTTTTTATTGGGTTTTCATAGTTATTAGGGTTTTTAATGTTTTTAGGGATTTTTTGGGATTTTTAGGAATTTTATTGTTTTTATGGTCTTTGAGGGTTTTTTGGTTTTTTTTGGTTTTTTATTCTTTTTAGGGTATTTTTAGTATTTTATGTTCTTTAAGATTTTTTAGAGATTTTAGTCATTTTTAGTGCATTAAGGGGTTTTAGAGTTTTTATTGGTCTTTAGGAAATTATGGTTTTTTAGCATTTTCTATGTTTTCTAGGGAATTTTATGGTTTTTATTGCTCTTAAAATTTTTTATAGTTTTTAGGGTTTTTGAGTTTTTTAAGGTTTTCAGGGGTTTTATGTGTTTTTAGGTGTTCATGATTTTTTAGGGGTTTATATTGTTATCTGCTTATTTTAATTTTTTTTATATAATTAGTTATTTTTTAGGATTTTTTTTTGTTTTTGTTATTTTTAGGGATTTTGATAGTTCTTCTTTCTTTGGGGTTTTTTTGTTTAATGGATTTTTTATAGTTTTTTAGGGTTTTATGGATTTAGGGTTTTTAACATTTTTATGGGTTTGAAGGGTTTTTTATAGTTTTTAGTTATATTTAGAGTATTTATGGGTTTTGAGGGTTTTAAGGGTTTAAATGTTTTAGGGGTTTTAGGGTTTTTAGGGTTTTAGGGACTTTTAGGGGTTTTATCAATTTTTAGGTTTTTAGGGTTTTATGTGTTTTTAGTTTTTAATGTTTTCATAGTCTTTTTAAGGTTTTTTTGGTTTTTTCTAACATTTTTCATGATTTTGAACCTTTCTGTTATTTTTATGGGGTCTTAGGGGTTCTGATGATTTTTTGGATTTATTCGTGTTTTTTTGGATTTTTAGGATCCTTAGCATTTTTTAAATTTTGTGGTTTTAATTGTTTTAGGTTTTTATATATTTATTAAGATTTTTCAAGATTTTTAAAGGTTTTTATGTATTTGTGGTTTTTTTCGTTTATCTGGTTTTTTTTATTTTGTTAGGGTTCTTAGAGTATTTTTTTTTTTTGTAATTTGAAGGGTTTTACAGTTTTTAGCGATTTTAATGGGTTTCTTTGTTTTTTTTGGTTTTTAATGTTTTTAGGGGTTTTAAGGTTTTGAGTTTTTTTGTTTTTTTTTGTATTTTTTCATTTTTAGCTTCTTTTTGGGGCATGAAGTGTTTTTATGTTTTTATGGTTTTTATAGGGGTATTTATAGTTTATTGGGTCTTTTATGATTTTATGGAATTTTAGGGATTCTTATGATTTTTATGGTTTTTTGGGTTTTTCAGGATTTGAGGGTTTTTTGGGTTTTTTATGGTTTTAGGGTTTTTATTGTTTATTTTTTTTAGTTTTTATTTGTATTTTTGGGGTTTTAAGGTTTTTTGTATTTTTTTTAAAAAATTATTTAAATGGTTTTTATAGTTTTAGTGGGTTTCAAGGTTTTTATATGTTGTATGGTTTCTAAATGTTTTTTGGTGTTTTTATGGTATTTAGGAGTTTTTAGAGTTTTTACGGTCTTTAATTATTTTTTATCATTTTGAGGGGTTTAAAGGGTATGATGTGTTTTTATCTTATTGTGTTTTTCTTATGGGTTTTAGGTTATTTAGGGTTTTTATGTTTTTATGGAAATGTATCACTTTTGTTTGTGTTTATGGGTATTTTGGATTTTTAAGTATTTGAATATTTTTTCATTTTTTTGAGGGGTTATAGGTTTTTTTGCAATTTTTAGGTTTCTTAGGGTTTTGAGGAGTTTTTAGGTTTATAAGATTTTCTAAGGGATTTTCAGTGTTTTTAAGGTTTTGTTGACTTTTTATGGATTTATAAGATTTTTTGGGTATTTAATGGTTTTTAGGGTTTTTAGGTATTTTAGGGGGTTTAGGGATTTTTAGGGATTTCTAGGATTTTTAGGGTTTTTAGAGTATTTTATAAAATAATTATAACTTTAAAGGGTTTTTAGAGTTTTTAAAATGTGTTTGGGTTTTAGGGTTATAGGATTTTAATGATTTTATGTGTTTTTTATAGTTTTAGGGTTTATATGGATTTTTTTTTATAGTTATTAGCACTTTTTTGGGATTTTTGGAGTTTTACGTGTTTTGATTTTTTTAAGATTTAGTTATGGTTTTTTATGTTTTTACGGATTTTTGGGCCTTTTTAGGATTTTTATTATTTTTGGGGGTTTAAGGGATTTTGAGGGGTTTTATCATATTTTTGGTTTTTAGGGGGTCTACATGGTTTTAGGTTTTCATATTTTTCTTAGGTTTTTTAATGATTTTAGGGTTTTTTACAATTTTATGGATTTTTAGGTATTTTTAGGGGTATTTTTTGCATTTTTTTCAGTTTGGAGGGGTTTTTTGGGTTTTCGGGATTTTTGGTTTTTTAGTTTTTATGGTTTTTTAGTTTTTTGTGTTTAATGGTTTTAGGGGTTTTTTATATTTTTTGAGGTTTAAATGGTTTTATAGTTTTTAGTTAGTTTTTACGGCATTTAAAGGTTTTTATTATATTTTAATTTTTTAGGAGATTATGGTTTTTAGGGTTTTTAATTTTTTTCAGAGGTTTTTTCATTTTTTGGTTTTTTTGGGACATCAAGTGATTTTAGGTTTTTAAGGATTTTATTGGGTTTTTAGGGTTTAGGGGTTTTAGGTATTTTTAGAGTTTTTTTATAATTTTTTTTGGGTTTCTATAGTTTTTAGGTATTTTAATAGTTTTAGGGTTGTTATGGTTTTATGGGATTTAGGGTTTTTTTTATTTTTTAGGGGTTTTATGGTTTGTAGTGTTTTTATCATTTTTTGGGTCTTAATGTGTTTTTATAGTTTTTAGTAGTTTTTATTTGATATTTATGGGTTTTGGGGATTAAAATTTTTAGGGGGTTTTTAGTGGTTTTTAGGGTTTTTCGAGTCTTAAGGTTTTTTTATCATTTTTACATTTTTAGGGGTTTTAGGTTTTTTTCATTTTTAATGTTTTCTTTTGATTTATTAGTTTTTTAGGTGTTTTTACCTTTTTAGTGATTTTTAGGAATTGAAAAGCAGTTTTCGGTTTTAAGGGGTTTTATAGTTTTTAGAGTCATCTAGTGTTTAAGGGTATTTTAATTTTTTAGGGTTTATGTTTTTTTTGGTTTTGATGGTTTTCTTATGGGGTTTAAATCTTTTTATGGTTTTTACTATTTTTTGGTGATTTTTAGAGATTTTAAGGATTTTTATGGTTTTTAGGGGTTTTTTGGATTTTTATGTTTTTTAAAAGTTTTAGGGTTTTATGGTTTTTAGGGGTTTTTCTGTTATTTTATTTTTTTAGTTTTAATTTTTTTATATTTTTAAAAGTTTTTAGTGATTGAAAGTGTTTTTAGTGTTCAAGTGGATTTTTATGTTTAATTTGTGTTTTTAGGGTTTTTTAATGTTTTTAGGGTCCTTGGGATTTTTAATGTTTTTTACGGTTTATATCATTTTTATGTTTTTATTGGTTTTATGTGATTTTAGGTTTTTAAGGTTTTCTTATGGATTTTATGGAATTTTTAGTGTTTTTTAAAATTTTATCGATTTTTATGGATTTTTTAGCATTTTTTTGTTTTTTTTTGGGATTTTCAGGTTTCTTAATGATATATAGGGTTTTTAATTTTTTTATGAATTTCTTGGATATTTAGGGTTTTTATAATTTTAGGGGACTTATGGTTTTGGGGGATTTTTAACATTTTTAGGGGTTTAAAGGGGTTTTTTATTAGTTACAGGGTTTTTATAGGTTTATTGGATTTTTATGGTTTTTAGAGGTTTTAAGGGTTTCTATGAATTTTTCAATTTTTTTAGGGATTTCTAGTGTTTTTAGGTTTTAATTCCTTTTTAGGGTTTTCGGGTTTTATGGTTTTTAAATATTAGTTATTTTTAACATATTTAAAGTTTTTTAATATTTTTATGGGTTTTTGGGTTTTATGGATATTGAGGGGTCTAGGCGGTAGGGTGTTCTATATATTTTAGCATTTTTAGGTTTTTAGGTGTTTTTAGAGTTTTTAGGATTTCAATGTTTTATTATATTTACTCAATATTTTTAGGGTTTCTATATTTTTTGTGATTTTTAGGGTTTTCTTCATATTAATATGGTTTTGTTATGTTCAGGTTTCTTGAGCGTTTTTAGGGTTTTTATGGGGTTTTATGGTTTTTTATGATTTTTTTAGTATTATGGTTTTTAAAGTGTTTTCAATGTTTTTAGGGGTTTAAATGGTTTTTAGATTTTCAAGTTCTTTTTTATGTTTTTATAGTTATTTAGGAATATTTAACGGTTTAGGGGTTATTTAGTTTTTATGGTTTTAGGGTTTTTATGTTTTTTTAGGGTTTTATAATTTTTTTATTTTTCTAAGTGGTTTTAAGTGTTTTTCGGTTTTTATGGTTTTATTAGGGTTTTTAGGGGTTTGGGGTTCTTTAAGTATTTATGTATTTTACGGATTTTTTGTGATTTTTATGGTTTTAGGGTTTTGGAGATATTCAAGTTCTAAGGGTTTTTTATTGATTTTATTTTTTTCTTGGTTCTTTGGGGTTTTAGTTTTTTAGGGTTTTAAAGGGTTTATTATTTTTTAGGTTTTTAGGGGTTTGAAGGGTTTTTAGAGTTTTTATTTATTTTTACGATTTTTATGGGTTTTTAGGTGTTTTAAGGTTTTGGGGTTTTATGTTTGGTAGCTATTTTAGGTTTTTAGGGTTTTAGTGTCTTTTGGGGTTTTTAGTGTTTTTTAATTTTTTAATGGATTTCATCTTTTTTTTTATTTATAATGTTTTTTAGGGTTTTTCAAATTTTTAGAGTTTTTGGGGATTTTTAAGGATTTTTATGTTTTAAGGGTTTTATTGATTTTGATGGTTTTGAGGTTTTGAGGTTTTTAGGGTTTTTATGGGTTTTAATGTTTTTTCTATTTTTAGGATTTCTATATGTTTTTTTTATTTTTATGGTAATTTTGGGGGTATTAGGGTTTTTATCATGTTTTACATTTTTAGAGATTTTTTTATATTTTTTTCTATTATTATGGTTTTTATGTTTTATAATATTTTGAGGGGTTTTGGGTATTTATGTTATTTAGGGTTTTTATGTTTATTTAGGTTTTTTATAGGGTTTTTGAGTTTTTAGGGGTTAATGGTTTGTAGAGTTTATTGACATTTTTATGAGATTAACATGTTTGTAGAGTTTTTAGTGATTGTTTAGGGTTTTAATAAGGTTTTTAGATTTTTAAGGGGTTTAGGGGTTTTATTTTTTGTAAGGAGTTTAGGGTTTTTTGGTTTTATTTTTACTTTTAGAATTTTTAGGTTTTTCGGGGTGTTACGTGTGTTTAGTGTTTTATGGTTTTCTTAGGAGTTTTCAAGGTATTTATGATTTTTTACATTTTTTGGATTTTTTAAGAATTTTTTAGAATTTTTATCATTTTAGTGTATTAAGGGGTTTTGAGGGTTTTTTGGGATTTTTATAATTTTTAGAGTTTTTAAGGCTTTTTATGGGCTTTAGGGATTTTTTGGTTTTTTGGGAAATAGAGGTTTTTTAGACTTTTATTATCATTTTTTGGCTTTTAAAGGGTTATTGTAGTGTTTAGTGGGTTTTAGGGTTTCTATGGGTTTTAATGGGTTTTTATAGATTTTAGAGGATTGATGGGGTTTTAGGGTCTTTCAGGGGTTTTAACAATTTTTAGGGTTTTTAGGGTTTTAAAGTGTTTTTTTGGTTTTTAGGTGTTTCTCA
Organism: Viscum album; assembly: GCA_963277665.1. Classification (NCBI taxonomy): domain Eukaryota; kingdom Viridiplantae; phylum Streptophyta; class Magnoliopsida; order Santalales; family Viscaceae; genus Viscum; species Viscum album. The sequence goes on along the minus strand of OY728157.1, from coordinate 230,702,856 downwards.
GTGTTTTTTCAATGTTTTTTTGGTTTTTTACATTTTTATGGTTTCTTAAGAAATTATTAGGATTTTATGGTTTTTATAGTTTTGAATATTTTTATATTTTAGGTTATTTTAGGGTTTTTAGGGGTTTAGCGTTTGTTAGGGTTTTTAGGTGTTTTAACCTTTTTTATGTTTTTACGGTTTTCTTAACGGTTTTGAGGGTTTTTAGTGTTTTTTATGTTTTCATAGATTTTATGGGATTTTTATTATTTGTTTGGGTTTTAGGGGTTTTAGGGGTTTTAGGGATTTTTATGGTTTTTTATGGTTTTTTTGGGTTTTTACGGTTTTAACAGGTTTTTTGGGTTTTTTTGAGGTTTTTTATTCTGATAGGGTTTTAATGTTTTTTAGAGTTTTTAACATTTTTAGGGGTTTAAGGTGTTTTTAGCTATTTTAGTGGTGTTTTAAGGTTTCTATGGGTTTTAGGGGTTTTTAATGTTTTAGTTGTTTTTTTGTCTTTACGGCTTATAGTGTTTTCAGGGAATTTTTGGTTTTTAACATTTTTCGGGTTTTAGGGGCTATAAGTGTTTTTATGATTTTATGTTATTTGCTGGGTTTTTTTGAATTTTTTGGTTTTTTATGTTTTTCTGGGATTTTTATTAATATTTATTTCTTTGGATTGTTTATGATTTTTAGTGTTTTTTAGGATTTTAGGGTTTTTTTGAGTTTTTGGGGGGTTTAGGTGTTTTTTTTATTTTTTTAGGTTTTTAAGGTTTTTTTGATTTTTTTTAAAATTTTAGGGGCGTAAAATGTTTTTATAATTTTTATCGGTTTCTTTGGGTTTTTATGATTTTTTTGTGTTTTAAAAGATTTTTGGGGTTTTAGGGTTCTAATGTTTTTTAGGGATTTTATAATTTTTAGGTTTTTAGTGATTTTAGGTTTAATTAAGATTTTTGTTTTTCTTAGGGGATTTATGGATTTTTAGGGTTTTTATGTTTTTAGGGATTTCAGGTTTTTTTGGAATTTTAGGGGTTTTGGGGGGTTTTAGGGACTTTGAGGGTTTTTATGATATCTTAGTTTTTATAATGATTTTTATGGTTTTAATATTTTTTATATTTTTATGGGTTTTATGTTTTTTATGTTGTTTAAGGTTTTCTTAGTGTTTATTTTAGTTTTTTTGGTCTTTACTTTTTTAGGGAATTATAGATCATTTTTTGAATTTTAATGGTTTTCAGGGTTTTAATGTTTCTGACGGGTTTTAGGGGTTTTGGGGTATTGTTATGGTTTTTAGGGTTTTATGTATTTTTAGGGTTTTCAGGTTTTTGAAATTTTAGGGTTTTTTTCTATTTTTATGGGTTTTTCATTTGTTTAGGCCTTTTGATGTTGTTATAATTTTTAATGTTTTTAGATATTTATTGGGTTTTTAGTGTTTTTAAATGGTTGTAGGGGTTTTATGGATTTGAGGGTTTTAGGGTTTTTAGGGGGTTTAGTAGTTTTTAGGGTTTAAAGGGTTTTATGTGTTTTTTGGTTTTTATGTTTTTGTTAGGGTTTTTTGGGTTTTTGGGGTTTTTATGTTTTTAGAGATTTTAGAGATTTTTATGGGATTTTTTGGTTTTTGGGATATTCAGTGTTTAGGGTTTTTTATGGGTTTTAGGGTTTTATGGTTTTTGTATATTGTAGGGGGGTTTTGTAAATTTTTAGGGTTTTATTGATTTTTGAGTTTTTAAATGTTTTATGGGTTTAATGGGTTTTTAGAGTTTTTGTATTCTTTTTAGGGTTTTTATGGGGTGTTAGTTTTTTAAGGTTTTTAGTGCTTTTTTAGGTTTATTTGGTTTTTAGGGTTTTTTTGGGGGGGGGGGGGTTTAGGGTTTTTAAGGTTTTTAGCATTTTTTAGGTATTTTACGAGTTTTATGTGTTTTTAGGTATTTGTAGTTTTCTTATGGGTTTTTACTGTTTTTAGTGGGATTTAAGTTTTTAGGTATTTTTAGGGACTTTGTAGGATTTTTATGGCCATTAGGTATTTTCATGTGTTTAGGGTGTTTTCGGGTTTTAGGGGTTTTTTGGTTTTTTTGGGTTTTAGAGTTTTGTTGGTTTTTTTAGAGTATTTATTTTTTTAATGGTTTTTAATATTTTTAGGGGTTTAATGGGTTTTGGGAGTTTTAGTGTTTTTGGGTTATTGTGGGGTTTTTTTTTGTTTTTAAGGTTTTTTGGGGTTTTATGGTTTTTATGTTTTTTATGGGTTTTTGGGTTTTTTTAAATGTTTTTAGTGTTTTTTAGGTTTTAGGGGTTTTTTCTGTTCTTCAGGTTTTTAAGTGTTCTTAAGGATTTTCAAGGTTTTTAGGGTCTTTTACATTTTTAGGAATATTTTGGGCTTTTTAGGATTTTATTGTTTTGAGGGTTTTAGGCATTTTGAGGGTTTTAAAGGTTTTTGGGGGGGCAATTTAGGATTTTTATCATTTTGAGGTTTTTTATGGGTTTTATTAATTTTTTGGTTTCATGGGTTTTCATAGGGGTTGATAATTATCCTTGAACAAATGGGCCTCAAGGGGTTGAAAGTGGACTTGATGAGCAGGGATTAATGCACATGATTTCACCAGACTCGTTGTGAGGAGTTGGTGGCCCAATGATAAGGGAGTATACAAAGAGAATGAAGGAGGCCTCAAATGCGTTAATCCTAGAATTCTAAGGGGATGCCCAATATTCTTACTTGGGGGACGAATCTAGGCCTATAATTACCATAAGAAAGGCTCAAACATGGTTTTAAATACCCATCCCATGGTGTGATTTGAATTTCAAGCCCACCCCACCATGGAATCGTCAAAGTCAAATGTAGTGGTCTAGTTTTCATTAAATTCTTAAATGGTGTGCTACTTATCCCTTAATGTCATGGGCATGTTCCAAAATGGTCAACATAAACATTTAGGTTTTTTGACTTGTGGAAACTGGGTATTATAATTTTTATCACTCTTTTATTATAAATAGCCACCCCCATGTACTATTTTTTGTTTATTTTTAGAATATAAAATGATTTGGTTTTGTTTATGGAGATTCAAGGAAAATTTGAATTGTCTTTGAGTTTTTTTGGAGGATCATGGTTTGAGAATGTTTAGTAGAAACCATGAAAAACCTCTTGGAAATCATGAAACTGAAATTGTAATCATTAGGGAGGTGCATAGTTAGGTGCATAGTTTGGTCGAACCGTGTGGATTCGTAGTATAAATTTTTCATTTATATAGAATGGATTATAGCATATTTGGTTCATGTTTTGACTAACCGTGTAATCCAATCATGATACGTGTGTATGGATTCAGTAGATTATGCATGGTTAATGCACAGTTTTCCTATATGTTCACCCTAGCCATGCACCATGGAAAATTATTTTGGAAAGTTTTGGTTCAAATCTGATTTACCTCCTAGACCACTCATTTGTTCCCTAAAAAACAATAATATGGATTCCTCTTCCTCACTGGTGGTGGAGACAATTCCTTTCAATCCAAGACTGTTTCCTAGGTGAATTCATGTACATTGGAGACATGAATTCATCAGTGAGTTCTCTTTCTTCATTATTTTCCATAGATCTCTTCACATCCCCTCTTTTGAAATTGTGGATCTAGATTGGTGGTGATATATCCAAGTTTTTTTTACAATATTGACATGATATGATTGTTTGGATTAATGGGAATGAGATCTAAGTTGGAATCTACAAGATTTATGCTAGTTCGTTAATGTTGTTTTCTACTTATTTTTTTATTATTATGTTTGAGTGGTAGGTGGATTCTATCTCAAATCCCACTGATTATAACATGATGTATTGATTTCAAATTTTTTTAATTTCTTGATTTTTTTTTGAAAATCATGGTATTATTTGACGAAATTTTAATTTGAATTATGATTTTGGAAATCATGGGAATTGGATGGATTTTCAGAAAAATTTTGTGTATAATTTTAAAATGGGGATTTTAAATTTATGGTCTTTTGAGGAAAGTAAATTATTTATTGAAATGATTTTATCGAAATGGTTTGACATGATTTCGGTATAACGGTTTGGAGTTAGTTTAAAGATATGGATGATTGTTATGAATTACCACTATCAAATGGACAAAGTATGGATGTGAAGTTCCATAGTTATTGGTAACGCCAAGATTGTGTGTGTGTTTTTGTTGATGATATGGTTAAAATATATTTTTATATTCCATGAAAAATTATTATGTTAGTTGTTGATTTATTGTTGAAAAAAATTGTTTTGAAGGCATGTTTTTTTTCATTGGAAAATAATCTTGGTTAGATATAAACTGCTTTAAATTCTTTTAAACTATTTTATACAAATTTTTAAACATATTCAATCCTAGTGGAATGAGTAGGGAAGAAACTGGGGAAATCCTATTGAGTTTTGTACTCACCCCTTGTTTGAGAACTATGGTGTGTTTGTAGATATTATATATTGAGGCATAGTTAAAGGAAATGAATCACAGTTCTTAAGTGATGATTCTTGATAGCTTGGGTTGGGGATGTGGATTTGGATCATAGAGAATATTGGGAGTTATTATTGGTGTCTTTGGTGTCTTTTTGTTTTTTTTCTCATTTTGTTCCACTGGTTATGTCACATTGATTCCACTTGTACTTTGATATTGTCTTTTGGTTTATTTTTGTATTGGCTTGTGTTTTGGTACTCATACATAATTGGTAAGATTATTTTTATGGTTATCATTGGATTGGTCAATTTATCTTACAAGGAAAAATCACCCCTCATCTTTTTATGACTCCCTTGAAATTTATTTCCAACATTTTGTGTCTTTGGGGTGTCACATAAGTTCTATTATATCCCCCATAACTTCTCAATCCAATTAGGATTGGCGGGATGTTACAAATGGTATCATGTTTTCAGGTCCATTCAATTCAAAATAATATTGGTATGTCTATTGGGATGGTAGTAATAAGATTGTATTCTTGCAACATGAAATTGAAATGATAAAAAGGTGTATATAACCTACTTATGATGTAACTCAAGTCATCAAATAGTTGGGTACATGAGTGTTTTGAGACACTTCTAGAAGATATCACCTCATCATCATGGGTTTAGCCGATGAGAATAGCATGACATGCATTGATATAAATGACTTTCCACTAAGATTTCATAATTCATTTTGGGTAATGGTTTGATATGATTTTGGTATAACGGTTTGGAGTTAGTTGAAAGATATAGATAATGGTTTGATATCATTGAAGTGATATTTCACAATCGCTTCCTATCACTCCCTTGGTAAATGGGGATAGTGAGGGTAGACCTTAAAAATATCTCATATTGGTCAACTCTCCTTCCTATGTGCGAAATAGATGTACAGAAAACCCCAAATTGAGTTAGGCAATTCTCGATCGGGTCTTGTTTATCCCAAACAATTAAGAATATTCAATACCCCTACCACATGTACTGACGATCGCCAAGTACTTCACCACTAATCCCTGAACTATTAAATCGTATATAGACCATAACCTAGTGGAGGGAGATTATGATCATTTACCGAAGCTAAAATCAATAACGGAATCAAAAACCAAATACAATCGTACTTGATAATATGAACTGCTAAATGAAATTGAAAACAACTTTGTAGAAAGAGAAAGAGTTTTTACTCACTAAATTAAAATAACTCATGCATTACATAAATAGAAAACCTAACCTTCCCCAATCACTCAGAAGATTTAACCCACCATGGTAAGGGTATTTGTGACGAATGGGGAGGAAGAATACATCACAAAACTAAAAAGAAAGAAAAGAGGGAAAATAAAAACATGAAAGTATCCTCAAGATTATGTCCTCTAGAAGTTCAGCTTCGGTTCATTCATAACATTTTCTAATCATGCCGAGGTCCTTTCTTATAGGAGGTGAGGAATTCAGTTTTCCATCCACCCACGAAGTTTGAAGGAATTTGGAGCTATGTGGAAGGCGTTATGGCCGATTTAGTATACTTGACTTATTCTGGCCGCCAATCACAATTCCACCAACCCTTCTTTGACCATAAAATTTAAGGCTTTAATGAATGAATTTATTTCTGATATTTTGAGGTAATATGACCCTTCTAGTAATGTTTAGAACCCAGCTAGAACCACCGCATTTGGAGGTCGGTTGGGCGATATATGCTTCTTTGAATATGTCATAGTCTATTCTGCCGGCCAGAATAAATGTTCACATTGACCGAATTATTTTGGGTTGTTGGACTTCGATTTGGATTTTTTTCCTGAAGACATATATGTATCTAACAAATCATAACATACTAAAAAAATGAATCAGGTGAATTGGATTACAAATTTAGGAGTTATTCTTTAAATACAGAGGCAACCTAAAACTGTTAAATGTCTAGAATTAACCACTTTTCACATTTAAGCTCAAAACTCACCAAAAGTCATAAAATGATGAAAATAAGCTCAAATTGATTCATGGGAAGGGATTTAATCATTTAAAAACATATAATTAATTATGAAAATATGAGCTCTGTCAATTCCCCCACACATAGCACTTGGACTCTTGGACAAGTAAACATCGATATTAAATCAAAGGAAATTTAAAAACACATATCCTTGGAATCCAACAATTTAACACCAAGAAACAAAATATATCATGAATCATAAAAAACCATTATTTAAAGTTCTAAATTCAGTTCATTAAATATATTTCCTCTACATTTCTTCTCCCATGCACACAAAACACTTACCTCACTTTCATTTTCTCTCATCACACAAATCTCAATTTTCAACAATGTCTTTATCATCCAATACTCATGCAAGGGTCACCATAGGTTTGATAAATTCCTAAATCTCCACCCGATGAGAGTAAAGAACATAAGTTTATCATGAGGATTTTATAGGGTTGTTCTGTGGCTTCAGGGTGGTAGGATTTAGATGTGAAAAATTATGAGGCTGAATAAGTAGTGCTTGGATCTTTTTGAAGCATAATTGCACTATTCTAATTTTTACTCAAGTATGGTATCCTTCTCACTCCCCTTAGTAGTAAATTAGCTCCACTATCATGAAACTTCAGTGAAATTTCACACTATTCATCATTTGAGTGAAACAGTTTCAATCATCTCAGACATTATTTTCCTTGAAAGCTCTAGATAGGCACATCTTTTTTCTACATTGGAAGTTGCAGAAAGGCACAGCTTCTCATACATGAAAGCTCCAGATAGTCACAACTTTAAACTGAATGATTTTTTAAGAAATAAGAACATCTCTTAAAAATTTTAGTTTCCACCCAAATTATCTCCAAATGAGTTAGTACAACACAAGACAACTTCCCCCACACTTAAGTTCAACTAGATTATGCAATTTCACTTCAAGAGCAGGTTGGATAGGGAAAATTGTCATGTACTGTGGCTAACATAACAGGCTGTTCGTGGTTTCTATGGGATACAAGGATTAAATGTACATGGTGGGCCATTATAAAAAAAGATTTATCTTAAATGGTGGGGGGGAGGGTTAAAATCAAATAAATGCCTCAATCATTTAAAACACATGTACCTCAAACCCTCAAGTTTTGATAGGAATAAATCAAATTCTGGTTAAATCAAGCATGGTATGGTTCTCTCAAGAAATTAGGTGAAAGAAAAGATTTTGAAAATTAGGTTTAGAAGCCTCATAGGAAAGTGATTTCAAATTTAAAGACAGTTTTATGTGGCATGAGATTCAAAATTCAGAGTACTTTTCATGAAATTTCCCAATATTTGAACTTGAAACAAAGACATTTTCAGTACTCATTTAAGCTTAGTTTCTTGAGATAAATTTTTTTACACATTGAAATGGGTTTTAAATATTTGTGATGATAATCATTTTAGCTCAAAAGTTTTAAAAACACACAAATATTTGAAAAACACACAATTTTTTTTGAAACAAATAATTGAAAATACTAAACTACAAAGGTTCCCTCCCCCACATTTAAATGATGCATTGTCTGCAATGCATTCAATTGGATTTAACATGTAATTATAGTTTAAATTTAATCAAAACAATGAAGAAAGAGATATGGAGAGGTAAAACCTAAATTATTTGTAGTGCAATGATGAGTTAAGCTTCTATGTTCTACGCACATAAAAACCTACAAACAAAGGTAGATAATAAAACGTAATAAATTTATTGAAAGTAAAGAAAATTGAAATATAATGAGAATATAAGGATAGATATTGGTTTAATACCCCATGTGGGCCCTGGGTTTTGACTGCCTCCAGATGGGCAGTTTCAGTTGGTTATCCCCAATCCGACGGTGGGTTGAGTTTTTTTGAGATGAACCACCAACACATTTTCCTTCCAGTTAGAACTTCTTTCTTTTTGTTGAGGAGTATATGGATACAGGACACCAAGTTCACCCCTATGAAAATGATATGCATCTTGTATGGTGGGGTTAGGATAGAGAATGAGTCCCCATCTTTCTTGGTTTCCATTTTCACAACTTCTTCATCATTCTCCAATAGTTCTTCAAGGCATGTTGCATCAAAATAATAGTCAATGGGAAAATCAGAGTGTAATTCTATTTGAATAAAATTAAAAAATGATGAATCAATATCAAACTCTTCCATTTTAAATTAAGCATAGTGTGCCTCTTTTTCTTCATGGAAATCCACTTTTATCTCATCTTGAAATTTCTTTAATAAGAATTCATCTAGTTCAGGGAGCTCCATATGTTTTTCTTCAGGTGTATCTTCTTATTTTTCCTCATCCACCAAGGCAATACATTTGTTGTCCAAACCTGAAAACTTCATGCATGGGAAGGTGATACTCAATTCAGATTCTAGATAATCATAATGAAAATATTTAAGAAAAAGATTATCTCCCTTAATTAGTTTGACTTCAATTTCTTCTTCAGTATGAGGTTTATCTTGCAGTTGAATTTCACAAGATAGAGGTAGGTAGTCAGGATCCCCCATATTTTCTTCCATCGCTTTGGTGGTGTCTTCCTTCATTGGTTCTGGATCTTCTACTTTGTAAGGAATATGTCGATCAAGTACTTATCACACTCATTCCGGAATTCATCTACATCTTTTTTCTCTCCCACATGTAACTCAATAGGTAATTCTTCTTTCTTGTCCTCCACAGGTTCATTCATAGCTTTTGGGTTTTCCATCATTGCATGGAAATATTAAAATGAAAGTTCTACATTGTTCTCTAGTTTTGATATGTCATTTTTAAGTTCTTGTATCTGAACTATATCATAACCAGCCTCATCTACTTTTTCTAAAAGTGGGTAGTTGTTACATGAATTAAAGAAATAATCAATTGAAAACATCCTTTAAAAGTATTTTTTTATGTTTTTTAAAAGTGTTAAAAATTTATAATGAGATTGGGGCACTAAATCCCTGTAAACGGCGCCAAGTTTGATGCACACCTGTCATGGGGTGTAGAAAAAACAATAATTTACTAAGTTAAAATTTTGTATAATCGTTAACCTAGGTTGTCTCCAGAGGGGAGTTCTTATCAATCACTTATGTCACATTAAATTTGATAATGAAGTTGGGTTGTTTTTTATAATATTTGGTTTTGAAAACAAAGCAATGAAACTAAAGGTAGAAATAAAGTAAAGGTTTTAAAACAAATTGAAAAATAATGTGATTGATAATATTGATAATAATTGGGTGATCAGGTTGGGTTTGGTTTTCTAATTACAATGCCATCATTGTTCCATTTTATTCAATCTTTTTCTACTAAGTTGAATTAAGTGATATTTCACAGTCGCTTCCTATCACTCCCTTGGTAAATGGTGATGGTGAGAGTAGACCATAAAAATATCTCAGATTGGTCTACTCTCATTCCTATGTGCGAAACAGATGTACAGAATTCCCCAAATTGAGTTAGGCAATTCCCGATTAGGTCTTGTTTATCCCAGACAATTAAGAATATTCAATACCCCTGCCACACGTACTGACGATCGCCAAGTACTTCACCACTAAGCCCTGATCTATTCCATTGTATATATACTATAACCTAGTGGAGGTAGATTATGATCATTTACCAAAGCTAAAATCAATAACATAATCAAAAACCAAATACAATCATACTTGATAATAAGAACCGCTAAATGAAATTGAAAACAACTTTGTAGAATGAGAAAGAGTTTTTATTCACTAAATTACAAGAACTCATGAATTACATAAATAGAATAACTAAACTTCCCCAATCACTCATAATATTTACCCCACCATGTTAATGGTATTTGAGAAGAATGGGGAGGAAGAATACATCACAAAACTAAAATAAAGAAAATAGGGAAAAGAAGAACGTGAAAGTATCCTCCAAATTCTGTACTCCAGAAGTTCATCTTCGGTTAATCCATCATATTTTCGAATCAGGCCGATGTCCCTTGTTATAGGAGGTGAGGAATGGCGGTTTCCATTCACCCATGAAGTTTGAAAGCATTTGGAGCCATCTGGAAGGAGTTATGGCCTATTTAGTAGACTCGACTTATTCTGGCCGCCAATCACTAATCCACCAACCCTTCATTGACAATAACATTGGTGGCCTTAATGAATGAATTTATTTCTGATCATTTGAGGTAATATGACCCTTCTATAAATATTTATAACCCATATGTAACCACTGAATTTGGAGGTAGGTTGGCCGAGATATGCTTCTTTGAATATGTCATAGTCTATTCTGCCGTCCAGAATAAATGTTCACATTCACCGAATTGTTTTGGGTTGTTGGAGTTCGGATTGGCTTGTGTTCCTGAATACTTATATGTATCCCACAAATCATAACATCCTAAAAAAAGGAATCAGGTTAATTGGGTTACAAATGTAGGAGTTATGCTTGAAATACAGAGGCAACCTAAAACTGTTAAATGTCCCGAATTAACCACTTTTCACATTTAAGCTCAAAACTCACCAAAAGTCATAAAATGATGCAAATAAGCTCAAATTGATTCATGGGAAGGGATTTAATAATTTAAAAACATATAAATAATTATAAAAATATGATCTTTGTCATGTTTTATGTGTTTTTAGGTTTTTTTGGGGGTTTTATGGTTTTTTGAGGTTTTTGGATTTTTTATGTTTTACGGATTCTTAGTTATTTTTTAGGATTCTTAGTGTTTTATGGTTCTTAGAGATTCTAAGCGGTTTAGGGTCATTGGGGTCTTTAGGGTGTTTTTGTTTTTTTTTCATTTGTTAGTTTTTTATGGGTTTTAAATATTTTACATTTTTATAGTTTTCTTATGGGGTTTTTAGGTTTTTTATAATTTTTATTTTTTTGGGTATTTTGATATTTTTGGTGTCTTTTTTATTTTTAGGGTTTTATTGATTTATGAGTTTTTGATTTTTTTGAGTTTTTCATGGTTTTTTGTTTATTTAGTGTTTTCTGATTTTATTATAAGTTTAAAGGGGTTTTATTGATTTTTTAGACTTTTGGGGGTTTTGATGGGTTTTATGGGTTTTTATGGTTTTCAAGGTTTTTTTCATTTTTAGGTATTTTTAGTGATTTTTAGTATTTTTATGGTTTTTAGGGTTTTGGGGATTTTTTTAGTTTTTAGGGTTTATAATATTTTTATATTCTGTCAATGTTTTTGGATATTTAAAGGGATTTTAGATTTCTTTGGTGATTTTAGATTTTTAATGTTTTTAGGTCTTTATGGTTTTTATGGAGTTTTGTTGTTTTTAGGGATTTTTTTTAGGTCTTTTAGAGTTTTAGGGTTTTTGTGTTTTTATTTTTTTAGGGGTTTTAAGTGTTTTTAAGTTTTTCAGGGATTGTTAGGGTTTTAATGGATTTTTACTATTTTTAATATTTTTATGGATTTTTAGGGATTTTGATGATTTGTAATAATTTTTAGGGTTTTCAGTGATTTGAGGGTTTTTGGGTTGTTTCAGGTTTTTAGAGTTCTTAGTATGTTTAGGTTTTTAGGGGTTTTATGTTTTTTATACCATTAATTTTTTTCTTAGGCGTTTTCAGGGTTTTCTAAATTTTTAGTATTTTTAGGGCCTTTTTAGTATTGTTTTGGTTTTTAGAGTTTTTTATGTATTTTGAGGGTTTTAGGGTCTTTATGATTTTTATGAGGTTTTTGGGTTTTGTGAGTTTTAATTATTTTTTAGGGTTTTTATAGTTATTTAACATTTTTAGGGGTTTAAATGGTTTTTATTTTTTTAGTTGTTTTCCGGACTTTTATGTGTTTTTAGGTTTTTTAATGTTTTTAGGTGTTTTAATTATTTTTATGGATTTTTAGGGATTTAGAACCTTCTAGGAATTTTATCATTTCTATGTTTTAAGGGTTTTAAGAGTTTAATTTTTTCATGATTTTCTAATGATTTTCCTTATTTTTATTCATTTTTACATTTTTAGAAATTTTTAGGATTATTATTGATTTTAGTGTTTTATGGATTTAGAGGGTATTAGTGTTTATTGGGGTTTTATGGTTTTTATGGGCTTTTAGGAATTTATTTTTTTTCTTTTTAAGATTTCTTATTTTATTGATGTTTTTATGGTTTTGATGTTTTTTTAAAGATTATAGTGGTTTTTATGGCCTTTATGGCCTTTATGGGTTTTTGGGGTTTTTAAGGTTTTTATGGGGTTTTTTGGGTTTTTAATGTTTTAGGGGTTTTAGGGTTTTTTAGGGTTTTTTTCATTTTTTATGTTTTTAGGGGTTTTAAGTGATTTTATATTTTTAGGGTTTTCTTATGGTATTTTTTTGTATTTTTAGTGTTTTATAAGTTTTTATATATTGTTAAGTATTTTTAGGAGTTTTATGTTTTTTTGGGTGTTTAGGGTTTTAGGGGTTTTAGGGTTTTTACAGTTTTTAGGGTTCATAGGGTTATATAGTTTTTATGTTTTTAGTGCTTTTAAGTGTTTTTTGGTTTTTATGGTCTTAGGTTTTATAGGCTTTTTATGTCTTTGGGGATTTTAAGGGATTTTTTTAGGATTGGTAAGGTTTGTTAGTGTTTTTAAGGGGTGTTAGGGATTTTTGGGTTTTAAGGTTTTTTTATGATTTTTTTTGGGTTTTAGGATTCTTGTATGTTTTTAGGGTTTTTAAGGTTTTTAGAGATTTTTACTATGTTTCGGGGTTTAATTTTTTTAAAATAAATTAGTGGGTTTCTAGGTTTCTTATGGGATTTTTTTGTTTTTATTGTTTTAAGGATTTTTTATGTTTTTTAGGGGTTTTATGGTTTTTAAGGTCTTTTAGGGTTTTTATAGTTTATAGTGTTTTTTTTATTTTTAGGGTTTTTAAATAATTTTATCTTTTTAATATTTTTTTAGGGTTTTTTGTGGATTTATGTTTTTTATGTTTTTATATATTTTTAGTATTTTTTGGAAATTTTATGGGTTTTTATGGTTTTTTATAAAATTTGAGGGTTTTAGAGTTTTTTGTGTTTTTTAGTGTTTTTAAGGTTTTATTGGCTTTTTATGGTTTTTTTGAATTTTTTAGGATGTTAAGGTTCTTTATATTTTTTTTAACTTTTTCAGGGGATTTAATGGTTTGTAGAATATTTAGGGGTTTTAGAGGTTTAATGTATTTTTAGGGTTTTTAAATATTTTTAGGGTTTTTATGTCATTAGGGGTTTTTTAGGTTTTAGGTTCTTTAGGGTTTTAGGGGTTAGTATTTAATAGGGTTTTAGGGGTTTAGAGTATTTGTTTATGTTTTTAACAGTTTCTGAATGATTTCAAGGTTTTTTGGGTTCTTACATTTTTAGGGATTTTAATGATTTTTATGTTTTTTATAGTTTTTTAGGTGTTTAGGTTTTTTACTGTTTTAGTATGGTTAGTGTTTTTTTGTAATTTAGGGGTTTAATTGTTTTTAGGTGTTTATAGTTTTCGTAGATCTCTTCATAGTTATAATGTTTTTATGTTAATAAGTGTTTTAGTATTTTTATGGTTTTCTATGGTGTTTTGGAATTTTAAGGATTTTATAGTTGTTAGGGATTTTAGGGTTTTTTTAGTTTTTTTACAGTTTTATGGTTTTTAGAGTTTTATATTAATTTTAGTGGTTTAAGTGTTTATAGAGTTCCTTGTTGGTTTTTAGGTTGTTTATGGATTTCTGGTATTTTTCTAAGGTTTTTACTAGTTTTTGGTTTTTAGAGGTTTAGGTGTTTTAGGGTGTGTTTAGGTGTTTTCTAGGGTTTTACCATTTTTATGTTTTTCAGGGTTTTAAGTGTTTTGTTTATTTTTAATTTTCTGTTAGGTTTTTTAATGTTTTTTACATTTTTAGGAATTATTAAGGAATTTTTAGGATTTTTATGGTTTTCTATGGTTTTACGGGATTTTAAGAGGTTTTTGGGTTTTTTGGGTTTTTATGTTTTATTAGGTTTTTTGTGTTTTTAGAGTTTTTTTAAAAACTTTTTATATCTTTTAACATTGTATGTGGTTTAAATGGTCTCTAGAGTTTTTAGATGTTTAATGATTTTTAGTGGTTTTTATTTTTTTAGGTGTTTTAGGGTTTCTAGGATCTTTTAAGGTTTATTTGGTTTTTTGCATTTTTAGGTTTTTTGGGGGTTTTAAGTGTTTTTTAGTTTTCAAGGATTTCTTATGGGTTTTCATTGTTTTGATGGTTTTTTATGTTTCTGATGATTTTTTTTATTATTTTTTACGGTTGTTAGGTATTTTGAGGGGTTTAGGGCTTTATGGTTTTTATATATTTTATAGTTTTTTAGTTTTTTAGGGGTGTTAATTATTTTATGGTTCTTTAGGTTTTTCTTTGGGGTTTTCATGGTTTTTACATTTTATGGGATTTTTAGGTTTTTTAGGTATTTATTTCTTTTTAGGGTTTTTAATGATTTTTGGGGTTTTATGGTTTTTAGGATTTTTTTTGTTTTTTGGGGTTCTTAGGTTTTTTAAGTATTTTTTATTTTTAGAGTTTTTTATATTTTTAGAGGACTAAAGGATTTTTAGAGTTCTTAGTGGATTTAGTGTTTTAGGGTCTTTTATTGTTTTTTGGGGTTTTCTTATAATTTTTTATGATTTTTAGGGGTTCTGATTGATTTTATGGTTATTGTTTTCAACAGTTTTTCATGTTTCATTGGGTTTTTTTTTATGATTTTATGATTTTTTTTCCTTTTTAGGGTTTTAATGTTTTATTGGGTTTTTAGGGATTTTGAAGGTTTTAGGGGTCTTAGGCCCTCTATTTCTTTCGCGTTTTTGTGAGTTCCTTCAAAGTTTTTAAGGGTTTTTATATTTTTTAAATATTTTTTACGTTTTAAAATAATTTATGTGTTTTTAGTGGTTTTTAAGGTTTCTATGGGGTTTTAATGGTTTTTAGGGATTTTTATGGTTTTTAAGAGTTTCAGGGTCTCAAGGATCTTTTTAGAAATTTTAGGGATATATTCATTTCTTACATTTTTTGGGGGTTTGATGTGTTTTTATGATTTTATGGTTTTTATTTTATTTCAATGGTTTTGGGGTTTTGGGCATTTTTTGGGATTGTATGGGATTTTTCTAGGATTATCAGGGTTTTTATATATTTTGATGGTTCTATGGGTTTTTAGGGTTTTAATATTTTTCGATTTTTTAGCGTTTTTTTTAATGGGTTATAAGTGTTTATAGGATTTTACAATTTACTAACGGATTTCAGTATTTATGAGTTTTTATGTTTTTAGTGATTTTATGGCCTTAGTAGGATTTATATAGTTTTTAGGGTTTTTAGGAATATTTAGGACTTTTAGGTGTTTTCAAGAGCGCGCCACTGTGGGTCTTTTGGATTCAAAACATATAATTGTTCGCTTTGCGTCGGAGGATGATTTTATCCTGGCTTGGTCCTCTGCCCCGCGTACCTGTGATGGATGTCTTTTCCTGCTCTTCTGATGGTCATATGATCATTACCTGAAGCGAGACTCCTCGACTATGGCAATCTGGGTATGATTTACTGAATTACCACTTCCATTTGAAAATCCTTCCATCATCCGAATGATGGGTAATCTTGTTGTTCGTTACTTATGTTTGGACAATAGAACTAGGGTTGTTTTCCATCCGATTTCACCGAGAATTTGTATTGATGTTGACCTTTTGAAAGTGCCGGTTGAGTCGATCTTCATTGCTATATGTGAGGAATTCAGGTGAAAGCAGAATGTCATCTTTGAGTCCTGGTTTGATTATTTCTCTTGGTGTCTTAAGGTTGGGAATCTGAGGGAAGATTTTAGAGGTAGGAAGGTGGTCTTGCAGGTAGATTTGGTGCCAATGGTTGCGGAGATGGTGGCTTTACAACCTCATCAAAGGGAGAAGAATCTGGGTAATGGAGCCCGGACAGGAACAGGCCCAATGAGTATTAGTACTCTGGATGGCACGCGCAGGGGGGAGATGAAGGAGTCTTTGAACCTGAAGTTTTATGATGTT
This sequence comes from Viscum album, assembly GCA_963277665.1. Taxonomy (NCBI): domain Eukaryota; kingdom Viridiplantae; phylum Streptophyta; class Magnoliopsida; order Santalales; family Viscaceae; genus Viscum; species Viscum album. The sequence goes on along the minus strand of OY728157.1, from coordinate 230,686,593 downwards.
TTTGAAAGACTGAGAAGTGATATGGGGATGTCCAATGTAGGAGGCTTGAGCAATGATGTGAGGCAGGAAGTCCAGCCTGCTAGGGTGGGCAGTGAACAAGTGCTGGTTTCAGCAGGGGTAAGGAGGTAGTGGATAGACCCGTTGTGCCTGTGCAGGAAGAGGCTACTGCGGAGGAGGCTGATTGTTGGGTGAGGGACTCTCCTAGGCTGAAGACCACTCATGTGAAGTAGGTGGATATTCATGATTTAAGTAACTACTTTTATGGTCTGCTGAATGAAGAAATGGAGGTGGGTCAGGATCAAACTGCTACTGATTTGGCTCTTGGCCTGTTATCTGATGAACCTCTTGAGTCACATGGCAGGGAGAAGATGGGCATGGACCTGAACTGTGCTATGAATGGCAACACCAATGGACAGGTATAGGGGAAGGGATCCCTTCATTGTGCTAAAGAGCAGGATCATATGGAAATATGACATGTTAGTGAGGAGTTTTCAAGGACTGAAAATGGCAACATGGAGGACGATTTGCACTCCCAGGATGTTGTATCTAGTGAAGGCCTCTTACAGGCCGGGTGCTTGGTGATCTCGGGACTGTGGTACAACCACAGTGCTTAGGACAGCTTGACCCTAACAGTCATGTGGAGTAGGAGTAAGGTATGTATAAGGGTCATCAGATGGTGTCTTTAACTGGGAAATGGGGGGACTTGTCTGACAGTGAGGCATAGAATGACGGCAGATACTGAACCTTGTTCAGTGATGTTGTTTAGTTTGGGAAGAAGAAGATGGCAGGTAGTGTGGGTATTATGACTGCCCCTCCAAAAATAAGGCAGAGGAAAGATTACTCATCTATGCCAAGGCCGATGTCTTCCAGATCTTCATTGAACAAAGGTAAAGGGATGAATTCTTCTGAGGAGTTCTTGAAATTGGAGAAGTTAAATCTTAGACGAAAGTATGTGAAGATTATGAATCAATATTAAAGTTCGGAATGGGAGTCGGAAACTGCGGATGAGGCATTTGATCATGGAGTAGGTGATGGGTTCGACGACGGGTATGGTTTCTTACTTGTTTTTGTATGCTCTTGTTCTCACTATTCACTTGATGTACTTTTTCTTTTATTTTAATAAACGGTCAGGGGCTTTGTCTCTGGATGAGCTTTCCTGGTATGTTTTTAGAGGTTTTAAGTGTTTTTTGATTTTTATGTTTTTCTTAGGGGTTTTAAGGGTTTTTTTTTCTGTTTTTTAGATTTTAAGGTTTTTTAATGAATTTTTGGATTTTTATGGATTTTTAGGTTTTTTTAGGTTTTTATGGTTTTTATGATTTTTTTGGGGTTTTATGGTTTTTATGGTTTTTTTCATTTTTCTGTCTTTTAGGGGTTTTTATTGTATTTTGGTTTTTATTTATTTTAAGTTATTATTATTATTTTTAGGTTTGTTTACGTTTTAGTGATTTTTTGGGACTTTTAGGATTTTATGTTTGTTAGTGTTTCTGAGGATTTTTTGGGTTTTTTGGGTTTTTTGTGTTTGTAGGATTTTTTAGTTTTTACGAGTTTTTAGGTTTTTTGTTTTTTTGATGTAATTATGGGGCTGAAGGGTTTTTATATTTTTGTTTATGTTTTTAAAGGTTTTAGGGGGTTTTATTGTTTTTTTGGTTCTTTTTGGATTTTTAGGGTTTTTAGTGTTTTTAGGTTTTTTTAGGGATTTTAATTGATTTTAGGTTCTTAAGGTTTTCCATGGGTTTTCAGAGTTTTAGAAATTTTAACTTTTTTAGATTTTGAGGAATTTTTATGATTTTTATGGGTTTTAGGGTTTTAATGGATTTTTGAGGGGGGGGGGGGGGTTGGGTTTTTAGGGATTTTGAAAGTTTTTAGGTTTTCTAGGATTTTTAAGTGTTTTTATATTTTTAAATGTTTTCTTTTTATTTATTAGTGTTTTTATGGTTTTTAAGAAATTTATTGATTTTTAGGGATTTTAGTATTTTAGTATTTTTATGGTTCTTAGGGTTTTTATTGATTTTGAGTTCTTTGCGGATTTTATAGAGTTTTTTATGTTTTAATGGGTTTTTATGTTTCTTTAGTAGTTTATGGTTTCATAGTTTTTATAGTATTTTAGATATTTTTATGGGTTTAAAGGGTTTGTGGATTTTTTATAATTGTTAGTGGGTTTTTAGCGGTTTTATGGGTTTTTAGTTGTTTTTTTAGGGGTTAATGGTTATTTGGGGCTTTAAGGGGTTTGGGTACTTTTTAAGGTTTTTATGTGCTTTATTATTTTTAGGTTTTTATGGGTACTATGAATTTTTATGCTTTTAAGGTAATCTTATAGTTTTAAAGGGGTTTTAGTGTTTTTACATTTTATGGGTTTTTAACAGTGTTATTCTTTTTAGGGTTTTATTGATTTTAAGGGGATTTTTTATTTTTGGGTTTTTATATTTTTTTAGATATTTTAAAATTTATTTTGGTTTTTATGGGTTTTATTTGTTTTTAGGTTTTTAAGTTTTTATTATTCTTTTTCTGGATATTTTGGTTTCAATGGTTTTTATGGATTTTGAGGGTTTTTATTTTTTAGGGGTTTTTTGATATTTTTTGGGTTTAAAGGTTTTATATTTTTTTAATATTTTAGGGGATTAAATTGTTTTTATAGTTTTTTTGTTTTTAAGATTTTTATGGCTTTTGGGGGTTTTAAAGGTTTTTATGGATTTTATAGTTTTTAGGGTTTTAGGTTTTTTAGGGTTTTTATTTTTTTTTATGTCTTTAGGTGTTTTAAAGTTTTTATTTTTATGAATACTTTCTTAGTGGTTTCATGTTTTTTTTTATGTTTATATTTTTAGGGGTTTTTTAGTATTTTGATGTATTTGGGGGTCTTTAGAGATTTTGTGGGGTTTTTTGGAATTTTTAGGGGTTTATGGTTTCTTATGGATTTTAGTGTTATTTAGGTTTTTTGGGATTTAAATTATTTTTGGTTCTCATGGTTTTTATAGGGTTTTCAAGGTTTTAAGGGTATTTTACTTTTTCATAAATTTTTAGAGATGTTTATGATATTTATAGGTTTTAGGGTTTTTAACGATTTGGATGGGGTAGGGTTTTTCAGTGTTTTCAGGGTTTTAATGGTTTTATGGGGGTTTAGGGCTTTTTTATTTTCTTATGGTTTTAATGGTTTTTATTTGTTTAACTTTTTTATAAGTTTATGGTTTTTTTAGATTTTTAGTGGGTTTTCGGGTATTTTATGGGTTTTCATGGGTTTTATGTTTTTTATAGTTTTTTGGGGTTTTTCAGTTTTTAGTGTTTTTAGGGTTATTAGAGTTTCATAGGTTTTTAGGGGTTTTATGTTTTTTTAAGGTTTTCTTAGAGTTCATCCAGGTTATTAGGGATTTTTAGGTTTTTTGGGACTTTTCGGGAATATTTAGTATTTTATTGTTTTTTAGGGTTTTTAGGAATTTTGAGGATTTTGACGGGTTTAGAGTTTTTATGATTGGTTTGGGTTTTAGGGTTTTTTTTTGTGTTTTTAAGGGTGTTATGTTTTTTTTTGGAGTTTTTAATATTTTTATGGTTCTAAAGGGTTTTTAGAGTTTTTAATGGTTTTTTTTGGACTTTTTTGGATTTTTATGGGTTTTATGGGTTTCTTATGTTTTTAGGGGTTTCCTAGTTTTTAGGGGTTGTAGGGTTTTACTAGGGTTTTATCATTTTATGGCTTTTTATGTGATTCTAGATTTTTATGGTTGTGCTAGGGGTTTTTCTTGGATTTTATTTTCTTTTTAGGGTTTTTACATATTTTAAGGATTTTTTTTTTAGGTTTTCTATGTTTTTAATCATTTTTAGGGTTTTTGGGGATTTTAGTATTTTTCAGGTTTTTAGATTTTTCTTAATGGCTTTTAAGGTTTTTTACATTTTTAGGTATTTTCAGTGCTTTTTCAAGATTCTTATGGGTTTTTAGTGTTTTTAGAGATATTATGAGTTTTTAGCGGTTATAGGGTTTTCAAGGTTTTTTAGGTTTTTACGGGTTTGTTTAGTTTTTTAGAGGTTTAACGTTTTTTAGAGTTTTTAAACATTTTTTTGGAAATATAATGGTATTTATAGTTTTTAGTGTTTTTTGGTTTTTAGGGGGTTTTAGGGTTTTTAAAAAAAAATTATAAGTTTTTATGGTTTTTATTATTTTAGGGTTTTTAGGGGTTTAAAGGGTTTTTTGAGTTTTTATATTTTTAGGGATTTAAATAGTCATTAGTTTCATTTTGGTTTTCTTAAGGTTTTTCATGGTTTTTAGGGTATTTTTATATTTTTTGGGGGTTTCTAGGGAATTTTAGTATTGTTATGTTTTTTAAGGTTATTTGCTATTTTAAGGGTTTTAGGGGTTTTACGGTTTTTATGGTTTCTATTCGGTTTTCAGTGTTCTTTTAGTTTATATGGATTTTATAATTTTTAGATATTTTTAATATATTTAAGGGATTAAAGGGATTTTACTGTTTCCAGTGGGTTTTAGGGTTTTTTGGGTTTTGAGGTTTTTTGGGGTTTTATGGTTATTATTGTTTTTTGGGTTTTTAGGATTTTTAGTATTTTTTATGATTTTAGGGTTTTATATTTTTTAGGGGTTTTAATATTTTTAGGGTCTTATTGATTTTATGGTGTTTTAAAGTTTTTAAACATTTTTAGTTGGTTTGAAGGTTTTTTATTTTCATAGTGGTTTCATAGGTTTTTATGTTTTTTAGGTTTTTACAGTTTTTAGGGTTTTTAGGTTTTTTAGGCTTTTAGGGTTTAGGGTTTTTTATGGGTTTTTAATGTTTTTTACATTTTTAAAAGCTTTTTGGGATTTTGTTTTGTGATTTTTATGTTTTCTTTGTATTTAATAAATTTTGATGGTTTCTATGTGGTTCTTGGTGTTTATATGTGTATTTGGAAGGGGGTTAAAGATTTTTCAGGTTTTTATGGTTTTTCATGTTTTTCGGGTTTTTAGGCCCTTAATTTTTTGAGGGTTTTAATTATTTTTAGGTTTTAATGTTTTTCTTATGTTTTTTAGGTTTTATTTCATTTATTGTGATTTTTAGGTATTTTCTATAATTTTTTTGGGTTTGTAGTGGTTATAGGTATTTTGAGGGTTTTTAGGGTCCTACGGTTTTATGGTTTCTTTTGGGGTTTTAGGGGTTTTTTAGTTTCTTAGGCGTGTAGAGTTTTTTTAGTTTTGTAACATTTTTAGGGGCTTAATTTGGTTTTAGAAAATTTTATGGGTTTTAGGATTTTTATCGGTTTTTATGGGTTTTAATATTTTCATAGTTTTTATAGTTTTAGGGGGTTATCGGGTTTTTAGGGTTTTTAGGGTTTTACGTTTTATGTTTTTATGGGTTTTATTTGTTTTTATGTTATTAATATTTTCATAGGATTTGTCATGGTTTTTAGGGTTTTATGTCTTTAGTTATTTTTATATATTTTTTAGGATGTTATAGGTTTTAGGGTGTTTAGATATTTTGAGGCATTCTGCAAGTTTTTAGGATTTTTAGGGTTTTATGATTTTATTTGGGTTTTTATGAGTTTTTTGTGTTTTTTTGGGGTTTTATGGTTTTTATAGTTTTTAAATGTTTTTAGTAGTTTAATTTGATTTTAGTGTTTTTTGTGGGGTTTATGGTTTTTATGGGGTATGTGGGGTTTTAATTATTTTTAGGGGTTTCTTTGGTTTTCTGGGGTGTATAGGATTTTATGGCTTGTTTAAGGGTTTTAACGGTTTTTATGGGTTTTTAGGTTTTTAATAGTTTTGATTTATTTTGTGTTTTTAATGGTTTCTTGGGGTTTTCTGGTTTTTTTGTTTTTTGTGAATTTTTTGGCTTTTTAGGATTTTGTTGGTTTTTTAGGATTTCTGGGATTTAGATTGGTTTTAGGGTTTTTAGGGTTTAGGGTTTTTAGTTATTTTAAGATTTTTCAGGTTTTTCGAGGGTATTAAGTGTTTTGGGGGTTTTATGACATTCTTAGGGTTCTTCAAGGTTTTAATATTTTTTTATGTTTTCAGGGTTTTTTAATATTATTTTTCGATTTTTATGGGTTTTTGGTATTTTGATAGTTTTTATGTTTTTATTGGTTTTTTGGGTTGTTTAGTTTTTTAGGTGTTTTATGGGTATTTAGGTTGTTTTAATGTTTTTTGGGGTTTAAAAGTTTTTTGGAGATTTTTGTGGATTTTTAGGGGTTTTAAGGTTCTTAAGGATTTTATGGTTTTTAGGGGGTTAATTTTTTTAGGTCCTTTTTTGGGGTTTTAGAATTTTCAGTTTTTTATGATTTTTAAGTTTCAATGGATTCATGGTTTTATGGTTTTATTGGGGGTTTTCATGGGTTTTAGTGGTTATTAAATTTTTAGTTTTTTATGGATTTTTGGTATTTTTATGGCTTTTAGGGTTTTTAGGTATTTTGAGGGTTTTATTGGTTTTTAGGGTTTTATGGTTTTTATGGTGTTTAGTTTTTGGGGGGGTTTTTAGTGTTTTAAGTGTTTTTATGTTTTTAAGGATTTCTTAATAATTTAAAGGTTTTGGGGGTTTTTATAGTTTTATAATTTCTTGGAATTATTAAGGGTTTTAGGGTTTTTAGGTATTTGTATAGTTTTAGGGTTTTTAGGGGTTTTATCTATTTTTTCAGAATTTATGAGGTTTTTGATATTTTTAGGTCTTTTAATGTATTTTTATTTTTTAACATTTTCAAATGTTTAAATGGATTATAATTTTTTTTTATTTTTAGGGTTTTATGTGTTTTTAGGGAGTTTTAAGGTTTTTATATACATTATAATTTTTGGGGTTTTTGGTCTATTTAGGATTATTTAGGGGTTTTATGTTTTTTGGTTTTAAGGGTTTTAAATGTTTTAAGGTTTTTGAGGTTTTATTATTAAATTTTTAGAGGTTATAGTGGTTTTTATATAGTTCTGGATTTTTATAATTTTTTAATGATTTTAATCTATTTATGGTTTTAATCCATTTTTAGGTTTTTTGGGGTTTTAACTTTTCTTAGGTTTTAAAGATTTTATTTGTGTTATATGTGTATTTTGAGGTTTTGTTTATTTCTAAATTTCTTTAGGGATTTTTATGCATTTTTAGAGTATTTAGGGTTTTTTGGATTTATATGTTTTTTGGTTTTTTGGTTTTTTAGTGTTTTTAACATTTTTGGGGTTTAGGGGTTTTTAGTGTTTTTAGGTTTTTAAGGTTTTGTTATGACTTTTCAGTGTTTTTAGGGTTTTAATGTTTTAGGGTCATTTAGGGGTTTTTATTATTTTTATTGATTTTGGGGGTTTTAGGTATTTTGAGTGTTTTAATGACTTTTAGGGGTTTTAGAGTTTTAGGGGTTTTTTATTCTTTAGGTGTTTTAATTGTTTTTTAGGTTTTTATGTTTTTCTTAGGGTATTTCATGATTTTTAGGGGTTTTCACATATTTCGACATTTTAATGTATTTTTTAGGATATTTCATGATTCGTAGGGTTATTCCGTTTTTAAAATTTTTAGGATCTTTTAGGGATTTTTTGGATTTCAATTGTTTTTAGGTTTGTTAGAGATTTTGAAAACTTTTAGTCTTTTTAAGGTTTTTTTTATTTTTCATGTTTTTACTTGTTTTGTATGTTTTTTGTAGAGTTTCTAATGTTTTTAGGTTTTATAGTGTTTTTATCGTTTTTAGTGGGTTTTAGGGTTTTTATTGGGTTTTAGTGTTTATATGGGTTTTAGGGGATTTTATGTTTTTCTGGGTTTTAGGGTCTTTAAGGGTTTTTAGTGTTTTTAGGTTTTTTAGTTGTTTTAAGTGTTTTTGGTTATTAAGGTTTTCTTATGGGTTTTTAGGGTTATTAGGGGTTTTACATTTTAAGGGATATTTAATTATTTTTTGGATTTTATGGGGATTTTAAGGTTTTTAATTATTGTAATGGATTTTAGAGGGTCTTATGGGGGGTTTTTAGGGTTTTTATTGAATTTTAGGTTTTTTGGGGTTTTATGTTTTTTTATATTTTTAATGGTTTTCCTAGAGGTTAAAATGGTTTTTAGAAATTTTTACATTTTTATTGGTTTTTAGGAATTTTTTAGGATATTTATGGTTTTCAGGTTTTTTATGAATTTTGAATGCTTTTAGGGTTCTTTAGAATTTTGAGAGTTGTTTTTGGGTTTTAGGGGGGTTATGAGTTTTTTAGTGTTTTACGGTTTGTAATTTCCTTACCATTTATATGGGTTTGAAGGGATAAGAAAAAATTAGTGGGTTTAAGGGGTTTTATGGGTTTTTAGGGTTTTTAAGGTTTTTATAGGTTTTATGATTTTATTGTTTTTTTATGTTCTTTTAGGGATTTTTTTATTTTTAGATTCTTTAATGGTTTTAAGTATTTTATTTCATTAATGTTTTGTTAGTTTTATTTAGAACTATTAGTGTTATTTATATTTTGGGGGATTTTTAGGGATTTTTAAGGACTTTCAAGGTTTTTAGGTTTTTAGGGGACATAAGTGTTTTTAGGTTTTTAATGATTTATTATGGGTTTTCTAGTTTTTAGTGTTTTTTACGTGTTTAAGTATTTTTATGGCTTTTTATGTTTTTTATATTCTTAAGGTTTTTGGTATTTTTTATGGTTTTATGGGTTCTTAGGGTTTATTGGGGTCATAAGGGGTTTTTATGTGTTTTTCATGGGTTTATATATTTTCAGTTTTTTAAAGATTTATAGGGCTTTAAAATAATTTTAATGTTTTTAGTGGTATTTACTATTTTCATGGTTTTTATGGTTTTGAGGTGTTTTATGTTTTTCATGGGTTTTAGGGTTTTTAGGGACTTTTAGGGTTTTTATCGTTTTTTGTTTTTCGTGGAGTTTTACTTTTGTAGAGTTTTTTAAGGATTTCTTTAGTTTTTTATGTGTTTTAAGGGGTTTTTTATGTTTTTAGGTATTTTTAGGGATTTTTATCATTTTTATGGGTTTTTAGGGTTTTATGTATTTTGAGGGGTTTTATTGTTTTTTATGGTTTCTATTTCTTTTTATGGGTTTTAATTGTTTTTAGTTTTTTAACGTTTTTAATGGGTTATAGTGTTTTTTAGTGTTTTTTTTTCTTTTTAAGGAATTTTTTATGATATTTATAGGTTTCTTGGTTTTTATGGATTTTAAGGGTTTTTAATATTTTTATGATTCTCAAAAGTTCTATGGGTTTTATGGTTAATAGGGTTTTTATGATATTTTTTGGGATTTTTATGGTTTTTTTCATTTTTTAGATTTTAAAGGTTTTAATTATTATAGGTTTTTAAGGTATTCCAATGGGTATTCATGGTTTTCGAGTATTTTATTTGTCATGTATTTTTAGGATTTTTTTATAATTCTTATGGTCTTTCGGGGATTATAGGGTTTTTAGGGGGTTTTAGGGTTTTTAGCGTTGTAAGGTTTTTAAGGGTTTTAAGTGTTTTTAGATCTTTAATGTCTTCTTAGGGTTTTAAGGGTTTCAGGGTTTTATGTTTTTTAGGGATTTTAGGGATTTTTATAATGTTTACTATTTTGTAGTTTTAGGGAAAAGAATGGGTGGGGCCAAGCAGTAGGCTTGGTCCTTCAAGTGTATAAAAGAAAAATAAAGTGCAAGGCATTAGAAGGGGGACCTATGCAGCCGGGTACGGGTAGCACCCATCATGTCTGAATCCACAATTGGCACGCAAAAAGAGGGAGCAACAAAAGACCACCATGAGCAGCGTTCTTCAAAAGCCTTCTTGGAAAGCACATCAGCTACCCTATTAACTTCCCTGTATGTATGGGTGATCTTAAGAACCAGATTTTTGGATAAACTAATGCAATCAATCCATTGGGGTAGAAGCCTCCAGGGAACCTTCCTTGAATTTTGACAAAAGGCCTCAACCGCAAGCATGGAGTCAGACTCAATCCAGAGTTGCTTCCAACCAAACTGGTTTGCAAACTGCACCGCCTTGATGATATCCCAAATCACTGCTTCATAAGCACAGCCAATTCCGATGAAGTGAAAAAAAGTTCCTTTGACAAATCCTCTGTAAGTACGGAAGATGCCACAACAACCAGAAGGCCCAAGAGAGCCTACTGTCGCACCATCAACATTAAATTTGATCCAAGATGGGATAGGTGGAATCCATCAGATTGACTTCACCACTAAGGGTTTTTTCAACCTACAAGAGACACCAAGAGTACGGAGAGTGATAAGGTCAGTAAAGCAATTGTTCATCGCACCTGTTTGAATGCCCCCGGCCATTCGGAAAGCAGAATGCATGGTAAGAATACCCTCATGAAGGGATCTTGACTTATTCCAGAACATAGCAGAGTTTCTGGCAGCACATAGACAAGCCACAATGGTTGCCGAGGCAGTAAGGAGAAGATTGTAGATTTTCTCATTATACCTTGATTCCGTGATGAGAGACATCATCTAAACAAAGGTTCTATCCAGGGGAATTTGAAGACCAAAGACATCCTGAAGATGCTTCCACAGACCATAAGCAAGCTTGCATTCAACAAAAAGATGGTGCACATTTTCAGCATCCTTCTTGCATATACATCAGGCCGAAGCAAGATGCAAACTACCTTTTTGAAGTTGTCCATGCATGGGCAGCCAATTCCTCCATATCCTCCAGAAGAGCAGAAAATTTCTAGGAGGAATAAAATGACATTTGTATCTCATGAGCCATGAGGGGGGATCTATCCGTTGTCGGCATTTGTGATTGTAAAAGTCCTTTACAGAAAGCAGGCCAATCAAGTTCAGTTTCCAGATAATTGTGTCATAATCCATGTAATTGTAGAATTGAATCTCAGAAATGATATGAGAAGGAACGGTCCCAGCCATCTCCGGCAGTCTGGTGTTGAGTTCATTGATGGACATATGTTGCAAGCCATGCAGAACTTGCATAGATTCATGCAGCGGACTCTTGAGCCAAGGGGTGAACCAACAATTTAAGTTGTATTGCCTCGAGACAGCCTAAGTAGATCGAGAGATAATGTCCTTATACGAGTATTTAACCGTTGTCCAGACAGAGGAGAGCATGTACCTAGTATAACCATTGCACAGTTTCCCAGTAAAGCGTTCTTTGAGAAATTCCAAGTCACACTCTCTGTGTGTGAAAAGATTCCAAGTGAATTTGGCTAGCAGGGCATCATTGAAGATCCTGAGATCCTTAATGCCTACCCCCCCTTTTCAAGTGGTTTGATGCATTCCTTCTAGGAAATAGTGATCAATTTCCTTTCATTAATACAGCATTCCCATGCAAAGTTCTGGATCTTGGCTTGAAGGGATTTAATTAGGTTAACTGGCCACTTATAGATGGAGAAGGTATGAGAAAACATTGAGGTGGAAACAGAATTGGTAAGACATACCCTGCCTGCTTGTGAGAGGGTCTTGCCCTTCCATTTGGCAAGCTTCTGAGTGATGCTAACAGAGATTCATTAAAGATGACAATGTTTAACCTTCCCCCAAAATAAGGGAACACTAAGATAGTTGAAAGGCAAGGATCCTTTTTTGACACAAAGGCATCTGACAATCTTGTTATGTCTCGTAGTAGATCTCCCTTTCCCAAACACAATAGATGATTTACTCCAGCTAATGGCATGTCCAGCAAAATCCTCATTATGAGCGAAGATTTTCTGGATAGAAGATATGGTCTATATATTAGCCTGCCCAAAGAAGAGAATATCATCAGCACAAAATAGATGTGAAAGCACAAATAAATCTATCCCATCTTTAATAAGGTTATAGTATCCAGCCAACATAGCATTAGTAACAAGGTGTCTTAGGTAGTCCTCAGCAAGTGCAAAGAGAATTCCGGAAAGAGGATCACCCTGTCTGGCCCCCCGATAACACTGAAAGAATCCTTTTGGAGCTCCACTAATCAAAACATAAATTCTGGAACTATTCAAGATGGTGGAAATCATGCAAATAAATTTGTCTGAGAAACCATACATGCCAAGAATCTTGAATAGGAAATCCCACTTAATAGTATCAAAGGATTTGGATATATCCAGTTTTAAGGAAAAGGACCCAAACTATGATGCACTCCTCATGGCATTAACTCCTTCAGAGGCCGTGTATAAGCAGTTCTGAATACTTCGTCTAGGAACAAAACAGAATTGGTTAGGTGAAATCATGTTTCCATCAATCTTCCCTAACCGGATAACAATGATTTTTCTAATAATTTTGGGTATAGTGTTCCCAATGGCAATTGGCCGAAAATCACCTATTTCAATTGCAGCTTCCTTTTTAGGAAGTAGGGCAATAAAATTGGAGTTGACTCCATGAGGGATTAACCCCAAGAGAAATAATTCCCTAATAGCTTTAGTGATTTCTGCATGAAAGATGTCCCAATAAAAGATGAAGAATTTTTTTGTGAATCCATCCGGTCCAGGAGCACTATCCGAGTAGAGAGAAAAAAGGTCATGTATGAATTCATCCTCAAGAGGTGGAGAAGTCAGATCATTATTCGGTGAGTCATTAACACATTTCTCAATGCACGCAGCAATCGGGGAAGCATGGGAATGTCATCATCATTATAAACCACTTTGAAGTCCTCAACAACAACATCGGAGAGCTCTTTCTCATCAATAATGGTATGACCATTGATACGGATCTGATTTTGTCCTTTATGATCTTTTTTCTCCCATTGCAAGTGATGAAGAAAGATTAAATTTCTATCACCATCTTTAAGCCAGCGAACATTTAATTGATATTTTTCCAGACTCTTCTTGAGTGCCAGGAGATCATAAGGCCTTTTATGAAACACAATATCTTCACTGGTAGGAATGTTCCCTTATTGATTATTCTCCTGGAAAGACTTCATCTGATATTCAGCATCACTAATTTCATCATCAAGCCTCTAGAAGGAGTTCCTGCTCCAGACATTTAGGAGGCTTTTAATCTTGCGAAGCTTGGAGGCAACCACAAAGTGAGGACTCCCATGAAAAGCAGTGTTCCATCCATCAAGAACGGCTTCCCTGCAGCCTGGGATTATGATCCAGGAATTATTAAATTTGAAAGGTAGAGGGGAGGTCCTTCTACCTTCCTCCCGAATGTTGAAAATAAGAGGATTATGATCAGAATTAAATTTCAGTAGAGAAAATCCTGAGATAACAGCTGTGGATCTACTGTCATTGATTTTCATAAAGCACCTATCAATCTTACTAGCCTACCTACCATTAACATTAAACCTTCCCCAAGTTAATTTGGAACCTGCAATAGGAACTTTAGTGAGGTTGCATTGGTCCACACAACATTGAAAATCATTTGCAGCATCACGGGAGAAGTGAGGTCAAATCTTTTCATCTGGGAAAAGGATGGCATTGAAGTCACTGGTTATAACCCAGTTTTGATCCATATTCAAACTTGGAATAGATAAATCATTCCAAAGTTCTCTTCTTCTGGTGTAGGATCAAGAGGCATAGGCAAAGGAGAAGGTAAAATAGATATCCTGTAGCTGGGTGCGGACCGAGATTATCTGATTGCGAATCTCAAAAGAGGAGATTTGCAAGAACATTTTGTGAGAAAACCCATAAGGTTTCAAGAGAATTCACACCTCTGTTGTGATCAATAAGGGAGTATCCAAGGGAACAATAGCTAAAACCCCTCTAGTTTTCAAAACTAATGAGAGGTTCAGAAATGGCCACAACCAAAGGCTTGTGGGAGATGAGGAAGTGTCGAAGGGATGCAACAGTGGGAGATTTCCAAAGCCCCTGACAATTCCAGAACAACATCTTCATTGATTAGATGTATTTTTGCCTCTCGGACGAGGCAATCCTTGTGTATCCTTATAGGAGATCTCTTTTCCCTTCCCTCCCTGCTTGGGGGGTCTTCCAGAGGGTTTCTTGGTGACTTGGTCATGTTTAGTAACCTGAGGAGAGGGAACCTCAGAGATTGTGTCAGTATCATGGCTCTCATCGGCTTGATCAGCCCAGAACTTCCCAAAAAGTTGTGATAAGGTATTGTAAGCACAAAGACCCTCATTGTGGGAGCTCACAATGGTTTTGGTCCTTACAGCCTTCCCTGCAGGAACATGAATGAACTCATCAGGCACCTTGTCAGCAGAGGAACCAGGGGCATTAAGCTGGGTAGATGAAGGCTGCTTAGAGGCAGGTGAAGGGATGATATCTGATGGCTCCAGGGAGGAACCAAGTGGATTGGTCTCCAGAAAGACCCCAGAAGGAGCACAGACAGGGGCATCCACCTTTGTCTGCTCAACAGGAAGAACATGTCCAGCCTGCACCTCAGTGGTATCCACAATGGCAGGTGCAGGTGTATCATGCATCTTGCCAGCAACTGAAAGATTAAGCATGTTCGTTTCCACAGCCTGCACTTCATCAGGTGTAGATATATCATGCATCTTGTCAACAATTGCAGGACTAGTGTGATCAGGAGGAAGAGAGGGTATCACAGGGGCCAGGGAGGCGATCCCAGATGCTGCAGGGGGAGCTGACAGGTTCATAGTCCCCTAGGGGAGCCAGAACAGATGCAGTGTCCTTGGGTAGCTCAAGAGAGACTGTTTCCTTTACACTATCAGGTTCTGAGCAACTAGGCTCAGGGGGCATGAGTTGTTCAGCAGGAGCTGAACCATTCTGCTCAGGGAGGGCTGGAGCACCTGCAGTGATCATGAGTTGCTCAACAGAGGCAACTTGTTCAGCATTGTCAAGAGCTAGGCCACTGGCCTTATTAACCAGTTCCATGTTAGCTGGAGCACCAGTTCGGATGCTTTCATTGCCTTGCATTGAGAGAGATGCATCTTTGTGGGTCACTTCTTTCTTTTTGGAAACCTAACATGAACTGTCTCCATGTTCTTTTGCCTTGAAAATGCTGCAGGTCTTCAACCTCCTACACTCATTGATGGAGTTCCCAAGGAATAAGCAGTTGCTAGAGAACTTGGGTCTCCTTTTATATTGAATTTCCAGCATGATACTATCATCCAATGTGTTTAACACCACTTCTTCAACCAGAGTACTTTCCATGTCCACTTCAACAAGTACTCGGGCATAATGCCCAAATCTTGGGTTATCTGTTTCCCTGTCAATTCAGATAGGAAAACCTACGGAGGAAGCAATGTCCCACAAAATCTGGGGATGCCAATAGAACCAATTCAAGTTGCAGATGCGGATCCAAACTTGGGTGAAGGTATTTTTTACACTTGTTGGGTCGAATTTGCGATCCTAGTCTTGAATCCGTAGTAGTCCAGGCTTGAGGGAGAATGAACCGGAGATCCATGCACGTCACTTGTGTTCATTCGATGAAAAAACAATGTGGAAGAAGCCTCGTCCCATGGCTGTCATTTTCCAGTCAGAGAAACCCCAGATCTCAGTAATTCGCTTAACAGGCTCTGCAAATCTCCATAATCGCTCTCCCTTGGGTATGACCAACCGATCAATGATCGAGAATTTACAGAGTTTAGTTCTCTCCTCAATAGCTTCCCGATTGGAAGCCACATGAGCTCTTTTTTCCTTTCTTAAAAAAAACCAAGAGATTGAGTACCAAATTCATAGAACGAGGTTGCAGCCGCAGATTTGACGACCTCTGCAAAATTCTTTTTCGACACATCTAAAGAAGAATTTGCTGGTTGATCAAGCTTAGAAACCCGTGGATTGCAAAATTGAAAGAGAACATTATGCCCAACAGGTTCAGACTCAGGTTTTTTTTACAGATTCTAGTACCTCATTCGAGGGAGTCAACGAGCGCACAGGTTCCACAGAATCGTCCAGGTCCCCAGCTTGCATAGCCATCTCCTTAAGGTTTTTATATGGTTTTTTTGGGTTGGGGGTTAGGGTTTTTTGGAGTATTTCAAGGTTTAAGTGTTTTTAGAATTTTTATTGTTTTTAGGGGTTTAAATTTTTTCTTTAGATTTTAGTAGTTTTAGGAGTTTTAAGGGTGTTTAATGATTTAGGGTTTTTAGGGGTTTTTTGGTCTTTCTAGATTTTTAGGGTGTTTTTTTTTCATTTTTTGGATTTTTAGGGATTTTATGTCTTTTTAGGTTCTTAATGTTTTCTTATAGTTTTTCAAGGTTTTTAGGATTTTTACATTTTTAGGGATATTTAAATATTTCTTAGGGTTTTATTATTTTTACGGTTTTTCATGTTTTTTGGGTTTTTATGCTTTTAGGGTTTTTATCAATTTTTGGTGCTTTCAAGTGTTTTTAGTGTATTTTAGTTTTTAATGATTTTCCTCAGTTTTTAAGGGTTTTTTTGGTTTTTACATTTTTCGGTTTTAGTTTGTATTTTAATGGGTTTTTAGGGTATATAGTCATTTTTATGTGTTTTAGTATTTTTTAGCGTTCTTTGGATTTTACGATTATTTATGGTTTTCTGGTTTTTTAGAGTTATTTAGTGTTTAAAAGGTTTTTTATATTTCTATAACTTTTTAATGGTTTAAAGGTATTTTGGATTTTTTATTTTTTATTTGGGTTTTAATTTTTTTAGTTTTTTTAATTATTTTAGAGGTTTTTGTTGTTTTATATTTTTTACGATTTTTTGGAGTTTTTAGCGTTTTTACTGTTTTATGGGTTTTAAGTGTTTTTCATTTTTTGTGTTTCTCTTAGTGGTCTTTAGGAGTTCAGGGTTTTTAGGATTTATTACATTTTTAGTTTATTTTTAGGATTTTTAGGGTTTTTATGTTATTTAGTGGTTTTAGAGATATTTAGGGGGGTTTCCTTGGGGTTTTTGGGTTTTTGGTTTTTTTTAGGTTTTTTTGATTTTGGGGTTTTTATTATTTTATTATTTTTCAGTATTTTTTAAATTGTTAAGGATTTGATGGGTTATTAGTGTTTTGTGATATTATTTATGGTTTTTTCTATTTTTAGGGTTTTTAATTTTTTTAGTATTTTTATGGTTTTAAAGTGTTTTGTAGTTTTTAGGTTCTTTTAAGGGTTTTTATGATTTTAAGCGTTTTTAAGCTTATTATGGGTTTTTAGTGATTTTAGGTTTTTAATATTTTCATTTAGTATTTTAGGATTTTAGGGTATTTTGATTTTTTTAGGTCTTTTTAGGTATTTCCGTGTTTTTTACATTTTTCTGGATTTTTTATGATTTATTTTTATTTTTATGGTTTTTAGGGGTTCTAGGGATTTTCAAGGTATTTATGGTTTCTTGGATTTTTGGGTTTTTAGTGGTTTTTTGTTTTTAAGTTTTTTAAGGGTTTTTAGAGTTTTATCACATTTTTATGCATTTCAATGGGTTTGAGAGTTTTTAGTCGTTTATAGGGGTTTTTTGGGGTTTTCGGGTTCTTAATGGTTTTTATGATTTTTTTAGTTTTTAGGGTTTTAGGTTCTTTTTAGGGTTTTACAGTGTTTTTTGTAGGGGTTTTTAATGTTTTTAGGATTATAGTTATTTTCTTAGGGTTTTTCATGTTTTTACGGTTTTTTTACATTTTTAGGGATTTTTAATGATTGTTTAGGATTTTTATGGTATTTAGGGTATTTATGTATTTTTATTGATTAAATAGTTTTAAAGGGGTTTTATGGATTTTACCATTTTGAGGGGGTTTTCATGTCTCTTGGTTTTTAATGTTTTCTTAGGGGGTTCAGTGGTTTTTTTAGGGTTTTTAAATTTGTAGGAATTTTGGGGAATTATAAATATATTTATTGGTTTTTATGGATTTTGATGGTTTTTAGGGTTTTTTGGGGTTTTAGGGTTTTATTATTATCGTTTTTAGGGTTTTTTTAGTTAGTAGGGTTTTTAGTGTTTTTTAATGTTTTTAGTGGTTTAAAGGGTTATAAGATTTTTTTATTAGGTTTTTAGTGCTTTTAACGGGTTTTAAGGGTTTTAGGGGTTTATGATCTTTAGGGGTTTGGGGTTTTATAATCTATTATGGGTTTTAGTGTTTTTAGGTATTTTAGGTGTTTTATGTGTTTTTTATTTTTTAATATTTTCTTAGGGGATTACACTGTTTTTTGGGTTTTTTGGGTTTTATTGTAATTTGGGAATTTTTATGATTTTCTTGAGTTTTTAGTGTTTTAGGGATGCTTAGTGATTTTAGGGGTTTTTAAAAATATTTCAGCTATTTAGGGGTTTTAACAGTTTTTTGGGGTTTTAGGGGTTTTATGTGTATTTGTGATTATAAGGTTTTCTTAGGGGTTTTAATGGTTTTGAGGTTTTTTTACATTACTACAATTTTTTAATATTTTTAGTATTTTTACATGTTTTTAATGGTTTTTAGTGATTTTGAGGGTTTTAGGGTTTTAGGGTTTTAAAGTTCATTTAGAATTTTTAAAATTTTTAGGGGTTTTTCAGGGTTGTTATAGTTTTTAATGGGGGTTTTATGGGTTTTGGGTGTTTTAGGGTTGTGGGGGTCTTTTGAAGGTTTTGAAGGTTTTTAGCATTTTTTAGATTTTTTATGGATTTAAGTGTTTTTAGGTTTTAAAGGTATTATTATGTTTTTTCTGGCTTTTTAGGTTATTTTTTGTTTTTTGGTTTTTTATGGGTTTTAAGGTCTTTTTACATTTTTTAGGGTTTAGAGGGTTTCTAAGTTATTTTGGGATTGTAAGTGTTTTTTTTGTTTTCAAGGTTTTATTAATGTTTTTTTGTGTTTTTAATGTTTATAGTGATTTTTAGTGATTTTAGGACTATATTGTATTTAATGTTTTTAGGTTTTTTAGGTTTATGTTTTTTATGTTTTTAAGAGGTTTTTGCCTTATTTAGATTTTAGGGGTTTTATGTGTTTTTTTGGTCTGTAAGGGTTTCATGTGGGTTTTCAGGGTTTTAGGGATTATTATTTTTTAGGTATTTCCTTAGATTTTTTCGGATTTTATGGTTCCTTTGGTTTTTATATATTTTAAGGGGTTTTGGGGGGGTTTTTTGACTTTTAATGGTTTCTTGGGATTTTAACAATTTTTTCAGTTTTTTGGTTTTTTGAGGTATTTAGTGTTTTGATGTTTTAATGGTTTAAAGGGTTTTAGAGTTTTAATAGGTTTGTAAGGTTTTCTAGGTTTTTTGAGTTTTTATGGTTTTTAGAGGTTTTATAGTTTTTATGGGTTTTTTTGTTTTTATGTTTTTAGTTGTTTTATGGTTTTTATGGTTTTTTGGGGTTTTTAGGGTCTTTATATTTTTAGGGATTTTTTGGTGTTTTTAATGATTTTTTTATAGTTTTTTAGGTTTTCAAGGGATCTAGGTTTTTTAACATTGTTAGGCATTTTTAGAGTTTTTAGGATTTTTATGGGTTTTAATGGTTTTTAGTGATTTTGAGGGTTTTTAGTGTTAATTATAGGTTTTAAGGTTTTTATAAATATTTGGGGTTTTATGCTTTTTTAGTTATTTAAGGTTTTTAATGTTTTTATGTTTTTTAAAGAAAATCATGGTCTTAAACGTTTTTGAATTTTTTTAGTTTTATTTTTTTGGGGTTTATGGGTTTTTAGGGTTTTTATGTTTTTATGGTTTTTATGGTTTTTAGGTGTTTTAGGATTTCATGGTTATTGTTAGTGTTTTAGAGGTTGTTTCATGTTTTTAGGTTTTTTAATGGTTTTAAGGGTTTTAAGTTTTCAAAGAATTTATTAGGGTTTTTTCATGTTTTTTGTGGTTATTTAAGTATTTTTGAGTTTTTGAGTTTTTTTTATATTATTATGAATTTTTAGGGTTTTATGTATTTGGAGGGTTTTAGGTGTTTCTTTAGGTTTTTAGGGTTTTTAGTGTTTTTAGGTTATTAGGGGTTTTAAGTGTTTTTTTGGTTTTTAATGTTTCCTTGGGGGTTTTCTAGGTTTTATGGTTATTTACAATTTATTTATTTTTAGGGTTTTTTAGGATTTTTATTTCTTCTGTGGGGTTTTGGTATTTTGAAGGGTTTAGGGTTTTGAAGGGTTTTGAGGTGTTTTTTTGGGTTTTACGATTTTTTGAGTTTTTAGGGGTTTTAATGATTTTTAGAATTTCTTATAGTTTTTAGGGTTTTGAAGTGTTTTTAGAGTTTTTATTATTTTTTTATATATTTTATGGGATTCTAGGGATTATTTGGTTCTTATGGGGTTTAAATGATTTTAGGGTTTTAGGGTTTTTTAGGGTTTTTTAGGGTTTCTAGAATTTTTTGTTTTTTTGGAGTTTTAATTGTTTTTTGATATTTATAGTTTCTTAGGGGCCATCAGAGTTTTTATTTTTTTTCTGTTTTTTGGTATTTTTAGGATTTTATTTTTTATTTTGGGTTTTAGGTATTTTTTGCGGTATTTAGGGATTTTTTAGTGTTTTAGGTATTTTGGATTTTGAGGTTTTAATTTTTTTTGAGTTTTTTGGAGGATTAAGGTATTTTGATTTTTTTTACATTTTAATGGTTTAATGGGTTGCATATTTTTTACAAGTTGATAGGGTTCTTATTATTTTTAGGGTTTTTAATGTTTTGGGGGATTTATAATTTTTAGGGTTTTAGGGTTTCTTTGGGTTTTTAGGGTTTTTACAATTTTTAGGTTTTTAGGTGTTTAATTTTCTTTTATGTTTTTGGGGTTTTATTAAGGTTTTTTGGGATTTTTACATTTTTGGATATTTTAGGGGGGTTTTAAGATTTTTATGGTTTTTAGGGTTTTTAAGGATTCTGAGGGTTTGGGGGGTTTATTGTGTTTTATTTGGGTTTTTGGGTTTTTGGATTTTTTTATTTTAAGGGGTTTTATGGTTTTTATAGTTATTTAATATATTTATGGGTTTAATGTTTTTTTTAAATTTTAGTTGGCTTTTTGGTTTTTTAGGTTTTTCTATATTTTAGTGGTATTTTGGGTTTTTTGATTTTGTATAGATTTTAGGTGTTTTTAGAAATTTTATCGTTTTCTGGGTTTTCTTAGGTTTTATGTTTTTTAAGGATTTATTTTGGTTTTTAGGGTTTTTAGTTTTTTTATGTTTTTAGTCATTTTTTTGGGTTTTTTTGGATTTTTAATATTTATAGGGTTTTGAGGATTTCGAGGGTTTTTATGGTTTTTAGGATTTTTAAGGTTTTTATGATTTTTTAAGGTTATCTTTTTTAAAAAGGGTTTAAGAGTTTTTTTTACCATTTTCGGGTTTAACAGATTTTCAGTTTTTTTGGTTTTTCTTCTTTTTTAGGATTTTATAGTTTTCTTAGGGTTTGCAAAAAAATTAGGTGTTTTTACATATTTATGTATTTTTTAGTCATTATGATATTTATGGTTTTTAGTGTTTTATGGATTTTTGTGTTTTATGTATTTTGAGGTCTTTTGGGGGTTTTAGGGTTTCTTAGAGTTTTTAGTATTTTTTAGGTTTTATATGGGTTTAATGTGTGTCTAGGTTTTTAATGTTTTTAAAGGTTATGTCTTATTTTTAAGGTTTTTTTCATTTTAGAGATTTTTAGGGATTTTTGGATTTTTATGGTTTTTTATAGATTTTGAATGCTTTTAGAGTTTTTTACTTATAGGGTTTTAAAGTTTTGTTTAGCGTTTTTTGAGTTTTTAGTGTTTTTATGGGTTTTATAGATTTTAAATGTTTTTAGTGGTTTATATTGGTTTTATATTTTTTGTGGTTTTTAGGGTTCTTATGGGTTTTATGGTTTTTAGGGGTTCTTATTTATTAGGCGTTTTAGTGTTTTTAATGTTTTTTCTGTGATTTTACCATTTTTAGGGTTTTAAGCGATTATATGTGTCTTTAGGTTTCTAGGGTTTCCTTAGGGTTGTTAAGATTTTTAAGTTTTCTTTATGTTTTTATAGATTTATAGGGTTTTTGGGATATTTATGGTTTTAGGGTTTTTAGAGATTTTGAGGAGTTCTATGGTTTTTATGGGTTTTAGGGTTTTTATCAATCTATAGGTTTTTTAGGGGTTTTAATTTTTTTATGATTTAAAGCTTTTATTTGGTAGTTTATGGTGTTAAAGGAGTTTATTTATATTTTTTAAAATTTAAGAGATTTTTTTCGATATTTATGGTTTTAAGGGATTTTGAGTGTTTTTAGGGTTTTATTGTTTTATGATTTTTTGGGTATTAGGTTTTTTCTATGTTTTAAGGGTTTAATAAATTTTAGAATATTTAATGTTTTTAAGGGTTTAAATGGTTCTATAGTATTTAGTTTTTTCATTTTTATGGGGTTTTAGTGTTTTTATTGTTTTGAGGGGTTTTATGGTTTTTGGGGTTTTCTTGTTTTTTTGGTTATTAGTGTATTTTTTTTGTTTTTGGGGTTTTTAGTTTTTATTATTTTTTTTGGTTTTATTATTTTTTTCTAGGATTTATATTTTTTACTGTTTTAGGTATTTTTAGGACTTTTTTATGTGTTTATTGTTTTTTGGGGTGTATGGAATTTTGAGGGGTTTTAGAGTTGTTTTTCGTATTTTTGTTTTTTTTTTTTTTTTGTTTTTATATTTCATTATAAATTTTAAGGTTGTTTATAGTTCTTTAAAAAATATTAGACGTTTAATGTTTTTTTGTTGTTTTTAGTGTATTTTTAGAGTTTTATAGTTTTTAGGGTTTTTATGTTTTTTAGGAGTCACTGCTACAATATGTATTTTTTTCGTCGGTTTTTTCACATTAGTTAATCATAATTTAATTGAAGAGGATATATATATTTAATTATCTTGAATGTTATCATATAACCGACATGAAAAAACTGTTTTCTCCCTTTAGCATATCGGTTATACAGTAACCCATGTGATAAAGTGGTTTTTAGCTTCAATTATATTTTAGCTAATGTGATAAAGCACATTTTTCATGTCGGTTATTGAATAACCAATGTGATAAACCATTAAAATATCTTTATCACATTGGTTATAATATAATCTATGTGATATACTATTTAAAATTATATGAATTTCAATTTGGAATCAATTCACTATTATTCGATATCACGAAAGAAACCCTGTTTCTCTCTCAAGTGGAAACCCTACCCTAATTTTTTTGGTATAGTGTGGTCGAATGTCAGTTTTCCATCTTGATACACCATCAAGATTCATTGGCATCATTGTTGAAAATTCAGTCAACTAGTCTCTCAGTTCTTAAGTAAGCCTCGCACATCAATATAACTCATGGAAACCCTAACTCTTGTTTTTTAGGATTCCATTTATTCAAATCTCACATTACCAACATTTTTTAGACTATATTTTTTATAAAGGATTTTTTTATTGAACTATAATATTGTTTTAGATCACAATTTCATATAGAAAACATTTTTTTTTGTTTAATGAAAATTTATTTCACTTTCTTAGCTATTTATATTGATTTTTAGTCATGGCACAATTGGAATGTCTATGTTAGTGATTTGGGAATCTCCAGATGGAATTGAAGAAAATAGGGATGAGGAGTAGGTTTGGAGAGAGAGAAAATGTTAGTGACTATTCATACATCATATATATTATTTGAATATTAATTTATCTACATTTCTTTTGTATAATTACTATTATATATGAATGTCTATGATTTGTTAAATAAAAACTCATAAAGTAAGCATAATTATTCTAAGAACCTTAGTATATGTTATAAAATTAATTAGTGTTGCTATGATATATTTCTATTTTATGATAAGTGTTTTACTTATTATTTAGTAATGTATTATAGAATAACTCTATATTTTGAATTCTTGATCATGTTACACTCTATCAATTCAGTTTCTTATTACAATGATTCGTGTATGTTGCTGTTCAATATTGTATAATATATAATATTATGGTTTCTTATGTTGAGAAAGTTGTAACTGGATTTTGAAAATTATTCACCATAATGGGTAATAATATTTTTATAGCCATACTGATATGAATTTATTTCGTTTAAAAAATTTCTAGGAAGGGAAAAATTAATTCAATTCAAAGAAATAATTAATTAAAACATTGATTTAAATATGTTTTTTTTACATTTAATATGATGGATATTTTTAAACAGCTCAATTTTTCTAATTTAGAACATTGATAATGTTTCTATTTTAATTATAATGTGAAATTATTTTATTTTTAAAAATAAAATATTATTTAAAAACTTTTTGGAAGTATTTTTTTAATTGTAATTTGAGGTTATTGATTTTTTTTAATATATATAATTTATAGTGGTATTTTTGATTAAAAATGTAAAGTGTGAGGAATTTTTATTTATCAATTATATTTTATCTTATATTTTATTATTTTCTACAATTTATAGTTATAATTTTCAAATATGCTTATTTTTTTATAATTCAAAATCTTTTTACTCTCAAATTATGGAATCTTTGATATAAATTTAAACTTGGCCTGACTTGGAAAATTTATTCTCACTTTAATCAAAACTATATTGATTTTAAAAGATATTTATTTTTAATATTTTTTATAGATAATAATGATTCAATGTTAGATTATGGAACTTCAAATAACTGATGAATATGCGGAAGGGGTTTATTCTTTTTTGGAAATTTTTTAATCAAATGTTCCAAAAAATGAAATGTTTTTCTATCCATTCATGAACTGATTAAATTATAAGAATATGAAAGGTATAGAGAATAAAGATCATTTTATTTTTCATGGTTTTAATTCAAGTTATATCCCTTGGATTTTGTATTGTGAAACTGGGTAGAATTTCGGATCTATTGATGACGATTCTTTGAAAGATGATAACTCTGATGAAATTGAAGAACTTATTCATGATATTAAAGTAAAGGCAATTAAGAAAGAAGATAAAATTGAGTGTCTATATAGTGATACTGAAAAACCATTGTATCCTGGTTTTATTTAATTTAATTTTTTATCATCAATGTTATGATTGATCAACTTGAAGGATAAAAATGGTTATAGTGAAAATAGTTGTACTGATTTTCTATAATTTTTAAAATATATTTTTCTTAAAGTAAATGATCTTTCTAATTCAAATTATAAAGTGAAGAAAAAACTATTCCCGATGTTATTAGGTTAAAAAACATACATGTATTCTCAAATGACTAATTACTATATAGGAAGGAATATGAACCTCTCTCAAAGTTTCCTAAATGTGGGACCTCACAGTATAAGTTGAAAGAAAACCTATAAGCTGATTTAGCATTTACACAGACACTTTCAAATGAATTTTTGTATCTTCCTAAAATTACTCATTTGAAACATTTATTTGAAAATTAAATGGATGAAAAAAAGATTAAGATGGCATGTAGATGATAAGATATGTGATGGAAAAAATTAAGGCATCCAACTGATTGTCTACAGTGGAAGAAAATTGATCTATAGATTACTACATTCGAAAATGAAGTTAAATATCTCATACTAGAACTATCAATGGATAGAATTAATCCATTTTTATGCCTTAGTAGAACACATAGTTAATGTCCTCTTTTATTGGTAATTTACAACATATATCTCGAATTGTTCATGAAGAGGAAATATGTCATGTTGTGTTTAATGATCTCTAGAACAAAACATATTGGAAATGATACTGATGAGTTCTTTTCACCAATAATCGATGATTTGAAACTCTTATGGGAGGATGGTATTAGGGTGTATGATTATTATAAAATGGAATATTTTCCACTACATGAAATAACTATGTTCACTATAAATGAATTCCCGGCATATGAAAAGTTGTCTGCAAACAGTGTTAATGGGAATAAAACATATCCAATTTGGGAACAAAAAAATCATGTTATCAATTGCATCATGGGAGGAAATTAATATATATGACTCCTAAAAAGTTTATTTTATATAGATCACTCTTATATAAGATTTAAAAAGGCATTAAATGGATCAAAAGAATATAATATATCTCCAAAAACATTATACCCTAATCGGTATTTTGGGAGGGTGAAAAACAATGATGTGACATTTAAAAACACACATAAATCGGGTAATGATATAAATATTGGGAAGAAATGGTCCTTATTTTTCGAGATACCATTTTGGAGATATTATTAGTTCAAATATAACATTTATGTCATGCATGCATAGAATAATATATGTGACATTTTTATTGGGGATTTTTTAGAAATTAAAGGGAATACTAAATATTGGTTGAATTAAATATTAGACTTACTCTCAATGGGAATACATTTGGAGTTAACTCCCACTACTGATGGTAGGTGAACATTCCTTCCCTCACCTTGTCATATAATATCCAAGATGTAGAAAATTATCTTTTTTTAGTGCCTTCATGATATCAAGGTGCTGTAGATTTATTCTTGAAATGTAGATTTTTTTGTGTATTTAATGGATTTTAATTTGAATTTTATGAAATCTCATGATTTTTTATGTCATCATGCAACGACTCCTACTGGTTTCATTGCATGGAATACTTCCCATTCGTTTCATAATGAAAATCATGAACATGTGTTATTTTTTAATTAAATTTTTTAAATGTTTATTGATGTTAATTATTTGAAAAATCTGGAAAATTAATTAATATCTATACATTTTAAATTGGAAATGTATTTTCATTTATCTTATTTTGATATTATGGTTCATTTGATGGTTCATTTTGGGTGAGAAATAAACCTTTTCAGACCTTTATATCTATGTTGGATGTATCCTTTTGAAAGGAATATGAAGATATTGAATGTGCATGATAAGAATATATATCTACATGGAGCCTCAATTAATGAGAACTATATTTCTAAGGAGGAAATAATGTTTTTTCAAGATAATTGTATGCAGTGGATCACATTGGTTTTCCTCCATCTCACCATGAACTAGTTAATTGTGGGGTAAGGGGGTCCATTTCATTAAAGTTAAATATTTGAAATATGAAAAGATATAGAATATATATCTATACATCTTGAATAAAATAGATGATATTGAAACATATATAACATTTTGTATTACTCTTTTAAAACAATTATTTCAAAAGAATAAATAAATATAGATTTTGAATGAGCCTAATTTTTTTTTTCATGGTTTAAAGTGACCAAGATTTATAGATCAGATGCATCAGAAACATTGAGATGATTATTTGATATTCTATGTTTAAATTCTTTAACATGGTTTCACTACAAAAAATAGAAAATAAGTAGTGGTTTTTAATGGGGGTTACACGTAACCCCTTCCGATCATCAAATTTATAGCGGGTTCACAACCCCCTCTAAATTTTTTAGCATTATTTTTTTAATATTTAGTTTCATTTTGGATGCATTTATATCCAAATCCCTACTAATTTAATAATTACTGACACTATATATTATATAATATTTTAGAGGTTCTATATATATAACATTCGTTTGCATATATATATATATAATTAATTTTTTATAAAATGAAATAGTGGGGGTTCAAAACCACCTATAATTTAAGATATTATAGGGGGTTCATGAACCATCACAAATCTTTTATATTATAGGTGGTTTTGAACCCCTTCAAGTTTATGAAATTAGAAGAGGGTTTTGACCCCTTATAATTTAATAAATTAGAAGAGGGTTTGAACCTGTTCTAATTTAATAAATTTGAGTGGGTTTTGAACCCCGTATGATTTAAGTAACTCATGGGGGTTTTGAACCCAGTTTAAAGGATGAAATTAAAGGGTGTTTTGAACCCCCTCTAATTTAAGACCCTAGAGGTGGTTTTGAACCCCCTCTTATTTATCAAATTAGATGCGGTTTTAAACCCTATCTAATTTATGACATTATAGGGGGTTGTGATTTTTAAAGATTTTATAGGTATTAGGGTCATTAATGTTGTTTAGAATTTTTCATGGTTCTTAGGTTTTTAAGTGTTTTCTGGGTTTATGTGTTTTATTATGGTTTTTTGGGTTATTATGGTGTTTTAAATTTATATATATTTTTAGGTATTTTCAAAAAAATTATGGTTTTTATGGGTTTTAGAGTTTTTAACATTTTTAGGGCTTTAAAGAGTTTCTGTTATTTCTTTTGGATTTTAGTGTTTTTCATTTATTAGGGGCTTTATGGTTTTTAGGTTTTTTAGGTTTTTTTGTGCTTTTAGGGTTTTTAGCTGTTTTAGGTTTTTTAGGGGTTTTAATTGTTTTTAGGAATTTAAGGTTTTCATGCCTTTTCATTTTGTAGGGTTTTTTAATGTTTTAGGGATTTTTAGGTATCTTTTTTGATGTTGGGACACTTTTACGGGTTTTTGGGTATTTTGAGGGTTTTTAGGTGTTTTATGGTTTTTTGGGGGTTTTGGGGTTTTTTGGTGTTTTTAGAGTTTTTAAGATTTTTTATTGTTTTTAATGTTTTTAGGGGTTCAAAGGTTTTTTACGGTTTTTTTGGTTTTTGGGGTTTTTATGGTTTTTAGTGTCCTTTTTATGGTTTTTTTTTGTTTTGAGGAGGTTTTTGGTTTTTCTGGGTTTTAGGATTTTAAAATTTTTATGGTTTTTTATGGTTTTAAGTTATTCTAGATTTTAAGGTTTTCCTATTGCTTTCAACATATTTTAGGTTTTTTTACGTTTTTATGGTTTTTAGGGCTTTCTTAGGATTTTTATGGGTTTTTAGGATTTTTACTGATTTTCAGGATTTCTAGGGTTTTTAGTGTTTTTAGTTTTTTTTACGATTTTTAGGTGTTTTGAAATGTTTTTGGTTTTTGAGGTTTTTATTGGGTTTTCATAGTTTTTAGGGTTTTTAATGTTTTTAAGGATTTTTTGGGATTTTTAGGAATTTTATTGTTTTTATGGTCTTTGAGGGTTTTTGGGTTTTTTTGGTTTTTTATTCTTTTTAGGGTATTTTTAGTATTTTATGTTCTTTAAGATTTTTTAAAGATTTTAGTCATTTTTAGTGCATTAAGGGGTTTTAGAGTTTTTATTGGTCTTTAGGATTTTATGGTTTTTTAGCATTTTCTATGTTTTCTAGGGAATTTTATGGTTTTTATTGCTCTTACAATTTTTTATTGTTTTTTAGGGTTTTTGAGTTTTTGAGGTTTTCAGGGGTTTTATGTGTTTTTAGGTATTCATGATTTTTTAGGGGTTTATATTGTTTTCTGCTTATTTTAATTTTTTCATATAATTAGGTATTTTTTAGGATTTTTTTTGTTTTTGTTATTTTTAGGGATTTTGATAGTTCTTCTGCCTTTGGGGTTTTTTTGTTTAATGGATTTTTTATAGTTTTTTAGGGTTTTAGGGTTTTAGGGTTTTTAACATTTTTATGGGTTTGAAGGGTTTTTTATAGTTTTTAGTTATATTTAGAAAATTTATGGGTTTTGAGGGTTTTAAGGGTTAAAATGTTTTAGGGTTTTTAGTGTTTTTAGGGTTTTAGGGACTTTTAGGGGTTTTATAAATTTTTAGGTTTTTAGGGTTTTATGTGTTTTTAGTTTTTAAGGTTTTGATAGTCTTTTTAAGGGTTTTTTGGTTTTTTCTAACATTTTTCATGATTTTGAACCTTTCTGTTATTTTTATGGGGTCTTAGGGGTTCTGATGATTTTTTGGATTTATTCGTGTTTTATTTGGATTTTTAGGATCCTTAGCATTTTTTAAATTTTGTGGTTTTAATTGTTTTAGGTTTTTATATTTTTATTAAGATTTTTCAAGATTTTTAAAGGTTTTTATGTAATTATGGTTTTTTTCGTTTATCTGGATTTTTTTATTTTTTTAGGGTTCTTAGAGTATTTATTTTTTTTGGAATTTGAAGGGTTTTACAGTTTTTAGCGATTTTAATGGGTTTCTTAGTTTTTTTTTGGGTTTTTAATGTTTTTAGGGGTTTTAAGGTTTTGTATTTTTTTGTTTTTGATGTAATTTTTCATTTTTAGCTTCTTTATGGGGCATGAAGTGTTTTTATGTTTTTATGGTTTTTATAGGGGTATTTATAGTTTATTGGGTCTTTTATGATTTTAAATAATTTTAGGGATTCTTATGATTTTTATGGTTTTTTTGGTTTTTCAGGATTTGAGGGTTTTTCGGGTTTTTTAGGGTTTTAGGGTTTTTATTGTTTATTTTTTTTATAGTTTTTATTTTTATTTTTGGGGTTTTATGGTTTTTTGTATTTTTTTAAAAAAATTATTTAAATGGTTATTATAGTTTTAGTGGGTTTTAAGGTTTTTATAGGTTTTATGGTTTCTAAATGTTTTTTGGTGTTTTTATGGTTTTTAGGAGTTTTTAGGGTTTTTACGGTCTTTAATTATTTTTTATCATTTTGAGGGGTTTAAAGGGTATGATGTGTTTTTATCTTGTTATGTTTTTCTTATGGTTTTTAGGGTATTTAGGGTTTTTATGTTTTTATGGATTTGTATCACTTTTGTTTGTGTTTATGAGTATTTTGGGTTTCTAAGGATTTGAATATTTTTTCATTTTTTTGAGGGGTTATAGGTTTTTTTGCAATTTTTAGGTTTCATAGGGGTTTGAGGAGTTTTTAGGTTTATAAGATTTTCTAAGGGATTTTCAGTGTTTTTAAGGTTTTGTGGACTTTTTATGGAATTTTAAGATTTTTTGGGTATTTAATGGTATTTAGGGTTTTTAGGTATTTTAGGGGGTTTAGGGATTTTTAGGGGATTCTAGGATTTTTAGGGTTTTTAGAGTATTTTATAAAAAAAAATTATAACTTTAAAGGGTTTTTAGAGTTTTTAGAATGTGTTTGGGTTTTAGGGTTATAGGATTTTAAGGTTTTTATGTATTTTTTATAGTTTTAGGGTTTATATGGATTTTTTTTGGTTTTTATAGTTTTTAGCACTTTTTAGGGATTTTTGGAGTTTTAAGTGTTTTGATTTTTTTAATATTTGGTTATGGTTTTTTATGTTTTTACGGATTTTTGGGCCTTTTTAGGATTTTTATTATTTTTGGGTGTTTAAGGGATTTTGAGGGGTTTTAGCATATTTGTGGTTTTTAGGGGGTCTACGTCGTTTTAGGTTTTCATATTTTTCTTAGGGTTTTTAGTGATTTTAGGGTTTTTTACAATTTTATGGATTTTTAGTGATTTTTAGGGGTATTTTTTGCATTTTTTTCAGTTTGGAGGGGTTTTTTGTGTTTTCAGGATTTTTGGTTTTTTAGTTTTTATGGTTTTTTAGTTTTTTGTGTTTAATGGTTTTAGGGGTTTTTTATATTTTTTGAGGTTTAAATGGTTTTATAGTTTTTAGTTAGTTTTTAGGGCATTTAGAGGTTTTTATTATATTTTAATTTTTTAGGAGGTTATGGTTTTTAGGGTTTTTAATTTTTTTCAGAGGTTTTAGCATTTTTTGGTTTTTTTGGGACATCAAGTGATTTTAGGTTTTTAAGGATTTTATTGGGTTTTTAGGGTTTAGGGGTTTTAGGGATTTTTAGAGTTTTTTTATAATTTTTTTGTGTTTCTATAGTTTTTAGGTATTTTAATAGTTTTAGGGTTTTTATGGTTTTATGGGATTTAGGGTTTTTTTTATTTTTTAGGGGTTTTATGGTTTGTAGTGTTTTTATCATTTTTTGGGTCTTAATGTGTTTTTATAGTTTTTAGTAGTTTTTATTTGATATTTATGGGTTTTGGGGATTAACATTTTTAGGGGGTTTTTAGTGGTTTTTAGGGTTTTATGAGTCTTAAGGTTTTTTTATCATTTTTACATTTTTAGGGGTTTTAGGTTTTTTTCATTTTTAATTTTTTCTTTTGATTTATTAGTTTTTTAGGTGTTTTTACCTTTTTAGTGATTTTTAGGGATTGAAAAGCTGTTTTGGGTTTTAAGGGTGTTTATAGTTTTTAGAGTCATCTAGTGTTTTAGGGTATTTTAATTTTTTAGGGTTTATGTTTTTTTTGGTTTTGATGGTTTCCTTATGGGGTTTAAATATTTTTATGGTTTTCAATATTTTTTGGTGATTTTTAGAGATTTTAAGGATTTTTATGGTTTTTAGGGGTTTTTTGGATTTTTAGGTTTTTTAAAAGTTTTAGGGTTTATGGTTTTTAGGGGTTTTTCTGTTATTTTATTTTTTTAGTTTTAATTTTTTTATAGTTTTAAAAGTTTTTAGTGATTGAAAGTGTTTTTAGTGTTCAAGTGTATTTTTATGTTTAATTTGTGTTTTTAGGGTTTTTTGATGTTTTTAGGGTCCTTGGGATTTTTAATGTTTTTTACGGTTTATATCATATTTATGTTTTTATTGGTTTTATGTGATTTTAGGTTTTTAAGGTTTTCTTATAGATTTTATGGAATTTTCAGTGTTTTTTAAAATTTTATCGATTTTTATGGATTTTTTAGCATTTTTTTGTTTTTTTTTGGGATTTTCAGGTTTCTTAATGATATATAGGGTTTTTAATTTTTTTATGGATTTCATGGATATTTAGGGTTTTTATAATTTTAGGGGATTTATGGTTTTGTGGAATTTTTAACATTTTTAGGGGTTTAAAGGGTTTTTGTTTTTTTATTAGTTATAGGGTTTTTATGGGTTTAATGGATTTTTATGGATTTTAGAGGTTTTAAGGGTTTCTATGATTTTTTCAATTTTTTTAGGGATTTCTAGTGTTTTTAGGTTTTAATGCCTTTTTAGGGTTTTAGGGTTTTATGGTTTTTACATTTTAGTTATTTTTAACATATTTAAAGTTTTTTAATATTTTTATGGGTTTTTGGGTTTTATGGATATTCAGGGGTCTAGGGGGTAGGATGTTCTAGATATTTTAGCATTTTTAGGTTTTTAGGTGTTTTTAGAGTTTTTAGGATTTCAATGTTTTATTATATTTACTCAAGATTTTTAGGGTTTCTATATTTTTTGTGATTTTTAGGGTTTTCTTCAGATTAATAGGGTTTTGTTATGTTTAAGTTTTTTGAGCGTTTTTTGGGTTTTTATGGGGTTTTATGGGGTTTTATGGTTTTTTATGATTTTTTGTGTATTATGGTTTTTAAAGTGTTTTTAATGTTTTTAGGGGTTTAAATGGTTTTTAGATTTCCAAGTTCTTTTTTATGTTTTTATAGTTTTTTAGGAATATTTAACGGTTTTAGGGGTTATTTAGTTTTTATGCTTTTAGGGTTTTTATGTTTTTTAGGTTTTATAATTTTTTATTTTTCTAAGGGGTTTTAAGTGTTTTTGGGTTTTTAAGGTTTTATTAGGGTTTTTAGGGGTTTGGGGTTCTTTAAGAATTTAGGGATTTTACATATGTTTTGTGATTTTTATGGTTTTAGGGTTTTGGAGATATTCAAGTTTTAAGGGTTTTTATTGATTTTAATTTTTTCTTGGTTCTTTGGGGTTTTAGATTTTTAGGGTTTTAAAGGGTTTATTATTTTTTAGGTTTTTAGGGGTTTGAAGGGTTTTTAGAGTTTTTATTGATTTTTACGATTTTATGGGTTTTTAGGTGTTTTAAGGTTTTTGGGGGTTTTATGTTTGGTAGCTATTTTAGGGTTTTAGTGTCTTTTGGGGTATTTAGTGTTTTTTAATTTTTTAATGGATTTCATCTTTTTTTTATTTATAATGTTTTTTAGGGTTTTTCAAATTTTTAGAGTTTTTGGGGATTTTTAAGGATTTTTATGTTTTAAGGATTTTATTGATTTTGATGGTTTTTAGGTTTTGAGGTTTTTATGGTTTTAATGGGTTTTAATGTTTTTTCTATTTTTAGGAATTTTATAAGTATTTTATATTTTTATGGTAAATTTGGTGGTATTAGGGTTTTTATCATGTTTTACATTTTTAGGGATTTTTTATATATTTTTGTCTATTATTATGTTTTTTATGTTTTATAATTTTTTGAGGGGTTTGGGTATTTATTTTATTTAGGGTTTTTATGTTTATTTAGGTTTTTATAGGGTTTTTGAGTTTTTAGGGGTTTAATGGTTTGTAGAGTTTTTTGACATTTTATGAGATTAACATGTTTTTAGAGTTTTTAGTGATTGTTTAGGGTTTTAATAAGGTTTTTAGATTTTTAAGGGGTTTAGGGGTTTTATTTTTTGTAAGTAGTTTAGGGTTTTTAGGTTTTATTTTTACTTTTAGAATTTTTAGGTTTTTAGGGGTGTTACGTGTGTTTAGTGTTTTATGGTTTTCTTAGGAGTTTTCAAGGTATTTAAGATTTTTTACATTTTTTGGATTTTTTAAGAATTTTTTAGAATTTTTATATTTTTAGTGTATTAAGGGGTTTTTAGAGTTTTTTGGGCTTTTATAATTTTTAGAGTTTTTAAGGCTTTTTATGGGCTTTAGGGATTTTTTGGTTTTTTGGGAAATAGAGGTTTTTTAGACTTTTATTATCATTTTTTTGCTTTTAAAGGGTTATTGAAGTGTTTAGTGGGTTTTAGGGTTTATATGGGTTTTAATGGGTTTTTATAGATTTTAGAGGATTGAAGGGGTTTTAGGGTCTTTCAGGGGTTTTAACAATTTTTAGGGTTTTTAGGGTTTTAAAGTGTTTTTTTTGGTTTTTAGGTATTTCTCAGTGTTTTTTCAATGTTTTTTTTGGTTTTTTACATTTTTAGGGTTTCTTAAGAAATTATTTGGATTTTATGGTTTTTATAGTTTTGAATATTTTTATATTTTAGGTTATTTTAGGGTTTTTAGGGGTTTAGCGTTTGTTAGGGTTTTTAGGTGTTTTAACCTTTTTTATGTTTTTAAGGTTTTCTTAAGGGTTTTGGGGGTTTTTAGTGTTTTTTATGTTTTTAGAGATTTTATGGGATTTTTATTATTTGTTTGGGTTTTAGGGGTTTTAGGGGTTTTAGGGATTTTTATGGTTTTTTTGGTTTTTTTGGGTTTTTACGGTTTTAACAGGTTTTATGGGTTTTTTTGAGTTTTTTTATTCTGGTAGGGTTTTAATGTTTTTTTAGAGTTTTTAACATTTTTAGGGGTTTAAGGTGTTTTTAGCTATTTTAGTGGTGTTTTAGGGTTTCTATGGGTTTTAGGGGTTTTTATGGTTTTAGTGGTTTTATTGTCTTCGGGGCTTATAGTGTTTTCAGGGAATTTTTGGTTTTTAACATTTTTCGGGTTTTAGGGGCTATAAGTGTTTTTATGATTTTATGTTATTTGCTGGGTTTTTTTGAGTTTTTTGGTTTTTTATGTTTTTTTGTGATTTTTATTAATATTTATTTTTTTTGGGTTGTTTATGATTTTTAGTGTTTTTTAGGATTTTAGGGTTTTTATTAGTTTTTTGGGGGTTTAGGTGTTTTTTGATTTTTTTTAGGTTTTTAAGGTTTTTTTGATGTTTTTTAAAATTTTAGGGGCGTAAAATGTTTATATAATTTGTATCGGTTTCTTTGGGGTTTTATGATTTTTTTGTGTTTTAAAAGATTTTTGGGGTTTTAGGGTTCAAATGTTTTTAAGGGATTTTATAATTTTTAGATTTTTAGTGGTTTTAGGTTTAATTAAGAATTTTGTTTTTCTTAGGGGATTTATGGATTTTTAGGGTTTTTTTGTTTTTAGGGATTTCAGGTTTTTTTGGAATTTTAGGGGTTTTGGGGGGTTTTAGGGACTTTGAGGGTTTTTATGATTTCTTAGTTTTTATAATGATTTTTATGGTTTTAATATTTTTTTATATTTTTATGGGTTTTATGTTTTTTATGTTGTTTAAGGTTTTCTTAGTGTTTATTTTAGTTTTTTTGGTCTTTACTTTTTTAGGGAATTATAGATCATTTTTTGAATTTTAATGGTTTTCAGGGTTTTTATGTTTCTGACGGGTTTTAGGGGTTTTAGGGTATTTTTATGGTTTTTAGGGTTTTATGGATTTTTAGGGTTTTAGGTTTTTGAAATTTTTGGTTTATTTTTATTTTTATGGGTTTTTCGTTTGTTTAGGCCTTTTGATGTTGTTATAATTTTTAATGCTTTTAGATGTTTATTGGGTTTTTAGTGTTTTTAAATGGTGGTAGGGGTTTTATGGATTTGAGGTTTTTAGGGTTTTTAGGGGGTTTATTAGTTTTTAGGGTTTGAAGGGTTTTATGTGTTTTTTGGTTTTTATGTTTTTTTTAGGGTTTTCTGGGTTTTGGGGTTTTTATGTTTTTAGAGATTTTAGAAATTTTTATGGATTTTCTTGGTTTTTGGGAAATTCAGTGTTTAGGGTTTTTTATGGGTTTTAGGGTTTTATGGTTTTTGTATATTGTCGGGGGTTTTTGTAAATTTTTAGGGTTTTATAGATTTTTGAGTTTTTAAATGTTTTATGGGTTTAATGTGTTTTTAGAGTTTTTGTATTCTTTTTAGGGTTTATATGGGGTGTTAGTTTTTTTAAGGTTTTTAGTGCTTTTTTGGTTTCTTTGGTTTTTAGGGTTTTTTTTGGGGGGGGGGGGTTAGGGTTTTTATGGTTTTTAGCATTTTTTAGGTATTTTATGAGTTTTATGTGTTTTTAGGTATTTGTAGTTTTCTTATGGGTTTTTAGTGTTTTTAGTGGGATTTAAGTTTTTAGGTATTTTTAGGGACTCTGTAGGATTTTTATAGCCATTAGGTATTTTCATGTGTTTAGGGTCTTTTCGGGTTTAGGGGTTTTTTGGTTTTTTTGGGTTTTAGAGTTTTGTTGGGTTATTTAGAGTATTTAATTTTTTAATGGTTTTTAATATTTTTAGGGGTTTAATGGGTTTTGGGAGTTTTAGTGTTTTTGGGTTATTGTGGGGTTTTTCTTGATTTTAAGGTTTTTTGGGGTTTTATGGTTTTTATGTTTTTTATGGGTTTTTGGGTTTTTTTTAATGTTTTTAGTGTTTTTTAGGTTTTAGGGGTTTTTTCTGTTCTTTAGGTTTTTAATTGTTCTTAAGGATTTTCAAGGTTTTTAGGGTCTTTTACAATTTTTGGAATATTTTGGGCTTTTTAGGATTTTATTGTTTTGAGGGTTTTAGGCATTTTGAGCGTTTTAAAGGTTTTTTGGGGGGGGGGGCAATTTACGATTTTTATCATTTTGAGGTTTTCTATGGGTTTTATTAATTTTTTGGTTTCAATGGTTTTCATAGGGGTTGATAATTATCCTTGAACAAATGGGCCTCAAGGGGTTGAAAGTGGACTTGATGAGGAGGGATTAATGCAAATGATTTCACCAGACTCGTTGTGAGGAGTTGGTGGCCCAATGATAAGGGAGTATACAAAGAGAATGAAGGAGGCCTCAAATGCGTTAATCCTAGAATTCTAAGGGGATGCCCAATATTCTTACTTGGGAGACGAATCTAGGCCTATAATTACCATAAGAAAGGATCAAACATGGTTTTAAATACCCATCCCATGGTGTGATTTGAATTTCAAGCCCACCCCACCATGGAATCTTCAATGTCAAATGTAGTGGTCTAGTTTTCATTAAATTCTTAAATGGTGTGCTACTTATCCCTTAAAGTCATGGGCATGTTCCAAAATGGTCAACATAAACATTTAGGTTTTTTGACTCGTGGAAACTGGGTATTATAATTTTTATCACTCTTTTATTATAAATAGCCACCCCCATGTACTATTTTTTGTTTATTTTTAGAATATAAAATGATTTGGTTTTGTTTATGGAGATTCTAGGAAAATTTGAATTGTCTTTGAGTTTTTTTGGAGGATCATGGTTTGAGAATGTTTAGTAGAAACCATGAAAAACGTCTTGGAAATCGTGAAACTGAAATTGTAGACATTAGGGAGGTGCATAGTTAGGTGCATAGTTTCGTCGAACTGTGTGGATTCTTAGTATAAATTTTTCATTTATATATAATGGATTATAGCATATTTCGTTCATGTTTTGACTAACTGTGTAATCCAATCATGAGACGTGTGTATGGATTCAGTAGATTATGCATGGTTAATGCACAGTTTTCTTATATATTCACCCTAGCCATGCACCATGGAAAATTATGTTGGAAAGTTTTGGTTCAAATCTGATTTACCTCCTAGACCACTCATTTGTTCCCTAAAAAACAATAATATGGATTCATCTTTCTCACTGGTGGTGGAGACAATTCCTTTCAATCCAAGACTGTTTCCTGGGTGAATTCATGTACATTGGAGACATGAATTCATCAGTGAGTGCTCTTTCTTCATTATTTTCATTATATCTCTTCACATCCCCTCTTTTGAAATTGTGGATCTAGATTGGTGGTGATATATCCAAGTTTTTTTTACAATATTGATAGGATATGATTGTTTTGATTAAAGGGAATGAGATCTAAGTTGGAATCTAGAAGATTTATGCTAGTTTGTTAAAGTTGTTTTCTACTTCTTTGTTTATTATTATGTTTGAGTGGTAGGTGGATTCTATCTCAAATCCCGCTGATTAGAACATGATGTATTGATTTCAAATTGTTTTAATTTCTTGAAATTTTTGTGAAAATCATGGTATTATTTCACGAAATTTTAATTTGAATTATGATTTTGGAAATCATGGGAATTAGATGGATTTTCAAAAAACTTTTTTGTATAATTTTAAAATGGGGATTTTAAATTTATGGTCTTTTGAGGAAAGTAAATTATTTATTGAAATGATTTTATCGAAATGGTTTGACATGATTTCGGTATAACGGTTTGGAGTTAGTTTAAAGATATGGATAATTTTTATGAAGTACCACTATCAAATGGACAAAGTATGGATGTGAAGTTCCATAGTTATTGGT
The DNA here is from genome assembly GCA_963277665.1 of Viscum album. NCBI lineage: Eukaryota > Viridiplantae > Streptophyta > Magnoliopsida > Santalales > Viscaceae > Viscum > Viscum album. The sequence goes on along the minus strand of OY728157.1, from coordinate 230,648,476 downwards.
AACACCAAGATTGTGTTTATGTTTTTGTTGATTATATGGTTAAAATATATTTTTATATTCCATGAAAAATTATTATTTTAGTTGTTGATTTATTATTGAAAAAAATTGTTTTGAAGGCATGTTTTTTTTCATTTGAAAATTATCTTGGTTGGATATAAACAGCTTTAAATTCTTTTAAACTATTTTATACAAATTTTTAAACATGTTCAATCCTAGTGGAATGAGTAGGGAAGAAACTGGGGAAATCCTATTGAGTTTTATACTCACCCCTTGTACGAGAACTATGGTGTGTTTGTAGATATTATATATTGAGGCATAGTTAAAGGAAATAAATCCTAGTTCTTAAGTGATGATTCTTGATAGCTTGGGTTGGGGATGTGGATTTGGATCATAGAGAATATTGGGAGTTATTGTTGGTGTCTTTGGTGTCTTTTTTTTCTCGTTTTGTTCCACTGGTTATGTCACATTGATTCCACTTGTACTCTGATATTGTCTTTTGGTTTATTTTTGTATTGGCTTCTGTTTTCGTACTCATACATCATTAGTAAGATTTTTTGTTATGGTTATCATTGGATTGGTCATTTTATCTTACAAGGAAAAATCACCCCTCATCTTTTTATGACTCCCTTGAAATTTATTTCCAACATTTTGTGTCTTTGGGATGTCAGATAAGATCTATTATCCCCCCCATAACTTCTCAATCCAATTAGGATTGGCGGGATGTTACAAATGGTATCATGTTTTCAGGTCCATTCAATTCAAAATCATATTGGTATATCTATTGGGATGGTAGTAATAAGATTGTATTCTTGCAACATGAAATTGAAATGATAAAAAGGTGTATATAACCTACTTATGATGTAACTCAAGTCATCAAATAGTTGGGTACATGAGTGTTTTGAGACACTTCTAGAAGTTATCACCTCATCATCATGGGTTTAGCCGATGAGAATAGCATGACATGCATTGATATAAATGACTTTCCACTAAGATTTCATAATTCATTTTGGGTAATGGTTTGATATGATTTCGGTATAACGGTTTGGAGTTAGTTGAAAGATATAGATAATGGTTTGATATCATTTAAGTGATATTTCACAATCGCTTCCTATCACTCCCTTGGTAAATGGGGATAGTGAGGGTAGACCTTAACAATATCTCATATTGGTCAACTCACCTTCCTATGTGCGAAATAGACGTACAGAAAACCCCAAATTGAGTTAGGCAATTCTCGATCGGGTCTTGTTTATCCCAAACAATTAAGAATATTCAATACCCCTGCCACATGTACTGACGATCTCCAAGTACTTCACCACTAATCCCTGAACTATTAAATCGTATATAGACCAGAACCTAGTGGAGGGAGATTATGATCATTTTCCAAAGCTAAAATCAATAACGGAATCAAAAACCAAATACAATCGTACTTGATAATATGAACCGCTAAATGAAATTGAAAACAACTTTGTAGAAAGAGAAAGAGTTTTTATTCACTAAATTAAAATAACTCATTCATTACATAAATAGAAAACCTAACCTTCCCCAATCACTCAGAAGATTTACCCCACCATGGTAAGGGTATTTGTGACAAATGGGGAGGAAGAATACATCACAAAACTAAAAATAAAGAAAAGAGGTAAAATAAAAACATGAAAGTATCCTCCAGATTATGTCCTCCAGAAGTTCAGCTTCGGTTCATCCATCATATTTTCTAATCATGCCGAGGTCCCTTATTATAGGAGGTGAGGAATTCCTTTTTACATCCACCCACGAAGTTTGAAGGAATTTGGAGCTGTGTGGAAGGTGTTATGGCCGATTTAGTATACTTGACTTATTCTGGCCGCCAATCACAATTCCACCAACCCTTCTTTGACCATAAAATTTGAGGCTTTAATGAATGAATTTATTTCTGATATTTTGAGGTAATCTGACCCTTCTAGTAATATTTAGAACCCATCTAGAACCACCGCATTTGGAGGTCGATTGGGCGATATATGATTCTTTGAATATGTCATTGTCTATTCTGTCGGCCATAATAAATGTTCACATTGACCAAATTATTTTGGGTTGTTGGACTTCGAATTGGATTTTTTTCCTGAAGACATATATGTATCCAACAATTCATCACATACTAAAAAATGAATCAGGTGAATTGGATTACAAATTTAGGAGTTATGCTTTAAATACAGAGGCAACCTAAAACTATTAAATGTCCAGAATTAACCACTTTTCACATTTAAGCTCAAAACTCACCAAAAGTCATAAAATGAGGAAAATAAGCTCAAATTGATTCATGGGAAGGGATTTAATCATTTAAAAACATATAATTAATTATTACAATATGAGCTCTATCAATTCCCCCACACATAGCACTTGGAATACTGGACAAGTAAACATCAATATTAAATCAAAGGGAATTTAAAAACAGATATCCTTGACATCCAACAATTTAACACCAAGAAACAAAATATATCATGACTCATAAAAAACCATTATTTAAAGTTCTAAATTCAGTTCATTAAATATATTTCCTCTACATTTCTTCTCCCATTCACACAAAACACTTACCTCACTTTTATTTTCTCTCATCACACAAATCTCAATTTTCAACAATGTCTTTATCATACAATACTCATGCAAGGGTCACCATAGGTTTGATAAATTCTTACATCTCCACTCGATGAGTGTAAAGGACATAATTTTATCATGAGGATTTTATAGGGTTGTTCTGTGGCTTTAGGTTGGTAGGATTTAGATGTGAAAAATTCTGAGGCTGAATAAGTAGTGCTTGGCTCTTTTTGAAGCAAAATTGCACTATTCTAATTTTTACTCAAGTATGGTATCCTCCTCACTCCCCTTAGCAGTAAATTAGCTCCACTATCATGAAAATTCAGTGAAATTTCACACTATTAATCATTTGAGTGAAACAGTTTCAATCATCTAAGACATTATTTTCCTTGAAAGCTCTAGATAGGCACATCTTTTTTCTACCTTGGAAGCACCAGAAAGGCACAACTTCTCATACATGAAAGCTCCAGATAGGCACAGCTTTAAACTGAATGATTTTTTAAGAAATAAGAACATATCTTAAGAATTTTATTTTCCACCCAAATTATCTCCAAATGAGGTAGTACAACACAAGACAACTTCCCCCACACTTAAGTTCAACTAGATTATGTAATTTCACTTCAAGAGCAGGTTGGATAGGGAACATTGTCTTGTACTGTGGCTAACATAAAAGGCTGTTTGTGGTTTCAATGGGATACAAGGATTAAATGTACATGGTGGGCCATTATAAAAAAAGATTTATCTTAAAGGGGGGGGGGGGGTTAAAATCAAATAAATGCCTCAATCATTTAAAACACATGTACCTCAAACCCTCATGTTTTGATAGGAATAAATAAAATTTTGGTTAAATCAAGCATGGTATGGTTCTCTCAAGAAATGAGGTGAAAGAAAATATTTTGAAAATTAGTTTTAGAAGCCTCATAGGAAAGTGATTTCAAATTTAAAGACAGTGATATGTGGCATGAGATTCGAAATTCAGAGTACTTTTCATGAAATTTCCAAATATTTGAACTTGAAACAAAGACATTTTCAGTACTCATTTAAGCTTAGTTTCTTGAGATAAATTTTTTTATACATTGAAATGGGTTTTAAATATTTGTGATGATAATCATTTTAGCTCAAAAGTTTTAAAAACACACAAATATTTGAAGAACACACAATTTTTTTTGAAACAAATAATTGAAAATACTAAACTAAAAAGGTTCCCTCCCCCACATTTAAATGATGCATTGTCCGCAATGCATTCAATTGGATTTAACATGTAATTATAGTTTAAATTTAATCACAACAATGAAGAAAGAGATATGGAGAGGTAAAACCTAAATTATTGGTAGTGTAATGTTGAGTTATGCTTCTATGTTCTACGCACATAAAAACCTACAAACAAAGGTAGATAATAAAACATAATAAATTTATTGAAAGTAAAGAAAATCGAAATATAATGAGAATATAAGTATAGATATTGGTTTAATACCCCAAGTGGGCCCTGGGTTTTGACTGCCTTTAGATGGGCAGTTTCAGTTGGTTATCCCCAATCCAACGGTGGGTTGAGTTTCTTTGAGATGAACCACCAACACATTTTCCTTCCAGTTAGAACTTCTTTCTTTTTGTTGAGGAGTATATGGATACAATACACCATGTTCACCCCTATGAAAATGATATACATCTTGTATGGTGGGGTTAGGATAGAGAATGAGTCCCCATCTTTCATGGTTTCCATTTTCACAACTTCTTCTTCATTCTCCAATAGTTCTTCAAGGCATGTTGCATCAAAATAATAGTCAATGGGAAAATCAGAGTGTAATTCTATTTGAATAAAATTAAAACATGATGAATCAATATCAAACTCTACCATTTTAAATTAAGCATAGTGTGCCTCTTTTTCTTCATGGAAATCCACTTTTATCTCATCTTGAAATTTCTTTAATAAGCATTCATCTATTTCAGGGAGCTCCATATGTTTTTCTTCAGGTGTATCTTCTTCTTTTTCCTCATCCACCAAGGCAATACATTTGTTGTCCAAACCTGAAAACTTCATTCATGGGATGGTGATACTCAATTCAGATTCTAGATAATCAGAATGAAAAGAGTTAAGAAAAAGATTATCTCCCTTAATTAGTTTGACTTCAATTGCTTCTTCAGTATGAGGTTTCTCTTGCAGTTGAATTTCACAAGATAGAGGTAGGTAGTTAGGCTCCTCCATATTTTCTTCCACCGCTTTGGTGGTGTCTTCCATCATTGGTTCTGGATCTTCTACTTTGTAAGGAATATGTGGATCAAGTAGTTCTCACACTCATTCCATAATTCATCTACATCTTTTTTCTCTCCCACATGTAGCTCAATAGGTAATTCTTCTTTCTTGCCCTCCACAGGTTCATTCATAGGTTTTGGGTTTTCCATCATTGCATGGACATATTAAAATGAAAGTTCTACATTGTTCTCTAGTTTTGATATGCCATTTTTAAGTTCTTGTATCTGAACTATATCATAACCAGCCTCATCTACATTTTCTAAAAGTGGGTAGTTGTTATATGAATTAAAGAAATAATCAATTGAAATCATCATTTAAAAGTATTTTTTTTATGTTTTTTAAAATTGTTAAAAATTTATAATGAGATTGTGGCACTAGATCCCCAGAAACGGCGCCAAGATTGATGCACACCTGTCATGGGGTGTAGAAAAAACAATTATTTACTAAGTTAAAATTTTGTATGATCGTTGACCTAGGTTGTCTCCAGAGAGGAGTGCTCAACAATCACTTATGTCACTTTAAATTTGATAATGTAGTTGGGTTGTTTTTTATAATATTTGGTTTTGAAAACAAAGCAATGAAACTAAAGGTAGAAATAAAGTAAAGGATTTAAAACAAATTGAAAAATAATGTGATTTATAATATTGATAATAATTGGGTGATCAGGTTGGGTTTGGTTTTCTAATTACAATGCCATCATTGTTCCATTTTATTCAATCTTTTTCTACTAAGTTGATTTAAGTGATATTTCACAGTCGCTTCCTATCACTCCCTTGGTAAATGGTGATGGTGAGAGTAGACCTTAAAAATATCTCAGATTGGTCTACTCTCATTCCTATGTGCGAAACAGATGTACAGAATGCCCCAAATTGAGTTAGGCAATTCCCGATTGGGTCTTGTTTAACCCAGACAATTAAGAATATTCAATACCCCTGCCACACGTACTGACGATCGCCAAGTACTTCACCACTAAGCCCTGATCTATTCCATTGTATATAGACTTGAACCTAGTGGAGGTAGATTATGATCATTTACCAAAGCTAAAATCAATAAAATAATCAAAAACCAAATACAATCATACTTGATAATAAGAATCGCTAAATGAAATTGAAAACAACTTTGTAGAATGAGAAAGAGTTTTTATTCACTAAATTACAAGAACTCATGAATTACATAAATAGAATAACTAAACTTCCCCAATCACTCAGAATATTTACCCCACCATGTTAATGGTATTTGAGAAGAATGGGGAGGAAGAATACATCACAAAACTAAAAGAAAGAAAAGAGGGAAAAGAAGAATGTGAAAGTATCCTCCAAATTCTGTCCTCCAGAAGTTCATCTTCGGTTAATCCATCATATTTTAGAATCAGGCCGATGTCCCTTGTTATAGGAGGTGAGGAATGACGTTTTTCATTCACCCATGAAGTTTGAAAGTATTTGGAGCCGTCTGGAAGGAGTTATGGCCTATTTAGTAGACGTGACTTATTCTGGCCGCCAATCACTATTCCACCAACCCTTCATTGACCATAACATTGGTGTCCTTAATGAATGAATTTATTTCTGATCATTTGAGGTAATCTGACCCTTCTATAAATATTTCTAACCCAGATGGAACCACTGCATTTGGAGGTAGGTTGGCCGAGATATGCTTCTTCGAATATGTCATAGTCTATTCTGCCGGCCAGAATAAATGTTCACATTCACCGAATTTTTTTGGGTTGTTGGAGTTCGGATTGGCTTATGTTCCTGAATACTTATATGTATAACACAAATCATAACATCCTAAAAAAAGGAATCAGGTGAATTTGATTACAAATGTAGGAGTTATGATTGAAATACAGAGGCAACCTAAAACTGTTAAATGTCCAGAATTAACCACTTTTCACATTTAAGCTCAAAACTCACCAAAAGTCATAAAATGATGCAAATAAGCTCAAATTGATTCATGGGAAGGGATTTAATCATTTAAAAACATATAATTAATTATAACAATACGAGCTTTGTCATATTTTATGTGTTTATAGGTTTTTTGGTTTTTTATGGTTTTTTGAGGTTTTCGGATTTTTTATGTTTTAGGGATTCTTAGTTATTTTTTAGGATTTATAGTGTTTTATGGTTCTTAGGGATTCTAAGTGGTTTAGGGTCATTGGGGTCTTTAGGGTGTTTTTGTTTTTTTCATTTGTTAGTTTTTTATGGGTTTTAAATATTTTACATTTTTATAGTTTTCTTATGGGGTTTTTAGGTTTTTTATAATTTTTATTTTTTTGGGTATTTTGATATTTTTGGTGTCTTTTTTATTTTTAGGGTTTTTATTGATTTTGGAGTTTTTTGATTTTTTTGAGTTTTTCTTGGTTTTTTGTTTATTTAGAGTTTTCTGATTTTATTATAAGTTTAAAGGGGTTTTATTGATTTTTTAGACATTTGGGGGTTTTCATGGGTTTTATGGGTTTTTAGGGTTTTCAAGGTTTTTTTTTTCATTTTTAGGTATTTTTCGTGATTTTTATTATTTTTATGGTTTTTAGGGTTTTGGGGATTTTTTTAGTTTTTAGGGTTTATAATATTTTTATATTCTCTCAATGTTTTTGGATATTTCAAGGGATTTTAGATTTCTTTGGTGATTTTAGTTTTTTAATGTTTTTAGGTCTTTATGGGTTTTATGGAGTTTTGTTGTTTTTAGGGATTTTTGTTTTTTAGGTCTTTTAGAGTTTTAGGGTTTTTTTGTTTTTATTTTTTTAGTGGTTTTAAGTTTTTTTAAGTTTTTCAGGGATTGTTAGGGTTTTAATGGAGTTTTACTATTTTTAATATTTTTAAGGATTTTTAGGGATTTTGATGATTTGTAAGAATTTTTAGGGTTTTCGGTGATTTGAGGGTTTTTGGGTTGTTTCAGGTTTTTAGAGTTCTTAGTATGTTTAGGTTTTTAGGGGTTTTAAGTTTTTTATACCATTAATTTTTTTCTTAGGCGTTTTCAGGTTTTTCTAAATTTTTAGTATTTTTAGGGCCTTTTTAGTATTGTTATGGTTTTTTAGAGTTTTTTATGTATTTTGAGGGTTTTAGGGTCTTTATGATTTTTATGAGGTTTTTGGGTTTTGTGAGATTTAAGGATTTTTTTGGGTTTTTATAGTTACTTAACATTTTTAGGGGTTTAAATGGTTTTTTTTAGTTGTTTTCCGGACTTTTATGTGTTTTTAAGTTTTTTAATTTTTTTAGGTGTTTTAATTATTTTTATGGATTTTTAGGGTTTTAGAACCTTCTAGGAATTTTATCATTTCTATGTTTTAAGGGTTTTAAAAGTTTAATTTTTTCATGATTTTCTAATGATTTTCCTTATTTTTATTCATTTTTACATTTTTAGAAATTTTTAGGATTATTATAGATTTTAGTGTTTTATGGATTTAGAGGGTATTAGTGTTTATTGGGCTTTTAGGGTTTTTATGGGATTTTAGGAATTTATTTTTTTTCTTTTTAAGATTTCATATTCTATTGATTTTTTTATGGTTTTGAAGTTTTTTTAAAGCTTATAGTGGTTTTTATGGCCTTTATGGGTTTTTGGGGTTTTTAAGGTTTTTATGGGGTTTTTTGGGTTTTTAATGTTTTAGGGGTTTAGGGTATTTTAGGGTATTTTTCATTTTTTATGTTTTGAGGGGTTTTAAGTGATTTTTTATTTTTATGCTTTTCTTATGGTATTTTTTTTGTATTTTTAGTGTTTTATAAGTTTTTAGATATTGTTAGGTATTTTTAGGAGTTTTATGTTTTTTTGGGTGTTTATGGTTTTAGGGGTTTTAGGGTTTTTACAGTTTTTAGGGTTCTTAAGGTTATATAGTTTTTATGTTTTAGTGATTTTAAGTGTTTTTTGGTTTTTATGGTCGTAGGTTTTATAGGCTTTTTATGTCTTTGGGGATTTTAAGGGATTTTTTTAGGATTGGTAAGGTTTTTTAGTGTTTTTAAGGGGTGTTAGGGATTTTTGGGTTTTAAGGTTTTTTATGATTTCTTTTGGGTTTTAGGATTCTTGTTTGTTTTTAGGGTTTTTAAGGTTTTAAGAGATTTTTACTGTGTTTTGGGGTTTAATTTTTTTTTAAAAAATTAGTGGTTTTCTAGGTTTTTTATGGGATTTTTTGGTTTTTATTGTTTTTAGGATTTTTTATGTTTTTTAGGGGTTTTATGGTTTTTAAGGTCTTTTAGGGTTTTAATAGTTTCTAGTGTTTTTTTATTTTTAGGGTTTTTAAATAATTTTATCTTTTTAATATTTTTTTAGGGTTTCTTGTGGTTTTATGTTTTTTATGTTTTTATATATTTTTAGTATTTTTTGGAAATTTTATGGGTTTTTATGGTTTTTTATAAAATTTGAGGGTTTTAGAGTTTTTGGTGTTTTTTAGTGTTTTTGAGGTTTTATTGGCATTTTATGGTTTTTTTGAATTTTTTAGGATGTTACAGTTCTTTATATTTTTTTAACTTTTTCAGGGGATTTAATGGTTTGTTGAATATTTAGGGGTTTTAGAGGTTATATGTATTTTTAGGGTTTTTAAATTTTTTTAGGGTTTTTATGTCATTAGGGGTTTTTTAGGTTTTAGGTTCTTTAGGGTTTTTAGGGTTAGTATTTAATAGGGTTTTAGGGGTTTAGAGTGTTTGTTTATGTTTTTAACAGTCTCTTAATGATTTCATGGTTTTTTGGGTTCTTACATTTTTAGGGATTTTAATCATTTTTATGTTTTTTATAGTTTTTTAGGTGTTTAGGTTTTTTACTGTTTTAGTCTGGTTAGGGTTTTTTTTGTAATTTAGGGGTTTAAGTGTTTTAGGTGTTTATAGTTTTCGTAGATCTCTTCATAGTTATAATGTTTTTATATTAATAATTGTTTTAGTAATTTTATGGTTTTCTATGGTGTTTTGGAATTTTAAGGATTTTATAGTTGTTAGGGATTTTAGGGTTTTTTTAGTTTTTTTACAGTTTTATGGTTTTTAGAGTTTTATATTAATTTTACTGGTTTAAGGGTTTATAGATTTCCTTGTGGGTTTTTAGGTTTTTTATGGATTTCTAGTATTTTTCTAAGGTTTTTACAAGTTTTTGGTTTTTAGAGGTTTAGGTGTTTTAGGGTGTGTTTAGGTGTTTTCTAGGGTTTTACCATTTTTAGGTTTTTCAGGGTTTTAAGTGATTTGTTTATTTTTAATTTTCTCTTACGTTTTTTAATGTTTTTTACATTTTTTTGAATTATTATGGATTTTTTATGATTTTTATGGTTTTCTATGGTTTTTCAGGATTTTAAGAGGTTTTTGGGTTTTTATGGTTTTTATGTTTTATTAGGTTTTTTGAGTTTTTAGAGTTTTTTTAAAAACTTTTTATATTTTTAAACATTGTATGTGGTTTAAATGGTCTCTAGAGTTTTCAGATGTTTAATTATTTTTAGTGGTTTTTATTTTTTTAGGTGTTTTAGGGTTTCTAGGATCTTTTAAGGTTTTTTTGGTTTTTTTCATTTTTAGGTTTTTTGTGGGTTTTAAGTGTTTTTTAGTTTTCAAGGATTTCATATGGGTTTTCATGGTTTTGATGGTTTTTTATGTTTCAGGTGATTTTTTTATTATTATTTTTTACGGTTGTTAGGTATTTTGAGGGGTTTAGGGCTTTATGGTTTTTTTATATATTTTATAGTTTTTTAGTATTTTAGGGGTGTTAATTATTTTATGGTTCTTTAGGTTTTTCTTCGGGGTTTTCATGGTTTATACATTTTTTGGGATTTTTTAGGTTTTTTTGGTATTCATTTCTTTTTAGGGTTTTTAATGATTTTTAGGGTTTTATGGTTTTTAGAATTTTTTTTTGTTTTTTGGGGTTTTTAGGTTTTTTTAGTATTTTTTAATTTTAGAGTTTCTAAAATTTTTATAGGACTAAAGGATTTTTAGAGTTCTTAGTGGATTTAGTGTTTTAGGGTCTTTTATTGTTTTTTGGGGTTTTCTTATAATTTTTTATGATTTTTAGGGGTTCTGTTTGATTTTATGGTTATTGTCTTCAACAGTTTTTCACGTTTCATTGGGTTTTTTTATGATTTTATGATTTTTTGCCTTTTTAGGGTTTTAATGTTTTATTGGGTTTTTAGGGATTTTGAAGGTTTTAGGGGTCTTAGGCCCTCTATTTCTTTCACGTTTTTGTGAGTTCCTTCAAAGTTTTAAGGGTTTTTAGATTTTTTTAATATTTTTTAGGTATTAAAAGAATTTAAGTGTTTTTAGTGGTTTTTAAGGTTTCTATGGGGTTTTAATGGTTTTTAGGGATTTTTATGGTTTTTAAGAGTTTCAGTGTCTCAAGGATCTTTTTAGAGATTTTAGGGATATATTCATTTCTTACATTTTTAGGGGTTTTATGTGTTTTTATGATTTTATGGTTTTTATTGTATTTCAATGGTTTTGGGGTTTTGGGAATTTTTTGGGATTATATGGGATTTTTCTAGGATTATCAGGGTTTTTATATATTTTGATGGTTCTATGGGTTTTTAGGGGTTTAATATTTTTCGATTTTTTATCGTTTTTTTGTTTTAATGGGTTATAAGCGTTTACAGGATTTTATAATTTACTAACGGATTTTAGTATTTATGTGTTTTTATGTTTTTAGTGATTTTATGGCCCTAGTAGGATTTATATAGTTTTTAGGGTTTTTTGGAATTTTTAGGACTTTTAGGTGTTTTCAAGAGCGAGCCACTGTGGGTCTTTAGGATTCGAAACATATAATGGTTCGCTTTGCGTCGGAGGATGATTTGATCCTGGCTTGGTCCTCTTCCCCGCGTACCTGTGATGGATGTCGTTTCCTGCTCTTCTGATGGTCATATAATCATTACCTGAAGCGAGACTCCTCGACTATGGAAATCTGGGTAAGATTTCCTAAATTACCACTTCCATTTGAAAATCCTTCCATCATCCGAATGATGGGTAATCATGTTGGTCGTTACTTATGTTCGGAAAATAGAACTAGGGTTGTTTTCCATCCGATTTCACCGAGAATTTGTGTTGAAGTTGACCTTTTGAAAGTTCCGGTTGAGTCGATCTTCATTGCTATATGTGAGGAATTCAGGTGCAAGCAGAATGTCATATTTGAGTCCTGGTTTGATTATTGCTCTTGGTGTCTTAAGGTTGGGCATCTGAGGGAGGATTTTAGATGTAGGAAGGTGGTCTTGTAGGTAGCTTTGGCTCCAATGGTTGTAGAGATGGTGGCTTTACAACCTCAGCAAAGGGAGCAGAATCTGGGTAATGGAGCCCGAACAGGAACAGGCCCAATGAGTATTAGTACTCTGGATGGCACGCGCAGGGGGGAGCTGAAGGAGTCTTTGAACCTGAAGTTTTATGAGGTGTTTGAAAGACTTAGAAGTGATATGGGGATGTCCAATGTAGGAGGCTTGAGCAATGATGTGAGGCAGGAAGTCCAGCCTGCTAGGGTGGGCAGTGAACAAGTGCTGGTTTCAGCAGGGGTAAAGAGGTAGTGGATAGACCTGTTGTGCCTGTGCAGGAAGAGGCTACTGCGGAGGAGGCTGATTTTTGGGTGAGGGCCTCTCCTAGGCTGAAGACCACTCATGTGAAGTAGGTGGATATTCTTGATTTAAGTAACTGCTTTTATGGTCTGCCGAATGAAGAAATGGAGGTGGGTCAGGATCAAACTGCTACTGATTTGGCTCCTGGCCGGTTATCTGCTGAACCTCTTGAGTCACATGGCAGGGAGAAGATGGTAATGGACCTGAACTGTCCTAAGAATGGCAGCACCAATGGACAGGTATAGGGGAAGGGATCCCTTCATTGTGCTAAAGAGCAGGATCATAGGGAAATATGACATGTTGGTGAGGAGTTTTCAAGGACTGAAAATGGCAACATGGAGGACGATTTGCACTCCCAGGATGTTGTATCTAGTGAAGGCCTCTTACAGGCCGGGTGCTTGGTGATCTCGGGACTGTGGTACAACCACAGTGCTTAGGACAGCTTGACCCTAACAGTCATGTAGAGTAGGAGTAAGGTATGTATAAGGGTAATCAGATGGTGTCTTTAACTGGGAAATGGGGGGACTTGTCTGACAGTGAGGCAGAGAATGAAGGCAGATACTGAACCTTGTTCAGTGATGTTGTTCAGTTTGGGAAGAAGAAGATGTCAAGGAGTGTGGGTATTATGACCGCCCCTCCAAAAAGAAGGCAGAGGAAGGATTACTCATCCATGCCAAGGCCGATGTCTTCCAGATCTTCATTGAACAAAGGTAAAGGGATGAATTCTTCTGAGGAGTTCTTGCAATTGGAGAAGTTAAATCTTAGACGAAAGTATGTAAATATTATGAAGCAATATTAAAGTTCGTAATGGGAGTTGGAAACTGCAGATGAGGCATTTGATCATGGAGTAGGTGATGGGTTCGACGACGTGTATGGTTTCTTAATTTTTTTATATGCTCCTATTCTCACTATTTGCTTGCTGTACTTTTTCTTTTATTTTAATAAACGGTCATGGGCTTTGTCTCTGGATGAGCTTTCCTGGTATGCTTTTAGAGGTTTTAAGTGTTTTTTGATTTTTATGGGTTTCTTAGGGGTTTTAAGGGATTTTTTCTGTTTTTTAGATTTTAAGGTTTTTTTAATGAATTTTTGGATTTTTATGTATTTTTAGGGTTTTTTAGGTTTATATGGTTTTTATGATTTTTTTGGGGTTTTATGGGTTTTATGGTTTTTTTCATTTTTTGTCTTTTAGGGGTTTTTATTGTATTTAGGTTTTTATGTATTTTAATTTATTATTATTATTTTTAGGTTTTTTTACGTTTTAGTGATTTTTTGGGACTTTTAGGATTTTATGTTTGTTAGTGTTTCTGAGGATTTTTTGGGTATTTTGTGTTTTTTGTGTTTGTAGGATTTTTTAGATTTTACAAGTTTTTAGGTTTTTTGTTTTTTTGATGTAATTATGGGGCTGAAGGGTTTTTATATTTTTGTTTATGTTTTTAAAGGTTTTTAGGGTGTTTTATAGTTTTTAGGGGTTTTTATTGTTTTTTTTTGGTTCTTTTTGGATTTTTAGGGTTTTTAGTGTTTTTAGGTTTTTTAGGGATTTTAATTGTTTTTAGGTTCTTAAGGTTTTCCATGGGTTTTCAGAGTTTTAGAAATTTTACATTTTTTAGATTTTGAGGAATTTTTAGGATTTTTATGGGTTTTAGGGTTTTAATGGATTTTTGATGGGGGGGGGGGTTTGGGTTTTTAGGGGTTTTGAAAGTTTTTAGGTTTTCTCGGATTTTTAAGTGTTTTTATATTTTTAAATGTTTTATTTTTATTTATTAGTGTTTTTATGGTTTTTAAGAAATTTATTGATTTTTAGGGATTTTAGTATTTTAGTATTTTTATGATTCTTAGGGTTTTTATTGATTTTGAGTTCTTTGCGGATTTTATAGAGTTTTTTATGTTTTAATGGGTTTTTATGTTTCTTTAGTAGTTTATGGTTTCATAGTTTTTATAGTATTTTAGATATTTTTATGGGTTTAAAGGGTTTGTGGATTTTTTATAATTGTTAGTGGGTTTTTAGCGGTTTTATGGGTTTTTAGTTGTTTTTTAGGGGTTAATGGTTATTTGGGGCTTTTAGGGGTTTAGCTACTTTTTAAGGTTTTTATGTGATTTATTATTTTTAGGTTTTTATGGGTTCTATGAATTTTTATGCTTTTAAGGTAATCTTATAGTTTTAAAGGGGTTTTAGCGTTTTTACATTTTATGAGTTTTTAGCAGTGTTATTCTTTTTAGGGTTTTATTGATTTTAATGGGATTTTTTATTTTTTGGGTATTTATATTTTTTTATATATTTTAAAATTTATTTTTGTTTTTATGGGTTTTATGTGTTTTTAGGTTTTTAAGTTTTTATTATTGTTTTTCTGGATATTTTGGTTTCAATTGTTTTTAGGGATTTTGAGGGTTTTTATTTTTTAGGGGTTTTTTTGAGATTTTTTGGGTTTAAAGGATTTATATTTTTTTAATATTTTAGGGGATTAAATTGTTTTTAGAGTTTTTTTGTTTTTAGGATTTTTATGGCTTTTGGGGTTTTAAAGGTTTTTATGGATTTTATAGTTTTTAGGGTTTTAGGTTTTTTAGGGTTTTTATTGTTTTTTATGTCTTTAGGGGTTTTAAAGTTTTTATTTTTATGAATACTTTATTAGTGGTTTCATGTTTATTGTATGTTTATATTTTTAGGGGGTTTTTAGGATTTTTATGTATTTGGGGGTCTTTAGGGATTTTGTGGGGTTTTTTGGAATTTTTAGGGGTTTATGGTTTCTTATGGATTTTAGTGTTATTTAGGTTTTTTGGGATTTAAATTATTTTTGGTTCTCATGGTTTTTATAGGGTTTTCAAGGTTTTAAGGGTATTTTACATTTTCATAGATTTTTAGAGATGTTTATTATATTTATGGGTTTTAGGGTTTTTAACGATTTGGATGGGGTAGGGTTTTTTAGTGTTTTCAGGGTTTTAATGGATTTATGGGGGTTTAGGGCTTTTTTATTTTCTTATGGTTTTAATGTTTTTTATTTGTTTAATTTTTTTATAAGTTTATGGATTTTTTAGATTTTTAGTGGGTTTTTGGGTATTTTATGGGTTTTCATGGGTTTTAAGTTTTTTTTATAGTTTTTTGGGTTTTTTCAGTTTTTAGTGTTTTTAGGGTTATTAGAGTTTCATAGGTTTTTAGGGGTTTTAAGTTTTTTTAAGGTTTTCTTAGGGTTCATCCAGGTTATTAGGGATTTTTAGGTTTTTTGGGACTTTTCGGGAATATTTAGTATTTTATGGTTTTTTTAGGGTTTTTAGGAATTTTGAGGATTTTGACGGGTTTAGAGTTTTTATGATTGGTTTGGGTTTTAGGGGTTTTTTTGTGTTTTTAAGGGTGTTATGTTTTTTTTGGAATTTTTAATATTTTTATGGTTCTAAAGGGTTTTTATAGTTTTTAATGGTTTTTTTGGACTTTTTTGGATTTGTATGGGTTTTATGGGTTTCTTATGTTTTTAGGGGTTTCCTGGTTTTTAGGGGTTGTAGGGTTTTACTAGGGTTTTAGAATTTTATGGATTTTTATGTGATTCTAGATTTTTATGGTTGTGCTAGGAGTTTTTCTTGGATTTTATGTTCTTTTTAGGGTTTTTACTTATTTTGAGGTTTTTTTGTTTTTTTAGGTTTTCTATGTTTTTAATCATTTTTTAGGGTTTTTGGGGATTTTAGTATTTTTCAGGTTTCTATATTTTTCTTAATGGTTTTTAAGGTTTTTTACATTTTTAGGTATTTTCAGTGCTTTTTCAGGATTCTTATGGGTTTTTAGTGTTTTTAGAAATATTATGAGTTTTTAGCGATTATAGGGTTTTCAAGGTTTTTTAGGTTTTTACGGGTTTGTTTAGTTTTTTAGAGGTTTAACGTTTTTTAGAGTTTTTAAACATTTTTTTTGGAAATATAATGGTATTTACAGTTTTTAGTGTTTTTTGGTTTTTAGGGGGTTTAAGGGTTTTTTAAAAAAAATTTAAGTTTTTATGGTTTTTATTATTTTAGGGTTTTTAGGGGTTTAAAGGGTTTTTTAAGTTTTTATATTTTTAGGGATTTAAATAGTCATTAGGTTTTTTAGGTTTTCTTAAGGTTTTTCATGGTTTTTAGGATATTTTTATATTTTTTGGGGTTTTTAGGGAATTTTAGGATTGTTATGTTTTTTAAGGTTATTTGGTATTTTAAGGGTTTTAGGGGTTTTACGGTTTTTATGGTTTCTATTCGGTTTTCAGTGTTTTTTTTAGTTTCTATGGGTTTTATAATTTTTAGATATTTTTAATATATTTAAGTGATTAAAGGTATTTTACTGTTTCCAGTGGGTTTTAGGGTTTTTTGGGTTTTGAGGTTTTTGGGGTTTTATGGTTATTATTGTTTTTTGGGTTTTTAGGATTTTTAGTATTTTTTATGATTTTAGGGTTTTATATTTTTTAGGGGTTTTAATATTTTTAGGGTCTTATTGATTTTATGGTGTTTTAAAGTTTTTAAACATTTTTAGTTGGTTTGAAGGTTTTTTATTTTCATAGTGGTTTCATAGGTTTTTACGTTTTTTATGTTTTTACAGTTTTTAGGGTTTTTAGGTTTTTTAGGCTTTTAGGGTTTAGGGTTTTTATAATTTTTGAGGTTTTTTCAGGGTTTAAAGTATTTTTAGGTTTTTTACATTTTCTTTTGAATTTTTAGGTTTATTTTTTTAATATATTTTTTATTTTTTATAGATTTTTGTGGGATTTAAGGTATGTTAGTGATTTTGAGGGTTTTTATATTTTTTTTTGGTTTTTTGGGATTTTAAAATTTTGTTATTTTTTTATAGGTTTTGTATAATTATTCAATGTTTTAATGTGATTAAAGAGTTTCAGAGTTTTTAGTGGTTTCATTGGTTTTTTATTGGGTTTTAAGGTTTTTATGGGTTTTTTATTATTTTTAGGGTTTTTGGAGTTTTGTAAGATACATTATGGAATTTATATTTTTTTAGGTTTTCAGGTGATTAGAGTGTTTTTAGTATTTTAATGTTTTCATAGAGTTTTTTTGGGTTTTACGGTTTTAGGGTTTTAATAATTATTAGAAATGTTTAGGTCTTTTTTGTAAATTTATGGTTTTTAGTGGTTTTACAAATTTTTAGGGATTTTAGGGGTTCTTAGGCTTTTTGGTTTTTAAGGTTTTTAGGGGTTTTAAGTCTTTAAAAAATTTTAAAATTTTCTTAGGGGTTTTCAGGGTTTTTATAATTTTTTAGGTTTTTAGGTATTTTTATTGATTTCATAGGATTTATATGGTTTTTAGGGGTTCTAGGGTTTTCATGTATTTTAGGTTTCTAAAAGTTTATTATTTTTATAGGGTTTTTAAAATGTTTAGTGGATTTAGTGTATTTATGGTTTTTTAGTCTTTTTTAGGTTTTATGAGTTTTTCGGCTTCTTCATGATTTTTGGGTTTTTAGCATTTTTTAGTTTTTAGTGTGCTCTAAATATTTGTTGGTTTTTAATGTTTATTTTGATTTTTTAGTGTTTTTTATTTTTCTAATGATTTTTGATATTTTTTATGGTTTTTATGGATTTTTTTGGGTTTTGGGAGATTTTGAGTGTATTTCGGGTTTTTAGGGTATTTGGTGTCCTTATATGTTTTTATTATTTTTTAAGGGATTTATGATTTTTTATTGTTTTTTAATATTTTGGGGTTTTCATTGGTTTTATATCTTTCAGTGGATTTTTGGTATTTAAGGTTTTTTAGGATTTTTTATGGTTTTTTGGTTGTATTATGGTTTTTTGGGATTTAGGATCTTTTAGGTTTTAGAATTTTTTAGTTTCATTATGGACATTAAGAATTTTTTGGTCTTTAAGGTTTTCTTGGGTTTTTTTAGGATTTTAGGTTTTTCTGGGTTTTTAGGGATTTTTAGGGATTTTTTATAATTTTTAGGGGTTTTCAGGGTTTTTAGGGATTCGTGGGTTTTTTTGTGTTTTTAGGGGTTTTAGGGTTTTTTTTAGTTTTCAGTGGTTTTACGGTTTTTTGATTTTTTTTTTTAACATTTTTAGGATTTTAAAGCGTTTTTATATTATTTAGTGGGTTTCAGGTTTATTATGGGTTTTGGGTTTTGGGTTTTGGGTTTTTAGGGGTTTTTATGGTTTTAAGGGGTTTTAGGGTTTTTATATTTTTTAGCATATTTTAGGTTTTTAAGGGGTATTTTTTTGTTTTAAGGTTTTTATAGATTTTATCATGGATTTGTGGTTTTTAAAACTTTTGGATATTTTTAGGGTTTTATAATTTTTATCCTTTATCATTTATATGGATTTTATGGGTTTTTTGGGTTTTTTGGTTTTTTTGGGTTTTAAGAGATTTTCATGGTTTTAAGGGTTTTAAGGTTTTTATAGTACGTTGAAATTTTGTGGGGTTTAAATGGGTCTTAGAGTTTTTAGTGGTTCTTAAGGTTTTTAATGGGCTTTTTTTATTTTTAAGGTGTTTATGGTTTTGATTGTTTTTATAGGGTTTTAGGGTCTTTTTAATGATTTAAGGGTTTTAAGTGGTTTTGAGGGTTTTTTATGTTTTTATTAGGGTTTTTAGTATTTTTTAAATTTTCAGGGGTTTTAGAAATCTTTAAGAATTTTTATAGGTTTATAGGGTTTTCATGGAATATAGGGATTTTATATCATTTAGGGTTTTTTAGATTTGTTGGTGTTTTTTAGATTTTTATGGGTTTTTAGTGTTTTAAGGTTATTACATGTTTCTTAGAGGGTTTAATGGTTTTTTGGGGTTTTTATGTTTTTTGGGTTTTGGAGGGATTTTTAGTATTTTTTGTGGTTTTAGAGTTTTTAGCTAGTTTTTGTGTTTTTTTGGATTTAAAGGATTTTATTGTTTTTTATGGTTTTTAGGGGTTTTAAGGTTTTTATTTTTTAAAAAAAATCGGGGTTTAATGTGATATTATATATTTTAGGGTTTTTATGGTTTTTATTGGTTTTAATTGTTTTATGTTTTTATGGGTTTTTTATGGATTTTCATGGTTTTTAGGGTTTTTAGGTATTTTGAAGGGTTGTAGGGTTTTTTTTTATTTTTTTTGTTTTAAAGGTTTTTAAAAGTTTTCTAATGTTTTTAGGGATTTAAAGGGTTTTTAGGGTTTTTAGTGGTTTCTTATGATTTTTATAGGGTTTATAGTTTTATTAATATTTTTAGGGGATTTTATGGTTTTTTGGTTTCTATGGTTTCTTATTATATTTTTATATTTTTAGTGTTTTTTAGGTTTTTAAGAGTTTTAAATGTTTCTAGGTCATAAAGGATTTATTAGGGTTTTTAAGGATTTTGAGGGATTTTAGTTTTTTTTTGTTTTTTCATGATATTTTCATTTTGTTACACTTTTAGGGATTTTTAGGAATTTTATATTTTTAGATTTTTTTGGTTTTTTTAGTGTTTTTAGGGTTTTAATGGTTTTTATGGTTTTTTAGGGTGTTTTGGATTTTTATCATTTTTAATCTTTTTTAGGTTTTGTAAGTGCTTCTAGAAATGTAATGTTTTCTTAGGGGTTTAAATGGTTTTTAGGTGTTTTACATTTTTACGAATTTTTAGGGATCTTTTTATTTTTATGGGTTTTAGTGTTTTTAAGGAATTTGGGGGCTTTTATGTTTTTTAGGGATTTCATATTTTCTATGGCTTTTAGGGTTTTTAGGTTTTTTAGTTTTTCGTTTTTTGATGTTTTTTACATATTTATAATGTTTTTAGAGTTTTAAAGGATTTTAGAGTTTTTTATTTGTTATAAGGGTGTTATGGAGTTTTACGGTTTTTATGCATTTTTTGGGTTTTATTGGTTTTCGGATTTTTTGATTTTTTTAGTCTTTTTACATTTTTTAGAGTTTTTAAACCTTTTTAGGTTTTTAAAATATTTTTATAGTTTTTAGTGGTTTTTAGTGTTTTATGGGGTTTCTATGGTTTTGAGGGGTTTTCTTGTTTATATGGTTTTAGGGTTTTTACTATTTTTAATGTTTTTAGTGGTTTAAACTACTTTTAGATTTTTTAGATTTTCTTAGATTTTTTCTTTTTTTTTGTATTTTTATGTTTTCTAGTATTTTAGGGTTTTTTAGGATTTTTATGGTTTTTGGTGTTTGTAGGGATTGTGAGGGGTTTTAGTGTTTTTTTATGGTTTTAAATATTTTTTGGTTTTCTTGGTTTTTGGGGGTTTTTTAGTTTTCTAGCGTTTTTAAGGTTTTATAATGTTTTTTTAATTTTTATAGGTTTTTAAGGGTTTTTATAGTTTTTAGTTGTTTTTATGTTTTTTTGGGGGTTTTGGGTTTTTAATGTTTTTAGGGGTTTTAAGGTTTTTAAGGGTTTTATGGTTTTTATGGTCTTTTAGTATTTTTAACATTTTTCAGGTTTTCTAGGGGTTTTTAGTGTTTTTAGATTTTCATGGTTTTCTTTGGCGTTTTTAGGTTTTTTATGGGTTTTTACATTTTTAGGGGGTTTAAAGTATTTTTAGGGATTTTTACGGTTTTTATGGGTTTTAGGGATTTTGAGGGATTTTAGGGTTTTTAGGGTTTGTAGGGTTTGTTTGGGTTTTTAATATTTTTAGTGTTTTTAGCAGTTCTAAGAGTTTTTATGTTTTTAATGTTTTCTTTGGGGTTTTTCTGGAGTTTTAGTGTTTTTATGTTATTAAGTATTTTTGGGGAATTTTTGTGTTTTTTTTTGGTTTTTAGGGTTTTTATATATATTGAGGATTTTTACGGTTTTTTTGTTTTTTTTAAGGTTTTTTGTTCTTTTTAGTTTTTTAGTGTTTTTAAGATTTTAGTGGGTTAAAAGGTTTTTATAATTTAGAGTTGGTTTTAGGATTTTAGGTATTTTTATTATTTTTAGGGGATTTTATGGTTTTTATGGTTTTTATGGTTTTTATGCTTTTTAGGGTTTTTAGGATTTTTTTACTTTCTTAAGGGATTTAGGTGCTTTTAGGTTTTTATCATTTTCTTAGTGATTTTTTGAGGTTTTATGGTTTTTACAATTTTAGGGATTTTAGGTTTTTTAAGGATTTTTTATGGTTTTTTGGGTTTTTAGCATTTTTTTAGGTGTTTAAGTGTTTTTTTTGTTTTTAAGGTTTTCTTATGATTTTTTAAGGAATTTAGGGGGTTTTTACGCTATTTGGTTTTTAAGGCTTTTTAGGATTTTTATGGTTTTTTTTGTTTCTAGGGTTCTTTAGGGGTTTTAGGTGTTTTAGGTTTTCGATGGTTTTTTTGGATTTTTTTATTTTGTTTTTGTTTTTTTTTTGAGTTTTAATTTTTCAGAGTTTTTAATGCTTTTAAAGGTTTATAGATTTAGGAATCTTAGGTTTGTTTATGGGTTTTTAAAATTTTTAGTGCTTTTTGGTTTTCTAGAAATTTAAGTGTTTTTATAATTTTAAGGTGTTCTTTGGATTTTTCATGGTTTTTTGGATTTTTATGTATTTAGGAATTTTTATGTATTTTTAGGATTTTATGGATTTTAGTAAATTTGAGGAGTTTTATGAGTTTTAATGATTTTAGTGTTTTCTTTGGTGTTTAGTTTTTTTTATTTTTTAGGGTTTTTATGTTTTTTAGAGTTTTTAACATTTTATGGGTTTACTAGGGTTTTATATTTTTTTATAGAATTTACGGATTTATGATTTTTTAGGGTTTTTTAAGGTTTTAGGGGTTTTTATTGTTTAGGGTTTTTGAATTTTACCGTTATTTAGGTTTTCTAGTGGATTTAAATTTTTGGTGGGTTTTACAGTTTTCTTAGTAATTCTCAAAGGTTTTATGTTTTTTTATATTTTTAGGGATTTTTTGGAATATTTTGGAATATCATTTTTTCAATATTTTAGTGATTTTGAGGTATTTTTTAGGGTTTTTAGCATATTTTAGATTTTTATGGTTTTTCGGGTGTTTTGGAGTATTTGGGGGTTTCATGATTTTTGGAGTTTTTTTAACATTTATATGGATTTAATGGGTTTTTAGAGTATTTTCTGGTATGTTAGGGTTTTATTTGGTTTTTAGGCTATTTTAATGTTTTTAGGGGGATTTGTGGTTATCAATGTTTCCAGGGTCTTTTGGGTTATATAGGGGTTTTAGAATTTTTTAAGTTTTATGGGTTTTGATGGATTTTAGTTTTTTAAGGTTTTGTTAGGGGTTTTAGGGTTTTTAGGGTTTTTTACATTTTTAGGAATTTTTACGGAATTTTTAGGATTTTTTTGGGTTTTTAGGGATTTTATAGATTTTGAAGGTTCTTGGGGTTTTCAGACATTTAAGGTTTCTTAAGGTTTTTTAGAATTTTAAATTATTTATTGGTTTTAAGAAATTTTAGTTTTTCAATGATTTCATAGGTGTTTTCATGGTATTTATCACTTTTTATATTTTTTTGGGATTTTTATTGATTTTTAATGTTTTTAGGGTTTTTAGGGAGTTGTAGGGTTTTTCGGGATTTTGGGGTTTTTTGGATTTTTTTTTATGTTTTTAGGAAATTTTAGAGCTTTCTTAGAATATTTATGGTTTTTTGGTAACCTGTGGGTTTTTAGGGTTATTATGGTTATTTGAGGTTTTAGGGTTTTTTTTGTTTTTTAGGGTTTTTAATTTCTTTTAGAGTTTTTAATGTTTACGGGGGTATAAAAGATTTATAGGGTTATTTGTGATTTTTTATGATTTTTATGGGATTTTAGGTTTTTAAGAGTTTTATGGTTTTTATGGTATTTACCATTTTTCAGGTTTTTAGGGAATTTATGTGTTTTTAGGTTTTTAAGGTATTATTATGGGCTTTAAGGGTTTTTAATGTTTTTAAATTTTTATGGGGTTTTAGGTATTTTTTATGATTTTTATGGTTTTGCAGGATTTTCAATGATTTTAAGGGGGTTTAGGGTTTTAAGGGATTTTTATGGTTTTAAGTGTTTTTATGTTTTTATTAGGGTTTTTAGGGGTTTTAGGGTTTTTTGTATATTTGGGGTTTTAAATGTTTTTTAGAGTTTTTAGGTGTTTAATGAGTTTTTCGTGTTTTTAGTGGGTTTTGGGGTTTTATGGTGTTTTAGGGTTTTTAATAGTTTATGGGTTTTATGGATTTTAGGGGGTTTTGGGTTTTTAGGGTTTTAGGGTATTTTTAGTGTTGTTTAGGGAAAAGAAGATGTAGGGCCAGGCTATTCCTGCCCCCCCCCCCCAAGATATAAAAAGAAAAGGTAGATGCCAAAAAGGGGGGTGGGTCCAAACCACCCACACCCTAAATCCCAACACAACCCAAAACCCACACCCCAAAAAAAGTCCAAAAACTCACAAAAGAACAAGTCAGTCAATGTCGCCACAAAATCCATCCAGATCTGCACTGAGAGATCCAAAGCTTGCACCAAGACCAGTGTTCATGTCAGTAAATCAAAATTCTGAGTCAACTCCTATGTTCATAGAGTCCTAGCCCAACTCATAATCCTCTAACATTCTGAGCGTAGACAACAGTTTCACTCTGGCCCTCTCCTGCTCTGCATTTTGAAAAGTCTGCTCTTGCCTATTAACTTTAAGATTTAGCTTCACCTCCCTAGAGATGACCTGAGTCGCCATGGGTCTTGGAAGGGTAGAGTAATTATTATGCTGCCTTCTTTTGGGAGGGGGAGTAGAGATGAAACCATCTTTATGGACTACCTTCTCATATAGGACTCCGTCATTGGCCACATTTAAGGCCTCTTTACTACCACCCTTGCTTCATGTCCCATGAATGCACCATCCCTTTTTGAAGCTTTTTCTTTAACTCCTTGGACCTGGCCATAGCAGCATTTATCCTGCGGTCATCTTTAGCAAACCACTCCCCAAGTATTTTAGCCTCATCCTCAAGGGGAAACCTTCCCATTCAACCATCATCATGTCATGGAGAAGCAGATAGTGGTCATCGGTAGATGGAGCACCATAAATAACCATGGCCTTTTTCAGGTTCGGGGCCAACCCACCTTCATCAATTTTGGGCTCTGGAAGAGGGATCTTAGCCAGATCCTCCACATATGCAGAGCCAGAATTGGGATATGATGGGGGTAGTCCAGGAAAGCCCTTCACACAGACAGCGCCATCCTCATCATCAAGAGAACCTGGAACAAGCTCTATTTCAGACCTCTCTGTGTCACCAATTCTAGTGTACAACATTAAGGGGTCTGTGCACCAATTGGGGCGTCACTCCCCAGGATCATAGGCCTACTCCTCTACCAAGATCAGCTCCTTCCCAACCAATATCATCACATTCCCATCCTCAACTCTCATTTCCAGTTCAGCCACATTCTCCTTCTCAGGGTCACCCTCCTGCACAGCAGCATCCCCAACCGTCTCAGCTGAGGCTAAGTTCTAAACCAGTTTGATAGAGCAACAACATTCACATCCGTCAGCATGCTACTACTGGAACCCCCACTGCCCTTCCTCTAGTCCATAACCTCTTCTCCCAAGGACAACGCCAGGGGGGCTCTTGATGTGCATGCCCATGCCAATCTTCCTTCTCAGCATCCTTCCCCTTCTCCATACCTCTCCTTAATAATTCACCACTTTCGAAAAACTCATTTATACAAGATAGATTTGTCCATTTAACTGTGTGCACTGCTTCAGTGTCTGCTGCTCCCAATTCAAAAACACTTCTAGACAAACATAAACTGAAACCACCCGAGTCGATCATTAATACCTCTAGATCACTCCTGATCATTAGAACGGTCTTGAGACAACCAAAGACTGCTGCAACGGCTGGCAGAATGGGAAAAGGCCCAGTCACCTCCTTGACCTTCTATGCTACCACCAAATTTCGATTTCTCTCACCAGAACTCAATTGAACCATATTTAATCCACTCCAACTAGAGTCAACACAACTTCCAAACTGAGCATTATGCCCAAATTTCCAACAAAAAGAATACAAGATAGCCTCCATATTAATCATTATAGGGTTTCTAACATTTTTAGGCATTTTAATGTTTTTAGTGGTTTTTTTAGAGTTTTTCGGGATTTTGACGGGTTTTAGTGTTTTTAGGGATTTTAGGGTTTTTAGGGTTTTTTATGGAAAGTATGGCTTAGGTGCAAGAGATTCCTGACACCCCCTCAATATTATTATAAAAACGATACAGCAAACAAGGGAGGGGCATAGTCAATCGGCCCACACCCAAAAACCTCAAACACACCCAAAAAATCAAAACATCCCAAAAAAGAAACAACAATAAGAGGACACCAACAACATCAAGACCATAAATTGCAACTTCATCACCTCAAAACAAAGCAGCAAACGACATCCAATAGCTCAATTTCTAGTATCCAACACCTCCTATCCAATCATCACCCATCCATTCGCAACTCAGTTTCCAGCATCCATCACCTTCTACAGACTCAACTACATCAGCTTCATCACATCCCATCCAAGCAGAAACTAACATTCATCACCTCAGTATCCAAAAAATAGAACCTCCTAGAGCTCCTCCTATAGAAGTAGCAACCAACAATCAACCTCTTGCATATGCACACACCAACATCTCATTGTCGCAACAGCTATAAAACATCAAACCAACAAGTACCATCTTAACCGAAAACTCAATCATAAAACCCCTAACCAGATGTAAATCCCAAAAAAAACCATTCCACCAGTAACATGATCCATAACAAGAGATAAATAACAAACTCACGTTGTGGTAGAAAGTAGAAACCATGAGCCACTAGCACACCAAAATCTGAGCAAAATTACAGAATCAACACCTTATAAGAGAAAACATACTAGATATGAAGCATATTCTGAGAAGAAGTAACTGGACAGAACCGAGCCAGCATACCAGAAGAGGCGCCCAACCTTCGATGATTCCAAAATCCATCCCTCAATTGAAACCGTTTTTATTGCTGAAACCCTCACTATCGCTGACTCGTCCGACAAAACCCCAACTCTGCAAACTCGGCCCAAATCTGTGGCTATTGTCTAATAGGGAACCAAAATGTGAGAAACACCCAAGGATACATAATTTTCGTGCCCTCCACTAATTACATCCACCAATAAGTCGGGATCCATGATCTCCCAATGAAAGATGAGTTGAGGGTCACGTTGGGGATCCCCAAGCGAACCACACTACGATTGAGTCATCTGCGCTATTACTTGTCGATACAAGTCGAGATGAGATCATAGTAATCTGTGCACCCTCCAGAACCAACAATTCCATAAAACAACTTTAATGAAGCCAAACATGAACTAGGTTCTGAATCCGAAGGTCCAATAAAATTCACCACTTGGGAGAATCAAAGCCGCCAAAGATAGGAGACAACCGCTGCCTTGGATTCGTATAACGCTTCCAAAGCACACCCCTGCCGAGATCCACCCCCCCCACAAATACTAAGATTAAGAAAATATACATATTAAAAGGGCTAAAAAGAATCCTAGGGATTTTTAGGTTTTTAGGGATTTTTAGGTTTTTAGGTTTTTAGGGTTTTTTTTTGTTTTTTAGTGATTTTATAATTTTTTAGGATTTTAGAGGTTTTATGTGTTTTTCTCTTTTTATGGTTTTCTTATGATTTTTTAGTTTTGTATTTTTTTATGTTTTTAGGAACTTTTAGTGATTTTTTATCATTTTAGGTTTTTTTTGGTTTTTAGGGATTTTGAGGATGTTTAGGGTTTTCTAAAGTTTTATGACTTTTAGGGGGTTATTTTGGTGTTTTATGTTTTTATGTTTTTTTAGTTTTTCAATTTTTCTA
Organism: Viscum album; assembly: GCA_963277665.1. NCBI lineage: Eukaryota > Viridiplantae > Streptophyta > Magnoliopsida > Santalales > Viscaceae > Viscum > Viscum album. The sequence continues at coordinate 230,621,535 of OY728157.1, read as the reverse complement.
TATATTATCATTTTGAGTTTTTTAAAGTGTTTTTATAGTTATTAGTATGTTTTTAGGGTTTTATTTGTTTTAGGATTTTTAAGGGTTCTAAGGGTTTTGTGTGGTTTATGGTTTTTAGGTTTAATAAAGGGTTCTCAGTGGTTTTAGTGTTTTTTATATTTTATGGGGTTTTTAGGTGTTTTTTAGTGTTTTTTATGGTGTATTAGGGTTTTAGGGTTTTTTAGGTTTTTTTAGTGTTTTTGGGTTTTCAGGGGTTTTAGTGTTTTTAGGTTTTTAGTGGTTTTAAGTTTTTTTCATTTTTAAATTTTTCATAGGGATGTTCATGGTTGTTTTTATTTTTTTACATTTATATGGATTTTTAGATATTTCTTATGAATTTATTTTATTTTATGGGTTTTGGTGGTTTTTAGGGGTTTTTTGGTTTTTAGGGGTTTTTAGAGTTTTTTAGGGTTTTCAGCGTTTTAAGGGTTTTCTGTTTTTTTACTATTTATATGTTTTTATGGTTTTGTTACTTACCTTATTGGTTTTCAGGGTTTCTTATTTTTAGGGATTTTAAGGTCTTTATGATGTTATTGTTTTTAGTGGTTTTTGGGATTTTTAGGGTTTGAAGGGTTTTTAGGGTTTTAGGGTTTTTAGGGGTTTTAGGGTTTTTATAGTTTATTGGTTTTTTATGGTTTTTTTTCTCTTTGGGTTTTTATAGTATTTATAGTTTTTAGACATTTTTAGGGGTTTAAAGGGTTGTTTTTTTAGATTTGTTAGTGGTTTTAGTGTTTTTATGGGTTTTAGTGGGTTTTATGGATTTAGGCATTTTAGGATTTTTAGGCTTGTAGAGGTTTTAGTGATTTTTAAGGATTTTAGGGATTTTATATTTTAAAGGTATTTAATTATTTCTTAGGTTTTTTCTAGTTTTTTAGGATTTTTCAAATTTTTATGTATTTTTAGGTATTTTTTAGGATTTTTTGGGATTTTAGGTTTTAGAGATTTTGAGGGGTTTTAAGGAAATTTTAGGGTTTAATGTATTATTTTGGGTTTTATACCTTTTTAGGGGTTTTAAGCAGTTTTTTAAAAAAAATTAACATTTTCAAGTGTTTAAGGGGGTTTTTCATAGTTTTTAGTTTTATTTTAGGGTCTTAGGGTTTTTTAGGTTTTTTAGGTATTCAGTGGTTTTTATCATTTTTAGTGTTTTTTTGGTTTTTTGGATATTTTTTGGTTTTTAGTATTTTTCAGTTTGTTAGGTTTATTTATGTGTTTTTAGGTTTTTATTATTTTCTTTGGTATCGTATTAGTGTTTAGTGTTTTTTCATTTTTTAGGTATTTTTAGGGGTTTTTATGCTTTTTGTATATTTAGGGTATTTTATTATTTTTGGTTTTTTAGGGTTTTTAGAGTTTTTTTGTTTTTTAATGGTGTTAAATTTTTTTAGTTTTTTAATTTTTTCATAATGGTTTTCCATTGATTTAGGGGTTTTTAAATTTTTATGGATTTTTTGCAATTGTTTAGGATTTTTAGGGATTTTTAGGGTTTTTAGGGATTTTGAGGGGTTTGAGGGGTTTTACTGTTTTGGGTTTTATTTTTTTAGGTTTTTATTCTTTTTGGGGGTTTTATGGTTTTTTGAGTTTTTTAGAGTTTTATTGGTCTTTAGAGTTTTTTAAACATTTTAGAAATTGAAGGTTTTTATCATTTTTAGTGGTTTTAAATTGATTTCAAGGTTTTTAAGGATCATAGGGTTTTTAATGGTTTTTTAGGTTTTTTATGGGTTTTAGGGTTTTTAACTACTTTAGGTTTTGTAGGGGTTTAAAGTGCATTTAGGTTTTTATGGTTTTATTATTTTTTTCTTCATTTTTAGGGTTCTTACGGTTTTTGAGATTTTTATGGTTTTTTTAGTTTTTTAATGGATTTTATGGTTGTTAGGGTTATTATGGTTTTTAGGGTTTTTAGGGTCTTTAGGGTTTTAGGTTTTTTAGGGTTTTAGTGTCTTTAGGTTTTTAGTGGTTTTAAGCGTTTTTAGGTTTTTATGTTTTCTTAGGGGTTTAGGATTTTAGGATTTTATACGTATTTAGGTATTTTTAGGGATTTTTTAGGATTCTTATTATTTTTAGAGTTTAACGTGAATTTGAGAGTTTCTGGGGTTATTTATGGGTTGTACGATTTTTATGATTTTTTGGGTTTTCAGGGTTTTCTTTGATTTTTAGTGTTTTGATGTTTTTTAGTGTTTTTTAATATGTTTAAGGGTTTGAATGTTTTTTAGAGTTTTTAGTTGGTTTTGTGGGTTTTAATGGTTTTTAGTCTTTTCTATGGTTTTTAGGGGTTTTAATAGTTTTAATGGTTTTAGGGTTTTTAGTGGTTTTAGGGTTTTTGTGTTTTTAGTGTTTTAGTGGTTTCTTTTTTTATGGGTTTTTAGAGTTTTAGTGAATTTGATAGTTTTTTAAGATTTTAGCATTTTTAGGGTTTTATGGGTTTTAAGTGTTTTAGGTTTTTAATGTTTTTCAGGTTTTTTGGGTTTTTTATGTTTTTAATGGTTTTTAGGGAATTTTTAGTATTTTATGGTTTTTTGGGAGTTTAGGGATTTTGATGGGTTTTTTAGGGTTTTTAGGATTTTTTAGGGTTTTGTCATTATTTAGGTTTAGGGATTCATGTGATTTTCTATTTTTAAATTTTTCATATGGGTTTTTTAATTTTTAGGAATTTTGAAGTATTTTTTCACAATTTTATGGTTTTTAGGGTTTTTATAGATTTTGAGGGTTTTAGGTTTTTTAGTATCTTTAGGGTTTTTGTGGGTTTTTTAGGGTTTTAGTGTTTTTAAGGAAAATTGAATGAGTATATAAAAAAAGAAAAATGAATTAAAGTATAAGAGGATCACCCAAAGGGCGAAGCTTCTGTCCCAAAGCCCAGAAATGACATCAAAGAAAGAAGTGAAACCCATTCCCATGCCGGCATTCTACACTCCACTCCCCCAATCCCCATGCAATCATTAGAAAACATCAAAGGCCAGCAGAACTCCCTAAAACTAAACAGACAGTGCCACGAACTAGTAAGCCCAAAGATGATAGAGCACGACAAGAAATCCTCATGAAATGTAAGAAAATATCCTGAAACCATTGAGAACACAAGAAGAACCTCCATTCCCATAACCACTAAACCCAGATCTCTCACCACTAAACTATGAGATCTCAGATTTTAGTCAACGCCCAACTCTCAGTAAAACCATCTCACCAGAAATACCAGCAGCCTGCTCCACACCAATAGTACACCCCACCAAGAAGCTACTCGCTCATCTCCAACATCACCAATGCACAACAGCAATCCACTCAACAAAAAACAGCACAAAAACCTCATTGCCAACAAAAGTGTCCAACCACTAGAAATGGACCCAAACCCATAACACCAGCAACCAAAACCTACCTGTGCCACTCATGAAGCACTCCCCATCAAGGAAATAGCCCAAACCACACCAATGGAACCAGTCAAAAGCTCCTACAGTAGTTCACATCCCCCAATAGAAACCAGGTTCAAACAGAAACTCAGTCAACAATAACACAAACTTTACCACCTCTTATTTGATAATATCCTCACAAGAATCCCCAACACAAGGCTATAACAAACTATCCCTCTTATTTTTACCTATCATCAACTCTCAGTTCCCCTCAATAACATCTCCTAGAATCTCCAACAACCCAAATCATCACCTAATTTCAGTAAAACCCCCAAATAGACACACCCCCTCCTAAAACCCACAATATCACCTAAGAACCTACTGTACCAACTCTAATAATCACACCAGCCACACACTAGCATCAGTACTTAGAGCCATAAAAAAAGTTTTGTGCTCCACATCATCATCACTCCCGACACCAAAGATCCACAACACCAACAACCAGCTTCAAACACCCAGCAGCTAGAATCCTCGCCCCTATATGTAGGTAGCCTCAAGACACCCCAGCACTAATATCACACCACACCATTGATGCTACAGGAATGGAAACCTTGTCTCACCAACATCACCAAACCAACTCATAGAAAGCATTCCACACTCCTCCATCTGATCCAGCTCCAGCCCATTCAAGAAACCTGCATCAACCTGCACCCCACCATAAATTATCACAACTATTAGAACTAGTACACCATACATCACCCAAAATAATGCATCTTGTATCTCCACAAAAACTCGTGAAAACTGAGGACCCCAATATACAAAATTAGCATAGAACACTAGCTAGGAAACCCTCCAAGACTAAAACCCCAATCCACACAACCAGTTCCAAATAATAAAAATGATTAGTTCAACAATGGCTTCAATCACCTGAGAAGAAGATATGAAAAACCAATCATGTAGACCAATGAGTGTTTCTAGCCTCCGAACTAAAGATTGAAATCGATGAACTAGGAAACACTAGATTATGGACCATCAACCTAAAAACTAAAAATAAGAGAGATTCCGACTGACAAACCCCCATTTTGTAAACTAAAGAACCACAAATTCCCTGATCTAATAGATAAGAAGACAAAGTCACACAAATCATGAACCCATTGCCGAAAAAAAATCTTACAAACACACATAGAACAACCACTATATAGTATGCTAGGAAACCACCACACTATCTAATGATTACCATTGAATTGTAATGTCAATGAACATGAAGTTCCAATGAATCTTCAGAAACACTATCAAAAAGTAACACTGATGAATGTCATCAAACTCAAATATATGAATAAGACACACCAGGCTGGTATTCCAACCCCCATGATATAAAATTAAGATGCCTCGGTCCCCATGAACATGAACCACAAACCCTCGACAGGATAAGAATCCATCACATGCGATAGTGTGGGGAAGAAGCCAGCACCAACACCAACATCATATTTTAATCGAGAACCTACATTACTACAAGGAACATTATTCACAAATCCCACACCAAGATGAAAAAAATCCATTGAACAAGGAAAGGCTTTGGCCTATGAATCCACCGCCAGCCACCGATGATCCAAAAACTGACCGACGAGTGAAAATAGAGAAATAGAGAAGCGATCCTTTGACCTGACATAGGAAAGAATCCCATTATTCCCACATGCTCATGAAAATCCATCTAGAAGGAGAACACATCCCAAAAACCAGAACCCCCAAAAAATCATCGGTGAATCTACCAAACCAGCCACCTCCACCCACAACGAAAGGAACAACAGTGGTCAATAAACCAACAGCTATCTAAAACCAACATTACCCCGACCAATGTGACAAAACCTGCATGAAACCAGGATCACTGACAGATCCACTAGCGATGATGAAGGAAAATAGTGAGAACCACCAGTGACTTCATACCATCCCCAAACCAAAACCATCTTGACCAAAAACCTCTATTGATGTGACCATTGAATAAACCTTCAATGAAGAAATGAACGTTGAAGCCACCATGAAAGATGGTTCAAAAACATTGTAGTTAATCCAACAAAGAAATAGTTCTCCTATAAGTGATGAGATATAAAATGATAGATCTTTGGGTTTTTATGGGTTCTTTTAAGTAAGTAGGGTTTTGGGATTTTTTATAGTTTTTTAACGTTTTTTGGGGTTTAAATGCATTTTATAATTTATAGTTATTTTAAGTATTTTAGAGGTTTTTATGATTTCTAAATTTTTTAAGGGGTTTTTTTGTTTTTGAGGATTTTTAGAGGTTTTATGGACTTTTATTGGTTTTAGGGTTTTTAGAATTTCAAGGTTTTTAGGGTTTTTAAGTGATTTTAGGTTTTTGAGGTTTTCTTAGGGTTTGTTTGGATTTTTAGGGGTTTTTATTGTTTTATGTAATTTTTGGGATTTTTTAGGATTTTATGGATTTATTTTTTCAGATTTTAGGGATTTTGAGGGGTTTTAGGGGTTTTTATGTTTTTAGGGGGTTTAGGGTTTTTTTATTTTAGGGTTTTTATGGGGTTTATATGTTTTTAGGTTTTTAAGTTTTTCTTTTGGATTTTATGTTTTTAATTAATTTATAGCATATTTTAGGATTTTTACTATTTTAGGTTTTTAAGGACTTTGAGGGTTTTTTAGGGTTTAGAGTTTTTTAGGATTTCAGGGGATTTAAGTGTTTTATGGTTTTTAAGGTTTTATTTTGGTTTTTAGGGTTTTTCGTTTTTTTACATGTTTAGGGATTGTTATGGATTTCTTCAAATTTTTATTGTTTTTGCAGGGCAACGGTATATAATAGATTAGGAGGAGATGAATTAAAAATAGAATCACCCTAGGTTGAAATTAAGGTTGACCCAAGAAATAAAGGATCAAGGACCAACCAAACACCAATGCACAAAGGGTGGTACCCAAAACGACCAAGCGACCAAACATGCACCACCATGATGACAGTGCAATAACATACCCACCATGGCAGTAAAGAAAAACTACCAATACCTTATCCCAAAAAAAAATAAACCTAAAAGAATCTGTCAACAACTAATACCCCAACCAATTCCACCAGTCACCCATCATGTGAATAAAAGCTAGTAAGAACACCAAACCATATCTAATAACACATGAAAAATTCATATGAGCCCCCCCCCCCCCCCCCCCGAACCACTAGAAGGAATCATGATGGAGTCAAGTGAAAAACCAGCAAGCACTATAAGATACAGAACAAATAATTCCTTTTGATGGACCTAAGCATAAAAAATAACACACAAACAGACATACATGTATGCACGCGCCACCAACCATATAAATGAACGCATGAAAAAACGAATGCACACATGCACACCCAAAAAACCAGTATCACAAACCACCATCACCCTCACCCTATCCAACACCACCAATACGGAAAGCACCTCCGCATTCACCAGCCCCCCATCCATATCACTAGCACCCAGCATCCCAACCCTCCCATCCAAACCCTTGAAGCATGCACAACCCAACCCTTCCAGCAGCACACCAGCACCAAACACTTCCCAACACTCCATCCACATCTTCTTTAGACATGACCGCCCTTCCACATAGCAAACAGAATAAATTAAACCCTTCACCACTCGAGTACCCCAGCAACCTACCTCGTCCCATCACCATCACATCCCACTAAGCGAACCAACAACCAACTTGTATCACACCAAAAAAACCAACCCCATTCCCTCCAAAATCCAATAAGACCATGAAATCCCATAACCAAAAGAATATTTTTGTTATGGTTTTTAGGGTTTTTATGGATTTTGAGGGGTTTTGGGTTTTTTATGGTTATTTAGGTTATTATGATTTTGTAAATTTTTTAGGGTTTTTAATGTATTCTTGAGCTTTTAAAGTGTTTATGGTTATAAATGGTTTTTATATTCTTTTGTGGTTTTTAGGGTTTTATAGGATTTTATGGTCTTTTTGGTTTTTAGGTATTTAATGGTTTTTTGGGTTTTTAGGGTTTCTTGTGGTTTTTATGATTTTTATCATTTTTTAGGTTATAAGGGGTTTTAAGAGATTTTAGTTTTTTAGGATTTCTTAGGGGTTTTCAAGTTTTTTATGGTTTCTTTATGTTTTTTTTATTTTTAGGTCTTTTTTAATATTTTATAGTTTTTATGGATTTTGAGGGTTTTTAATTTTTATAGAGTTTTTATGGTTTTTTTATTTTTAGTGAGTTTTTGTGATTTTTATGGTTGAATGGTTTTTTAGAGTTATTTAATTTTTTTTGGGGGGGGGGGGTTAAAGGGTTATTATATATTTTAGTGGTTTTAGGGTTTTATAGATTTTGAGTTCCTTTTATGGTTTTTAGTGAATTTAGATTATTGGGAGTTTTTATGTTTTTTAGGGTTTTTAGTATTTATTAGGTTTTGTTGGAGCTTTTAACTATTTATAGTTTTTATGGTTTTCATAGGTTATTTTATGCTTTTTTGGATTTTTATTTTTTTGTGGCTTTTAGATATGTTTAGTATTTATGGATTTTAATGAATTTAAAGGGTTTTATGGTTTTTAGAGTTTAAAACATTTGTAGTGTTTTTGGGGTTTTATTTTTTTTTACATTTTTAAGATTTTCTTAGGGGTTCTCTTGGTTTTTAGGATATTTTACCTTTTTCTGGATTTTATGGATTTTATAGGGTATTTATGGTTTTTAAGGTTTTTAAGTATTTTTAGGATTTCAATGTTGTTTTTTCGTTTTTTCGTTTTTTAGGTTTTTTAGAATTTTAATGATTTTTTAGAGTTTTTATAACATTATCAGGGGTTTAATGGGTTTTATAGTTTTTAATTGTTTTTAGGGTTTTAAGATTTTTTATGTTTTTTGGGGATTTTATGGTTTTTATGGTTTTAGGTTTTTTATTGTTTTTATGTTTCTAGGGGTTATAATTTTTTTTAGTTTTTTACGGGTTTCATAAGGGTATTCAGGGTTTTTAGGGTTTTTATTTTTTTTGTATTTTTAGGAAATTTTTATGGTTTTTATGGTATTTTATTTTTAAAGAGATTTTATGGGTTTTAGGGTATTTAGGGATTTATGGTTTTTGTGTTTTAGTGATTTTTTTGTGTTTATATTGTTTTTAGAGTTTTTTATTGTTTTAGGGGTATAAATAGTAATTATATTTTTAGTGTTTTTAGTGTTTTTATGAGTTTTAAGATTTTTATGGGTTTTTAGTTTTTATGGGTTTTGGGGCGTTTTTTGAGTTTTAGCATTTTTATGTATTTAGGGGTTTTAAGAGTTCTCAGGGTTTTAATGCATTCTTAATTTTTTTTGTTTTTTATTTTTTTTAGGATTTCTATGTTTTTAGGGTGTTTATAGAATTTTATGGTTTTTAGGGGTTTCTATGGTTTTTATGTTTTTATGGTTTTTTGGATTTCTAGAGGCGTTTTTAGTTTTTTGGGGTTTTGAAGTTTGTTAGTAATTTTTAATGATTTTAGTTGTTCAATTTTTTAGATATTATAGTGTTTTTTAGAGATTTTATGGTTTTTAAGGTGTTTAGGGGTTTTATGGTTTTTGGGGTTTTTAGGTTTTTTTAATCATTTCTTAGGATTTTACGGTGTTATATGTGTTTTTAATTTTTTGATATTTTCACGAGGGTATTTTAGGGGTTCTTAATTTTTTTATTTTTTTACTAATTTGTAAGGTTTTTTATAATTTTTATGTATTTTAGTGCTTTTAGGTATTTTGAGTGATTTTTAGGGTTTTATGGTTTTTATGGGGTGGTAGTATTTATTGAGTTTTTCATGGGTTGTAATGTTTTTTAGATTTTTTAACGTTTTTAGGTGTTTAAATGGTTTTTAAAGTTTTTATTGGTTTTAGGGTTTTTTATTTTTTTAAGGGTTTTTGGAGGTTTTATGGTTCTTAGGGGGTGTTTTAGTATTTTAATGTTTTTTTAGGGTTTTTAGGTTTTTAGGGGTTTTATGTGTTTTTGGGTTTTATGGTTTTCCTCCGGGGTTTTAGGGTTTTTATGTATCTTTATGTTATTAGGGATTTTTAGGGAGTTTTAGAAATTTATAGTTTCTATGTTGTTTAGGGATTTGAATGGGTTTTTAGTGTTTTTAGGGTTATTATAGTTTTTATGGTTTGTAACGATTTTTATGTATATTTTATTTTTTATAGTTTATTAATATTTTTGGAAAATATTAATGTTTTGGGGGTTTTAATGGGATTTCAATATTTTTAGTGGGAGTTATGGATTTTATGGGTTTTTTTGGTTTTTATGGTTTGAGGGGGTTTGATGATTTTTAGGGGGATTTTAGGGTTTTTATCGTTTAATAGTTTTTTATGGTATTTAATTATTTTTTGGGTTTTTGAATTTTTTTCCTTTTGAATTTTTAGGGTTATGAGTGTTTCTTATGTTTTTAGGTATTTTTAGGTATTTTAGTAATTTTATGGTTTTTATGTTTTTTACGGATTATGAGGGGTTTTAGGACTTTTTTATAGTTTTTAGGGTTTTATCATTTTTAGGTTTTTAGGGGTTTTAAGTTTTTTAGGTTTTTAATGTTTTATTTTGGGATTTTTGTGTTTTTAGTGGTCTTTACGTTTTTTGGATTTTTAGTTCTTTTTTGAATTTTTAGGTTTTTGGGTTTTTAGTGATTTTGAGTGGTTTTATGGTTCTTAGGGTTTTTAGATTTTTTATTGTTTTTTATGGTTTTTAGTTATTTTTGAATTTTTTAGGGTTTTATGTTTTATTATATTTTTTCACAATTTTAGGGTTTTTTTATTTTTATTGGTTTTTATGGTCTTTAGGGTTTTATTGGTTTTAGGATATTAATTCTTTTTGGGTTTTTATGTTTTTAGGGGTTTTATGGGTTTTTAGGGGTTTAAGATTTTATGTTTTATAAGGTTTTTAATAGTTTTTTGGTTTTTAAGGTGTTCTATAGGTTTTAGTATTTTTTTACCTTTTTTGGGATTTTTATTGAATATTTAGGGTTTTTATGGATTTTACGGTTTTTAGGTATTTTGAGGACATTTAGGGTTTTTAGGTTTTTTAGGGTTTTTATAGTTTTTTGAGTTTTTAGGGGGGGGGGGGTTTAAGGTATTAATGGTTTTTATAGTTTTCAACATATTTAGTTAAAAGTGTTTTTAGAGTGTTTAGTGGTTTTTGGAGGTTTTTGTTGGTTTTATGGTTTTTAAGGTTTATGTTGGTTTTTATAGTTTTAGGCGTTTTATGGGGTTTTATCATTTTTAGGTGATTTAAATGCCTTTAGGTCTCTAAGGTTTTCTTATATTTTTTTAAGGTTATAAGGGTTTTTTTATGTATTATGGATTTTTGAGTATTTTTTTTGAATTTTTTTTGTTTTTTAGTGTTTTAGATATTTTGATGAGTTTTTGGGTTTTCCATCTTTTATGGGTTTTTGGGGTTTTAGGGTTTTTTGAGTTTTTTAGTGTTTTGACGGGTTTTTAGTGTTTTAATGTTTTTATTAGTTTAATGGGATTTTTCATTTTAGAAATTTTTTAGGATTTTTATGAGGTTTTGGGGTTTCTATGGTTTTTTCAGGGATTATGGTTTTTATGGGTTTTAGGGTTATCATGGTTTTAACCATTTTTATGTTTTTTGGTGGTTTTAAGTGTTCCTAGATTTTTAAAGTTTTCTTAGGGTTTTTCTTAGGTTTTTAGGGTTTTTTATGTTTTTAAGGTTTTTTACGACCTTTTAGTATTTTTATGATTTTTATGGCCTTCTAGGGATCATGACGTTTTTAGGGGTTTTATGGTTTTTTTGTGTTTTTATTGTTTTTTTGGGTTTTAGGGTTCTTTTCTAGGAAAATAGAACAAACATTTAAGGAAAAAAGGAATTGATGTACAATACGATCACCTAAAGGGTGAAATACTTGGCCTGAAGGCTACAAATGAAAGAAAACAAGGAAGCAAAACCCTGGCCCAAGCATTCATTCCACACACCCCCTCGCTTGTCCACATGTAGGCATCTACAAAAAAGAATGTCTAGTAGAACTCATGGCCACCAAAAAGAAAGTGGTACCAACCAGCAAGCCCAAAGTATCCAGATCACATCAAGACAACCAAGATAATAATCCAAATCCACCAGGAAAACTAACAGAACCCTCCAACCCCATCCCCACTAATCCTTGAGATCTCACCACTATACCTCGGTATCTCAAATTTTAATCAACACCCAACCCACTAAAGAACCACCTCACCAACAATAGAATTAGATTTCTCCACACCAAAAGCACTCCCCTCCCCCAAGCAGCATCCCACTCAACTCCAACATCACGAGCCAAATGCACCTATACGAGAGAACCCCCTACAAAAACCAGTTCTCTTGTAGAAATTTGTTTAATTGAAACAACATCAACACCTCCAAGACAAATACAATGTCTAGACACCATAAATAGGCCCAATCCAACAACACTAACCACCAGAACCATCCTTCTCCACTCCCTCAACACACCACATCAAAGCAACATCCCTCACTACTCCAAAAAAATAGCCAAGAGACCCCACACCATCTCACAAACCCCAAAACAATCCAAGCTCCAGTAGCAATATAGTCTACAAAATACAACCTCAAAAACCACCTATCTAACACTATCCACACCTAAAACCATTATAACTGATGAGAACCAACCAAAAATCTTTGTTTTCCCACCCAGTATCTCCCAACACCCATCAAAAACATGTCCTAGTATCTCAAAACCCCCAAATAAACACCCAATATCATGAAAAACCCTAAACATCTGCATCACCTTTTAACACCTATGACATCATCCATCACCCCACAACACTCGATATAAATGGAACAGTAACCTTGAACCTACATCAGGACTCACAATCAGCAACAGAAACCATAGCCACCCGCTTCACACTAGCATCCTACCAACACCGAAGAGGCACAACACTAACACCCACCTTCCAACTCTTAGAAGCCTGAGCCCTCACCCCCAAAATATGGAAATCTCAAGAAACCCTAGCTCTAGAATCATACAATGACCTCAAAACCAACAACAAAGACATCTCATAGCAATAGAATCTCCAAACAAACTCCCAACAACCAGTCTACACCCCTCCATCTAAGACAGATCCAACCCATGCAAGCAACCAACAACAACCCCCACCCCACCATAAAGGGTCACCTCAAAATGAACAAGGACCCAATACATCACCTAGTAAAATACAACCTAAAAATCCACAATAACACATGAAAACCAAGGATAACACCATGTAGATGTAGTAGGGAACATCAACCAAGAAATCGTCTAAGAGTGAAGCTGTCATGACCCATCCCTCGGGGCCCGTGCCGTGACTACCCCTAGCCCGCCTTCCATAGGCCAGTGGCTAGGGACTAGCACCAAAGGTGTAAATCCCTAAGCTGGGAAGGAATTTCCTTTATAATGTGTAAAAACACACAAAAGAGTACGAGCTGGAAGTAAAAAACTAAGAAAAACTGTATACAAAGGAGTGATGAAAAGTAATAAGGGGTCGAAAATAGAAGCCCAACAGGAACGTACAAGTACAAATGAAAAAAAGTACAACTGAAGAAAAGATGGAAAGATTCTCCTAGATCATCCACCATGGATCCTACCTAAAGGGTAGGTACAAATAACCTCCTCAGCACTCCACGTCCATCAGTTTCCTCCATGTGCCGACTCCTCGTGAGGTCTACCTCCGAGTATCGTCCAGTCCTGCTACTCTAATCCTCAGTCAACATTGTTTGTTGTCTACAACCAACACAATGAGGAGCGATCACAGATCTTGTAGAGGTGAGTATAATGATACTCAGTAGGGACCCTGAGACCCTCAAGGTCTCACAAAATCCAACAAGGATAAACCACAATGTATGAAATCAACAGATAACCCCACTTAGGTATATGACCATACATATAACTAAGTTATCAAATAATCCATCTCAATCATGAGTTAAACACAAAATTTACTAACTCATCTCAACCAGGATTTTATTCTATGGATAGTATCAATATGAACCCTCGGATGCTGGAGAACTCCTCCTCTTTCGAGTACAGTGGGCATGCCGCGTCACACAAAGGTGCTTCCCTCAAACATGGACTCATGAGGTACTCCTCCTGTCGTGTACTGTGGATCTTTCACGCTCACACAGAGGTGCTCCCCACTGTGGTTCTGCTGCGCTCACACAGAGGCGCTCCCCCTCGTAGCCTGTTGAGGTACTCCACTTGTCGAGTATCGTGGGTCTGTCGTCCTCACACAGATGTGCTCACCACCATGGGTCTGTCAGGACACCAAGGTGCTTCCCACTAGGCTAGTCGAATCACTCTAAGTCGAATCGGTCAGTAGTCATCAAGTCTCAGCCAGCTACTAGGTTCCCGCACAAATTCCAGCTCGTCTCTGGAATATATGATCCACAAGCTACTGGTCAATACGCCAACTGTCACAAAGTCCTACGTAGAAGTATCTCAATGGTCCAACACGTCAGTGAGGTCTCAACTCAACAGACAACACGTCAATCGGATGCCTGGTCTGTGAGTTATTAGCTTTTTAGTCCTGGGGGACCGGTTGGATTTGTGTATGATCCAACCTGACCAAAACTCAACTAAACCTCAAACTCCGGTGGGGTATACTCAAATTTACTATCACGCTTCACGAAAGACAATTCCACTGATGGTTCATTAAACCAACGTCTGGTGCCAAAGATATGGCCAAAGAAATTATAGGGGGTCGGTAGTGGGCCCGGGTCCGGTCCGACCCATTCTAGGTTGACCCAGTCAGACCTGCTGGGTCGGAATCGGCCCGTTGGGCGGGTAATCCCGCTAGGTTCGGCTAGGTCTGGTAGTCCCAACCCAGCGGACTATGGGGGTGGTTCGGCCCAGAGGTCTCCGCGTGTGCAGCTTGTCCTGGAGGTCAGGGCCAGTTCGGTTAGTTCCACAAGGGGCGCGGCTTAGCGGCTCAGGCCGGGAGGTCGCAGTACTACAAAAACGGGCAATAACAGCACTAAAATCGGGCTTTTACAACGCTAGAAAAGCACTGTAATGCTCAGCGCTGATAAAGGGGGGGTCCTTTAACAGCGCTTTTTTAGCGCTGTTAACTGTCACCTTTAACAGAGCTAAAAAAGCGCTGTTAAATGTCACCTTTAATGGCGCTAAAAAAGCGCTGTTAAAGGAAACCTTTAACAGCGCTAAAAAGTGCTGTTATATTTTGCCTTTAACAGCGCTTTTTTAGCGCTGCTAAATGTCGCCTTTAACAGCGCTAAAAAAGCGCTGTTAAATCCCTGCCTGCTGCTAATAAAAAACCTGCACTAGTACATCCAACCAAGCAGAACTGCACAAAAACCAGTATATCAACCACAGACCTGCACAAAAACCAGTATATCAACCACAAGCATGTCATCAACCGATCACAACCCAACCAAACAGTGTTCTTACCATGAGTTAGATACCATCTACCCAGAAACCAAAACTACCTCATTACATAGTATCACAAAATATTCCTACACAACTCAGAAGATAAATACTAGAACATTCCACTATGCATTTTTTCTCCTTGGATTTCCACTTGGTTTTGACAAATTGTGCAGAGCCCGTGCTCCTTGAATCATTCTGCAATACATAAAAAGGATATCCTAACTCTCCCAACCATCACCCTTAGTAATTATGTATATTAATACAAAAAAGGTAACATATCATAAATTGGGGGACTGTAATGAGACATCAAGATTAACATTCTATATATAGGATCGATGTCTAGTAGGATTGGTTGCGTTGATACATGACTCTACCTGGACCTCAAAAATAGATATATGATCTCACTCCAGGACTTTCAGAGAGACTCCAACTATGTCTAGGACGTCCTGCTGAAGCGATCGTACTACCGTAAGTCGGAAAAGATACCAAAACCATCCTAGGAAGGATCATGGGAGCCAACCCTAAAGAAATATGTCCTTGATATAGTGTTCAAAGAGATCAATCATGGTACATAAAATTATGTGTCATTTAAAGGGTCACATGCCTTGTCTCTTTACCCTGGGTAACTCCAATGTTCAGCTGCCTGTGTGAATATACATGTCATATCAATAGCAAATTACATGGCATGTTAAAAAACATATACGTGTTACCCTTTGATCTTGTGTCATCTTATGCACCCTTGCCCTATGTTAGTACATGACGTCGATCTCGTGTGATTCTTCCTGTGTATCTGTACAAGGGATAAACTGCGTAGCTGGCTCATTAAAGACGTGTAGTGGGATATATTCCATGTAGGGAAGCCATGTCATCCACCCCATGTTTTTGTATCTCAAAAATTCATGCCATGTCTTGGGGGAGGGTCTACACTACATGTGAGGTGGATATCTCAGTTGTTGATTTCACTTAAAAATAAGTCCATTTTGAACAAAACAGAGGCACTTTGAGTGGTGTCGACCACACCGTGCCTCGGATTGAGTCGGGGTTGACTCATACACATCATGTTTGACCCATGGATCATTGTCCTTAAGTTTCAATAGAATCCGAATGCGTTTGGTCAGTTTCCCGTATGTCAGTTGTTGATTTCTCACTTAAAATTAAGTCCATTTTTAACAAAAACAGAGGCACTTTCAGTGGTGTTGGCCACACCGGGCCTCGGATTGAGGCGGGGTTGACTTTTACATGTCACATTTGACCAATGTATCGTTGTTCTAAAGTTTCAACAGAATCCGAATGCGTTTGGTTGGTTTGTCGTATGTTAGTTGTTGATTTCACTTAAAATTAAGTCCATTTTTAACAAAAACAGAGGCACTTTGAGTGGTGTCGGCCACACCGGGCCTCGGATTGAGGCGGGGTTGACTCGTACACGTCACATTTGACTCAGGGATCGTTGTTCTTATGTTTCAATAGAAATCGGATGTGTTTGGTCAGTTTGGTGTATGTATGTAAAATATTGTCCATTTTAAACAAAATACATACACTTGGAGTGATACCAGCCACACCGCGTCTCGGATTGAAGCAGGTTTGACTCTTACACGTCACATATGACCCATGGATCATTGAACTAATGTGTTAACACAATCCTAAGGTGTTTGGTCAGTTTCCCGTATGTCAGTTGTTGATTTCACTTAAAAATAAATCCATTTTGAACAAAATAGAGGCACTTTGAGTGGTGTCGGCCACACCGGGCCTCAGATTGAGTCGGGGTTGACTCTTACACGTCAAATTTGACCCATGGATCATTTCCCTTAAGTTTCAACAGAATCCAAATGTGTTTGGTCGGTTTGCCGCATGTCAGTTGTTGATTTAACTTAAAAATAAGTCCATTTTGAACAAAAGAGAGGCACTGTGAGTGGTGTCGGCCACACCGGGCCTCGGATTGATGCGGTGTTGAATCGTACACGTCACACATGAGTCATTGATCGTTGTGAAAAAGTATCAACACAATAAGAAGCCGTTAGATCGGTTTGGCGTATGTACGTAAAATATTGTCCATTTTAAACTAAATACATACACATGGAGTGATACCGGTCATACCGCGCCTCTGATTGAGGAGGGGTTGACTCGTACACGTCACATTTGACCCATGGATCATTTTCCTTAAGTTTCAATAGAATCCCAATGCGTTTGGTCGGTTTGTCGTATGTCAGTTGTTGATTTCACTTAAAATTAAGTCCATTTTTAACAAAACAGTGACACTGTGAGTGGTGTCGGCCACACCGGGCCTCAGATTGATGCGGTGTTGAATCGTACACGTCACACATGAGTCATTTATTGTTGTGAAAAAGTATCAACGCAATCAGAAGCCGTTAGATCGGTTTGGCATATGTACGTAAAATATTGTCCATTTTAAACTAAATACATACACTTGGAGTGATACCGGTCACACCGCACCTCTGATTGAGGCGGGGTTGAATCTTACACGTCACATTTGACCCATGGATAGTTTTCCTTATGTTTCAATAGAATCCCAATGTGTTTGGTCGGTTTTTCGTATGTCAGTTGTTGATTTCACTTAAAATTAAGTCCATTTTTAACAAAATAGTGACACTGTGAGTGGTGTCGGCCACACCGGGCCTCAGATTGATGCGGTGTTGAATCGTACACGTCACACATGAGTCATTGATCATTGTGAAAAAGTATCAATGCAATCAGAAGACGTTAGATCAGTTTGGCATATGTACGTAAAATATTGTCCATTTTAAACTAAATACATACACTTGGAGTGATACCGGTCACACCGCGTCTTGGATTGAGGCGGGGTTGAGTCGTACACGTCACATATAACCCATGAATCGTTCTCCTAAAGTGTCAACACAATCCGAAGGTGTTTGGTTGGTTTCCCGTATGTCAGTTGTTGATTTCTCACTTAAAAATAAGTCCATTTTGAACAAAACAGAGGCACTTGGAGTTGTGTCAGCCACAACAGGCCTCAGATTGAGGCGGGGTTGACTCGTACACGTCACATTTGAAGGTGAGTATGCATACATGATAGTTGACCTTTTTAGAGAAGGGTTTCTGGAAGAGTATAAAAGACATGAAGCAATGAAGATCATTAGAGTGTTGGAGCAAATGTGGTTGCTACAAACAATGTGGAAATCGGCTTGTGCAAAGCGACCTAAGTTAAAACTTGCAGGTATTGTACTCTATTTTTTTCTGGAAGGTTTCAGTTTAAATGCATTTTGGAATGATCATTGCTAGCCATTGTCTTTTAGGTTTTTTTGACAGCCGAGGGGAAAGGGTGGGGTCTGAAGACATTGTAGGATATGTCGAAGGGTGATTTTGTGTGTGAATATGTTGGAGAAATGTTAACTCCCGCAGTTCTGAAAAGAGTCACTATTTAAAAGAAAGTCACAAGTTTAGATACATCTCAAGATGATCAGTTTAAAGACATTTTGAGGGACACTACTAAAGACATGCTCAGATATGCACACATCCCCCACTTTTAGATCGTTGTCTACTACAATGATCTTCCAAACAGGATATGCATTAGAACGCTCATGATACATAGAGAAATTCACTGGCCACCTTCGAGAATGATCTGAAGCACAAACAATGACAGCATTATGTTTTTCCTTGAAAATTCTCTTGGCGAACTAGAATGGCAACTCACTCTTGTGATTTTGCGTCTCTACTTTTCACTTCATGTGTGCAGCTACTGCCATTCCAGTTCGCCAAGATAATTTTCAAGGAAAAACATAATGATGTCATTGTTTGGGCTTCAGATCATTCTCAAAGTTGGGCAGTGAATTGCTCTATGTATCATGAGCGTTCTAATGGGTATCTTGGTTGAAAGATCATTGTAGTAGACAACTTTCTAAAAGTGGGGGATGTGTGCATATCTGAGCATGTCTTTAGTAGTGTCCCTCAAAATGTCTTTAAACTGACCATCTTGAGATGTATCTAAACTCATGACTTTCTTTTAAAAAGTGACTCTTTTCAGAACTGCGGGAGTTAACATTTCTCCAACATATTCACACACAAAATCACCCTTCGACATATCCTCCAATGTCTGCAGACCACACCCTTTCCCCTCGGCTGTCAAAAAAACCTAAAAGACAATGGCTAGAAATGATCATTCCAAAATGCATTTAAACTGATACCTTCCAGAAAAAAATAGAGTACAATACCTGCAAGTTGTAACTTAGGTCGCTTTGCACAAGCCGATTTCCACATTGATTGTAGAAACCACATTTGCTCCAACACTCTAATGATCTTCATTGCTTCATGTCTTTTATAATCTTCCAGAAACTCTTCTCTAAGAAGGTCAACTATCGTGTATGCATACTCACCTTCAAATGTGACGTGTATGAGTCAACCTCGCCTCAATCTGAGGCCTGTTGTGGCTGACACAACTCTAAGTGCCTCTGTTTTGTTCAAAATGGACTTATTTTTAAGTGAGAAATCAACAACTGACATACGGGAAACCGACCAAACGCCTTCGGATTGTGTTGACATTTTAGGAAAACGATTCATGGGTCATATGTGATGTGTACGATTCAACCCCGCCTCAATCTGAGACGCGGTGTGACCGGTATCACTCCAAGTGTATGTAATTTGTTTAAAAGGGACAATATTTTACGTACACACGCCAAACCGATCTAACGGCTTATGGTTGTGTTGATACTTTTACACAACGATCCATGACTCATGTGTGAAGTGTACGAGTCAACCCCACATCAATCCGAAGCCCGATGTGGCTGACACCACTCACAGTGTCTATGTTTTGTTAGAAATGGACTTAATTTTAAGTGAAATCAAGAACTGACATACGGCAAACCGACCAAACGCATTCGTATTCTGCTGAAACTTAAAGACAACAAAGATATGCATTAGAACGCTCATGATACATAGATTAATTCACTGTCCACCTTCGAGAATGATCTGAATCCCAAACCATGACAGCATTATGTTTTTCCTTGATAATTCTCTTAGCGAAGTGGAATGGAAATAGCTGCACACATGAAGAGACAAGTAGAGACGCAAAATCACAAGAGTGAGTTGCCATTCCAGTTCGCCAATAGAATTTTCAAGGAAAAACATAATGATGTCATGGTTTGTGCTTCAGATCATTCTCGAAGGTGGCCAGTGAATTGATCTATGTATCATGAGCGTTGTAATGCATATCTTGTTTGGAATATCATTGTAGTAGACAATGATATAAAAGTGGGGAATGTGTGCATATATGAGAATTTCTTTAGTAGTGTCCCTCAAAATGTCTTTAAACTGACCATCTCGAGATGTATCTAAATTTGTGACTTTCTTTTAAATAGTGACTCTTTTTAGAACTGCGTGATATGAAGGTATTTTGGAGATTTTACTGGTTCATGCATGATATGAAGGTATTTTGGAGATTTTACTGGTTTTTTTGTCCAATGGCCAAAGAAATGTAGTCCATCATTCTTGCATGTTACTCGTACACGTCACCAAGGACCCGTGGATCGTTCTCCTAAAGGATGAAGGCAATCCGGATGCGTCTGGTCAGATTTACGTAGGTCAGTTGTTGTTTCCAATTAAAGTGGTTTCCATTTTAAACAAGAGAGCGACCCTTTGGGTGGTAGTGGTCACACCGTTCCTCGGATTGAGGCAGGGTTGACTCATACACATCACCAAGGACCCGTGGATCCTTCTCCTAAAGGATGAAGGCAATCCGGATGCGACTGGTCAGATTTACGTAGGTCAGTTGTTGTTTCCAATTAAAGTGGTGTCCATTTTAAACAAGAGAGCGACTCTTTGGGTGGTAGCAGTCACACCGTGCCTCAGATTGAGGCAGGGTTGACTCGTACACGTCACCAAGGACCTGTGGATCGTTCTCCTAAAGAATGAGGGCAATCCGGATGCGTCCGGTCATATTTCCATAGGTCAGTTGTTGTTTCCAATTAAAGTGGTGTCCATTTTAAACAAGAGAGCGACCCTTTGGGTGGTAGCGGTCACACCGTGCCTCGGATTGAGGCGGAGTTGACTCGTACATGTCACCAAGGACCTGTGGATCGTTCTCCTAAAGGATGAAGGCAATCCGGATGCGTCTGGTCGGATTTCCATAGGTCAGTTGTTGTTTTCAATTAAAGTGGTGTCCATTTTAAACAAGAGAGCGACCCTTTGGGTGGTAGCGGTCACACCGTGCCTCGGATTGAGGCGGAGTTGACTCGTACACGTCACCAAGGACCCGTGGATCGTTCTCCTAAAGGATGAAGGCAATCCAGATGCATCTGGTCAGATTTCCATAGGTCAGTTGTTGTTTTCAATTAAAGTGGTGTCCATTTTAAACAAGAGAGCGACCATTTTAGTGGTTCAACATTCTTGCATGTTGCTGGTGCATATCATCTGTTAAAATGGAAAAATGACTCATTGGAGAAAGAATGTTTTATTTAATAACAATTACAATTTTGCTATGAACATTTACATACAACAATATTTCATCTTCTGATCCCCTTAACCCCTCTCAAAAATGACCACCAATTGTACATGTCCCCAAGTCAGATCTTCATTGTATTTGTGTACAATCTGTCATCAGGTATGCGGCCCACTCATTTCTGAACACATCTATATCGTCTTGTGAGTATGAGGATTTTCGGCAGTCATAGTAGTACTGCAAAATAAAAAAAATAAAGAATTAATAAATAACTTAAACGAACTAGTAGTTGTTTTTGAAAATACCTCTTTAGGGATGCTAGTTTGCTGATGAAAAACGATCTCTTTCATAAATTTACAAACATAATAACTGCAATCATTATCGTTTGTTTGTTTTGGACACTGCAAAAAAATTGATCATTAGGAGAATAAATAACTTGTGTTGAGATGTGTTTGGATAGTGAAATTTTATTATATATACCCTGATATTTGTCCATACGTAGTACTTGCTCGCCTCCCTATGCTTAACCCCTGTCCTCATTCCTTTTTTTAGACGATATTGACACACAACCCTATCATAACAGAATCCTTAGTAAAAGATAATAAAAATTATATTACATGATGTTTATACCTAAAACGTAAGATGTAGTGTCTTATAGATTCACAAACTCCATCATGTATGTTCGGTTTGATGGATATCCTAGCTTTGAATCCAGAAAATAAATCTTCGGAGTATCCAAGTTCACCGCAATTAGCAACCAATGTTGCCTAAAAATACAAAAAGGAATAAGTAATAAAAAAAGTGAAAATATAATTGATATTCTTTAATCGTAGAGTATTACCCCTGCATGGTTGGTATTAGGAAAAGTCTGTCATCTGTAATCTTGCGTTCAAATGTTTTCAGCAAGTCGTTCACTATTGCATCCCTTTTTGATGACTCTATTTTTGTTTGGTGTGTTGATGTGATATGAGGACTAACCAGTCCAAATCTTCGCTCATGGGAAAACCCCTTCAACTGTTTTTCATAAATGCGTCTGTCAACAATATAAAATGCATTTAGTTATAATTTGCACATTAGATCAGCTTTTAGAAAATCAATTCATGGAAACATACCTCATATATACATTTACAACAGTGACGCCTAACCAACCGTTTTCAAGGATTTCATTTACATTTTCAGCAGCAACGAAATCTTGACTTTCCCTTCATTGTGGTCTCCTATAACATACAAAACATCATCTGCATTGGGACCACTCCGAATTGATTGTGACGTACCACTAAAAGGATCGTCCTCAACTGAATTTTCATCGGAACCCTCAATAGTTTTGGACAATAACAGAAAAATCGACCACTTTCGGTTTGCGGGATCTGGAACATAAAAAACTTGTACCACTTGTGATGCCATTATAAACTGTTCGTCTTTGTACCCTTCTTTACTAAAATCAACTTTCACAAATCCCCATTAATCTATTTTAACACCACTATTGTTATCAATCCATTTGCATTGAAAATCGGCAATTGAAATGTCGTATAATCCAACTCCCATATTAGTTTGATAATGCCAAAGTATGACATATTTGCATAAATTGGATTTTTATCCTTACTACCAGAAACATGCATCGCTTCAGCCACTAGTGTAACTCCACTATTTTTCATGGTACTCTCTTCATCATGTTCATCCGTATAGAATGTATAACCATTAATTACATACCCACTGTAAGATAATACATACACACTTGGTCCAGCGGATAGCCATCGAAGTCGTTCTGAAATTGAATTCGGATTTTCATCCAACTGCTTAAAAATATGGTCCTGAAACCATCCTATAAACTGGTGATTATGTGTATTTGCTAACAATGTTTCAGCCCTCGATGGATTCAACTGCCTAAGAATTTCTTTGTGAGTTTCAATATATGGAGAAACCTCCCAAATTTTATGCAAAACATAAAGATGAGCCTGCTCCCGATCTGTAATACTGATTGTTACAACTTCTCTTCCAGAAATTCCCCCACCCTCAATGCGTCCAGTGTGACGAGATTTCGGGAGGCCAATGCTTTCCACATCAGATAGGTATTCAATAAAAAATTCAATGGCTTCCTCAAAAATATATCACTCCACTATGCAACCCTCTGGAAGACTTCAATTTTTGACATATCCTTTCAAAATCTTCATATACCGTTCAACAGGATACATCCATCTATAGTGCACAGGACCAAAAAGTCGAATCTCTCTCACCAAGTGAATCATCAAATGAACCATCATATCAAAGAATGTTGGTGGGAAGAACATTTCTAATTCACATAATATGATGACAATTTCTTTTTCCATATCTGGCAATTTCCCCGGGTCTAAAACTTTTCTACATATAGCTTTGAAAAAGAAACAATGTTTGGTTAACGTATGACGAACATTCTTGGGTAAAATGCAACGTAAATCTACAAGAATTAGATCTTGCATCAAAACATGTCAATCATGTGATTTCAAACCTTTTAACTTCAAATCATTCATTGACACAATGTTCTTGATATTTGATGAGTACCCCTCTGGAACCTTTACATCATTAAAGAAGTTGCAAAACTGATATCTCTCTGCCCTAGAAAGAGTATAAGCCACAGGAGGAAGAAACATTCGATTTTCACCTTTCACAGGATCCAACTCTTCTCGTATTCCCATATAAACCATGTCCAACCATGCCTTAATTCCATCTTTTGTTTTGCCAGGGGCATTTAGCAACATTCCAATAACACTATCACATACATTTTTTTCCACATGCATCACATCAAGAAAATGTCTGACGTACAAACAATTCCAGTATGGTAATTCAAAAAAAACTGATCTCTTTTTCCAACCGATTTTCGTAAGGTTTTTCGAAAATGGTTTACCAAAAACAGTGTTAATATCTTTTACTTTCTCAAACAGCTGATCACCTGTTAGTGGAGATGGTGTTGTGTGTTTTTTTGAACTTCCATTGAATGATGTCGTCCAAGATCTGTACTTATGCCGACGAGGTAGAAATCTACGACGTCCTAGAAACACAGATTTCGATGAATGTTTCAACCTAATTGATTCTGTATCTTCTTCGCACACGGGACACCCTTGAGTTCCTTTAATGCTATATCCTGACAGAATTCGATAAGAAGGGAAATCATTTATTGTCCCATACAACATCTCTCTCAACGTGAAGTATTCACTTTTATAAGCATCATACAACATTACACCTGAGTCCCACAATAACTTCAAATCCTCAATCAAAGGAGTCAGATAAACATCAATATCGTTACCAGGTTGTTTTGGTCCTGATATAAGCATAGATAACATGATGAATTTTCGCTTCATGCATAACCAGGGTGGCAGGTTATAATTTAGCAACATAACAGGCCATGTACTATGAGTGCTGGTTTGAAAACCAAAAGGATTCACTCCATCTGTAGATAATGCAAGACGAAGGTTTCTCGTCTCTTTTCCAAATTCAGGATACTCATGATCAATTTTCTTCCATTGAGGAGATTCGGTCGGATGACATAATAACCCATATTTATTTCTTTTATCTGCATGCCACGACAATTGTCTTCCTGTTTCTTCACTTCCATATAAACGCCTAAACCTTGGAATGATTGGAAAGTACCATACAACTTTCGTAGGATTGGATTTATCTTTCTTGTATCGAGAAGAACCACACTTTGGTAATTCTGTAAGTGATTTGTTCTCCTTTCGAAACAATATACAGTCTTTCGGGCAGGCATGTATTCTTTCAGAAATCATTCCCATCGAGCGTAGCATTCGTCTAGCTTCATATGTCCGGCTTGGGAGCTCATTATCTTCCGGGAGCATGTCATTCAAGAGAGCAAGTAGTTCCATAAAACTGACATCACTCCATCCATTGCCTGCTTTCAATTTATACAACTTCAGTACAGCTGACAATGATGTATACTTAGTTCAAGCAGCATACAATGGCGTCTTTGCCCAACTCTTTAACTTCTCAAACAATTTTGGGCAATCACGGGGTTTATCTTGAATTGTCTTTTTCATTTCCTCAATACGATCTTCATCATCATTGACATCTGTAATCACATCCTCCATACGGTCTTCTTCATTATCTATATTTGTATTCATATCTGACGATCCATAAAACACAGTTTTATCCCAGCCAGTATCTACATTCGCTTTTTCTCCGTGTTTATTCCAACATTTATAACTCCGATCTATTCCGTGACATATCAAATGTTCTTCCAACTCCTCTGGAGTAAGTATTCTAGAATAACAACAACGTAAACACGGACAAAGGATTTGAGAAGGATCCTTTGTGTGATCCTTTGCAAACTTGATGAACTCTTTCACTCCGTTCTCGTACTCTATTGTTAAACGATTAGAATCCATCCAATATTTATTCATCTTCATCCTATTTGAATCTCAAATATTAGTATTTATGGTTCAAGTACACAAAAGAAGACTTCCAAATACAGTAGAAGGGAACCACTTCCTTGGAAGGAGATCAAGTAGTCTAACCTATAATCAAGATTCATAAAAAAGAATATTAGATTCACTAAAAATATGATTATCTAACACTCTATAAGGAGGATATAACAGGAGATAGAGGATTTTCAATCGATGAGAGATACCTTTATTAGAGCACCGAATAGGGGAACCTAAAGGAGACTTGTAATAGGGGATCCTCTCATTATTTTATATCTTATCTCTTGGTAAATGGTTTTTGTTTTGTGTTAAAGTAATTTTGTGGGATCATGTTGATCAACACACCATTGGGGGTGTGATTAGAAGGAATCTGTCTTCGAAAGGGATGTTCCCTCATGGTTTGTGAGTATTGTTTCATTTTGGATTTATACATGCTTGATATGATATGTATTGAATAGATAGTGATGATGTAATTCTTGGTATTTAATCAATATCACATTGATTGTTACCGTAGATGAGTGACCTTAATGCCTCATAAGGGTAGAGCCCATGTCTTTTATGGAGAATGGGATATCTTGGTAGACCATGTAGGACCAGTTCTTCCACAACTAGGTGAGAACATAGACCAGTTTACGAATATTTTTCTTGATGATAATGGATTGAAACAAGAAATATTTCCCCCAGTAGTAGACTGGTTCTAGGATGTGTTTCATGAGAATTGATCAGGGCTACCACCTAAAAGAGACTTTGAGTTCATGATTGAGCTGATGCGTGGAGTTGAGCCATTTTATATAACGCCTTTCAGAATGAAACAAGAATAGATTCAGGAACATAAAACTCAATGAGAGGAGTTAGATTTTGAAGGGTGCATCTACTCGAGTATGTCACCTTGGGGATCTCATGTTTTATTTTCCAAGAAGGATGACAGAACATTACATATCTGTTTCTATTAATAGAATATGAATCAGATGAAAATTAAGAACAGATATCCACTTCTTTGTATTTTTGATCTATTTGACCAGCTGAGGGGTTCCATATTGTTCTCTAAGATTGATGTAAGGTTTGTTTATCATCATTTGAGGTTGACAAATTCTGATATACTATAAACTAATTTTGAAATCATGTATAGTTTTTATGAATTCTTCATAATAAAATTTGTGTTGACGAATTCCCCATGGCATTTATTCTCTTGATTAGTTGAATATTTCACTTGTACCTAGACCAGATTATAGTTGTTTTATGGATGACATATTGGTGTAATACCAAAATAATGATGATCATTCCCAACATCTAGACATCATCATGAGTACACTTAGAGAGAATCAGCTATACACAATCTATCTATATGAAAACATATACATCTTCTTCATAGATTGTTACCTTAAGGCGGCGGCCGAGGGCGTTGCGGGTTGTGGAAGGCGGCCGCGGAGGGCGACCGAGGGCGGCCGAGTGAGGCGGAGGGCGGTGGAGGCGGCGGAGAGCGGCCGAGGGCGGCAGAGGGCGGCAGAGAATGGTGGATGAGGGCGTTGCGGGCAGCCGAGGGCGGCAGGCGGTGGAGGTCGGTCGAGGGTGTTGCGGGCGGCGGAGGACGGCGAGTGTACCGAGGGCGGCAAGCTCCGGCGAAGCGAACACAGAAGCGGTATTCGGGAGAATAGTAACAGGGTTACGGTTCCGCGAGGGCTTTAGTTGCGATAAAACGAGGGCACTGTGCGACCGACTTTATAAAAAAGTCGACTAAGTTTTTATCAGCGCTAAAAAAGCGCTGATAAAGGCTACCTTTATCAGCGCTAAAATTATAGCGCTGATAAAATCTAGCTTTATCAGCGCTACAATTATAGCGCTGATAAAGATAATTTTTATCAGCACTTTTTGAGCGCAGATAAAGGATACCCTATATCTGCGCTGAAATTTGAGCGCTGATAGAGGTGTTCTGTATCAGCGCTTTTTTAGCGCTTATATAGGCGAACCTTTATCAGCGCTTTTTGAGCGCTGATAAAGACCAACTGTATTAGCGCTAAAATTTTAGCGCAGATACATATCATATTTATCAGCTCTTTTCTAGCGCTGATAAATATTACTATTATCAGCGCTAACAAAGCGCTGATAAACATTATCTTTTTCAGCGCTGTAATTTTAGCACTGATATAGGGTATCCTTTATCAGCGGTTTTTCTTAGCGTTGTTATAAGGGCGCGCTTCCCTTTCCCGTTTTTGTAGTAGTGTCGGTTGGGCACCGGTATGCCGTGTGGGGCACGGGCAGGCCTGCAGGGCACTGGGCAGGGTGCGGGCAGGCCGCGCGGGGCGCGTGCAGCGCTTGGGCAGGCCGGCGGGGCACCGGGCAGGGTGCGGCTAGGCCGGCGGGGTGCGGGCATTGTGCATGCAGGCTGGCGGGGTAAGGGGGAAGCCCGCAGGACACGCGGCCGCGCACGGGAAGGCTGGCGGGGGTGGGCAGCAGGCGGGAAGGCTGGTAGGGGGCGGGCAGTGCGCGGGCATGCTGCGGGGCGTGCAGGCAGCGCACTGGCAGTCCGCGGGGCACGCATGCAATGCGCAGGTAGGCCGGCGGGGCACGTGGGCACGCCGACAGGGTGTACGGGCAGGTCGCAGGCAGGCCAGGCAGCCAGGTTCGGCACGGGCCGGCAGTGTTCGGCCGAGACCATCAGTGTGTCGCGGGGGCGGCGTGATCCGCAGAGGTCGCGGGTAGCGTGGCCCTTGTTGTTGCCGCCTTCATCATCTCTTTGCCGCTTCGTCGACGTTCCGAAGAATGCCAAAAGAAGGAAAAATTGATGGTGGTTGTCGGGCCATTTTAGGTTGGCCCGCACCCTCCACGTTTAGGGAGGTATCAATTGGCTCAAAAAAGATAAGAAATTGATAATTAATAGGTCCTCAATAAATCCTTTCTATCCGATGAAGAAAATATGAAAATGTATAACATCATCAAGTAATAAACGCCCTACCTTTCGATTGTCGATCATCGTTCATTGACGGTGTCGCGGTAAGGGAACAAAGGAGTTCTCCATTCGTCGCATTCGTCATGCACTCCCAATCCCAGGCTACGTCGGTTGTGGAAGACACTCCACGTCGGTAGGATCCTAGGGAGGAAGTCAAAAAAGGTTGTTGCTGGCATTCTTCGTTGGAATAAATTTTCTCTCAAGCTCCTACAAAAGAGAAAATTCCAACTAAAAAATTATGTCCAAGAAAAATAATAGTTTTTCTATTATTTTAGAATGTCGGATTTCAAATTCCAAAGAGAGAATTAATTAATTAACTTTTCTACCCTAATAATGCTTGAGAGGTGGCACAAATTAAATTAAAAGGTATATGGATCCATTAAGGTGGAGAAGGTCAAGGGGTTTCCCCCCCATTTAATGGGGATTTTAGGAGGTTTTACCCTCCTCCATTAATAGGTGGTTAAGCCTCGTGTGGTCCCCACGTCATAATCTCTCACAAGAGGTTATGCTCCGGTGGGCCCCACCAATATAACCTCCCAAGGGAGGGTATGTTGTGGTGGTCCGACCTATAACTCTCATGAGGAGGTTTTAACCATCCAACCTCCACATGGAGGTTAAAAATAAAATAATGTGAGCTTACTTTATTTTATCACTTCCCATGAAAATCCAAAAACCAAATTTTATTCTCGACTCACTGATATCGAAGTGAAAGTCTTCTTAAGATAATACTGGCGCTGTGAGTTCAGCAGTTCCCTCAGTTTTCAATTCCAAGCACCGATTTAAAAGTTATAAAATCCCGCTCAAACGTTCACTGAATATACCCGAACAAAACTTCTGAAATTGATTCCAGAAACACCAGGCCTTGGAATCACGTGCCGTAAATTTTCTCAGACTTTTAAAATTACCATGAATTAAAAAATCCCATGGGATTTCCAGTTCTTTACATTCTCCCTACCTCAGAGCTCTACTTCCCTGTAAGATACAACTCAAACTAACGGAACAAAGGGGGGTACTGAGCACGCATTTGTGCCTCCCGCTCCCATGTGCTCTACTGAAGGTTCTTGTGCTTCCAGCAAACGTGCACAAGAGGTATCAACCATCCACGTAGGAACCTCTCTTGTCGATCCTCAATCTCCACTGGAACCTCTATAAAATTCTCCCCATTATCAATGTGCAACTCTCTATGGTTGATGATGTGAGAGGAGTCGTGCATGTATACCTTCAGCTGGGATATGTGGAAGACGTCGTGCACCCAGTGTAGCTGATGTGTAAGAGATAGGTGGTAACGCACCTCACCTACTCTACTGAGGATCTAGAAAGGTTCGAAGAATCTCTGATATAACTTGTCGCCTCGGCTAAATCTCCATAGACCTGATCGAGGTGAGACCCGTAGAAAGACGTGTTTTCCATCCTCAAATTCCAGAGGTATCCTTCTCCTATCAGCATACGACTTCTTCCTACTCTGTGTAGTCTTTATCCACTTCTAGATGATCTATACCTTCTTCATGGTAGCTCGTACCATCTCTGGTTCCACCAGTGCTGAGTCCCCAGGGTCTGTCAAGCACAATGGTGATCTGCAAGGTCGCTCATACAATGCCTCAAAAGGGTCCATACCAATGTCGGAGTGATAGAGGTTGTTGTATGAAAACTCCACCAAAGGTAAGTGGTCCTCAAAGCTACGACTGAAGTCAATGAAAAAAGCACGTAGCATGTCCTCGAGGGTCTGAATGATCTGCTCAGTCTGACCATCCATCTGAGGATGGTAGGCGGTGATCAGACGTAGCTGCGTCCCGAAAGCCTCCTGCAACCCCTTCCATAACTGGGAAGTAAATTGTTCATCACGATCATAGACAATAGTTTAATGTATACCATGAATACGAACAATCTCCTGCATATAGAGGCATCTCGTGCTCTCTACTGAACCATTCTCTCTGATCAGTAGATAGTGGGCCGACATGATGAGTCAATCAATGATCACCTAAATTGAGTCATGAGCCCTTGATGTACATGGAAGAACCATCACAAATTCCATGGATATCTTATCCCACTTCCACTCTGGATCCTCTAAAGGCTAAAACAAGCCTTCTGGTACTTGGTGCTCCACCTTCATTTGTGGACAAGTGAGGCATCGAGAGACAAACTATGCTATCGTCTTCTTCACACATGGCCACCAGTGATGTCACTGAAGGTCCTGGTATATCTTCACCACTCCTGGATGTACCGCTAGAGGGGAAGTGTGGAACTCCCTCAACACATCCTCCTTAAGTGACACTGGTACCATAGTATGTCCTTTGAAGAGGATGACGTGCTCCCCACCTTTAGAAAATCCCTCAGATTCCTACCCTGTGGATATCTGAGCACGTCATGTCCCGCAGTCAGCGTCCCCATATTGTGCCTCCCTGACTCGCGGAAAATTGGAGGAGTTAGTGTATGAGACTAAAGAAAAAGCTGGTCCATCTCTGTCCACATAAGAAATCTGTAAAGTATCCAGCTGATCTATCGCCTCTTCTAGAAGCTATATACTAGATCTCCTTCTGAGCACATCCACAAAAACGTTCCCTTTCCCAGGAGTATAGACTATCTCAACGTCATAGTCTTGGAGGAACTCAAGCCAACATTGTTCTCTCACATTCAGGTCCTTTTGAGAGAAGATATTCCTGAGACTCTTGTGATCAGAGTATATAGTAAAATGTTCTCCCATAAGATAGTGTCACCACATCTTCAAGGCGAAGACCACTGCTACTAACTCCAGGTAATGGGTAGCGTAGTTCTGCTAATTTTATCTCAACTTCCGAGAATCATACACGATCACAAATCTCTCCTACATCAGCACACACCCGAGTTCGGTCCCAGATACCTCGCAGTAAACTACGTACTCTACGCCATCCTATGGAAGCCTCAAGATGGGGGCACTAGTTAGCCACTTCCTCAGCTCCTGAATGCTCTGCTGGCATCTCTTCGACCACATGAATGGTTTCCCCTTCTTCATCAAGGCTGATAGTGGTTCTGAAACTCTGGAGAAGTCTGGTATGAACCTCTAGTAGTACCCAGCCAAACCCAGGAAACTTCTTACCTCTATCACACTCCCGGTTGGCTCCCAAGAAAGTACCGCCTCAATCTTCCCTAAATCCACAGTAAATCCAGCCTTCGAGATGGCATGTCCCAATAAGTGAACCTCTCGGATCTAGAAAAGGCACTTAGAGAGCTTACCATAAAGCTGGTGCTCTTGGAGTGTGTCCAGTACTACCTATAAATGGTAGGCATGCTCCTCCTCAGTAGTCGAGTAGATTACAATGTCGCTGATGAAGACAATGACAAAGGGATAGAGGTATGGCTTGAATATTCTATTCATGAGTCCCATGAACACTGCTGGAGCATTGGTTACACCGAAATGCATAACCAAGAACTCATAGTAGCCGTACCGACATCTGAAGGATGTCTTCTGCACATCCTCATCTCGAACTCTAAGCTGGTTATAATCTGGTCTGAGGTCTATCTTCAAAAACCACTGTGCTACCTTTGGCTGATCAAAAAGGTCTTAAATCCTCGGGAGTGGGTACTTTTTCTTCATAGTCACTTGGCTCAGGCGACGGTAGTCAACACAAATAATCAACATCACATCCGCCTTCTTGGTGAATAGAATTGGGGCTACTCAGGGAGAAACACTGGGCCAGATGAATCCCTTCTCCTGCAAGTCCTCTAGCTGTACCCCCATCTGACGAAGCTCAGCAGGAGACATCCGATATGATGGAGTATATATCAGTGCCATCTCGGGGTACATTTAAATTTAGAAGTCCACCTCTCTATGAGGAGGTAGTCCTTGAACATCGTCAGAGAAAACATCCATGTAGTGGTCCACCAATACAGGATTGCTCGGACTCTCCACATCAACTGCTCTGAGGGTAAGGTAGGCCAACTGATAGGTGATCGGATAAAACCTTCTCTGAGTAAGTCCTTCCTTCACTGAAAAGGCTCCCTTCTCGCCAGTGAAGGTAAAATGTTTCCCATCCGTGTGGACACACCGCACATTTCACCTATAACAGTCAATCTGATTATGGACTGTAGATAACGAGTCCATACCCAAGATAAAGTTTTAAGGCCTAGACGCCGCTACAAGGAGATCCCACCCGAAGTTCTCACCTCCTAGAGTAATCTCAAACTTCCGACACCATTGTGTAATCATCGAGTCTGCTCCCGTAGGAGTCTCTATCCATAAGGATCATGCCAACGACCCCGTCAGAATCTCCGAGCTCTGAACGAGGGAATTGGAAATGAAAGAGTGACTGGAACTTGTGCCTATAAGATTTGCAGTTATGGTGGAGTAGACATAGATCGTACCTCGAATTATCTCCAGAGTGTTGTGATCGTAGGCCTCAGCTACCTGGAGCTGAGATCTCCCCTGTCCACAAGCTCCCTGCAGTCGGGGTGGACCTCCTAGTGGTGTTGGTGGTGGTAACACCTCGAAACGTCTTCCACGGCCACCCGCATGGCCAGATCCTCTGCCCCGTCCACCTGCTCCCTACGGACTGCCTGGATCAAACCTCTAACTCTGCCTGGAAGGTCCCTCAACTATCATCTGATCATCTGAATTGTGGGTTGGATAGTCACGAGCCATGTGGCCATGCCCGCCACATGAGTAACACTGCACGCTCATGGAATGCGTGTCTCTACCCCGAGAACCCCGTAAAACCCATCCTAAGTCATGTGGTCATCCAACCATGGGTCTGGTCCTCTTGGACCACTACGACATATGTCTACTCCCAGCTACAGAAGACTCCACTGCATGTCGACAAGTGGTGGGTCTCGCTGCTGGAGACTACTCAGCAAGGAAACTCTCCACTACGAGGGCTCTCTCCAACACCCCACCTATTTCGGGATGCTGAGTAAGATTACTGAAGGTCTTATCTCTTTATTGAGTCCCTGTTCGAAGGTTCAGGCCCTGAATAATGGGTCCCGCACCATATCTGTAGAGTAGTGCGAGAGGTCGGTGAACCTTGATGTGTACTGTGCTACTATTATGCTACCATGTTGTAGATGCAGAAGCTCCTATATCTTCACCGCACAAAGGGTGGATGGGAAAAATGCCGCCCTAAATAGGCTCTCAATGTATGTATATAGTAGAGTCATCTCATCATGCACTTGGAGCATTAGGCTCCACCATCTTCCTATGTCTTCTTGAAGGAGAGTTGCGGCAAGGATAACCATAAGGTCTGCTGGTGTCCTTACCAGTCTGAAGACTCTCACCACTACCTCCAGCCAATCCTCAGCCGCCTTTGGGCTATTTCTCCCCAAAAATTGGGTGGCCTCGGGCGCTGGAACTCATGAAATGCTCTCAAGCGGCATGCATCGTCTGCTTCTGGGGCTGCTGGCGTCGGTGGCCCAATGGGTAGTGGTACCACTGGTGCCGCCGCTGGTAAAGGGCCCTGCACCAAGGCCTCGTCGCTCGGTGGGATATCTATGCTTACGAATCTCGGGGCTTTAGCTGGCCGTCTACGGGGAGGCATCCTTAAAGAAATAGATGCGACATGGTTAAAGATTATACCTATTGAGCAGACCTGGTTGAGATGACATAAAGAAATACTTTTGAAAACAAACACACAATGACTGTTTTTGTGACTTGAGTTGGAAATCAGTAGTCAGGGTTCTGGTGTATGGATACATCGGCTGTCGCACCAACACTGGAATCACTAAACCAAAAACCACAATCGGTACCCTTAAAACTATTTATTCACAAAAAAGAAAGATCAGAGTCCTAAGTTCTATGGTAGAACTAACTCCTCTAATACCAATTTTTCAAGACCCGTCCCCCAGGTCCCATGCCGTGACTACCCCAAGCCCGACTTCCATAGGCCAGGGGCTGATGACTAGCACCAAAGGTGTAAATAACTAAGCTGGGAAGGAATTGAATTTATAATGTATAAACACACACAATAGAGTACGAGCTAAAAGTAAAACACTAAGCAAAATTGTATACAAAGGAGTGCTGAAAAGTAAAAAGGGGCCGAAAATACAAGCCGAATAGGAAAGTAAAAATACAAATAAAAACATGTACAACTAGAAAAAATGTGGCAAGTAGCTCCTGGATCATCCACCATGGATCCAAACTGAAGGGTAGGTATAGATAGCCTCCTCAGCACTACACGTTCGTCAGTATCCTCCGTGTTCCGACTCGTCGTGAGCTCCACCTCTAGGTACCCTCTAGTCCTATTACTCTGCTCCTCAGCCAACATTGTCTGTCATATGCAACCAACACAATAAGGTGCGGGCATATCCCGTGCAGGGGTGAGTATAACGATACTTAGTAGGGACCCTGATACCCTCAAGGTCTCTCAAAATCCAACAAGGGTAAACCACAAAGTATGAAATCAACAGATAACCCTACTTAGGTATAATCCCAAACATATACCTATGTTATCAAGTAATCCATATCAATCATGAGGTAAACACAAATTTCACTGACTTAGCTCAACCAGGATTTTATTCTAGGGATAGTATAAATCTGAACCCTCGGTTGCTGGATAAATCCTCCTCTAACGAGTACGGTGGGCCTACCCCGTCACACATAGGTTCTTCCCACTAACTTGGACTAATGAGGTATTTCTTCTATTGAGTACCGTGGATCTTCTGTGCTCACACAGAGGCGCTCCCCACCGTGGTTCTGCTGTGCTCACACAGAGGTGCTCCCCCTCATAGCCTGCTGAGGTACTCCACGTGTCGAGTATCGTGGGTTTTCTGTGCTCTCAAAAAGGTGCTCCTCACCGTGGGTCTACCGCGACACCAAGGCACTCCCCACTGGGCAAGTTGACTCACTCCGAGTCGAATCAGTCAGGAGTCGTCAAGTCTCAGCCAGCTACTAGGATGCCGAAAAATTGGCTGGTCATCTCTAGAAGATCCGCACCATAAGCTACTGGTTGATACTTCAGCCTTCATGAAGTCCCACGTAGAAGTATCTAAATGGTCCGCCATGTTATATAGGTTTCAATGCAACAGACAGCGTGTCAATCGGATACCCTCTCTGTGAGTTATTAAATTTTTAGTTCCGGGTGCCCGGTTGGATTTGTGTACGATACAACCTGACCGAAACTCAACTAAACCCTGAACTCTAGTGGGGTATACTCAAAGGGACCATCACACTCTAGGAAAGACAGCTCCACTGACGGTTAGTCAAACAGACATCCGGTGCCAAAGATATGGCCAAAGAAAGTATAGGGGTCGGTAGTAGGCCAGGGTCCGGTCCGACCCAGTTTGGGTCGACCCGATCAGACCCGCTAGGTCTGACCCAGCCCGTTGGGTGGGTCAGCCCGCTAGGTTCGGTCTAGTCTGCTGGGCCTGGCCCAGCGGACTGCGGGTGCGGTTCGGTCCGGAGGTCGCTGCGTAGGTGGCTCGGCCCGGAGGCTGGGGCTTGTTCGGTTAGTGCCGCAAGGGGCGCAGCTCAGCGGCTTGGGCCGGGAGGTCGGCAGGTCATGGGCAGGTTTCCGGGAAGCCGCCCAGGGTGCGGGCAGGCTGGCAAGGCACCGGGCAGGGCGCGTGGGGCACAGGCAGCGCGCAGGTAGGTCAGCAGGGCGACGAGAAGGGCGCGGTTATGCCGACAAGAAGCGGGCAGCGCGCAGGTAGGTCGGCGGGGCACACTGGAATTGTGCGGGGAGGTCGTCTAGGCATGGGCAGTGTGCGGGTAGGTAGGCGGGGAATGCGGGCAGCACGCGGGCAGGCCGGTGGGGCATGCGGGCAATATGCGGGCAGGCCATGGGGCGTGCGGGCAGCGCGTGAGCAAGACACGGGGCGCGCGGGCAGCGCGTGGGGAGGCCGGCGGGGCGCAGGGGTAGCGCTCGGGAGGCCGGCGGGGCATGATGGCAGCGCACGAGTAAGCCGCAAGCAGGATGATTCAGTGCGGTCCGGTGGTGTTCGGCTGGGAGCATCGGTATGCCGCAGGGGAGGCGCGATCCGCGGAAGCCACGAGTAGCGCGGCCTTTGTCATTGTCGCCATTTTCGCCTCGTTTCCGCTTTGTCGACATGTCTAAGAACGCCCCAAGAAGGATAAATCAATGGAGGATATCGGGCCTTGTTAGGGTGGCCCACACCCTCCGTGTTTAGGGAGGTATCCATTGGCTCTCTAAGATAAGCAGTTGATCATTAACACATCCACAACAAACCCTTTCTATCCGATGAAGAAGAAGAGAAAATTTATAACATCATTAAGTAATAAAACCCCTACCTTTTGATTTTCAGTCATCGTTCATTGACGGTGTCGCAGAAGGGGAATGATGGAGTTCGCCATTCGTCGCATTCATCACACACACCCAAACTCGGGTTGTGTCGGTTGTGGAAGACACTCCACATCTGTAGGATCCGAGGGAGGAAGTCGAAGATGGTTGTTGTTGGCGTTCTTGGTTGGAAAAACATTTCTCTCAAGCTCCTCCAAAAGAGAAAATGCTAACTAATGAATTATGTCCAACAAAAATAATATTTTGTCCATTATTTTAGAACATTGGATTTAAAATTCAAAAGAGAGAATTAATTAATTAACTGATCTCCCCTAATTATTTCTTGAGGGGTAGCACAAATTAAATTAATGGGGAGTTGGCACCATTAATGTGGAGAAGGTCAAGGAGTTTCTCCCCATTTAATGGGGAGTTAAGGTGGTTTTACCCTCCTCCATTAATAGGGGGTTAAGCCTCATGTGGTCCCCACATTATAAACTCTCACGAGAGGTTATGCTAGGGTGGGCCCCACCACCATAACCTCCCAAGGGAGGTTAAGGTGTGGTGGTCCGACCTTCAACTCCCATGAGGAGGTTTTAACTACCCAACTTCCACATGGAGGATAAAAAAATAAAGTGAGATTTCTTTATTTTATCACTTCCCACTAAAACCCAAAAAGCCACATTTATTCTCTACTCACTATCGTCGAATTGAAAGTCTTCTTAAGTGAATACCAGCGCTGCGAGTTCAACGGTGCCCTCAGTTTTCAATTCTGAGCACCAGTTGAAAAGTTATAAAATGCTGCTCGTACATTTACTGAACGTACCCAAACAAAACTTTAGAAATTTATTCCGGGCACACCGGGACTCAGAATCATGCACCATCAATTTTCACAAAGTTGAAAAAATCCCATTTATTAAAAAAAATTCCACGGGATTTCTGGGTCTTTACAGAAGCCCCTAAACATTCTACTATTTACAAAGAATTAGAAAGATCAGAGCATCCATATTGTTAACACCCTATAGAAAGAGATGAAAAATCAATCGTGAAGATTAACGAGCGCTTCCGGCCTCTGAACTAAATCGAACAACCAAAAAACTGAGAAACACCGGCTAGGTGACCATCAATAAACAAACCAAAAATAGAAGAGATGCTAGCTGATGATCACTAAGCTACCAAACCCATGATCAAAAACTTTCCAACTCCGAAAGATAAGATGATGAAGGTAAATAAATCATGAACCTAGGGCCGAAAAAAATCTCAAAAACTCACCTAGAACCACCATAGAATGAGATGTTGGGAAATGACCACACTATGTGACGAGGACTGCTAGACAAGATCAGTAGAAAATCTAGATCATTGATGTAGCTTTAGGATTTTTTTTGATGAAGGCACACCAATGAACAATGACAAACTCACATCACCAAAGAATATACAAAAGTCTGGTAGTACCCCCCCCCCCCCCTCAATAGAAAATCAAGATGCCTCAATCCCCATGATCTCAATCCACGAACACCTAATAGGATAAGATCATATCACGTACGACAATGTGCAGAAGAATCCATTGACAACATCATCGTCACATTCCAACTATGAAACCATGAGCCATTGAGGAACACTAACCATAAATCTACACACAAAGATAAAAAAATAATTCTACCCAACAAATTCAAAGGCTGACGAATCCACTTACAACAACCAATGAACCTCAAACTGGAGGACAGAAAAACATGGAGTGATAGTGAACAACACCTCCAACCTAAAACATTCATGAAACCCACTATGTACATGAACTCATGACAAACCACCAATAAGGATAACACATCTAGAAAACCCAACCCCCATAAATCCTTCATTGAACCTTAAAAACTAACCATTTCCCCAAAAAACCAAAGGAAGTACGGTGGCTAACGAACCAATATCTAGAGAAACCTGAGAAGACCCTGATCGATGATCCCAAACCAGTATAAAATTAGGATAGATTATGAATCCACTTACAAAGAAGAAGTAAAACTGTATTCCCCACCACTGACCATAAACCATCAATAAACAAATACCATCTTGGCCAACCCCCCCCCCCTCCATCGAAAAACCCTTCAATGAAAGCAATAAATCCAAATACACTAGGAAACCTAGTTCCAAAAACACAGTAGTGAATCCACCATTGGTATGGAGCTCTCGAGAGTTATGAGAGCTCAATTCAGATCCCTTTGTGTGTTAAAGTTTTATTTTGAATTTTTAGGGGTTCAATGTCTTTTTAGATTTTCTTAACTTTTTAGGGGTTTAATGGGTTTTTTGAGTTTTTCAATGTGTTTAGTTTTTTTATGATTTTTTAAGGTTTTTTATGGTTTTAAGGGATTTTGGGATTTTTAGCGGTTTTTAGAGGTTTTAGGATCTTTTAGTTTTTTTAGATTTCTTATGGATTTTAGACTATTTTGAGGTTTTAAGGTTTCTTATGATTTTTCACGGTTTCTAAGGTTACTTGCGTTTTTAGGAATTTTTAGAGTTATTTAGGATTTTATGGGGTTTTAGGGTTTTTAATGATATTTAGGGTTTTTAGGGATTTTAAGGCTTTTATGTGTTTTTAGGTATTTAATATTTTTTAGGGGTTTTAAGGGTTTTATATTTTTTTATGTTTCCAGAAATTTTTAGGTTTTTTTAGTTTTATGTTTTTTAGGGTTTGTATGGATTATGAGGGTTTTTAGGGTTCTTAGGTATTTTTATGGTTATTTTTTGAATTTTATGGTTTTTAGATTTTTATGGATTTTGAGGGGTTTTAGGGATCTTCTGGTTTTCATGGTTTTAGGGTTTTATCGTTTTTAGGGTTTTAGGGTTTTTTAGTATTTTACGGGTTTTAATGTTTTTAGAGTTCTTAAATTTTTATAGTTTTAAATGGTTTTAATAGTTTTTAATGGGGTTTCATGGTTTTTTGGGGATTTTAATGTTTTTATGGGGTGTTTACGTTTTTAGGGTTTCTGGGGTTTTCAGGTTGATTTAAGGTTTTTATATTATTTTGTTTTTTATAGGTATTTATCATTTTTAGGTTTTTATGATTTTCTATGGGTTTTTAATGTCATTATGTTCTTAGTTATATTTAGTACTTTTTTACTATTTTAGGGTTTTTAGGGATTTTGAAGCATTTTAGGGTTTTTAGGGTTTTATATTTTTAGGTCATTTTTGTGTTTTTATAATTTTTAGGGTTTTTTAGAGTTCTTTATCTTTTTTAAGGAGTTTAAGGGTTTTAGACTTATTAATTATTATTTTTAATTTATTGGTTTTTTAGGTTTTTATGGTTTTCGGGGTTTTATGGTTTTTAAGGTTTTTAGGGTTTTAGGGGTATTTTTGGTATTTTTGGGGGTTTTATCATTTTTTATCTTTTTAGGGGTTTTAAGTGTTTTTAGGATTTTAAGGCTATTTTTCCGTTTTTTAGTGTTAATTGGGTTTTTTAAATTTTTAAGTATTTTTATTAATTTTTTAGATTATAATGATTTGTTAGGGATTTTTAGGATTTTTAGGGGTTTTAGGGGTTTTAGAATTTTTTAGGGTTTTTGAAATTTTATATGCTTTTAGGTTTTTGAGGATTTTTTAGGGAAAGGAAGGCATAGGGCCGAGATAATCCTGGCCCTCAAATTTTTTTAAAATAAATGAAAACAATGCAGATAAGGGTGGGGAGGGGTCAAAAAACCCACACCGAAAACCCATGGACCCCCCAAGACACCAAAAAAACCCAAAGACCCACAAAGAAGAAGAAAAAGAAACATCAACCAAAAATCAATGTCTCCATCCCCATAAGGATCCCCATCAGCACCATAACCAGAGGAATCATCCAACTCCACCAGTTCCCATTCAGATTATTCATATTAATTAAGGAAGGAAGTGTATTAATATCTCAGATTTTGCTACTCCACATTCAGTTCTGCCTTGACAGAATGACCTCCCCTGCCAGAGCCCTCTTCCTTAGCTTTGAAAAAGGCTCTTGTGGACATAGTCTTTAGCAAAGAGGAATAGCATTTCCTCAGATTCCTCTTTCGTGGATCTAAAGATACCCATTTCGATTTGTTTTCTTTCCCAAAAGGAATTCTCTCCTTTAGCTAGGCCCTCTCCTTAATGATCATTGCCATATTGTGATTCATCCTTATACCATATTCATAGAACAGATCTTGATTGGGGATGAATAATGCTTCTTGTTTTGGGGAACAATTAGCATGTACCCCACACTGCAACATACTAGGAACCACCAGGGTAGGTTCCTCGAGATCCAGACAAGGAGAGGTCACCACACCAGCCATCACTAGCTGCGGGCCCTTATCCCCCTTCATAAAAGGACACACCACATCACCAATTGTGTTTTCCACCTCAACCTCTTGTAGAGTAAGAGTCAATTGACCCTCCTCCCCAGGCATCTTGCTTACTTTCCCGGGGAAAGAAGGCTCATTCTCAACAATCCCATCACTATTGTGCACAGGAACCGACATCACACTTTTCTCCTTCTCACCAGAACCATCGGAGCGCCCAATAGTGTGCAACATTAGCTCAGATTCGCTGGAATTCCGGGACACACTCCCTACACCACGCCCTACAGTGGCTTCCTGTACCTCACTCTACACCTGTACAACAAACCTCGCAATCCTAGCATCAATAATTGGAGGCCCTTACACCACCTCCTCAAGCTCCAACCGTTCTAAGTAGTTGAAGACTGGAACAACTTCTTGCCTCTTCTTCAGACTGAATACTGATGAAATAGGCATCCCACTGGTAGTAATGTCCACCTCCCCCACAAATCCCCCTAATCCCTCCCAGCTTGAAGAGTTACCAACATTCGAAATCTTCAAGTAACTCCTCAATCGTTTGAAAATATCACTCACCTTGGGCCCTGGTTGACACCGAACAACCACATTCCCTTAACATAAGTCATTTGTGTGGACTCATGGTCCCCCAGTACACCCGAGAGATCATCCCGCACAATCTTCGGGCTCAGTGGTCCAGGACCTATGCCAATTTCAGGTGCCACCACCGAACTCAGAGTGGAAGCCCTCTGTCTCAACCCCACTGTATCAACCTCCTGATCATCAATATTGGATTTATCTCCTGCACCGAACACCTCAAAAACAAGATTCCAATCATTACTAGCTCTACTGCAATGACGAAAACATAGTCTAGAGTTACCCAGCTTTTTAAAATAAGAACAGAACTCCACCCATGATTAAAAGACAATCAGTTGTTTGTATTGAAATTACTCACCAACAACGATCCATACATACTCAAATGGTGCCTTAGAGGCATCAACTTCAACAAAAACTCTTGGAGCCACATGATGAAAAACCGCATTGGTCCTATTGTCCAAGAAAAGAGACCTTCTCACCAGCTTTCCAAGCATAGAAATGATAGACAGATTTTGAAAAGGAAGAGGGAGTTCAGGGAAACAAACCCAAGTGGAAATCATTAGTGAATCACGATTCATATGAATATCGAATCTCCATATAAAGAGGAAGAACTGGTATCCATTAAAGCTACGGAAAGCTGAGGACCATTCCATAGTTAGATCATCCTCATTTGAAAACTGAATCATAATGTGATGGCCATCAATTAATCCTACCATCGAACAATCTTGAAGACCCCAAGATTCAAACACAAACCTTTAAAACGAGTCCAAAGAGGTTCTCCAATTCGTGAAGTGGTCAACTAACATCAAGCTAAGAAGAGAAAAGGCTTTATTAAACTCCAGGATCGAGTTTGGGAGTTGTGGGTGACCTTTATACAAGTCGGGAACCATAGGAAAAATATCAATCTGGGGAAATGTGGTTAGAAAATTAGGAATGGAGAATAGGAAAAAGGTCTGATCTTCATCAAGGAATAGTGAAGGCCCCTCCCCCATAGAGGGGGGAGGGAGAGATGTGGTCGTCGTCATCGTCAAGTGGAAGGAGGACTACGACCAAAGTGAGAGAGAAGAGGAGGTGTGACCAACTTCACTTAGGATTCATAGGGGTGTTGAAGGTTTTCAGTTAAAGATTTCATAGGGGTTTTGAGGGATTTTATGTTTTTTTATGTTTTTAGAGATTTTAATGGCTTTAGGATTTTTTGGGATATCAGGTGGGGGGGGGGGTTAGGGTTTTAGGGTTTATAGGGTTTAGGGGTGTATTTTCAATTTTTTTAGGATTTAAATGGTTTTTAGATTTTTTTAACTATTTCTAGGGTTTAAAAGGTTTTTAGAGTTTTTAGTGGTTTTAGGGTTTTTATGGGGGGTTTTGGGTGTTTTTATTATTTTAGAGGGTTTTATGGGTTTTAAGGTATTTTTAGGGTTTTTACGGTTTTTAGCATTTTTGGGGGTTTAATGGTGTTTTTGTGTTTTTAGGTTTTTAAGATTTTTTAAGGGTTTTCAAGGTTTTTAATGTTTTTATGTATTTCTAGGGATTTTTTGGATTTTTATGGGGTTTTATGTTTTTTATGGAATCATGTTGTTTTAGGGATTTTTAGTGTTTTTAGCATTTTTAGTTTTTTAAGGGTTCGAATTATTTTTTGGTTATTTAGTTTTTCTTTCTGGTTTTGAGGGTTTTTATTGTTTTTTACTCTTTAGGGATTTTCAGTGATTATTTAGGATTTTTTGTTTTTTTGGGTTTTTGGAGATTTTGAGGGGTTTTAAGTGTTTTATGGGGTTTATGTTTTTTTTATTTTAGGTTTTTTTTGTTTTTAGGGTTCTTAAGGTTTTTAGTGATTTTTTTTGTTTTTATGCATTTAAATGTTTTTTAGAGTTTTTAGTG
The DNA here is from genome assembly GCA_963277665.1 of Viscum album. Classification (NCBI taxonomy): domain Eukaryota; kingdom Viridiplantae; phylum Streptophyta; class Magnoliopsida; order Santalales; family Viscaceae; genus Viscum; species Viscum album. The sequence continues at coordinate 230,578,076 of OY728157.1, read as the reverse complement.
GGTTTCTAGGTTTTTATGGGGTTTGGGTATTTTTAATGTTTTTAGGGGTTTTTAAGGTTTTTTGGGGTTTTGAGTGTATTTATTTCTTTATTGTTTTCTTAGATTTTTTCAGGGTTTTTAGGGTTTTATTTTTTTGGGATGTTTAGTGATTTTGAAGATTTTTATATATTTTTATCGATATTTATTGTATAATTTATTTTGAGGGTTTTTAATGATTTTATCCATTTTAGGTATTTTATGGTTTTCGGGTTTTTTTGAGTTTTTTAGGGTTTTAAAGGTTTTTATGTTTTTTTACATTTATAGGGATTTAAAGGGTTTTTGATGTTTTAGTGTCCTTTTAAGGGTTTATGGGGTTTTAGTTCTTTTCATGATTTTAGGTTTTTATGGTTTTTTGGGATTTTCTGATATTTTTAGGGTTTTTAAGGTTATCATTGTTTTTTCGGTCTTTAGTGGATTTAAGAGTTTTTAGGTTTTTAATGTTTTATTACGGTTTTTTAGGATTCTTAGGGTTTTTTAATTTTTTTAAGGAATTTTAGAAATCTTATAATATTTTTATTATTTTTATGGATTTGGAGGTCTTTTATGGTTTTTAGGATTTTGTATAATTTTTTGAGTTTTTTGGTTTTTTAGGTGTCTTAATTAGTTTAGGTTTTTAATATTTCTATATGTTTTTCATGATTTATAGTTTTTTTCACATATTTAGGGTTTTTATAATTTATTATTTTTTTTTGGGATTTTGAGGGTTTTGGGATTTTTTAATAGTTTTATTGGGTTTCTGTGGTTTTTTGGGTTTTTAGGGGTTTCTTGAGTTATTTAGGGTTTTTAAGACATTTAGAGATTTTTAATGTTTTTACAGGTTTATAGAATTTATTGAGTTTTGAGTGGGTGTTTATGGTTTTTATGGGGTTTTAGTGTTTTTGAGATATTTAGGGGGTTATGAATTTTAGGGCAAGGAATACGTGAGGATCAGGTTATTCCCGACACCCCAAAATTTATTAGAAAAAAAGACGCAGCAAAAAAGGGAGGGGAGGGGTCAAACGACCCGCACCCAAAAACCCCTTAACAACCCCAAACCCCACAAAAGAGACAAAAAATAGTCAAAAATCAAAACAAAACCAAACAAAAAACACAGAAAGCCAAGCAGTAACCATCACCATCATCCACCATTAACTAGCATCCAGCAGCTCACAACCAAGCAACGAACAACATCCAATTTCACAAATTTCAGCATCCCACACCTTCTCACCAAAATGAGCCACTACTAGCAACACAGAACCATCAAAACCAAATTCAAACTTTTCAGCTTCACCACTTCCCAGCCAATCATCAACCATTATAGAGCAGCATTGCCATCATCAACCATCTCTTTTCCATGAATATTGATTGTCATCAGCATAGAACCACTAAAATAACTAGCCTTTAGCACCTCCACACCAAGAGGATCCATCGCCCGCAGTACAGAGCTACCAACACCAAACTTGTAAACAACAGCTTCATCACACCCCATCCCATCAGCAAGCAGTATAAAACTCCACCATTTCCAACAACCAACATCTCTTTCTGCACCTCGTAGACAAGCAGTGACTAGAAAACATGTCTCTCGCGTCGGCACAAATTAATTTCCATAGTAGCATCAAAAATATTGAAAAATATAGAATCATATTAACATGAGACTCAATAAGATCCCTAACCAGATGACAAGCCAAACCAATAATCCAATCCACCAGCAGAACAAACCATAACAACAGATATAGCAAGCACCTGCTAAACCTTAGCAAACAGAATTCCTGAACCACAGGCATACCAAAATATTGCAGGATCAACATTATAGAAGAGACAACATACCATATCAGAAGTTCCATCAGAGATGAAACCAAACATGGAAGTAGAAACCCAGAATAGATGACTAATAGTCGATGATACCAGAACTAGAGTCTCCCTAATAACCTTCTCTGTCATTGATGCCCTCAACCCCACTGACCCGTCCATGGAAACCCCAGATCTGTAAAGTCAGCCCCGATCCGCAGCTGATTTCCTGTAGGCTTCCTGGCCTCTAAGGAGTCGTCGACTTCACCACATTCCATATCGTAACAATCTGAAGACTATAGAACCTCCAAAGTTGTTGATGCCCGGGCACGCCATAAACGGATCAAATTTAAATCCAAAGCCAAAAGAAAAAATGCACGGGGAACACTATGTCACCAAATACCGATAAACACCACCATCTTGAGACTCGATAGCGCTTCCAGAGCACACCATCGTCGAGAACTGGGAGGAAGTGAGGATCCAACACCAAACTCCAAGCAGAATTCAGGGGAAAACCTGGAAGAGTCATCGAGCGAGAGAGAGAGTCGGGGGAGTGTGCCGCCATCCTTTTATAAAAAACGTTGTGGTTAATGAGGTATAGTTTATTGCCACACTACGCATATTTTAGGGTTTTTATGGTTTTTATCATTTATATGGGTTTTTAGTGTTTTTAGGATTTTATAGTTTTCTTAGGGGTTTTCTGTGATTTTATTCTTTTTTACATTTTTAGGGATTTCTTAGGATTTATAGTGTTTTTAGGGTCTTAATGTTTTTTTATGTTTTTAAGTGTTTTTACGCTTTTAAGAGTTCTTATGGTTTTTATGGGTTTTTTGGGTTTTTAAGGGTTTTTTTGTTTTTAGGGGTTTTATGGTTTTTTAGATTTCTTAACATTTTTTGGGTTTTAAATTATTTTTAGAGTTTTTAAGGGTATTTTGGGTTTTTTTGAACTTTTAGGTATTTTGAATTTTTTCGGTGTTTTTATGGTTTTTAGGGGTTTTAGGGTTTGTTGGGGGATTTTTTATTTTATAGGGTATTTAGATTTTTAGGGGAAAAGAAGGCGTGTGCCAAGAAGAAAGCTTGGTGCCTCAATTAATAAAAAGAAAAGGTAAAAAACATTACAGGGGGGACTTGTACATTCGTGTGCGGGTAGCACCCATCATGTCAGCGGCTACATGAGACGTGCAAAAGGAAGGAGCAATGAATGACCACCGTGAGCAGCATTCTTCAATATCCATCTTGGAGAGAGCATCAACCACCATATTGACTTCCTTGTATGCATGAGAAATCCTGAGATTCAGGTTCTTGGATAGGCTAAGGCATTCAATCCACTGAGAAAGAAGCCGCCATGGAACCTTCCTTGATTTTTGGAGAAGCGCCTCCACTGCAAGCATTGAGTCCGATTCGATCCATAGATTCAACCACCCAAATTCAATTGCAAAACGAACAGCCTTGATAATAGCCCAAAGCTCTGCCTCATAAGCACATCCATTCCCAATGTAGTGATAGAAAATACCCTTGACAAATCCTCGACAAGTACGGAAGACCCCACCACAACCTGAAGGGCCTGGTGAGCCTGCCGCCGCACCATCAACATTAACTTTGATCCATGATGGGATTGGTGGAATCCAACTAATGTACTTCATCAACATTGGTTTTAGATTTTTAGGGGTTTAAGTGTTTTTTGGTTTTTAGGGGGTTTATGGGTTTTCCAGGTTTTAATGTTTTTATGTATTTTTATGAATTTTTTACTATTTCTATGGAGTTTTAGGGTTTTTAGTGATTTTGTGGGTTTTTATGATTTTTATGGGTTTTATGGGTATTTATTGATTTTGATGTTTCTTCTAGGTTTTAATTGTTTTTAGGGTTTTTATGTTTATCATATTTTTTAGGTTATTTTGAATTTTGATGGTTTTATGATTTTTTTTGGTTTTTTGGGTTTTTTTGGTTTTTTGGGTTTTTATGGGGGGTTGAGTTTTATGGTTTTTAAGGGTTTTTAGAGTTTTTAAACATTTTTAAGGGTTTAAAGGATTTTTTGAGCAATTAGGTTTTTTCAGGTTTTATGGGGTTTTAGGGTTTTTCGATGTTTTAGGGGTCTCATGGTTTTTAGTGTTATATAGTTTTTAGGGTTTTAGGATATTTAGTGTTTTTATTAGTTTTAGGGGTTTTAAATTTTTTTATTTTTTAAGGTTTTATTGGGGGTTTTAGGATTTTTAGGGTTTTTAGGGCCTTTTTAGGATTTTTATGGGGTTTTTGGGTTTTAGGAATTCTGAGGGGGTTTTAGGGATTTTTGGGTTTTTGGGTTTTTAGGAGGTTTTCATGCTTTTATAGTTTTTCATGTTTTTAGGGATTTTTATGGTGTTTTTAAGATATTTATAATTTTTTTATTTTTATTGATTTTAATATTTTTATAGTTTTTAGCATTTTAATGTTTTTTTTTGTGTTTTAAGTTTTAAATGTTTTCTTAGGTATTTTTAGGGTTTTCTTGGTATTTATGTTTTCAGATATTTTTATGGTTTTTATTATTTTATGGGCTTTTAGGGCTTTTAGGGATTTTGAGTGTTTTTTGGGGTTTATAGGGTTTTATGTGTTTTATGGTTTTTTGTTTTTTGGTTATTCAATGTTTTTAGGGTTTTAAGATTTTTCTAATGTTTTTATGGGTTTAAAGGGTTTTTAGAGTTTTTAGCGGTGTTTAAGGTTTTTTATGGGGTTTTAGGGGTATAAATTTTATAGGTTTTTATGGATTTTAGGTTTGTATGGGTTTATTCATCTTTTTTAGGATTTTTAAGGTTTTTTAACGTTTTAAACATTTTTAGGTGTTTAAAGGGTTTTTAGAGTTATTAGTGGGTTTCTATGGTTTCTATGGGTTTTAGTGGTTTTTATGGTTTTTATGATTTTTTTGGTTTTTAGAGGTTTTAGGGTGTTCAGGATTTTTTGTTTTTAGGGGTTCTATGAGTTTTATTGGTTTTTAAGGGTTTCTTTTGGGGTTTTAGTGTTTTATTGGGTTTTATATTTTTAGGGAATTTAAGTGATTTTTTGGTATTTTTATGGTTTTTAGGGGTTTTTGGGATTCTGAAGGTTTTATGTGTTTTATGGGTTATTGGGTTTTTACAGTTTTTTTGATTTTTTGGTGTTTTAGGGGTTTTAAAATTCTTAGGTGTTTTAATGTTTTTAGAGTTTTTGTAACATTTTAGGGGTTTAAGGGGATATTACATTTTTAGTGGTTTGATGTTTTTATAATTTTTTTAAACATTTTGAGTGTTTTTAAGGTTATTAGGGGGTTTTTGGATTTTTATATTCTCTTTAGGCTCATAGTGGGTTTTTATCATTTTTAGGTTTTTAGGGTTTTTGCGTGTTTTTAGGCCTTTAGTTTTTTCTTAGGTTTTTTTGGGTTATTTGGGTTTTGTACATTTTTATTTATTTTTAAATAATTTTAAGGATTTTTAAGGGTTTTTTGGTTTTTATGATTTTTTAGGGTTTAATGGGTTTTTTGGGGCTTTCAAGTTTTTAGCATTTTTTAGAAATTTTGGGGTTTTTAGTGTTTTTTAGTATTTATAGTCATAGTTTTTTTGGGGGTTTTATATTTTTTTTAACTTTTTAGATATTTTAGGGCCTTTTAGATTTTAATGGTTTTTAGTGTTTTTATATATTTTTAGGTATTTAGGGTTTTATGGGTTTTGCGGTATTTTTTCATTTTTTGGGTTTTTATGGTTATTTGAGTTTTTTATGATTTTAATGTTTTTTAATACTTTTTGAAATTTTAGGTGTTTATTTTTTTATATTTTTTAGTGGTTTTTAGGTTTCTTGTGGGTTTTAGGTTTTTTTTTATGATTTAGTGATTTTTTTTTGTTTTTATGGTTTTTATGGTTTTTATGGGTTTTCAGGTTTTTAGTGGTTTTTATGTTTTTCATAGGGGTTTTCAAAGTTTTTATGGTTTTTTATGTTTTTGGTATTTTTAGGGTCTTTAATGAAATTTGTTACTTTTAGGGTTTTTAGGTTTTCTAGGTATTTTGAGGGTATTTATTGTTTTTAGGGGTCTTAGGGTTTTTATAATTTTTATGATTTTAAGGGGTTTTAAGATTTTTTAGGTTTCTAATTAATTCTTTGGGATTTTAGGATTTTTCAGGTTTTTTAAATTTTTATTGAATTTTACGGATTTTTTTTGGATTTCTACTGGTTTTGGGATTTTACATAAATTTTGTGGTGTTTTATGGTGTTTTATGGTTTTTATTGTATTTGTTGGGTTTTAGGGTTTTTTCTATATTTTGTTTTTTAAGGTATTTTAGGTATTTTTAATTTTTTAGGGGTTTAAATGATTTTTAGATTTTTTAGTTGATTATTTGGGTTTTTATGGGATTTTAATGTCATAAGGTTTTTTGGGGGGTTTTATGACTTTTTAATTTTAAATGTTTTCTTAGGGTATTTGAATTATTTTTACATTTTTTGGTATTTTAGGTTTTTTATTTTTTCTATTTTTTAGTGTTTTTAGATATTTTTAGGGTTTTGAGGGGTTTTTAGGGTTTTTAGGGGTTTTTTGAGTTTTTAAGGGATTTAAGGGTTTTTAGAGTTTTTAATGTTTTCATGGGGTTAAAGGGTTTATATTTTTAGTGTTTTTTTTATTTTTTTATGGAATTATTTGGTTTTAAATATTTTTAGGGTTTTTATGATTTTTATGAATTAAAGGGGTTTTTATCGTTTTTATTGTTTTTAGATTTTTTTTTTGTTTTTATGGGTTTTAAGGGTTTTAAAAATTTTAAGGTTTTCTTAAGGGTTTATAGGATATTCAGGGTTTGTATGTTTTATGGATCTTTAGGTATTTTTTATGATTTTATGGGTTGTTTTGTTTTTAGGGAATTTGAGGGGTTTAGAGTATTTACGCTTTCAGAGTTTTTATGGTTTCTTGGGGTCTTAGGGTTTTTTGAGTTTTTTGGGTTTTTAAGGATTTTAGGGTTTTAAAAGATTTATGGGTTTAAAAGGATTTAATTTTTTTTCAGGTTTTAGGGTTTTGATGGGGTTTTAGGACTTCATGAGTTTTTATTAGTTTTTATGGTTTTTATCATTTTCTAGGGATTTACGGGTTTAAAGTGTTTTTAAGCGTTTATGGTTTTTTTAGGGTTTTTTAGAGTTTGGGGGTCTCTTTATTTTTAGGGATTTTTTATATTTTTATGGTTTCTTGGGTTTTTAAGGATTTTGAAGGAATTTAAGGGTTTTATGGGTTTTTAGGGTTTTTAAGGGTTTTCTGTGTTTTTTAGTGATTTTGTATAATTTTAGATTTTTTAAGGTTTTTAGGGTTTTAATGGGTTTTTAGAGTTTTTAGTGGTTTATGGTTTTAATGGGGTTTTAGAGGTTTTTATGGTTTTTAGTGGTTTTTATAATTTTTCCAAGTTTAAGGGTTTCTCGGATATTTTTATGGTTTTTAGGGTTTTTGCGGGTTTTTATTTTCTTTTGGATTTTTAAAGATTTTATAGAATTTTTGTGGATTTTAGGGTTTTTAGATATTTTGAAAGTCTTCACGGTTTTAAGGCTTCTTGGATATCTTAGATATTTTATTTTTTTCTTTTTAGGGGTTTTAATTAGTTTTAGTATTTTATGGTTTTCTTAGGATTTTCATCATTTTCATGGTTTTTTATGTTTTTATTCATTTTTAGTGATTTTAAGTATTTTTATGTGTTTTAGGGTTTTTAGGGATTTTGAATGTTTTTAAGATTTTTAGCGAATTTAGAGTTTTTAGTTTTTTTAGGGTTTTATTGGTTTTAAGTATTTTTAGGTTTTTAATGTCATCTTATGGTTTTTTAGTATTTTTTTGGCATTTTTATGTTTTTTGGGATGTTTAAGGGTTTTTTGGAACATTATGGGTTTTAGGGGTTTTAGAGAATTTCAGGGGTTTTAGGGTTTTAAATATTTTTATGTTTTTTGGGGGTTTTATAGTTTTGTTTTGAGTTTTTAGGGTTTTTATGGCTTTTTAAGGTTTTTAATGTTTCTATGAGTTTAATTGACTTTAAGAGTTTTTTTGGGTTTTTTTGGTTTTTAGGGGTTTAAGGATTTTATTGGTTTTGTGGTTTTATGGTTTTATCGGTTTTAGAGTTTTAGGTTTTTTAATGTTTTTTAAGTTATTATGGGTGTTAAGTGTTTTTAGTTTTTTAGGGGTTTCTTTGGGGTCTTATATTTTTCTACATTTTAGGGTCTATTAGGGTCTTTTATTTTTTTTATGGGGTTTTAGGGTTTTTTCGTATTTTAAGGGGTTTTATGGTTTATAGGGTTTTAGGGTTTATATGGGTTTTTTTTGGAGTTTTTTTAGTTTTCTATGGTATTAATGGTTTTAGATCTTTTTAATGTTGTTATTGGTTTAATGGGTTTGTAGTGTTTTTAGTGGTTTAATAGGGTTTTATGGGGGTTTTAAGGTTTCATTCGTTTTTATAGTTTTTAGGAGTTTTTTGTTTTTTAGGTTCTTTTTATGGTTGTTTTGGTTTTTTTGAATCTTTTGGTTGTTTTAAGTATTTTTAAGTTTTTAAGGTTTTTTAGGATTTTTAAAGGTCTAAGGGTTTTTATGTTTTTAAGGATTTTAGGGATTTTTAGAAATTTTTCATTTTTATAGGGTTTTAGGGACTTTGAAGGTTTTTTAAGTTCTTATGGATTCTAGGGTTTCTTAGGATTTTAGTGTTTTATGGATTTTAAGTAGTTTTATGTTTTCTGGATTTCTTAGGGGATTTCAGGTTTTTAGTTTTCTTATGTTTTTCTGAATTTTAGGGACATTTTAGTATTTTTATGGTTTGTAAAGGTTTAAGGGATTTTGGTGGTTTTTAAGGGTTTTATTTGTAGGGTTTTGGGACGGGTTTTTTTTTCATTTTTAGGTTTTAAGGGTTTTAACTATTTTTAGGTTTTTATGGGTTTCTTCTGTTTTTTGGGTTTTTACTATTTTTTACATTTTTAGGGGTTTTTATGGTTTTAAGGGATTTCGAGGGTTTTTTGAGTTTTTAGGTGCTTTAGGGTTTTTTATGTTTTTAGGTTTTTTGGGGTTTTTTGAGTTTATTAGTGATTTTGGGTTTTATAGGGTTTTTAATACTTTTAGGGATATAAAGGTTTTTTTTCTATTTTTAGTGGTTTTAGAGTTTTATGGTTTTAAGGGGTTTTATCCTTTTTAGGGCCTTTTAGGGTTTTTTTAAGTTTTTTTAGGTTTTTATGGTTATTTTTCATTTTTTTGTTTTAGGGGTTTTATGCATTTTTAGTTTTTCAATTATTCTAAGGATTTGTTAGTGTTTTTATGGTATTTTAGGTTTTTAAAGATTTTTAATAATATTTTGGTTTTTTATTTTTTAGAGTTATTAAAGATTTTGATGGTTTTAGGGTTTTTAGGGTTTTTGATGTTTTTTAGGTTTTTGGTGGTTTTAATTTTTTTAGGATGTTATTGTTTTCTTAGGGTTTTTAGGGTTTTCTGGGGATTTTACATTTTTAGATACTATAAGGGTTTTTTATTATTTTTATGGTTTTTTATGGGTTTTATTGATTTTAAGGGTTTTAATGGGATTTAGGGTTTTTCGGTTTTCTGGGTTTTAGAGTTTTTAGCATTTTTATGGGGTTTTACGTGTTTTATGTGCTTAATGTTTTTAAGGTATTGTTAGGGACTTTTAATTTTTTGAGGGACTTTTACATTTTTAGAGATTTATATGTATTTTTAGGTTATTTATAGATTTTAGTGTTTTTATTTATTTTGAGGGATATTTCGGTTTTTTGGATTTTTGGTTTTTTGGTTTTTGACGGTTTTTAGGGATTTTAGAGTTTTTAAATTTTTTAGGATTTTATTTTTTTTATAGTTTTCAGTGTTTCTTTAGAGTTTTTATGGATTTTTAATGATTTTATGGTTTTTAGAGTTTTTTATTATTTTTAGGGATTTTAGAGTTTCATAGGATTTTTTGGTTTTAGAAGTGTTTTTTGGTATTTAAGATTTTCTTAGGGGTTTTCAGGGTTATTATAGTTTTTTATATTTTTAGGGATTTTTATATATTTTTAGGATTTTTATGGTTTTATGGATTTTTTTATGATATTTAGGGGATTTATAGTTTTTATCATTTTTTATGGTTGTTTGTGTTTTAACGGTTTTCTTGAGTTCCTTAGGGTTTTAAAGGTTTTTATGATTTTTTAATCATTTTTAGGATTTTTTTGTCTTTTAGGGGATTTAAGTGTTTTTTGGTTTTCTTAGGGTTTTTAGGGTTTTTAGTGGTGTTTACATTTAAGGTATTTTTAGGGTATTTTTAGGAATTTTATATTTTTATGGTTTTTAGAGATTTTGAGGGTTCAATTGGGTTTTTGAGAGTTTTTGGGTTTTTTTAGGGTTTCAGAAATTTTTAGTTTTTCTAGGGATTTTAAGTGTTTCTAGGTTTTTAATGTTTTCTTATGGGTTTTCAGTGCTTTTAAGGTCCATTACTTTTTAATTAATTTATAGGGATTTTTAAGGAAATTTTATGGTTTGGTTAGGTTTTTATTGATTTGTGGGTTTTTAGTTTTTTATAGGATTTTTATGGTTGTTTTTGGTTTTTAGGGTTTTTTTTTTACTTTTTTAAGATTTTATGAATTTTAGAGTTTTTTAATGTTTTTTGAGAGTTTAGAGGGTTTTAAGAGTATTTACTGGTTTTTACGGTTTGTAGGGTTTTTAAAGTTTTGTGTGGTTTTATGGTTTTTATGGTTTTTATGGTTTTTATGGTTTTTAAGGTTTTTAAGATCATTTACGTTTTTTAGTGTTTTTATCTTTGGGGGGGGGGGGTTTAGGGGTTTTATGATTTTATAGGTTTTTTATGTTTTTAAACATTTTCTTAGGGGTTTTCATCGTTTTTAGGTTTTTTATGTTTTTTCGGTTTCTTAGGGATTTTCTATGATTTTTATGTGTTTTTGGGGATTTTGAGATTTCTTAGGTTTTATTAGGGTTTTAGGGTTTTTTAGGATTTTAAATTTTTTTATATTTTTATGGGTTTTACATTTTTTTATGTTTTTATGTTTTCATAGATGTTTTCGAGGGGTTTTTAGGTTTTTTATGTTTTTATGGATTTTTAGAGATTATTTTGGATTCTAATATTTTTTTGGGTTTTAAGGGGTTTTGAGGTATTTTATTGGTTTTTTTGTTTTCAGTGGTTTTTTTTAGTTTTTAGGGGTTATAAGGTATTTAATAATTTTTTAATAATTTTTTTTGAAGGGTTTTTAAAGTTTTTAGTGGTTTTTAGGGTTTTAATTGGATTTCATGTTTTTTCAGAATTTTATGAGATTTTATGGATTTTATGGTTTTTTTTTGAATTTTCAGGGTTTTTAGCATTTCAGGGTTTTTAGTGATTTTAAGTGTCTTTAAGGTTTTATGGTTTTCAAATGGTTTTTAGGGATTTTAAGGTTTTTTGTGTTTTTAGGGATTTTTATTTCTTTTTATGATTCGTATGGGTTTTAAGGTTTTTATATGGGTTTTGGGTTTTTTTATGTTTTTAGTTTTTTAGCGTTTTATGGTTTTTTTGGGTTTTATTATTTTTTAGGTATTTAGGGGTTTAAAGTGTTTTAGGGTTTTATGGTTTATTTAAGTTTTTTAAGTGTTTTTGGGTTATTTATTTATTTATAGATTTTGGGTGATTTTGAAGTTTTTTAATGGCTTTATGGTTTTTGTGGATTTTGATGGCCTTTAGGGGTTTTATGGTTTTTATTGTTTTTGAGGTTTTTTAGGTTTTTTGGAGTTTTTTTTATCTTTTTATGGGTTTTAAGGTTGTTTATAATTTTTTTAACATATTTAGGGGTTTAAAGATTTATTAGAATTTTTAGTGGTTTTTATAGGTTTTAGGGGTTTTTATGGGTTTATAGGGATTTTTGGGGTTCTTAGAAATTTTTAGGCATTTTAGGGGTATTAAATGTATTTTGGTTTTAAGATTTTCATTTGTTTGTTCACTATATTCGGATTTTTTATGTTTTAAGTATATTTAGTGTTTTTTATTATTTTTATGGGCGTTTTTTCAATTTTTGTAATTTTTGAGGGGTTTTATTTTTTTTATGTTTTTAAATATATTTTAGAGTTTCTGATATTTTTAGGGGTTTAAATGGTTTTTATATTTTTAGTGGTATTTAGGGTTTTTTATGTTTTTTTGTTTTTTTTGTGTTTTATATGGTTTTTAGGGTTGTCTAAGGTTTTTAAATTATTTTTGGATTTTTTTTGGGGTTTCAGAGTTTTTATGGGTTTTAGGGGTTTAATGATATTTTATGTTTTTTAAGGGTTTCTTTGGGATTTTTATGGTTTTTAAGGGTTTTCCATTTTTTGTAATTTTAATGGATTTTTTAATGATTTTTTATGATTTTAGGGATTTTAGGGATTTTGTGGGATTTTAGAAAATTTTAGGGTTTTTAGGGATTTTAAGGATTTTACGTTTTTTAGGGATTTTAGGGATTTTAGTGATTTTAGGTTTGTAATTTTTTCTAATTATTATTCATGGTTGTTTTTGGTTTTTTCTGTTTTTATGGCTTTTAGGGTTTTTATAATTTTTATGATTTTTATGGATTTTAGGGATTTTGAAGGTTTTTGGGGTTTTCAGGGTATTAGGGATTTTTTTTTTGATTTTAGGGATTTGATGAAAAATTCATGGTGTTTAAATTTTATTATAATATTTAATATTTTTTATTTTTTAATGGAATCTTAGTGCTTTTAGTGGGTTTTATGGGTTTTATGTGTTTTTATTGTTTTTAGGGGGGTTGTGGATTTTAGTTTTTTTAGGATTTTTTAGGGGTTTTAGTATATTTCCGATTTTTAGGGGTTTAGTTATTTTAGTTTTTTAAGGTTTTCATATGGGGTTTTAGTTTTTATGGTTTTTATGTTTTTAGATATTCTTAGGGATTTTTTGTTTTTAATATTTTTTTAGAATTTTTAAGGATATTGAGGGTTTTTATGGTTTTTTGGGGTTTTAAGGGTTTTTTTGAGTTTTTTAACATTTTAAGGGTTTAAATATTTTTAGAGTTATTTGTGGTTTTTAGGGTTTTTAGGGATTTTTAAGGGTTTTTTGGGGTTTTAGGGTTTTTAGGGTGTTTTAGTGATTTTATGGTATTGAGGGTTCTTATAATTTTTTGAGTTGTCTTGGGTTTTAAGTTGTATTAGTTTTATATGTTTTATTGTGATTTTTATAATTATTTAGTGTCTTTCACCTTTTAGGGAATCTGAAGGCTTTTTAAGGATTTTTATGGTTTTTTTTGGATTTTTAGGGGTCATAGTATTTATAGGGTTTTGGGGTTTTCTTATGTTTTTATGGGTTTTAAGGGTTTTTTCTTGGTTTTTAAGGTTATATTTGGGGTTTTCAGGGTTTTCAGGGTTTTTAGGTTTTTTTGGATTTTGGGATTCTAGTTCTTTTTAGGAGTTTTTTTGTATTTTTAGGGTTTTGGGGGGTTTTAGGGTTTTAGGTTTTTTTTTGTTTTTTTGTGTTATTAGGTTTTTTTAATTTGTTAGTGTTTTTAATTTTTTTAGTGCTTTTAAAATATTTATGAGGTTTATGTGTTTTTAGAGTTTTTAGTGTTTTTTTAAGGTTTTTATCGAGTTTAATGAATATAGGGGTTTTTATGGGTTTTAGTGTAATTGTTTTGTTTTTATGGTATTTTTAGGATTATTTATCTTTTATAATTTTTTAGGTCTTCTAGGTGGTTTTCAGATTTTACAGTTTTCTGGGTTTTTAGGTTTTCTTTATGTTTTTTGGGATGTTTTAGGATTTTCATATTTTAGGGGTTTAACGTATTTTTAGGGGCTTTTAGGGGTTATATGGGTTTTTATAGTCATTTTCATTTTTTTGGGTTTTATGGGTTTTAAGTGTTTTTCAGTTTTAAAACATTTCTTAAGGTTTTTCAGAATTTTAGGATTCTTATGTTTTCAAGGATTATTATTAATTGTTTAGGATTTTGTGGGATTTTATGGTTATTTGGGATTTTGAGCATTTTTTACTTTTATGTTTTAAGGGGTTTTATTAGAGTTTTTTTTATGATTTTTAGGTTTTTATTTTTTTTAGGTTTTTATGTTTTTCAATGAATTTAACATTTTTATTGGTTTAAAGTGTTTAAAGTGTGTTTAGTGGTTTTAGGGGATTTATGGGGTTTTAATGGTTTTATGATTTTGTGGGGTTTTAGGATTTTTAGGGTTTTTTATGGTTTTTGGGATTTTTAGGTTTTTAGGGGTTTTAAGTGTCTTTAGGATTTTATGATTTTCATATAATTTTTAGGTTTTTTCTATAGTTTATGGGATTTTTATTGATATTTTAGGATTATTATGGACTACTATAGTTTTTACAGATTTTTAGTGTTTCTAGGGCTTTTCTAGGATTTTAATTCACTTTTTAGGTTTTTTGGGGGGATTTGAGTTTTAATGGTTTTAAAAGATTTTTAATGTTTTTAAAGTTTTTAGGGGTTTAAAGTGTTTTTAGATTTTTAGTTGTTTTTTATAGATTTAGGGGTTTTAGGGTTTTTTATCGTGTATAGGGGTTTTTCTGGTTTTTGTGGGGGTTTTAGGGTTTTTTATGGATTTAAAAGGTTTTTATAATTTTGTAGAGTTTTAGGGGTTCTAAGTGATTTTAGGGTTTTAAGTTTTTCTTAGGGGTTTTTAGGATTTTCAGGATTTTTTTAGGTTTTTTTAGTTCATTTTTAGGGTTTTTTTATTTTATTATGGGTTTTATGGTTTTTAGTGGAATAGGGTTTTTCTGGGTTTTTTTTAGTTTTATAAGGGATTTTTAGAATATTTTAGGTTTTTGAGGGTTTGAGTGTTTTTATGTTTCTACAGTTTTCATAGGGTATTTCAGTGATTTTTGTAGTTTTATTTTTTTGTATGTTTTTAGGGACTTTATAATAATTTTATGGTTTTTATGTTTTTTATTGATTTAGTTGTATTTTAGGGTTTTTAGGGATTTTCAGGTTTTTTGGTTTTTTTGTTTATAGAGTTTTTTTTTGATTTTTTATGATTTTTAAGGTTTTTTAGTGTTTCTAACTTTTTGGGGGTTTAAAGAGTTTTTAGATTATTTAGTGGTTTTAGGGTTTTAATAATTTATTAGTTTCTTAATGTCTTTAGCAGTTATTATTGTTCTAATAGATATTTCAGGTTTTTAGGGTGGTTTAAGACTTTTTATTATTTTTTAGGTATTTAGGGTTTTAAATGTATTTACGTTTTAAAGTTTTTTTAGGGTTTTAGGGTTTTTCTGATTTTATGGTTTTTAGGGATTTTTATGATTTTTAGATATTTTTAGGGTTTTTGGATTTTTAGCGTTTTTATGGTTTTTTGGGATTTTAGGGTTTGTTTTTGATATTTTAGTTATTTTTATGTATATTATATTTTTTAATGTTTTTAGGGGTTTAAAGGGTTTTTAGTGTTTTTAGTGGCTTTTGTCGGTTTTTAGGGGTATTATGGCTTTTCAAGGGTTTATGGTTTTTAGGGGGTTTTAGGGTATTTAATGCCTTTTAGGGGTTTAAGGTTTTTCACATTTTATGTTCATAGGGGCTTAAACTATTTTTATAATTTTAAGGTTTTCTTAAGATTTTTAGGGTTTTTAGGGTTTTTATTATTTTCAAGTATTTTTATGGATTCTTTTTGATTTTTTGGGTTTTTAAAATTTTTTAGGGTTTTATAGGTTTTAAAAGATTCAAACAAATTTTAGGATTTAATGGGTTTGTAGAGTTTTTATGGGTTATTAGGTTTTTTGAATTTCTTATGGGTTATTATGGTTTTTATGATCTTTATGGTTTTTTTCGGTTTTTATCTTTTTCTTAGTTTTTTAAGAATATTATTTATTTTCAGGATTTTACAGTATTCTTAGGGTTTCTCATGGTTTTTTTTGGGATTTTTAAACTTTTAGGTATATTTAGGATTTTTAATATTTTTAGGGTTTCAGGGAGATAATGGTATTTTTTTAGTGTGTTTGGAGGGTTTTCCATTTTTTGGTATTTTAGGGGTTTTATGTGCTTTTAAGTTTCAAGGTTTTTATAGGGGTTTTAGGGTATTTAGTTTTTTAGTGATTTTTAGGGCATTTTAAAAGTTTAATGGGTTTTAGGGTAGTTATGGAATTTTCTGGTTTTAGGGGATTTTAGGGGGTTTAGGGCTTTTGAGGTTATTAGGGTTTTATGGTTTTTAAGTTTTTAAGGTTTTTTTAGAGTTTTTAGGGTTTTCAATGTTTTTAGATTTTTTTAACGTTTTTAATGGTCTAAAGTGTTTTTATTGTATTTAGTGATTTTTTATGTTCTTATGGGCTTTAGGGTTTTTTTAATTTATTAAGGTGTTTTGATGGTTTTAGGGGTTTTAGGGTTTTTTATGTGTTTTTATGGTTTTTAGGGTTTTTTAGGTTTTTAGGTGTTTTATGTGTTTTTTTGATTTTTAATGTTTTCATATGATATTTCAGGTTTTTATGGTTTTTAGAGATTTTTAGGATTTTAGGCACTTTGTAATTTTAGAGATTTTGAGGGGGTTTTTTAGGGTTTTTGGGTTTTTATCATTTTTTAGGTTTTTAGGGATTTTTTGTGTTTTTAGGTTTTTAAGGTTTTATTAGGGGTTTTCATGATTTTATGTGTTTTTTTACCTTTTTAGTGATTTTTTTGGGATTTTTGGGGATTTTTTTTATTTTTAGGGGTTTTAGGGATTTTGAGGGACTTTCCAGTTTTTTTGTTTTCTAGGGTTCTATCAGTTTTTCGGTTTTTTATTTGTTTTTAGGGGTTTAATAGTTTTTATAGTTTGTAAACATTTTTAGGGTTTTAAGGAGTTTTTATTTTTTTTATTGAGGTTTTAGGGTTTTTATAGTTTGTATGGTTTTTAGGGGTTTTATTGGTTTTACGGTTTTTTATGTTTTTATTGATTTTTACGTTTTTAGTGGTTTTATGTGTTTTTATGTTTTTAAGGTTTTTGTATGGTTTTTTAGGTTTTTTGGGATTTTCACCCTTTTAGGGATTTTATAGTATTTTATGGTTTTTAGGATTTTTAGGGATTTTGAGAGTTTTTAGGTTTCTTATGGTTTTTTGTTTTTATGTTTATTTTTTATTTTTTATGTTTCAATGGTTTTTTAGAGTTTATTATCATTTTTAGGGTTTTAAAGCATTTTTAGAGTTTTAGTGGTTTTTAGGGGTTTTTTTAATGTTTTTGGGTTTTTATGGTTTTTATGGTTTTTAGGGGTTTAAGGGTTTTTATTATTGATTAGTTTTCTAGGGGGTTTAATTGTTTTTTAATGTTTTTTAAGGGTCCTCATATTCATATGGTTTTTTATATCTTAGTTTTTTAGGGGTTTTAATTTTTTTTTTGTTTTAAATAAGAATAGTCATGTATACTCTCATTATCCAGAAAAAAATCACTTCTTTCATACCATATTTTGAGTGAATCAGATGACCATTTACATCCAGCAAGAAGAATATTAAATTCGACCCTTTCATTCCTGATTCAGTGTGAATATGATCCATTACTCTATATGATCTTCCCCCATTCTAGACCCAAGTTGAGTCCGGTCAGAAACTTTTCCATCAATCAAATTCTTTTTCATTACGAAATAATTTTCTTAAACAACACGAGTCTAATATTTTTGAAACAACGATCAATACGATTTTCACCGAATACAAATTGGGGTGATTATATTCCTTCAAAAAAATTCCACAACAACAAAAGACAAAAATTGAAAAGAAATACCTTCATCATCAACTTGGTCTAAAAAATATCCCCCTCTATATTTTTTATCAACCAAGTTCTGTAAATAATTGAACTTTATATCCTAAAACAATAGATTAGTTATCAATAATTCTAAACCTACATGATCTTACTCATTGTAGGAAATAATAATCATTGACCTAAAAAATATTTTGTCCATGAGTAGTGATTATGAAACCCTTCTTTATCTTCCTCTTCATTTCATTATAAACTCTTCTCCTTTCCTAAAAAATAATAAAATTTGTTTCCCAAAACCACTCAAACAAACATTTAAAATAGTTCACACACTTATAATGACGAATTCACAGCATACCCACAACTCCCTCTTTTTATACATTGGTTTATGAAAGAATTATCCCCCTTGATAATAGAATCCAAAGGTAAGGTGAGATAGTGGAAAGAAACACATACCTCATCCTTGAAGAGAAAGAGGTTGGACACCCATGTTCAACCTCAATTTAAAAAAATATTCCTTTGCCAATGTTTTTTGAAAATATAAGAAACTTGTTCTGATGTTGGAATATACTATAGATTCAATTGGATCTTCTCCACATTCCCTTTGATGTATTGATATTTGATATCAATATGTTTTTAATGAGAATATTGAATATTAATTTTGGTGATATTTATGGTTATTTGATTGTCACAACCCAATAGAAAGTGTAACTTTACTTAAATAAGTAAATATTCCAATTGAGTTTTCATCCACAAAAGTTGAGTATTTGCTTGAGTGGAAGCAACATACTTATATTCAATTGTACTGAGAGTTACTAAATTCAACTTCTTTGAATTCCAAAAAACATAATTCATTCCATGAAATAATACTCCACCAAACTTGGTTCTTCTATCATCCCCATTTCATACCCAATCAGAATCTAAATACCCAGATAATTAAATAATATCTGAGTTATCATACCTGATTATGAAAATTTTTCTACATTTTATGTGTTTGAGAATTATTTTTCAAGAAAGTTAATGTGATTCTATTAGAGCACTCCGTAATCTTTCATATAAGGTAACAACATAAACAATGTTGTGTCTTCAGGAAGTCAAATAAAAAGAACTTCCAATAATATTTCAAAATTCATTTTGATCAACTTATATTCCTTCTATATATTTAGATAACTCTTTTCCTAGTGAAATTGGTGTTGAAACAGGTTTTGATTTTTCCATGATGCGCCTCTTGAGAAGTTCTTTACCATACCATTCTTGAGAAAGAAAAATGTATTTATTCTTTTGTAATATTTGTAATACAAGAAAGTATTTCATTTCCCCCCAACACAGAAATTTCAAAAACCTTTTTAATTTCTTTAGAAAACCTTTCACAACTACTTTCATCATTCCCCAAAAAGTTAATATCATCAATATAAACAATTACAATGATGTATTACTCTTGAATTTTTCTGATTTAATGACTATTATCCACTCTTCCTTCCTTAAAATTCATTTTCCTAAAGCATGTATAAAATTTGGAATACCATGCCCTCATAGCTTGTTCTAATCCATACAAATCATTTTTCAATCAGTACATATAACTTTCATCTTTCCCAATAATAAAGCCACAATTTTATCAATGTAAACATTCTCATCAATATCACCATTCAAGAATGTAGATTTAACATCCATTTGAAAGATATTATAACCTCATTATTCATTAATGAAAAGAATGATTTTTATTTTTTCTAATCATTCCACTAGAGAAATGGTTTTATCAAAATCAATACCTTCAATTTGTGAATACCCTTTTCATACCAATATTGTTTTGTTTCTTATCACATCACCTTATCAATTGTGCTTGTTCCAGAAAACCCACTTTAATCCTATAATATTTTTTGTATTATGGATTGGGTATGAGATCCAATGTATCATTGTTTTAAATTTGATCTAACTCTTTATTCATGGCCTGAATGTATTCTAGATTCTCAAAACCTTCTTTCACATCATTCTACTCCACTTTTGAATATAAATAAGTATGTGTAATTGCATTTATTATTATTCTTGTTTGAACCTTCTTATGTTGATCACCAATTATATTTTGAGCATCCAATTAATTCTTCAAACTTGTATGATATTTTATAATGTATTCCACATATCATGAAATAGATGAGTCCATTTATTCTTCTTGAGTAGGAATAAAATCATATGTATCCTTATCAATTTTTTTCTTCAACTTGCTCAACATCTTTATTTGTCTTATCTTGTTTGTATTTCTCTAGTTTTTCAATTACATTAAAATAAGTTAAATCAAAAATTATTTATGTTTCTTCATTAAAATATCTATATCCCCTTCCTTCAAGAGTACAGCCAAGAAATATTTCACCTTCACCTTTTTGCTCAAACTTTCCATATTTTCCACATTTTTTCTTTATAATAAAAGGACTCCTGAAAAAATTTAAGTCTTTCAAACATAGTGTTTTTCATAAAAAATTCATATAGATCCATATCTAATTGAGGTCCATAGAAACAATAGTTATATAAATAAATAGTAGTTCACATGGCTTACCTCAAAAACTAATGAGAAAGACCATGTTAATGTAACATAGTTCTTACCATTTCCACCAAACATCTATTATTTCTTTCAGAAACCCCATTTTATTAAGGACTGTAATGGAACTATACTCATGATGAATTTCATGATTCTGTAGATAACATTAAAATTATTCACATATTTATTTATCACCATTATCAGTTCACAACTTCTTCATTGAATACTCACATTCCTTCCCAGCTTTCCTTCAGAAACATTTAAACATTTTCACAGAATCTAGCATATGTTTCATAAACATAACACAAGTAATGCTAGTAAAATCATCAATGAAAGTGATTAATTTCTTATCTCCATTTTGTGACAATTTTCTCATTGTTCTTTAGATATCAGAATGAATCAAATCCAGGTGTTGTTTTGAACAAATCTCAACTTTCTTATGCATGAGTTTTTTAATCTTTACTTTATGATAGATAGTAAAACATAAATATATTCTTCTTATAAAATCATTAATGTATCAGACACTATCTATTTTATATAACTTTTTCATGTTTCTTTGACACATGTTTCCTTACCTTTTATTCCATAATTTTTTTTCTTCTACCATACTCATGTAAAATGATTTCTATATTTCACTAATCTAAAACAAGTTTACTTTTTTACATTGGCCTCTTATTATCGTTTTCCATCATATTCACATTTCACAAAAAACCCATATTATTCTGAAGATAAATTTTTTACCCTCATCACAAAATTTTGAAACACTTAAAAGATTATGTTTCATCCCATCAACATAAAAATACTTCATGGATTTTATATTTTCTTTCCCAATGATTTTTTAACCAATACCTTTGATTTTCAAGGAATCATTATTTCCAAATGTCATGATTCCTTTTTTTAAGTCTTTCAAAATATATAAAAATTTTAAATCTCTTTTCATATTAGAATAACACCCACTATCATGATTTCAATATCGTTCTCCTTTTGTTTCATTCAATTTAGTTTTGACCACAAAAAATTTTTTTATTTCTTTTTTTCTTCACCAATCACTTTTGAAAATTTTCACGGAATGTTTTTTGTGACGGTAACAAAACATGACATATATTTATAAGGTGTCAAATTTGTTCACATATTTCAGTAATAGTTTCCAAAGGTTGGAATCTATTTAAAATTTTTACTCTACCTTTCTTAGGTTTCATAAAAACAACCTTCTAAAACTTTTTATTTTGAGGGAATTAACTCCCCCTCAACTTCTTCCTATCACAAAATATGTAATAATATTAATGTTTTTGGTTGAACAAATACATATTTTTTGTATGTACGAATCCACTATAATACTCATAATATCCATTGAAAGAGTATTTGCCTCTAAAACATCCATATTGATTAGAATTGTGAATACATTTCTCATCCACCTTCTTCTCATTCTTTTCTGAGAAAAAAAAATTTATATTATCAATCATTGTCTTACTTTTAATTTCTTATTTATCAGAAATATAACTATTTAAAACATTTAAAAACTCAGATTTTTTCAAAACATTTTTGGAATTAGGGTTCATTTTGACTTCGAAATACATAATATTGATGGTCTTCACCACATACATGACTTTACCATATTTCATCTTTTCAAAAAAAATTCATTTTTCTATTCCATCATTAAAGGTATATTTTTTATCCTTCTTAGGTTTCTTCTTTCGAGAACTTTCACCAACTTCAGTGATATCATTTTTGAAACTTGTACTTTTATTTTCAGATTTAGAATGTTTTTGTTGAAAAAGTTCCAAATATTATTATTTTGGTTCTAACTTCACCTCTAGATTCACATGATGATTATTTTCTTCTTTAATGGATTTCTTAAAATTATAAATCTCTTACATGGGCTTCTCTTTCTCACTAAAAAATCATTCTTTATTTCTTATTAAGTAACATCCATCTTCTAACTTTTTGTTTTTCTATTCAAGACTTATAACATTTCTTAGGAATTCATTAAAATTTTCTTTAAAATGATATGCATTTTGTGTTTCTTATTCTTTATAACTACTGCTTATGAATTATTCATCATTTATTATTTCAATATAAGTATTTTTAATACCATACTCAATTTATTTTTCAGATTCAGCATCACTACCTTATTATTCTTCGTCTTTAGATAAGAAACATCATCTTTTGTATTTGAATAAGTTTCTTTATTTCCTTGTGGATTTTTATTTTTCTTTGTCTCCTTGTTTATTCCATGGTATTCATAGATTTATTTCTTCTTCATGACTATCCTCTTATTTCTCTCTTTGAGGATAACTATCTATAAAGTGATGAATGCCTCCATGTTAAAAACATTTCAAGGGAAGTTTCCCATTATATATCCTTATACCTCTTTAACATTTTTAGAAAAAAGGATAAAAGATCATCATGATTTTTACAAACATAAATTTCAGATTCAGAATCATCAGCTTCATCTTTAATAAGAATATTGTTTGTCATTTATTTCTTAGATGACTTGAAAGATATTTCTCTATAATTATTTTTTCTTTTCATATAATTTACCCTTCTAATTACATAAGTGATGAGATTGCTATGAAATTCATCAAGAGATAAAGATAAAGGATCTCTATCATAAAATGAAAATGCTTTTTCATAAAACTTGTTGAGAAGGATTCTCAATATCTTTTCAAAAATTTTATAATCATCAAACATTTCCACAAGATGTTTGATTGTTTTCAAAATTTCATTAACTTTGGAAAGGAAGTCCCCAAAATATTCGTACTCACCAATATTCAAGTCTTCAAGCATCAATATCTAGATTTGAAGTTTTTCCTTCCTCATTTTTGTATTGCCTTGGTATATGTTTTTAAATTTATCTAATATACCTTTGGATGTGGAATCATCTTTCACCCTTATAAATTCACTTTCAAAAAGTGATGATGATATAGTATTCTTGTCCCTTCTATCATTCTTGAGATTACTATTAACAACAGATGTAAGATGATTTTTATCATCAATAGGAGGAAACATGTATGTTTCATCTTCAAGAACATAATATCCAATAAATATAAGATAAGGAAACATTCTATAATTCCAGATATGATAATTATTTCTATAAAAAACCAGAATACCTTTACAGTTCACACAATTAAAATTCTCCATCATTAAAGAAAAAGCGAAGGGAACCTACACTCCTATACCAGTTGAAAGTGCCCAGTCAAGTTAATTTTATCACTAAGAGGTAGAGGGGGTAAATTAGTGATACTATTTATTTTTATTTTTCCTTATAATAGAAACAACCTTCACCTCCTGTTAAAGATTTATTTCACTGATGAATACAAAAAAAACAAACATACATAAGAAAACAAGTATTTAAAAGTTTCACTATTCAATAAGAATAGATACATCCTTGGTATGTTATGTAAATGATCCAATACCAAACAATACACTAGAAAAAATCCTAGGATTACAAAAAGAGTGATATTCCCTTTCACCCGTGTAGTACTTTGAAGATAATCTCGTAGTACATGTGCACCCTATTATCGAAAATGCGGTTGTAAATTTTCTTTGGTAACAATAAATGTTACATGTTATTCTTTTCAATTTCACAAATGTATTAAATTGAAAACACTTCTTCAATTTATTACTCAAAATATGAAAAGAACTTATTAGAATTTGTTAATGAAAACTCATTCTGATTTTCCTAGACCATTTTCTGTTAGTTTGAATCCTCTCAATATGATTCTTATTGATATGATTCTTCTCGGTACAATTCTCTCAGCCCTATTCTTTCAAGTCCAATTATTCCTGGAACATTTTCTTAATATGAAAATATGTAACCGAGGACAATTACTATTGATACGATTCAAAACTACTTCTTCTTTAGTCCATAAATTCTATTATAGAAATCCCAATCCGATTAATCCACACTGATACGATGAACAACTAAATATAATTGAAGAGACAAGTATCGTAACCAACTGAATATGATAATAACTAACTATGATGATCAGATGAATACAACATTATGATCTTGTCTCTTCTCATCCACTTCAATCCATCAAAAACTTTTTCAACAAAAGAATCAATGCAAAAATCCTCTTCATCTCTCTAAAAACTCACAGCTTCTCTCTCTCTTTTTTAGTGAATAGTATATCTATCAAAAAAGTAGAAGGTACACTTCACCCTTTATAGTTGACCCGTGAATGATTTAGTAAGAGTCCAATAATATTTCATGCTTAATAAAATTCACTCAAATATCAATTTCCACTAAAATATTGGGTATATTTTGACTTCATCATCTTTTCTTAAAGCATCCTGGTTCTTCTATCTCTTCTTCATATCAATCTAGTTTATTAAAAAAAACTATGTTCCAATTGAATGTATATGTATGACGAAATGAATGAAATTCTAAATAATGAATAAAATTATCTATATCAATTGAATACTAGATTTATTTTGAATGTTATGCTCCACCTTGATATTACAATCATCATACTCTTTCACCTCTACTCTTTAATCACTTCTACTTCTTTACATATTCTATTGACACACATGAAAATTTAATTTGAAAAGAAAAAAAGTAACTAAAATCTTTACCCAATTGATGAATTAATTTGGAATCAAATCCGAGTTCATATATCTCTTACTTCATCAAATCATCTAATCATCTCAAATGGTTGAATACATTGTTGATCAGTCTTTTTCATTAAAATTTTCATCGAAGAATATTCAATTCCTTTTCCATCATTATATATTGAAAAAAATTCTTCTTTAGAATGATGAAATGTTAAACATGATAGACTGGTGTCAACAACATTCATCTTCAACAACCATATTTCTTTCCCACATATCTTAAGTACGATTGCCCAGATTATGATCTTTTTATGTAAAATTATCCTAGATATGATCATCCAAATAAAAATCATCTTGGTATGATTGTTCTGAGTACAATCAATCTAAGTATGATCATTCTAAGTACGGTCATTATAAGTATGATCATTCTAAGTATGATATCCCTAGATACGATCCTTATCATCTTTATTTTTATTTTCCACCAAGATATAGTTATACTAGGTATGATTTATTTTCAATTGGTAGCTTCTCTTTTTTCTCTTCCACCTTGATACGATAAATCTGAGAATTATTTGGAACACCTCTTTTCCTTTCATTCTTGGTTCGATCAATCTTAAAACAATTTTATTCATCTCTTTGACTCCCCCTTTCTATCATCAATCTTGAATCATATGTTTCATAACTTACTTATGATTTATAAAAAATAAAAACAAGCAAAGCATAGTACCATTTAATTAACATTAGTCATGAAGACTACAATTATCCATCAAAATAATCACTTATTTCATACTGTATATTGTGTCAATCAGATAATCATTTACTTTAAACAAGAAGAAATCTCAATCCAACCCTTTCATTCTAGATTTAGCATGAATCTGATCAATTTCTTATTATGATATTCTCCCATTCCATACCCATGGTGAGTCCGATCAAAACATTTTACTTCCACCAGCTTCTTTTTCATTAAATTGGACTTTTATTAAAAAATAAGTATGAATCTTTTGAAAATAACAATCATTATGATTTTCACCAAATACAAAGTGAGGTGAATTTCTTTATTCAGAAAATTTCCTCGATAACAAAAGACAGCACTAGAAAAAAATTCCTTCCTCATAAGCTTTGTCTAAATAAACTAAATCAGAAATAATAGAACCATTAGCCTTCTGAAGAAGAAATAATTTAGAAAAATTATATATGGATTCCATCAATTTAAAAAAAGATGGCTGAATTAAGGTCTCCCTCCTTATGTTAAAAAACCCTACAATTCGGCACATATGAGTGGGTTTCCTTGAAGGATAAGGATTTTAACCTTTCCTTACAAATGAATTAAAATTGAATCAAGGTATTAGAAGGCCCATTGAGAACAAAAGATGATTAGAAGTAATGTAATTCATTCCATATCAAGGAGTTTTCAGCAGAATGTTGAGTAGAAATTTGGGAATCCAAGGATTGGATAGTTTTCTTGACCTTATTTGGTTTTGTGAGACATAGAACATCTTACTCCATGAGAAACCGTCGTTACAATAATTGTATGGAGAATAAAAGAAGCTGTCATAATCTACCCAGTGATTAAAAATTTTGAAAGGAAATTTCCCAGAGTGATGAACCTCTCTTGATCTGATAATAATTTTGGTATGATTAGAAATCCCAAAATTAAGGAAATCAATTATTGAAGAGGGTAACATGGAAATATAAAAGGAATTGACAGTTGGTATGTACAGCTTCCTTATAACCCCAAAACATCCCTTCCTATATGAAAATATCAGCCCAAAGAAATGAATATCATCCAAAGTAGAAATAAAAATTATCAAATTAAAGTCCTCTATATAAGAGGTCCAATCTAAGAAGCCTCAACGTCTATAATATGGGAACCTAACCACATTAAAATCACCAAGAATGATCCAAGGAGACTCAAAGTCATAAAAAACTCAATAGACAATGTCCTCCCAAGGACCCCTTCAATCATTAAATTAATTGGAACCATAAACAAATGAAATCGAGAAGGAAAATCTACTTTAACTTCCCTAACCAGAAACTAAATAAACTAAAACTATTCAAACTAAGGCTGAAGAGACAAAAAACGAGGACTCCATAACACTAAAACACTCTCGGTAGAGGAATAATAAATGTTATAAAAATGATTCTAATTTAGAGAATAATTCCTCACAATAGAATCAAACTTTTCCCTTTTAACCTTAAATTCATGAATCCCCAAACACGCCAATTTATGAGAGAAAATAAGGCCCCAACCCCCCTTTTCTTACTAGGAGTGTTGATACATCTAATGTTGCAAAACCCAAAGTTAAATATTGGGAACTAAGGGAGTATCAGAACCAATATCCTCTGGTCTAGTTTTGACTAGAACCCTCTTCATATCACATTCTTCTGCTTTAATTATCTTTTTCTTATTGGGATTATCACTTAAATTAGAAGATTCAGGAATACTATTATTCAAATATTTAGTTCCAGGAGAACAATACCCAACTTCCATAATTTTCTAGGGTAGAATAAGTCCTAGACTAAATAATTAAGAACCATAACTATCACAAGATACATCAACATCCTTCAAAATATAAGCTGGTCCAGATTCACTAGATTCCTTCAGTACATTAGGAAAAGGGTATGTTCTAGGAACCCTGACACCACCATCATGACCCGTATATTCTGGGCATGAAGAAAGAGATACCACTTTCCATCTACCTTGGGACCAAAACAGAACCAAGTCAAAAATTCTAGAACATGAAATAATACCAGATCCACCTGACATTTACCACACACTAAAAGCATGACCAAGATCAGCAGAGGTATTCAGTTCACTAGAATAAGGTCCAACTACTAGAGAAAAATCATAACCAATAACTACCTGTGGATTATCCCTTGACAATCAGTCAAAGGAATTATGAATAGGAAGTTAAACCTCCATTCCATTAGTATTAACCGAGGGAGGAAAACCCTTCACAATAAGATCCAAGGAAGTGGGTTCTTCAACAAATTAAGTACCAACCATGATAAGGAAACTAGACTTACAAAAATAGGAGGTTTTATTTCTAGTAGACGCTATCTTCATAGAAACATAGGAAGAAAATTTACCATTCTGATCCAAAGAAAGAACTTTTAATGGTTCATTCATCCAATAACCATGCATCTTTGGAGTAACATTAATGTGACCAAAATAAAATGAATCCTTAGGTTTTTTTAGGTATTTTAGGGTTTTTAGGGTATTTAACGTTTTTAGGGTATTTAGGGGTTTTAAATGTCTTTATTATATTATGGTTTTCCAAGGGTATTTTTAATTTTTTTTAGGGTTTTTAACAATTATATGGTTTTTACAGTTTTTCGGATTTTTATGGGTTTTATGGGTTTTAGGGATATTGAGGGGTTTTGAGGTATTTATTTCTTTTATGAATTTTTTGGGTTTTTTTGGATTTTTAGATGTTTTTTAGTGATTGGGTTTGTAATTATTTTTAGTGTTTTTAATGTTTTCAGGGGTTTAAAGGGGTTTTAGAGTTCTTAGTGGGTTTTTGTGTTTTTGGTTTTTTGGGATTTTAATGGTTTTATATATTTTTATGGTTTTTCGGTTTTTATGATTTTATACTTTTTTTATTGGTTTTAACATTTTTTAAATTTTTACATGTTTAAGTGTTTTTTATGTTTTTATGGTTTTCTAGTGGTTTTTAGTGTTCTTAGGGTTTTTTATGTTTTAATAATTTTTAGGGTGTTTTTTGGATTTTTACGTATTAGTATTTTAGGGATTTTGAGGGGATTTCAGGGTTTTAGGGTTTTTAGTATTTGTATGGTTATTTTTGGGTCACTATGGGTTTTTTATTTTATAGGGGGGTTTACGATTTTTTATATTTTTTTAACGTTTTTAGGGGTTTAAAGGGGTTTTGGAGTTTTAGTGGTTTTTATGGGTTTTTATGGTTTTATACTTTTTAAGCGTTTAATGGTGTTTAGTGTTTTTAGGGGTTTTTAGGTTTTTATGGTTTTTTTATGTTTTTAGGTATTTTAAGTGTTTTTAGGGTTTTTATGATTTTTTTTGGGATTTTAGGGGTATTTTTTTAGTTTTTAGGGTTTTAATTTTTTTTACATTTTTAAATGTTTATAAGTGTCTAAATGGTTTTTAGTGTTTTAATGGGGTTTAGGGTTTTTATGGGGTTTTATGGGTTTTATGGTTTTAGGGATTTAATATTTTTTTAGGGTTATGGTTTTTTTAGGTTTTTATCACTTTTTAGGTTTTTTATGATTTATTAGGGCTTTGTTGGGTTTTTAGAGGTCTTTAAATTTTTAGGATTTTTAGAATTTTTATGTTTTTATAGGTTGTGGGTATTTTGGGGGGTTTTTGGGTTTTAGGGGTTTATGGTTTTAGGGTTTTATGTTTTTTATGTTTTTTTGGGTTTTAGGGTTTTTTTATTTTTTAGGGTTTTGATGGGGTTTAGAGGTTTTAATTTTTCTAGGGGTTTAAATATTTTTTAGAGTTACTATAAGATTTTTTGGGTTTTATGGGTTTTAAGGATTTTTTAATGTTTTGGGGGGTTTTTGGTTTTAAGGGATTTTTGGGGTTTTAGGGTTTTTTGGGGTTTTATGGTTTTTTTTGTTTTTAGTGTTTTTCCGTGTTTTTTTGGTTTTAAGGTTTTTCATAGGGTTTTTAGGGTTTTAAGGGGTTTTAGAGTTTTTTTTTACATTTTATGGATTTTAGGGTGTTTTAAAGAATTTTATAGGGTTTTACTAATTTTTAGTGGTTTTACATTTTTAGGGGTTTTAGGGGGTTATGTTTTTTTTGTGGTTTTAGGTATTGTTTTTTGAGTTTTTTAGGATTTTTTGAGTTTTTTTATAGTTTTAGGGGTTTAGATATTTTATTTATTTTTTAGGGTCTCATGGATTTTAGTGGTTTTTTGGTGTTTTTAGTTTTTGGGTTTTTGGGGTTTGTAGGGTGTTTGTATTTTTTAAAGCATTATGTGTATTACGTGTTTTCAGGTTTTTTATTTTTTGTTATGTTTTTATTTTATTTACTGTTTTGAAAACTTTTATGGTTTTAGGGGGGTTTTTATGATTTTTATGGTTTTAAGGGTTGTTAGGGATTTTGTGGGTTCTTAGGGATTTTATGATTCTTTGGGATTTTAGGGATTCTTTATGTTTTTTGGGGATTAAAGGGTATTTTAATATTTTAAACATTTTATGCGTTTAAAAGTTTTTAATGGTTTCTATGGTATTTATGGGTTTTATTGTTTTTACAGTTTTTAGGGGATTTATGATTTCTAGGGGGTTTTGGGGTTTTATGGGTTTTAAGTGTTTAATGTTTTTTATCAATTTTATAGTTTTTTCAGGGTTCTTAGTGGTTTTTATGTTTTTATGGAATTTTAGGGATTTTTTAATTTTATATCCCTTTAAGGATTTCAGGAATTTTGAGGTTTGTTAGTGTTTTAAGTGTTTTTAGAGTTTTTAGGGTTTTTAATGTTTTTAATGTTTTTAGGGGTTTTATGAGTTTATAGGTTTTAAGGTTTTATTATAGTTTTTCATGGTTTTAATGGTTTTTATGTTTTTAGGGATTTAAAGGCTTTTTATGGCTTTCTATTTTTTTGGGGTTTTTTCATTTTTTGGGGTTTTAGGGGTTTTATTTATGTTTTTATGTTTTTTTAATGTTTTTAGGGTTTTTTTTACATTTTAGTTTTTTTTAGTAGTTTTATGGGTTTTTATATTTTTCTATGATTTTTGAGGTTTTTATAGGTTCTTGTTGTTTTTATGATTATTGGGGGTTTTATAATTTTTAGCATTTTTATCATTTTGGGAGATATTAAATATTTTTATGGTTTTATGGTTTTTATAGGGTTTATTATAGTTTTTTGTGTTTTTATGTTTTTAGCGGATTTTTTGATTTTTATTGTGTTTAATTTTGTGGGTTTTTATGTTTTTTAGGTTATTTTGGGATATTTTTTTTTTGCGTTTTAGAGGTTTTTTAATATTTAGTGTTTTTAAGGGTATTTAGAGTTTTTAAGAAATTTAAGGGTTTTAAGGGTGTTTAATGTTTTATTGTTTCTTGGTGTTTTATGGGTTTTTTGAGTTTTTTAATATTTTTGGGGTTTTCGAATTTTATGGGTCTTTGGGATTTTTAGGGTTGTTTAGTGGTTTTTGAATTTTTTATGTTTTTAGGTGTTAAATAAATTTTTTTAAAGTTTTCATAATTTTTTTAGGGTTTTAGGGTTTTTTTACATTTTTTTTGTATTTTTAAGGATTTTTACATATTTTTATAGTTTTTAAGGTTTTATGGATTTTGAGGGTTTTTAAGGATTTTTAGAGTTTTTAGGATTTTTATGGTTTTTTGGGGTTTTAGGGTTATTTATGAGTTTGTTATGTGTTCTATGTTTTTTTTAGTTTTTAAGGTTTTTATGAATTTATTGGGTTTTAATATTTTTTTGTAGGTTTTTAGGGATTCTATGGTTTTTTATGGTTTTTAAGGGGTTTTAAAGTTTTTAGAGTTTTTTATGGTTTTTAAGATTTTTAGGGTCTTTTAGGGTTTTTAGAATTTTTTATGTATGTGGGAGGGGGGGTTCAGTGTTTTTAGGTAAAAAAGATTTATATATTTTTTTTGTTTTTAGGGGGTTTTACATATTTAGGTATTTTTAGTGAATTTTTGGTATTTTTATGGGTTTTAGGGTCTTTACGGATTGGGGGGGGGGTTAGGGTTTTTAAGTGTTTAGGGTTTTTTCATCTTTAGGGTATTTAAGTGTTTTAGGTTTTGTGGTTTTCATAGTGTTTTTAGGGGTTTTAGGTTTTTTACAATTTTTGGTATTTTTTGGGTTTTTTTAAGATTTTTATGAGATTTTTGGGGTTTTTAGGATTTTAACTATTTTTAAGGTTTTTTTTGGTTTCTAGGGTTTTACGAGTTTTAGAGGTTTTATGGATTTTTAGATTTTTGTTGACATTTTCAGGGGTTTAAAGGGTATTTACATTTTTATATTTTTTTTGGGATTTTATGGGTTTAGGGTTTTAAGGATTTTAGGGGTTTTTATGGCTTTGAGGTTTTTTAGGGTTCATATGGGGTTTTATCGTTCTTAGCATTTATATGTTTTTAGTGGTTTTAAGTGTTTCTAATTTTTAAGTTTTTCTTAGTATTTTTCATGTTTGTTATGGTTTTTTTACATTTTTAGTGATATTTAGTCCCTTTTGGGATTTTTATAGTTTTTTTGGATTTTAGGTATTTTAATGGTTTTTTGGATTTTTAATGGTTTTTAGGATTTTTTGGTTTTTTTGGTGTTTTAGGTGTTTTTTTAGTATTTAAATGTATTATGTTTTTTAGAGTTTTTTAATGTTTTTAGTGGTTTAAAGGTTTTTAGGAGTTCTTATGGATTTTATGGGGTTTTAAGGATTTTTATTGTTTTTATGGGTTTTATTATTTTTTGGCTTTTTATGGTATTTTTATGGTTTCTAAGGTTTTTAGCGTTATTTAGGTTTTTAGGGGTTTTATATGACTTTAGGTTTTTATGGTGTTCATAGGGTTTTTAGGGTTTTTTATGTTTTTAGGGGTCTTGGGATTTTTTTTGATTTTTATGGTTTTTAGAGATTTTGAGGTTTTAAAAGGCTTTCTAGGTTTTTACGATTATTTTGGGGGTTTTGGGTTTTTTTTGAGTTTTTAGAGTTTTTAAGGATTTTTAGAGTTTTTTAATTTTCTTAGGGGTTTTAAGGGTTTCTAAATTTTTTATTGTGTTTTAGGGTTGTTATGCATTTTAGGGGTTTTTATGGTTTTTGGGGTTCTTATTGATTTTAGGGTTTTTTTGGTTTTTTGGGTTTTTAGTGTTTTTTTGGTTTTATTACTTTTAAGTATTTTTAGGTTTTTAATATTTTCTTAGGGATTCTAGTGTTTTTATAGTTTTTTTTGTTTTTAGGGATTGTGAGCACTTCTTTAGGATTTATATTTTTTAGGGTTTTTAGTGATTCTCATGGTTTTTAACGTTTTTAACTATTTTGTGGTTTATTCTTTTTTTATGATTAGGTTTTTTTAGTTTCTTTGAGGGTTTAAACGGTTTTTAGAGTTTTTTTTTAAATTTTTTGTCTTTTAAATGTTTTTTGAGTTTTTAGTGATTTTTAGGGTTTTTCTGGGATTTTAGGTTTTTTTTGGGTTTTATAGTTTTTAGGGTAATTAGGTTTTTTTGGGTTTTTTGTTGTTTTAGATTTTTCAAGGTTTTCATGTTTTTTAAGATTTTTTATGTTTTTACGGTTTTGTAAGGTCTTTTCAATGTTTTTTGGGTTTTTTATGTTTTTATGGGTTTTTAGGGGTTTTTTAGAATTTTTATTATTTTTAGGGTTTTTAGGGATTTTGAGTGTTTTTAAGGGCTTTATGGTTTTTTAGGTTTTTATGGTTTATTGAGATTTTATGGATTTAAATATTTTTAAATGTTTTTAATGTTTTTAGGGGTTTAAAGGGTTTTTTGATATTAGAGTGTTTTTAGAGTTTTTGTGATTTATTTAGGATTTTAATGTTTTTAGGGGGTTTTGGGTTTTTGGGGTTTTTGGGGTATTCAAGGTTTTTTAGGTTTTTAGTGGTTTTATGAGTTCTTAGGTTTTTATGTTTTTATTTGGATTCTTTAGGTTTTTAAGGGGTTTTTACATTTTAAGGGATTTTTATGTATTTTTTAGGGGTTTTGGGGTTTTTAGGGATTTTAAGGGTTTTAAAGGTTTTTCTAACTTTTTTTGGGTATTTATAAAATTTTAGGTTTTTCGGGGTTTTAAGTGTTTTTATTTTTTATGGTTTTAATATAGGGTTTTCTTGTTTGATAGGTTCTTTTATGTTTTTTAATGGTTTTAGTTATTTTTTAGGTTATTTATTTTTTTAGGGTTTTTAGTGAATTTTAGGGTTTTTAAGGGTTTATGGGTTTTAGGTTTTGTAAGGTTTCATATGGGATTAAGGGTTTTTGATTTCTTTGGAGTTTTTATGTTTTTTAGATATTTTTTATATGTTTAAGCATTTAAAGTATTTTTAGAGTTTTTAGTGTTATAGGGATTTTATGAGGTATTAGTTTCTTAAGGTTTTTAGGGTTTTAGGGGTTTTATGTTTTTTAGCATTTTTTATGTTTTTAGGGGTTTTATGTGTTTTTAGGTTTTGTCATGTTTTCATAGGGGTTTTCAAGGTTTTTCGGTTTTCTTTATGTTTTATTTAATTTTGGGGTTTTTTTATTATTACTATGGTTTTTACGGGTTTAAGGGATTTTTAGTGGTTTTTGGGTTTTTTTGGTTTTTTTGGTTTTGTTTGGGTTTTTAGGGATTTCATGGATTTTTTAGAGTTTTAGGGGTTTTTAAATTTTTATGATTTGTATGGATTTTAGAGTATTTAATGTTTTAGGGGTTTATATGTTTTTTTATAGTTTTTAGTGGGTTTTTAGTGTTTATGGGGTTTTAATAATTTTTAGGGGTTTTATGGTTTGTAGGTTTTTAGGGGTTTTTAATGTATTTTAAAGGGTTTCAGGGTTATTAAAAAATTTTAGGTTTTTACAGGCTTTAGGTGTTTTTATGTTTTTGAGGGTTTCATTAGGTTTTTAGGGTTTTGAAATTTTTTAGGGATTATTAGAGATTGTTAGGGGTTTTGTGGGGTTTTAGGAAATTTAAGGATTTTTAGGGGTTTTTTTGGGTTTTTAGGGGTTTTATGGCTTGTTTTTCATTTTATATGTTTTTAGGGTTTGAACTGTTTTTAGGTTTTTATGTTTTTATGAATGCCTTCGAGGGTTTTAAGGTGTTTTTAAATTTATAGGTATTTTTAGGGATCTTTTTTAGATCTCATGATTTTTACGGTTTTTTGGGATTTCAATGGATTTTAGGCCTTTATGGGTCTTTTTTTTGGGTTTTTTAGTTTTTTTTATATTTTTAGGTTTTTTAATGTTTTTATGGTTTCAACTATTTTTAGTGATTTAAAGGGTTTTTACAATAATTAGTATTTTTTTTCTTTTTTGGGTTTTTGGGTTTTTAGGGGTTTTAATGGGGTTTATAGTTTTAAGGGATTTAGGAGTGTTTAGGGGTTTTTGGGATTTTAGTATTTTTTAGGGATTTTATGGGTTTTTAGTGTATTTAGTTTTTTAAGGTTTTTGGGGGTATTCATAGTTTTTAGGGTTTTTTAATGTTTTTTGGTATTTTTATGGATTTTTAGTATTTTTATATTTTTTAGGGTTTTTGGAAATTTGAGGCGATTCAGGGTTTTTTTGAGAATTTTAGGGGTTTCATGGTTCTTTATATTTTTAGAATGTTTTTTTGGTCTAAATGGGTTTTAGAGATTTTAGTGGGTTTTTAAAGATTGTACGGGTTTTTAGGGTTTTTAAGGTTTTTAGGGTCTTTATGTAGTTAAGGGTTTTTATGGTTTTTAGGGGTTTAGGGTCTTTAGTGTTTTTATGTTCTTTTTGTATTTTTTAGTATTTTAATGTTCTTAATTTTTTTATGATTTTAAGGATTTCATAAGGGGTTTCATATATTTTTTGGGTTTTTTACGTATTTAGAGAATTTTAGGGCCTTTTTGGATTTTTCAGTTTTTTACTGTTTTTAGGGATTTTTATGGGTTTGGGGGTCTTGGGATTTTAGGGAGTGTTGGGGGTTTTTAGTGTTCTTGAGTATTTATGGATCTTAAGTGTTTTTAATTTTTTCATGTTTTTAGGGATTTTCAGGGTTTTTAGGGTTTTTACATTTTTAGGGATTTTTATGAATTTTTTATGAATTTTATTGTTTTTTAAGTTTTAAGATATTTTGAGGGGGTTTAGGTTTTTAGTGGTTTTTTTTTGGGGTTTAGGGGGTTTTTGAGTGTTTTTAGGAGTTTTATGGTTTTTATGGGATTATTGGGTTTCTAAGGGTTTTAGCGTTTGTTATGTTTTGGTGGTTTTTTGGGGGGGTTTTTGGTTCTTACATTTTTTAATATTTTTTAGGTTTTTAGGGGTTTTAATTCTTTTAGGATTAAAAGGTTTTCTTATTGATATTTAGGGGGTTTTACATTATTAGATATTTTTAAGGAATTTTGAGAATTTTCAAGGGTTTTTATAGTTTTAGGGATTTTAAGGGTTTATGGGGTTTTTAGGTTTTTTGGGGTTTTTGGTTTTTTGAGTTTTTTAGTGTATTTATAAGTTTTTAGAGAATTTTAATGTTTGTAAGAGCTTAATGTGATTTTTGAGTTTTTGGTGGGTTTTAGGGTTTTTATGGGATTTAGGTGGTATAGGGGTTTTTTGGTTTTATGTTTTTTTGGGTTTTTTCGGGGTTTTAGTGTTTTTAGGTTTTTCGAGGTTGTAGGTGTTTTTGGGTTTTAAGGTTTTATTCAGGTTCTTTAGCATTTTTTAAATTTTAGGGATTTTATTGGGGGAGGGGGTTCATTTTTATGGTTCTTTAGGGTTTTTAGGGGTTTTTCGTTTTTTAGGGTTTTAGGGTTTTAGGGTTTTTAGGGGTTTTATGGTTATTTTGTTTTTAGGGGGGTTTTCTGTTTTTAGGATTTTTGATGTTTTTTTATTTTTTTAATGTTTTTAGGGGTCAAAAGGGTTTTTACAGTTTTTTGTGATTTTAATGTTTTTATGGGTTTTTAGGTCAAGGAAGATGCGAGGGTTGGGCTATTCCTACCCCCCCACCCAATTTATTAGAATGAAAAGAAAAGACACAACAGACAAGGGAGGGGAGGGGTCAAATGACCCACACCCAAAATTCCTTTACAACCCAAGACACGAAAGATCCCAAAAAAAGAAAGATCAAAAAAGAAAAAACACACACAGCCAAACAAGAAAGATCCAGTAGCAGTCCCAACCTAGCAATAACCAGCATCCAACATCAGCATAACCATCACCATCAGTAGCAAGAATCAATCAGCACCAAATCCAGCAAACATTAAAATCATCCAGAAACACCATATCAACCTCAGCCGTTTCATCAAACCAACTTCAGCACACTAGCGACATCGAACCACCTGCACCAAAATGACCAACCTCCATATTGGCCAGTGCAACCATACAGGGTAGATCCATGACCAGCCACCCAAAACCACCAACACCAGAAACAGGAGCCTCATCTTCCTCACAATTCGTCCATGTAATATACAACATTACAGCATAACACACCCAACAGCACAACCACGTGCAGAAAACCACGAGCAACCAACACAAGAACCAGCGCGCAGCCCAAAAATCCCTTCCAGCAACCCAAGAACCAAAAAAAATACCCAAAAAGTGGATCCTCATATCAAACCCAGCAGGCAGCACCAACATCAACCCATAACAGGACCGTCCGTCACCGTAGCAAATCCATAGCATAAAGAACCATCCAGAAGATTCAGCAATATACGCAGGGCCAACATGACCACTTTGGCACCTCCAAGAAGTAATGACTAAAGCCAGATATCCGTAGAATAGAAACAAACTAGGAACAACAGAGTGAACTAAAGATGAGGCACGAACCTGAATTTTCTTCCGCATCCAGCAATAATCGACGCGACGCCAGAAGATCCACACATCTCCCAAGCTTACCTCAAGCGGATGGAAAGAAAGCAACAACAACGGCTGAAAGAGAGAGACCACCGCAATGCATCGTCGAAGAGGCTAGACCCCACACTTCCAGTGAATCCCCCTCCACCGATGAAGACATCGAAATTGATGACCGATCAGATAAGACCCCGTCTCTTCAAACGAGATCTGGAAATACGACCGAAGATGGCTAGTGTTTCTAGATGCCGAAGAGTTGACCGCTTCACCACTTTCCGAGCAAATCCTATCTGAAGCCACAATGAGTTCACAACCTCTAGAGCCGCCATAGCCTAAACAAAAGGGCAAGAAAGTTGAGAGAAACTGGAGTCTGAAGTCAGAAGCCCAAGAAGATACTGCACTCTGGGAAGTCGATGGCGCTACCGGAATAAAACCACTGCATCCTTGGATCTGAAGAGCACTTCAAAGGTATACCTCCACCGAGAAGGATAGGAAGAGGATCCATATCCAAAACCCCAAGTAAGATCTGAGAGAAGACCTTGAAGTCGTGATGAGTGGGAGAGAGAACCAGGGGAGGGTGCCTCCATCTTCTCATCTTATGGGTTTTTAGGGATTTTTAAGCTTTTTATGTTTTTTATGGTTTTTTGGGGTTTAGGATTTTTAAGGTTTTAGAATTTTTTATGTTTTAAGAGTTTTAATTGTTTTTAGGTTTTTAGGGTTTCCCGATGGGTTTTTAGAGTTTTTATATTTTTCGACATTTTTTGGGGTTTTTGTGATTTTTAGGGTTTTTAGAGATTTTGAGGGTTTTTAGGATATTTATGATTTTTTTTGTTTTTTTAGTATTAATGGTATTTATGGTTTTTAATATTTTTTAATGTTTTTAGTGGTATAAAAGGTTATTATAATTTTTAGTGGATTTTAGTGGTTTTATGGGTTTTTAAGGTTATTATGGGTTTTTTGGACTTTTAGGGTTTTGGGGGTGATATTTAAGGTGTTTTAGGGGTTTTTAGCATTTTTTGTTTTTTATGGGTTTTTTGTTTTTAAATTATAAAGGTTTTCTTAGTGGTTTTCTAGTTTTTTTTACATTTCTATGGATATTTAGAGATTTATTAGGATTTTTGTTGTTTTGTAAGGCTTTAGTGATTTTGAGGGTTTTTTGATTCTTTTAGGGTTTTAGGTTTTTTTTGTTTCTTGGGTTTTAGGGTTCCTTTAGGTTTTTAGGGGTTTTAATGTTTTTAGAGTTTTTTTAATTATGGTTTTAAATGTATTTCTTAGTTTTATTAAATTTTAGGTTTTGTATGGGTTGTTAGGGTTTCTTATGATTTTTTGGTGTATTTATGGTTTTGGGGTTTTTAGGGTATTTTAGGATTTTTAGAGCTTTTAGGTTTTTTTGTGTTTAAAGTGTTTTAATATTTTTAAGTGTTTCATTGTGTTTTTAGGTTTTTTACAATGTTAGGGATTTTTTGGGTTTTTATGGATTTTTATGGGTTTTACGGTGTTTTGGATTTTGAGGGGTCTAAGGGTTTTTATGATTTTTTGGGTTTATAGGGTTTTATTGTGTTTTTTAATAGTTTTGAAGTTTTTTAGTGTTTTTTTAAAATAGGTTTTTTAAGGGTTTTAAGAGTTTTATTCTTTTTTAGGGTTTTTTGGGGGTTTTAGTGTTTTTCAATGTTTTTAGAATTTTTATGGTTTTTTTTGGACTTGGAGGAATTTTTTGGGTTTTTAAGGTTTTTATCATTTTTTATCTTTTTTAAGTGTTTATTTTTTTTTGTAATTTATGGTTTTGCTAGGGTTTTTAAAGGGTATTTAGATTTTTTTTCGGTTTTTTATGGATTTTTTAGGATTTTTATGGGTTTTTAGGGATTTTGAGAGTTTTTGGGCTTTTTATGTTTTTTTGGTTTTTAGGGTTTTTTGACATCATAAGGGATTTTATATTTATTAATATTTTTATGGGTTTAATGGATTTTTAGATGTTTTTGTAATTTTTATGTTTTTATGAGTTTTAGAGTGTTTAAGGGGTTTTGGGTTTTTTTGGTTTTTGGGTTCTTAGTGTTTTTGTTGTATTTGTGGTTTTTAGGGGTTTTAGGGTTTAAGGGATTTTATGTTTTTTATTGTTTTTAGGTTTTAGTCTATTTTTGAGTGTTTAGGATTTTTAAGTTTTTTGAGAGTTTTCTAACATTTTAATGGTTAAAGGGGATTTAAAATTTTTAGCATTTTTTGGGTTTTTATAGGTTTTTTCAGATTTTTATGATTTGGGGGGTTATTATTTTTTGTGTTTTAGTGGTTTTAGGTAATTTTTTGGGGTTTTTTTTGTTTTTTTGGTTTTAGGGATTTTAAGTATTTCTAGAGTTTTATAGTTTTCTTAGCAGTTTTTGGGGGTTTTGGGATATTTTTGGATTTTTAGGATTTCAATGGTTTTTAGTGTTTTTAGGGAATTTTATTAGTTGTAGGTTTTTTAATTTTTTAGGGTTTTTTGTGTTTTTTATGTTTTTTGTGGTTTCAAGACTTTTAGTTTTTTTATTGTTTATTAACTCTTTCTTGGTTTTTAAGTTTTTTAAGTTTTTATGTATTTTTAAGGATTATTTAGGATTTTTATTCTCTTTTATAGTTTTTAAGGATTTTGGGGGTGTTTGGGTTTTTAGGGTTTTAGGTTTCTTTGGGTATTTTGAGTTTTCTAGAGTTTTAAAGGTTTTTTATGGTTTTATGGGTTTAAATGGTTTTTAGAGTTTTAATGTTTTATGGGTCTTCAGGGTTTTTTAAGGTTTTCAAGGGTTACAGATATTTGGGATTTTTAGGGTTTTTTTTGTTTTTAGTGGTTTTTCTTGGTTTTATGGGTTTTTATGTATTTATGGATTTTAGGGATTTTTTAACATTTTAGGGGTTTTTTTTATTTTGGGAGTTTTTATGGGTTTTAAGGGACTTATTATTTTTTTTATCATTTTTATGTTTTTAGGGGTTTCAAGCATCTTTGGACTTTTAAGGTTTTTATAAGGTTTTTAGGGGTTTTTTGTTTTTTAAATTTTAAATGTTTTTTTTCATTTTTGTATTTATGTTTTTAGATTTTTTATATTGATTTTAGGGTTAGGGGGTTTTTACTCATTTTATGGTTTTTTTTTGAGTTTTAGGGTTTTTTTGTGTATTTTGGGTTTTAAAATTTTTTTAGATTATTTATCATTTTTAGGGGTTTGAAGTTTTTTTAGTGTTTTAGTGGGGTTTTAGAGTTTTTAAGGGCGTTTAGGTTTTTTATGATTTTTATGGGTTTAAGGGGTTTTAATGTTTTTAGGGGTTTTATGTTTTTTTAGGTTTTTATGGTTTTCTTATGGGTTTTTAGGTTTCATTTTTTTAATTTTTAGGGATTTTAGTTATTTTTAGGATATTCATGGTTTTATGGATTTCAAGGGATTTTGATGGTTTTTAGGGTTTTAACGTTTTTTGGGGTTTATAGTTTTTTTGGGGTTTTTTGGGGTTTTTGAGTTATTTAGGGCTTTAAGATTTTTCAGTTTTTTATCATTTTTAGGGGTTTAAAGTGGTTTTATGGGGTTTTATGGTTTTAGAGGTTTTTATGGGTTTTAGGGGTTTGTAGGGTATTTTTAAGGTTTTAGCGGTGTTTAGGTTTTTAGGGGTTTTATTTTTTTTTTAGATTTTTAATGTTTTATTAGGGTTTTTAGGGATTTATGGGTTTCTATGTTTTTATTGATTTTAAGAAAATGTTATAATTTTTACAATTTTTCGGGTTTTTATGGATTTTGAGTATTTTTAGGGGTTTTATGGATTTGAGTTTTTAGGTGTTTTTATCATTTTTAAGTTTTTGGGAGTTTTAAGCTTTTTTTTATTTTTAAAGCTTTCTTCGAAATTTTCTTGATTTTTAGAGATTTTTATATTTTTAGGGATTTTTAGGGCTATTTTTTTGATTTTTATGGATTTTTAAGGAATTTTATGCTTTTTATGTTTTTTAGGGTTTTAGGCTTTTTATGTTTTTTGGGGTTTTAGGGTTTTTATGTTTTTTAATGTTTTGAATGTTTTATAGAGTTATTAAACTTTTTTAGGGGTTTAAAGAGTTTTTATAATTTTTAGGGGTTTTTATTTGCTTATATATTTTTAAAGGTTTTTTTGTTTTTCGTGTTTTAATGGGTGATAGGGTTTTTTGGGATTTTTGGGTTTTTAGCCTTTTATTGGGTTTTAAGTGGTTTTAAGTGTATTTATGTTTTCTAGGTTTTCTTAAGACTTTTTTGGGTTCTTTTGGGTTTTTTAATTTTCAAGGTATTTAAGAATTTATATGATTTTTTAGGTTTTTAGGGAATTTAGTGTTTTTGAGTTTTTTTTGGGTTTTATGGTTTTTTTGGGTTCTTGGTGTTTTTTTGAATATTTATGGGTTTTAATGGTTTTTAGAGTTTTTTTAAATCAGGGGATTAAAAGGTTTTTAGAATTTTTAGAGGGTTTTTATGGGTTTTAAAGGTTTTATGATTTTAGGGATTTTTGGTGGTTTTAGGGGTTTTCAAGACATTATCATTTCTTATGGTTTTGGGGATTTTAAGTGTTTTTAGGATATTATGGGTTTTATAGGGTTTTAAGGGTTTTTTGGATTTTTTTGGGATTTTTAGTAAATTTTTAGGATTTCTATGGGTTTTAAGGGGTTTAGGGATTTTACAGGTTTTTTTTGGGTTTCTATATTTGTTTTTTTATAGTTTTTAAATTTTTTATAGGTTTTATATCTTTTATTGTTTTTAAAATTTTTTGGGTTGAAGTGTTTTTATATTATTAGTTTTTAATGGTTTTATACGTTTCGATGGGTTTTTATATTTTTAGCGTCTTTAGGGTTTTTAGCATTTTTTTGGGTTTTAGGGTCTTTATGTTTTTTATTTTTTATTGTTTTCTTAGGGTTTTTCTGGGTCTTTAGTTTTTTTATTTTTTTAGGGATTTTTAGGGATTTTATGGTTTCTTTCGTGTTTTTGAGGTTTTTTTGGTTTTTTTGGTTTTTAGAGTTTTGATGTGATTTTAGGGTTTTATGTTTTTTTATAGTT
Source organism: Viscum album (assembly GCA_963277665.1). Lineage (NCBI taxonomy): Eukaryota > Viridiplantae > Streptophyta > Magnoliopsida > Santalales > Viscaceae > Viscum > Viscum album. The sequence continues at coordinate 230,536,130 of OY728157.1, read as the reverse complement.
TTAATTTTATTTCGGTGTTTAATGGGGTTTTAATTTTTTTTTATTTTTAGGATTTTTATTGGTTTTCAGTGTTTTATGGTTTTTGGAGTTTTTATTGTTTTTACATTTTTTAGCGTTTTTTAGGTTTGGGGGGGGGGGGGTTGTGTTTTATAGATTTTAAGGGTTTCTTAATAATTTTCTAGGTTTTTATAGTTTTTTAAGTTTCAAGGGATTTTAGTGATTTTTAAGAATTTTTATGGGTTTTTAGGGTTTTAGTAATTTTGAGGGTTTAAGGGGTATTTAGGGTTTTTAGTGTCTTTATGGTTTTTTGGGTTTTAGGGGGTATTTTTAGTTTTGAAGGTTATTATGGTTATCAATATTTTTTTATCATTTTGAGGGTCTTTAAGGGTTTTTAGGGTTTCTAGTGGTTTTTATGTCTTTTGTGGAGTTTTTGGCTTTTTATTAGTTTTTTGGGTGCTTTATTATTTTAGGGGTTTATGGTCCTCTCTGGGTTTTAGGTGTTTTATGTTTTTTAGTATTTTAAGATTTTATGAGGAATTTATAGAGTTTTATGGTTTTTAATTTTTTATGGGATTTATAGGGATTTGTTATCTTTTATTAGTTTTTAGGGGTTTGGGTATTTCGATTGGTTTTTGGGATTTTTAGGATTTTTTGTGTTTTTAGGGTTTTTAGAGTTTTTTATTTTTTTAGTAGTTCTATGATTTTTTTGAGTTTTTTTAATGTTTTTTGGTGTTGAAATGGGTTTTATATATTTTAGTGGTTTATTGGGTTTTATGGGATTTTATCATTTTTTATGTTTATAGGAGTTTGAGGTTTTGAAAGGGTTTTAAGGTTATAAGAATTTTTAGGTTTTTTACGGGTTTTATGATATTTTTAGGTTTTCAATTTTTTCCCAGGGTTTTCTAAGTTTTTATGGTTTTTTAGGTATTTTTAGAAATTTTATGGGGTTTAGGTTTTTTAGGGTTTTGGATCATTTTTACGTTCTTTTAGGGTTTTAGGGTTTTTAGTGTTTTTTTGTTTTTAAGGTTTTCTTTGGCAATTTCAAGGTTTTTATGATTATTTTTGTTTTCAGTGTTTTTCGGAATTTTTTAGTATTTTTATGAATTTTTTGTGTTCTAAGGGATTTTGATATTTTTTAGGGATTGTTTGGTTTTTTGGGGGTTTTATGGATTTATTGGGTTTTATGGTTTTCTTTTTGTTTTTTAGTGTTTAAATGGTTTTTAGAGTTTTTTTATTTTTAGGGGTTTATGGGGTTTTTACTGTTTTTAGTGGTGTATTATGGGTTTTGGGGTTGGTGGGGTTTTTAAGGATTTGAAGAGGATTTTGGTTTTATGTGGTATTGGGGTGTTTTTTTTGTTTTTATATTTTTTTATGATTTTTTTTTGGTTTTATGTGTTTTTCAGTTTTATGGTATTATTAGGGGTTTTTAGGGTTTTAATGTTCTTTAATATCTTTTAGGGTTTTTTAGGAATTTTGTGGGTTTAAGGGTTTTTATGGATTCAACAGTTTTAAGGGATTCTTAGGGTTTTTATTGGGTTTTGGGTTTTTATGGTTATTTATTTCGTTTTTATGGGGTTTTATGGTCTTTTAACATTTTTAGGGGTTTAAGGTATTTTTAGAGTTATTGTTGTTTTTTAGTGTTTTTAGGGGTTTTAAGGTTTATATTGGTTTATGGTTTTTAGGGGTTTTAGGGTTTTTCCGTTCTTTAGGGTTTTAGGGGTTTTAAGTGTTTTTATGATTTTGATGTTTTCTCACTGTTTTTCTGGATTTTTTGGGTATTTTTTGTTTTCATGGGTTTTTATGCATTTTTTGGATTTTTATGTGTTTTTTGGGGATTTTGAGATATTTAGGGTTTTTGGGTTTTTATGTTATTATGGTTTTTGGGGGTTTTAGAAGTTTTTTTAGTTTTATAGGGGTTTTAATGAATTGTTTATATTTTTAAATATATTAGGGGTTTAAATATTTTTTATATTTTTGTGGGGTTTAGGGTTTTTTATCGATTTTAGTGTTTTTAAAATTTTTTGGGGTTTTATGGTATTTCTATTTAGATGTGTTTTTAGGTCTTTTTGGGATTTCATTTTTTTTGGTTTTTTTTTTGTTTTCATTGGGTTTTTAGGGATTGTGATAGTTTTAGGGTTTTTAGGCATTTTTTTGGGTTTAATGGTTTTTTTGGGGATTTAAGGGTTTTCTTGAGTTTTAAAAAAAATCATTTTCAAGGGGGTTTTTTGGGGATTTAGAGAATTTTAATCTTTTTAGGGGTTTAAAGGGTTTTTAGAGTATTTATTGTTTTTTAGTGTTCTTATGGGTTTTCATGTTTTTTATATTTATCGATATTTTTATAGTTCTTAGGAATTTTTAGGTTTTTAGTGTATTTTTGTTATTTTAGTAAAAAAAAATTTTGGGTTTTTTAAGTGGTTTTTTGGGTTTTAAGGTTTTCTTAGTGCTTTTAGGGATTTAGGGGTTTTAGGTTAAAAGAGATTTTTAGGGATTTTAGGATTTTTATGGATTTTTAGGATTTTTAGGGATTTGGATGGGTTTTAGGGTTTTAGGATTTTTAATATTCTTATGTTATTAGGGGTATTAATTGTTTTTATTTTTTATGGTTTTCTTAGGATTTTCCAAGTTTTTAGGGTTTTTTCTTTTTCATAGATTTTTCAAGAGTTTTTTAAATTTATATAGTCTTTAGGGATTTTATATATTTAAAGGGGTTTTAGAGTTTTAGGTTTTTTTGGTTTTTGGGGTTTTTTTAGTTTTATAGGTCTTTTAAGGTTTTTAGATATTGTAATGTTTTTAGGTAATTAAAGGTGGTTTAAGTGTTTTAGTGATTTTAATGGTTTAAATGGGTATTTATGATTTTTTATGTTTTTAGGGGTTTTTTGGTTTTTAATTTTTTAATGTTTTTATGGGTATTTGGGTTCTTAAGTGTTTTTAGATTTTTATGGTTTTCTTAAGGTTTCTCTGGGACATTAATATTTTTTATGCTTTAGTTATTTTATGGATTTTATAGGATTTTTATGATTTTTATGTTTTTAGGGATTTTGAGGGGGATTTAGAGTTTTTCAGGTTTTTATGGATTTTTCAGGTTTTAGTGTTTTTTTATATTTTCAGGTGTTTTATGGTTTTTTAGAGTATTTTTTATCATTTCAGGGGTTTATATGGTTTTATATTTTTCATTGGGTTTTTGGGTTTTCATGAGTTTTTAGCGTTTTAAATGTTTTTAGGGGTTGTTATAATTTTTACAGGGTTAAGGGACTTTTTCGGGGTCTTTTGTGTTTTATAGGGGGTTTATAATTTTTAGGTTTTTAAGGGTTCTAAATTATTTTATGTTTTTGAGGTTTTATTATAGTTTTTCACAGTTTCAGGGTTTTTATGTTTTAATGGATTTTAAGCGATTTATTAGGATTATATTTTTTTTATGGATTTAGGGATATTGAGGTGTTTTTAGGGTTTTCGGGATTTTATGGGTTTTAATTTTTTTAGGTTTTAGGGGTTTTAAGTGTTTTTAAGGTTTTAAAGATTTTTTTGGATTTTTAGGGGATTTTGGGTGTTCGATATTTTTAGGGATTCTAGGGTTTTTAGGATTTTATGGTCTTTTTAGTGATTTTGAGGGAGTTTGACAGTTTTAACGGTATTGAATATTTTTTTAGAGATTTAAACATTTTTAGGAGTTTAAAATGGTTTTGGAGTTTTTGGGATATTTAGTGTTTGTACGACTTTTAGGGTTTTATGTTTTTTAGGGGTATTATGATTTTTTGGTTTTTTAGGATATTTAACATTTCTAGGTTTTTAGGGGTCTTAATTTTAATTTTGTTTTTAATCTTTCCATAGTTATTTTTAGGGTTTTAGGGTATTTTATATATTATGAAATTTTAGGGTTTTTTAGTATTTTATGGTATTTTAAGCGGTTTTAAGGATTTTGAGGGTTTTTATGGTTTGTTGATTTTTTCTGGGTTTTTATGGTTTTTATGTTTTTTAGGTTGTCTTATGAGTTTTCATGGTTTTAGGGTTTTTTATGTTTTTAGGGATTTTTATGCTTCTTTTGGATTTTTATGGTTTTTCTTGTTTTTAGAAATTTTTAGGGTTTTTATTTTTTAGTGTTTTCATGTTTTTTTGTGTTCCTATGGAGTTTTGGTGATTTTAGGGGTTCCACGTTTTCATATATTTTTTAAACATTTTTGGGTTTTAATGGGATTTTATTTTTTTGGGTGGTTTGATGAATTTTATGGGGTTTATGGGTTTTATTTTTTTTAGGGGTTTTTAGGGTGTTTTTAGTGTTTTAGAGTTTTTTCTATTTTTAGGGGTTTTATGTATTTTTTTGATTTAAGGTTTTTTTAGGGGATTTAGAATTTTTATATTTTTTGGGATTTTTTAGGATTTTATGGGTTTTAGGTATTTTGAGGGGTCTTTGGTTTTTATCATATTTTTAGTTTTTAGAGGTTTTAAGAGTTTTGAGGATATTATGGTTTTCTTAGGGATTATCATGTTTTTTTGTTTTTGAATTTTTATGGATTTTAGTGATTTTTTAGAATATTTATTGAGTTTTAGGTTATTTATGTATTTTTAAGGTTTGATGGTCTTTAAAAAATTTAGGGGTTTTAGGGGTTTTTTATTTTTTCACGCATTTATGGAGTTTTTTTGGGAGTGTATGTTTTTTTATTTTTAAATGTTTTTGGGGTTTAAGGTGGTTTTATATTTTTTAATAGATTTCATTGTTTTATATGTTTTTTAATGGTTTTAAGGTCGTTTTAGGTATTTCCGGGTTATTATCATTTTTAGGTTTAAATGATTTTAAGTGTTTTTAGGTTTTGAAGGTATTCTTTTTGTTTTTATGGTTTTTATGGGTTTTTAACTTATTATGGATATTTAGTGGTTTTTAAGGTTTTTTATAATTTTTTCAGGTTTTTAGGTAATTTTATGTATTATAGAGGTTTTTAGGGTTTTTATAATTTTTAATGGGTTTATGGGTTTTGAGGTTTTTAGTATTTTATTGTTTTCTTTGGTGTTTTCATGGTTTTGGGAGTTTTTCTATGTATTTATGGATTTTTAAGGCTATATAGGGTTTTTATAATATTTAGGTTTTTAGGGGTTTTAAGTGTTTTAGGTTTTAAGGTTTCCTTAGGGGTTTTAAGTGTTTTTACATTTTTAGGTATTTTTATGAATTTATGGGGTTTAATGATTTCGATGGAATTTGGGGGGTTTTGGGTTTTGACGGGTGTTTGGGTTTTATGGATTTTTTGGGTTTTTAGGTGTTTAAGGTTTTAAATTTATTTAAATATTTTCAACATTTTAAGGGTTTTAAAGGGTTATATAGTTATTAGTTTTTTATATTTTTTATGAGTTTTTATGAATTTTAATAGATTTTAGTATTTTTATGGTTTTATTGTTATTAGTCGTATTAGGGACTTTCTAAGGAGTTGAGAATTTTTAGGATTCTTGGGGGTTTTATGTGTTTTAATATTTTTAATATTTCTAATGTTTTTTAGGGTTTTAAGGTGTTTTTAGGGATGTTAGCTTTTCAGTGATGTTGATGGAATTTTTAGTATTATTATGGGGTTTTAGGGGTTTTAGGGATTTTGAGGATTTAAAGGAGTTTTAGTGTATTTAGGGTTTTTATAATTTTTTAGGTATTTAAAGGCTTTATGTTTTTTAGGGTTTTATCATCATTTTTTAGGGTATTTAAGGGTATTTAATTTTTAGTGATTTTTAGGGATTTTTTATTAGTTTTTTATCCGTTTTTTGGGATTTTAAGGAATTTGAGGTTTTTAGGGTGTTTGTGTTTTTTTGGGTTTTTATATAATCTTTTATATTTTTAATGTTATTATGTTTTTATAGTTTTTTTAATTTTTATAGGGGTTTAAAGTGGTTTTTTAGTTGTAATGGGGTTTTAGTGTTTTAATGGGTTTTATGTTTTTTATGGTTTTGTGGGTTTTACAGTTTTATGTGTTTAATAGACTTTTATGTTTTAAGAGGTTTGATTATTTTTTTGGGGTTTTAGAGGTTCAAAGTGTTCTTAGGTATTTATGGTTTTCTTAATAATTTAATGGGTTTTTGGGGTTTTTACATTTTTATGGTTTTTATTGATTTTTTATTTTTACGCATTTTTACTATTTTTAGAGACTTGGAGTGTTTTTTGGTCTTTCAGGATTTCTAGGGCGTTTAGAATTGTTGAGGTTTTAGGGGTTTTCAGTGCTTTTAGGTTTACATAGGGAATTTTAGGTATTTTAGGGAGTTTTAGGTTTTTTATTTTTATAGATTTTAAGGTATTTCTAGTATTTTTAGGATTATATGGTTTTTTGTGTTTTTTGTGTTTTTTTTGAGTTTTTAGGGGTTTTATGGTTTTTTGAGTTTTTGATGTTTTCATGAGTTTGTAGGGTTTTTATAATTTTTAGTGGTTTTATGGTATTTAATTTTTTATGTTTTTAGGTGTTTTATGGTTTTTAGGTGTTTTATGGGTTTAGGGTCTATTGGGGTTTTTAAAGGATTTTAGAATTTTTAGATTTTTAGGGGTTTATGTGTTTTTATGTTTTTCTGGTTTTCTTATGATTTTTTAGGGTTTTCATGGATTTTTACATTTCTAGGGTTTTTAGGGATTTTTTATTATTTTTATGGTTTTTAGATTTTTTTTGGGATTTTGAGGGGTTTGTGTGGGGTTGAATTTTTGGGTTTTTTAGAGTTTTTTATTTTTCAGGTTTTTTAGTGGTTTTATGTTTTTTAGGTTTCTAATGTTTTCATAGGGTTTTTTCATGGTTTTATGGGTTTTTATGTTTTTTGGTACTTTTATGAATTTTTATGAATTTATAGATTTTTAGGGTTTTTTTGGGATTTAGAGGGTTTTAGAGTTTTTTAGGGGTGTTTAGGTTTTTATGGTTTTTTGTGTTTTAAGGGTATTTTTTGAGTTGTTTATGGGTTCTTTGTTTTTTTAGAGTTTTTAACATTTTTAGGGGTTTAATGGTTTTTAGAGTTTTTAGTTCTTTTATTATATTGTGTGGTTTTTTTTTTGGAATTTTTTTTTTGTTTTTAGGGGTTTCTATGTTTTAGGATTTGTTAGATTTTCTACCAATTTTAATGTTTTTATGGGTTTAAAGTGTTTTTTAGATTTTAAGGTTTTCTTTTTAGTTTTCATGGTTTTCACAGTTTTTTATGTATTTTATCGAATTTCTATTATTTTTTTGTTTTTTATGGGTTTGGAGGGTTTTAGGGTTTTCTGGGTTTTAACATTTTTTAGGGTTTTAGGGGATTTATGTGTTTTTAGGGTTTTAGGGTTTTCTTAGGTTTTTCCTAGGGTTTTAATTTTTTTATGTTTCCAGGGGGTTTTATTGATTTTTTAAGATTTTTATGATTTTTATAGCTTTTTAGGGGATGTGAGGGTTTTTAGTGGTTTTATGGGTTTTTATGGTTCTAACATTTTAAGGTTTTTAAGAGTTTTATGTGTTTTTAGTTTTTTAATTTTTTCTTAGGTGTTTTTAATGTTTTTATAATGTTTTATGTTTTTATGGATTTTTTGGGATTTTTTGGGGTTTTTAGGGTTTTCATGATTTTGTGGGGTTTGGGGATTATTAGGGTATTTTGGTTTTTTGGGGTTTTAGAGGTTTTTGGATTTTTTAGGGGTTTTAATAGTTTTTATAGTTTTTAAACATTTTTCAGAATCTTAAGGATTATTGTATTTTTTGGTAGTTTAATGTATTATTATGGGATTTTAGGGAATTTAAGGTGTTTTATGGTTTCTATGCCTTCACGGGGTTTTAGGGTTTTCTGGATTTTTATTGTTTTTAAAATTTTTATGGGTTTCTCATGTTGCTAGTTTATAAATGTTTTATTAAGATTTCAAAGTTGTTTTTGGTTATTTACATTATGAGATATTTTTGGGATGTTTTTTCTGTTTTTATGGTTTTTAGGGGTTTTAGGGATTTTGAAGGGTTTTTAGGATTTTTATGGCTTTTAGCATTTTCTAGTTTTTTAAAGGGTTTTAAGTTCATTTAGTTTTGGAATATTTTTTAGTGGTTTTTATGGTTTTTATATATTTAGGGATTCTCTCGGGGGATTTTTTTGATTTTAGGATTTTGGGGGATTTTGAGGGATATATGGGTTTTTTTGGGTTTTAGGCGTTTTTTAGTTTTTAAGGGTTTTATGGTTTTCAAAGCTTTTTAAATTTTTAGGTGTTTTATTGGACTTTCATGTTTTTATGGGAAATTAGGGGTTTTATAATTTTATGGGGATTTTATAATTTTTACGGGTTTTAAGGTCATTTTAGTGGTTTTTTGTGTATTTAGGAGTTTAGTTGTTTTAAGTGTTTTTATGTTTTTTGGGGTTTTCTAGGTTTTTTGGTTTTTTACTTTTTTAGGATTATTTATCACTTTTTTTAGTTTTTTTTACTTTAGGGTTTTTATGGATTTTCAGGCTTTTAGAGGTTTTAAGGGGTTTTAGGGTTTTTATGTTTTTAGCAGTTTTTAGTGATTTCTGGTTTTAAGGTTTTCTTAATGTTTTTATGGGTTTTTATATTTTTAGGCGTTTTCAAATGTTTTTCAGGATTTTTATAGATTTTTAAGGGTTTTAGGGATTCCAATGGATTTTAGGGGTTTTTGGTTTTTAATGTTTTTAGAGTTTTTAGGGGTTTGAAGGGTTTTTTTTGGTTTTTTATGATTTCTTGGGTGAATTTTAGGGTTTTCAGGTTTTTATTTTTTTAATGGATTTTTATTGATTTCTTTTGTAAGTTATAAGATTTTTTTGGGTGTTTAGGTGTTTTTTGAGTTTTATGTTTTATTATGGTTTTATGTTTTTTTGTGGTTTTACGTTTTTGAAGGTTTTTATGATTTTTTGGGGTTTTAATATTATTTTTGGGTTTTTATTGTTTTTAGATTTTTTTTAAACATTTTTAGGTGTTTAAATGATTTTTAGATTTTTAGTGGTTTTTAGGATTCTTTATGTTTTTAGGAATATTAGGTATTTTTTAGGATTTTTATGGTTTTTAGAGATTGTTAGGATTTTCAGTGGTTTTAGGGGTTTTATAATTTTTATGGTTTTTAGGGGGTTTAATTTGTTTTATATTTTTAAGGTTTTATTTGGTGTTTTTAGGGGTTTTTAGGTTTTTATGTGTTTTTAGGGATTTTTAGGGATTTTTTTCTTTATGGGTTTTAGTGGTTTTGAGTGTTTTTAGGGGTTTAACGATTTTAAAGATTTTATTATTTTTTTTGGATTTTATGTGTTTTTATGAGTTTTTAGTGTTTTTATGTTTTTTATAGTTTTTTTACATTTTTGGGTTTTAAAGTGTATTTATATTTTTAGTGGTTTTTAGGGTTTTTGTTGTGTTTTTAGGGATTTTTATGGTTTTTTGGATTTTATGGTTTCAGTGATTTTGGGTATTTTAGGATTTTTTTATGGGATATAACATTTTATGTGTTTTTAGGGTTTTTAATTGTTTTTACGTGTTTATGATTATTTTAGGAATTATTGGGAATTCTAGGTGTTTTTATTTTTTTAAGTATTCTAGGTATTTGTTAGAATTGTTTCTGATTTTTTAGGTTTTTTGTATATTGAGGGGTTTTTTTGGGTTTTTTGGGTTCTGAGGTATTTTTAGGGTTTTTATAATTTTATGTTTTTATGAGTTTAATTTGTTTTTAGGTTTTTAGGGTTTTCTTAGGGGTTTTTTTTATTTATTATTTTTTAGTTTTTAGAGATTTTTAGTGATTTTTTAGTATTTGTATGATTTGTTAGGTTTTTTATGGATTTGGGGGGATTTTATTATTTTTTAGGGTTTTTAGAATTTTTAGGGTTTTATGGTTTTTATTGTTTTTAGGTTTTTATGGGTTTTAAGGGTTTTTAGGGAGTTTTTATATTTTTTTAGGATTTATGGGGTTTTTATAGTTTTTTGGTTTTTAGAGTTTTAAAGGGTTTTTAGAATTTTTTATCTTTGTTAAGTGATTAATTTTTTTAGAGTTTTAGTTGTTTTTATGGTTGTTATAGTTTATAAAATGTTTTAAATTTTTTTAGGGGATTTTATTGTTCTTATTGTTTTTATTGGTTTTTAGTGTCATTTTGGAATGGGTAGTGGGGTTAGTTCTTTTTAGGTTTTTACGGGTTTTTAATATTTTAGGTTTTGAATGCTTTATTAGAGGGTTTTCAGGGTTTTTAGGGTTCTTTACTTTTTTTGGATTGTTATGGATTTTTAGGTTTTTTATAGTTTTTTGGGTTTAAAGTATATCAGTACCAGTCACTATGCAATTACCAAGCTCATCAGTCATGTATTCCCCAGATATAAAAATCCTTTAGGCGGTCGAGTAGCTTCCGCATATTCATTAGATTAGTCAAGGAACTATCAGCTCTCTCCTGCTCCTGCACAGGTAGCCGAGTACCGTTCGTTCCTAAGCTATCGTTTCGCTCTTTGGGGATTTTTTTGGTGTTTTACAATTTTAGGGGTGTTTTGGGTTTTTATATTTATAGGTTTATAAGGTTTTTAGTCTTTTTATGTTTTATAGGTTTTCTTTGTGTTTTTGAATTTTTTATTTTCATTTCATTGTTTTTAGGGATTTTTTATGATAAATATAGTGTTTAGTGATTTTAAGGGTTTTAAGGGTTTTAGGGTTTATAGTTTATCATATTTTAGGGGTTTATTTTATTTTTAATGTTTTTATGGGTTTTAAGAGTTTTTAATGTTTTCTGGGTTTAAAGTGTTTTTATATTTTTAGTGGGTTTCATGATTTTTAGGTGTTTTAGGGTTTTTTTGGGTTTTAGAGTTTTTATAGCCGTTTTAGTTTTTTTTCTGTTTTGAAGGTTTTTAGGGATTTATAGTGTTTTTAGGTTTTTTTGTGTTTTCGTTAGATATTTTTGGATGATTATGTGTTTTTATATTATTTCAATTTTAGTGTTTTTTTTGTTTTTTATGAATTGTTGGTTTTTAGGTATTTTGTGGGTTTTACTATTTTTTAGGGGTTTAAGGGATTTTAAGTGTTTTTGGGCTTTTAGGTATGTGGTTATTAGAGGTTTTTATTTTTTTTGGATTAAAGGAATGATTAACGATTTTTGGTGTTTTATGGGTTTTTACATTTTAGGGATTATTATGGTTTTTTGGATATTTGTGGTATTTAGGGTTTTTTGTGATTTCATGTTTTTTAATGATTTTAAGGTTCTTATTATTTTAAAAGATTTTAGGGGTTTAAAGTGTTTTTAGAGTTTTTAGTGGGTTTTTAATATTTTATGGGGATTTAAGGTTTTTTAGGGTTTTATGGGGTTTTGTGTTTTTATGGGTTTTGGTGACTTTTAGGGATTTTAGCATTTTTTGTTTTTTTTGGGGTTTTAAGTGACTCTTTTTTTAAAATTTCATTTCCAATTTTGGAAGATTTTTCAGTTTTTTACTTATTTATATAATTTTCGTCTTTTTATACTTTTTATGGTTTTTAAGAGTTTTATGGTTTTTGAGTGTTTTTAGGGTTTTTTGGATTTTTTGGGGTTTTATGTGTTTTTTGGGACATTAACATTTTCTGGGTTTTAGGGGTTTTTATGTTTTTTATATTTTATGTTTTTTCTTATGGTTTTTCAAGGTATTTAAGGTTTTAATGTTTTTACGAATTTTTAAGGTGTTTATATCATTTTTATGGGTTTTTTGGGTTTTGAGGGCTTCATGTAGTTTTAGGATTTTTATAGTTTTCAAGCTTTCTTTGGGATTTTAGGGTTTTTTTTGAGTTTTTATTATGTTTTTTTGGTTTATTGGAGTTTTTAATGTTTATAGGGGTTCAAGGTGTTTTTAGAGTTTTTAGTAGTTTTTAGGCATTTTGGGGGGTTTAGGGATTTAAAAGGTTTTTAGGGCTTTTGTGGTTTTTAAGAGTTTTCATGATTTTTGGGTATTAGGGTTTATATAATTTTAGGGTTTTTAGGGGTTTAGACCATTTTTAGGCATTTATGGTTTTCTTAGGGGTGTTTATGGATTTTAATTTTTTAGTAATTTTTAGAAATTTATTATTTTTTTGGGTTTTAGTGATTGTTATGGGTTTTTTTGTCTCAAAGGTGTTTTATTGTTTTTTGGGTTTTTTGAGTTTTAGGGTTTTATGTTCTTCTAGAGTTATATAATGTTTTATGGGTTTATAGGATTTTTAGAGTTTTTAGTGGTTTTTTCATTTTTTAATGGGTTTTTGGGATTTTAGGAGTTTTTAGGATTTTTAAGTTCATCTTGGTTTTTTTAACTTTTTTAGGGTTTTAGGGGTTTTGTGTGTTTTTATGTTTTCTATGTTTTCTTTTGGGTATTCAATGGTTTTAGTGTTTATTATGTATTTAGATATTTTCGGGGATTTTTTGGTTTTTTATGATTTTATAGATTTTGAGGTTTTTTTTGGATTTTAGGGGGTTGTGTAGGTTTTTGGGGTTTTAACGTTTTTTGGGGGTTTTTTTAGTGTTTTTATTTTATCTTAGGGATTTTCATGTTATTTTTGGTATTTTTAGGTTTTAAGGTATTTTTATGTCTTTTTTAGGATTTTATGGGTTTTAGGGTATTCACTATTATAGAGTGTTTTTAGGGATGTTTAGGGTTCTATAGTTTTTATGATTTTTTTGAGTTTTTTAGGGTTTAAAGGGTTTTAGTGTTCCTTAAACTTCTTACGGAGTTATAGTTTTTTTAGAGTTTAATATTTTTTTTGGGTTTTTTTGGGTTTTTTTAGTTTTTTTGGTTTTTGGGTTTTTATGGGTTTTAGAGTTTCACGGTATTTTAGGGGTTCAAGTGTTATTATATTTTTTTGTATTTTAATTACTTTTATTTTTTTATGTTTTTCGTAGTTATTTTCATGGTTTTTAGGTTTTTTATCTTTTTAGTGGTTTTTAGGGATTTTAAAGGATTTTTAAGGTTTTGAGGGATTCTAAGGGTATTTGGGGTTTTATAGTTTTTTTTGGGTTTAAATTTTTTTAGTGTTTTTTGTCATTTTTAGGGGTTTTAAGGTTTTTTAGATTTTTTAATGAATTTATTTTTATTTTTATTGAATTAGTTTTAGGATTTTTAGGGTCTTTTAATGTATTTAGGTTGTTTAGGGATTTTAGTGTTTTTTATGTTTTTAGGGATTGTATGACTATATAGGATTTTTATAGTTTTTTAGGGTTTAAGGTTTTCAAGGGTTTTTGGGGATTTTTTTGTTTTAGGGTTTTTAGGATTTTTGGATTTTTAACATTTTTTAGTGTTTTTATGGGTTATATGTGTTTTTTCGGTTTTATGTTTTTATTAGTTTTCTCTGCTTATTTATTGTTGTTTGTGTTTTTATGGATTTTTAGGGTGTTTTTGGAGTTTTGTTGTTTTTTAGGGTTTAATTATTTTGAGGGTTTTTAGGGTTTTAAACGTTTATAGGTGTTTTAGGGTTTTAAGGGTTTCTTAGGGTTTTTTTGGGATTTTTGGGTTTTGATGTTTTTATCACTTTATAGGGATTTTGTATGATTTTAATATTTTTTAGTATTTTATTAAATTTTATAGTTTTTTATTTTCTAGAAATTTTAAGGTTTTGGGGGGGTTCTTATGTTTTTTTGAGTTTTTTGGGTATTAAGTTTATTTATAGTTTTTATGTTTTTACTCGTTTATAGGGGTTTTAATGTTTTTTATATGTTATGGGTTTTATGGTTTTTATTGTTTTTGAAGGTTTTTGGGGGGTTTTCAGGCTTTATGGTATTTTTTATGGTTTTTAGCGATTTTTATGTTTTGTGGGGGTTTAAGAGTTTTAGATTATTAAGGTTGCCTTTAGGTTTATAAGGTTTTTTACATTTTTAGGAATTTTTTAGGATTTTATATTGTTTTTATAGGTTTTAGGGATTTAGAAGGGATTTTGGGTTTTTTAGTGGTTTATGGTTTTTTGGGTGTTCTAGGGGTTTTTTTTAGTTTTTTAGGTTTTTACAGTTTTTAAAATTTATCTTTACTTTTTATGTGTTTAAAGGGTTTTCTGATTTTTTACTGGTTTTTAAAAACATTTATGGTTATATATGGTTTTGTATGGTTTTAGGGGTTTTTATTATTTTTGCAGTTTTTAGGATTTTCAGGGTCTTTTAACAGTTTTTAGGGTTCTTGTCGTTTTTAAGGTTTTAAGAGTTTCAAATGTTTTTAGGTTTTTAAGGGTTTATTTGGGAGTTTCTGGTTTTTTGTGGTTTTTATGTTTTTAAATATTTCCATGGGTTTTTAGGATTTTATAGGCTTTTGTGGTTCTATGGATTTTGAAGGGATTTACGGTTTTAAGGTTTTTAGCGATTTTATGTTTCTATGGGTTTTATGAGTTTTTATGGGGTTTTGCGTTTATTAGGGGGGTTACATTTTTAGGGATTTTAAGGATTTTTGAGTTTTTATGGGTTTTAGGGATTTTAGGGATTTTGAGGGATTTCAGTTTTTTAAGGGTCTTAGGGTTTTTAAGATTTTTAGCATTTTTAGGTTATTAGATGTCAACGTGTTTTTATATTTTAAAGGTTTCTTAGGGTTTCTGTATTTTTAGTGGTTTATTGGTTTTTGGAGTTTTTCAGGTATTTTTAGGATTTTTTTGGGTTTTTCATATTTTTAATTATTTTCAGTGTTTTAGGGGGTTTTAAGGATTTTAGAATTTTTAATGTTTTTTAATGTTTTCAGGTTTGTTTTTAGATTTATTGTTTTTTCATGTTTTAAAAGTTTTTTTATCATATTTAGTGGTTTAAACCGTTTTTACCGTTTTTAGTGGGTTTTAGGGTTTTATGGGTTTCGAGGGGTTTTAATGGTTTTTAAGGGGGTTTTGGGGTTTAGTGGGTTTTAATAGTTTTAGGATATTTTATTGTTTTTATTGTTTTTAGTGTTTTTATTTTTTATGGGTTTTAATTATTTTTTGTTTTTATGGTTTTTAAAGGAGATTCAGGGTGTTTTTGGTTTTTTTTGTTTTCATGGATTTCTTTGATTTTTATTGATTTTTTTGGATTTTGATAGTTTGGATTGTTTTTTTGGGTTTTGATGTGTTTTAATTGTTTTTAGTATTTTAATTTTTTGTTAGGTTTGTTTGGGGTTTTTAGGGTGTTTATATTTTTAGGGGTTTTAGAGTCTTCTTAATATTTTTATGGTTTTTTGTTTTTTATGGATTTTTAAGGTTTTTATTGTTTTTTAAGGATTTAAGGTTTTTTTGGGTTGTTGGGGGGTTTTTTTTGTTTTTATGGATTATATGGTTTTTAGGGTTTTTATGTTTTTTTGTGTTGTTGGGTTTTTTGGTGTTTTTGAAGGATTTTAAGGGGTTTTGGGTTTTCAGTGATTTTAGTAGTTTAATTGGTTATTAGTGTTTTTAGTTGTTTTTAAGGGTTTTATGGGTTTTTGTGGTTATTAATGGATTTTAGGGTGTTTTATGATTTTACAATATTTTGGGGTCTTATTAGGGCTTTATGGTTTTTAGCGTTTGTGATGTTTTTAGGGGTTTTAAGTGTTTTTAGGTTTTTATGTATTTATTAGGGTTTTAAGTAGTTTTACGGGATATTTATCTTTTTAGGTACTTTTTGGGGCAATTTTTAGGATTTTTATGGTTTTTAGGTATCTTGAGAGAATTTTTTTGTTTTTAGGTGTTGTCTGTGTTTTTAGGGATTTTTAGGATATTTATTGAATTTTTTGGGATTATCTGGTTTTCTGGTTTTTTAGGGATTTTAGCATTATCTAGATTTTAGGGGTTTTATGTGTTTTTAGGTTTTTAATGTTTTCTTAGGATTTTTTAGGGGTTTCAGGATTTTTTTTTTGTTTTTAGAAATGATTTGAGAATTTTTATGATTTTTATGGTTTTTAGGGTTTTTAGGGAATAGGGTATTTGATGGATTCCCATTTTTCTAGGGTTTTTATGGGTTTTATGGTTTTTTAAGTTTTTTAGGTCTATAAGTTTTTTTGTAGTTTTTAATGTTTTTAGGTTTCTAAAGTGTTTTTTATAGTTTTAGTGGATTTTTGAGTTATTATGGGGTTTATGAACTTTTATGGTTTTTAAGAGTATTAGGGGTGTTTAGGGTTTCTTTGTGTATTTCAGGGGTTTTATTATTTTATGTATTTTTTGGTTTTTAGGGGTTTAAAGTTTTCCTAGGATTTTAAGGTATTCTTTGGTGTTTTTAGCCTTTTATGGTTTTTATGTTTTTGAGGATATTTAAGGTTTTCTAGGATACTTATGGATTTTTAGGATTTTTGGGGATTTTGAGGTGTTTTAGGGTTTCTTCGGGTTTTTACAGTATTTTCATGTTTTTATTTATTTTAGGTTTTTGAGGTTTAATGTGTTTTTAGGATTTTAATATTTTCTTAGAGTTTTTTATTTTTTATGTTTGTTTTTTTACCGGGATTTGTAGTTAATTTTTAGAACAATTTTGGTTTTAGGGATTTATGGATTTGGGGGTATTTTTAGGCTTTTTTGGGTTTTAGGTTATTTAAGGGTTTTAAGCATTTTTTTTAGTTTTTTGGGGGGTTTTAATTGTTTTTTTATTTCAATGTTTTTATTTTGTTTTTTAGGGTTTTTATGGTTTTTTAAATTTTAATGAATTTTTAGGGGTTTTAATTATTTTTATATTTTTAAAAAAATTTAGAGATTTTGAGGGTTATATGGTTCTTAGGGTTTATGGTGTTTTGGGTCTTTAGGATTATTTTTGATTTTTAGTGCTTAATGGTTTTTAGTGTTTTTTAACATTTTTAGGGGTTTAAAGGGTTCTTATAGTTATTTTTGGGATTCATGGTTTTTATGTTTTTTTAGGTTTCTCAAGGTTTTTAGGGGTTTTTATGGTTTTTAGTGTTTTTTTGGATTTTATGGTTTTTTATTTTGTTTCAATTTTTTGGAGTTTTAAGTGTCGTTTGGTTTTGAAAGTTTAATTAGTGTTTTTTGGGTTTTTAGTTTCCTTTAAAATTTTAGTGATTTTTAGGGGGATTTTTAGGGTTTTTATGTTTTTTTTTGTTTTTGGGGATTTTTAAGGGGTGGGGTTTTTTCCTTTTTTAGTTTTATTGTTTTAGAGTTTTAAGGTATTTAAAGGGATTTTAGGTTTTTTAAAAAAATTAGGGTTTTAAAGTGGTTTTAGTGAGTTTTTTATGTTTTTTGGGGTTTTTAAGGTTGTTTATGGTTTTTTTTGGATTTTTATGATATTTATGTGTTTTTTGGGTCTTTTAGGGGTTTTAAGGTTTTTAACACATTTTATTTTTAGGGGTTTAATGTTTTTTGGTTTTTAAGGTTTATTTAGGGGTTTTCATGGGTTTTTCTAATTTATTTTTTTGAAGGATTTTTAAGGATTTTATAGATTTTTATCATATTTTATTGTTTTTAGGGATTTTGATTTTTCCGGGTTTTAGGGTTTTTACATTTTTTTTAATTTTTGGTTTTTAGGGCTTATAAGTGTTTTTAGGATTTTAATATTTGTTTTGGGATATTCATGGTTTTTATGGGTGTTTATGTTTTTAGGTATTTATATGTTTTTTAGGATTCTTATGTTTTTAGTGTTTTTAGGGATTTTAATGTGTTTTAGGGGATTTTTTGGATTTTTATTGTTTTATTTTTTGGGTTCTATGGTTTTTTAAGTTATTCAGAAAATAACTGGTTTTAGAGTTTTTTAAATATTTTTAGTGTTTTAAAGTGTGTTTGGAGATTTTATTGGGTTTTTTTTTTGAGTTTTATGGGTTTTTATGATTTTTAGGGAGTTTAGTTTTTTTAGAGAATTTGGAAGATGTTTTAGGGTTTTAGTGTTTTTTTTCTGGATTTTAGGGGTTTTATTGTAGTTTTAGGGGTTTTTTACATTGGTAATAGTTTATGTTTTTTTATTTTTATGGGGTTTTAGGGTTTATAGATATTTTGATAGTTTTTAGGTTTTAGGGTTCTTTGGGGGGGTTAGTATTTAATTACATTTTTTTGGTTTTAAGTGATTTTAGTTTTGAATGGGTTTCTCTTGGATTTTCATGGTTATGGGTTTTTTCTATACATTTTAAGGATTTATGGGCCATTTAGTATTTTTATTGATTTTAGGGTATTATGGATTTAAAGGATTTTTAGTGTTTTTATAAGTTTTTCTTTAATTTTTTGGTATTTTTTTGGTTATTATAGTTTTTTAGGGGCTTTAAGGTTTTTTTTGAGTTTTTATTT
This sequence comes from Viscum album, assembly GCA_963277665.1. NCBI lineage: Eukaryota > Viridiplantae > Streptophyta > Magnoliopsida > Santalales > Viscaceae > Viscum > Viscum album. The sequence goes on along the minus strand of OY728157.1, from coordinate 230,518,086 downwards.
GTTTTAGGTTTTTAAAGGGGTTTTAGAGTTTTTATTTAGATCTTATAGTTTTAGAGGTTTTATGGTTTTATGGATTATTATTATTTTTATGGATTTTTAGATTCTTTAGGATTTTTAAGTTTTTTTTGGTTTCAGTGGTTTAAAGTGTATTTAGGTTGCCAAGGTTTTATTAGGGTTTTTATGGGTTTTACGTTTTTAGGAATTTTTAGGGACTTTGTATGATTTTTATAGTTTTTATGGTTTTTAGGTATTTTAAGGGTTTTATGGGTTTTCATGGTTCTTAGGGTTTTTACTATTTTTCAGGTTTTTTAGGTTTTGAAGTGTTTTTTAGTTTTTAATGTTTTCTTAGGGGGTTTCAATGTTTTAGGGTACTTTATGTTTTTTGGATTTTACATAATTTTTTAGATATTTATGGTTTTTTTAGTTTTAAGGTATTTTGATGGGTTTTGGGAATTTTATGGTTTATATAATGTTTTGGGGTTTTATATTTTTTGTGTTTTTTAGGGTTTTATAGTTTTATAGTTTTTTTAACATTTTTCATGGTTTAAAGGGGTTTTATATTTTTTAATGTTTTTAGGGGTTTTACGGTTTTCAGAAATTTTTTAAGGGTATTAGGGTTTTATGGTAATTTTAAGGTTTTTAGGGTTTTTAGTGTTTTATAAGTTATAAGGGTTTTATGTGTTTTTAGGATTTCATGTTTTTCTTATGTTTTTTCTAGTTTTTAGTTATTTTTACATGTTTTGATATTTTTAGTCATTATTTAGGACCTTTATGGTATTTAGTGTTATATAGATTTTGAGGGTTTTTTAATCTTTTAGGGTATTTTTAGGATTTTTAGTGGTTTTAAGTTTTTCTATATTTTAATGTCTTTCTTAGGCATTTTCATGGTTTTTAGGGGTTTTTACATTTTTATGGATTTTTAGGGAATTTTTAGGGTTATATATTTTTTAGGTTTTTCAGTATTTTGACGGTTCTAGGGTCTTTATTGTTATTGGGGTTTTATGGTTTTTTTGGGGTTCATTATTTTTGGGGGTTTTTATCTATTTTTAATTTTTTTTTGGTTTTTTGATGTTTTTAGGGGTTTTATTGTTTGAAGGAGTTTTTTGAGTCATATAGGATTTTTTTTCTTTTTTAAGGTTTTAGGGGCTTTAAATGTATTTTGGTTTTCAAGATTTTCTGGAGGTTTTTTAGAGTTTTTTTGGTTTTATATTTTTTTATGGATTTTTAGGGATTGTTTAAGTTTTTATGGATTTAAAGAGGTTTTAGAGATTTTGATGGGTTTTTTGGTTAATTAGGGGATTTATGGTTTTTTGGGGTATTAGGTTATTTTTTTACGGTTTATGTGGTTTTTAGATATTTTAACGTTTTAGGGATTTAAATATTTTTTACTTTTTTTAGGGTTATAGGGGGTTTTAGGTCGTTTTATTGTTTATAGGACGTTTTAGTGTTGTTGGGTCTATTTAGTGTTTTTAGGGTACTTAAATTTTTTTTTAGGTTTTAGGGTTTGAAGTGTTTTTAGGTTTTTATGGTTTTTTAGGGGTTTCAGGTTTTATCATTTTTTTCATTTTCAGTGATTTTTGAATACTTTTATGATTTTTAGGTTTTTTATCGATTTTGAGGGTTTTGAGGTTATTTTGGGGTTTTTTGTTTTTTAGTGTTTTTTATGTTTTTAGGGGTTTTAGGAATTTTGTGGGTTTAATCCTTTTTAGGGTTTTAAGGGGTTAATAATTTTTAGGTTTCTTATTGGTTTCATAGTATTTTCATGGTTTTTTATGTTTTTTGTGATTTTTATGGATTTTTTATTATTTTTATGGGTTTTTATTATTTTTAGAGAAGTGTAGGGTTTTTGTTTGTTTGTTTTTTGATTTTTAGGGATTTTTGGCATTAATGGTTTTTTGTGTTTCAAGAGTTTTTTTATTTTTTTGTTGTTTTATGGGTTTTTATAGTGATTTTAATGATTTTAGGGGTTTAATGTTCTTTTATAGTTTTTAGAGGGGTTTAGGTGTTTTATGGGTATTGAGGGTTTTTATGTTTTTTTAGGGTTTTTAGGGTCCATAGGGCTTTAATGGTTTTTCGTGTTTTTAGGTTTTTAAGGGTATCTTAATAATTTTTAGGGTTTTAGGGATTTTGAGAGTTTTTAGTGTTTTTTAGGTTTTTAGGGGTTTTCAGAGTTTTTAGGATTTTAAGGTTTTCATAGCATGGTTCATGAATTTTATGGGTTTTAACATTTTAAGGTTTTTTGGGAACTTTTATAAATTTTAGGGGGTTTAGTTGGTGTTTAGAGATTTTGAGGGATTTTAGGGTTTTTTGGTTTTTGAGGGATTTTTGGTTTTTTATGAGTTTATAGTGTTTTTAATGTTTTTTCGAGTTTTTAACCTTTTTATTGGTTTAAATGGTTTTTCGGGTATTTAGTTATTTTGTGGTTTTTTGGGGTTTTGGGGATTTTTTAAAATTTTAGGGGTTTTTTGGGGTTTTTAGGGGTCTTGGGGGGGTTATGGTTTTATTAGTGTTTTTATGGTATTTAATGTTTTTAGATTTTTAGGGGTTTTAAGTTTTTTTATATTTTCAAGGTCTTCATATTGTTTTTCAGGTGTTTATGGTTTTTTTAACTATATAGTTATTTTTTGGGAGTTTTTATGTTTTTTATTTTTTTCATGGTTCTTAGTGATTTTTTTGGATTTATGTTTTTAGGGTTTTTAGTGTTTTTAGGGTTTTATGGTTTTTATGTGTTTTTTGGTTTTTATGGGTTTCCAAGGGGTTTTTAGTGTTTTTTTATGTTTTTAGGGATTTTTATGTCTCTTTATGATTTTTAGGAATTTCTAAGGTTTTTAAGGGTACTAGGGTTTTTAGAATTGTTAATGATTTTTAGGTGTTTTGGGGGTTTTATGATTATCTTATGGGTTATCGGGGTTTTTTAGGTTTTATATATTTTTAGGCATTTATTGGTATTTTTAATATTTTTTTATGTTTTTAGGGGTTTTTGGATTTTCAGGTGTATTAGGGTTTCTATGGTATTTAAGGTTTTTTTTAGTTTTTTATGTTTTTATGGGTCTTTATAATTTTTTAAAATTTTTAGAGGTATAAAGGGATTTGACCTTTTTAATGGGTTTTTTGGATTTTAAAGGGTTTTATCATAATTTATGGGTTTTGGAGGCTTTTTTTGGTTTTATAGGTTTTTTGTGTTTTATAGGGTTTTAATGATTTTTAGTGTTTTTATTTTCTTAGGTTTTTTAGGGTTTTAATTTTTTTTAGGACTTTATGGTTTTATTATGGGGTTTTAGTTTTTTTTATTATTATGTTTTTAGTTATTTTTGGTGATTTTTGGTCTTTTTATTGTGTTTTAGGGATTTCAGATATTTTGATGGTTTTTACAATTTTATAGGGTTCTAGGGTATTTTAAAGTTTTTAGAATTTTTTTTATTACGGGTGATAAGTTTTTTTTTTTTTTAAGGTTTTCATTGTTTTTTGTAGAGGTTTTAGTGGTTTTTACATTTTTAGGGATTTTAGGGATTTTTAGGGTTTTATGTGTTTTTTGGGTTTTTGGGATTTCGAGGGTTTTATTGGGTTTTAATGTCTTTTAGTGTTTTATCATATTTAGAGGTTTTAAGATTTTTTAGTTTTTTCGGTTTTTAATATTTTATTTGGAGTTTTTTGGGGTAATAGGATTTTTTGGATTTTGCAGATTCTTAGGTTTTTATTTTTTTCTTGGATTTTTAGATATATTTTTGAGTTTTAGGTTTTTATATGTTATTTATATTTTTTTATCTTTTTGGGGGTTTTAATTGGATTTAGTGTTATTATTAGGTTTTATGATTTTTATGGGTTTTTTGATTGTTTAATGTTTTCAGGATTATTATGGTTTTTAAGGTTTTTAAGGATTTTTACATTTTTTAGTTTTTTTTAGTTTTTAGAAGATTGAAGTGTTTCTATATTCATATGGTCTTATTAGGGTTTTTTAAATTTTATAAATTTTCAGGGTCTTTTAGGATTTTATGGTTATTAATATTTTTAGTGATTTTTAGTTTTTTAGGGGTTGTAGGGTTTTTAGAGTTTTTATATTTTTTATGGGTTTTGAGTGTTTTTAATGTTTTAGGTCTTTAAAGGGGTTTTAGTTGGTTTTAGGGGTTTTATGGGTTTTGAGGAATTGTTATGGATTTAGGAGAATTTATGGTTTTACGGGTTTTATGGTAACTTTAGAGGTTTTTAGTTTTTAGCTTTTTTTCATTTTTGTGGTTTTATGTTTTTTTGATATTAAAAATTTTCATAGGGTTTTTCAGGGTTTTTACATCTTTATGATTTTTTCCAGGATTTTTAACGTTTTTATCGGTTTTTGGGTTTTTGGGTTTTTTGATGGGTTTTAGGTGTTTTATGGTTTTTATCATTTTTAGTAATTTTTGGATTGTAAAGTGTTTTTAGGTTTTTAAGGTTTTGTTAGCGTTCTTATGGGTTTTTTGGTTTTTTATTCTTTTAGGGATTTATAGGGATTTTTTTGAGTTTTATAGATTTTATGGTTTTCGGGAGATTTTTAATATTTTAAATGTTTTTAGGATTTTGGGATCTTTTATTTTATTATGTTTTTTAGAGTTTTAATGGTTTTTAGGGGTATTAGGGTTTTCAGTGTTTTTTTTGTTTTTCAAGGTTTTTGCATTTTTAGGTTTTTTAGGGTTTTTAGGGTTTTTTTGTTTATAAGATTTTTAGGGTGTTTCAAGGTTTTTTATGGTTTTTTATGTTTTTAGGTATTTTACAAATTTTTTGGGCTTTTTGGGGGTTTTATGTGTTTTTAGGCAAAGAAGGCTCAGGTCCAGGCTATTCCTGGCACCCCCAAAAGTTTATTAAACAAAAAGACACAAACACTGCAGACAAGGGAGGGGAGGGGTCGAACGACCCACACACAAAAACCCTTACAACCCACGCCAAAGAAAGAAAAACAAAGAAAGAAAAAGACACAAAAACACACAAAACCGCAGCATCATCACGTCACATCTAGCCAGTACCAGCATCCAACAGCACTACATCCAGCGTTAACCGGCATCCAGCAGCTCACAGTTAACCAACAACCAGCATTCAGACTACAGCAGCAAACAACATCCAGCAGCAGCAACCAGCCAACCAGCATCCACAACAAACCAGCAACCAGCATCCTCATTTTCAGACAGCCAGTACCTCTTTCGACCACCAAACATCTCCCAGCATCCCACTTCCACTCCAGCAGCACAGCAACAAACTCATCCACAACAGCAGCAAATACCAAACAGCCACACGTCAACCAGCATTTACCATACACCATCCACTCAAAACCAACAAAATACTCACATCCAACACCCAGTACCTTCTCACCAAGAAGGTCCCTTTCCAACAGCATAGAAAAAACAACATCAACAGAACTGGCCAAAAAGCAGCACCAATCCTTCTCCCCAAAGTCAAGCCGAAGCAGCAACACAGAACCGGTCCAGCCACCAAACAAGAACACGCAAGCCAGCAAAATCAGTCAGACATATGACATAGCGACTATACCTTCTTCAGCAGCAAGATCAATGAGCAAAAGGCATGCACCTCTTCGTAACCGTACAGAAAGCGTCGTACCATGCGCAATGCCAATGCTCGCGCGAATTATGTGTTTTTAGGGTTTTAGGATATTATTTATGTTTTTTTGGGTCTTTTGGGTTGTTTATATTTTACGGTTTTTGGTGGTTTTTTAGGTTTTTACTATTTTTTTTGGATTGTTGGTTTTTAGTGTTTTTTGGGTTTTTTGAGTTTTTAAACATTTTTGTGGGTTTAGAGAGGTTTTATAGTTTTTAGTGGTTCCTAGGGTTTTTATGGTGATTTTAGGGTTTTTAATGTTTTAGGGAAAGGTAGGTGTAGGGCCCAGCTATTCCCCCCCCCCCCACCCCCAAATTTATTAGAGAAAGAGACGCAGCAAAAATGGGAGGGGCGGAGTCAAACAACCCATACCCAAAGACAATACCAAAATAAGAAAATAATGAAAGAAGAAGACACACAAAACAAAACACATAATCAACTTCATCACCACGAATCCACAAACTCCATCCTCCAATATCCCTAATACCAATCACCTTCCAAAATGTTCAGTGACTGGCAACCAGAAAAAAGAACACCAAAATCACCCACCACAACAAATCACCAACATCATCACACATTATACCAAGATACAAACAATAGCCAATGACACCATCATCACCGCCAAAATACCTCCCAAATTCATAGCCAAATGACCAAGACCCCAGAGACACCAAAACCAATCTTGGAATCGACTTACAATAGAAACGAACAGCAAGGCCTCCCCCATCTGAGCCACTGGAGCCGACCACAAGCATATTGGAGCACGCCATATCCGACGTCGAGCTGAGATGGAGTCGGGCTAGGATCTCAGATTCAGAAGGTACAACCTCGTTACTGAGCATGATGGGGATGACACTGAGAACACCACAACTTCAAATGGATCCCGAAGTGGAGGACTATGATGAGAAATTGCAACCGGCAACAAGAAACTCATAGCTGATGAAGAGCGCTTGGTAGGCGTGACGATATCACAAGGACAATGGAACACTAAAGCTGACACCGAGAACACCAGGCCCAACGCCATGATCTCAAAGGCACAAAGAGATATGGGATCTATAAAGGATGACACTAAGCTTGCATCCAAAATATGTAACACAGAGAGCCGATGCACGCCGAAGCTGAACAAGGATCATGAAGCTAGGAGAGTCGAAGCCGCCTCTGCACGAACCGGAGCCAACATCGAACGTTCCAAAGATGAATCCATATTCTAAATCCTCAAGGAATGATGAATCCTCTAACAGACCAAATAGAATCTAGGCCACATGGATTCATCCTCCATTGACGCCATGCCAAGATGATACAGCCATCACCGAGGCCAGACCACATCAGGTGGGGGGGAGGGTAGGAGGATGATCTAATGGAGAACCCTATCTACATGAGGAGAGGATAAGAGTGGCCTCTCTGAGGCCCTATCTTCTTTAAACAAGTTGTGGGTAATTGGGTATAGTCTATTTCCACTCAATTCTTATTATGGGCCCCATCACCACCTATGTGCCACTTATCCCTAGCTAAATTCAAGCATGACGAGACTCGAACCTGTCCCATATCTATTTCTAGGGAGTGGCCACCTTACACAGTACCACTAATTTAACCATGTGCGGCTTTAATGTTTTAGGGGTTTTTATAATTATTAACGGTATTTGGGTTTTTAGGGTGTTATGTTTTTTAGCATTTTTTATGTTTTTTAGGGGTGTAAATTGTTTTTCGATTATTAAGGTTTTCATTGGATTTTTGGTATTTTTAATGTTTTTCTAGTTTTTTGGGGATTTTGTAGGATTTTTATAGTTTTTTGGGTTTATATGGATTTTGAGGTATTTTAGGGTATTTTAGGCTTTTAGGGTTTTAAGGTTTCTTACAATCTTTAGGTTTTTTAGGGGTTTGAATTAATTCAAAGATTCTATGGGTTTCTTACGGTTTTTAGGGACTTTTTCAGGTTTTTATCAAATTCTAGGTTTTTAGGGGTGAAAAGTGTTTTAAGGTTATTAAGGTTTTGTTTGGATTTTAGCGTTTTTAATGTTTTTAGGTATTTTTAGGGATTTTGTAGGATTTTATGGGGTTTAATGTTTATAGGGATTTTGATGTTTTAGGGGGTTTTTAGTGTTTTAAGCATGTTTAGTTTTTAGGGGTTTTAAGTGTTTTCATGATTTTAAGGTTTTCATATGGTTTTTAGTGTTTTTATATTTTTGTGAAATTTTAGGAATCATTCAATATTCTTATGTTTTTTAGGATTCTTATGGTTTTGATGGGTTTTAGGGTCATTTAGCGGTTTTATGATTTTTGGGGCTTTTTGGGATTTTATGGTTTTTTTGAGTTTTTAGGGTTTTATGTTTTTTATATTTTTTAATAATTTTTGGTGATTTAAACGTTTTTTAGAGTTTTTATTGGTTTTTTGGGTTTGTAACAGCTTTTAGTGTTTTTAAATATTTTTAAATATTTTTATTTTTAGGGGGTTTAGGGTTTTAGGGTGTTTCTAGGGTTTTTAGCATTTTAAATGTTTTTAGGGGTTTTATTTCTTCTTTTGTTTAAATGGTTTTTTTTTGGTTTTTCAAGGGTTTTTTCGGATTTCTAGCATTTTAAGGTTTTTAGGTCTTCTTTTTTTATTTTTAGAGTTTTTTTGGATTTTAGGGATTTTAAGGGGGTTTAGGGGTTTATGGATATTAGGTTCTATTGGTTTTTTATGATTTTATATGTTTTTATATTTTTAAAGTTTTCTGATGTGTTTTCATAATTTTTTTTGATTTTTACATGGTTTTTGTATTTTTAGATATTTTTTAGTATTTTTATGGATTTTTATGTTTTTAATGATTTTAATATTTTTTTTATTTTTTACGGTTTTGAGTATTTAATTGTATTTTGTGGTTTTTTATGTTTTTTAGGATTTTAGGGTTTTTTGTGGGGTTTTAATGATTTTTTTCAGTTCTTATGTCTTTTTTTGTTTTTATGGTGGGCTGACTTTTAGGGGTTTTTAGTGTTTTAGGTTATTTAGGGGTTTATGTTTTTTTTATTATTTTAAGTTTTTCTTAGGTATTTTCAGGGTTTTAGGGGTATTTTATGATTTTGGGGATTTTAGGGATTTTTTAGGATTTTTTTGGGTTTTAGAGTATTTAGGCATTTTGATGGTTTTTTTGGTTTATTAGGGGTTTTATGTTTTTTTTGGTTTTAGGATTATTTTTAATTTTTTATGTTTTTATGGGTTTATAGAGTTTTATAATGTTTTTCGGGCGTTAATGGATTTTTAGATTTTTTTTGGTTTTTAGGGTTTTTATGGGTTTTTATTGTTTTTTTTTGTAGTTTGTAGGAATTTTGGGTATTTTTATACTTTTCAGGGTTTTAAGTGCTTTTTGGATTTTATGGTTTTGTTAGGGGTTTATAGGGTTTTTAGAGATGTTTAATTTTTAGGGTATTGAGTTATTTTTTAGTATTTATATGTGGTTTTGGGGGTTTTATGGGCTTTATGGATTTTTATGATTTTCAGGTTTTTAGGGGTTTTATGTTTTTTAATGTGTATATGGATTTCATCCAGGGTTTTTATGGTTGTTGTTCTTTTTTATGTTTTTAGTAATTTTTAAGGTCATTTTAGATTGTTTTTTTGGATTTTTATGGTTTTTAGGGATTTTAGTGTTTTAAAGGGTTTTAAGAGGTTTATGGGGTTTTATGGTTTTTATACGTTTTAAGTAGTTTTAGGTGTTTTTAGTTTTTTAATTTTTTTAGTGGTTCTGAACTTTTTTAGAGTTTTTTTTTTATTTTTGAGGATATCTAGGGATTTTTTAGTATTTTTATTAATTTTTAGGATTTTTAGCGATTTTGAAGGTTTTTGGGTTTTTTGGGATTTTAATATTTTTAATGGGTTTTTATGATTTTTAGTGTTTTTAACGATTTTGAGAGATTTTTAATTTTTTTGGGGTTTATAGTTTTTTAGAGTTTTTAGTGGGTTTTTAGGGGTTTTATGGGGTTTTAGGGTTTTTTTAAGGTCTCGAGGGATTTTACGATTTCAGGGGTTTTCATAGTTTCTTCTGTTTTTCAGTATTTTATGGGGTTTAATTGTGCTTAGGAATTTAATGTTTTATTAGCGGTTTTTATATTTTTTTGGGTTCTTAGGTTTGTAGGGATTTTTAGGGTTTTATGGATTTCTTGGGATATTAAGGGGTTTTAGTGTATCTAGGTTTTTAGGGGTTTTAGGTTTTTTAGTTTTTTATGGTTTTTAATGGGTTTTAATCGTTTTTAGGGGTTTTAGGTGTTTTAAGTGTTTTTAGGTTTTTAGCGTTTTCTTAAGTGTTTTTAGGGTCTTTAAGTTTATTTATGTTTTTTTTTCTATAGTTTTATATTTGTGGGACTTTTTTAGGATTTTTATAGACTTTTATGTTTTTAGGGATTTTGAGGGGTTTGGGGGGGTTTGGAGGGGATATTTTGCATTTTTTATGTATTTAACGCTTTTATATGTTTTTATATTTTTAAGGTTATCATATGATATTTTTATGTTTTTAGGGAGTTTAATGTTTTAATGTATTTTTAGGATTTTATCATTTTTTAGGTTTTTAGGTATTTTGAGGGTTTTTTGGGTTTTTTAGTTTTTTAGTTTTTAGGTATTTTAATAATTTTACGTTTTTAATATATTTAGGGTTTGAAAGGGTCGATATAGTTTTTAGTTGTTTTTATGTGTTTTTATGGTTTTTAGGGTATTTTAGGGTTTTTAGGGTTTTTTACGTTTTTTATGTGTTTTATGGGTTTGTATGTTTTTAATTATTTCTTAGGGTTTTTAAGGGTTTTTTGTTTTTAGGTATTTTTATGGATTTTTAGTAATTTTGTGGGTTTTATGGGATTTATTGATTTTGAGGGGTTATAGTTTTTTTATGGATTTTTAGAATTTTATTGGGGTTTAAGGTGTTTATATTTGTTTTTTTAAAATATTCTTGGGTTTTTAGGGGTTTTAAGAATTTTTATATTTTTAGGTATTTTTTCGGATTTTTTTTGGTTTTGGGGTTTTTAGGGATTTTGAGGGTTTTTAAGGTTTTTATGGGTTTTCTCTGTTTTTACGTTTTTTTAGATTTTATATTTTTAAGGGTTTAAAGATTATTTTATCATTTTTAGGGATTATAGGGTTTTAGAGTTTTTACTAGTATTTTAGGTTTTTATGGGTTTCTAGGGGTTTAAAGTTTTAAATAGCATTTATGGTTTTAAGGGTTTTTAAGTTTTTTTTGTTTTTGAGGGGTTTTATGTGTTTTTAGGTTTTCATGTATTTTTTAGGGTTTGTAAGGGTTTTTAGAATTATAGGTATTTTTTTAATGATTTTATAGGATTTTTAAAGAATCATGGGGTTTTAGAAATTTTGAGATTTTTAAGGATTATTTGTTGTTTTATGGTTGTTATGGTTTTTTTTCATTTCTTAGGTTTTCTAGGGATTTTAAGCATTTTAGGTTTTTAAGGTTTTCCTAGGGTTTCTTTGGGGTTTTAGTTTTTTTACTTTTTCACGGATTTTTAGGTCTTTTTAATGTTTTTTTGATTTTTTAGGGTTTTCAGGGATTTTGATCATTTAATGTTTTTGGGGGTTTTATTGTTTTTGGGGATTTTAGGGGATTATTTTTAGTTTTTATGGGTTTTATAATTTTTATAGTATTTATAATTTTTATATTTTCAATGTTTCTATAGAGTTTTTGTGGGTTTTTTGGGTTTTTATGGTTTTTAATGTTTTTAGTTGGGTTTTAGTGGGTTTTAGGGGTTTTTAGGGTGTTTTAAGTTTTTATGGGTTTTAGCGATTTTAGGTTTTTAAGGGGCTATAAATGTTTTTAGTTTTTTAATGTTTTATTATGGTTTTCAGGTTATTTTTGGTTTTTTACATTTTTTGGGAATTTTTTTGTGTTTTAGGGGTTTTTTTGTTTTTAGGGATTTTGAGGTGTTTTAAGGGGTTCTTAGGCTTTTTAGAATTTTTATGGATTTCAAGGGATTTTAAATATTTTAGGTTTTTAATGTATTCTAAGGGGTTTTTAGGTTTATGAAGTTTTCTTCCGTTTTTAGGTATTAATATGGATTTTATGGGTTTTTATGTTATTTAGTGTTTTTAAGGATATTTAGGGTTTTTTTGGATTTTATGGGTTTTAGTGATTTTATGATTTTTTATAGTTTTTAATGTTTTTTTGGTTTCAAAGAGTTTATATAGTTTTTATTTGGGTTTTAGGTTTTTTAGGATTTTCTATGATTTTAGGTGGTTTTACGGTTTTAGGGGTTTTATGGTCTTTTTAGTGTTCTTTGGGATTTTACATTTTTTAGGTTTTTTTGGGATTTAGTGTTTTTTCATTTCTATAGTTGTATTATGTTTTTTACATTTTTAGGAATTTTTACTGATTTTTTAGGATTTTGATGGTTTTATGGGTTTTTAGATATTTTGAGGGTTCTAGGTATTTTACGGGTTTTATGGTTTTTTTGGGGTTTTACAGGTTTTAAGGTAGATTTATTTTTATAGGTATTTTTGAGGATTTTTATTGGTTTTAGGGTTTTTAATAATTTTTGGCATTTTTGTGTTTTTCGATTTTTTGGGTTTTTTTGGGTTTTTCAGTTTTTTTGGATTTTCATGGTTTTTAGATTTTCCTAACATGTTTCGGGTTTTAAATAGTTTTTAGAGTTTCTATTGGTTTATTATTTTTATTTCATTTTAGGTTTTTAAGGTATTTAGTGTTATTATGGTTTTTACTGTGTTTTAGGGGTTTAGGGTCTTTTTAGGGTTATTTAGAGTTTTTAGTGGTATATTAATTGTTTTTAGGTTTTTACGGTTTTCTTAAGGTTATTTTGGTGTTTTAAGTGTTTTTTTACATTTTTGAGTACTTTTTTGTATTTTAAGGATATCTATGATTTTTAGGGTTTTTAGAGATTATAAGAGTTTTTAGGGTTTTTAGGGGTTTTGATGTTTTTAGGATTTTTGAGTTTTTATGTTTTAGGGGGTTTTAAGTGTTCCTATGTTTTTAATGTTTTATTTGGTTTTTTAGGGATTTTACATTTTTGGGATTTTTTAGGATTTTATAGGAATTTTATGGGTTTAAAGGTTTTTTATAGATTTTGAGGGTTTTTTTGTTTTTTGAGATTTTATACTTTTTGGGGGTTTTATTATATATTTTTAGTTTTTTGGGGTTTAATGGTTTTTAGATTTTTTCTTTGGCATGAATTGGGAAACCAATTCATGTCACCTTCTTCAAAAAAATGGTTTTTAGATTTTTTATCATTTTTATGGGTTTAAATATTTTTTCCTGATTTTGTTGGTTTTTAGGGTTTATATTTGTTTTTATGTGTTTTAAATATTTTTAGTGTTTTTTACGGTGTTTAGGGGTTTGTAGGGGTTTATAGTGTTTTGGGGGTTTTTATGTGGTTTATGTGTTTTTTGGTTTCATTGGTTTTCTTAGGGTTTTATGTTAATTTAAATTTTTAGGGATTTTTAGGGAGATTTCATGATTTTTATTGTTTTAAGGGTATTAAAGATTTGAGGATTTCTAGGGTTTTTATGGATTTTATTTTTTTAGGATTTTTTATTTATTAGGGTTTTAAGGTTGTTTAGAGTTTTTAATGTTTTAGGGGCTTAAAGGGTATTTGGACTTTTTAGTGGTTTTAGGGTTTTTTGGGTTTCTATGGTTTTTATGTGGTTTAAGGGTTTTAGGGATTTTGAGGGGTTTGGGTTTATGGGTTTTTTAGTTTTTTTATATTTATATGGTTTTCTTAGGGGTTTCTAGATTTTTTGGGTTTTCTTATTTTTTTAGGGATTTTTGGGAATTTTTTTGATATTTATAGTTTTTAGGGGTTTTAGATATTTTTAGTGTTATAGGGAATTCTTGGGTTTTAGTAAATTTTCTTGAGTTTTTTAGTGTTTTTAATGTTTTTTAGAATTAGTAACTTTTTAAAGTGTTAACATGGTTTTCAAGTTTTCATTGGGTTTTATGTTTTTTATCATTTTTTGGGTTTTTTAAAATTTTTTGGGGTTTTTATAGATTTTAGGGGTATGTGAGTTTTTTTGGGATATAAGGATTTTTTAGGGTTTTATACCTTTTTTTGTTTTTAGGGTGTTTAAGTGTCTATAGGGTTTTACATTTTTCTAAGGGTCTTTCTAGGTGTTAAAGGTTTTTATGTTTTTAGGTTGTTTAATGGGTTTTTAATGATTTTTATGGTGTTTTAGGTTTTTTGAAATTTTAAGGGATTAGAGGGTTTTTTTGTGGTTTTAGGTATTTTAGTGTGTTTTAGGTTTTTATAGGATTTAAATGTTTTTAGGTTTTTAAGGTTTTTTTAGTATTTTTAGGGTTTCTTGGGGTTTTTATTTTTTTAGTAATTTTTATGGATTTATTTTGGTTTCTTATGAATTTTACGGTTATTAGTTATTTTATGGTTTATAAAATTTTATTATTTTTATAGTTTTGATATTTTTTGTGGGGTTTTTTTAGTATTTAGTTTTTTTAAGGTTTTTTAGAGTTTTTTATGTTTTTATGGATTTTAAGGGTTTCTAGTTATAGTTTTTATGGATTCTGTTTCTTATACATATTTTTATGGGATTTTAGCGTTTTGAGGGTCTTATTAGAATTGTTATGGAATTTAGTTTTTTTGGGGTTTTAATGGTTTTTAGTGTTTTTATGTTGTAAAAATTTTCTTAGTGTTTTTTTGGATTTTAGAGATTTCTAAAATTTAGGTATTTTATATATTTTTTTGGGATTTATATGTCGGTTCATGGTGTTTTATGTTTTTTTGGGGTTTTCTACATTTTGGGTTTTTAGCGTGTATTATTGTTATTTATTGGTTTTATGGTTTTTAGATTTTTTTATCTCTTTAGTAATTTAAAGGGTGTTTATAGTTTTTTGTGGGTTTCTTGAGGTTTTATATGTTTTTTGAATTTTTTAGGTTTTTTGGGGTTTTTTGGGATTTTGTGGTGTTGAGGGGTTTTTTTTTTTCCATTTTTAGCATTTTTTAAGTTTTTAGGGGTTTTAAGTGTATTTAGTTATTCAATGTTTTACAATGGGTTTTATGTTTTTAGGGATTTAGGGTCTTTATATTTTTTAGGGTTTTATGGGATTAAAGTGTTTTTTTGGTATTTAATGTTTTATTGGCGTTTTTCTGGGACTTTAGTTCCCTTCAATTATTTTGGAATTTTAGTTATTTTTTTAGTTTTTATGGTTTTATTGTTTTTTTGGGATTTTGATGGCTTTTAGGGGTTTTACGGGTTTTTGGGTTTTTAAGTTTTTATCATTTTTTTGTGGTTTTTAAATTTTTTTAATTTTCTTAGGGTTTTTTATTTTTAAGATTTATTAAACATGTTTAGGGATATCATGGATTTTCTTCGAGTTTTTAGTGATTTTTAGGTTTTTTATGGGTTTTTATAGTTGTTGATGATTTTAGGGTGTTTGGTGGATTTTAGGATTATAGGGGTCATTTTAGGGTTTTTTTTGGGTATTTTGGGGTTTTTATAATTTTTAGGGATTTTAATTTTTGTATAGGTTTTTAAGGTTTTCTTATGGGTTTTCATAGTTTTTAGGGTTTTATGTTTTTATGGAATTTAATTGGGTTTTAGTTTTTATGGTTTTTAAGGTTTCCAATGATTATGAAGGGTATTAGTGGGTTTAGGTTTTTAAGCATTGTTAATTTTTTAGGGTATATTTTGGTTTTTAGGGTTTTAAGGTTTTCTTAGTGTTTTTATGGTTTTTTATATTTTAATAATTTTTATTTATATTTAGGATTTTTATGGTTTTTATAGTTTTTAGGGTATCTTGATGGTTTTAACGATTTTCAAGTTTGTATAGTTTTTTTGGTTTTATGGTTTTTTTATTTTTTATGGTTTTTATGGTTTTTTAGAGATCTTAACATTTTAAGGGGCATAAAGTGTTTTAGAGTTTTATGTGGGGTTTGGGTAAATTTTAAGGGGTTTTATGGTTTTAAGGGTTTTGTGGGGTTTTAGGGGTTTTAGGGTTTTCTATGGTTTTATATTATCTTTGGCTTTAGGTATTTAAAGTGGTTTTATATTTTTATGTGTTTCTTAGTGTTTTTAGAGATTTTATGGTTTTTATGTTTTTATGTATTTTTAGTGTTTTTTATGATTTTTTTTAATTTTTTTGGTTTTTAGGAATTTTGAGGGTTTATAGTGTTTTCGAGTTTTTATGGTTTTTTGAGTTTTAGGGGTATTTTGAGTTTTTTTATGTTTAAAGGTTCTTTAATGTTTTTTCTAACATTTTCAAGGGTATAAAAGGTTTTTAAACTATTAGTGGTTTTTAGGGGTATTATGGTTTTTTCTAGTTTTTAAGGTTTTAGGTGTTTTATGGTTCTTTGGGGTTTTAGGTTTTTTTTGGGTTTTAATTTTTTTATCGTTTTTTGGTTATTTAGGAGTTTTAAGTGTTTTGGGTTTTTTTTCATAGGGTTTTCTAGGGTTTGGGGTTTTTTTATGTTTTTTGGTATTTTTATATCTTTATAAGATTTTTATGGTTTTAGGGATTTTGTGTGTTTCTATTATTTTTATGGGTTTAAGGTTTTTAGTGTTTTCAGAATTTCATGGGTTTTAATTGATTTGAGGATTTCACGGTTTTCTTATTATTTTTCCATATTTTAATGGTTTTTTATGTTTTTGGGGGTTTTATGTTTTATTTTAGATTTTTATGATTCTTAGTATTCTTCAGTATTTTATGGTCTTAGTGTTTTTTAGTTCATTATGTATTTTTGGGTTTCAAGGGTTTTTTAGTTTTTAGCGTTTTTAAGGGTTTTTAGTGTTTTGTAAAAATATTTTGGGTTTCAATGGTTTTTAGTGTTTTTAGTGGGTTTTAGGGTTTTTATGGTTTTTAGGATCATTAAGGATTTTATCATTTTTTATGGTTTATAAGGGGTTCTTGGGGTTTTAAGGTATTTTTAAGGTTTTAATGGTTTTTAACACTTTTAAGGTTTTTAATGGATTTTTGTGTTTTTTTTCAAGGTTTTATTAGGGTTTTTTGGGGTTTTTGTGGTTTTTGGGGTTTTTGGTTTTTATGGATTTCAAGGGTTTTTAGGGTTTTTATGAGATTTGATGGTTTTTTATAGATTTTGAGGGATTTTACTTTTTTTGGGTATTAAAAGGTTTATGGTTTTTAGCATGTTTATGGTTTTTAAAGGGTTTTTAGTGTTTTTATGGTTTTTAGGGTTTTAGGTTTTTTTATATTTTATTCAGTGTTTTTATTGATTTTTACTTTTTTTGAAATTTTAATGGATTTTTTAGTATTTTTATGATTTTTAAGGGTTCTAGGGATTTTAAGGGTTTTCTAGGTTCTGTTAGATTTTTATGGTTTTTATTGATCTTTAGTTTGTAGGGGTTGAAATGTTTTTAGGTTTTTAGGGTTTTCTTAGTGGTTTTTAGGGTTTTTATGGTTTTCTACATTTATTGTTATTTTAGGATTGTTTTAGTATTTTAATGGGTTTTTTGGTTTTTATGGATTTTGAAGGTTTTTAGGGTATTTAAATATTTTTTGGGTTTTGTGGTTTTTTAGTGTTTTTAATGTTTTTAGGGGTTTAAAGGGTTTGTATATTTTATGGTGGTTTTTAGGGTTTTTTTGTTTTTATGAATTTAATGGATTTTAGGGATTTTTATATATTTAATGGTTTTTTGGATTTTAGGGTTTTTTTAGGGTTTTAGTGTTTTATAAAAATTTTATTAGTTTTATTTTTTATGTCTTTTAGGTTTTTATAGGTGTTTTTAGTTTTTTGTGTGTTTTTTTCCTTTTTTGGGATTTCTGGGTTTCTTTATGAATTTTAGACTTTTATAGTTTCAGGGATTTTGAGGGGTTTAGGGTTTTTTTTCAATTTTAGGATTTTAATGGTTTTATAATTTTTTATATTTTTGATATATTCATAGTTATTTTTCATGTTTTTAGGAATTTTTATATTTTTAGGGATTTTTAGGTATTTTTATGATTTTTATCATTTTTATGGTTTTTAGGGATTTGAGGGTTTTTACTATTTTGGGGTTTTATGGGTTTTTAGGGATTTATGATTTTTCAGTTTTTAGGAAATTTAATATTTTTAGTTTTTAGGCATTTTTAGTGGTTGAAACCATTTTTAGAGTTTATAGTGGCTTTTTTGTATTTTTTGAGTTATGTAGGGTTTCTACGGGGTTTAGGGTTTTTAGTGTCTTTTAGAGTTTTTAGGGTTTTATTCGTTTTTAACCATTTGTGGGGTTTAAGTGTTTTTATGTTTTTAATTTTTTTTCAAAGGGGTTTTTAGGTATTTTTAGGGATTTATACGATTTATAAGGGTTTTAGATATTTTTAGTGTTTTAGGGTTTTAGAGAAATTTATAATTTTATAGGTTTTTAGGGGGTTTATGTGTTTTTAGGTATTTAAATTTTTCTTGGGTTTTTAGTGGTATTTATTATATAGGGATTTATAGGTAATATTTGGATTTTTTTGGACTTTTATAATTTTTTATTTTTAGGGATTTTGATGTTTTTTCGGGTTGTTATGGGTTTTTTGGGTTTTTATGTTTATTTAGATTTTATATATTAATGGTTTCTATAGTATTTTAATATTTTTAGGTGATTAAAGGGTTTTAGAGTTCTCACTAGTATTTTACAGTTTTATGGGCTTCTAGGCATCTTACGGTTTCTATGATTTTTTTATGGGTTTAGGGGTTTAAAGGGGTTTTTATGCATTTTTTTTGTTTTTGAGGTGTTTTATGTGTTTTTTAGGTCTTTAATTTTATTTAGGGATTATAATATATTTTAGGATTTTAGGTATTTTAAAGTATTTTATCGTATTTTTTTATATCTAGGGTGTTTGGGTATTTTTCATATTTTGATTGGGTTTTTTAGGGTTTTTATGTTTTTTACGGTTTTTTCATATCTTAGGTCTTTTAGGGGTTTAAAGCATTTTATGTTTTAGGGTTTTCTAAGAGTTTCTCTGGGTTTTGGGGTTTTTTACATTTTTATGAATTTTATGTATTTTTAATGATTTTATATGTTTTAGGGTTTTATAGATTTTGAGCGTTTTATGGTTTTTATGGTTTTTGGGGATTTTAGGGGCTTCTTTTTAGTTTTTTAGGGTTATTAGAATTTTTATAGAATATAACAGTTTTAGTGGTTTAAAGTATTTATAGAATTGTTTGTGGTATCTTTTTGTATTTATGGTTTTTAATGTTTTTAGAGGTTTTTATGTTTTTAGGGGGTTTTAGGATTTTTAGGCTTTTTTAGGGGTTTTAGGGGTTTTTTCATTTTTAGGTTTTAAAGGTGATTTAAGTGTTATTAGGTTTTAAATGTTTTCCTATGGGTTTTATGGTTTTTTAAGGTTTTTTAAATTTTTATGTGTTTTGTTTGGAGTTTTATATGTTTTTCGTGTTTATAGAGATTTTGATGGGGTTTTGGGTTTTTGGGGTTTTTTGGTTTTTAGAGTTTTTAGGGATTTTAGGGTTTTAAGAGATTTTAATTATTTTATGTCTTCTTAGGGGGTTTTTAGGTTTTTGAACATGTTTTTTATTTTTAGGTATTTCTAGTGATTTTTTAGTATTTTTATGGTATTTAAGGTTATCAAGGATTTTTATGTTTTTCATGGATTTTATGATTTTTAGGGATCTTATGGTTTTTTAGATATTTAATGTTTTTATAGTATTAAAGTGTTTATATAGTTTTTAGCTAGGTTTTTGGGATTTTATGGGTTTTCTAATATTCTAGTAGTTTTATTTATTTTAGGGGTTTTATGGTCTTTTTTGGATTCTTATTCCTTTGTTATCTTTTAGGTTTCTAGAGGTTTAATTGTTTTTTTTGTATAGTATTCTTATGGTTTTTACATATTTTGGGATTTTTTAGGATTTTTTAGGATTCTTATGTTTTTGTGGGTTTTTATGGATTTTTTAGGGTTTTAGGGATTTTAGGGTTTTATGGGATTTTAGGGTTTTAGTTTTTTGAGGTTTTATGTTTTTTGAGGTTTTATGTGTTTTGAGGTTTTTAATGTTTTCTTAGGGTTTTGTGGGTTTTAATGGGGTTTTATGGTTTTAGGTATTTTTTAGGATTTTTTTTTGTTTTAGGATTTTTAAATAATTTCTATGGGTATTTCTTTTTTACAAATTTTTTGGGGTTTTAGGGTATTTTTAGTTTTTAAGTATTTTAAAGATTTTTAAATTTTCCTAACATTTTGAGTGTTTAAAGGGTTTTTTTAGTGGTTTTCTATTTTTATGGATTTTTAGATTTTTTAAGTTATTTATGAGTATTATGGTTTTTTAGGGTTTTAGGGTATTTTTAGGGTTATTTACTATTTTAGAATTTTTAGGTTTTTAGGGGTTATAATTGTTTTAAGGGTTTTATGTTTTTCCTATGGTTATTCAAGGATTTTAGGAGTTTTTACATTTTATGTATTTTTATGTATATTTAGGATATTTATGATTTTTAGGGTTTCTAGGTATTTTGGGGGGTTTTTAGGGTTTTTAATGTTTTTAGGGTATTTAGTGTTTTTATGATTTTTGTGGTTTTATGTGTTGTTATGTTTTTAAGATTTTCTTTTGGATTTTAGGAGTTTTACGTCTATAGGGATTTTTTAGGAATTTTCTAGGAATTTTATGGGTTTTATCTTTTTTATGAATTTTGATGGCGTTTTTGGTTTCTTTATAGCTTTTTTGGTTTTTTGGGTTTTATGTTATTTTTTGAGTTTTTATGGGTTTAAAAGTTATTATAATTTTTAACATTTTTAGTGGTTTAATGTGTTATTCAAGTTTTTTTAGTTTTAGGGTTTTATGGGATTTTTGGTTTTTTTAAATATTTTTAGAGGTTTTTACACTGTTTAGGGGTTTTTAGGAAAGTTTTAATGTTTTTAGAGTTTTTAAGTTTTTTTAGGTTTTTTAGGATTTTTTAGAGTTTTTATAAGTTTAAACATTTTTAGGTATTTTTAGGAATATTTTATTTTTTTATGGTTTTGGTTTTTTTAAGGATTTTGAGGATTTCTATGGTATTTGTGGATTTTTTTGTTTTTAGGATTTTTTACGGTTTTAAGGTTGTTTAGACTTTTTAATTTTTTTAGACTATTATAGGGTGTTTAGAGTTTTTTGTGGTTTTTTGGGGTTTCTTGGGTTTCTTGGGTTTCTTGGGTTTTATTATTTTTAGGGGTTTTATAGTTTTTAGGGGTTTCTAGCCATTTAGGATTTTTGGGTTATTTTCATTTTTATTAATTTTTTTAGGGGTTAAGTGTTTTTAGGTTCTTGAGGTTTTCGTAAGGTTTTATAGGGTTTTAGAGTTTTTTATTTTTTGGGGATTTAGATTTTTTTTAGGGTTTTAGGGATTTTGAAGGCTTTTGGGGGTTTTTATCAATTTTTTAAGGTTTTATTAGGGGTTTTCATTGTTTTTACGGTTTCTTATTTTTTGTGTTTTTTTGGATTTTTTGGATTTTTATGGTTTTTAGAGATTTTCTGGTTTGTAGGGTATTTTTCAGTTTTAGTGTAAATTTTTTAGGGTTTCTAGGGGTTTTAAGGTTTTTAGAGATTTTAACTATTTTAATCATTACAATGGTTCTCAAGTATTCAATAGGTTTTAAGGGTTTTTTTTTGGTTTTTTGGGTTTTTAAACTTTTTAGGGGTTTCACAGATTTTAGGGTTTTAGTGTTTTTGGGTCTTTTCAAGGGGTTTTAGGGTTTTCCCTTTTTTGTGTTTTTTCAGAGTTTAAGTGTCTACTTTTTTGAGGTTTTCTTTTGGATTATGGGTGTTAATCGTTTTTATATTTTTAAGTATTTTAAGGAATTATTTTTGGTTTTAAGGTTTTCCTATAGTATTTAGGGTTTTGTGGGATTTTATATTTTTAATGAATTTTAAGAATTATTTTGGATTTTATGGATTTCATGCATTTTGAGTAAATTTTATGGTTTTAGGGTTTTCTACTTTTTGGGTTTTTAGAGTTTTTTAGTGTTTAGGGGTTCTAATTTTTTTGGAGCCTTTTGTTACTTTATCATTTTGTAGGGTGTTTAGAGTTTTTATGGGTTTCTTAAGTTTTTAAGGGGTTATAGGTTTATTTAGGTTTTTATCGGGGTTTTGGGTTTTAGTGGTTTTTAAGGGTTTTTTGGTTATTTACCATTTTTTAGATTATTAGGAGTTTTAGAGGTCGTTAGGTTATTATGTTTTTCTATAGGCTTATCAGGGTTTTTATGTGTTTTTACATTTTATGTGATTTTTAGGTTTTTTTGAGATTTTTATTATTTTTAGAGATTTTGAGGTTACAAGGGTTTTTAGGGTTTTTATAGATGTTAGGGTTTTTAGTATTTTTAGGATTTTTATGGGTTTTATGTTTTTATAGGTATTTAAGGTTTTTGTAGGGGTTTTCAGGGACTTAAGGGTTATTTGTGTTTTTTGGGATTGTAGGTATTTTTTTATTTTTATGGTTTTATATGG
Source organism: Viscum album (assembly GCA_963277665.1). NCBI lineage: Eukaryota > Viridiplantae > Streptophyta > Magnoliopsida > Santalales > Viscaceae > Viscum > Viscum album. The sequence continues at coordinate 230,496,171 of OY728157.1, read as the reverse complement.
TTTTTGAGGATTTTGATGGCTTTAGTGGTTTTATGATATTTTGGATGTTATCATATTTTTTTGCAATTTTAAACTATTTTTTTTCTGTTTTTATGATATTTTTATGTTTTTAAGAGTTTTAAAATGTGTTAGGGGTTTCATGGGTTTTTAGAGTTTTTAGTGAATTTTAGGTTTTTTATGGTTTTTAGGATTTTAAGGTTCATTTTAGGTTTTTTGGGGTGTTTTGGGTTTTTGTATTTGTATGTATTTTAATCCTTGTTTTGGTTTTTAAGGTTTTCTTATGGGGTTTCATCGGTATTACATATATTTATATATTTATGGAATTTAAGGGCTTTTCGGTTTTTTATTGTTTTTAGGGTTTCTTGGGATTATGAAGGCTTTTGTTTGGGTTTAATGTTTTTTTTGGTTTTTATGATATTTTATGTTTTTAGGGGTTATTTTTTTTATTTTTAATATTTTATTAGTGTTTTCGTGGTTTTTTTCATTTCTATTTTTTCTTATGGGGCAATAGGTTTTTAGGGTATGTTGAAGGGTATTATGGTTATTATGGTTTTTTTAGGTTTTTAGGTTTTTTATTTTTTTATGGTTTTTGTGGTTTTTTAGAGTTTTTGTCCATTTAAGGGGATTAATGGCTTTTTTTTTGTTTTTAGTGTTTATTGGAAATTTTTATGGGTTTTAATGTTTTAAAGAGTTTTTTTTTTGTTTTTTTGGGGTTTTTGGGTTTTTAGGTTTTCCAAGGTTTTATATTTTTTAGGTTTTTGGGTTTTAAAGTGTTTTTATATTTCTACAGTTTTCATAGTTTTTTAGGTTTTTTATCATATTTATGTTTTAATGGATTATAAGAATTTTTAATGAATTTTATGATTTTTTAGGGGTTTTACGGATTTTGAGGTTTTTTGGTTTTTTAGGGTTTTATGGGTTTTTTGGTTTTTAGGGTTTTTTTGAGTTTATAAGATTTTATGGTGTTTTAGAGTTTTTTAACACTTTTAGGGGTTTAAAGATTGTTTAAATTTTTCATGTTTATAAGGGTATTATGGGTTTCTTGGGATTTTATGGTTTTAGGTGTTTTATGGTTTTTTGGGTTTTATGGTTTTTGGATATTAAGGTTTTTATCTTTTAAAGGTTATTTAGGGTTTTTATGTGATTTAGGTTTTTATGGTTTTCCTAGGGTTTTCCACGGTTTTAGGGTTTTTTTATGTTTTTGTGTATTGTTATATGTTTTTACGACTATTAGGGTTTTTAGGGGTTTTGATTGTTTTTTTTTGGGGTTTTGGGGTTTTAGTGAAAGGAAGGCTCGAGGCCAGGCTATTCCTGACCTCCCCCAAAATTTATTATAAAAGGACACGAAGACACTGCAGACAAGGGAGGGGAGGGGTCAAACAATCCACACCCAAAAACCCTTATTAAACACACACACACGGACCGCAAAAAAGAAAAGAAAAGAAAAAAAGAAACAAAACAGACACAACATTGGCTTCATCATGTCACATCCATCCAATACCAGCATCCAGCTGCACCACATCCAATCATCATAGCTACACAACAGCAGAAACACATCCTAACCAACCATCCCAAACAACCAATAGCACCAAATCCGAAATCGCAGCCGATCACAACCAGCAACATCAAACCAAAGCACAAACATTGTAACCAAGCATGACCATCATCACCTCCCAGCAAACAAAAACTAGTAATAGTCCCAACCAAGAAACAATCAACATCTAGCAGCAGAAAGACCATGAACCAAAACTTCCTTACCTCTTGACTAAGCAGTACCCCGCATCCAGCATCACCAATTCCAGAAACTAGCGCCTTCACTCTACGCAAAATCGCCACTAGGAAAACAGAACCGCGAGCACCAGAATCATAGACATCAACCTCACCATTTTCTAGGCAGGCATAGAGCCACCATCTAAACATCAATATTAAGAACCATAACTTCAGCACCTCCCAAATAAGTTTTAACCCACATTAAATGGTTTTAAGTGTTTTTAGGTTTTTAAGTATTTATTTATTTTTCAGGTTTTTTAATGTTTTTTTATTTTTTTAAGAAGTTTTTAAGAAATTTTTAGGGTTTTTATGATTTTTTTGGGTCTTAGGGATTTTAAGGGTTTAGTAGGTTTTTAGGGTTTTTCTTGTCTTTCAGTTTTTATGGGGTATATTGGGATCTTTATAAATTTTAATGTTTTTATATTTTTTAATGTTTTCATAGGATTATAGTGTTTTTAGATTTTTTTATGGTATTTTTCGTTTTTATGGTTTTTAGGGTTTTTAGGGGATTTGTGGTTTTTGGGTTTTATAAATGAATTTAGAGATTTTGTCAGGTTTAAAGGGTTTTAGCATATTTAGGTTCTTTTGGGTTTTAAGTGTTGTGATTTTAAGGTTTTAGTGGGATTTTTTAGTGTTTTCATACTATTTTATGTTTTTAGTAATTTTAAGGTATTTTTTATGATTTTTTGGTTTTTTATTTTTTTCAAGGGATATCAGGGTTTTTATCATTTTTTCGTTTTTATAATTTTTATGTGTTTTTAGATTATATGGATTTATTTGGGGTCTCTATAATTTTTATGGTTTTATGTTTTTTGGTATTTTTAGGGATTTATTGGTTTTTTATTTTTTAGGGGCTTTGAGGGTTTTTATGGGTTTTGTGTTTTTATGGTTTTTTCAAGGTATTAAATATTTTTGAGTTTTTAATTGTTTTAAGGGGTTATAAGGATTTTTAGATTTTTTTTAATGTTTTTTGAGGTTTAAAGGGTTTTTAGTGGTCTTTATGGGTTTCATGAGTTTTAGGGTATTGTAAGGTTTTTATGGGTTTTAGGGATTTAGGGATTTTTAGGTTTTTTAGGGTTTTAGGATTTTTAGGGATTTTAGTGTTGTTTAGGTGTTTATGGGTTTTAAGTGTTTTTAGAGTTTTACATATTTCTTAGATTTTTCAACGTTTTATTTTTTCCGTTTTTAGGTAGTCTTTTGTGTTCATAGAATCATTATGGTTTTTTGGGTTTTTAGGGATTTTTAAGGATTTTTACGGATTTAAGGGTTTTTAGGGATTTCAGCATTTTTTAAATTTAAATGGGGTTGTATTTTCATTTAGATTCCTATGGGTTTCTTAGTATTTTTGTGGATTTTAGTGTTTTTTACACTTTTATGGATTTTTAAGGCCTATTTAGAATTTTTAAGGGTTTTAGGGTTTTAGTGGTTTTGTTGGTTTTTAGGATTTTTTGTATTTCAGGAGATTTTTGAAATCTTAGGCTTTTTAGGGGATTTAAGTGATTTTATATTTTTAGGGATTTCTTAGGGGTTTTTAGTAGATTTAGTGGTTTTCATGTTTTTTTGTATTTTTTTGTATTATTTATTATTTTTTGGGGTTTTTATAGTTTTTAGGGATTTTGAGGGTTTTATGGTTCATTTGGGCATTAGGGTTTTTACATGTTTTTTGGGGTTTTGAGATGTTTTTAGTAGTTATGGGTTTAATGATATTTGGATTTTTTTTATAATTTCTATTTTTTAAAATGTTTTTTTATAGTTTATAGTAGGTTTTTAGGGTTCTTATAATTTTTTAGGTTTTTATGGTCTTTAAGGGGTTTAATGGTTTTTAGGGTTTTTATGGTTTTTATGATTTTTTTTGATTTTTAGCACTTTATTATTTTAGGGGATTTTAGTGTTTCTTTATGGGTTTCTTTGTGTTTTTGGTTTTTTTTTGCATTGTTTCCATTCTAGCTATATTTTGGTATTTTTTAGTATTGTTATAGTTTTTATGGATTATAGGTATTTTTAGGGTTTTATAGGTTTTTAGGATTTTTAGGGTCATTTTGTTTTTAGATTTTTTAGTAGTTTTAGGGGTTTTATGTGTTTTAGGTTTTTAGGGTTTTCTTATGGGGTTTTCAAGGTTTTACGGGGTTTTTTAATTTTTGTGGATTTTTAGGGATTTTATGATATTTATGGTTTTTTAGAGTTTTCAGTGATTTTTGAGTTTTTTAGGGTTTTTAGGGCTTTATTGTTTTTTTTGTGTTTCTAGGGTTTTTCTGATTTTTTAGGGTTTTAATGTTTTTTTATATTTTTTTATTATTTTTAAGGTTTTGAAGGGGTTTCCGTGTTTTTAGATTTGTTTGGGTTTTTAGGGGTTTTTATGATTTTTAGGGGTTTTAGGGGTTTTAGGGGTTTTAGGGTCTTTTTTACATTCTTTTAGGTTTTTTATAATTTTTAGGGTTTTCTAGGTTTTTTATGGGTTTAAAGTTTTTTTATTGTTTTAAGGTTTTTGTTGGGGGTTTTTAGGGTATTTAGGAATTTTTTGGGATTTTTTGGACTTTTTTAGGATTTTTATGGGTTTTTAGGGTTTTCATAGATTTTGATGGATTATGGTTTTTTTATGGTTTTTAAGGGTTTTTTCATTTTTTATATTTTATGGGTTTTATGATTTTTTAGGTTTTTATTGTTTTTAGTATTTTTCAAGGTTTTAATGGATTTTTATGTTTTAATGGTTTTTGTGGCGATTTTAGGATTTGTATTGGTTATTAGGGTTTTAAGAATTTTGTGGGTTTTTAGAGGATTCAAGGTTTTTATGATTTTTTTAGGTTTTTAGGGTTGTTTAAAATTTTTGGTATTGTAAATTTTTTATTTTTTTAATATTTTTAGGGGTTTGAAGGTTTTTTATTTATTTTTATTCATTTTTTTGTGGTTTTATGGGTTTTGGGTGTCTTTAATGTTTTTAGTTTTTTATGGGTTTTTAGGTTTTTAGGCTTTTAAGGGGTTTTTTATTGTTTTTAGTATTTCTTGCATTTATAGGTTTATATTGGTATTATTTTATTTTAGTCTATTAAATTCTTTTAGGGGTTTCTACGGTTTCTAGGGGTTTCATGTGTTTAGGTTTTTATAAAAATATAGTTTTTATAGTTTTTAGGGATTTTGATGATTTTTTAATGTTTTTTGGGGTTTTAACACTTTCTGGTTTATAGGGGTTTTAGTATTTTTTATGGGTTCTTTAGGGGTTTTAGGATTTTTTATGGTTTAGGTATTTTTAGCTGTTTTTTAGTATTTGTATTATTTTTACCGTGTTTTGGGATTTTATGGTTTTTAGGGATATTCTAGTTTTGTGGTTTTATTATTTTTAGGGGGTTTTGAGTTTATTTAGTGTTTTAAAAGTTATTTAGAGTTGTTTTTTTAAAAAAATTTAAGGGTTTTAAGGGGTTTTAGAGTTTTAATGGGTTTTTATGGTTTTTATTTTTTAAGGATTTCAAAACGATTAAAGTGGTTTTTTAGGTTTTTTGGGTTTTAGGAATTGTTTTTTTTATACTTTTTTTCAGTTTTTTAGTGATTTAAATGTTTTTTATATTTTTGAGGTTTTCTTAGGGGTTTTTAGGGTTTTAGGGATTCTTATGTTAGTTGGGATTTTAGGTACATTTGAAAATTTTTATAGTTTTTAGAGATTTTAGTGATTTTTAGGATTTTTAGGGTTTTTATAGTTTCTTGTGGTTTCATGTTTTTTTATTGTGTTTTATTTTTAAGGTTTTTTTGTGTTTTTAATGTTTTTTGGGTTTAAATGGATTTTAGAGTTTTTAATTGTTTTTTTGGGTTTTGGGGGGTTTTTTTTGTTTTTAGTGGTTCTTTTGTTTTTAGGGGGTTTTAGAGGTTATTTGTGATTTTAGGTTTTTAATTTTTTTTAGAAATTTAAGAGTTATATGTTCTTTAGGGTTTTAAATTTTTCCAAGGGTTTTTTGGAGTTATTTTTTAATTTTTATGTTTTTAGTGATTTTCTGTATTCTTAAAATTTTTATTAAATTTTATGGTTTTAAGGGATTTTGCTCGGTTTTAGTGGTTTTTAGTGTTTTGAGGATTTTTTTGTTTAATAATTTTAGATGTTTTATGGTATTTAATTTTATTTTTGTTTTTAAAGATTTCTTAGGGTTTTCATGGTTTTCAGTTTTTTAGGGTTTTTTAGGTTTTTAGGGTTTTTAGGGTTTTTATATGTTTTTATGGGTTTTTATGTTTTTTATGGATTTGAGGGTTTCTAGGATTTTATGGTATTTTTTTTTTCTTAGAGTAATTTTGATTTTTTTGGGGTTTTATAGGTTTTTAAAGTTTATTACCAATTTTATGGGTTTAAAGGCATTTTAGAGTTTTTAGTGTGGGGGGGGGGGTTTATTGGGATTTATGGTTTTTAAGGGTTTTTATGGATTAGGAGGGTTTTGGGAATTCCTAGGGATTTTAGGGTTTTTTGAGGTTATTAGGGGATTCAATTGTTTTTAGGTTTTTATGGTTTTATTAGGGGTTTTCAAAGTTTTTTTTTTCACATTTTGAGGGAATTTGAGGGATTTTATTAACTTTTTTATTGTTTTTAGGTATTTCAAGTAGTTTTTAGGGGTTTTGGGTTTTTATTATTTCTTCAGGGATTTAGATTTATTAAGGATTTTTAGAATTTTTATTATTTTAGGGGTTTAAAGTGTTTTTAGAGTTTTTATTGGGTTCTTAGGATTTGTATGGGTTTTAGGGTATTTCAAGTATTTAGGGGGTTTTATGATTTTTCGGGATTTTTAGGGTTTTTGTGCTTTTAAGGCATTTTTAGGGTTTTTATTGTTTTTAGAAATGTTTAGGATTTTTAGGGGTTTTAACTAATTTTAGGGTTTTAAAAAATTCATAGATTTTTAGGGTTTTAGGGGTTTTTGTGTTTCTAGTTATTTTATGAGTTCTTATAATTTGTATTTTTTAGGATTTTATGGATATTGAGGGGTTTTAGTGTTTTTTTATTTTTTAGGGTTTTCGCATTCTTTAGGTTTTTAGGGGTTTTATATGTTTTTAGGTTTTATGATTTTCATATAGTTTTTTAGGGTTTTATGTTTTTTTTAACTTTTTGGGATTTTTAGTGCCTATTAATGATATTTATGGTTTTTTGGGTTTTTTGGGATTCTATGGGTTTAGGGTTTTTGATTTTTTTTTTGGTTTTTAGATATTTTAGGTTTTTGGGGGGGTTTAAGCCTTTTAAAGTTTTTATGGTTTTCTTAGGGGTTTTCCTGGAATTTATGGGTTTTTATGTTTTTTTGGGATTTATTATAATTTTTATGGGTTTTAGGGTTTTTAGTTTTTTTAATTTGTTTTTTTCGTTTTTTTGGTTTGTATGGTTTTTAAGAATTTTTTTTTTCAGATTTTGGGGTTTTTTATTGAGTTTTAGGGGTTTTATAGTTTCTTAAAAAAATTATCATTTTTATGGGTTTAAATGGATATTATAGTTTTTAGTGTCATTTAACGTGTTTTCAGAGTTTTAGCGTCTTTACAGTTTTTAAGGGTTTTTAATGTTTGTAGGGTTTTTAGGTGTGTTTAGAATTTTTAGTGCTTTTAGATTTTTTGGGGTTTTAATTTAGTTTTAAGGTTTTGTTTCATTTTTCAGGGGTTTTTTTATCATGTTTGGGTATTTTTATGGAATTTTTATGATTTTTATGGTTTTAGTGATTTTATGGATTTTTATGGTATTTAGGGTTTTTAAGTATTTTTAGGGTTTTCTTGGTTTTACCGGTTTTTAGGATTTTTAGCGGTTTTATATTTTTCAGGTTTTTCAGTTTTTAATTTTTTTTCAATATTTTAATCGGTTTTTATCTTTTTTTTTATTTTAAGGGTTTTTGTATATTCATAGTGTTTCAGATTTTTCATGGTTTTTAAGGGGTTTTAGGGTCTTTATTCTTATGTTTTAGTGTTTGTTGAGTTTTCATGATTTTTTAGGGTTTTAATGTTTTTTATAGTTTTTTACATTTTTAAGGGTTTAAAGGTTTTTTAGAGTGTTTAGTTGTTTTTCGGGGTTTTAGGGTTTTTAGGGTTTTTAGGGTCTTTTAGGGTTTTTAGTCTTATTAAAATTTTAATGTTTTTTTACGAGTTTGAATTGTTTTTAGGTTTTTATGATTTTCATAGTGGTATTCAGGGTATTTGGAGGTTTTTATGTTTTTAAGGGTTTTAGGAATTTTTAGGATTTTTCTGGGGTTTTAGGGTTTTTAGGGATTTGAAAGAGATTTTTAGGGTTTATTAGGGTTTTTTTGTCATATTTTAGGTTTTAAGGGTTTTAGTTGTTTTTAGGTTTTCAATAATTTTTGGTTTTTCCATGGTGTTTAGGGTTTTTTATGTTTTAATTTTTTTTATATTCTTTCGGATTCTTGGGTTGTGTTACCTTTTTGATCGGTAATGTTTTTTTATAGTTTTTAACATTTTTAGGTGTTTAAATGATATATATATTTTTAGTGGGTTTTTCAGTTTTATGGTTTTTTTTATTTTAAATATTTTTATTTTGGTGTTTTTAATATTTATATGGTTTTAAGGGTTTTTTTCGGTTTTTTGGATTTCTTACATTTTTGGGTTTTTTGGGTTTTAAATCAATTTTAGGATTTTAAAGGTTTTTAAGGTTTTTTTGGGTAATTACGGTTTTTTATATTTTTAGTGATTTTTTGGTCTATGTTTTTTAGGGTTTCTATGGATTTTGAGGTATTTACTATTTTTTGTGGTTTTATCATTTTTAGGGAATTTTGTGATTTTAAGAGTTTTTAAGTGTTTAAGGTTTTTATAGGGTATTTCTTCATTTTTAGTCTTTTTTAAATTTTAGGGACTTTTAGGTATTTTTTTTATTTTTATGGTTTTTAGCATGGTTTGGGATTTTGTTGGTATTTAGGGTTTTTAGTGTTTTTATGGTCTTTTTGGAATTTTTGGGGTTTTTTTGAGTTCTATAGGTTTTTAAATGTTTTTTTAGAAATTTGTAACCTCTTTTGGGGTTTAAAGGGTTTTTAGAGTTCTAAATGGGTATTTATGTTTTTTATCAGTTAGAGGGTTTTTATGGATTTAGTGGATTTCATGATTTTCTTGGGTTTTAGGGTTTTTAGGTTTTTAGCATTTTTTTATTTTTAGAGGCGTAAATTGATTTTAGTTTCTATGGTTATTTGGGGTTTTTAGGGTTTTGTGGATTTTTAAGTTATTATGGACTTTTAGGTAAAATTTTATGATTTTTATTGTTTTTATGGTTTTAGGGATTTTGAGGGATTTTATGGTTATTAGGGTTTTTATTGTTTTTGGGCTTTTGGGGTTTGTTGGTTTTATGGATTTTTATTTTTATGGGTTTTTATGGAATTTTTGAGTTTTTTAACATTTTTAGGTGTTTAAATGGGGGATTTTGAATTTGCAGTGGGTTTTTTGGGTCTGGGGGGTTTTAATGTTTTTAGGGGGTTTAGGGTATTTAATTTTTTTAGTGATAATATGTATTTTTATAATTTTACAGTTTTTTAGGGTGTTTATTGGTTTTAGGGGCTTTTAGTATTTTGAGGGGTTTTCGGGTTTTAGGAATTTTTAGGGTTTTAGGGGCTTTAAGTGTTTTTTATTTTAAGGTATTCTTAGGGTTTCTCAAATTTATTATGGTTTTTGTGTTTTTTGGATTTTTAGGTCCTTTTAGGATTTTTATGAGATTTTATGTCTTTTAAGGATTCGAGGGTTTTTTGGATTTTATGTTTTTTGGATGTTTTATGGATTTTATGGTTTTTTAGAGCCTATTACGATTTTTATGAGATTAAATGGTTTTAATTGTTTTTCATAGTTTTTTGGACTTTTATGTATTTTTAGGTTTTTAAAAGATTTTCAGTGGTTTTATGGTTTTTTGTGGTTGTTTGGGTCTTTTTAGTGTTTTTACCAATTTTTAGGTTTTTAGAGGTTTTATGTGTTTTTAGGTTTTTAATGCTTTCTTAGGTTTTTCCATGATTTTTAAGGTTTTTTTATTTTCTAAAATTTTGATGGATTTTTTAGGTTTTCTATGGATTTTAGGGTTTTTATGGAATTTGAGGTGTTCTTTGGGTATTAAAGGTTTAGAGTTTTTAGGGTTTTTAACATATTTTAGCTTTTTTGTATTTTTTATGTGCTTTTATGTCTTAATGATTTTATAGGGGTTTTAGGGTGTTTCATGTTTTTATGGTTTTTAAGGATTTTTAGGCATTTTTAAGAATTTTATGTTTTTTATGGTTTTTAGGGAATTTTAGGGTTCTAGTTTTTTTTGGGAATTTAGGGTTTTTTTAGGTTTTTATATTATTTTTAGGGGTTTTTAGGTTTTTTAGAGTTTTTTAACCTTTTAGGGGTTTAAAGGGTTTTAGAGTTTTTAGTGGGTTTTAGGCTTTTTTGGATTTAGTCTTTTTTATGGTTTTAGGGGTTTTTATGATTTATAATGGTTTTTAGTGTTTTAGGGTCTTTTTTGAGTTTTTAAGGTGTTTTAGTTTTTTTAGGGTTTTCATCGATTTTTAGTGTTTTTATGGTTTTTATGGTTTTCATAGAGTTTTCAATGTTTTTTAGGATTTTTTACATTTTTAGGTATTAGTAATGATTTTTTTACATTTTTAGGGTTTTTTGGGGTATTAAATATTTTGATGGGTTTTATCGTTTTTAGTTGTTTTATGCTTTTCTGGTTTTTTTTAGGTTTTTTAGGTTTTTTAGGGGGGTTTATGTTTTTTTGTGGGATTATGGTTTTCCTATGGGTTTTCAAGGTTTTTAGTTTTTTATTTTTTTAGGATTTTTAGGGATTTTTAGGGTTTTTATTATTTTTAGTGGGTTAGTGATGTTTTGTTTTTTTCGGGTTTTTTGGATTTTTAGGAGTTTTAAGAGTTTTAATCATTTTTAGATTTTTAGGTGATTTATGAGTTTTTAGGTTTTTATGGTTTTGATATAATTTCTCAAGATTCTTAAGGTGTTTTACACTTTGAGGTATTTTAAGGATTTTTTAGATTCATACAGTTTTCAGGGATTTTAGTGATTTTGAGGATTTTTATGGTTTTTAGGGTTTATATGGTTTTTTAAGAATATTTAAAAATTTTGAGTTTTTAGGATTTTGAATATTTTCTTTTGCATTTTTAAAATTTAGGGTATAAATTTTTTTTAGTGTTTAGTTGGTTTTCAAAGACTTCTGGGTTTTGAGGGTTTTTAAATTTTGTACGGCTTTTATGGTTTTAGGGAAAGGAAGATGCGAGGATCGGGCTATTCCCGACCCCCCCCCCCCCCCCCCCCCCAAATTTTATTACGAAAAAAGACGCAGCAGACAAGGGATGGGATGGGTCAAACGAACCGCACCCAAAAACCCTTTACAAACCCAAAACGCAAAAGGCCCAAAAAAAGAAAGATCAAAAAAGAAAAAACACACAAAGCCAAGAAAGAAAAAATCCAGCAGCAGTCCCAACCAAGTAGCAACCAACATCCAGCAGTTGCAGCGCCATCACCATACTCAGCAACTTCGTCACCTCCAAAGCATCAGCAACATCACATCTCATCCAAGCAGCAGCCAACGTCCAGCCCATCCGATTCCGACAGCCAGCATCCCACTTCCACCTCAGTAACCAGCAGCACCAATGTTTTAGGTTTTAAGTGATTTTAGGTTTTTTAATATTTTCATTTAGTTTCTAATGTTTTAGGTTTTTTTATGTTTTTGGTAATTTGTATGGATTTTAGGATTTTTATGTGTTTTAGGCATTTTTAGGTGTTTTTGGTTTTGAGTGTTTGGAATGTTTTTTTTTTGGTTATTGGTTTTTAGGGTTTTTTTTGTTTTTAGGGTTATAATGAATTTTAGAGATTTTTTAACATTTTAGGGGGGTGTAAAGTGTTTTTAGAGTTTTTAGTGGGGGTTTTTTTGTGTTTTGAGGTTTTTAAGGTTTTTAGGGGTTTTTTTGTTATTTGGGGGCTTTATTGTTTTTGGGGTATTATTTGGGGTTTTTAGGGTTTATTTTTTTAGGGTAAGGAAGATGCGAGGGTAAGGCTATTCCCGCCCCCGCCCCCCCAAATATATTAAAAAGAAAAAAGGGACACAGGAGACAAGGGAGAGGAGGGGTCAATCGACCCACACCCAAAAACCCTTAACGAACCAAGACAAAAGACCCAAAAAATAAATGTCAATAACGAAAAAAGAAAAAACACACAAAACAAAGCAGCCACCACCATCAACCAGCATCCAACAGCTCTCAGATAACCAACAACCTACATCCAAACTCAAACAGCAATACACATCCAGCAGCAGCACAACCCAAAACCACAGCTTCAGCACCTCCCGCCCAAGTAGCAACCAGCATCCAGAACCGTGAGCATCCAACATCACAGAACCACCAGCATCCAACATCACATAACCACCAGCATCAAAATCACAATCCTCATCATCACCATCATTCAGCAGTTCACCACCAAGAAGAAACCAGCATCCAAACACACAAAGAAGTGACCAACATCCAATCCCACATGATCCATCATCCAACACCTCCTCATCAAGTAGATCCACCATACGAAGCACCATCATCCTGCATTCATCAGCAGCCAGCAGCTCACAACCAAACAAGAACCAGCATCCCAACTCACAAAGTCCAGCATCCAGCACATTCCCACAAAGAAGTTCAACCGCCAATAGCATAGAACCATCAGCACACCTATGCCCATAACCCAACCATAGCACCCAAAGCAGCATCCAGCGCCACTCGACAGAACCAAATTTCATCATCCGCAATAAAACACTCACATCGAAACACCAGCACCCACCCGTGATGCCAGACCACAACACACAGGAAACCATGTCCGAACCCTCACCCAGATATTCCAGCAACAACTCAAAATCAAACAAGACATAGCTCATGAGATCACAATATAGCGAAGCATCCAACCCGCACAAATTGGACAGCCTTTCATCAACAACATAGTGCAGAAGATAAACAGGATAAAAGGAGTCAGAGACTTGCATTTTGCGCGCAAAATCGTACCCAGCCGACTGGAAATCCCAAACCAAAGAACTAGTTAGGCCACCTTCGAACCAGCAAAGATCGATCCGCCTCTTCCAATGCCTCCACAGAAGCCCATCAGTCCCTTCATCAAGTCCATAGAGAAAAACCTCCAAAGGACTGAACCGTCGCAAGCTGGGGGACCCAGATCTGCTGCAAGAAGCTGAGAAGCAAAGCCGAACTCCAAAAAAATAGGAACGACAATAGCCTCCATGAACCTGAAGCACCACACCCAGGGAAGACCAGATATGACCCTACCAAACAAAGCTATGCAAATCTGCACGCCAGTTGGACCAGATCTGATCAAATCCTCCATGGATCTGAAACGCCACATAGAGGAGAGGCCAGATCTGACCCATCTCATTGAGGCACAAAAAATCTGCACGCCCAAAAGCTTAGATCTTGCCCTCTTGTTCTTGAAAGAAGCTAACGAACAAAGCAGCCGCCTGAGAAGATCTGCGAGGACACCATCAATCCAGAGAAAATGCACCTTGGTTTTTTGGTTTTTTCAATTTTAGAAATTTTTGTTATTTTTTAAGATTTTATCATTTGGAGGGTTTTTAACGTGTTCTCAGGGTTTATAGGGGGTTTTATGGTGTTTTGGGTTTTAATCATTTTTAGTATTTTTATTTTTATGATTTCATGGTTTTCTAATGGGTTTTCAAGGTTATATTGTTTTTTATGTTTTTGGATATTTTTGGGGTTTTTTAAGATTCTATGTGATTTTAGGGGGTTATGGATCTTGACTGTTTTTTAGTTTTTGTGGGTTGTTAGAGATTTTTATGTTTTAGGTGTTTTAATTATTTTTTGGTTTATTTAGGTTTTGTTATATTTTTTTCTTTGGTTTTATGGGTTTTACATTTTTATGGAATTTTAGGGATTTTTAGGACTTTGAATTTTTTTTGGTTTTTATGGATTTTTTGGGGGTTTTAGGGTTTTTAGGGTTTTCTAGTTTTAGGGTTTTAGAGTTTTTTGTTTTTTTTTAGATTATTTATGTTTTTAGTGTATTTTATGAATTTTAGGGGTTTAAAGGGTTTTTAGAGTTTTTAGCGATCATTTAGGATTTTGATGAATTTTTAGGTGTTTTAAGGTTTTTTTTGTGATTATTGTGTTTTTAGTTTCTTTATAAGTTTTTATGGGATTTATGTTTTTTTAGGTTATTTAAGTTTTTATTTTTTTTATGTTTTTATTAGGTGTTTTAGATTTATTTACATATTTAGGTATTTTAATGGATTTTTTATGGATTTCTACAGTTTTTAGTGTTTTTATAGATTTTCAGTGTTTTTATGGTTATTAGTTTTTTAACATTTTTTAGGGTTTTCAGGGTTTTAGGTGATTATGGTTTTTAATGATATATTAGGGTTTTTTTAGTGCTTTTCGGGTTTTTTAGGTTTTAGAGGATTTTTAGTGAATTTTTGGATTTCTATGGTATTTAGGGTTTTATAGGAATATGAGGGGTTTTTTGGATTTTTTAGGTTTTTAGGGGTTCTTATCATTATTAAGGGATTAAACTATTTTTAAAATTTTTATTATGTTTTTAGGGGTTTTATGGGGTTTTATAGTTGTTATGTTTTTTATTTTTTTTATGGATTTTACGGTTTTAGTGTCTTTTAACGGTTTTTATCGTTTTTAGACTTCTTAGGGGATTTATGTATTTTATGGGTTTTATGGATTTCTTATGGTTTTGAGGGATTTTTTGTGTTTTATTTTTTATTTAACTTTAATTATTTTTTTGTATTTTATGGTTTTTAAGGTTTTTAGGGATTTTGTTTGGTTTTTAGGAGTTTTTGGGTTTTTACGGTTATTAGTGGTTATAGGATTTTTTAGGGGTTTTACATGTTTTAAGATATTAATATTTTCATAGGTTTTTATGTTTTTATTACATTTTTTGTATTTTAGGGCTCTTTATGATTTTATGGGGTTTTAAGGTCTTTAGGTATTTAGAGGGTTTTTGGGGTTTTTAGGGATTTTGGGTTTTAATGTTTTTTTTTGAGATTCTAGTGTTTTTTGTGGTTTTTAGGGTTTTATTTTTTTAGATTTTTTAATGTTTTTGTGGGATTAAAGGGGTTTAAATATTTTTATTGAATTTTTAGGTTTTTTAAGATTTTATATTTTTATGGTTTTTAGGGGTTTTATGATTTTTAGTGATTCTTGGGGTTTGTATTGTATTTTCATCATTTTTAGGGATTTTTAGCTTTCTGGGGGTTATAAGTGTTTTTAGGATTTTAAGGATGTCTTATGGCGTTTTCGGGTTTTTCGGGTTTTTTAGTTTTTTAAAATTTTTCAGGGTTTTTTAGGATTTCTATGGGGTATTTTGGTTTTTTGGGATATTGAAGGTTTTTTACGATTTTTACAATTTTTTAGGTTCTTATCATTTTTTGTTATTATAGTGGTTTTATGTTTTTTAGTTTTTTATAGTTTTGATAACGATCTTCATGTTTTTAGGGGTTTTTGGATTATTTTGGATTTTTAGGATTTATAATATTTTTATAGTTTTTATTGATATTTAGCATTTTTAGGGTTTGTATGTTTTTTTGGTTTTTATTATTTTTGAGTGAATTAGGATTTTAAGGGACTTTATTGATTTTAGTGTTTTAAAGGGTTTTTAGAGATTTTAGTGGATTTAGGTTTTTATATGTTTTTAGGATTTTTACTGTTTTTAGGGTTGCTGTGGTTTTTAGAGGGTTTTAGGGTTTTAGAGTCTTTTAGGGATTTTAGGTAATTTAATTTTTTTAGTTTTTTATGTATTCTATGTGTTTTAGTTTTTTACATTTTTCTTAGGGTTTTCCATGTTTTTTCATGTTTTTATGTTTTTTTGGTTTTTAGATATTTTTTATGAAATTCATGGTTTGTTTGGTTTTTAAGTATTTTGATAGTTTTAAGCGATTTTAGTGATTTTATGACTTTTAGGTATTTTAGGGGTTTTAGTGTTTATCTTTTTTTATGGTTTTATTTTTTTCTGTTTTTTAGGGTTTTTTATATTTTTAGTTATTTTTTAGGATTTTAAGGAATTTTAGGGTTTTTAGTGATTTTGAGGGATTTAGAGTTTTTAGTGTTTTATTTTTTTTTGTATTTTTGTGTTTTTTGAGTTTTTTTGGGATTTTTATGTTTTTATAGTTTTTTAACATTTTGGGGGGTTTAATGATTTATTGAGTTTTTAGTGGATTTTTCTGGTTTTTAGGGGTTTTAAGGTCTTCTTATGGGTTTTAGGGCCTTTATCATATTTTTTTAGTCATTTTATGTATTTATAGGGTTTTAAGGTTTTTATAAAGGTTTTAAGTGATTTAAAATTTATTATATTTTTAATTATTTTTTGAGTTTTTATTGTTTTTATGGAGTTTTAGAGTTTTTAAGGACTATTTGGGTTTTTAGGCTTTGTAGCTTTTATAGGTTTTTGGGGTTTTCAGGTTTCCTTTTTAGTTTTTTTGGTTTTTAATGTTTTTACTGTTTCTTTATATTTTTAAGGGTTAATGGACTTTAGAGTTTTTAGTGCTTTTTAAGTTTTTAATAATTTGTTATGGAATTTAGGTATTTTTATTATTTTTAGGGGTTTTAAGGTTTTTATGGTTTTCGGCATTTTATGTTTTTAGGGGTTTTAAGTGCTTTTAGGTTTCCAGGGTTTTCTTAGTGGTTTTTATGGGTTTTACGGTTTCTTATATTTTAATTAATTTTTTATTTTTATTGGTTTTTTGTTTTTTGGAGTTTTTAGGGTTTTTGATGAGGTTTAGTGTTTTTTAGAGTTTTTAGTGTTTTATTGATTTATATCATTTATTTGGTTTTTTTAGTTTTTAGGGGTTTTAAATTTTTATATATATTTTAACATTTATAGGGGTTTAAATAGTTTTTAGAGTTTTAGTGGGGTGTTTAGGGTTTTATGAGGTTTTTTTGTTTTTTGGTTTTTTTGTTTTTTTTTGTTTTTAGGGCTTTAGTGGGATTTTCTGTTTTTTCAGATTTTTAGATTTTTTTGGGTTTTAGAGGTTTTATATTATTTTTGGTTTCTATGGATTTATTATGGGTATTAAGAGTTTTTACTATTTTTTAATTTATAAGGATCTTTAGGGTTTATTAGGATTATTAGGGTTTTTAGGGGTTTTAGGTTTTTGTGGGATTTTAAGGTTATGGGGTTTTTAAGGTTCTTTAGGGGTTTTTCAATTTTTTGAGTTTTTAGGGGTTTTAGGTATTTAGATATTTTTAATTTTTTTATGGTTTTAAAGAGTTTTTAGTTATTTTTGTGGTTTTTAGGGTTTTTATAAGCTTAGTTTTTTTAATATTTATTGGGGTTTAATGGTTTTTGGGGGTTTTTAGGGTTTTTGGAGTTTTTTTGTGTTTTTAGGGGATTTAATATTTTTTTAGGTTTTCATGGTATTCATTGGGTATTTCGGTATTTTTAGTGTGTTTTTACATTTTTATACAATTTTAGAGATTTTATAAGTGTTTATTATTTTTATGGTTTTTATGGATGTTGCAGGTTTTTGGGTTTTTAGGGGTTTTATGGTTTTTTTATTTTGAGAATTTTTTTTACTATTTATTATTTTTAACGTTTTTTAGATTTTTTTAACATTTTTACGGGTTTAAAAGGATTTTATATTTTTAGTGGGGTTTTAGTGTATTTATGGGTTTTAGAGTTTTTAAGGTTTTTAGGGGTTTTAGGGGTTTTACAGTCTTTTAGGGTTTTTGGGTTTTTATCATTTTTTTGGGTTTTTAGGGGTTGTAAGTGTTTTAATGTTGTTATGTTTTTCTTATGTTATTTTGGGGTTTTAAGTGATTTATATGTTTTAAGGAATTCTTTGATATTTTTATTATTTTTATTGTTTTTAATGATTCTCAAGGATTTTTAGGGTTTTTAGGGTTTTTAAGTGTTTTATGGTTTTTTATTGTTTTTAGGGGTTTTAGGAGTTTTATGGGATTTTTATGGGTTTTAATGTTTTTTAGGGTTTTTAATGTTTTTTGGGTTTAAATATTTTTTTAGTATTTTTAAGTGTTTTTAGTGGTTTTAGGTTTTTTTATGGTTTTATGGATTTTTTGGTATTTATGAATTTTCAGGATGTTTAGGTTTTTGGGGTTTTATTATTTTTTGGGATTTTATGGGTTTGAAATATTTTAATGTTTTCAAATTTTTCTTTGATTTATTTAGGGTTTTAGGTTTCATCAAATTTTTATGGATTTTTAATATTTTTTAGGATATTTATTGGATTTTAGGTTTCTTAGGAATTTTGAGGGATTATAGGTTTTTTATTTCTTGGGGGGTTTATGGATTTTTGAGTTTTTTTGTGTTTTTATGGTTCTTAGTGTTTTTTAATGTTTTTAGGATTTAATTGGTTTTTATAGTTTTTCATGGGTTTAAGGTTTTTTTTGTTTTTAGGGGGTTATGGTCTTTTATGGTTTTTAGGATTTTTAGAATTTTTTAGGGTTTTATGTGTTTTAATGGATTTTGAATTTTTACGGTTTTGTTAGGTATTTTCAGGGTTTTTATGGGTTTCCTTTTTTTAAGTACTTTTAGGGATTTTTATAAATTTTTTATTTTTAGGATTTTTTGGGATTTTGAGTGTTTTTAGAGTTTTTAGGGATTTATAGTTTTATTTGGGTTTTTAGTGTTTTTTGATTTTATTAGGGTTTTGAATTTATTTAGATTTTATCAACATTATTAGAGGTTTAAAAAGGTGTTTAGGGTTTTTAGTGGTTTTTAGATTTATTATGGCTCATAGTTTGTTTAAGGTTTTTATGGGATTTTATGTTTTTTTGAGTTTTTTGTTTTTGATGGGTTTTTACATATATTTTGGTTTTTACAGTTTTCTTAGGTTGTTTTAGGATTTTTTTTCATTTTTTTGATATTTTATAATATTTATGGTTTTATAGAGTTTTTAGAGATTTTGAGGGTTTGAATATTTTAAGGGTTTTTAGG
Source organism: Viscum album (assembly GCA_963277665.1). Taxonomy (NCBI): domain Eukaryota; kingdom Viridiplantae; phylum Streptophyta; class Magnoliopsida; order Santalales; family Viscaceae; genus Viscum; species Viscum album. The sequence goes on along the minus strand of OY728157.1, from coordinate 230,477,520 downwards.
ATTTTTTTTGTTTTTAGGGGATTTTAGGTTTTTTAGGGGATTTTAGGTTTTTTGGGGTAATTTTGTGTTTTTTGGATTTTTAAGATTTCTAAGGGTTTTTTTGGGTTTTAATGTTTTTTACAGTTTTAGGAATTTTTAATTTTTTTAGGATTTTTATGGGGGTTTATCATTTTTACAGATGTTAAGAATTTTCAGGTTTTTTAGGGTATTTAGGGTTATATTGATTTTTAGGTTTTAGGGTTTGTTAGAGTTTTTTAGGCTTTAATGGGTTTTTTATATTTTTTATCAATTTTATGTGTTTAAAGGGTTTTTAGGGATTTAGTGGGTTTTTGTTATTTTATGGGTTTTTAGGGTTCAAGAATGTTTCGAGTGGTTTTATGCCTTTTAGGATTTTTTACAATTTTTAGCATTTTTAGGTTTTTATAGGTTTTAAGTGTTTTTAGGGATTAAAGGTTTCTTTAGGGGGTTTCATGCTTTTTAAGGTTTTTGTGTTTTTTGGGATTTTATAATTTTTAAGGATTTTTATGGTTTTTAAGACTTTTTAAAAATTTTGAGGGTTGTCAGGATTTTTCAAGGTTTTTAGAGTTTTATGGAATCTTGGGTTTTTTTTTACTTTTTTAGTTTTATTTTAGGGGTTTAAGGTTTTCTATTTTTTAACATTCTGTTGGTTTGAAGTTTTTTTATATTTTGAGTTGTTTTAGGTTTTTTATGGGTTATTTGTATTTTTATGGTTTTTAGGGAGTTTTAGGGTTTTGGGGGTTTTAGGGGTTTTAGTGTCTTTTACGGTTTTATTGTTTTTATCTTTTTTAAGGAACATAACTTATTTTAGGATTTTAATGGTTTTCTTAGGGGGTTTCTTGTTTTTTAAGAATTTTTATGTTTTTTTTTTGATTTTTTGGTATTTAATTGGATTTTTTTTATTTTTATGGGTTTTAGGGATTTTGATGTTTTTAGGGGTTTTTACTGTTTTATGGTTTTTATGCTTTATAAGGGTTTTAGGGGTTTTAGGGTTTTTTTTAAAATTTTCAGGGTTTTAATGTTGTCTATATTTTTTTAATGTTTTAGGGCTTTAAAGGGTTTTAAAAAGATTAGTGGTTTTCATAGATTTTATTGATTTTTAGGGTTTTTTATGGTTTTATTGGGTTTGTTATTTTTTTGATGTTCTTAGAAGTTTTTTCATTTCTTAATTTTTTTTGGGGTTTTAAGTGGATTTAGGTTTTTATTTTCTTCTTTGAGAGTTTCACGTTTTTGTGCTTTTATGTGTCTTTAAGGTTTTTAGGGGATTTTTAGGTTCTAGGGTCTTTAGGGTTTCTAGGTTCTTTTAGGGTTTTAGCATTTATTATGTTTTTAGATGTTTAAATTATTTTAAGGGTTTAAAGTTCATCTTATTTATTTTAGGGATTTTATGGATTTTTATATTTTTAGACATTTTTATGATTTTTTGGAGTTTTAGGTTTTTAGAGATTTCGAGTTTTTTAGGTTTTTTGGGTTTTTTTGGGGTTTTTAGCATTTTTTAGTATTTTTAATGGTTTAATATGTTTTTATATTTTTAACTATTCTTATAAATTTCTCATATTTTTATGTTTTTATATTTTTTATGGATGTTTTTGGGATTTTTTAGAGTTTTTATGGGTTTTAGGGTTGTTGAGGGTTTTAGGATTTTCTAGGCATTTATGGAATTTTTGGGATTTTAGGTATTTTTCATGTTTTTTGGGGTATTTGATGTTTTTAAAGGTTTTTAACAATTTTAGGGTTCTGAAGGTTTTTTTGGATTTTTAGTGGGGTTTTTAGTTTTTTTATAGGTATTTAGTGTTTTTAATGGGATTAGGGGTTTTTAATTGTCTTTAGGGTTTTTAGAAAATAATTTTTTTTAGGGGATTAAATATTTTTAGGTTTTTTGTAATTTCTAAGGGGTTTTGATGGTTTTTAGGGGTGTTTTTGGTTTTTTTGGGGATTTTATAGATTTTTTTTTTTGGTTTTACATATTTTTATCATTTTTATGGTTTTAATGTTTTTTTCTCTTTTTGGAGTTATTGTGTTTCTTTGAGTTTTTAAGGGTTTTATTGTTTCTTAGTTTTTTCATCATTTTTAGGGGTTTAAAGGGTTTTTAGTGTTTTCAATGGTGTTTATTATTTTTAGGGGTTTTTAGGTTTTAGGGTTTTATAGTTTTTAAATTTATTAGTTTTTTATGGGATGGAAGTGGTTCTAGGTTATTAAAGTTTTATTAGAGGGTTTTACTGGTTTTATGTTTTTTTATGTTTTTAGTGACTTTAAGGTATTTTTGGGGGTTTTATCTGTTTTCATTTTTTTAGGGATTTGAAGGATTTTTATGGGTTTTAGGGTTTTTTAATTTTTAAGGGTTTGAAGTTTTTTTAGTGTTTTAACAATTTTAGGTGTTTTATTTTTTTTAGATTTTTAGTGGTTTTTAACTGGCTTATTGGTTTTTAGGGTTTATTAAGGTTTTTAGGTGTTTTATGGTTTTTATGGATTTTAGGTTCCTCAGGGTGTTTATAATTTTTTGTATTTTTTGGGTTTTATGTGATCTTTTATTTTTAAGTTTATCTTAGGGTATTCAGAGTTTTTTACATTTTTCACGTTTTTGTGGGTTTTTAGTATTTAATGGGATTTTAGGGTTTTTATGGTTTTTCAGAGTTGTTAGGGTTTTTTTAAATTTTAGGAGTTTAAAGTGTTTTCAGGTTTTTAAATTTTTCATAACGTTTTTCCAGGTTTTAGGTCTTTTTATGTTTTTAGGGATTTTTAGTGATTTTTTTATGTTCATAACATGGTTTTATTATTTTAAGATATTTTGAGAGGTTTTAGGGGTTCTAAGGTTTTTATGGTGTATTTTGGAGTTTAATGTTTTTTGAATGTTTTACTGATTAATGTTTTTTTTGATTTTTAATGTTTTTAGTGGTTTAAAGGGGTTGTAGAGTTTTTATTGGAATATAGGGTTTTTATAGGATTTTATGCATTTTTTTTGTTTTTAAGGGTTTTCATGATGTTTTTAATTTTTTTGATTTTTCTATTTTTATGTTTTTAAAGTTCATTTAGGTTTCTAGAACTTTTTTGGTTGTTTCTATGTTTTTAGGGGTTTTAGGGGTTTTAAGGACTTTTAATGTTTTTAGCATTTTTACATTTTGGGGTGTTTTAGGTGTTTTTTGGTTTGGATGTATTTCAAAGGTTTTTTATGATTTTTTACTTTTTTATTGTTTTATATCTATATTTAAATCTTTTACGGTTTTTAGGGGTTTTAGGGTTTTTATGGTATTTTTTCTTGTTTTTTTTGTAGTTTTTTGGTGTTTAAATGATTTTTATAGTTTTCTTAATGTTTATAGGGGTTTAAAGGGTTTTTTTAGTTTTCAGTGGTGTTCATGGGGTTTATGGGTGTTTTTTGTTTTTATTGTTTTGAGATGTTTTAATGGTGTTTGGGTTTTTAGAATTTTTTATGTTTTTGGGGTTTTATGTGTTTTGAGGTTTTTGAGGTTTTTATGGGATTTTCATGTTTTTGGGGTTTTTTAAATTTTAATGTAATTTATGGATATTTTAGGGATTTTGAGGGGTTTGGGGGTCTTTACAGGGTTTAGGGTTTTTTTTTGTTTTAGGTTTTTTGTGTTTTTAGGTCTTTTATGTTTTCAAGTGATGTTTAATGTTTTTAGGGGTCTAATTTTTTTATGTGTTTTTAATGTTTATTTGTGTTTTTATGGGTTTTTTGGGTTCTTTTGATTTTGAAAAGGTTTTACGGTTTGTAATGGTTTCTGGGGTCTTTTAGATTAATAACGGTTTGGTTTTTTTAAAGCCTTTTTAGGTTTTAATGTATTCTTTGGTTTTTTGGGGTCTTTTTTGTTTTTATGTATTTTTGGGCGTTTTTTGGAATTTTTATGATTTTTATGTGATTTAGGGATTTTTAGGATTTTATATTTTTTAGGGGTTTTTAATATTTTTAGAGTTTTTACATGTTTTAATTTTTTTTGGATTTTTAATGTTTTTAAGAATTTTTTGGATTTATATGGATTTCTACATTTTTAGGTATTGTTTGGGATTATATGAATTCTATGGTTGTTTTAGGTCTTTGAGATTTTGAGTGTTTTTAGTTTTTTTATTGGCTTTATGGTTTTTGGGTTATTATGGATTTTTTTATTTTTTTGAGGTTTAAAGGTTTTTTATAATTTTTAGTGGTTTATATGGTTTTTATGAGTACTTAGAGTTTGTTACAATTTTTTGAGGGTATTATGTTCTTTTGGGGGTTTTAAATTCATTAGGTTTTTATGGTTTTTATGTTTCTTTATGTTTTTAAGGTTTTTTATGGGTATTTAATGTTTTTAGGATTTTTTACATATTTAAGGATTTTATGAATTTTTTTAGTTTTTTAGGGTGTTTAGGAATTTTGATGGTTTATTAGGGTTTTAGAGTTTTTTGGTGTTGTTTTGGGTTTTTCTCATTTTATAAAAATTAGGGTTTTATGTGTTTTTAAAGGTTTTCATTGGTGTATTTATGTTTTTTTTGTTTTTTATGTTTTTTGGGGTTTTTTGGGCATTTTTAGGAATTATTTAGTTTTTAGGTTTTTTAGCGATTTTGAGGGGTTTATTGTTTCTTTGCATTATTATGTTTTTTATGGTATTTATGAGTTTTTAGGGTTTTTATATTTTTAACTATTTTTAATGTTTTTAGGGGTCAATAAGGTTTTAGAGTGTCTATTGGGTCTTTATGTTTTTATGAATTTTAGGATTTTTTACAATTTTATGGGGTTTAATGTTTTTTATGGTTTTCAAGTGATCTTAGAATTTTTAGGGTTCTAAGGTATTTAATTGTTTTTATGTTTTTAATGTTTTCTCACGTTTTTTCACAGTTTTAGGGTTTTGACATGCTTTGGAATTTTTAGGTATTCTATAGGTATTTTATGTTTTTTAGGGTTTTTTGGGATTTTGAGGGGTTTTAGGGTTCTAGGGGTTTTATGGTTAATATACGGGTTTTCCATTTTTTGGAATTTTTTCTATGTTTTTGGTTTTTTAGAATTTTTTAATGTTTTATGGGTTTAAAGGGTTTTTATAGTTTTTAGTGGGTTTATGGATTTTTTATTGCTTTTAGGGTATTTTAATGGTTTTTAGGGTTTTTATATATTCTTTTAAGGGTTTTTAGGGTTTTTAAATATACTTATGTTTTTAAAGTTTTATTAGGGGTTTTATGGTATTGTATGTTTTTAGGTATTTTAAATAATTTTTTAAATTTGAATGATTTTTTTCAGTTTTATGGACTTTGAGAGTTGTTAGGGTTTATTATGGGTTTAGGGGTTTTATTGTTTTTTTAGGTATTAGGGTTTTTAAGTATTTTGGGTTTTAAAGTTTTTTAGAGTTTTTTAATGTTTTTCTGTTTTTCAAGTTGTTTTAGGGTTTTTATTGGTTTTTTCAGTTTTTATTGGTTTTGGGGTATTAATAGTTTTTAGTGTTTTTAGCATTTTTTAAGTTTTTAGGGTTTTTAATTATTTTTTGGATTTTAGTGGTTTCTTACATTTTTTTCTGGTTTGAATGGTTTTTATATTTTTAGTTATTTCTATGGATATTTAGGTTTTTTATGGGTTTTGGAGTTTTATGGATTTTGGGGGGTTTTTTGGATTTTGTGGTTTTTTGAGCTTTTTACAATTATTAATTTTTTTTAGAGTTTTTAGCAATTTTAGGGATTTTAAGGGTTATTATAGTTTTTATTGTTTTAGGGTTTTAATGGTTTTTAGGGGTTTAATGTTTTTTCAGGTTTTTTTGGTTCTTTTATAGTTTTTAGTATTTATTGGTTTTCAGGGGTTTTAAGAATTTTTTGTTTATCAATTCATTTTTAGTGGTTTTTTTTTAATTTTAGTCATTTTACATTCTTAGGAATTTTTACGGATTATTTAGGATTATAGTTATTTAGTGTGTTTAAGGATTTTTAGGGGTTTTACCCATTTTTATGTTCATTATGGTTTTTATGGTTTTTAGTTTTTTTAGGTTTTTAGGTATTTTTAGTGTTTTTAGGTTTTTAAATTTTCTTTAGGGGTTTTAAGGATTTCTAGGTTTTGTAAATTTTTTGGTATTATAGGTAATTATTAATATTTTCCATTTTTTTATTTTTTTATTGATTTTAATTGTTTTTTTGGTTTTTAGGCTATTTTGATTTTTTTCTGATTTTTGGAGGTATTAAGGGTTTTTTTTGACTTTTTATGGGTTTTAAGGATTTTTATAGTTTTTAATGATTTTTTGTGTTAAAATACCATTAAAATGTTTTAGTGGGTTTTTTTTGGTTTTTTATGGGGTTTTAGGGTTTTTAGGGTTTTTCAGGGTTATTAGGTTTTTTTAGCATTTTTTATATTTTTTATCAGTTTGTATTTTTTAAATTTTTTTTAGGGTTTCTTAAGTGTTTTTAAGGTTTCTATGGGTCACTATTTTTTAAATATTTTATGGTATTTTTAATACTTTTAATTGATTTTAGGGGTTTTAGGGATTTTGAGGGAGTTTAGGGGGTGTTAGGGTATTTTTGAGTTTTTTGGGCATTATGGTTTTTTGGGTTTTAGGGTTTATTGAATTTATATAGTTTTTAGTATTTTTAGAGTTTTTTAAAATTTTATTTGGTTTAAAGGGTATTTAGAGTTTTTGGGGTTTTAGGGTTTTAAGGGGGTTTTAGGGTTTTTAAGAGTTTTAGGAATTTTTGTTGGTTTTGAGGACTTTTAAGGGATTTTAGTGTCTTTTATATTGGTGGGGTTTATGTTTTTTTTGGAATTTTTAGTGGTTGTACGTATTTCAAGGTTTTTATGGTTTTCTTATGGGTTTTCATATTGTTGAAGTATATTTATGTTTTTATGTCTTTATATTTTTATGGGTTTTTAATTTTTTTTGTTTTAGGAATTTTGAGGGATTTTATGGTTTTTAAGGTTTTTAGAGTTTTTTCTGTATTTTATGGTTTTTAAAGCGTTTTTATATTTTTCTAACAGTTTTGGGGTTTAATGGGGTTTTAGAATTTATTTAGTTTTTTTTGTGTTTTAGGGTTTTTGAGGGTATTTAGGGGATTTTATGAGTTTTTGTGTTTTTAGTGCTTTTTAGGTGTTTTATAATTTTTTAGGTTTTTATCGGTTTCAGCTATTTTTAGGTTTTTATGGTTTTATAATTTTTTTAGGGTTTTTAGGGTGTTTTAAATTATGGGATTTTTTTGTATTTTTTATGATTTTAATGGGTTTTATGGGGTTTAGGGCTTTTAGGGATTCTAGGGTTTTTTGGGAATTTTCAGTTTTTTGGTTTTTTTAGGTTTTTAGTGTATTTTGAATTTTTTTGGTTTTAAGGATTTGTATAGTTTTTTGAATATATTAAGGGTTTAAAGGTTTTTAGAGTTTTTTTGAGGCTATTAGGGTTTTATGGTGTTTAAGGGTTTCTTTATGGTTTTATAGGCTTTTTTTGTTTATTATGTATTTTTCTTTTTTAGAAATTTAGGGGTTCCATGTGTTTTTACATTTTTATGATTTTCTTATTGTTTTTCAGAGTATTAATGTTTTTTATTTTTTTAGGAATTTTATTATTTTTATGGTTTTTAGGGTTTTGGACATTTTGAGGGTTTTTATGGTTTTCAGGGTTTTATGGTTTTCCTGGGTTTTTTGGGTTTTTTGAGTTTTTTAAATGTTTTTTATAGTTTTTAACATTTATAGAGTTTTTAACATTTTTAGTGATTTAATGTATTTTTGGAGTTTTTAGAGGGTTGTTAAAGGTTTCTAGGGGGGTTTGGGGGGTTTGGGTTTTAGGGGATTTTTAAAGTTTTTAGCATATTTAACATTGTTAGGTTTTTATGGATTTTATGTGTTTTTCTGTTGCAATGGTTTTCTTCATGTTTTTTTTGAGTTTTTAAGGTTTTTTACTTTTTTATGGATTTTTAGAGTTTTTTTTGGTTTTTTAATTTTTTGGGGGTTTTAGGGATTTTGAGGGGCTTTATGGTCTTTCGTGGTTTTAAATATTTTTAGGGTTTTGTATATTTTTATGGGGTTTTTTGTTGGTGGGTTTTATGTTTTTAGAGTGGTTTTATCATTTTTTTTGGTTATAAGGGGTTTTAGAGGGTATTTGGGTTCTTATGGGGTTTTAGGGTTTGTAAAAATTTTAAGGGGTTTTATGGTTTTTTGGGGTTTTTAGGGTTTCAGGGTATTTCAAGGATTTCATCATTTTTCATGTTTTTAGGGGGATTAAGTGTTTTTATGTTTTTATGGTTTTCATAGGGTTTTTTTAGTGTTGTAATATTTCTTTACATTTTGAGGTAATTTTATTTATTTTTAGTTATTTCTATCCATCTTTAGGATTATACAGAATTTAGAGGTTTTAAGGGGTTTTATAGTTTTTAATGTTTTTAGATTTCTTAGGTTTTTAGGGGATTTAAGTGTTTTTAGGTTTTAATAGTTTTCTTATGTTTTTTAAAGGGTTGAAGTGTTTTTTTTTTTGAAATTTTTTTGTATTTTATAAGACCTTTTTGGGTTTTTAGGGTTTTTGATGGGTTTTATGGTTTTTTGGGGTTCTATCACTAGTGCAGAAAACGTTTTTAACGTCACCATTTTTTACGTTGGTTATATATAACTGACATGATATTCTGTGAAATGTGGTTCTTTACGTCGGTTATATTATAACCGACGTAAAAAATGCGGAGAGTAAATTTTTAACTTCGGTTATTTTAATAACCGATGTTAAAAATTGCATGCGTTCATCTTTTATATCATTTCTAAATTAATCGAAGTAAAAAACCAAAGCGCGGTGTTTTTTACGTCGGTTATCAAATAACCGACGTAAAAAACGAGGTATCTACGAATTTTTTACGTCGGTTATGAAATAACCGACGTAAAAAAAGCGGCATTTGAGGCCTTTTTGACGTCGGTTATTTGATAACTGACATGAAAAACCAACCCGCAGAATTTTTTACGTCAGTTATATTATAACCGACGTAAAAAACTCTGATTTCTGATGTATTTTTTACGTCGGCTATTCTATAAACGACGTAAAAAACCAACACGCGGATATTTTTACGTCTGTTATAAAATAACCGATGCAAAAAAAGTCGTATCTGATAAATTTATAATGTCGGTTATTATAATAATTGACGTTATAAATGTAATAAAAACAATTTATAATGTCAGTTATGAAATAACTGATGTTATAAAACATTTAAAAAATTAACATGCACCATGGCCTGTCATTTACAATTTTTCGATCGACAGTCCGGTGACTCGTCTCTCTTACGTTGAAAACCCTAATTGACTCATTGATCTAGTTGCGTTAAACTCATTTTGACATCATCGTTTATCATCTTTACTCTCCTTGGATATATCATCTCAACTCGCAACACTCAGGTAAGCCTCCCATGACTTTTTTTCGTTTGTTTTTTCCCGGATAGTCTATATTTACGTTTTGTGATTTTTTTGTTTAAAATGGGTAAGATTCTTTGATTTCGAACCCTCTTACCTCGTTTTACCATCATCATCTTATTTATTATCCCCAGATCTATTAGATCGACTCGCAATATTCATGTAAGCCTCACCTACTACTATTTTGTTTGTTTTTGTTTCGTTAATGCCCGACACTGATGGAAATTTTTGTTGTCATTGACAACTAATGATCTCATTCACCTATATTATCGCAATTTTTATGTAAACCATTGTGATAAACCCATTATGTGTACCAGTGTGATTTATTTGATAAGTATATATATGGTTTTTCATGGGGGAATGTTTGTTGATCCATAATCTATTTACGTCGCTTATTTTCGTGGGCTATTATAAGTCTTCATTTGCTATTAAAATCTGATTCATTGCACAATAAAGCATTTTAGACTAGTAGAAGATACAATTTATGGTTCTCATTTTGAATAATTCCATGATATCAAAACTAGTATCTTGAGGTTAAAATCTCTATATATGCCAAAACTAGTAGCTTGAGGTTAAAATCCCATGGTTATGGGGGTTGTCAAGAGGTTTGGTGGTTGTCCAGGGGGGTTGGGGGCTGTCCAGGGTGTCCATGGAGGTGGGGGGGGGGGGTCCAAGGGGGTGGTGGTGTCGAAGGGGGTGGGGGGCTGTCTAAGGGGGTGGGTGGGTGGGGTGTCCAAGGGGGTGGGGGCCTGTCCAGAGGGTTTGGGAGGTTATGAGGGGGGTGGGGGCTATCCAAAGGGTTGGGGTGTCTAGGGGGTGTCCAAGGGGTGAAGGGTGGGGGTGGTGTCCAGGAGGGGTGGGGTGTGCTGTCTAGAGGGGTGGGGGCTGTCAAGGGGGTGGGGGGGGAGGTTGTCCAGAGGGTTGGAGGGTGTCCATGGGGGGTATCCAAGGGGGTAGGAGTGGGGGTGGGGTCCAGGAGGGGTGGGGGTGCTGTCTAGAGGGGTGCGGGCTGTCCAAGGGGTGGGGGTTGTCGAGAGGGTTGGGGGTGTCCAAGGGGTTGTTTGGGGGGTGGGGGCTATCCAGAGGGTTGGGGGTGTCCATGGGGGTGTCCAAGGGGGTAGGGGTGAGGGTGGTGTCCATGAGGGGTGGGGGTGCTGTCTAGAGGGGTGGGGGCTGTCCAGGGGGTGGGGTCTCTCCAGAGGGTTGGGAGGGTCCAAGGGGTATCCAAGAGGGTAGGGAGTGGGGGTGGTGTCCAAGAGGGGTGCAGTGCTTTCCAGGGGGTGTCCAAGGGGGTAGGGGTGAGGATGGTGTCCAAGAGGGGTGTGGGGGGGGGGGGGGGTTGTCCGAGGGTGTGGTGGTGTCCAAGGGGTGTCCAAGGGCGTGGGGGTGGTGTCCAGGGGGTGGGGGCTGTACAAGGGGGGGTGTCCAGGGGGTGGGGGATAAGTGTCAGTTGGGATTGACTCCTACATCGTGGTTTTTGAGATTATGACATGATGGTTGTGCCGTGATGATTGGGTTTACATTGTGATTTTCTCCATCTGAATTTTTATTTTAAATTTGATTTGATTCTCATGTTTACTATATTTTCTCCAATTTTCTATGAACCATTGTAGGCCCCATGGTTTTCTTTGATTCAATGGAATTTAAAACTTTTATATCTAACTATATTTTGTTTTTAAAATAATATTCAACCATATTTTTTAAATACGCATAGATTTGTTTTATATTTCAAAATTGGATTACATTCAAATTATGATTTTTTTCATATAAACCTATATTTGTCTTATCTTAAATATATATATATATTTTTGATATTTGTTATAGGTAATAATAAGTCAAAGTTGGATTACAACACATCTAATGAGCAATGAATATGAGGAAGGTCTTGATGCCTTTTTGGAATTTTCTAAACGAAATGTTCTAAGTAGTGACATTTTTTTTTCTATCCATGCCTGAAATGTTTGAATATAAAGAAGTTAAATGTAGAGAGATAAAAGATCATCTGATTTTTCATGGTTTTAATCCGAGTTACAGCCCTTGGATTTGGGATGGTGAAACTGGATGGAATGTCACTGATGATGATGATTCGTAATATGGTAACTCTGATGGAATTGAACAAATTATTCGTGATATTGTAGCAGAACAAATTGAGATTGAACCGAAAGTTTCACGTCTATATAGTGATGCTGAAGAACCATTATATCATAGTTGTACAGATTTTACAGTTCTGTCGGCAGTGTTAAGATTCATTAACCTGATGGCGAAACATGGATGGAGTGACATTAGTTTTACAGCGCTGCTACAATTGATGAAAGAAATTCTTCCAAAAGATAACAATCTTCAAGATTCACATTATAAGGCCAATAAAATATTATGCCCGATGGGATTGGGATATAATAAAATACATGCCAGTCCAAATGACTAAATTATATATAGGAAAGAATATGAATTTCTGTCAAAGTGTCCTAAATGTGGGACATCGCGGTATAAGGCGAAAGAAAAATCATAGGCTGGTGTAGGGATTACAAAGATCCCTTTAAAGGTATATTTGTATCTTCATATAATTCATCATTTCAAACGTTTATTTGTTAATTCACATGATGGAAAAGGGTTAAGATGGCATGTTGATGAGAGGGTATGTGATGGAAAAATACGTCATCCAGCTGATTGTCCACAATTGATGAAAATTGATGTGCAGTATTCTATATTTGGAAATAAAATTAGAAATCTCAGACTAGGGTTGTGCACAGATGGAATGAATCCATACCGAACCCTCAGTAACACACATAGTTTATGGCCTGTTTTATTGATAATTTACAACCTCTCTTCTGATGTTTTTATGAAGTGCAAATATGTCATGTTGAGTATAATTATATCTGGTCCAAAGCAACCCGGAAATGATATTGATGTTTACATGTCACCGTTGATTGATGATTTGAAACTCTTATGGGCAGATGGTTTTAAGGTGTATGAATTTTATAAAATGGAATATTTTCAACTGCATGCAGTGCTTCTGTTCACTATAAATGACTTCCCAATGTATGGAAATTTACCTGGATATAGTGTTAAAGGGCATAAAGCATGTCCAATTTGTGAACAACAGACGTCATATTGTTAATTGCATCATGGGAGGAAAACAATGTACATGGGTCATCGAATGTTTTTTCCTATGGATCACCCTTATAGAAGACGTAAAAAGGCATTCAATGGATCACAAGAACTTTATACTGCTCTGAAACTGTTATCCCCTGATCTGTATTTTGAGAGGGTGAAAAACCTTGATGTGAGATTAGGAAAGACACAGAAATCTGGTATTGATAGACATATTTGGAAGAAAAGGTCAATATTTTTTGAGCTACCATATTAGAGGTATCATGAAGTTAAAAATAATATTGATGTAATGCACGTGGAGAAGAATATTTGTGATTTTTTGATTGGAACATTGTTAGATATTAAAGGAAAGTCAAAATATGGGTAGAATTCAAGATTAGAATTACTATCAATGGGAATATGTTTGGATTTAGCTCCCACTCTTAAAGTAAGATGAACATTTCTTCACCCAACTTGTCATACATTATCGAAGAGGGAGAAAATTATATTCTGTCAGTGTCTTCATGATATCAAAGTGCCTCAAGTTTATTCTTCAAATGTAAAAAATTTTGTCTTATTGAAGGACTTGAAGTTGATAGGTATGAAATCACATGATTGGCACGTCATGATGCAACAAATTCTACCAGTTTCATTGTGTGGAATATTTCCCATCTGTGTCAGAAATAATATAATAAAGTTTTCTTATTTTTTAAATTCAATTTGTAACAAGGCTATTGATGTGAATGCTTTTAATATTTTTGAAAGGGATGCAATTTTTATACTTTTTCAATTTGAAATGTATTTTCCTCCAACTTTTTTTCATATATTGGTGCATTTAATGATTCATCTGGTTCGAGAAATAAAGCTTTGTGGACCTTTATATCTTCGTTGGATGTATCCTTTTGAAAGGTATATGAAAATATTAAAGGGGTATGTTAAAAATCCATATCGACTTGAAGTCTCCATTATTGAAAAGTATATTTCTAAGAAGTTAGCACAGTTTTGTACGAGCTACTTGGTTGCGGCGCAACACATAGGTTTGCCTCCATCTCTCCATGAATGAGTTAATAATGACATAAAGGGGATTTGTGGCTTGAAAGTCAAATCATTGTTAGCTAAACAGATGAAGATGTTAGAATCATACATCTTGAATTACATAGCTGATGCTCAACTGTATATCACATTTCATATTAATGAGTTGAAACAATGACATCCAAAGAAGAAAGAAATGTGGATTTTGAATGATCAAAACAAAACTTTTTTGTCATGGTTTAAAAAGACATTTCTTGGTAGATCAGATGTATCAGATACATTAAAATGGATAGTGGTTGGTCCATGTTTAAATTTGATAACATGGTCCGGTTATGACACATTTAATATGAAAGCTCAGGACAACAGAAGTGCAGTTCAGAATAGTTGTGTATTGGTGTTTGCAGAAGCAATGCATTTTTCGAGTGCTAAGGACAAAACCCAATTTCTGCATCAAGTGCATATTATGGAGTGATTGAAGACATATGGGAGGTTGATTACATTAAAATTATAGTTCATGTTTTTAACTGTAAATGGTTTATCAGTAACAACAGTGTCATACATGATGAATTTGGAATGACACATGTTAATCTGAATAGATTAGAAGACACAGCTGATTCTTTTATAATGGTAACACATGAAATTCAAATTTTCTATGTAGTAGATCAATCAGATATGTAGTGGGCTATTGTTTTACAAGGGAAAATACAATATTTTGATGAGGATGAACTTGATGAAGATGCTGATTTTTGTGAGATCCCTACTTCCATGGAAATATTTATAGAACATAATGATGATCATGTTGAAGACATGGTTTGTGCCATAAGGAACGATCACGATGAATTAATTTGGGAAAACAATCCATTTGTACATTCCTAAAATTAAAGGTAACATATGTTTATTTCTTGTTTACATTTATTTTTTTAATAAAATGTTTGATATTGTAAGTTTTTTCTTTATTAAAACACGTATTAAAACAAAATAAGTATAATTTTTTGTTTTTTTAAGTTTGTTTAGTTTACTTTATCATGTTTACCATTACATGAATTATATATCTATTATTTTTGTTCAGTGACAATTATTTTACCATGTTTACCAGGTTTACCATGTTTACTATGTTTACCATGTTTACCATCTTGGCCATCTTTACCATCTTTACCATTGTTTAACATTCTTACCATATTAACAATGTTTACTATTACGTAACATAGTACCCCTTTCTATTTTCTGATTACAGTAGTATTAAAATATTTGAATTTGTATATTTATGAACTAATGTTTGTTTTTTTGATTTGAAGGATAATGATAGATCATTCAGTTGATCAACCACATGATTCTGGAGATGAGAATATTGGTCATACCTCTGGGGAGGAACATTCACATGCTCCTCTTGATGATCCCATATCTCTTCATGTGCTCCTATTACGAAAAAGAGTTCAAAGGTTGGTAAATGTGGGTGAACACGTTTACCAAAATTAGTACTTTACCGTACGCATGATCAGAGGATACTCGTTGAGTTTGATGATTATGATATTCCTAGAGGTCCAAATGCAAAATATTTTAAGATTTTTGTATCAACTCAGGCTAAGCGAAAAGTAATAATTATGTATGATTACTAGAGAAGTGTGGATAAAGCGATAATATCTCAATTGTGGGAGATGATTTTGGTAAGATATATTTCTATTGTTTGATTATTCTTTAAATGTTTCTAGTATATATAATATATTTAACCTCTTCTTTATTAGATGACATTTGATATTCCTGACATTGGCGGAGTGAGGAAGAAATGCTTATCGTTGGCTGCCAGGTAATGGAGGGATTTCAAATCAACCCTCTCATCTGTTTTCATTTATGGTCATAGGAGTCATGGAAATCCTTGTCTTATATATCCTTTTACATATGATGACACATGGAGATAGTTTTTTGAAAGTAGAAGAAACGAGTCATTTCTAGTAAGGGAAATGTAAACTTTTATAAGATTTCTTATATAAATGATCTTATTAATGTTATGTTAATGATTTCTTATTCTTAATTTACATCAAATAAGGAAAGCTCATCAGGAGATCCAATCTAAAAATGTATACCCTCATAGTTTATCTCGGAGAGGGTACACATTTTTTGAAGAATAAATAATGGCGGAAAAATTTCAACAACTAAGAGCTTAGTCTTCAAACTCTAGAGAGGTGGCCCATCCATCCCCTCCATCTAGACATGAAAAATGGAAGAGAGCTCGAATGGGGAAAAAAGGGGAATATCTTTCGGAAGAATCGAGAATCGTAGCTGAGAGGATTGTAAGATATCTATTTTATTT
Organism: Viscum album; assembly: GCA_963277665.1. NCBI lineage: Eukaryota > Viridiplantae > Streptophyta > Magnoliopsida > Santalales > Viscaceae > Viscum > Viscum album. The sequence continues at coordinate 230,461,738 of OY728157.1, read as the reverse complement.
ATTTAATTTAACTATTTTCTTCATATAATTTCAATAATTACAGAACTGTTCAATTAATTAATATAGGACTCTCTTGTGGAGCAGAGTTCACATGGGGCATTTACAACTACTGGGAGGGAAGATATTTTATCTGTAGCATTGGGAAAGCCCGAACATCCTAGTCATGTATAAGGATATCTGGCAGGGGTATTGGTAAGAAAAGTGTTTCCATGTTATTAAACTTCTAACGTTGAGGGGGTTTATAAAAAAATAGAATCCTTGGAGGATGAAGTTCATAATATTAATGCGATGATGGAGGAAAAAATTAGAGCGTCGGTATAGTCTATGTTTGCAGACATGCAAAGACAATTTCAGACTGCAGCTCTCACTCCTCCACCTCCCCATGCAGACCCCATTATTTATCCTCCACCTCCTCCAGTAGCTCCCACTCCCCAACCTCAGCTTGTAGACCCCATTGTTTATCCTACTCCTCCACCGCTGCTTCCTACTTATTGCGAGTTGTATGTTAATGATCCAAATCATCATATAGTTGCATATGGGTTGGTATATTGCATAAGAGATACATTTCATCATCAATAATTAGATGTAGAGAATTAGAGGGTCACTATATAGGATTTTATAGATAGATCAGCTCGAGTACCATTACCTATAGATGAGGTGACGATAGTTGAACATAGTATCGACCATTTCTTAATTTGGCGATCCTAACTTCTTAGACTCATTACCATAGAGTTATGAATGTTATATCTTTTATTTTATTTTTTTATTAAAGTTTTTTTATCATTTTAAAACTATTATATTTTTCTATTTATTTTTACAGGAATACTTCAAAGGTAAAGAAAAACTGTATAGACAACAACAAAGACAAATGGCTATTACATCAGATACAGATTCTAGTAGTTTTGACAGATTTTCAAGATATTCATATTTTTTGGTGGGTCATTATGAGTTTCCAATATAAGCTCATTTTTTTGGACATGCAATAAGTTTAGGGATTATGAAAACTGATATCATGGAGCTTGTTACAGTAGATAAGTTGGGCATCAATGCGGTGCAAATTTTTTCCATGTAAGTCTTCAAAACTTTTCCCTACGTTATATTTATTAAAAATCTATACCAATGTCTATTTTATATTAGGTATCTTTATAATTTTGTGAGAGGAATGAGCTGAAAGATGTATATGGATTCATGGACCCGCAATTGATTTCCCTCGAAGCATGTGCATTGGATGAGGAACAAAGAATGCTTTATATTGCTGAAAGACTTAAAAAGAATATAGTCACACAATGTTCGATGATTCCTTTTTGTGAGAGGTATGAAACACATCTCTCTCAAAGAGTTCATTATCTTTTAACATAAAAAACCACTAACCTTAAATTTCCTTTTATCAGTTATCATTGGATGTTAGGGGGTTTTTTCCCAAGGGATAAAACACTTTATTGGATATGCTATGTCCATGATGATGTGAGGGAAACTTTTAAGAATATATTTGAAAAGTAAGTTTCCATTTCTCAATTGTTTTATATATTACAATGAATTTGAAATTTACCCCATTCGTATTATTTTCCAACAGGGCATGGGTCTACTTTCGAAAAAACATAAAGAAAAGGAGTGAAAAGATCAAATATGTAAATGGGTATGTAAATATCTATTTATAATTTGAACTTTTTGATTTATTACATAAAAATAATATATTAAATATACACTCATTCAAACAGAATTATCATGAACAAAAAGGCGTCATCGAATTCAGATATTATATGTTAATATTTATGTATGAAATTATAACAACTGGGATAGTTGTGAATTTTGACCTACTACGATTTCCTTTTAAACTTTTCTTTAATATTTCAACTTGATTTATTCAATATACACGTTAACTAATATCCTTTTCATTTGTATATTTTTGATGACCCTCAACCCTATATTTTTGAAGACATCAAACACTTACAAGTGGAGTGGTCAAATTATTTTACAAGTTTGATTGAATTTTAGATGTTTGTAATGTAAAATGTAATTTTGAATATTGTCGTTGTAATTGTGTGTTTGGTAGTCATTTAGGTTGGATTTTGTTTCTTTTTCGATGTTTAAAATGTAAGTTTTGAATGTTATATATGTGAATGTTTAATTTTTCTCAACTTTATGTTTTGGACTACTTATGATGGTTTTTCTTGTACAGATTCTGGTATGGGGGGAGGGGTTCCATGGGTGTGGGGGGTGTTCAATGGGGTGGGAGTGTCCAGGGGTATAGGAGGGTTGTCCGATGGGGTGGGGGGTCCTGGGTGTCCCTGAGAGTGGGGGGGAAGTCGAGGGGGTGGGAGCATTTTCAGGAGGGTAGAAGGGCTGTCCAGGGGAGTGGGAGGCTGTCCGGGGGGTGTCCAAGGGTGTGGGGGTGTCTTGTGTGGTGAGGGGGGTTTCCAGGGGTGGGTGGGGGGGGGCTATCCGGGGGGGGGGTTCTAGGGTGTCCACATGGAAGGGGGGGCAGTCCAGAGGTGTGGTGGGGGTTGTCTAGTGGGTTGAGGGAGTTCTGATCTATTTTTGGTAACTTTTTGGTCTATTTCAAGGGTGTGGGAGGGATGCCCATGGATGTGGGAGTGCTGTATAGAAGGTGGGGGGTCTACAGGATGGTGGGGGATGTCCAGGGGTGGTGGTGATGTCCAGGGGTGTGGGGGGGGACTATCTAGGGGTGTGGTGGGGGAAGTCTAGTGGGGTGAGGGGGTTCTGGTTTGTTTTCGGTAACTTTTTGGTCTGTTTCAGGGGTGTGGGAGGGCTGTCCAGGGGTGTGGAAGTGCTGTCTAGGGGTTGGGGGTATACATGAGGGTGGGGGTTGTCCAGGGATGTTTGGGGATGTCTAGGGGGTCAGAGGCAGTCCAGGGGTGTGGTGGGGGCTGTCCAATGGGGTGGGGGAGGGCTGTCCAGGGTGTAGTGGTATACATGAGGGTGGGGGGGTCGTCCTGGGGTGTTTGGGGATGTCCAGGGGGTTAGGGGGAAGTCCAGGGGTGTGGTGGGGGCTGTCAAGTTGGGTGAGGGGGTGAGGGGATGTTGTTCAAGAGGGGGGGGGGGGGGGTTGTCCTGGGTGTTTGGGGTTGTCCAGGGGTCGGGGGGAAGTCCAGGGTTGTGGTGGGGGCTGTCAAGTGGGGTGAGGGGGTGCTGTTCATGGGGTGGTGTGAGGGTTGTCTAGTGGGGTAAGTTTTATATGTTATCAATGTAAATTATTAATTTTTATTTAGTTCTTGTTTTGATCTACTTCTGTTTATGTTGTACGGAATCTTGATTTGGTTTTTGGTTGTTTCTGGGGGTGAGTAGAGGAATAAATTCGATTTTTTTAAAAACAATTGTCTTCCACGTCGGTTATTTTATAACTGACGTGATAGAGAAATCGAGAAGGGTTTATCACGTTAGTTTTTTAAATAACCAATGTGATAAACACCTGTGGAATGGTTTATCACGTCGGTTATTAAATAACCGATGTGATAAAAGTCTTGGGAAATGGTTTATCACGTCGGTTATTAGATAACTAACGTGATAAAGAATTTCACAGGCCTTTTATCACGTCGGTTATTTAGTAACCCACGTGATAAACCCCCCAGGCTGGTTTAGCATGTCGGTTATTATATAACTGACCTGATAAACCATTTCCTAGGGGTTTATCACGTCGATTATTAAATAACCGACGTGATAAAAATTACTCGCATGGGTTTATCATGTCGGTTACTTTATAACCGACGTGATAAACCCCCCTGTTTTTGCACATGAGTTATTAATTAACCGACGTGATAAACACCGCGATGTTATGTTTTTTATGTCAGTTTTTAAATAACCGGCGTAAAAAATGTTATTTATAACATCGTCCATATTAACGTAGGCTAAAACCCGACGTAAAAATGAAAAATAACGGACGTAAATAATGTTTTCTGCACTAGTGTATTGATTTTTTGGTTTTTGGGGTTTTCAGTGTTTTTTATGTTTTTAGGGTTTTAATGTCTTTTTATTGGTTTTTAAAATTTTTATGGGAGTAAAGGGTTTTAATATTGTTTTGTGGTTTTTACGGTTTTTATGGAGTTTTATGGTTTTTTATGTTTTATAGGTGTTTTCAATATTTTTTTTTGCATTTTTTAGGGTTTTTATGGTCTTTTATGATTTTCAGAATATTTTTACTTTTTTAGGAGTCTAAATTATTTTAAATTTTTATGGTTTTCTTAGTGGTATTTGGGGTTTTATGTTTTTATGGATTTTCAAGTTTTTTTGGTTTTTAAGGTTTTTAGAAGTTTTGTGTGTCTTCACAGGTTTTATGGTTTTTATGGTTTTTAAGGTTTTTGGTGTATTTTAGGTGTTTATTTTTTTTTATGTTTTTCATATGGTTTTTTAGGTTTCTTTGGGTTTTAAGGGTTATTATATATTCAGGTATTTTTAAGGATTCTTATGGGATTTTAGGGTTTTAGGGATTTTGTTGGTTTTAAGGGGTTTCGGGTATTTAGTTATTTTATGGGTTGTTCTCGGATTCAGGGTTTCAATATTTTTATGGTTATAATGTTTTTTAGATTTTTTAATTTATTTTATGGTTTTAAAGGGTTTTTAATCTTTTTAATGGGTTTTGAGTTTTTTATGGGTTTGTAAGTTGATGATATTTTTTAAGGGGTTTGTGAATTTTAGGATTTTTAAGGGGTTTTAGGGTTTTTAGCATGATATAAGTTTTTAGGGTTTTATCTATTTTTTACGGTTTTAAGGGTGTTTAAGTTTTTGTATGGGTTTTTAAAATTTTAGGGATATTAATGTTTTTTATTTTTATGGATTTTTTGGATTTTAAGTGTTTTTATGTTTTTTTGGGGTATTGATGGTTTTTTGAGTTTTTTACATTTTAAAGTTTTTTATATTATTTTATCTTGTTTATAGGTTTAAAGGATTTTTTAGATTTTTTAGTGGGTTTTTAAGGTTTTATGGTTTTTATGGGTTTAGTGGGTTTTTAGGTTTTTAGGATTATTATGTTTTTTAGTGTTTATATCCTTTTTAGTTTGTTAAGGATTTTACATGTTTTTATGTTTTTATGGTTTTTTAGTAAATTTTCATAGTTTTTTGGTCTTTTTACATTTTTCATTTTTTTTATTTTTTATGTTTTTTATTGTTTTTAGGGTTTTTATGTATTTTGGGAGTTTTTAGGGTTTTTAGGGATTTTATTGTTCATTGATTTTATTTTTATTATTTTTTATGGGTTCTAAGGTTTTTTAGTATTTTATTTAAAAAAATTATGTATTTAATGGGTTTTTAGAGTTTTTGGTGGTTTTATGGTGTTTATAGGTTTTTTGGGGTTTTCATGGTTTTAGCAGATTTATGGTTTTTAGGGGATGTGTAGGTCTTAGATTTTTTTTTATTTTTTTTTTATTTTTTTTATTCGTTTTTAGGTTTATTAGGGGTTTTAAGTGTATTTATAATGTTTTCTTAAAGAATTTTAGGGTTTTTAGAGTTTTTATGGTTTTAATGATTTTTATGGGTTTTGGGGTTTTATGGATTTTATAGGTTTTTGGGAATTGGAGGTTTTTTGGTGTTTTTTATTATTTTTGGATTGTAGGGTTTTTTACCATTTTAGGGTTTGAGGTATTTCATTATTTTTTAATGTTTTTAGTGCTTTAAAGAATTTTAGAGTTTTTAGTCATTTTATGGTTTTTATGGGATTCAGGGGGTTTTAAATTTTTTTAGGAGTATTATTGTTTTTAGTGGGATTCAATGCTTTTATGTTGTTTATTATGTTTTTTAGGTTTTATAGGTTTTATGTATTTTTACGAATTAATGGTTTTCCTAGGGGGGGTTTTAGGGGTTTTTTTTATTTTTACATTATTTGGTATTTTTTTGGGTATAAAGTATTTTCATGCGTTTTAGGGTTCTTAGCGATTTTGAGGGTTTTTATGGTTTTTATGTTCTCTTTGGGTTTTGGGGGGGGTGATTTTTTATAGTTTTAAGGCTTTTTAAAATTTTTAACATGTTTAGGGGTATCATTGTTTTTTTACAATTTTTAGTTATTTTAAAGGTTTTTTTGTCTTTTCAGTGTTTTAAAGTTTTTTTGGGTTTTTTTATAGTTTTTAGGGATTTTTTCTGGTTTTAGGGTCATTTAAGGTTTTGAGGGGTTTCATAGTTTTTAGGTTTTTTGGGGATTTAAGTGTTTTTAGGTTTTTATGATTTTCTTAAGGGTTTTCAGGGTTTTGGGTTTTTTACCTAATTTAGGGATTGTTACATATTGTTAGTATTTCCATGTGTTTTTTAAGGTGTTTAGGTATTTTGAGTTTTTTTTTTGTTTTCTGGGTTTTTATGGGTTTCATGGTTTTTTGGGTTTTTTGAGCCTTTTAGAGTTTTAACAGTTTTTTTATTTCTTTGTATTTTTTTGGGTTTAAAGGGTTTACATAGTTTCTATTGGTTTTTAGGTTTTTATGGTGTTTTAGTCTTTTTAAGGATTTTAGTGGTATTTATGGTTTTTAGGTTTTTGGAGGGTTATTTGGGTTTTTAGTGCCTTTAGATATTTTAGGGGTTTTAATATTTTTAGGTTTTTTTTTTGTTTTCCAGGGCTTTATGGTATTTATGTTTTGAGGGATTTTTTGGAATTTATAATTTTTTTTATATTTTTTAGGGTTTTTATAGATTTCAAGGGGTTTTTAGGTTTTTTATGGATTTCTATAGTTTTCATTTTTTTTAGTTTGTTAGGGGTTTTATGGGGTTTATTTTTTTAATGTTTTTATGGGTTAAAATGTTTTTTAGAGTTTTTCAGGGTTGTTTAGTGTTTGATGGGGTTTTATGGTGTTTAGGGGATTTTAGGGTTCTAGAGGATTTTACGGTTTTTAGAATTTTTTATGTTATTTACTAGAATTTTGTGTTTTCATGTTTTAAAGGATTTATTAGTATTTTTCAAGGTTTTAGGGATTTTTACTTTTTTTAGGGATTTTATGATTTTTTTTAATATTTTTATAGTATTTAGGGTTTTTAGGGATTTTGAGGGGTTATAGGTTTTTTCAGGTATTTATAAATTTTTATGGTTTTTATATTTTTTTAGTTTTTTAGGGATTTTAAGTGTTTTTAGGCTTTTAATTTTTTCTTAGTGTTTAAGGGTTTAATGGTTTTTATGATTTTTGTGATTTTTAGGGATTTTTGAGGATTTTTATTATATTTCGGGTATTTAGGGATTTTTATGATTTTTATGGAGTTTTGGGTTTAAATTATTTTTTCAGGTTTTGGGGATTTTTGTTTTTAGGCGTTTTAAATTTTTTAGAGTTTTTAATGTTTTTTTGGTCTTTAAAGTATTTTTAGATATTTTGGTTGTTGTATAGTGTTTTATGAGTTTTATTTAGATTTTAATGTTTTTAGAGGTTTTTGTTTTTTAGGTTTTTTAGGGTATTTTATGGATTTTAGCATTTTTTATTTTTTTAGTAGTTTTAAGTGTTTTTATGTTTTTATGTTTTTCATAAGGTTTTTAATGTTTTTTTGTTTCTTTACTTATTTAGGTATTTTTAGGGATTTTTTAGAATTTTAATAGTATATTAGGGTTTTTACAAATCTTGATGGTTCTTTGGGTTTTAGAGAATTTATGTGTTTTCTAGGTTTTTAGATGTTTTTTGAGTTTTTTAGGTTTTAATGTTTTTAGAGATTTAATTTTTTAATTTTTTTAATGGTTATATAGAGTTTTTTTTTTCATTTTTATGGTTTTTATGGGTTTTCATATTTTTTTTATTGTTTTTAAGGTTTTATATGATTTTTCTTATTATTATTTTTTGTTTTAGTGTATTTTTAGGGTTTTAGGTTTTTTATAGTTTTAGGAGGTTTAATTATGTTCAGGTTTTTATGTTTTTATTAGGGGTTTTCAGGGTTTCTAGGGGTTTTTTCAGTATTAGTAATTTTTATTAGTTTTAGGATTTTTATGGTTTTTATGGTTTTTATGGATTTTTAAGCATTTTGGGGTTTTGAGTTTTTATATTTTTGAGTTGTTTATGTGTTTAATGGTATTTAGATATTTTAAATTCCTTTAGGGGTTTGATGGGATTATAGAGTTTTTAGTTGTTTTTATTTTCTTAAGGGGGTTTAGGGGTTTTAATATTTTTCAGTGTTTTTACTATTTTTAGTTTTGAGGGACTTTTAGGATTTTTTTCATTTTTAGGGGTTTATATGTTTTTAGATTTTCAAGGATTTTTTAGGGTTCTCTAAGGCTTTTTAGGTTTTTACGTTTTTAGTGATAATTTTTTTTTTGATTTTTTGGGGATTTCAATGAGTTTTTTGGATTTTTAATGTCTATTTAGAATTTTTAGGGTTTTTATCATATTTATGCTTTTAGGGGTTTAAAGTTTTATTAGGTTTTCATTGTTTTTTAGTGTTTTTAGGGGTTTTAAAAATTTGTAGGTAATGTTAGGACATTTTAGGATTTTATGGTTTTTAAGTATTTTTTTGGTTTTTAGGCTTTTACGGTTTTGGGGTTTTATGGTTTTTTGGGGTTATATATTTTATGAGATTTTAATGGGTTTTTTTGGTTTTTTTGTGATTTTTTAAATGGGGTTTGAATGGGTTTTATCGTTTTTAGTGGTTTTAAGGCATTTATGGGTCTTTTGGGGATTTTATGTCTTTAAGTATTTTTATGGTTTTAGGTGATTTTAATATATTTAGTGTCTTTTAGGGTTTTTATAAATTTTCATTTTTTTGGGGGGTTTAAGTGTTTTTTGATTTTTAATGAATTCTTAAGGTTTTTCATGGTTTTTAATTTTTTTTGTTATATTTTTAGGTATTTTTAGGATTTTAATGGTTTTTATAGTTTTTTTAGATTTAGAAGGGTTTTAAGAATTTTATTGTCTTTTTAGGGTTTATAGGGATTTTATGATTTTTTTTGTTTTTAAGAGTTTATGTGAATTTAGTGTTTGATGGTTTTATTAAGATTTTTCTAGGTTTTTATAGTTCTTTATATTTTAATGTATTTTGAGGTTTCTTTTGGATTTTTATGCTTTTCTGTGTTTTTATGGATTTCGAGGGTTTTTTTGCATTTTTTTGAGTTTTACGGGTTTAATGGTCTTTTGTATTTTATGGGGTTTTCAGATTTTTAAGGGTTTTGGAGTTTTTTAACATTTTTAAGAGTTTAAGGGATTTTTAGAATCTTTATGGGGTTTTATAATATTATATGTTTTAAGGTTTTTTGAGGTTTTGAGGTTTTTATGGTTATTAGGGTTTTAGGGTATTTTAGGGTTTTTATGATTTTTTAGTTTTTTTAGTTTTTTTAGTTTTTTAGTGGTTTTATGTGTTTTTATTTTTTTTCATATTTTCTTATCATGATTTAAGGTTTTATAGGGTTTTTTTTTACATTTCTTGGTATTTTAATGGATTTTTCATGATTTTTATGAGTTTTTAATGATTTTGTATGTTTTCAGGTTTTCAGGGTCTTTTAGGATTCTTATGGGTTTTTTTATTTTTAGTTTTTTAAAGAATTTATGTGTTTTTAGGTTTTCATGTTTTCTTGGGGTGTTTTGGGGGTTTTATGGTTTTTTATTTTTAAAGGTGTTTTTAGGGATATTTTAGGATTTGAATGGTTTTTTAGGTTTTTTAGATATTTTGAGGAGTTTTATGATGTTTTTATAGTTGTTATGGTTTTATGTTTTTATTGGGGTTTTAGGGGTTTTTTTAGGGGGTTTAAGGTTTTTTAGAGATTTTAACATTTTTATGGTTTTAAAGGTTGTTTTGAGTTTTTACTGGTTTTTAGGTTTTTTATGGGTTATTTGTGTTTTTAATGTTTTGAGGTGTTTTATGGATTTTAAAGATTTTTAGTGATTTATAGTATTTAGGAAAATTATCATTTTTTCGGACGATAGGGGTTTTAATAGTATTAAGTGTTTTTAGGGTTTTTAGGTTTTCTCAAGGTTCTTCAGTGTTTTTAGGGTTTTTTTAGAATTTTAGGGATTTTTATTAGTTTTATGGTTTTCGGGATTTTGAGGCATTTTTAGTCTTTTGAGGGCTTTGTGTTTTTTTGGTTTTTAGAGATTTTTTAATTTTTAGGGGTTTTATGGTATTTAGATATTTTTTAAAATTTATATGTTTAAAGGGTTTATAGAGTATTGAGTATTTTTTTAGGGTTTTTATGGTTTTTAGTGTTTTTATTGTTTTTAGGGGTCCTTATGGTTTTTACATTTTTAGGTTTTTTTGGGTTTCTATCATTTTATTTTTTAGGGGTTTTAGTTGTTTTTTGGGTTTAAAGGTTTTCATAGAGTTTTTCAGGGTTTTATAGTTTTTAATATTCTGAGGTATTTTTAAATCCTTACTACGAACATTATGGTTTTTAGGGATTTTGAGTGTTTCTTTGTTTTTTAAGGATTTTATGGGGTTTCTAGTATTTTAAAATTATTTTATATTTTTTTTGGGTTTTGTGTTTTTTTAGGGTTTTTGTTGGGTTTTATGGGTTTTCACGGGGTTTAGGGGTCTTTAGGGGTTTTGGGTATTTCAGGTTTTTTATGGGTTTTTATGTTCTTTAGTGGTTTTAAGTGTTTTCATTTTTTTAAGGTTTTCATAACGTTTTTCTCTATTGTAGGGTTTTTTATGTTTAAGATATTTTTAACGCTTTTTTAGAATTTTTTTGGTTTTATAGGATTTCTAGTGATTTTATGGGTTTTATGGTTTTACTGGTATTTATAATTTTGTTGTGTTTTAGAATCTTTTTAGGTTTTTAGGGGTTTAAGTGTTTTTACATTTTTATGGTTTTATTAGTGTTTTTTAGGGTTTTAGGGGCTTTATATTTTTAGGTATTTTTAGGGATTTGTTTATGATTTTTATTATTTTTAGGGGTTTTAGGAATTTTTAGGTTTTCTGTGGTGTTTTTGGGGTTTTATGGTTTTAATGGCTATTTAATTTTTTTAGGGTATTTGGAGTTTCTTAAGGTGTTTTATCTGTTTTATAGTTTTCATACATTTTTAGGAGTATACATGTTTTTATAGTTTTTATTGTGTTTTTATGAGTTTTTAAGGGTTTTAATATTTTAAGGGGGTTTATGATTGTTAGTGTTTTTAGGGTTTTTAAGGTATTTTAGGGTTTTTAGATTTTTTTGTATTTAAGGGTTTTAAGTGTTTTTAGGTTTTTATGGTTTTCATAGGTGATTTTGAGGGATTTTAGGTTTTTTTACTTTTTTGGGGAGTTTTAGAGTTTTTTTGGATTTTTATAGTATTTTAAGATTTTTAGGGATTTTTAGGGGGTTTAGAGTTTTTTGGATATTAGGGGTTTTATGATTTCTTAGGGTTTTAGGGTTTTTTGGGTTTTTTGGATTTTAAATGGGTTTTATAGTTATTAATTTTTTTATCGTTTAAAGGGGATTTAGAGTTGTTTCTATTTTTTAGGGTTTTATGGGGTTTCTAGGGATTTAGGGTTTTTAATCATTTTTTGGTATTTTGGGTTTTATAGTCTCTTAGTGGTTTTATGATTTTTATAATTTTTAGTGGTTTTTGTTATTTTAATGTTTATAATTTTTATTAGAGTTATTTGGGGTTTTAGGGTTGTTTTAAATTTTCAAAAAAAATTTATGGATTTTTTATGATTTTTATTCTTTTTAGGGATCTTATTGATTTTGATGATTTTGATGTTTTTTGATTTTTTCAGAGGTGTTAATTTTTTTAGAGTATTTTATCATTTTTATGGGTTTAGAGGGTTTTTAGATTTTTTGGTGGTTTTAAGGCTTTTATGGGTTTTAGGGTTTTTATGGTGTTTAGGTTTTTTTATTGTTTTTAGGGGTTTAGGGTATTTTAGAGGTTTTATGTGTTTTTTGGTTTTTAATTTTTTCTTAGGGTTCTTCATGGTTTTTAGGATTTCATACATTTTTAGGGATTTTTATGAATTTTTAAGGATTTTTATTGCTTTTCATAGGATTTAGGGATTTCGAGGAATTTGGGGGGTTTTATGGTCTTTTTAGGTTTTTTATTGTTTTTATCATTTTTAATGGTTTTATGGGATTTACTTTTTTTTAGGTTTTCAAGATTTTCTTAGTGATTTTCAAATATTTTTACATTTTTAAGGAATTTTAGAACCGTTTTTAGGATTTTATAATTTTTTGTGTTTTAGAGATTTTGATTGTTTAAGGGATTTTAGGGATTTTGGGGGTTTTATGGTTTTGGGGGGCTTTATATTTTTTTATTCTATTTAATGTTTTTAAGTTCTATTAGAGTTTTTTGAATTTTTTTGTATTTATTGGGGTTCTAGAGTTTTTAGTTGGTTTTAGGGTTTTATGGATTTTAGGGGTTTTATGTTTTTAATGGTTTTTATGGTACTTAAGGGTTCTATATTATTTAATGCCTTTTTGGGTTTTTTTAATCATTGTTTAGGTTTTTTTGGGTTTTTATTGTTTTTAGGTTTCAAATTGTTTCATAGGTTTGTTCAAGGTTTTTAAATATTTTTACATTCTTAGGGATTTTTAGGAATTATTTATGAATGTTAAGGGTTTTAATATTTTTCCCCATATTTTGATGTGTTTTAAGGTATTTTGGGTCCTTGTAGGGGTATTTAGTGTTATTAACTTTTGATTGGGTTTTTATGGGTTTTCTGTGTTTTTAGGAATATATGGTTTTATTATGGGTTTTTATAGTTTTTTTTGTTTTTTAAAAAAATTAGTTATTTTTTATAATTTTTATGGGTTTTTAGGGTTTTAGGGATTTTGAGGGATTTTAAGGTTTTTCAGGGTTTTATGGTTTTTTTAAATTTTCTTCATGTTTTTTAATTTTTTTATCATTTTTTTGTTTTTAGGGTATTTTTAAAAAAATTATGGGTTTAATGGGTTTTTAAAATTATTGGTGGTTTTTAGAGTTTCTTTTGTTTTATGGGTTTTAATATTTTTTGGGATTTTTATGGTTATTAGGGATTTCAGGGTCTTTTAGGGTTTTTATAATTTTTAGGTTTTTAGGGGAATTATGTGTTTTTATGTTTTTATGGGTTTCTTGGGGTGCTTTAGGTTTTGTGGGGTTTTTTTGGAAATTTTAAGGGATTTTTGGGATTATATGGTTTTGAGGGTTTTTATGGATGTTATAGGGTTTTAGGGGGTTTAGGTTCTTTTTGGGTATTTTATGTTTTTAGGTTTTTAGGGGTTTTATGGTTGTTATATTTTTATAGTTTCTTACTTTTTTAGGGGTTTTAATGTTTTATATATATATATTGGATTCTTTAGGTATTTTTTATGATTTTTCTGGTTTTTAGGGTTTTTAATTTTTTTGAGGGGTTTTAAGGTGTCTTATGATATTAAGGATTTAATTTTTTTTGGTTTTAGGGTATTCATTGGGTTTTAATGGGTGTTTTAATGTTTTTTAATATTTTTAACGTTCTTATGGTTTTAAAAGACATTTGGAGTTTTTAGTGGTTTTTATGGGTTTTTAGGTATTTTAGGTGTTTCTATGGTTTTAGGGATTTTGGTGGTTTTTAGGGTCTTCTATGATTTTTAGTGTTTTTATTTTTTTTGTGGTTCCATGTTTTTTTTCAGTTTTCTAATTTTTTAAAGGTTTTATTTTGGTTTTTTAGTGTCTTAAGAATTTTTATATTTTTAGTGAATTTTATGGATTTTTTTTTATTTTTATGGTTTTTAGGGTTTTTATGTAATTTACGGATTTTGTGGTTTTTGTGTATTTTTTGGGATTTTATCATTTTTTTTGTTTTTATGGGTTATATGTATTTTTTAGGATTTTAAGGTTTTCTTAGGGTATTCAAGGTTTTGGGGTTTGTTACTTTTTAAGGATTTTTAGGTTTTTAAGGAGTTGTATGGTTTTTATGGTATTTAGGGATTTTTAAGGGATTTATGATATTTTATGGGTTTTTGGTTTTTTGTTTTTTGGTTTGTGGGGTTTTTTGATTTTTAGGGGTTTTAAGGTTTCATATAGTTTTTAATATTTTTAGGACTTTAAAGGTGTTTTAGCGTTTTGAGTGGGTATTTATGGGTTTAGAAGGAGTTTAGGGTATTTAAGGTTTTATGGTTTTTTATGCTTTTTAATAATTTTTAGGGTATTCAAGATCTTTTTGGGTTTTTTTAAATTTATTAGGATTTTAGGGGTTTTTTTTGTTTTTTCTCTTATGTTTTTCTAAGGGTTTTTAATTGTTTTTAGGAATTTCAATTTTTTATTTATTTTTAGGGTTTTTTAGTTTATGATTTTTATGGATTTTAGAGATTTTGAGCGTTTATGGTTTTTTGGTGTTTTTTGTGTTTATGTTTTTAGGGATTTGTAGGTATTTTTAAGTGTTCTTATGGGTTATGGGTTTTTAGGGATTTTGGGGGGTTTTAGGTTTTTTAGGGTTATAGGGTTTTTAAGGCATTTTTGGGAATTTTTTTAGATTTTTAGGGTTTTAAAAGTTTTTTGAGTTTTTTTAAAAGGGTTAAAGTGTTTTTTTTAGTTTTTAGTTATTTAGGGTTTTTATGGGGTTTAAGGGTTGTTTATGGTTTTTATGGTTTTTATGGTTTTTATGGTTTTTAGTGGTTTTTATGGTTTTTAGGCACTTTTGTCATATTTTTTAATTTATTATTCTCTTAATTGGGTTTTAGAGATTTTGGGTTAGTATATATTTCCTTTGGGTTTTCATGATTTTTAGTGTTTCTTAAATTTTTAGTAATTTTTTGGGGTTTTTTTGGATTGTTATAGTTTTATTATTTTCCGGGATTTTGAGGGTTTTTAGGGGTTTTGGGTTTTTAGGGTTTTATCATTTTTAGGTTTTTAGGGGTTTTAAGTATTCTAGGGTTTTATGATTTTTTATGGTTTTTCTGTTTTTTTATTATATTTTATCTTTTATGGATTTTTATGGAATTTTTATGATTTTTATGGTTTTCAGGGATTTTGTGGTGTTTAAAAGTATTTAGGAATTTTAAGATTTTGTGGTTTTTTTAGTTTTTAGGAGTTTTTTTGTGTTTTTTGGGTTATTTAGGTTTTTAAGGTTTGTTAGATTTTTTTAATGTTTGTATGGGATTAAATAATTTTTTATGTTTTTAGTTGTTTGATTGTTTTTATGGATTTTAGGTTTTCTTAAAATTTTTAGGGGTTTTTAATATATTTAGTTGTTTATATTGTTTGTTCGGGTTTTTATCATTTTAGGTTCGTAGGGGAATTATTTTTTTATGTTTTTATGGTTTTATTTGAGTTTTTCAAGGATTTAAGTGGTTTTTATGTTTTTAGATGGTTTTAGGGATTTATTAGGATTTTTATGGGTTTTTAAAGTATTTAGGGATTTTGAATTTTTTAAGGTTTTTGGGTTTTAGGATTTTTTTTGTTTTTTGGGGGTTAGGTTTTTTTATTTTTTATGGGTTTGAATGTTTTTTATGGGTTTTTAACTTTTTTGGGGTTTAATGTATTTTTTATTTTTAAGATATTTTTTATTTTTTTATGGGTTTTCAATGTTTTAGGGTTTTCTTTGGTTTTATGGGGTTTGTACAATTTTTAGGTGTTTTAGGGTATTTAGGGTCTTTTTGTGTTTCTATCATTTTTAGGGGTTTTATTGGTTTTAAGTGTTTTTAAATTTTATGGTTTTCTTTGGGGTTTTTAGGGTTTTTAATTTTTTTATGTGATGAAAAATTTTATGGATTCCAAGTTCCTTTTTAGAAAAATTATGGTTTTTCCAGATTTTGAGGATTTTGAGGGGTTTCAGGAATTTTTGGGATTTTTGACCTTTTTTGGTTATTGGGTTTTTAGACATTTTTTGAATTATTTTAAAATAATTTATGGTTTTTAGAGTTTTTCTATCATTTTTTAGTATTTGAAGGGTTTTTAGTGATTTTAGTGGGTTTTTATGGTTTTAATGGTTTTTAAAGTTATTTTCGGATTTTATGGTCTTTAGGTTTTTCGGTTTTGAGGGTTTTTATATTTTTTATGTTTTTTTGTAGTTTTAAGTGTTTTTTGATTTTTATGGTTTTCTTATGTTTTTTGAGTGTTTTTAGGGTATTTTTGATTTTTAGGGATTTTTATATCTTTTTTCGATTTTTACGGCTTTTAGGGTTTTTATGGATTTTGGAGGTTTTTTTGGGTTTTTGGGTCTTTCATGGGTTTTTAGTATTTGTTTACATTTTTTATGTGATTTAAGTTTTTTTAGGTTTTTAAGGTTTTCTTTGGATTTTTCAGTGTTTTAGGGGGTTTTTTGTTTTTAGTGATTTTTTGGGATATTTTAGGATTTTTATTGGGTATTATGTTGTTTGGTAATTTTGAGGGTTTTTATAGTTCTGGATTTTTTTGGTGTTTTTTGAGTTTTTAAGGTTTTAAGGTTTTTTATTATTTTTTACATTTTTAGTGGTTTAATAGTTTTTTAGAGATTTTAGTGGGATTTATGATTTTTATTGGTTTTGGGTGATTTTAAGGATTTAAGGGGTTTTTAAGGTTTTTATTGGCTTTCATCTTTTCTACAGTTTGTTAGTGATTTTATCAATTTTTATGTTTTTTGGGGGTTTATGTGTTTTTTAGTTTTAAACATCCTATTAGAGGGTTTCAGTTTTTTAGTGTTTTTTAGTGTTTTTTAGTGTTTTTTATGTTTTTAGGGAGGATCTTTATAGTTTTTTCATATTTTTAGGGATTTTGAAGGGTTTTAGGTTTTTAGGGTATTTTAGTGTCTTTTAGGGTTTTTAGAATTTTTAGGGGTTGCAAAAATTTTCATTTTTTAGGATTTTAATGTTTTCCTACTGTTATCATGGTTTTTATGTTTCTAAATTTTTTAAGGATTTGTTAAATTTTTTGGTATATTAATTTAATTTGTATGGATTTAATATTTTTTATGGTATTTACTGTATTATAGGAGATTTATGGGTTTGTTTGGTTTTTTTGGGTTGTTAGCATTGTTTTTGAGTTTTAAGGGGTTTATGGTTTTTTAGATTTTTTATCGTTTTTAGGGGTTTAAAAAGGGTTTTATAGTTTTTGGTGGTTATTAGAATTTTTATGGGTTTTTTGGGTCTTCTATGGTCATTAATATGTTTTATGTATTTTAATGGTTTTAAGTGGTTTTAGGTTATTTTATGTTTTTTAGTATCTTTAGGTTTTATAGGGTATTAAATATTTTTATTTTTATTTTCTTCGGATTTTTATCAGTGTTTTTATTTTTTGGTATTTTAAGGGATTTTTATGATTTTTAGGGTTTTTATTGATTTTGAGGGATTTTAAAGATTTTAGGGACTTTTTAGCTTCGTTAGGTCGGAATGGCCCAAAGGCCTTAATTTTTTATTATTTTTGTTAATCTACCTTTCAAGGGATGAGGTGGAACCCTTACAAGGCAAGGCCCGAAGACTCAAAGACAATTACATGACCTGTATGTCTTAGAGGGAATCACCCAGAAAAGACAACTTGTAACTGCTCCTCCCCAGCATGTGTCATGATATCGGCACTCTACCTTCGCAGGGCTGGTCGGCAAGCTGTCCTATGCAAAGTTTCATAGGCCCGGTACCGATGACAAAGCCATACACTCTCATTCTTCCAATTCTGGTTTGCATTGCTCTAGTGAATGTGCCTACCCTGAATCCTCCTCTGACGCCTTGTCCCTTGTAGTCTGACTGGTACATCTACATTCATGTGGCCCAAAGGCCTTGGGGTGGCCGAAAGGCCTTAAGGTGGCCCGAAGGCCTTGAGAATCAACTGGCCCGAAGGCCAGGGGTGGCCCGAAATCCTTACAGGACCCGAGGACCAAACCAGTTACCCAAAGGCCCAGATGGATGAATAGTTCTGGCTGCTATAGTATCGAATAGTATCTACTACAGTACGCGCTACAGTACTGAATAGTACCTGCTACAATACATCTACAGTACCCAGAAATAAGCCTCCACCCGGATTTGATCTCGGGACTCTTGGATGCACCTATCGAGTCCCCACCAACCAGGCTAAGGCTCATGTGCCTTTTGGGTTTGTTAGTGAATTTAGAGTTTTTATTTTTTTCATGGTATTTCAGGTGTTTTCAGATTTTTAAGGTTTTGTTAGATGTTTTCAAGGATTTTTTAGTTTTTTTTGTGATTTATTGGGGTTTTTTGGATTTTTAAGTTTATTTTTGGTTTTAAGGAATTTTAAGTGGTTTAAAGTTTCCAAGGGTTTTTGGGCTTCTTATAGTTTTTTTGGTTTTTTGGTTATTTTTAGTTTTTTGGAATTTTAAGGTCTTTTAGAGTTTTATATTGATTTTAGGCTTTTAATTGGTTTTTAGAGTTTTTAGTTTTTTTATGGGTTTTAGCAGTTTTTAAGGGTTTCTTTGGATTTTATAGGTTTTTTGGGTTGATTGGATTTTTATGATCATTAAGGGTTTTTAGTGGTTTTTAGATTTTTTATATGTTTTAAGTGTTTTTAGGTTTTTAGTTTTTTAGTGTCTTTTAGGGTTATCATGGTTATTTATTTTTTAATTAATTTATATATATTTTGAGGGTTTTTATTATTTTATGGTTTTTAGGATTTTGATGGGTTTTAGCATTTTTAGGCTCTTTTTTGGGGTTTTAGGATTTTTAGCAGTTTTTAGGTTTTTTTGGGGGGAGGGGGGGTTATGTCCTTTAGGGATTTAAGGTTTTATTAAAGGTTTAAAGGGGTTTTATAAATATTCATGTTTTTAGATATTTTTAGTGTTTTTTTTGGATTTTTATATGTTTTTAGGGTTTTAGTGATTTTGAGAGGTTGTAGGGTTTTTCAGGGCTTTGGGGTTTTTATGAATTTTTGAGCTTTATGGGTTTTTTGAGTTTTAATGTTTTTTAAGTTGTTTAATATTTTTTCAACTTTTTTAGGGGTTTATAGTTTTCTTAGTGATTTGAGTTGTTTTTTGAGTTTTTTTTGAAAATTTATGTTTTTTATGGTTTTTATAGGGTTTTATGTTTTTAGGGGTTTTAAATATTTTTAGGGTATTTTAGGGGATATATAATTTTTTATTTTTTAGTTATTTTTAGTTTTTTTAGATATATAACTTTTTTTATGGTTTCTCAGGGGTTTTATTGATTTTTATGTTTTTATGGATTTTAGGGGTGTTTTGGATTTTTATGTTTTTTAGGGTTTGTATGTATTTTGTGTTTTTTAGTAGTTTTTAGGGTTTTATCATTTTTTAGTTTTTATGGGGTTTATGTTTTTTTATGATTTTATGGTTTTCTTATGGGTTTTCATGGTTTTAGGGTTTTTTATGTTTTTATGGATTTTATGAATTTTTATGGGTTTTAAGCTTATTAGGGTTTCTATGGATTTTGAGGGTTTTTTGGGGTTTTTGGGGTCTTATGTTTTTTAGGTTTTATGTTATTTTTGAGATTTTAGGTATTCAAAGTTTTTTAAGTGTTTTTTTACTTTTTTAGTAGTTTGAATGGTTTTTAATGTTTGTAGAGGGTTACATGGTTTTTATAGAGTTTTAGGGTTCTTCAACGTTTTTAGGTATTTTTATGGTTTTTAGGGTTTTTAGGATTTTTATGGTATTTTTAAGGTTTTAGTATTTTCTAGGTTTTATAGAGGGTCTAAGGGTTTTTTGGTTTTTATGGTTTTCTTAGGGGTTTTCAGGGTTTTAATTTTATTTACATTTTTAGGGATTTTTTGGATTTTTATGATTTTTATGGTTTTTAGGGGTTGTAGGTATTTTAAATGTTTTTAGAAGTTTTAAGGTCTTTTTAGGGTTTCTTAGTGGTTTTATAATGACTTAGGTTTTTAAGGGGTTTAAAGTGTTTTTGGATTTAAGGTTCTCCTAGTATTTTTCATGGATTTTACATTTTTATGGAATTTTAGTGTTTATATCATATTTATAGTTTTTAGGGTCTATAGTGGTTTTTAGGGTTTTTTAGGGTTTTGAGGATCTTTTAGGGTTTTAGTGTATTTTTGGTTTTTTATGGTCTTTATGGTTTTTTAAAGTCTTTTACATTTTTAGTTTTTTGAAGGGTTTTTATAGTTTTTAGTGGGTTTTATGGGTTTTATGAATTTTTATAGTTTTTTGGGGGTTATATGGTTTTTTTGGTTTTAGTTCCTTTTAGGGTTTTTTGAATTTTATAGTTCTTTAGGGGTTTTAAGTTTTTTTTATGTTTTTCACATTTCGTTAGGGGTTTTCAGGGTTTTTAGGGATTTTAGTTTTTTAATAATTTTTTTGTGATTTTTTAGGATTTTTATGGATTTTTAGGGTTTTAATGACTTCGAGGGGTTTCTAGTTTTTTTAGATTTTTTTATTTTTAAGGGTTTTAAATGTTTTTATGTTTTAGTATTTTCTTATGAATTGTCATGTTTTTTAGGGATTTTTACATTTTTAGGGATTCTCAGGGGTTTTTTGGATTTTTAGGCTGTTTTAGGGTTTTTAGGGATTATGGAGGTTTTTACAGATTTTATGGTTTTTTGGGGGTTTAAGGTTATTTCATTTTTTATGGGTTTAATGGGTTTTTATATTATTTTAACATTTTGGGGTTTAATGGTTTTTAGTGGGTTTTATAGTTTTTATGGGGTTCTGGGCATTTCATGGTTTTTAGGGTGTTTTTGTGGGTTTTATGGTTTTATGGTATTTATGGTCTTTATTGTTTTTAGGGTTTCAGGGTTTTCAAGAATTTCTAGGTTTTTAAAGTTTTATTATGGGTTTTCATTGTTTTACACATTATAAGAATTTTAGGATTTTTTTGGATCTCTTTGGCTTTTTTGGGATTTATGAGTTTTAAGGGTTTCTAGTGTTTTAGGGTCTTTTAGTGATTTTAGGCTTTTAATGTTTTTTAGGTTTTTAGGGGTTTTATGTGTTTTATGGTTTTATAGTTTTAAGAGGGTTTTTTTATAATTTTAGGTATTTTGTGGAATTTTTTAGGTTTTTATGATTTTTATGGGTTTTTTGGGATTTTGAGGGTTTTTAGGATTTATTGGGCGTTTATTGTTTTTATGAATTTTTGGTTTTTTAATTGTTTTAGTTATTAAGGTTTCTAATGTTTTGTAATGTCTTTTTTACATTTTAAGGGTTTAGAGGGTTTTTAGAGTTTTTAGTGGTTTTAACGGTTTTATGAATTTTTAGGGTTTTTATAATTTTTTAGTGATTTTATGGATTTTGGGGTTTTTAGAATATTTATTCTTTTTATCCTTTCTAGGTTTTTATGGGTTTTAAGTATTTTTTGGTTTTATGTTTTTCATAGGTATTTTTAGGGTTTTTTGTGTATTTTTCATTTTTTGGGATTTATATTGATTTTTTTGTTATTTTTATGGTTTTCAGTGTTTTTAGATATTTTTTGGGTTTTTAGGGGGTTTATGATTGTTTTAGGTTATTTTTAGGGTTTTTATAGTTTGTATCATTTTTTAGGTTTTTTTTAATTTTAAGAATTTTTTAGATTTTAAGGTTTTCATAGGTTTGTTTAGATATTTAGTGTTTTTTATGTTTCAAGGGATTTTTTAAATTTTTATTATTTTAGGAGTTTTAGAAAATTGGGGGGGGGGGTTGGGTTTTCATGGGTTTTTTTTGGTTTTGAAGGGGTTTTGAGTTTTTTAGGGTTTTATGGTCTTTTAGAGTTTTTAACGGTTTTAGGGTTTTAAAGTGAATTTAGATTTTTTGTGTTTTTTTAGGAATTTTAGGGTTTTTAAGGTTTTTTTGGGGGGGGGTTATTGTTTTTTAGGTTTTTAGGGTTTTTAGGATTTTTTAGTGTTTTTATATTTTATGTGTATTATAAGTTTTAAGTGTTTTTAGGTTTTGATGTTTTTATTGGGGTTTTTCAGGGTTTTTATTGTATTTAACATTTTAAGGTATTTTTAATCTTTTTAAGAATGTTATCGTTTTTATTGACATTTGGGATTTTAAGTGTTTTTAAGTTTTTTTGGGTCTCTGGATTTTTAGGGTTCTTTTGGTTTTATTTGTAATTAGGGGTTCTAAAAGTTTTTAGGTTTTATAAGGTTTTATTAGGGTTTATCGGTTTCTAGGGGATTTAATGTTTTTGGTATTTTTGGGATTGTTAAGGATTTTTGAAAATTTAAGTGTTTTAGGGTTTTCATGGATTTTAGGTTTTTATAGTTTTTTGGGTTTTAATGGTTTTTTTAGTTTTTAGTTTTTTTAGTTGTTTTAGCAATTTTTAACATTTTAGAGGTTTAAATTTTTTCTAAATTTTTTAGTGTTTTTTAATTTTTATGGGGTTTAAGGGTTTTTAAGGACTTTTGCAATTTTTATAGGTTTTAGGGGGGTTTATGTCCCTTTTTCATTTTTATCATTTTTATGTCTTTTAAGGGTTTTATGATTATTTTGATTTCTAATATTTCTGTAGAGTTGTTTAGGTTTTTTATGTTTTATGCATTTTTTGAGCCTTTTTCAGTTTTATTGGTATTTTTAGGGCTTTTAGGGATTTTTAGTGGTTTTAGGGTCTTTTTTGGTTTTTTTATTTTCTTACCCTTATTTAGGATTCTAAGGTTTTTTGAGTGTTTTAGGGTTTTAATATTTTCTTATAATTTTTTAGGGTTTTTTGTATTTTATGTTTTTATTGATTTTAAGGTTTTTTTATATTTATGGTTTGTAGGGAATTTGATGGTTTTTATGGCTTTCTATGGTTTTATTTTTTTTTAATTTTCTTGAGTTTTTTAATGATTTTAAATATTTTTAGTGTTTTTAATGTTTTTAGAGGTTTAAAGGGTTTTTAGAGTTTTTAGTGATATTTTGGGTTTTTATGGGGTTTTACAGTTTTTACAGGTTTTTACTGTTTTTATCTGTTTTTAGGGATTTATGGTATTTTAGGGTGTTTTAGGTTTTTTAGATTTTTTAGGGTTTTAATATATTTTTTTTTTGATTTTACATTTTTCTTTTGGGTTTTTGGGGTTTCGGTGTAATTTATGTTTTTTTTAGGATTTTTAGATATTTTTTTTTGAAGTTTTATGTTTTTTAGGATGTTTAGTGATTTTGAAGGTTTTAGGGTTTTTAGCATATTTTTAGTATTTTTAACATTATTTAGGTTTTTTGGGCTTTGAAGTGTCTTTAGGTTTTATGGTTTACATTGGGGTTTTTAGAGTTTTTTACATTTTATTGGATTTTAAGAGTTTTTAGGATTTTATGGTTCTCTGGTTTTCTAGGTATTTAGAGGGGTTTTAGTGAATTTTGGGTTTTTTTGTTTTTTTGTTTTATAATTTTATTGATTTTTTTGTATTTTTGAGGATTTTTAGAGTTTTTAACATTTTGGGGTTTAAATAGTTTTAAGAGTTTTTGGGGGTTTTATGGTTTTCAGGGGTTTTTATGAATTTTTATGGTTTTCATGGGTTTTTAGGGATTTTAAGGTTTTTAATGTTTTTATCATTTTTAGATTTTTAGGGGTTTTAATTGTTTTTGGTTTTTTAGGTTTTCTTATAGATTCAAGCATTTTTATGTTTGTAGGATTTTTATGGATTTTTTAGAATTTATGGTTTTTAGGGTTTTTAGGGATATTAAAGGTTTCCCTAGTTTTAGGGTCCATTAGGTTTTTTAGGGTTTTTAGCATTTTTTTTAGTTTTTTACGGGTTTTAAGTGTTTTTAGGTTTTCAGGGGCTTCCAATGGGTTTTTAGTCGTTTTCTGGTTTTTTATGTTTTTGGGGTGTTTTTAAGTATTTTAGTGTATTTTTATAATTTTTATGAATTTTGAGGGGTTTTAGTGTTTTTAGCGGTTTTTTGGGTTTTTGGGTTTTCGTTTTTTTTAGTTTTTTGAGTTTTTAATATTCTTAAGAGTTTTTAATGTTTTAACGGGATTAAAGGTTTTTTTTAAATTTTGAGTGGTTCTTAAGATTTTATGGGTTTTATAGTTTTTATAGTTTTTAGTTTTTTGAGGTATTTGGGGTTTTAGGGTCTCCTAGGTTATTTTAGGGGTATTAAGTGTTTTTATGTTTTTAATTCATTTATTTGGGTTATTTATGGTTTTTACTAGTTTTTGTGTTTTTAGGAATTTTTTTGATTTTTTTGGATTTTTATATTTTATATGGATTTAGGGATTTTGAGGTGTTTTAGTGTTTTATGGCCAATTTAAGGTTTTTATGATTTTTATTATGTTTTACGATGTTAAGTGTTTTATGTGTTCTTAAATTTTATGTTTTTTATAAGGGTTTTCGTGGTTTTATTAAATTTTGTGGACATTTAGGGCTTTTGAAGATTTTTATGGCGTTTTAGGGATTTTGGGGTTTTTTATCGGTTGTACGGTTTTTTTAGAGTTTTTAGGTTTTGAAATTTTTTTGGTTTTAGATGTTTTTTATTTTTTATGGGTTTTATAGTTTTTAGTGTATTTTTAAAATTTATTGGGGTTTGAATGTTTTTTAGAGTTTTTAGTTGTTTTTTCGGTTTAATGGGTTTTTATGGTTTATAAGGTTTTTATCAGTATTTATGGGTTTTAGGGGTTTTGGTTTTTTGAGGCATTTTTAGGGTTTTTTTTTGTTTTTTTGGACTTTAAGAGTTTTTAGGTTTTTCGGTATTCTTAAGTGTTTCAATTTTTTAAGGTTACTTATATTTTTAGATAATTTTAGCAATTTTTTATGATTTTTATTTTTTTTGTGGTTTTTATGGTTTTTAGGGATTTTGGAGATTTTTAGGGTTTTTAGGATATTTATAGTTTTTCCAAGAGTTTTGGGGGTTTTAGAGTTTTTACGTTTTTATGTTTTTTATTATTTTTATAGGTTTAAAGGGAATTTAATGTTTTTAGTGGTTTTTATGGTTTTTATGGTTTTTAAGTTTTTTATTGAATTGGGTATTTTAGGTTTTTTAGGAGTTTTGTTGTTTTTAGGGTTTTCTAGGGTTTTTAGTGCTTTCAGGTTTTTGAGGGTTTTAAGTATCTTTAGGTTTTTAAGGTTTTCTAAGGGTTTTCAGGATTTTAATTGTTTTTTACATTTTTAGGGATTTTTTGGAATCTTTAGGGATTTTAAGGAGTATAATGGGTTTTATGAAACTTAAGGGTCTTTATGGTTGTTTAGGATTCATAGGGTTTTTATGGTATTACTGGGTTTTTAGGGTTTTTTTTTTGAGTTTTTAGTGTTTTTAAAGAAATTTAGATTTTTTTCATTTTTTGTGTTTCAAAGGGATTTTAGATTTTTAGAGGTTTTTAGGGTTTTTATGGGTTTTTATGTTTTTTATGGTTTTTAATGGTTTTTTATGTTTTTATGGATTATAATTTTATTTTAGGGTATTTATTTGTTTTAGATTCTTAGGGGTTTAAGTGCTTTTATGTTTGTCATGTTTTCAATGGGATTTAGGTTTTTAATGGTTTTCGGGTTTTTTACGGTTTTTTAGGATTTTTATGTTTTTTGACATTTTTATGGATTTTGAGGATGTTTTATGTTTTTAGGGTGTTAATACTTTTTAAGGTTTTTTGGGGGTTTAGGAATTTTGGTATTTTTTGGCCTTTTTTATTTTTCATAGAATTTTGGAAGATTTTTAGTGGGTTAAATGGTTTTTATTTATTCTAGTGTTTTTAGGGTTTTATGGGGTTTTATGTGTTCTTAAATGATTTTAGGGTTTTTTTACGGTTTTAATCATTTTTACATTTTTAGAGTTTTTATGTGTTTTTATGTATTTAAAGTTTTATTTGGGTTTTGATGGGTTTTTGGGTATTTTATGTTTCTAGTGATTTTCAAGGATTTTAGAATTTTTATGGTTTTTATGGTTTTTATGTTTTTGAGGGTGGATAGGGTTTTAGAGATTTTTATGGGTTTTTTGGTTTTTAGGATTTTTTTGTGTTTTTAGGGGTTTTATGTTTTTTTATAGTGTTGTTATGTTTTAGGGGTTTAAAAAGTTTTTTCAGTTTTTTGTTGTCTTTTGAATTTTTATTATTATTTTTAGTTTTTATGGGTTTTAATGTTTTCATAGTTTTTTAACTTTTTAGCGTTTTAAAGGGGTTTTATAGTTTTTAATATGATTTTAGGGTATTTATGGATTTTAGGGTGTTTTCAGGTTTTTAGGGGTTTTTATAATTTTTAGGGATTTTTACGTTTGTAGTGTTTATTACTGTTTTAATGTTTTTAAGGTTATCTTAGGGTTTTTAGGTTTTCTTATGTTTTTAAGACATTTTACCAATTTTTGGGATTTTTATGGGTTTTAACACTACTAGAATTTGAGGATTTAAGGATGGGATTTTTGTGATGAGATCCTGTCGCAAATGAGCTTTTGCGACGGGGTCTCATCACAAATAGCCTGTAGGAGAAAACATCATCACAAATAGATCTCTGATTGTATACATTATATATTCAAAAAACATTTTGCGACCTGCCCATCGCCAAAAGTATTTGTGATGGGCCCGTCCCATATAAAAATATTTTTAAAGTGTAATTTTTCCTGTCACAAATACTTATTTAAAAAATTTATATAAACTATTTCTGACGGGGTCCCATCGTAATAGGTCCCTTCGCAAATATTAAATAAAATAAAATAATTATATCTTTAATAAAATTATTATTAATGAAAAAATATTATTTATATTACTAAAATAATAAAAAAATAAAAAAATATTAAAATTCTCAATATTCACACAAAAATATAAAATATCATAAAATATTATTATTATTATTAGTAAAATAGAAAAACCTTAAAATTTATATACTAATAATAAATAATAAAATAATAAAATAATAAAAATTAAATTAAATTTTGCAATATTTGCACCAATATAAAAAACTGAAACTATAAATAGTTCATATTACAGCAAATATTGAATTCAAATGTTTTTAACATAACAAAAAATCACGGGGAGGGATAGTCTTCTGGAGGAGGTGGAGGAGCTGGAGGAGATCTGAAGAAAACTTCAGCCCTAAACTATGAGTCTGGTGGTGCATTTCCTCCATCTACTCGTGTGGCTATTGCTGCCATCAATGCATCTCCTCCTCGTGCTACTGCTGCTGATGCCATCGACACATATCCTCCTCGTACTGCTGCTGCTGACGCCTCTCTTCCAGCTGCTTCTACAAACTCTCTATAAGCTCACTCTTAGCTCATAACTTCTCATGATATTGTGAGCCATAAGATGATGCCTCTTCACGATATCCTCTCAAGAAGGACGCCAACATTGTATCAGTACCATAATAAGTCCTAGGAGTCAAATGAGAGTCGATACCAACTACTCGGCCCTTCATGAAGGAATACATGGTCTCCTGCATCCTTGACACCTCATCCAAAATGTGGGAATTAGTCTGATCAACCATCTCGGCCTGATTCTTAGCCTATTTCTGAGAGGTCACAGACTCATATAACTCCTTCAATTCCAATTCGAAATTAAAATAGTGAAAATATTATATGCAATTAACTTTTAAATAGAAAAAAATAAAACTGACCACAAACTGACGCTGGCAATTACCTCTAATCTCTCTTGTGGCTGGATCATTGTACATCCTCCGATAAATGTTGTACTCTGTAATATCAGGTTGCTTGACATCCTAAATGAATATAAAATAAAATTTTTATATTTAAAGTTATATAAAATATTTAAAAAATATACTTACCAGATGATCTCTATGTATACTAAATGTACTATTACTAGCTCGATGCGTCACCTCCTATCTCCCCCGGTTTTTCCGAAGAAATGAATATCTCCTCAGATATTCACAAACCAACCAGTGTGAAAATAATCCATCCCAAACGTGAGATAAAATGTACTCTAATCAGTTGGATCTACAGGACTCATCAAATGCTATCACTCCTGGTTTCGTAATGGTCTTCCTTCTCAAATTGTACAAAAACTAATGAAAACTATCACAATTAGACATCTCATGCCGTGTGGATAGCGTCATGCATGCTATCATCAATGGGATACCATAAACCCTACAAATAATTTATAATATCAAGTTATTAATGAAATAAATTTCAAAATAAATATTATTTATTTACGTACCATCCAATGATTGAACATATTGAGCTGCACATCAACGTGAATCTGTTCCCATGTTATCCATAACTGAGAAAAATAATTGCGCAAGATAGCACTCCATTATCCAACAGCTATATGAGGAAAAATATGAAAAAAGAATAAATAATCAAATAATTAGTATATAAATTAATTAATTAATGATAACTATAATACACAGGTTACCATACCTCTGCATGCGTGGTTCGAATCCTAGACGTGGACGTCGATCAGGGATAGGTTCAGGAATCATCATTCTCACAAGACCTCTCCCCCTCTATGTACCGCATGAACTTCTAGAATGATAAGGGTCAGATGATCACAAATCATCCTCATCCAAAGGTAGCTCAGCCTCCTACAACTCATGTAATAGATTAGGGTCCATCTGAAACACAAAACGATTTTTGTTGTAAGATAGTTGTAAATAACTAATATATATATATATATATATTAGTTATGATTATAACCATTATTTAACTTTTTCAATGTTCACCTTCATCATCATCTTCATATCTAACAGCATCAATGTCTTCATATTCCTCCTCAGTATCATCAATATCCATATTATTTTTAGTTTCACCATCTCTTTCCATTTCAAATTCATTTTTAACATCATTAAAATCATCATCACCATTGACCTTTAACTGTGGGGTTCCATCATTGATATTTATGTCTCTTTGTGAAAAATATATATTTTGAGTAGCCTTTTTGAAAATTTCAATTATTTGATCTTTATCTAAACCACATTCAGTTTGTGTAAAGTAATTTTTCTGAAATTTCATTCTTATTATCCTCCACCATTCACTAATGTCTCTTGAAGTATCACATTACTTTGCATAATAAATTTGATGCACCTATTGATCCAGTAAAAATGGTTCATTTACTGCAAGAATTCTTTTATATTTAAAATCTATGATTCCATGAGTCGGATGAACATGAAAACCTCTCTCAGTATCCAACCACTGACATTTAAACGTCATTATGTAATTCTATCCTAGATAACAGAGTTCAATAACATCATCCGTCATGCTGTAAAAGTCAACATGACTTTCTCAAAGATGCAATCCTATCAAGAAAACTCAATTGTTCATTTTTATTATGATTACTCATATGTATGTGTATGAAATCAAAAACCATTAACCATAGATGCATTATAAAATTTAACCATTTTGGATGGGGGGGTTTCTCAATATACACAGTCTCTTATCAATTTTATCAGCATGTTGAGACACCTGATTTTTTTTAAAAAACTATCAAAATAATTAATAATAAAATGAATTAATATTCTAAACCCGCAGTAATTTATGTTACCAGTTTTTGAAACGATTGAGAAAAAAAATTTGTCGGCGTTCTTCAAGAGCAGATGCTGTAATTTTTGGAAGTTGTTTCTCGATATGATTATCATTTAACCTATAAATAAAATAATTTTACATAATTTATTATAAATTATAAAATAATTGATATAATTAGTCACTATACAAATGATGTCATTTCTTCACAGTTGAGCAGAAAATATATATGAGCTATTTGATATTCATCATCAGAAAGCCATCATTCATGAACTCTATAGAAGACAATATATGGTTGATTAAAAACTGATAATTTATTGTCCATTTCATCATCAAAATTACCCTCATTCCAACCCATGTGGTTTTGTTTTTAATGATATTCTGATTCAAAATAATGGGAGCAGGAAAAAAAAGAAATTTTCTCTTGAAAATAAGCTTCATCAATAGATCCTTCAACTGATGATTTGTTACATACCTTTTTCATTAATTTTTTCATGCATCTATTGAATGGGTGCATCCATTTAAACTATACCAGACCTCCAAATTTAGATTCATGTGGAAAATGAAATATTAGATGTTCCATTGAGTCAAAGAAATCTTGTGGGAATATTTTTTCTAGTTTGCATATAATTATAACAACATATTATTCTAGTTTTCATAGTTCATCATAGTAAGTTGTCACTGCACAAATGTCCAGAAATAAATATGATATGTCTGTTATCAAATCCCAAATCATAGAATCCAACAAACATCTGAATCGAATTGGCATAAGTATTTACATTATGACATTATAATAATGACTTTTTAATCTGGTAATATGAATATTCTTAACACATCTTCTTAAATTGAAATCATTGACATCTGGAAGTCTCAAATCTTCAATCCACTGACAAAATAATATGTGTCTCTCTTTGGATAGTGTATAAGATTCTTTTGGCTTCATTAACCTCTTTGATATGACATTTTCAAATAGTTCAATTTCTAGTCACCTACAAATTTGGGAAAGCTATAGGCGTGCCTTTACATTATCTTTGGTCTTACCTAGTGTATCCAAAACTGTATGAAATAAATTATCAAAATAGTTCTTCTCAATATGCATGACATCCTATATGTGGCGGACCAACAAATCAGACCAATATGGCAGATCCCAAAAAATGCTCTGTTTTATCCAATTGTGTTCTTTCCCAAAGTCATGAATTTCTGTTGGTTTATTGTTGGACCAAATGTGATATAAGGTAATAAAAATACAACTGATTTTAACTCTGTAACTGATAATTGTTTTGCGGATTCATCTCTTTCAATTGTGCCTTTTCTAAAATGAGATTTTTTTCCTCTGAAAAGGATCATCGGTTGGAATAAACCTGCAAAGAAAGTCAAAATAGAAAAGTGTGTTTCCATTAGTGGGCATAAATGCTTTGTTGTCTTTCATACAGTAAAGAAATGATTTTGGACCATGTGTACTCCAGCTATATAACATTTCATATGCCGTGAAGTCACTTATTGTCTAGATCAATGCATCTTTTAATATGAAATTTTGTTTCGCAATAACATCATATGTATTAACACCATTACTTCACAATTAATTTAACTCATCAATAAATGGGATCAAATAAAAATCAATATTATTTATTGGATGTCCTGGGATTAATAAGGTCAAAAAGATGTAAGGCTCCTTCATCAACATCTATGGAGGTAAACTATATAGAGTTATAAATATAGGCCAGCATTAATACTAACTACCATAAGAACCAATTGGACAGAAACTATCAGTAGAAACACCCAATTGCAAGTTCTGGGATTCTAAAGTAAATCACAGAAGTAGTCGGTCAAAATTTTTCCATGAATCACAATTAGATGGATGATTCAAGATTTTACTGGTTGAAATCATGATTTTGTGCCATGACATCATTGATGATGTGTTCTATGTCATAAATAAACGACGTAACCTGGTTGTAAGGTGGAAATATCTTAACTGTTTTACAGAAATCGATCCAATCTTCCCTGGTTGATCTTCTTTATACCTCGATTGTGCACATGTGAGACAAATATCCAATGAATTGTTTTCACCAGAATATAAGATTCAATCATTTTCATATACATTAATCTTCTAATAACTAAGGCCGAGATTACAACCCAACCTCTTTCTCTCATAGTAATTTGCAGGAAACACATTTCCTTCAGGTAATAGTGTTTTAACCAAATAAAATATCTAATCAAAATAATTTCTTTTCATTGCATTATCTGATTTAATGGCCATAAATTTTTCAACCTCTTCAAATTTTTTAATATTTCAACCAGGATTTAATGAATCTTCAATATAAATTAAAAAATCATAAAATTATGATGGTGCTAACTCATGAGTTAAATTAATATTATCCTAAGTTTTAACATGTTGAATAGATAATCCTACAACATCATGTACAAAATTTTGAAACTATGATGGATCTAGAATAAAATTATTAGTATCTTATCTAGAACTTTGTTCATTGTGTTGATACCAAAAAATATAATCTGGTTGAAAACCAAAATTCAAGATATGTCCCCAAACATTTTCAAATGTGTCAAACGTTCTCAGAGAACATTTTTTACAAGGACACTTGATTCTGCCTTCTAAAACAAATTTTGGTTTTTAAGATGAAAATAATAATAAAGCTTCAACACCCGCAATATGAAAAGGATTTAAACAAGAACCGTATGGATTTATGTGCTAATTTATCCAAGCGTGATAATCTGATAATGAATTTTGTTGACTTATTTGTTCAATATTTTTATACAAAATTTAAAATCATTACAGTTTTTTGATAATTTAAAATTAGAAAAACAAAATAAAAAAAAAAGATAAATAATTAAAACTACTTCTTAATAATTACCATTAATTAAGGGCGACACAATTTCTAGTGGATTGATGGCTACTCTTTTGTCTGAAAGCTCATTTACTTGCAACTTCCTCGGACTAAAATCACATTGAAGAACCAACTCAGAGGTACTCATATCCATTCTTAAGCATATGAGAATGTATAAGTGTACCTCCGAGCAGATTCTTCATTGTGATTTTAGTATGAGAAATGTGCATATAAATAAGCCATCGGACAAACGAGCCCCTTTTCTTTGATGAATTGACTTCCAGTAACTATCATCATCTGAAAACATTATGAAAAATATGATCCTACGAATGCATATCCAAACTCATGCGTACGATATTAGATATGCATATGTAGAAGCATAGTTTTTAAAATGTTTTGAGTCTGTGATAGTTTAAAGTATAAGGGTCATTAAGAAAAAGGAGTGATGCCAATCCACTAGAAATTGTGGCAAGTTACTAAAATTTATTAAAATTTATTAAAATTTATTACAATTGGTTTTATTCCTATTTATTCTTATTTATTCCTATTTATTACTAATTATTATTTATTACTAATTATTACAATTTATTTTTAAATATTACTTACTATTAGTAATTATTACTTATTATTACTATTTATTACTAATTATTTCTAATTATTACTATTTATTTCAGTTTATTAATAATTATTACTAATTATTACTAATTATTACTAATTGTTACTAATTATTACAAATTATTACTAATTGTTACTAATTATTATTAATTGTTCCAAATTATTCATCTTTATTCATAATTATTCCTAATTATTTCTATTTATTTCTAATTATTGATATGAATTGCTAATTATTCATATATATTGCAAATCATTCCTATTTATTGCTAATTATTCCTAATTATTTCAATTTATTCTTAATTATTGCTATTTTTTCCTATTTTTTCCTATTTATTCTTATTTATTCCTATTTATTTCTATTTATTTCTATTTGTTCATATTAGTCCTATTTATTCCTATCTTTAGTCCTATTTATTACTAATTGATACTAATTAATACTAATTATTAATAATTATTACTATTTATTACTATTTATTTCTATTTGTTACTATTTATTACTATTTATTACTAATCTTTATATATACTAAAAATGATTTTCCCTGCCACATGTCTCTCCAACATCAACTCACTCTACTATTTTGTAACCTTATACCCTAATTCTGTCACCTTAACCACTCTCCCCATCGCGACATTCCTCTGCGATTTCTACAGTTTCAAAACCTATGCATCAGGATTCTCGGACTCCGACTCCACTGCCTCTAGCTCTTCTATGAACTACTCCTCTGCCAACGGCAGCTCTTCATCTAGTTGCTCGGCCTCCATCTATTATGTCTCATATTCCTCTCCTTTGGCTACTCCATACACGACACCCTTCTAATTCTTCTTGTTTTTTTTCCTCTGACTTATTCATCTATGGGTGTTCTGCCTATTACTCCTCACACCATGCATCATCTAGCTCCAACTGCTCCCACCGCGTATCCTCTGCCTTCTTCTCCTCCATGTCTGAAACCCCCTCATTCATCTTCTCCTTATCCTGAACAAATTCTATATGGTTTGGGAAATATGGATGTTCTACCACAAATTTCATTCTTCTTGTACGCTTTCTTCAGTCATGATTCAAAAAACTAAAAATTTTATTTACATCATCTAAAATTTCTTAGTATCAATTGATATTTTCATTGTTTCTCATATCTTATTTCGTATTCAGTTTCTCTTTGCCTATAGTTTATTTCAATAAACACCACTGTTTATAGCTAAAACTTTTTTGATTAAATGCATTTGCATCACATCTGTTCACATATGTTCTGTACGAGATGCATTCGGGTGATGTTTACATATGTTCTGTACAATTTGGACCAGTTTCCAATATAAAGAGCATAGTTTATTTGACCATCATAGGTATGGTTTTTTTCATTGACTCTTTCTAATTCATTTATTGATATAATAAAATCCTATTATTTTATTTCTTCTTGATTTATATCTGGGAATGGGTTGAGCAAGTAGTTATTTCCAGGAATGATGGTGCCTAATACATATTGTTTTAAATGGCTGTATTAGTTCATAGATTTCTATATGAAATCATAGTGGTTGTAGGCTATGATTTTTTTGGGAATTCCATATTCTTGATATAATGATCTTCTATACCATCTTCAATATGTATTTACAGATATGTTTTTCATATCTAATTATTTTTAAATGTGGTAACTGTCTTTTAGATCCCATATGGGATAAGAGTATATTCATACAGGATATGATGATATGAAGGTGGGTAGATCGGGGCCCATCATCAATCATATTGGAGTAATTATAATGCATGTGGGAGGTAAGGCTATTTCCATAGATCATGTCACAATTATATATTCTTTTCCACTTAGAGGTGGACCATTTTCAGGATGCTTTCCTATATGTATTATGTGTATAAATAAATCTAACATGTCCTGTATGGATTTTTATTGTTATATTTCATTAGTACTTACCCTTTTTTAAACATTATCTTTATAATTTGTTTCAATTGTTATCTATATGAGTTCCTGACTATGTTGGATGATATTGAGGTTGTAGATTTCGTAAAAAGTTATAATGACATTATCTGGTATTCTTTCTACTCTCTTTAATGTATTCATATTTGTAGTCCACTTTTATTGCTATATTTTGTACCACTAATTAAATCATTCAATTTTTTCAATATAGTCTATTAATGAGGGGTTTCGAACCTACATGAAATGTTAAATGGTTTACTATAAAATGATTTTTGAGAAATACCACATCATGGAACATAAAAGTAGGGACATATTTTTTAATCCCAGTAATTTTTTTAATGAAAATGGCTAGCCCTTACAATCTAGGCCATCTATTTCATTCTATTATCTGGTATTTATTCACCAATTAACTCTTTGATTCACGTTCTTCCAAATTCAATATTATTCCCGATCTATGATTTTATTATACATTGAATGATAATTAAAACGATGTTGAATGACTTTACATGTCTACTATGATTCAGGTATAATTATCACCATCAGCCTTCCTTTCACTGTGATGGCATCCTTGATTCAAGGTAATTGTTTCTTACTATTATTTCTATTTCCATTTTCAAAATGTTTCATTTATTTTTTTTTGTTAGACACCAATTTTTTTGATACATTATTCTGTTGTGTCTTCTAAGAATGCAGTGTTTCATGTACATTTTGAAATTTATAATTGTTTCAATTGTTGTCTGTTTTCTTTTTATATAGTACAATCTCTAAGGGAGATATGATTTGGTCAAATTTGACAAGATGCCAATGCAAGCAGGTTTAGACATTCACCTTAGAACCCGGATAAAGTCTACACGCATTGGAATTTTGGATAATATTGGAATTTTTTGTATGTACAAGATATACATGTGTTTGAATTAAAGAACTTTGACTATTTATAATTCTTTACAATGTATTGGGGTTTCCTTGTTTGGCTTGAATATGTTATAGGGATCAATTTTAGAACTGATATTGGTCCTCACTGATTAATTTTCTGCAATGAAGGTGGGATTTCATAAATTTATTGAGAAAATATTGAATATGATGAAAGAAGAAGGATTATTACAATCCCAAGGTGGACCTATAATATTATCTCAGGGTGTTTCATTCTAGGCAATTAGCTTCTTTAATTTTGATTTTTTTTAAAAATTTCATCTTTACTTTCTATAAAATAAATTCTAAAAGTGTTTAGTATGTAAAATATATTTTCGTGTTTGAAGAAACCTTGCCTATATGTTCATCCCAGAATCGGTCCTTATGTCCATTCCATGTGGAATTTCAGGTAATTATGAAGGTTTTTATTATGTTGTGTTTCATTTCAATAACTTTTATTGTTTTTTTAATCAACTAAACATACTAAATATTGGTGACTTCTTCACACATGTCACCCAACTATGTACATTAACCATGGAAGTATTTTTTTCATTCTAAGTATATATATGTTTCACATCTATATACCTATTAACTGCTTTCAAAATAGACAAAAATATTAATTATATTTACGTATTACTAAAAAATACACATAATGATGTATCCAATATCATTGTTTAGCACTTCCGCATGAATAAGATGACTCTTTCTTATGATTTCTTTTTCAATCAACCTATTAACCATTGATCTTCTGTTTATGTGTACATATAGTCATTGATTTGTATAAATTTTTCTCTATTGATTTAAATACAAGACCATAGACATCATAATTAGGGGTGGAAAATATAACTATCATCATGTTTCATTTTGTAGATATTCCATGATTCCATTTGGATATTCCATGACTTCTCTATTTTCCTTGTTTTCCACATTGGCATCCACTGGACATTTACTAGAATATAGTTAGATTTACCAAGGATATTTTAGTTAAGTCTATTTTAAGTCTATAAAAGAACTACTTTTGTGCCAACATGGTGAATTGAAGCAAACACCAACTTATGTTAACAAACACGTTGCATGCAATGAAACAAAGCCTCATGTAAATCTCAACCAATTTTCTATCATAGTGGCTATGTGAGGTTGTCGAGTTAGAATGATTTATAAGAACTACACACCAGCTAACCAACTGTTCCCATTGAGTGGGGTTCTTTTTTTGTATTGAAGCTGAATGAACCAAAATGGAAATTGGAGGATGAAGAATGGGTGGAGGTGAAAATTACTCCAGGTTCCCCCTCTGTTCTCTAACCCAATACCCAAGTTGACACTAATCCAAATAATATGTGTCTGTATAGTACCCCTTCTTATCCCTTATATATCCATTATCCTCTAGCTCTATCTTCCTAAACCTTTTCCAGTTTGATGTAGACAGGGTGCAACAACTAATGAAAAATTGGTTGAGCCTTCTTACTCCCTGAAAAAAATACATGATATCTTATTTACTATTGTTCTTTTAATACGCCCTCAATCCCTACTCTATGTTACTCAGTTTTTTATTGGATAACATTATCATTTTCTATCTTCATTTATGTGAAAATTACATCATGAAAAATCCCTCTAGAATTTGGAAAACATTGGTTGCAGGTTAAAAGATGAGCTTTATAGCTGATTAATAAATTAATTTATATAACTAAGACACTATGAAGGGAATCTGTTCTTTATGGAAATAATTACATTTATTTAATCAGATTACTACCTTATCCTATTATATAATAAACCTTTTCTGTACATTTGTTGCACCAAAAATATTTTGCAAATTACATAAAATAAAAGTATAAAACATAGAAATTATCTAGAATAAAATTTTTAGTGACAAGAAACTGTCAATCATAGCTTTTAGAATTGTAGTTATCATATTCATTTCCAAATATTTCTATCTTATTACCTTTTATTTCACCTCTCTTTATATATATTATTGGTCCATGAATTTTTGGGTTTTTATTGGATTAATGATTATAATTTATCCACATCTTCAATATATGCATTTAGATATGATGTAGTACTATTTTCTTGTTTATTATCTATGTAGAAAACCTGTAGAAAACAATGATGTTTTATGATGCAGTTTAACTTGATGCTTTATAATATGCTTTCAAACCATGAAATGTTAAACCAACAGCAAAGACTCCGGTTGATACTAACCCAAATAATTGGTGCCTGTATAGCACCCCTTCTTATCCGATAAATATATTGATTTTCCTCAAGCCCTATCTTCCAATACCTTTTCTAGTTTGACGGACATAGGGTTCAACAACTGATGCAAAATTGGTTTGATCCTTATTACTCCCTGAAAAAAAAACATGCTATGTTTTTTACTATTGTTCTTTTAATACACCCTCAATCCCTTCTCTATGGTACCCTGTTTTTTATTGGCTAACATTATCATTTTCTCTCTCAGTTTATGTGAAACTTACATCAAGAAAAATCATGCTATAATTTGGAAAACATTATATTTATTATTGGTTCGTGTTTTTTTGGTTTTTTATTGGATTAATGATTATAATTTATTTACCATTACAATATATGCATTCAGATATGATGTAATACTATTTGATTCTTTATTATCTATGCAGAAAAAATTAATAAAAACAATGAAGTTTTATGATGCAGTTCTACATGAGGCTTTATAATATTCTTTCAAACCAAATCTAGATACTATCGAACTAGGTAAGTCTATCCACCCACTCTCTGTAAAAGGTTCCAAGGGACCAAATTTTATTTTCTCTTAGTAATATTGACAAACTAGATGATGTCACATTCAAACCACTTTCTAACATAGGAATAGTTAACTACAAATATAGCATCAATATGATTACATATGGTGTCACTTTCACATTCAGTCTCATGCATAGTTAACTAGATGGTTCCAATTTCAAATATAGCTTCAATATTATTTCATATCATCATTGAATGCTTACAGGTGAAGAGCAGGTGATGGCCCTATGAATTTTTAAGAAATAAAGAGCAGATAGATGCAAGCGGTAAACATCACAGCTGGCCAATGATTTAATTTTCAATGTTTATACTAAAGTTAGATACATTGTAATTAATCCACTAATATGAATGTCTTTAGGTTGACATAACAGAATATTTCTAGAAACATGATTTTTTCCAATGTCGCGTTAAATGAAGAGGTTCCATGTACCATTGCTTTCATAATGGTATATTTCACTAATTTAATGCTCTTGGGACTTTGGTATCTTTCTGAACATGGTTGAGTCCTTATAAAAAATTATAGTGTTTTCCACAGCATCATGTGAGCTTTTGTAGGAGAAGACACCAACGATTCTGGTACTCACTAATCTCCAAAAGGGAGACAGTGTCGGTACAGAAAGGACGAGGATTCTTCACAACACCGATTTCCATAGAAGACTTCCTGGTAGCCTTTGTGGTGATCTACTTCCTAGGTGCCTTCTCGCCCGTGGACTTACAGTTTTCTTTATACGATCCCTATTATGTTTGATTATTGAGACAACTTGTCTTTGAACCAATAAAAAATTGATGAATATTGTGTTCAGATATATTTAAAAAGGTATAATAAATATTGAATTAATTTCAATTTGAACAATTCATGAATATTTCATAACTTTTGGATTTAAGGTAATTTTGTTATTTTGTTAGATTTTTTTGAATGGGGTATCAAACTTGTGAATAGTTGGTTTAATTTTATTTTTTTCCCAGTCAGTCAGTATTTCTATCACATCTATTTCTTCATGAACTGTGTATATTTATGTTGAATCATTCAAGGTTGGTTTGATGTAGGAAATGATGGTTCTAGTGGAGGAAGAGAATGATGCAATTGTTCCAAGGCACTTTGGATTTCTATAAACATCATACAAAATCCAGTTGTTGGATCTAGAACATCTTATTACAGTAGATAGTAATCAATATGTAACATTAAATCCTCATTTTATTAACTTATGATCCCAGTCATTCTGTCTTTCTATTACATATATTTCATCATTATGTATTTCATTTACAACGCTGCTCATTATGTAACTTTTTTCCTCAAAATCTGTTACCAATACTCCTACAGTCTAGGTTCTACACTTTTTCGCACCTGTATGGGAACACCAACTCAGTCCACTCAGGTATTAATTATTTTTATTCTTTTTCTCTTATTATCATTAAATCATTGGAATGGACATTTAATATTTTTAGGCATGTGTATGTTAAGTTATTTTAGAGTTTGAGAATGTTATATGGCTATAAAGTGTGATGCATTTCAGGAGTACATAATTGCAGGTGATCTGACGAACAGAGGAGGTTCTGTGATTTTTGAGGTATTGGAATTTCACATCCGTAACCCGTATGTGTTTAATGAAATATTGTTCTGTGAGTTTATTTTGTTTCAACTATTAACATATAGGAAATTAGAAGGAGAATCCTTAAATGTTTAGTTATTGGGATCCCCAACAACATCGAAAAAGATATTTTGGTACCCTATTACAACATATTTTATTGCATCTTATTACATCAGGTTTTTTCCTTTCCAATCAATTTCATTTATAATTTATGATAAATGTAATTATTTTTCTTTTCGTTTCATTATTATCTATCACTGAAGTTTTAATTTTAAAATATTATAGTTCCAATTCACAAGAAGTGTGAAAATGTGACTGACATTTTCAACTAAAATAGAAAGCTAATACTTCATGTTGACTTTTTTTTAATTTTTATGATTTTTTTCTAATTAGATGTTTACTGTTACAAGTTTATTACAGAATAACTATGATAGATCCACTGACATGAGCATTTTTTTCATCATATGCAAACATTCTATCATGTACTTATTCCGGGAATGGGGTAGGATGATGTAGCATTCTGGTGAATTTGTGTTATTTGCTAGCTTAATTTTTTTTCTTTTGTTTGATACATGTTGTATGTTACTCTAAGATTTCTATCTAAATAAAATATTTCCTATTGTACCGTCTTTTCGATTATGTGTACCAGTCATTTTTTGTTTTAAACATTTCTAATATTAATATGAATTATAATGTTTCAATACAGGAATACAATTATTGATAACATGAATTTTTTTATAGTGTCATGTGAATGCACGGGCGGGGTAATAGTTATTACTAGTTATTACAATTTATTACTTTTTATTATTATTTATTATTAATTATTACTAACTATTTTTTACTAAGTATTACTAATTATTACTAATTATTACTAATTATTACTAATTATTACTATTTATTACTATTTATTACTATTTATTACTATTTATTACTATTTATTACTATTTATTACAAATTATGACTACATATAAGTATTTATTACTATTCATTACTATTTTTTACTAGTTATTACTATTTATTAATATGTATTACTATTTATTACTAATTATTACTAATTATTACTAATTGTTACTAATTATTACTAATTATTACTAATTATCACTAATTATTACTATTTATTACTATTTATTATCATTTATTACCATTTATTACTATTTATTAAAATTTATTACTATTTATTACTATTTATTACTGATTATTACTAATTATTACTAATTATTACTAATTATTACTAATTATTACTAATTATTACTAATTATTACTATTTATTACTAATTATTACTAATAATACTGTTTAGTACTATTTATTACTATTTATTACCAATTATTACTAATTATTACTAATTATTACTAATTATTTCTAATTATTAGAAATTATTACTATTTATTACTATTTATTAATAATTATTACTAATTATTACTAATTATTTCTATTTATTACTAATTATTAGTATTTATTACTAATTATAATTATTTATTTCTAATTATTACTATTTAATACTCATTTTTACTATTTATTACTAATTGTAAAAATTTATTACTAATTGTAAAGATTTATTACTATTTTCTCCTAATTATTACTATTTTCCTAATTATTACTATTTTTTCCAAATTATTAGTATTTACCGCTAATTATTACTATTTACCTCTAAATATTACTAATTACCCCTAATTATTACAATTTAGCATTAGTTACTATTAATTACTAAAAATTATAGTAACTAATTACTAATTAACACTAATTATTTATATACATTACTAATTATCATTAATAACTATTAATTACGACTAATTACTAAGAATTAGTACTTATAATTTCCATTTAATATTACAGATAGTACTTATAATTTCCATTTAATATTACAGATAAATACTGATGAAAAAACAATTTAAATCTAATTTAATTACTACTAATAAAAAATAATTAAAATCAATTTAAAAAATGAAATAAACACAAAATTAAATAAAACATAACTACCTTTAAATGTGATCTCCTATAGGTGTAGACAGTTTCACAAATTCTTCGTAAAAAACTAACTCAGAAAAATTTTCACTCTAAAATTAGAGTTTAGAGTGAGAGAGAAAGTAGGAATTGAGGGGAAGGATGAAAAAACTAATGGAGGGTATATATAGGTTAGATTAGTTATGACGATACTATTTGTAATGGGTATAACATCACAAATACCTTCTGCCGCATCAATGTTTCTCAGGGGTTAAAATGGTATTTATGATGGGACCAATCACAAATAGTTTCCTGCTGACATGCTGTTTGTGACGAGACAACATCTCATCACAAATAGAATTTACTGCTGTCTGGTATTTGTGACGGGTCCCGTCGTAAATACCCTCTGGCCGATTCACTATTTGTGATGGGGAAATTTCCCCATTGCAAATACTATTTATCACCTCCCAGTATTTGTGATGGGGGTTGAATCCCCATCACAAATACACTTCCCATGGTTTTGCGTGAAAACTGCGCCTAACTTTTTTTGATGGGACCCCCTGTCCAATCACAAATAACCTCTTCGACAGACTATTTGCGGTGAGATTTATTCCCGTCTTAAATAGTCCATCGCAAAAAGATGATTTTCCCATATTGTAAGGATTTTTAGGGACTTTAATGGGTTTTTATGGTTTTGAAGGATTTTATGGTTTTGAAGGATTTTATGGTTTGGGGGATTTTTAAAGTTTTTGATGGGTTTTTATATTTTTATGGGGTATTAATTTTTTTAAGGGTTTTAGAGATTTAGGAGTTTTAGGTTTGTTTAATGCTCTTAGTTTTTTTGGATTTTTAGGGGTTTAACCATTTATTCACTTTTAAGGGTTTCATAGGGGTTTCCATGGGTTTTATGGGGTATTATGGTTTTTTGTGGGTATTTTTTAGTTTTACCGGGCATTTAAAGTTTTTAATGTTTTTTTAACATTTTTAGGGGTTTAAAGAGTTTTATATTTTTTTAGTGGGTTTTATAGTCTTAATGGGTTTTAGGGAAAAAAAGGAGCAAGATCAGGCTATTCGTGAACCTCCAAAATTTATTAGAAAAAAGAAACCGCGAACAAACAATGAAGGGGTGGAGTCAGTCGAATCAGACCAAAAAACCCTGGACACCCCAAGAAACCCAAACCCCCCCCCCCAAACCCAAAAAGTAGGCAAAGAACCAAACACTGCTGCTATGCAACCTCAAATTCAGCATCTCCCAACCAAAGAAAAACCAACATCCCGCAGCATGATATCAAGCATCCAAATCCTCCTTGTTAAGAAGATCCACTGCCAACCACACATAACCATCAGTTCTAAAAACATTAACATCTACCTCATCACATAACAACCAAGCAATAATCAGCATCAAGCACATCAGTTTCCAAAAACCAGTATCTCCTTCAACAGTTCCCAGCCAAGCAAAAGCCATCTCCCAACAACCCAAATTCCAGCAACCATCACCTACTAGCCATTCAGCTTCCAACATTTCACACCCAACAAAACTTCCAATAACACAGAACCACCACCCCACACACCTATAGCCATTCCACAACACACATAACTCCCTGTTCCGCCCCAGATCCGAAATACCCCTCCAAAGACCCAGTAATCACACAACATTACCAGACATTGCCCTGCACCTCGCATCAAATCCATCAGCCAACACCAGTAGCGACTCACAACCAATCCAACCACAATTAGAAATGTATCCCAAGAGCCAACTCAAAAACAAGATCTAACCAAGACCTTTATCAAGATACACGAGACCCAATAAACAATTTTGGAACCTCTAAAAACCACATAACAACATATAAACTAGTTCGTAGCACAACTCAACCCAACCTGTACCAAAAACATGAAATGAAGACGAAGCTAAGGAACCAGAAATAAAAACCAGAATCTTTAGCATAAATCTCTGACTAATAGATCTGAGAGCCCGCACCACAGGACTATGTACGTCACCAACAAGCCGACGCAACGCCCTCTGAATCCTCCATAATCTGTCATGAAGCCAGAAGAACCACCATATCTCTCCAGAGCTCATATCTTCTAGCAAAATTGAGGTTTTCATCACCGATGACTGAGAGTGCCAGTTCATCATGCCACACTTCCACTGAAACCAGTCTCTATAGAAACTAGTCCACAAGAAGCAATTTAAAACACTGTCCCTTAAGAAAAGTAGCCACCGGAGAAGCGCATACCACATGAATCCCCAATCCTAGCCACCACGGATGAAGAACCACGCCTCGACCAAATCGTGGTGCTCACTCCAAGGGAGAGAGACCAAGAGGGAAGTAGTCAAAGAGAAGCTGAAGATCGACTATGTGAAGCCGCCATGGGGGATTCTTAGAGGAATACATCGAGAGCACAACACTGAGTGAGAGACTCCAGGAGAGAGAGTTGTCATTTTCTTCTTAAAATTTCAAAATTACACTGCCTTTTCAAGCCCAAGGGGTTATAAGATAAAGGTGGGCCGTCACCCACCACCGAGCGACTTTATGTACTCCCCCAGCCGCAAGCCCA
Organism: Viscum album; assembly: GCA_963277665.1. NCBI lineage: Eukaryota > Viridiplantae > Streptophyta > Magnoliopsida > Santalales > Viscaceae > Viscum > Viscum album. The sequence continues at coordinate 230,417,595 of OY728157.1, read as the reverse complement.
GGTGTAACGACACTCAGGCTTTCAGGCCAGTTCCACACGGGGTATAATGGCCCACTAGAGCCGATAATGGAAAATATTATTTGTTTTATAAGGTGTCTTAGGTTTTTTATGCTTTTAGATATTTTTATGGTTATTAAATTTATTTTATGAATTTTGGGGTTTTTTTATTTTTTGGGGGTTTAAAGGTTTTATGGGGTTTTTTTGGATTAAAATGGGTTTTTTTTAGTTTTTTAGGGTTTTTATATGTTTTTAGATGTGTTTAATTTTCTTTAGAGTTTTTGGGGTTTTTATACTTTTTAGTAAGTTTTTTGGGCTTTTAAAGGATTTATGGGTTTTATGTTTTTTGGGGTTTTTATGGTTTTTATGGTATTTTAGGGTTTATATAATTTTTTAGGTTTTGGAGGATTTAATTGATTTTTAGGATTTTGAGGATTTCATAAGGTTTTTAGGGTTTTTTATGTTTTAGGGGTTATTTATGGATTTTATGGATTTTTATGGTCTTTATGGATTTTTTGGATTTTCATGTTATTTAGGGTTTCTTAGGGTTTTAAGGTTTCAATGTGTTTTATGGGTTTTTTTTGTTTTTTTGGTGTATTAGGGTTTTTAATTTTTTTAATGTATTTAGGGGTTTAAAAGGTTTTAGTATTTTTAGTGGGTTTAAGGGTTTTATGAGGTTTAGGTGTTTTGTGGTTTTTAGGTGTTTTATAGTTTTGGTGGGATTCAATGTCATTATAGGACTATTAGGGGTTTTAGTGTTTTTAGGGATTTAGGGGATTTATGTGTTTTTTGGTTTTTATGGTTTTCATAGTTTTTTTAACATTTTTATAGATTTTTATCCATTTTTTAAGATCTTTATGGTTTTTAGGTTTTTCAAGTTTTTTATATTTTTTTTTAAAATTATCTGTTCAAAGGGTTTTTAGAGTTTTTAGTGGTTTTAGGGGTTTTAAAGAATTTTATGATATCCAGGGGTTTATGGTTTTTTGGGTTTTTAGGGTGTTTTGGGATTTTTAGGGATTTTAACAATTTTTATGTTTATAGGGGTTTTAAGTGTTTAAATATTTTAGGGTTTTCATAGGTATTTTCAGGATTTTATTGTTTTTACATTTTAAGGATTTTTAGGGTTTTTTTGGTTTTTTTAGTTTCTAGGGTTTTTAGGGTTTGTATAGTTTTTTAGTGTTTTAGGGTTTTTAGTTTTTAGGGTTTAGAGTGTTTTTAAAAAAATTTAATGTTGTAAGTGGTTTAAAGGGTTTTGAAATATTTTAGTGGGTTTTTAGGGGTTTTGTGGGTTTTTAGGTTTTTTAAATTTTTAGGATTTTTTAAGGTTTTTAGGGGGTTTTAGAGTTTTTAGGTTCATTTTAGGGTTTTTATGGGTTTTAGAATTTTTTAGGTTTTTAGTGGTTTTAAGTGTTTTTAGGTTTTTAATGTTTTCAGGGTTTCTAGTGTTTTAACATTTTAGTGATTTTTATTTCTTTTTTATGATTCTTTGGTCTTATTTTAATGGATTTTGAGGGGTTTAGGGTGGTTTTAGGATTTTCGAGTTTTTTTCTTATTTAGGTTTTTAGGGTATTTAGATGTTTTTGGGTTTTATGGTTTTATTAGGTTTTCTCAGGGTTTTAGGTTTCTTTAGATTTTTAGATATTTTTAGGAATTTTTAGGGATTTTTTTGGATTAGTATAATTTTTAAAGGTTTTAGAGATTTTTAGGGGTTTAGTTTTGTTATGGGTTTTTTGTTTTTTTTTTTTTATGGTTTTTTGATATTTTTACGGTTTTACCTTTTTTTAGAGTTTTTTATCATTATACAGGATTAAAGTGTTTTTATAGTGTTTTGTGGTTATTTAGGATTTTTATGGGGTCTTAAGGTTTTTATGTTTTTAGCGGCTATTATGGTTTTTATGGTTTTTGTATTTTTTATTATTTTTAACATTTATAAGGGTTTTAAGTGGTTTTTTAATTTTTATGATTGGTTTTAGGGGTTTTTATGGTGTTTTATGTTTAAGGGGATTTTTTGGGAATTCTAGGATTTTTTTGGATTATATGGGGTTTTTTGGATTTTCAAGGTTTTATGGCTATTATGGTTTTAGTGAATTAATGGTTTGGGGGAGGGGGGTTGGGGTTTCTAAGGTTATTATGGGTTTTTATGAATTTTGGGGGGGTTTTAGGGTCTCTTAGTATTTTTAGGATTTTTTAATTTTATAGGGGTTTAAGTGTTTATAGTGTTTTAAGGTTTTTATGGTTTTCTTATAGTTTTTCATGGTTTAGGTTTTTTTATATTTTATGTATTTTTAGGAATTTTGTTTGATTTTTTTATTATTTTAAGTGTTTTTATGGATTGTAAGGTTTTTTAGGGTTTTTTTACATTTCTTATGGTTTTCAGAGTTTTAATCATTTTTAGGATTATTAGATATTGTAAATACATGTTTTTAGGGATTTTTTGAGTTTTTGGACGGTTTTGGGTTTTGAGGGTATTTATTTTTTCTTAGGTTTTTTGTCTTTTCTTAAGGGTTATTAAACGTTTTTTTGGGTTTCTCTGTTTTCAAGATATTCTAGGATTTTTAGGATTTTTTTTGTTTTTTTATTTTTAGGGATTTTGAGTGGTTTTCAGGGTTTTCAGGGTTTTTCAGTTTTTTGGGTTTTTTTCAGTTTTAGGTATTTGGGGTTTTTAATTGTTTTTTGGTTATTATGGTACTCTGAGAGTTTTTCTCGTTTTATATTTTTTAACATATTTAGGGATTTTGGGGATTTTTCAAAATTTTATGGTTTTAATGGGTTTCTGGTGTTTTAGGGACTTTTTAGTTTTTATAGGTTTCTAATTTTTTTTAATTTATTTAATATTTCTATGGATTAAAAGGGTATTTAGAGTCTTTAGTGTTTTTTGATGGGTTTTAGTTGTTTTTTATATTTTTAGAGGTTTTAGGGTTTAATGGGTTTTAGGGTTTCTAGGGTGTTTTAGGGTTTTTAGGGTTTTTGTGTTGTCTAAATTTTTTAGGGTTTTCAAATATTTTTATGTTTTTAATTTTTTTAGTGGTTTTTATGCTTTTAGTATTTTTATGTTATTTGGGATATTAATGATTGTTAGGATTTTTATGGTTTTTAATGATTTTGAGGGTCTTTATGATTTTGGAATTTTTTGTGGCTTTAGGAGTTGTACATGTTTTTATATTCTTAAATTTTTATTAGGATTTTTAGAGTTTCTTGGAGTTTTTTAAAATTTTAATTATTTTTATGAATTTTTAATATTCTAATGTATTAGTAAAGTTTCAGGTTTTTAGGGTTTTTTGGATTTTTTGAATTTTAGGGGATCTTTTTTAATTTTTTTATCTTTTTAGGGGTTTAAAGGGGTTTTTATGTTTTTTTTTTGTGTTTTTTGGGTTATTGGGGGATTGGGGGTTTTAAAGGTTTGTAAGGGTTGATGGTTTGAAGGGTTTTTTTTTGGTTTTTTGGATCTTTTTAGGAATTTTATCATTTTTAGGGTATTAAGTGTTTTAGGTATTTATGGTTTTCTTAGTTTTTTTCATTGTTTAAAGGGTTTTTTAAATTTTTAGGGATTTTTGGGATTTTATATGATTTTAATTGTTTTTAGGGATTTTTGGGATTTTGAGGGGAATCATGATTAGTAGGGGTTTAGTGTTTTTAGCATTTTCTAGTTTTTTTAGTGGTTTTAAGTGTTTTTCGTTTTTTATGGTTTCCATAGGGTTTCTATGGAAAATAGTAAATTTATATGTTTTGAGGGATTTTATTGATTTTTAGGATTTTTATGTGTTTTTAGGTTTTTTATCCATTTGTGGGGTTCTAGGGTTTTGAGGGTTTTTATGGTTTTTATGGTATTTAGTGTTTTTTGGGATTTTTTGGTTTCTTTGATTTTTTTGGGGTTTTATAGGTTTTTGTTTTTTTAATGTTTCTAGGGGTTTTAGATATTCTGGTTGTTATTTTAGGTTTTTAGGGTATTTATGGTTTATAGGGTTTTTATGGGTTTTAATTATTTTTTGGGTTTTTGGGTCTTTTAGGTTTTTTAGGATTTTTAGTGTTTCCTATGATTTTAGAAGATTTAAGTGTTTTCATGTTTTTATGCTATTATTAGGGGTTTTAGGGGTTTTAGGGGGGGTTACATTTTATGGGTATTAGGTATTTTCTATTATTTTTATGGGATTTAAGTTTTTTAGTGGTTTTAGGGTTTTTAGAGTTTTTTTTTGTGTTTTTACGGTTTGTTATATTTTTTTGGATTTTAGGGGTTTTAAGCATTTTATGGTTTTAAATATTTCTTAGGTAATTTAGGGGTTTTAAGGTTTTTTAATATTTATAATTTTGAGGTATTTTTAGGTTCTTTATAGTTTTTAGGGTTTTAGGGATTTTGTGGGTTTTTAGGAATTTCTCTGTGGTTTTTTGGATTTTTGGATTTATTAAGGTTTTTTCATGGTTTTTAGGATTTTAAATGTCTTTAGTGTTTTTTTAAAATTTTAGAGGATGAAATTTTTTTAGTGTTTTAGTGGTTTTTATAGATTTCGTAGGTTTTTAAGCATTTTTAATGATTTTTGGGTTTTTTTGTTTTTAGGGATTTTTGGTTCTTTTTAGGGTTTTAAGTTTTTTAGTATTTTTTTTCTTTTTTATTGGTTGTATGTATTTTTATGTTTTTTTGATTTTCTATGGGGTTTCAGGATTTTTGTATTTTTAAGGATTTTAAGGTTTTTCAGGATTAAATGTGTTTTTAGTTCTTTAGGGATTTTGAGGGATTTTAGGGTTTTTAGGGTTTCTAATGGTTTTTAACATTTTATAGTTTTTTAGGGATTCTTTAGTTTTGAACAGTTTTGATAGGGATGTTCAAGGATTTTTTTTGGGTTTTTTACATTTTTAGGGATTTTTATGTCTTTTTAGGTTTTTATTTTTTAGGAATTTTTTGAATTTTTAGGGTTTTTATAATATTTTAGGTTTTTATGGGTTTTCGGGTTTTAGGGGATTATTGAGTTTTTTAGGAGTTTTATGGGTTTATTTATTTTTTAACATTTTTAAGGGTTTAAATAATTTTTAGTGTTTTGAGTGGGTTTTAGAGTTTTTATGGGGTTTTTGGGTTTTTTTATGGTTTTTAGGGGTTTATTATTTTAGGGATTTTGGGGATTTTGGGATATTTTAGGGTTTTTTTAGGGTTTTACCATTTTATGGGTTTTAGGGGTTTTATGCGTTTTAGGTTTTTATGGATCTTAGGGGATCTCTTTGATTTCAGGTTTTTTTTATGTTTTTATTGTTTTGTATGGATCATAGAATTTTTTATGGTTTTATATGTTTTTAGGGATTTTTAGGCTATTTAGTGTTTTTAGTTTCTTCATGGGTTTTATGTGTTTCTAGGTTTAAGGTCTCATTAGGGATTTTTTTTGTGTTTTCCATTTTTAAGAATTTTGAAGGATTTTTTATTTGATTTTTATGGGTTTTTAGTGTTTTTATGTATGTTTTGGGATTTTTTGGGATTTTAGGTTTTTAATGGTTTTAATGGTTTTTTTCATGATTTTTATTATTTTTTATATTTTTTGACATTTATAAGGGTTAAAAAGGGTTTTATATTTTTTTGGGGGGTTTTAGAATTTATATGGGATTTGGTGTTTTTTATATTTTTTTGTTGGTCTTATGGTTTTTAAGGGTTAAATGATTTTTTGAACTTTTACGGTATTTAGGTATTCACATTTTTTAGAATTTTTGGGGTTTTACGTTTTTTTTGTTTTTAAGATTTTTTTACAAATTTCCTGGGTTTATGGTTTTTATGTTTTTAGGTATTTTTAGATATTTTTTAGGTTTTTATGTTTTTAAGGTATTTCAGGATTTTGGAGTGTTTTAGTGGTTTTTAGGGATTTTAAGATTATTTTAATGTTTTTAGTACTTCTTAGTTTATTAGAGGATTTAAGTGTTTTCAGGTTTTTAATTTTTTCTTAGGGGTTTTCCGGTTTTTTAGGGATTTTACATTTTTATGGATTTTTTCGATCTTTTAGGATTTTTATGATTTTAGGTGTTTTATAATTTTTTTGAGGGGATTTTATGTTTTTTAGGTCTTTTGGGGTTTTAGGGGATTTTTCAACTTTTAGTAGTTTACATATTTTTAGAGTTTTTTTTTCAGGATTTTAGGTTTTTAATTTTTTTGTACTATTTTTAGTGGGGTTTTGGCGGTTTTAGTTTTTTATGGTTTTTTAAAGGTTTTTATAGGTTTTAGGGTGTTTTAGGAATTTTTTTAATGTTTTTTACGTTTTTAGGGTTTTTATGGTTTTTAGAGTTTTAAAATATCTTCAGGGTTTTGAAGGATTTTTATAGTTTTTCATGATTTCTAGGTTTTTTATTTATCTTTTGGGTTTTATGGGTTGTAGGAGGATTTGATGTTTTTAAGGTTTTTTTGTAGTTTTTATTGTTTTTTGGGGTTTTTAGGGGTTTTATGTGTTTTAGGTTAGTGAGTTTTTCTTTGTTTTTTCTAGGGTTGTATTGTTTTTATGCATCTATATATGTTTAGGGAAAAGAGGGCACGGACCAAGCAGAGAGCTTGGTGCCTCAATTTATAAAAAAAAGAAATGTACATATCATTACAGGGGGGACTTGTACATTCAGGTGCGGGTAGTGCCCTTCATGTCAGAGTCTAGATGAGACGCGCAGAATGAAGGAGCAATGAATGACCACCATGAGCAGCATTCTTCAATAGCCATCTTGGAAAGAACATCAACCACCATATTGACCTCCCTATATGCGTGAGTGATTTTGAGGCGCATGTTCTTGGATAAGCTAAGGCATTCAATACATAGGGGTAGGAGCTGCCAGGGAACCTTTTTTGAGTTTTTTAGAGAGCCTCCACTGCAAGCATCGAGTCAGATTCGATCCATAGATGCATCCACCCAAATTGATTTGCAAAACGAACAGCCTTGATAATAGCCCAAAGCTCTGCCTCATAGGCGCAACCATTACCAATGTAATGATAGAAAATTCCCTTGATAAAACCTTGATAGGTACGGAAAACACCACCACAACCTGAAGGGCCTGGTGAACCTGCTGCCGCACCATCAACATTAACATTGATCCATGACAGGATTGGTGGAATCCATCTAATGTACTTCATCAACATTGGTTTTTTGCACCTGCCAGGAACACCAAGTGTGTGGAGTGTAACAAGGTCATTGAAGCAGTTGTTCAACAGAACAGATTGAATACACACATCCATTCAAACAACACTGTGCATGGGAATAATACCCTCATGTGTGGAGCATGATTTATTCTGAAACATATCATAATTTCTCGTAGCCCATAGGAAGGCAACAATTACTACAGATGCAGCAAGAAGTGGATTGTGAAGCAGCTCACTACAGCTGAAGTCTGTAATATAAATGATCCTTTGGTAAAAGGTTCCAGGTGGTAAACAGAGACCAAATACATCTTGCATGTGATTCCATAGTCTATGCACAAGATTTCATTCAACAAAAAGGTGTTGTACACTTTCAGCACCTCGTAAACAGATACTGCTGGCTGAAACAATATTCCATCCAGCATTTTGCAATTGACCATGCATAGGCATCCTGTTTCTCCAAATCTTCCAAATGAGAAGGAAGTTTCTAGGGGGAATGAATTGAAATTTATATTTTAGAATCCATGAGGGGGGGGGTCCAGGCCTTGTCGACATTTGTGCTTGTAGAACTCCCTTGTAGTGAGTTGACCAATCAGATTCGACTTTCATATGAGAGTATCAGAATCAATGTAACAGTAACGGTGAATCTAGGAAATGATGTGTGGTGGAAGAAGTCCATCCAGATCCATCATCCTAACGTTGAGATCATTCATAGACATGTGTTATAGACCCTGAGGTACCTGCATGATTTCATGTAGAGGATAGTCGAGCCACGGGGTGAGTCAACAGTTCATATTAGAGTGAATTGAAACAACCCAAATAGATTGGTAGATAATGTCCTGATATGTGGATTTAATTGTGGTCCAGACAGAGGAGACCATGTAACAAGTGTATCCATTGCCCAAGTGAATAGTAAATCATTCTTTAAGAAAATCCAGCTCACCTTCCTTATGTGTGAAGAGGTTCCAGGTAAATTTGGCCAGTAAGGCCTCATTAAAAACCTTGATATCCTTAATTACAAGACCATCCATTTCAATGGGTTGAATGCATTCTTTCCATGCAATAGTTACCAATTTTTTTCATTAATGCATCCTGTCCATGTGAAGTTCTGAATGTTGGCTTTAAGAGACTTGATCAGACTTACTAGTCGTCTATATATAGATAAGACATGAACAAACATTGTGGTGATGACAGAATTGATAAGGCATACTCTTCTTGCTTGGGACAGGGACTTTCCCATCCATTTAGACAACTCTTATGTGATGTTAACAGAGATTGTTTCCAAGTGGAAACGCTTTACCTTTCTCCAAAAGATGGGGACCCAAAGGTAATTGAATGGCAGGGATCCTTTTTTGACGCCAAGACATCTAATGATTCTGTTTTGCCGCACAGAGGAGCTCCCTTTCCCAAAGACAGTAGATGATTTACTCCAACTGATGGCATGTCCAGCAACATCTTCATAATGAATAATTATTTTCTAGATAGAATATATATTTTTCATATTAGCTTTCCCAAAGAGAAGGATATTTTCAGCATAAAAAATATGTGAGGGTACCAAAGAGTCCTTCCCAGCTTTTATAGGATAATAAATGTCAACCATCATTGCATTGATAACAAAATGACTTAGATAATCTTCCAAAAGTGAAAATAGAATCCCAGAGAGTGGATCTCCTTGTCTGACCCCTCATGAACATTGAAAGAAACCTTTTGGTGCCCCATTAACCAGAATAGAGATTCTGGAACTCTACAAAATGGAAGAAATCATACTGACAAACTTGGATGAAAACCCATACATGCTCAAAACCTTGAAAATAAAGTGCCACTTAATAGTATCAAAGGCTTTGTATATGTCCAATTTTAAAGTAGAGGTCCCATGTTTGGATTCCATCCTCATGATATTCACTCCTTCACAGGCCATATATAAATGTGTTTGGATTCTTCTCCCAGGAACAAAGCCAAAATGATTGGGTGTGATGATGTTACCAAAAAACATCCCCAACCTAGTGACGATGATTTTACTAATAATATTTGGAATGGTGTTTCCAATGGCAATCGGTTCAAAGTCACCAATGTCAATAGCAGCTTCTTTTTTGGGAAGCAGAGCAATGAAATTGGAGTTATAACCAAAAGGAATTGATCCTGAGAGAAAGAAATCCCTGATAGCATTGGTAATTTCTTTATGAAAGATATCCCAATATAAAATAAAGAATTTGTTGGTAAATCTGTCCGGTCCAGGGGTTCTTTCAGAATTGAGTGAGAAAATACAAGATTTAACTTCGTCCTCAAGAGGGGGTGAGTTCAGATCATTATTCTATGAGTTACTCACATACTTCTCAATACATTCGGCAGTCAAGGCAGAAGGGGGGGGGGGTGCTAACATCATTATAGAGAGCTTTAAAATTATCAACAACAGTAACAAAGAACTCTTTATCCTCAACCAAGTTTGTTCCATTGATTCAGATATTATTAGTTCCTTTATGAACCCTTTTCTCCCGTTGCAAGCGATGAAAGAATTTTGAGTTTTTGTCACCATCCTTGAGCCGTCATACATTGAATTCATTTTTTTCTAGATTTTCTTTAAGAGAAAGAAGATCATCATGTTTTTTGTGAAACTCAAGTTCCTCACGAGTAGGAACATCCACCTATTGGTTGTTTTCTTTGAAAGACTCCAGTTGAAATTAAGCATCCTTAACCTCATCATAAATTCTGGAGAAAGAGAGCTTACTCCAAACATTTAGAGGGCTTTTGATTCTCCTATGCTTTGAGGAAACCACAAAATAAGGGCTACCATGAAAGGTGGAGTTCCATCCATCAAGAACAACTTCCCTGCAACATGGAATTGAAAGCCAGACATTGTCGAACTTAAAGAGTAAGTGAGTGAGTCTCCTGCTGTCCTCCCAAATAGAGAAAACAATGGGATTATGATCAGAGTTAAATGTGGGAAAAGTAAATCCCGATATGTCCAATGGAGCACTAGTATCATTGACATGCATAAATAACCTATCAATTTTACTGGCTTGACTCCCATTGAAAGTGAACCTTCCCCAAGTTAATTTGGAGCCCACCATAGGAACTTCAATGAGGTTGTATAGATCCCCACAGCACTGAAAGTCATGAGCAGCAGTACGGGAAAAATGAGGGCCAACTTTTTCATCTCGACACAGAACAACATTGAAGTCTCCAGTGATGACCCATTTGTGATTCATATTCTCACTGAGAGAAGATAATTCTTCCCAAAGTTCTCTTCTTCTGATGTAAGAGAAGGAGGTATAAACAAAATAAAAGGAGAAATTAATCTCCTACAACTGGGTGTGAAGTGAAATTAATTCATGACAAATCTCAAAAGACTCATGTTTCAAGTCATTGTTTCGAAAAACCCATAATTTTTTAAGGTTACCAGCACCTCTGTTGTGAGAAATAAACAAGTATTTGAGCGAGTCCCATTTGAAACCCTTAAAGTTATCAAAACTAATAAGAGGATCATCAATGGACACAAGTGAAGGCTTGTTGGTAGTAAGAAAATGCCGAAGGGCTGCTGTAGTGGGAGAATTCCCAATCCCCTGACAATTCCAAAAAAATAGCTTCATTTATTGAGATTTGTGTTGCCTCTTTGGCGAGGCAGGCCTTGTGTATTCTTAGAAGAGGCTTATTTACTCAATCCTCCCTACTTTGGAGGTATCTTAGGAGGTTTCTTGATGACTTTCTCAATTCATGGCACCTTATGAGTAGAGGTCATATGAGTCACTTTAGATCTTACATTTGCATCTTGACTGTCATCTGCTTGATCAGCCCAGAGTTTCCCAGACAGGGGGGAGAAGGTATTAGTAACACAAATCCCCTCATTGTGAGGAACGCCAGTGAATTTGGCCTTGGTGGAAATTCCTGCAAGGATATGGGTGAATGATTTAGGATTGGGAAAGGGCCTTCCAGCAACATGCATTTTGACAGTATCTGTAAGAACATGTTCATCAGACTGAGAAGATACATCATGCAATATGCTGGGTGAAGGTTGATCAGAAACAGGAGACACAGAAGCATGGAAACTAGTTTGTATAGTAGGAACTGCAGAAATCTCTGGAGGGGCCCTAAGAGAAAGAGCACCTGCAGTGTCTTTAACTTTCTCAACATGAGCAGCTTCTTTGTGAGCATAAAGATGAGATAGAGGCCTTCCTGCATCATGCACATTGACCATATCTGCAAGAGTAGGTTCAAAAGGTTGAGTAGGTGCATCATGTACGCTGCTGGCAGTTGCAAGATTAGGTGCATCAGGCTGGGCAAATGAAAATTGCTCAACATGAGACACATTCATCACTAGAGAGGCCCCAGGAGATTGAGAAGCAATCTCTAGAGGATCCCCAAGAAAAGGATCACCTGTAGTATCCTTAACTTGCTCAATAGGAGCTGTTGCTTTGTGCGCACCAGTATAAGACCTAGGCCTTCCTGCATCATGCACATTGACCATATTTGCAAGAGTAGGTTGATTAGGCTGGGCAGGTACATCATGCACACTGCTGGTAGTTGCAAGATTAGGTGCATCAGGATGTGCAAGTGAAATTTGCTCAACAGGATACGCACTAATCACTGGAGAGGCCCCAGGATATGGAGAGGCACTTGCAGAAACATTAAATTGTTCTACATGAGTAGCTTGACCAGCATTATGATCATCAGGATCTTTGTCCAGGACCAATGCAGTGGGATCACATACATTCACAGGGTTCACAATAGATTGATCTGGGACTCCGCTTGTCCCCGTGTTGTTGTTTCTATTACATTGAAGAGGAAGGGTATTAACTTTCAGAGGGAGGGTACCATTATTCACTACATCTTTCTGGGTCATTTCATTATTTTTAGAAACTTGACATGAATCGTCCTCATGGCCTTGAACCTTGAAAGTGTTACAGGTCTTCAGTCTCCTTCATTCATTGATAGAGTGACCAAGAAAGAGACAATTATTAAAGAACTTGGGTCTTCTTTCATAGTGTATTTCCCGCATGATATTCTCATCCAGTGTGTTTAGCACCACTTCTTCGACCAAAGTGTTTGCCATGTCAACTTCAACAAGACTCTAGTATAGTGCCCAAATCTTGGATTTTTTTCCCTATCAAAATGGATGGGAAACCCAACCGAGGAGGCAATTTCCCAAATATTTCAAGGATGCCAATATAACCAATTCAGTTTGCAGATACAGATCCAAACCTGAGAAAAATTGTTCTTAACGCTTGTTGGATCAAAATTGCGATCCCAATCTTGAATCCATAGTAGACCAGGCATAAGATCAAGTGATCCAGAACTCCGGGAACATCGTTTATGGTCATCAGAGGAAAAAATAGTGTGATAAAAACCATGGTCCATGGCTGTCATTTTCCAGTCCGAGAAACCCCAAATTTCTGCAACTCTCTTGACAAGCTCGGAAAATCTCCATAATTTTTCACCCTTGGGTATGGCCACACGAGCAATGATAGAAAATTTATAGAGGTTAATTCTCTCCTCAATTGCTTCCCAATTGGTAGATACATGAGCTCTTTTATCTTTCTTAATAACACACCTAGGGGAGGGGGTGCCGAAGTCAGAGAAAGAAGAGGAATTCGTAGATTTGACAACCTCAGAAAAATTCTTCTTTGACACATCCATAGGTGAAGCCGATGGTTGACCAGGTTTTGAAACATGGGAATTTCAAAATTGAAAAAGGACATTATGCCCAATAGGTTCAGATTTAGGTTTCTTCACAAGGTCAGTTACTTCTCGATTTAGAGGAACCGACATATGTCAAGGTTCCATAGAATCGCCTGAGCCCCCTGCTGGCTCATCCATCTTTCGTATGGATTTTTTCTATATTTTTAGGGATTTCATATGATTTTTTTAGTATTTTATGGATTTGACAGATTTTGAGGGGTTTTAAAGTTTTTTGGGTTTTTTGGGTTTTTAAGGTTTGTTTGGGTTTTTTTGAGTTTTTTAGGGTTAATAAGGTTTTTAAAGTTATATTGGGGTTTTTACAGGTTTTACATTTTTATGTATTTTTAGGGTTTTTTAGTATTTTTATGGTTGTTAGGTATTTTGAGGTATTTTAGTGTATTTAGGATTTTTTTTTGGGTTTTTTGGTTCTTTTGAGTACATAGGTTTGTTTTATTTTTAATGATTTTAAATGTATTTTTGATTTTTTAATGATTTTGTATTTTAAAGGGTATTTTGTGTTTTTTGTGGTTTTTAGGGTTTTTATGGGTTATTAGGGATTTTTAATGTTTTAGGGGTTATTTAGGGTTTTTTGGGGTTCTAGGGTATTATGGGTTCTTTTTACATTTTTTAGTATTTATAAGGATTTTTAGGGGTTTTCTGTGTTTTGGGTTTTTTAGGATTGTTCGTGGTTTTTAGGGTTTTTAGGTTTTATTACATTTTTATGTTTCTTGCATATTTATATGGTTTTAATGTTTTAATTATATTTAGAGATTTTGGGGGGCTATATGGTTTATTGGGGTTTTATGGTCTTTTTTTGGTTTTTTTTAGTTTTTTACAGTTTGTAAATGTTTTTAGGTTTTTTAGGTTTTTATGTTTTCTAGAGTTTTTATTGGATTTTATGGTATTAGGGATTTTTATGTTTTTAGGGCGTGTTTATGTTTTTAGGGTTTTATCCATTCTATGGGTTATAACTATTTTTAGGTTTATAATCTTTTATTTTTATTCCATAGAGGTTTTTGGGGGGTTTTTTGATTTTATGGATTTTTAGGAATTTTTTAGTATTTTTATGGTTGTTTACGTTTTTATGTATTTTGAGGGGTTATAGGGATTTTTAGGTTTTGGGGGTTTTATAGTTTATATGGTCTTTGAGGGTTTTTTAGTTTTGTAGTGTTTTAAAGGATTTTAGGGTTTTTTAACGTTTTTAATGATTTAAAGGGTTTTTAGTGTTTTTTTTGTATTTATAGGGGTTTTATGGGTTTGCATTATTTTTTATTATTTTAGGGGTTTTATGGGTTTTAGACATTTTTAGAGTCTTTTGGGGTCTTTTAGGGAATTTAGTGTTTTCAGGTTTTTATGGGTTTAAAGTGATTTTAAGTTTTTCAGGGTTTCTATGGGTTTTCAGGTTTTTAGGGTTTTTTACATTTTGGTGGATTTTTTGGCCTTTTTTTAATATTTTTATGGGGTTTTAAGAATTTTTATCATATTATTGTTGTTTACGGTTTTTATGTTTTTTAGCGTTTTTATCATTTTGATTGGTTTTTAGAGGTTTTCAGTGTTTTTGGGTATTTATTGTTTTCTTAGGCTTTTAAGGATTTTAAGGTTATTTTAATTTTTAGGGATTTTTTGGGATTTTTAAGGATTTGTATGGATTTTTAGTGTTTTTAAGGATGTTGATGGTTTTTAGGTTTTTTATGGTTTTAATGATTTGTTTGGGGTTTTGGTTTTTTTTTATTTTTTAGGGATTTTAAGGGTGTTATAGATTTTTCACTTTTTTAGGGGTTCAAATAGTTTTTAGAGTTTTTAATGGGGTTTTAGGGATTTATCTAGTTTTATGGTGTTTAAGGTTTTTCTGGGTTTTCATGAGTTTTAAGGGATTTTAGGGACTTTTAGGGTTTTAGCTTTTTTAGTTTCTTTTATGTTTTCTATTGTTTTAAGGGGTTTTTTGGTATTTAATTTTCCCCTAGGGGTTTTCAGGTTTTTAGGTTTCTTTATTTAAGGTCATTTTTAGTATTTTTATAGTTTTTAGGGTTTTTAGGGATTTTTAATTTTATAGGTTTTATGGTTTTTATAGTTTTTATTCAATTTTATGGGTTTAATATGTTTTTATAAATTTTAGTTATTTTTGGTTTCTAATTGATTTTAAGGGGGTTTTAAGGTTTATAGGTGTTTTAATGCTTTTAGGGTCTTGTTATTTTTTATGTTTTTTGGGGTTTTAAGTGTTTTTAGGTTTTTAAGGTTTTATTAGGGTCTTTATGGTTTTTAGAGTTTTTTATGATTTTAGGGATTTTTAGATCATTTTGAGAATTTTTAATGGTTTTAGGGTTTTTATTGATTTTGAGATGTTTTAACTACTTTAAGGTTTTATGGGTTTAAAGTGTCTTTATGTTTTTGTGGTTTTCTTAGATGCTTTCAGATTTTTTTGGGGTTTTTATATTTTTAGGGATTTTTTAGTGATTTTTGAGTATTTTTAATGTTTTTGGTGTTTTTAGGGACTGTGGGTTTTAATGGTTTTTTAATAGGGGTTTTAGGGTTTTTTGTGTTTTTATGTTTTTTTGAGTTTTTTATGGTTTTATTGTTTTTAGAGTTCTCAAGATTTTTTAGGGGTTTAAAGGGTATTTATAGATTTTAGTGGTTTTAGAGGTTTTTATGGGTTTTTAGATTTTTAATGGTTGTAGATGTTTTTATGGTTTTTATAATTTTATAGGTTTTTATGGGATTTAAGTGTTTTTAAAATTTAAAGGTTTTCTGAGGGGTTTTCAGGTTTTTAAAGGTTTTATGGTTTTGGGGAATTTTTGGGAACTTTTTGGATTTTATGGTTTTTTACGTCTTTTATGTATTTTAATGGTTTTTTGGGATTTTGAGTGTTTTCTCGATTTATGTTTTTTTGGTTCATCAGCATTTTTAGGCTTTTAGGGTTTTTAATTATATTTAGAGTTTTAAGGGTTTATTAAGTTTTTTTAAGTTTTTTGGGGTTTTTACAGATTTTTATAATTTTTATGGGTTTTTAAGGATTTTAGACATTTCTAGGGTTTTTAGGATTATTTAGGGGTTTTAGAGGTTTTTATGGTTTTTTGGGTTTTTTGGTAATTTTTGTGTTTTTAGGGTTTTCATGGGTTTTTCGAGTTTTTATTATAAAAGTTATTTTTTAAAAGGGTTATTAAATTATTTTAGTGGTTTTTAGATTATTTATAGGTTTTTAGGTTTTTAGGGGTTTTTAGTTATTAAGGGGTTTTAGTTTATTTTTTGGATATTATAGGGTTTTTAGTGTTTTTATGATTTTTAGGGGTTTTAATTGTTTTTTGGTTTTTTAGATTTTTTATTAGGGGTTTTCAAGTATATTTACATTTTTAGTGATCTTTAGGGGTTTTAAGGATTTTTTTTGGTCTATTGGTTTTGGGTATTTTAGGGGGTTTTAGGGGTTTTAGGGTCTTATCGGGGTTTTAGTGTTGTTTAGGTTTTTTGGTTTTATGGTCTTATTAGATTTTCCACAAGTTTTTATCATTTTTATGGTTTAAGGTATTTTTAGTAATTTTTTATAATTTTTATGGTTTTAATGGATTTTATAGGTTTGAGGGTTTTTAGGTGGTTTGTGTGATTTTTTGGTTTTCAGGGTTTTTATTGTTTATAAAATTTATAGAGGTTTAAATTGTTTTTAGAAATTTTAGTGGTTTTAGGTTTTTTATTTGTTTTAGGGGTTTTTATTATTTTTAGGGGAATTTAGTGATTTTAAGGCCCTTTTAGAGTTTTTAGCGTTTTTAATATTTTTTAGGGTTTTTAGGGCTCTTATGTTTTTTTAGTTTTTTCGTGTTTTTAGGTATTTTCACATATTTTAGGGAGTTTTAAATTTTTAGGAATTATTATGGATATTTTAGAATTCTATGGTTTTTAGTTTTTTAGGTATTTTGAGCATTTATAAGGTTTGGTTGGTGTTTTTAGGGTTCTCGCGGTTTTTTTATTTTATTGGATTCTTAGTGGGTTTAATGGTTCTCATAGGGGTTTTCCGGGTTTTTTTGGTTATTTATGTTTTTATATAATTTTAGGTCTTTTATATATTTTATGGGGTTTTAGGGATGTGAGGTATTTAGTGGTTTTTTTGGTTTTTTTGTGTTTTTAGGGTTTTGATGGCTTTTGGGTATTTAGGTTTTTTTATGTTTTTAGGGGTTAATTTTTTTGTTTTAATTTTTGATATTTTTTGGGGTTTAAAGGGATTTGGTGTTTTAGTGGTTTTATGGGTTTTATGGGTTTTTAATGGTTTGTGTGATTTTTGGGGGTTTTATGGTTTTTAGGGTCTTTTAAGGGTTTTGACACACTTTAGGTTTTTTTTGGGTTTTAAGTGTTTTTTAGATTTTTAAGGGTTTATTTGGTCTTTTCATGGTTTTTATACTTTGAAAATATTTAGGGTTTCTTTGATATATTTAGGTTTTTATGATTTCATTGGTTTTGTAGAGATTTTAAGTGATTTTAGGGGTTTTAGGGTTATTAGGATTTTTTAGAATTTTTTTTGTTTTTAGGGATCTTACGGGTTTTTTGGCTTTTAATTATTTCATAGGGGTTTCAAAGTGTTTTAGGGGATTTTTATGTTTTTATAGATTTTTTGGTATTTTGGGTATTTTTATGGTTTTAAAGGTTTTTTAGAGATTTTTATTGTTTTCATGGTGTCTTATGGTTTTAAGGGCTTTTAAGATATTTTGTTTGGCGATTTATAGGTTTTTGGAGTATTTAGGTGATTTTGAGTTTATAGGGAGTTTTTTGTTTTTATGGTGTTATAGGATTTTCTATGGGCTTTAAGGGTTTTATAGTTTTTAGGGTGTTTAGTGTTTTTTATGTTTTTAGGGTTTTATGGTTTAAACTGTTTTTATATTTTTTCTATTTTCAAAGGGGTTTTCATGGTTTTAATGTTTTGGGATTTATAGATATTATTTATTATTTTTATTGTTTCTAGTGTTTTTAGGGATTTTGAGGGATCTTATGGGTTCTTTGGGTTATTATTGTTTTTAATGTTTTTAGTTATTTTTAGGTTTTTTTATTTATTTTTCTTTTTTAGGATTTTTAGTGATTTTTTTGGTTTTTTATGTGTTGTTAGGGTTTTTATCGATTTGAGGGGTTTTTTGTTTTTTATGGATTTTATGGTTTTTTATGGGGGGTTAGGGGTTGTATTTTTATGTATTTTTGTGTTTTATAATATTTTTAGGTGTTTCAAGGTTTTTTTTAAATTTTTAGTGGTTTTTAGGGATTTATTGGGTTTTATGGTTATAAAGGATTTTGGGGTCTTATTGTTTTTAGAGGTTTTATCCATTTTGTAGTTTTTATGGATATTAAGTGTTTTTATCTTATAAGGATTTTTAGGGATTTTTAGATATTTTTTTTTTATTGGAATTTTTTATGATTTTTATTAGTTTTTACTGTTTTTTTGGATTTTTTGGTTTCAAGTCATTTACCAATTTCAACGTTTTTTTTGAAATTTTAGGGATTTAAAGGGGTTTTATTGTTTTTAGTGGATTTATTAGTCTAGTTTTGTTTTTTCATGGTTTTAGGGGTTTTTAGTGATTTTCAATGGGTTTTAGTGTTTTTAGGGTTTTAGGGTCTTTTATGGTTTTAGAATTTTTAGGTTTTAGGGGTTTAAAGTGTTTTTAGGTTTTTATGGTATTCTTGTGGTTTTTTAAGGTGTTTATGGTTTTTATGTTTTTATGGATTTTTAATATTTTTTTGGATTTTTATGGTTTTTAGTGATTTTCAATTTTTTGAGATTTTTTGGGAATTTAGGGGGATTAGGGGTTTTAAGGGTTTTTAGGTGTTTAAAGTATTTTTTGGTGTTTAAGGTTTTCTTACAGGTTTTTATGGTATTTTGGGGGTTTTTACATTTTTAGGGATTTGTATGTATTTTCTAATATATTTATAGATTTTAGGGGATTTTGGGATTTTGAGGATTTTATGGTTTTTGATGATTTTTTCAGGTTTTTAGGATTTTTTGAGATTTTATTATATTTGTGGGTTTTAGTTTATTTAATAATTTTTTATGTTTTTAATGTTTTTAGGGGTTTAAAGGGTTTATTGAGTTTTTAGTGGAGGTTTAAGGTTGTTATGTGTTTTTAGTGTCTTAATGGTTTTTGGTTGTTTTATGGTTTATACGATTTTTTTTTTGGGTTTTTTTCATTTTTTTGGTTTTAGGGGTTTTAATTGATTATATTTTATTATGTTTTTCAATGTTTTTTTACAGGTTTTTAGGGGATTTTATTTTTTAGGTCTTTTAGGTATTTTTAGGATATTTATGCGTTTACAGGGGTTTTAAAGATTTTGAGGGTTTTATGGATTTTTTTGTTTTTTTTGTTTTAAGGGGTTTTAAGTGTTTTTAAAATTTTAATGATTTCTTAGTTTTTTTAAAGGTATTTAGGGTAATTTTTTACTTATGGATTTTTAATGATTTTATTTGATTTTATGGGTTTTATGTATTTTAGGGATTTGTGGGTTTTTGATGTTTTTAGAGGTTTTAGGATTTTTTAGGTTTTTTGTGGGTTTATAGGATTTTATTAGTTTTTTAATTTTTTTTGGTTTTAGATATTTCAATATTTTTAGGGTTGTAATAGGTTTCTTGGGTTTTTAGTGGTTTTTGTGTTTTTAATGGGTTTTTATGTTTTTTATGGTCTTTTGAGTTTTAAGGGTTTTTATGTTATTTAAGGGATTTTAGGCCCTTAAGGGTTTTTAATAGTTTTATAGTTTTTATAGATTTTTATTTTTTGATGGATTTTATGTGATTTAAGGTTTTTAATTTTTTCTTTGGGGTTTTCATGTGTTTTAGGTTTATTACATTTTAAGGATTTTATGGATTTTTTAGGATTTATATGTTTTTTAGGGTTTTCATGCGTTTTAGATATTTTTATGGTTTTAACATTTGAAGATTTTTTAGGGGATTTATGTTTTTCTTGGTTTTTATGGTTTTATTAGGGCTTTTATGGGTTTTAGATTTTTTGTGTTTTTAGGGATTTTTAGGGATATTTTTTATTTTTATGGGTTTTTTGGGATTTTGAATGGTTTTAGGGTTTTTATGGTTCTGGGGGGTTTTAGGTTTATTTTATGTTTTTAGGGTTTTTAAGGTTTTTTCGGGTTTTTAAAATTTTTAGTGTTTAAAATGGTTTTTAGAGATTTTAGTGTTTTTGGGGTTTTATGGTGTTTTATGATTTTAGGGGGTTTTATAGTTTTTAGGGGTTTAAAGGTTTTTAGGGACTTTTTAGGATTTATAGGGAGATTAATGTTTTATAGGTTTTTAGGGGTTTTCAATTTTTTATGTTTTTAAGGTATTCTTATCAGTTTTAAAGTATTTTAGTTTTTTTACATTTTTAGGGATTTTTATGGATTTTTTAAAATTTTATGGTTTTTATAGATTTTGGGGGTTTTATGAATTTTTATTGTTTTTATTATTTTTAGTGTTTTTTATGTTTTTTAGGTTTTTAGGTGCTTTAAATTTTTTTAGGTTTTCATGGTTTTTATGAGGTTTTCAGGGGTTAATACGTTTGTACGAGTTTTTTTGTATTTTAATGGTTTTTATGGTTTTAGGGACTTTGACGAGTTTCAGGGTTTTTTTAGTTTTTTTGTGTTTTTGGTTTTTTTTTGAGTTTTTAGTGCTTTTAGGTTTTTTATAATTTTTTATCATTTTTTGGGGTGTCAGGGTATTTTAGAGTTTTTAGTGGGTTTTTTAGGGTTTTGATTAAATTTTAATGTTTTATAGGTTTTGGTGATTTGTACGGTTTTATGGGGTTTTGGGTTTTTTCAATCTTTTTATAGCTTGTTTTTTTTAGAGATGTATATGTTTTAAGGGGTTTATGTGTTTCTAGGTTTTTAGGTTTAATTAGGGGTTTTAGGTTTTTTTATGTTTTTTTGGATTTTGGGGGGTTTTTTGGATTTTATTGTTTTGGGGGGTATTAGGGCTATTTTTATGGTTTTTAAGTGTTTAGGGTTTTTTAAGGATTGTAACATTTTTTTGGTTTTTGGTGGTTTTAAATGTTTTTATGTTTTTAAGGTTTTCATAGGGGTTTTAATTTTTGTTGGCATCATTTGGCCTTTATTAGTAATTTTAACTTTTTCCCTTGATTTTATGAATTTTTGATGGGCATGGGCTTTTTTGGGTTTTCCAATTTTTTTTGTTTTAAGGTTTTTTATGTTTTTAGGTGTTTCAATGGTTTTATATATTTTTAACATTTTTAGGAGTTTAAAGGGTTTTTAGAGTTTTACTATGTTTAGTATTTTTATAAGATTTTAGGTTTTTAAGGTTTTTAGGGGTTTTTATGGGTTTTAGGGGTCATGGTGTCTTCTTTGGTTTTTAGGGTTTTTAGCAGTTTTATATTTTTTCGGGGTTTTAAGTGTTTTTTTGGTTTTACGGTTTTATTAGTTTTTTAAGGTTTTTATTATTTTATATGTTTTATGGATTTTTGGGGTTTTATAGTTCTAAGGGTTTTAGAGTTTTTAGGTATTTTGAGGGTTTTTATCAGTTTTTATGGATTTAGATATTTAGGTGTTTTAGAGGATTTTAGGTTTTTTGGGTTTTAAGTGTTTATATGTATTTAAGGTTTTCTTTGGGTTTTTACAGTTTTTAGGGGTGATTAAATTTTTAGGTATTTTTAGTGATTTTTTTCGGATTTTTATTGTTTTTAGTGTTTCTAGGGATTTTAATGGGTTTAATGGTTTTTTAGGTTTTTAGTTTTTTTGTTTTTTAGGGTCTTAAGGTTTTTTTTGATTTTTCTGATGTTTTTAGGGAAAGGAAGATGTCTGGGTCGGGCTATTCTTGGACCCCCAAATTTATTAGAAAGAAAAAAAGAGACACAACATACAAGGGAGGGGAGGGGTCAAGCGACCCACACCCGAAAACTCCATACAACCCATGCCAAAAAAGAAAATCAAAAAAGAAAAGAAAAAAACCAAACAAGAACACCTGGGTCCAAGCAGCAACCATCACCATAATACAGCAGTATCCAGCATCCAGCAGCCCACTACCAAGAAAAGACCAGCTTCCAACCTCACATATACCGGCATTCCCTCAACATCTCACCAAAACGAGCCATCATCATCAGCACATAGCCATTAGCTCCAGAATCACACAATCACCGACAACCAGAGTTCACTTCCATACAGAAACCATCTTCCATTCTCGCAAGATCCATCATCCATCACCTCCTTACCAAGACGGTCCACCATATGCAGCACAGAGCCAATCACACAGAGTTCCATCCCGCCCACATCATCGCATTCCAACCAAACAGTAGCCAGCCATCATACAAAAGAAAAACAACAACCAACAGCTTTACACCAAAGTGTACAACCCTTCTAGCATTCGATATCTCTTATCCTAGAATCTTCCACCATGATGCACCTAGAAGTACAGCCAACTGCACAACAACCAGCCGCATAGGGCCACCGATACCTAGGATTAGAAACAACTTCTTCCTCACAGCCCATCTCACCAGCAAGAAGCAACCAACACCATAATTGCTGAAAAGAACGAAACCCATTCACGCCTTGTAAACAAGAAGTATCACAGAAAAATCATCTCACCTCAGCACACCTCAAATTCAGGAACCAAAACCATAATTGGTTCACAACCAGACCAGCCACTATCACAAAGCAGTAAAACGTGTAGAGAAAAGACAATAAACCCAAAAATCCAGCAAAGAAGCCATTGACCGCCAGATGGACCAGATCACAACAAGACCAGAGCAAGATGGAAAAAGCGGGAGGAAACCACAGATCCGAAGAACCAACACGAGGAATGATCCGAACCAGAACACATATCTGCATCATAGATACGACCGATGGTCCAGAACTAAAAAACCAAGTTAACGTGGCCAGGAACCAACCAGATCTAGATCACGCCTCCAAGGAAATCCATGCTCTGAGAAAACAAGATCTGAGCATCTCCACCAAAGATCCTCAACACCATAGACCAAAGCGAGACCACTTCTCCAAGAAACATTAAAACCGCTCTCTGGAGAGGCTGAATTTGACCCGATCCTCCATAGTTGATTTCTTCATCAGAGACCGACGCCAGAGAAACTGCAAAAATGGCATAGATCTAGTACCAGGAGAAACATACCATGGGAGTAGGGAGTAGCATCGCTGTGGAGACCGATGCCTGAGAAGCCACCGAAAGGAAGTCACCGTCACACCGTAGAAGAAGCATCGCGATAGGAGATGAGCGTGAGAGCATCCAGGGGATACAACCACCATCTTCCTAGGTTTTTCTTTCTAGTTTTTAGGGGTTTAAAGGGTTTTTATATTTTTTAGTCATTGTTATGGGTTTTTATGGTTATAGGGGTTTTATGGGTTTTATGAGTTTTAGGTCATTTTAGGTATTTGTAGGATTTTTATCCTTTATAGGTTTTTAATGGTTTTATGTGTTTTTAGGTTTTTATGGTTTTTTTTGGGGGTTTGAGGATTTTTAGGGTTTTTTATTTTCTGGGATTTTTATATATTTTTTAGATTTTTATGGTTTTTGAGGGTTTTTAATGATTTCAGTAGTTTTATTGTTTTTAGTGTTTTAATGGTCTTTAGAGGTTTTTATGATTTTCTTAGGGTTTTTAAGGGTTTTATGGTTTTTTTACATTTTAGGTATTTTAAGGTATTTTTTATTGTTTTTATGGTTTTTAGTGTGTTATAAATTTTGAGGGGATTGGTCATTTTATGTGTTTTTATGGTTTTTGTGTTTTTAGGGGTTATAATATTTTTATAGTTTTTTAGAATTTTTAGGGGTTTAATGGGTTATTATAGTATTTAGTGGTTTTAAGGGTTATTATAGATTTTTAGGGTTCTTATGGGTTTAGGGGTTTATGGTTTTAAGTATCGTTGTAGGGTTTTTAACAATTTTTTGGTTTTATGGGTTTTATGTGCTTTTTGGATTTTAAATTTTTCCTTGGGATTTTAGGGTTTTATTGTTTTTTTCATATTAAGGGTTTTTAGAGCTTTATAACGAATTTTATAGATTTTTCTGTTTTATAGGATTTTTGAGGTTTTTTAGGTATTTTCAGGTTTTTTAGTATTTTTAGGTTTTTTAGTGTTTTTAGGTTTTTAGGGGTTTAAGTGTTTTTTTGGTATTTAAAATTCTCTTAAATGTTTTTAGGTTATTTTGGTGTTTTACATTTTTATGGATTTTTAGGGAATCATTAGGATTTTTATAGTTTTATGGTTTTTAGTGAAGTTGAGGGGTTCTAGGGTTCTTAGCGGTTTTATTATTTTTTAGGGTTTTTTGAGTTTTATAGGGTTTTTTAGGTTTTTAAATTTTATTATTATTTTTATGAGTTTAAAGGGATTTTAGAGTTTTTAGTGGTTTTTATGTGTTTAAGGTTTTTATGGTTTTTAGGGTGTTTTATTTTTTTAAGGGGGTTTCAGTTTATTTTTAAGATTTTCTAATTTTTTTGGCATTTTTTATTTTTTAAGCATATTATGGAATTTGTTGGTTTATGGGTTTTTAGGTTTTAAGGGATTCTTAGGGTTTTCAATGATTTTAGGTTTTTTTGTGGTTTTCAAGGTTTTTAACGTTTTCTTAGGGATTTTTATGGTTATTAATGTTTTTTATATTTATATGTATTTTTAGGTTTTTTATGGATTTTGGTGGTTTTATTGATTTTGAGGGTCTTTAGGATTTTTTAGGGATATAATGTTTTTTATTATTATTGCGTTATTTTTAGGTTTTTTTGAGTTTCTATGGGTTTTAATATTTTTATTATTTTTTAACATTTTAATGGGTTTAAAGGATATTTATCGTTTTAGTGGGTTTTATGGTGTTTTAAGGGGTTTTTATGTTTTTAATGGTTTTAGAGTTTTTAGTGTTTTTCATTTTAGGTTTTTATGGATTTTAATTTTATTTATGTTTTCATGGTTTTCATAGGGATATTCATGGTTTTAGGGGTTTTTATGTATTTAGGAATTTTTAGGGATTTTTTTGGATTTTTATGGTTTTTAGGTTTTGTAGGGATTTTGATGGTTTTTAGGGTTTTTTGGAGTTATTTAGGATATTTAGAGATTTTATGTTTTTAGGGGTTTTACATACTTTTAGGTTTTTAAATTTTTCATTAGGGTTTTTCGTGGGTTTTTTGTTTTTTATGTTTTTTATAGATTTTTATGGATTTTTAAAAAATTTATTATTTTTAAGGTTTGTAGCCGTTTTTGGGTTTTTTGGGGTTTTAGGGGTTGTTTGTTTTTTTTTGGGTTTTAGGGGATTTTTTAGTTTTTAAGGGTTTTATAAGTTTCTTGTACTTCAAAATGTTTTAGGGTTTTAATGGGTTTTTATAATTTTTTGGTTCTTTTGTTTTTTGGGTTTTTTCGTTTTTAGGGTTTTTAGTGTTTTTGTTTTTCCTAGAGGTTTAATGTGTTTTAAGGTTTTAAGGTTTTCTTAACAGTTTTTAGGATTTCAGTGTTTTTTATATTATTATGGATATGTAGGTCTTTTAAGGGTTTTTTTAAAGAGGTTTTAGATTTTTGATGATTTTTAGGGTGTTTAAGGATTTGTTTATTGTTTCATCATCTTTTGGGTTTTATGGGATATTTTTTCAAGTTTTTCATAGTGTTTTATAGTTTTTAGGGTCTTATTACTTTTTTAATTATTTTGATGGGGGTTTTTTGGATTTTTATAGTTTTTACGGTTTTTTGGACATTTTGCGGGTTTTTTGGTTTTTTAGAGTTTTATGGTTTCTTGGGTTTTAGTTTTTTTTTTACTTTTTTAGGATTTTAGAGTTTTATTAGAGTTATTTAATGTGTTTATAGGTTTAAATTGTTATTATAGTTTTTGTGTGGTTCTTAGGGGTTTGAAATAAATTTAAGGGTTTTATGGTTTTTAGGATTTTTAGGGTTTTACTAAAATTATTGTTTTTTATGTTTTAGGAGGCTTCATGTTTTTTATATTTTTATGGTTTTAATAGGGGGTTTCAGGGTTTTTAATGGATTTTATGTTTTTAGGGAATGTTAGGGATTTTTAGAATATTTATGGGTTTTTTGTTTTTTAGGGATTTTACGGTTTTCTGGGTTTTTAGGGTAATTAATGTTTTATTAATTTTTAACAATTTAAGGATTTTAAACTATTTTTATAGTTTTTAGTGGGTTTTATGGGTTTTATGGGTTTTAGGGAATTTGATTTTAGGGGTTTCTATGTTATTAGGGTTTTAGGGATTTTTAGGGTTTTATAATTTTTTAAATATATTTTTAGTTATTTTTGGTTTTTTCTAAATTTTAAGTGATTTTATGTTTTTTTTTATTTTATTATAGTTTTTTAGGGTTTTAGGGTTTTTTATGTTTTTTATGGATTATAAGTGTTTTTTAGGATTTTTTTTAGTTTTTTGGCATTTTAGGGATTTTGCGGGTTTTATGGGTTTTAGAATCTGTTAGGGTTTTTAGGGGTTTCAAGTGGTTTTAAATTTTTATGATTTTACTTTTCTTTTCTAATTTTTAGTGGTTTTACATTTTTAGTGTTTTTAGGGATTTTTAGGATATTTATTTTTCTTATG
This sequence comes from Viscum album, assembly GCA_963277665.1. Classification (NCBI taxonomy): domain Eukaryota; kingdom Viridiplantae; phylum Streptophyta; class Magnoliopsida; order Santalales; family Viscaceae; genus Viscum; species Viscum album. The sequence continues at coordinate 230,391,357 of OY728157.1, read as the reverse complement.
GTTTTAAGGATTTTCTGGGTGTTTAGATTATTTGGGTTTTTTGTGTTTACAGGGTCTTTTAAAATTTTTAGGGGTTTATGGTTTTCTATATATTTTATCATTTTTACTGGTTTATAGGGTTTTTAGAGTTTTTAGTTGGTTTTTATGGTTTTTATGGGTTTTTAGTTTTTTAGGGGGTTTTATGGTTTTTAGTGATTTCAGGACTTTTTGGATTTTAGAATTTTAAGGTTTTAGGGTTTTCTAACATTTATATGTTTTTAAGGATTTCTTAAGTTTTTTCAAGGATTTTATCATTTTTTTATATTTTATGGATTTTTAGGGGCTTTTCGAGTTTGTTTGGGATTTTAGGGAATTTTACGATTTTTTTGGTTTTAGGGATTTCAATGTTTTGATAGGTTGTAGGGGTTTTTTGTGATTTTCAGGGTTTTTATGTTTTTTTGAGTTTCTATAAAATTAATAGGGGTCTAAAGGGTTTTTTTGACATTTAAGTGACTTTCTTTGATTTGTAGGGTTTTTACGGGTTTTAAGGGTTTTAAGGGTTTTTATGGTTTTTAGTGTGTATAGGAATTTATGTTTTTTCATTTTTAGGTTTTTAGGGGGTTTAAGTGATTTTATTATTTTTCTATTTTCTTATGGGTTTTCATGATTGTTAGGATACTTTATTTATTTTAATTATTTTTTAATATTTTTTAGTATTTTTATGGGTTTTTTGGGTTTGTATGGATATTGAGGGTTTTAGGGTTTCTATGTATTTTTTATTTTGAAGAGCTTTTTTAGTATTTTAGTGTTTAAATGATATTTATAGTTTTTTAACAATTTAAGGGTTTAAAGGGTTGGAGTTTGTTTTGTAAATTTTAAGGATATTTTTGTATTTTTATGTTTTTATGGCTTTTAAGTTTCTCTGGTTTCCTAGTTTTTGGGGTTGTTTGGTTCTCGATGTGGTGGTGGTAATCAGCTCTGGGAGGCCATGGAGATGAGATCTCTACTGAGGGCTCACTACATTCAAAACTCTTCTCTTGCACAAAGACTCCCCCGCACCTCACCTAGTTTGAATTGTACATTGGTTTTATAGTGTTATTGGATGTTTGTTTGGGCGGTCAAAGACATTCTAGGTGGTGTCTCTCGTAATGAATTCATCTTTGGCATTGGGTTCAGTTGTGATGATCTATTTAGTGGGTTTAGTTTGGTTTTACTATGATGGTGGTTTGGTTTTTTGATAGAGATATTGTTTTATGGTGGATGTTTCATCTCGCCCAAAAGGTTCTAGATATGGTGACAACATTTGTTTTGGACAACAAATATGTTATGATGACAGTGGTGTTTTGATGATGACATTGTTGTTGTGATGACACAATAGTCTTGATGATGTAGAATTACCCAGGCAGTTGTGTGATTTGTAGTCTTTTTCATTAACTCGAGTCCCTCAACAAGGCCTTTGTTTTGTTTTTTTTTCACCCCGAATTTAAATTTTGAATGTTCTGTATGGTGTAAGGATTAATTTTCTCATGTGTGGTTCCCACTCTACCATAAGAGTGGATTTTATGAAAATATAAAAAAAGGATTTAAAGAGCATTTAGATTTTCAGATTTTTAGGGTGTTTTATATTTTAGGTATTTGTAGGGATTTTTCGGTTTTTTATGGACGTCATTGGATTTTTTGGATTATTTTTGTTTTTATAGTTTTTTAGTTTTTTTAGGGTTCTTTCAAAAAAATTGGGTTTTTGGGGTTTATTTGAGTTTTAGGGTTTTGATAATTTTTAGATGTTTTTAACGTTTTTTGGGTCGAAAGCGATTTTAGAGTCTTCAGTGGATTTTCAAGTTTTTAGTGTATTTTAAATTTTTATGGGTTTTTATGGTTTTAGTGGTTTATTGGATTTTTAATCTCCTTTTAGGGGTTTTTTGGGTTTTTAGCAGTTTTTAGGATTATTATTGGTTACTAACTTCTTTAGAATTTTATGATTTTCTTAGGGTGTTTAGGGTTTTTTATGTTTTTTGGGATTGTTAGGGATTTTTCAGTATTTTTATGTTTTTTATGGTTTTAGGTATTTTTATAATTTTAAGGTTTCTTAAGGTTCTTAGTGTTTTTAGGGTTCTTAGTGATTTTGAGGTTTTTAGAGGTTTTATGTGTTTTTATTTTTTCATGGTTTCCTTAGGGGTTTTCTGGATTTTTAGGGTTTTTACAATTTTATGTATTTAGGTATTTTTAGGATTTTTATAGTTTTTAGGGTTTTTTTGGGATTTTTTAGGGGGTTATGGAATTTTAGGATGTTTAAGGTTTTTACGAATTTTTGGGTTTTTTTTTCTGTTTTTATGTTTTGTAATTTTTTTATTGTTTTTAACATTTTTAGAATTTTAAAGGGTTCTTATAGTTTTTATTCAATGATTAGAGTTATTATGAGTTTTTATGTATTTAAAGGATTTTAGGGGTTTCATTATTTTAATGGATTTTTAGTGTTTTTAAAATTTATTAGGTTTTAGTGGTTTAAATTACTCATATATTTTTATGGTCTTCCTAGGGATTTTCTGAGTTTTTAGAAATTTTAATTTTTTTTTAATTTTTAGAGGTTTTTATGATTTTTATGGCCTTTTGTGTTTTTAGTGATTTTTGGGGGTTTATGGTTTTTATGATTTTTTGGATTTTTTGGATTTTTTGGGTTTTTATTATTTTCTAGGTTTTTAGGTGTTTCTGTGTTATAAGGTTTTTCATGCATTCTTAGGGTTTCCAGGGATTTTGGATTTGTTTTCATTTTTAGGGTTTTTAGTGAATTTTGTGTAATTTTTGGGTTTTTAGTTATTTTGAATGTTTTTATGGTATTTTAGGGGTTTTAATTTTATTTTTTTGGGTTTTGTGGTTTCCCTTTTTTTGGATTTTAAGGTTTTTTAGAGAATTTAATGATTTCAATGGGTTAAAAGGGTTTTAGAGTTATAGTGGTTTCATGGTTTTATTTGTTTTTATGGTTTTAATTATTGTTATTATTTTTAGGGTTTTATGTTTTTAGGGTTCTAGGGCATTTGGAGTTTTTTAGGTTTTATTGCTTTTATGTTTTTTAGGATCTAAATTTTTTCGTAGCAGTTGTCATGGTTTTTTGACCTTTAGGTATTATTAGAGATCTTATGGGGTTTTAATGTTTTTCGAGGTTTTATAATTTTTAGTGTTTTTAGAGATATTTAGGTCTTTTTTTGTTTGTAGGGTTTTTATGGTTTTTATGGGTGTTATGCGTGTTTAGGATTTTACGGTTTTCGTAGGGTTTTTGGGATTATGGGGTATTTAAATTTTTATGGTTTTATGGGTTTTAGGGGTTTTAGGGTTTTTTTAGTTTCTTAGGGATTTATGTTTATTTATTGTTTTTAACGTTTTTAGATGTTTAATGCGATTTTAGAGTTTTTAGTGTTTTTTATGGTTTTTATGGGAATTTTGGGTTTTAAGGTATTTATAGGTTTTACAGTTTTAGGGGGTTTATCAGTTTTAGGGTCTTTTAGTGTTTATAGAATTTTTAGGTTTTTATGAATTATAATTTTTTTGGTTTTTAATGTTTTCTTAGTAATTTAATGAGTTTTTATGTTTTTTACATTTTTAATTATTTTTAGGGCTTTTTTGGATTTATATTTTTTTACTCTTTTTGGGTTCTAAGGGTTTCTATGGTTTTTTTTTGTGATTTTATAATTTTATGGGTTTTAATATTTTTTGGTTTATATGGTTTTCTTAGGGTTTTTAGGGGGTTTTACATTTTTTATGGATATTAGGTATTTTTTAGGAATTTTATGGTTTTTAGGACTTTTATGGATTTTAGGGGTTTTAAGACATTTTTTAGTTTTTATAGCTTTTATAGGGTTTTATATGTCCTAATGGTTTTTCTAATATTTTTTTGGGTTTTATGGTTATTTATATTTTTAACGATTTTATGGTTTTATAGGGATTTTAATAGTTTTTAGTGATTTTTTTCTGGTTTTAGTGGTGTTTTTATTGTTTATAGGGGATTTTAGGGTTTTTTAGGTTTATAACATTTTTATATTTTTTGGGGTTTTTGGTTTTTTATGATTTTAAGGTTTTCTTAGGGATTCCAGTGTTTTTGGGGGATTTTATGGTTTTAAAAAAATTTATGGATCGTTTAGGATTTTCATGGTTTTTAACTATTTTAGGGATTTTGAGCGGTTTTAGGGTTTTAGGGTTTTTCAGAGTCTTCTAGTTTTTAGGATTTTGACATTCTTAGGGTTTTATCATTTTAAGGGTTTAAAGGATTTTTAAATTTTTTAGTGTGTTTAGGGATTTTTTAGGTTTTAGGGTTTTTAATGTTTTTTACGTGTTTTATGGTTTTTAGGTTTTAATTATTTCATAGTGAATTTTTCAGGTTTTTTGGGGTTTTAATGTTTTTATGGATTTTTTGTACTTTTAATTAATTTTATTGTGTTAATGTTTTTTAGGTATTTTGAGGGTTTTGATGGGTTTTAGGGTTTTGAGAAGTTTTAGGATTTTCTAAGGTGTTTTCATGGTTTGTTGGTTTCCAATGTTTCTTTGTATGTTTATGTAATTTTTTTGATATTATGGATTTTTTGTGATTTTAGTGATTTTAAGGGTTTTTAGGGGTTTTAGGGTTTTACAATTTTTTGTTCTTTATGATTTTTTTATGTTTTTAGGGTTTTATGGTTTTTTTAATTTTTTTAACATTATCAAGGGTTTAAATAGATTTAATAGCTTTTAGGTGCTTTAAAAGATTTACGTTTTTCAGGGTATTTTTGAGTCTTTTAGGATTTTTATAGTTATTTTTATTTTTTTAATGATTTCATGGGTTTAAAGGGTTTTTATAGTTTTTAGTGGTTTTAATATTTTTATTATATTTTTCGGTTTTTACCTTGTTTTAGGATTTTAGGGGTTTGATGTGTTTTTAGGTTTTTTTTGTTATTGGTAGTGTTTTTAGGGTTTTTAGGGTCATTTACATTTATATGTATTTTTTATGACTTTTTAGGATCTTTATGGTTTTTTTTTGGTTTTTGGGATTTTAAGGGTTTTTTGGGTTATTTTGGTTTTTAGGGTTTTCTGCACTTTTTTGGTTTTTGGGGACTTTAAATTTTTTTAGTTTTTAAATTTTTTTTCTTTGGGTTTCTCATGGTTTTTAGGGGTTTTAAGGGATTATTATAACGTTTTATGGTTTCCAAGTATTTTAGGGATTTTGATGGTTCTTAGGATTTTTTAATGATTTTAGGGTTTTTTTGGATTTTTTGGAATTTTAGGGGTCTTAAGGTATTTGTAGTTTTTTAAAGATTTAAGGAATTTAAAGGGGGTTTAAATTTTTTAGTGGGTTTTAGGGATATTACGGAGTTTTATGGGTTTTTAGTTTTTCAGTGGTTTTATTGTTTTTAAGGGTTTTAGGATTTTTATAGTTTTTAGGATTTTTATTGTTTTTTGGTTTCTAGTTGTTTAAGTGTTTTTAGGTTTTAAGGTTTTCCAAGAAATTTAAAGGTTTTTTTTTTCATTTTTAGGTATTTTTAGTTGTTTATGATTGTTATGGGTTTTTAGAGTTTTTATGGGTTTGGTATTTATTTGGGGTTTTGGGTTTTTTTATTTTTTAGGGATTTATTAGTTTTAAGGGAATTTTATGTTTTTATGGGTTTAAAGGGATTTTTGAGTTTTTAGTGTAGTTTTTGTGTTTTTTGGGTTTTATGGTTTTTGAGGTTTTTTGAGTGTTTTATGGTTTTTAGGTATTTCGATGGTTGTTAGGGGTTTTAGGATAACTTAGGGGTTTTTAGGGGTTTTAGAATTTCTTGGACTTTTAGGGGTTTGATGTGTTTTTATATTTTTAATATTTTCCTAGGGTTTTTAGGGTTTTTAGGGTTTTTTAAAAATAATGTACTTTTAGAGATTAAGTTGAAATTTTAATGGTTTTTAGGGTTTTTAGATATTTTTAGGGTATTGAGGTTTTTAGGGGTTTTAGGTGTTTTTAATGTTTTTATCATTTTGGGGGTCTTTAGTGGTTTAAATGTTTTTAGTTTTTAAAATTTATTTAATGTTCTTTCAATGGTTTTTAGGGGTTTAACATTTTTAGTGATTTACATAAATTTTTAAGTTTTTTATATTTTTAGGGTTACAAGGTATTTTGAGGGGGTATATCATTTTTAGGTGTTTTGGATTTTTATAGTTTTTTTATGTTTTTAGGTTTTTTTTTGTTTTTAGGATTTTAAGGTAATTATAGTATCTAACATTTATAATAGTTTAAGGTTTTTTAGTGTTTTTAGTGGGTTTTAAGGGTTTTTAAGAGATTTAGGGGGTTTTATAGTTTAAGGGTTTTGTGGTCTTTTTGGGTTTTAGCGTTCTTTAGGTTTTTATAGTTTTAAGTGTTTTTAGGTTTTTAAGGTTTTCATAATGTTGTTCAGGGTTTTAATGGTTTTTTAAAATTTTAGTTGTTTTTAGTGTTTTTTTCTTCTTTTTTTTTGTTTTTTTTTGGTTTTTGGGATTTTGAGGGGTTTGTAGTTTTTTAGGGATGATGGGTTTTTATGGGTTATTTTTATTTTTGATGGTTTTTTAGTATTTAAAGGTTTTTTAAAAAAAATTTAGATGTTTACAGGGTTTTTAGTGTTTTTAGTGGTTTTTTTTGTTTTTAGGGGTTTTGTAAGGTTTTTAGGGGTTCTATGGATTCAAAGGGTTTTAGGGTTTTAGGGTAGGGTTATTAGCATTTTAATTTTTTATGGATTTTAATTTTTTTATGTTTTCTATGTTTTTCATAGTGGGTTTGATGGATTTTGTGGTTTTTTATATTTTTAGGGATTTTTAGGGGTATTTATGGTTTTTAGGGCTTTTACAGATCTTGAGGGTTTTAGAATGTTTTATGGTTTTATGGTTTTTTCGGTTTTTTTGTTTTTTTAGAAATTTTAAGGTTTTTAATGTGTTTTGGGTTTAGATTTGTTTTATTGTATTAGTGGGTTTTAGTGTTTTTATGGTGTTGGGGAGTTTTAATGGGTTTTAGGGGTTTTTAGGGGTTTTCATGTTTTGAGGATATTTTAGGATTTTTAGTTTTTTTAGGATTTTATGATTTTATTAGGGGTTTTCTGGGTTTGAATGGTATTTTATTTTTTGAGTTTGTAGGGATTTTTTGATTTTTTTGGTTTTCTAGGGTTATTATATTTTTAGGGTTTATAGTATTTTTTGGTCTTTATGGGTTTTAATTGTTTTATGGTTTTAATGGTTTTCATTATGATTGTTAGGATTTTTAGTGTTTTTTCAATTTTAGGGACTTTTGAGGATTTTTTAGGATTTTTATGATTTTTATAATTTTTATGGTAATTAGTGAATTTGAGGGTTTTTATTAGTTTTAGGGATGTTTGGGGTTTTATGTTTTTTTTAGGTATTTTGGTTTCATAGGAATTTCTAGGGGTTTAAAGGGGTTTTAGAGTTTTTCATCAATTTTAGTGGATTAAAAGGTTTTATAGTTTTTTCTGCTTTCAGGGTTTTTATGTGTGTTTAGGTGTTTTTAAGGTTTTTTGGGGTTTTTGGCTTTTTTTGGCCTTTTTTGGTTTTTGGGGTTTTATGTTTTTTAGGTTTTTTGATGTTTTAAGTTTTTAGTTTTCCGAAGGTTTTCATAGGATTTATTGGGTTTTTAGGGATTTTATGTTTCTAGATATTTTTATGACTTTTTTAGGATTTTCATGGATTTTTAGGGTTTTTTGGAATTTTGAGGGGTTATTTTGGGTTTTTTGTTTTTACCATTTCTTGGGTTTTAAGGAAATAACGAGTTTTTTAGGTTTTTAATTTTTATAGTTTTTTTAACATTTTTAGGGGTTAAACGGGATTTTAGAGTTTTAGTGGTTTTAAGTGTTTAATTGGACATTAGGAAATTTTAAGGTTTTAGGGATTTATAATTTTATCGATGTTTAGGTTTTTAGAGTCTTTCAAGGGTTTTCTTGGTTTTTTATTATTTTTCATGTTTTAGGGGTTTTATGTGTTTTTAGGATTTTAAGGATTTCTCATGTTTTTTAGGGTTTTTAATATTTTTAGAAATTTTTAGGGTTTTTTAGGAATCTTACTATTTTTCCATTTTTATGGGATTCCGGGGGTTTTAATGATTATTAATGTTTTTTATGTTTTGATGTAATTTAGGTGTTTTAAATGATCTTAGGTTTTTACTATTTTCTTAGGGGTTTTAAGGGTTTTTAGTGTTTTTTATAGTTTTAGAAATTTGTAGGTCCTTTTTAGGTTTTTTAGGTTTTTAAGGATTTTTAGGCATTTTTAGGGGATTTTGAAGTTTTTTTGGGGGGTTTTATGGGTTTTTAGGGTTTTAATCTCTTTTGGAGTTTTTTTAAAAATATTGTGGGTTTAAAGTGTGTTTAGAGTTTTATCAGGTTTTTAGAGTTTTTATGGTTTTTTAGGGTTTTTTATGGTTTATTAGTTAGTATGTGTTTTTATGGTTTAAGGGTTTTTATTATTTTTTGGTGTTTTAGTGTTTTTTAGGTTCTTTAAGGGTTTTATGTGTTTTTAAATTTTTATTTTTTTCTGAGGGGTTTTCTAGGTTTTTAGGGGGGGCTCAAGGATTTGGTATTTTTATGAATTTTTATGGTTTTTGGGTGTTTAGTGATTTTGAGGGTTTTTTGGATTTTGGGGGGTTTTATGGGTTATTTGTGGTTTTAGGGTTTTTTGAGTTTTATTTTCTTATTATGGTTTCTTAGTTTTTTTAATGTTTTTCAGGGTTTAAATGAGGTTTATTGTTTTTAGTGGTTTTTATAAGTTTTAGGGAATTTTACTATTTTTAGTGTTTTTTTGTTTTTAGGGGATTTTAGGGACTTAAAGGTTTTTTATTTTTCTGAGTGGATTTTTAGGCTACTTATGTGTTTTAGGGGTTTTTGGGGTTTTTGGGGTTTTTAGTGGTTTTCTGTAGTTTCTAGGGGTTTATGGTCCTTTTATAGTTTTTATGGTTTTATATTATTTTAATGTTTTTAGGGGTTTTATATGTTTTTATGTTTTTATGGTTTTCTTATGGTTTTTGAAGGAATTTTTGGTTTTTATGTTTTTAGAGATTTTTAATGTTTTTTTTTGTATTTTTATGGTTTTTAGGGATTTTCAAAAAATTTAGAATTTTTTCAGAAATTTAAGGGGTTTAGGCGTTTTTAAGTGTTTTTAGGGGTTTTAAGTGTTTTTTTGGGGTTTAAGGATTTCTTATTGGATTTCCGGGTTTTTTTGGGTATTTACATTTTTAGGTATTTTTATTGATTTTTGGGGATTTTTAAATTTTGATGCTTTTAGTGTTTTTTAGGATTTTTTTCGGGTTTTTATGATTTTTGGGGATTTTATTTTCTTTGTAGTTTTTAGTTTATTCAATATTTTTTTGATTATTTTAATGTTTATATGGGTTTATTGACTTTTTAGTGGGGTTTTATGGTTGTTATGTGTTTTTAGTGTCATTATGGTTTTTGGTTGTTTTTATAGTTTATACAGTTTTTTGAGTTTTTAGCATTTTGATGGTTTTAGGGGTTTTAATTGACTTTATGTTATTATGTTTTTCTTAGTGGTTTTCTAGGATTATAGGGTTTTTCTTATGTTGGTAGGTATTTATATGAATTTTTTAGGATATTTATCGGTTAATAGGGGTTTTAATGATTTTGAGGGTTTTTGGATTTTTTGGGTTTTTAGTGTTTTCATGGGATTTAAGTGTTTTAGGATTTTAATGATTTCTTCGTTTTTTTCAAGGTTTTATGGTATTTTTATATTCTTAGGTATCTTTTGGGAATTTTTAAAATTTTATGGGTTTTATGTATTTTATGGATTTTGAGGGTTTTAAATGTTTTAAGAGGTTTTAGGATTTTTAGGTTTTCTTTATTTTTAAGGTTTTTTTAGTTTTTTAATATTTTATGGTTTATGAGATTTCAATGTTTTTAGGATTTTAAATGGTTTCTTGAGGTTTTAGAGGTTTTTCAGTTTTTAATGGGTTTTTTATGGTTTTGTGGGTTTTAAGGGTATTTATGGTATTTAAGGGCTTTTACGTTTTTAGGGGTTTTTTATTATTTAATGGTTTTTATTATTTTTTTAATTTTTAGGGATTTTATGTGACTTACAGTTATTAATTTTTTTTCAGTTTTTTAGGGGTTTTATGGTTTTTAAAATTTTAAGGATTTTGTGGATTCTTTAATGAGTTTATGTTTTTTAGGGTGTTTATGTGTTTTAGGGATTTTTAGGGTTTTAACATTTGAAGGTTATTTAGGGGATTTATGTTTCTCTTGGTTTCTATGGTTTTCATAGGTATTTTTTAAGGGCTTTAGGGTTTTTATGTTTTTTTGATATTTTTAGTGATCTTTTTGGTTTTTATGGGTTTTAGGGATTTTAGGGATTTTAAATGATTTTAGGGTTTTTATGGTTTTTTGGATTTTAGGTTTATTTGAGGATTTAAGGGTTTTTAAGGTTTTTTAGGGTTTTAAAAAATTCAGAGTTTAAAAGTTTTTTTAGACATTTTAGTGTATTTTGGGGTTTTATGGTGTTTTTAGATTTTAGGGGATTTTATAGTTTTTAGGGGTTTTAAGGTTTTTAGGGACTTTTTGGGTTTATAGGAAGTTTAGTGTTTTTTAAGGTTTTTAGGGGTTTTCAATTTTTTAATTTTTTAAGGTATTCTTATGGGTTTTCAAGTTTTTTAGTTTTTGTTTATAATTTTAGGGATTTTTATGTATTTTGTAGTATTTTTATGGTTTTTATATTTTTAGTGGGTTTTTAGAGATTTTTATTGTTTTTATTATTTTTAGTGTTTTTTAGATTTTTTGGTGATTTAAATATTTTTAGGGTTTTATGGTTTTATAAGGGGTTCTCAGGGGTTTTCAGGTTTTTATGAATTTTTTAGTATTTTTATGGGTTTTATGGTCTTATGGACATTGACGGGTTATAGGGGTTTTTTAGTTTTTTTTGAGAATTTGGGTTTTTTTGAGTTTTTATTGGTTTTAGGTTTTTTACAATTTTTTTTATCATTTTTAGGGGGTTCATGGGTTATTAGAGTTCTTAGTGTGTTTTTTAGGGTTTTTATTTATTTTTAATGTTTTTATAGTTTTTAGTGGTTTTTATGGATTTATGCGGTTTTGGGTTTTTTCGATATTTTTATAGATTTTTTTTGCTTTTATTGATGTTTATGCTTTCTAGGGGTATATGTGTTTCTAGGTTTTTAGTTTTTTTAGGGATTTTATGGGTTTTATGGTTTTTATGTATTTTAGTATTTGGAGGGTTTTTTGGATTTTATTGTTTTTAGGGGTATTAGTGATATTTTATTGTTTTTAGGGATTTAGGGTTTTCAAGGGTTTTAACGTTTATTTGTTTTTGGGGGTTTTTAATTTTTTTAGGTCTTTATTAGTATTTTTACGTTTTTCTAGGGATTTTATGGATTTTGATGGGTATGTGGTTTTTTTGGGTTTTTTGGGTTTTTTGGGTTTTAGAGTATTTTATGTTTTTAGGGGTTTCAATGGTTTTTATATTTTTTTACATTTTTAGGGGTTTAAAGGGTTTTTAGAGTTTTTACTATGTTTAAGGTTTTTATATGATTTTAGGGTTTTATGGTTTTTAGGGGGTTTTATGGGTTTTAGGTGTCATGGGGTCTTCTTCAGTTTTTAGGGTTTTTAGTATTTTTTATGTTTTTAGGGGTATTATGTGATTTTAGGGTTTTATGGTTTTATTAGTTTTTTCAATGTTTTTAGTTTTATATGTTTTTATGGTTTTTTGGGGTTTTATGGTACATAGTGTTTTAAACTTTTTACGGATTTTGAGGGTTTTTATCAGTTTTTAGGGATTTGGATATTTAGGGTTTTTAGGGGTGTTTATGTTTTAGGGGTTTTAATTGTTTATGTGTTTTTAAGGTTTAGTTTGGGTTTTTTACAGGTTTTTAGGGGTGTCTGCTATTTTAGGGATTTGTTTGGTATTTTTATTGTTTTTTCGTGTTTCTTGGGATTTGGGGGATTTAATGGTTTTTTAGGTTTTTAGGATTTTTTAAGGTTTTAAGATTTTTCTTATTTTTCTGATGCTTTTAGGGGTTTAAAGAGTTTTTAGATTTTTTAGTGGCTGTTTTGGGTTTTTATAGTTTTTACGGTTTTAGGGGGTTTTATGGGTTTTTGGGGTTTTAGGGGTTTTAGGGATTTTTCGGATCATTAGCCTTTTTAGGTTTTTAGGGGTTTTATGTGTTTTTAGGTTTTTTTGGTTTTTTTGGATGTTTCAAGATTTTTAGGGTTTTTATTATTTTATTGGATTTTTATATCTTTTTTAGGTTTTTATGGTTTTGAGGGTTTTTATCGATTTGAGTGCTTTTATGGTTTTTAGTGTTTTTATGGTTTTTAGAGGTTTTTATGGTTTTTATAATTGTTTCAGTGTTTTTAAGGGTTTTAATGTTTTTTTACATTTTATGTATTTTTAGGTATTTTTTATGGTTTTTAGGGTTTTAGGGTTTTTATAAATTTTGAGGGGTGTGGTGGTTTTATGTGTTTCTATGGTTTTTTTTCATTTAGGGGTTTTATGTATTTTATACTTTTTAGAGTATTGAGTTGTTATTAAGCGTTTTAATGGGTTTTTAGGGTTTTTATGGTTTTTAGGGGTCTACGGTTTTAATTATCTTTGTTGGGTTTTATCATTTTTAGGGTTTTATGGATTTTAAGTGTTTTTAGGTTTTTAATGTTTTCCTTGGTATTTTAAAGGTTTGTGGGGTTTTTTCATAAATTGGGTTTGTTGAGCATTATAATGAATTTTTGAATTTTTAGGTTTTTTAGGAATTTTGAGGGATTTTAGGGATATTTTGGTTATTTGTGTTTTTAGCTTTTTTAGGGGTTTAAGTGTTTTTAGGTATTTAATATTTTCTTAAATGATTTTAGGGTATTTTGGTTTTTTACATTTTAATGGATTTTTAGGTCATCTTTATGATTTTTATAGTTTTTAGGGTTTTTAGTTATTTTGAGGGGTTTTAGAGTTCTTAGGGGTTTTATTGTTTTTTAGGGGATTAAAGGGTTTTAAGAGTTTTTAGTGATTTTAGGGGTTTTAGGTTTTTACGGTTTTAGGGGGATTTTATTTTTTTAGGGGGGTTTTAGTTTATTTTTAGGATTTTGTAGTTTTGTTTGGCATTTTTATGTTTTTACGACTATTAAGGGTTTTTTGGATTTTCAAGTTTTCATGTGTTTTTCTGGTTTTTATGTTTTTTTTGGGATTTTTTGCGATTTTTTTGGATTTTAATCATTTTTTAAGCATATTAGGTAATTTTTTTGGTTTAAGGGTTTTTATGGTTTAACGTATTCTTAGGGTTTTCAATGATTTTATTTTTTTTGTTGGATTTTTAGGATTTTAAGGTTTTCATAGGGTTTTTATGGTTTTTAGTGTTTTTTATGTTTATATGTATTTTTTTTGGTTTTTATGGATTTTGGGGGTTTTAGTGATTTTGAGGGTCTTTAGGGTTTTTATGGTATTATGTATTTAGATTTTTTTTCAAATTTTTTTGAGTTTCTATGGGTTTTAATATTTTTAGTATTTTTTAACATTTTTAGGGGTTTAAAGGAAATTTATAGTTTTAGTCGGTTTTTATGGGTTTTTATGGGTTTTTGTGTTTTTTATGGTTTTAGAGTTTGTAGGGGTTTTTTCATTTTAGGTTTTTTAGGGATTTTAAGTGTTTTTAGGTTTTTAAGGTTTTTATACGGATTGTCAATGTTTTAGGGTTTTTTATGTATCTAGGAATTTTTAGGGATTATTTTAGGATGTTTATGGGTTTTAGGGTTTGTTGGGGTTTTGATTATTATTAGGGTTTATTAGAGTTTTAGGGTATTTAAAAAAATTTAGTGATTTTACATTTTTAGCGGTTTTACGTAATTTTAGGTTTTTAATTCTCTCTTTATGGTATTTCATGGGTTTTGGGTTTTCTATGTTTTTTAGGGATTTTTAGGGATTTTTATTATTTTTATGATTTTTAAGGTTTTTAGGTGTTTTTTTTGGGGTTTTTGGGGTTTTTGGGGGTTTTGGGGTTTTAAGGTATTTATTTGTTTTTAAGGGATTTATAAGTTTCTTAGAGTTCCTAACATTTTAGGGTTTAAGGGGTTTTTATATTTTTAGTTTTATTTGGTATTTGGGTTTTTTGGTTTTTAGGGTTTTCCGTGTTTTTAGGTTTCTTAGGGGTTTAAAGTGTTTATAGATTTTTATTTTTTTATTAGGGGTTTTCTGGATTTTATTGTTTTTATATTATTCTAGATATTAAATTCTTTTTATGATTTTTATAGTTTTAATAAATTTTAGGAATTTTGTTGATTTTTTGGGGTTTAAGGTTTTTTAGGGTTTCAATGTTTTTTGGTTTTTTAGGGGTTAGTTTTTATGTTTTTATTATGTTTATTACAATTTTTTAAGGTTTTTTTACATTTTTAGGGATTTTGAGGGAGGGTTTGGATATTTATGGGTTTTTGTGGTTTTTGAGATTTTGAGGGTTTTTAGGTTTTTTAGAGTCTTACGATGTTTTGTGGTTTTAGTTTTCTTTACTTTTTTACGATTTTTGAGGATTATTAGAGTTATTTAATGTTTTAGGGGTTTAAAGGGTTTTTATAGTTTTATGTGTTTTTAGGGTTTTTATGGATTTTTATAAATTTAAAAGGAATTTAGTGGTTTTTATGGTATTTTGGTTTTTTAGGTTTTTACTGGTATTATTGTTTTTAGGTTTTTAGAGGTTTTATGTATTTTTAGGTTTTTATGGTTTTCATATGTGGTTTTTGGGTTTTTAATGGATTTAAAATTTTTAGGTAATGTTAAGGATCTTTTTAGTATATTTAATAGTTTTAGGGATTTTGTGGGGTTTAAGGGTTTTCTAGGTTTTTAGGGTTATTAATGTTTTTTATTTTGTAACAATTTAAAGGTTTTAAACTATTTTTATATATTTGAGTGGGTTTTTAGTGTTTTTATTAGTTTTCGGGTTTTTAACATTTAGGGGTTTTATGGTTTTAGTGTTTTTAGGGATTGTATGGTTTTATATATATTTTTTGTTTTCACTGATTTTAAGTGTTTTTTTTTTGTTTTTTCATTTTATTGCAGTTTTCATGGTTTTTAGGGGTTTTTATGTTTTTATGGATTATTTGGTTATTTTTATGATTTTTTTAGTTTTTTAGGAGTTTAGGTATTTTGAGGGTTTTATGGGTTTTAGGGTTTCAGCACCTGTGAGGTTGTTTAGAGGTTTTAAGTGGTTTTAGGTTTTTATGATTTTTTTGGTTTTCCGATATTTAGGGGTTTTACATTTTTAGTGTTTTTTGGGATTTTTGGGGTATTTATTGTTTTTAAGGTTTTAGGGATTTTTAAGGTTTTAGGGATTTATACGGTTTTTAGATTAATTAGGTTTTTTCTGTTTATATGGGTTTTTTAAAATTCTAGGGGTTTTAGGATTTTTTATATATTTTATCATTTTTAGGGGTTTATAGGTATTTAGAGTTTTTAGTTGGTTTTTATGGTTTTTATGGGTTTTTAGGTTTTTCTGTGGTTTTATGGTTTTGAGTGATTTCCGGATTTTTTTGGATTTTAGAATTTTATGGTTTTTAGGGGGTTTTAACATTTTAGGTTTTTAAGGATTTCTTAGGGTTTTCCAAGGATTTTATCATTATTTATATTTTAAGTATTTTTAGGGGATTTTTAAGTTTGTTTGGGATTTTATGAATTTTTATAATTTTTTGGGTTTTAGGGAATTCATGGTTTCCTTGGGTGTTAGAGTTTTTTTAAATATTTTTATAGTTTTTATGTTTTTTTGGAGTTTTTTAACATTAATTGGGGTTTAAAGGGATTTTTTTACTTTTTAGTGACTTTCATTTGTTTGTAGGGTTTTTACCGTTTTTTCATGGTTTTAGGGGTATTATGGTTTTACTGTGTATATGCATTTATGTTTTTTTTAGGTTTTTAGGGGTTTTAAGTTTTTTTATTTTTTTCCTATTTTCTTAGGGGTTTTCAAGATTATTATGTTCTTTTATGTTTTTAAGTATTTTTTTAATGTTTTTAGGGTTTTTAAGGTTTTTAAGGATTGAATTGATTTTAAGGGTTTTTAGGGTTTGTATTTTTTTTAATTTTAGGGGTTTTTTTTTATTTTTTTATTTTTTAAATGCTATTTATAGTTTTTAACAATTTTGGGGTTTAAAGGGTTATAGTTTTTTTGGGAATTATTATAATATTTATGTATTTTTGGGTTTTTTCGTTTTATAGGGTCTTCTCGTTTTCTGGTTTTTGGTGTTGTTTGGTTCTGGATGTGGTGGTGGCCATCAGTGTTGGGAGGTCATTAATATGAGCTCTCTATTGAGGCCTCACTCTATTCCAAACTCTGCTCTTTCACAAAGACACCACCTCTCCTCATATAGTTTGAACTGTAATTTGGTTTTATAGTGTTTTCATATGTTTTTTTGGGCGATCGATGACATTCCAGGAGGTGTCTCTCATGATGACTTCATGATTGTCTATTGGTTCAGTTAGTATGATCTATTTGGTGGGTTTAATTTGGTTTCCTTATGATGGTGGTTTGGTTTTTCGATGGAAAAGTTGTACTCCAGTGGATGTTTCATCTTCCCCAGAAGGTTCTGGATATGGCGATGATGTTTGGTTTGGACAACGAAGATATGGCGATGAAGGTGGTGTTGTGGTGATGATTGTGGTGTGGCAATGACCCAATAGTCTTGATGATGCAGGATTTCCTGTGTATTTGTGTGATTTGTATTATTTTTCAATGACTTGAGTCCCATAATGAGGCCTTTGTTTTGAATTTTGTTTTTGAACCCTGAATTTGAATTTTGAATGTTGTGTATGGTGTAAGGATTAATTTAGTCACGTGTGGTTCCCACTCTACCCTCGGTGTAGATTTTATGAAAATAAAAAAAATGATTTGGAGAGAATTTTTATTTTAAGAGTTTTGGGGTGTTTTATATTTTAGATATTTATATGGCTTTTAATTTTTTATGTTTTTCATGGTTTTTTATTTTCAGTGTTTTTACATATTTTTAGTGTTTTTCTCATTTTTTTAAAAAAAACTTGGGTTTTTTTGGGTTTTTTAGTTTCAGGTATTTAATACTTTTTAGTGGTTATTAACATTTTTTGGGATGAAATGTATTTTATAATATTTAGTGGGTTTTGAGTTTTTAGGGTCTTTTAATGTTTTTACATGTTTTTATGGTTTCAGTGGTTTCTGGGATTTTTAGGTTCCTTTTAGAGAGTTTTTTGGTATTTAGCGGATTTTATGATTATTATGGGCTACAAGTGTCTTTATGTTTTTTTGTTTTTCTTAAATATTTTAAAGTTTTTAGGTTTTTTTATGTTATTTTTTGAATTTTTAGTGAATTTTTTTGTATTTTTATGTTTTTATGGTTTTTAGGGACTTTGAGAATTTTAAGGTTTCATAAGGTTTTTAGTGTTTTTTAGGGTTGTAAGTGTTTTTTAGGGGTTTTAGGGGTTTTGAGTGTTTATTTTTTTTATGATTTTCTTATGGATTTTTTTGGGGGTTTTAGATTTGTATGTATTTTTAGGGATTTCTAGGATTTCATTAGTTTTTAGGGTTTTTAGGGATTTTTAGGGGTATTAGGGATTTATAGGATGTTTAAGGTTTTTCAATTTTTTTGGTTTTTTTTAGTTTTTATGTTTTGATTATATTTATTAATTTGAACATTTTTTGAATTTTAAAGGGGTTTCATTGTGTTTAGTTAGTTTTATGGGTTTCTACAGATTTTATGGTTTTTAAGGTTTTTAGGGATTTTATTGTATTAAGGGATTTTAGGGCTTTTTATGTTTTTAAAATTTGTTAGGTTTTAGGGGTTTAAATTAATTTTATGTTTTTATGTTTTTCTTAGGGATTTTTAGAGTTTTTAGAATTGTTACATTTTTAGAAACTTTTAAGGGTTTTTAGGATTTTTAGTGCCTTTTGTGTTTTTATGGATTTTGAGGGTTTTAGTGCTTTTTAGATTTTAAGGATTTTTTAGGATTTTTATTTTTTTCTAGGTTATTAGGTGTTTATGTGTTATTAGGTTTTTGAGGTATTCTTAGGGTTTTTATGGATTTAGGGTTTTTTTTACATTTTTAGAGGTTTTTGTGATTTTTAGTTTTTTTTTTGGTTTTTAAGAGATTTTGAGGGTTTTTTGGGTCTTTTAGGGTTTTTTATTATTTATTTGTGTTTTTGGGTTTTAATATTTTGGATTTTATGTTTTTTTGGAGAATTTAATTATTTTTTTGGTTTAAAGGGTTTTAGTATTTTTAGTGGTTTCATGGTTTTATTGGTTTTTATGGTTTTGAGTATTTTTATGATTTCTAGGGTTTTATGGTTTTTAGGGTTTTTAGGGAAATTTTATTTTTTTAGGTTTTATAGGTTTTTTTTAGGTTATAAATTTTTTCTTAGATGTTTTCATGGATTTTTATATTTTTAGTTATATTTAGGGATATTTTTGTATTTTTAATTTTTTATGGGTTTTATAGTTTTTTAGTGTTTTTAGATATTTTTATGGTTTTTTTAGTTTTTAGGGGTTTTTAGGTTTTTAGGGGAATTAAGTGTTTTTAGGTTTTTATGGTTTTCTTAGGGTTTTTGGGATTATGAGGGTTTTATTTTTTTAGGGGTTTATGGGTTTTTTCAATTTTTCAATTTTTTTAGTTTTTTAGGGATTTAAATTTTTTAGAGATTTTTTACCATTTTAGGGGGTTAATGGGATTTTAGAGTTTTTAATGGTATTGAGGGTTTTTCTGGGATTTTAAGGTTTTAATGTGTTTATGGGTTTTACAGTTTTAGAGGGTTTAGGTACTTTTAGTGTTCATAGATTTTTTTGGTTTTGTGGATCTCAATTTTTTTAGGTTCTTAAGGTTTTCTTAGTTTTTTATGAGATTTAGGTTTTTTACGTTTTTAGGGATTTTTATGCCTTTTTGGATTTTTTTGATTTTTTCTCTTTTCTGGATTTTATGGGTTTCTAGAGTTTTTTGGTATTTTAGGGTTTTTAGGGTTTTTATGGGTTTTAAGAGTTTTTAGGTTTATAAGGTTTTCTTAAGTTTTATAGGGGTTTTACTTTTTTAAGGATTTTAAGGATTTTTTAGGTTTTTTTCCGTTTTTTGTGTTTTTATAGATTTTATGGGTTTTGAGAGGTTTTAGAGTTTTAATAGTTTTTTATGGATTTATATGTCATAATGTTTTTTTAAATATTTTTAGGGGTTTTATGGGTTTTAATATTTTTTAAAATTATTTTGGTTTTAGATGACTTTTTACAGTTTTTAGTTGTTTTTTCAGGTTTTAATGGAGTTTTTCCGTTTTTTATTTTTTTTTGGGAATTTTAGTGGTTTTAGGTTTTTATCATTTTTATATTTTTAGGGGTTTTATGTATTTTTATGATTTTAAGGTTTTTTTATGGTTTCAGTTTTTCTTCTGGTTTTTATGTTTTTTAAAAAATTTATTCATTGTTTAGGGTTTTCATGGTTTTTAACTATTTTAGGGCTTTTATGGTTTTTTAGATTCTTTCAGTTTTTAGGATTTTGACTTATTTGGGTTTTTATCAATTTAGGGGATTAATGGATTTTTAGATTTTTTTAGTGTCTTTAGGTTTTTTATTGGGTTTTAGGGTTTTAATGTGTTTAGGGTGTTTTATTGTTATTATGGATTTTAGGGTTTTTAGGTTTTAATGATTTCATAGGGGTTTTTCAGTTTTTTTGGGGTTTTAATGTTTTTATGGATTTGCTGTATTTTATGGTTTTAATCGTTTTTAGGGATTTTGAGGGGTTTTAGGAGTTTTAGGGTTTTGTGGGGCTTTAGTGTTTTCTAATGTGTTTTCATGGTTTTTAGGTTTTTGATGTTTTTATGTATGTTTATATAATTTTTATGATATTATGGTTTTTTATCATTGGTATTTTTTGGGGTTTTAGGGGTTTTTAAGGTCTAACAATTTTTTGGGATTTAAGAGTTTTTTATGTTGTTAGGGTTTTATGGTATTTTTAAAATTTAAACATTATCCTGGGTTTAATGGGTTTTTAAATATTTTAGGTGTTTTTAAGTTTTTTAGGGTTTTGAGGGTATTTTTGGGTATTTTTATCATTTTTATAATTTCTTAATTTTCTAATTCTTTCATGGGTTTAAAGGGTTTTTAGATTTTTAGGGGTTTTAACATTTTTATTCTATTTTTGGGTTTCTAGGGTTTTTAGTGTTTTTTATGTTTTTAGCGGTTTAATGTGTTTTTAGGTTTTTATAGTTTTTAAAGGGGTTTTAGAGTTTTTAGGGTCATTTACATTTTTATGGATTTTTAGGACTTTTTAGGATCTTTATGATTTTTTTGGTTTAAGGGATTTTAAGGGTTTTGTGTTATTTTGGTTTTTAGGGTTTCTTGCACTTTTTAGGTTTCTAGGGATTTTAACTTCTTTTAGGTTTGTAATTTTTTTCTTTGGGTTTCTCATGGTGTATTGGGATTTAACGTTTTTAGGTATTTTAGGGGATTTTTATGATGTTTATGGTTTCCATGGTTTATAGGGATTTTTATGATTTATGTAATTTTTATTGTTTTTAGGGTTTTAATGGATTTTTTGGATTCTTAGGGTTTTTAATGTTTTTGAAGTTTTTTAACGATTTTAGGGATTTTAAGGGTTTTTAAAGTTTTTAGCGGGTTTTATAGATTTACGAGGTTTTAGTATTTTTTAGTTTTTAGGCGGTTTTATTATTTTTAAGGGTTTTAGGATTTTTTTTATATATTTTAGGATTTTCAGGGTTTTTAGTGGTTTTTAGTGGTTTTATGTTTTTTTAGGTTTTTAAAGTTTTCCAAAAAATTTAAAGGGATTTTTTTATTTTTAGGTACTTTTAGTTTTTTTTAGGATTGTTATGGGTTTTAGGGTTTTTAGGGGTATTGTGTTTTTTTGGGGTTCATGGTTTTTTTATTTTGTAGGGTTTTAATAGTTTTTAGAGAATTTTATGTTTTTAGGGGATTAAAGGTTTTTTTAGTTTTTAGTGCGGTTTTCGGGTTTTTATGGTTTTTATGATTTTTGACATTTTTAAGAGTTTTATGGTTTTTAGGGGTTTTATGGGGTTTATGGTTTTTGGTGTTTTTAAGAGTTTTATTGTTTTTAAGGGTTTTTATGGTTTTTAGCGGTTTTAGGATAATTTAGGGTTTTTTATGGTTTTTAGCTTTTCTAGGATTTTTAGGGGTTTGAAGTGATTTTATGTTTTTAAGATTTTCATATATTTTTTCTATTTTTTATGGGTTTTTAAAAAGTTATGTACATTTAGATATTTAGTATGATTTTTATGTTTTTAGAGTTTTTATAGTTTTTTAGGGTTTCGAGGTTTTTTGGGGTTTTTTGGGGTTTTAGGGGGGTTTAGTGGTTTAAATGTTTTTAGGTTTTTTAATTTATTTAATGTTCCTTTCGGGATTTTGGGGGGTTTAACATTTTTAGTGATTTTAGTACTTTTTATGATTTTTATATTTTTTAGGGTTATAAGGTATTTTGAGGGGTTTTAGCATTTTTTGGGTGTTTTGTGTTTGTATAGTTTTTTTTATGTTTTTAGGGTTTTTAGTATTTAGTATTTTAAGATCTTTATAGTATTTAATAATTTTAATTGATTAAGGGGTTTTTATTGTTTTTAGTGGGTTTTAGGGTTTTATGTGGTTTAAGGGTTTTTTAATGTTTTAGGGGGTTTTACAGTTTAAGGGTTTTGAGATATTTTAGGGTTTTAGCGTTCTTTAGGGTTTTATTGTTTTTAAGTGTTTTTAGGTTTTTACGGTTTTCATAGTGTTGTTCAGGGTTTTAAGGTATTTTTTTTATATTTTTTTTGATTTTTATGGATTTTTTTATTTTTTGGGGATTTTTTTGGGTTTTTTGGGATTTTTAAGGGTTTTATAAATTTTCAGGGATGATGGGTTTTTATGGTTTTTTTATTTTTGATGGGTTTTTTAGTATTTTAAAGTTTTGGGTTTAAAAAAAATTGTGGTTTATAGGTTTTTAGTGTTTTTAGTGGTTATTAGTGTTTGAACCGTTTTTAAGGTTTTTAGGGGTTTTATATATTTAAGGGTTTTTAAGGGGTTTTATGGTTTTTATGGTTTTTATCATTTTTATGTTTTTATGGGTTTTAAGAGTTTTTATATTTCTATGGTTTTATAGAGTTTTTAAGGGATTTTATGGTTTTTTCACATTTTAAGGGATATTTTTTGATTTTTAGGGATATTTATGGTTTTTAGTGTTTTTACAAATTTTGAGGGTTTTAGGGGGTTTTAGGGGGTTTTAGGGTTTTATGATTTTCTGTGTATTTTTATTTTTTAGGCATTAAAATGTTTTTAATGTGTTTAGGGGTTTAAAGATGTTTTATATTTTTAGTGGGTTTTAGTGTTTTATGAGATTTTATGGTTTTTAATGGGTTTTACGGGTTTTTATGGTTTTCAGGGTTTTTCGTGTATTTAGTATCTTTTAGGTTTTTAGTGTTTTTATGATTTTAATGTTTTATTAGGGTTTTTTGGGTTTTAATTATATGTTTTTTAGGGATTTTTTTATTTTTATGGTTTTATCAGGTTATTGAGGTTTTTAAGGTTTTTAGAATTTTTAGGACTTTATGTGTTTTATGTGTTTTATAGTTTTAACGGTTTTCACAGGGTCTGTTAATATTTTTAGTGTTTTTTTTCAATTTTAGATATTATTAGGGAGTTTTTGGAATTTTAGGATTTTACTATTTTTATGGTTATTAGTGAATTTTGGGATTTTTTGGGGTTTTAGGGCTATTTGGGGTTTTATGGTTTTTAGGTTTTTAGGTTTCAATAGAATTTCTAGGGGTTTTAAGGGATTTTAGAGTTTTTCATCATTTTTAGTGGTTTAAAGGGTTTAGATTTTTTTCTATATTTAGGGGTTTTATGTGTTTTAGGTGTCTTTATGGTTTCTAGGGGTTTATAGTTTTTGGGTTTTTGGGTTTTTTAGATTTTTAGTGTTTTTTATGTTTTTTGATGTTTTATGTGTTTAGTTTTTCTAAGGTTTTCATAGGGTTTTTTAGGTTTTTAGATATTTTATGTTTCTAGAGACTTCTATGACTTTTTTAGGATTTTTAGGGATTTTTAGGGTTTTTAGGGATTTTGAGTGGTTTTTTTGGGTTTCCGGTTTATTGGTTTTTACGGTTTATTGTGTTTAAAGGGAATTTTGAGTTTTTTAGTGTTTTAATTTTTGTAGTTTTTTAACATTTTTAGGGGTTTCATGGTCTTTTATAGTTTTGAGTGGTTTTTAGTGTTTTAATTGGCCTTTAGGTTATTTTATGGTTTCTAGGGTTTTATCGTTTTCTGGATGTTAAGGTTTTTAGAGTCTTTTAAGGGTTTTTTTGGGTTCTTTATTAACCTTCTAGTTTTATGGGTTTTATGTGTTTTTAGGTTTTTTAAGGATTTATCAAGGTTTTTAGGGTTTTTTTTATTTTAATAAATTTTTATGGTTTTTTAGGATTGTCATTATTTTTCTTTATTTATTTGATTCTAAGGGTTTTAAGGGTTTTTTATGTTTTTATGTTTTTTTATCATTTTAGGTGTTTTAAATGTTCTTATGTTATTACTTTTTTCTTAGGGGTTTTCAGGGTTTTTAGGGTTACTTATTTTTTTATTTATTTTTAGGTATTTTTTAGGTTGTTTAGGGTATTAATGATTTTTTGGTATTTTGAGGGGATTTTTTTGTTTTTTGTTGGGGTTTTAGAGTTTTTTAGTTTTTTAGTTTTTTAATCTATTTTGGAGTTTTTTAAGAAATTTGTGGGTTTAATTTTTGTTTAGTTTTTTATCTAGTTTTTACAGTTTTATGGGTTTTTATGGTTTTTATGGTTTTTATGGTTCTTTAGTTTATATGGGTTTTTATGGTTTAAGAGTTTTTATGGGCAAGGAGGATGTGAGGGTCGGGCTATTCCCCCCCCCCCCCAAATTTATTAGAAAGAAAAAAAGGAGACACAGTAGACAAGGTAGGGGAGGGGTTAAATGACCCACACCCAAAACCCCTTACAACCCATGCCCAAAAAAAAGAAAGAAAAAGACTCGAAGATAGACACAACAGCGGCATCATCACGTCACATCCAGCTAGTACCAGCATCCAGTAGCACCACATCCAATCATCACATCAACACAGCCGCAACACATCCAAACCAACCAGCCCCAGCATCCAACAGCACCAAAACCAATATCACAGCCAATCACAAGCAGCAACATCAAACCACAACACAAGCACTGCAACCAGACCCAACCATCTTCACCTCCTAACAAACAACAACCAGCAACACACAGAACAACATCCAGCACACTCCACAGAACAAAAATCCGGCACCCATAGCCATTCAAAACCAAACCAGCATCACAACCATCAGCCTCCATCTCATCTTCCCCCAAATCCATCTTCAGAAACGACTCACAACCAAACCAGAAACAGCTCAAAAGACCACATACCACCATAGTAGCCAGGACGCAGCTCAACTTGACCAGAAATTCATCAACAGTATAAACCAGAGGTGAAACTAAGGAACCAGAAGCACAAATCTGCACCTTCACATTCCGCAGCCACCAGAACCCATCAAAAAGCAAAGAGATCCTGCAAATCCCTCCCAGACTCAGATCCATAAAACCAGATCCAAGAATGGAAGCAGGCATGTCACTTCCAGAACATCGCAGATCCCGCCGCACCCACTGTTCAGCATCACGGATCCAGAGAGGCCAGGTTGTTGTTAGGAGAAGACCATGTCACCGATGGAATTGGGGGAACCCAACCACCGAGAATCCGCAAGAGGCCGACGGATACCAACACCTCCAAGGACACTCCTCATAGTAGAAAAGACATCGAGATCTGAAAAACCACTTACCATAACGCCCAGGTCTGACCCGCATCTCCATGGAACCGAAGCGCCGCATGATGGAGGTCCCAAATATGAATGTCTCCATCATTGACCTGTAACACTGCACCAAGTATGGGTAAATGTCGATCCAAGCCTCCATGAATCATCGAAGAGACCAAAAACCATGCCATCGCTGAACCTCCCACCACCGTTGAAGACGTCGAAGCTAATGACCTATTCGTGGAGGCTCTATCAGTCTTGCTGAATAGATCTGGTCCAATCTGTATTCAACTTCCCAGACCAGGCCCGCCGAAACCAGACGCACCCAGATCCCAAACACCACCGAAGATCGACACCAGAAACCATCCCGATCCGCAAAAAACCAGGTCACTTCCGAAGAGCGGAACCTTCAAGAGTTTCCAAAAGCCACCACCACTAAGGGCCAACACCACCAAAGATCACCACTGCAAGCCGCAACCACTAAGAGGAGATCCCGATCTGACGAGGCTCTATGAGGGGAGCGTTGCAGCGGAAGAGGAACACCAGGAGAGCAAGCTGCCATCACTTCATTTTTATGGGTTTTAGGTGTTTTTAGTGTTTTTTATGTTTTTATGTTTTTTAAGTGTTTTTATATTTCTATGTTTTTCTTAGGGTTTTTCTGGGTTTTTAGGAGGATATTTTTATGGTTTTGGGATTTTTTAGGTTTTTTATTTTTTGGGGTGTTTAGTGATTTTGAGTGTTTTTGGGTTTTTTGCGGTTTTTTGGGGTTTTTTTAGTTTTAGGGTTTTTTGAGTTTTTTTTTCTTATTCTTGTTTCTTAGGGTTTTTAAAGATATTAGGGGTTTAAATGATGTTTAAATTTTTTAGTGGTTTTTATAGTTTTTAGGGTATTTATGGTTTTTATGGTTTTTTTTGGGTTTTTAGGGATTTATAGCCTTTTTAGGGTTTCTTTTTATTTTTAGCGCTTTTATGTTTTGAGGGGTTTCAAGTGTTTTTAGGTTTTTTAGGTTTTCTTCGGTGTTTTATGGATTTTTTTAAACATTTTTATGGAATTTTAAGTTTTATTTTATTTTTATGGTTTTTAGGGATTTTGAGGGTTTTAGGGTTGTTCAGGGCATTAGGGTTTTAAAACTTTTGAATGTTTTTAGGGTTTTTGGGAATTTTTAAAAATTTAAGGTTTTCCTAGGGTTATTAAATACTTTTAGGGGTTTTTATATTCTTATTTATTCTTTGGTATATTTTATTATTTTTATGCTTTTTTATGGTTTATAGAGTGTATTATGTTTTTTAGGGTTATTTGGTTTTTATGGTTTTTTGGGTTTTTGGGGGCTTTTGAGTTATTTAGGGTTTTTATGTTTTTTAGATTTTTTTTAAAATTTTAAGAGTTTAAAGGGTTTTTAGAGTTTTTAATTTGTGGGTAGGGGGGTGGGTTTTTTGGGGTTTTGGGTTTTAAGGGGTTTTATTTTTATCAGTGTTTTTATGGTTTTTAGCGTTTTTCAGGTTTTTAGGTGTTTTAAGTGATTTTAGGTTTTTAATGGCTTCTTCTTGTTTTTTGTGGTTTTTATGATTTTTTGAAATTTTAGAGTTGTATATGATTTTTATTGTTTTTAGGGAATTTAGGGATTTCAAGAGTTTTTAGGATTTTTAGGGTTCTTGGTGTTTTAGGGTATTATCAATTTTTAGGTTTTTATGTGTTTTAAGTGTCTTTAGGTTTGTATGTTTTTCTTAGGGGGTTTTTGGGTTTTTGGGTTTTTTACATTCTTAGGTATTTTTTGGGATTTTTTAGATTTTTCATGGATTTAAAGGTTTTTAGTGATATTGATGGATTTTAGGGTTTCTTAGGGTTTTTAAGGGTTTTTTATTTATTAGTTTTTTTTGAGGTTTTTTCATTTTTATGTTTTCATACTATTTTTTACGTTTATAGTTGTTTAAAAGGATTTAGAGTTTTTAGTTGGTTTTTATGGTTTTTATGGGTTTTAGGGTTTTTAAGGTTTTAGGTCAAGGTATGTGTCGGTCCAGGATATTCCTGACCCCCCCCCCCAATTTTTTAGAGAAAAAAAAGATACAAGAAAAAAGGGACAAGCAGAGTCAAAGGACCCTTACCCAAAGGTAATCCCAAAAAAATCAAAGAAAGAAAGAAGAAGACACAACAAACCAAACACAGAACCTGCTTCAGCACCACCAAGCCACAAACACAAACCTTCAGTTTCCCCAATGCCAATCACCATCACATCATCCATCAGCAAGAATCATCATCACCTTCCAAACAATCATTGACTTAGAACCAGTATCACAAAACACCAAAATAACCCACCACATCAAATCACCAACACTATCGTTCATTAGCCAAAGAAATCGGCAACAACCAATGACGCCTTTATGGGTCCTTAATGTTTTAAAGGGTTTTAAATGTGTTTATGGTTTTAGGGGGGTTTAGTGTTTTTTCGTATTTTAGTGATTTTCAGTTTCAATGGTTTTAAATGCATTTAGGTTTTAAGGTTTTCCAATGGGTATTTAGAGTTTTTTAGAATTTTTACATTTTTACGTATTATGGGTATTTTTAGGATTTTTGTATTCTTTATGGTTTTTAGTGATTTTCAGGCTTCGGGGGGGGGGGGTTAATATTTTTAGGGGTTTTAAGTGTTTTTTGGATTCTAATGTTTCTGATGGTTTTTAGCATTTTTAGTGTTTTTTACATTTTAAAGGATTTTGAGGAATTTTTTATAATTTTTATAGTTTTAGGTTTTTAAGGTATTTTGTGGTCTTTTTTTTGGATTTTTAGGGGTTTTGAGGTTTTTATTATTTTTTTGGTTTTTAGTGTTTTTATGTATTTAATGGTTCATTAGAATCTTTTTAATCATTTTTAAGGGTTTTAATTTTTTTAGAGTTTAATTAGTTTTTGGGGTTTTTATCAATTCTTATATTTTAAGTGGTTTTTTTTTGTTTTTTGGTTATTTTAGTGTTTTCAGGTCTTTTAGAATTTTTAGGGGTTTTAGCCTTTCTTAGATTTTTTAGGGGTTTTTAGTGTTCTTAGATGTTAAGGTTTTATTAGCGGTTTTCATGGTTTTTAGGGGACATTATTGTTTTATGGATTTATCAAATTTTTAGTATTTTGAAGGGTTTTTAGGTTTTTAGGGATCTTAAGGGGTTTTTGGGATTTATGATTTTTAGGATTTTTAGGATTTTTTATTGTTTTTTGAGTTTTTAAGGGTAATGTGTTTATTTTTTATAATTTTTTTATGGGTTTAAAATATTTTTAGAGTTTTAGTGTATTTTTAGGGTTTTTATGGGTTTTTAGGGTTTTTTGTTTTTTGAGGTTTATGGTTTTTAGGGTCATTTTACAGTTTTTATGGACATTATTGTTTTTAGGGTATTTAGTGATTTTATGTTTTTAGTTTTTTCAGTTGTTTTGAGGTGGGTTTCAGGGTTTTTAGGGGTTTTATTTCCTTCTGCTATTTAGGATTTTTTGGATTTTTATGGTTTATTAGGGTTTTTCTGGATTTTGAGGTTTTTTTCAGGTTTTTAGCATTTTTTAACATTTTTATCAATTTTTTAGGGTTTTAAAGTGTTTTCATGTTTTTATGGTTTTCATGGTTTTCTATGTTTTTTAGGTTTTTAGGGCATTTTTATCATTCTATAGTTTTAAGGGTTTCTAGAGATTTGGAGAGTATTTTGCGTTTTTTTTTTGTTTTTTTGGGGTTTTAGGGTTTCTTGAGTTTTTAGGGGTTTTATACTTTTTTGAATTTTTTAAAAATTTTAGGAGATTAAAGTTATTTTAGAGTTACTCATTGGTTTTTTATTGATTTTTAGGGTTTTTATGGTCTGTATAACATTTTATGGTTTTAGTATTTTTAGGATTTTTAGGGTTTTAAGGTATTTTGGGTTTTTTAGTGTTTTTTAGTTTTTTGGGGGGTTTTAATTCATTTTAGATTTTTATGGTTTTCTTAGGGGATTTCAAGGTTTTTTGTGTTTTTAGGTATTTTTAGGGTCTTAAAGGATTTTTATGGTGTTATAAGGGTTTTAGGGATTTTGGGGGGTTTTCGGGTTTTTTAGGTTTTTATGGTTCTTTTAGGTTTTTATTGGTTATTTTAGTTTTTAAGGTTTTTAAGGTTTTTTTACAGTTGTTTAAATTGTTTAGTTTTTTAAATGGTTTTTAGTGTTTTTAGTGGTTTATTTTTGTTATTATAGTTTTTAGGGATTTTCATTTTTTTTAGGATTTTATGTTTTTTTGAGGTTTTAGGGTGTTTATGGTACTTTTGGGGTTTTTATGTTTATTAGTTTTTTTAGGTTTTTAGGGGTTTTAAGTATTTTTAAATTTTTAAGGATTTATTATGATTTTTAAGGGGTTCTAGAATTTTTTATCTTTTATGGAATTTTTATGGTTTTTAGGTAATTTGAGGGGTTTCTTGGTTTTCAGGGTTTTTAGAGTTTTTTATATTTTTAGGGGTTTATATGTTTTTTATGTTTTTAAGATATTCTTATTGGTTTTTAGGGATTTATGTATTTTATTTTTATAGATATTTTTAGTATTATTATGGTTTTTAAGGTTTTTAGGGAATTTGAGGGTTTTTATGGGGCTTTAAGGTTTTCAGTTTTTTTTAGTTTTTTTGTTTTTAGGGGGTTTTTGTGTTTTTTATTCGTTTTAAAGTTTTTATTGTTTTTTAACATTTTTATAGTTTTAAATGTTTTTAGTGTTTTTTGATAATTTTTAGCGGTTCTTAGGAGTTTTTTAGGATTTTAGGGGTTTTATGGTCTTTTGGGTTCATGTGTTTTCAGGGGTTTCAGGTTTTTAGCATATTTATATTCTTAATGGGTTTTACCTGTTTTTAGGTTTTTATGAATGTTAAAGGGTTTTAGGGTTTTTAGTGGTTTTTGGGATTTTAATGGATTTAGTGATTTTTTATTATTTTATGGTTTTTAGATTTGTATGGATTTTGATGATTTTAGTGTTTTTAGAAGGGGGTTTGGTTTTGATGGATTTTTGCATTTTTAGTGTTTTTTTTTGCGTTTTTAGGGTTTTGTTCTTTTTAAGATAATTTTTAGAATTTCAAGGATTTAAATAATTTTTAGAATTTTAATTGGTCTTTTGGATTTTTATGGGTTTTTATGGTTTTTTACAGTTTCAATGGGTTTCATGAATTTTAGTTTTTTTAGTGTTTTTAGGTTTTTAGGTTTTTATGTTTTTCATAGGGTATTCTGGTATTTTTAGGGTTCTTATGTTTTTATGGATTTTAGGAATTTCATAGGATTTTTAGAGTTTTAAGGGATTTTTTTAATTTTGATGATTTTTAGGTTTTTTAGGGGTCTTAGGTTTTCTTTTGGGTTTTATATTTTTTTAGGCTTTTAAAAGTGTTTTTATTTTTTTACTATTCACAGGGTTTTTAGAAATTTACTGGATTTTAGGGGGTTTTAATTATTTGTTAGGGTTTTTATGTTTTTCATTGGTTTTGAAGGTTATAGGTGGTTTTTAGGGTTTTAGAATATGTTTATAGTTTTTAGGGTTTTTAGAGTATGTTTAGGATTTTTATAGTTTTTATGGTTTTTAGAGTTATTATGGTTTTAGCACTTTTAGGTTTTTTAACAATTTTAGTGGTTTTAAGTTTTTTAGGCTTTAAGGTTTTATTAGGGTTTTATGGGTTCATATGATTTCATGTATTTTTTGATTTTTTATTATTTTTTATGTTTTTTTTAGGTTTTTAGGGGTTTAGAGAGTTTTTTGGTTTTTTTTTTGTTTTTCTGAGGGTTTTAAGTATTTTTAGGTTTAAAGGTTCCCTTAGATTTTTTCATGGTATTTTAGGGTTTTGTTATGTTTTTCAAAATTATTTTTTATTTTGTAGTATATTTATGGGTTTTTAGTGATTTTAATGATTCTGAGGGTTTTTTGGGTTTTCATGGTTTTTTGGGTTTTTTGATTTTTTTGGGTTTTAGAGTTATTTAACTTTTGAGGGTGTTTAAATGGTTTTTTGAGTTTTTAGTGTTGATTAGGGATTTTATGCTGTTTAAGGATTTTTTATGGGTTTTAGGAATTTTTATGGTTTTTAGGGGGTTTTGGATTTAAGGTTTTTACTGTTTTTAGCATTATTTTGTTTTTACTGGTTTAAGTGTCTTCATGTAGTTAGTGTTTTCTAAATTTTTTAGGGTTTTAATGGAATTTTTAGGGATTTTAAGGGCCTTTTAATGATTTTTATGGATTTTTATCATTTTTAGGGATATGGAGGGTTTTTAGGTTTTTCGGGCCTTTTAAATTTTTAGTGGTTTTTGAGTTTTTAGGCATTTTATGTTTTTTAGATTTATTAGTGTTTTAGGGGTTTGAAGGGTTTTTTTAGTTTTTAGTAATATTTGGGGTTTTTATTGGGTTTAGGGGTTTTAGGTTTTTAGGTGTTTATGGTTTTTAGGGTTTCAGGGTTTTTTTGTTTTTAGTGTTTTTTAGGTTTTCTAACCTTTTTTATGTTTTTAGGAGTTTTAATTGTTTTTTGGATTTTATGTTTTTAGTCATTTTAAATGATTCTTTTAGTTTTTATATGGTTTTCATGTATTTTATAGATTTTGAGTGTTTTAGTGTTTTATGGTTTTTTTAGATTTTTCCAGGTTTTAGGGGGGGTTAAGTGTTTTTGTTTTTAATGTTTTCTTAGGGGTTTTAATTTTTTTAGTGTTTTTATTTTTTTTATGGACTTTTAGGGATTTTTCAGGATTTTTTGGATGTTTTTAGTTTTTATGGATTTTGAGGGTTTTTAGAGTTTTATGGGTTTTTAGAGTTTTTTTTAACATTTTTAATTTTTTCAACGGGTTTTAGAGTTTTAGTGGGGTTCTTTAATTTTTTGGAGTTTTATAGTTTTTATGGTTTTAGGAGTTTTTTTATGTTTTTTGGTATTTTGGGGTTTATTGTGCTTTTTAGAATTTTTAAAATTTTAAGGGGTTTTATTTTTTTTAGGATTTTTTTTAATATCTTTGGGTTTTTATGTTTTTTATGGTTTTTTACACTTTAGTGTTTTACGGGTTTTTTAATTTTTTGTGCGGTTTTATGATTTGTAGGAATTTTTAGGGTCTATAGGGTCTTTTAGGGGTTTTGTTTGTTTTTTTCCTTTCTAATCTCTTCAGGGTTATAAGTGTTTTTAGGTTTTAAAGGTTTTCTTAGGGTGTTTTCAGGGCTTTTAGGTTTTGTTTCTGATTTTAGGGATTTGAGGGATTTTTTTATTGGTTTTAGGCATTTTGAGGGGTTTTAGGTTTTTAGGGTTTTATGGGTTTATACAGTTTTTAGAATTTTTAGGGGTTTTATGTTATTTAGTTTTTTATGGTTTTCATAGGATTTTTATAGTTTTTATGGTTTTTTGTTTTTAGGGACTTTTTGGGATTTTTTATGTTTTTATGGGTTCTTAGGGTTCTTTAGAATTTTTAGGGTTTTTAGCATTTTTACAATTTTATGGTTTTCCCAGGATTTTTGGGATTTTTTTAATTTTTATGCAATAAATGTTTTTTTAGAATTTTATAATGTTTTAAAGGGTTATGAATTTATTTATAGTTTTCAGTCGGTTTTAGAGTTTTTATGGGCTTTTATGACTTTTATGTTTTTTGGGGGGTTTTGGGTTTTTAGATTTCATTACGGTTTATAGGGTTTTATGCCCTTTTAGGTATCATTGTGTTTTTTTTTGTTTTTTAGGGGTTGTATGTGATTTTATGTTATTAAATATTTCTTTGTTTTTAGGTCTTTTTATATTTTACAGATTTCTAATTATTTTTTATTGTTTGTATATTCTTCTACGGTTTTAGGGATTTTAATGGTTTTAAGATTTTTTTGGGTTTCTATGTTTTGTTTTTATTTTTTAAGGGTTTTAAGAGTATTTAGGTTTTTAATGTTTTGATAGATTTTTTCAAAATATTTAGAGTTTTTTTTATGTTTTAGGGTTTTTAGACATTTTTATGACTTTTATGGTTTCAGGGTTTTTAGGGATTTCGTGGGTTTGTATGGTTTTTCGGGGGTTTTGGGGATTTAATGTTTTTAGCATTTTTAGGTTTTTTCAGTTTTAAGTGTTTTTTGGGTTTTATGGTTTTCATAGGAGTTTTTTTGGGTTTTTAGGGGTTTTTATGTTTTTATGTATTTTTAGTGATCATTTATCATTTTTATGGTTTTTAGGGTTTTTAAAGAATTTGTGGTTTTTTAGAGTTTTTTAAAGTTTTATTGTTTTTTGGTTTTTAGGTTTTTTCTGAGTTTTTTAGGGTTATCATGTTTTTTATAGGTTTGAATTTTTTAGGGGTTAAAATGGGTTTTTAGTGTTTTTAGCAGATTTATGGGTTTTTATGGGTTTGTATGATTTTAAGATTTTTAGTGGCTTTATGCGTTTTAGGGGGTTTTGAGTTTTTTGTGTGTTTTAGGGTTTTTATGATTTTAGGAATATTTAGGTTTTTAGTGGTTTTAATTGTTTTTCGGTTATTATTGTTTTTAGGGGTTTTTATGTTTCTTACATTTTTAGAGTTGTTATTGATTTTTTACAATTTTTATGTGTTTTTAGGGTTTTTATTGATTTTGAGGTTTTGATAGGTTTTTAGGGTTGTGACCATTTTTATGTTTTTTTGTCTAAATTATGTTTAGGTTGTGAAGGCTTTCATAGAGTTTTTAGGATTTTTAGAATTTCTTACATTTTTAAGGAATTTTATGGAATTTTTATCATTTTTAGGGTTTGTAGGGATTTTGAGGGGTTTTATTGATTTTAGGGGTTTTGGGGTTTTAAAGGTGTTTTGCGGTTTTAGGGGTTTGAAAGGCTTCTATTGAGTTTAATGATTTTTTCTGTTTTCTAATATTTTTAGGGGTATAAATTATTTCTAGAGTTTTTAGTTACATAGTGTTTTTATGATTCTTTAGGGTGTTTAAAAGCATTTAGAGATTTAGAATTAAATCTCTGTTATAGTCTCTCCCGCTTGAGAGCATTTTCTCATAGGGTTTCCTAGGGTTTGAGTTACCCAATCCGATCAGCTTACGGCGGCTCTGTCTTCTTCTGCACATCCTGCTTCAGTTCGTCGTTTGTCTCACTTTCTTCAGATTTGGTGACAGGGGACCGGTTCCCCCGTTCTCTGCCATCCCCGACCCTCTGTTGTCATGAAAAATTGTTCCATTGTCCTCTAATCTTCATCACCAGTTTCTGGACCCCAGTACCTGTGATTTGGAGGGTTTTGGGCTACATCCGCTTGAAATTGTCTTAAGACGTAGATCCAGGTCTTCAATGTGGTCCAAAATCATTCCCGTCACCGTATCCCTATATCTGTTCCAGATCTGGGACAGGGAGGACGGTTCCGAATCCCATTTCTCAAACCCCCAAGCAGCGAATAGATTCGAGCATTCATAGTCTTGAAACAGCTACCAGAGTTCGAGGAAACACATAAAGTTTATTGCATCATCTTACATGTTTTGTGTTGATCAGCGGAAACCTGTGGTTGGTTAGTCGAAACCACAACTTGCGAAGTTTCACCGTGAAGCAGTTGATTCGCAAAGAACTAGGCGTGAAAGATTCGCAGCGCTGAGAGGTCGCGAAGTGTTCACCGCAAAGTGACTAATTCGCGCAGTGCCGTCGCGAAGCCTCAGCGCTTAGTTTTTTCGCAATGATTTATGCCGTGTTGATTTTCTGATAAACGCGAAGCGCCTTCGCGAAGTTCCCTGAGAGGGCTGGTGTGCACCGCAATGTGTTAATTTGGGCGTGACCGTCCCAGGGGAAGTATTGATCGCAAAGACGCCTCGCGGTGTCTGGTTGTGAAAAAGGACAACTGAGGAGGCCGCGAAGGGGTTATCCTGTTTAGGGACTTCCCTTTGGGACCGGGACTTGTCTCAAGTGTGGTTGGACAGAAATTGGGTACTCCAGGGCATGTGGGCTTTGACGGGGCACCGGTTTTAAGGAGGAGTGAGAATTCATCTTTTCGTCATTGTCCAATGGATACAGAATTAGTGAATCAATTGAAGAGGTTGTCCCTGACGGACAAAGAGAAGGCGGCGATCGAGGCTCAGAGACACGAAGTCACAATTTTGGAAAAATGTATGTCTCTGCTATTTGTGGGATAGTTCGTGGAAAATATATAAGTAAATAAGGGGGCTCTAAAAAACACTCTACAAAGAATTTGGAAACTCGAAGCATGATTTTCTATTCGGGAAGCGGGGATCAATCGCTTTGTTTTTGAGTTCTTCAACGAGAGAGATAAAGATAAAATCTTGTGAGGCCGACCGTGGTCCTTCAATAATCAGCTCCTCTTTATGGAAGAATACAAAGGGGGGAGATATCCTGTGAGTGAATTTAATCCACTCCCCCTTCTGGATACGGATTAAAGTAA
Organism: Viscum album; assembly: GCA_963277665.1. Taxonomy (NCBI): domain Eukaryota; kingdom Viridiplantae; phylum Streptophyta; class Magnoliopsida; order Santalales; family Viscaceae; genus Viscum; species Viscum album. The sequence goes on along the minus strand of OY728157.1, from coordinate 230,356,335 downwards.
TCCATTTCCATGCAATAATGGAAGGAGTCATTAGAGAAATTGGGAATAGTTTAGGACACTTTCTAGACTAGGATTTCTCAGACCTGATACAATGGGGCCCCGAGGTTTGAATTAAGGTGGAAACTGAAGTCTCAGAGCCCCGGATGAGGAGAATGTTCCTAAAAATCGAAGACGCCAACACCTGGATATCGTTCGAGTATGAGAAACTCCAAATCTTCTGCTTCTCTTGTGGTCGTCTTGGCCATCTGGAAAGAACGTGCACCACAAAAAATAAGATTAAATCTGGTAACATCATCATCCAGTATGGCCCTTGGCTCCGGGCTAAGATGAATAAATATGATTTCATCCCCGAGATGGAAAAACAAAAAGATCGTGATTATCTCATGCTGGAACACACCAACCACGGGGAACCAATTCCGGAAAAAGGTCTAATTCTTGGACCATCAGATTTCCCTAATGCTATCTCTCCCACTCAGAGAGAAGATGGAGGTCATCCTTACCCCCTACAGGACAATGCTCAAACACCTATTAAGTTGGTGGAGAAGCAAAAATAACCATCAACACATTGCTCAAAATCATTGCTGATGCACATTGAACCACCAAACCCGGACCCTGACCCACATTTGACCGCATCAGGAATTCTAACAATGGGGGCCCATGGACTATCTGGAACTCCATGACTGGGACTAGTTACCAGTCAAACGTGGAAAAGGGTGCAACAAGGAGAAAGTGATGGTCATAGGAATGAACCAAAACCTGGGGTTAGAAAAAGACAAAACGAAACTTGCCAGTTTGGGAGGAATCCCACCAAAAGATGGAAAACGAAAAGTGGAGAAAAATGACCAGAGGAATCAAAGGCGGCGGCATGCGAGACCTAGCCCTCCCTAGACAAATGATTGTTTTATGCTAGAACTGTCATGGGCTTGGAAACCCACGAACGGTTCGTATGTTACAGGGAAATTGCGCTCAAAGTCGCCCCGATATGGTTTTCCTGTCCAAAAACATACTGGAAAACAAGGACACCATTGGAATTTACATGAAATGCGGCTTCCAAGGATGCCTCCCGGTCCCCCAACAAGGCCACTCTGGGGGCCTCTGTCTCCTTTGGAAGGAAAATATCGACCTCAAGATTCTATCCTTCTCCCTGCACCAAGTGGTAGCGACTCTTCAGGCGGATCATCACCCACCCTGGACCTTTTTGGGATTCTATGGATGGCCATCCCATAATGATAAGGTGAAGTCATGGGATATTCTATGCAAGCTGCGACATGACCTACATGGCCCTATTCTTTTTAGAGGATATTTCAATGAGATTATGTTCCATAAGGAAAAGAGGGGCAGAGAAATCCGACCCTCAGATTCGATTTCTTACTTCAAGGATGCAGTCTCTAGGGTGGACCTGGTCGATCTGGGGTACACCGGTAATCCTTTTACTTGGTTTTGTGGTAATACAGAAGGCACCTGCATCGCTGAGCATCTTGATAGATTTTTGGGCTCTACTGATTGGATAAATCTGGTCAACATGTTTCATATCGACCACATGGCCCTCAACTACTTGGACCACTGTCTAATTCTCATTGACTGTACACATGGAGAATGAAATAGACAATTATACAAACCCTTAAGATTTGAGAGCTTCTGGTCAAAAGATCAGGAATGTGAAGAGGTGATCCGATCATGCTGGAATTGTACTCACAAGGATGTTTGCCTCAACCTCAAACAGGTCGCATCCGATATGAGGTCTTGGAGCAATAAGAAATTCTGAAACCCTGACCGACACTATGGAGTCCTTGAAAATAGGCTGAAAAATCTCCTCCATCAACCCATATCCAACTGAAATCTCTCTATGATTGGAGCTACGCAAATAGATTTGGACACGGCCCTGCGAATCAAGGAAATCTTCTGGGCTATGTGTGTGCGAGACAACCATATTAAATAATGGGATGCTAACACGTGGTATTTTAACCAGAAAGCATCATCCAAGCCTCAGAAAAACTCTATTACATGCATCTCACAACCCGATGGAAGCAGAGTTTCTGACACCAATAGTATCCACGAGGCCTTAACATGCTTTTTCCAGAACATCTTCACTACAAGAACCCCTTTAATGTCTGCTGAGGTGGAAGATTGTATCAGACCTGTGATCACTGAATAGATCAATAGGAAGCTCACCAAAGATGTGACAGATAATGGGATACGCCTGGATCTGAAATGTCTTCATCGCACTAAGGCACCGGGACCGGATGGGTTCCATGACCTTTTTTTAAGAAATACTGGCACATAATCAGTCCTGACATCTGCACTTTCATTAAAAATATCTGGGCTGGTAATTCTAGAATTTCATCCATCAACGAAAGTGTCCTCATCCTCATCCCCAAAATCCAGAAACCTCTAGAGATCCATGAATTTCGACCCATCAACCTCTGAAATGTCTCTTACAAGATCTTCTCAAAGATCCTTATCAATCGGATGTGACCTTGGCTACCTGATATTATCTCTGAAAATCAGAGCTCCTTTGTGGCAAAGAGACTGATCACTGATAATGCGATTGTGGCACATGAAGTGTTCCATTCTATGAAATCACGCTCTAATGAGAAAAGAGGAACCATGGCCTGGAAATTGGATATGACTAAGGCCTACGATAGAGTTGAATGGAACTTCTTAAGAGTGGTTTGGCAGATAATGGTTTTTTACACTAAATGGATAGATATGGTCATGAACTGTGTCTTGACCATCTCATTCAAAATTAATGTCAATGGGGAGCTTACCCGAGAATTCGCCCCATCCCGAGGCCTTCTCCAGGGAGACCCCCTCTCCCCTTTTCTCTTCATACTGGTGGATGAAGTTTTTTATAAGCTTATTTCCAGGGATATATCTCCTAAGTATATTCATGGGGCAAAATTTTGCCGAGTTATCCCTCTAGTGTCGCATATCTTCTTCGCTGACGACTTCCACCTTTCATCCAGAGCAACAATTAATGAATTTCGGGTGATCTGTCTAGAGATCCATCAGTATGAGAAGGCGTTTGGCCAAACAATCAATCATGGAAAATCCGAAATATCCTTCAGTGCAGGGGTGCCTCCTTCTATGAGGGATGAACATTGCGCATCAGCTGGCATCCATATGGTTGACAACAACTAGATGTATCTCAGGATTCCTATGGTGATTGGGCGGTCCAAAAAATAAATCTTCGCATCTCTAGTGGAAATGTTTGAGAAAACAAATCAAGGCACAACCCCAAAAAGAATTTCTAAAGTAGGCAAAGAGACCCTCATCAAAGCTGTCATCCAATCTATCCCTGGATACTTTATGTCCCTTTTTAAGCTCTCGACAGCCATCGTCGACCAGATACACACACGTACTGCCAATATTTGGTGGGGGAAGAATGATGGAAGCAATCGTCCCCACTGAATGGCCTGGTAGAAACTTTGAAAAACCAAATCAGAGGGTGGGATGCGGTTCTGGAATCTTCCTCTCTTCAACGACGCTCTATTGGACAAGAAAATATGGCACCTTATTAACCGTCCATCATCTCCATGTGCGCGACTTCTATGAGCTATGTACTTTTCCCACACGGACTTTTATGCTTCCTCTATTGGTTCTCATCCTAGATTCCTCTAGAGAAGCATTTCGAGGGCTAAAAAGCTCCTGGATAAAGGACTGGGCAGGCAGATTGGGTCTGGATCATCTGTCAAAATCTAGACTGATCCATGGCTTGTTGATAAGGAAGGTATGTGGGCTACATCCCCAACCTAACCAGGTCTTGAAGACGCCATTGTCAGCTGCCTCCTTTCCGACCAGGGATAGGGGTGGTGTTTAGATAAGATCCTTGAATGGTTTAATGAAAGAGACCAAAGAATTATACTTAGCATTCCATGGGTACCAGACGCAGGACCTGACCATATCTTCTAGATTATGACATCTCAGGCGACTACACGGTGAGATCTGGCTATAGAATTGTTCTTGGAATCCACTCAGTCGGCCGGGATGAGGGACCTTGGAAATTGATTTGGAAGCGAAACATCCCCCTAAAGAATCGTCAATTTTGGTGGCAGGTTTGCACGGGAACTCTCCCAACAATGAGCCTTCTCATTTAACGACACATGGACAGTACCGTGTTTTCGCCTTTCTACCTGAACATTCTAGAAACTCCCTTGCACGCCATTATTAACTGCCCGGGGACTAAGAAAATTTTTAATAAATTGGGCCTGACTTCAGTTGCTTCACTGGAATTGGCCTCTGACCTTCCCGATATTCTAACGAGGTGGTGTTATTCTCTCTCTTCGACAGATGTAGGTTCACTTTTCACTTTTTCTTGGATCATCTGGGTCCGGCGTAATGATGCTTTTTTTCATCAAGCACACAGACCCCCCAAATTCTGGATTGATCGGGCCATTTCCTGGAATGAGGGTTGGAAAGACCATAATTGACATTCTTTTCCGGGAGTTACCCCCTCCCATTCCTCTCATTGGAATCCCACAACGGAAGGGATTCTTAAGATTAACGTGGACACATATCTTCCAAAGGATGGGCTTGTTTCCCTTGGCCTCCTTGCCCTAAATAATCTGGGGCGGATCCTTGCTGCTAAATATGAACCACATCAGGAATTCTGGGAACTGTCAATTGTTGAAGCCATGGCCATCCTTGCTGGTATGATGCTTGCTATTGAACATGGATGGGGGGGGGGGATATCATCATTGAGTCTGAATGTATCACTATAATCAACGCTATTAATCACCATGATGGTGGACTGCAGTCATTTGGCACCATCATCAGAAGAATCCTTTCACTTCGCCAATGCTTCTCATTATGCACATTCTCCTTCACCAAAAGGGAAGGAAACAACGCGGCCCATCAGCTAGCGGCCTCAGGACCATTCGTTACCAACCAGTTCTGGGTGGAAAATTTCCCTTCATGGCATTGCACATGTACTTCTTCTGATCTTCGTCATTAATGATATATGATCTTAATCAAAAAATATATCTTATAGAGATTTGTATTGTATTATATTTTTTAGGGTTTTGAAGGTATTTTTATGTTTTTTAGGGTTTATATATTTTTTCGGTTTTTTGTGGGTTTTAAATGTTTTTAGGTTTTTAAGTGTTTATTAGGGTTGTTCAAGGTTTCTAGGGTTTTCTACACTTTTTTTCATTTTTATGGATTTTTTAGAATTTTTACGATATTTATGTTCTTTAAGGATTTGGAATATTTTTACGATTTTTATGGGTTTTAGGGTTTTCAGTGTTTTTTTGTTTGATTGGGTTTTAGTGTTTTTTCTGAGGTTTTTTGGGTTTAATTATTTTTTTGATGTTTTAAAAAAATTAAGGGTTTAAGGGGTTTTTATAGATTTTGTATTTTTTTGTTTTTTTAATGTTTTTTAGTTTTTTAAAGGTTTTTTGGGGTTTTATGGGTTTAGGAGTATTTGGGTATTTGAGGGTTTATTATGGTTTTAGCATTTTTTAGGTTTTTTAGAAGTTTAGGTTTTTTAGGTTTTTAATGTTTTCATGGGGATTTTATGTGGTTTTAGGGTTTTTATATTTTTAGGGATTTTTTGGATTTTTTGGATTTGTATAGTTTTTTATTGTTTTTAGGGATGTTGAGGGTTGTTATATTTTTATAGTATTTTGGGTTTTTAAGGATTTATGTGTTTTTATGTTTTTCAAGGGCTTTAAGTGTTTTTTGGTTTCTTTTTTGTTTTCGTATGGGTTTTAATGGTTTTTTACAACATTATGGATTTGTTGAGAATTTTTATTATTTTTAAGGGTTTTTAGTATTTTTAGGGATTTAGAGGGATTTTAGGGATTTTTAGTATTTAGGGTTTTATGGTTTTCTAGATTTACAGTTTTTTGATTTTTTTAGTTTTTTTAGGATTTTTTTGATTTTTTTATTTTTTGGGGGGGTTTAAATGGGTTATATAAATTTTAGTGATTTTTATGTTTTTGGGGTTTTATGTTTTTTTAATGTTTTTTAGGATTTCTTAGAGTTTTAGGGTTTATTACATTTTATGAATTTTTATGGTTTTTTAGGATTTATATGGTTTTTAGGTGTTTTAAAGATTTTGATGGATTTAGGGGTTTTAGTGTTTTTAGGTTTTCTTGGGGTTTTAAGTGTTTTTATGTTTTTAAGGTTTTCTTAGTGGTTTTAAGGGTTTTGGGGTTTATTTTTCTTGGTTTTTAGACATTTTTTGGATTTTTAGGTTTTTAGATATTTTTGGGGTTTTGAGTGCTTTATTGGTTTTTTGTTTTTTGTTTTTTTTTTGGTTTTTTGGTTTTTTTGGGTTTTTTGAATTTTTTAGGTTTTTAGTGGTTTTAGTGTTTTTATATTTTTGAGGTGTTCATAGGGTTTTTCATGGTTTATTAGGGTTTTTTACATTTTTTTTGTATTTTTAGGGAAAGGAAGATGCGGAGGTCAGGCTATTTTCAACTCCCCCAAATTTATTAGATAAAAAGACGCAGTAGAAACAACATACAAGGGATTGGTGGGGTCAAACGACCCACACCCAAAAACCCTTAACAACTCCAAAAATAGAAAAAGAAACACAAATTAGTCAAAAAGAAAAACAAAACCAAAGAAACACACACCAAACCAAGAAGCAACCAACACCATCATCCATCATCAACCAGAAACCAACAGCTCACAACCAAGCAACGGCCACCATCCAATCACATGAAAACCAGCAACCATCACATCCATTCGGCAACCATCATCCATTATCACAAGATCCAACACCAACACCTCCTCACTAAGAAGGTCCACTACAAGCACCACAAAACCAACAACGCCAAATTCCGACCCTCAAGATTCATCGCATTCCATCCAAACAGTAACCATCCCGTAGTAACATTACCATCATTAATCGTATCCTTGCTATAAGGATCAAACCTAAAGCAACACGAACCCAAAACATCCGTAGCCTCTAGAAAATCCTTAACAAGGAGAGTCATCACCCGCAACATAGAACCACCAACACCAAACTCATAACTAACAACTTCATCACGTCCCATCCCTACAGCAAGAAGTAACCAATGCCAACAATTTTTGAAATCCCCTTCCACACCACGCGAACCAGCAAAGACAAACCACCAATCACACGCTTCAGTGCACACTGATTCCCCCAGAAGCATCAAAAACATCAAAAATTCCGTATCCATCTTAACCAAAGACCCGGATAGCCCTCTAACCAAATGGAATTCCCATCCATCAAGTCACTCCACAAGAAGTAAAAACTATAGCAACAACATGAAAAAACACCCACAAAGCTGTAGAAAATGGAATGATGAATCCACCGGTGCACCAAAAAAATGCGGGATCCACAACGCAAGAGAGACAATGTACCAGAACCTCCAATATCTGATCCTCAATAGCTGTGGAAAGACAACATCAGAAGAATTGGCATGAATCATAGACACCAACTCGACCCATCCATGCGATGTCTTCTCTGTAGATCCCAGAAACCACTGAGGAGTGCCTCCCGAAAAAACAGATCTAAGTCGAAGCTCCTCAACCAAGCCAAATCAAAGCCGCTGCCTTGAAAACTCAATCTAATACGTCATCTTCCAAGAACAAAGAAGGGAATCACATGAAGTCGCCAGCTGCCTAATTTGAGACCCAGATCCGAGGATAATGAATGGGGTCACCAAAGCACACAACCCCTTCCTCTTCAAAAAATCTAAGTCGTAACCTGCCAATTGCCAAACACCCATCATCATCCGCCAAGGACCTTCACCGCTGGGGGTCGGTCGACCTCTCCAAAGAGCCACTGAATGAAACCAAGTAGAGAAAGTAGGATGAAGGGGACGACGGTTCCATGGAGACCTAGCGTGGGGAGAGAGAAAACCAAGAGATTTTGGAGCCATCCATAAGGATTTTTAGGTCCTTAGGTTTTTTCTTGTATTTTATGGGGGTTTATGTTTCTTAGGGTTTTTAGGGGGTTTATGGTTTTTATGGTTTTTATTGTTTTTCATTTTTATAGGGTTTTTAGGTTTTTTATAATATTTTAATTTTTTTATGTTTAAAGGGGATTAAGGGTTTTTAGTTGTTTTTAAGGGATTTCGTGGATTTTTAGGGGCATTATGGTTTTCAAGGATTTTATTTTTGTTTTTAGAGTTTTTTGTTTTTATCTTTATTTAGGTTTTGATTGCTCTTAAGGGTTTTTAGAGTTTTTGATTTTTTTTCGTGGTTTAAACTTTTTTTTTGATTTTTAGTGGGTTTTTAGGGTTTTAATGAATTTTTAGGTTTTTTAAGGTTTTTACATGTTTTAAGGTGTTAACAGTTTTAGGGTTTTTATCATTTATTAGGATTTAAGGGGTTATATAATTTATTATGTTTTAAAGGTTTTATAAATATTCTTTGTGTATTTATAATTTTTTATGCTTCTAGGAATTTATTAGGGATTTATTGTTATTTTTATGGGTTTTAGGATTTTTAGGGATTCTTAGGGTTTTTAGGGGTTTTAATGGTTTTTAGGGATTTTGTTGTATTTTCTATTTTTAGGGGGTTTTTAGTTATTTAGGATTTTTAACATTTTATCATGTATTTAAAAATTTTAGGGTTTTAATAGGTTTTTATAGTTTTAGTGGTTTTAGAGGGTTTTTATGGGTTTTAGGGATTTTCAAGGTATTTAGTGTTTTTTGTGGTTTTGTCGGTTTTTAGGATTTTTTAGGGTTTTTAGAATTTTTAGTTTTTTTATTTGTTATATGTTTTTAAGGAATTTAAGGTTTTCTTTGGTTTTTTCAATGTTGTTAAAGTTTTTTATGTTTTTAGTGATTTTTCTACTTTTTAGGACTTTTATGTTTTTCAGGGTTTTTAGGGTTTTTAATGGTTTTTATGGTTTTTAGGGATTTTTTAGGTTTTTAGAATTTTAATATTTTTAGGGGTTTAATTATTTTAGGTTTTTTTGGTTTTCTTTGGGGATTTCAAGGTTTTTAGGATTCTGTATGTTTTTAGGGATTTTGTGGGGTTTTTAAAGATTTCTATGGTTTATAGGGTTTTTTGGTATTTTTATGGGTTTAGGGTTTTTAGGGGGTTTATGGTGTATTAATTATTATGATTTTTTTATTTTTTTAAGGTTTTAATTGTTTTTTCAATATTTTTAACATTTTTAGTGGTTTAAGGGTTTTATAATTTTTAGTGTTTTTGAAGGGTTTTTATGGTTTGTTATGGGTTGTTATGGTTTTTAGGGGTTTTATGGTTTTTAGATATTTTAGGGGTTTTCAGGGTTTACAATTTTTAGGTTTTTTGGGGGGTTTAAGTATTTTATGTTTTGAAATAATTTCTTAGTATTTTATGGTTTTTTTAGGTTATTACATTTATAGGTATTTGTTAGGATTTTTTAGGTTTTTTTCGGTTTCCATTTTTTATGGATTTTGAGCGTTTTTTGGTTTTTTGTTTTTTTGGTGGTACTTTGAGGTTTTTAGTGTTTAAAAGGTTTTTTAGTGTTTTTAATTCTTTTAGGGGTTTAAAGGGTTTTATACTTTTTAGTGGTATTTATATTTGTAGTGTTTTTTTGAGTTTTTATGGTTTTTAACGGTTGAATGGATTTTTGGGTATTTTGGGGTTTATAGTGTTTTAGTTTTTTTTTACATTTTTGGGGTTTTAAGAGTTTTAAGGTTATTTAATGTTTTCTTAGGGGTATAAAGAGGTTTTATGGATTTTTATGTTTTTTAAGTTTTAGGGATTTTAGGATTTATATGGGTTTTTTGGTTTTTACAAATTTTTAGGATTTCTAGGGTTTTTATGGATTTTTTAGGTTTTTAGGGGGTTTTTGGATTTTTAAAGTTTTTATTTTTTTTAGAGTTTTTAAACATTTTGAGGGGTCAAAATGGTTTTTTGTGTTTTAGTGTTTTTATTATTTTTAGGGTTTTTTATAGTATTTATGGGTTTTTATTGTTTTTAGGGTTTTGGGGTTTTAAGAGTTATTAGATTTTTACTATTTTCTTAGGGTTTTTTCATGGTTTTTTAGGTTTTAGGATTTTTTGGGATTTTTAAGGTATTTTTAATGATTTTAATGATTTTTAGGTTTTTAGGGATTTTGAGTGCGTTTTGGTTTTTACAATTTTTATGGTTTTTTTATTTAAGTTTTTAGGATTTTTAGGGTTTTTTTAGTTTTTTAACATTTTTAGGGGTTTAATGGGTTTTTAGAGTTTTTAGTGGATTTTTGGTTTTTATGGGGTTTTAGGGTTTTTTAGAGTTTTGTGGGTTTTTATAGGTTTTATGATTTTTTGAGTTTTATGGACTATTTTGTTTTTTCTTAGGTTTTATATCATTTTTTAGGTTTTTAGGGAATGGAAGATGCGATGGTCAGGCTATTCCCTCCCCCCTCCCCCCTCCCCCCAAAATTTATTAGAAGAAGATACGTAGTAGACAAGGAAGGGTATGGGTCAAACGAACCACACCCAAAAACTCTTAAACACCCCAAACCTAGAATAAGAAACCCAAAAAAGTAAAGAAGAAAATCAAAAATAGTAAAAAAACACAACATCCAAGCAGCAACCATCACCACCATCCAACATTAACCAGTATCTAGCAGCTCACAACCAAGAAACTACCAGCATCCAAACTCACAAATTCCATCATCCAGAACCTCCTCACCAAAAAGACCCAGCACGAGCAGTATAGAACCAACATCGACCAACATTCTTCGTCACCTCTCAGCAAAATAGAAACCATCACCATGAACTAGTATCTTTCACCACGTCTCAGCCAATCAAGAATCATCAACTGCAGTGATTCATGTAACGTCCCGGATCTGGGTGAGATGCAACGGGTGCCCCGAACCCGGTTGGTTACATGACCGCAAGAACATTTCCCCAAATGCCAGAGGCTGCCGACTAGCAGTGAGGGCCCAGGTCTGATAGTGGGGAAACTATGCCCTAGTTTTTCAAAGTGTAGCGCAACAGAAAAGATAAATAACATACAACAACAGAAGCCATAAACAATATACAACTGAAATGGACAATTGAAGTAAAAGAGAACCAGTAGTAACATATATAAAGATTCAGCATATCACTAATTCTATGAAAATAGCCAGAATAGGATACACTGTAATACAATACAATAAAACTCAAAGTACAAGTACAACAAAACAAAATAGAACAGTGCAACATGAACTCAGCAGCATCACAAGCCTAAGCTCAGTACCTTTCTCTCCTACTCCTCTACAACAATCATGTTCCTATCAAGGGACCCTTGCCTCTATCGACACCTACAACAATATAGTCTGTTTGGGACAAATACATAACCTAAACAGGGTGTGAGAAATAAATCTCAGTAGGCACCCACCAAAAGCACATGCCCAACTGTCAGTTAAAATGTGCAACACCAATGAGCAGTAGTAAATGAAATAAACTAAGCAGTACTCAAAAGTAACTAAATTTACCAGTCATATTTCCATTTTAATATTCATTTAACCATGCCAAGATCGTGCATTAACATGGAAGTTAGAACATATATAAAAAATCACCATAGTTATTATTCATGATGACACAATCCTCATACATACAATCATTACCCTAAGGAAATTGGAATTGGAACCCACAGGTGATTGCCCATAGGAAAAACGAATATTGCCCTCAGGCGTACGAAGTGTCGCCCATAGACATAGAATTTACTGCCCACAGGCATAACTAATATTTCCCTCAGGCTAAAAGAACCACTGCCCTCAGGCTAAATGAAACACTTCCCTCAAGATAAGCAAGTAACCAGGATGAGCCCAACACATAATAAAGCAATTTATATACAATTCCTCTCAAGGAAAATTCAATGCACAATATAATCATGGCATACCCTCGGGTATCCTGGCCAAACGGCTAAACAGAGGAACACACCCTCAGGGTGGTCCTGGATGCAATCAGTGATCTCAAATAGCAGTTTTTAATTATAAAATGTTTATTTATGCAATTATAGATAAATTTCAGCAAAGGCCACAACTATACGATAACTCAAACATGGGATCGCCGCACAACGGTACACAAAAACACATAGCAGTAGGAATTTAAACACCAGACCACCTACCTCAATCATCTCTGATTGGTATACGTGAATGATGCCTCCTGAAACAAACGAGAACGGAGAAGATATGAGATGAACATAATCACATTCAAACACAAATAACTTTCCCTCATGAATTAATTGATAAGAAATGCTCCAGGAGAATGAAGATCTTACCCGTGTGGTTTTAAGGAGATTGACGGCATAGGAATGAGGTTCCCGTTGTGCGGTTGAGAGATCCTCCAAGCTCCGGCCATCTCTCCCACTGTCCTCTGATGTTCTAAGCTTCCTCTATGAAAAGAGGAGGCTACTGCTCGTTTTGAGTGAAAAAAACAAACTACACGGCATGTACTCTCATGTACATGATGTGTACTTATCATTTTTAACTGTTCATCTGGTAGCTTCGTTCCACCGTGACACTATTCATATGTCGACATGAGTACACAACATGTATTCCTGATTACACGGCATGTACTGTCGCTCCACTGGCGGCTGCCTCCTTCACCTTACTGTTCACCTGCCGACTGAATACACGACGTGTAAATACCCTATACACGGCGTGTAGTCAGTTTTTACACCCCTTCATTGCCGACAGGCCTACATGCCCTGCGTACCCATCCCACACGGCCAAAGTACACGGTGTGTGGAAAAGTACATGGCGTGTAGTAAAAAAATTTGTTTTCTTTCTCCGTTTTCATTATTTTATAAAAAACACTTAAAGAAAAAGGAAATGAAGAAACATGTACCTCCAGAATAAGAACCAAGTTCTTACAAGCTTCCCCCCTTAAAGCAATTTGTCTCCGAATTTCGCTTCCAAGGGTGGAGAAGATATAACTCAGAACAGCTATGGCCACTGACCATGTACGTCGGTCTCCCACTCCCAGGTTTCGTCCTGCACTCGACCATGCTATTATAGCACCCGTATGAGAGGAACTAACCAGCCTCGGAGAACCTTCGCGCTCTTTTCAACAATATGAATCAGATTCTCCTCATAGGATGCATCGACTTGAAGCTCAACCTCTTCCGGCTAAAAGGCGTGAGATGAGTCTGAGTGATAACAGCACAGCTGAGACACATGGAAGATGTCGTGCATGGCCCGATACCTCTCTGGTAACTGAAACCGATATGCAATCGGTCCGACTCTCTCCAGAATCTCAAATGGCCCCACATACCTCGGTGAATGTTTACCCTATCTTCTGATCCGCCTGTGTCCCAACCATGGTGAAACACGCAAGAAAACCTTATCCTCGACCACGAACTCGAAGGGTCATCTGCGGCGATCAATAGATGATTTATGATGAGCCTGTGCGGTATCCATTCACTTCTGTATCAACTGGACCTGCTCTGAAGTCTCCTTCACGAGACGTAGTCCCCGTAAAGCTGCCTCACCTACCTCTAACCATCACAAGGGTGATCGACATGGCCAACCATATAAAGCCTCATAAGGTTCCATCTCAATAGTTCCCTGAAAACTATTATTATAGGAAAACTCGACTTGGGGTATATGATTATCCCAAGATCCCTCAAATTCTAGGACACATGAACGTACCATGTCCTCTAGCACCAGTATCGTACGCTCTGACTGACCATCAGTCTGAGGGTGGTAAGCTGTGCTCATAAGCACCTGTGTACCCAATGCCCTCTGAAAACTTTGCTAGAAACGAGATGTAAAGCGGGCGTCCCTATCTGAAACGATAGAACGAGGGACCCCATGAAGGCATACTACCTCTCGGATATATAAATTTCCAAGCTCGACAACAGCGAAGGTCTCTTTGATCGGAAAAAGTGAGCTACATTCATGAGTCTGTCCACGAAAACCCACACGGCATCATTGCCTCGAGGAGACCTCAGAAACCCAGTAACGAAATCCATCGCGACATCATCCCATTTCCATTCTGGAATGGGTAACTACTGTAACAGTTCTGCTGGCCTCTGATGCTCTGCCTTCACCTGCTGACAGGTGGAACATCTTGTAACAAAACCAACTAAATCTCTCTTCATACCCGGCCACCAATACTGACGTCTCATGTCACGGTACATTTTGGTTACTACAGGATGAACTGTCCAAGCTGAAACATGAAACTCTCACATCAACTCCCCGCGTATATCCCCTGGAACCCAACTCATCCATGGAAACACAATACCTCATCATCGCCAATCATCCATCCACAAGGAGGGTCCTCACTTTCCACCGACTCCCGTAGAACTAGTCCTTCTGAATCGGATAGCTTCCTCATCCTCACTCTATCCAGTAGGGTAGAAGACACAGCTATGGATGAAAGATAGGTTTTCCCCTAACTATAGAGCACCTACAAATGCATCTCAGAGAACAAATCCATAAGCTCCCACTCACCACTGGCCTCATGAACTGCCTGTATCTGAGTCTTCCTGCTCAGTGCATCAGAAAATGCATACCCCTTACTAGGTTTATAAGCAAGCTCAAAGTTGAAGGACTGAAGGTATTCAACCCACCTTCGCTGTCTCAAATTCAGGTCACACTGGTTAAATATATACTTGAGAATTTTGTGGTCTGTGAACACAAAAAAAAAATCTCCCAAGAGATAATTTCTCTAACAATGTAATGCATGAACAATGAAACCAACTCGAGATCATGTGTTGGGTAATTTCTCCCTTGTGGCCTCAACTGCCGAAACCCAAACGCAACAACTAGATCGCCCTGCATCAACAGAGCTCCCTGACCAATGCCTGATGCATCACAGTAAACTGTATAGCTCTTCCCTTGCTCTGGAAGTATCAGGATTGGTCCTGATTTCAAACTACCCTTTAGCTCTTGAAAGGTGGTCTGGAAAGATTCCAACCAAATGAACTTCACACCAATCTTAGTCAAACCCGTCAATGGAACCGCTAAGCGGGAAAAGTCCTGTATAAAGCTCTTATAGTATCTCTCCATCCCCAAGAAACTCTGTATCTCAAACATGTTATTAGGATGCTCCCAAGAAACTACTGCTCTCTATTTCTCTTGGTCTACCACAACTCCTTCCTCTGAGATGATATGACCCAAGAAGTGTATCTGGTCCATCCAAAAGTGGCATTTTGACAACATTGAAAATAGTGGACGCACTCTCAATGTACTCAAACCAATCTCAATATGGGTGTCATGGTTGTGTCGAGTGTGAGAGTACAACAAGATATCATCCACTACGACTACCACAAAATAATCTAGATAAGGGTGGAACACACGATTAATCAAAGCCATTAAACTGCTGGTGCATTCGTGAGTCTGAACAGCATCACCAAGTACTCATATAGACCATATAATCTTTGAAAAGTTGTAAGCAGTATATCTGATGGTCTAACACACAACTGATGATATCCGGATCTCAATTCAATATTCAAGAACCCTCGTGCTCCTCAAAATTGTTCAAAAAGATCATCCATCCATGGAAAGGGATATCGGTTCTAGACCGTCAGCTGGTTCAACTTCCGATAATCCACACAGAGTCTGAGGGTACCATCTGCCTTCTTCGCAAAAAGGACCGGAGAACCCCAAGGAGAAGAACTGGGTCAGATAAAACCCTTTGCCTACAACTCCTCTAACTGCCTCTTGAGATCCTGGAACTTAGGTGTGGCCATCTAGTAAGGAGGAATGGACACCGGTGCCGCTCCTAGCACAAGCTCAATAGAGAAATCCACCTCTCGCTTCAGAGGAAGACCTGAAAATTCATCCGGGAAGACATCCCTGAAACTATCATCTAATGGAGGGAAATGTTGTTGACAAGTCCCTTGATCATACATATATAAACTTGCAATCTGGGCTCTTACTCCACCTCTCCCACGATGCTCAGTTCCAGCTCGTCTCACTTGGATATCCTATTCTCCCTTGTATAGAAACTCTCCGACCACTGGTGGCATGAAACTCACCCTACGACGATAGCAATACACAAAGGTTCAGAAGGGTACCAACCAGTCCATCCGGAGAATTAATTCATAGTTCATCGTCTCTAAGACATAGAGGTCCCACATAAAGTGACACCCACCAACCTCTAGGGGGCACTCCCTACACTGACGCATACCAGCCGTTCTAGTTCCCAACGGAGTTTCTAGCATCATAATATCCTAAGAAGAAGGAACAAAGAGCCCAAGGCATTCCAAAAAGGGCATAAATATAAAGCTATGTGTAGAACTCATATCAAAAATTACAGAAGATAAAAAATAAGCTACTAAAATAGTACCTCTAACAACGGAAGGTCCAGGATCCTACCCATGTTGGGTCTGTTGCACTGCATATGCCTGCCAAGTGATGCGGCCCTGCGACACAAACTGGATACCCTGAGCTGACCCGCCCTACTTCCTCTGAAATCCTGGTGTCTGGCTACCAAGGCCATGACCACCATCTCTTCCTGCATGCCCTGACGTATTCCAATTTCCCGACTGGTAAGAAGTTTCGGGTCTTGCTCCCGCACGCGGAGTCTGCACAGAACCCCTCTCTCTAGCCACTAATGGAAACACCTGGAAAGAGCGTTGCAGATGACCCATCTTGCCACAAGATTGGCACTCCACGGGGTCTCGGGGACACTGATGTCTCTTGTTCCCCTCTCTACCACAGTGGTAGTAAATTACTTGGCCACTTGAAGTGTTCATCTGAGTTGTACTACCTCCTTGAGAGAAGTACATCTACCTCTTCCTCATACCGATAGAAATAGTACCAGAAAATGGTGTCGAACCTCCATGGCCCTCACCACTAGATTCTCACATGTTCTGCTCAGTAATAAATGCTTGGTTCACAATGGCATGTACCGTGGGCAACCTAAAAACGTTCACCAGCACTCAGATGCCATACCAAAGACCATCCTCAAAGCGTCGAACCATCAACGCCTCATCACCCACCAGAACTGGTTAAAAACACTGAATCTCGGTGAAGCGAGCCGAATAATCCATCACTGACATAGCGCCCTGCTGCATATTCATGAACTCTCGAGCTTGATCTTCCCTCAGTGTATCTGGTAAGAATATGTCATAGAAGGCTTCCTGAAAATATTCCCAAGCCATGTCACACTAATGCTCAGTCTGGGTGGTAATATCCCACCACCTCTTGGCGGAATCACGCAGCACGTATGTATTGAGCTTGACCCTCCTCTCTGGAGGCATCTCTAGATGCTCAAAAATAGTCTGCATAGAACCCAGCCAAGACTCTGCAGCATGTGGTCTTCCATCCCCAGAAAACGTAGGCGGATACTGCTGATGGAATATAGGAGTGATATCTTCCATAGATGTGGCGGCCTGCGGTGCTCCCTAGAAGGTCTGCATCAACCGCATGAAGCCTTCACAGAACTACGCATCAGTGCGAATGTCCGGTATAACGGCTGGCGCCGCATCTGGCTCTGCTAAAAGTTCCATTGATAGCACATACCCCACCATCTTTGGAGTATAATTGTTGCCACTCTCCTAGAAAACAATCGGTGGTCGTCTTGGTGGCATGACTCTACAAGGTCAAACACACACCTTAGATCATGATTATCAAAGACCGAAAACAAGGATACATGAGAAAGAAAGTATTCATGATTTACAAAACATGACTACATGGCTTGTATAAATACTACATGACATGTTCTCATAAGACATCCACATGGGCGTGTACTCTAGCTAAAACTGGTCGTGTAACACCCCAAACACATGATGTGTCTCTTAACTACACGACGTGTACTTGAATCCCCCTTCACTTCCCAAGTCCTTATACATGGCTAAGCCACACGACTTTCCTAAAACAGGACTACATGGTGTGTCCCACAGTTACACGGCGTGTACTCGACAAGCTTTCACCGGCTCGTATTGTTCGTGACACGGCCTGTGTACCCAGGTCACACTACACAACATGTTCCAAAAAGACACGATGTGTTTAAATAATCCCCAGACTGACCTGTGTTGCTCGCTACACGGACGGCTATGCGGATGTCACTACATGGCATGTTCTAAGCGGACACGGTGTATACTAGGAAAGATAACACCGACCCGTGTTATTAGTGACATGGTCGGGTACCTGGGTCAGACTACATGGCGTGTTCAAAGTAGACACGACATGTATGTCTTAAGGTGTCCTCCATCCGTGTTATTAGTTACACGAGCGGACACCAGGTCAACACTACATGGCGTGTACAACCGGTACACGGCGTGTACTTAAAATTTTTTCCTTTCTTCCTGAACAGAAGAACACACATCATGTGTCCATAGAACTACACATCATATATCCTAGGTTTTCCAGACCGTAAGCCTCATATACTACTCTGGAACCCAAAAAACACTAAAACCAACATCTAAGTGCCGAATTCCAATCTGTGAGGGCCCATACTCCCCGCGAATCAAAGTATGGAATCTTACACATGTTGTAACAAAGTAAACACGTCAATGATCCACCAAATTCCGGTTATTGAGGACACATGCTATCCAAAAACCGAATTTTGGTGTTCATTCTTTCAACATCCTCTTACAACAATACACTATCAAATAATAGGTATTTATCAAAGCAGTTATCACAACAGCATATTTTTCTAGCACAACAACTATCACAACAACATGCAATTTCAAATGCACCTACATGGCATGGAAAAATGCATGACATGTGATTTCTATCATGTGCCTAAATGATGCATGAGACGACATACAATCATCTCATCTAGTTGCAACTAAATAGAACCCAAGTATAACATATAAACAACACACCATAAGTGCGTCACCCAATGGTGAAAATCAAATCAACAGTCAAATTTGCAAAATCAGAATAATTACAAGAAACGAGGGAGACAAGATTTTCCCTGTACATGGGTTAGATACTCCTGGGCATAGCGTCATACCAACTACCATGTCCGTCCTATCCTTGAATAAGGCTCCAAACAGTATGTAAAATAAAAGAACTCCTTTGATACCACGTTGTAATGTCCTGGATCCGGGTTCCACTCAACGGGTGCCCCGAACCCGGTTGGTCACATGAGCTCAAGCGCATTTTCCCAAATGCCAGAGGCTAACCACTAGTAGCGAGGGCCGAGGTCAGATAGTGGGGAAACTAGGCCCTCATTTGTCAAAGTGTAATGCAGTGGAAAAGATAAATAACATACAATAGTGGAAGCAGTAAATAATATACAACTGAAATGGACAACTAAAGTAAAAGAGAACCATTAGTCACATATATAAAGATGCATCATGTCACTAATTCTATGAAAACAGCTAGAACATGATAGATTGAAATACAATAAAATACAATTCAAAGTACAAGTACAACAAAATAAAACAGAACAGTGCAATAGAAACTCAGAAGCATCGCAAGCCTAAGCTCGGTCTCATTCTCTCCTACTCCTCTGCAAAAATCATGTACCTATATAAAGACCCTTTCCCCTGTCAATACCTACAAAAATATAGTCTATTTGGGCCGAAGGCATGACCCAAACAGGGTGTGAGAAATAAATCCCAGTAGACACCCACTAAAGGCATGTGCCCCACTGTCAGTGAAAATGTGCAACAACAGTGTGCAGAAGTAAATGCAATAAACTAATCAGTACTCAAAAGTAACTAACTTTACCAGTCATATTTCCATTTTAATATTCATTTAACCATGAAAATCCCGTGCATTAACTTGGTAGGTATAACATATAAAAAAACACCACGGTGAATATTCATGATAACACTATCCTGAGATATAGAATCCTTACCCTCAGGTAATCAAAATCAAAACCCATAGGTGATTTCCCACAGGAAAAACAAATATTTCCCACAGGCGTATGAAGTGTCACCCACATGCATAGAATCTACTGCCCACATACATAACCAATATTTCCCTAAGGATAAAAGCACCACTACCCTCAGGCTATTAGAAACATGTCCCTTTGGCTAAGAAAGTAACCGGGACGAGCCCAACACATAAGCAAGAAATTTATATACAATTCCTATAAAGGAAAATTAAATGCACAATATAATAATGGCATACCCTCGAGTATCCATGCCCAATGGATAAACAGAGGAATGCACCCCCGAGGTGGTCCTGGATCCAAACAGTGATCCCAAACAGTAGTTTTTACTTATCAAAATCTTATCTATGCAATTCTAGATAAATTTTAGCAAATCCTGCATCCATACAATACCCCAAACATGGGATCATATCACATCGTTACCCAAAAACACATAGCAGTTGGAATTTAAACACCAGACCACCTAACTCGATTGTCTCCGATCGGTATACATGAACAATTCCTCCTGAAACAAACAAGAACAGAGCAGATATGAGATGTACATAATCCCATTCAAACTAAAATAACTTTCTCTTGGGAAAGAATTGGTAAGAAAGGATCTAGGAGAAGTAATAGATTACCTGTGCGGTTCCAAGGAGATCTACGGCATAGGAATCAGGTTCTTGGTGTGCAGTCAAGAGATCCTCCAAGCTCCGACCATCTCTCTCACTCTCCTCTGGCGTTCTAAGCGTCCTCTGTGAACAGAGGAGGCTACTGCCCGTTTTAAGCAAAAAACAAAAAATAAACTACACAGCGTGTACTCTCATGTACAAGGCGTGTACTTCTCATTTATTTAACAGTTCCTCTAGTGGATTCTTTCCACCGTGGCACTGTTCATCCATTGAAATGAGTACACAACGTGTATTCGTGATTACACGGCATGTACTATTCCTCCACTGACAGTTACCTCCATCGCCATACTTTTCACCTGCCGACTGAATACACAGTGTGTAAATACCCTATACACGAAGTGTATTCAGTTTTTACACCCCTTCATTGCCGACATGCCTACACGCCCTATGTACCAATCCCACACGACTGAAGTACATGGTGTGTGGAAAAGTACATGGTGTGTAGTCACAAAATTTGGGATTTTTCTCCATTTTACTTATTTTCTCAAAAACACATAAGGAAAAAGGAAAATAAGAAACATGTACCTAAAGAATAAGAACCGGGTTCTTACACTTCCCAACCAATCCATCCATGGAATAGTTGACCACGGTCTAGCATATCAACAATAGTGCAACACAACATAACAATCCCTTCATCAACAGCATGAAGTAGATCATACCTTACCAATCCCATATTCCTAAGAAACCAACAGCAGCCTCCTAACTCATCATCACTTAAGAGGTCACAACTCAACATCCAACAACCAAATCCTTCAAACTGAATATCTTTCAGCATTCCACACCTCACAACACAGCTAAAAGTGCACCACCAGCGACCATAACCAGTAACAAACCACATCACCAATAACTCCTTGGATAGAAAAAACATGCGGAGCATCACCAAACCACACCTAACACCTCTCAGCAGATACAATAACCAGAACTTACATTGACTCACATCCACAACAACAACTAGTAAATAGAATAACATGAAAGGGTAAGAAATCCAACCAAATCTAGCATCAACAGTGTGAAGCGGAGATGGAACCAAGAGAAAGGGTTGAGCATGCGAATGCATCTACTTCGCAAATCGAAGACTGGGACAAACCAGAGCATAATACAAACCTTCATCATCATCATGAGAACGGGAATCAGATATCTAGGACGAGGAAGCAACACTCTCACCCAACGACCAAGGCCAAACTGAAGCTACAACATTCCACACTTCTAGATACGTCGGAGTCCCGAGCAACGTCATCACTCGAAATGGGGGAAACCGCCAAACATCACCAAATTCCGGTGGTTTTTAGAATGAAGATGAGTCACAAAGTTAACGAGATCTACCCTCATTGTCATGAAAGAGAAAGGCTGTGAAAGATTCAGGTGCTGAAAACTCGACAAACACCGCCGCTTGAAAAAAAAATTCCACACCGAAGGGATCTGCACTAGCCTTCTGCCGCCAACAGCACTTTCATGAGCACAAGAGGGAAGGGGGAAATACCTTCCATCACCATCACCAGAGGAATCCGAAAGACACCCTAGAAGCCACGTCGATAGGGAGAGAGCACCAGGGGAGTGTGCCTCCATCTCTTCTCTTCCATTAGGTTTTTAGGGGTTTTATGTGTTTCTAGGATTTTAATGTTTTCTTTAGTTTTTCAAGGTTTTTAATATTTTTTTCCATTTTTTTGGTTTTTTATATATTTTTAAGGATTATTTAAGTTTTTTATGGTTTTTAGAGATTTGGATGGGTTCTTAGGGTTTTTATGGTTTTTAGGTTTTTAGGTGTTTTTTAATTTTTTAGGATTTTAGGGGTTTTAAGTGTTTTTAGGTTTTTAATTTTTTCATAGGTTTTATCATGATATTTAGGGGTATAAATTTTTTTAAGGATTTCTAGGTAATTTTTTAAAATTTTACTGTTTTATAGGGATTTTATGTATTTAGGGATTTTTATGGGTTCTGGGGTTTTTTAGGGTTTTTAGGGGTTTTATGGTTTCTTTGGGTTTTTACGGTTTTGTGAGTTTTTAGGGTTTTTATAGTTTTTTATAGTTTTTTACTTTATTAATCATTTAAGAAGATTTTAGGGTTCTGTTGGTTTTGTTAGGTTTTATGGGTTTTTATGGCTTTTAATGTTTTCAGTGGCCCGTATGGTTTTTAGGATTTTCAGGGGTATGGGGGGTTTAAAATTTTTTGTTTTTAGGGGTTTAAATATTTTATAGTTTTTTAATGTTTTTATGGTTTTAGGGTTCATTAAATGTTAGGTATTTCGGAGAGTTTTTATTTTTATTATGATATTTTAGGACTATGAGGTTTTTTAGGGTATTTTGGGTTTTATGTATTTTATGGGTTTTAGGGTTTTTTTATTTTTTTTGGGTTTTAAAGTTTTTTAGTGTTTTTTTATATTTGTATGCATTTAAAGGGATTCTAGGGTTTGTAGTGGTTTCTAGTGGTTTGGGGGTTTTAATGTTTTTAGGTGTTTCAATAGTCTTTATGTGTTTATAGGTTTATACATATATTTTTTTTGTTTTTTATGGATTTTAGGGATTTTAGGTTTTTATGGTTTTATTTCGGGTTTTTAGGATTTCTAGGGTTTTCTACATTTATTGGAATTTTTTGGGATTTTATAGGATTTTTTTGGGTTTCTAGAGATTTCAGGTCTTTCAAGGGTTTTATGGGTTTTTCGGGGTTTTTGCACTTCAAAGGTTGTTTAGGTATATTAGGCGTTTTATAATTTTAATGATTTCTTTGGGTTTTTAAGGGTTTTTATGTTTTCAATTATTTTTAGGGCTTTTAGGATATTTATTTATTTTTAGGTGAGATTACTTATCCCGGATTCAAGTATCACTAAGTGGGGGATAAGCAAATTAGTGATATATTTTTTGTTAAGTTTCTGTACATTAGAAACAACCTTCACCACCTGTTAAATATTTAATTCTCTACTGAAAACACATAAAGTACACAACCCTAGAAACAGTATAATTTACAAGGTTCACTACTCAGCAATATTAACTAGTCCCTGATATGGTTGGAAAATAATGCAATACCACACAATCTACAAGAAACAAAATCCATTTATGTGGAATACAATGAGTTGGATATTCCCTTGCACACAAGTAGCATTATGTTCAATACAATATTGAAAGTGCTTCAAGTATCAAAAAATGATGTAATAAATTTTTTGTAATAAAAATGTTACAGTGTTTCTTAATCAGCTTTCACAAATATGATCTTTCAAAACAATTCTTCACTTTATTACACAAAAGTTAGTAAGAACTTCTTAGACTTTATAATGAATCTATGTTTGGTTTCATAGTCAGATTCCAATGTATAATTGCTCAATATGAAAATGATACTCTATCAAAATATTGCTAAAACAATCAGGAAATTATTATTTATTTTTCTGAAAATTCAAGTCTGATTTCTCAATATGATTATGGGAACTATGATTACAATCTTCTCTCTTCTCCTTTCTTTCTTATGTCTGGAAAACTTATTCAAGAAATCACAAACTAGAAACTTATTATTACTTAAATTTCAGGGATTCTCCCTCCTCTTTTTTGAATAATGAATGTTCCAGAATGCACAAATTATTCTCCACATTTTATAGAAATGTTATCATGGTTTAAGCAGGATTCTAAAATTGTTTTCCCAATTCACTAAATTTCCTAAATCTATAATCTTCCTTAAATCTCATATCTCTAGTTGACTTCTTCAAAACCTTTTCCAATCATTTAATCTCCTTGATTTTTAGATATCTCAATGACTTTTTCAATAGTTCATACTTTCTAACAAATCATCAGTCCGACTTCAATTTGGATTCTGATATCTGAATACGATTTCTTAATTAAGATAAATGAATTTGGCCACTCTAATTTTCTTGACCCACTTGCAAAAAAATCATAAATGAAGATATTTCATTCAGTTTATCTACACCACCTGAAATTCTATATGCCCATTCATATTTCCTCATTTTGATGAAAGCATATGTTCAATAGTAGTTTCTTTATTAAATTTCTATACACGAAATGTAATATGTAAAAAATATGTCTTCTTAGTACTATTATTAGAACTAACCATCATTCTAATTTATTTATTATGATTGAGATAGTATATTCTTTCCAACTCCATAAACCTCTTCTAATAATTCTTTTCTAAATAGAATACCAATGATATTTTATCATTCAACTTGTTTATCATTTCTTATTATGTTACTTATCAAACTTATTCTTGGAAGATTTAAATATTTTTTCCTTTTGGTCTGACTAAAAACCATCTCCATTAGTTTCTCTCATTACAATCAAGAAAACCTTCCCATACATCATACAAATAAAAATCTCATGATCTGAGACTATAACGTTTTTTACTTCAGAAACTTACTTCTTCAAAAAACATTTTCTTATAATCATGTCTTCCTTTATGACTTTTATTACATTGAAGATCATATTTTTCATTGTTTGACCTATAATGGAATGTATCGTAACATCTCATTATTCTAACAACATATTTCTTTCCAACCACATGAATATTATTGGCCTGAATACGATTTGAAGCACCTCTTTTCTTCCCATCAGATTATAAATATGATTGTCATCACTACTTGTCCCCCTTTAATTTATCAAGATATCATCAAAAGTTTTAAATTGAACTTATTATTTTTCGTAAATGAAAAACAAAGAAGAATCATTATATTTCTATTATATACATGCTAAATTTAAATATCTTCCTTACTATGATCATGACTTCATTCTGGACCCAAGGTGAGTCTGATAATCCTTTTCACTAGAAAAAATCTTCCCAATATGATGGAATTTCTTAAGAATTGTGTGTCTAGTTTTCTCAATATGACGGTTAGTCTTATTTTCACAAAAAATAATGTTGTTTGATTCATACTTCTTTGAAAATTCCTTGACAACAAAATAAAATTCCTGAATATGATAATCATCCTTATTGTCTTGGTCCTAAAAATATCCCCTTATTGAGTTTCTTGTCAACCATGATTCATAAATCACTGAAAATTATTAATTCACTATATGGATTATTTATCAATAATTCTAATCCTATGCGATCTTACTCATTATAGGAAATAAGAATTATTAGCTGCAAAACCATTCTATCCAAATTTAGTGATTCAAGAAAACATTACTCAACTTTCTTCCCCTTCCTTTCTTCCTAAGCTTATCTCCTCTTCGTAAACATCCTAGGAGTAAAAAAAATTAGTTTCCTACAACCACGCTAATAAATAGTTATAATAGTTCACACACTTACATTCTAGATTCATAGCTTACCCACACCTCTCCATTTATAAATTCTTCCATAAAGATATATTTATAAAACAATTATACCCCTTCAAAACACTATTCAAAGGTAATATTAGATAGGGGACAGAAACACATACCTCGTCCTTGATGATAAAGTGGTTTTATACCCATTTTCAACCTCATTTTATAAAACTATTCCTTTGGTAAAGGTTTTTTGAATATGTCTGTAACTTGTTTTGATGTTGGAACATAATCCATCTTCAATTCCTTCTTCTCTAAATTCTCTTTAATGAAGTGATGATTTATTTCAATATGTTTTTAATGAGAATGTTATTCCAGATTCCTTTTATGTTCGAATTCACGTTGATTATCACATCCCAATAAAAAAAGGTAACTTTACATAAACAAGTAAGTCTTCCAATTGTGTTTTCATCCACATATGTTTTATATTAGCTTGAGTGGCATAAATATACTTAACTTTATCCAAGATAATAGTTACTGAATTTAGTTTCATTATATGACAACTAACACAACCTTTCCCTCCGAAATAAAACTCCACCAGATGTCGAACTTCTACCATCATCAGTTCCTATACAATCAGCATCTGAATATCCAAATAATTCAATAATTTCTGAGATATGATACCTAATTCCAAATTTTTTCCTTTGATATATCTGAAAAATAATTTTCAAAAATTTAAATGTGATTATTTAGAATAACTTTGAAATATTTCACATAGGGTAACATCCTAAACAATGTCAGGTATTGAGGGAGTCAAATATAACATACTTATAATTACCTTCTGAAACTCTTTCCGATCTACTTCCTTTCCTTCTCCATCTTTACCCAAATTTTTTCCCACTAAAATTAATATGGAAACTAGTTTTTAATTTTCCATGATGAACATCATAAGATGTTCCTTAGAATACTTTTCATGTGAAATAAAAATGTGTTTATTATTTTTTATGATTTTTAACCCAAGAAATTATTTCATTTATCCCAACTTCAATATCTCAAAAAAACATTTCTTTAGAAAATAATTCACAGGATCTTCAATAATTCTCATAAAAAATTTTGTCATTAAGATAATAAATTACACTGAGGAGAATATCTTAACATTCCTTGATGCAAATATTTCTATCAACTGTTCCTTTCCTGAAACTCATCATCCTCATGCAAGTATCCAGTTTTGAATATCATGTTCTTAGAGATTATTTTTCCCCATACAAGGCTTTCTTTATCTTACAGACATAAAATTCATCATTCCCAACAACAAAGTCACAAGTTTCTTGAATGTAAAATTTTACATCCTGAAACACATTTATAAATATGGACATCAAATCCATTTGAGTTTGTTTAACTTTTTTGTACAACAATAGTATGAAATATTATGATTATTTATAACCTTACCATTAGAGATGAAAACCAACACCTTCAACTTGTGAGTAACCTTTTCTTACTAGTCTTGATTTTTTCTTCATCACTTCACATTATTCATTCAACATGTATCGTAAAACCCACATTATACTAATTACACTTTTATTATCTGGATTGGGTATGAGTTTCAAAGAACCATTATTTTATATCTGATAAACCTCTTAATTCATATCCAGAACCCATTCTGGATTCTCAAAATCATCATTCACATATTTTGGATTAACTTTTGAATAAAAAGAAGTATGTGTACCAATTTTTAATATTCTTATTTGAACTTTTTTATGTTGATCACCAATAATGTTTTGATCCCCCACTAGCTTCCTGATCTTAGGATGAGATATTTGAGTTTAATCCTCATCACTTGAGAAATACTAGTCTAATTATTCTTCTTGAGTAGGATTACCACTATCGGCATCCATATCATAATTGTTAAGAAATCATTTCTTATCATGCTGAAATTACTTTTCAGTATAAGTCTGTTTTTATTCCTTATCCTTTTCAACAACTTTCACATCAGTGGAATAAACAATTATTCTTGTCTCTTTGTTGAAACATATATATCCTATTCATTCTAGAGTGTAACCAATAAAAATTACATCTTCACCTCTCTGTTCAAACTTTCTAAGGCTTCCACCTTTCTTATTTATGATACATGGACACCAAAAACTCTAATATGTTTCAAACATGTAGTTTTTACATAAATAGTTTCACATGGAGTCATATATGAACTTATCCTATAGAGATATTGTTTTTGGATATACACAATAGTACTCATGACTTGCCTCCAAATTTAATGAGAAATACCTTTTTTGAGTAACATAGTTCTCCCCATTTCCACCATACGTCTATCTTTCCTTTCAGTAACCGCATTATGTTGAGGTGTATATGGTGAACTGAACTCATTCAGAATTCCATTTTTCTCAAGATAGCTTTCAAATTATCCATTTTTTTAGTCCCTTACATTATAATTTCTCAACTTCTTCACAGAATACTCACATTCCTTCTCAGCTTTCCTCTAGAATATTTTAAACATTTTAGAGCATCTATCTTATATTTAATATATATAAAAAAAGTAATGACAGTAAAGTAATTAATGAAATTTATGAAGTACTTATATATATTATTTTATTGTTTTCTCATTGACCCATGGATTCTATAATTACTAAATTCAATGGGTTTTTTAAAAAATATCAACTTTTGTGTGCACTATGTTCATAATTTTTCCTTTTTGGAAAATAGTGAAGTGCAAATATCTTCTTCTTAACATATTAGAAATATATTGGAAACTATCTTACTTTGATAGTTTGTTCATGTTTACTTTACAGATGTGTCCCATCTGTTTATACCACAACTTATTTTCTTCCACCATACCCATGTAACAAGAGTTTTCTATTTCACCATCTTCGAATGAGTTTACTTTTATATGTTTTCGTATTGTAACTATATATGTATCTTCTTCACTTTTCAAAAAAAAGCCCATATATTCAAAATATTAAATTGTTACCATCATCACAAATTTTTGAAACACTCAGCAGGTTTTGTTTCAACCATTCAACATATAAATCATTTATAGATTTCATCTTTTCTTTCACAATGATGGTTGATCCAAGACCTTTGATTCTCAGAGATTCATCATTACCAAATTTCATCATTCCTTTTTTGAAGTCTTTCACATTCTTCGTAAAAATTGTGTATTCTTTCATATAAAAATAAAACCCACTACCAGGAATCAAAGTCTGTTCTCCTTTAATAGATTTCCAAGTGATTTCAACAAAAAATTGATTTTTTTTCCCTTTTTATTCTTCACATCTATCTTCCGATAATTTTAAAGATACATTTGTTGGGATGGTAAGAATAAATACAATCCCTAGAAAAATATCAATGTTTTTCACATCTTTAAAAAATTGTTTCTTGGGTATAGCACATCTTCTAATCTTTCACATCAATATTCTCAGGTTTCTTCCAAACTTCATTCACATACATATCCTTTTGAGAGGATTGAATCCCCCTCAAACCTTTCCTTTTTATAACTAGTGGAATGGTATTAATGTTTTTATTTAAAGAAGCACATATTTATTTTTTTCCAAATCCACCATAATACCTGCAATATCTATAGAAATAGTGTTTTCCTCCATAACATTAGGATTAACTGGTGTTGTGAGTTTGATTATCAGCAACCTTCAAAACAAAATTTTGTTGACACCCAACCATTCGATTTTCAAATGGGATATTATTTTTTATCTCAGTTTTATTTTATTCCTTATCAGAATAATAAGGAAAATAAAATTTTCTGGACTCTTAATGTTTATAATTTTCCTTGCACTTAGTGCTTTTAGTGACATTTGAATTCTCCAATTTGTTAATCTTGGACACATACATAACTTTTCTATCTTTCTACTTCTCAGGAACAATTATAGCATTATTTTCAACCTTAAAAGCTAAATTTTGTCAATAATTTTTATGTTCCTCCTTATAAGAACTTTCAAAAACTTCATATATATTTTTTTGGAAATTTATATCTTTTTGTTCAGCTTTAAAATGTTTTTGTTGGAAAAATTATAACTCCTTTTATTTTTTCATTCACATTTAATTCTAGATGTTTATTACGATTATTTTATTTGTAAATTATAATCATCAATCTCTTCCAAAAACATGAATTTCTGTGTATGAAAACCTTCTTGAATTTTTGATGAGTAATTTTCATTTTTTAGCTTCGTAATTTCTTCTTCAATCCATCCAATCTACCTTAGAACTTATTTTAATTATTATTTATGATTAAACATGAATTGGTTTTCTTCTTATTCAAAACCACTACTTTCAAATTCTACATTATTCACTATTTCTATAAATGCATTCTCTCTATATTTTTCAATAGTTTTTTTGGATTTATCTTCACCATATTCTAATTCTTCGTATTTAGACAAAAATCATCTTCTTTTAGATGTGAATAACTTTTTATCTTTCCCTCTGGAAAAATATTTATCCTTATAACTATGTTTCTTCCAAAACCTTATTGGATTTATTTCTTCTTCATCACAATCCTCTTCATTCTATATTCAAGGAAT
Organism: Viscum album; assembly: GCA_963277665.1. Lineage (NCBI taxonomy): Eukaryota > Viridiplantae > Streptophyta > Magnoliopsida > Santalales > Viscaceae > Viscum > Viscum album. The sequence goes on along the minus strand of OY728157.1, from coordinate 230,326,243 downwards.
GTTATCTACAAATTTTCCAATGAATCCACATTCAAAAAACAGTGATGGACGTTTACCTTTTTATTTACCTACACCACATCATACATTTTTATTAAGAAAGGATAAAAGTTCATCATGGTTTTTAAGTTCCACATTTTTTGAGTCAGAGATGGAAACATAATCTTTGTCATGAACCTTGTTTGACTTTTCTTTAAAGTAAGCTTTTAAATACATTTCTCTATAAAATTTTGTTTTTCCTTTCATAACTTATTCACTTCTCATTTCATAAGTAATGAGAGTACAATAAAAATCATTTAGGGATAATGTTTCTTGATCATTATCTTCGAATGAATAAACTTACACATCAAACTTGTTGGGAAGGAATCATAAAATATTTTAAGAAATAGTATAATCTTATAAATTATCCCCAATACATCTAATTATACTAACAATTTCATTCACCCTAGTAAAAAAGTCACATACAGATTCATATTCATCCATCTTTAGATCTTCAAACTTCAATCTCCATATTTTCATTTCTAACATTTTTTCTTTTGTATTGCCTTTGTAAATGTTATTAAACGTATCTCAGATAACATTAGAAGTGGAAAAACCTTTCACTATTAAAACATCACTTTCAGAATGTGATGAGAGTAAATAATTTTTAACTATTCCATAATTATCAAGATTATTCTTAGGGATAGGTGTAAGAGAAACCTTATCATCAATATGAGGAAATATATCTATTGTAACTAAAATATTATCATACCCAAGAGATATAAGGAAAGGAATCATTCTATATTTCCAATTATTATATTTCATTCCATCAAAGATCATAATCCCTTTACTATTCACTCAATTCAAATTCTCAATCAAATCATTTATTCAAAACATCCGAAAATAATAAGTGAAGGGAACTTTCAATCTAATACTTATTTATATTTTCCAACTAGGATTCAACTATCCTAAATAGGGGGATGGGTGAATCAATGATATATTTTTCTTTTCAATTTCCATACTTTAGAAACAACCTTCACCTCATTTTAAATATTTCTTTTTCTAATGAAAACAAATCAAACACACAACTACAGGAACATAAGAATTTATAATTTTTACTACTCAACAAAAGTATCTTGTCCTTCGAATGGTTCAGAAATAATCCAATACCACACAATCCACTAGAAAACATTTCTTTTGTGTGGAATGAAATGAGTAGGATATTCCCTTAAACTTTTGTAGAATAATGTTCACTAAAATAATGCATTTGTTTTAAGTATCACGAAATTATGTAATACACATTTAGTAACAAACATGTTATATTTATTCTTGAACAAACTTTCAAAAATATGATCTTTCAAAAAAATTCTTCACTTTCTTAACTTGAAGATGTTTAGAACATCCTAAACATTGTAATGATACTCAGTCTGATTTCCCAGTCTGATTACCAAGTCTGATTGGACAATAAAGAAATATTAATATGATAGAATAATACTGAAACCATCCTGAACATCTTATCTTTTAGTCCAAAAATCCCAGTCTATTTTCTTGATCCATTTTCGGAAACTATAATTATGATCTTCCCTCTTCTCCTTTAATTATTATTTCCAGAAAAATTCTTCGAGAATACAACAACTGGAAAATTATTCTTACTTAAATTGCAGATCCTTTATCTCCTCTTGTTTGAATAATGAAATTCCTATAATACTCAAAGTATTTTCCTCCTATTATAGACACACAGACATGGTTTAAGTGGGCTAATGAAAAGTTTTCACACTTCACCAAATTTACCAAAATTTGTATTCTTCCATCAATATCATATCTCTATTTGACCTCTCCATTCCATATCAAATATTAAAATATACTTGATATTCAGACCTCCCTTTGAATTCATCAATGATTCATACTTTAAAAAATCTTCAGTCTAATTAGGATTCTAATTTTGATTTCTGAATACAATTTTTTCATTATGATCAATGCATTTGGTCACTCTGAATTTCCTAAACCGCTTGCAAAAAAATCAGAACTGAAGATATTTCAATATGTTGTTTTGTAAAACCTGAAAAAATATTATACCATTAAAATTTACTCATTATGATGGAAGAATATGTTCAACCACAGTTTATTCATTTTGTTTCTCTACACCAAATTTAAGAAGGAAAACATGTGCATTGTCATTATGATTCTCAAAACCAAATCTCTTTATGATTTCTTTATTGAGATGGAGAAAATATATTATTTCAAACTCGATCAACCTATCATACTTCTTATTTTCTTAATATGATACTAAATATATTCCATAATTCAAATTATTTATATTTTTTAATTATGATACTTATCAACTTTATTCCCTAAATATTTAAATCATTTGTATTTTGGTCGAACTGAAAATGAGAACCTTCAGTTTCTCTCATTAAAATCAAGAAAACCTATCCAACCTTAAAAAAATATGAATTTGATGATCTGAGACTAGAACGTTTTTACTTCATTAACTTCCTTCTTCCAAAAAGTTTTCTTATAACAATGTCTTCCTTCATGAACTTTATATCCTTGAAGACCAGCTTTAGAATTTTCTAACTTATAATGGAAAGTATTGTAACTTCCCATTATTTTGGAAATATATTTCTTTATAAACACCAGAATAAGATTGGCATGAATAAAATTGAAAAAACCCCTTTTTGTCTAATCATATGCTCAATATGATTGTCTTCACTTCTTATTCACATTTCATTTATCATGTTATCATCAGAAGTTTTACAAATTACTAATTATTTTTGGGAAATAAAAAAGTGAAATGCATCATCAGATTTATTTTGGATCCATGTAGAATCTTATCCTATTTCTTATTATGAATATGACATTATTCTGGACCCAAGGTGAGTCTGATGATCTTTTCCACTAGAAAAATTCTTCCCAATATAATAGACTTTCTTAAGAAATTTGAGTCTGATTTTAGGAATACGATGGTTAGTCCGATTTTCAGCTAGAACAAAGGGATTGATTTCTCATTCTTTGATAATTCCATGACAAAAAAATACTATTTATAAATAAAAACACATTTCTTAACAACTTGGTACTAATATTATGGGTTTTAAGGTTTTTCAGGGTTTTTAGGGCTTTTAAGGATTCTATAATTTTTTGTGTTTTTTTGTCTTTAGGTTTTATTTATTTCTTTAGGGGTTTATGGTTTTTAAATATGTGAGTATTAATTTTGGTTTTTAAGGGGTTTCGTGTTTTTAGGGTTTATGGTTTTACAATTTTTAATTTTTTTATGGTTTTGCGGGTTTTATCATTTTTTAGCTTTTTAGAGGTTTTAATAGTTTTTGGATTTGATATTTCTACTAGGTTTTTTATGTTTCGTGTGGTTTTTTACATCTTTATGGATTTTTAGTAAATTTTTATGATATTTATGATTTTTTAGGTTTTTAGGGATTTTTAGGGTTTTAGGGTTTTTATCGATCTTTGGGATTTTAAGGGCTTTTTTTATTTTTAGGTTTTTTATGGTTTTTAGAGTTTTTTATTATTTTTAGGGGTTTCAAGGGATATAAATTTTTAGTGGGTTTTAAGTTTTATATGGGGTTTTATGATTTTTTAATGTTTTAGGGGTTTATGGGTATTATATTTTATGGATTTTTAGGTTTTTAGGTTTTTTATGGTTATTACTGTTTTCATGTTTTTAGGAGATTTAAGTGCTTATATGTTTTTATGTTTTTCTTAGGGGTTTTCTAGGTTGTTATTATTTTTTATGTTTTTAGAAATTTTAGTTATTTTTTATATTTTTATTTTAAGGATTTTATAGAATTTGAGGGGTTATAGAGTTTTAGTGTCAATAGGATATTTATGGTTTTTTTTCTTTTTATGATTGTTTTATTTTTTATGCTTTCTATGTTTTTAGGATTTTTTTAATGTTTTTAGGTTCTTAAAGTGTTTTTAGGGTTGTTTTTATGGTACTTTTGCTTTTCATAAGGTTTTATGTGATTTTATGTTTTATTGTTTTTAGGGTTTTTAATGGTTTCTAAGGTTTTTATGTTTTTAAGTGTTTTTAGGATTTTAAGATTTTCTTTGTGGATTTATGGGTTTTTGTATTTTTACATTTCAGAGTGTTTTATGGGTTTTTAGGATTTTTATGGGTTTTATGGATTATTTGGGGTGGTAGGATTTTTTGTTTTTTAGGGTTTGTTAGGTTTTATTTTTTTATGAGTTTTTTATGTTTTAACGTTTTTTAGATTTTTTTAATGTTTTTAACGGTGTAAAGGATTTTTAGAGTTTTTAGTAGTTTTTGGTTTTTATGCGATTTTAAGGTTTTTATGGTTTTTTAGTTCTTATGGTTTTTTAGGTTTTTAGGATTTTTAAGGGTTTTAGGGTTTTTAACATTTTAGGGGCTTTGGCGGTTTTAATAATTTTTAGGTTTTCATGATTTTCTGAGGGGATTTCAAGGGTTTTTTATTTCTTTTAAATTTTTTAGAAATTTTTATAGTTTTAACGAATTTCTAGTATTTTGTTGGGTTTTAGTGACTTTGAGGGGGTTTTTTAGTTATTTGGTTTTTTGATTTTCTTTGACTTTTTAGGGTTTTATGGATTTTAAAGTTTTTAGTGATTTTTTGGGTTTTTTATAAGGTTTTATGATTTTATGGGATTTTGGGGGTTTTATGGTTTTAAGGAGTTTTGGGGTCTTTTAGGATTTTTAGGTTCATTATGGTTTTTATCATTTTATAGGGTTTTAGGGGTTTTAGGTGTCTTTAAGTATTTATGGGTTTGTTAGTGTTTTTTAGTGTTCTTATAGTTTTTATGATTTAAGTGATTTTTAGATATTTTTTAGCATTTTTATTACTTTTAATGGGTTTTAGGTATTCTGAGGGGTTTTAGGGTGTTTTAGGGGTTTTATGATTTTTGTGGGTTTTTTGATTTTTTTAGATTTTTATGGTTTTAATTGTTTCTTGGGGATTTTTCAAATGTTTGTGGGTTTAAAATGTTTTTAGAGTTTTTATTGGTATATAATGGTTTCAGGGTTTTTAAGGCTTTTTAGGATTCTTATGTTTTTTAACGTTTATAGTATTTTTAGGGATTTTAGGGTTTCTAGAGTTTTGAGGTTTTTAAGGGTTTTAAATATTTTTAGTGTTTTATGGATTTCATAGGAATTTTCAGGGGTGTTTAGGTTTTTACATTTATTTTGTTTTTAGGTATTTTTAATAAAATTAGGGTTTTTATGGTTTTTGGGATTTATAGGGGTTTTTTGAGTTTGAGTTTTTTTAGTTTTTAAGGGTTTTATAGTTTTTTTAACAATTTAAGCTGTCTAAAGGGGTTTTTGAGTTTTTAGTTTTTCACTATTTTTTGGGTTTTTATGGTTTTTAGGCGGTTTAGAGATTTTAGGGTATTTAATGTGTTTTTTAGGATTTTTTACATTTTTTCTAGGTTTTATGGGTAATTGTTTTTATATTTTTAAGTTATTATTATGGGTTTTACGGTTTTTAGTGGGTTTTAAGACTTTTTTGTTTTTAGGATTTTTTTTTGTTTTTAGTTTTTTATTAATTTTGAGGGTCTTTAGGGTTTTTATAGTTTTTTGGGTTTTTAGTATTTGTAGGTTTTTATGAGTTTTATGTGTTTTAGGTTTATAAGGATTTATGAGGGGTTTTCAGGGTTTTAGGGGATTTTATATTATTAGGGATTGTTATTAGATCTTTAGTATTTTATGGGTTTATAATGTTTTTAGGGATTTGTAGTGTTTTTCTGGTTTTTCAGGGTTTTATGGGTTTTTTATTGAGTTTTGTAGGGATTTGAAGGTTTTTATGGTTAAATGGTTTTTAGAGTTATAATTTCTTTTATGTTCTTTATGGGATTTTAGTTTTTTAAGGGTTTTATGGGTTTTAGGGGTTGTATGGGATATAGGTTTTTTAGCATTTTTAGGTTTTTAGAATTTTAGGATTTTTGGGGGATTTATCTATTTTTTACATTTTAAATATTTCTTATAGAATCTTAGTGTTTTAGGGGTTTTATGATTTTTGGGATTTTAAGGGATTTTAAGGTTTTTTATGTTTTTTAGGGTTTTTAGTGTCTTTATGTTTTTTAATATTTTTATGTTTTTCGAGTTATTAGTGTTTTAATAAATTTACTGAGATTTTAAATTTTATAAGGGTTTAAAGGGTTTTTAGAGATTTTTTATTTATAGGGTTTTATGGGTTTTTAGGGTTTTAGGTGGTTTTTTGGATTTAGGGGGTGTTAGGGTTTTTAGGTTCTTTTAGGGTTTCTTAGGTTTTTTAGTATTTTTATATTTTTAGGGGTTTTAAGTGTTTTTAGGTTTGTAAGGTTTCCTTATAATTCTTTCATCGTTTTTATGTTTTTACGGATTTTAGTTATTTTTTTATTTTAATATGTTTTAGTGTTTTAGGTATTTTGTGGGTTCTTAATTTTTTTTAGAGTTTTTTGGTTTTTTGGATTTTTAGCATTTTCTACATTTTTTGTGTCTTTTATGTGTTTTTAGGTTTCTAAAGTTTTCTCGGTTTTTTTCAGGGGTTTTTTGGTTTTTTATGTTTTTATGGATTTTTGGGTTTTTTTTTATTAATTTAATGTTTATAGGGATTTAGGTATTTTTAAGGATGTTGTGGTTTTTAGGGGTTTTTTAGGTTTTACTGATTTTTTGGGTTTTTGTTTTTTATGGTATTTGAATGACTTTAGAGTTTATTAATGTTTTTAAGGCATTAACGAATTTTTAGATTTTTTAATGGTTTATTAGTTTTTTAATGGTTTTAGGATTTTATAAATTTTTTGGGGTTCTATGGTTTTATAATTTTTAGGGTTTTTTTTCGAGTTTTAGGGTTTTTTCCGATTTTTAGGGGTTTTTTCTATTTTTAAGTAATAAAATTTTTCTAAGGGTTTTTAGGTTTTTTGACATTTTTTGGTATTTTTTAGGATTTTTATGGGTTTTATAGTCTTTATAGATTTTGAGGGGCTTTTAGGTTATAAATTTTTAGGTTTTGGGGGGTTTTAATGAGTTTTTGGGGTTTAAGATTGTTTTAGTTTTTAAGGTTTTATAGACTTTTAGTGTTTTTAAAAGTTTTAGGGGTTTTAAGGGATTTAGAGTATTTAGTGGGTTTTTACAATTTTTATGTGATTTTTTATTTTTCATGTTTTATGGAGTTTTTATGGTTTTTAGGGGTTTTAGTTAATTTAAGGTCCTTTTAGATTTTTTAGGGATTTAGTGTTTTTTGGGGTTTTTATGGGTTTTGAGTTTTTTTTTGGGTTTTTAATATTATCTTATCTTTTTATGGTTTTTATGGGTTTGGATATTTTTTTCAATATGTAATACTTTTTAGTATTTTTTTGTTTTTAGGGATTTAAGGGCTTTTAGGGAAGTTATGGTTTTAAGTGTTTTTAGGATTTTCGGGGTTTTAAATGGTTTTAAGTTTTAAGAATTTCATTGGATATTTTAGGGTTTTAGTTATTTTTATGTTTTAGGTAGTTTTATGGGGTTTTAGTATTTTTAGATAATTTTTTTGTGGTTTTAAGGTTTTTATGGTTTTTTGGGGTTTTAAGTGTTTTTAAATTTTAATGTTTTCTTAGGGGTTTTCTAGGTGTTTAAGGGTTTTTATAATTTTCAGGATTTTTAGGGATTTTTATAATTTTTATGGGGTTTAGGGTTATTAGGTTTTTTGAGGATTTTTAGGGTCTTTAGGGTTATTATATTTTTTAGGAATTTTTCGGTTATTAATTTTATATGGGTTTTTAGGATTTTTAGAGTTTTTATTATTTTTAGTTGTTTAAAGGGTTTTTAGAGTTTTTAAATGTTTTAGTGTTTTTATGGGGTTTTAGGGGGTTTATAGTTTTTAGGATTTTACGGTTATAGGGTCTTTATCATCTTTTAGGTTTTTTAGAGGTTTTATGTTCTTTGGTTTTTAAGGATTTCTTCTATTTTTTAATGTTTTAAGTGTTATTTTAATATTTTTTGGATTTGTATGGATTTTAATATATTTTATGGTTTTTATGGATTTTGATGATTTTTTGGGTTTTATTGTTTTTTGCGGTTCTTTAGGGTTTTATGGGTTTTTTTAGTTTTTATAGTATTTAATGGGTTTTAATTTTTTTCAATGTTTTTAGGTCTTCAAATGGATCTTATAAATTATCCTGGGTTTTTAGTGTTTTATGGGTCCTTATGTTTTTTTGTTTTTATGGTTTTTAGTATTTTTATGGGTTTTAGTGTTTTTTAGGTTTTTAGTGGTTTTATGTGTTTTTATGTTTTATTGGTTTTCTTCCGGTTATTTAGGGTATTTAGGTTTTTTTCATCTATAGTGATGTTTAGATATTTTTACAATATTTATGGGTTTCCCACAGTTCTAGTAATTTTGATGGTTTTTTGGGTTTTTTGATTTTTTGGGTTTTTAGGGGTTTATATATTTTTAAGGTTTTTAAGGTTTTAGGGGGATTTTAGTGTTTTCAGCAGTTTTAGTTTTATAGGGTTTTAATTATTTTTTTGTATTAATGGAGTTTTAGGGTTTTTTATGATTTTTATAGTTTTTACATTAGGAGGGATTTTCAGGGAATTTTTAAGATTTTTATGGGTTTTTAATATTTTTTGGGATTTTTGGGGATTTTAGGGATTTTGGGGGGTTTTTTAATTTTTAGATTTTTGTTGGGTTATTACAATTTTTTATTATTTTTTATACTTTTTATCTTTTATATGGGTTTTAAAAGTTTTTAGAGTTTTTTGTGTGTTTTTAGGGTTTTTATGGACAGTTATTATTATTTAATATTTTTAGGGTTTGTATAGATTTTAGGGTCTTTTATCATTTTTTAGGGTTTTATATTTTTTGGTTTTTAGGAATTTAAAGTGTTTTTTGGGTTTTAAAGTTTTCTTATGGGATTTGAGGGTTTTTAAGGTTTTTTCCAATTTAGGGGGTTTTAGGGGTTTTTAGTATTTTTATGTTTTTAGTATGTTTTGGGATATTTAGGGGTTTTGGGTTTTTAGGGGTTTTATGATATTTTGTGTTTTTTAGAATCTTAGGGGTTTTATGTACTTTTATCTTTTTAAGGGTTTCTTGGGAGTTTTAGGGTTTTTTTTGTTTTTATGGACTTTTAGGGATTTTTTAGGATTTTTATGTTTTTTAGGTTTTTAGGGATTTTGATGGCTTTTAGCATTTTTAGCATTTTAAGGTTTTCTAGGGGTTTTAAGTGTTTTAATTTTTTTAATATTTTCTTAGTAGTTCCAGGGTGTTTAGGTATTTTTACATTTTTTATAATTTTTTGATATTTTTTTGGTTTTTTATGTGTATATGGTTTCTAGGGATTTTAAGGGGTTTTTGGGTTTTTTTGGTTTTTATGAATTTCAGGTTTTTTTAGTTTTTTATGTATCTAATTTTTTTTAAATTTTTTTGAAGTTTTAAGGGAATAAATTGTTTTGAGAGTTTTTACTAGATTTTAGGATTTTAAGGGGTTTTATGGGTTTCATATTTTCTCTCATTATTAGGCTTCTTAGGGGTTTTAAGTGTTTTTAGGTCTTTATGGTTTTCTAAAGGTTTTTAGGGCTTCATGGTTTTTTATGTTCCTATGGATTTTAGGTCTGTTTTAGGGGTTTTCGGGTATTTTATGATTTTTTTGTGTCTTTTGGGGTTTTAGAGTTTTCTATTGTATTTAAGGTTTTTATAGTTTTCTAACAATGTAGGGGTTTAAATGGGTTTTAAATATGTCAGTGGTTTCAGTGTTTTTATGAGTTTTAGGTTTTTTATAGTTTTGAAAGGGTTTTATGTACTTTACATTTTTTTTATTTTAGGGATATTTTTTTTTTAAAATTTAATTTTTTTAGAGATTTTAACAATTTTTAGGTTTTTAACGTTTGCTTATGGTTTTTGGGGTTTTTGGGTTTCTTATGTTTTTAGGGATTTTAGATATTTTTTAGTATTTTTATGTTATTTTGGGTTTGAGGGATTTTTACGGTTTGTCGAGTTTTATATGGTTTTGTTATTTTTTTAGGTGTATGATGAGTTTTTGAGAGGTTTTAAGTATTTTTATGTTTTTTTATCATTTATATGTTTTTAAAAGGGTTTTAGATTTATTTGTTACTTTGTTGAGTTTATAGGGGCTTTTATGTTTTTAGGGGTATATGGTTTTTAGGGGTTTTAGCGTTTTAGTGTTTTTTAGGTTTTTAATTGTTTCACGTGTTTTTAGGTTTTTATGTTCTTCCTAGGAGTGTTACGGTTCTTAGGGATTTCTACATTTTCAGGGATGTTATGCCTGTTTAAGGATTTTTATGGTTTTTATGGGTTTTTTGGGGATTTTGAGGGATTTTAGGGTTTTGATTTTTTGGGGTTTTTAGTGTTTTTGTGTTTTTTGGGGTATTTATTTTCTTTAGTGTTTTTAATGTTTTCCAAAGTTTAAATTTATTTTAGAGTTTTTAGGGATTTTTTGAGTTCATTGGGGTTTTAGTGGGTTTTTCTAGATTTTAGGGCTTTTATGATTTTTATGTTTTTTAAGGATTTTAGTGTTTTTACAGTCTTTTCATTCATTATGTATTCTTTAGGAATTAAGTGTTATTATTTTTTATGGTTTTCATTGGTATTTTAAGGGGTTTTAATTATTTTTATTTTTTTAGTTATTATTAAATATTTTTTATAATTTCTATAGTTTTTTAAGGTTTTTAGAGAATTTGTGTGTTTTTAGGGTTTCTTTTTTATATTTTAGTGTTTATATGATTTTGGGGGTTTTTAGGTTTTTTTTTTGACATTTTATGGTTTTAAATAATTTTTATTTTATTTCAACATTTTTAGTGGTGTAAAGTGCTTTTAGATATTTTAGTGGTTTTTAGGTTTTTTACGGTTTTTAGGGGTTTTTATGTTTTTGAGGTGTTTTATGGACTTTATGGTTTTTATGGTTTTGTATGGTTTTTTAGGGTTTTTAGATTTTTTAGAAAATTATAGGTTTTAGGGGGTTTATGTTCTTTTAGGTTTTTAATGTTTTCTTAGGGTGATTTAGTGATTTTATGATATTTTATGTTTTTAGGTATTTTGAGTCCATTTTAAGTATTTTTTATTATTTTTATGGTTTTTATTTGTTTTTTGGGATTTAATTTTGTTTTGAGTTCATAATTTTTTTTTAGTTTTTTAACATTTTAGAAGTTTAAGGGGTTTTAAGAGATTTTAGTTGTTTTAAGGGTTTTATTGGTTTTATGTTTTTAAGGGTTTTATGTTTTTAGGGGGGTTTAGGGTTTTAGGGCCTTTTAGTGTTTTTAATGTTTTACTAGTTTTTTGGTTTTCAAGGTTTTCTTATGGGTTTTCAGGGTTATGGGATTTTTAAAAATTTTAAGGAATTTTCAGAGTTTTTCATTTTTTTATGGATATTTGGGTTTTAGTAATTTTTAGGGTTTTATATTTTTTATGAATTTTATGGAGTTTATAATTTTTTATTTTTTTAGTAATTTTAAGTGTTTTATGGTTTTTAAGGTTTTTAGGGGTTTTCTGGGTTTTAAGGATTTTATTTGTTTTTAGTTATTTTTTGGGGTTTTTAGGATTTTTATGGTTTTCAAGGTTATGTGTGATTTTGAGGGTTTAAAATGGTTTTTGGGTTTTTCGATGTATTTGGGTTTAAATTTTTTTGTTGGGTTTATGGATTTTTAGATATTTTTAATGCTTATAGGGGTTTAAATATTTTTCAGAGTTTTTATTAGTTTTTATGAATTTTTTGTGTTAATAAGTTTTAAGATATTTTTAGGGGTTTTATGGTATTTATCATGTTGAAGGTTTTTTGGGGTTTTAAGAGTTTTTATGGATTTTGAGGGGTTTTAGTGTCTTTTTGGGGATTTTATCATTTTTAGGTTTTTAAGGGTTTTTTTGGGTTCTTAGGTTTTCAAGGATTTATTAAGGGTTTTCAGGTTTTTTTTTTATGTTCATAGGGATTTTTAAGGGTTTTTAAAAATAATTAATGTTTTACAGTTTTTATAGATTTTGACGGATTTTAGAGTTTTTTGGGGTTGGAGGTTTTTTATGATTTTTTGGGTTTTGGGGTTTCTTGAGTTTTTATTTTTTTAGGATTTTTTTAGTTTTTAAATGTTTTAGAGGTATGATAGTTTTTTTTAGTTTTAATGTATTTATAGGAGTTTTATGGGTATTTTGGATTTTTTTTATTCTTTTTATGGGTTTTTATGTTTTTTTAGATATTTTAGGGTTTATAGGGTTTTTAGTGTATTTTAGGCTTTTAGGGGTTCAAAGTGATTTACGGCCTTTACGTTTTTAGTGACTTTTAGGGGATTCTTTAAGATATTGATGGTTTTTTAGGGTTTTATGGATTTTTTAGGGGTTCTAGGTTGGGGGTTAGGGTTTCTTTTGAGTATTTTAGTGTTTTATGGTTTTGTAGTTTTTAATGTCTTAGGGGTTTAAGGTGTTTTTATTGTTTGTATATTTTTATGGTTTTTATGTGATATAGGGTTTTATGGTTTGAAATTTTTTTATAATTTTTCTGATTTAAGGATTTTAGGGTGTTTATGATTTTTAGGTTTTCATGGTTTTTAAGTTATTTTAGGTTTTTAAGGTTTTCTTAAGTGTTTTTAGGGTATTTAGGGTTTTTCATGTTTTTATGGATTTTTAGGGAATTTTTGTATTTTCATGGTTTTTATTATTTTTACAGATTATGGGGTTTTTATGATTTCTTAGGGTTTTTATGTTTTTAGTGTTTAAGGTTTTTAGGGGTTTCAAGTGTTTTAGGTTTGAATGGTTTTCTAAGGGGTGTTCAATGTTTTTAGGGTTTTGTGCATTTTGATTAATTTTTAAGATTTTTTATGATTTTTATGGATTTTTATAGTTTTATGGATTTGGAGGGGTGTTAGTTTATTTTAGAGTTTTTAGGGTTTTTACGGTTTTATGGTTTTTTAGTTTTTCATGTATTTTTTAGAGATTTTCTGGTTTTTTAGGTTTTAACATTTTTAGGGTTTTAAAGGGGTTTTCGTGGTTTCAGTGTAAATTTAGGGTTTTTAAGGTTTTTTACGGTTGTTTAAGTTTTCTAGGGTTTTTATGGTTTACATGGTTTTAGGGTTTTTAGTGGGTTAAGGGTTTTTTTCATTTTTTTGGGTTTTTATGGGTTTAAAGTGTTTTGGGGTTCTAATAGTTTTCCTAGGATTTAAGGGGTTCCTATGCGTTTATTCCTTTTAGAGACTTTTACGGATTTTTTATGGTTTTTTTGGTTTTTTAAATTTTTTTATTGATTGTGATGGTATTTAGGCTTTTAGGGATTCTAGAGTTTTAAGGGTTTTTTTGTTTTATTTTTTATTTATTTTTAAATTGGTTTTAAAATTTTTAGAGCTTTTTAAAATGCTCATGGGTTTATAGGGTTTTAGAGTTTAAGTTAATTTTTAGGGTTTCATTAGGTTTATGTGTTTTGAATGGTTTTTTTGGGTTTTATAGTTTTTATGGTTCTTAATTCATTTTTATGATTTTAATGATTTTAGTGTTTTATTTATTTTACGGGGTTTTATCCATTTTTAGGGTTTAAGTTTATCTTTGGGTTTTTAGGATTTTTAAAAAAAATTAAGGTTATTTAGGTTTTTTTTTATTTCTGTAGTTTAGGGTTTTGCAGATTTTGATGTTTTCATTGATTTTTTAGAGTTTAAAGGTTTTTTGAGTTTTTTATGGTTTAAATGTTTTTTATAGATTTTTAACGTTGTTATGGTTTGAAACTGATTTTAATGTTTTTAGTGGGTTTTAAGGTTTTATGGTAATTTAAAGATTTTTGTGGGTTTTATTGTTTTTATAGTTTTTTAGGGTTCTTAGTATTATAAAGGTTTTTACTTGTTTTAAGTGTTTATTGTTTTTGATTTTATGATATTTGTCTCTTGGGGTTTTCTATGTTTCTTAGTTATTTTTACCATTTTTATGTATTTTTTAGGATTTTAATGTTTTTAGGGATACTAGGGTTTTGGAAGTTTTTTGGGTTTTTATGGTTTTATGGTTAATTGGGATTTTAGTGTTTTTTTATTTTTTCATTGTTTTGAAGGATTCTATATATTTTCAACATTTTTAAAGTTTAAAGGGTTTTTAAAATTTGTAAAAGTTTTTTATGGTTTTTATAGGTTTTTTGGGTTTTTATTGTTTTAGGGGTTTTATTGTTTTTTGGGGTTTTTATCAATTTTTAATTTTTTATGGGTACTAAATGTTTTAGGTTTTTATTTTTTTAGAGGTTTTCATGGTTTTTAGGGTTTTCATCATTTTTAGTGATTTTTAGAACTTTTTATGATTTTTATGTTTTACGTTTTTTAGGGATTTGGATGGATTTTAGGGGTTTTAGAGTGTTTTATATTTTTTAGGTGTTCTTTTTTCTTTTTGGTTATTAAAGTATTATTATGGTTATCAAGATTTTTTATTTTTAAATAGTTTTAGGGCCTTCTTATTATTTTTATAATGTTTAGGGATTTAGGGATTTTGAAGGTTTTTAGTGTTTTATGTTTTTTATGGTTTTTATAGTTTTTATAGTTTTTTAGCGGTTTAAATTATATTTAGAGTTTCAAGTCAGTTTTAGGGTTTTTATGGGGTCTAAGTTTTTTTGGGTTTTAATCGGTTTTGTGCTTTCTAGGGGTTTTAATGCCTTTCAGTGTTTTTTGTTGTTTTAGGATTTTTAGGGTCTTTAAGTGTTACTGGGTTTTTAAGGTCTTCTTACTTTTATCAGGGTTTTAATGTTCTTTTCATTTTTTGGGAATTTTTAGGGATTTTGCGGAATTTTAAGGTTTTTAGATATTTTGAGGGATTTTAGTGTTTTTAGAGGTCTAAGGGTTTTTAGGTTTTTATTATCATTTTTAGGTTTCTTAATGGTTTAAATTATTTTTTGGTTATTATGTTTTTCTTAGTTTTTTTCTTGGATTTTAGGTTTTTTACTTTTTAGTGATTTTTATGGAATTTTAGGATTTTATGTTTTTAGGGTTTTAGGCAAGGAAGTTGCGAGGGTCGGGCTATTCCCGACCCCCACAAATTTATTAAGAAGAAAAAAGACACAATAGACAAGGGATGGGAGGGGTCAAATGACCCACACCCGAAAACCCTTCACAGAAAAAGACCCAAAAAAAAGAAAAATCAAAAAAGAAAACAAAACTAGAGAAAAGACACAAAACAAAACACGACAGCAGCATCCACACCTCTTGTCCAGCCAACACCAGCATCCAGCACCATTACCAAACATCACAGCAAAGCAGCAGAGATAACACGTCCAAACCAAGCAGCCCCAGCAGCATCCACACATCTTGTCCAGCCGACACCAGCATCCAGTACCAAAACCAAATATCACAGCCCTCCAGCAGAGACATCATGTCCAATCTGACCAGCACCAGCAACCAACAACACCAGCTCCGACATCACAGCCAATCACAACCTACAACATCAAACCACAGCAGAAACCGTAGACCACATCAGCCATCATCATCTTCGAGTAATCAGCAACCAACAACCAGCAGTCATCAATGCCACTCCACCGCGATATTCCCCTGACCCCGGATGCTACCACCAGCACCATATCAATGCTTCCACAAACACCAGCATACCAGACCAAAGTGGGGTCTGATACATTGGGAAGGGCGGACAGAGAAGCAGTGGGTGTTCGAGTCAATGACACACCATCCGGGAGAGCAGCC
Source organism: Viscum album (assembly GCA_963277665.1). NCBI lineage: Eukaryota > Viridiplantae > Streptophyta > Magnoliopsida > Santalales > Viscaceae > Viscum > Viscum album. Next base: position 230,310,675 of record OY728157.1, on the reverse strand, counting down.
CCATCATACAACCAGCCCATCAGACAAGACCAACAGCAAACCATCCAGTCACCACAACCACAGCAAGCAACGACATAAACCATCATCACCAGGTCAAAAGCATCACCTTTCATCCAAGCAGCATTCTATTAGCCACCAATACACAACATTATCAGACAAACACATTTCCTCAAAAACAAAAACCGCAGCTCGCCAAGGATCACACCCAGAATCCAGTGACCAAGTAGTGACAACAGCACAATACCAAACCATCCGCAATTCAAGAACACGAAGTCCAGGATAACACAAATATCACAGCATTGTATAGCCATACCTTCATCAGCGGTAAGATCCAAGAACAGAAAAATGGAACCAGGGAAGCAAACCTACATATTCACACTTACCAGCCGCCAACGCATAGCTACAGTGAGCATCAAAGACCTTATTCCTTCACAAAAACAGTCACACCATCAAGATGCACCTAGCCTCAGCTCATTGACGCTGAATCCCACCGCATCGTGGCTCCTCAAGAGACACTCAGGATCAAAAATCACAGACGACGCACAAGGCTTCACCTTTGGAAGAGCCGATTTCAGATCATCCAAAACCAAGGCAAGTCGTCGCGAGATCCAATCCAAGTCAACGCCCCTTTTATCAGATCCCCCCAGAGACCATGCATATCTGAGAAGGGGAAGCCCGAAGAAGCCTTTGGCCACAGAGACCAGATCTTCTATCCATACATCCAGATCCAATCCAAGTCAACGCCCCTCTTTCAGGGTTTTTTTTGAATTTTTAGTGTTTTTAATCATATAGTTTTTAATATTTTTAGTGGTTTAAAGGGTTTCTATAGTATTTATTTTTTCGGTTTTTATGGATTTTTATAGTTTTTATGTTTTTTTTTTGATATTTTTGTGGTCTTTATGGTTTTTACGGTTTTTATGGGTTTTAGGGGTTTTAAGGTTTTAGAATTTTTAGGTTTTTAGGGGTTCTAAGTGCTTTTATGGTTTTAATATTTTCTTAGGGATTTTTAGGGTTTTTATGTTTTATGGGTCTTTAGTACTTTTTAGGGTTTTCAAGGATTTTGTGGGTTTTTAGGGTATTTAGGGATTTTATGGTTATTTATTTTATTAGAGTTTTAATTATTTTTAGAGGTTTTTAATTTTTTAGGGCTTTAAAGATTTTTTAGAGTTTTAGTGGGGGTTTTTTGGTTTTATGGGGTTTTAAAGGTTTTTGGGTGTTTATTGTTTTTTGGGGGGTTTTAGGCTTTTTATGTTCACTTTATGGTGTTTAGCATTTTTTTTATATTTTTATTGGGTTTTAAGGTATTTTTACATTTTAAGATATTTTTAGGGGTTTTTTAGGATTTTTATGGGTTTTTAGGGTTTTTATAGATTCCAAAAGATTTTTATGGTTTGTAGGGTTTTTTAGGTTTTTATGTTTTTAGAGATTTTTGGTGGTTTCTAGAATTTTTATGGGTTTTCAGGGTTTTTAGTCATTTTTTTGGGTTTTAGGTTTTTAGAGTTTTTATAGATTTTTTTGGGGTTTAGGTTTATTTCAGTTTTTAGGGTTTTTAGTGGTTTTTGTGGTTTTATAGTTTTTTATAGTTTTAGTTCATTTTAATAATTTGTATGGTTTTTAGGGTTTTTAGGGATTTCTAGTTTTTTAGGGTTTTTAATGTTTTTTTGGGGTTTTATGGTTTTCACCATTATTTGTTTTTTAGTTGTTTTAAGTGTTTTAAGGTTTTAAATATTTTCTTAGGGTTTTTAGGTTATTTATGTATTTTTTCATTTTGATGTATTTTTATGTAATTTTTAAGATTTTATGGGTTTCTAGGTTTTTATGGACATGTTGGGGTTTTAGGGTTTTTAGGATTTTTTTATGGTTTTCAACATATTAATGTTTTTTTGGGTTGTTATAAGTGTTTTTAGGTTTTTAAGGATTTATTTTGGTTTTAAGGGTTTTAGGGTTTTATGTTTTTATGGTTTTTAGGTCTTTTTTAGAGTTTTATGGTCTTTAGGGTCTTTTAGGTACTTAGGTTTTTAACTGTTTTTTTGGAATTTAGTGTTGTTTTGAGGTTTATGTGTTTTTATGTATTTTTAGGGTTTTCTAAAAGTTTTAGGGGTTTAAAGGGCATTTAGAGTTTTTTTTGTTTTTTAATGGGTTTTTAGATTTTTTTGTGGATTTAGTTGTCTTTTATGGTTTTGAAGGGTTTAAAGGGTAATTTAGGGTTTTTAGGGTGTTAGTGGTTTAATTTTTTTTTATGTTTTTAGGTTTTCTTAGTGTTTTTTAGTGTTTTTAAGTGTTTTTATGCTTTTACCGATTTTTTTTTGGATTTTTACGGCTTTTAGGTTTTTAGGGTCATTAGGTTTTTTAGGGGTTTTAGAAGTTTTTAGGTTTTTAGGGGTTTTAAGTACTTTTATTTTATTAAGGTTTTCTTCAGGTTTTTATGGGGATTTATGGTTTTTTATGTTTTTAGGGATTTGAAGTAATTTTTTAGTATTTTTTATGCTTTTTACAGGTTTTAGTGATTTTAAGGGGTTTTATAGGTTTTTAATTTTTTTGGGTTTTATGGTTTTAGGGGTTTTTGAGTTTTTATGGTATTATGGTTTTCGATGTTTTTAAAATTTATTAGGGGTTTAATGGGACTTTATATTATTAGGGGTTTTTAGGGTCTGAATTGGTTTTTAGGTGTTTTTAGTGATTTGTAGGGGGTTTTTGGATATTTTTATTATTATTTTTATGGTTTCTAGTTTTTTCTATATTTTTAGCAATTTTAAGTTTTTTTTATGTTTTTAATGTTTTCTTAGAGTATTTTATGGGTGTTAGGGAATTTTACATTTTTATTAATTATTAGTAATTTTTCAAGATTTCTATAGTTTTTGGGATTATAAGGGTTTGTAGAGTTTTTAGTGTTTTTATAGTTTTAGGGCTTCTTAATTGTTTTTAGGTAATTAATGTTTTCTTATAGATTTTAAGGGGTTTTATGTGTTTTTATGTTTTGGGTAATTTTTATTGATTTTTTAGGATTTTTTTTTGATTTATTTGGATTTTTATTGGTTTTTAGAATTTTTAGGGATGGGGGGGTTGTTTTTTTGTTTTTATTTTTTGATTTTTTGGTTTTCTGGATTTTTTGGTTTTCTGGATTTTTTGTTTTTTTAGGGGTTTTAAGGTTTTTTTTAGAGTTTGTTAAAATTATATGGGTTTAAAAGGGTTTTAATATTTTTAGCGGTCTTTTTATTTTTTTTTTTTTGAGTTTTTTGGGGTTTTCAGGGTTTTGAGGGGTTTTTTGGGTATCAAGGTTATTCATGGTTTTGCAATATATTTTTAGGATTTTTAGTGTTTTTTAGTTTTTTAGTGGTTTTTTGTGTTTGTAGGTTGTTAAGACATTCTTAGTATTTTTTTAGAATTTTGGTTTTTTAAATTTTCTTGTATTTTTAGAACCATTTAGGATATTTATGGTTTTTGTGTCTTTTAGGGTTTTAGGGATTTTTAGGATTTTTAGGGTTTATATGTTTTTTTAAATTTTTTGGGGTTTTAACGGTTTTTTAAGAATTTTAATGTATTTAATGATTTTTAGAGTTCATTAACATTTTAACTTATTTAATGTTTTTTTAGAGTATTTAGCATTTTTAGGATTTTAATAGGTTTTTTTTATGTTTTAAATTTTCATAGGGTGTTTTATGATTTTTAGGTGTTTTTGGGTTTTTGGGGTCATTTTATGGGATTTTGGAATTTTCAAGGGTTTTAAGCGGTTGTAAGCATTTTTTTTCTATTTTTATGTGTTTCTTATGGTTTTTAGAGTATTTATGTTTTTACGGATTTTATGGGATTTTTAGGGACTTTTAGGGGTTTAAATGTTTTTATTGTTTTAGGGGATTTTAGGTTTTTATGTTTTTAGTTATTTGTCTGTTTTAGGGTATTTTAGTGTTATTAGGGTTGTAAGTTTTTCTTAGGGATTTTAGGGTTTTTAGGTTTTGTTGAGTTTCTAGGGATTTTATGGGGTTTTTTATGATTTTTAAGGTTTTTGATGGTTTTTAAGGATTTTGAGGGTTTTTAGTGTCTTTAGGATTTTTAGCATTTTCTAGGTTTTTAGTGGTTTTTTTGTTTCTATGTTTTTAATGTTTTCTTATAGTTTTTTAGAAATTTAGGGTTTTTTATATTTTTAGGGATTTATAGGGATTTTTGGATTATTATAGATTTTTGGTTTTTCATTGATTATTATGGTTTTTATAGTTTTTAGGGCTTTAGGGATTTTATGGTTTCTATTGTTTTCATTGTGTTTTTTGAGTTTTCTTTTGGGGTTTAGCATTATTTTAAAAAAAATAGAGGGTTTAATAGGCCTTTTATAGTTCTTAGTGGATTTAAGAGTTATTATGGGTTTTTAGGGCAAGGAAGGCTCGGGTCCAGGCTATTCCAGGAACCCCCCAAAATTTATTAAATGAAAAGCCACAGAAACTGTAGACAAGGGAGGGGTGGGATCCAACGATCCACACACAAAACCCCTTACGACCTCAGCCCGAAGGCCACAGAAATAAAGGAAGAAAAGAAAAAACAAACAAGTCAAAAAGTCCAAAAGGGAAAGCACACAAGGGGAGGATTAGTCAGCATCGCCACCAAAATCCTCCAACTACGCACCTCGAAACCCCATGCCCACATCAGCAAAACTGAAATATGACTCAGCACCCATGTCCGTTGAGTCCCATCCAGACTCAAAATCCTCTTGCATGCCAAGCCTGGATAGCAGCTTCATCCTAGCCTTCTCTTGCTCTGCGGAAATTGAATGTCACTCTCGCTTATTCACCTTTTTATTAAGTCTAACAGCTCTTGAGGAGTCCCTAGTTGCCATAAGACGTGGGAGGGCAGAGTAATCCCTCCTTTGTCTTCATCTCGGAGGGGCAGAAGTGGATCCGGCTGCAACACCTGCCTTCGGAAAATTGACACCATCACTGACAGCCGATGGTGCCTTCCCTTTCTTACATTCTAACCGAGGAGTTTCATCACCTCCTCCGATTCTTTTCTTCTTTGACCTGGCCATGGAAACGTTTATCCGGAGATCAGCCTTAGCAAACATCTCCCCAACCCTCTCAGCTTCACCCTCAAGCGGGAACCATTCCTGTTAAACCCACACCATCTCATGAAACTGCACACAAAAATCTTCAACAGAGGGGACACCATGAAGAACCATAGCCCTCTACAGGTCCATGGATGGACCACCAGCATCGCTAGAATTTCCCGGCAGAGGGATAAAGAACTGTCCACTGGGAGGATCCTCAGCACCGCTTGTGCTGTCCGAGGGAGGAGATGAACCAGGCCCCATGTCAGGTCCCCCCATGCCTCGACACCCAGACAGAACCAGAGGGGCATCACGCCAGTTCATGTATGGAACCCTGGGGATCTAGGTATCTTCTCCACCATAGAACTTTCCCCAGCTGAGGACAAGCTCCACTCATCCCCAGTCTTCGGGCCCTAAGAAACCACTGCCTCCTTCACGACATATGCCACCATCACATCCACCACGGTAGGCTCAACCAAGGCCATAACCTGAAAGTTGTTTGGAGAAATCACAGCACACTAAATTCCTAGAAAGGATCCATCAGTGATCTCATTAACCTTTAATCTAGCTATATCATCTCATTCTATATCCAGAGCACAGGGATTCTCCACATTTTCTTCCAGACGCCCATCACAGTAGCCTTCCCTAAATTTGTCTGCCTCCTAAGGGAGTCACCACAACCGTGAACATCTTCAGCAGAAACCTGATTATCCCCCTCAGCCAGCAGCACTTCCTCCTCATCAGTATTTCCCGAAACACAAGAACCTCCAGCCAGACTCACAATGAAACCACACGAATCCATCAGGGCCACCTCTAAATCACTTCCATCCAAAAAAGAAGATGAGCAGGGAACATCAACATTCAGAGGTTGGGAGGAAGCCACCCCCTTGGTCCCCTTCAACTCCACCAGAGGGAGGGTAATCTCACTAGAAGTCATGATATCCAGATAACCACCACCCCTGATAGTCCCAGAGCATCCTCCAGAGTGATCCCTGTGCCCAAAACTCAAACAAGAAGAGAAGAAAACCGGCCATTGCTCAAAGATGACAGGCTATCTCCACATGAGTTCTTCCCCCACTGCAATCCAGACAACATCCACAAAAGACTTCGAAGCATCGATTTCAAAAAAATCCCTTTGTGAAACCGGATGAAAATGGGCCCTAGTCCTTCTATCCACACAAAATAACCTCCCCAATTTTAAGGTTTTATGGGTTTTTAAGATTTTTAAGGATTTTACAGTTTTTTATAATTTTAAGGTGTTTTAGGGTATTATAGTCTTTTTTGGGTTATTATTCTATTTTATATTTTATTTGTTTTTAGGGGTTTTATGTGTGTTTAGGTTTTAAAGGTTTTCTTATGGGTTTTATTGTTTTAAGTGGTTTTGACATTTTTGTGATTATTATGGATTTTTAGGATTATTATAGATTTTAAGGATACTGAGTGGTTTAGGTTTTTAGGGTTTTTATGATTTTAGGGGTGTTAGGATTTTTAGGGGTTTAGTGTTATTTGGTTTTTTGTGGTATTTAAGTGTTTTTTGGGTTTTTATGGTTTTCATAGGGATTTTTAAGGTTTTAATATTTTTAAAGTATTTTTGGTTTTAATAATTTTAATATATTTTTAGCATTTTCATGGATTTTGAGGGGTTTTACGGTTTTTATGGTTTATATGGTTATTTCAAGGTTTTTATGGTTTATTAGTTTTAGGGGGTTATATGGGTTATTAGAGTTTTCACTATTTATAGGGTTTTAAAGAGTTTTTTGGTTTTTTATCTGTTTTTAGGTTTTTAATAGGGGTTTAGGGGTTTTAAAGATTTTTAATTTATTTATGTTATTAGGGTTTTTAAAGGGTTTTAGGTTTTTTTAATTTATAGGTCATATAGTAGTTTTAAGCATGTTTTGGTAATTCAAGTTTTTGTTCGGTTTTTCAAGGGTTTAAATGGTTTTTAATGTTTTTAGGAATTTTAAGGTCCTTTAAGGGTTTTTATTATTTTTTAGGGTTTTTAGGGGTTTTGATAGTTTTTAGAGTCTTTTAATTATTTTTAGTGTTTTTTAGGGTTTTTAGTTTTTTAGGGGTTTTAATTTTTTTTGTTTTTAAAGTTTTCATTGGGTTTTTCAGGGTTTTTAAGGGTTTTAGAGTTTTTTAGATTGTTATGTATTTTTTTATTTTTATAGTTTTTTGGGGTTTTTGGTTTTTTGGGATTTAAAAGCGTTATTTGGATTTTTAGGGATGTTTAGGGGTTTTTTTAGGGGTTTTTAGTTTTTTATGATTTCAATGTTTTTTTAGTTTTTTTAACATTTTTAGGGGTTTAACGGGTTTTAGAGTTTTTATAGTGTTTTAGGATTTTTATGGGGTTTTAGGGGATTTTATGGGGTTTAGGGGTTTAATGGTTTTTTGAGTTTTTAGTGATTTTTATATTTTTTTATTGGTTTTAAGTTTTTTTTTGTTTTTTTGGGTTTTCATAGGAATATTATAGAGTCTTTGGGGGTTTTAATTTTTTTATTTCTATATATTTTCAGGATTTTTATGGGGTTTTAGGGGTTTATATGATTTTTTGGGTTTTTGGGGTTTTTAGGGAATTTAGGGGTTTAATTGTTTTTTGGGTTTTGATTGATTTTTAGTTTTTAGAGTTTTAATTGTTTTATAAAGTTTTTTTACTATTTAGGGTTTCAAAAGGGTTTAATGTTTTTAGTTAGTTTTTAGGGTTTTAATGGGGTTTTATGGTTTCTACGGTTTTAGGGTTTTTTATATTTTTGGGGGGTTATGTTATAAGGTTATTTTTATGGTCTTTAGGGGTTTCAGAGTATTTTATGTTCATAAGGTATTTAAGTGTTTTTGGGTTTTTAAATTTTTCTTTATCATTTTTCGTTATTTTTTGGAATTTTATTTTTTTACATATTTTTAGGGATTTTTTAGTATTTTTATGATTTCTAGAGTTTTTATGGATTTTGAGGTTTTTTGGGTTCTTAGGGTTTTTAATATTATTACGGATTTTAAACTTCATGACTTTTTTAAGGTTTTTAGTGGTTTTCATGGTTTTTTGTGTGTTTTATGTTTTTAGGTATTTTTATGTTTTTTTTATTTTAGGGTTTTTAGGCATTTTTAGTGTTTTTAGGGTTTTATAGTTTATTTTCTTCTTTAGGTTTTTTTAGTTTTTAGGGTTTTCAATGTTTTTAAGAGTTTAATAACATTTTTAGGGGTTTAAATGATTTTTAGTATTTTAAGGTTTCTATGGGTTTTTATAGATTTAACTGTTTTTATGGTTTTTAGGATTTTAGGGTTTTAATGGTCTTTTTTCAATTTTTAGGGGTTTTAGTGTTTGTTATATTTTTAAGGGTTTATGTGTTTTTCTATTTGTAATGTTATATTAGGTTTTATTAGATTTTTAGTGGGGGTTTTAATATTTATTTTTTGGATCTTTAGTATTTTTATGTTTTTAGGGGTTTTAGGGATTATGAGGGGTTTAGGGTTTTTAGGGTTTTATGATTTTTTGGTTTTTTTGGTTTTTTTGGGTTTTTAAGTTTTTTAGGGTTTTATGATTTCTTATATTTTTTAAAAGTATTTAGTGGTTTAAAGGGATTGTTTAGTTTTTAGTGGGTTTTTAGTGATTTTATGGGTTTTAGGGTTTTAAGGGTTTTAAGGTTTTAGGGGTTTTTAGGTTTTTATGGGTTTTTATGGTTATTAGGGGTTTTTAGGGTCTTTTAGGGTTTTTATGGTTTTTAGTGTTTGTGTGTTTTTAGTGGTTTTAAGTGTTTTTATAATTTTAATGTTTTATTGAGGATTCAATAGTTTTTACTTTTCTAGGGATTTTAAGTTATTTTAGTATTTTATGGTTTTTATGGTTTTATGGATTTTGAGGGGTTTTAGAGTTTTATGGATTTTAACATTTTTTAGGTTTCTAGGGGTTTTAAATATTATTTTGGATTTTTTTCTTCTCTTAGTAGTTTTTAGGGTTTTTTAAAACATTAAGGATCTTTTGGGTGTTGTTGGGATTTTTTTGGGTTTTAGAGTTTTTATGAATTTTCAGAGGTTTTTGGGTATTTTGGGTTTTTTGGTTTTAGGGTTTTTTAAGTGGTTTCGGGGATTTTTAAATATTTTTAAAGTTTTTTGGGTTCTAAATGGTTTTTATAATTTTTATATTTTTTATGATTCATAGTTTTTTAGGTTTTATGGTTTTTAGGGGTTCTATGGTTTTATGGGTGTTTAGGGATTTTATTGGCCTTACGGTCTTTTAAGGGGTTTTGGGAATTTATCAATTTTTAATATTTTATAGGTTTTAAGTGTTTTTAGGTTTTATAGTTTTCTAATGGGTTTTCAGGGTTGTTAGGGTTTATATATTTTTGGAGATTTTTAAGTATTTTTTGGATATTCAATGTTTTTAAAGTTTATATGGATTTTTAGGGTTTTAAGGTTATATTGGGTTTTAGGTTTTTTAGCATTTTTAGGATTTTTACGAATTTTATGTCTTTAGGTTTTTAAGGTTCTGTTAGGGGTTTTCCTAGTTTTTAGGGTTTTTTAAATTTTTATGGATTTTTAGGGTTTTAAGGATTTTATAGTGTTTAGTGTTTTTAGGGATTTTGAGGGTTTTTGTGTTTTAGGTTTTGTGGGTTTTTTGTTTTTTATATTTTTTTGTTTTTTTTTGTTTTTTGGGGTTTTCAGGTATTTTAGTGTTTTTTATGATTTTTTTGTGGGATCAAATAGTTTTAGAGTCTTATTAGGTTTTTATTGTTTTATCTGTATATGAGGTTTTATATTTTTTTGGGGTTTTATGGTTTTCATGTTTTTTAATGTTTTTAGCGTTTTTTTGTCTTTATGGGTTTAAAGTGTTTTTAGGTTTTTAAGGTTTTCAGGGTTTTTAGGATTTTTACATTTTTAGGTATTTTAGAAATTTTTAGGATTTTAATGGTTTTTAGGGTTTTTAAGGATTTTTTAGGATTTTTATGGTTTTCAGGGATTTGAGATTTTTTACGGGTTCTTAGGTTCTTGGATATTTTAGGGGTTTTTTGGGGTTTTATGTTTTTTTTTTTTAAGGTTTTCATAGGAGTTTTCATGGGTTTTAGGTGTTTCTACATTTTTAGGAATTTTTAAGGATTTTTTAGGAATTTTATGGGTTTTTAAGGAATATAGGAATTTTCAGGGTTTTTAGGGTTTTTAGGGTTTTAGGGTTTAGGGTTTTATGGTGTCTTAGAGTTTTCTAGAGTTTTTTTAGTTTTTTAAGTATTTTAAGAATTTTTTACATTTTTAGTTATTTTAATTATTTTTAGAGTTTTAATATATTTTATTTTTTGTGGGTTTTTATGTTTTTATGGTTTTTAGGTGTTTTTATGGTCAATAATGATTATAATGGTTTTTATAATTTGTTTGGTTTTTTTGGTTTTATTAGGTTATTTTAGGGTCCTTATATTTTTATGAATTTTTAGTGTTGTTTATGATTTTTATGGGTTTTTTGGGTTATTATAGATTTTGAGAGTTTTTAGGGTTTTTAGTTTTTTAGTGGTTTTTATGGTTTTTAGTTTTTTTTTATGATTTTTAGGTGATTAAGGGTTTTTAGGTTTATATGGGTTTCTTAGGGTTTTTAGGGGTTTTAGGGTTTTTATGTTTTTTAGGATGTTTTGGGATTTTTTGAATTTCAATTCTTATTATGGTTTTTTGGTATTTTGATGGTTTGAGAGATTTTTTAGGTTTTTTGGGAGTTTTTATGATTCTGATGGTTTTATAGAGTTTGTAACGTTTTTAGCGGTTTAAAGGGTTTTAGAGTTATAGTGGTTTTTAGGGGTTTTATGGCTTTTAGGTTTTTTATGCTTTTTAGGGGTTTATGTTTTTTATGGTTTTTGGGTTTTAATAAGGTTTTTATGTTTTTTAGATTTTTATAGGGTTTTCACGGATTTTATGAGTTTTTAAGGTTATCTTAGGTGTTTTATGGATTTTTATGGGATTTTTGGTTTTTAGATATTTTTAGAAAATTTTTAGTATTTTTATGGTTTTATAGGGTTTTTAGGGATTTTGAGGGTTTTAAAGGTTTTTAGGGTTTTAATGGGTTTCTGGGTTTTTTCTAGTTTATAGAGTTTTTTTATTGATTTTTGTATTTTAAACAGTTTTCAGTGTTTTAAGTGGGTTTCTTGGGTTCTTATGGGTTTTTAAGGTTTTTTATGTTTTTAGGGGTTTAGGGTCTTTAATGTATTTTTTTTGGGTTTTTAAGATCTTTAGTGAATATAAGGTTTTTAAGTGTTTTATGTATTTCTATGTTTTTAAAGTTTTCTAATGTTTAGGGGTTTTTAGGTTATTTTGGTTTTTATCTATTTATATATATATATTTAGGATTTCAATGATTTTTTTCTGGTTTTAATGAATTTGAGGGTTTTCGGTTTTTAGGGTTTTTAGCATTTTAGGTTTTTAAGTGTTCTAATATTTTTATTGTTTTTTATGATTTTTAGCGGTTTTGGGTTTTTTTTTATGGATTTTTAGAGTTTCTTATAATTTTAATGGGCTTAGTGTTTTCAGAGTTGTATGAATTTTTTGGCATTTACTTTTTTTAGTTTTTACGGTTTTTAAGGTTTTTTTAGTTTTAAACATTTTTAGGGGTGTGATGGTTTATTATATTTTCTAGTGGTTTTAGGGGATTTCTGTTTTTTAGTGGTTTTTATGTTTTTAGGATTTTTTTTGGGATTTTTTGTATTTTGTTGGAATTTTAGGGATTTTGGGGATTTTTAGAAATTTATGGTTTTTTGGATTTTTTGGTTTTTTGGGTTTCAGGGGACTTTTTTATTTTTCAGGCATTTTATGTTTCTTATTAGTTTTGTAGTTCTTGGTTATTAAAAGGGTTTTTAGAGTTTTTAATTGATTTTTAGGGTTTTTATGGATTTTAAGGGGTTTCAACAATGTTTTTGGGTTTGGGTCTCTTTTTTGGGTTTTATGGTTATTAATGTTTTAGGTTTTTTTTTTATTTTTAAGTTTTTTTTATGATTTTTTAGGTTTTAATAGTGTTTTTTCTGGGGTATTAGTGTTTTAGTTATTTTTATGGTTTTTATAATTTTTATTGTTTTTTATTATTTTTAGCGATTTTAAGGGTTTAAGGGTTTTTTTGGGTTTTATGGTTTTTAGAATTTTTTATGTTCTTTTAGGCAATTTAATTATTTTTAGTTGTTTGTTTATTCTTAGTATTTTTAGGTTTTTTTATTTTTTAAGTGTTTTTAGGGAATTTTTCGGTTATTTATAGATTTCTAGGGTTTCAAGGGGTTCTTAGGGTTTTTAGGGATTTTAATGTATCATTGGGGGTTTATAGTTTTTTAGGTTTGTTAGGTTCTTTTAGTTTTTTAGGGGATTAATGTTTTTAAGAGTTTTTAAATATTTTAGGGGTTTCCAGGGGTTTTAATGTATTTAATTTTTTTTGTGGTTTTTAGGGTTTTTAGGGTTTTTAGAGGTTTTTAGTATTTTTAGGGTTTTAGGAGCTTTTAGGTTTTAGATTTTTAGGTTTTTAGGGGTTTTTGGTTTTTTAGGTTTTCAAGGATTCCTTATTATTTTCCAGGGTTTTCGGGATTTTTTTTTGTTTTTAGGTATATTTTTATATTTTTTAGGATTTTCTGGGTTTTTAGGGTGTTTAAAATTTTTTTTGGGGGGGGGGGTTAGGGGGTTTTAGGGTTTTTAGGGTTTTATGATTTTTTAGGTTATTAGTGTTTTTTGAGTTTTAAGGGTTTAAATGTTTTTTTATAGTTGGTTATCATTTTTAGGTTTTTAAAGGGTTTTTATAATTTTTATTATATTTAGGGTTTTTATTAGTTGTTATGTTTTTATGGTTTTTAGGGGTCTTATAGTATTTAGGCAGTTTTAGTGTTTTTAGGGCCTTTCTATATTTTTTAGGTTTTTAGTGTTTTTTATGTTTTCAGGGGTTTTACGTGTTTTTTGGGTTTTAAGGTTATATAAGGCGTTTTTATGCAATTAGTTATTTTTAAGGTTTTTTAAGATTCTTATTGTTTTGTAGGTTTTTAGGGATTTTGAATTTTTTAGGGTTTTTATAGTTTTTGGGTTTTTAGAGTTTTTAGGGTCTTATCATTTTTCATGTTTTTAGGGGTTTTAAGTAATTATAGGATTATAAGGTTTTCATAGAGGATTTCATGGTTTTTAGGATTTTTAATTATTTAATTTATTTTTAGGGATTTCTTATTATTTTTTGGGGTTTTAGGGGTTTTATATATTTTGAGAGTTTTAGGGTTTTTATGTTTTTTAGGGTTTTATGGGTGTTTGGGGTTTTAGGATTTTTTTAGGTTTTAGGGGTTTTTTGTTTTTTCTATTTTTTTAATGTTTCTATGGTTATAAATTGTTTTTTGAGATTTAATTTGTTTTTTTGGGTTTTTATGGGTTTCTAGATTTTTTAAGGTTTTATGAGTTTTTATGTTTTCTAGGTTTTTTATGGGTTTTAGTGTTTTAAGAATATATTAGGGTTAATAATGTTTTCATTTTTTTATCTTTTTAAGATTTTATAAGGTTTTTTATAGTTTTCAGGGGGTTTATGGATTCTGAGGTTTTTTTGGGATTTTTTAGGATGATAATGTATTTAGTTTTTTAGGGATTTAATTGTTTTTAGATTTTTTTATGGTGTTTATGTTTTTATAGGATTTTTTGGATTTCGGTGTTCTTTGCTTCATTTATTGGTTTTTACAATTTTTTTAAGTTATTAAGATTTACAGAGGTTTTAAGGTTTTTAAGGTATTTTAGTTTTTTAATGGATTTTTGTGGTATTTTATGGTTTACAGGGTTTTTTATGGTTGTTAGGATTTTTTTGGGTTTTGTGGGTATTGTTTTCAGATTTTAGAGTTTTTATGGTTTTGTGTAATTTAATGTATTTTATTTTTTAATGTTTTTGTTTGGTTTTCAATCATTTTAGGGTATTTTATGTTTTTCGGGATTTTGGGATTTTTTAGGATTTTAATGTTTTTTCTGGTTTTCATGAATTTTGAGAGTTTTTATTGAGTTTTTAGAGTTTGTATGGTTTTAGGGATTTTTTGTGTTTTTTATGATTTTAATAGTTTTTTAGAGTTTTTTAATGTTTAAACGGTTTTTAAAAAAATTAGTTTTGAGGTTTTTTATGTGTTTTAAGTGTTTTCTTAAGGATTTAGGGGTTCTTATGGTTTTATGGGGTTTAATATTTTTAGGGTCTTTTATGGTATTTTAGTTTTTTAGTGTTTTCTGATATTTTAAGGGTTTTTAGGTTTTAATGTTTTCTGAGGGTTTTAGGTGTATTTTATTTTTTTTATTGATTTTTAGGATTATTTTTATTTTGAGTGAATTTCATGATTTTAGGTTTTTAGCATTTTTTAGTGATTTTAGTATTTTTGATTTTTTTGGTTTAAAGTGATTTTAGGTTTTTAATGTTATCTTAGTGTTTTATGGTTTTTATGGTTTTTTTATATTTTTGGAGACTATTAGTTCATTTTAGGAGTTTTATAGTCTTTAGGGTTTTAGGGCAAGGAAGGCTCTGGGTTTTTAGGGGGTTTAGTGTTTTTGAATTTCTAATGTTTTTAGGCTTTTTAGCATTTGTATTTTTTTTAGTGTTTTAGGGGTTTTATGTGTTTTTAGGATTTGGTGATTGCTTTATAGTTTTTAGGTTTTTTTACATATTTATGGATTTTTTGGATTTTATTTATATTGTTATGGTCTTTTAGGGTTTTTAGGGTTTTAGGAGTTTTCTTATTTTTAGGGTTTTAATGGGGTTTTTCGAGATTTTAGGGGTTTTATGGTTTTTAGAGTTTTTTACATATTTTTGAGTTTAAATGAATTTCATATTTTTAGTGGTTTTATGTGGTATTTAGTGTTTAAATATTTTTTTTGTATTTTATGGGTTTTATGTGTTTTTTTGGGTATTTTATGTTTTTATGTGTTTTAAGTGTTTTATTGTTTTTAATGTTTTCGTAGGTTGTTCATATTCTTTAGGGATTCTTATGTTACAAGGAATTTTTATGTATTTTTTGGGATTCTTATGGCCTTTAGAGATTTTGAGGATTTTAAGTGTTTTTAGATATTTTAGTGGTTTTTAGGGTTTTTAGGTTTTTAAGGGTTTTAAATTTTTTAGGTTTTTAAATTTTCTGGGGTTTTCATGGGATTTTGGGGTTTTAAATTTTTATAGATTTTTAGGACTTTTTTGGATTTTTATGGGTTTTTATGCTTTTTAGTGATTTTTGTAGTTTGCATGGTTTTTTTGGTTCTAGGGTTTTTCTAGGATTTTATTGAATTTTTTAGTATTTTTAGTGTTTTCTAATATTTTTAGGTATTGGGAGAGTTTGTTTAGTTATTTTTAGTTTTAGGGTTTTTATGGGTTTTATGGTTTTTTGAGGATTTTAGGGTTTTATAGATTTTACGGTTTTTATCATGTTTTTGTATTTTAAGGGTTTTTTGTGTTCTTAGCCTTTTAATGTTTTCATTAGGTTTTTCTAGATTTTAGGGTATTTTAAGTTTTTATGGTTTTTTGGGTTTTTATTGGCTTTTTTAGTTTTAGTTATTTTGAGGGGGTTTTTTGGGTTTTTTGTATTTTTAGGGTTTTTTGGTTTTAGGGGTTTTATGAGTTTTTTTGGGTTTAATGGGTTTTAATATTTTTTTTATCAATTTATGCATTTTAAAAGATTTTATGTTTTTTAGTGGTTTTAGGGATTTCAAGGGGTTTTGCGGTTTTATGATTTTTAGGTGTTTTAGTGTTTTTAGGGTCATTTTATGGTGTTTTAGGATTTTTTTTATTTCATTGGTATTTTAGTGATTTAATGTTTTTGTAGGTTTATAAGGTTTTATTTAGCGGTTTTCAGGGTTTTTAGGGGATTTATATTTTTAGAGAATTTTTTAGGATTTGTAAATATTTTTTGAAGCTATTTTGAGGGTTTTTTAGGGTTTTTAGTGGTGTGAGGATTTTAGTGTTTTGTAAGTTTTTTAGTGGGTTTAGGTGTTTTTAGGTTTTTGAGGATTTCATAGGGTTCTTTATTTTATTTATTTTTTATGTTGATAGTGATTTTTAGGGGGGTTGAGGATTTTATGGGTTTATAGAGTTTTTAGGGATTTTGGGGATTCTTTATGGGTTTTGGGTTTTAGAGTTTTTTATGGGATTTCTTGTTTTATTATTTATATTTTAGCATTTTATACGTTTTGAAGTTTTCTTGTCATTTTTAGAAATTGTAGAAATTAATGTATTTTTAGTTTTTTTAGTGGTTCTTGGGGTTCTATGTGTTTTAGGGATTTTATGATCGTTAGGAGTTTTGTGGTTTTTAAAGTTTTTAGGGTTTTTGGCATTTTAAGAATTTTCAGGGTTTTATGTGTTTTTAGTTTTTCAATGTTTTCTTAAGGTTTTTTAGCATTTTTAGGGATTTTTACATTTTTTGGATTTTTTGGGATTCTTATGGATTTTTATGGTTTTTAGTGTTTATTGGGATTTTGAAGGGTTTTTTAGTTTTTTTGGTTTTTTGGTTTTTTTGGTTTTTATGGGGTTTAGGGTATTTAGTGTTTTTAGGGATTTTAAGTGTTCTTAGTTTATTAAAGTTTTCTTAGTTTTTTTTGGGTGTTATATATTTTTATGATTTTATTGATAGTTAGGAATTTTTAAAGGTTTATATGGTATTTTTGATTTTTTAGGTAATTTGATATTTTTTAGGGTTTGTAGAATTCTATGGTTTTTTCGAGTTTTTTGGGATTACATTTCTTTTTAGGGTTTTTAACATGATTATGGATTTAAAGTGTTTTATAGTGTTTGTTGGTTTTTAAGGTTTTATGGATTGAGGTTCTAAGATTTTTTCGGGTTTTATTGTTTTTAGGTGGGTTTTATAGTGTTTTTAGGCTTTTAGGGTTTTTAGCGTATTTTAGATTTTTAGGGGCTTTATGTATTTTTAGGGTTAAGGATTTCCAAGGTTGTTTCAAGGTTTTTAGGGTTTTTAATGTTTTAGAAATTTTTATGGATATTTAGGCTTTTTATGGTTTTAGGATTTTTAGGGATTTTGAGTGTTTTAGGGTTTTTAGTGTTTTTTAGTTTTTTCAGGGGATTTACATGATTTTAGTTTTTTAGAGTTTTTATAGGGCCTTTTAGAGTTTCGGGGGTTTTTATATTTTTAGATATTTTCAGGGTTTCATTGGATTTTTATAGATTTTTAGTGTTTTGTGGATTTTAATCTTTTTAGGGGTTTTTTTGGGTTTTTTTGTTTCTATGATCTTTTTGGGTTTTTAGGTTTTTTTTTTGTTTTTATGGGGTTTATGTTTTTTTAGAGTTTTTAATATTTTTTTCGGTTTTAAAGGGTTTTTGGAGTTTTTTGTTTTATGTAGGGGTTTTTATAAATTTTTAAAGTTTCTAGTTGTTTTTATGGTTTTAGGGGTTTTATTGTTTTGAGGTTCTTTTGGGGGTTTTTAGGGGGTTTAGAATTTTTATGTTTTTTAAAGTGTTTAAAGTCCATTTGGGTTTTCTTTTTTTTCTTGGAGTTTTTAAGTGTTTTTAGTTTTTTCAATATTTTAAAGGATTTTTATGGAATTTTGAGTATTTTTATGGATTTTTAGGGGTTTTAGGGATTTTTAGGGCTACTGGGGTTCTTTAGGGTTGTTAAGGTTTTTGTTTTTTAGGGATTTTTTAGTTTTATAGCAGTTTTAAGGTTCTTTAGAGCCTCTATTTTTTTTACAATGTTTAAATGGTTTTTATATTTTTATTGTATTTTAGGGTTTTAATGTGTTTTTCGGTTTTTTTGGTTTTAATGTTTTTAGTGGTTTTTATGGTTTGGGGTACTTTTTATCATTTATTAGGGGTTTTAGTGTTTTTTAGGTTTTTTAGGGTTTTATGTTTTTTAGGTTTTTATGGTTTTCTTAGGTTTTTTCTATGTTTTTGTTGTTTATAATTTTGTTGGGATTTTTTAAATATTTTTTGGTATTTTTATGGGTTTTTTGGGTTTTAGAAATTTTGAGAGCTTTTAGGGGTTTTAAGGGGTTATATGGATTTTAAGGTTGTAGGTGTTTATGTTTTTTAATGGCTTTGAGTGTTTGTATGTTTTCATGGTTTCCTATGTGTCTTTCATGGTTTTTTACATTTTTAGGGATTTTTTGGATTTTTTTTATTCTTTTGTTGTTTTTAGGTATTTTTCGGAATTTGAGAGTTTTAGGGATTTTTAGGGTTTTATGGTATTTTTTATTTTAAGGGTTTTTTGAGTTTATTTTAGTTTCATGGTTTTTAGAGTACTTTATAATTTTAAAAGAATTGAAGGTTTTTTAGTGTGTGTATTGGTATTTATGTTCCTTTGGGTTTCTTGGTACTTTAAAGGGTTTTAGGGTTTTTAGGGTTTTTTAGGTTTTTTATGGGTTTTAGTTGATTTAATGTTTTAAATGTTTTTATAGGTACTTTTAGGTTTTTAGCATTTTTTTTACAATTTTAGGCATTTTAAGAGAATTTAATTATTTTATACTTTTTCCGGTTATTAGGGATTTTTAGGGTTTTTATAATTTTTTGTGTTTTTAGGTTTTTTATTGGACTTACATATTTTTTAGCTTTTATGGTTTTGTTATTATTTTTTAAGGTTTTATTTTTTTACATCTTCTGAGATTTTTAGGGAATTTATACGTTTTTACTTTTTCTGGGGTTTTGGGGATTTTGAGGGTTTTACAATTTTTTTGGGTTTTAGGGGTTTTCAGGTTTTAATGTGTTTTTGGTTTTTTAGGGATTTTAAGTGTTTTTAGGTTTTTGAAATTCTAGTTGTGTTTTTCAAGGATTTAATGGTTCTTTAAATTTTTATGGGGTTTTATGGGTTTTAACATTTTTAAGGTTTTTAGGGTTTTTAGGGGTTTTTATGGGTTTTGGGTTTTTAATGTTTTTTGGGTTTTTTATTTTTGTGGTTTTATGATTTTTTATATTTTTTAATGTTTTTAGGTGTTTAAGGGGTTTTAGATATTTTAGTTGTTTTTTGGGGGTTTTATGGGTTTAGTGTTTTTATGGTTTTAGAGTTTTTAGGTTTTTTATGGGTTTTAGGATTTTTAGCATTTTTAAGGTGTTTTAAATACTATTTTTGGATTTAATGTATTTATTATAGTTTTTCAATGTTTTAGAGGATTTTAGATTTCTAGATATTTTTTTGGATTTCTATAGTTTTTAGAAATTTTAGTGATTTTTAATGTATTTAGGGTTTTTTTGGATTTCGTTGAGTTTTTAGGGGTTTTTTTATGTCTTTTAGAGTTTTTTTTTTCATTTTTAGAAGTTTAAAGGGTTTTTAGATTATAGTGGTTTTTAGGGATTTTAGGGGTTTTTATGGGGTTTTAGTGGTTTTATGGGTTTTATGTGTTTTATGGTATTTTGGTTTTCTTGGGTTTGGGGGGTTTTAGTGTTTTTTATGTTATTAAGGGGTTTACATGTTTTAGTATTTTTATAGTTTTCATAGTGGTTTTCAGGATAATTAGTGTTTTTATGTTTTTCTTGATTTTTAATCCCTTTTAATAATTTTTATGTTTTTAGGGATTTTGAGTTTTTTTATGGTTTTTAGGGTTTTATATTTTTCTTGAATTTAGGGTTTTTTTAGTTTATAGATTTTTCAAGGTTTTCTAGAGTTTTTAACAAAATTTTGGGGTTTAAAGGGTCTTTCAAGTTTTTAGTAGATTTTTAGTGTTTTTTTGGGTTTTTTTGGTTTAATAAGGTTTTTACATTTTTTGGTTTCTTTGATTTTTAGGGTTTTAGGGGTTTTATAGATTTTTAGGGTTTATATGTTTTTAGGGGTTTTGAGTGTTTTTATGTTTTTATGGTTTTCTTTGTGTTTTTAGGGGTTTTTAAATTTTTAGGGAATTTTATTTTTTTTATGATCTTTATGGATTTTTTGGGGTTTTATGGATTTTGGTGAATATGAGGGTTTTTTGGGTTTTTTGGGTTTTTATGGATTTTTAGGTTCTTAGAGTTTTTAATTTTTAGAGGTTAATATGATTTTTAGAGATTTTAGTGGGGTTTTTATTGGTATTTATGGGGTTTTTAGGTTATTATGGTTTTTATGGGTTTTATGGTTTTTAGAGGTTTTGTAGTTTTTAGGGACATTTTTTGGTTTTTTAGGGTTTTTAGCATTTTTTAGGTTTTTAGGGGGTTTAAAGTGTTTTTATGTTATTCATCCTTTATTAGGTGTTTTCATGAAATTTAGTGTTTTTACATTTTTATAGATTTCACGGATTTTTAAGGTTTTCAAGTTTTATGAATTTTATGTTTTTGGGGGTTTTATGGGTTTTAGGGGGTTTAGGTGTTTTAGGGTTTTTTTTAGTATTTTAGCTTTTTTTGAAGGTGTTTTAAGTTTTTTTATAATTTTAAGGGTTCTTAATATTTTTTTTGGTTTTTAGGGATTTTTTCCATTTTACAATTTTTTGGTGAGTTTTTAGGATTTTGATTGTTTTTAGGGTATTGAGTGATTTTTAGGTTTTTAGGGTTTTTAGGGGTTTTATAATTTTTATTTTTACGTGTTTTATCAGTCTTTAGGGTTTTAAGGTTTTATTACTTTTCTAGCATTTTAAGGGTTTTTTTCACTTTTGAGTTTTAAGGCTTTTTTATTTTTTTATAGTTTTTTAGGGGTTTGGGGATTTTGAGGAGTAATAGGGTTTCTATGGGGCTTTTGGGTTTATAAGGTTTTTTGATTTTTTAGTTGTTTAAATATTTTATAGAGATTTTTTTTACATTTTTAGTGGTTTAAAGGGTTCATATATGTTTTAGTGGTTGTTATAGGGTTTTAGGGGTTTTTAAGGTGTATAGGGTTTTTGAGGGTTTTAATGGTTTTTAGGGTTTTTGGGTTTTTATAGTTTTTTTTATCGTTTTAGCATTTTTTTGGTACTTTAAGGATTTAAAGTGTTTATAGATTTTTATGGTTTTCTTAGTGTTTTTCATGGTATTTTTAGTTTTTAATTTTGTTAGGTATTTTTAATGATTTTTATGGTTTTAAGGTTTTTTTATAGATTTTGTGGCTTTTATGGTTTTTTATTTTTTTAGTGTTATATGGTTTTTTGGGGGTTTTTGGGTTTTTTTTGAGTTTTTTATGGTTTTAATATTTTTTTATTTTAAACATTTTTTGGGGTATAAAGGGTTATTAATCTTTAGTTATTTTATACGAATTTTTGGCATTTAAAGTATTCTAGGAGGTCTACGGTGTTTTTTAGGGATTTCACGGTCATTTTAGGGGGTTTTATGGTTTTTAGGGTTTTTTTTGTTTTTATGTGTTTTAAGTGTTTTTAGATTTTAATGGTTTCTTAAGGGTTTTTAGGTTTTTTATGGGTTTTTACCACTTTATGGGTTTTTACGGATTTTTCATTAATTTTTTTATAGTTTTAATGGTTTTTATATATTTTTAGGTGTTTTCTAGTTTTCAGGGTTTTTTAAAATTTTAAAGTTTTTGGAGGGATATTTTGGAATTTTATGTTTTTAGTGGTTTTGAGGTTTTTTAGGGTTTTAGGGTTTTTAGTGTTTCTATGGGTGTTTTGGGGGTTCGTGAAGTTTTTTAAATTTTATGGCTTTTATGGATTTTTTGTTTTTTAATATATTTAGGGGTCTAAAGGGTTTTTTGATTTTTGGGGTTTAAATAATTTTATGGGGTTTTAGGGTACTATGGGTTTTTAAAATATGTTATGGTTTTTGGGGGTTTAAGAGTTTTTTATGTTTTAATGTTTTATTAGGTATTTTTAGGGGTTTTAGAGATTTTTATATTTTAATACATTTTAGTCATTTTTTAAAATTATTATGATTTTTATTGTTTTTAAGGAGTTTAAATGTTTTAGGGGGGTACTAGGGTTTCTAGGGTTTTTATGGTTTTTTGGGATTTTAGGGTTTTTTTATATTTTACTGGTTTAATGGTTCTTTACAGTTTTTAATGTTATTATGGGTTTAAAATATTTTTTCTTTTTTATTGGTCTTTTAGGGATTATATATGTTTTTATGGATTTTCAATGCTATTTTAGGTTTTTATATGTTTTACGATTTTTTAGGATTTTTATGTTTCTAACAGATTTTAGTTTTTAGGGGTTTTAACTGTTTATGGGTTTTTATATTTTTGTATGATTTTTAGTTTTTTATGGCTATTCTAGGATTTTTATGGTGTTTTTGGGATTTTATGGATTTTGAGGGTTCTTAGGGGTTTTATTGTTTTCATGTCTTTTATGGGTTTCTTTGAGGTTTATAGGGGTTTTTATGAGTTATTTTTTTGGTTTTTATGGTTTTTAACGTTTTAGCGGTTTAAAGTGGATTTAGATTTTTTAATTGTTTTTAGGGTTTTTTGGAGTTTTGGTTTTTTATGGATTTTAGTATTTTTATTGTTTTTTGGGTTTTACTATATCTACGGTTTTTAGTGTTTTTAGGTTTTTATGTTTTTCTTTGGGTTTTCTTAGGGTTTTAGGGTTTTTTAAATTTTTAGGTATTTACAGGGTTTTATGATTTATATGGTTTTTAGGGATTTTATGGATTTGGGGGGTTTTAAGGTTTTTTGGGCTTATTTGGGTTTTATGGTTTATTTAGGTTTTTAATGTTTTTAGAGTTTTATAATTTTTTTATAGGTTTAAAGTGTTTTTAGAGTTTTTAGTGGATTTTTATGGTTTTTATGGTTAGTATGGGTCTTTAAGGTTTTATGGATTTTAGGGGTTTTAAGGTTTTTAAGGGTGTTTTTTAAGGTTTTTGGGTTTTTTTTTCATTTTTTATGGTTTTTAGTTGTTCTATGTGTTTTTAGGTTGTTTAGGATTTCTCAGGGTTTTTAGGGTGTCTCTTTACATTTTTAGCGATTTTTAGGGATTTTTTATTATTTTAATAATTTTTTTTTGGTTTTAAGGGATGTTAAATGTTTTTAGGGGTTTTAGGGTTTTTTGTATTATTTGGTTTTTTTGGTTTTTAAATTTTTTTCGATTTAGGGTTTTTATAGTTTTTTTAAAAAAAATCACGTTTTAGGGGTTTTAAAGATTTTTATGATTTTATAGTGTTTTAGGGTTTTTTTTATTTTTAGGGTTTTATATTGGTTTATAGGGGTTTTACTTTTTTAAGGGGTGTTCGGTTTATTATGGTCTTTTATAGTTATTAATTTTTTGTTTTTTTAGATATTTAGGGTTTTAGGTGTCTATGTTTTTATGGATTTATTATGGTTTAATGTATTTTTAGGGCTTTTAAAATTTAGTGGATTTTATGGATTTATTATCATTTTATAGTTTTTAATTATT
Source organism: Viscum album (assembly GCA_963277665.1). Taxonomy (NCBI): domain Eukaryota; kingdom Viridiplantae; phylum Streptophyta; class Magnoliopsida; order Santalales; family Viscaceae; genus Viscum; species Viscum album. Next base: position 230,287,493 of record OY728157.1, on the reverse strand, counting down.
TTTGGGATTTTGATATTTTTTAGGATTTTTTTTGGATTTTGGGGTTTTCATTGTACTTCGAGTTTTTTAGTGATTTAAAGGTTTTTTTGATTTTTTAACCTTTTTAGGGTATTATAGGGGTTTTACAGTTCTTAAATTTTTTGGGTTTTATGGGGTTTTAGTCATTTTTTGGGGTTTTATGGGTTTTTATAGATTTTAGGGGATTAATATATTTTTAGGGTATTTAGTGGTTTTAGTGTTTTTTAGGTTTTTAGAAGTTTTAAGTGTTTTTTAGTTTCTTAGTTTTTTAGGTCTTTTAGGGGTTTTATGTTTTTTTAGTTTTTAAGGTTTTCTTATGGGTTTTATAGGTTCTTGGGGTTTTTTAATGTTTTTGGGTATTTTTAGGGATTTTATAGGATTTTTATGAGTTTTATGGTTTTTATGGTTTTTAAGGTTTTTATAATTTTTATGGTTTTAAGTGTTTTGATGGTTTCTATGGGTTTTTTGTGTTTTAAAGTTGTAAAGGGTTTTTAGGATTTTTAGGTATTTATGGGTTTTATGTGTTTTTTGGTTTTTAATTTTTTTTCTTAGGGTTTTATTCGTCTTATAGTGTTTTGTACGTTTTTAGGGATTTGAGGGTTTTTTTGGATTGTTATGGTTTTTTAGTGTGTTTAGGGACATTCAAGGTTTTTAGGGTTTTAGGGTTTTAGGGTTATATATTTTTTTAGTTTTTTTAGTATTATACGGTTTTATAAATTGAAGAGATTTTAACGATTTTAGGGTTTTAAAGGGTTTTTATATTTTTTTGTTGTTTTAGGATTTTTATGGGTTGTACAGTTTTTTTGTGGTTTTTAGGGGATTTATGGATTGTAGGGTTTTTGGGGTTTCATTGGTATTTTGTATTTTTAGAGTTATTAGAAGTTTTAAGTGTTTTTAAGTTTTTATGGTTTTGTTAGGGGTTTTTAGGATTTTTAGGATTTTTTACATTTTTGGGACATTTGAAGATTTTTTACTATTTTTTGGGTTTTTAGGGATTATAGGTATTTTTAGTGTTTTAAGGTATTTTAGGTTTTGTATAAATTTTTTGGGTTTTAGGTTTTTATGGGTTTTTAGTGTTTATTAGATTTTAAGGGTTTTTATGGGTTTATCATTTTTTTTATGTGTTTTAAATTTTTAGGGATGTTTTTGGTATTTTTGTGTTTTTATCATTTTTAGGGGTTTTTAGGATTTTCATGGTTGTTTCATTATTTTGTTTTTTTTTTCGGAGTTTTAGGCTTTTTTGATTTTTTTGGGGGTTTTAATTTTTTTAAAATTTTTTTAAATTTTTATGGGTTTAAAGGGTTTTAGAGTTTAAATTTTATTTTTAGGGAATTTTTTTGTTTTAGTTTTTTTATCAATTTTAAACGTTTTTATATTTTTCAGTAATTTTTGGGTTTTTAGAATTATTATCAATTTTAAGATTTTTAGGGGTTTAAGTGTATGATTTTTAAAGTTTTCATTATTTTTTTCAATGTTTTTATTGTTATTTATGTTGTTAAATATTTTTAGGGGTTTTTATTCTTTTATATTCTTTATATTTTTTAGGGATTTTTATTGTTTATATGTTTTTCTGGGTTTTTAAGATTTTTTTTTAGTTTTTTGGAATTTAAGGGGTTTTTTGTGTTTTTATGGTTTTTAGAATCTTTTAACGTTTTTAGTGGTTTAAACGCTTTTTGGGGTTTTTAGTAGTTTTTTAGGGTTTTAAGAGTATTTTTGGTTTATTTGTTTTTTAGGGGTTTTGGGGTTTTAGGGGTTTTAGGGTTTTTAGGGACTTCTTATGGTTTTTTAGGGTTTTAGTATTATTTAGGAATTTTAGGGGTTCTAAGTTTTTTTATGGTTTTATGGTTTTCATATTGTTATTCTGGGTTTTTTTTGTTTTTATGTATTTTGGGGATTTTATGGATTTTTAAGGATTTTAGGTGTTTATTGTTTTGGGGTTTTTAGGTATTTTTAAGGGTTATTGGATTTTTAGGGATTTATTATTATTAGGATTTTTTCATTTTTTAGGTTTTTATAGGATTCTATTAATTTTTGGGTTTTAAGGGATTCTTAGGGTTTTTAGGGTATTTAAAGTATTTTATGTTTTCAGGGATTTTTTAGGATTTTTAAGGTATTGAAGGTTCTTATGGATTTTGAGGGTTTTTAAGACTTTTTAGGCTTTTTAGGGTTTCATGTATTTTTGTGTTTTGAGCATTTTTTGAGTTATTTAGGGTTTCTAAGGTATTAAATAGTTTTGTGTCATTAGGGAGTAAAAGTTTAAAAGATTTTGTTAGTGATTTTTAGAATTCTTATGGATTTTTTGTGTTTTTAAAGGCTTTAGGGGTTTTATGGTTTTTATATGTTTTTACTATCTTATTAAGGTTTATAGGGTTTAATGTTTTTAGGGGTTTTAGGGTTTTTAACTGTTCTTAGGTTCTTAAGGTTTTTTCAAGGGTTTTCAGTATTTTTGGGGTTTTTTATGTTTGTAGGGATATTTATGGATTTTATAGTATTTTATGGGGTTTTTGGGTTTTTAGGTATTGTGAATATTTTTAGGGATATTTACGGTTTTTAAAATTTTTAGGTTTTGTGGGGTTTTAAGTGTTTTTAGGTTTTTAAGGTGTTCTTTGGGTCTGTGAGGGTTTTAGGGTTTGATCCTTTTGTAGGCATTTTTAGGGAAATTTAGGAATTTTCTGGTATGTAGGGTTTTTATGGATTCTGAGAGTTTTTAGGGATTTTTTAGGGTTTTATTTCTAAGATGCTATACAAAAGGCTTTAATATCTCCCTTTAAGTAGGGGGATCGAGAGGTCGAGGGTGTAGTCGTAGAAGAGCCGGCTCAGATTAAATTTCAGAAGAAGAAAAGAGGATAACTGCACGATTGTTGAAAAATATTAACAATTAATTTTTTCTTTGCGGTATTCCTTGTATTCCCATTCTCTTTTTAGCTACTTTATTTTACTTGCTTTTAGTAAATGGGGCATAGCCTCCATCTTTCATAAAAAAATAGATTTTTTACAATTATAATGTTTTTTTGTATTTTTATGGATTTTGAGGGTTTTAGGGATTTTTAGGGGTTCTAGGGTTTATTATGTTTTTAGAGGTTTTAGAGATTTTTAGGTTTTTATGGTTTTTTTGTGTTTTTAGGTTTTTAAGGTTTTCATGGGGGTTTTCAAGGTTTTTAGGGTTTTTTATGTTTTAGGGGTTTTTTAACGATTTTAGGATTTTATGGGTTTTTAGTGATTTTTTAGTTTTTTAGTTTTTTTTTTGATTTTTAGGGATTTCTGGGATTTTTGGGTTTTTTTGGGTTTTTAGGGATTTTAGGGATTTTTGCATTTTTTAGCGGTTTTAAGGGTTCTTAGAGTTTTTTTATTTTTTAGGGGATTAAATGGGTTTTAGTGGTTATAGTGGTTTATAGGGTTTTATGGGTTTATGATTTTTAAACATTTTAATGGGATTTTTGGTTTTTTTTTGGTTTTTAGAGTTTTTTTAGTGTTTTTAGGATTTTTAGGTTTTTAGGAGTTTTAATTGAATTTAAGTTTTTAATGTTTTATTAAGGGATTTTAGAGGATTTAGGATTTTTTACATTTTTAGGTATTTTTAGGGATTTTTTATGATTTTTGGAAAATTTTAGTGTTTTTAAGTATTTTGATGTTTTTTGGGGTTTTAAGGTTTTTATGGTTTTTGGGGGTTTTGAGTTTTTTTATCTGTGTACGTACTTTTAGGTTTTTAATGTTTCGTAACATTTTTATGTGTTTAAATGGTTTTATTGGTTTTACTGGTTTTAGGGTTTTTATGTGTTTTCTAGGTTTTTTGGTGTTTTAGGGTATTAAAGGTTTTTAGAGTTTACAGGTTATTTTGTATTTTTAAGTGGTTTTATGTTTTTATAGATTTCATAGGGTTTTTAGTATTTTTAGTGTTGTTTATTTTTATAGAAAATTATAGGGATTTTTAGTATTTTTATGGTTTAGGGTCCTCAAGAATCCGCAAAGGAGATTCTACCCAAATTTCTTAAAAGAATTGGGGAAACGAATGGAGAAAAATAAAAGAAGGGACACAAACAAGACCGGTCCGCGAACCTGTCCCATGGAAGCATAATGTGGCCAGGCCCCGCGAGGCACCCCCCCCCCCCCCCCCCCCCGTGAACCATTTTCGTTCTCAAAATGGAGGCGGAGATCCTCCGTGGTCGCGAGGCAGGATGGACGCTAGTCCGGTTCACCGTTATAAACTGCCCCAACTGCGGACCGCGTCGACCCGTTCAAGCCGCACCCGCTGTCGTTCGCGGAATAGAGGCGGAACCCTCTGCATCCGTGGAGCACTCCCTAAGTTCGATTCGCAGAGGAGAGGGGGAAGCATTCAATACCCACCGTGAATCGTGGATTGACAAAGTCAGGTGTAAACTGGGTATTTGGTTATGGGCCTCCGCAAAAGGTGCCACGTGGAGACAGATACATCCTTTCCTCCAATCTATAAAAGGAGAACAAAGGGGAAAGAAAAAGGGATCAGAGAACTAGAATCACATTCGGAGGGATTGGAGATTCGGAAGGAGATCAGTTGAAGGAAGGCTTCAGATTTCGGAAACGTCGAAACTCCCATCCGCGAACCTCATCATGTATACGAATTAACAAGGAATTGGAAAATGCATAATAACTTGGTGAACCGAGAACCTAAAATAAAAAAAAAGGAAAACCGTTAACTATACCCCCTCTGCGGATGACTTCCCCGTGGACTAGGGAGTTTATGCCTCTTTTCCCATCCGACGCACCGCGTAGCACCCTCCTATGCGGGCGAAGCCCCAACCGACGAGCCTCCGACCGACGCCGCCCTTGGCCGCCGCTACCCTCCTTGACCCCACTGCGAACCACCCTGGCTCGCAGATTGAACCCGAAGCCGCGAACTATCCGGGCTCACGGGATGTCTCTCAGTTCGCGGACCCCCCTGGTTCACAAACGACTTCTCCAGCCGCATGGAACTCCCCCACGCGAAGGGTGCCACCACCCATACCTCTCGGTGGCCCGCCAACCACTTTAGTGTTCTCATTTCTCGAGCCAGATAAAATCCCTCCGATCCAGCCGAATCCTCCATGACTCCTTCATTGGCATATTCATCAGTCTCGAGCCGAGGCCCCCACCAGAGCCACTGGATCCGTGTGGTGTAACCTTCAGGTGCATCAGCGCTCCATTTTGAGTTCACATACGCATGGTAAGTAGAGGAGAAGGGGTTTCCCCGACCCTTGAGCAGGTTCCCAAAGCATTCCTGGGTTCACATTCCCACGGTAATGTGGAGTCTGAGCTCAGGAATCCCCTTTCTGCCCCTCCAATTGTTCAGGCCTCCTCGGGGGTATTAAAACACCCATCATAAGGAAGCCCTCATGTACTGCGAGAGAGGAGATGTGCATAGGAGCACCCCCTTTCCCTCTCCCGCTGGGCTTTGTCACCACAGGCCGGGAGAATCCCTCGTGATTTTATATTAAATAGTGTTTCTATAACAAAATCTAGACACAATAGTGGGAATATATCAATATAATACTATGAATTAAAATATAAATTTTTAGACAACTAATCAAACTATGTAGCATGTAAAACTGCTCAATAACATACCTGGGAATGTGAACCACCAGCCATTTCATTAAAAAAAATTAATAATGAAACATAGGGTCCATGAATGTTATGTTAGAACAACCTATGAAAAAGAAATCCATTGAAACATGTTTAAATGTAAATGTAATCTTTGTGAACACTTTCAATGGGAGTTCTCTCTGTGTTGTTGCATTCCTTCCAACAACCATCTATTGAAATTCCTTCATCTCTTTAGAATCAAAACAGAATCTGGTCAGCCGAAAATATAAAAACCTTTTACAAAGTATAAAAATAATCAATGAAGAATATAAAAACAATAAAAAAATAATCTGATCAAAACTCATTAGGTCAAATATAAATTATACAATCAATCAGGGGTATATGCCTGTACCAACAGACAACAATATACTAAAAATAGAATCCGATTAGGAGAATATATAAAATCCTATTACAAAGATAGAATAAAAAGAGAATAGTTGCAGTGTATTACTATTTGATGCTAATAAAAACTATAGGAAAATATGTTCAGATACTGGATATTGAAAAATCATATACTATTGACTAAAATATGTAAGATTTTTTTGTAACTGGATTTCAATGTAATTAAACAAAAAATGCCTAATATGCATGAGATGTACTAATCCAAGAAATTCATTAAATATTTTTAACTGTGTAATGTGACTATACATTAAAACTATTAAAAAAGTTTTTAAATATTTATTTGAAACCATTATTCTATTTTACCATAGCTTTTACACACATTACATTAACTACTTAACCTACGATGCAACTTAAACTCCCCATTATGTCGACTACTTAAGATAATAGTAGAAAAAAACATATTAATTATGAACAAACAATCAAGGAATACAGTTTTCTAAAAGTGAATAGAAAGACATATATAGTTGAATCAATTTTTTTGTGAAGTAACATATTAATTGTGAACAAAACTATAGAAATGCATGGAATCTGTGATAAAAAAGAAGTGACATCATAAGTAATATTAAAATAGAATCAACTAACTGGAAACACGTCTACAATGGAATCTTCCTTGCTGCACTCATTCCAACCACCAACTATTGAAATTCCTTCATCCTTATAGAATCAAAACAGAATACAATCATAAAAATATATAGAAACATGTTATAGAGAGTATAAAAACAATAAATTCATGTTATAAAAACAATCAAAATTGAATCTAATCACAACTCATTAGGTCAAAATTAAATTATATAATCAATGCAGGGGTATACGCCTACACCAAAAAAATATTATAAAATTAAAACAGAACAGATTATGAGAATATATAAAAACATATTACTGATCAGGGGTGGCATACGACGAGTTTATTTTGGCATACAATAGTCCCAGGTTCAAAACTGGGTGGAGGCGAATTTCTGTGGGTACTGTAGCAGTACTGTAGCAGTACTATAGCGGACACTGTAGGAGGCACTGCTCGGTACTGTAGCAGTCGGACTATTCACATGATTTGGGCTTTCGGGCCACTGGTTTGGGCCAATGGGTCTCAGGGCCTTCAGGCCATCAAAGCCCTTCGGGCCACAGGGCCTTCAGGCCACATGGCCTTCAGGCCATTGAGGACCATGAAGTAGCCCAGTTCACACAGAGCACACCCCGGATGAGGATCAAAGCACCAGTAGCAGTCAAAAGAAGCAGAGCTAACATGATTGGAATAATGAGAGGGTATGGAAACGACCATCAGGACCAGGCATCGTGCAGCTTTGTATAGGGAAATGCTAGCCGATCAGCAATGCAGGTGGGGAGCTAAAGGAAATCAATGATGTAGAAGTTGGGGAGGGGATGCTCTGGTGGGCTGGGCCTACGGGTCATGTATTGGTCATGGTATGCCTCTGGGCCTTCGAGTCATGTATTACGGGTCATGTCACGCCTTATTCCTTGGGCCTACGAGTCATGTAAGGGTTCCCCTTAAACCCTTAAAAGGGGGATTATATATAATAAAAAAAATTAAAAACGAAGGCCTTTGGTCCATTCGGGATGTAGTTGGGATTTGGCTTAGTGGTAAGCACCCCTTAATTCTACATGAAAAATGGGGGTTCAAAACCCATTGGGTACAGGTATTGTAGCATACAATAGCAGCGGTGGAATTGTAGCAGCGGTGGAACTATAAGAGCAGCGGGTACTATAGCGGCGACAGGTCACTATAGCGGCGGCAGAGTACTACAGCAACGGTGGGTACTGTGCAGAACTATAGCATCATAGGGTACTGTAGTAGTACTATTCACAGAATGGGATTTGGGCCATAAAAATGGTCTTATAGGCCATGTAATGGGATAAATTCCCACTGGGCCTTCAGGCTATGTAATGGGTCTCCCTCTACCCAGTTAAAGAGGTCTTTGCTTTTCTTTAATAATAAATGAGGCTTCGGCCCCAAACTTTTAAAAAAACTTTAGGATAAAAAATGCAAACATTACAATATATATATATATAAGGAAGTTATAACAGAATGAAGTGTTGTACCTTGGTATCACAAAGATGCAAGACATCATTCAAAATATTTCAAAATAAACTATTTTACTTTTTGAGAGTCATTTAGAAAATGACTAAATATGTATAATTCACAAATCACAAAGGTGTTTATTCTATTAATATATGGTTTTTATTACATACACTAATACCTAAAGCAATAATGTATTATGCACCAATCACATTAGTTGCATGATTTTATAGTAAACAGTGTTGTTATATCAAAATATAGATACAATAGTAGAAATTTATCAATATAAAACTATGAATTAAAACTTATTTTTTAGACAATAAATCAAACTATGTAGCCAGTAAAACTGCTCAATAACATACCTGTTAATGTGAACCATCAACTATTTCATTAAAATTTGTTCAATAATGAATCATAGGGTCCCTAAAAGTTATGTTTGAACAACTTCTTGGGAAAAAAGTCATCCATTGGAACATGTTTAAATTTAAATTTATGCTTGGCATACCTAAATTGCAACTCATTTTGAAGTGTGGAATAATAGCTGGGTAAACTCAAATGTATGTAATAGTGCGGAACCAGAAATAATTGATATTTCTTTTAATACAACAAAATTATTTCTTATTTTAAAGAATGTAATTATCTTAGTTAAAAAATACCATGAAACATACAAAACCACTTAACGTGATGATTTTTTCAGTGACAGAAATCAAGTGGTCGTCAAATTGAACACCATAGTACCTCCCCTTCACAACCCTTCAGTCTCTGGTTGAGCTCTCTTTAAATTATCTCTCATCACCTAAAATCAGAAAAACTAGGGAGAATCAATGAATTGATATAATATAATAATTTATGGTAGTATTCATTTGATTGAAAAAACCAATGGAAGCAAAAAAATCTATTGAGTATACAAAATATAATATAGTTTTTAATGGTAAAAAAGATTAAATAATGAAATTAATGTAAAAAATCTATAAAAATCAATAATAAAGAGTACATACAATATGCATGAGGAGAAAAATAAATATATTGTCCAATTAACAATGTAATATTGGAATACCTAAACTACAACTCATTTTGAAGTGGTGGAAGAAAGTGTGAACCCTAAAAAAATGAAAAAGTGGATAAATATCATCTAACCGAATTAAAATAGATGTTGAAATTTCTGAAATGGAAGAGAATATATATTGAAATGAAATAAGAAAATATAAAGTATTAATTTAAACATAAAACCAGAATAAAGAGAGGTAGACGCCAGCTGCATCTTTTGAGAGAAGCTCGACAAAGTCTTGTGGTGGTCTCTCTTGAAAGGGAAATTAATAGTAAAACTAGTTGAGAAAGAGAATCATGAAATATGATGACAGACTAATCCAATGTTTTTTGAATGATTTGGTTTCTTCCGCAACCAGAGTTGTGAATCACTAAGGATACCTTTTATAATAAAGAAGGTGATGTTAACCAAGCCGGAATCTGGAGACTATCATATGAGTGTTGATGATGATTTCCAAACTGAAACCTCACCAGAAGATAAAATTGGATGAAAATATCGACGATAGAGAAATGGGTTGTCGAGCTAAGCCGTTAGCTGATGCAGAGCTCCTAACCCTCTGATTGAGAGAAACCGACACCCAATATTTTCAATGAACCGTGAGTCGATGCCAACAACAGCTTCTTTGAAGATAGAAATCCACTTTGATTCCAACAATAGCTTCATTAAACATTGAAATCCACTATTATTAGTTGTTTCCACTATAGAATCGGAGGAGGTAGAGGAGTCAGAGATAGATGAGTTGTAGGTAGAGGAGCTGTATGTGGAAGACACAGAACAGGCGGAGGTAGAGTAGGCGAAGCTGAAGGCGGGGAAGCTGGAAGCGCCTAGGGTAGTTTAGTACATAGAGGGAGCCGACAGTGATAGAATAAACCCTATATATAGAGAAAGGAACACGAGAGCGAGGATAGATGTAGGATAAGAAGTTGTCAAATATGAAGGAACAATCTGAGGTTGGGAGAGGAATTGATCTTCAGGAGTAACCCTAGGATAGGGAGAGCGTAATCGCGAGTGGGAGATGGTTTATGTGAAGGGAATGTTATGGGGAGGATAGAGTATATTTCAGGGGAGCGAGAAATTTATTGTGGAGGTGAAACAGGAGGGGGATTTGGAGGAGTTGAAGGTGGTGTATGGTGAGGAAGGAAGAAGGAAGGAGAAGTGGAAAACAGAAATGGGAGAGAGGGAAATAGCGATTGGGAGGCCAAGTAGGAGTGGGAGTGAAAGAATGGTAGAGAAAGGGAGGAGGGACGTAGAGTCATAGAGGGTTGGAACGTATGGAAAATAGGATGTGGAGGATTATTGGAGTGACACATGGCTAATGGAAAGCTTGGATGAGTATATATAGTAGATGAAACATATTGATTCCTATGTCTATTTATCATTTTTTATCCATTGTCGTCATGTTCTCACATTTTCATCTTGAATTGGTTTTTAATTTTATATTTGAATTCTATTTCAGTATTTCTTCACTCCAATGATCCAATAGATTTATTAGAATTGGGTAAGAACACTATAAGAATCAATTGGACTGGTAAAAGAAAGGAGTGTTACATTTTTCTAACAAAATAAGAATTTGAGTGAAACTAGATAGAACATAATATTTTTTGAGTATAAACATTTGTGGAAGTGTGTGAGTTCCATATTAATTTATCTTCAAATTTTTATACGTGATTATTCAATTTCAAAGGTGAGTAACACCAATTAAAAGGATATTAAGTTGTTTATGAGGGTTGTAAAATAATCATTCAATAGTTCTAATGCGACGATGGATGAATTTCAAACCCCTTAAAATTCTAGAGAACCGCCAAGGATAAGGGTTGTTGAATAAGAGGAGTAGTTCTCTGATTTTAAGGAGTCACCAATTCAAAGAAAGAAACCACAATGATGGAAAACCGAAAATCTTAGAGGGGTAATGTTGAGGATCCCTTCATTCCAAGGTAATAATGATCTGAAAACATACTAGGAATGGGATTGAAAGACAAAGCATGTTTTTGGTTGTCAGAAATCTTAAGAGGAAAATAAGGTGTGCTTGGTGCCTATGGAATTCATAGACTTTTATAGTACTTAGTGAGCCCAACAACAAGTGAGATGATGGTAAATTGGAGAAAGACTCATCTGCAATTGTGAGGAGATGGAAGTGGTCATGCGTAATAGGTTTATTTATATCCACTATTACCATGATTTTTTCCTCAAGTTGTAGAGTTTGAAACAAGGATACATGAGTGTTGAGGAGCATAATAAAAAGATAAATATCGTCATGATTTGGGCCAATATTGATTAGGATCAATAGGAAACCATGAAACAGTTTGTGAACAACCTCAACCATGAAATCTAGGACATAATGGACATGCATCACCATCTATATATGAGGATATTCTTCACATGGTTACTAAATAGGAGAGAAAAGAACATGAAAGAAGTATCTTCCATACATCATATGGTACAGATTCTAAATATTATTTCATGTTCAATGATTACAAACTAGAGGAACATGTATGCGAACAAAAAATGGATTAAAATGAGGTGATTAAACCAAAATTTTTAATTATGGAATCCAAAGGTATAACAGAGTGTAAGGTTGTTTCCAAATCATGTGATATGTTTAAAATGTCAAGTATTTAGAAATTTTTCCTCACAATGAACAAATAAGAGGAAAATAATTATTTTGGATGATGGGGATGTTCTTAGTGCTAGATCAAGTAATGATGAACTGTTACCACTTAAGGGTGCGCAGATGTGATAGATCCATGTGCCTAGAGAAATTCTTGTAACAAGGCATGCTTTAAGTACTCAACCCAAATAAGAACATGATCAAGCGAGAACGTAGCACATTTTTTATACTAGATTCCTAATCAAATATAAGGTATGTATTATGATAACTGATGGAGGTAGCTTTACAAACCTATACTGTGGTTTGATGGTTGATAAATTGGGTTTATCTATCACCAATCATCCTAGCCCTTATAAATTGCAATAGTTAAATACTAGTTGGGTTGTTAAAGTGAATAATAAAGTGTATGTTACATTTTATATTGGGAGGTTTGAATACAAGGTGATATTTTATGTTATTCCTATGCATACTAGTCATGTATTATTGGGTAGGCCTTGTAAATTTGATATAAGGGTCACACTTGATGGCTACACCAACCTCTATTCTTTTAAGTATAATGGTAGGATATTTATACTTACACCCTTGAGGGTGTTTCAATATTATGAAGACCAATAAAGGATCGATAGAGATTATAAAAGGGGAAAAAATAAAAGGGATAAAAAATAGATATAATGGAGAAATAAAGAGTGAAAAATGAATGATTAGTGACATCAAAAGAAATTATGTAAATAAAATAGTTTAAAATAATATTTTAAGTAATATTTTTGAGGGTAAATTTAGCATATTTTTAGGATAGTAGAGATAAAGAGAGATTTAGAGGGGTGGAAACACTCATGCTTATATAGAAGGTAGAATATTTACCCCCTAACTCTATTAACCCATAAATTCATTCTTATATCTTTTATTTATTACATGAATATGGTGATTGAGTAAGGAAATGCTTGAAACAAGATACAATTAATCCAGGTGGTTTGGTATGAAAACCCTTCTAAAAGGAAGGTTCCCAAAGTAATGAAAATAAAAACGTAATCCATATAGAGATAGACCTTTTATGTCTTAGATAATATCAATGATAATTCCTATAGTATTTAGTTACTCGACAGGTATGAAGATGTTAGTGTCATCTTTAATTTTGTTGATCTATCACCGTATGAATTTACAGATTTATGGATGAATCCTTTTGCTGAAGGAGGTGATGATGAGGATCATGGAACACATGGGGATTGAGGATTATAAAGCCTACTTTATAAGGTTGTTGGAATGTACATGATTTCACAAGACCCGTTGCGAGGAGTTGGTGAACCAATTACAAGGGAAAAGACCAAAAGAATAAAATAGGCCTCAAACGGGTTAATTAGGGAATTTCATGGGTAGGCCCAATACCTTCTCTTGGGTTTATCATCTGAGACTATATTTACATTAAATAAGTACCAAAATGATTTTAATGACCTATCCCATGGTGTTCTATGAATCTCATGTTCACCCCACCATAGAATCTTCAATGTCAAAAGTGGTGGGATAGTTGTATTCACTTTCAAAAAGGGTGTGCTATTTTTCCCTTAAAGTCATGGGCATGTTCCAAAATACTCAAAATACTCAATTATCATTTTTGATTTGTGAAAACTAGGTGTTAGACTTTTTTTATCACTCTTTTTCTATAAATAGCCACCCCTTATCCTCTTGATCATCATGAATTAAGGTGTTGTTATTATGGAATGTTTTACTTTCAACCTTTGTGTTGTGGATTTATTCTTGACTTATAAAAGGATTGATCATCATTAGTGGCATATTGTCGATAGATTTCATGGAGATATGTTCCCATTGGATTCTACCATGTTAAATATCTCCTTTCAATCTAATTTCAACACTTTATAGATCATCTCACTTGTTTTGTTACAGAGATCCAAGCGCTTAACACGTGAACACTGAAAAAATGTTCCTAAGGAACTTTTTGACAAGTCTTGGATCACATATGAGGGATTTTCTGGGATTTTAGAGTTTTTTATATTTTTTATTTTTAGGGAATTTTTAGGATTTTTATGATTTTAGGGTTTTTAGGATTTTGAGGGGTTTTAGGTACTTTAGTGTTTTTGGGGTTTTATGGTATTTTTAGTTTTTGGGATTTTTTGAGTTTTTAGGGTTTTAATGTTTATATATTTTTTTAAAATTTTTGGGGGTTAAAGTATTTTTAGTGTTTTTATTGATTTTTAATGTTTTTATGGGTTTTTTTGGTTTTTATGGTTTTTAGATATTTTTATGATTTTTAGGTCTTTTTTGGTATTTAGGGATTTTATGCATTTTTAGAATTTTTATTTTTTTTAATGAACTTAAGTGTTTTTAGATTTTTATGATTTTATAGGGTTTTTAGGTTTTGTTATATTTTTTGGGTTTTTATTAATTTTTTACGATTTTATGGTTTTTATGGTTTTTAGGGATTTTTTTGGTTTTTTATGGGTTTTAGGGTTTTTATTGTTTTTTGGGGTTTTGAAGTTTTTTGATTTTTTGATGGTTTTTATATTTTTTAGACTTTTTAATGTTTTTATGAGTTTAAAAGGTTTTTAGAGTTTTTACTAGGTTTTCAATGTTTTATTGTCTTCAATATTTCTATGGGTTTTTTGGATTTTTTTATAGTTTTGGGGATTTTTTAGGATTTTTTGGGGTTTTATCTTTTTTTAGGTTTTTAGGGGATTTAAGTTTTATTAGGTTTTTAATATTTTCTTAGGGGTTTTTAGGAATTTTTTACGTTTTTACATTTTAGATATTTTTAAGTATTTTTATGGTTTTTTTGGGTTTTAAGGGATTTTGAGGATTTTTAGGGGTATTTAGGGTTCCTATGGTTTTTTGGTGTTTTAGAGTTTTATTGATTTATTAGGGTTTTTATGGTTTATTATAGATTTGTAATTTTTTTGTGGTTTAAAGGTTTTTTAGAGTTTTTAGTGGTTTTTAGGTTTTTTATGTGTTTGCAAGATTTTTAAGGATTTTAGATACTCTTATTGTTTTTATGGGGTTTTAGGGTTTTCACGGTCTTTTTGGTTTTTAGAATTTTTTAGGTTTTAGTGGTTTTAATTATTTTTTGGTTTTTAATTTTTTCTTAGGATTTTAGGGTTCTTTACGTTTATGGAATTTTTAGGGGTTTTTAGGATTTTTATGGTTTTTATAGTTTTTAGGTTTTTTTAGGGTTTTTAAGTTATTAGTGTTTTTATTGTTTTTTTTTCGTTTTTATAATTGTTATGTTTTTTGGGGTTTTAATAATTTTTATGCTTTTACTCTTTTCTTATGGTTTGTATGTATTTTTAGGTATGTTTAAAGTTTTAGGGATTTTATGGATTTTTATGAACATTATGGTTTTAAAGGGTTTTTATGGATTTTTTGGGTTTTAGGGGATTTAGGGTTTTTAGGAGTTTTAGGAGTTTTTTTCCTTTTTGAGTCTTTTAGAATTATTTATGTTTTTAAAGTTATTTAATAATTTTCTGGGGTTTAAAGGGGTTTTGGAGTTTTTAGTTGGTTTTAGATTTTTTATGGGTTGTAGGTTTTTTGTGGTTTTTAGGGGGGTTTATGTTTTTTAGAGTTTAAAGGTTTTTTAGGGTTTTAAAAAAAATATTTTAGGGGTTTTAGTTGTTTTTATGGTTTTATGGTTTTCTTAGGGGTTTTTTAGGTTTTTTATGTTCTTTTACTTTTTATGGATTTTTTCAGTATATTTTATGATTTTTATGGGTTTTTAGGGTTTTACAGATTTTTAGGGTTTTTTTGATTTGTAGGGTTTATAGGGTTTCATGGGTTATTAGTTTTTTTTGGTTTGTAGGGATTGAATGTTTTTTTTGTTTTCTAATGTTTTGGGGGTTTAAATGGGTTTTTTAGATTTTAACTGTTTTATGATTTTTATGGGTTTTTAAAGGTATTTGGAGTTTTTCTAGTTTTTAGGGGTTTGAGAGATTTTAGGTATTGAGGTTTTATTAGGGTTTTTATGGGTTTTAGGGGATTTTATGTTTAGGTATTTTTAGCTATTTTTTTTGGATTTTTATGGGTTTTTACAAATTTTTATGGTTTCTAGGGTTTTAGGGGTTTTTTGATTTTTATGGGTTTTAAGGATTTTAGGTTTTTTTAGTTTTTTAAGGTTCTTAAGGTTTTTTAGATTTTCTAAATGTTTTTAGGAATTAAATTTTTTTAATGTTTTTTTTAGTTTTAGGGTTTTTTTTGTTTTTGGGATTTTTTTATTGTTTTGGGAATTTTTATAGATTTTAGGGGTTTTATGTTTTTTAGTTTTTTTTTAGAATTGTTTAGTTTTTTGGGGTTTTATGTGTTTTTAGGTCCTTAAATTTTTCGTAAGATTTTTTCAGTATTTTAAGGGATTTTTATTTTTAAAGAATTTGTTAAGAATTTTATGGGTTTTAGGGTTTTTAGTGATTTTATGGGTCTTCAGGGTTAATTTAGTATTTATGATTTTTTGGGATTTTACTATTTTTCTAATTTTTAGGGGTAAAATTTTTTTTATAATTTTTAAAATTTTTAGGAGTTTAAAGGGCTTTTAACGTTTTTACTCATTCTTTATTGTTTCTATGGGTTTTATAATTTTTTAATGTTTTTAGGGGGTTTAATGGTTTTTGGGTTTTTACAGTTTTTTGGGATTTTATAGTTTTTTGGGTTTTTTGGGTTTTTAGGGGGGTTTTATGGATTTTAGGGGTTTTAAGTGTTTTACGTTTTATGGTTTTCTTCGAGTTTTTCAGGGTCTTTACTAGTATTTATTTTTTTATGAATCTTTAGGGAGTGTTTGGATTTTTTTGGTTTTTGATGTTTTATGTATTTTTAGGGTTTTAAATAATTTTTGAGGTTTTAAGGTCTTAGTTTTTTATTTGATATTTTTGGGTTTTTAAGGTTTTTAGGGTATTTAAAAGTTTTTCGGGGTTTTTTTGGCATTTAGCATTTTTAATTTTTAAAGGTGTTAATTGTTTTTTATTTTTAAGATTTTATTATGGTTAATCATGTTTTTTAAGTTTTTAATGTTTTTAGGGATTCTTTGAGCCTTTTAAAATTTTTATTAATATTTAATGTTTTTAGGGATTTTGAGGGTTTTTAGGGTTTTTATGGTTTTTATTTTTTGGTTTTAGGGTTTCTTAACTTTTTAGGGGTTCTATGGTTTTTATATATTTTTAAATATTTTAGGTGTTTAATTTATTTTTATAGTTTTTAGTGGTTTAAGAGGTTTTTGGGTTTTTAGGTTTTTAGGGGGTTTAGGGTTTTAGGGTTTTTTAGCATTTTTAGAATTTGTAGGTTTTTATGGGTTTTAAGTATTTTTATGTTTTTAAGGGTTTATTAGGGGTTTTCAAGGTTTTTATTTTTTTTTCTAAATTTTTTTTATTTTCGACATTTTTAAGGATTTTTATGGTTTTTAGGGTTTTTATGGATTTTGAGTGTTTTAGGTTTTTATAGTTTTCTTATCATTTATAGGGGTTTAAATGTTTTTTAGAGTTTTTAGTGGGTTTTTAGGATTTTTAATCTTTTTAGGGGTTTTCGGTTTTAGGGTCTTTTTTGGGCCTTTTATGGTTTATTAAGGTTATATTCATTTTTAGATTTTTTAGGTGCTTTTAGCCTTTTGGTTTTTAACTATTTCTTAGGGGTTTTAGAGTTATTTTTGTTTTTTTCATTTTTAGGGATTTTAGTGAATTTTTGGGATTTTTGTTGTTTTTTGGGGTTTTAAAGGATTTTGTGGGTGGTGATCGTGTTTTTTTTGGGTTTTTAGTGTTTCTATAATTTTTTAGGCCTTTTGGAGGTTTTAATTGTTTTTATATTTTTAAGTATTTCTTACTATTTTTCATTATTTTTATGGTTTTTTTGTTTTCCCAAAATTTTTGGGATTTTATGGATATTTAATGTTTTTAGTGATTTTGATGGTTTTTAGGGTTTTTAGTGTTTTTATGATTATTTTGGGATTTTTAGTTTTTCATCTTTTTACATCTTTCATGTTTGTTAGAGCTTTGTAATGATTTATAGCGTTTAAAGGTGTTTAAGAGGTTTTAATGGTATTATGGGAATTGTTGGATTTTATGGGTTTTTACGGTTTTTGGGGATTTTATGGATTTTAGGGTTTTTAGGATTTTTAGTGTTATTTGGGTGTTTACAAGTTTTAATTATTTTTACGTTTTTTTGGTTTTATTAGGGGTTTTAGTGTTTATAGGGTTTTTTACATTTTTAGGGATTCTTAGGGATTTTAGGGTTTTTTAGGGTTTTGGGGGTTTTAAGGTTTTTTGGGGTTTTTTGAGTATTCGAGGTTTGTTTTGAGTTTTTAGGATTTTATGTTTTTTAGTGATTTTTATCATTTTTAGTGTTTCAAATGGATTTTTTCATTTTAGTGGTATTTTAGGGTTTTTGTATTTTCTATGGTTTTTATGGGGTTTGTAGTTTTTTGGGGTTTTAGGGTTGTTATAGTCGTTCGATTGTCTTTTTAGGGGTTTTTAGAGTATTTTGTTTCTTTATGTTCTTAGGGGATTTAAGTGTTTTTAGGTATTTAGGTTTTTCATAGTCGTTTTCAAGGGTTTTGGGACATTTTTATGATTTTTATGGGTTTTTAGGGTTCTTAGGGATTTTGAAGATTTTATGGTTTTTTGGGGTTTATGTTTTTTTGGGTTTTTAGGATTTTTTGAGTTTTTTGTATTTTTTAACCTTTTAGGGGTTTTAAAGTGTTTTTTGTGTTTTTTGTGGTTCTTATATTTTTTATGGGTTTTTATTATTTTTATGTTTTTATGGGTTTGTATGGTTCTTAGGGAGTTTGGGGTTTTAGGGTCTTTTTATTGGTTTATAGGTCTTTTAGAGTTTTTAGGGGTTTTATTTCTTTTTACATTTTTATGGGTTTCTAATGGGATTTCAAGTTTCATAGGCTTTTAAATTTTTTAGGGATTTTTGGGGATTTTTAGGATTTTTATTGTTTTTATGGGTGTTTATGGTTTTTAGTGACTTTTGACGGTTTATATGGTTTTTAGGACATTTAGGTTTTTGGGTATTTTAGGTATTTGATGATTGTTTAAGGTTTTTTGTGGTTTTAAGTGTTTTTAGGTTTTAAATGTTTTCTTAGGGTTTTTTAGATTTTTTAGGGTTTTTTCATTTTTAGGTATTTTAGCGATTTTTTCATATTTATACATTTTTAGGGTTTTTAGGTATTTTGAGGTGTTTTATCATTTTCATAGTGTTTTGATGGATTTTATTGTTTTTTAGGTTTTAGGGTTTTATGAGTTTTTTAGGGGTTTTAATTTTTTAATAAGTTTTTTAGTGTTTTTAGGGGTTTAAAGGATTTTTAGTGTGTTTAGTGATTTTTTAGGTATTTCATGTGTTTTTAAGAGCATTTATGTTTCTTATGGTTTTAGGGGTTTTAGGGTTTTCTATGGTTTTTAAGGGTTTTTAAGGATATTAAAGATTTAATCAATTTTTAGGTTTTTTCAGGGTTTTACGTATTTCTAGAATTTCATAATTTTATTAGGGGTTTTTAGATTTTTATGGTTTTTTATGTTTTTAGGGACTTCTCGGGATTCTTTAGGATTTTCATGGGTTTTTTGGTTTTTTGGTATTTTAAGGATATTTAGGGGTTTTAGTGTTTTTTAGGGTATTTAGTATTTTAATGCGTTTTAAGGGGGTTTAGGGGTTTTAGGCTAATATGTTTTTCTTAGGGGTTTTAGGTTTTTTATGTTTTTTTAGGGATTGTATGGTATTTTTATGGTTTTACGGTTTTCTAGGGTTGTAGGTATTTTGACGGTTTTTCAGGGTTTTAGGGTTTTTACTGATTTTTTAGGTTATAGGTTTTTTAGATTCTATGGTTGGAAGGTATTTTTCGGGTTTTTTTTAACATTTTAGGGGTTTGAAGGTTTTCTAAATTTTTTTGTGGATTTTTATATTTTTTTGTGGATTTTTATATTTTTTATGGATTTTCATGTTTCTTAGCGTTTTTATTGGTTTTGTGTTTTTAGGTTTTCATGTTTTTTAGGGATTTTAGGTTTTCTAGGGTTTTTTACGATTTAGGGATATTTAGGGATTCTATAATATTTTATGTTTTTCAGGGTTTTTAGGGATTTTGTATGTTTTTTTGTCCTTTTAGGGGTTTAGGATTTTTTTGGTTTTTTTGTTTTTAGGGTTTTTTGGAATTTTTAGGGTTTTAAATGTTTTTTAGATTTAATCATTATTGGGGTTTAAAGGGTTTTTATAGATTTTAGTGGTTTTAGGGTTATTGTGTGTTTTAGGGTTTTTAAGGTTTTTAGGGCTTCTATGGTTTTTAGGGGTATTATAGTCTTTTATTATTTTTAGTTCTTTGTGTGTTTTTAAGGGTTTAAAGTGTTTTTATGTTTTTTTTGTTTTCTTAGGGTTTTTAGTGTTTTATCACTTTTTAAATTTTATAAAATTTTAGAGATTTTAGGATTTTATGTTTTTAGGGGATTTATGGGATTTATGGTTTTTTAGGTTTCTATGGTTTTTATGGGTTTTTAAAATTTTTTTGGATTTTCGTGGTTTCAAGTGTTTTTTGTTTGTTAAGATTTTCTTAGTGTTTTAATGTTTTTTTATGTTTTTAAGTATTTTTAGGATTTTTTAATTTTTTAGAGTTTTTATAGATTTTGATGGTTTTTAGGGGTTTTTTTGGTTTTTTAGGTTTATAAGGTTTTTTTAATTTTGTAGTGTTTTTAAGGTATTTTAAATTTTTTTAAAGTTCATATGGATTTAAAGGGTGTTTAGAGTTTTTAGTGGGTATTAGAGTTTTATGGGGTCTTAGGGTTTTTATGGTTTTTAGGGGTTTAAACATTTTTAGAAACGTTTTATGATCCTTTTAGGCTTTTAGACTTATTTTGATTTTTAGTGTTTTTAGGGGGTTTTAGGGGGTTTTAGGGATTTTAAGGGTTTTTAATGTTTTTATGGTTTTATCAAAATTTTTCAGAGGTTTTAATATATTTTATGTTTTATATGATTTTAAAGGATTTTCTAGGATTAATGTGGTGTTTTTTGGGATTTTGGGGATTTTGGGGGATTATGGCTTTTACGGTTTCATGATTTTTTAATCATTTTTTGGTTTTTATGGGTTTTTAATGTTTTTAGCTTTTTAAGGTTTTCTTATTGGATTTCAAGGTTTAAGTATTTTTTACATTTTTAGGGATTTTTAGGGATTTTTAAGACTTTTATGGTTTTTAGGGTTTTTTGATATTTTGAGGTTTTTTTATGTTTTTAGGTTTTTTTTTGTTTTTTTGTTTTTATAGTTTGTTTGGGTTTTTAGGGTTTTAATGGGTTTTTAGTGTTTTTATAATTCTTAGGGGTTTAATTGGTTTTATAGTTTTAAGTGGGTTTTTAGGGATTCTATGTTTTTTCAGTGTTTTAATTGTTTTTAGGGGGTTTTATAGTTTCTAGGGGATTTTAGGAATTTTAGGGGTTATAGTGTTTTTTAGGATTTTAAGGATTTTTATATGTTTTTTTGGTTTTTACAGTTTTCTTATGGGTTTTCAGGGTTTTAGGGTTTTTTATTTTTAGGTTTTTGGGCATTTTTAAGATTTGTATTTTCATTAGGGGTTTTAGGGCTTTTGAGGGGTTTTAGGGTTTTTAGGTTTGTTAGGGTTTTTAGGGTTTTATGTGTTTTAAGTGTTTTTTGAGTTTTTAAGTATTCATAGGGTTATTTCAGGGTTCTTTGAGTCTATACATTTTTAAAGATTATTTTTAATTTTTTTTGGATTTTTAGGTGTTTTTTAGGTTTTTATGGATTTTGAGGGTTTTTATTGGTTTTTATGGTTTTTATTGGTTTTTTTAGTTTTTAGGTGGGGGTTAGATTTTAAGGGTTTTAAGGTATTTAGTGTTTTTTTATCATTTTTAGGGATTTAAAAGGATTACATGTTTTTGAGTGGTTTTTGAGGATTTTCATGGGTTTATAGGTTTTCTAAGGTTTTATGTTGTTTTATGGTTTTTATGGTTTTTAGGTTTTTAGCGTTTTATGGGTTTTTTGGGTTTTTTGGTTTTTTAGTTTTTAGGGGTTTTAAGTGTTTTTTGGTTTTTTGGGTTTTCTTAGGCATTTTCTTTGTTTTTCGTTTTTTTTAGGT
The DNA here is from genome assembly GCA_963277665.1 of Viscum album. Classification (NCBI taxonomy): domain Eukaryota; kingdom Viridiplantae; phylum Streptophyta; class Magnoliopsida; order Santalales; family Viscaceae; genus Viscum; species Viscum album. The sequence goes on along the minus strand of OY728157.1, from coordinate 230,265,738 downwards.
TTTTAGGAATTTTTATATATTTTTTGGATTATTATTATTTTTGGGGTTTCTGGGGATTTTAGGTTTTTAAGGTTTTTATTAGGGGTTTTTTGGTTTTCTTGGGCTTTTAGAGGTTTTTATTATTTTTTAGAAATTTTAAGGGGTTTTAGAGTTTTTTAAAAAATTTAGTGGTTCAAAGGGATATTATATTTTTTATTGATTTTTAGGGGTTTTATGGGGTTCTTAGGGTTTCTTATGTTTTTTCATGGTTTTTAGGGTTTTTAGTTTTTTAGGTTTTTTATATTTTTTATGTTTTTATAGGTCTTAGGTGTTTTTATATTTTTATGGTTTTCTTAGGGGTTTTTAGGTTTTTTAATGTCTTATACGTTTTTAAGGATTTTTATGAATTTTTAAGACCTTTAGGGTGTTTATGAATATTTAGTGTTTTTAAGGTTTTTAGTGGGGTTTTGTGCGTTTATAGATTTTTAGATGTTTTATTTTGTTTATGATTTTATGTTTTTATTTGGGTTTTTTAGAATATTTTGGGTTTCTATGTTTTTAGGGATATGTAGGGGGTATCTAGGATTTATTTAGGTTTTAGGGTTTTTAGGCATTTTCAATGTTTTAGGGTTTTTATTGTTTTTATGGATTTTTAGGGATTTTTTTAAATTTTTAGGGGTTTTAAGGTTTTTCAATGTTTTCAAGGTTTTTAGGGGTTTAAAGGGTTTTTAGTTTTTTTAGTGGTTTAGTGTTATTTTGGTTCTTTAGGGGTTTTAATGTTTTTTTGGGTTGTTATCATTTTACTGAGTTTTAGTTGTTTTATGGTCTTTTGGGGTTTTTAGCATTTTTAGGTTTCTTATGGGGTTTTTGTTTTTTTGGTTTTAAATATTTCCTAGGGGATTTCAGGATTTTTTTTAGTTATGTTACAGTTTTAGGCATTTTTCGGGATTTTTATGATTTTTATGGTTTTTAGTGATTTTGGGTTTTTAGGGGTTTTAGGGTTTTTCAATTTTTTATGTTTTTATGGGTTTTTAGTTTTTTATGTTTTTAATGTTTTCTTAGGGTTTTTCAGTGTTTTTAGGATTATTTATGTTTTTTGAAATTGATATTTATTTTTTGGAATTTTTATAGGCTTCACGGTTTATATAGATTTTGAGGGGTTTTAAGGTAGTTAGAGATTTTAGGATTTTTATGTATTTTTCAGGTTTTTAGGGGTTTTAAGTGTTTTTTGGTTTTTAAGTTTTTTAAGGGTTTTTAGTGTTTTGAGTATATTTTTCTGTTTTTAGGGTTTTTAGTGTTTTTCATAGGATTTTATGGGTTTTTAGGGTTTTCGGTATTTTGAGGGTTTTTAGAGTTGTAATGGTTTTTTTGTGTTTTTTTTTTGAATTTTTAGGATTTGTATGGTTTTTAGAGTTTTCCATAATTTTTTGGGTATAATGGTTTTAATAATTTTTTTAGTTTTAGGGTTTTTAGGGATTTAGGGTTTCATTATATTTTTAGAGGTTTTATGGTTTTTAAGAGGTTTATGATTTTTAGATTTTTTTAGGTTTTTAGGGAGTTTTAGTGTTTTTTGGTTTTTATTTTTTTAAAGGATTTTTCAAGTTTCTTAGTGTGTTTTACGTTTTTTGAGAATTTTGGGAATTTTTTAGGATTTTTTACGTTTTTAGGGTGTTTAGGTATTTTTGAGGGGTTTAAGGGTTTTTATATTTTATTGAGTTTATTTGGGGTTTTATCTCTTTTAGGGTATTAATGTTTTTTAGAGTTTTTTTTACATTTATAGGGTTTTAATGGGTTTTTATAGTTTTTAGTAATTTTTAATTTTTTTTAAGGGTTTTTATAGTTTTTATGGTTTTTAGGGGTTTTTTGGGTTTTAGGGGTTTTTATGGTTTTATGGTCTTTAAGGGTTTTTTTGTATTTCTTAGGTTTTTATTTGTTTTAAGTGTTTTTAGTTTTATTGGTTTTTATTAGGGTTTTTAGGGTTTTTAGAAATTTTTATGTTATTTTTGATTTTAGGGGATTTTGAGGATTTATATATGGTTTCTAGGGATTTTGAGAGAATCAAGGGTATTTATGAACTTTTATATTTTTTAGGTTTTTGGAGATTTTTTTTTATGTTTTTAAACTTTTCTTATGGTTTTTCAAAGTTTTAATGGGTTTTTAAAATTTTAGGGATTTAAGTATTTTTTAGTTTTTCTATGGTTTTTATGGTTTTTATGGTTTTAAGTGATTTGTAGGGTTTTAGGGTTTTTTTATGTTTCTTAGGGTTTTTTAGGTTTTTAGAGTTTTAAAAGATTATATAAGTTCAAAGGGTTTTTATAGTTTTTAGTGGATTTGTAGGATTTTTATGGGTTTTTAGGGTTTTTATGGTTTTTATAGGTTTTATTATTTTTATGGTTTTGGGGAATTTTATTTTTGTAAGTTTTTCTTTCAATTTTTTGGTTTTTTAAGGGATCTAAGAGTTTTTAGGTTTTTAAATTTTTCTTAGGGTTTTTTAGGATTTTATAGGTTCAAAGGGTTTTTAGGTATTTTTGAATTTTTTTGTTGTTTTTAGGGGATTATAGTTATTAACATTGTTAGTGTTTTAAGGGGTTTTTATATATTATAGTGTTTTTATAGTTTTTTTTGGGATTTAAGGGTTTTATGGTGTTTTATAGTTTTTATGGTATTTTTAGGGGTTTTTAGGGCATTTTAACGGTTTTTAGAGTTTTTAGCATTTTTTGTCTTTAGGAGTTTTACGTTTTTTTAGGTTTTAAGGATTTTCTCTCTGATTTTTTTTCATGCTTTTTGGTTTTTTTTATATATTTATAAATTTTTATGGATTTTTTATATTATTTAGGGTTCTTTTGGGTTTTAGGTATATTGGGGGTTTTAGTGATTTTATGTTTTTTAGAGTTTTTATCATTTTTATGTATTTTATGGGTTTTAAGTGTTTTTAGGTTTTCATGGTTTTTTACAGGATTCATGGTTTTTATGGTTTTTTAGGTTTTTAGGGATTTTTAGGTATTTTTTAAAAAATTTATGTTTTTAGAGGTTATAGGTTTTTTGAGTGTTTTTAGGTTTTATAGGTTTTTATGGTTTTTTAGGGATTTTTGAGTTCTTATGGTTTTTAGGGGTTTTGGGGTTTTTATGGTTTTTATGGATTTTTAGGTTTTTTATGGTTTTTAGTTTTTTAAAACCTATAACCTCTAAAAAAACCATAAAAACTCTATGGTTATAAAAACTCTATGGTTTTTTATTGTTTTTAGTTTTTTATGGTTTTTAGGTATTTTATGTTTTTAGGGGTTTTGTGGTTTTTATGGTTTTTTAAAGTATTATGGTTATAAGATTTTTGTTTTTTTAGTTTTTAAGGTTTTCTGAGGATTTTTTCAGGTTTTCATGGGTTTTTATGTTTTTATAGATTTTTATAGATTTTATAGTATTTTAATTGGTTTAAGGACTTTTATGGATTTAAAGGTTTTTTAGTTTTTTTGAGCATTTATGGTTTTTATGGGTTTTAGAGTTTTTTTATGATTTTAAGGGGTATATGGAATTTTTAGAGTTTTTATTGGGGTTTTAATGTTTTTATGATTTTTTATGTTTTAGGGGGGGTTTATGGTTTTCAGGTGTTTTTTTTGATTTTTTAGGATCATTTATGGAATTTAGGGGTTTATCCTTTTTTAGGTTTTTTAAGTTTTTTAAATGTTTTTTAAGGATTTATTTGGGGTTTTGGGGGTTTTAATGGGGTTTTTTAATGTTTTAATTTATTTTTAGCCATTTTTAGGTTTGTTATTATTTTAAAGATTTTTAACTATTTTTTAGAATTTTTAAGGATTTATAAGGTTTTTTAGAGATTTTTAGGTTTTTTTAGAGGTTTTAAGAGTTCTTTGGTTTTTAAGTTCTTCTTTGGGTTTTTAATAGGGGTTTTTAGTTTTTTAGGATTTTTTTGACCTTGTAGGATATTTATTGTTTTTTAATAATTTTTGAGATTTTGTTGGTGTTTAGGGTTTTTATGGTTTTTATGGTTTTTTAGGTTTTCTTAGTTAATTAATGTCTTTAAGTGTTTTTGAGTTTTTTTATTATTTTTAGAGGTTTACAAGGTTTTTAGAGTTTTAGTGGGGGTTTTTCATGTTTTTATTGGTTTTTAGGGTTTTTAAGCGTTATATGGGGTTTTATGGTTTTATGGTTTTATGGGTTTTACTGTTTTTAAGAATAATTTTGGTTTTTAAGTGTTTTAATACTATTTAATTTTTTGGGGGCTTTAAGTGTTTTTAGGTTTTTATGGTTTTCTTAGTGGTTTTAAGGTTTTAGGTGTTTTTATATTTTTTGGGAATTTTAGTTTTTTATTATTTTTATGGGTTTTGGGGGTTATAGGTACTTTGAGGGTTTTTAGGGGTTTTAAGTGTTTTTTGTGTTTTTAGGTTTTTTAGTGGTCGTATTTGTTTTTATGTTTTTAATGTTTCATTAGGGTGTTTCATGGTTAATTTTATTTTTTATGTTTTTGGGGATTTTTATTGATTTTTTAGTATTTTTATTGTTTTAGGGTTTTTTAGGATTTCGAGGGGATTTAGGGTTTTAAGGGGTTTTTTTGGGTTTTTTAGGGTTTATGGGTTTTTTTGGGTCTTTAAGGTTTTTTATGTTTATTAGGGTTTTACAGTTTTTAATGCTTTTCGATGATTTTATGAGTCTAAAGGGTTTTTAGATTTTTAGTGGTTTTTATGGTTTTAGGGGTTTTTTGGGTTTTTATGTAATTTAGGGGTTTTAGGGATTTTTGGGTATTTTTGGGTTTTTAGTGATTTTTATGTTTTTTTGGGGTTTGAATTGTTTTTTTGTTTGTAAGTATTTACTACATGTTTTTAGGGTTTTTAGTTATTTTATGTTTTTGGGATTTTTAGGGCTTTTTTAGGATTTTTATGCATTTTAGTATTTTTATAGATTTTGAGGGTTTTTAGTGTTTTTATGGTTTTTATGTTTTATTACCATTTTTAGGTTATTTATGTGTTTTATGTTTTTTAAGGTTTTTATTGTTTTATTAAGGTTTTTTCAATGACTTTATGTTGTTTTACGTTTTTAGGGATTTTTATGGATTTTTAGGAAATTTATTAGTTTTAGAGTTTTTTGAGATTTTATATTTTTTTTGGGTTTCTATGGTTTTTTTATATTTTATTTTATTTAAGGTTTTTATATGTTTTTAGGTTTTTAAAGGGTTTTTAGAGTTTTAGTGGTTTTTTGGGTTTTTATTGGTTTTGGGGGGGTTTCAGTTTTTAGGGGGGTTTTAGAGTATTTTAAGGTATTAGGGATTTTTATGGGGTTTAGGGGTCTTTGAATTTTTGGATTTTTTATGGGATTTAAGTGTTTTTAGGTTCTTCATATTTTCTTAGGTTTTTATAGTTTTTTAGGTTTTCATATTTTTTAGGGATTGTTTCGATTTATATGGGTTTTAAGGTTTTTAGGGATTTTGATGGTTTTTAGGGTTTTTATGTTTTTTTGGATTTTAGGGGTTTTTTTTGAGTTTTTATGATTTTTATGGTATTTTAATGTTTTTTTTAAAAATAGGGTTTGAAAGAGGATTAGAGTTTCTTGTTTGTTTTTTGGGGATTTTTGGGTTTTTTGGTTTTTTGGTTTTTTGGGTCTTTTTGGGTTTTATCAATTTTTTGGTTTTTAGAGGTTTTATGTGTTTTTTGGTTTTTAAGGTTTCCTTATAGTATCTCTAGGTATTTAGGGTTTTTTCGTTTTTAAGTATTTATGGGTTTTTTTGGATTTTTTTTGGCCTTTTAAGGTTTCTTGGGTTTTTGAGAGTTTTTTGATGTTTTTAATGTTTTTAATGTTTTTAATTTTTTCTTAGGGGTTTTAGGTGTTTTAATTTTATTTTGGTTTTTAGGGATTTTTATGATTTTCTTGTGTTTTATGGTTTTTATGGATTTTTACGGGTATTAGGGTTTTTTAGGGTTTCTAGGGGTTTTCGGTTTTGTTTTTGGGTTTTTAGGGGTTTCTTGAGTTTTTAGGGGTTTTATTGGGTTATATATATATATATATTAACTATAGTTTTTTAGAGTTTTTAGTGGGTTTTTAATAGTTTTATGGGTTTTATAGTTATTTATGTTTTTTAGTTGTTTTTAGGTGTTTTTTGGAGTTTTTAGGGTTTTTAGGGGTTTAAGAGTGTTTTTATGTTTTTAAGGATTTGTTAGGGTTTTTTGGGGTTTTTTTTACCTTTTTGTGGATTTTTAGGGCCTTTAGAGGATTATTTTGATTCTTTTGGTTTTATGGGATTTTTAGGGTTTTTTGGTTTTTTAGGGTTTTTAGTGTTTTTTCAATTTTCAGTGGTTTTAAATGTCTTTGGGTTTTTATGGTTTTCTTATGGGTTTTCAATATTTTTTGGGTTTTTATGTTTTTATTCATTTGGAGGGTTTTTTAATTTTTTTTTTGGGATTTTAGGGTTTTTATGGATTTTGAGGGTATTTAGGGTTTTAAGGGTATTATGGTTTTTTTGTGTTTTTATGGGTTTTTTTGTGTTTTAGGGTTTTTATGGTTTTTTTGAGTTTGTTAACATTTTTATGGGTTTAAAAGAATCTTAATGATTTTAGTTATTTTATGGTTTTTATGCTTTTTTATGGTTTTGAAAGGTTTTAGGGTTTTTTATTTTTGTTTTTTAGGGTTTTTAGATTATGTTTATGGATTCTGGGTTTTTTAAATTTTTAGAGGTTTTATGTGTTTTAGGTTTTAACGTTTATATTAATGGATTTAAAGGGTTTCTAAGGATTTTTATTTTTAAAGGAAATTTTAAAGATTTTTTATGATTTTATGGTTTTTATGGATTTTGAGGGGTCTTAAGATTTTTTAAGGGTTTTCGTGTTTTTAGGGTTTTTAGCATTGTATTTATTTTCAGTGTTTTTAAGTCTTTTTTGGTTCCTAAGGTTTACTTTCAGGATTTCAAGCTTTCTGGTTTTTTTATTTTCTTAGGGATATTTACTAATTTAATTTGGATTTTTATAATTTTTATGGTTTTTAGGGATTTTGAGGGGTTTTAGGTTTTTTAGATTTTTTATGGTGTTTTTGGGGATTTAGTGTTTTGTTTATGTAATTTTGGGGGGTTTTAAGGTTTTTTAGTGTTTATAATATTTTTCAAGGTTTAAATGGCTTATATTATTTTAATTTTTTTTACTGGTTTTTATGGTTTTTAGGTTTTTTGGGGTTTTAGGTTTTTTTACATATTTAGGTTATTAGGGGTTTTAATTTCATTAGGTTTATAAGGTTTTCTTTGGTATTTTCAAGGTTTTTAGGGTTTTTTACATTTTCATGAAATTTTAGGTCTTTTTTAGGATTTTTAATGTTTTTATTGTTTTTATGGATTTTGAAGTTTCATTAGGTTTTTAGTGGTTTTAGGGTTTTTATAATTTTTTGGGATTTTTACGTTTTATAATTTTTAGGGTTTTATTGTTTTTAATCTTTTTTAATGTTATAGGGGTTTAATTATATTTCAAAGTTCTTATGGGGGGTTTTTAGGGTTTTATAGGTTTTTAGGTTTTTTAGGGTTTTAGTGGTTTATGGGTTTTATGGGATTTTAGTGTTTTTAGTTTTCTTTGAGGGGTTTTTAGTGATTTTAGTGTTTTTTATGTTTTTCTTCATATTTAATTGTTTTTGGGTTATATGGTTTTTTGGTGTCATTTGGGTTTTTAGGGTTTTTCAACATTTTTAGAGATTTTTTTGGGATTTTTAGGATTTTTATTTTTTTATGGTATTTATAGATTTTGAGGGAATTGAGGTTTTTAGGGTTTTCACATTTTTAGGGTTTTTAGTGATTCTTAGGTTTTTAGGGGTTTTAAGTGTTTTTAGGTTTTTAATGTTTTACTAGTATATTTTAGAGTTTTTATGGATTTTTATATTTTTAGGGATTTTTAGGTTTTTTATGTTTTTATGCGGTTTTTTAGTTATTATGGATTTGGAGGGGTTTATGGTTTTTAGGTATTGTTATTTTGGGGTTTTAGTGTTTTTTTATGTTTCTTTGGGGTTTTATGGTTTTTAGAGTATTTTAATGTTTTTAGGTGTTTTAGGGGTTTTTAAAAATTTTAGTGGGTTTTTAGTTTTTAATGGGGTATTAGGGTTTCTAAAGGTTTTTAGGACTTTTGGGGTTTTTATGGTTATTTGGGGTTTTAGTGTCTGTAAATGGTTTTTAGGTTTTTTTTAATTTTTTTTATTTTTATGGGTTTAAAGTGTTTTTAAGGTTTCTAATGTTTTCTTATGGTTTTTCAAGGTTTTAATTGATTTAAAGGTTTTTAGGGATTTTTAAGGATTTTTTGATTTTTATAGGGTTTTAGGGGTTTTATTGGTTTTTAGTATTTTCATGAGTTTTTGGGTTTTTTAGGGTTTTTTTCATTTTTTAGGTTTTTAGGTTTTTTAAGTGTTTTATATGTTTTAAGGTTTTCTTTGGGGGGTCTTCAAAATTTTTAGTGGTTTTTACATTTTTCTGGATTTTTTTGGGATTTATTAGGTTTTTTTTGTTTTTTATGGTGTTATATAATTTTGAGGACTTTTAGGGGTATTATGGTTTTTAGATTTTTTATAATTTTTTGTATTTTTAATGTTTTTATGTGTGTTTATGTTTTTAACATTTTTTGAGGGTTTTTGTGTTTTTTTGGGGTTTTAGGGTTTTTATTTTATTAGGAACTCCTATGGATTTTTTTAGGGTTTTAATGGGTTTTTATGTATTTTGAGGCATTTTAGGGTTTATAATTTTCTAAGGGGTTTTATGGACTTTTTTGATTTTAGGTGATTTTTTTAATGTTTTTAATGTTTTTTAATGTTTTTAGTGGTCTAAATTTTTTTTTGAGTTATTTCTGGGTTTTTATGGTTTTTATGGGGTTTTAAGTTTTTTAATTTTTTTAGGGATTTAATGGCATTTTTTGGGTTTTACGGTTGTTATCTTTGTTTTGTTTTTTTGAGTATTATGTATTCTTAGGTTTTCAAGGTATTCTTAGGGAAAGAAAGATGCGAGGGTCGAGCTATTCCCGCCCCCCCCCCCCCCCCAAATTTATTAAAATAAAAAGGAGACAGAGTAGACAAGGGTGGGGAGAGGTCGAATGACCCACACCCAAAAAGCCCTTACAACCCACGCCAAAGAAAGAAAAAACAAAGAAAAAAAAGACTCATAAACAGACACCGCAGCAGCAGCATCATATTTTTAGTATTTTAAGGGATTTTTTAGGTTTTTTATTTTTTTAATATTTTTAGGAATTTGGAGGGTTTTCACGGTTATTAGAGGTTTTTGGGTTTTTTATTATATTTAGCATTTTTAAGTTTTCTAGATGCTTTAAGTGTTTTTAGGTTTTTAAGGATTTCTTATATTGTTTCATAGTTATTAGGATTTTTTACATTTTTATGGATTTTAGGACTTTTTTAGGATTTTATGATTTTTTAGCGTTTTAGGGATTTTGAGGGGTTTTGTGGTTTTAGGGTTTTAGTGTTTTTAGGGATCCTAAGGGATAATTTAGTTTTAGGGTTTGTTTTGTTTTTTTAGTTTACAGGATTTTAAAGAGGCTTTTAATTTTTTAGTGATTTAAAGGGTTTTTATAGTTTTAGTGGGTTTTATGGGTTTTATGGGTTTTTTAAGGTTTTCTAGGGTTTTTTGGTTTTTAGGGGTTCTTATTACTTTATTTTTTTAGTGTTTTATAATAATTTTATGGGTTTAAATGGTTCTTAGAGTGTTTAGTGATTTTTAGAGTTTTTAGGGGTTATAAGCTCTATTTATTATTTTTAGGTGTTTTATCGCTTTTAGGGGTTTTAGGGTTTTAGGGGATTTTTTGTGTTTTAGAATTTTTAGGTTTTTAGGGGTTTTAAGTGTTTTTAGATTTTTTAAGTTTTCTTAGGGCATTTAATTTTTTAGGGTTTTTACATTTTTGTTATTTTTAGGGATTTTTTAGGATTTTTATGTTTTTTTGGGTTTTAAGGATTTTGAGTGCTTTTTGTGTTTTTGGGGTTTTTATGTTTTTATCCTGAGTTTTTAGGGGTTTTATGGGTTTCTAGAGTTTTCATGTATTTAAATGGGGTTCTTAGTGTTTTTATGTTTTTTATGGGGTTTCAGGGTTTTTAATGTTCTTTGATGCTTTTATTGTTTTTAGGTTATTTAGGGTTTTTAGGGGTTTTTGGAATTTTAATGTTTTTTAGCGCATTTTATGTTTTCAGGGGTTTTATGTTTTTTTATTTTTTAAATTTTTCATATGGTTTTTCAAGGATTTTTACCTATTTATGTATTATAAGGGATTTTTTTTATATTTTTATGGCCTTTAGGGGTTTTAGGTATTTATAGGGTTTTAGGGTTTTAAGGACTCTATTGTTTTTTGGGGGTTTCATTTGTATTGTTTTTCAGGGTTTTTTTAGTTTGATTACATTTTAGTGGGTTTTTATGTTTCTTAGAGGGTTTTATTGTTTTCAGGGGTTTTAGGGTTTTAAGGTATTTTTAAATTTTAATAATCCTTATGTTTTTAGGTATTTTATGGTTTTTTAGGTTTTATTAGGGGTTTTCACGGTTTTTTGGGTTTTTATGTTTTAATGAAAATTGAGGGATTTTTTAGGACTTTTATGGATTTTTGGTTTTTCATCATTCTTTAGGTTTTTATAGGTTTTAAGTGTCATTAGGGTTTTATAGTATTATTAGGGGTTTTAGTCTTTTAGGGGTTATATTTTTTAGGAATTTTTACGTGTTTTTAGTTTTTTATGTTTTTTATTGTTTTTAGGGATTTTGAATGTTTTTAGTGTTTTTATGGATTTATTGCTTTCTTGGGTTTTATGTTTTTTTTATTATTTTAGGGTTTTCATTATTTTTTAGTGTATTTTTAACATTTTCAGGGGTTTACAAGCGTTTTAGATTTTTTAGTGGTTTTTTGGTTTTTAGGGTTTTTTTGGTTTTTAGAGTCTTTTAGGGTTTTTAAAGGTTGTAGGTTTTTACGGGTAATAAGGGTTTTTAAGTTTTTATTATTTTCTTAGGTTTCTTCTTGGAATTTATTGTTTTTACATTTTAGGATTTTTTTTCAGTTTTATTGTTTTTATGATTTTTAGGGATTTTGAGGATTTATAGTGCTTTTCGGGTTTTTAGGGTTTTTATAGCCTTTTGGATTTTATGGGATCTTTTGAATTTTTTTTATTTTCGAAGATATTTTATATTTTTTTAACATCTTTTGGGGATTAAAGGGTATTTATAGTTTTTATTATTTTGTAGGGGTTTTATAGGGTTTTAGGTTTGTTTAATGGGTTTAGGTGTTTTTAAGGTTTTTAGGGGTTTTATGGTTTTTAGGGTCTTTTATGGTCTTTATCATTTTTTTGGTTTTAGGGGTTTTGTGTGTTTTTAGGTTTTTAATGTTTTCTTACTTTTTTTAGAGTTTTTCATGGTTTTTACTTATTTAGTTATTTTTAGGGATTTTAAGAAAGATTTATGTTTTTTGGGTCTTTTAAAGATTTTGAGGGGTTTTGGGTTTTTTGTATTTTTAGTGTTATTCGGATTCTTACTGTTTTTCAGAGTTTTTTCGGTTTCTTTAGGGTTTTAATGGGTTTTTATGGATTTTAATGTTTTGAGGGTTTTAATGAGTTTTGAATGTTTTATGTGATTTTATGGGTTTTTAGGATTTTTAGGGTTTTTGCAGTTTTTAAGGTTTTAAGGGGTTTTAGGGTCTTTTAGTGTTTTCAGCATTTTTTAGGTTATTTAGGGTTTTTAAGTTCTTTTAGTTTTTTTATGGTTTTCCTAGTTTTTGGGGTATATACTTTTAAAGGGATTTTTAATGCTTTTTAGGATTTTTATAGTTTTTAGGGGTTTTAGTGATTTTTAAGGATTTTAGGGGTTTTAGGGGTTTTAGAGGTTTTATTGTTTTTTTGGGTTTTTATATGTTTTTAGAGATTTTTAGGGGTGTTTCACATTTTTAGGGGTTTAAAGGGTTTTTATAGTACATGTGATTTTTTATGGTATTTATGGGTTCTTAGGGTTTATTTTTTTTAGTGATTTTTATGGGTTTTAGGGGTTTTTGATTCTTTTCTAGTGTGTTTTAGGGTTTTTATCACTTTTTATGTCTGCTGGGGTTTTAATTGTTTTCATTTGTTTAAGGTTTTATTTTAGATTTTAGTGTAATTAGGTTTTTTTATGTTTTTAGGGAATTTTAGAGATTTTATTACATTTTTAAAGATTTTTAATGTTTTTAGGGATTTTGATGGTTTTTGGGGTTTTAGGGTTTTAGGGGTTTTTATTGTTTTTAATATTTTTGGTGATTTAAGGATTTTTATCTTTTTAGGGTTTTCTTAGGTGTGTTCATTTTTTTATGTTTTTTACATATCTACGTATTTTTAGGGGTTTTTTGTATTTTTATGGTTTTTTTGGGATTTTAAGATTTTTATGGTTTTTTTGGGTTTTTAGTGTTTTTTCTTTGAGTTTAAGGATTTTTTAGGATTTTTATGGTTTTTAAAGGGTTTATGTATTTTGAATGTTTTTAGTGTTTTGAGGGGTTTTACAGTTTTTATGGTTTTTCTAGGTTTTTAGAGTTTTTAACGTTTTTCTATGTTTAAAGGGTTTTTAGAGTGATTATTTATCTTTTAGGGTTTTATGGATTTTAGGGGGTTTAAGGGTTTTTAGGGGTTTTATGGTTTTTAGGGATTTTAGGGTTTTTAGATTTTTTATATTTTAGGGGTTTTAAGTGCTTTTTGGGTTTATTGGTTTTCTTAAGTGTTTTCAGGGTTTTTATATTTTTTTAAACTTTTTAGGTATTTTTTGATATTTTAAATATATTTATGATCTTCATGGGGTTTTAGGGTTTTTATGGGTTTTAGGGTTTTAGGTTTTTAGGGTTTTTATTGTTTTTTGGGGTTTTTGAGTTTTTAATTGTTTTAAAGTTTTTTAGAGTTTTTAAACTTTTTCAGGGTTTTAAAAAAATTTCATAGTTTTAACTGGATTTTAATAGTATGTTTTGGGGTTTAGGGTTTTATGGTTTTTTAGGGTTTTATGGTTTTTAAGAGGTTTAGTGTTGTTGGGTTCTCAGTGTTTTTTATATTTTTTAGTGGTACAAGTGTTCTTAGGTTTTTGGTTTTCTTAGAGTTGTTTTTTGGATTTTTCGTATTTTTTTTAGGTTTTTTGGGGATTTTCTGATTTTTTTTGGTTTTTTACGGTGTTAGTAGATTTTGAGAGGATTAGGGTTTTTGTGGTTTTTTGGGTTTAAGGGGGTTTTATCTTTTTTAATGTTTTTATGGGGTTTAATTGTTTTTTGGTTTTTAAGGTTTTTAAGTGTTTTCAAGGCTTTTATAGTTGTTTATGTTTTTATAGATTTTAGGCTATTTTATGATTTTTAACATTTTTAGTGTCTTTAGGGGTTTTTAGGGTTTTTAGTGGTTTTTTGAGGTTTTATTTTTTTATAGGAATTTTAATGTTTATTATAGTTTTTTAACATTTTAAGGGGTTTAATGTGTTTTTAGATATTTTATTGGGATTTTAGTGTTTTATGGTATTTTTGGAGTTTAAAGGTTTTCTGGGGTTTATGATTTTTAGTGTTTTAGGGATTTTTATGGATTTTACATTTTTAGGTTTTTAGGGTTTTTTTGTGTTTATAGGTATTTATGGTTTTCTTTGGTTTTTCTAGCGATTTTAGTGATTTTATGTCTTTAGAGATTTTTAGAGTTTTTAGGGTTTTTATGGTTTCTGGGGTTGAAGGTGTTTTTGTGTTTCTTAGGGATTTTATGGTTATTTAATTTTTTTTAACATTTTTATTAGTTTAAAGTGGTTTTAGTTTTTTTTGGGTTTTAGGGGTTTTATGAGTTTTTAGTAATTTTTTATGTTTTTAAAGGATTTAATGGTTTTAGGGGGGTTTTAGGGTTTTATGGTTTTTTTATTGTTTTTAGCATTTTTTAGGATTTTATAGATTAATTGTATTTTTATTTTTTTTTGGATTTTGAGTATTTTTCATGGATTTTAGGGTTTTTTTATTTTTTAGGGATTTTTAGGGTTTTTTAGTATTTTTATAGTTGTTTTGGGTTTATGGGTATTTTAATGGGTTTTGGGTTTTTAGGGTTTTAGTTTTTTTAGTGTTTTTTATGTTTTCTAGGGGTTTTTAGTGTTTTTAGGTTTTTATAATTTTATAATTTTCATAGTGTTTGATGAGGATCATGGACCACATGGTTATTTAGGGGTTGAAGGTGGACTTGATGAGGAGGGAATAATGCATATTATTTCACAAGACCCATTCTGTGGAGTTGGTGGCCCAATGAAGATGGATAAGACCAAGAGATTAAAAGATTAATTAAATGGGTTAATCATACAGTTTTAAGGGGATTTCCAATACCGTTACTTAGGGGAATCATCTAGGAAAATATTTAAATTAATTAAGGCCCAAGCATAGTTTAAAGACCCATCCCATGGTGTGCTCAAAATTTCAATCCCACCCCACCATGGAATCTTAAAAGTCAAAAGTGGAGGGATATTTTTATTTACTTTCCAAAAGTGTTTTCTATTTTTCTCTTAAATTAATTGACTCATTCCAAAATATTCAAAATAATCCTTTAATCTTTTTGACTTGTGTAAACTTCAAGTTAGACTTTTGTATCACTCTTTGACTATAAATAGAAACCCCTTGTACTCATGGAACATCATAAATGAAGTTAATGTTATTATGTTTATTTTATCTTGAAACATTTATGTTGTTACTTAATTCTTGTATTATCAAAGGATTGTTCAGCCTTTGTGTCATCTTGTAGCTAGAGATATTAGAGAAAAGTTATCTTTGGGTTCTACCTTGAAAAAACTCTCCTTTATTTTCAATTTAAACTCTTTATAGTGCTTCTCACTTGTTTTCTTATGAAGATCTAGGTTCTCGACATGTGAATGTTGAACAAGATTCATAAGAAACTTCCCAGAAGTTCTTGTATCATAATTCCTTTGGTATTAGAGGCCAATTTAAAGAAATAATTTACACCATTTTTTATCCCTTGTTCTATATTCTTTTCTCTTTGAATTTGCCGACATAAATTATAGTCCTTTTTTCTTGACCTACAGATATAATTTCGTTGTTATTTTTGACAAACATTATATCAATCCTATAGTTGAGAAGCTGATCTTTATTCTCCATCTAAAATCATTTAAATCAATGTTATAAATCGTGAGATACAATTGGTTCAATTTTTTTGATGAGTTATGATTTTAAAATTGTGCATATATCACCCCAATTTCTGGTATTTTATCCTTTATTAATGTATTTTAGGTATATAAAATAATAGAGATACGTTATTGGAGTTTTGGAGGAGCTTTGGATTATTTTAAGGCTTTTATGGAGGTGTGTGGTTTTAGTACGGTTAGTAAAACCATGAAACGTATCCAAGAAACCATGCAATTGAAATAGTTGACATTGGGGAGGTGCACGATTATGTGCACATTTTGACCAAACCATGAGAATCCCCATTAGAAACTATGTAATGATGGATAGTGGGGTATAACACATTTTTTGAAAGGTTTGTCTAATCATTTGATCCAACAGTGTGAGGTGTGCTTAGAGGGAATGAACCATGCACAGTTAGTGTATAGTTTTCTTAGCTATTCTCCGTAACCATCCACTATGGAAAATTTGATCTGAAAATTTTAGACATAATTCAATTTACCTCCCAAACAACTCTTTTTTCCCCAAACATACCATAACAAGAATTCATCTTCCTCCCAACGCAGTGGAGAAAATTACTCTAAATCCAAGAGTGAATTTTAGGCGAATCTAAGAACATTGGAGACTAAAATTCATGGTTAATTCCTAGTTATTCATCATTTTACATAGATTTATTCTCATTCCCTATTTTGGAATCAAGATATGGTTCATTGGGGGTATATCCGTGTTTTGTGATGTTAATATTAATTAGATATGGTTGTTTTTATTGAGCGTAACAAGATCTGAGTTATAATATTGATGATTTAAGCTAGTTTTTCAAAGTTATTGTGATGTTCTTAATTTTAGGATAAGTTTGAGATGCAATTAAACTATCTATCCACTCATCATGATTATAACTTTAAGTTGTAATTTAAAATTTATTTAATTGTGTGTTTTTTTTGAAAATAATTGTGTGATTGGATGGAATTCTCATATGAATTATTATTTTGGAAGTCATGGGAATTGGATAGATTTTTCGAAAATAGTTGTTTATAATTTTAAAATATATATTTTAAAATTATGGTTCAATGATGAAATTAAATTATTTTTTAAATTAATTTATTGAAATTAGTTGATGTGATTTGGGAATATTTTTTTGCCATGAGTTTAGTGGGATGGATAATGGTTGTGAATTATCACCATCAAAGGGACAAAGTATGGACGTGAAGCTCCATCATTAATGGTAACACCATAATTTTGTGTGTTTTTGTGTTGAGGATGTGTTCCATATCACTAATTTAGAAATTGTTAAAATATTTTTTTATCTTCCTTGAAAATTGATTCTGTTAGTTGTTGATGTATTCCTTGAAAATAAATGTTTCTGAAGTCTTCTTTGATTATTTTCATTGGAATATTTTTTTGGTTGAATATAAAATGATTTAAATTGTTTTTAAACTATTTTATAAAAATGTACTAACATTTTTAATCATAGGGTCTTGATTTGGGAATTCATTACGGAAATCATACTAATTTTTACACTCACCCCTGCTTGGGAACTATGGTGTATTTGTAGATGTTATATATCAAGACATAGGTAAAGCTTAGATATCCCAGTTATTTAGATATCCTTCTTGATACCTTGGGTGGGGAATGTGTATTTGGATCTTGGAGAAGTTTGGGAGTTACTATTGCTGTATTAGTTTTGTTATCATTTATTTCCATTGGTTATGTCGTGTTGATTTCTCTTATAATATGATATTGTCCTTCAGTTTAGTCTTGTATTAGATTTTATTTTGGTACACATAAAATATTAAGAATTTTTTTTGTTATCTTTTATCATTTATTTGGTAATTTTGTCATAGGATGGAAAATCAACCCCCAACATTTTATGATTCATGTGTCATTTATGTCCATACTTTAGGATATTGAGGATATCACTTAAGTCTTAGTATCTTACCCATCACTTCTCAAGCCAATGAGGAGGGGCAGGATGTTAAAAATGGTATCATCTTTTTCAGTACTCGGCCTTGAAATCATATTTTGCTATATCTTTGGATTATATCAAGTAAATTGGATTTTCGTAAATTGAAATTTAAAGCAAAAATAATAATATCTAACCGATTTATATTGTAACTTGAGTTTTTGGGAAGTTAGGTTTATGAGTGTTTTGAGACACTTATAGGAGTTATTACCTTATTTTCATGGGTTTATCTAATGATAAGAGTGTGACATGAATTGATATAAATGACTTCCAACTAAGATTACAAAATTCATTCTAAGTTATTCTTCATGAGTTGGTGAAAAAGCTTTTAATTTTTAAAATAGTTGGAAGTGGTTTGATTTTAAAAAACATGATGGAATTTTCAAAAATTGTTTGAATGTATAATTTTTTAATTTTTAAAATACTTATTTCTATAAAAGTGATGTGGTAATTTTTAAATTTCTAAAACATTATTTTCTAGAGAGTGAGACTAAATAGAGTTTTCTTTTGGTTATAGTGAATGACATTGAGTAGGAATTGTAGAAACCAACTGGAAGAGGCTACTGATAATATGGTTTCACATTATCTATGTGTGAAAAAAAAGTTTTTCAGAGTATTTTCTATGAATTTTATGTCTTGGAAGGAGGGAACATAAAAAATTAACCAAGGAAAGTGGATCATTTAGTTCAGTTCCAAAATTATTATCCACCCATCATTCAGGGTGACTCAGAAGTAAAAAAATCATAAGCGTGGATATATAGGATTAATAAAATATTCAATTTACTTGGAACATGTTATAAGATGAATATAAAGTTGGAAACATAAATTATGGAAGATATTGTACAGAAGTGGGGGGATTTAGTAGTTTGGGTTAATTTCGACCAATGAATGATGTTGTAATATTTTGAATAATAGTTTAAAAACTAATTATATACTCATAATTTTTGGATTTAATGAACAATATACTTAGTTAGTTTGAAGCAACATAACCACATAGTGACCAAGTATGAAGCTAAATTAATGAATTTAGTCTGCTTTTCACCTGAATTTGCTACAAGTTCATCCATGAAGGTATGCATTTTTGAATTGGGTTTGAGGATAGAGATTCAGACAATGATTTTTGTGCATTGTTTATCATATTATACAGAGATTGTAAATAGTGTAACAGTGAAATAAAGATATATCTCAAGAAATATGGTTGGAGGAAGCATGATAATGCCTATGATAACTATTGGGGACTCTAATGCAGGGAATTATAAGAAGAGGGACACTTATTTCCAGGGTGGTGTTGTGACTCAAAATATTATGGTAAGATCAGTGAATCTTCCTCCTAAACAAAAGGTTACACCCGATTGTTTTCAATGTTATTCTCATAATCACATAAAGAGATATTTTTTGAAGAACCAGCGTATAATTTAAAAATTTGAATAATATGGTAAATCTATAGAATTATTTTTTAATGCTCTAATGTTAGGTGTCGGGGACACATCTCATGCTTCTCAATAATCGTATGCTTCGATGGGGTGAGTGAAGCAGAATAGATATCATAATAAAACCTTAGTAATCCATAGAGATTCTAAGAATACCATGACACCTCAAATAGGTAATTCTCAATAGTATAACAAATAGAAAAGTGCAATGAGTAATAAATTTTATGGAATTGAGAAACTGATCATGGATGATCAAGTGGAAACTTCAAAGGTGAGAAGTATGATTCATTTGAATGCTAACCTAATGCTAGATTTTTTTATATTGGGTTTTCATTCATTTATTTATTCTGTTGTTGTTGATCATCTGAGTTTTCTTGTTGATATTATTCCCTCTATTTTGAAACATCAAATTCCTCTTGGATGAAATGAATTTTGAGCCTTTCTATAGAGAGAATGTTTTATAATTATCGAAGGGACTAAATTGATTTGGGACTTCTCTATACTAGAGATGGATTTCTATGACTAAACCATGGGTATGGATTGGTTGACAATGTTCATATATCACATATAATTTTATACCCAAAGGATTAGTTTTACAAACTGCTGATGGAAAAAAATCATCTCTTTAGAGAAAATCAAAGACCAAGAAAAGTAGAGAGAGATTTTTGGCACTAGCAGTGAGAACTATATCTGAATTTATGGTAGCCATGACCTTGTAATATGTGTATGAGATCAAGAATAGTGGATTTCTAACAATTTTTGATCATTTTTCTGATGATTTTCCCTATAATTTCATAGGGTATCCACCAAAAAGGGAAGTAGAGTTAATGATTGATCTCTTACAAGGGACCAGTACTATCGCACTTCTATATTATCAAATGGAAGAAATATAATTAAGATAATTGAAATTATAGTTGGAAGAGTTGGAAAGAAACAGTTTCATTCAACCTAGTACATATTTGTGGGAATCTCTGGTACGTTTTGTGTAAAGGGAGGATAAAACTCTTTGACATTGTTTGGGTTATCTTATGCTTAATCATTTTATGATGTGGAATCGTTATCCTCTTCCACACATTAATGACATGTTTGATAAATTCATGGGATCCTACTGGTTCTATAAAATTTAACTGTGTTTTGGATATCACCAATTTTGGGTTCAGAATGAGGATCTTCCAAATAAATATTTCATTAATAGATATAGACATTAAGAGTACGTGGTGATTCCATTCAATTTTAGAAATACATCAGCTGTCTTTATAAAATTGATAAATCATATATTTTAAAGGTATTTTGATTATTTTTTAGTGGTTTTTATGGATAATATAGTGGTGTATTCTAGTACAAAGTTTGGTCCTGAGAAATACATGGTGATAGTGTTGGGTATCTTGGGGGATCAACGTTTATATAACTAACATTAAAAGATTGATTTTTAGATAAAATAAGAGTGTTTATTTAGCCGTATTATCACTAAAAAATGTATTTATATAGATCTAGAAAAGATATATGTTGTGATATCTTAGAAACCATAAAATAATTTATTTGAGATATGCAATTGTTTTATCCTTTCATGTTATTACCATTTTTTTCATGACTTTCCTTGACTAACTTCACCAATTATTACTTTGATAATAAAAAATTTTCCATTCCAATGGAATGATCAATGTAAAAATTATTTTCATGATCATAATTTTTTCCTTAAATTAGCAATGATCATGATATTTACAAAATTAGGAAAGGGCTATGTGGATTATTATTATGCTTTGGGATTTGGTTTGTGGTGTTTCTCATGAAGAGAGATCATGTTGTTTCTTATAGATTATAGTAGTTACAGTTACATGAGAAGAACTATCTAACACATGACATAGAATTAGCTACTATTGTCTATGATTTTAAGACCTAGAGTCATTATCTTTTTGGTGAGAAATTCATAGTGTTTAAAGATCATAATATGTTGAAACAAATTTTTTCATATGTGAAATTGAATATGTGAGAAATAAGATTGAAAAAGTATATTTAAATGATTAGTTTTACTTAAAGTATACATTGGGTAAACGGAAGTCTATGCAGATTCACTAAGAAAACATTCATATAGTTAGTTGGTGAAATATGCTTCAGATAAATGGAAGATAATTTTAGGTATCACTCATATACACTTGGATTGTAAAGATCTAGGTAGTGGTTCTCTTTTCTTTCTGGTTTATTTTTTTCCCTATTTGGTAGAGAAGGTTAAAGAGGCATAAACATACAATTTTTAATTTGTTTCTATGAGGTCAAAACTCAATGGTGTAGAGACCATTGAGGTATGGATGTTTTATAGAAGATCAATGTTTCGGTTTCGAGATCGGATGAGCATACCTTTGGTTTGTCAAGAACAACTCCTTAATGCTTATCACCATTTGAGATTGGTTATTCATCATGGAATACTAAAGATGTATATGGAATTTAAAAAACCATTTTGTAAGGTTTACATGAAAATAGATGTGGATGAGATTGTTTTGAGATTCCCCACTTCTTAGAAAGTTATGGATGAGCACCAATGACCAGTCGGTATGTTGCAGTCTTTACTAATTCCTATGTGGAAGTGGGAGAAGATAACTATGGATTTTGTAATAGGTCTACCAAGTAAATTTTAGAAACATGATACCATATGGGTGATAGTGTATTAGCTCATAAATTCTTCCCATTTAATCTCAATTAATGAATCTAATATAATTTAATACTTGTCCAAAATCTATATATCATAAGTTGTAATGTGTAATGGTGTTTTAGTATTGATTGTATTTGATAGATACCACACATTTGGGTCTCAATTTTTAAAATATTTACAGCAATTTATTTGGAATTAGTTGAATATGAGTGTGGTGAATCATCCTAAAAAAGATATACAATCTTATAGGGTGATCAAAACATTGGAGGTCATGATTAAGGCTTGTGTAATGGATTTTAGTGGCTCATGGGAGGTTTAAAATTTGTTAGTGGAGTTATTGTATAGAAAATATTATCAAGACTTGATAAATATGTCTTATTTTTAATAATTATTTTGGATTCCTTATATTTCTCTACTTTTTTGGAAGGAAACGAGTGAGACTTCACTGTTTGTGAAATAGAAAATAGAGAATATTCAGTAAATCAAAATGAGGCTCGATATAACTAAATGTATTTTGAAATAATATGTAGATCATCATTGAAGGTTTTTGTCCTTTGATTTGAGTTATCATGTGTACTTGAGAATCTCTCCAAGGATTGTGAATCATTGTTTTGATAATCCTATAATGTTATATCCTTGATACATAGGACGTTTTTAGATATATGAACAAGTGGGTGAGGTAGCATATCAATTTTATTTTCCACTACGGATTAGTTCAGTGCATAATTTGTTTTATGTATCTGAATTGAAGAAGTATCAACCCGACCCCGACCATGTGACTTGATGGGATCACATTTAACTAGAGCCGGGTGCTATGTTGGTTCATGAGTTGGTACAGATTCTGCAAAGGAACATGAAAGTATTGCATGGGAAAAATAGAATTCTAGTGTAGGTTTTATGGAAAGTTTTTCAAATTCAGGAGTAAACATAGGAGTGTGAAAATGAAATGATGTAGAAATGGCTAAAAAATGTTGGGATAACTATGGTTTTATACTTTGTAAGGATGGAAAGACCAATGGTGGGGAGAATATAACACCCCTTATTTTAGGCACATATCCCTTTATTTATATTTTTTTAAGCATATAAAATGAGTAGGTTATTTTTTTGAGAGTTTTAGAGGATCTTTGGCAAGTTTTTGAAGCTTTTATAGAGGTGCATGATTCTATCATGGTGTTATAAACCATTCAACACCTCCAGGAACCCGTGCGACTAAAATAGTGGACATTGGGGAGCTACACGTTTATGTTCATAGTTTGATCGACCCCTGCAGATGACGATTATAAATTGTGTAATGTTGTAAATTGGAGTATAACACATTTGGTGCATAGTTTTTATAATTGTGTGAGCCAATTGTAGGTTCTGATCTCAGCAAAAGAGTAGTATGGGAGTGTACCCAACTTTTCAAATTTCCGTGATTGATGATTAATCCAGGATCAATATGATGATAAATTCCATTATCCACAAAAATTAATCAATGATAAAAGGAAAAGGAGGGAACTCGGAACAGATAAGAGAGGATCAACATATTTTGTTTATAGTTAATTTAATCAGATTAAATAATTACCTCCAAGGTGATTATTTCTCTATTGATGCATTTGACCACAGGTCCGAGGTGCGGATTCGTTGCGATTTAGAATCCAAAGATATGAATCCTCTAATGGTGATCCACATATGATCCATGTATCTCCGGACGTCACCGAAGGAGTCTCTGGGTGCTAGGATTTAAGATCCTTGTGCTTGCGATGTCCGCCTTTGATCGCCTTGAGAATCACTTCCAAGGAATTCTCCTAGATCCTGTGGAGGAGGATCTCTCTCGTTCTTGCGAATATTCATGGAGAGGGAGGACTTCCTCAGGCTCAAGAGCTTTTCTCCAAGGACGTTTTACATACAACCATTGGTTAGCCGGTGGAATGACCCCTTGGGTAATTAGAGAATAATAACATAACATGTAATCTAATTTACCAGGTAGTAATAAATAATTAGCACAACATCCACTACTTATTTTATTATTCAATGGAAAATCCCCTTCTCAAATATGAATATCAATGATATTATTTCCATGACATTTACTTAACATTCACTTTCTATTTAAACATTATTTAACAAAATAATATTTAATATTATTTCTCATTGGACCCATAACTTGGTCTGTCAATCCTCCTCAATATTTACTGTACCTTGAATAATGACTATTTATTTATTAAATTTATATAACTTCATTCTTTGCCAATAAATAATTATTCTATCTGCAATATATTCTCTCTAATAACTAGTGATGAAAAAAATTCGATCAGGCATACTTGAATAATTATTAAACCACAACCAGAAAAAAAATATTTATTAAACTTATTAAAAAATAAATTATTTAACTGAGATACTATCAACACATAGTGTGTGACCCTCTAGGAATCTTTCTCGTTGGAATTAGGTGGGATTTCCAATTGTGCAAGTTTACTATCTAGCAACAGGTCAAGAAACCCAAGAGAAATAAGTTGATGTCGCAATGACATATCACCACATATGAGCACTTTCTATGTAATATAATCCCTTTTCATGATTTCTCCAATCTAGTGGGTTGCATGCAAGTTCCATCAACCCATGTGATTAATTTCTCATTATTTGACTTCCCAAAATTTATCTTTCATAGAGAACACCATAGAAATGGATTTAGTCAGGCTATATCATTTCAATCAAAGGGCCTGAGATATATACTTTCATATAAGTGACAAATCCTTTCTTGCATTATTCATTAATGTCATATTACTTGTGACACACCCAACATATCCTACACTACTGTTCACATATGTTGTCATGGTTTTTGTCAATACATATATGTGCAAGAGTCATAATACCGATTAATAATAATATTAATGTCTATAGACCAATACACACATCCTAAGATAAGAACATCCAATGACACATATGAATGTGGATTTCCTACTGGCGGAAATTGTTCTCATAATATCCTCCTAGATATTACCAAGGGTCCACACCATGAGAAGGTGCCTCAATGTTTTATGAGTCCCCACCCCTGGTAGCCTAAATCATTTGTGTCCCTTAAAATGATATCATCCAGATATAGAACATATTTTTAAGAATAGTGTCATGGCACTTCTCGGTTATTATCATAGCAGGGATCCGTTGTGACCTTTTAGTGTGATCGTTATTCTTAGGACATTATCACATACTATGTTACGCAGAAAAATAATCATAATGTGATATGGGGTTTATTAATATTCATCCGATGAATACAGGTTTATCATAAAGTACAAATAAGTTAGTTTCTAGGGCACCAACTCCAACAAACTACCACTTGCACTAGAGCCAACTGCTAACAACCATCAGTCTTCTAGCTCTCACATGATATTCATGCTTCTTCATAGATAGGAATTTAGCCAAGGGGTCTGCCACATTCCCTTCCAAGGGAACTTTTCGTACCATAAATTAACCCCTTTGATAGAAATCCATCAAGAGGTGATAATTTCGGAGTATGTAATTTGTTCATTGATGTGACCATTGATCCTTTTCAAGATCCACCACTATTGTATTATCACTATACAATGTAATGGGATACTTACTTCTAGGTACAACATCATTCTCGTGGAAAAAGTTTCCAATACAGATGGAATGATTGGTTGTATTAGAAGAGGTTATATATTCGATCTCCACTGTAGAATCAGCAACAACTGGATTCTTTGAACTCTTCCATATCACAGCTCCACCATTGAGACATAAAACATATCCTGATTGCAACTTTAGATCATTTTAATCTATCTGAAAACCAGCATCAACATACCCTCTTATGATAAGCTCCTTATCTCCTCCATAGACTAGGAACATATACTTAGTTCTTCTCAGATACATAAGGATATTATTTACTGTAGTCCAATGTTGTTCTCCTGGATCTGCTTGATATATTTTTACCATGCTCAGTGCATAGGCAACATCATGTCTGGAAAATAACCTAGCATACACTATAGATCCTATCACTGAAGCATATGGAATCTTACTCATCCTATATTTCTCATGTTGTGTCTCAGGACACATTTTCTTGGAATGATGTATACCATATGACACTGGAACCAATCCCCTCTTGTATTTTTTGATACTAAATCTCTTTAGTATATGGTCAATGTATATACTTTGGCTTAGTCCAAGAAGTCTCTTGGATCTATCACGAATTATCTTGATCCCTAGAGTGTATGCTACTTTTCCTAAGTCCTTCATGGATAAGAACTTGTTCAACCAATCCTGGACTAACTACAAGACTATTATGTCATCTCTCATAAGCAATATGTCGTCAACATACACCACTAGGATAACGACCACATTCCCATTAAACCATTTGTAAATACATGGATCACATTCATTCTTAATGAAACCAAGTTCTCTTATAGATTTATAAAATTGAATGTTCCATGAACTAGATGATTAATTTAATATATAAATGGATCTCTGCAACTTGTATACCCTTTTAGCATCACCTGGTTTCACAAAACCTTTTGGTTGTTTCATATAGACATCTTCATTAAGGTTCATGTTAAGGAATATAGTTTTGACATCCATCTACCAAATATTATTAGTCATGTAAAACTGATATGAAAAGTATCATTCTTATGGATTTTAATATGGAAACTGGTGAAAAGGTTTCATCATAGTCAATTCCTTTATGCAGTTTAAAACCTTTTCTTACTAGACTTTCTTTACAGGTACTAACTTGACCTTCCATGTACAGTTTCTTCTTTAATACCCATTTACACTCAATAGGTTTTACATCAATTGGTGCATCAATGAAAACCTAGACTTGGTTCTGATACATGGAATCTATCTCATAATTCATAGCTTCTATCCATCTTATAGCTTCTGAGATTTCAACTAATTCCTTGTAGGATATAGGTTCATCATTGTATAACAATAATGATTTGACATCCTCAATGACAAGGAAACCAAATCTCTATGGTTCCCTTACCTCTCTTATACTCATATGTAGTACTTGTGTTTCAGGAACTACCTCTTCCATTGGGACCTGTGAAACTTGTTCCGGTACCAAATCCTATGTATCTTGAGCATCAAATTCAATCTTTCTCCCACTATCCTTTTTTGAGGATGCACTCCCTCTCAAGAAAGGCTTCCTATCTGGAAACAATCACATTCTTATATGAGGGATTGTATAGGTAGTATCTCTTTATTTCCTAAGGATTCCCTATAAAGATACACTTCATTCCCCGAGGTGCTAGTCTTTTTACTATGAAAGACTTAAAAATGACTCACATCCTCATACACATGTATATGAAAAAGTGAGTTTCTTTCCACTCCATAGCTCAATTTAATCCCATTTTCCACCTTAGTTGGTACTTGGTTTAATTTTTATTCCACATTTTGCAATGCATATCCCCAAAAGGATAATGGAATATCTGCATGAACCATCATCAACATTACCATGTAAAATAAAGTATTGTACCACCTTTCAAAAACACCATTCCACTATTGTGTATAATGTGGATTGAGTTGAGATAGAATCCCAGAGTCCCATTAAATGGTCAATGAACTCTTGGTTAAGATATTCTCTACCTAGACTTGATTAAAGCATATTTATCTTCTTACCATAATGAATCTATACTCCATTATTGAACTCCATGAATTTCTTAAAGGACTCAAACTTATACCTCATTAAGTAGACATATTCATATCTTCTAAATTCATTAGTAAAAGTAATGATGTAATAATATCCCCCTCAATCTTCTACTAGAAATGGTCCACACACATAAGTGTGTAACAATCCTAGAATCTCTATGGCCCTTTCACCTTGTCCACTAAATGGTGGATTAGTCATTATCCTTCAAAAACAAGCATGAAATTTATCAAGTGGGTTTATCTTAGAATACTCTAAATATCTATCTTGACAGAGCTTTGTCAAATGATTCTCGTTTACATGACATAGATGATGATTCCACAATTGAGGGTTGTATGATTCATTTGAAATTGGTTCATTATAAATTTACAATACTTGGTTCCAATAATTTAATACATATAGACTATTATTTAAATGTGGATTACCCTAACTGATGTCATCCTTATAAAAGTGACAACATTTATTTCGGAACTTGAAAATAAATAAATCTGTATCTAAAATTGATATAGAAATTATGTTCTTGGTAACACATGGTAAATAATAAAATTTATGTAAAACCAAAATCATCCCAGTCAACAAATAAAGGTGGTAGTCACCAATGGAAAGAGAAGCCGGCCTCGAACCATTAACATCTTGTAGATCCACATCTCCTCTAGAAATTTTCTGAAATCTACATGGTTTTTAAATTTCATTACATATGTCATCACCACAAGATCTATCTAATACCCAATGTGTAGAGATGGAAAGATTTCACTCGATAAAAAACTCACCTTTGGATTCCCCTTCCCTCTAGGTGCAGTTCCTCTTCTAGTAGCCTGACTTGGCACTTGCAAAGAATACTACCTCATATTCCTTGCCCTGCTTTTGGATATTATTCTTCTTAGTTGGATGGTTCTTGGGAGCTTTTGACTGTTTATAAATATTATGCCTCATTTAATTTTCCTTCTTCTTCCTATCCACCATAAGGACAGTGGGGTTGTCATGCCCAATTTCCTTATCCACTTAGTGAATTAGGGTTAGAAGTTCTGAAAATATCATCTCATTATATCCCATTTTATAATTCATAATAAAACTAGAGAAGTCCTTGGGTAGTGATGATAGTATGAGATATGTACACAAATAATTTGGTAATTCGTTCCCTAAAATGTCCAGACACTCAATGTAGCCAATAAGTTTATCTACATATGGTCCAGCTGGCGCAAAATCTCCAAGATGAGTAGTGAATAAAGAGTTGGAGATGTCAGACCTCTCATGTCTCTCCTTCTCTTGATAGAGATTCTAAAGGTGAGACATCATGCTTTAAGCATCCATTTCCCCATGTTTCTTCAAGAGCTCATTGTTAATGGATGATAGCATGAGGAACTGAACATATGTAACAACATTTAGATGTTTCTCATACATAGATAGTTCTTTATCACTCACCTTATTTCTAGAAATAAATGGTAAAGGCTCTTCTAGTGCATAAAGTTTCCTGTCAAGGTGAAGGGTAACCTGAAAGCCTTATTGCCACTCCTAGAAATTAGTGCTGGTGAGAAGGTTTTCCCTATCAATAATGGATCACAATTATATGTTTGATGTGATTTTCATTTCTATTTATATAAATCAAGATGAACTGATTTTTAGTAAGTTGTCTTGATAAATTTAGATAAATAAATTAACTAATATTTATTATTCTCCCACTATTTTGTCGAAACCCAATATCCATCACCATTGGATTTGGAATATCCTTTTATTGGAAATTCTAGAGGAAATCATCCATATTTCCCTTTTCATTACCCTAACAAGGGTCAGTCAAGAAACTTGAAAGGTTTTAGGTACGCATTCCAAATTCAAACTGCATTAACTCATAACTCCTTGATCTGTTGAGTGGATTCCCCAATCCTAAAATCCTTAATTTTGGATTTCCTCATCCCTTGGCTCTTAGTTACACCAAGTCTTGATAGGGCAGTCAATCCATGATGTAAACTATGTTAGGTCACCCAAAACCTCAAATTATAATTCCCTAATAATTGAAGGCACCCTAACTAGCGTTGGTCAAGCACTTTGAACTATGTTTCGATTCTAACCGAAGTAATGAAAGGCTATAACGACATAATATTTAATTGAGGAATTTTATCATTTATGTGTAAATTACCACTCACCATATTTTCACAAGATTGTTAATATTAAGTGGGATATAATTAAGTGATTAACCATGTATAGATAATATTTATTCATAAGCCTTTTTATTTTAGTTCTATCTTGTATGCTTGCTAGTTCATTAATTATGTGATCGCGTAAAACATTCATAATGAATAAACATAAAATTGATAGAAACAAATAAAGGGTGTGATCATGATATTTACTATTAGTTAGTTTAACTGGTGGTTGATAAACCAATCATGACCTATGGGAGAAAAACCTTTAACCGTTTATGGTTCATGTTTACAGCTTTCCACTTGTCCACATTTTTATCTCCTTGGATTGGTTTCTCCTCTGCTCCTAACATGAACCACCACTACTAGCTTGAGAGATCCAACCATTATATATGGTTTTAACTCACACACAAGTTATGGGTAAATGTGGGTTTACATAAAAGAATCAATGGGCTTGCATGACCTACATATTAATGAGGAGAAGGCACGCATGGCAACAATTTTTAATTTAGTAAATAAATTTATAGGGAACCGATCATATAAAAATGTTTTTTTGAGTTCATGATCATCCACATACATGCAACAAGTTACACATTTAATAAAACTAGAATTCAATTATTTAATAATTCATAGTAAGATAAATTATATTCAAAATGATTAATTATCATTTATAAATAATCAATCATTTTTATCTTAATATTTTTTTGAATTTCTTTGAGATTATCATCCATAACCTTGTACATAACTTGTAACTTTGAGCTACCCTAGTGAATACACATCCAAAACTACCCATAATTTATTTATAATTGTATTCACTTTATTCTTTGGGACATGTAGCATGCACGCATAATTGTAATTGTAATACATCTCATACATGACATATAGATATTTTAAAATTATGCAGATGTTAATTAAACATTTATATATATATATGTATATATCAAACATTTATCACATGTTGTGTCCCAAATTTACATCCACACGAAGGAACATGTATGAAGTATTTACATAATATAATAATAAATTTTTAAATCTTTGTAATCTAGAATCGGTACATGGTGTGTAGATCTGATTACACTGTGTGTAACCTAGTCACCGTTCATCCAAAGTACACACCTGGGGAAATGACATGTGAGGTGTAATTTGGAAATCTTCGGAGTACACGATGTGTCTAGTGAGCCACACGCTGTGTAGACTCCATGTTATATGGTCACGAGTCGGGAAAGCCATGTATGGGATACATAACTTGACCCTGACTTGAATGGACTACACACTGTGTCCAGCGGGCCACACATAGTCCAGTTGGATTTGCACCAATCTATCCTAGTCAACATGCAATGTAAGAATTAATTACACTGCATGTCACTAATTCACATAGATTGAGTAATTTTCAAATTACTCTGAGCTTGTATGAACACAACCACACGGTGTGTAATCCGGATTACACAATTTGTGTGGAAAATTACATGGCGTGTAATTCCAAATACACAGTGTGTACTGTCATGTTACCTGAACATAATCATTAAATCCTCCTGATGATATCCTAGATCTAATTTTAATCATAAAATTATAAAATTTTGTTAAATCTATGTGAAAATATAAGGGGTAATAGATATTGAAATTCATATTACAAGAAATATTATAAATTAATTGAAAAAATAAATTATTGAAGCATAAAACATTAATGAATTATTTAATAAATTATAAACAAAAATATGACCCCAATGATAGCACTTGTACATTTTAAGCGTAGAGGAAGTGTAATATGGGACCATATCCAACATTTCAAATTTCCATGATCGATGACTAATCTAAGATCAATAAAATGATAAACTCCAGTATCCACAAAATTGAATCAAATAGAAAAGACAAAGGAAAGAACCTGGAACTGAAAAGATAGGACCAACATATTTTGTTTATAATTAATTTAATTAAATTAACGAATTATCTCCAAGGAGATTCTTTCTTCATTGATGCATTCGACCACAGATCCAACGTTCGGCTTCATTGCATTGTAGAATCCAAGGATAAGATTCCTCTAGTGGTGATCCTCTCGTGATCCATGTATCTTCGGATGTCGCCGAAGGAATCTCTGGGTGCTAGTGCGGAATATCCTTACAATTGTGATGTACACCTTTGATCGCCTTCAGAATCTCTTCCAAAGAATTCTCCTAGATCTGGTGGAGGAGGACCTCTCTTATTCTTGAGAGAGTTATTAGAGAGGGAAGAGTTCTATAGGCTCAAGATCTTCTCTTCAAGGATGTTGTACACACAACCATTGGTTAGTCAGTGGAAAGACGCCTTCGATAATTAAATAATAATAACATAATGTGGGATTTAATTCACTAGGTAATAATAAATAATTAGTACAACTACCATTACTTATTTTATTACTCCATGTGAAATTCCCTTATCAAATAATAATAGAAATGCTATTATTTTCATGACATGTGCTTGACTTTCACGTTATATTTATATATTATTTAATGAAAAAATATTTAATATTATTGAACAAAATAATATTTCATATTATTTCTCACTGGACCCATAAATTGTTTTTCCAAACCTCTTAAATATTTATCGGGCCTTAAATAATGATTATTTTTGTATTAAATAAATATAACTTCGTTATTCACTGATAAATAAATATTCTATCTGCATTATATTATCTCAAATAACTAGAGACGAAAAAATGAGATCACGCATACTTGAATAATTATTAAACCACAACCCATAATAATATTTATTCATCTTGTTAAATAATAAATTATTTAACTAAGATACTAGATACACTTAGTGTGTGACACTCTAGGACAATTTCTCATTACAATTAGGTGTACTTGCCTAAAGTCTAAGATTACTGTCTAGAAATGGGTCAAGGCACCCAGGAGAAAGAATTTGATGTTCCAACTACATGTCACCTCATACGAATGTTTACTATCTAATATAATCCCTTTTTCCTAATATCTTCAATCAAGTGGGTTTCATGCAAGTGTCATCAATCTATGTTCTTGATTTATCATTCTTTGGATTCATAAAATTGAACTTGCCTAGAGAACACCATGGACATGGATTTAGTTAGGCTATATCATTTCTATCAAATGAACTGAGATATCCACTTCTTTAGAAGTGTAAAATCATTTCTCACATTATTCATTGAAGCAGTATTACGTGTGACTCACCCAACATATCCTACCTCGCCACGGACATATGTCTTCATGGTTTTCATCAGTACATATAAGAGTGTAATTCATAATACCCATTAATAATAATGTTAAAGTCTAATGTCCAATACACACATCTATTTATTTGAACATCCAATGACACTTATGAATGTGGATTTCCTATTAGAGGGTATTTTTCTCATAATATCCTCTGGGATATTACTAAGGGCTCACACCATGATAAGGTTCATAAAAGTATCATGAGTCCCCACCCCTGATAGCCAGAATCATTTGTGTCCCTTCAAATGATATTATTCGGCCATAGAACATATATTCAAGAATAGTGTCATGATACTTCTAGGTTCTCAACATATTAGGGATCCACTATAACCTTTCAGTGTGACATCTATTCTTAGGAAATTAGAAAATACTATGTCACACATAATGACAATCATAATATGATAAGGGGTTTATTAATATTCATCCAATGAATACATGTTTATCAAAAAGTACAAAGTAGTTGGTTTCTATGGAACCAACTCCTACACCAATCACGTGAGGTGTGTTTGGAGGTAGTGGCTTGTGCATGGTTGGCACACAGTTTTCCTAACCACGGACCATAGAAAATTTGATCTGAAAATTGAGTATCTAATATAATATACCAATTAAAATAATTCCAATAAAAGGCCATAATACAAATTACTCTTACTCCCATGCTCTTGGAGACAATTACTTTTGATCTGGGAGTGATTCCAAGTTGAATACAAGTGCATTGGAGACCCAGATTCATTGGTAAGTGCTTGTTTTTTCATTTTCCTTAGATATATTATCTTTTCCTCTTTTGGAATCATGGATATTGTTTATTTGGGACATATAATTATTTTTTGATTTCAATATTTAAGTGATATGATTGTTTTGATTGAAGGGAATGAGATCTAAGTTGTAATCTTGAATATTTAATTCGATTTGTTAAATTTTTTGTTTTTTTCTTCATTTTTACCTATGCTTGATTTGTAGGTGGATTCTATTTCAAATTATATTGATTATAACTTAAGGTCTTGATTTGAAATTGATTTAATTTATTTTGAAAATCATGGCGTGATTTTATAGAATTTTCATTTTAATTATGTTTTTAAAAATCATGGGACTTGGATGGATTTTGGGAAAAGTCCTTGTTTATAATTTTAAAATGGTTATTTTAAAATTATGGATAGTTGATGAAAGTGAATTATTTTTTACAATTATTTTATTGAAATGGGTTGATATGATTTGGTAATAATAGTTGGGCATGAGTTGAATGGGATGGATAATGGTCATGAAGTACCACCATCAAAGGGATAAGGTATGGATGGGAAGTTCACCCATCAATGGTAACACCAAGATTGTGTGTGTTTTTGTGTATAGGATATGCATGGAAATGGAAATTTTTATTCCAAATAATAATTTTAAAAATGGTTAAAAACATGGTTTATGTTCCCTGAAAAAAAAATTATGTTATTTGTTGATGTTTTCCTATAAAAAGGGTTTTGAAGGCTTGTTTGATTATTTTCATTGAAAATCAATTTTGGTTTGATATAAATTGCTATAAATTATTTTTAAACTATTTTATATGAATTTTATAACATGTTCAATCCTAGTGGTGTGAGTTTGTAATTCATTAGGTAATCCGATTTAGTTTTATAATCTCCCATTTCATGGGAACTATGGTGTGATTGCAGATGTTATATATCAAAAAACATGTAAAGGAAAGGTATCCCAATTATTTAGTTATGATTATTGATACCATAGGTAGGGTATGTGGATTTGGATATTGGATCAAATTCGGAGTTTTTGTTGGTGTCATTGGTGTATTTTGTTTTTTTACCATTTGGTATCATTGGTCATGTCACATTGATTCTGATTGTACTCTAATATTGTCTTTTGGTTTAGTCTTGTATTGTATTGAATTTGAGTACTCATTCATTATTAAGATGTTTGGTTGGTATTCTTATCATTGGTTTGGTTATTTCAACTTAAAATGGAAAATTATTACCAACTATTTACGAGGACCTTGAAATTTATTAGAAGCCTTTGGTGTCTTGGGGGAGTCATTTAAATCCTAATATCCCCCATCACTTCTAAATCCAACTAGGAAGGGTTGGATGTTACAACGTAACAGTCACTTTAATTCCATTTGATGTTTCAAATTATTTCTTCTCTTACATTTTCATATTGAAACTTAATCTTGTTTATACTATGTTTATTCAGAAAAATATCCCAAAAATCAACAAATATTAATATCTAAAAAAACTGAAAAATATTACATCCTACATCTATTTATCATTTTTCTTCATCTTCTATCTTTGCCTTCCCACATTGTAATCCTGAATCCATTTTTTATTTTATCTTTGTATTCTAGTTTAGGATTTACACACTCTAAAGAGACTATATATTTGTTTTAATTTGGTAATAAGTATATAGGAAGCATGTTGAGTGATAAAAGGAAAGAGAGTTACATTTTGTAAACAAAATTTAGTGAAACATAAATGAACATAATATTTTTGAATGTAAACACATGAGGGATTGTGTGAGGTCCATATTTATTTTGTTTAAATTTTCATACAAGATTCATAAATGGTGGAGGAATGTAACACCAATGATTTGGAAATTATGTTGTTCATGGGGGTTGTACAAGAACAATTCTAATGGTTGAATGTGAGGATGTATGAATTCCAATCCCTTTCCAATTACAGAGAACCACCAAGGAGGAGGGTCACTGAAGAAGAGGAGGAGTTATCGGATTTTTATGAGTCACCAATTCGAAGAAAGAAACCACCTTGAAGGAAAGAAAATGATCATGGATGATTAAAGTAGAGTACCCAGTCATTTCAAGTTAATAGTTACCTTGAAATGTACTTGTAATGGGAACAAAAGGTAGATCATGTTTTTAGTTTTTAGAACTATTCAGAGTAAAATAAGGTGGAGTTGGTGGCTCTGGAATTCTACGACTATGAAAGTATTTGGTGGGACCAAGTACAGGTGAGTTGATGATAAAGTAGATAAAGACATATCCAAACTTTGTAGGAGATGAAAATGGTAATGCGTAATAGGTTTCTTTTTATACATTATTATCATGATTTGTTCCTCAAGTTGCTTGGTTTGACATAATGAGGTATGAGTATTGAGGAACATCATAAAGAGATGGGAATCATCCAGATTCAGGCCAATATTTATGAGAAATGAGAGGCCACCATGGCTAGGTTTTTGAACAGACTCAACCATGACATTCAAGACATAGTGGACATGCACCACTATTTGGATATGTAGGATATTATTCACATAGCTACTCAAGTGGAGAGGAATGAAAAGAAAATAAGTATGTTCCTTACATATTATGGTAAGGATTATAAATCTTCTTCAATTTTAAGGATTCTAGACCATAAGAACATTTAAGGGAATACAAAATAGATTCAAATGATGTGAGTAAAACAGAACAATTATTTATAGAATCAAAAGGTAAAACGGAGGGTAAGGTTATTTCCAAATCCTGCGATATGATATAAATCTTAATTATTTCAGCATTTTTAATCACAATTCCCAAATAAAATGACCATTATTATTTTATATAATGGAGATAATCTTAGTTCTAGCTTAAGAGAAGATGAAATTCCACCACTTGAGTAGTGTTCATATGTGAAAATAGAGGGGGCCATATATAGAGAAATAATTATGGCAAGGTGTGATTTGAGTGATCAACCCAAAGGAGAACATGGTTAAGAGAAAATAGAGCACATTTTTTATACTTGATACCTTATAAAAAATAAGGTATATAGTATGATCAATGATGGGGGTAGTTACCCAAACGTAGAAAGTAGTTTGATGGTTCATAAATTGGGTTTAGCTATGACCATGAATCATTGAACTTATATATAGTAATGGTTAAATAATAGTGTGAATGTTAAAGTGACTAATAAAGTGCATGTTCCATTTTCCATTGGGTAGTATGAAGACAAGGTGATATGTCATGTAATTCTCAGGTATGGCAGTCATATCTTGTTAAGAAGGCCTTGGAAATTTGATAAGAGGGTAACACATGATGGTTACACCGACCCCAATTCTTTTGAGTACAATGAGAGGACTTTTATACTTATTCCCTTGAGTCTATTGCAAGCTTATCAAGACCAAGTGAGTATTGAGAGATATTACGAAAATAGATAAAAATAAAATAGATAATAACAATACAGATAATTGAAAAATCAAGAGTGAAAAATGAGGGATGAGTGACATCAAAAGAAATGAGGGAAATAAAATACTTAACAACAATATTAAAAATAAGAGTGAAAACAAAAGTGATGAGGGAAAAGATAGTTATTTTATAAAAAGTGATAAAAAGAGAGATTTAGAGGGGAAGAAACTCTCATTAATCTATGAAATGGATATTTTTTTACCACTACCTCTCTTAATCCATCAATTCATTCTTCTGTTGTTTATTTATTACTAACTGATTGATCAAGGGTGTTTTGGAAATGAAATACATTTTATCTAGATGGTTTGGTATAAAAAAACCTACAAAAATAGAGGTTCCGTGAGAAATTAAAATCAAAAAATATTCCATACCGAGATGGACCTTTTCATATCATAGATAATATGAATGATAATCCCTATAAGATTGAGTTACCCAAAAGTCTTGTAGATGTTAGTGTTGCCTTAAATGTTGTTTATCCTTTCCCTTTTGAATTTTATTATTCAAGGATGAATACTTTTGAGGAGGGAGGGGATAATAAGGATTTTGATCATATGTGAATTGAGTTTTTGAAGGTAGATATGATGATGAGGGAAGAGTGGGAATGATTTCACAAGACCTGTTGTGAGGAGTTGGTGGCCCAATGATAAAGAAGCATACCATGAGATTGATGGATTCCTTAAAAGGGTTAATCATATAATTCAAATGGGATGCCTAATACCATTGATTTGGGAATGAAACAAGGCATATATTTACATTAATTAAGGACCAAACGTGATTTTAAGGACCCATATTATGGTGTGATAGGAATTCCGAGTCCACCCCCATGGAATATTAAATTTAAAAAGTGGTGGGATAATTGTCTTTACATTTCAAAAGGGTGTTCTACTTGTCCTTTAATGTCATGGGAAAGTTCCAAAATAGAAAAAGCATCATTAAGAACTTTTTCTTATAGAAACTATGTCTTATACTTTTGAATCACACTTGGGCTATAAATATTCACCCCTTGTACTCTTTGAACATCATGAATGAATTTAATGTTATTATAATTATTTTTATTGCAACCATTGTGTTCTTGATTAATTATTGACTTATTAAAGGATTGTTCATACTTTGGGATGTCTTGTGGCTAGTGTTCTTAAAGAAAAATTCTATTTTAGGTTTACCATGACCAACTCTCTTCTTTCATTCTTATTTCAACCTTTTATATGCCATTTCATTTTTTCTTGTGGTGACCCGGGTTCTCAACATGTGAAATTTGAAAAAGGTTCCTAGGACACATCCAAGCAGGTCTTGGATCGTGTATCATTTTTAGGACTTTTAGTGTTTTTTACATTTTTAGGTATTTTTTTATAATTTGATAATTGTTATGGTTTTTAGGGATTTTGATAGTTTTTAGGGTTTTTTGGTTTTTTTTTGGTTTTGGGGGTTTTTGGTTTTTCGAGTTTTAAGGGGTTTAAAGTTTGTTATAGTTTTTAATGTTTTTCGGAGTATAAATATTTTTTTAGAGTTTTAGTGGTCTTTAGGGTTTTATGGAGTTTTAATGTTTTAGTGGGGTTTCATTGTTTCTAGTATTTCTAGTATTATTTCGGGGTTTTTTGGTTTTTTATCATTTTCTTGATTTTTGGGGTTTTAACTGATTTTAGGTTTTTATGGTTTTTTCAGGTGGTTTTAGGGGGTTTTAAATGTTTTGAGGATTTTGTAGTGATTTTTTAGGATTTTAATGGGTTTTAGGGATTTTAGGGATTTTAAGGGGTTTTAGTGTAATTTAGTGGTTTTAGGGTTTTGTGATTTTTTGGGATTTTATGGTTTTATTTGATTTTTTTGGAGTTTTAAGGGGTTTTATAGTATTTTAACATTTTTAATGGTTTAAAGGTTATTTTGATTTTTAGTGGTTTTTAGGGGTTTATGCGTTTTAGGATTTTTTAAGGTTTTTATGGTCTTTAGGGTTTTATGGGTTTTAGAAATATTTAGGTGTTCTTGAAGTTTTTAGTGTTTTTAGGTTTTAAGGTATTCTTAGGGATTTTAGGTTTTTTAAATATTTTACAGTTTTAGGGATTTTTAGGGTTTTTAGGAATTTTGAGGTATTTTACATTTAATTTGGTTTTTAGGGTTTTTTGTTTTTTTGGGGTTTTAAGGTTTTTTGAGTTTTTAGGGATTATATTGTTTTTAGAGTTTTTTAATATATTAAGGGGTCTAATGGATTTTTAGAGTTTTTAGTAGTTTTATGTATTTTATAGAGTTTTATTCTTTTTATGGTTTTAGGGGTTTTTAGTTTTTATTGGTTTTTTGGGTATTTTATTCCTTTTAGCATTTTTTATTAGAGATTTTATGAGTTTATAGGGTTTTAAAAAAATTATGGGTTTCCAAGGTTTAGGGGTTTATTTATTTATTTATTTGTAATTTTTAGGATGATTATGTTTTTTTGGTTTTTTACAGATTTTAAGGGTTTTTTGAGTTTTTAGAATTTTTAGATATTTTAGGGGATTTATGTGTTTTTATGTATTTAAGGTAATCTTATGATTTTTAAGGATTTTAGGGGGGTTTTTTGTTTTAGGTATTGTTAGGGTATTTTTAGGGTTTCAGGTTATTTAGGGTTTTAATTTTTCTAGTTTTTAGGGTTTTAATGGTTTTTTAGAGTTTTAAACATTTTTTGGCGTTTAAAGGGTTTTTGGAGTTTTTAGTAGGTTTTTATGGTTTTATGAGTTTTAGGGGTTTTAATGATTTTAGGGTGGTTTGTGGTTTATATGATTTATAGGGTTTTAAGGGGTTTTAAAGTTTTTAGCATTTTTTTGGATTTTTAATGGTTTTATGTTTTTCGGTATTATTAAAGATCTGTTAGTTATTTTTAGGGTTTTTAGGTTATTTTTATATTTTAGGTATTTTGAGGGAATTTTTCAAATTTTTATTGATTTTAGGGTTTTAGGGAAGTTGAGGGGTTTTAGGTTTCTTTATGTTTTTAGTGTTTCATTTGGGTTTTCTGGTTTTTTGCAGTTTTTTTTGATTTACTTGGGTTTATGGTTTTTAAAGGTATTCTAATTTTATTAGGAGTTTAATGGGTTTTTAGAGTTTTTAGTGGCTTTTAGGGGTTTTAGTGGGTTTTAGAGTTTTTATGGGTTTTTAGGGGTTTTTAGGTTTTTAACGTATTCTTAGGGGTTTTGAGTATTTTAGGGTTTTTATGTATTTTTTGGGATCTTTAGGGGTTTTTAGGATTTTAATTGGATTTTAGTGTTTTTAAGTGTTTTGAGTGCTTTTAGGAATTTTAGGGTTTTTATTTGTTTTTTGGGGTTTTAGGTTTTTTGAGTTTTTTAAAAATTTTGGGGTTTTTTCCGTTTTAAGGATTTAAAAGGGTTTTTAGAGTTTTATTAGTTTGTAGGATTTTTATAGTTTTTAGGGTTTCTTATGGGTTTTAGTGGATTTAATATTTTTAGTTTTTTCTGGTTTTTGGTTTTTTAGGGAGTTTAACTATTTTTAGGTTTTTATGTTTTTCTTAGGGTGCTTTCTTGGTTTTTTTGATTTTTTACATTTTTATATATTATTAGGGTTTTTTAGGATTTTTATTGTTTCTAGGGTTATTGTTGTTTTTTTGGGATTTTGAGGTTTTTTATTATTTTTAGTGTTTTTAGGGATATTTTATGGTTTTTTGGATTTTTTTAGTTTCAAAGGTTTTATGGTTTTTTTATATTTTTTAGGATTTTTAGTGGGTTATTGGGTTTTTAGAGTTATTATTAGTTTTTAGGTTTTTATAGGTTTTTAGGGTTTTATAAGTTTTCTAGGGACCTTTTGGTATTTAGTGTTTTTTGGGATTTAGGGTTTTATTTGTTTTTAGGGGTTATATTACTTTTTAGGTGTTTAATGGTTTTAATCATTTTTAGTTTTATAGGATTTTTCTTGGGTTTTTATGTTTTAGGGATTTTATGGAATTTTTTAGGTTTTTTATGGGTTTTAGAATTTTTCGGGATTTTGACCTTTTTTGGGGTATTATGGGGTTTTAGGGTTTTAATGATTTTTTTGGGTTTTTAAGGGGTTTCTTTGAGTTTTTTAGGATTCTTAAGTGTTTATATATTTTTTAAACATTTATAGATTTTTAAAGGATTTTATAGTGTTTTTGGTATTAGGGTGTTTAAGGGTTTTTAGGGGTTTTCATGGTTTTAACGTTTTTTTTATGTTTTTAGGGGTTTTAAGGGATTTTAGGTTTTTATTGTTTTCTTATGGGTTTTCGTTGTTTTTAGGGATTTTTATGTTATTAGAGATTTTTAGGGGTTTTTATTATTTATATGTGTTTTTAGGGTTTTAGTTATTTTGAAGTTTTTTAGCATTTCTTATGGGTTTTAGTGGGTTTTATGTTTTTTAATATTTTTTGGTTTTTTTGAGAATTTTGGTGTTTAATGAGATTTTAATGATTTTTAACCCATTTAGGGGTTTAAAGTTTTTTTTATAT
Organism: Viscum album; assembly: GCA_963277665.1. Taxonomy (NCBI): domain Eukaryota; kingdom Viridiplantae; phylum Streptophyta; class Magnoliopsida; order Santalales; family Viscaceae; genus Viscum; species Viscum album. The sequence goes on along the minus strand of OY728157.1, from coordinate 230,225,039 downwards.
TTTTTATTGGTTTTTTGAGTTTTTATTTTTTTAGAGTTAATATAGTTTTTATCTATTTTATGGTTTTTATGGTTTTAAGGGGTTTTATGGGTTTTATTGTTCTTTTTGTTTTTGGTGGTTTTATGTATTTTTACGTTTTTAAGGGCTTCTTAGGTTTTTTCAGTGTTTTATGGTTTTTAAAATTATAGGTATTTTACGTTTTTTTGGTATTTTTATGTTTTTTTAAGTGTTTAAGTGTTTTATATAGTTTTTAGTGTCTTTATGGGATTTTAGGAATTTTTATGGGTATTAGGGGTTTTTATGGTTCATAGGGGTTTTTAGGGTTTTTATGGTTTATAGGGGGTATTTAGGGTATTTAGGGGTTTTATGTGTTTTAGTTTTTTAAGGTTTTCTTATTGGTTTGCTAGGTTTTTATTTTTATAGGGATTTTTTTGATAAGTTTTAGGATTTTCATGGTTTTTAGGGGTTTTAGGGATTTTGAGGGGTTTTGGAGTTTTTAGGGTTTTTTAAATTGTTATGGTTTTTAGTGTTTTATGTTTTTAAGGTTTTATTAGGGATTTTTAGGGTTTTTAGTGTTTTTTACATTTTAAACGATTTTCACGGATTTTCTACAATTATTATGGTATTAGGGGTTCTTGGAATTTTGAGGGATTTTTGGGTTTTAGGGTATTTATGGTTTTCTGGGTTTTAGGGTTTTATTTAGTTTTTTAGGGGATTTCATATTTTTAAAAAATTTACGGGTTTAAAGGGTTTTTAGAGGTTTTTGTGTTTTTGGGTTTGCTATATTTTTTACGAGTTTTGGGGTTTTATGGTATTTAGGGATTTTTACCATTTTTTTTTGTTTTAGGTGTTTTTTGTGTTTTTTGTTTTTATGGTTTTCTTATGGGTTTTCAAGGATTTGAGGGATTTTATTGGATTTTTTAATATTATGTTGTTTTTTTTTATTTTTATATATTTTGAGGGGTGTTATTAATTTTATGGGTTTTCTGTTTTTTTCTTTGGGGTTTGAGGATTTTTTTAGTTTTTTGGGGTTTTAATTATTTTTATAGTTTTTTGAGATGTTTAAGATTTTAAAGGGTTTTTAGTGTTTTAGTGGTTTTTATTTTTTTTTGGGTTTTTTACTTTTAAGGTTTTTGGTGTCTTTTGTGGTTTTAAGGGGTTTTTATAGTTTTTATGGTCTTTTAGGGTTTTCTGCATTTTTTTCTTTTTAGTATTTTTAAGTGTTTTTAGGATTGTAAGGTTTTTCTAAGGGTTCATGGGTTTTTACATTTTTTTGGATTTTTAGGGATTTTATAGGGTTTTTAGGGTTTTTGTGGATTTCTAGGATATTAATGGTTTTTAGGTTTTCATGATAATTTGATTTTTTTGGTTTTTTTGTGTTTTTATGGGATTTATATTTATTTATGTTTTTATGGGTTTAATATTTTTTTTATTTTTTAGTGCGGTTTTGGGATGTTTTGGGGTTTTATGCATTTCTATGTTTTTAGGGTTTTTTTAGGGTTAGAAAAGTATTTAGGTTTTTTAGGGTTTTAAGTTTTTTTAGTTTCTACGGTTTTTTGGGGTTTTATAGGGTTTTTGGGGTTTCTTGTGTTTTTTGTGATTTATAGGGAATATTTATGATTTTTATTGCTTTTATGTTTTTTAGGGATTTTTAGGGGGTTTAGGGCGTCTTAGGGGTTTTTTCTGGTTTTTATTGTTTTTGGGGTTTTAAGGGTTTTTTGAGTTTTTTAATGATTTCATGGATTTTTAGGGTTTTTTAATATTTGAAGTGGTTTAATTTTTTTAGATTTTTTATTTTTTTAGGATTTTATGCGGTTTTATGAGGTTTTATGGTTTGTATGGTCTTTTAGGGTTTTTAGTGTTTTTAGGGTTCTTAGGGTTTTCTGTTTTTTTAGGTTTTTAAGGTTTTCATAAGGGTTTTTAGGCTTTTTTATGTTTTTTGTATTTTTAGGATTTTAATTTTTATTGGGGTTTTAGGAATTTTCAGGGTTTTTGGGTTTTTGGGTTTTGGGTGGTTTTTAGAATTTTTTTTGTTTTTATAGGCGCTAAAGGTTTTTTTAATGTTTTTAACCATTTTTATGCGTTTAATGTATTTTTAGAGTTTTTTGTGGATTTTTAGGGGTTTTATGGGTTTTTAAGGTTTTTTGGTTTTTTGGAGCCTTTATGGATTTTAGGATTTATTGGTTTTTAGGGGTTATTACGGTTTTTATTGTTTTTATAATTTTTAGGGGTTTTTAGTATTTTTGTATTTTTATGGTTTTCTTAGGGTTTTCTAGGGTTTTTTTGCCTTCTAAAGTTTTTAGGAAGTTTTAGGGGTTTTTTGATTATTTTTTATTATTTTTAATGTTTTCAGGGATTTTGATGGTTTTTACGGTGTTTTAAGGGCTGATGTTTTTTTGGGATTTTAGAGTTTTTTTAGTTTTTTAGGTTCTTAATGTTATTTTAGATTTTTTGAGATTTTTATTTGTTTTAAGGGTTTTCATGATTTTAGAGTTTTTTTTGTTTTTAGGGGTTTAAAGGGGTTTTATATATTTTTAATGGTTTTAATGTTTCTTAGGGGTTATAAGGTTTAAAGGGTTTTACAAATTTAGGTTTTTAATAATTTTTTATGTTTTTTAGGGTTTTAGTAATATTAAGTGTTTTAATGTTTCAATATTTTCTTAGGGATTTTTGGGAATTTTTACATTATAGTAATTTTTAGATATTTTTTAGGAATTTTAAAGAATTTTAGGGGTTTTAGGTATGTTGAGGTTTTTTTTTTGTTTTTTGGTTTTTAGGGTTTTTAGGATTTTTGTTGTTTTTTTTGTTTTTTTGTTTTTTTTGAATTTTTAAATGATTTTATGTTTTAAAGGGTTTTTAGAGTTTTTAGTTGGTTTTAGATTATTTATCTTTTTTTAGGGTTTTAAGGTATTTTATGGGTTTCATGGATTTTTAGGGGTTTAGGGTCTTTTATTGTTTTTTCGAGTTTTTAGCCATTTTTATGCTTTTTAGGGTTTTTAGGTATTTTTAGGTTTTTAATAATTTCTTAAGGTGTTTGAAGGTTTTTATGGTTTTTACATTTTTAGAGATTTTTTTAGAATTGTTTAGAATTTTAGGGCTTTTAAGGGTTTTAGGGAATTTTTGGTTTTTAATGGGTTTTACTATTTTTCGGGTTTTAGCATCTTTTTTATTAGGGGTTTTATGTGTTCATAGGTTTTTAATGATTTATTAAAGTTTTCTATGTATTTAGGTTTTTTAGGGATTTTTAGGATTTTTCTGGATTTTTATGATTTTTAGGGATTTTTGTGATATTGAAGGGTTTTTGGTTTTTTTGGTAATTAGGATTTTTATGGTTTTTTAAAGATCTTAACATTTTTAGGGGTTTGAAGGGTTTTTAGTGTTTTAGTGGGTTTTTAGGATAATTATGTGTTTTTAGGGTTTTCTAAGATTTTTAGGGGTTTCATGGTTTTTAAGGTCTTTAAAGTTTTTAGGTTTTTTAGGTTTTTTATGTTTTTAGGTATTTTTAGGAGTTTTTAGGTTTTTAATTTATTCTTTAGGGTTTTTCATGGTTTTTAGTTCTTTTCATGTTTTTAGGAATTTTATCATTTTTTTAGGATTTTTATGGTTTTTAGGAATTTTTAGGGATTTAGGGTTTTTAGGGGTTTCCGAGGTTTCTGAGGTTTTAGAGATCTTATGATTCTATTGGGTTTGCAGTGTTATTTTAGTTTTTTTAGTGGTTTTATGTTTTTAGAGTTTTCTAAAAAAATTTAAGGTTTTAGGGGTTTTAGAATTTTTAGGTTTTTAAGGGTTTTTAGTGTTTTTATGTTTGAAAGGTTTTCTTTAAAGATTTCAGGTTTTTTAGGGGTTTTCATGTTTTTAATATTTTTGGGGATTTTTAGAATTTTTATAGTATTATAGGGTTTCTTAGGATTTTGAGGGTTTTCTAGAGTTTTAGAGTATTTATGTTATTTGGGGATTTAATTGGTTTTTATATATTTTTAAGGGGTTTAAGTTTTTTTTTATATTTTTTTTATCAATTTTAAGGGTTTAAATGGATTTTAAAATCATTAGTGGGTTTTAATGTTTTTATGAGGTTTTAGGGTTTTTATGGTTTTTAGAAGTTTTATGCTTTTTAGGGGTTTTAGGGTCTTTAAGGGTTTTTAATTTTTTTAGGTTTTTATGATTTTTATAGTTTCGTAGGGTTTTAGGTGGTTTTTACATTTTTTGGTATCTTTAAGGTTATTTAGGATTTCAATAGTCGAAAAACTATTTATAACATAGTACTTTTGACATCTATTTTTTAGAACCAACGTGAAAATATAGGAATATGGAATTTTAATGTAATTTTTTGATTAACTAACATTGAAAATACAGTTTTCACATCACTTATATAAAAAAATATGAAAAATTCATATCTTTCACTCATTAACATTGGTTTTATAATAAAAATTATGTGAACAAAGGGTATTTTTTATGTCAGTTAATTGATAATCGATGTAAAAAATATTTTAAAAAATTTACAAGTGAACATAGGGTTCAATTTACTGTCTTCCATTGTCACGATGCATGTCTTGTTTTTCTCTCATTGAAGCCCTAAGTATCTAATTTCTTCGATCTAATTGTCCAATCTCACATTATGATATTAATCAACCCTCGGGTTTCATCAGCCTCATGTTACACATCAAATATAGATCTGAATTAAGCCTCAAAAAGTATCATTTTTCTCTTTTCAGTCGTTATTTAGCATGGAATCTCTAACCGGTGATTTCCTGATCAGGTGGAATTCATTCTCGCATTACCATCTTCATAAAGTCAGGTTTTTTCATTTTCATTGTTGTGTGTTTGATTCTAGATTTTCGCATCTCCAACAATCTCCCCTAAACGTTTGAATATATTTTATAATGTGTTTAGAAGTTGTTCCTAAATTTATTTCTAGTATGAATTAGTTGTTCTCATTCAATATATTTTTCCATTTGATTACTTTAAAATTAATTTATTCAATTTTTTATGCTAAGGAGATTGTAATGTTTTTCATTGCATATTATTATTGGTGTTATGTTAGGGTATGAATACCATATTATTAATGTTGTTTTTTAAACAATGTTATATGATATAAATTATTTGATGAAATTATTGAACACAATAAAATAAATAACTAGTAAACTATTTTTGGAGGATGTCATGTGACACCTGCATATGATATGCATGATCTAATAGAATATTTAGACCGATCTCAACCGTCCTCCATATGTGTTATATAGGAATTTCAAATGATGTTCAATCAGGTGTAATTTTTTTCTAGCTTATCTATCCTGGAAAACCAATTTACTGTCAGTAAAACTGCCCCTTTAGAATTAAATTCAAGGTTTTAATTCTATAGAAATAGAGTAACTTATCTATTACCAATAATGAAAACATGATATTTGATCAAGTGTTATAAATGATCTAGGATCTCAATATTGGTTTAGAATGGGATTTTTCTATAGTTGAATACTTATTTAACTCAGGTAATTGATTAAAATATAATTTTATATCATTTTCATTGCATACCCTCCTAGGCTATAAGTTTTTCTGGATCTGTGGCTTGTGACTATGAGTCAAAGGGTCTCTTATGAGTGAAACATGTTGGGTGGGATGGTTTAAAGCCTTATAAATTTAATTGAAAATCAATCAGAGAATGAAATAAACTGAAAATTATGCACGATAATATAACAAGCATCATTTTTTCTCAACCATGGCTAGGATCTAATTGTATATCTGGAACAGGTATCACAAGCCTCAATTTAAACACGCTCTACACATACAGTATGCATACAATTGTTTTGAAGTACTTACAGTTGTATAAATACAATATGAATAATTATTCATAGTTTAATGATATATGCCAATATCATACTTTTACTATATGAAATAATATCTAGTCATACTTTTATAGTAGGAAATATCATTATGAATTTTAAAATTGTTTCAATTACAACGTATGTTTCAATTCCACCTATTGTAGAATTTTGTGTATACTATATTCCATTTATAAAATACAGTTGTGTACATTAATGTGCATGGTCATGTGCTTCAATGGTATACTGGGGAATTGCAGATGGGTTGAATGGGTGATGGGACTACTTTTTAAATTTTCATACCAACCGAGTACCCAATTAAAGAATACTATATACCCTATTAGGTCCAATGAGGTAATTTTTAATGTGAAATTTTTTTAATCTAAGACTCAATTTATAATTTGAATATATTTTTAATTTTAAAAATAGAATATTTTTTTTATAAATAATTAACTATGAATTAGTTTTTATCATTCCATATATTTTTTATAGATATTTTTTGTGGATATCATTTTCCATGTTTTTTAGTAATTTCATATACTTATATTCATTTATTTTTACTTCAAAAAATTTTGAAAATATTCTATTTTGTAATTCCTTTTTCATGAATGAATTTTCTCGCCAAAATTTTATATTTTTTTTTTAATTTTTCTATTCATGGTTTTCAATATTTTTCTATGTCATTTCTAATGTAAAAATTTTATAAATTACTCTATCTATTTTTTGATATTTATTTTTTATATATTTTATAGATAATAATAAATGAAGTTAGATTAATTCACTGTGAACTGGTGATGACTATGAAGAAGGTGTCGATGGTTTATTGGATTTTTCTAAATGAAATGTTCCAAACAAAAACATATTTTCTATACATATATGAAATGTTCAAATTTGAAGAAGTTGGAATGAAGAAAGATCAAATATAATTTAATTTTTTATGTTTTTATTTCGAGTTACAGCCCTTGGATTTGGCATGGTTAAACTGGGTAAAATTTCACATATATTGGTGATGGTTATTTGAAAGATGATAAATTTTATCAACATGATGAAATGATTCATGTTATTGAAGTAGAAGAAATTGAGAAACAAAAAAATTGAGCATTTATATGGTGATTCTAAGAAAACATTGTATCCATATTTTATGAAATATATAGTTTTATTGAACGTTTTAAGATTGATTTACCTGAAGGAAAAACATGAATGGAGTGAAAAGAGTTTTATAGAGCTGGTAAAATTTCTAAAATACATTCTTCTAAAAGGAAATGATATACCATATTCACATTATAAAGCCAAGAAAATATTATTCTAAATGGGATTGGGGTACAATAAAATACATGTTTTCCTGAATGGTTGTGTGCTATATAGGAATGAATACGAATTTCTGTTAGAGTTTCCTAAATGTCGGATTTCATGGTATAAGTTGAAATAAAAATCATAGGCTAGTTTAGCAGTTATAGAGATACCCACCAAGTCATTTTGATATCATCCTATAATTACTCATTTCAAACATTTATTTGAAAACTCACATGATACAAAAATGTTAAAATGGCATACATATGAGTGGAAATGTGATGGAAAATTACAGTGTCTAGCTAATTGTACATAGTGGAATAAAATTGGTCACTGGTTTCCTATATTCATAAATGATGTTATAAATCTAAGAATGGGTTGTACACAAATGGAATGAATCCATATTGAATCCTTAGTAGCACACATATTTCATGGCCTGTTTTATTGTAAATATATAACTTATCTCATAAATATTATAAGAATAAATTTTTTTATTTTGTGCTTAATGATATCTAAAGGAAAACCACCCAAAAATGACATTGATGTTTTATTATATTTATTAATTGATGATTTGAAATATTTATGGGAAGATGTTTTGAGTTGTATGATTATTATAAAAAGGAATATTTTCAACTTTATGCGATGATTATGTTAACTATAAATGAATTCCTAGCATATGGTAATTTTTATGTATATAATGTTAAGGGGTACAATTATTGTCCTATTTATGAACAAAATAATTCATATTATCAACTATATCATGGGAGAAAAACAGTATACATGGGTTATCGATAGTTTTTTCATATGGATCGCTCTTATCAAATATTAAAAAAGGCATTCAATATCACACATGGATTTTTTAGTGCCCCCAAACATTTTTCCATAGATCTGTATTTTGAGAGGGTGAAAAACATTGATATGATATTCAGAAAGACACAAAAATCTGGTAATACTAGAATAATTTAGAAGAATTGATCAATATTTTTTGAGATACCATATTGGAGATATCATGAGTTTAACCATAACATTGATCTCATTCACATCGAAAAGATTATCTATGATAGGTTGATTGGAATATTATTAGATATTAAAGGAAAGAATAAATATGGGTTGAATGCAAGATTGGACTTATTATTAATAGGAATAAATTTGGAGTTAGCTCCCACTTTTTATGGAAGGAGAACATTCCAGACCCCGAGAAAATTATCTTTTGTCAGTATCTTTATGATATCAAAGTGAAATAGGGTTACTCTTCAAATGTAAGAAAATTTGTTTCTTTAAAGGATTTGAAGTTGATAGGTATGAAATATCATGATTATCAGGTCATGATTCAAAAAATCCTACCATTTACATTATATGGAATATTTCCCATCCATTTTAGAATAACTATCATGAAGTTGTGTTATTTATTCAATTCAATTTTCAATAAGGTGATTGATCTAAAAACTATGAACAAATTGGATAATGAAGCATCTTATATAATTTTTCAATTGGAAATGTATTTTCCTCCATCATTATTTGATATCATGGTTCATTTGGTGTGATAAATAAAGCTTTTTGAACATATATATCTATGTTAGATGCATCTTTTTGAAATGTATATGATGATATTAAAGAGATATATTAAGAATACATATAAACTTGAAGCCTCCATTATTGAGGAGTATATTTCTAAGGTGGATTAAGAGTTTTGTACAAGAAATTTTTTTGCAGTGGAGCACATCGGTTTTCCTACATCTTTCCATGAATGGGTTAATTATGGGGGGAAATGGGATCTGTAGATTGAAAGTAATATAATGAACATGTGAAGAGATAAAGATGGTAAATTTATAAATCTTGAGTAACATTAATGATGATCAACCATATATAAATTTTATATTAATGTGTTGAAACAATGTTATACAAAAAATTAGATATGAGGATTTTGAATGATCATAAAAAACTTTTTTTAGGGTTTAAAAATACCCTTCTTGGTAGATCAGATTCATCTGAATAATTTAAATTGTTAGTGGGTGATCCTAGTATAAATTTTATAACATGGTCCTATTATGATAATAATTTCTATACATTTCAAATGAATGTCCAGGAAAATATAAGTGTAGTTCAGAATAGTGGTGTGTTGGTTTTCAAAGAAGTAATCCATTTTTCGAGTGCTAAATACAAAAACCCAATATCTACATCAACAGCATATTATGGAGTCGTTGAAGAAATTTTACATGTTTATTACATTAATTTTCAAGATCCAGTGTTAAAATGAAAATGGATTATCAATAAAAATAGTGTAAAACATAATGAATTTTGAATAATTGTAGTTAATATAAATAAAAAAGAATACACAACTGATCCATTTATCATGGAGACATATGAAAAAAAACATTTATTGATCAATATGATATGCAATGTTCTATTTTTTTACAAGTTAAAAAAATTTTGGGTTGATGATAAACCTGACGAGGATGATGATTTATGTGAGATAACTACTTCCACAAAAAGATGAACAGATAATGTAGATTAATGTGTCGAATACATGGATTATGCCATAATGAATGATCATAATAAAGGAATTTTGGAAAAAATTCTTTATTACATTCCTAATTTTACATGTAACATCAATTATTATTATTTTTACTTTTTAAAATTTCAATAAAATTTAAATATTTTATTATGAATCTCTTTGTTAAAAAATTTATTAACATAACATTTTTGAATTTTCTTATATTTATTTATGTCATTTCATATCACATTTATGATGTCATCATTTTGGTTAACTATAAAAATATAAATTAACATGCGTTAAGTTATGGTAAGATTATTTTTTGTTTGATAGATTTCCTTTTTTAATTTTCATTTGAATTTAATAGTTTTATTTTTTAGTGATTATTATTTTCTTTAATTTGTAGGATAATGACAGACCCATTAGCTAATACACTATATACTTCTAGAGATGATCGATCTCATGATTCCTCTAGAGAGGAACGCATGCAGGCTCCTGTTGTTGAGTCTCATAATCCTTCTTTATAGTAGACATCAAATTATATGAGGGAAAATGAGTTATAGGGTGGTTAAACATGGCATCATACAATTACCAAAATTATCGGTTACCCGTAGTCAGGAATAGAAAATATTAGTATAATTTGATGATAATTATATTCCAAGAGGTCCACATGAAAAATAAATCATGAATTTTATATCAGTGTAGGATAGAAGTAAATTTAGTATTTTGATTCATAATTGGAGAATTGTTGACCAAGTTACCATATCTCACCTATGGGAGATAGTTTTAGTAAGCTCATTTGTTATTATTTTACTTATATTGAAATTTTTATAGTTATATATTTTTTCACTCTTCTTATAAGATGAAATATGATATAACAAATAATGGAGGATCTAGGAAGAAAAGTTTTTCATTGGCCAATAGGAGATGAAAGGATTATAAATATTTCCTCAAATCAAAATTAAATTTTGGGAATAGACAACATGAAAATGAATGTCATATATATCCATTTATAGATGAAGATATGTAGAAGAATTTGTTTGAAAGAATATGAGGAGAAGAATTTTTGGTAAGTGAAATGTTACCTTATAGATGTATTTTTTATATTAATGATCATATTAATGATCTTAATAATAATATTTTAATTATTAATTTATTTAAACTGACGAGATCTCATCATGATATCCAATAAAAAAATGTATACCTTCACAGTTTATCTTTGGGAGGGTATACGTTACCAGAATATAAAATGATGTATTAAAATTTTCAATAACTAAGGGATTTATATTTAGGCACAGAAGATCCCCCCCCCCCTCCTCAAGGTATGAAAATGGAAGAGGTATAATAGGAGAACAAATGACATTATCTTATGAAATAATGGATAGTTGTAGATAAGAAGATTGTAAGATGTTTATATTATTTATTTATTTAAGTTAAATCAATTGTTTATATATTGTGATTAATTATTGGATTTTTCAAATATTCCGTATAGGATTATCTTAACGAGTAGAGAACACATTATAAATTTATATTTGAGGGTAGGAAGGATATTTTAGCGGCATCTTTGGGAAAGTATGATCACTATGGTTGTGTAAGAGGATATCTGATAGGTGTATCCATAAAACAAGTGTTCCCTCATTCTGAATATTCTTCAGGGGCGGATTTTTATAAAAAAAATAGACACTTTGGAAGCTGAAGTTCAAGATATATATGTTAATATGGAGGAAAAGATCAGATCTTCTATACATAAATTGTTTTCAAATATGAAAAAATAGTTTTATATTACTGATCTGACTCATCCACATCCACCACCTCTTCTTGTAGATCCCACTCCAAGTTATCCTAATTATATATATCTACACATATACCCCACTCCTTCTCATCCTAGTCCAACAACCTCTCCTCCACAACTTCCTATTTCTCTCGAGTTGTATGTTGATGATCCCCAAAATATTGTTGCATATGAGATGATATTTTTTTGGGGAGATACCATAAACAGATAAAGATAAATTATCATAGGGTCACTGTATAGGATATTATATATAGATCAATAATAATTCAATGTCCTATAGATGATGTGAATACAGTTGAATAAAGTGTCAACCATTTTCTAGCTTGACCATCTTGAATTATTCAACATATTACCAAAGAGGTATGTGTATATGTTATATTTTATTTAATTTTGATATTAAATTTGTTTCTATCATTATAATGTTTATATATTTATCTATTTTTTACAGGAATAATTAAAAGGTAAATAAATACTATATGTTAACAACATATACAATGTGTTATAACTTCAGATATAGTTTCTTATGCCTTTCATAAACTGTTGAGATATTCAAATATGTTGTTGGATTTATATGAGATTCCAATTTAAGATGCTTTTTGGGGGTGTGAAATAAAGATATAAATTTTGAGAAATGATATCATTGATATTTAAGCCAGATATCAATAAACACGATTTAGTTTTTTTTCATGTAAGTAAGTTAACAAAAATTTTCTAATCATTTAATTTAGTAAAAATTCATACTTATTTTTGATTTGTATTAGGTATATTTATAAAATTTGGACATAGAATGAAACTATTGATTTATATGAGTTTATGGATCTAGAATTTATTTTAGTTGTAGAAAGGACAATTACTGAAGCATAAAGAACAGTTTATATTACAGAAAGATTTTAGGAAAATGCAATTATTTAGTGATGGATGTTTCCCTATCTTCTTGAGTATGAAATATATTTATCACAAATTGTTTTATATATTTTATGATGGTATCCGATAATATTAAATTTTCTTATATATTAGAGTCCATTAGATGTTGGGTGTTTCTTTCCAATAGAGAGGACCTGGTACTGGCTATGCTCGATCCATAGAGAAGTGAATTAAAATTTTAAGAATGTATTGAACATATAAGTTTGAGTATTTTAATACATATTTACATTATAATGACATAAATTTATTTTATTCATAAAATCTTCAAATTGTGCATGGTATTTCTATAGAGTGACGACAACAAATAAGCAAGCCAGGATCAAATATGTAAAATAATAAGTAAATATTCATTTATAATTATTACATTTTGGATATATTAATTATTAATGTTGTTTAAAATTGATAAAATAACTTAACTAAAAACTTCATAAACAAGGAGTAAAAGAATTTGGATAGTATGTTTTAATATTTATGTATGAAATAATTTCAACTGGAACAATGTTTCTGTTCAATAAGGTTATATTTCTTTATAATCTTTTCTTTGATGTCTCATTAGTTTTATTCATAAAATATACAAGTTAAACAATTTCTTTGTAACTTGTAGATTTTAAATTGCCCTTGACCTTATAGTGAAAAGGAGTTGATTCACATAAAAAATGAATGGAATAATAATTTCATAGGTATGATTTATTTTTTAGTTTGTTTTTAACTTATAGTGTAACGAGAAAGTTAAATTTCAAGTGTACTGGTTTTTTGATGTTCTCTATTCTTTTTCTTCTTTTATACCTATTTATTTATCTTCATACTAGGGATGGATATGGTGGATATTTTTTTAAAAGTTTATTTTTCATGACAATTATTTGATAACTCAAATGAAAAACCATAAATAATAGTTTTCATGTCGGTAATTTTGTAACAGATATGAAATAAAATCTTCCAAATTGTTTATTTTATAATCCCGATGTGGAATACTTCTCGATAGATATTTCACAATTGTTATGTATATAAATAATGTGAAATATTGATATCTACTCTCTTTCACATTGATTATATACATAACCAATGTGAAAGAAGAATTGTTGTTATCTTTCGCATCAGTTATAACATAACCGATGTTGAAATTTTTCTTCTATGTCTGTTATTTGATATAACTGATGTGGAAGAATATTTTTCACATAATTTATCTAAAAAATGAATTGAAAAACTATCAGAATTTTTTTTAAAACATCGGTTATTTATAAATTATATTATGAACATATTTAAAACATCTATCAGAATAACTTCAATATTAAATGATGTTAAAAATAAATATAAACTGATTTAAAAAATCATCATTATCACTAGTGTTTTTATAGATTTTAGGGTTTTTTAGTGTTTATAAGATTTTTTTATCTTTTTATGGATTTTAAGTGTTTTTATTTTTTATTGTTTTATTAAGGATTTTTTTAGTTCTTATGGTCCTTTAAATTTTATTGTTATTTTTAGGATTTTTATGGGGTTTTAGTGTTTTAATGGATTTTTATGAATTTTAGGGTTTTAAGGGGTTTTATGGTTTTTTTGGTTTTGAATGGATTTTTTTATATTTTTGGTATTTTCAAGGTTTCTAGATTTTTTTATCATTTTTATGGGTTTAAAGAGTTTTTAGAGTTTTAATGGTCTATTAGGGTTTTTTGTGTCTTAAGAGTTTTAGGGGTTTTGCAGTTTTAATTGGTTTTAATATTTTTTATGGTTTTTTAAGGATTTTATCATTTTTTTTGGTTTTTAGTGATTTTAAGTGTTATTAGGTTTTTAACGTTTTCCTAGGGTTTTCTAAATTACTAGGGATTTTTGGAGTGTTAATAAAAATTTCATATTTTTTTAAGGTTCTAAGGGATTTTGTGTGGTTTTCGTGTTTTTTGGGTTTTATGGGTTTTTGGAGGGTTTATATTATTTTGATTTTTTTGGTTTTTAAGGGTTTTAAGTGTTTTTTTATTACTTTTTGGGGTTTAAATGTTTTTTGATCATTTTTTGGTTTTAGTGTTTTATGAGTTATGGGGGTTTTTAATGGTTCTTAAGGTTTTTAAAGGTTTTTTGGGGGTTTTATGATTTTTAAAAGTTTTATGTGTTTTTAGGTTTTTATGATTTTCTTTAGGTTTAACAGGGTATTTAGTGTTTTTTAAAATTTAGGTATTTTTAGGTAATTTTTAGGATTTTCATGGTTTTTTGATATTATAATTATTTTGAGTGTTTTTATGGTTTAAGGGTTTTCTTTTTGATTTTATGGTTCTTTCATTTTTTATGTTTTTAGGGATTTTAATGGTTTTTAGGATTTTAAATATTTCTTTGGGTTTTTAGGGTCTTTTAAATTTATTGGTATTTTTATCCTTTTTATCCTTTTTTATATTTTTAGGGTTTTATGGATTTTTTTGGGGTTTTCGGGTTTTTGGATTTTTAGGGGTTTTATGTGTTTTTTGGGTTTTATGGATTTTTTTTGAGTTTTTTTGTGTTTTTAGGGGTTTTAAGGTTTTCTTAGAGTTTTCAACATTTTTTGGGGGTTAAAATGTTTTTATACTTTCAAGTAGTTTTTAGTGTTTTATGGACCTTTAAAGGGTTTTAAAAAATTTAGGGGTTTTATGGTTTTTAGGTTTTTAGAGTTTTAAGGGTTTTTAGGGTTTTTAATGTTTTAGTGTTTTTTTGAGTTTTGAGTGGTTTTAAGTGTTTTTTAGGTTTTTAAGGTTTTTACATTTTGAGGTATATTTAATAATTTTTTTTGGATTCATATGGTTTTTATCATTTTTATGGATTATTGGGATTTTTTGGGGTTTTAAGGGTTTTTTTATTATTTGGCTTGTTCGGTATTAGGGTTTTTTTATTTTTTTTATGATTTTTATGTTTCTTTAGAAAAAATTAATGTTTTAGGTGTTTAATTGGATTTTCACAATTTTAAATGTTTTTTCTATTTTTATGAAATTTTAGCAGTTATATGATTTAGGGGGCTTTATAGGATTTAGGGTTTTAGGTTTTTTAGGGTTTTAAGGGTTTTATGTGGTTTTAGGTTTTAAAGGTTTTCTTAGGGGGTTTCTCGGGTTTTTAGGTTATTTATGTTTTTTTGGTATTTTTTAGGGTTTTTATGGTTTTAAGGGTTCTTAGTTATTTTGAGGGGTTTTATTGGGTTTTAGTTATTTCGAGGGGTTTTATTGGTTTTTAGTGCTTTTACAGTTTTTTTTCTTTTTTAGGGTTGTTTGGGTTTGTTTGGGTTATTATAGTTTTTAGAGTGTTTAACAATTTTAGAGGTTTAAAGGGGCTTTATAGTATTTATTTATTTTTATTGTTTTTACCTATTTTTAGGAGTTTTTTAAGGTTTTTAGGGGTTTTTATGGGTTTTAGGGTATTTAGTGATTTTTTGGGTTTTGTGGGATCGTAACATTTTTTTTCAGTTTTCAGGGTTTTCAAGTGTTTTTAGATTTTCAATGTTTTCATTGGGTTTTTATAGTTTTTGGGATTTTTTTCATTTTTAAGGATATTAAATAGTTTTTAGAATTTTTATGGATTTTTAGTGTTTATAGGTATTTTTTTCTTTTTAGGGTTTTTCATGGTTTTTTGTGTTTTTTGGGTATTTAGGGTGTTTTTATATATTTTTTTAATGGTTTTAAGGGTTCTTCGAGTTTTTTAACATTTTTAGGATTTCAATTTATTTTTTGAGTTTTAGTGGGTTTTTAGGGGTTTTATGGGTTTTTTTTGAAGGTTTTTATGGGTTTCTTAGGGTTTTGAGATTTGATATAGGTTTGAACATTTTTTAATGTTTTAGGGCTTTCATGTTTTTTAGGTTCACAAGGTTTTCTTTGGTTCTTTTAGGGTCTTTAGGGGTTTTTATATTTTTATAGATTTTTATGTGTTTTAAGTATTTAATGTTTTATATATTTTTTAGGGATTTTGAGGATTTTAAGGTTTTTAATGTTTTTAGGTTTTTAGGGTTTTTTTGTTTTAGGTTTTTTTTCAGTTTTTCGAAGTTTGAAGGTTTTTTAGTGTTTTTAAATGTATTTAGCTGTTTATTGGATTTTTTATTTTCTCATGACTTTAGTGTTTTTATGGGTTTTATGGGTTTTATGGGTTTTTATGGTTTTTCATAGTTTTTATGATATTTAGTGTTCTTATGGGTTTTTAGTGTTTTTGGGATTTATGAGTTTTTTATGGTTTAATGTGTTTTTAGGGTTTTGTTATGTTTCAGGGATTTTAGCCCATTTTTTTTAATTTTTCATGTTTTTATGGTTTTTAGGGATTTTGTGGAGTTTTAGGATTTTTTATGGGTTTAGGGGTTTTTTTCTTTTTTGGGACTTTATGTTTTTTTTTAAATTTTAAGGCTTTTATGGGATTTTATAGTTTTTAATGATTTTAGGGGTTTGAAGGGTTTTTATAGTTTTTATATGTTTTTAGAGTTTTTATAAATTTAAAGTTTTTTAATGTATTTAGGGGTTTTTTGGTTTTTTGGGTTTTTTTCGGATTTTTGGGTTCTTAAGGGTTTTAAGATATTTTAGGTTTTAAGGATTTCTTATAGGTTTTCATGTTTTCTTTGTTTTTTTTACATTTTTATGGATTTTAGGGTTTTTTTTGGATTTTTCGAGGGTTTTAGAGTTGTTTATTATTTTTAAGGGTTTTTGGTTTTTTTGTTTTTTGGGTTTTCAATGTTTTTTAATTTTTTTTTTGGGTTTAATGTTTTTAACATTTTTAGGGGTTATAATGGTTTCATATTTTATATTGGGTTTTAGGGTTTTATGGGATTTTAGTGTTTTTAAGGTTTTTAAGGGGTTTATGGTTTTTATGTTTTAAGGGTTTTTTTATTCTTTCATGGTTTTTAGTATTTTTTAGATTCTCTAAGTTTTTAATGTGGTTTAAGTTTTATGTGAATTTTTTAGGGTTTTCAGAGTTTTAGTAGGTTTTCAGGATTTTAAAAATTTTTACGGATTTTTTAGGATTTCAATTGTTCTTTAGGATTTTTTTTTGGAATTTTTGGGTTTTTCGAGTTTCTTAGGGTTTTTAGGGGTTTTATCTTTTTTAGGTTTTTTTTGGGTTTTAAGTGATTTTAAGATTTTAAGGTCTTCTTAGTGATTTTCAGGATTTTTAGAATTTTTATGATTTTTGGAATATGTAGGGACTCATAGTGTTTTTATGGTTTTTATGGTTTCTTCTGGATTTTGAGGTGTTTTTAGGGTTTTTAGGGTTTTTATGGGTTTTTTGGTTTTTTAGGTTTTAGGGGTGTTTTTGAGTTTTTAGGGTTTTAAATGTTTTTATATTTTCTTAGAAAATTATGGGTTTATAGTGTTTTTATAGATTTGTTTGGTTATAGGGTTCTTATAGAGTTTATAGTGTTTTAACCTTTTAAGTGTTTTTAGTTATTTAGTGGGTTTTAGTGTTTTTATGTTTTTTTGGTTTTCTTTTGGGTTTTTAGGGATTTAGGGAATTTATATTTTTAGGGATTTTAGGACATTATTTGGATTTTTATGGATTTTAGTTCATTTTATGTTATTTATTTTTTGGGGTTTTTATGGATTTTGGGGGTTTCATGATTTTTATGGTTTTTTTGGTTTTTAGGGTTTTATTGAGCTTTTAGAATTTTTAATGTTTTTTAAAATTTTTTAAATTTTAAGGGTTTTAAAGGGTTTTAAGAGTTTTTATTAGTTTTTTTGTTTTTATGGGGTTTTAAAGGTTTTTGGGGACTTTATAGTTTATAGGTTTTAGAGTATTTAGGGTGTTTTATATTTTAGGTTTTGTTTTTATTTTATGAGTTTTTAGTTTATTAAGGTTTTCTTATGAACTTTTAGGGTTTTAAGGGTTTTTACATCTTTAATTATTTTTAAAGATTTTGGTGGATTTTTTGTGGTTTATATATTTTTTAGGGATTTTGAGGGTTTTTAGGTTTTTTGGGGTTTTAGGGTTTTTTAAGGTTGATCGTATTTTTAAGGGTTTTAATTGTTTTATATTTTTAAAGTTTTCTTTTAGGTTTTTAGGGTTATTATTTTTTTAGGTTTTTAGATCTTTTTCATGATTTTTTATGATTTTTATGGTATTTAGATTTTTTATGATTTTAGTGTTTTTATACTTTTTGGAGTTTTAAGGGTTTTTATAGATTTTTAAAATTTTTGGGTTGAATTTATTTTTGAGTTTTTAGTGGTTTTATGGAGTTTTGGGAGTTTTAAGATGTTTAGGCTTTTATGGTTTTTAGTGTCTTTTAGGGTTTTTAGCATTTTTAGTATTTTTAGGGGTTTAAACTATTTTAAAAAATTTAAGGTTTTATTATGGGTTTTAAGGTTTTTTACATTTTTTAGTATTTTTAGGTTTTTTTGGACTTTGTGATTTTTAGGTGTCTTAGAGATTATGAGGTATTTTAGAGTTTTTAGGTCTTTTTTCGTTTTTCTGGTTTTTGGGTTTAATGATTTTTTTGAGTTTTTTAGGTTTTTTGATGTTTTTTATATTTTTTGAATATTTATAGGGGTTGAAATATATTTTATCCTATTAAATGGTTTTTAATGTTTTTGGGTTTTTATGGTTGTTTTTATGGATTTTATTATTTTTTAGGGTTTTTAAGGATTTAGTGGGTTTTAGGATTTTTTTAAGTATTTAGATTTTTAGGGGTTTTATGTGATTTTAGTTTTTAATGTTTTCTTTGAGGTTTTCAAGGATTTTAGGGGTTTTTATGTTTTTATTAATTTTTATGTTTTTATATGTTTTAGTGGTTTTAGGGATTTCGAGGTGTCTTAGTGTTTTTTAGGATTTTTTGGGTTTTTTCATTTTTTAGGGTTTTTAGCATTTTCTAGGTTTTTAAGGGTTTTAAGAGTTTTTAGGTTTTTATGGTTTTCATAGGGTTTATTAGGGTTTTTTGGGTTTTTTGGTTTTTAGGGGTTTTATGTATTTTTTCAGATTTTTATGGATTTTAGGTATATTAGGGATTTTCATGCTTTTAGGGTTTATTTTTGGTTTAGTTTTGGTTATTTTTATTTATTTTTTGGGGTTTTAAGGGTTTTTAAAGTTATTTAATGTTTTAGGGATTAAAAGGGTATTTAGGGTTTTAGTGGTATTTGGAGTTTTATGTGTTTTTAGGGGTTTTATTGGTTTTATGTGTTTTATAGTTTTATTGGTTTTAGGGTTTTTAGCAGTTTTTTCATTTTTTTGGTTTTTAGGGGGTTTATCATTTTTATGTCATTAAGGGGTTTTCAAGTTTTTTTTTATTTTTCCCAAATTAGGTATTATATTTAATTTTCAAGACTTTTAAGTGTTTTTAGTTTATATATGTATTTTAAGGGTGTTTATGGATTTATAGTGCTTGTTTTGGGTTTTTTGGATTTTTATGTTTTTGGGGGATTTTGAGTTTTCTTTGGGGTTTTTAAGATTTTTTAGATTTTTTAACATTTTAGGGGTCTAAATGGGTTTTGTAGTTTTTATATGTTTTTATGTTTTTTGGGATTTAGTATTTTTAAGGTTTTTATTGGTTTTTATGGTTCATTGCAATTTTTAGGGTTTTATGCGATTTTAGGGATTTTTGAGTTTTTAAGGTTTATAGGGGTTTTATTTGTTTTGATGTTTTTAATGTTTTCATAGGGTTTTCAGAGTTTTTTATGTTTTTTATAATTTATAGGTATTTTTTACATTTTTATGGGTTTTATGATTTTAGGGTTATTATGGTTTTTAGAGTTTTTAGGTTTTTTAGGGGTTTCAAGTGTTTTTATGTTTTTATAATTTTCTTAAGGATTTCAAGGACATTTTTGGTTTTTACATTTATAGTTATTTTTAGTAATTTTTTAGGTTATTAGGGTTTTTATATAATTTTATGGTTTTTAGGGTTTTCATGTTTTATTTGTTTTTAGGTTTTTTGTGTTTTTTAGGGTTTATGTGGTTTTTAGAGTTTTTATCATTTTTAATGGTTTAAAGGAGTTTTAGAATTTTTAGTGGGTTTTTTGGAGTTTTATGGTTTTTAGTGGATTTATATTTAATTGTTTTTTAGTGATTTTAGGGTTTCAAGGGTTTTTATCATTTTCGAGGGTTTTGGATTTAAATTTTTTCTTAGGGGTTTTCAGGGTTTTTTTATTTTTTGGAGTTTTTAGTAATTTTAGGAATTTTATGGGTTTTAATGTTTTTAATGACTTTTTTTATTTTTTTGTTTTTTATGGATTTTATAATTTTATGGTTTTTTGGGTTACTAGGGTATTTTTGAGTTTTCATGGTTTTTAAGGGTTTTTATAGTTCTAATGGTTTTGGGGTTTAAGTGGTTTTTAGAGTTTTTATTTTTTAGGGGTTTTAGGGTTTTTAAGGTTTTAGGAGTTTTGGGATTGTAAGGGTTTTTAGGATTTTTATGTTTTTTGGGGATTTTAGGTATCTTAGAGTTTTTTTTATATATTTAGGGGTTTTAAGTGTTTTTAGGTTTTAATGGTTTTCTTGGGTGATTTAGGGTTTTTTGGGGGGTTTTATTTTGAGGGATTTTTGGTCTTTTTAGGGGGTTTTACAATTTTTAGCATTTTTTTGGGCAAAAAATTTGAACCTATGGGCAATGAAATGGGCTAAATTCCCACTGGGACTTCGACCTATGTAATGGGTCACCCTCTACCCAGTTAAGAGAGGACTTTTATTTGATTTAATAATAAATGAGGCTTCGAACCCAACCTTAAAAAAAATATTGTAAGGGTTTCTCAGTGTGTTTAGGGTTTTTTACTTCATTAGGGATTTTAGGACATTTTTGAAAATTTATTATTTTTTTGGGTTTTTAGTGATTTTTTGGGTTTTTATGGGGTTTAACGGATTTTAGATATTTTATTTATTTTTTGGGGTCTTAGTATTTTTTGGAAATTTTTTTGGGTTTTATGATTTTTATAGTTTTTTAACATTTTATGATTTAGATGGCCATTAATATTTTTTTAGTGTATTTTGGTTTTTTTAGGTTTCTATAGGTTTTAGAATTTTTATGGTTTTGAGGGGTTTTTAACATTTTTTTTCTTTTTATGGGGTTTAAGTGTTTTTATGTTATTAATGTTATCTTAGGGATTTTCAAGGGTTTAGTGTTTTTTATGTTTTTAGATATTTTTAAGGCCTATTAAAGATTTTTATTTTTTTATGGGTTTTAGGGTTTTTATGGGTTTTGAGTGTTTTTATGGTTTTTAAGGTTTTTTTTGTTTTTAGAAGTTTTTTACGGTATCAAATTTTTTTAGAGTTATTTAATGTTTTTTGGTTTTTTAAGGGTATTTAGAGTATTTATTAATTTTTTAGGTTTTTATCATTTTTAGGTTTTTGTCATTATTTATGTTTTTATGGGTTTTCATCATATTTAGTTTTTTAAGGTTTTGATAGCATGTTTTAGGGGTTTTAGGGTTTTAAAAATTTTAAGGGATTGTTAGTTTTTTTTTTTGAATTTATGGTTTTTCTGGGTTTTAAGGGTTTTTTGGGTGTTATTATTTTTTTTGTTTTTACGGTTTTTTGTTTTTTTTTGGTTTTAAGGGTTTTAAGGGGTTTTGGAGTTTATTATTTTTTTAGGGGTTTAAATGGTTTTTATATTTTTAGTGGATTTGTAGGATTTTATGATTTGTTTGGTTTTTATGGGTTTTGGGGGGTTTAATGGTTTTTAGGGGTGTTTATGTTTTTTTAGTGTTTTAAGTTTTTTACTATTTTTAGGGGATTTATGTGTTTTTAGTATTTTATGGTTAAAAGAGTGTTTTTTCTAGGGTTTTACGGATTTTTATGTTTTTATGGATTTTTAGGTCATTTTTTGGAAATTTATGGTTTTGGGGTTTTTAGCGATTTTGAGAATTTTTATGGTTTTTATGGGTTTTCGTGTGTTTATGATTTTTTTGATCTTTTTAGGGGGTTTAATGTTTTTTAGAGTTTCTTAATGTTTTTAGCGGTTCAATGTATTTTTATTTTTTTAGTGATTTTTAGGGGTTTTATTGTTTCTTAGGGTTTTATGGGTTTTATGGCCTTTAGGGGTTTTAGGGTTTTATAGAAATTTTGAGTTTTCAGTGTTTTATAATATTTTTTGGGGTTTTAAGTGTTTTTTTAATATATTTTTAGTGTTGTTCAATTTTATAGGTTTTTATGTTTTTTTGGATTTTTAGTGTTTTTTGGGGTTTTATTGTTTTTTTTGGATTTTGGGGATTTTGGGTGTTTTATGAATTTTTAAGGTTTTTATTTTTTTTAGTGTTTTTAGCATTTTTAAGTTGTTATGAGTTTTAAATGTTTTTAGCTTTTAATGAATTTTTTAATGGTTTTCATGTTTTTATGGGTTTTTATATTTTTAGGGATATTTATGGATTTTTATGGGTTTTAGGGTTATTATATATTTTTAGGTATTTTTAGGGTTCTATATGTTTTAGGGATTTAGGATTTTTTTGGATTTTAGGTTTTATTTGAAAATTTTATGGTTTTTACGGTTTATTAGAGTTTTAAATATTTTTAGTGGTTTAAAGTGTTTTTAGAGTTTTTAGTGATTATTTTTTTATCAGTTTTTAGGGGTCCTTAAGGTATTTAGGGGTGTTCTAGTTTTAGGTTTTTAGGGTTTTAGAGGTTCTTATAAATTTTATCATATTTTTCAATTTTTAGTGGTTTTACATGTTTTTAGTATTTCCCTATTTTTATGGATTTTTAGTGTTTTTTTGGTTTTATGTTTTTAAAGATTTTTAGATGTTTTAAGGATTTTTATATTTTGGTGGATTTTCTGGATGTTGTGGGTGTTTATAATTTTATGTTTTTTTTGTTTTTTTTTGAGTTTTTTAGAGTTTTAAATTTTTTTAGGGCTAAATGGGGTTTAAATTCTTTTAGTGGGTTTTAGGTTTTTTTAGGTTTTTATGTTTTTTATTTGTTCTTATGGTTTTTAGAGGGTTTTAGTGTTTTAGGGTGTTTTATTGTTTTTCTCATTTTTAAGGGTTTTAGGGTTTTATGTGTTTTTAGGTTTTTTTATGATTTATTAAGTGTTTTTTGGGTTTTTAGGATTTTTTACATTTTTAAGCATCATAGTGTTTTCTTGGATTTTTATGGTTTTGGGGGTTTTGGGGGATCTTGATTGTTTTTTGGGTTTTTATGGTCTTTTATGGTTTTAGAATTTTTTAGGTTTTTAGGGGGTTTAAGTGTTTTTATATTTTTAAGGATTTCGTAGTGGTTTTTTGGGTTTTGACATTTTTATGGATTTTAACTATTTTTTAAATATTTTTATGGTTCTTTAGGGTTTTTAGGTGTTTTTATATATTTTTTGGGTTTTTTTTCGTTTTTATTATTTTAAATCTTTTAGAGTTTTTAACATTCTTAGGCGTTTAAAGGGGTTTCAGAGATTTTTACAGTCTCTAGGTTTTATGGGTTTTATGGTTTTTTTAGGTTTTAGGGGGTTTTATGGGGTTTATGGTTTTTAGCCTTTTTTAGGTTTTTAGGGATCTTAAGTGTTTTTAGTGTTTTAATGTTTTCTTTGTGTTTTCAAGGTTTTTAGGATTTTTTTCATTTTAGGGACTCTTAGGGTTTTTAGGATTTTTTTATTGATTTTAAGGGTTTTAGGGATTTTTATGTTTTATGGTTTTTATGTTTTTTTGGTCTTTTATCGTTTTTGAGTTTCTTAGGGGTCTCAAGTCTTTTTAGGATTTTTTTCATTTTCAGGGATTAAAGGGGTTTTAGTGATTTTAGTTGTTTTTAGAGTTTTAATAGATTTATAGTGTTTTTAATGTCTTAGGGTTTTTTTTAGTTTTTAGGGTTTTATGGTTTTTAGGGTTTTTATTCTTTTTTTGGTATTTAGGGGTTTTAAGTGTTTTTAGGTTTTTAAAGATTTTTAGGTGTTTTATGGCGTTTTAGAGATTTTTAATTTTTTTGGGACTTTTCTGGAATTTTTGGGATTTTTATTGTTTGTTGGGGTTTTAGGGTTTTTACGGATTTTGGGGGTTTTAAGGGTTTTTAGTTTTTTTAGGTTTTCTTTTTGTTTTTTGAGTTTTTTGAGCTTTTTGAGTTTTATAGGTTTTTATAGTTTTGTAACATTTTTTAGGGGTTTAAATTTTCATTATAGACTTTTAGTTCTTTTTGAGACTTTTTATTGGTTTTTGTGGGTTTTACATTTTTTAGGTGTTTTATGGTTTTTAGGTTTTTTTAGGATATTGAGAATTTTTTTGGTTTTTTAGGTTTTTTTATTTGTTTTTTCTTTTTTATGTTTTTCTTAGTATTTTTCAGGGTTTCTTGGGTTTTTAGGTTTTTAGGGATTTTTTAATGATTTTATGGTTTTTATATATTTTGAGGGTTTTAGGGGTTTTTTGCCTTTAGGGGTTTAGGGCTTTTAGTGGTATTTTTTTAGGGGTCCAACTTTTTTTAGGGTTGAATGATTATATTTTGGGTTTTAAAGGTATTTAGGGTTTTTAAAATTTTTAGGGATTTATAAATATTTCTTAGGATTTAATTGGGTAGTTTGGTTTTTTATGTTTTGGAGGGGTTTTACGGGTTTTTACGGATTTAGGGTTTGTATGGATTTTTGGTGTGTTAGTGATTTTTTTGTGGTTTTGTAGGGTTGTTGAGGTTTTTTAGATTTTTAACATTTTTAGGGGTTTAAATGGTTTTTATATTTTTTAGTGTTTTTTAGAGTTTTTATGTGGTTTTAGGGGTTTTAAGGTTTTATAGAGTTTTATGGTTTTCATAGGTTTTTAGGTTTTTAGTAGTTTTATGTGTATTTATGTTTAATTATTATCTTATAGTTTTTATGTTTTTAGGGTTTTTTAACTTTATAGGGATGTTTTTATTATTTTTATGGGATTTTAGGGATTTTTAGGGGTTTAGGGTTTTAGTGTTTTTAAGGTCTTTTAGGGATTCCAGTATTTTTAGTGTCTTTAAGTGTTTTAAGTGTTTTAGGTTTTCTTAGGGGTTTTCATTCTTTTTAGGGTTTTTATGTTTTTATTGATTTTTAAGGTTTTTAATGATTTTTATGGTTTGGGGGGTTTTTTATGAATTTTAGTGTTTTAGGGGGATTTATGGTTTTTAGAGTTTTTAAGGGGTTTTAACATTTTTTAGGTTTTTAGGGTTTTTAAATGTTTTTATATTTTTATTTTGTATTTTAAGGTTTTTTTATGTTTTTTACGTTTGTAGGTATTTTTTTGAATTATATAGGATTTTATAGGTTTTTATGGATTTTAAGGATTTTGAAGGGTTTTAGGATTTTAAGGGGTTTGGTGGTTTTTTTTTTGTTTTAATGGTTTTTTTTTATTTTTTAGGATTCTTAATTTATTATTGATTCTTTGTTGTTTTACTATTTTTATAGATCTTTTGGAGTTTATAGTGGCCTTTTAGTTGTTTTAAGGGTTTTAATTATTTTTAGGGGTTTATAGAAATATTTGGTTTTTTGGGTTTTAAATTTTTTTATGTTTGTAAGGATTTATTAGGGGTTTTCATGGTTTTTATGGTTTTTTTACATTTTTAGGTGTTTTTAGTGATCTTTTAGGATTTTTATGTTTTTAGGGATTTTTATAGAATATTAGGCTTTTAGGTTTTAGGATTTTTGATGTTTTTTTTGGTTTATAGTGTTTTTTTAGTTTTGTAGAGGTTTTATGGTTTTTGAAATTTTTTATTGTTATTAGGGGTTTAATGGGTTTTTAGAGTTATCAATGGTTTTATAATTTTTATTGGATTTTTTAGTTTTTATGGTTTTCAAGGATTTTTATGGCTTTTAAGGGTTTTAGGGTTTTTAGTGTCTTTTTGGGTTTTTAGCATTTTTTTTCAGTTTTTTAGAGATTTTGTGTTTAATTTGGTTTTATTTATTTTGTAATTATTTTTTAGTGTTTTTAGGGTTTTTAATTTTTAGTAATTTTGAGTGCTTTTTGGGGTATTATGGGTTTTTGGGTTTTTATGGATTTTGAGCATTTTTAGGGTTTTTAGTATTTTTTAGGTTTATATAATTTTTTACTTTTTTATGGGTTCAACATGATTTTAGGTTTTTGTGGTATTCTTACGTTTTTCATTATTTGTAGGTTTTTTATGTCTTTAGTTTTTTAATATATTTTTTGGGGGGGGTTTTATAGTTTTTAGGGTAGTTTAAATTTTGAGGGTTTAAAGGGTTTTTTTGTTTTTTAGGTTTTACGAGTATTTTGAATTTTTAGGGTTTTATAGTTTTTCTTGATTTTTAACATTTTAGAGGTTATAAGGGTTTTTTGTGTTTTATTGGGTTTTAGGTTTTTATGGGGTTTTTGGGCCTTTTATGTTTTTTTTGTGTTTCTATGGTTTTATGGGTTTTTATGGTTTTTAGTGAATTTCATGATTTTTTGCATTTTTTAGGTTTTCTTGGGGTTCTAAGTGTTTTTCAATTTTTTTGGTTTTCTTAGGGGTTTTTAGTGTTTTGATGGATTTTATGTTATTAGGGATTTTTATTGTTTTTAGGTTTTTAGGGATTTTAATTTTGTTTAGGGGTTTTAGGTTTTCTTAGTACATTGCACGGTTTTTATGATTTTTTAGAATTTTAGTGACTTTTTAGGTTTTTATGGTTTCCTTAGGTTTTTGATGTTTTTAGAGTTTTAATGTTTTTTAGTGTTTTTTAAAATTTTAGGGGTTTAATGTGTGTTTAGTGTATTTATTGGTTTTTAGGATCTTTATGTTTTTTTAGATTTTTTTAGGTTTTTATGGTTTTTAGGATTTTTATGCATTTTATGGTCTTTTGGGTTTTTAGTATTTTCTAGGTTCTAAAGGGTTATATGTTTTTTTAGGTTTTGAAGGGTTTATTATAAATTTTTATGGTTTTAGGGGTTTTTATGTTTTTAGGGATTATTAGGATTGTTGTGGTTTTTAGGGTTTTTAAAGATTTTAGGTTTTTTATTGTTTTATGGGTTTTTTTTTTGTATTTTAGGGTTTTTATATTTTTTAAGGGTATTATGGTTTCTTATAGTTATTTAATGTTTTTATAGGTTTAAAGAGTATTTATAGCTCTTAATGGGTTTTTAGGATTTTTATGGGATTTTAGGATTTTTAGGGCTTTTAGGGGGTTTTATTGTTTTAAGGGTTTTAGTGAATTTTATGGTTTTTAGTATTTTATAGGTTTCTAGGGGTTTTAAGTTTTTTTATATTTTTAAGGTTTCCTAGGGGGTCTAGGGTGTTTACATTTTTAGGGATTTTTTTCTATTTTTTAGGATTTTTATGGATTTTTGGATTTTTGAAGGTTTTTTAGGTTTTTAGGGTTTTTAGGCTTTTTATCATTTTTTTGTTTTTATGGGGTTTTAAATGTTTTATATATTTATATTTTTCATATGTGTTTTCATATTTTTAGGGGTGTTTACGTATTTAGGGACTTTTAGGGTTTTTAAGGGTTTTATTGTTTTTATTGTTTTTATAGTTTTTAAACAAATTAGGGGTTTAAAGGGTTTTTAGTGATTTTAGTAGTTTTTATGGTTTTATGGTTTTTATGGTTTTTATGTTTTTTTGAGATTTTATGGTTTTTAGGGTTTTGTTATTATTGATGGGTTTTAGGTTTCTTAATGTTTTTATGTTTTTTTGGGGTTTTAAGTGTATTTATGTTTTTAAGGGATTCATAATGTTTTTCAGGGTTTTTTTGTTTTTTTATTTTTAGTTATTTTTATGGATTATTTAGGAATTTCATCAATTATTATGAATTTTTGTGGGGTTTAAGGGGTTTTTATGTGTTTTAAGAATTTAATTTTTTTTTGAGTTTTTAGTGTTTTTTGAGTTTTTAGGTTCTTTAGAGATTTTAGTGGTTTTTTTGGTTTTATGGGTTTTTAAATATTTTTAGTGTTTTATGGGTTTTTGGGTTTTTGGGCCTTTTAGGGTTTTTAGAAATTTTCTTGGTTTTTTAAGTATATAAAGACTTTTTAGGTTTTTAAATTTTTTTAGGCGTTTTAAGGGTTTTTACAATTTTTACTTTTTAAGGAATTTTTGGTATTTTAAAATATTTTTATTAGTTTTTTGGTTCTTAGGGGTTTCAAGGGTATTTAGTGTTTTAAGGGTTTTTAGGTTTTAATGTTTTTAGGTTTTAATGTTTTTAGGTTTTTCAGAAGTTTAAAGAGTTTTTAGGTTTCTAAGTTTATCTCAGTTGTTTTCAGTATTTCTATTGTTTTCTACATTTTTAGGGTTTTTTGGTTTTTTAGAATATTTTCTGTTTTAGGGGTTTTACGGGAATCATGAATTTTTTAGGATTTTAATGGGTTTATATTTTTCTTGGGATTTTGGGTTTTCATAGTTTTTTAGGGTTTTTAAGGGTTTTTAAGGATTTCTAGAGTTTTTAAACATTTTTATGGGTTTAAAGGATTTTTATATTTTTTATTATTTTTAGGGTTTTTAGGATTTTTATGGTTTCAGAGGGTTTTAGGGTTTTTATGGATTTTAGGGTTTTTAGAATTTCTACGTTTTTTGGGGGTTTTACATTTTTAAGGTTTTTAATGTTTTCATTGATATTTTTTGGGTTTTAGGGTTTTTATCATATTTAGGAATTTTTAGGTTATTTTTAGGTTTTTTATGGGTTTTAGGGTTATTTACGATTTTGAGGGTTTTTAGGGTTATTATTATTTATTTTTCATTTTATTGTTTTTTTTAGTTTTTTCAAGATTATAAGGTTCATTAGAGTTTCTTAAAATTTTTAGGGGTTTCAAGGGTTTTTACAGTTTATATTGTTTTTTTGTTATTGGGTGTCTTAATGGTTTTAGAAATTTTAGTGTTTTAAGAGTTTTTTAGGTTTTTAGGGTCTTTTAGGGTTTTTATCCTTTTTAGGTTTTTTGGGGTTTTAATTGTTTTCCAGTTTTTAGGTTTTTTATATAAGGTTTTAGTGTTTTGGAGGGGGGTATATGTTTTTATATATTTTTAGTGAATTTTTAGGATTTTTATAGGTTTTTAGGCCTTTTAGGGATTTTTAGGGGGTTTTGGTTTTTCAATATTCTTAGGAGTTTTGTTAATTTTTAGGTTTTTTAGGGATTTAAGATATTTTAGGGTTGTTTTTGTTTTCTTTTTCATTTTAAGTGTTTTTATGGTTTTTTATATTTTAGATATTTTTTGGCTCTTATAGTATTATTATTGGTGCTTTAGAGTTTTAGTGTGTTGAGGGTTTTTATGATTTTTATTGGTTTTATGGGTTTCTATGGTTTTTAGGGGTTTTATCATTTTTATGGTTTTTAGGGATTTTAGATTTTTTTTATGTTTTAGTGGGTTTTAAGTGTCTCTATGTTTTTATGGGATTCTAAAGGATTATTATGGTTTTTTAGTGTTTTACATTTTTAGGGATTTAAGGGGATTATTTAGCATTTCTATTATTTTTAGGATTTTTAGAGATATTGAGGGTTTTAGATTTTTTTAATGATTTTTAGGGTTTTTATGTTTTTTTGTGTTTTAGGGGTTTTATGAGTTTTAAGGGTTATGATGTTTTAAACAATTTTTATTTTTTAAAGTGTTTTACAGTTTTTAGTGTGATTTTAGGTATTTTAGGTTTTTTAAGGTTTTTAGGGTTTATAATGTTTTTAGGGATTTTTAGGGTCTTTTAGGGTTTTTAACATTTTTAGGTTATTAGGGGTTTATAATGTATTATGTTTCTAAGGTTTTTATATGGATTTTCTGGGATTGTAGGGTTTTTTAATGTTTTTATATATTTTTAAGGGTTTTTTGGATTTTAATGGTTTCAATGGGTTTTAGAAATTTTGAGAGGTTTTTGGGCTTTTTTTGCTTTTTTTGGGGGTTTGGGTTTCTTAGGTTTTTAGGGGTTTTAAGTGTTTTTATTTTTTTATGTTTTTATTGTGGTTTTGGGGGTTTTTTGGGGTTTTTAGTTTTTAGGGACATTTAAATATTTTTTATTGTTTTTATGTGTTTTTAGGGTTTGTAGGGAATTTGAGGGTTTTAGGGGATTTTACGGGTTTTAGAGAATTTATGGGGTTTAGGGGCTTTAAAGTGGTTTTGAGTATTTTAGGGTTTTAGGAATTTAAGGAGTTTTTTTTAACATTTTTACGAGTTTAAAGGGTTTTTAGAGTTTTTAGTTATTTTTATGGGTTTTTAGGGTTTTTAGGGTTTTTTTAATGATTTTATGGGTTTTATGGTTTTTAGCATTTTTTTTGTTTTGAGGGGTTTGAAGTGTTTTTTGGTTTTTAGCTTTTCTTTGAGATTTTTTAGGGTTTTAGAGTTTTTTAGGTTTTTTTGGATATCTATGGATTTTTATTCTTTTAGTTTTTTTGGATATTGAGGTTTTTAGGGTTTTTATGGGTTTTAGGGTTTCTGTGGTTTTTAGGTTTTTGTGGATTTTTTTTGAGTTTTTAATCTTTTTAATGGGTTATATATTTTTTAAATATTTTAGGGGTTTAATGTCTTTCAGATATTTTAGTGGTTTTTATGATTTGTTTTTGATTTTAATTGTTTTAAATATTTTTAGGGGTTTTAAAGGGTTTTAGGGTTTTTATGGTTTTTAATGTTTTTTAGGTTTTAAGGGGTTTTATGCGATTTTTGGTTTTTTTGGTTTTCATGGGTTTTATGGATTTTTACAATTTTAGGATTTTTAGAGATTATTTATTATTTTTATGGGGTTTTAGTTTTTTAGGTCTTTTAAGGGCGGGGGGGGGGGGGGGGGCAGTTTTATAGTTTGTTTAATTTTTTGGGTTTTTTGATTTTTTTAGGTTTTTAAGTGTTTTTTAGTTTTTAACATTTTAGGAGTATAAATGGGTTTTTAGAGTTTTTAGTGGTTTTTATGATTTTGATGGGTTATTTGTGATTTTAGGGGTTTGGGGCGTTTAGGGTTTTTTTTAGGGTTTTCATTGTTTTTAGTGTTATTTGGTTTATTAGGGGTTTTAATTATTTTTAACGTTTTAAGGTTTTCTTTGGGGTGTTCAGGGTTTTAACATTTTTATGGATTTTAGATATTTTTTTTGATTTTTTTGGGTTTTTATGGATTTTATGGTGTTTATGGTTTTTGGGGGTGTTTGGGTTTTTTTAGTATGTTAGGGTTTTCAATTTTTTAAAATTTTTAACGTTTGTATTGGTTAAAGGGTTTTTAGACTTTTTAGTTGTTTTAAGGGTTTTTACATGGTTTTATTTTTTTATTGTTTTCATATGGTTTATTGTTTTATCATTTTTTTCGGTTTTTTATGGGTTTTAATTTTTTTTAGTTTTTGATTTTTTTTCATTGTAATTTCGGGCGTTTTACGTTTTTTTAAGTTTTTAGGGATTTTAAGGGATTTTTTAGGATTTTAATGGTTTTTACTATTTTTAAGGATTTTTTGGGTATTTGGGTGTTTTATGGTTTTATTTTTTGTTGGTTTTTTAGGGGTATTAAAATTTTTAGGTTTTTATCATTTTTTAGGGTTTGATAAGGATCATGTGACACATTGCCATAGAATTGATAAAGATGGACTTGATGAGAAGGGTACAATGCACATGATTTAAAAAGACCAGTTACGAGGAGTTGGTGGCCCAATGATAATGGAGTGGACTAAGATAATGGATGGGGACTTAAATTGATTAATCATGGAATTCCTAGGGGAGAACCAATATCCTTTCTTATGAGAGGAATTTTGGCCTATATTTACATTAATTAAGGCCCAAACATGTTTTTAAATACCCATCCCATGGTGTGTTACGAATTTCAACCCCAGCCCACCATGTAATCTTTAATGACAAAAGGGGTGGTCTAGTTGTCTTTACTTTCTAAAAGGGTGTGCTAAATTTCCCTTAAATTAATGGGAATATTCAAAATGTTTCATAAGAATCATTTTGACTTTTTGACTTGTTCTTTGGCTATAAATAGCCTTCACTTTTACTATTTAAACATCATGAATGAGGGTACATTTTTATGGTGAGTTTTTTCTTGAAACATTTGTGTTCTTTATTAATTTGTTTCGTAATGAAGCATTCGACATCCTTTTTGGCATCTTGTGTCTTGAGTTCATAGAGAAAAGTTCTCTTTGGGTTCTACTTTGGCCAACTATCTCTTTTAATCCTTATTTCCATAATTTATAGCCCTTATCACTTAATTTCTCATGGATATATGGGTACTCAAAACACAAATGTTTAACAAGGTACCTAGTAAATTTAGTATAATGTGTTGGATCACATGTCATTTTGTATTGGATCCCAATTCTTGGAAATCATGTTTATAGTTTCTTTGTCATTTCTTCTATATTATTTTCTCTTTGAATCGGCCTGACATCAATTCTGGTCCAATATTTTCTTAACCTGTAGACAAATTTATTCATCATTTCTTCTATATAGTATATCAGTACTATATTTTATAATCTCGTATTTATTCTCTATTTGGAATCACTGAAAAGAGTTCTACAAATTTTGAAATACAATGTATTCAAATTTTGTGATGAATTCTAAAATTTAAAAACCGTGCATGAAACACCCATGGTTTCAGGTAAATGAAACTTTAATAATTTATTTTTAATATATAAAATGATTTAGTTGAGTTTTGGGAGGTTCAAAATATATTTTTCATGTTTTGAGGATTTTATGGAGGTGAACAATTTGAAAACGGTTAGTAGAAACTGTGAAAATATATAGGAAACCGTGAAACTGAAACATTGGAT
Source organism: Viscum album (assembly GCA_963277665.1). Classification (NCBI taxonomy): domain Eukaryota; kingdom Viridiplantae; phylum Streptophyta; class Magnoliopsida; order Santalales; family Viscaceae; genus Viscum; species Viscum album. Next base: position 230,192,252 of record OY728157.1, on the reverse strand, counting down.
GTTGGAGAGGAGCTTAGTTTGGTTCATGACTTATCTAACCCATGTGGATTCTCAGTAGAAATAGTTCAATGATGGATTGTGCGGTAGATAATTTTTGTTCCACAATTTTCCTATCTCTGCGAGCTAACCATGAGAGGTGTGTTTAGAGGTAGTAGATCTTGCATTGTTAGTGTATGGTGTACCTAACCATTCATAAGGGAAAATTAGTTCTGAAAATTGGGGATCTAATCTGATTTACCACCTAAAACACTCATTTTTTCTAAAAAATACATAACATAAATTACTCTTCTACTTAAGGAGGTGGAGATAATTTCTTTCAATCAAGCAGTGATTCCCAGGAGAATCCAATTTTGTTGGAGACTCAGATTCATCTGCATGTGCTTGTTATTCTTCATTTTCCTTATATCTCTTCTCGTTATTTTTTTTATAATTATGGATCTAGTTAATTAGAAATATATCAATTTTTTATGTTAATATTGATGTGATATTATTGTTTTTATTTAAGGGAATGAGATATATGTAGGAATCCTGAAGATTTAATCAAGTTTGTTAAGTTGTTTGTTTATTATTTTTCCCCAAAGTTATGAGAGGTATTTGGATTATCTCTCAACTCCACTTGATTAAAAATTATATGATTTATTTAAAATTGATTTAATTAGTTGAAATGTTTGTGAAAAGCATGGTCTGATTAGATGGAATTCTCTTTTGATTTATGGGTTTGGAAATCATGGGAATTAGACTATCTTTTTGAATAATGTTCTTTACAATTTTAAAATAGTGATTTTAAAACATGGTTATTTGATGCAATTAAAGTATTTTTTGAAATTATTTTATTGAATTGGGTTGATATTATTTGGGAATAATAGATAGGAATGAGTTTAATGAGATGGTTAATTGTTGTAAAGTACCACCATCAAGGGGACATAGTATGTATGTGATGTTACCCCATCAATGGTAACACCAAGACTGAGTGTGTGTCTATGTTGTGTATGTGTGTGGAAATGGATGTTTTTGACAAATAATAATTTTATAAATGATTAAAATCGTTTTTCTATGTTCCTTGAAAAATTATTTTATTTATTTATGTACACCTTGAATTATTTTGAAGTCCTATTTAATTTTTTTTCCCTTGGAAAACTATTTTTAATAGATATGAATTGCTTTAAATCATTTTCAAAATATTTTATATAAACTTTTAACATGTTCAATCCTATTGGAATGAGATGTGAAGTCATTGAGGGTAAATCCTATGGAGTTTTATACTCTCCCCAATCTTGGGAACTATAGTGTGTTTTCAAATGTTATATATCAAGACACGGGTAAATACAATGTATCCTAGTTATTTATAGATTCTTCTTGAGACCTTGGGATGAGCATGTGGATTTAGATCTTGTTAAATATTTAGAGTTGTTATCGGTCCCTTTTTTCATTTGTTTTTAATTATTTGGTTATATTGGTTATTTATCGTTGATTTAACTTTTACTCTGATATTTCCTTTTGGTTTAATCATGTATTGGATTTCATTTTTGTAGTTATGAATCATTAAGTTGTTCGGTTTTTATAGTTATCATTGGTTTTGTATTTTTTTCCAAAAAATCAAAATCATCCCATAACTATTTATGAGGACCTTGAAATTTATTTCCAGTGTTTGGGGTCTGGGGTATGTCACCTAAGTCCTAGTATCTCCCCCATGACTTCTCAATTCCCATTAGGATGGGCAAGATGTAACAAAGGGTATCATCTTATTTAGTCGTTGACTTTTAAATCATATTAGTATGTATCTTATAATTGTATCAAGGAGATTGTATTGTTGGAACTTGAAATATAAAGCATAAAAGGCATAGATAACCTCTTTATGTTGAAGCTCAAGTTACCAGAGGGTTCGGTACATGAGTGTTTTGAGACACTTCTAGGAGTCATCGCCTCATCATCGTTGGTTTAGCTAATGATTAGAGAATGAAATTAATTTATAGAAATTAATTCCCACTAATAATACATAATTCATTTTGAGTAATGATTTATTATTTGGTGAAAAGGGGTTAATTTTTTAAAATAGTTGATTTTTTTTATTTTTAAATTCATTGTGAATTTTTCAAAATTGGATTGAAAGTGTAAATTGTTGAATTTTGGAAATATTTATTGTGATATGTATGATGTGTTAAATTTTAAATTTATAACACTTCATTTCATAGAGTGATAATAAATGAATTTTTATTTTGGTTATAGCTAATTTCATAGGGTAGGAAACATAGAAACTAACCAAAGGAGGCTTTTCAGAATGTGGTTGCACTTGAGCCATGGGTTAACCAACAATTAGTTTAGAGTATTTGATTTAAATTTTAGTCTATTGACCTAGGTAATATAAATAAGGAACCAAGGTAAGTGGATCATTTAGTTTAGTTACAAAAGAAGAATCCACCCATTAATCAGGGTGATTCAGAGTCGGAAAAATAAAATGTATGACTAAATAGGATGAATAGGATATTAGATTTCTTTGGAAAACCAGTTGAGAAGAAGCTGAAGTTGGAAATTTATATGATGGAATATATTTCATTCTAGTGGTGGGATTTATTTTTTCAGGATAAATGGGACCAATGAATGACATGTTAATATTTTGAAGAATTATTTAACAGAAAATTCTATCCTCATAGTTTCTGGATTGAAAGAACAACAAACATTATCAGTTTGAAGCAATAGAACATCACATTGAAAAAGCATGTTGCAAAATTTATGAATCTAGTTTGATTTTCACCCAATGTTGTTGAATGTGTGTCTTTAAAGACACGTATTTTTTAATCATGGTTGAGGCTAGATATTCATTTGGTGATTTATGTGCTTTTTATATCAGATTACACTGATATGGTTAGTAGAGAAATTATGGTAGAAAATAATATATTAGGAAATATGGATTAAGGAATCATGTTAATACCCATGGAAATTGGTGGGAACTCCAATGATGAGAATAAGTGAAAGAGGGAAAAATATTTAAAGTTACTGGTATGACTTAGAAATATAAGGAGGGATCAGTGAATCTTACTTTCTAACCAAATGGTACAAATGATTATTTTCAATGTGGTTATCTTGATCACATAATGGGAGATTGTACAACATCATCTAGAGCATGACATAGTTGTAATAATATGGGACATTTATAGCTTTATTATCACATTGCTATGAGGTCGGGTGCTAGGGACACATCTCATGCTTCTTAGGAATCATATTCTCTTGATGGGGCAAGTGAAACAAAATATTTATCATTATAAAACCAGATAAATACATAGATATTCTAGTAATTCCATGACTCTTCAACTAGGGAAATATCAATATGGCAATAAAGAGAAAAGCACAGTGAGTAAGAAATTATATAGTGATAATAAAGTGATCATGGATGATCAATTAAGAGCTTTAATTATGAGAGGTATGAATCTTTTGAATGATAACCTAATTAATTTTTTTATATATGGATGCATCACATTTGTTTATTGATTTTTTTTGTTTTTATATCTTTTGGGTTTTCATGTGGAGATGATGACCTCTATTTTGAATCATCAAACTCCTCTTGAAAAAATGAATGTGCAGGCTTTGTGTGAAAATCATGTTCTACAACTATCAATGGGGATAAATTGATATGAGACTTAAATATTCTTGATATAGATTTCTATGACTTAATATAAGGAATGGATTGGGTGACAATATTCAAATATCACATCAACTATTTTACCTAATGGGTTATTTTTACAACTAATGATGTTATCGGGCATCTATTTCAAGGAAATTGGAATTTAAATGCAATTGGATAAAGATTATTGGCACAAAAAAATTTAAACTATCACATACCATATGGTAGACATGAACTTGGAATCTATGCATGAGATTGAGAATAGTTGTTTTCCAATAATTTTTTATCAGTTTCGTGATGATTTTCTTAATAAATTCTTATGGTTTGAACTAATAAGAGAATTAGAGCTTATGAATTATCTCTTACTAGGGAAGAATACTATATCACTTTTTTCTAATTATATTACACCAATATAATTAAGAGAATTGAAATATAGGTTGGTAGAGTTAGAAAGAAAAATGGTTAATTAATCCTAGTACGTCTATGTGAGTAGAACCAGTTATTTTTTGTGAACATGGAATATATAACTATTATACTTTTTGTGTATTATCATAAGATTAATCAAATTATTATAATGAACTTGAATCATGTTCCACATATTGATGACATATTTTATCAATTTAGGGGATCTCAATGTTTCTCAAATATTGACTTGTGGTTAGGATATCACCAAGTATGGGTTCAAAAAAATAATATTCCAAAGAAACCTTTCATAAGTATATATAAAAATTTTGAGTATGTGGTTATGCCCTCAGGTATTTCAAATGAACCAATTATCTTTATGGAATTTATTAATCAAATATTTCAAATTAATTGGGATTATTTTTTGTGGTATTTATGGATGTCCTAATGGTGTATTCTATGACAAATGTTGAGCATGAGCAACACTTGGAGCTAGTCTTGAGTATCTTCTGGGATCATCATTTTTATACCAAACTTTGAAAGGGTTATTTTTGTATTGAATAGATACATTTACTTGGCCATTTAATCTTTTAAAGTGTTCTATATATGTATCAATAAAAGATATAGGTTGTGATATATTATAAACCACTAAAGAAGGTCTTTGAGATATGTAATTTACATGGCCTAGATCGTTATTACCGATGTTTTATTTATGAATTTTCATGACTAGATTCACCAAAGACAGCTTTGACGAGGAAATTTATTCCATTCCAATGGAATGATCAATGTCAGAAGTATTTTCAAGAGTTTAGTTGTCACATTATGTAATCACCGATCAAGATATTTCCAAAATCACGATAAGGCTATCTGGTGTATTGTGATTCTTTGAGATCTGGGTTTGGGTATGTTCTCATGTAGAGAGATAATGTTATTACTTGTGGATTAAGATAGTTATGGTTTCATTAGAATAAATACACAAAAAATGATTTGGAATTAGATATTATAGACCATACATTGAAGACCTAACATCGTTATCTTTTTGGTGATAAATTCACAGTTTTTACAGATCATAAGATCTTGAAACACATTTTCTCACAAAGTTATTTGAATTTGAGACAAAGAAGTTGGATGGAGTATCATAAAATTTTTAACATTAACTTATCATCTACATTGGTAAAATGGAACTTCATGGTAAATATATTAATCAGAAACTCATATAGCCATTTGGTGAAAGAGGTTGTAGATAAATGGAGGCTAATGTTAGTGGCTGTCAATATACACTTGGATTGTGAAGATCGAGTTAGTGTTACTACTTTATTTATGGTTTCTTTTATTCCTGATTTGGTAGAGATGGTTAAATAGGAACAAAAATATGACTCTGAGTGTCTCTGTGAGGTAAAAACTCAATGGTTGGGAGACTATTGAGGGATTAAATCTTGATAGAAGATTAGTGTTGTGGTTTTAAGATCAAATGGACACACCTTTTACTTTTTAGGAAAAACTACTTCATGCTTATCACTATTCAAGATGGGCTGTTCATCTTGGAATACAAAATATGTATAATCAACATAAAGTAAAATTTTTGTGGGATTGAATGAAAATATTTTTGGATGAGTTTGTCTTGAGATGCCTCACTTCCCAAATGTTTAAGGTAGTGCATGAACATCCAGTTGTTATATCTCAATCCCTACCAATTCCTATGTAGAAATGGTAGAATATTGCTATGGATTTTCTAATAGGTCTACAAATGATGATTTATAAACATGATTATATATGGGTGATAGTGAATTATATCACAAAGTATTCCTAATTATTCCCAATTATTGAATCCAATATGGTGAAGGACTTGTCAAAAATCCATACATGAGAAGTTGTAAAGTGTCATTGTATTCCAGTATAGATTATATTCGATAGAGACCCATGGTTTACATATCATTATTGGAGATTATGAAATAATTCATTTTTAATAAGTTGATAAAGATCATGATATATCATCCTCTAATGGATATAAATTACAAATTTATGATCCAAAAATGGAGTACATGCTTAGGGATTGTGTAATGGATTTTGGTGGATCATAGGAAGAGAACATACCATTAGTGGATTTATTATAATATAATAGTTATTAGGCCTCAATACATATGTCTCATTTTAAATCCTTTAATGTGATTCCTTTTCATTATCCACTTTTTGTGTGGAAACAAGTGAGGTTTGATTGGTTGGACCAAGCCATGTACAAGAGAAATTGAATAATATTTAGTTAATCATAACGAGGATGAAGATGACACAGAGTCGTTAGAAATCATATGAAGATAATCATTGATGGTCATTGTCATTTTAGGCGAGTGATCATGGGTTCATGAACATCTCTCCATTGAATGGGAATCATTTTTTTTAGAAGAATAGAAAGTCATCACCTCAATACAGGCCCTTTTGTGATACTTTAACAGGTTGTTAAAGTTGAATATCAGTTGTATTTGAAAAAAAGGCTCATCCTAGTTCATCATATGTTTCATGTATCTCAACTAAATAAATATAATCATGAACCTAACCATGTGATTCGATAGGAACACATTGACCTAGATCCAGATGCTACGGTGGTTCATAAGCATGTACAGATTTTGGATAGTCAATAGAAAGTCTTTCATGGGAAAATCATCAGTCTAACATGGGTTTTATAAAAACATAGTCAGATTTAGAAGTAAATATGGGAGCATGAAAAGGAAATTATAGAGCAATGGTCAGAACTCATCCCGGAAAACTATGTTTTTCTACTTTTTTAATACGGAAAGTCCAATGCTGGGGAAAATTTATCACATCCATTTTTAGGTACATGAACCCTTATTTATGTATTTTAACCATATAAAATTAGTGTGCTATTTTTATGGAGGTTTGGATGATCTTTGTAGCTTTTTTAGTATTTTCTATAGGTTCATGGTTTGAGCGTGGTTAATAGAAACTATGAAACACCATAAGGAAACCATGAAACTAAAACAATAGACACTAGGGAGGTACATGGTTAGGTTCAAGGTTTGTCCAGACCATGAACATGACCAGTTGAAAATGTGAAATGATGAATAATGGGGTATAGAAATTTTAGTGCAATATTTTTCTAACCATGTGATCCAACCATACAAGGTTTGTTTGGAGGTAGTGGATCATGTAGGTTTAGCACACTATTTTTTTTATCTTGAGCATAACCATGAACCGTGGATAATTATATCCAGAAATTTTGGATATAATCTGATTTACCTCCCAAACAACTCTTTTTGCACCTAAACAGGCCATAACATGAATTTCACTTCCTCCCAAGGTGGTAGAGACAATTCCTTTCAATCTGGGAACAATTATTAAGAAAATCCAAGTTTGTTGGAGACCCAGATTCTTTAGTAATTTATCGTTATTCATCATTTTCAATAGATCTATTCTCCTCCCCTTATTTTGAATCATGGATCTAGTTTATTGAGGATAGATCCATGTTTTGTGATTTTAATATTGATGTGATATGATTGTTTTTATTGAAGGTAATGAGATCTAAGTTGGAATCTTGAAGATATAATCTAATTTGTTAAATGTGTTGTTTTGTTCTTAATTTTCGCCTATGTTTGATAAGTTGGTGGCTTCTATATCGAATCATATTAATTATAACTTGGAGTATTTATTTCAAATTGATTTAATTTATTCAATTTTATTTAAAATCATTGTTTTATTTGATGTAATTCTTATTTGAATTATGGTTTTGGAAATCATAAGAATTTGAGGGTTTTTGGAAAACCATTGTTAATAATTTTAAAATGGTTATTCTAAAATTATTTTTTGTTGATAAAAGTAATGAATTTACTAAAATTATTTAACTTAAATGGATTGATATGATTTGGGTATAATATTTGGGAATGAGTTGAATGGGATGGTTAAGGGTCATGAAGTACCACCATCAAAGGGACAAAGTGTAGACCTGATGTTCCACTGTGAATGGTGACAAAAAGCTTGTTTGTGTGTTTGTATTAAGAATTTTTGTGGTCATGGAAATGTTTATTCCAAATAATAATTTAAGAAATGGTTAAAGTATTTTTCTATGTTTTATAAAAATTATCATTTTATCTTTTGATGTATTCCATAAGAAAAAATGGTTGGGAAGGTTTTTTTGATTGTTTTCCATATAAAACTAGTTTGGTTAGATATAAAATTATTTTATTTTTTAATATATTTTATATAAATGTGATAACATGTTCAATACTAGTGGAGTGAGTTGGAATGACATTGGGGAAATTCTACTGAGTTTTATACTTACTCCCTTCTTGGTCGCTATGGGGAATTTGAAAATTTTATATATTGAGACCCGGGAGAAGAAAAAGTATCCCAATTATTTAGTGATTATTTTTAATACATTGTGTTAAGCATCTGGATTTGGATCATGTATTAGATTTGGAGTTATTTTTGGTATCTTTGTTGTTTTTATTTTTTTTATCATTGGTCTCCATTGGTTATGGAAAATCGATTCCACTTGTACTCTGATGTTGTATTTTGGTTTAGTCTAGTATTGGCTTGAATTTTGGTACCCATGCATCATTAAGAAGTTTGGTTTTTATAATTACAATTGGTTTGGTCATTTTATCATAAGAGGGGAAATTTTCCCCCAACTATTTATGAGGTCCTTATCATTATTTTTATACTTTGGTGTCTTGGGGATGTTACCAAAGGCCTAGTACCTCCCCTGTCACTTCTAAAGACTATGAGGAGGTGTGGAACTTTATAGTGAAACTCTTAATTTGATTCAATTTTATGTTTCAAATTATTTATTTGAATAGATTTATATATTGAAAATTCATCTTATTTCTACTTCAATTAATAAAGAAATATCCAAAAAATAAAATAAATAAATAAATTAAAGGCTTCAAAAATAAATTGAAACATATTGAGTCCTACATCCAATTATCATTTTTCTTCATCCTCTATCTTCCCCTTCCAACATTTTCCTCTTGAATGAATTTTTATTTTTATATTTTTATTCTAGTTATTTATTTACAAACTAAAAAATATCTTTTATATTTGTTGGAATTGGGTATGAATTTTATAGTAAACAAGTTGAGTGCTAAAAGGGAAGATTGTTACATTAAAAAAAATACAAAATTCATTGAAACACGAGTGAACATAATATTTTCAATTGTAAACACTTGAGGGAGTGTGATGGGTCTATATACCAATTTCTTTAAATATTATTGCAATATTATTAAATGGATTAGTTGAGTAACAAAAATGAAATATACATTAATTTTTTCATAAGGGTTGTACAAGAGAAATTCCAAAGGATGAATGTGAATATGGATGAATTGAAATCCCATTCCAATTATAGAGCACCACTAAGGAGTTGGGTGATTAAAGAAGAGGTGGAGTAAACAAATTTTTATGAGTCAACAATTCAGAGAAAGAAATAAACATGGTAATAAATCAATAATCTTGGTGGAGTAAATTTGAGGATCCCTTTATTCCAAGGTAAGAATGATCATGAATGATACTTGGAAGGGGAATGAAGGCATATCATGTTTTGGGTTTTTAGGACTATTTAGAGAAAAATAAGTTGAATTTTGTTGCTATAGAATTCACTAACTATGCTAGTATTTGGTGGGACCAACTATAAGTGACTCTATGAAAAATGTAGAAAGAACCATCTGCGCTTGGGATGAGATGAATGTGGTCATGCGTAAGAGGTTTATTTCAAGACACTATTATCAGGTTTTGTTCCTCAATTTATATGGTTTGATACAAGGAGCTGTGATTATTGAGTAGTATTATAATGAGATGAAGATCATCATGATTTGGGAAAGTATTGATGTGGAGAAATATTCCACCATGGTAAGTTTTGTGAATAGTATTAATAATTACATTCTGGACATAGTGGACATGCACCATTATTTAGATATGGAATATTTCTTCTCATGGATACTAGATTATAGAGGCATGAAAAGGAAATAAGGATTCACATTACAACTTATGTAAATATTATAAACCTTCTTTCAAGTTTAAGGATTCAAAACCATAATAAAATTTAATGGTGAAAAAAATGGATTCAATGTAGGTGACTAAACCAAAACCATTATTTTTAAATCCAAATGTAAAATAGAGTGTAAGGTTGTTTCTAAATAATGTGATATCAAATGTTTTAAATGTAAAGTATATGGAAATTTTGCCTCAAAATTATCAAATAAGAGGGAATTATTTATTTTAGATGATGGAGATGTTTTTAGTGCTAGATCAATAGTATATGAACTTACACCACATGAGGAGTGTTCAGATGTGGAAATAGAGATCCCAATAAATATAGAAATTCTTGTGTAAAGGAGTTCTTTGAGTACTCAACCAGAATAATAACATGATCAAGAGAAAGGAGAGCACATTTTCAATACTATATTCCTCATCAAATATAAGGTATGTAATATTATTATGTATAGGGTTAGTTTCATAAATATATAAAGTGGTTTTACGGTTTATAAATTGGGTTTAGTAATGACTTGGTATATTAGGCCTTATAGATTGTAATGGTTATATAATATTTGGGATGTTAATGTGAATAAGAAATTGAAAGTTTCATTTTATATTTGGATGTATGAATATAAGTTGATATGTGATGTTTTTACAATGAAATATAGTTATATCTCTTTGGTTAGGCCGTGGAAATTTGATAGTATGATCATACATGATGGTTACACCAACCTCTATTATTTTGAGTACAATGGGTGGATGGTTATACATACACCCTTGAGAATGTTTCAATATTATCAAGGCAATATGAGTATTGAGATAGATTATGAATATAGATAAAATTAAATAGAGAAAAAAATAAAGTGAATGGAAAAATAAAGAGTGAAAAAGGAGTTAGTGATATTAAAAGAAATGACAGAAATAAAACAGTTAAAAAGAATAGTGAAAATTAGAGTGAAAACAAGAGTGTTGAGGAAAAGTGAGTTTATTTATAGAAAAAAGTGAGATAATGAGATCCATGTATTGGGAGTAGAATCTCATTATTTTATTAAAGGTATAATGTTTTACCCCTAACTACATTATGTAATAAATGCCTTCTTATGTTGTATATTTATAACAATAATACAGTGACTGAGCAAGGAGGTTTTGTAAACGAGCTGCATTTGATCTAGGTGGGTTGGTATAGAAAAACCTTCTAAAAGGGAGGTACCCAGTGAAAAAAATAATAATAATAATAACTTCAACCTTGAGGAGATAGACCTTTTTATGTCTTAGAGAAGATCAATGATAATTCCTATAATATTGATTTACCAGATATGTATGGAAAGTTCAATGTCACCATTAATGTTACTGATCTCTATCCCTTTGGGTTTTAATATTTGAGGATAAATCCTTTTGAGGAGGGAGGGGATGATAAGGATCCTGGAACACATGGGCATCGAGTGGTTGAATGTAGACTTGAGGATGAGGGAATAATGCATATGATTGAACAAAGCCTATTGTGAGGAGTTGGTGACCCAATGATAGGGGATCAAACTAAGAGGATGACGGAGGTCTTAAATGGGTTAATCATGGAATTCCTAGGGGGTACCAATACCCATTCTTAGGGGAATCATCTGGACCTATATTTACGTTAATTATGGACCAAATATGACTTTAAAGACCAATACCATTGTGTTATATGAATTTCTATCCCACCCCACCATAGAACCATCAAAGTCAAAATGGTATGCTAGTTGTCTTTACATTTCAAAAGTCTAATTGTTCCATTAAGTCATTGGAGAGTTTCAAAAGTTTCAAAATCATCATTTAGGAATTTTTAATAATGGAAACAAGGTTTTATAATTTTGTATCTATCTTTTTCTATAAATAGCCACCCCTTGTACTCCTGGAACATCATGAATGAATGTAATGTTATTACGGTGATTTTTTCTTACATCCATTATGTTATTTCATAATTCATTATTTATCAAAGTGTTGGTCATTATTTGTGGAGTATTTTGGTAATAGTTCTTAGAGAAAACTTCTCATTGGGTTATAACTTGACAAAATCTCTCCATTCATCTTTATTTACACTATTTATAGGAATTTTCACTTACTTTCTTACGGAGATCAGGGTGCTCAACCTATGAACGTTGAAAAAGGGTACCAGGACATTTACTAGATGGTCTTGGACCACATATTAGTTATTTTCATGGTTTTTAGGATTTTATAAATTTTTATGGATTTTTAGGCCTTTTATGACTTTTATCGTTTTTAGGGTTTTAAGGATTTTGTGTGTTTTTAGGGTTTTTTGAGTTTTAGGGTTTTAATGGTTTTTTTTATATTTTTTAATATTATTATAATTTCAATTTTTTAGTTGTTTTAGTTATTTTTAGGGTTTTATCACTACTAGAATATTTACTTTTGGAGGCGGGAGACATGTAGCGGTCGCCATTTGGCGGCCACTAATGCTATCAATAGTGACCGCCAAATGGCGGCCACTGCACAGAAGACCTAATTTTACCCCTTTTCCCCTCCCGACCCCCCCCTATTACCCTCCCGACCCTACCCCCCAACCCCGCGACCCCGACCCCGGCCCCAGCGACCACGCCCCCCGCGACCCCGCCCCCGGCCACCCCAACCCTCGGTGACCCCTGCGTTCCTGACCCATGGCGAGCCCCTGCGAGCCCCGACGACCCATGGCTACCTCTGCGTGACCTGACCCCCGTCGAACCTAACCAACAGCAACCCCCAACGACCCCGACCCCATGCTGCGCCACCCACAACCCATGAGACCCCCTGCGCCACCCGCAACCCCGCACTGTGCCACCCGCAACCCCGACAGCCTGCACTGCACCTCTGGACAGTCCTTCCTCCTTCGTCCCCTCCCAGCCCCGCTGCATCCCTCCAGCGAGTCCTCACGTCCTTCCTCCATCGGACCCTTCTGGTTTGTTGTTCCCTGCCGTGTAGAACCCTCCCACACTTCGTCTTGCGGTTCTGCCGCTTTTGATTCCATCCATCAAACCCCTGTCTTCTAGTCCTTGTTCCGTCATGAATCCGCAATCGAGTCGCACCCTGTTACCCGCGGTCGAGTCCTCTGCAGGTAATGTTTTTTATCCTTAAAATTTATCTTTTAAGTCATTGGTTTTTAAATTTAATGATATGTGTTTATTTAGAATTTAAATAAGATATTTCGCTTTTTATTTCTATTAAATACAGATATGGATAAGAGCTGGATTTATATGCAAGATAGGTTTTTGGCTGAATATTTTATGGGGATTAAGAAATTTATAGATTTCACCAAAAGATTTCAAAGCGATATGATTAGTTGTCCATGCATAAAATGTTCAAATAGATATCTCTTCAAATGAGATAGTGTTAGGGAACATTTGTTTTTGAATGGGTTTTTGAAAAACTATAATACATGGACACATCATGCATAAGATTCTGTTTCATACCATCACTCGGAAAGTATTCATAGGAATGTTGATTCAAGAATAGTTGATCTGATGAACATAATGCTCAATGATATGGTGCACCAGTTTCAACCTGAAGACAGTAATGTCGTAAATGACGACGTTGGATCGAGTAATCCTCATTCTTCTGTAGATGGAGAATCATTGAAATTGTTTGAAATTCTTGACGATGAGCGTACTAATTTATATCCTATAAGTACTAAATTTAGTAAAATATCATTCATCGTTGAATTGTTACACATGAAGGCTTTGAACCAGTGGTCAGACACCTCATTCGAGATGTTGTTGGTATTGTTGAAGAATGTACTCCCTGCTGGAGTGAACATTCTGGAGTCATTCTATCAAGCTCGGAAGTTGACCGGTGATCTTTGTTTTACATATGCTACAATTGATGTGTGTCACAATAATTTTATGTTGTTCAGAAAAGAGAATGCACAATTAAATATTTGTACTATTTGTTATACATCTAGGTGGAAGACCAATGAGATTAATCAAGGTAGTTATATTCTTCCTGGGAGAGTTTTGAATCAAGGGAAACAAGTTGCTGCTAAACAGATGCATTATTTCCCACTGAAACCGAGACTGAAGAGATTCTTCATGTCAACTAAAATTGCTAAATTGATGACTTGGCATTCAGGGAGAAAGAAAGAGGTTGATAAATTAACTCACATGGAAGATTCTTTGGCATGGAAAGAGTTTTATCAAAGGCACCCAGACTTTTCCCAAGATGATCGTAATATTCGACTGGGATTAGCAGTAGATGTTTTTAACCCATTTAGGTCCATGGTTGGTGTGACACATAGTATGTGGCCAGTGGTTTTGGTTCCATACAACATTCCCCCATGGGTATGTATGAAGAATCATTTTTTTGTTACTATCAATTCTAATTGATGGATCGAGAGGACCTGGTGATAAAATAGATGTTTACATGCAACCTTTGATTGATGAGCTGCAAGAATTTTGGGCCGATGGTGTAATAACATTTGACTCGGCAGCTAATGAAATGTTTAGACTTCGGGCCACATTATTATGGACAATTAATGATTTCCCAGCGTATGCTAACTTATCAGGTTGGAGTACAAAAGAATAATTTTCTTGCCTTGTTGTAATAAGGGTAAGAAATATATATGGCTTAAGAACTGTATAAAGTGGGCATATCTTGGTCACAGATGCTTTCTTCCTCCATTGCAAAGGTTCAGAAAAGACCGTGTATCGTTTGATGGGAATAGAGAGTATGAACCATCACCACAAATATTGTCTGGGGTTCAAATTTGTGCACAAATTGATCAAGAAAACATCCTTACAATGTATGATTTTCAAGAATTATTGGCTTCTTCATTGCCTTCTATTCCTGCTGCAAATAGACAGTACAGTCATAATTGGAAGAAACGAAGTATTTTTTTTTGAATTTCCTTATTGGAAATATAATATTTTAATACCTAATTTGGATGTGATGCACATTGAAAAAAAATTATGTGATAATATATTGTCCACCATTTTAGACGTCAAGGGGAAATCAAAGGATAATGATAATGCTCGACGTGATTTGCAAGAAATTGAATTGAGAAAACCGTTACATTTACAACCGAGCAAAGGAAATCATGTATACATGCTTGCTGCACAGTACACAATGAGTAAAAAAGATAAACAAATATTTCTATCAAATTTAAATATTGTTAAGGTGCCAGATGGTTATTTCTCTAATATTTCCAAGAGTATGAATATGAAGATAATGACATTACAGGGGTTGAAAAGTCACGATAATCATATTCTGCTTCAACAGTTAATTCCTATTTCAATTCTTGATTTCATACCTACCTAGGTTGTTGATACATTGATTGATGTTTCTAATTTTTTCAGATAGCTCTGTTCAAGAAATCATCGCATTAGTGATTTGAAAAAGTTATAGGATAAGATTGTACTTGCACTATGTCACCTAGAAAAACTATTTCCACCTTCTTTTTTTGATGTCATGGTTCACTTGACCATTCATTTAAATGGTGAAGTCACTACTGGCAGTCCCGTACAATTCAGGTGGATGTATCCAATAGAGCGATACTTAAATACATTGAAACGATATGTGCGCAACAAAGCTTGTTCGGAAGCCTCAATTGCAAAGGTATATTTAATGTATGAGTGTACTAATTTGTGTGCTTCATATATTGATGAGGTTGAAAAAAATATAGATAACCCCTCCCAGAATGACAAGGGTCCAATTGGAGAAGGAATAACGTTTGATATGAGGAACGATGAGTGGGTTCAAGCTCATCGATATGTGTTGTTCAACACTCCATCAAATTTTCCACTGATATAGTAAGTTTCATAGTTTATGTGTATTTTGTTTCTATATTTATTTTATTTCTTACCTTATATTGTCTTGTGATTTAGGATGCATATCACAGAGTTGAAATGTGAAAGGCCCCGTGAAACTGACTATCAAATCCAAAAATCTCATTTCAACACATTTCATGAGTGGTTCAAGACTCATGTAATTGATTTAATACTTTTATAGTGCAACTTAGTTGTATTTTCACAATCCTTTATCCATTAAACTATATATATGAAATCTGCAGATTCAAAAGTTACATGATTTAACCCATCATGTGAGCGAAGTACTCAACCAACTAGCTGATGGTCTATTTATTATAGCTCGACGATACAATTATTTGGATTCTAACGGATTCCGATTTTGTATTAGTGATGTTGACATGAACCGATCCACACAAAATAGTGGTGTTGGTTGTTCTTTTTTTGACGCGGGTTATTATTATGGATTGCTGAGAGATATTATTGAGGTTGTTTATAGTCGTGGTTTAAAACAGATATTGTTAATGTGTGATTGGGTCGATCTGGTTCATGGAATGAATGTTGATAACTTCCAATTTACATTAGTAAACTTTAACAATATGCTATATAAAGATGACCGAGTAATTTGTGATCCCTTCAAATTGACATCATATTCAGAACAAGTTTACTTTGTCGGCATTGATTCTGATTCGAAAGTTATGGTAAAAATGTCTAGAAGAGGGGTTTTCTGATTGACCAAGAGGAACCTGACGTTGTCGCATTTCCTGACCAAGCACATGACCAAACAACAGTAGTTGTATGAGATGAAGATATACAATGGGCCAGAGAGACAGTTGAAGGAGATATGATAGACTTTCATGATTAGTGAAAATTTTAATTATATCCCCAGTTATTGTTTTTAAAAATATTTATGAGTTGTATATGTATAAAAATTTCTTGATTTAACTATAATTTCTTTTAATGTAGGCATGTCACAAGGTGGTCACAGTGGTTCACCTGATGTTGTCAGTATGTATGTTTTCAATTTTTTAAATTAATTTATTGTAATGTTCAGTGTATATTTCCCTAACTGTTTCTAATCATTAATTTATATTGTAATTGAATTATGAATTTATGTTTATTAGGATCTAGTGAATCTTCCAGCTGACGCAGGGGTCCTGGTATAGGGGTTCGATCCTGGAACTCTGGAGCCCGATTGGATGTGTTATTTGATGACACATTTCATCAAGTCGGAGAAGGTGGTACTGTATTGAGTCATCAGTTTGGGCATATGATACGAGACTCACACATATTTCCTCTGACGACTTGTGAATGGAGTTCTTTCCCCCAGGATATGATGGACAGATTATGGAGGGAGGTTTAGGTAAATTCATTGTTTAATTGTTCATGATATTTTTATTATTATTATCCCATCTACTAACAAATTTTTTTAACAGGATAATTTGACATCTTGTCCAAATGAGTTTTGAGCAGTATGTATGTCCAAATTCCAAAAATTATGGAAGGATTACAATTCAAGAGTGAAGAGAGATCACTGGACACCATTTGCGGGTGTGCCCGACATTCTACAGCGAGTCCCTCCGGGCATTCTTCCCTAGTAGTGGTAGGATTTGGTTGCGTTTTGGTCGAGTGAGGTGGCGATGGTAAGATTTATTTCTTTTAATATATAAATGACTAATTTTTCAAATGTTTATTAATTAAATATGTTGAATGTAGACCGAGTCTTCTCATCATTCACAAAATCGGGTGATGCAGGGCACACCTTCTAGACTTGGCACTCGACATGTGTCACAACTCAGACATGATGTAAGTTTAAAATTCACAATTCATTCACATTTTAAAAATGTTGTAGTATAACATGGTGAACCCCTTTATTATAGTTACACCAACGCGGCGAGCCGATCGATCGGATGTCTATATGGGTGAGGACTCGTAGGGCGGGTGATCCTGATGTTGTCGGTGTTATAGTAAGAAAATTATTTACTAATAAATGTTTATTTATTTTATATAAATTATTCATATTTATTCATTGATTTATTATATGATACAGGCTCATTTTGACGCTTAGTTAGCAGAGTTTCCAGAGGAGAAATGTCATAGTAATGTGCGTAGAGATGAAATATTTCACCGTGTCATAGGGCGTGACGGTCATGGTTATTCTTTGACTATGGCGGTGGTGTCCCACGACATGCAGTTGTTAGAGAAGATGCGATGGGTGCATGCATAGATTCAGGGATGCGCACATAGATTGAGATAGATGCTTCCATACAGAATATGCAGCGCTATATGGATGCACAATTTCAACAGTTGTGTGCAGAGTATGAGGAGATTTTGTCATAGATGTCATCACGTATTGATGAAATGACGACACAACAAGTGACGCCACACGTAAACATTAAAACAAACCATAATCAGATTAAATTTTATTGATATGTTTATGATACATAATACTGATATATATTGTAGGTTCTGAATACAGCTGGTGGACATCTCAATGATATTGGTGATCCAGATGAGGATGAACTCCATGCATGAGGTAATTTCATTTGTGTTGATGAATTATCTAGTATTTGTGGATGACATCTTTGTGCACTCCAAAACTGATGTGATCAGACCCATATCTTGACATCATCCAAATTAAACTTATTGAGCATCGACTATACACCGAACTATATATATGTCACTTTTTTATTGATTAGGGATAGTTAATGGGTCAAATAATCTTAGAGGAATGTGTTTCAGTGGATGGAGAGAATGTTCAGGCAGTTGTTTCTTGGGAGAAGCCCAAGAACACTTTCGATATCTGTAGCTTTCTAGGGTTCCTAGGATTAAATTTAATTATTATTCTTGACATGTACGAGGAGAGGGAACGTCAATCAGATGTGCGGTTTGTGTCCACCGGCTCAATATGTTCTTTTTTAAGTGTTGGGCGCGCTTCCGAAATGCGCGTGGGGTGGTCCAAACTGGCCGAACGACGTCAGATTGGCCTGAAATTGGACGACAACAATAGGTGAGTGAATTGTGATGTCTTCGGGTAGACAACATGCCAATCACAGGTTCTGTGTGCCTGCGTTGACAGAGAACACACTTCTGGTGCCATAAAAGGCCAAAACGGGCCTCTAACGGTCAAATTCAGAGCGTACGTCATAGGATTGACCTGAAATCACAGGGGAAACAATTTAATTATTATTCTTGACGTGTAAGAGGAGACTTCACGTCAATTGGACGTGCAGTTTGCACGCATCGGCTCAATATGCGCTTTTTAAGTGTTGGACGCACTTCTGAAACACGCGTGGGGTGGTCCAAACCGGCCGAACGATGTCGGATTGTCCTGAAATCGGACGACAACAATGGGTGAGTGAATTTTGAAGTGGTCTGACAGACGGCACACCAATCGGAGGTGTCGTGTGCCCGCGCTGACCGAGAATGCACTTCTGGTGCCATAAAAGGCCAAAATGGGCCTCTAACTGTCAAATTCAAAGCGTACGACATCGGGATGACCTAAAATCATAGGGGAAATAATGTAATTATTATTATTGATGTGTGCGAGGAGACTAAACATCAATCGGATGTGTGGTCTGCGCAGAACGACTCAATATGCGCATTTTAAGTGTTGAGTGCGCTTCCGAAACACACGTGGGGTGGTCCAAACGGGCCGAACGACGTCGGATTGGTCTGAAATCGGACGACAACAACGGGTGAGTGAATTTGTGAAGTGGTCGAGTAGACGGAAAGCCAATCGGAGGTGTTGTGTGCCCGTGATGACCGAGAACGCACTTCTGGTGGCATAAAAGGCCAAAATGGGCCTCTAATGGTCAAATTCAGAGCGTACGACATTGGATTGACCTGAAATCATAGAGGGAACAATTTAATTATTATTATTGACGTGTATAAGGAGGCCAAATGTCAATCGGACTTGAGGTTTTCATGTAACAGCTCAATATACGCTTTTTAAGTGTTGGGCGCGCTTCTGAAATGCGTGTGCGGTGGTCCAAACCGACCGAATGACCTTGGATTGGCCTGAGATCAGATGAAAACAACGGGTGAGTGAATTGTGAAGTGGCGGGAAGACATAAAGCCAATCAGAGGTTATGTGTGCCTGTGCTGACCGAGAACGCACTTTAGGTGCCATAAAAGGTCAAAATGGGCCTCTAACGGTCAAATTCACAGCGTACAACATTGGATTGACCTAAAATCACAAAGGAAACAATGTAATTATTATTATTGATGTGTACGAGGAGACATCACATCAATTGGACGTGCGGTTTGCGCGCAGCGGCTCAATATGTGCTTTTTAAGTGTTGGGCGCGATTCTGAAACGCGCGTGGGGTGGTCCAAACCAGCCGAATGACGTAGGATTGGCCTGAAATCAGACAACAACAATGGGTGAGTGAATTTTTAAGTGGTAGGGGAGACGACACACCAATCGGAGGTGCTGTGTGCCCACGCTGACCGAGAACGCACTTCTGGTGCCATAAACGGCCAAAACGGGCCTCTACTGGTCAAATTCAGAGCGTACGACATCGGATTGACCTGAAATCAAAGTGGTAACAATGTAATTATTATTCTTGACGTGTATGAGGAGATGACACGTCAATCGGACGTTCGGTTTGCGTGAACCGACTTAATATGCGATTTTTATGTGTTGTGTGCGCTTCTGAAACGCGCGTGGGGTGGTCCAAATCGTCCGAACGACGTCGGATTGGCCTGAAATCGGACAACAATAGTGGGTGAGTGAATTTTGAAGTGGTCGGGTGGACAACATGCCAGTCGGAGGTGCCGTGTGACCGCGCTGACCGATAAAGCACTTCAGGTGCCATAAAGGCCAAAACGGGCCTCTAACGATCAAATTCAGAGCGTACGAAATTGGATTGACCTGAAGTCATAGAAAAAACAATGTAATTATTATTCTTGATGTGTACAATGAGACTAAATGTCAATCAAACATGCGGTTTGCGCGGAACGTCTCAATATGCGCTTTTTTAAGTGTTGGGCGGGCTTCCGAAACGCTCGTGGGGTGGTCCAAACCGGCCGAACGGCGTTGGATTGGCCTGAAATCAGAAGACAACAATGATTGGATGAATTTTGAAGCGTTTGGGTAGATGTAACACCAATCGGAGGTTTTGTGTGCCCGCGCTGACCGAGAACGCACTTCTGGTGCAAAAAAAGGCCAAAACGGGCATCTAACTGTCAAATTCAGAGCGTATGACTTCGGATTGACCTGCAATCACAGGGGAACAATGTAATTATTATTCATGATGTGTACAAGGATACGGATCATCAATCGGACATGCGGTTTTAATTTAACCACTCAATATGTGATTTTTAAGTGGTGGGCGTGCTTCCGAAACGCGCGTGGGGTGAACCAAACTGGCCGAACAACGTCGGATTGGCCTGAAATCGGACGAAAACAACGGGTATGTCAATTTTGAAGTGGTCGGGCAGACGGAATGCCAATCAGAGGTTCTGTGTGCCCGTGCTGACCGAGAACGCACTTCTGGTACCATAAAAGGCCAAAACGGGCCTCTAATGGTCAAATTCAGAGCGTACGACATCAGATTGACCTGAAATCATAGGGTGAACAATGTAATTATTATTCTTGACATGTACAAGGAGACGGAATGTCAATCAGATGTTTGTTTTGCACGCAATGGCTTTGAATGCGCTTTTTAAATGTTGGGCGCGCTTTCGAAACGTGCGTGGGGTGGTCCAAACCGGCCAAATGATGTCGGATTGGCTTGAAATCGGACGACAACAATAGGTGAGTGAATTGTAAAGTGTTCAGATAGAAATCATGCCAATGGGAGGTTTCGTGTGCCCGCGCTGACTGAGAACGCACTTCTAGTGCCATAAATGGCCAAAACAGGCCTCTAACGGTCAAATTCACAGCGTAAGACATTAGATTGACCTGAAATCAGAGGGGGAACAATGTAATTATTATTGTTGATGTGTACGAGGAGACAACACGTCAATCGGACAAGCGGTTTTCACGCAACGGCTCAATATGGGATTTTTAAGTGTTGGGTGCGCTTCCGAAATGCGGGTGGGGTGGTCCAAACCGGCTGACCGATGGGTGAGTCAATTTTGAGGTGGTTGGGCAGATGACATGCCATTAGGAGGTGTCGTGTGCCCGCGCTGACCGAGAACGCATTTCAGGTGCCATAAAAGGCCAAAACGGGCCTCCAACGGTCAAATTCACAATGTATGACATCAGATTGACCTGAAATCACAGAGGAACAATGTAATTATTATTCTTGACGTGTATGAGAAGACGACACGTCAATCGGACAAGCAGTTTGCACGCAACGGCTCAATATGCACTTTTGAAGTGTTGGGCGTGCTTCCAAAACGCACGTGGGGTGGTCCAAACTGGACGAATGATGTCATATTGGCCTGAAATCAGATGACAAAAACGGGTGAGTGAATTGTGAAGTGGTCGGGCAGACAACACGCCAATTGGAGGTGCAGTGTGCCCACGGTGACCGAGAACGCACTTCTGGTGCCATAAACGGCCAAAACGGGCCTCTTACGGTCAAATTCAGAGCGTACAACATCATATTGACATGAAATCACTGAGAAACAATGTAATTATTATTCTTGATGTGTACGAGGAGACTGCACGTCAATCGGACGTGTGGTTTGCGTGCAACGGCTCAATATGCGCTTTTTAAGTGTTGTGCGCACTTTTGAAACGCGCGTGGGGTGGTCCAAACCAGCCGAACAACGTCAGATTGGCCTGAAATCAGACAAAAAAACGGGCAAGTGAATTGTGAAGTGGTCGGGTAGACGACAATCCAATCAGAGGTGCTGTGTGCCCGCGCGGACCGAGAACGCACTTCTGGTGCCATAAAAGGCCAAAACGAGCCTCTAACGGTCAATTCCAGAGTGTACGACATCTGATTGACCAGAAATCATAGGGGGAACAATTTAATTATTATTCCTGACGTGTACGAGGAGACGACACATTAATTGGATGCGTGGTTTGCGTGCAATGGCTCAATATGCGCTTTTAAAGTGTTGGGAGCGCTTCCAAAACGCGCGTGGGGTGGTCAAAACCGGCCGAACGACGTTGGATTGCCCTGAAATCGGACAACAACAATGGGTGAGTGAATTTTGAAGTGTTCGTGGAGAAGTCATGCCAATCGGAGGTTCCATGTGCCTGCGCTGACCGATAACGCACTTCAGGTGCCATATAAGGCCAAAACAGGCCTCCAACGGTCAAATTCACAGCGTACGACATCAGATTGACCTGAAATCATAGGGGAACAATGTAATTATTATTCTTGATGTGTTAGAGGATATGGAACATCAATCATACCTACGGTTTATGCGCAATGGCTCAATATTCTCTTTTTAAGTGTTGGACGCGCTTCCGAAACGCGCATGGGGTGGTCCAAATCGGACGAACGACGTCAGATTGTCTTGAAATCGTAAAAAAACAACGAGTGAGTAAATTTTAAAGTGGTTGGGAAGACTGAATTCCAATCGGAGGTGTCATGTGCCCGCGGTGACCGAGAACGCACTTCTGGTGCCATAAACAGGCAAAACGGGCCTCTAATGGTCAACGTCAGAGAATACGACATCAAATTAACCTAAAATCACAGGGGAACAATTTAATTTTTTTTCTTGACGTGTACGAGGAGACGACACATCAATCGGACATGCGGGTTTCACGCAACGGCTCAATATGCACTTTTTAAGTGTTGTGCGTGCTTCCGAAACGCACGTGGGGTGGTCCAAACAGGCCGAACGATGTAGGATTGGCCTCAAATCGGATGACAATAATGGGTGAGTGAATTGTAAGTGGTCAGGCAGATGGCACACCAATCGGAGGTACCGTGTGCACGCGCTGTCCAAGAATACACTTCAAGTGCCATAAAAGGCCAAAACGGGCCTCTAACAGTCAAATTCAGAGCGTACGACATCAGATTGACCTAAAATCATAGGGGAAACAATGTAGTTATTATTATTGACTTGTACGAGGAGACATAACTTCAATCGGACGTGCATTTTGCGCGCAACGGCTCAATATCCACTTTTTAAGTGTTGGGCGCGCTTCTGAAACGTGCGTGGGGTGGTCCAAACCAGCCGAACGACGTTGAATTGGCCTGAAATCGGACGACAACAACGGGTGAGTGAATTGTGAAGTGGTCGGGCAGACGACATTCCAATCGGAGGTGCTGTGTGCCCGCGGTGACTGAGAATACACTTATGGTGCCATAAAAGGTCAAAATGGGCCTCTAACGGTCAAATCCAGAGCGTACGACGTCGGATTGACCTGAAATCACAGGGGAACAATGTAATTAGAACCATAGAATTAACAATTTTAAAATTTTAAAACAATAATCAAAATTATGAATATATTTTGAAAATCATATACTTTCGAACTATTATAGTAAGTTTGAATTGAAATATATTAATTTGTTTCAATTATTTGTTTATAGGTTTTATTTGGTACTAATTTTATTATCAAATTTTGATATGTAGTTATATTTGATGAGGGTTGCAGAGCATGGAAGATGACGATGAGATTTTTGTGGTATTCATATTATTTTTGATATTATTTTTAAAAAAATTAAAAGTTATAGAGACCGCCATTTGGCGGCTGCTGTAGCCTGTGTTCGGGTCTCCTAGAGCAGCCGCTAAATGGTGGCTACTGTTGGTCATCCCTATAGCGGCCGTTGTTGGTCATACCTGCTGGCCTTCAGCGTCCTCCAAAAGGCGGTCGCTGATAGTAACAATGACGGACCAAAAGCGACCACCGTTTGGCAGACTCTAGGCGGCCGCTATAGACCTTTGGCAACGACTTCTGGAGGGTGCTAAAAGTCATGTTTGTAGTAGTGTATGGTATTTTAGTGTTTTAAAGGTTTTAGGGGTTTTTATGGTTTTTCGTTTTTTAGTGTTTTTAGAGCTTTTATAGTTTTTAGGGTTTTTAATGGTTTTATGAATTTTTAGGTTTTTAATATTTTATGTTTTTCTTAGGGGGTTTAAAGGTTTTTAAGATTTTTTACATTTATAGGTATTTTTCGGGATTTTTTAGGATTATTATGGTTTTTAGTGTTTTTCGGGTTTTTGAGGGTTTTAAGGGTTTCTAGAGGTTTTATATTTTTTTAAACATTTTTTAGGGTATACAGGCTTTTTATATTTTAAAATTTTTTAGGTTATTTAAGGGTTTTTAATGTTTTTAGGGGTTTTATGGGTTTTTTTGGTTTTAAGGGTTTTATGGTTTTTAGATTTTTTAGTCTTTGAGGTGTTTAAAGTGTTTTTAGTTTTTCAAGGATTTCTTAGTGATTTTATGGTTTTCATGATTTTTATGTCTTTAGAATTTTTTGGGTTTCTTTTGGAATTACATAGTTTTTACGATTTTTAAGGATTTTAAGGGGTTTTACGTTTTTATGATTTTTTGGGGTTTTATTAATTTTTGGGGTGTTTATTTTTTTTTTGAGTTTTTAGGGTTTTAAGGTTTTTAATGTGTTTAATTTTTTTAGTGGATTAAATGGTTTCTATATTTTTTTATAAGTTTTTTTGTTTTTATGGGTTTTTAGGTTTTAGTGGATTTTATGATTTTAAGGTTCTTTTTAGGTTTATAGGGTTATTTTATAATTTTTTAGATTATAAGGGGTTTGTTGTGTTTTTATGATTTTAAGGTTTTGTTAGGGGTTTTAATGTTTTTCAGGTTTTTTACGTTGTAGAGATTTTTACAGTTTTTTTGGATTTTTATGGGTTTTTACATTTCTATGGATTTTGAGGGTTTTAGGGGTTTAAGGGGTTTTTTTGGTTTTTTTGGTTTTTAGCATTTTTTAGTTTTTTAGTGGTTTTATGTGATTTTCGGTTTTTTAAGGTTTTTTTAGGGTTTTTATGGGTTTTATGATTTTAAAGATTTTTAGGGATTTCGTATGATTTTATGGTTATTTAAGGATTTTAATGATTTTGATGGGATTTAGGGTTTTTCTTATTTTCATGGTTTTTGGGGGGTTTTAGTGTTTTTTCATGGATTTTTAGGGGTTTTAGGTTTTTTATATATTTTTACATTTTTAGGGTTTTAAAGGGTTCTATATTTTTTCGCCTTTAAGGGTTTTATGTGTTTTTTAGGTTTTTTGGGTTTTTTTGGGTTTTTAATGTTTTTATAAGTTCATATGGGTTTTATATTTTTAGGGTTTTTAGGGTTTTCGGGTTTTTAGCATCTTTATGTATTTTAGGTTCTTTAAGTTTTTTTAGGGTTAAATGTTTTTCTTATAGTTTGTTGGGTTTTTTGGATTTTTTATACAATTTGGGATTCTTAGGATTTTTTAAGGATTTTATTTATTTTTTAGGTTTTTAGGAATATTGAGGGTTTTCATGGTTTTTTTAGTTTTTTATGGGGTTTTTTGGTTTTATGGGTTTTATGTGTTTTATGATTTTAGAGGGTTTCCCTAGTTTTTTAACATTTGAAGGGTTTTAAAAGGGTTTTTAATGTTTTAGGTGTTTTTATGTTTTTTTTTGTGTTTTTAGGGGGTTTTATGGTGTTTTTAGGTTTTTTAATTATTTTTTTGGTTTTTAAGGTTTTTTTAGGGATTTCGTGGATTTTTGTGATTTCTTATATTTTTAATGATTTTTCATATTTTTAAATATTTTAATGGTTCTTTGGTTTTTAGGGATTTTTAGGGGTTTTATGGGTTTTTATATGTCTTAGTTTTTTTAGGATTTTTAGCAGTGTTAGGTTTTTAAAAGGATTTAAGTGTTTTTAGATTTTTTAGGGTTTTTAGGTTTTCTTCAGGCTTATAGGGGTTTTTTTATTATTTTATAGATTTTAGGGATATTTAGAATTTTTATTGGTTTTTAATTTTTTTGGGGATTTCAAGGGGTTTTATGGTTTTTTGGATTTTTACGGGGTTTTTTTCAGTTTTTAGGGTTTTAAAGGTTTTTAGGTTTTTTAATGATTTTAGGGGTTCAATGGTTTCTTAGATTTTTTAGTTGTTTTAGGGTTTAATTTTTTTTAGTGATTTTATGATTTTCAAAGGTTTTTATATTTTTTCTGGTATTTTGGGGGTTTAAGGGATATTATATTTTTTTTTGGGGTTTTTAGGGTTTTTAGTGTTTTTAGGGTTTTTAGGGGATTTAAGGTTTCTAAGTGGTTTTTAAATTTTTAAGGGGTTTTTATAATTTTAAGGAGTTTAGGGATTTTTTTTATTATTTTTATCATTTTTTTAGGTTTTTATTGATTTTGAGGGTTTTGAGGGGTTTTATGTTTTTTTGTGTTTTAGTGGGATTTTTTATGGTTTTAACGTTTGTTTAAGGGGTTTTAACATTTTTACGGGTTTAAAGTGATTTTAGTGTTTGGAGTGGGTTCTTATACTTTTAGTTTATTTTTAGGGGTTTTAATGGTTTTTATGAGTTGTAGGGTTTTTATATATTTTATGGTTTAGGGTTTTTTAGGTTTTTAGGGCTTTTAAGTGTTTTTAGGTTTTTATGGATTTCTTTGGGTTTTTATCAGGTTTTTTTGGGTTTTTATGTTTTATGGATTTTTTGGATTTTTATGGGCTATAAGGTTTCTAGGGATTTTGGGGGTTATCAGGGTTTTTGGGTTTTTTTAGATTTTTTGTACTTTTTTTGGATTTTTTGGGGGTTTTCAGGTATTTGGAATTTGTATCATTTTTATAGGTTTTAAGGGGTTTTAGAGTTTTAGTGGTTGTCAGTGTTGTTTTGGGTTTTAATGGTTTTAGGGTTAATTTGGGATTCTAGGGTCTTTATAGTCTACCATTTTTTAGGTTTTTTAATTGTTTTTATTTTTTCGTTTTTAATGTTTTCTTAGTTTTTTTCATGGTTTATAAGGGGTTTTACCTTTTTATGGATTTTAGGGATTTTTAGGATTTGTATGGGATTTTAGGGTGTTTAGGGATTTTAAGGTTATTTATGGTTTTTAGTATTTTTTTGGTTTAAATTTATTTTAGATTGTTAATTGTTTCTTAGGGGATTTAGGGTTTTAGAGTTTTTATGTTTTTTGGGATTTTTAAGTAAGTTTTAGTATTTTTTATGTTTTTTTGGATATTAGGGATTTTGAAGATTTTCTTGGGGTTTTAGGGTTTCTTTTTTAGTTTTTTAGGGTTTAAAGGGTTTTTAGTCTGTTTTAAAATTTTTATGGTTTTAAATGTGTTTTAGAGTTTTTTAGTGTTTTTAGGGATTTATGGGATTTTATGGGTGTGTATGATAGTGAGGGGTTTTATGGTTTTAGGGGTTTTAGGTTTTTTAGTGTTTTTATAATTTTTAATGTTTTCAGGGTATTAAGTGTTTCTTGGGTTTTAATGTTATATTTTTGGTTTTCTAGGTTTTCAGGGTTCTTTTAAATATTTATTAATTTTAGGTATTTTTTTGGATTGTTATAGTTTTTATGGTTTTTAGGGATTTTGATGATTTTTAGGGTTTCATAGGGGTTTTATCATTTTTTATGTTTTTAGGGATTTGAATTTGTTTTAGGTTTTTATGTTTTTCATAGGGGTTTTCAATGTTTTTTGGGGTTTTTATGTTTTTAGGGATTTTTTGGGATATTTATTTTTTTATGTTTTTAGGGTTTTTCCTGTTTTTAAGTGGTTTTAGGGGTTTATATGGTATTTAGGTTTTCATGGTCCTTATGTTTTGCAGGGTTTTTGAGTTTTCTAGGGGTTTTAAGGTGTTTTAGAGTTTCTAATGCTTTTAAGGGTTTAAAGGGATTTTATAGTTTTAGTAGTTTTAAGGGTTTTATGGGTTTTTATGGGTTTTTAAGCTTTTTTGGGGTTTTATGGATTTTATGGTTTTTAGAGTTTTTAGTGTGTTTTAAGCATTTTAATGTTTTTATGGTTTTTATATGTTTCTTTGTTTTTAATTTTTTTTTTGTTTTCAATGTTTTTTAGGTTTCTTTGATTTTTAGGGAATTTAACAACATTTTAGGATTTTTATAGTTTGTAGGGTTTTTAACTATTTTGTGTATTTTTGGGTTTTTATGGGTTTTTGGGGTTTTGGGGTTTTGGGTTTTATTTTTCTATTTTTAGTGTTTCTAAGGTTTTTGGATTTTTCTATTATTTTTAGGGGTTTAAGGGGTTGTTAGAGTTTTTAGTGGGTTTTTATGGTTCTTATGGGTTTTTTAGGATTTTCTAAGATTTTTTAGGGTTTTTAGGGGTTTTTATAAATTTAGTATTTTTAGTGTTTTAACATGTTAACAGGTTTTTAGGGGTTTTAAGAGTTTTTGAGTTTTTTAATGTTTTATTAGTGGTTTTCAAGTTTTTGGGTTTTTAACGTTTTTAGTGATATTTAGGGAATATTTAGGGATTTGTTATTGTTTTTAGTGTTTTTAGGGATTTTGAGGGGTTTTAAGTTTTTTTTATATTTTTTTGGGTTTTTTAGTATTTTTAAGATTTTATGTTTTTAGGGTTTTAATGGATTTTGATGGGTTTCAGGGTTTTTTTATGGGTTTTAGAATTTTTATGATTTTTAGGGGTTTAAGTGTTTTTTTGGTTTTTAAGGTTTTCCTAGGGGTTTTCAGGGGTAGTAGGGTTTTTATGTTTTATGGATTTTTATGGTTTTTTAGGATTTTTAGAAGTTCTAGAGATTTTAAGGGGGTTTAGGGTTTTTAGGGTATTTAGGGGTTTTTGTTTTTATTTTTTGAATGTTTTAAAGAGTTTTTTAACATATTTGGGGTTTAAAGGGTTTTTAGTGTTTTCGTGGTTTTTAGGGTTTTTGTGGGTTTTTAAGGTTTTTTGGTTTTTTGGGTTTTTATAGGTTTTTGGTTTTTAGGATTTTTTGGGTTTTTAGGTGTTTTAGTGTTTTTCATTTTTTTAGGGGTTTTATGTGTTTTTAGAATTTTATGGTTTCCTTATGGGTTTTCCAGGTTCTTATGGGTTTTTACATTTTTGGAGATTTTTAGGGATTTTTAGGATTTTCATGGTCTTTATGGCTTATAGAGATTTTAGTGATTTTTTGGGGTTTATAGGGTTTTAGGGTTTTTTTTTGATTTTTTAGCTGTTTTGTGGTTTTTTAGAGGTTTTTAATATTTTTAGGGTTTTAAATATTTTTTAAAGTTTTTAGTTTGTTTTTTATGGCCTTATAGATTTTTAGGGTTCTTTATGGATTTAGGGGGATTTATGGTTTTTATGGTTATTAAGGGTTTTTAGTGTTTTATCATTTTTAGTTTTTTTGGGTTGGTAGGTTATTATAGTTTTACGTATTTCATTGGGTTTCTAGGGTTTTTGACATATCTAGAGATTTTTGGTGATTTTTAATAATTTTTTATGATTTTTAGGTTTTTTAGTGATTTTAGGATTTTTAGGATTTTAAATGTTTTTTGGGTTTTTTTGTGTTTTTAGGGGTTTTAAGGTTTTTAAAGTTTTAATAATTTTTAGGGGTATAAATGATTTTTAGATTTTTTATTGGTTTTATTAGGATTTTATCGGTTTTTAGGGTTTCTTAAATTTTATGGGATTTTACAGTGTTTAGGGGTTTTATGTGTGATGCGTGATGATTTGTCAGGAATCCTCAGTCAGTATTTTATTTACCTAATTTAGCAACATTGTGCATACCCTGGGTTGTTCTTAAAGAGGCAGGTCACATGACATCAAATTTTTATTGTCACTATTTATATTATAACCAACATAAAAACAAATAATATAAATAATTAGACTTAAAATATTTATGAAATATTGATATATATATATATATATGTGATACAAATGAAATGGATGCAGATAGAATGTTGTTAAACAGAAAGGAGATCCTCCCAGTTGAACACTAAGAGTGAACATTCATTATCTCTTTACTGTTTCAAATTTACATAAGTAATATTCTCTATAGTATGTGTGAATATACTATTATACTTATGGTTGTGAATATATAGTGCACTCAATGTTCGTTTAGAGACCACACATCCACCTCCACGATCGAGGGGAAATATTGCAAAAGATAAAGTTAAGCCTCCAGAGGCAACTCGAGACACAAAAGTGCCTTTACCCAATAATATTTCCCATGACCTAACTATAAAAATATAAGAAACAATAAATGTGAGTGTGAAATTAATTGGGTTCAATACTAGATTGATTCCCCAGAAACTTCCTCGGATTAATTACTCATGACCACGAGTATAAGAGATAGTAGTGGAGACGAACATGGTAGGAAAACAAAAGACAAAAATAAGAAAATGGGAGGAAAAAGAAGTGTAAAATATATTAAAATTACATAATTCTATTACAAGGAAAATAAATGACAAAACTATATAAAATTTTCACAAAGAGTTTCTAAACTTTTGAGAGGGATATGGGATACATTTTTATAGGAAAAACGGGAAAATTTTGATTTATGGAATTTTTCACCAAAATTTTGGCCATGTAGACCCATTTAATAACAAAATTTAGAAAATTAGTCTTTTGAAAAGTTTTTAAAAAATGTATTTCTTTTTTTACGCAAATTTTTAATAATTGTATTCTATTTTTAATAAATGTTATCTTTGATTTACTCTCATAATTTATTCTTTCAATGCAATATATTTGTGTTTAAAAAATATGATTTCCCATGCATTTTTGGACTTGATATTGGTAGAATAAAGTAGGGAAATAGTCATAATTTTTTTACTTAGGATCTTATATATATCATTTTTTAATTTTAGATCCATTTTTTCATATATTTATATGATATATTCCCATCTTAAAAAATCTCCAAATCTATACACATATTTTGAGGCATGACTTGTGAGCTTCTTTTGTGCCTTAAAATTAAGGATTTGGATTTGGGTCCATCAGAATTAAATGAATCCCATGATTTATTAAGTCCAATAAAAAAAATAAATTTCATAAATTAAATCAGTCTGTAAAATGTTATGTCCAAAATATGTAAATAAATTAAAATGATTAAATTCAAAAATTAGGCTATTTTCCAATTAAACCCAAAAATCTTATAAAAAATTAAAATGTTACAATTGAAATTAAAATATCACTTTTTTTATTTTTTTAAATATATTTACAAATATTTCTGAAAATCTAGTGTGTCAATACCCCCACACTTAAACAATGCTTATCCTCAATCATAAAATCTAATCATTAAAAATTGTAGGGCACCATTGCTATCATTATTTAAATTTCAAGGAAATAAAATTATAAAATTTAACATAAAATATCAATTCATTTTCCCATTTTTCAAAGATAAAATAAATTCATGTATTTTACATTTCCCCTTTGAATATTCATGGAACATATCCTTTCATTCATTAAATCTCCTCAATTGATTATTATTAAACATGCCAAATCATGATCAACCTCACTTTTGACTCTCTTATCTCATCAATCATGATTAAATTCAAGTAAAATTATACTCATATAAAGAGGAAATGATACTTATTTATATTCTTGTAAAGGAAGTACTTTCTTCACATTTTAAAGACAACAGTCACATAAAATCACAATAGCTTTCATTAATGGTTCAAATGACTCAGAGGATTAAGGTTGATCGGAATTAAGGATTGAAAATTAAGGATCAAGGGGTAGGTTTATCTCTTAAAGTATTTTTCATATATCAAAATTGAAATCTCAACATAATTCTCCCATTAAAATTATAAACTCTCATTTCTCCCAAAACTCAATGTAAGTTCATGATCAATGTAAACCATAACGAATGATTTTTCACCCTCTTTCAATTTTCTATACTTTTATACTTTTTTTCTTTTTCAAATAACCTTTTAAATTTTTTTAAATTTAATTTATAGAATATACCTTATAAAAACCACCTAAATACATATGATAAAAACTATTGTATAGTAATAACGATTTTTTGTTTTCCTAAATCACAACCCTTATCTTATCTTTTGGTTTTTTTTCATTTTCTCTTTTTCTTCAAGAGGGTAAAACAATGAAGAGTACAATTAATGAATAAAATAACCTTTATTTAATTACCACCACAATAACCCCTACACTTATTCTTTATAATTCATTTCATATCTTCCATCATGACTCCCTTCACCCCCACACTTTAACTTTAAATTATCATGAAAATACAAAGATTATTGTAGGAATGGATAAAAACGGCTTGAAACATAGATCATCCCTAAATAGTTCATTCATGGTTTCTATGAGATAAATAAGTTTTTATGTAAATATATTCTTTTAATGATAACAAATTTTCAAAATATTCCTCAATCATTTTAAATGTGTTTTTTACAATCATTTCTTTGATAAGTTCAAATGAACGTTCAAGTGGGTGGAATCTCCAAAGATCACTCAAGGAATATGCTTAAGATAAAATACGAATTAATGGGCCTATAAATACTCTCAGTAATGGAAATATGATTTATGAAAATACCTCAAATCATTATTAAGAGTAAAAATTCATTTCTAACGAATTTTATAAATTTAAAGCATAAAAAATGTTATGGAAATTTCATTTACATGAATCAATTAATTCTATAAAAACATGAGTCTTAATTTTACTATAAATACTTAATTTAAATCATCCAATCATCCATTTTACTCATTCTATCACATTACCATTGAAATAGAAACATGAAATCAGTGGATTTATAAAAAACTAATTTATCCTAAATAAGTCAAGTAAAACATGAATTCAAGAATGGACATGCAATTCTAGTTTAAAGATTAAAACAAGATTGGGGAAAAATTATATGGAGTTTGAAAGAGAAACAATAAAAGTGAATTCAAGAATGGACATGCAATTCTAGTTTAGGGCTTCCTTGTGCCATCATGAACCTACAATATAAAATTACCCAATTAATCATAAGGATCATTTCATTTATGAAAAAAATTATAAGAGGGAGTGGGATGCGTGTTGTACTACTTCCTAAAATAGAAATTAAAATATAAATTACTAGAAAGAAAGTAGAAAGGGATAAGTCTTGGTATGCTCCCCCAAGTGGGCACTAAATTTTCACTGTCTCCATAGGGAAATACTAGCTATTTTCATAATCATATAGTGGTAGGATATTATTATACTTGAACCACTGCATGTTTTTCTTCCCAGATTGAACTTCTTTGTTCTTGTAGAGGAGAATTCCATGTGTAGAGTATACCAAACCTTCACCCTTTATAACGATGTAAAACATACATGGTAGTGGTATCATGTTTTATAGAACCTACTCCCCTTCAGTTGTGACTTGTGAAACATCTTCTTCGCTATCTAGTGGTTGATCCAAATGTGTTTCATTAAAATAATATTCAAAAGGAAGTTGAGAATTTAATTTTACATGAAATAAATTTAGTGATGGAGATTCATTACGAAAAAACTCCCTTTAATTGTGTTCATATTCTATATTTGGTTCTTCAGTAAGATCCACTTGGATATTTTCTTCTACTCTCACAATTAAGTGTTCAACATGTGAAGGGATCTCTAAATCATCCTCAACAGGTGCATTTTAATTTTCATCATCTACCTATAGGGTGTAATATGAGTTATCTGAATCAAAAAATTCCAAAAAAATAGGAGTGGTACTCAAATTATTTTAAATATAATAAAAATGAGTTTGATTTCAAGAATATATCATCTCCCTGAGTTGTTTCAACCTGAATCTCTTTTTTAGTGGAAATAACCTCTTAGAGTTAAGTAATAGAAAATTGAGGCACATAGTTAGGATCCTCTGTTTCATATATTTCCTCAAAAAACCCAGGGATGAAAAAGGGGGACTCTTATTAGACCTTAACCACTTGATAAAACTATGGAAGGTTATGGGAGAACTCAGTTAGCTCCTAGGCCATCGCTTTAAATTTTTATTTTCATGTCATGCCTCAGGCCATCTATTTGTTATTTGAATGTCTTCTCCCCATTATTAGATTTCCAAAAAAACATGCCTTGTCCAAAAACAATAGAACCACCATCATAAATGGATAATGCTATGTCAATAATTGGTTCTTACACATGTGGTTAATTATTCCATGAATTAATGAAATAATCATTTGAAAACATCATTGGAAAAACTTTTTTTTTAAATAATATTTTTTGAATTTTTAATGAAAACTTGTGTGTGGAAGTGTTCCCCATCCCTATAAATGGTTCAAAATTTAAGAGAAAGGATTTTTTTTATGAAACCCCATCAATATTTTATTTACCTAAGAATGAAATATAGTGCGCACCAAGGGTCAGTCTCAAAGAGGAAGCTCACACACCATCAAATTTATATTTTAACTATTTATGTTATAAATAATATAAAAATAAATAATAAAAATAATTTGGTTTGAAATATAAACGAAATACTAATATATATACATATAAATGATATAAAAAAATAATGGATGCAGACATAATGTTTTTAAATATAATAGAGATCACCAAGGATAACACCAAGAGTGACCCTTTATTGTCTCTTTATCAGTTTCAAAATTAATTAATTAAATTACTCCATCAAATGCCTTAATACAATCTTCTACTTGTTATTTTGAAAACATATCCCACTCAACAATCATTGAGTTACTGTACATCCACATCCATGATCGAGGTAAAGTATTACATAAAAATATATATTAATAATAAGGTTGGAAGTGGAGATATAATCGTTCCTTAACCCCTATGATAAACCTTGACCTAACTCTAATAAAGAAAGAAACAGTAAACTGGAATATGCAATGACTTGGGTTCAACACTCTCTTAGCCCTAGGAACCTCTACAAGTTAGTTACTCATGATTATGATTATAAGGGATCGAAGTGGATAGGAATGGGGTGATAGAAAAAATGATCACACTATGAGAATGAGAGGAAGAAGAAGAGTAAAATTTATTAAAACTTAATAATAATATTCCATAGAAAATAAACTACAAAACTATAAAAAATGGACACAATGATTTTTGAAGATTTTGAGAAGGATAGGGGATACATTTTTATAGAAAATGGGGTGAAATTTTATTTTCATAATTTTACTCCAAAATATTGAATGTATTTGACCCATTTAATGACGTAATTTCAGAAACTAGTCTTCTGAAAAGTTGTTAAAAATATATTTCACTTTGAAAATCAAAATATAAGATTCATCCTATAAGTTTATTAAAAGTTATTTACAATTTAACCCAAAAATTTATTCCGTACAAGAAGAATCATTGAATTTCAGAAATCTGATTTCCCATGATTTTATAGCCTTGATATTGTTAAACCAAGTGGGTCCCTGGTGATAAAAGTTTGTCTTCCTGAACTTCTCTTTATCATTTTCTAATTTTAGATCCATTTTTCATCTGTTTATGTGATATAAGTCCATCTTCAAAAAGCTCCAAATATATACATAGATTTTGAGGTCTGACTTGTGAGATTATTTTGGGCCTTCAAATGAAGGATTCATATTTGTGTATTGAAGAATTAAATGAAGAATAATATGTCTGAAAGTATAAAAATTTAATTTCATAAAGTAAATTAGTTTATAAAAAACTGGGGAAAAAATAATTAAATAATATTAAATAGTTAAATTCTAAAATTAGGCCATTTTTTCAACGAACCGTATGAATCTTCAAAAACTATATAATGTAATAATTAAAATTAAAATATCACATTTGTGGGACTAAAAAAATTTAAATGTGTTGAAAAATATGCATGAAAATAGAGTTTGTCAATGTGTTTTTAATTTTTAAATATTTTTTTATTATTTTTAGTATTCTTAGTATTTTATACATTTTTAGTAATTTTTCGGGTTTTTACAATTTTTAGGCGTTTAGGGATTTTTAGGTCTGTTAGGGATTCTATCATTTTAGTGTTATAGGGATTTTATGTGTTTTTTGGTATTAATGGTTTTCTTAGGGTTTTGAGGGTTTTTATGATATTTAATTATTTATGGATTTGTAGGTATTTTTAGGAGTTTTACGGTCATTTTATAGTTTTTAGTTATTTTGAGGGGTTTGGGGGTTTATAGGGGTTTTTATTATTTTAGAGTTTTTTTTAGTTTTAGGGTTTTTAAGAAATTTTATAGTTTTTAATTTTTTATGGGTGTAAAGGATTTTTATAGTTTTTAGTTTGTTTTTAGTTTTTTTATGGTTTTTTTGGGTATTAGTGGTTTTTAGTGTTTTTAGGGGGTTTTGGGGTTTTATATGGTTTTTAGCATTTTTAGTTTGTTGTGGTTTTAATTTTTGTAGGTTTTATGGTTTTATTATGTGGTTTTAGGGTTTTAGGGGGGTTTTAAATTTTAATTTATTTTTAAATATTTTTTTCGTATTTTTATGGATTTTGGGGTTTTGGTGGATTTTGAGGGTTTTTTGAGTTTTGGGGTTTTTATGTTTTTTTTGGGATTTTAGGGTTTTTTTTTTGTTTTTTAGGGTTTTCTGGTTTTTAGATTATTTTAAAAATTTTTGGGGTTTAAATGGTTTATATGTTTATAGGTTGTTTTGGATTTTTAGGGTTTTAGATTTTTTATGTTTTATATATGTTTTACAAATTTTATGGTTTATAAAGTTTTCATAGGGGTTTTAGGGGTTTTTTGTGGTTTAAAATTTTTAGTGAGTTAGGTATTTTCTAGTAATTTTATGATTTTTAGGGTTATTAGGATTTTAAGGGTTTTTATCATTTTTAATGTTTTTTTGTGGTTTTTTGGTTTTTTGGGTTTTAGGGTTTTTTGTGTTTTTAGGGGTTTCAAGGTTGTTTATATTTTTTTAAACTTTTATGGGTTTAAAAGAGTTTTATAGTTATTCGTGAGTTTTAAAGGTTTTTGTGGGTTTCTAGGGTTTTTAAGGTTTTATGGAATTTTTATGGTTTTGTTGGCTTTTTAGAATTTTGATTTGATTTTTATAGGTTTTAAGTGTTTCTAGGTGTTTATGATCTTCAAAGTGGTTTTCAGGGGTTTTATAATTTTTTACACTTCTAGGTAATTTTATAAAAAAATTAGGGTTTTTTTTGTATTATAGATTTTTTATCAATTTTGAGAGGTATTAGGGTTTTTATTCGTTTTTTGGTTTTTTAGTTTTTTTCTCATTTTCTTGAGTTTGTAATTTTAATCTTTGTTAGAGTTTTTAATGTTTTTAGGAGTTTAAAATAATCTTAAATTTTTAGGGTGTTTTAGGGTTTTTATGGGGTTTTTGGGGTTTTTTTGGTTTGTAGGTGTTCTTATGGTTTTAGGGGTTTAGGATATTTAGGGGGTTTTAGGGTTTGTAGCATTTTTTTTGTTTTTAGGAGTTTAAGTGTCTGTAGGTATTAAGGTTTTAAAGGGAAGAGGATGGTTCGGGGCCAGGCTATTCCTATCCCCCCCCCAAATTTATTATAAAAAAGACGCAGCGGACAAGGGAGCGACGTGGTCAATCAACCCACACCCAAAAACCTTGGACACCCCCACAAAACCCAAAAGTTCCCAAAAAACCAAAAGACATATAAAACCATAAATAGGAGGAAAACCAAAGCATCTCTGACAGCAACTCCCTGCCAAACAACAAACAATAGTAATGCAAAAAAAGAACCTTCAGCACCTCCCATCCAAGTAGCAACCAGCATCCAACTTCACTATGTCCAGCCTCCATCACCTCCTCTCCAATCATATCCACCGCCAACATCACAGAACCACCAGCATCCAACATCACAGAACGACCAGCAACATCAAAATCACAAGCCTCTCTTTCACTGTCGCATAGTGAAGCAGTAGTCATCGCTAAGAAGCAACATATTTTTTCACACCCACCTCCAGGAACACATCCATAGCACCCAATAGCAAGACAACATCCAACACCATTAAACAATAAAAAAATCCAATATCCACACCGATTGACAACAAATCTAGCTACATCTCCAAAATCCCCAGCTCCCACTTCAGCCCACACCACCACGCTGGGTTGGTCCATCTTCAACGTAACATAACCACCAGCAGCGGAAACAAGATCGACATTTTCCTCACATTTCAGCCAAGTACCAAACAACATTATAGAATATCGCACACAGTATCACAACCAGGGGAAGAGAACTTCTAGCATCCAAGGCAAGAGAAAATACACAGCCTGAAGAGCCCTTCCGGCAACCCAAAAACCATACAACACAACCCTCACGCAACACCTCATCTCAGAACCAGTAGAAAAAACCAGCATCGACACATATAAAAACCAAACACCAACATAGCAGGTCTATAAATGAACAAGGATGCAACCAAAAATCTTTAGCAAGATACACAGTTCCGAATGGACCATTTTTCATGGAAGGACTGTATAGACTGAAACAAAATCACAGAAAAACTCACCCAAACCAGGATCGGTGAGAGGAATCAAAGACATGGCTGAGGAAGAAACCTAGATCTTCTGCGCAGACTGATACCAAGCAGATATGAGAACCCATAAAACAAGAATAAGCATGACATCACCAAGTCGTCACCAAGCCGTCTACATCCACAAAAAACCTTCGCATCACCATAGAAGCCATCATAATCCTTGTAATCTCAGATCTCTGAGTGGAAAGGCATGTCACATCCCCGAAGACTGAGAAAACACAATGCATCATTGAAGAGACCATAACCGGAGTCGCCGAAAAAGTATTCTCTTCCGTTTAGGCCCTCGACCCTGCCGACCAAACCGTGGAAACCCCAGATCTAAAAAGTCAACCCCACTCCGAAGCTGAAGTCCAGAAGGGATCCCCACAGCCAATTATTCTTTGGATTCATCGCAATCTAGATCAAAATGATCTGAAGACCGCGAAACTTCCATAGCCATCGGATATCCAACGCGCAAAAATTTCAGAGTCTCATCCAAATCCAAAAACCACAATGCACGGGGAATACTAAGTCACAGAAGACCAAAAGAAACTACCTTCTTCAGATATGAGAGCACTGCCAGAGCACACTGATGTCATGAACTGAGAAGAACCGAGGATCCGACATCAATGATCCGAGAAGAATCTAGTGGAAAACTCGAAGGAAGCTGTGAGTGAGAGAGAGAGCTAGTATAGTGTGCCGCCATCTCTTAAGGTTTTAAAGGGGTTTTCAATGATTTATGTTTTTATTACATTTTTAGGGATTCTTAGGGATTTTTATTTATTTTTTTATAATTTTTATCATTTTAAGGATTTTAGGTATTTTGAGAGGATTTAGGAATT
Organism: Viscum album; assembly: GCA_963277665.1. Classification (NCBI taxonomy): domain Eukaryota; kingdom Viridiplantae; phylum Streptophyta; class Magnoliopsida; order Santalales; family Viscaceae; genus Viscum; species Viscum album. Next base: position 230,152,510 of record OY728157.1, on the reverse strand, counting down.
TTTGGGTATTTAGGGTTTTTATGGTTTTTTTTGGGTTTCTAGGGTTTTTTGAGATTTTATGGGGTTTTAAGGATGTTAGTGTTTTAAAAAAAAATTAGGGGTTTAGAAGGTTTTTAATGTTTTTAGTGTTTTAGGGTTTTTATGGTTCTTTATGGTTTTAGGTATTTTATAGTTTTTAGGGTTATTGGGTTTTTGGGGTTTTTAACATGTGTTTAGGTTTTTATTGATTTTAAGTGGTTTTAGATTTTTATGGTTTTCATAGGGTGTTTAGGGTTTTTTTGGATTTTTTCATTTTTATTGTTTTTATGGATTTTATGGATTTTTATACTTATTTTGGGATTTTTGGATTTTTGATAGTTTTAATGTTTCCTTTGGGTTTTTGGGTTTTTTGAGTTTTAGGGTTCCTTTGAGTTGTTTGTTTTTGTAAGGGTTTTTATAGTTTTTTTAATATTTTAAGTGGTTTAAATGGTTTTAGGGTTATTTATGAATTTCTTTTTGTTTTTTTGGGTTTTTAGGGGTTTTAAATGTTTTTAGGCGTTTTATTGTTATTAGGATTTTTAGGGATTTAAAGGTTTTTAAGTGTTTCTACGATTTTAAGGATTTGTTAGGGATTCTCATGGTTTGTAGGATTTTTTACATTTTTAGGAATTTTTTGTTATTTTTTAGGATCTTTATGGATTTTATGTTCTTAGGTAGTTTTAGTGTTTTTAGGGTTTTTAGGATTTTTTGAGTTCTTATGTGTTTTTTGAGTTTTTTTTGTTTTAAATTTTTTATATTTTTTGACAAATTTAGAGGTTTAACGGATTTTTAGAGATTTTAGTGGTTTTCAGGGTTTTTATGGATTCTAGGGGTCTTTGGGGTTTTTATGGTTTTTAGGTTTTTAAGGTGTTTTAGGGTTTTTGGGGTTTTATGTGTATTTAGGGTTTTAATGTTTTCTTTGGGTTTTATTTTACGTTTATAAGGAATTTTTGTGATTTTTAATTTATTTTTTTGGTTTTTTGTGTTCTTAAGGATTTTGCGTGTTTTAAGGGTTTTTAAAATTTTTAGGGGTTTTTTGGTTATTTTGTATTTTTAGAGTTTTCTTGAGTTTTAGTGGTTTTTAGGTCTTTTAGAGATTATAACATTTTCATTGGTTTAAAATGATTTTTTGAGTTTTTTGTTTTTTAGGGTTTTTTAGGGTTTTTAATGTTTTTTAGGGGTTTTATTAAGGGTGTCCATGTTGCGGATCAGGTCCAGACAAGGGTTCTTCTTGGCCAAACCCCACCAAAAAAGGGTAATTCGGGTCGGTTCGGGTCACATGATTCATGGGTAGCTGACCCCACCAAGCCTAACCTGTGGGGGCGGGTTAAGTGGTGCATGGCCAAAAGGACCCTACCCAACCTACCCCGTTGTGGGTCAGGTCAGTTTAAGTTAGGTTATGTAGGTTATATGTATCATACCCGACCCGACCCGATGGATCCAGACCTATACCCGAACCGACCTAATGTGCAACATCCAAAAATTTAGGCATCCAATATGCCCAAGCTTTATTCCAAAAAAATGGTGGCATCCAAAATAAATATAATGTTTCCAAAAATTCATCTTAATGACCAATATTAAAAAAATACTAAACTTTATAAAATGCAGGAATCCAAAATTATAGGCATCCAAAATAAATCTAAATTTGTAAATAGAAGTTCTTGACATACATGTTAAGGCCTAATATATCTTATTGAAAACCTATATCCCTAAGAAAATCATGAGATAAAGCACATGATCTAATGAAGATGATCAAAGGTACCTTTGATTTATACCATTTGATGATTTAAACCCTATAATAAAACCAAAAAATTATTGACATGCCAATAATTTGAAACATAGCAATAAACACAAGTGGTTTCTCCCATTTTTAGCACCGGTCCCTTAAAACAATTTTCAATGAATTTTTTGAATCAAGAGTTAGTGAGATTTCTAAATTTTTTTACCCTATAATATATTTCATTATCTTCTATTCCAAGTATTTTTTCCTTTTAACTATTTCATTTTTGGAAAAATGAACTTAATCTGGAATAATATACTCAATGAAATAACTATAATAAATGTTTATATTATCATAAAAAGAATCAATGTTGAAAAACAATGGACCAATTTCTATGTTTTTTTTCATTTTTCACTTTTACATTTTCAAAACAGTGGGTTCAAATAGAAATGTAAATTTGAGCATAAAATGCACCAAAAAAATGTATAAATGCATCAAAATAAAAAAATACAGGTAAGAAATGTGGTAATGTAGAAAAATCAAAAGGTAGATAAATAGGATGGACAAAACTCTATAAATCATAGAATAAAATCTTAAACAAATCCAAAAACAACACAAAACAACAGTGGCATATAATTCTACACACAACAATTTAGGTGGGATAAACAGACCTATAATGTGAATAATAACATGGGAAAGGGTATCCAATATACGAAACAATAGAAGCATTCACAAATGAACTTATGGGTTCCATACTTTCAATTGGTCCATGTTATTCTAGAATCTTTGTATTAACACCATCAGGAAAAATCATGTTATTTCCCTTCCACTTCAAGTAATCAGTGCAGTAAAACTTGGTAAACCCAAACTTCATAATGAAAATTGGAAATGAGTAAGTGATTTCTAGAAATAGTATATTAAACATGATATTTTTTGAAGTAAATATGATGCAGATCAATTGTGACCTACTAAAAAGATACCACAAGACATTTAAGCTCTATTTAACTGCTAAAATTATCTATATAAATATTTTAACATCATGTTGTGGACATGAATATAATTTAGCATGGTGTCCTAATTTTCTAAAAAAACATTCTACCTAGACTAAATCGTATAATAACATTGTTTTGATGTGGAAAATATCATCTGTGTGTACCATATCCATGTTCTCTTAAAATAGTTGTATCATTAATCTAAAACCATGAACTAATAAATATAACATTGTTTTAAAACACAATAATAGTCCAGGTGAAGTATAATTTGAAAGAAAAAGGCCTTGGGGTAGATCACCATCATATTTACCTCAACCAATCTCTTGAATGTGATGTGGCCCTATTTATGACATTGCTAGAATTATATTAAATCATATAAGAAACTCTAATATTTATTTCACATCATATCAAGATAGTGCTTATAGCTTTGGGATGAAAAATGGATGAAATAAAACAAATAATTTTGTATACAAACTAACATATGAGTTGCTATATATGCAATATATCTGAAAAATCAAATAATCATGGAGATTAATTTATAGCATATATAGCTGAATTTTCCTTCCACATAGTGATAACATACTACAAGAGATTATAGAGAAGCAATTTTGATATAATTCATTTAAGGATAGTTTCCATTTAGATATCATGTAATGCACATAAGTGTGAAACCAATTTAGTGTCAACTATTTTAATGTTTGGTTTGAATATACTAACACATGTTGGATCAAATCCTCACGAATAAAGATGTCAAGAACTTGAATTTTTACTCACCCGATAGAAGTAGAAATGTTTGGTTATAAAATATAAGAGAGGAGTGGTGTTAAACATCTAAAGTAATATCATGGTTATAGGTTCTTTGGTTTCATGATAAATCCAAAAAAGTAACCATTTAATTTATAAAACATTTATTTGATCCAATTTATCAAATGATGATAGATAGAATATATACAAAGTGTAAAATAAAATGGATTTTTTTCATGCATACATGAACATAAGAACTATATTATTTTAAAAAGTGGTGCGTATACTTTGAATATCTGAGGTTAGTAGAAGTTATGGAATATGGTTGTTGAATGAGTTATCTTAATGAGACAGTGAAGGTGTATCACACAAGAATTGAATATTTTACTCTATTTAAATAAATATTAGATTAATTTTTATAGAGAGAGAATTTTTATTTGTGGTTTAGCTATAAGAAATTCATGTGTGATCAATAAAACCATCAATCATAGTATTATGAAATATTGTATAGTAAAAATGTTTTATATGATTGATTCAACACATTGAGTACATTAAAAGATATTATTCTATTTTAAGAAAAAATTTGATCATGGGACACAAAGAAAATATCATTGAAAATACAGTAACATTCTATGAAATGAAAAGAGAAGAGTGATGAACTACTCAAGCGACATGAGCTGAGATATCCAAATGTTGAATTGAAAAAAAAATCATTGTAAATAATTTTTAAAACAATTATAATTTTATACCTTATTGAAGAGTGATCCATCATCTTTTTTCTTCTATTTTAGAGTATGAAACATTGATCATGAATCATGTATGATGTAATTTCTTAAAATCACAATAGAAGAAGGAAAAAGCTAATATTTTTATTTTTCAAATAGTGGTTTATAATTGATACATTTGAAATGATAGAGAATTAAAATATTTTTAATGGTAAATGGTTCATTCAATTAAACTTCTTAAATTTTCTTTCAAATTATAATTGGTTTAGTCATTATAAACAAATTTTTGAGAGAAAATTAATGCGTTAATGGTATTTGAATTCAAACAACTATGAAAGGGATCGAGGAATCTAACTCCTATACTAAATGAAGTATTTTAAGATACTATAGTTAATAGAATTTATATAATATCTTAGGAAATGAATGAGATAACATGATACATTATTGACTTTCCTTTCCACCATTATAAAATATTAAATCCATCTAAATCATCCTCACAATCATTAATCTCTAGATATATTCATTATTTATTCATTTGTTGTGTCAAATTTCTTTCCATTTTTTTGATCTATATACATATTTCCATTCCTTATCATAATCATTACCTTTACTATCATCATGAATATGAGAGTCTTGATGATAACATGTATCACATTGATCAATATGGATGAAATATTTTCATTTATAAAAATCTATGAGATTATTCAAAACCTCTATTAATTTACTGATCAACTCATTCTTGTCTTCATCATCGAACATCATTTTAAAACTATCTCGAACATATTCTAATTTATATCTTGGATCAAGAAAAACTTCCCAATTTATGATAAAATTAAAACTGAAACCATTACCCCTATACTTTTTTAACTTCACCTTTATTGCTATATCCATTTCAATCAAAGTAATATCATTACTCTTCATCCAATTCTTGAATTTTCTATATATATCAAAAATATTATGAAATAAAGTGTGAAATATCACACACATAGAACCAAAACATTCACCAGTTCTATCATAAAATATTTTTAAGGACATGAAAAATACCCTATCACACTCCCAATAATATGTTATAAGATCCCCACCTTCCTAGAAAACAGAACTCATAAAACTTGAATCCTCCTCAAGGTGAATAAATACTTTCTCATACTACTCTACAACATCCAACATAAAGTAAAAAAGAATTTAACCCGGTAGTCACATACTGAATTAGGGCATTCTTACTAGATTTTTTTATCTCTGTGGAAATACTTTTTAAACGATCCAGTCTAGAAGGTGAAATTCTCCAAAACTAATAGGAAACTATAATTTTAGAAATTGAAGTTGATATTTTTTATCCCTTCACTCTCAATAAGGATTAAAATATGTTTACACCATCTCAAATGAATATTATCTCATTTAATAATATCATTTTACTTATCCTTAACCCACTTCACCAAATAATCGGTGACTGTATTACAAGAACTAGAATTTTCCATGGTAATAGTATCAATCTTTTTAATCCCCCATTGTTTCACTATCTGTTCTAACACCAGACCAATTTTTACCCTTTATGATTAACAACAAGACAAATCCTAATTATCTTTTTATTTAATTTCTGATTATTATCAATAAAATGTGAAATAACACACATATAATTAAAATTCTAAACTGAAGTCCATGTGTCAGTGGTAAGACATACCATATGAGAGAACATATCAAATATAGAATTTAATGATTATTTCCTAGTCAAATGTATCTGGAAGAATTCTTTAGAAACTATTTGTCAAGATGGAACTTTAAATTGTGGTTGAACAACTTTAATGAATTATCCAATGCCTTTATCTCAAAATATTTAAATGATAACTCATAAATTATTTTTATTCTAGAGAGATCTATTCTGAACTCTTCTTGGTTAAAATGAGATACTGAAATTTGGACCATCCCATCATCCTTATCTTCACACTTCTTTCTAAGACCAACAGTTATTTGACATTTCAAATGATTTTTCTGAAACTTTTTGTTAGACCTTATCAAATGCCTATTTGAAATTACTAGTTCCATGTTTTCCATATTTAAAAGAATAATATTTACCATAATAATTACAAATAACCCTTCCATTTTTCTTATGAAAAAGTTCCCAAGATTGAGAAACACTAGAACTAATATAAGATATAAAAAATATTACATTTTTAGGATACCACATAACCTTAGTTTCTTCTACTAGTTTGATACTAATCCCCCTCATATTTATTTAATTGAATTTTTAGTTGGATTAGACCCAATATGACTTTGATTTACTGAGTTAATTGGAGGATTAGAATGACTTGTTGTACGAAATTCCATGAACGACTATCTAGATAAAATGGTTGTCTATCTAAAAAATACTTCCACCCATGACCTATTGAAGAGTGTCTCTCTACATCACACCCCTAGAAAAAGAAGGAAAAATAGTTTTTTAGTGATAGTGGTGGTTATCAACATCAAAAAATAAATAAAGGAGAATATAAGAATAAAGATCTTGATAAAAATGAGATACATACTATAGAGGGACACGAACAACACCCAGATCAGGAGACAAATCATGCGTTTAGGGTTTCTCCCAATTTCACATGAGGGATGGTCGGGGGAGGATGTGAGCATGGTGGGTAGAGTGGTTAGGTAAACTCATAATGGGTAAAAACTAACCAGGAGATGAGGAGGGAGTAGGGTTATCTCATTAGGGAACAATAAGAGATAACATAAGCTAAGGTTTTCTCATTAGGGATGGTCATGGAAGGAGGAGTAAGAAGTATAAGAGAAATAAAGCAGAAAAATAGGTGAATCGGGGAGGGATTAGGATTTTTCAGTTTCAAAACATGTGGGAAAGTCAAGGTTGTAGGAGGAGGAGGAGGCCATTATAAGGTAATGGAGCATAGAGGATGGCTAGGGGAGGGTATAATGATCGATCAAGGAAAAAATATGTCATAAACCTATCAGGTCATAGGGTGGGGTTGGATCAATATTTGGACAACCCACAATCCGACCAAGCCCATGAACAATTCAACCTAATATAACACCACCTGAGTATTTTTTTCACGTAACCCAACGCAGCCTTACCTCACTCGATTAGGTTGGGTCAAACTTAATGGGTTGGGTCATGTTTAGACACCCCTTGTTTTTATGGATTTTATAGTTTTAATGTTTTTAGGATTTTAGTGGTTTGATGTGTTTTTATGTTTTTAATATTTTCCTAAAATTATAAGGGGTTTTGGGTTTCTTATGATTTTGGGTTTTTTTGTAATTTTTAGGATTTTTATGGGTTTTTAGAATTTTTAGAGATTTTTAGTTTTTTAATGGTTTTATGGTTTTTTTTGGATTTTTTGAATTTTTAGGGGTTTTATGTTTTTAGGGTTTTTTTATCATTTTTAAGGGTATAAATGGTTTTTAGAGTTTTTAGTGGTTTTTCAGGTTTTGGTTTGTTTTTACGGGTTTTCATGTTTTAGGTGTTCTTATGAGTTTTGATGGTTTATAGTGGTTTATGGTATTTTAGGGCCTTTTAGAGTTTTTATCCATTTTAGATTTTTAGGGATCTGATATGTTTTTAGGTTTTTATTGTTTTATTTGGGGATTTTAGGATTTTTATGGGTTTTATTTTTTTTATAATTTTTAGGGATTTTTAGGACTTTTATCAGTTTTTAGGTTTTTAGGGATTTTTAAGGGTTTTGGTTATTTTATTTTTAGATATTTTAGGTTTTTAGGGTATTTAATTATTTTTTGGGTTTTAAGGTTTTCATGGCATATTTAGTTATTTTAGGGTATTTAATTTTTTCGGTATTTTTTGGATTTTTTGGCTATTTATGGTTTTTTAGGATTTTTAGTTTTTTGGGGGGGTTTTGTGGTTTTTGGATTTTAAGGTTTTTTACATCTTTTTGAGTATTTAATGTTTTTAATATTTTTTATTGTTTTGAATGTTTTTATGAGTTAAATGGGTTTTTATTGTTTTTGGTGATTTTTAGTGTTTTTATGGTTTTTAGGGTTTATAGGGGTTATTGTGTTTTTAGGGGTTTTAGGTTATTTAGTTGTTTTTAGGTTTTTAGGGGTATTATGTGTTTTTAGGTTTTTAAGCCTTCATAGTAGTTTTTCATGATTTTTAGAGTCTTTTATTTATTTAGTAAATTTTATGGATATTTATTGATTTTTAGTTTTTATGGGATTTTTAGGGTTTTTTGGGGGTACAACTTATTTGGGGTTTTAAGGTTTTTTTGAGTTTTTGTGAGTTTTATTTTGTTAAAATTTTTAACATTTTTAGTTGTTTAAATAGGTTTTAGTGCTTTTAGGGTTTTATTGGATTTTAGGGTTTTTATGGGTTTTAGTGGTTTTATGGTTTTAAAGGTTATTTATGGGTTTTAGGGTTTTTAGGTTTTCTAGGTTTTCTAGGGTTTTAATTTATTTTAGGGTTTTTAGGTTTTATTAAATGTTTTATGGGTTTTTAGCGATTTTACTTTTTTATGTATTTAAGGAATTTTATGGAATTTTATGGAATTTTATGGAATTTTATGGTTTTTAGGGATTTTGAAGGTTTTTGGGGGTCTAAGAGTTATTTTTTTAGGGATTTATTTTAAGTTTTTTAGTGTTTTAAAGGTTTATAAGTGTTTTAAATGTTTTTAGGGGTTTATATAGTTTTATGTTTTTAGTGAATTTTTAGGTTTTTTTTATTTTTTAACATTTTAAGGGGTTTTTAGGGTTTTATAGTCTTTTAGGGTTTTATATTTTTTAATAATTTTTTGATTTTAAGGTATTTTTAGGGTTATATGTTTTTATTTTGGTTTTTTGGGTTTTTATAGTATTTTTACCTTTGTGGGATTTTTCATATTTTTTATTATTTTTAGGGTTTTAGGGATTTTGAGGGTTATGAGGGGTTTTATGGGTTTTAGTGTTCTAATAATTTTTAGGGTTTTATGGGTTTATGTGTTTTTAGTTTTTTGAGGTTTTATTATGGGTTTTCAAGGTTTTAGAATATATAATGTTTTTAGAGATTTTAGGTTTCTTTATGTTTTTTATGGTTTTTAAGGTTTTTAGGGATTTGACGGTTTTTATAGTTTTTATCGTTTTTAGTGTTTTTATGGTTTTATTGGGGATTTAGGGTTTGTTTTTGATTTTTTAGGGTTTTTAATTTTTTAGAGTTTTTAACATTTTTAGGGGTTGAAAAGGTTTTTTTGAGCTTTTCTGGGTTTTAGGGTTTTTATCAGTTTTTAAGATTTTTTATGGTTTTAGGGGTTTTTTATTTATTTGTATTTTTAGTGGTTTTAAGTGTTTTTAGGTTTCGAAGGTTTTCATAGTGGTGTTTAGTGTTTTTAGGTAATTATATGTTTTTAGGTATTTTTAGGGACTTTTTTGGATTTTTATGAATTTTTAGGGTTTTAAATGATTTTGTGGTTTTTAGTCTTTTTAGTGTTTTTAGGGTTTTTTTGAGTTTTTTATTTTTTAGGGTTTTTTTATTTTTTTTAACATGTTTAGGGGTTTAAAATGATTTTATATATTTAAGTAGTTTCTTGGTTTTTATCGGTCTTTATGGTTTTTATGGTTTTTAGGGGTTCTTATGGTTTTTATGGGGTTTTAGGGTACTTAGTTTATTTTTATGGTTTTTATAGTTTTTTTTTGGTATTTAGCAGTTTTAAGTGTTTTACCTTTATAAGGTTTTCTTGTGGGTTTTCAGGTATATTAGTGTTTTTATCAATTGTATGTATTTTTACTGATTTTTTCATATTTTTATGGTTTTTAGGGATTTTTAGAGTTTTAAGTGTTTTTAGGGGGTTTGGGGATTTTGGGTTTTGGGAGTTTCTAGGAATTTTACGTGTTTTAAGTGTTTTTTAAGATTTTTGGTTTTATTTGGTGTTTTAAGGGGTTTTAGATATTTTATCTTATATATATTTTTTGGGATTTTATAGGATTTTTATGGGTTTTAGGGATATTGTGTGTTTTTAGTGTTTTTTTGGTTTTTAGGGTTTTTTTTGTTTTTGGGGTTTTGTGGGGTTTTGAGTTTTTAGGGGTTTTAAGGTTTTTTATAGCATATAATGCATTATGGGTTTATAAGTTTTTTCAAAATTTTAGTGGTTTTTGGGTGGTTTATGGGTTTTTAGGGTTTTATAAGGTTTTCATGAGTTTTTAATAGTTTTAGGATCTTTACGGTTTCTAGGGTTTTATATATTTTTAGAGGTTTAGGGGTTTTACATGTTTTCATATTTTTCTGTTTTTAGTGATTTTTATGGATATTTATATTTTTTGGAATTTGTATGTATTTTTAGGATTGTTATAGTTTTTAGTGTTTTTAGGGATTTTGTGGGTTTTGGGGGTTTTTTAGTTTTTTATGGTTTTTGGGTTTTTTATTTTGTGTTTTTTGGGTTTTTAAGTGTTATATAGATTTTACTGTTTTGAGGGGATTAAATGGTTATATAGTTTTTAGTGGTTTATCCTGTTTTAGGGGTTTCTACAATTTATTTAGGTTTTAGGGTTTTAGGGTTTTAGGGTTTTAGGTTTTTTAGAGGTCTTAGTGTTTTTAGGATTTTAGGGGTTTTAAGTTTTTTTAGGTTTTTATGGTTTTCTTAGGATTTATCATGTTTTTATGGTTTTTTATATTATTACTTATTTTATGGATATTTTATACATTTTTATGGTATTTATTTTTTTAGATATTTTGATAATTTTTAGGGGTTTTATAGTTTTTTCAATGTTTTTTGGGGTTTAAAGGGTTTTTAGTTTATTTTTACAGTTTTTATAGGGTTTTAGGGGTTTTAAGGTTTTAGGTGTTTTTATGGGTTTTTCTGTTTTTAGGGGTTTTTAAAAAAAATTGAGATTTTATGGGTTTTATGTGTCTTTTAAATTTTATGACTTTTTAGGGATTTTCATGTTTTTATGGTTTTTATATTTTTAGGTATTTTTGGAATTTTTAACTGTTTTTATGGGTCTTCATGGTTTTTTTTGGAGTTTGAGCAATTTTTGTGTTTTAGGGTTTTTAAGGATGTTATGGGTTTTTGATTTTTTTGGTGTATTTTAGGGATTTAAAGGTTTTTTTAGAGCTTTCAAACATTTATAGGGGACTAAAGGGTTTTAAAATTTATGTTATTTTTAGGGTTTTAATGGGTTTTTTTAGGTTTTTACAGGTTTTTATAGTTTTTAGGGGTTTTATGGCTTTAGCATTTTTAGGTTTTTACATGTTGTAAGTGTTAATTTTTTATTAAGGTTTTATGAGAACTTTTCATGTTTTTAATAGTGTTTTATGTTTTTAGGGATTTTAATGTTTTTTGGGGTTTTAGGGATTTTGATGGTTTTGTAGGGGGGGGGGGGTTAGGGTTGTATGTTATTTTTTTTGTATTCTCAAGTTTTTTTGAGTTTTTAAGGGTTTTTATAATTTTTCAGCATTTGTAGGGGTTTAAAGGATTTCTATATATTTTAGTGGTGTTAAAGTTTTTTATGGGTATTTTGGGATTCTTTTGTTTTTTGGGGTTGTTATTGTTTTTAGGGTTTTTAGGGTTTTAGGTGGTTTTAAGGTTTTTAGAATTTTATTGTTTTTAGGTTTTAGGGGGCTTAAGTGTTTTATGCTTTTTGAGGTTTTCATAGTCATTTCATGTGTTTTGGGGGATTTTTAAATTTCTTGAAATCTTTATGACTTCTTTAAATTTCTTCTCGTTTTTAGTGTTTTTCAGAGTTTTAAGGATTTTAGTATTCTTTGGCTTTTTTTTGTTTTAATAGTTTTTAGTGGGTTTATAGGGGTTTTGAATCTTTTTAATGTTTATAAACTTTTTATGGGGTTCAAATGAATTTTATAGTTTTTAGTTGTTTTTGGGTTTTTTGGGGGTTTTAGGATTTTTTGGTTTTTGGGGTTTTATAATTTTTAGGGTATTTAGGGATTTTATGGTTTTTAGTGGTTTTAGGGTTTTAGGTGTTTTAATTGTTTTAATGTTTTAAGGCTTTCTTAGGGTTATTTATGTTTACAGGTATTTTTATGAATTTTTTAGTATTTTTACTAATTTTTTGGTGTTTTTAGAATTTTGAGTGATTTTAATAGTTTTTAAGGTTTTAGGGGTTTTTGAATTAATTATGTTGTTTAGGGGTTTAAGGTATTTTTAGGTTTTTATGGTTTCTTTGGGATTTTCATGTTTTTAGTTTTTTTAGGGTTTCTGGGGATTTGTTTGAATTTATATGGTTTTAGGATATTTTTAGGGTTTTTAGGGGTTATATGGTTTTTTTTGGTTATTTTGGGTTTTTTAACTTTTTAGGGTATTAAGGGTTTTTATATTTTTTTATTGTTTTATGATTTTAAAGGGGTTTTATAGTTTTTAATGTTTTTATGATTTTTATGGGATTTTAGAATTTTTAATGGTTTCGGGGAAAGGAAGATCCGAGGGTCAGGCTTTTAATGGTTTTGGGGGTTTCTAGTTTTAATGTATTTTACGATTTTTTTGGGGGTTTAATGGGGTTTTTATCCTCTTTCATATTTATCACTTTTATGTGTTTTTAGGATTTTATGGTTTTTTTGGATTTTCAGGGTTGTTAGGGGGTTTTTAAATTTAATGGATTTCCAGAGATTTTTTTTAGTATTTATTGTGTTTAGGATATTTAGTTGTTTTATGGGTTTCGTGGTATTTTAGTTTTTTTTTGAGTTTTTTTGGGTTTTTATGGTTTTTACGTGTTTTTATAATTTTTATGGGTTTAAAGGGGTTTTAGATAATTCATTGGTTTTTAGTGTTTTTATGGGTTTTTATGGGGTTTTAAGGTTTTCAAGTGTTTTACGGTTTTTAGGGGTTTTGGGGGGGCTTATGTTTTCTATCATTTTTATGTTTTTATGGGTTTAAGAACATTTGGATTTTTAAGGTTTTATAATGGGTTTTTAGGATTTTATGGGTTTTTATGTTTTTAGGGATTTTAACACTTTTATAGGTTTTTAGGGTTTTTATGTATTTGAAGGGTTTTTATGGGTTTTTTGGTTTTATGGGTTTTTAGGATTTTATGGTTTTTTGAGTTTTTTTTCGGGGTTTTATGTTTTTTATAGTTTTTTAATTTTTCAAGAGTTTAAAGGGTTTTTAGTGTTTGGGGGGGGGGGGGGGTAATATTTTTATGTTATTTTAGGGATTTTGAAAGTTTTATGGGTTTTTATAGTATTTAAGGATTTTATAAAATTTAGTGTTTTTAACATTTTTTGGAATTTTTTTATGTAGTTTTTTAGTATATTTTGTTTTATAGGGTTTTTAGGGATTTTAGATATTTTATGTTTTTAGGTATTTTTAGGGTTTTTATTTTTTTTATTGTTTTTAATGTTTTTTTGGGTTTTTTTGAGTTTTTTAGGGGTTTTAGGGTCTTTAGTATTTTAATGTATATCGGGGTTTAAAGGGATTTTAGGGTTTTTGTAGGTTTTAGGGTTTTTTTTGGGTTTTAGTGTTTTAATGATTTTATGGTTGTTTATGGTTTTTAGGGTTTTTTTTTGGGGGGGGGGGGGTTTGTAGCATTTTTTGTGGTTATTTGTGTTTTTGTTTTTAAGGTTTTGTTATTGGGTTTCCAGGGTTTTAGGTTTTTAGGGATTTTAGGATTTTATAATATTTTTTTGTTTTTATGGTTTTATAGAATTTCTAAGGTTTTTAGGGGGGTTTGGGTTTTTTCATTTTTATATATATTTTTGGGGTTTTAGTGTTTTAATGTTTTTTAGATTTTTTTTTACATTTTTAGGGACTTAAAGAGTATTTAGAGTTTTTAGTGGGTATTTCGTTTTTCATGGTTTTTAGTATTTTTTATGTTTTCAAGGGGTTTTTATCATTTTTATTGGTTTCAAGGGTATTGGGGATTTTAGGATATTTAGTGATTTTAGGTTTTTTTGGAATTTAAGGGCTTTTAGATTTTTATGGTTTTATAAGGTGTTTTTAGGTTCTTCAGGGTTTTTAATTTTTTATGGATTTTAGTGATATTTTATGAATTTTATAGTTTTTAGGGTTTTTAGGGATTCTTTGGGTTTTTTTGGTTTTTAGGGGTTTTATGGTATTATCGTTTTTTCTATTTTTAGTTTTTTTGGTATTTAATGATTTTTATAGTTTTTTGAGTTTTTATCATATTTATAGGTTTAATGTTTTTTTATATATTCTAGCAGGTTTTAGGGTTTTTATGGGGTTTTAGGATTTTTAATGTTTTTATGAGATTTTACAGTTTTTAGTGGTTTTATATGTGTTTATATTTTTAGTGTATTCTTAGGTTTTTTAGTTGTTTTGGGTTTTATTATGTTTCTAGGGATTTATGGGATTTTTTATGGTTTTTATTGTTTTTAGAGATTTTGAAGGATTTTTTGATTTTTAATGTTTTTATGTTTTTTTAGATTTTAGGGGTTTTAATGATTGTTAGTGTTTTCGACATTTTTATGGTATTAATGGGTTTTTTGAGTTTTTAGTTGTTTTTTAATGTTTATAAGGTTTTTAGGTGTTTTTAGGCTTTTAGGGTATTTTAGGGTTTTTAGCATTTTATGGGTTTTAAGTGTTTTAATGTTTTTATGGATTTATTAGTCGTCTTCTCTGGTTTTTAGGGGTTTTTATTTTTTTAGGGATTTAAGGGGTGATTTTGGATTTTTTAGGTTTTTAGTGTTTTTAGGGATGTTGAGGGTTTTCAGGGGTTTTAAGTTTATTTGGGTTTTTAGTATTTTTATGTGTTTTTGTGGTTTTTTGTTTTTAGGGTTTGTAGGATTTCCTAGTGCTTTTCATTGTTTTTTTAATTTTTTTTTCTTTTTTAGGAATTTTTAGGAATTTTTAATGTTTTTTAATTTATTTTTATGGTTTTTAGGAATTTTGATGGTTTTTAGGATTTTGGGTTTTTATTGTTTTTTTTGGATTTTGGGTTTTTCTACCTTTTAAGGGATTTTCAAGTTATTTAGAGTTTTCTACTATTTTAGGGGTTTAAAGGGGTTTTTTAGTTTTTAGCGTGGTTTTATGTATTTTATCGGTTTTTTTTAATTTTTTATGTTTTTACGTTTTATAAGGTTTTACGGACTTTTAAGGTTTTTAGGGTTTTTTGAATTTTTTAGGTTTTTAAAGGTTTTAAGTGTTTTTATATTTTTAATGTTTTCTTTGGGATTTTTTATATTTTTAGGGAATTTTAGGGGTTTTTTGGTTCATAGGGATTTTAGGGATTTTGAGAGGTTTTATGGTTATGATTTTTTTATTTATAGTTTTTTTTTATTTTTAATGTTTTTGAAGGTTTTTAGAGTTTCAAATCGTTTTTATGGATTTATTAGTCGTCTTCTCTGGTTTTTAGGGGTTTTTATTTTTTTAGGTATTTTAGGGGTGATTTTGGATTTTTTTAGGTTTTTAGGGTTTTTAGGGATGTTGAGGGGTTTCGGGGGTTTTATGTTTATTTGGGTTTTTAGTATTTTTATGTGTTTTAGTGGTTTTATGTTTTTGGGGTTTGTAGGATTTCCTAGTGCTTTTCATTGTTTTTTAAAAAAAAAATTATTTAGGAATTTTTAAGAACTTTTAATGTTTTTTAATTTATTTTTATGGTTTTTAGGAATTTTGATGGTTTTTAGGATTTTGGGTTTTTATTGTTTTTTTTGGATTTTGGGTTTTTCTACCTTTTAAGGGATTTTCAAGTTATTTAGAGTTTTCTACTGTTTTAGGGGTTTAAAGGGTTTTTTTTAGTTTTTAGTGTGGTTTTATGTATTTTATCGGTTTTTTTAATTTTTTATGTTTTTACGTTTTATAAGGTTTTACGGACTTTTAAGGTTTTTAGGGATTTTTGAATTTTTTAGGTTTTTAGGGGTTTTAAGTGTTTTTATATTTTTAATGTTTTCTTTGGGGTTTTTTATATTTTTAGGGATTTTTAGGGGGTTTTTTGGTTCATAGGGATTTTAGGGATTTTGAGAGGTTTTATGGTTATGATTTTTTTATTTATAGTTTTTTTTATTTTTAATGTTTTTGAAGGTTTTTAGAGTTTCAAACAGTTTTTATGGGTTTAAAGAGTATTTTTGTAATTTTATGTTGTTTTGGGGTTTTTTTTATTTTTATGTTTTCTTAAGGTTCTTAGGGTTTTGTATGGTTTTGGGGTTTTTTTTTACAATTTTAGTGTCTTTTTAGGGATTTTATCATTTCTAGGTTCTTAGGGGTATGAATTGTTTTTAGGGGTTTATGGGTTTCTTTGGAATTTTCATGGGATTTAGGGTATTTTTATTTTTTATAGAGTTTAGGGATTTTTTAGTATTTTTATGATTTTTATTGGTTTTTAGTGAGTTCAGGGATTTTTATGGTTTTGTGGTTTTTAGGGATTTATGATTTTTTGGGTTTTGTAACATTTTTAGGTATTTTGGGGGTTTTAAGTGTTTTATTGTTTTTGAGGGTTTCTTAGGGGTTTTTAGGGTTTTTAGTATTTTTTACATTTCTAAAAACTTTTAGGTATTTTTGAAATTTATGGGTTTTTAGGGTTTTTGGGACTTTGAGGGTTTTAATGATTTTTGGGTTTTTATGGTGGTTATGTTTTTTTAGGTTTTTTTTGGTTTTTAAGGTTTTTATGTTTTCTTCGAGTTTTTAATGTTTTTAGGGGTTTCAAGGGTTTTTTGAGTTGTTAGTAGGGTTTTCTGGTATTTATAGGTTTCTTTGGTTTCTAGTGGTTTTTATGGTTTTTATGGTTTTTATGGTTTTTAATATTTCTAGAATAGTTTAGTTATTTGGGGTTTTATGTATTTTAGACCTTTCAATATTCATAGTGTTTTTATGGGTTTTAAGGTTTTTTACATTTTTTGGGATATTATTGAATGTTCTGTATTTTTATAGTTTTTCGGGGGTTTAGGGATATCGAGGATTTTTAGGAGATTTTATGGATTATATGGTTTTTTTGGTGTTTTTAGGGTATCTTGGTTGTTTTTTAGGTTTTATGGATTATTAGTGATTTTACTATTTTTAACGGGTCAAAGGATTTTAGGGTTTTAAGTTATTTTTTTGGGTTTTTATGATTATAAAGATTTTAGGGGAATTTTACGATTTATAGTTTATTTGTGGTTTTTATAATTTTTCGGGTTTTATGGGTTTTATGGGTTTTAAGTGTTTTAAGGTTTTGTAAGTTTTATTAATAATTTTCATGGATTTTAGGGGTTTTTACATTTTTAGATATTTTTAGGGACATTAGAGAATTTTATGAATTTTAGGTTTTTTAGGGATTTTGAGTGTTTTTATAGTTTTTAGTGTTTAATTTGTTTTTATTTGGTTTAGGGATTTTTTTGAGTTTATTATATGTTTTAATATTTTTTAGAATTTTTATCATTTTTAGGGTTTAAAGGGGTTTTGGAGTTTTTAGTGGGTTATTAGGGGTTTATGGGTTTTTAATGGTTTTAGGGGTTCTTAATGTTTTAGGGGTTTTTATGGTTTTATGAGTTTTTAGGGATTTTCATTGTTTTGAGGGGTTTTGAAGGGTTTTATAGTTTTTAGGGTTTTTAAGTGTTTTTAGCTTTTTATGGTTTTCATAAAGTTTTTTAGTTATTTATGAAATTTTTTTCTTTAGTGATTTGAGTTATTTTATCTAGATTTTTATTAGTTTCTATGGTTTTTAGGGTTTCTACGGTTTTATGGTTTTTAGTTTTTTTTTACTTTCTAGGGGTTTTATGTTTTTTTGTGTTTTTTATCATTTTTAAGGGTTTAAAGGGGTTTTGATGTTTTTTTTTGATCTTTAGTTTTTTATGGAATTTTAGGGTTTTTAATGTTATTTGGGGTTTTTTAGATTTTAGGGTTTTTAGTGTTTATAGTGTTTAAAACATAATTTTTTGGGGTTTTTTAGGTTTTTTAGGTTTTTATGTTTTTAGGGTTTTCTTGAGTTTTTTACATTTTAATGTATTTTTCGGCCATTTTATGTTTTTTAGTGTTTTTAGGGATTTTGAGTTGTTTTAGGAGTTTTTAGGGTTTAATGAATTGTTTGGGTGTTTTAGAGATTTTATTTGAGTTTTTAGTGTGTCTATGGTTTTCTAGAGTTTTTCAATGTTTTTAGAGTTTTTAGGGTTTCATCTTTTTTAGTGGGGTTTTAAGGTTTTATGGTGTTATAATGATTTTAGAGGTTTTTATGTTTTACGGGTTTTAAGTACTTATTAGGGCTTTTAGGATTTTTATAAATTTGAGGTTTTTAGGGGTTTGAAGTGTTTTTACGATTTTATTGTTTTCTTATGATTTTACAGGTTTTGTTGGGTTTTTATGTTTTTAGGTATTTTTATGTTTTTTAGGATTTTTTCATTTTTAGGGTATTTAAATATTTTTAGAGGCTTTATGGTTTTTAGTGGTATTTTTTTATTTTTTAGTGTTTTAGTGTTTTCTGGTTTTTAGGGTTTTTAAGTGATTTTATGTTTTTATGATTTTCTTGAGGATTTTCAGGTTTTTTAGGATCTTTTACATTTTTAAGGATTTTGAAATTTTTTTAAATATTATTATGGCTTTTAGAGTTTTTGCGGATTTGGAGGGTTCTAAAAGGTTTTTGTAGTTTTATGGTATTTTGAGTTTTTAGGGTTTTGTAATTTGTTAGAATTTTTAAATACTTTTAGAATTTAAATTAATTTTATAATTTTTAGTTACTTTTTTTGGATCTTAATGGTTTTTATGGTTTTTGTGGGTTTTACGGGGTTTTAATATTTTTATGGTTTTAGGGGGTTTTATGATTTTCAGGGTTTTTACCATTTTTTTGGTTTTAGGTGTTTTAAGTGTGTTTTGTTTTTAATGTTTCTTATGGGGTTTTCTGGGTTTTTACGGTTTTTTAAATTTTTATGGATTTTAGGGATTTTTTAATGTGTATGTTTTTATGGTTTTTAGGTATTTTGAAGTTTTTTAGGGATTTTAGGGATATTTTTTTTTGAATTTTTAGGGTTTTATGAGTTTTTTTGGATATTCTATTTTTTAGTGTTCTTTAATGTTTTAAGGGTTCTAATGGTTTTTATAGTTTTTGAGGTTTTTAGTTTTTTAAGGGTTTTTTGTGTTTCTGGCATTTTTATGATGTTATGCTTTTTAGGGTTGTTAGGGTTTATGGAATTTTAATGTTTTTTTGGGTTTTTGAGTGTTTTTGGTTTTTAAAGTATTATATGGTTTTAATGTTTTTAAGGTCTTTAGTATTTTTATATAATTTTGAATATTTTTATGGTTTTTAGAGTTTTAGGGGGTGTGAGGGTTTTTAGGGGTTTTTTTGTGTTTTTAAGGGTTTTGTTTAGTTTTTTAGAGTTTTTAATTTTATTATATTCTTTTACATTTTTATATGTTTAATGGGTTTTAAAGTATTTATAATGTTTTTATGGTTTTTACGGGTTTTTAGGTTTTTTAACGTTTTAGGTGATTTTATGGATTTCATGGTTTTAGGGTTTTTAGGTGTTTTAGAATTTTTTTAGGATTTT
Organism: Viscum album; assembly: GCA_963277665.1. Taxonomy (NCBI): domain Eukaryota; kingdom Viridiplantae; phylum Streptophyta; class Magnoliopsida; order Santalales; family Viscaceae; genus Viscum; species Viscum album. Next base: position 230,132,971 of record OY728157.1, on the reverse strand, counting down.
TGGGGTTTTAAGTGTTTTTAAGATTTTAATGTTTTCTTAGGGTTATTCAGGGTTTTATGGTTTTTTTACATTTTTAGGGAATTTTTTGGATTTTAATGGTTTTTAGGGTTTTAGGTTTTTTAGTTTTTTTAGGTTATTTTTGGTTTTTAGGGGGTTTATGGTTTTTTGGAATTTAGGTTTGTTTCTACAGTTTCTAGGGGTTTTGGGGTTTTTTTTTTGCATATTTAGGTTTTTTAGGGATTTTAGTTTTTTTTTGTTTTTAAATTATTTTCTTTGGGGTTTTCATTTTTATTATGGGAATTTATGTTTTTAGGGTTTCATAGGTATTTTTTAGTTTTTTATGGTTATGATGGGTTTTATGGATATTTTGGGTTTTATGATATTTTAGGGTTTTAGGGGGTTTTAAGTATTTTTGTGGTTTCAGGGTTTTCTTTGAATTTTAGTGTAGCTATTGTTTTTATATTTTTTTACGTTTTATGTTCTAAAAGAGTGTTTAGAATTTTTAGTGGTTATATAGAATTTTTATGTGTTTTAAGGTTTTTTATGGTATTTAGGGATTTTATGGTTTTTGGATTTTTATGGTTTTTAGGGTTTTTCGTGTTTTTCGTATTTTTTGAGTTTTTTTATTTATAGGTTTTTAGGTGATTTAAGTTTTTTTTAAAATTTCATAGATATTTTCAAGGATTATTGTTTTTTTATTTTTAGGTATTTTAAGGGATTTTTTGTTTTTAAGGTTTTGTATAATTTTTAGGGATTTTAAGGGTTTTTGGGATTTATGTTTAAGGTGGTGTTTAAGGGATTTTTTTAGTTTTTAGATATTTTATTATTTTTGAGAGTTTTCAAACATATTTAGGGATACAAAGTTTTTATATTTTCTTATTGGTTTTTATGGGTTTTTATGTTTTTAGAAGTTTTTATGATTTGTAGTGTTTTTTAGTTTTTAGGTGTTTTAGGTTTCTATGGTTTTCTTAGGGGTTTTCAGGGTTTTAGGATTTTTATGTTTCAAATATTTTTTATTGGTTTTTATGATTTTTATATTTTTTTATGGTTTAAGGGATTTTGAGTGGTTTTAGGGTTTTTAGGGATTTTAGGGATTTTAGGGTTTTTTGGTTTTTAGGTTTTTTTAATTTTTATGGCTTTGAAGGGGTTTTAGAGTTTTTAAGGTTATTAGGGTTTTAAAGTGTTTTTGGTTTTTTAACTAGTTTTTAGTGTTTTATTGGTTTTTGAGGTTTTTATGGGTTTTAATGGGTTTTATGGGGTTTAAGTATTTTTATACTTTTTATGGTTTTAGGGTTTTATGTTTTTTATGGGTTTTAGTGTATTTTATGATTTTTAGGGATTCTAGGTGTTTTTAGTTATTTTAGGTTTTCTTAGGGTCTTCCAATGTAGTAAAGGGTTTTCTAAATTATTAAAGATATATAGTTTTTCAGGATTTTCATTATTTTATAGTTTTTTTTATTTTTATGGTTTTTAGGATTTTACTATTTCTTGGTTTTTGGGTTTTTTTGTTTTCTGGGTACTTGAGTGTTTTTAGAGTTTATTTTAACATATTTAAAGGATTAAATGGTTTTATAGTTTTTAAAAGATTTTAGGGTTTTTATGGGATTTTATATTTTATAATGTTTCAGGGGTTTTATGGTTTCTAGGGGTGTTTAGGGTCTTATAGGGAATTTTAGGGTTTTAAGTGTTTTTTTAGGTTTTAGGGCTTTTATTTTTTTTTTAATTTTAAGGTCTTATTTTGGGTTCATTGTTTTTATGATTTTTTTACATTTTTAGGAACTTTTAGTGTTTTTTTAGAATTTTATAGTTTTTGGGTTTTTAACAATGTTGATGGTTTATAGGGGTTTTAGTGTTTTTTATGGTTTTTGTCATTTTTTAAAATTTTAGGGGTTTTAAGTGTTTTTATATTTTTAAGTATTTATTAGGAATTTTAAATTTTTATGGATTTTTACGATTTTTATGGAATTTCTAAATTTTTAGGGGTTTTGGGTTTTCTTTGGTTTTTATTGAATTTTTTATTTTTAGGGTTTTTTTGAGTCTTTTAGGGTTTTAAATGTTTTTTGATAGTTTTTCAATTTTTTTTGTTTAAGAAGTTTTTACAGGTTTTAGTAATTTTAAGTGTTTTATGGTTTTTTTGTGATTTTTATTATTTTTAGGTGTTTTATAGTATTTAGGGTTTTTCTGGGTTTTTTTAATGTTTGGGTTTTTATGAATTTGAAGTGTTTTTTAGATTTTTGAGTTTTTCATCAGGGTTTTTATTAATTTTTATATTTTTTTTATTTTTAGGGGTTTTTGGGTCATATTTAGGATTTTTATGGTTTTTATCATTTTTATGGATGTTGAAGGATTTTCGGACCTTTAGGGGGTTTTAGGTTTTTTTGGAGTCTTTTGGGTTTTTTATATATTTTTTAAATTTTTAGTGTTTAAAGGTTTTTAGATTTTTTAACGTTTTTATGTGTTAACGTGTATATTGTGTATTTTATGTGTTTTTAAGGTTTTTATGGGGTTTTATTTTTTTGTATAGTTTTTAGGGTTTTATGGTTTTTAGGGGTTTATGGTTTTTTATGGTTTTAGCATTTTTTAGTTTTTTTTGGGTTTTATATTTTTTTAGGTTTTTAGGGTTTCTTAGGGGTTTTCATTGGTTTTATGGGTTTTTAAATTTTTGGGATCTTTTAGGATTATTTAGGGCATTAATGGATTTTTAGGATTTTGAAGGATTTTAGGTTTTCATGATTTTTTGTGGGTTTTAAGGTTTTTTGAGTTATTAGAGTTTTTAAGGTTTTTAGTGTTTTGAAATATTATTTTGGGGTTAAGGGGGACTCAATGTTTTTATTTAATTTTAATGATTTTTGTGTCTTTAAGGTTTTTAGGTTTTTAATGGGGTTTTGGCACTATTTTCTTTCTTTTTAGGCTGTTTAATGTTTTTATGGTTTTTAGGGATTTTATGTTTTTATTGGTTTTTATCATTTTTCTTAGGGTTTATAGGTTTTTCTAAGGTTTTAGGGTTGGGGGGGGGGGTTAGTGATTTTTATGGTTTAAGGGGTTTTTAGGTTTTTAGGGTTTTAAAGGATTTAAGAGTTTTCAGGGATTTTATTTCTTTTAAGTGTTTTTTTAGATTTTAAGTTTTTCTTATTTTTAAGTGTTTTATGGGTTTATATGTTTCATGGGTTATTTAGGGATTTTTAAATATATTTATGGATTTTTGGGGTTTTAGGGATTTTGAGGAGTTTTAGGGGTTTTTTGGTTTTTTGGGTTAATGTGGTTTTTTGGGTTGTTTTTATAACTTTTTATGTGATTAATGTTTTTAGTGTTTTAGTGTTTTTAATGTTTTTATGTGTTTAAAGGGGTTTTATAGTTTATAGTTGTTTTATGGGGTTTTAAGGCATTAATAGGTTTTTACGCTTTTTACCATTTTTATGGATATTTCGGGGGTTTTAAGTATTTTTAGGATTTTATGGTTTTCCTAGAGTTTTTTTTGGGATTTTTTAAATTTTTATGTTTTAGTGATCTTTATGGATTTTTAGAAGTTTTATGGTTTTAAGGGTATAAATATTGAGGGGTTTTAGGTTTTTATTGTTATTTTTTCTTTTAGGGGGTTTGCTTTTTATGGTTTTTAATGGTTTTTAGATATTTTAACCTTTTAGGCGTTTAAAAGAGTTTTAGTGTTTTAAGTGGATTTTTGTTTTTTATTAGCTTTTAGAGTTTTTTAATTATTGGAGGGTTTATGGCCTTTAGATTCTTTAGGGTTTTATATATTTTGACGGTTTTTATGTTTTTTATGGTTTTTTATGTTTTTAGAGTTATTTAGGTTTTTAATGTTTTTTAGTTTTTTTAACTTTTTCTATTGTTTAAAGAGATTTTAGAGTTTTTAGTTGTTTTAGGGTTATTATGGGTATTAGTGTTTTTATGATTTTGAGATGATTTTATGCTTTTTAGGGTTTTAGGATTTTTAGGTTTTGTAGGAGTTTTAAGTGTTTCTTATTCATATGTTTTTATTATGGTTTTTAGTGATTTTTTACATTTTTATTGATTTTTAGTGTTTTTAGGATTTTAGTTTTTTTTTGAAGGGTGTTAGGGATTTTTAGATATTTAGGTCTTTATTCTTTTTATAGTTTTTATTTTTTTATGGTTTTAGGGTTTTTTGAGATTTTAGGATTTTTATATGATTTTAGTGCATTTCAATAATTTTAGGGGTTTAAAGGGCTTTCATATTTTTTTATTGGGGTTTTAGGGTTTTATGTGTTTTTATGATTTTTTGAAATTTTTAATCGATTTTATGGTTTTTAGGGGTTTTAGGTTTTTATGGTTTATAATGATATTAAGTTTTAATTTTTTTTGGTTTTCAGTGTTTATTAATGTTTTTTGGACCTTTTAGGGTTTATTTTCTTTTTTATTGAGAATAGGGGTTTTTATAATTTTTATGATTTTTACAGTTTCTAGGGATTTTTAGGGCTTTTAGGGTTTTTTAGAGATTTTTTGATTTTTAATTTTTTTTACATTTTTTAATGTATTATGGTTTTGAAGGGTTTTTAGATAATTTATTATAGTTATAAGGGTTTTTTGTTTTTAATGGTTTGATGATTTTTAGGGGTTAAGGGTTTTCAGTGATTTTTAGGGTTTTTAGTGTTTTTTGGTTTTTAGTGGTTTTAAGAGTTTTTATATTTATAAATATTTTTAGGGTTTTTTTTATTTTTAGTGTGTTTTATGTTTTTAGGAATTTTTAGGGATTTTTAGCTATTTTTATGATTTTCATGTGTTTTATGTTTTTTAGGGATTTTGATGGATTTTAGGGGTTTTAGGGGTTTAGTTCTTTTTTTGGATTTTTAGGGTTTTTATGTTTTTTAAGGGTTTTTATGTTTTTATATTTTTTCAACATTTTTAGGGGAATACAGGTTTTTAGAAATTTTATTTGGTTTTTAGTGTTTTATGGGGTTTGGGGGGTTTTATAGTATTCAGGGGTTTTATGGGTTTTAGTGTTTTCTGGGGGTTCTTAGGGTTTTTTGCATTTTTGTGTTTGTAGGGATTTTATGTGTGTTTATATTTTTAAGGGTTTCTTATGGATTTTCAGGAGGTTTAACGGTTTTTACATTTTTAGGGATTTTTATGTATTTTTTAAGATTTTTATGGTTTTTTGAGATTATTAGGGGTTTTAGATTTTTTAGGGGTTTTTGGTTTTCTTGGGTCTTAGGGTTTCTTTTGGAATTTTTAGGGATTTTAAGAGATTTTTTTAACATTTTAGTAGTTTAAATGTTTTTTTGAGTTTTTAGTGGGTGGTTATGGTTTTTATGTGTTTTTGGGTTTTTAATGATTTTAAGGGGTTTTTATAGATTTTAAGGGTTTTATGGTTTTTATTGTATTTATAGGGGTTTATAAGGATTATAGTGTTTTTATAGGTTTTATGTACATTTATTTTTTTAAATTTTTCTTACGGTTTTTCGGGTTTTTAGATTTTTAGGTATTTTTAGGGGTTTTTAAGATTTTATTTGGTTTTAGTGTTTTTAGGGATTTTTAATGTTTTTAGGGTTTTAAGGGGATTTAGGGGGTTTCTAGTGTTTATGTGGATTTTTAGGGGCTTAGCATATTTTAATTTTTTAGTTTTTTGGGGTTTTATATGTTTTTAAGTTTTTATGGTTTTTCTAGTCGGTTTTTTGGTTTTTTGGTTTTTTACTTTATTCAGTATTTTTAGGGATTTTTTAAATTTTTATGGTTCTTAGGGTTTTTATAGTTTTTAGTGATTTTGTGTGTTTTTAATTTTTTTATCGTTTTTTAGGTTTTGGGGGATTTATTTATTTGGATTTTATGGTTTTCTGTGGGGTTTTGAGGTTTTGAGGTTTTTTTCTTTTTTAGGGATTTTATAACTTTCATGATATATTTATACTTTTGAGGGTTTTTAGTAATTTTTAGTGGTTTTAAGGGTTTTAGATATTTTAGGGTTATTGTGGGTTTTTTTAGTTTTTATTTTGTTTTTAGGGTTTTAATGTTTTTATAGTTTTCTTCGCATTTTAGGGGTTTAAAGAGTTTTTAGTGGTGTTGGCCGTTTTTAGGGTTTTATGGGTTTTTAATGTTTTTAGTGGTATTTATGGTTTTACAGTTTTTGGCCTGTTTAAAATTTTAAAGTGTTTTTAGTGTTTTTAGTTTATTAAGGGTTTTATATAAGTTTTCAAGGTTTTTAGGGTTTTATGGATATTTAGGTATTTTTTGTTTTTATGGGTGTTTAGATTTTCTAGGGATTTTGAGTGTTTTTAATGGTTTGTGGTTTTTTAGGTTTTTCCCTTTTTTATGTTTCTAGGGGTCTTATGTGTTTTTATGATATTATGTTTTCTTATTGTTTCTAGGGTATTTCTAATTTTCCACATTTTTATGGATTTTTATGGCATTTGTAGGATTTTTACGGGTTTTAGGGATTTGAGGGATTTTGAAATATTTTAGGGTTTTCTAGTTGTTTATAGGGTATTATGGGGGTTTTAGGTTTTTTAGGGTTTTTATAGTTTTTAAACGTTTTTAGTTTTCTAATGGGTTTTTATTGTTTTAGTGGGATTTTCGGGTGTTTATGTGTTTTTAATGGTTTTTAGGTTTTTAGGGATTTTTATGGTTTGTAAGGGTTTTATGGTCTTAAGGGTCCTATAGAGTTTTTCAGGGTTTATTTTTTTATTAGGGGATTTAACAATATTTTGATTTTTATGGTTTTCTAATTGATTTTTAGGGTTTAAGGGTTTTTATGTTTTTAATGATTTTGAGGGTTTTGAGATTATTTAGGGGGTTTAGGGTTTTTAGAAGTTTTATGGTTTTTTAGAGTTTTAAAAGATTTTTAGGGGTTTAAAGAGTAATTATACATTTTATTGTGTTTTTAGGGTTTTTATGGGTTTTATGGGTTTCAAGGGTACTTATGGATTTTTAGGGTTTTTAGTGTTTTATGTTTTTTAAGTGTTTTCATGGTTTTTAGGGGTTTTTATGTTTTTGCGATTTTTGTGATTTTTACTGTTTTTCGGGTTTTTAGTGATTTTTATGGTTTTGATGGATCTTTTGGGTTTTGGGGGTTTTTTTGGGTTTTTAGGTTTTTTTTAATTGTTAGGGGTTTTAATGTTTTTAATTGGTTTTCACATTTTTATGGTGTTTAAGGGTTGTTAGTATTTTCAGTTAGTTTTGAGGATTTTTAGGTGTTTACAGTTTTAGAGGGTTTTTGGGGTTTTTATCATTTTTAGTTTTAATGTGGTTTAAGTGTTTGTAGTTTTTTGAGGTTTTATATGGGTTTTTAGGGGTTTTTATGTTATTAGGTATTTTTAGGGATTTTTAGTATCTTTATCATTTTAAGGGATTTTATGGATTTTGAGGGGTTTTAGGTTTTTTACAGTTATTATTTTTTTTGTTAGGTTTTTTTTTTATTTTTAGGTTTTTATGGTTTTTAAATGTTTTTAAATTTTTTTTTGTTTTAAAGGGATTTTATAGTTTTTGTCGTATTTTTACTATTTAATGGGTTTAGGGGGTTTTAAGATATTTAGGGGTTTTAGTGTTTTTAGGTATTTTTCGGGTTTTATTGTTTTATCAGTTTTAAGTTTATAGGGAATTTAAGTGGCCTGTTTAATGAATTTCGTAAGGGTTTTTAGGATTGTTGGAGTTTTTTTACATTTTTTGGAATTTTCATGTATTTGTTTTTGATTTTTTTGGTTTTTAGGTTTTTTAGGGATTTTGAGAGGTTTCAGTGTTTTTAGAGTTTTTTCATTTCAATCGTTTTTAGTGTTTTTTAGTGTTTTTAGGTTGTTAATTTTTTCTTTCGGTTTTAAAGGGTTTGAGGGGTTTGGGGATTTTTTTCAATTTTTTATAATAACTATGGTTTTTAGGGTTATTAGAATTTTTTGGGTTTTTACGATATAATAATGTTTTTAACATTTTAGGGGTTTAAATGGTTTAAATTATTAGTCGGTTTTAGAGATTTTATAGGATTAAAGGATATTTTATGTTTTTAGTGAATTTTTATATATTTTTGGAGTTTAGTTTTATTGGGAATATTTGGGGTTTTAGTGTTTTTTAAGTTTTTAGGGGTTTTAAGTGTTTTAAGGTTTTGAGGTTCTCATAAGAGTTTTCAAGGGGTTTTTTGATTTTAATGTTTTTTAGGGAATTTTTAGGATTTTTATTGATTTTAGGGTTTTTCAGGGTATAAATTGTTTTATAGATATAGTGGTTTTTAGGGTTTTATTGGTTTTTATGCTTTTAAAATGTTTCTAGGGTTTTCATGGTTTTTGAGGTTTTTGTGTTTTGTAGACTTTAGTTTTTTTAGGTTTTTGGGTTTTTAAATATTTTTAGTTTTTCATGTTTTTCTTAGGGGTTTAAAGGTTTTCATGGTTTTCTACATTTAATGATTTTTTATGATTTTTATGGGTTTTATTTTTTTTTGGGATTTTGAGAGGTTTCAGGGGATTTTAGTGTTTTTATGGGTATTGTGGGGTTTCTAGGGTTTTACATTTTTTTTTTTGAGTTTTTTGGGTTTTATGGTTTTTAACGATTTTTACATTTTATGAGTTTAAATTGTTTTTAGTGGTCTTTATAGTTTTATGGGATTTATGGGTTTTTTTATTTTTAGGGTTTTTTTGTTTTTTGATTTTTTAGGGGTTATAAGGTTTTTTTCGGGTTTTAATAATTATTATCTTTTCATGGGTTTTAAGTGTTTTTAGGTTTTTAAGATCTTTTAGGGGTTTTGAAGGTGTTTAGAATTTTTTGATAATTTTAAGTATTTTCACGTATTTGTTTTTTTTTATGTTTTATTAGGGATTTAGGGATTTCTAGGGCTTTTAGAGTTATTTTTTGGTTTTTTGGGTTTTTTGAAATTTTTTAGTTTTTAAAGGATTTTAAGGGTTTTAAAGTTTTATTAAATTTTTATGGGTTTAAAGGGTTTTTAGAGTATTTAATAGTGATTTTTGGGTTTTATCAGTTTGATGTAGTTTTTCAAGTTTTAGGGGTATTTATGGGTTTTATGTGTTATTAGGTTCGTTTTTTTAATTATAAATTCTTCTTTTTATTTTTAGGTTTGTAGGGGTTGTAATTGTTTTTAGATTTTTAATGTTTTCATAGGAGTTTTCAGGGTTTTTGGGGTTTTTTAGGTTTTTAGGTATTTTTAGGGATTTTTATTTTTATTCATTATGTTTTTTAGTTTTAGGTTATTTTATAGTTTTAGGTTATTTTATTTTTTATGGTTTTTATGGTTTAAATGGTTTGTATAGTGTTTTTGGGTTCTTATGGTTTTTTTGAGTATTTAGTGGTTTTAGGGTTTTTTAACATTTTTGGGGGTTTATATGGTTTTTAGAATTTTTATTGGTTTTATGATTTTTTTATTGTTCTATGGGGTTTTATTATTTTTAGTGGTTTTTAGGGTATCTTAGTGTTTTTATTATTTTTAGTATTTTTAGAGGTTTTGAGGTTTTAGTAGGGTTTACATGGGTTTTAGGGGTTTTTACGTTTTTAGGAATTGTTAGGGATTTGTAGAATTTTTATGGATTTTTAGGGATTTTGATGGTTTTTAGGGGTTTTATGGGTTTTTGTGTTTTAGGTGTTTTTTTATGTTTTTAGTGGTTTCATGGGAATTTTTAGGATTATAATGGTGTTTTAGGACTTTTAGGGATTTGGAAGGGTTTTAGGGGTTTTTAGGGTTTTTAACGTATTTTTTGTTCTTTGGGGTTATGTATTTTTATGTTTTTAATGTTTTCTTTGTTTCTATCATGGATTTTATGGTTTTTTATGTTTTTAGGGGTTTTATGTCCTTTAAAGGGGTTTTTGGGTTTTCTGGGGTGTTTATGGATTTTGAGGGTTTTTAGTGTTTTATGGGTTTTTTCGAGTTTTTTGAGTTTTTTTAATATTTTTTGGGGTTTGAAGGGTTTTTAGAGTTTTAGTTATTTTTTGGGATTTTATGTGGTTTTATATATTTGTATTGTTTTTGGGTTTTTTTGGATTTTATGGTTTTTAGTGTATTTGGGGGGTTTTATGGTTTTTTAAGTTTTTTAGGTTTGAATATTTTTTAGTATTTTAAAACATTTTTTGAGGTGTAAATGGTTTTTATATTTTTAGTGGATATTTATGTTTTTATGGGTTTTGGGTTTTAAGGTTTAAAAATGATTTTATGGGTTTTATAGTTGTTAGGGGTTTTTTTTATTTTATTTGAGTTTTATTATGATTTTAAGGTTTTTAGTGTTTTAAAATTTTTTGGGGTTCAAAGTGTTTTTAGAGTTTTTATTAATTTTTAGGTATTTTTATGGATTTTAGGGTTTTTAGGATTTTTATCATTTTTTTATGTTTTTTGGGGTTTTAATTATTTTTAGGTGTTTAATATTTTCTTAAGGTTTTCATAAATTTTAGGTTTTTTACGTTTTTAATGAATTTTAGGGTTTTTTAGGATTTTTATGTTGGTTTGTGTTTTTAGGGAATTTACTATGTTTTAGGGGTTTTATGAATTTTTAGGGATTTTAGGGGATTTTTTCAGTCTTTATGGTTTTTAAGGTTTTTATGTTTTTAACATTTCATGGGTTGAAATGATTTTTACATTTTTAGTGGATTTTTCGGGGTTTTATGATGTTTTTTGCGGGTATTAAGGGTTTTAGTTGTTTTTAGGGATTTTAAAATTTTTAAGATTTTAAGGGTTTTAACTATTTTTAGGTTTTTATGGTTTTATTTTGGGTTTTCAGGGATTTAAAGGGATATTTTTTTAGGAATTTTGTTTTTGATTTTTTTTGTATTCTACGGATTTTTGGGATTTTGAGGGTTTCGGGGTTTTTTATGGTTTTTGTGTGTTTTATGTTTTTTGGGTTTTTTTAAAGACAATTAGCATTTTAAGGATTTTTAGTACTTAACATTTTTAGGTTTTTAAAGTGTTTTTAGAGTTTTAGTGGGTTTTAGGGAATTTATGTGTTTTAGGGTTTTAATGATTTTAGGGATTTTTAGGGTTTTAGGGTATTAGTATCTTTTAGGGTTTTTAGGGGTTTTAATTGTTTTTATGTTCTAAAGGGATCTTAGGGGTTTTTTTGGTTTCCTATTTTGTTGGGATTTTTTTTGGTATTTTTGATTTTTCCATTTTAGGGTTTGTAGGAATTTTGAGGGTTTCTAGGGTTTTAGGGTTTTTTAGTATATTTGACGATTTTTAGGTTTTTAGGGGGTAAAAGTGTTTAAAGGTTTTTGAGGTTTTCTTAGGGGTTTTTAAGTTTTTTATTTGTTTTTATGTATTTAGTTATTTTAAGTCATTTTAGGGATTTTAATGGGTTTTTATGATTTATAGTGATTTTGAGGTGTTTTATAATTTTAGGGTTATTAAGGATTTTTAGGGGTTAGTTTTTGTTTTCTTAAGATTTTTACGGGTTTTAGAGTTTTTAATGGTTTTAAGGGTTTGAAGGGTTTTTATAGTATTAGGGGGTTTTTAGTGTTTTATGGGTTTTTAGTTTTTCTAAATGTTTTTAGGGGATTTTCGGTTTTTTAGGTTTTTAGTGTTTTTAAGTTTTTAGGGGTTTTAAGTTTTTTTATGGTTTAAAGGTTTTATAAGTGGTTTTTCATGATTTTTAGGATTTTTATTTTTTACGTATTTCTAGGAATTCTTAAGTATTTTTATGGTTTTAGGGGTTTTACATATTTTGAGGGTTTTTTGAGTTTTTAGGGTTTCTAAAGTGTTTTAGTGTTTTTAGGGGTTCAAATATTATAAGATATTTTATTGGTTTTAGTGTTTTATGGGTTTTTTTGGTTTTTAAGGTTTTTAATAGTTTTGTGGATTTTTATGTTTTCTTATATTTTTTTGGGTTATTTAGGGTTTTTAACATATTCTGGTTTTTAGGGTTTTCAAGTAGTTTTAGGTTTTTATGGTTTTTATAGGGGATTTCAGGGTTTTCAGGGTCTTTTTATTGTTTTCATAGGGGATTTCAAATATTCTATAGGTTCTAGAGGTTATTAAGGTTTTTACGATATCTTTGGGGGTTTTAGTGTTTATAAGTTTTTTAGGGGTATAAAGTGTTTTCGGTTTTTATTGTTTTCATATGTTTTTCTGGTTTTTAATGTTTTCTTAAATTTATACAAATTTTAAGAAATTTATTGGTTTTTATTTTTTTAGGTCAATCAGAAATTTAGATGGGTTTTTAGGGTTTTAGGGTTTTCATAGGGTTTTAAGGGTTTTCTATGTTTTTTGGGTTTTAGAGATTATATATAAATTTTTACGTTTTTATGGGTTTTAAGGATTTTGAGGGTGTTTAGGGTTTTTTATTTTTTGTTTTCTGTATAGTTTTAAGTATTTTTAGGTTTTTATGGTTTTCTTTGGGTTTTTTACATTTTTTAGTAATTTTCTTGGTTTTTAGGATTTTTATGGTTTCTAGTGGTATTTAGTGATTTTGGGGGATTTTAGGGGTTTTATGGTATTTTGGGTTTCTATGTTTTTTTGTTTTTTTTGGGTATTATGTTTTTTCTAATTTTAATACTTTTTAAACATTTTTTGGGTTGAAATCATTTTTAGAGTATTATTAGGGATTTTATTGATTTTTAGGTTTTTTATGGTTTTAGGGATTTTGTAGTTTTTATGGTTTTAAGGCGTTTTTATTGTTTTTAAGGTTTTTGGTGTGTTTATGTTTTGAAGTGTTTTTATTGTGATTTTAGGTTTTTAAATTTTTTTTATAGTTTTTAATGGTCTTTATGTTTTATGGATTTTAATGATATTTAAGGTTTTAGGGATTTTTTGGGTTTTAGAGTTTTTGTAGGATTTTTAGTGTTTTTAGGTATTTTATGGGGTTTTATATGTTTTTAGGTTTTTAAGGTTTTCATCGGGTTTCTCAATGTTTTAGTGTTTTTCCCTTTTTTGGGATTTTTTTCATTTTTTGGATTTTAATGGGTTTTAGGGTTTTACAGATTTTTAGGGTTTTTAATGTTTTTAGGGTTTTATGGGTCTTTATGTTCTTTGGGTATTTCATGGTTTTTGAGTTTTTTAGGGTTTAAAAGGGATTTTAGATTTTTAGTGGATTTTTACTGTTTTTATGGGGTATTAGCGATTCTTATGGTTTTATGGTTTTATGGTCTTTTAGGGTTTTTGAGGTTTTTAGCATTTTTAGGTTTTTTTGTGTTTTAATTGGTTTTTGGATTTTATATTTTACATAGGGTTTTTATGTTTTTTTATTTTTTTGGGGGATGTTTAGGTTTGTATGTAGTTTTTTAGGGTTTTTGGGATTTTGTGGTTTTTTGGATGTTTAGGAGTTTTATAGGGTTTTTGGGATTTTATGGTATTTTTGAGTTTTTAGGGTTTTTATGGGGTTTTATGTGTTTATAGATTTTTCTAACGTTTTTAGTGGTTTAAAGGGTTTTTATAATTTTTAATTAATTATTGGGTATTTATTATTTTTAGGGATTTTAATATTGTTAGGGGTTTTAGGGTTTTATTAATTTTTAGGGTCCGTGAGGTTTTTTATCATTTTTTATGTTTTTAATAGTGTTTAGTGTTCCTAGGTTTGTAGGGTTTTCAAAGATTTTTTCAGTGTTTTAGAGTTTTTAAAATTTTTATGGATATTAATGGCCATTTAAGGATTTTCATCGTTTTTTAGTTCATAGGGATTTTATGGGTTTTGTGTTTTTTTCGGGATTTTAAAGCTTTTAGCATTTTTAGGTTTTTAGGAATGTTATGTTTTTCTTAGTTTTCAAGGTTTTTTAGGGGTTTTCAATGTTTCTTGGGTTTTTCATTTTTAGAGACATTTCTAGGAATTTTGTGGCTTTATATATTTTTATGTACTTTTAGGGGTTTTAGGATTATTATGGCTTTTCAAGTTGTTATAGCTTTATTGGGTTTTTAGGGGTTTTAAATTTTATCATTTTTTAAACATTTTTAGAGGTTTAAATGTTTTTATTTTTTTTAGTGGTATTTTATGAATTTTATGGGGTTTTAGGGATTTTAAGGCTTTTAGGGGTTTTATGGGTTTTTAGGGTTTTTGGAATTTTTATTTTATTAGAGTTTTATTCCTTCTTATTTTTTAGGATTTTATGGGTTTTTAGTGGTTTATGGATTTTAAGGGATTTAGCATTTTATGGTTTTCTTGGATATTTTAGATTATTTAAGGGATATTAGAGTTTCTTTTAACATTTTAAGGGTTTAAATAATTTTTTAGTTTTTATAATATTAAGGGATTTTTTGGGGTTTTATGGTTTTTATGTTTTGGGGGGGTTGGTTTTTTGGGTTATTAGGATTTGTAGAGTTTTTTTGGGTTTTATCAGTTTTAAGTGTTTTGATTTTTAGGGGATTTTCTTAGGTTTTCATGGATTTTATGGCTTTTAAATTTCATGTATTTTTAAATATTTTTAGGATTTTATTGGTTTTAGCGACTTTTTGAGATTTTTAGGGATTTTTTGGTTTTTTGGTTTTATGATTTTTATTGTTTTTTGGGTGTTATTTTTTTTTTTGAGTTTCTTTGGGTTTTACAGTTTTTTAGTGTTTTCAGTGTTCTTTTTTCTCTTATGGGGTTTCAGGGGTTTTAAAGGTTTTAAGGGTTTGTATGGCTGTTGTGGTTTTTTTTGGTTTTTGGGTTTTTTAGGCTTTTTAGCATTATTTAGGTTTTTATTAGTTTTTAGGGGTTTATTTTTGTTTTTATTGTTTTCTAGTGCGTTTTTATTTTTTATGGTTATTTACATTTTTAGGTATTTGTAGATATTTTTTAGGATATTTTGATTTATTAGGGGTTTTAAGCATTTTGTGGGTATTTAGTGTTTTTTGGTTTTTCTGGGTTTTTTTGAGTTTTTATGGGGTTTAAGTTTAATTAGAGTTTTTAATGTGTTTATGCATTTAAAGGGTCTTTATATTTTTAGTGGTTTTAATGTTTTTAAGTATTTTAGGGTCTTTACAGCTTTTTGGGTTTTTATGGTTTTTATATTTTTGTAGGGTCATCTATGGTCTTATCATTTTTAGATTTTTTAGTGGTTTTAAGTGTTTTTTGGTTTTTAAGTTTTTACCAGTATTTTAAAGTATTTTTAGGGTTTTTGAAAAAAATTTGGAATTTTAAGGGATTTTTAATAATTTTATGGTTTTAATGGTTTTTAGGTATTTTGAGGGTTTTTAGTGTTTTTATGGGTTTTTAAGGTCTTTAGCCTTTTATGTTTTTAGGGGTTTTTGGTGCTTAGAGTTATTTATCATTTTATAAAGGGTTTTTAAGATTTTTTAGTTTTTTATGGTTTTATGTATTCAGGGATTCTTTGTGATTTTTTTGGATTTTTATGGGGTTTCTGTGTTTTTAGGGATTCTGAGGTGTTTTAGAGTTTTCTTGGGTTTTTTTTGGGTTTTTGAATTTTTTAGTTTTTTAGAATTTTTTATGTTTTTAAGAGTTTATAATATTTTTATGGTTTGAAATTATTTTTAGGTCCTTTTCTAGGAATTCATAGTTCTTATGGGTTTATGGGTTTTTAAGGATTATGGAGTTCTTTTGGTTTTTTGGGGTTTTTTGGATTTTAGGGCATTTTTTGGGGGTTTTGCATTTTTTAGGCTTTTATGGGTTTTAAGTATATTTATAATTTTATGGTTTTCTTGTATCTCTTTAGTGTTTTAGGGGTTTTTATGATTTTAGTGGTTTTTATTGGATTGATAGGATTTTCTGGTTATTTATTTTTTGGGGGTTTTTTGGGGTTTTATGCTTTTTTTCATTTTTTTGGTTTTTAGGGGTTTTAAGCATTTTTATGTTATTAAGGTTTTCTTAGAGGGGTTTTTCAGGTTTTCTAGTTTTTTAAATTTTTAGGGATTCTATGGTATTTTTATGATTTTCATTTTTTAGGTATTTATTGGTTTTTAAAGGTTTTTTAGTGTTTTTTGGGTTATTTTTTGGTTTTTTATGGTTTTTGATATTTTTAGTGTTTTTTAACATTTTATGGGGGTTTATAACGTGTTTAGTGTTTTTAGGGGTTTTATGTGTTTTCAAGGGTTTTTATTACTTTAGGGGGTTTATGGGGTTTTTAGGTAGTTATGGTCTTTTTAGGGTTGTAAGGTTTTCATCATATTTATGTTTTTAGGGTTTTTATGTTTTTCTCGGGTTTTAAGGGTTTCATTCAATTTTTAGGGTTTTAGGGTTTTTATGTTTTTATAGATTTTAGGAATTTTTTCGGATTTTTATGGGTTTTAGGTTTTTAGGGATTTTAGGGTTTTTAGGTTTTTCTACGACATTATGGTTTTTTAAGGATTTCATCATTTTATGGTCTTAAGGTTTTTTTAATTTTTTTTATGTTTTTATTTTTTATTATGGGTTTTTCGGTTTTATGGCGTCGTTTACATTTTTAGAGATTTTTAATTTTTTTTATAATTTTTATGGTTTTAAGGGTATTTTGTGATTTGGAGGGTTTTTTGGTTTTTTATGTTTTCAAAGGAATTTATATTTTTTAATGCTTTAAGGGTTTAAAGGGTTAAAAAAATTAGTGGTTTTTAAGGTTTTTAGGTATTTTTATGGGTTTTATGGGTTTTATGGGTTTTAGTGTTTTTATTGGTTTAAGGGGTTTTAGGGTCATTTTAGTGTTTTTAGCAATTTTTTGGTTTTCAAGGGTTTTAATAGTTTTTTGGTTTTCAGGTTTTCTTGGGGTGTTTATTTGTTTTTATGGTTTTTTAAATTTTTAGGGATTTGAAATGATTTTTTTGGATTTTTAATGGTTTTTAGGGGTTTTGAGGATTTTGACGGTTTTTAGGGTTTTTAGTTTTTTTCAGTGGTTTTATCATGTTTTTCAAGTTTTTTTGGATTTTGTTGGATATTATGTTTTTTATGATTTTAAGTGATTTTGAGAGTTTTTAGGCCATTATAGTTTTTGTTGTTTTTTTGGGTTTTAGGGGTTTTTTTAGTTTTTATGTTTTTAAGGTTTAGTGGTTTTTAGGGTTTTTAATGGTTATAGAGTTTTTATTGGTTTTTTAGGGTTTTTATGATTTTTTATTTTTAGGGGCTTTTATTGGTTTTTGGGTTTTTAGGGATTTTAGGGGATTATTTTCATTTTAGTGTTTTAAGGTATTTTAGGGGTTTAAAGTGTTTTTATGTTCTAAAGTGGGTTTAGGGGTTTTCCGGGTCTTTAGGGTTTTGTCCATATTATGGACTTTTAGGGGGTTTTGGGGTTCTTATGATTTTTTTGTATTTTTATGTATTTCTGCATTTTTAGGGATTTTTAGCATTTTAGGGTTTTTATTACTTTTAGAGGCTTTTTGGTTTTTATAGGGTTTAAGTGTTTTTATGTTATTAACATTTTCTAATGTGTTTTTAGGGTTCTTAGGTGTTTTTACAACTGTAGGGACTTTTAAAATAATTTTAGAATTTTATGGTTTTGGGGGTTTTGTTTATGTTATTTAGTTATTTTAAGGTTTTTTAGTTTTGAAGGATATTAGGGGATTAATTGGTTTTGAGAATATTTTATAGAATCTGAGGGTTTTAATGTGTTTTTTATGGTTTCAAGGTTTTTATGGTTTTTATTGGGTTTCAGGGGTTTCCAATGTTTTAGGTTTTTATGGTTTTCAAAAGGGTATTCAAAATTTTTATGTATTATTTAATTTTTTAGGAATATTTATGCGTTTTTTAAAAAATTTATGGGTTTTTGGGGATTTTGATGTTTTTAGGTTGTTTATATTTTTTAGGGTTTTAAGTGTTTTTAGGTTTGTAATCACTCCTACGGGGTTTTCAGGGGTGTTAATTTTTTTAGGGATTTTTGGGTATTTTTAGTATTTTTCTAGATTTTTATGGGTATTAGGGATCTTGGGGGGTTTTAGTGTTTTTTTTTTGTTTTTATTGGGTTTGTGGGTTTTCTCAGTTTCTAGAGGTTTTTCGTGCCTTTTGGTTTTTAAAATTTTTTTATAGTTTTTTATCCTTTTTATGGGTATTATGTGTTTAAAGGGTGTTTATATTTTTTGTGATTTTTAGGGATTTTAGGGGTTTAAATGTTTTTAGAGGTTTTTATGGTTTTTAGTGATTTAGGGTCTTTTAGGGGTTTTTAGCATTTTTATCATTTTTTAACTTTCTTTGGGTTTTAAGTAGTTTTAGGTTCTTAAGGTTTTCATAGATTTTTTTAGGTTATTTACAGTCTTTTAAATATTTAGGGATTTTAAGGGTATTTTTATAAAATTTTTTATTTTTTAGTTTTTAGGGATTTGAGGGTTTTAAGGTTATTATGGTATTTGGGTTTTTTTGACTTTTTAGATATTTTTTGTTTTTTTAGAGATTTTTATTTTTTTAGGGGTTTAATGGTTTTTAGAAGTTCTTAGTGGTTTTTAGGGCTTTTATGTATTTATTTGGGGTTTTAGGTATATTTTGGGTTTTAGGTTTTTTATGATTTTTATGGGGTTTTAGGGTTTTTAAGGTCTTTTAGGGGTTTTAGATTTTTTATATTTTTTAGGGATTTTATGATTTTTATATTATTAAGAGTTTTTATTGTTTTTTATGTATTATATGTTTTTAGTGATTTTAAGGATTTTTGTGATTTTTATGGTTTTTAGGATTTCGAGGGTTTTTGTGGGTGTTTAGTGTTTTTTATGGAATTTAAGGTTTTATAAGTTTATTTTTGTTTTTATAGGGTTTATGTTGTTTTATTTTTTGATGGTTTTCTGAGAGTTTTTTTTTTATTTTTGGGGGTTTTTACATCTTTATAGATATTTACAGTTTTTAGGAATTTTATAGTTTTTAGGAGTTTTACGTATTTTGATGGAATTTTAGGGGTTTAGGGGTTTTATGTTTTTTAGTATTTTTAGGGGTTTTTTTTGAATTTTCATTATTTTTTGATTTTTTCACATTTTTAAGAATTTTAGGGTTATTTTTATATTTTATAGTTTTATGGGTTTTAAGGAATTTGATCGGTTTTATGGTTTTTTGGATTTTATTGGGTTTTAGTGGTTTTTTTCTAATTTTTTGTTTTTTAAGGTTTTTAGAGTTTTTATACATTTTTAGTGGATGAAAATATTTTTAGAGTTTTTAGTGTTTTCTAGGGTTTTTATTGTTTTTAGGAGTTTTTATGGTTTTTATTATTTTTAAGGGTTTTTTGGGTTTTAGTGTTTGACGTTTTTTTGAAAGAAAAAAAATAAATACATATCAAAAGAATTAGTGTTTTTTCAGTTTTTTTGGGATTTTAAGTTTTTTTTTGGTTTTTAAGGATTTATTATGGTTATTCAGGTTTTTAGGTGTTTTTACACATTTATTTTTTTTATGAAATTTCAATATTTTTATGTATTTTATAGATTTTTAGGGTTTTGGGGATTTTATTGTTTTTTGGGTTTTTTGTTTTTTGATGATTTTTTATCAGTTTAAATGTTTTTGGAGTCTTTTAATATTCTTATTGGTGTCATGGGTTTTTTTGAGTTTCTTATTAATTTTTAGAATTTATTTGGGTTAAATGGGTTTTAATGTTTTAGGGGTATTTAAGGTTTTAGGGGTTTTACGGTTTTCAAGTTTTTTTTAGTATTTCTTAGGGCTCTTTTTATCATTTTTAGGTTTTTTAGGGATTTTTATTTATGTAGGTTTTATGATTTACTTGGGGTTTTCAAGGATTTTTGAGTTTTATGGGGTTTTATTAGTTTTTATGGTTTTCATGGGATTTATGGTTTTTAGTGGTTTTAGGGTCTTTTATGGTTTTTAGTGGTTTTATAATTTTTAAATTTTTTAGTTTTTTTAAGGGATTTTAGGTAATTTTGTTTTTCTTAGTGTATTTCAGTGTTTTAGGGGTTTTTACAATTTTCGAGATTTTTATGGGTTTTAGGATTTTTATTTATTTTAGCTGTTTATGATTTTTTGGGTTTTTTAGAATTTTTTAATTTTTATGGTTTTAACTGTTTTCTAGGTTTTTTATGGTTCATTTATATTTTTCTTTAGGCTTCTAAGGTATTTTACATTTTCTTTCTTCTTAATTATTTTTTAGGATTTTTATGGTTTTTAGGTTTTATAGGTAGTTGAGGGTTTGGGGATTTTTAGAATTTTAAGGATTTTTCAAGGTTTTTAGAGTTTTTATGTTTTTATGGGTTTTAAGTATTTTTATGTTTTTAAAGTTTTGATTTCATATTTTAAGGATTTTAGGCATTTTACATTTTATGGTTTTCAGTTTTTTGGGGGTTTTATAGTTATTTTGAATTTTGAGGGTTTCAAAGGGTATTTAAGGGCTTTATTGGTTTTTTTAGTTTTTAGTGTTTCTATGTTTTGCAGTTTTTTTAAAAATTTTAGGGTTTTAAAGGGGTTTTTATCATTTTAGTGGGTTTTTTTGTTTTTTTTATGTTTTTAAGGTTTTTAGCATCGTTTAGGGTTTTAGGGGTTTTAATTGTTTTTATAATTTTATGGTTTTCTTAGTGGTTTTTATAGTTTTGAGGGATTTTAATGTTTAAATGGATTTTAAGAATTTTTTAGGATTTCTAGGGGTTATAAGGTTTTTCATAGTTTTCAACCTATTTAGGTGTGTAAAGGGTTGTAAGATTTTTTAGTGGATTTTTATTGATTTTATGGGTTTTAAGGGTTTTTCAAGTTTTTATGGGGTTTTTTTGGTTTTAGGGGGTTTGGGGACCTTTAGGGTTTTTTTAGGGTTTTATTGTTTTTTTCTCAGGTTTTTAGGGGTTTTAATTGTTTTGAGGTTTTTTAAGGATTTCATAATGTTTTTAGGGGTTTTATGGGTGGTTTCATTTTTTTTGGATTTTATCAATTAAATATGATTTATTTTGTTTTTTTTTTGGTTTTTAAGGGATTTTTAGGGGTTTTAAGATTTTTTTGGGTTTTCAGTGTGTTTAGATTTTTTTCTGTTTTTCAGTGGTTTTAGGTGTTTTAATGTTTTAAAGGATTTCAATGGGATTTTCAAGGCTTCTTAAGTTTATACGTGTTTAGATATTTTTTAGGAATTTATGAGTTATTATGGGATTTATAGATTTTGAGTGGGTTTCGGGGTTTGTTTGGTTTATAGGGTTTTTTAGGTTTATAGGGGTTTTTATGTTTTAGGGGTTTTATGGTATGTTATAGTATTTTAAACATTTTATGGGTTTAATGGGTTTTTAAAATTTTTAGTGGTTTTTAGAATTTTTATGGGTTTTTACGGGTTTTTAAGGTTTTATGGGGTTTATGGTTTTTAGGGTTTTAGGGTCTTATTAGGGGTTTTAGCTTTTGTAAGGATTTAAGGGGTTTAGGTGTTTTTAGGTTTTTATAGTTTTATTAGAATAAATCATGGTTTTAGTGTTGTTTTAATGTTTTTTGGGATTTTTTTGGGTTTTTTCTTATTTTATGTGTTTTTAGTGGTTTTAGGGATTTTGAAGGTTTTTAAGGGTTTTAGGGGTTATAGCGTTTTTATGTTTTTAGGGGTTTTGTGTGTTTTTTTTTTGTTTTTAGGGTTTTCATAGGCTTTTCTAGAATTTTGGGGGTGTTTTATGTTATTATATATTTTCAAGGAATTATAAATATTTTTATGGGTCTTAGGGTTTTTAGGGATATTGAGGGTTTTTAGGTTTCTTAATGGTTTTAATGGTTTTTAGGGTTTTAGTGTTTTTTAGGTTTTTAGGGGCTTTAGGTGTTATTAGGTTTTCAATGTTTTCATAGGGGATTTCATTATTTTAGATTTTTGTATGTTATTATGTATTATCACGGATTTTTTGAATTTTTATGGGTTTTAGGTGTTTTATGGATTTTGTGGGTTTTTAGGGGTGTATTGGTATTTTTTGTTTTTAGGGTTTTTTGAGATTTTAGCGTTTTAAATATTTTTAGAGTTTTCAAAACTTTTTAGGGAAGTAATGATCTTTTAGTGTATTTAGTGGTTTTTAGAGATTTTATGAGTATTTAGGGATTTTATGGTTTTTAGGGGTTTTAATGGGTGTTAGTACTTTTAGGGTTTTAGGATTTTTAGGATTTATATGGTTTTTTAGTTTAATTGAAATTGACATGTTTTTATGTTTTCTTAGGTAATTTAAGAGGTTTTCATGTTTTTATGTTTTTAAGGGTTTATTGAGTTTTTAGGTTTTTATATGTTTTGTGGTTTTAAAGGATTTTGAGGGTTTTTAGCATTTTATAGGTTTTTAGGGGATATAAGTTTTTTTAATTTTTTATGGTTTTGTTAGGCCTTTGAAATATTTTTTGGGGTTTTCAATTTTCCGGGATTCCTTGGGATTTTATTGGGTTTTACAGTTTTTAATGTTTTTTAGGTATTTTTATGGTTTTGATGTTTTGGGGTTTTTTATGTTTTTTGGGGGTTTTAATGTTTTTATTGAGTTTTTATGGTTTTAAGGGGTTATTGTGTTTTCAACATTTTAGGTGTTTTTATTGGATTTTAGTGGATATATTGGATTTTAGGGTTTTTAAATATTTTAAGGGGTTTTATGGTATTTTTGGTGTTAACATAATTTTTACTATTTTAGGGTGTATTAGCATTGTTATGTTATTTTTTGGTTTTCAACCAGTTTAGTATTTTATTGTTTTCATATGGGTTTTCTTGGTTTTAGGGGTTTTTATCTTTTTATTAATTTTATGGGATTTTTAGGGTTTTATGGATTTTGAGGGATTTGGGGTTTTATGGGTTTTAGGGTTTTTATTTATTTTTGGGTTTTATGTTTTTTTTGTATTTTTATGGTTTTTATGGTTTTTATTTTTTTTAATGTTGTTTTGGGGTTTAAAGGATATTTTGAGTTTTTAGTTGTTTTTGGGTGTTTATGAATTTTTTTATTTTCTGAAAGTTTTTAGGTTTTTTGTTTTTTAGGGATATTTATGGGTTTTGGGTCTTTTAGGTTTTTTTATGTTTTGGGAGGTTTATGTTTTAAATGTTTTATTTGTGTCTTTTTAGGGTTTTCAGTGTTTTTAGGTTTTTAATGTTTTCTTAGGGGTTTTCAGTGTTTTTAGTGGTTTTTACATTTAAGGTATTTTTAGTGCTTTAATAGGACTTTTATGGTGTTGGAGGTTTTAGTGATTTTAAGTGTTTTTAGATTTTTTTTCTAAATATTAGGGGTTTTATTGTTTTCTTTGGGTTTTAGGGTTTCTTTAATTTTTTTATTATTTTGTATGGTTTTTTAAAATTTTAATGTTTTTAGAGGTTTAATTAGTGTCAATATTTTTTAGTAGCTTTTACGGGTTTTTAAGGTTTTCTGACTCTTTGACTAGTTTTTTCAAGGTTTTAGAATTTTTATTCCATTTAGGGGTTTATGTTTTTTTATATTTGTTAGGATTTTATAGGGGTTTTCATTGGTTTTAGGGTTTTTATGTTTTTATGAATTTTTATTGAATTTTTATGATTTTTATGGTTTTCAGAGTTTTTATGAATTTTGAGGGGTTTTAGATTTTTTAGCATTTTTATTCATGTTTTTAGGTACTTTGAATGTTTATAAGTTTTTAAAGTTTTCTTTGGGGTTTTCAAGGTTTTTAGGAATTTTTTCATTTTAGGGATTTTAGGACATTTTTAGGATCTTTAGGGGTTTTATGTATTTTTGTGTTTTATGAGTCGTTAGGGTTTTCAGTGTTTTATCACTTTTTAGTTTATTAGTGTTTTTTTTGGTTTTTATATTTATAAGGTTTCATTGGGGATTTACACGTTTTTTGATTTTTTTTATGTTTTTAATGATTGATTAGGGTTTTTTTATGGTTATTAGTGATTTTTAGGAGTTTTTAGGTTTTTTATAATTTTTTGAATTTTAGGGGTTTAAGGTTTTTTATTTTTTTTTAACATTTTTAGCGGTGTAAAGGGTTTTTATAGTTTTAGTGGTGTATTAGGATTTTTAGGGGTTTTAAGGTCAATGTTTTTGTGGTTTTATTATATTAATTAGTTTTAGGGTTTCACGATATTTTTAGAGTTTTTAGTATTTTTTAGGATTTTAGTATTTATTGTGTTTTTTGGGGTTTTATGTGGTTTAATTTTTTTAGGTCTTGTTTTGTTTTTTTAAGGAATTTAGGGGTTTTTACAATTTTTATATTCTTTGGTATTTTTTGGATTCTTTTTTAGATTTTAGTATTTTAGTTATTTTGAGGTTTTTTGAGTTTTTAGGGTTTTTGGGTTTTTTAGGGTATTTGAAATTTATTAGGTTTCTAGGGATTTTAAGTATGTTAGGGTTTTAATTATTTCTTATGGTTTTTTGGGGTTCGATGTTTTTAAGTATTTTTAGGGATTTATTATAATTTTTACTATTTTTATGGTTTTTGGGAATTTTGTTAGTTTTTAGGGGTTTAATGGGTTTTTGGGTTTTTAGGGGTTTAAAGGTTTTTAGAGTTTTTAATGTTTTTTTGACTTTAAAGGGTTTTTATAGTTTCTTGTTTTTACGGATTTTATGGGTTTTAGGTGTTTCAATGTTTTAGGGGGTTTTATGGGGTTTCAGATTTTTCAGGGGATTTAGTGTATTTTTAGGGTTTTAATATTTTATAGGTTTTTGAGGGTTTTAATTGTATTTAGGTTTTTCTTGTTTTTATATGTTTTTTCATGGATTTTAGGGTTTCTAAATTTATAGATATTTTTTTGGGTTTTTATGTTTTTTATGTGTTTTTATGATTTTTTAGGGTTTTTTGAATTTTTCATGTTCTTACGATTTTTATAATTTTTAGGGGTTTTTGGGGTGTTAAGCATTTATAAATTTTTATCAGTTTCCTAGGATATTTTAGGGTTTTAATGTTGTTTACATTTTAAAGATTTTTCATTGTTTTTTTTTGGTTTTTTATTGGGTTTTAGGGTTGTAAGATATTTTGTGGGTTTTATGGTTTTTAGGGATTTTAATGTTTTTTTGGATTTCTGGTGTTTTTATGTATTTAGGGGTTCTATGTTTTTTCTATGTTTTTAAGGATTTCTTAGGTTTTTTCTTATATTTAGTTTTTTTTACATTTTTAGGGATTTTTTTGGATTTGAAGGGTTTTTAGAGAATTTTATCGATTTAGGAATCTTTGAGGGGTTCTAGGGTTGTTATGGTTTTTTGGGGGTTTACGGTTTTATTTGGTTTTTAGTGTTTTAAAGTGTTTTTAATGTCGTTATCATTTTAGGTATTTAAAGGTTTTTTAATGGTTTATAGGGTATTTATGTTGTTTCGGTATTTCTTAACATTTTTTATCATTTTTATTGGTTTTTGGAGTTTTTATGGACTTATTATGGTTTTTAGGTTTTTAGGGGTTTAAAGTGTTTTTAGTTTTTTAAGGTTTTTATTGGAATTTTCATGGGTTTTTAGGTTTTTTTATTTTTAGGGACTTTTAGGGATTTTCGTTGGATTTTTTTTGTGGTTTTAGGGTTATTTGGGATTGTTAGGGTTTTTAGTGATTTTTAGGTGTTTTTAATATTTTTTTGTTTTAGGGGTTTAATTTTGTTTAGGATTCTAAGGATTTCTTATGGTTTTTCAGAGGTTTTTGGGTTTTTATGTTTTTTGGGATTTTAAGATATTTTTTAGGATTTTTTTGGCTTTTTAGGAATATAGTGATTTTATGGGTTTTTTTATTTCTTGGGTTTTTTATGGTTTTTATGGTTTTAGGGTTTTTTTTTTGTATTTTAGGGTTTAAAGTTTGAGTTTTTTAACATTTTTTGGGGTTTAAGAAATTTTAGAGTTTTTTGTAAATTTTTGGGGTGTTTTATCTTTTTTAGGGGTTTTATGTTTATTTAGGTTATTATGGTTTTATTAGGGTTTTTAAATTTTTTAGTGTTTGTAACGTTTCGGGTATTTTTAAGGAGTTTTCATTATTTATATGGTATTCAGGGGTTTTAGTGGTTTTATGTATTTTTAGCGTTTAAATCTTTTCATTAGGTTTTCATGGTTTTTATGGGTTTTAGATTTTTTGGCTTGTATGTGTTTTATGATTTTTTATGTTTTAAGGTTTTCTTAGTGGCTTTATGTGTTTTATGCTTTTATACATTTGTAAGTTTTTTTTCATAATTTTTACTATTTTTATGGTTTTAAAGGGTTTTTAGGTTTTTTTTAATATTGGGGTTTTAGGGGGTTTTTTTGGTTTTTTATGATTTTTATGATTTTTTAAATTTTTAGGGGATTTTAGTTGTCTTTGGGTTTTATGGTTTTTAGGGTTTTCTATGTTTTTATGGTTCTTTCTCATTTTTTATTTTTATGGGTTCCTAAGAGTTTTATTGTTTTTAGATATTTTGAAGAGTTTTATTGTTTTATCGTTTTTATGATTTTTTGGGGGTTTTAGGGGGTTCTGAGTTCTTTAGGGGTTTTAAGTTTTTTTGAATTTTTTTAATTTTTAGTGGTTTAATGGGTTTTTAGTTGTTTTTAGGGGTTTTAGGAGTATTTTAGGTATTAATGGTTTTTGGTGTTTTATGGTTTTTGGGAGTTTTTAGTTGTTTTAGGTAATTTTTAGGGTTTTATGATTTAGACATTTTAGTTTTAGGGGTTTAATGTTTTTTTGGGTTTTAAGGGTTTATTAGAGATTTTCATGGTTTTAGGGGTTCTTAAAATTTTATGGATTTTTAGGGTTTTTAAGAAATTTATTGTTTTTAGTGTTTTTAATGATTTTGTGCGATGTTATGGATTTTGTGTTTTTTAGAATATTTACTTTTTTAGGGGATGTAGGTGTTTTTAGTTTAAAGGTTTTATTTTTCGGTTTCAGGATTTTATGGGTTTTTTGACAATTTTAGTTATTTTTAGGGTTGTTAGGTTTTTTATCTATTTTTTGGATTTTTAGTGATTTTGAGAGTTTTTAGGTGTTTTAAGGATTAATGGTTTTTATTGTTTTTTTTTGGGTTTTAGGGTTTTCTGAGTTTTTAGTGGTTTTTTGTTTTTTATATTTTATTAACATTTTTATAGATTTAAATGGTTTTTAGAGTTTTAGTGATTTCTTAAGAATTTAAAGGGGTTTTGGGGTTTTTAATGTTTTAGGGGATTTTATGGTTTTAACGATCTTTTTAGATTTTTTGAGTTTTTTTATAATTTTTAGGATTTTAGGTGTTTTAAGTGGTTTTATTTTTTTTGGTTTTAATAGGGTTTTAGGGTTTTAGAGTTTTTACGTTATTTGTGATATTTTTGGATTTTTTGTTTTTTTATGATATTTTATTGTTTTTATGGATTTTTAGGGTTTTTACGAACCCTACTATTGGTCCCCTCCACTACCCTCCCGTGTCGCCGATGACCTCACTGCCGGTCTCTACTGACCCCACTTCTCCCCCTGACATTCCGCAATGTCAGCTTCTCCCCCGACCCCGTTGAGTTCGTACCCTAGGTATGCTCCCCTCCCCTGCAGTCGGTGGGATCATCCTGTTATGGTGGATTTTTTTGTGCAATGGTTAGAGGAATCTCGTGGAGGAAAAATGCATAAGGTTTTATGTAGTTTCATTATTGTTGAGTCATTTCCATAATTTATTTGGTTTTTCCTCAAATTTGGATGAATTAATTTAATCGAATGACTTTATATATTTGGGTTTTGTTTAGAAATGAGCACAGAGGTGTTCCAAGAGTGATCCATACCCCTTTTCTTGAAGTTACAGTGTGGATACATAATTGATGAGATGTCCCTAAAGTATATATAATTGGATTAGTATGGATTAATTCTCTTAATTAATTATTATTTATTTAAAATATATGTGGTAATATTATGAGTTAGGGGATCGAGATGGTGTTGGTTCCTAGATATGGCTTTGATGAGGATGGAATGAGATTTCTTAAGGGGATAACTCTATAGTCAAGGTAGTTTATGACTAATATTACCATAAGATATGGTTATGCATTTATTGTGTGGATTGAAATTTCATGTAGGTGGGGATGTGACATGAATGGGATCCATGAGTTATTTAACTTATGATACATGAGGATAGAGATTCATGTTGGGTTCATAGAATTCTCTTTAGTATGATGCATTGATTATACAACCATTGATGGATATGTTATATATGTGAGAGGCTTAACTATAGGGAAATAAAAAACCCTAATAGGGTGTCCATCATGTATTTATTGGTCAAGTTATCTATAAAGGTCTTGTTTTAGGTAATTGATTCACTCCTAAAGAAATGTCTAGGGGTGAGGCTATGGGATGGTGTGGTAATGGTCATCTATGGTATGATAATCTATGAGAACATATGAATGACCCAGTATGGAACCAAGTTAGGTTCCTTTTCTCGATGAGCAATCATTATGGACTATACGGATAATCATAGGTTCTCAAACCTTATGAGTTGTGAATGTATCCCTTGAAAGACATTTATCCCTTAGGTAAGGGTGATAAACCTAGGTAATAGAACCGTAAGCGGTGTATTTATCATCCACATTAATCAAATTGCACAATATCAATATAACCTCAAAATTAGATTTATCATGTTAATAAAAACTTACCAATCACACTGAAACCACGCGATTGATAGTAAGGGAATGACTACTTCCTCTAAATTTTTCTTCTTATTAGTGGTCTAATTATTCAAAATTCAGTGCATGATATCCCTTGTTATAAACTAGATTCAATATGACATCATGGATTCTTATAGTTAAGACTTGGAAACCAATTTTTATTCTATAATAATCTCTTTTTTTATGTATTTCCAGATTCAACAAGTGAATTTACTTCAGCATGAAACTTCTAGATCAAGTCTGGAAGAAAAAAAGTGGTTTCTTAACACCAATTGCTGATTTATGATCATCCATGACACGTTTTGATCATATTTTATATCAAATGAGACTTGAAATAATTTTTACATCACTTATTTCATGCTTTTTTTTGGATTTAATCAGTTATTCCTTTAGTTGAATAACATGTAATTTATTAGAACATCCATTCCATTGATCATATCTCCCCATAAATATTGGGCCACATCAAGGAGTAACAAAAATGTTCAATTCCCACACTGAAGTCTGAATCTGACTCTTAATTCAACTCCATGGTCAGATCCTCGATCGTTCCATTTAACCATAATTCTCCACTCATGAGCACTAACACATATATGATCCAACTCACCCTCAAGTCACACCACCACTCTTTTCTATGTGAATACACCGAAGAGAGGTCTAGGAATTCAATCCACAAACGGTTAGTAGACCCTCAAAACCTAATCTCCCAAGTTATTTCATCATGCATTTCCATGAACACCACCACTTATCATGCCTCAAGACTACCATCCATCACGTGGTTCTTGTCACTCCAAATTAACAATGTGTTGAGTTTTTTAATCATCATAAGGTTTTCCCTAAAAATTATTTATAATAGATTTATTCGATATTAGAGTTTCATATGAAGACTCTATATAGAACATAGGTTTGAGTTATTCCAAATTAACAATGTTCTTTGGTTTTCATGGTAAAGTAGCTACAACACTGTTAGCACACTGTTTCTCTTTCCCAATGAAACTGCCCCTATCCCAAACACAATAGGGTTCATATCTAACTCAGGGGATCATCTTTATTATAATATGTTTCTGTAATATTATATTATAGTATATATGAATCTCTTTCACTATTTAGTAGTAACAATGTGTTTTAATTTCTTTTATTATTGTGTTGGAACATTGTGATATACATGGATAAAATCTGGATCACATTACTGAGGAACACACCTCAGTATTTTAAGGGATTGAATGAGTTTTTAGATTTTTCAATTTATAATAGATCCGTTGAAGGGAGAATAAAATGTCCATGTCCTAAATGTAAATTTAGAACATGGTTGAAGAGAGATGATATTTATGAACATTTAATACTAAAGAAATTACCTGGTCAATATTTGTGTTGGATTTGGCATGGAGAATATAACGTTACAGAGAGATTGAGAAATAATGTTAATCCATAGAATTAGGACCCAAGTTCGTCGAAAATGGAAAATGAAATGTAAAAACTCATAAATGACGCATTCAGAAATGCAAGCCACCACTATCAGCATCAAAACATATTAGAATAACCAGAAGAGGGTGCTATAAATTGCAACGTGACAAGTGATGTATTTGAGACTGTAACACAGGTAGATCAATATTGTAACATATCATTGGATCCACCTCTTGATTCTATGGAGCCAAATGTAAGAGAAAACTTCACTAAGGAAAATTTGTTTCATGATTTAGTTGATGGTGGAAATCAAGAGTTGTATAGTGGGTGTTTGAAATATTCAAATATTTCATTTCTACTGAATTTGTACCATATAAAATGCCCATGAGTAGTTGGGGTTTGGCTTAGTGGTAAGCACCCCTTAAGTCTACATGAAAAATGGGGGTTTAAAACCCATTGGGCGCAGGTACTGTACCGTACTGTAGCAGTGGCTGCACGGTAGCAACGACAGGAACTGTAACGGCGAAAGGTCACTATAGCAGCGACAAAGTATTGTAGCAATGACGGGTGCTGGGCAGTACTGTAGCAGCATGGGTACTATAGAAATACTATTCAAAGAATGGGCTTTGGGCCAAAAAAATGGTCCTACGAGCATTGTAATGGGATAAATGCTCACTGGGCCTTCGGGCTATGTAATGGGTCTCCCTCTACCTAGTTAAAGAGGTCTTTTCTTTGATTTAATAATAAATGAGGCTTCGGCCCCAACCTTTAAAAAAAGGCAATGTCCATGATATTGGAATTGATTTGTGATGCATTTCCTAATGCAAAAATCCCAGAATATTTTTATGATATGAAAAAAGTTGTTAACAAGCTTGGTCTGAATTATACAAAAATACATGCATGTCCCAATGATTGTATGATTTATTGGGGAGAGGATTCAAGTAGACAAAATTTCAAGAAATTTTCTTCTTCTAGATGGCAGGAAAAGGGTGATGCTGGAAGTCTGAATGAACATAATTTCACGGGGAAGATGAAAAGGAACACACCTATAAAAGTTTTGTGTAACCTTCCTTTGAATCCTCGATTGAAAAGATTATTCATGTCATCGAAAACCACTGAGTACATGAAGTTGCATTCTGTAGATAATAACAATTATGGTTTGTTGAGACATCCACGAGATTCCCAATCATGGAAGACATTTGATTCATTACATCTAGATTTCTCATCTGATCCTAGGAATGTTCGATTGGGATTGGCTGTCAATGGATTCAACCCATTTGGGACTTTGAGTACTAGTTATAGCATTTGGCCAATTGTTTTGATCCCTTATAATCTTCCTCCATGAATGTGTAAGAAAAAAACATATTTTATACTTTAGATGATTATTCCTAGAAAACAAATTCCTGAAAATGATATTGATATATACTTGCAGCCTTTGATTGACGAATTGCAGGATTTATGGATCAATGGTGTTGAGACAATTGATTCTTCTTCTAAAAAAATGTTCAAAATGCATGATGCTTTAATGTGGATCATTAGTGACTTCCCTGGGCTTGGGAATTTATCTAGTTAGAACACTTACATGGATTTGTCTTGTCCTATTTGTAACATTGATTTTCAGCCCAAACGGCTACCTCACAGTAGAAAATGGTGCTTCTTGTGTCATCGAATATTTCTCGATTCATCTCATAGATTTCGTCTGAACATATCAAAATTTAATGGTTCCATTTATTGTAGACCAACTCCAAAGTTGTTAACTGGTTCTGAAATATTGACATAGCTTGAAAATGTAGAAACTGAATTTTGGAAGGTTTATCATTTGAATGAGATTGGAAAACGGGTCCGAAGTGCATCGTCAAGCGAAATCTGAACGCAACAATGGAAGAAAAAAATTATATTCTTCAAACTTCCATTTTGGGAATTTAATTTGTTGTGGAATAATCTTGATGTGATGCATATTGAAAAGAATGTCTGTGACAATTTTATTTTCACATTTCTTAATGAGCATAGAAAGTCGAAGGATCATCTCAATGCTCGTAAAGACTTACAAATAATGATCATAAAATGGGATCTCTGGCTAGATGAGAATAAAAAGTATCCTCTGGCAATTTTTTCAATGAAAAATATTGATAAAGATGCATTCCTTTGAATTTTAAAAAATGTTAAGGTATCTGATGGGTATTCAAGTAACAGCTCAAGGTGTTTTGACTTGAAGAATTGTAAGTTACATCGATTTAAAAGCCACGATTCACATATTTTGTTACAACAGTTACTACCACTGGCATTGTGTACATTATTACCTGAAAAAATTACAGCTGTTGTACTCCAATTCTGCACATTTTTCAGACAACTATGTGAGAAATCTCTACATCTATTTTATCTTTAAAACCTCTAGGAGAGGTTTTTATTTACCCTTTGTGCAATGGAGACGATATTTCCTCCGTCATTTTTTACTTTAATGATGAATTTAACTGTACATTTGGTTGAGGAAGCTAAATTAGGAGGCCCCGTTCATTATCGATAAATGTATCCCATTGAGAGGTAATTTATTTATATGTTTTTCAGTTATGTAAACAATTTTTGGTACATAATTAAATGCATCATTACATTTATTTTATTTCACGGATATCTTGGGAATTTGAAATCATACGTGAGAAATAATGCTCAACCAGAAGGCTCTACTGCTAAAGGCGATTTGGCTGAGGAGTGTCTTAACTTTTTTTCTCGATACTTGGATTCTATTGAGACAAGATTTAATCAAGTTGGATGTGTTGACGGCACATCGACTAAATCTCAAATACATCAGAAATCCAAAATATTTTCCTACTATTGGACGATTAGTTGGGAGGAACTCAAATGTGACACTGACTGAATTGGAATTATTACAGGCACATAGATATGTGATGCTGGATAGTGAAATTGAAGATCCATTTATTAAAGAGTTTAGGATACAAACAAAGAGAAGAATGAGTGGTCTAACATGAAATGAGAAAGATATAACGAAATCTGTTAATAAAGAGCTTGTAGAATGGTTTGTATGATGTGTATGTTCATAAATATTGCAATAAGTATGAATATTAGTTTGACACATACATTTTGTAAATCTAATAAAGTATATTTATTTTTTCAGATCATGAATACTGATACTCGAGAAGAGGTGTCAGAATATTTGAAGTTTCTTTCTAGAGGTCCTCTAAAACAAGTTATAAAGTTCAACCCTTATAATGTGAATGGATTTCGATTTCGTACAGTCGATTGAGAAGTGGGTTTGAAAACACAGAATAGTGGTATATCTACATTTGCTGAAGTGGAATACTATGGAAATCTGCATGATATTATTGAATTAAACTACCACGAAAATTTTTCTATGGTTTTATTGAAATAGAAATGGGTTGATATTATCAAAGGTGTTAAAAGAGATTCCTTGCAATTTACTTCTGTGAACTTCTCTCGCATGATGGATGTTGGTGATCGTGAACTACATGATCCATATATCTTAGCATCACAAGAAAAAATGGTATATTATGTGAATGATGTTGTTGATGAAGGGTGGAGTGTAGTTTCTCACATAATACAAAGATATTTGTATGATATGGGTGATAAAGTGGAAAATTTGACCTCTGAAATTTAATTTATTCAACAACAGGAAGCATAATTATTTATCCATCATGATATTGAAAATATTAGTCTAGAAAAGATGAATGAATTGGATGAAGCAACGGAGAAGGAAAATGACATTATTAAAGGGTAAAATGATTGTATGTATAATTATTTATTTATTCAGAAACCACTTGTTTCATTTTTTTCGTCCTTCATTATCATTGTTATATATATTTTGTCTATTAGTACTGGGCATCTATTATCATTTTTAATTTTTTTTCTGCATAATTTTTTTGAAATATATATTTTGAACTTAATTTTATTTTATTAAATGATAGGAATTCCAAGGAGGAAGCGGTACACTATTTCATCTAGTTATACGACAGATGACAATCCATTTGGCTCCCTCCCCACGACATATGAGGCACCAGCTGCCTACACCCCCACACCATCTCCCCCTGCACAATCTCTCACAACATATTTGGATGTCCTAATAGAGGCTGAGTCATCGAATCCCCATTCACGAGCCTCAGTAGTGGGTCAGTGACACGCCCCTTCCAGTTCATCACGGGCATACTAGAGTGTCACTATCATAGGTACAAATATTAATTAAATAAATTTATTTCATTTTGTTTATAATAATTTTTTGATCATTGAAGATGAAAAAAATGCAACCATGGAGAAAAAAATAAAAAGTGCAAATGTTTGGAATATGACTAGCCAAAAGATAGTCATGCCATTTGATTCTTATGGGCTCTTGATGGATGACGTCGCGGGGATACTTGGCCAGATTATAGTCCAGCTAGCAGCGGAGCCCATTTCCCTTCCTATTTCATATGATTATTGGAGACATATGCCTCCACTCTGGAAAAAATGAAGTTTTTCATTCTCAAATTAAGGTAAATTTATTACATTATGGTATAATTGAATTTCATGTTACTAATATGTTCAAAATGGATTTCTGTATATAAATGTTCATCCAATTTACAGTTGTTGATGTGATAGCATGGAAGTGGAAGTTGAAAAATCTAGGTAAGAAATGGAAAGATTTCAAATAGAGATTGTGGTGTGATGTCAATGATACCTCATTGACTGTGCAACAAACATTTGAGAAGCTACCTAGTGGGGTACCGAAAGAACAGTGGAATGTTTTTGTTGACATACATCGTGATGAGAAGCGGACGGTATGGAAATATATATAACTATATTATCCTCACTTTATATTTATACATGTATATGAAGAGGACATGACATTGAATACATTACTATTAAGTTGCATTTTATTTATTTCAGGATCTCTCAAGACAGAATTCATCAAACCGGGCTAAGCAAGTCTTCCCTCACACTGCGGGCTCAAAAAGAATTTCTAGAATCCGAACGACATTGTTAATATTTTAATTAGTTTAAATATTTATAAGACAACATTATTTGTTTAATATATTGAAATGATGATTTATATTTACTTAATGTAGTCACAGAGTTTAGGGCATGAATCATCCCAAAATGAACTGTGGTTGGATGTCCACATAAATCAGATGGATGTTTTGTTAATGTGCCTGCTAAAGAAGTTGGGGTAGGAAGTCAATTTTTTATTATAATAACTTATTATCAGTTTTTACTCTGTTAATAAATATTTATATTTGATTTGTAGGTAAAAAATAAAGAACTATGGGATGCCAATCCTGCGTAGTCCTACTCAGTCTCCCAGGATGACCCGGTTGCTAAAGTCCTTGGGAAGGAGCATTATGGCAGAGTGCGTGGGATGGGTTTGGGACCCATACCATCTGAGGATTTTAGCAGGACATCGAGTATGGAAGCTGCATCTACTCTTGAATTTAGTCAACCCATACCTGGATATTCTCACAAAGAGATTGTTTCTCTATGAAACATAGTTAACCAGCAGGGGATCAGATATCTTCTTTGCAGAAAGAGTTGATTGAAATACGTCAACATATGAGTAGATATGCCCTCGGTGGTAGTGCATCGACTGGTGGTATGTAGGTAAATCACAAAAAATAAAAATCATTTAGTTTTCTAACTTTCATTGGTTTAAAGTTTTAATATAAATATGCAACCATATTTAATTTTCAATATAATGTTCTTACAGGTGACAACATAAAGTGGTGATGACGGTGGAGAGGGTGACGATGCATCATCGGACCATGAGTAGATGTATTGTTCATGTGTTGAACAAATATGGGAATAATTGGTTTGTATATGTAACATTTGTGGCACATAGTTTCCACCAAACATTTTCATGTCCTAAAATTTCCATGATTTCTCATGTTTCCTTTTATGCGTTTTATTGATTTCTCATGTTTCTTTTTATGTCTTGATTTCTTGAGTGTGGTATACATCATTCCATTTAGTCCTGTGTTTTTATTGGTAGTCGAGATTTTGGATGAATAGGAGTTAAACCCATTGTTGATGTGTTGAAAAAATTGGGTCATTTCATAGTGATCAAGGGGATAGCGTTGTGGACACTTTGGTGAGGCCCTTGTAATTTGTCTTACTGGGAGGCCCTTGTGAGTGGTAATTGACCTTCGCAAAATGGAATTTCTGTTGTAGTGAATCCTTTCTTTGTTCTAGGGAACCAAACATTGCGACACATTGGGATTAAAAACACTTAATATACTTATATAGATCCACCATTATATCGAATATAAATAAGATGGAGGTTCCAAATATGGGTGGTATAGGATTTGAATCCACACACTCAAGATATGAATTCCAATAAGGTTGTACTAATTCACATCAAAACTCAATGGAATATATATGAGAAGTGAAGGAATCCACCGACTCCTAAGATACAACATCCTAAAATACTATTGGGATAATTTCCTTATATTGATTGAGATAAATACCCCATGAAGGTAACTATAGATAAAACATTAATTTTGTGGTAATTTTCATCAACTTATTTGATCCTAATCAAGTTGTAAATCTTAGATCGACCTTTATTAATTGATTAATCTACAATTATTATATAATATTAGATAAATGAGGTATGATAACATCAACCAAATCACCATACATAATGGGTTTTTTCCCTATAGAAATTTAATATTGATTTTCACATGTTATAAAATTTGAATTTGAACTAAGTAATATTCTCTTATGATGAGATGGTTTTACTATTTTTAGTGATGAGGGGGTAATGGATTCATCCACACCTATTTCATTCTCAATAGAATCATGTTTCCCAACATCAAATGGGTTAACATTGAAGAAATATACTAATGTGTTACCACCAATAGGAAACAAATATTTACATTGTAAGAGGGATATCAACAATTTGGGTGTGATCCCATAGGATGAATGATACTAGAGATGAACATGAGGAAAAAATGATAAAAAACTCCCCCAACCATGTGGGTTATGTTTTCCATTGTAATTTTATAGTCACAAAGGCCACTTAGGATAGATTCTGATGCTTTTAGATATTAGATCATTGTAACCATCCATAGTATATTGTCTAGATATTCTAATCGGCCTCAAGGGTGTTTAAACTAGTAGGGGTATAAATATACTCTTCAGTGTCAGTTGTTGGATATCCCCAGTGGGATCAACTTTTAGATGCTTGAGTATAGACAATAGGGAAAAACACCCTATATATCTTCTTGAGTACTCAAGGTCACATGTTAAAAAAATAAATACAGCAAACATGACACTCATAATGAAGTTCTAAGGTGATTTATACTTTATGGTGGACATATTTATCAAAATCAATATGATAAGAGAATAATGTGTTCTCTTGCTGTATTGAAAGAGGTCGTGGGTGTTTACATTATTGGGATAAGGACCATACGATGATCATTATATGAATCTCTATAAATATAATCATAACACACATAATTTATTAATGATTAGTGGGATACATCATACCATTTAATATCAATTTAAATAGAAATATTTCAATAATCATAACTTTTTGTGAAGGGAAACACTTTGTGAAAGGTACCAAAAAAATAGATAGTGTTTGAATTTATCATGAGTTTCTATTTCAGTTTCATCTTGGTATTCAATGACTAATTTGGAGAAGGTATGGTTGTAAATTACACCTATTAGAGGGCCCATATATTGTTTTCAATATCATATATGTAGGTATGATGATAATGGATGAATGCTTAAGAGGCTGGGGCATTCAACTTGAAGGTGGATATGATATTGTGATACTATGCGGGGTATCTAAAATTAAGGACAATATAAATAATCTAATACTAGAGTCTTTAACTATAGTATTTGGTAAAAGTGATTCATATTATTCTTATTGCATTATAATAATAGCAGGTTTCTTGATGTTGGGATTGAACCTCAGAGGGGAATATATTTTATCCTAGTTAAGAGGAATAAAATACAATATAATTGAAGGCATTCATTTTAAGGTAATGTGTAATGATTCATCGTAGATTAAAATTGTGTTGAAATGACATGTATAATGAATTTTAGAGTTATCCTACCAGGTTTAGAAGGTGATTACTATAATTTATCTCAATAATTATTTTAAATTATGATCAAATAGAACATAATGTTTTTGTGTATCATGATTTTTTTAAGAAATAAGTTAATAGAAGATTATTTGTGTTACATAAAAGTACACAGTAAGGTATTGAGTGAGGCTAACACACGAGCTTCTCTAAGACACCTGGTATAGTAGATGTGTGTGGTGATGGTATATTTGGGGTATTAAACCATGTAAGAGGCCCACACATGGTAAATCTAACTGTGTTTTACGCTCACTCCCAATATGGGAACACTGACACACATGTAGATCTAATGTTTCATTTTCAAGTGATATATATTATTGGGGATCAAGAAGGATCGGCTAGATGTATGTCTGGAGCGTAGTCAAATAATGGAAATATGTTTTATAGTTGATTCTATCATATTTTTTTTCAATTTATTCTATACTGATTTCGTAGGTTGATGTTTCTTGCTGTATGTTGGTATGTACAATATGGTTCATTCTTATAAATCATATCAATGTTTACTTATTTTTTTCAATTTATTCTATACCGATTTTCTAGGTTGATGTTTCTTGTTTTTTATTGGTATGTACAATATGGTATTTCAGGTTTGATTTGTCTTTCAGGGCAGTGGTGCAGTGGAGGAATTTTTTTTTCTGGTCAGCTTTTAGAGGCGGTTTAAACCACCGCGAAATGTACATTGCCGGCGGTTTAAACCACTTCTAAACCATGGAAACCACCACAAAATGTTATAAAAATTTGCGTTTCATGGCGGCATTAACCGCCGCTACATAGTCGCATCATAGCTTCTCATTCCACGATGCTTCTCGTGACTTCAACGGTGGGTTTATGGACACTAGATTTGAGTTTATTCGAGGTGGTTATAACTACTACGACTAAACTAATTTCATGGGCTTGTAAAAACCACCCCTAAACTCAGTAAAACCACCATGAAATGAGGTAGCTACGACGCTTTCCTTAAACTATCGCAAAACGGACATAACTGCTGCTAATAGATTGGTGATGCCGTATTAGGTGACGGTTTTCAGAAACCTCTACCAAACCATGTAGCGGCGGTTTAAACCACCGCTAAATATAAAAATAATCACCACTAAACAGCATTTCTCTTATAGTGGTTTTTAATGTTTTCTCAAGGGTTTTAGGTATTTTTACCTTTTTTGGTTTTTTTTTGGGATTTTTTAATTTTTTTAGTATTCTTTAGGTTTTTGAAGGATTTTTGATGTCTTTTAGATTTTTCTTATGTTTTTTTGGGTTTTAATTATTTTCTGGATTTTGAGGGTTTTATGGGGTTTCGGTGTTTTTATGGGTTATTAGGGTTTTTAAGGGGTTTTGATATTTTTAAAGGATTTACGGGTTTTATTGACATTTTCGGGTTTGGGGATTTTGTTGCATTTTTTATGTTTTAGGGGTTTTATGTGTTTTTAGATTTTTATGGTTTTCTTCAGTTTTTTCTTGGTTATTAACGTTTCTTATATTTTTTTAGTTTTTAGGTATTTTTAAATATTTTTACGGATTTTTAGGGTTTTTAGGGATTTTGAGGGTATTTAGGGTTTATAGGTTTTTAGGGTTTTTTCGTTGTTTACGTTTTTTAGGGGTTTATGTGTTTCTATGTTTTTACTGTTTTCTTAGGGTTTTTAGGGTTATTTACATTTTTTTTATTTTTAGAGTTTTTCAGGATATTTGTAGTTTTATAGGCTTTTTAAAGATTTTGAAGGAATTGTTGGGATTCTATGGTTTTTATGGTTTTAAGGTTTTTATCTTTTTGCGTATTATTTTTGAGTTTTTAGTGGTTTCAATGTTTTTAGAGTTTTTTATTATTTTAGGAGATTAAAGTGGTTTTATATTTTACAGAGGTTTTTAGGGTTTGTGGGATTTTAATGTTTTTACGCTTTTTAGGGTTTTTTATTTTTTTATGGGGTTTTAAGGTTTTTAATGTTTTTAGTGTTTTTTCATTTTTATGATTTCTAGGGTATTTAAGTTTGTATATTTTTTTATAGTTTTTTATGGGTATTTAAGGGAATTTTCGTGTTTTTACCTTTTTATGGATTTTGGAGTATTTTTATGATTTTTATGATTTTTATTGTTTTTGTGGCTTTTTATGGAATATGTGGGTTTTAGGGGTTTTATATTTTTTTAGGGGTTCTTTTGTTTTTATGTTTTTTAGGTTTTATTATGGTTTTCTGTGTTTTAAAATTTTAGTACATTATTCAGGGTTTTTAGGGAATTTTTTGATATTTTGGTATTTAGGGGTTTTGTGAATTTTGAGGGGTTTTATGGTTATTTAGGGGTGAAAGGGTTTTTATGGCTTTGGGGGGTTTTAGTGTTTTTTAAGATTTTAGTGTTTTTACAGTTTTTATATTTTTTAATGTCTTTAGGAGTTTAAAGTGATTGTAGTTTTTCTCGGGTTTTAGGGGTTTCTATGTTTTTAAGGGAGTTTTATTATTTTTAGTGGATTTTAGAGTTTATAGGGTCTTTTATGGTTTTTAGGGGTTTTAGTGTTTCTTAGGTTTTTTATTGGTTTTAATTGTTCTATTTTTTTTAAGGTTTTATTTGGGGTAATCTGGGTTTTAGAGTTTTATATATTTTTTTAGCATTTTTTATGTTTATAGGTCTTTTTAGGGATTTTTAGGATCTTTATGGGGTTTTAGGGGTTTCTTATGTGTTTTAGGTATTTTGAGGGATTTTTAGGGGTTTTAGTATTCTTAAGGATTTAGGGATATTAATGCTTTTGGGATTTATGGATTTCGAAGGGTTTTTTAGTATGTTCCTGGTTTATTACAATTTTTTGACATTTTCAAGGATTATATAGGATGTTTATTGGTTTCAAGGTTTTTACGGGTTTTGTGGGGGTTTTAGGGGTTTTAGTGGTTTTACTGTTTCTATGGGTTTTTTTTTGGAGTTTTAGGGTTTTTTTTGTTTTTTTTTTGATATTAAAGGTTTTTAGAGTTTCTTAATATTATTAGATTTTTGAAGGGTTTTAATGTTTTTGTGGGGTTTTATTTTTTATGGGGTTTTAGGTTTTTAAGGGTTTTATGGTCTTTTAGGGAATTAGGGGATCTGGGTATTTTTACTGTTACTTAGGGGTTCACACTTTTTTTAAGGATTTTTATAGTTTTTAATTGTTTTTATGTTTTTAGGGTTTTAATAGGGGTTTTAAGTATTTTTAGGGATTTTACATTTTTATGTATATTTAAGGGTTTTATGATTTTTATGGTTTTTAGGGGTTTTATGTTATTTGACGGTTATTAGGTTTTTAGGGGTTTTATGGTGTTTTTTCATTTTAACGGGTTTTATGTGATTTTATCTTTTTTAGGATTTCTTAGGGTTTCTAGGGTTTCTAGGTATTTTTTCTATTTTTAGATATTTTATGGTATTTTTATAATTTTTATGGTCTGTTAGGGTTTTTGGGGATTTTGATGGGTTTTAGTGTGTTTTAGGGTTTTTATGTTTTTTTATTTTTTTGTATTTTTTAAAATTTTTAGAGTTTTAAATTGTTTTAGAGTTTTTAATTTTTTAGTGGTCTTATTGTTTATTTGTGGGTTTTATAGTTTATTTGGTGTTTAGGGGTTTTAAAGGGATTTAGTGGTTTTGGGGTCTTTTAGGGTTTTTAGTGTTTTTAGGTTTTTATGGGGTTTAAGTGTTTTAAGCTTTTTATGGTTTTATAAGGGTTTTTAAGGTTTTTTAGGGGGTTTTACATTTTAATTTAATTTTTTTATTTTTTAGTATTTTTATGGTTTCTTTTGGTTTTTATAGATTTTGAGAATTTTAGGGGTTTTTACAATATTTAGGGTATTGTAGGGTTTTTATATTTTTTGGTTTTTTGGTTTTTAAGTTTTCTTTGGATTTTAATGATTTCTTATCTGTTTTAGGGTTTTTATGTCTTTAGGGATTTTTATGATATTTTAATGATTTTTATGGAGTTCATGGGTTTTTATTGATTTTGAGGTATTTTAGGGTTTTTAATGTTTTTAGGTTTTCTAGGGGTTTAAAGTGTTTTTGGATTTATATGATTTTATTAGGGGTTTAAATTTTTTTAGGTATTTTTAGTGATTTCATAGGATTTTAATTATTTTTTTTGTTTTTTTTTGTTTTTATGGT
Organism: Viscum album; assembly: GCA_963277665.1. NCBI lineage: Eukaryota > Viridiplantae > Streptophyta > Magnoliopsida > Santalales > Viscaceae > Viscum > Viscum album. The sequence goes on along the minus strand of OY728157.1, from coordinate 230,091,190 downwards.
TTTACATTTTATTTATTATTTTAAGTGTTTTTTTTTGTGTTTTTTAGTTATTTAGAGGTTTTTTTTGTGTTTTTTAAATTTATTTGTTTTTAATGGGGTTTTATTGTTTTTAGTTGGTCTATATAGGTATTAAAAGTTTTTTGGGTTTTTTTTGTATTTTTTGGGGTTTTATGGATTTTAGTTTTTTTTATGACTCTTAAGGTTTTTTTGGGATTTAATTGTTTTTAGGTTTTTTCTAGCCTTTTAAGGGTTAAAAGCTTTTAGATTTTTTAGGGTTTTTAGCGGTTTTTTGTGATTTATTTACTTTTATATGGATTCTTTTTTGTATTTTATAATATTTTTATAGTTTTTAGGGGTTTTATGGATTTTGAGGGTTTTAAGTGTTTTTAGGTGTTTCTTGGGTTTTCTATGGTTTTTAACATTTTAGTGGTTTAAAGTGTTTTTCAGTTTTCAATGTATTATTAGGGGTTTTAGGATTTTTTTAAATTTTTAAGAATTTTAGTGCATTTTTAGGGGTTTTAATTACTTTTAAAGATTTATGGAATTTGAGTGCTTTTAGGGTATTCAATGATTTTTTGGTTTTTTTGGCATTTTTAGGGGTTTTGAAATGTTTGGGGTTTTAAGGGTTTTTAGAGTTTTTTTTAAAAAAAAATTAGTTTTAATTTTTTTAGATTTTCTAGTGGTTTTAATGTTTTAAAGGGGTTTTAATGTTTCTTGGGTTTTTATGGGTTTTAGGGGCTTTTAGGCGTTTAGGATATTTTGGGGTTTTATGGGTTTTTTGCGTATTTTAGTTTTATGGGTCCAAAGTGTTTTTTTTATGGTTTTATTTATGGTTTTCTGGGTTTTTCATGAATTTTTACATTTTTAATAATTTTTAGGTATTTTTTTTAGATTTTTACGGAATTAAAGGTTTTTTGGGGTTTTGACAGTTTTTAGGGGTTTAGAGTGTTTTATGCATTTTTTTTGCATCTTAAGGGGTTTTAGGGGTTTTAATCAATTTTAAAATTTTATGTTTTTCATAGGAATTTTAAAGTATTTTAGGGATTTTTATGTATTTTGGGATTTTATATTTTTTATGGTTTAAGGGTTTTTAGGGATTTTGAGGTTTTTTTGAGTTTATATGGTTTTATTTTTTATTTTTACAGGTTTGAAGGTTTTTTAATATTTTAAGGTTTTACAGATTTAATGTGTTATTATATTTTTTGGGGGTTTTAGGATTTTTGGGGATTTTAAGTTTTTTTGGGTCGTTTAGAGGGTTTAGGGTTTTTATTCCTTTTTATGTTTTTAGGGGTTTTAAGTGTTTTTATGATTTTAAGAGTCTATTAAGGTTTTTTTTGGGTTTTTATGTTTTAGGAAATCTTATGGATTCTTATGGTTTTTAGGCTATTTTGGGATTTTGAGGGGTTTTATATATTTTTTTGGTTTTCCAGTTTTTTAGGTTTGAAGTATTTTTTATGTTTTTAGGGGTTTTAAGTGGTTTTATGTTTTAAAGGTTTTCTTATGGGATTTCATTGTTTTTGTGTGGTGTTTAAATTTTGAGATATTCTTTGGGATTTTGATGGGTTTTTACATTTTTAATTGATTTTTAGGGTTTTATGGTTTTTTAGGGATTTATGGGGTTTTTATCTTTTTTGGATTTAAAGTTATTTTATAATTTTTTAATGTTATTTAGGTTTTAAGTATTTTTGAGGTTTTTAGGGGTTTTCAGTGGTTTTATGTTTTAAAGGTTTTCTTATGGGATTTCATTGTTTTTGGGTGGTGTTTAAATTTTCAGATATTCTTTGGGATTTTGATGGATTTTTATAGTTTTAATTGAATTTTTCGGTTTTAGGGTTTTTTAGGGGTTTAATGGGGTTTTAGCTTTTTTGGTTTTAAAGTTATTTTAGAATTTTTTAATGTTTTTAGGGTTTTTCGATATTATTTTTTAGGGATTTTTAGTGTTTTAGGGTATTTTTGGGGGTTTTAAGGTTATTTTAATTTTTTATGGTTTTAGGTGGATTAATGTGTTTTTGTTTTATTGGTTTTCTTTATGGTTTTCATGGTTTTAGGGGTTTTATGTGTTTAGTGATTTCTAGGGGTTTTTTAGTATTTTTAATTGTTTCAGGGTTCTCATGTATTTGACTGTTTTTATGTTTTTCAGTTGGTTTTTAGCATTTTTAGGGTTTTCGGGGTTTTAAGTGTTTTTAAACTTTTAATGATTTCCTTGGTATTTTTATGATTTTATGGGTTTTTACGTTTTTAGGGTTTTTATAAATTTTTTAGGATTGTTGTGACTTTTGGGGGTTTCTATAATTTTGATGGTTTTAGGGGTTTTTGGGTTTTTTGGGTTATTATGATTTTTAATGTTATTTCCAAATATTTTGGGGGTTTAGTGTTTTTAGGATTTTAATGTTCTTTTATCACTTTTCTTGTGTTTTGGGGGTTTTTACATTTTTATGTAAATGGGGGGTTTTCTTTATTTTTATGGTTTTTAGGTGTTTTAGGGATTTTGAGTGTTTTTAGTTTTTTTATAGTTTTTAGGGTTTTTTCCTTTTAAGGATTTTTTAGGGATTTTTTATGATTTTTGGGATTTTTTTTGGATTTTTAGTGTATTATGGTTTTTAGGGTGTTATGTTTTTAGCCTTTTTAGGTTTTTATTGGTTTTTATAAAATTAAGGTTTTGAAATAGATTTTTATGGTTTTATGGCAAGGAAGGTGCGAGGCCAGTCTAATCTTGGCCCCCCAAATTTATTAGAAAAAATAAAAAACATATAAGTGTTAGGTGCGGTCAATCAACACACACCCAAAAACCATATACACCCCCACAAAACCCTGAAGTCTCCAAAAAAACCCAAAAGACACACAAGACAAGAGAAAGAAGAAAAACAAAATCATCCCCATCAGTATCTCCCACTCAACTAGCAATCATCATCCTGCAAGACATTTTTCAGCATCTAGAGTAATTGCCAGCAACACAGAACCAACAACACCAAGATCATTGACAGTCGGTTCATCATTTTTCATCTAACCATCATCCATCATCCAACATCTCAGTTTCTAAAAGACATCACCCTCTTCAACTGTACAAAGCCAAGTGACATCCATCAACCAACATCTCAGTTCCCAGCATCTGGAACCTCTTATTCTGGTAGCTTCCACCATGCCACACCTATAAAAACAACCAACAACACAAGACCATCAACACCATTATCAGTGATTTTATTGAATTTTTATGGTTTTTATTATGTTTTAGGGGTTTGAAGGTTTATTAGTTTTTTAGTGTTTTTATGGTATTTTTTGTTGTTTTAGTGGGTTTTGAGTTTATTATAGGTTTTAAGTGTTTTAAGAGTTTTCTAATGTATTTAGGGGGTTAAAGAGTTTTTAGATTTATTAGTGGATTTTAGGGTTTTAGAGTCTTATAGGTTTTTTAGGGTTTTTATAATTCTCTAGTTTTTAAAATGGTATTAAGTATATTTTTGGTTTAAAATTATTTCATAGTGATTTTTAGGAGATCTTTAGTTTTTTTTATTTTTGAGGGTTTTTATGGATTTTTTTTAAATTTCTGAGGGGGTTTTTATTTTTATGGATTGTTACTGTTTTTTCTGTTTTTTAGGGTTTTATGGGGTCTTTTATAATTGTTTCTGTATTTTTAGGTTTTAGGGGTTTAAATTGTTTTTAGGGTTTTAAGGTACTCTTAGGGTCTCTCAAGGTTTGCATGTTTTTTACATTTTTATAGTTCTTATGGATTTTATAAGACAATTAGTACTTTCAATGTTTTTTTGGGATTATGAGGACTTTTGGTGGTTTTAATATTTTTATGGATTTTTTAATTTTAGGTAATTTGGGAATTTTTATGGTCTTAACGTTATTTAGATAATTTTATGTTTTAAGGGTTTAATTTTTTTAGATTATTTCACGCTTTTATGGGGTTTTAGGGATTTTTTAAAGGTTTTAGGGATTTTTTCGGTTTTAGGGTTTTTTGGTTGTTTTGTGGGTGTTTAGGGTTTTTAGCATTTTTATGGGTTTTAAGTGTTTTTAGATTTAAAGGTTTTCTTAGGGGTTTTAGGGGTTTTAGGGAAATCTTTATTTTTAGGAATTTTTAGGGATTTTTAAGGATTTCTATGGTTCTTAGGGTGTTTTGGTATTTTGATAGTTTAGAGGGTTTTTAGAATATTAGTTATTTTGGTGTTTTTTGGTTTTAGAGATTTAAAGTGTTTTTAGGTTTTTATGGTATTATTATGGGTTTTCAAATATTTTAGAGTTTTTTATTTTCTTATGGGATTTTATGTCTTCTTTATAATTTCATTGGTTTCCGAGGGTTTTAGAGAATTTGTGGGGCTTTAAGGATTTTATGGTTTTTTGTTGTTGTTGAGGATTTGTTTTGAGTTTTTAGGGGTTTTAAGGGTTTTCATAGTTTTTTAACATTTTTGGGTTTTAAAGAGATATTATTGTTTTAGGTGGTTTTTAGGTTTTTATGGGTTTTTATTGATTTTAATGGTTTTATGGGTTTTTTTAGGTTTATTAGGGTTTTTTGGGATTTAGAAATTTTATGGTTTTTTTTACTTTTTTCAGGTTACTTTGGGTTTGATGTGTTTTTAGGTTTTTATAGTTTATTAGAGTTTTTAGGGTTTTTAATACTTTCTTTGTCTTTAGGGGTTTTAATATTTTTTAGTACATTTATGGGTTCTTATATTTTTTCGGGTTTTATAGTTTTTAGTGATTTTAAGGGTTTCTAGCATTTTTTGGTTTTTCAGGTTTTTATATTTTTCGTTTTTTAAGGTTATATTAGTTATTTTGAAGGGTCTTATTGTTCTTTACATTTTTAGTTATTTTAGAGAAATTTTATTAATTTTAGGGGTTTTATGGGGTTTATATGAATTTTAGGTTTTTTTGGATATTTAGGGTTTTATAGTATTTGGGGGGGGGGGGGGGGTTAGGGATTTTTTGAATTTTTAGGATTTTTACAATTTTTAGAGTTTTTTAACATTTTAGTGGTTTAATATATTTTTATAGAATTTAGTGGTTTTTATGGTTTATATGGGTTTTTGGGTTTCATAATGTTTTTTGTGTTTTTATTGATTTTAGGAATTTTTATGGTTTTAGTGTCTTTTAAGGGTTTTTTTTCATTTTTTAGGTTTCTTAGGGGTTTATTGTTTTTATGTTTTTACTATTTTCTTAGGGCATCATAGGGTTATATGGATTTTTATGGTTTTTTGGGATTTTTAGGGATTCATTATGATTTTCATTGGGTTTTTGTGGTTTAGGGATTTTAAGTGTTTTAGGGAAATTTAGTGTTTTTAGAGTTTTATGGTTTTTTAGGGGTGTTAGGTATTTTTGAGATTTATATGGGTTTTATGGTTTTTTTGAGTTCTAAAAAAATTTATGGGTGTAAATATTTTTAGATTTTTTGTTTGATTTTTTGATCATTATTAGGTTTTAGGGTTTTTTTGGTTTCATAGGGGTTTTTTGGTTTTTTGGGTTTTTTAGGGGTTTTAGATTTTTAGATTTTATTAAATTTTTTGTGTTTTTGTATTTTCAGTTTTCTAGGTTATCTTAGGTTTTTTTTGGATTTTTACGTGTTTTTACTTTTTACTAAATATATGGATATTTTAGGATATTTATGTCTTTTAGGGTTTTTAAGATTTTTTTTAGTTTTTGGGGTTTTTATGGTTTTTTTTATTTTCTAATGTTTTTAGGGGGTTTAAGTGGTTTTAGAGTATTTAGTGGTTTTATGGTATTTATGGGGATTAGGGTTTTTAATGTTTCTAGGTGTTTCTTGGGTTTTCTATGGTTTTTAACATTTTAGTGGTTTAAAGTGTTTTTCAGTTTTCAATGTATTATTAGGGGTTTTGGGATTTTTTTAAATTTTTAAGAATTTTTGTGCATTTTTAGGGGTTTTAATTACTTTTAATGATTTATGGAATTTGAGTGCTTTTAGGGTATTCAATGATTTTTTGGTTTTTTGGCATTTTTAGGGGTTTTGAAATGTTTGGGGTTTTAAGGGTTTTTAGAGTTTTTTTTTAAAAAAAATTAGTTTTAATTTTTTTAGATTTTCTAGTGGTTTTAATGTTTTAAAGGGGTTTTAATGTTTCTTGGGGTTTTATGGGTTTTAGGGGCTTTTAGGCGTTTAGGATATTTTGGGGTTTTATGGTTTTTTTGCGTATTTGAGTTTTATGGGTCCAATGTGTTTTTTGTTTTTTATGGTTTTATTTATGGTTTTCTGGGTTTTTAATGAATTTTTACATTTTTAATAATTTTTAGGTATTTTTTTTTAGATTTTTACGGAATTAAAGGTTTTTTGGGGTTTTGGTAGTTTTAGGGGTTTTGAGGGTTTTAGGCATTTTTTTTGCATCTTAAGGGTTTTTAGGGGTCTTAATCAATTTTAAAATTTTATGTTTTTCATAGGAATTTTAAAGTATTTTAGGGATTTTTATGTATTTTGGGATTTTATATTTTTTATGGTTTAAGGTATTTTAGGGATTTTGAGGTTTTTTTGAGTTTATATGGTTTTATTTTTTATTTTTACAGGTTTGAAGGTTTTTTAATATTTTAAGGTTTTACGGATTTAATGTGTTATTATATTTTTTGGGGGTTTTAGTATTTTTGGGGATTCTATGTTTTTTTGGGTCGTTTAGAGGGTTTAGGGTTTTTATTCCTTTTTATGTTTTTAGGGGTTTTAAGTGTTTTTATGATTTTAATAGTCTATTAAGGTTTTTTGGGTTTTTATGTTTTAGGAAATCTTATGGATTCTTATGGTTTTTAGGCTATTTTGGGATTTTGAGGGGTTTTATATATTTTTTTGGTTTTCCAGTTTTTTAGGTTTGAAGTATTTTTAATGTTTTTAGGGGTTTTAAGTGGTTTTATGTTTTAAAGGTTTTCTTATGGGATTTCATTGTTTTTGTGTGGTGTTTAAATTTTGAGATATTCTTTGGGATTTTGATGGGTTTTTACATTTTTAATTGATTTTTAGGGTTTTATGGTTTTTTAGGGATTTATGGGGTTTTTAGCTTTTTTGGATTAAAAGTTATTTTATAATTTTTTAATGTTATTTAGGTTTTAAGTATTTTTGAGGTTTTTAGGGGTTTTCAGTGGTTTTATGTTTTAAAGGTTTTCTTATGAGATTTCATTGTTTTTGGGTGGTGTTTAAATTTTCAGATATTCTTTGGGATTTTGATGGATTTTTATAGTTTTAATTGATTTTTTCGGTTTTAGGGTTTTTAGGGGTTTAATGGGGTTTTAGCTTTTTTGGTTATAAAGTTATTTTAGAATTTTTTAATGTTTTTAGGGTTTTTCGATATTATTTATTAGGGATTTTTAGTGTTTTAGGGTATTTTTGGGGGTTTTAAGGTTATTTTCATTTTTTATGGTTTTAGGTGGATTAATGTGTTTTGGTTTTATTGGTTTTCTTTATGGTTTTCATGGTTTTAGGGGTTTTATGTTTTTAGTGATTTCTAGGGGTTTTTTAGTATATTTAATTGTTTCAGGGTTCTCATGTATTTGACTGTTTTTATGTTTTTCAGTTGGTTTTTAGGATTTTTAGGATTTTCGGGGTTTTAATTGTTTTTAAACTTTTAATGATTTCTTTTGTATTTTTATGATTTTATGGGTTTTTACGTTTTTAGGGTTTTTATAATTTTTTTTGGATTGTTGTGACTTTTGGGGGTTTCTAGAATTTTGATGGTTTTAGGGGTTTTAGGGTTTTTTGGGTTATTATGATTTTTAATGTTATTTCCAAATATTTTGGGGGTTTAGTGTTTTTAGCTTTTTAGTGTTCTTTTATCACTTTTCTTGTGTTTTGGCGGTTTTTACATTTTTATGTATTTGGGGGGTTTTCTTTATTTTTACGGTTTTTAGGTGTTTTAGGGATTTTGAGTGTTTTTAGTTTTTTTATAGTTTTTAGGGTTTTTTTTTCCTTTTAAGGATTTTTTAGGGATTTTTTATGATTTTTGGGATTTTTTTTGGATTTTTAGTGTATTATGGTTTTTAGGGTGTTATGTTTTTAGCCTTTTTAGGTTTTTATTGGTTTTTATAAAATTAAGGTTTTGAAATAGATTTTTATGGTTTTATGGCAAGGAAGGTGCGAGGCCAGGCTAATCCTGGCCCCCCAAATTTATTAGAAAAAATAAAAAACATATAAGGTTTAGGTGCGGTCAATCAACACACACCCAAAAACCATATACACCCCCACAAAACCCTGAAGTCTCCAAAAAAACCCAACAGACACATAAGACAAGAGAAAGCAGAAAAACAAAATCATCCCCATCAGTATCTCCCACTCAACTAGCAATCATCATCCTGCAAGACATTTTTCAGCATCCAGAGTAATTGCCAGCAACACAGAACCAACAACACCAAGATCATTGACAGTCGGTTCATCATTTTTCATCCAACCATCATCCAACATCCAACATCTCAGTTTCCAAAAGACATCACCCTCTTCAACCGTACAAAGCCAAGTGACATCCATCAACCAACATCTCAGTTCCCAGCATGTGGAACCTCTTATTCTGGTAGCTTCCACCATGCCACACCTATAAAAACAACCAACAACACAAGACCATCAACACCATTATCAGTGATTTTATTGAATTTTAATGGTTTTTATTATGTTTTAGGGGTTTGAAGGTTTATTAGTTTTTTTAGTGTTTTATGGGATTTTTTGTTGTTTTAGTGGGTTTTGAGTTTATTATAGGTTTTAAGTGTTTTAAGAGTTTTCTAATATATTTAGGGGGTTAAAGAGTTTTTAGATTTATTAGTGGATTTTAGGGTTTTAGAGTCTTATAGGTTTTTTAGGGTTTTTATAATTCTCTAGTTTTTAAAATGGTATTAAGTATATTTTTGGTTTAAAATTATTTCATAGTGATTTTTAGGGTATCTTTAGTTTTTTTTATTTTTGAGGGTTTTTATGGATTTTTTTTAAATTTCTGAGGGGGTTTTTATTTTTATGGATTTTTACGGTTTTTTCTGTTTTTTAGGGTTTTATGGGGTCTTTTATAATTGTTTCTGTATTTTAAGGTTTTATGGGTTTAAATTGTTTTTAGGGTTTTAAGGTACTCTAAGGGTCTCTCAAGGTTTGCATGTTTTTTACATTTTTATAGTTCTTATTGATTTTCTAAGACAATTAGTATTTTCAATGTTTTTTTGGGATTATGAGGACTTTTGGTGGTTTTAATATTTTTATGGATTTTTTAATTTTAGGTAATTTTGGAATTTTTATGGTCTTAACGTTATTTAGATAATTTTATGTTTTAAGGGTTTAATCTTTTTAGATTATTTCACGCTTTTATGGGGTTTTAGGTATTTTTTAAAGGTTTTAGGGATTTTTTCGGTTTTAGGGTTTTTTGGTTGTTTTGTGGGTGTTTAGGGTTTTTAGCATTTTTATGGGTTTTAAGTGTTTTTAGATTTAAAGGTTTTCTTAGGGGTTTTAGGGGTTTTAGGGAAAACTTTATTTTTAGGAATTTTTAGGGATTTTTAAGGATTTCTATGGTTTTTAGGGTGTTTTGGTATTTTGATAGTTTAGAGGGTTTTTAGAATATTAGTTATTTTGGTGTTTTTTGGTTTTAGAGATTTAAAGTGTTTTTAGGTTTTTATGGTATTATTATGGGTTTTCAAATATTTTAGAGTTTTTTATTTTCTTATGGGATTTTATGTCTTCTTTAGAATTTCATTGGTTTCCTAGGGTTTTAGAGAATTTGTGGGGCTTTAAGGATTTTATGTTTTTTTGTTGTTGTTGAGGATTTGTTTTGAGTTTTTAGGGGTTTTAAGGGTTTTCATGGTTTTTTAACATTTTTGGGTTTTAAAGAGATTTTATTGTTTTAGGTGGTTTTTAGGTTTTTATGGGTTTTTATTGATTTTAATGGTTTTATGGGTTTTTTTAGGTTTATTAGGGTTTTTTGGGATTTAGAATTTTTATGGTTTTTTTACTTTTTTCAGGTTACTTTGGGTTTGATGTGTTTTTAGGTTTTTATAGTTTATTAGAGATTTTAGGGTTTTTAATACTTTCTATGTCAATAGGGGTATTAATATTTTTTAGTACATTTATGGGTTCTTATATTTTTTCAGGTTTTATAGTTTTTAGTGATTTTAAGGGTTTCTATCATTTTTTGGTTTTTCAGGTTTTTATATTTTTCGTTTTTTAAGGTTATATTAGTTATTTTGAAGGGTATTATTGTTCTTTACATTTTTAGTTATTTTAGAGAAATTTTATTAATTTTAGGGGTTTTATGGGGTTTATATGAATTTTAGATTTTTTTGGATATTTAGGGTTTTATAGTATTTTGGGGGGGGGGTTTAGGGATTTTTTGAATTTTTAGGATTTTTACAATTTTTAGAGTTTTTTAACATTTTAGTGGTTTAATATATTTTTATAGAATTTAGTGGTTTTTATGGTTTATATTGGTTTTTGGGTTTCATAATGTTTTTTGTGTTTTTATTGATTTTAGGAATTTTTATGGTTTTAGTGTCTTTTTAGGGTTTTTTTTTCATTTTTTAGGTTTCTTAGGGGTTTATTGTTTTTATGTTTTTACTATTTTCTTAGGGCATCACAGGGTTATTTGGATTTTTATAGTTTTTTGGGATTTTTAGGGATTCATTATGATTTTCATTGGGTTTTTGTGGTTTAGGGATTTTAAGTGTTTTAGGGAAATTTAGTGTTTTTATAGTTTTATGGTTTTTTAGGGGTGTTAGGTATTTTTGAGTTTCTTATGGGTTTTATGGTTTTTTTGAGTTCTAAAAAAATTTATGGGTGTAAATTTTTTTAGAGTTTTTGTTTGATTTTTTGATCATTATTAGGTTTTAGGGTTTTTATGGTTTCATAGGGGTTTTTTGGTTTTTTGGGTTTTTTAGGGGTTTTAGATTTTTTGATTTTATTAATTTTTTTGTGTTTTTGTTTTTTCAGTTTTCTAGGTTATCTTAGGTTTTTTTGGATTTTTACGTGTTTTTACTTTTTACTAAATATATGGATATTTTAGGATATTTATGTCTTTTAGGGTTTTTAAGATTTCTTTTAGTTTTTGGGGTTTTTATGGTTTTTTTATTTTCTAATGTTTTTAGGGGTTTTAAGTGGTTTTAGAGTATTTAGTGGTTTTATGGTATTTATGGGGATTAGGGTTTTTAATGTTTTTAGGTGGTTTAGAGTTTATTCAGATTTTTTAGGGATTTTAGTTTTTTTAGTTTTTTTAGGATTTTTATTGGTTTTTTTGTTTTTTATATTTTTATTGTTTTTATGGGTTTTCAGGGTCTTTAGGTTTTTTTATGTTTTTAGAAAAATTTTAGATATTTCTGAAATTTTTGTGTTTTTAGGTATTTTGTGGGTCTTTGGGGGGTTTAGGTTTATTTTGGATTTTTAGCATTTTAGGTTTTCTTGAGGGTTTTAAGTGTTCTTTGGTTTTTTTTTCTTAGGGGTTATAAGTGGTTTTAGGTTTTTTTATTTAGGGATTTGTAGTGATTTTTTATGATTTTTAATGCTTTAGAAATTTTTAGGGATTTTTGTGTTTATTTTTATAGGATTTTAATATTTTTTGGGTTTTTATAGTTTAAAATGTGTTTTATAGTTTGTTGACGTTTTTAGGGGTTTAAAGGGTATTATTGTATTTTAGTTCTAGGGTTTTATTGGGTGTTAGGTTTTTTATAGTTTTATGGGTTTTGGGGTTTTGGTTTATTAATGTTTAAAGCGTTTTTTTTTGTATTTTTGGGGATTTAATTTTTTTTACATCTTTAAGTTTTCCTTAGAGGTTTTCAGGGTTTTTAGGTGTTTTTAATTTTTTAGTTATTTTTAGGTCTTTCTTAGAATTATTATCGTATTATGGGTTTTAGGGATTTTTAGGGTTTTTAGGGACGTTTTGAGTTTTTATGGGTTTTTGTGTCTTTAATATTTTTTTGAGTTTTTTAGGGATTTTAATGTTTTTTGTATATTGTTAACGTTTTAGGGTTTTATAGGGGTTTTAGACATTTTACTATGTTTTTATGATTTTTTTGTTGTTTTTAGGGGTTATTAAAGTTGTTAAGGGTTTTTATGGTTGTTTGGTTTTAAAGGATTTTTAGGGATTTTTAGGGGTTTTAGTGTTTTTTAGTTTTTAAAATGTTTTTAGTGTTTTTATTTTTTACCTTATTCTTATTGTTTTCCTAGTGTTTAGGTTTTTAAATTTTTTTTGGATTTTTAGGGAATTTTTTAAGGTTTTTATGTTTTTTTGGGGTTTTATGTATTTTGTGGGGTTTTAGGATTTTTAGGGTTTTATGGGTTTTTATATTTTGTTTGATTTTCAAATATTTTTTACAAATTTTATGATTTTTTTAGGGAATTTGAGGGTTTTCTGGGTTTTTAGTTTTTTTTATTAATATTATTTTGAATTTTTATGGGTTTTAATTATTTTTAGTAACTTTTAACATTTTTAGGATTTTGAGGATTTTGTAGAATTTTTACTGCATTGTATGGTATTTATGGGTTTTATGGGTTTTATGGTATTTAGGGGTTTTAAGTGTTTTAACATTTTGTGGTTCTCATAGAGATTTTCATGTTTTTTGGAATTTTTAGGGATTTTCTATAATATTTATATTTTTTATGATTTTTATGGACTTAAAGGGTTTTTAGGTATTTTTGGATTTTTAGGGTTTTTTAGGGTTTTATGATTTCTATTCTTCAGTTTTTATGCTTTTTATTGTCCTTAGAGTTTGTTATTATTTTTATAGGTTTAAAGGGATTTAGAGTATTTAGTACGTTTTTGGAGGTTTTCATTGGTTTTTAAGGTTTCTTTGGGTGTTCTGGTTTTTTCATTATTTTTAGGCGTTTTGAGGGTGATTAAGGTTTTTAAGGGTTTTAGGGTATAACCATATTTTAGGTTCTAAGGGGTTTTTAATGATTCTATGTTTATATGGTTTTCATATGGGGTTTTTAATGTTTTTAAGATTTTTTACATTTTTAGGTATTTCATGGATTTTTAGTATTTTATGGGTTTTTATGTTTTTATGGATTTTGAGAGTTTTGAAGATTTTTTAGAGTTTTTACCATTTTTTTAGTTTTTTGGGTTTTAATGTTTTTTTTCATTTTTAGGGTTTTTTTAGAGTTTTTTTAATTTTTAGGGGATTAATAATTTTTAGATTTTTTAGTGGTTTTTGGGGTTTTATGGGGTTTTAGATCTTTTTATATTATTTGGGGGTTTTAGGGTATTTTAGTGTTTTGGAGTTTTTATATTTTTGGGGGTTTTAAATATTATTATTTTTTAAATTTTTCATAGGGTTCTTTAGGGATTTTAGGGTTTTATGTTTTTATGGATTTTTTTATGGTTTTTAGAGTTTTTATGGGTTTTGAGTCTTTTAATATTTTTTAAATGAATTTAGGGGTTTAAATTGTTTTTATAGTTTTTAGACCCCTTTGGGTTTTTATGGATTTTTATTGTTTTTAAAGGTCTTAGAGGTTTTTATGGTTTTAGGGGGTTTAGGGTATTTGTATAGGTTTTATTATTTTTATGTAGTTTATGGATTTTAAGGGTTTTTATACTTTTGTTGTTTTCCTAGGGGTGTTTAGGGATTTTAAAACTTTTTCTGTTTTTAGGGGGTCTTAGGGATTTTTTTATTTTTAAGGTTTCAGGGATTTTATGGATTTAGAGGGTCTATGGTTTCAATGGTTTTAACTTTTTTCTACTGTTTTCAGGTTTTTAAAGTTCTCTATGTTTTTTGGGGATTTTAGGGATTTTTTACAATTTTATGTTTTTAGGATTTATTTTGGGAATTTCTGGTTTTTTACTGGTATTATGTATTATTTTGAGGTTTTAGGTTTTTTTTAACATTTTTATGTATTTACATGTTTTATTTGTTTTATGTATTTCAAGGTTTTCTTATGGATTTCAATGTTTATATGGTTTTTTATGTTTTTATGTATTTTTAGGGATAAGTTATTATTTTCATGTTTTTTGGTATTTTAGGGTTAGCAAGTAGTTTTTATGGTTTTTAGGGGTTTTACGTGTTCTCGGGATTCTAATGTTTTTTTAGATTTTTTTTTGGGTTTTTATGTTTTTATATGTTCTTAGGGATTTATATGAATTTTTAAGGTTTTTTTTGTTTTTAGAGTTTTTATGGATTTTGAGGGGTTTTAGGGGTTTATGGTTTTTTATATTTTTAGGTTTTTTAGTGTTTTATGTGTTTTTATGATTTTAAGGTTTGCTTAGGGTTTTTCTCAGTTTTTAGAATTTTTTACATTTTTAGGTACTTTTAAATAGTTTTATAATTTTTTTGCGTTATAGGGGTTTTGAATGTTTTTTTGGGTGTTTTAGGGTTTTTAGATAATTATTATGAACCATTTTTGTTTTATAGTTTTTTTAGTTTTTAGGGTTTTAGGGTTTTTTAGGGATTTTAGCATTTTTATATTTTTAGTGGTTTTATGTTTTTAGGGTTTTAAAGATTTATTAGGGTTATTCTAGGTTTTTAGTTTTTTTATGTTTTATAGGAATTTAAGGTATTTTATGATTTTTTAGTTTTTTGGATTGTTTTGGGATTTTGAGGGTTTTATGATTTTTTTATGGGTTTTAGGGTTTTTTTTGTATTTTTACTGTTTTTAGGTTTTATAGTGGTTTTAGGGGTTTTGTGGTTTAATGGTTTTATTAGGTTTTTTAGGATGTCTACTATTTTTTCGTTTTTAGGGATTTTTTGGATTTTTTATGAATTGTATTGATATTTATGTTTTTTAACGATTTTTATGGATTTAGGGATTTTAGGGATTTTTTGAGGTTTCTAGATTTTTTAGGTTTTATATGGGTTTTATGTGTTTTTGGATTTTAATGTTTTGTTATGGTTTTTGAGGGTTTTTATACAATTTTATATTTTTAAGCATTTTACAACCTTTTTGGATTTTTATGGTTTTTAGGGTTTCTAGGGATTTTAAGGGGTTTAAAGGTTTTTAAAGGATTTTAGGGTTTTTAGTGTTTTAATCATTTTTTAACTTTTAGGTGTTCTAAGTGTTTTTAAGTTTTTAATGTTTTAGGGACTTTCATTTTTTTTAGAGTTTTAATGTGTTTAGGTATTTTTTGGGATTTTTTTGAATTTTATGGTTTTTATGGAATTTATAGTGTTTAGATTTAGGGTTTTTTAGTTATTTGGGATTTCGATTTTTAGGGGTTTTCAATGTTTTTACAGTTTTTTTTTATCATTTTCGGGTTTAAAGTAGTTTTCATGTTTTAGAGGGATTTTAGTATTTTATTGGTATTTAGGGTTTTAAAGGTTTTTTATTGATTTTTATGGGTTTTTTAGGTTTTTATTGTTTTTAGTTCCTTTTGGTGTTTTAATTGTTTTTTGGTTTTAAATTTATTCATAGAGGTTTTAGGGTTTTTAGGGGATTTTACATTTTCCGGGGTCTTTTGGGATTTTTATGATTTTTATGCATTTTAAGGTATTTAGGGATTTTGAGGGTTTTCATGGTTTTTAGGGTTTTAGGGTTTTAAGGGTTTTTTTTGGGTTTTATGGTTTTTTTAGGATTTTTACAATTTTCCAGGATTTTATAATTATTTATCATTTTAGTGATTTAAATTGTTTTTAGGGTCTTTAGTGGTTATTAGGGATTATATGTGCTTTATGTTTTTAAATTTTTTAGGGTTTTTTTGTTTTTAGTGTCTTTATGGGATTTTAGTGCATTTAATTTTTTTAGGTGTTTTAACTGTTTATAGTTTTTTAATTTTTTCAGCCGTTTTCGTGATTTGTTTGTGTCTTTGGTGATTTTTAGGGCTTTTAGGAATTTTTAAAGATTTTATTAGGTTTTTAGGGTTTGTAGGGTTTTATAGTTTTTTTACAAGTCTTTGGTTTTTTGAGCATTTAGGGATTGTAAGGTTTTTTAGTGTTTGTTAAAATTTTTATGGGTTTAAAGTGTTTTTATAGTATTAGTGGTTTTAGGGTATTTATGTTATTAAGGATTTTTACTGTTTTTAGGTCCTATGGATTATAGGTGTTTTTAGGGTTTTAGGTCCTTTTTAAAGTGTTTTTTCCTATTTTTTGGTTTTTAGGGGTTTTAAGTGCTTTTTGGTTTCTAAGGATTTCTTAGTTTTTTATGGGTTTTATGGGTTTTTATGTTTTCAGATATTCAATGGGTTTATATTATTTTTGTTGGGTTTGGAGTTTTTAGTTCTTGGAATGTTTTAAGGGGTTTTAAGGGTTTGAAGCTTATTCTGGATTTCATGGGTTTTATTTATTTACGATTTTAAGGTTTTCATAGGGGTTTTCAGGGTTTTAGGGTTTTTCATGTTTTTAGTATTTTGATATCATTTTTCAAATTTTTATAGTTTCTAGGATATCAAGGGGATATGAGGGGTTTTAGGGTTTCATAGGGGTTTAGGATATTTATGGACTTTGGTGGGTTTTAGGGGTTTTTTAGTTTTTTATCAGTTTATGGGTTTTTATATTTTAACATTTTAATGGTTTAATGGTTTTTTATATTTTTTAGTAGTTTTTGGGGTTTTAAATTTTATAGGTGTTTTTTGGGTTTTATGGGTTTTTATAGTTTTTAGGGGTTCTTATAGTTTTTTGGTTTTTCCTAGGTTTTAGGGTTTTTAGGGTTTTAGGGTTTTTATTGTTTTTAGGTTTCTTAGGGGTTTTACGTGTTTTTCAGTTTTTAAGGGTTTTTAGGATTTTTCTATATTTTTTGGGTTTATTATGTTTTTAGGTATTTTTTGTGATTTTTTAATAATTATAATCTATTATATATTTTAGATATTTGAAGGGTTCTTTTGGGTTCTTTTCGGGTTTTTGGTTTCTAGGGGTTTTAGTGTTTTTATGTTTCTTAAGGGTTTTCAGTTTTTTTTATTTTTATGGTTTTCTTATAATTTTTCATTGGTGTCAATGTATTTTATTATTTTTGGATTTATAGGGCCTTTTAGTATTTTTATGGGTTTGTAGTGTTTTTAGGGATTTTGAGGGGGTTTAGTGGTTTTTTGGGTTTTAGTGGTTTTTTTCATGGTATTTACGGGTTTTATAGATTTTTTATTTTTAAGGATTTTAGAGTTTTTTCGAATATAAATTGTTTTCAGAGTTTTGAGTGGTTTTAGGGGTTATTAGTTTTTAGGGGATTAATGGGGTTTAAAGGTTTTAAGTAGTTTTAGAATCTATTGGGGATTTTTTAGAATTTTTATGTATTTAGAGTATTTAGGTTTTTTTAGGTTTTTAATGTTTTTAGGGGTTTAATGTACTTTTATGTGTCTAAACATTTTTGGAGATTTTTAGGGCGTCTTTTTGTTTTTATGGTTTTTTTAGATTTTGATTGGTTTTATAGGGTTTTTGTGTTTCATGGGTTTTTTAGGGTTCTAATTTTTTTAGGTGTTTTGAGGGTTTTAAATTGTTTTGGAGATTTAATGTTTCATTTTGGGTTTTCAAGATTTTTAGGGTTTTTACATTTTTAGGGATTTGTTTTGGGATTTTAGTATTTTTAAGGATTTTTAGGGTTTTAGGGATTATGTTGGTTCTTAGAATGATTAAGGGTTTTAGGTTTTTAGGGCATTTTATAGGAATTTATTTGATTTTTTTGGGTTTTTAATGTTTTTATAGTTTTTATCATTTTTAGGGGATTAAAGGGTTTTTAAATCTGTAGTGATTTTAGTGGTTTTATTGGGTTTTAGGGTTTAAATTTTTTTATTGGTTTTTCTTATTTTTTATGTTCTAATGTATTTTTAGGTATTTCATAGGAATTTTAGGGTTTTTGGAGTTTTTTGGGATGTTGAGGGTTTTTTATTGCGTTTTTGGGTTTTATGGTTTCTTTTGTGTTGTTTAGGGATTTTATGGTTTTGTAAAGTTTCTTATCTTTTAAAGGGGTTATTGATGTTTTTAGTGTGTTTTATGGGATTTAGTGCTTTATGAGTTTTATGGCAAGGAAGATGCGAGGGTCAGGCTATTCTCGGACCCCCAAATTTATTAACAAGGAAAAAGAGACATAGATGACAAGGGAGGGGAGGGGTCAATCAACCCACACCCGAAAACCCCTTACAACGCATGCAAAAAGAAAATCAAAAAAGAAACCAAAACGAAAAAGCACACACAACCAAGCAGCAACCACCACTATCCAGCATCAACCAGCCTCCAACATCTCACAGCTTCCCAAAAACCAGCATCCAAACTCAAAAAGACCAGCATCCAGCACCTCCCAGCCAAAAACAACCAGCAATCAGAAACCAGAGTCATAGAATCACATCCCTCCCACACTTCCCATCTAAACATTAACCAGAGACAAGTAGTACGCCTTCCAGCATCCAACAACTTCCCACCAAGGAGAGTCACAACCAACAACAACAAACCACCAGCATCAAAAACAGCCTCAACAGCATCCATCTCCTCCATGCCATTCAGATCCATAACCAACAGCACAGAAGCAAAGATATCAAACAACATATACCAGCATTTTCCGGCACACCCATTTTCAGAACCACCATCAGCCGAGGAAAGAACAAGGACTTCGTCCCATCTCATCCAAGAAATATACAACATTCCACTAAGTCACACCCAGCAGCAAAACCAGTGGAAATAAGACACCAGCAGCCAAAAGAAGGACCGTTCTGCAGCAGAACAAGACAACCACAGGCAATTACACATGATAATCCAGAAATCATGCCTTGCAGCAAGCACATGATCCAGCAGTAGCAATAAATCAAAAGCAGACCAAGAAAAATCACCACATCGGCTAATAGGAACACACACAGCATCTTCAAAATCCAACATAGCCTCCAACATGCAGCAAAAATCCAGAATATCGACTGCAGAAAGAAAAGGATCAATTCGAAAATGAACCTTGCCTCCCCGAACGAGGACCACCACTATTAGATAAATGGGTCTTGAAGCCCTATATGCATATTCTAGATATGTCATGCTCACACCACACCACTGGAGAATCTCCATATCCTAATACCAAGAGGATATTACCACCTTCCTCAAATAGAAGAGCACCACAAGAGCAGACCGATGTCCAGAACAAATTCGAAGCGCCAACAAGGGCGAGCAACGGAACAGCAAGGCAAAGAAAAGCCACTAGAAAATCAGATCTGGATCCAGGGCTGACTTCATCGAAGACTTCACCCAAACCCCCGGAGAACCATCAATGATTCCATCACAGTGCAGGAAAAATAGCATCCGAAGTAGAGGGAGGCCCAGATCTACCAAATCTGGTCCAAAGCCTTGCAAAAACCAGATCAAGATATCATCGCCTTTCCCCATCGCACCCCAAAAGATCCCACCGCCAGCAAGTATCCTCCTCTGCTTCTACAATCTAACCTGGGAAGGGAGCCTCTGAACTCCATCCGCGTTACAAATCTTGAGATCCACGAATCCGAAGAGCATGATTCCGAGAGGAAACCTTAGAAAACTTCACGCCGAGCGGGAGCGTCCAGGAGAGAACAACATCATCTCTCTTTTCGCTTTATCAGTTTTATGGTTTTCATGGGTTTTGAGGGGTTTTTTTTGGGTCTTTTAGGGTTTTTAGGGTTTTTATAATTCTTTAATATTTAAATGGTTTTACGTTTTTTTGGGTTTTAAAGGATTTATTAGAGGTTTTAGGGTTTTTTATGTTTTTCTATTTTTAGGGGTTTTAGGTATTTTTTAGAAATTTTATGGGGGTTTTTGGTTTTTATTTATTTGGATGGGTTTTGGGGTGTTATGGGTTTTTATAGTTTTTTGTATTTTTTTAGGTTTTTGGAATTTAAATTGTTTTTAGGGTTTTAATGTATTCTTATGGTCTTTCAATGTTTTCATTTTTTTACAATTTTTATAGTTTAATGTATTTTTTAAGGACAATTAGTATTTTTTTAGGCTTTTTTGGGATTTTGAGGGGTTTTATGGTTTTTAGGGGTTTAAGGTTTGTAAGAATTTTATGTTTTATGGGATTTTGGGGTTTTTATAGTTTTATAGTTATTTAGATATTTTTATATTTTATGTGTTTAAATGGGTTTTTGAGTTTTTTATGTTTTAATGGGTTCCTAGGGATTTTGTAAAGTTTATAAAGTCTTTAATGGGAATTAGGGGTTTTGGGTGTTTAGGGTTTTTATCATTTTTTTGGGTTTTAAGTTATTTTAGTTTTTTAGGTTTTATCATGGGTTTTCAGAGTTTTTAGGACATTCTTAGTTTTTAGGAATTTTGAGTTCTTGTAAAACATTTCTATGGTTTTAGCGTCTTTAGTTATTTTGATAGTTTATAGGGTTTAAAGGTTTTTATGTTATTTATTGTTTTGATGTTTTTAGAGATTTTAAGTGTTTTTTGGTTATTATTTTTTAATTTTTGTTTTTAAAAGTTTTTATAGTTTTTATGTTCTTATGGATTTTTTGGGTTTTTTTGGGTTTCAATTATCTCCTAGTATTTTAGGGAATTTTTGGGTCTTTATGGATTACATGGTTTTTTGGTTTTTTAGGTTTTTTTTCTGAGTTTTTAGGGGTTTTATGGGTTTTCATAATTTTTTAACATTTTAAGGGTTTATAGAGTATTCAGAGTTTGAGTGGTTTTTATGTTTTTAGGTTATTTAATACTTTTATGGGTTTTTTGTTTTTAGGGTTTTTAGGGTTTTTGGCCTTCTAGGTTTTTATGGTTTTTACATTTTTTAGGTTTCTTATGGTTTTAAGTGTGTTTAGGTTTTTATAGTTTCTTAGGGGAATTTAGGCTTTTTAGGGCTTTCTATGTCTTCAGGGGTTTTAGGATTTTTTAGTATATTTTTGGGTTCTTATAGATTTTTAGGGTTTTAGGGTTTTTTAGGTTTATAGTGAATTTAAGGGTTTCTATCATTTTTTTTTGATTTTTCAGGTTTTTACATTTTTTAGTTTTGTAAGGATATATTAGGGATTTTCAAGGGTCTTGGAGTTTTTTATGTTTCTAGTGATTTTAGAGAAATTTTATTATTTTTAGGGATTTTAGGTTTTTATAGGATTTTACGGTTTTTAGGCTTTTAAGTGGTTTTAGGTTTTTACTATTTTCTTAGGGTTTCTCAGGGTTATTTGGTATTTTTACATTTTATTGTGATTTTAGGGCTTTATTAAGATTTTTATGGGGTTTTCGTGGTTTTAGAGAATTTAAGGGTTTCAGGGCTATTCTAGGTTTTAGAGTTTTTTGGGTTTTTTGGGTTTTTATGTCCTTTTAATTTTCTTATGGTTTTTATGGTTTTTTATGTTATTTAAAACCTTTTTATGGGCTTAATTTCTTTTAGAGTTTTTATTAGATTTTTTGGGTTTTATGGGGTTTTAGGGATTTTATGTTTTTAAATGGGTTTTCTAGATTTTTTGGTTTTTGGGGGTGGTTTTTAGGGTTTTTTAGAGTTTCTTAGGTTTTTTGGTATTACGTTTTTTTAGTTTTAATGGTTTTATTAGTGTTTTTTGGGGTTTATAGTTGTTTTTACTTTTTATAGAATTTTCAACTTTTTTAGGTTATTTATGGATTTTTGGGTTCTGGGGATTTTTATGTTTTTTGGAGTTTTTAGGGTTTTGAATGGTTTTTCGATTTTTAAAATTTTTATTCGTTTAAGTGTTTTTTGATTGTTTAGTAGTTTTTATGGTATTTATGGGGTTTTAAGGGATTCAATGATTTTAGGTGGTTTAGAGTTTTAAGTGGTTTTTTAGGGATTTTAGGTTATTTACAAATTTTTAGGTTTTTTATAGGATTTGAGATTTTTATGGATTTTAAGGGGTTTCGGGGTTTTTATGTTTTTTTATGTATTTACGGATGTTTTATCATTTTTTTTGTTTTTTGGGTTTTTGGGTATTTTGAAGGTTTTTCTGGGTTTTGGTTTCTTTCAGATTTTTAGCATTTTTAATTTTTTTATGGGTTTAAAGTGATGGTAGGTTTTTAATTTTTTTCCTAGGGGTTATAAGGGGTTTTATGATTTTTTATTTTGTAGGAATTTTTAGTAATTGTTTTAGGATTTTTATGGAGTTTTAGGATTTTGAGGGATTTTTGGGGTTTTGGGGTTCTATTTTTTTCGGGGTTTTATTGATTTTTTGAGTTTTTTGGGTTTTAATGGGGTTTTAATGTTTTTTAAAAAAATTAGGTGTTCAAAGGGTGTTTATAGATTATTATTTAGGGTTTTATTGGTTGTTGGGGTTTTTATTGTTATTATGGGTTTTGGGGTTTTGGTTTTTAATGTTTTAAGAGTTTTTTTGGGGTTTTTAGGGGATTTATGTGTTTTTAGGTTTTTATGATTGTCTTAGGGGTTTTCGAGTTATTAAGGGTTATTAAATTTTTAGTGATTTTGAAGTATTTCTTAGTATTTTTATGGGTTTTAGGGGTTTTACAGATTTTTAGGTGTTTTAGGGACCTTTTGTGTTTTTATGGGGTTTTGAGTCTTTAGGATTTTTTTGAGTTTTTAAAGGATTTTAATGTTTTTTTTCATATTGTTAAAGTTTATATAGTTTTATAGGGGTTTTAGAGGTTTTAGTGTGTTTTTTTCTGTTTTTATGGGGTTTTAGGGTTTTTATGGTTATTATGGGTTTTTAGGTGTTTTGGGGTTTTTGTGGTTTTTAGGGACATTTAGGGGGTTTATCAATTTTTTTAGTTTTTAAAATGTTTTAAGTGTTTTTAGTTATAAATGAATTCTCAGAGATTTCCTAGTTTTATGGTTTTTACCTTTTTATGGATTTTTAGGGCTTTTTTAGGTTTTTATGGTTTTTTACGTTATTAATGATTTTTTTGGGGTTTTTTTGGATTTTTAATGTTTTTACCATTTTTTAGTTTTTTTGGACTATTATTTGTTACTATTTTTTATGGTTTTCTTATGATTTTTTTAGGTTTTAGGGGTTTTTATATTTTGACATATTTTCAGGGATTTTTTAGGAGTTTTATGGGTTTTTAGGGATTTTGAGGGATTTAAGGGTTTTTTTGGTTTTTTGGGATTTAGGGTTTTTTTGAGTTTTTATATTTTTAAAGAGTTTTTAGTATATTTTAATATTTTTATGATTTTAATGTGTTTTATGATTTTTTTGCGGATTTTAGGGTATTTCTGCATTTTAGAGTTTGTAATGTTTTTAGGGTTTTAAAGTGTTTTTAGGTTTTTATGGGTTTTAGAGATTTTATAGATTTTTTGTTATTTTCTTGAATTCTTATATGTTTTTAGGATTTTTAATGATTTAAAGGGTTTTTATGTTTTTTAGTGTTTTTATCATTTTTTGGTATTTATGATTTTTTAGTTTTTAATGATTTTGTGGTTCTTATATTTTTTTAATTGTTTTTAGGGGTTTAATGGGTTTTTAGAGTTTATAGTTATTTTTAGGGTTTTTCTGGGGTTTAGTAATTTTATGTTTTTTGTGGTTTTTATTAATTTTAGGGATTTTATATTGGTTTTAAGTGTTTTTAAATTTTAATGGTTTCCTATAGTTTTTCTTTTATATTTTGGTTCCTATTGTTTTTAGGGATATTTAGAGATTTTTTAAATTTTTGTTTTTTGTTTTTTTGGGTTTTCTATGGTTTTTGGGGTTTTAGGTGTTCTAGTGTTATGGGATGTTTACTGTTTTACAGTATTTAGGATTTTTAAGGGTTTTAATTTATTTTATATTTTTAATATTTTATTTCTGTTTTTTAGGGTTTTAAGGGTTTTTCTAGTTTTGGGGATTTTTTTGAATATGTTATGATTTCATGGATTTTAGTTACATGTAGGGTTTTTAAGGGCTTTTAGGATTTTATGGGGTTTTTTCTTTTATGGTTTTTGAGTATTTAGGGGGTTTGATGTTTTTTAGAGTTTTAAATGTATTTTTGTGCTTTAAAGGGTTTTTAGATCTTTTTGTGGCTTTGAGGTTTCATCTGGGGTTTTTAAGGCTTTCAATGTTTTCAGGGGGTTTTGGTTTTGGGGGTTTATATGGTTTCTAGGGTCTTCTTAGTATTTTTAGAATATTTTTGGTTTTAGGGGTTTAATTTGTTTTAGGTTTTTAAGGTTTCCCTGGGGTCTTGCATGGTTTTTACGGTTTTTAATATTTTTATAGACATTTATGTATTTTTTAATATTTTTAATGTTTTTAGGGTTTTTCTAGATTTTGAGGGGTTTTACGGGTTTTAGGGAGTTTGAAGGGGGGGTGGGGGTTGGGTTTTTATGGATTTTAGGGTTTTAATGTGTTTTATGTTTTTTATTGTTTTCTTATGGTTATCCAATTTTTTAGATTTTTTTTTGTTTTTATGAATTTTCGGTCTTTTTATGATATTTAGGGATTTTTTTGGCTTTCTATGTATTTTAAAGGGTTTTTGAGTTTTTATGGATTTAGGGTTCTTATTGATTTTTGGGTTACAAGGGTTTTTAGAGTTTTATGTTTTTTATAGTTTTTAATGTTTTTAAGGGTTTAATGGGTTTTTAGTGTTTAAAGTTTTGTTTAGGGCTTTATGGGGGTTTAATGGTTATTTATGGTTTTAGGGATTATTATGGTTTTGAAGTGTTTTGGGGATTATAATGTCATTATAGTGTTTTTTACGATTTGTAGGGTTTTTATGTTTTTAGGGCAAGGAAGATGCGAGGGTCGGGCTATTCCCAGCCCCCCCCCCCCCCCCAAATTTATTTATGTTTTTAGGGGTTTATGTGTATTTAGGTTTTAACAGTTTTATTAGGGGTTTTCAAGGGTTTTTTTTGATTTTGTTAGGGTTTTAGGGATTTTTAGGGGGTTTATGATTTTTATTTTTTTAGGGTTTTTTGTATTTTGGGGGTTTTATGGTTTTATTGGTTTTATCATTTTTAGTTATTCTAGTGTTTTTATGTTTTTTAGGATTTTTAAGGCATTTAGGGGTTATTATGGTTTTAAACATTTTTTATGTTTTTAGGGGTTTCATCAGTTTTTAGGTTTTTATGGTTTTATTAGGGATCATTATGGTTTTTTTGATTTTTTACATTTTATAGGATTTTAAGGTTTTAATGGTTTTTAGGGATTTTAGTCATTTTGGGGATTTTTTAGGGGTTTGGGGGGTTTTTTATGTTTTTTTGTTATTTTCATTTTTATTGTTTTTTAGACTTTTTTAACATTTTGTTGTGTTTAAAAGTGTTTTTTGGAGTTTTTATTTGTTTTTACTATTTTTAAGGGGTTTTATGATTTTGAAAGGTTTTTATGGTTTTTATAATTTTTAATCTTTTTTAGTGTTTTTAAGGTTTTTATTGATTTTTAGGATTTTAACACTTTTTTGTTTTTTAAGTGTGTTAATTATTTTGGGTTTTTACATATTTATTATGGTTTTCATGGTTTCATATATTTTTAAGGATTTTTGGGGCTATTTTAGGTTTTTAATTTTCTTTAGGGTATTTTGGAATTTTGAGGGGTTTTTAGGGTTTTTAGGGTTTTATTGTTTTTTTGGGTAGTGAGGGGTTTTTTTGTTTTTAGAGTGCCTAAGGGTTTTAGATACTTTAATGTTTATAAGAGTTTAAATGGTTTTGGAGTTTTTAGTTGGGTTTTTGGGGGTTTTATGCGTTTTAGTGTTTTTTTAATGATTTTAGCAGTTTTTTATGGATTTTAAGAAATATTTAGGGGTTTATGGTTTTTTTGTTTTATGTGTTTTATGTGTTTTAATGTTTTAAATTTTTTCATAGGGTGTTTCATGTTTTTAGTGTTTTTTTCATTTTTAGTGACTTTAATTGATTTTTTAAGATCTAAGGGTTTTGGGGGGTTTTAATGATTTTGAGCGTTTTATTTACTCAGTGTTTTTTGGTGGTTTTTTGGGATTTAGGTGATGCTTTTAGTTTTTTAGAGGTATAAAGTTTATTATAGTTTTTTTTAAAAATTAGGGGTTTAATAGGTTTTTATATTTTTTAGTGGGGTTTAGGTTTTTTGTTTTTAGGGATTTTATGGTTCTTACGGGTTTTTATGCTTTTAGTGTTTTTATCATCAAATGGTTTTTATGTGATTTATGTGTTTTTTTTTATTTTTAAATTTTCTAAGAGTTTTCATGTTTTTGTTAATTATTACTTTTATAAGGAATTTTAGGTATTTTTAGGTATTTTTATTGTTTTTAGGGTTTTTTTTTTGATTCTGAGTATTTTTAGGGGTTTTAGGTTTTTCAGTGTTTTTTATGTTTTTATGGGTTTTAAGTGTTTTAATATTTTTTAGTGTTTTTATATGGTTTTTCTGGTTTTTAACAGTTTTTGTAAATATTTAGGTATTTTATTGGGTTTTTAGGATTTTTATGTGTTTTTATGTTTTTTAGGGATTTGAGGGTTTTTGGTGTTTTTAGGGTTTTCAGGGATTTATGGCTTTTTGAGGGTTTTAGATATTTTAGTAGTTTAGGGTTTTTATTAGTTTTATGGTTTTTACTATTTTTAAGGGATTTCATTTTTTTATGTATTTTTAGTCATTTTAGGGTTTTTATGATTTTTAGGTTTTCAGAGGTTTTAAATGTGTTTTGGTTTTTATGATTTTCTTATGGGTTTTCAGGTTTTTTCATTGTGTTTACATGTTTAGGGATTTTTAGGGATATTTTAATATTTTTAAGGGTTTTATTGATTTTTTGGGATATAGAGGGTTTTAATGTTTTTATGTGTTTTTGGGATTTTTTAATTTCTATGGGGGTTTTAGGATTTTTTTAGTTTTTTAGGATTTTCATGGTTTTATAGAGTTTTATAATTTTTAGGGGCTTGAAGTGTTTTTATAGTTTTTAGGGTTTTATAGTTTTTAGAGTATTTTATGGGTTTTAGGGTTTTTAGGTTATTTAAAGGCGTTTAAATTTTTATTGATGTTTTTTAGTTTTTTAGGGTTTTTATGTGTTCTTTTTATTTTTTTAATGTATTTATGTTTCTTTTCGATTTTAGACGTTTTTAGGTGTTTTAAGAAAAAATTTGGGTTTGTCAAGATTTTTCTATGTTTTATTGAGGTTTTTTATTTTTCTTATTTTTATGTTATTTTTTGTGGTTTTCATTTTTTAAGGGTTCTTAGGTTTTAAGGTGGTTTTAAAGATTTTTTAGGATTTTTGTGGTTTTTAGGGTTTTTAGTTATTTTTTTGGGTTTTTCGAGTTTTCGGGATTTTATCACTTTTTAATTTTTAGGGTTTTTTATGATTTTATTATGAATTTTCAGTGTTTTTAGGATTTTTTACATTTTTAGGGATATTTAGGGCTCTTTCATGTATTTATTTGTATTAGAGTTTTTATGGATTTCGAGGGTATTTAGAGTTTCTACTACTTTTATGGGTTTTTTGGTTTTTTGGGGTTTTAGGATTTTTTGTCTTTTTAGGGTTTTAATGGATTTTTAGAGTATCTTATATTTTTTAGGGGTCTAAATTATTTATAGATATTTTAGTGGCTTTAAGTGTTTTAATATATTTTTTAAGGTTTTTTTGGTTTTTTTAGTTTTTGGGGTTTTATTGTCTTTTTAGACGTTTTCGGGTTTTCCCATTCTTAGATTTTTAGGGGTTTTAAGTGTTTTTGGTTTTTATGGTTCTCTTCGGGTTTTTTATGTTTTTCAGATTTTTAAATCTTTATGTATTTTAAGGGATTTTTAAGAATTTTATGTTTTTTAGGGATTTGAGGGTTTTTAGGTTTATAGGGGTTTTTTAAATTTTTAGAGATTTTAGCATTTATTTTAGGTTTCTAGGGTTTTTAATGTTAATGTGATTCATCATTTTCTAATAGGATTTCAGGTTGTTTATGGTTTTTTACATTTTTTGGTATTTTTAGGACTTCTTTTGGATTTTTATTATTTTTAGGGTATTCAGTTATTTTGAGTGTTTTTAAGGTTTTTTGTGGTTTCTAGGTGTTTATGTTTTTTTTATTTGGGGGGGAGGGATTTATGGTTTTAGGGGTTTAAAGGGGTTTTATGCTTTTTTGTGGTTCTTAATTTTTTTTATTAATTTTCATGGTTTTTAGGGGTTTTCTAGATTTTAGTATCTTTTCAAGGTTTTTATCATTTTTTTAGTTTTTAGGGGTGTTAATGTTTTTAGGTTTTAATGGTTTTCTTAGGGTTTTTAGGATTTTTAGGGGTTTAAAGGTTTTTTTGGGGTTTTTATCAATTTTTTTGTTTTTTAGTGATTTTATGGTTTTAGATATTTTTTCAATTTTAAGGATTTTTATGGTTTTTAGCGGTTTTAGGGAATTTAATGGTTTTTGGGTTTTTAGGATTTTTTGGTTTTAGGGATTTTATCTTTGTTGGTTTTTATGGGTTTTAATTGTTTTTAGGTTTTTCTGGTTTTCTTAAAATTCTTTTTGTGTTTTTAGGTTTGTTATGTTTTTTGAGATTTTTTGGGAATTTTAGGAATTTAGATATAATTTATTGTTCTTATGGATTTTGAGGAGTTCTATGGTTTCTTAGGTCTTTATGAATTTTTTGGGTTTGTTGGGTTATTTTAGTTTTTAGGGTTTTAAGGGTTTTTGTGTTTTTCAACGTCTTGTAGATTTAAAACAGTGTTAGAGTTTATTGTAGGGTTTTTGGGTATTCATGGGGTTTGGGGATTTTTAAAGATTTTTATTGGTTTAGGGTTTGGGGGGGTGGCATTTTTAGGGTTTTTAGCATTTCTTAGTTTTTTAGGGGTTTTAACTATTTTTATGTTTTTATGGTTTTCTTTCATGTTTTTACGGGTCTTTGGTTTTTTAATGTTTTAGTTATTCATAGGTATTTTTAGGATTACTAATTATTTTTATGTTCATAGTTAATTTGAGTGTATTTACAGTTTTTAGGGGTTTTCTGGTTTTTTATAATTTTTAGCAATATTTTGGTCTTTATGGGATATAAGTTTTCCTAGGTTTTTAATGTTTTCGTAGGGGTTTTTGAGGTTTTCATGCATTTTTTATGTTATTAGGGATTTGAATGGTTTTTGGGACTTTTATGGTTTTTAGTGTTTTTAGGAATTTTGAGGGCTTTAATTTTTTATGGTGTTTAGAGTTTTCATGATTTTGTGGGGTTTTAGTTTTTTTTATTGAGTTTTTAGTGTTCTAAAGAGTTTTTAGAGATTTTTAACATTTATAGGTCTTTAAATGATTTTACAATTTATAGTGGTTTGGGGTTTTATTGGTTTTATTGTTTTTTTGTTATTTAGTTTTCTATGGTTTTTGGGATTTTTAGGATTTTTTGGATTATTTAGGGTTTTAAGTGTTTTTAGGGTTTTAAGGTTTTCTTTTTTGGTTTTGGAAGTTTTTAGGGGTTATTATTATTTAGGGAATTCTCCGACTTTTTTAGGATTATTTTGTGTTTTTAGTGTTTTGGGTATTTTGATGTGTTTTAGGCTATTTTAGGCTTTCTGTTTTTTTCGTGGGGTTTACATTTTTTTGAGTTTTTTATGGTTTTTAATGTTTTTTTTTCATATTTTTAATTTTTTTGGGGCTTTATTGGATTTTTATAGTTTTTTTTATTTTTGATATTATTTATTAGTTTTAGGGATTTAAAGGATTTACGGGTATTTATGGTTTATGGGATTTTTTTTATTGTCTTTGGATTTTTTACTCCCTTTTGTGTTTTTAGGTTTTTTAATGTTTTTAGTCTTTTTATTTTTGTACGGTTTTCTTAGAGATTTCACAAGTTTAAGGGTTTTTACGTTTCTTGGGATTTAATTTCTTTTTTGTATTTTTTTTGTCTTTAGGGATTTTTGAGGGGTTTTATGGTATTTTCTATTTTTTTGTTTTTTATTGGCTTTAAGTGGTGTTTTGGGTTTTAGATATTTTAAGGATTTTATGTGTTTTTTTGGATTTTTTATTTTTTTATTTGATTAGGGATTTGAAGGTTTTAGTGTTTTTAATTTTTTTTAGGGATAAAAAGGATTTTTAGAGTTTTTAGTTGATATTTAGGTTTTTATTAGATTTTTTGTTTTTTAAAGGTTTTTAGGTGTTTTTGGTTTTAAGGGTTTTAAGGTTTTCATAGGTTTTTTATCATTTTTTGGTTTTTTGGGGGTTTAAGTATTTTTATGGTTATAAGGGTTTCTTTGAGTTTTTAGGGTTATTTGGGATTTTTACAATTTTTGGGATTTTAGGGATTTTATAGTATTTTTATAGGTTTTTAGGGGTTCTTGGGATTTTGATTGTTTTTAGGAAATTTTTGGATTTTTATCAGTTTTATGGTTTTAGAGTTTTTTATTTTTTATAGGTTTTAAGATATTTTAGCATATTAAGGTTTTATTTTGGGTTTTCAATATTATTAGGGTTTTTACATTTTGACGGATTTTGAGGGATTTTTTTGGATTTTTATAGATTTTAGGGTTTTTAGGTACTTTGTGGTTTTTTAGGGTTTTATGGCTTTTATGGTTTTAGGGTTTTGGGAATTTTTATAGTTTTTTAATGTTTTATGATATTTAATGGGGTTTTAGAGTTTTTGGCGATTTTCTATGGGTTTTATTGGTTTTTAGTATTTTTATGGTTTTTAGGTGTTTATGGGTTTTTTTGGTTTTTTGGGTTTTTAATGTATTTAGGGTTTCGATGGTTTTTTGTTTTAGGTGTTTTAAGACATCTTAGGGTTTTCATGTTTTGTTAGGGTTTTCCTGGGTTTTTAGGTATTTTTAGGGATTTTTGGATTTTTGGATTTTTGGGATTTTTGGGTTTTTTTTGGAATTTGAATGTTTTAAGGTTTTTAGGGTTCTTAATGTTTGGTTGGGTGGGGGTTAGTTTTTGGGGATTTAAAGTGTTTTTAGGTTTTTGATGTTTTTGATAGGTTTTTTGGGTTTTTCTGTTTTAAATGATTTTTATGGATTTTTTTATAATATTTATTGTTTTTAGGGTATTTAGGGATTTTGAAGGGTTTTAGGGTTTTTATGCTTTTTATTTTATTTTTAGGGTTTTCTTGATTTTTTTTAGTTTTACGGGTTTTTAGAGTTTTTTTAACATTTCATGGGTTTAAAGGGGTTTTAGTGTTTTTAGTGGTTTTTAGGAATTTATGGGGTTTTAGGTCTTTAGGGACTTTATAATGGTTTTTAGTAGTTTTAGAATTTTTATGTTTTTAGGGGTTTTAGGTTTTTTATAAAATTTTAAAGTTTTC
The DNA here is from genome assembly GCA_963277665.1 of Viscum album. Classification (NCBI taxonomy): domain Eukaryota; kingdom Viridiplantae; phylum Streptophyta; class Magnoliopsida; order Santalales; family Viscaceae; genus Viscum; species Viscum album. The sequence continues at coordinate 230,060,363 of OY728157.1, read as the reverse complement.
TACGGGTTTTCATGGTTTTGAGGGTTTTTTTTCTATATATTTAGGGATTTTTATGATTATTATTATTTTATTGTTTTTAATTGATATTGAGGGGTTTTGGGTTTTTTTCATTTTTTAGGTTTTTAGTGGTTTTACGGATAATAGTTTCTAATATTTTCTTAGTATTTTTCAGTGTTTTTAAGTGTTTTTACGTTTTTTAGTTTTTTTATTTATTTTTAGGATTTTTATGGTATTTAAGGTTTTTAGGGATTTTGAGGGTTGATGAATTTTTTAGGGAAATTATGGTTTTTTGGGGTTTTTCTAGTTTTTTTGGTTTTTAAGGTTTTTTTATAGTTTTTAATGATTTTAGGGGTTTAAAGGGTTTTCGGAGTTTTAGTGGTTTTCGGGTTTTTATGGAGGGGTAGGATTTTTTATGGTCTTTAGGGATTTTTTAAAGGTTTTATGCTTTTTATGGGTATTATGGGTTTTAGGGTATTTTTAGGGATTTATCATTTTTTATGATTTTTAAGTTTTATGTATTTTTTGTTTTTTAGTTTTTTCCTTAGGGTTTTCAGGGTTTTGAGGTTTTTATTTTTTTGGTAATTTTGAGTGCCTTTTTAGGATTTCTATGTTTTTAAGTGTATTTATTGATTTTCAGGGTTTAATAATTTATTGGTTTTAGGGTAATTAATTTTCTTTTGGGATTTCAGGTGTTTTATATGTTTTTATATTTTAGGGGTTTTCATCTGGGTTTTTGAGATATTTTAGTTTTTTCTTCATTTTTATAGATTTTAGTGGATTTTGAAGGGTTTCTTTAGATTTTGAGGTTTTTTTGGTTTTTTATGATTTTTTTTTGGTTTTTTGGTTTTTTCAGTTTTTAATGTATTTATGGTTTTTTAGTGGTTCTAATAATTTTATGGGTTTAAAAGTTTTTAGATTATTTTAGTGTTTTTATGGTTTTTATGGGGTTTTATGGTTTTTATGGTTTTTAGAGGGTTTTATAATTTTTAGTTTTTTACGTATTTAGGGTTTTTAGCAGTATTTAAGTTTTTATGGGTCTTAAGTGTTTTTAGGTTTTTAAGGTGTTCTTATTTTTTTTAGGCTTTTAGAGTTTTTTAAAAAGTTTGTATGGTTTTTGGTTTTATTAGGGTTTTTGGGGTTTTTTGAGTTTTTAGGTTTTTTAGGTTTTTTAGGTTTTTTATATTTTTTAATGTTTTTAAGGGTGTAAAGGGTTTTTAGAGTTTTTAGAGGTTTATTATGGTGTTTATATGGTTTTTAGTGTTTTTATGGATTCTTGGGGTTTTAGGTTTTTAGGGGGTTTTGGGTTTTTAGGGTCTTTTGGGTTTTTATCATTTTTTAGGTTTTATGGGTTTCAAGAGTTTTTAGGTTTTTAAGGTTTTCTTTGGTATTTTTTATGTTTTTAGGGATTTTTTGGTATTTTAAATAATTTTAAGGATTTTATGGTTTTTAATGATTTTTTATAGGGTTGTTATGGTTTTTGGTTTTTCTTAAGTTTTTAGGGTTTTATAGTTTTTCTAGATCTTATCATTTTTTGGGGTTTAAAGGGTTTTACTAGTTTTTATTCGTTTTGTATATTTTTTATGGGTTTTCATAATTTTTAATAATTTTTAAGGGTTTTTAGGTTTTTATGGGTTTTATAGGTTCTATGTTTTTTATGGTTTTCTTTTGGTTTCTTCATGGTTTTCATGGTTTTTATTTTTAGTGATTTTTAGATATTTTCTGTGATTTTTTTTAATTTTTAGGGTTTTTAGGGATTTTGAGGGTTTTAGGGGTGTTTTGGGGTTTTTTGGTCTTTCAGTCTTTTATGTTTTTTGAGTGATTTACGTTTTTTATGGAATTTACGAGTTTTTTATCACTTGTAAGTTTTAAAGGGTTTTAATATTTTTTTCTATGGGTTTTTTTTATTTTTATGTTTTTTATAACATATTACTGTTTTTAGGGTCTTTAAAGTTTTACAGGTTTCAGGGTTTTTATGGTTTTTAGGTTGTTTAGGGGCTTTAGAACAATTGAATTTTTAAGGGTTAAAATTTTTTATGCTTTTTAGGCTTTCTTCATGTTTTTTTCAATTTTTAAGGTTTTTTACATATTTACTAATTTTTACAGATGTTTTTGATAATTTTCATGGGATTTTTAGTTTTTTAGATATTTTAAGGGTCCTTAGGGTATTTTAGGTTTTTGGGGTTTTTATCCTTTCTTAGTTATTGGAGGGGTTCTAAGTGTTTTTAGGTTTTTATGTTTTTCATAGGGATTTTGAGGGTCTTTAGTGTTTTTTATTTTTTAGGGATATTTATGACTTTTATGTTTTTATGGTTTTTTAGGGATTTTTGAATTTTTGATTTCTTCTATATTTTTTTGGGATTATAGTTTTTTTTATGTTTTTAGGGTTTTTAAGGATTCTGAGATCATTTAATATTTTTAGGGATCTAAGGGGTATTTATAGTTTTTAGTGGTTTCTAAGGTATTTATGGGTTTTTTGGGTTTTTAGGTTTTTTACTATGTTTTATGGTTTTTATGATTTTAATGAGATTTAGGGGATTTTAGGGTTCTTATGATTTTTTGGTTTTTTATGGGTAAGTGTTTTTAGGATTTATGGGTTTCTTAGGGGTTTTTAGGGTTTTTAGTGTTATTTATATTTTTGGTATTTTTAGGGCTTTTAAGGATTTTTAGGGTTGTTATATGATTTTTCAGGTTTTTTATAATTTTTAGTGGATTTGGGGTTTTTTGGGTTTTAGTTATTTTTGGGTTTTATAGGGTATTAAATATTTTTTAGAGTGTTTTAAAAAAATTAGGCGTTTAAAGAATTTTTAGAGTATTTAGTGGGTTTTTTGGGGTTTTTATGAGGTTTTATGGGTTTAAAATTTTGGGATAGTTTAATGGTTTTAAGTTTTTTTAGTGGTTTTGGGTTTTTAGTTTTTCCTATGTTTTTAGGGGTTTTATGTGTTTTTATGTTTTTAAGGGGTTTTTAGGTTTTTTAGTGTTTTTTAACTTTTTTGGTATTTTTGGCTCTTCTTTTGGATTTTTATGGTTTTTAGGGTTTTAGGAAATTTTAGGCTGTTAATGTTTATAAAGATTTTTTTTTATTTTTAGGGTTTTTATGGTCTTCTAGAGTTTTTAAAATTATTCAGGGGTCTAAAGGTATTTTTTATTTTTTATTTTTTTTAGGGTTATCATTGTTTTTAGGGAGTTTTATGGTATTTATGTGTTGTTATGGTTTTTGATGGTTTTTAGGGTTTTGTGGTATTTTTATAGTATCTTGGTTTTTTTTAGATTTTTAGGGGTTTTGTGTTTTAAGTTTCTAACATTTTCTATGGATTTTTCTATTTTTATATTTTTTTTATGTTTTTAGATCTTTAAAAAAATTTATGGTTTTTTGGTTTTTAGGGATTTTTAGTGTTTTTCAGGTTCTTAGGGGTTTTCAGTGTTTTGGCATTTTTTTGTTTTTAAGGGTTTTGTGTTTTTTAGGTTTTAAAAGTTATTTTTTTTTATATTTTTTGGGATTTTTAATTTTTTTTATTTTTAGGGGTATTTGCGATTTTGATTATCTTTACTGTTTTTACGGTTTTTAAGATTTATGAATTTTTTGGGATTTAGTGTATTTTTTATTTTTGTAAGGTTTTCATGTTTTTAATGTTTTTTAAGGTTTTTAGGGTATTAAAGGGAATTTATAGTTTTGAAGGGGTGTTGGGGTTTTTTTGGGGTTTTATGGTTTTATAGGGGGTGGGTTTCTGGGGTTTTAAAAGTTTTATTTTTCTAATGGGTTTTAACTTTTTTTATGTTTCAAAGGTTTTTTTATGATTCTCTAGGGTTCTATGGACTTTTAAAAATTTTGTTGATTTTTTGGTGATTTTTTAGGAGATTATGATTTTTATATATTTTTGATATTTTTAGGGTTTTAGGGTTCTTAGTGTTTTTATGGTTTTTATGGGATTTTCTTGGGTTTTTAGAGGATTTTATGAGATTTTTATATATTTCAAGGTCGTTAGTGTTTTTTAGTTTTTTTGGGTTTTAAAGGGTTTTAGAGATATTAATGGGATTTTAGTGTTTTTAGGGGTTTTTATGTTATTTATAGGGTTTATGATTTTTTATGGGATTTAGAAGTTTTTTAGGGTTTTATGTGTTTTTAGGTTTTTATGGTTTTTTAAGCGTCTTCAAATGTTTTTAAATTTTCTTAATTTTTTGGTATTTTTAATTGTTTTTAAGGTTTTTAGGGTTTTAGTGATTTTATACATTTTTCAAATTTTTAGGGTTTTTTGTTTTTTCAGATTTTTGTAGGTTTACGTGTTTAAAGTGTTTTATGATTTTAAAGGTTTCTTATGTCTTTTTAGGGTTTTTTACATATTTAATATTTTTTTGGGTTTTTTTAGATTTTTATGGTTTTTTGGGTTTTATTGATTTTGTTAGTTTTAGTGTTTTTAGAGTTTGTAGGGTTTTTATGGGTAATTTGGGTTTTACATTTTTTTTAGTTTTATGTTTTTTTAAGGATTTTTTGATTTTTAACGTTTTTATTGGTTTAATGGGTTTTTCCGGAGTTTTAATAAGATTTTTAAGATTTTATGGGAATTTTTAGAGTTTTTAGGGGGGTTTAGGGTTTGTAGGGTTTTGAATTTGTAGTGATTTAGAATTTTTAGCGTTTTTAGTTTTTAAGGGTCTTAAGTTTTTTTTTTGGTTTTTTTGATTTTCTTAGGGGTTTTTAGGGGTTTCAATGTCTTTTAATTTTTTAGGAATTTTAATGGATTTTTATGATTTTCTGTTTTTTTAGGATTTTATGGGATTTCGATTGGTTTATGGGTTTTTATAGTTTTTAGGGTATTCAGGGTTTTTTTTTGGATTTTTAGGTGTTTCATGGTCTTTTGTGTTTTTAACATTTTTTGGGGTTTACAGTGTTTTTAGAGTTTCTAGTGTATTTTTAGGGTTTTATGGGTATTTTTCATTTTTAGGCGGTTTTATGGTTTTAATGGTGTTTTAGGGTTTTTAGTATTTTTTATCCTTTATGGGGTTTTCAGTGCTTTGGGGTTTTATGGATTATGAGGGGTTTTATGTTTTTAGTGTTTTATCATTTTTGGCATATTTTTGGGGTTTTTGGGTTATTTTGGGTTTTAATGGTTTTTAAATTTTGTAACATTTTTAGTGGTTAAAGGGTTTTTAGATTTATTAGTGGTTTTCCGGGTTTTATGGGTTTTAGGATTTCTATGGGATTTATGGTATTTTTAAAGTTTTTATGGTTTTTAGTGTTTTTTATTTCTTAGGGTATTTAAGTGTTTTTAGGTTTTTATATTTTTATTTAGGGATTTCTGTTTTTTTAGGATTTCTAATGTATTTTTGGGATTCTTAGTGATTTTTTATTATTTTTATAGTATAAGGGTTTTTAGGGATTTTTGATGGTTTTAGGATTTTTAGGGTTTTTTAGATTTTTTTTGGGTATTGAGGGAAATTTAAGGTTTTCATTGGGGTTTTAGTGTCTTTTGAATTTTTAAATATTTTAGGTAATCTTTGGGATTTTAAGGTATTTCATAAAAATTTTGTAGTTTTTATGTGTTTTAGGGTTTTTGAGGGGTTTTATACTTTTATGGTTTTTGGGATTTTTTTGGGGTTTTGGGGTGTGTTTGAGTTTTTTAGGGTTTTAAGGTTTATCAGAGTTTTATAACATTTTATATGGTTAAAAGGATTTTGGATTTTTTTAGTTTCTTTTAATAATATTATGTGTTATTATGGGTTTCAGGGATTTTAAAACATTTTAGGTGATTTTGGGTTTTTATCATATTTAGGGTTTGGGGGGGTTTATAGGATTTATATATTTTATGTTGTTATGATTTTCTTCATATATTTATTGGGTTCTATGTATTTTACATTTATAGTTATTTTTATGGAATTTTATGAATTTTATTATTTTTATGGATTTTAATGGGTTTGGGGTTCGTTAAGGTTTTTAGGGATTTTTAGAATTTTTAGCATTTTTTAGGTTTTTGCAGATTAAAGTGTTTTTATATTTAAAGGTTTTCATATTATTTTTAGGGTTTTTAGTGTTTTTACATTTTTAGGGGTTTTAGGTATTTTTGGATTTTATGGATTTTTAAGGTACTTAAGGATTTCGAGGGTTTTTTGGGTTTTTTGAGGGTTTTATGGTTTTTTATGTTTTTTTGTGTTTTAGGTTTTTTAGGGTTCTTATGATTTTTTATATTTTTTATCATTATTATGGGTTGAAGGGTTTTTAGTTTTTTTAATTGTTGTAGTGTTTTTAATGGTTTTCAGGTTTTATTGTTTTTAGGGATTTATGGTTTTTAGGGTTTAAAGGTTTATGCCTTTTTAGGGTTTTGTTGGGTTTTAAAGTTCTTTTATGTTTTTAGTGGTTTATATTTTTTTTTATTTTATTATATTCTTAGGGTTTTATGGTTTTTTTGGATTTTGAGGGTTTTATGGTTTTTATCGTTCTCATCGTTTTTACGTGTTTCAATTTTTTTATGTCTTTTTGATTTTCCTAGTGTTTTTACAGATTTATGGATTTATATGTTTTTTGGTATTTTTATTGCTTTTTTGGGAGTTTTATGGTTTTTTGGATTTTTGGGGAATTTGACAGTTTTTAGGGTTTATATGGTTTATATGTTTTTTGGTTTTTTATGTTTTTTAGTGTTCTCAGGTGTTTTAAGTCTATTTAGAGTTTTTTTTAAAAAATAGTTGTTTAATGTGTTTTTAGAGTTTTTTATGGTTTTAGGTATTAATGGATTTTTAGGGGTTTAATGTTTTTTCAATGGATTATGGTTTTTATGGTCTTTAGGTTTTTAGGGGATTTTGGGTTTTTATAGTTTTTAGGTTTTGTAGGGTTTTAAGTGTTTTCTGTTTTTCTGGTTTTCTTATGGGTTTCTAGGGTTTTTCTGGTTTTTATGTTTTTATTCATTTTTTGGTTTTTTTATAATTTTTATGGTTTTCATGTTTTTTAGGTATTTTAAGGTGTCATAAGGGTTATAAGGGTTTTTAAACATTTAATGGGGGATTAAGATTTTCTTACTGTTTAACATTTTTTTACTTTTTTATGGATATTTAGTGCTCTTTAAGACTTTAGTTGGTTTTTATGGTTTTTAGGGATTTTAGGGTCTTTTTGGTTTTTTATTGTTTTTAGGATTCTTATGGTTTTGGGGTTTATATGGGTTTTTATAGTTCTTTAGGTATTTTACAATTTTCTATAGTTTTTAATGCCTTTAGGAATTTTATTTTTTGTTATAAATTTTAGTTTTTTAAGATTTTTCATGTGTTTTTAAGGATTATTGGGGTTTTTATGGGTTTTAGGGTGGTTTAAGGTCTTTTAGGTTTTTTTTATTTTTTATGTTTTTAGGGGTTTTTAGTGTATTTATATTTGTACGGTTTTCTTGTGGGGTTTTAGGGTTTTATGTATATTGGGATTTTTTTGGGATTTTTATGGTTCTTAATTTTTTTAGTGTTTTTAATGATTTTAAGGGATTTTGAGGTTTTTTTGGGTATTTTGGGATTTATTGTTTTATTAGGTTTTTATGGGTTTTATGTGTTTTAATTTTATTGTTTTCAGAGGTTTTTTAAGGTTGAAAGGTTTTTTTACATTTTTATGGAATTTTTGAGGTTTTATAGGATTTTTATCATTTTTTATGTTTTTAGGGTTTGTAAGTGTTTTTATGTTTTTATGGTTTTACTTTGGGTTTTCAGGGTTTTAGGGATTTTTAATGTACATTTAGGGTTGTTATGTTTTTTACAGTTCTCAAGGATTTTGAGATATTTTAGGGATTTTAGATTTTTATTGGCTGGGTGGGGGTTGGTTTTTTTGAGTTTTTTTATTTTTATGTTATTTTTAAATTTTTTAAATTTTTAGGTTTTAAATAGTTTTTATATTTTTTATTTGTTTTTAGGGTTTTTAGGGTTTTAGGGGTTTTAATGTTTTTACATTTTTATGGGTTTTTGTATTTTCTTTTAGGTTTTAGAGTATTTGTATGGTTTTTTCTACTTTTTAGCATTTTTTAGTTTTTTTGTGTATTTTAAGTGTGTTGAGGCTTTATAATTTGTCTTTTGGAATTTCATGTTTTTTAGGGGTTCTTACATTTTTTGGAATTTAGGGATTTTTTAGGATTTTTATGGTTTTTCTAGTTTAAAAGTTTTTACGGTTTCTAGGATTTTTATGGGTTTTAGAATTTTTTAGGGTTTTAGGGGTTTTAATGTTTTTATAGGTGTTTTTAGTGTCATTACGATTTTTTACATTATTAGGGATTTTTATAGACTTTTTTCATGTTTCAATAGTTTTTAGGATTTTTAGGGATTTTGAGGGTTTTTATGGTTTTTAGGGTTTTAATTGGTTTTATGGATTTTTTTAACTTTATAGGTTTTTTATTTTTTTAGGGTTTTAATGTCTTTTTGAGTTTTTTATATTTTTAGGGGTTCAAAGGCTTTTAGATTATTTAGTTGTTTTTAGGGTTTTTGGAGTTTTTATTGTTTTTAGGGGTTTTCTGGTTTTTACGTGTTTTTATGGTATTAGGGGTTTAATGACTTTTTACTAATTTAGGGTTTTTATCATTATTAAGGGTTTTAGGTTTTTTAGGTTTTTATGTTTTTCATATGATTTTTCTGAGTTTTCAGTGATTTTACATTTTTAGGGATTTTTGGGCAATTTAGTATTTTTATGGTTTTTAGGGATTTTGATACTTTTTATGGTTATTTGATTTTTTAGGGTTTTTATCATTATTTATATTTTTATGTGTTTTAAGTGTTTTTATTTTTTTATGGTCTTTTTAAGGTTTTTAGGTTTTTTAGTTTATTTTATATTTTTAGGGTTTTTAAGGATTTACTAGTATTTTTGTAGTTTTTAATGTTTTAGAGTTTTTTATTCTATAGTGAATTTATATTTTTCAGTGTTTTTAACATATTTAGGGGTTAAATGGATTTTAGAATTTTTAGTGGTTTTAGGTTTTTATGGGTTTTTGGGTTTTTATGGTTTTAGGGATTTATTGTCTTTTTAGCGTATTTTCGGGTTTTGGTGTTTTTTTATTTTAGTGGTTTTATGTGTTTTTAGGGTTTTATGTTTCTCATAGTATTTTTAGGGGTTTTAGGTAATTTTAGGGTTTTAGGGGCGGTTTAGGGTGTTTATTGTCTTTTTATGATTTTATTGGTTTTATATTTTTTATGGTTTTAGGATTTTCCAGGGGGTTTTCAATGTTTTTATGGTTTTTAATGTTTTTCATGATTTTATTAAAAAAAAATTATATATTTATGGTTTATAGGGTATTATGCTAATTTGAGAGATTTTAGGGTTCATAGGGTTTTATGGGTTTTATTATTTTTTGGGTTTTTTGTTTTAGGGTTTTTTGTTTTTTTAAATTACTTTTATTGGTTTTTGGTGTTTGAAGGGTTTTCAGATTTTTTTAATGGTATCTTGTTTTTTTATGGGTTTTAGAGGTTTTTAGGTTTTTTGAGGTGTTATGGTATTTTTCTTGTTTAGGTTTTTTAGTTGGTTTTAGGGTTTCTAGTATTTTTTAGGTTTTGTAGGGGTTTAAGAATTTTTATGTTTTTATGGTCTTTTTTGGGGTTTTCAAGGATTTTAGGGTTTTTTAAATTTTAATTGCCTTTTTTTTTGTATTTTTGTGCATTTTAGTTTTTTTAGGGATTTTAAGGTTTTTTAGGTGTTTTGTAAATTTAAGGGTTTTTAAGGTTTTTAGGGGGTGTATGGTTTTTATGGGTTTTTGGAAATTTTAGGTTTTCATCGTTTTCTTAGGGTTTTCAGGTTTTTACATTTTAGGGATTTTTAATGATTTTTAAGGATTTAATGGTTTTTTATAGTTTTTACGGATTTGGGGATTTTTAAGGATTTTAAGGTTTTTAATGGTTTTTTAAGGTTTTGTTGATCTTTTAGGGGTTTTAAGGGTATTTAGAGTTTTAGACATCTTTATGTGTTTAATGTTTATTATATTTTAGGGGTTTTTAGGTTTTCTACGGTTTTTAATGTTTTGGGATGTTTTGGTCTTTAGGGGGTTTTAGTTTCTTTTAGGGGTTTTTAGGATTCTTAGAGTTTTTTTCGTTTTTTCATGGGTGTTAAATGTTGCGAGATTTTTATGTTTTAATTAGGGGTTTTCTAATTTTAGGGGTTTTATGTTTTGCAGTATTTTTAGAAATTTTAAGGAAATTTTTGGTTTTCATGTTTTTTTGGGTTGTAAGGAATTTTGTGTTTTAAGGGGATTTAAAGGTTTTAGATTTTTAGGGGTTGAAGTGTTTTTATTTTTTAAGGTTTTAAAATATTTTATAGTATTTAAATGGTTTTTATGTTTTTAGTTAATTTTGCTGATTTTTTATGGGTTTTAGAATTTTGAGGGATTTAAGGGTATTTTCGGTTTTCGTGGGTTTTATTGTTTTTTTGTTTTTATGTGTTTTTTATGTTTTTTTGGTGGGTTTTTACTATTCTTTATAGTTTTTAAAATATATAGGTTTAAATGGTCTTTAAATTTTTAAGGGGTTTTATGGATTTTGTGGTTTAAATGGTTTTTAGGGGTTTTATGGGTTCTAGTGATTTTAAGGTCCTTAGTTTTTTATGTTCCTTTTGTGTTTTCAAGGGGTTTTAAGTGTTTTTTGTTTTTAAGGATTTTTATAAATATTCATGGCTTTTACATGTTTTTAAGAATTTAGGTATATTTAGGAATATTTATGATTTTTAGGTTTTTTTAGTGTTTTTAGGGGATTTTAGGGTTTTGAGTTTTTTGGGGGACTTTTTGGGTATTATGGTTTTATGGATTTTATGGGTGTTAGGGGTTTTTAGGTTTTTAGTTTTTTTTTTAAATTTTGATGGGTTTAAATGGTTTTTAGAGTTTTTAGTGGGTTTTCTGTTTTTTTAGAGTTTTAACGGTTATTATGGGTTTTTATAGTTTTCAATGGTTTTTTGGGGACTTTTTGGGGTTTTATGGATTTTAGTGTTTTTTGGTTATTTTTGGTTTACTGATTTTAGATTTTAAATTTTTTTCATAGGGGTTTTCATGATTTTTTGGGTTTTTACATTTTGATGGATTTTTAGGGATTTTATGATTTTATTGGTTGTTAAGGTTTTTAGGGGTTTTAAGGACTTTGAGGGTTCTTCATGATTTTATAATTGTATGGGTTTTGGTTTTTTTAGCTTTTTAATGTTTTTTCATGTTTTATATCATTTTTATGGGTTTAAATAGATTTTAGTGTTTTTAGTTTTTTAGGATTTTAATGGTTTTTCAGGTTTTCTTGGATTTTTTCTGGTTTATTTTGTGTTTTACATTTTCAGGGAATTGTAGAGATTTAAAAAGATTTTTTTTATTTATTAAGGGTTTTTCATATTTTGACGGTTTTTACTGAGTTTTTGGGTTTTTAGGTATTTTTTGGTTGTTAGACTTTTTTATTTTTTAGGGGTTTTATTGTTTTATGAGTTTTGATTTTTGATTAAAGTCTTTACAATATTATGTTTTTATTAATTTTTTAGGATTTTTTAGGGTTTTAATGGTTTTTATGGTTTTTAGGGATTTTGTGGGTTATTATGTTTCTTTTATTTTATGGTATTTATTGATTTTAAGGGAATTTATGTTTTTTTGAGATTTTAATGATTTTAACATTTTATAATTTTTTTCCCATTTTGGGGTTTAAAGAATTATTAGTATTTTTAGGTTATTTAGATTTTTTATAGGTTTTTAGGGTTTAATAGTTTTTATTTGTTTTTATATTTTTTATTCTTTTTAAAGCGTTTTTATGCACTTTTAGGGTTTTCCGATTTTCTTACATTTTTTAGGTTTTAATTTTTTTGTGGTTTTTAAGTTTTTCTTAGTTATTTTTTGTGTTTTAGTGTGGTTTTATGTTTTTAGGGGCTTTTTTGAATTTTAAGTAATTGTATGGGTTTTTGGGGGTTTTAGGGACATTGATGGGTTTTATGGTTTTTAGTGTTTTATTTTTTTTTATTTCTATTGTTTTATGTTTTTTAAGGTTTCTAATGTCTTTTATTGTTTTTTTTACATTTTGGGGCTTTAAAAGGGTTTTACTGGTTTTAGGGTTTGTGTGGTTTGTGTGGTTTTTAAAAAACTTTAGGGGATTTTTTATTTTTGTGGGGTTTTAGAGTTTTTATTTTCTTTTTAGGGGTTATAATTATTTTTTGGTTTTCAAGGTTTTATTAGGGATATTAATGGTTTTTAGTGGTTTTTACATATTTAGGGATTTTTAGGGGTTTTAAGGATTTTTATGGTTTTCAAGGGTTTTTGGGATTTTTAGGGTTTTTTGGGGTTTTATGGTTTTAAGGAGTTTCTAGGTTTTTTATTTTTTTCATAATGATATTTAAGGATTTTTGGAATTTAAAAATTTTTAGTGGTTTAAGAAATTTTTAGGTATTTTATGTATTTTTTTGGGATTTTGTGGATTTTGTGGGTCTTTCATGTTTTTAGTGATTTTAATGTTCTTACTATTTTTTATTTTTTTAAGGGTTTTATGTTTTTTTTGTTTTTAATATTTTCTTATTGGTTTTAGGGTTTTTAGGTATTTTAAACATTTTTAGGAATATTTCGGTCTTTTAGGATTTTTATTGCTTTCAGGTATATTGATGGGTTTTAGGGATTATACAGTTTTTTGGAGATTATTGTTTTTTGGGTTTGTAGTGTTTTTTTGGTGTTTTTAGTCTTTTTAGATTTTTATGTTTTTAAGGGATTAAATAATTTTGGGAGATTTTAGTGATTATTTATGATTTTAATGAATTTTTGTTATATTTTCAGGATTTAGGGATTTTATGGTTTTTGGGGGGTTTGGGTTTTTGGGTCTTTTTAGTGCTTTTATGATTTTTATCATTTTTAGGTATTCATGTGTTTTTACGTGTTTTTGTGGGTTTTTAGGGTTTATATTGATTTTTATGGTTTTATGGATTTTTATGGAGTTTCTGGGATTTTTATATTTTCTAGGTTTTTTAGAGATTTTGATTGTTTTAGGGTTTTTAGGTTTTTTAGGTTTTTTTTGTTTTTTAGTGTTTTTTTAGAGTTTTTAACTATTTTTTGGTTCTAAAGGTGTTCTAAGAGGTTTTCATGGTTCTTACCATTATTTAGATTTTTTGGTATTCTAGGATTTTTTTAATGATTTTCAAGGATTTTGAGGGGATTTAGGTTTTTTATGGGTTTTTAGAGTTATTGTGGGTTTTTTGGGGTTTAAGGTTTTATATTGTTTTTAGCGTTTTGAATTTTTTTTAGAGGTTTTTAAGAAAAATTATGGTTAAAATAATGATATAGTTCTTAGTGGTTATGGGGGTTTTAGTGTTTTATGGTTTTTTCTGGGTTTTGATGGGGTTTTCAGGGTTTTAATGGTTTCTTAAGGTTTTTATTATTTTTATGTATTTAGGGGTTTTTTGGTTTTTAGGTTTTTCAAAGGTTTTTCGGGTCAATTTATGGGTTTAATGGTTTTAATTGTTGTTTAGGTTTTTAGGGGGTTTAAGTGGTTTAGGTTTCAATTATTTTAAGTGTTTTCAGTGATTATAGAGATGTTTGTACATTTTTAGGCATTTTTCTCACTTTTATGAATTTATAGTGTTTTTAATATTTATGATGGGTTTTAAGGTTTTTTAGCGTATTTACGGGTTTTCTTTGGATTTTCAATGTTTTTTGGTTTTTAGGGGATTTAATTTTTTTTAGATTTTTACGGTTTTTTTGGATGTTTATCTTTTTTAGTGATTTTTATAATTTTACTGATTTATTAATATTTTTATGGTTTTTTGGGATTTTGAGGTTTTTTGGGGGTTTTATGGATTTTTTGGTTTTTTTGTTTTCGGGTTCTTTTATGATTTTCTGTGTTTATATGGGGTTTTGTAGATTTAAACTTTTTTATGGATTTAAATGGTTTTTACTATTTTAGTGAATTTTTAGGTTTTTTATGGATTTTAAATCTCCTTAGTATGTTTTATTGGTTTTAAGGTTTCTTAGGATTTTTGTAATTTTAAGTGTCTTTAGGGTTATATAGTATTTTTAGTGTATTTAGTGCTTTATTTAGAGTTTTATGGGTATTTTAGGGTATTTTAAGGTTTTAATAGTTTTAGGGTTTTTATTTTTTTAGGTTATTTTTAGTTTTTTTAGTGGTTTTAGGTGTTTTAGGTTTTTAAGTTTTTCTTTTGTATTTTTTTAAGGGGTTAAGGGATTTTTATGTTTTTGGTGATTTTTATGGAATTTACAGGTTTTTTATGGTTTTTAGTGTTTTTAGGGATTATGAGGGTTTTCAGGTTTTTTGGTGGTTTTTTAGATTTTCTAGGGTTTTTAGTGTTTTTTAGGTTTTTGAGGTTTTAGATTTTCTAGGGTTTTTAGTGTTTTTAGGGATTATGAGGGTTTTGAAGAATTTTAGGTGTTTTAGTGTTTTTAGGTTTGTATTTTTTCTTTTTGGGTTTCTAGGTTTTCATGAGTGTTTATGGTTTTTAATGTTTTAGAGTTTTTTAATGTTTATATGCTTTTAAAGGGTTTTATATATTTTTCTTAGTTGTAATGTTTTTTAGAGGTATTTATTATTTTTACAATATTTATGGTTTTTAATGTATTTTGGGTTTTTGGGTTGTTATCATTTTTTAGGATCTTTAAGGGTTCTTTGTGTTTTCAATTTATTATGGTTTTATTATGGTATTTTAGGGATTTTTGGTTTTTTTACATTTTTAATGATTTTTTGGGATATTTAAGGCTTTTATGATTTTTAGGTGTTTTAGGGATTTTGAGGGGTTTTAGGGTTTCTTTGAGTTTTATGATTTTTTAGGGTTTGTAACATTTTTTTGATTTTTCATTGGACTTAAGTGTTTTACCTCTTTAGGTTTTTCTTAGGGTATTTCATTGTTTTTATGGTTTTTTATGCTTTTTGTGATTTTTTGAAATTTTTTACGGGTTTTATGTAGTTGGAGTGTTTTTAGGGATTTTATGGATTTTATGGGTTTTTAGGGGTTGTAGAGTTATTTATGTTTTTAGTGGTTTTAAGTGTTTTATGGTTGTTAAGGTTTTCTTATGGGTTTTTAGGGTTTAATGGTTTTTTACATTTTAAGGGATTTGTAGCAATTTTTTTTTTGATTTTACGTTTTTTAGGTTTTTAGGGATTTTGAGGGTTTTTTTTGGGATTTATGGTATTTTATGGTTTTTGGGTTTTTGGATTTTTTTAGGGTTTAAAATTATTTTTAGAAATTTTAACGTTTTTTGGTGTTTAAATGGTTTTTTGAGGTTTTATTGTTTTTTGGGTTTTTTATGGGGTTTTAGGTTTTTTTTTATTTCTTGGAGTTTTATGGCAGATGACGGTTCGGGGTTCGGCTATTCCTGACCCCCCACCCCATATTTATTTTAAAAAATACTGAACAGACAAGGGAGGGGCGGGGTAAGTCAACCCACACCCTAAAACCCTGAACAACCCCACAGAACCCAAAAGTTCCCAAAAAACCCAAAAGACATTGAAAACCATAACAATAAGGAAAACCAAAGCATCTCTAACCGCAACTCTCAGCCAAACAGCCACTTGCAGTAATGCAAAAACAGCACCTTCAACACGTCCCATCCAAGCAGCAACCAGCATTCAACTGCACTATCTCCAGCCTCAATAACCTCCCCGCCAATCATATCCACCACCAACATCATAGAACCACCAGTATCCAACATCTTAGAACCACTAGCATCAAATTCACAAGCCTCACCTTCACCACCTCGAAGTGAAGCGACAAACATCACCAAGCAGTAACATCTCTCTTCACACCTACCTCTAGGAACACACTCGGAGCACCCCAGAGCAAGAAAACATCTAGAACCACTAAACAGTATCAAAAGAATGAATCCACATTGATTCACAACCAATCCAGCTACATTCCCAAAATCACCCGCTCCCACGTTAGCCAGCACCACCACGCTGGGTTGGTCTATCTCCATCAATAATGAACCACTGAAAACAGAAAAAGAACAACATCTTCCTCACATTTTAGCCAAGTACCAACCAACATTCTATCATATCGCACCCAGCAACACAACCAGGGGCATAAAACTGCCAGCATCCAAGGAAAGAGAAACCCCACATGCTGAAAATCCCTTCCAGCAACCTAGAAACTATACAAAACAACCACCATGCAGCTCCGCATGTCAGAACTAGTAAAAGAAACTAGCATTGATGTACAGCTAAAAGAAACACTAGCATAGCAGATCCATAAAGGAGAAGGACCGAAAGGACCAATTTGGCAAGGCAGGAAAGCATTGACCGGAACAAAATCGCAAAAAAACTCACCCAAACCAGGATCAGAAAGATGAAACAAATATAGGGATGAGGAACGAACCTGGATCTTCTACGCGGACTGAAAACAAGCATAGCTGAGAAACCAAAAAACTGGAATAAGCATGGCATCACCAAGCCATCACCAGGCATTCTACACCCAGGAAAAACCATCACATCTACAGAGAAGCAACCATAAGCCTTCTAAGCTCAGATTTGTGATGGTAAAGGCATATCTCTTCCTCGACAACCGAGAAAACACATTGCTCCTTCGAAGAGACCAAAACCATAGTTGCCTAAAAAGCCGTCTCTACCAATGAGGCCCTCGACCATGCTGACTAGACCTTGAAAACCCTCGATCTGTAAAGACAACCCCACTCTTTAGATGAGGTCTAGAAGGGATCCCTATAGCCCAAGAGTCTTCAGCTTCATCTCCATCCGGATCGGGATGAATCTCTTGACATCTTTGACCAGTATATAGAAGCCCCAGATATGAAAAAACGACCCTGATCTGTGGCTGTATGCAGTTGTCGACTTCAGATTCCAGATTTTCCCAATCTGAAGACTTTTCAACCACCATAACCATCGGATATTAGATGCGCCAACAATGGATAAAATCCTCAGAAAAGTCCAAAAATCAGAGTAAAGATGCTTAGGGATACCGAAGCCGTTGAAGACAGAAAGCCACCACTTCCTTGAGTCTGAAGAGCGCATCTATGGGACGTCATCTTAGAGAACTGGGAAGAAGCGGGGATCCAATGCCGAAGCTCTGATCTGGTTCTATGGGAAAACCTAGAAGAGTCATTGAGAGATAGAGAGACCCATAGGAATTTGCAGCCATCTCTCTTTGTATTTTTATGGGTTTTAAGGGGTTTTGGGGTTTTTAGAAACTTTTAGTGGTTTTCAGGGTTTTAAGTATTTTTTGGTTTTTGAGATATTTTAACTATTTTTAGGTTTCTCAATATGTATTATGGGTTTTCAAGTAGGATTTTAAATTTCTTTAGGGATATTATAATATTTTTTAGTATTTTTATGGTTTTCAGGGGTTTTTTAGGGTATTTAGGTTTTTTGTGTTTTTAATTGTTTTTCTTTTCATAGGTATTTCATGTGTTTTCCGAGTATTATGGTTTCCTTAGGGGTATTCAGGGATTTTAGGGTTTTTTTTTCATTTTTACAGATCATTAGTGATATTTTAGTATTTTTATAGTTTTTATGTTTTTAGGGATTTGGAGGGTTTTTAGATATTTTTTCGGGGTTTTTGGATTTTTATTTTATTTTTTTACGGTTTTTAATAATTTTTAGAGTTTTTAAAAAAAATGTAAAGGTTTAAAGGGTTTTGATAGTTTTTAATGATTTTTATGTTTTTAATGGTTTTAAATGGTTTTTAGGGTTTTTAGTGCTTTTAGGCATTTATGGGTTTTAAGTGTTTATAGGGTTTTTTATAATTTCTTGTGGTTTTCTGGGTTTTTAGGGATTTTATTGTTTTTAATGGTTTTTATGTATTTTTTAGGATTTTTATGGTCTTTAGTGTTTTTAGGGATTTAGAGGTATTTTAGGTGTTTTTAAGGTTTTTATAGTTTCTTAGGGTTTTAATTTTTTTTATATTTTTAGGGGCTTTAGTCGTTTTTATGCTATTAGAGTTTTTTGAAGGATTTTCAAATTATTATAGTTTTTTAAATTTTTTGGGATTTTTAGTGCTTTTTAGGATATTTATTTGTATAAATGCCTCTAGATATTTTTAGTTATTTTGGTTTTTCAGGGGGTTTTTTGTTTTTTAAGGTTTCTAGGGGGTATTGTGTTTTATAGGGGTTTGACGATTTTTAGAGATTTTTTAAACATTTTCAGGGGTTTGAAATGATTTAAATGTTTTTTGTTTTAATTTATTATTTTTATCAGTTTGGGGGGTTTTATGGTTTTTAGGGGTTTTTGGGTTTTTAGGGTCTTTTAAGGTTTTTTTACTCTTTTTGGCATTTTTTAGGTTTTTAGGGGTTTTTGGTATTTTTTTAGTTTTTTAAGGATTTATTAGGGATTTTTTATGGTTTTAGGGGTTTTTATGTTATTAGTGATTTCTAGGATTTTAAGGATTTATTTGGTTTATAGGGGTTTTAGGGTTTTTTAGGTTTTTAAAGGTTTTTAGGGGTTTATGGTATTTTTCATATCGAGTTTTTTTTTGATTTTTTTAGAGTTTTTAAGGATATTTAGTTTTTTAGGTTCTTAGCGGTTAAAAGGTTTTTTACTGTTTTTAATGGTCTTAGGGTTTTTATGGGTTTTTATGTGTTTTTTGGTTTTTAGTGGTTTTTATAGTTTTTTGGGGTTTTAGTGTTTTTAGAGTATTTTTTGGATTTTTAGGGTATTTAGTGTTTATTTTTTAGATATTTTAAATGTTTTTAGATTTTTAAGGATTTATTAGGGTTTTTAGAGTTCATACGAGTTTTTACATATTTATAGATTTTTTGTTTTTTTTATTTTTATTGTTTTTTATTGTTTTTAGTGATTTCTTGGGTTTTTATGGGTTTTTTTATATTTTTAGGTTTTTTTTGGGTCTTTTTAGTTTATTAGGTTTTGGGATGTTTTATTTATTATTATATATTTATTGTTTTAAAAGGTCTTTTAAAGTTTCTAGTGTTTTTTTATTTATTATGGATTTTTAGGGATTTTTTGAATATTTAAATTCATTTAGGGGTTTTAAGGATTTTAATGGTTTTTAGGTTTTTTTGTGGTTTTCTAGGGATTTAATGTTTTTTTAGTTTGATAGGGTTTTAAAGGTTTTATAGATTTGTTAATTTTAATTTTTGTTTTTAAGGGGTTTTAGAGTTTAGTGATTGTGAGGGTTATTGTGTGTTTTTAGGGAATTTTTAGGTTTTTAGGGTGTTTTTTTGTTTTTAGGGTTTTGGGGTTTTCGTTGTTTTAAGGATTTTTATGTTATTTTAGTTTTTGGGGGTTTTCATTATTTTTATGTTTTTAATATTTTCTTAGTGTTTTTTAGAGTTTTAGGTTATTTACAATTTTATGGAATTTAGGGCATCTTTATGATTTTTATGGATTTTATGGTTTTTGAGATTTTGAAGGTATAATATGTTTTTTAAGGTTTTAGTATTTGTATCATTTTTTGGGTTTTTAGGGTTTAATGTTTTGTTTGGTTTTTAAGGTTTTTAGAGTTTTTTATTATTTTTATGGTTTTTTACATATTAATGATTTTATGGGATTTTATTTCAATTTTTTGGTTTTTATAGATTTTAGGGATTTGAGGGATTCTGTGGGTTTTTACGGCTTTAAGGGATTTTAGGGTTTTTTTATTGTTTTTAGCGTCTTTAAGAGTTTTTTTTTATTTTAAGGGTATTAATTTGGTATTTCAATGTATTATTTTTTTATGTATTTAGGGGTTTTTGGGTTTTTTTGTAATTTTTTTTTCTTTTTTAGGGTTCTTAGAGATTTTGAGGGTTTTTAGGGTTTTTAGGTTTTTTAATGTTTTTTGGTTTTTTTTTTGGTTTTTTTTTGGTTTTTGTTAATTTTACGATATTTATGGTTGTTTAGTGTTGTTATATTTTTTTAGGGGTTTAAATTATGTTTTATATACTTAGTGGATTTAGGGTATTTTCAGTTTCTTGGGATTTTTTGGTTTTTAGGGGGTTTTAGGCCTCTGAGGGACTTTTTAAGGGTTTTTAAGGCTTTTATCATTTTTAGGGGTTTAAGTATTTTTAGGATCTATGTTTTTCATTGGTTTTCTCAAATATTTTACAATATATACAATTTTAGGGATTTTAGGTAATTTTTATGATTTTTATGTTATTTAGGTTTGTTTGGTATTTTGGTGGGGTTTTGGGGTTTTTTAGAGTTTTTATGGTTTTGGGGGGGTTTTAGAATCTTTTTGGTTTTTAACAGTTTTATGTTTTTTTAGTATTTTAATATTTTTATATTCTTTTCATGTTTTTTGGGGCTTTGTATGTTTTTAACAATTTTTTTGATTTTTATGGTTTATTAGGTTTTTTTAGGGATTTTGTATTTTTTAGTGTTTTTAGGGTTTTATGTTATTTTGGGGTTTTATGGATTTTTGAGTTACTTAGGGTTTTTTTGTTTTTTTAGTATTTATTTATAATAATTAGTTGTTTAAATGGGTTTGAAGTTTTTAGTTGATTATAGAGTATTTATTTGGTTTTAAGTGATATCATGGGTTTTTAGTTTTTTATTATTTTTAGCCTTTTTATGGGATTTCGGGGGTTTTTAGGGCCCTTATCAGTTTTATGGTTTTTATCTTTTTAGGTTTTCTATAGTGTTTATGTGATCTTAGTTTTTAATGATTGTTAGGTTTTTTTTAGTATTTTTGGGGTTTTAATGTTTTTATGGATTTTAGGGATTTTAAAGGGTTTATATGGATTTTTAGGGTTTTTAGGGATTCTAATGGGTATTTAGATATTTTAGGGTCATAGTTTTTTGTGTTTTTATTATACTTTTTTACGTTGTTTGGAGCATTTTGTGATTTTAGTGATTTTTAGGGAGGTTTTATAATTTTTATATTTTTTATGGTATTCATGGATTTTAATGGATTTTTGGGTGTTTACAGTTTTTATGGTGTTCCTTGTTTTTTGGGTAATTAGGGGGTTTGAGTTTTTATTATTTTAATGGTTTTTTAGATTTTATAAAATTTCCTATGGGTTTAAATGGATATTAGAGTTTTTTTGTTACTTTTAGGGTTTTTAAAGGTTTTAGGGATTTTATGTTTTTTAGGGGTATTTATGGTTTTTAGGGGTTTAGGGTATTTTTAGTATTTCTTAGGGTTTTTAGAATTTATATGTTTTTTAGTGGGATTTAGGGTTTTTAGGGTTTTAAGGTTTTCTTGGAGGTTTTCAGAGATTTTAATGTTTTTATGTTTTAAATGATTTGGAGGGAATTTTTAAGATTTATATGGTTTTAGGGTCTTAGTGAGTTTGATGCATTTTAGGGTTTTCAGGGTTGTTATAGTTTTTACGATCATTAGGGTTTTTAGTTTTTTTTATGTTTTTAAGGCAAGAATGATGTGGAGGCCAGGCTATTCCCGACCCCCCCCCCCAAAAAAAATTTATTAATAGAAAAAAGATGCAGCAGACAAGGGAGGGGAGGGGTCAAACAACCCACACCCAAAAACCCTTAACAAACACAAACCCAAAAAACCCAAAAAACCAAAAATCACACAAAACCAAGCAAATCAGGAAAATAGAAAAGTTCCCATCAGCATCTCCCAACCAAACAGCAACCAGCATCCATCAATAGTATGACCATAATCAACAACTTCATCAACAAACTTCAACACGATATCAGCATCACCATAGTAACCCCTACCCCAGCACCGCCATATTTTAGAACCTTACCAAGATAAGCATTCATCATCCTATACTGCAATCTTAGCTTATCAAACCTACACCACTTAACAGCACCAACCCACCAAGACTAGCCCTTGACGCCGAGTAGAACCACCATCACCATCCCAACACCGCCACTTGCACCATCATACCAAACCAAGGTGGAGTTGAGTGTGATGGGGAGGGTAACAAGAGTAGAGGTGAGATCACAAGCCAAGGGTAACGACCACGGTGAGAAAACGCACCCCAATATCCCAATACAATAGACACCCATCATCCACAAGCTAGAATTCCCTTTAAAAGATCCCAGCCAAGCCGCAACCATCATCCAGCAGTCCAGATCCCAGCAACCAACACCTGCATTCCAATCGGATTCCAGCTCCAAACAAGCCCTCTAAAGACCAAAAACATGATTAGGCAGCACCCCATACCTCGCAACAAAACCATCATCCAGCACTAGCTACATCTCACAACTAATCCATCCCTACACCAAACTAGAAAGACCATTTTGGGACTCCAGAAAAACACAGACCAACAAATTAACCCAATCTCAGCACAACTTAATCCATCCTGCATCAACAACATAAAGCAATGAAAAAGCTGAGGAACCAAAAAAAACAGACCTGCATCTTCGGAACAAATAGCTTACCAACAGATTGAAAATCCCACACCACTGATGCAAGAATGCGACCAATAAGCCGACGCAAAGCCTTCTGAAACCACCATCTTCCATCGCAAAACCATGAGAACCACCAAAGCACTCCAGACCTCATATCATCAAGAATATGCATCACCAATGACCAAGAAAGCCAAAGCATCTTGCTGAACCGCCGTCAAAACTAGGCACTGCGGTAGTCAAACCACTGAAACGAAGCCCAAACTCCCGCCGTCATTGAGACCTTGTCCTCCATTGAGACCCTCGGCGCCATCAACGCCACCTACCCATCTGGGAGGAGCATCTAACTAGATCCATCGGCCACAAGATTAGACCCAAAACTGTAGAAATGTACCAGAATGATTTCTGAAAGGTGAAAATAGAAGGGCCAAAGCTGTAACATAGACAGATGCAGCGGACACCTCCCAAAAGAAGAACCATCTGAGGAGACCATAGGTTTGAAGAACCATCTAAGAAAAATCCATGTGTGGGCAGCTGACCATCGGCCAAGCCTCTGTTGCAGCCTTTGATGAGGCCCTTGACCCTGTTGACCCGTCCGTGGACTCAGACCTACAGTCTCAAACTCGATTCGTGGTTAGTTTCTAGTGTTTCCCAAATCGAACAGATCTAAAGCTATAACCTCCAAAGCCGTTGAAACCTGATCACACCCAAAAAGGAGAGAAGTCCCACAATGATCTAAAGCTAGTGTCCTGAACAGATACACCATTTGGGGGGATCGAGGCTGCCAAATATATGAGAACACCACCACCTTGAGACCGAAGAGTTCATCTAGAGCAGACCTTCACTGAGAACCAGCAAGAAACAAAGATCTATAACAGAATACATGAGAGGAATCCAGAGGAAACCTTGTAAGAGGCCTCGAGCGAGAGAGAGAGAGAGAGAGAGCTGGGGGAGTGCACCACCATCTTCTCTTTTCTTCTCAATATTTTTTCTTTAGGTTTTTGGGGGTTTTAATAATTTTTTTTTTTGTTTTTATGTTTTCTTAGGGGTTTACAAAGTGTTAGGATTTTTTACATTTTTAGGTGTTTGTAGGATTTTTTGGTTGTTAAGTGTTTTAGGGATTTTGAGGGTTTCTTAGGGTTTTTAGAGTTTTATATTTTTATAGTATTTTTGGGTTTTATTTTTTTTATTTTTTAGGGTTCGATTTTTTTTAAACATTTGAAATATTTTTACATTTTAAAGGGTTTTCAGAGTTTTTAGTGGGGTTTTAGTGTTTTTATGTGTTTTTAGTAATTTTTATGTTTCTAGATGGATTTATTGTTTTTTGGGTTTTAATGGTTTTTAGTGTTTTAGTTGTTTTTGGTTTTTTTGGGTTTTATGTGTTTTATGGTTCTTAAGTTTTTCTTACAATTTTCAGGGTTTAGAAAGTTTTTGTGCATTTTTAGGTTATTTTTGAGATATTTGGGGTTTTAGGGTTTGGGGTTTTTTAGGTTTTTTATTTTTTTATGGTTATTTTAGTTTTTAGAGTATTTTTTAGTTTTTTTATTTGTTTAGTATTTAAATTTTTTATGGGTTTTTATGGTTTTTATGGTTTTTAATGGTTTTATGGGGTCTTATGGTTTTTAGGGTTTTTAAGGTTTGTTTTTTTTTTGGTTTTAAGGTTATTGTTGTCATTTAGGTTTTTCAAGGGATAATGTTTTTAGGTTTTTATGTGTTTTAACTGTTTTTAGTTTTTAAGGTTTTCTAAGAGTTTTTAGGGGTTTCTAGGGTTTGTTTTGTTTTAAATTATTTTTAGAGATTCTTTAGGATTTTTATTGGTTTTTCCGATCTTTATGAATTTTGATGATTTTATGCGTTTTTAAGGGATTTAGGCTTTTTTGGTTTCTTAATAATTTTACGTGTTTTTTGTTTTTAAGGGTTTCTTAGGGTTTCATTATATATTTCTGTTTTTTAGAGATTATTATTATTTTTAGTGGTTTTGGGGGGTTTTGGGATTTCGAGAGTTTTTATGGGTTTTAGGGTTTTTATTGTTTTTTTATTAGTGAGAGTGTTTGGATTTTTTGGGGTTTAAATGGTTTCTCAAAAAAAATTAATGGTTTTTTGGTTTTAGAGGATTTTTAGGGTTTTTAGTTGTTTTTAGGGTTTTGTGGGTTTTTATGATTTTTATCATATTTTTATCTTTTTAGGGGGTTTTAGTGTTTATAGGTTTTGATGGTTTTAATATGTTCTTTCAGTTTTTTTTACATTTTTAGGTATTTATGTGGTTTTTTATAATTTTATAGACTTGGAGGGTCTTTAGGGTTTTATGAATTTTTTGGTTTTTAGGGGTTTTTTTGGGGTTTTAGTGTTTTTTTATCTTTTTATTGTTTTTAAAACATTTAGTGATTTTTAACCTTATTATGAGTTTAAAGGGGTTTTAGAGTTTTAATGGGATTTTATGGGTCCATAATGTTTTTTAATGATTTTAGGGGTTTTGGTGGTTTTAAGGGGTTTTAGGGTTTTTATGATCTTTTATGTTTTTTTATCATTTTTACGAATTTTAGGGGTGTTAATCGTTTTTAGGTTTTTTAGATCTTCTAAGAGATTTTGTGGTTTCTTGGGTCTTTTAGGTTTTAACATATCTTTTCGTATTTTTTAGATTTTTATATGTTTTTAGGGTTTTAAAGGATTTTGAGGGGTTGAAGGTCTTTAGGATTTTGGGTTTTTAGGTTTTTTAGTGCTTTTTAGGGTTTTTATTGGTTTTAAATGTTTTTCTAATTTCCAGGTTTTCTATGGGTTTTTAGGGTTTTACATTTTAAAGTATTTTTAGTGTTTTATGTTTTTAGATATTTTAGGGATTTTGAGGGTTGTTAGGGTTTTTATTCTCATTAGGGATTTTATAGTCGGTTTAGTTTTTGATGATTTTTTACAGTTTTTAGGGTTATATAGTTTTTAGAGTTTTTAAAGGTTTTTAGGTGTTTAAAGGGTTCTTAGATTCTTTAAAGTGATTTTAGTGTTTTTTTTTGCATTTTAAGGTTTTTTGTGGGACTTTTAGGATTTTTCGGGGGTTTATGGGTCTTAGGGGTTTTTACATGTTTTATGTGGATTTTTGGGTATTTAGATTTATTTAGGTTTTTTAGAAGTTTAATATTTTACGTTTTTTTGGTTTTATTAGGTTTTTTCCTAGCCAAATGGGGGGTTTACAATTTTAGGTTTTTTAGGGATTTTTCAGGATTTTTATTGTTTTTAATGATTCTTATATTTTTTTATGTTTTTAGGTGCTTAAATTGTTTTTAGATTTTTTTGTGGTTTTTTATTATTTTGATTATTTTTGAGGGTTTTTATGTTTTATAGGGTTCCATATGTTTTTACTGTTTTTAGGAGTTCTAAATACTTTTAGAGTTTTTTATGGGTTTTATTGTTTTTTAGTTTCTTTAGGGATTTTAGGTGTTTTTAGGTTTTCCTAGTTTTTATGGGGTTATTCATGTTTTATAGAGTTGTTTATGTTTTTCAGAAATTTTTATGTATTTTTAGGCTTTTTATTGACTTTTAAGTATTATAGGTATTTTGCATGGTTTTACTGGTTTTTAATGTTTCTTTTATTTTTAAGGGGTTTTGTGTTTTTTAATTTTTTAGGGGTTTTAAATGTTCCTTAGTTTTAAAAGGTTTTATTAGGGTTTTTAGGATTATTATGATTTTTTACAAATTTGACAATTTTTACAGATTTTTTAGCATTTTAATGGTTTTTTGGGATTATGATGTTTATATCGATTTTTAGGGTTTTATGATTTTTTTTTGATTTTTAGGGTTTTTTAATGTTTTTAAGGGTTTTAAGGAATTTAGTATTTTTTTAAAAAAACTATTAGGGGTTTAAAGGGGTTTTTGATTTATTAGTTGGTTTTTATGTTTTTTATGGATTTTTACTTTTTTTAAGGTTTTTGGGTGTTTTTTTGTGTTTTTAGGGACTTTTATGATTTTCAACATTTTTTAATTTTTAAAACGTATTTAAGTGTTTTAAGTTTTTTATGATTTTCTTTGATGTTTTGAGGGTTTTTTGGATTTTTATGTTTTTTGGGATTTTTAATATTTTTAAGGGTTTTTAGGGTTTTTTTTGCAATATTTAGGGGTTTTTTGGTTTTTTAGGTTTTTAAGACATTTATGGTTTTAAGAGTTTTTAGGTTTTTTAGGGGTATTAGTGTTTTTAGGTTTTTAAGGGGTATTAGGGATTTTTGAGAATTTTTTAGGTTTTTAGGGTTTTCATTATTTTTTTAGTTTTTGGGTTCTTTTGAGATTTTCAACGGTATAAGGGTTTTTTTAAATTTTTTTAAATTTTAGGCATTTTATGGTTTTTAGAGTATTTACTGATTTTTAGGGGGTTTAGGGGTTTTGGTTTTTATTTATTTATGATGTTTAGGGTTTTTATTCTTTTTATTATCGTTTTAGGTTTTTTGTTGTTTTTATCATATTTTGGATTTTTAGGGTTTTATATTTTTATGTTATAAAGGATTTCTGATGTTTTTTAAGGTTTTTTACATTTTTAGGAATTTTTTATGATTATTTATGATTTTAGTGATTTTTAAGGATCTGGAGGGATTTAATGGTTTTTTGGGTTTTTCATATTTTTTAGGGTTTTAGAATTTTTAGGTTTTTTAGTGTTTTTTAGGTTTTATTGTTTTTTAGGATTCTTTATGGTTTTAGGGTTTTTAGGGATTTTAAAGGTTTTTAGGTTTTTTAAGCTTTTTAGGGTTTTTATAATTTTTGGGGTTTTTTATTGTTTTTTATTTATTTTTTAGAGGTTTTATGTATCTTTAGAGTTTTTTTACATTTATAGAGTATTAAAGGGGTTTTAGAGTTTTTCATGGTTTTATAGGGTTTTATGGATTTTATGAGATTTTATCCTTTTTAGGCATATTTGGGTTTTTAGTCTCTTTGTTATTTTTAGTGTTTTTAGGGATTTAGGGGTTTTATGTTCTTTAAGGTTTTAGGGGTTTCTTATGGTTTTTCTAAGTTTCCAATGTTTTATGATTTTTTGGTAATTTATTGATTTTAATGATTTCAGGGTATTTTACGGTTTTATGTATTTTTATGGTTTTAGGGTTTTTTAATGTTTTTTGGGGTTTTAGAGTTTTTAGTGTTTTTTAGGTTTCTATGGGTTTTAAGATTTTTTAGGTTTTTTAAGGATTTCTATGGGGTTTTCTTGTTTTGTAGGAATTTGATGTTTTAAATATTTTTATGAATTTCTTATCACTTTTTGGGTTTTTATGGATTTTAGGGGTGTTGAGGGTGTTTAGGGGTTTAGGCTTTTATGTTTTTTGTGGATTTTTTTGTTTTTAGTGATATTTTTTTTGTTTTTTAGGTTCTTTATAGATTCCTAGAGTATTTTAAGGTTTTTAGGGGTTTAACTGTTCTTAGAGTTTTAGTGTATTTATGGTTTAGGGGTTGTTATGATTGTAGGGGATTGTATGTTTTGTAGGGAACTTTAGGGTTTTTATGGTAATTTGGGGTTTTAAAAATTTTCACGTTTTTATGGGTTTTATATTTCATTAAGGATTTTAAGGATTTCCTAGGTTATATTAGTGTTTTAGGGTTTTTTATGTTTTTTTGGATATTTACGGATTATAGGATTTTTTTGGGTTTTTGGGTTTTTAGGGATTTTTAAGGTTATTTACATTTTTTTATATTTTTTGGGTTTTTAAGGTTTTGGTCATTTTTTAGTTTTTAGGGGTTTTGAGTTTTTTTATGATTTTAATTTTTTCTTAGGATTTTTCTAGTTATTTTAATTTTTTTATTTTTAGTATATTTTTTGTTATTTTTTTATTATTTTTAGGGTTTTGTTATGGTTTTTAGGGATTTTGAACATTTTTTGTGGTTTTTAGGGGTTTTAGTGTGTTTATAATTTTATGATTTTTAGTTTTTATAAGTGGTATCTTATTTTAATGATTTCTTATATTTTTTTAGTGTTTTATGATTTTTTTTATATTTCTAGGGATTTTTAACTTTTTTAGGATTTTATTGGTTTAACAGATTTTGAGTGGCTTTTAGGATTTTAGGGGTTTTATGGTTTTTGGGTTTTTTTGGTCTTATTGAGTTTCAGAGGGGTTTTGAGGATATTATTATTTTTTATTGTTTGTATGGTTTTAAAGGGATTTCAGATTATTTAGTGGTCTGTTTGGTTTTTGTGGGTTTTAGTGTTTTTAATGTTTTTAGGGGTTTGTATGATTTTTATGGGTTTTAGGATTTTTAGGTTCATTTAGGTATTTAGGTTTCATATCTTTTTTTTAGGTTTATAGGGGTTTCGTGTGTTTTTTGGTTTTTATGTTTTTCTTTTGGATTTTTAGGGTTTTTTGGGTGATTATGATTCTTAGGAATTTTGAGAATTTTTGGGGTTTAAATAATATTTATAGTTTTCTATTGGGGTTTTAGGTTTTTTAAGATTTTAATGTTTTCTTAGATTTTTTTATGGTTTTTAGGGGTTTTTACGTTCCTAGGGATTTTTAGGTATTTTTTAATTTTTTATGGTTTTTCAGTCTTTTAGGGATTTTCAATATTTTCAGGAGTTTTAGAATTTTTATAGTTTTTGGGGTTTATGTGGTTTTGTGTTTTTAGGTTTTTAATATTTTTTAGAGTTTTTTATTTTTTAAGGATTTTTATAGGGTTTTTAGAGTATTTATTGGTGTCTATGGGTTTGAATTTTTTTATGGTTTTAGGGGTTTTATGGTTTCTAGGGGTTTTAGTGTTTTTAGGGTCTTTTAGGGTCTTTTTCATTTTTAGGTTTTTAGGGTTTTATATCTTTAGGTTTTTAAGGTTTTCAAAGGGTTTTTTTGGTTTTTTTGGTTTTTATGTTTTTTATGGATGCTTAGGGCTTTTAAGAATTCTTTTGTTTTTAGGGATTTTAGGAATTTGAGGGTTTTTAGGGTTTTAGAGTTTTTAGGTTTTTAATATATTTATGTGTTTTTATGTTATTATGGCTTTATTAGGTATTTTTATGGTTTTTTAAGTTGTTATTATTTTTATGGATTTTTACAATTCTAATGGTTTTTATGGATTTTACAGGTTTTCAGGGATTTAAGGGTTTTTATAGTTTTTTGGTTTTTTGGGGGTTTTTTGGGTTTTTTAAAAAAAATTAGAAGTTTTTTAAAAAATTAAAGTATTTTGACATTTTTAAATTTTTAAAGGGTTTTTAGAATCTGTAGTGATTTTTAGTGTTTTATAGGATTTTAGGATTGTAAGTGTTTTTCAGTTTTAATGTTTTCTTAGGGATTTTCAACGTCTTTAAGGTTTTATTTTTTTGGATTTTAGGGATTCTTTAGTATTTTTATGGTTTTTTAGGGTTTTAATGAATTTTGTGAGGATATATGGTTTTTTCGGGATTTTAGGGTTTTTATTATTTTAAGTGTATTTTAGGATATTTAGGTTGTTTAATTGTTTTTTCATTCTAAAGGTTTTCTTAGTGGTTTTTAGGGGTTTATGGTTTTTTAAATTTTGATAAATTTGTGGTGATTCAAAAGATTTTTATGGTTACATAGGGGGATTGAGATTTTTTTAGGGTCTTATGGTTTTTTAGAATTTTTAACGTTTTTAGGTGTTTGGAGGGGTTTTAATATTTTATGGGGTTTTGGGGTTTTATGTTTTTTTTTTATTTTTTGGGGAGTTTATAGTTTTTATGGGTTTTTAGAGTCTCTTAAGGGTTTTTAATGTTGTAGAAATTTTTGATGTCTTTATGTGTTTTAAGTGTTTCTAGGTTTTTATGGTTTTCTTAGTGATTTTCAATTTTTTAGGATTTGTATGGTCTTATGAATTTTTTGGATTTTTTATATTTTGATGGATTTTTTGGGTTTTTGATATTTTAAGGATTGTAGGGTTTTTAGGTTTTTAGGGTTTTTAGAATTTTTAAGGTTTTCTAGGTTTTTTTTGGTTTTTTTGGGTTTTATAGCTCTCTTATGGGTTTTCAGGGTTTTTTAGGGTCATTGCATTTTGAGGGATATTTAGGGATTTTTTAGGATTTTTATGGTTTTTAATATTTTATGGTTTTTTTGAGGGTTTGAAGGTTTTTTAAGGTTTTAGGGATTTTTTTATTTTTTTTGGTGTTTAGAGTTTTTTCGAGTTTTTTTGGGGTTTTAAGGTTTTTAAAATCCTTTAAATTGTTTTAGGTGATTTAATGTTTTCTTGATTTTTAGTGGGGTTTGGTGTGTTTTATGTGTGTTTAGGATTTTTAAGGAGTTAGGGTGTTTTATATTTTTGGGGGGTATTTATGTGTTTTAGGGTCTTTATAATTTTTTTAGGGTTTTTAGTGTTTTTTAGGTTCTTAGGGGTTTTTTATATTTTTAGGTATTCTAGGATTTCTTAGAGGTTTTTTGGTGTTCTTAAAATTTTTGGGATTTTTGGTAATTTAGGATTTTTTTTTGTTTTTAGGGTATTATGGATTTTGAGGGTTTGGGGGGGGTTAGTTTTTTAGGTTTTAGCATTTATAAGGTTTTTTAGGGGTTTAAATTATTCTTAGGTTTTTAAAGTCTCGTTTGGGATTTTGGGTTTTAGGGTTTTTATGTTTTTCCGTATTTTTTAGTATTTTTATGTTTTTAGGGTTTTTATAGATTCTGAGGGGTTTAGGGTTTTTTCAGTTTTCAGTGTTTTTAATTTTTTTAGGGGTTTAAATTTATTTTACGTTTTTTGGTTTTCTTAGGGATTTTATTAATTTTTATGTTTTTAGGTATTTTAAGGATATTTTGGTATTTTTATGGTTTTCTAGGGAGCTTTGGTATTTTGGTTGGTTTTTAATGTTTTTTGGTTTTTAATGGTTTTTTTTATTTTTAGGGTTTTTTGAGTTTTTTAGGGATTTTAGGTGTTTTAGTGTTTTTTAATGTTTTTAGGGGATTAATGGGTTTTTAGAATTTTTAGTTATTCTATGGATTTTATGGGTTTTTAGGGTATTTAATTTTTTTTGGGGGTTTTATGGTTTTAGTGGGTTTTGGAATTTTTAGTGTTTTAATGTATTTAGGGATTTAAAATGTTTTTAGACTATTAAGGTTTTTAGAGGGTTTTTTTGAGTTTTTAGTGTTTTTACATTATTAGAGGCTTTTAAATATTTTTTGTTATTTTTATGGTTTTATAGGGTTCTTAGGGATTTTGAATGTTTTGGGGTTTTTAGACTTTTATGGATATTTTTTGTGTTTTTTAGGTTTTTGATTTTTTTTTTATTTTTTATGGTTTTAAAGGTTTTTATAGATTTTTAACATTTTTTGGGGTTTAATGGGGTTTTATATTTTTTAGTGGTTTTAGTGTTTTTATGGATTTTTTGGTTTTTTATGGTTTTAAGGGTTTTTATTAGATTTTGGGGTCTTAGGGTCTTAGTGTATTTTTAGGGTTTTTAATGTTTTTGGTTTTTATTGGTTTTAAGTGTTTTAAATATTTTAGTTTTTTAAGGTTTTCTTTGGTTTTATTACGGTTTTAAGGGTTTTAAGGGTTTTTTTGTGTATTTGGGATTTTTAAGTATTTTTCTGATTCTTATGGGTTTTTTTATTTTTTCGTATTTTGGGGGGGTTTAGTGTTTAATGGTTTCTAGAGTTTTTTAAAAAATTTAGGGAATTTAATTTTTTATGGTTTTTAGTGGTTTTAATTATTTTTATGGGTTTTTATGGTTTTCTATTGTTATTAGGGGTTTTAGGGTTTTCGTGGTTTTTAGGGTCTTTTATGTTATTTTAAGGTTTTTAACATTTTTTACGTTTTTTGGGGTTCTATGTGTTTTTATGTTTTTATATTTTTAAGAATTTTTAGGGGTTTTGACGGTTTTTATAGTTTTTTATGTTTTTAGGGATTTTTTGGGAGTTTTTTTTTAAAAATTTATGTTTTTAGGTATTGTGAAGGGTTAAAGGTTTTTATGGTTTTTTTTGTTTTTTAGGTTTTTAGAGGTTTTAAGTATTTTTATGGTTTTATAAGGTTTTTTAGGGATTTTTATGTTATTTGGGTTTTTAGAGATTTTTTAGGATTTTTATTGCTTTTAGTGGTTTTATGGATTTTGACGGTTTTTACGTTTTTTAGGTTTTTTTGGGTTTTTATGGTTTTTTTGTGTTTTGTTAGTTATTTAAGGATTTTAAAGTAATTTAGAATTTTTAATGTTAGTAGAGGATCAATTGGGATATAGAGTTTTAAGTGGTTTTATGGTTTTTATGCGTATTTATGGGTTTTTAAGGTTTTTGGTGTTTTTTATTATTTTTAGGGGTTTAGAGTTTTCATGTTCTTTTTAGAGGTTTAGGTTTTTAGTGTTTGTTAAGTTTAATTGGTATTTTACAAATTTTTATGTTTTTATATTTTTCTTAGGGTTCTTCAATGTTTACTAGGTTTCTAACATTATAGGGATCTTTAGGAATTTTTAGTATTTTTATGGGTTTTTATGGTTGTTGAGGATTCTGATCATTTTTAGGGTTTTTTAGAGTTTTTTAGGTTTATAATGTTTTTAGTTTTTTTAGGTAATTTAATAGTTTTTTTGTTTTTCGGTTTTCTTAGGGGTTTTAGGGGTTTTATATTTTTTAGGTTTTATAGGTTTATGGTGTTTAGTGGAATTAGGGTTTTAGTGTATTTTTAGTGTTTATAGGGTTTTTAGCATTTTTAAGAGTTTAGGGATTTAAATTGTTTTTATGGATTTAGAGTTTTCTTTGGTTTTTTAAGGGTTTTATGTTTTTAATGTTTTTATGTATTTTTTAGGGATTTATTAGGGTTTTTACTATTTTTTAGGAATTTAATGGGTTTTTAAAGTTTTTAGGGGTTTTAGGGTTTTTTAGGTTTTCTGAGAATTATTTATGTTTTTTAGTGGCTTTGCATGTTTTAGGTTTTTATGGTTTCCTTAAGGGTTTTCATGTTTTTAGAGTATTTATAATTTCATGGATTTTTATGGTTTTTTGTTGATTTTTATGGTTATTTGTTGATTTTTATGGTTTTTATGAATTTTCAGTATTTTGAATATTTTCAGGGCTTTAAGGTTTTTATGTTTTTTTTGGTTTTAATGGTTTCTTGTGTTTTTTTAGTATTTTTTGTATTTTTTAGATTTTTTTAACATTTTATGGATTTAATGGGTTTTTAGGGTTTTAGTGTTTTTTATGGTGTTTATGGATATTTCATGTTTTTTATGGTTAACTTTGAGTTGTTCACGATTATTAGGGTTTTTTTACATTTTAGGGACATTTATGTATTTTTTTGGATTTTTATGGTTTTTCGATATTTTAAGGTTTTTTTGGGATTTTGGGGTGTTCGAAAATTTTAAGCATTTTTGGCATTTTTTAGGGTTTTAGGGGTTTGAAGGGTTTTTAGGACTTTATGGTTTTCTTTGGGTTTTTTAGGGTTTTAATGTTTTTTTTTTGTTTTTAGGGATTTTAGAGATTCTTAAGGTTTTTTATGGTTGTTTAGTGTCTTTAGGGATCTTATGGGTTGTTATTGTAGGGTTTTTATAGTTTTTGGGTTTTTTGGGATTTCATTTTATTTTTCGAGTTTTTATGGTTTTAATGATTTTTTTGAGTTTATGAACTATTTTTTGGATTATAAAGGGTTTTTTTTAGTTTTTAGTGTTTTTAGTGTTTTTTGGGGTTTCAATTTTTTTCATAGTTTTAGGGTTTTTTTGTTTTTAGGGGTTTTAAATTCTTTTTATGGGTTTTTAAGTTCTTTATCATTTTTTGGGGTTTTAAAAGATTGAAGTGTTTTTAGATTTTTAAGGGTTTCTTAGGGTTTTTAGGGGTTTTAAGGTTTTTTATGTTTAGTTTTTTTAGATTTTTATGGTCATTTATGTTTGTTAAATATTTTGAGGTTTTTTAGATATTATAGGGTTTTGGGTTCTTCGGTATTTTTTAGATTTTTGGGTGTTTTAAGGGTTTTTTGGGTTTTGGGGTTTCCTTAGGGTTTTTCAGTGTTTTAGGGTTTTTAATTTTTGGGTATTTTTTGGGATTTTTTTTGAAAATATGGTCTTTACGGTTTCTAGAGATTTTTGAGTGTTTTTAGGGTTTTTAGTGTTTTTAGGCTTTTAAGGTTTTTTTAAATTTTTTAGTATTTTTTAATTTTTAGGGTTTTAAGGGTTTCTAGAATTTTTTAACATTTTTAGGGGTTTTAGGGGTTTATAGTTTTTAATGGTTATTTTATTAATTTATGGGATTTCTGATTTTAAGGATTATATAAGTTTTATATTTTTTAGGATTTTTAAAGTTCTTTAAGGCCTTTTATGGTATTTAGGGGTTTTAGAATTTTTTAGTGTTGTTAGGGGTTTACATCTTTTTCGGTCTTTAATTTTTCATAGGGTTTGCTATGTTTTTAATGTTTTTTTACATTTTAGCTGTTTTGATGGATTTATATGTGTTTTTATGGGGTTTTAGGGTTTTTAGGGATTTTGAGGGTTTTGGGGGTTTTAGGGTTTTTATTATTTTTATGGATTTTAGCATTTTTCATGTTTTAGGGGTTTAAAGAATTTTTATGTTTTAAAGTTTTCTAATTTTTTTCAATGATTTTAGGGGTTTTTTTATTTTAAGGGATTTTTGATATATTTTCTATTTTTAGGGATTTGAAGGATTTTGGGTGGTTTGCGGGGTTTTTAGGTGATTTTTTATTTTTTTATTTTTATGGTTTTTAAGAGTTTTGGGGTTTTAAGTGTTTCTAGATTTTTTAAATGTTTTTAGGACTTTAAAGGGTTTGTTTTTTGAGTTCTTAGTGTTTTTTAGTGTTTTATGGGGTTTATGATTTTTTATGTTTTTTAATGGTTTTATGGTTTTTAGGGGTTTCAAGGTTATTAGGGTCTTTTAGGGTATTTAACATTTTGTAGTTTTTTAAGGGTTTTATGTATTTTATCTATTTTTTAATGTTTTCTTAGTGGTTTTCAAATTTTTATGTTGGTTTTAGGTTTTTAGGGAATTTTAGGTATTTTTATAGATTTTAGGGTTTTGTGGGATTTTAAGGTATTTTTTTGGTTTTTAATGCTTTTTAGGGATATAGGTTTTCTGGGGATTTGGAGGTTTTTTTGAGTTTTTGAGGATTTTTAAATGTTCTTTAGATCTTTCTTAGATTATTAGAGGTTTAAATGTGTTTTATTGTTTTTATTAGTATTTAGGGATTATCTTGTTTTCGTAATTTTAATGTTTTTATGGGTTTTGTTTTTTTAAGGGTCTTTAGGGTTTTTAATTTTCTTGAGGGTTTTTATGGTTTTTTGGTGTTTTTTTAGATTTTTAGGAGTTTCATATGTTTTTAGTATTTTAAGGTTTTCTCATTGTTTTAGTGTTTTTTAGGTTTTTAGCGATTTTTAGGGATTTTAAAATTTTTATGTTATTTATGGGTTTTGGGATTTGGAGGGTTTTTTGGGTTTTTAAGGGGTTTATGATTTTTATGGTTTTAGTGTTTTTTTTGGGTTTTATATTTTTTTATAGTTATTTTTACATTTATAGGGGTTTAAAGGTTTTCTATAATATTTAGTAGGTTTTATACTTTTATTTTGTTTTTAGGGGCTTTTATGGTTTTAGGAGGTTTTGGGTCACTAGGGTATTTTTTAGGTATTTAGAATTTTTAGGTTTTTAGGGGTTTTAAGTGTATTTATGTTTTTAAGGTTTTCTCAAGGCATTTTAGTGCACTAGGGGTTTTTACATTTATAGGGATTTTTGGGTATTCTTTATTATTTTTATGGTTTTTAGGGGTTTAATGGATTTCGAAAAAATGGGGTTTTTAGGTTTTTTAGGGTTTTTTGGTTTTTTTACAGTTTTTTAGGGGTTTTAGGTTTTTTCTAGTTTTTTAGGGTTTTAATCATCTTTTGGGTTTTAGGGGTTTTAAGTGTTATTGGGTGTTCATGATTTTCTTAGGGGATTTTAGGGTTTTTAGGGTATTTTACATTTTAGGGATTTTTTAGGTTTCTTATGGTATTTTAGGGGTTTTTTTGGATGTTAGGGTTTTAGGTTTTTCGGGGGTTTTTGGGTTTTTAGTGTTTTTCATGTTTTTAGGGGTTTTAAGGGTTTTAGAGTCTTTTAATGTTTTATAGGTTTAAATAGATTTTATATTTTTTAGGTGTTTTTAGGGTTTTTATGTGGTTTTGTGGTTTTTAAAATAATTAATGGTTTTTATGGTTTTTATAGGGTTTTATAGTTGTTATGTGTTTTTAGGGTTTTTATGGGATGTTTACATTTTTTATTTTTTAGTGGTTTTAAGTGTGTTTAGGTTTTTAATGTTTTCATTGGTTTTTTCTTGGTTTTTATGGGGTTTAATGTTTTTTTGGATTTTTAGGGATTTTTTGTATTTTTATGGTTTTTGGGTTTTTGGTATAATGTGGGTTTTTTTTTGTGTTTTTATGTTTTTTTAGGTTTTTAGGTATTTTGAGTTCATAGATTTTTTTGGGTTTTTTGTCTTTTTATGTTTTTACCGGTTTAAAGGGTTTTTTTGTTTTTTTAATGGGTTTTTATGGTTTTTATGGTTTTTATGGGATGTTTACATTTTTTATTTTTTAGTGGTTTTAAGTGTGTTTAGGTTTTTAATGTTTTCATTGGTTTTTTCTTGGTTTTTATGGGGTTTAATGTTTTTTTGGATTTTTAGGGATTTTTTGTATTTTTATGGTTTTTGGGTTTTTTGGTATAATGTGGGTTTTAATATTTTTATGTTTTCAGGTGTGTAAACTATTTTTGGATAATAAGTTTTTCATCAGGGGTTTTCAGGGTTTTTATGGTGTTTATATTTTTTTTTGATTTTTTTATAATTTTTTAGGATTTTTATGGTTTAGGGTTTTTAAGGTTTTAAGTATTTTTAGGGTCGTTAGCTTATTTTAGGTTTTTTATGGGGTTAAATTGTTTTTAGGTTTTTATCGTTTTCTAGGGGTTTTTTTGGGTCATTTGGTTTTTTTTATGTTATTTATATTTGTATGGATTTTTTTAGAATTTTTATGGTTTTTTGGGATTTAAGGGGTTTTTAGTGTTTTTAGGGTTTTTTGTGTTTTTGCTGTTTTTACTGTTTTTAGAGTATTTGTCAAGTTTTTGGGTTTTTAGGGGGTTTTTTAGGGTTTTAAAGGTTTTTTTATTTTTTTATCATTTTTATGGGTTTAGAGGGTTTTCATATTTTTTAGTGGTTTTAGGTTTACTTAGGTTTTACGGGATTTTATGTTTCTTATATTTTTTTATGTTTTTAGGGTTTTTACTGTGATTTAGGGTTTTTAGGGTTTTTAGTGTTTTAGGTTTTCTATTTTTTAAGTGTTTTTAGTTTTTTATGGTTTTCTTATTTTTTCTGGGTTTTTTTAGGTTTTTAGGGATTTTTAGGGATTTTAAGGATTTTTATGATTTTTGTGGTTTTTAGGGAAGTTAAGGGGTTTTTTGCCGATTTTTTAGTTTTTAGGGGCTTTTAGGGTTTTTAAAATTATTTAGGTTTTCTAGGGGATTTAAGTTAGTTTATGTTTTTAAGGTTTTCTTAAGTGTTTTCAAGGGTTTAATAGTTTTTAATCTTTTAGAGAGTTTTATTTTTTTTATGAATTTTATTATTTTTTGGTATGTTAGTTATTTTGAGGGATTTTAGGGGATTCTTTTTATGTATTTTTTGGTTTTTAGGTACTTTATGGATTTTTCGTGTTTTTAATGTTTTTTAGATTTTTTAAAAGAATTTAGGGTTTTATGAAATTTTTATATTTATTAGTGGTTTTTTAGGTTTTTCTGGGTTTTTATGTTTTTAAAGTTTTTATGGGTTTTTATTATTTTTACTGGGTTTTTGGGTTTTAAGGTATTCTTATGGTTTTCTAGGGTTTTTAGCCTTTTGGGATATTTAAGGATTTTTTTGTTTATAAAGGTATTTATGGGTTTCATTTAGTTTTTTTTGAGGTTTTTAGGGTTTTTAATATTTTTAAGAATATTTAGGGCTTTTATAGGATTTTTATGTTTTTTATGATTTTTAGGGATTTTGAATGATTTAGGGGAGATTAGAGTTTTTGGGTTTTTAACATTTTTTTTTGTTTTCTTATAGGTTTTAAGTGTTTTTAGTTTTTTAAGGTTTCCATAGGGTATTTCTAGGTTTTAGAGATTCTTATGTATTTAGGAATATTTATGGGTTTTTACGGGTTTTAAGGTTTTTATGGTATTTTATGGGTTTTAGTGAATTTTTGGGTTTTTAGTGTTTTTATGGTATTATGGTTTAATGGTTTTTATGTTTTTTGTGTGTTTTCATTGCCTTTTTTGATTATTTTAGGTTTTTTAATGATTTTAAGAGTTTTCAAGGATTTTAGGGGTTTGAAGGGCATTATAATGTTTTGTGGTTTTATGGGTTTTATGGGTTTTTCGATTTTTATGGGTTTTTAGGGGGAGTTTATTGTTTTTAGGAGTGTTTAAGGGGATTTTGGGACTCTTAGAGTTTTTTGGAATTTTTATATTTTTCATGTTTATTAAGGGTTTTATGTGTTTTATGATTTTTGAGTTTATCTTATGTTTTTTAGGTATT
This sequence comes from Viscum album, assembly GCA_963277665.1. Classification (NCBI taxonomy): domain Eukaryota; kingdom Viridiplantae; phylum Streptophyta; class Magnoliopsida; order Santalales; family Viscaceae; genus Viscum; species Viscum album. The sequence goes on along the minus strand of OY728157.1, from coordinate 230,021,819 downwards.
ATAGGGGTTTTTTACATTTTAAGGGATTTTTTGGTATTTTTATGGATTTTTTATGGGTTTTTAGGGTTTTTAGGGTTTTATGGTTTTTAGGGTTATTAGTGTTTTCATGTCTTTTGGGGTTTTAAGTGTTTTAGTGATTTAGGTTTTTCTTAGGAATTTTTAGGGTTTAAGGGTTTTTTACATTTTTAGGGATTTTTAGGGATTTTTTAGTATATTTACGGTTTTACAGATTTTGAGTGATTTCCGATTTTCTTAGGGTTTTAGGGATTTTATTGTTTGGTTTAGGGTTTTTTTATTATTTTAATGTTTTAAAGGTTTTTTAGAGTTTTTTTTAAAAAAAAAATATGAGTTTAGAATGTATTAAATGTTTTTAGTGGTTTTTAGGAAATTTATGTGGTTTTATGGTTTTTTATGTGTTTTAGGGTTTTTGTGGTTTTTAGGGGGTTTTATGTTTTTTGGGGTCATTTAGGTAAATTAGGGTTTTTGGCATTTTTCTATTTTTTAGGGGTTTCATGTGTTTTATGGGTTTTAAGGTTATCTTAATTTTTTTTTGGGTTTTTATGGTTTTTTATATTTTTAGGGATTCTTAGGGATTTTTTTATAATTTTTATGGATTTTAATAATTTTAGGGATTTTTTGGATTTTAGGGTTTTTAAAGATTTTATGTTATTAAGGTTTTTTAGTTCTTAATTTTTTTTTGTGTTTTTTGGATTTTTATGTTTTTATAGTTTTTAATGTATTTCTCTTTTTAAAGGCATTTTACAGCTCTTAGAGGTTTTTTATGTTTATATGGGTTCTATAGGTTTTCCAAGTATCTAGGGGGTTTTATTTTTTACTGGTTTTTAAGGTTTTAGGTTATTTTTAATATTTTTAAGGTTTTATGGATTTTCATGTTTTTATGGCTTTTAACTGTTTTTTAATTTTTATGGATTTCTTAGGGGTTTTCAAGGTTTTGGGTTGTTTTACATTTATAGGGATTTTATGTCTTCTTAAGGATCTTTTGGGGTTTTAGGGCATTTATGTATTTTGATTATTTTTATATTTTTTATAGTTTTAGGGGTTTGTAGTTTTTTTTTGGGGGGGGGTTACAGTTTTTTGTGTTTTTTAGGGTTTTCTGGGTTTTAGAGCTTTTTAATGATTTATTTGTTAAAAGGGTTTTTACTATTTCAATTGGGATTTTATGGTATTATGGGTTTATAAATGTTTTTTGGTTTTATGTTTCTAGGGTATTTAGGGATTTTAGGTTTTTGGGGTTTTTAGGGATTTTAATTTTTTACGGGTTTTAATTATTTTTAAGTTTTTAAGGTTTTATTTGGGTTTTTTAGGTTTTTACAGTTTTTTATGTTTTATGGTAGTTTTAGGGATTTTTATAGTTTTTATTGGTTTGTATGGTTTTAATGGATTTTTGGGGTTTTAGTGTTTTTTAGGGTTTTTAGGTTTTTTAGCATTTTTTAAAATTTTTAAAGGATATAAGTTCTTTTTGGTTTTTATGTTTTTCATTTTATTTTATAATATTTTACTTTTTTTTACATTTTAATGTATTTTTAGGGTTTTTAGGATATTTTTTAGGGTTTTATGGGATTTTAAGGGTTTGAGGGTTTTTAAGATTTTTTGGGTTTTATGGTTTTTGGTGGGTTTAGGGGTTTTTTTAGTATCTTGTTTTTCTTTTGTTTTTAGAGTTTTATAATGTTTTTAGGGGTTTTAAAAGAATTTATGAGTATTATTTTTTTATGGATTTTAGGGGTTTTAAATTTTCTAGGGGGTTTTATGGATTTTAGGGGGTTTTAGGGTTTTTTGGATTTTTATAGTTTTTTATGTTTTTAGGGTTTTTATATACTTTAAGGTTTTTAACATTTTCTTAGGGTTTTCAAAATTCTAGGATTTTTACGTTTTTATAGATTTTTTAGGATTTAAATAGTATTTGATGTTTTAGGGATTTTAATGTGTTTTAGGGTTTTTAGGGTTTTTCATGGATTTTAGTGTTTTTTATGTTTTTCATTGGTTTTAAGTGTTTTTGGATTTTTAAGGGATTCTTAGGGGTTTTTTTATTTTTTAGTGGGTTTTATGTTTTTTGGTATTTTTTATGGATTGTTTTTTGGATTTCTGTTGTTTTTATTGTTTTTATGGATTTTGACATTTTTAAGAATATTTTGGGCTTTTATGGATTTTATGGTTTTGGGGGGTTTTTTATTTTTAGCGGTTTTGAGGTCTTTTAGATTTATTTAAACATTTTCTGGTGTTTAAATGGTTTTGAGTGGATTTAAGGGTTTTTATGGGCATTTATGTATTTTATTGTTTTTAGGGGTCTTGTGGTTTTTAGGGATTTTATGGTTTTTAGGGTTATTTTAGGGGTTTTAGGGTCTGGCGTTTTTTAAGTTTTTAGTTCTTTTATTTTTTTTTTCTTATTTTTATATTATTTAAAGATTTTTTAGGTTGTTTTATGTTTTTTTGTATTTCTAAGGATTTTTTGGGTTTTTATGGGATTTTAGGGATTTTAGGGTTTTATGGGTTTTAAGGTTTTTAATGGTTTTTTATTGTCTTCACAATTATTTATGTTTTAGTGGTTTTAAGTGTTTTTATGTTTTTATTATTTTCTTTGGTGTTTTCATGGCTTTTATGTGGTACTTGTATGAATTTATTAGTACTATTATAATTTTTGTGGTTTATAAGTATTTTAATGGTTTTTAGGGTTTTGTTTGAGTATTTATGGTTTTTATGGTTTTATGGGCTTTAGGTTTTTTTAATTTTTTTGAGTTTTTTATAGTTTTTAGGGGTTTTTAAATTTTTTTATCATTTTTTGGTTTTAAAGGTTTTTTATTGTTTTTAGTGGTAATTTAGGTTTTTATTTTGTTTTAGGGTTTTTATGTTTTTTTTGGGTTTTTATGATTTTAGATTTTTTATTGTCTTTTATGGTTTTTATGTACTTTTAGTTTTTCAGAGCTTTTTTGTTTTTAGGGGTTTAAAGTGCTTTTAGGTTTTAATGTTTTTTATAGGGTCTTAGGTATTTTTTGGGTTTCATGTTTTTATATATTTTATGACTTTTAAACATTTTTATGGGATTTTGAATTTTTAAGGATTTTTCGGTATTTAGGGGTTTTTTGGGATTTTTTGTTTTAGGGACATTTTTTAGTTTTTAGTGTTTCTAAAGATATAAGGATCTAAAGGGCTTTTAGTGTTTTAATGGTATTTATGGTTTTTAGATTTTTTAGGGTTTTCAAATTCATTTTAGCGGTTTTAGGGTTTTTTGTGTTTGGTTAGGTTTTTAGGGGGTGTAAGTGTTTTTAAATTTTTGTGGTTTTCATAGGGTTTCTCAGAATTGTTAGGGATTTTTTATTTTTAATGGAATTTTTTTATTTTTTAATATTTTTATGGTTTGTAGTGGTTTTAGGTATTTTCATGGGTTTTGGGGGTTTTGGGGGGTTTTGGGGCTTTTAGTGTTTTTTAGGTTTTTAGGGGTTTAATGTTTTTTTGTTTTTAAGGTTTTATTAGGGTTTTTTGGGATTTTTTGGGTTTTTACATTTTTAGTTTTTTTGGGAATTTTTAGGTTTTAATGGGTTTTAGGTTTTTAAAGTATTTTGATGGTTTTAGTTTTTTTTATTTTTTGGGATTTTTAAGCATTTTTGGAATTTTTAAGGTTTTAATGGTTTTTAGAGTCAATAAACATTTTTATATGTATTAAGGGTTTTTACAGTTTTTAGTGGTTTGGTGGGTTTTATGGGGATTTTGGGTTTTTATGGTTTTCAGTGGGTGTTATGGTTTTTAAGAAATTTAGGGTTTTGGGTCTTTGGGATTTTTTTGGATTTTTATCATTTTTTAGTTTTTATGGGTTTAAAGTGTATTTATATTTTTATATTTTTATTTGGTTGTTTCAAGGTTTTTATAGTTTTTTACATTTTTAGGGAATTTAATGGAATTTTTTGTTTTTATGCTTTGTTATGGTTTTAAAGTATTTTTAGGGTTGTTTGGGTGTTTTAGGTTTGAAGAGTTTTCTAGGTTTATTAGGGGTTTTAAATGTTTATTGGTTTTTATAGTTTTCTTAGGGTTTTCAGTGTTTAAGGATTTTTTATATTTTTAGATATTTTTAGGGACTTATAGTATTTTTATTAATTTCCTATGGTTTTATAGATTTTGAGTATTTTTATGGTTTTGATGGTATTTTCGTTTTTATGGTATTATTTGAGTTTTTTTGGGTTTCTAAGAGTTTCTATATTTTTTTAATATTTTTATTATTTTAAAGGGTTTTTTGAGTTTCAATGGATTTTTTGGGATTTTATTCGGTTTAGGGTTTTTAATATTTTCATTTATTTTTTTATTTTTTTTGGGTATATGGTATTTAGGTTCTTTTATGGTTTTTACAGATTTTTATGGTTTTCTTGGGATTTTTAGTGTTTTTTGGTTTTTAAGGTCTTCTTAAGGTTAATTAGGGGTTTGGGGGTGTTTTACATTTCTTGTGGTGTTTATAGATTTTATTTTGGAATTTTGTGGTTCTTTATGGTTTTTATATAAATCTAGGGTTTTTGCATTTTTTCTGGGTTTTAATGTTTTTATAGTTTTTAGTGTTTTAATGGTTTTTATGGGTTTAAAGTATTTTTAGGTTTTTAATATTTTCTTATGGGTTTTCAGGGTCTTAAGGGTTTTTTATTTTTTTTTATATTTTTAAAAATATTTTATAATTTTTATAGTTTTTATGGTTTTTAAGGATTTTGACGGTTTTTAGGGTTTTAGGGTTTATATTGTTTTTAGGGGTTTTAGGGTTTTTTAGAATTTTTTAAGGTTTTTCTGGTTTTTAATAGTTTTTAAAATTTTTAGGGGATTAAATGGATTTGGGAATTTTAATTGTTTTTTATGGTTTTTATGGTTTTAGGGTTTTTGAGGTTTTTAATTTTTTATTTGATTTTAGGGTTATTTAGGGGTGTTAGCATTTTTTAGGTTTTTAGGGGTTTTAAGTGTTTTCTATTTTTTAAGGGTTTCTTAATATTTTTCAAGCTTGTAAGGGTTTTTCATTTGTTTTTTGATTTTTGCGTAATTTTTAGTATTTTTATGTTTTTTTGGGTTCTTAGGGGTTTTGAGGGTTTTTAAAACATTTAGGTAATTTTGGGTGTTAAGTGTTTTTTAGGTTTTTAGGGGTTTTAAGTGTTTTAGTATTTAAAATTTTCTTTAGGTTTGTTCTATAATTTAAAGGTTTCCTATGATTTTTTGAATATTAGAGGTTTTTTAGTATTATTTTGTTTTTAATGTTTTTAGGGAAATTGAGGTGTTTTAGGGGTTTTAGGGTTTTTTTGGGTTCTTATGTTTTTTGAGTTATTTAGTTTTTTTATTTTTTATAATTTTTTTGGTTTTTTATGGGTTTAAAGGTTTTTTAGTGTTTTTAATGGTTTTTAGATGTTTTTTGGGTCTTTAAGGGTTATAAAGGATTTAATGGGTTTTTTAGTTTTTTGGACATTTTAGGGTTTGGAGGGTCATTTAGGGTTTTAGAATATTTTGGATTTTTATGGTTTTATTTGTGTTTAAGTTTTTGTGGTTCTCTTAGTGGTTTTTAGATTTTTTTAAATTTGTTGGGTATTTAGGGGTTTTTAGGAATTTTGTGGTTTTTTAAATGATTTTGAAGGTGTTTATGGTTTTCAGGGTTTTAGGGTTTTTAGTTCTCTCTTAAGTTGTCTAATTATTTTATTTGTTTTTTATTTTTTATGTTTTTCTTTGGGTTTTTATAGTTTTTTATGTTTATTGAGTTTTTAGGGATTTTTAGGGAGTTTTATGATATTTTATAGTTTTTAGGGTTTTAGGGATTTAAAGGGTTTTTAGGATTTTTAAGGTTTTTTGGTTTTTTTGGATTTTAGCTTATTTTGATTTTTAGGGTTTTTATTATTTTTTCTATTACTAATGTTTTTAGTTGTTTAAAGTAATTTTATAGTTTTTTATGGTTTTGATGGATTTTTAGGGTTTTTAATGTTTTTATGGGGTTTTATGATTTTGAAGAGGCTTTAGGGTTTTTAGGGACATTTAAGGGTTTTTAGTGTTTCTATAATTTTTATGGGTGTTAAGTGATTTTAAGTTATATGGTTTTTTTATTTTATTTACTGTTTTTTTAATATTTACATTTTTATGGATTTTATTGATTTTATAGGATTTTTTATATTTTTAGGTTATTTAGAGATTTTGGAGGAATTTAGGGTTTTTTGGGTCTGTAAGATTTTTAGGATTTTTTGTTTTTATAGGTTTTTAGGGGTTTTATGTGTTTTTACGATTTTAAATTTTTCTTAGGGATATATTAGGTTATTATGATTTTTTACATTTTTTCATAATTTTTAGGGTTTTTTATGATTTTAATTATTGTTAGGTTATTAGCGATTTTGGGTGGTTTTACGGTTTTTAGTCTTTTCACCATTTTTTGGTTTTTAGGGTTTTTATGTGTTTTTAAATGTTTACAGTTTTCTTAGGTATTTTTTGGGTTTTTATGTTTTTATGTTTTTATATCTCTTTTTGGGATTTGAGATTTTTTATTAATTTTTATGGTTTTCAGGGTTTTTGACGGTTCTTACGGTTTTTAGGGTTTTTTTAAAAAAAATTAGGGTTTTTATGTTTTTATAGTTTTCTATGATTTTTAAGCGTTTAGATGTTTTTTATAGTTTTTTTGGTATTTTATGGATTTTAGGGTTTTAAAGGGTTTAAAAAGTTTTTATGGTATTTATGAGGTTTTAGGGGTTTAGGGCCTTTTAGGGTTTTTGGCATGTTTAACATTTCATTGATATTTTAAGTGTTTTTAGGTAATTATGGTTTTCTTAGGGGTGTTTTTGGTTTCTAGGTTTTTTTACATTTTTATGAATTTTTTGAATTTTTTTATTATTTTTATGTTTTTTAGGGATTTTGAATGTTTTTTAGTTTTTTAAGGTTTTCTACGTTTTAATGTTTTTTAGGGGTTTTATGTGTTTTTATTATTTTTAGGTTTTCTTATGGTTTTTCAATGTAATTGTGGTTTCTGAAATTTCTAGGTATTTTTAGGTATTTTTTAGGACTTTTAGGGTTTTTATGGTTTTAGGGAATTTGATGGTTTTATGGTTTTTAGGGGTTTTATGGATTTTTGATTTAGGGATTTTTTGAATTTTTTAGGGTTTTAAGGGGTTTAGTGTTTTTAACGTTATTAGGGGTTTAAAAGGATTTTATAATTTTTAGTTTTTTTTAGGTTTTTATGGGGTTTTAGGGTTTTTAAGGTTTTTAAGGGTTAATATGTTTTTACAAGATTTTAAAATTTTTATGGTCCTTTTAGGGTTTTTTGTGTTTTTGGGGTTTTAGGGATTTTAGAGTTTTCAGAATTTTTAGGTTTCGTAGGGGTTTAAATTTTTTTTCTTCTTTTAAAGCTTTTAGGTTTTATAGGATTTCTAAATTTTTTGGGATTTTATGGTTTTTAGGGTTTTTAGGAATTTCGAGGGTTTTTAGCCTTATTTAGGTTTTTACAGTTTTTTTTATGGGTTTTAATGGATTTTTAAGTTTTTTATGATTTGTTTGGGTATTTACGAGATTTCAGGGTTTTAAGGGGTTTATAGGTTTTTTCAGGTTTTATGGGTTTTTGGGGTTTTAGGGTTTTTTGGCATTTTTTAGGGTTTTAAGGTTTTTTAGAATTTTTTACATTTTTATGGGTTTAAAGGTTTTTTGGAGCCATTACGGGTTTTAGGGTTTTTAAATTTTTTTAGGGGTTTATGTTTTTTAGAGGATTTTCGATTTTTTAGGTTCTTCATATGGATTTTTAGGGTTTTATCATTTTAGTTGTTTTAGGTGTTTATAGTTTTTATGTTTTTCGTTGAGTTTTCATGGATTTTAGTGGTATTTTAATTTTTAAATGTTTTATAATTTTTATAATTTTTATTGTTTTTTGGTATTTTGAGTGTTTTAAAGAGTTCTTTAGGGTTTTTATTGTTTTTTAGGTTTTTAGTATTTTTAGGGGTTTTAAATTCTTTTAGGTTTTTAATTTTCTTAAGAGTGTTTTAGGGTCTTTATGGTTTGTTAGGTTCTTTGGAATTTTTTGTGCTTTTTTAGGATTTTATGGTTTTTATGGTTTTTATTGATTTTGTGGATTTTATGGGTTCTTGTGGGTTTTTTGGGTTTTAGATTTTTTGATATTTTAACGGTTTTAAAGGGTTTTTAGAGTTTTTTTAAAAAAATAGTGGTTTAACAGTTTTTAGTGTTTTTAGTGTTTTAGGTTTTTATCGATTATTATGAATTTTTATGTTTTTTATGGGTTTTAGGGTTCTTATGAGGTTTTAGGGTTTTAGGGTCTTTTGGGGTTTTCACAGTTTTTAGGTTTTTTAAATGTTTTAGGGGTTTTATGTTTTTTTTGGTTTATAAGGTTTTCTTAGGGGTTTTCAGTGTTTTTAGGTTTTTTTAGTATTTTTAGAGATTTTTAGGGATATTTTAGTATTTTTAAAGTTTATATAGTATTTAGGGATTTTGATGGTTTTGCGGGTTTTATGGTAATTTAGGGTTTTTAACATTTTTTATATTTCTTATAGTATTTATGTGTTTTTGGAATTTTAAGTGTAGAGACTCGAGTTTTTAGGATTTTAAAATTTGAGTAGAAATTTTAATATTTTTTAATCGGTCATCATTTCGTGTAAAATGGTCATTTATCTGTAGCAGATGACCTCGTATAATTTTTTTGATCACTATATTGGTTCTAGAATAGGGTGGTTACCCAAGTATTAGAGTTTGGTAGAATTGAAAGATGTTAGAATTTTAAAAGATTATTTAGTATGTATTTAATTAAATATTAAATTATTCGTGTAGTTTCAGGTTGTGATATCTTTTTAACGGAGCATTGGATTGTGATTATAACTCTGTGGTTGACTCCGAAATAAGGGGTTTTTTTCTAAGAGTCGTATAAAATCACTTCGGGGTCTGGGACGCGGAACTGATATTAAATGGTTGATTAATTAATTATTTAATTAAATTAAATTATTAAAAGTATTCCCTCCCACCATTTAGGGTCCAACGCATGAATGGTAATGGGGATAGGGTTCCCCCTCGTGTGATTCTTTCTACGAGAGGATGATGAGGGGAGATTCCACTGAACTTCATTACTGGTATATATCGGGACCGGATCGAGGTGTCGCAGCTTCTTGGAATGGATTTGTACCCGAAACTTCTATGTTTATGTGAAGAGGTTAGATGATTTTCAGTTTCATTTCTTGATCCCTATATATTTTTTTTATGTTTTAAAGACATAATATGACTACAAAAGACGTCATGGGGTCAATATGTGTTTATTTTGGGGGGAAACAGGGGTTGTTAAAGGTTTCGAAGGGTTTCCCGTTTGGACAACCCAACTACACGACATGTGGTTATATGAACACATGTCATGTGTTCTTCCAATTTTGGGCATTTCAAAAGGATGCATCATTTACTTCAAGTACACATCATGTAGTAGTACATGTACTTGTGTTTGGCCTTGTGAAAAAGAACACGAGAAGATAATTTTTGGAAAGTACATGTTGTGTACTTTGGGTACACATTGTTTGGTAATACAAAGGGAAACCCCATGTTTCTCTGACCATGTAAAATTACATGGATAGGTGGAGTGTTGACAGTGCATGTCATGTACTCTAAAGTAAATGCCCTTTACTTTTTCTAGCTTGGATGTTTTGGGTGTTTTGTACCTGTGAGGCTTAATTAGTATTGTGAGTAGTCCATTATGAGTGTTTTTCAACATAGATCTCAATGGTGAAATCCTTTTAACATATAGAGGTCGTTTGGATGGTGTTTTCAAAAAATTCAGTTTCGAAAGAGGATTTTCCTAATGTTTGGATTTAGAATCCTCTAGTGGGATGGGTTGTGACATGGGAGACCGAGGTAAGGGTTGCGATCTCAGTGTTTGGTCTAGCCTATGTGTTCCATGGTGTTTTTATTCAGTTTTCATTGATGAATCCTTGTAGCTAGGATATGATCAGTATCTCTGTGGATATCTATGTTTGTCCTTGTAAATCAGGACTAGTTTCATGTGGTTAGGGCAGTTGAGGCTTAGATCTTATGATTTAGTATCAGGGTGGGTGGAGAATTTTGGATCTATTGAAATCATAGTATGGTGGTTATTCCTGGGTACTATTATGGTGTTAATTTGAGTATGAGGGACTCTTGTGGATTCCCATATTGGGTTTGTGTTTGGTTAGGTGATCTTTGAATGCTATGGTCAGAATTTAAGGATTCCACATTTCATGGGTTTTCTTTTTTATTTATTTTTTGGAATGTTATTGATAATGGATTAGTCGAAGGACACTGATGAACAGTTGAGGATGTTTCTTATGATAGGGAATAGCCCGAGAGCTTATTTTTTTCCAATAATTGTGAGGGGGTGCCTCTATTTAAGTGTTAGTTTTGATGATCCAAGGTGGGATGCATCTATTTTTGTGTAGTCCCAGAGGACCAGTTATGGTCCAGATTGATTGTAAGACCCTGAATAGGTGTGTGTGCCTTATTTGTTTGGTTATGGGTGTTCCCTTTGGATGTGGGTTGAGATATGATATGTTTGGGCCAATATATTAATGGCTAAGATGGATGTATAGCCATCCCTTATTATGTTTATGTTGATGAGGTCGAGACTTTGATTATTCCAATGGGGAGGGTTTTATATGGTTGTGTTTCCATGTTTCAAAACCCGTTTTCTGGGTAAGGGATATGATGAATGATAGATTTAGATAGATGATCCATAATTATGGTTCTGGATATTTGTGATTGAGATTGTTGGATTGAGGGTTCGTATCTGTACTAATATTTGTCTATGTTTTTTTGATAGGTTGAGTCTCCAGTAATATGTAGTAATCTATATGGTTTAGGTTCCATAATAATTCTTTAGGAACCACTGATTTTTTGTATAGATTTATTGGTATGGTCATACATTACATGATGAATCCCGGTTGGATTCATGGATGGTTTCTATGAATTTTTCAACCTATGACTAGTGGTTTTGGGATGTTGGACTATTTCTCCACTCACAGGTGCACCATGGTTTTTGGGGGAAGGAAGGATGATCTAGAACCCAATAGTATGGACATGGAGTTCCATATCGACATTGGGATAGTTGGAAATAGAGTTCTAAGTCCTAGTTGGATTCATGGACTGATGCTTTGTGTTTTCTGACTTGTGACATAGTGGTTGCGATGGTTGGATAGAGAGTTCCAAATCTCAGTTGGAAACTTGGATTGAGGATTTTTGTGTGTCGATAAGTAAACATTTTGACTTATGATTGGGATGGTCGGATATGGTGTTCTGAATCCTAGTTTGATACTTAGACTGATGCTCCAGACATGTTTGACATGATATGTGGCTTAGGGGTTGAATTGATTCTCCATGCACTATTGTTTATGATCCAATATATGGGTTTCAGACTGATGGTTGGTGTTTGGTAGTGATCTTGTGGGTAACTGGGATAGGGGTGTGGAGGTTATCAGTATGATATGATCTTTGGGACATGAGTACTTAGTAGGTGATGAATTAGATTTATATCTCAAATGGTAGAACTATCGTAGGATGGGTCCCCAGTTTTGGTAGGGTTTGGCTATGGTTGTCAAAGGTTTGGAGCCCATGGGTTGATTGGGATGCATAGTCCATGAGACATGCTTAGATATATTCCAGCATTATCTGATGTAGGTATGGTTGATTGAGGTGTCAGACCTATGGATCAATATTTTTTTATATATTTTTTTTATTTCGGTACTGTCTAAACTGAGAATATTTCATGAGAATTCACTTCTAGCATCAGTTTATTGGTTCACCGTTGGGGGTGGCCTACTCAGATTTATTTCTCACCCCTTGTACATGCACCTCGGTGTGGGAATAGACTTTTTAACTACTTTCATGTTGATAATTGACACAATACAGATCTGACTGAGGACATGGTTTGAATGGTTAAATATTATTCTCATGTGGAGACTATAGGTTGGGCTAGAGTAGCTTGATTGGGAAATATGGACTGGGTATTTGTTATGTAATTCAGTCGGTAGTAGGAAATGTTTTATTTTTTCTATTATTTATTTTTTAAATGTGATTAGAACAGTGGGATATTGTGGTTGTATCAATGACACGGTTGTTCGGCCATTTACTAAATTTTCATTTTATTACAGCATAGTTAGTTTTAGTTTATTTATTCTTTTTCATTCTATTATGTGTATGATGTTTTTTTATTTAATTCTAGTTGTGCACTCTAATATGTGGTATAATATCCTCACATGAAAAATTTATACCCCTTCTGCTTGTTAGAAGCGTCTAGTGTATAGGGAGGCACACTGGAGGCCTTGTGGAGAATAGTCTCAAAGCACCAGATAGGTGGCTACTAGGATAAGATGTTAAAACGTGGTATCAGAGGAGTTGCATTCCTATTATTTCACAATTTTTGTTAGTTAGACAAGAGATATAGGGAAGTGTCAGAACATGTGATTGATACTGGGCTGGTGTGTCGTGAACACATGTTTCAGTAGGAAATCCATGTTACTAGTTAATGGGATTGATGTTATATATTTGTGATGTTATAGTTATATATGATTTTTCTTCGCGCGATGCACATGTTGTATATATTTTATTGTTTATAATGGATTTTGGGATTATGGCCTATTGGAATAAGCCCATGAGTTGGTTTTTGAATCATGGAAAACTAAGGAAATAGGAATCTCATGATTCATAATAGGCATATAGGATCAACATGTTATAGGCCTTCTAGTGTGTGATTTTATGGATTTATTTTTTCTGAAAGGTTGTATGGATCCACAATGAGGTTCTTATCAATGAGGATGAAGGTGTGGATCTCACTCATGGTTGGTGTAGAGATGCTATTGGGTCATTATGGTGAATGTATGGGATTGTTGGGCCCCTTTTGGGTGGTTTTATTTGAGGATGGTAGTATGTATAGGTCCTCCAGGGAGTGTTCTGATGCATAGATACTCAGATAGGACATGCTCAATAGTTGTGTGTAGTTGGTTCTTATAACACCTTAATGGTGCAGGACCCAAGAGGAGGGTGTTTTGATTTGGTGATGATATGTGATGATGAGAATGCTTCCTGTGTATGCCTCGTGAGTTATTTCCTTCTTTGAGATGGATTAGACCTAGGTGGTTTAACCTAGTGACATGACATGAGACATAGTCATTAGGGATAGGTTGGAGTTACAAGTCTCCTTTTTTACATGACTCCAGAGTAGGGAGTCAGATCCATTTGACTTTTGAGGGTGACATATGGAGGGGTCAACCAAGTTTCTAGTGCTTTTGTATACTATATGAATAAATATATGCTTTGTACCTTTTGTAAATGGTGCATGACAAGTGAAACATGTTTTGAGGTTTAGTTTAGTTTTATGCCTTTTGGTTTGATATGGTGTGCTTGTGTGCCAGTGTTTATGAATAGTGGTTGGTTTTGAGAGGGGTGGGTTCGTTCAGGTTCCTGGACCTATAAATTGTTGTGCAGGTGAGTTAATCCTTGTGGATATGGCTTGGATCAAGAGAACATGATGTTTTCAAGGTTTCATGGTTAGGACTTCTGAGATGATGTTTTTTGATATGTGACTCTATAGAATTAGAGCAAGTTATGTGGTTGGTTTTCACAAGAGTATGTAACAGTTATGTGATAGTGGAATCTTATAAATATGAGTTTTGGTGGTGTGATGTATCATTCGTTTTGTGGATCAAACATTACAGGGGGTATGTCCAAGGTGATATAGTTGGGTAGGTGGCCATGAGTGAGCTGAGAATTTTTGTAAATGTGATGTGAGGATTGTGGTCATGCTGACATTATTCTATGGGTTAGAACTGTGTTGTTCTGGAATGGATTGGTTTGTGGTGTATACATCAACAAAATCTTATTATACTTGTAGTTTTGAGACTATCATGGATGATATAATGACATCATTTTAAGTATGGTAAGAGATCACAGTCTCTATGCCATGCTATAGATATTTTTCCTCGGATTGATAAGGGGCCTCTTGGGAGGTTGTGCTCACCAAGCGATGTGTATGAATCAGTATGGTAGGGATCACACCATCGAATGCATATGGGTGAGGTCCCTATGGTGGACCATATATCGATAAATATCATAGGTGTTGTTCTCGGATGCCGGTAATGGGTTATTGTTAGTTCTTTTTTTTGTTGCTTTGGTGGGAGCGAGATGTCCATGTCCAATTTTGAGGTTTGGTTGTAGTTGGGGAATGGGATATGGAAAAGATATCCAGTTATGTGGTGAATATAAGGATACTCCTATGGTAGGGAGTATTAGATTATGTATGGTGGGGTGACCCTTATGTGGGTAGGGTCAAGGATGTAATGAGGGCCATGTCAAGCGGGTTGTTAGACCGCTAATGATGAGTTTTGAAAGGTTAAATCTAGAATGGGAAGCATTGTGGATAAAAATTGGAAAATGTGGATTGAGTTATATTGTGGGGAGAACCATAATATTTATGAATAGTTTTAAATGATGATGTGATTTATCAGGATGGATGGGTGTGGTTGGGAATTATACTAGTGGTTTGTTACTGGTGGCAAGAAGTCGCTTGGCCTTGGGTGGTTTTTATGATTTATATTCAATGTTATGTAGAGAAACTTGATTGAAATATTTCTGTAGAATGAAACAAGATAAGATATATTTTGATGACCAAGGTGGTTAATATTGTTTGGTTGGAAGAAAATTAAGGATTCTTGAGCTTGAGAAGATTTGTGGTGGGGAGGTTGTAGAGAACTATGGTTTTAGAATTTTGAATTTTGAGAAGAATTTTAAATTTTATTGCAGGTGATAATTTGGAGTAAAATGGTCATTTTACCCAAGAATATTTTCTCAAATAATTTATTTGAAATCTATATTAGTTTTGGAATATTGAATTTACTCTAGGAGAAAATTTGGTGGATTTTTGAGATTTTTATGTTTTGGAATAAATTTTAATATATAATTAATTAAATATTAAATTATTCGTGCAGGTTCGTGGGGTGATATTTTTTTGAATGGAGCATAATTTTGAGATTATTTATTTTTTGTTGAGTATGTAATGGGATTTTTTATCTATGATAGGTACAAACTCTCTTTAGGTACTGGGATTCGAGATTGATATTAAATGGGAGATTAATTAATTAATTAATTAATTAATTAAAAGCATTCCCCCACCCCATTTTGGATCATATAAATAGTAGGGAATAGGGAGAGGTATGTCCCTCATAAAACGCCTAGACCAAGAGGAGGAGGATGAGGGTATATTCCGCTAGACTTTATTCTTGGTGTATATTGTCCCCAGATTGAGGTGCAATAACATCAAGAAGAGGATTTGGACCCAAAGATTCGATGTTTACACCATGAGGTATGCCAATTTTTGAGTTTTATTCTCCAAACCTAGAATATTTGTGGTTTTTATACAATAAATCCATATTATGACTGATAAGGACCCCTTGGAGGTCGATTTATGCTTATTTGGGGGGAAACTTGGGTTTTGGAAGGTTTTTCGGGGTTGCCCATTCGGAAACCCAGACTACACAACATGTGGATCTAAGAACACATGCCTTGTGTTCTTCCCATTTGTGGAATAATTAATTTTCATAATTACAATCCATTTAATTTATATACGTGTTGTGATGTAGTACATGACCATGTGCCTGGCCATGTGAAAAACTACACAAGAAGATGATGTTTGGAAAGTACACACTTTGTACATTGGGTACATGCCTTGTAGTAGCACACAGACAGACCCCATGTTTCTCTTGCCAAGTAAAAGTATATATTCAGGTAGAGAGTTTATATTATATGTCTTTAACTCTAAATTACATGCCATGTACATTTTCTAAATTAGAGGTTTTGGGTTTTTTGTGCCCTATAATTTAAAATTTGGCTTGTGAGTAGTACATTCTGAGTGTTTTTCATGTAGATCACAATGGTTGAATCCTTTCGACATATATAAGTTTTTGGGATGGTTTTTTCAACAAATTCAGTTTTTAAAGATTTTTTTACTAATTTTTCGATAAAAAATCCTATAGTGGGATAGGTTGTGAGTTGTAAGACTCGAGTGAGGGTTGTGATCTTAGTGTCCGGTATGGCCTAAGCGTACCATGGTGTTTTAATTCTAGTTTCTTGGATGAATCCCCAAATATGATATTTGAGCAGTATCTCTATGGAGATATTGGTTTATTCTAGTATATCAAGACTATTTGATCAAGTTTAGGGAAGTTAAGGTTAAGATACTATGTTTGAGGATTAGGGTGGTTGGATCATTTAGGATCGGTTGACATCATAGGATGTCAGTTATGGTTGGGTATTGTTGTGGTGTTGAGTTGATTTTGAGGGACTCTTCAGGATTCACATGGTGGGATGGTTTCTATTTAAGTGATATTTGGAGGCTATCATTGGTATTTGAGGATGCCATGTGGCATGTATTAGCTTTTGGATTGCATTGGTGGAATTTTGTTGATCAAGTATTAGTGATAGGCCAATAAGGGCTGCTTGAGGATGTTTCTTATTATTGGTGTTGGCATGAGATCTTGGTTGTTACCATGAATTGGTAGGGGATTCCTCCATATTATTGTTATCTCTGAGGATCCAAGGTGGGATGCCTCTATTTTTGTGTGCTTCCAGAGAACCAGGTATGGGCCAGATTGATTGGACAAGCCTGAGTGAGTGTGTGTGCCTTAGTAGTTTTGTTATGGGTGTTCCCATGGGACCCTGGTTGATATATATATGGTTGGGTCCAAGATGTTTTTGGATGATATGTATGTATAGCCAACCCCTTTATGTTTCAATGGTTCAGGCTAAGACTTTTATTATATCCATAGGGTTGGTTTGATATGGTTGGGTTACAATGTTTCAGAACCCAGTTTCACTATAAAAAAATCAATTGTTTATGGAGGTTCTAGTAACTTCCATTAAATATATGAATTTATGTAATAATGATAATATATAGGTAGTTTATCCAAATGGCTGCTATATTTTTTCAATTTCAATAAATAGTGGTGGTTCCCTTAAAACGGCGATAAAATGTTTTAACAAACCCAAATCCCCCATCCCATGATCCCTCTATGCGAGACCAACCCCAATCCCCCTTCCCTGCCCTTAAAATCCACTTTTCCCCTCACTATCCTGACCCTGACCCCACCACCTCATCAGCGACCCCCATTTCCCCACCCCTCTGACCAACATCCATCATCCTTGCTGCGAAACCTCACCCCCATGACCCCACTCCCCCTCGAACTTCCCTCTCCTCGACGGTTCGCCTCCTCATTGGTGACATGGACCCCCACCCAAAAACCTCCCTCTCCTAGGATCGGTTCCCCTCTTCAATAACTCTAATTCAATCCACGATGGCATGGAAGACCCCCTAAAAGTTTTATGACTTTTTAATATCCTTAAATCTATTATTGAATATCTTTATAAGGACAACCATAGATGATAAAAATAGTATATAATTTGTTTCTTTATTCATTCAACATTAATTTATATATGTAATTTTCATTTATCATGTTCTATTTTGTTTTTTCAATTATTTGTTTGGATTTATAATAAACATTAATTTTATTTATGTTGTATTATATTAAAAAAATAGTTTATGATATATGTCAGTTATGGAATCTAGATCGTTTATACTTTCATGGTTTTTATTTGATATTAATTATTTCCACTTTGTTATATATATGTTAATTCATCAAATTTTTGACATATAAAAAATTGAGAATAGTTTAAAACTCAAGAAGAATTGTTGGTAGGATTTGGGGTCACACATGGTTTCATCAAAAACTGTGGAATGATCTCTAAGGATAAAGGCCTTGAAAATGAAATTTTAGAAACTTTTTAAATTTATTAGAATTATCCAATGTTTTATGCACATGTGACGAATAATTTAGTTTATTTAAATCTATCAAAAATTGAAATATTTTTTAGAGTTATGTTTTACATACATGATAATCAATTATTGGTTACGGTAACTAGAACATCCAAAATGGTTTCGTTGACTTTATTTTAACTAAAAATATTTTGAAGAGAACTAATTATAGTGTATTGTCTGTTTTTTATTTACACAAATAATTTTTTTATCATATTATATGAATTAGAAACTACCAATTTTTTTTCAAGAATGTGATGATGTTTCATCTCATCGTAAAACCTCTATTTTTTTGACCCACTCAAATTAAAAAAAATTATTTAACATATTAAATGGTTGGCCTTAAGACCATCTCATACCCACATTAATTTAGCGTGAAAATGCTAAAATAGAATAGAATTTCTTCTCCATCCTAGTTCTATATGATGCCCTATTTTTCCATGAATCTACAGTGCAACATCAAATATTTAATTGAAATGTACATGTGCTAAACTCCTTTTTTTGTTTTTAAAATTATTTTTACCATTTTTAATTTAATATATTTGTTTAAAATTTCATTATTTTAAATAATTAATTATTATTCAATTATAATATATGGTTTGACATGAAAAATATATTATATGGTTTGGAAATGAATTTATTGAGAAAAAATCATTTTGATGTAGACTTACTTAAATTTGAAGTGTTGGGATAGAGATTGTATAAATTGTAGAATGGAGTATAAGCATATATAAAAACCTAGAATTTATGTTTTTATATGTTTTTACCATCCAATAGTGTGTGATATAAAAATAAATTATACTTCTCATTCATATTTTGAAAGGGGTACTCTTGGTCTACGTTAGAACATGGGAAATGGTTCAGACATTGATCAATGTAGCTAATTTTTTAATGGAATGAACTCTCCTTAGTTATAACACTATGATAGAATACACTATTATATTTTTCTCCCAAAAAATAATATCATCTACATATAAAATATAAAAAATTGTTTCATATTTATCATCATTAATGTAGATGTTGTTTTCCACACTTTCATCAATAAATATTAATTGTTTCAATCATGTATTTAACTTTAAATACAATTCTCTTTAGTCTTATTATAACCCATATATATCCTTATTTAATTTTTATTGAACCTATTTGATTAAAAATTTAGATCTTTATATTTTAATGTATAGGTAGAATACAATCTAATACATATTAATAAATGTTGGATTAATTTACCTTGAAACACACCTCAGTATTCTAAGGAATTAGAAGAATTTTTTAATTATGTAATTGAAAACTGATTAGTGGATTGTAGAATAAACTGTTTTTTTCCGGATTATAAATCCTAGTTATGGTTTAATAGAAACTAAGTATATAAGAATTTTATATTGAAACATTTTTCTACTCGATGTGTATGATGGCTTTGGCATGGTGAATCATATGTTATGGAAACTCAAAATAATGAAAATATTGTCCAAAAAATACAAAGTGACATGGAAGAGGAAAATTATATTCAAAATTTGTTAAATAATGAGTTTGGATTTCCAGAATTTTTTGTACAAGATTTTAATAGATCAAGATAACCTTCATTTGATCATGAGATGGGAAATCTTGGTCATAAATTCAGTGACAAAAAAATATTTTTATGAGTTAGTTGAAAATGGATATAAAAAACTATATGAAGTGTGTTACAAGAATTATATGTTTCCATTTTTACTAAAGTTGTATCATATAAAGTGTCTTTTTGGAATTACAAACAATGATAGTTCCATGGTTTTAGAGTTTCATCTGGATAAATTTAATGATACTAAGATCCAGACACCGTTCTATGTGCTAAATAAAGCCATCAAATTTTTTTACTTGGTTACACAGAGATACATTCATGTCCTAATGATTGAATTATTTACTTTGTAGAAGTATCTAGTAAATAAGAATGCATAATATTTCATACAATAAGATATATTTCCAAGAAAAAAATGATAGTAAAAAATAAATTCAACCCTAGGAAGAAACAAAAGAATAAAACTCCAACAAATTTATTGAATTACTTTCCTCGGAATCCATGGTTAAAAGGATTATTCATTCAATATAAGATTGCATACGATATGAAGTTTCATTCTTAGGATTGTAACAATGGCTTAAAGAGACATCCGAAAGATTCCTCATGAAGTAATATATTTGATTCTCTATATCCAAATTTTTATTTGTATCATTGGAATTTACATTTGGGATTGAATTATGATTGTTTTAACAACTTTGGTACTTTAATTAATAATTTTATCATTTTTCCAGTTGCTTTTATCCCCTATAATCTACCTACCTAGATGTTTATGAACAAGATTCTTTCATTATTTCAAAAATATTCCTAGAAAGAAAATTCCTAGAAATGGATTTCTGTATACCACCAATTTCTAATCTAATTATTCAATGAATTATGGGATAATGGACTTGAAATATATAATGCTTCAATGAGAAATATATTTAATATTCAAGATTCTTTAACGTGGAAAATTAGTGACTTTACTAGAAAAATAAATTTTTCTAGTTGAAACACTCATAATGGTTTGGCTTTTCCAGTTTATAATTTTGATTTTGATCCTTAACAATTACCTCATAGAAGAAAGTGTTATTTTATGTGTCATAATTGATTTAATGATACTTATAATAAATTTATGTGTTCCCAAACAATATTAAATAGATATATTGAAATGGGAAATCCATTGAAGGTGTTATCAGTTTCAAAAATATTAAGAAAATTGATGAATGTCACTGAAGAATTAGTAAAATGACATTATTTTAAAGAAGAGGGGAAAATCGTATGAGCTATAGTATCTGAAGAAGTTGAAATGAAAAAATTGAAGAGAAAGAGTAAATTTTTCAAATTTCCTTATTGGAAGTTTAATTCGACACATCATAATCTTGATTTATTTTATATTAAGAAAAATGACTACAAAAATGAATTTTTTACGGTGTTAATGAGCATGGTAAATTGAAGGATCACGTTGATGATCATGAGGATTTATAGTCAATTAATATAAATCATGGTTTGAGGGAAAATTATAATGTAAAGTAAACTTTGGTTATTTTTACAATGAAAATTTATGATAAATATATATTCCATTGAACATTAAACAATATAAAAGTGTCAGATGGATATTCAAGTAACCTATCAAGGTGTGTTGACAAAAAACATCAAGTGTTACATGGATGAAAATCATGACTCGCTTATTTTATGGAGAAATTATTATCGTTGGTTCTGATTACTACTTTACCTATAAAAGTAACTACAGTTAATTTTTAGTTTTGTACCTTTTTCAAAGAGTTTTGTAGAAAAAATCTAAATCTAACTAAGCCAGATGAACTTCAAGAAATGATTGTTTTTACACTATGTAATATAAAGATGTTGTTTTCCCATTCAATCTCCATAGTCCTGATTCAATTGCCTATTCATTTTGTTGAAGATATTCAAATTTTTTGGACTGGTACATTATAAATGGATGGATCCAATTGAGAGGTATTTTGATATATTTTTTCTTTTCATTAGTGAATTCGTATTTATCAAATAATTGTGTTAAATTTTTTAATATGTTTCTTATTTTTTTCATCTGGTGCATAGGTCATTTGAAATCATATGTGAGGAATAGATCTCATCCATAAGGCTCTATTACATAAGGTTAAACAGACGAAGAGTGATTAACCTTATGTTATAGGTATCTGGATGGGATTAATACTAGTTTCAATCACACTGATATGATGAAAACATCTTCACTAATTTTTGTTCTGAAAATATGTCATCGGTATTTCCAAATTTTGGATGACCAATAGGAAATGGGTGAAATTTTACACTGACTGAATTATAGTTGATACAAGCACATAGATATGTGTTATTCAATAGTGTTATTTCAGATCCATTTAATGAATTATTGTGACTAAAAATTAAGCGGCAACTAAGGGTTCGAGCTCAAAATGATCTGGAATTAACAAAAGATATTAATAAGGAGATTTTCAAATGATTCATCTATCATGTAATTATATACTCATTTTCATATTATTGACGTGTAGTTATTTCTTCTATGTTAAAAGTAGAAAATTATATATTTTGGTCTAGATAATGAATGTTGAGAAACAAGCTGAAATATCAAATGATTTGAACATTTTGGTATGAGGTCCTCTATGGTATTCTAAGAGATTCAATTCATACAATATTCATGGCATTAGTTTTCGTACAATTTACCGTGAATAAAAATTAAAAATTAAAAATAGTGGTGTATTTACATTTTCAAAAGTGGGATACTATCCAAAGTTGAATGATATAATTTAATTAAACAATCATTGAAAATTTTTAGTTGTCTTATTCAAATTCATGTGGGTAATATTGATAGGGGTATATTGAAAAATTTGTTACATTTTACTTATATTAACTTCAATCTCTTGATGGATATTAGGGTGCATGTGGAGCATGATTCGGCTTTACAAGAGAATAATTTTTATTACCTGGATGATGTAGTACATGAATGTTTGAGTGTTGTTGTAAAATTAAATAATAGGTACTTATATGATATGGGTGATGAAGATCATTTACTTATCTGCGATAGTGGAAATAATCAACCAAAAACATTGAATTGTTTTATCCAGAAAATATCAAAATAGTATAACTTTCAATAGAGGATGAAAATGAAGGACTCATCACAATGAAAGTTGATAATAACGAAGATAATGGAGATTAAGATAATTAATATCAAGGTAATTAAATATATAAAATTTTAAAGAAAATATATTACAATTTAACATTGATAAGTTTTTCATACATATATACATTGTTCTAGTTTTTTTGTAAAAAAATTTATGTGTTTTATTTTCTATACATTTAATATTCCATAAACATTTGAAATGTAGAAATACTGAGAAAAAAAACATCAATATCCCAGATGATCAGGATCTCCGAACACACCACCACTATCATCATCATCTATGGATCATAGTGTTTCTGTTGTACCCTAGACTACTAGTGATCAAGTCATTTCCCCATATTTTATTGGTAGCCCACTGCCTGATTTACCTCTGGTCGTGGAGCAGTTGGTCACCACTCCATCTAGGGGATATTCATGAGTTACTATTTCAGGTACGTATGTCATTTTTCAAAAAAGATATATATAGTTTGTTAATTTTTTAGTTCATTTTTTAAATAAATAAATAAAATAGTATAAGGGATAAAAATATGAACATGGAAGATGTATGAGACTTTAAGGACTTCAAGATTATTGATTCATTTGATGAGTTTGGGGTGTCTATCAGTGACTTTGCTGTAATTTATGTGAATATTCTTGGGAAAATTGTTTGTGAGATGGTAAAATATACCATTAATTATAATGATTGGAGGAATATTCCTAAAACATAGAAAAATGAGGTATTCTATATTCAAGTAAACATAATACAAATTTAATATTCATTGATAAATAATTCAAAATACAAGAGTAAATTTTTTTAATATACTTGTAAAGTGTTATGGTTTTTTATTTTTTGATGTTTTTTTAGTATTATGTCCCTAAATTAATTTCATGCCCTTGTACGTGGAAAGTTTTGGGCAAGCAATAGAGATATTTTAAATGGAGATTTTTGAATGAGTTTAAGGATACTTCTCTGAGCTGATTAATGAATTATAAGGAAGTTCCAGAAGGAATTTCTCATGAGAAATGGAAGGTATTTTCCGATGTCAATAGAGATATATATCATGAGGTAATTTCATAGTTTATAGTATGATATGAACATAAACTTAGTAAAATTATAATTTTTATTAATTTTACTATTGTTTAAGAATTATCCAAAAAAAATAACGTGAATCATGAGAAGCAAGTCATTCCTCACATTGCTGGGTCTCAAATTTTTTCAAGAAAAAGAAAAATTTTGATTTGAATTTTATTCATTATTATTTATATTATTTTATTATAACTCAAGGATTTTTCTAGCTTATTTATATTTTTTATAAAGGCTAATTAATTAGGTCACTCTAATGGCCAAACAAAGATGTGGTCTAAAGTGAATAGAAAACCTAATTGAAGTTTGGTAAATAACCTTACAAAAAATGTTGGAGTAAGTACTTTTAATTACCATTTCATATTATTTCATTACTATAAATACATAATAATGAAACATATATTAGAACTAACAAGCCTTAAATTAAATTAATTGGGTTTAAGGCATATTTTTTCTTAAAATATAATTTTCATTATTATTATTTTAGTAATAAAATAATAATAAATATTAATGGAGAATTTATTAATTTTATAATATTATTAAGTTTGGATATTATAAAAAAACTAATTGTTAACATTTTTAGTATTAATGGTATAAAATTCATGATATTTGGGAAGCAACCCCTTCACATTCATCATCAGTTTCCTAGAATAATTCAGTTGGAATTGTTTTAGGGAAGAAGCATCCCAGACATGTACAAGGTATAGATTCTGGGCTTACTCCATCAGTTATCTTTGGTAAGGAAATGTTATCTATAACTCCTACACCCAATGAGTGTTCGAGTAGTGTCATTGATTGAGAATCACATAAAAATTGTAAGATTGAATGAAAAGGTGAAAGAATATGACTCTTATATAAAAACACAAGATCAATGGTGGGGGTCAAAACTAGGAAAAATACATTGTATTGACTTGAAATCAAGGGATAATAACCATAGATTTAATTTTGAAACGTAGGAACCATCGACACATTATTCTGGATGATAGTTTCCTGTTATGGTTGAAAACACGTTTTTAGTGTTTTAAAACACTAAGATATGCATGGAATAGAAAAAAACATATAAAATGACTTCATACTTTCATGAAATCAACAAAACACCACCCTTATTATTTTTTATGTGTATGCACAGACAACACATCATTCTTATTTGTGGTGTGGTTAGAAAGACTCAGTAAACACTTCATAAATGTAAAAAATCCTTCAAAACAAGTGTCGCGAGGTCCAAACCCAGAAAAAATATGCATTTCTTTAAAATTAGAAGACCAATGCCTTATATTTTATTTTAAAATTTTGGAACCAATGACTCATCATTCTGAATGACGTTTTTCTCGTTATGACCATACAAATGATTTACAATTTTAAAACACTAAAATGTGCATGGAACCATTTAAACCATAGAAAAAAACTTCATATTTATTTAAAGTCATTTAAACACAACCATTTAGTTATTTTTTATGTGTACATTCAGAAAACACGTCAATCTGATGTGTGGTGTGGTCCGAATGACATAGTAACCACTTCTTAAAGGTACAAAATCCATTAAAAATAAGTGTTGGGAGTCAAAACTAGGAAAAACATCTTATTTACATGAAATTAGGGTACAATGACCTTATATTTAATTGTGAGATGTTGGAACTGAATTCATGTAATTTAGAATGATGATTCACCTATTATGGCCGTGAACCCGTTTTTATTGTTTTAAAACACTAAAACATGCATGGAATATTAAAAACCAATTAAAATGACCTCATATTCATGTGAAGTCATTATAATACTATTGCTGAGTTATTTTTGATGTTTATGCATAGAAAACACATCATTCTGATGGGCGGTGTGACCGAAATGACTCAATAAACACTATTTACATGTACAAAATACGTTAAAAACAAGTGTTAGGGGGTCAAAACTAGGAAAAAGATGTTGGATTTCCCTGAAATTAGAGTAGAAATACCATAGATTTAATTTTTAAACATAGTAATTGGAACCACATAATTGCAAAGGATGGTTTTCCTGTTATGGTCGTAAACACATTTTTTATTTTTTAAAACACTAAAACGTTTGTAGAATGGTCAAAACAAAATAAAAAGACCTCATATTAACATGAAATCATTCGAAAAAACTACCAAGTTATTTTTTATGTTTACGCACAAACAAAACAACATTCTAATGTGCGATGTGGTCAGAATGACTTGGTAATCACTTTTTAATGGTATAAATCCATTAAAAATAATTGTTAGGGGGTCAAAACTAGGAAAAACACAATATATCTCCATAAAATCAAGGGTAAATGACTTTAGATATAATATTTATATTTTGGAACTGAAAAAATGTAACCCTGAATGATATATTTTTTGTTTTGGACATAAACACGTTTTTAGTGTTTAAAAACACTGAAACATGGTTGGAATTGTCAAAACCAGATAAAAAACCACATATTGATTTGAAATCATTAGGAAATTATTGATAATTTATTTCGGACGTGTATGTGAAGAAATAACATTAATCTGATGTGTTGTGCGGTCAGAATGACTTAGTAACCACTTCTTAAAGGTATAAAATCCTTAAAAAACAAGTGTAGTGGGTCAAAACCTAGAAAATAATTTCTTATTTCCTTGAAATTATTAGAAAATGACATTATATTTAACATTGAAATGTAGGAGTTGATGGTATTCCATTCCAAATGGCGGTTTTCCCATATGTCTATAAACATGTTTTTAGTGTTTTAAAACACTAAAACATGCATAGAATTGTCAAAACCATAGAAAATGAGCTCATATTGATGTTAAATCGTTGGAAAACCACCACTAAGTAATTTTTGATGTCTACACACATATAAAACATCATTACGGTGTGTGTGGTGGTTGGAATGACTAAGTAAGCACTTCTTAATGGTATAAAATCTGTTAAAAACAACTTGGAGGGGGGGGGTTAAAACTAAAAAAACAACATCGGATTTCCCTAAAATCTTGGTAAAATGACCATATTTTTAATTTCAAAATTTATGAACTTACATTACATAATTCCAAATGACGGTTTTTCTGTTATAGTCATAAAAACATTTTTAGTGTTTTAAAATACTAAAACCTATGTGGAATGGTCAAAACCCTGACAAATGACTTTATATTAAGGTGAAAATAATGTAAAACCACCACTATGTTATTTTTGAAACATAGGAAATGATTTGATATTAATTTTTTTAAAATTTGTTTAATAAGTAAATTTTTGGAAAGATGCATGTATTTTTTTAAAAAATAAGAATATTTACTTATCCCTTCTTAGTTTCAAGTGTTGAACCTTACCTTAAATAGGTTATTTTATTATTTAAAAGTCTTTTTCATTATATATTATTTATTTTAAGTTAAAATTTATACTATTTTATTAACAAATTAATAAATTTTACGTGCATCCTTCTTAATATATTTGATGTAGTTTATTTTTGGCATTTCATTTCTTAAATATTATCATTTCCATTATAAGAGGAAGATGCCAGTACTGGGTAGGCGGTTGACTATTCCGATCAATGAAATTCTTAAAAAGGTCGTCATGATGGTTCTTAGATTCCAAGGTATGTTAAAATTTTATCAATTTTCTTATTGTAATTATGATATATTATGTTTAGTTTTAACTTTTGTTTCTTTTTTCTCACTATTGATCAAATTATGTGGTTAATTTTAGTTAAAGGGATGAAGTGGAGGCAGATAGATGCAGTGGAGGTTATGATGTGGATGTATATTGGGAATGGGTTATTTTTTGACATATGTTATATGTAAACATTTATGATCATGGTATTGGTTGAGAGATGTATGGTTTGGCTGAGATTGAGCCTATGATGATTATGGATGTTTGTATAATTATTGTGGATGTATGGAGTATGTATGATTGGTTTATCATTTATTTTTTCAGTTTATTTCATGTGATTTTTTTTATATTTACAATTTTTTATTAAATATTGAAAAATATATGTAATTTAGAAGTCGTTTTTACAAAAATCCATTAAATAAACTATATAAAATACGTTTAGTTGTGGTTAGGATTAACATCTTCTAAAAAATCACTGCTAATATATTCAGAATGGTTTTATTAATTTTTTAATATTGCTTCAGGATGTATTTTTTATAAAATAATCACTGATAAATAAAAGATAAAACACTACGAAATTCTCTAAAAACAACACATATTAAATTAGCTGTGAAATTAATGAAATCGCCGCTAAATAACTAGATACCATGAAATACATGGAAGTTTTTAAAACCTATACTATACTAATAAGAGGTGGTTTAAACATCCAATCGTCTAAAAAACCATCGATAATTACCTTTTACTGTAATTTTTATATTTAAGGGTTTTTATGGATGATAGAGTTGGATAGATGATCCATAATATGGTTACGAATATCAGTGATCAAGATTGTTTGACTAAGGTTCCATATCTGTATCGATAGTGGGATATCATTTGGTGATGGACTGAGGCACCAGGAATCTGTATTAAGATAAATGGTTTAGGTGGTGGACTAATTCTATATTCACCATAGATATTATGTATAGTTGGATGGTGATGGTCAGACCTAACGTGATGAATCCTTATTGGATTCATGGACTGAAAATCAGTGTTTTTCAACCTCTGACTAGTGGATTTGGGATATCGGACTGATGTGCCACTCCCTAATGCCCCTAGTTTTTGGGGGAAAGACTTTCATTCTTAAACCCAAGGGTATGGACATGGAGTTCCATATTGAGGTGGGGGTGGTCAGACATGGAATTATGTGTTCTAAATGGATTCATGGACTGGTGCTCTGTGTTTGTTGATTTGTGACCTAGTGGTTAGGATGGTGAGATATAGAGTTCCAAATCCCCATTGGACAATTGGACTGAGGCTCCTTGTGTGTCAAATAGTGACCTCTGTGACTTATGATTGGGATGTTCGGATAGGGTGTTCTGAATTCTGGTTTTATTCTTGGAATAATGCAACAAACATGTTTGAATTGATATATGGCCTAGGTGCTGGACTAATCCTCCAGGCACTATTGTTTATAATACATGATATGGGTGTTAAATTGATGGTTGGTTCTTGTTAGTTATCTTGTCTAGTAACTGGGAAAAGGGTGTCGAGGTGATGAGAATGAGATGACGTTTGGGATGTGAGGACTTGGTTGAGTATGGCTTAAATTTGTATCACAGATGATAGGATTATCATAGGATGAATCATCGACTTTATTAGTGTTTGGTTGTGGTCACCATGTATTTGGAGCCTATATGTTTTTTAGGATGAAAGGTAATTAATATGTGTATATAGAAATTCTAAAATTGGCTGATGTAGGTATGGTTGATCAAGGTCTCAGACCTATGGAATGACATTTTTTTCATTTTTATTTTTAGTTGTGTATCGGTTTTTCTGATCATATTGCATGATCATTCAGTTATGGAAGTAGTTTATATGTTCACAATTGGGGGTGAGATACTAATATTTATTTATCACCCTATTTATATACACTCTTATGTGTGTACATACCTTCTAACTACTTTTAGTTTGAGCATAAATGCATGTTGAATCAGTCTGAGGATTCAGTTTTCATGGTTAAGTGTGATGCTTGTGAAGAGTCTACAAGCCAAGTTGTAACATCGTGATAGGGTACTAAAGACCTAGTATATGTTACTACCCAGTTTTGGAAGTAGGGACTATTTTATTTTTTATTTTTTATTTTTATATGTGATCATCCTAGTGGGCGACCATGGTTGTATGTTTGACATGGTTGTTCAGTATTTTTCTGCATTTTCATTTTAATATAGCATGCTTAGCATCAGTGTATTTATTCTTTCTATTTATCTGATGTGTATGACGTTTGGTTATTTACTTCTAGTTGTTCACTCTGATATAAGATTATAGTCTCCTCACATACCCATATAGACCCTATTTCTAGTTTAAATTCTCTGTTCTAGAAGGAGGCATGCTTGAGGTCTTATGGAAAACTGTCTTAGAGCACCAGTTTATTGGCTACTATCCAGAGATGTTACATTTTGTTTTTCTTATCGGTTATCATGGTTTTAAGAATTTCTTACACTTTTATGCATTTTTAGGGACTTTTAGGCTATGGGTTTGAGGTTTATTTGTTATTTTGAGGGATTTAGGGAATTTTTGGGTTCTTATGGGTTTTTATCGTTTATTGGATTTTTATGGGTTTTTGAGGTTTTTTAGGATTTTTATGATTTTTAGAGTTTTTTAACGTTTTAAGGTTTAAATAAGTTTTAGTGTTTTTTATTTGATTTTAGGGTTTTTATAAGTTTTTAGTTTTTTCTATGGTTTTTTGGGGTTTTAGGGGTTTTAGTGTTTTTAATGTTTTTTGGTCTTTGGGGGTTTTAATTATTTTATTTTTTTAAGATTTTATTTAGGTTTTTCATGGTTTTAGGGGTTTTTTACATTTTTAAGTATATTCGGTATTTTTTTAATATTTTTTGTGGTTTATACAGTTTTAAAATATTTTGTGGATTTTTAGGGGTTTTAGGATTTTGGATTTTTAGGGATTTTTTAGTGTGTTTTATTTTTAGGGGTTTTAAGTGTTTTTAGGTTTTAAAGGATTTATTATGGTTTTAGGGTATTTTTATTGTTTACATTTTATATATTTCTAGAAATATTTTTATGATTATTTTATTTTTTATGGTTTTTAATGATTTTGTGGTTTTTAGTGTTTTTTAGGGTTTTATGAAATTTAGGGTTTTTTTGTTTTAAGGGGTTTTTATAAATTTTTAGGGTTTTGGTAGTTTTTTATAGTTTTTTTTACATTTTTAGGTATTTAAATTTATTTATAGTTTTAGTGGGTTTTTAGGGTTTTTATGGTTTTGGTGTTTTTTAAGATTTTGGGGGGTTTTAGGGTTTTTAGGGTTTTAAGGTTGTTAGGGTATTTTGGGGTTTTTATGGTTTTAGTATTTTTTTTATTTTTTAGGGGTTTTAAGTGTTTTTAGTTTTTTGGGGTTCTCTTATGTTTTACCAATGTTTTATAGTATTTTAGGTTTTAGAGTTTTTAGAGCATTTTAGGATTTTTATGGGTTTTAGGGTTTTTTGGGACTTTTAGAGTTTTTAGGTTTTTAGGGATTTTTAGATTTTTTAGTGTATTTATGTTTTTTATATGTTTTATGTTTTTTTATGTTTTATAGTATTTTTCAGGGTATTTATGGTTTTCTACATTTTTAAGGATTTATTTGATTTTTATGGTTTTTAGCGATATTGTGGGTTTAAGGGTTTTTAGGTACATGATGGTTTTTAGCATGTTATATGTTTTTAGGGGTTTATTTATTTTTACTATTTTAAGGTTTTCTTTTGGATTTTAATGGGTTTAATGGGTATCAAAAATTTTAGGACTTTTTGGTATTTTTAGGTTTTTTTGTTTTTAGGGTTTTTAGGGTTTTTAGGGTTTTTAGGGATTTTGAGAAATTTTATGTTTTTAGGTGTTTATGGGGTGTTTTGAGTTATTTAGGGTTTAAAGGGTTTTCAATTTTTTTAACTTATTAATGGTTTAAAGGGTTCATAGAGTTTTAAGTGGTTTTTTATAGTTTAAAGTGTTTTTAGAGTTTTTTAGGTTTTTTTGGGGTTTTTTGGTTTTTTGGTGGGGGGAGGGTTAGGGTTTTCAGTGTTTTTTATGTTTTAGGGATCATTTGGGATTTATTATGATTTTATGGTTTTTTGGGTATTTAGGGACTTTGAGGGGTTTTAGTGTTTTTTGGGTTCTTACGGTTTTTATGGTTTTGGGGGTGTTTAGGGTTTTTGGGTTATTTTGGATTTTCATGTTTTGTTAGAGTTCATTAAAGATATTATGGGTTTAATGGGTTTTAGAGTTTTTATTGGATTTTAGAGTTTTTATGGGTTTTAATGGTTTTTAAGGTATTTAGGGTTGTTTAATTTTTAGAGGATCTATGGTGTTTTTAGTATTTTTTACGATTTTTAATGTTTTTTATTTTTTGGGGGGTTTAATATGTTTTTAGGTTTTTAAGGTTTCATTTGGGTTTTTTCAGGGGTTTTTAAATTTTTAGGGATCTTTTGGGTTATTTATGATTTTTATATTTTTTTTTGGAATTTTATGGATTTTGAGGGGTTTAAAAGTTTTTAGGTTTTTTTGCAATTTTTATGTTTTTAAAGTGTTGTTTAGTTTTTATGGTTTTCATAGGGTTTTCAGAGGGTTTTTCTTGGTTTTTATAGTTGTTTACTTTTTTTGGATTTTTTGGGGGTTTAGGATTTTTATCGTTTTTACGGTTTTTATGAATTTTGAGGGTTATTATGATTTTTTTAGTTTTTAATGTTTTGGTTTTGTTTTTTTTTTTGTTTTTTTTGGGTTTAAAATGGTTTTTAGAGTTCTTTTACATTTTGATGGTTTTAAAGGGATTTTAGATTTTTTATTGGTTCTAAGGGTATTTATGTGTTCTTATGGATTTTAAACTTTTTATATTTTTTACAGTTTTTAGGGGGTTTTAGAGTTTTTATGGTCATTTTAGTGGTTTTAGTGTATTTGGGTTTTTAGGGGTTTTAACTGTTTTTAGGATTTATTAATGTATATTAAGGATTTAGAGTTTTTTTGGGTTTTAGGGGTTTTTAAGGATCTTTTGGGCTCTTTTTGGTGTTTTAGGGAAATTATGGATTATGATTGTTTTTAGGGTTTTTAGATGTTTTAGAAATTTTTAAGGTTTCAGGCATTTTTTAGGTTTTTTGGGGTTTTATGTTTTTTTAGGAATTTAATTTTTTTCTTTTTGGTTTTCAGAGTATTCAGTATTTTTATGTTTTTAATGATTTTTTGGGTTTTCTTTGGTTTTTTTTATTTTTAGGGTTTTTATGGATATTGGGGGTGTTTAGGATTTTTTTGTCTTTTTAGGGGTTTTAAGGTTTTTTAGAGTTTTTTAACATTTTTCATTGCATAAATGGGTTTTATAGTTTTTAGTAGTTTTTAGAGTCTTTTGGTTTTAAGTTTTTATTAGTTTTATGGTTTTAGGGGTTTTAGGGGTTTTAGTGTGTTTTTAGTTTCTTTGAGGTTTTAAATGTTTTTAGGTTTCATGGTTCTCTTAGGGGTTCTCATGGTTTTCATGTTTTTTTAATTTTTTTAGGGATTATTATGAAATTTTTAATTTTTTTATATTTTCTACGGTTTTAAGGGATTTTTAATGACTTTTAGATTTTATGGGTCTTATGGTAGTTTGGGTTTTTTAGTTTTTAGGGGTTTTTTGAAATTTTGGTGGGTTTTAGTTTTTTTGAAGATTTTTAACATTTTTAGGGGTTTTAAGGGGTTTTAGAGTTTCTAATGGGATTTTAGGTTTTCTATGGATTTTAGGGTATAACTGGTTTTTAAGGATTATCTATGGTTTTTAGAGTTTTTAGCATTTTTAGGTTTCTTTTAGGTTTTAAGTGATTTATATTTTTAAGGTTTTCTTAAGCTTTTTCTAGGTTTTACAGTTTTTAACCTTTTAGTGATTTTTATGGTTTTTTATATTTTTATGGTTTTTATTATTTTTTTGTATTTTGTTGGTTTTTATGTGTTTTATGGGTTTTTTAGGGTTTTCGATTTTTTTATATTTTTTAGGGGTTTTATGTATTTTAGGTTTTTAAGGTTTTCTTTAGGGTTTTCTATATTTATTGGGTTTTTTTCATTTATTGTTATTTTTAGGTATTTTTAATACTTTTATAGTTTTTAGGGGTCTTGTGGATTTTGATCGTTGGAGCATTGTTTAGTGTTTTTAACATTTTTTTCGTTTTTTAGTATTTTTTTCATTTTTTAGGGTTTTTATGTTTTTTTGAGTTTTTTTAACATTTTTAGGGGTCAAAAGGGTTCTTATAGATTTCTGTTTTTATAATGTTTTTATGGGATTATAGGTTTTTTAAGGTTTTATGAAGATTTTATGATTTTTAGTGTTTTTAGGAAATTTTAGCATTTTTTGTGGTTTTTACGGGTTTTAAGTGTTTTTATTTTTTTATGGTTTTCTTAGGGGTTTTCAAGTTTTTTTTGGATTTTATATGTTTTTAGGGATTTTTTTTGTTTTTTAGTTTTTTATGGTTTTTTTGAGTTATTACTAATTCTTAGGGTTTTACGGTTTTTAGGGTTTTTATGATTTTAATCATTTTTAGTTTTTTTATGGAATTTAAGTGTTTTTATGAATTTAAGGTTTTCGTATTGGATTTTAGGATTTTTTTTATGTTTTTTTTGATTTTTTGGGATTTTTCAAAATTTTAATGGCATTTAATGTTTTTAGGGATTTTTTGTATTTTAAAGGGTTTTGAGGGGTTTAGGGTTTCTAGGGTTGTTAGGGTTTTTAAGGGTTTTAGGGTTTCTATATTTTTATGGTATTTAAGGGTTTGAAGTGTTTTTAGGTTTTTATGGTTTTATTAGTGGTTTTCAAGGTTTTTAGTGATTTTTACATTTTTAGCGATATTATAAGGATTTTTTAGGATTTTTAGGATTTTCTTTTGTATTTAGTGTTTTTTTTTGTGATTTTAGAGTTTATAGGGTTTTTTAGTGTTTTATGTTTATTTTGGATTTTAAGTGTTTTAGGGTATTAAGGTTTTTTGGGGTTTTGAGTGTTTTTAGGGATTTTGAGGGTTTTATTTTTTTTTTGTGATTTTAATGTTTTTTGGAGGTTTTAGTTTTCTTTTGTGTTTTTAAGGTATTTTGGGGGTTTTAGGTTATTTTTGTGTTTTTAAGGTTTGAAAGGTTTTTTATAGTTTTTTAACATGTTTAGGGGTTTAAAGGATTTTTGTGAGTTTTTTTATTCTTTTGGGGTTTTATAGAATTTTAGATTTCTTATCCTTTTAAGTGGTTTTAAGGTGTATAGGGTTTTTTATGTTTTTTGGGATTTTTAGGTTTTTTTGGATTTTTAGGGTTTTTTTGGGTTTTTTATGATTTTGAGGGGTTTTAGGGGGTTTTATCGTTTTTAGGGTTTTTATCTTGTTTTTTGGGGGTGTTTGGTTTTTTTGAGTTTTTAGTGGTTTTATGGTTTTTTCGTGTTTTTAACAATTTTTTGGGTTTAAATTGTCTTTAATGTTTTTTTGGTTTTGGGGTTTTTCAGTTCTTTTGGGTTTGTATTTTTTTAAGGGGTTTCATGAATTTTAGCAGTTTTTTGGTTTTTTTGGTATTTTTAGAGATTTTTTTGTGTTTTTAGCATTTTCTATTTTTTAGGGGTTTTAATTGTTTTAATTGTTTTAATTTTTTTAATATTTTATTATTTTATTTAGTGTTTTGGGGGGTTTTAACATTTTTTTGGATGTTTAGGACATTTTTAGGTTGTTTATTGTTTTTTAGTGTTTTTAGAAATTTTTAGTGGTTTTAGGGTTTTTAGGAATTTCAGTGTTTTTTAATGCTTGTTGAATTTTTAGATTTTTGGGGGTTTTATGTTTTTTCAGGTTTTTAATGTTTTATTATAATTTTTAGGCTGTTTATAGTTTTTCACATTTTATGGTTTTTAATGGTTTTGTAGTATTTTTAATTTTTCTATATTTTTTGGGACATTGAGGAGTTTTAGGATTTTTTAGGGTTTTTATTGTTTTAGTGGTTTTATGTGTTTTTTAGTTTTTTGAGAATTTTGGGGGTTTTAATGTTTTTTAGAGTTTTCAAAATTTTAGTTTTTTAATGTGTTTTTAGATTTCTTATTGGTTTTAGGAATTTATAGGTGTTAGATGGGTTTTTATGGGTTTTAGGGGTTTTTATGGTTTTTTTTGAGTTTTTATACTTTTTAGGCATTTTAGGTTTTTAGGGTTTTTATTATCTTCTAGGTTTTTAAGGGTTTTAGGTGTTTTTATGATTTTATAGTTTTATTTGGGGTGTTTAGGTTTTTAGAGGGTTTTACTTTTTTATTTATTTTTAGTAATTTTTTTTATTTTAATTGTTTTTTGGGTTATTAAATATTTTTCTGGATTTTAGGGTTTTTAGAGTTTTTTATTTTTTTAGGGTTTTTAAGTGTTTTAGGTTTTTATGTGTTTCTTAGTTTTTTCAGTTTTTTTTGTTTTTAGGGATTTTAGGTATTTTTTAGGATTTTTATGAATTTTTAATTTTTTTAGAGATTTGAGGATTTGTAGTTTTTTATTGTTATTTGGGGTTTTAGGATTTTTTAAAAATTTTAGGGATTTTAACATTGTTAAAAAAAATTAACTTTTTTATGGGATTAAAGGGTCTTTATCATTTTTAGTGGTTTTCTAGGGTTTTTATAGTTTTTTAGAGTATTTATATTTTTTGGGAGTTTTTAGGGTTTTTAGGATTTTATGGTCTTTTAGGGTTTTTAGGATTTTTAGCAATTTTTTATGTTTTTTAGGGGTTTTAATCAATTTTAGTATTTTAAGGGTTTCTTAGAAATTTTCAAGGATTTTTTAGGATTTCTATTGTCTTTATGGGTTTTAAAGATTTTAAAGGAATTTTGGGGTTTTAGGGTAGTTTAGGGATTTTAGCATTTTTTAGATTTTAAGTGGTTTTATGGGTTTTTATGGTTTTAAGATTTTCTTATGGGTTTTTAGGGTTTTAGGGGATTCTACATTTTTAGGGATTTTTAGGTATTTTTAAGAATTTTCTTGTTTTTAGGGTTTTCAGAATTTTGATGGGTTTTAGGGGTTTTTTGGGTTGTTATGGGTTTTGGCGTTTTTAGGGTATATTTTGAGTTTTTTATGGGTTTAAAGTTTTTTTTTAACATTTTTTGGGTTTTAACAGGGTATTTGGATTTTGGATTTTGTTTTTTGTTTATTGATTTTTATGGTTTTTAGAGTTTTTAATATTTATATAGTTTTTATGGGTTTTATGTGTTTTCGGTTTTTATGGTTTTCTTAGGGGTTTTAGGGTTTCTATGTTTTAAGGAATTTTAGGGATTTTGAAGGGTTTTTATGGTTTTTTAGGGTTTTAGTGTTTTTTACTTTTTTAGTGCTTTTAAGTGTTGTGGGTTTTTTGGGTTTTTCCTAGGGTTTTTCATGGTTTTTAGGGTTTTCTGTTTTTTATGGATTTTTTGGTATTTTAATGGATTTTTAAGGTTTTTTTTGGATTTCTACAGGTTTTATTGGGTTTTTAGGTTTTTTATGGGTTTTTAGAGTTTTAAATATTTTTAGGGTTTTAAATTTTTTTAGAGTTTTTATTGGTTTTTTAGGGTTTCATTGTTTTTTGGGGTGTTTATGTTTTTATGTGTTCTTAGTTATTTTTATCATTTTTAGTGTCTTTTTAGGATTTTAAATGTTTTTAGGGGTTTTTAGGGGTTTTAGGGGTTTTTATGATTTTTGATAATATTTTGTATTTTTTAGATTTTTTTAATTTTTTGGATAGTTTTTAGCGATTTTGAAGTTTTTTGGGGGGTTTTAGTGTATTTATTGGTTTTTATGATTTTAGGGCAAGGAAGATGTGAGGATCGGGCTATTCCCGACCCCCCCCCCCCCAAATTTTATTAAGAAAAAAGAGATGCATGAGACGAGGGAGGGGAGGGGTCAAACGACCAGAACCCAAAAACCCTTTACAAACCCAAGACACCAAAGACCTCAAAAAAAGATCAACAAAAGAAAAAACACACAAACCAAGCATGAAATGTCCAATATCAGTCCCAACCAAGCAGCAACCATCATCCAGCAGCAGTAGCACCATCACCATACACAACAACTTCATCACCTCCAAAGCATCAACAACATCACGTCTCAGCCAAGCAGTAGCCAACGTCCAGGCCATCAGATTCCGACAGCCAGTACCTCTTTCAGCAGTTCCCAGCAAACAGTCCTCAAGAAAAGTAGCATCCCCTAACCAGAAACTCAACATCCAATAACCATCACATCCACGCCAAACAACATCCAGCAACAACCAGTTCGCACCCAACAAGGCCCAGTCAGAGGAAACAACACCACAAAGAATCAATCATAAACCATTCACACCAAGCACAGCTTCTAGCACCTTCTCAGCAGCACCAAATTCATCATCTTTCACACTTCCCAATCCAGCAGAGTACACCAGCCAACACCAAATAATCTGACGGCCAACAACTCTCGATGGTCTGCACCCCACAATAGAGCAAACAACACACCACCAACACCCATACCCAGGACCAGGCCACAGCACCCAGTACCCAAAAGAGAGATCCCAACTCTAGGAAATTTCCCCATCAAAATTGCCTAGCATCACCAGACCATGCCTAAAATTTCCCATCAAATCCAGAAGCCAGAACCTGCAATGTCTCATGACCAGCACCGCAACCAGTACACCCTAGGTTTTAAGATTCAAGGACTTCCAACCAGAACCAGCATCAAAGGCAAGAAGCAAGGGAGGAAACATACGAACCTAAATCTGGATCTTCTTCGCAGACTTAAACCAAGCAGATATGAGCATCCACAGAACCAGAAACAGTGCGAAAACAACTGGCCGAAACCGGACCTTCTGCCTCCATGAAAGACCATCGAATCTCTAGAGAATCCACCAAAAACCATCTTAGTGAAAACCTGAGAGGGTGATCAACCAATGAGGAGGTCTCCACCCAAGCCGTCGATGTAGCTCCCTCCGACGATGAAGATCATGACCCCGCTGCATCTTCAGAAGATCCTTTCCATAGGAGCCAAGATCACCACCATGCTGGGACAAACGGCATCGCCGAGACTTCCATCTCTTCCGATGAATCCTTTGACCCCACTGACCCGTCAGGAAACCCAGATCTATAAAAACATCCCCAAAAGGATGAAATCTAGGAGGGTTCGTGGTCTCCAAGGAGTCAACGGCTTCTCCAAAACTCGGAAC
Source organism: Viscum album (assembly GCA_963277665.1). Lineage (NCBI taxonomy): Eukaryota > Viridiplantae > Streptophyta > Magnoliopsida > Santalales > Viscaceae > Viscum > Viscum album. The sequence continues at coordinate 229,983,546 of OY728157.1, read as the reverse complement.
AGGGTAGATCAAAGCTGAGAAAAACCACCGCACAAGCCCACCAGAATGTTGTCCCCTTTTCTCAAAGAAAGCCATCAGATCTCGACACCACCAAGCAGCATCCTGATCTCCCACAAGCGAATGTAAGAAGAACCATAAACCAGAACTCCATCTACAACATCAAATCGAACAAAGCAGCCGCCAAAGAGGATTGCAAAAGGAGAACCTGGAAATCGTCACAGCCCGACCCCAGGAGAGAGCGGTGGCATCTCCTTGAGTTTTTAGGTGTTTTACGATTTTCTTTGGTTTTTTGGGGTTTTAAGTGTTTTTAGGTTTTTAAGATTTTATTCAGATTTTTTCAAGGAATTTACAATTTTTTACATTTTTTGGGATTTTTTGTTTTTGTTTAATAGTTTTTTTTATTTTTTATGAATTTTAGGGATTTTGATGTTTTTATATTTTTAAAAGTTTAGGGGTTTTATGTTTTTCTTTTTTATTTTTAGGGTTGTTTTATTTTTTTTTAATTTTAATTATTTATTAATTTTTAACGTTTTTGGGATTGATAGGGATTTTAGAGTATTTAGTGGGATTTTTTGGTTTTTTATGGGATTTCAGATTTTTTTAGTATTTCTATGTGTTTTAATGGTTTATAGGAGGTTTTTGGTTTTTAAGGTTTTCTTAGGGGTTCTTAGGGATTTTGGGGTTATTTATATTTTTAATGATTTTTAGGTTTTTTCTTCTTTTTAGTGTTTTTAGGTATTTTTAGAGGTTTTAGGGTTTAAAGGGATTTTATCATTTTTAAGAATTTTAGCACATTTATTTTTTTGTATGTTTTAATGTCTTCATAGGTTTTTCATTGATTTTATGTTTTTTACATTATAAGTATTTTATGTATTTTTTAGGATTTAAATGGTTTTTATGGGATTTTAGAATTTTTACAGTTGTTTAGGTATTTAGGGTTTTTATGGACTTTTGGTATTGGGGTCTTTTTCATGTTTTTAGGGGATTTATGGTTTTTTAGATTTTTTTATATTTTGGTGGTTTAAATGGTTTTTATATTTTTTAATGTTTTTATGGGTTTTTAGGGTTTTCTAAAATCTTTAGGTATTTTATGGTTTTTAGTGGTTTTTGGGGTTTTCGGTAATTTTATGGTTTTAGCATTTTTATGATTTTAGGGGATTTAAGTGATTTTTCTTTTTAAGGTCTTCTTTGGCGTTTTTTGGGTTCTTATTTTTTTTTTTACTAATTTTTATTGATTTTTAGGATTTTTTTGGTTTTTAGGGTTTTAACGAATTTGATAGTTTTTTAAGGGTTTTAGGTTTTTGTGGTTTTTAGATTTGTTAGGGTTTTAGGGGTTTTAAGTGCTCTATTTTTTTATGTTTATTAGGGATTTTCAAGGTTTTAGGGGCTTTTAAATTTTTAAAGGTTTTATTGTTTTTAGGCTTTTAATGGGTTTTTAGGGTTTTTTTGGGGTTTTGAGGGTTTTGGGGTTTTATAAGAGTTTTATGGGTTTATAGTTTTATTAAGTGTTTAGGGTTTATTATTTTTTATATTTTTACTATTTTGTAGAGTTTTTTAATCGTTTTAGAGGGTTTAAAATGTTTTTATAGTTTTTAAGGGGTTAGGGTTTTTATGGATTTTTATTGTTTTTAATGTTTTTACAAAACATTTATAGTTTTAATGGTTTTGAGGGTTTAGATATTTTTAGTTATTTAAGGTTTTCTTAAGGATTTTAAGGGGTGTAAATTTTTTTAACCTCTATAAGGATTTTGAGGTATTTTTAGGATTTTTATGGATTTTAGGGTATTATGGATTTAAAGGGGTTTTATAGTTTTTATGGTTCTTATGGTTCTTTTGGTTCTAGGGTTTTTTTGATTTTTTTATAATTTTTAGTGGTTTTTTGGTATTTTATAATTTTAGTAGTTTTTTATTTTTTATGTATTTTTAGGGATTTCTCTAGATTTTGGGGGGTTTTATGATTTTATGGGTTTTAGGTTATTTTTATGTTTTTAGGGGTTTTAACATTTTTTATGTTTTTTATATATATTAAGGGTTTTTAGGTTCTTAATATTTTCTTTGGGGTTTTTGGGTTTTTTTTTTACTTTTTTGGGATTTTTAATTGTTTTTTTTATTTTTATGTGTCTTAAGTGGTTTTGAGTGTTTTTAGGTTTTTTTATTATTTTTTGGGTTTTAATGTTTTCCGGCACTCTTATGTTTTTTGGTGGTTTAAGTGTTTTTAGGTTACTTTGGTTTTTGTATTTTTTTCAATGTTTTGGGGATTTTTATGTTTTTAGGGATTTTTAAAGGATTTTTTGGTCATCTAAGGGTTTTAAGGATATTGAAAAGTTTTTGGGTTTTTAGGGGTTTTTTGGTTTTTATGTTTTTTGGGATTTTAGGTTTTTTTGGAGTTTTTAAGAGTTTTAAGTTTTCTAAAAGATTTTAAAAATAGGGCTTTAAAGAGTTTTTAGTGGGTATTTTATGGGGTTTTAGGGTTTTTTAAGGGTTTTAGGGGGTTTATGGCCTTTCAGGGTTTTAGAGGTTTTAGTTTTTTTAGTGTTATAACATTTTTTAGGTTTTTTTCAATTTTAGTTGATTTATATTTTTTCAATTTTCTTATGTTTTAATGGGTTTTATGGTTTTTTACATTTTTATGGATTTTTAGGTCTTTTATGATTTTATGGTTCTTTGGGGTTTTAGGGAATCAGTGGTATTTTTTGTTATTTTTTAGGGTTTAATAGGTTTTTGGGTTTTAGAGATTTTAGTGCTTTTTAAAGAATTTATGGGGTTTTGGAGATTTTTAATGTTTTTAGATTTTTCATATTTTTAGGGGTTCTTAGGGTCTTAGTGGTTTTAAGTTTTTTAAGTTTTTTAAGGTTTTCTTGGGATTTTTCCAGGATGTAAGGTTTTTTTTATTTTTAGGAATATTTAGGGTTGTTTAGTATTTTTTATATTTTTTAGTGATTTTAGAGATTTTGCAGGGATTTATTGGTTTTTGTGGATTTTAGGGTTTTAGTGTTTTTACAAATTTTATCATTTTTATGTTTTAAGGGTTTTATTTGTTTTCAGTTTTTAATGTTTTCATTGGGTTTTTTAGGTTTTTAGGTATTTTTTCAGATTTTTATGGGTTTTTTGTGTTTTTATGGATTTTAGGGGTTTTTTAGGGTGTTTGTGGATTTTTTTGGTTTTTTTAGTATTATTTTAGTTTTTGGGATATTAATTTTTTTTTATTTTTTAAATGTTTTTAGTGGTTTAAAGGGTTTTTTGAGTTTTTAGTAGTTTTTTAGGGTTTTATGGATTTTGGGGTTTTTAAGGTGTTTATGGTTTTTTAGGATTTTTTGGTATTTTATGTTTTTTGGTCTTCCTAGGGTCTTTTATGATTTTTATCCTTTTTAGGTTTTTATAAATTTTTTGATTTTTTGATCATTATGGTTTTCTTAGGGTTATTACATGGTTTTTATGGGGAGTTATATTTTTATGAATTTATTGGAATTTTGTAGTTTTTTACAGTTTTTAGTGTTCTATCGGATTTTGAGGGTTTTGGGGGTTTTAGGGTTTAAGGGGTTTAGGGTTTTTAGACGATTTAGCATTTTTTGGGAATTTCGGTGGTTTTTAGTGTTTTTAGATTTTTTAGGTTTTCATATGGGTTTTCTAGGTTTTATGATTTTTTACGATTCTAGAAAATTTTGGGGATTTTTTAGTATTTTTAAGGGTTCTTATGGATTCTTGATATTTCTAGGGTTTTATGGGTTTTATGGGTTTTATGGGTATTAGATTTTTTATGGTTTTTTTGTTTTTTTTTTGGATTTTTTGAGCTCTTTAGGTGTTTTAAAAAAATTAGAGTTTTTTAATGTTTTTTAGGTTTAAAGGGGTTTAGAGTTTTTAGTGGTTTTTCTAGGGTTTTAGGGTTTCTTAAGGTTTTGAGGATTTTTTATGGGTTTTAAGGGTTTTTGGGTTTTTGGGTCTTTATAGGTTTTCTTAGGGTTTTAATTTTTTTTAGTTTTTTGGGTTCTTTATGTGATTTTACTTTTTTATGGTTTTATGAAGGATTTATGGGTTTTAGGGTTTCTTATCATGATAGAGATTTTTAGGGTTTTTAAATGTTTTATGGTGTTTTAGAAATTTTAGGGATTTTTAGGGTTTTATGGGTTTTTAGTGTTTTTAGGGTTCTTCGTGTTATTAGAATATTAGTGATTTTAAGTTTTTTTAATTTTGTAAGGTTTTCTTAGGAGTTTTAAGGTTTTCCTGGTCTTTTAAATTTTTAGGGATTTCTTGTATTTTTATGTTTTTTTAGGTTTTTAGGGATTTTGAGTGTTTTAGGATTTCTTAGGTTTTTTAATGTTTTATAAGATTTTTAATGTTTTTTTTGGGTTTTTAGGGGATTTAAGTGGTTTTATATTTTTCAGGTTTTCTTGGGAGTTTTTTGGTTCTTAAGGGTGTTTATCTTTATAGGTATTTTTATGATTTTAATGGTTTCTTAGTACTTTAAAGGATTTTTATGGGTTTTATTATTTTTATGGTTTATAGTGTTTTTGGGTTTTACGTTTATTTTCTATTTTTATGATTTTTAATGTTTTAAAGTTTTTTAATGTTTTTAGGGATTTAAAGGGTTTTTAGAGTTTTTAGTGATTTTTAGTGTTTTTATGGGTTTTAATGTTTTTATGGATTTTAAGGGTTTTTTGTTGTTTTTAGGGATTTTAGGTTTTTTTGGGTTTTAGGTTCTTTTTACAGTGCTTATTGGGTTTTCATCATTTTTTGTTTATAGGTTCTTTAAGTGTTTTTATGTTTTTCTGTTTTTCTTAGGGGCTTTAGGGATTTTAGGGTTTTCTATTTTTTTTATATATTTTATGATTTTTTTAAGGATTTGTTTTGGTTTTTTTTTGGTTTTGGGGACTTTGAGGGGTTTTGTGGATTTTTTGGTTTTTAGGGTTATTTTCAGGCTTTTTTGGATTTTTAACATTTTCTTAGGTTTTATGGGTTTTAAATTTTTCGAGATTTTTATGTTTTTCTTAGGTTTTTCCAACGTTTTTAGGATTTTTAACATTTTTAAGGATTTTATAGACTTTTAGGGAATTTTATGATTTTTATGATTTTTTAGGGTCTTTATGGATTTTGAAGGGTTTTAGGGTTTTCTAGTTTTTTAAAGGTTTTTAGCATTTTAGGATTTTGGGGGGTTTTAACTATTTTTCACGTTTTTATTTTTTTAATGGTTTTAAAGGTATTTAGTTATTTTTAATTTTTTTGGATTTTTTAGATTTTATAGGATTTTTATTATTTTTATGGTTTGTATTGATTTTTATGGGTTTCAGTATTTTTTTTTGTTTTTTAGGGTTTTAAAGGTATTTAGAGTTTTTAACACTTTTAGGGGTTTAAATGATTTATAGTGTTTTTCCCTTTTTAGGGTTTTTATTGGATTTCAATTTTCTGAATTTTTTTATGGGTTTTATAGTTTTCAGGGGTTTTATGGTTTTATGGTTTATAGGTTTTTTATGTTTTTAATTTTTTTTTGGGTTTTAGGATTTTTATGGTTTTTTCAGATTTTAGGATTTTTAGGGTTTTTGTGGGGTTTTAGTTTATATATAGTTTTTTTTGAGTTTTTGGTAGTTTTTTTGAGTTTTTTATGGTTTTATAAGGGTTTCCAAGTTTGATAACTCATTTGGTTTTAAACGGTTTTTAAAGTTTTAGTGGTTTTTTGGGGTTTTTGGATTTTTTGGGTTTTTAAGGGTTTAAGGGTTTTTTATAGTTTTTTTTTGTTTTTATTGTTTTTGGGTCTTTCAATATTTTTTTATAGTATTTATGAGTTTATATGTTTTTATTTTTTTAATGTATTTTTAGGATTTGAGGTTTTATTAATTTTTTAGGGTCTTTAGGGTTTTTTTGTTTTTTGGATTTTTAGATTTTTTTGGATTTTTATGCTTTTTTACGGTTTTTAGGGATTTTGATGTTTTTTACGATTTTTAGGGATTTTGATGGTTTTTAGGGTTTTAGGGTTTTTATGTATTTTAGGAGTTTATATGTTTTTCAGTGTTTTTTATTTTTTTTAATTGTTTTTGGTTTCTAATATTTTCATATGGTTTTTAGGGGTTTTATGGTCTTTTAAATTTTAGGGTTTTTAATGGATTTTTAGGAATTTTATTATTTTTAGGGTTTTAGGGATTTGGGGGGTTTAATGGTTTTTAGTTGTTTTACGCTTTTTATGGGGTTTTGGGTTTTTAGGGTGGTTTTCTTGAGTTTTTTAGGGTTTTTTAAGGTTTTTTTAGAGTTTTTTAACATTTTAGTGGTTTAAAGGGGTTTTAGAGATTTTAGTGGGTTTAATGGTTTGAATCGGTTTGTAGTGTTTTTTAAGGTTTTAGTGCTTTTTAATGTTTTAGGGGGTTATTAGTGGTTTTAGGTTCTTTTATGGGTTTTAGGTTTTTTATTGCCTTTTTAGGGATTTTAGGGGTATTTCTATGATTTTAATGGTTTTTTTGGGTTTTAAGGGAATTTAAGGGGTTTTTTGTATTTTTACGGTCTTTAGGGTCTTTAGGGTTTTTAGGGTTTTTAGAATTATTATGTGTTTTACAATTTTTATGTTTTTAGGGGTTTAAAGGTTTTCTTAGGGTTTTTTCAAGCTTTTAAGGGTTTATATGTTTTTCTGAATTTCTAGAGTTTTTTCGGATTTTTATGTGTTTTTAGGTTTTTTCATAAATTTGCGGCTTTTTAGGGTTTTTTGGGTTTTGGGCATTTTAGGGTTTATTAGTTTTTTACTTTGTTTAAGGTTTTTGATAATTTTAAAAAAAGTGGTTTAATGGGTTTTTAGAGTTTTTAGTGTTTTATGGGTTTTAGGGTTTTAAATGTCTTATGGGTATTATGATTTTTAGGGTTTTTAGAGTTTCTAGGGTCTTTTTATGGTTTTTAACATTTTTAAGTGTTTTAAGAAAAATTTTTATTTTAGTGTTTTCTTAGAGATTTTCAAGATTATTTTGGTATTTTTATATTTTTTGCAGTTTTTATGGATCTTAAGGGTATTTTGGGTTTTTAGGTTTTTTATTTTTTAGGGTTTTAGCATATTTAGTATTTAGAGATATAAATTATTTCTATGTTTTTAAGTTTTTATTATGCGTTTTTGGGTTTTTATGGGTTTTTATGTTTTTAGGGAATCGGAGGGATTTGTTAGGATATTCAGTGTTTCTTAGGGTTTTTAATAATTTTGATGGTTTTCAAGGCTTTTAGGGGTTTTTAGGTATATAAGTGTTTTTAGTTTTTAGGTTATATTTTTTAGTTCTTTAGGGTTTTAAAGGCTGTTAAATATTATAGGGGTTAACGAGGGTTTTATAGTTTTTTGTGGGTTTTTATCATTTTTATAGGATTTTAGTGTTTTAAAGGTTTTTAGGGGTATTTAGGGTTTTGTGGTTTTTAGGATCTTTAGGGTTTTTAGGTTTTGTAGTGTGTTTAGTGTTTTTAGGAGTTTTATGAGTTTTATGGTTTCTAAGGTTTTCATAAGAGTTTTTAGGTTTTGGGGTCTTATTAAGTTTTTAGTGACTTTTAAGGCTTTTTTAGGATTTTTTTGGATTTTTGGTTTTTTAGGATTTTGAGGGCTTCTATGGTTTTCTACGGTTTTTAGGTGTTTTTAGATTTTTATCATTTTTTTGGTTTTTCCAGGGTTTTATGTTTTTTTGGTTTTTTAAGGTTTTATAAGTGGTTTTCATGGTTTTAGGGGTTTTTATATTTTTAGGAATTTTAGTGCTTTTTAGGATTTTTGGGGTTTTTAGGGTTTTACGTTTTTGATGTCTTTTTAGGGGTTTTATGGTTTTTAGAGTTTTTAGCATTTTTAGGATTTAAAAGCGTTTTTATTGTTTTTAGGGGCGTTTTAGGGTTTTTATGGGCATTTATGTTTTTTAAGGTTTTAGGGGGTTTTATGGTTTTTAGTTATCTTTAGCATTTTTGGGGTATTTTAGGGTTTTTGGAGTTTTCAGTGTTTTTAGGATTTTTGGGGATTTACGTGTTTTATTATTTTTATGGTTTTTTTATTGGATTTTACGGTTTTTAGTGATTTTTATTATTTCATGTATTTTGATTGAATTTTGAGGATTTTTATATTTTTAGGGTTTTTAAGGTTTGTGATTGTTTTTAGGGTTTGTTAGGTTGTATAGATTTTTTGGTTTTTTAGGGGGTTTATGTGTTTTTATGTATTTAATGTTTCTTTGTTATTTTAGGGGTTTTAAATTTTTTTATGTATTTGGGGATTTTAAGGCCATTTTTTGTTTTTTATGGGTTTTTAGGTATATTTTAGGTGTTTAGGTCTTTTAGTTATTTTATGGGTTTTATATTTTTTTAGGGTATTTAGGGATTTCTATGTTTTTTACGGTGTTTATGTTTTTATAGTATTTTAACGTTTTTAGGGTTTAAAATGGTTTTAATAGTTTTATGTGGGTATTTATGGTATTTGTGGGTTTTTATGATTTCTATGGTTTTTAGGTGCTTTTATTTTTTTAGTTGTATTTAGCTTCTTTTTATGGTTTTTTACAGTTTTTAGAATTCTTTAGTTTTTAGGGGTTTTAGTGTTTTTAGGTTTTTACGGGTATCTTATGAGTTTTTAGGGTTCTTATGGTGTTTTATGTTTTTAGGTATTTTTAAATATTTTTATGGGTTTTATGTTATTTATTGATTTTCTGATTTTCTGATGTTTTAGTGTTTTTAGAGTTTTTTTTGGTTTTTTGGGGTTTTAAGTGATTTTAGGTTTTTAATTTTTTCTTAGTGTTTCTCATGAATTTTATGGGGGGTTACATTTTTAGGGATTTTTATTGATTTATAGGCTCTTTATTTGTTTTATGGGTTTTAGGGATTTTGATGGTTTTTAGGGGTTTTAGGGGTTTTTAGGAGTTTTTAAGGGTTTTTACTGTTTTTTGAAAAAAATTAACTTTTTTAGGGGTTTAAATTATTTTTAAAAATTTTAATGTCTTTTAGGATTTTTATTGGTTTTTATAGTTTTATAAATTATTTATGGGTTTTTATGTTTTTAGGGTTTTAAGGGTTTTTAGGGGGTTTTAGGGTTTTTATGGTTTTAACCTTTTGTAGGATTTTTAGGGGTTTAAAGTGAATTTAGGTTTTTTAAGGTTGGATGGGGTTTTTTAGGTTCCATAGGGGGATTTATGTTTGTTGGGGATTTTTAAGGATTTTTTAGGATTTATATGATTTTTTAGATACTTTAGGGAATTTTAGCATTTTTAGGGTTTTTAATGGTTTTCTTGTTTTTAGGGTTTTTTGTTTTTTTATGGATAAATTTGTTTTAATGTTTTTAAGGGTTTCTTAGGGGTTTTTAGGGTTATTTGAATTTTTTTGTCAAGGGATTATTAGTTTTTTTATCATTTTTATGGGTTTATATAGTTTTTATGGGGTTTCAGGGTTTCTAGTGTCTTTTAATGTTTTTATAGTTTTATTAGGTATTCAATGATTTTTTGAGTTTTTAATGGTTTTTATTCCTTTTATAGTTTATTAACACTTTTATTAGTTTAAATATTTTTTACTGTTTTTAAGGGTTTTAATGGGTTTTAGGGTTTTTCATTTCTTTTTGAGTTATTAGTTTCTTTTCAGGGTTTTATCATTTTTTAGGTTTTTAGGGGTTTTAAATGTTTCTAGTTATTTATGGTACTCTTAAAAACGGTCCCATGAATAATTATGTTGTTGATATTGCAATTTTAAGGTCTCTTAGTGTTAATGGCCGGTCAAAGAATCCTCTAATGGTGAAATATATTCACTAGATCCCACCTCTGCCACAGTGGTTGAAGGTCAATGTTGATGGAGCTACCTGTGGTTCACCCAAACATTCTGGATGCGGAGGTGTTTTCCATATATGCCAGGGTCTGGTAAAAGGATGATTCTTTCACTATATTGGAAGTTCTAATGCCATTGAGGTGGAATTATGGGCAGTGATTAAAGCTATAAGGTACGCAGTCCATTATGGCTGGAATAACTTATGGTTTGAATCATATTCTGCAATTGCTGTTCAAATTCTGAAAAATCGATCAAGGAATGTGCCATGGAGGATGCTATCAGTGATGGATGATTGTCTATAACTTGTGGATCGACTCTCTGTTGATGTCATGCATGCTCTTCGGGAAGCCAAGCAAGTGGTAGACACCCTTTCAAAAAGAGAAATAATAGATGTCAGTTCTAGCTAGTCAATCAGATCTCCAGAGTTATGTACCCATCTTGTTAATGCTAATTATTATGGCAAGGATTCTACTCGCTTGTGTAAGGCTGTTTTGTAACTCTTTTCATTTTACTTATTTGTTTGGTTTAATATAAAGGGAGCAGGCTACTATTTGTATCCCTAATTTTTTTTGGTATGGTACTCTTAATTATATTTAGGGGTTTTAGGGGTTTTCACCTTTTTTGGGATTTTTAGGGAATTTTAAGTATTTTTATGGTTTTTTTGGTTTGAGGTATTTTGAGGGGTTTTAGTTTTTTAGGGTTTTTATTATTTTTATGGTTTGGGGGGTTTATTTTTTTGGTTTTTAGGATTTAAAGGTTTTTTATAGTTTTTTCATGTTTTTATGGGTTTTAAGGCTCTTCGTAATTTTTACTACTTTTATGATTTTATGGGGTTTTAGGTACATATATGGTTTTTAGGGGTTTAATATTTTTAGGATTTTAGTGACTTTTTAGTTTTGTTAGGGATTTAGAAATTTTTTCGGTTTTTATGGGTTTTATGTGTTTTTATCTTTTTTTGATTTTTTTTCAGGTTTTCAGATCTCTTAGATTTTTTTACTATTTTTGGATTTTTAGCACATTTTTTTATTTTTATTATTTTTTTGAAATTTTTTGTGTTTTTAGAGTTTTTTAAATTTTTTAATGATATCTTGTTTTTATAGTGTTTTTAGGGTTTTAAGGGTTTTAATTATTTTTATGTTTTTAAGGGATTTTATGGTTTTTATGGTTTTTTTACATTTTTATGTTTTTTTGGGATTTTTTAGGATATTTATGGTCTTTAAGAGTTTTTAAGGATTTTGAGGGTTTAAAGGGTGTTTTGAGTTTTTAGGGTGTTGTTGGGTTTTTAGGGGATTCTTGAATTTTTTTGGGTTTAATGTTTTTTTAAATTTTAAATATTTTTAAGGGGTTTTTTTTGGGGGGGGGGTTGGGTTTTTAGTAGATTTTAAGGGCTTTTAAGGGTTTTAAAGTTTTTTAAGGGTTTTAGAGGGTTTTTTGTTGTTAAAGAATGTTAGGGTTTTTAGATTTTTTAAAGTTTTTAACATTTTTTATGCTTTTAGAGTTTTTAAGCATTTTTATATTTTTATGATTTTCTTATGGTTTTTAGGTGTTTTAGGTTGTTTTACATTTATGGGATTTTTAGGTGTTTTTAAGATTTCTATGGTGTTTCTAGTTTTTATGTAATGGAGGGATTTTAGGCTTTTTTGTGGATTTAGGGTTTTATGGTTATTTTAAAATTTTTATTATTTTTTAGGGATTTTAAGGTATTTTTAGAGTTTTATGATTTTTTTAGGGAAAGGAAGATGCGAGGGTCAGGCTATTCCCGGCCCCCTCAAATTTATTAGCAAGAAAAAAGGAGACGCAGCAGACAAGGGAGGGGAGGGGTCAAACAACCCACACCCAAAAATCCCTTACAACCCACGCCAAAAAGAAAAACAAAGAAAGAAAAAGACTCAAAAACAGACACAACAATGGAATTATCACGTCACATCCAACCAGAACCAGCATCCAGCATCACCACATCCAATCATCCCAGCAACACAGCTGCAGCAACACATCCAAACCAACCAGCCCCAGCAACCAATAACACCAAATCCGACATCACAACAAATCACATCCAACAGCATCAAACCACAGCACAAGCACCACAACAAAACGCAGCCATCATCACCTTCCAACAAAAAACAACCAGCAACAAGAAGCACAACAACAAACTCATCCACAACAGCATCAAAAACCAAACAACCACACATCATCCATCATTCACTAGCAACCAACAACTCACAACCAACCAATGAACCACATATAATCTCACAAGGTCCAGCACCCAGTACCTTGTCACCAAGAACGTCCCTCTCCAGCAGCATAGAATCAACAACATCAACATAACAAGATTCAGTGCCACCCAACAGAACCGATAGCCAGTATCCACATAGAAACCAAAATATCAGCCAAAACGCAGCACCTAACCTACCCTCCAATAGCAGCTTGGGGGGAAACCAGCAACTCGAGAACCAACCAAAATTCAGCAGAAACAGCAACTCAATACCAAGCCATCCACCGGTCAAGAACACGCAGACCAGAAAATCAAAGAGAACACAGCACAATGTGGCCATACCTTCGTCAGCAGAAAGATCCAAGAACAAGAAAGCATAACTAAAAGAGAAAACATGCATCCTCGCCCTATTTATCCACCATGACCCGTCGAGAAGCCAGATACGCCAGTGAGACCCTCCTCGAGTCCCAAGAAGCAGCGCAGAACTGAGTGCGGAACCGTAAACGCCAGCACAACGAAGACGCAAAGCCCGTCGAACCCTCTTTTCACCAAGGTGAAACCAGAACTCCCCCCAACAAAACTGCCAGAGCGTCTTGCCGCACTATGGATCCATCGGGCCAAGCACACCTCTATATATGCGATGAAGCATCCGTCATGCCTACGTTGACTTCACCATCAACCTCTTCAACTTCGCCCAGGTCACTGGAAAGGCATCACCACTGCCTCCAGGAACTGTAAAATCCAGATCTAGCAAAGCCGATCCAAATTGAAGAAAAAGCCAGACCAAGCTGTCGCCGCCACAACCTGAAACAACCCACCAGATCTCAGCATCATCAACCATCTGCCTCGAAAACCACCATCCCCCCTGGGGAGAATGCCTCTCGAACAAAAAACCATCCGCATCACAAAGCCTGAAGAGGGTATGATCAAAGGAACCGCTGAAGAGGATTCCACGATGGAACCCTAGAGATCGCCGAGTCGGGAGAAACCCGGGAGAGAGCTGCGACATCTTTTTCTCCTTTATGATGTTTTTAGGGGTTTATAAGGTTTTTAGGGTTTTAGTAGGTTTTTATGTTTTTTATGAATTTTTAATAATTTTAGGGGTTTTAAGGTTTTTTATAGGTTGTTAGGGTTTTTAGTATCATTTAAGGAATTTTTGGGGTTTTATAAATTTATAGGTTTTTAAGTGTTTTAAGTGTTTATTTTTTATGGTTTTCGTATGTTTTTTCAATGTTTTGGGGTCTTTTATGTTTTAATGGATTTTTAGGTCTTTTAAGGATTTTTATGGGGATTTAAGATATTTAGGGTTTTTGAGGGTTTTTAGGGTATTCTAGTGTTTCGATGGTTTTTTAGGATTTTAGTGTTTTTGTGCTTTTCATGGATTTTAATTTTATTAATTTTTTTAAGGTTTTCATTTGGGTTTTCTGGTTTATTAATGGTTTTTAATGTTTTTAGGTATTTTTGGGATTTTTGGGGATTTTAAGGGGTTTTATGGTTTTAGGAATTGTGGGGTTAGTGTTTTTAGGATTTTTGGGTGTATTTTGGGTTTTTGGGGTTTTACATTTTCTTTTTCAGTTTTTAGGGTTTAAAGGTTTTTTAAATATTTAAATGTTTTCATGGGTTTAAAGATTTTTTAGTGTGTTTAGTGTTTTTTAGTGTTTTATAGGTTATATGGGTTATAAAGGTGTTTTGGGTTTAAATGGTTTTTAGGGGGTTTAATGGTTTTTGGCATTTTAGGGGTTCTTGGATTTTTAGCATCTTTTAGGTTTTTATAGATTTTATGAGTTTGTCTGTTTTTAATGTTTCTTTAGGTTTTTATAGGGTTTCTAGGGTTGTTCAAAAATTTTGACATTTTTATGGATTTTTATTATTTTTTAGAGTTCGTAGTGATTTTTGGGGTTTTATGGTTTTTAGTGTTTTTCAGTTTTTTTGTTTTTTCATTTTCAAGGGTTTTTGTGGTTTAAGTGTTTTTAGGTTTTCAATGTTTTCATAGGGTTTTTCTAGATTTTTTGGTTTTTTATGTTTTTAGGGATTTTTAGGTATTTTCTTTTGGGTTTTATGGTCTTTAAGGTTTTTTATAGGATTTTTGGGTTTTTATGGTTTTATGAGTTTTGTAGTTATTTAGGTTTTTTTTATTTTTTAACATTATTTTGGGTTTAAGGGATTTTAGATTTTGTTAGCGGGTTTTATGGTTTTTATGGGTTTTTGGGTTTGTTATGTTATTTGTAATTTTTTTAGGTTTTAGTGGTTTTCGAGTTTTTTTGTCGTTTTAGGTTTTCTTAGGGATTTTATCATTTTTTTAGTTTTTTAAAGGTTTTATGTGCCTTTAGGTTTTTAAGGGTTTTTAAGATTTTTTCGAAGTTTTTTATTTGTTTGATGTTTTAGGGAATATTTAGAATTTTAATAGGATTTTTATTTTTTTCTTCATTTTAGTTATTTTCAATTGTTTTGTGTTTTTATGGTTTTTAAAGGTTTTTTTAGTTTTTTGGGGTTTTTAGGGGTTTTAAGGGTTTTAGGTTTTTAAGGTTTTATTTGTGGATTTTGAGATTTTTAGGGGTTTTTAGGACTCTAATGGTTTTTTTGGGTTTTAGCGGTTTTAGGGATTTTGAGGGTTTTTTGTTTTTTGGTTTTTTGGTTTTTGGGTTTTTTATGGTAATTCTGGTGTTTTACGATTTTTGAAATTTTTTGGGGTTTTATGGTTTTTTAGAATTTTTTAATTTTTATTGGATTCTAAAGGTATTTTAGTGTTTTTAGTGATATTTAGTTTTTATATGTATTTCTAGTGGTTTTTATGGTATTTAGGGGTTTTAGGGTCATATTATATGTTTTTAGGGTTTTCATGGTTTTCTTGTTGTTTTTAGGGCTTTCTTATTTTTCCTAGATTTTTTATTTTTTTATAGTTTTTTTACATTTTAGGGGTTTAAATCATTTTTTCTAGTTTTTAGTGGTTTATGGTTTTTGAAGTCATTTTAAAATTTCCTTTGATTTTTATGGTGTTTAGGGGTTTTAGTTCTTATTTAGTGTTTTTATGGCTTTAGCATTTTTTAATTTAATTTGCGGTTTTAGGTGTTTTTATCTTTCAATTTTTTGTTAGAGGTTTCTAGGGGTTTTATGGGTTTTTATAATTATATGTATTTCTAGGGTTGTTTTTGTATTATTAAGGTTTTTTGGGTTTTTTGGGTTTTTTGGGTTTTTAGGGATTTTTATGCTTTTTAGGGTTGTAAGGTTTTCAGGATTTTTAGGGATTTTTATGGTTTTTAGGGTTTTTTGGGGTTTTGGTATATTTAGTTTGTTAGTGGTTTTATGGTTTTTTATGTTTTATGGTTTTTATGGGTTTTCAGGGTTTTTATGTTTTTTTACATATTCGGTATTTTTAGGGATTTTCTAGGGTTGTAATAGTTTTTTTGGGATTTTTGGTATTTTGAGTGTTTTTAGATTTTTTATAGTTTTTTTGGGTTTTATAGTTTTTTAGTTATTTTGGCCTTTACTGTTTTTTTTAGTTTCGAACATTTCAGGGGTTTAAAGGGTTTTTATATTTTTATTGAAATTTTTGGTTTTTTGTTAGGTTCTAGGGTTTTAAGGTTTTTAGGAGGTTTTATAGCTTTTAAAAGGTTTTTGGTTCTTTAGGGTATTTCTTTGGTTTTTGAGGATTTTCCATTATTTAATTTTTAGGGGTTTATGTATTTGTAGGATTTTAAAGTCTTAAAAGTTATTTTCAAGGATTTAAGTGTTTTTGACATTTTTAGGGATTTTTTTGGCTTATTATGGTTTTTAGGGTTTTTACGGTTTTTAGGGTTTTTTACGGTTTTTAGGCTTTTAGGATTTCAATTATTTTTATGTTTTAAGGGTTCAAATGGGTTTTGGTTTTTTAATATTTTATTAATGTTGTAATGGGTTTTTAGGGTTATTTATGATTTTAGGGATTTTTTTGGTCTTTTAGAGATTTTATGGTTTTTAGTGTTTTTAGGTATTTTGATGGTTTTTAGGGTTTTTAGGGTTTTTAGGGTTTTATTATTTTTTTGGGATTGAAGGGTTTTTTTACTTTTTTAGGGTTTTAAGGTGTTTTAGATATTTTTAGATTTTTATGAGCTTAAAGGGTTTTTATATTCTTATTGGTTTTTAGGGTTTTTATGGGTTTTTAGGGTTTTTATATGTTTTATAATTTGAAGGTTTTTTCGTTCTTTTATGGTATTTTACGTTGTTTAGGGTTTTTAGAGTTCTTTAGGTTTTTTGGGGTTTTACATGTTTTTATGATTTTAAGGTTTTCTTTGGTTTTTTTGGGACTTAGGGTTTTTTATATTTTTAGGGGCTTTTATGGATTTTTTGGATTTTTTGGGTTTTAGGGTTTTTAATGATTTTTAGGGTTTTTGGGGTTTTTTTTCGTTTTTAGCATTTTTTATGTTTTGTAGGGATTTTTTGAGTTTTTAATTTTTATGGTTTTCTTAGGTATTTTCACAATTTTTAAGTGTTTTAATATTTTTAGGGATTTTTAGGATTTTTATGTTTTTAGTGTTTTTAGTGATTTTGAGGGTTTTTTTGTTTTTTTGGTTTTTTGGTTTTTTGTTCTTAATATATTTTATTTTTTAGGGTTTTATATGTTTTTTAGAGTTTTTAATGTTTTTGTGTGTTTAGAGGGTTTTTATATTTTTTAATGGTTTTAGGGTATTTTAATTTTTAGGGGTTTTTAAGGCTTTAGGGTATTTTGGGGGGTCTTTATGGTTTTCAGCATTTTTAATTTTTTTAGGGGTTTTATGATATTTTTTAAGGTTTTCTTAGGTATTTTAGTGTTTTAAGTTTTTTTTTAAATCATTGATATTTTTGGGGCCTTTTGAGTATTTTTATGATTTTTATAGATTTTTTGGGTTTTCTGTTTTTTTTTGTTTTTATACAGTTTTAGGGTTAAATTTGGTCTTTAATGATTTTTTTACGTTTTTAAGGGTTTTATGTGTTTTTTGGATATTAGGGTATACATTGGGGTTTTCCATGTTTTAATACTTTTTTATGTTTTTATAAAATTTATGAATTATTTTAGGAATTTTATGGGTTTTTATGGATTTTTTGGGTGTTTGGGGATTTTAAGGGATTTTGGGTTTTTTGGATTTTAGTGTTTTATGGTTTTATACTTTTTAGGGGTTTCCTATTTTGAAGATTATTTCATCGTTTTTACAGATTTAATTTTTTTAGAGTTTTATTTATATTTTTTGGGTTTTATGGGAATTTATGGGTTTTAAAGGTTTTTAGGGGGTTCTATTATTTTAAATGGCTTTTAGGGTTTTAAGTTATTTTCTGTGGGTTTAGTGGTTTTTGCATTAATAGGGGGTTTAGGAGTTTTATGTTTTTTAGGATTTTAATGTTCTCTTGAGGGTTTTTAGGATTTTAAGTGTTTATTTATGTTTTAGGGGTTTTTAGGGATTTTTAAGGATTTTTATTTCTTTTATGGTTTTTAGGTATTTTGAGGGGTTTTATATTTTTTAAGGGGTTTCAGGCTCTTTATGGTTTTGGGGTTTGGTAGGTTTTTAGGGGTTTAATAGTTTTTTGGTTTTTAAGGTTTTCTTTTGGGTTTTTAATGTTTTAAGGGTTTTGACCTTTTTATGTAATTTTTAATGTTTTTTTTGGATTTTATGTTTTTTTGGGATTTTAGGGATTTTGAGGGACTTAGGGATTTTTAGGGGGTTTATAGTTTCTATGGGTTATCATTTTTTTGGAATTTATGTATTTTTGTAGGTTTTTATAGTTTTTAGAGTTTTTTTGTTATTTATAGGGGTTTAAAAGTTTTTTTTAGTTTTTAGTGATATTTAAAGTTTTTTCGGGTTTCATGGGTTTTTGGGGGGTTTTGGGTTCTTAGGGTACTTTCTATTTTTTCTTTTTCATTTAGATTCTGTTATGTTTTTTACATTTTAATAGTTTTTTGGTTTTTAATATTTTAGTATGGGTTTTCTGTGTTTTTATAGTTTTTACATTTTTTAGGATTTTTAGGGCATTTTAAGAATTTTATGGTTTTTTAATTTTTTTCAAATATTTAGATTGTCCTTATGATTTTTTTATAATTTTAAGTATTTATTAGGTTTTTAGGGTTCTAAGGGTATTTTTGTTTTTATGGATTTCTTTTGTTTTTTAAGGTGTTTATGGTTTTTTTTCATTTTTTTCGGGATTTTCTTGTATTTATAAGGGTTTCTAGAGATTTTTAGGGTTTTGAGGGTTTTTATGGTTTTTACGTTTTTTGGGGGTTTTAAGGGTTTTTTGATACTTTTAACGTTTTTAGAGTTTTTAACATTTTTAGGGGTTTGATGATTTTTTAGAGTTTTATGGTTTTTAGTGTTTTATGTTTTTTTATAAATTTTTAATAAAAATTTGGTGTTTTATTGTTTAATAGGGTTTTAGTTTTTTAGGGTTTTTAGGGTTCTAACATTTTTAATGGTTTTAAGAGTTTTTAGGTTTTATCGTTTTCTTATGGGTTTTTAATCGTATTTTTTGTTTTTTAATTTTTAATAAATTTTAGGGATTCTTTAGGATTTTCATCATTTTTAGGGGTTTTTTGGATATTGAGTGTTTTTAGGGTTTTTTATTGTCATCAGGTTTGATTGGGGTTTTAGTGTTTTTAGGTTTTTTAGGGGTTTAAAGTGTTTTTATATTTTTATGGTTTACTGAGGGGTTTTCAGGGTTTTTAGGGTAATTTTATGTTGGTAGGTATTTATGTGATTTTTTAGCATTTTTATGGGTTTTATGGTTTTTAGGGATTTTTAGAGTTTCATTGTTTTTTAGGGATTTAGAGGTTTTTCCAGTTTTTAGGGGTTTTAATATTTTTTTAGTTTTTTAATGCTTTCTATGTTTTTTTCTAGTTTTCATTGGTTTATACATTTTTAGGGACATTTTTAGGTTTTTATGACTTTTATGGGTTTTTAGGGTTATTTGGGACATTGAGATTTTTTAGGGGTTTTATTGTATTTATTTTATTTTTTTATTATTTTTTACATTTTTAGGGGTTTAAAGTGATTTGATTATTTTATGGTTTTTTGGTATTTTCATGGTTTTTAGGGTTTCTTATGTTTTTAGGTTTTTTTGTATTTTTTAGGATATTCATGTATATACTGAGTATTTGGGGATTTTAAGTGATTTTAGGGGTTTATGATTTTTTTGGGTTTTGTGGGTGTTTTTTTTAGTTTTTGGGGGTTTTAATATTTTTTTTAGTGTTTCCTAATGTTTTTAGGGGTTTAAAGGGTTTTTTTGGGTTTTTGTTGGTTTTTATGGTTTTTTTGGTTTTTTTGGTGTTTTGGGGTTTCAAGAGTTTTATGTGTTTTTATGGTTTTTAGGGGTTGGGGGGGTTATTATCTTTCACTGGTTTTTTTGGTTTCTAGTTTTTTATAAGTTTTTATGGGTTTTATGTTCTTTTAGGTTTTTATGGATTTCTTAGGGGTGTTCAGGGTTTTTGTAGGGATTTTTTCGGGTTTTTAGTATTTCATTCATTTTGAGGGTTTTAGGGATTTTAAAATTTATTAGGGTTTCTTAGGGTTTTAAAATGTTTTTAGGGGTTTTTGATTTTTTTTCTAGGTTTTTTAGTGGTTTAATGTGTTCTTTTATTTTTAATGTTTTCTCATGGGTTTTTAGGATTTTTAAAATTTTTAGGGTTTTATTAGAATTTTTATGGGTTTTAGAGTTTTTTTAGATTTTATGGTTTTTAGGGTTTTTTTGGGTGTACATGGTGTTTTGGGGTTTAAAGGTTTTTGTTTTTGAGTTTTTTAGTGTTTTTAAAGTTTTTTATAGGTTTTTAAGTTTTTGTGTGTGTTTTGATTTTTTATAGTTTTAGGGGATTTATAGGTTTTAGGGTTTAATGTTCTTTTATGGGTTTAGACTTTTTTATATTTTTAGGGTATTTAATTTTTTTAGATTTTTCTGTTTTTATTAGGGGTTTTAAGGGGTTTTAGGTAATTTTTTTGTTTTTAGGGATTTTAATAGAATTTTAGGATTTTTTTTTCTATTTTGGGTTTATAGGGATTTTTATTGTTTTTTGGGTTTTTAGTATTTCTGTTTTTTTCTATTGTAAGTGTTTCTGGTTTTAAGGTTATCTAAGGGGTTTTTATGTTTTTTGGGTTTTTACATATTTCATTATTTTTTAGGAACTTTTTTGGATTTTTATAATGTGTTTAGGTTTCTAGGGATTTTGGAGGTTTTTTGAATTTTTGAGTATTTAGGTTTTTATGTTATTTTTATTTGGGTTTTTTTGAGTTTTATAGAGTTTTATGGTTTTTAACTCTTTTTAATATTTTTAGGGGTTTAAAAGGATTTCATAGTTTTTAGTGTATTTTTTATTTTTTGTGTTTTAATGGGTTTTATGGTTTTTATCTTTTTTAGGGGTTTTAAGGGTTTTAAGGGTATCGTTAGGGTTTTAAGGTTTTGTAGTGTTTTTTTGTTTAAAGGTTTTGTTTGGGGTTTTTATTGTTTTTTGGGGTTCTTTACATTGTATGGGATATTTAGGGGTTTTTTATTATATTTTTTATATTTTAGGGGTTTTTTTTAATTTTGAGGGTTTTTGGGTTTTTGGGTTTTGAGGGATTTATAGGGTTTTAAGAGTTTTCTTAGGTTTTTAATGGTGTTAAGAGTTTTTAGGTTTTTAATGTTTTCCTATTGTTATTTAGGATTTTAGGGTTTTTATGTTTTTAGGGTTTATTATTTTTTTTAGAAATTTTATGGGTTTTTAGTGTTTTTAAGGATTTTATGGTCTTTTGGTGTTTTTGGTGTTTTTGGGTTTTCAGGTTATTTTAGTTTTATAGTTTTTAAAAGATTTTTAGAGTTTTTAATTTTTTTATTGGTTTAAAGGGTTTATAGAGTTTTAGTGGTTTTTTGGGTTTTTTAAGGTTTTTATGGGATTTATGGTTTTTATTGGTTTTAAGGGTTTTTGGGTTTTGTTAAGGATTTTAGAGTTTTTTTGCATATGTTTTTTAGGGGTTTTAATGTCATTAGGTTTTTAAGGTTTTCCTGGGAGTTTCATCTTTTTTAGGATTTTATGTTTTTAGGGATATTTAGGACTTTTATATATTTTTATTGTATTTAGGGATTTTATGTATTTTAGAGGTTTTTATGGTTTTTATGGTTTTTTAGTTTTTTTAACATTTTTTAGGATTTTTGGGATTTTATGTGTTTTTACGTGTAAGGTCCTGGATTTTCTTAATGTATGTTTTTATTTATGTGTTGTCTTGGACCTCTCCTTTGTGTCTAGATAAGTGTTTTTCGAAGTCTTTGAGAGGGCTCAGGGGATGTTCTGTTGGTTCGAGACATGAAAGGGGGTAGGGAAGGGGGCTTTCTGGTCAATCTGCATGGTTTGGAAAACCGTGAAAGGAGAGACCATGTGGGCCGTAGCAATCCACATGGTTTGCACATGATCTGGAAAACCATGAAAAATTCTTAGGAAACCATGCGAAGGGGGTGATTTTCAGGAATTTGCTTCCACATGGTTTGCGTACAGTTTGGAAAACTCCGCGGGTAAATTGTGTGGTCTGAAAACATTTAAAAATTTACAAAAATGACACCCTGGGATTTTCAAATCCACTCAATATTTTCCTCCCCCTTCGTCTCTAGAACCCCAGGAACAAACCAATCCTCCAAAGATCTCCCAAGGTGGTTCTACTTAAATTCTTGGCCATTTGGAGAATCGTAGGTTGTGGATCAAAGCCCCGGGTAAGTCTAACGCTCCTCTTGCTTCTATTTTATAGATTAGGGTTTGTATTTTCTTCCATCTCCTTTAGAAGACCTGAAACCCTATTTTTCTAGTGATATCTATGTAGGGACCTCAAAGTATGATTTAATTTTTCTCTAAGTCCATGTTTGGAAGTGTGTTTGTCATCAAATTCGAGGTAGGTGGTCTGTAAGTAATATCCCATAGTTTTATTTGGGATTTTTGCATGTAAGTTGGTGTTCTAGTTTTCCCCTTTTGTGTTCCTGGTACCGTTGAAGTGTTTGATAAAAGTGGATGCATAATTGAACAATTGAAACCCTCACGATCCACGTGGGATTCTTGGAGGATGACTTGACCATTTTAGTGCCACACATGGGGTGCTCCGGCAAACTCGGGCCTAGATTGTGGTGGGGTTAAGTAGAGGATTACTGATTATTAATGTGGAACCGACGTAGAATATATTTTTAACGGTCAATTAATTTTAAAATGGAATGGTGAATAATACGCCTAGGGAAATAAGGGAATAATATTTTGTTGGAATGACATGAAATGGGTAATTGTGTTGAAGGATATTATGTCGATTATTTAATGAACATTGGTTAGAAATGCCTAAGGGTATTAGTGCATATTAAATGGTGAACTTTTAATTGGGTAATGGAATGTGAATTGAGGAATTTTTAGAATGGGTTCATATATGATAATTAGGTAGTACACCTAAATGATTGAATGTAATGAAGGGATTGTGTTATGTGATATGAGAATTGTGATTGAAATGCATAAGTGGGTAAATTCTTGTGAAATGATAAATGGGATAAATGGGTTAATGAATGGCCATTGGTGAATTTGTATAAGGCATAGCGGTTTTTAAATATACCTAATGAGTTATGGACCGAGAATGGAAATTTAGATAAATGAATATGAATTGTAAATGATAAATGTATTAATGGGTTATTGAATAGTGGTAATCCCAATGTTGTTGTTATGATTTGTGATATCTAATGGCATTGAATATGCTTGGTTGTGTTATGGTATGGTTATGATGATTTGATAAATAAGGATGTGAACATGTCTTGGTAGAGTGGGGTATTTACTTGAGGTTCTACGCACATGGGTCGAGTATGACTAAGGCTCTAAACTCCTCCCCAAAATGTAGGGTTGGGGAAGGGGATGGAGGCTCTATTCACCAAATGGTTGCATTCCATTTGACACAGTACTCCAACAAAAAACCATCAACGACCCAAGTCCCGAACTGCATCCTCTGCACAAAACACTGCCAAACCGAACTCGAAAGCTCCTCCTCGCCAAGACCGCATCGTCGTTGAGGCACCTGACACCGGACTGCCCAGGGTAAACTCAGATCTGAAAAGTCAACTCCAAACCACAGCAGATTCCCAACAAGGGTCCTGACCGCCATGGAGTCAACAACTTCTCCACAGACCAGATCCGATCGATTTAAGGGTTTTATGTTTTTTTGGTTTTTAATTTTTTCTTAGGTTTTTTGAGGTTTTATTTTTTTTGGAATTTTAGGCATTTTTTTAGATTTTTATTGTTTTTTGGGATTTTTATGGATTTTGAGGGTTTTTAGGGGTTTCATAGAATTTTTGTCTTTTAGCCTTTTTAAATTTTTTTTAGGGTTTTAAGTGTTTTTAGGTTTTTAATGTTTTCTTAGGGGATTTTTAGGTTTTAAAGTGTTTTTTCCTTTTTAGGATTTTCTAGAAATTAGTGATTTTTTATGATTTTTAGGGTTTTTAGGGTGTTTGGGGTTTTTTTGGGTTTTTTGGGTTTTAGGGTTTTTTTTGAGTTATTATGGTTTTTAATGTTTTTAGTATTTTTAATGTTTTTATAAATTTAAATCATTTTTTTATTTTTTATTAGTTTTTAGTGTTTTATGTTTTTTTATTGTTTTTATGGTTTTTAGGGGTTTATGGTTTTTATATTTTTTTGGTATTTTTTAGGGTTTTTAGCATTTGTTAGGTTTTTAGGTGTTTTAAGTGTTTTTAGGTTTTTATGGATTTCATAGGGCTTGTCAGGATTTTTAGCATTCTTTACATTTTTATGGATTTTAATGGATTCTCTATGATTTTTATGGGTTTTCAAGGTTTTTTTGGGATGTTCATGGTTTTTAGGGGTTTTGTTGATTTTTTTTTGGGTTTTAATTTTTTCGTTTTCTTGTTATAATTTTTAGGGTTGTAAATGGTTTTTAGAGTTTGTAGTGGGTTTTTAGGGTTTTATAGGTTTGTAGGTTTTGAAGGTCTTTCAGGGTCTTATGGTTTTTTGTCGTTTTTAGTGTTTTTAATATATTTAGGGTTTTTAGTGTTTTTAGGGTTTTAGGGATTTTGAGTGTTTTTAGGTTTTTAAAGTATTATTATGGGTTTTCTCGTTTTTTTATATTTTTATGGTTATTAAGATTTTTATTAGTTTTATAGTTTTTAAGGTTTTTAGGGTTTTTAGGGTTCTTAGAGATTTTTAGGGTTTTTAGGGCTTTTAGGGATTTCAGATATTTTTTGGGTTTCATTGATATTTTTATGTTTTTAAGGGTTTTTAGAGTTTTTTATCATTTTAGGGGTTTAAAGGGTTTTTATAGTTTTTAATGATTTTACTGTTTCTAGGGGTTTTAATGGTTTTATGGGTTTTTATGTTTTGTACTTTTTTATGGTTTTCTCAGTTTTTATGGGTTTTAGCGTTTGTTAGGTATTTAGGGGTTTTAACTTATATCTGGTTTTATGGGTTTCTTATGGTTTTTCATGGTTATTTATGTTTTAGGTATTTTTAGGTCTTTATGAGTTTTTTATGGTTTTAATAATTTTGAGGCGTTTTAGGGTTTTTTAGGGTATTCAAGGTTTTTTAGTCTTGTTGTATCCTTCGTGTTTTTTAAGGGTTTTAATGTTTTTAGGGGTTTAAAATGTTTTTTCGTTTTCTGTGTTTCTTTTGGTTTTTTATGGATTTTTAGGATTTTAATGGATTTCAGTGGTTTTTATGGGTTTTAGTGGGTTTTAGGGTCTTTATGGTTTTAAGAGTTTTTTATGTATTTTATGGGTTTTATGTTTTTTTATGATTTAATTTTTTCTTAGGGGTTTTTAGGGTTTTTGTGAGTTAATAAATTATTAGGTAATTTTCGGTTTTTTAAGGGTTTCATTTTTTAGTGTTTTTTCATATTTTATGGTTTTTTGGTGTTTTTAGAGTTTTTAGGATTTATTTGTTGGTTTTTAGTGTTTTTTAGGTTTACTTCAGGATTTAAGAGTTTTAGGTTTTTAAGTATTTCTAAAGGATTTTCATGGTTTCCCATATATTTTAACGTTTTATGGATCTGTAGGTATTTTTTAATATTTTTATGGTTTTCTAGGGTTTTTAGGGAATTTGAGGGTTTTTGGGTTTCTGGGGTTTTATGGTTTTTATTTGAATTGTTTATGGTTTTAAATTTCTTTTTGTAGATTTTTCATTGATTAAAGAGTATTAATTTTTTTACATTATTAATTTAATTTTTGGATTTTTATGGGGTATTGGGTTTTTATGGTTTTAGGGGTTCTACGGATTTTTGGGATTTTTGGTTTTTTAAGATTTTTAGCATTTTTTTAGTTTTTAAGGGGTTTTTTGTTTTTAGTTTTTATGGTTTTCCGAGTAATTTTTCATATTTTTTTATGATTTTTTACATTTTTAGGGAGTTTTGGGATTTTTAGGATTTTTACGGACTTTTAGGGTTTTTTGTGGATTTTGAGGGATTTAGGTTTTCCTAGTATTTTTAGTGTTTTTTATGTCTGTATAATGTTTTAGGTTTTTTGGGGTTTTGACTGTTTTTATGTTTTTATGGTTTTATTAGGAGTTTTTATGTTTTTTTATGTTTTTTAAAAATATTTATACTTTTTATGTTTTTTAAGATTTTTAATGTTTTTAGGGATTTTTATGGTTTTAGGGTTTTTTTGTGTTTTTATGGGTTTCAAGTTTATTTTTTTAGATTTTACGATTTTTAAGGTTTACAATATTTATTGGAGTTTTTTTGGAACTTTTTTTGTTTTTAAAAGATTTTTTGAGTTTTTAGTTTTTTCTAATGGTTTATGGGGTTTTAGAATTTTTATTATTTTTAAGTGTTTTTATTGTTTTTTGGTTTTTATGATTTTAGTGTTTTTTTAAGGGGTTTTAAGATATTTTAGGTTTTTAAGGATTTGTTAGGGTTTTACATGATTTTTAGTGTTTTTTACATTTTTTGGGATTTGGGGGGAATTTTTACAATTTTTATGGTTTTTTCTTTTTAGGGATTCTATGGGTTTTTAATATTTTTACGGTTTATTGGAATTATTGGGTTTTTATGGTTTCTATTGATTTTTCTATGGTTTTAAGGTTTTTATAGTTTTATGAGTTTTTAGGGGATTAAAGGGTTTTAGTGTTTTTAGTGGGTTTTGGGTTTTTAATGGTTTTTATAATATTGAAAGGTTTTTAGTGGGTTTCAAGGTTTTTTGGGGTTTTTAGAGGTTTTTAGTTTTTTTATAATTTCTATGTATTTTAGTGGTTTTATGTTTTATTAGGTTTTTAAGGTTTTCTTAGGGTTTTCTGGGTTTTTTGGGTTTTTTACTTTTTTAGTGATTTTTTTAGATTTATATGGTTCTAATGGGATTTAGGGATTTAGAAGTGTTTTACGGTTTTCAGGGTTTTTAGGGTTTTTATGGATTTTTAGGGTTTTTAGGGTTTTTATGGGTTTTATGGGTGTTTTTTGTTTTTAGGTTTTGTTTATGTTTTTAGATTTTTTAACGATTTTTATAGTTCTTTAACGAATTTATTGGTTTAAAGTATTTTTAATGTTTTTAGGGGGTTCTTCAGGATTTTTTTTGGGATTTTAAAGTTTGTTAAGGGTTTTAAGTGTTTTATGGTTTTTAATGGGTTTTAGGTTTGTTTGGGTCTTTCAGGTTTTTTATCATTTTTTTTAGTTTTTATGGGTTTTTAAGTGTTTTAGGTTTTTAAGGTTTTCTTCTGGTTTTTATGCATTTTAGAGTTTTTTACATTTTTATGGATTTTAGTGTTCTTTAGGATTTTTAGGTGTTTTAAAATTTCTAGGGATTTTGAAGGTTTTTAGGGGGTTTAGGATTCATATAATTTTTAAGTTTTTTAATGGTTTTATGTTTTTTTAGGTTTAAAGGTTTTCTTATGGGTTTTCTAAGTTTTTAGTGTTTATTTATGTTTTTTGGGACTTTTAGCGCTTTTTTAGGCTTTTATGGTTAATAGGGTTTACGTATTTTTAGGTTTTATGGATTTTTAGATTTTAAAGGGGTTTGGTGGTTTTATCTTTTTTTTGGATTATTGGGGTATTAGGGGTTTTTTAGATTTTTAGGGGTTTGAGGTTTTTAAATGTTTTTTTCCTTTTTAAGGGTTTAAAGGGGTTTTAGAGTTTTTAGTGGGGTTTTAGTGTTTTATGGATTTCTAGGGTTTTATTTTTTTTAGGGGTGTTTATTTTTTTTAGGGGTTTTAGGGTTAGTTAGGGATAAAGAGGCTCAGTACCAAGCATGCCTAGTCCCCAAAAATTGCATTAAAAATAAAACAGAGTGCCATAAGGGAGGTTTCCAATCATGGGTGTGTAATTCACAATTCAGGTCCATGTCCACTAGGGACATGCAGTAGTGTGGGGTAATAAGGGATCATAATGGGCTTTCCTTCACAATTAGTTGTTTGGAGAGCACATATGATACCATATTTTCTTCCTTTTATGCATGTGTAACATTGAGTGAGAGATCCTGATAATATTTTCTGGTTTTTACCATTTTGGGATTTTTTTATCAGTTTTTAGTTTTTTAGGGGTTTTAATTGTTTTTAGGTTTTTAAGGATTTCTATAGGGGTTTTGGAGTTTTTTGGTTTTTTTGATTAGCTAATTTTAGGGATCACTTATGATTTTAGGGTTTTTAGGGATTTTACGAATTTTGAGGGTTTAAGGGTTTTTTAGCATTTTTTGGTTTTTACTGTTTTAATGTATTTTTAGGTTTCATGGTTTTTTTGATTTTTTAGGGTTTTTAAGTATTTCTGGAGTTTAATAACATATTTAGGGATTTAAAGGGTTTTTAGAGTTTAAGTTGTTTTTAGGGTTTATATGGAGTTTTGGGGTTATTAAGGATTAAGGATTTATGGTTTTAGGGGTTTTTATTGTTTTTTGGTATTTTAGGGGTTTTTTGGGTTTTAATGTTTTTTAGGCTTTTTAGGGGTTTTAATTGTTTTATGTTTTTATGTTTTCCTTAGGAGTTTTCCGGTTTTTAGGGTTTTTTGGTGATTTTGAGGGTTTTTATGTATTTTTTAGGCTTTATGGTTTTTAAGGGTTTTATTGGTTTTCATTTTTTAGTGGTTTAAAGTTATTTTTGGGTTTTAAGGAGTTCTTTGGGGTTTTGGGTTTTTTAGGGTTTTTATGTTTCTAGTGATTTTAAGGTATATTTAGGAATTTAATAGTTTTTTGGGTTTTTAGTGATATTTAGGGTTTTATGTTTTTTACGGTTTTTTTACGGTTTTAGGGGTTTTTAACATTTTTAAGGACATTATGGTGTTTTAGGGTATTTTAGGGTTATTATAATTTTAATGGGTATTAATTTTTTAAGGTTTTTATGGTTTTATTATGGTTTTTTCATTGTTTTTTATGTTTTTAGGTATTTTTCGGCTATTTTAGGGTTTTATAGATTTTAGGAGGTTTTGCGATTTTTAGGGTTTTTAAAGGTTTTATGGATTTTTGGTGTTTTGGGTTTTAATGTTTTTCGGTTTCTTAGTGGTTTTAGGTGATTTTTTTTACAGTTTTCTTAGTTGTTTTCATGGATTTTACAGTTTTTTAAATTTTTATGGATTTTTCAGGATTCTTCAATATTTTTTATTGTTTTTTTGTTCTTATAAATTTATATGGTTTTAGTTTTTTTAGGTTTTTTGTGTCTTCAGGGGGTTTTTATTTTTAATAAGTTTTGTGTATTTAGAGTTTTTTTAACATTTTTAGTGGTTTAAATTTTTTTTGTAATTTTTGAATATTTTTTGGGATTTATGGTATTTTAGTGGTTTTAAATTTATTAGAGTTTTTAGGTTTTTATATTTTTATTACTGTTCTTCTGTGTTTCAGGTTTTTTAGGGTTTTTTAGGGATTTTATCATATTTATTTAGGTTTTAGGGTTTTAGTGATTTTGAGGGTTTTATGGTATTTTTAGGGGTTTAATGGTTTTTAGCATTTTTATATTTTTATGTGTTTTATGTTTTTTTAGATTTTAATGGGTTTACAAGGGTTTTCTGATTTTTTAGAAGTTTTTATGCTTTTATGGTTTTTTAGTGATTTTTAGGATTTTTATTTATTTTTATAGTTTTTAGTGATTTTGAGTGTTTTGGGATTTTTTAGGTTTTTTTGTGGTTTTTTGGATTGTTTCATGTTTTAGGGGATTTAATGTTTTCTATGTTTTTAATGTTTTTAGGTGTTTAGGGGGTTTTTAGTGTTTTTAGTGTTTTTAGGTGTTTTTTGGATTTTCAGTATTTTTTCAATCTTTTATGGGTTTTAATGGTTTTAGGGGGTTTATGGTTTTTTGAGAATTTTAGAATTTTTTAATTGTTTTATGTATTTTTAGGTTTTTAATGATTTATTAGGGGGTTTTAAAACATCCATGTTTTTTATCCTTTTTATGTATTTTTAGGGATGCTTAATATTTTTATGATTTTTTTGGGTCTTTAAGGATTTTGACAGTTTTTTGGGTTTTTTTGTTTTGAGGGTTTATTTGGTTTTTTGGGTTATTTCCTAGTTTTTAGGGTTTTAAAGAGTTTTTAGAGGCTTTTATCATTTTTAAGGGGTGAGACTTTTTAGTAGTTTTAGTGTTTATTTAGTTTTAAAGGTTTTTATGCACTTTAGTGGTTATTATGCTGTTGAGAGGCTTTGACTGTTTTTAGGGTCTTTTAATGGTTTTAATAATTTTTAAGATTTAAGGGTTTTAAGTGTTTTTAGGTTTTTTGAGCATTTATAATGATTTTTAAAGGTTTTTTGGTTTTTTGGTTTTATGGATTTTTAGTGCTTTTTATGATTTTATGGTATTTTAGGGTTATTGAATATTTTTAGGGGTTTTAGGGTTTTTAAGGGGTTTTAAGGTTTTTAGAGTTTTTAAGGTTTTTAAGGGTTTTAGGCATTTCTATATTTTTATGGTTTTCATAGGGTTTTCTAGGTTTTTATATTTTTTATGTTTTTTGGGATTTTTATGAATTTTTAGGTTTTTTAGGTTTTTTTGATATTTTGAGGGTTCTTACGGTTTTAGTGTTTTTTTGGGTTATTTTGGTGTTTTTTAGTTTTTTAAGGTTTTTAATGTTTTTACAGTTTTTAATGATTTTAAGGCAAGGAAGGCTCGGGTCCAGGCTATTCCTGGGACCCCCCAAATTTTATAGAATGAAAAGACACAGACACTGCAGACAAGGGAGGGGAGGGATCCATCGATCCACACCCAAAACCCCTTACGACCTTAGCCCGAAGGCCACAGAAAGAGAGGAAGAAAAGCAAAAAGCAAAAACAACAAGTCAATAGACCAGAAGGGAGAGCACACAACGGGAGAATCAGTCAACATCTCCACCAAAATCCTCCAGCTCCGCACCTCGAATCCCCATGTCCACACCAAAGCCGTCTTCCACATCATCAAAACTGAAATCTGACTCAGCACCCACATCTGTTGAGTCCCATCCAAATTCAAAATCCTCTTGCATGCCAAGCCTGGATATCAGCTCCCTCCTAGCCTTTGCTTGCTCTGCAGACATTGAATGTCGCTCTCGCTTATTCACCTTTAGGTTGAGTTTGACAACTCGTGAAGAGACTCTAGTTGCCATGGGACGTGGGAGAGCAGAGTAGTCCCTCCTCCGCCTTCATCTCGGAGGGGCGGAGGTGGAACCAGCTGCAACACCCGCCTTCGCACAAGTGACTCCATCACTGACAGCCGATGGTGCCTTCCCTTTCTTACATTTTTTCCCGGGAGTTCCAGCACCTCCTCCAGTTCTTTTCTTCTTTGAGCTGGTCATGTAAGCGTTTATCCAGCGATCAGCCTCAGTAAACCTCTCCCCGAGCCTCTCGGCTTCATCCTCAAGCGGGAACCTTTCCCGAACCATAGCCATGTTGTGATCTATAATACTATTATCCTCCTGAACTTGATCGGGAATGAAGGAGTCCACCTGATTTAGGGAACAGTCAGTAAGAACAGGTTCATCAGAAGCCATACCAATAGGGGACACCAAACCGGCCAAGGCCAGCTGCAAATGCCCCTCATCCAATGGAGGCTCCAACCCATGATTTTCCCTTTTCCCCTGCTTGCCAATATCATTCAAGGGGTCAATAAAGTCTAGAATTGACTCAGCATTTAAAACATCATTTTGCTTCTCACTTAGCATCTGTACAGCAAGCCTTACACTCCCATCATCAGCAACCAGAGCCCATTTCCACTCCTCTCCATGAATATTCCTTACCTTTCCCTCATCCATATCAAAAACATCACAGTTGTGTTCAAGAGACTTTAACTCCCTTATCTCCTGCTCATCAACACCACCCGAGTGCCTAGTGTTGTCCAGCAGCTGCTCAACTTCACTAGCCTGCTGGGCCATACCCCCTCCACGTCTCTCAGCAACAACAGCCTGCACCCTTCTCTCCTGAGCATCGGACTTCTCACTCCCAACATCAAAAAGTGGAGATCCTTACACCTCCTCCTCAAGCTCCAGCCCTTCAAAGCGATTGAAGGTTGGGATGGCCTCCCTGCTAGCAGATGAGTTTGACTTCCCATAATTTGCAACCTCCCTGTATTAGGAATTCCCAGCATCCAAGAGCTTCAGGTCACTCCTCAAACGCTTGAAGATGTTGGCCACCTTGGGTTGGCACTCAATACCCACTTTACCACCATAAACTACAGATCTATTTACCCCCCGTACAACCGGAGGTCCCTCCTGCACAAACATCTGCCCCAAAGATTCAGAGCCACTCCCAGAAGCAGGCACCACCCCCTCAGCAGCATTTCTGTTAAGCTTGATTGAAACATTCGCTGCAGCCTCCGCCAAATTCGTCTCCACCCGAGGCTGAACTTCTTCACTAGGCTCATTCTGAACTTCAGGCTCCTTGTGAACAACCTTCCGCATCTCACCTTGAATCTGCATCTCTTCACTGGACACCTCCTGAGATCGGTCCAAAACACAGAAAATACCTCTGTTATACCTACATTCCCGAGCACTATGACCCAGAAGCCAGCAAGATGAGCAGAAAGCAGTCCACGACTCAAAGATCGCAGGTTGTTTCCACCGAAGCTCCTCACCAATAGCAATCCAAACAAAGTCAATCGGTCCTTTAGAGGCCTCAATCTCCACAATGGCCCTAGGGGAAATCGGGTGACAAAGAGCCCGTGTTCGGCTATCAACGCATAAGAACCTTCCTACAAGATCCCCCAACATAGAGATAATGGAGAAATTTTGAAAAGGAAGGGGAAGCTCTGTAAATCTATTCCATGTTGCCACCAGCAGTGAATCACGTTTTAAGTGCCGATCGAAGCTCCACCGAGAGAGGGAAAATCGAGCACCGTTGCATCTTCTTGGGGCCCCTAACCAGGCATGAACCAAATCCTCTTCTGAAGTAAAGCGAATCAAAATGCGACTACTATCAAGAAGACCTACCATAGCACGGTCCTGGAGGTCCCATTGTTCAAACAAAAATCTATCAAAAACATCCACCGGAGGTCGCCAGTTTAAGAAATTAGCAACCAAGGTCAGCTTATGCATGGCGGAGGCCTCGTTGAATTCCGCAATCGATAACCGGAGATGTGGAAATCCTTCATGTAAGTCGGGCACCTTAGGGCATATCTTAATCCGCGGAAAAAGAGGAAGAAGGTCAGGGATTGAGAAAGGGACAAAAGGACTCTCATCATCAAGAACCAGCGGAGGCCCCTCCCCCACGGAGGGGGGTGGGCGGGGTGCAAGAGTAGTCATCGTCTTCAAGGATTCTGCAGATCGCCATCGCGAGAGAGCCGAGCCGCCATCTTCTTAATGATTTTAGGGGTTTAAAGGTTTTTTATAGTTTTTAGTGGTTTTAGGGTTTTATGGGTTTTAAGGTAATTTAAAAGTTTTTTGGGGTTTTAATGGTTTTTAGTGTTTTTATGGTTTTTAGGGATTTTAGCAGTTTTTAGGTTTTTTTGGGTTCTAATTGTTTTTAGGTTTTCTTAATTTTGGGAGGGGTTTTTAGAGGTGTTTTCATTTTTTGTTTTTTTATTGTTTTTTTATTTTTATGGGTTTTGGGGTTTTTTGGGTTTTTTTAGTTTTTTTTGGGTTTTAAAGGCTTCATAGATTTTTTCAACTTTTTTAGGGGTTTCAATGGGTTTTTAGAGTTCTTTGTGGTTTTAGGTTTTCATGCTCTTCTAGGGTTTTGAGGTTTTTAAGGGTTCTTATTGTTTTTAGGGGTTTTGGAAGTTTTGGATATTTTTAGTTTTTTTAGACTTTTTAGTGTTTTTTAGATCTTTTGGGTTTTAAGTGTGTTTAGGTTTTTTAAGTTTTTCTTTAGGGTTTTCAGGGTTTTTAGTGGTTTTTGTGTTTTAAGGGAATTTTAGTTATTTTTTATAATTTTTAATTTTTATGGTTTTTAGGGGAAAGGAAGATGTGAGGATCAGGCTAGTCCCAACCCCCCCCCCAATTAATTAAAGGAAAGACGCAACAGAAAAGGGAGGGGAAGGGTCAAACGACCCACACCCAAAACACTTTACAACCTCAAACCCAAAAAAACCCCAAAAAGAAAGACCAAGAATCACACAAATCCAATTAAAGTAGAAAAAATGAAATGTCCCCGACATCACCTCCCAACCAATCAACAACTAAAATCCACCAAAACCACCAATCAACAACTATCATCTAGCAACACCAAAACCATCTATAGAAATTTCATCAACCCAACTTCAGTACCACAAAGTCACAACCATCAACCTTCAACAGCCTCAAGCCAAACACCATCAAAGGAGCAACATATTCCAAATATCAGTGGATGAAAACTAGTAGTGGACATCACCAAGAAACACACACCATAAAAGATTACCAACAACAAGAGAACATCAGTGCAGGAAAACAGAAAAGAGAATGACACCGGGCCTCCGCCCTCTAGACCACATAAGCTGACCCCGAGTAGACCAGAGCACACCAGAACTGTCGTCGGGCCGAGAAGAAGTCAGGAAGGGAATCTACACCACACCAAGGCTGCATCTGGATCCCAAAGTCTAGGAGGATCCAACCGCATCCTGCAACAATCAACCCAGAGGAAGCGACAAGCACATGGAATCCACAAAGAGATCCCAAGGAACGCCAAAACAAACACTTGGGATGCCAAGCCTGACGCGAAACTCTTGATGCCACATAAAACCCCAAATCTAGAGAGTAAGACACCGAAGTGGACCAACACAGAGAAAATTTCGACTGAAGGGATTTATAGGTATTTTTTATGATTTTTATGGTTTTTTATATATTTTCATGGGTTTTAGAGATTTATAGTGTTTTAGGTTATTTAAGGTTTTTGGGTGTTTGGGTTTTTCCTTATATTTTAAGGGTATTAAGTTAATTTTGAGTTTTTTTACCAATTATAGGTCATAAGGTCCTTTTATAGTTTTTACTTTTCTTTGCTCTTTATGGGGTTTTATGGTTATTAATATTTTTAGGGTTATTAGAGTTTTATTTTGATTTTTTACATTTATGGGTTTTTAGGTGTTTTTAGTATCTATTGTTTTTTATCGTTTTCCTAGGGGGTTTTCATGTTTTATTGGGGTTTTATGTATTTTTTATGATTTATATGGTTTATAGTGTTTTTATAGATTTTGATGGAATTTAGGAGTTTTTAGTTTTTTTAAGGTTTTAGGGTTTTTAGAATTTTTATGTTTTTAGGGGTTTTGATGTTTTTAGGTTTTTATAGTTCTTTGGGGTTTTTAGGGTTTTATCAGTTTTTTAGGTTTTTAGATATTTTTAGGGAGTTTATAGGAATTATTTGGGTTTTTATAGTTTTTAGGGATTTTGAGTGATTTTACGGGTATTATGGTTGTTATGGTTTTTTTGGGGGTTTTAGTGTTTTTTTGTGTTTTAGTTGTTTTATACTATTTTAGAATTTTTAATTGATTTAGGTTTTTAAAGTGTTTTATTGTTTTTAGTGAGTTTTATGCATTTTATGGGATTTCATGTGTTTTATATGATTTTAGTGATTTTATAGTTTTAGGGGCTTATAGGGGTGTTAGGGTAGTTTTTGTATTTTAAAATAATTTTTTTGTTTTTTTGGGGTTTAAATTTCTTTATTATGGTTTTTTTCATGGTTCTATGATGTTTTTACGTTTTTTGGGGTTTTAAGGCATTTTTATGAATTTTATGGGGTTTTAGGGTGTTTGAGATTTCTAGGGTTTTAGAGTTTTCTTAAGGTTTTTTCATTTGTTATGTTTTTAGGGGTTTTATGTGTTTCTATTTTTTTAGGTCTTCTTAGGTTTTTTTCATTGTTTTTAAATTTTAGGAATTTTTAGGGCATTTTAGGATTTTTATGGTTTTTAAGGATTTTTGAGATTTTGAGTGTTTTAATTTTTTAGGGGTTTTAGGGTATTTATAGATTTTTTTTAGTTTTAGGGGTTTTGTTGAGTTCTTTTGAGTCCTTAAGGTTTTCTAGACTTTTTTTGACATTTTTAGTTGTCCAAATAGTTTTTAGAGATTTTATTGTTTTTAGGGTTTTTATGTATTTTTATGGGTTTTTAAGGTTTTTTGGGATTTTAGGGGTTTTAGATTTTTTTTGAGTTTCTAGGGTCTTTTTAATGTTTTTTGGATTTTATTATTTTCTAAGGTTTTATGGATATTATGTTTATTAGGATTTTATGGTTTTTTTTGGGGTTTTCATGGTTTTTAGTATTTTTTGACGTATTTAGTTACATTTTAGGATTTTTCTGGTCTTTAAGATTTTAGGGATTTTTATTTTTTTATGGGATTTTATGGTTTTTAGTATTTTTTTTTGGGATTTTATGGGTTTTTATGTTTTTAGGGGTTTTAAGTGTTTTAGGTTTTCATGGTTTTCTTTGGGGTTTTAGGTGTTTTTTCACATTATTAGAGATTTTTAGGTAATTTTTAGTCTATTTAATGTTTTTTAGGATTTTTAGTGATTTTCAGTTGTTTTTTGGTTATTTAAGGTTTTTAGGGATTTTATGGGTTTTTTTATTTTTAGGGTTTTTTTGTGTTTTAACATGTTTTATTTTTTTCATGTTTTTAACATTTTTATGGTTTTAAAGGTTTTATTGGGTTTTTAGAGTTTTTAGTGGGTTTTAGTGTTTTTATGGGTTTTTATGTTTTTTTTAATTTTTTAGTGTTTTTAAGGGGTTTGTTGGGGCTTTAGGGACTTTTAGGGGTTTTCAGGGTTTTCAGGGTTTTTAGTTTTTTAGGGATTTTATGAGTTTTTAGGGTTTTTAGATTTTCTTTGGGGTTTTCAGGGTTTTTCCATTATTATGTATTTTTTTGGGTTTTTTATTATTTTTATA
The DNA here is from genome assembly GCA_963277665.1 of Viscum album. NCBI lineage: Eukaryota > Viridiplantae > Streptophyta > Magnoliopsida > Santalales > Viscaceae > Viscum > Viscum album. The sequence goes on along the minus strand of OY728157.1, from coordinate 229,947,463 downwards.
TCATTTTGTGTTTCTATGTATTTTGACTGTTTTGAGGGAGTTTTAGGGGTTTTTGTGTTTTTATGGATATTTTTGAGTTTTCAGGGTTATTTGTGTCTTTTAAGGATTTTATGGATTTTTAGAGTTTTTTGAAATATATTTAGAGGATTAAAGGGATTTTAGAGTTTTTAGTGGGGTTTTAGACGTTTTTTTGGGGGTTTAAGGTTTAAAGGGTTTTAGGGATTTTATCATTTTTTGGGGTTTTGGGTCTCTTAAGGTCTAAGGATTTTTATCATTTTATAGATTTTTAGGTGTCTTGTGTGTTTTTTAGCATATAGAATTTCTTGTGGATTTTTAGGGTTTTATGTATATTTTCATTTTTAGGTATTTTTTAGAATTTTAATGGTTTTTAGAGTTTTTAGGTATTTTTATAGTTTTTAAGGTTTTAGGTAATTTATAGGTTTAGGTATTTATGATTTTTGTAGTGTTATTATGTTTTTATCATTTTGAAGGGTTTAAATGGATTTTAGAGTTTTTAGTGGTTCTTAGGGGTTATATACATTTTTATTGTTTTCATGGTTTTTATGTCATTGTAAGGTTTTTAGGGTTTTATATGGTTTTTAGAGTTTTTGGGTATTTTTAGGGTTTTTATCATTTTTAGGGATTTTACGTGTTCTTTGGTTTTAAATTTTTTTTAGGGTTTCTCAGTTTTTTAAGGGTTTTATAAGTTTTTAGGGATTTTTAGGTATTTTTTTAGATTTTATGGATTTTTTTGTTTTTGTTATTTTGAGGGGGGGGGTTGGGTTTTTACCATTTTTAGTGGTTCTTAGGGTGTTTTACCAACATTAGGAATTTTAGGGGTTTAATGTGTTTTATGGTTTTTAATATTTTCTTAGGGGTTTTCAGGGTATTTAGGGTTTTTAAATGTTTATGAATTTTTTAGGTTTTTTAGGATTTTTATGGTTTTTAGCATTTTATGGATTTCAAGGGGTTTTTTGAGTTTTCAGTGTTTTCTTGGTTTTTTGGGTTTTTATAGTTTTTTTGAGTTTCATGTGTTTTAATAGTTTTTTAGTGCTTTTTTAACATTTTATGGTTTTAAAGGGTTTTTATAGTTATTGTTGTTTTTGTTTTGTTTTTTTGGTATTTTTTTTTTGGTTTTGAGGATTTTTGGGGTTTTATAGTTTTAATTATTTTAGGGTTTTTAGTTTCTTTTTAAGGTTTTTACCTTTTTAGGTATTTAAGGGTATTTATGTTTTTTGGGTTTTTTTGGATTTTTAGGTTTTTAGGGTCTTTTAAGATTATTACTTTTTAAATTTTTTTGTATTTTTTAAACATTTTTATGGGTTTAAAGGGTTTTTGGATTTTTTCAGTGATATTTTAGGGTTATTATGGATTTTTATAGGGTTTTGAGGTTTTTCAAGGTTTTTATGGTCTTTTGGGGGTTTATGTTTTTTAGTGTCTATTATATTTTTTTATTTTATTTTCATTTTTTAGGTCTTATTGGTTTTAATTTTTCTTAGGTTTTTAAGGATTTATTAGTTTATTTTAGGGTTTTTTTGGTTTTTTAAATTTTTAAAAAAAAACGAATTTTTTTATTTTAATGGTTTTTAATGGTTTTAGAGATTTCGAGGGGATTTAGGGTCTTTTATGGTTTTTAGTTTTTTAGGGTTTTAAAATTTATTATTTTTAAGGGTTTTAAGTGTCTATACACTCTAATATATATTTTTCTTATTAAGAAGCATTTTTAAGGAAAAGTGGGAAACCAATAAATATTACACAAGAAAATCACCCAACTTGATATATAATTGTTGAATCACTAAAATGTAATTTAATCCTATTAGAGAGCTTACATAAGAGGAGAATCCATTGTAGTGATGAACCAGTCTCATCTGCATTGTCATTGAGAAAGATCTCAATGTTGTAATCTATCATGTCCCATGTCTGTATGAGATATTCCACAGAAATACTCTTCCTATTGAAACCATTTTCTAGTATGCCAAGATGTTCTTGGATTCAATCTCCTTTCTCTTTAGTGTAACTATCCTGAATATGCATTCCCATCAGCCTGTCAAATTCCTCTTGTGTGGTAAAGACCTGAAGGACATTATCATAAAAATATTAATTACAATAGACAATGTTTTCCAACTCATCACAAATCAAACAATTACTTACCACACGGTTGGATATTAGAATTAGCAACCTCTTTAACTGCACTAAACAGGTCATAGGTAGAAGAAACCCCTACTGAAGAGTCAAGCACCCGGGTATTTTTTTTCCTCTCCATACATAGAACCCATCATAGTCATCTTTCCTTTTCTTGAGGATTGAGTAACAAGAGAGAGAGGTATAAAAGAGTAATCTTTATTCCTTCACGACCTCCTAGAGTGCTGGATAAACCCTTCTGAATTGATTAGAATATTTTCCCCATTCCTTTAAGAGAATCTAATATATTCCTCTACAAAGTCCACTTCCTTGGACCCAATAGGAACGTTCGAGTCATAATCCTGGGAGGCCTCTATATATTTCTTTTACTCAAACATATGTACATCCACTTCTCCTTGCACTGAAAAAAGTTTTTGAGAAAGAACCACATTGTGTCTTGACTTAACCGTGTCATCATTGTTCTACACCCCACCCTATGTAGTCTAAATTTACTTACCTATTACATAGGTTGATTTACCCTTCCTATATTCATAAGGAACCATTTCACTCTCTTGATACCCCTCACTCCTAGTGCACAAACCTCTACATATGACGCAGCCTTAGGAACAATGGTATTCTGCTCAGACATTCCTAAATTTCACACCCCATCAAGCACTCTAACTTCATGTAGACATTTCTCCTCAAGATTCATATCATGCCGTAGTCTTCCAAATACATATTAAATGGTAGTATTAAAATTTATAGGAAAAAATTTAATATTTTTAGGGTTTTAAAGGAGTTTTAGGAATTTTAGTGGTTTTTAGGGGTTTTAGGGGTTTTAAAGGTTTGTAGGGGGTTTTATGGGTTTTAGGATTTTTAGGGTCTTTTTAGGTTTTTTGGGAATTTTTTTCCATTTTTTGGTTTTTATGGGTTTTAATATTTTTGTAGGTTTTAAAGGATTTATTAGGTTTTTTCATTGTTCATATTCATTTCTCCATTTTTAAGGATTTTAGGTATTTTTTTAAGATTTTTATGGTTCTTATAATTTTTTAGTCATTTTAGGGGTTTTGAACATTTTTAAAAATTAAATATTTTAAGTGGTCTTTATGGATTTTACATTTTTAGGGATTTTTAAAACAATTGTGGGTTTCTAAGGTTTTATGGGATTTTGAGGGTTTTAGGGTTATTATGGTTTTTTAGGTCTGTGTGTTTTATTTTCAGTTTTTTAGTTTTTTTAAGGTTTCTTAGAGTTATTTAATATTTTTAGGGTTTTAAGGGTTTTTTTGGTTTTAGTGGGTTTTTAGGGTTTTTATGGATTTCTATAGGTTTTAAGGTTTTTACTGGTTATTATGGTATTTATGGTTTTTTCGGGTTTTTAGGGGGGTTTATATGAACTTTTAGGATTCTTATGGGTTTTTATAATTTTTGTGGATTTTTAGGTGTTTTACAATTTTGAGTTGTTTTTTAGAATTTTAATGTTTCTAGTGGTTTTAAGTGTTTTTACTATTTTATGCTTTTTTTAGGGGTTTTTAGGGTTTTTTATGGTTTTAATGTTGTTAAGTATTTTTAGGAAAATTTTGGGATTTATATAGTTTTTAGGTTTTTTATTGATTTGAGGGTTTTCTAGTTTTCTAGTTTCTAAGATTTTAAATGTTTTTTGGATTTTTAGGTTTGTTTTCTGTTTTTAGGGTTTTTAAGGTTTTTTAGAGTTTTAATGATTTTTGGGGTTGAAATATTTTAATTATTTTTTATAATTTTTATGGAGATTTTTTGTTTTTATTGTATTTTATGGTTATTTTAGGTTTTAAAGGTTTTCATGGTTTTTAGGGGTATTTTGTTTTTTAGGATCATGCAAGGGTTTTAGGGTTTTTTCGTGTTTTTTCATTTTTTTTTATTTTTTAAGTGTTTTTAGGTTTTTATGGTTTTCTTAATGGTTTTCTAGTATTTTAGTGTTTTTTATGTTTTTAAGTATTTTTAGGGATTTTTATTAATTTTATGGGTTTTTAGGGTTTTTAGGGACTTTCTAGGTTTTTTAGGGTTTTTATGATTTTTATGGGTTTTAGGGTTTTTGTGTTTTTTATGTTTTTTCATAGATTTTAAATTTTTTTATGTTTTTAAGGATTCCTTAGGAATTTTTGGGGTTTCTAGGGATTTTTTTTACATTTTTATGATTTTTAAGGTTTTTTTATATTTTTATGTTTTTTAGTGTTTGTAGTTATTTTGTGGGGTTTTATGGGTTTTTCTAGGCTTTTGGGGTTCATGGGGTTCTTTGGTTTTTATGGGTTTATAATTATTTTAAGAATTTTAAGATCCATTAGATTTTTTATTCGTTTTTCATATAATATATGGGGTTTTTTGGGGTTTTATACCTTTTCAGGTTGTTAGTGTTTGGAGACTTTTAAGGGTTTTTAGGGTTTTAGCATTTTTAGGGTTTTTAGGGGTTTTTATTTTTATTTATTATGTTTTTCTTTAGTTTTTTCATTGTTATTAGGGTTTTATACGTTTTTAGATATTGTTATGGACTTTTTAGTATTTTAACGTTTTTTAGTGTTTTTAGGAATTTTTAGGGTTTCTATGATTTTTATGGTTTTTTGGTGTTTTTTAGGTTCTTTAGGGATTTTAATAATTTTAGGTTTTTAAGGATTTATTAGGCGTTTTAGGTGTTTTTAATCATTTAGGTAATTCTTGGGATTTTTTTATTTTTTTGGTTTTTTAGTGGTTTTGGTGATTTCGAGGGTTTTTACGGTTTTAATGGATTTTTTTGGGTTTTTGGAGTTTTTTTGGTTTTTATGGTTTTCTAGAGTTTTTTAATATTTTTAGGGGTTTTTATGGAAATTATTGGTTTTTAGAGTTTTTAGGGGTTTTATTGTTTTTATGGTTTTAAGGGTTTAATTATTTTTAAGGGATTTTAGGGTTTTTAGGTTCTTTTTATGGTTTTTAGCACATTTTATTATTTTAATAGTTTACAGTGTTTTTATATTTTCAACGTATTATTATGGATTTTTAGGGATCTTTTATCTTTCAAGGTATTTTTTATGGTATTTAAGGATTTTATGTGTTTTGGGGATTTTGAGAATTTCTAGGTGTTTATATGGTTTTTACATTTTTTAGGGTTTTCACGGTTTATAGGTTTTTTACTAGTTTTAATTTTTTTAGTTATATAAGTTTTATTAATGTTTTTCATGGTTTTTAGGGTTATTTAGTTTTTTATATATTTTTAGGGTTTTTTAGTATTTTTATGGTTTTCATGTTTTTTAGGATATTTGAGGGTTTTAGAGATTTTTTGTTCTGGGTTTTTTTAGGGGTTTTTTTTATTTTTTATGTTTTTTTAGATGTTTTTAATGTTTTTCTAAGTTTAATGGGTTTTAAAATTTCATTTTATATTTAGGGTTTTAATTATTTTATAGTGTTTTTTAAGGTTTTAGGTTTTTTATGTGTTTTAGGGATTTTTAGTGTGTTTTAATGTTTCTAGGGTTTTTAACGTTTTTAGGTTTTTTAGGGCTTTAAATTTTTTTAAGTTTTTAATTTTTTTTTCATAGGAATTTTCATATTTTTAAGGTTTTTTTTAATTTTTTGTATGTTTAGGTATTATTTAGGATTTTATGGGTTTTCATGGTTTTTATAAATTTTTTAGGGTTTTTAGTGTTTTTCATGGTTTTAGGGTTTTTAATGTTTTTAGAATATTTTAGGTTTTTAGGGGTTTTAAGTGTTTTTAGGTTTCTAATGATTTCATTATGTTTTTTGGGTTTTAGGTTTTCTAATGTTTTTATGTATTTTTGGGATATTTTTACGATTTTTGTGCTTTTTAGCGTTTTTTTGGAATTTTGAGGGATTTAAGGTTTTTAGGGTTTTTAGGGATTTTTTGGATTTTTTGTGGTATTATATTTTTTTTGATATATTGGGTTTTTATGATTTTTATAGTTTTTTAATATTTTAGAGGTTTAAATGGATTTTATTGTTTTTTGTTATTTTTTAGGGTTTTATGGGTTTTTATTGATTTTTAATACTTTATGGGTTTTTATAATTTTTAGGGTTTTTTAGGGTTTTTTGTATTTTTAGATTTTTAGGGGTTCTAGGTGTTTTATGGTTTTTTCGATTTTATTAGGTTGTTTTACGGTTTTTATGGGTATTATGTTTTTTGGTTTTTTTATCTTTTTTAGGGTTTTTATGTTATTTATGTATTTTTGGGGGGTTTATGATATTAAGGATATTTAGTATTTATAGTTTCTTAAGGGTATTTAGGGTTTTCAGGTTTTTTTTGTTATTTAAGATTTTCTTAGGGGTTTAGATATTTTTTATATTTTTAGGGTTTTTGGTTTTTTATCATTTTTTTGGTTTTTAGGGTTTTTTAGTGATTTCTATTCTTTTTTTATGTTTTTTAGTGTTTCTATGGTTTTTTGGGGGTTTTACAGTTTTTAAGTTTTTTAGGGTTTCATGTTTTTTAGAGTTCTTAAAATTTTTGTGCATTTAAAGGGTTTTTAGAGTTCTTAGGGGATTTATTGTGTTTTTATGGATTTTTAGGGTTTGATGGGTTTTATGGGGTTTTGTAGTTTGAGGTGTTTTTCTTTTTTTAAGCATCAATGATGGTTTTTAGGGGTTTTAAGTGTCTTTAGGTATTCATGGTTTTATTAGCGGTTTACAGTATCTTTATTGGTTTTTAGTTTTTTTGGTATTTTTAATAATTTCATAGGATTTTATGGTTTTCGGGGTTTAATGTGTTTTATTGGATTTTATGGTTTTCTTGGTGTTTTTCAGGTTGTTAGGGTTTTTTACACTTTACGGATTTTTAGGACTTTTTAGGTTTTTTAGGAGTTTTAGGGATTTAAAGGATTTTGGGGGTTCTATGTGTTTTAGGGTTTGTAGGGTTTTATGGTTTTTTTAAATTTTTCTAGGTTTTTAATGTATTTTAGATAATTTTTATGTTTTTATGGGAATGAAGGGTTTTTAGAGTTTTTAGTGGTGTTTAAGGTTTTTTGGGATTTTCAGTGATTTTTAAGGTTTTTAGGTGTAATTATTATTTTTATGGGATTCAAGGTCTTTTAGGATATTAAATTTTTTTATGTTTTTATGGATTTTAATTTTTTATGTTTTAAAATATTTTCTTAGGGTTTTCATTTTTTTTTTGTTTTTTTATGTATTTAGGGACTTTTAAGATTTTTTGGACATTTTTGTTTTTAGGGCATGGAAGATGCGAGGGTCGGGCTATTCCCAGCCCCCCAAATTTATTAACAAGAAAAAAGACACAGCAGACAAGGGAGGGGAGGGGTCAAATGACCCACACACAAAAACCCTTCACAGCAAAAGACACAAAAAAAGAAAAATCAAAAAAAAAACATAGAAAAAGACACAAAATAAAACACAACAGCAGCGTCCACACGTCTTGTCCAGCAAACACCAGCATCCAGCACCAACACCAAACATCACAGCCAATCAGCAGAGACAACACGTCCAATCCACCCATCCCCAGCAGCATCCACACATCCTTTCCAGCCAACACCAGCATCCAACACCAATACCAAACATCACAGCCACACAGCAGAAGCAGCACGTCCAATCCGACCAGCCCCAACAACCAATAGCACCAGCTATGACATCACAACCAATCACAACCTGCAACATTAAACCACAATAGAAATTGCATAACACAGCATCCATCATCATCTTCCAGCAATCAGCAACCAACAACTAGCAGTAATCAATGCCACTCCACTGTGATATGCCCCTGACCTCGGACGCTACCACCAACACCATCCCAAAGCCTCCACAAACACCAGCATACCAGACCAAAGTGGGGTCTGGTACATTAGTAAGGGTGGCCATAGAAGCAATGGGTGTTTGACTCAATGACACACCATCAGGGAGAGCAGCCTCATCATACAGCCAGCCCATCAGACTGGACCGACAGAAAATCATCCAGTCACAACAACCACAACAAGCAACCACATAGCCCATCAGCACCCGGCCAAAAGCATCACCTCCCATCCAAGCAGCATTCCAGAAATCACCAATACACAACAATCTCAAAAAAACACATTTCATCAAAACCAAAAACCGCAGCTCACCAAGGATTACACCCAGGCCAGCCATCACCACAGAACATCAAATCAAACAAGACTAGGAATTCTGACCCGAACCAATACCAGCAGCATGGAACAAAGGCGGAGCTAGGGAGCCAGAACGGAATAGTAGAAGCGAAAAACACAGACAAAATTGCACCCAAGCGTAGAACGAACCTGTAACAGCATCAATCCCCCACGATAGGGTATATTTTTTCTTTAAACCGCAACATTCGACCAAATCAGGATAGACTGAGACCATCTTCTTTGCAGGTGCCACGAACCGCTGAGCCACATGTCACCGAACCACAAGCCGAAGACGCCACAACCTACCGAGGACGACTCCGTGACTCCTACACCGAACCACCACCACAACCTCAATTCAGATCTAGAGAGACCTGATGCCATGGGAAAGCCATGTTTTTAGGGGGTTTTGGGATTTTAGGATCTTTTAGTGTCTTTTAGGGTTTTAACACTTTTTAATTTATAGGGGATTAAATTATTTTTATACTTCTATCATTTTCTTGGGGTTGTTTATGGGTTTTAGTTTTTATTTGTTTTTTGGGAATTTTAGGTATTTTTTTTTATTTTATATCATTTTATAGTTTTTATAGATTTTGAGGGGTTTTATGGATTTTAGGGTTTTTTGTGTTTTTTGTATTTTTAGGGGTTTGGTGTGTTTTTAGGTTTTAACGATTTTATTAGAGTTTTTTAATATTGTAGGGTTTGTCACATTTATTAGATTTTTAGGAAGTTTTAGGATTTTTATTGGTTTTTATGGATTTTTGGGGATTTTGTTTTGTGATTTAATGTGTTTTAATTTTTTTATGGTTTTGTGGTTATTTTGGGTTTTTATAGTATTTTTAGCATTTTAGGGGTTTTTATAGTTTTTTAACACATTTATGGGATTGAAGGGTTTTTAAATATTTTATTGTCTTTGAGTGTTTTTATGGGTTTTATGGTTTATAGAGGTTTTATCAGATTTTGGGGTTTTTAGGATTTTAGGGTCATTTGTGGTTTTTAGTGTTGTCGGGAGATTTGGTTTTTATGGTATTTGACTATTTTTAGGTTTCTAATGTTTTCTTAAGGTTTTTCAGGATATTTTGAAGTTTTTACCTTTCTAGTGATTTTTAGAGTCTTTTTAAGAATTTTATGGATTTTTAGGGGTGATAGAAATATTGAGTGTTTTTAGGGGTTTTAAGGATTTTTAGGGTTGTTTAATAATATTATTATTTTTTTAGGATTTTATAAATTTTATGTGGTTTTACGGTTTTAAGGCTTTATAAGGGTTTTTAGGGGTTTTGGTGTTTTTATGTTTTATGGTATATTTTTGGTTTTTTATGATTTGGATGTGTTTTTGGGTTTTTAGAGATTTTGTGGGTCTTAGTATTTTTTAGGGTTTTTAAAATTTTTAGGGTTTTTAAGTGATTTAAGTGTTTTTAGGTTGTTGATGTTTTATTAGGGTTTTTAGGGTCTTTAGGAACTTTACCTTTTAGGGATATTTTTTTTTGTTTTTTCTGGGTTTTTAGGATTTTTAGTGGTTTTTGGGCATTTCGGTGTTTTATTGTTTTTTGGATATTTAGGGGGTATTTTTGAGTTGTTTAGGGGTTTTAAGGTATTTTATTTTTTTAATATTTTTATTGATTTAAAGGATTTTTTATAGATTTTAGTTCTTTTTTATAATTTTTATGAGTTTTTTGGATTTTTAAGGGATTTCACGTTTTTATCGTTTATAGGATATTTTAGGGTTTTTATTGTATTTTAGTGTTTTTAAGGTTTTTAGATTTTTTATGTTTTTAAGGTTTTTAAGTGGTTTTATGTTTTTTTTTGTTTTCTTTGAGTTTTTTAGTGTTTTAAATTTTTGTATGTTTCTTAGTTAATTTTATCGTTTTTTAGTTTTTTATTGTTTTTTATAGATTTTAGGGTTCTTGATTATTTTTAGGGTTTTTAGGGTTTTTAGAATTTTTGGGTTTTTTAGGGATTTTATCTGTTTTTTAATTTTTAAATTTTTTAATGTTTTTCTAGGTTCCTATGGATTTGTACGTTTTTATAGATTTTTAGGTATTTTTTTAGGATTCTTATGGGTTTTAAAGATCTTTATAGAGTTTGAGGGTTTTTTGGTTTTTTGGGTTTTTTGGGTTTTTAGGGTTTTTTTGTGTTTTTTAAAGTGGTTTTATAGTTTTTAGTGGTTTTAGGATTTTTATGGGTTTTTTGGGTTTTAAAGTTTTTAATGGATTTTATGGTTTTTTGATTTTCTTAGTGTTTTTATCTTTTTTTCAAATTTGTTAGTTTTTTTAATGGTGTTAATTTTTTTTGGTTTTCATGTTTTTATTTTTTTCAGGATTTTAGGTTTTTTTATATTTTAATGGTTTTAGGGATTTTAAGGATTTAATGGGTGTTTAGGGTTTTTGAGGAAGAATAGGAGTGAGGCCAGGCTATTCCTGACCCCCTAAAAATTTATAATGAAAAAAGAAATAGTAGACAAGGGAGGGGAGGGGTCAATCAACCAACACCCAAAAACCCTTACAACCTAAGACACATAAGAATAGGGTTTTAGGGATTTTGATTGTTTTTTGGGGGTATTTTATTTTTTGGGATTTTTGGTGTTTTTATGGGGATTTTATGGGGTTTTAGAGGATTTTTGTGTTTTTAGGGGTGTTAATGATTTTTATACTTTTTTAATATTTTTAGGGGTATAAAGGGGTTTTAGATTTTTTTTGTGGGTTTTTTGGTTTTTTATATGTTTCTATTATTTTTATGATTTTTTTTTGTGTTTTTCTAGTTTTAGGGGTTTTAGCGGTTTTTAGGTTTTTTAGGGTAAGGAAGATGCGAGGGTCGGGCTATTCCCCCCCCCCCCCCCCCCCCCAAATTTAATAGAAAGAAAAAAAGAGGAAACAATAGACAAGGGAGGGGAGGGGTCAAATGACCCACGCCCAAAAACCCCTTACAACCCACGCCAAAAAAAAAGAAAAACCACGAAATAAAACACTCAAGGACCAGACACAATAGCAGCATCATCACGTCACATCCAGATAGTACCAGCATCCAGCATCACCACATCCAACCATCACAGAAGAACACCAACAGCAACACATCCAAACCAACCAGCCCCAGCTACCATCAGCACCACATCTGACATCACAGCCAATCACTCCCAGCAGCATCAAACCACAACACAAGCACCAGAACCAAAAGTTGTCATCAGCACCTCCCAGCAAACAAAAACCAGCAAAAATTAGCACAACAGCAACAAATAACCAAACAAATAACCAAACTACCATCAGAAGCATCCCCCAAATAGCATCCAAACACCAGAAAATAGTGCAGCCTTTCCCCAACCAACCTCCATTAACACCCTTTCCAGCAACATTCATGTTCTCCCCAGGAGGGTCCAGTCTTGCAGCACGCTCATGATCCAACATCAACAGTAACTCATAACCAAACCAAGCATCATCACTATAGTGGCCAACAAGAGAACACAAGGCACCTCTAAAGTCCAACATAGAATCCAACAACCAGCAGAAATCCAGAAGTTCGGCAGCAGCATGAAAATAAGTGAGTTGAAAACGAACCTGCAAAACCAAGACACAATGGCGAAAGCTTGACCCATCTTGACTCTACCAGAACCACCTCCCAGCGCATTGACCATGGATACCATGACGAAGAGAAAAATCCATATCTTCCAAGGAAGAGCCAAATCTCCGCAAGTTCCCTGCCAACTCGAAGACAGCCTTTCCCAGGCTGGATCTCCGAATCCCGACTCCATAAAGCACCTGCCGCATCTCCTGCAAGATCACCAGGGGAGGAGACCTCTCGGGCAGAACACCAACCACAACCTCAAATTGGAAGATATCCTCAGACCTAACGTGCCAACACTGCCGGGGAAGCCCTAGACCCCGCTGAACCGTCCGTCGACACATCAGATCTAGAAGAACAGCCCCGAAAGGCTGAAATCCAGAAGGGGTCTTGGTTTCCAAGGGATCGGTCACATCACGACAAACCAGATCAGAAAGATCTGACAAACAGAAGTGCCACACGACCTAGATCAGGAAGTCCCCGCCTTTCCCTGAGAAGAAATTCCAGAATCCATCGCCATCCAGAAACCACCTTGTCACCCGCAAACGCACCGAGGAGGAAGACCGCATGAACCAAAATCCATCCGCAACACCCAACCGGAGGAGATCACTGAAGATGCCGAGAAGGATTCCGAGAGGACGCCCGGAAGATCGCCGCTTCGGGAGGGAGAGACTAGGAGAGAGCAGCGGCATTTTTTCCCTTTAAGTTTTTAGGGGTTTTAAGGGTTTTTTGGTTTTTAATGTATTCTTATTGATTTTCAGGTTTTATAGGGGTTTTAAAATTTTTATGAGTTTTTAGGGATTTTTTAGGATTTTTACTGTTTTTAAGGTATTATGGATTTCGAGGGTGTTTATGGGTTTTTATGGTTTTAGTATCTTTATGGTTTTCAGGGTTTTTAAGGTTTGTTGATTTTTTAGAGTTTTTAAGTTTTTTAGAGTTTCATAACAATTCTAGGGGTTTAAAGGGTATTTTGAGTCATTGGTTGTTTAAGTATTTTAGGGGATTTTAGAGTTTTCAGATTTTTAGGGTTTTTTATGTTTTTATGGGTTTTATTATTTTGTAAGATTTCATAGGGTTTTAGGGTTTTTAGGGGGTTTATGTGTTTTTTGATTTTTAAATTTTCCTTAGGGGTTTCTAGGGTTTTTATTGTTTTTTAAATTTATAGAGTTTTTTATTGATTTTTTAGGATTTTTAGGGTTTATAATGGCTTTTACGGAATTTGGTGGTTTTAGGGGTTTTTTGGGTTTTTATAATTTTTAGGTTTATTAGTGGTTTATAGGGTTTTTTGGTTTTTGTGGTCTTCCTAAGGTTTTTAGGGTTTTCGGTTTTTTGTATTTTTAGGGATTTTTATGATTTTTTTATTTTTATGTTTTTTATAGTTTTTTTGGATTTAGGGTTTTTATTATTTTTTGGGGTTTCAAGGTTATTTTAAGTTTTTTTATGGTTTTCTAATATTTTAGAAAATTTTAATATTTGTAGTGGCTTAAAGGGTTTCTATAGTTGTTGTTGTTTTTTCATTTTTTGGGGTTTTCAAGGTTTTTAGTGGATTTATAGATTTTATATTTTTTTGGTTTTTTGGGTTTTTACTATTTTTTAGTTTTTTATGGGGTTTTATGTGTTTTTAGGTTTTTAAGGTTTCCTTAGAAGTTTTTAGGATTTTAGGGGTTTTAAACATTTTAGGGGTATTTAGGGATTTTTTGTTGTTTTCTTAGTTTTTTATGGTTTTTATGGAATTTGAGAGTGTTTATGGTTTTTTGGGTTTTTAGTCTTTTTATGGTTTTTTGGGGTTTAAATGTTTTGTTAGATATTTTTAGGGTTTTAAGGTTTTTAGAGTTTATAATATTTTTTGTGGTTAGAATTTTTTGTATAGTTTTTACTATTTTATTGTTTTTAGGGTTTTTAAAAGTTTTTAGGTGTTTTTGGCTTTTTGGGTTTTAGGATTTTTTTTGGGTTTTTTAGTGTTTTTAGTTTTTTAACATTTTTAGTGGTTTTATATAGTTTTATGTTTGTAATGATTTCTTATGGGTTTAAAGGTTTTTTAGGTTTCTTGATAATTTTTTGTTTTTTAAATATTTTTTATCATTTTTATAGTGTTTATGGTTTATAGGGATTTTGGGGGGTTTAGGGGTTTAGGGTTTTTAGAGATGTTATTGAATTTATGTTTTAAGTGTTTTTCAGTGTTTTTAGGTTTTTAAGGTTCTTTTAGGGGTTTTCAAGGTTATAGGGTTTAAATATTTTTTAGGATTTTTTGGGATTTTTAGGATTTTTATGGTTTTTAGAGTTTCTATTGATTTTGAGTGTTTTTTTGGTTTTTTTAGTATTTTTTGTGTCTTTAAATTTTTTTAAAGTTTTCAATCATTTTTATGGGTTTAAAGGGGTTTTAGTTTTTGTATTGTTTTTTATGTTATTATGGGGTTCATGGTTTTTTAATGTTTTTAGGGTTTTTATGGTTTTATGTTTTTTAGGATTTTTGGGGTTTTTATCCTATTTAAGGTTTTTATGGGTTTTAATTGTTTTAGTGTTTTAAGGTTTTCAAAGGGGTTTTCTGGGTTTTTAGTTTTTTTATGTTATTAATGATTTTTAGATCCTTTTTAGGACTTTTATAGTTTTGGGGTTTTAGGAATTTTAAGGGTTTAAAGGGTTTTTTTAAGGTTTTAGGGTTTTATGGGTTTTTAGTGTTTTAGCGTTTTTTAATTTTTTAGGCATTTTAAGGTATTTTTTATTTTTTTAATGAATTTATGGTTTTAAAGGGTTATTCATGTTTTTATTTATTTTTAACAGTTTTATTTGGTATTTAGGGTTTTTATGGTTTTTATGGGTTTTATCGTTTTTAGGGGTTTTATGGTGTTTAGGTTCATTTAGAGTTTATTTGATTATTTTATATTTTTTTGTTTTTGGGGGTTTTATGTGTTTTTAGTTTTTGAATTTATTATTTGAGTTTTTAATTTTTTTATGGGTTTTTATGTTTTTAATGATTTTTAGTGGCTTTTTTTTAGGGATTTTGAGGGTTTTATGGTTTTTTAGTGGTTCAGGGTTTTCATTGTTTTTAGGTTTTTTAAAGGTTTTAGGGATTTTAAATTTTTTAAGGCTCTCTTAAGGGTTTTTTGTTTTCAGTTGTTTTTAGGGATTTTTCTATATTTTTTAGCAATTTGTTATTTTTTAAATTTCTTTAGGAATTTTTATGGTTTTTAGGGTTTTTACAGTTTTTTTGATTTTTACGGTTTTTTGGTTTTTTATGTTTTTTTAGTTTTTAGGTCTTTTATAGTATTTAACAAACATATGGGCTAAAATTTTTTTTTATAGTTTTTTGGTATTTTAGGATTTTTCAAGGGTTTTAGGGGATTTCATGGATTTTTGGGTTTTTTAAGGGGTCTTAAGATTTTTTGGGTTTTTAGCATTTTTTAGGATTTTACATGTTTTAAGTATTTTTAAGTTTTTATGGTTTTCCTAGGATATTTCATAGGTTATTTATTTTTATTTATTTAATTATTTTTATGTATTTTTAGGTTTTTTTTGTTTTTAGAGATTTTTAGGGTTTTTTGGTTTTTTTGGGTTTTATGGGTTTTTAGGGTTTTAGCAAAAAAAATTAGTTTTTAGTGGTTTTAGGTGTTTTATAATTTATGGCTTTCCAAGGTTTTTATGATTTTAATGTTCTATGGGATTTTAGACTTTTTTTGGAATTTTTACGGATTTTTATCTTTTTAGGGATTTTGTGAGGTTTGGGGGGTTTTTTGCGTGTTTAGGGTTTTTAGGGATTTTTGTTGGTTTTATGGTTTTTTAGTATTTATAGTTTTTAGGTTATTATATAATTTTAAATAAATTTTTGTTTTAAAGGTTTTTTTTGTTTTAGTGTTTCTTAAGTGTTTTTTTCATTTTGATGGGTTTTTAGGTTTTGGAGGGGTTTTTTGGTGTTCTTGGTTTTTAAGCTTTCTTATGGTTTTAATGGTTTTTAGGAGTTTTAATCATTTTTAGGTTTTTAAGGTTATCTTAGTGTTTTTAGGGTTTTAGGGTTTTTTATTTTTTAGGGATTATTAGTTATTTCTCTGATTTTTATGGTATTTTCATATTTTTATGCATTTTGAGGGTTTTACGGTTTTAATGGTTTTTTGGGAATTCTCAGCTTTTTAAAAAAAATTAGGGTTTTACATTTTTTAATAGTTTTAAAACATTTTAGGTGTCTAAAGGGGTTGTAGATTTTTTATTTGGTTTTAGTTTTTTATCAGTTTTTAGGGTTTTTAATGTTTTTGGGATTTTTTATGGGTTCATGGGTCTTAGAGTTTTAGGGCCTTATAGGGTTTTTAGAATTTTTTAGGTTTGTAGGGATATTAATTGATTTTGGTTTTCTTTTTTTCCTTAGGGGTTTCTAAGGTTGTAGGGTTTTTATGTTTTTAGGGATATTTAGGGATTTTCTATGATATTTACTTTTTTGAGTTTTCAGAGATTTTGAGGGATTTTAGGGTTTTGTTCTGTGTTTTTTTAATGATTTTTTAGAGTTTTCAAAAAAAAATAGGGGTTTAAAGGGTTTTGGAGGTTTAATTTCTTTAATAATTTTTATAGGTTTTTAGTGTTTCTAATTATTTTTTGGGATTTTTTAGTTTCTAGAGTTTTTAGGTTTTTAGGGGTTTTAGCGTTTTTTTGGTCATTAGGGATTTTTTGTGTATTTCTATTTTTAAAAATTTATTAGTGTTTTTCAGGGATTTTAGGAATTTTATGTTTTATAGTTTTGTAGGTTTTTGTTATTTTTATGGTTTTTTATGGTTTTAAGTTATTTTTAGGGGTTTTTTTGGGTTTTTTGGTTTTCATTAGGTATTTTTGGGATTTTAGGTTTTTTTATTTTTTTAGGGATTATTTATCATTTTTTGGGGTTTTAGGGTTTTAATTATTTTTAAGGGTTTTATGTTTTTCATGGTTTTTGGGATTTTAGGGTCTTTTGAGTTCTTTGGATTTTATGGTTTTTGTGATTTTTAATGATTTATGGGTTTATAGGGTTCTTAGATATTTTTTGGTTTTTATGTGTTAAGGGGTTTTTAGGAGTTTTATGGTTTTTAGGGGTTTTGGGTTTTAGGGTTTTTAAGGTTTTTAGGGGTTTTAGGGTTTTTATGGGTTTTATGTATTTTTAGGTTTTGAGGTTTTTCTTATATTTTTTACGTATTTTAGGATTTTTTATGTGTTTATGGATTTTTAGGGTTTTTAATATTTTTATGGATTTTCAGGGTTTTTATTGATTTAGAGTCATTTTTGGGTTTTTTGGTTTATATATGTTTTTTTCAAGGAAAATCGAATGTAATATATAAAAAAATAAAATGAATTGTAGTAGAAAAATTTCACCCAAAGGGTGAAACCAAATGTACAGAAGGCCCACACCAACCAAAAAATGACAATGGGCTCGGGAAACCTTTTCAAGCTAAAAATATATACCCCATGAAAATGAGTCCAAGAAAACTCATGAACACCATTTAAACCATTACTTGGAAAGTGTCCTGAGGGACCTCATGAATCCTAGAAGAATAATCGAAGGTTTTTAGTGTTCTTTAATTTTTTAGTGGTTTGAATGGTTTATATATATTTTTTACTGATTTTATAGGGATTTTAAGGGTTTCTAATGTTTTTTAGGAGTTTATGGGTTTTAGGGTTTTTATCATTTTTAGGTTTTTAGGGGTATTAATGGTTTACGTTTTAAGGTTTTATTATGATTTTTAAGTTTTGTTAGTTTTTTCTAAAAAATTTAGTGATTTTCTTAGGTTTTTATGGTTTTGGAGGGATTTAGGTATTTTTTTGGTTTTATGGTTTTTCCGATTTTTATGGTTTTACAATTTTTTATATTTTTATGACATTTTGAGGTGTGTAAAGGATTTTTAGAGTATTTAGTGGGTTTTAGGTATTTTATGTATTTTTAGGGTTTTTAAGGATTTTAGAGTTTCTTTTGTTTTTAGGGGGTTTTGGATTTGTAGGTACTTTGGGTTTTTAGTGTTTTTAGGTATTTTATTGGATTATGTATTTTATGTTTTTAAGGATTTCATAGGGGGTTTTTGGGGTTTTTAGGAGTTTTCATGTTTTTAGGGATTTTTAATAATTTTTTAATATTTTTATGGTTTATATGGGTTTTAAGGATTTTGAGGGGTTTTAGGGTTTTTAGGCTTTAATGGTTTTTAGGGTTTTTATTATTTTTAGGGTTTTTAGTGTTTTTATGTTTTTACTTTTTTAAGGTTTTTATATTTTTTCATTTTTTTAGGATTTTTTCATTTTTAGGGAGTTTTAGGGATTTTTTTCATTTTAATGGTTTTTTTAATTTTTTGGGATTTTGATGGTTTTTTGGATTTTTTAGGGTTTTTTGGTTTTTTGGATTTTTAGGATTTTCTTTAGTTTTGTACAGTTTTAATTGTTTTTTATAGATTTTTAATGTTTTTAGGGATTTAAATGGTTTAATAGTTTTTAGTGATTTTCTAGAGTTTTAGGGGGGTTTAGTGTTTTTAAAAGGTATTTAGGGGTTTGGGGTTTTAGGGTTTTGGGGGGTTTTAGGGTTTTTTTAATATTTTTAGCATTTTTAGGTTTTTGTGGGTTTTATGGAATTTTAGATTTTTAAGGTTATCTTACGTTTTTCAGTTTTTTTAGGGTTTTTTATATTTTTGGTATTTTTAAAGGTTCTTTATAATTTTTATGGTTTTTTGGGTTTTCTGGCATTTTGAGGGTAGAAGAG
The DNA here is from genome assembly GCA_963277665.1 of Viscum album. Taxonomy (NCBI): domain Eukaryota; kingdom Viridiplantae; phylum Streptophyta; class Magnoliopsida; order Santalales; family Viscaceae; genus Viscum; species Viscum album. The sequence continues at coordinate 229,929,013 of OY728157.1, read as the reverse complement.
GTTAAGGAATAGGCTAGCATAGTCCCCCAAAATTCAATAAAACATAAACAGATAGCTACAAGATGGGTCTACGAGGGTGAGAGTGTATCTCACCCTTCAAATTTGAATCAACAAACAGAGTACAAAAAGGTGGAAAAACGAAGGACCACATCGAACATCTTTCTCCAATCGCTCTTTTGGAGAGAGCATCCGCAACCGAGTTGGCCACCCTATATGCATGTGAAACACTAATGCTCAGGGTCCGAGAAATAATAAGGCACTCAAACCAATGTGGTAGAAGTCTCCAAGGGACATCCCTAGAAAATCAATTTATAGCGGCGACCGTGAGCATCGAATCAGATTCAATCCAAAGCCTTGTCCACTTCAAATGACTTGTGAATTTCACAGCCTTTATGATAACCCAAATCTCTACTTCATAAGCACATCCATCCCTAATAAAATTAAGAATCATCCCTTTACGAATCCTATGGAGGTACAAAAAATGCCACTACACCCCAAGGGTCCAGGAGAACCCAAGGCCGCGCCATCCATGCTGACCTTTATCCATGATGGAAGTGTGGGTCCATATAATGAACTTCAAGAACAATGATTTCTTGCTTCTACCAGCAACCCCAAGTGAGCGTAATAACGATAGGACATTAACATCGTTCAAAGTCAAAATTGTTTATAATCGTGATGCATTCTAGATCATCTTGTGGATGGTCACCCCCCCATGTAGCGAGAGGGTTTTTCGATTAAAGGAAATAGCATTGCGAGAAGCCCAAACATAGTAAACAGTTGCTTATGCACCAGAAAGAAGCAGATTATGGACTTTGTCACTTTGGTTCATCTTCACTATGCCATGCAAAAAAATCGCAAATCGTTCCTTGCAAATTGCAGGTTAGGCCGAAGCACTATAACAGGTAACGCCAAAGTTCTAAAGAAAAGGTGTTGTGTAAGATGATATGATTGTAGTTCTCCTCAACTTTCTTGCAAAATAAACAAGTAGAGGCAAGTTTCCAGCAGGCCATCTTCAGCTACTCATTAACTGGAAGCTGATTCTGCCAGATATTCCAGATAAGTACAATGTGTGAAGGGGGAATAAAAGGGGCCCTGAATTTAAGCATCCGTGATGGGGAGACCAAACCTTACGGACACTTGAATTGATAAAAATCACGGGTATTTAGTTTACCAACCATAATTGGCATCCATTTGAGTGTATCAATGTCTATGAAGGCATAACCCTGGACTTTTATGGAAATATTATCCAAAAGTAGTACCCTCGAGCCACCACATTGCTGGATGAGACCACCAATGGTTAAATTCCACAGATCTTGGGGAGGCATCATCACCTCTGAGATGGGATGCTCCGGCCATGGGGTAGAATAACAATTCAGGGCAGAGTGCATTGACACAATCCATTTTGATTGAGACATAATATCCTTGTATAAGGATCGTAAATTAGGTCAGACTGAGGAAGAAATATACCCAGAAAAGTCATCGCGTAATCTACGTGTGAACCTCTCCTTGAGAAAGTACAGACCATCACCACTAGGATTGAGCAGACTCCATGTAAATTTCCAAGTCATGGTATCATTGAAATGTCATAGGTCATTAATACCAAACACACCCAGATCAATCGGCTTTGGGCAGTGTTTCCAGACCACATAGACCAATTTTTGTTCGCTGATGGAACCTATCTAGACAAAATTTCTAATATTTGTATTCTTTCTTTTGAAGAGACTAGTCGGCCATCTATAGATAGAGAAATCATGCACAAACATATAGGTAATAACAGAATTAATCAGGCAGACCTTCCCAGCCTGTGAGAGGCACTTTCCCTTCCATTTCGACATTAGCTGAGTTATTTTAGAAGCAATTCTCTCAAAGTAGAAGCTCTTAGTTTTCCCCTAAAAAATAGGCTCACCTGGGTAAATGAAGGGAAATGAAACCCTCTTCACCCCAAGAACATTGGAAATAAGAAGCTGCATGGAAAGAGAGACCCCATTACCAAAAACAATCCATGATTTCCTCCATATAATAGTTTCCCCGACCAAACTCTCATAGTGGCAAAATATAAGCCTGACTGTAGACAGAGTTTTCGTATCAGCCTACCCAAACCGGAGGATGTCATCCGCATAAAGAAGGTGTTAGGGGTCATAAAGGTCCCTATCTTCTTTAATTGGTGAGTACAGACCTACATGCACAAGATCAAGGATGCAATGAATCATGTAATCCTCCGCCATTGCAATGAGAAATCCAGAGAGTGGATCCCCTTCTTGAAATCCACGAGTGCATGGGATGAACCCATGGGGGGAGCCATTAATCAGGACCGAGACTCTGTCACTGTGAATAATTGAGGGAATAGTGTTGATTAAGTTTCTTGAAAATCCATATCTACCAACTACCTTGAAAATGAAACTCCATTTAATAATATCAAAGGACTTTTAAATATCAAGATTTAGAACAAAACTACCGTTCTCCGATTTCTTCCTCATTATATTAATCCCTTCTAAGGTTGTAAAGAGGCATGTTTGGATACATTGTCCTACAATAAATCCAAATTGATTTGGGGTAACAATGTTGCATAAGGTTTTCCCCAACCTTTAGAGAAGAATCTTTCTAATTATCTTCGGGATAGTGTTGCCAATAACAACTAGTTAGAAGTCACCAATCTCAATGGAATTTTACTTCTTCGGGATCAGAGATATGAAGTTGGAATTCGCACAATGAGGAATGGAGCACAAGAGGAAAAATTCTCAAATCGCATTAGTAACATCCACATAAAAGATTTCCCAATAGAACACGAAGAACATATTTCCAAATCCATAAGTCCCCATAGCGCTATCCATATTTAGAGATAACAGAACCACCCTTACTTCCCCCTCCAAAGGAGCAGCCGTGAGAGCCACATTTTGCTGACCTGTAATACAATAAGGAATAAAGTCTGAAATAATGGGTGAATCATGACCATCATATGTATACAGCCCCCGAAATTACTCCACTAAAGCCTTGGCAATATTCTCCATCATGGTGAAAGTAGTATCACCAACTCGGTCATTGCTTAGATTATTCTTAATCCTTCTTTCCTGATGTAAAAATGTAAGAAATTGGAGTTTCAGTCTCCATCATGAAGCCATTTGACATTGAATTGTGCTTTTGCAAGCTTCTCTTTAAGGGACAATAATTCATCAAGATTAGAATGCAGTGGATGCTCCTCCCCCAAAGGTGCACTCTGCTACTGAGTCGTGATTTGACACGCAGCAAGCTAAGACTTTTCCACTTTAATATCTTCCTCCAACCCTGAGAAGGACCTCTTACTTCAGTACTTAGGGTGGTGCTTCACTTCTCTAATCTTAGAGGTCACAATAAAATTGGGACTACCAGAAAAAGTGTTGCTCCACGCCCTCGATACCTCTTCCCTACAACCATAAATTTTCATCCATGCATTATTGAATTTAAATGGAATGGGGGAAGACCTTTATAATCTATTCCTTAGTTCAATAACAAGTGGGTTGTGATCCGAATTGAATTTAGATAGAGTGAAGTTTGACATAGCCATTGGAGATCCACTACTGCCAATATGCGAGAAACACATGTCCAGTTTACTGGCCTGCCTATCGTTGATGGTGTACTGTCACCAATTGAAGGCAGCTCTAGTAATGGAGACCTTAGATAAATCACATTTGTCAAGAGAAGAGGCAAAATCCTCTATAGTAGTACGAGAAAAGTTTAGACCCAACATTTCCTCAGGCCTCAGAACCGTGTTGAAGTCGCCAATTACCATCTAGTTGTGATCAATGGCCTCACTAATTTGATCCATCTTCCTCCAAAGGTGTCTTTGAGTAATGTATGAGGCTAAGGAATAAAAAACGAGAGGGTGAGGGTGTCAGCATTCAAGTGAATAGTGAGGAAGATAATTTGAGGACTTGAATTAGTCGAGACAACCTGGACACTATTATCCTTCAAACCCCATAAGGTTTCTATGCCATCTGCATCACCATTTGATGAGACAAGAGAATATCAAATAGATATCCAATTAAAACCCTTCCAATTTTTGAACATGATCATGGTCTCAGCTAAAGCAATTAGCATAGGCTTATGAGAAAGAAAGTGGTGAAGGGCAAAAACTATGGGAGTATTTCCTAGCCCCTTTTAGTTCGAGAACATTGTCATCATTGGGACTCATAAATGTCAGGAGAAGGGGTAATGCCATTTCCCTTTCCTTTCCTTCATTTCCTCTATGGTTTAGCAGTCGCCTGCTTCTTAGGATCTGGTAGAAGATACGTTTCTACCACATTCTGTACCACTTCTATTTGTGACTTGGTGGAGTCATTAGCAAACCCCTCCTCGGAATGATCCTCTTCCACTACATCACTCCAAAAGGCACCACTGAGGGGGTTAAACTTGTTTAGGATGTAGAAGGCCTCCACCTTTGGGACCCTCTGTAATTTCCTCGCAGCCTTGTCTGAGGGAATAGTTGTGAACTCAGGACCAACTATAGGGAAAACTGTAGGGAAAATGGTCATATCAACCTTATCCTAATGATCCAGAGTTGGGGCTTCCAGGATAGCATTAGGGCCATCACTCAAGGCTATCCAGATAGTAGACTCAGTTGGGCATGGCGAGGCCAGACCATGATCCATGGGGTCTTCAGGCAGGAACCCCATAATAGCCACGACACCAGAGGCTCCTCTAGAGCCCATAAGATAAACACCCCCAGATGCCACCCCTGTTGGGGAAGGAGGAACCTACTGTGAGTGAAGACCAGGAAATGTAAAATCCTCTACCTAGTCATGACCAAGAAAGGGACCTCCACAAGAGCCCTCTAAGTCCGCCAGGGCAGAAGCATGATCGAAATTATCAGGGAAGGCAAGGACATCACCCACATCCTGGTTTGGGGATGTCATGGGTCAATCCTCGGGGACCACAGGAGGGACCTCCATGACCACCGAGACACCAGGGTTAACAGTAGCAGTACCCTCCCTATTTTCCAGAGGATCCACAATAAATTAATTTTACATACCCATCCCACGGTTCTTCCTGCAATAGGATGCATCTTACCCCTATAAATTACAGGCTGAGAAGGACATCAATCTCCCGAATTCAGAAATCAAATGCCCAAATATATTACAAGAGGAGAAAATATTTGGAAACCTCTCATACTGGATTTCAAGGGTCAGACTATCCTCAAGGGTGTTGAAGAAAACCACTTCAACAAGAGTACTCACCATATCAACCACAAAAAGAACTCTTGCATAGTGCCCATATCTTGGGTGTCCATTTCAAAGTCAATTATAATAGAGAAGAAAAATTCTAAGGTAATATCCCACAGGATTCGCGGGTGCTAGTAGAACCTGTTCAGCTTGCAGATACGAATCCATACTTGCGCAAAAGTGTTCTTAACACTAAAAGGATAAAAATTTGGGTCCCAGTCTTGAATCCTCAGGAGACCTGGTATAAGGATTAGGGACCTAAAACTCAAGACCCTCGTTTTACACTCATCGAAGGGGAAGACAATATGATAGTATCCCTGACCCATGGCTATTATCGTCTAATCCAAAACCCCCAAATGTCTGTAATGTTCATTTAAAGATCTCTACTTCTCCAATGTTTTCCCCCTTCGACACAATCACCCTCGTAGTGATGGAGAACTGGAATAGGCAAGCCCGCTCCTCTATGGCTTCCCAGTTTGTAGATACATGCACAATCTGACCTTTATGAATGACTCGACTGGGGGAGAGAGCTCCAAAATCCATGAAAGTGAGTGATGCAGCTTATTTCACAACATAAGAAAAGTTTTTCATGGATCGAAATGCCTAAAAAGCCTCCCAAAGAGAGATTTTTGTTTCTTAGTTAATGTCGCAGAGCTGAAAGAGCTCTTTGTGCCCAACCTTGTCAGGCTGCGTCGGAATATCATCCCCATTCTTCCCACTTATAGGGATCGCAACCTGGGGCTGCGTGAGTTCCCTATGATCTCCCTTCTCCCAACCTTGATCCATCCATATTTTGAGGGGTTTTAGAGGTTTTTACATTATTTAGAGGTTTTATCCTATTTTAGGTTTTTAGGGGTATATATATTTTTGGTTTTCAAGGTTATCTTTGTGTTTTTAGGGGTTTGAATGTTTTTTAGTTTTTTTATATTTTTAGGGATTTTTAGGATTTTTATGGTTTTTAGGGTGTTTGCGTATTTTTAGGGTTTTTAAGCGTTTTCAAGGATTTTTTGGGGTTTTTTTTATGTTTTTAGTGTTTTTTAGTTTTTAGTGTTTTAAGGAATTTTAGGTGTTTTTAATCATTTTTAGGGGTTTAAGGTGGTTTTAGAGTTTTTAAATTTGATTTAGGTATTTTTTGTTTTTATGGGTTTTTAGCAGTTTTAGGGGTTCTATGGTTGTTTATGATTTTTTTGTGATTTTTTAGGGTTTTTAGGGGTTTTATGTTTTTTTAGGTTTTTATGGTTTTCTTAGAGATTTTCATTTTTTATGGTTTTTTATCTTTTTAGGGATATTATTGGATTTTAATGGTTTTAAGTATTTTAGGGCGAAAGAAGATGCGAGGACCAGGCTATTCCAGGCCCCCTCAAATCTATTAAATAAAAGATAGAAATTCCAAAAGGAGTACAAAAAGAGAAGAAAGCAAGGAAAGAAAGACACAAAAGAAAGAAATAGCAAAAAAGTCAAGCCATAAAATCATCATACTCATGCCCAGCTCCAAAAGGGTCTCCATATGCACCGTAGCCGTCAACAGCATCAGGATCTGTCGAGTCCCATTCAGAAGATTCATATGGTTTCATATCATAATACTCTGTTTGCCTCTACTTCTCCCTGCATGAGGCCTTGGTTTGAACAGTCCTGCGTAGCATAGAATAATTTTTATTTGCCCTTCTTTTCTGAGTCCCAGATGAGCTATGTGTCCCCTGAGAAGTTATTTCCATGGCCTCCGGGTCCTTCTCTTGTTCAGGAATCCCCATGATTTCTTGGTTCAAGGCACAAGTAGAAAGTTCGCGCCTCATACTTTTGAACTGGGGCATATTGGAACTGTCTTCCAGATTGAGAGAGAAAACAGTAAAGGCTAGCCCTGCCAAAACCCTCTCCCAGGGCAAGCCACCTGCATAGTTCTCTTTCCCAAAAGATTCCCCAAGTAGGGATATTTCTTTCAAAATATGAGCCATATTTGATGTCATCCTAAAAATATCATTCGATCAGTCCTCTCATAACAAATGATCATGGGAATGCAATTCCTCCTGCAAAAAATCATCCTGCACTGGTGCCTTCATCACATTGGGGTCCTCAAAAACCACGTCTTTCAGAATCGGGTATATTGAATTCCCTTTGTCTTCATCTCCCATCTGCCCAGACTCATTTATATTACCATGAGGTGTCATTTCAGGAGCGCATGCGTCTGACACATCTATCACAATTGGGACCGAAGACCCCATTTCATAATAACAATCATCATGCGAAGTATGGTATGCCACCACTGCCAGTGCATCATCACCCACCTTCCAATCCACCCAAGCAGTGTTACCCTGCTCAGCAGCTCGAGTCACCATAACCCCAGCAAGAACCTACTTAGAGCCCAATTCCTCATCCATCCTATCTAATCGGTTGTTCACAAGAACATCCATGACCTTCCCACCTTCACAATTCACCAACACCTCATCCCTCTCCTATGTCCCTTGCATAGTCACGACCAGGTCATCTCGAGAGTCCCAGACAGTTTCAAGACTGCTAATTCCAGCTTCAGAAGCATTCACTCCCTTCCCAAACACTATTCCTAGATCATAATTCATCCTATCAAACACATCACTAAACTTAGGATTAGGATGTTGAGGTAGAACACTCTTCATCAAAGTGTCCCCAGACCCAATTTCTTAGTGTTTTTTATTTCTTTAGTGGTTTTAAGTGTTATCTGGTTATTAATGTTTTATTAGGATTTTTCAAGGTTCTAGGGTTTTTTATGTTTCCATGTATTTGTAGGGGATTTCAGGATTTTTATGGGTTTTTTGGTTTTTTCGGATTTTAAGTGTTTATAACATTATTTTAGGGTTCTTATGGTTTTAAGGTTCTTTTATCATTTTTTATGTTTTTAAGCATTTTAAATGTTTTTAAGATTTTATTGTTTTCTTAGGGGTTTTTAAGAGTTTTATATATGGAATTATTTTTAGTTATTTCTTGGGGTTTTTAGGATTTTGATGGTTTTTATGGATTTCACGGGTTTTTTGTGTTTTTTGGGAATTTTGAGTATATAGTTTTGTAAAGGTTTTTTAGATTTTTTTGGCGTTTTAAGGGGATTAAAGGGTTTTCATATATTTTGGTGTTTTTTAGGTTATTTGTATGGTTTCCGGTTTTTTAATGTTTTTGGGGTTTGAGGATTTTTAGGGATTCTATTTTTCATAGGAGTTTTTAATTTTTTTAACGTTTTTTAGGTTTTTTATGGGTTAAGTGTTTTTAGTTTTTGATGGTTTTCTTAGGGATTTTCTCTATTTTTAGTGTTTTTTTTTGTTTTATAAATTTTTAGTGTTTTTAGGACTTTTAGGGTTTTCAATGGTTTTAAGATATTTTTAGGGGTTTTATATTTTTTTAGTTGTTTTAGTGTTTTTTTTTGGTTTTTAAATGTTTTTTTTTCAGTTTTTAGGAGTTTTAAGTGTTTTTAGGTTTTAATGTTTTTCTTGGGGAATTTTATGGATTTTAGTTTTTTTTATTTTTTTAAAACTTTCTGGTATTTTTTAGGAAGTTTATGGTTTTTAGGGTTTTTAGGGTATTTGAGGATATTTAGGGTTTTTTGGGTTTTTAGGAATTCTAGCGTTTTCTTGAATTTTTAGATGTTTTTGATTTTTTTATGTTCCTTTGTGGGTTTCTAGAGATTTTTAAATTATCAAGGGGTTTAAAGGGGTTTAAAAGTTTTATTGGTATTTAGTGTTTCTATGTATTTTTTTTGGTTTTTAATGGTTTTTATGGATTTTGGAGGGGTTTTTTGGGTTTTTTGGGTTTTTAGGGTTCTTATTGTTTTTAAGTTTTTATGTGTTTTTAGCATTTTTTATCCTTCTATGGTTTTCTTAGGGGTTTTACATTTTTTAGCGGTTTATATTTTTTATGGAATTTTACATTTTTTTATTATTTTTATGCTCTTTTGGGTTTTTATGGATGTTGAGGGGTGTTTGGGTTTTTTTTAGTGATTTTAATGGTTTTATGATTTTATTGGGGTTTTAGGATTTTTTATTTTTTTACAGTTTATCGTTTTTTATCATTTTTAATGTTTTAGGGGTGTAGATGGGTTTTTGAGTTTTTAGTGAGTTTTTAGGATTTTTATGTGTTCTTTGGGTTCTCTAATGTTTTTAAGGGATCTAGGGGTTATAGGGGCTTCTAGGGGTTTTAGTGTTTTTAAGGTTTTTTAGGGGTAATATCTATTTTTATGTATCTAAAATTTTTTCAGGGTTTCTCAGGGTTTTTAGGGGTTATTTATGTTTATATATATTTTAGGGATTTTATAGGATTTTTTGGGTTTTTAGAGGTTTTCTGGTTTTTTTGGGGATTTATGGTTTTTGAGAGTTTTTAACATTTTACGGGTTTAATGGTTTTTTAGATTTTTACTATTTTTTATAGTAATTATGGGGTTTTGGGTTTTTAAAGGTATTTATGGGTATTTATGGTTTTAATTTTTTTTATGTATTTTAATGTTTTTTAAAGTTTTTAGGTTTTTATGGGTTTTAAGTGTTTTTAGGTATTTTAGAGTTTTTTTAACTTTTTAGGGGATTAAAAAATAATTTATTTTTATTGTGTTTTAAGGTTTGTTTTGGGGTTTTTTATTTTTTATGGTTTATAAAGTTTTTATTGTTTTTTTGGTTTTTTATGGTTTTTATGGTTAATGGATTTTTAGGATTTTTTGGTTTTTTGGTGTTCTTAGGTTTTAATGGTTTTAATTGTTCTTATGTTTTTAATGTTTTCTTAGAGTTTTCAGGGTTCTTATTATTTTTTATTTTTTTAGTAATTTTAACTCTTTTTAGGTTTTTTAGGTTTTTAGGGTTTTGAAAGATTATGAGTATTTTTATAGGTTTATGATTTTATTGTTATTTTAGGGTTTCAATGTTTTTTTTTGAGTTTTTAGATTTTTTTTATAATTTTATAGAGTTTAAAGTGTTTTAGAGTCTTTAGTTGTTTTTATGGGTTTTATGTGATTTTAGGGTTTTTAAGTTTTTTAGGGGATTTTCTTATTTTTTGGGGTTTTTTGGGTTTTTTTGGACTTTAAGAGGTTTTAGAATTTATTAGGGTTTTAAGGGGTTTTATGTGTTTTCTAGGTTTTTATAGTTGTCTTAGGTTTTTTAGTTTCATTAATTTTTATGTTTTAATGGATTTTTAGTATTTTTTTTAAATTTTTATGGTTTCTTATCATTTTTTATGATTTTGAGGGGTTTAGGGTTTTTTTAACATTTCTTAGTTTTTTAGGTGCTTAATTTTTTTTTAAGATTTTTAATTTTTTTTTATTTTTTAGTGTTTTTGTTGTTTTTTATATTTCTAGGTATTTTTACTAATTTTTAAGATTTAAATTTTTTAGGGTTTTGAGTATTTTTTTGGGGTTTTGGGTTTTTAGAGTTTTTTGGGTCTTTATGGACTTTAATTTGTAGGTTTTTTTGAGATTTTTTGGTTTTTAAGGATTTATAGTGTTTTTTACATTTTTAGGAGTTTAAATGGTTTTCAATGTATTTAGTGGTTTTTAGTATTTTATGGGGTTTTAGGGTTTTTATGGGTTTTAAGGGATTTTAATGTTAATAGGATTTTTATGGATTTTAAGGATTTTTATTATTTTTATTATTTTTTAGGTATTTTAAGGGTTTTAATTTTTTACGCATTTATGATTTTCTTTGGTAATTTTAGGGTTTTTAGGTTTTTTACATATTTAGTGATTTTATGATTTCAAAGCTTTTTAGTGTTTTTAGGTATTTTAGGAATTTTAGGGCTTCTAGGGGTTATAGGGTTTTTTATCATTCTTAAGGTTTTTGGGGTTTTTATAGGTTTTTATGGTTTTTTATAGTTTTCAGTATTTTTTATGTTTTCAGTGATTTAATAGATTTTCTTATAATTTTTGTGGTTTTTAGAGATTTTGAGGGTTTTTTGGGTTTTTAGGGTTTAAAGGGTTTTACAGGTTCTCTTGTTTTTAATGTTCTTTGATATTTAGGTTTTAAAAGGTTTTCCAAGAGTTATTTATCATTTTTAGAAATTTAAATGGTTTTTAGAATTTTTAGTGTTTTGGGAGGTTTTATGGGGTTTTAGGGGTTTTAATGTTTTTAGGGGGGTTTTAGTTTTAAAGGTTTTTTATTTTTTTGTGGTTTTTAACTTATTAGGGTTTTTAGGGGAATATGTTTTTAGGTTTTTAATGTTTTTAATGGGTTTTCAGGGTTTTTAGGGTTTTTAGTCTTTATATATTTTTATGGTTTTCTAGGGAAAATTAGGTGTAGGTCCAGGGTAGTCCCTACCCCCCCCCCCCCCCATATATTTATAAAATTAAAAAGACGTTGGAATAGGGCAAGGATAGAGTCAAATTACCCATACCCAAGGATATTCCAAAAGAAAAAACAATAAAGACCAGACAATGAATGAAACTACATATCAAAGGAGTCAACCTCCCTAGCATCCCCATAGGGGTCTTTATCAGCACCATAATCAGAAGACGCATTTGACTCCGCCATCCCCCACTCTGCCGCAACATTCTTGGACTTTTCTATATCAACAACAATCTTGGTGTAAATACCCCTCAACCTTTGCTACTTTGTATACTTGGAAGCCTTTGAGAAGTCCTTTGTGGAAATTGGATTCAAAATATTAGAGTAATCCCCTCTTGGCCTCCTCATCCTTGGGGTATGAGATATAGCACCACCACCATCCTTCCTTATTTGCAACACTCCATTAGATCTTCATGATCTAGACCTGGAGATTCCATCTTTTCCATTCTTAACCGCACCAAGAACCACCCCATCTATCTGGATACCAGATCTGGGTGTAGTGGAAGCACTTAGATTTGTCTTTTAGAGGAAATTTAGGCCAATAGAACCAGGGCCACCCATAAAAGTCTTCTACCACCTAAACCGATCTATGTTGTAATTGAGTATGGGATCACAATCCCCGATGATTTGATCAATCCTTGTTGATTCATCATCATCCGCTCATACAAAATGAACATCCTACTTTAGATCTGGTTCTTGTAGTATGTCCTTTTGATGCTTCTCACAATATATTTTCGTACAATCCAACATAATATTTTCCAAAAACTCAAAACTTGGTATAAGAGTCTCATACATCACCATAGAAAGGCTCTTATTCTCTTCAGACCTCCGACTCAGGATTTTAGGTAGATCCTTGAGTTGAAATCCTTTAGCTGGTCTGTCCGAAGTCCTAGCAGTAGAATCCATCACTCCCTACTCCAATAGTTGTTCAGTGGAAGGTAAATACTCCACCTCTATTGACCATGTACTATCATGGGGGCTGAGTGGATCCCCCTAAGGATCCACATGTATTGTAGTGTCATCCTTAGCCTCTTCAGCCTTCATCACCCCTTGGGTCTGAAACTCTTGACTCAAATCCTGACTCCGCCCCTCCCTATCCATATAGTCCACATATTCCAACCCTGCAAAATGGTTGTATGTTGCAACAGAAACAACTAAATCATTTTGAATCTGCTCCACTCTCCCCATACCTACATAGGTGAGGCTAGGAACCGTGTCCTGGGGATCCAATGGATGCACACCATCATCCCTAGCTGCTTCAGCTTGCACCTCCTACTGAAAATTTGTCTCCCACCATTCCTTCCCAACATATACTATTTCTTCAAGTCCCAGTTCTCCAAAGCACATGGAAGTTGGAGGAGCATCCTATCATTGCTAAGGTAGATCATTAGCAACCACCCCACCTACATCAAAAGCCTCGCCCCAATCCCCCTGGAGAAGGGGACGTCACCTAAAAGTCTTAGGTCACCCCTTAATCACTTGAAGAAATCATTAAACTTTGCCTCTGAATGGTTCCCCTCAATAGCCATCCATAAAGAGAAGCCCTCTCCTTCTGCCCCAACATCCCTCTTTGCACCCGACAGAGTATCCTTCAGAATTATAGACCTTTCCTCAAGATCATATTCCATCTCCAACCCTAGAGGGATAACTCTCGGGTCATCCCCTACAATGACACACTCACTCCTCCTGCACCTATAGTCACTTCCTCCGTGGCCAAGTGTTATGAAAAAATCGTAGTAGATCACCCATGATTCGAACACCATAGATTTCTTCCATCTGAGATCCTCACCAATGGCAATCCAAAAAAATCAATTGGATCTTTCGAAACATCTACTTCAATACAAAACCTCAAGGCCGTTGGGTGACAAAGATCCATCGTTCTACTATCCACACATAAGAAACATCCAACCAAATTCCCCAGTATTGAAATAATAGACAGATTTTGAAAGGGAAGGGGGAGTTCAGGACACCTCACCTATATCACCACCATCGGAGAATTATAACGTAAATGGAAATTGAAGCTCTATCAAGAGAAAGAAAAGAAGGCACCATCAAATATTTTGGGAGCTATAAAATTTCCTGAATGAGGTCCTCCTTAGATGAAAATCAAAAAATAATGTGGTAGGCATCAACAATAACCAATGTAGCTCGATCCCAAAGGTCCTAGTGTTCAAACACAAACCTATCAAAAACATCAATTGAAGGTCTCCAATTTAGAAACCGAGAAAAGAAGGTCTTCCTATACATAGCAGAAGCCCTGTTAAACTCCACAAGATATAGATGTAGATGTGGGTGGTCTTCATGAAATCCTGGAACCTTAGGTAAAAGCTAAATCCAAGGAATTGATGGAACTGAATTAGGATCTGAAAGTCAAACAAATGCACTATCATCATCGAGGACCAGTATAGGCCCCTCCCCCGCAGAGGGGGGAGGCCGAGGCACTGAAGTCATCAGCGTCTTTAAGCTGACAGCAAGGAGGCAGCATCTTCATTACAGGAACGTGTGGGATCTATCTTCTTCTATGGTTTTCTAGCGGTTTCGGGATTTTGAGAGTATTTTGGTTTTTTTGGGTTTATCATTATTTAGGTTTTTATTGATTTTAGATTTTTAGGGGGTTTAACTATTTTAGGCTTTTAATGTTTGCTTATGGATTTTCTATCTTCATAGGGTTTTTAGTTTTTTGGGATTTTAGGGAATTTTTATTATTTTTAGGGGTTTTTTGTGTTTTTGGGTATTAGTTTTTTAGGGTTTTATTGTTTTTATGGTTTTTTGGGGTTCTTTGAGTTTTTATGGTTTTTAATGTTATTTATATATTTTCAATTTTTTAGGGGTCCAATGGGTTTTTTAAAAATTTTAGATGGTTTTATGTTTTTTATGGGGTTTTATGGGTTTTATGGGTTTTATGGTTTTTATATTTTTTTAGTTATTTTTAGTTTTATTATAATTTTTTTGTTATTTTTGGGTTTTAAGTGTTTTTATGGTTCTTATATTTTTCTTGGTATTTATAGGTTTTTATGATTTTTTATATTTTTAGGGGTTTTTACGGTTTTTATGAATTTTTATTGGTTTTTAGGTTTTGGGGGATTTTGTGAGTATTTATTTTTTTAGGGATTCTAGGGTATTTTTTTGAGTTTTTAGTTTTTTAGTTTTACGGATTTTTAGGGTTTTAAAATGTTTTTTGGTGTTTCAAGGGTTTTTTTTGAGTCTTTGGGGTCTTTTTTGTTTTTTTTTGGGTTTTTACTGTATTTAGGGGTTTTATGGATTTGGGTGGTTAGGGTTTTTAGTGTCATTTTGGGTTTTTCGTGTAATTTGGGGTTTTAGGGGTTTAAAGTGTTTTTAGATTTGTATGGTTTTATTAGGGTTTTTCAAGGTTTTAGTGTTTTTTATTTATCAATGTTTTTAGTTATTTTTAAAGATTTCTATATTTTTTAGTGTTTTAGGGTCTATAGGGTTTTTTGGGTTTTTAGGGGTTTTAGAAATTTTTAGGTTTTTAAGGGTTTTAAGTGTTCTTTTGTGTTTAAGGTTTTCTTAAGATTTTACAGGGGTTTTAGCATTTTTTAGGTTTTTAAGTGTTTTAAGTTTTCTTTTGTGTTTAAGGTTTTCTTAAGATTTTACACGGTTTTTAGTTTTCAAATTTTAGGGATTTTTATGTAATTTTTATAATTTTTATTGTTTTTAGGTTATTTTGTGTTTTAAGGGGTTTTTATATTTTTTATGATTTAAATGTTTTCTAGAATTGGAAATAATTTTTAAGGGTTTACAGGTTTTTTTTAGTTTCTAGTGGTTCTTAGGGGTTTTATTGGTTTTTGGGCGATCTTATATTTTTAGGAGTTTTATGGTTTTTTAGTTTTTGGGTTTTTAAGGTTTCATGCTTTTTAGGATTTTAGTTTTTTCTTAGTGTTTTTCAGGGCTTTAGGTTTTTTTTATGTTTTTAGGGATTTTAGAGACTTTTTAGGATTTTTTTTGTTTTTAGGGTTTTTAGGGATTTTATGTGTTTTTAGGTTTTTTATGGTCTCCAGAGTTTTAAAGGTCTTTTTTGGGGGCTTTAGGTTTTTTTTATATTTTTATAATTTTTATGTTTTTTATATTTTTTTAACTTATTTTGGGTTTTCTATGTTTTATAATGATTTTTTTAGTTTTTTGTTTTTTTATAGGTTTTTAATGATTTTTATTTTTTATGGGTTTTATGGTATTTAGGGGGGTTTTAGGGTTTTTATGGTGTTTTAGGGTTTTTAAATTTTCTTATGTTCTTTATGTTTTTTCAGTGTTTTTAGGTTTCTATGCTTTTCCTATAGTTTTTTACTGTTTTTTTTGTTTTTTTTAATTTAGGGTTTTTAGGGTATTTATTATTTTACAATTTTTAGGTATTTTGATAGGTTTTAGGGTTTTTTTTGGGTTTTACTATTTTTTGAGTATTTATATTTTTTTAGGTTTTTAAGGTTTTCTTAGGGGTTTTTATATTTTGTTTGGTTTTTTATGTTTTTATGGATTTTTTGGTTCTTTTGGGATTTTATTTTGGGTTTTGAGGGTTTTTAAAAATTTTGAGTGATTTTAGGTGTTTTAGGGTTTTATGTTCTTTTTAAACATTTAATGTTTATTAGGTTTTAATGGGATTCTAGAGTTTTTTTTGTTAGAGTGTTCTTATAGTTATTTTGGTATTTTAATGTTTTTAGGGTAGTTTATGGTATATTGTTATTTTATGTTTTTTATGATTTTTTAGGTTTTAAGGGATTTGGGCATTTTTATGGTTCTTTTAATTTTTTTGTGTTTTTAAAACAATTTATTGCTTGATTTTTTTAGATATTTTAGTGGTTTTTTAGGATTTTATGTGTTTTTAGGGGTTTTTTGAGGTTTTAAGGGTTTTATGGTATTTAGCATTTTCTAGGTTATTTTAGTTTTAAAAGTATCTAGGATTTTCAGTATTTCTTTGGGGTTTTAAGGATTTTAGGGGTTTTTTTATTTTATTGATTTTATGAATTTTTAGGGTCTGTAGCATGTTTTGGTTTTTAAGGGTTTTCAGTGTTTTTAGATTTTTTATGTTTTTCCTAGGTGTTTTTAGGGTTTTGGAAGTTCTTATTTTTTTGGGTATTTTTAAGGGGTTTGGGATTTTATGGTTTTTAGGGGTTTAGGGGTTTTAATGGATTCAGGGTTTTTGGGTTTTTGATAGTTTTTATGGGTTTTTTAGTTTTTTTGAGTTTATTATGGGTTTCAATATTTTTCATTTTCTACGGTTTTTACTGGTTTAATGTTTTTTTTGAGTTTATAGTAGGTTTTTATGGGATTATGGGGGTTTTTTAACATTTTTTGGGGTTTTATGGTTTTTAGCATTTTTTAGGATTTTAGGGGGTTTATACATTTTTTGGTTTTTTGGTTTCTCTTAGGTATTTTCAAGATTTTTCATATTTTAGGGATATCTAGGAATATTTTAGGATTTTTTATATTTTAGGGATATCTAGGAATATTTTAGATATTTTTAGTGCTTTTCATGATTTTTATGTGTTTTTTGGGGGTTTTGGGTTTTTCAGTTTTTAGGATTTTTAGGTTTTTTTGAGATTCTTATGGTTTCAATGGTTTTTAGATTCTTTTAACATTTGTAGGGTTTCAAAGGGTTTTGAGAGTTTTTATCAGTTTTATAGTATTAATGGATGTTTTTAGGGATTTAAATGTTTTTAGGGGTTTTTATGGTTCTTTGGTTTTTTGGCATTTTTTAGGATTTTTTGAGTTTTATAGTTTTTTATAGATTTTAAGTGTTTTTAGGATTTAAGACTTTCTTTGGGGTTTTTAGGGTTTTAGGGATTTTTGTATTTTTTTTGTTTTTATGGGTTTTATGTATTTTGATGGATTTTATGGTCTTTTTTGTTTTTATGGTTTTTAGGATTTTTTGTTTGTTTTGGGTTTTACAGTTTTTTAGAGTTTTTAACATTTTTTATGTCTAAAATATTTTTAGTTTTTTGGTGGGTCTTCAAGGTTTCTATTAGTTTTTATGGATTTTTATGGTCATTATGGGATTTTAGGGTTTTTAGGGTCTTTTAGGATTTTTAATATTTTTTAGGTTGTTTATTATTTTATGTTTATATGAGTTTTTAAGGACTTTTTAGGGTTTTTCATATTTTTTAGGGTTTTTTTTTATTTTAATGGATTTTAGTAATTTTTAGTATTTTTTTGGGGGTTTTAGTGATATTAAGGATTTTTTGTGGTTTCTTATGTATTTTGATTTTTGTTGGGTTTTTATCAATTTTTAGTTTTTTTTAACACTTTTTTGTTTTTTTAGGTTTTATTAGGGTTTTAGGGGTTTTTACACTTTTGGGATTTTTATAATTTTTATGATTATATTTTTTTTTATGTTTTTAGGGTTTTATGTTTTTTATGTATTTTTAATTTTTTTGGTTGTTAATAAGGTATTTACAATCATAGTGGGCTTTAAATTTTTTTATGTATTTTTAGTGGTTTTAAGGTTTTAAGAGTTTTTTTTTGTTTTTAGTGTTTTTTATTTTTGGGTGTTTTGAATGTTTTTAGCCTTTTAAGGTTTTCTTTGGGGTTTTTGGGTTTATTTTCATTTTTAGGAATTAATAATTATTTTTATTATTTTTATAGTTTTTATGGTTTTTATGGGTTTGGTGGTTTTTTATGATAAATTTTTATATTTATGGATTTTAGGATTTTTAGGATTTTTATGTTTTTACGGGTTTTAAATGTTTTTAGGTTTTTATCATTTTTAGTGTTTTCAGTGTTTTAGGTTTTTTTATGTTCTAATGGATTTTTAGAGAGTTTTTAAGATTTATATGAGTTTTAGGGTTTTAATGGTTTGTTAGGTATTTTTACAGATTTTAGGGTTTTTGGGGGTTTCTGGGTTTTTATATATATAATTTGTGTTTTTTTGGTTCATTTATATTTTCTTGGATTAAGGTTTCTTAGAATTTTTTTATATTTTTAAGGGTTTAAATGGGTTTATAGTTATTATTGGTTTTAAAAGTATTTTGGGTTTTTACAGTTTCTAGGGGTTCCAAGGTTTTTAAGGGTTTTCGGTTTTTTTTTGGGTTTTTATGGGTTTTATTTTATTTTATGTTTTTATGTATTTAAGATTTTATAATGGGTTTTGAGATTTTTATCATTTTTTTCATTTTTAGGTATTTTACTATTTTTAAGGATTTGTTTTATTATTTTTGGGATTTTAAGGGGTTTTAGGGGTATTTATGATTTTTAGGGTTTTTATGGGTTTTTTAAGTTTTTTAATGTTTTTAAGGGATTTTATTTCTTTTAATGATTTAAGGGACATAGATGGTTTTAGAGATATAAGTGGGTTTTTATGGTTTTAGTCAGTTTTAATGTTTTATGGTATTTAGAGGTCTTTATGGTTTGATGGGTTTTTGGGTTTTAGGGTTTTATGGTCTTTTATAGATTTTAGTATTTTTAGGGTTTTAAGTGTTTTAAGTGTTTTAATTTTTTAAGGTCTTCTTATGGTTTTCTGTGGTTTATGGTTTTTTATTTTTTAGGGATTTCTGGGACATTTTTAGGATTTATATGTTTTTTGGGTCCTTTGGGATTTTGAGGGTGTTTATGGGTTTTATTTTTTTATGGTTATTAGTGTTTTTAGATTTTGTAGGGGTTTTAAGTGTTATTTGGTTTTTTGTTTTTGTTAAAGCTCTTTAGGGTCATTATTATTTTTATGTTTTTAGGAATATTATGGATTTTTTGTGTTTTCTATGGGTTTTATGGTGATTAGGTATTATGAGGGGTTTAGGGGTTTTTAAGATTTCTATGGGGTTTTTTGGGTTTTATGGTTTTTTGGAGTTTCTTTAACATTCTTAAGGGTTTAAAGGGTTTTTAGAGTTTCTAATTTTTTGTACAATTTTTATTGGTTTTTTTAGTTTTAATGGTTTTTATGGGTTTTTATTGTTTTTAATGTTTTTTGTTTTTATGTTTTTAGAATATTTAGGGTTTTGGGAGGGTTTTCATTATTTTTAGGTTTTTATGGTTTTCTTTGGGTTTTTTAGAGTTTTTATAATTTTTCCATTTTTTTGATATTTTTAGTTTTTAATGGTTTTTATGGGTTTTTTGGGCTTTTAAAATTTTTTTAGGGTTTTTAGGGTTTTTAGGGTTTTTAGGTTTTTTACATGTTTTAATAGTTTTAAGGTTTTTATTTTTTTCACAATGGTTTTCAATGTTTTTAATGTTTTTTATGCATTTAGGTTGTTTTAGAAATTTTTTATGAATTTTATGGGTTTTTAGGGGTTTAGAATTTTTTATAGTATTTATGCCATTTAGGGGTTTTCAGAGTTTTTAGGGATTTTATAGGTTTTAGGGTTTTAGGGTTTTTTTATTTTTTAGGGTTTTTTGGGTTTTTAGAGCATTATTATTTTTTGGGGGTTTAAAATATTTTTAGAGTTTTTATGGATTTTATGGTTTTATGGGGTTCTAGGGTTCTTAATATTTCTGGTGGATTGTGGTTTTTAGGGTTCTTTTTGGATTTAGGGGTTTTAACCTTTTTAGGACATTTTTTTATTTTAACTAATTTTATGTTTTAAAGGTTTTGTTATGTTTATTCATTCCTTTTAGGGTATTTACGGTTTTAGTGGGTTTTAGGTATTCTTTAGGATTTTTATGGCTTCTTTGGTTTTTAAGGACATAACAGAATTTGAAGTTTTTTTAGGGTTTTTTAGATTTTTTGGGTTTTCAAGGTTTTTATGAATTTTCTTGAGTTTTTTACAGTTTTGATGTTTTTTTGGGGTTTAAACATTTATAGGGGTTTAAAGGATTTTTACAGTTTTTAGTTGTTTTGGTATTTTACAGGTTTTAGGGTTTTTCCCATTTTTCCCATTTTTTTGGTTTGTAGGGTCTTCAAGGGGTTTCACTATTTTTTTAGATTTGTTTGGGGTTTTAGAGGTATTTATATTTCTTGGGGGTCTTATGTTATTTAGGATTTTTGAAAAAAAAATTAGGGGTTTATTGGGTTTTTAGAGTTTTTAGTGGTCTTCGGGTTTTTACACAATTTTAGGGTTTTTATGGTTTTTAGGGGCTTTTTTGGTTTTTGGGTTTTTAGGTTTTTAGGGTCTTTTGAGGCTTTAGAATTTTTTTTAAGGGTTTTCTGTGTCTTTAAGTCTTTAAGGCTTTCCTATGGGCTTTTAATTTTTTTTATACATTTTTAGGTATTTTTTGTGGTTTTAAGGATTTTTTGGGTTTTAGGGTTCTTTGGGATTTTGAGGGATTTATGTGTATTTTTAATGTTTTTTGGGTTTTTTATGGATTTTATCATTTTTTTGTTTTTAGGGGATTATGTGTTTTTGGGTTTTCAATGTTTTGTTATATATTCTTATGTTTATACATTTTTTTTGTGTTTATGGATTTTTATGGATTTTTTAAGGATTTTTATGGTTTTTAGGGTTTTAGGGTTTTTAGTGTTTTCGTGGTTTTCTTGGAATTTCAAGGTTTTTTTGAGTTTTTTGGGTTTTTAAGGGTTTTTAGATTTTTTTTATTATTTTAAAGATATTTTAGTGTTTTTACTGTGTTTTAGGGGTGTATGGGTTTTTAGGGTTTTTATGGTTTTGGGTGGTTTTTTGTTTTTAGGGATTTTAGGTTTTTTGGCATTTTTTAGGTTTTTAGGGGTTTTAAGTGTTTTTAGTTTTATAAGGTTTTCATATGTGTTTTCACGGTTTTCTACATTTTTAGGGACTTTTATCCCTCTTTTTGATTTTTTATGGGTTTTGGGTTTTTTGGGAGTGTGAGGGTTTTTAGTGTTTTTTTTGGTTTCAAGGATTTTTTTAGATTTTTTCAGGTTTTTAGTTTTTTGTCTGTTTTAAGGGTTTAAAGGATTTTTATTATTATTATTAGTTTTTTGGGTTTTTATAATTTTTTATAGTTTTTAGGATTTTTATGGTTTTTGGGGGGTTTAGGTACTTTTAGAGATTTTAGCATTTTTTTGTTTTTTGGGGTTTATAAGTGTTTCTATGTTTTTAATGTTTTCATTGGGGTTTTTCAGGTTTTAGGGGGGTTTTATTTTTTTAAGGACTTTTAGTGATTTGTTAGGATTTTTTTTGAGTTTTTTAGTTTTTTGTTATTTTGAGGGTTTTAGGGTCTTTAGGGTATAGGGTTTTTAGGGATTAGTGTTTTTAGGTTTCTATGGTTTTCTAAGGGTTTTTAGATTTTTTTTTTTGTTTTTAGATATTTCTACAGATTTTTTGGATTTTAAATTTTTTAGGGTTTTTAGATACTTTGAGGGTTTTTAGTTTTTTTAGGGTTTTTAAGGTTTTTTAGTGTTTTTTGACATTTATTGGGGTTTAAATTTTTTTCATAGTTTCTAGTGGTTTTGTAGAGTTGTTTTGGGTTTTTTGGGGTTTTGAAGGTTTTACTGGTTTTTTGGTTTTTTGGGTTTTTTGTGTTTTTATGGTAATTTAGGATTTGTTAGGGTTTTTAGAATTTTTTTGGTTTTAGTGGTTTTAAGTGTTTATAGATTTTCAATGTTTTCTTAGGGGTTTTCAGGGTTTTAGGGTTCTTTATGTTTTTGGGAATATCTAGTGGGTTTTTATAATTTTTATGGGTTTTTAGAGTTTTTAGGTATTTTGATGGGTTTTAGGGTTTTTAAAGTTTTTAGGGTTTTTTTGATCTTTAGGTTTAATAATTATTTTTATGGGTTTTTAGGTATTTATGATTTTATAAGGATTTTTTTGTTTTTGTGGTTTGTTACATTTTTAGGGTTTTTTAGTGTTTTTTTGGATTTTTATGGATTTTTAGAGTTTTTAGGGATTTTGAGGGATTTTATGGTTTTTTTGGATTTAGGGATTTTTGGGTTTTTAGGGGATTTTTGAAATATTTCAGGGTTTTAATTTTTTATTGTTTTTTATCATTTTTAAAGGTTTAATTTTTTTAAGAGTTTTAGTGGTTTTTTAGGTTTATATGGGTTTTTATAGTTTTTTATTATTTTTAGAATTTTTTATGGTTTTTAGTGTTTTAGGGTTTTTCATTTTTTAGCATTTTTAATATTTGTAGGGTTTTTAGGTTTTCTTCTATTTTGATGGTTTTTAGAGTTTTTTTTTACTTTTTTAGATATTTTTATTGATTTTTGGGATTTTTACTGTTTTTAGGGATTTGAGGGATTTTGATGGTTTTTAGGTTTTTTAGAACTTTTAGATTTTAAGGGGTTTTAAGTGATTTTAGATTTTAAATATTTTCTTAGGGTTTTCAAGGTTTTTATATAATTTGACTTTTTAGTTATTTCTAGGGATATTTTATGATTTTTATTATTTTTATGTTTTTAAGGTTTTATGATTTTTAAGGTTTTACGGTTTTTTAGGTTTTTAGGGGTTTTTTGAGTTTATATTTATTTTTAAAGGATTTAAGAGTTTTTATTGTTTTTAGGGGTTTAAAAAGATTTTGTAATTTTATGATTTTTTTGGGGTTTTAGTGTTTGTGTGAGATTTTATGGTTTTTAGGTTTTTTATGATGTTTTGGTTTTTTTTGTTTTTTAGAGTTTTTAGAGGTTTTTTAGGATTTTATGGGGTTTATGTTTTTTTTAAAATTTTAATGTTTTGTTAGGTTTTCCTGAGTTTTCGGATTTTATGTTTTTAAGGATTTTTAGGGATTTTTTTAGGATTTTGAAGTGGTTGATGGTTTTGTACGATTTTATTGGTTTTTTTTTTTGGTTTTTTGGGTTTTTGTTTTGTTTTTTGGGTTTTTATGGTTTCTTATTGTTTTACATTATTTTAGGAGTTTCGAGGGTTTTAGAGTTTTTAGTGGGTTTTTAGGTTTTTTAGTTGTTTTTAGGGTTTTTATGGTTTAAGGGGTGATTATGGTTTTTAGGGGCTTTTAGATATTTTTAATCTCTTTTGGGGATTTAGTGATTTTTAGTTTTTTTATCGGTTTTATGTAATTTTAGGTTATTAAGGTTTTCATAGGGTTATTATGTATTATATGTTTTTCGGTATTTTTAGGTATTATTAGGAGTGTTATGTTTTTTAGGATTCTTAGGGATTTTGAGAGTTTTGAGGGGGGGGTGGGGTTGGGTTTTAAGGGTATTTATCGTTTTTAGGTTTTTGGGGGGTTTAATGGTTTTTTAGGTTTTTAAGGTTTTCATAGGTTTTTTTCTTAGTTTTTTTATGTTTTTTACATTATTTTATATTTATTGTGAATTTTTAGCATTTTATTGTTTTTTAGGTGTTTAGGGATTTTGTGGGGTTTTATGATATTTTTATAATCTTTAGGGTTTTATAGTTTTTTTTGGTTTTGAAGGTTCTTCACACTTTTTATGGTTTTAAGGATTTTATATTTTCTATAATTTTTAGGAGTTTAAAGGGTTTTTGGAGTTTTTAGTGGGGTTTTAGAGTTTCAGTAGGGTTTTAGGGTTTTAAAGGATTTTAGGTGTTTGAGAGGTTTAAGGTATTTTGGGTTTTTATCATTTTAAGGTTTTTTATGAATTTTAAGTGTTTTATATTTTTGAGGTTTTATTAGGGTTTTTTTACATTTTTATATTTTTCTGCTGATTTTTAATGATTTTATGGTGTTTTTGGATTTTAGAGATTTTAAGGGGTTTAGGTTTTTTATATTTTCTATGGTTTTTATGTTTTTAGGGGTTTTTTTATTTTTCAAGGGGTTTTAAAGAATTTTTTGAGTTTTAAAAATTTTTATGAGTTAAATGTTTTTAGATTTTTTAGTAGTTTTAGGATTTTATGGGTTTACAATGTTTTTATGGATTTTAGTGGTTTTCAGGGTCTTTATGGTCTTTAGAGTTTCTATATTTTTTCAGTTTTTTGGGGATTTAAATGTTTTTATGTTTTTTTTTGCTTTTTATGTGGTTTTTCTTGTTTTTATATGGTTTTTTATTTTTTTATAGATTTTTAGGTATTTTTTAGGATTTTTATATATTTTAGAGTTTTTATGGATTTTGAGGGGTATTTTGTTTTTAGGGGTATTAGTGTTTCTAGAGTTTTTATCATTTTTTAGGTCTTCATGATTTTAAGTGTTTTTAGGTTTTTATGAGTTTCTTAGGGTTTTTAGGGTTTTCTTGATTTTTTATATTTTATTAATTTTTAGGGCCTTTTCGATATTTGTATAGATTTTTAGACTTTTGGGGGATTATGGGTTTTAGGGTTTTTAGGGTTTTAGGGTTTTTATGGGTATTTATCCTTTTAGGTCTTTCATATTTTTTTATTGATTTATTGTTTTTTAGAGTTTTTAATGATTTAGGGGTTTTAAGTATTTTTGGAGTTTTTAATGGGTTTTTGGGGTTTTATAGGTTTTAGGATTTTTAATGGTTTTTGCGGGTTTTTTGGTCTTTGGGGTTTTTAGTGTTTTTTATGGTTTTCTTCATTTTTATGTGTTTAATGGGTTTCAATTATGTTTATGTTTTGAAGGTTTTCATCAAGCTTGATGGGTTTTATGTATTTTTACATTATATAGAATTTATAATATTTTTCTAGATTTTAATGGTTTTTTTGGTTTTTAGGCATTTTTAGAGTTTTAGGGTTATTTGGGGTTTTCGGGTTTTTTTGGGTTCTTTTGGGATTTTAGTGAGGGTTTTTAGAGTTTTTAGGGTTTTTATGTTATTTGAGATCTTTTTAATGCTTTAGAGGTTTAATAGGTTCTTAGAGGTATTTGGTTATTAAGGGTTTTGGGGTTTTTTGGGTTTTTATAGTTTTTAGGGGGTTTATGGTTTTTATGTGTTTTAAAGGTTTTCGGGTATTCTATAGTTTTTATAATTTTTTAGGGGTTTATGAGTTTTTATGTTTTTAAGGTTCTCTTTTGGTTTTCATGTTTTTAGGGTTTTTTATGTTTCAAAGGTATTTTTCTGGATTTTAAGGATTTTTTAGTTTTTAGTGATTTTGAGAGTATTGGGCTTTTGGGTATTTAGGGTTTTTAATGTTTTTAGAATTTTTTATGTTTTTTAGGAATTTTAATTTCTTTTAGGTTTTGAAGGTTTTCTAAGAGATTTTTAGTGTTTTTGAAATGTTTTTTACATTTTTACATATTTTTATGGCTTTTAGGATATGTATGGTTTTTACGGTTTTTACAGTTTTTTGGGATTTTAAGGGTTTTTAGAGTTTTTTATTGTCCTTATGGTTTTAATTTTTTTTGGGTGTCTACATTTATTTGGGGGTTTTAAGGGTTTAATATTTTTTAAGATTTTTCAACATTTTTGGGGGTTTATAGGGTTTTTAGTTTTTTATTGTTTTTTAAGAATATTTAGGTTTTTTTAAATTTTTAATGTTTTTTGGGGGTTTTAGTGTTTTTAACATTTTTAGGGAATTTTAGGGTTTTGGAATTTTTTAGGTATTTAGGGGTTTTAATTATTTTATGGTTTTTACGTTTTCTTAGGGGGTTTTAAGGTTTTTTACATGTTTAGGTATTTTTAGGATTTTTTTTTATTTTTATAGGTTTTTAGGGTATTTAGGTATTTTGATGGGTTTAAGGGTTTTTCTAGGGTTTTGTGGTTTTTATATGGTTTTCTTTGGGAGGGGTTACTGTTTCTTGATTCTTTAGGGTGTATGGTTTATAGAGTTTGCTAATGTTTTAGGGGTTTAAAGGGTTTTTAGTGGTTTTAGTGGTTTTACGGTTTTTATGGGTTGTTAGGTCATTTTGAGGGTTTTATGAGTTTTTTATGGGTTTTATATGTTTTAAGGGGTATTTAGGGTCTTTTAGGGATTTTAATGTTTTTTAGGTTTTTAGGGGTTTTATTGTTTTTTGGTTTTTATGGTTTTTTTTTCATTTTTTTCAACGTTTTTATGGTTTTTTACATTTATAGGGTTTTCTTGGGTTTTTTTATTTTAATGGATATTTTGGATTTTAATTATATTGAGTGTTTATTATAGGTTTTTATTATTTTTTGGGTTTTGGGGTTTTTAGCATTTTTAAGTTTTTTATTGGATTAAATTGGTTTTCAATTTTTAAGGTTTTCTTAGGGGTTTTCATGGTTTTTATGGTTTTTTACAATTTTAGGGATTTTTATCTATTTTTAAGATTTTTATTATTTTTATCGTGTTTTATGGATTTTGAGGGGTTTTAGGGTTTTTATGGGTTTAGGGTTTAAATGATTTTTTATGGTTTCAGGGTGTTTTTTGAGTTTTTTAGGTGTTTAGGTTTTTAAAATGTATTTTAAAATTTTTTGCAGTTTAAAGTGTATTTAGAGTTTTTAGGATTTTTAATGTGTTTTAGGGTTTTCTGTGTTTTATATGGTTTTTATAGTTTTTTGGGTTTTGCGGTTTTTAAGGGTGTGGAGAGTGTTTTGGGTTTTTAGGTGTATTAATTGTTTTTATGTTTTTATGGTTTTCATAGGGTCTCTCAGGGTTTTAATGTTTTGTTACATTTTTAGGTATTTTTTGGGATTTTCATGGTTTCAAGGGATTTTAGAGTTTTTTAGTGTATTTGGGTTTTTTAGGGATTGTAGTGTTTTTAAGGTTTTAAGGGATATCAGAGTTTTTTGGTATTATGGTTTTCTTTGGGGTTTTCAAAGTTTTTAGGCTCTATTACATTTATTGCGATTTTTATTCATTTTTAGGTTATTTATGGTTTTTGGGGTTTTAGGGTTTTTAGTGTTTTATGGTTTTTTTATTATTTATTTTTTCTGGATTTTTTTTGAGTTTTTATGGGGTGTAAGGTTATTTTTTTATATTTTAATGTTTTTAGGTGTTTAAATGGTTTTTAGAGTTTTTCATGGACTTTAGTGTTTTTATGGGGTTTAGGGGTTTTAATGGTTTAAAGGGTTTTTATGGTCATTTTGGTTTTGAGTTTTTTATAGTTTTTAGGATTTTTAGGATTTTTTATTTTGTTAGGGTTTTTAAGTATTTTTTGGTTTTTAATGATTTCATTTGTTATTTTAGGGTTTTTAGAATTTTAGGTATTTTTTATTATTTTTATGGTTATTTAGGGTTTTGGGTGTTTTTAGGGATTTTGAGGGTATTGAGGGTGTTTAGTGTTTTGTAAGGTTCTTTAGTGTTTTTAGGTTTTTAGGAGTTGTAAGTATTTTTAAGGTTTTCTTATGGTTTTTCACGGTTTTTATGTTTTTTATGTTTTTTAGAATATTTATGGATTTTTTAAAATTTTATTTGAGTTTAGGGTTTTAGGGGTTTTGATGGGTTTTGGGGTTTTTTAGGGTTGTTATGGTTTTTGTTTTTCTTTTTTTGATTTTTTGGGTTTTTTCATTTTTGAACGGTTTTTATGTTTTTCTGGAGTTTTTTTAACATTTTTAGGGGTTTAAAGGGATTTTAGAGTATTTATTGGTTTTTGGGTTTTTATATATTTTTGATATTTTTAAGGGCTTTAGGATTCATCCTAGTTTTGTGGTATTTTTATGGTATTTTATGGTTTTTAGTATTTTTAGTGTTTTTAGGGTAAGGAAGGTGTAGGGTCAAACTTTTATAGACTCCCCCAAATTTATTATAAACAATACATAGTAGACATGGGAGGGGCAGAGTCAATCAACCCACAACCAAAAACCCTACACACTCCAACCCCCCCCCCCCCCCCCACACACACACACACAAAAATAAACAACAGCAAGGGGACCCCAACAACATCAAGACTATAAACCAAAACTTCATCACCTCCCAACCAAGCAGCAGCAAACATCCAACAGCTTAGATCTCAGTATCCAACACCTCTTAGCCGATCATCTCCCAGCCATTTGGAACTTAGTTTCCAGTATCCTGCACCTCTTTTAAACTCATCTCCATTAGCTTCCTCACATCCTATCCAAGCAGTCACCATCATCCAACACCCCAGTATCCAAGAACCAGAACCTCTTCCAGCACCTCCTATATAAGTAGCAACCAATTACCAACCACTTACATTGGCACACACCAACACCTCATTGTCGCAGTAGCAATAAAACATTGAAGAAACAAGAACCATGTCGAAAACAAACTCAATCAAAAAACCCCTGACCATATTTAAGTCCCAACCAACAAACCATGTGTAACACCCTGAGATTTTATGAAAAATATTCTTTTATTTTCATTGATGTCTTGTGTTGTACGCTACACCAAGATTACCTTGCACTATACGCAACACCGTATTAGCTTGCAGTATACGCAACACTATTCTTGGATCATGTTACACACAATTTTGATAGTAGTTATTCTACGCAACATTGAGTGTATATATATATATATTCAATGTATAAATTACATATGGTTGGATTTTTTTATACGAAACAACAAAGGAGTCTTGCACAACACGTAACCCTGACTTGGCTTGCATTACACGCAATCGCGACCTTCCTCGATAGCATGTGTTATACACAATACCAGGTTTCACTAAACAACGATATATGGTTATAATATTATTATGAACTAGAAGTTATGAATAGTATCAACTACATTTTGAATTTTATAACATTATTATTCATCTTAAACATTTTCTAGAACATGGTATGAGATCAAAATCATTTTTTCGAGTAAAATAAGTATTTTTCAAAAAATGTAGTTTTCCCGCCTTTTAATGGCACACCCACTTTAAATATAGTTTTTGAAATGTCTATAAGTTCAATTTGAAAAAATAAAATTCTTCATTGGAATCAGGATATAAAAATTTACTTTGGATAAATTTTTCATATTATTCTGATAACATTCATATTTAAATGAATAGTAAAAACATGCTATATTTTAATTAAAAACAACTTTTTTCATCGCAATAATTTATATGGTAAGATTATATTTTTAATTTGTTTTAAAGTTTAATTAGAATATATTTTTACCATTTAATCCAATTTTGGTCATTGGAATTAATTTCACTTTGAAATTGGACATAAACAAGTATCAATCTTTTGATAGTTATTATTTCTTAAAAACACGCTATTTTCTTTGATAACGGTAATTAATTTTAAAATTAATTAATTCCACTTATATTTTTTGAATTTGGAAAAATATACATCAATTTTGAATTCAGAATATCAAATAATTCTTAGGCTTAATTGTTTATATTTTTCTTAAAAACTTCAATTTTTGATGAATAGTGATACCACTTAGTGGTAGTTAAAAAACCGACTCTTTCATTTAAATGAAATTTTACCACTTCTATGAATTGAATTTCAAAAATATGACATACATGGTTGTTATCTAGAAGTAAAAGTTTTTCAATAAGATGAAAATAATTTTTGTGAATAGTAACTTTTGAGTTTTATTTACTGCGGTTAAAGGTAAATATGGTAATTCAAGGTAAAAAGAATATTATAATAATTCAAAATTAACTTAAAACTTGTCCAAAACTTATTGGATGAGTAATTAACGACCATGGTAATCTTTGGGTCGATTTTGGGACCCCATTGAGTCACTTGGGAGTGAAAATGACAATTTAGATTAAATTATTTAATGTGAATACAAAATTGACATTAAAAAAACTCTTCTAGTAATTAATTTTTATATGGTGTTATATATGACCTATTTTAGACTATAAATATTCATTGGAAATCTAAAAATATTTCCTACATCATCGAATTTTTTTATAATTTTTAGACATCAAATAAATTAAATTATTTATGACACAATAATGATGCAGTATTTACCTCATTAATAAATGATTTAAATAAATAAGATTATAATGATTAAAATATTATCCAAAACCTGTCCAATTATTATTGGATGATTTTATTTCTAATATGAGTCATCTTATCTTAAACATTAATGTGTTTTGGACCTCTTGGAACCAAAGATAAGTTTATAATAAAATAGTGTTTTCAGACTTTCCTAAAGAGCCCCTCCTCTCCCTTATAAAAGGAGACCACTTCTATGAAATTACACACACCTCTAAAGACATTTGAATCATCCAAACTCTGGCCAATTAATCTCCATAAATCCCTATACTCCCCCTAGAATCCTTACCTTAGGCAGAAGGCACTCCAAGAATTCCTTTTGGTTCAAACCAACGGGAGTTTCCCAAATTAAAGGTAACAGTTTCTCTTAAATTGTTTTCTTTTATTCTACTTATCCAACCCCTAAAATCTTTTGAATCCCTTATTTTGTAAAAAAAATAGTATCCTAAATATACTAGGATATTTTTATGAGAAGTATTCAAACTACACTTACACACACCTTCATCTAATGGATGAAGAACATAATGAATCTGTGGATGGAAAACTACTGCCTCACGAAACGATAATTGTTCGATTTTCTCCTACCACCTATCGTGGTGGACATTATGATGGAACTGTATTTATATATGATATATATTATGTTTATGATTTCCTTATGCTTCTTTACATCCAAATTATATCAATCCTTTCTGGTTTCCATAGTGGGTAAATACGATAATCTCATTTGAGGAAGTGCGGACTATCGCCCCCTCAAAGTGATGTGATTCGTTAATGACTTATGTGGGATGTATAAAGGATAGAGTTCATGATATTATATATGATATTATACTGTAATTTTAATATAACTATGTATCATTATGTTTTAATTCCATTAAAATGAGAAATAGAAATGAAAGTAGCGTTCATGCATACATACGGCTTACCGTCTCAATGAACGGTGCATTTCATTCTTACCTCCATATGTTATGTACTATTATAAATACATGTATATTCTGGATATATATGATATATATGATATATAAATCATGAATATAATTATGGATATAATAAACCTTTGACCACATGAACAATATGTAATTATAAGAAGTCCATTTTTGACTCAAGTACCAAATATCGACAAAACGAATGTTATTAACTTAAATGGTTACATAATGTTTATAACATGGTAATAAGTGATATAAAAGGAATAATAAACTTGAAAAAGGTTCTTAAGCAAGTAGATATTAACTTTGGTTTATTATTCATGAGATTAAAGAATGATCGAGTCAATTCGGACACAAGGTAAGGGAACTTCTTAACCCAATTTCCGTTCTTTGGGTTGATATTCTCTTTCTTGTTTATGTCTTTCTTTGATTATGTGAGAAATTAATATCTTATCATGTATTTATACTTTCTTTATGTGACCTTATAGTGAATACAAATAAGCGATCTATTTTTTTACAAAAAGATCTTTGTAAGGGATAACTATTCCAATATCATTCTTATCCGAGATTGTTATTTGTAAGTATTTACTAGGGTTATTGTTATCATCCACGCCCATGTTTTCTAAAAATGTTTTCATGTATTTTCTAAGTCCTTTTTACCCATTTTTCAAATTTACCACACGTTATGAAAGGAATATTACTTTCTTTTACCACACAGGTAACATTTTGACTTTTCCGACAAAAGTACGAGAAGAATGTTATTTTTAACATATACGGCATGAACAGATTTTTACGGTTTAATAACGCCTCATTTTAATGGAGAATACTCTACAAGATTTTATGACTATTTTCATTAAAATATTTTTCTTTTAAAATTTCTTTGAATTTTGTGAAAAGAAAATGATTTTGAAGAAGAATGGATATTTTCCTCAAGATTTCATTTCAAGTGTTTTATCAAAACCATTTTCCATCTAAGATGACATTATTTCATATGTGTATGTTTCAAGTATAATGTATATATGATTTACATGGTTTCACTTTTCTAATGAGGAAATATCCATTTTTTTATATGGATTATGTGATGATGGGATGATGTTTATGAAACTCATTTTATTCTTTGGGTTATGATAAATTATTTATGTTTATTTTGTGGAACACGTAAGAATGATTTGATTATGATATGGGTGGGACCTATATCTACCTCCAATGCATTGGGTAAAGATTTATATCTCATGAGATAGACATGGCTAGAACGAAAAGTTAATTTGGTTCAGTAGTACAGTACTAGAATGAGGAGTGAACTCGGTTCAGTAATGGACTTCGTCCACTAAGATGGTCTTGGCAGCAATGCCTTGGCTACTATGGAAATAATATCATGTGATTAATGGTTGCCACAATAACATGTTTTATTCCCATTCTATATTATCATGATTAATGTTTCTTTATGATCTATGCCGCATGTACTTCCATGTTTTATGTCATTTCCCAAGATTTTGATGTTTAAACATTATGTTCATGTTTATAAGTTCAAATGTATATGATTTGTTTTATTTCATCCATGTTTACCCTTACTGAGCATTTGAGCTCACCCTTTATATTTTTTCTTTTACCTAGGATTTAAAGAAAGTTTTTAGGTAAGAAAACCAAAAGGGGAAGATCTTTATAGGAAATGATGAAGATCTTTCACCACGATTAGAAGATTACGTTCTGAGTTTCCAAAGACACTAAACTATTATGGTCCTTGTGTGTCTGTTTTTCTTATGTATTAAGTATTCCGAAAAAGTAATGTAATTTCCATGTATGCCAAGATTCGGGTCACTACAGTTGGTATTAGAGGAAAGGATTAGTTAACCTTTGGGAACTAGGATGAGAAAACTTTAGTGAGATCCCTATAGATATTTCTAAGGTATGTCTAGGGATGTCCCTAAGGTTAAGTATAAGTATAGGTTATAGTCCTATAATTATGGTAATGATATTAGAATTAAACCTAAGATATTAGATATCGAAGGTACTCCACATTTATTATGTTGTTTTCCTAGAATGATTTTTGCCTCTCACACTATTCTCTTTGGGTTTTAAATGATGGCTGGAACCCGAAGGAACCGTGTTGATCAATGTAACGGACAATGAAATGATTGTCCTCCGGAACAAACCAATGTTATGGGAGATGTAGTGAAAAATATTATTGCTATACTTACGCAAGCTTTGAATAATTCTGGATATCCGAATGAGCAGAGAAGGGAACAATATTCTATTGAGTCCTTCATGAGGAAACTTCCACCTTCTTTCAAGGGGTATTTTGATCCACTTGTTGCTGAACAATGGATCAGTACCATTGAAAAGATATTTTCCATACTTAATTGTTTAGAACATGAAAAATTCATTCTGGCTATTTACCATTTAGAAGGTGAAGTAGATCAATGGTGGACTTTAATTAAGAATACAAATCCCCAAGATGAAATTGAATCCATGGAATGGGACGAGTTCAAGAACTTGTTTTTCATTAAGTACTTCCCTCGTATTCTTCGAACAAATATGGAAAAGGAGTTCCTTGAGCTTAAGCAAATGGATGATGAATCAGTTGGTATATACGAATCAAATTTTACAAGGCTTGCAAGGTATGCACATAAATTTATCATCCAACCTAAAAGTAAAGTTGATCGATTCTTTAGTGGCTTAAAACCAAGTCTTCAAAGGGAATTAGCTATAAGAGACGTCAGTAGATATGAATAAATTGTGCGTTGTGCTATCAAGGTAGAACTGGAAGTTGGTGTTACATATCAATCTCATGGTTTGGATAAGAAACGAAATATGGAGTTCAAGGGGAAATCTCATAACAATGGTGAAAATAAGATGAATGTTTATTTATTCTCAAAGTGTGGAAAGAAGCATGGTGGTGATTTTCATAAAGGGACTAGAAAATGTTTTAAGTGTGGAAAAGAATGTCATCGAGCAGCAGAGTGTCTAAGTAATGGAAAAATGGTTACTAATGATGTGAATAAAGAAAATACAGCAGAGAACACTCCACCAACATTTCAATGATTCAAGTTCAAGGAAATGGGGAATTATGCTAATCAATGCCCTAATACAAGGGTTAATTATGATCGACGGGAGAAACCTCTTATGGCAACGGAAAAAGGGAAGTCACATACGATCACTATTTGTGATGTTGAGTATGACAATGATTTGGTGTAATGAATCAGTGTTTATGTAACAGGATTCCAAGATAATGTTGTGGAATCTCATTTAAAGTATCATGGAATATTGGAATATCAATGTATTGAATCATTGTGGTTTTTAATAATTTTATGGTACCGGTAACCATGAAAAGTGATTGAAATATTTTTGGAAAGCAGTTGAAATACACATAACGAAGGGATAAGGAGAAAATAATATGTATGATAGTATTCATAAGCTCATGACTGATATAAGGACAAAGTTATATCATGGTTTGAGTATATAGAATTTTTGGATTTTGGTACGTGGAAAGAGTTAACTTTTGACATCATTCATGTTTTCACTATGGTTCAATGGGTATTCATTTTTTAAGAGCATACAAGATTAAGGTATTCACATGTTTGGAATGTGATCAACAAGATATATCTTGTGATATATGAGGGATAAATGATGGTATTCACAAGCTTATTATATGACCTTTTTAGTAATCGTTCTCTTTATACTATGAGTTTGGAAAGAAGTATTTTGGATAAGCCTAATGATTGGAATAGATTATGTTGAACATAAGTTAGTATTGTTTAAGGCTAGAATTTTTTTTCTATATTATTGATGGAATGTTATAATACTGTAGTTTAAGAAAAGGGACAACCTACAGAACGGGCGACAACCTGTCACGTCGGACGAGGCTGTGGGAATCGAACCCAAAACTGAATTGTGACAGGCCTTTATCTCATACAACTGGCCTACATGAAGTCCCTGGTTAGTATAAATTAGTTTTAATTTATTAAGTGGTACGATATATGATGTATAAGTCCATTTCAGGAACCATATACGATTAATATCACTATAGATGGACTTATTCTAACCTTTTGTTTGATTCAGATGGAATGACCTATCATTCTATCGCATGATCTGCTAACACTTCACGAATGACAAATTCAACTTAATTTATTTAAGGGATAAAGTGGAAATTGTTCAAGGAACGACCAACGGTGAGATTGTACCAAAATCAAGAAAGTATTTCTTCTAATTCCAATTTTTTCCAACATTAGAGAAATGATCTTAAAAACCAAAAATGTTGTAATATTTCTCTCATATCTGATGAATCAGATGGTACCTTAGATCATCAAAAATTTATGGCTTTGTTATTGTTGGCTTTTTCGTAGCCATGTCCTCTACCACTCTCCATCAGAACTTTACGGTTATATTTCTCTTCCAAATCCATATTTTCACCTATATTATCCTATATGGGAACCCAAGTAATGAGTTACTTTGGGTATCCATTTTGTTTCTGACATTAATTTTTAAAATTATGTTTTAGCATTCCTTTTTACGATGTGGGTTTCTATGAAAGAAACTTTCACGTAGTAAACGATTTATAACCCCGACGAATTTCGAGGGAAAAATTCATTTTAAGGGGGGTAGAATGTAACACCCTGAAATTTTATGAAAAATATTATTTTAATTTCCTTGATGTCTTGTGTTTTACGCTACACCAAGATTACCTTGCGCTATACGCAACACCGTTTTATTTTGCAGTATACGCAACACTATTCTTGGATCATGTTACCCACAATTTTGATATTAGTTATTCTATGCAACATTGAGTGTGTATATATATATATATTCAATGTATAAATGAAATATGGTTGGATTTTGTTATATGAAACAACAAAGGAGTCTTGCACAACACACAATCGTGACTTGGCTTGCATTACACGCAATCGCGACCTTCCTCGATAGCATGTGTTGTACGCAATACTAGGTTTTCACTAAACAGCGATATAGGGTTATAATATTATTATGAACTAGACATTATGAATAGTATCAACTAAATTTTGAATTTTATAACATTAATATTCATCTTACACATTTTTTAGAACATGGTATGAGAACAAAATCAATTTTTCGAGTAAAATAAGAATTTTTCTAAAAATGTAGTTTTGCCGCCTTTTGATAGCGCACCCACTTTAAATATAGTTTTTGACATGTCTATAAGTTCAATTTTACAAAATAAAATTATTCTTTGGAATCAAGATATAAAAATTTACTTTGGATAAATTTTTCATATTATTCTGATAACTTTCATATTTTAATGAATTGTAAAAACACGCTATATTTTAATTAATAACAACTTTTTTCATCACAATTATTTATATGGTTAGATTATCTTTTTAATTGATTTTAAATTTTAATTAGAATATATTTTTACCATTTAATCTAATGTTGGTCATTGGAATTAATTTCACTTTGAAATTTGACATAAACAAGAATCAATCTTTTGATAGTTATTATTTCTTAAAAACACGCTATTTGTTTTGATAACGAGGATTAATTTTAAAATTAATTAATTTCACTTCTATGTTTTGAATTTGGAAAAATATACATCAATTTCTAATTCAGAATATCAAATAATGCTTAGGCTAAAGTTTTGGTATTTTTCTGAAAAACTTTAATTTTTGATGAATAGTGAAACCACTTAATGGTAGTTAAAAAACTGACTCTTTCATTTAAATGAAATTTTACCACTTCTATAAATTGAAATTCAAAAATCCGACATACATGGTTGTTATCAAGAAGTAAAATTTGGTTCAATAATATGAAAATAATTTTTGGTGAATAGTAACTTTTGACTTTTATTTATTGCGGTTAAAGGTAAATAGGGTAATTCCAGGTAAAAGGAATATTATAATAATTCAAAATTATCTTAACACTTGTCCAAACCTTATCGATTGAGTCATTAACGACCATGGACATATTTGGGTCGATTTTGGAACTCCATTGAGCCACATGGGAGTGAAAATGACAATTTAGATTAATTTATTTAATGTGAATACAAAATTGGCATTAAAAACCGCTTTTAGTAATTAATTTTTATATGGTGTTATATAAGTCCAATTTTTGACTATAAAAATTCATTGGAAAGCTAAAAATATTTCCTACATCATGGTATTTGTTTTATAATTTTTAGACATCAAATAAATTAAAACATTTATTACACAATAATGATGCAGTATTTACCTCTTTAATAAATGATTTAAATAAATAAGATTATAATGATTAAAATATTATACAAAACCTGTCCAATTTCTATTGGATGATTTTATTTCGAATATGAGTCATATTATCTCGACATTAATGTGTTTTGGACCTCTTGAAACCGAATATAATTTTATAATAAAATAATGTTTTCACACTTTCCAAAAGATCCCCTCTTCTCTCTTATAAAAGGAGACCACTTATATGCAATTCCGCACACCTCTTAAGACATTTGTATCATAAAAACTCTGAAAAGTTAAGCTCCATACATCCCTATACCCCCCCTAGGAGCCTTACCTTAGGCCTAAGGCACTCCAAGAAGTCCTTTTGGTTCAAACCAAAGGAAGTCACCCAAATTAAAGGTAATGGTTTCTCTTAGATTGTTTTCTTTTATTCTACTTATCCAACCTCTAAACTCTTTTGAATCCTTTCTTTTGTAATAAAATAAATATCCTAAATATACTAGGATATTTTTATGTGAAGTATTCAAAATACACTTACTCACACCTCCATCTAATGGATGAAGAACATAATGTTTCTGTGGATGGAAAACTAACGCCTCACGAAACGATGATTGTTCGATTTTCTCCTACCGCCTCTAATGGTGGCCATTATGATGGAACAATATTTATATATGATATATATTATGTTTATGATTACTTTATGCTTCTTTAATTCCCAATTATATCAAGCCTTTATGGTTTCCATAGTGGGTAAATACGATAATCTCATTTGAGGAAGTGCGGACTACCGCCCCCTCAAAGTGATATGATTCATTAATGCCTTATGTGGGATGTATAAAGGATAGAGTTGATGATATTATATATGATATTATACTGGAATTATAATATACCTATGTATAATTAAGTTTTAATTCCATTAAAATAAGAAATAGAATTTAAAGTAGCATTCATGCGTACGTACGGCTTACCGTCTCCATGAACGGTGCATTTCATTTCTTTCCTCCATATGTTATGTACTATTATAAATACATGTATATGCTGGATATATATGATATATTTGATATATAAATCATGAATATAATTATGGATATAATAAACCTTTGACCACATGAACAACATGTAATTATAAGAAGTCTATTTTTTACTCAAGTACCAAATATCGACAAAACGAACGTTATTAACTTAAATGGTTAAATAATGTTTATAACATGGTAATAAGTGATATAAAAAGAATAATAAACTTGAAAAAGGTTCTTAATCAATTAGAAATTAACTTTGGTTTATTATTCAGGAGATTAAAGAACGATCGAGTCAAGTCGGACACAAGGTAAGGGAACTTCTTAACCCATTTTTTGTTCTTTGGGTTGATTAACTCTTTCTTGTTTATGTCATTGTTTGATTATGTGAGAAATTAATATCTTATCATGTATTTATACTTTCTTTATGTGACCTTATAGTGAATACACATAAGAGATCTATTTTGTTTACAAAAAGATCTTTGTAAGGGATAACTATTCCAATCTCGTTCTTATCCGAGATTGTTATTTGTAAGTATTTACTGGGGTAATTGTTATCATCCACACCCATGTTTTCTAAAAAAAATTCATGTATTTTTAAAGTCCTTTTTACCCATTTTTGAAATTTACCACATGTTATGAATGTAAACTTACTTTTGTTTACCACACGAGGAACTTTTTGACTTTTTCGACAAAAGTACGAGAAGAATGTTATTTTTAACTTATATGGCATGAACGAATTTTTACGGATTCATAACGCCTCATTTTCATGAAGCATACTCTAAAAACTTTTATGACTATTTTAAACAAAATACATTTATTTTAAAATTGCATGGAATTTTGTGAAAATAAAATGATTTTGAAGAAGAAAGGATATTTTCCTCAAGAATTCATTTCAAGTTTTTTATCAAAACCATTATCCATATAAGATGACATTATTTCATATGTGTATGTTTCAAGTATAATGTCTCTATTATTTATATGGTCTCACTTTTCTATTGATGAAATATCCATTTGTTTTATATGGATTATGTGATAATGGGATGATGTTTATGAAACCCATTTTATTTTTTTGGGTTATGATGAATGATTTAAGTTTATTTTCTGGCACAAGT
The DNA here is from genome assembly GCA_963277665.1 of Viscum album. Classification (NCBI taxonomy): domain Eukaryota; kingdom Viridiplantae; phylum Streptophyta; class Magnoliopsida; order Santalales; family Viscaceae; genus Viscum; species Viscum album. The sequence continues at coordinate 229,889,790 of OY728157.1, read as the reverse complement.
AAGAATGATTTCATTATGAGATGGGTGGGACCTATATCTCCCTCCAATGCATTGGGTAAAGATTTATATCTCATGAGATAGACATGGCTAGAACAGTAAGTTAATCCAGTTCAGTGTTACAGGACTGGAACGAGGAGTGAACTCGATTCAGAAAGGTACTTTGTTCACTAAGATGGTCTTGGCAGCAATGCCTTGGCTACTATGGAAATAATATCATGTGCTTAATGAATGCCACAATCACATGTTTTATTCCCATTCTATTTTATCATGATTAATGTTTCTTTATGATCTATGCCTTATGTACTGCCATGTTTTATGTCACTACCCATGATTTTGAAGTGTAAACATTATGTTCATGTTTTTAATTTCAAATGTATATGATTTGTTTTATTTTATCCATGTTTACCATTACTGAGAATTTGAGCTCACCCTTTATATGTTTTTTCCCTAGGATTTAAATAAAGGTTTTAGGTAAGAAACCCAAAAGGGGAAGATCTTTATGGGATATGTTGAAGATCTTTAACCACGATTAGAAGATATGTTCCAGGTTTCCAAAGGCACTAAACTATTACGGTCCTTGTGTGTCTATTTTTGTTATGTATTAAGTATTCCACAAAAATAATTTAATGTCCATGTACATCAAGATTCGGGTCGCTACACCATACCATGAGCAACATGATCCATAATAATAGATAAAGCGCAAACTCACGCAGTAGTAGAAAGCAGAAACCACGAGCCAGTACCCCAACCAAAATCAGGGAAAAATAGATGAATAAACACCACAGAAGAGACCACATACAAGATATGAAGCATATTCCTAGAAGAAGAAACTGAAAAGAACTCAGGCAGCATTACAGAAGAGGTGCTCGACCGTTAATGATGTCAAAATGCACGACTCTGTTGAAACCTTCTCCACTTCTAAAACCCTCACTGACTTTGACCCGTCTAAAAAACCCAAACTCTATGAAATCTTCCCAGATCCGCGACTGGTGACTGATAGGGTTTCCAAAATGTGAGAAACACCCAAGGCTCCATTGGTTTTGTGACTGTCAATAATTAATTCCACCGATAATCTGGGATCCACGATCACTCAAAGAAAACTGAGTTGAGTGTCACATTGAAGACTCCCAAGTAAAACTCACTACCAATGAGTCATCTGCGCTGTTACTTGCCGATAATAACTGAGTCGAGATCATAACAATCTGTGCTCCCTCTAGAACCCCCGCTACCACAACACACCTCTAATGAAGCCAAGCCCCGCTGGGTTCTGAAACTGAAGGTCCCAACAAGTCACCACTCTGGATAATCAATTCCACCAAATACATGAGACCACCGCCACCATTGATCCATATAGCGCTTCCAAAGAAAAATTCGGCAGAGATCTCCTCCCACAAACACTAGGAAGAAGCTAAGATCCAAATTTAAAGTGTCAAGAATAATCCCAAGGAAACCCAGGAAGACGCATCGAGAGAGAGAGACAAGGGAGTGCATCGCCATATCATTTATAGGATTTTTAGGAGTTTTAAAATTTTTTATCCTTATTATTTCTTCTTATGGATTTTCATTTTTTTAGGTTTTTTCTCTTTAATTGATTTGTAGGATTTTTTTTGATTTTTAAGGTTTTAGGGATTTTTATGGATATTAGTGTTTTCAAAGTTTTTAGGGTTTTTTAGAATTTTTAATATTTCAATGATTTTTAGGGATTTAATTGTATTTAGGTTTTTAATATGTTCTTAGGTATTTCCATGATTTTTAGGGTTTTTAATTATTTTGGTATTTTAGTGTTTTGTAGTATTTTTAGGGTTTTTAGGGTTTTGAGGGATTTAGGGGAGGTTTAGCGTATTTTGGGTTTTCATGGTTTTTGGGTTTTTAGGTTTTCATGATTTCGTAGGGTTTTCAATGTTTTATATTTTTTTAATGTTTTTAGGATTTTAAAGGTTTTTTAGTGTTTTTAGTGGTTTTTTGGGTTTTAGGGATTTTTATGGTTTTAGGGGTTTTATTGTTTTTAGGGTGTTTTAGTATTTTTAGGATATTTTTGTTTTTAGCATTTTTTAGGTTTTCTAGGGGATTAATTTCTTTTTGGTACTTAATGGTTTCTAAGTGGTTTCCATGGATTTTAGAGTTATTTTTTGTTTTTTGGAGTTTTTATGTAATTTTTAGGTTTTTGTATTTTTTTAGGGTTTTTATGGATTTTAAAGCTTTTAGGGTTTTTTAATGTTTTTTTGGTTTTAGGGTTTTTATAATTTTATTTTTTTTAAGTGTCTTTAAAAATTTATTATGGATTTTCAGGGGTTTTATGGTTTTTAAATTTTAAGGTATATTTAGGTCTTTTTAGTATTTTTATTAGTTTTAGGGATTTTGAGAGGTTTTAGGGGGTTTTTGAGCATTTTATGGTTTGTATGGTTTTTTAATATTTTTAATGTTTCTATGGGTTTGAAGGGTTTATTTATTTTAGTGATATTTTATGGTTTTTATTAGGTTTTTATTAGGTTTTTAATATTTTTATGGGTCTAAAGTGTTTGTAGAGTTTTCATGGTTTTCAAGATTTTTAATGGTTTTAGCATTTTTTTAGGGGTTTTTAGTGTTTATATGTTTTAAAAGTTTTCTTATGTGTCTAGAGTTTTTTAAATATTTTGGGATTGTTAGGGGGGTTTAATATTTTTATGGTTTTTTTGTATTTAATGATTTTTAGGGTTTTTAGTATTTTTTAGGGTTTCTATGATTTTTTTTTGGATTTTTGATTTTTTGAGGGTTTTAAGGTTTTTTTAGTTTTAACATTTTTAGGGATTTAAAGTGTTTTTAGAGTTTTTAGTCGTTTCTTAGGGGTTTTAAGGGGTTTTGTGGTTTTTAAGGTTTTAGGATTTTTGCGTTTTTAGGGATTTTTAGGGTTTTAGAGTCTTTTATGGTTTTATAATTTTATAGGTTTTCTAGGGGTTTAAAGAGTTTTTAGGTTTTGAATGGTTTCTTAAGGTTTTTTACAGTTTTTTTTACATTTTTGAATATTTTTTATATTTTTTATATTTTTTAGTTTTTTCATTGATTTTTAGTGTTTTTAGGGTTTTGTAGAGTGTTAGGTTTTCTCATGGTTTTATGTGTTTTTAGGTTTTAATGGTTTCATTGGGTGGGGGGGTTTAGGGTTATTTACTTCTTTTTTTATTTTTATTTATTATTTTTGGATTTTGATGGTTTTTTATGGTTTATAGGGTTTTAATTGTTTTTTGTGGATTTTAAGGATTTTTTGAGTTTCTTAAGGTTGTTGATGTTTTTTAGGGGTTTTCAAGTTTTTAGGGATGTAAAGGGTTTTATTTTTTTTAGTTTTTTTAATATTTTTATGTGTTTCTAATGTTTTTAGGGGTTTTATTAATTTTAGGGGTTTTAGGGATTTTAGGGTTTTTATGGTTTTTTGATTTTTCTAGGTTTTTAGGGGTTTTATTTGTTTTTAGGTTTTTAAGTTCCTCTTAAGGGTTTTCATGGGTTTTAGAGTTTTATATATCTTTAGGTATTTTCTATGATTTGTATAGTTTTTTGGGTTTTCATGGGTTTTATAGTTTTTAACATTTTTTAGGTTTTTTGGGGTTTAAAGTATTTTTCATCTTTTTAGGTTTTATTAGGGGTTTTCTGAGTTTTTTGGGTTTTTTATGTTTTTAAGAATTATTTGGATTTTTATGGGTTTTAGGTTTTTAAGGTAGTTGAGGAGGTTTGGGGGGGTTTTGGGGTTTTTTTGGGTTTTTATGTTTTTTGTGAGTTTTTAGGGTATTATGGATTTTTAGAGTTTTTTTAACATTTTTAAGGGTTTAAATGGGTTTTATAGTTTTTAGTGGTTTTGGGTTTCTAGGGTTTTAAAAAAATTTGGGTTTTATGGTTTTATTAGGGTTTTTAATGGTTTTTTGTTGATTATTTTATTTTCTATTTTTAGGGATTTTTAAATTTATTTATAGTTTTTAGCGTTTACAGGGATTTTAAGGGGTTTTAGGGTTTTGAGAGTTTTAGGGTTTTAATTACTTTTTGAGGGGTATATTTTTTATTTTTTTCTAGTTTTAATGGGTATTAGAGTTTTTTTTATCATTTTAGGGGTTTAAATGGTTTTTAGAGTATTTATTAGGTTTTTAGGGTTTTAATGGGGTTTTAGGATTTTTGTGCTTTTAGGGTGGGTTTTGTGGGTTTTAGGGGTCTTAAGGTCTTATAGGGTTTATTTTGTTTTTAGGGGGTTTATGTGTTTTATTTTTTTAAGGTTTTATTAGGGTTTTTATCATTTTTAGCGGTTTTTTAGGATTTTAATATTTTTTATGTTTTTTCAGGTTTTTAAGGATTTTTGTGTTTTTTTGGTTTTTACGGTTTTTAAGGGTTTTATATTTTTTAGGTTTCTTTGTGGTTTAAAGTGTTTTTAGATTTTTAATGTTTTCTTAAGGTCTTATGAGTTTTTTTGGGTTTTTTATGTTTTAAATAACATTAGGGGTTTTCAAGGTTTTTATGTTTTTTAGTGTTTTTTCGTTATTGTCGGATTTTAAGGGTATTTAGTGTTTTTATTGTTTTATAGTTTTTATGGTTTTTTGGTATTTTTTTGTTTTTTATGATTTTATAGAGTTTTTGAACATTTTATTAGTTTAAAGGGTTTTTAGACTTTTTAGTGGTTTTTTGTGTTTTATGGGTTTTAGGTATTTTTAAGGTTATACGCATTTTTATGATTTTTTGAGGTTTTGAGTGTTTTTTAGGGTTTTTATCATTTTTATATTTTTATAGGTTTTAATAATTTTTATGACTTTATTTTTTTATTTGGGGTATTCAGGGTTTTAAGGGGTTTTTATGTTTTTAAATATTTTTAGTGATTTTTTATATTTTTATGACTTTTATGGCTTTTATTGATTTTGATACATTTTTTGGGTTTTTGGGTTTTTTGGGGGTTTAGTATTTTTTGAGTTTTTTAGGGTTTTTAATTTTTTTAGAGTTTCTTAAATTTAAAGATTTTTAAAGGGGGTTTATAGTTTTTAGTAACTTTTTAGGGATTTTATGGGTTTTTAGGGTTTTTTTAATGTTTTTAAGAGATTTATGGTATTTATGGTATTTAGGGTATTTTTATTTTTATCATTTTTTAGGTTTTTATAGGTTTTAGGTTTTTTAGGTTTTTATGTTTTTCTTAGATATTTTATGGGTTTTTAGGTTTTGTTCTATTTTAGGTATTTTTAGGGTTTTAAATAATTTTTATAATTTTTTATCATTTTTATTTGTTTAAAGGAGTTTTAGTGTTTTTAGTGGTTTTATGGTTTTTATGGGTTTTAGGGTTTTATGGTTTTAATGGTTTTAGTTTTTTTAGGGTTTTTATGAATTTTTTAGGGGTTTTAAGTGTTTTTAGGTTTTTAATGTTTTTTTGGGTTTTTCACGGTTGTAGGGTTTTTATTTATTATGAGTTTTTATGGATTTTTAGGATTATTTTAGTTTTTACGGTTTTTTGGGATTCTGATGTTTTTTTTATTTTTTATTTTTTTTGTATTTTTTATGTTTTTTGGGCGTATTAGCATTTTTATAGGTTTTTAGGGTTTTATGTGGTTTTAGGGTTTTTTAAATGTTTGTTTGGGCTTTTATGGATTTTACATTTTCTATCGTTTTTATATTTTTTAGGTTTCTCATAGTTTTAAGGGTTTTTAAGTTTTTAAAAATTTATTATGGATTTCATGGTTTTATGATTTTTGTGACTTTTGTAATTTTTAGAGTTTTTTTGTTTTTTATTTTTTTGGATTTTTTAGGGTTTTTAATTTTTTTAACATTTGTAGGGGTTTATATGGTTTATATATATATTTAGTGGATTTTAGGGTAATTATGGTTTTTAGGGGTTTTTAATGTTTTTAAGGGGTTTTAGGTGCTTTTAGGTTTTTAATGTTTTCTTACGGTTTTTTAGAGTTTTTTTTTTAATTTTTTATGTTTTTGGTATTCTTATGTAAATTTAAGAATTTTTATGGTTTTTAGGGTTTTTATAGTTTTTATGGATATTTAGGGTGTTTTAGATTTTTAGAATTTTTTAGAGTTTTATGGGTTTTAAATGTTTTAGGTTTTTATGTTTTTTTAAGGGTTTTCTTTGTTTTTTATGTTTTTTTACATTTTAAGTATTTTTTAGGATTTTTATGATCTTTCTGGTTTTAAAAAGTTTTTAGGGATTTTTAGGGCTTTTAGGGTTTTACGATTTTCTTTTTTGGGGGTTCTATGTTTTTTTAGTCTTTTTAGTGTTTTAAAGGTGTTTTAGAGTTATAAAAGTTTTCAGGGTTTAAATGGGTTTTAGAGTATTTTGTGGCCTTTTAGTATTTTTATTGGTTTTTATTGCTTTCATTGTTTATATGGGTTTTATGGTTTTTAGGGGTTTTAAGGGATTTTAGTATTTTAATGTTTTTTATTGGTTTTATTTTTTTTTAGGTTTTAAGTGTTTCTTTGGGTTTTAAAGTGTTTTTAGGGTTTTTACATTTTTTGGGATTTGTAAATATTTTTCGGATTTTAGGGTTTTTAGGGTTTTTATTGATTTTGATGGTTTTAGGGTTTACGGGTTTTTATAGTTTTTTTGGGTTTTTATGTTATTTTCAAGGACTTTTATTGTTTTTTAGATTTGTTTAAAATTTATTGGGGTTTAATGGTTTTTAGAGTGTTGAGGGGGTTTTAGGGTTTTTATGGGTTTTTAGGGTTTTATGGGATTATAGGTTTTTTAATGTTTTTAGGTATTTTATGGTTTTCAGGGTTTTTACGTTTTTTAAATTTTTAGAGAGTTTTAGGTATTTTTTAGGTTTTTTATGGTTTTTAGGGTTTTTATTGATTTTGAGGGGTTTGGGGTTTTTTTTATGATTTCTAGGGGTGTTATTGCTTTTTAGGTTTTTACATATTTTTTTTTATTTTTTATGGGTTTTCCTGTTTTTTTATAGTTTTTAACGTTTTAAGGTGATTAAAGGGGTTTTATAGTAATTAGTGTGTTTTTAATGGTTTTAGGTTTTTAAGGATTTTAAGTGTTTTATGATTTTCAGGTTTTTATTTTTTTAAGTTTTTAGGGGCTTTAAGTCTTTTTAGTTATTTATGGTTTTCATAGGGGTTTTCAGTGTTTTTAGGGTTTTTACGTTTTTATATATTTTTAGGGATTCTTTATGATTTGTAATGTTTTAATGGATTTTTTTTGGAGTTTTCGCGTTTTTAGGGGTTTTATGATTGTTATTGGTTTTTTGGGTTTTTTGAGTTTTTTACATTTTTAAGGTTTTCTACAGATTTTTAACATATTTATGGTCTTGAAGGGTTTTAATATTTTTTGTATTTTTAGGGTTTTTATAAGGTTTTAGGGGTTTTTAAGGTTTTTAGGTTTTTTATGGTCTTTAGAGGTTTTAGGGGTGTTTAGGTTTTTTCACATTTTTAGAGATTTTTAGGATTTTTAATTATTTTTATCGTTTTTTAGGTTTTGGGGATTTTTAGTATTTTTAGTATTTTTAGGGTTTTTAGGGTTTTTAGTGTTTTTTTGGGGTTTTCATGGGTTTTTATGGTTTTTAGTATTTTTTTTTCAAGGGTGTTTATGATTTTTAGGTTTTTATGGTTTTCTCAGGGTTTGATGATGATCATGGAAAACATGGGAATCGATGGGTTGAAGGTAGGATTGATGAGGATGTTGTAATGCCAATGATTGGAGAAGACCCGTTGTGTAGAGTTTAAGGACCAATGGCAAGGGAGAGGTCTAAGACAATAAAGGATGCCTTAAATGGGTTAATCATGGAATATTATGGGGAGGCAATACCCTTTTCTAGGGGAAGAATTTGGGACTTTATTTACATTAATTAAGGCCCAATCATGCTTTTAAACAGCCATCCCATTATGCGCTACAAATTTAAATATCAAACCACCATGGAATCTTCAAAGTAAAAAGGGGTGGGATAATTGTATTTACTTTTTAAAAGGGTTTTCTACTTTTCCTTTAAATTCATGGGCATGTACCAAAATTGTCAAAATCATCATTTGGGATTTTTGACTTGTGGAAACTAGGTGTTAGAATTTTGTATCATTCTTTAGCTATAAATAGCAAACCCCTTGAACTCTTTGAACATCACGAATGAATGTAATGTTATTATGGTAATTTTTTATTGAAACATTTGTATTTTTAATAAATTCTTAACTTATAAATGTATTTTTCGTTCTTTGATGTCTTATGAATATAATTGTTAGAGATAAGTTCTCTTTGGGTTCTACCTTGGACAAATCTCTCCTTTCCTCCTTTATTTGCAACATGTATGGCCCCTCTTACTTGTTTTCTTTTGGATAATAGGTTTATCAACATTTAATCTTTGAATAAGTTTCCTGGGAAACTTTCTAGAGGGTCTTCGATCACATATCACTTGGTATTAGAGCCCAAATTTAAGAAATCAGGTTCATTATTTTTTTGTAACTTCTTTCATCTTTAATTCTCTTTGAATTGGGCTAACATCAATTCTAGTCCATTTTGTTCTTCACCTACAGAAATTATTTCTTCATCATTTTCTAGGTACTGTATATCAATATCATTGTTTAGAAGCTAATATTTCGTCTCTATCTAGAATCATTTAAATAAAATCAATAAATCATAAGATTCAATTGGTTCAAATTTTGTGATAATTTTTTTTATTTTAAAACCGCTCATGTTGTACCCTCAGTTTAAAGTACTTGACCAGTTATTTTTGTATTTTATGTATATAAAATTTTTGGGTTATGTTTTTGGAGGTTTGGTGGAGTTGTTTCATGTTTTTATGATTTTTTGGAGGTTCACATTTAGTAGAAACTATCCAACACCTCCAGGAAACCATGAAAAAAATAGTGTACACTAGGGAGGTGCATGGTTAGGCACCTAATTTGTCCAAACCATGTAGATTATCAGTAGAAAATTTTTAATGTTGGAAATTGGGGTATAGAATAGTTGGTTCTTGATTTTTCTAACTATGCAAGAAAACTGTGTGAGGAGTGTTTGGAGGTAGTGTCTTGTGCACGATTAGGTTACAGATTTCTAACAGCATGTCCTAACCATGTACCATGGAAAATTCGATCCTAAAATTTTAAATCAAAAATGATTTACATTCTAAAATAGTCATTTTATCCCTAGAGAGGATATAACATGAATTCCTCTTACTCTTAAGGAAGTGTATATAATTAATTTTGATTCAAGAGTGATTCATAGGAGAATCCTAGTGCGTTGGAGACCTAGATTCGTCAGTAAGTACTCACTGTTCATCATTTTCCTTTGATGTATTCTCCTTAAGTCTTTTTAAATCATTTATCTAGTTCACTTGGGATAGATACAAGTTTTGTGATGTCAATATTGATAGTATATTATTAATTTTTTTATAGTGAACATGATCTAAGTAAGAATCATAAAGATTTAAGTCAGTTTGTTAAAAAAATTCCCATTATTTTTTATTATGTTTGAGAAGTAGGTGGTTTCTATCTTGACTCATCATGATTAAAACTTGACGTATTGATTTAAAATTGATTTAATTTCTCTATATTATTTTAAAAATCATGGTGTGGTTTAATTTTATTCTTATATGAATTATATTTTTTGAAATCATTGGAATTTGATGGATTTTTGGAAAATCATTGTTTATAATTTTAAAATAGTGATTTTAAAATTACGGTTATCTAATGCAAGTAAAGTATTTATTTAAATGATTTTATTGAAATGGGTTAATATGAATTAATCATAATGATTGTTCATGATTTAATGGAATGGATAATGGTTGTGAGGCCCCACCATCAAAGGGATGGAGTATGGATGTGAAGTTCCATGTCAATTGTACCACCAATATTTTGTGTGTGTGTTTGTGTTAAGTATTTTTTTAGACATGGAAATGTTTATTCTAAATCTTAAATTTAGAAAATTCTAAAATCTTTTTTGATGTTCCTTGAAAAATTAGGGTGTTAGATTTCGATGTATTCCTTGAAAAATGATTTGAAGGCTTGTTATATATTTTCCTTGGAAAACTATTTTGGTTGGTTATAAATTTCATTAAATTGTTTTTTAAACAATTTTATTTAAATTTGATAACATTTTAAATCCTAGTGGCATGAGTTGGGAATTCATTGTGTAAATCCTACTATATTTTCGACTTTCCCCCTACTTGGGATGTAAAGTGTGTTTTCAAATGTTATATACTGAGACATAGGTAACAGAAAGGTATCCCGGTTATTTAGTGATAATTTTTTATACTTAGGTTTGGAATATGGATTTGGATCTTGGATTATATTGGGAGTTTTCTTTGTGTATTTGGTATCTTTTGTTTTTTTATCATTTGTTTCCATTGGTTATGTAACCTTGATTTTTCTTGTACTGTAATGTTGTATTTTGGTTTAGTCTTGTATTGTCTTACACTTTAGTGATCATGCATCGTTATAAAGTTTGGTTGTTTTGGTTATCATTGGATCAATAATTTTATCATAAAAAGTAAAATAATCCTCTTATATTTTATTATTGCCTGGGAATTTATTACCAACCTTTAGTATCTTACGGATATTACCTAAGGCCTTGTAGCTCACCCATCACTTATCAAGCCAATGAGGAGGAGTGAGGTGTTACAAATGGTATCATCTTGTATAGACCATGACTTTTTAATTATATTTTCATATTTGTTTGGATGCTATGAAAGAGGTAGTATTGTAAGAACATGAATCCTAAAGAATAAAAATTCATAGCTAACCAATTTATACTAAAATTCATGTTATCAAGTAGTCGGGTACATGAATTTTTTGAAACAATTCTATGATTTGTCACCTCATCATCATGGGTTTAGCCAATGAGAATAGCGTGACATGAATTTATAGAAATTACTTCCCACTAAGACTACATAATTCATTTTGATTAATGATAATTAATTGTTGAAAATAATTTTTTTTAAATAATTGAAAATGGTTTGTTTTTCCAAATCAAAGTGGAATTTTTGAAAATGGTTTAAAAGTGGAAATTGTTGAATTTTAGAAATAATTGTTTTGATATTCTTGATGTGATAAATTTTAAATTTCTAATCCTTATATTTCTAGAGAGTGAAAATAAATGAATTTTTCATTTGGTTATTGAGGATGGTATCAGGTAGGCACCATAGAAACAAATAGAAGAGGCTACTGAGATTGTGGTGGCACCTAAGCCAGGATTGAACTAATAGTTGGTTAGAGTATTGTACATGAACTTCAGTTTTTGTACAAATGGAACAAAAATAATGAACCAAGGAAAGTGGATCATTCAGTTCAGTTCCAAAAGTAGATTTCACCCATATTTTGGGGTGATTCAGAACTGGAAAAAGGAGAAGTGTTGATAAATAGAATGAATTGAATCTTTTGTTTCATGGCACACCAAATGAGAAAAATATCAAGTTGGAAACATATATGTTTGAAGATCATGCATGCCAATGGTGGGATTTAACAGTTCAGGCTAAATTGGACCGTGGCATGAAGTGGGAATATTTTAAAAAAAAAATTTAATAAATATTTCAATCATTATACTTTTCATATTGAAATAATAACATATAGCTTTAGTTTTAAGAAAGAGAACCTCACAGTGACAGATTATGTGGCTAAATTTAGAAATTTAGTCTAATTTTCACCCAAAGATACTACAAGTGCATCTTTGAAGTTGCACATTTTTTAATCGGCGTTGAGACCATATATTCGATCACATATTTCTATTCTTTGTATATCAGATTATATAAATATTGTCAATAGAAAAACAAGGTAAAAAAGGGATATCATATGAAATACAGTTGGAGGAAGAATGTTAATACCTATGGGAAATGGTGGGAACTCTAATGCTGGGAATAACAGGAAGATGGAAACATATTTCCTAATTTGTGGAATGAATCAGAATCAGAAAGATGAATCGGTGAATCTCCCTCATAAACTAAAGGTCACAGCATGTTGTTTTAAATGTGGTACTCTTGATCACATGAAGTACAATTGTACAACACCACCAAGATCATTTCATAATGACAATAAGATATGACATCTACAACATTAGTGTTATAGTGCTCTATTGTTGGGTGATAGGGACACATCTAATGCTTTTTAGTCATTATATAATTTGATGATATGAGTTCGGTATAATAGATCTCGTCAGTATACCTGATCAAGAAATGGGTATTATAGGAATACCATGACAACTCAACTAGGGAAATCTCAATAGGGTAATAAATATTAAAGTTCATCGAGTAATAAAATGTATGTAGTTGAGAAAGTTATCATGGATGATCAATCAAGACATCCGATGGTGAGAGGTATGATTCTTTGGAGTGATACCCTTATAAAATAGTTTTTTGATATGGGTTCATCACATTATTTTATTTCTTCTTGTGCTATTTATCATATAGGTTTTTAGGTTGAGATAATGCCTTCTATTTTGAAACATCAAACTCCTCTTGGACAAAAATAATGTTGAGACATTGTGTGAAAAAAATGTTCTATAAATTTCGATGGGATTGAATTGATTTGGGACTTCTCTATGCTTGATATTTATTTCTATGAAATAATACTAGGTATGCAATGTTGAAAAATTTTCAAAGTTCACATCAAATATTATACCCAAAGGGTTAGTTTTACAACTGGTGATAGTGTCGAGCATATCTTTTGAGAAAATCCGAATGTAAAGGAATGTAGAGAAAGATTGTTTTCACCAGCAGTTGAAACTATATTATAATTGTTTTTAGCCATGAACATTGCATCTACGGGTGAGATTGAAAATAGAGGATTTCCAACAAATTTCAATCAGTATCCTGATAATTTTAAAGATAATTTCTTTAGGTTTCCACCCTCAATAGATGTATATTTTATGATTGACCTATTACCAGGGACAAATTCTATCTCTCTTCCATATTATCATATGGAACCAACCTAATTAAGGTAATTTAAATTCCTATTGGAAGTGTTATAAAGAAAAGGGTTCATTCCGCCTATTATGTACTTATGGGAAGCACTAGTTCTTTTTGTAAAAAAGGTGGAAAAAATCATATAATTTGTGTGAATTAACATAATCTAAATCAATTTATAATAAATATTTGGTATCTTTATCACCATATTGATGACCTATTTGATCAATTGAGGGGTGTGCATTGGTTCAATAAAATTGACTTTCATTTGGGTTATCACCAACTACAGGTTCGAAAGGAGGATATTCAGAAGATATATTTCAAAAGTAGATATGGACATTATGAGTATGTGGTTATGCCTTTCGGTCATATAAATGCACAAGTTATCTTTATGGAATTGATGAATTTGATATTTCAAAGGTATCTAGATTATTTTTTGGTGGTATTTGTGAATCTCATACTGGTGTATTCTAGGATAAAGTTTAGTCTTGAGAAATACTAGGAGATAGCATTGAGTATCTTGTGAGATCATCTTCTATATGCTAAACTCAGAGGTTTGGTTTTTGGATATAAGAGGCATGTTTTCTTGGCCATGTTATATCCAAAAAATATTTTTCGGTGGATCTAGAAAATATATAGGTTGTGATCTCTTGGAAACCTCCAAATAATGCCTTGGAGATACACAGTTTCTTTGTCATGTCTAGTTATTATCTACATTTTCTTCATGAATTATCTTGACTAGATTCACAAATGAAAACTTTTACAAGGAAAAATATTCAAATAAAATGTAATAGTCATTGAAAAAAGTATTTTCAAGAGATTAAAGTTCTCCTTACATCATCATTAATCTTGATATTTCCATAATCAGGGCAAGGCTATGTAGTGTATTGTGATTCTTTGGGATCGGGGTTGGGGTGCGTTCTCATGATGAGAAATATTTTTTTTCATATTTTTCATTAAATTAGTGGTTTCATGATATGAACTACCCAATAAATTATTTGGAATAATCTACTATGTTCCATGATTTGAATACCTAGTGTCATTACCTTTTTGGTGATAGATTCAGGGAATTTACAGATCATAAGATCTTGAAACACAGTTTATCACAAAGAGAACTGAATTTAAGACATATAAGATAGACATAGTGTCTTAAAATGGTTGAATTATACTTAATGTATAAAAAAGGTAAAGGGAACTCTGTGGTGGATGAATTAAGAACAAATTCATATATTCATTTGGTGAAAGAGGTTTCAGATCAATGTCAGCTAATGTTAGTGGTTGCTAACATTCACTTTGATGGTGATGATCAAGGTAGTGTTTCTATTTTATTTATGGTTTATTTTGTTCCTAATTTGGTAAATAAATTTAAATAGGTTTAAACAAAATGTTCAAATTTTTTTCTATAAGGTTAGAACTTAATGGTGGGGAGACAACTGATTGATGGATTCTAGATAGAAGATTGGTGTGTGGTTTCATGAATGGATGGTCATACCTTTGGCTTGTTAGGGAAAAATCATTCATACTTATCACCATTGTAGATGAGATATTCATCCTATAAAAAAGATGTATAAGGTAGTGAAAACACAATTTTTGATGCCTAGAATGAAAAGAGAGCTGGCAAGGATTTTTTTGAGATGCCTCAACTGTCATCAAGTTTAGGCAGAGCACCAATGTCCATCGAGTATATTGTAGTCTTTACAAATTCCCATGTAGAAACTGGAGGAAATATATATGGATTTTGTAATAGGACTACCAAGGATGGTTTGGAAACAATATTCCATATGGGTGATAGTGGATCAAATCACAAAGTCCACCCATTTTATCCCTATTTAAGAATCCAATACAATGGAGAACTTTCCAAAAATCTATAATTAATTTTTTTAAAAGGGATGATGTTAAATTATAGTTTATCTCTAATGAAGACCCAGTGTTTACATCTCATTTTATAAAATCCTTAAAATAATACCTTGGGACTCGATTGAATTTGGGAACAACGTGTCCTCCTCGAATATATGGACAATAAGAAAGGACAATCCAAACATTATAAGACATGCTAAGGGCTTGTGTAATGGATTTTGGTGGATCATGGGAGGATAAAATACCATTAGTTGAGTTATCATATAACAAATGTTATTATTACTTGATACATATGGATCCTTTTGAATCATTTTATGGTTGTCCTTGTCATTCCCCATTTTTTTGATGGGGAATAGGTAATCTGAAAGATGATGGAGCAATCACAATGTCCTAAGAAATTGTATATAGATCATCATGGATGGACTTTTTCATTTTAGTTGAGTGAAAATGTGTTCTAAATAATTTACCAAGGCTTGGTCAACATCATTTTGGGAATCAGTTCTAGTAATCTTCTCAATTGAAAAACCCTTTTGAGATACTTGAATGAGTGGGTAATGTGGCATATAGATTGTATTTTTTACTAATGTTTAATTCAAGTAATAATGTGTTCCATTATTCTCAATTGAATAAGTATCAACATGACCTTGACCATGTGATTAGATGCGATCACATTGACCTAGAGACAGATGTTACAGAGCATAATGAGCTTTTACAGATTCTAGATAGGCAAGACAAAGTATTGCATGGGAAAAACATCATTCTAGTGAGGTGATTATTGAAACATGGTTAGGTTTAGGATGAAACATGGTATAATGAAATGGAAATGATAGAGAAATTACGAAAACTCTTTAGGGAAAACTCTGTTTTTCTACATTATGGGGATGAAGAAACCAATGGTGGGGAGAATGTAGCACCCCTAGTTTCAAGTACATGACCATTTATTTATGTATTTTAATTATATAAACTGATTGTTTTGTAATGTGAGAGGTTAATAGGATATTTTTCATGTTTTGAGGATTTTTTAGAGGGGAATAGTTTGAGAATGGTCAGCAAGAACCACACTCCACCTCTAGGAAACCATGCAACTAAAACAGTATACACCGGGGAGGCACAAAGTTAGCCTCACGGTTTGACCAAACAGTGTGGATTCCTAGTAAAAAATATTTAATTTTATAATGTTAATTATATAATGGCTGGTACATGGTTTGTCTAACATGTTATCCAATCATGATAGGTGTATTTGGAGGTAGCATCTCATGCATGTTTAGCATACAGTTTTCCTAACTGTGTGCCCTAACCGTGTACCATGAAATATTAGATTTGAAAATAATTTTTCTTTTTTGATTTAAATATTAAACCACTCATTATCACCCTAAATAGTCCACAACACGAATTCTTATCCCCACAAATGTGGTGGAGAAAATTCTTTTCGATCTAATAGAGATTCATCGGTGAATCCAAGTCCATTGGAGACCTGAATTCATCAGTTTATTCTCCTTCTTCATCGTTTTACTTAGATTTATTCACCTTACCTATTTTTGAATCATGTATATAGTTCATTGGGGATATATATAAGTTTTCTTATATCAATATTGATGGGATATTATTTTTTTATTGAATGGAACACGATCTAAGTTTGAATGTTGATGATTTATGCCACTTTGTTAATGTTTTGTCATTTTTTGTTTCCTCCTAAGTTTCATAGGTAGGTGTATTCTATCTAGAGAAATATTTATTATAACATGAGTTTTTAATTTCAAATTGATTTAATTGCATGAAATTGTTTTTAAAATCATGGTGTGATTTTAAGGAATTCTTGTTTGAAATATGGTTTTGGAAATCATTGTAATTGGATGGTTTTTTAGAAAATAATTGCTTATAGTTTTAAAATGTGGATTTTAAAATTATTATTGGTTGATGAAACTAAAGTATTTATTGATATATTTTTATTAAAATTATGTGATATGATTTGAGAATAATGGTTTGACATGAGTTAAATGGGGTGGATAATGTGAGTGAAGTACTACCATCAAGGGGACAAATTATGAATGTGAATATTCACCGTCAATGGTAAACCCATGATTTTGTGTATATCTGTATTGAGGATTGGTGTGGATATGGAAATTTTTATGCCAAATCCTAAATTGATAAATGGTTAAAATATTTTTTTACTTTCCTTGAAAAGTTATTATTTCTATTATTGATGTAATACTTGAAAAAAATGTTTTTGAAGGATTGTTTAATTGTTTTCCACAAAAAAAATTATTTTTTGATATAAACTACATTAAATTGTTTTTAAACTATTTTATATAATTTCATTATGTGTAAAATCCTATATGTGTGTATTGGGAAGTCATTGGCGAAATCTTATTGAGTTTTTTACTTATCCCCTGCTTAGGCACTATGGTGCATTTGCATATGTTCAATATTGAAAAACATATAAAGGAAAGGTATCAGAGTATATTGGTGATTCTTCTTGATACCTTGGGATGGGAATGTGTATTTTCACATTGAATCATATTGGTATTTTGTTTGGTGTCTTTGGTGACTTTGGGTTTTTTATCATTTGGTTCCATTGGTTATTCCACATTGATTCTATATATACTCTAATATTGTATTTTGGTTTAGTATTGTAATAGATTGCATTTTGGTACTAATTAATCATTAAGAAGTTTGGGTTTTATGGTTATAATTGGTTTGGTCATTTTATCTTATAATTTAAATTCACCCCCCAAATATTTATGATCCCCTTGGAATTTATTTCCAGCCTTTGGTGTCTTGGGGATGTCACCAAAGGCATATTATCTCCCCCATCACTTCTCAATCCAATGAGGTGGGGAATGTTATAATGTAACTATAAATTTTATTACACTTAGTTTTTCAAAGAATTACTTCTCCTATATTTAAATTTTTAAAATTAATCTTTTTTCTACTATATTTATTCAAAAAATGATCCTAAAAATCAAAAAAAAAATAAATGCTAAAAATTCACCATCTTGAGACCTACACCCATTTATTATTTTTCTTCATCCACTATCTTCATATTCCCACGTTTTCCTATTGATTACTTTTTTATTTTTATTATTTTATTATATTTTAGGATTTAAACACTCAAAATATCCATTATATTTGTTGTAATTTTGTAATAACTCTATAGTAAGCAAGTTTAGTGTTAAAAGGAAAGAGTATTATATATTTTTTAAAAATACAAAGTGAGTGAAACAAGATCGAACATAATATTTTAAGGTTTATACACACGTTGGAGTGTGTGGGGTCTATATTATTTTATCCTTATATTATATTATAGGATTCTTAAATTGAGGAGGCTATTAACACTAATGAAACAAACATTAAGGTGGTCATGAGGGATGTACAAAAAAATATCAAAAAGTTTGAATGTGAGGATGTATGAATTGTAACCCCCTTCTAATTATAGAGAACTACTAAGGAGGATGTTCATTGAATAATAGGAGGAGTTATATTATTTTCATGAGTCACAAATTTGGAGAACGAAACTACCATAGAGGAAAAACAACAATCTTGGAATAGTAAATTTGAGGATCCCTTCATTCCAATGTAAAAATGATCCAAAAAAATATAGGGAATTGGAACAAAAGATAGAGAATTTTATTATTTTTCAGAACAATTACAAGGAAAATATGGTGATGTTCGAGGTCGTGGACTTCACTTACTATGATAGTATTTTGTGTTACCAATTACAAGTGAGTGGATGAAAATGTGGAGAAAGACACATCCACACTTGGGAATATATGAAAGTGGTAATGCATAAGAGGTTTATTTCTAGTCACTATTATCATGATTTGTTCCTCATGTTGTAGGGGTTGAAACATAGATCTATGAGTGTGGAGGATTATCAAAAAAATGGAGATCATCATGAGTTGGTAAAATATTTATAAGGAGTGATATTCCACTATGGAAAGGTTTTTGAATGGCGTCAACCATGAAATTTGAGATATACTGGTCATGCACCACTATTTGGATATGTAGGATGTTCTTTAATTGGATACTAAAGAGGATAGGAAAGTAAAGGAAATAATTATGCACCCTACATATTATATTAAGGATTATATATATTTTTTCATGTTTAAGGATTCGAAATCACAATAACACCCAAGTTAACACAAAACGTATTCAAATAAGGTGACCCAAACAAAACCATTATTTTTTAAATTAAATGGTAAAATAGATGGTAAGGCATTTTCAAAATCATGTGATATCAATTTTTTTAAATTTCAAGGATTTATTTATTTTTTCTCACAATTTCCAAATAAGAGGGAAATTATTATTTTGGATAATATAGATGTTCTTAGTGTTATCTAAAGGGAAGACGAAACTCCTCCACTTTAGGAGTGTTTGGATGTTTAAATAGAGAGCCATGTACATGAAAAAATGCTTATGATAAGGTGTTATTTGAGTGCTCAACCTGAATTAGAACATAAATAAGGGAAAATGGGGTACACTTTTAATACTATACGCCTCATCATTGTTAAGTTATGCACTACGATCACTGATGGGGAATGTTTTAAAAATATATCAAGTGGTTTGATTTTTAATAAATTAGGATTTTATATGACCAAGAATCCCAAATCTTATAGATTATAATTGTTAAATAATAGTGGTGATGTTAAAGTGACTAAGATGGTGTATGTTCCATTTTTGATTGGGAAGTATGTATAAAAGGTGATATGTGATGCTGTTTCCATGCATTCTTGTCATGTATTGTTGGGAAGGCCTTGGCTGTTTGATAGGATGGTCACACATGATCGATAAACTGACCACTATTATTTTGAGTACAATGGGAGGATGGTTATACTTACATCGTTATGGTTTTTGAAAACATATCAAGAACAAATGAGTATTGAAAGAGATTATGAATGATAGAAAATGGAATGAGAGAAAAATAGCTAGAATGGAAAAATCAATAGTGAAAATGTAAAGATGAGTGACTTAAAAATAAATGAGGGAAATAAAATAGTTGAAAAAAAGAGTGAAAAAAAGAGTGAAAACAAGAGTGTTGAGGGAAAAGTGAGATTATTTTCATGAAAAATATATATAAAGAGATATTTAGTGGGTTAGTAAACTCTAATTCATCAATGTACTAGAGAATATTTTTCCACTGACTCTCTTAACAAATAAATTCATTCTAGTGTTATGTTTTTATTACAAGAATGTGGTGATCAAGTAAGGAAGTATTGGAAAAGAGATTCATTTGATTCAGGTGGTTTGGAATTTAAATATATACTAAGAGAGATATTACCATATTAAAAAAAAATAAAAAATCTATCCATGAGTATATGGACCTTTACATGTCTTAGATAATATCAATGATAATGCCTATAAGATTTAGTTACTTGATAGGTATGGAAGTGTTAGTGACACCTTTAATGTTTCTAATCTTTCCCCCTTTTTTGATTCTTGGAAGAATACATTTGAAAAGGTAGGGGATGATGAGAATCATAACACACATGGGCATAGAGGGTTTGAATCAGAACTTGACGAGGAGGGTAGAATGTGAATGGTTTCACAAGAACCATTGTGAGGAGTTGGTGGCCCAGTGATAAGGGAGCAGATGAAGAGAATAAAGGAGGTCATAAATGGTTTAATCATGAAATTCCAAGGGGAGTCTCAATACCCTTTATAGGGGGAATAATTTGGGATTATATTTAAATTAATTAAGTCCCAAAATGATTTTAAATACCTATACAATGGTGTGTTGTGACATTCAAGCCCACCACACCATGTAATCTTCAAATTCAAAATTGGTGGGCTAGTTGTATTTTCCTTCCAAAAGGGTGAGCTTCTTATCCCTTAAAGTCCTGGGCATGTACCAAAATAGAAAAAATCATAATTCAGTTTTTTTGACATATGAAAAAATGGTGTTAGAATTTTTTATCACTCTTTGGATATAAATAGACACCTCATTTTACCATTTTAACATCATAAATGATGGTAATGTTATTATGGTGAGTTTTTCTTAAAACCATTATGTTCTCGATTAATTCTTGAATCATAAAAGGATTGTTCATACTTTATGGTATCTTATGAATTGAGTTATTAGAGACAAGTTAGATTTGGGTTATACCTTGACCAACTCTCTCATTTCTTCATTATTTCTACCATTTATATCCCTTCTCACTTGTTTTCTTATAGAGATTCAATTGATCAACACATAAATATTAAACATGGTTCCTAGGACACTTCTTAGCTGGAAATAGATCACTTATTAAGTTTTTTCAAAGTTTTTTACATATTTAAAGATTTTTAGGGGTTTTTATGATTTGTATGATTTTAGGGGGTTTTAGGATTTTAAGGTTTTTAGGGTTTTTTGGGTTTTTTAGGGTTTTAGGGGTTTTAGGTTTTTTTTTGATTTTATATGGTTTTTAATGATATTTAGAGTTTTTTTATCTTTTTTACGGGTTTAAAGTTATTTAGAGTTGCGTGTAGGTTTTTAGGGTTTTTATGGGTTTAAAAGGGTTTTAAGGTTATTCGGCGTTTTATGGATTTTCATGTTTTTAGGGATTTTTTAGAGGTTTTAGAATTTATTATTATTTTTCAGAGGTTTTTAGTGTTTTAAGTTTTTTAGTGTTTTCTTATGGATATTCATGGTTTTTTGGGTTTTTTACGTTTCTAGGTGTTTTTAGGGAATTTTTAGGATTTTATAGTTTTATAGTGTTTTTTGGGATTTCAAAGGATTTTTGGGGGTTTTAGAGTTTTTAAGAATGTTAGGGTTTCATGGATTTTTGGGTTTTATGGTTTCTTTAGTTTTCTAGGGGTTTTAAGGTTTTTAGAGTTTTTTAATTTTTTGGGTTTGACTGGTTTTTAGAGTTTTAGTGGTTTTTAGGGTTTTATGGGGTTTTTAGGTTTTTAGGTTTTTAGGGAGTTTTATGGTACTTTGGGGTTTTAGGGTTTTTAGGGTTTTTATCATTTTTTAGGTTTTCATGGGTTAAAAAAAATTTAATTATTTAATTTATACGTAGTTTTTTTAGGGATTTTAGGGGTTTTTATGTTTTTAGGGATTTCTAGATATTTTTAAATATTTTTATGGGGTTTTCGGGTTTCTAAGTATTTTGAAGGATTTTAGGGTTTTTACCGGATTTATGGTTTTTTGGGTATTATGGTTTTTTGGAGTTTTTAATGTTTTTGGGGTTTTAGAGTTTTTAATTTTTTGGGGGGTTTAAAGGGTTTCAACATTTTATGTGAATTTTTTGGGTTTTGTGGTGTTTTAGTGTTTTTATGTTTTTTAGGGGTTCTTGTGGTTTTTGTGGTTTTTATAGTTTATATTATAATTTAGTTTTATTAGTTTTTTTAGGTTTTTTAATAGTTTTATGTGTCTTTAGGTTTTTAAGTTTTTCTTATGGATTTTTAGGGTTTGGATTTTTTAAATTTTTATGGATTTTAGGGATTTTTAGGATTTTGTTGGGTTTTCGGGGTTTTTATGGATTTTTTGATGGTTATTACGAGTTTTAGGATTTTTTTGTGTTTTTTAGGGTTTTTATTATTTTATAAGGTTTTAAAATATTTTAATTATTTTAGGTTCTTAAGGTTTTGTTATGATTTTCAAGGTTTTTAGGGTTTTTTACATTTTTAGGTATTTTTTAGCATTTTTATCGTTTTTAGGGTTTTAGGGATTTGGGCGGTTTTTATGAGTTTTTTAGTTTTTTAGGAGTGTTAAGGTTTTTTATATTCTTATGACATTTTTAGGAGTTTAAATGGATTTTATATATTTTTAGTGGTTTTTTGGATTTTTATTGGTTTTTAAGGTTATTTTTATGTTTTTAGGGTTTTTAGAAGGATTAGGGTTTTTATATTTTTTTCATTTTCAAAGGTTTTAAGTGTTTTTTGGTAATTAAGGTTTTCATATGAGTTTTCAGGGACTCTAGGGGTTTTATATTTTTTGAAATTTTAGGGAATTTTTAGCAGTTTTATGAATTTTGGGGTTTTTTAGAATTTTAAAGGTTTTTAATGTTTTTAAGGTTTTTATGGTTTATGGGTTTCTATGTTTTTTGTGGTTTTTAATATATTTTATATTTTTTTAAAAATATTAATGGATTAAATGTTTTTTAAAATTTTAGTGGGTTTTTATGGTTTTTGTGTGGTTTTAAATGTTTTTAGGGGTTTTAGGGTTTTAGGGTTTTAGGGTTTTAAGGTTTTAAGGTTTTTTATATTTTTTTAGTTTTTTAGGTTTTTTATGTGTTTTAAGTGTTTTTAAGGTATTAAAGTTTTCTTATTATTTTTTATTTTATTTATAATTTTTATGTTTGTAGGGATTTTTATAGATTTATTAGGATTTTTTTATTCTTTACGGTATTTAGGTATTTTGAGGGGTTTTATGGTTTTATGGTTTTTATTTTTTTGGGTTGTTAGGGATTTTTTCAATTTTTTTGGGATCTTATGGGATTTTGGATTTTATTACGTTTTTTTGGATTAACAGTTTTTTAGAGTTTTTAGTGGATTTTTAGTTTTTCTTTGGGTTTTTAGGTTTTAAGGAGTTTTTATGGTTTTTAGGGTTTTAGGGGTTTTAGGTAATTTTAGTGTTTTATAATTTTTTAAGGGGTTTAAAGTGTTTTTATATTTTTAAAGATTTCTTAGGGGTTCTTAGGGTTTTTATGGTTTTTTATGTATTTCTGGTTTTCTTAGGATTTTTTGGTATTTATTTATTTTAGTTATTTTGAGGTTTTTTTTGTTTTGTTTTTGGTATTTTTAAGGATTTTCGGTTTTTTTGACTTTTTAGGGGTTTAAGGATTTTTAGAGTTTTGTTTAACATTTTCGGATTTTAAAGATTTTTTGTAGTTTTTTAGTAATTTTTAGTGTTCTAATGTAGTTTAGGGTTTTTTATGGTTTTTAGGTGTTATTGTGGTTTTTGGGTTCTTTTAGGGATTTTAGACTTCTTATCATTTTTAGGGGTTTTATAATTTTAAGTGTTTTCATGTTTTTAAGGTTCTCTTATGGGTTTTCATGAATTTTTTTATTTTAATTTTTTAGTCATTTTTAGGTCTTTTATGAAATTTAATTTTTTTAGTGACACTGAGGAATTTTTAGTTTTATGGTTTTTAGAGTTTTTATGGTTTTTTGGGGTTTTAGTTTTTTATTTTATTTTTTTCTGGTTTTTTGGTTTTTGGGTTTTTTTCATTTTCATGGGAATAATGGTTTTTAACAGTTCTTAGTGGTTTTAGGGTTTTTTTGGGTATTATAGTTTTTTATATTTTTAGGCGTTTTATGGTTTTTAGGGACTTTAGGGTTTTTAGGATTTTATGGTTTTTAGAGTTTTTATGGTTTTTAGGGTTTAATAATGTTTTAGTAATTTTTTTGGGTTTTTGTGATTTTTATGGTTTTTTTGGTTTTGATGGATTTTGAGTGATTTGGGGATTTTAGGTTCTTTCGAGTTTTTAGGCATTTGTTGAGTTTTTAGGGTTTTATGTTTTTTTGGAGTTTTTAACATTTTAAGGGGTTTAAAGCATTTTACAGTTTTTAGCATTTTTAGGCTATTTATGGGTTTTACGGTTTTAAGGTTTTTAATGGTTTATAAGGATCATTAGGGTTTTTAGTGTTTTAGGGTTTTAGAATTGTTTTTGATTTTTATGTTATTAAAGAGTTCATATGTTTTTAATTTTTTTATGGTTTTTTATTATTTTGATGGTTTTTAAAAATTTTAGGAATTTTTATGGTTTTTTTGGATTTTTATGGATTTTTACAGTTTTAGAGATTTTGAGGGTTTTTAGGGTTTTTAGGGATTTTAGGGATTTTAGGGTTTTTAGGGTTTTTAGGGTTTTTTTTGGTTTTTAGGGTTTTTTAAGTATTTTTGGGTTTATAATGTTTCAAAAATATTTTTAATGTTTTTTTGTAGTGTAATGGGTTTTTAGTGTTTTTAGATTTTTAATGGTTTTATTGATTTTTAGAAGTTTTATGGGTGTTTATGGTATTTAGGGTTTTAATGATTTTATGGTTTTTATAATTTTTTATTTTTTATGGGTTTTATGTTTTTTTAGGTTTTTAAGGTTTTATTAGGGGTTTTCTAGGTTTTTAGGGGTTTTCAAATTGTTTGTGAATTTATTGATTTTTTACTACTTTTTTATTTTTTGGGTTTTTGGGATTTTTAAGGGGTTTTATGGTTTTTTAGGGTTTTAGGATTTTTTTTTGTTTTTTATGATTTTTAGTGTTTTTTAGAATTTTTAAAATTTTTTATAGGTTTAAAGGGAATTTTAAGTTTTAAGTGGTTTTTAGGGGGGTTTTGTGTTTTTTTAATGTTTTTAGGGTTTTATACGCTACTTAATGGATTAAGGGGTTTTACGGTTTTTTAGGGTTTTAGGGGTTTCTTTCTTTTAATTATCATCTAGGGGATTTAAGTGTATTTAGGTTTTTAATGATTTATTATGATTTTTCAGTTTTTTAGGGGTCTCTATGCATTCAAGGACTTTTTGGTGTTTTTTGGGATTTTTATGGATTTTGGAGTTTTTATGAATTTTAAGGGGTTTATGGTTTTTCTGGTTTTGAGGAATTTTTAGTGTTTTTAGCATTTTTTAGGTTTTTAGGGGTTTAAGTGTTTTTATATTTTTGAGGTTTTCAAAGGGGTTTTCAACGTTTTTAGTATTTTTTATGTTTTTAGGTATTTTAGTTCTATTTTATGATTTTTTTATTCTTTATTAATATTTTGGATTTTGATGGTTTTTAGGGTTTTTTAGAGTTTTATGTTTTTTTTGGTTTAGGGTTTTTTTATATTTGTAATGGTTTTAATGTTTTTCAATTTTTTTAATGTTTTTGGGATTTAAATGGTTTTTATAGTTTTTTGTGGTATTTTTGGTTTTGGGGGTATTTTATGCTTTTTAGGGGGCTTTATGGTTTTTACGTTTTTTTATTTTTTATGGTTTTTAGGATTTTTATCATTTTTAAGTTATTTATGGGATTTAAGTGTTTTTAATTTTTTAAGGTTTTCTTAAGTTTTTTTTCAGGTTTTAGGGTATTTTATGATTTTTAGGATTTTTAGGAATTTATTAGCATTTTTATGGGATTTTAGGGTTTTTATATATTTTTTAGGGTTTTGAGGGATTTTTGGTTTTTTTTTTGTTCTTGGGGTTTTTTTGAGTTTTTACTCAGAAAGGCTCAGAGTATGAGTAGAACCCATGCTCCCCAAAATTTATTAAGAAAAAGATAAAAGTCAGGTGATTACACGAGGTACAATTATCTTATACCAGCAAGATAAAAGCGAACATAGGAAAGAAAATGGCATGAAGCACCTCAAAAATCCATGCAAAGCCATAAGAGTTGGCATGACCAAAAGCAACCTGATTTTAAAGCACATACACTTTTCTGAAAGCCTCCGCCCAATTATTCATTTGTGCTCACACAAGGTAACATCCTCTAACTCATCAAAACAACCGAACTTCAGTTTCTCCAATGTAGAGGACTCAAAAAATAAAACAGGGAAAACAAGTCATTTGGGCCAACAAACTCCTTTACTTTCTGACTGACACAATCATCATCCTCCAAGGCATGAAACACAAAATGGAACAACCCACAAGTACACATGACAAGTTCTGAAATTCACAAACTTGTGTTATGGCCGCATGGTGAGAGTGTGCAAGAGGAACACAACAGGCTTGCTGCTTCCATTTTTACAGCACTGGTCCATGCCCTTTGTGCATTTCTTGCTTATTCATCCATGCTAAAAACTAAATCAAGGCCATAACTATTTTTATGTTGATTCTATACTTCATGTGCTGTTTTGTTTCCCTTTACAAAATCAAACTCCTCTAGTTCATCCAATGAGGACAGAACTAAACTCCTGTTGGTGTCATGGGTTGTCATAGAGTATTCATTCAATGGTCTCTTGATGACGTTTCCATCTAGCTTCACGCCTATCCCTATTTTAGTGCTCTTAGGTATTTTTATGGTATCTTGAGATTTTTTAGGGGTTTTAGGTTTTCTTTGGGTTTTTATGGGTTTTATGTTTTTTAGGTTTTTCAATTTTTCTTAGCGATTTTTGAGGTTTTTAGGGTTTTTTTTTGTTTTTAGGGATTCTTAGGGATTTTAGATTTTTATTATTTTAATGGATTTTAGGGATTTTATGTTTTTAGGGGTTCTAGGGATTTATTTATTTTTTGGTTGATTTAGGGGTTTCTTGTGTTTTTAGGATTTTTAACATTTTTTTGTCTTTAAAGGGGTTTAAGAGTTTTTTTGGTTTTTAGGGTTTTTATGGGTTTTACAATTTTTATGGTTTTTAGGGATTTTATGGTTTTTAGGTTTCTTTTAGTATTTTACAGTATTTAATGTTTTTATATTTTTTAATTCCTTTAGGGGTTTAAAGGGTTTTTAGATTTTTTTGTGTTTTTAGGGTTTTATTGGGTTATAAGGTTTTTATGGAGTTTTATGTAATTTAGGGGTTTCAGGGTTTTTTCAGGTTTTTACCGTTTTTAGGTTTTTAGGGGTTTAATGTATTTTTTATTATTTAGGTTCTTATTAGGGTTTTAGGGATTTTAGGTGTTTTTACATTTTTAGGGATTTCTATGTCTTTTTTTATAATTTTTTTTTTGAGGGTTTCTATGTATTTGTGGGATTTTAGGGGTTTTAAGGGATTTATGGTTTTTTTGGTTTTAGGTTTGTTTTAGGTTTTTAGTTTTTTATGGGGATTTAGAGTTTTTAATTTTTTTTGGGGGGGGGGTTAAAGTGTTTCAACATTTTTTGGATTTTTAGGCTTTTTTATGGGGTTTTATGGGTTTTTATGTTTTTAGGGATTTTATGGGTTTTGGTGGTTTTTATAGTTTATAGTGAATTTTAGGTGTTTTAGTGTTTTTATGTTTTTTAATAGTTTTCAGTGTCTTTTGGTTTCTAGGTTTTTCTTATGGTTTTTTGGGTTTTTGATTTTTTTTCATTTTTTCATATTTTAGTGCTTTATTAGGATTTTTTTGGGTTTTCCAGGTTTTGACAGATTTTGTTGGTTTTTAGGTTTTTTTATAGGTTTTTTGTGTTTTTGAGAGTTTTTATCATTTTATGGGATTTTAGGGATTTTAAGTTTATTTACGTTCTTAAGTTTTGGTTAAGATTTTTCTGGGTTTTTAGGGATTTTTACATTTTTTGGTATTTTTTTAGTATTTTTATTGTTTTTTAGGGTTTTGAGATTTTGAGAGAGTTTAGGGGCTCTAAATTTTTTATGAGTGTTAAGTTTTTTAGAGTTTTTTGACATTTTTAGGTGTTTAAAGGGTTTTTATATTTTTTTAGTGGTTTTTCGGATTATTATGGTTTTTTAGGTTTTTTACATTTTTTGGGTTTTACAAGGTTTACGGTTTTTTATGATTTTTAGATTTTTTTTATTTTCCAGGTGTTTTAGGTGTTTTTTGGTAATTAAGGTTTTCATAGGGGTTTTCAGGGTTCTTAGGGGATTAAATTTTTAGTAATTTTTAGGAATTTTTTAGTAGTTTTATGGTTTTTTGGGTATTTTAGAATTTTGAAGGTTCTTAATGTTTTTAGGGTTTTTTTTATGGGTTTTTATGATTATTATGGTTTTTTGGATTTGTTGAATTTTTTAAATTTTTTATGGGATTAAAATGTTTTTAAAATTTTATTCGGTTTTTAGGGTTTTTATGTGGTTTTGAAGGTTTTTAGGGGTTTTATGGTTTTTAAGGTTTTTAGGGTTTTTTATATTTTTTAGTGGTTTTAGGTTTTTTTGTGTTTTAAGTCTTTTAAGGTGGTATAGTTTTCTTAATATATTATAGTGTTTTTATAGTTTTTATGTTTTTTGTGATTTTTATATATTTCTAAGGAATTTTATTATTCTTAAGGGTCTTTAGGTATTTTTAGTGTTTTTATAATTTTATGGTATTTATTTTTTGGAGTTTTTAGGGAATTTTTCATATTTTTAGGGATGTTTTGGGATTTTAGATTTTTTTTACATTCTTTGTGTTTTAAGGTTTTTTATAATTTTTAGTGGGTTTTTAGTTTTCTATAGGTTTTTAGGTTTTTTTGGAGTTTTTATCATTTTTAGGGTTTTAGGGGTTTTAGTAAATTTTAAGGTTTTATAATTTTTTATGTTTTTAGGGGTTTTAAGTGTTTTTATGTTTAGAAGGATCTATTTGGGGTCTTTAGGGTTTGTATGTGTTCAATGTTATTATGGATTTCTAAAGATTTTATCGTTCTTTAGTTTTTTAGGGATTTTTATGTTTTTGTAGTTTTTTTTGCTTTTTTATGTTTTTTTTGGGAATTTGGGTTTTTTTGAGTTTCTAGAGGTTTTAAAAAATTTTAGAGCTTTTTTTAACATTTTTAGTATTTTAAAGAGTTTTTAGATTTTTTAGTAATTTTTAGGATTTTTATGATTCTTAGGGTTGTTTATGGTTTTTAGTTGTTATTATGGTTTTTTGGGATATTTTAGGGATTTTAGTGTTCTTATCATTTTTAGGGTTTTTAGGGTTTGAAGTGTTTTTAGGTTTCTAAGGTTCTCTTAGGGGTTTTCATGGTTTTTTTGTATTTTAAAAAAACAATTTAGGGCTTTTTTATAATTTTTATGAATTTCTAATGTTTTTACTGACTCTATGGACTTTTTGGTTTCTATGATTTTTAGAGTTTTTATGGTTTTTTGGGGTTTTAGTTTTTTATTTTATTTTTTGGGGGTTTTATGGTTTTAAATTTTTTACATTTTCAGGGGATTGAAGGTTTTTCATAGTTATTAGTTGTTTAAGTGTTTATATGGGTTTTATAGTTTTTTATATTTTTAGGGGGAATTATGGTTTTTAGGGTCTTCAGGGTTTTTTAGGTTTTTATGGTTTTTATTGTTTTATGGGTTTTTAGGAGTTTTAAGTGTTTTATTGTTTCTAATGATTTATTAGGGGTTTTCATGGTTTTTAGTGTTTTTAGTATTTTATACTTTTTTGTGAATTTTATATATTTTTTAGGATTTTTATGGTTATTTAGGGTTTTTAGGGATATTGAGGGTTTTGTGGTTTTTATGGTTTTTTCAGTTTTTAATTTTTTTTTTGTGTTTTTAGGGTTTGAAGGTGTTTTAGAGTTTTATAACATTTTTAAGGGTTTGAAGGGATTTTAGAGTTATTAGTGGTTTTTACGGTTTTTATAAGATTCTTTTAATTTTTTGTTGATTTTTATGGTTTTAAGGGTTTTTAACATTTTTTAGGTTTTAGGGGTTTAAAGTGTTTTTATGGTTTTGAGGTTTTCTAAGGGTTGTTCCATGTTATTTGGCATTTATAATTTTTTAGTGATTTTTTGGGTTTATGGGATTTTAGGGTTTTTTTGGGTTTTGATGAATTTTGATGGCTTTTTGGGGTTTTAGGTTCTTTTGAGTTTCTAGGGTATTATTCATTTTTTATGGGTTTTATGTTTTTTTAGATTTTTTAACATTTTTAGGCGTTTAAAGGGTTTTTAAAATTTTTAGTAGTTTTTAGGATATTTATGGGTTTTATTATTTTTAAGGATTTTAATGGTTTTGAAGGTTTTTAGGGGGTTTTA
Source organism: Viscum album (assembly GCA_963277665.1). NCBI lineage: Eukaryota > Viridiplantae > Streptophyta > Magnoliopsida > Santalales > Viscaceae > Viscum > Viscum album. The sequence continues at coordinate 229,859,638 of OY728157.1, read as the reverse complement.
GTGTTTTATATTTTTTTCATTTTTAGTTGATTAAAGAGGTTTTAGGTTTTTAAATTTTTTCCTTAGGGGTTTTCAAAGTTTTTAGGGTTTTTAAAAATTTTATGTATTTTTATGGGTTTTAAGGATTTTTATGGGTTTTATGGTTTTATAGATTTTGAGGGTTTATAGGGGTTTTTAGGGATTTTTTGGGTTTTTGGATTTTTTGGGTTTTTTGAGGTTTTTTAGTTTTTAGGGTTTTTAAGTATTTATGTGTTAATAATGTTTCATAAATATTTTTAAGGTTTTTTATAGTTTAAAGTGTTTTTAGTTTTTTATGGTTTTATGGGTTTTTAGGAATTCTAGGGGGTTTATGGTTTTTAGCATTTTAATGGTTTTTGGGTTTTTAGTATTTTTTATTTTTTAGATTTTTTATGTGTTTTTGGGTTTTTATAGTTTTATTATAGGTATTCATGGTTTTTAGGGGTTTTATTTTTTTTGGAATTTAGTTATTTTTATTTATTTTTTGTTTTTATGGTTTTTTGGGATTTTTAAGGGTTTTATGGTTTTTTTAAGATTATAGGGTTTTTTTTAGTTTTTTTATTATTTTTAGGGTTTTTATAATTTTTTAAAAAAATTTACAAGTTTAAAGGGAATTTTTAGTTATAGTAGGTTTTAGTGGTTTTTTGTTTTTTTAATTTTTATTGTTTTCTACGGTTTTTAATGGATTAAGCGGTTTTATGGTTTTTTGGGGGTTTTAGGGGTTTTATCATTTTTCTTAGTTTTTAGGGGAATTAAGTGGTTTTAGGTTTTTAAAGAATTTTTGGCCTTTTCAATGATTTTAGGGGTTATTATGAATTCATGGATTTTTAGGTATTTTTGGGGGTTTTTTATAGGTTTTGGGGTTATACATATTTTCAGGGGTTTTAGGGTTTTTCTGGTTTTTAATATTTTTTAGTGTTTTTAGCATTTTTTAGGTTTTTAGGTGTTTAAGTGTTATTAGATTTTTGAGGTTTTCAAAAGGATATTCAGGATTTTCAATATTTTTAATGTTTTTAGGGATTTTTAGTGCTATTTTAGGATTTTTGTGTTCTTTGTGGATGTTAGGGATTTTGAGTGGTTTTATAGTTTTTTAGGGTTTTTAAGGTTTAATGTTTTTTTAGGTTTATGATTTTTTTATATTTGAAGGGGTCTTCATGTTTTTTATATTTTTTAATTTTTTTGTATTTAAAGGGTTTTTAGAGTTTTTAGTTTTATTTTAGGGTTTTAAGGTATTTTAAGGTTTTATGGGCGGAAGAGGTTCAGGTCTAGGCAGGCCTAGCCCCCCAAGTATCAATAAAACATAAAAAGACAATTACAAGATGGGTCGGAAAGGGCGAGAGTCGATCTCACCCCTCATATCTGATTCAACCAAGGGAGAACAAAAATATGAGGACACAAAAGACCACATCAAACATCTTTCCTCAATCCCAATTTTCGATAGGGAATCCACCACCGAGTTGGCCTCCCTGTAAACATGAGACACACTGAAGCTCGTGGATCAGGAGGTATCAAGGAACTCAATACAGTGTCTGAGTAGTCGCCACGAGACGTCCCTGGAAAAATTCTTAAGAGCCGTAACCGCAAGCATCGAGTCCGACTCAATCCAAATCCTCTGCCACCCAAAATGGATCGCATATTTCACAGCCTTAATAATGTCCCAACTCTCCTCTTCATAGGCACATCCATCCCCAATAAAATGGAAAAAAACATCCCTTGACGAACCCTCTAGAATTACTAAAGACACTGCCACACCCCGAGGGTCCCAGATCTCCCAGTGCCGCACCATCAACATTGGCATTCAACCATGATGGAATTGGGGGAATCAATCTGACCATCCTTAGGACCATTGGTTTCCTACTTCGGCCAGCAACCCCAAAAGAGTGCAGTATTGTTAGATCATTAACATCATTCCACATCGAACCTATTTGAATTTGCGAGGCAGCATGAATCATCTTGTGAATGGAGACCATGCCTCCATGTTGTGTAAGGGGTTGCCGATTGAAGGTGGAAGCGTTGCGAGCAGTCCATAAAAATGGATAATTTCCGCCCCACCAGCAATTAGCAGGTTATGAACCTGATCACTTCGTTTTATCTTCACCAGGCCGCTCAAAAAATCACAAATCGGTCCCTAAAAGCAGTAGTTTAGGCGGAAGCATTGTAGTAGATATCGCCAGAGGTCCGAGGTGAAGGAAAAATTCATGAAGATGTGACCATAGTGCTCTTCTTCCATCCTGCATAAAAAACAAGCAGAAGCAAGTTTCCAGCCAGCCACTTTCAGCTGAGCATGAGTTGGAAGCTGATTCCGCCATATTTTCCAGATCAAAACAGAGTGTGAAGGGGGAATAGAAAGAGCCCGGAATTTTCCCAGCCATGATGGGAGAGTCATCCCATGTTGTCACTTCAGAGGGTAGAAATCACGGGTATTGAAAATACCCATAATGCTGGGCCACCATATGAGGGTATCTGTGTCAGAAAAGGAATAGCGCTGGATTAGCCTCGCAATATTTCTCGAGGGCAGGGTCCTCGGGTCATGTTGCTGCTGAATGAGGCTAGCAATGGTTAAGATCTGCATTTCTTGAGGAGGATTCATCACCTCTGAGATGATCTATTCCAGCCAGGGGGTATATCAGCAGTTCAGAGTGGAGGATCGTGACACGATCCATTTTGATTGAGACATAATATCCTTGAAAGAGGATCGCAGAGCCGACTAGATGGATGGTGAAATGTACCCAGTGAAACCATAACATAACCTATTTGTGAATCTTTTCCCAAGGAAATATAGGCCACCACTCTGATGCCAACGTAGAATATATGTAAACATTCCTATCATAGCATCATTGAAATGCCATAAATCCGTGATGCCAAGCCCGCCCAACTCAAGCGGCTATTTGCAATGTTTCCAGGCCACCGAGACTAATTTCTTCTCACTGATAGAGCCAGACTAGAAAAAATTTCTTATCTTGGCATTCAGACTTTTGAGGAGGGCAGTCGGCCATCTGTAAATAGAGAAAGCATGCACGAATATATAGGTGATTACTGAGTTAACCAGGCAGACCCTTCCATCTTGGGAGAGACACTTTCCCTTCTATTTCGACATTTGAAGTGTAATCTTAGAAGCAATGTTCTCACAAAGTATCCTCATTTGGATTTTCCCCAGAAGAGTGGCACACCAAGGTAAGTACAGGGTAGGGAGCCATGCTTAACTCCAAGCCCATTAGCGATGCAGAGCTATATAGTTGGAGATATCCCACTTCCAAAGAAAATTGATGATTTCATCCAACTTATAGATTATCCAGCCACACTTTCGTAATGATGGAAAATTTTCATAATTGTGGACAATGTTTTCTTATCAGCTTTCCCAAACAAGAGGATGTCATCCGCGTAGAGATAGTGAGAGGGGACACAGAGGTCCCTACTTTCCTTAATTAGTGAATACATCCAGGCTTGTATAATATCAAGGAGGCATCGACTCAAGTAATCCTCCACGATTGAAAAGAGAAAACCCAACATTGGGTCACCTTGTCGCACTCCACAGGAGAATTGGAAAAGGCCATGTGGGGAGCCATTGATCAGGACCGACACTCTGGCACTATGGAGGATTGCAGAGATTATCTTGATGAAGCTATTGGAGAAGACATATCTTCCGAGGACCATCAAGATAAAGCTTCATTTCATAGTATCAAAAGACTTTGAGATTTCTATCTTAAGCGCAAAGCTAATGGCTTTCAATTTCTTCCTCATAATATTAATCCCCTCCGAGACAGTGAATAAGCAGGATTGGATACATCTCCCAAGGACGAATCCAAACATATTTGGAGTCACAATGTCACCCAAGAATTTACCTAACCTGAGGACGATAATCTTAATAATAATCTTCAGAAACGTGTTTCCAGTGGCAACAGGTCGAAAATCACTAATCGCAGAGGCATTATCCTTCTTCAGGATCAGCGAGATGAAGTTGTCATTGGCACCATAGGGAATGGATCCCAAGTTGAAAAACTCCATGGGTGCATTTGTGACATCTTCATTAATTATATACTAGTATTAAATGAGTAACTTATTACCAAAACCATCCAAACTTGCAGTGTTGTCCATATTCAGAGAGAAGAGTGCCGCCCTGACTTTACCCTCATAAGGGGCCTCCTTGAGGACCTAATTTTGTTAAGATTTTTAGGGGGTTTTAGGGTTTTTAGAATTTTTTTAGGGTTTTTAGGTTTTTTATCTTGTTTTATGTTATTTAGGGGTTTTAAGTGTTTTTAGTTTTTTAAGGTTTTCTAATTTTTTTTGGGATTTTAGGGTATTTTATGATTTTTAGGAATTTTAGGAATATATTAGTATTTTTATGGGTTTTGAAGGCTGTTTGGTTTTTTTTTTGGTTTTAGGGGTTTTTTTGAGTTTTTATGGTTTCAGAATTTTTTATATTTTTTTATCATTTTTAGGGATTATATGATTTTGAATGATTTTAGTGATTTTTAGGGTTTTTTTATGGTTTTTAGGGTTTTTTTTTGTTTTTATGGGTTTTAGGGTCTCTTATGGTTTTTAGCATTTTTTAGTTTTTTTTATGTTTTTAGTGTTATTCGGTTTTTGAGTTTTTTAAATAGTTTTTAGGGTTTTTTATGTTTTTTGGTGTTTTTTGGATTTTTTATGATTTTACAGCTTTTAGGGTTCTTAGGGATTATTATGGTTTTTTACATATTTTAGGGGTTTTAGAATTTCTTTGGGTTTTTAAGGGTTTTATGTTTTTTTAGGTTTTTCAATTTTTCTTAAGGATTTTGTAGGTTTTTATGATTTTTTATGTTTTTAGGGATTCTTAGGTATTTTAGGATTTTTATTATTTTTATGGATTTTGGTGCTTTTAAGGTTTTAGGGTTTTTAGGGTTTTATTGATTTTCTGGGTGATTTAGGGTTTTCTTATGTTTTTTGGTTTTTTAAAATTTTTATGTCTTGAAATGGATTTTAGAGTTTGATTTGGTTTTTATGGTTTTTTGGGTTTTTACAGTTTTTATGTTTTTTAGCGATTTATTATTTTTATGGATTTTTATTTTGTAGGTGTTTTATGGTTTTTATAATTTTTTAATTTTTTAGGGGTTTGAATGATTTTTGGAGTTTTTAGAGGTTTTAGGGTTCTATGGGGTTGTATGGTTTTTAAGGATTTTTATGAAATTTAAGGGTTTTAGGGTTTTTAGGGTTTTTTGCGTTTTTAATGTTTTTAGGGGTTTAATGTATTTTTAATTTTTTAAGGTCTTCTTTGGGTTTTGAAGGACTTTATCTTTTTTTATATTTTTAGAGATTTCTACGGATTTTTGAATATTTTTATGGGTTTTTAGGGTTTCTATATATTTTGAGGGATTTTAGGGTTTTTAAGGGATTTGTGGTTTTTTTGGCTTTTAGGGTTTTTTTGGAGTTTTTGGAGTTTTATGGGGTTTTAGAGTATTTAATTTTTGGGGGAGGGTTTTAAATGGTTTCAACATTTTTAGTGGATTTTTCAGGTTTTTATGGGGACTTATGGTTTCTAAGTTTTTAGGGGTATTATGGGTTTTGGTGGTTTTAATAGTTTATAGTGTGTTTTAGGTTTTTTATTGTTTCTGGGTTTTTTACGATTTTAAAATGTCTTTTGGTTTTTAAGTTTTTCATTGGGATTTTTTGGATTTTTATTTTTTTGCATTTTTATGGATTTTAGGGTTTTTTAGGAATTTGTTGGGTTTTTTGTTTTTTAGGGATATTTATTGTTTTTTGGGGTTTTTTGTGTTTTTTTGTTTTTGAGAGTTTTTATCATTTTATAGGGTTTTTTGGTATTTTATGTGTTTTTAGGTTCTTAAAGTTTTATTATGATTTTTTAGGGTTTTTAGGGTCTTTTATGTTTTTAGGTATTTTTTGCATTTTTATTGTTTTTAGGGATTTAGGGATTTTGAGGGGTTTTCGGGGTTTTTGAGTTTTTTTAGAGTGCTATGGTTTTTAGAGTTTTTTGAAATTTTTAGATGTTTAATGGTTTTTTATATTTTTATGTGCTTTTTATGATTTTTATGGATTTTAGGGATTTTTAATGTTTTTAGGGTTTTTATGAGGTTTAGGGTTTTTTAGTGTTATAGATTTTATTTTTCAGGGGTTTTAAGTGTTTTTTGGTAATTAAGGTTTTCATAGGGGTTTTTAGGGTTGTTAGGTGTTTTACACTTTTAGGTATTTTTGGGATTTTTTATCAGTTTTATGGTTTTTAGGGTTTTTAGAATTTTATGGTTTTTAACATTTTTAGTGTTTTTTTGGTTTATTGGTTTTTATGTTTTTTATAGTTTTTAAGATTTTCTAAATTTTTTTAAATTTTTTAGGGAATTAAATGGAATTTAAAATTATAGTGTGATTTTGGGTTTTTGGGTGTTTTTAAAGGTTTTTAGGTGTTTTATTATTTTTAGGTTTTTAAGGTTTTTTAATATTTTTTTAGTGTTTTTAGGTTTTAATGTGCTTTAGTTGTTTTTAAGGTATTAAATCTTTCCTAATTTTTTTTACTGTTTTAGAGTTTTTATGTTTTTATTGATTTTTATAGATTTCTTAGGATTTTTATTATTCTTTAGGGTCTTATTATTTTTAGGATTTTTATGGATTTATGGTTTTTATTTTTTTTGGGTTGTTAGGGAATTTTCAAATTTTTTGGTATTTTATGGGATTTTAGAGTTTTTTAAATTTTTAATGGTTTAAGGGGTTATTAGAGTTTTTAGTTGGTTTTTAGGTTTTATATGGGGTTTTAGGTTTTTAGGAGTTCTTATGGTTTTTATGGATTTAGGGGTTTTATGAAATTTTACAGTTTTATAATTTTTTATGATTTTATGGGTTTTAAGTGTTTTTACGATTTAATGGATTTCTTAGGGGTTTTTAGGGTTTTTAGTTATTTTAGGTTTTTTATATATTTGTTTTGATTTTATGGTTTTTTATTTATTTTATGCATTTTGTGGTTTTGGGGTTTTGTTTTTTTTTGGGATTTTGGGGTTTTTTGAGTTTTTAGAGGTTTTAAGGATTTTTTGGGGTTTAATATCATTTTTAGGGTTTAAAAGAGTTTTTAGAGATTTTTAGTAATTTTTTGGGTTTTTATAATTTCTTTGGGTTTTTTATGGTTTTAGGTGATATTATGGGTTTTTTGGGTTCTTTTAGGGAATTTAGATTTCTAATCATTTTTTAAGGTTTTTAGTCTCTTATGTGTTTATATATTATTAATGTTCTCTTAGGGGTTTTCATTGTTTTTTTTTAGGTATTTTTTTTATTTTTTTTTAATTTTTAATATTTTAGTTACTCTAAGGACTTTTTGGGTTTTATGGTTTTTAAGGATTTTATGGCTTTTTGGGGCTTTAGATTTTTATTTTATTTTTTGGGGGTTTTTAGGTTTTATAGTTTTTTACATTTTCAGGGGCTCAATATTATTATGTTTTTAAGGATTTATTAGGGGTTTTCATCATTTTTCAGGGTTTTTAGCATTATTTACATGTTTAAGGAATTTTATATATTTTTAGGATTTTTATTGTTACATAAGGTTTTTAGGGATTTGGAGGGTTTTTATGGTTTTTATGGTTTCTATGGTTTTATTGGTTCTTATGTTTTTTCTGAGTCTTTTAGGGTTTGAAGGGGATTTAGAGTTTTAAAACTTTTTGAGGGGTTTTTAAGGATTTTGAGAGGTTTTATGGTTTTTTCAGTTTTTTCGGTTTTCAAGTTTTTTTTGAGTTTTTTAGGGTTTGAAGGGGTTTTAGGGTTTTATATCTTTTTTAGGGGTTCGAATGGATTTTAGACTTTTTAGTGGTTTTAGGGTTTTTATGGGATTCTTTTAATATTTTTATTGGTTTTTATGGTTTAAATGACTTTTATCTCTTTTTAGGTTTTTAGGATTTTTAAGTCTTTTTATGGTTTTAATGTTTTCTTAGGATTGTTCATGGTTTATATGATTTTATAAATTTTTAGTGATTTTTTTTGTTTTGGGGATTTTTATAGTTTTTTGGGTATTGATAGATTTTGATGGTTTTTTGGGGTTTTAGGTTCTTTTGAGTTTTTAGGGCTTTGTTGAGTTTTTATGGTTTTCATGTTTTTTAGTGTTTTTAACATTCTTAGGGGATTAAAGGGTTTTTAAAGTTTTTAGCAGTTTTAGGGTATTTATGGGTTTTAGGGGTTTTAAGGATTTGAATGGTTTTTAGGATTTTTATGGGTTTTTATTGTTTTTAGATTTTTTATAATTTGTTGGTTTTTTAGGTGATTAAAGAGTTTTTAGGTTTTTAACCTTTTTCTTAGGATTTTTCCTACATTTGGGGGTTTTTTAAATTTTTATGTATTTTTAAGGTTTTTTAGGATTTTTATGGGCTTTTAGGGTTTTAGATATTTTGAGGGTTTATAGGGGTGTTATTGATTTTTGGGTTTTTAGGGTTTTAAAGGGTTTTTTGGTTTTTAGGGGTTTTAAAGTATTTTTTGGTTTTTAATGTATCATAAATATTTTTATTGTTTTATTTAGTTTAAAAGGGTTTTAGTCTTTTAATAGTTTTTATGGTTTTTATGGGTTTTTAGGAATTATAGGGGTGTTTATTGATTTTAGGGTTTGACTGGTTTTAGGGTTTTTAGTATGTTTTTATTTTTTGGAGTTTTTATGTGTTTTTAGGTTTTTATGTTTTTTTTTGTTTTTTTCGTGGTTTTTAGGGTTTTTTAGATTTTTTTTGGAATTTAGGGATTTTTTATTATTGTTTAGGGTTTCTTGGGATTTTAAGGGGTTTATGGTTTTTTTAGAAATTTAGTGTTTTTTAGTTTTTAATGATTTTTAGGGTTTTTTTATAATTTTTAAACTTTTTATAGGTTTAAAGTGAATTTTTAGTTTTAGTGGTATTAAGCAGTTTTTTGGGTTTTTTAATGTTTCTAGAGGTTTCTATGGTTTATAGTGGATTAAGGGGTTTTTTTGTATTTTAGGGTTTTTTTATGGGTTTTATCATTTTTCATAGTTTTTAGGGGATTTAAGTGGTTTTAGTTTTTTATGATTTATTAGGCTTTTTCAGGGTTTTTGGGGGTTTTTATGTATTCATGTTTTTAGGTATTTTTTAGAATTTTTATAGATTTTGGGGTTTTTACAGATTTTGAGGGGTTTTAGGGTTTTTTTGTTTTTAATATTTTTTTGGTTTTTAGCATTTTTTAGGTTTTAGGTGATTAAGTGTTTTAATATTTTTGAAGTCTTTAAAGGGGTTTTCCAGGTTTTTAGATTTTTTATGTATTTAGGGATTTTTTGTTATATTTTAGGATTTTTTTTGTTCTTATTTTTAGGGTTTTTAGTATTTATGTTTTTGGGGGTGTAGTGTTTTTTTGAGATGTGTAAGGGTATTCATATTTTTTATATTTTTTAATGTTTTTTGTGATTTAAAGGGTTTTTTGAGTTTTTAGTGGTATTTTAGGGTTTTACGGTATTTTATGATTTTTTGGGAAGTTTATGGTTTTATGGTTTTTTTTGTTTTTTTAGGGTTTTTATCACTTTAAGGTTATTTATGGGTTTTTAGTGTTTATAGTTTTTTGAAGTTTACTTAAGGTTTCTTCATGTTTTTAGGTTATTTTATGATTTTTAAGGATTTTTTGGAATTTATTAGCATTTTTAAGGTTTTTAGGTATTTTAGATATTTTTTAGGGTTTTTAGGGGAATTTAGTTTTTTTGGTTTTGGGGGTATTTTGAGTTTTTAACGTCATTAATTTTTTTATATTTTTTAAACATTTTTTCAGGTTTATAGAGTTTTTTAAAGATTTTAGTTGTTTTTATTGTTTTTAGTGGTTTTTTGGGTTTTTGGGTGTCTGTTGTTTTTATGTGTTTTGGGATCTCTTATGGTTTTTAAAATTTTTAGGTTTTTTGTGGGTTTTTTGTGTTTTTTAGTTTTTAAGGTTTTTATATGGTTGTTGGGTTTTAAGGGTTTTTTATGTTTTTAGGTGTTTTTTGGTGTTTTTATGATTTTAATGCATTTACAATTCTTACATATTTTTAAGTTTTTTCACGCTTTTTAGGGGTTTTTTAATTTCTTTGGTTTTAGGGATTTTACATTTTTTTCGGTTTTTCAATTTCTCTTAATGGGTTTTTAGTTTTATATGGTTTTTTTTATTTTTAATGATTCTTAGCGATTTTAATATTTTTATTATTTTTATGGATTTAGGGAATTTGAGGTTTTTAGGGTTTCTAGGGTTTTATAGATTTTTTAGGCGATTTAGGGTCTTCTTGTGTTTTTAGATTTATTAACATTTTTTTGTCTTTAAACGGTTTTTAGATATTTTTTTGGTTTCTACAGTTTTTATGGGGTTTTACATTTTTTAAGGTTTTTAGGGATTTTATGGTTTTTGGAGTTTCTTTGGTAATTTATGGTTTTTTGAGTTTTTTGGGTTTTTAGGGATTTTTGGGATTTTTGGTTTTTAAAGTTTTCATAGGGGTTTTCATGGGTTTTCGAGGTATTTACATTTTTAGGGAATTCATGGGATTTTTAGGACTTTATGGTTTTTAAGGTTTTGTGGATTTTTAATATATTTATGGGTGTTACGGGTTTTTATGGTTTTTTTGGGGGGGTTTTTTTGAGTTTTTCAATGTTTTTAAGGTTTATAGTGTTTTTAATGTTCTTAGGGATTGAATGGGATTTTAGATCATTCTATGGTTTTGGTTTATTTTTAGGGTTTTTATGGTTTTTAAAGGTTTTTGGGTTTTTGGATTTTATGTATTTGTTAAGGGTTTTAGGGTTTTTACATTGTTTGATATTCTAGGGGTTTTTAGGATTTTTATAAATTTTTTGGATTTCAATGGATTTTGAGATTTTTTAGGGTTTTACTATTTTTAGGGAATTTAGCATTTTTATATTTTTGGGGGTTTTAAGAGTTTTTAGGATTTAAGGTTTTCTTTGGGTTTTTCATTGTTTTTAGTGATTTTTACATTTTATGGATTTTTGGGGATTTTTTATGATTTTTATGTTTTTTTGGATTTTTATTTTTTTCTGGAGTTTTAAGGTCTTTAGGGTTTTATGTTTTTTTGTGTTTTTAGGTTTTTATGAGTTTTTTAGGCCTTTTTTGTTTTTAAATGTTTGTTGACATTTTTTGGGGTTTAAAGTGTTTGTTGAGTTTTTAGTGTTTTAGGGTTTTAATGGGGTTTTATGGTTCTTTAAGATTTTAGGGGGTTTATTGTTTTTATGATTTTTAGGCTTTTAAAAGTTTTATTGTTTTTAGGGGTTTTATGTGTTTTTAGGTTTTTAAGATTTTCTTAGGGGTTTCCTAGGTTTTTGGGTTTTTTACATTATTAGGGATTTTTATAGATTTTTTAGGATTTTTATGGGGTATTAGAGTTTTTTGGGAATTAAGCGTTTTTTATGGTTTTTTGGTTTTTATATATTTTTTGGTTTTTATGTTTTTTTGATATTTTTAGGTTTTTAAAGGTTTTTTATAATATTTTAGCATTTTTAGGGGTTTCTAGTGTTTTTGTTTTTTTTATAGTTTTTAGTGGTTTTAAGGTTTTTTAGGTTTTTAGGGTCTTTTATGTTTTTAGGTGTTTTATGGTTTTTAAGGTTTTAGGTTTTTTTGAGTTTCTAGCATTTTTAGGTGGTTTAGGGGATTTAAGTGTTATTAGGTTTTAAATATTTTCTCAGGATTTTTCACAGTTTTCAGTATTTTGTATGTTTTTAGGTATTTTGGGGGATTTTTTAGGTTTTTATGGTTTTTACGGGTTTTAGTAGTTTTTAGGGTCTTTATGGTTTTTTGGGTATTGTAGGATTTTTTGGGATTTTTGGGTTTTTATGTTTTTTAGAATTTTTTAACATTTTTGGGGTTTAAAGGGGTTTTAGAGTTTTTAGAGGGAGTTTATGGTTTTTATTAGTATTTAGGTTTTTTATGGTTATTAGGCGTTTTTGTGTTTTTTTAGAGTTTTTTGGTTTGTTAAGGGTTCTTAAGGTTTTAGAATATTTTGGTTTTTATGGATATTAGACTTTTTAGATTTTTAATGTTTTTAGGGTATGTTTTGTACTTCCTTGGAACATGTGTTCTAGTTTAAGAATAACTTCTTCCAGGCAGTTTCTATTGGATTTATTCATGGAACCGGAGACATCCAATAGTTCTTTATCCAAATGGGACCTGCTTTCCAAAGGTAGGCACTTGTTAATTTGATCTTACGATACTTAATAACATGCATTGGTCGAGAGGATGGGAAGTCAAACTCATTACACCCTTTTGGAGGGAATTATTATCTACTCAGGGACTCTCTTTATAGATTTGAGATATTTTCATGCATCCTAATTAATTCACCAAGTATAACATAGGTTCCCCAAGAAATTTTCAATCAATTATCAGCATGTGTGAAATTTAGAATCATCCGAATATATTATAGGTTCTTTATTAATGGATACATTCGTATGTATTTGGGGTTATCCATTAATGGAATCCTCTCAAATACAATTTAGATATTCATTTAATCATCATTATGATGATACTAGTTTTTAATCCACTCAGTGAGGCACTCTAGAATTTATTATCATCCAGGGTGATGATTGTTTGTTTTGATGTTGAGATTTTACCCATAAATGGGCTACCTACGTATCGTTGTGAACGTAATTAGAACCCTCGCAATTCGGTTCCGCTTAATGGGACCCATCATACCTTTTATGGTCATTTGATAAGGACATAGCTATATAGTTTAATGTCATGTCTTAAGGACATCTAAGATAAAGGTGCTTAGTCAAGTTTTTGTTAGGGACTTATGCCAAAGTATCCCAAGGAACATGGAATGAATATGGGTTTCCAAGTAAAATTAGGCACTATTGGGAATATGGCCCAAGGAGAACAGGGTTGATTTGAAGTGTTGGGTTTGAACCTCAAGGAGGCATCCTACGTATCCTATTTGGATGGGAATCAAATCCCACATAGTTCAATGAGTCTCATAGGAGAGTGTAGTCCTCTGAGGGAAATTAGTTTGGGATTACTTCCTATTAAGTATGCCTTGGAGATTTGGGGGTTTAATTTGTGGATTATTCCTCAAGAGGATGCCTAGATTAAGGTAATTATGGTTAGACTCTTGAAGAGGATATCTAGTGAGATCGATCCCTAAGAAGGCTTCCTATGTATCCCAATTATGGTGGGAATCAATGTTTTTGTAGTTCACTCACTGTTAGTGTTTGTGAAAATTTAGTAATCATCACAAATCTCTAAGACCACGTGATTCATAATAAGTGTGAGAAACAATATGATGTTTAAGATTCAATAAGCGCACACACACTTCCTCCTCCACTGATCGAAGAGTATGCGCCTACAGTGGCAACAGTGGATAAGTGCGAGGTGACTGGGGAAGAGGGAAAGGTGATGAGCTTTCCCTCCTTTCTATTTACATTGGACAAGGTTCCAATGTAAGTAAGGAGTGAAGGTGAAGTTAGTATAGAGGATCAAGATTGTAACATTCTACTTCAAAGGTTAGGGGCCTACACCAGGATGGATGCCCTAAAATTTTTCCTAGTAGGGGAGGGAGACTTCTCATTTGTTTAAAAAGAAAATTAGGTCTCAATCACACCTTCCCTACCAGAGACCTGACGTTCCGAGTTCTAGAGACCAAAATGGGAGGACAGAACCGAAATCCTAATCCTCTAAACCGAGAACTCCCCAACATTGTTCCTAAGAGAAAGGTCCATGTGATTGTGGATATACAAACCCACAAACACTCCATGAATCCTAAACCCATTGTGAAACAAATATGGGAATCCTCTGTCTACAGATATACAAACCCAAATAGAAGACACGATGATGTGTCATTCCCAAAGGTTTGATAATTCATGAGGTTTTATCATAATCCCTTTCAGAAAAGGGAGCCAATGAAGAAGAACCCTTTCCATGAATGTATTTAAAGAGGGCTTGATGGCTTGTAGATTGAAGGGAGTATGTGAATGAAAGAAGGGCTCCCAAGTAAGTATCTGGCATGCAAGTATGGGCATGCAAGTAGGCTTGGGAGACCTTATGTTCAATTAAGTGATAAACAACCTAGATGTTAATAATTGGGAGAGACTTCACTCAAGATTTAAATATTACTCATAGGTATTCCCAGAATTGGGGCGCCAAAGTTCCTTTGAGAGGAATAGGTGGCCTGTAAGTGTTTCTCATTCTGGGAGGTTGGGTGCTTTAGGCACACAAGTGTTATGGATTTCAAACACTAAATGGATTTAAGTCCTCTTATCCTCCTTCAATTTCTCCACTCTAGGTGTTAAATAACCACCGTTATGGTGTTGGAAGACTTGGGAGAAGCACTAGGATGACCAGAGTAGCAATTAGGCTTCAGGGAAATTCATTCGTACAAATGAAGGCCCCAAGGGTCTATTTATAGGGAAAATAGGGTATTTGGTGAAAGGATATAGGGTTCTCAAGTGGATTGCATGCTATAATTGTGGCACGCAAGCACATTGCATACCAAAAGTGTTTTGGATGGACTTGGGAGACACTTTGATGACTTAGCCAATAATGAAAAGTTGCACCACGAAATTTTCGAGCCCAGTTGAGGAAATTTTGCGGAAAAGTTCATAGAATATATTTCATCGTGTCTACAAAATCCTCCGCCCTTAGAACTTGATTCATTAGGAATTAAAATAATCATATTCTAAGTTAAAATTATGGCACTTTAATGCATTCCAACACCATTTTGTTAGATTTAGAGCTACTTCAAGTATTGAAGGATGCTCTGATTTTTTCTTAATCCATGGGTCCTAGCCACCATAGTTTAATTTTTACTAGGGTTATATAGACAACCTCACATAATGTTTATCTTTTGACATTTTATTTCTCAGTATTACATGACCATAAAAAATGTACATTTAGTGAGTTGGGACTTGACTTTTGTCCAGAGTTCCCTTTGTGGGTTTCTAATATGGTGAGTATTGTGTCTCTTATTATTTTTAGTTTAGGGTCATGCATGTTGGACTAGAAAGGACTGATGTTTAAGGTCGAAGAGCTTTGACCATAACTTTTGAAATTTGATCCCCAAAAGGATCATTGGCTAATAATAGCTCTAATATTCTTTAAATACTTACAAGGGGAACCATGGATCATGATTTTTATAGTCACCAAATCTAAATCTTGTATAAACAAAAAGGAAGTCTCTTCCATGAACGAAGTTACAATTATTTGAAAAACTTGTTATGGGGGATGTATTATGTAGGGCTGACTAGGGAATATGTTGCATAGCCAAATAGTGGCATCTTTTGACTGACATGAATGTTATATAGGAAAATTTTATGCAAGGTCTCTAGGGGCATGTACTACATAGTCAAGAAAAAGCGCTCTTGTGAATTTAACATTTTACAATTGATAAACATGGGAAAATAAGATTTGGGTGACTTAAGACCACAGTGGGTGGTTTTTCCAAGGAAATGGATTTTAAGAATAAAGGGTTATTTTTTTTGATATATTTCATGGATAGGGAAACCTATGCTACACAAATTTGGTGTATGAGGAATGGTTAAATTTTTTCAGAAAGAGGGATTTCTTATATCAGGCTGTGTAGTTTTAAGTTATGTAGTGAGGACATTGTACTGTGAAGTTTTAAGTCATTAAGTGGGGACATTTTACTATGCAGTTTTAAGACATGCAGGGAGGACATGGTACTATGCAGTTTTAAGTCATGCAGTGAGGACATTGGGTGGATTTAATTTAATTTCTTTGGATTTGAACAAATGTTTGAGACTCTCCAAATTTCTTGATAATTTGTTTGGAAATATACTACCATGTTCAAGTATGGAATAGAATAATAGTAAAATATAATTTGGGAATTTTTTGATCTGAAGAATTATATGGAAGAAAGGCCTAAGAGGCATTATAGGAAGTATTTCCTAAGAACAAAGTTACCATTATTTGACAAACCCATTATAGGGGTTGCATTATGAAGCACCGACTAGGGCATATGTTGTATAACCAAATAGTAGAATCCATTGACTAACAGGCCTGTTATATAGGCAACGTATGCAAGGCCACCTAAGGGCATGTACTGCATAGTCAATCAAAAGAGATCTCAAACGTTTGACATTATATTGCTAAAAGATGGAGAAATATTATAGAGATTGAGATTTTCTAAAGCACAGAGTTTGGTTTATGAAAATAGTATGTGAATACGAAAAAAGTATTTCCAATCAAGATTTTCAAAGAATCAGATGAATAGGATTTCAACAATTGTTTGACCCAAATATAGTAAGTAAGTTGTATGCAGTTTTAGGTCATACGACCAGGACCAAAATTGAAACAGTATATGATATGTGGTCAAGTGATCTAAGGTTATTTCATATTGCTTTGAACACAGATAGAGGGAAAAGTGTAAATCATAGTCTTGAAGACTTTTAGATTGATAGAAAGGTAATGGGACAAATATACATGAATGACTACTTTAAAATAAATATTCTTGAATATTGTTATCAAGGTTTAAAAGGAAAAATACACTTTAACCAAGAATGAAATTACCATTATTTTAGAAACCTGTTATGGGGGTTGTATTATGCAGGGCCAGCTAGGGCATATGCTGCATATCCAAAAAGTGGTATCTTTTGACTGAAAGGCCTATTATGTAGGAGACTTATGCAAGGCTACCTAGGGGATCATAATGCATAGTCAAGAAAAATATTTATCACATATTAGAAACTATATCACCAAAAACTGCAAGAAAGATTATGAAGATCTAAAAATATTCAAGATTAAGAGTGTGAAATATGAAAATGTGTAATTCTCATTGCACAGAATAAATATTTGAATCAATTTTGGCCATGATTTTGAAGTCCCTTACATAGATCCGACTCATATGTAGGGGGGGATTCTTATTTCCCTGGTTGGATCTCTAAGGATAGAACCCAAAATGAAGACTCCCACATAGATTGTTAATGATACATGAAAGAGAGATAAAAAAGTATCTCATAACTGGGACTAGAATATAGAGCCTAGTTTTCACTCTGTATCTCAATGAGATTCAAATCAATACATAAATAGTTCTTTAGGAGCTTTGCATTTTAATGTCTTGCAGTAGGACTTTGTGTTGTGCAGTTTAGAGTCATACAGTGAGGACATGAAGTGATTCTGACATATAAATAAAATATTGCAGTCGGTCCAAGGAATTAAAACCAGGTGTCACTACATATCTGATATGGATGATAATAAATCCATACGTAGTTCCTTGAACCTTCCCTATGCTAATTTGATTCATACACATGGAATAAAGGGGGATTTTTTTATCATTGGTGGGCCCAAGATTGGAAATCTAGGTTTTTCTACATATCTCATATGGATGAGATTCAAGCCAAACATAGTTATTGAATAATCATTTCCCACACCAATTGAGTTTTATGTGGGAGATGGGGGCTCTTAACACATTCTCAAAGAATTATTAAACTTAATACACAAAATGTTATGAAAATAAAAGAATGTATATTAAAATATCACTCTATATAGATCTAGTTCATGTACAGGAGGATAAAAAGGGAAATAAAAATTTTGTGGTTGTGGTTGGGCCTATGATTGGAGATACAGGCGTCTCTATGTATCTGATTGAATATGAGAATAAAGCCACACATATTTCTTTAAATGATGCCCCAAAGATATTTGGTTCAGACATATGGAGGAATAGAAACCCTTGTGCCAGTAAGTAGGATCAATGATATCAATGATGCTTTCATATAGAAGCTCTTAACATAAAATAGAGAAGATGTTAACCGTACAGTTTAATGTCACGTAACGAGGAAAAATGATGTCATGCAGTTTAATGTCATGTGATAATGACAAAGATTTTTCACATTTTATCATCTTTTAGCATGGATTCTTATGATTTTTATGAAGTTTAATTTCTTGAAACTAGGAATTTTCACTTTACATTTTAAATTCATGCAGCAAGGACATGAGGTGAAGTTACACAAAGTATTTCTTCAAGAATATTGCAGTTGTTGGAGTTGTAATAAGCTCTCCATCCATTGAGATAAGGGATGAGATCTATTTGAGTAGAGCATAAGTATGGAAAAAGGTCCTTCCCACTTTGGCTCAATCTCTGGAGGTTTCTTTCTTGGTACCATTGGATTCCTAAGGACCAATACCAATTCCCCTTGAAGAAATGATCAGAGGTGAACCTTACTGATAAATCTTATGCTATTTTGTTCTGTTAAACTTCTAAATGATGGAAAGTATACAATCTCTATTCATCTAATTGTTCTATCTCATCAAATAATTTCTTATAATTTTCATCTATAGAAAACTGATCACAAATTGAAACTCGGAGTGAAGGAAATTGAATTTCAATTGGAAAAACTGCTTCTATGTCGTACACTAATTAGTATGGAGTTGACTTAGTGGCAGTATGAGTGGTAGTCTGAAAATCCCATAATGCATGTAGATGTTTATCTAGCCAAGATTTATTATTTTTATCCACCATCTTATGGAGTATATTTGATAGTGTCTTATTGAAAGCCTCTATATGTCCATTGGCCTCCACATGATAGCAAGATGAATGTTTATAGTTGATATTGTGCTCATGATATAACTTTTTACCTCAATAGAATAGAAAGTGGTGTCGTTTCACATCAATTTAGTATGAGGGACATCAAATATGGTGATGATGTTAGTTTGGAAAAAATTAACAATGCTTTTGGCTCCGAATTCATTGAGAGGTATTGCCTCAGCCCATTTGGAGAAGAAATTAGTAGCAGTAAGAATATACTTGAACTGTTTAGTTGTATCTAGAGAATAAGGTCCCACTACATCCATTCACCATGTGTTAAATAGCCAGGAGTATTTAGATATATGTAAAAACTCTAGGGGTTGACGAATGAAGTTGTCATGAAATTGGAAGAGAATACATTTCTTGGTAAAATATGTGCAATCCTACGTCATTGAAGACCAAAAGTATCCAAGTCTTCGGATTTGATCAGAAATCTTATTCTCATACTAGTAAGAACTACAAGTTTTTTTATGTACTTATTTCATGAAAGCATGAGTTTCTTATCCATTAATACACTTGAAGAGGATTCCATCAAATCCTAATTTGTATAGGATCTTCTGGTGATCTAGACAATTATAAAGAGTAAAATTGGCCACTCATCATCAGATCTATTCTTTTTCATCTCTATCTAGTGGAAGTACTCCATTTTGAAGGTATTCTATGATGGGTGTCATACATCCAGTGGTAAGACCATATGGTTCCGAAATAGGTCTAATTTTATTAATTTCATCCATTCTAGTTTGAACAACAGGTAAAACCACACGATTATGGGAAATAATTATTACTTTTTTGTCCGAGTTGGGATCTGTTAGGGTTGTGGCTGCATTAGCTAGTACATAAACTTATGAATTTTGTGATCATGGGATATAAGAGAATTTTGGTTCTAAGGTAAATTCAGCCATTAACCCTCTGACGTAATTACGAAAAGGGATTAACTCTCCTTTTCTGATAGCATAATCCCTATTGATTAGTTTAATTACCAATTCATGGTCTATTATGAGATTTTGATATTCTGCCTCATTGTTGGTACCGCCTTCTAGAAACAAGAAGGAATATGGAAACACTTCCTTTTGTGGGGAGATAAGTACAATTACTAACCCAACATTATTTAGTTTAGGGTTTTCCATTATCTTCCCTGTTGGACTTCTGGAGGAACCATCAAAGTATATTTACCATGTTTGGGGATTATCATGAATAGAGAAGACCTCTTCATCAGTAAGTTTAGTATTCAATGGTGTGTCTTATGTATATGGATTTTTAGTACGGAAATATGAAAATCATGGCCTTTTATTTCCTTCTAAGGCACAAACTAGATATCAAATTATTGAAAAACAATTGGTCAACATGAGAAAAACCATGTAAGCATATGATGACTGAGTATAAATTTGAGTGGATTATTGTGAGACACCAATTAGACCTTGTGATGTTATAGTTAGTTCCTCAATTAGAAAACTTCAAAGATTAATTCCAAGCAGCACTTATCAATACTTCAATATCAAGTCTATGTTTCAAGAATAGTTTGACTGAGATAGTAAAGGCAATTTTCATTCCAAGAATCATTATTTTTGGGAAAGGAAGGTACCTAATGATCACTCTAAAACTACCACATAGAGAATAAGTGGCCTTCTGTCAACATGTGGCATTAATAATGATGGAATAAAGGGATATTTTTTGATGGTATCAAATGCCTCTTTGTAGTCTTCAGTCCATTGATAGGTGACTCCCTTCATCATTAATCTGATTAAGGGCAAACACGTTGCTACCAAATTGGAGATAAATCTACGAATATAGGCCAAGTTTCCTTTAAGTCCTCTTAATTATTTCAAAATTCGAGGAGGTTACATTCCAAGGTTTTCCTTTGAAATCATAGGATCAACTTCGATGACATGATGGTGTACTACAAAACTGAGGAACTTTCCTGAGGATACCCCTAAAGCACATTTCAAGGGATTAATCTTCAAACTATGTTGCCAAAGTTTATTGAATATTATTTTCAAATCAGTCAGGTGATCATAACATTGTCAAGATTTAACTACTAGATCATCCACATAACATTCAAAAAAATTCCTAAAAAGGGTTTAAAGATATGGTCCATCGAATGTTGATATGTTTCATATGAATTTTTTAATCCAAAGGGAATTAACTGATAGAAAAACACACCTAGAGGGGCTTGAAAGGTTGTAGATTCTTAATCTTTTAGGGCCATTAAGATTTTATTATACCTACAATAACCATCCATGAAGGAAAGAGCTACATAACCTGTTGTTTCATCAATTAAAATCTATGCAATCGGAATGAGAAGTTCATATTTGAGATAATGCTAGTTAATATCTCTGAAATCAATGAAAAATATGATTTTACCATTCTCCTTTTTCACTGGGATAATCTTGGCCATCCACTTGGGATATTGAACCTCTATGACAATGTAATCCCTAATAATCTTATAGAACTCAACTTCAATTTTAGAGGCATGAGTCAGGTGTGTTCTTATTGCTTCTTGCTTGAATACTCAATGTTCTTTTGGAAAACCCAAATGATGAGTGGCAACATCGGGATTAAGGCCTGGAATCTCTTTATAGTTCCAAGAAAATATATCTTAATGTTTCTTTAGAAATGAAATATACATCTCTTTCTCTAGTTCCACAGTTAAGTATAGAGAATTCAGGCTCATAATAACTAGAATAATCATTTCCCTAGGGATCCGTTAAGTGGATAACATTGACATAACCAAAGACCAATTCTTCATCTAATGAAAATTCTGCTTGATAGGTCAGTTCTGGTTTTGCATTTGGAAGGGTGGTGGACATGCTTTTAAAACAGATGGCATGAAATCTGGTAGAGTCAAGGACAAATCTGGCCTTGACATGAGCTTATCCACTTATGAATGCTATTTGTACTTCTGATCATGTCACATCTTTGATGATTGACCATTGTAGGACTGATCTTTTGATGACGGTGGTTTTTTTGTGGTGGGAGTGGAAGGAGACACAAACCATCGTTTCAACTGTGTTTGTAGAATGGCATGAATTCAGTTGATCATTTTCCTGATTATCCAATCATCATATTTTTGCACATTTTTACTTTTAACTTCCTACCATTAACCTTCTCCATCTCGATCAGTGGTAGTAACACATGCTACTGGGGCTGACGAAATTTTCATTTTCACTTGTCCAGAGTCTACCAATTTTTTTAAGAGATCTTTAAAAACAAAACAATCCTGAATGAGATGGCCCATAATTTGGGGAAAGGAAGAATAATTAAAAATATATTTATCTCATTATTTTTTGGTTTCTTCATCCTTGTAAACTGAACCAAATTGTTTTACAGGGATAAGATGAAGTAACTAGAAACCGATTAATTCCGAAAAGAATAAACTTTGTTCTTTAATTCCTCAAATTGTCTTCATTTTTTATCATTTTGATCATATGGATGAGGCGTCCATTGATGCTCGCACTCAGGAGAAATATCCCTTTGATATAATCAATTTTTTGAAGTGGATGTAGGTATGGGTTCTTTCTTGAGTGTGACTATAACAGCCTCTTCTTTCCCTATTCTGCTTCCCAGAGTTGATGGAATTACATGAGATTTAGTTTCCACAATAGAATCCTCCCCCTATTGGAAAATTTAAGCATGGTATCGAAACCCTCCTCTGTATTTCACAGGGATCATTGGCATGCATAACTCATCACATAGATTTTCCACACAAATTCGTAGCTACTCTTCTAGAGGGAGTGTTGTTTTTAAGGAATATGTTAATCTTTTGAACTGAGAAAAGAAATCTGAAACTCTTTCATTTTACCTTTTTATGAAATTTTTAAGATCAAAAATTATTGTCTTCTCTAGCATTTAGCTGAATTAAAGAATAAATTTATGATGGATATCTTCCCATATAGTAATTGATTAAGATTTCAAACTTGCATATTAAACAAAATCTAGTCTCTATAATGATTTCTCATTATGGGATCATAATGAGAAACAAAATTCATTATGTGTTTTTCAAAATCTCCTGAAACATTAAATATTGGGAATGTAGTATTCACAACGATTGGTGGGGGAGGGATTGGATCCAACCATTCAGGGTAAGATCTCTTTTTCATCTATACTGGTGCACACTGTTCTTCCATATCTTCTAATCGAGTTGTCAATGCCTCAATTTTGTTCATAATAATCTAGGGAATATCTGGATGAGATGGGACCTATACAGGTACAACATCTAGAGAGTGAACAAGTGCAATGACCGACAATACCACTGGTGGTGGTGCCAGTGGTATTTTCCTTGGATAACCCATTGGGATAGGCCTATAAGGATGTGTTTGATCCTTCCCGGGTTGTGTACCCAATAGAGGAAATTTATTATCTATATATATAGTTACAACAAATCCTATTTCCGAGGAGAACTTATAGGATTTTCAAGTTGAGGGTCTTCCTCAGGAGCATGTCTAGAAGAAATGTTTCTTAGAAGTAACTCTGTATTGAGTCTTTTCAACTCTTTCATCTCCTCTTCTTTCTGTGTAAATAATTCTTCAACTAAAAGATATTGAACACCCCTAGTGGAAAAGTGAGATGTGATCTGACTTTTACCTTTCCCTTTGATAGATGCCTTTCAAAGAGGTGGGAGTAGGTTACAAGAGGGAATACCTAGGTTTTGAGTATGCCCTTGATTTCAGGTATGCACACTTCCTTCATTTGCTTCAGTGTGTACCATATTAAGGATAAGAAATTCATCTTCTGATTCCCCTGAACTAGACTCGTTATCTATAGGATCTTCTAAAATGTTGTTAATTACATTCACTAATGCATAACTCATTGATGGTATTTTGTCAATATCTTTGTAAGGTCGTCTCCTTCTGTATCTTCCATGAGACTATGTTCTATTATATGCTGAATTCTTGGGAACTGTTTGAAAAAAAGTACCCTAAAGGTAATCCTTGGATAGTTCATTTATGTATTATCTTTGTGTATTCTTCCCTAGTTGAGAGAAAACTAACTTTCATAGAGGTTTATATTGTAGTTTTGGAAAATCTTGCAGCCTTGCAGGCTGGGGCTGTTCATGTTCTTCTTCTTCTTCTTCAGACCTTAAAACATTTTTTATTGAATTTGAATGATGAATTAAACAAACCCTCCAACCATGCAAGCTATGGTATCTCTTGAACTGTTATAGGTGAGATTTGTGTAGCTACCTTTCTGATTTAGTGAATTTTGGTTCATACATTAGTTAGGTTCATTATCTGGCCACCACTCAAATCACCTGTTTCAGAAGATCACTATGTTATTTCAGGCATTTGCATTATCTAATGGCTAACATCTTCTAAGAGGGAGGCCTTCTTAAGATTCTCTGATACTTGACGCAAAAGTATCTCAATAGATTTATTTATTTGGTCTTGACTCTGATGAGATCTAGTTGAGGCCTTCACTTGATCATATACTTGATTACATACAAAATCTGTTTATTTTACTCGACTATAGGAAATAAAATTGCATGAGACCACTTTTGGAGGGAATTGCTGATTCTGGAGTGTAGTGAAATACAGTGCTCTGTGTTCACCACATCCTCTGATATGAACACCAGATGGGGTATTCGAAATTAACTGGTGTAGTATCTTTAGTTTATTGAAGCATGCAAGCTGAAGGGGCCCCTGTTTCTTTTCATCCTTTGGATGTTGGTAAATTTAGAGAGATTCCAAGTTGATTTGGCATTGCAATAATTCTATTACCTTTACATGAATTTCATAATCATAATATTGTAAAACTTTGGTTTTCAAATGATTAAGAGTCTTAAATAATTTTAGGCATATATCATGAAGGAAATATTCTACCATCAATTCTGGAATGTTGTATTGAGAGTTTTCAAAAGTCCAAAACATGATTGGTACTTCTAATTTAGCCAATTATTCTCTAATGTTCAACATATATTCATTATCTTTCACTAGAGGTTTCTCCACTTGGTCTGACCAAAGTGGACACTTCTCGATCGTTTTATTAAAAAAATGGAATTAGTCAATTTTTCCTCTGGCGTATTAGAAGAAAAATTACCCAAGGGGGGTTCGGAGAATGATGGTTCCCTTAATATGTCTTCTTATTGAGAAAGTATTTCACCCATTAATGAAAAGGAATTAGACATTATTGGACTTGTGTTGGTAGGTTCCTCGAGATTAGATTTCTTTCTCATTACTACATTTTCGATTAAGGAATTATCTTGACAATGAAAAACACTTCTACGAAGAGAACTATCTTATTCAATGACATGATGGGGAGGACCACCATGGTGGATTGCAGGATGGAATAAATCCTCTTACTCCTTGGTCTTCTAGATGTACGAAGTGTTGTCGTGGCTCACATACGAAGACTATCTCTCTGGATTGACTGAGTTTTCATGAATAAATACTTCATGATGAAGTGTATGATGGGGAAATTAAGAATTATTGCTATTACTCCTGTAATTTGGTAATGAGAGGGTAAGATCTTGAGTTGCAATAGGTAAATGTATGAGGTATTCAAGAACTCCAGCATTAAGAGGATATAGATCATAGATTGGCTCTTGATTTTCCAACTATGTTTGGCGAGACTTCTTCTTGGATGATATCTTACACTTAGTTGGGGACACTTATTGGGAGAAGTGGTCATCATGGATAGGTTTTTGTGACTACCTTGAAGTGGTCATCAAAATGGGTTGATTACCTGCAATTTGGAAATGGTGTATGTTCTCGATCTATTTGTTTGTGTGATATGGGTGAGTATGCCCCATAACCCTCCTAGACTGAAATATAGGTATATATCTACTCTGGAATGGAATTCCAATGTGTCATCCCATGTGTGGGGATAAATTTATGAGTTTTCCCTTGATACTGCTGAAGTTTTTATTATGATATTCTAGAATGCTTCCAGAATATGGGTAGGAATTTGTGTCTTTCCTTTCTCTATTTATAAGATGTGTTTGGTGACTTGAGAAGCCAGAATGGGAATATATTTCCATTCTGTATCTAGAGTAGGTTTATATTCCTACTATTTTCCTCTTTTTCCTATTAGTGGATAATGACAGTACTTCTGTAAGAGGGCAGAGAGTTGATTCTTCCCTAGGTTTTTCATTGGAGCTTTCTGACTGACCTCTCTGGGTGCTTCCAAATGAGACTGTTGGTTGGATTGATGAATATTAGATGGTGTATGCATCTTCTGGCTATTTTCCATCAAGCATGGTTAATGGACTTATTTCAATTCGGGAAAATGAGACTACTGGTAGAATTGGTCAGTGTAAGAAGGTGTGTGTTCCTATTTACCAGTTACCACCACATTTAATTGACAGGCTTCCTTAAATGTAGTCAAAAGAGACTTCTAACTGGATAATAATTTTTAAATAGATTTATTTTCTTGTTAATGGTACTCCACTAAATTTACCTAGTGGGATTGGTGGGTCACTTCTAGATGAGTCAGATTGGTAGTGTAATTATGACGGACAGGTGTATGTTCCCACACATTGTTTTCCATCAAGTTAGGTTGATGGACTTCTCCAGAGGGGGAAAATGTAAGAACCAACTCCCTTTTGGTCATACTTTTTCCCCGGAGGTTCGTCTTGCATGCCCGTGTTTGAGGTAACTGGGCCGAACAATTAAAGGCAACACCCCATCATGTTGGGGGTTCACTACCGCACGATTATGCTAGTGGTGATTGTTGGTGGGTGTCCTCCGAAAGGACCCCTATAGCTTTGATCTGTGGCCATGGGTGACCTATTTATTCACCACCCAATAATATGTGAGGTACTGGTTTTTTCATTTCGGGGATAAGGACCCAAAATGGTTGAAGACGGTGGTTGGAACCGTCTGCTTCTTGACCACCAGGCGCCACTGACCAGACGATCGAGGTTTATTGTTAACCTGGAGAGACTGTTGGGGAGCCTCCAAAGTTGGGATAGTGCTGTGATGATGGTATTAACTTACTACAACATTGGAGACAAAGTATTAAAGATGCTGAGTTGGTGATGACATCCTTCAAGTGGATGAGGATCCAGCTTGAACAGCGGTTGGGGAATTCATGGGTGAAAACTTGACGGAAGCCATTTGGAGTAAAGGGAGTTCTGAGAAAACATGATAACAACAATAAAATACATTAATGTAACATATTTTAGATTGATACATGCATGATTGATTTCTTTTTTTGGCCATAATTTATCAATTGATAGGGGCCTGACAGGTGGGTAACAATATTAACATGGTTAAGGATTCATGTCGGGTTCACCATTTTTGTTTCACAGTTCTTTGGAACATGTGTTATAGTTTAAGAATCACTACTCCCACATGTTTTACATTGGATTTATTCATGGAACCGGAAACATCATGTAGTTCTTTATCCAAAAGGGAAATACTTTCCAACAGAAGGTTTTCATTAAGTTTGAAATTACGATACTTAAGAACATGCAATGGTTGAGAGGATGGGAGGTAAGACTCATTACACCCTTTTGGGGGAGAATTATTATCTACTCCAGGACTCTCTTTATATATTTGAGATATTTTCATTAATCCCTGTTAATTCACCAAGTAAAACATCGGTTCCCCTTGGAATTTTAAATAAATTATTATCATGTGGGAAATTTAATATCATCCATATGTATTCAAGGTTCTTCATAAATGGAGACATCCATATGTATTAGAGGTTCTCCATCAATGGTATCATCTAATATACTTTTTAGAGTTTCTTTTAATCATCATAATGATGATATTGGTTTTCAAGAAACTTAGTGAGGAACTCTGGAATTTATTTTCATCCAAGAAGATGAAAGTTTTTTTGATGTTATGATCATACCAATAAATGGGCTACCTACGTATCCTTGTGAAAGGAATCAGAACCCCCGTATTTCGGTTCTGCTTAATGGGACTCATCATACCTTTTAGGGTCATGTGATAAGGACCTAGACATACAATTTAATGTCATGTGGTAATGAAATCTAAGTGAAAGGTGATTATTCAAGGTTTGTTGTAGGACTTATGCCTATTTATCCCAAGGAACTTAGAGAGAATTTGGGTTTCCAAGTAAAATTAAACCATGTTGTAAATTTGACCCAAGGAGAACAGGTTTGATTTGAAGTGTTGGGTTTGAACCTCAAGGAGGCTTCCTACATATCCCATTTTATTGGTAATTAAATCCCACGTAGTTCGATGAGTCCCATAAGAGAGTGTATTCCTATGAGAGAAATGAGTTTGGGATTACATCCTGAAAAGGATTCCTTGGTGATTTGGGGGTTTAGTTTGGGTTTTATTCCTAAAGAGGATACTCAGATTAAGGGAATTACGATTGGAATTTTCAATATGATATCAAGTGAGCTCAGGCCTTGAGAAGGCTTCCTACGTATACCAATTATGGTGGAAATAGAGTTCTTATAGTTTATTCACAGTGAGTGTTTGTGAAAATGTGGTAATAATCATGAATCTCTAAGCCCACGTGATTCATGATTTGTTTGATAAACAAGATGATGTGAAAGATTCAACAAGAACACCCACACTTTTCCCCCTCCACTGATGGAAGAGGATGCACCTACGACAGTGATAGTGGACGAGGGCGAGGGGACTGGGGACGAGGGTGAGGCGACGAGCCTTACCTCTATTATATTTACATTGGAAATGGGTCCCATATAAAGAAGGAGTGATGGTAAAGGAATTAATGACGAGCAAGACTGAAACCTTCTACTTTAATGGTTAGGGGCTTACATTGGGATGGATTCCCTAATATTGGTCCTAGTAGAGGAGGGAGACTTCTCTATTGTTCAAAAGGAAAAGTATGTGTGAACCGTACCATCCCTACCAAAGACCCAAGGTTCTGGGTTTTGGAGAAAAAAGGGGAGGACAAAACCCAAACCCTAATCCTCAAAAATAGGAACTCCCCTACACTGTTCCTGGGAGAAAGTTCCATGTGACTGCAGATATACAAACCCACATTCACTCCATGAATCCTATTCTAATTGTGAAAAAATGTGGGAAAACTCTGATTGTGTATATACAAACCCAGATATGAGACACATTGATGTGGCTTTCCCAAAGGATTGATATGTCAAGAAGTGTTGGTGGAAGTTTAATCATAATCCCTTTCAGACAAGGGAGCCAATGAAGAATAAGTATTTCCATGAATGGCTTTGAAGAAGGATTGATGTCTTGTAGACTGAAGGTAGTAGGTGAATCAAAAAAGGTAATCGAAGCAAGTATCTAGCACACAATTATTGGAACACAAGTAGGCTTGGGCAACCTGATGTTCAATTAAGTGATGAATAACCTAGATATTAATACTTGGGTGAGGATTGACTTAAGCCTTCAAGGGTATTCACAGGTATTCCCAAAATTGGGGCGCTCAAGTTCTTTTGATAGAAATAGGTGCGCACAAGTCATTCTAATTCATAGAGTTTTGGAACTTTAGTCACAAGGTGTTATGTATTTCAAACACCAAAGAGACTTAAGTCCTATGATCCTCCTTCAATTCCTCTTCTCTAGGTGTTAATGAACTACCTTTAAGGTTTCAAAAGACCTAGGCAAAGCAATAGGGTGACCAGAGCAACAATTAGGCTTCAGGGAAATTCGTCCATACAAATGAAGGCCCCAAGGGTCTATTTATAGGATAAAAGAGGGACCTAGTTGAAAGAAGATTGGGTGCGCAAGTGGATTTCATGCTAGAATTATGGCACGCAAGTTCCTTGCGCACTGACGGTGTTTTGGCAGGACCATGGAAACACTTTGAGGACTTAGCAAAAATAATTACTTCATTCTGCTCGAGCATGGTGGCATGCAGGTGTTTCCGTGTTGGTATATTGAGCACCTCTTTGTGTACTTATCCAACATAATTTCTCCATACCGCAGGGGCTGCGCCCCCCTGCTTTGGATCAATGACGGGCTGGGGTCCCTGCCATACGGGCTGGTGCCTTCACTACCATCACTGTCCCCCATGAAAAATGCAGAGTCACACCATGAACTATTCATTCCTAGTTGAATAAATTTTACAAAAAAGAGCATAGAATACATTTCATGGTGTCTACAAATATTTTTAGGGTTTTTAGAGTTTTTTACATTTTTAAGTATTTTATGGATTTTTAGGATTTTTATGGGTTTTTAGGATTTTTAGGGATTTGGGTGTGGTTTGTTTAGGTATTTTAGCATTTTTTTGTTTTTAGAGGTTTTAAGGGATTATGTTTTTCAAGGGGTTTGATTTTTTTAAAATATTTTTAGATTTTTTAGTATTTTTAAGGTTTTTAGTTTTTTTGAGGTTTTTAGGTATATTTAGGTGTTTTAGGCGTGTCAATGTATTTTTGGTTTATAGGTTTTTTTAGTTTTTTATTGTTTTAAGGCTTTTTCAAAAACAAAATTAGGGGTTTAAAGGTATTTTAGAGTTTTTAGTGGGGTTTTAGGGGTTTTATGGGGTTTATGGTTTTTAAATATTTCAGTGTTTTTATAGTTCTTAGGTTTTTTAGGGTTTTATGTTTTTTAGGGATTTTATCATTTTTTGATATTTTATGGGCTTTATTTTATTTAGGTATTTAAGGTTTTATTATGGGTTTTAAGTTTTTTTTTGTTTTTTAATGTTTTTAGAGATTTTTAGGTATTTTTTAAGATTACTATAGTTTTTAGGGGTTTTTATGGGTTTTTAGGGTTTTTATTATTTTGTAGATTTTTCTGGGTATTTCAGTTTTTTAGTTTTTTATGGTACTTAGTGTTTTTTAACATTTTTAGGCGTCTGAAGGGATTTTTGAGTTTATACTGAGGTTTTAGGTTTTGTATGATTTTTGGGTTTTTTAAACGTTTTTATGGGTTTTTATAGATTTTATGGTTTTTAGAGGTTTTGGGTTGTTGAGGGTCTCTTAGAGTTTTTCGCATTATTAGATTTTTAGGGGTTTTAGGGCTTCATGGATTTTAGGTATTTCATTGAGGTTTTCCGATTTTTATGGGGTTTTTAAATTTTTAATGAATTTTAGGGCATTTAGGATATTTATTTTTTAGGAACCTTCATGATTTTGAAATTTTTATGGTTTTTCAGGGTTTTTAGTGTTCTAGAGTTTTTTATGTTTTTTTTTGGTTTTATAATTTTTATGGGTTTTCAATATTTTTAGGGTTTGTTTTCATGTTTTGGGGGTTTTAGCAATTTTCTATGATTTTTATTGGTTTTTAGGTTTTTAGTTTTTTTAGGGTTTTTCGCGATTTTTAATGTTTTTTGGGTTTTTCTGGTTTCTGTGGGCTTATTGTGTTTTAGGGGGTTTAAGTTTTTTTAGAGTTTTTTAATTTTTTAGGGTTTCAATGGATTTTTAGAGTTTATAGTGGGTTTTTAGGAGGGTTTATAGGATTTTAGTGGTTTTTAAGGTTTTAGGGGTTTTATGATGTTAAGGGTTTTTAGGGTATTTAGGGATTTAAAATTTTTTTAGTGGTTTAGGGGTTTTGTGAAATTTTATGTTTTTAAGGGTTTCTTAGTGTTTTCTAAGTATTTTAGGGTTTTTACAATTTTATGAATTTTTATGATTTTTAGGTATTTTGTTAGTTTTATGGTTTTTAGTGGTTTTAGGTTTTTAAGGGTTTTTTAAGGGTTGCAAGTATTTTTTGGGTTTTAATGACGTATTAGGGGTTTTAGAGTTTTAGGGGTACATATATTTAGGTATTTTAATATAGTTTTTTTGATTTTTATCATTTTTAGGGTTTTGAGGGGTTTTAGAGTTTTAGGGGCCTGATAGTTTTCGAGGTTTTTAGGGTCATTTTGATTTTTGGGGGTTTAAGGATTTTTAGAGTTTTTAAAAAAATTTAGGGGTTTAAAGGGTTTTTTGGATTTTTTTAAGTGGGGTTTTAGGTTTTTTATGGGGTTTTATTTGGTTTTAGGGTTTTTAGGGTTCTTTAGTGTTTTTTGGTTGGTAGGGTTTTTGAGATTTTTAGGATTTTTATGATTTTTTATGTTTTTAGGGGTTTTATGTGTTTTTATGGTTTTAAAGTTTTCTTAGGAATTTTGAGGGTTTTAGGGGTTTTATGATTTTAGGGATTTTTAGAGATTTTTAGGATATTTATGGGATTTTAGTGTATTGGGAATTTGGAGGGTTTTTAGGCGTTTTTTCGGTTTTGGGGTTTTTAGGGATTTTTTTAGTCTTTAGGTATTTTAAGGTTTTTTAGATTTTTTTAATGTTTTTAGTGGTTTAAATAGTGTTTAGAGTTTTTAGTGGGTTTTTAGGCTTTTAACGGGGTTTTAATATTTTAAAGGCTTATAGGGGTTTTTTGTTTTTAGCGTTTAAGGGTATTTTAGAGTTTTTTAGTGTTTTTAGTGTTTTTACATTTTTAGGAATTTTAAGTGTTTTTAGGTTTTTAATGGTTTCATAAAGGTTTTTTTGGGGTTTTATAGCTTTTTATGTTTTTAGGTATTTCTATGGTTTTTTAGGATTTTTCGGGGTTTTTCATGGTTTTTAGAGTTTTGGGTGTTTTTATGGTGTTTTTTGGTTTTTAGGTTATTTTTTTATTTCTTTAGTGATTTTAAGGTTTCTCTATAGTTTTTTATAATTTTTATTGGTTTAAAGGGTTTTTTTTGTTTTATTGAGTTTCTAGGGGTTTTATGGGTTTTTATGGATTTTTAAGTGTTTTGGGGGTTTATGTTATTTTGGATTTTTCTAGTTTTTAGGTATTTTAGGTGTTTTGGAATTTTTATGTTTTTTGGGGGTTTAAGTGGTTGTAGGTTATTAGGGTTTTCTAAGGGGTTTTTTGGGTTTTGTGGGTTTTTTCATTTTTAGGGATTTTTAGGGATTTTATGATTTTTATGGATTTTAGAGATTTATATATTTTGATATTTTTTAGAAATTTTTACGGGTTTTAGGATTTCTTATGGTTTTTAATGTTTTTGGGGTTTTTAAGTGATTTTATGTTTCTATTTTTTTCTTAGGGGTTTTCAGGGTTTTTAGGGGTTATTACATTTTTGGGGATTTTTATGGATTTTCATGAGTTTTATGGGTTTATGGTTTTTAGGGGGTTTAGGAATTTTTGGTTTTTAAGGTTTTTTTGGGTTTTGAGGGTTTAATTATTTTTTTAGGGTATTTAGGGTTTTTTGGGTTTTTGGTTTTTAGGGATTGTGTGAGTTTTTTAGGTTTTTAATGGTTTTTAGGGTTTTGTAATCTTTTTTGGGTTTTAAAGTGTTTTTAGGGTTTTTAGTGGGGTTTTAGGGTTTTTATGTTTTTTAGGGGTTTTTCAAAATTTTAAGGGTTTTTTGGTTTTTTGGGTTTTTGGATTTTTTGAGTTTTTAAATTTTTTTGGGGTTTCAAGTGTTTTTGGTTTTATTTGGGTTTTTCAGGGTTTCTATGTTTTTTTATGTTTTTAGGGATTTTTATGTATTTTTAAAGATGTTTATGATTTTTTGGGTTTTCAAGTATTTTGAGTGTTTATGACTGACTGAAAGTTAACATTTTTATTTTTTGAAGATCGCAATAGACTGAGAAATAAAAGCATCACGGAGGTCTAAAGTAATGAAACCCCAACGAATCATTGACAAAAAACTTCATCCCCTCCCTAGTAAATGATCCCAAATTAAAATAGGAAACCATACCGCGATTTGATGTATCCATTGATGCCAGAAAATCCGTTACTGTATTACCCTCCCAACATGTATACAATATCTGCGTGTGAGACTCCATTAGCGCTTTTCATCTCTTGACAGCATAAACAATACTCCAAGGAATTCTTCCCATATCCAGCAATGCACGATACAGAAGAAGGGAATCAGTCTCTACTGAGGACACTCGAATTTTCCTGTTGGAGCACAAATCCAAACCCTTGGCCAAAGCCAGGGCCTCTGCCTAAAGAGAATCACCATCCCTGAACGAAGTAGTGAAAGCCGCCCACACTGACCTAGTTTTGTCTCTCACGACACTTCCCCCATGCATCTCCCCCCCCCCCCCCGCACTGCGACCCGTCCGAGTTTAATTTTATCTCTTCATTCAGAGGACTCCACTGAACCCACCAACCCCACCCTACAGCAATCGGTCGATGTTCTGTAGGTATATGCGGTACCAGAGCACTTACCGAAGGCACGGAGTGACAGTCCGAAGATACCTGAAGCAGATCCCTAACATTGATCTTCATTTTTACTAAAATGCAGGACAAGGATCCAGAAGTGTTTTTGTGCCTACCATCATTTCAGGCCTTCCAAATTTTCCAACACCCAACACATAGGATGATCGATCTGGAATTCATCTCTACCCCTTGGTTTCCTGCTCCACTAAACCATTCCTAGAGAAAATTAAAAGGAGATCCTTCATACCCATTCCAACCGAAGAGGGCCCCATAGGTTTTCCAAATCCCCCCAGCCCATTCAATATAATAGAAAAGATGCCCTACTGATTCTTGGTTGAAAGCCTGAAACACCAACACCTTGAGGCCATGTTCACACCCATTTTCTACAGGTTATCATCTGTAGGCAGGGCCTTGTTCCCCACATGCCACACCAGAAAATTTAATTTCGAGGGGATATATTTTAACCATAATAACTCCCACATGAATATACATTCCCAATGGTCCTCGTCACACGATTTAAATCCTTGATGGAGAAGGCACCCAACGAAGAGCCTGTGAAAAATAGCCGGTCAACCTCATCTTTAGCAACAATAGATCTGAAAAATTCAAGTTGACTGGCATAAAGAATGGTCTTTAAGAAACTTGGGGGAGTACTCGCCTCTTTAAAAGTTAAATCCGGGGTAGGACACCCCGAGAACCACAACCTAACCACCCCCCAGTCCTGCTTCAAAAAGTTGATGTTCCCCCTACCCACAATCTATCAGGTGTTATGATGAAGAATCTCCAGATATGGGAGGGTCAGGTTCCATATCCTCGATGATTGCTGTCTTTGAATATTCACATTTAGACCATATACATCCTGCATGATTCTTCCCATAAAGATCGACCTTCCATTTCCTCCCAATCTAACTTAGCATGGATCCCATTCATGGTACTAGATACACTTCTCATGTTTATACCCCCTTCAGATAGAGGCCTTGCTAGACGTTTCCCCGAAGCCCAATAATGCCTACCTTCCATCTGACCATCCAAAATTAATGACACCATAATACCTTCCAACTTGGAAATTACACTTTTTGGAACCTTTAAAGTAGAAAGAATATGCATAGTTATGGAGACAAGAACACTGTTGACAAGAGTGATACAACCTCCAAAAGAGAGAAATCTATTCTTCTAGTTATGAATACGCCCTGTAATTTTTCTTATAAGATTATCAATGTGATGAACCTTCAGAGAAGAAGGACTAATCAGAGATCCGAGGTATTCCAAGGGAAAATATCCCCATCGAATGCTCAAGCTGGCTCTCAGAATCCCCTCCCTCCTCAAAGGAATCCCCCTTGATGTAAATAAAAGACTTTTATCCTTGTTCACCAGCTGCCCACTCTACTTGCAATATTCCATTAAATTCTCATTGAGGCCCCTCACTGATCTTCTACTACCATTAATAAAAATAATGGTGTCATCCACGACCATCAAGTGGGAAATTCCCCTTGTGGCATACCTATTGTGATAAGGAAGAATTTTACCTGAGCTGAATCCCTTGTTGATGTAGTAGCTTAATGCATTTTGCACAAGAATGAAGAGAGTAGGGGATAAATGATCCCCTTGCCTGAGACCCTGGCAAGCCTTGAAGAAGCCAAAATTCTTGCACATGAAAGTGGTAGAAATCCATGTTGAGTAGGGTTTTATGTGTTTTTAGGTTTTTAAGGGTTTGTAAGGGTTTTTCATGGTTTTAGAGTTTTTTATGTTTTTAGGGTTTTTAGGGATTTTTAGGATTTTTTAGGATTTTATGGTTTTAGGGATTTTGAGGGGTTTTTGGGTTTTTATGGTTTTTAGTTTTTTAGGTTTTTTGGGGTTTTATGTTTTTCTATTTAGATTTTAAGTTTTTATTGGGATTTATGAAATATTTTAGAGATTATATTCGTTTTTATTATTATTATATGATTTATGGTTTTAGGTATTTTTATGTTTTTAGGGATTTTTTAGGTTTTTTATGGATTTTATTTTTTTTGGTTATTTAAGGGTTTCTTGAAATTTTTAGATTTTTTAACATTTTTAGGGGTTTAAATGGTTTTTTCAATTTTATTGGGTTTTTAGTGTTTTTCTATGTTTTACGGGTTTTTAAGGATTTGGGGTTCTATGGTTTTTAGGGGTTATAGCGTTTTAATAGTTTTTATATTTTATATGTATTTAGGGGTTTTATGTGTTTTTATGTTTTTAAGGTTTTATTATGGTTTTTTCTTGATTTTAGGGTTTTTTTAAGGATTTTGTAAGAATTATATGGTATTTATAATTTTTGTGATTTTGATGTTTTTTATGATTTTATGGTTTGTTATGTTCTTAGGGTTTTTTTTGTTTTTAGGGGATTTATGGATTTTTATAGTTAATTAAATTTTTATGGGGTTTAATTTTGTTTATAGATTTTAGTGTTTTTGTGGTTTTTGTGGTTTTTTTTTTTATGAGGTTTATGGTTTTTACATTTCTTAAAGGTTTTCTATGGTTTTTTGAATTTTTAGGTTTTTTATGTTTTTATGGTTTTCATAGGGGTTTTCTGGGTTTTTAGTGTTTTTTTTAAAGAAAATTTTATGTAATTTTTGGATTTTTATGGGTGTTTAGGAATTTTGAGGGTTTTAGGAGTTTTGGTGTATTATCTATTTTTCGGTTTTTTTAGGTTTTCTTTTAGTTTTTTAGTTTTTTAAGGGGTTTATAGTTTTTTAATGTTTTTAGGGATTTAGATGGTTTTTAGAGTTTTTAAAGGTTTTATGGTTTTTATGGGTTATTATGGTTTTTAATTATTTTTAGAGGTTTTGGGGGGTTAATGGGTTTTAGGGTTTTTTAGGGGTTTTAACATTTTTTAGTTTCTTATATAGGTTTAAAGTATTTTTATTTTTTAAAGGTTTTCTTTGGGGTGTTCAGGTTTTTTTACGTTTTTATAGAATTTTTGTGCAATTTAGGATTTTTATGGGTTTTAGTGATTTTTATGATTTTTATGTTTTTTAAGGGATTCATGTTTTTTATACTTATTTGGGTTTTTATGGTTTTTTTATATTTTAGGGTAATAATTTTTCTTAGAGTTTTTATGTGTTTTTATTGGTTTAAAGAATTTTTAGAGTTTTTAGTAGGTTTTTAGGGGTTTGTGGGTTTATTATTTTCAATGTTTTTACGGGTTTTTGGGTTTTTGGGTTCTAGAATTTTTTGGGGGTCTTATGTGTTTTTAGGTTTTTAATGTTTTCATAGAGTTTTATGGGTTTTTATGTTTGAGGTATTTTTAGAAATTTTTATAATTTTGTAGGTTTTTTAGGTTTTATAGGTATTTTGAGGGTTTTTAGGGTTTTTAGGGGTTTTTTGGATTTTTAGTGGTTTTTAGGGTTTTTAGTGTTTTTAGGTTTTTTAGGAGTTTTATGGGTATTTAGGTTTTTAATATTCTCCAAGGGTTTTATTAGGATCATGGAAAACATGTGTATTGATGGGTTGAAGGAGGACTTGATGAGGTGGGTGAAATGTGCCTGGTTTCACAAGGTCAATTGCGAAGAGTTGGTGTCCCAATGACATGGGAGTGGACCAAGATAATTAAGTAGGTGTTTAACGGTTCAATCATATAATTTCAAGCGGTTTCCCAATAACCTTTCTTGGGGATACATCTTGTCCTATATTTACATTAATTAAATCCAAAACATGCTTTTAAAGACCCATCCGATGGTGTGCTATGAATTTCAATCCCACCCATCCATGGAATATTCAAAGTCAAAAGTGGGGGGCTAGTTGTATTTAATTTCACAAAGGGTGTTATACTTGTCCCTTAAAGTCATGGGAGTGTTCCAATTTTGTTAAAATCATCAATAAGGATTTTTGACTTGTGGAAACTAGGTGTTAGACTTTTCTATCACTCTTTGGATATAAGTAGAAACATCATATTACCCTTTGAACATTATAAATGAAGGTAATGTTATTATGGTGTGATTTTATTAAAATATTTGTGTTCTTGCTTAAATATTGACTTATTAAAGTATTGGTCATTATTTTTTTGCATTTTGTTTAATGATTTATTAGAGGCAAGTTCTCTTTGGGTTCCACCATGACTGACTCAATCCTTTCTTCCTTATTTCCACCATTTATATCTATTCTCACTTATTTTCTTATGAAGATCCCAATGCTAAATAGATAAACATTGAACAAGGTTCCAAAGACCCTTCCTAGATGTTCTTTGATCATGTATCATTTTTTATTAGAGCTAAATTTCAAGAAATTGGGTTTATCATTTTTTATCATTTCTTCTATCTTTTTTCTCTTTGAATCGAATCGACATCAATTCTGGTTTGTTTTGTTCTTCACCTACAAACATCATTTATTTTACATTTCTTACATATAGTATATCAATTCTATATTTTAAAAAATCATATTTATTATCCATCTAAAATCATTTAAATCAATTCTATTAATCGTGAGATACAATATGTTCAAATTTTGTGATGAATTCTTCAATTTTAAAACTATGCATGTATAGCCCTTAGTTTTAGGTACTTTATCCTGAATTTATGTATTTTAGTTATATAAAATTATTGGTTTATGTTTTTGGGTATATTTTTAGTATCTTTGGAACGATTTGTTTGTAGTTTTATGTGTTTCATGGTTTGAGAATAGTTAGTAGAAACCTTCCAACACCTCCACGAAATCGTAAAACTGAAACAATGGACACTAGGGAGGTGCATGTTTAGCACATTGTTTTTCAAAACCATGTATATTTCTAGTAGAAATCATGAAAGGTTGTAAAGTTGGTTATAGTATGTTTTATCATGATTTTTCAAACCATGTGAGCCAACTATGTGAGGTGTGTTTGGAGGCAGTGGATCGTGCATAGTCAGCGCACAGTTTTCCTAACCGTGCACCCTGACCATGCACCATGGAAAATAGATCTGAAAATATTTAATTTAATATTATTTACCTTATAAACAACTAATTTTACCTAAACATACCATAACATGAATTAATCTTCCTCCCAAGGTAGTGGAGACAATTCCTTTCGATCTGAGAGGGATTCCTAGGTAAATCCAAGTGCATTAAAAACCCAGATTCATCAGTAAGTGCGCTTACTTGAACAATTTCCTTAAATTTATTCCCATTCCCTTTTTAGAATCATTGATCTAGTGCTTTATGGATATATCAATGTTTTTTATGTAAATATTCATATGATATGATTCTTTAATTTAATGGAATCATATCTATGTTGGAATCTTGAAAATTTAAGTTTGTTTGTTAAATTTGTTGTTTTGTTTTTCGTTTTTCCTAATTTTGAGAGGTAGATGGATTCTCTCCAAAATTATATTGAGTAAAAATTTAAAGATTGATTTTAAATTTATTTATTTTATTTATTTTTTATAATCAATGTATTATTTGATGTAATTCTAGTTTGAATTATGGTTTGGGAAATCATAGGAAATGGATGGATTTTTAGAAAACCAATATTTATAATTTTAAAATGGTGATTTTAAAATTACTATTGGTTGATGAAAGTAATGTTTTTTGAAATTATTCTAATTAAATGGTTTGATATGACTAAGGTATAACTATTGTGCATGAGTTTAATTGGATGGATAATATCCATGAAGTACCACCATTAAAGGGATGAAGTATGGACATTAAGTTCCACCATTAATGGAAACACTAAGCTTGTATGAGTGTTTGTGATAAGGATATGTGTTTAAATAGAAATTTTTTATTCCAAATCATAAATTTAAAAAAATTTAATAGT
The DNA here is from genome assembly GCA_963277665.1 of Viscum album. Taxonomy (NCBI): domain Eukaryota; kingdom Viridiplantae; phylum Streptophyta; class Magnoliopsida; order Santalales; family Viscaceae; genus Viscum; species Viscum album. Next base: position 229,820,421 of record OY728157.1, on the reverse strand, counting down.
TTTTTTGATGTTCCTTGAAAAATTATTGTTTTATTTTTTGATGTATTCCTGGAAAAAAATGGGTTTGAAGTCTTGTTTGATTGTTTTACTTAGAAATTATTTTTTGTTGGAAATAAACAACTTTAAATAGTTTTTGAACTCTTTCATATAAATGTGATAACATGTTTAATCCTAATGGAATGAGTTGTGAATTCATTGAGGAAATAATATCGAGTTTTATACACACCCCATGCTTGGGAACTATAATGAATTTTCAGATGTTATATTTTGATACACAATAAAAGGAAAGGTATCCATGTTCATTAGTGAATATTATAGATACCTTGGGTTGGGAATATGGATTTCGATCTTGGAAAAAATTGGGAGTTTGTGTTCAAGACTTTGGTGTCTTTTGGTTTTTTTAATATTTGGTTCCATTGGTTATGTCACATTAATTCCATTTGTACTTTGATATTTTTTTTGGCTTAGTCTTGCATTGGATTTAATTTTATTACTCATTCATTATTAGTAAGCTTGGTTGTTATGGTTATCATTATTTTGGTTAGTTTCTATTAAAAGAGGAAACTATCCCCCAACTATTTATGAGACCCTTGGCATTTATTGTCTACCTTTGGTGTCTTGTGTATGTCACCTCATACCTAGTAGTTCTCCCCTCACTTCTCGAGCCAATGAGGTGGGGTGGAATGTTACAAATGGCATCATCTTGTTCATTCATTTACTTTAAAATCATATTTTTCTATTTATTGGGATTGTATATAGGATATAGGATTTTCAAAACATTAAATTTAACGAATAAAAATACATATCTAATCTCATTATGATAAAATTCATGTTACCAAGGATATGGCTACCTGAGTGTTTTGAAACACTTATAGGAGTTTTCACTTCAATATTATGGGTCTAGCTAAGGAGAAGAGCATGAAATACATTGAAATAAACAACTACCCACTAAGAGTACATAATTCATTTTGAGTAATTATTTATTATTTGGTGAAAATGTCCTTATTTTTTAAAATAGTTGAAAATGGTTTGATTTTAAAAATCATGGTAGAATATTCAAAAACTATTTGAAGGTGGAACTTATTAATTTTTTGAAATAATTGTTGTGATATGTGCGTCCTAGTGAATTTTAAATTTATTATCCTTAAATTTATATATAGTGAGACTAAATGGAGTTTTATTTTGGTTATAGAGAATGGCACCAAGTAGGCATCATAGAAACTAATAAAAAGTGTATGTTGAGAATTTTTTTTCACCTAATCCATCGGGGAATGAAAAATTGGTTAAGATTATTGTCCATACATTTAAATCTGTGGGAAGAGAGAATAGAAACAATGAATTAAGGTAAGTGGGTCATTTAATTCAGTTCTAAAAGTATAATCAACCCATCTTTCAAGGAGGTTCAAAATCGGAAAAAGAAGAAGTGTGGATAAATAGGAGGAATCGAAACATTGATTTACTTACCAGCCCATTTGAGCCAAAGCTGAAGTTTCTAACATACATGATTGAATATCTTTCCCTCTAGTGGTGGGATTTTCTATTTCCGGATAAATTGGAAAAATTAATGACATGGGAAAATATTGAATAATTATTTAACAAAAAATTCTATACTCATACTTTTTTGGATTGTAAGAATAATACACATCTTCATTTTGAAGAAAGATAACCTCACAATGACAGAGTATACAACTAAATTTATGAATTTCATCGATTTTTTCACTTGAATGTTTTGAAATTATGTCATTTAAGGCATACATTTTTGAATCGGGGTTGAGATTTTAGATTCACTCAATTATTTTTATGCTTTTTATATCGGATTATATATAGATGGTCAATAGAGAAACAATGGAATAAAGGGATATGTCCTGAAATATGGTTAAAAGATGTATGTTAATACATATGTACAATATAATTCTTGGAATAAGAAGAAAAGGGACACCTATTTCCAAGGTGGTGGTATGACTCAGGATCTTGTAGAGGGATTATTTGATGTTCCTTCACACAAAAGGGTGTACCCGATTATTTCCAATGTGGTTCTCTTGATCAAATACCAATAGATTGTACAATACCACATATATTATGTCGCAATTGTAATAAATGAGACATCTACAACATTATTTTTGTAGTGCTCTATGGTAAGGTGATATTGAAACATCTCATGCTTCTCAGGCATTGTATGATTTGACAGGACAATTATATCAGAATTGATCTTTTCAGTAAAATCAAGAAATATATGGAGATTCTTGGAATAACATGACTCTTCAACTAGGTAAATATCAATAGGGTAATAAAGATAAAAGTGAAACGAGTAATCAATTGTATGGATATGAGAATGTGAACATGCATGAACAATCATGGCCTTCAAAAAACAGAGGTATGGATTTTTAATTCTACCCTTATACAGTATTTTTTTGATATGAGTATTTCACATTCATTTATTGCTTCTCATGTTTTTAATCTTCTAAGTATTCATGTTGAGATGATGACCTCTATTTTGAAACTTCAAACTCCTCTTGGAAAAAAATATGTCGATCATTTATTAGAAAAGAGTGTTATATAACTATAAATGGGGTTAAATTGATTTGGGTCTTCTCTATGCTTGAGTTATATTTCTATGACATAATCCTGGGTATATATTGGTTAACAATGTTCAAATATCACATTGACTTTTATACTCGAAGGGCTAGTTTTACAACTGATGATGGCATCAAGCATCCCTTAAAAAGAAATCAGAATATAATGGATAGTGGGGAAGGTTTCTTTGGACCATAATTTATAACTATCTCATACTATTTGGAATCATTTTCCTTGAAATCTATGGATAATATCTATAATAACAGTTTTCCAACTATCATTAAGAAGTTTCTTGTTTTTTTCCTGATAATTTCTCAGGGTTTCCACCAACACTAGAAGCATAGTTTATGATTGATCTCTTACCAGGGACCAGTACTTTAACACATATATCTTATTGGATGGAACCAACAAAATTAATGGAATATTAATTATAGTGTGTAGAGTTGGAAAGTAAAGGGTCCATTCATCCTAGTGAGACTCTATGGGAAGCACCGATTACTTTTTTCCAAAAAGATGAATGAAACTCTTAGACTTTTTGTGAATTATCTTTAGATTAATCAAGTTATGATAAATAATTGGTATCCTCTTCCACACATTGATGACCTTTTTAATCAATTGAGGGGATCCCGGGGGTTCTCTAAAATTTAATTAGGTTTAGGATATCACCAACTATGGGTTCATAAGAAGGGTATTATAAAGACAAGTTTTAGAATTAGATATGTCCATTATAAGAATTTGGTTATTCCTTTCGGTCTTATAAACACACTAATTGTCTTTATAGAAGTGATGAATCAGATATTTAAAAGGAATATTGATTATTTCGTGGTGGTATTTGAGGATGAAATAATGATATATTATAGGAAAAAGGATGATCATGAGAAACACTTTGCGATAAATTTGGGTATCTTAGGAGATCATCATCTATATGCCAAACCTTCAAAGTGTTATTTTTAGATACAAGAGGTATGTTTCCTTTACCATGTTCTCTATGATAAAATGTGTTTCTATGGATCGTATAAAGATTGAGACTTTGATCTCTTAGTGACCGCCAAATAATGTCTTTGAGATTTGCAGTTTTCTTGGCCAACATGTTATTACAGATGTTTTTTTATTGACTTATCATGACTATATTCACCAATTATATCCTTTACGAGGAAAAGTTTTCCATTATAATGGAATATTAAATGTAAAAAAAATCTTTTCAAGAGATTGAAGATTTTCTTACAATAGCACTGATATTGATATTTCCAAAATCCGGACAAGGCTAGGTGGTGTATTGTGACGCTTTGAGATTTGGGTTGGGGTGTGTTCTCATGCAGAGATATCATGTTGTTTCTTATGAATCATAGAAGTTATAATATCATGAGAATAACAAACTAACATAATATTTGGAATTATATACCACGGTCTATTCTTTGATGACCAAATATCATTAACTTTTTATTGATAAATTCTTAGTGTTTATAGATCATAAGAGCTTGAAAAACATTTTCTCATAATGTGATATGAATCTAAGCCAAATAAGTTGGATGTAGTATATTAAAATATTTGAATTTGACTTAATGTATACAAAAGGAAAGGGATTTTATTGGTGGATGCATTGAGCAGAACTTCGTATAGTTGGTTGAAAAAAGAGGCTTCATATCAATGGTCGATAATGTAGGTGATTTTCAACAAACACTTGGATTGTGAAGATTGAGGTAGTGTATATTTGTTCCTTTCTAGTTTATTTGTTTTCCTGATTTTGTAGAGAAGGTTAAAGAGGAACAGAAATCTGATTTTGAAAGTGTTTTAATGAGCTAAAAACTCATTAGGGGAGACCATTAAGGTATGGAAGTTTGACATAAGATCGATGTTATGATTTTGAGATTACATAGTCATACCTTTTTATTATCAAAAAAACTCTTTTATGCTTATCACTATTCGAGATGGGTCGTTTATCCTTCAATAAAAAAGATGTATAAGGAATTTAAAGAAAAATTTTGATGGGATGGGATGAAAATAAAGTTCACTGAGTTTGTTTTGATATGCCTCACTTATCCGCAGGTTAAGGCAGAGCACCAATGACCATCGGGTATGATGTAGTCTTTATCAATTCCCATTTAGAAATGGGAGAAGATATCTATGTATTTTGTAAAATTTCTTACAAGGATGGTTCATAAACACAATTCTAAATGGGTGATAGTGGATCATATCACAAATTAATCCCATTATATCCATATTCATTAATCTAATATGGTTGATGAATTTTCAAAAATCAATATCCAAAAAGTTTTAAAGTGGGGTAGTGTTCCAGTCTCGATTATATCTCATAGATACCCTAGTTTTTTGTCTTTTTTTTAAATATTTATAGAAAGACCTTGGGACTCAGTTTTCTATGAGGGTATCATCTTCAAATGGATGGAAAATATGAAAGGATGATAAAAACATTGAAGAACATGCATAGTGATTATGTAATGGATTTCGGTGTCTTATAGATGGAGCACATACCATTAGTGGACTAATTTTGTAATAATTATTTTCATACATATATACATATGGATCATTTTGAATCATTGTATGGGTGTTCTTGTTGTGATTTAATTTTTTTGGTGGAAATAGGTGAGACTTCACTTGTTGTACAAAGCCTTGTGCAAGAGATAATGTATAATATTAATATAATCAGAATGAGGATGGATATATTAAATATTCTTCATAAAACATATGCAAATCCTCATCGATTTCCATTTTCATTTGAGGTGGGTGATCATGTTTTCTTGAGAATCTCTATAAGTCCTAGGAATCATCATCTTTTGATGCAGGGAGTGTTATTGGATTGATACATAGTCCATTTTGAGATACATGATTCAGTGGGTGAAGTTGAGTATTGGTTAGCTTTTCTAGTAAGGTTCATTTTAGTTAATATTGTGTTTCATGGATCTAAATTGAATAGGTATCAATATAACCATGACCAACTGATCCTATGGGATCACATTGACCTAGATCTAGATGCTAAGGTGGTTTATGAGTCTGTATAGATATATATATGTAGGAGAATGTCTTTCTTGGGAAAAGCATCAATTTAGTATGGTTTTTATGGAACCATGGGTAGATTTTAGAGAAATATTGAAAGTGTGAAAAGGGAATGATAGAGTAATGGACAGAAATATTTAGGAAAAAATTTGGTTTTCAAATTCGGATAGAAATACCTATTGTAGGGAGAATTTATCACCTCATATTTCAGTTAGTTGGCCACTTCACTATATATATTAATTATATAAAATTATTGGGTTAAGATTTGACAGGTTCATATGAGATTTGGAATATTTTTTAGGCTTTTTTTGAGTTTAATTTTTTGAGAATTATTAGATGAAACCATGCATCACCTCAAGGAAATCATGAAATTGGAATAGTGTACATTAGGGAGGAATAGAGTTTGGCCAAAGGGTATGGATGCCCAGTAGAAACTGTGCAATGATGGATAGAGTGGTATAACATGGTTGTCACATAGTTTGTCTAATACTGGCATCCAACTGTGTGATGTGTGTTTTGAGGAAGTAGCTCATGCATGTTTATCACATGGTTTTTCAAACCATGTTCCCTAACCATGCACCATGGAAAATTATATCTAAAATTTAAGGATCTAGACAGATTAACCTCCTAAAACACATGTTTCCCACATTAATATTTCATAACATTAATTCCACTTCCTCCAACTGTTATAGAGACAATTAATTTTGATTTGGGAGAAATTACTATGTGAATCCAAGTGTTTTGGAGACCCAGATTGGCAAGTGCTCATTATCCGTTGTGTTCCTTAGATATCTTCTCCTTCCCTATATTTATTCATGGATCAAGTTCATTGGTGATAAATCCATGTTCTATAAAGTCAATATTGATGTGATATTATAGTTCTTATTGAATGTAATGGTATCTAAGTTCCAATCTTGAATATTTCAATTGATTTGTTAATGCTGTTGTATCGTTCATCGTTTTTGACTAATTTTGAGACATAAGTGGATTATCGATCAACTCCACTTGATTAGAAATTTATGGGTTGATTTCAAATTGGTTTAATTTCTTGATTTTTTTTAAAAATATTTTTGTGATTTTATGTAATTGTCATTTGAATTATGGATTTGTAAATCATTGTAATTGGATATCATTTTGGAAAAACTATTGTTTTTTATTTTAAAATAGTGATTTAAAAATATTGGTTATTTTAGGAAATAAATATATTTGTTGAAGTGATTTTATTTAAATGGGTTTATATTATTTGGGATTAACAGTTGGGCATGAGTTGAATGGGACAAATAAGGGTTGTGAAGTACCACCATCAAAGGGATGGATTTTAGAAATAAACTTCCACCATCAATGGTAACCCCAAGCTTGTGTGTGTGTTTATGTTAAGGATGTGTGTGGGAATTGAAATTTTTTTTTCAAATAATAAATTGAGAAATGGTAAAAAGATTTTTTGGTGTTCCTTGAAAATTTATTCTATTAGTTGATGATGGTTTCATTGAAAAAAATTGGTTTGAAGGCTTTTTTGATTATTTTCCTTGATAAAATGTTTTGGTTGGATATAAACTCCTTTTAAAAATTTTAATAAGTTTTATATTAATGCGATAAGGTGATAAATCCTAGGGACATGAGTTGGGAATTCATTAGGTAAATCCTAATGAGTTGTATACTCACCCCTAAATTGGGTATTATAGTGTGTTTGTAGATGTTATATATTGAGACAAAGGTAAGGAAAAGGTATCCCAATTCTTTAGTGAGTCTTCTTGATACCGTAAATTTAGAATGTGGGTTTGGATCTTGGAGCATCTTGGGAGTTATTGTTGGTGTCTTTTGTGTCTTTTGTTTCTTTTATCGTTTTTTTTTTCATTGGTTATGTCACATAGATTTTTCTATTACTATAATATTGTCTTTTGGATTAGACTTGTATTGGATTTAATTTTTGTACTCGTGCATCATTAATAATGTTTTTTGTTATGGTTATCATTATTTTGTCATTTTATCTTAAAATAGAACCCCCACCCATCTCAATTTATGAGCCCCTTGTCATTCATTTCAAAATTTTAGTGTCTTGGGGGTGTCACCAAAGGCCAAGTGCTCCCTTGTCACTTTTCAAGACAATGAAGAGGGGCGGGATATTATAGTCCAACTCTCACAATGATTCCATTATATGCCTCAAATTATCACTTATCCTATATTTACATATTGATAATTCATTCTTCTTCTACAATATTTATTCTAAAAAAGTGACCAATAAAATAATCATAAAACAATTGCAACATCTTGAGTCATATATCCATTCATCAATTCTCTTTATCTACTAGCTTTCACATCACACATTTTCCTCTTCAATCCATTTTGAAATTTATCATTTGATTATAGCTTGGGATTTCCACATTCCTATGATCCTTTAGATTTATTGTAATTGGGTAAGAATGTTATATGAATCAAGTTGAGTGGTAAAAGGAAAGAGTTTTACATTTTTTTAAAAATCCAAAAATGTGTGAAACACGAGTGATCATAATATTTTTGAGTGTAAACACATGAGGTAGTATGTGTGATCCATATTCATTTATCTTTAAGTTTTATTACAATATTAATTAATTTTGGAGGTGATTAACACCATGAAATGGGTATTAATTTTTTCATTAGGGATTTATAAGAACAATTACAAAGGTTGAATGGTAGTATGGATGAATTTTAATCCCCTTCCAATTACAAAGTACCACCAAGGAGGAGGGTCCTTAATGAAGTGTTGGAGTTTTCTTATTTTAATGAGTCGCTAATTTAGAGAAATAAAAAACCATGTATGAAAACCAATAATCATTGAGGAGTAAAGAAGATGATTAATTCATTCCACTATAAGAATGGTTCCAAAATAGACTTGGAATTGGAATGAAAGGTATGGCCTGTTTTTGGCTTCCAAAACAATTTATAGGAAAATAAGGTGAAGTTGGTGGCTATGTAATTTACCAAATATGCTAGTATTTAGTGGGACCAACTACAAGTGAGTCAATTAAAAAGTAGAGAAATACCCATCTGCAGATGGGAAGAGATGAAAGTAGTAATTCGTAACAAGTTTATTTCTAGGAACCATTATCACTATTTGTTCTTTAAGTTTCAAGGTTCGAAACAAGGATCTATGAGTGTTGAGGAGTATCATAAAGATATGAAGATCATTATGATTCATACCAATATTTATGAAGATAGAGAGGCCATCATGGAACATTTTGTGAACTACCTCAACCATGATATTTGAGACATAGTGGACATGAACCACTATATGGAATGGAGGATATTCTTTTCACAGATACTAATGTAGAGAGGAAATTTAAGAAAATATGGTTGTTCCCTATATATTATGGTAAAGTTTATAAATATTCTTTCAAGTTCAAGAATTTCAAACCATAATAACATGTAAGGGAACAAAAACGGATTCAAATGTGGTGACTAAACCAAAACCATTATTCCTAGAATCCAATGTTAAAATTAAGGGTATCTTTATTTCCAAGTCATGTGATATCAAATGTTTTAAATATAAATGATTAAGAGATTTTTTTCTCACAGTACCTAAATAAGAGGACCATGATTATTTTAGATGGTGGATATTTTCTTAGTATTATCTCAAGAAGAGATGAAATTACACCAATTGACGAGTATTCAGATGTGGAAGTGCAGAGCCTCATACAATGAGAAATTATTTTGGAAATGTGTGATTTATGTGCTCAAACTAATGGAGAACATGATCAAGATAAAAGGGAGCACATTTTTTATACTAGATTCCACATCAAAGATAAGGTATGTAGTTCTATCACTACTATGGGTAGTTGAAAAAATTTATAAAGTAGTTTTATGGTTGATAAATTGGGTTTAGATATGAACAATCTTCCTAGGGACTATATATTATAACAAAAAAATAATAATGGGAATGTTAAAGTCACAAATCAAGTGCTAGTTCCATTTTCTATTGGGAAGTATGAAGACAAGATGATATGTTATGTTATTCCCATGAATTCTAGTAATATCTTATTGGGAAGGCCTTGGAAGTTTGATACGAGGGTCACACATGATGGATACACCAACTGCTATTCTTTTGAGTATAATGGGAGGATTTTTATACTTACACCCTTGAAGTTTCTACGGGCTTATCAAGACCAAGTGATGATTGAGAGAGATTCTGGAAATTGAGAAAAAGTAAAGAGAGGAAAAAGTAGAGAGAATGGAAAAATAAATAGTGAAAAAATAGTGACGAGTCAAATCAAATGAAATGAGGGAAGTAAAAGAGTTGAAAAAAAATGAAAATAAGAGTGTTGAGGGAAAAGTGACTTTATTTTCTGAAAAAAGAGATATAAAGAGAGATTTATAGGGGAAAAATATCATGATTCTATAAAATGGATTATTTATTACCACTCACTATTTTAACTCATCAATACATTCATTTTTTGTGTCTTTAATATAAGAATATGGTGATCGATCAAGGAATTGTTTGAAATAAGCTACATTTTATCGAGGTTGTTTGGTATTGAAAATGATGCTAAAATGGTGGTTCTTAGAGAAACAAAAACTCAAAAATTCATCCTTGGGGAGATGGACCTTTACAATTCATAGATAAGATCAATGATAATGACTATAATATTGAGTTACATAACAGTTATGAAAATGTCAGTGTCACCTTTAAGGTATTGGATCATTCTCCCTTTGAATTTTTAGATTTAAGGATGAATCATTTGGAGGAGGTATGAGAAGATGAGGATCATGGAAAACATGGGTATTAAGGGATTATAAGAGGGATTGGTGAGTATGGTGGAATTCACATTATTGCATAAGACCCATTACAAGATGTTTGTGGCCTAATGAAAATAGATCAGACCAAGATAATGATGGGGTCCTTAAATGGGTTAATCATATAATTCTAAGGGGAGGACCAACACCCTTTCTTGGGGGAAGCATTGAGGCCTATATTTACATTAATTAAGACCCAAACATTATTTTAAAGATGCATACCATGCTGTGCTATGAATTTAAATCCCACCCCACTATAGGATATTCCAATTCAAAAGTGGTGGGATAGTTGTCATTGATTTCCAAAAGGGTGTTCTACTAGTCCCATAAATTCATGGTCATGTCCAAAAAATTCAAAAGCATAATTTCGGATTTTTTACTTTTGGAAATTAGTTTCTAGACATTCCTATAACTCTTTCATTATAAATAGGGTCCCCCTAATACTCTTTGGACATTTTTAAGGAATGTAACATTATTATGGTAATATTTTCTTGAAATAATTGTGTTCTTTATTAATTATTGACTTATCAAAGTATTGTTCATCCTTTGTGGCATCTTGTTTCTAGATTTCTTAGAGACAAGATCTCTTTGGGTTCTACCCTGACCAACTCACTCCTTTCTTCTTTATTTTTAAAATTTATATCCCTTTATAACTTTTTTTATGGAGATCTGTGAGATTAACATGAAAACATTGAATAATGTTCCAAGGAAACTTCCTAAGAGGTCTTGGATAGTGTATCTGAGTATTTCAAGGTATTTAGGGTTTTTATGTTTTTAGGTATTTTAGTTAATTTTTAGGATTTTTAGGGCTTTTATTATTTTTAGGGATTTTAAGAGGTTTTAGGGATTTTTTATTGATTTAATGGGTTTTTTATTTTTAGGGTTTTTTAATTTTCAGGATTCTTAAGGGTTTTTAGTGTTTTCAATTTTTTGTGTTTTAAAGGGTTTTTAGGGTTTTAGTGGGGTTTTAAGGTTTCTATGTGTTTTAGGGTTATTATGTTTTTAGAGGGTTTTATTTTTTATTTTTTTGGTATTTAGGGTTTTAAGTGTTTTTATATTTTTATGGTTTTCTTAGGGATTTTCATTGTTTTTAGGTTTTTTCATTTTTTAGGTATTTTTACGGATTTTTTTATGATTTTTATTGTTTTTAGTAATTTTGTGGGTTTTGAGGATTTTTTATGGTTTTATAGTTTTTATTACTAGGGGGAGGGGTTAGAATTTTTTTGAGTTTTTTTATGTTTTTTTATGTTTTTTAGAGTTTTTAATGTTTTTAGGGGTTTAATGGGTTTTAATAGTTTTTAGTAGTTTCTAATTTTTATGGGGTTTTAGGAATTTTTAAGGGTTTTTTGCATTTTTTTCTTTTTAGGGTTATTATGTTTTTTATATTTTTTAGCATTTTTATGTTTTTAGAGATTTTAAGTGTTTAAGTTTTTCTTTGGGATCTAAGGAGGTTTAGGATTTTTACATTTTTAGGGAATTTTTTGGATTTTTTTAATTATTATGAAATATTTTGTGTTTTTTTTTTGTTTTAAGGGTGTTTTTTAGTTTTTAACATTTTTGGGGGTTTAAATGTGTTTTAATGTTTTTTGTTGGTATTTAGTGTTTTATGGGGTTTTTGGTTTTTAAAAATGTTTATAGGTATTTTGGGTAACTTAGGGTTTTTATCATTTTTTTTGTTTTTAAGGGTTTTATATGTTTTTACGTTTTCATGGTTTTCTAAGGGGGGGGGGGTTTAAGGTTTTTAGGGTTTTTTTAATTATTGTAAGGATTTTTAGATATTTTTTAGAATTTTTATTGGTTTTTATGGATTTTTATTGCTAACATGGTTTTCAGTGTTTTTATGTGTTTTTAGTTTTTAATGGGTTTCTTAAGGTTTTTAGTCATTATACTATTTTTTACATTATTAGAGTCTTTTATGGTTTTTTAGTATTTTTGTGCTTTTTAGGGGATTTATATATTTGATGGTTTTTATGGGTTTTTTAGGTTTTAGTTTTTTTTTGAGTTTTTAAGGGTTTTAAGATGTTTTACATTTTTTAATGTTTCTATATGTTTAAAGTGTTTTTATAGTTTTAGTGGTTTTTATGGTTCTTATCTTTTTTTGAGGTTTTATAGTTTTTATGGGGTTTTATGGTTTTTAGGGTTTTAGTGGTTTTTAGGATTTTCTATGTATTTTTAGCATTTTTAGGTTTTTAGAGGTTTTAAGTGTTTTTTGTGTTTTAAGGTTTTATTAGAGGATTTCTGGGTTTTCTGGGTTTTTACGTTTTTTATAATTTTAAGGGATTTTTTTTTATTATTTTTAGGGATTTTTTGTGTTTTTATGGATTTTTAGGGTTTGTATGTTTTTTTGGGTTTTAGGGTATTTTTAGTTTTTAAGGGTTTTGAGATATTTTAGATTTTTTTAATGTTTTTTGTGGTTGAATAGTTTTAGTGATTAAGTATTTTTTTGGGGGGTTTTATGAGTTTTTAGGTTTTTTAAGTTATTTAGGGGTTATTATGGTTTTTAGGGGCTTTATGTTTATTGGGGATTTTTAGGGTTTTTAGTGCTTCTATAATTTTTATGGGTATTAAGTTTTTTATACTTTTGAGATTTTCTATTATGGTTCTTGGGTTTTTAAGGGTTTTTATGCTTTTTTGAATTTTTATGCATTTTTTGGTTTTTATGGTTTTTTGGGTTTTTAGGGATTTTGGAAGGTTTTAGGGTATTTTAGATGCTTTTAGGGTATTTTAGGATTTTTAGAGCTATTAGATTTTTTTTATTTTTTTAGGGGTTTTAAGTGTTTCTAGGTTTTTAAGGGTTCTTTTAGTATTTTTAGGGTTTTTTGGATTTTTTACTTTTTTAGGGATTTGTAGGGATATTTGTGTTTTTTTTTATTTTTTGTGATTTTGAGGGTTTAAATGGGTTTTTAGGGTTTTTTATCTTTTTTCTAGGTTTTTAGGGTTTTTTGAGTTTTTTAGGGGTTTAAAGGGTTTTTAGAGTCTTTTAACATTTTATGGGTGTAAATGGTTTTTATTGATTTTAGTAGTTTTTGGGTTTTTGGGTTTTTATGGGTTTTAAGGGGTTTTATTAGTTTTTATTTTTTTTAGGGTTTTTAGGATTTTTTTAGATTTTAGTGTTTTATCATGTTTAGGGGTTTTGAGTGTCTTTAGGTTTTCAATGATTTCTTAGGGATTTTTAGGTTTTAGTGTTTTTTACCTTTTTAAGGATTTTTTGGATTTTTGGATTTTTATGGTTTTTATGGATTTTAATGGTTTTTTGGGCTTTTGGTGTATTTAGGTATTTTTAATTTTTATGGTTTTATGAGTTTTTAGTATTTTTATGTTTTTAAAGAGTTTAGTTTTAGTAGGATTTATGATTTTTATGTTTTTATAAGTTTTTTATGTTTTTAAAGGGTTTTAGTGGTTTTATGGGTTTTATGGGTTTTTTGAATTTTTATCCTTTTTTAGGTTTTTAGTGGATTAAATTATTTTAGGATTTTAAGGTATTATTTTTTGTTTTTAGGGTTTTTAATGTTTTCTATGTTTTTTGGAATTTTTAGGGATTTTTACGATTATTAGGGTTTTATGGGTTTTTAGTGATTTGGATGGTTTTTAGGGTTTCAGGATTTTATTGGTTTTTTTTGGATTTTAGTGTTTTTTTGAGTTTTTTGGGGATTTAATGTTTTTTATAGTTTTTAACATTTTTAGGTATATTAATGGATTTTATAGTTTTTTAGTCTTTTTAGTGTATTTATGGGTTTTTTGGGATTTTAACGGTTTTGGGAGATTTTATGAATTTTAGGGTTTTTTTTTTGATTTTTAGGTTTTTTTGGGCGTTTAAGTGTTTTAAGGTTTTAAGGATTTATTAGGGGGTTTCAAGGTTTTTAGATTTTTTTATGCCTTTAGTGATTTTGAGGGCTTGTTTAGAATTTTTATGGTTTTTGGGTTTTTTTGGGATTTGGAGGGGTTTTATTGTTTTTATGGTTTTCAGCCATTTTTAGGGTTTTAAGGGTTTTAAGTGTTTATATATTTTTAAGGTTTTCTTTCAGTTTTTAAGAATTTAATGATTTTTAATTATTTGGTGGATTTTTTATGATTTTTCAGGACTTGAATGTTTTTTATGGAATTTACGTTTTTTTAGAGATTTTTTGAATTTTTATACTTTTAGTGGTTTTTTGGGTTTGAGGATTTTGTTGAGTTTGTATGGTTTTAAGGTTTTTTATAATTTGTTAACATTTTTATGGTTTAAATAATTTTTAGACTTTTTAGTTGTTGTTAGGGTTTAATGATTTTTTAGGGGTTTTATGGTTTTTAGAGATTTTTATGGGTATTAGTTGTTTTTAGTATTTTTATGGTTTTTATGAATATTATCATTTTTAGGATTATAGGGGTTTTATGTGTTTTTATATTTTTAATATTTTATTTGAGGTTTTCATGATTTTTATAGCTTTTACATTTTTTTTGGAATTTTTAGGGTCATTTTATGATTTTTTGGGTTTTTAGGGTTTTTATGGATTTTGAGGTGTTTTTAATGATTTATTTACATGTTTCAGAGTTTTAGGGTTTGTAACATTTTTTTGTTTTTAGGGATTTTAAGTGTTTCTAGCATTTTAAGGTTTTGTTATGGGTTTTAGGGTTTTTAGGGGGGTTTTACATATCAGTGTATTTTTAAGGATTTTTTATTATTTTTTATAGTGGGTTTTTAGCATTTTAAAGTTTTCTAGGGGATTTACAGGTTTTAGGGTATTTTAAGGTATTTTAGGGTTTTTTGGGGTTTTTAATGTTTTTTTTCTAGAGTGTTCAATTGTTTTAAAAAATTTAAGGTTTTAATTGGGATTTTCAGAAGTATTTAGAAGTTCTTAGGTTTATAGTGTTTTTAGGGATTTTTAGAATTTTTTTGTTTTTTTGGTTTTTAGGGATTTTGAGGGTTATAGGGTTTTTAGGGAATTCTCAAATTTTATGGGTTTTCTCAGTTTTTAGGGTTTTTAATGTTTTTTAGAGTTTTATGGGTTTTTTATGTTTTTAACTATTTTATGAGTTTAAAGGGTTTCTATAGTTTTTAATGGTTTTTAGATTTTTTATTGGTTTTTGGGTTTTAATGGTTTTAGAGGTTTTTATGGTTTTAAGGGATTTTTAAGGTTTTTAGGGTTTTGGTATTTTTTAGGTGTTTAGTGGTTTTAATCATTTTTAGGTTTTTACGTTTTTCTTAGGGGTTTTATGGTTTTTAAGGTTTTCATAGGGGTTTTCAAAATTTTAAAGGTTTTTTCATATTTTTAAAGATTATTTTAGTTTTTTGGATATTTTTGGATTTTAGGGGTTTTTGGGTTTTTGGGAGGGTTTATGGTTTTATGGGATTTTTTTAGTTTCTTTTATAGTTTTATGGGGTTTTTTAGTTTTTAATAGTTTTTAGAGGCTTAAATAGTTTTTATATTTTTAGTGGGTCTTCAGGTTTTAAGGGGTTTTAAAGGTTTTGAAGGGTTTTAAAGGGTTTTAAGGGTTTGTATAGTTTTAGGTTTTTTAGGTTTTTTAGGGATTTTTTATGTGTATTATTTTTTAGGTTTTAATTTTTTTTTGAGTTTTTAATATTTTCTAAGGTTTTTTTTTAGGTTTTTTAGGTTTTTTACATATCTAGGGATCTTTAGGGATTTTTTAGGGTCTTATGTTTTTTTTGGTTTTTTTGAGTTTTTTTCAGTTTTTAATGTTTTTATTATTTTCTAAAATTTTTGGGGTTTTAATGATTTTTACAGTTTTTATTGGTTTTTAAGAATTTTTTCGGGTTTTTAGTTTTAATGGGTTTATGGTTTTTAGGGTCTGTAGTGTTTCATTGGATTTTAACATTTTTTGGAGGTTTAAAGTGTTTTTTGGGTTTTAAGGTTTTATTAGGATTGTTAAGGGTTTTATGGGTTTTTATAATTTTAGGTATGTTGAGGGTGTTTTAATAATTTTTATGATTTTTAGGGTTATTAGGGATTTTAAGGGTTTTAAGGGTTTTATGTTTTTTAGTGTTTTTAGTTTTGGAGTGGTTTCATGTGTTTTTATGTTATTAATGTTTTCTTAAGGGGTTTTAGGGGTTTTAGGGGTTTTAGGTTTTTTTATGTTTTTATGTATATTTATGTAAATTTATTATTTTTATGGTTTTTAGGATTTTTGGGATTTTGAGTGTTTTAAAGGATTTTCGGGTTTTTATAGGGGTTTTAACATTTTTTAGGTTTTTAGGGATTTTAATTTTTTTGGTTTTAAATAATTTCATAGGTGTTTTAAAGGTTTTATATTTTTAGTAATTTTTTGTAATTTTTTGTTTTTTAGGGGTTTTAGGGATTTAGATATTTTTAGGGGTTTTAAGATTTTTATGGTTTTTTTGTTTTTGGTTTTATTTTATTTTATGTTCTTTATGGTTTTTTTTTGTGAATTAAGGTATTATATATATATATATATATTCAGCATTTTTTGGGTTTTATGGTTTTTATTGGGTTTTAAGGGTTTTCAAGTGTTTAGGGGTTTTATGGTTTTACTTGTTTTAGGGTTTCTTTGGGGTTTTATGGTTTTTTTCATTTTTTTTAGAGGTTTTAAGTATTTTTAGTTTTTAATGGTTTTCTTGGGGGGTTTCACGGTTTTTTATATTTTTAGTTTGTTAGGAATTTTAGGGGTTTTAGGGTTTTTAGTGATTTTTAGGGTTTTTAGGGTTTTTAGGGTTTTATGATTTTTTTTACGTCTTTTTGAGTTTTTTAGGTTTTTAAGATATTTTTATATTTTTTAACTTTTTTAAGGTTTAAAGGGGTTTTAGAGTTTTTTAGTGTTTTTACGATTTCAGGTTATTTTTGGGTTTTTAGGGGTTTTTATGGGTTTTTGGGTTTTTATGATTTTTAGGGTTATTAGGTTTTTATGGGTTTTAGTATTTTTAGAGATTTTATTTATTTTTGTTTTTTATTTTCTTATGTTTTTACAGGGTTTTTTGGGTTTTTATGTTTTTATAGATTTTTAGGGATTTTTTTATAATTTTATGGTTTTTTCAATTTATAGGGATTTTGAGTGTTCTTAATTTTTGGGGGTTTTTGGTTTTTTTTTATTTTTTTGGTTTTTTAGTTTCTTATGAGTTTTTATGGTTTTTATGGTTTTTAGATTTTTTTATCATTTTTTGTGTATTAATAGTTTTTTTTATTTTTTAGTCGATTTTAGGGTTTTTATATATTTTTAGGGGGTTTTAGGATTTTATAGGGTGTTATGGTCTTTAAAAGGTTTTAGAGATTATTATATTTTTATTTGTTTTATGTGTTTTTAGGTTTTTAAGGTTTTATTAGGTTTTATCCAGTTTTTAATTTTTTTATATTTATATATATTTTTAGATATTTTAATAATTTTTATGGTTTTCTGGGTATTTATGGGTTTTGAGGGGTTTCTTTGCATCTTTAGAATTTCTAGGGTTTTTTAGGGTTTGTAGCATTTTTTTGATTTTTAGTGATTTTAAGTGTTTTTAGTTTTTAAGGTTTTCTTAATGTGTTTAATGGGGTTTAGGGGGTTTTCTACCTTTCTACGTGTTTTTAGGTATTTTTAGAATTTTCTAGATTTTTGTGGATTTTTTATATTTCTAGGGGTTTTTCAGTTCATTATGGATTTTAGGGTTTTTATAGTTTTTAACATTTTTAGGGGTTAATTTTTTTTATATTTTTTAGTCTTTTTTATGTTATTATGTTTTTTATGTGTTTTTAACTATTTTGGGGGTTTTACGGTTTTTACATTTTTTAGGTTTTGTAGGGTTTTTAGGGTTTTAGGGTTTTTCTACAATTTAAGAATTTTTTGGATTTAAGGGGTTATTTTTGTTTTTATGTATTTTGAGGGTTTAATGGTTTTTAGCAATTTTTAGGTTTCTTATGGGTTTTAATTATTTATAGGTATTTAAGGTTTTCTTAGGGGTTTTTAGGAGTTTCAATTTTTTTCAAATTTTTAGAGATTTCTTATTGATTTTAAGGGATTTTATGGGTTTTTTGGGTTTTTTGTTATTTTGATGACTTTTAGGGTTTTATGGTTGTTATGATTTTTTTGGGGTTTATGGATATTTTAATTTTAAGGTTTTTAAGAATTTTTTAATAATTTTAATGTTTTTAAAGTATTTTTAATGTTTTAGTGGGTTTCTATGGTTTTTATTGGTTTCTAGGGTTTTTAAGGTTTTTAATGGTTTTATGGTTTTTAGGGTTTGTAGGGATTTTATGTTTTTTTAGGGTTTTTAGTGTTCAATAGGTTTTTTAGGTTTTTAATATTTATTAGATTTTTTAGGGGTTTTAAATTTTTTTAAAATTTTACAATTCTCTAAGGGTTTTAGGGTTTTGTTATGTATTTAGGGGGTTTTGGTTATTATTTATTCTTGGGGTTCTAGGGATTTTGGGGGCCTTTAGGGCTTTAAAGGGTTTTATGTTTTTTGGGGGTTTTAGGGGTTTTTTGTGTTTTTTAGAATTTTTAGGGTTTTCTAATTTTTTAGTGGTTTAAAGGGTTTTTTTATTTTTGAGTGGTTTTTTAGAATTATTATTGGGATTTATGGTTTTTTAAATTTTTAGGGGTTTTATAGTTTTTAGGGTTTTTAGTAATTTTTATGTTTTTTTGGGTTTTAATTTTTTATGGGGTTTTTTAGAATTTTATAATACTTTTAGGGTTTTCAGGGTTTTATGATTTTTTTGGGGTTTTAGGGCTTTTTGAGATTTTAGGGTTTTAAATATTTTTTAGATATTTTAACTTTTTAGGTGTTTAAATGTTTTTACAGATGGGGGGTATTTTTTATGGGTTTTTATAGTTTTTTTGGATTTTTAGGTATTTTAGGGTTTTAGGGGTTTTCAGGGTTTTTAACATTTTTTAGGTTTGTCAAGAGTTTAAAATGTGTTTGTTTTTGAAGGGTTTGTTAGTAGTTTTATGGTTTTGTAGGGTTTTTTACATGTTTATTGTTTTTAATCGGTTTTTTAGGATTTTCATGGATTTTTTGGGTTTTAGGGATATTGATAGTTTTAGTGTTTTTTAATTTTTTTAGTGTTTTAATGGTTTTTTAGGTTTTTAGGGATTTTTGATATTTTGTGGGTTTTCATGTTTTTTTAGAATTTTTTTTTTATTTTTTTAAAGGTGTTTTAGAGTTTTTAGTGGTTTTAAAGCCTTTTTATGGAATTAAAGGGGTTTTAAAGGGTATTAGGGGTTTTGTGGTTTTTATGGTTCTTTAGGGTTTGTAGCGTATTTCAGATTTTCAGTGGTTTAAGTATTTCTAGTTTTTAAGGTTTTCGTCGGGATTTTCAACGGTTTTAGGGTGATTTATATTTTTATAATTTTTAGGGGGTATTTTTATTTTCATGTGGTTTAGGGTTTTTATAAATTTTGAGGGGTTTTTTGGGTTTTTTGGTAGTTTTAGGGTTTTAGGGGTTCTTTCATTTTTAGGGTTTTTAGGGGTTTTCAGTGTATTTAGGTTTTTAAGGTTTTCTTTTTGGTTTTCAGGGTTTTTGGGGAATTTTACATTTTGAGGGATTTTTAGGGACATTTATGATTTTTATAGTTTTTAGGGTTTTTTAGGATTTTGAGGTTTTTTGTGTTTTTTTAGTTTCTGGTCATTTTTTGTGTTTTTAGGTTTCTTTTTTAGTTTTTAGAGTTTCTAAGGATTTTATAGTTTTAACGTATTTAGTGGTTAAAACAATTTTTAGATTTTTCTAGTAGGTTTAGGGGGTTTTATGGGGTTTTAAAGGATATTAGGTGTTTTTATGGTTTTTAATCCCTTTTAGCGTTTTTAGGGTCTCTTTTGGGTTTTTAGGGTTTTTAGAAATTTTATTTTTGATTTTTTTGGGTTTTTAGTGTTTTTAGATATCAATGTTTCTGTTAGGGGTTTTCAAAATTTTGAGTTTTTAAATTTTTTGGGAATTTAGTGATTTTTTATGATTTTTGTGGATTTTAGGATTTTTAGGTATTTTTTGGGTTTTTAGGGTTTTAGGTTTTTCTATGGTTTTGGATTATTATAGGTTTTATAGTGATTTTCTAGTGTTTTAATGTTTTTATGGTTTTCTTAGGGTTTTTTATGGCTTTTAAGGGATTTATGATTTTAGGGATTTTTATTGATTTGTCACGACCCGTCCCCTGAGGCCCGTGTCGTGACTACCCCAAGCCCGCCTTCTATAGGCCAGGGTCTGGAAACTAGCACCAAAGGTGTAATTCCCTAAAACTATGAAGGCATTTCCTTTATAACTAGTAAATGCACACAACAGAGCACACAGCTGGATTCTAACACTAGGTAAACTGTTTAGAAAAAGGGTGCTGAAAAGTAAAAGGGGCCGGAAATATAAGCTCAACTGTAAAGTAAAAGGAACTAGAAGTGAAAGTACAATTGAAGAAAGGAAAAACAGCTGTTGGTTCGTCCTCTGGGATTCCTACCTGAAGGGCAGGTACAAATTTCCTCCTCAGCACACCACGTCCATCAGTCTCCTCTGTGTAACGACTCGTCGTTAGGTCCACCTCTGGGTGTGATCTAGTCCCAGTACTCTCAGCCTTAGGCAATGATGTTCGTCGTCTGCATCCAACAAAACGAGGTGCGAGCATAGCCCGTGAAGGGGTGAATATAACGATGCTCAGTAGGGACCCCGAGACCCTCAAGGTCTCACAAAATCCAACAAAGATATACCAACAAGTATGAAATCAACAGATAACCCCACTAAGTTATATGCCCATATATATACCTATGTTATCAAATAATCCATCTCAATCATGAGGAAACCAAAAAAGTTACTGACTCACCTCAACTAGAATTTTTAATCAGATTATCCAAACCATGGCTGCTCGAGAACTCCTCCTCTGTCGAGTACATTGGGCCTTCCGCGACACCAAGGCGCTTGCCACTAACCTTGGACTGCTGAGGTACTCCTCCTGTCGAGTACAGTGGGTCTGCTTCATTTCCAAAGTGCTCCCCGTTGTGGGTTTGCCACCCGAACCAGGCGATCCTCTGTCGTAGGTCTGCCGCCACAACGAGGCACTCCCCACTGGGCCAGTCGAGTCGTTCTGAGTCAATCGGTCAGCAGTCATCAAGTCTCAGCCAGCTACTAGGTCTCTGCACTCTGTCTGATCCTCTCTGGAAAGATCTGCTCCACGAGATACTGGTCGATACTCTAACTGTCATGAAGTCCAACAAAGAAGTATCTCAAAGGTTCTCCACATCATAGAGATCTCAACGCAATAGAGGGCGTGTCAATCAGACGCCTGATCTGTGATTTATTATCCTTTTAGTCATGGGGGCCTGGTTGGATACGTGCGCGATCCAACATGAACATATATCAACTATACCCCAAACTCTAGTGGGGTTTACCCAAAGGGACCGTCATGCGCCAAGATTACCAATGTCGCGAATGGTTCATCAAACAGATGCCCAATGCCAAACATATGGCCAAAAGAAAGTAAAGATTCGTAGTGGGCCCAGGTCTGGTCTGACCCGGTCAGACACAGTCTGGGCTGACCCGCTTTGGGTCGACCCGACCTGACCCATTGGGTCTGTCCTGTCCAGTTAGGCTGGCCAGCCCGTTAGGTTCAGCTCGGCCCGCTGGACCCTGCCCAGCGGGCCGGAAGGGGTACCAGAGGGCCGTGAGAGCACGAACCGGTCGCGAGGTCACAGAACGGCCATGGGTCAGCGTGACGGTGGTTTGGCCCAGAGGGCTCAGCGTGGGCAGCTCATCCTGGAGGGCACCACGAGGGCGCGACTCAGCCCGGAGGGCACCACGAGGGGTCGGCTCGGAGCGGCACGGCACGGGGCCGGGGTGGCGCGGTCAGGGCCGGGAGGCCGGCGTGACCGGGGCGCCGTGGGGAGCGCGGATGACAAAGTCAGAGGCACACGAAGTCCGTCGGGCCGGTCTGTCTAGCAACAGCGCGAGGCGCGCGGGGTGAATGTGGTGGGCAGACGGCAGAGCCGCGGGGCGCGAGGAGGCCGGCTCGGCTGGGGATCAGGAGGGGTGGGACAGGGAAGGGTGGCGCGGCCGGCGAAGGCGGCGTGGCCAGGGAGGGCGACACGACAGGTGAGGGTGGCGCGGGTCGCGGAGGCCACGGGTAGCACGGACGTTGACTTCATCACCTTCATCACCTTTGACGTCACTTTCCTACATTTCAAAGAACACCACAAAGGAGATCATGAGAGGGGTCATACCATGTTGGTTTGCTCCACCCCCTCCCCATTTAAGGTGATAGAAATTGTCTCACATGAATGAAGGAAATAACGGGCATGGGAGATATATTAAAAACATCAATTCCGAAAAACCCTCATCAACAAAATATTCCCAACCCACATGGAAAAACATCCGCGGATCAACTTGATAATAAGTTGTTCCGCGTTCATTGTTTTGAAAGAAAAGTAACAAGGGAATAATATAATACTTAAATTAAATTAATCCCATACCTTGTTCGTTGTTCCTCGACGGAGTCATGGGGAAGATGACAAATTTTCTGTCATTCATCACGTCTGCCACACACATCCAATTTCGAGCTCATGTGTCATTTCATTGAAGAAGATGAGGAGGGAAGGTCTATCATCGAAGATGTCCCACATTGGTTTCCTCCACAAGTTGCTTCTGAGGAAGAAGTCGAAGATGCTCCTCTCCGGTGTTCTTCATTTGTGGAGCGTTCTTCGTTGGGAGCCTTCTCCCAATATTTCTCCCAAGTTCCTCCTTTTTGAAAACTCCACCTAGAATGAAATGGTAGCCAAAATGATAGTTTATGATCTATTATGTTCATTAGCGTAAATTACAATTGGTTAATTAATTAAGTTGACTCCACTTAATTAATTCACGAGGTTGGCATAATTAAAACTGTTGAGGTGTTGGAGAGGCTCCCCCTACATTAATTAGGGAGTTGAGTATTTCTCCCAAATTAAATGGGGGGTTTAGTCCTGAGTGGTCCCCACACCATAAAATCTCATGGGAGGTTAGGTTTCGGTGGGCCCCACCTCTATAACCTCTCATGGGAGGGTATGGTATGGTGGTCCCCACCTCCAACTTCCACATCGGAGGTTACAATAGATAAAATAAAATAAATCATGCATTTAGTTTATTTTATTATTTCCACAAAAAACCCAAAAACTAACTTTCACCCTCGACCAACTACCGTCGAGGTGAAAGCCTTTTTAATTGAATTTCAGCGCTGCAAGTTCAACGGTTCCCTCATATTTCAATTCCGAGCACCAGCTCAAAAGTTACAAAACTCCGCTCGCGCGTTTACCGAATGTACCAAAAAAAAATTTGGAAAATTATTATCAGACACCCTCAACCCGCACTGGTTGAGGTTAGGATCTCCCTATTTAAAACACACCACAACGAACCGAACAGTACTATCGGATGTTCAATCCGAGTTACCGTTTAGAAGTTATAAATTTTACAATAAAATAATTGTCACTTAATTATATTATTTGCGGCCAAAAACTAACGTTCTCTGGGGGACCTTGCCGGCCAAAGTTAGTATCATCTTACTGAAATAATACTTTCACGAGATTATTGGTGGTCTAAGATTTTTAATCTTAGTTACCGTTTTTGAGTTATAAGCATTTGAGAAATTAAAAAATTTGTTAAATTATTTTATTTACGATTATGCCATTTTTGGGTTTTCTCCCAGGAGGCCCACGTCGACTAATATTAAGTCGCACTGGGGGTAAACCCGCTATCCAGAGTGCAACGGTGCCCTCAGATTTCTGATCCGAGTAATTGTTTAAGATTTCTTCCATTTTTTCAGAAAAACTTCTTACGTGCATTAACTTAAGCATAAAAAAACTTCGACAGATCATTCCGGGCACTCCAGGCCTCGGAATCGCACATTGTAAGATTTCCCAGACTCATAGATTTACCAATTATTTTAAAAAAATAATTACATGGAAATTTTGTGTCTTTACATTTTCCCCACCTCAGAAATCACGTCCCCGTAAGCCACAACTCAAACTAAAGGAACAAGTGGGGGTACTGAGCATGCATCTGAGCCTCCCGCTCCCATGTGCTCTCCAGGAGGTTCTCGTGTAGCCAGTGAACGTGCACCAGATGTATCGACCATCCATGAAGGACCCGCTTTTATTGATCCTCAATCCCTACTATAACCTCCATAAAAGTCTCCCCATCATCGACGTCCAACTCTCTGTGGTTAATGACGTGAGAAGGGTCGTGCACGTATCTCATCACCTGGGATACATGGAAGACGTCGTGCACCCGGTGCAACTGAGGTAGAAGAGAAAAGTGGTAAGCCTCCTCTCCACTCTTCTTAGGACCTTAAAAGGTCTGATGAATCTCATAGATAACATGCCACCTCGGCCAAATCTCCAGAGACCTCATTGTGGTGAGACCCGTAGGAAGATATGATCGCCATCCTCAAACTCTAGAGGTCTCTGTCTCCTGTCGGCATATGAATTCGGCCTGCTCTGTGAAGTCTTTATCCACTCATGGATGATTTTCACTTTCTCTATAGTATCTCGTACCATCTCTTGTCCCACGAGTGTCGACTCCCCTAGGTCAGTCCAGCACAAAGGTGATCTGCAAGGTCGCCCGTACAATGCCTCAAAAGGTGCCATCCCTATGGTGGAGTGATAACTGTTGTTTTCTGCAAAATACACCAAAGGTAAGTGATCCTTCTAGCTACGACCTAAGTCAACGATACAAGCACACAACATGTCCTCGAGGGACTAAATGGTCTACTCAGTTTGACCATCCATATGAGGATGGAAGGTGGAGCTCAAACGAAGCTACGTCCCAAAAGCCTACTAAAACCCCTTCCATAGCTAGGAGTTAAATCGTGCATCGCGATTGGAGACAATCATCGTGGGTAATCCATGTATTTGCATAATCATCTGCACAAAGAGGCATCCCAAACTCTCTACTGAACCCTACTCTCTAATCGGTAGGAAGTGGGACGACATGGTGAGTCGGTCGATGATCACCCAAATTGAGTCATGACTAATGGATGCACGTGGAAGTCATGTCACGAAGTCCATGGATATCACATCCCACTTCCACTCTGGAACCTCTAAAGGCTGAACTAAGATTGCTGGTACCTGATGCTCCACCTTCACTTGCTGACAAGTGAGGCATTGAGAGACAAACTCTATTACTGCCTTCTTCATTCCCAGCCACCAGTGCTATTTTCGTAGGTCTTGGTACATCTTTTCCAATCCTAGATGTAAGACGAGAGGGGATGTGTGTAACTCCCTCAACACTTCCTCATGAAGTGGCGTTGGTACCATTGTATGTCCCCTGAAGAGAATGACATGCTCCCCACCTTTATAAAATCCATCAGCTGCATGTCCTGTGGATATCTGAGCACATCGTGTCTCGTTGTTAGCGTCTTCGTGTTGCGCCTCCCTGACTCGCTGAAGGAGTGGGGGAGTGACTATAAGAGACTGAATAAAATCCGCTCCTTCTCAATCAATAAAGGATATCTACAAAGCGACTAGATACTATGTCATCTCACTCAGCAGATATAGGCCATACCTCCTGCTTAGTGTGTCTACTACCATGTTACCCTTCCCAAAAGTATAGACTATCTCAAAGTCAACATCTTCTACCACAAGGGTGATGTTGGCCGACTCACAATTGATTAGTTTCACCCTCCTATGCATGTGTTTATCATGTGCTTCCTGGGTTTCCTTTTTCTCTGACCAAGGAAAACCTCATCCCAACATTGTAGATAAACCACAACCTCTTTTCCAAATACAGTCAATCTGAGTGTGAACTATGGATGTCAAGTCCAAACCCAAACTAAAGTCATAAGGCCTTGAAGCTACCGCCAAGAGGTTCCAACCGAAACTCTCACCTCAATGGCCAGATCACACCATTGGCGTAAGTGTGATTATCGAGTCTCCTCCCAAAGGTATCTCCATACGTGAGGGTCAAGTCAACAGTCTAACCGAAAGCTCTAGGTCATGGAAAATATTCATGGAAGGAAGGAATTATTGTTACCTATGTATATTAATATTTCGGCTAGTATTAGACATATATCGTACCTCAAATCATTCCTAGAGCCCTTGGGTCGCATTCCTTGATTGCATGCAACTACTTCCTTCCCATGTCCTCTAGCTCCCTAAGCCTGGCGGGGTCCACAAAAAAAGAATGTGGTTGTATCATGTCGAAAGGTACACAACCTCATGCTTATCTCCTAGATCTGCTTCCATGACTAATGCCTTGAAGACTCATCTGTCCCTAACACTTCTTCTTCCCAAAACATTTTACATGCCCAAGTCCCTGAGACTAGATCTAGTTTCCTGCTTTCCCACTACTAACATTCACTGGCTGTATCTGCTCATCCAAGGAACATTCAACCAAAAAGTACTCTCTAGCACCCTAATATAAGTAGGAATTCATAGAGGAATTATGCTAGCTCAGATTTCCTTTAAACACACCTCTCTTGGTAGTTCGAGACCTGAAGCACTGATCGTATCGTATTCATCGAGTACTAGGAAATATCGGTACACCTCGATGAATACTCTACTACCGACATGTTGTCCTGCCAAAGCCATAGAAGTTATAGAGAACTCTCAGGCACCTCATCGAGCCAGTCCTCATCCGCCCGTGAGTCGGGCTCACCTCATAACCTGAGGGGTATCTGATGCTGAAACACGTGCAAGGCACTAAGCCTACATGTGTCCTCTACCGGAACCGTCGGTTGTAACTGCTGACCAAAAAGTAGTGATATAGTCGGAACACTACTTGAAGGTACTATCTCGGGCAATGATCCATGTACAGAATCCTCATCACAATGCGGACCATCCTCATGATCACTCACTAAAAAAGACTACTAGCTAATATCACTGAAGCCCTGATCTCCCACCTGAGTCCCTGTTCGAAGGTCTAGGACCTAAAGAATGGTTCCCACACCATATCGGTGGAGTAACGTGAGTGGTCTGTGAACCTCGCTGAGTAATTATCTATAGTCATGATGCCCTGGTGTAGATGAAGTATCTCCTGAATGCGTTCTGATTGGAGAGTCATTGGGACAAACTCTGCCTAAAATAGGCTCTAGAAGTCTGCCCAAAGTAGCATTATCTCGTCATGAACCTGGAGCATCAAGATCCACCATCTACCAACTACTACCTGTAGAAGTATAGAATCAAGAATCACCATGAGGTCTGTTGGTGTCCCTACGAGTCGAAATACTCTTACCACAACCTCTAGCCAATCCTCAGCTGCCTGTGGGTCCATCTCTCCCCTAAACCTAGGTGGCCTCTGGCACTGGAACTCATTCAACGCACTCAAGAGGCGTGCACCGTCTGCTACTGGGGCTGGTGGCATCGGTGGCCCAACGAGGAGAGGTACCACTGGTGCCTTCACTGGAAAAGGGCCCTGCACCGAGGCCTCATCGCTCAGTGGGATATCTGAGCGTACAAATCTCGGAACTCTAACCGGCTGTCTGTGGGGAGGAATCCTGAAAGACAAAGATGTGACACGGTCAAAAGACTTTACCTGGTGATCTGACCTAGTTGAGATTACTTAAAGAAAAAAAATTTAAAACACACACGCAATCAGTTTTTTCATGCACAGAGTCAGAAATTAGAAGTCAGGGTCCTGGTGTTTGGATACGTTGGTCGCCGCACCAACACTGGAATCCTGGAACTGAAAACCACACTCACTAAACTTAACACTATTTCTTCATTGAAAAGATTAGAGTCCTAAGTTATTCGGTAGAACTGACTCCTCTGATACCAATTTGTTACAACCCGTCCCTTGGGGCCCGTGCTGTGACTACCCCAAACCCTCCTTCTATAGGCCAGGGGATGGTGGCTAGCACCAAAAGAATAATTCTCTAGTACTGGGAAGGCATTGCCTTTATAACCTGTAAACGCACATAACAGATCATACAACTGGATACAAACACTAGGTAAACTGTATAGCAAAAGAGTTCTAAAAAGTAAAAGGGGATAGAAATACAAGTTAATCTGTAAAGTACAAGGAAATGGAAGTGAAAGTACAACTGAAGAATGGGAAAATAGTTGTTGGGTCGTCCTCTAGGATTCATACCTCAAGGTTAGGTACATATAGCCTCCTCAGCAAACCACGTCTATCAATCTCCTCTGTGTACCGACTTGTCATAAGGTACGCCTCCGAGTGTCGTCCAGTCTTGGTACTCTCAGCCTCAGTCAGCATTTTCCATTGCCTGCATCCAACACAACGAGGTGTGGGCATAGCCCGTGCAAGGGTGAGTATAAGGATACTCAGTAGGGACCCCGAGGGCACTGTGTGGGAGGCTCGGATCAGAGGGCACCGTGAGGGTGCAGATCGGACCAAATGGCTCTCCAAGGGGTCGGCTCGGAGCCACTCTGCCCGGGGCCGAGAGGCCAGCTCGGTCGGGGCACCGCGGGGAATGCAGATGGCAGAGCCGAGGGGCGCGTGAGGCGTGTGGAGGCCAGCGGGCCAGTTCGGCCAGCGGCGGCGTGGGGCACGTGGGGAACACGGGGTGCACGGGTGGCGTGAACGGTGGAGCCACGGGGCACACGGGGCGCGTGGAGTCTAGCTTGGCTGGGGCTCAGGAGGGGCACGACCAGTGAGGGCGGCTCAACCACAGAGGGTGGCACGGCCAGTGAGGGCAGCGCAGGTCATGGAGGCCACGGGTAGCGCGGCCGTTTCCTTCATCGCCTTCGTCACATTTGATGTTGCTTTTCTCTATTTTGAAGAACACCACAAAGGCGATCAGTGGAGGGGTCGGACCACGTTGGTTTGGTCCAAAACCTCTGCATTTAGGGTGATATAAATTGTCACACAAGAATCAAGTAAAGAATGAGAATGAGAGATTTCTTAAAAACATTAATTCCCAAAAACCCTCATCAACAAAATATTACCATCCTACAAGGAAAAACATCCATGGATCAACTTGATAATAATTTGGTCCACATAATTTGTTTTGGAAGAAAATTAACAAGGGAATAATATCATACATAAATAAAATTAAACCCCTACCTTGTTCATTGTTCGTCGACAGAGTCACGAGGAAGAAGATAGAGTTGTCTTCATTCATCACGTCCACCACACACCTCCAATCCCGAGCTCGTGCGTCGGTTCTTTGACAACAATGAGAAGGGAAGGTCGATCGTCGAAGACATCCCACATTGGTTGCCTCCACAAGGAGCTTTCGAGGAATAATTCTAAGATGCTCCTCACCGGCATTCTTCATGGGTGGAGCGTTCTTCGTTGGGAGCCTTCTCCCAATATTTCTCCCACGTTCTTCATTTCCCCAAACTCCATCCAAAATAAATGGTAGCCAAAATAATATTTTATGATCTATTATGTCCATTGGTGTAAATTAAAATTGGTTGAATTAATTATGTTGGCTCCACTTAATTAATTAACGAGGTTGGCATAATTAAAATTGTGGTGGTGTTGAAGAGGCTCCCCTACATTAATAAGGGAGTTGAGGGTGTCTCCCAAATTAAATAGGGGGTTTAGTCTCTGGTGGTCCCCACACCATAACCTCTCGTGGGAGGTTAGGTTAGGGTGGGCCCCACCACCATAACCTCTCAAGGGAGGTTAAGGTGTGGTGGTCCCCCACCTCCAACATCCACATGGGTGGTTATAATAGATAAAATAAAATAAAACATGTGTTTATTTTATTTTGTTATTTCCACAAAAAACCCAAAAACTAACTTTCACCCTCGACCAACTGCCATCGTGGTGAATGTCTTCTTAAGAGAATATTGGCACTACAAGTTCAACGGTTCCATTAGATTGTAATTCCGAGCACCGGTTCAAAAGTTAAAAAACACCACTCACGCGTTTACTGAACGCACCCAAAAAAAAGTTTGGAAAATTATTACCAGACACCCTCAACCCGCTCCAGTCAAGGTTAGGCTCTACCTAGGTGAAACATGCCCCAACAAACCCAACGATACTCTCATATTTTTAATCCGAGTTACCGTTTAGAGGATATGACTTTTACAATAAAATAATTGTCACTTAATTATTTTATTTAAGGCCATAAACTAACTTTCTCTGGTAGCCCGCGCCGGCCAAAGTTAGTATCTTCATAAAGAAAGAATACCCTCACAAGTTCATCGGTGGTATCATATTTTTAATCTGAGTTACCATTTTTGAGTTATAATCATTTGAAAAATAAAATAATTTATTTAATTATTTTATTTATGATTATGCCATTTTTGGGTTTTCTCAAAGGAGGCCCACACCGACTAATATTAAGTCGCTCCTAGGATAAACCCACCATCCTGAATGCAATGGTGACCTCAGATTTTTTATCCAAGTAACCGTTTAAGTGTTATTCCATTTTTTCAGGAAAACTACTTATGCGCGTTAACTTAAGCTTAACAAAACTTCGATGGATCATTTCGGGCACTTTGGACCTCAGAATCGCGCACCCTCAGATTTAGTAGACTCATAAAATTCACATTTATTTGAAAAAAAAATTAAATGGAAATTCCGAGACTTTACATGAATTTTTAGATTTTTATGTTTTTAGGGCCTTTAGGAATTTTGGGGGGTTTATGCTATTTAGGTTTTATGGTTTTTTTGGGTTTTTAGGGGATTCTTTGAGTTTAAAATTTATTTAAACGTTTGTAGGAATTCTTTAATTTTTAGGGTTTTAATTGGTTTTTAGATTTTTTTTGGTTTTAGGGATTATATGGTTTTTAGGGTTTTTTATGGTTTTTAGGTGTTTTTATGGTATTTTTTATTTTTAGTATTTTTAAGGGTTTGAGGGATTTTATCATATTTTAGGTTTTCACAGGTTTTAAGTGTTTTTAGATTTTATGATTTTTCTTATGGGTTTTAACTGGTTTTAGGATTTTATACGTTTTAGGGGTTTTTAGGGATTTTTTATGATTTTTATGGTTTTTAGGGGTTTTATGGATTTTGAAGAATTTTAGAGGTTTTAGGGATTTTATGTTTTTTTGAATTTTTAAGGTTTTTTGATGTTTTTTTGTTTTATGGCTTTTAAATGTTTTTTAACATTTTTTGGGGATTAAATGGTTTTTACGGTTTCTAATAGTTTTTGGGTTTTAGGGTGTTTAAAGTTTTTAATGTTTTTAGGGGTCTACGACTTTTAGGGTTTTTAGTTTTTTTATGTTTTTTAGTATTTTTAGGGTTTTAGGTGTTTTTTTATTTTTAAGGATTTATTAGGGACATTCATGGTTTTAGGGTTTTTTACATTTTAGGTATTCAAGGTATTTTTAGTAATTTTATTGTTTTTAGAGGTTTTATGGATTTTGAGGTGTTTATGATTTTTTAGGGTTTTTATTTTTTTAGGTCTTTAGGTGTTTAATATGTTCATAATTGTATTAACATCTCTAGGGGTTTAAAGGGTTTTTAGAGTTTTTAGTGGGTTTTAGAGTGTTTATGGATTTTTGGGTTTTAATGGTTTTTAGGGTTATTAGGTTTATTAGAGTTCATATCATTTTCTATGGTTTTAAAGGGATTTATGTATATTTAGATTTTATTAGAGTTTTTAGGGTTTTAAGGGTTTTTTACTGTTTTTGGGATTTTAGGACTTTTTTAGGATTTTTATGGTCTTTTAGGTTTTTAGCGATTTTGATGATTTTTAAGTTTTATTTTTATTATTATTATTATTTTGGGTATTAGGGTTTTTTTTGAGTTGTTTTATTTTTTGAAGTTTATTTTTTGATTTTCTTGACGTTTTAAGGGTATAATAGTTATTAGAGTTTTTAGTGGGTTTTAGGGGCTTATGTTTTTTAGTGTTTCTGAGGGTTTTATGTAGGTTCTTCAGTTTTTAGGGTATTCTAGGGTTTTATAATTTTTTTGTATTTTAGGGGTTTTAATAATTTTTAGGTTTTTAATGTTTCCATAGGGCTCTTGGGGATTTTAGGGGTTTTTAAAATTTATTAATTTTGAGAGAATTTTTTTTGCATTTTATGGTTTTTATGGGTTTTAGGGATTCTAATATTTTTTAGGGTTTTTTTATTTTTGTGGTTTTTAGGGTTTTTTTGAGTTTTTAGGGTTATTGGGGTTTTTTTCTGTTTAAACATTTTATGGGATTTAGAAATTTTTTAGATTTTTTAGTGGGTTTTTATGGGTTTTTATGGTTTTAGGGGGATTTAGTGTTTTTTGGGTTTTTAGGGATTGGAGTGTTTTTATGGTTTTAATGGGTTTTAAGTGTTTTTAGGTTTTTAAATATTTCAAAGTGGTTTTCTAGGTTTTTAATTTTAAGGGAATTTTTTGCAATTTTAATTTTTTTATGGATTTTTAAGGCAGAAGAGGATCAGGACTAGGAAAGCCTATCCCCCAAAAATATAAATAGAAACAGGAGTACAAGACCAGGGGAGGTTCGGGGAAATCGACCCATACAGAAAAACAATCCCAAAAATGTAAAAAAAATAGAGAAAACAAAGGAACAGAAAAAGATACAGCAGACCGAACAACCTATCACCGCATCACACATCCTCCCATCCATAGGGATCCCCATCTGCACCATACCCGGAGGAGGCATCTGAGTCCAATGTCTCCCATTCGGATGACTCATACTACTTGAGGAAGTCAGTACAATACCTCCTGAGTCGCTTCTTCTCTAGCTTCCTATCCGCTCGATCCTTGGCAAGAGCATCCTCCGTAGCTTTGGAAGCCTTCTAGGAGGCCCTTGTTGCCATTGGTTTTAGAAGGGATTAATAGTCTCTCCTTTCCCTCCTCTTGGCAGGGGAAGCACTTCCCCTCTTCCTGTTGTGAAGGACATCATCAGCACTCACCACCTTGGGGCTCCCCTCCTGCCTGGAATCAACAGCCGCGGGCTCAGACCATCCTCTTGGATTTGAGTCAGGATGAACTGAGCCATCCATCAAGGTCCTCCTCCTCCAATTCTTGGATGTGTTCGCATCAATGAAGTCATTATGGTCCCCAAAGACAAAATCATATTTAACATCATCATCAATGTTATCACAGTCAAACATAACCTTCAGTTTGGGATGCTGTATAATCTCACGTCGGTGTTTCTCAAGGGGGATTTCAGAACTGTCCAACACAATCATATCAGCAAGTTCAACATAGGGAGGTAGCTTTCTAAAGACCACAAGCTCTATTCTCGAACTCTGTTCCACCACAGACTGCTCAACAATAGAAGTGGATGCATCACGCAGCTCTTGTTCTAGAAAATGAAGAGATGGGGTGGCCTTGGCACCAACTAAATCATTACCCGAGGTATTTAAGGTCGTCTCTTCTAAGTGGATGTCAGAGACATGCCACTCTTCATCAGCCTGAGCATCAGCCAG
The DNA here is from genome assembly GCA_963277665.1 of Viscum album. Classification (NCBI taxonomy): domain Eukaryota; kingdom Viridiplantae; phylum Streptophyta; class Magnoliopsida; order Santalales; family Viscaceae; genus Viscum; species Viscum album. The sequence goes on along the minus strand of OY728157.1, from coordinate 229,786,913 downwards.
TGACTCTGAAAACTCCCCCTTCTCTGGATGATGAACTGCAAATGGATTCAAAGTGAGAACTGGGTCATTTTCTAACTCCAGACCATTTGCCTCAGCAAAAGCAGCATTCGTTGGAAACCCCTCCATCCTCATCCCCTCAGAACCTAGACTGGGAATGTCACTTCACACCCCACTCAGAACCATCTGCAAGATGTTATCAGCAGCCATATATTTCTCAAGAACCACCTCCACCACCCCACTAGATTAAGGTTCAGCACCCACCCTTCCTAAATCAGCCTTCAACCGATTGAAACAGTCCTTTACCCAGACCCCTAGGTGAATCTCCCCCTCATTTTTATCCGGGAATGGTCCATCCCCATGGTCAGTAACCAAGTCCATCCTTGGGGGTGGCACAGACATCACTCTCAGAAACCAAGAGATCACTACACCCACGATGACACACCCATTTCACATGACCAAGAGTTAGACAATAATCACAGTAATTCACCCAGGATTCGAAAACAACAACTTTCTTCCACCGCATCTCTTAACCAATCTCAATCTAGAAAAAAATCAACTGGTTGCTTGGTAACAACAACCACAATACAGACTCTCGGAGAAACCGGATGATAGAGGGATCACGTTCGGCTGTCCACACATAGAAATATTCCAACCAGATTTCCCATCATTGTAAGAATTGACAAATTTTGGAAAGGAAGATGGAGTTCATGGAATCGTACCCAAATGGAATCCAAAGGAGAGTCCCAATGTAAATGAAGATCAAATGTCCAACTGAATAGAGAAAAGTGTGCACCATTGCATCTGTGGGGCCAGTGGACCAGGCCTAGATAAGGTCCTCCTCAGAAGAAAAGTATATCAAAATATAAAAGTCATCAACCAAGGCCACCGTCACCCTATCTTGGAGATCCCAATGTTAGAAAACAAAATCTATCAAAAACATCCACCAGAGGGCGCCATTTAGATATTCGATCCACCAGAGTCCGATTATGTAATAACAAAGCCTCATTGAACTCAAAAATTGACAATTGTAGCTTCGGATGACCTTCAAACAGACCTGACACCATAGGGAGGAGATTAATACATGGAAAGAAGGGAGCGAATCAGGATCCGAGAACGGAATGAAGGCTCTTCTTTCATCAAGAACTTGCGAGGACCCCTCCCCCACAGGGGGGGGGGGAGTCCAAGTCATGGAGGTCGCCGTCATATTCAATTCAGAAGTGGAAAGTCACCATCGTAGAGAAGAGTGGGAGAGAGCAGATCGGACATCCTTCTCTTAGGGTTTGTATGGCTATGGATTATTAGGGGTTTTAGGGATTTTTAGGATTTTAGGGTTTTATGGTATTTATGTATCTTGAGTTTTAAGATTTTATTGAGTTTTTAGTGGTTTTATGGTTTTTTACATTTTTAGGGGTTTAAAGAGTTTTTATAGTTTTTAGTGGTTTTTAGGGTTTTAATGTTTTTTTAAGGGTTTTATGATTTTAATGGTTTTAAGGATTTTTAGGGTTCTTAGTGTTTTTTGGTTTTTTTGGGGTTTTAGTGGTTTTTTGAGTATTTAATGGTTTTAAAGGTTTTTATAGTTTTTAATGTTTCTAGGTGTTTAAATATTTTTAGAGTTTTTATTAGTTTTTAGGTTTTTTATGGGTGTTTAGGTTACTTAACATTTTAGGATTTTTAGGGGTTTTAGGGGGTTTTAGGGTTTTATGGATATTTATGGTTTTTTAAATTTTGGGGGTTTAAGATTGTTTTAGTTTTTTAACATTTTAATTGGTTTTTTATGGGTTTTCAGTGTTGTTTAAAATTTTAGTGACTTTTAGGAAATTTTTATGATTTTTATCAGTTTTTTGGTTTTTTTGGATTTTGAGGGATTGTGTGGTTTTTAGGGTTTTTAGGGGGTTTTTTAGGATTTTTGTTATTTTTAGGGTTTTTAGGGTTTTTAAGTGTTTTTAGGTTTTCAAGGATTTCTTAGGGGATTTTATGGTTTTTAGTGTTTTTTGTGTTTTTAGGGATTTTAAGGTTTTTTAGGATTTTTATGGTTTTTAGGGTTTAAATGTTTTTAATGTTTTATGGTTTTTATGGGTTTTGGTGTTTTTTATTTTTTGAGGGTTTTTAGGGTTTTCAGGTTTTTTAAAGTTTTTTCGGGATTTGAATGGTTTTTAGAGATTTTTAGGGATTTTTTTGCTATTTATGTGTTTTTAAGATTTTTATTAGTTTTATGGTTTTAGGGTTTTTAGTGTATTTAGTGTTTTTAGCATTTTTATGTTTCTAGGGATTTTAAGATTGTTTTCAGTTTTTAATTTTTTCTAATGGTTTTTAGGGGTTCTAGGATTTTTAATGTTTTTAGTGATTATGAGGGTTTTAGTGTTTTTTATTGCAGTTTTATTATTTTTTGGTGTTTTAGGTATTTTAATGGTTTTATGGGTTTTTAAAATTTTTATGGATTTTTAGGGATTTGGGGATATTATTGGTTTTTAGGGTTTTTAGGGATTTCAAGGGTTTTGTCAATTTTTAGGGTCTTTTATGGTTTTTAGTGGTTTTTATGGTTTTTAAATTTTTAGGTGTTTTAGTGGTTTTATATTATTTCGAGTTGTTAATGTTTTATAAGGGGGCGGTTAGGGTTTTTAGGGGTTTTTATGTTTTATGGATTTTAGGTATTTTTAATATTTTTTTGATATTTAGGGGTTTAAGGGGTTTTGGGGTTTTTAGGGTTCTTTACTGTTTTTAGGGTTTTAAGGTTTTTTTGTTTTTTAGGTTTTTAGTTTTTTTGGTTATTTATGGTTTTTTATAAATTTTAACATTTTTAGGTGTTTGAAGGGTTTTTATAGTTTTTAGTTGTATTTTGGGTTTTTATTAATTTTTATGTGTTTTTAATGTTTTTAGGGATTTTTGGGGTTTTACGGTTTTACAGGTTTATAGGGTTTTTTTATATTTTTTGTTTTTAAGGGGATTTAAGTGTTTTTATTATTTTAAGGGATTCTTAGGATTTTTAGGTGGTTTAATTTTTTTTGGGATATTTTGGGATTTTCAAATATTTTAATGATTTTTTAAGTGTTTTAGTGACTTTTAGGCGTTTTATGATTTTTAAGATTTTTAGAGTTTTTATGTTTTCTTGTTTTGGGTTTTTTTGAGTTTTTGAGTTTTTAACGGTTTTTAGAGTTTTTAACATTTTTAGGCTTTTAAAATTTTTTCATAGTTTTAGTGGTTTTCTATGGATTTGATGGGTTTTAAGGTATTAGGGTTTTTTTACAGTTTTTAGGGTATTTTTGGTTTTTAATATCTTTAAGGGTTATTAGAACTTTTAGGGTTTTAGATGTTTTATTTATTTTTTGGGTTTTATGGGTTTCTTAGGGTTATTCAATATCTTTATGGTTTTTTACATTTTAATGATTTTTTAGCTGTTATATAGATTTTTTATTTTTTATGGTTTTTGGGTATTTTTATGTTTTTTGGGTTGTTAGGGGTTTTATGGTTTTTAGTGTTTTCAGGTTTTTTTGGGTTTTTGGGGTTTATAATGTTTTTTTTATTTTTTTTAGGGTTTTATGGTCTTTTAGAGTTTTTTTATCATTTTTAGCGGTTTAAAGGTTTTTTAGAGTTTTTGTGGTATTTTAGGGTTTTTATGGGTCTTTAGAGTTTTTATAGTTTTAAGGTATTTTGATTTTTTTGTATTTTTATAGTTTTCTTAGGGTTTTTACGGTATTTAGGTGTTTTTACAACTTTTTAGTATTTTTATGGGTTTTTAGGGGTTTTGAGTATTTTTAGGTTTTTTTGGAATTATTTGGGTTTTTAACAATTTTTTTCAGGTTTTTAGTTGTTTCATGTGTTTTTAGGTTTTTAGGTTGTCTCTAGGGTTTTCCTGGTTTTAGGGTTTTTGATATTTTTAGGAATTTTTAAGGATTTTTAATAATTGTTATGGTTTTCCACAGTTTTAGCGATGGGGGGGGGGGGGTTAGGTTTTTTAGGTTTGTCATGATTTTTATGGTTTTTGGTTATTATGAGTTTTTTGAGTATTTTTGGGATTTATGGTTGTTTATATTTTTAACGTTTTTTGGGGTTTAAGGGTTTTTAAAGAGTATGTAGTGGTGTCTAGAATTATTATTGGTGGTAAGGTTTTTTATGGTTTTTAGGGGTTTTATGGTTTAATGTTTTTAGGGATCTTATCTTTTTTAGGTATTTAGGGGTACAAAGTATTTTTTTTGTTTTTAATATTTTCTTATTGGTTTTCAAGGTTTTTATGGGTTTTTATGTTTTTATGTATTTTTATGGGTTTTTTAGTATTTTTTTATTTATTTAGGGTTAATAGGAATTTTGTGGTTTTTTTGGTTTCTATGTTTTTTTCGTATTTTTTTGGTTTTTAGGGTTTTTTAAAGATTTTTAAAATTTGTATGGGTTTAAATGGTTTTTAGAGTCTTTAGTGGTTTTGGGGTTTTTTTAGGTTTTATGGAATTTATGGTTTTAATGGTTTTTGGGTTTTTGTCTTTTTTTAGTTTTTTTAGGGATTTTATGTGTTTTTAGGTTTTTTATATTTTTTAGGTTTTTTATATTTTTTAGGTTTTATCAAGTTTTTTATGTTTTTTTAATTTTTTTGATTTTAAATGTTTTTAAGTTTTTTTATTGTTTTTAGCATTTTTAAGGATTTTGAGGGTTTTTGGGGATTTTAGGGTTTTTGCTTTTAAGGTTTTTGTTTGATTTTTTTTACGCTTTTGTAGATTTTAAATATTTTTTGGGTTTAAAGTGTATTTAGATTTTTTTATTATTTTTATGATTTTTATGGGTTTTGGGGGTTTTAGGGTTTTTAGAGTTTTATGATTCTTTAGGGGTTTTAGTGTTTTTAAGGTTTTAAGGGGTATTATGTTTTTCCAGTTTTTATGGTTTTCTTCGGGGGTGTTTAGGTATTTTAAGAGTTGTTACATTTTTGGGGATTTTTAAAAGTTTTATGGTTTTTCGTGTTTTTAGGGATTTTGAGGGTTTTTATGATTTTTAAGTTTTTTATAATTTTCAACATTTCATAGATTTTTATAATTTTCAAGTGGTTTTAGGTTATTAGTGTTTTCTTATGGTTTTTAGCGTTTTAGCATTTTTTTTACATTTTTAGTGATTTTTATGGATTTTTATGTCTTTTCAGTTTTTATGAGTTTTAGGGTTTTTTAGTATTTTGACAGGTTTTTTGGGTTTAATGTTTTTAGGGTTTTTCAGGGTTTTGGTGTCTTTTTAGTTTTTAGAGGTTTTAAGTGTTTTTAGGTTTTTATGGATTTATTAGGGTTTTTATGTTTCGAGGTATTTTTAAGGATTTTTAGGTTCTTTATGATTATATGGTTTTCTAGGGTTTAAATGGTTTTTAGAGTTCTTAGTTGTTTTAGGAGTTTTATTTGTGTATTTTTTAATGGTTTTTAGGGGTTTTAGGGATTTTAGAGACTTTTTGGGTTTTTAGCATTTTTAGGTTCTTTAGGGGTTTTATTTAATAGGTATTTGAGTTTTTACTAGGTGTTTTCATGGTTTTAAGGTATTTGTACCTTTTAGGGGTTTTTAGCAATTTTTTAGTATTTTTGTGGCTTTTAGTTATTTTGAGAGGTTTTAATATTTTTGCAGTTGTTATGGTTTTTTTGGAGTTTTTAGTGTTTTTTGAGTATTTTTGGTTTTTTATTTTTTTAGAGTTCTATATTGTTTTATGTGTTTAAATAGTTTTTTGAGTTTTTAGTGGTTTTGGGGGTTTTAATTATTTTAAGGATTTTTTTAATTTTTTAGGGGGTTTTATTGTCTTTTAGTGTTTTTAGCATTTTTAGGTTTTTAGGGGTTTATTTGTTTTTGGTATTTTTAAGGCTTTCTTAGATTTTTTCAAGCGTTTTAGGGATTTTTGGGTATTTAGGGATTTTTTGGGATTTTTTTTAGATTTTTTTGGGATTTTTTAGGATTTTTTGGGTTTTTTAGTGTTTTATGGATTTTGAGGGTTTTGTGGTTTCTTGGGTATTTAGGGTTTTTTTAGGGATTTTATTATTTTTAGGTTTTTTGGGGGTTTAAAGTGTTTCTTGGTTTTTTAGGTTTTTAGGGTTTTTTAAAGGTTTTAGGTTTTTTATGTTTTTCGAGATTTTTAGGGATTATTTTGGATTTCATAGTTTTTTATTATTTTTTGGGATTTATAGTGTATTTTATGTTTTATTGGGTTTTAATGGTTCTATCATTTTTTAGGTATTTTATGATTTTTAGATTATTTTAATGTTTTTAGAATTTTAAAGGGTGTTTAGAGTTTTTAGTGGGTTTATATAGTGTTAATGGGGTTTTAGGGTTTTAAGGTGTTTAGGGGTTTTATGATTTTTATAGTTTTTTAGGTTTTTAGTGTTTTGTGGTTTTTAAGGATTATAATTGAATTTTGGTTTTACGGATTTCATATCATTTTTTGTGGTTTTTGGGTTTTTTATTTTTTTCGGTATATTTACAGATTTTAAAATCTTTTTTTTTGGGTTTTTATGATTTTTAGTAATTTTTAGGCTTTTTAGGATTTTTAGGGTTTCTTAGGGGTTTTGGGTTTCTTAGGGGTTTTTATCATTTTTTAGGTTTTTTAGGGTTATATGTGTTTTGAGGGTTGTAAGGTTTTCTTAAGGTTATTATGGTCTTTTAGGTTTTATAAAATTTTAGGGCCTTTTTTGGTTTTTTTATGGTTTTTTAGGTTTTTAGGGATTTTGTGGGTTTTTAGTTTTTTAGGCTTTTCATTTTTTTTTTGTTTTTTTAGTTTTTTATGGTTTTTTATTTTTTATTATTTTGTAAGGTTTTTCGGTATTCAAAGTGTCTTTATATATTTTTGGGGTTTTTTGTGTTTTTAAGGGTTTTTGGGTTTTTATGGTTTTAGGGGTTTAGGGTTTTTAATGGTTTTAGGGTATTTTAGGGTTCTTAGGGTTTTAGGGGTTTTTTGTTTTTATGTTTTTAGTGTTTTCCTAATTTTTTTCTTGTTTTTAGTGTGTTTTTCTTTTTCAATGATTTTAGGGTTTTTTTAGATTTTTTATTGGGTTTTTAGGTTTTTCAGGGTTTTAGGGTTTTTCATGTTTTAGGATTTTTTACTTTTCAGGGGTTTAATGTTTTTTAGAGTATATAATGGTTTTTAGGGGTTGCTGGGTATTTATATTTTTTGCGGTTTTTTAGATTTTTTTGTATTTTCAAGGATTTATATGTTTTTTGGTGTTTTTATGGACTTTAGGGGTTTCTAGGATTCTTAGAGTCTTTTAGGATTTTTAGAGTTTTTAGGTTTTTTAGGGGTTATAAGTGTTTTTATGTTTTTAAGTTTTTCTTATGGGTTATCATGGTTTTTAGTGTTTTTTACATTTTTTTCAATTTTTAAGGGTTTATTATGATTTTTATCAGTTTTTAGGGTATTTAATGACTTAGAGGGGTTTTAGTGTTTTTAGGGGTTTTATGTTTTTTTTTATGATTTTATGTTTTTGTTAGGGGTTTTCAGGTTTTTAGGGTTTTTTGTACCTTTTAAAGTATTTTTCGGCCATTTTTAAAATTATTTAGGTTTTTAGTGTTTTTATGGATTTTTAGGGGTTTATGGGTTTTATGGTTTCTCTAAATTTTTTATAATTTTAATGGATTTTACAGTATTTTATAAATTTTAGATTTTTAAATCATTTTTATTTTTTGAGTGTTTTTAGGGGTTTTATTGGTTTTTTCATTTTTTATGTTTTTATGGTTCTTTATTCTTTTTAATGCTTTTAGGGTGCTAGGTTTAATTAGGTTTTTTTTCATTTTTTCATTTTTAGGGGTTTTTTGGGGTTTTTTGGTTTTTATGGTTTTTGTATGGTTTTTCTAGGTTTTTAAAGATTAATATATTTTAGGGATTTTTTAGGCCTTTTTCAAGATTTTGATGTTTTTTAAGCTTTTAGAGATTTTGACGATTTTTATATTTTTTAGGGGTATTAGGGTTTTTTTGGGTTTTTAGGGTTTTTCTACTTTTTTGGGTTTTTAATGTTTTTATACTTTTTTAAAAAATTAATGGATTTAAAGTGGGGATTGAGTTTTTAGTGGGTTTAAAGGTTTTTATGGATATTTAGGGCATTTAATGGATTTTAGGGGTTTTAGGATTTTTAGTCCTTTTTAGGTTTTTATGGGTTTTAATTTGTTCTTGATTTTTAATTATTTCTTAGGGTTTTTAGGTTTATTTATTTATTTAGTAATTTTTGGGGTATTTTAGGATTTCTATGATTTTTAGGGTTAGTAGTTACTTTTTCACTTTTATGGTTTTCTAGAGTTTTCTGGGATTCTATGGTTATTTTTGGTTTTTGAGTTTTTTATGGGTTTAAAGTTATATATATATATTTTAAAATTTTTACTGGTTTTAAACGTTTTTAATAATTTTTTAGTGGGTTTTTGGGTATTTATATGTATTTATATGTATTTAGGGTTTTTAAGGTTTTAGGCTTTTTATGGTTTTAGGGTTTTAGTGTATTTTAGGGTTTTAGTGTTTTTAGTTTTTTTGGAGATTTAAGTGTTTTTAGGTTTTCCAAGTTTTTAGGATTTCTAGGGGTGTTGGGGTTTTTACATTTTTAGGGATTCTTAATATTTTTTTTGGATTTTCATAATCTTTAGGGTTTTGTGGATTTTTAGGTATTTTTGGATTTTTAGGGTTTTTTTGGGTTTTTTGGGGTTTTTTTGTTTTTTATGGTTTAAGGTTTTTTAAAGTTTTTTAATGTTTTTAGGGGATTAAAGGGTTTTTAGTGGTTTTAGGGGTCTTAGGGTTTTTATTTTTTTTATGGGTTTTTATTATTTTCAATGTTTTTGGGGTTTTTAGTATTTTTTATGTCTTAGGGAGTTTAAGTGCATTTCAGTTTTTAAGGTTTTCTTATGTTTTTAAGTGTTTTAGGGTTTTAAAAAATTTTAAGGATTTTTTGTGATTGTTATGTTTTATATATATTTTTATGGTCTTAGGGGTTTTTAGAGATTTTATTCTTTTTAGGTTTTTTTAGGGTTTTAGAGCTTCTAGACTTTTTAGGGTTTTTAAGTGTTTTTAGGTTTTAAAGGTTTTTTCAGGGGTTTTCAAGGTCTTTGGGTTTTTTACATTTTTAGGGTTTTTATAGATTTTTTTTGGATTTTTATGTTTTTAGGATTTTTAGGGATTTGTGTGGTTTTTAGACTTTATAGGATTTTTATCTTTTTTTTTGTTGTTTGAGGGGTTTTAAATGTTTTTAGTTTTTTAAGGTTTTATTATAATTTTCATGGTAGTTAGTTTTTTTTATATTTTCAAGGATTTGAATGTATTTTTAGGATTTAATGATTTTTTAGTGAATTTTGGGATTTTGAGTATTATCAAGATTTTTTTGTTGTTTTAGTTTTTTATGATTTTTGGGCGTCTTTAGGGGTTTTAGGGTCCTTTTTTATGATTTAGGGGTTTTGAGTGTTTTTGGGTTTTAAATGTTTCTTGGTCATTTTATGGGTTTTAGGATTTTTAGGTTTTTTGAGGATTTTTAACATTTTTTAGGTTTTTAGGGGTTTTTAGTGTTTTTAGGTTTTTATGGTTTCTTATTTTTTTTAAAGATGTTTATGTTTGATGTATTTATAGGTATTTTTAATGATTTTAGAGTATTTTAGGTATTTTGAGTGTGTTTAGGGTTTGGGTTTTTTTTATTTCATTTGCGGTTTTTTAGGTTTTTTATAGTTTTTGAACATTTTTAGCGGTTTAAAGGGATTTTATATTTTTTCGTTGTTTTTTGTTAGTATTTAAGGTTTTTAAGGGTTTTAGAGGAATTTATGGATTTTGTGAGATTCCGGATTTGTAATATATTTTAAGATGATTCAGTGTTTTTAGTGCTTTTATATTTTTTGGCTTTTAATTGTTTTAGGTTTTTAATGTTTCATTTTGCTATTTATGGTTTTTGAGGTTTTACATTTTTATGGATTTTTAAGTATTTTTTAGAATTTTTATGGTTTCTTACGGTTGTTAGGGATTTTGATGGTTTTTAGGGTTTTTAGGGTGTTATACAGTTTTTATACTTTTTAGGATTTTTTTGGGGTTTACAGTTTTTTTGGTTTTTTGGGTTTTTAGAGTTTTTTTGAGTTTTTAGGGGTTTCAATGTTTATAGTTTTTTTTAATGAATTTAGGGTTTTTAGGGTTTGTTATAGTTTTATGGGTTTTTTAGGTTTTTATGGATTTTTATAGTTTCTCAGGGTTTTACAGTTTTGTGCTCTTTTAGGGATTTTAGCATTTTTTTTAATATTTTAGTGATTTTAAGTTTTTTTAGGATTAATTTTTTTATAAGGGGTTTTCAGGGGTTTTATGTTTTTTATTTTTTAGGTATTTTAAGGATTTTTAATGTTTTAAGGGTTTTTAGGTACTTTGATGTTTTTATGGTCTTTATGGGTTTTAGGGTTTTTATGGTTTTTATGTTTTTTATAGGTTTTAATTGTTTTAAAATTTTATGTTTTGAAATCGGTTTTTTGAGTTTTTTACTTTTTTAATGATTTTTTGGGCTTTTAATAATTTTTATGAAATTTTTTTGTTTAAGGGTTTATGAGGTGTTCTAGGGTTTTTAAGAATATTTATTAATTTCTATAGTTTTTTTGGGTTTCTATTTTTTTAGAATTTTATGATTTTTAAGGGATTTTAGAGTTTTTTATGTTTTTAGGGGTTTAAAGAGTTTTTAGAGTTTTTACTAATTTTTAGGGTTTTTATTTTTTATGGTTTTTAGGGGTTTTATGGTTCATATGAGTTTTAGGGCCTTCGTATTTTTTTAGTATTTTTAATATTTTTTAAGTTTTTTATGTGTTTTTATGTTTTCATGTTTTTATTGTATTTAAGGTGTTTTATGTGTTTTAATGTTTTTTGGGAATTGAAGATATTTTTTATGACTTTTTTTGTTTTTTACATTTTTTGGGATTTTGAGGGTTTTTAGGGTTATTATAATTTGTTTTTATTGTTTTTAATTATTTTTAGGTTTATAATGTTTTCATAGGTTTTTTAAGTTTTCAAGGATTTGTGGATTTTGAAAATTTTTATGGGTTTTATGGTATTTAGGGGTTTTGAGGGTTTTAGAGTTTTTACTATTTTTACGGTTTTTATTGTTTTATAATTTTTAGGGTTTTAATGTATTTTTTGGTTTTTAGGTTTTCTTGGATCTTTTAAGGGATTTTAGGGTTTTTTAGGTTCTAATAAATTTTTTGTAATTTTTATTATTTTAATGGTTTTTAAAGGTTTTATAGATTTTGAGGGTTTAGGGTTTTTAGGGTTTTAGAGTTTTTTAGGTTTTATCTTTTTTTAGGTTTTTAGGGGTTTTAAGTGTTTTAGGTTTTTAATTGTTGATTTGGATTTTTTTGAGTTTTTAGGATTTTTTTTTTGAGATTTTTAGGGATTTGTTTTTGTTTTTTATGGATTTTTTCGGATTTTTGTGAATTTGGGGGGTTGTAGATTATGTTGGATTTTTTTTTCAGATTTTTAGGTTTTTATGAGTTTTTTAATTTTCTTAATGTTTTTTAGATATTTTTTAAAATTTTTGGTGTTTAAAAGGGTTTTACGATTTTTATTGGTTTTTAGTGTTTTTATGGGTTTTTAGGGTATTTAATAATTCTAGGGGTTTTACCATTTAAGGGGGTCTTAGTGTTTTTAGGGTATTTTAGTGTTTTTATAATTTTTAGGGTGTTTGTGGTATTATTTTTTTATTTATTAGGGGTTTCATAGGTGTTTTTAGAGGTATTTTTGTTTTTTAGGTATTTTTTGGGAATTTTAAGATTTTTATGGGATTTGGGTTTTCAGGGATTTTGACAGATTTTTGGATTTTTATAGATTTTTAGGGGGTTTAGCGTTTTAAGGTTTTTGGGGTTTTTAAGTTTTTTTAGGTTTTTAAGGATTTATTAGGGTTTTTCATTGGTTTTAGGGTTTTTTATATTTTAGGGTTTTTTAGGGTTTTTAGGATTTTTACGTTTTTAGGGTTTTTTGGAATATTGAGTTATTTTAGGGTTTTTATGATTTTTTGCATTTCTTCAGTTTTTTGGGTTTAATATGGTTTCTTGGTTTTTTATAGTTTTCTAACATTTTTAGTGGTATAAGTGGTTTTTTATTTTTTTTAGTTCGTTTTATGGGTTTTGAGGGGTTTTATATTTTTAAGGGGTTTTTATATGCTTTAGTGGGTTTTAGGGTTTTCATAGTCTTTTAGGGTTTTTACCATTTTCTAGGGTTTTAGGTGTTTCATTAATTTTATCTATTTTTATAGTTTTAAGTTTTTCTTAGTGTTTTCATAGGTTTTATGGGATTTATAGTTTTCCTTATTTAGATATTTTCTAGGTTTTTGATGTTTTTTTTGGGTTTTTATGGTTTTTTCAAAAAAATTTGGTGTTTTAGGGTTTTTTTATTTTTTTAGGGTTTCTGTAGTTTTTAAAATCCTTTAACAATTTTATGGGTTCAAATAGATTTTAGAGTTATTATTGGTTGTTAGGGTTTTTATGGGGGTTTTGGGGGTTTAAAGGTTTTTATGGCAAGGAAGATTGGAGGGTCGGGCTATTCCCGGACCCCACAAATTTATTAGAAAGAAAAAAGAGACACAGCTGACAAGGGAGGGGAGGAGTCAAACAACCCACGCCCAAAAAACCCCTTACAACCCAAGACGCAATAAAACCCAAAAAAACAAAAGCAAAAAAAGTAAAAAACACATAAAGCCAAGCAACCACCACCATCATCCAGCATCAACCAGTATCCAGCAGCTCACTGCTAACCAACGACCAGCACTCAAACGCAACCAGCAGTCAACATCCAGCAGTAGCACGATCATAAACCACAGCTTCAGCAACTCCCAACTTAGCAGCAACCAAAATCCAGGATCAAAATTTCCATCATCCAACGCATTCGAACATCCAGCAGCACCACATCCAGTCATCACAACAACACAGCAGCAGCAGCACATCCAAACCAACTAGCCCCAGCAGCCAACACCCAACAAACAACGAATAGAAACTCCATTCACACCATTTCCAGCAACACGCTTGTCCTCCCCATGAGGATCCACGCCTCCATTCCAACCAGCTCCAATCGACTTGCAGCTCTAAAAGAAACAACCAGAACATCCTAACCCATCATCCAACAGGGAATCGTAGCTCAGCAACCAGTAGTCATGGTCTTCGAAACAAACAACTTTCAGCATTCCATGCCTCATATGGTAGCAAACATCATACCACCAGCAGATGCAAAAAAATCGCCAAACCCAACTCAGTAAGCCCAGAAACCATAATCCTTTCATAACCGAAATCAAAATCAAGCAGTAGGAGAACAGGGAATTCCAAAAGGTCTGACCGAAGCAAGCATCAACAAACTAGAGCGAAGACAAAGCCGAGAGACTAGGTTGAGCACGTACCTGTAGCTGCTTCACGAACCGACAAAAGGATCGAACCAGGGGAAAGAACAAACCAGCTTCAACAAGACGAGATCGGGAAGGGATCGACTGGTTCTGACAGACCTGATCATCACACCATCCCCAGAAATGAAGCACCTTCCGAGAAGGACCTGAATGCTGAAGCAACCATCGATGTCGTTGAGCCCCTTGACCTTGTTCACCCGCCTGCAAAAACCCTAGATCTGAAAAAACGACCTCGATCTGTGGCTGCTGGAAGATGACGACCCAAAACAGATCAAGCCGATCTGAAGGCATCACAACCATTATAGCCATCGGAGGCCGGATACACCAGAAACGGATCAGAGCCACGTCAAAGGCCGAAACCCACAACCAAGAATCTCGGGGAAGATGAATCCATCGAGGCGAAAAATCCACCACCATCTTGAGGCCGAATATCACATCCAGGGGATGCCATCACCGAGATATGGGAAAAAGTATGGATCCAAATCTGAAGATCCAATCTGCATCCAGGAGAAAACCACGAGGAAGCATCGAGCTAGAGATAATTCCAGGGGAGTGCGCCGCCATCTTGTTTCTGTGTTTTTTTCATTTAAAGGTTTTTAGGGGTTTTATGGTTTTTAGGGGGTTTTATAATTTTTAGGGTTTATAGGGTACATTAGGGGTTTTAGGGTTTTTAAAAAAATTAAGGGTTTTAAAAGATATCTTATTTTAAGGAGTTTCTTAGGCTTTCTTTGGTTTCAAACTATCTTTAATTTTTTTTAAATTTTAAAGGCTTTAAGGATTTTTAAGTTATTTCTAGGATTTTAGTTATTTTTATGGATTTATTGTTTTTATGTGTTTTTGTGGGTCTTTAGATATTTTATAATTTTTAGGGTTTTTTGGGATTATATGTGTTTTTAAGGTTTTCTTAGGGATTTTCATGGTTTTTAGGGGATTATATGGTTTTAGGGATTTTATGGATATTTTGGGATTTTAAGGATTTTAATTTTTTTTAATGTTTTTAAATTTTTTGATGTTTTTAACATTTTTAGGGGCTTAATGGGTTTTTAGAGGTTTTATTAGTTTTTAGGATATTTTTGGGTTTTATGGGGTTTTTAAAGTTTTTATGGTATTTTATGGTTTTTATGGGGTTTTAGGTGTTTTTATAGTTTTAGGGTCTTTTAGGGTTTTTATCGTTTTTATTTTTTTTAATGGGTTTAAAGTGTTTTTATATTTTTATGGTTTTTAGGGGTTTTCAGAGTTCTTATAATTTTTTTCATATTAGGTATTTTTAAGGATTTTATGAGTATTTAATGTTTTTTAGGGTTTTAGGTATTTTTAGGGTTTATAGTGATTTTTACTGTTTTTAAGGTTATTATGGGGCTTTTTGGGATTTTTGAGTTTTTGAGTTTTATATGGTTTTCAGAGTTTTTTAACTTTTTAGGGGTTTAAATTGATTTTTTATTGTTTTTAGTAGCTTCTATGTTTTTATGGGTTTTTAGGGGTTTTTATGGGTTTTAGTGAGTTTTACAGTTTTTAGGGTTTTTAGGCTCTTTTTGGGTTTTTAGCAATTTTTAGGTTTTTTATGGTTTTTAAGTGTTTTTAGGTTTTTATTGGTTTCTTAGTGTTTTTTAAGATTTTAGGGTTTTTATGTTTTTTGAAATTTTTAGGGGTTTTTCATATTTTTATAGTTTTTGGGTTTCTATTTATTTTGAGGGATTTTATGGTTTTTTGGATTTTTAGGGGTTTATAGTTTTTTGGGTGTTTTTTAGGGTTTGGGGGGTTATTTTAGATTTTTTTATCATTTTTATGGTTTTATGGGGTTTTTTATATATTTTAGTTGTTTTAGGGGTTTTATGGGTTTTTAGGGTTTTTTAAGGATTTTAGGGGATTATGGTTTTTAGTGTTTTTTGGAATTTTAGGTGTTATAAGTGTTTTTAGTTTTATAAAGATTTCTTAGGGTTTTTAAGGTTTTAGGGTTTTTTATGTTTTTATGGATTTTTAGGGGGGTTTAGTATTTTTAGGGTTTTCAGGATTTTCAATTATTTTAAGGTTTTTTAGTGTTTTCAGGGGTTTTGGGGTTTTAGTGTTTTTTAGGATTTATAGGGTTTTATGTTTTTCTAGGTTTTTAAGGTTTTCTTAGTATTTTTTTATGTTTTTTGGGTTTTTGTGTTTTAAAGTATTTTCAAGTCGTTTTTAAGTTTCTTTTGTTATTTAGGATTCTGGATGAATTTTAGTGTTTTTAAGGTTTATATAGATTTTTCTTTGTTTTTATCATTTTTTTAAATTTTTATGGGTTTTAGGATTTTTTTTGATTTTTTTAGGTTTTTATCTGTTTAAAAGTTTTTTAGATTTTTTAGTGGTTTCTAGGGATTTTATGGTTTCTTTTTTTAGGGGTTTTTATTGTTTTTGGGTTATTAGTGACTTTTAGGATTTTTATAATTTTTATGCTTTTAGGGGTTTCAATGTTTTTAGATTTTTAATTTTTAATTAGGGGTTTTCATTGCTTTTAGGGTTTTTTTTCTTTTTTTGGATATTTAGGGTCTTTTATATTTTTGAAGGATTTTTTATGGTTTATCAATATTTTTTATAATTTTAAGATATTTTAATGGTTGTAGAGTTTTTAGTAATTTTTAGATTTTTAGGGTTATAGGGGATTTATGTTTTTTGTTGTTTTAATGTTTTCATAGTGTATTCCTGGGTTTTTTAGATTTTTAGGGATTTTTAGTTTTTTATGTGTTTTAGTTTTTTTTATTTTGGGGTTTAATGGTTTTTAAGGTTTTTATGGTTTTTAACGTTTTTATGGTTTTTTGGGTTTTTAGGGGTTTTAAATTATTTTATGTTTTTTAAGGTTTATTAGTGTTTTTTAACATTTTAAGAGTTTTAAAAGGGCCTTTATAGATTTGTGGGGTATTATAGGGGTTCTTGGGATTTTTTGGATTTTTGATTCTTTCATTGGTTTTTATGGTTTTTAGGGGTTTTTAGAAGCCTTTAGGGTTTTTAGCCTTTTTCATATTTTTTAGGTATTTTAATTGTTTTAAATCATTTAAGGTTTCTATAGTGTTTTTAGAGTTTTCTGTTTCTATGGGGTTTTAGGGGGTTTTATTTTTTTATGGTATTTTATGTGTTTTAGGGATTTTGGGCGCTTTTGGGTTTTTAGGATTTTTATGCGTTTTAAGAGGCTTTAGGGATTTTTAGGGGTTTTTTGGGTTTTTTTATTTTTATAGGGGTTTTAAGGTCTGTCAATGTTTTTTAGAATTGTTAGGGATCTAAAGGTTTTTTAGATTTTTTAATTTATTTTTTGGGTTTTATGGCGTTTTAGGTTTTTTATGGACTTTTGGGGTTTTAGGGTATTATGGCCTTTTAGGATTTTTAGTAATTTTTAAATTTTTATTGGTTTTAAGTGTTTTTAGGTTTTTAATGTTTTCTAAGGGAGTTTCAGGGGTTTTAAGGGTTTTTTTGTTGTTTGGAATTTTTAGGGGGGGGGGGGGCTTTATCATTTTTTAAATTTTTGGGGTTTCAACGGATATTTAGTGTTTTTAGGGTTTTTTAGCAGTTGTAGTGTTTTTTAAAAATTTATTGTTTTAAAGTGTTTTTATGTTTTTAGGGTTTTGTTAGCATTTTTCATAGGTTTTAGAGTTTTTATGTTTTTAGTAATTTTTATGGATTCATTAGGTTTTTATTTATTTTATTGTTTTTGGGGATTTTGAGAGGTTTCTTGTAAAGTTTTATTTTTTATGTTTTTTTTTCATTTTTAGGTTATTTGGGGAGTTTTACTTTTTTTCTTTTTTATGTTTTTTAGGGTTTTTAATGGGTTTTAGGGTCTTTTATGATTTTTTTAATTTTAGTTTTTTTATGAATTTTATTGGTTTTTCGTGGTTTTTAGGAATTTGGCGGTTTTTGGGTTTTTTTGTTTATAGGGTTTTTTGGAGTTTTTTAATGTTTTAAGGTTTTTTTAAAGTTTTTCATGTTTTTAATGGGTTTAAGGGTTTCTAGAGTTTTTAGTGTTTTTAAGGGTTCTTGTGGGGATTTATGGTTTTTAATGGATTTTGAGTTTTTTTGGTTTTTTGGTGTTTTATGTTTTTTAGACTACTTTAGAGGTTTTAGAATTTTTTGGGGGTTTGAATGTTTTTAGTTTTTTAGTTTTTTTCTAAGGATTTTTTAGGTTTTTAGAACTTTATGATTTTTCAGAGATTTTATGGATTTTATTACTATTTTTGGGGTTTTAAAGTTTTTTTTGGATTTTGAGGGTTTTTTTGTTTTTAGGGTTTTTTTGGTTTTTAGTTTTTTTTAGTTTTTTAATGTTTTAAAGTGTTTTTTCTATTTTTAAGGTTTCTTTAGTGGTTTTAAGAATATTTAGGGGTTCGTACATTTTTATGGATTTTTTTGATTTTTTACAGTTTTTACAATATTGTTCATATTTAAATATTTTGATATTTTTATGGTTTTTTTTATTTTTTAGGTTTTTTAGTTTTTTGGGTTTTTATGTTTTTTTCTTGAATTTTTAGGGGTTTATGGTTTTTTTATAATTTTTACATTTTTTGGGGTTTAAAGGGTTTTAAGTGTTTTTAGAGTTTTTAGGGGTTTTATGGGTTTTTAGGTATTTTTAGGGTTTTACGGATTTTTACAGTTTTAAAGGTTTTTATGTAGCTTTAAGGCCTTTTAGGGTTTTTATTTTATTTTAGGGTTTTCATGGTTTTATGTGTTTTAGTTTATTATGGGTTTCATTGGGTTTTTCATGGTTTTTTTAGGTTTTTAAATTTTTAGGGATTTTGAAGGCTTTTTTGGATTTTTATGGGTTTTAGGGTTTTTTGAGATTTTGAGGGGTTTTCTGGTATTTTAGGGTTTTTAAGGATTTTAGAATTTTTTAAGTTTTGGGGGTATTAAGTGTTTTAGGTCTTTAAGTTTTTTCCAGTGGTTTTCATGTTTTTTTTAATCTTAAAGGATTTTTAGTAGTTTTATTGTTTTCGAAGGTTTTTAGGATTTTAATAATTTTTCAAGGTTTTATAGTTTTCTTGATTTTGTATGTTTTTTAGTTTTCTTAGAGTTTTTTAATATTTTTTGGTGTTTAAAGGGACTTTTTTTTAGGTTATTTATGGGTTTGAAGGTTATTTTATGGTCTTTAGGGGTATTTTTATTTTTAGGGGCTTTTAGATTTATATGGTCTTTTAGGGTATTTTTCAATTTTAGTCTTTTTAATGGTTTTATGTGTTTTTATGTGTTTATTGTTTTCATAGGGGTTTTCAATATTTGTAGGGTTTCTTAAATTTTAAGATATTTTTTTGTATTTTTTAGAAAATTTATTATTTTTAAGTGTCTGTATAGTTTTTTTAAGTTTTTATGATTTGTAGTTATTTTTAGGTTTTAAGGATTTATTAGGGGTTTTCAGGGTTTTAGGGGTTTTTTTATAACTTAGGGATTTTTAGGGACTTTTTAGGATATTTATTGATTTTAGGGTTTTATGTGTTTTTAGGGTTCTAGGGTTCTAGGGTTTTTTGGGTTTTTTGCGATTTTAGGGGTTTGGGTTTTTGGGGTTCTATGTGTTTTTTTAGGTTATTATTTTCAATTTACTAGATTTTTATAGTTTTTTTATATTTTTAGGTTATTTTTATTTTTTGGATTTTTTTAGTTTTTAGGGATTTTGAGGGGTTTAATGTGTTTTTAGGGTTTTAGTGTTTTTAGAACTTTTTTGGTATTTTTGGGATTTAAAGTGTTTTTAGGTTTTTAAGGTTTTCTTAGTGGTTTTCAGATTTTTTGGGTTTTTAAGTTTTTAGGGATCTTAGGGTATTTTATTATTATTATGGGTTTTAATAGATTTTAGGGATTTTGCGTGTTTTTATAATTTTTTAGAGAGTTTTAGTTTTTTGGGTTTTAGGGTTCTTTTGGTGTTATTTGGTTTTTTCTAGGTTTTTAGTATTTTTTAACATTTTTAGGATATTAAATTATTTTGAGAGTTTTAAGAGGGACATCAATTTTTATTGTTTTTAAATGTTTTTAATATTTTTTGGGGTTTTATTGGTTTTATGTGTTTTAGGTGTTTTTATGGTTTTAGATTATTTAATTTTTTTATCATTTTAAGGTTATTTAGGGGTATTAAGTGTTTTTTTGATTTTATGGTTTTCTTAGTGTTTTCAGGTTTTTATAGTTTTTATATTTTTAGTAATTGTTGTGGATTTTATATGATTGTTATGGTGTTTAGGTTTTTAGTGATTTTGATCATTTTCATGGTTCTTAGGGGGTTTTAAGGGTTTTAGTAATTTTTTTTGGGTTTTAGGATTTTTAGTTTTTTAAGTTTTTGAGATTTTATTTTGTTTTTCATTTTTTCAGTGTTTCTTATGTTTATATAAATATATATATATATATATATATATTAAAACTTAATGGCATTTGGGTTTTTAGTTATTTTGAGGGGTTTTTTGGAATTTTTATTTTTATGGTTTTTTTGTTTTTATGGTTTTTATATTTTTATAGTAATATAGTGTTTATAGGGGTTCAATAGGATTTTATATTATTTTATGGTTTCTAGGGTTTTCATTGATTTGAGGAATTTCTAATTTTTTAGGGGTGTTTTTGAATTTTTAGTGTCTTTTAGGGTTTTTATAGTTTTTTAAGTTTCCAAGGGATTTTAAGTTTTTTTAAGGTTTTATTAGGTGTTTTCATTGATTTTAGGGATATTTTTGATTTTAGGGATATTTTTGATTTATGGTTTTTTCGGTTTTTAGGGTCTTTATGGTTTTTTAGGGTTTTAGTGGTTTTTTGGGTTTTTTGGGGTTTAATGTTTTTTTGGATTTATGGTTTTCTTAGGGTTTTTCTGGTTTTTAGGATTTTTTACATTTTAAGGATTTTATTGTATTTTTGGAAATTTCTATAGCCTTTTAGGGGTTTAAAGGATTTTGAGAGTTTTTAAGGGTTTTATGTTTTTTTTGTAGGTTTTTGGGTTTTTTTTGAGATTTTAGGAGATTATAAGGATTTTTATTATTTTTTAAACTTTTTAAAGTGTAATAGTTTTTATATTTTTAACTTTTTATTGGGTTTTTAGAGTTTTTTTATAATTTTTAGTGATTTTAATGGTTTCCTGTTTTTTGGATTTTTTTGGTCATTTTGTTTTTTAGCATTTTTTGGTTTTAGTGGGTTCAAGTGTTTTTAAGGGCTTCGTTGAATTTTTTTAGGATTTTGAGGTTTTTTATATTTTTATGGGTTTTTAGGTATTTTATAGGATTTATATGGTGGTTTAGGGTTTTTAGGGATTTTGAGGGGTTTTAGGGGTTTACGGGTTTGGGTTTTTAGGTTTTTTTTGTGTTTTTTTGTTTTACTGGGTTTTATGTGTTTTTAGGTTTTTATGTTTTTTAGGGTTTTTATGGTATTTTATGTTTTTATGTATTTTTATGTATTTTTTATTTTTTATGGGATTTTCATATTTTTAGGGATTTTTTGGGCTTTTAGGTTTTTTAGGGATTTTAGTTTTTTTTTGTATTTTGGGGTTTTATGGGTTTTTTAGATTCTTAGGGTTTGTAAAGTTTTTTAAAGTTTTATCAATGTTGGGGGTTTAATTGGTTTTTAGTGTTTTTAGCATATTTTAGAAATTTTTATATGTTTTTAGGGTTTTAAGGTTTTTAGGGGTTTTATAGTTATTAGAGGATTTTAGAGTTTTAAGGGTGTTTTATGATTTTTTTATTTTTTGGGTTTTAAGTGGTTTAAAGTGTTTTTATTTTTTTAATGTTTTCTTTGGGTTTTTTAGGGTTTCTAGGGTTTTTCTGTTTTTTTGGTATTTCTTGGGATTTTTTATCATTTTTATGGTTTTTATGGTTATTCAGATTTTGAGGTTTTTTGGATTTTTAGGGTTTTAGGGATTTTAGGGTTTTTATCAATTTTTAGGTTTTTTAAGTGATTTAAGTTTTTTTAGTTTTTTATGGTTTTCATAGGGGTTTTTAGTGTTTTTAGGTTTTTTAAAGTCATTAGGGATTTTTATGGTTTTCTGGTTTTTTTGGGTTTAATGGGTTTTTGCAATTTTGATGTTTTGAGGGTTTTTTGGGTTTTTTTGGGGTTTGCATTTTATTGAGTTTCTAGAGTTTTCAGGGGTTTTAGAGTTTGAAAATTTTTTATGGATTTAAAGGGTGTTTAGTGTTTTTAGTGGTTTTTAGAGGTTTTATAGGTTTTTTGGGTTTTTTACTATTATTAAGGGGTTTATGATTTTTATGGGTTTTACGGTCTCTTAAGGGTTTTAGCATTTTTTGGTTTTTAGGGGATTTAATTCTTTTATGTTTTTATGGTTTTCTTAAGTTTCTTCAAGGTTTTTGGGGGTTTTTACATTTTTTTGGATTTTTGGGGTTTTTTATGATTTTTATGATTTTTAGGGGTTTTAGGGATATTGTGGGGTTTTAGGTTTTTTCAGAATATTTAAGTTTTTTTGTTTTTCAGGGGTTTTATATTTTTTTAAGTTAATTATTTTTTATGGTTTTTAAACATTTTATGGGTTTAATGGATTTTTAGAGTTTTCATTGGGTTTTAGGGTTTTATCATTTTTTATGATTTTAAGGGGTTTTAAGTGTTTTTATGTTTTTAATGTTTTCTTAAGTGTTATATGGTTTTTATGTTATTGTACATTTTTCATGATTTCTAGGGTTTTTACGATATTTATGGTTTTTAGGGTTTTAGGGATTTTGAGTTATTTTTAGGGTTTTACGGTTTTATGGTTTTACCATTTTTAGTTTTCTTAAGGTTTTAAGTGTATTTATGATTTTAAGGTTTTCTTAGGTTTTACATGATTTTTATGATTTTTACGTTTTTAGGGTTTTTGAGGTGTTTTTTAGTATTATTTTGGTTTTTAGGGTAAATTGGGAATTTTAGGGGTTGTATGGTTTATGTGTTTTACGGGTTTTTTGAGTTTTTGGGTGGTTTAAAGTATTTTTTGGAGTTTTTTACATTTTTATGGGTTTCATGGGTTTTCAAAAAGTTTATTGGTTTTTAGGGTTATTATGGTTTTTTGGGGTTTTAGGGGTTTTTAGCATTTTTAGTTGGTTTAGGGCTGTTAGATTCTTTTTGGATTCTACCTTTTATTATTTTTTTGGGTTCTTATTATTTTTAAATTTTTAAGGTTTTCTTAGGGATTTTATTTTTTAGGGTTTTAAAATTTTTGGGGAGATTTTTATGGCTTTTTATGGTTTTTATGGGGTTTTATGGTTTTTATGGGGTTTTATGGTTTTTTTTTGTATTTTGAGTGTTTTTAGGGTTTTTGAGGTTTTTTTTTAAATTTTTAGGTTTTGTAATGGTTTTAAGTATTTCTAGGTTTTTTGGGATTTGTTAGGGGTTTTCAGGGGTTTTACAGTTTTAGCGATTTTTTTGCGATTTTTTAGGATTTATATGATTTTTTTACCTTTCTAGGTATTTTGTGTGTTTTTTGGTTTTTTGGGTTTTTTTTGGATTATTGGTATTTTCTTACGATTTAAGTAGTTTTTATGGTTTTTATGGTTTTAAATGGTTTGGGGGGTTTTAGTGTTTTTTTAGATTTTAAGGGTTTTAATGGTTTTTAGGGAATGTCTGGTTTTTGCATGTTTTGGGGCTTTTTAGGGTTTGTAGCAATTTTAGGTTTTTTGGGGTTTGATGTGTTTTTTGGTATTATGTTTTTGATAGGGTTTTTCATGTTTTTTACATTCTTAGGATTTTTAATTCTAATTTATGCTTTTTAGGGGTTTTAGGAATTCAGTCTCTATTGAGGTTTTTTTTATCATTTTTTATGTGTTTTATGGTTTTTTGAGTTTTTTCGGGGTTTTTAGATATTTTGTAACATTTTTTTGGAATTTAAAGGATTTTCATAGAATTTAGTGGTTTTGGTGTTTTATGGGTTTTTAGTGTTTATAAGGTTTTAGGGGTTTATGGGTTTTAAGAGTTTTATTTTTGTAGTGTCTTTCAGAATTTTTATTTTTTTAGGATTTTAGGGATTTTAAGTGTTTTTAGGTTTTTAAGGTTTTCTTAGGGGTTTTCAGGGCTTTTAGGGTTTTTAATGTTTTTATGAATTTTTAGGCTGATTTTACATTTTTTATTCTTTTAAGGGGTTTTAGGGATATCTACGGATTTTAGTGTTTTTGGGTTTTAGTTTTTTCTTGGTTTTTCTGGATTTTAAATGTTTTTAGTTTTTATGTTCTTCATAAATTTTTCTCAGTTTTTAAGGTTTTCTACTTTTTTAGGGATTTTTAGGTACTTTTTATAATTTAATGGGTTTTTAGGGTTTTTAGGGATTTTTTCGGCGGTAGGGTTTTTCAATTTCTTGGGGTTTTTAGTTATTTTATTTTTTAGGGTTTTAGTTATTTTTTGCCATTTTTTAATAATTTTATGGGTTAATGGTTTTTTATAGTTTTTAGTCACTTTATATTGGTTTATAAGGGGTTTAATGGTATTTAAGGGTTTTTAAGGGTTGTATGGGGTTTTCTGGTTTTTATGGTTTTTATGGTCTTTTAGGTTTTTAGCATATTTTTGGTTTTAATGGTTTTAAGTGTATTTGGTTTTTTATGGTTCTCTTTCGGTTTATAGGGTTTTGAGACTTTTAAAATTTTTAAGTATTTTTGGGATTTTTATAGTTTTTAGAGATTTTTAGAATTTTGAGGGTTTTTTAGTGTTCAAAGGATTTTTAGGGTTTTTATCCTTTTTTTTTGTTTTTAGGGGCTTCAAATGTTTTTAGGGTTTTTAGGTTTTCCGAAGGGTTTTCAATGTTTTTAGGGTTTTTTTGAGATTTTTAGGGAATTTTTATGATTTTAATGGGGTTTTAGGGTTTTAGAGTAAGGACGGTTCGGGGCCAGGCTATTCCTACCCCCCCCCCCCCAAACATTTTCATAAAAAATACGTAGCAGAAAAGGTAGGGGCGGAGTTAATCAACCCACACCCAAAAGTCCTGGACACACCGAAAAAACCCAAAGGTTCCCAAAAAAAACCAAAAAGATAGAAAAAACCATAAAAAGAAGAAAAACCAAAGCATCTCCAACTGCATCTCCCAACCAAACAGCAACTAGCAGTAATGCAAAATCAGCACCTTTAGCACCTCCCATCCAGCAGAAACCAATATCCTTATTCACTGTATCCAGCCTACATCACCTCCTCACCGGTCAGAACAACTACCAGCGACACAGAACCGCCAGTACCAAATACATAGACATCAGCTTCACTATTTCCATGAATGGGGATTATGGTTCATTGGGATTTTAGGGTTTATTTTTATATTTAGGGGTTTTAATGGTTTTTAGATATTTTTAATGTTATTAGGGGTATTAAGGGGTTTTATATTTTTAGTGTATTTTTTGGTTTTATATGTGTGTTTAGTGGTTTTATAGTTTTTTAGGGTTTTATGGTTTTTACGGGTTTTTTGAGTTTTTAAGGTATCTTATGGGTTTTATAATTTTTTTTAGTTTTCATGGGGTCTTATTGTTTTTTTGGTTTTTAATATTTTCATTAGAAGTTTTCAAGTTTTTAAAATTATTAGGGATTTAAAGGATTTTTATAGGATTTTTATATTTTTAGAGTTTTTAGGGATTTTAATGGGATTTAGGGATTTTTTGGGATTTTTTTTCATTTTTTAGGTTTTTAGGGGTTTTAATTGTTTTTAGTATTTCAATGTATTATTATGGGTTTTTAGGGTTTTTAGTGTATTTTATGTTTTTGTTATTTTTAGGTATTTTTTAGAATTTTTTTGGATTTTTAGGGTTTTGAGCGATTTTATGAGTTTTTAAGGTTTTTTATAGTTTTTATGGATTTTTTTTATTTTTTTGGTTTTATGAGTTTGTTAAAGTATTTTGATTTGTTTGATTTTATAATGTTTTTAGTGGTTTAAAGGGTTTTTAGGTTTCATTAGTGGGTTAGAGTTCATATAGTTTTTAGGATTTTTATGGTTTTGGGGTGTTTATGGTTTTTTATGAGTTTTTAGGGTTTTAGAGACTTTTAATGTTTTTGCATTTTTTTTGAATTTTATTGGTTTAAAGTTACTTTAGGTTTCTAAGGTTTTCTTGAATGTTTTTTTAGATTTTTGGTGTTTTTGTTTTACATTTTTAGGGATTTGTAGGAATTTTTTATGATTTTTATGGTTCTTAGGGTATCTTAGGATTTTTAGGGTTTTTAGTGTTTGTCACTTTTTTTCATTTTTAATTTTTTTTGGGTTTTAGTGTTTTTAGGTTATTATGATTTTCATAAGGTTTTCTATTTTTAGGTTTTTTTACATATTTAGTTATTTAAACGGCCTCTTTAGTATTTGTTTTTTGAAATTTTAGGGTTTATAGTTATTTTGAGTGTTTTCTTAGGTTTGTTAGGGTTTTATATTTTTTTTGGGTTTTTTATGTTTTGTATGTATTTTTTATGGTGTGTAATTTTGTTTATATTTTTTTAATATTTTTAGGGGTTTAATGTGTTTTTATGTTTTATGTGGGTTTTTATTCTTTTTATGTGATTTAAATTTTTTATGGTTTTTAGGTGTTTTTTTTTGTTTTTAGGGGTTTTAGTGTTTTTTAGGTCTTTTGGTGGGGTTTTCACATTTCTTAGGTTTGGTGTTTTAAGTGTTTTTATTTTTTAAGAGTATATTATGAGTTTTTTAGGTTTTTATGGTTTTAAATTTTTTATATATTTTTATGTATTTTTTAGAATTTTTATGGGAATAATGGGTTTTGAGGTTTTTTAATTTATTTTTATGGTTTTTAGCCTTTCAGGGTTTTATTGTTTTTAGGTTTTTAAGGTTTTCTTTTGGTTTTTAAGTGGTTTAAGGTGTATTACGTTTTTAGGGATTCTGAGGGATTTTTTAGTATTTATATTTCTTTTTAAGATTTTTTTTTTGGATTTTGATGGTTTTGTATGGTTTTTAGGGATTTTTTGGGTTTTAGGGTTTTTATGGGTTTTTTGGATTCTTAGGTTTTCTTTATTTTTTTCAGTTTTAAGTATTGTTATATTTTTTTTTACATTTTTAGGGGTTTTCATTGTTCTTATAGCCATTTGTAGTTTTACGGTTTTTTGGGTTTTTGGGATTTTTGAGGTTTTTAGGGGTTTTTTTGTTATTTTGGGTATTTTTAGGATTTTTTTTGGAGTTTTTAGAATTTTTTACGTTTTTAGTGGTGTTAGTTTTTTTTGGTTTTTAAGGTTTTCTTAGTGTTTTCATGTTTTTTAGGGTTTTCTATGTTTTTAGTTATTTTTATGGATTTTTTAGAATTTCTAGGTTTTTTAGGGTTTTAGGGATTTTGATGGTTTAGGGTTTTATAGTTTTAACACATTTTATGTTTTTAGGGGTTTTAATTTATTTTAGGTTTTTATGTTTTCTTTGGGATTTTTTGGTTTTTAGGGTTTTTTAATTTTTTAGGGATATTTATGGATTTTTTAATATTTTTAGGGTTTTAAAGGATTTTTTGGGAATTTGAGTGGTTTTAGGGTTTTATAGAGTTTTTAACATTTTTTTTGTTTTTTGGGGTTTTAAGTATTTTTAGTTTTTTATGATTTTTGTTAGTTTTTTTAGGGTTTTTAGGGTTTTCATATATATAGGTGTTTTTGTGGGTTTCAGTGATTTTATGGGTTTTTATGGGTTTTAGGTATATTGAGGGTTTTTAGGGTTTTTATGGTTTTTTCATGGTTTTATATTTTTTGTTTTTTTCCAGTTTTTAAGGATTTTTAAAATTTTTTGATTTTAGGGGTTTTAATGGTTTTATTTTGTTTTCAATGTTTTTATGGTTTTATGGGTTTATGGTTTTTAGGGTTTTTTGGGGATTTTAGGGCGTTTTAGTATTTTTATCATTTCCAAGTATTTTATTAATTATAGGTGTTTCTATGTTTTAAGGGTTTATTATGGATTTTTAGGGTTTTTATATTTATGGGATTTTATTGTTTTTTGGGGATCTTTATGGTTTTTTCAATTTTTGGGGGTTTTAATGGGATTTATCATTTTTTAGGGTTTTATAGAATTTAAGGTTTTTATGGGTTTTTTATGGTTTTAAATGTTTTTGGAGTTTTATAGTGTTTAGGGACTTAAGGGTTTTTTTGGTGTTTAATGTTTTATTGGGTTTTTTAAGGGTTTTAGGGATTTTTTAGTTTTTTAGGGTTTTTTATAATTTTATGGGTTTTTAGGGTTTAAGGGATTTTTGAAATTTTTAGGGTTTTTTATGGTTTGAGTTTTTTAAGAATTTTTAGGTTTTTTAAGGGTTTTAGGCATTTTTAATTTTCTTGGGGTTCTTCAGGGTTTGTAGGGTTTTTATATTTTATGTATTTTTAGTGTTTCTATGATTTGTTTTTATTTTTAAGGTCTTTTGAGTGTTTTGGTGTTTTATGTTTTTTATGGTTTTTAGAATCTTTAGGGGTTTAAAGGGGATTTAAAGATTTAAGTGGTTTTATCATTTTTTGGGTATTGAGTTTTTTTACAGAATTTTGGTTTTTATGTTTTTAGTGTTTTATGGTCTATTTGGGTTTTATATTTTTTTAGGTTTTTGGGGGTTTAAGTGTTTCTATGTTTTTTATGTTTTCTTTTGGTTTTATGATTTTTTTAGTTATATTTAAATTTTTGGAATTTTTAGGGTTTCTAATGATTTTATTGTTTGTGTTTTTAATGATTGGAATATTTTTAGGGGTTTTTAGGGTTTTTAAGGTTTTAGGGTTTTTAGGGGTGTTATGTTTTTTTAGGTTTTTAATGATTTCTTCGGGTTTTTTCATGGTTTTTAGTGTTTCGTTAAGGAGTTTTTTGGGATTTTTATTGGGTTTTAGGGTTTTTAGGGTTTTCGAGTTTTTTTGTGTTTTTATTTTTTCGGTGTTTTTTGAGTTTTTGGGTGTTTTAAGGTTTTTTTGAGTTTTTAAATTTTTTAACAGTTTTAAAGAGGTTTTATATTTTTAGTGTAGTTTCAGGTTTCTATGGATTTTAGAGTTTTTTGGTTTTGGGGTTTTTTATGGTTTTAGGGGTTATTTGTGTGTTTATGGTCTTTTTGGGTTTTTAGAGTTTTTTGGTTTTTTAGATACATTAATTATTTTTAGGTTTTTATGTTATCCTTAGGGGTTTTGATGGTTTATATGTTTTTTTCATTTTTATGGATTTTAGTACTTTTTTAGGATTTTTATGTCTTTTGGGTTTGTAGGTATTTTGGGTTTTTTTGGAATTTTTAGGGTAGTTAGGGTGTTTGTGGGTTTTTACCATTTTTTATGATTTTTTGGCATTTTAAGTGTTTTAGTATTAATGGTTTTTTATGTTTTTCATGGTATTTAGTATTTTTTATGTTTTTAGGGGTTTTATTTATGTTTTTAGGTATTTTTTGAATTTTTTAGGATTTTTATGCTTTTTAGTGTTTTTAGGGACTTTTAGGAGTTTTAGGGATTAAAGGGTTTTTAGTATTTTATGTGTTTTTAGGTTTTTTAGTGGTATTAAGTATTTTTAGGCATTTAATGTTTTCTTAGGTTTTTTAGGGTTTTTATGTTTTTTATTTTTTAGCGATTTTTATGTGTTTTTAGGTTTTTAGGGATTTTGAGGGTTTCTAGGATTATTTAGGGTTTTTGTGGGTTTTTATGGTTTTATTTTGGGTTTTAAGGTTTTTGTGTTTCCTAGAGGTTTTAAGCACTTTTACTGTATTTTTGATGATGAGTATGGCTACTATGATGTGTAAGTTTCACTTGTTTTTGTTTGTGGTTATTTGTTGGGTACTGAAAACCCATAAACCAGCTTTTAAAAATGAAAAAAATTATTTGCAGAGGGGATTAAATGAATTTTATCATTTTTAGTGGAAGATTCACATTAGGGAGTTTGAGACAGATGCACTTACCCTCTATAATACAATTTCAAGTAAGGGGCCAATTCCCTAGGCCATTGAATATTCCCTTAGGAGAAGCAAGTATCTTATGTACAATCAAACGACCAATTTTCATACCTAGAGGGAGGGAAATGTTGTGGTATATTTTCATACTTCTAGAGAATATCTGAATGACCAACTTCCTATTTTCTCAAGTCTTAGAACCTTTCACCCTAAAGGTATGCACTTTATTTGGCCTGATTCTTTGGGACTTTAATATTTTAAACCCTCTTGAAATGTTCTCTTTTAGGCTTTCACATTCCCTTTAATAAAATAGAAAAAGATTTCAGTAGTGGGATATAGGGTTTTCTTTTGGGTTTTCATGGTTTTTATATTTTTTAATGTTATTAGGGAGTCTTATATCTCTTTTAGAATTTTTTGTGTTTTGAGGGATTATAGGGATTATGAGGGTTTTTACAAATCATTAGTTTTTTTTGGATTTTTAGGGTTTTTGAGTATTTTAGGTTTTTTACGTTTTTTACGTTTTTTACGATTTTATTACATTTTTAGGGGATTAAGGTGTCTTTAGAGTTTTTAGTTTTTTAGGCTTTTAAGGTTTTAAAGTTTTTAGGGGTTTTAGGGGTTCTTATGGTTTTTAGGTTCTTTTATAGATTTTATTAAATTTTTATAGGGATTTTAAGTGTTTTTATGTTTTGTTAGGGTTTTTAGGGTTTTTAATAGTTTTTACTTTTGTTGTGACCTTTTTGGATTTTTAAATATTTGTTTTATTTTATTGGGTTTTTATGGAGGGTTTTTTTGGTTTTTTATGGTTTTTGGAATTTTTTTTATTTATAGGGTTTTATGTACATTTAGTTTTCTAAGGGTTTTTAGGTTATTTTAGGGTTTTTAGTGGTTTTTACATTTTTAGTGATTTTTTAGTGATTTTTTAGGACTTAAGGGTTTTTGTGGTTTCTTGGGATTTTAAGGGGTTTTAGGGTTTTTAGGGTTACATGGTTTTTTAGGGTTTTAGTGTTTTTTGAGTTTTTTCTGGTCTTTAAGGGTTTTTAAAATTTTTAAATGTTTTTAGTTGTTTAAATTGTTTCTAGAATTTTTGATGGTTTTTTTGGTTTTTATTGATTTTAGGGTTTTTAATGTTTCTTGGGTTTTGAAGGAGTTTTAGCATTTTTTGGTCCTTTAGAGTTTGTAGAGTTTTAAGGTTTTTTAAGGGGTTTTTTAGTGGTTTTAGGTTTTTATGGTTTTTTATTTTTCATTGTTTTTCGTATTTTTATTTATTTATTATGGATAATAAAGGTTTTTTAGGATTTTTATAGTTTTTATTGTTCTTATGGACTTTGTCAATTTTTAGGGTTTTCATGGTTTTCGGATTTTTAGTATTTTTTAGGATTTAAAGTGTTTAAAGTGTTTTTAGGGTCTTAAGGTTTTTTTAATCGTTTTTAGGGTTTTTAGGTATTTTTATGTTTTTAAAGAAATTTACGGTTTTTTTAGGATTTTTTTGGTTATTAGGGTTTTAGGGTTTTTATTGATTTTGAGGGTTTTTAAGGTTTTTACAGTCTTACGGATTTTTTTATGTTTTCATTGTTTTTTAATTTTTATTAGGGTCTTAAGGTTTTTTAGAGTTTTTCTTATCATATTTATTGGGTTAATGGTTATCTCAAGTATTTAGTGGTTTTTTAGGATTTTTATAGGGTTTTGGGTTTTTAAGGTTTTTAGGGGTTTTAATGGTTTATAGGGGTTTTAGGCACTTTTAAGGTGTTTATGATTTTAGATTCTTTAGGGGTTTTAATTTTTGTAGGATTTTTATTCGTTTTAAGTGTTTTTAGGTTTTTAAGGTTTTCTATTGTTTTATAGGATTTGTTACGGTTTTAACATATTTAGGGAAATTTAGGGATTTTTTCATATATTTTTTTCAATTTTTAGGGTTTTCTAAAATATTCAAGCTTTTGGACTTTTTTGCAGTTTTTAGGGGTTTTTTGGTTTTTTTGGATTTTATGGGGCTTTTTTAGATATTTTAGGGTTTTAATGTTTTTTAGAGTTTTTAACATTTTTAGGGGTTTAATGGCTTTTTAGAGATTTTAGAGGGATTTTAGGGTTTCTAGGGCATTAAAGGTTTTCAAAGTTTTATGGTTTTAATGGATTTTAGGGTTATAGGATCTTTTAGGGGTTTTAAAAGTTTTAGGGATTTTAGGGATTTTTTTGACCTTTATGTTTTGTTATGGTCTTTCTGGATTTCAGAGTTTTTAATGTTTTTTGGAATTTTGTGGATCTTTTAGGTTTTTTATGTTTTTAAAGTTTTTATGAATTTTTAGGGTTTTCAGGTTTTTTATTATTTTTATGGGTTTTTTGGGTTTTATGGTTATTTTTAGTCTTTTAGGTTTCTTAAGTTTTTTTAGAGTTTTTTAATATTTTAGGTTATAATTTTTTTAGAGTTCTTAGTTATTTTTAGTGTTTTTATGGGTTTTATGGGTTTCATATGGTTTTATGGGTTTTATTATTTTAAGGATATTTAGGGGGTTTAGTATCTTTTATAGTTTTTATCAATTTTTTGTTTTTAGTGTTTTTCTTTCTTTTTAAGTTTTTAATTTTTTTCCTTTGGTTCTTTAAGGGGTTTTTGGATTTTTTACATTTTTACAGTGTTTTTAATATATTTAATATACTTTGAGGTTTTATTGGTTTTTTCTATTTTGGGGTTTTAGGGGATTTAGGATTTTATGGTTTTTAGAGTTTCTTAGGTTTTTTAGTGGTTTCATGTGTTTTAATGTTAAAAGGGTGTTTTTAGTATTTTTTAGTATTTTTTGTTTTTTTATAATTTTAGGGGATTTGGGGGGTTTTTGGACTTTTGGGGTTATAATGTTTTTAGGGGTTTTGGGGACTTATGTATTCTTATGTTTTTAAGGTTTTCTTAAGGTATTTCTGGGTTTTTTTACATTTTTAGGGGTTTTATGGATTTTTTAGGATTTCGACAGTTTTTTCCTTTTTAGGGAATTTGAGGGTTTTTAAGGTTTTTTTGATTTTTAGCGTTCTTTTGTGTTTTTAATTTTATTTCAGGTTTTAGGGTATTAATGTTTTTTTAGGTTTTAAACATTTTCTTAGGGTTTTTGGGTTTTTGGGATATTTTAATTTTCATGGATTTTTAGGTATTTTTTGTATTTGTATGGTATTTAGGGTATTTAGTGATTTTGAAGGATATTAAGTTTTTTAGTGTTTTTAGGGTTTCTAGATATTTTTTTTAGTGTTTTTATAGTCTATTAGAGTTTTTTAATTTTTTATGGATTTAAAAGGTTTTTAGGGTTTTTAGTGGTTTTCGGGTTTTTTATGGATTTCTAGGGAATTTTAAACTTTTTAGGGGTTCTTTGGGGTTTTAAGTATTCGTAGGGTTTTTCGAGTCTTTAATGTCTTTAACGTATTTAGGTTTTTAGGAATATTATGTGTTTTTAGGTTTTTATTTTTTTCATAGGTGTTTTTAGGATTTTTAGTTTTTATTATGTTTATGGGGATTTTGGTGGATTTTTTAGGATTTATATTGTTTTTATAGATTTTAACAGTTTTTTTGGTTTTTAGTGATTTTAGGGATTTAGTGTTTTTAGAGTTTTTAGGGTTTTTAAGTGTTTTTTGGTTTTTAAGGTTTTCTTTGGGATTTTAGGGATCCTTAAATTTTTTTGATATTTTTAGTGATTTTAGGATATTTATTAGTTTTTAGGGTTTTTAGATATTTTTAGGTTTTTAGTGTTTTATGGTTTTTTCAGGGGTTTTTTCAGTTTTTTTTATTTTTAGTGTATTTTTAGTTTTTAGGTTCTTAAATGGATTTTATTGTTTTTTTTATATTTTTATAAGTTTAGAGTGTTTTAGTGACATTAGTGGTTTTTAGGGTTATGATGATGTTTTTAGATTTTATAAGTTATTTTGGTGTTTGTATACCTTTTTTGGGGTTCATATGTTTGTAGGGTCTTTTAGGGTTTCTAACATCTTTTATGTTTTAGGGAATTTAATTGTTTCTAGCTTTTTATAGTTTTATTGGTGGTTTTAGGATATTAAGGATTTTTTACATTTAAAGGGATTTATATGGCCTTTTATGATTTTTAGGGGTTTTAGGGTTCTATGGAATTTTGAGGGTTTTGAGGGTTTTTTTATAGTTTTTTAGGTTTTTTAAGGGGTTTAAGTGTTTTTAACTTTGTAAGGTTTTATTAGTGGTTTTCTGTTTTTTCTATATTTTTAGTGTATTTTATGTTTTTTGGGATTATTAGGGATTTTTAAAATTTTAATGGTTTTAGAGGCTTTTATGGGTTTTTAGGTTTCCAGGGTTTTAGGGGGGGTTTTAGGGTTTTTATGTGTTATTTTCATCATAGGGGTTTTTTTAGTTTTATTATTGGTTTTACGGGGTTTTAGAGTTTTTAAAATTTTTAGTTTTTTCATGGGTTCTTATTGATTTTAGAAACTTTTAGTGTTTTATGGGTTTTATGGGGTTTTAAAGGTTTTGGTTGTTTTTATAGTTTTTAAGGGGTTTAGGTTTTTTATAGGATTTTAGGGTTTTTAGTGTATTTAGTTTTTTAGTGGTTTTAATGTTTTTTGGTATTTATGGATTTATTTGGGTTTTAAGTGTTTTTTCTGTTATTAGGTATTTTTTAGGATTTCATTGGGTTTTAATATTTTTAGGATTTTTACGGTTTCTTAGGGTTTTTTAGGATTTTTTGTGTTTTTAGGTTGTCTAGAGGTATTAATTGTTTTTATTAATTTAAATTTTTCTTATTTTTCTTTAGTGTTTTTTGGGTTTTTTATATTTTTAGTGATCTTTAGTAAATTTTTAGGATATTTATAAATTTTTAGGGGTTTTATTGATTTTGAGGGTTTTAGGGAATTTTAGCGGTTTTAGGGTTTTTAGGGTTTTTTGGTTTTTTGGTTTTTGTGGTTTTTTAGGGTTTTTTAAAGTTTTTAGTTATTTAAAGGTTTTTTGTTATTTTTCATCTTTTTTAATGGTATAAATGGGGTTTTAAACATTTTAGTTCATTTTTTGGGTTTTTATAGGTTTTTATGGTTTTTCGGGGTTTTGTAGTTTTCACATGTTTTAAGGTTTTTAGGGACTTTTAGGGTTTTTAGCATTGTTCAAATTTTTATGGTTTTTAATTGTTTTTAGTTTTTTAAGGTTTTCATAGGGTTTTAGGGGGGTTTCAAGGGTTTTTTACGTTTTTCATAATTTTTAGTGATTTTTTAGATTTGTGTGGTTTTTTTAGTTTTTACAGATTTTAAGGTTGTTTATGATTTTAGGGTTTTAGGGTTTTTTAGGGTGTTGATCTATTTTTAATTTTTTGGGTTTTAAGTGTTTTAGGAATTTATGGTTTTCTTATGGGTTTTCATAGTTTTAGGGGTTTTTATGATTTTAGATATTAGATTTATTTTTAAGGTTTTAAGGATTTTTAGGGTTTTGGGTATTTTTAGGGTTTTTAGGGTATCTTGGGTTTTATGTTTTTATTTTGGTTCTTTTTTTTATGTTTTTATATTTTTTAAGGTTTTTATAGTTTTTAATGTTTTTTGCAGTTTTAGTGTTTTTAGTGGTTTTTATGGCTTTTATGGTTTCTAAGTTTCTAATAGGTTTTTATGGTATTTAAGGGTTTTATTTTTTTTAGTTTCTTTTATGGTTTTTAGTGTTATTAGGGGTTTTATGGGTTTTAAGCGGTGTTAGGGTTTTAAGGTTTTATTAGGGGTTTTCTTGGTTTTTAACATTTTTATGCGTTTTTAATAATTTATTAGTATATAAATGGTTTCAAGGATTTTGAGTGTTTTAGGGATTTTAGGGGGTTTATGTTTTATTAGGGTTTTTTTAATATTTTATGTTTTCAGGGTTTTTTAGCATTTTTAGGTTTTATGATTTTTAAATATTTTTAGAGTTTTTTAAATTTTATGATATTTTTTCTGTACTTTTTATTATTTTTATGATTTATTATATTTTTTCGGTATTTTGAGGTTTTTTTAGGGTTTATAAGTTTTTTTGTTTTTAGGGTTTAATTTTTTTATGGTTTTTAATGTTTTAGGGGTTTAAAGGGTTTTTAGAGTGTTTAGTGGTTTTTTAGGGTTTTATGGTGTTTATGGTTTTTAAGGTTTTTATGGGTTTTAATTGTTTTTATGGTTTTTATATTTTTTATATTATTTTACCTTTTTTGGTTTTTTAGGGGTTTTAGTGCTTTTACATTTTAATGTATTTCATGGGGGTTTTCAATATTTTTAATGTTTTTAGGGTTTTTTATTTATTTTGATATTTTAATTACTTTTATGGGTTTTTAGGTTTTATAGGGATTTGGAAGGTTTTTTTGGGTTTTTTTGGGTTCTTTAGTGTTTTTGGCATATTTTAGTTATTTAGGGGTTTTAGGTGTTTTTTGGGTTATTAAGGGGTTCTTAGGGGTTTTCAGGGTATTTAGGGGTTTTCACGTTGTTAGGGATTATACAAGATATTTATGGTTTATTAGGGTGTTTAAGAATTTTTAGGGTTTTTAGAGACTTGAGGTGTTTTATAGTTTTTGGGGGGTTTTAGATTGTTTATTTTTTATGGGGTTTAAGGTTTTATAGATTTTGTTAAATTTTTTTGGGGTTTGAAGGGTTTTTAGAGTTTTTAGTTCTTTTAATATTTTTACTGGTATTTACAGTTTCTTGGGTTTTAAGGGTTTCTTATGGGATTGAGGGGTTTTTACGGTTTTTAGGGTTTTTATCATTTTTACTATTTTTAGGGATTTTATGTTTTTTTATGTTTTTAATGATTTCTTGGGGGTTTTCAATATTTTAGAGTCTTTTTATGTTATAAATATGTTTAGGATTTTTCTGGATTTTTATGGATTTTATGATTTTTATGGATTTTGATTGTTTTTAGGGTTTTAAAGGTTTTTATAGTTTTTTGTGTTTTTAATTATTGTAGGGGTTTGAATTTTTTTAGGTTTTTATGGTTTTATTAGGGTGTTTTGGGGTTTTTGGATATTTTATATTTTTAAGGATTTTTAAGAATATTTTTAAAATTTTATGGTTTTTAGGGTTTTAGATATTTTAATTTTTTTTGGGTTTTTGGGGGTTTTAGTGTTTTATGGATTTTTTTGGGTTTTAGGTGTCATTTTTACTTTTAACATTTTTTTATTTTTTTATTTTTTTTATTTTTTTTGGGGTTTAAGGGGTTTTTAGAGTTTTTTTTGTCGGTTTATAGGGGGTTTTTGTATTTTTATTGAATTTTAAGGGTTTGGGGGTTTATTGTTTTTTGGGGTTTTAAGGTTTTTAGGATCGTTTTTACTATTCATGTTTTTTTAGGTTTTTAGGGGTTTTAATGGCTTTTAGGTTTTTAAGGTCTTCTTTTTTGTTTTTTATAGATTTATGGTTCTTTTGTATATAAGTATTTTTTAGAAATTTTTGGATTTTTTTTATTTTTTAGTGTTTTCTTGTATTTTGAGAGATTTCAAGAGGTTTTAGGGATTGTAGGGGTTTTTAGTGTATTAGCATTTTCAGGGTTTTATGGTTTTAGTTGTTTTTATGATTTTATTTTTTTTCTTGTATTTTTTCATGGTTTATGGATTTTTTTGTTTTTAATACTTTTCAGGGTTCTATAATTTTCTATGGTTTTTAGGGTTTTTAGGGATTTTGAGGGGTTATTTG
Organism: Viscum album; assembly: GCA_963277665.1. NCBI lineage: Eukaryota > Viridiplantae > Streptophyta > Magnoliopsida > Santalales > Viscaceae > Viscum > Viscum album. The sequence goes on along the minus strand of OY728157.1, from coordinate 229,750,252 downwards.
GGTTTTTAGTGTATTTATGGTTTTTTCGGTTTTTTTGATTTTTATGGTTTTAAAGGGTTTTATTGTTTTTTTAACATTTTTTAAGGATTAGAGGGTTTTTAGTGTTTTTAGTGAATTTTAGGATTTTATGGGGTTTTCTGGGTTTTCTGGTTTTTCTGGTTTTTACGTACTTTTAGGATTTTAGCCATTTTTAGGTTTTGGGGTTTTTAGTGTTTTTATGTTTTTAGGGATTCCTTATGGATTTTCATGGTTTTAGTGTTTCTTATATTTTTATGGATTTTTAGGATTTTATGATTTTTAGGCAAAGAAGATGCAAGGGTCAGGCTATTCTCGGCCCCCCCAAATTTATTAACAAGGAAAAAGAGACACAGAAGACAAGGGAGGGGAGAGGTCAATCAACCCACACCCGAAAACCCCTTACAACGCACACAAAAAGAAAATCAAAAAAGAAAACAAAAGGAAAAATCACACACAACCAAGCAGCAACCACCACTATCCAGCATCAACCAGCCTCCAGCATCTCACAGCTTCCCAACAACCAGCATCCAAACTCAAAAAGACCAGCATCCAGCACCTCCCAGCCAAAAACAACCAGCAATCAGCAACCAGAGTCATAGAACCACATTCCTCCCGCACTTCCATATAAATAGTAACCAAAGACAAGTAGTACGCCTTCCAGCATCCAACAACATCCCACCAAGGAGAATCACAGCCAACAACAGCAAACCACCAGCATCAAAAACAGCCTCAACAGCATCCATATCCTCCATGCCATTCAGATCCATAACCAACAGCACAGAAGCAAAGACATCAAACAACATACACCAGAATTTTCCAGCACACCCATTTCCAGAACCACCATCAGCCGAGGAAAGAACAAGGAATTCGTCACATCTCATCCAAGAAATATCTAGCATTCCACTAAGTCGCACCCAGCAGCAAAAACAGTGGAAATAAGACACCAGCAGCCAAAATAATCACCGTTCCGCAGCAGAACAAGACAACCACAGGCAATTGCACATGATAATCCAGAAATCATGCCTTGCAGCAAGCGCATGATCCAGTAGCAGAAATAAATCAAAACCAGACCAAGAATCATCACCACAGCGGCTAATAGGAACACACACAGCATCTTCAAAATCCAACTTAGCCTCCAACATGCAGCAAAAATCCAGAATATCGACAGCAGCAAGAAAAGGATCAATTCGAAAATGAACCTTGCCTCCCCGAACGAGGACCACCACTATTAGATCCATGGGTATTGAAGCCCTATATGAAGATTCCAGATATGTCGCGCTTGCACCACACCACTGGATCATCTCTGTAGCCTTATAATTTTTAGTTTTTTCGGGGTTTTATGTGTTTTCAGGGTGTTTTAAGGTATTCGGGGTTTTATTATTTTGAGATGTTTTTAGGGTTTTTAGGATCTTTTATAGTTTTTAGAGTTTTTTTGTTTTTATGAGTTTTAATTGGAATAATTTTTATATGGTTTTATTTTTGGTTTTAACAATATTTTAGGGTCAATTAGGTTTTTAGGAATTTTAATGATTTTTATGATTTTTTAGGATTTTAGGGATTTAGGATTTTTGATGTTTTATGATTTTTTTGGTTTCTTATTGGTTTTTTGCATTTATTAGATTTTTAGGTTTTTTAATATTTTTCATTCATGATTTTCATAGGGTTTTTATGGTTTTTATGTATTTTTTATTTTTTTTTGTTATTTTTAATGTTTTTAATGTTTTTGGGGGATTTTGAGGGTTTCAGAGGTTTTGTGGTTTTAGGTTTTTTTTTGTGTTTTATGGGGTTTTTTAGTTTTTTTGGGGTTTTAAATATTTTTTAGAGTTTTTATTTTTTTAGAGGTTTAAATTGTTTTTAGTGTTTTTATTTGTTTTAGGGTTTTAATATATTTTTAGAGTTTTTTATGGTTTTTAGGGGTTTAATGGTTTTTATGGGTTTTCGGGTACCAAGGGTCTTTTAAGGTTTTTATCATTTTAAAGGTTTTTAGGGGTTCTAATTGTATAAAAAATTTTATTGGTTTTCTATGGGTTTTTTGAGGATTTTTAGGTTTTTTTACATTTTTAGGTATTTTTACGGATTTTTTAGAATTTTATGGTTTTTAAGGTATTTCGGTATTTGGTTGGGTTTTAGTGTTTCTTAGGGTTTTAAGGGGTTTATAGGTATTTTTTATCAATTTTCAGTGTTTTAACTTCTTAATTTTTTCTCATATGTTTTCAGAGTTTCTAGATATTTTTAAATTTCTACGGATTTTTGTGACTCTTTAGGATATTTAAGGTTTTTCGGGTTTTCAGGGTTTTTTTAGGTTTCTTCGGTTTTTAATGGTTTTGGGGGGTTTTATGATTTATTTTGGTTTTGTTGTTTTTTTGTGTTTTTTAGGGTTTTTAAGGTTTTTGAGTTGTTTAACATTTTTAGGGGTTTAAAGGGGTTTTAGAGTTTTTAGTGATTTTTAAGGGGTTTTATGGAGTTTTTGGTTTTTTATTGTTTTTAGGGGTTTTTTATTTTTTAAGGTGTATTAGTGTTTTTATGGTGTTTTAGGGTGCACAACATTTTTATTTTTTTTAGGGTTTAATGATTTATTATGTTTTTAAGTTTTTATTAGGGTTTTTTCTTAGGTTTTGTTTTTTGGGGATTTATAAATATTTTTAGGGTTTTTATGGGTTTTTATGATTTTTTGGTATTTTGACGGTTTTTAGGATTTTTTGGGGGTTTTAGGTTTTTTTTGTTATTTGGGTTTTATCGAGTTTTTAGTGGGTTTATTTTTTTTAGAGTTTTTAACACTTTTCGGGGATTAAAATGTTTTTAGAGTTTTTAGTGATTTTTAGGGCACTTAATTGTTTCTTAGGGTTTTTTATATTTTTAGGGGTTTTATGGTTATTTAGGGTTTCTAGGGTTTTATCATTTCTTAGGTTTTTGTGGAATTTAAGTGTTTTTAGGTTTTTATGATTTTCATTGGATTTTTCAGGGATTTAGGGTTTTTTACCTTTTTGGATATTTAGGGATTATAGGGGTTTTAGGGATTTTATTGATTTTGAGGGTTCTAGGAATCTTTAGGGTTTTTTCGCATTTTTATGGTTTTTAGGGGTTTTAAATACTTTTAGGTTTTCAGTTTTTTATTAGGATTTTTTCTTAGTTTTTTAGATTTTATTGTTTTGTATATATATTTTTTGGTTTTTGTTGTGATTATGTTTTTAGGGATTTTTGGGGTTTTAGGGGTTTTTATAGTTTTTAGGGTTTTTATGGTTTTTGGGAGATTGAGGGGTGTATTTTATTTTTTTAGGGTTGTCAAGGTTTTTTTAGAGTTTTTAATGTTTTTAGGGATTAATAGTTTGTATAGATATATTAGTGATTTTTAGGTTTTGTTGGGTTTTTAGGGGTATTTATGGGTTTTTTGAGTATTTTGATTTTTAGTCTCTTTTAGGGTTTTTAGTGTTTTATGGTTTTTTAGTGTTTTAAATTTTTTTAGGTTTTTAATGTTTTCTTCGGGGTTTTAAAGGATTTTATTGGTTTTCAGGAATTTAGGGGTTTTAGGGATTGTTTAGGATTTTCAGGGTTTTTTAGGGTTTTTGTAACGTCCCGGACCCGGGTGCCACGCAACTGGTGCCCCGAGCCGGGTTCGCCACAAGACCTCAAGAGCATTTCCCCAAATGCCAGAGGCTGCCGACTAGCAGCAAGGGCCCAGTTCTAATAGTGGGGAAACTATGCCCTCATTTGTCAAAGTGTAGCGCAGCGGAATATAGAATAAACATACAACGACAGCAGAAGCAGTAAACATACACAGCTGAAATAACTACAGCAGTGGATATATCCAACAATATATAAGTGATGATGCTACATGTTTCAAGTTCTAAGAAAATAGCCAGAACATGTTATACATCAATACAGTACAACAAAATACAGAGTACAACAAAACTAAGCAAACAGCTGGCAGCGGCATCGCGAGCCTAGGCTCGGTTCCATGCCCTCCTACTCCACAGCAACAGTCAAGTACCCGTGTAGGGTCTCTTTCCCTTATCTACACCTAAAACAATGTAATCTGTTTGGGCCAAAAAGCGTGACCCAAACAGGGTGTGAGAAATATATCTCAGTAGGCACGCACCAAAGGCCTGTGCCCAACTGCGTTGTAGCATGCAACGATAGTGTGCAGTGATAAAATGTAATAAAGTAAGTAGTAATCAAAAGTAACAACTACCAGTTATATTGCCATTTTTAATATTCATTTAATCCATTTAATATAACAAATCACCACAGTGCATTTCTAAGTAAACAGTCCACGTCCTCAGACAAACAAAACCTTACCCATAGGTAAGAAGAATCCAACCCGCAGGTATAGCCCTTAGGCATAACATAAATTTCCCTCAGGCGTAGGGATTTTTATGGATTATAGGGTTTTTATGATTTCTAGGACTATTATGAGTTTTAATTTTTTTTAGGTTTTTAATATTTTTTAGGTTTTTCTAGCGTTTTTAGGATTTTTAGGATTTTTTTCCTTTTTGTGGATTTTTTGGGATTTTCTATTATTTTATGGGTCTTAGGGGTTTTAGGGATATTGTGGGTTTTAGGTGATTTTAGTGTTTTTGGATTTTTTTTAGGTTTTTAGGGTTTTTAAGTGTTTTTAGGTTTTAAGGTTTTTTATGGTTTTTCATGGATTTTAAGGTTTTTAAAATTTTTAGGGATTTTTTTATTTTTATAGGTTTTTAGGTTTTTCAAGGATTTTGAGGGGTTTTAGGATTTTTTTAGGGTTTTATGGTTTTTATAGTTTTATTAGGTTTTTAGGGGGGGTTTAGGTTTTTATTATTCTTATGCACTATGCGTCCCATTGTGATCCCATGATGGAAACCCATGAGCAACAATAAGCAGAGTAACTAAAATGCATTATACAAACCATGTAAGGGCCAGCCTTCATTTGGTGTATCAGTTTTCTGGCTCTATTGATCATGGTATGGGAAAAAATTCCCCGGTAGTTCTTCTACTTTTTTAGATCAAACACTGTATAATACAATAATTAGTGACCTATTGAACTAAAAATAGTGGTATAATGATATAATTTCTTATTTCATATCATATAAAAAGGGTTTACCTGCTCCCTAAACTGACCACTACCCCAGGGGGATATTCTACCTCTTTGCATTGATAACCTCTTCGATGAGTTGAAACACTGCTTATGTCAGTGAAAAATATATGTGGTTTTTAAGATTTATCTACCATTTATCAAGGAATGAAAGACTCCATATGATGGACTAATCTCAAGTCCTAGATAGCTCCACCATTCCAGGGGAAAAGAGAAGGAAATGTTGAGGCACCATCCATCACACTTAATCCATCATCCGCATCTTCCCTAGCTCTGACACCTGAACCGTATTGTGTATCACCCCCTAGGCCTCAATATCAAACATTACCTTGATAATATGAGCATAGGGGACCCATGTGGAATCAATTTTGTGAATTAAAGAATAATTTTTACTTGTTCTAGGAGGATCAAGTTTGTGGATATTTTATTGCCGCTGGGGACTATGATATAATCCATCATCTAGAGCCAAAAGACTCAAATAGGTAGGTATCGATGACCAAACTGTATTATTAACTCTTTCACAGGATACTGGTACACACCATTCATTATTTTCTCATCTTCAAATAGCTTGTATATAAAATCATAGATTCTGGGTAGGTGAAATTATTAAAGCCACCAGCACAAGGGTTGTATATTTCCTCCATTTCCCCTAAAGAAGGTGTTGAATAGAAATAAGTTTTTATTAGAAGGAATTAGAAGTTCTATGGTATAATGACTCTAAAAACAATCAACTGAGCTCATTAAATTCTCCAAGCATAGTTTAAATGACCAACTATGAACCAATATCTTCAGATCTAACCCAACCGACATCATTGGCCCCACAACCCTCCAAAATTCAACCGTACAAAAAGTGGTTTGACCAGAAAGGTAGGGAGGAAGTGAATAAAGATGAACCTATGTCAATTCCAAAGTCATATTTGACCCTCTCATATTTTATTCCCTCAAATATGAAAGCATGGTTTTTGCTCAACTAAATGAAAACACCATAAACATTCATTGAGGAAAATGACTCGTCAGATTAGTATTTGAGCTTTAGTTCTATTAATTTCATTCACTTAATGGATCCCATATCTAAAAATGAGTATGGATATGAAACTGGTATCCTTAAACCCAAATGGGGCTGAAGAAGGAGGTTGTAGGAGCTAAGGATACCAGGAGAGACATAATCATGGTATGAACTACAATCTTAGCCACGCCCCTACTCGAATAGTCAATGTTGTAGAAAATCCTAGAGAACCCTTTTAGTGGGCCCAAGAGGAAAAGTAAAATCCCCCTACACATTCTATAATCCAATTTAATCTGATCATTTTGGAATATCCTTTAGAAGACGAATAGGTCTCTAATCACCCTCGGCATGCAGACAGACATACTCAACCCAACCCACTAAGAATAAGAGTGCCTCCATCTCCTGTATTGAGGTCTAATCCATCTATATCCAATACTCAATCCACTAAAGTTCCTATAAAGGATCATTCATCTATTGGAAAGTGTCATCCATTAGACCAGATGTATGACATCGTGAAGAAGTTAACCTTGGTACAAGCTAAGCTATCAACTCAAGATTCCCTAATCTTATCAAAAGAACTTAGGGAATCGATCATTGAATATTTTCTGATCACATAGGAGTTTGAATGATTAGGTGGATACTTCCAAGGTTTATCATATAGAGACTAATACTGTGTAATTCCATGTGGTTATCTCCTTCACAGATCAAGATGAATATGTCATTATACAGGGACACAACAAACCCTTGTATGTGTCTGATGGGACAAATGGTGTTGATGTCCAAAAATTCTTCATTGAAAATGGATCTAGCATTCATATCTTTATGGTGCGAACACTTCACCAGAAGGGCTACAATGAAAATAAACTAGTTACATCTACCATATCCATGTAGGGCTATGAAAAAAGTGAGTAGATATCATTAGTCTAAATCAAGATCAAGAATATTTTTGTAGACCTCATGGATGACTCATAATTTCTGGTCATTCGATAGAAAATGACCATTAATGTCTTTATAGGAAGTCCTTGGTTGTATCATCATGCAACAATACACTCATTATACCATCAGCACATCAAATATTGCATTAATGGGAAAATTGGGATGTTGAATTCTGATAAGGTCCAATTTTAATCATATGAGTCACATTATATCGATGTAGGATTCTATCAATGAAAATGGACACAAACCCCGGTCAATGGTGTAGATTGGGTCACCACCACAAATGGTATGAAAATGATCCTATCTTACCCCTTCAAAAAGATCAGTAAAGAATAAGTGTAACCAATAAATATAAAAAAAATTATTGACTCCCACGACAAAGTGAAAACTCTGATGGAAATTGCCTCAATCCATCACAAGAGCCACATGAAATCCCTACCTCGCCAACTGAGGTAGAAGAGGATTTCATGTCACCCAAAGAGGATGAAGACACTCCTTTGTCCCTCACTTCATCCTCTCTAAATTTTCATGTAAATACCCCACTTTCAAAAGGTCCAAAGAAAGTCACTTCATCTTCCCAATACCAAGATATTGACTCCTATATTAACTTTGGAGAACTCATACCAAGATTTTTTCCCCATAAAATATAGAGGAAGATGATGAATAGGAGTAATGGAAAGGGAAGGAGGACCTTATAAATTCCCCACTAGAATTTGATGAGAGTGTCTCTACCACCATTGATGAACTTAGGGAAATAAATCTAGGTAGAGAAGATGATCAATGACCCTCCTAGATTAGTGAATCCATGTATTTCGAAGAGAAAGAGGTATATACCTCCTTCTTGAGGAAACATAAAGATTTATTTTCCTATAACTACATAGAAATTCTAGGCCTCAGTCTTAAGGTGGTCACTCACGACCTGGGCCTACTAGAGGACCATCATGGCTATAAATAAGAAGACATAAGAACGCACCCAACACATGCCACCAAAATAGAGGTTAAATTTGAAAAGATTATTAAATATATGTCCATTAGTGAGGTCCAATATCTTAATTTTCTAGCCAATATAGTCCCCATAAAGAAAAATAATGGTCAAATTAGAGTTTATATCGATTTCAGAGATCTCAACTGGCACTTTCTGAAAGTTGATTTCTCAATATCGATAACAGAACTATTGATGAAGAATCCACCACCTTCAGGTCCCCTAGTCATTATTTTTCTATTGGGTAATGCCCTTTGTATTGAATAATTTCAGTGCTACATACCAACACGACATGCAACATATCATCAAGAAATTACTAGGAATGTTTGTTGAATTCTATATTAATGACCTAGTAGTTAAATATAGACAATGATCATATCAACTGGTGAATCATGAAGCTATCTTCAACAAACTTTAACAACACAACATGAAAATAAACCCCTTGAAATGTGCCTTTGACATTACCTTAGGGGAATTTCTCAATTTCTTTGTAATACATTAGGGCATCGAAGTCATCCATAAGATGTAAAAGGATATCCTTGTTATGTCACCTCCTCAAAACCTCATCTAGTTGAGAGTAATTTGAGTAAACTTGGCCTAAATTTTATTATTCATGGAAAAATTTGTAGGAGAATGTTTTCCCTTCACCATGTTTATGAAAAAAGGGTTACATATCAGTGGACTAATGGTTGTCATGAATCATTCAATCGTCTCAAGAGATATCTCCTATGCCTGCCTGTGCTGATTCTACTTTTCAATGGAAGGACACTTGTTTTGTATGTTAAATCCTTGTCTCCATTACTAGGAACCTTACTCGTGTATAAAAACAATTCTAATAGTGAAATCGAAATTTATTGTCTCATCTGAATCGTGATCGTTCATAAGACTCATTACTCAAATATTGATAAGAGATACATGGAGCTAATATTTGCAATCCAAAGTTTTTGGAACCACATGAATCATCACGAGGTTCATTTAGTCTCTCATAGAAACCCACTCAAATATATTCTCATCCATCTTATATTGACCATAGGTTTTTAAGAGTGGGCATTCATCATGCCATAGTTTTACATAAGGTTTTTTCTTTAGAAAGTGGTCAAAGGATTGGCATTAGCATATTTCTTAAAAGATAACCCGCCAACAGAATTGAATTTATTGGATACCAAGATAGATGATGAATATGTATTCTCTATCCCAGAAGACCCCTCTCCATGATATGGGAGGTGTATTTTAATTATGCATCAAAAATCCTAACATGAAAGAGGATAGAAGACCCCAAGATCAACAAAGTGGGGTTGGGTGTCATACTCTTATCACTAAAAAAGGTAGTATCACATTACTTGTTCCTAATATCCGAGGGGTGAATGGAAACTGAATAATAATATCATACCATCATTGTATATTTAGATTTAGCACTTCAAGTACAATAAAAAAACTTCAAGATAAAAAGGCGATTTGGAATAGGACATCAATAAGGTTAACAATGATTATGCTATCAAAAAATAATATCTAATCCCTCTAAAAAATCATGTATAAGAACTAATGGTTTAATTACCTTTGGATCTAACATTCACTTGGGTCCTGTGATAGCAAAATGCCTAAGATGATGCACAGAAAAATAGTGCCAAAACCCTAGCCACTCTAGGCGTGGATGAAACTGTCATCAACATTACACATCTCCAGATGTGATCATGTTTCATTCAATCCAACAAGGAAGATATTGGTGATATTATACCCATCCTTAAACCATATGGTCCTACCACTGGGTGGGTGAAACCCATTGTGGACTACCTTCAAAAAGGAGATCTCCCACTAGTCAATTACAGGAAATATAAAATTTTAATATGAGCAATTAACTTTGTTATGTATGATGACACGACTCATAAAAAGGTCCTCTGTAAATATATACTTGATAGGGTCCTCCTCATGTGTATTGATAGAGAAGGGACAACTACCTTCATGAAGAAAGTTAAAACTGGGGCATGTGGTGCTCACTAGTTAGGAGTCAAGCTTTCCCACAAAATTCAAAGGCTTGGGTTTTACTATCCCCCTATTACATAGAACTTCACTAAATTCACCAAAATGTTTCGTTCCTTACAGGTTCATGCCAACTTCATTCACCAACCCCTGGAGCTACTGTACATAGCCAGGTACTCCTAGCCGTTTTCCACAAGGTAAAATGGATGTCGTGGGACCGTATCCTCCCACTATGTCCAAGATGTTCAAGTATATTATCACAAAAACTGATTTTTTTCCAAAATAGAAGAAGTCAAACCCCTCAAAGAGGTCGGGTCAAGGAATATTGTTAGTTTTGCGAGAGCCAACATGATCCCAAGATTTGGAATCCATCATATAACACTGATAGAAAACAACACTAATTTCTGTTCTTTTAAATTTGAAAAACATAATCAAGAGTATGGAATCAAATACGACCATTCATCGTATTACCAAACAGTAGATGAAGGATAGATAGAGGCCTTTAAAAAGAACCTATCAAATATAATTTAGAAGACGGTAGATAAGGATACAAATTATTGGCTAAATAACCTCCCTCCTGATTTTTGGGATTATCATACCACACTCATACCGCCACATAGGTGACCTCATACTCATTAGTATATGGGAAATTGGAGGTCCAACCGATCAAAGTTCAATTTCCATCACTCTGCATTTTCATATGTGGCCAATTATCCATTTATGAGAAATCCTAGAAATAGATGGATCAATTAGAGAGATTAAATGAGAAAATATCACCTACCTTGCATCATTTGGATGTACAAAAAAACTGGATCATGCAAGGCTTTAATAAAAAAATGTTTGCCTCAGTTCACCCCTCAAAAGATAGATGGTCTTGGTCCTCTGAACTCCGATGATACCTAGAAAGAAACCACTGAAGTTGGAACTGAAATGGGAGGGGAATTATGCCATACATAAGATCTAATACAATTGAGATTATTTCCTAATATCAAGGGATATTAAACTTATCACATCTCCCACCAATTCATTGTTCTTAATGAAGAATTTCATGTAATCCCACAGATTATTCATCCTCTCCACATGAAGTTAAATTGTATAGAACACAACCTATCTAAATACCATTAAACTGTATAGACTCATCAGATCCACATGATGTTAAAATGTGTGAAACTCATCTTGAACGCATGTTGTTAAATTGCATGGTGTATCTTTCTGATCACATGACATTAAACTACATGGAGCCTCGTCCTGATCACCTAAGGTTAAACTGAATGGAACATTGTCTAGATTGCATGATGTTAAACTACAAGGTGCATCATCCTAATTTTTGGATGTTGAACTGCACACCCATCATCATACCCACAATACAACGTTAATCTACGTATCTATATCCTAGGAACATGATATTAAAATTTTAAAATCAGTCCATAGAATATGAATTTAAACTATTCACGATGATCTGAACTCCATGACCATAAAACTAGATACCCAAGTCTATGAATCACAGCTTAAAACTGTATGAAAGCCTCCTTAAGAATGAGTATGCGGTATATGGGCCTCCTTAGTCCTTATTCATGTTGGGTTTTTCATGACACCACATCATGCATATCACTTTTTTAATTTCTCTCCCCATGGTCTAAACTATAATAACTTAAACTAGGATTTAATTTCCTCATCACATGATGTTAAAATGTATGGGAATCATTTTTTCAATCAATGACTCATTTAACATGAGCTAGATCTATGTAGAAGAAAGATAATATTCCCCTATACACTGTGTGAGAGTCAGATCCACTTAGGAAGTCTCATTATTCTGAACTATGCATGACTTGATTCTTGTTATCACAATATATGAAGAAACTCCTAGACTTCTTATGTTAGTCCCAACTGTAAATTTTTCTCCTTCTCTGGGGTGATTTTGTAACCATCCTTTGGCCTTAGGGCCTCTTTTCATGTCAAGATTCTATTTCTATATGTTCTAAAAAATCATCAATCCCACAGTTATAAGTTCTTCATCCTAGTCAAATGATGTTAAACTACATGGTGCATTGTCAATTTCTAAATAAAATAATATTAATAACACCAATTTAATCATTGTGTGACATTAAAATGAACAGAAAAGTAATGTTCGTTTTTGAGAGAACATTTCCCTTGACATTGGTCACCTACCATTCCATACTTAAGAACTAATTATGACTTGATTCCCATATTATGGGATACATAGCGACACATAGATCACTAATCTTGGGTCCAGCCACCCCAAAGAAAAAAATTCCCATATCCCTATGTATGGTTCATGTCTATGTGGGGAGACTTTCATCGAGAACTACATGTCACTTTATTCTCACCATAATAAGATCCATCGTGATGTCCTGATGTTATGTATTAAGCCCAACCATGAAATATAATATTTTTCTTTCTATTGCATACAAAATAAATTGATGTAGAGGACTTTAAAGTAGACATAATTTTGTGGGACCATTTCAAGTAAAATTCCCTTTCCCTATACCTGATTAAGATCTATGTGGTAAAGCACAGAATGAAATGCATGTGTCTTCATTCCCATCCTTTGAGATATATATTATTTTCTAGACCCTATCTTCAAGTCATAACTGATAAATATGGGAAAAATTCTCTCCCTGTGTATGGATCACACCTGTGTAGATAGTTCTCATTTAGAACTATGTGTGCCTTGATTCATGTTCATGTAGGATAAGTAGAGACACATAGATTTCCATTATTTTTACTAGTCAAAACAAGACCCTTCTTTCATGTTGGGTTACCCCCATCCTCACCAAATTATGTTAAACTGAATGGGATCCGAGAAAAATTTATGGCTTGATTCCCATCTAATATGAAATGTAGTGATGCATAGATCTCTAATACTAGGTCCATCCACCACAGGAAAGAAAATTCCATCCTCTCTATGTCAAGTCAGATCTACATAGGGATGCCTATTCGATAACTATGTATAGATTTATTCCTTTCCACACATGATACTTAGTGACGCCCAGATTTCCATTCTTGGGCCCAACCACCCCAAAAATGCCCCACCCTATATATAGGCCTGACCTATGCAAGGATCATTTCTTAAAGAACTGCATGTGGATTGATTCTCACCATAATGAAATATGTAGTGACATGGATTTCTACATCTTGGTCCATCCACCAAAAATTCAAAATTCCTTTATCTTTCATTTTATCACCTTTGTGTTGCAGAATAAACCCATTCCACCCCTTGTTTCTCACATTGAGCACAACTCATGTGGGATTAGGAGTTTCATTAGGGTATTCACCACATGATCCAAGTGTGTCAATCAACATTAGTATTTTCATGGTCCTGGTAGAAATACATTAAAAGGGACATCAATTTTCCTTTCCATATGATGTTAAACGACAAGGCGAACTTCCTCACCCCATGAAGTAAAATTGCATAAATCCACACAATTTGTTTTAATTCAGGTTGGTTAAACTATATCCTTAACAAAAGTAATTAAACTTCATGGATATTTTCCTTAACACGTGACATTAAACTTCATGGGTTTTCTAGAGATATGTGTGGCTTTATTCCTGGAAATGTAGGATACCTAGTGACACCCAGATCAATAATATTGGTCCCAACTGTAGTATTACCTCTTCACATCAGGGATCCTAAGTCCTTACCACACTAAATTAAACTACATGGTGCCTTTGGAACTACGTATTATTTTATTCTCATTTTTATTATATACATAGTGACCCTAGGCCTTGTGTCATAGTACTAGCCATGGAGCAAAAAAAAAATAGAAACATCACCATATCTTATATGTAAATACAAATTTATGCAGGAGATCTCAAGTTTAGGTTATTCATGTTGGGATCTATCAAGGAAACAAAACGGACCCACCTATACATATAAGTCATATTTGTATAAGGAATCTCACATTGTATGGTGAATCATGGTCTGAATATTTCTTACATTCCTAGACACATTCTTTATATTCATCAAACTTTAGGTCTACGAATTTTAGGGTCTTCACAATATTCTTATGAATATTAGAAATGGCAGATCATTATCCTGAGGAAATCTATGTTTAATTATGCATAAAATTTCCCAGTTGGATCTATATAAGTTTCTCCAAAAATTCATGACAATAAAATGAATAAATCATCCCTATGAGAAGATTTTCCTATCTCTATTTTCCCCAATGATAGTTTTTCCCATATTATTTCTCACGATACAATAATCCCCAAAGTCATGGTTTGGATTTTTTTCATCCTCAAATCTAGGGAATGTAGGAATACTCTGACATAATTATCCCCTGATACTCATGGTTTTTATGACAAATGGTCCTAGCTGTATGACCTTAAAATGTAGGTTACCTTGTTGTCCTCACCGTATGATGTTAAACTACACAGATGATCTCCAAGTTTCATAACACTAAAATGAATTATATTAGGAACTACATGACTATGGATTCATGCAAACATAGAGTATTTAGAGACACCATAATTTTAAATCTTGGGTACTACCATAGAAAAAAATCCTCCTTCCCTCTTCCCAAGTTAGACCTACACAAGGAACCTTAAAATAACTATATATATCTTTATTCCTATTATCAAAAGATATATAGTTATTCTTGGACCATATATCTCAGGTAAATCCATGAGGTAAAAACAATTTCTCCCATTTTCCTATGTATGGGTCAAAAGTTTAAATGAATTTTCTAAAATCAACAAAGAAAATTCCCCCAAATTCCTATGAATGAGGTAGATCTATGTAAGAGTGTCCAATAAGATCCTTTCCCCATCAGTGAGATCATATTAAAAAAATGTGCCCCCTTCTTGATGCATGGGTCAAACATGAACATGGAACCTTTTATGAACTACTTATGGATTTATTCTTATTTCAATGAGATATTTAGTGATTTATGGGCCTCATATCTCAGACCCATCCATGTCGAAGACAAATATTTCCTATGTTTTGGTCAAACTGACATAAGGGAAACATCTCTACCAATTCATGGTAAATTTAGACTTGGAATGACCCCTTCATATTCAAGAACTATCCTTTAACAAACAAAACTCTATATCTAGAAATGTATGAGTCCCCATAAACCTCCCCGACCATTGAAAATGGGGGGCCAATTTCTTGAGGACACCTCTGTTTGAATTTGAACAATATACCCATGTTGTCTATGCATACGTCACCAAACACAAAAACATCAAGGTAGAATAATTTATTCCATAGTAGAAGCTAATTGACCTTAAACCATAACCCTTAAACATCATGGAATAATGATGTTAAACTACATATTCCATTCCCTAGTTTCATGACATCAAACTACCCAATACTCCAATCCTCTTTTACACGATACAAATTAAAGTAAGAGTAGTTTCTCATTCATTTCCAGTGTCGATACATATTCCCTTTTCATTTTAAATTATCATTCTTTTGACAAGACACCCTTTGTGGTCTTGAGATATCCATATTTTCAAAAAATTACCCGGCCATTGGAAATGGAAGGCCAGTGTCCTAAGGAATACTTTTTTGACTATGCACAATATTCCCTAGTTGGCTCTGCATAAGTCACCAACCAAAATTTCTCATCAACTGAAGTAAAAATCACCCCTATAATAGGCTTTCCATACCTTCATAAACGCCAAAAAATCATATTGGAAACCATTCTTATAGGTACTCCCCATGTACTTTCCCCATATCAAGTCTCTGATTCTGAAATCATAAAACCAGGGCCAAGAAAAATCCCTCATTCATGTCTGAAAAATATTGGTAAGTTCTCTCAAAATATGACCTATTGGTGCCCTCATCCCATAATTCATGTTCAAAGATCTTTGAACAAAAACATTAGTGATATTAGTCTAGTTTTCAAAACTATAAAATTCATATGAAAATAGACACAAAACTTTCTAGGTTGAAAAGGTGCAAAGGGATCCCTAGGTAAAATTTGAGTACCATCTCTCTATACCTACACTTTTTATGGTCCAGGAAAAAATAGTGCAATTAAAAAATTAAAAAAGGAAAAAAACTTTTTAGGTAGAAAATCCAAGAAGGGAGGCTTAAGGAAAATTCAAGTTATGCCTGCTAGGTCCTCACTATAGTGAACATAGGAAAAAATTATTGTGGTAACTTAAAAGAAAC
This sequence comes from Viscum album, assembly GCA_963277665.1. Lineage (NCBI taxonomy): Eukaryota > Viridiplantae > Streptophyta > Magnoliopsida > Santalales > Viscaceae > Viscum > Viscum album. The sequence continues at coordinate 229,734,126 of OY728157.1, read as the reverse complement.
AAATTTTATAGGGTTTTCCATATAACCCTAGAAACAATAAAATTATAATCACTAAGTCCCTTGGATGAGGAAAAAAAATAGAGCATTTGCTAATATTTCATTCAAATCAAGACCACTTTTTCATTGGAACCATCTCCTCTTCATCCCAATCAAAGCCCATTCTGGTGGGGGGTATTATTGGGTCCTGAAAACTCTACATGAAAGGAAGAACGAGTTCCATGGACTTGGTTAAGGGTAAAACAATAAACCAAAATACATTTTTGAAGAAAATGATCCAAGGATGAGACACCATATAGGAAGTCCTGGTCCCACAAAGTAAAAATTCTATGAAAACCACCACTCAGCATGACATTCCACCACACCACAAGGCATCCCAAAAACCACCAGTGCCCAGGAATGAAACAAAGTTGTTTTCAGGGTTGTATAGTGACTTCCTCCTCCATGAAAGACCTTACCCTACAAACGATAAATCATTTACGATTGAGGGGTGTATTTTCCATCTGATGTGAATAAAATTCGTTGTGGGCCTGGGTGTTCTTCTTGGGATCCTACAAATTGTGGACTCATGGCCCACTAAGACTAGACAAACTAGAATTTGATTATGTTGGGCCTCTATAAAAATTTAAGAGGGGGATCTGAGATGAAAATGGATGAAATATCAAGATAAGTTGAAAAGGAAATATCTCATGCACCTGAAGCACTTCGCGGATGCCATCCTGCAAACCATATGTGTGTGGCACTTTGTGGACAACTTCTTGAAATCCATATATGGAAGACCATCCACAGAATATATCATATGGGAGACCCTCTATTGTATATTTCATGAGGAGTTAGTGTCTCTTGTGATATGAGGCATCATTTTCTAACCCTACAAATTAATAAATTACTTCACGAATAGACCCTTTGTGCCCAACCCTTTGAGGATGATCCTTTGAGGAAAAATTATTTATAGAAAGAAAATTTGTGGCCAACCCTTCATGGTAAATCCTTCACAGACATCTCCCTTTGTGAAAACTTATTTGTGTAAAATTATTCATTCACAACCTCTTCGCAGATGCTCCTTCATTGACTTTTCAGGTTAGGTCAAAAAAATTGCATTTTTCCTTTTACGGCCCAAAAGTCTACCCCATATAACACCATTAGTTGAAATATTACTAATGTACCTCTGAAAATCCCATCACCAACTTCGGAATAAGGTTGAACCAGAAAGGGATTCTCTTGCATAAGTCTAACACCAATCATTGCAAGTAATATCCCTCCAAGTAATCCAAACTACATGATGTTAAACTATATGAAATTCCAACTGACCAATGAAGTTAAACTACATGGAACTCATCCCTATAAAATGACATTAAATTGATCTTCTGTCATCCACACTACATAATGTTAAAATCTGTTATCCTCATCCCTGCAACATGATGTTAAATTGTGATGCCAAAATCCCCACAACATTACAAAATATGCCTCATGTGATGATCATGAGATAACTACAAAAAAAATAACCATGAGTTTTGATACTCCTCATGGTTCCAAAAATATGGTTATCCCTACAAGATTAAGCCCCTATACTTTCTTGAAAAAGATGAAACTTTTGTTTTTATTCACCTCAACCCAAGACATATCCGGGTGGGTCACTATATGTGAAAATCCCAGTTACAATAATTTAATAAGGAAACATGCAGACTCAACACCCTCTCCCCCCCCCCTTAGGCTTGAGAACCTCATCCACCAACGGATTGAGTGGAATCATGTGATATTCATATCTACTAATTCCTCTTGTTTCTCACATCAAGAATGAATCATGTGGTCTTAGAGGTTAGTGTTGATCATGAAATCCACAAAATCCAAATACTCAAATAGACCTCTTATTCATTATAATCCCCAACCATACCCAAATCAACAAGCCTTATCCATATATGTAAGTCGAACTTCCATTCAAATGGGCTGTTTTCATTCATAATCTGGAAACAACTTCAATTCAAAAGGGATGCTTCCATGAGTAATCCTTAACCATATACACCAGATGGGCCTCCTACATGTTCTAATCTTCAAAAAACATATCTCAAACTTCCTAGGACCATATACCCAATGAATAAAAACCAGATGGGAATCCCATTAGTGTAATCCCCAATCATTCCCACTCAAATGGCCAAATTCCATGCATAAGCCCAAACCACTTGGACCTCCTTTATGTATAAACCCTGACTTACTAAACTACATGAGCATTGATTCCCAACTAACTAGGAAATGTAGTAATCCTCCCTAAGGTTCAAACCCACCACCCAAATCCACCATAATTTTCCCCATACCACATCCCTGGTAGGGTCATATCAACCCTGTAGACCATATCTCTATTGGGTCCCTTAGACCACCTCTATGTTAGTCCCACACCATTTCAGAACAGACACCGTTCTCCTAGTCATCCTTGTCGCGTGACATTAAACTTCATGGTTGGGTCCTTGTCACGTGAAATTAAAAGGTCACGTGACCCATTAAGAGACATCGAACTACATGGGTTATGATTCCTCTCGTAAGGATACATAGGAAGCTCATCTTATGGGTTCAATCTCGATATCAAAAACAACTTCCATCTCCCTGGATGATAGTAAACTCTAGAGTACATCTCCATATGAATTAAAACTTGAAACTTTATAAAAAAGGCCAAAAAATATATGATCTATTTATAAAAATTGTAACATTTATGGAAATTCTCAAATACTTACAGATTTCCTCAATGATGAAGAACCTCATATACATGCAGATGACTATGAACCCATGCATATTAATGATTAATCATTACCTTAGGGAAATCCATATCTTACACACTTGGGAATGAACAAATGTTTTTAAAATATGTATTAAATTTATAAGAGAGTCCTCAAATAAGTATTATTTCCCCCAAAAGGGAACAATGATCCCGAATTCCCTTCCTATCGACCAATTTGAGTTCATAAGTGTTGTTTGATAAGTTACCAAACGAACGCCTACCTTTCAAAATTATGTCCATGATTCATGAATATGAGAGACATTGGGACTTTCCAACTTCAAAAAATAAACCAGTTGATGACCATTTGAAGACATTGTACCCGACGTCACTAATTTCAAACCATTCAAACCCTGAAATCAACCATATTAGGAGAAAATGGTTTTTATTGGAAGTAAAATGGTGAACCCAATGTGAAATCACGTAACTATGAAATATCCTTCATGAGATAAAAAGGATATACTAACTATTTCTCATCATAACATTATTTTCCTAAGCAAAATGATTATTCAAGGGAAAAAATGTTTTTAGGGTCTTTAATCGGTTCTAGAATTTTTAGGTTTTTAGGGGTTTTAAGTGTTTTTATTTTTTTAACGTTATTGGAGGTTTTTAGGGGTTTTAGGGTTTTTATGTTTTTAGGTATATTTTAGTCTTTTTTAGTATTTTTATGTTTTTTATACTTTTTTTGTGATTTTGAGGCATTTTAGGGGGTTTTATAGTTTCAATGGTTTTTTGGTGTTTTTATCATTTTTTAGGATTTTTTTAGGTTTTATGTGTTTTTTGGTTTTTAAGGTTTTCTTAAGGTTTATTCATGGTTTTGAGGTTTTTTTACATTTTTTTCTGATTTTTCTGATTTTTTAGCATTTTTATGGTTTATTAGGGGTTTGAGGGATTTTTAGGGGGTTTAGAGGTTTTTTTCATATTTTAGGTGTTTTAAGGTTTTTTTATAGTTTTTAACATTTTTAGGGGTTTAAAGGGATTTATATTTTTTATGGTTTTTTAGGTTTTTTAGTTTTTTAGTTAATTGTTTTGGTTTTTTGGGTTTTTAGGGGTTTTAGGGGGTTTTAGGGTTTTTACGGCCGTTTAGGGTTTTTAGCATTTTTTAGTTTTTCGTGATTTTATGTGTTTTGTATTTTTAAGGATTTCTTAGGTGTTTTCATATTTTTTTAGTGTTTTAATGGTTTTAGGGATTTTTAGAGGTTTTAAGGATTTTTAAGGATTTTTAGGATTTTGAGGGGTTTTAGTGTTTTTACAGATTTTTTGGTTTTTAGGGGTTTTAAGTATTTTTTGGCTTTTTAAATTTTTATTATGGTGTTTTGTGGATTTTAGGAATTTATTGGGAATTTTTTTCTTTTCTAGGTTTTTATGGTTTTTAGGGATTTGGAGGGTGTTTATGATTTTTTGGGTTTTATAATTTTTTGGGTTTTATGAATTTTTTGAGTTTTTTAGGATCTTTATGGTTTTTTGAGAGTTTTATCGTTATTAGGGGTTTAAAAGGTTTTTAGAATTTTTAGTTTTTTAGATTTTTTATAAGGTCATATAGTATTTAAAATATTTTGGGCTTTTTTATATTTTTAGAAGTATTGTGGTTTTTAGGGTCTTTAAGGGTTATAAGCGTTTTTACGGATTTTAGGCATTTTTTGGATTTTTTCTTTTTCTTAGGGTTTTCAAGGGTTTTAGGTTTTTTTACGTTTTTTAATATTTTTAGTTTTGTTCTGGTTTTTTGTAATTTTGGACGTTTTAAGTGTTTTTATGGGTTTTATAGTTTTTAGGGGTTTATGGTTTTCTAGGGGTTTTAGTGTTTTTTAGGTTTTTAGGGGTTTTAAGTGTTTTTTTTTCACAGTTTTATCAGGGTTTCTGGAGGTGTTTTATGTTTTAAATATTTTTAGGTATTTTTTAGAATTTTTATAGTTTTAGAGTTTTTTGGGATTTTTGGGATTTTTTGTTTTTCATCGTTTTAGGGTTTGTTTGGGTTTTCTGGATTTTCTTTATTTGTTTAGTGTTTAAAAGGTTTTTTGAGTTTTTTAATATTTTTAGGGGTTTAAAAGATTTTTATAGTATTTAGTGTGTTATAGTTTTTATCTATTTTTGGGGTTTTAAAGGTTTTTAGGGGTTTTTAGTGCGTTTTATTTTTTTAGGATTTTTAGGGGTTTTAATGTTTTTTAGGTTTTATGGGTTTTATGTTTTTTAGGTTTTTAATGTTTTCTTAGGGACTTTCAGGGTTTTTATAGGTTTTTAGGTTTTTAGGGATTTTATGTTCTTTAAAATATTTTTATGGGTTTTTACGGAATTTATGGATTTTGAGATTTCAAAAGGTTTGTTAGGGTTTTATTATTTTTTGGGGGGTTTAGGAATTTTTGAGTTTATAATTTTTTAGTATTTTTGATGTCTTTATTATATTATTGTTTTTTTTTTGATTTTTTAGTGGGTTTTTAGGTTTTATATGGGTTTTAGTTATTTTTAATGTTTTAGGGGTTCTGGGGTTTTAGGGAATTTAGGTATTTTTTCTTTTTTATCATTTTTTAAGTTTTTTAGGGGTCTTAATTTTTTTTAGTTTTTAATGTTTTTGTAGGTGTTTTTAGGGTTTTTAGGGATTTTTAGTGTTTTTTTGGATTTTTATGGTTTTTTTTGGATTTAGAGGGTTTTAGGTTTTCTAGGGTTTCTAGAATTTTCAGTGTTTTTTGGAATTTTTAGGTTTTTAGGGGATTATGTTTTTTCAGGATTTTAAGGTTTTCTTAATATTTCTTACAGTTTTTTTATGTTTTTAGGATTTTATGGTTTTTGGAATTTTCTAGGATTTTTTTAGAATTTTCATGGGTTTTTATGTTTTTAGTGAATTTAATGTTTTTAAACCTTTTTTTGGTTTTTCTATTTTTCATTGTTTTTTGGGTTTTAAGGTTTTTTATTTTTTATGGTTTTGAGGTCTTTTATATTTTTTTCTCATTTTTATGGGTTGAAAAGGATATCATAGTCTTTAGTTTTTTTTAGAGTGTTTATTTTATTTTAGGTTTTTTAAAATTTTTAGGGGTTTTTATGGTTTTTAGGGGTTTTATGAGGTTTCGGGTATTTTTAAAGTTTGTAGGGTTTTTTGGATTTTGGTAATTTTTATGGATTTATACCATTTCAATGTTTTTATGGGTTTTAGGGGTTTTTTAGAGTTTTTTACTTTTTGTGTATTCTTATGGTTTTTTAATTATTTTTATGGTTTTTATGGTTTTTAGGGATTTTGAGGATTTTTAGGGGTTTTTAAAAAAAAATTGGGTTTTAAAGGCTTTTTAGATTTTTTATTTTGTTAGCGGTTTAAAGGGGTTTTAGAGTTTATATGGTTTTAGTGTTTTATAAATTTTAGGTTTTTTAGGGTTTTTAGGGTTTTTTATTTTTTTAGGGGTTTTAACTGTCATTAGGTTTTAGAGGTCATCTAATATTTTTTCAATATTTCAAGGTTTTTTAAAATTTTAGAGATTTTTAGGATTTTTAGGGTTTTTATTATTTTTTATGGTTTATAGAGATTTTGAGGGTTTTAATGGATTTTTTTATGTTTTTGGGTTTATTTTGGATTTTTTTTCTGTTTTTAGGGGATATAGTTTTGATTTTTAGGGTTTTTATGGGTTTTTATAGATTTTTAACACTTTTAGGGGTTCGATGGGTTTTTAGATTTTTTTTCGGTTTTTAGGGTTTTATGGATTTTTTAGGTGTTTAATTGTTTTCATGGTTTTATGTTTTTTAGGGATATTTATTGTATTTTTTAGTATTTTTATTGTTTTTTGGGTTTTTTAAATTTTTTAGGGGTTTTAAGTGTTTTTAGGCTGTTAATAATTTTTTTGGGGTTTTAATGGGTTTTTGGGAATTTCATGTTTAAAATAATTTTATGGATTCTGTAGGATTTTTAGTGTTTTTTTGGGTTTTTTTGGATTTTTAGGGGTTTTAGGGGTTTCAGGGTTTTTTGTGGGTTTTTTGTTTTTGGGTTTTCAGAGTTATTTTATGTTTTTATGGGTTTTAATATTTTTATATTTTTTAACATTTTTATGGTTTTAAAGGGGTTTTAGAGATTTTTTTTCATGTTTTCTTGCATTTATGGTTTTTAGGTTTTTTACGGTTTTAGGGTTTAATATAGTTTTCCGATGATTTTAGGTTAATGGAGTCTTTTTATGGGTTTTATGGTTTTTAGTGTTTTTAGGTTGTTTAGCGGTTTTTTGGGTTTTTTGGTTTTTTAGGTTTTCTTTGTGTTCTTTAGGGTTTTTGGAGTTTTTAGGTTTTGAAATATTTTGGGATTTTTTAGTATTTTTTGGGTTTTAGGTTTTTTAGGGATTTTAAGGTTTTTAATGGGTTTTTAGGGTTTTATGTTTTTGTAGGTTTTTAGGGGGTGTTTAGTATTTTAGAGTTTTAAATTTTTTTAGAGTTTTTAAATGTTTTTAGGGGTTTTATAGATTTTATAGGTTTTAGGGATTTTATAGGTTTTTTACGGGTCATAAAGGTTTTTATTAGTTTTATGGTTTTAGGTGTTTTTTTTGGGTTTTTATTGTCTTTTAGGGTATTGTAATTTTTTTAGTTTTTTAGTGATTTTATTTTTTCTTATGTTTTTTAGGTTTTCTTAGGGGTTTTCAGGGTTTTAGGGTTTTTTATGTTTTTAGATATTTTAAGGGATTTGTAGGATTTTATGGGATTTTTAGGATTTTATGGGATTTTTAGGGTTTTTAGGGGTTTATAGGGGTTTATAGGGGTTTTACGGTTTTTATCATTTTATGGTTTTTAGATTTATTAATTTTTTTTGGGTTTTTATGGTTTTCCTATTGGTTTTATTGTTTTTTTATTAATTTTAGGGTTTTTCTGTTTTTAGTGTTTTTTTTGGATTTTTTTGGATTTTTATTTTTATTGGTGTTTTTAATGGTTTTGAAGAATTTAAGGTTTTTAGGGTTTTATGTTTTTTTGGTTTAAATGGTTTTATTAGATTTTTTATGGTTTTTTATAGGTTTTTACTTTTTTAAGGTTTTTTATGGATTTTTTTGGATTTTATTGTTCTAGGGTTTTTAGGAATTTTGAGGATTTGTAGGGTTTGTAGGGATCGTAGTTTTTATGATTTTAGGGGTTTTTAGTTTTTTTAAGTATTTTAAGGATTCTATATGATTTGTATGTTTTTATGGGTTTAAAAGATTTTTATTATTTGTAATGTTTGTTTAGATATTTAGGGGGTTTCGTGTTTTTATTATTTTAGGGGTTTTCATGGTTTTTAGTGGTTTTTATGTTCTTTTTAGTGTTTTTAGGGGTTGTATCGTAGTTTAAATTTTATGGGTTTTAAGTGTTTTTCGATTTTTTAGTTATTCTTAGGGTTTTGGGGTTTTAAGTTATTTTACGTTTTTAGGGATTTATTGGACTTTTTTTTAGGATTTTTAGGGTTTTTAGGGATTTTGAGGGTTTATATGATTTTTAAGGTTTTGTGTGTTTTTAGGGTTTTTGGGTTTTTAGGTGATTTATGTGTTCTATGGTTTTATGGTTTTCTTATCTTTTTTATGGATTTTATGTTTCTTTACATTTTAACAGATTTTTAGAGATTTTTTAGAATTTTTTAGTATTTTTTATTTCCTTTTATAGTTTTTAGGTTTTTTATGAATTTTTAGGTTTCTAAGGGTTTTTTGGGTTCTTAGGGGTTTTTTGATATTTTGGGGGTTTTAAGAGTTTTATCCATTTTTTAATGTTTTAGTGTTTTATATGGTGTTTAGAGTTTTTAGTGGTTTTTAGTGTTTTTATGGGTGTTTAGTTGTTTTTATGGTTTTTTGTGGTTTTTTCGTTTTTAGGGGTTTTAGGGTCTTTTAGTATTTTTAGAATTTTAGGTTTTTTATGGGTTTTAAGTGTTTTAATTTTTTCAAGGATTACTTCGGATTTTTTTGGGGTTTTATGGTTTTTTATGTTTTTAGGTATTTTTATTTATTTTTTATTATTTTCACGGGCTTTTACGTTTTCTTAGGAATTTAGGGGTTATTTAGGGTTATTTATAGTTTTATGGTTTTAAGGGGGTCTTTTTGTGTTTTTAAGGTTTTTATGGGTTTTCAACGTTATTTGGATTTTTAAGGTTTTCTTTGGGTTTTCAGTGTTTTTTTGGATTTTTAGGGTTTTGTATTTATTTTAGGGATTTTGAACATTTTTTTGATCTTTAGGTTTTTATGGTTTTTTTGGGTTTTTATGGTTTTAATGTGTTTTGGAGATTTAACATTTTTAGGGTTTTAAAGAGTTTATAGGTTTTATAAGTTTTTAGGGTTTTTATGTATTTTATTTGTTTTTAAAGTTTTTATGGGTTTTAGGGATTTTAGTGTCTTTTAGGGATTTTTAGGGTTTTTAGTGTTTTTACGTTTTTAAGGATTTTTATTGATTTTTTAGGATCTTTATGGTTTTCTATAATTTTTAGGGATCTTCATAGTTTTTAGTGTTTTTTAGGGTTTTTAGAATTGATATGGTTTTTAAATTTTTTTAGGTTTGTAGGAATGTTTTATGATTATTATGGTTATTTAGAGTTTTTAGGGATTTTGAGGGTCTTAGGTTTTTAGGGTTTTAAAGATTTTTTATCATTTTGTAGGTTTTTAGTGGTTTTAAGTGTTTTTAGGTTTTTAAGGTTTTCATAGGGTTTTTCAGTGTTTTTATGGTTTTTATGATTTTAGGGGTTTTATGGATTTTGTAGGATTTTTATTGTTTCTTAGGGTTTTATGGATTTTCAGAGTTTTAGGGTTTTTATTTTTTTTTTGGTTTTAAAGGTTTTTTGTGTTTTTTAGGGTTTTAATGTTTTCATAGCTTTTTAATATTTTTAGGGGTTTAAATGGTTTTTAGAGTGTTTAGTGATTTTATTATTTTGATGGGTTTTTAAGGATTTTAATAGTTTTTATGATTTTAGGGGTTTTTAAGATCTCTTAAAATTTTTAGCATTTTTTATTTTTTTAGTGGTTTTATGTTTTTTAGGTTTTTAAGGTTTTCTTAAACTTTCTCAAGGTTTTAAGGTTTTTTACATTTTTAGGTATTTTTATAGATTTTTAGAGTTTAAAGGGTTTTTAAGGTTTTTATGTAATTTTAGTTTTTTTTACATTTTTGGGGTTTTAATTGTTTTTAGGTTTTCAAAAAAAATTAGGGGTTTTAGGATTTTTATATTTTAAGGGTTTTTAGGTATTTTCTGATTTTTATGGGTTTTTCAGTTTTGGGGATTTTGAGGGATTTATGGGTTTTTGGGTTTTTCTTATTTTCATGGTTTTTATTTATTTTTTTAGGGTTTTAAGATTTTTATAGTTATTTTCACTTTTTTAGGGGTTTAAATGATTTTTAGAGTTTTAGTGGGTTTTTAGGGTTTTATGGGTTTATGGGTATTTTTATTTTTATGGTTTTAAGGGGTTATCATGGGTTTTATGTTTTTAGTGTGTTTTTGGGTTATTAGGGTTTTTACATATTTGGAGATTATAATTGGTTTTTTGGGTTTTTTAGTATTTTAGGGGTTTTTAGGTTTTTAGGGTTATTATAGTCTTTTAGGTTTTTTGGGGTTCTAATTGTTTTTAGGTTTTTAATTTTTTATTATGCTTTTAGGGGTTTTAATGGATTTTTACGGTTTTTTATTATTTTAGGGTTGTAAGGTTTTTTATACTTTTTAACATTTTTAAGGGTTTAAAGGTTTTTAGAGTTTTAGTGGGGTTTTAGGGTTTTTATGGGTTGTTTTATTTTCAAATTTTTATGGGTCTTAAGGTTTGTAAGGTATTTTTTGTATTTTTATCCTTTTTTAGGTTTTTAGGGATTTTACTTCTTTTAGGTTTTTAATGTTTTTTAGTGGTTTTTCGGCTTTTTTGTGTTTTTTATGTTTTTAGGGATTTTTGGGTTTTTATTGGTTTTTTAATGGTTTTTAGGGGGTTTAGGGTTTTTATTATTTTGTTGGGTTTTTAGGGTTTAAGTGTTTTTAGGTTTTTAACATTTTCTTGTGGTTTTTAAATTTTTGGGGATATTTAAATATTTTTTTGATTTTTATAAATTTTAAGTTTATTTGGGCTTTTGAGGGATTTATGGTGGTTTTTATAGTTACAAGGGTTTTTATGTTTTTTTTTATTTTTAGGGTTTTTTTAGTTTTATGGTTTTAAGGTTTTTTAGATTTTTTTAATGTTTTTTGGGGTTTAAATGGTTTTATACTTTTTAGAGGTTTTTTATTGTTTTATGTGTTCTTATGGTTTTTGGTTTTTTAATGATTTTTTTGGGTTTTTTGGTTTTTAGGGTCTTTTTAAGGGTTTTTGTGGTTTTATCACTTGTAAGGGTTTTAGGGGATTTTGAACCAGGAAACTTGTTCATGTCATCACTTTAAAAAAAAGGGTTTTAGGGGATTTAAGTGTTTTTAGGTTTTTAAGGTTTCCTTAGGGATTTTCTGGGGTTTTATGGTTTTTTATTTTTTCAAGTATTTTTTGGGATATTTCAAGATTTTTTTGGTTTTTTAGGTATTCATGGGTTTTGGGTTTTTTAGGGTTTTTACGGTTCATAGGGTTTTTCTTTTCTTGGGGTTTTAGATTTTTTTTTGATTTTTTGGTTTTTTAATATTTTTTAGACTTTTTTAACATTTTAGTTGCTTAAATGGTTTTAGATTTTCTAGTGGCTTTTAGAGTTTTCTGGGTTTATAGCGGTTTTTATGGATTTGATATGTTTTATGATTTTTATAGGGTTTATAATTTTTGTCAATTTTCAATTTTTTAAGGGTTTTTAGTGTTTTTATGTTTTACAGATTTATTTTGGTATTTAGGTTTTCTGTGTTTTTTTTTGTTTATGTTATTTCTAAGGATTTTTTAGATTTTTAGTTTTTATAGGGTTTTTATGGATTTTTAGAGTTTTAGGGTATTCATAGGGGTTTTAGGGTTTTCATTGTTTTTTAGGTTTTTAGGTGATTTATGTGTTTTTAGGATTTTAAGGTTTTCTTAGGGGTTTAAAGGGTATTTTATGTTATAAGTAATTGTTAGGGATTTTTATGATTTTAATGGGTTTTTTTGGGTTTTTATGTTTTTTTGGGGTTTTAAGGCTTGTGTTGAGTTTTTTATGATTTTAAAGGGTTTTTTTAGTTTTTTAATTTTTTGAGGGGGTTTAAAGTTTTGTTAGATATATTTGGGATTTTTAGGGTTTTATGGGGTTTTATGGTTTTTTATTTTCCTATGATGTTTTTCTGATTTAGGGGTTTGTAGCATTTTAGGGTTTTTTTATGTTTTTTATAATTTTTAGAACTTTTAGGTGTTTAAATTCTTTATAGGTTTCTATAATTTTATCAGGGTTTTAGGGTATTTAGTGTTTTTTACATTTTTAGGTATTTTTATTTATTTTTTAGGATTTTTATGACTCATAGGGGTTTTAGGATTTTTAGGAGTTCTATGGGTTTTTGGAAGTTTTAGGTTTTTTTATATACTTTTTGGGGTTTTCAGGGTTCTAAGGTTTTTAAGGTTTTAAGATTTTTTCGATGTTTTTTGGGTTTTAAAGGGTGTCTAGAGTTTTTAGTAGTTTTAGGTTTTTTTGGGTTTTCAGGGTTTTAAAGAGTTTTAGGTGTTTTTTTGTTTTTAGGGGTTTTAGGAGTTTTAGGGTTTTTAAGGTATTTTAAGGGTTTTTTAGCCTTTTATCATTTTTCGGTTTTAAGGGGTTTCAATTGTTTTTATGTTTTTTTGGTTTTCATAGGGTTTTTAGGGTTTTTTTAGTTTTTAAATTTTCATTTATTTTTATGGATTTTTTATAATTTTTATTGTCTTTCGGGTTTTAGTTATATTGAAAGGCTTTAGTGTTTTTTATGGTTTTTATGTTTTCTTGTGTTTTTAGGGGGGTTTTTTTGAGTTGTAGGCCCTTTAATGATTTTTAGAGTTTTTTAGCATTTTTAATTTTTAATGGATTTTAGATTTTTTATGGTTTTTTAGAGTTTTATGGGGTTTAGGGTTTTAAGGGTTTTAAGTGTCTTAATGTGTTTTAGGGGCTTTCAGTTTTTAGGTTCATTTAGGCTTTTTAACGTTTTTAGATTTTTAGGGGTATAAAGTGTATTTAGGTTTTTAGGGTTTCCTTAGGGGTTTTTAGGAATTTTAGGGTTTTTTATGTTTTTGTTTATTTTTTGGATTTATAGGATTTTTTGTGCTTTTAGGGTCTTTGATTATTTTTTGTATGTTTTGGGTCGTTAGTGTTTTTAGGATTTTTATCACTTTTTAGGTTTTTTAGTTTTTTAAGTGTTATTTTTTTAAGGTTTTCTTTGGGTTTTTTCTGTTTTTTTATAGTTTTTTACATTTTTAGTGATTTTTATAAAATTTTAAGTATTTTCATGGTTTGTTAGATTTTTTTAGATATTATGGATTTTATGGTTTTTAGAGGTTTTAGTGTTTTCCAGGTTTTATGGTTTTTTGTGTTTTTTGGGGGTTTATGGTTTTTTAGATATTTTAACCTTTTTAGGGGTTTAATGGTGTTTTCGTATTTTTTATAGTTTGTTATTTTTTTAATATTTATGGTTTTTTAAAGGTTTATGGGGTTTTTATTTTTTTATTGGTTTTTAGGGTTTATATAGTATTTTAATGATTCTTTCATTATTTATGTTTTATGTTTTTAAAGTGGTTTTAGGTTTTTAAGGTTTTCTTGGGTTTTTTTCTGGGTTTTTAGTTATTTTATGGTCTTTTTTTTGGATTTTTATACTTTTTAGGATTTTTAGGTATTTGTAGGGATTTTGAGGGATTTAGAGTTTTTAGTGTTTTAGGGTTTTGAACATTTTTTAAGTTTTTTGAGGTTTTAAGTGTTTTTATGTTTTAAGGTTTTATTTGGGTTTTTTTGAGGTTTTAGGTTTTTTTAGGTTTTTAGGGATTTCTTGGTATTTTTTAGGATTTTTATGAATTTTTAGGGATTTTATAGATTTTTTAGGGTTTCTAGTGTTTTAGGGGAATTTTGGGATCTTTATGTTATAGGGGTTTAAAATGTTTTACTTTTTTAACGTTTTATTTTGGATTTTTCATGTTTTTTTAAATTTTTATGGATTTTAGGTATTTTCATAGCTTTTATGGTTTTAGCTATTTTTGTTATGTTTATAACTTTTAGAGGTTTTCAGGGTTTTTATAATTTTTTGGTTTTTAGGGTTATTTTTAAAAAAATTAGGGTTTTAATTGTCTCTTAGAACGTTTAGGGGCTTAAATGGTATTTAGGGTTTTTTGTGTTTTTTAGGGTTTTTATTTATTTTTATGGGTTTTTAAGGGATGTATGGGATTTATGGATTTTAGGATGTTTTAGGGTTTTTACAGTCTTTTATGTATTTTATGGTTTTTATAATTATTTAGGTTTTCTGGGGGGTCTTTAGTATTTTAATGTTTTTTTAGGGGTTTTAATGGGTTTTGCGAATTTTTTATTGGGATTTAAGGTATTTTTTAGTATTTTTAAGGTATTTTTGGGTGTTAGAGTTTTTAGGGGTTTTAGGTTTTTAAAGGGTCTTTAGGACTTTTATATATTTTTGTATATTTAGATTTTCTAGGGGTTTTAAGGGTTTTTAGATTTTTGTGGTTTTATTAGGGTTTTAATGGTTTTTAGGGTTTTTACAGATTTTGAGGGTTTTTACGGGTTTTTAGGGTTTTTGGTGTTTTTGTGGGTCTTGGGGTTTTTATGATTTTTTTTAATTTTTTTAGTGATTTTAAGGTTTTTTAAAATTTTCTAACATTTTTGGGGGTTTAAAGTGTCTTCATAGTTTGTAGTGTTTTTTGGATTTTAAAGTTCTTTAGGTGGTTTTATTGTTTTTTGGGGTTTTTAATTTGTAGCACCTTTATGGTTTTTTTCGGTTTAAAGGGGTTTTAGCATTTTATGGTTTTTTTGGGTTTTAAGTGTTTTTAGATTTCTACGTTTTTCATAGGGTTTTTCCTGGTTTTGGGGGATTTTTAAATTTTTAGATATTTTATGGTATTTTTTATTATTTTTATGGTTTTTAGAGGTTTTGGGGATTTTGAGAGATTTTTGGGTTTTTATGGATTTTTTGGAGTTTTATTTCTCTTTAATTTTTTTATGTTTTTTAGGATTTTTAGAGTTTTTTATATTTTTAGTGGTTTGAAGGTTTTTTAGAGTTTTTAGTGGGTTTTATGGTTTTTAAGGGGTTTTTTGAGTTTTTAATGTTTCTAAGGGAATAAAGGTTTTTAAGGGTTTTTAGGGTTTTAAGGTCTTTTAGGGGGTTTTATGGTTATTTATGTTTTTAGTGGTATTTAGTGTTTTAAGTTTTTTAAGGTTTCCTTAATGTTTTTTTCTGGGGTTTTATGTTTTGTTGCAATTTTTAAAGAATTTTATGGCATTTTAATGATTTTTATGGGTTTTTAGCTTTTTATAGATTTTGAAACTTTTTTGGATTTTTTAGTGTTTATATCATTTTTAGGTTTTTATGGTTTTATTATGGTTTTTCTGGTTTTTGGGTTATTAAAGATTTGAGGGATTTAAAGGATTTTTTTGGATTTTTATGGTTTCTAAGGTTTTTAGGGGTTTAGGTGTTTTTAGCTCTTTAGAACATTTAAGGTTTTAGTGTATTTAATATTTTTAGGTATTTAAATGGTTTTTTCGAGTTGTCAATAGATTTTAAGTGTTTTTATATTTTTAAGGTTATTATGGATTTTAGGGATTTTATGGGTTTTAAAGGTTTTTAGGGTATTTTAGGGGTTTTAGGTTTTTAGGTGTTTTAAGTGTTTCTTGGAATCTATGTTTTTAGGGGTTTTCAATATTTTCTTGATTTTCTACATTTTTAGATATTTTAAGGGATTTTATATGTTTTAACGTTTTTTACATTTTTAGGTGTTCTTTTTATATTTTTAGGGTTTTAAGATTTTTATAGTTATTTTCACTTTTTTAGGGGTTTAAATGATTTTTAGAGTTTTAGTGGGTTTTAGGGTTTTATGGGTTTATGGGTATTTTTATTTTTATGGTTTTAAGGGGTTATCATGGGTTTTATGTTTTTAGTGTGTTTTTGGGTTATTAGGGTTTTTACATATTTGGATATTATAATTGGTTTTTTGGGTTTTTTAGTATTTTAGGGGTTTTTAGGTTTTTAGGGTTATTATAGTCTTTTAGGTTTTTTGGGGTTTTAATTGTTTTTAGGTTTTTAATTTTTTATTATGCTTTTAGGGGTTTTAATGGATTTTTACGGTTTTTTAGTTTTTTAGGGTTGTAAGGTTTTTTATACTTTTTAACATTTTTAAGGGTTTAAAGGTTTTTAGAGTTTTAGTGGGGTTTTAGGGTTTTTATGGGTTGTTTTATTTTCAAATTTTTATGGGTCTTAAGGTTTGTAAGGTATTTTTTGTATTTTTATCCTTTTTTAGGTTTTTAGGGATTTTACTTCTTTTAGGTTTTTAATGTTTTTTAGTGGTTTTTCGGCTTTTTTGTGTTTTTTATGTTTTTAGGGATTTTTGGGTTTTTATTGGTTTTTTAATGGTTTTTAGGGGGTTTAGGGTTTTTATTATTTTGTTGGGTTTTTAGGGTTTAAGTGTTTTTAGGTTTTTAACATTTTCTTGTGGTTTTTAAATTTTTGGGGATATTTAAATATTTTTTGGATTTTTATAAATTTTAAGTTTATTTGGGCTTTTGAGGGATTTATGGTGGTTTTTATAGTTACAAGGGTTTTTATGTATTTTTTTATTTTTAGGGTTTTTTTAGTTTTATGGTTTTAAGGTTTTTTAGATTTTTTTAATGTTTTTTGGGGTTTAAATGGTTTTAGACTATTTAGAGGTTTTTTATTGTTTTATGTGTTCTTATGGTTTTTGGTTTTTTTTATGATTTTTTTGGGTTTTTTGGTTTTTAGGGTCTTTTTAAGGGTTTTTGTGGTTTTATCACTTGTAAGGGTTTTAGGGTATTTTGAACCAGGAAACTTGTTCATGTCATCACTTAAAAAAAAGGGTTTTAGGGGATTTAAGTGTTTTTAGGTTTTTAAGGTTTCCTTAGGGATTTTCTGGGGTTTTATGGTTTTTTATTTTTTCAAGTATTTTTTGGGATATTTCAAGATTTTTTTGGTTTTTTAGGTATTCATGGGTTTTGGGTTTTTTAGGGTTTTTACGGTTCATAGGGTTTTTCTTTTCTTGGGGTTTTAGATTTTTTTTTTTGATTTTTTGGTTTTTTAATATTTCTTAGACTTTTTTAACATTTTAGTTGCTTAAATGGTTTTAGATTTTCTAGTGGCTTTTAGAGTTTTCTGGGTTTATAGCGGTTTTTATGGATTTGATATTTTTTATGATTTTTATAGGGTTTATAATTTTTGTCAATTTTCAATTTTTTAAGGGTTTTAAGTGTTTTTATGTTTTACAGATTTATTTTGGTATTTAGGTTTTCTGTGTTTTTTTTGGTTTATGTTATTTCTAAGGATTTTTTAGATTTTTAGTTTTTATAGGGTTTTTATGGATTTGTAGAGTTTTAGGGTATTCATAGGGGTTTTAGGGTTTTCATTGTTTTTTAGGTTTTTAGGTGATTTATGTGTTTTTAGGATTTTAAGGTTTTCTTAGGGGTTTAAAGGGTATTTTATGTTATAAGTAATTTTTAGGGATTTTTATGATTGTAATGGGTTTTTTTGGGTTTTTATGTTTTTTTGGGGTTTTAAGGCTTGTGTTGAGTTTTTTAGGATTTTAAAGGGTTTTTTTAGTTTTTTAATTTTTTGAGGGGGTTTAAAGTTTTGTTAGATATTTTTGGGATTTTTAGGGTTTTATGGGGTTTTATGGTTTTTTATTTTCCTATGATGTTTTTCTGATTTAGGGGTTTATAGCGTTTTAGGGTTTTTTTATGTTTTTTATAATTTTTAGAACTTTTAGGTGTTTAAATTCTTTATAGGTTTCTATAATTTTATCAGGGTTTTAGGGTATTTAGTGTTTTTTACATTTTTAGGTATTTTTATTTATTTTTTAGGATTTTTATGACTCATAGGGGTTTTAGGGTTTTTAGGAGTTCTATGGGTTTTTGGAAGTTTTAGGTATTTTTATATACTTTTTTGGGGTTTTCAGGGTTTTAAGGTTTTTAAGGTTTTAAGATTTTTTCGATGTTTTTTGGGTTTTAAAGGGTGTCTAGAGTTTTTAGTAGTTTTAGGTTTTTTTGGGTTTTTAGGGTTTTCAAGAGTTTTAGGTGTTTTTATGTTTTTAGGGGTTTTAGGAGTTTTAGGGTTTTTAAGGTATTTTAAGGGTTTTTTAGCCTTTTATCATTTTTCGGTTTTAAGGGGTTTCAATTGTTTTTATGTTTTTTTGGTTTTCATAGGGTTTTTAGGGTTTTTTTAGTTTTTAAATTTTCATTTATTTTTATGGATTTTTTATAATTTTTATTGTCTTTAGGGTTTTAGTTATATTGAAAGGCTTTAGTGTTTTTTATGGTTTTTATGTTTTCTTGTGTTTTTAGGGGGGGGTTTTGAGTTGTAGGCCCTTTAACGATTTTTAGATTTTTTTAGTATTTTTAATTTTTAATGGATTTTAGATTTTTTATGGTTTTTTAGAGTTTTATGGGGTTTAGGGTTTTAAGGGTTTTAAGTGTCTTAATGTGTTTTAGGGGCTTTCAGTTTTTAGGTTCATTTAGGCTTTTTAACATTTTCAGGTTTTTAGGGGTATAAAGTTTATTTAGGTTTTTAGGGTTTCCTTAGGGGTTTTTAGGAATTTTATGGTTTTTTATGTTTTTGTTTATTTTTTGGATTTATAGGATTTTTTGTGCTTTTAGGGTCTTTGATTATTTTTTGTATGTTTTGGGTCGTTAGTGTTTTTAGGATTTTTATCACTTTTTAGGTTTTTTAGTTTTTTAAGTGTTATTTTTTTAAGGTTTTCTTTGGGTTTTTTTCTGTGTTTTTATAGTTTTTTACATTTTTAGTGATTTTTATAAAATTTTAAGTATTTTCATGGTTTTTTATATTTTTTTAGATTTTATGAATTTTATGGTTTTTAGAGGTTTTAGTGTTCTCCGGGTTTTATGGTTTTTTTTTGGGGGTTTATGGTTTTTTAGATATTTTAACCTTTTTAGGGGTTTAATGGTGTTTTCGTATTTTTTATAGTTTTTTATTTTTTTAATATTTATGGTTTTTTGAAGGTTTATGGGGTTTTTATTTTTTTATTGGCTTTTAGGGTTTATATAGTATTTTAATGATTTTTTCATTTTTTATGTTTTATGTTTTTAAAGTGGTTTTAGGTTTTTAAGGTTTTCTTGGGTTTTTTTTCTGGGTTTTTAGTTATTTTATGGTCTTTTTTTTGGATTTTTATACTTTTTAGGATTTTTAGGGATTTGTAGGGATTTAGAGGGATTTAGAGTTTTTAGTGTTTTAGGGTTTTGAACATTTTTTAAGTTTTTTGAGGTTTTAAGTGTTTTTATGTTTTAAGGTTTTCTTTGGGTTTTTTTGAGGGTTTAGGTTTTTTTAGGTTTTTAGGGATTTCTTGGTATTTTTTAGGATTTTTATGAATTTTTAGGGATTTTACAGATTTTTTAGGGTTTCTAGTGTTTTAGGGGAATTTTGGGATCTTTATGTTTTAGGGGTTTAAAATGTTTTACTTTTTTAACGTTTTATTTTGGATTTTTCATGTTTTTTTAAATTTTTATGGATTTTAGGTATTTTCATAGCTTTTATGGTTTTAGCTATTTTTGTTATGTTTATGGCTTTTAGAGGTTTTCAGGGTTTTTATAATTTTTTGGTTTTTAGGGTTATTTTTAAAAAAATTAGGGTTTTAATGGTCTCTTAGAACGTTTAGGGGCTTAAATGGTATTTAGGTTTTTTTGTGTTTTTTAGGGTTTTTATTTATTTTTATGGGTTTTTAAGGGTTGTATGGGATTTATGGATTTTAGGATGTTTTAGGGTTTTTACAGTCTTTTATGTATTTTATGGTTTTTATAATTATTTAGGTTTTCTGGGGGGGTCTTTAGTATTTTAATGTTTTTTTAGGGGTTTTAATGGGTTTTGCGAATTTTTTATTGGGATTTAAGGTATTTTTTAGTATTTTTAAGGTATTTTGGGTGTTAGAGTTTTTAGGGGTTTTAGGTTTTTAAAGGGTTTTTAGGACTTTTATATATTTTAGTATATTTATATTTTCTAGGGGTTTTAAGGGTTTTTAGATTTTTGTGGTTTTATTAGGGTTTTAATGGTTTTTAGGGTTTTTACAGATTTTGAGGGTTTTTACGGGTTTTTAGGGTTTTTGGTGTTTTGTGGGTCTTGGGGTTTTTATGATTTTTTTTATTTTTTTAGTGATTTTAAGGTTTTTTAGAATTTTCTAACATTTTTGGGGGTTTAAAGTGTCTTCATAGTTTGTAGTGTTTTTTGGCTTTTAAAGATCTTTAGGTGGTTTTATTGTTTTTTGGGGTTTTTAATTTTTAGCACTTTTATGGTTTTTTGCGGTTTAAAGGGGTTTTAGCATTTTATGGTTTTTTTGGGTTTTAAGTGTTTTTAGATTTCTAAGTTTTTCATAGGGTTTTTCCTGGTTTTGGGGGATTTTTAAATTTTTAGATATTTTATGGTATTTTTTATTATTTTTATGGTTTTTAGTGGTTTTGGGGATTTTGAGAGATTTTTGGGTTTTTATGGATTTTTTGGAGTTTTATTTCTCTTTAATTTTTTTAGGTTTTTTAGGATTTTTAGAGTTTTTTATATTTTTAGTGCTTTGAAGGTTTTTTAGAGTTTTTAGTGGGTTTTATGGTTCTTAAGGGGTTTTTTGAGTTTTTAATGTTTCTAAGGGAATAAAGGTCTTTAAGAGTTTTTAGGGTTTTAAGGTCTTTTAGGGGGTTTTATGGTTATTTATGTTTTTAGTGGTATTTAGTGTTTTAAGTTTTTTAAGGTTTCCTTAATGTTTTTTTCTGGGGTTTTATGTTTTGTTGCAATTTTTAAAGAATTTTATGGCATTTTAATGATTTTTATGGGTTTTTAGCTTTTTATAGATTTTGAAACTTTTTTGGATTTTTTAGTGTTTTTATCATTTTTAGGTTTTTATGGTTTTATTATGGGTTTTCTGGTTTTTGGGTTATTAAAGATTTGAGGGATTTAAAGGATTTTTTTTGGATTTTTATGGTTTCTAAGGTTTTTAGGGGTTTAGGTGTTTTTAGCTCTTTAGAACATTTAAGGTTTTAGTGTATTTAATATTTTTAGGTATTTAAATGGTTTTTTCGAGTTGTCAATAGATTTTAAGTGTTTTTATATTTTTAAGGTTATTATGGATTTTAGGGATTTTATGGGTTTTAAAGGTTTTTAGGGTATTTTAGGGGTTTTAGGTTTTTAGGTGTTTTAAGTGTTTCTTGGAATCTATGTTTTTAGGGGTTTTCAATATTTTCTTGATTTTCTACATTTTTAGATATTTTAAGGGATTTTATACGTTTTAACGTTTTTAAAATTTTTAGGGTTTTTAGGGATTTTTTTATTTTATGTTTTTATTCATTTTCAGGCATTTCGTGTGTTTTAGGGTTATTTAGGGGTTTATTGGATTTTTTTTGGGTTTTTTGGGTTTGGGGGGTTTTTTTACCATTTTTTGGTTTTAATTGGTTCAAAGTGTTTTTATTTTTTTTAAGCTTTTCATAGGAGTTTCAGGGTTTTTGTAGTGTTATTATGTTTTTAGGAATTTTTAGGGATTTTTTGTATTTTTATGTGATTTTAGGGTTTTATAGATTTTGAGGGTTTTTATATTTTTTATGGTTTTAGGGTATTTATGGTTTTGGGGAGTTTTATGGTTTGTTTTTCTTTTTTCAGGTATTTTAAGGTTTTTCAGATATTTTTAAAATTTTTAGGGGATTATAATATTTCTTTAGTTTTTAGTGGTTTTTTTTGAGTTTTTTTATGTTTTTGGATTTTTATTGTTTTTTAGGGTTTTATGGTTTTTATGATTTTTAGGGTTTTTAGTGACTTTTAGTGTTTTTAATGTTCTTTGGTTTTTAGGGGTTTTAATTGTTTTGAGGTATTCAAGGTTTCCTTAATTTTTTCAATTTTTTAGGGTTTTTTACATTTTTAGGTTTTTTAGAGATTTTTGAGTTTTTTATTGTTTTTTGGGGTTTTTGGGATTTTGAGGGTGTTTAGGGTTGTTTTGGGTTTTTTGGTTTTTAGGGTTTTCATTATTTTTAGGTTTTAGCATTTTTAAGTGTTTTGATGTTAGTATGGTTTTATTTATATTTTTTTAGGGATTTGGGGTTTTTTTATATTTTAGGGGTTTTTAGGGTATTTTCAATATTTTTATGGGTTTTTAGAGTTTTAAAGTATTTTTGGGGTTTTGGTGTTTTAGGGTTTTTATGATATTTTTGTATTGTAAGGTGTTTTATTGAGTTTTTTAGGGTTTTCTAGGTTGTTTAGAGTTTTTCTTAACATTTTTTGGGGTTTAAAAGTTTTTTAGAGATATTAGTGGTTTTAGGGGGTTTATGGGTTGTTTGGGTTGTTTGGGTTTTTATGTTTTTTTGGGGTTTCAGGATTTTTAGTGTTTGGCGGTTTTTATAGCCTTTTAGAGTTTGTAGTGTTTTTTAGGTTTTTAATAGGTTTTTAGGGTTTTTAGGTTTTTATGGTTTTCTTCTAGTTTTTCATGGTTTTTAGGGTTTTTAATTTTTTAAGGATTTTTATGGCCTTTTTGAGAAATTTATGTTTTTTTTATGGTTCTTAAGAATTTTGGTTGTTTTTCAAGTATTTTTAGGGGTTTTTTGGGTTTTTTGCATTTTTTATGTTTTTAGTAGTTTATGTATTTTTTAGGTTTTTAAAGTATTCTTAAAATTTTTCATGTATTTAACGGTTTTATATGTTTTAATTATTTTTAGGGCTTTTAGGATTTTTTGGGGGTTTTAGGGTTTATTGGGGTTTTTTGGGTTTTTTGATTTTTTATGTCTTTTCTGGGTTTTTTTAGGGGTTTTAATGTTTCTTGGTTTAATAAAAAATTTAGGGGCTTAAATAAATTTTATAGTTTTTAGTATTTTTTAGGGGTTTTATGGGTTTTTGGGTTTTCCAATGATTTTAGGGGGGTTTAGGGTATTAGGGTCTTTTATGGTTTTTCTCATTTTTCTATTTTTTATAGGTTTAAACTCTTTTTAGGGTATTTAATTATTCTAAGTGGTTTAACTATTTTTTTAGGGTTTTTTATGTTTTTATAGATTTATATATATTTTTAGGATTTTTATCATGTTTTTTTGTGTTTAGGGTTTTTTATGTTTTTTAGCATTTTTTATGTTTTTAGGGGTTTTAATAGTTTTTATATTTTAAGGTTTTCTTAGGGTTTTTATATTTTTTAAAATTTTTAGAGATTTTAGGGCTCTTTTTTGATATTTAGTATTTTAGGTTTTTAGGGTTTTTAGGAGTTTAGAGGGTTTTGAGGTTTAGGGTTTTGTGATATTTGTGATTTTTATTGTTTTTTTAGATTTTAGGGTTTTAAAGGATTTTTAGATATTTTTAATGTTTTTAGTGGTTCAAATGGGTTTTATTATTTTTAGTGGTTTTTAGGTTTTTTAGGGTTTTCTAGGTTTTTAGGGATTTTTATGGTTTTAGGTTGTTTAATAGTTTTAAATTTTTTTAGGGGTTTTACCATTTTGTTGTTTTTAGGGGTTTTAAGTGTTTCTTTGGATTTTAAGGTTTTACTAGGGGTTTTCAGTGTTTTCAGTGTTTTTTTACTTTTTTTGAGTTTTTTTTTTGATTTTATGGTTTTAAGGGTTTTGAAGGTTTTTTGGTTTTTATGGTTTTTTAGGGTTTTTTACGTTTTTTTAGCTTTTTACGTGTTTTTAGTATTTTTTATGTTATTACGGTTTTCTTTTGGATTATGGGGTTTTAGTGTTATTTACTTTTGTTAGTTATATTTACGGATTTTCTAGGTTTTTTATGGGTTTTAGGGTATTTAGGTATTTTAGGGGGTATTTAGTGGTTTTTATTGTTTTTTTGTGGTTTTTGGGGTTCTTTTTACGTTTTCATGATTTTTGATGTTTTTAGTGTTTTTATTTTTTTTATGGGTTTAAAGGGACTTTATAGGTTTTAGTTGGTTTTAGGGTTTTTTTGGGTTTTTTTGGTTTTTTTAGGTTCTTTTGGATTTTTATAGTTTTTAGGGGATTTAAGGTTTTTAGGGTCTTTTAGTGTTTTTATCATTTTTATGTTTCTTTTGGGATTTTAATTAGTTTTACGTTTTAAAAGGTATTATTTGTGCTTTTCGAGGTTTTTCTAGTTTTTATATTTTTAGGTATTTTTAGTGAATTTTATGATTTTTTAGGGTTTTAGGGTTTTTAGGGATTTTCATATTTTTGTGGTTTTTAGGTTTTTTAGGGGTGTTATGTTTTTAGAATTTTTTAGAGTTTTAGGGGTTTTAAGAATTTTTATATTTTTAAAGTATTCTTAGGACAAGGAAGGTGCAAGGCCAAGCAATTCTTATCCTCCCAAAATTTATTAGAAAAAAGACACTACAGGCAAGGGAGGGGAGGGATCAAATGACCCACACCAAAAAAACCTTAAAATCCCCCCAAAAAAAGAGGAAACCCAAAAAGAAGAAACAAGTCATTCAACATCACCACCAAAGTCAGAAACTGGATTTTTTTCCATAAGGTTCAACTATGCACCATATCCCAGAGTGACATTATCAGAGTAGAAGTCAAAATCTACCCCTATATCCAGCGATTCCCATCTTGGCTCAAAATCCACAAGAAGTTTGAAGAGAGTTAGGAGCTCCTCCTTCATCTATCTTGCTCTGGGGTGTGCTGATGATCCCATTTGTTAACTTTGAATTTCAGCTTGATTTCCTTTGATGATTCCTAGGTAGCCTTGGGTCTGGGATGAGTGGTGTAATACCACTTCATCCTCCTCTTCAAGGGGCCTAGGTAGGAACCATCATCCATCTTTTTAGACCTCTCCTTAATGATCATAGAATTATTGTGATTCAACCTTCTACCATGCTCATAGATGGGGTCATTATAGATAAAGAGGGCTTCCTGGTTAGGGGGAAAATCAGCAAGGACCCCACACTGCGACAGGCATGGGACCACCATGTCAGGTACCTCCAGAGCTAGACAGGGAGCGGGCACTACATCAGCCATCACCAGTTGCAGGCCCTTATCCTCTTTCAAAGAAGGACACCCCATGTCACAAACTGAGCTATCCACCTCAAATTCAGGTATTGTAGGAGAAAATTACCCCTTCTACACAGGTATCATTTATCCCTGTCAAGAAGGCTCATACTCAGTAGGCCAATCACTATTGTACACGAGCACCTGCATCACCCTTTTTGACCTGCTAACCAGCACCATCCGAGTACCCAATGGGGTCACTGGCCATCTGGGGCCCCTCTCTCCACCACGCAATGCCCATGCTCTATCCTTAATATCACATCCAGGGCCCATTGAAACCTCACTGCTCTAGCCTTCCTCAGCCCCCACACCATCCTCGTGAGCCTTTAACAAGGGAAATTCCATCACATCACACCTATGGCAATCATCACCAAAAATAGGTTCAAAATACACCAAAGGACCCTTTTCATCCACGATGGCACCAGGAAAAGCAGCAGTCACGGCCCTGGTATCACCTACCTCCCTATGTTCCTCCACCACCCTTGGCTCCTCTGCATCCACTTATGCATCATCCTTTCCCTCTAACTCCACAGAACCAAGACAATCAAACCTATTACACAAGGGGGAACCACCCAAGGCAAGCACATCCCCATGTCCAGCATGCCCACTACAAGTGATTGTGGCCTCTATTCCTTCATCCACCCCTCCAAAGAAATCAACATCTCCCAGATTCCCCAGAAGTTGTACCACCCTCTCACCAACCTCTTCATGCCTGCTACTATTCTGAGGAGCCTTCACATCCAGACCACCAAAGGGTGATGCCGTCACCAGTCCCTTTGCAACTACCTCCCCCTCTGAGGCTAGTGAGACAAACCCATGGCACAAAGAAACACCATCCGAAGTCGGTACCTTCATTTAGTACACACCTGAATCATGTTTGTCCACTCTTCCAGCCTGCCCCTTCTCCTGCAAATCTTCACTGCACAGCCTAGGGGACCTCACACCTTCCTCTGTCTCCATTACACACTTCTCACACATACTCGCCAGATCCCACATTAATCTCTCATACACCTAAGAGACCTTCGACCTAGCATATTGTTGTGGAATTGCCTTCATCACAGGAATCCATGTCACAACATTACTTTGACCACCCACCATCATTGGTCATTCAACTGGCCGAACAACCCCATGATCCCCCTCCATAACTTCGGCACTGCTACCCCCTCATCTACAAGCAGTGCTAGAATGACCCAGTCGCCTACATATAGAGAAAAACGCATCAAAGGACTCCACAACTACTGGATATTTGAAATGAAACTCCTTGCCAATAGTAATCAACACAAAGTCAATCAGAGGTTTTGAGACATCCAAATCAACAGAGACGCTTGGGGAATCTGGGTGACAGATCGCTTGAGTCTGGCTGTCCGAACACAAATACTGACGTAAAATATTCCTGAGCATATAGATAATGGATGGATTCTGAAATTGAAGAGGGACTTATAGGAACCTAACCCATGATGAAATCAGGGGCGAGTCATGGTTAATGTGCAGGTCAAAGATTCATCCGAGGAGGAAGAAACTGATGCCATTGATTCTTCATGGGGCCATGGACCAAGTGCATACCAAATCTTCCTCCATTGAGAACCAGATCATAAAATGGCATCCATACAGTAACCCTACCATCACCCGATAATGAAGATTCCCACATCCAAAAACAAATTTGTCAAAAGACTTCACCGAGGATCCGTGCCTCCTGAACCGGGTATTCAAAGTCAAGCCATGAAGCGCAGAGGCCACATGGAACTCCATGTCCGATAAAGATAAATGGGGGTAACCTTTATATAATTCAAGAACCTTTAGGAAATGATCAATTCGACGGAAGGGGGAATAAAATTAGGCACCGGAGGAGAGATGAAGGCTAAGTCATGGTCACCATTAAGTGAAAATTCCTCTTCCACAGGGAGGGAGGGAGGAAAGATCACCACCGGTACCGTCAAGGAGACATCAAGAGAGAAGGAGTCATAGGGAAAGTGTGATCTTCTCAAAAATTTTCTTATGGTTTTTCACAGTTTATAGGACTTTTCTGTTTTTAGGTATTTTTAAGAATTTTTATATGATTTTGGGGTTTTTTGGGTTTTTTGGGATTTCCGAGTGATTTTAGAGTTTTTTATTATTTTTAGGGTTTTATTGTTTGGGGGGTGAGTTTTTAGGGTTCTAAGGGCTTTTAGTGTTTTTTAAAAAATTTAGGGGTTTAAAGGATTTTTAGAGTTTTTAGTGGTTTTTAGGGTTATTATGGGGTTTTTTAATGTTTTTTGGAATTTTTATAGATTTTATGGTTTTACGGTTCATTAGTATTTTTAGAGTTTTAGCTATTTTGGGGGTTAAAATGTTGTTAGTTTATTATGTTTTTTTTATTTTATGGGTTTTTACATTTTTAGATATTTTTTGGTCTTTTTAGTATTTTTATAGTTTTTAAAGATATTTAGGAATTTTGAGGGTTTTTTGGGGTTTTAAGGTTTTAGTGTTTTAGTGTTTTTTTGTGATTGTATAGTTCTAAGTTTTTTAGGTTTATAAGGTTTTTTTGGGGGTTTTAGGGGTTTTTATGTTTTTAGGTGTTTTTATGTATTTTTTAAGATTTGTTTTGATTTTTAGGGTTTTTGGGATTTTGAGAGTTTTAGAGGTCTTTATAGACCTTTATATTTTTTCATTTTTAGGTTTTTATTGGTTTTAAGTGTTTTAGGTTTTAAAGTTTTTCTTTTGGATTTTAGGGTTTTTACATTTTTATGTATTTTTTGATTTTTTAGGATTTTATTGTTTTGTAGGATATATGTGTAATATTAGGGTTTTTAGGGATTTTTATCATTTTTAGGGATTTTTTGTTTTTTCTATTTTCTCAAAAAAAAATTAGTTTTTAGGGGGTTTAAGGGTTTTTAGAGTTTATCAACATTTATAGTGGTTTAAAATGTTTTTAGAGTTTTTATTGGTTTTTATGGGTTTTTAATGTTTCTTATTTTTTTATGGTTTTAGGAATTTTTACGGTTTTTAGCATCTTACATGTTTTTAAGGTTTTCTAAGTTTTTAAAGATTTTATGTATTTTTTATGGTTTTATTTTGGGTTTTTAGGGTTTTTACATTTTTAGGGATTTTTAGGGGCTTTTCAGTATTTTTATAGTTTTTTGAGTTTTAAGTGATTTTGAGATTTTTTTAAGGTTTTTTGTGTTTTTAGGGGTTTTAGTGATTTTGATGATTTAATGTTTTTTTAAAATATTTTTAGGGTTTTTATGGATTTTTTGGATTTAAGGTTTTTTGATATTTATATGGTTTTATTGGTTTTTTATATTTTTAAAATTATAGGGGTTTAAAGGATTTTAATATATTTTTAGTGGATTTTTATGGATTTTTGTGTTTTTGGGGATTTGTTTTTTATTTTTAGGTGTTATTGAGTTTTTTGGGGTTTTCGGGATTTTATCACTTCTCATGTTCTTTAGGAGTTTTAAGTGTCTTATCATTTTGAGGTTTTCTTAGGGTTTTTCAGGGTTTTAGAGTTTTTTACATTTTTATATATTTTTACGGATATTAAGGATTTTTATGGTTTATTGGGTTTTAAGATATTTTGAAGGGTTTCAAGTTTTTTCAGGTTTTTAGAGGTTTTATCATTTTTAGGCTTTGGGGGGCGTTAATTATTTTGAGTTTATTAAGGGATTATTAGATTTCATCATGGTTTTAGGGTTTTTTATGTTGTTAGGAATTTTTTGGGATTGTGTTGTATTTCTTTGGTCTTTTGGGGTTTTAGGGATTTTAAGGGTTTTAGGGATTTTAAAGAATTTAGGGTTTTCATGGTTTTTATAGTTTTTAATATTTATTAGGTTCTTTAGGGGTTTTATGTGTTTTTTGGTTTTTAAAATTTTCTTAGAGGTTTTCAAGTATTTTGGGATTTTGACATTTTATTGATTTTTTTGGAAATTTTCTAGATTTGATGGGTTTTAGGGTTTTTAGGGATTTTGAGATGTTTTTATAGTTTTTTTTTGTTTTTTTTTGGGTATTTTTTGGTTTTTTTGGGTTTTTATAGTTTTTTAATTTTTTAGGTGTTTAATTTTTTTTAATTTTATAATTTTTAATATTTTATAATGGTTTTTAGAGTTTTTTTGTGGATTCAAGGGTTTTTATGGCGTTTTGGGTTTTTTAAAGCTTTAGGGGTTTATGGTTTAAAGGGAATTTTATGATTTTTAGGGAATCTTAAGGTTTTTAATGTTTTTTTATTTTATAGGTTTTAAGTTTTTTTATTTTTTATGGTTTTCTTTTGTTTTTCCTTGTTTTTAATGTTTTTTACATTTTTATGGTTTTTAGGGATTTTTTAAGTTTTTTTTGGTTTTTTTTTGGGTTTTACAAATTTAAGGATTTTGTGGGGTTTTTAGAAATTTTAGGGTTTTTAGGGTTTTAGTGTTTTTTAGGATTTTTATGTGTTTTAAGTGTTTTTTGTTTTACTTTGCATCTTTCAGTGCTTTTATAGGTTTTTAATTTTTCATGGATTTTAATGGATTTTTTAGATTTTTTACTATTTTTAAGATTTTTAGGAATTTTGAGGGGGGTTTGGGGCTTTATAGTATTTATGGTATTTTGGTTTTTTTGGAGTTTTAGGGTTTTTTTAGTTTTTTAGGGTTTTAAGGGGTTTTAAGTGTTTTTTAATTTTTTTAGGGGCTTAGAGGGTTTTTAGAGTTTTTAGTGGGATTTTAGGTTTTTTATAGGTTTTTAGGATTTTTTAAGGTTTTTAGAGGGTTTTCTGGTTTTCTGTGGGTTTTAGGGTTTTAGGGCTATTTAGGGTTTTTAACGTTTCTAGATTTTTAGGGGTGTTAAGTTTTTTTCTAGATTTTGAGGATTTTTTTGGGTTTTTTGGTTTATTAGGGTGTTTAGGGTTTGAGTGTTTTTTAGTTTTTTGGGGTGTTTTAAATTTTATTTTCTTCTTAAGGTTTTATTAGGGTTTTTTGGTTTTTACATTTTTTTGGTATTTTTAGGGAGTTTTTAGTATTTTATTTGTTTTTAGGGTTTTTAGCGGTTTTTATGTTTTTCCATGTTTTTAAGTGTTTTTAGGTTTTTATTGTTTTCTTAGGGGTTTTCATTGTTTTAAGATTTTTTATTTTTTTTATGGATTTTTTGGGATTTTTTAGTATTTTTATTGTTTTTAGGGATTTTGAGGTGTTTTAGGGGTTTTTAGTTATCTTAGGGAGTTTATGTTTTTTTTGATTTTTATATTTTTTTGGGTTTTAAAGTTTTTTAGTGTTTTTAACATTTTAGGAGTTTAAAGGTTTTTTAGTGTTTTTAGTGGGTTTTGGGGTTTTCATTGGATTTATGGTTTTTTTATGGTTTATAGGGGTTTTATGGTTTTGGGGGGTTCTAAGGTTTTAGTTTCTTTTATTGTTTTTAGAATTTTTTAGTAACTTTAGGTGCTTTATGTGTTTTTAAGTATTTAAGGTCTTCTTAGGGGTTTTTAGGGTTTTTAGGGTTTTTAGGGTTTTTTACATTTTTTTGGGTTTTTTGGGATATTGTTAGTATTTTTATAGTTTTTAGGGTTTTAGGGATTTTGAGTATTTTAGGGGGATTAAGGATTTTTATGATTTTAGGGGTTTTAGTGTTTTTTAGGTTTTTAGAAGTTTTAAGTGTTTTTATATTTTTATGTTTTTTCTTAGGGGATTTTATATTTTATAAGATGTTTTATGTTTTAAATTATTGTTAGGGTTTTTAATATTTTCAGGATTCTTAATGTTTTTGAGGATTTTTTGGTTTTTAGGGTTTTTATAGGATTTTTAGGCTTTTATGGTTTTTCAGGGTTTTGTGGTTTTTTAGTTTTTTATGTATTTTAGAGTTTTTAAACCTTTTTAGGGGTTTAAAGGGTTTTTTTTTGAGTTTTTAGCATCTTTTTAGGGTTTTTATAGGTGTTTAGGGATTTTAATGTTTTTAGGGGGTTTTTATGGTTTTTAGGGACTTTTAGGGTTTAAAGGGTATTTTAGGGTTTTTATCATTTTCTATGTTTTTGTGGTTTTATGTGATTTTAGGTTTTCTATGTTTTCTTAGAGTTATTTTTAGGTTTTCATGATTTTAGGGATTTTTAGTTCTTTTTTATGTTTTATATGGGTGTTTAGAGTATTTAGGTATAGGAGGGGTTTTTTGGGATTTGTTGGAATTTTAGAATTTTATAGGTTTTTAGGGTTTTCATTAGTTTTAGGTTCTTATGGTTTTAAGGGATTTTATGGGTTTCCAGGTCTTTTTTATGTTTTTAGGGATTTATTGGGTTTTTTAGGATTTTTATGTATTTTAGGGGTTTTAGGGATTTTGATGGTTTTTAGTATTTTCTAAGGATTTTTAGGGATCTAAAATCTTTTTAGTTTTTTTTGGGGTTTAAATTGTTTTTATGTTTTTAAGGATTTCTTAGGGTTATTCATACTATTTAGGTATTTTTACATTTTTAGCGATTTTTAGTGTCTTTTAATATTTTTTTCAGTATTTAACATTTTTATGGATTTGAAGGGGTTTTAATATTTTTTAGTGTTTTAGGGGTTTTATGGTTTTTTAGGTTTTTAGGGTGTTTTTAGTTTTATGGGTTTTTAATTTTTTTATATTTTTTATCTTTTTTGTGTTTTTAAGGGTTTTTAGAGTTTTTAGGGTTTTGTGGGGTTTTAGGGATTTTTTGTTGTTTTTAGGATTTTTTAGGGTTTTCAGGGTTTGTTTGGGTTTTTTGAGTATTTTATGCTTTTTAACATTTTTTTTGTTTTTTAGGGACTTTAAAATTCTTAATTTGTTATAGTTTTATAAGGGCTTTTGAGGGTTTTTAGGGTTTTTTACATTTTAGGAATTTTTTGTGTTTTTTAACAATTTTTTTTGTTTTTTAGGGTCTTTAGGGATTTTGATGGTTTTCATGTGTTTTTATGGTTGATAGCATTTTTTGAGTTTTTTGGTTTTTTTATTATGTAGGGAAAGGAAGGTGTGGGGCCAGGAAATTCCTACCCCCCCCCCCCAATTTATTAAAATTCAATGAAGACAAAGGCGGGGTGGGGCCAAACATCCCACACCGAAAACCCTGGACCCCCTAAGACACCAAAACCCCAAAATACCCAATAAGTAGAAAAGAAATAAACATGAACTACAAATCAATGTCTCCATCCACATATGGGTCCCCATCAGCACCATAACCAGAGGAAGCATCTGAATCCACTGACTCCCATTCAGATGATTCATATTGCTTTAGGAAGGTAGTGTAGTACTCCATGAGATGTTGCTGCTCCACATTTAGTTGCGCCTTGACAGACCGACCTCCCCTGCCAGAGTCAACAACCTTATCTTTGAAAAAGGCACTTGTGGATACTATATTTGGAAATATAGAATATTCTTTCCCCAGCTTTCTCTTTCAGGGGACTAAAGAGACCCCTGCATATTTGTTTTCCTTCCCATATAGAATGGCCACCTCTATTAAGCCCCTATTCTTGCTGATCATAGCCATATTATAATTCATCCTTATAGTATCCTCTAGTAAAAATAACTTGATCATTGATGAAGGAGGATTCCTAATTTAGGGGACAGTCGGAAAGAACCCCACACTGGGGCATGCTAGGAGACACCACACTTTCCAAGGCCTGCTACTTCCTAGGCAGCTTGCAGACCTCCACAACTAGCTCCATCACCTCCCTAAGTTAAGCATACCCCCTTCTCATGAGAAAACTGATCCAAAGACCCCTGAAAAGACTCATAAGAAGACTCAACCGTACAAATCCCCTCATGCATCATCAAATCCAAAGGCCCCTGCACAAGCAGTGGGGAACCCTCCTTCACCACAGAACACTGCTCCTCAAACTCCCCTTGCACAGGAACCTCCCCCTACTTAGCCTCCTCCACCAACACCTGACTGAAGTAGGCCACATATCTCTTTTCAGCTCCCTCCTATGATCATTCTCCTTCCCTTCCACAATCTCTCCCCCTGCTAAGCCACCACCTATTTCTTATCCATTTCTCCCTGCTCATCCATCCTCCCCTATCCAACTACACAACAAGATTCACCAGCATTAGATCCATCAAAAACCACCCCATGTGTTTTCACACTGATTCTAGAAGACCTACATCTAGCCACACCCCCAACATTGACCTCCCCAACCTCTATATTTCTCTCTGCTAACATAACATGCACCTCATCTTTCCCATTCTCACCACAGTTGAAGTCCTGCACAATAGATCCATCCCCATTCTTATCGTGGCCAAAATGGATCCCCTCCTCCTTCCTGGCCACATCTCTGAGTTCTTCCATCATCCCCTTATCCTTCACATCCCCCGGCGTCATTGTCTCACTCTTTGGATCAACATACACAAGGCACTCAAACCTACTATACAAAGCAGTATCACTCTAATCATGCATATCCCTTTTTCCAGCATGTTCATCATTAAAACTATCTGTAAGATGCACAACTACTGCATTACCCTCCTCATTCCCGATACTATTAATTGGAGTTTCTAACCCCAAGTCGTGAGGATCTAACCTTACCTCCTTTTTATCACCACCACGATTAATATCAACTCTCATGCAAAAAAAAGTCCCTATCCTTTGGTTGGGGAGGCAAGCTCTGAGGAGCCTTGACAGGAACCTCCTTCACCCCCCCCCCCAATGGATTCTGGAATCCATCTCCATGTCTAACTAGAGACATATTTGAAGCACCAAATCACCATAAGCCTCTCCTTCCGACATGGTTATTATTACCAAGATGTCGGTAGGTGGAACAAAAATCGACCCCAGTCTCAAATATCATCGGTTATCTCCATCAGAGCTCCTCACCAAAAATGATCCACACAAAGTCCAGTTGCTCCTTAGAAGAATCCACCTCAACAAAATCCCTAGGAGTGAATATATGGAATACAACCTGAGTCATGTTGTCCACACAAAGAAACCTTCCCACGATGTTACCTAATATCAAAATAATAGAAAAATTTGGAAGGGGAGAGGAAGTTCCTAAAATCTCACCCAGGTTACCACCATCGGCGAATCACGGTGCAAGTTAAGAACAAAACTCCATCAAAAAAGAGAGAATCAGGCACCACCATAGTTCTGAGGAGCCGTAGACTAGGAATGGATAAGATCTTCCTCAAATTCCAAGAGAATCAAAATATGGGAGCTATCCACAGGACCCACCTTAGAACGATCTTGAAGATCCAAACTTTCAAATACGAATATGTCAAAAACATCCACCGGGGGTGCCAGCTTGGGAAACGAGCAACCAAGGTCAACTTATGCAAAGAATAGGCTTCATTAAACTCTAAAATAGAGAGATAGAGTTGTGGATGTCGTTCAAGAAGCCCAGGAAGCTTAAGAAAAAGCTCAATCTGTTGAAATTGGGGTAGAAGATCCGGCTCCATGAATAGAACAAAAGGCCAATCATCCACAAAAACCAGTGAAGGCCCCTCCTCCTGGGTGGGGGGCCATATGTGTGAAACCCATCTTCATCTTCAAGTATGTTATGGGGAAATGCTATCGCGAGAGAGATTAGGAGACATCACTATTTATATTAAGGATTTTAGGGATTTAAAGGGGTTACTTGATTTTTTTGAGGTTTTAAGGTTTTTAGAGTTTTTTAAACATTTTTAGTGGTTTTAATATTTTCTAGGATTTCTAGTTTTTTTATGATTTTTATGGTTTTTTAGGTTTTTTAGTATTTTTTTGGTTTTTATGGGTTTCATGGGATTTAGGTTTTTAAGGTTTTCTAAGGGGTTTTCATGTTTTTTAGGTTTTTATGGTTTTTTACATTATTTTGATATTTTTGCGGGTATTTTTGTATTTTTATGCATTTTAGTGTTTTTACAGTGTTTTACGGTTTTTAGTGTTTTTTATGTTTTTTAGGGGTTTTAAGTGTTCATAGGTTTTTAAGTTTTTCTTAGGGTTTTTCATATTCTTTACAGTTTTTTACATTTTTAGGGACATTTAGGGCTATTTTGGATTTAATTGTTTATAGGGTTTTTACAGATTTTGAGGGGTTCGGGAGTTTTAGGGTTCTTCAGTTCTTTTTGGTTCATTGGGTCATTAAGGTTTGTTTTTCTTTTAGAGTTTATAATGTGTTTTAATGTTTTTAGGGGTTTAAATATTTTTTTTATATTTTTAAACTTTTTTAGGTTTTCTATGGGTTCCTAGGGTTTTTAGAGTTTTTAAGGGTTCATGTTTTTTTGGATTTTTATGGTTTTTCAGGGTTTTTAGGGTTTTTATGGTCTATTAGGGTTTTTATCATTTTATTTTCTATTTTAGGTGTTATAATTTTTTTAGTTTTTATATATTTTCTATTTTTTTCTTTAGTTTTTTGGGATTTTTATATTTTTATGTATTTTGAAGGTTTTTATGGGTATTGGGGTATTAATAGTTTTTTATGGTTTTTATTATTTTTTAATTATTTTAGGGGTTTAAATTTTTATAGGTTTTTAGGGATTATAAGGGTATTTTAGGCTTTTTTGGTTTATTATTCTTTTTAGGGGTTTTTACATTTTTATGGACTTCGAGGGAATTTTGGGGTTTTTATAATTTTTATGGTTTTTTTGGGTTTTTAGGGTGTTTTTTGAGTTTTTTTTTGTTTTAATGTATTTTAGCATTTTTTAACATTTTTAAGGGTTCAAATGTATTTTAGATTTTTAGGTGGTTTTATATTTTTTATGGGTTATTAGGGTTTTAAAAGTTTTTTAGGTGTTTGTGATTTTTTGGGGTTTTAGGGTCTTTTAGGGTTTTAGCATGTTTAGTTTTTTTGGGGATTTAATTGTATTTTTTATTTTATATTTTTCTAAGGTGTTTCATGGTTTTTAGTATTTTTTTATGTTTTTATGAATTTTTAGGGATTTTCTTGGATTTTTATGGTATTTTAGGGTATTTAAAGGATTTTGAGGGTTTTCAGGTTTTATGTTTGTAATGGTTTTTTTGGGGTTTTGGATTTTTAAGGGTTTTAAGGGTGTTAGAGTTTTTTAATATTTTTAGGGGATTAAAGGTTTTTTAGTGTTTTTAGTGGAATTTTAGGTTTTTATTGGTTTTGGTAGTTTTTAAGGTTTCTATGGGTTTTATCATTTTTAGGGTTTTTGGGTTTTTACTATCTTTTAGTGTTTTTAGTGTTTTCTAGGTTTTCATGGGTTTTAATGGTTTAATGTTTTTAATGTTTTCCTGGGGTTTTTAGGATTTTAGGGTTTTTTACGTTTTTAGTGTTTTTTAGGGATTTTGTAGGATTTTTATGGTGTTTATATTTTTTGGGATTTTAATGGTTTTTAGGGTTTTTAGTCTATTTTGGGTTATTTAATTTTTTAGTTTTTGTAGGGTTTTTATGTGTTTTTACGTTTTTAAGGTTTTCATCTTATTTTTTAGAGTTTTTATGGTTTTATAAAATTTATGTATTTTAGGGAGATTTTATAATTTTATGGTATTTTATGGTTTTAGGTATTTTTTGGGGTTTTTTGTTTTTTAGCATTTTCAGTGTTTTTTGGGTTTTTTGTGATTTAGTTTTTTTTAGTTTTTTAACTTTTTAGGGGTTTAAAGGGTTTTCAGAGTTTCTAGAGATTTTTGGATTGTTTCTATAGGGTTTTAGGGTTTTATAGTTTTTAGGGGTATTATGGTTTTTAGCAGTTTTGAGGATTTTTAAGGTCCTTATGGTTTTGTCCATTTTTAGGTTTTTATGGGTTTTAAGTGTTTTTAAGTTTTTATGGATTTCTTAGGGGTTTTTAGGGTTTTTATGTTTTTATAAATTTTAGGTTTTTTATGTATATTTTATGATTTGTATGGGTTTTTATGGTTTTTAGGTATTTTGAGAGGTTTTAGTGCTTTTAGGGTTTTTAGGGTTTTTAGGGTTTTAAGGATTTTAGAATTTTTATTTTTTTAATAATTTTAAGTGTTTTTATAGCACTTGACATCTTTAGTGATTTTAAGTGTTTTTTTATGATTTTATGGGTTTTTTTAATAATTTTGAAATTTTTTATGTTTTTTTTGGGTTTTTATCATTTTTAGCATTTTTAGGGGTTTTCTGTTTATTTTTATATTTTTAAGGTTATCTTACGGTTTTTCATTGTGTTTAGTGTTTTTAATGTTTTATTTATTTTAGGTATTTTTTAATATTTTTTATTGTTTAATGAATTTTTGGGGTTTTAGGGTTTTGGGGGCTTTTAGGGTTTTTAGCATTTTTTAGGGTTTTAAGGGTTTAAATTGATAATTTATTTTCATATTTTTTTGGGTTTTCTGGGGGTTTAGGGTTTTTTACATTTTTAGGGATTTTTTAGGATTTTTATGGTTTTTTAGTGATCTTGAGGGTTTTAGGGATTTAGGTTTTTAAGGCTTATTTAGGCTTTTGGATGTTTGTTTAGTTTTTAGGGTTTATAAGTGGTTTTAGAGATTTTTAACATATAATGGTCATAAAGGGATTTTAGATTCTTTAGTAGGTTTTTTGGGTTTTAATGGCTGTTTAGGGATTTTAATGTTTTTGGAGGGTTTTTTTGTTTTTAGGGTATTATGTAGTTTTAGTATTTTTAATTTTTTTTATGTTTTTAGGAGATTTATGTGTTTTTTTATTTATTTTTTATGTTTTTAGAGTTTTTTAAGATTTTTAGGTTTTGCATAATTAGGTTTTTTTCTTTTTTTCTTTTTTCATGGGGTTTTAGGGTTTTTAGGGATTTTCAGTGTTTCGGGTTTTTTGGGTGTTTTAGGATTTTCGGGGTTTTTTGGGTTTATAGAGTTTTTTAGGGTTTGTATGGGTTTTATTTGTTCTTAGTTTTTTAATATTATCTTAGGGTTTTTAGGGGGTTTAGTTATTTTAATTTTAATAGTAATTTTTTGGTTTTTAGGTATTTTATATTTCTTAGGATTTTAGTGATTTTGAGGTGTTTTAGTGGGTTTTAAGATTTTTAGGCTTTTTAGAAGGTTTTAGGTATTTTTATGGATTTTATGTTTTTTTAGTTTTTTAAGATTTTCTTTGGGGTTTTCATAGATTTTATTGTTTTTATGAATTTTTAGGGGTTTTTAGGGTGTTTATGGTTTTTAGGGTTTTTAGGCATTTTCATACTTTTAGGGTTTTAGGGTTTTTAGGGGTTTAATTGTTCTTTTGGGATTTTAGGGTTTTTTTTTGTTTTTTTGGTTTTAATGGTTTTTTTATATTTTTAACATTTTTAAGGTTTTAAAGTGTTTTAGAGTTTTTATTGGTATTTAGCATATTTTAGAATTTTAGGTAATTTAACGCTTTTTAGGTTTTTATGGGTTTAAAGTGTTTTAGGGTTTAAGGTCTTCTTAGGCAAAGAAGGCTCGGGTCCAGGCTATTCCTGGAACCCCCCAAAATTTATTAAACAAAAAGACACAAACACTGTAGACAAGGGAGGGGAGGGGTCGAACGACCCACACCCAAAAACCCTTACGACCTCAGCCCGAGGGCCACAAAAGGAAAGAAAAAAAAGAAACAAAGCGCAAGACCAAAAAAGACACAGTGTCCAAAAGAAAATCACACACAGAGTAGGTCAGTCAACATCTCCGCCAAAATCCTCCAGCTCCGCATCACAAAACCCCATACCAACACCAAATTCGCCGCCATCGTTAGCAAAGCTAAAATCTAATTCATCACCCTGGTCCATTGAGTCCCATCCAGGGTCAAAATCTTCTTGCATGCCAAGTCTGGACCGCAACTTCTCCATATCTTTTTTCTGATCAGCAGAAAAATAAGGCTTTTCTCGCTTATTCACCTTTAGATTCAGTTTGACAGCTCGTGAGGAGGCCCTAGTTGCCATTGGGCATGGGAGGGCAGAGTAATCCCTCCTCCTTCTTCGTCTTAGTGGGGTAGAGGAGGTTCCTGCAGCAGACATCATTGTTCCATTGCCACCATCACTAGGGGCTAATGGTGCCTTGCCTTTCTTGCTTTCTGCCTCAAGAGTTTCTGCACCTCCGCTGATTTTTTTCTCCCTTGATGTGGCCATAGCAGCATTTATCCGTTGATCAGCCGCAGAAAACCTCTCACCAAGCCTCTTTGCCTCATCTTCAAGAGGGAACCTTTCCCTTTCAACCCATACCATCTCATGGAGCTATACACAAAAGTTTTATAGGTCTTTTTTCATTTCTTGTTAATTGTAGAGTATTTATAGGATTTTTATAGTTTTAGGGGTTTTTTGGGTTTTTAGCATTTTTAGATTTTATGGGGTTTTAGTGTTTTTAGACTTTAAGGTTCTCTTAGGGCTTTCAAAGTTCTTATTTTTTAGGGATTTAAGGGAAATTTTTGGATTTTATGGTTTTTAGGTTTTTATGTTTTTTGTGATTTTGAGGAGTTGGGTGTTTTTAGGATTCTAGGGTTTTTATAGTTTAATGTGGTTTTTTTGGGTTTTGATTTTTGTAGGGTTTTTGGGTTTTTTAGGGTTATAAGGATTTTATAGTTTTTTTTATCATTTTTAGGGATTGAAGGGTTTGAGATATTATAGTTGGTTTTTTGTTTTTTTTGGGGGGTTTTCACTTTTTTTGCGGTTTTAGGGTTTTTTATGGACTTTATGCGGTTTTAGGGTTTTTAGGTTTTTTAGGATTTTTAGTTTTTTTATGTTTTTAGGTGTCTTAAGTGTTTTAAGTTAATTAAGGATTTATTAACGGATTGAAGGGTTCTTATATTTTTTAGGTTTTTAGGCATTTTTAGGGAATTTCAAGGATTTTTATAGTTTTTTGGAATTTTAAATATTTTGATTGTTTTTAGCATTTAAAGGGTTTTTTTGAGTTTTTATGGTTTTTTGGGTTTCTAGGGGATTTTTGATTTTATTAATCATTTTAAAGTAGTTTTCTAGTTTTCTAGTTTTTTTAAGGGTTTAAATAATTTCATAGCTTTTAGTGGGTTTCTCGGGGTTTATGGGTTTTAGGAATTTTTTTTGGTCTTTATGGGTTTTTATGATTTTTATGGTCGTTTAGGGGATTTAGGAGGTTTTTATTGGTTTTAAGGGTTTTTTTGGTTTTTAAAATTTTCATATCATTTTTCAAGGATTTATGGTTTTAATATTTTTACGGATTTTTAGTTATTTTAATGATTTTTAATGGTTTTTATGATTTTATGGTTTTGGGGGGTTTTAGGGTTTTAGGGATTTTTTGGGTCTTTAGGGTTTTTAGCATTTTTTAGGTTTTTACGGGATTTAATTGTTTATATATTTTTATGTATTTGTTTAGGATTTTAATTTTTTTAGGTTTTTTTAATTCTAAAGGGATTTTTAGGGATTATTTAAAATTTTTAAGGTTTTTTAGGTTTTCTTGAGTTTTTGAGTTTTTAAGGGTTTCTAAGGTTTTTATGGTTGTTTAGAGTCTTAGGGTTTCTCTGTGAGATTTTTATGATTTTATGTTTTTTTAATTATTTTAAATTTTTAGGGGTTTAAAGTGTTATTATAGTTTTTAGTGGTTTTTATTTGGGTTTTTATGGTTACTAGGATTTTTTAATTTTTTAGAGGTTTTTATGGTTTTTAAGGGATGTAGGGTTTTAATGTCTTTTAATATTTTTAGGGTGTTCGTGATTTTATAGATTTTGTTATTATTTTTAGTTTTTCTTCAGTTTTTTGGGTTTTTATGATTTTTGGGCCTTTTAGGGATTTTTTTAGGTTTTTATGGTTTTTAGGGTTTTTTTGGTTTTTTTGCGATTTTATAGTTTTTTGGTGTTTTTCGGGATTATATTTTTATCTTTTTAGTTTTGGGGGGTTTTAAGGGGTATATATAGTTTTTAAATATTTGAATTTGTTTTTAGTGGTTTTTAGGTTTTTAGAGGTTTTATGTTTTTATGTTTTTATGATTTTTATGATTTTTTAGGATTTTTTAAGTGTCTTTTGAATTTGTATTCCTAGGGTTTTTTGGTTTATTATATTTTTAGGGATTTTAAGAATATTTTATGATTTGTATTGTTCTTAGGGTTTTTAAAAATTTGGAGGGTATTTAGGGTTTTTTAGGTTTTTTTGGTTTTTTGGGGTTTTAGTGTTTTTTTTTGGAGTTTTTGGGTTTTTATAGTTTTAAAAATTTCAGTGGTTTGAAGTGTTTTTAAATTTTTTTAGTGGTTTTCAGGGTTTTTAAGGGTTTCTATGATTTTAATATTTTTATCATTTTTTATAGATTTTATGGTTTTAGGTGTTTTTTGGGTTTTTAATTTTTTTATATTTTAGGGGTTTTAAGTGTTTTTTTATTTTTAAGATTTTATTATGGATTTTAAGGGTTTAGGGTTCTTCCTTTTTAGGGATTTTTTATCCATTTTAGTATTTTTATGATTTTAATACTTTGGGGATTTTGATGGTTTTTAGGGTTTTTTGGGTTTTTAAGGTTTTTAGGGGTTTTATGATTTTTTTTTTCTTTTCATGGTTTTTTTTGTTTTTATGGAATTTAAGGGGTTTTTATAATTTTTCATGTTTTTATGGGATTAAATTTTTTTAGAGTTTTTTGTGGGTTTTTGGGGTTTTAGGGTATTTTAGGGTTTTTACCATTTTTTAGGTTTTTAAGGTATTTAATCATTTTTAAATTTTTTAGGATTTCTTTGGTTTTTAGGGGGTTTATGATTTTTTTTTATTTTTTAAGATTTTTCTGGTAGTTTTTACGATTTTTATAGTTTTTTAGGGTTTTTAGAGATTTTCAGGATTTTTAGGGTTTTTTGGGTTCTTAGGATTTTTAAAAAAATTTAAGGGTTTTAAGGTTTTTTTAGTGTTTTTTAATGGTTTTCAGGTTTAAAATTGTTTTTAGAGATTTTAGTGGCTTTTAGGGGGGGTTATTAGGGGTTTTGAAGTTTTTACTGGTTTCTATGGGTTTTAGGGGTTTTAGGGTTTTTATGGTTTTGACTCTTCTAAATTTCGAACTGATTTTTGGGTTTTTAGGTTTTCAGATGGGTTTTAAGATTTTTAGTGTTTTTTATTCTTTAGGTATTTTATGGGTTTTTAAGATTTTTTACATTTTTTATGGTTTTTAGGTATTTTGAGGGGGGTTAGTTTTTTTGGTTTTAGGGATTTTTAGGGTTTTGAGTATTTTTTAGGGGTTTTAAGTGCTTTTAGATTTTTATGTTTTTATTAGGGTTCTTAAGGGTTATTATTGTTCTTATGTTTTTAGGGATTTTCAGTGATTTTTTAGTATTTTTATAGGCTTTTGGGATTTTTATTGGTTTTAGGGTTTTTATGTTTTTTATTATTTTTCATGTGTTTTTAGGGATTTTATAGGATTTTCTAGGTTTTAAATGTTTTTATTATGGGTTTTCAGGGTTTATATGGTTATTTATGTTTTTAGGAAGTTTAAGGGAATTATTAGTTTTTCTGTGTTTTTAGTGTTTTTATGAATTTTGATGGGTTTTAGGGATTTTCAAGTGTTTTAGGGGATTTCAGGCGTTTAAGAATTTTTTTTATTTTTAGGGGCTTTAGGTGTTTTTAGGTATTTAAGGTTTTCTCTGGTTTATTAGTTTTTTTAGGAATTTTTTGCATTTTTAGGAATTTTTAGGGTAGTTTTATGAATTGTATGGACTTTATGGTTTTTAAAGACATTGAGGGTTTTTATATTTTTTTGGGTATTTATCGTTTTTTTAGATTTTTAGGGTAGTTTTGATTTTTAAGTGCTTTTATGTTTTTTTAGTGTTTTTAATGTTACTAGGGTTTAAATGGGGTTTTCATGTTTTTAGTGGTTTTAGGGGTTTAATGAGGTTTTAGGGGTTTTCAGATTTTAATTGGTTTTGTGTTATTTAGGATTTTTAAGGGTTTTCAGGGTCTATGTCAAGTATTTAGGGTTTTTAGCATTTTTAAGTTTTTACAGGTTTTAAGTGTTTTTAGGTTTTTAATTTTTTTCTTGTTATTTTT
The DNA here is from genome assembly GCA_963277665.1 of Viscum album. Classification (NCBI taxonomy): domain Eukaryota; kingdom Viridiplantae; phylum Streptophyta; class Magnoliopsida; order Santalales; family Viscaceae; genus Viscum; species Viscum album. The sequence continues at coordinate 229,691,654 of OY728157.1, read as the reverse complement.
CAAGGTTTTTATGTTTTTGGGTATTCATGGAGATTTTTTAGGATTTTATGGTTTTTAAGGATTTTTTGGGTTTTAAGGGGTTTTATGGGTTTTAGATTTTTTAAAGGATTTAAGTGTTTTTGGGTTTTTAAGGTTTCTTTTTTTTAGGGTTTTTATGTTTTTTTATTTTTGAGGATTTTTATAATTATTTTGGATTTTCATGGTTTTTAGGGTTTTTAGTGATTTTCTCGGACTTTATTATTTTTTGGGAGTTTTTTATATTTTATTGATTTAATTTTTTTAAGAGTTTTTAACAGTTTTAGGGGTTTAAAGAGTTTGTAGAGTTGTTAGTATGTTTTTAGGGTTTTTATGTGTTTTTTGAGACTTTTAAGGTTTTTAGGGGTTTTATGGTATCTAGGGGGTTTATGGGGTTTGGGGTATTTTAGGGGGTTTTATGTTTTTTATTGTTTTTAGGTTTTTAGGGGCTTTAACTATGTTAAGGTCTTTCTAGATTTCTTAGGATTTTTCAGGGTTTTAGGGTTTTTTACATTTATAGATTTTTACGATTTTCTTAATAGCTTTTAGGATTTGGGTGTTTTGTATGTTTTTATGGATTTTAAAGTCTTTTTTTGGAAATTTATATTTTTTAGGGTTTTTAGTGATTTTAAGGGTTTTTTTATTTTTTTCCATTTTTTAGGGAACTCATGGGATTTAAGTCCTTTTAAGGTAATCTTGTGGGTTTTATGTTTTTAGTGTTTTTTATGTTTTTATTGAATTTTACTTTGGTTTTTTATAATTTTTTTGTTTTTAGGGTACTTATGGTTTTTTAGGGTTTTTTGGGATTTTTGGGTATTTATGGTTTTTTTTTTGGATTTTTGGAGTTTTTTAGCATTTTAAAATTATATTTTATTTCTTTAAGTTTTTTATGGTTTTAAAGGGTTTTTATAGTTTTTAAATAATTCTATGGGTTTTTATGGGATTTTAGGTATTTTTAAGGTTTTTTAGGATTTTAGGTCATTTTTTGAGTTTTTAACATTTTAGGTGATTTAAATGTTCTTTGGTTTTTAAGGTCTTCTTATGGATTTTCAGGGTTTTTATGTTTTTTTTTGTTTTTTTGGATTTTTTGGGCCTTAGTTTTTTATGGTTTTCTAGGGTTTTAGGGACGTTAAAGGGTTTTATTTTGGGGGGGGGGGTTAGGTTTTTTGGGTTTTTTATCGTTTTTATTTTTTAGGTATTTTAAGTGTTTTTAGGTTTTTATGGTTTTTTTAGGTTTTTTTTTGGTTTTTTGGGTTTTTTACTTTTTTAGGGATTTTCAGTGATTTTTCTTTTTTATGGTTTTTGGGTTCTTTAGGATTTTTTTGGGGTTTTAGGATTTATGGTTTTTAATATTTTTTTGGAATTTTTGGGGTTTTAGATTTTTTTTGAGTTTTATAGGGTATTAAAGGTTTTATCGTGTCTTTTCACCATTTTTAATAGTATAAAGGGTTTTTAGAGTTTTAGTAGTTTTTTAAGGATTTCGTTGATTTTTTGGTTTTTTATGGATTTATGGGTTTTTTAGTTTTTATGGGTTTAAAGTGTTTTTATATTTTTAATCTTCTCTTAGTGTTTTTTTACGTTTTTAGATTTTTTTTGGTTTTAGGCATTTTTAGGGACATTTTTGAATTCTATGGTTTTTAGGGCGTTTAGGGATTTTGATGGTTTTAAGGATCTTTTATGGTTTTTTGGGTTTTTATGGTTTTTTGGGTTTTTAAGGTTTTTAGGGGTTTTAGGATTTTTAGTTTTTTAGGGATTTTAAGGATTTTTTAAAATTTTTATAGTTTTATAGGGTTTTTAGGATTTTTATGGTTTTTTGGGGTTTTTTGCGATAAAGTGGTTTGTGTGTTTTTTGAATTTTTATGGTTTTTTTTGAGTTTTTAGGGTTTTTGAACGTTTTTTAACATTATTAGGGGTTTAAAGGGTTTTCAAAGTGTTTAGGGATTTTTTATGGTTTTATTGATTTTTTAGGGTTTTTAGGTTTTTATGGGTTTTATGGGTTTTCCGTTTTTTAGGGTTTTAGGGTATTCTTGGTTTTTAGTGTATTTTGAATTTTTTTGGGCTTTAATTGTTTTTAGGTTTTAATGTTTTTCAGAGGATTTTTTGGGGTTTTAAATTTTTTACATTTTTACGGGTTTTAGGACTTTATATAGGATTTTAATATTTTTTTTTTAAGGTTTTTATAAATGTTGATGGGTTTATGGTTTATTTAGTGTTTTCAGGGTTTTCAGGGTTTTTAAAATTTTAATGTTTTAGTGGTTTATGTGTTTATGGTTTTTAAAAAATTCTAAAGGGGTTTTAGGGTTTTAGGTTTTATTACATTTTATGGATTTTTATGGTTTTTTATATGGTTTTTAAAGATTTTAATGTTTTTAATGTTTTTATGGGTTTTTTTGTTTTTTGGGGTTTTAGGGGTTTTTTTTGAATTTTTTATGGTTTTTATGGTTTTTTATTTTTTTTGAACGTTTTTAGGGGCTTAAAGGGTTTTTGGATATTTTTGTGGTTTTAGGGGTTTTGTGGGTTTTTAAGGTTTTTATAGTTTTGAAGGGTTTTATAATTTTTAACGAGTTTAGGGATTTTATGGTCTTTTAGGGTTTTGGGATTTCACTAAATTTTTAGGCATTCTAGGGGTTTTAAATAGGTTTAGGGTTTTTAACGATTTCTTAGGGTTTTGTTGTATTTTTTGTTTTTAGGAGTTTTATGTATTTTTATGATTTTATAGTTTTATTTGGGTATTTTTTGGTTTTTAGGGTTTTATAATTTTTTTGTAATTTTTGGGGATTTTTAATAATTTTTTTGGTTCTTATAGGTTTTTGTGATTTTGGGGGGTTTTATGGGTTTTTAGTGATTTTTGGGTTTTTATGTGTTTTTATGGTTTTTAAGGGTTTTATGGATTTTTATGACTTTTAGGGGTTTTGGGCCTTTTTTGGGTTTTTATGGTTCTTTGGGTTTTTTAGGTTTTAGGGGTTTAAAGTGTTTTTAGGATTTTGAGAATTTCATAGGGTTTTTTGTTGCAGTTTTTGAGGTTTTTTATATTTTTAGTGATTTTTAGATATTTTTTAGGATTTTTATGGGGGCTTATAGTTTTTACGGGTTTTTGGGACTTTATGGTTTTTTCAATATTTTAGAATTTTTAGGTATTTTGGGGGTTTTAATTGGTTATGGGTTTTCTGGATTTCTTCGGGCTTTTCAAGGTTTTATTTTTTTTACATTCTTAGGTATTTTGTAGGGATTTTATGATTTTTTAGGGTTTTAGTGATTTTGAGGGTTTTAGGGTTTCCTCAGATTTTAGGGGTTTTATGGTTTTATTACGTTTTAGGGACTTTGTATATTTTTTAATGTTCTTAGGGTTTTGAAGGGTTTATAGAGTCTTAGCGGTTTTTAATGATAATTAGAGGTTTTTTTAGTTTTTTTAGTTTTTGGAGATTTTATGTTTTTAGGGGTTTTTAGGGAATTTAGGGTTTTTTAGGGTTTTATAGGGTTATTAGCATTTTTTTATGTTTTTAGGGGTTTTAAGCGTCTTTAGGTTTTTAAGGTTTTATAAGGGGTTTTTAGGGGTTTTTTATGTTTTTAGGGATTTTTAGTGAATTTTTTATTTTTTAAAGTTTTTAAGGGTTTCATTGGTTTTTAGGTTTTTTATTGTTTTTTGGGTTTTTAAGGGTTTTAAGTATTTTTTAGGTTTTCCAGGTTTTCCTTGGGTTTCTTAGGGTTTTTTTTTGGGTGTTTTACTTCGTTAGGTATTTTTTGGGTTCTCTTAGGATTTTATATTTTTCAGGGATTTAAGGATTTTGAAGGGTTTTATTGTTTTTATGATTTTTTGGGTTCTTATGGGTTTTTTAGTTTTTAGGGTTTTTAAGGGGTTCTATAGTTTCTTAACAATTTTAGTGGTTTAAATTGTTTTTAGAGTTTTATTGGGTTTAGGGATTTTATAGGTTTTTAGGGATTTGACAGCCTTTCTTGTTTTTAAGGTTTTAATGGGTTCTTAGGGTTTTTTAGTATTTTGGTGATTTATGGGTTTTAGGGGTTTTAGAGTTTTTAAGACCCTATAAGGTTTTTTCTGTTTTTTAATCTTTTAAGGGTTTCAAGTGTGTCTATTTTTTTAATTTTTTCTTGGGGTTTTTTGAGGTTTTAGTGTTTTTAGGGGTTTTTTTATTATTAGGGATATTATTTATTTTTATGAGCTTTATGGTTTTTACATTTTTCAGGTATTTTGAGTGTTTTTATGGTTTTTAAGGTTTTTTAGCTTGTTTATCATTTTTTATTTTTTAGGTGGTATAAGTGCTTTTATATTTTTAATATTTTCGTAGTTTTATTAGGGTTATTTATATTTTTAGAGTTTTTAGACCTATTTTAGGATTTTTATGGGGTTTTGGGTTTTTAGGGATTTAGAGGGTTTTGGGGTTTTTATGGTTTTCTTGGTTATTTTGGTTTTTTTTATTTTTGGATTTTTTTGAGTTTTTTAGGGATTTTAAAATTTTCATATTTTTTCACACTTTTAGGGGTTTTAATGGCTTTTAGATTTTTTTAGTGGGGTTTTATCAGTTTTATAGGTCTTTAAGGACTTTATGGGTTTTATGGTTTTTAGCGGTTTTTAGAGTTTTTTTTAAATATTTAGGTTTTTGAGTGGTTTATTGTGTTTTTTTGTATCTATGGTTTTCCTAGTGTTTTTATGATTTATTTGGGATTTTGGGGGTTTTTGCGGGTTTTTATGTTTTTTTCGGTGTTTTGGCATTTTTTGGTTTTTAGGGGTTTTAAGTGTTTTTAGGTTTTTAATGTTTTCTTGGTATTTTTTATGGTTTTAGTCTTTCTTCCATTTTAGTGATTTTTTTTCTTTTTTTAAGTTTTTATGGGTTTTTAACAATTTGATTGATTTGGACGTTTTTTGGATTTTAGGGGTTTTTAGGTTTTTATATTTTTTGGGTTTTAGAGGCTTTTTTAGGTTTTTTTGGTTTTAAACGGGTTTTAGAGCCTTTAGTTTTTTTGGTTTTGATGGATTTTAGAGTTTTTTAAAGTTTTTAGTGGTTTCTATGCTTTTTAGGGGACTTTAGTTTCTTTTGAATGTTTTATTTGGTTCTTACTATTTTTTAGGTTTGTAAAGGGTTTTAAGTGTTTTAGGTTTTTAAGGATGTCTTAGATTTTTTCACTTTTTTTATGGTTTTTTATGTTTTCTGGGATTTTAACGTATTTTTTAGGATTTTTATGTTTTTTTTTGTTTCAGGGATTTTGAGGGTTTTTAGGTTTTTTAGGGGTTTTAGGGTTTTTAGGTGCTTTTAGGGATTATAGAATTTTTTAGGTTTTTAGGGATTTAAAGTATTTTTAGGGTTTTAATGTTTTCTTAGGTTTTCCACAGTTTTGAGAGTTTATTAAATTTTTATAATTTTATTAATATTTTGTAGGTTTTTTATTTAGTTTTTTGGGTTATTAGGAAATTTGGGGGGTTTTGGGTTTTTGGGTTTTTAGGGATTGTATGGTCTTTTTAGGTTTTTATTGTTTTTTTTTTGTTTTTTATGGTTTTTAAGGATTTTTTGAGTTTTTTACCGCTTTTAGGGTATAATGGGATTTTATATTTTTAGTGGGTTTTTAGGGTTTTTATGGGTTATATGGGTTTTAATGATTTTTAGCAGTTTTATGGTTTTATGGGCTTTTAGGTTTTGAGGGCCCTTTGAGGGTTTTTTTTTGGTTTTTTATAGTTTTTTAGGTTTATAGTGGTTTTAATTATTTTAATGTAGTTTTGGTTTTCTTATTCTTTTCATGATTTCTTGGCTTTCAAAATTTGAAGGGATTTTTATGGCCTTTGAAAACTTTTATGGTTTTTAGGGATTATTAGGATCTTGAGTAGTTTTTTTATTTAGGGATTTTAAGGTTTTATATTTTTTGGGGTTTTATGCTTTTTCAATTTTGTTGGGTTTTTAATATTTTGTATAGTTTTTAATGTTTTTATATGTTTAAAGGGTTTTTAGAGTTATTAGTGGTTCTTAGGGTTGTATAGGATTTTAGTATTTTTTTAAAAATATAGGGTATTTATTGTTTTTAGGAGGTTTTATAGTATTTAGGGTGTTTTAGGGACTTTTAGGTTTTTAGCATTTTTAGGGGTTTAAAGAGTTTTTAGGTTTCTAAGGTTTTATTTGTGTGTGTTTTTATTTTATTATAATTTTAGTTATTTTAAATATTTTTTAGTATTTTTATGGTTTTTAGGGTTTTTAGGGATTTTGAGGGGTTTTAAGGTTTTATGGGTTTTATGCTATTTATGGTTTTAGAGGATTTGTGGTTTTTTGAGCTATTCAGAGTTTTAATATTTCTTATAGTTTTCGGTTTTTTAGGGGTGTAAAGGGTTTTTATTATTTTTAGTGGGTTTTTTGAGGTTTTGTGGGTTTTTATGGTTTTTATGGTTTTTATGATTTTTACTGGTTTTCTGTTTTTTATGTGTTTGACGGGTTTTCTAGGTCATTTATAGTTTTTTAGTGGTTTCAATGTTTTTTTAGGTTTTCAGGGGGTTTAAAGTATTTTTAAATTTTTATTTTATTTTTGTGTTCTTAGGTTTTTTTACATTTTTATGGATTTTTAGATATTTTTTAGGATTTTTATGGTTTGGTGGGGTTTTAGAGATTTTTATGGTTTTGAGGATTTTGGGAATTTTTAGAGTTCTTTTTGTGGTTTTTGAGTTTTTTATATTTTTACGGGTTCTATGTTCTTTGAGATTTTTTAGATTTTCTTAATATTTTTCAAGGTTTTGGGGATTTTAATTTTGTTTGGGGTTTTATGATTTTTTTAGATTTTTATGCCTTTTTAGGTTTTTATTGATTTTTTAGTTTTTTTGGATTTTTAAAGGATATATTTCTTTCAATTTTTAATATTTTTTAGAATTTTTAATGTTTTTAGGGTTTTGAAGGTTTTTTTGGAGTTTTTAATGGTTTTAGGATTTTTAGGGTGTTTTTGTTTTGTAAGGTCTTTTTAGGGGTTTTATGGTTTTTTAGGTTTCTATTGGTTTTAAATTTTTTTAGTATATTAAGGATCTTTTTGTGTTTTTTACATTTTTTGGTATTTTTGTGATTTTTATGATTTTTATTGGTTTTTTTGATTTTTTGGGATTTTGACGGGTTGCGGGGTTGGTTTTTATGGATTTCTAGTATTTTTTGGGATTTTTTTTGTGTTTTGTAGAGTTTTTAGGATTTTCATAAATTTTTAACATTTTTTGTGTTTAATGGTTTTTTATAGTTTATACAAATTATTTAAAAATTTTATTGGTTTTTAGGATTTTTAATAGAATTTTGGGAGTTTATGGTTTTTTGGAGTTTTAAGGATTTTTAGGGACCTATGCCACAAATCATTTTGGTATTTTCTATAAACAAGTTTGTGGGTTTAAGGGTATTTAGGGTCTTTTAGTGTTTTTATTATTTTTAGGTTTTTAGGGGATTTAAGTATTTTTTTTATTTTTAAGTTTTTCTTATGGTTTTTTTTGGTATTTTAGGGTTTATTACATTTTTTGGTATTTTTAGTGATTTTTTCAGAATTTTATGATTTTTTAGGGTTTTTATAAATTTGATTGTATTCAGGGGTTTTCAATGATTTTTTGTTTTTAGGTTTTTTTGGGTTTTTGGTTATTAGGGTATTTAGGGGTTTTAAGTGATTTTATGTTTTTAAGGTTTCATAGGGTTTTCATGGTTTTTTTTTGGGGTTTTAATTTTTAGTTATTTTGTATATTTTAGAGGATTTTTTGGGTTTTTAATATCTTTATGTGTTTTACGAGTATTTAGGGTTTTTTAGGGTTTTAGGGGTTTTGTTATGTTCTTCATAGGGTTTAATGTTTTTATATTTTTTTAACATTTTTAGGGGTTCACCGAGTCTTCTATTTTTTTAGTGGCTTTTAGGGTTTTAGGATTTGTAATATTATTTTTAGTTCTTTTGTTTTTAGGGGCTTTTACAATTTTTTAGGTTTTTAAGGAATTCATTTTTTTTAGTTCTTTTAGGGGTTCTTAGTTTTTTTAGGATTGTAAGGTTTTCTTATGTTTTTTAGGGTTCTTAGGATTTTTTATGTTTTTAGGTATCTTAAACAATTTTTTAGGATTTAATTTTTCTATGGTTTTTGTATATTTTGAGAGATTTCATAGGTTTTAATGGGTTTTAGGTTTTTTATATATTTTTTTGGTTATTAGGGTTTTTTTGAGGTTTTTTGGGATTTTAATGTTTTTTATAGTTTTTTAACATCTTTTAGGTTTAAAGGGGTTTTGCAGTCCTTATTGTGTTTTTAGGGTTTTTATGAGTTTTTAGGGATTTTATGGATTTTAGGGACTTCCGTGTTTTATGGGTTTTTAGGATTTTTAATAACTTTTTAGGGATTTTTAAGGAAATTTTTGTTATTTTTCGTTTTTAATTGTTTTTAGGTTTTTGTGTTTTCTTATGGTTTTTCATCATTTTTAGGATTTTTTACTTTTTTGGGGTTTTTTGGGGTCTTTTAGGATTTTGGTTGTTTTTAGGGTTTTAGTGATTTTTTGGGTTTTTAGGGGTTTTTTAGGTTTTTTAGGTTTTTAGGGTTTTATGGTTTTTAGCCTTTTTGGGATTTTTATGGGGTTTAAGTGTTTTTTGGTTTTTAAGGGTTTCTCGATGGTTTTTATGGTTTTTAGTGTATTTTATATTTTAGGTATTTTTATGTATTTTTTAGGATTCTTATGGTTTATGGGTTTTATGGATTTTGTGGGTTTTTAGGGATATTTAGGATTTTTAAGGTCTTATGGTTTTTCAGGATTTTAGGGTATTTTGATTTTTTTATGGTTTTTACGCTTTCTTAGAGTTTTTACACATATTTAGGGTTTTAAAGCATTTTAAGTGCTTTTATTGGGTTTTTAATATTTTTATGGGTTTTAGGGTTTTTATGGGGTTTTAGTAGTTTTTAATGTTTTTAGGGTTTTTTTAGAATTTTAGGGGTTTTTAAGTTCTTTTTTTTGGATTTTTTAGGGATTTTTACATTTTTAGGGTTTTAAGGGTTTTAGGGGTTTTGGGTGTTTTTATGTTTTTAAGTTTTTCTTAATGCTTTTCAAGGTTTTAGGGTTTTTACATATTTTGGTACTTTTAAGTATATTTTTGGATTTTTATGGTACTTTAGGGTTTTTATATATATTGAAGGTTTTTAGGGGTTTTCGATTTTTTTGGGTTTTTAGGGTTTTTTTAGTTTTTAGGGTTTTTCATGTTTTTAGAGTTTTTTAATGTTTCTAGGGGTTTGAAGGATTTTTATTGCTTTTACTAATTTTTATGGTCTTTATGGGTTTTCCGGGGTGTTCTATGGTTTTTTTGAGTTTTATGGATTTTAGGGGGGTTTTGGGATTTTAGGATCTTTTACAGTTTTTTTCATTTTTTAGGTTTTTAGTGGGTCTAAGTGTTTTTAGGTTTTTAATGTTGTCATAGTATGTTTTAGGGGTTTAGTATTTTTTATGTTTTTAGGGATTTTTATGGTTTTTAGGTTTTTATGGGTTATTAGGTTTTTAAGTGATTTTGATGGGTTTTAGGGTTTTTTGTTTCATATATTTTAATGTGTTTTTGCATTTTCTAGGTTTTTAAGAGGTTTAAAATGTTATTAAGATTTTAACGTTTTCTTAAGGTTGTTCAAGGTTTTTAGTTTTTTTTATTTTTTTAGGGAAAAGAGGGCACATGACCAGGCTACCCTTGGTCCCTCAAAATGTAAATAAAGAGAGAGAGAAACAGACAATGCAGGGGTAGGGTCAAACAAACCATACCCAGAAGAAACTGCATATCAAAAGGGTTGACCTCCCCACCATCCCCATAGGGGTCTCCAACTACAACATATCCTGAAGACGCATCTGAATCTCTCTTCTCCCACTCCGACACAGCCTTCATATCACTTTGAATGTCAAAATGAAGATTGGTATTCATGTCCCTAAGCCTCTGCTGCTCCATATACTTGGAGTCCTTGGAGGTGGCTCTAGTAGCAATTGTCCTGTGAAGAGTACATTAATCCCTCCTTGGCCTCCTCTAAACTAGATTAGAGGGAAGACCTCCAAGCTCTACCTTCTTTCCTTGAAGTACGCCATCATCACTCACCGCCCTAGTCTTGGAATTACCATATTTCCCATGTTCAGCAGTAGTGAGATCTACCGCACCCTTCTAGCTTCTAGGTCTGGGATTAAGTGCATTTTCAGGCCTCAGCTTCCACTTCTGAGGGCATGAATCCAGGACGGCAATACAAGGGTTACCCATTAAATCCATCTCCATCCTTATCTGATCCATATTAGCATTAATCATGTCATCGCGTTCCGCAAAGATTTCCTCTAACCTTGAATCTGGCTCATCATCATCCCAAACAAAATGAACATCCTTCTTTAGATGTGGCTCATATAGGATGTCCTTTTGATGCTGCTCAAATGTGATATCCATACAGTCTAGTATTATATTTTCATACAGCTCAACACATGGGGGTAAGGTCTCATACATAACTCGGTCAAGGCTCAAGTCCTATTTCTCTTAAGTCTTCCTTCTCAGTATTGAAATTACAGATAGTTCCTCCTTGTATTCATGCAGCTCAGACTGAAATCCTTCAACCGATATGTCCCCAATCTAATCAGCACCAACCTGTATCTCCCCCTTCTCCTACACTTTCTCAACAACAGTTAAAGGATTTTTTTTTCACCTACTCTCACTCCATCCCTTCAGAAATCAGGATTGGAACCTCCTCCTAAAGTTCCATAGTGTTTCTAATTTCATCCCTAACCGCTTCAACCTGTACCTCTCATTTTTAATTCATCTCATTCCTCACCCTCTCATTGTCCACAATCTTTACAATTCCCAACCCCTCAAAATGATTGGAAGTTAAAACTGTCTCCAACCCCTGATTATGACTTTGCTAAAATATGATTAAATGATTTTGTACCACCTCCTCCCACCCCATCCCTTCCCAATTGAGGCATAGAGCCTCCTCTGGGAGTTCCACATACTTCCTACTATCATCCCTACCAGCTTCAACCTGAACCTCCCCCTATACATGTGTTTCCCACCTCACCCTCCCATCATCCACAATATCCATAGGTCCCAGCCCCCCAAAATGGATTGAAGATGGAACAACCACATTCCACTACTTCCAGAGTGGAAGGTCATTAATCACAACCCCACTCTCTTCAGGAACCTCACCCCCTTCCCTCTTGATGAAAAAATATATCATGAATGTCCCAAGTCACCCCTCAAGAGCTTGAAAATTCCACTCACCATAGCCTCTGAATGATACCCCACCATAGACTTCCTTGAGAAAGAGCCCCCTTCTTTCACCCTAGCATACCTCAATGCACCCGAAATAGCATCGCTCAGAGATCCCAGCCTTGCATCAAGATCAGGTTCCAACCCCAACCTCATAGAGGCAACTCTCTAGAATCTATTTTAGGGTTTTTATGGGTTTTTTCATTTTTATGTTTTTACATGTTTTATGTGTTTTTTGGTTTTTAAGTTTTTATTTGGTTGCTTTGGGTATTTTACAATTTTAGGGATTCTTAGGGAATTTTTTATGATTTTTATTGGTTTTAGGGTATTATGGGTGTTGTGGATTTTTATGGTCTTTTACGTTTTTTAGGAATTTTATGTTTTTTGGGGTATTTAGGGTTTTTGAGTTTTTTAGGGTTTTTTATATTTTTTATACATTTTTAGGGGTTTAAATGGATTTTAAAGTTTTTAGAGTATTTTTAGGGTTTTTAAGTGAATTTAAGGTTTTAAGGGTTTTTATGGTTTTTTGGTTTTTAGGGTTTTATAAGTTTTTTAATGTTTTTATGCCTTTTAGTTCCCTTAAGTGTGTTTACGGTTTTAAACATTACTTAGGGTTTTTGAAGGTTCTTATGGTTCTTTCATTTTTAAATATTTCAAAGATTTTTAGAATTTTTATGGATTTTAGGAATTTTGATGGTTTTTAGGTTTTTTTGGTTTTATGGTTTTTATTATGTTTTTAATTTTTAAGGATTTTTTATATTTTTTGGTATCTTAAGGCTTTTATAATTTTTTATATTTTTAGGGATTTCAAGGGTTTTTACGTTTTTAGTGGTTTTATGGGTTTTAATGATTTTAGAGGTTTTTTGGGTTTTTTGGGTTTTGGGTTTTTTAGGGTCTTTAACATTTTTTAGGCTTCTAGGGTTATAATTTTTTTTGGTTTATAATTTTTTCTTTGGGTCTTTCTAGGTTTTTAGGGTTTTTAATTCATTTAAAACATTTTTTAGGATTTTTTTGGGTTTTTACGATTTTTGGAATTTTTAGGGTTGATAGGATTTTTTATGGTTTCTAGGTTTTCATCGTTTTTTGGGGGTTTAGCGTTTTTTAATATTTTTAAAGTTTTTTGATGTTTTTTATTGTTTTAGGTATTTAATGATTTTTTTATAATTTTTAGTGTTTTCTATATTTTTATTGGATTTTAGGGTTTTTAAAGGATTTTAGGTGGTTTATGATTTTTAGAGGTTTTATGGTTTTTAAGGCCTTTTAGGGTTTTGTAAGAATTTTAGGGTTATTCTTAGGTTTTTAGGGGTTTTATGTGTTTTAAGGTTTTTAATATTTTTATACTTTTATTAAGGATTTTATGGTTTTTTATATTTTTAGGGATTTTTATAGATTTTTTATAATTTTTATGGTTTTTAGGATTTTTATATATTTTTGAGGTTTTTAGAGTTTTTTGGGTTTTTAGGGTTTTTTAGGGTTTTTAGAATTTTTTAGATTTTTTAGGGGTTTTAAGTGTTTTTTGGTTTTTATGATTTTCTTAGGGTTTTTTTGGGTATTTTAGTTTTTCACATTTTTAGAGATTTTCAAGGAATTTTTAGAGGTTTTATAGTTTTATGGTTTTTATAATTTTATGGTTTGTATTGTTTTTATAGTTTTTTGGAGTTTTTATAGTTTTAAATATTTTTAGAGTTTTTAAAAGTTTTTATGCATTTAAAGGGTTTATTATTTTTATTGTTTTTTAAGGTTTCATGGGATTTTTATGTTTTTTAGTGGTTTCTTAGTCTTTGGGGGTTTTTAGGGTTTAAGGTTTTTTTTGTTTTTATGGTTTTTTGAATTTTTAGGTTCTTATGTTTTTTGGGGTTTCAAGTGTTTTTAGTATTTTAATCTTTCCTTATGGTTTTTCAAGGATTTTATTTTTTTATGGTCTTTTATGTTTTTATGGATTTTTAGGGATTTTTTTTGGTTTTTATTTTTTTTTAGGTTTCTTAGGGATTTTGAGAATTTTTAGGATTTTCTAGTGTTTATAAGGTTTTGATGGTTTTTTTGGGGGGTTTTAGGGTTTTTTCAGTTAATTAGGGTTTCGGGTTTTTTAATGTTTTTAACGTTTTTTATGGTTCATGGGATTTTTTAGTATTTAGTGGTTTATAGGGTTTTTATGGGTTTTTTAAAGTTTTTAGTGTTTTTATGGTATTTAAGGGTTTTTATGATTTTTAGGATCTATTAGGATTTTCAGGTTTTTAGGTTTTTTATGGGTTTTAAGTGTTTTTAGGTTTATAAGGTTACTTAGGGGTTTTAGGGTTTTAGGGTTTTCTATTTTTATATATATTTTAAATGATTTTTTAATTTTTTTTATGGTTTTTATGGTTTTTATGGATTTTTAGGGGTTTTAAGATGTTTTAGGGGTTTTAGGGTTTTTTCCATTTTTTTGGTTTTTAAGGGTTTTAAGTGTTTTTAGGTTTTTATGGTTTTCTTTGGGTTTTTCATAATTTTTAGGGGGTTTTATGTTTTTCTTTATTTTTAAGATTTTTTAGGATATTAATGGGTTTTTAAGGTTATAGGGTCCTAAAAATACGCAAAGGAAATTTTACCCAAATTCCCCAAAGAATTGGGGCAAATAATAAAAGAGGAGACACAAAGGACCAGTCTGCGAACCGGTCCATGAAAGCACATCTTGGCCAGGCAACGCGAGGCACCCCACTCCGCGAACCGTTGTCGTTCACGAAATGGAGGCGGAGAGACTCCGCGGTCGTGAGGCAGGATGGGCACCAATATGGTTCACCATCACGAACCGCCCCAACCGCGGACCGCGTCGACCGGTTCAAGCCACACCCGTTGTCGTTCACGGAATGGAGGTGGAACCCTCCGCAGCTGCGGAGCACTCCCAGAGTTCGCCTCACGGAAGGGGGGAGAATTCAATACCCACTGTGAATTGCGGATTGACCAAGTCAGCTGTAAACCGGTTATTTAGTCATGGGCCTCCATAAAAGGTGTCACGTGGCCACAGATACATTCCTTTCCCCACTCTATAAAAGGAGACCAAGGGGGAAAAAGAAAGTATCGGAGAACTGGAATCGGATTCGGAGGGATTGGAGATTCGGAAGGAGAAGGAAAGCTTCATATTTTGAAAACAGCAAAATTCCCATCCGTGAACCACAGCAGGTATATGAATTAAGAAGGAATTGGAAAATTCATAATAATATGGTAAACAGAGAACCAAAAAATAACAAAAAAAGGAGAACCGTGAACCATACCCCCTTCGCGGATGACTTCCCCACAGACCAGGGAGTTTATGTCTCTTTTCCCATCCGTCGTACCTCATAGCACCCTCCTCTGCGGGCGAAGCCCCGACCGATGAGCCTCCGATCGGTGTCTCCCTTGGCCACCGCTGCCCTCCTGGAACCCTCTACGAACCACTCTGGTTCGCGGATTGAGCACGAAGCCATGAACCACCCTGGTTCACAAATTCAACCCGAAGCCGCGAACCACCCTGGTTCACGAATTCAACCCGAAGCCGCGAACCACCCTGGTTCGCGGATTGAACTTGAAGCCGGGAACCGCCCTGGAACGCGAGATGCCAATCCATCCACGGACCAACCTGGTTTGCGGACGGCTTCTCCAGCCACGTGGCACTTCCCCACGCGAAGGGCACCACCACCCATACCTCTCGGTGGCTTGCCAAATACTTCGGTGTTCTCAACTCCAGAGCCAGGTAAAATCCTTCCAATCCAGCCAGGTCCTCCACGACTCCCTCATTGGCCAATTCATCGGCCCCGAGCCGAGGCCTCCGCCAGAGTCACCAGATCCGTGTGGTATAACATTCAGGCGCATCAGCGCACCATTTTTAGTTCACATACCCACAGTAAACATGGTCAAAGGGGTTGCCCCGACCCTTGGGTGGATTCCCGAAGCATGCCTGGGTTCACATTCCCACGGTAATGTGGGGTCTGAGCCCGAGAGCCCCCTTCCAGCCTCTACAGGCCAGGATGGGGGACTACACGCTTCGGCGGTCGGGCACTTCTCCCCCCCCCCAGAGAGGGGGCGACATACCCATCCGGAGGCAGTCGTCCCCATTCACCTCGGTACTTCCTTGGGTATCTCCCTGGGGAATAAGAGAGGAGATGGGGATAGGAGCTCCCCCCTTTCCCTCTCCCACTGGTCTTTGTCACTTCAGGCGTCCATCTCGGAGTAAGCCCCAACCTTATGGTCCTCCTCAAAGTGTAATCCCCAATCCATCACCCTAGGCCGCATTCATGCTTAATAACCACTCTGCTTCTCACGAACGCACCTTTCGCGATGTGATCCTTTGGTCCCTGCTGCCTCTTGTTTCTCACACCGAGCATGAATCACATGGGCTTAGAGTAAGAATTGACCATGAAATCCTCCTATGAGATTCCCTAGAGCGTAAGACCCAAGCCTAAGTGAACTATGAAAACTTTGATCCCTGCCTCCTAGGCAGGGTACGTAGAAATCCTCCACGAGGTTCAAGCCCACCACTCAGTCGTTTCTTCGCGTTGAGTTCCACCCTCATCTAGCGTGATGTTAAACTGTATATTTGAACTACGTGGACTTTGATCCCTACATCCTAAGATGGGTACGTAGGAATCCTCCCTGAGGTTCAAGCCCAACGGCCGGTCGATTTGATCATCTCCACATCGGTTCACCACGCCACTCCTAGTGCGGCCTCAATTGAGTTACAACCCTCCAGGTTCATTAATCCAACGTGGGATGGTAAACCTTGGGCATAAATGATTCTAAACCCCTGCGTATAGTTGACCATTTCCCACCAGGGTTGAATCCATGGATGCTATGTTTGGGTATAAACCCAAGATTCGTGAACATATGAATACGTCTTAAATCTATGAGAGAGTCCCGGAACTGGCAATAATTTCCCCCCCAAAAAGGGTTTGATGACTTCCCATCCTCTCGATAAATGTGAGTTATTAAGAGTCGCTGGTTAGACCATCTGAAAAACGTCTACCTTTGGAAAGCAGGTCCATCAATCATTGGATACAGAGTCGTTGGGTGTTTCGTGGCCGAAAACCAGAACAAGACAAAAAATGGTGAACCCGACATGAATCTTTAACCAAACATGATTGATTCAATTTAATCCCACCCTGTTCCCCCTTATTCTCTAAAGGAGGGCCATGCAAGGTCATTAATTATGCATGGGATTATGACATGCTGCTTTGATGGGTTTGCTGCTTGTATTTTCTAAAATGTTTCACAGACACTACTTTCAGAACTCCCTTCGATCCAATGGCATCGCAAAAGAACTTACAAGTGCACGCTTCCAATGACTCAAGGAAGAGAATTCCTCAACAATGGAGGACCCCGTCACCCACCCAGCATCTTCAATGTTGGGTTTTGGACGTTCTGATCCGAGAGTACCACGCGAATGGTACTCTCCCAATGGTAGAGGCGGCCATGCACTCCCACTAATCCGTCAAGACTCGCTGGTCGCCTGCCCAGCAGCGACCACAAAGGCGGATCCAGACAGCCCATGTCGCTGTTTACAACCTTTTCAGGAGTCTATCCCTGGAACAAGACAATTCATACCTCCCTTATCTTAGGGAGGCGGATGAGGTCGACGTTGAGTACTTCATCCCTGTCAAACATGGGTTCCTCTCTAAGGCCCCTACCGGAAGGCATCATCACGGTCACGTCACGACTCAACACCCTCACACCGAGGAGGATGTTTCCCCGAGGATTCACGCCCATGATCCCTGAGCTCCGGCCCCTCGAACTGCCCGATGAGGGTGGAAGACGTACAATTGGGGACCGGTCATCACCCTGGTCCCTGAGGAGGAGCTCTGCTACTCAGCCACGGAGACGTACCACGAACAGGCACCTACACCTATTCGATCCTCCCCAGCCCACCATCCAGACATGGCGGCATCATACGAGTATGCGTGCATCCCTACTGAGCTCCATCAAGCCCATCACTCACGCCGGATGGCACTTACCAGGCAGGCACCTCTCCCTTCCCAGGGTCGTGATGCCCACTATCTTGATGTGGTGGCGACCCGGTACCTGTAGGACCAGCTCCTGGAAGTTCCTTCAGATGCCCGCCATCTTGATATGGTGGCGATAAACAAAGCCCACCACCCATATGTGGCAGAAAATCATAGGCGGGAACGTCTCCCCGCCAACAAAGGCCACCGACTCGATATGGTGGGAAACCAATATATGCAGGGCCAGCTCCCTGCGGATGCAAGTAAAGTCCGCCACCCCGATATGGCAGCAGACGAAGAGAGAAACCGGCGTATCCCGGTACAGGGGCAGATTCGTTAACCTTCCCCGACACAGGAGAATTGTCAGCACCCACTGACCACTAGAGGACCGGAGCAGGATATTCCTACTTCGATACCGGAATGGGCCTTCATACCTGTTCCATCCAAAGATGTATCTCTACATATCCTGGCAATGACGGAGGAGCAGGTATTGATCCCAGATCATATCTTGCAGACTTTCCATCATGTAATTGCATCGGCGGCAACAACAAGGACTCGGGCCCGTGAGCCCATCTACCCAATTGAGGCAACTCATCTAAGAGACGAGATAGTCGCCTCGAAGAATATCTGCATCCATGCTTCATCCCAGGAGGGTCGCCGGCTATATTCCGCGACACAAGGGCAACCGGATCGAGTAGCTTCACTCGTTCCAACTAGGGGACACTCGTCGATCACGGTGGATGCTCCAGAGTAGGCATATATCCTTGCTAAAAGTCAAGATGTTCATCGTCATATCCCGACAACTTCATGAGACCCAATTAGATAGGGAACCAAAGGTGAAGGTCGTTGTCATTAGCAGATGGTCCCTGCTGCCCGCAAAAGAGCTCCCCGAACGCGCCGAAGGTAGCCGGAAAATAAAGAGCGGGTTTATAACACCGCTCTGCTGGAATATGGGGTTTCCAACGCCGCTAATAACACATCAAAGGCTCAGAACCCTACCCAACCATTACCATATTATGGGAGTGGCAGTAGCAGTTGCGAAGGTCCTCCCCACAATGTCGCTCCCAGCAGCTCTGAAGGTCCTCCCCAGAGAACCCGTGGGGGCCTCCCCCATGGGAATATAACTGTTGGTCACGAGAGCTTCTATCTTGATGTGAGTCATGGAAACCATCCACGTGACCAGAAGATCGAGTAGTAAGAAGTTCCTCTACTTCATGCGGTCCACCCTGAAGGTCCTCCCCTGGTTATATGCTGCAATCACTCTCAATACAGTGGTACCACAGATTGTGATGGTATTCCTCGCTATCATAGTCGCAAATATAGAGTCCCTCCCCTTAGTGACATCTCATTATGACAAGAAGGTCCTCCCCTTGTCGTAGCCTTCCCTGAAGGTCCTCCCCAGGGGTTACACTGCAATGGAACTCCACGTAGCCAGGCATCAAGTCACAGTGGTAGTCCTCGCCACCCTGATAACAGAGGTCCTCCCCGTAGAGACGTCGAGCAACGAGAAGGCCCTCCCCTCATTTTGTTACATTCTGGAGACCCTCCCCAAGATTTATCCCGCAGATATTCTCCCTGCGGTAGCAGTAATAGTAGTCCTCACCATTGCCACAACTGTGATGGTAGTCCTTGCCACTATGGCCGCCATTGCAAAGGTCCTCCCCTCAATGGCCCCAAGCAACAAGAAGGTCCTCCCCTTGTCGCGGCATGTCTTGAAAGTCCTCCCCAGGATGCGCGTCGAACGTTAATCCATGATGTTCATCCTCACCATGATGGCAGTTGTTGCGAAGGTCCTCCCCATAACGACGCTACGTAGCCAGAAGGTCCTCCCCTTACTACAACATGCCTGAGAGGTCCTCCTGAGGGTGTGAACTACAAAAGTCTTCTATGTAGTAAAGAATCAATTAGTAATGGAATTCCTCGCCGTTACGGCCATCATTGCGAAGGTCCTCCCCGTGATGACATATTATATCGACAGGAAGGTCCTCCTCCTGCCTTGTCAAGCACCAAAAAGCTCTCGTATGTCGAGGCACTCATAAGGATGAGATCAAGCATGTCAGATTCCCAGCTTGTCACTAACGACGCCCTTCTTCGATCAAGAGCCGTTCCCGGGCCGCGTTCATCTTCTGAACCACCTCGGAATCACCCACAAGACAATTTGATACCTACCGGTCCCACTGCCTTCGACTACAGTGAGAGCCTTAGCTGGGGTGACCAGGTAGAGGAATCACTGGTAGAGGAATGTGCCCATATGCTACACCTGAGGAAACAACTGGCCAGGAATGATATACCAGTCATGTTTTGGCCCATGACCACCTCTCAGTTCGACATACCCAGAGAATTATTGGAAGAATGCATGCACAGAATCCTCTATAATATATGGACGACCCTCCGCCGGCTGAAGTCAAGATTCCTGCCCTATGAAGGGTATGTAGACCATGTCAAGACGATAGGGGATCTCCTGCATCACATCGACCTGGAGGCCCTTTCCTCGACGTGACAACAACGCTTTGAGAGGTGCAAAGGGAATATGGAGGCAGCTTGCCTCTGTGCACTACACGAACTGTGCCACCTCATCGGTGATGCTCTAATGGGAGTCCATATCAGAAGATGGGGGAACACAAAGCTCTTCATTTCACTCTGCTCCCTGCCCAGAAAAACCTGTTTGGAATGGTATCGTGTAACGTCGTCACATGGAGACGACAATCGGGTGGACCCCTATTCATGAAGGGTAACACGCCCAACAGATTTTGGCCTCTAGTAAGTCCTAGAAGCGTCAGACCCGGCGGGAACGAGCCATTCAAAAACTCATGAATCAGGCCATCGATAGAATACAGCAGGACTCTCACCTAAGAGAGGCCAATCAATGATCTCTTCCTGCCTCCCCAGAAGGGACTGATCCACAGGTGAATTCAACACCAGATCTGGTTCACCCCTGGATGGGGGCACGCGAGATTAGGCAGGTTGCGATTGCCGCAGCTACTGCCGCAATCCAGGGTTAACCCTAGCATGCAGGGCTGGGCGAATTTTAACAACAAATGCCCCTGTAAGACCAATAAAACCGGGAAGAGACTCAACATCTAGGGAACGGAGCCAGCCCCATCCCTAGGGGTTGGGCGCATTATTACCCCCTCAACAACAACCTCCCCCATGAGAGTCGGTATTCTCTTGTCTAGGGAGGACAGTCAGAAGAGGAGGTTCTCGTCCTATACCATCATTTGAATCATCATCCCCTCTGAGAGGAAGGTGCACCGTAAGGTCGTATCAAAGAACTCTCTGTGTCACCCTTCATCAAAAAGTCCTAGGCCAATCCCAGGTCATGAAAGGGAAGGCCAACCGAAGACGCGAGAAATCCTCTTCCTTTTTGTAAGATGACATCCCCTCCACCCCGCAATATGAATTCATCAATGCCATAGAGATTAACTCCGCGGGTGACACCGGAGAAAATGAAAATATGGACGGATCGGGAGACGATGGTTCCGATCAGGCTATGGCTCACCATGAACCCCTAGGTGTGCACACTCAGAACTAGGGGGCTGCTTTAAATATGGCCACCCCTTCAGCTAACATCCCTCCACCTACCCTATGAGATTCCAACAAGGATAATAATAAAGGAATGGTTACCCTTAACCCGTCCCCCTCTCTCGATAAAAATGAGCCACTCACGCTCGAAGAGAGGTTCACTTGACAGGAAGAAGAGATGAAAGAGTTGAGGTGGCTTAACGACGAGCTTCTCTAGAGGAACCTACTTATTGAAGGTGTGTCCCATGAAGATCCACGTTACGCACTCCCGGCAAGTTCACTTCAATGGATAAGGCTTACCACGGAAAAAGGAGCACGATCAGGGCTCCTGCCCAATGAGGCACCTGGTTCGTCCAACTACCTACATGTGGATGATGAATACCAGGATTTACCTCCACTTAAGAGGAAACCAGAGCAAGTACGCCCGAACTCCCCAAGGGTACCCCGAACAGAATATGCACCCATGGTGTTGGCCAATCCGGATCCTCAGGAAATTCCTTAGGCTACGCCTACCCAGAACCGGGACCAACAGGATATAAACCAGGGACTCACCAATACCATCGAGGCACTAACAGCTCGATTGGAAGCGATGGAAGGTCGACGTGCTCCGATACAGTTGGAGCGGAAACCCTACCCAGATTGGGTGACCAACACACCACCTTCACCCAATTTTCGGAGCCCTGTATTTCCCATCTTCAATGGATCAGGCGATCTGGAGAAGCATTTGATGCACTATGCGTCCTATTGCGACCATATGATGGGGACTCCAGAATAGCAAGAAGCAGTGAAAATCAGATGCTTCGTACGGACCTTGAAAGGATCCGCCTTCATCTGGTATTAGAGTCTATCGGCCCAGTAAATAAAGAGATGGGAGGACCTCTAACAGCATTTCTTGTTCCAATTCAGCTCAACGCTGTCTAAAACGACGGTTAGCGATCTCATGAACTGCAAGCAGAGGGAGAACGAGAGGGTCTCAGATTTCATTGCCAGATGGAAAGGTCTAACCTATTCTCTGAACAGGCCAATGCCTCAAGATGAGATTCAAGCCATATGCATCGATAATCTTAGATATGAGCTGCGAACACCACTCATATCGGTGGAGTGCACCACTGGCTTCCGCCATCTCTCAGCCATTGCCCAGAGAATTGAGGACTCCCCGCAGCGGACAAATTCAAAGTCCCGAATAGCCTCACAGGCTCCAGTGAAGAGAGCTCCTAGAGCTGAATCATCCGCTGTCACACTCAAGTCGGCCCCTGTGCCTGCTCCGCTGCTCAGGCCTCCCCCAAATCATCAAGGGCCCCCTGCATATCAGTGGCCACCCTCGCCTAAATGGGACAATCAGTGAGGACCGAAGAGGAACCAGTTTTAGGAGCGAAGACAAAAAGAATACTCGTTTTGAGACGATCAAGTTCGTGGCTACTTCGTTGCCGCCATGAACTGCAACTTGCTCCTCCTCTCGGAGCCGAGGAGACCTGAAGAAGTCAGCCGCAATGATAGGCTAGATCACTGCCCCTACCATCGGATGTTGGGGCACAGTATCCGAGAGTGATTAGTCTTCAAAGACCTCCTGTAGAGGATGGTAGATTCTGGACAATCCGAGCTGGGGACACCCCCAGCACATGTGGCATGTATCTCTACCACCGACTCCGACAAAGAGGAGGGGTGGCAGAAAGTCACCAGCAAGAAGGGGAAGAAATTTGACAACTGGATGACTCGGAAGACTATCAACTGAGCCCAGGGCATACTCTAAGCTCAACTACAACAGTTTGTGTTGCCACTAGCAGCCCCTAAAGCCGAAAATCCGACCACATCGGCCTCACAACCCTCCACAAGTCGGTCATCCGGACAGAGTCGAAGGAGGAAACAATCAAAAGAGGAGCAGTCCACGATGGGGCCAATGTTAGTCCCAAACCTGGTGGATTTCATGCCCTCGAATCTAGCACAACGGGCACCAACCCACCAAACGGCACCATCAGAGAAAACCGACCAGGTTGACCTGTCAGAGGATGAAGAGCCAATATTTGGTTCTATCAACGTCATCCATCTCATGGAATCATTCCCTGACGAAGGGTATTATTACGAACCCGAGTTTCTTGAAAGAGGAGCTGGGAGGAGGAATTGCAGAGGCAAGGGATACCAGGGGAGGTGCAGATGCGGCCGAAACCAACCCTACGGCTGGACCCCAGCCCAGACCGTCAATATTGCGGAAACCCATGGGAGATCCCTTCAACGAACTCAGAAGGAGAGGGAATGCCCCTCCACCTCCACAAGTACCCACTCGGGCGCTCTTGTTCTGTGATACCCACTAGAGGAGGAGCAAGTGTCTGGTTTCCTAGTGCCCACAAACAGACCGGCCAGGCCAAGTCCTCAAAATACAGGAACACCATCGACATCCATCCCCGCAGCCGGTCCCTCCTCGTCAAATGCTCCAACTCCCAAAGCACCCACTAAGACTCTCCCGCCAACAGAGAAGCATCGACCGCTAGAGAAAAAATATGACATCCTTAAGCAGATGGAATCATTACCAGCCAAGTTGTCAATCCTGGATTCCCTGAGTTTGTCAGCCGACCTTAGGGAGGTGCTTATCGAAGCTTTGATCAGCCCCTAGGAATTCCAAGACGAGGTAGCTGCCGCCGAGATTTACTAGACAGAGAATGGCCCGGCTGAATGCAACGCGGTGATTTTCTTCACCGATCAGGACGAAGATGCCATCATGCAGGGACACATCAAGCCACTATATGTGTCTGGAACACTGAATGGTATTGAGATCCAAAAAGTCTTTATATACAATGGCTCTAGAGTTAACATCCTTCCCATATAGACACTCTGTAAGTTGGGCTACAGTGAGGACGATCTAATTCCCTTAGCCACAACTTTGTTAGGTTAGGACAAGAGTGAGCAGAAACCAATGGGACAGATTAAGCTAAAAACCACAAGGCCCCTTTCAAGCTCTCTGAGTCACATTACATCGACGCCGGGTTCTATGACCAAAAGTAGAAGAAGCCTTCGGTCGACGGCGTTGACTGGATCCCTTCTCCAAATGGCCTGGAAATGGTCCCCAATGACCCCCTCAGGCATCTTGGCAGAGATTATGTCATGCCCATCAACCGTGTTGAGAGTAGGAGTTTAAGTCCGGACATGCATGCGGATGTCCTCATCACTTCTGCCACAATGGCCGAGCATGACAATGCGGGAACGTCTACCAACCCTCGATTTGGGGATGAATAATCAAGAAGGGATGCCCACGATGTCTCTCCCTCAAACCCTCGAAGGCTCAGACCGGAAACTCTCTCCTCATCAGGTCAAGAAGATGAGGACTTGGGAGAAGAAGAGGGGGAAGATCACAGAGATGAACCTCCCAAATTTGAGGATGGTATCTCCACTACTTTGGATGAGCTCAGGAAAAAAATCATGGGTACCGAAGAAGACCCGAGGCCCTCTCTCATTAGCATGACCATGTCTCCCGAGGAACATGAGGTATATACCTCCTTCCTAAGGCAACATCAGGATGTCTTTGCATGGAATTACACAAAAATGCCATGACTCGATCCTGAGGTAGCAATGCATCACCTGGGTCTTCCAAAAGACCACTGGGGCTACAAACAGGCCGCCAGAAGGACCCACCCCTCACACGCTGCCAAGATAGAGGGTGAAGTCGATAAACTCATTAAAGAAGCCTTCATCAGGGAGGTCGAGTACCCCATTTGGTTGGCCAACATCGTCCCTGTCAAAAAAAAGAATAGACAAATCCGCGTCTGCATTGACTTCAGAGACCTTAATCGGCATTTGTCTGAAAGATGACCTCCTGGTTCTAATCACCAAGTTGTTAATTGATGCGACAGCCGGGTATGAGGCTCTATCCTTCATGGATGGATATTCTGGATATAATCAAATCAGGATGGCCCGAGAGGACGAAGAAGCAACTGCCTTCAGGTCCCCTCAAGGGGTATTATGTTATAGGGTCATGCCCCTTGGTCTCAAGAATGTTGGTTCCACGTATTAGCATGCCATGCATCAGATCTTTAAGCCGTTCCTAGGGAAATTAGTTGAATGTTACGTGGATGACCTAGTAGTCAAGTCCAGATTGCGCTCAGATCACCTTTCGGACCTTGAGAATGTCTTCAACAAGCTCCGACAGCATAGCTTGAAGATGAACCCCTTGAAATTCTCATTTGGGGTTACCTCAGGGAAATTCCTTGGCTTCATCATATGCCATCGCGGCATCGAAGTCTACCCTGAGAAGACGAAGGCTATCCTGAGCCTGCCACCCCCTCGAAATCTCACGGAGCTGAGGGGATTCCAAGGAAACCTAGCCTATATTAGGCGGTTCATAGCCAACCTGACAGGAAAATGTTTTCCCTTCACCAGGTTGACGAAGAAGGGGGTCACGTACCAATGGACGAATGACTACCAAGAGGCGTTCGAAAACTTGAAGAAGTACCTCTTAAGCCCATTGGTGCTCATTCCCCCAGTCGAAGGAAGGCATCTCATTCTATATGTGAAGGCCCTAGAATGGTCATTAGGTGCTTTCCTCGCACAGAAGAATGACGCCGGTAGCGAAAACAATCTCTATTACCTTAGTCGAACCATGATTGATTTTGAGACTCAATACTCAAATATCGAGAAGAGCTATCTGGCCTTGGTCTTCGCGGTTCAAAAGATGTGACATTATCTGTATCATCATCATGTCCATTTGATCTCGTGGAGTAACCCACTCAAGTACATCCTCAGTCACCCGATGCTAACTAGATGCCTATCCCGATGGGCGGTCATCTTACAACAGTTCGACATCCAGTTCGTGCCTCAAAAATCCATCAAGGGCCAGGCATTAGAAGACTTTCTAGAAGAGCACCCTTCAACAGGGAACACTGCACCAAATGCTGAACTACCTGATGAAGATATATTCTCGGTTCAAGAGGAGGTCCCAGCATGGGAAATGTACTTTGACGGTGCGTCCCGAAGCCCCAATGGGAAGAGGATAGAGGATCCCAGATTCAACAAAGTGGGTCTGGGGATAATAATCGTGTCTCTAGAAAAGGCCAGTTTTCCATATTCCTTCCTCCTGTCAGAGGGATGTACGAACAATGAAGAGGAATATCAAGCCCTCATTGCAGGCCTGGAGCTCGCACTCTAGGCACAAGTACAACACCTTAAGGTAAAAGGTGACTCAAAGCTGGTCATCAAGCAAGTCAATGGTGACTATGATATTAAAAAAGAGGAGTTGATCCCTTTGTTTGACCATGTTTGAGGGCTAATGGCCGAGTTCTCCACACAACCAACATTGAATTATATTCCTCGGTCCCAGAATGCTCAGGTTGATGCATTATCCAACGCGGCCACATCCCTATCCAACCCAGACCGAGATGAAACAGTTATCAGTATTTCTCACCATCGAATGGTATTGCCATTTGTTCAAGCTAAGACGGAAGAGATCCACGAAGTCATTTCTATCCCCGAGCCATTTGCTCCTACTACCGGCTAGATGACCCCCATCACGAACTACATTCAATGGGGAGAGCTTCCATCAGACGAGGATGAATGAGAGAAAATACGGAGAAGGGCAATCAATTTTGTCCTATATGGTGTCGTAGGTAAGCAAGAGGTCCTCTACAAATGAGGCCTCGATGGAGTGCTCCACAGATGCATTAACGGAGAAGAAACCGCTGCCATCATGACTGAAGTACATGCAAGAGCATGTGGAGCACATCAACCAGGGACGAAGCTCTCCCATCAAGTTCGAAGGCTTGGGCATTACTGGCCTACAGTGGCACGAGACTGCGAGTGTTTTACCGCAAAATGACACTCATGCCAGATTCATTCCAACTTCATACACCAGCCCCCGGAGTTACTTCATCAAGCTAAGTACTCCTAGCCATTTTCCATCTGGGGGATGGATGTCGTGGGACCATATCCACCCTCCACGGCCAAACAGCTGAAGTAAATCCTCACGGTGACCGAATTCTTTTCCAAATGGGCAGAAGCCATACCCCTCAAGGAAGTCGGGGCAAGAAATATCATCAGCTTCGTGAAGACCAATATCATCACCAGATTTTGTGTCCCTCATACCATACTGATGGACAACGGCACCAATTTCTGTTATGCTGAGTTGGAAAAGCTATACCACGAGTATGGTATCAAGGCTAACCACTCATCCCGCTACCATGAAGCGGCCAACAGATAGATAGAAGCTTTCAACAAGACCCTATCCAACATCCTCTAGAAAATGGTGGACAAAGACAAGAAGTCATGGCCAGATAAACTCCTCCATGCGTTGTGGGCGTATCGAACCACAATATGCACCGCTACTCGGTCTACCCCGTACTCATTGGTGTACGACACGGAGGCGGTCCTACCCATTGAACTCCAACTTCCCTCACTACGTATTTCCATCTATGATTGATTATCCAATGATGAGAAACCAGAAAGGTGGTTAGGTGAATTAGAATAGCTAGACGAGAAGCGGCTGCACACTCTGCACCACCTGGAAGTGTACCAGAACAGGATTGCACGAGCCTTCAACAAAAAGGTACACCTCCAGTCTTTCATGGAAGGAGAATTAGTGCTGGTCCTCTGGACCCCAATGGTACCCGGCAAGAAGCCTCCAAAGCTGGAGCCCAAGTGGGAGGGACCATATGTTATACACAAGGTCTACTCCAACGGAGCATACGCCCTGATCTCCATGGACGGGAAATTCACTACAACTCCCTCCAATGTGAGATTCCAAAATAATTATTTCGCATAGAGACCAAGAAGTATATCTACGTCCTTATCGCATGACGTTAAACTGCATGGAGTTCGTCCTCACCGCATGACATTAAACTACATAGACCTCGTCCTCACCGCATGACGTTAAACTGTACGGATTTCACAGAACTACGTACGGCTTGATTCCTGCCCTTGCAGGATACGTAGCGACACCAGGATTCCCTATCCTAGCCTAACCACTTCAAAAAAAAATTCCCCTTTCCCCCGTGTACGGACCAGACCAGCACGGGGTGTATCATCTTTTCACAGAACTATGCATGGCTTGAATCCTGCCCTTGCAGGATACGTAGCGACGCCGGGATTCCCTATCCTGACCCAGCCACTTCAAAACAAATGTCCTCTTCCCCTGTGTGCAGACCAGACCTACACAGGGTGTATCTTCTTTCAGAGAACTAAGTGAGTCTTGATTCTTACCCCTGCAGGATACGTAGTGATGCCATAATTCCACACCTTGGCCTAGCCACCTCAAAAAGAAAAATAAAAGTGCTCATTTTCCCATGTATAGACCAGACTTGCACGGGGTGTATTCACGTCCTCACCACATGATGTTAAAACTGCATGGATTTCGTCCTTACCGCATGACAATAAACCGCACGGATGAAGAAGAATTAAGAATTCCCCTCCCCCCATGTATGGACCAGAACTGCACGTGGTGTATGGATTCCAAAGAACTACGAACGGCTTGATTCCTGCCCTCACAGGATACGTAGCGATGCCAGGATCCCCAGTCTTGGCCCAACCACTTCAAAAAAAAAGTTTTTTCTTTCCCCCGTGTATGGACCAGACCTGCACGGGGTGTACTTATCATCCTTAACGCATAACGTTAAATTACACGGACGATGATGTTAAAAATGCCCCTTCTCCCGTGTACAAACCAGACCTGCACGGTATGTATATCTTCGTCCTTACCGCATGACGTTAAACTGCACGGATGTTGTCCCCACTACACGACGTTAAACTGTGCAGAGCCCTCTTTTTCTTTCACATTGGGTCACCTTCATCCTTACCGCATGACGATAAACTGCATGGAGTTTGTCCTCATTGCATGACGTTAAACTGCACGGACTTCGTCGTGACCCTACTAGGATACATGGAGATCTGAGATGAAGATACTCCTTACACATTTGGATATATCATTTCTATACATCAGGCTCCATGACCCAGATAAATATGGATCTTCATAACCACTCATGGCCATCAGAGGTGGAAAGTTATCAACCCGTGGGAACCTTTGTACTACTATGCATACCATGCCCTCAGCAGCTCTGCATATTGATAACCCCTGTCCCATCTAACAAAGGAAAGATTTCCAAAGGAAACACTCTTCCTAGCTCCATACACTTACCATCCTCAGAGCCCCCATACCATACCTCTTGATCCAGAATTTTATGGAGAAGTGGTTTACAAGTTCATTCCCCTTTTCACATCCAGAGGTTTTCAGGGTATCCTTATCTGGCTAGCCTATGTGGCTGTCAGTGGTTCACATAGCGACCTGCATTAACAAACATCAATCCAGGACAAGGCTACTTTGAATCAACAGACAATTGTAGTGAAGATGTTTTCTGTATACCCGGACACCATTATCCCCACATGCCAAACTCTGAACTGGGAACAATCACGGATTCTCATAATCATTCATTCCCATCGGAAGTGGAAAGTTATCGACCCGGGGACACCTTTGTACGACTATGCATACCATGCCCTCAGCGGATCTGCATAATGATATCCCTTAGCTTGTCCATCAAAGGCATGATTTCCTCGAGCGGTACTTCTCCTATCTTTGTACACTTAACGGCCTCAAAGCCCCCACACCATACCTCCTGATCCAGGAAAGCTCAAAGTTGCAGTTTACGACCTTCATCCCCCGCCCTATTCTATGTATATCAGAACATGTTGACCCAGTTATCCTTCGAGTGACTGCAGCAATAGTCACCCAATGGTCCAAGATCTATGGCCGATAAACTAGGAGTACTTCATCCTTACTGCATGACGTTAAACTGCATGGAATGAAGGCACACCCCCGCGAGCAAGATAAATCAACGCAGGAGGGCTCTTAAAGCTTTAATAGCATCTAGGGATGAATATCCCTGACATGTCTAGGTATTCCTCACCAGATGACAGACTTCAAGGCCCGGACAATCACGGATCACCATGACCACTCATGGCCATCAGAAGTGGAAAGTTATCAACCCATGGAAACCTTTGTACGACTATGCATACCATTCCCCCAGCGACTCTGAATAATGATAGCCCCTGGCTCATCCATAAAAGTCAAGATTTCCATAGGTGATGCTCTTCCTAGCTCCATACGCTTACCAGCCTCATAGCCCCCATATCACCTCTCCTGATCCAAGAAGCCCTGGAACCATGATTTACAACAATCAACCCCCTTCCACACCTGGGGCATGTTGAGGTATTCAAGCCCAGTTATATTCTGATGAAGAGAAGCCTTCGCAATAACACCCTCGTCCTCGCCGCATGATGTTAAACTTCACGACAACCTTTAAATATATCCCTGTCTTTACCGCATGACGCTAAACTACACAGAATTTGTCCTTGCTGCATGACGTTAAACTGCATAGCAACCTTCAATAATGCTCCTCCTCCTTACCGCATGACGTTAAACTTCACGGTCGAACCCATCACGGGTTAAGTAAGGAACATAGGCTTTTCTCTGTCTTGAAGTGCACAGGTCAGACCTGCACGAACCACCGCCTCACACCAGCGTGAGAAAGAATTACTTCACCCATTCTCAGGACGTTTAGTCTAGATATTTCCCCATATTCAGGCACCCTCTCAACATAAACCATACTCTGTACTCAGAAAAATCTGAACTCTCATAAGCCACCCCTGGTGGTTCTAAATCTCAACTTCCCTGAAGTTGCTCGGCTATCGAAAGTGGATAGACTTTGACCTAAGGACACCTTTGTATAACTATGAATACCATGCCCTCAACGGCTCTGCATATTGATCTCCCCTAGCCCATCTACCAAAGGAAAGTTTTCCTTGGGCAATGCCTCTCTCCGTACGCCTCTTGGCCTCTGATCCCCCATTTCTATCCTGGGATTTGAAAACCCTTTGAGCTATAGATTACCACCCTTTTCCACAATCCTACCTGAATGCGGCGGAATGTTTTTGACAAGATTACTGAGAAACATGATAAGTCGTTCTATTTCAGATGATGTCCAAGCTGCCTGACTTTAAACTGCGTCAAGCCTCAACCATCCCTTGCACTAACTAAATGCGTAGGGAGGTGGTCTCTGGACCATGCTCCTGATTAGTACAGATGTTCCCAAAACCCTTTCATATGTCACACTCCCCTTCTGATTCACCCCTGGTGGTTTTCATTTCTTCCCATGCCACCCAGTGTGGGTTCCATAAGCCAGAATTCCATGAAGTCCCATGGCCATCAGAAATGGATAAGTCTTTGACTTAAGGACACCTTTGTATGACTATGCATACCATTCCCTCAACGGATCTGCATATTGATTGCCCCTGGCCAGTCTACCAAAGGAAAGTTTCCCTTAAGCAATGCTCTTCCTACCTTTGTATGCCGACACGACTCTAATTCCTTGAGACATGCCCTGCGTGCCGCTTAAATTCAAACATGTTTCCCCCCACGTGGGTTTGAAGGGTATTAAGACATCTTTTAATCAGTTGAACCATATTGGGGCCCTCAACCCACCATATTTGGTCAATGTTGTTTGACCTAAAACATCAGTAATGACGGTCTGGTCAGTGGGACCTTAAATCGCTCACGGAAGAAAGTGGAACAAAGCCTATTAGGCTAAAAACCCGAAAAGGGTGACCTAAGAAAAAGCAAGGTTATACCCGCTGGGTCCATAATGAATGGGCCCGGGAAAAATCAGGGCATTAAAAGAATAAAAATACAAAAAAAAATGTCGGGTTTTCCTATAAAACCCTAGAAATAGTCAGACTATGCTCACTGGATCACATGGTCCAGGAAAAAATTAGAGCTTTTTTTCCTGAGTTATGATTAGTTTTGATTCAGTGAATTGTTATTTTCACAACAATTGTTCTAAGTAAAAATAAAATTCCACAGCAATGAGTGATTAATGGAGACTGTATTTCATTCAGAAGAAAATAATGGGAGGACATCCACAAGATGGGGTCTCTCCTTTATACAAAAAATAAAGTGGGAAAGAGGGGTAAGTAAAACAGGGGATTCAAAAGTAGCTCTGATAATTATAAAGGATCCTGACTTGCTCTCCCCACCAGATCAGCGACTGCGCAGCGAAGGCCGTTGCATGATTATTCCAACATTGCCTTATCCCTGGTCTCAGCCTCAGCCACCGGATGGATACGCTCTACTACGGTTTGGAGATAATTGATTCTTTTTCTAGTGACTTCAAGACGACCAGTCCTAGCTGATAACTGATCCCTCAACATTGCGGCTCGTTCCTCACATGCATGCAACTCAGAGGATAGGATGGCCTCCTGATCTCAGGAGATCACCTCCCGTGCTATCAGTTGATGGATATTTTTTGTGGTTTCCACCAAGGTTCGGGCCCCACAATGAGTGGTCTCGAAGTGAGCGAGCGTGCATTCACTAGTGACAGCTTCCTTGCGGGCCATGACAACTTTGAAAGAAAGATAATGGAAGTGCCGATAGTCAAAGCCACCTGACCCCAAACCCAAGAAGAGCTGAAGAAGAACTTCGGTTTTCATTTCCATTTTAGATAAAGGGGTTTCAGTGATGATCTCATAGATTCGGGGCTAGCCCCACCTGCGCATTGCCCTATGGTCCGCCATGATGCGAGGATCTTTGGTATCCTCACTGAATGACATGAGAATAAAGTCTGGAATGGTAGCCCATGCAGACGTGTGATCAGTAGAAGTTGTCTCTGAAGCTGGAAAGTATGGAGATCCTAACCCTGGTTCAGGCTTGGGGACCAAGTTGCTAAGCCCGATATCGATTGGCAGAACCTCCGGGATGGTCTCGCTGGGACCCGACACCATAGGGTTGTCCTCATCCACGCACAAGAAGGATGAACTTGCCTGAACTGCGGCCACCACAGGGTTGGGAGAGGAAAGTTCTATGAATTGCTTTTATCGGTGAGCCATTATTCGGTCCTCCCTTAAAACTGATGAGGAAGGTGTAGTGGATGCAGCAGCCACCATACCTCTCGATTTGGGAGTTTGCCGGACAACCTTCCCTATGATCTCATCAGGATAGTATTTTACCCATGTCTTTGCATATTCCAGGGAAAGGTTGGTAGCCGCACCCATATCAGGAAGGGTAATGCTTGCGTCAGATCCCTCCCGCGTCAGCATCATCCACCACTGACGAAGTATGGATGGATGCAGTCCTTGGGCCCGAGGAGGGGGAAGGGAAGCTTGGACTTACATGCACCCGAACTGGCGAGAAAAGCAATACAGGACATACAACTCACACAAAGAAACACCATCGATCCGTGCGGACAGAAACTGGTCCCGCAGGGATACCATGTAAGAGCGCTCCTCCAGGATCCCCTGGCGGTTGTCGATTAAGACTCCAGAAGGGGCGGGGTAGGGAGTGAAGATGAACTAAGAGAATTCACTCAGGAGCACGAGGACTTCACAAGAGTTGAGAGACTTCAAGAGAACCCTGGCTATATCCAGTAGCGTAGGCCGGAAGGTAGGAAGCAGGATGGCCATGTTGTGATGATATTCATAACAGAAATAGTGGTCTACCACCCAGCCGTACAAAAATTGAAATGCCCCACTTAGACGGTAGGGTGACCCGCCCACCTACATGTGGTTCAGTAGCTCGTAGATACATGCCAAAGTGGGCATGACTAAATTCACCAAGCGGCCCTATTCTAACTGAGCTTCCATCATCAAGGTGTAGGCCCAAACACCTAGGTTAACATCCTGGGAAGGAAATAGTCATCCTATCAAAAAACATAGCAAACAGACCGGCCAACCGGAGCATAGACAACACACCAGGGTGCACCTCGTAAACCCATGAAAGGTAGCCGCCTACTTCTAGAACAACCCAGTAAGAACCTTGAATGGTTCATGACTGCTGGGAAGGATGAGTCCTGGGATGCTTAATCTTCGGCATAGGACTGGTGGTGTTCATAAATAACCGTATCTAAGTGTCGTAAGGAATAAGCGAGCGGGCACGCAGGCCTCACCCAGTGACTGCTCCTCCATGGTTAGCATCTCTTTCTCCAATAAATTCACCTATTCAACGTCATCCCATGCATCGGGAGTGGGCAAAAATTCTTCATACATCTTGTCAGCAATCGGAAGTCCTCTTATTTGGTAGATGTCCCACAGACTAATGCCGACTTCATCGTGGGAAAGGTGGAATGTATTAGTACTTGAACACCAGCGGCTGAACAGGTCGGGCAGGATCAAAGATGGTGGGTAAACAGCAAATTTGGAAGCCCACACTGCGGTGTATAGGTTGATAGATTCCAGAGAATCGGGAGACTCTCGACAGTGGTGATGGATCTAGAAAGCCCAAGCCCAATCATTTGAGAAGAGCCCACTGGACCGAAGATCCCACCTTGGAACCTACCCCACATCAGGATCCCTTCGAGCAAGATTAATAAAAGAACGGTAGTCCTTAAGGAGAACTTTATAAGAAAATTGTTGAGTGCACTGATCGCTTTGGGTCCAGACAGAGCCCCTCAGAATAGATTTGTCTTTCAGACCAAAATTAGAGATTATCTCCCTAGATTGGGTAATGTTTTCTTGAATGCATTTTAAAGGCGCTTCTAGGAAAGGAGAAGGGAGACCTGCAAAGGTAGGGGGATAGGGACGTCATCCTGAAGACCGAAGCCGTAGAGGGGGAGCCAATTTGATAATGGATAACTCAGAAGCTCCAGAGAGAGCAGGTTCTTCAATGCACTGTCATCAGGAATGATGGATTGGCTAGGGTCCCCTTTGATGCTCTTCGCTCTGCGAATCATAGTTGAACGTCTCTCTGAGGTGGTTGAGAGGGGCTCTATAGCAGGCCTCAGTGAAGAACGAGGGGGAACCATATTTTCTCCCTGCACAATGAGAGAAATCAGTCTGGAATAAAAATCTGGACAAGAATAACCAAAATTAATGGTTAAGGAGCCTTCACAAAAAAATCCACAAGGAGGCCTTTGAGGATGGTTCGCTATGACATCATTCCGCGAACCAGCCCTTCACGAAATCTGTTTGTGAAGACCTAGCCTGGGAGGGTTGGCCAGGAAACCATGAACCAAGTCACTCCATGGAAATTCAATCCCAGGTTCATTTGGAAGACACAGATACTTTTTTAAAGTTCAAGAGATATTTAGTCCTTGGAGCATCAAAACCATGAAGCAAGTTCCTCCGAAACCCGTCATTAATTACTTTTTAAATTAATTAATAATAATGGTCCACGGTTGGGAAGTCTTTTCATGGGTGAAGGCGACTGCAAAGAAGAAATGGTTCATGGATGTTGCTGCCGGTTCGCGGATGAGGCACTTCACGAAGGAGAAAACATGCGGAGGCGAAGGAGCTCTGGTTTCATGAAGAATTTGGTAAAGGACAAGTGAGGGATCCCCATATTTATAGGTGTGGTCCCCTACCGGTTCCACATTTCTACCGCAGATCATCTCAGTTTCCAGACCACTTTGCATTAGAATGGCCTCCTCTTCGTTCCGATCAGACCCCATTCCGATGGGGGGCATTTGTAGGGTCCTAAAAAATCCATAAAGGAAATTTTACACAAATTCCCCCAAAGAATTGGGGAAAATAATCAAATAGGAGACACAAAGTACCGGTCCGCGAACCTGTCCATGGAAGCACAACATGGCCAGGCACTGCGAGGCACCCCCCTCCGCGAACCGTTGTCGTTCGCAAAATAGAGGCGGAGAGCCTCTACGGTCACGAGGCAGGATGGGCACCAGTCCGGTTCACAATCGTGAACCGCCCCAACCGAGGACCGCGTCGACTGGTTCTAGTCGCACCCGCTGTCATTCACGAAATGGAGGCGGAACCCTCCGCAGCCGCAGAGCACTCCCAGAGTTCGCCTCGCGGAAGGGGGGAGCATTCGATACCCACCGTGAATTTAAGATTGACCAAGTCAGCTGTGAACCGAGTATTTGGTCATGGGCCTCCGCAAAAGGTGTCACGTGGCCACAGATACATTAATTTCCCTACTCTATAAAAGGAGACCAAGGGGGGAAGAAGAAAGAATCGGAGAGCTGTAATTGGATTCGGAGGGATTGGAGATTCAGAAGGAGAAGGAAGGCTTTAGATTTCGCAAATAGTGAAATTCCCATCCGTGAACCACATCAGGTATATGAATTAAGAAGTAATTGGAAAACGCATAATAATTTGGTGAACCACGAACCCAAAAATAGAAAAAAAAGGAGAACCTCGAACCATACCCCCTCTGCAGATGACTTCCCCGCGGACCAGGGAGTTTATGCCTCTTTTCCCATCCGTCGTACCGCGTAGCACCCTCCCCTGTGGGCGAAGCCCCGACCGACGAGCCTCCGATCAACGCTACCCTTGGTCGCCGCTGCCCCCCTGGAACCCTTCGCGAACCACCCTGGATCGTGGATTGAGACCGAAGCCATGAATCACCCTAGTTCTCAGATTGAACGAGAAGCCGCGAACCACCCATGTTAGCGGGATTCCAATTAGTCCACGGACCACCCTGGTTCGCGGACGGCTTCTCCAGCCGTGTGGAACTTCCCCATGCGAATGGCGCCACCACCCATACCTCTCGGTGGCTCGCCAAATAATTTGGTGTTCTCATCTCCAGAGCCAGGTAAAATCCTTCCAATCCATCCAGGTCCTCCGCGACTCCCTCATTGGCCTATTCATCGTCCCCAAGCCGAGGCCTCCACCAGATCCACTAGATCTGCATGGTATAACTTTCAGGTTCATCAGCGTGCCATTTTGGGTTCACATACCCACGGTAAACCGGGGAAAAGGGGTTTCCCCGACCCTTGGGGGGATTCCCGAAGCATGCCTAGGTTCACATTCCCACGATAATGCGGGGTCTGAACCTGAGAGCCCCCTTCCTACCTCTACTCGCCAGGATGGGGGACTACACGCTTCGGTGGTCGGGCACTTCTCCCCCCCCCCCAGAGAGTGGGCGGCATACCCATCCGAAGGCAGCCGTCCCCATGCACCTCGGTACTTCCTCGGGTATCTCCCGGGGAATAAGAGAGGAGATGGGGACAGGAGAACCCCCCCCCTTTCCCTCTCCTACTGGGATTTGTCGCTCAGGGAATCCATCTCGGAGTAAGCCCCGACATTCTGGGCCTCCTCAGAGTGTAAGCCACAATCCATCACCCTGGGCCGCCTTCATGTTTAAGCCCCACTCGGCTTCTCACGGACGCACCTTTCGCGATGTGATCCTCTGGTCCCTGCTGCCTCTTGTTTCTCACACCGAGCATGACTCACGTGGGCTTAGAGTAAGCATCGACCATGACATCCTCCTATGGGATGCCCGAGAGCATAATCCCCAAGCCTAAGTGAACTACAAGGACTTTGATCCCTGCCTCCTAGGAAGGGTACGTAGGAAGCCTCCACGAGGTTCAAGCCCACCACTCGGTCGTTTCTTCACGTCGAGTTCTTCCCTTTTCCAACATGACGTTAAACTATATATTCGAACTACGTGGAATTTGATCCCTGCTTCCTAAGCAGTGTACATAGGAAGCCTCCCTGAGCTTCAAGCCCAACGACCGGTCGATCGGATCATCTCCACATTGGTTCACCACGCCACTCCTAGTGCTGACTCAATTGAGTTCCAACCCTTCAGGGTCATTAATCCAATGAGGGATGGTAAACCTCAGGCATAAATGATTCTGAACCCCTGCGTCCAGTTGACCATTTCCAACCATGGTTGAATCCGTGGATGCTATGTTTGGGTATAAACCAAAGATTCGTGAACATATGAATACATCTTAAATCTATGAGAGAGTCCCGGAACAGGCAATAATTCCCCCCCAAAAAGGGTGTGATGAGCCCGACTTCCCATCCTCTCGACCAATGTGAGTTCTTAAGAGTCCCTAGCCAGACCATCCGGTGAATGCCTGCCTTTGGAAATCAGTTCCATCAATCATTGGATAGGGATCCATTGGGTGTTTCATGGCCAAAAACCAGAACAAGACAAAGGTTTTTAGGTTCATTATATTTTTTTGTGGGTTTCAGGGTTTTTTGAGTTTTTTTATCACTTTTATGGTATTTTAGAGTTTCTAAACTCCTTTAGGGTTTAAATAGTATTTCTAATTTGTAGTGGGTTTTGGGGTTTTATGGGATTTTAGGGTTTTTAATGGATTTTTGGGTTCTTTGGGTGTTTTAGGGTTTTTAGGGTCTTTTTAAAGAGTTTTTACCATTTTTTCATTTTTGGGTTTTAGAGGTTTTAAGTGTTTTATGGATTTTTAGTTTTTTTACATTTTTTAGGGTTTTTAGGGTATCTTATGTTTTTATGTATTTTTAGGGTTTTTTAGATTTTTTACAGTTTTTAGTGTTTTTAGGTATTTTAATAGTTTTTATGAATTTTAGGGTTTTTAGAATTTTCTATTTGGGCGGTGGTTAAGGGGTTTTATGTTTTTATTCTATTTTTATCACTTTTCATGGTTTTTAGTGTTTTTCACATTTTTAGATATTTTTTTGGGATTTTTGAGGATTTTTATAATTTTTGGGGCTTGAAGGTTTTTTAAGGTTTTTAGGGTTTTATTGGCTTTTGAATTTTTAGGATTTTTTGATTTTTGATTTTTTAGGGTTTTTAGTTTTTTAATTGTTTTTAGATTTTTTAACATTTTCAAGGGTTCAAAGGGTTTATAGATTTTTTTTAGTGGTTTTTTACTTTTTATGGGGTTTATGGTCTTTTAGGTTTTTAGGGGCTTATGGTTTATGGTTTTTAGTAATTTTGTTTAGGCTTTTAAGTGTTTTATGTGTTTTTAGGTTTTTGTGGATTTCTTAGGTTTTTTTAGGGTTATTAGATTTTTTTACATTTTTAGCTATTTTTTTGGGATTTTTTAGGATATTTTTTGTTTTTTAATGGTTTTATGGATTTTTAGTTTGTTAGCGGTTTTTTTGATTTTCAGGGTTTTTTTGTTTTGTTTTTTGGATTTTTGACTTTCTAGGGTTTTTAAGGTTTTTTAGATTTTTTAACAGTTTTGGAGGTTTAAAGGGTTTGTAATGTTTTTTATTACTTTTAGAGTTTTTTGCGTTTTAAGGGGTTTTGGGGTTTGGGGTTTTATGTTTTTGGGGTTTTAGGGGTTCTAAGGACTTTTAGGATTTTTATCATTTTTTTGTTTTTAGGGATTTTGATTTTTTTAGTTTTGGAAGGTTTTCTTAGTATTTTTTAGGCTTTTATGTTTTTTAAGTTTATATAAATTTTGTGGATTTTTTGTATTTTTATAGTTTTTAGTGTTTCTAGGTTTTCTAGGGTCATAAGGGTTTTTTTATGGTTTTTATCAATTTTTAGGTTTTTAGGGGTTTTATGTTCTTTTTGGAATTTATGATTTTCTTAAGGGTTTTCAAGGTTTTTAGGATATTTTATATTTTTTGAGATTTTAAGGTCATTTGCATGATTTTTATGATTTTCAGGGTTTTTAGGTTTTTTTTGGTTTTAGGGGGTTTTGGGGTAACTTGGTTTTTTGGGTTTGTTGGGTTTTTGGGGTTTTTTTGTTTCTTAGGGTTTTAATGTTTTTTTATAATTTTTAACGTTTTTAAGGGTTTAATATGTTTCTATAGTTTTTAGTGGGTTTTGTAGTTTTTATGAGTCTTAGGGTTTTTAAGGTTCTTATAAGTTATTATGTGTTCTAAAGGTTTTAGAGTTTTTAGGGCCTTTTAATTTATTTTTGTAGTTTTTAACGTTTTTTAAGTCTTTTATGGGGTTTAAGTGTTGTTTGGTTTTTTAAGGTTTTTTGCATGGGTTTTTATGATTTTTTAGGTTTTTAATGTTTTAAGGATTTATAGGTTTTTTATTATTTTTTAGGGGTTTTCATGATTTTTAGGGTTTTAAGGATTTTTAGGAATTTTAGGGTTTTTATCATTTTTTAGGTTTTTTATGAAATTCAAGTGATTCCAGTTTTTAAGGTTTTCTTATGGGTTTTCAGGGATTTTTGTGTGCTTACATTTTAATGGATTTTTAGTTTTTTTTTTATTTTTATATTTTAGGTTTTTTAAGGATTTTGAGGGGTTTTAGGTTTTTTAGGTTTTTTGGGGTTATTTGGGTTATTTGGGTTTTTTAAGTTTTTTTATTTTATAACATTTTTAGGGGTTTAAAGGGATTTTTGAGTTTTCAGTGGTTTATGGTTTTTATCGGTTTTTAGGGTTTTAATGTTTTTAGGGTTGTTTATGTTTTTTTTGGGGGGGGGTTTAGGGTCTTTGGTTGGTTTTTTTGGTTTGGATCATTTTTTTGGTTTTTCATAGGTTTTAAGTGTATTTAGAGTTTTTATGGTATTCTTAGTGTTTTCTGAGTTTTTAGTGTTTTTTATGTTTTTTAGGAATTTTTGAGTTCTTATAGAATTTTTAATGGTTTTTAAAGTTTTTAGTGATTTGGCGGGTTTTATGGTTTTAAAGGTTCTATGGTTGTTTGGGTTTTTTTTGAGTTTTTAGGGGTTTTAGGTATTTTTTTTAATTTTTTAATGATTCTGGCGATTTAAAGAGGTTTCAAAAATTTTAGTGGTTCTTAGGTTTTTATGGGTTTTATGGTTTTTATTTTAATGGTTTTTATGGTTTTTAGGGGTTTCTAGGGTTTTTAGGGACTTTTTGGGTTATTAGAATTTTTTAGGTTTTTAGGGGTTTTTAGGGTTTTTAGGTTTTATGGTTTTTCTTATAGTTTGTCATGGTTTTTAGGTTTTTTAGGTTTTTATGGATTTTTAGGAATTTTTTATTGGTTTTTAGTGTTTTTAGGGATTTTTTTAGGTTTTGGGGTTTTTATGGTATTTTAAGGTTTTTTTTGGGTTTTTAGTTTTTTAGGTTTTATAAATGTTTTAAATGTTTCTCGGTTTCAAAAGTTTTCATATGGTTTTTCTATATTTTTTTGTTTTTAATATTTTTATCTATTTTTTGGTATTTTTAAGATTTTATATTTTTATGCCCTCTTAGGTTTTATGGTTTTCCTGAGTTTTTTAGGATATTTAATTTTTTTAAATAATTTCACATTTTTTTAGGTATAAAGGGTTTTTATTATTTTAGTAGTTTTTTAAGGTTTTCATGGTTTTTAGGGTTTTTTATTTTTTTCAGGGATTTTGTGGTTTTTAGTGGTTTTAATGGTTCTATTGGTTCTTTAAGGACTTTAGCAATTTTTAGGTTTTTAGGGGTTTGAAGTGTTTTTAAGATTTTATGATTTTCTTATGGTTTTTTAAGTTTTTTATTATTTTTATGTTTTGAAGTATTTTTAGGGGTTTTATTGTTTTTGGTGGATTTTATAGATTTTTAGGGTTTTTAGGGTTTTTAGGGTCTTCATGGTTTTTAAGGATTATTTTCATTTTTAGGTTTTTTAGCTGTTTTACATTTTTTAGGTTTTTTAGGTTTTCTTTGGGTA
Organism: Viscum album; assembly: GCA_963277665.1. Lineage (NCBI taxonomy): Eukaryota > Viridiplantae > Streptophyta > Magnoliopsida > Santalales > Viscaceae > Viscum > Viscum album. The sequence continues at coordinate 229,650,725 of OY728157.1, read as the reverse complement.
TTTATGTTTTTACTTTTTTAAGGTTTTTTAAGGATTTTTTTGGCAATTAGGGTTTTAGGTATTTTGAGGGTTTTAAGATTTTTTTATTTTCAGGGTTTTATGGTTTTTCCATGTTTTTAGGGTTCTTTTGAGTGTTTTTAGGGTTTTTAATTTTTTAGATTTTTTAATGTTATTAAGGGATTAAATGTTTTTTTTTTGTGTTTTAAGTTTTTAATGGGTTTTAGAGGTGATATGGTTTTGGGGTGTTTTTGGGTATTTATGGTCTATTAGGATTTCAATGTTTTTAGTGTTTTTAGGTTTTTTAAGGTTTTTAAGTGTTTTTAGGTTTTTGAGGTTTTCTTAGTTTTAAATTATTAAGTAATTTTAAGGTTTTTTAGATTTTTATGGTTTTTAAGGTTTTTATGAAATTTGAGGGTTTTTTGATTTTTTAGGGTTTTATGGTTTTTTGTAGTTTTTTAAATTTATTAGTTTTTATGGGTTTTATGGGTTTTTAGATTTTTAAACTTTTCTTAAGTTTTTTAGGGTCTTTAGGGTATTTATATTTTTATGTATTTTTAGGTTTTTTTATGATATTTATGTTTTTAGGTATTTTAGGGATTTTGAGGGATTAGGATGTTTTTAGGTTTTTAGGGCATTTATGGTTTTTTTTGTTTTTAGGGGTTTTTCGGTTTTTAAGGGGTGTGAGGTTTTTAATATTTTTTTAATGTTATTTTGGGTTTAAAGGGATTTTAGAGTTTTTAGTGCTTTGGGGTTTTATGCGGTTTTACAGTTTATTGGATTTTTATTCTTTTTAGGGGGTTTTACGAATTTTTTGGGTTTTTTAGTGTTTTTATTATTTTTAGGTTTTTAGGGGTTATAAGTGTTTTTAGGTTTTTAAGGTTTTATTCGGGGTTTTCAGAGTTTTTAGGGGTTTTTATTTTTTTAAATATTACTTTATGGATTTTTTTAGATTACTTTGGTTTTTACGGTTTTTATGGATTTTTAGGGGTTTTAGGGTTCTTATAGTATTTTTTTGGGTATATAGGGGTTTTTTGAGTTTTTTAGGTCTTTTAATGTTTTCATAAATTTCTTGTCATTTTTATGTTTTCAAAGGGATTTTATAATTTTTAGTGGTTATTTAGGGGTTTTAAGTGGTTTAGGGTTTTTAAATTATTTTATTGGTTTTGTGGGTTTTATGGGTTTCTCGGGTTTTTAGGGCCTTTTAGGGTGCTCAGTATTTTTTAGGTTTTTACAATATTTTAATTTTTTTCAAGTTTTTTAGCATTTTTTACGTTTTTATGGTTTTTTATGGAATTTTTATTATTTTTTTGGATTTTTAGGGTTTTTAGGGATTGTGAGGGTGTTTGGATTTTTTTGGGGTCTTTTAGGTTTTTTTACGGTTTTTATTTATTTTTAGGGGTTTTAAGTGTTTATATTTTTTAAAGGTTTTATTTTGGTTTTTCAGGGGTTTTGATGGTTTTTTAAGGATTTTTATGGGTTTTTTGTTTTTATGGGATTTTAAGGTATTTATGTATTTTGAGGGTTTGGGTTTTTTTTTTGCTTTTTTGGCTTTTTTTTGTGTTTTTTAGGGTTTTTTTAGTTTTTATATTTTTTAGAGTTTTTAAAATATTCTTTGGAGCTTAAATTTTTTTTAGAGTTTTTAGTGGGTTATTTGGGTTTTAATGGAGTTTTAGAGTTTTTTATTATTTTTAGGGGTTTGTTGTGTTTTTATGTTTCTAGAGTCTTTTAGGGTTCTTAGCATTTTTTAGGTTTTTAGGAGTTTTAAGTGTTTTTTGGTTTTTAGTTTTTTCTTAGGGGTTTTCTAGGTTTTTTTTACATTTTTTTGGATTTTTATGGATTTTTTAGGGTTTGTAGGGTTTTTTATGGTTTTAGGGATTTTGAGGGTTTCTTACATTTTTAGGGTTTTTCGCATTTTGGGGCGGGGGGTGGAATTTTAAGTGTTTTTTGGTTTCTAAGGTTCTCTTAGGGGGTTTTCTAGATTTTTAGGGTTTCTTATGTTTTAATATTTTTTTAGGTATTTTTTTAGGATTTTTATTGTTTTTAGGGTTTTTTGGGATTTTGAGGGGTTTTATGAGTTTTTATGGTTTTAGGGTTTTTATGGTTTTTTTAGATTTTTATAGTTTTGTTGAATATTTTAAAGTTTTTATGATTTTTAGATATCTTATCTCTTTTGGGGGTTTAAAGGGTTTTTATGGGATTTTTAAGGATTTTCGTAGTTCCTATGTATTTTTGGTGATTTAGGGTTTTTTGGGTCTTTTAATATTTTTATCATTTTTCTATTTTTATGGGTTTTAAGTTTTTTAATATTTTTTAGGATTTCATAGTGTTTTAGGGTTTTTAACACTTTATAGATTTTTAGGGATTTTTTGGAATTTTATGGTTTTTAGGGATTTGGGGATTTTAAGGGTTTTAAAGAATTTCAAGGTCTGTTATGTATCTATAGGGTTTTTATCACTTTTTAGGTTTTTAAATGTTTTATTTTTTTTTATGTTTTTCTTAGGGTTTTTTATTTTTTTGGGTTTTTATATGTTTTAAGGGATTTTTAGGGATTTTTTAGTATCATTACGGTTTTTAGGGGTTTTAGTGATTTTAAGGGTTTTAGGGTTTTTTGAATTTAAGGGGTTTTGTAGTTTTTTGTTTTAAGAGGTTCCTTTGTCTTTATGGGATTTTAATGTGTTTTAGAGATTTTATCATTTTTATGGGTTTAACGTTTTTTATGGGTTTTTAGTGGGTTTTATGGGTATTTATTATTTTTTAAGCTATTTAGGGGTTTTTATAGTTTTAAGGGGGTTTTTGGTTTTTTGGAACTTTGAGGGTCATAAGAATTTTTTTAGGTTTTAAGGGAAAGGATGATTCGAAGGTCGGGCTATTCCCGACCCCCCCCCCAAGTTTATTAGATAAATAAAAGACGTTGCAGACAAGGGAGGGGAGGGGTCAAACGACCCACACCCAATAACCCTTTACAAACACACACCCAAAGACTGCAAAAAAAGAAAAATCCAAAACACAGAAAAGAACCAAAGAAACCCCGACAGCATCCCCCAGCCAATCAGCAACCAGTAGTAAGGGGTTTTAATAGTTTCTATGATTTCATGGTTTTCTCTTGGATTTTGAATGTTTTTGGGATTTTTTACATTTTTAGAAATTTTTATGGTTTTTTTAATATTCTTATGGGTTTTTAAGGTTTTTATGGATTTTGAGGTGTTTTAGGGTTTCTAGGGTCTTTTGGGTTTTTAGTGTTTTTTAGGTTTTTAGGGTATTTTGTGATTTTATGTTTTTAGGGATTTATTGCTGTTTTTCAGGATATTTACTATTTTCAAAATTTCAGGTATTTTGATGTATTTTTTAGGATTTTTATGGTTTTTTTGGTTTTTTATGTATTTTAGGTTTTTTAGGTTTTTTTGGTTTATTTGGTTTTTAGGGATTTTGAGGTGTTTTAGGGTTTTTATGGTTTTTAGGGATTTTTGAAATTTTTATGGTTTTATGGGTGTCTAATGTTTTTACATTTTCACATATTTTAATAGTTTTTAGAGTTTTTAGTGTTTTATTGTTTTTATTTTTTAAGTATTTTAGCATATTTTTTGGTTCTTAGGGTCTTTTATGATTTTTAGCATTTTTTAAATTTTTAAGATTTTTAATAATTTTGATGTATTTATGGTTTTCTTATGGATTTTTAGGATTTTATGGGTTTTTATGTTTCTATGTATTTTAAGGGAATTTTAATAATTTTAATAATTTTTAAGATTTTTAGGATTTTTAGGTCTTTTTAGGGGTTTTTGTTTTTTAGGTTTCTGGGGGTTTTAAGTGTTTTTTGTTTTTAATTTTTTTTTCTTAGGTTTTTTAAGGTTTTTTTCATGTTTCTAGATTTTTATGGATTTTATAGGTTTTTATAGGGTTTTAGTGTGTTTATGGTTTTTGGGGATTATGTGGTTTAGGGTTTTAAGGGTTTTTAAGGTTATTTATGGTTTTCATGGGTTTTTTTTGAGTTTTCTAGAGATTTTATGATTTTGTCGAGTTTTTTTTCATCTTCAAGGGTTTAAAGATGTTTTAGTTTTTTAGTGGTTCTTAGGGTTTTTAGGTTTTTAAGGTTTTTAGGGGTGGTTAATGTTTTTTTAGGTTTTTTAGGGTTTTAAGTATTTTTAGGTTTTTAAGGTTTTCATGGGGTTTTCAAGGTTCTTAGAGTTTTTAACCTTTTTAATAATTTTATGTATTATTTTGTAATTTTTTAATATTTTAGGATTTGTAGGTATTTTGAGGCTTTTATGGACTTTTAGGGTTTTTTGTGTTTTTAGTATCTTTTAGGTTTTTAGGCATTTTGATAGTTTTAATGTTTTATAGTTTTTCTTTAGGTTTTCAGGGTTTTTAGTGTTTTACATTTTTAGTGATTTTTAGGGATTTATTATTATTTTTATTGGTTTTTAGGGTTTTTATAGAGTTTGAGGTGTTTAGAGTTTTTTTAATGATTTTAGAGTTTTTATGGTTTTTTTTGTATTATGGTTTTTTAGGTTTTTATTATTTTTTAGGTTTTTTGGATTTTTTTAACATTTTTAGGGCTTTAAAGAGTTTTTTGAATTTTTATTGGGTTTTTTTGGGTTTTTATGGGATTTAGAGCATTTTATTTTTTTAGGGGTTTTAATGTTTTGAGGGGTTCTTAGAGTTTTTAGGGTCTTTTTGGGTTTTATTATTTTTTGGATTTTGAGGGGTTTAAAGTTTTTTTTATGTTTTTAATGTTTTCCTGTGGTTTTTTAAAAAAATTAGGGGTTTTTACAATTTTAGGTATTTTTAAGAATTTTTTAGGATTTTTATGTTTTTTAGGGTTTTTAGGATTTTGATGGGTTTTCTTGTTTTTTAAATTTTAAGTAACTTTTACATATTTTTTTGGATTTTTTTGGTTTTTATATTTTTGAGGAGTTTTAGGGTTTTTTAGGGTATTTATGTTTTTCACGGTTTTTTGGGTATTTAGCAAGAGTTTTTGAAATTTATGTGTTTTAAGGTATTTTAGATTTTTTTAATTTTTTAGGGGATTAAAGTGTTTTTAGAATTTTTAGTGTTTTTAGGTATTTATGGTATTTTAGGGATTTTTAAGGATTTATGGGTTTTTATGGTTTTAGAGGTTTTAGGGTTTTTAGAATATATTTAGGGTTTTTGAAGGTTTTCATCATTTTTTAGTTTTTTATGCGTTTTAAGTGCTTTCAGGTTTTTAAAGTTCTCTTATCATTGGTCATAGATTTTTAGGATTTTTACATTTTTAAATATATTTAGGGAATTTTTTGGATTATTCTGGTTTTTAGGGTTTCAGGTATTTTGACGGTTTCAGAGTTTTTTGCATTTTGTAGGTTCTTAATGGGTTTAAAGTGTTTGTTGGTTTTTAAGGTTTTCTTAAGGTTCTTCTGGGAATTTTTTTTCTTTTAGATATTTTTAGGGGATTTTAAGGATTGTTATGATTTTTTTGGTTTTTTAGGAATTTTTAGGGGTTTTATGGTTGTTTGGGGCTTTTATGTTTTTTTTGGTTTTAAAGTTCCATTTTTGAATTTTTAGGTTTTTATGGTTTTTAGAGATTTTCACGATTTTTGTGGGATTAAAGGTAATTTAGTGTTTTTCATGGTTTTTTAGGGTTTATATGGGCTTTATTATTTTTTAAGGTTTTTATGGTTTTTATTGTTTTTAAGGATTTTAGGGGTTTTTAAAAAAATTAGCATATTATGGGCTTTAATTGTTTTTAGGTTTTTGAGGTTTCCTTAGGGGTTTTCAGGTTTTTTAGGGTTTTTAAGTTTTTAGGGATTTTATGGATTTCTTATGATTTTAGTGGGATTTTAGGTGTTTTAGGGATTGTGAGAGTTTTTAGTGTTTGTTAGGGTTTTTATATTTCTTTTGGGGTTTTAGGGGTTTTTTGAGTATTTTTGGGTAATAAAGTTTGTTTATAGTTTTTTTAACATTTTTATGGGTTTAAAGTTTTTTTTTGAGTTTTTCATGGTTTTTAGTGTTTTTATAGGGTTTTATGGTTTTGTACATTTTTATGGATTTTTTTGGGGTTTTAACTATTTTTAGGTTTTTAAGGTTTACTTAGAGGGTTTCAATGTTTTTAGGGTTTCTTACATTTTTAGGGATTTTATGGATTTTTTAGGGGTTTGATGTTTTTTTATGTTTTTAAGATTTTCTTATGGTTCTGAGGGTTTTTATTTTTTTTATTTTTTTTAAGAATTTTTAGGTTTTTTATTGTTTTTTGGGAATTTTATAGATTTTCAGGATTGTTAGGGTCTTTAGGGTCTTCAGGGTTTTTAAGGATTTTTTTTCCGTTTTTAGTTTTTTATGGGTTTTATGTTTTTTATGTTTTTTAGGTTTTCTTCAAGAATTTATGTTTTTTTACTTCTTTAAAGAATTTTATATATTTTTAAGGATTTTTGTGGAATTTAGGTTCTTAGTTATTTTTAAGGATTTTTTATTTTTTTATTTTTTTAGGTTTTTATGGTTTTTCTAGGTCTTTAGGGTTATTTTGAGTTTTTTAGTGTTTTCAATGTTTGTATATTTTTTTAAAATTATTAAGGGATTAATGGTTTTCTAGTTTTTGGGGATTTAAGATTTTTTTATGGGTTTTAGGGGTTTTATGGTTTTGGGATGTTTTAGGGTATTTATGGTTTATTAGGATTTTTTAGAGTTTTTATAGATTTTAGGTTTTTTAAGGTTTTTAAGTTTTTTTAGGTTTTTAAGGTTTTATTAGGTTTTTTCAGGGTTATTATATTCTTAGGTATTTTTAAGGTTTTTTTAGATTTTTATAGTTTTAGGGTTTCTAGTAAATTTGTGGGTTTTGTGATTTTTTGGGGTTTTTATTGTTTTTTAGAGTTTTTTGAAAAATATATTTTTTTAGGGTTTTATGGGTTTTTAAGTTTTCATAGTTTTTTTTGGTCTTTAGGGTTTTTACGGTTTTTAGTAATTTTTATGGGTTTTTATGTTATTTATGGTCTTTATGGATTTTAGGGATTTTGAGGGGTTTGAGGAGTATTTAGAGATTTTAGGCATTTATGGCATTTTTTTGTTTTTAGGGGTTTTTCAGTTTTTAAGCGGTTTTGAGTTTTTTTAGTATTTTTTAATGTTTTTAGGGTTTAAAAGGTTTTTAGAGTTGTTATTGGTTTTAAGGTTTTTATGTGGTTTTAAGATTTTAAGGATTTTTGTGGTTTTAGGGGGTTTTACGATCTTTTTAGGGTTTTTTAGAGTTTTTATTGTTTTTAGGTTTTTTAGCGGTTATAAGTGTTTTTAGGTTTTTAAGGTGTTCTTAGGGGTTTTCAGAGTTTTTAAGGGTTTGAATGTTTTTAAATATTTTTATGATTTTATTGGATTATTATGGTTATTAGGGTTTTTATGGATTTTGACAGGTTTTAGAGTTTTATTGTTTTTTTGTAATTTAGGGGTTTTTTGAGTATTCAGTTTTTTTAACATTTTCATAGCATTCTTATCATTTTTAGGGGTTTAAAGAGATTTTAGATTTTTTAGTGGTAATTTTTAGGTTTTATGTGGTTTTTGGGTTTTTAAAAAAAATATGGGTTTTGTGGTTTTTTTGGGTTTCTAGTATTTTAGGGCCTTTTAGGGTGTTCAGTATTTTTAGATTTTTACGAATCTCTTAAGGATTTTTAGCATTTTTTACTTGTTTAGGGTTTTTATTGATTTTTAGTATTTTTATGGGTTTTTAGGGTTATTAGTGATTTTGATGGTGTTTTGGTTTTTTTTGGTCTTTTGGGATTTTTTAAGGTTTTAATTATTTTTAGGGGTTTTATGTGTTTATATTTTTTAAAGGGTTTCTTTGGTTTTTTGATGGTTTTTTATGTTTTCAAGGATTTTTAGGTATTTTTTATGGGATTTTAGGGTATTTAGGAATTTTGATTGTTTTTTGGGGGTTTTTTGGGTTTTTAGGATTTTTTTGAGTTTTTATATTTTTTAGAGTTTTTAAAATATTTTTAGTTACTTAAGAGATTTTTAGAGATTATTTTGGGTTTTAGGGTTTTAATGGATTTTTAGAGTTTTTAAATATTTTTAGGGGTTTTTATGCTTTTTTGGGGTTTTAAAGTCTTTTAAGGTTTTATGAATTTTGTAGGTTTCTAGGGGTTTTTAGTGTTTTTATTTTGTTTCTTAGGGGTTTTTGGGGTTTTTAGGTTTTTTTAAATTTTTTGGGATTTTTAAGGATTTTTTAAGTTTTTTATGGTTTTTATGGTTTTAGGGAATTTGAGGGTTTCTAGGATTATTAGTGGTTTTTTCATTTTTTATATTTTGTGGGGTTTTTTAGAGTTTTTAGAGTCTTTAGTTTTCTAAGGTTTTCTTAGGGGTTTTATGCGTTTCTTATGTTTTAATGGTTTTTTAGGTATTTTTTAGGATTTTTTTGATTATTTATCTTTTTTAGGGATTTTCAAGGGTTTTGGCAGTTTTTATGGTTTTAGGGTATTTATGGTTTTTTGGGTTTTTATAGTTTTGTTGAATTTTATAGGGTTTAAATGATTTTTCAATATTTTAACTTTTTTAGGGGCTTAAAGGGTTTTTAGAGTTTTTAATGGGTTTTTAAGATTTTTAGGGGATTTTAAGGATTTTTTGTGTTCCTATGTATTTTTGGAGTTTCATGGTTTTTTTTGGGATTTTAGTATTTTTAGAATTTTTATGTTTTTTAGGGGTTTTGTGTTTTTTAAATTTTTTGAGGCTTTCATAGGGTTTTAGAGTTTTTACACTTCTAGAGATTTTTAGGTCTTTTTTTGGAATTTTATATTTTTTAGGGATTTAGGTATTTTGATGGTTTTAATGTTTTAAAGGCCTCTTTAGGTTTCTATATGGTTTTTATTATTTTTATGTCTTTTAATGGTTTCAATATTGTATAGTTTTTTATGTTTTTCTTAGGGTTTTTCATTGTTTTGGGGGTTTTATATGTTTTTAGGGATTTTTTAGTATTTTTATGGTTTTTAGGGAAAGGTAGGAGTAGGGCCAGGATATTCCTAGTCCCACTCAAAAGTTTATTAAGAAAGAAGACACAGTAGACCAAGGAGGGGCGGAGTCAATCAACTCACACCCAATAGCCCTGAACATCCCCAGAAAAACAAAGACCCAAAAAAATAAAAACCATTAGAAAGATTCAGCGAGAGGACACTAGAAAAACAATTAACCTCAGCTTCATCACATCCCATACTAGCAGTAACCAGCTTCCAGAAGCTCATAGACAACCAAAAACCAGTATCCAATCTCACAAATTACAGCATCCCGCACCTCCTCACAAAAAAGATCCACCTCCAATAGCAGAGAACCATCATCATCCAATCCAAACCCATCAACTTCATCACATCCCATCCAATCAAAAACCATCTCACAGTAGCATTACCATCATCTATCATCTCCTTTCCAAGATGATAAACTATCAGCCGCACAAAACCACTAGCATCACCAGCCTCCATCACCTCCTCACCAATAAGATCCATCGTTAGCAATGCAGAGCCACCAGCACCAAACTCATAAACAACAACTTCATCACATCCCATCCCATCAGCAAGAAGCAACCAACACCACCATTTCCGATCAACATCTCCTTCCACACCTCATAAAAAAAAGTGACATACATCCTGCCTCTCGCATCGACACACACCAATTGCATCCAGCACCTCAGTTCCCAACAACCAGCATCTCCCTAAAAAAGACTCGGTCAAGCAGCAACCATCACACAGTAGCCCAAAGTCCAACAACCATCACCTCCTTTGAAGGAAGTTTCTAGCATTACATGACTAGACAAAACCCCATACCTCACATCAAAACCATCAGCCAACACTAGCAGTGGCTCATAACCAGTCCAGCCATAAACAGAAATACATCCATATAACCAACACGACAATATCCAACCAATAAATTTTACAAAATACATGGGACCAAAGAAACTGATTGTCACCCCAATGAACTAGAGACCAACATATCAACTAGATCCCATCACAACATAAACCACCCCGCATGAACAACATAAAACGTAGACAGATCCAAGGAACCAGAAAACCAAAACTGTATCTCCAGTGAAAGTCGTTGACCAACAGATTAGATATCCCACACCAGAGGACCAAGAAACTCCCTAGAAAAATGACACAACACCCTCAGTATCCACCATCCTCCATCGTGAAGCCCGAAGAACCAGCAAAGCTTGCCATATCTCAGATCTTCCAGAAGAGACGGTCGTAGCACCAACGCCCGAGAGAGCCAGATCATCGCACCGCACCTCTACTGAAACCTATCATCTTATCAACTGATCCGCGGGGAGGAATCCATTACCTAGGACCTTACATAAAGAAACCGATGAAGAAGGACATGCCACACTAAACCCCATCCCTCTCTATTGCAGACGAAGACCCCTGTCTTGATAGACTCTCAAAGATCACTCCAAGGGAGAGCGATCGAGAGGAAGTCATCCAAAGGGGAGTAGAAGATCGTTGGATCGAAGCCTCCATGGAAGATTCGAGGAGGAATCCCTAGAAAGTGCAGCGCTGAAGGGAGATCCCCGGAGAGAGCGGATAAATTTTTATTTTCTTATGGTTTTTAGGGATTTTAGTAATTTTGAGGGTTTTGGGGGCTTTTGAGTATTTAGGTTTTATATTTTTTTTTGTTTTTGGAGGTTTTTTGAGTGTTTTAGTGATTTTAATGGGTTTTAGAGTTTTTAACATTTTTAAGCGTTTAAAGGGTTTTTTGTGTTTTTAGTGGGGTTTTATGGTTATTTATTGTTTATTAAGCTATTTAGGGGTTTTTATAGTTTTAAGGGGGGTTTCAGTTTTTAGGGTCTTTATGTGTCTTTATAATTTTTTAGGTTTTTAAGGGGTTTTAATTATTTCTAGGATTTCACTATTTTCTTAAGTCTTTTAAAAGTTTTTATTATTTTTGTACATTTATAAGTATTTTTATGTATTTTTTAAGATTTTTATGCTTTTGGGGGGTTTTATGAATTTTGATGTGTTTTAGGGATTTTAGGAACTTTAGGATTTTTAGTGTTTTTTAGGTTTTAAGGGATTTGTATGTTTTATGTTTTTATGTTTTTATTGCTGTTCTTTTGGAGATTTAGTATTTTCAAAATTTTATGTATTTTGAGGGATTTTTTAGGATTTTTAAGGGTTTTTAGGGTTTTTAGGGTTTTTAAATATTTTTAGGGGTTTTAGGGTTTTTAGGGGTTTTATGTTTTTGATGGATTTTATAGTTTTTATAGATTTTAGGGATTTTTTTTGTTTTTTATGGTTTTATGGGTTTCCAAATTTTTAACATTTTCAAGGGTTTTAATATTTTTTAATGTTTTTAGTTATTTTTTTGGTTTTTATTTTTTAAGGTTTTTAACAGAATTTTTGGTGTTTAGGGTCTTTTATGTTTTCTAGTATTTTTTATGTTTTTAAGAGTTTTAAGATTTTTTATGTATTTGTGGTTTTCTTATGGGTTTTTTTGGTTTTTATGGTATTTTATGTTTTTAGGTATTTTAAGGTATTTTTTAGAATTTTTTATGGTTTTTTGAATTTTTTGGTTTTTATGTCTTTTTAGGGGTTTTTTTTTGTTTTTTAGGTCTTTAGTGGTTTTTAGTGTTTTTTTGTTTTTAATTTTTTTAGGTTTCTTAAGATTTTTTTCATTTTTATGGTTTTTGGGTATTTTATAGGTTTTTATAGGGTTTTTGGGTGTTCAGGGTTTTTGGGGATTTTTATGGTTTTACTGTTTTAGGGTTTTTATGGTTATATAAGGATTTTATGGTTTTTTTTATTTTTCTAGATATTTTATGATTCTTTAATGTTTTATTTTCATATTTAGGGGTTTAATTTTTTTCTTATTTGTTAGTGGGTTCTTAGGGTTTTTCGATGTTGTAAGTGTCTTTATGTTTTATAGGTTTTCTTTAGGTTTTTAGGATTTTTATTGTTTTATGTTTTGAGGGATTTTCAGGAATTTTTTGGAATTTTTTGTGGGTTTTATAAATTTATGGGGGTTTTCTGTTTTTTAAGGGTTTTCGGGGTTTTATGGTTTTTTTGGGTTTCAGGGTTTTTTAGGTTTTTAGTGTTCTTATGGTTTTTTGTATTTTTTAACATATTTTGGGTTTTAAAGAGATTTTAGAATTTTTAGAGGTTTTTAAGGGTTTTTATGGGATTTTAGGGCTTTTAAGGTTTTTAGGGTTTTTATGGTTATAAGGGGTTCTTAGGGTTTTCACGGTCTTTTATAGTTTTATCATTTTTTTCTTTTTGAGGGGTTTAATTTTTTTTTATTTTTTTTAAGTTTTCTTTCATAATTTCATGTTTTTTATTTTATTATTTTCATTTTTTGGTATATTTTTATGAATTTTATGTTTTTTTAGGGTTTCGGGGGTTTTGATGGGGTTTTGGGTTTTTTGGTTTCTTAGGGTTTTTAGAATTTTTTTGGATTTTTTTACTTTTAATTGTCTTTATATTTTAAGGTTTTCTTAGGGTCCATTATGGATTTTTGGGTTTTTAAAATTTTTAGTAACTTTTAGGTACTTTTTTGGATTTTTTTGGTCTTTAGGATTTTTAGGGGTTTTAGGGATTTTTAGGGTTTTTATGTTTTTCAATGTTTTTTGGGTATTTAGGGGTATTTTTGAGGTTTTATGTGTTTTTTAGGTATTTTATACTTTTAAAGTTTTTAGGGGATTAATGTGTTTTTAGAGTTTTAGTGGTTTTTTAGGTTTTTCAGGTATTTATGGGATATTAGGGATTTTTATGGGTATATGGGTTTTTATGGTTTTTTTACGTTTTAGTGTTTTAAGAATATTTTTAGTGTTTTTGAAGGTTTTAATAATTTTTTATTTTTTAGGCGTTTTAATTGTTTTTCGGTTTTTAATGATCTCTTAGATTTGTTCATGTCTTTTGAGGATTTTTACATTTCAAAATATTTTTAGGTAATTTTTAGGATTTTTATTGTTTTTAAGGTTTTAGGTCTTTTGAGGGTTTTGGAATTTTTCTGTGTTTTTAGGTTCTTAATGGCTTTTAAGTGTTTATTGGTTTTTATGGTTTTCGTAAGGTTTTTCTAGGAATTTTATACTTTTAGAGATTTTTAGGGAGTTTTAAGGATTTTTATGTTTTTTTTGTTTTTAGGGATTTTTAGGGGTTCTAGGGTCGTTTAGAGATTTAGGGTTTTTATGTTTTTTTTGGGTTTTAAGGGTTTTTTTTGAATTTTTATGGTTTTTAAGTTTTTCTAGAGTTTTTAACAATTTTTAGTGGTTTAAAGGGAATTTAGTGTTTTATAGATTTTTTGGGTTTATATGGGTTTTAGTGTTTTTATGGTTTTTATGGGTTTTATGGTTTTTAGGGTATTTAGGTGTTTTCTTGTTTTTTTAGAATTTTATGGGTTTTAATTGTTTTTATGTTTTTGAGGTTTCCTTAGGGGTTTTCATGTTTTTTAGGAATTTTTATGTTTTTAGGTATTTTATGGATTTCTTAAGATTTTTGTGGGATTTTAGGAATTTTAGGGATTTTGAGATTTTTTAGCTTTGGTTAGGGTTTTTTGGGTTTTAGGGGTTTTTTGTGTATTTTTTGGGTATTAAATTTTTTTTAGAGTTTTTTAACATTCTTATGGTTTTAAAGTTTTTTTTGTTTCTCGTGCTTTTTAGTGTTTTTATAGGGTTTGTGGTTTTGTATGTTTTTTAGCATATTTAAGGCTTTTTGGGGTTTTAAATATTTTTAGTTTTTTACTGTTTTCTTAGGGGTATTCAAGGTTTTTAGGGTTTCTTGAATTTTTAGGGATTTGTGGATTTATAGGGGCTTCAAGTGTTTTATGTTTTTAAGACTTTATTATGATTTTTCAGGGCTTTTATTGATTTTATTTTTTTAAGGATTTTTAGGGGGTTTAGGACTTTAGTGATTTTCAGGGTTTTTTGGGTTTTTTTGTGTTTTTCAAGTTTTTTAGGGGTTTTACATTTTTTAGGTTTTTTAGTTTTTCTTCGTGTATTTATGTTTTTTACTTTTTTAAGGATATTTATAGATTTTTATGGATTTTAGTGGCATTTAGGTTTTTAGATATTTCAAGGGTATTTAGATTTTTTTATTTTCATGGTTTTATGGTCTTTCTATGTTTTTAGGGTTCTTTTGATTTATTTTAGGGTTTTTAAAGTTTTTATATTTTATTAATGTTATTAAGGGATTAAAGGTTTTTTAAGTTTCTAGTGTTTTTAAGGTTTTTAATGGGTTTTAGGGGTTTTATGGTTTTTGGTGTGTTTTAGGTATTTTATGGTCTATTTGGATTTTTTGGGTTTTTAGAGTTTTTAGGTTTTTTATTGTTTTTCAGTGTTTTTAGGTTTTTAAGGTTTTATTGGGTTTTTTAGAGAATTTAAATTCTTATGTATTTTTAATGTTTTTTTAGATTCTTATGGTTTTTTTTGGGTTTTTTACTAAATTTGAAGGTGTTGTGATTTTTTAGGGTTTTTAGGGATTTTTAGAGTTTTTATAATTTTTTTTGGGTTTTTTGGGGGTCTTATGGGTTTTTAGTTTTTTATGTTTTTCTTAGGGTTTTTTATGGCCTTTAGGGTCATTACATTTTTAGATATTTTTTGGGTTTTTATAATTTTTATGGTTTTTAGGGATTATAGGGATTTTGAGGGGTTTGTTGAGTTTTTGGGTTTTACGGATTTTTATGGTTACTTTTGTTTTATGGTTGTTTTCAGTTTTTAAGGGGTTTGAGGTTTTTTATTATTTTTAAAGTTTTTTTGGGTTTAAATGGTTTTTATAGTTTGTAGTGGCCTATGGTTTTTGTGGGTTTTATGGTGTTTTGCGATTTTTTTGGGTTTTTAGTGTTTTTGGTTTTTTTAGGCTTTTTAGGGGTTATATGTGTTTTTAGGTTATCAAGGTTTTCTTAGGGGTTTTCATAATTGTTAGGGGTTTTATGTTTTTAAAAAAAATTATTGGTTTTTTTGGATTATTATTATTTTTAGTTTTTTTATGGATTTTGAGGGTTTTTATTGTTTTTATTGTATTTATGGGTTTCTATGGGTTTTAGGACCTTTTAGGGTGTTCATTATTTTTAGGTTTTTATGAATCTATTATAGTTTTTCAGGATTTTTAGCATTTCTTACATTTTTTGGTATTTTTATAGATTTATTATGATTTTTATGGGTTTTAGGGTTTTTAGGTATTTTGAGTTTGTTTAGGTTTATTTGGGTATTTTAGGGTTTTTTATGGTTTTTAATTATATTTAGGGGTTTTAAGTGTTTATAAGTTTTAAAGGCTTTCTTTGTGTTTTTTCAGTATTTTTATAGTTTTTTTATGTCTTTAAGAATTTTTAGGATTTTTTTTGTTTTTATGGGCTTTTAGGGTTTTTATGTATATTGAGGGTTTTTTTCGGTTTTATGGTGTTTTTTGTTTTTTTGGGTTTTTTTGGGTTTTTTGGGTATTTATATTTTTTAGATTTTTTAAAATATTTTTAGGTTCTTAAAGTATTTTTAGACTTCTTAGTTTCTTTTTCGGGTTTTAATGGATTTCTATAATTTTTTTAATATTTTTAGGTGTTCTATGTTTTTTTGGGTTTTTAGAGTCTTCTAGGTTTTTTTCATTTATTAGGTTTCCTCGAGGTTTTTAGTTTTAGTTTTTTAGTTTTTTCTTAAGGTTTTCCATGATTTTTTGTTTTTTTACATTTTTTGGGATTTTTAGGGATTGTTTAGGTTTTTTATGGTTTTTAGGGATTTTGAGGGTTTTTGGGATTATTAGAGTTTTTAGCATTATTTGTGTATTCTGGGTTTTCGTATAGTTTTATGTGTTTTTAGGTTTCTAAGGCTTTATTATGGGTTTTATAGGTTTTTATGGTTTCTTATGTTTTAATGGTTTTCTTAGGTATTTTTTAGGATTCTTATGTTTTTTAGGGTTTTTAGGGATTTTGAGTGATTTTAGGAGTTTTTATGGTTTTAGGGTTTTTATGGGTTTTAATAATTTTTTTTATTTTTCTAGGGTTTTACTGATTTTTAAATATTTTAACATTTTTAGGGGTTTAAAGGGTTATTAGAGTTTTCAAGGTGTTTTTAGGGGTTTTATGGGATTTTAGGATTTTGTAGGTCTTTTTTGGGTTTTTGGGTCTTTTAGTATTTTTATCATTTTTATGTTTTTAGGGGTTTTGAGTTTTCTAAATTTTTTAAGGCTTTCATAGGTTTTAGGGTTTTTTACAATTTTATATATATTTTTAGTGATTTTTTTAGGAATTTCTTGGTTTTTAGGGATTTTGGGTTTTTTGGGGTTTAAATTTTTTTAATGGTCTATTTAGGGTTCTATAAGTTTTTAATCATTTTTTAGGTTTTTTAAAAGTTTTATATTATTTTATTTTTTTATGTTTTTCTTAGAGTTTTTCATTTTTTGAGGGGTTTTATATGTTTTTAGGTATTTTTAGGTATTTTTTAGTATTTTTATGGTTTTTTTAGGGGTTTTAGTGATTTTGAGAGTTTTGGGGCTTTTTTCAGTTTTCAGGTTTTTATATTTTTTTTCTTTTTAGAGGTTTTTTTAGGGTTTTTTAGGTATTTTAATGTATTTTATATTTTTTAACATTTTAAAGTATTTAAAGGATTTTTTGTGCTTTTAGTGGGGTTTTATGGGTATTTATTTTTTAAGCTATTTAGGGGTTTTTATAGTTTTAAGGGGGGTTCAGTTTTTAGGGTCTTTCTGAGTGTTTATAATTTTTTAGGTTTTTAAGGGGTTTAAATTGTTTCTTGGATTTCAAGGTTTTCTTTTGGATTTTAAAGGTTTTTAAGGTTTTTTACATTTTTAGGTATTTTTATGTATTTTTTATGAGTTTTATAGCTTTTTTGGGGTTTTATAGACTTTGAGGTGTTTTAGGGTTTTTAGGGTATTTTGTGTTTTTAGTGTTTTTTACGTTATTTAATGGATTTATGTGTTATTATTTTTTTATGGTTTTCTTTCAATTTTTTTAGGATATTTAGTATTTTCTATGTTTCAAATATTTTGAGGTATTTTTTAGGACTTCTAATGTTTTTTAGGTTTTTTAGGGATTTTTAGGGGTGTTAGGATTTTTAGTGTCTTTTTGGTTTTTATGTTTTCCTTGGTTTTATTGTTTTAAGGGATTTTTTAGGATTTTGAGTTTTTTTGGGTATTATGGGTTTCTAAATTTTTAACATTTTCAATGGTTTTAATAGTTTTTAGACTTTTTAGTTTTTTTTGTTTTTATTTTTTATGGTTTTTAGCAAATTTTTTGGTTTTTAGGGTCTTTTATGTATTTTAAATTTTTTTAGTTTTTAAGAGTTTTAAGTTTTTTATGTATTTATGGTTTTCTTATGAGTCTTTAGGGGTTTTATGGTTTTTTAGGTTTTTAGGTATTTTAAGTGATTTTTTAGAATTTTTAGGGATTTTTATATTTTTGGGTTTTTATGACTTTTTAGGGGTTTTCCATTTTTTTGGTTTTTAGGGGTTTTAATATTTTTTGGGTTTTAAAGTTTTCCTAGGTTTATTAATGTTTTTTGAATTTTTATGATCTTTTTGGATTTTATAGGTTTTTATAGGGCTTTATAGTGTATAGGGTTTTTGGGGATTTCTTTGGTTTTACGGTTTTTAGGTTTTTATGGTTTTTAGTGTTTTAATGGTTTGTAGCGGTGCTCAAAGTCTTTTAGGGATTATTGTTTTTTAGATATTTTAAGGGTTTTATGTAATTTAGGTTTTTAATGTTTTCATGGGGTTTTTCGAGGTTCATAGAGTTCTTTTCCTTTTTAGTAATTTTACATATTTTTTGGATTTTTATAATGTTTTAGGTTTTATATGTATTTTGGGTTTTTATGGTCTTTTTAAGGTTTTTACAGTTTTTAGCATCTTTTAGGTTTTTAGTGGCTTTAAGTGTTTTTATGTTTTATAGGTTTTCTTTTGGTTTTTAGGGGTTTTAGTGTTTTATGTTTTAAAATATTTCAGGGATTTTTATGTTTTTATTGGTTTTTAGGTTTTTTATAGATTTTGAGCGGTTTTTGGGTTTTCTAAGGGTTTTAGGGTTTTTATGATTTTTTGGGGTTTAAAGGTTATTTAGGATTTTATTATTTTTAAGGTTTTCTGGATTTTTTAACATATTTACGGATTTAAAGAGATTGAGAATTTTTAGTGGTTTTTTTGGGTTTTTATGGCATTTTAGGGATTTTAATGGTTATTAGGGTTTTTATGGTTTTGAGGGGTTGATAGGGTTTTTAAAGTCTTTTAGGGTTTTATTGTTTTTTGGGTTTTTAGTGGTTTAAAGTGTTTTTAGGTTTTAAAATTTTTCTTTTATATTTTCAGGTTTTTTTGGGTTTTTTACATATTTAAATATATTTAATAATTTTTTATGATTTTAATGATTTTTAGGGTTTTTGGGATTTTTATGGGTTTTTTGGTTTTTTGGGTTTTTTGGGGTTTTTATCAATTTTTAAGATTTTTTTACTTTTAATTGTTTTTAGGTTTTAATGTTTTTTATAGGTTTTTAGGAATTTTTGGGTTTTTAAAATTTTTAGTATCTTTTTTGTATTTTTTACGATTTTTTTTGGTTTTTAGGATTTTTAGGGGTTTTATGGATTTTTAGGGTTTTTAGGTTTTTCATGGTTTTTTGGGTATTTAGGGATATTTTTTGAGATTTTATGTGTTTTAAGTTTATTTTATAATTTTTAATGTTTTTAGGGGATTAAAGTCTTTTTAGAGTTTTCAGTTGTTTTTTAGGTGTTTTATGTACTTATGGGATTTTTGGGATTTTTAGGGGTTTATGGGTTTTTATGGTTTTTTGCGGTTTTAGGGTTTTTAGAATATTTTGAGGGTTTTCAATGTTTTTAAGAATTTTTTTAGTTTTTTGAAGGTTTTAAGTGTTTTTAGGTTTTGAAAGTTCTCTTAGAATTGTTCATGGATTTTCTGGATTTTCCATTTTTAAATTTTTTTATGGAATTTTTAGGATTTTGATGGTTTTTAAGGTTTTAGGGTTTTTTAGGGTTTTTTCATTTTATGAATTTTTTAGGTTCTTGATGGGGTTTAACTGTATTTTGTTTTTTAAGGCTTTCTTTTGATTTTTCTAGTTATTTTAGGCTTTTAGATATTTTTAGGAACTTTTAAGGATTTTTATTGGATTTAGAGTTGTTTATGGTTTTTAGGGATTTTATGATTTTTCACTGTTTTTCACTATTTTTAGGTGTTTTGGGGGGTTTAAAGGGAATTTTGTGTTATTTAGTGTTTTTTAGGGTTTATATGGGTTTTAGTGTTTTTTATGGTTTTTACGGGCTCTATGGTTTTTAAGGTATTTAGGGGTTTTTAGGTTTTTTAGCAATTTTATGGGTTTTAATTGTTTTTATGTATTTTAGGTTTCCTTATTGGTTTTCAGGGTTTTAAATGTTTTTAATGTTTTTAGGGATTTTAGGGATTTCTTAGTATTTTTGTGGGCTTTTAGGATTTTTAGGGATTTTGAGAGTTTTTTGTGTTTGTTAGTGTTTTTATGGTTCTTTGTGTTTTTAGGGGTATTTAGATTATTTTGGGGTATTAATGTTTTTTTAGAGTTTTTTAATATTTTTATGGGTTTAATTTTTTTTGAGTTTTTTTGTTTTTAGTGTTTTTATAGGGTTTTATGGTTTTGTACATTTTTTTAGCATTTTTTAGACTATTTTGGGGATTTTTACTATTTTTAGGTTTTTAAGGTTTTCTTATCGTTTTTCATGGTTTTTAAGGTTTCTTGCATTTTTAGGGATTTTATGGATTTTTAGGGTTTTGAAGTGTTTTTATGTTTTTAAGATTTCCTTATGGTTTTCAGGGGTTTTATTATTTTTATGTTTTTAAGTATTTTTTGGGTTATTATTGTTTTTTGTAGATTTTAGAGATTTTTTGTTTTTTAGGGGTTTTTAGTGTCTTTGGGGTTTTTAAGGATTTTTTTTCGTTTTTTGGTTTTTTTGGGGTTTAACATTTTTATGTTTTCTAGTTTTTCTTCAAGTATTTATGATTTTTAATATTTTATGGATGTTTATATATTTTTCAAAAGAATGTGGAATTTGGGGATTTAAACATTTTGAAGGTTTTATATTTTTTTTATTATTTTCAGGGTGTCATTGTTTGTCAATGTTTTTAAGGTTCTTTTGAGTTTTTTTAGGATTTTTAATATTTTTTTATTTTTTTAGCATTATTAAGGGATTAAATGTTTTTTTAGTTTTTAGTTTTTTAATGTTTTTTTAGGTTTTAGGGGTTTTTAATGTTTTAGGGTGTTTTGGGGTATTTATGGTCTATTAGATTTTTTGGGTTTTTAGAGTTTTTATGTTTTTTAAGGTTTTTTATTGTTTTTAAGATTTTAAGGTTTTATTAGGTATTTTCAGGTTTTTTACATTATTAGTTATTTTTAATGATTTTTTATATTTTTATGGACTTAGGGTTTTTAGGAAATTTTAGGGTTTTGTGATTTTTTAGGGATTTATGGTTTTTTAGAGTTTTTATAATTTTTCTAGTTTTTTGGGTTTTTATGTGTTTTTAGGTTTTTAATTTTTTTTAAGATTTTTATGCTCTTTAGTTTATTTATGTATTTTCATATTTTCTGGGTTTTTATTATTTTTATGGTTTTAGGGATTTTAGGGACTTTTAGGGGTTTGTGTATTTTTTGAGTTATAGGGCTTTTATGGTTTTTTTGTTTTTAGGGTTTTTTTAGTTTTTAAGGGTTTGGAGGTTTTTTAGCATTTCTTGTTTTTTTTTTGGGTTTTAAAGGGTTTTTAGAGTTTTTAGTGGTTTTTTGGGATTTTATGGGTTTTTATGGTTATAAGGATTTTTTTGGTGTTTAGGTGGGTTTTACGATCTTTTTAGGGTTTTTAGTGCTTTTAGTGTTTTTAGGTTTTTAGGGGTCATAAGTGTTTTTAGGTTTTTCTGGTATTTATTGGAGTTCTTAGAGTTTTTAGGGATTTTAATGTTTTTTAAAAAAAAAATTGATTTTTTTGGATTATTATGGGTTTTAGGGTTTTTATGGATTTTGAGTGGTTTTAGGGGTTTTATGGTTTTTTTGGGTATTTAGAGTTTTTTTGAGTTTTTTCGGGTTTTTAGAATTTTCAAAGATTTACTATTATTTTTAGGGGTTTAATGGGATTTTATATTTTTTTGGTTATTTAGTGGTTTTAAGTGGTTTTGGGGTTTTAAAATTTTTTTATGGGTTTTTTGGTTTTTATGGGTTTCTAGGGTTTTTAATGGCTTTTAGGGTGTTCAGTATTTTTAGGTTTTTACAAATCTCTTAAGGATCTTCAAGGATGTTAGAATTTTTAAAAATTATAGGGATTTTTATGGATTTTATTTTATTTTTATGGGTTTTTAGAGTTTTTAGGGATTTTGAGGGTGTTTAGGTGTTTTTTGGTCTTTTAGGGTTTTTAAGGTTTTTAATTATTTTTTTGGGTTTTAAGTGTTTATATGATTTATAGGTTTTCTTTGGATTATTTGGGGTTATTTTTGTTTTTTTATGTTTTTCAATATTTTTAGGATTTTTTAAAATATTTTTAAGTGGTTAAATTATTTTTCGATATTTTAGTAAGTTTTTAAGGTTTTAGTGGATTTTTAGAGTTTTTTACGATTTTTAAGGGTTTTTTGGGTTTTTTGGATTTTTAGAGTCTTTTAGGGTTTTAAGCATTTTTTAGTGTTTTTAGGGGTTTTAAGTGTTTTTAGGTTTTTGTTTATTCTTAGTGGTTTCCAGGGTTTGTAGGTTTTTTTACATTTTTTGGGATTTTTGTGTATTTTTTAGGTTTTTTGTAGTTTTTTTAATGTATTAATGGATTTT
The DNA here is from genome assembly GCA_963277665.1 of Viscum album. Lineage (NCBI taxonomy): Eukaryota > Viridiplantae > Streptophyta > Magnoliopsida > Santalales > Viscaceae > Viscum > Viscum album. The sequence goes on along the minus strand of OY728157.1, from coordinate 229,629,029 downwards.
GAGGGGTTTTGGGATTATTAGGGTTTAAAGCATTTTTTGTATTTTTTGGGGTTTTTTGGAGTATTTAGTGTTCTTAGGTTTCTAAGTTTTTATTAGGGGTTTTCTAGTTTTTTAGGGTTTCTTATGTTTTAATTTATTTTTATGTATATTTTAGGATTTTTATGGGTTTTTAGGGTTTTTATGGGTTTTGAGGGTTTTAATGATTTTTATATATTTTATGTTTTTAGGGGTATTAATTTTTTATATTTTTTATGGATTTTGTATGGTTTTAGGCTTTTTTATACTTTTACATATTTTTTGGGTTTTTTAGGAATTTTATGGTTTTTAGGGATTTAAGGATTTTGAGGGTTTTAAATGTTTTTAAGGTCTTTTTAGGGTTTTATAGGTGTTTTTTGTTTTTTTTTTGGTTCTTAAGGGTTTTAAGTTTTTTTTAGTTTTTTATTTTTTTCTAAGGTTTTCTCTTTGTTTTTCCGGTGTCATTTGTTTTTAGGGATTTAATGGATTTTTTAGTATTTTTATGGTTTTTTAGGGGATTTTGTGATTTGTGAGTTTTGGGTATTTTTTTGACTTTTAGTGTTTTATAGTTTTTTGGATTTTAGAGGTTTTTTTGAGTTTTTTAGGGATTCTAATGGGTTTTAGAGTTTTTAACATTTTTTAGGGTTTAAAAGTAATTTTGGGTTTTTATTGGGTTTTTATGGGTATTTATTTTTTTTAAGCAATTAAGTGGGTTGTATAGTTTTAAGGGTGGTTTCCGGTTTTTTGGGTCTTTCTGGGTCTTTAGAATTTTTTATGTTTTTAATGATTTTTAATTTTTTTTCTAGGATTTCAAGTTTTTCTTATGGCTTTTAATGGTTTTTTGGATTTTTTAATTTTTTAGGTATTTTTATAAATTTTTTAATATTTTTAAGGTTTTTTAGGGTTTTATGGATTTTGAGGAGTTTATTGGTTTTTAGGGTCTTTTGGATTTTTAGATTTTTTATGGTTTTTAGGGGATATATGTGTTTTATGTTTTTTATGGATTTCTTTCTATTTTTTAATATATTTAGTATTTTCAATGTTTCGGGGATTTTGAGGAATTTTTTAGGACTTTTACAGTTTTTTTTTTGTTTTTAGGAGTTTTGAGGAGTTTTAGGGTTTTTTTGGTTTTTTTTTTGGTTTTTTTGGTTTTTTTCGTTTTTATGGTTTTTAGGGATTTTTGTGTTTTTTTTATAGTTTTATGGGTTTCTAAATATTTAATATTTTCAAGGGTTTTAATAGTTTTTAGAGTTTTTAGTGGTTTTTTGTTTTTAGTTTTTATGGTTTTTAGCCGGTTTTTTGGTTTTTTGGGTCTTTTATATTTTTTAGCGTTTTTTATGTTTTTAATAGTTTAATGTTTTTTATGTATTGATGGTTTTCTTATGGGTTTTTAGGGTTTTTAGGGTTTTTCTGTTTTTCAATATTTTAAGGGATTATTTAGATGTTTATCGTTTTTTAGATTTTTAGGGTTTTTAGGTCTTTTAGGGGTTTTTTGTCTTTTTGGTTTTTAGTGGTTTTAAGTGTTTTTTTTTTGTTTTTTATTTTTTCTTAGGTTTCATAAGGTTTGTCATATATTTAATTTTTTTTAGAGATTTATAGGCTTTTATATGGTTTTAGGTTGCTTATGGTTTTTGGAGATTTTAATGGTTTTAGGGTTTTAGGGGTTTTAAGTTTATTTAAGGTTTTTATGGGTTTTTTGTTTTGAGTTTCCCGGATGTTTTATGATTTTGTAGAGCTTTTTTTTATCTTTAGGGGTTTAATTTTTTTAGTTTTTTTAGCGGAACATAATTTCTTTTAGGGATTTTGATTATTTAGATTTTTAAGGGTTTAAATTATTTTAGGGTTTTTAAGGTTTTCACGGGGTTTTTTAGGGTTCTTGGAGTTTTTTACATTTTTTGTAATTTTACAGTTTTTTAAAAATTTTATAATATTTCAGGGTTTTTAGGTATTTTTAGGGTGTTTATGGTCATTTAGGGTTTTTTAGTGTTTTTTTTCATCTTTTAGATTTTTAGGGGTTTTAAGTGTTTTTATGTTTTATTGGTTTTATTTATGTTTTCAGGGTTTTTAGTGTTTTACATTTTTAGGTATTTTAAAGTATTTTTTATGGTTTTATGGGCTTTAAGATTTTTTATAGATTTTGAGGGGGTTTAGGGTCTTTTAGGGTTTTTTAGGTTTTTAGTATTTTTATGTTTTTTGGATTTTTTTAACATTTTTAGGGATTTAAATAGATTTTATAATTTTTTGTTGTTTTTTGGGATTTATGGTATTTTTTGGATTTAAAGGTTTTTAGGGTTTTTATTATTTTGAGGGGTTCTTAGAGTTTTTGGGTCTTTTAGGGTTTTATCATTTTTTTGTTTCTTGAGGTGTTTGAAGTATTTTTATGTTTTTAAAATTCCTTTTTGAATTTTCAGGTTTTCTAGTGTTTTTTACATATTTAGGTATTTTTAGGTGTTTATTAGAATTTTTATGTTTTTTAGGGTTTTGGTATTTTGATGGGTTTTCTGGTTTTTTGGGTTTTTCAGGGTTTTTAGAATTTTTAATGTTTTTTTAAAATTTAATTGTTTTTGGGTTTGAATGGTTTTTAGTGGTTTTTAAGTATTTTTTGGTTTTTTAAATTTTTAGTAACTTGTAGGTATTTTTTAGGATTTTTATATTTTTAAAATTTTGAGGGCTTTTTGGGATTTTTGGGTATTTTATGTTTTTCATGGTTTTGGGGAGATTTGGGGGGATTTTTTGAGTTTTTATGTGTTTTTATGGTATTTTCGACTTTTTAATGTTTTTAGGGGATTAAAGTGTTTTTAGAATTTTTAGTGGGTTTTTAGTATTTGTGGGATTTTAGTCATTTTTAAGGATTTATGGGTTTTTTTTGTTTTTTGGGGTTTTAGGGTATTTAGAATATTTTTAGGGTTTTTGAAGGTTTTAAGCATTTTTTAGTTTTTAGGGGTTTTAAGTGATTTCAGTTTTTTAAAGACCACTTAGAATTATTTATGGATTTTCAGGTTTTTTAAATTTTCAAATATTTTCAGAGAATTTTTAGGATTTTTATGGTTTTTAGGGTTTTAGGAATTTTTGGGGTTTTGGATTTTTTTGCGTTTTTTAGGTTCTTAATAGGTTTTATGTGTTTTTTGGTTTTTAAGATTTTTTAAGGGTTTTCTGTGAATTTTATGCTTTTAGATATTTTTAGAGACTTTTAAGGATTTTTTGTTTTTTGTTTTTTAATCATTTCTAGGTGTTTTAGGGTTGTTTAGGTTTTTATGGTGTTTTGGGTTTTAAGTTGTTGTTTTTGAATTTTTAGGGTTTTTACGGTTTTTTAGAGTTTTTCACTGTTTTTAGTTGTTTAAAAAGAATTTTGTGTTTTAGTGTTTTTTAATTCTTTTATGGGTTTATTGTTTTTAGGGTATTTAGGGGTTTTTAAGAATTTTAGAATTTTGTGGTTTTTAATTTTTTTTCATGTTTTTGAGCTTTCTTAAGGGTTTTTTAGGGTTTTTTAGGTTTTTAAATTTTTAGGTATTTTAGGAATTTCTAAGGATCTTTTTGTGATTTTAGGATTTTAGGAATTTTCAGAGTTTTTAGCATTTGTTAGGGTTTTTTCGGGTTTTAGGTGTTTTCTGAGTATTTTTGGGTATTAATGTTTTTTTAGATTTTTTTTTTACATTTTATAGGTTTAAAAAAATTAGTTTTTTGTGGTTTTTAGTATTTTTATTGGGTTTATGTTTTTTCATGTTTTATAGAATTTTTAAGGATTTTTTTGGGGTTTTTAACTATATTTAGGTTTTTAAGGATTTATTAGGGTTTTCATGATTTTTAGGGTTTCTTAAGTTTTTAGGGGGTTTATGGATTTTTTAGGATTTTTAAAGCAATTTAGGTTTTTTCAAATTTTTTATGGTTTTTAGGGTTTTTATTGTTTTTTGGGGGTTTTATCACTTTTTAAGTTTTTTAGGGTTTTAGTTGTTTTTACATTTTTAAAGGTTTTTAGGGGTTTTTTGTGTTCTTAAGGTTATTTTGGGTTTTTAGGAATTTTTATATATTTTTTTAGTATTTTTATTGTTATTTATTTTTTTAATGGAATTTTGATGGTTTTAGGGTGTTGAGGGTTTTTCGAGGTTTTATGGATTTTTTGGGAGTTTGGGGGTCTCTTGAGGTTTTAGATATTTTAAGGATTTATTGGGTTTTTCATGATTTAATGGGTATAAATGTTTTTTAAACTTTTTAGTGTTTTTTTCTTTCTATATGGTTTTAGGGTTTTTAAAGGTTTTTTAGGTTTTTTTTGGGTTTTTAGGTGTTTTAGGGGTTTTAGGGTTTTAGGGGCTTTTAGGTTTTTGGTCATTTTTTAATTTTTTAGGGGATTCAAGTTTTTTATGTTTTTAATATTTTATAAGTGTTTTTCAAGGTTTTTTAGATTTTTTAAATTTTTATTTTATTTTTAGGTAATTTTTTAAATTTATATGTTTTTCTAGGTTTTTTAGGGGTTTTTGGTTTTTTTATATTTTTTAGGTTTTTTATGGGTTTTAGGAGTTTTAATGTTTTGTGTTTTTATTAGGGTTTTCAAGGTTTTAAGGTTTTTTTATGTTTTTAGGGATTTTTTGGGCTTTTTTAGTATTTTTAAGGTTTTGTAGGGTCTTTTTTATTTCAGGGATTTTAAGTCTTTTTATATTTTTTTACATTTTGAGGTGATTAAAGGTTTTTTAGAATTATTAATGGGATTTTTGAGATTTTATAGGATTTTAGTGTTTTAAGGTTTTTAGGGGTTCTACGGTTTTTATGGGGTTTTTAAGGGTTTCAGTGTATTTTAGGAGTTTTTAGGAAATTTTAGAAATTTTTTAGGATTTTTATATTTTTTTAGGGTCTTATGCGTTTTAAGGGTATTTTTTTAGTTTTTAGTGTTTTTTTTTGGTTTTTAGCGTTTTTTAACATTTTTAGGGGATTAAACAGTTTTTAAATTTTTATTTGTTTTTAAGATTTTTGATTTGATTTTAGGGATTTTTTAGATTTTTGAGGATTGTATGGTTTTTATAGTTTTTAGTTTTTAAATGGATTTTAGGGTTTTTTCAATTTTTAAGTTTTTTTGGTTTTAACTTTTTTACGTTTTAATGTATTCTTAGGGTTTCTTAGTATTTTTATGGTTTTTTACATTTTTATGGATTTTTAAGGATTTTTTAGGATTTTTATGACTTTTGGGTTTGTAGTGATTTTTGAGGGTTTACGGGTTTTTAGGCTTTTAGGGTTTTTAGGGTTTTATGGTTTTATGATATTTCCAATTTTTAGGATTTTTCAGTTTTTTTGTTTTTAAGGTTGTTTAGATTGTTTTTAATGTTTTATGGGTTTAAAGGGTTTTAATATATTTTTGTGGTTTTAGGGTTTGGTTTTTAAGGTGTTTAGGGGTTTTTATAGTTTTTAGGGTTTTTAATAATTTTTTTGGTTATTTATCATTTTCATAGGTTTTTTAGGGGATTAATTGTTTTTATGTTTTAAGGTCTTATTCTTGGTTTTAAATGTATTATGTTTTTTTATATTTCTACATATGTTTTGGATTTGTAAATATTTTATATGTTTTTTAGTTTTCTAGGTACTTTGAGGGTTTTTTTAGGATTTTTGGTGTATTTTTGTTTTTTGGGGTAAATTTTTTTTTAGGTTATTAAAGTTTATTTAGGGGTTTCAGGGTTACAGTGTTCTTATATTTTTTGGGATTTTTATGATTTTTTTTGTATTTATATGTTTCATAGGGTTTTAAGGATTTTTTAGGGTGTTTAGGTTTTTTTGGGGTTTTTAGTGTTTCTTGGGTTTTTTGGGTGTATATGGTTTTTTAAAGTTTTTTAGGGTTTTAATGTTTTTTTATTTTTTAAGGTGTTTAAATGTATTTTAGAGTTTTTAGTGGGTTTTTAGAGTTTTTATGGGATTTTACGTTTTTCAAAGGTTTTAGGGGTTTTATGGTTTTTACTGTTTTTAAATGTTTTTATAGTATTTACCTTTTTCAGTTTTTTATGGGTTTTAAGTTTTTTGGGTTTTGTAAGGTTTTCATTGAGTTTTAGGGATTTTTAGGGTTTTATGTTTTTATTGGTTTTTATGGTTTTTTATGGTTTTTTGGGATTTTGAGGGTTTTATGTTTTTTATGGTTTTTTTGGTTTTTGGGGTTTTTTGAGTTAGTTGGGGATTTAAAAGTTATTTATAATTTTTAAATATTTTGAAGGGTTTAAAGGGTTTTTAGAGTTTTTAGTGGGTTTTATGAATCTTAAGGGTTTTACTATTTGTATTGCTTTTAGGGGTTTTAAAGGTTTTTAGCACCTTTTAGGATTTTTATGGATTTTAAGGTTTATTAGGTTCTTAAGGTTTTCTTATAGGTTTTCAGGTTTTTATGATTTATTATGTTTTTAATCATTTTTAGGGATTTTTTATTATATTTATGGGTTTCAGGGTTTTTATGGTTTTTGAGGGTTTTTATTGTTTATATGGGTTTTTAGGATTTTAGGTTTATTTTTGGTTTTAAAAGTTTTTTTAATTTTTTATACTTTTTAGGGGATTAAAGGGTTTTTAGAGTTTTCAGTGAGTTTTGTGGTTTTTATGGGCTTTTAGGTTTTTTATGGTTTTTAGGGGATTTGTGGCTAGTTGGTTTTTTTTGGGTAATTTATGTTTTTATAAATTTTTTTACGTTTTTATGTATTTGAGGTGTTTTTAGTTTTGTAAGGTTTTCTTGGGGATTTTTTGGGTTTTCTAAATTTCTAGGGATTTTTAGGTATTTTTAATATTTTTATAGTTTTTCAATTTTCTTTGAATTTTGAGGGGTTTAGGGTTTTTCTTTAGCTTTTAGGGTTTTTTATTATGTTTAGGTTTTTAGGGGTTTTTTCAACTTTTTAGGGTTTTTATGTTTTTTATAGTATTAATGTTTTAAGGTGTTCAAGGGGTTTTTTAGAGTTCTAGTGGTTTTTAGCATTTTATGGGTTTTTAGAGTTTTTTTAATGTTTTTAGGGTTTTATGGTTTTTCAGTATTTCTAGGTTTTTTTAGTTTCTTTTAGGGTTTTTAGTGTTTTAATCATTTTTTAGGTTTTTTATGGGTTTTAAGTGTTTTTAGGTCTTTAAGGATTTATTATCCATTTTCATGGTTTTTAGGTTTTTTAATTTTTTATATTTTTTTTAGTGTTTTTATGGATTTTTAGGGTTTTTTGGGATTTTGTGGTTTTTTAGGGTTTTTAGGGTGTTTAGGGGTTCCTTGATTTTTATGGGTTTTAAATGTTTTATGTTCTTATGTATTTCTTAGGGTTTTTGGGTTTTTAGAGTTTTTAAGTTATTAGGGATTCTTAGGGCCTTTTATGATTTTTATAATTTTTTAGTATTTTAATGGATTTTGATGGTTTTTAGTTTTTTTTAGGATTTTATGGTTCTTATGGATTTTATAAGGTTCTTATGGTCTTTAAAATTTTATATTTTTAGAGTTTTATGCATTTTTTTTAAGTATTTCTTAGGGGTTTTTACGGTTTTTGGGGTTTTTTTACATTTTTTAGGGATTTTTATGGATTTGTTTGTATTTTTATGTTTTTTAGAGTTTTTAGGGATTTTTATGGTTCTTAGTGTTTTTATGGTTTTGAGGTTTTTTAGGGTTTTTAGAGCTTTTTATGTTCTTTAGGTGTTTTGTGTGTTTTAAGTCTTTAAAGTTTTCTTTGAATTTTTCAGGGTTATTAAGGTTTTTACATTTTTTGTGATATTAGGTATTTTTTATGTATTTTAGGCTTATTTGGGATTTAGAGGTTATTTAGTATTTGTTTGTGCTTTTATGATTTTCTTAGGTTTTTACATTTTTTATCTTTTTAGTTTTTTATGGGTTTTTATATTTTCGTTTTTTACGCATTTAGGGGTTCAAAGGGGTTTTATAATTTTTAATGAATTTTTTGGATTTTGTTTTTGTTTTTATGAATGTTTATGGTTTTTTAAAGTTTGTAATGGTTTTATGGATTTTATTGTTTTTTCCATTTTCTTTGGTATTTATCGTGTTTTAGGAATTTTAAGGGTTTTTAGGGTTTTTAGTTTTTAATGTTTTCTTTGGGGTCTTCAGAGTTTTATGGTTTTTTACGTTTTTATGTATTTTCGGAATTTTTTTGATTTTTATCATTTTATAGATTTTGGAGATTTGGAGGGATTTAGGGTTTTTCAGGTTTTTATGATTTTTAAGGGTTTGGGGTGTTTTTTTTAGTATTTTTTGGTTTTTTAAATTTTTTAGGGTCTTTTAAAAGAATTAGGGGTTTGAAGGATTTTAGTGTTTTTAATGGTTTTAGTTTTTTATAGAGTTTTAGGTTTGTTTTTATGGTTTTTAGTTTTTTTATCATTTTTATATTTTTAGGGGTTTTTTGTGTTTTTTTTTGTTTTCAGTGTTATTTATGTATTTTTTGGGTTTTAAATGGTTTTGGGTTTTTAATGTTTTATTAGGGTTTATCAAGGTTTTTAGGGTTTTTTGTGTTTTTAGATATTTTTAGGGATTTTTAATGCTTTTTATGGTTTTAGGGCTTTAGGGATTTTGGGGGGGTTTAGGGTCTTTAGGGTTTTTCAGGTTTTTATGGTTTTTTTATTTCTAGGGTTTTTTACATTTTTAGGGTTTCCAGTTTTTATATTTTTTAATGTTTTAGAGTTTTAAAGGGTTTTTAGTTGTTTATTGTTTAATTTTTTTCTGTTTTTTTTTTTGTTTTTAAGGTATTTAGGATTTTTATGGTTTTTTATGGTTTTTAGGGTTTTTAGGGTTTTATGGATTTTAGTGTTTTTAGCATTTTTATGTTTTTTAGGAGTTGTAATATTTTTTAGGTTTTAAATATTTTCTTATGGGTTTTTTGGGTTTTTGGGTTTTAATTTTTTTAGGTATTATTTGTTATTTTTATGGTTTTAATAGTTTTTTAGGGTTTTTAGGGATTTTGATCAATTTTTGGGTTTTTATGGTTTTTAGGGGTTTTATGTTATTTGAGTGTTTTTTGGATTTTTTTGAGTTTTTAGGTTTTTTAAGTGTTTTTATAGTTTTTTTAACAACTTTTGGGATTTAAAGGGATTTTAGAGTTTTTAGTGGTTTTATACGGATTTTATGGGTTTAAATTTTTTTAACATTTTTTGGGGTTTTAAGGTTTTTATGGGTTTTTATGGTCCATTTAGAGTTTTCTTAGGGAGTTTATCTTTTTTAGGTTTTTTGTGGTTTTTAGTATTGTTAGGTTTTTAATGTTTTCTTCGGTTTCTAGGGTTTTTAATTTTTTTTACGTTTATTGGGATTTTTAGGGATTTAGATAATTTTTATGGTTTTTTAGAGTTTTATGTATTTTGAGGGGTTTTAAGGTTTTTTTGTTGTTTTATAGTTTTTATTATTTTTTAGGGGATTAAAGTATTTTTTCGGTTTTAATGTTTTTGTTATGGTTTTTTAGGGTTTTTAGGGAATTTTACATTTTTTGGGATTTTTAGTGATTTTAGGGAATTTTTGGATATTTAGAAATTTTTATGGTGTTTAGTGTTTTTAGGGTTCTAGGGATTTTATTTTTTTTAGGTTTTTTGGGCTATTTTAATTTTTTAGGGTTTCTAAGAGTTTTTTTGTGTTTTTTGAAAAAATTAAGTTGTTTAATATGATTTTAGATGTTTTAGCGGTTTTTAAGGGTTTTCTTGGTTTTTTAGGGTATTTTTAAAGTTTGTAAAAAAATTTGGTTTTTTCCTTTTAAAGTATTTTTAGAATTTTAATGGGTTTTTAGTGATTTTAGAGATTTATGGGGTTTATGGTTAACGTTTTTCTGGTTTCCTGGATTTTGTGGTTTTTTTAGTTTTTTAGGGTTTTATGGTTTTTTAGAGTTCTTTTACATTTTTATGGGTTTAAAGGGGTTTTAGTTTTTTTGTGGGTATTAGAATTTTATGGTTTTGAAGGTTTTGGGGGATTTTATTCTTTTTATGGTTTTTAGGGTTTTTTAGGGTTTCTTTATTTTTTAGTTTTTTAGGTGTTTTAAGTGTTTTTAGGTTTTTTATGTTTTCTTAGGTTTTTTCAGTGTTTTTAGGGGTTTTTATGTTTTTAAGTATTTTTAGGGATTTTTGGGATTTTGATGGATTTCAGGGTTATTATGGATATCGTGGGTTTTTTATTTTTTGAGGGTTTTTAAGATTTGTTTATTTTGGGGATTTTTTGGGGATTTTTTTGGTTTTTTAGTTTTTTTGTTTTTAGGGATTCTATGCACTTTTAGAGTTTTTAACATTTTTAGGGGTTTGAAGGGGTTTCAGATTTTTATAGTGTTTTTAGGGATTTTATTGGTTTTTATTGGATTTTATTGGTTTTTAGGGTTTTTATGCCTTTAGAGATTTTATGGGTTTTACTGGGTTTAGGGGTGTTTTGGTTGTTTTTGGGTTTTTAGTGTTTCTTTGTTATTTTTGGGTTTTATGTGTTTTTATGTTTTTAATGGTTTCTTAGGGTTTTGCATGGTTTTTAGGGGTTTTACGTTTTTAGGTATTTTTGGGATTTTTAGTGTTTCTATGATTTCTTAGGGTTTTTAGGGATTTTGTAGTTTTTAGGGTTTTTTAGAGGTCTTATGGTTTTTATGTTTTTTTGGATTTTTAGGGGTTTTTTAGTTTTTTTATGGTTTTTAAATTATCTTAGAGTTTTTTCAAAATTTTGGGGGTTTAGAGGTATTTTAAAATTTTGAATATTTTTTATGGGTATTATGGGGTTTTAAGGGTTTTTAGGTTTTTTATATTTTTTATGGTTTTTTATGGATTTTGAGGGTTTTTGCAGTTTTTTAGGGTTTTTAGGTTTTTTTGGGTTTTAAAGTTTGTTAGAGTTTTTTAACATTTTTATAGGTTTAAAGGGATTTTAGAGTTTTTAGTTGTTTTATGTATTTTCAGGGTTTATGGGTTTTTATGATTTTTAAGGGATTTATTGTTTTAGGGGTTTTAAGGTTTTTATATCTTTTTAGGGTTTGTAAGGGTTTTTATCTTTTTTATGGTTTTTTAAGAATTTTAATTTTTTTCAGTTTTTTAATTTTTTCTGAGGGTCTTTCAGTGTTTTAAGGTTTTTTAGTTTTTTATTATTTTTAGGTATTTTTTAGTATTTTACGGTTTTTTGGGTTTTTAGGGTTTTTGATGGTCTTTATGGTTATTTAGGGTTTTAGGGTTTTTAGTGTTTTAGGATTTTTATAATTTTTTTAGGTTTCTTAGGGGTTTTACATGTTCTTAGATTTTTAAGAACTTCTTAGGTTTTTTTGGGTTTTTTTATATTTAGGGGTTTTATGTTTTTAGGCATTTTTAGGCCTTTTTTAGTATTTTTATCATTTTTAGGGATTTTAATGATTTTGGGGTTTATAAAAGTTTCTAGGTTTTTTTGGGTTATTCAGGGTTTTTTGGGTTTTAATGTGGGTTTTGTGCTTTTTATGGTTTAAAATTGTTTTAGAGTTTTTTAACATTTTTTGGGTTTAAATTCTTTTATGGTTTTTAAGTTGTTTTTAGGGGTTTTTTAGGGTTTTATGGTTTTTTATGGATTATAGGGTTTATTATTTTTAGGGGATTTTAGGGTTTTTTGTCATTTTAGGTTCTTTTTAGGGTTTTTATGATTTTTTATCAATTTTTAGGTTTTTAGGGGTTTCATGTGTTTTCAGTTTTTTAAGGTTTTATTTGGGTTTTAAAGGGTTTTTAAGGTTTTAAAGGGTTTTAGGTATTATTTAAACATTTTTAGGTTTAAGGGTTTATGTGGATTGTGGGGGGTTTTAGGGATATTAGTCTTTGGGGGTTTTAGGGATTTTTATGGGTTTTAGGGTTGTTTTAATTTCTTAGGGTTTTAGTGGTTTTAAGTTTTTTTTGATTTATAAGGTTTTTTTGGGATTTTCAAGTTTTTTAGGCATTTTACTGTTCTTCTAATTTTTAGGGCTTTGTTCAGAATTTTATGTTTTTTGGGGTTTTTTAGGTTTTTATAGTATTTCAAGGTTTTAGAAGTTCTTTTGAGTTTTGTATGATTTCTATGGGTTTTTAGAGTTTTTTTTACATTTTTAGGGGTTTAAGAGATTTTAGAGTTTTTAATTTTTTAGTGTTTCGTATGGGTTTTAGGGTTTTTTATGGTTTTTTGGGTTTTTTTGGTTTTTTGGGGTTGTATGGTTTTTAAGGGTTTATAATGTTTTTTAGAATTTTTAAGGGTTTTATGTCTTTTTAGGTTTTTAAGGTTTTGATAAGGTTTTCAAGGTTTTTAGAGTATTCTACTTTATAAGTTTATATATTTTTTTATAATTATTAAGGTTTTACGGTTTCTAGGGATTTTGAGGGGTTTTAGGGTATTTATGGGTTTTTGGGTTTTTTTAGTTTATTAGTGTTTTATGATTTTTAGTATTTTTGGGTGTTTTTAGGAGTTTGAAGGGTTTTTATAGTTTTTTGTGGTTTGTTGGAATTTATAGGTTTTTAGGGATTTTTAGGTTTTTTGTTTTTATGGTTTTTAGCGATTTTTATGGTTTCATTGTCTTTTAGGGTTTTTGGGATTTTAATTTTTTTTTTGAATTTTTAGGTGTTGTAAGTGTTTTTTGGGTTTTAAAGTTTTCTTAGGGGTTTTCAAGGTTTATAGGGTTTTTTTTCCTTTTTAGGTATTTTTAGGGATTTTTAGGATTTGTTTGGTTTTTATGATTTTTACAAATATTGAGGGTATTTATGGGTTTTTAGCTATTATATGGGTTTTGTGTGTTTTTAGGGTTTTAGAGGTTTAAAGTGTTTTTAGGTATTTAAGGTTTTCTTAGGATTTCTCAGTGTCCTTAGTTTTTTTTATGTTTTTAGAAATTTTTAGGGTTTTTAGGACTTTTATTGTCTTTTAGGGTTTTTATGGATTTTGAGGGTCCTTTTGTTTTTTTTTCGGAATTTTTAGGTTTTTTAGTGTTTTATGGGTTTTTCTGTTTTTAGGGTTTTTTAGAATTTTTAGGGGTTTTAAGGTTTTTTTAAGGTTTTTTAGACTTTTTTAATGTTTTTAGGGATTTAAATAGTTTTTATAGTTTTTAGTGGGATTTAGGGTTTTTATGGGTTTTTAGTGCCTTTTAATGTTTTTAGGGGTTTCTATGGTTTTTAGGGATTTTAGGATTTTTGATGTTTTAGGTATTTTATAATTTTTATGTTTTATTATAGTTTTCAGTGTTTTTAGGTTTCAAAGTTTTCTTTGGGGTTTTTAAGTTTTTTTTTGGTTTTTTATGTTTCTATGGATTTTGGGGGGTTTTTAGAATATCTATGGGTTTATCGGGTTTTTAGGGCAAAGTAGATGCAGGAACCAGGCTATTCCTGGCCCCCCCAAAATTTATTAAGAAAAAGAGGACACTGCAGACTGGGGAGGGGCAGGGTAAAACAACCCATACCCAAAAAACAAACCCCAAAAGGAAAACAAAGAAAGAAAAAGACCCAAAAGACCAAACACAACAAGCAGCTTCATCACCTCTCATCCAACTCCAACATTCTCCCATCCAAACAACAACCAACATCTCTCAGCACCATTTTCATCAGCCAACGCCTCCTTACCAATCACAACCACCACCAGCATCACAAAACCACCAACACCGTAGTTATAAATCCCACCTTCACTATCGCACAACGAAGCAGCAAGCATCACAAAATGCCAGCACCCTTCATCACATCCCATTCAAGAATCATCCATCACCCAATACACCAGCAACATCGAACCATCATACAGCTCCACCACACTAGAAAGATGCATCTTCATCATAACAGAACCACCGGTAAATAGGGTTTAAGACGATTTTATACTTTTGGTGGTTTTTAGGGGTTTTATGGGTTTTATGGGTTTTAGGTTTTTTATAGTTTTTTGTGGTTTCTATGGTTTTTAGATGTTTTTATTTGTATGGTTTGAAGTTTTTTTATATTTTTTTTGGTTTTTTAGAGTTTCTAGGTCTTTTTAGTTTTTTCATCTCCTTTTAGGTTTTTTAGGGGTCTAAACATTTTTTAGGTTTTCACGTGTTTAGGGGTTTTTTATGTTTTTAGATATTTTAAGGTCCTTTTAGGAATCTTATGGTTTTTTAGGGTTTTAATGGATTTTGAGGGTTTTAGTTTTTTTTAGGGGTATGGGGGTTTGTGGTTTTTTTGTGTTTTTAGGTTGTTTTTTGCATTTTTAGGATTTTAAGGATTTTTAGAATTTTTTTATCAATTTTAGGGGAATAAATGTTTTTTAGGTTTTTCAGTGGTTTCTAGGGTTTTATGGGTTTTTAATGTTTAATAAGGTTTTTAGCGATTTTATGGTTTTTATAATTTTTAGGGTTTGTATAATTTTTTAGGGTTTAAGGATTTTTTTGGCATTTCAGGGGTTTAAAGTGTTTTCATGCTTTTAATTTTTTTAGAGGTTTTCTATATTTTTAGGGTTTTTTAAGTTTTTAGGTATTTTTAGGAATTTTTTAGGATTTTTATAATTTTTTAGGGTTTAGTGAGATATCAAGGGATTTTAGGTTTTTTGGTTTTTAAGTTTTTTTTGGGTCTTTATGGGATTTTTTTATGTTTTTTAAGGTTTCTATAGTTTTTTAATGTTTTAGGGGGTTTAAAGGGTTTTTAGGGTTTTTAGGGATTTTCAATGTTTTATGGGTTTTAGGTTTTTAATGGTTTTTATGGAGATTTATGGTTTCCATGGGCTTTGAGGGACTTTTTAGGGATTTTCTAGGGTTTTTAGCATTTTTTTGTTTTCTAAGGGTTTTGGGTTTTTTATGGTTTTTAATATATTTTTGGGGATTTTTAGGAACAATTAAAAAAATATTTTACATCATAATTTGAACATTAGTTATAAATTAACCAACTTTAAAAATATGGAAAACTCGTTTTCACGAGAGCTTTACAGAAACTAATGTGAAAAAAATCATGTTTCACGTCAGTTCTTCTGAAACCAACATTCCAAATTCATGTTCCACGTCAGTTTTAGAAGAACTGATGTAAAAAATGAATTTTCCATGTTGTTTTTTATGAAACTGATGTAAAAATTTATACAAAAAAATTCTTCTTCACTTCAGTTTTAAAAAAATTGACGTTAAAGTTAAAATTTCACATCGTGCCAATAAGGCGTTTAATTTTTTGACAACACAGCATTGAATTTTTCAATTTCCACCTAAAAATTAGTACACTATGGTTTTCTTTTTAGGGTAATTTATATGTTTTCACAATCCATGTGTATACTGTTAATAATCAAATCTTTCAACCATCATTATTGTTCATTCGATTCAAATCTTCAAATATTTATCATCGTTCAACCAATTCTTCTTTCGATGAACTTATTATGGTATGTAAAATTATATTGCTGTGATTTAATGTGTTTATGATTATTTATCTCAATTAATATCCATTTAATTCTACCTTTTTTTATGAATAATCCTTCTTCAGATCACATTAAAAAGAAAATGATTTCTTTGGAGTCTAAAATGCCTTCTAAGCTGCAGCAACATATTTTGCCTCATGAGATCTTCTGTTTGAAGAAACTTATATCGACAAAGTGTAAGGAAAAATTTAAAGTTATGTCAAAGATTTTTGTTTCTTTGTCTAAAATCCATTTGGTTTCTATGACATTTTTTCCATTCAATAACCATGTATTTCCATCTCATGGAGTAATCGAATTAAAAAATATATAATTTTTTATGTCTGTTGTAAAATAACTGATGTAAAAAAGTGATGTAAAACACCCTTTTCAATGTAAATTATTATATAAGTGATGTAAAAGACCATTTTTTAAGTCAGTTATAAAATAACCTATGAAAAAACATTTGGAATGTGTCTCATTAAGTCGGTCATTTTATAACTGATGTAAAAAACTTTGAAATAATATTTTTTACGTTGGTTATATTAACCGATGTTAAAAAATATCATTTTTTATGTCGCTTATAACAAAGTCACTTTTAAAACCAAAATGAAAAACCTAAAAAATCGACGTAAAATATGTTTTTGTACTAGTGAGTTATTTTTTTTATTTCTAGGGATTTTTATGGTTTTTATGGTTTTTAGGGATTTGAAGGGTTTTAGGGTTTTATTTAGGTTTTTATAGTTTTTATTTGTATTTTTGGGGTTTTTAGGGTTTATTTTGAGTGTTTTAGGGAAAAGAAGATGCGAAGGTCAGGATATTAATGACCCCTCTAAATTTATTAGAAAAAAACATGCTGCAGAAAAGGGAGGAGAGGGGACAAATGACCCACACTCAAAAAAACCCCGGACACCCCCACAAAACCCAAAAGTCCCAAGAAAAAACCATAAGATAGAACAAAAAAGAAAACATAGAAAAACAGAAGCATATCGAGGAGCATCTCTCAGCCAAACAGTAGCCAGCATCTCACAACACCATTTACATCAACTATTTCCACCTTTCCAATCATATCCACTGCCAACATCACATAACCACAAGCATCAAAGTCATAAGTCCCTCATTTACCACCTAACAGTGAAGCAGAAAACAACTCCAAACACTATCATATCCACAGCACCCAAAATCAAGACAATATCCAACACCACAAAATTGTACCAAGATCAAACATACACACCGACTCACACCCAATCAAGCTACAACGCTAAAAACACCAGCTCCTGCATCAGCCAGCACCACCACACCATGGAGGTCTGTCTCCATCAGTAAAGAGCCACCAGTAGCAGAAACAATAACATCATCTTCCTCACATCCCAGCCAAGAAACGTCCAACATTACAATATGTGGCACCCAAACAGCACAACCAAGGGAAAAGAATCACCAACATCCAAGACAATAGCCAATATGTAGCCCAAACAGCCCTTCCAGCAACACCGCAAAGCATAACCAGCATGCAGACCCTCATAATAGAACCAAAAAACCACACCAGTAGTGGCTCAAAGCCAAACCATCCACCACCACATTAAATACATAAAATAAACCAAAAAGAGATAACCACAAACCATTCAGTTCCCAAAGCAAACCATAGCATCCAGCGCCCCAAATTCAAGAACTATCACCATAAGTTTTTCTCATCCAATCTATCCACAACCAAAATGTAGAGAAATGTGTAATGCACCAAATTTATTCCAGAAAAACCAAAAAATAAATCATTGACCACAAGGTGGACCAGATCGCAGTAAGACCAAAGAAAACCTACGATAGTGGGAGGCGACCGCAAACCCAAAGAATCAACTCGAGCAAAAATCCATACCATAGAGCATACTAGCATTGTAGATGCCACCGGAGATCCAGAATAATAGGACCATACTGATACGACCAGATCCACATTTGGAGAAGCCATAACATGGCCACACACCTAGAAGTCCTGCTCAACCATCCATGGAAACAAGATCTCAGAGACGTCCCACCCTACCGCCACCGCAACCAAAGAAGATTCACTCCACACACAGGCACCATCTGTAAGCAGGAAGACTCCCGGGGAGAACAAGACCAACTTCCAAATCCTCCAAGGTACGACCCTATTTGACACCACCTTAACCCAAATGGACACCTCTGAGACCGCACGAACCCCGAAACTATGACGCAATGCTCGAACACTGCCGCACACCACTGATTCCATCAAGAGACAACCGATCTAGGGGTCCATGCTACGAAGAAGCCGACCTGGAAAAGACAGAAAGTCTCACCGCCTCTTGCAGAGCATGAGGCCACTGGAAAGAACATGCCGCCTTGGATATGAAGAAAGCTGCTGAAGCACACCACCGCCAAAGACGCCCCCACCACCAAGGCTGCCGCCTTAGGGTTTTATGTTTGTTTTTGTTTTAGGGGTTTTTTTATTTTTAGGTGTTTTTAAAGTTTTTAAGAGTTTTTTATCATTTTAGATGATTAAATGGTTTTTATCGTTTTTAGTGATTTTTACCATTTTTAGGATTTTAGTGGTTTTAGGTTTTTTTGGGTTTTATGGTTTTCTTAGGGGTTTTTAATGTTTTAAAAGTTTTTTATGTTTTTACGGATTTTAGGGTTTTCTCTGATTTTTATGCTTTTATAGGATTTTGAGTGATTTTCTGGGTGATAATGGTTTTTTAGAGTTTTTTGGGTTTTCTGGATTTTTTTGTATTTTTAGTGGTTTTTAGGTGTTTTCTAAGTTTTAAAAAAAATTAATATTTTTAGGGTTTTAGTGTTTTTAGGTTTTTAAGGTTTTCTTATTTTTCTCAATGTTTTTAATATTTTTTGCATTATTAGTGTTTTTTATGTTTTTAGGGTTTTTTTTGATTTTTTGGTTTCTTAATGTTTTTATGGATTTTGAGGGTTTTTACATTTTTTAGGGTTGTTAGATTTATTTTTGTTTTTTAGGGGATTATTTTTTTTTAACTGTTTAAGTTTTTCCAATGATTTTTCAGGGTCTTAAGAGTTTTTTTGGTTATTAGGGATTTTTAGGACTTTTTATGATTTTTATGGGTCTTTACTGATTTTTTGGATTTTTAAATTTTTATGGTTTTTATGTTTTTATGGGTTTTATGGTTTTTTTAGGTTTTAAGGTTTTTTTGAGTTTTTAAGGATCTTATTTTTTATAGTTTGTTTAAATTTTTTAAGGATATAAAGAGTTTTTAGAGTTTTTAGTGATTTTATAGAGTTTTTATAGTTTTATTGGGAGTTTTCAGGTTTTTAGGGGTTTATGGTTTTTATTGATTAATGTTTGTTTTGATTTTTTAGTGTTTTAATCATTTTTAGGTTTTTAGGGGTTTAGGTGTTTTTGGGACTTTAAGGTTTTCTTAAGTTTTTTATTGTTTTTATGTATTTTTATGTTTTTATGGATTTTTCAGGATATTTTTGGTTTTTTATGGTTTTTTAGGATTTTAATGGATTTTGAGGGTTTTTAAGATTTTTTAGGGTCTTTAAGGTATTATGGTTGTTATGGTTTTTTATGTTTTTAGGGTTTTTTGAGTTTTTATGGAAAAGAAGGCGCGGGGCCAAGCAGAAGGCGCGGGGCCAAGCAGAAGGCTTGGTCCCTCAAGTGTATAAATGAAAAATAAAGTGCAAGGCATTACAAGGGGGACTTATGCAACCGGGTATGGGTAGCACCCTTCATGTCCGAATCCAAAATTGACGCACAGAAAGAGGGAGCAACAAAAGACCACCATGAGAAGTGTTCTTTAATAACCTTCTTAGAAAGCACATCAGCTACCATATTGACTTCCCTGTATGCATGGGTGATCTTATGAACCAGATTTTTGGCTAAACTAATGCAATCAATCCATTGGGGTAGAAGCCACCAGGGAACCTTCCTTGAATTTTGATGAATCGCCTCAACCGCAAGCATGGAGTCAGACTCAATCCAGAGTTGCTTTCAACCAAATTGGTTTGCAAACCATACCGCCTTGATGATAGCCCAAAGATCTGCTTCATAAGCACAACTAATTCCGATGAAGTGGTAAAAAGTGCCCTTGACAAAACCTCTATAAGTACGAAAGACGCCACTACAGCCTGAAGGCCCTGGAGAGCCTACTACCGCACCATCAACATTGAATTTGATCCAAGATGGGATAGGTGGAATCCATCGGATTGACTTCACCACCAAAGGTTTTTTGCACCTACCAGAGACACCAAGGGTGTAGAGAGTGATGAGGTCAATAAAACAATTGTTCATCACACCTGTTTGAATGCCCCCGGCCATCCGCACAGCAGAATGTATGGTAAGAATACCCTCATGAAGAGAGATTGACTTATTCCGGAACATAGCAGAGTTTTTGGCAGCCCATAGAAAAGCCACAATGGCTGCCGAAGCAGCAAGGAGAAGACTGTAGATTTGATCACTATATCTTGATTCCGTGATGAGAGACATCATCTGATCAAAGGTTCTATCCAGGGGCAATTTAATACCAAATAAATCCTACAGATACTTCCACAGACCATAAGCAAGCTTGCATTCAAAAAAATGATGCTGCACATTTTCAGCATCCTGCATGCATATACAGCAGGCCGAAGCAAGAAGCCAACCAACTTTTTGAAGTTTGCCATGCATGGGAAGCCGATTCCTCCAGATCCCCCAGAGGATCAGAAAATGTCTAGGAGGAATAAAATGGAATTTTTATCTCATGAGCCATGAGGGGGGATCTATCCCTTGCCGGCATTTTCGATTGTAAAAGTACTTTGCAGTAAGCAGGCCAATCAAGTTTGGTTTCGAGATAATTGTATCATAATACATGTAACTGTAGAATTGAATCTATGAAATGATATGGGAAGGTAAGATCCCAGCCAGCTTCGGCAGTCTGGTGTTGAGTTCATTAATGGACATATGTTGCAAGCCATGCGGAACCTGCATAGATTCATGTAGTGGACTCTTGAGCCAAGGGGTGAGCCAACAATTCATGTTAGATTGCCTCGAGACAGCCCAAGTAGATTGAGAGATGATGTCCTTATACGAGTATTTAACTGTTGTCCAGACAGAGGAGAGCATGTACCCAGTATAACCATTGCACAGTTTCCCAGTAAAGCATTCTTTAAGAAAGCCCAAATAACCCACTCTCTGTGTGAAAAGATTCCAAGTGAATTTGGCCAACAAGGCATCCTTGAAGATCCCGATATCCTTAATGCCTAGCCCAACCATTTCAAGTGGTTTGATGCACTCCTTCCAGGCAACAGTGATCAATTTCCTTTCATTAATACAGCTTGTCCATGAAAAGTTCCGGATCTTGGATTGAAGGGATTTAATTAGGCTAACTGGCCACTTATAGATGTAGAAGGTATGAGCAAACATTAAGGTGACAACAGAATTGATAAGACATCTTCTGCCTTCTTGTGAGAGGTTCTTTCCCTTCCATTTGGAAAGCTGCTGAGTGATATTAACAGAGATACTTTCAAGATGACAACGTTTAACCTTCCCCCAAAATAAGGGAACCCCAAAATAGTTGAAAGGCAATGATCCTTTTTTGACACAAAGGCATCTAACAATATTGTTATGTCTCGTAGTAGATCTCCCTTTCCCAAACACAATAGATGATTTATTCTAACTAATGGCCTGTCCAGCAACATCCTCATAATGGGCGATGATTTTCTGGATAGAAGATATGGCCCGCATATTAGCCTGCACAAAGAGGAGGATATCATCAGCATAAATTAGATGTGAAGTCACGAATAAATCTCTACCGTCTTTAATAAGGTTGTAGTTACCAGACAACATAGCATTAGTAACAAGGTGGCTAAGGTAGTCCTCAGCAAGTGAAAAGAGAATTACAGAAAGAGGATCCCCCTATCTGACCCCCCGAGAACACTGAAAAAATCCTTTTGGAGCTCCATTAATCAGAATAGAAATTATGTCACTATTTAAGATGGTGGAAATCATGCAAAAAAATTTGTCTGAGAAACCATACATGCCAAGAATCTTGAATAGGAAATCCCACTTAATAGTATCAAAGGCTTTGGATATATCCAACATTAAGGCAAAGGACCCAAACTTCGATGCCCTCCTCATGGAATTAACTCCTTCAGAGGCCGTGTATAATCAGTTCTAAATACTTTGTCCAGGAACAAAACCAAATTGATTAGGTGTAATCAAGTTGCCAACAATCTTCCCTAACCGCATAACAATGATTTTGCTAATAATCTTGGGTATAGTGTTCCCAATGGAAATTGGCCGAAAATCACCAATCTCAATTGCAGCTTCCTTTTTAGGAAGCAGGGAAAGAAAATTGGAGTTGACTCCATGAGGGATTAACCCCAAGAGAATGAATTCCCTGACAGCTTTAGTGATTTCTGCATGAAATATGTCCCAATAAAAGGTGAAGAATTTGTTTGTGAAACCATCTAGGCCGGGAGCACTATCTGAATTGAGGGGAAAAAGGGAATATCTGACTTCATCCTCAAGAGGTGGAGATGTCAGGTCATTATTCTGTGAATAATTAACACATTTCTCAATGCATTCAGCAAGCGGGGAAGTAGAGGGAATGCCATCATCATTATAAATCACTTTTAAGTGATCAACAACAGCATCAGAGTGCTCTTTCTAATCGATAATGGTATGACCATTGATATGGATCTGATTTGGTCCTTTATGAAATCTTTTCTCCCTTTGAAAGCGATAAAAAAACTTTGAATTTATATCACCATATTTAAGCCATCGGGAATTGAATTGATGTTTTTCCAGACTCTCCTTGAGTGCCAGGAGATCATTAAGCCTTTTATTAAACACGATCTCTTCACTGGTAGGAAAGTTCCCTTGTTGATTATTCTCCTAGAAAGACTTCAGCTGATATTCTGCATCACTAATGTCATCATCAATCCTCGAGAAGGAGTTCCTGCTCCAGACTTTTAGGAGGATTTTGATCTTGCGAAGCTTGGAGGCAACCACAAAGTGAGGACTCCCATGAAAATCAATGTTCCATCCATCAAGAAGGACTTCCCTACAACCTGGAATTAAGAGCCAGGCATTATTTAATTTGAAAGGTAGAGGAGTGGTCCTCCTTCTTTCCTCCCAAATATTGACAACAAGAGGGTTATGATAAGAATTGAATTTCATAAGATAAAATCCTAAGATAACAGCTGGGGAGCTGTTGTCATTTATTTGCATAAATCACCTATCAATCTTACTAGCATGCCTACCATTGAATGTAAAGCTTCCCCAAGTAAATTTGGAACCTGCAATAGGAACTTCAGTGAGGTTTCATTGATCCACACAACATTGAAAATCATTTGCAGTAGCACGGGAGAAGTGTGGTCCAATATTTTCATCTCGACAAAGGATAGCATTAAAGTCACCGGTTATGACCCAGTTGTGCTCCATATACTCACTTAGAACATATAAACCATTCCAAAGTTCTCTTCTTCTGGTGTAGGAGAAAGAGGAATAGACAAAAGAGAAGGTAAAAGAGATATCATGCAGCTGGGTGCGGACTGAGATTAGCAGATTGCTAATCTCAAAAGAAGAGATTTGCAGAACATTGTGTCAGAAGACCCATAATGTTTCAAGAGAATCCACACCTCTGTTGTGAGCAATAAAGGAGTATCCAAGGGAACACCAGTTGAAACCCTTCCAGTTTTCAAAACTAATGATAGGTTCAGCAATGGCCACAAGAGAAGGCTTGTGGGAGATGAGAAAGTGTCGAAGGGCTGCAATAGTGGGAGAGTTCCCCAGCCCCTGACAATTCCAGAACAAAATCTTCATTGATTAGATATATTTTTGCCTATCAGGGGAGGAAATCCCTGTGTATCCTTAGAGGATATCTCTTTTCCCTTCCCACACTGCTTGGGGGGTCTTCCAGGGGGCTTCTTGGTGACTTGATCAGTTTTAGGCACCTGAGGAGAGGGCACCTCAGAGATTGTGTCGGTATCATGGCTCTCATCAGCTTGATCAGCCCAGAACTTCCCAGAAAGGGGGGAGAAGGTTTTGTAAGCGCAAATCCCCTCATTGTGGGAAATCACAATGGTTTTGGTCTTTACAGCCTTCCCTGCAGGAACAAGAATGAACTCACCAGGCACCTTGTCAGCAGAGGAATCAGGGGCATTAATGTGGGTGGATGAAGGTCGCTTAAGGGCAGGTGAAGGGACGAGATCTGATGACTCCGGGGAGGAACCAAGTGGATTGATCTCTGGAAAGACCCCAGAAGGAGCACAAATAGGGGCATCCACCTTAGTCTTCTCAACAGGGAAAACATGTCCAGCCTGCACCTCAATGGTGTCCACAAAGGCAAGTGCAGCTGTATCATGCATCTTTCCAGCAACTGAAAGATTAGGCATGTTCATTTCTGCAGCCTGTACTTCAATGGTATGATCAGGTGTAGTTGTATCATGCATCTTGCCAGCAATTTCATGACTAGGTGAATCAGGAGAAAAAGAGGGTATCACAGGGGCCAGGGAGGCGAGCTCAGATGCTGCAAGGGGGGAGCTGACAGGTTCACAGTCCCCTAGGGGAACCAGAACAGATGCAGTGTCCTTGGGCTGCTCAAGAGATATTGTCTTCTTTACACTATCAGGTGCTAATCAACTAGACTCAGGGGGATTTAGTTGCTCAGCAGGAGCTGAACCATTCTGCTCAGGGAGGGATGGATCCCCTACAGTGGTCATGAGTTGCTCAACAGAGACAACTTGTTCAGCATTGTCAGGAGCCAAGACACTAGCCTCATTAACTAGTTCCAACATAGCTGGAGCACCAGTTCGGATGATTTCATTGCCTTGCATTGAGAGAGATGCATATTTATGGGTCACTTATTTCTTTTTGGAAACTTGACACGAACTCTCTCCATGTCCTTTTGCTTTGAAAATGCTATAGGTCTTCATCCTCCTACATTCATTGATGGAGTGCCCAAGGAATAAGCAGTTGCTATAAAACTTGGGTCTCCTTTCATATTGAATTTCCAGCATGAGACTGTCATCCAATGTGTTTAACAACACTTCTTCAACCAGAGTATTGGCCATGTCCACTTTAACAAGTACTCGAGAATAATGCCCAAATCTTGGGTTATCTGTTTCCCTGTCAATTCGGATAGGAAAACCTACAGAGGAAGTGATGTCCCACAGAATCCGAGGATTACAATAGAACCAATTCAAGTTGCAGATGCGGATCCAAACTTGAGTAAAGGTATTATTTACACTTGTTGGATCGAAATTGTTATCCCAGTCTTGAATCCGTAGTAGACCAGGCTTGAGGGAGAGTGAACCGAAGCTCCATGCACGTCACTTGTGTTCATCTGATGGAAAAACAATGTGATAGAAGCCTCGTCCCATGGCTATCATTTTCCAGTCTGAGAAACCCCAGATCTCAGCAATTTGCTTAACAAGCTCTGTAAATCACCATAATCGATCTCCCTTGGGTATGACCAACCGAGCAATGATCGAGAATTTGTAGAGTTTAGTTCTCTCCTCAATTTGCTTTCTTTTGTGATTTTAGTGGTTTAAGGGTTTTTTTTGGGTTTTTTGGGTTTTAATTTTTTTTTAGTTTCATTTTTAAATTTTTATGGATTTGAAGGATTTTCAGAGTTTTTAAAATTCTAGGTTATTAAAGGTATTTTAGTGTTTTCAGTGGTTTTTAGGGTTTTAATGGATTTTAGGGTTTTGAGGGGTTTTTATGTGTTTTAATGTTTTTAGGTGTTTTATTGTTTTAGTAATTTTTTGGGTTTTTAGGGACTTAATGTTTTAAGCTTTTTTGGGGTTTTAAGTGTTTTTGGTTTTTAAGGTTTTTTTAGGGGTTTTCATGGTTTTTGGTGTTTTTTACATTTTTATGGATTTTTATGGATTTTTCAGATTATTTGGGTATTTTTGGGTTTTTACAGATTTTGATTATGTATAGTGTATTTCAGGTTTTAGGGTTTTTTAGGGCTTTTATCATTTTTTATTTTTTTAGTTGTTTTAAGTGTTTTTTGGGTTTTTTTGGATTTTAAGTGTTTTATAAATTTTAAGGGATTTTAGTGGTTTTAAGTTATTTTATGTTTTTAAGGTTTTCTTAGGGTTTTCCAATTTTTTAGGGTTTTTTATGTTTTTAGGTACTTTTAAGGTTTTTTAAAATTTTTATGGTTTTGGGGTTTTTTTGTTTTTCAATGTTTTTTAGGGTTTTAGTGTTTTAAATTTTTTTAATTATTTTTTGTGTTTTTTGTGGTTTTTTGTGTTTTTTAGGGTTTTTATAGTTTTTTAGAGTTTTTTTATCATTTTAGGGTATTAAAAAGGTTTTATATTTTTAGTGGTTTTCAGGGTTTTATGGGTTTTTATGGTTTTTTAAGGCTATTAAGGGTTTTTATTGTTCTTAGGGTTTTAGGGGTTTATAGGGTTTTTAGAATTTTTCGTTTTTCAGGAGTTTTAACTATTCTTAGGTTTCTAAGGGTTTCTTAGGGGTATTTAGGTTTTTATGGTTTTTAGGTATTTTTTGTTTATAGAGATTTTTTGGGATTTTTTTAATATTTTTATGGTTATTTAGGGCAAGGAAGGCTCGTGGCCAGGCAGAAGTGCCCCCCCCCCCCAAATTTAAACAAAAATAAAGGTACAAACAGAGTGATACAAGGGGGGATTACATAACCGGGTGTGCACCTCACCCTTCAAATTAGATGCAACAAAGGAAGAGCAAGGAGGTGTGGCAAAAAAGGACCACAAATAACAATGTTCCACAATAGCCTGCTTGGAAAGAGCATCTGCAACCGCATTGGCCTCCTGGTAGACATGTGTCACAGTGAGATGCACCCTTTGGCACATGGAAAGGAAGTCCATCCATGGGGTAAGGAGCCTCCAGGGGATGCACCGAGATCTACTTTTAAGAGCACTCACAGCAAGCATGGAGTTAGACTCGAGCCACAGAAAAATCCACCCGAAACTGACAGCATATTCAATCACCTTTATAATAGCCCATAACTCAGCTTCAAGAGCACACCCATCACCGATAAAGTGTTGAAAACATCCCTTGAAAAAACCCCGATAAGTGCGGAAGACTCCACCACATCCAGCATGGCCCAGGGCACCAAGGGCTGCACCATCCACATTGACCTTGATCCAGGAGGGGAGTGAAGGGATCCGGCAAATAAACTTGGGGACGATGAGTTTTTTTCCCTACCAGATACACCAAACAATCGAAGGATGATCATTTCAAGGATTTTTTAGGTTTTAATGGTTTTTTTGGATTTTTTAGGCTTTTTATAGTTCATTACGTTTTAGGGGATTTTAAAAAATTTCATAAGCTTTTTATGGGTTTTTACGGTTTTTTATGGTTTTTATGGATTTTGAGGATTTTAGGGGTTTTTTTTTATTTTTTGTTTTTTTATATTTTTTATGTTTTTCAGATTTTTTTTGTGTTTTTTAGGGTTATAAATTTTTTTACTAATTTTAAATTTTTTTAGGCATTTAAAGTTTTTTTAAATAGTTTGTGGTTTTTTATGTTATTTATGTTTTTTTAGGTATTTTTATTATTTTTAGGGGTTTGAGGTTTTAGTTTTTAGGGTTTTTAGGATTTTTATCATTTTAGGTTTTTTTAAGGGGTTTAATTGTTTCTTGGATTTTAAGTTTTCCTTGGAATTTTTCATGTTTTTTATAGATTTTTAATGTTTCTAGGGATTTTTAGTCCTTTTTTAGCATTTTTTATTGCTTTTGGGGATTTTTAAGGTTTTATTTTTTTAGGTTTTTAAGGGTTCATTGAGTTTTTTTGGGTTTTAGAGGTTTCTAATAGTTTTTATAATTTCTAGGGGTTTAGAGGGTTTTAAAAAATAGCATTTTTCTGGATATTTAGGTGTTTTAGGGTTTTTTATGCTTTTAGGGGTTTTATAGTTGTATGGGTTTTTAGGGTTTCAATTTTTTTAGTATTTATATTGTTTTTAGATTTTTTAGGGGTTTTAAGTGTTTTTATGTTTTTATGTTTTTAAAGGGTTTTTAGGGATTTTTCTTTTTTGGGGAATTTTTTTGGATTCTTTAGGATTTTTATGGGTTTTTATGGATTTTATGGATTATTAGGGTTTTAGGGACTTTTTTTAGGATTTTAGGGGTTTTGTGAGTTTTTTAAGGTTTATGGGTTTTGAGAGTCTTCTAAATTTTATTATGGTTTAAAGGGTTGTTTTAGTTTTTATTGGTTTTGGAAACTTTTTATGGTTATAGGTTTTTTTAAGGTCTTTATGGTTTTTATCGTTTTCAGGCTTTTTAGGGTTTTTTAGATTTTTTTTTGTTTTTAGTTTTTTCTGTTTTTCAGGGGATTAATTTTTTTAGGTATTCAAGTTTTTCATTGTGTTTTTCAAGGTATTATGGTTTTTTTAGATACTTTTATGGTTTTATCAAAAAATTTATTATTTTAGGGGTTTTAGAAATTTTGAGGGGTTTTGCGGTTTTCTAGGGGTTTTTTGGTTTTTTTGGGTTTTTGGGTTTTTGTTTTAGTTTTGTTTTTTGAATTTTTATGGTCTTTTAGAGTTTTTTTATCATTTTTATTGGTTTAAAGGGATTTTTGGATTTTTTTTAGTGGTTTTTAGGGTTTTATGTTATTTTATGGAATTTTAAGGATTTCAAGGGTTTATGGTATTTATGATCTTTATGGTTTTAGGGTTTTCATAATTTTTTTGGTTTTTAGGGGTCATAAGTGTTTTTAGGTTTTTAAGTTTTTATTTGGGTTTTTATGGTTTTATGGTTCTGTATGTTTTTAAGAAATTTTTTATATTTTTTAGGACTTTTATGGTTTTCTAGGGATTTTGAGGGATTCTAGATTTTTTTAGGGTTTGCCTAGTTTTATGGTTTTTAGGGTTTTCTTTGAGTTTTTCGGTATTTTTAAGGGTTTTTAGAATTTAACAAACTTTTTAGGGGTTTAAATTTTTTTAGAGTATTAGTTTTTTAGGGATTTGTATGGGTTTTAGGATTTTTAAGGGTTTTAGGGGTTTATGGTTTTTAGGTATTTTAGGGTTCGTTAGGTAATTTTGGGGGTTATAGGGTTTTTAGGATTTTTAGTGTATTTTAGGTTGTTAGGGAAGAGGTGGTTCCGGACTAGGAAAACCTAGCCCCCAAAATATCAAAGGGAAACAAGTACAAGACTAGGGGAGGGGCCAGGTCAATCAACCCATACCCAAAAGAAATACCCAAAAGGAAAACAAAAAAAGAAAACAAAGGAATAAAAAAAGACACAATAGTCCGAACAACCCAGGACTACATCACATGTCTTCACATCCATAGGGATCCCCGTCTTCACCATACCTAGAGGAGGCATCTGAGTCCATTGTCTCCCATTCATATGACTCATACTGCTTGAGGAAGTCCGTACAATACCTCCTGAGTCACTTCTTCTCCAGATTCCTATCCGATCGATCTTTGAAAAGATCATCCTTTACAACTTTGTAAGCCTTCAAAGAGGCCCTTGTAACCATTGGTTTTGTAAGGGAGGTATAGCCTCTCCTTTCCCTCCTCTTGGAAGGGGAAGCACTCCCCATACTCCTGCTCTGAAGGACATCATCAGCACTCACCACCTTGGGGATCCCCTCCTACCTGGAACCAACAGTCGCAGGCTAAGACCGTCCTCTTGGATTCCCAAGGTCCGAGTCAGGATGGATTGATCCATCCATCAAGGTCCTCCTCCTCCAATTCTTGGGCATGTTCACATAAATGAAGTCATTACGGTCCCCATTGAAAAAATCATATTTGACATCTTCATCAATGTTATCCTATTCAAACATCACCTTCAGTTTAGGCTGCTGCAGAATCTATCGTCAGTGTTGCTCAAGGGGGATTTCAGTACCATCCAACATGATCATATCAGCGAGTTAAACATAGGGAGGTAGCTTTTCAAAGACCACAAGATCCATTCCAGAACATTGTTTCACCACAGTCCGCCTAGCAGCAGAAGGGGCCGCATCACGTAGCTCATGTTCTAGCAAATGATCATATGGGGTGGCCTTGGAACCAACTAAACCATCACTTGGGGTATTTAAGGTCATCTCATCTAAGTGGATGTTAGAGACTTGCCTCTCCTCATCAGCCTGAGCATCAACAAATGACTCCAGACACTCACCCTCCTCTGGTTCAAGCACTGCAAATGGATTCGATGTGGGAACCAAGTCCTGTTCTAACTCCTGACCATTTGCCTCAGCAGAAGTAGCATTCTTCAGAAACCCCTCCATCCTCATCCCCTCAGAACCTAGACTGGGAATGTCACTGAACGCCCCACTCGGAACCATCTTGAAGCAGTCATCAGCATCCATATCTTCCTCATGGACCACCTCCACCACCCCACTAGAGGAAGGGGCAGCACCAGCCCATCCTAAATCAGCCTTCAATCTCTTGAAACAGTCCTTTCCCAAGACCCCTGGGTGAAGGTCCTCCAAATTTTTATCCGGTCATAGTCCATCCCCATGGTCAGAAACTAGGACCAGACTTGGACGGGTGGCACAGACATCACTCTCAGAAACCAAGTGATCACTTCCCCCACAATGACACACCTGTTTCACATGACCAAGAGTCAGACAAGATCCACAGTAATTCACACATGATTCGAAAACCACAGGTTTCTTCCACCACAGCTCTTCACCAATCTCAATTTGGAAAAAATCAACTGGTTGCTTGGAGACATCAACCTCAATACAGACTCTCTGAGAAACTAGATGACATAGGGCTCGCATTCGGCTATCAACACAAAGAAATCTTCCAACCAGATTTCCCAGCATTGTAAGAATTGACAAATTTTGGATGACAAGAGGGAGTTCAGGGAATCATACCCAAATGGATACCAAAGGCGAGTCCCGACGTAAATGAAGATCAAAGCTCCACCTGAAGAGAGAAAATCACACACCACCACATCTGCGAGGGGCAGCAGACCAGGCCTGGATAAGGTCCTCCTTAGAAGCAAAGCGGATCAAAATATGACAGGCATCAACCAAGCTCACCATCACCCTATCCTGGAGATCCCAATGTTCAAAAACAAGTCTATCAAAAACATCCACTGGGGGGCTCCAGTTAGAGAATCGATCAACCAGAGTTAGATTATGCAAAGCTGAAGCCTCATTGGACTCCAAAATTGACAGCTGCAGCTTCAGATGACCTTCAAACAGACCCGACACCTTAGGGATGAGATTAATACATGGAAATGAAGGGAGCGAATCAGGATCCGAGAACGGTATGAAGGTTATTCTTTCATCAAGAACTAGTGAGGACCCCTCCCCCTTAGGGGGGAGGCAAAGTCACAGAGGTTTTCGTTGTCTTCAATCCCGCAGAGGAAGGTCACCATCATGGAGCGGAGCGGGACGGAGCAGATCGACCATCATATTTTACCATGGGTTTTCCTTCATTTAGGTTGTTAGGGGTTTTAAGTATTTTTAGGTTTTTTTTGTTTTTTGAGGTTTTCTTATAGTTTATTAGGGTTTCTAGGGTTTTTTATGTTTTAGGGGTTTTTTAACTTTTTTGGATTTTTATGTTTATTAGGGTTTTTATGATTTTCGAAGTATTTTTTAGGTTTTTTTGGTTTTTTGGATTTTTAGGGGTTTTTTCACTTTTGATATTTTTTAAAGGTTTTTTAGAGTATTTTTAATATTTTTATGGTTTTAAAGGGTTGTTAGATTTTTTAGTGGTTTTGGGGGATTTATGGGTTTTAAAAGGGTTTTAGGGGTTTTAGGGTTTTACGGCTTTTAGGGGTTTTAGGGTTGTTAAGGTTTAATCATTTTTTATGTTTTTTAGGGGTTTAAAGTGTATTTAGGTTTTTAAGGTTTTCTTAGATTCTTTAGGGTTTTTAGGGTCTTTTATTTTTTTAGGAATTTTTAGGGTGTTTTAGGATTTTTATGTGTTTTAGGGATTTTAAGGGTTTTGATGGTTTTTTAGTATTTTAGTGATTTTATGGTTTTTTGGGTTTTTAGGGTTATTAAGGTTTTTAACATTTTTTGGAATTTTATGATTTTAAGGGGTTTTAGGCATTTTCATGTTTTTAATGTTTTTTATGACTTTTCTGAGGTTTATGTTTTTTATTTTTTTAGGGATTTTTAGGGTGTTTTTATGATTTTTATAGTTTTTAGGGTTTTTACGGATTTTTAGGGTTTTTATGGTTATTAAGGTTTTGTGTTTTTTTATTTTTATGGTTTTTTTAAGATTTTAGGGCTTTAAAAGTTTTTTGGGGTTAAAAATGTTTTTAAAGTTTTTAGTGGTCTTTTTTGGTTTTTATGGGATTATAGTTTTCTTGAGGTTTTTAGTGGTTGTATGGTATTTAGCGGGATTAGGGTTATAGTATTTTTTAGGGTATTTTGGGTCTTCATAATTTTTTTAGGTTTTCTAGGGGTTTTATTTGTTTTTCAATTTTATAGTATCCTATTGGTTTTCAATGTTTTTTTGATTTTTTTGATTTTTTAGAGATTTTTAGGGATTTTTTAGAATTTTAATGTTTTTTATGGATTTTATGGATTTTTAGGGGTTTAGGGATTTTAATGGATTTATAGTTTTTTATGGTTTTTAGCATTTTTTAGAGGTTTTAAGTATTATAAGTTTTTAATGTTTTATTTGGGGTTTTAAGTTTTTTTAGGGTTTTTTATATTTTTAGGTATTTTTTAGGATTTTATCTGTTTTTAGGATTTTTATGGATTTTCAGGGTTTTTGCAATTATTTGGGGTTTTTTGGGTTTTTTAGTTTTTTGAGTTTTTTGGTTTTTTTATGTTTTTTAAGGTTTTTATAGTTTTTAGAGTTTTTTAATTATTTTATGGATTTATTTATTTTTTATTGTTTTCATTTATTTCTTAGGGTTTAATGGGTTATTATGACTTTTTTAATGTATTTTGGGGTTTTTTGGGTTTTTTGGGTTTTTTGGGTTTTTTGGGGTTTTAAGCAATTTTTAGGTTTTTTAGGGGTTTTAAAAGTTTTTAGGTTTTAGTTTTTTCTTAGTTTTTCTTAGGTTTCTTAGGGTTTTATATAATTTTATGTTTTTTTATGTTTTTTTTTGGATTTTTAGGGTATTTAGGTTTTTTGTGCGTTTTAGGGGTTTTTTTGAGTTCGTTTTGGATTTTAATGTTTTTTAGAGTTTTTTAACAATTTTAGGGGTTTAATGGTTTTATATTTTTTATTGTGTTTTATGTTTTTTTATGTATTTTTTTTATGTTTTTTAGGGGATGTTATGGTTTTTATGGGTTTTATGGGTTTTAGTGTTTTTTAGTATTTTTATTGGTTTTAAGTGTCTTTAGAGTTTTAGGTTTTTTTAGGTTTTTAGTAATTTTTACCATTTCAATAATTTTTAGGGATTTTTAAAGATTTTTATGGATTTTGGGTGTTTTAAGGGATTTTTAGGGGGTTTTTTAATTTTTAGGGTTTTTGGGTTTTTATGGTTTTTTTGGATTTATTAGTTTTTTTAGGTTTTTAAGGATTTTATAGTTTTTTAACGATATTGAGGGTTTAACTTGTTTTTATATTTTTTAATTTTTTTATTGTTTTTATGAGTTTATTTTCTTTTTTAAGGCTTTTAACGGTTTTATGGTTTTTAGGGCTTTTAGGGTTTTTAGTGTTTTTAGCGTTTTTAGGAGTTTTAGAGGTTTAAAGTGTTTTTAAGTTTTTATGGTTTATTATGGGTTTTATGTTTTTTGGTGGGTTTTTTACATTTTTAGGTATTTAGAGGATTTTTTAGGATTTTAATAATTTTTATGGTTTTTAGGAATTTTGAGGTTTTTAGGATTTTTACGGTTTTATGTTTTGTATCGTTTTTTGGGGTTCTATGATTTTTTTTTAGTTTTTAGTTTTTTTAATGGTTTTTAGATTTTTTAGAGTATTTAGTGTATTTATTAGGATTTTTATAGATTTTTAGGTTTTTCTTAAGTTTTTTAGGGGATTTTAGGGTTTTTTGGGTCTTTTAGGGTGTTTTTAGTTTTTTAGCATTTTCAAGTTTTCAATGGTTTAGAGTATTTTATTTATTAAGGTTTTCTTAAGGTTTTTTAGGTTTTTTAGAGTTTTTTATCTTTAGAGATTTTTTATGATTTTATGGTTTTTTAAGGATTTTAGGAATTTGGGGGTATTTAAGGTTTTTAGGGTTTTTAGGGAATTATGTTTCTTTTGGGGGGGTTTAGGTTTTTTTTAGTTTCTTATTGTTTTTATGGTTTATAATTGTTTTTTAACATTTTTATGGATTTAAATATTTTTTATATTTTTTAATGTTTTTTAGGGTTTTTAGGATTATTAGGGTTTTTTGTGGTCTTTAAAGGTTTTTATGGTTTTTATGTTTTATGGTTTTATGGTTTTTAGGGTTTTTAGGGTATTTTTGGGTTTTAATCCTATCTTAGGTTTTTTAGTAATTTTGATTACTTTTAGGCCATTTATGTTTTCTATGGGTATTTCATGGTTTTTAGGTTTTTTTACGTTCTAAGGTATTTTTAAAGGTTTTCTAGGATTTTTATGGGTTTTTAAGGGTTTTACAGATTTTGAGGGTTTTTAAATAATTTTTGGACTTTTGGACTTTTTATATTTTTTACAAGTCTTAATGGGTTTTTAGGATTTCTTAATATTTTTTGGGGGTTTCATGGAATTTAGGAGTCTAGGGGTTTATAGGGTGTTTTAGGGTTTTTCTAATTTTTTAGGTTTTTTAGGTTTTGGGGGATTTAAAGTGTTTTTAGTTTTTTTGATGTTTTCTTAGTGTTTTTTGGTTTTTTGGTTTTTATATTTTTTGGATTTTTAGGGTTTTAGGTGATTTTTTAGTTTTAATGGTTTTATGGTTTTTTTGAATATTTTAAGATTTTTAGGGGTTTAAAGGGTTTTTTGAGTTTTTAGTGGTTTTTATGGGTTTTTATGGGATTTTAGGATTTTTAATGGTTTTTAGTGGTTTTTAGGGGTTTTAGGGGTGTTAGGAATTTTAGGGATTTTAGGGATTTTTAAGGTTTTAGCATTTTTTTAGGTTTTTAGGGGTTTTAAGTATTTTTCGGTATTTCTTGTTTTCTTGGGGTTTTTAGGATTTGTTGGGGTTTTTATTTTTTTAGGGAGTTTATGGGGTTTTCATGTATTTTTATGGGTTTTTTATGGTTTTTAGGGATTCTGGTAGATTTTAGGGGTTTTAGAGTTTTGGGGGGGTTTTACGTTTTTTTTGTTTTTTAGGAGTTTTAGGTGTTTTTTATGTTTTTGAATCTTTCTTGGGATTTTCAAGGTTTTTATGGTTTTTTATATTTTTGGGGACTTTTTATGATTTTTATTCTTGTTTATGGATTTTATAGATTATAAGTGTTTTTAAGAGTTTTTTTGTTTTTTGGGGGTTTTTTTGAGTTTTTTAGGGCCGAAGAGGTGTAAGGCCAGACTATTCCTGGCCCCCTTAAAATTTATTAATAAAAAAGACGCATCAGACAAGGAAGGGGAGGGGTCAATCGACCCACACCCAAAAACTCTTTACAACCAAGACGCAAAAGATCCCAAAAAAAAGAAAAATCAAAAAAAAAAAGAAAAACACAAAAGAGGAAAACGTCAGTCAACGTCGCAACCAAAATCACCAAGTGGTTCTATCGCTGCACCAAAACCGAAGTCCACATTATCACCATATGAATCCACATCAGCACCATACCCAGAGGAGGCATCCGATTCCACCGTCTCCCATTTAGATGACTCATACTGCTTGAGGAAGTCAGTACAATACCTCCTGGGTCGCTTCTTCTCCAGCTTCTTATCTGATCAATCCTTGGAAAGAGCATCCTTCACAGCTTTGGAAGCCTTCTAGGAGGCCCTGGTTGCCATTGGTTTTGGAAGGGTTGAATAGTCTCTCCTTGCCCTCCTCTTGGTAGGGGAATTATTTCCTCTCTTCCAGCTGTGAAGGACATCATCAACACTCACCACCTTGGGGCTCCCCTCCTGCCTGGAATCAGTAGCCACGGGCTCAGACCCTCCTCTTGGATCCAAGTCAGGATGAACTGAGCCATCCATCAAGGTCCTCCTCCTCCATTTCTTGGGCGTGTTTTCATTAATGAAGTCATTATGGTCCCCAAAGACAAAATCATATTTAACATCCTCATCAATGTTATCGCAATCAAATATCACCTTCAGTTTGGGCTACTGTAGAATCTCACATCGGTGTTTCTCAAGGGGAATTTCAGAACCGTCCAGAATGATCTTCTCAGCAAGTTCAATATATGGAGGTAGCTTCATAAAGACCACAAGCTCCATTCCCAAACTCTGTTTCACGATAGTCCACTCTACAGTAGAAGGGTCCGCATCACACAGCTTATGTTTCAGCAAATGAACATATGGGGTGGCCTTGATATCAGAGAAATTCTGCTCCTCATCATCCTGGGCGTCATCCAGTGACTCCGGACACTCCCACTCCTTTGGATCAAGCACTGCAAATGGATTCAAAGTGAGAACCAGTTCCTGTTCTAACTCCTGACCATTTGCCTCAGTAGAATCTGCAGTCATCAGCAACCCCTCCATCCTCATCCCCTTAGAACCTATACTGGGGATGTCACTACACACCCCACTCGGAACCATCTGCAAGCAGACATCAGTAGCCATATCTTTCTTAGAAACCACCTCCACCACCCCAATGGACGAAGGGGCAGCACATGCTTTTCCTAAATCAACCTTCAACTGATTGAAACAGTCCTTTACCAAGACCCGTGGGTGAAGCTCCCCTTCATTTTTATCAGAGTATGGTCCATCCCCGTAGTCAGAAGCTAGGTCCAGCATTAGGGGGGTGGAACAAACATTACTCTCAGAAACCAAGCGATCACTACCCCCATGACGACACACCCATTTCACATGACCAAGAGTTAGACAAGAATCACAGTATTTCACCCAGGATTTGAAAACCACAGGATGCTTCCATCGCAGCTCTTCACCAATCTCAATCCAGAAAAAAGCAACCGGTTGGTTGGAAACATCAACCACAATACAGACTCTTGGAGTAACCAGATGACAGAAGGCCTGTGTTCGGCTATCCACACACAGAAATCTTCCAACCAGATTTCCCAGCATTGTAAGAATTGACAAAATTTTGGAAGAGAAGAGCGAGTTTAGGTAATCGTACCCAAATGGAAACCAAAGGTGAGTCTCGACATAAATTAAGATCAAAGTTCCACCTGAAGAGAGAAAAGCGTGCACTGTCACATCTGTGGGGGTAAGAGGACCAGGCCTGGATAAGGTCCTCCTCAGAAGCGAAGCGGATCAGAATATGTCAGGCATTAACCAAGCCCAATGTCGCCCTATCCTACAGATCACAATGTTCGAATACAAATCTATCAAAAACATCCACTGGAGGGTTCCAGTTAGATAAACGAGCTACCAGAGTCCTATTATGCAACTTTGAAGCCTCATTGAACTCTTAAATTGACAACTACAGCTTCTGATGACCTTAAAACAGAACCGGCACATTAGGGCTGAGATTAATACGTGGAAAAGAAGGAAGTGAATCAGCATCCGAGAACGGAATGAAGGCTCTGCTATCATCGAGAACCGGCGAGGACCCCTCCCCCTCGGGGGGGGGGGGGGGGGAGGCCAAGTATTGGAGGTCACCATTGTCTTCAATCCGGCAGAGTAAAGTCACCATCGTAGAGCAACGTGGGAGAGAGAAGATCGACCATATTCTTCATATCTTTCTTGAGTTTTTAGGGGTTTTAATGTTTTTAGAGTTTCTTAAAATTTTTAAGGGTGTAAAGGGTTTTTAGAGTTTTTAGCTCTTTTCATGTTTTTATTGGGTTTTAGGGATTTCTAATGTTTTATCCATTTTAATAGTTTTTTGGGTTTTTAGGTTTTTGTTTTTTTGGGTTTTAGTGTTTTTTAGGTATTTTACATGTTTAAAGAGTTTTTATAGTTAAAATGTTTTCTTATGGTTTTTCTAGGTTTTTAGGGTTTTTTACATTTTGGGGGATTTTAAAATATGTTTTGCGATTTGTATATATTTTTAGTGTATTTAGTGATTTTTATGGTTCTGGGGGGGGGGGGTTTAGGGTTTTTATTATATTTTGGGTTTTTTTTTATTTTCTTAGGGTTTGTAACGTTTTTTATAGTTTTTTAACATTTTTAGGGGTTTAAAGTGTTCTAAAAGTGTTCATTTTTTATCGGTTTTGGGGGTTTTCTAATTTTTTTGGGTTTTTAAGGTTTTTAGTGTTTTTTATAGCGTTTAGGGTTTTTAGGGTTTTATGTGTTTTAAAGGTTTTTATAGTTTTTTAGTTTTTTTGGGTTTTTAATTATTTTTAGTTTTTATAGTTTTCTTATGTTTTTTCAAGGTTTTTTGTTTTTAGGGATTTTTATTGATCATTAAGAATTTTTTAAGGTTTTTAGGATTCTTTGAAATTTTTAGGGGTTTCGGTGTTTTTTAGTTTTTTTAGTGTTTTATGGTTTTTTAGTTTTTTTTCATTTTTTATAGTTTTTTAGGTTTTTAGAGTTTTTTTATCTTTTTTTGGGTTTAAAGGGGTTTCATATTTTTTAGTGGTTTCTAGGGATTTTATGGGTTTTATAGTTTTTTAAGGTTTTTAGGTGGTTTATGGGATTTTTGGATTTAGGTTTTTTATGGTGTTTTAGGGTTTTTATCATTTGTTGGTTTTTTAGGGGTTCTAATTGTTTTTTAGTTTTTAATGTTTTTATGGATTTTCGTGGTTATTAATTTTTTTCACCTTTTTATTGATATTTTAGGATTTTTTTGGTTTTGGGGGGTTTTAGTGATTTTGATGGTTTTCTAGGTTTTTAAGGTTTTTAGGTTTTTAGGGTTTTTATGGTGTTTTGGGTTTTTAGAGGCCTTAAGGATTTTAATATATTTTCCAAAAAATTAGGGTTTTAAGGTTTTTTTTAGAGTTTTTAGTATTTTTTTAAGGTTTTTTGAGTTTTTAAGGTTTTTAGGGATTTTAGGGTTTTTAACATTTTATAGGTTTTATTTTTTTTATGTGTTTTATGTTTTTAAGGTTTTCATAGGCTTTTTTAGGGTTTTTAGGAGTTTTTACCTTTTTACAGATTTTTTTGGATTTTTAGGGGTTTTGAGGATTTTGATGGTTTTAAGGGGTTTTTGGGTTTTTAATTTTTTGTGGTTTTAGAGGTTTTTTGGAGATTTGTTTGTGTTTTTTATGTTTTTAAAAAATTTTTTACATTTTTTGAGTTTACAGGGTTTTTAGAGTATTTATGGTTTTTTAATGTTTTATGGTTTTTTAGGTTTTATATTATTTTTTGGGATTTTTTATAATTTTCTGGGTTTTAAGGTTTTTATAGATTTTTTGGGGTTTTAGGGTTTTTTGGGGGGTTTTAGTGGTTTATAGGTTTTGATAGGTTCTTAGGGGTTTTTTTTTATTTTTTTAGTTTTTTTATGATTTTTTTAGTTTTGAAAAAAATTTAGGGGTTTAAATGGTTTTAAGAGTTTTTTGGGGTTTTATGGTTTTTAGTTATATTAGTGTTTTTTATAATTTTTAAGGGTTTTTTAGGGTGTCATTTTTTATGTTTTTTTGGGTTTTTAATAGTTTTAAGGTTTTTATGGGTTTTTATAGTTTTTCCAAGTTTTTATTGATATTTACATATTTTGGGATTTTTTGGGATTTTTTGGATTTTTATGGTTTTTTAAGGTTTATATGAACATTGAGGGGTTTTAGGGTTTCTTAGGGGTTTTATGATTTTTTGGGGGTTTTATATTTTTTTATATTTTTTAGGGTTTTTTAGGTTTTTTATGTTTTTTTACTATTATTTAATTTTTTTTAATGTGTAAATGGTTTTTATAGAGTTTAGTCAATTTTTAGGATTTTCAAGGGTTTTTAGAGTTTTTAAGGTTTTTGTGGTTTTAAGGTTTTTCGAGATTTAGGGTTTTTAGGGTTTGTAAGATGTTTACGGTTTTTTGGTGAGTTTAAGTGTTTTTTGGATGTAAATTATTTATTAGGAGATTTCAGGGTTTTCATTGTTTTTTATTTTTTTTGGGATTTTTAGGATTTTTGGGTTTTTTGGGTTTTTTGGGATATTAAGGGTTTTAGGGTTTTCGGGGTTTTAGGGTTTTTTTAAGGGTTTTTTAGGATATTCCGCATTTTCTCATTGGGGGGGTAAGTGTGTTTTTTTTTTGATGTTTTCCAAGGTTTTTCATGTTTTTTATAGGTTTTATGTTTTTAGGGACTTTTAAGGCTTCTTAAGGATTTTTATGGGTTTTAGGGTTTTCAAGGATTTTGATGGTTTTAGGGTTTTTTAGGGTTCTTATTGTTTTTATGGGTTTTTTTTGATTTTTTTTTGTTTTAATATTTTTTAGTGTTTTTTAAAGTTTTTAGGGGTTTAGAGGTTTTTTATATTTTTTAGTGGTTTTGGGTTTTTTGGGGTTTTAAGGTTTCTATGGGTTTATGGTTTTAGGGTTTTTATAGTTTTAAGCGTTTTCTTATTTTTTTTTATATATGTTTTATGTTTTTTTAGGTTTTTAATGTTTTCTTAGGGTTTTTCAAATTTTTCGGGATTTTTATGTTCTTATATATTTTTAATGATTTTTTGGATTTTTTGTTTTTTAGGGATTCTAGATATTTTAAGTGCTTTAGGGGTTTTTAGTGTTTTTTGGTTTTTATTGATTTTTTTGTTTCTTAGAGTTCTTTTGAATTTCTATGTGTTTTAAAGTTTTTTTTTATCTTTAAAAGTTTTTGGTGATTAAATTATTTTAGTGTTTTTAGTATATTTTTAGGATTTTTATGGTTTTTATGGTCTTTAAGGTTCTTATTTGTTAGTATGGTTTTTAGTTTTTTAAGGTTTTTATGATTTTTTAGGGTTTTACTATTTTTAGTGGTTTTAAGTGTTTTTTTGTTTTTAATTTTTTCTTAGGGTTTCAAATGGTTTTTAGGGTTTTTTATATTTTTATGGATTTTTTAGATTTTTTAGGATTCCAATGGTTTTTATAGATTTTTTGGATTTTGAGGGTTTTTTGGGTTTTTTGGGTATTTAGGGTTATTTTTGTTTTTTATGGTTTTTATGATTTTTTATATTTTTTAATGCTTTTAGGGGTTTAATGGGTTTTTAGAGTTTTTATATAGTTTCTAGGGTTTTAATGGATTTTTTGTGTTTTTGAAAGATTTTAAGGTTTTATGACTTTTAGGGTTCTTTGATTTCTTAGGTTTTTTTAGGGTTTTTAGTGTTCTTAGTTTTTTTAGGGTTTTTAGCATTTTAAGTTCTTAGTGGTTTAAGTTTAATTTATGTTTATATGCTTTTCTTAAGTTTCTTATGGTTTTTTGAGTTTATTTATGTTTTTATGGATTTTTGGTCTTTTAAGATTTTTATGGTTTTTTATGGTTTTTAAGGATTTTGTGGGTTTTAGGTTTTTTAAGGTTTTTTATGTTTTTTAGGTTTTTAGAGGTTTTAAGTGTTTTTTTGTTTGTGAATTTTTCTAGTGTTTTTAAATATTTTCTATATTTTTAGGGAATTTTATGTTTTGAGGGATTATGTCTGCTTTTTTAGGATTTTTATGGGTTTTTTGGGGTTTTTGAGTTTTTAGGGATTTGGAGGCTTTTATTGTTTTGGGGGTATCATGGTTTTATTTGGTTTTTTGTATTGTTTTTATTTTCTTATGTTATTATGGTTTTTTATATTTTTTATTGTATTTAAGGGTTGAAAGGGTTTTTAGATTTTTTAGTGGTTTTTTTTACGCGTAGAGGGTTGTGTTTTTGTGGTTTTTAATGTTTTTAGGGGTTTTATGGTTTTGATGTTTTCAATATTTTTAGTGTTTTTATAAGATTTTTCGATTTTTTTTAGTTTTTAGGTGTTTGTTGTGTTTTTAGTTTTTTAAGTTTTTCTTTAGGTTTTTCTAGGATTTTAGTAATTTTTATGTTTTTAGGGATTTTTAGGGATTTTCTATGATTTTTATGGTTTTTAGGTTTTTATGAATTTTGGGGGTTTTTTGGGTCTTTTGGGTTTTTTATGTTTTTTGGGTTTTTAGAATTTTTTTGAGTTTATTATGGTTTTATGGTGTTTTATTATTTTTGACATTTTTATGGGTTTAAATAGTTTTTAGATTTTTAGTGGTTTTCTGGGTTTTTCTGGATTTTATTGATTCTTATGGTTTTTAAGGGTTTTTTTGGTTTTTGGGGGTTTCTAATGATTTTTAGGGATTTGTAGGGTTTTACATTTTTTATTTTTCTAGGGGTTTTAAGTGGTTTTATTTTTTATGTTTTTATTATAGTTTTCTTAGTTTTTAGGTTTTTTAGTGTTTTTAGGGATTTTTAGGGATTTTTTATGATTTTATAGTTTTTAAGGTTTTTAGTGATTTTGAGGGTTTTTAGGTTTTTATGGTTTTATGGATTCTTTTGGGTTTCTTGAGTTTTCTTGAAATTTTTATGGGCTTAAAGGTTTTTTAGAGTTTTTTATTGTTTTTAGGTGATTAATGGGATTTTGGTTTTTAGGGATTTATAGGGTTTTATTATTTTTTATGTTTTTAGGAGGTTATATGGTTTTTTTTGTTTTTCAGTTT
This sequence comes from Viscum album, assembly GCA_963277665.1. NCBI lineage: Eukaryota > Viridiplantae > Streptophyta > Magnoliopsida > Santalales > Viscaceae > Viscum > Viscum album. Next base: position 229,587,387 of record OY728157.1, on the reverse strand, counting down.
TTAAAGTTCTTAACATCTTATAGGTTTTTAGGGTTTTAAGTGGTTTTAGTATTTTTTGGGTTTTCTAATGTTTTTTCTAGATTTTAGGATATATTTACATTTTTAAGAATTTGTAGGGATTTTTTTGTATTCTTATGATTTTTTAGAATTTTTTGTGTTCTGATTGTTTTTGGGTTTTTTTAAGGTTTTTAGGTTATTATTCATTTTTGGGTTTTATATTTTTTGATTTTATTAGGGTTTATTTGTTGATTTAAATGTTTTTAGGGGTTTAAAAGACTTTTAGATTTTTTAGGTTTTTCAGTGTTTTTTTGGGTACTAAGTGTTTTTATGGTTTCTATGAATTTTTATTATTTTTAGAGTTTTTATCATTTTTTAGTTTTTTGGGGGTATTAAGTGTTTTTAAGTTTTTAAGTACTTATTAGATTTTATAAGGTTTTTAGGGTTTTTAAAAAATGTATGGTTTTTTTAGAATTTTTATGGGTTTTTACAGTTTTTATTGATTTTGAGGGTTTTAGTGTTTTTAAGGGTTTTTGGTATCTTATGGTCTTTTTGGTTTTATTTTTTTAGTGTTTTTAAGTTTTTTTATATATATTTAACGTTTTTAGGTGTTTTAAGGGTTTTTAGTCTTTTTAGTGGGTTTTTAGGTGTTTAAATGGTTTTTAGGGTTTTTTATTTTTTAGGGGTTTTAAGGTTTTTCGGGATCTTAAGTGTTATTTTAGGTTTTTAGCATTTTTTATTATTTTTAGGGGTATATGAATTCTTGGGTTTCTAAGGTTTTCTTAGGTTTTTTATGTTTTTTTAGGTTTTTTCGGATGTTTACATTTTTAACGATTTTTAGGGTTTTTTACAGTTTTTTGGGTTTTTCGGTTTTTTGTGATTTTGTTGATTTTTTAGGGTTTATGGTTTCTTTGGTTTTTTTTGGGGGGGGGGGTTAGGGTTTTGGGGGTCTTTAGGGTTTTTATGTCTTTTTATAATTTTTTAACATTTTTATGGGTTTAAATTATTTTTAATGTTTTCAGTGTTATTTTATGCTTTTTATTGGTTTTTAGGGTTTTTAAGGTTTTTATTGGTTTTTTGGGTTTCTAGGGTTTTTTATGGTTTTTAGTTTTTTTTGGTAGTTTAAGGGATTTATGTTTTTTTATGTTCTTAATGTCTTCTTAGGTTTTTTTAGAGTTTTAGGGTATTTTACATTTTATTGTTTTTAGGGATTTTTTTAGGATTTTTATAATTTTTAGTGTTTTTAGGGATTTTTTGTGTTTTAGGGTCTTTAGGGTTGTTTTTTGTTTTTACCTTTTTTAAGAGTTTATTTGTTTTTTTATAATTTTTAATGTTTCTAGAGGTTTTAGGGTTTTATAGAGTTTTGTTTTTGGTTTTTTGGGTTTTTATGGGGTTTTAGGGGTTTTTAGGGTTTTTAGAGTTTTTAGATTTTTAGAGGATTTAAGTGTCTTTAAGATTTTAAGGTATTTTAATGGTTTATCATGGATTTTATCATTTGTTTTTGTTTTTAGGTTTTTTTAGAGATTCTTCATCATTATTATATTTTTTAAGGTGTTTAGGGTTTTTGAGGGCTTTTAAGGTTTTTTAGGGTTTTTAGAGTTTTTATTTGGGGGGTACGGTTTTTTGTGAGTTTTTTAGGGGTTTTAATGTTTTTTCAAGTTTTTTTACCCTTTTTAGGGGTATAAAGGGTTTTTAGAGTTTAGAGTTGTTTTTATGGGTTATTTAGTGTTTTAATTGGTTTTTAGGGTTTTTATTGGTTTTTTAGTGTTTTTATCTTAATTATTTATTTTAAGGGTCTTAACTGTTTTTTTTTTGTTTTTATGTTTTTCATAGGTTTTTTCAGGTTTTAAGATTTTTTTTAAGTTTTTAGGGATCTTCATGGATTTTTTATTATTTTTATATGTTTTTAGGATTTTGGATATTTTGATGGTTTTTAGGGTTTTTTCCTTTTTAGGGTTTTTTTCAGTTTTTACGGGTTTTAAGTTTTTTTTATAGTTTTTCAATTTTTAGGGATTTAATGTGTTTTTATATATTTTTAGTTTTTTTAGGGTTTTTTGGGTTATTTTATTTTTTAAGGTTTATAGGGGCTTTTATGATCTTTAGATTTTTTAGGGTACTTTAGGGTTCTTTTTTGGGGGTTTAGCGGTTTTAGGTTATTAGGGGTTTTGGTGTTTTTTGTTTTTATAGTTTTATTAGGGTATTTCAAGGATTTAGTTTTTTTCATTTTATATATTTTTTACGGTTATTTTAGATTTTTTATGGATTTAATGGTTTTTTTAGGGATTTGGAGGGTTTCGAGTTTTTAGGGTTTTTAAGGTATTTATGTTTTTTTTTGGTTTTTAGTATTTTTTTATTTCTTTGAGGTTTGTAAGGTTTTGTAGAGTTTTTAATGTTTTTGGGGATTTAATGTGTTTTTAGAGTTTTTCGTGGGTTTTAGGGTTTTTAAAGTTTCTAAGGGTTTAATGTTTTTAGGGTTTTTAGGGTTTTTAGGGTTTTATAGAGGTTTTCGCATTTTTATTTTTTTAGGTTTTTTAGTTTTTTTTTGGGTTTTAATGATTTTGATGGTTTTTAGGGTTTTTTATGGTATTTTGGGATTTTTTGGTTTTTTTGGGTTTTTAGGGTTTTTTGAGTTTTTAGTGTTTTATGGTTGTTTAGGTTTTTGTAACTTTTTTAGTGGTTTAAAGGCTTTTTTGAGTTTTTATTTTACTTTTTAGGGTTTTATATGTTTTTTGGGTTTTTTGGGTTTTCAGTGTATTTTTAGTTTTTTAGGGGTTTTAAGTGTTCTTAGTTATTTAAGGTCTTCTTAGGGGTGTTCAGTGTCTTTAGTTTTTTTTATGTTTTTAGTGAATTTTAGGGATTTTTTTGGATTTTTATGGTCTTTTAGTGTTTTAGGGATTTTGATGGGTTGTAAGGTATTTGATTTTTTAGGGTTTTTTTGGTTTTTTTGGGTTTTAGGTTATATTTTTAGTTTTTTAGGGTTTTATGGTTTTTATATTTTTTTGATGTTTCTATGGGTTTAAATGGGTTTTTACAGTTTTTAGTTGTTTTTAGGGGGTTAATGTGTTTTTATGGGTTTTATAGGTTTTATGGCTTTTTTGTTTTAGGGAATTTAATGTTTTTAGGATTTTTAGCATTTATTTGATTTTTTAGGGTTTTATGTGTTTTTAGGTTTTTAATGTTTTCTTCAGTTTTTTTCCGGATTTTTATGGGTTTTTTAGGTTTTCATTTATTTTTAGTTATTTTTAGGATTTTTATGGTTTTTTAAGATGTTTAGTTAATTTGAAGGTTTTAATAGTTTTTAGGGTTTTATATTTTTATGGTTTTTTAGGTTTTGAGGATTTTATTGATTGTTTAATGTTTTTTATGTTTTTTAGACTTTTTTATTATTGTTAAGGTTTTAAAAAGTTTTGAGATTTTTTAGTAATATTTTAGGGTGTTTAGGGGTTCTTAATGTTTTTATGGATTTTTATGGTTTTTAGGGTTTTTAGGTTTTTAGGTTTTTTAGGTTTTTTAGAGTTTTAAGATTTTTCAGGGGATTTATGTTTTTTTAGGTTTTAAGGTTTTCTTAGGGTTTTTCATAGTTTTTAGATTTTTTTACATTTTTAGGGGGTTTTAGGTATTTTTTTAGTATTTTTATAGTTTATATGTGTTTTATGGATTTTTAGGGGGTTTAGGGTTTTTATGGGTTTTGAGATTTTTTAGGGGTTTTTTGAGTTTTTTTTGTTTCTAAGGTTTTTTATAGTTTATTAAAATAAATTTGGATTAAATTATTTTTATAGTTTTCAGTCGGTTTTTAGGGTTTTATTTGTTTTTAGGGTTTTTCAAGGTTTTTAGGGGTTTTTAAGTTTTTTAGGGTTCTCAATTTCTATTTGGGTTCTTCTATGTCTTTTTACATTTTTTAGGTTTTTTACTAGTTTTAAATGTTTTAGGTTATTAATGTTTTCTTAGGTTTTTCCTAGGATTTTAGTGTTTTTAAACTTTTCTATAATTTTTTAATTTTTAGGATCCCTGGTTTTTTAGGGTTTTTGGGATTTTGATGGGGTTTTAAGGGTTCTTTAGGGTTTTAAGGGGTTTTTTGGTTTTTTTTTTTGTTTTTTTTTTTTGAGTTTTTTGGGTTTTTATGGTTTTTATAGATTTTAAGGATTTTTAGGATTTTAGATGATTTTTTGTGTTTTTATTGGTATTCTAGGTGTTTTATGGGTTTTTAGGGTTTTTAAGATTTTAGTGTTTTTAGGGTTTTTTGGGTTTTTTGGTTTTTTTGGGTTTTTATCAATTTTTAGCTTTTTTAGGTGTTTCAAGTGTGCTTAGGTTTTCATGATTTTCTTAGGTTTTTTAGGGTTTTTAGGATTTTTATGGTTTTTAGGGTTTTTTATTTTTTATTTTTTGAGTTTTTAGTGACTTTTTGGATTTTTATTCTTTTTATGGATTTTTTGGTTTTTTAAGGTTTTTCATGTTTTTATGGTTATTTCATATTTTCATGGTTTTTTGGATTTTATATGGTTTTTAATGTTTTTTAGAGTTTTTTTTAACAATTTTAGGAGTTTAAATGGTTTTTATATTTTTGTGTTTTGAGGGGTTTTTTGGGGTTTTAAGGTTTTTTAAAGTTTATATGGTTTTTTATGGTATTTAGGGTTTTTTTGGTATTAATGTTTTTAGGGTTTTTAGCATTTTTAGGATTTTAGTGTTTTTAAGTGTTTTTAGGTTTTTAAGGTTTACATAAGGTTTTTTGGGGTTTTATGGTTTTTAGGGTTTTATGTATCAATGGTTTTCGTAGAATTTTTATTGTTTTTAGGGGTTTTAGGGGTTTTTAGGGTTTTAGGGGTTTTAGAGTTCTTAATTTTTTTATGTTTTTTGGGTTTTTAGGGTTTTGAGTTTTTTTAATGTTTTCAGGGTTTTCCTAAAACTTTTATAATTTAAATGAATTTTAATATCTTATAGCTTTTTTTAATGTTTTATGAGTTTTTATGGTTTTTAATTTTTTTAGGGCTTTTTGTTGTTTTTAGGGTTTTTAGGGATTTTAGGTTTTTTAATGTTTTTAAGGGTTTTTATCATTTTTAAGTTTTTTAAAGGTTTTAAGTGTTTTTAAGTTTTAAGTATTTCTTCGGAAATTTTAGTGTTTTTTCGGTTTTTTACATTTTTAGGGATTTTTAGGGGTTTTTAGGATTTTTATGGGTTTTTAGGAGTTTTAGGGGTTTATAGGGTTTAAGGAATTTTAGGGATTTAGGATTTTTATGGTTTTTTTGGGATGTGGGTTTTTTGAGTTTTTTTGTGTTGTTAAAGTTTTATATAGTATTTTAATGTTTTTAAGGGTTTAAAGGGTTTTAGAGCTTTTAGAGATTTTTATGATTTTTAAGGTTTTTATGGGTTTTAAGGTTTTTTGGGGTTTTATTGATTTTTTCTTTTTTAGCGTTTTTTTAGTTTTTTAGGTGTTTTAAGTGTTTTTTTGATTTTAAGGAATTCTTAGGGTTTTTTAGGGTTTTTAGTATTTTTATCATTTTTCATGATTTTAATGGATTTTTTAGGATAATTATAGTTTTGTAGGGTTTTTAGGGATTTTTGGGTTTTTAGGGATTTTAGGGTTTTTAGGATTTTAGTGTTTTTTTGAATTTTTTGTGTTTTTATGGTTTTTGATTTATTTTTTTGTTTTTTGGGTTTTTAATATTTTATAGTTTGTTAACTTTTTAATGGGTTTAAAAGGTTTTTAGAGTTTTTTTGGTTTGGGGTTTTTAATGGGTTTTTTAATTTCTTTAGGTGATTTTATGGTTTTATTAGCTTTTTAGGGTTTTTAGAGGTTTTAAGTGTTTTTAGTATTTTCTAGGATTTTTAGGGGTTTTAAGTCTTTTTAGGTTTTTAAAGTCTTCTAAGGGCTTTTCAGGGTTTTTAGGGTTTTTAACATTTTTATGGATTTTTAGGGATTATTTATTATTTTTGTGGTTTTTTAGGGTTTATAGGGTTTTTTAGGTTTTTAGGTATCTTAAGGTCTTTTTAGGTTTTTTATTGTTTTTTATGGTTTTAGGGATTTTGAGGGTTTTGGGTTTTTTGGTTTTTTGGGGATTTCTGGGCTTTTAGGGTGTTTTAAAATTTTTATGGTTTTTAATTTTTGTATATTATTTAATTTTTTTATTGGTTTAAATGGTTTTTAGTGTTTTTAGTTATTTTTAGGGGTTTTTATGGGTTTTTAGGGGTTTTAGGGGTTTTAGGGTCTCTATGGGTTTTTATATTTTTAGGGTTTTTTAGGATTTTTAGGGTTTTTAGCGATTTTAAGATTATTATGGGTTTCAATTATTTTTAGGTTATAATGGTTTTCTTAGGGATTTTCAGGGTTTTACGGTATTTATGTTTTTAGAGATTTTTAGGGGGTTTCTTTTGGATTTTTATTGTTTTAGGGTTTTTAGGAAATTTAGGGAGAGGAAGGAGCAAGGACAGGATAATCTTGACCCCCCAAAATTTAAAGGAAAAAAGACATAGTAGACAAGGGAGGGAAGGCGTCAATCAACGCAAACCAAAAAACCCTAGACATGCCCAAAAAAACCCAAAAGTCCCCAAGAAACCCCAGAAGACAAAAAAACTAGACAAAGCAGAAAATCAGAAGCATCTCCAACCGTATCTCCCATCCAAACAGCAACCAGCATCTTGATGCACCATTTTCATCAGCCATCACCTTCTCGCATAGCATATTCACCACCAACATCACAGAATCACCAGAATTAATGAAAGTATCACCTTCGTCACCTCACAGCGACGCAACAACCATCCCCAAGCACTAGCATCTTTCATCACATCCCATCCAAACAGTAGACAACACCCAGCAACTTAACATCCAGCAACCATAACCACCGATCCGATCAGCTTCCATCATTTCACACATAGTAGCACATCTAGGAACACAGGGTAACCAGCACCCATTCCTAGAACCCATCCGCAGCACCCAAAGGAAAGACCACATCCAGCACCACTCAACCGAGCAAATACCCAACACCCTCGACAAATCACATCCAAACCAACGACAACACAGGATCCCACAGTCCAAAATAGCATCCATAGTGCAACACAACTTATCAAGACCTTCATCAACAATATGAAATAGATCCAGGAGAGGAAAACTAGGAAAAAAACCCTAAATATTATGCACAAACCGATAGAAATACAATCTCATATGCGCCTCCTACATCCTTTGAGCAGATCTAAGAGCCCCTATCCCAACCCCGACAAGACTTCTTACATGCCTCTAGAATCGAGGCATCATTGGAGAAGACCGTAGTAGAAAACTAGGATATATGACCGCTCATCGAAGAGACTAGAACCCATGACGTCGGTGTAACCGGTGCAGCTGGCTACATCGATGAGGCCCCAAAATCCATTGAACAACCCGAGGAGGCCCCAGATCTTCAAAGTCAACCCCGAATCATGGCTGATTTCTAGAAAAGTTTTTGACCATCAAAGATCCATCTGCTTCACCACAAGCCAGATCGAACTGATCTGAGACCACATCAGCCCCCGGAACCTCCAAATCCAATGAATCCCAAGTGCACCAGCAAAGGATCGAAGGCCCATCGAAAGACAAATGCCAGAGTAAGGGAACTGCTCGGGGAAGACTAAGCTGTCGAAGACAGAAAACCACCACCGTATTGAGTCCAAAGAGTGCGTCTAGAGAACACCATCACCTAGAACTAGAAATAAGTGAGGGACCATTGTAGAGGCCATGATAAGAAAACAGAAGAAAACCTAGATGTTGTGCCGAATGAAAGGGATATCTAGGGGAGTGTGCTACAATCTCTAGGAAATTTAGGGGTTTTGGGGTTTTTTCGGGGGTTTTTTGGTTTTTTGGTGTTTTTTGGTTTTTTTGGTGTGTTTTGGGTTTCTTGTGAGTCTTTTATAGATTTTAAGTTTTTTTAGAGTTTTTTTACATTTTTTTGGGTTTAAAGGGGTTTTAGAGTTTTTATTCATATTTTAGGGTTGTAAGGGTTTTAGTATTTTTAAATGTTTTTAGGGGCAAATATGGTTTTTAGGATTTTCAAGGTTTTTAGAGTTTTCGGATTTTTTAGGTTTTCTTAAAGTGTTTATCATTTTTTTAGTTGTTTAAGGGTTTTAAGTTTTTTTAGGTTTCTATGGTTTTCTTAGTGGTTTTCAAAGTTTTTAGGGTTTTTTAAAATTTATTGGTATTTTTAGGATTTTTTAGGATTTTTATGATTTTTAAGGGTTTTTAGAGATTTTGAGGGCATTATAGTTTTTATAGTTTTTAGGTTTTTATGGTTTCTTTTGGATTTTTAGGGGGTGTTTGAGTTTTTTGGGGTTTTATAATTTTTTATAACTTCTTAATGTTTGTAGGCGTTTAAAGGGATTTTTGGGATTTTAGTGGTCTTTTATGATTTTTATGGGTTTTTAGGTTTTTTTAAGTTTTTTAAGGGTTCATAGTTTTTAGGTTTTTTAATGTTTTATGTTTTTTTAGAATTTTTTGTGTTTTTTAAGTTTTTTAGGGGTTTTGTGTATTTTTATTTTTTATAGGTTTTCTTAGGGTTTTTCAGGGGTTTTAGGGTTTTTTACATTTTTTGGATTTTAGGGGTTTTTAGGATTTTTATGGTTTTTAATGTTTTTAGAAATTCTATGTATTTTTAGGTTTTTTCAGGGTTTTTATGGTTTCTATAGGTCTTGGGGTTTTTAGTGTTTTTTGTATTTTTTATGTTTCTTAAGGAATTTTAAATTGTTTTAACATTTTGACTAGTTTAAAGGGTTTTTAGAGTTTTGCGATTTTTATGGTTTTTATGGGTTGTTATATTTTGTTAAAATATTTAGTTGTTTTTATAGTTTTTGTAGGTTTTAGGGTTTTTTAGGGTTTCTAGTATTTTTAGGAAATTTAGGGGTTTTGATTGTTTTTATGTTTTTGGGGTTTTCTTATGGTTTTTTGTGCATTTAGGGTTATTTTTGTTTTTAGGGATTTTATGGAATTTTTTGAAATTTTATGGTTTTTATAGTTTTTAGGGATATTTAGTGGGTTTAGGGCTGTTATGGTTTTTAGGGATTTTAGTGATTTTATGGTTTTTATTAGTTTTTTGGGTTTCTAGGTTTTTTTATGTTTTTATGTTTTTTAAATATTTTTAGAGTTTTTTAATGTTTTGTCTAGTTTAAAGGGATTTTAGAGTATTTATTGGTTTTTTAAGGTTTAATGGGTTCTAAATATTTTTAAATATTTTTAGGGGATTTATGGTTTTTAGGGTTTTGTAGTCTATTAGGGGTTTTTAGGGTTTTTAGATTTTTTTTTTTGTTTTTTAGGTGTTTAAATTATTTTCTATTTTTAAGGTTTTATTAAAAAATTTAGGGTTTTTAGGGTTCTCTTATCTTTAGGGATTTTTCAAGATTTTTTATATTTTTTAGAGTTTTTTGGGTTTTTGAGTGTTTTTACGGTTTTTTTAGGTTTTTTCAGTTTTGCAAGGTTTTATGTATTTTATAGTTTTATCAATATTTTAAGGGTATAAAGGGTTTTTAGAGTTTTCAGTGTATTTTTAGAGGATTTATGGGTTTTTATGGATTTTAAATTTTTTTATGGTTTTTTTATAGTTTTTCTAGGTTTTAGTGTTTTTAGAGTATTTTATGGTTTTTAACATTATTTAGGTTTTTTAGGGGTTTTTAGTGTTTTTTGGTATTTAATGATCACTTAGGGTTTCTTATAGTCTCTTTGGTTTTTTACTTTTTTTCGGGATTTTTTGGGTTTTTTACAATTTTATGGTTTTTTACGGTTTTAGGGATTCTGAAGGGTTTTAAGATTTTTTAGTGTTTTAATGAATTGTCCAGGGGTTTAGAGGTTTTAATGGTTTTTAAAAAAAATACGGTATCATATGGTTTTTTGGATTTTTAGGCTTCTTTAGAGTTTTTCAACTTGAAAGCATTTTTTAAGATATTTAGGGTATTTAGGGGTTTTAAGAGATTTTAGGTTTCTAAGGTTTTCTTATAGTTTTTATGGCTTTTTACGTTTTTATTTATTTTTGGGTTTTTCATTATTTTTATAGTTTTTTATTGTATTTAGGGATTTTTAATGTTTTTTGAGATTTTTTGGGTTTAAATGGTTTTATGGTTTTCTCTGGTTTTTAGGTTTTTTTTTATTTTTTTGGGTTGTAAGGTTTTTTAGAGTTTTTTAACATTTGTAAGGGTTTAAATGGTTTTTAGATATTTTACTGGTTTTAGGGGTTTTATGGATTTATAGATTTTTTTAAATATTTTAGATGTTTTTATGGTTTTTAATGGTTTTTAGGATTTCTATGGTCAATTAAGGTTTTTCGTTTTTAGGCTTTTGAAGTTTTAAGTGATTTTAAGTCTTTATCATTTTCTTTGGGTTTTTTAGGGTTCTTAGGGTTGTTTTTTATATTTAGGTATTTTTACAAATTTTATATCATTTTTATGGTTTTTAGAGTTTTTAGGGATTTTTTGGGTTTTTTGAGTTTTTTAGTGTTTTGGATTTTTGGGTTTTTAGCTTTTTTATCGTTTTTAGGGGTTTTAAGCATTTTTAGGTTTTTGTGGTTTTATTAGGTTTTTTCAAGGTTTTAGGGTTTTTTACATTTTCAGGGTGTTTTAGGGATTTTAAGGGATTTATGGTTTCTTATAGGTTTTATATATTTTGAGTGTTTTTAGGGTTTTTTAGGTTTTTTAGGAATTATTTTTCACTTTCTAGGGTCTTTCTTGAGTTTTTTGGGGTTTAAATTTTTCATAGATATTCTTAACATTTTTAGGGGTTTAAAAGGTTTTACGAATTTTCAGATGTTTTTTAGGGTTTTTAAGGGTTTATTTTTTCTTAAGGTTTTATTGGTTTCTTGGGTTTTTCGGGTTTTTAGGGTTTTTAGCATTTTTCAGAGTTTTAGGTGTTTTTAGGGTTTAAAGGTTTTCTTAAAGTTTTTTACTGTTCTTTTAGTTTTTTAAATTATTAGGTATTTTTATATAATTTTAGGATTTTTATGGTTTTCTACAGTTTTTAGGACTTTTTTAGAATTATTATTGGTTTTTATAATTTTTATATATTTTTATGAGTTTTAGGTATTTTTAGTGTTTTATGATTTTATGGTTTTTTTATTTTTAGTGGGGGTTTTTTTTGATTTTTTAGGTTTTTAAGTTTTTTTAGTGTTTTCAAATTTGTATGGGTTTAAAGTGTTTTTTATTTTTTTCATTTGATAGGTTTTAATGTGTTTTTATGTATTTTATTGTTTTATGGTTTTACGCCTTTTAATGTGTTTTAGGGTTTTTATCATTTTTTAAATTTTAAGGGGATTTGAGTCTTTTAAGGTTTTCTTAGGGTTATTAGCATCTTTTACATTTTTATGATTTTTTTGGGTTTTTTAAGAATTTTATTGTTTAATGGTTTTTTTTCTGGTTTTGAGGGTTTTAAGATTTTTTAGGTTTTTAAGGTTTTTTGGGGTTTTTAGGGTTTTCATAGATTTTTAGGGTTTTAATGTTTTTTATATTATTTATCATTTTTAGAGGTTTAATGGTTTTTTAGAGTTTTTAGTGATATTTATAGTATTTATGAATTTTTAGGGTTTTTAAGGTTTTGGGGGTTTAAATAATTTTAAGGTTTTAGGGTTTTTTAGTTTTTTCTTGGGTTTATAGAATTTTTAGGATTTATGGGCATTTAAATTGTTTTTATTATTTTAAGGTTTGCTTAGGGTTTTTCTAGTTTTGAGTGTTTTTTATATTTTTAGGGATTTTTAAGGATTCTTTTGGATTTTTATGGTTTTTAGGTTTTTAGGGATTTTGATGGTTATTAGGGGTATATAGTTTTTTTGTTTTTATAGTTTTTTTTGTTTTAGGGTTTATTTGAGTTTTTAGGGGTTTTAGGGTTTTTAGGGGTTTTCTTATTTTTATTATTGTTTACGATTTTCAAGCTTTTAAGGGTTTTTAGGTTTTTATGGTTTTCTTAGGGTTTTTCACGGTTTTTAGGGTTTTTTATATTCTTAGATATTTTCGGTATTTTTTAGGGTTTTTATGGGTTTTTAGGGTTTTCATAGAATTTGTGGGGGTTTTGGGTTTTTTGGGTTTTTTGGTTTTTTGGTTTTTTGGTTTTTTGTGGGTTTTTTGGGTTTTCTTTGAGTTTTTAGGGATTTTAATATTTTTTTCAAGTTTTTGATCATTTTTAGGGGTTTAAAGAGTTTCATATTTCTTATTATTTTTTAGGTGTTTTGGGTTTCTAGGTGTTTTTTAATTTTTGTAAGTATTTATATGTTTTTAGGGTTTTTAGAATGTTTTTTTGTGGCATTTGTTTGGTTTTTTATAGGCTTTAACTATTTTTATGTTTTTAAAATTTTTAGGGTTTCTTTAGGGTTTTTAGGGTTTTTATTTTTTTAGGTATTTTTAGGGATTTTTTAGTATTTTAATGGTTTTTAAAGGTTTTTAGGTATTTTGAGGGGGGGTTGGGGTTTCTTAGGGATTTATGGTTTTTATAATTTTTATGGTATTTTGGGTTTTAGAATTTGTTTTTCCAGTTTTCTAACGTTTAAATATGTTTTAGAGATTTTAAAATTTTAGGGGTTCAAAGGGTTTTTAGAATTTTTAGATTTTTTAGGGTTTTATTGGTTTTTAGGTTTTTTTAAGGTTTTTATGGGTTTTTTGGTTTTTAGGGTTATTATAAATTTTAAAGGTTTTTAATTTTATTTTTGTTTTTAATGTTTTCTTAGGGGTTTTTAGTATTGTTTTAGTTTTTTTTACATTTTTAGGGATTATATGGATTTTTTTGGGTTTTTAACAGTTTTTGGGATTTTTAGTGTTTTTAGTTTCTTTTTGGGGTTTTTTTGAACTTCATGGTTTTTGGGGGGGTTTAGGGTTTTTTGAGTGTTTGGATTTTTTTATGGTTTTAAAGAGATTTTAGAATTTTTAGTGGTTTTTTAGGGATTTTTGGGATTTTTGGGCTTTTAAGGTTTTTAGGGTTTTTATGGTTATGAGGGGTTCTTAGGGTTTTTAGGGTCTTTTAGAGTTTTCTCATTTTTTTCTTTTTGAGGGGTTTAAAGTTTACTTATGTTTTTAATGTTTTCTTTCATATTTTCAGGGTTTTTTTACATTTTTAGGTATTTTTTAGGAAATTTTGTTTTTTAGGGTTTTGGGGGTTTCGATGGGTTTTCTGGTTTTTTGGGTCTCTTAGGGTTTTTAGCATTTTTTAAGATTTTTTTTTACTTTTAATTGTTTTTATGTTTTATGGTTTTCTTAGGAGTTTTTAGGGATTTATGTTTTTTTAAAAAATTTAGTAACTTTAAGGTATTTTTTAGGATTTTTTTGGATTTTAGGATATTGTGGTGTTTTAGTAATTTTTTAGGGTTTTATGTTTTTCATGGTTTTTTAGGTATTTAGTGGTATTTTTTGAGTTTTTATGTGTTTTTAAGGCATTTTAGACTTTTAAATTTTTTAGGGTATTAATGTTTTTTTAGATTTTTAAGTGGTTTTTAGGTTTTTTATGTATTTATGGGATATTAGATATTTTTAAGGGTTAATGGGTTTTATGGTTTTTTGGAGTTTTAGTGTTTTTAGAATATTTTTAGGGTTTTTGAAGGTATTAATAATTTTTTAGTTTTTAGGCGTTTTAAGTGTTTTTTTGTTTTTAAATTTCTCTTAGCATTGTTCATGTCTTTTTAGGATTTTTACATTTTTAAATATTTTTATGTAATTTATAGGATTTCTATAGTTTTTAGGGTTTTAGGGATTGTTGAGGGTTTTGGTGTTTTTTCCGTTTTTTAGGTTCTTATTGGGTTTTATGTGTTTATTGGTTTTGATGGTTTTCTTATGGTTTTTCTAGGAATTTTAATCTTTTAGAGAATTTTAGGGACTTTTACATGTTTTTATGTTTTTAAGGGATTTTTGGGGGGTTTAGGGTTTTTGGGTTTTTTAGGGTTTTTATGTTTTTTTTGGGTTCTAAGGGGTTTTTTTGAATTTTTAGGGTTTTTAAAGTTTTTTAGAGTTTTTAACTATTTTTAGGGGTTTAAAAAGAATTTAATGTTTTTAGTAGTTTTGTTGGGATTATATGGGTTTTAGTGTTTTTATGGTTTTTTACGGGTTTTATGGTTTTTAGGTTATTTAGGTGTTTTTAGGTTTTTTAGCATTTGATGGGTTTATTTGTTTTTATGTTTTTAATGTTTCATTAGGGGTTTTCAGGTTTTTTAGTTTTTTATGTTTTTAGGGATTTTAAGTATTTCCTAGGATTTTTGTGGGACTTTAGGATTTTTGGGATTTTTAGAGTTTTTAGATTTTGTTAGGGTGTTTATGGTTTTTTGGGTTTTTATGGGTTCTTTGTGTATTTTTGGGTATTAAAGGTTTTTTAGAGTTTTTTAAAAAAATTATGGGTTTAAATTTTTTTTTAGTTTTTCGTACTTTTAAGTGTTTTTATAGGGTTTATGGTTTTGTATAATTTTTATCATTTTTATTCTTTTTTTAGAGTTTTAACTATTTTTAGTTTTTTATGGTTTTCTTAGGGGTTTTCAATGTTTTTAGGGTTTCTTAAATTTATAGGGATTTATGGATTTTTAGGGGTTTGAAGTGTTTTATGATTTTAATACTTTCTTATGATTTTTCTGGGTTTTTATTGTATTTTTGTTTTTAAGGATTTTTTGGGTATTCTTTGTTTTTTGGGGATTTTAGAGATTTTCAGGGTCCTTTGGGTTTTTTTGGGTTCTTTGGGGATTTTAAGGATTTTTTGTGTTTTTCGGGTTTTTTAGGGGTTTTACATTTTTTAGGTTTTTTAGTTTTTCTTCATGTATTTATGTTTTTTACTTTTTTGAGGATATTTATAGATTTTTGTGGATTTTTGTGGCATTTAGAGTTTTAGATATTTTAAGGTTCTTTTGATTGTTTATATTATTTTTAGGGTTTTATGGTTTTTCTATGTTTTTAGGGTTCTTTTGAGTTATTTTAGGGTTTTTATTGTATTTATATTTTTTTAATGTTATTAAGGGATTAAAGGTTTTTTGTAGTTTTTAGTGTTTTTAATGTTTTTAACGGGTTTTAGGGGGTTTTATGGTTTTAGGGGTGTTTTAGAGATTTTATGGTCTATTTGGATTTTTAGGGTTATTAGAGTTTTTAGGTTTTTTATTTTTTTTAAGTTTTATTATGTTCTAAATATTTTCTTGGGTTCTTTTAGGGAATTTACATTCTTAAGTATTTTTAACGTTTTTTTAGATTTTTATGGTCCTTTGATTTTTTATTAAATTTTAGGTTTTTGTGATTTTTTAGGTTTTTCATTGTTTTTTATGGTCTTTAGGGTTTTTAAGTTGTTAGGTATTTTTTGTTTTTTATGTTTTTTTGGTTTTTAGAGATTTTATGGATTTTGAGGGGTTTGTGGAGTTTTAGGGTTTTAAGTGTTTTTATGTTTTTTTTTGGGTTTTAGGGTTTTTTTCAGTTTTTAAGGGGTTTTGAGGTTTTTTATTATTTTTTTTAAAAAAAATAAGGTTTAAAGGGTTTTTATAGTTTTTAGTGGTTTATGGTTTTTGTAGTATTTAGGGGGTTTTACGATTTTTTGGGGTTTTTTTGTTTTTTTAGTTTTGTTAGGCTTCTTAGGGGATATAAGTGTTTTATGGTTGTCAAGGTTTTATTAAGGGTTTTCATAGTTGTTAGGGGTTTTTTGTTTTTAAAATTTTTTATGGGTTCTTTTTGGATTATTTTGGTTTTTAGGGTTTTATTTATTTTTATGGGTTTTAGTATTTTTATGGTTTTTTTGGGTATTTCGGGTTTTTTTTTTAGTTTTTAAGGGTTTTTAATGTTTTCAGAGCTTTCTTATCATTTTATGGGTTTAAATGGATTTTAAATTTTTTAGGGTTTATTTATGGGTTTTAGGTGGTTTGGGGGTTTTTAAAAAAATTTACAGATTTTTTGGTTTCTATGGGTTTCTAGGGCAGAAGAGGTGTGAGGCCAGGCTATTCCCGACCCCCTCAGAATGTATTATGAAAAAAGGATACAACAGACAAGGGAGGGTAGGGGTCAATCAACCCATACCCAAAAACCCTTTACAACCCAAGATGCAAAAGAGCCAAAAAAAGAAAAAAGAAAAAAGAAAACCCCCCAAAGCCAAACACAACAGCAGCTTCAGCACCTTCACATCCATCTCCAGCATTCGGCAGCTCCATATTCCCTTTCATCCAACAACACCATATCCATCATCAGCAACATCATCATAATTCGTCAGCAACATTAGTATTTTTAGGTTTTTACGAATCTCTTATGGTTTTTCAGGGTTTTTATCATTTTTTACATTTTTAGGGATTTTTATGAATTTTTTATGATTTTTATGGGTTTCTAGGGTCTTTTGGTATTTTGAGGGTGTTTAGGTTTTTTTGGGTCTTTTAGTTTTTTTTAATGTTTTTAATTATTTGTAGGGGTTTTAAGTGTTTAAAAGTTTTAAAGGTTTTATTTGTGTTTTCTCAGGGTTTTTATGGTTTTTTTATGTTTTTACGGAATTTTAGGATTTGTTTTGTTTTTATGGGCTTTTATGGTATTTAGTTATTTTTAGGGGTTTTCGGTTTTTTTGGGTTTTTTTGTTTTTAGGGTTTTTTTGTTTTTAGATTTTTTAGATTTTTTAAAATATTTTTAGAAGCTTAAAGGATTTTTAGAGTTTTTAGTGTTATTTAGGGTTTTAATGGAGTTTTTAGAGTTTTTTAAGATTTTTATGGGTTTTTTGGTTTTTTGGGGTTTTTAGAGTCTTTCAGGGTTTTTTTCATTTTGTTGGTTCCTTAGGGGTTTTAAGTTTTAGGTTTTTAGTTTTTTCTTAGGGGTTTCAATGATTTTTTGATTTTTTTACATTTTTTGGGATTCTTATTGTTTTTTTTTTGTTTTTTATGGTTTTTAGGGATTTTAAGGGTTTCTGGGATTGTTAGGGTTGTTAGCGTTTTTTGTGTTTTCTGGGTTTTTTAGAGTTTTAATTGTTCTTAGGTTTCTAATTTTTTCTTAGGGGTTTTCTATGTTTTTAGGGTTTATTATTTTTTAATGTATTTTTAGGTATTTTTTAGGATTTTTATGGTTTTTTAGGGTTTTTTGAGATTTTGAGGGGTTTTAGGAATTTTTATGGTTTTAGGGTTTTTATGTGTTTTTATAATTTTTTTGAATTTTTTCAAGCTTTTTTTATTTGCATATATTTTATCTTTTTTAGGGATTTAAAGGGTTTTTAAAGTTATCAATGGGTTCTTAGGAGTTTTATGGAATTTTTATGAATTTTAGGAGTTCTTAAGTCTTTTGGTGGTTTTGGGGTCTTTTAGTATATTTAGCATTTTTATATTTTTTTTGGGATTTTAATTTTTTAAAGTTTTTAAATAGTTTATGGGATTTTAGGGTTTTTTACACTTTTAGAGATTTTTAGGGATTTTTTAGGAATTTTTTGGTTTTTTGGGATTTCAGGATTTTGGGGGTTTAAAATTTTTTTTAAGGTCTTTTTAGGGTTCTATAAGTTTTTTATCGTTTTTTAGGTTCTTTAAGGGTTTTAAGTAATTTTAATTTTTTATGGTTTTCATAGATTTTTTCATTTTTTTGGGGTTTTATATGTTTTTAGGTATTTTTAGTTATTTTTTAGTATTTTTATGTTTTTTAGGGTTTTTAGGGATTTTGAGGGTTTTGGGGATTTTTTGAATTTTTAGGGCTTTATAGTTTTTTTGTTTTTTGAGGTTTTTTTTGAGTTTTTAGGGATTTTAATGTGTTTTATATTTTTTACCATTTTTATCGTTTTAAAGGGTATTTTGGGTTTTAGTGGGTTTTATGGGTATTTATTTTTTTAATCTTTTCAGTGGTTTTAATAGTTTTAAGGGGGGTTTCAGTTTTCCAGGTCTTTCAGAGTGTTTATATTTTTTTTAGGTTTTTAAGGGGTTTAAATTGTTTCTTTCATTTCAAGGTTTTCTTATGGATTCTATAGGTTTTTATAATTTTGTACATTTTTAGGTATTTTTATGGATTTTTTATTATTTTTATGATTTTTTAGGGTTTTTATGGGTTTTGAGGTGTTTTAGGGTTTTTATGGTCTTTTGGTTTTTTAGTTTTTTTAGGTTTTTTAGGGGATTTATGTGTTTTTATGTTTTTATGGTTTTCTTAAAATCTTTTCAGGATATTTAGTATTTTCTATGTTTCAAAGGTTTTGAGGGATTGTTTTAGGGTTTTTAGTGTTTTATATGTTTTTTAGGGATTTTGAGGGTTTGGAGGGTTTTTAGTGTCTTTATGGTTTTTATGTTTTTTATGGTTTTGTGGTTTTTAGGGATTTTTTGCGATTTTTGAGTATTTTTTGGTTTTATGGGTTTCTAAATTTTTAACATTTTCAAGGGTTTTAATAGTTTTTAGAGTTTTAGTTGTTTTTTTTTTGTTTCTTTATGGTTTTTAGCCGATTTTTTTGTTTTTTGGGTCTTTTATGTTATTTAACATTTTTTAAGTTTTTAGGAGTTTTAAGTTCTTTTATGTATTTACAGTTTTCTTATGGGTCTTTAGGGTTTTTATGGTTTTTTTGTTTTTAGGTATATTAAGGGATTTTTTAGAATTTTTACAGTTTTTTAGATTTTTCTGGTTTTTTGTCTTTTTAGGGGTTTTCTATTTTTTAGGTTTTTAGGGAATTTAAGTGTTTTTAGGTTTTAAAGGTTCTTCTTCGTTTCTTAAGGTTTTTTCATTTTTGTGGTTTTTTGGGCTTTTATAGATTTTTATTGGGTTTTAGAGTGTTTAGGGTTTTTGGGGAGTTTTATGGTTTTAGGGTTTTTAGGTTTTTAAGGTTATTTAAAGTTTTTATGGGTTTTTTTAGTTTTCAATAGATTTAATGATTTTTTAGAATTTTTTTCATCTTTAGGGGTTTAATTATTTTTTGTTATTAGTGGTTTTTTAGAGTTTTTAGTGTTTTAAATATTTTTAGGGGTGCTAAAAGTCTTTTACAGATTTTTTTAGGTTTTTTTATGGTTTTAAGTATTTTTAGGTTTTTAAGGTTTTCATGGGGTTTTTCAGGGTTCTTAGAGTTTTTTACCTTTTTAATAATTTTACTTATTTTTTAGGATTTTTTTTAAATTTTAGGGTTTAGAGTTATTTTGAGTGTTTTTATGGTCTTTTTAGGGGTTTGTAGTGTTTTTAGCATCTTTTAGGTTTTTAGGGGTTTTAAGTGTTTTTATGTTTTATAGGTTTTCTTTCGGTTTTTAGGGTTTTTAGTGTTTTACGTTTTTAGGTATTTTCAGGGATTTTTTAGGATTTCTATTGGTTTTTAGTTTTTTTATATATTTTGAGAGATTTTATTGTTTTATAAGGGTTTTAGGGTTTTTATGATTTTTTGGGTTTTTAAGGTTTTTAAGTTTTTATTATTTTAAATTTTTTCTGGATTTTTTAACATTTTTAGGGATTTAAAGAGATTTTAGAATTTTTAGTGGGATTTTATGGTTCTTATGGCATTTTAGGGATTTTAAAGGCTTTTAGTGTTTTTACGGTTTTGAGGGGATCATAGGGTTATAAAAGTCTTTTAGGGTTTTATAATTTTTTGATTTTTAGGGGTTTAAATTGTTTTTATGATTTTAATGTTTTCTTTTGGATTTTTTGGTTTTTAGAGTTTTTTTACATATTTATGTATTTTTAAGAGTTTTTTAGAATTTTAATGTTTTTTAGGGTTTTTGGATTTTTCATGGGTTTTCAGTTTTTTTGGGTTTTTTAGGGTATCTATCATTTTTTAGGATTTATTTACTTTTAATTGTTTTTAGGATTTAAGTTTTTCTTAGGGGT
Organism: Viscum album; assembly: GCA_963277665.1. Taxonomy (NCBI): domain Eukaryota; kingdom Viridiplantae; phylum Streptophyta; class Magnoliopsida; order Santalales; family Viscaceae; genus Viscum; species Viscum album. The sequence goes on along the minus strand of OY728157.1, from coordinate 229,567,710 downwards.
TTTTAGGGATTTTGTGTTTTTTAAATTTTTAGTAACTTTTATGTATTTTTTACAATTTTTTTGATTTTTCGGATTTTTAGGGGTTTTGTTGCTTTTAGGGTTTTTATGTTTTTCCTAGTTTTTTGGGTATTTAGGGGGATTTTTTGAGTTTTTATGTGTTTTGAAGGAATTTTATAATTTTTAATGTTTTTAGGGGATTAAAATGTATTTAGAGTTTTCAGTGGTTTTTAGGTTTTTTAGGTACTTATGGGATTTTAGGAACTTTTTAGGGTTTATGGGTTTTTATGGTTTATTGGGGTTTTAGTGTTTATAGAATATTTTTAGAGTGTTTAAAAGTTTTAATCATTTTTTATTCTTTTAGTGGTTTTATGTTTTTTTATGTTTTTAATGTTCTCTTAGAATTGTTCATGGATTTTCATGATTATTACATTTTTAAATTTTTTTATTGAATTTTTAGGATTTTGATGGTTTTAAAGGTTTTAGGGATTTTTAGGGTTTTTTCATTTTTTGAATTTTTTAGGTTCTTGATTGGTTTTAACTATTTTTTGATTTTTATGGTTTTCTTTGGTTTTTCTAGTAATTTTATTCTTTTAGATATTTTTAGGGACTTTTGAGGAATTTTATTGGTTTCAAGGTTTTTTAGGATTTTTAGGGATTTTATGGTTTTTCACTATTTTTAACTATTTTTAGGTGTTTTGGGTGGCTTAAAGGTAATTTAGTGTTTTTATTTTTTTTAGGGTTTATATTGTAATTTGTGTTTTTTAAGTATTTTACTGGTTCTATAGTTTTTAGGGTATTTTGGGGTTTTTAGGGTTTTTATCATTTTTAGGGGTTTTAATTGTTTTTATGTTTTTGAGGTTTCCTTAGGGGTTTTCAGGGTTTTTAGAGTTTTTAAATTTTTGAGTGATTTTATATATTTCTTAGGATTTTTGTGGGTTTTTTGGCTTTTTAGGGAATTTGAAATTTTTTAGCATTTTTTGAGGTTTTTATGGTTTTTTGGGTTTTTAGGGGTTTTTAGAATATTTTTGGGAATTAAATATTTTTTTAAAGTTTTTTAAAATTTTATGGGCATAAAGTTTTCTTTATTTATTTTTGTATTTAGTGTTTTTATAGGGTTTCATGGTTTTGTACATTTTTTAGCATTTTTTAGACTTTTTGGGGTTTTAATTATTTTTAGGTTTTTATGGTTTTCTTATGGGTTTTCATGGTTTTTAGGGTTTCTTACAATTTTAGGGATTATATGTATTTTTTAGGGTTTTGATGTGTTTTTAAGTTTTTAATATTTTCTTATGTTTTTTCATTGTTTTTATTGTTTTTATCTTATTAAGGAATTTTCGGGTAATATTGTTTTTTCGAGATTTTATATATTTTCAGTTTTTTTAGGGGTTTTTAATGTCTTCGGGGTTTTAAGGCTTTTTTTCATTTTTAGTTTTTTTAGGGGTTTTACATTTTTTAGGTTTTTTAGGTTTTCTTCTGGTATTTATGTTTTTACTATTTTAAGGATTTTTATAGATTTTAAAAAAAATGTGGCATTTAGGGTTTTAGATATTTTGAGGGGGTTTAGATTTATTTTTTTCAGGGTGTCATTGTTTTTCTATGTTTTTGGGGTCCTTTTTAGTTTTTTAAGGATTTTAAATATTTTTATATTTTTTTAATGTTATTAAAGGATTAAAGGTTTTTTTTAGTTTTTAGTTTTTTTAAAAAAACAAAATCTGGGTTTTAGAGGTTTTTATAGTTTTGGTGTGTTTTAGGGTATTTATGGTCTATTAGGATTTTTAGGGTTGTTAGAGTTTTTAGTTTTTTTAGGTTTTTAAGTGTTTTTATGTTTTTAAGGTTTTTTTATGTTTTCTACATTATTAGTTATTTTTAATAATTTTTTATATTTTTATGGATTTAGGGTTTTTAGGAAATTTGAGGGTTTTGTGATTTTTTAGGGTTTTATGGTTTTTTAGAGTATTTATAATTTTTCTGGTTTTTGGGGAAAAAGCGGTGTGAGGACAAGCTATTCCCGACCCCCGCAAATTCTATTAGAGAAAAAAGACGCAGTAGATAAGGGAGGAGAGGGGTCAAATGATCAACACCAAAAAACCCTTTACAACCCCAAACCCAAAGACCCCAAAAAACAAAGACCAAAAAAGACACACAAAACAAGTCCAAAAGAGAAGACACATAAAAAGGTAGGTCAATCAATATCACCACCAAAGTCATCCAGATCCACACTATGGTAACCGGACTCGCACCAAGGCCAGAGCCCACTCCAGTAAAGCAATATTCTGATTCAGAACCCGTATCCATAGATTCCCAGCCCAACTCGTAGTCCCCCTGCATTCTGAGCATCAACAAAAGCTTCCCTTTGGCCCTATATTGCTTAGAATTTTGTGAAGGATGCTCCCGCTTATTTACTTTGATATTCAACTTGGCCGACCTGTAAGTGTCCCGGGTTTCCATAGGTCGTGGGAGGGAAGAGTAATCCTTTCAGAGCCTTTGATTCAGGTGGCAGAGGTGGAACCAGCTTCATTTACTTTTTTCTCATGAATGACTCTATCGCTGGCCGCACTTGAGGCCTTTTTGTTCTTTTTCATGCTTCATGGCCCAGGAGTTTCGACACCCCTTTTTTGTCGCTTATTATTTTCTTCCTTGGACCTGTCCATAGCAACATTTATCCTACTGTCATCCTCAGCAAACCTCTCCCCAAGTATCTTAGCCTCACCCTCTAGGGGAAACCTTTCCCATTCTACCACCATCATTTCATGCAGTATCACACAATGGTCTTCTGATGATGGAACCCCATAAACAAACATGGCCCTCTGAAGATTCAGAACCAACTCCCTTTTAACAATATTAGTGTCCGATAGAGGAAGACCAACCAGATCCTTCACATAAACACCAAGTACTCTAGGACTCCAGGTCTTCTCCTCAACCACAGTCATCCCTTTCTCAGCTGTAGAAAGTTTCTTATCATCCCCTACTCTCGAATCTAGCTTAGCCAAATCTCCCTTCCTGATCTCACCTGCCAGCACCTTTTCATCCCTAGCTTGCTTAGCTGAGGCTAGTTCCTAGAACCTGTTTGGTAGAGTCACCACATTTTCATCCGGTGACAGACTACTAATAGCACCCCCACTGCTCTTCCTGAAACCCATAGCCACTCCTTCCAGAGGCAGCATCTAGGGGGCCTCCAAATGTCTGTTCCCATGCCAAGTTTCCTACACAGTGGCCTTCCCCTTTTCAAACTCTCTCCCTAAAAAATTACCACATCCACAAGCATCCTCATCACAAGATAGAGTTCTCCCTTCATCCATTAGAACCACTACAGTGACTGCATCTTCGAGTTCACAAACATTCCCAGCCAGATCTAAACTGAAACCACCTAATTCGATCAAAGATACTTCAAGATCTCTCCCAGACATAAAGTCTGTTTTGAAAGGGACTTAAATTACAGCAACTGAGGGTTCGGAGGGAAAAGGTTCGGTCACCCCCTTAACCCCCCTCGCCTCCGCCAGGGCTCGGTTATTCTCAGCGGAACACAAATAAAATAGATTAACACCAAGCCTACCAGGTTCAGAACATAGGACAGACTGAGAATTATGCCCAAATCTTCAACAGTTGGAACAGAAGACCGACCACGATTCAAAGACAACTGGTTGATTCCAATGGAGATCCACCCCCACAGCAATCCAGACAGCATCCACCGGATCCTTTGAAGCATCAACCTCAACGAAGGCCCTCAGGGTAACAGGGTGACAGAGAGCCCATGTCCTACTATCCACATAGAGGAACCTACCCACCATATTCCCAAGCATAGAAATAATAAGGAAATTTTGGAAGGGAAGGGGGAGTTCAGGAAATCTAACCCAAGTTGCAACCATCAAGGAGTTACATTTCATGTGAAAGTCAAAACTCCATATATAGAGGGAGAAGCGGGCGCCATTACATCTTCAGGGATCCATGGACCAGGAAAGGATAAGGTATTCCTCAGTTGCGAATCAAACCATGATGTGGTATCCATCAACTAGACCCACTGTCGTACGAACCTATAGGTTCCAATGTTCGAAGAAAAACCTATCAAAAGTATCCACTGGGGGCACCACTTCAGGAATATCGCAACCAGAGTTATACAATGGTGATCTATAGCTTTGTTGAACTTCTGAAGGGAAATGAGAATCTGTGTTCGACCTTATAAGAGCTCTGGAACCTTTAGATAGATCACCATTTGCGGGAAGAAGGGTAACAGATCAGGGGAAGAGAAACGAGAGATAGAGAGAGAGAGAAATCCTCAGAGGGAGGATCCTCCCCCATAGAGAAGGGGGAGGGGCTTGGGCTACCATCGTCTTCAACCTGGGAGAGAGAGGAATCTTCCCTTGCGAGGGAGCCATGCCGCCAGAGTCGCTATCTACTAGCTCTTCTCTAGTTTTTTGGGTTTTTATGTGTTTTTTGATTTTTAAGTTCTTATTAATGTTTTTTAGGGTCTTTAGTGTTTTTATGTTTTTACGAATTTTTATGATTTTATGATTTTTATGGTTTTTAGGGATTTTAGGGATTTTTAGGGGTTTGGGTAGTTTTTAGGGTTTTTAGGGCTTTTATGGTTTTTTTGTTTTTAGGTTTTAATAGTTTTTAAGGGTTTGGGGGTTTTTTAGTATTTTTTTAATTTTTTTGGGTTTAAATGGTTTTTAGAGTTTTTAGTGGTGTTAGGGATTTTATGGGTTTTTAATTTTTTAACGTTTTTTTTAGGGGGTTTTACTATATTTTTAGGGTTTTAGTGTTTTTTAGTGTTTTTAGGTTTTTTAGGGGTTATAAGTGTTTTTAGTTTTGTATGGTTTTTATAGGATTTTTTAGACTTTTTAAGGGTTTAATGTTTTTTAAATAATTTTTATGGATTTTTTTTGGATTATTATGGTTTTTTGTGTTTCATTGATTTTTAGGGGTTTTAGTGTTTTTATGGTTTTTTTGGTATTTAGGGTTTTTATGAATTTTTTAGGGGTTTTAACATTTTCAGAGATTTCATTTCATTTTTAGGGGTTTAAAGGGATTTTATTTTTTGTGTGGTTATTTATGGGTTTAAAGTGGTTTTAGGGTATTTAAATTTTTTTATGGGTTTTGTGGTTTTTATGGGTTTTTATGGTTTTTAGGGCCTTTTAGGGTGTTCAGTATTTTTAGTTTTTTAGGGTTTTTAGCATTTTTTACCTTTTTAGAGATTTTTATGGATTTTATATTATTTTTGTGGGTTTTAAGTGTTTTAAGGGATTTTGAGGGTGTTTGGGTTTTTTTGGTCTTTTAGGGTTTTTAAGGTTTTTAATTATTTTTTGAGGTTTTAAGTGCTTATATGTTTTAAAGGTTTTCTTTGGATTTTTCAGGGATTTTTTGTTTTTTTATGTTTTTAATGATTTTTAAGGGTTTTTTTTGTTTTTATGGTATTTTAGGGTATTTAGGTATTTTAATGGTTTTTTGGGTTTTTTGGGTTTTTTTGTTTTTTTTGTTTTTTATGGTTTTTTTTTAGTATTTATATTTTTTAGAGTTTTTAAAATATTTTTATGTAGTTTAAGTATTTTTAGATATTTTAGCATTTTTTTAAGTTTTTAATGGATATTTCAAGTTTTTTAGTATTTTTAGGGGTTTTTTGGTTTTTTGGTTTTTTGGATTTTTAGAGTCTTTTAGGGTTTTTATCATTTTGTTGGTTTTTTTTTGGATTTTAAGTGTTTTTAGGTTTTTTTTATGGGTTTCTAGGGTTTTTAGGTTTTTTTACATTTTAGGATTTTTAGGTATTTTTTTACGTTTTTGTGATTTTTTATTGTTTTAATCGATTTTGAGGGTTTCTGGGATTATTAGGCTTTTAAGCGTTTTTTGGGTTTGGGGGGGGGGGTTTAGAGTTTTAAGTGTTGTTAGGTTTCTAAGGATTTATTATGAGTTTTCTAGGTTTTTAGGGTTTCTTATGTTTTAATGTAATTTTAAGTGTTTTTAGGACATTTATGGTTTTTTAGTGTTTTTAGGAATTTGGAGGGGTTTTATGTGTTTTTATGGTCCTAGGGTTTTTATTGTTTTTTGGGTTTTTATGGTTTTGTTGAATTTTTTATAGTTTTAATGATTTTTATATATTTTAAATTTTTTAGCGATTTGAATGATTTTAAGAGTTTTCAATGTTTTTTTCATTTTTTATGTGATTTTTAGGGATTTTAGGAGTTCCTATGTCTTTTTTGGGTTTTAGGGTTTTTTGGGTCTTTTAGTATGTTTTTCATTTTTAGGTTTTTTAGGGGTATTAAGTTTTTTAATGTTTTTAAGGATTTCATATGGATTTTATAGTTTTTTACACTTTTAGATATTTTTTGGATTTTTTAGGAATTTTAAGGTTTTTAGGGATTTAGGGATTTTGAGGGTTTTAAAGGTTTTTAAGGTCTTTTTAGGTTCTATAGGGGTTTTATCGTTTTTTAAGGGTTTTAAGTTTTTTTAGTTTTTATGTTTTTCTTAGGGTTTCTCATTGTTTCTGGGGTTTTATATTTTTTTAGGAATTTAATAGATTTTTTAGAATTTTATGGTTTTTTAGGGGTTTATTGATTTTGTCGGTTTTGGGTTTTTTGAACTTTTTATTTTTTTTATAGTTTTTTGGATTTTAGAGGTTTTTTTGAGTTTTTTAGGGATTTTAATGTGTTTTAGAGTTTTTAACATTTTCTCAGGTTTAAAAGGATTTTTGGGTTTTTATTGGGTTTTTATGGGTATTTATTGATTTCAAGAAATTTAAGTGTTTTTATAGTTTTTAGTGGGTTTTCAGTTTTTAGGGTCTTTTAGGGTCTTTAGAATTTTTTAGTTTTTTAAGGGGTTTTAATTGTTTCTAGGATTTCAAGGTTTTCTTATGGATTTTAATGTTTTTTAGGATTTTTTCAAATTTTAGGTTTTTTTATGGATTTTTTAATATTTTTAAGGTTTTTTAATGTGTTATGGATTTGGAGGTGTTTTAAGGTTTTATGGATTTGGAGGTGTTTTAATGTTTTTAGGGTCTTTTGGATTTTTAGTGTTTTTTATGTTTTTTAGGGGATATATGTGTTTTTATGTTTTTTATGGTTTTCTTGCTGTTTTTTAGGATATTTAGTATTTTCTACATTTCATAAATTTTGATGTATTTTTTAGAATTTTTACGGTTTTTCTGGTTTTTAGAGATTTTGAGGGATTTTAGGGTTTTTATGGTTTTTATGGTTTTTATGGTTTTTAAGGTTTTCATAGTTTTTATGGTTTTTATGGATTTTTTAGTTTTTTAGGTTCTTATGGGTTTCTAAATATTTAACATTTTCAAGGGTTTTAATAGTTTTTAGAGTTTTTTGTGAATTTTTTTTTTATTTTTTGTGGTTTTTTGCCGGTTTTTTTTATAGTGTCTTTTATGTTTTTTAAAATATTTATGTTTTTAATAGTTTTATATTTTTTATGTATTTATGTTTTTCTTATGGGTTTTTAGGATTTTTATGGGTTTTTATGTTTTTAGGTATTTTGAGGAATTTTTTAGAATTTTTATGGTTTTTTAGATTTTTAGGGATTTTAGGTCTTTTAGGGTTTTGTTGTTGTTTTGGTTTTAAGTGGTTTTATGTGTTTTTTGGTTTTAAATTTTTTTCTTAGGTTTCTTATGTTTTATTGGATTTTTATGGTATTTTATGGCTTCATAGGCTTCTATAGGGTTTAACGGTGTTTATGGTTTTTGCAGATTTTTATGGTTTTAGGGTTTTAGGATTTATGGTTATTTAAGGATTTTATGGGTTTTTTATTTGATTTTTCTAGAGATTTTATGATTTTGTAGAGTTTTTTTTCAACTTTAGGGATTTAATTTGTTTAGTGTTTTTTAGGGGTTTTAATGTTTTTATGTTTTTTAGGGGTACTTAAAGTCTTTTAGGGATTTTCATTTTTTAGGTTTTTAAGGGTTGAAAGTATTTTTAAAATTTTAAGGCTTTCATTGGTTTTTTTAGGGTACTTAGAGTTTTTTTAAATCTTTATAAATTTTACAGTTTTTTAGGATTTTTATAATATTTTAGGGTTTGTAGGTATTTGGAGGGTTTTTAGGGTCTTTTAGGGTTTTTTAGTGTTTTTTTTGCATCTTTTAGATTTTTATGGGTTTTATGTGTTTTTGTGTTTTATAGGTTTTATTTAGGTTTTCAGGGTTTTTAGTGTTTTATATTTTTATGTATTTTCATGGATTTTTTAGGGTTGTATGGGTTTTCAGGTTTTTTATAGATTTTGAGGGGTTTTATAATTTTTTAAGGATTTTAGATATTTTTGGGTTTTTAGTATTTCAAACATTTTTGGATTTTTTAACTTTTTTAGGGATTTAAAGAGATTTTAGAATTTTTAGTTGTTTTCCGATTTTTTATAGTATTTTAGGAATTTTATGCTTTTTAGGTTTTTTATTGTTTGGAGGGGTTCTTAGGGTTTTCGGGTATTTTAGGGTTTTATCATTTTTTTGGTTTTTGATGGGTTTAAAGTGTTTTTATGTTTTTAAAGTTATATTTTTGATTTTCAAGTTTTTTAGGGTTTTTTGGATTTTTAGGTATTTTTAAGAGTTTTTTATAATTTTTATGTTTTTTAGAGTTTTTGGGATTTTGATGGGTTTTCGGGTTTTTTGAGTTTTTTTTGGTTTTTAGTATTTTTAATGATTTTTTTAAAATTTAATTATTTTAAGGTTCTAAGGGTTTTTAGTGGTTTTTATGGATATTATAGTTTTTTAAAGTTTTAGTAACTTATAGGTATTTTTTAGGATTTTTTTGTTATTAGGATTTTGAGGGTTTTTAGGGATTTTTAAGGTTTCTATGTTTTTCAAGGTTTTGGAATGATTTAGGGGGATTTTTTGAGTTTATATGGTATTTTAGAGTTTTTAATGTTTTTAGGGGAAAAAGTGTTTTTAGAGTTTTTAGTGATTTTCAAGGCTTTATGGGTTTTTATGGTTTTTTTTGGGTTTTAGGGTTTTTAGAATATTTTTATGGTTTTTTAAGGTTTTAATAATTTTTTAGTTTTTTAGGGGTTTTAAGTGCTTTCAGGTTTTTAAAGATCTCTTTGAATTCTTCATGGATTTTCAGGTTTTTTACATTTTTAAATATTTTTAGGCAATTTTTAGGATTTTATGGTTTTTAGGTTTTTTAGGGTTTTAGGGATTTTGATGGTTTTGGTGTTATTTACTCTTTTTAGGTTCTTAATAGGTTATATGTGTTTTTTGGTTTTTAAGGATTTCTTAGGGTTTTCTAAGAATTTTACACTTTTAGAGATTCATAGGGACTTTTAAGGATTTTGTTGTTTTTTTTGTTTTTTTAGGTATTTTTAGGGGTTTTTGGGTTGTTTTGGGTTTTTATGGGTTTTTTGGGTTTTAAGAGTTTCTTTTTGAATTTTTAGGGGTTTTAAGGTTTTTTAGAATTTTCACTATTTTTAGTTGTTTAAAGGGAATTTAGTGTTTTTAGTGTTTTTAGTGGATTTTAAGGGTTTATTTGTGTTTTAGTGTTTTTAAGAATTTTACAGGTTTATGGATTTTATGGTATTTAGGTGTTTTTAGGATTTTTTTAATTATTATGGTTTTTAATTTTTTTCATGTTTTTGAGCTTTACTAAGGTTTTTTTTGGGTTTTTATGGTTTTTATGGTTTTTATGTTTTTAGGTATTTCAGGGATTTCATAGGATTTTTGTGTGCTTTTAGGTTTTTAGGGATTTTGAGATTTTTTAGCGTTTGTTAGGGTTTTTATGGTTTTTGGGGTTTTAGGGTTTTTTTAGTCTTTTTAGGGGGTTTTAACTATTTTTAGGTTTTTAAGGTTCTATTAGGGGTTTTCAAGGTTTTTAGGGTTGCTTACATTTTTAGGGGTTTATGGATTTTTTAGGATTTTTAAAGCATTTTAGGTTTTTCATGAATTTTAAGGGTTTTAGGGTTTTTATTGTTTTTTGGGGTTTTATCACTTTTTACGTTTTTTAGGGGTTTTAGTTGTTTTTAAATTTTTAAGGGTTTTTTGGGGTTTTTGGGTTCTTTATGTTTTCTATGTTTTTTAGAGAATTTTATGTTTTTTTTGGTATTTTTATTTTTTAGGGTTTTTTTGAATTTTAATGGTTTTATGGTGTTGAGGGTTTTTAGGGGTTTTATGGATTTTTTTGGGAGTTTAGGGGTTTCATGAGGCTTTAGTTGATTTAAGGTTTTATTGGGTTTTTCATTTTTTAATGAGTTTAAAGGGTTTTTAAACATTTTAGTGGTTTTTTTCTTTTTTGTTTTAGGGTTTTTAAAGGGTTTTCAGGGTTTTTTTGGTTTTCAGGTTTTTAGGGGTTTTAGGGTTTAGGGGCTTTTAGGGTTTTTATAATTTTTTTAGTTTTTTAGGGGTTTCTAGTTTTTTTATGTTTTGAATATTTTATTAGTTTTTTTCAAGGTTTTTCAGGTTTTTTAAATTTTTAGGTGTTTTTTGGGAATGTTTTAAATTTTTATATTTTTCTAGGGTTTTTAGGGGTTTCTTGGTTTTTTATATTTTTTAGGTTTTTGATGGGTTTTAGGCATTTTATGGTTTTGTGGTTTTATTAATTTTTTCAAGATTTTATGGGTTTTTTTAGTTTTTATAGATTTTTCGGGATTTTTTAGTATTTTTATGGCTTTTAGGTTTTTTTATTTTTGGAATTTTAAGTCTTTTTACAGTTTTTTAACATTTTTAGGGGCTTAAAAGGTTTTTTAGAGTTATTAGGGGGTTTTGGAGTTTTTATTGGATTTTAGTGTTTTAAGGTTTTTTGGGGTATTACTGTTTTTATGGGTTTTTAGGGGTTTTAGTGTCTGTAAGGGGTTTGAGGGAATTTTAGTGATTTCTTAGGATTTTTATAGTTTTTTAGGGTTTTAGTAATTTGAATAGGTTTAAGGGTTTTATGGGTTTTAGTGGTCTAATTTTTTTGTGTTTTTAATGTTTTTTAAGGCTTTTAGTGTTTTTAACATTTTTAGGAGATTAAAAGGTTTTTAAATTTTTATTAGTTAGTACTATTTTTATTGGATTTTAGGGGTTTTTATGATTTTTGAGGATTTTATGGTTTTTTGAGTTTTTAGTGTTTAAATGTTTTTTAGGGTTTTAGCAATTTTTATGTTTTTGTGGTTTTATGTTTTTTATGTTTTTAAGGTATTCTTAGGGTTTTTTAGTAGTTTTATGGTTTTTTACATTTTTATGGATTTTTAGGGATTTTTATGGATTTTTGTGGATTTTTTGGTTTGTAGTGATTTTGAGGGTTTTAGGGGTTTTTAGGCTTTTTAGGGTTTTTAGGGTTTTTAGGGTTTTATGATTGTTCCTATTTTTAAGATTTTTTCAGTTTTATTTTTGTTTTTAAGGTTGTTTAGAGTTTTTTTAAAGTTTTATTGGTTTAAATGGTTTCAATATCTTTTTGTGGTTTTAGGGTTTTTAGGGGTTTCAGGGTTTTTTATGGTTTTTATGGGTTTTTATAGTTTTTAGATTTTTTTCGGAATTTTTTTGTGTTTTTTTCATTTTCTTAGGTTTTTTAGGGGATTAATTATTTTTATGTTTTTACGGTTTTCTTCTTGGTTTTCATGGTTTCAATTTATTTTATATATCTATGTATGTTTTGGATTTCTAAATATTTGTATTTTTTTTAGTGATCTAGGGAATTTGAGGTGTTTTTTAGGATTTTTTTTGTATTTTTGTTTTTTGTAGATAATTGTTTTTAGGTTATTAAGGTTTCTTTATGGGTTTTCAAGGTTATAGTGTTTTTATGATTTAGGAAATTTTATGATTTTTTTTGTATTTTTATGTTTCTTAGGGTTTTAAAGATTTTTTAAGAAGTTTTGGGTTTTTTGGGGGTTTTAAGTGTTTTTTGGGGCTACTTGGGTGTATAGAGATTTTTGATGTTTTTTAGGGTTTTAATATTTTTTAGAGTTTTTTTATTGTTTTTAGGTTTTTAAATGTATTTTAGTGTTTTTAGTGGGTTTTTAGGGTTTTAATGGGATTTTTGGGTTTTTAATGGTTTTAGGTAAGGAAGATGCGAGGGTTGGGCTATTCCCGACCCCCCAAATATATTAGAAAGAAAAAAAGAGACCCAGCAGACAGGGGAGGGAGGGGTCAAATGACCCACACCCAAAAAACCCATTACAACCCACACCAAAAAAGAAAATAAAAAAAGAAAAAAAGAAAAAGAAACCCAAACAGAGAACACACAACACCAAGAAAACCATCATCGTCGTCAGCATCAACTAGCATCCAGCAGCATCTCCAAGCCAATCAGCAACCAGCAGTAATGCAAACACAGTACCTTCATCATCTCCCATCCCAGTAGTATCCAACATCCAGAACCACCAGCATTCAATAGCACAGAAACACCAGCATCCAACACCACCAAACCACCAGCATCAAAATCACAAGCCTCACCTTCACCAACATTCAACGACTCACCACTAAACAGTAACCATTAGTTCAGTTTCCAGCATACAGAACCTAGAATCCTAACAGCATCAAGCATACCACACCCAGGAGCACCACCAGTCAGCACACACTTCCCAGCATCCGAGGAATCCTCACCAAGCAGATCCATCACCAGTAACATAGAATTACCAGCACTAAACACATAAACCTTAGCATCATCACATCCCAGCCAAATAGCAAGCAACATCTAGAACCTCAGTTTCTGACATCCCTCACCTCCATCATCCCCTTTAGCACACGCCGCTCCAGCTAACCAATCCCTTGCATCAGCCCACACCAAAATCCATAGTAGAGCCAAAGTCATCAAGAACACAAGAACCATCATGACTATCATCTCATTCAAAACCATAACCAGATGAAGAGCACAACCAATGCACCAAGCCACCAGCAAAGAGATCCAAAGTAGAAAATTGAAACCACAGATAAATAAACCACGAACCATCAGCACACTGAAACTAGAGTAAAAACGCAGGGTCAAAACCATGGAAGGGAAAGCATACCAGATTTGCGTCAACGTTGAGAGTAGCGAATGAACCATATCCTCAAACAAGGTACCCCAGATTTGAGTCATCGTCAGAGAAGATAACGGACCCTAAGGCAGCATCTTGTGTCATTGAGGTAAATCTCGCTGATGTTGGAGCCCCCTACGCCACTAACCCATCCATGGAAGCCCCTGGTCATCATGCGCAACTCTGATCGACGCCTGAAGCTCATAAAATCCAGCCACCAAGGAGCTGTCTGCAACGTCCCAGCAACCCACAGAGCCTCCATAGACGCCGATGCCCGAACACACAGAAGTCCTCCAGAATCGGAGCGCCATCAGGGACGAAACCAAGTAGCGAAGCAGCAAGACAAAGAAAATACGTCGGAATTTCAGATCTAGAGACAAGGTTGACTTAGACGTTGACCTCGCAGACTTTACCCAAACCACTGGGAAACCATAAAATCCGCCACCACGGAGCAACAAAGACAGCGTCCGAGGAATAGGAAGGTCCAGATCTACCAGATCTGCTCCAAACCAGACCAAATCATCATCGCCTTTCCTAGCCAAAACCCACTAGATCCCTCTGCCAACAAGCATCTTCCTCATCGTAATTTTTAGTAATTTTGTAGTATTTTTATAGTTTTTTTTTTGTTTTTACAGTTTTTAGGGATTTGAGGGTTTTATGGTTTTTATGGTTTTTTCTGTTTTTGGGGTTTTTTGAGTTAGTTGGGTATTTAAAATATGTTTAGAGTTTTTAAATGTTTTTAAGGGTTTAAAGGGTTTTTAGAGTTTTTTGTGGGTTTTATGAATTTTAAGGTTTTTGGGGTTTTTTGTTGCTTTTAGCAGTTTTTAGGGTTTTTAGGGTTTTTAGCGCTTTTTGTGATTTTTAGGGATTTTAAGGGTTTTTAGGTACTTAAATTCTACTTATAGGTTTTCGATTTTTTAGTATTTTTTATGTTTTTAATTATTTTTAGGGATTTTTTAATATATTTAGGGGTTTTAGGGGTTTTTATGGATTTTGAGGGTTTCTAGGGTTTATATGGGTTTTTTAGGATTTTAGGTTTTTTTGGTTTTAATGTTTTAAAAAAAATTGTAATTTTTAAGGGTTTAAAAGTTTTTTAGATATTTTAGTGTGTTTTATGGTTTTTATGGGATTTTAGGGTTTTTTATGGTTTTTAGAGGATTTGTGGCTAGTTGGTTTTTCGGGGTTTTTACGTTTTCATAATTTTTTTAGGTTTTTTTGGATTTGAGGTGTTTTTAGTTTTTTAAAGTTTTCTTTGGTTTTTTTTGGTTTTTTAAATTTATATGGATTTTTAGGTATTTTTATGATTTTTATAGTTTTTATTTTTTCTTTGAATTTTTAGGGGTTTAGGGTTTTTCAGTAGCTTTTGGGGTTTTTTGTTTTTTGTTTTGTTTTTAGGGGTTATTTTTTAGTTTTTTAGGGTTTTTAGGTTTTTTAGAGTTTTAATGTTTTTAGGTGTTAAAGGGGTTTTTAGATTTCAAGTGGTTTTTAGAATTTTATGTGTTTTTATATTTATTTAATGTTTTTAGGGTTTTATAGTTTTTGGGGATTTCAAGTTTTTTTATTTTCTTTTAGGTTTTTAGTGTTTTAATCATTATTTAGGTTTTTTATGGGTTTTAAGTGTTTTTAGGTCTTTAAGGATTTATTATCTATTTTCATGGTTTTTAGGGTTTTAAAATTTTTCATATTATTTAGAATATTAATGGATTTTTAGGGGTTTTAGGGATTTTGACGTTTTTTGGGTATTTAGGGTTTTTTAATTTTTAGGGTGTTTAGGGTTTATTTGGTTTTTTGGGGTTCTATGTTTTTTTATGTTCTTATGGATTTCTTCGGTTTTTAGGGTTTTTAGTGTTTTTAGATTTTTTATGTTTTTAGGGATTCTTAGGGTCGTTTATGATTTTTATAATTTTCTAGGATTTTTATGGATTTTTTGGGTTTTTAGTTTTTTTACGGTTTTATTGTTTTTATGGATTTTATAAGGTTTCTATGGTCTTTAAAATTTTATATTTTTTTCGATTTAAGCATTTTTTTGTTCTTAATTATTTCTTAGGGGTGTTTACAGTTTTTTGGGTTTTTTATTTTTTAGGGATTATTATGGATGTTTTTGTATTTTTATGTTTTTTAGAGTTTTTCAAGATTTTGATGGTTCTTAAATTTTTTTATGGTTTTCAGGTTTTTTTAGGTTTTTTAGAGATTTTTAAGTTCTTTAGGTATTTCAAGTGTTTTAAGACTTTAAGGTTTTCTTTGAATTTTTCAGGGTTTTTAAGGTTTTTACATTTCTGTGATATTAGGTATTTTTAAGTTTTTTGGGTTATTTGGGATTTAGAGGGTATTTATGGTTTGTTCGTACTTTTATGATTTTCGTAGGTTTTTACATTTTTTATCTTTCTTGGGTTTTATGGAATTTTAGATTTTCTTTTTTATGCCTTTAGGGGTTTAAAGGGGTTTTATAATTTTTAATGGATTTTTAGGATTTTTTTGTTTTTATGATTTTTTTGGGTATTTTAATGTTTTTAATGGTTTTATGGATTTTAGGGTTTTTTGCAATTTTCTATGGTTTTTATAGTGTATTATGATATTTAAGGGTTTTTAGGGTTTTTAGTTTTTAATGTTTTCTTTGGGGTCTTTAGGGTTTTTGGGTTTTTTATATTTATAGGTATTTCAGGAATTTTTTTGATGTTTATGATTTTATGGATTTGGGGGATTTTGAGGGAATTTAGGTTTTTTCGGGTTTTTTAGGTTTTTATGGTTTTTAGTGGGTTTGGGGTTTTTTTGAGTTTTTTTTTGGGTTTTAAGATTTTTCAGATTCCTTTAACAAATTTTAGGGATTTGAATGGTTTTATATTTTTTAATGGTTTTATTTTTTTATGCGGTATTAGGTTTTTTTACGGTTTTTCGTTTTTTTATCATTTTTATATATTTAGGGGTTTTTTAGGTTTTTTTGTTTTCAGTATTATTTATGTATTTTTTGGGTTTTAAGTGGTTTTTGGTTTTTAATGTTTTTTTAGGGGTTATTAAGGTTTTTAGGGTTTTTTCTGTTTTTAGGTATTTTTAGGGTTTTTTAATGATTTTTAAGGATTTAGGGTTTTATGGATTTTAGGTGGGTTTAGGGTTTTTAGGATTTTTTAGGGTTTTTCAGGTTTTTATGGTTTTTTTTATTTCTAGGGGTTTTTTACTTTTTTAGGGTTTTCAAATTTTTAGATTTTTTAATGTTTTTGAGGTTGAAAGGATTTTTAGTTGTCTATTGTTTAATTTTTTTTTGAATTTTTAATGGTTTTTATGGTTTTTAGGATATTTATGGTTTTTAGGGTTTTTAGGGTTTTTAGTGTTTTTTGGGTTTTTAGTGTTTTTAGAATTTTTCAGTTTTTTAGGATTTTTAAATTTTTATTAGGTTTTAAATATTTTCTTAGGGGTTTTCTAGGTTTTTTTTGTTTTTTATGTTTTTAGGGATTATTTGTTATTTTTAATGGTTTTTATGGTTTTTACGGATTTCTATCAAATTTTGGGTTGTTGGGGTTTTTAGGGGTTTTATTGTATTTTAGGGTTTTTTGGGTCTTTTTTCGTTTTTTAGGGTTTTTATGGGTTTTTATAGTTTTTTAACAACTTTAAGGTTTTAAAGATATTTTAGAGTTTTTAGTGGTTTTATATGGATTTTATGAGTTTTAGTTTTTTTAATGTTTTTTGGAGTTTTATGGTTTTCAAGGGTTTTTATGGTCCATATAGGGTTTTCTTAGAGATTTTAGCCTTTTTTATGTTTTTTTTGGTTTTTTTATTTTTAGGTTTTTAATGTTTTCTTAGGTTTTTAGGGTTTTTAATTTTTTTACGTTTATTGGGATTTTTTGGGATTTATATAATTTATGTGGTTTCTTAGGGTTTTATGGATTTAGAGGCGTTTTAGGGTTTTTCTGGGGATTTAGAGTTTTTATGGTTTTTGGATTTTTAGGGGATTAAAGTATTTTTAGGTTTTAAAGTTTTTCTTATCGTTTTTTAGGTTTTCTTAGGTTTTTTATATTTTTTTGTATTTTTTGGGATTTTAGGGATTTTAAGGATATTTAGAAATTTTGATGGGGTTTAGTGTATTTAGGGTTCTAGGGGTTCTATGTTTTTTTAGGTTTTTAGGGTTGTTTTGAGTTTTTTAGGGATTCTAAGGTTTTTTGAGTTTTTTAACAAATTAAGTGGTTTAATATGTTTTTAGATGTTTTAGTGGTTTTTAAGGGTTTTCTTGGTTTTTAGGGTCTTTTTAAATTTTATCAATTTTTTTCTTTTTTAGTGATTTTTAGTGATTTTTAGAATTTTAATGGTTTTTTAGTGATTTTAGAGATGTATAGGTTTTATGGTTAATGTTTTTATGGTTTCTTGGATTTTTTTGGTTTTTTATTTTTTTAGGGTTTTATGGTTTTTTAGAGTTTTTTTACATTTTTATGGGTTTAAAGGGGTTTTTTCGGTATTAGGATTTTGTGGGTTTTTAGGTTTTTTAAGGTTTTTGGGGGATTTTATTCATTTTATGGTTTTTAGGGTTTTTTAGGGTTTCTTTATTTTTTTTTGTTTTTTAGGGGTTTTAAGTGTTTTTAATGTTTTTAATGTTTTCTTAGTTTTTTTAGTGTTTTTAGGGTTTTTGATGTTTTTAGGGATTTTTTGTTATTTTTCAGATTTTGATGGTTTTTAGGTTTATTATGGATATTGTGGGTTTTTAATTTTTTTTTTTAGGGTTTTTCAGATTTGTTTTTTTTGGGGTATTTTTGGGTTTTATCGTTTTTAGGGATTTTAGGCACTTTTAGAGTTTTTAACAATTTTAGTGGTTTGACAGGTTTTCAGATTTGTTTTAGTGATTTTAGGGTTTTTATGGGTTTTTAGGGTTTTTATGGTTTTACAGCTTTTATGGGTTTTAGTGGGTTTAAGGGTATTTTGGTTGTTTTAGGGTATTTATTGTTTTTTGGTTGTTTTGGAATTTTATGTGTTTTTAGGCTTTTAAAGGTTTCTTATGGTTTTGCAGGGTTTTTTGGGGTTTTACGTTTTTAGGTATTTTTAAGGATTTTTAGTATTTTTATGTATTCTTAGGATTTTTAGAGGTCTTATGGTTTTTTTGGTTTTTTTGGATTTTTAGGGGTTTTTTCTTTTTGTTAGGGTTTTTAAATTTTTTAAGAGTTTTTTTGAAAATGTTAGGGGTTTAGAGGGATTTTAAAATTCTGAATATTTTTTATGGGTTTTACGGGGTTATTGGGGTTTTTAGGTTTTTAGGTTTTTTTATTTTTATGGTTTTTAGGGATTTTGAGTGTTTTTACAGTTTTTTAGGGTTTTTACGTTTTTTTGGGTTGTAAAGTTTGTTGGAGTTTTTTAACATATTTACTAGTTAAAAGGGATTTTAGATTTTTTAGTGGTTTTAGGTATTTTGGGGGTTTTAGGGGTTTTTATGTTTTTTAGGGGATTTATGGTTTTTAGGGGTTTTTAAGGTTTTCATATCTTTTTAGGCTTTGTAAGGGTTTTTTACTTTTTTAAGGTTTTTTAAGAATTTTAATTTTTTTTTAGTTTTTTAATTTTTTTCTAAGGGTTTTTCAGTTTTTTAGGGTTTTTTAGGTTTTTAGTGGTTTTTAGATATTTTTTAGTATTTTATGATATTTTAGGTTTTTAGGGATTTTGATGGTCTTTATGGTTATTTAGGGTTTTAGGGTTTTTAGTGTTTTAGGGTTTTTAGAATTTTTTTGTTTCTTAGGGGTTTTAAGTGTTTTTAGATTTTTAAGGATTTCTTAGGGGTTTTTAGGGTTTTTAGGGGTTTTATTTTTTAGGAATTTTTTGGCCTTTTTAGTATTTTTTTCATTTTTAGAGCTTTAAAAGATTTGTTGGTTTCTAGGGGTTTCTAGGTTATTTTTTTATTCTGGGTTTTTTGGGTTTTAAGGGGTTTTTTTGAGATTTTTATGGTTTAAAATTATTTTAGAGTTTTTTAACATTTTTTGGGTTTAAGTGATTTTTAGATTTTTAAGTTATTTTTAGGGGTTTTTTAGGTTTTTAGGGATTTTAATGGATTATAGGGTTTATGATTTTTAGGTTATTTTAGGGTTTTTTTCATTTTAGGTTTTTTAGGGTTTTTATGTTATTTATCATTTTATATGTTTTTAGAGGTTATACGTGTTTTCAGGTTTTTAAGGTTTTCTTAAGGTTTTTTAGGGTTTGTCAGGGTTTTAGGGATTATTTCAAAAAAAATAGGTTTTAGGGATTTTATGCTATGGGGGTTTTCAGGATTCTTATAGTTTTTAGGGTTGTTTTTATTTCTTCGAGTTTTATGGGTTTTAAGTATTTTTAGATTTATAAGGATTTCTTTGGGATTTTAAGGTTTTTTAGGGGTTTTAATGTTATTTGTGATTTTAAGGGCTTTTTTCAAATTTTTATGTTTTTTGGGGTTTTTTAGGTATTTACAGTATTTTGAATTTTTAAAATTTATATGGATTTTTGAAGGATTTTTACGGTTTTTTACAGTTTTTTAACATTTTTTGGGGTTTAACGGGTTTTATATCTTTCAATGGTTTTTTTGTTTTTTATGGGTTTTATGGTTTTTTATGGTTTTTAGGGGTTTTTTGGTTTTTAGGGGTTTTATGGTTTTAAAGGGTTTATGATTTTTTTTAGAATTTTTAAGGGTTTTATGTCTTTTTAGGTTTTTAAGGTTTTGATAGGGTTTTTAGAGTATTTTACATTATAGGTTTATAGACTTTTTATAAATTTTAAGGTTTTATGGTTTCTAGGGATTTTGAAGGGTTTTAGGGTATTTATGGGTTTTGGGGTTTTGGAGGGTTTTTTTAGCTTTTTAGGGTTTTATGATTTTTAGTATTTTTGGTGTTTTTAGGAGTTTGAAGGGTTTTTATAGTTTTCTGTGGTTTTTAGGGTTTTATAAGTGGTTAGGGTTTTTTAGGTTTTTTGGGTTTTATGGTTTTTTGTGATTTTTAGGTTTTTAGTGTCTTTTAGGGTTTTGGGGATTTTAGTGTTTTTTTAATTTTTAGGGGTTGTAAGTGTTCTTTGGGTTTTAAGGTTTTCTTAGGGGTTTTCAAGGTTTATAGGGTTTTTTACATTTTTAAATATTTTTAGGGATTTTTAGGATTTGTTTGGATTTTATGATTTTTTGGAATTTTGAGGGTATTTGTGGGTTTTTAAGTTTTATTAGGGTTTTTTGTGTTCTTAGGGATTTAGAGGTTTAAAGTGTTTTTAGGTTTTTAAGGTTTTCTTAGGGTTTCTCAGGGAATATAGGTTTTTTTACGTTTTTAGGAATTTTTAGGGATTTTAGGACTTTTATTGTTTTTTAGGGTTTTTATTGATTTTGAGGGTCTTTAGGTTTTTTTCAGGATTTTTAGGTTTTTTAGTGTTTTATGGGTTTTTGTGTTTTTTAGGTTTTTTAGTGTTTTTAGGGTTTTTTAATTTTTTCTAGACTTTTTTAATGTTTTTAGGGATTTAAATTGTTTTTATAGTTATTAGTGGGATTTAGGGTTTTTATGGGTTTTTAGTGCCTTTTAATGTTTTTAGGGGTTTCTATGGTTTTTAGGGATTTTATGGTTTTTGATGTATTTAGGGATTTTATATTTTTTATATTTTATTAGGGTTTTAAGTGTTTTTAGGTTTTAAAGTTTTCTTTGGGGTTTTTAAGTTTTTTGGGTTTTTTATGTTTTTAGGGATTTAAGGGATTTTTTAGGTTTTCTATGGGTTTATAGGGCTTTAGGGATTCTGTGGTTTTAAGGTTTTTAAGGGTTTCGATATTTGCATGGTCTTTTTATTTTTAGTTTTTTTTGAGTTTTTTAGGGGTTTTAATGGTTTTTAATATTTTTTTAAAAAGTTAGGGTTTAATATGTTTTTATATTTTTGGTGGTTTTTAGAGGTTTTATGGGATTTTGAGTTTTTATAGTTTTTAGGGGTTTCTATTGTTTTTAGATTTTTTTTATTTTTATGGTTTTAAGGGTTTTAATAACTTTTTTAGTTTTTTAGAGTTTTTAGGTCTTTTTAGTGTTTTATCGCCTTTTAGGTTTTTTAGATGTTTGAACATTTTTTAGGTTTTCAAGTGTTTAGGGTTTTTTATGTTTTTATATATTTTAAGCTCCTTTTAAGATTCTTATGGTTTTTTAGGGTTTTAAGGGTTTTTCAGGGTTTTAGTTGTTTTTAGGGGTTTGGGGGTTTTATGGTTTTTTTGTGTTTTTAGGGTGTTTTTTGAGTTTTTTAGGGTTTTAAGGATTTTTAGGATTTTTTATCATTTTTATGGGTTTCAATTTTTTTTATAGTTTTTAGTGGTTTGAAGGGTTTTATGGGTTTTTATTGTTTTATACAGTTTATAGCAATTTTATATTTTTTAGTATTTTTAGGGTTTTTATAATTTTTTAGGGTTTAAGTATTTTTTTTGGCATTTTAGGGGTTTAAAGAGTTTTTAAGGTTTTAATATTTTTAGAGGTTTTCTGGGTTTTTAGGGTTTTTTATGTTTTTAGGTATCTTTAGGGATTTTTAGTTTTTTCATAATTTTTTAGGGTTTAGAGATATATCGAGGGATTCAATGTTTTTTTGGTTTTTAAGTTTTTTTGAGTCTTTATGGGATTTTTTCTGTTTTTTAGGTTTTTAAAGGTTTCTATAGTATTTTAACTTTTTCGGGGGTTTAAAGGGTTTCTAGGGATTATAGGGGTTTTCATGGTTTTTATGGGTTTTTAGGTTTTTAAATGTTTTTAGGGAGATTTATGGTTTCCATGGGCTTTCAGGGACTTTTTAGGGATTTTCTAGGGTTTTTAGAAGTTTTTGTTTTCTAAGGGTTTTGGGTTTTTTTAAGGTTTGTAATATTTTCATAGGGTTTTTTTGGAACAATTAAAAAAATATCTTTTACGTCACAATTTGAACATTGGTTAAAAAATAACTGACTTTAAAAATAAAGAAAACTCATTTTCACGACGGTTTTAAAGAAACTGATATGAAAAAAATCAGCTTTCAAGTCATTTCATCTAAAACCAAAATCCAAAATTCATGTTCCCCATCTGTTTTAGAAGAACCTATGTAAAAAATGAATTTTCCATGTTATCTTCTATAAAACTGATGTAAAAATTTATACGAAAAAATTATTTTTCACTTCGATTTTAAAAAAATGTGCGTGAAAGTTAAAATTTCACATCGTTCCAGTGAGGCGTTTAATTTTTGGAAAATGCAGCATTGAAATTTTCAATTTCCACCTAAAATTTAGTACACTATGGTTTTATTTTCATAGTAATTTATAGTTTTTCACACTCCATGTGTATACCTTTAATAATCAACTCTTTCAACCATCACCATTGTTCATCTGATTCAAATCTTCAAATATTTATCATCGTTCGACCAAATCTTCTTTCGATGAACTCATTATGGTATGCATAATTATTTTTCTGTGATTTAATGTGTTTATGATTATTTGTATCAATTGATACCCATTTAATTCTCCCAATTTTTTATTATCAATAATCCTTCTTCAGATCACATTAAAATAAAAATGGTCTCTTCGGAGTCTAAAATGCCTTCTAAGCTGCAGTAGCTTCTTTTTTCTCATGAGATCTTCTGTCCGAAGAAAATTATATCAACAAAGAGTAAAGAAAGCTTTAAAATTATTTCAAAGATTTAGGTTTCTTTTTCTATAGTTCCTTTAGGTTTCTGTGACATTTTTTCCATTCAATAACCATGTATTTTTATCACGTGGAGTAATCAAATTTAAAAAAAAAATACGATTTTTTATATCGGTTGTAAAATAACCGATGTAAAAAACGATGTAAAACACCCTTTTCAAATTCAATTATTATATAAGTGACTTAAAATATCATTTTTAGGTCAGTTATAAAATAACCTATGTAAAAACGTTTGGAATGTGTCTTATTAGGTCGGTTATTTTATAACCAACGTAAAAAACTTTGAAATAATATTTTTTACGTTGGTTATATTAACCGATATTAAAAAATATCATTTTTTATGTTTCCTATAACAAAGTAACATTTCAAACCGACATGAAAAACCTAAAAAATCAACGTAAAAAAGGTTTTTTTTACTAGTGAGGTATTTTAGTTTTTTCTACACTTCTAGGGATTTTTAATGATTTTTATGTTTTTTATGGTTTTTATGGTTTTTAGGTATTGGAAGGGTTTTAGGGTTTTATTTAGGTTTTTACAGTTTTTATTTTTTTTTTGGGTTTTTAGGGTTTATTTTGAGTGTTTTAGGGGCTTTAGGATTTTTTGTAGTTTTTAACATTTTTATGTGTTTAAAGGGTTTTTAGATTTTTTTTAGTGGTTTTAGGGTTTTTATGGGGTTTAGTGGTTTTTAAAGTATTTTTAGGGGTTTGGGGGTTCTGAGGTTTTTATGATATTTTATGGTTTTTATCATTTTTTAGGTTTTTTAGGGGTTTTAAGAATTTTTTACTTATTTAGGATTTCATAGGGATTTTCAGGGTTTTTGGGGGTTTAAATTTTATAGGTATTTTTAGGGATTTTTATGATTTTTGTGGTTTTTTAGTGTTTTTAGGAATTTTGAGGGGTATTATGGTTTTTTAGGGTTTTTAGGATTTTTCCATTTTTATGTTTCAGGGGTTTTTGGTGGTTTTTGGTTTTTAAGAATTTCTTTGGGTCTTTGAGGATTTTTGGTTTTTCAATTTTTTTAAGGTATTTTATTGGATTTCTTATGATTTTTCTGGTTTTTGGGTTTTTAGGTATTTTTAGGGATTTTTGGGATTTTTGGGGTTTTGGGGTTTTTAGATATTTTATCATTTTTTTGGTTTTTAAGAGGATTTTCTGAGTTATTTAGGGTTTTTAAGGATTTTTAGAGCTTATTATAAATTTTAGACTTTAGTAGTTTTTTAGTGTTTTAATGGATTTTATAGGTTTTTTAAGGGTTTTTAAGGTTTTTTGGTGTTTTATGGTTTTTAGGGTCTTTTGGGTTTCTAGGGGGTTTAGGTTTTTTAGAATTTTTATGTTTTTTAAGTTTTTTAGGTGTTTTAATTATTTTTAGGTTTTTATGCTTTTCTTATAATTTTTTGGGATTTTTAGGTTTTTAAGTACTTTTAGGGATTTTTTAGTATTTTTAAAATTTATGGGTTTTTAGGGATTCTAAGGGATTTAGGGTTTTTAGGGTTTTCAGGATTTTTACGGGTTTTGGGGTTTTTTGGTATTCTTTTTCTTTCATGGGTTTTAAAGGTTTTTAGACTTTTTAACATTTTAGGGTTTTAAAGAGATTTTAGAGTTTTAAAGGGATTTTTGGGTTTTTTTGGGTTTTTACGTTTTTTAAGGTTTTTACATGTTTTATGGTTTTATGGGTTTTAAGAGATTTTTTACGATCTTTTTAGGGTATTTTTAGGGTTTTCTATGGATTTTAGCATTTTTAGGTTTTTAGGTGTACATAGTGTCATTATATTTTTATAGTTTTTTAGGGTTTTTCATGGTTTTTTATTTTTTTATGTTTTTAGGGATTTTTAGGTATTTTTTGGGGATTTTGGTATTTTAGAGTTTTTTGGGATTTTGGGGAGTTTTATGGCATTTTAGCAATTATATGGTTTTTAGGTTTTTTAGGGATTTTATTTTTTTTATGTTTTTATGGGATTTAAGTGTTTTTAATTTTTTTTAATGTTTTCTCAGGGGGTTTTCAAGGATTTTAGGGAATTTTATATTTTCATGAATATTTTGGGATTTTTTATCATTAATATGGATTTTATGGTTTTTAGGGATTTTGAGGGGGTTTTGGTATTAGGGTTTTATGTTTCTTTTAGTTTTTTTAGGGTTTTTTAGTTTTTGGGGTTTTTAAGGTTTTTAAGAGCTTTTAAACACTTTTAAGGGATTAAAAGGTTTTAAGAGTTTTTAGTGATTTTTACCATTTTTAGGGTTTTTAGTGGTTTTAGGTGTTTTTAGGTTTTATGGTTTTCATAGGGGTTTTTAATATTTTATAAGTTTTTTATGTTTTTATGGATTTTAGAGTTTTCTATTATTTTTATGGTTTTAGAGGATTTTGAGGGATTTTGTGGGTGTTAATGGTTTTTTATAGTTTTTTGGGTTTTCTAGATTTTTTTAGTATTTTTAGGGGTTTTAATTTTTTTTAGGATTTTTAAGGTTTTTATTGTTTTTAGGTTTTAAAGGTTTTCTTATTTTTCTCAATGTTTTTACGGTTTTTAAGGTTATTAGTGTTTTTTATGTTTTTTGGGTTTTTTTGATTTTTTGGTTTCTTAAAGTTTTTAAGGATTTTGATGGTTTTCAGGGGTTTTACATTTTTTAGGGTTTTTAGGTTTTTTTAGGGGTTTAAATTTTTTTAAGTTATTAAGTTTTTGCAATGATTTTTAAGGTCTTAAGGGTTTTTTGGTTCTTATGTATTTTTTGGACTTTTTATGATTTTTATGGTTCTTTACTGATTTTCTGGATTTTCACATTTTTATGGATTTTTTGGTTTTTTGGGTTTTTAACGGTTTTTTTGAGTTTTTAAGGGTTTTATCTTTTATTGTTTTTTAACATTTTTAGGGATTTAAAGAGTTTTAAGAGTTTTTAGTGATTTTTTACAATTTTTATAGTTTTTTGGGGCGCTTTAAGGTTTTTATGGGTTTATGGTTTTGTTGGATTAAAGATTTTTTGGGATTTTTAGGTGTTTTATCATTTTTTAGGTTTTTAGGGGTTTTAATTGGTTTTGGGAATTTAAGTTTCTCTTAAGCATTTTTATGGTTTTTAGGTATTTTAATGTTTTTAGGGATTTTTGGGGATTTTTTTTTGTTTTTTGTGGTTTTTTAGGATTTTTATGGATTTTGAGGGGTTTTAGGGTTTTTAGGGTCTTTAGGGTTCTAGGGTTGTTATGGTTTTTTAGGTGTTTAGGGTTTTTTGAGTTTTTAGGGGTTTTAGAGTTTTTTATAGTTTTTTCTGTTTTTAGTGGTTTAAAGTGTTCTTGGATTTTTTGTGGTTTTTAGTGTTTTGATAGGTTTTCAGGGTTTTTAAATGTGTTTTGTGGTTTTTTAGGTTTTTTAATGTTTTTGGGGGTTTTTGGGCTTTTGGGGTTTTTAATATTTTTATGTTTTTCGGTGTTTTAATTGTTTTTAGGGTTTTAAGGTTTTCTTAGTTTTTTAATTTTTTGAGGGTTTTTTAGGTTTTTAGGGAATTTTCATAATTTTTAGGAATTTTATTATTTTTGCATTCTTTAGTGATTTTAGGGGTGTAAGGGTTTTTTTGGGTTTTTGTGTTTTATATTTTTTTTTAGTTTAATTTTTGAATTTTTGCAGATTTGAAGGCTTTTCAATGTTTTTAACATTTTAGGGTATGAAAGGGTTTTTTGTTTTTTCAATGGTTTGTAGGGTATTAATTGGTTTTTAGGGGTTTTGGGGGTTTTTATGGGTTATAAGGTTTTTAGGTGTTTTATGGTTTTAGGGATTTTTTGGGTTTTTAGAGACTTTTCATGTTTTTTGGTTTTTTTGGGGTTTTAAGTGTTTTCGGTTTTTAAGGATTTCTTAGGGTTTTTCAGGGTTTTTAGTGTTTTTTACATTTTTAAGGATTTTTAGGGATTTTTCGGATTATTATGGACTTTTAGGGTTTTTGCTTATTTTGATTAAGTATTGTGTATTTCTGAGTTTTAGGGTTTTTTATGGGTTTTATCATTTTTATATTTTTTAGGGGTTTTAAGTGTTTTTAAGATTTTAAGGTTTTTATAGGGGGTTATATGGTTTTTAAGGTTTTTTTATGTTTTTAGGGATTTTTATGGATATTTTAGGATTATTTTTGGTTTTTAGGGTTTTCAGAAATTCTGAGGGGTTTTATATTTTTTTTTTTATAGATTTTTATTTTTTAGGTTTTTAATGGTTATTTTCGTTTTTTAAAAAATTTAGGGGTTTAAAAGCTTTTTGATTTCCTATTATTTTGTGGAGGGGTTATGGTATTTAGGGTTTCTAGTGTTTTTAGTTTTTTTTTGGGTTTTAGTATTTTTAAGGTTTTTATATGTTTAGGTGTGTTTAGGTTTTTAAGGTTTTACTAGGGTTTTTCTTGGATTTTAGGGTTTTTCTGTTTTTAGAGATTTTTTTATTTTTTTAGGATTTTTATTGATTTTTAGGGTTTTTAGGGATTTTGAGAGTTTTTACGATTTTTTAGGGTTTAAGGGTTTTTTATGGTTTTTATCATTTTTTAGGTTTTTTAGGGGTTTTATGTGTTTTCAGGTTTTTAAGTTTTTCTTTCAGTTTTTCAGGGTTATAGGGTTTTTTAATATTTTTAAATATTTTTAGGGAATTTTTAGGATTTTTTTGATTTTTATAGTTTTATGGATTTTGAGGATTTTTAAGGGTTATAGGGTTTTTTGGGTTTTTACAGGTTTTTTTGAATTTTTAGGGTTTTTATGCTTTTTTACATTTTTAAGAGTAATAAGGTTTTAGTGGTTTTTTTGAATTTTATGGGTTTCAGTGTCTCCTAATGTTTTTTGGGGTTTTTTTAGTTTTTAGGGTTTTTAGAAATTTTTAAGATTTTTATAATTTTTTAGGTTTTTTAGGGTTTTTAAGATTATTTAGGTTTTTAGGTTTTTCTTAGGGTTTTTCAGGTTTTTTAGGTTTTTCTTCCGTTTAGGGGTTTTTAGTCTATTTTAGGTGTTTTATGGTTTTTGGTGTTTTAGGGATTTTTAGGGGGTTTAGGGTTTTTACGATTTTTATGGATTTTATGGCTTTTTGGGTTTTATGGTTTTTTTGTTTTTTAGGGTTGTTACGTTTTTTTAGGGTTTTTAAAATATTTTGGGATTTAGAGGGTTTTAAGATTTTTTAGTTTTTTTAGTGTTTTATTGGTTTTTAGGGTTTTTAAGGTTCTTATGATTTTTT
This sequence comes from Viscum album, assembly GCA_963277665.1. Taxonomy (NCBI): domain Eukaryota; kingdom Viridiplantae; phylum Streptophyta; class Magnoliopsida; order Santalales; family Viscaceae; genus Viscum; species Viscum album. The sequence continues at coordinate 229,540,025 of OY728157.1, read as the reverse complement.
TATAGTTTTATGGTTTTTATGGTTTTTAGGTTTTTTTAGCATTTTTTAGAGATTTTATCATTTTTTGGATTTTTTAGGGGTCTTAAGTGTTTTTTGGTTTTTTGGTTTCCTTTTGGTTTTTTAAGGATTTTAATGATTTTAAAATTTTTTAAGAATTGTGAGGGTTTTTTAGGATTTTATGGTTTTTAAGGATTTTTAGGGTTTTTAGAGTTTTAGGGTTTTAGGGTTTTTATGGGTTTTTAGGGGTTTATTGAGTTTTTTAGAGTTTTTAATTTCCTTTAGAGTTTTTTAATGTTTTTTGGGGTTTATATAGTATCATGAGTTTTTGGTGGATTTTATGGTTTTCATGGGTTTTTTTAAGGTATTTAGGGGTCTTATGTTTTTTAGTTGTTCTTTAGGTTTTTATGGTTTTTAGGGTTTTTAGTTTTTTTATTATTTTTTAGGTATTTTAGGGGATTTGCGTGTTTTTTGGTTTTTAAGGTTTTCTTTGGGTTTTTCTTTTTTTTTATAATTTTTAATGTTTTTGTGGATTTTTAGGTTTTCTGAGGATTTTTATGGTTTTTAGGGATTTTATTTGGATTTTGAGGGGGGTCGGGGGGTTTTGGGTTTTTTGGTTTTAAGGGGTTTTGGGTTTTTAGCATCTTTTAGGTTTTTTCAAGGTTTTAAGTGTTTTTAATTTTTTGGTTTTCTTAGGGTTTCTCAGGTTTTTTAGGTATTTATATGTTTTAAGTAATTTTTAGGGCCTTTTAGGATTTTTAGGTTTAGTATGGTTTTAGGTATTTTTATGGTTTTTTTGATTTTTTTTATTTTTAAGGATTTTTAGTGTTTTTATGGTGTTTAGAGTCTTTAACACTTTAGTGGATTAAAGCATTTTTAGTGATTTTATTGGTTCTTATAGTTTTTACAAATTTTTACGGATTTTAGGGTTTTTAGGGGTTTTTAGGTTTTTAGGTTTTTTAGGGTTTTTTGGGTTTTTTGGGTGATCAACATTTTTAGGTTTTTTGGAGTTTGAAGTGTTTTTAGGATTTTTATGGTTTTTAATGTTCTCCAATATTTTGTGAGTTTTTGGGGTTTCTAGGGTTTTTATAGTTTTTTGGGGATTAGGATTTTTTAGTTTTTAGGGTTTTTAATGATTTATATAGTTTTTTTAACATTTTTAGGGGTTTAAATTTTTTTATAGTTTTTAATGATTTTTAGTATTTTTATGGATTTTATTATTTTTAAGGTTTTTTGGGGTAGAATTGAAAAAAATTGTTTTTAGGGCTCATTATGTTGTTTAGGGTTTTTACTATTTTTTAGGGTCTGTGTGTTTTTTGTTTTCTAAGGTTTTCTTATCTTTTTTTAGGGTTTTTGGTGTTTTTACATTTTTAGGGATTTTAGGAATTTTTTAGGATTTTAATTGTTTTTTGGTTCTTTGGGATTTTGGGTTTTTTTCTGTTTTTATGGTTTATAAGGTTTTTTAGAGTTTCTAATGTTTTTTTGATTTTTTATGCGTTATTTAAGTTTTTTAATACTTTTTATGTTTTTTTATGATTCTTATGGGTTTCTAGGGGTTTTAGAGTTTTTAGGGTTTTTATTGTTTTTAGATTATTATGGGGATTCACGTTTTTTTAGGTTTTAAAGTATTTCTTAGATTTTTTCATTATTTTTAGGGTTTTACATTTTTAATATTTTTTTTGGATTTTTTAGGATTTTTATGGTTTTTTGGGGTTTTGGGATTTTTAATGGTTTTTAGAGTTTTCTTGTGATTTTATAGTTTTTAAGGTTTTTTAGGTTTTTAGGATTTTTTTGAGTTTTTTAGGGGTATAAAGCTTTTATAGGGTTTTTAAAAAAATAGGGGTTTAATGGGTTTTTATAGTTTTTTGGGTTTTTTGGGTTTTTTGGGTTTTTTATTGTTTATTTTGGGTTTTTAGCATTTTTTAGGTTTTTGGGGTTTTTAATGTTTTTAGCTTTTTAAGGTTTTATTATGGTTATTTAGGGTTATTAGGGTTGTTTAAGATTTTAGAATTTTTTTTGTTTTTTTGGGGTTTTAGGGATTATGAGGGTTTTTAGGGGATTTATGGTTTTTTTAGCTTTAGGTTTTTTTCATTTTTATATGGTTTTAAGGGTTTTTAATTTTTTTTAAATATTTTTTAAGTTTAAAGGTTTTTTTTTATTTTTTAGTGGTTTTTTGGGTTTTAGGTGATTTTATGGCAAGGATGGCTCGAGACCAAGCTAGCATGGCCCCCAAAATTTTATAACAAAAAGAGAGAGAGAACAGAGCGCTACAAGGAGGGGTTACATAACCGGGTGTGTAGTTCACCCTTCAAGTCAGAATCCATGAGCGAGGAGCAAGAGGGCATGGAAACAAAGGACCACAATGAACACCTCTCTGCAATGGCCTATTTGGAAAGAGCATCTGCAACTGCATTCTCCTCTCGATAGGCATGTGTCAGAGTAAGATTAAGCCTTTAACATAGGGGGAGGCATTCCATCCATTAAGGATGGATCCTCCACAGAACGTCCCGAGATCTGTTTTTGAGGGAATTCATAGAAAGCATGGAGTCAGATTCAAGCCATAGGAAGCTCCACCCAAAGCATACATCATACTTAATCTCCTTTATCATGGCCCACATTTCAGCTTTAAGGGAGCACCCATCACCAAGGAAGTGATGGAAACATCCTTTGAAAAAGCCCCGACAGGTGCGAAAGACTCCACCACACCCAGCAGGACCTGGCACACCCAGGGTTGCACCATCCACATTAACCTTAATCCAAGAGGGAAGCGGGGGGATCCTGTGGATGAACTTGGGAACTATAGGCTTTTTGGCACTACCAGAGTCACCAAGCAGCCGAAGAATAATGAGTTCACTAACGCCATTTTCCATTGAGCCGGTCTAGATGTGGGATGCCGCATAAACTACCTTGTGAATCATCACCACACCACCATGGATGGAGAGCCGCTTCTTATTGAAGGCAATCATGTTCTAAGCAGTACAAATATAAGAAATGGTGGCTAAAATGGCAACCATCAAGAGGTTGTGTACCTGTTGATTATAATCCCAATAATTCAAGTCACCCAGGAGTTCAAAGAGAGGCTTGTCCGGGAAAGCTGGGAGCCCAAAAATATGTGATAAGTAACCCCAAAGCATTGCACTAAGTCTGTATTGGAGAAAGGTGTGTTGAGTATTCTCTTTGACACGTAGGTAGAGAAAGCATACGGAGGCAAGGTTGTGTCCAGTTTTCTGCAACTGGTACTGCACTAGCAGCCGATTCTTCCAGATTTTCCAAAGAAGGAGATGGCTGGCTGGTGGGATGAAATTCCTCTTAAATTTGGAGAGCTAGGTTAGGAGAGGGGATCCCCGAGCTCAATTGTACCGATAATAATCCTTAGCATTAAATCACCCAACAAGGTTGGGTTTCCAAATCAAGATATCAGAGTCAACAAAGGCGTAACGCTGGATTTGAAAAAAGGCTTCAGTTGGGAGGAGCGCCTCAAACTCTTCCAGTCGAGGGATGAACGCTGGGATAGATAAGCTCCTAAGGCTAGTAGGAGGAATCATGGATTCTTGAAGAGGCCTATTAATCCAAGTCATGGACCATTCATTCAGCTTCGAGTGCTTTGAAACAATCCATTTCGATTGAGTTATAATTCCCTTGTACGAATCATGAAATTTTTTCCATACCGAGGAGGGGAAGTAACCTGCATACTCATCGAAAAGTTTAAGCACAAACCTTTCCCAAGTGAAGCCCAAGCCCCCACTCCCGTGATTAATCACCCCTAATAAATTGAGCAAGGCGAGCATCATTATATCGTTTGAGGTCTTTGATTCCAAGACATCCCAGCTCTATTGGTTGGGTACAGTCCCTCCAGGTCACCGTAATCAGTTTCATTTCACATATGCATCCCGTCCAAGAAAAGTTCCTGATCTTTTCTTGCAGGTCCTTAAGAAGGTTAACCGGCCATCTGTAGATAGAGAAAGCATACATGAACATAAAGGTGATCACCGGGTTGATAAGACATACCCTTCCAGCTTGTGATAGGCACTTCCCTTTCCATTTCTTGAGCTATTGAGTAATTATAGTGGCAATTCTATCAAGGTGATAGCGCTTGACATGCCCCCAGAAAATGGGGACACCCAAGTAATTAAAATGGAGTGACCCTCTCTTGACCCCTAGGGACCTTGCAATGGAAAGCTGATGGTGCTGAGATACCCCCTCCCCGAAGACAATCAAAGACTTTCCCCAGCTGATAGATTGCCCCGCCACATTTTCATAATGCCGGAAAATCATCCAGATTGAAGCCAAGGTCCATTTGTTAGCATTCCCAAATAGAAGAATATCATCAGTGTAAAACAGATGGGATGGAAAATAAAGATCCCTCCCTACCCAAATAGTATTGAAGAGACCAGCTTGGCGAAGGTCGATAAGACACCTGCTTAAGTAATCCTCAGCAATCTCAATGAGAATTTCTGATAGTGGGTCACCCTATCTAACCCCACGGGAGCAGGGGAAGAACCCCTTGGGAGATACATTTATGATGACAGAGACCCAAACACTACATAAGATGGAAATGACTATCCTGATAAATCTATTCGAGAATCCATACTTGGAGAGAACCTGAGAAATGAATCTCCACTTAATCGTTTCTAAATCCTTGGAGATGTTAATATTAAGCGCAAAGTTTCCCTACTTGGACAGCTTCCGCATGACGTTGATACCTTTTGTGGCCATGAAAAGGCATTCTTGGATGTTTCTCCCCAAGACGAGTCCGAATTGATTTGGAGTGAGAATTTCCTCCACAAATTTCTCAATTCGCATGACCAGAATCTTGCTGATGATTTTGGGAAGATTATTCCTAATAGCCACTGGTCGAAAGTCACCAATGTCAATGGCATTGTCCTATTCAGGAATCAGGGCAATGAAGTTAAAGTTGACTCCATATTGAAAGACACAAGAGAGAGAAAAATACCCTAACAGTTTTGCTGATGTCCTCATGCATGATATCCCATAAGGACATGAAAAATCTATTAAGGAATCCATCTGGTCCGGCTTCACTATCAATGTTCAAAGAGAACAGAGCAGCCCTAACTTCCTCCTTAAGGGGGGAAATCGTTAAATCCCTATTCTACTGCTCATCAACGCATGTCTTGATGGAATCCATCAAGGGGAGGGTGTAATCACTACCATCATCTGAGTAAAGCTCCTAGAAATGATTGATAATAGAAATGGCTACATCCTCCTCTGAGGTAAAGGTAGAGCCTGAGATACGAACTTCTTTTAATCACTTTTTTACCTTTTTCTCCATATGCAACCGATGGAAAAATTTTGAGTTCTAATCTCCATCCTTGAGCCATATAACATTGAACTAATTTTTTTCCAACTTTTCTTTGAGGTCCAGGAGATCATAAAGCTTGGAATGGAGTTACAGCTCCTCTCGAGAGGGAAATGGAAAGTGTTGATTGGAGTCCTGGTGGAAGGAAAGTTGTTGCTCAGCAGCCCAAATATCATCATCCAGCCCAGATAAGCAGTTCCTAATCCACTCTTTGAGTGATGTTTTGATTTTTTTTAAGCTTGGAGACCAACATATAATAGTGAGTGCCCCGGAGGTTTTCATGCCAACTACTGGTGACAATTTCCATACAGCCTGGAACTGTGGTCAAGGCATTATTGAACCTGAAGGGCAGGGGTGATGAACTTATAGAACCCATGGAACATTAAACAATCAAGGGGTTGTGATCCGAGTGAAATTTGGGGAGGGTAAAGCTAGAAACATCAAAAGGAGTACTTGTGTCACTGATCCTATAAAAGCTATTGTCCAACCTGATGGCATGTCTGCCATTAATGGTGAAACGCCCCCCAAGTAAAGGAGGCTCTAGAGACAGGAACTTCAGTGAGATCACAGGTATCTAATTAGAAGGAGAAGTCTTCAGCAGAAGAGTGAGAGAAATTGGAGCCAATATTTTCATCCAGGCACAAAAAAGTGTTGAAGTCCCCAATCACAATCCAGTTGTTCTCGATGAGCCCATTTAGGACAATCCTTTTTTCCCATAGTGCATGTCTCCTTGTGCATGAATGGGATGCATACACAATGGAAAGGGAGAGAGGGGTAGCACTGCATGTAGAAGACAAGGTAATGACCTGAGTACTCACGTCCATAGACAGCAGCTGTATATCATCATGATTCATCACCCATAAGGTGTCCAAAACATTCTCGTTAGCAGTCTTGGTGACACAGGAGTATCCAAGGCCACCCCAGTTTAAACCCATCTAGTTATCAAATGATATCATTGGTTCAGCAATTCCAAGAATCATAGGCCTCTGGGAAATGATAAAATTCCTAAGGGATGAGGCACTGGGAGAATTACCAATCCCCTAGCAGTTCCATAAGAGGATCCTCATCAATTAGACGGGATCCACCCCTCTCACAGGGCAGGTGTTGGCATTAGAGGCATTGCCTTTACCTTTACCTTTTTTCCATTTCTTTTTGGGCCTGCCCATAGGTTTACTCTTAATAGAAGGGTCAATGGCTTCCAAGGTCTGGTATTTTAGTTCCAGATCATCCAGATATTGAGATCCAACCACATGTGGCAGGGCCTTGTCAACCAGTTTGGAGGTTCCTTCTACCTCCTCGTCATCCTGCTCCTCAGCCTCATCATCCCAGAAGCTAACACTGAGAGGGGTGAATCTGTTTAGAGGGAAGAGTGGCACATGGGAAGCACCCTCAGACGTGGTTTTCCATGCAACATTACCAGAGGACACATCCATAAAGGAATCATCAGTCAATGGAAGAAGGGACAAAGGCGGGCAGTTCTTATCAGAGCCAGAGAAGGTAGTAGGAGGCCCTGAAGTAGCAGTAGGAAGGGTCGACCTAGCAACCCCCCCCCCTACAAGAGAGGGGGAGCTCCTTGGAATAATATGTGATTCATCACCGTGGCACGACCAGGAGGAGTGGAATAGCCGGGCACAACCGTGGAAGTCTGCGAATCGGGGGTGGAAGCAGCAAGCTCTGAGGTCTAGCCAGGCTCAGCCATGGCTGCCTACGAGCCGGGGACAGTAGGCTCAAAGGTAGTAGAGACCATATCAGCTAGCTAATTAGTAGGGGGATTAGGCCCAGTGGACACTTCCTACATATGATGGGGGTTTATGGGATTTATTTCTATTTTCAAGTATTTTTTGAGTTTTTAGGGTTTTTTGGTTTTTTTGGTTTTTTAAAGTTTTTTAACATTTTTAGTGCAAGGAAAATGTGGACCAGGCTATTCCTAGTCCCCCCCCCCCCAAAGGATGGGTGGGGCCAAATATCCCACACACAAAACCCCAACCCAACCCAAGACTCACACCCTTAAAAAGTCCAAAATTAAAGACACACAAAGGATCAAGTCAGTTAATGTCGCCACGAAAGTTGTGTAGTTCTACACAGAGAGATCCAAAGCTTGCACTAAGACCAGTGTTCATGTCAGAAAAGCAAAAGTATGAGTCAGCTCTTGTATCCATAGAGTCTCATCCAAACTCATAATCCTCATACATTCTAATCATAAACAAGAGTTTCTCTCTGGCTTTCTCGTGTTCATCGTTTCATGGAGGTCGCACCCACTTATTAACTTTAAGATTTATCTTGACTGCCCTGGAGGTGGCCCAGGTCGCCATGGGTCTCCTAAGGGAAGATTAATCCTTCTATTAGATTTTTTTGGGGGGAAAGATGCAACCATATTCATGAACTACCTTCTCATGTCAGACTCCATCACTGGCCACACTTGAGGCATCTTTTTTACCATCCTTGCTTCTTATCCCAGGAGATGTGCCACCCCTTTGTTGAAGATTTTTCGTTTCCTCATTGAACCTGGATGTAGCAGCATTTATCATGGGGTTATCCTTAGTAAACCTCTCCCCAAGTCTTTTAGCCTCATCCTTAAGGGGTAACCCTTCCCATTAAACCATTATCATGTCATGGAGAAGCACCCAGTGACCTTCAAGAGATGGAACAAAATAAACAACCATGGCCTTCTGTAGGTTCGGGGTCGGCCCACCTTCAACAATTTTGAGGTCCGGTAGAGGGGTCCCAGCTTGATCATCCACATACGCAGAGCCAGAATTGGGTTCCGAGGGGGGTAATCCAGCCAATCCCTCCACACAAAAAGCGCTAGACTCATCAAGAGAACCTGTCACAGCCCCTATGTCGGCTCTCTCCATGTCACTGCTCCCAGTGGACAACATCAAGGGGTTAGTGCACCATCTAGGGGACCTCTCCCTAGGTCCACGGGTCTACTCCTCTACCAAGATCAACTCCTACACAACCGAAATCATCTCTTGACCATCCCCCGCTCTCATGTCCAGCTCAGCCACATCTTCCTGCTCAGGCTCACCCGCCTTCACAGCAGCATCACTAACAGCCTCAACCGAGGCTATGTCTTGAAACCTATTTGATAGCATAACAACATTCTCATCCGTTAGCAGGATACTACTAGCACCCACACTGTCCTTCCTCCATTCTATAACCTCTCTGCCTAGGGACAACATTATTGCCGGCTCTAGGTGTTCATGCACATGTCGAGCTGCCTGCTTAGCAACATCCCCCTTCTCTATCCTTCTCCTTGATAATTCAACATTTCTTCAAACCTCATCCAAAAAAGACTGATTTCTCCCTTTAACCGTTTGAACTGTTTCAGTGACTATAGATCCTAATTCATCAACATTTCCAGTCAAAATTCAAATGAAACCACCCGATTCGATCATTTATACCTCCAGATCACTCCCAATCATCAGGTCTGTCTTGAGAGGGTCATAGATTGCAGAAACGATAGACTGAATGGGAAAAGGCCCTGTCACCCCCTTGACCTCCTGAAATTTCACCAAAATTTGATTTCTCTCCCAAGAACTCAACTGAACCAAATTTAGACCACTCCTACCAAAGTCAGCACAACAGCTAGACTGAGCATTATGCCAAAAGTTCCAATAGATAGAACATAAGATAGGCCATGATTCAAAAATAACTAGTTGCTTCCAATGGAGTTTCTCCCCCATAGCAATCCAGATAGCATCCACTGGATCCTTTAACGCATCAACCTCAATGAAGGCCCTTGGGTCAATAGGGTGACAGAGGGCCCTATTCCTACTATCCACACAAAGGAACCTCCCCAAAATATTCCCTATCATTGAAATAATAGAGAAATTTTGAAAGGAAAGGAGATGTTTGGGAAATATAACCCAAGTCGCAACCATTGGGGTGTTACGCTTTAGGTGAAAGTCAAAACTCTACCGAAATAGGGAGAGGCGAGCACCATTACAGCTTCGAGGTGCCGCCGACCAAGCGTGAATCAGATCTTCTTCAGACATGAAGTGAATCATGATGTGAGAGCCGTAAACCAGACCCACTATTGCATGATCATGTAGATTCCAAATATCACAAACAAACCTATCAAAAGTGTCCACCGAGGGGATCCACTTCAAGATCCATGAAACCACAGTCAATTGATAAAGATCTGAAGCTTCGTTGAACTCCTATAGCGAAAGAGGGAGCTCTGGTCAACCTTAAAAAATCTGTAAAATCTTCCGGAAAAGCACCATCCGAGGAAAGGAGGGAAGCAAATCTATGGATGAGAAAGGAGAGAAAGAGTGGTCTTCAAGGGGACGACCCTCCCCCAGAGAGGGGGGAGAGGCACTTGGTCTATCGTCATCTTCAAACTGAGAAGAAAGGGAAGCAGCCATCGCGAGGGAACCAAGCCGCTGAGATCGCCAACTAAGATTTTTTAAATGATTTTAAGGGTTTAAAGGGTTTTTAGAGCTTTTAGTGATTTCTAGGTATTTTATATGTTTTTAGGGTTTTTAAGCTTTTTATGGGTTTTTATGGTTTTTAGGGGGGTTTAGGTGTTTAGGGTCCTTTTAGGGCTGTTTAGGGATTTAATTTTTTTTAGGTTTTTTAGGGGTTTTAAGTATTTTTATGTTTTTAAAGATTTTTTATGGTTTTTAGGGTTATTAGGGTTTGTAGCTTTTTTTATATTTTTTAGAACTTTTGGAGATTTTATAATATTTTCATGGGTTTTTTGGTTTTAGGATTTTCAGGGATTTGGGTTTTTTGGTTTTTAGTGTTTTTTAGGATTTTTAGTTATTTTAAGTGTTTCTAGGTTTTTTAAAATTTTCTAGGGTTTTCCTAGTATTTTAGGGTTTTTTATTTTTTTAGGGAACTTTAGGTCCTTTTAGGATTTTTATTGTTTTTAGTGTATTAGGGGGATTTAGGTGTTTTTTGGTTTTTTTAATGGTTTTTTTGGGTTCTTAGTTGTTGTTGTTTTTTGAGTTTTTTAGGGTTTTATGGTTCTTTAGAGTTTTTAAAAAAATTAGGTCTCTAATGCGTTTTAGATTTTTCAGTGGTATTTTATTGTTTTATATTCTTCTAGAGTAGTTTTGGTTTTAGAGTTTTTTAAGGGATTTTTGGGTTTTTTGGTTTTTTAAGGTATTTTAGGTTCTTATAATTTTTTATATTTTTAGGGGGTTTTATGTTTTATATTTTTAAGGTTTTATTATGAGTTTTTAGGGTTCTCGGGTTTTTTTGTTTTAATGATATTTGGGTTTTTTTTAGAATTTTTATAATTTTTTAGGATTTTTAGTGAGTTTCAAAGTTTTAATTGTTTTTTTAGGAATTTTGGGGTTTTATGGTTTTTCTGTTCTTTTAAGTTTTTTAGTGTTATATAGGGTTTTAAGGTTTTTTAGATTTTTTAATTTTTTTAGCGTTTTAAAGGGTTTTTAGATTTTTTCCTAGTTTTTGTAGGTTTTATAGTTTTTTAAGGTTTTTAATTTTTTTAGTGGTTTTCATGTTTTTAAGGTTTTATGTTTTTAGTATTTTAAGGGTTTTAGAATTTTTAATGGATTTTAGTGGTTTTAAGTGATTTTATGTTTTTAAGGTTTTATTAGGGTTTTCCAATGTTTTTAGGGTTTTTTATGTTTTTTGGTACTTTTAAGGATTTTTATGATTTTTATGGTTTTGGGGATTTTTTTTTGTTTTTCAGTGTTTTTTAGGGTTCTAGTGTTTTAAATTTTTATAATTATTTTTCGGTTTTTTAGGTGTTTTTTGTGTTTTTTATGGTTTTTATAGTTTTCTATAGTTTTTTAACATTTTAAGGTATTAAAAAAATTTAGATTTTTTTAGTGGCTTTCAAGGTTTGATTGTTTTTTATGGTTTTTTAAGGCTATTAAGAGTTTTTATGGTTCTTAGGGTTGTAGGGTTTTATAGGGTTTTTAGAATTTTTAGTTTTTCAAGAGTTTTAACTGTTCTTAGGTTTCTAAGGGTTTCTTAGAGGTCTTTAGGTTTTTAGAGTTTTTAGGTATTTTTATGTTTATAGAGATTTTTTTGGGATGATTTTAATATTTTTATGGTTATTTAGTGGTTTTAGAGAATTTGAGGGTTTTTAGGGTTTTAGGGTTTTATGAATTATTTAGGTTTTTAGGTTTATTTTATAGTTTTTTAGGGTTTATATGGTTTTTTATAGTTTGAGAACGTCTTTAGGGTTTTCAGGTGTTTTTAGAGTTTTTAGTAGTTTTTAAGGTTTTTGTGGGTTTTTATGGTTTTTTAATGTTTCTAGGGGATTTAGGATTCTTATGGTTTTTAGGGTTTTTAGAGTTTTTAGTTTTTTAGAGGTTTTAATAGTTTTTAGGTTTTTATGTTTTTCTTCGGGTTTTTGTGGGTTTTAAGTGTTTTTTATATTTTTAGGGATTTCTTGGTTTTTTATGTATTTTTTATGGTTTGGGGAGAATTTTTTGGGGTTTTATTGTTTTTATTGAGTTTCTAGGATTTTTAATGTTTTTCAGAGTTTTTTGATGTTTTTAGGGGTTTATTGGGATTTTATAGTTTTTAGATGTTTTTAGGGTTTTATGGGGTTTTGGCATTTCTTTTTTTTTTGTACAGGTTATAAGTGTTATTAGGTTTTACAGTTTTTCTTAAGATTTTTCAATCTTTTTATAGTTCTTTATGTTTTTAGGGATTTTAACTGAGTTTATAGTATTTTTATGGGTTTTTACGGTTTTTTATGCTTTTTATGGATTTTGAGGGTTTTATGGTTTTTATGATTTTTTGTATTTTTATATTTTTTTTAGGTTTTTTAGATTTTTTTGTGTTTTTTAGGGTTTTAAATGTTTTTACAGTTTTTAAATTTTTTAAGGGGTTTAAAGTTTTTTTAGATTGTTTGTGGTTTTTTAGGATTTTTATGTGTTTTTAGGTGTTTTTAATGTTTTTAGGGGTTTTAGGTTTTAGGTTTTTAGGGTTTTTATCATTTTTCGGTTTTTAAAGGGCTTACGTGTTTTTATGATTTTAATTTTTCCATGTAATTTTTCATGATTTTTCTAGATTTTTAATGTTTTTAGGGATTTTTAGTCCTTTTTAGCATTTTTATTATTTTTAGGGGTTTTAAGGTTTTATATTTTTAGGTTTTTAAGTGTTTTTGGAGTTTTTTAAGTTTTTTGAGGTTTTTTAGAGTTTTTATCATTTCAATGGTTTATAGGGTTTTAAAAAATAGTGGTTTTTCTATATATTTAGGTTTTTTAGGGTTTTTTATGCTTTTAGGGGTTCTATGGTTGTATCGATTTTTAGGTTTTAAATATTTTTTAGTATTTTTATCACTTTTTAGGTTTATTAGGGGTTGTAAGTGTTTTTAGGTTTTTAGGTTTTTTAAAGGGTTTTTAGGGATTTTTCTTTTTGGGGGGATTTTTGTGGATTCTTTAGGATTTTTATGGGTTTTTATGGATTTTAGGGATTTTGAGGGTTTTAGGGTTTTATAGTTTTTTTATTTGTTTAGGGGGTTTTGTGAGTATTTTAAGGTTTTTAAGGTTTTTGAGAGTCTTTTAACTTCTATTATGGTTTAAAGGGTTTTTTTAGTTTTTACTAGTTTGGGAAGTTTTTAATAGTTAAATTGTTTTATGGTTTTTATAGTTTTTATGTTTTTCAGGATTTTTATAGTTTTTTAGATTTTTCTTTTGTTTTTATATTTTTTTTTTATTTTTTTAGGGGATTAATTTTTGTAGGTATTCAGGTTTTTCTGTGTTTTTCAAGGTATTATGGTTTTTTTAGATACTTTTAGGGTTTTATTAACATTTTTATATTTTTAGCGGTTTTAGAAATTTTGAGGGGTTATACGGTTTTCTAGGGATTTTTTGGGTTATTTTGGGTTTTTAGGATTTTTTTTAGTTTTTTTGGTTTTTTTAAGGTCTTTTAGAGTTCTTTATAAATTTTATTACTTTAAAGGGTTTTTTGGATTTTTTTTTTTCTTAGTGGTTTCTGTGGTTTTATGTGATTTTATGGAATTTTAGGGATTTCAAGGGTTTATGGTTTTTATGGTCATTATGGTTTTAGGGTTTTCATAAATTTTTATTTTTTAGGGGTCTTAAATGTTTTTAGGTTTTTAAGGTTTTATTTGGGTTTTGATGATTTCTACAGTTCTTTATGTTTTTAAGAATTTTTTGGGATTGTTTAGGATTTTTATGGTTTTCTACGGATTTTAGGGATTTTTAGGGTTTCTAGATTTTTTAGGGTTTGCTGGGTTTTATGGTTTTTGGGGTTTTCTTTGAGTTTTTCAGTATTTTTAATGGTTTCTAGAATTTCATAACCTTTTTAGGGGATTAAACTTTTTTAGAGTATTCATTTTTTTTAGTATTTTTATGGCTTTTTGAATTTTTTAAATGTTTTTATAGTTTTTATGGTTTTTAGGTATTTTAGGGTATTTTAGGTAATTTTGGGGGTTTTAGGGTTCTTCGGGTTTTTTGTTTATTTTAGGTTGTTAGGGGTTTTAAGTATTTTTAGGTTTTTTTAGTTTTTTTTGGTTTTCTTATATATTTTTAGGGTTTTTAGGGTTTTTTATGTTTTAGGGGTTTTGGGGGATTTTTTTTATTTTTATGGTTATTAGGGTTTTTTTGGATTTTAAGAGTTCTTTTATGTTTTTTGGTTTTTTTTGATTTTTAGGTGTTTTTTTCATTTTTGAGATTTTTTAAAGGTTATTTAGAGTTTTTTAATATTTTTAGGGTTTTGAAGGGTTGTTAGAGTTTTTAGTGATTTTTAGGGGATTTTAGGGATTTTAGGGTTTTTAAAGGTTTTTAGGGGTTTTAGTGTTTTACCGTTTTTAGGGGGTTTTAGGGTTCTTAAGGTTTAATCATTTTTATTTTTGTAGGGGATTAAAGAGTATTTTGATTTTTAGGGTTTACTTATATTTTTTAGGGTTTTTTGGGTCTTTTATGTTTTTAGGTGTTTTTAAGGGGGTTTTAGTGTTTTTATGGGTTTTAGGGATTTTGAGGGTTTTAATGGTTTTTTATGGTTTTTAAGGATTTTATGGTTTTGGGGGTTTTTAGTGTATTTTTTTGAGGTTTTATGAGTTTAAAGGTTTTTAGATTTGGTTAACATTTTTATGGTTTAAAAGGGTTTCTAGAGTTTTTAGTGATTTCATAGGGTTTTTTTGCATATTTATAAGATTCATGGGATTTTAGGGGTTTTATGGATTTTAAGGTTTTTAAGGTTTTTTAGGGTTTTTAAGTTTTTAACATTTTTTGGGATTCTCTATTTTGTAGGGGTTTTAGGAATTTTTAGATTTTTAAGGTTTTTTATAACTTTTTTGAGGTTTATGATTTTTATTTTTATTTTAGGGATTTTTATGATTTTTATATTTTTTTAGGGTTTTTACGGATTTTGAGGGTTTTATGGTTTTTAAGGTTTTATGTTTTTTTTCTTTTTAAGGTTTTTTATTGAGTTTTTTGGGCTTTAATAGTTTTTTGGGGTTATAAATGTTTTTAGAGTTTTTAGTGGTTTTTAGGGATTTTCGGGGATCTTTGGTTTTTTGAGGTTTTTAGTGGTTTTATGGTTTTTAGCGGGTTTAGGGTTTTAATCTTTTTTAGAGTATTTTGGGATTTTATCATTTTTTATATTTTCTAGGGGTTTTATTTATTTTTCAGATATTAGTTATCCTATTGGTTTTCAAAGTATTTTTGATTTTTTTATTTTTCTCTATATTTTTATGGATTTATTAGGATTTTTATGTTTTTTAATGGATTTTATGGATTTTAAGGGGTTTAGGGATTTTAATGATTTTATAGTTTTTTATGGTTTTTAGCATATTTTAGGGTTTTTAAGTTTTATAAGTTTATAAGGTTTTATTTGGGTTTTTAAGTATTTTTAGGGTTTTTTATATTTTTATGGATTTTAGGTATTTTTAGGATTTTATTGTTTTTTAGGCTTTTTAGGGTTTTTTAGGGTTTTTTCTATTTTTTAGGGTTTTTTGGGTTTTCTAGTTTTTTGAGTTTTTTGGATTTTTTTGAGTTTTTTAAGGTTTTTATGGTTGTTAGAGTTTTTTAATGCTTTTATATATTTAATTATTTTTTAGTTTTTTTAGTTATTTCTTATGGTTTTATGGGTTATTATGACTTTTTTAATGTTTTTAGGGGTTTTTTGGTTTTTTGGGGGTTTTGGGGTTTTAAGCAATTTTTAGGTTTTTTAGAGGTTCTAAAAGTTTTATGGTTTTAGTGTTTTATTAGGTCTTTTCAGGTTTCTAATTGTTTCATATGATTTTATGTATTTTTATGGATTTTTTTAGATTTTTAGGGTTTTTAGGTTTTTTGGGCGTTTTTGGGGGTTTTTTGAGTTCTTTAGGGATTTTAAAGATTTTTGGAGATTTTTAACAATTGTTGGGGTTTAATGGTTTTTATAGTTTTTAGTGTGTTTTTAGATTTTTATGTATTTTTAATATTTTTAAGGTTTTTAGAGGATTTTATGGTTTTTAGGGGTTCTATATTTTTAAGTATTTTTATGGGTTTTAAGTGTTTTTAAGGTTTTAGGGGTTTTTACGTTTTTATTAATTTTTACCTTTTCAATCATTTTTATGGATTTTTTAATACTTCTATGGATTTTTATGGTTTTAAGGAATTTTAGAGGGTTTTATCATTTTTTAGGGTTTTTGGGTTTTTATGATTTTTTGGGCTTTTTGAGTTTTTTATAGGTGTTTAAGGTTTTTATAGTTTTTTAACGATATTAAGGGTTTAATTGGATTTTATATTTTTTTAGTTTTTTATGGTTCTTATATGTTTATTTTATTTTTTAAGTCTTTTAGAATTTTTATGGTTTATAGGGTTTTTTGGGTTTTTTGGTTTTTTGGGTTTTTTGGGGTTTTTAGGGTTTTTAGCATTTTTATGAGTTTTAGGTGTTTTAAGTGTTTTTAAGGTTTTTAGGGTTTATTTGGTTTTTTAAGTATTTACATTTCTAGTTATTTAGGGGATTTTTGAGGATTTTAATAATATTTAAGGTTTTTTAAAATTTTGAGGTTTTAGGGTTTTTAGGGTTTTATGTTTTGTATCATTTTTTAGGGTTTTAGGAAATTTTTTAAGATTTTAGTGTTTTTAATGGTTTTTTGAGTTTTTAGAGTATTTAGTGTGTTTTTTAGGGTTTTGATATATTTTTATGTTTTTCTTAAGTTTTTTAGTGGATTTTAGGGTCTTTTGGGTCTTTTAGGATTTTTAAGGTTTTTTAGCATTTTCAAGTTTTCAACGGTTAAAAGTGTTTTATTTTTTAAGGTTTTCTTAATGTTTTTTAGGTTTTTTATGATTTTTTTATCTTTAGGGATTTTTCATGATTTTATGGTTTTTAAGGATTTTGGGAATTTGGGGGGTATTTAAGGTTCTTTGGGTTTTTAGTGTTTTTAGGGATTTATGTATTTTGGGGGGTTTTGGGGTTTTTTTTTAGTTTTTTTAAGGTTTATAATAGTTTTTTAACATTTTTATGGACTCAAAGAGCTTTTATATTTTTTAATGTTTTTAGGCGATTTATGTGTTTTGTGGTTTTTAGGGGTTTTTATGGTTTTTATGTATTTTATGGTTTTTATGGTTTTTATTGTTTTTTTTTTTTGATTTTTTTGGGTTTTTTGGTTTTTATGGTTTTTATTGTTTTTAGGGTATTTTGGGGTTTTAATCTTATCTTAGGTTTTTTAGGGATTTTGATTGTTTTAAGGTATTTTATATTTTCTATTATTATTTCAAGGTTTTTAGGTTTTTTTATGTTCTTAGGGTTTTTTAAATATTTTTTAGGATTTTTATGGTTTTTTTAAGGGTTATACAGATTTTGAGGGTTTTTAATGAATTTTTAGACTATTTGAGTTTTTTTGTTTTTTAAGAGTTTCAATGGGTTTTTAGGATTTCGTAATGTTTTTTGGGGTTTTCATGGTTTTTATGGGTTCTAGGGTTTTATAGAGTGTTTTGGGGTTTTTTGAATTTTTTAGGTTTTTTAGGTTTTGGGGGCTTTAAAGTGATTTTAGGTGTTTTGATGTTTTCTTAGTGTTTTTGGGTTTTTTGGTTTTTATATTTGTTGGATTTTTTTTGGGTTTTTCAAGGATATATATGGTTTTTTAGGGTTTTTAGGGATTTTGAAGGTTTTTATGATTTTTAGCATTTTTAGTATTTTTATGGTTTTTTAGGGTTTTAGGGGATTTTTTAGTTTTAATGGTTTTTGGTTTTTTAGAGTTTACTAAGATTTTTAGGGGTTTAAAGGTTTTTTTGAGTTTTTAGTAGTTTTTAGGGTTCTTAAGGGATTTTAGGATTTTTAATGGTTTTTAGTGGTTTTTAGGTTTTTAGGGGTTTTAGAAATTCTAGAGTTTTTAGAGATATTTAGGGTTTTATCATTTTTTTAGGTTTTTAGGGGTTTTACGTTTTTTTCGGTATTTCTTTCTTAGGTATTTCATGGTTTGTTGGGTTTTTTTATTTTTAGGTATTTTTTGGGATTTTCATGTATTTTTAGGGTTTTTTATGGTTTGTAGGGATTCTGAGGGTTTTTAGGGGTTTTAGAGTTTTTTTTGGAGTTTTAGCGTTTTTTTGTTTTTAGGAGTTTTAGGTGTTTTAATGTTTTCAAGGTTTTCTTGGGTTTTTTCAAGGTTTTTATATTTTTTTATATTTTTGGATACTTCTAGGGATTTTTTATGATTTTTATGCTTGTTTATGGATTTTATAGATTTAAAGGGTTTTTAGGATTTTTTGTGTCTTTTGGGTTTTTTTGAGTTTTTTAGGGGCTTTGAAGTTTTTTAGAGTTTCTTAGAATTTGTAAGGGTTTAAAAGGTTTTTAGATTTTTTATCTCTTTTAGTGTTTTTATTGGGTTTTACGGATTTCTGATGTTTTATCTATTTTAATGGTTTTTTGGGTTTTTTTGGTTTTTGTTTTGTTTTTTTGGGTATTAGTGTTTTTAGGTATTTTATGAGTTTAAAGAGTTTTTAGGGTCAAAATGATTTCTTATGTTTTTTCAAGGTTTTTAGGGTTTTTTACATTTTGGGGGGTTTTAAAAGATTTTTTATGATTTTTATATATTTTTAGGGTATTTAGTGATTTTGATGGTTCTGGGGGGTGTTAGGGTTTTTATAGTTTTTATGGTATTTTGGGTTTTTATGTTTTTTTATTTTCTTAGGATCTGTAAGGTTTTTAGAGTTTTTTTCGATTTTATGGGTTTAAAGGGTTCTAAAAGTGTTTATTATTTTTATGGTTTTGTGGGTTTTTTTAATTCTGTTATGGTTTTCATGGTTTTTAGTGTTTTTTATTGTTTTTAGGGTTTTTAGGGTTTTTAGGGTTTTAGGTGTTTTAAAGGTTTTTAGAGTTTTTAGGTTTTTTTGGGTTTTTAATTGTTTTTAGGTTTTAATAGATTTCATAGTTTTTTCAGGGTTTTTTATGTTTTTAGGGATTTTTAGGGATCTTTAAGGATTTTTTATGGGTTTTAGGGTTCTTAGGAATTTTTAGGGGTTTTGGGGGGTTTTAGGTTTTTTCGTGTTTTTATGGTATTTTTGGTTTTTTTCATTTTTTTAGATTTTTTATGGTTTTCAGAGTTTTTTTAAACTTCTTTATGTGTTTAAAGAGGCTTCATATTTTTTAGTGGGTTTTAGGGGTTTTATGGGTTTAATGGTTTTTTAAGGTTTTCTGGTGGTTTATGGGTTTTATTTATTTTGGTTTTTTTGGGTGTTTTAGGATTTTGAGAATTTTTTGGGTTTTTAGGGGTTTTAATTGTTTTTTTGTTTTTAATGTATTTTATGAATTTTCATGTTTTTTACATTTTTTCACCATTTTAGGGATTTTTTAGTTTTTTTTGTTTTGGGGGTTTTTAGTGATTTTGACGGTTTTCTAGGTTTTATAGGTTTTTTAAGGTTTTTAGGGTTTTTATGGTGTTTTTGGTTTTTAGGGTATTTAAGGATTTTAATATATTTTTAAAAATTTTAGGGTTTTAAATTTTTTTTAGATTTTTCATTATTTTTTTGGGTTTTTTGGGTTTTCAGGGTTTTAGGGTTTTTTAGGGTTTTTAACATTTTTTTAGGTTTTTATTTGTTTTATGTGTTTTATGTATTTAATTTTTTTCTTAGTCTTTGTTAGGGTTTTTAAAAAAAATCATTTTTAGTGATTTTTTGTATTTTTGGGGGTTTTGGGGATTTTGATGGGTTTTAGGGGGGTTTAGGGGTTTTAGCGGTTTTAGCGGTTTTAGCGGTTTTTTTAGATTTCTTACTGTTTTTAAGGTTTTTAAATTTTTTTAACATTTATGGAGTTTACATGGTTTAACGATTTTTTATGGTTTTTTAATGTTTTATGGTTTTTTAGGTTTTTATAAGGTTTTTTAAGGTTTTATAGTTTTTATGATTTTTATGGTTTTTAGTGTTTTTTCATTTTTTTTAGTGTTTTTATTTTTTTTAGGTTTTTATGGTTTTCTTTGCGTTTTTTAGGTTTGTCATTGTTTTTTAATGAACTTGTAGGTATTTTTTTGAATTTTATGGGTTTTTAAGGTTTTTATGGAATTTTTTGGGTTTTAGGGTTTTTTTGGGGGTTTAGGGCTTTAATGGTTTTTTTAGGTTCTTAGGGGCTTTTTTGAGTTTTTTAGTTTTTTTACGGTTTTTTTAGTTTTGAAAAATTTTCAGTGGTTTAACTGGTTTTAAGATTTTTTAGTGGTTTTATGAGTTTTAAGGGTTTTTTGGTTTTTTGGGGTTTTTTGGTTTTTAGATATTTTAGTGTTTTTTTATAATTTTAAAGGTTTTTTAGGGTGTCATTTTTTATGTTTTTTAGGTTTTTTAATATATTTTAGGATTTTATGGTTTTTTATAGTTTTTCCATGTTTTTACTGATATTTACATTTTTGGGGATTTTTAGGGATTTTTTGGATTTTTATGGTTTTTAAGGTTTATATGAACTTTGAGGGGTTTTAGGGTTTCTTAGGGTTTTTATGATTTTTGGGGGGTTTTATATATTTTTATATTTTTTAGGGATTTCTAGGTTTATTAAGTTTTTTTCTATTATTTAAATTTTTTTAAGGTGTAAAGGGTTTTTATAGTCCTTAGTGGTTTTTTAGGATTTTTATGGGTTTTTAATGTTTTTTAAGGTTTTAGGGGTTTATGGTTTTTAGAGTTTTAGGGTTTCTAGGGTTTGTAACATGTTTAAGGTTTTTTAGGGAGTTTAAGTATTTTTTGGATGTAAAGGATTTATTAGGAGATTTCAGGGTTTTTATTGTTTTTTATGTTTTTATGGATTTTTGGGAATTGTAGGTTTTTTAGGGTTTTGAGGGATATTAAGGGTTTTAGGGTTTTTAGGGTTTTTATGGTTAGGTTTTTTTTAGTTTTTATGGTTTTTTAGAGTTTTTTAACATTTTTAGGGTGTTAAATTGTTTTAATAGTTTTTAGAGGTTTTTTAGGATTTTAATGGGTTTTTAGGTTTTTTAAGGGTTTCAAGGGTTTTAGGGTTTTTATGTTTTCAGGGTTTTTTAGGATTTTCATCATTTTCTCATTTGGGTGGGGGTAAGTGTGTTTTTTTAAGGTTTTACTAGTGTTTTTCAAGTTTTTTAGGGGTTTTATGTTTTTAGGTACTTTTAGGGCTTGTAAAATATTTTTATGGGTTTTTAGGATTTTCAAGGATTATAATGGTTTTAGGGTTTTTAGGGTTGTTATGGTTTTTATGGGTTTTTTGGGTTTTTTTTGAATTTTTTTCGGTTTTAAGGTTTTTTGGAGTTTTATAAATTTTTTAGGGTTTTAGAGGTTTTTTGTAGTTATTAGTGGTTTAGGGTTTTTAAGGTTTCTAGGGATTTGTGGTTTTAGGGATTTTAGGGTTTTATGTGTTTTCTTTTTTTTATATGTTTTAATTGTTTCTATGTTTTTAATGTTTTATTAGGGTTTTTCATTATTGTAGGGTTTTTTAGGTTCTTAGAGATTTTTAATTATTTTTAGGTTTTTTTAGCATTTCTAGGAATTTTAAGGAATTTTGGGGTGTTTAGTGTTTTTTGGTTTTTTTTTTTTGGTTTTTTATTATTCTTTTGACTTTTATGGGTTTTAAAGTTTTTTTATATCTTTTATAATTTTTGGGTTAAAAGGTTTTTAGAGTTTTTAGTAGGTTTTTAGGGTTTCTATGGTTTTTTTGGGTTTTTAAGGTTCTTGTATGGTTTTTAGAGTTTTTTTGGGTTTTTATGGTTTTTTAGGGTTTCGGTTTTTTTTAGGTTTTTAGGGGTTTTAAGTGTTTTTTTTAATGTTTTCTTAGGGTCTCAAATGGTTTTTAGGGATTTTTATATTTTTAGGGATTTTACAGATTTCGTTAGATTCCAATGGTTTTTAGGGATATTATGTATTTTGAGGGGTTTTAGAGTTTTTTTTACGTTTTTTAGGGTTTTTTGGTTTTTTTTGGGTATTTTGGGTTATTTGTGTTTTTTAGGGTTTTTATGGTTTTTTAGATTTTTTAACATTTTAGTGGTTTAATGGGTTTTTAGAGTTTTTATCTAGTTTTTATGGTTTTAATGGGTTTTTTTGGGTTTTTGAAGGAATTTAAGGTTTTGTGGTTTTTAGCATTCTTAGGGTTCTTAGGTTTTTTTAGGGTTTTTAGGGTTCTTTGGTTTTTTTAGGGTTTTTAGTATTTTTAGGTTCTTAGTGGTTTAAATGGAATTTATGTTTATAAGGTTTTCTTAGGTTTCTCAAGGTTTTTTGAGGTTATTTATGTATTTGTGTACTTTTAGGTCTCTTTAATATTTTTATTGTTTTTATGTTTTTTAATGATTTTGAGGGTTTTAGGGTTTTTTAGGTTTTCTAGATTTTTGTAGGTTTGTAGAGGTTTTAATTGTTTTTTTTATTTTTAATGTTCTCTAGTGTTTTTCAATCTATTCTAGGTTTTTAGGGTATTTTATATTTTTAGGGATTATTTCCTCTTTTTTAGGATTTTTATGTGTTTTTCGGGGTTTTAGGATTTTTAAGGATTTTGAGGTTTTTTAGTGTTTTTAGGATTTTGTGGTTTTATTTGGTTTTTCGGATTGTTTTTATTTTTTTATGGTATTATGGTTTTTTAGAGATTTTTAAATCTTTAAGTGTTGGAAGGGTTTTTAGATTTTTTTTAGTGGTTTTTTTGGGGGGGAGGGGGAGGTTTGGGTTTTAGGGTTTTTAATATTTTTTGGGGTTTTATGGTTTTGATGTTTTTAGCATTTTTAGTGTTTTTCTAGGATTTTTTGATTTTATAAGTTTTTTAGGTGTTTTATGTGTTTTTAGTTTTTTAAGGATTTCTTTGGGTTTTTCAGGGTTTTTAGTATTTTTTTATGTTTTTAGGGATTTTTAGGGATTTTCTACGATTTTTACGATTTTCAGGGTTTTATGAATTTTGACGGTTTTTTGGGTCATTTGGGTTTTTATGTTTTTTATTTTTTTTGGGTTTTTAGAATTTGTTCTGATATTTTTAGGGTTTTTATGGTTTTTTTTATTTTTGACATTTTTAGGTGTTTAAATAGTTTTTATATTTTTTAATGGTTTTTTGGGTTTTTCATGATTTTAGGGATTCTTATGGTGTTTTGGATTTTTTTAGATTTTTAGGTTTTTCTTAAGTTTTTTAGTGGGATTTAGGGTTTTTTGGGTCTTTTAGGGTTTTTAAGGTGTTTTAGCATTTTCAAGTTTTCAAGGGTTTAAAGTGTTTTATTTTTTATGGTTTTCTTAATGTTTTTAGGTTTATAGGGTTTTTTATCTTTAGTGATTTTTTATGATTTTATGGTTTTTTAAGGATTTTAGGAATTTGGGGGGTATTTAAGGTTTTTAGAGTTTTTAGGGATTTATGTTTTTTGGGGGGTTTTGGGTTTTTTATTTTTTTAGTATTTTTAAGGTTTAAAATTGTTTTTTAACATTTTTATGGATTTAAAGTGTTTTTAGTTTTTTTAATTTTTTTTGAGAATTTATGGATTTTTAGGGTTTTTTATGGTTTTTAATAGTTTTTATGGTTTTTATGTTTTTTAAGGTTCTTACTGTTTTATGGTTTTTGTGGTTCTTATGGTTTTTATGGTTTTTATGGTATTTTAGGGATTTAATCCTATCTTAGTTTTTTTATGGATTTTGATTGTTTTTAGGTCTTTAATGTTTTCTGTGGGTATTTAAAGGTTTTTAGGTTTTTTACATTCTTTGGGATTTTTAAAGGTTTTTAGGAATTTTATGGTTTTTTAAGGGTTTTACAGGTTTTGAGGGTTTTTAAATAATTTTTGGACTTTTTGAGTTTTTATGTTTTTTAAGAGTTTTAATGGGTTTATCAGATTGCTTATTGTTTTTTGTCGTTTTCATGGTTTTTATGGGTTATAGGGTTTTATAGGGTGTTTTAGGGTTTTTAGAATTTTTTAGGTTTTTTAGGCTTCGGGGGCTTTAAAGTGTTTTTAGGTTTTTTGATGTTTTCTTAGTGTTTTTGGGTTTTTGGGTTTTTATATTTTTTGGAATTTTTCTAGGATTTTTTAGGTTATATATGGTTTTTTAGGGTTTTTAGTGATTTTAAAGGTTTTTATGGTTTTTAGAATGGATATGATTTTTAGGGTTTTTAGGGTTTTAGGGGATTTTTTAGTTTTAATGGTTTTATGGTTTTTTAGAGTATTTTAAGATTTTTTGGGTTTAAAGTGTTTTTTTTTGAGTTTTTAGTGTTTTTTAGGATTTTTATGGGATTTTAGGATTTTTAAGGGTTTTTAGTGGTTTTATGGTTTTTAGGGAAAGGAAGATGCGAGGGTCAGGCTATTCCCAGGCCCCCCAAATTTATTATAAATAAAAAAAGAGACACAGCAGACAAGGGAGGGGAGGGGTCAATCGACCCAAACCCAAAAACCCTTAACAACCCAAGACAAAAGACCCAAAAAAAGAAAAATCAAGAACGAAAAAAGAAAAAACACGCAAAATAAAGCAGTCACCACCATCATCCAGCGTCAACTAGCATCCAGAAGCTCACATCTAACCAACAACTAGCATCCAAACTCAAATAGAAATCCACATCCAACAGCAGCACAACCATAAACCACAGCTTCAGCACCTCCCATCCAAGAAGCAACCAGCATCCAGAACCACGAGCATCTAACATCACAAAACCACCAGCATCCAACATCACATAGCCACCATTACCAATTCCAAAAAACATAGCTATAGAAGTCTTCCAGCACCCACCACCTCCAAACCTCAAGGAAAGCGGTAGCCAATAACTAGTAGCTCAACAACCAGCAACCATTACTTCCAAACCAAAAAGCATCCAACAACCAGTAAATCGTACCAAACAACTCCCATTCAAAGGAAAGAAAGCCATGAACAGCAGCACCCACATCCAGCATATGACATATAGAACAACCATCAGCATAATACCACCATCGCCCATTCCCCAGACCAATAGCTTCATTTCATCCCAGCCTCCTAGCAAGCAGTATCCAGCACCGAAGTTTCTGAAACCCAGCAAAATATTTCACACCTACTAAGACAGTTGCGCCTGCATCCAACATACCACATCAGACAATTCCAAAACTAAGCCACAATATCCAGCACCCCAACTTCAAGAACCAACACCAGAAGCGTTTCTCATCCAAACCATCCACAGCCACAAAGCAGCAAAGCATGTAAGGTAGAGAATTCAATCCAGAAAATCCAGCAAAAAACCCATTGACCACCAAATGGACCAGAACATAGCAACACCGAAGAAAACCTGCAGTAGAATCGGCAAGAACCGTAGGAGAGACAACATACCAGACCCTCCAAGATCTGATCCTCCTAAGCTGTGGAAAGATGGAATCATCTTGAACTGCAGGAACCAACTCAATCCACCCACACGATGTCTTTTCTGCCGATCCAAGAGACCACCGAGGAGTGCCGTCCGAAAACGCAGATCTGAGTCGAAGCGCCGCAACCGAGCCAGACCAAAGCTGCCATCTTGAAAAATAATTCTGAGCCTTCATCAATCTCCATGCGCCCATCATCAACCGCCAAGGATCTTTACCATCGAGGGTTTGTTGGTCTCGCCAAAGCACCACTGAAGGAGGTTGTGGAGAGCAAGCATGATGAAGAGGACGGTGGCACCATGGAGCCCAGAATCGGAGCACCATCAGGGACGAAACCAAGTAGCGAAGTAGCAAGACAAAGCAAATATATTGGAATTTTATATCTGGATCCAAGGTTGACTTTGACTTCGACCTCACAGACTTTACCCAAACCACCAGGAAACCATCATTGCCGCCACCACAGAGCAACAAATATAGCATCTGAGGAATAGGAAGGTCCAGATCTACCAGATCTGCTCCAAACCAGACCAAATCCTCATTTCCTTTCCCATCCACAACCCACTAGTTCCCTACGCCAACAATAATATGCCTCGTATTCCACCATTTCACCAGGGAATAAAGCCTCTGAACTCTATCCGCATCACAAATCTTTGTCTGGAAGTGATCCACAGAGCCGAAGAGAAGGGATCCGAGAGGGAACCTTGAAGATCGTCGCGTCGAGTGGGAGAGACCAGGAGAGAGCGGTGGCATATTTTCTTATGGTTTTTAGGGGTTTTATTAATTTTAGGGTTTTTAGGGATTTTTAGGGTTTTAGCGTCTTTTTTAGGTTTTTTGGGGTTTTAAGAATTTTTCAGTATTTCTTGTTTTCTTAGGGTTTTTAGGTTTTGTTGGGTTTTTTATATTTTTAGGGATTTTTTGGGATTTTAATGTATTTTTATGGGGTTTTTATGGTTTATAGGGATTCTGAGGGTTTTTATGGTTTTAGGGGTGTTAGAGTTTTTTTGGGGTTTTATCGGTTTTTTTTGTTTTTTAGGAGTTTTAGGTGTTTTTTGGTTTTTAAGGTTTTCTTGGTTTTTTTCTAGTTTTTTATGGTTTTTTATATTTTTGGGGACTTTTAGGGATTTTTTATGATTTTTATGCTTGTTTATGGATTTTCTATATTTTAAGGGTTTTTGGGAGTTTTTTGGGTTTTTGGGGTTTTTTTAGTTTTTTTGGGTTTTAATGTTTTTTAGAGTTTCCTAGAATTTTTAAGGGTTTAAAGGGTTTTTAGAGTTTTTATCTCTTTTAGTGTTTTTATTGGGTTTTATGGATTTTTTATGTCATATCTATTTTAATGGTTTTTTGGGTTTTTAGGTTTTTGTTTTTTTTCTGGGTTTTAGTGTTTTTTAGGTATTTTATATTTTTAAAGAGTTTTTAGGGTTAAAATGTTTTCTTATAGTTTTTCAAGGTTTTTAGGTTTTTTTCATTTTGGGGGAATTTAAAAGATTTTTTATTATTTTTATATATTTTTAGGGTATTTGGAGATTTTGATGGTTCTGGGAGGTTTTCAGAGCTTTTAGGGTTCTTATGGTATTTTGGGTTTTTATGTTTTTTTTTATTTTCTTAGAGTTTGTAAGGTTTTTTATAGTTTTTAACATTTTTAGGGGTTTAAAGAGTTCTCAGGATGTTTATTTTTTTTCTTGGTTTTTGGGGTTTTCTAATTTTTTTAGTGTTTTTATCGTTTTTAGTGTTTTTTATTTTTTTTAGGGTATTTATGGTTTTAGGTGTTTTAAATGTTTTTAGTGTTTTTTAGGTTTTTTGGTATTTTTAATTGTTTTTAGGTTTCTATAATTTTCTTTGGTATTTTCAAGGTTTTTTATTTTTTTAGGAATTTTTAGGTATCTTTAAGGATTTTTTGTGGGTTTTAGGGTTCTTAGGAATTTTTAGGGGTTTCGGGGGTTTTTATTTTTTTTTTGTGTTTTATGGTTTTTAGGTTTTTTTCATTTTTTTATAGTTTTTAAGGATTTTAGATTTTTTTAACTTTTTTATGCATTTAAAGAGGTTTCATATTTTTTAGTGGTTTTTAGGGGTTTTCTGGGTTTTTTGGTTTTCTAAGGTTTTTAGGTGGTTTATGAGTTTTTTGGATTTAGGTTTTTTAGGGTTTTTTAGGGTTTTTTTACATTTTTTGGTTTTTTAGGGGTTTTAATTATTTTTTGTTTTTAATTTTTTTTATGGATTTCCATGGTTTTTACAGTTTCTCACCATTTTAGGGATTTTTTAGGATTTTTTTAGTTTTGGGGGTTTTTAGTGATTTTGATGGTTTTCTAGGTTTTCTAGGTTTTTTATTGTTTTTATGGTTTTTATAGTGTATTGGGTTTTTAGAGGCTTTAAGGGTTTTAAGACAGTTTTAAAAAATTTACGTTTTAAATTTTTTTATATTTCTTTTATTTTTTAGCGTTTTGGGGGGTTTTAGGGTTTTAGGGTTTTTTAGAGTTTTTAACATATTTTTGGTTTTTATTTGTTTTATGTGTTTTGTGTTTTTTAGGTTTTGTTTGGTTTTGTTAGGGTTTTTAGGAGTTTTTACCTTTTATGGATTTTTTGGATTTTTAGGGGTTTTAGGGATTTTGATGGTTTTTAGGTGGTTTTAGGGGTTTTGTGGTTTTTTGTGTTTTTAGGGGTTTTTTGAAAATTTCTTAGTGATTTTAAGGTTTTTTAAAAAAATAACATTCTTGGAGTTTACATGGTTTTAAGAGTTTTTATGGTTTTTTAATGTTTTATAGTTTTTTAGGTTTTTATAAGGGTTTTAGGGGTTTTATGGTTTTTATGATTTTTAGGGTTTTTAGCGTTTTTTTGTGTTTTACTTTTTTTAGGTTTTTATGGTTTTCTTTGGGGTTTTCAGGTTTTTCATGGTTTTTTTAATGAAATTTTATGGATTTTTTGGATTTCTATGGTTTTTTAAGGTTTTATGGAATTTTTAGGGTATTAGGGTTTTTTGGGGGGTTTAGGGGTTTAAAGGTTTTTTTTATTCTTAGGGGTTTCTTTTAGTTTTTTAGGTTTTTTAAGGTTTTCTTAGTTTTGAAACATTTTTATGGGTTTAAATGGTTTCAAGAATTTTTAGTGGTTTATGAGTTTTAAGGTTTTTATGGTTTATTAGGGTTTTATGGTTTTTAATTATTTCAGTGTTTTTTATCATTTTTAAGGGTTTTTTAGGGTGTCATTTTTTATATTTTTTAGGGTTTTTAATAATTTTTAGGATTTTATGGTTTTTTATTGTTTTTCCAGGTCTTTATAGATATTTACTTATTTTCGTATTTTTATTTATTTTTTGGATTTTTATGGTTTTTTAAGGTTAATATGAACTATGAGGGGTTTTAGGGTATCTTAGGGTTTTTATGATTTTTTGGGTGTTTTATATTTTTTTATATTTTTAGTGTTTTTTAGGTTTCTTAAGTTTTTTTACTATTATTTAAATTTTTTTAAGGTGTAAAGTGTTTTTATAATGTTTAGTGTTTTTTTAGATTTTATGGGTTTTTAAGGTTTTTTATAGTTTTAGGGGTTTTAGGGTTTTTAGGGTTTTAGGGTTTTTAGGGGTTGTAGCATGTTTAAGGTTTTTTAGGGAGTTTAAGTGTTTT
Organism: Viscum album; assembly: GCA_963277665.1. Lineage (NCBI taxonomy): Eukaryota > Viridiplantae > Streptophyta > Magnoliopsida > Santalales > Viscaceae > Viscum > Viscum album. The sequence goes on along the minus strand of OY728157.1, from coordinate 229,511,440 downwards.
TTGGATGTAAATGATTTATTAGGATCAATCATGGTTTTTATTGTTTTTTATGTTTTTGGGGATTTTTAGGATTTTTAGGCTTTTAGGGTTTTTAGGGATATTAAGTGTTTTAGGTTTTTTAGGGTTTTTAGGGTTTTTATGGTTAGGTGTTTTTTTTAGTTTTTATGGTTTTTAGGAGTTTTTTAACATTTTTAGGGTTTTAAATGGTTTTTATAGTTTTTAGTGGTTTTTTAGGATATTTATGGGTTTTTAGTTTTTTAAGGGTTTTAGGGGTTTTAGTGTTTTTAGGTTTTTAGGGTTTTTTAGAGTTTTTAGAATTTTCTCATCCGGGGGGTGGTAAGTGTGTTTTTTTATTTTCTGAGTTTTTCCTAGGGGATTTCAAGGTTTTTAGGGTTTTATGTTTTTTGGGACTTTTAGGGAATCTTAAAGATTTTTATGGCATTTTAGGGTTTTCAAAGATATTTTATGGTTTTAGGGTTTTTTGAGGTTGTTATAGTTTTTATGGGTTTTGGGGGTTTTTTTTGAATTTTTTTAGGTTTTAAGGTTTTTTAGAGTTTTTTATTGTTTATGGGTGTTTTAGGTTTTTTATAGTTTTGATTGGTTTAGGGTTTTTAGGGTTTCTAGGGGTTTATTGTTTTAGGATTTTTATGGTTTTAAGATTTTTTTATTTTTTATATGTTATAAGTGTTTTTAGGTTTTTAATGCTTTCTTAGGGTTATTCAATATTTTAGGGTTTTTATGTTCTTAGATATTTTTAATGCTTTTTAGGTTTTTTTTGTTTTTTTTTTGGTTTTTATGTATTTTAAGCGCTTTAGAGGTTTTTAGTGTTTTTTAGATTTTATTTCTTTTTTGGTTTTTTATTGTTATTTTGACTTTATATGGGTTTTAAAGTTTTTTATATCTTTTAAAAAAAATTGTTTAAAGGTTTTTAGATTTTTTAGTAGGATTTTATATTTTTTATGGTTTTTTGGGGTTTTTAAAGTTCTTATAGATTTTTATGGTTTTTATAGTTTTTAGGGTTTTTAAATTTTTTTGGGTTTTAGTGTTTTTAGGTTTTTATGGGTTTTAAGTGTTTTTTGTTTTTAAAATTTTCTTAAGGTTTCAAATGGTTTTTAGGGTATTTTATATGTTTAGTGATCTTAGAGATTTTGTAACATTTCAATGGTCTTTAGGTATTTTATGCATTTCTAGGGTTTCTTGAGTTTTTTATGATTTTTATGATTTTTGGGTTTTTGGGTATTTAGGGTTATTTTGCGTTTTTTATAGTTTTTATAGTTTTTTGGATTCTTTAACATTTTTAGGGGTTTAAGGGGTTTTTATATTTTTTATCTAGTTTTTAGGGTTTTTTGGGTTTTTTGTGTTTTTTAAGGTTTTTAAGGTTTTAGGGTTCTTAGGGTTCTTAGGGTTCTTAGGTTTTTTTAGGGTTCTTAGGGTTCTTAGGTTTTTTTGGGTTTTTAGAATTTTAGGTTTTTGGTTGTTTAAAGTGAATTTATGCTTATAATATTTTCTTAGGTTTTTTAATGTTTTTTGAGATTATTTATGTTTTTATGTATTTTTAGGTCTTTTTATGATTTTTAATGTTTTTTATGGTTTTTAAGGATTTTATGGGTTTAGGGTTTTTTAGGGTTTTTACGTTTTTTAGGTTTTTAGAGGTTTTAAGAGTTTTTTTTTTGTTTTCATTGTTTTCTAGTGTTTTTAACCTATTCTAGGATTTTAGGGTATTTTATTTTTTCAGGGATTATTTTCTATTTTTTAGGATTTTTATGGGTTTTTCAGGGTTTAGGATTTTAAGGAATTTTGATGTCTTTTAGTGTTTTTAGGGTTTTGTGGTTTTGTTTGGTTTTTATGATTGTTTTTTATTTTTTAGGGTATTATGGTTTTTTAGAGTTTTTAATGTTTGTAAGGGTTGAAAGGGTTTTTAGATTTTTTTAGTGGTTTTTTTGGGGGGGAAGGGTTGAATTTTTTAATGTTTTTAATGTTTTTAGGGGTTTTATGGTTTTGATGCTTTTAATGTTTTTAGTGTTTTTAATGTTTTTAGTGTTTTTCTAGGATTTTCTTATTTTTTTATTTTTTTTGGTGTTTTTAGTGTTTTTAGTTTCGTAAGGTTTTCTTTGGGTTTTTAGAGGTTTATAGCATTTTTTTATGTTTTTATAGATTTTTACGGATTTTCTATGATTTTTATGGTTTTTAGGTTTTTATAAATTTTGAGGGTTTTTGGGTCTTTTGGGTTTTTATGTTTTTTGGGTTTTTAGAATTTTTTTTCTGTTTTTTAGGGTTTTTATGGTTCTTTATTATTTTTGACATTTTTAAGGGTTTAAATAGTTTTTAGAATTTTTAGTGGTTTTTTGGGTTTTTTTATGATTTTAGGGATTCTTGTGGTTTTAGTATTTTTAAAGATTTTAATTTTTTTTCTTAAGTTTTTTAGTGAATTTTTGGGTTTTTTTAGTCTTTTAGGGTTTTTTAGGATTTTTAGCATTTTTACGTTTTCAAGTGTCTAAAGTGTATTATTTTTTATGTTTTTCTTATGGTTTTTTAGGTTTTTTAGGTTTTTTATCATTAGGTAATTTTTATGATTTTATTGTTTTTTAAGGATTTTAGGAATTTGGGGGTTATTTAAGGTTTTATGGATTTTAGGGTTTTTAGGGATTTATGTTTTTTGGGGGGTTTTCATATTTTTTTAGTTTTTTAGGGTTTTTAATTTTTATAATAGTTTTTAAACATTTTTTTGAATTTAAAGAGTTTTTATATTTTATAAATTTTTTAGGGGATTTATGATTTTTTAGGGGTTTTTATGGTTTTTAGGGGTTTTTATGGTTTTTATGTTTTTATGGTTTTTATAGTTTTTATGGTTTTTAGGGTATTTTAGTGTTTTAATCCTATCTTAGGTTTTTTTGGGATTTTGATTTTTTTTAGGCCGTTTATGTTTTCTATGGGTATTTCAAGGTTTTTAGGTTTTTTACATTATTAGGGATCTTTAAATGATTTTTAGGATTTTTATGGTTTTTAAGGGTTTTACAGATTTTGAGGGTTTTTAAAGAATTTTTGGACTTTTTGAGTTTTTATGTTTTTTAAGAGTTTTAATGGGTTTTTAGAATATCTTCATGTTTTGGGGGGGTTTCATGGTTTTTATGGGTTCTAGGGTTTTATAGGGTGTTTTAGGGTTTTTCAAATTTTTTAGTTTTTTTAGTTTTGGGGGGCTTTAAAGTGTTTTTAAGTTTTTTGATGTTTTCTTAGTGTTTTGGGTTTTTGGGTTTTTATATTTTTTGGAATTTTTTTGGGATTTTTTAGTATATATATGGTTTTTTAGGGTTTTTAAGGATTTTTAAGGATTTTATGGTTTTTAGAATTTTTAGGATTTTGTGGTATTTTAGGGTTTTAGGGGAATTTTTAGTTTTAATGTTTTTATGGTTTTTTATAGTTTTTTAAGATTTTTAGTGGTTTAAAAGGTTTTTTGAGTTTCTAGTGGTTTTTAGGGTTTTTGTGATATTTTAGGATTTTTGATGGTTTGTAGTGGTTTTTATGGGTTTTAGGAATTTTAGGTTTTTTAGTGATTTTTAGGGTTTTATCATTTTTTAGGTTCTTAGGGGTTTTAAGTATTTTTCAGCATTTCTTGTTTTCTTATGGTTTTCAGGGTATGTTGTTTTTTTTATATTTTTCGGGATTTTTTGGGATTTTCATGGATTTTTATGGATTTTTTATGGTTTATAGAAATTCCGAGTGTTTTTAGGGGTTTTAGGGGATTTAGAGTTTTTTTGGGGTTTTAGCGTCTTTTTTTGTTTTTTAGGAGTTTTCGATGTGTTTATGTTTTCAAGGTTTTCATGGGTTTTTTCAAGGTTTTTATGGTTTTTTATATTTTTGGGGACTTCTAGGGATTTTTTGTGATTTTTATGATGTTTATGGATTTTATAGAATTTAAGGGTTTTTAAGAGTTTTTTGGGTTTTTTGGGTTTTTTTGAGTTTTTTAGGGGTTTTAATTTTTTGTTGAGTTTCTTAGGATTTTTAAGGTTTTAAAGGGTTTTTAGAGTTTTTAGCTATTTTAGTGTTTTTATTGGGTTTTAGGTATTTCTGATGTTTTATCCGTTTTAATGGTTTTTGGGTTTTTAGGTTTTTGTTTTGTTTTTTTGGGTTTTAGTGTTTTTTAGGTATTTTACGGGTTTAAAGAGTTTTTATGGTTAAAAAGTTTTCTTATGGGTTTTCAATGTTTTAGGATTTTTTACATTTTGGGGGATTTTAAAAGATTTTTTATATTTTTTATAAATTTGTAGGGAATTTAGTTATTTTGATGGTTTTGGGGGGTTTTCAGGGTTTTTAGGGTTTTCGGGGTATGTTGGGTTTTTATGTTTTTTTTATTTTCTTAGGGTTTAAAGGTTTTTTATAGATTTTTAACAATTTTAGGGGTTTAAAGGGTTCTTAGAGTGTTTATTATTTTGAATGGTTTTTAGGATTTTCTAATTTTGTTAGGGTTTTTATGGTTTTTACTATTTTTTATTGTTTTTAGGGGTATTGGGCATTTAGGTGTTTTAAAGGTTTTTTGGTTTTGGGGTTTTTTGTGATTTTGAGTTTTTTTCTAGGTTTTCTAGGTTTTTCATCATTTTTAGGGTTTTTATGGTGTTTTGGGTTTTTAGGGGATTTAAGGATTTTAAAATATTTTTAAAATTTTTAAGGTTTTAAAGTTTTTTAAAGTTTTCAGTATTTTTTAGGGTTTTGGGTTTTTAGTGCTTTAGGGTTTTTTAGGGTTTTTAACATTTCTTATTTTTTTATTTTTTTATTTGTTTTATGTGTTTTATGTTTTTAAGGTTTTCTTAGGCTTTGTTATGGTTTTTAAGAGTTTTTACCTTTTTAGATATTTTTTGTATTTTTAGGGGTTTGGGGGATTTTGATAGTTTTTAGGTGGTTTTCGGGGTTTTTTTGTTTTTTTTTTGTTGTTTTAAGGGTTTTTTGGAGATTCTTAGTGTTTTTAATGTTTTTAAATTTTTTTAACATATTTAGAGTTTACAGAAATTGAAGAGTTTTTTTGGGATTTTAATGTTTTATGGTTTTTTAGGTTTTTATGAGGTTTTTAGGGGTTTTATGGTTTTTATGATTTTTAGGGTTTATAGTGTTTTTTCAGTTTTTTTGATGTTTTAATTTTTTTAGGTTTTTATGGTTTTCTTTGGGGTTTTCAGGTTTTTCCGATTTTTCATGGTTTTTTTAATGCACTTTTAGGGATTTTTTAAATTTTTATGGGTTTTTACGAGTTTTATGGAAATTTTTGGGTTTTAGGGTTTTTTTTTGGGGGGGGGGGGTTAGGGGTTTAAAGGTTTTTTAGGTTCTAATAGTTTTTTTTGGGTTTTTTAGGTTTTTTACTATTTTTTTAGTTTTGAAACATTTTTAGTGGTTTAAATGGTTTTAATAGTTTTTAGTGGTTTTATGAGTTTAAAGTGTTTTATGGTTTTTTCTGGTTTTATGGTTTTTAGTTATTTTAGAGTTTTTTATAATTTTTAAGGGTTTTTTGGGAGTCATTTTTTTATGTTTTTTAGGGTTTTTAATAGTTTTTAGGATTTTATGGTTATTTGTAGTTTTTCCACGTTTTTACTGATATTTACATATTGTTGGATTTTTAGGGATTTTTTGGATTTTTATGGTTTTTTATGTTTATATGAACTTTGAGGGGTTTTAAGGTTTCTTAGGGTTTTTATGATTTTGGGGGGGGTTAATATTTTTTATATTTTTTATGGTTTTTTAGGTTTTTGAAGTTTTTTTACTATTTTTTAAATTTTTTTAAGGTGTAAAGGTTTTTTATAGTGTTTAGTGGTTTTTTAGGATTTTATGGGTTTTTAATGTTTTTTAAGGTTTTAGGGGTTTTATGGTTTTATGGTTTTTATGGTTTGTAACATTTTTAAAGTTTTTTATAGAGTTTAAGTGTTTTTTGGATGTAAAGGATTTATTAGGAGCTTTCAAGGTTTTTATTGTTTTTTATGGTTTTGTGGATTTTTTAGATTTTTAGTTTTTTAGGGTTTTTTGAGATATTAAGGGTTTTATGGTTTTTAGGGTTTTTCTGGTTTGGGTTTTTTTAGTTTTTATGGTTTTTTAGAATTTTTTAACATTTTTAGGGTTTTAAATTGTTTTTATATTTTTTAGAGGTTTTTTAGGATTTTTATTGGTTTTTAGGTTTTTTTAGGTTTTTAGGAGTTTTAGGGTTTTTATGTTTTTATTGTTTTTAGGATTTTCAGAATTTTATCATATTTGGGTGGGGGGTAAGTGTGTTTTTTTATTTTTTGAGGTTTTCCTAGGGGTTTTCATGGTGTATAGGGGTTTTATGTTTTTAGGGACTTTTAGGGATTCTTAAGTATTTTTATGGGTTTTTAGGTTTTTCAAGGATTTTGATGGTTTTAGGCTTTTCTTGCGTTCTTATGGTTTTTATGGGTTTTTTGGGTTTTTTTTTGAATTTTTTCAAGTTTTATGGTTTTCTAGTGTTTTTTAAAGTTTTTAGGGGTTTACATTTTTTTATAGTTTTTAGAGGTTTAGGGTTTTTAGGGTTTTTAAGGTTTCTAGGGGTTTATTATTTTAGGGTTTTTAGGATTTTAAGTGTTTTCTTATTTTTTTTCTATGTTTTAAGTGTTTTTAGGTTTTTAAAGTTTTCTTAGGGTTTTTCAATGTTTTGGGATTTTTTATGTTCTTAGAGATTTTTAATGCTTTTTAGGTTTTTTTCTTTTTTAGGGTTTTTAGGTATTTTACGGTCTTTGGGGGTTTTTAGTGTTTTTTGGTTTTTATTTCTTTTTGTTTTTTTGGTTCTTTTGACTTTCTATGGGTTTTAAAGTTTTTTTATATCTTCTAACATTTTTGGGGATTAAATGTTTTTAGAGTTTTTAGTAGGTTTTTATTGTTTTTATGGTTTTTAGTGTTTTTAAGGTTCTTAGGGGTTTATAAGGTTTTTAGACTTTTTAGGGTTTTATGGTTTTTTAGGGTTTTAGTGTTTTTAGGTTTTTAGGGATTTTAAGTGTTTATTTGTTTTTAATGTTTTCTTTGGGTTTTAAATGGTTTTTAGGGTTTTTTATATTTTTAGTGATTTTAGAGATTTTGTAGGAATCCAATGGTTTTAAGGGATTTTATGGAGTTTGAGGGTTTCTAGAGTTTTTTTATGTTTTTTAGGGTTTTTTGGGTTTTTTGGGTATTTGGGGTTATTTGTGCTTTTTATGGTTTTTATGGTTTTTTATATTTTTTAACATTTTTAGGGGTTTAGTGGGTTTTTAGAGTTTTTATATATTTTATAAAATTTTAATGGGTTTTTTGGGGTTTTTAAGATTTTTAAGGTTTTTAATGTTTTATAGTTTTTAGGGTTCTTAGGGTTCTTAGGTTTTTTTAGGGTTTTTAGGGTTATTAGGTTTTTTAGGGTTTTTAGCATTTTTAGGTTCTTAGTGGTTTAAAGTGCATTTATGTTTATAAGGTTTTTTTAGGTTTCTTTAGGTTTTTTAGGTTATTTATGTTTTTATGGATTTTTAGGTCGTATTAATATTTTTATTGTTTTTTATTGTTTTTAAGGAATTTGAGGGTTTCAGGGTTTTTTCGGGTTTTTACATTTTTAGGTTTTTATTGGTTTTAAGTGTTTTTAATGTTTTCTAGTGTTTTTAAATCTATTCTAGGTTTTTAGGGTATTTTATGTTTTCAGGGATTATTTCTGATTTTTTAGGATATTTATGGGGTTTTGTGGTTTTAGGATATTTAGGGATTTTAAGGTTTTTTATTGATTTTAGGGTTTTGTGGTTTTATTTTGTTTTTATGAATGTTTTTATTTTTTTAGGGCATTATGGTTTTTTAGAGTTTTTAAATTTTTTAAGGGTTGAAAGGGTTTTTAAATTTTTTTTGTCATTTTCTTGGGGGAGTGTTGGGTTTTTAGGGTTTTTAATGTTTTTATGGGTTTTATGGTTTTTATTTTTTTTAGTGTTTTTCTAGAATTTTTTAATTTTTTTATTTTTTTAGGTGTTTTATGTGTTTTTAGTTTTTTAAGGTTTTATTTTGGTTGTTTAGGGTTTTTCAGGGTTTTTAATATTATTTATGTTTTTAGGGGTTTTTAGGGATTTTCTACGATATTTATGGTTTTCATGTTTTTATGAATTTTCAGGGTTTTTTGGGACTTTTGGGTTTTTATGTTTTTAATGTTTTTTGGGTTTTTAGAATTTGTTTTGAGTTTTTTATGGTTTTATGGTTTTTATTATTTTTGACATTTTTAGGGGTTCAAATAGTTTTTAGATTTTTTATTGGTTTTTTGGGTTTTTCATGATTTTAGGGCTTCTTATGGTTTTTTGGATTTTTATAGATTTTAGGTTTTTCTTAAGTTTTTTTGTGGATTTTAGGGTTTTTTGGGTCTTTTAGGGTTTTTTAGGTTTTTTATAATTTTCAAGTTTTCAAGGGTTTAAAGTTTTTTTTATGTTTTTCTTAAGGTCTTCTAGGTTTTTTAGGGTTTTTTATATTTAGGAATTTTTTATGAATTTATGGTTTATTAAGGATTTTAGGAATTTGGGGGTATTTAAGGTTTTTAGGGTTTTTAGGGTTTTTAGGGATTTATGTATTTTTGGGGGGGGGTGGGCTTTTTTAGTTCTTTAGTGTTTTTAAGGTTTATAATTGTTCTTTAACGTTTTTATGGATTTAAAGAGTTTTTATATTTTTTTAATGTTTTTAGGGGATTTACGGGTTTTTAGGATTTTTAATGTTTTTAGGGGTTTTATGGTTTTTATTTTTTTATGGTTTTAATGGTTTTTATGGTTTTTATAGTTTTTAGGGTATTTTACGGTTTTAATCCTATCTTAGGTTTTTTAGGTTCTTATGGATTTTTGAAGGCTATTTTGGATTTTTAAGGATTTTTAAGGGTTTTACAGGTTTTGAGGGTTTTTAAAGATTTTTTGGACTTTTTGATTTTTTATGTTTTTTAAGAGTTTTAATGGGTTTATAGGATTTCTTAATGTTCTTTGCGGTTTTCATGGTTTTTAGGGGTTCTAGGGTTTTATAGGGTGTTTTGGGGTTTTTTGAATTTTTTAGGTTTTTTAGGTTTTGGGGGCTTTAAAGTGTTTTTAGGTTTTTTGATGTTTTCTTAGTGTTTTTGGGTTTTTGGGTTTTTATATTTTTTGGAATTTTTTTGGGATTTTTTAGGATATATATGGTTTTTTAGGGTTTTTAGGGATTTTGAAGGTTTTTTTTGGTTTTTAACATTTTTAAGATTCTTATGGTTTTTTAGGTTTTTATGGGATTTTTTAGTTTTAATGGTTTTGTGGTTTTTTAGAGTTTTTTAAGATTTTTAGGGGTTTAAAAGGTTTTTTGAGTTTTTAGTGGTTTTTATAGTTTTTATGGTATTTTAGTATTTTTAATGTTTTTAGTTGTTTTTATGGTTTTTAGGTGTTTTATGAATTTTTGGGTTTTTAGGGATTTTTAGGGTTTTAGCATTTTTTTAGGTTCTAGGGGTTTTAAGTATTTTTTGGTATTTCTTATTTTCTAAGGATTTTCAGGATTTGTTGGATTTTTCATATTTTTATGGATTTTTTGGGATTTTCATCGATTTTTATGGGTTTTTTATGGTTTATAGGTATTCTGAGAGTTTTTAGGGGTTTTATAGTTTTTTGGGGGTTTTAGCGTTTTTTTTTTGTTTTTTAGTAGTTTTAGGTGTTTTTATGTTTTTGATGTTTTCTTGGGTTTTTTGAAGTTTTTTATGGTTTTTTATATTTTTGGGGACTTCTTGGGATTTTTTATGATTTTTATGCTTGTTTATCGATTTTATAGATTTTGAGGGTTTTTAGGAGTTTTTTGAGTTTTTTGAGTTTTTTTTAATTTTTAAGGGGTTTTAAAGTTTTTTAGATTTTCTTAAAAATTTTAAGGGTTTAAAGGTTTTTAGAGTTTTTAGCTCTTTTAGTGTTTTTATTGGGTTTTAGGGATTTCTGATGTTTTATCTATTTTAATGGTTTTGGGGGTTTTTAGGTTTTTTTTGTTTTTTTGGGTTTTAGTGTATTTTAGGTATTTACGTGTTTAAAGATTTTTTAGGGTTAAAATGTTTTCTTATGCTTTTTCAAGTTTTTTAGGGTTTTTTACATTTTTGGGGATTTTAGAAGATTTTTCATGATTTTTATATATTTTTAGGGTATTTAGTGATTTTGATGGTTTTGAGGGGATTTCAGGGTTTTTACGGTTTTTATGGTATTTTGGGTTTTTTTATTTTTTTATTTTTTTAGGGTTTGTAAGGTTTTTTATAGTTTTTTAACATTTTTAGGGGTTTAAAGGGTTCTCAGAGTGTTTATTGTTTTTATGGGTTTTTGGGGTATTCTAATTTTGTTAGATTTTTATGGTTTTTAGTGTTTTTTATTGTTTTTAGGGTTTTTAGGGTTTTATATGTTTTAAAGGCTTTTAGAGTTCTTTAGGTTTTTTTGGGATTTTAATTGATTTTAGGTTTTTACAGTTTTCCTAGGTTTTTTTAGGGTCTTTTATGTTTTTAGGGATTTTTTGGGATCTTTAAGTATTTTTTATGGGTTTTAGGGTTCTTAGGAATTTTAAGAGGTTTCAGGGTTTTAGGGTTTTTAGTGTTTTATGGTTTTTAAGGTTTCTTTCAATTTTTTAGAGTTTTTATGGTTTTGGAGTTTTTTTAACTTTTTATGGGTTTGAAGGGGTTTCATATATTTTAGTGGTTTCTAGGGGTTTTATGGGTTTTATAGTTTTTTAAGGTTTTAGGTGGTTTTTTGGGTTTTTTGGATTTAGGATTTTTAGGGTGTTTTATGGTTTTTAGCATTTTTCAGTTTTTAGGGGTTTTAATTGTTTTTTGGTTTTTATTGTTTTTTATGGATTTTCATAGTTCTTAAATTTTTCACCTTTTTAGGGATTTTTTATGGTTTTTTTGGTTTTGGGAGTTTTTAGTGATTTTGAGGGTTTTCTAGGTTTTCTAGGTTTTTTATGGTTTTTAGGGTTTTTATGGTGTTTTGGGATTTTATGGGCTTTAAGTATTTTAATATATTTTTAATTTTTTTTTGGGTTTTAGGTTTTTTTATAGTTTTTAGTATTTTTTAGGATTTTTAGGTATTTATGGTTTTTTAGGGTTTTTAACATTTTATTGGTTTTTTTGTTTTATGTGTTTTATGTTTTTAATGTTTTATTTGGCTTTATTAGGGTTTTTAGGAGTTTTTACCTTTTTATGGATTTTTTTTTTGATTTTTAGGGGTTTTGGGGATTTTGATGGTTTTTAGGGGGTTTAGGGGTTTTTGTGTTTTTTGTAGTTTTAGGGGTTTTTTGGAGATTTCTTAGTGTTTTTTGGAGATTTCTTAGTGTTTTTTCGGTTTTTAAATTTTTTTAACATTTTTTGGAGTTTATAGAGTTTTTATGGGTTTTTAATGTTTTATGGTTTTTTAGTTTTTTATAAGGTTTGTAGGGGTTTTATGGTTTTTATGATTTTTAGTGTTTTTAGTGTTTTTTTAGTTTTTTTGGTGTTTTAATTTTTTTAGATTTTTATGGTTTTCTTTGGGTTTAATAGGTTTTTCATTGTTTTTTTTTTAAAGGAATTTTAGGGATTTTTTGGATTTTTATGGGGTTTTAAGGTTTTTATGTAATTTTGGGGGATCAGGGTTTTTTGGGGGTTTGAGGGGTTTAAATTTTTTTTGTTCTTATGGGATTTTTTAGTTTTTTAGGTTTTTTAGTGTTTTTTTATTTTTGAGACATTTTTAGGGGTTTAAATGGTTTTAAGATTTTTTAGCGGTTTAATGAGTTTTAAGGGTTTTTTGGTTTTTTGGGGTTTTATGGTTTTTAGTTATCTGAGTGTTTTTTATAATTTTTAAGGGTTCTTTAGGGTGTCATTTTTTATGTTTTTTAGGGTTTTTAATAGTTTTAAGGTTTTTATGGTTTTTATATTTTTCCATATTTTTACTGATATTTACATATTGGGGGATTTTTATAGATTTTTTGGATTTTTATGATTTTTTAAGGTTTAAATGAACTTTGAGGGTTTTTAGGGTTTCTTATGGTTTTTATGATTTTTTGGGGGTTTTATATTTTTTTATATATTTTGGGTTTTTTAGGTTTTTTAAGTTTTTTTACTATTATTTAATTTTTTTAAAGTGTAAAGTGTTTTTATAGTGTTTAGAGGTTTTTTAGTGTTTTATGGGTTTTTAGAGTTTTTTAAGGTATTAGGGGTTTTAGGGTTTTTAGGGTTTTAGGATTTTTAGGGTTTGTAACATGTTTATGGTTTTTTAGTGATTTTAAATGTTTTTTGGATGTAAAGTATTTATTAGGAGCTTTCAGGGTTTTCATTATTTTTTATGATTTTTGGGATTTTTTGATTTTTAGGTTTTTTAGGTATATTAAGTGTTTTATTGTATTTAGGGTTTTTATGGTTAGGTTTTTTTAGTTTTTTTGGTTTTTTATAATTTTTTAACATTTTTAGGGTTTTAAATTGTTTTTATAGTTTTTAGAGGTTTTTTAGGATTTTTATGGGTTTTTAGGTTTTTTAAGGGTTTTAGGGGTTTTACTGTTTTTAGGTTTTTAGGGTTTTTTAAGATTTCTAGAATTTTCTCATTTGGGGGGGGAAGGTAAGTGTGTTTTTTTATTTTTTGAGGTTTTCCTAGGGGTTTTCAAGGTTTTTAGGGGTTTTATTTTTTTTGGGACTTTTAGGGCATCTTAAGGATTTTTATGGGTTTTTAGGGTTTTCAAGTATTTTGATGGTTTTAGAGTTTTTTAGGGTTATTATGGTTTTTATGGGTTTTTTTGGGGGGGGTGTTGAATTTTTTATGTTTTTAATGTTTTTAGAGTTTTTTAATCTTTATAGGTGTTTAGAGGTTTTTTATAATTTTTAGTGGTTTAGGGTTTTTAAGGTTTTTAAGGTTTCTAGGGGTTTATGGTTTTAGGGTTTTTATGGTTTTCAGTTTTTTCTTATTTTTTATATGTTTTAAGTGTTTTTATGTTTTTCAAGTTTTCTTTGGGTTTTTCAGTGTTTTGGTGTTTTTTATGTTCTTAGAGATTTTTAATGATTTTTAGGTTTTTTTTATTTTTTAGGGTGCTAGGTATTTTAAGCGCTTCAGGGGTATTTAGTGTTATTTGGTTTTTATTGCCTTTTTGGTTTTTTATTGTAATTTTGACTTTCTATGGGTTTTAAAGTTTTTTTATATCTTTTAACTTTTTTGGGGTTTAAAGGTTTTTAGAGTTCTTAGTAGGTTTTTAGGCTTTTTATGGTTTTTTTGGGTATTTAATGTTCTTAGGGATTTTTATGGTTTTTAGAGTTTTTAGGGTTTTTATGTTTTTTTAAGGTTTTATGGTTTTATGGTTTTTAAGGTTTCTAGGGGTTTATGGATTTAGGGTTTATAGGGTTTTAATCATTTTCTAATTTTTTATATGTTTTAAGTGTTTTTAGGTTTTTAAAGTTTTCTTAGGGTTTTTCAATGTTTTAGGGTTTTTTATGTTCTTTGATATTTTTAATGATTTTTAGGTTTTTCTGTTTTTTAGTGTTTCTAGGTATTTTAGGGGCTTTAGGGGGTTTTAGTGTTTTTTTGGTTTTTATTGATTTTTTGGTTTTTTATGGTTCTTTTGACTTTCTATGGGTTTAAACATTTTTTTATATCATTTAAAATTTTGGGGTTTAAAGTTTTCTAGAGTTTTTAGTATGTTTTTAGGGTTTTTATGTTTTTTTAGGGTTTTTTATTTTCTTAGGGGTTTGTATGGTTTTTATTGTTTTTATGGTTTTTAGGTTTTTTAGGGTTTTTTAGGGTTTTAGTGTTTATAGGTTTTTAGGGGTTTTAAGTGTTTTTTTGTTTTTAATGTTTTCTTAGGGTTTCAATTGGGTTTTAGGGTTTTTTATATTTTTAGGGATTTTATAGAATTTTTAGGATTCCAAAGGTGTTTAGGGGTTTTATAGATTTTAAGGGTTTCTAAAGTTTTTTTAATTTTTTTTAGGGTTATTTAGGATTTTTTTGGGTCTTTTGGGTATTTAGGGTTATTTTTGTTTTTTATGGTTTTTATGGTTTTTTACATTTTTTAACATTTTTAGGGGTTTAATGGGTTTTTAGAGTTTTTATCTAGTTTTTAGGGTTTTAATGGGTATTTGGTTTTTTTAAGGTTTTTAAGGTTTTATGGTTTTTAGGGTTTTTAGGGGTTTTAGGGTTCTTAGGTTTTTTAGGGTTTTTAGGGTTAGTTTTTTTTAGGGTTTTTAGCATTCTTAGTTTCCTAGTGGTTTAAAGTGCATTTATGTTTATAAGAATTTCTTAGGATTCTTCAGGATTTTTTAGGTTATTTATGTTTTTTATGGATTTCTAGGTCTTTTTATCATTTTTATGGTTTTTTATAGTTTTTAAGGATTTTGAAGGTTTTAGGGTTTTTTAGATTTTTTATGTATTTTAGATTTTTATAGGTTTTAAGTGTTTTTTTTTCTTTGTTTTTAAAGTTTTATAATTTTTTTAAATCCTTTCTAGAGTTTTAGGGTATTTTATGTTTTCATGGATTATTTTCGCTTTTTTAGGATTTTATGGGTTTTTCGGGGATTTAGGGTTTTTAGGGATTTTGAGGTTTTTTAGTGTTTTTAATGTTTTGTGGTTTTATTTGGATTTTAGGATTGTTTTTATTTTTTTAGGGTATTATGGTTTTTTAGAGTTTTAAAATTCTTTAAGGTTTGAAAGGTTTTTTAGATTTTTTTAGTGATTTTTTTGGGGGGGAGGGTTAGGTTTTTATGGTTTTTAATGTTTTTAGGGGTTTTATGGTTTTGATGTTTTTAGTTTTTTTAGTGTTTTTCTAAGATTTTTTTTAGTTTTTTAGGTGTTTTATGTGTTTTTAGTTTTTTAAGATTTTCTTTATGTTTTTCAGGGGTTTTCAAGGTTTTTAGTGTTTTTTATGTTTTTAGGGATTTTTAGGGATTTTCTAAGATTTTTACAGTTTTTAGGTTTTTATGAATTTTGAGGGTTTTCTTTGGTCTTTTAGGTTTTTATTTTTTTTGGTTTTTTGGGTTTTTAGAATTTGTTTTGAGTTTTTTAGGGTTTTTAAGGTTTTTTATTATTTTTGACATTTTTAGGGGTTTAAATAGTTTTTAGATTTTTTTAGTGGTTTTTGGGTTTTTCAGGAATTTAGGGATTCTTATGGTTTCTAAGGGATTTTATGGTTTTGGGGGGTTTTAAAGTATTTTTAGGGTTTCATAGGGTTTTTTCATTTTTTAGTTTTCTAGGGGTTTAAGTGTTTTTGTTTTTGATGTTTTTCTTATAGTTTTCTCAGGTTTTAAGGTTTTTTATGTTTTTAGGTATTTTTAGGGATTTTTTATGATTTTATAGTTTTTATGGATTTTAGTGATTTTGAGGGTTTTTAGGTTTTTATGGTTTTTATGTATTATTTTGGGTTTCCAGAGTTTTCTTGAATTTTTTATGGGCTTAACGGTTTTTTAGAGTTTTTTAATGTTTTTTGGTGTTTAAAGGGATTTTTTGTTTTTAAAGGATTATGGGGATTTCTTGTTTTTTAACGTTTTTAGGGGGATATATGGTTTTTATGGTTTTGGGTTTTTAAGGTTCTTAGCATATTATAGGTTTTTTAGGGGTTTAATTGGTTTTAGAATTTTTAAGGTTTTATTAGGTTTTTTCTAGGTTTTAGGGTTTTTTACATTTTTACGGATTTTAAGGGATTTTTTTGTTTTTTATGATTTTTTATAGTTTTTAGTGCTTTGAGGGTTTTTTGGGATTTTTAAGGTTTTTAGGGTTTTATGTCTTTTGGGTTTTAGATTTTTTGAGTTTCTTAGGGTTTTTTTAGTATTTAAAAGTTTTTAGGGGTTTAAAATGCTTTTAGAGTTTTTAGATTTTTTCAGTGTTTTTATGGGTCTTAGGTTTTTGTATGGTTTCTAGGAATTTTTATTGTTTTTATGGTTTTTAGAATTTTTTTGGGGGTCTTAAGTGTTGTTATGTTTTTAAGTTCTTCTTGTATTTTTTAAGGTTTTTAGGCTTTCTTAAAAAAATTAGGGTTTTTTTAGAATTTTTATTGGTTTTTATAGTTTTTAGGGATTTGAAGGGTTTTTAGTATTTTGTAGAGTTTTAGGTTTCTTATGATTTTTTTGGGTTTTAGTTTTTTTTAGTGTTTTTAAGGTTTTTTATATATTTTTAACTTTTTTACGGTTTTCAAGGGTTTTTATAGTTTTTAGTGGGTTTTTAGGTGTTTAAATGGTTTTTAGGGTTTTTATGTTTTTAGGGGTTTATAGGTTGTTAGGGATCTTAGGGGTTATTTTGGATTTTTAGCATTTTTTAGTCTTTTTAGGGGTCAATACTTTCTTAGGTTTTTAAGTTTTTCTTAGGGTTTTCATGTTTTTTTTATTTTTTTTGGTTTTTTACATTTTTATGGATTTTTAGGGTTTTTTACAGTTTTTTGGGTTTTTTGGGTTTTTTGTGATTTGGTTGATTTTTTAGGGTTTTATGGTTTTTTTCTTTTTTTGGGTTTTTAGGGTTTTAGGGGTTTTTAGGGTTTTTATGTTTTTTTATAATTTTTTAACATTTTCACGGATTTAAATTATTTTTAGTGTTTTTAGTGTTATTTTATGGTTTATATTTCTTTTTAGGGTTTTTTAAGGTTTTTTGTTGGTTTTTTGGATTTTAAGGGTTTTTGTGGTTTTTAGTGTTTTTTTAGGTTGTTAAGGGGATTTATGTGTTTTTATGTTTTTAATTTCTTCATAGGTTTTTTAGGGTTTCACGGTATTTTACATTTTATTGTTTTTTAGGGATTTTTTTAGGGTTTTTATGATTTTTAGTTTTTTTTTTGGGATTTTGTGTGTTTTAGGGTCTTTGGGGTTGTTTTTTGTTTTTAATTTTTTTAAAGGTTTTTTTGGTTTTTTATAATTTTTAATGTTTCTAGAAGTTTTAGGATTTTCTAGAGTTTTTTGGAGTTTTAGGATTTTTGTGTGGTTTTAGGGGTTTTTAGGGTTTCTAGAGTTCTTTAGGTTTTTAGAGGTTTTAAGTGTCTGTTGGATTTTAAGGTATTCTAATGGTTTTTCAGGGATTCTATCATTTTTTTATGTTTTTAAGGATTTTTATAGATTCTTCATAATTATTATAGATTTTAAGGTGTCTGAGGATTTTGAGGGTTTTTAAGGTTTTTTAGGGTTTTTAGAGTTTCTATTTGGGGGGTGTGGCTTTTTGTGAGTTTTTAGGGGTTTGAGTTGCTTTTAGGGGTTTTTAGGGTTTTTAAGGGTTTTTTATATTTTTCTTATTTTTTTAAGGTCTTAAGTGTTTTTTTGGTTTTTAAGGTTTTCAGAAGGTTTTTTTAGGTTTTATGATTTTTTTATATTTTTAGGTATATTTATAGATTTTTTATGATTTTTATATATTTTTAGGGTTTTAGATATTTTGATGGTTTTTAGGGTTTTTTTTTCTTTTTAGGGGGTTTTGAGTTTTTAATGGTTTTAAGGTTTTCTATAGTTTTACAATGTTTAGGGATTTAAATTGTTTTTTTTATATTTTTATTTTTTTTAGGGTTTTTATGGGTTATTTGGTTTTTTAAGGTTTATAGGGGCTTTTATGATCTTTAGGTTTTTTAGGGTACTTTTGGGTTTTTTGGGGGTTTAGGGGTTTTTTGTGGTTTTGGGTTTTTATATTTTTCTTAGGGTATTTCAAGGATTTAGTTTTTTTCATTCTATATATTTTTAATTGTTATTTTACGTTTTTTATGGTTTTTAATGGTTTTTTACGGATTTTGAGGGTTTGGGGTTTTTTAGGGTTTTTAAGGTTTTTAGGCTTTTTTTGTTTTTATGAGTTTTTTAGTTTTTTTAGGTTTGTAAGGTTTTGTAGAGTTTTTAATGTTTTTAGAGATTAAAAGGGTTTTTAGGGTTTTTAGTGTTTTTAGTGGGTTTTTAGGTTTCTCCAGAGTTTTTGGGGTATTTTAAAGTATTTAAGGGTTTTAGGTTTTTAGAGTTTTTAGGGGTTTTACGGTTTTTAGAGTTTTATAGGGTTTTTAGCTTTTTTATTTTTTTAGGTTTTTTATGTTTTTTAGGGTTTTAATTATTTTGATGGTTTTTAGGGTTTTTTATGGTATTTAGGAATTTTGTTCTTTTGGGGGGGGGGGTTAGGAGTTTTTTGAGTTTTTATGGTCTTAAGGTTTTTTAGGTTTTTTGTATATTTTATAGTGGTTTAAAGGATTTTTTGAGTTGTTTTATTTATTTTTTACTGTTTTATAGGTTTTTTGGGTTTTTTGGGTTTTCGGTGTATTTTAAGTTTTTTAGGGGTTTTAGGTGTTCTTAGGTATTTAAGGTCTTCTTAGGGGTCTTCAGGGTCTTCTGGGTTTTTTATGTTTTTAGTGAATTTTTTGGGATTTTTGATGATTTTTATGGTCTTTTGGGGTTTTAGAGATTTTGAGGTGTTTTAAGGTATTTGGTTTTTTAGGGTTTTTTTTGGTTTTTTTGGGGTTTAGGGTATTTTTTTAGTTTTTTAGTTTTTTATGGATTTTATATTTTTTTAATGTTTTTATGGGTTTAAATGGGTTTTTACAGTTTTTAGTTGTTTTTTAGGGGTTTAATGTGTTTTTAGGGGTTTTCTAGGTGTTATGGGTTTTATTTTTTTTATGGTCCTTAATGTTTTTAGGATTTTTAGCATTTTTTAGATTTTTTAGGGTTTTAAGTGTTTTATGTTTTTATGGTTTTCTTCAGTTTTTTCAAGGTTTTTTAGGGTTTTTTAGGTTTTCACTGATTTTTGGTTATTTTGAGAATTTTTATGGTTTTTTAAGGTTTTTAGTTATTTTGAAGGTTTTTATAGTTTTTAGGGTTTTTACAGTTCTTATGGTTTTTTAGGTTTTTATGATTTTTTTGGTTTTTTATCATTTTTTATGTTTTTTAGACTTTTTTAATGTTGTTAATGTTTTAAAAAGTTTTGAGAGTTTTTAGTATTTTTTTTGGGGGGTTAAGGGGTTTTAAATGTTTTTATGGATTTTTATGGTTTTTACAGTTTTTACGGTTTTTAGGGTTTTTGGGTTTTTTATTGTTTTTTAGATTTTTCAAGGGATTTATGTTTTTTTAGGTTTTTAATGTTTTCTTAAGGGTTTTTAGGGTTTTTAGATTTTATTACAATTTTAGGGGGATTTAGGTATTTTTTTAGTATTTTAATTGTTTTATATATTTTATGGACTTCTAGGGGGTGTAGGGTTTTTAGAGTTTTAATGGGTTTTGAGATTTTTTAGGGGTTTTTTGAGTTTTTTTGGTTTCTAAGGTTTTTTATAGTTTTTTAAAATAAATTGGGCTTAAATTATTTTTCTAGTTTATAGTTGGTTTTTATGGTTTTATTGTTTTTTAGGGTTTTTCAAGGTTTTTAGGAGTTTTATGGATTTGTGGGTTTTTAAGGTATTTTTGTCTTCTTCTATGTCTTTTTACTTTTTTAGGTTTTTAATGGTTTTAAATGTTTTAGGTTATTAATTTTTTCTTAGGATTTTCCAAGTATTTTAGTGTTTTTAAAATTTTCTATATATTTTTGAATTTTTTGGATCTGTGGTTTTTTAGGTTTTTTAGGGATTTTTATGGTTTTTAAGGGTTCCTTAGGGGTTTAAGAGGTTTTTTGGTTTTTATTATTTGTTGATTTGTTTAGGTTTTTATGGTTTTTATATTTTTTAAAGATTTTTAGGATTTTAGATAATTGTTTGAGTTTTTAGTTGTATTCTAGGGGTTTTATGGGTTTTTAGTATTTTTAAGCTTTTAGAGTTTTTTGGGTTTTTTGGGTTTTTTGGGTTTTTTAGGTTTTTTAGGTTTTTTAGTAATTTATAGATTTTTTAGGTGTTTCAAGTGAGTTTAGGTTTTCATGGTTTTCTATGGTTTTTTAGGGTTTTAAGGGTTTTTTATTTTTTATTTTTTGAGTTTTTAGTGATTTTTTGGATTTTTATTGTTTTTATGGATTTTTAGGGTTTTAAAGGTTTTTCATGTTTTTATGGTTTTTTCTTATTTTCATGGTTTTTTGGATTTTATATGGTTTCTAATGTTTTTTAGAGTTTTTTTAACAATTTTAGAAGTTTAAATGGTTTTTATATTTTTTGTGTTTTGAGGGGTTTTATGGGATTTTAGGGTTTTTTAAGGTTTTTATGGTTTTTATGGTTTTTAGGGTTTTTAGGGATTTGATATTTTTAGGGTTTTTAGCGTTTTTTAGGATTTTAGGGTTTTTAAGTGTTTTTAGGTTTTTAAGGTTTACTTAAGGTTTTTTGGGGTTTTAGGGTTTTTAGGGTTTTATGTATTAAGGGATTTCTTCGAATTTTTAGGGTTTTTAGGGTTTTTAGGGATTTTAGGTTTTTTAGGGTTTGGGGGTTTTGTGGGTCTTATTTTATTTCTTTTTTTTGGGTTTTTAGGGTTTTGAGTTTTTTTAGTGTTTTTAGGGTTTTCCTAACACTTTTATAATTTAAATGAATTTTTAGGTCTTATAGTGGTTTTTTACTGTTTTATGGGTTTTTATGGTTTTTAATGTTTTTAGAGCTTTTGTTTTTTTTATGGTTTTTAGGGTTCTTAGGTTTCTTAACGTTTTTTGGGTTTTTATCATTTTTAGGTTTTTAAAGGTTTTAAGTGTTTTTAGGTTTTAAGGATTTCTTAGTAATTTTCAGGGTTTTTACGGATTTTTACATTTTTAGGGTTTTTTAGGTTTTTTTAGGATTTTTATGGGTTTTTATGAGTTTTAGGGGTTTTAGGGTTTTAGGTATTTTAGTTCTTTAGGATTTTTATGGTTTTTTTGGGGTTTTGGGTTTTTTGAGTTTTTTTTTTGTGTTTCTAAAGTTTTATAGAGTTTTTTAATGTTTTTAAGGGTTTAAAGGGTTCTAGATCTTTTAGTTATTTTTAAGATTTTAGAGGTTTTTGGGGGTTTTATTGTTTTTTTGGTTTTTTAGTTTTTTATTTTTTTCAGTTTTTTAGGTGTTTTAAGTGTTTTTATGATTTTAAGTTATTCTTAGTGTTTTTAGGGTTTTTTAGGGTTTTTAGTATTTTTATCATTTTTAGGGATTTCTGTGGGTTTTTTTGGATAATTATAGTTTTCTAGAGTTTTTAGGGATTTTAGGGTTTTTAGGTTTTTAGAGTTTTTTAGGGTTTTTTGTGTTTTTATGGTTTTTGGTTTATTTTTTGTTTTTTGGGTTTTTAAGATTTTATAGTTTTTTAATGTTTTTAGGGGTTTAAAATTTCTTTATAGTTTTTTGGTTTGGGGTTTTTAATGAGTTATTTAAGTTCTTTTGTTACTTTTATGGTTTTATGAGGTTTTTTGGGTTTTTAGAGTTTTAAGGGTTTTTAGCATTTTCTAGGATTTTTAGGGGTTTTAAGTGTTTTTAGGTTTTTAAGGTTTTCTTAGGGTTTTTCAATGTTATTAGGCTTTTTAGCATTTTTATGGATTTTTAGGGATTCTTTATTATTTTTGTGGTTTTTTAGGGTTTTTAGGGTTTTTAGGGTTTTTAGGGTTTTTAGGGTTTTTTAGGTTTTTAGGTATTTTAAGGCCTTTTTTAGGTTTTTTATTGTTTTTTATGGTTTTAGCGATTTTGAGGGTTTTGGGTTTTTTTGATTTTCTGGGTATTTTTTGGGATTTTAGGGTGTTTTAACTTTTTTATGGTTTTTATGTTTTTTATATTATTTAATGTTTTTATAGGGTTGAAGGGTTTTTAGTGTTTTTAGTGATTTTTAGGGATTTTTAGGGGTTTTAAGGTCTTTATGAGTTTTTATATTTTTAAGGTTTTTTAGGGTTTTTTAGGGTTTTTAGCGATTTTAGGTTTATTATGGGTTTTAATTATTTTTAGGTTATAAAGGTTTTCTTAGGGATTTTCCAGGTTTTAGGGTTTTTATGTTTTTAGGGATTTTTAGGGGGTTTCTTTTGGATTTTTATAGTTTTAGGGTTTTTAGGAAATTTTGGGCAAGGAAGGTGTGAGGCCAGGCTAATATTGACCCCCCAAAATTTATAGGAAAAAACACACCGCAGACAAGGGAGGGGCAGGGTCAATCAACCCACACCCAAAAACCCGAGACACCCCCACAAAACCCAAAAGGCCTCAAAAAACCCCAAAATATGAACAAAACCAGACAAAGCAGAAAATCAGAAGCATCTCCAACCGTATCTCCCAGCCAAACAACAACCAACATCCCGCAGCACCATTTTCATTATCCATCACCTTCTTACCAAGCATATTCACCACCAGCATCACAGAACCACTAGCATTAAGGTAAGCCTCACCTTTGTCACCTCGCAGCGAAGCAGAAACCATCCCCAAGCACCACCATCTTTCATCACATCCCATCCAAACAGTATCCAACACCTAGCAACGTAACTTCTAGCAACCATAACAACTGATCCAGTCAACTTCCATCATTTCACGCCTAGTAGCACATCTAGCAACACAGGGTAACCAGCACCCATGCCTAGAACCCATTCGCAACACCCAAAGGCAAGACAACATTCAGCGCCACTCAACCGAACTAATACCCAGCACCCTCGATGAATCACAACCAAACCAACTACAGTACAGAAGCCCACAGTCCAAAATAGTAGACATAGCAAAACACAACTTAAAAATCCCTTCGTCAACAGCATGAAATAGATCCACGAGAGGAAAACTAGGAAAACAAGCCTGCATCTTCTACAGAAACTGATATGAACAAGATCTTGTTTGTGCATCTGGTAGCATTTGAGAAGATCTGAGAGCCCCTATCCCAGCCTCGTCTAGACTTCTTACAGGCTGCCAGAATCGAGGCGTCATTGGAGAAGACCGTAGCAGAAAACCAGGTGAGATGACCACCCGTCAATGGGACCAGAACCCATGACGCCAGTGCAATCGGTGTATCCTGCTCCGTCGATGAGGCCCCCAACTCCATTGAATAGCCCGAGGAGGCCCCATATCTTCAAAGTCAACCTCGAATTGTGGCTGATTTATAGAAAGGTTTCCCACCATCAAGGAGCCGTCTACTTCACCACAAGCCAGATCGGACTGATTTGAGTCCAAAGCAGCCCCCGAAACCTCCAAATTCAACGAATCCCAAGCACACCAACAATGGAGCGAAGGCCCATCCAAAGACAAATTCCAGAGTAAGGGAACCGCTCAGGGAAGACAAAGCCACCGAAGCCAGAAAACCACCACTGTATCGAGTCCAAAGAGTGCGTCCAGAGAACACCATCGGCTAGAACTAGAAAGAAGCAAAGAACCAGCATCGAGGCCCCAAGAAGAAACCAGAGGAAAACCTGGAAGAGGTGCCAAATGTGAGAGAGATCCATGGGAGTGCATTGTAATCTCTAGGAAATTAGGGGGTTTTTTTGTATTTTGGGTTTTTTGGATTTTTTGGGGTTTTCGGGGGTTTTCGGGGTTTTTAGGGGGTCTTTTAGTTTTTAGGGGGTTTTAGGGTCTTTTGTGAGTCTTTTAGGTTTTTTAGGTTTTTTATAGAGTTTTTTAACATTTTTTTGGTTTTAAAGGGGTTTTAGAGTTTTTATTGATATTTTATGGTTGTAAGGGTTTTTAGTAGTTTTTAAGGTTTTTAGGGGCTAAAATGGTTTTTAGGGTTTTCAAGGTTTTTAGAGTTTTCATGTTTTTTGGGGGTTTTTAAGGTGCTTATCATTCTTTTGATTGTTTGGGGGTTTTAAGTGTTTTTAGGTTTCTAAGGTTTTCTTAGGGGTTTTCAAAGATTTTAGGTTTTTTGTAAATTTTTATGTACTTTTAGGATTTTTTAGGATTTTTAGGATTTTTTAGGATTTTTAGGGATTTGAGGGCTTTAGGGTTTAGTATAGTTTTTAGGGGTTTATGGTTTGTTTTGGGTTTTTAGGGGGTTTCTAAGTTTTTTTGGGTTTTATAATTTTTTATAAATTTTTAAAGTTTGTAGGAATTTAAAGGGTTTTTTGGGATTTTAGTGGTCTTTTATGGTTTTTATGGGGTTTTAGATTTTTTTAAAGTTTTTATGGGTTTATAGATTTTAGATCTTTTAATGTTTTATGTTTTTTTATAGTTTTTCATGTTTTTAAGTTTTTTTAGGGGTTTTGTGTATTTTTATTTTTTATAGCTTTTCTTAGGGTTTTTCAGGGTTTTTAGGGTTTTTTACAATTTTGGGATTTTTAGGGATTTTTTTAGTTTTTTTATTTTTTAAGGTTTTTAGGGATTCTGTGTATTTTTAGGTTTTTAGTACGGTTTTTAGGGTTTCTATAGGTCTTGGGGGTTTTCGTGTTTTTTGTAGGTTTCGTAAGGAATTTAAAATTGTTTTAACATTTTTACGGGTTTAAAGGGTTTTTAGAGTTTTGTGGTTTTTATGGTTTTTGTGGGTTGTTATATTTTGTTAAATTTTTTAGTTGTTTTTATATTTTTTGTGGTTTTTAGGGTTTTTTAGGTTTTTTAAAAATTTTAGGAAATTTAGGTGTTTTGGTTGTTTTTAGGTTTTCTACGTTTTCTTATGTTTTTTTTGTGGATTTAGGGTTATTTTCATTTTGAGGGATTCTAAGGAATTTTTAGGAATTTTATGGTTTTTTAGAGTTTCTAGGGATATTTAGTGGGTTTAGGATTTTTATGGTTTTTAGGGATTTTATGGTTTTTTTGGGTTTTTTGGGTTTCTAGGTTTTTTTATGTTTTTAAGTTTTTTAAGTGTTTTTAGAGTTTTTTAATGTCTTTTCAGGTTTAAAGGGATTTTAGAGTATTTATTGCATTTTTACAGTTTAATGGGTTCTAAATTTTTTTAAAATTTTTTAGGGGATTTATGGATTTTACGGTTTTTAGGGTTTTTAGAGTGTTTTAGGGGTTTTAGGTTTTTTAGAATTTTTTTTGTTTTTTAGGTGTTAAAATTGCTTTTTGTTTTTATGGTTTTCTTACAATTTTTAGTGTTTTTTGGGTTCTCTCATTTTTTGGGATTTTTTAGTATTTTTTTATTTTTTAGATTTTTTCAGGATTTTGAGGTTTTTAAAGGTTTTTTAGGGTTTTTTTTTATTTTTTTGGGTTTTTAAGGTTTTTATTATTTTATAAAGATTTTAAGGGTCTAAAGGGTTTTTTGAGTTTTTAGTGTATTTTTAGAGGATTTCTGGGTTTTTATGAGTTTTAAATGTTTTTTTGTGTTTTTATGGATTTTCAGGGTTTTAGGGTTTTTAGGGTTTTTTATTGTTTTTACATTATTTAGGTTTTTTAAGGGTTTTCAGTGTCTTTAGGTATTTAAGGTTCTCTTAGGGTTTCTTATGGTCTCTTTGGTTTTTGACTTTTTAGGAATTTTTAGGGTTTTTACAATTTTTATGGTTTTCTATGTTTTTAGGGATTTTGATGGGTTTTATGATTTTTTAGGGTTTTTATGAATTTTAAGAGTTTTAGAGGTTTTAATGGTTTTTAAAAAAAATTAGGGTATCTTATGGTTTTTTGGATTTTTAGGCTTCTTTAGGGTTTTTCAGCTTTTAATCATTTTTTTGGTTTTTTAGGTTTTTTAGGGGTTTAAAGTGTTTTTATGTTTATAAGGTTTTATTAGGGTTTTTGTGTTTTATTACATTTTTAAATATTTTTATGTTTTTTAGTATTTTATGGTTATTATGGTATTTAGGTATTTTTAAATTTTTTTGAGATTTTTTTGGTTTAAAGGGTTTTATGGTTTTCTTGGGTTTTTAGGTTTTTATTTAATTTTTTTGGGTTTCAAGTTTTTTAGAGTTTTTGTAACATTTGTAAGGTTTTAAAGGGTTCTTAGATATATTAGTGGTTTTTAGGGGTTTTGTGGATTTATAGAGTTTTTTAAATATTTTAGTGGTTTTTATGGTTTTTGAGGGTTTTTATGATTTCTAAGGTCAATTAGGATTTTTATTTTTTAGGATTTTAGTGGTTTTTAGTGATTTTATGTTTTTATGGTTTTCTTTTGGGTTTTTATGGTTTTTAGGGTTTTTTATATATTTATGGATTTTTACTGATTTTATTATATTTTTATGGTTTTTAGAGTTTTTACGAATTTGTTGGGTTTTTAGAGTTTTTTAGTGTTTTGGATTTTTTGGATTTTTATCATTTTTATGGTTTTTTAGGGGTTTTAAGTGTTTTTAGGTTTTTGTGGTTTCATTAGGTTTTTTCAAAGTTCTAGGGTTTTTTAAAATTTGAGGGTGTTTTAGAGATTTTTTAGGGATTTATGGTTTCTTATGGGTCTTATATATTTTGAGTGTTTTTACAGTTTTTTTGGTTTTTTAGGAATTTTTTCAGTTTCTAGGGTCTTTCTTGAGTTTTTTGGGGTTTAAATTTTCCTTAGAGATTCTTAACATTTTTAGGGTTATAAAAGGTTTTTAGAGTTTTTAGATGTTTTTAGGGTTTTTATGGGTTTATTTTTTTTTTAAGGTTTTAGGTCTTTCTTGGGTACTTTTGGGTTTTTTTAGGGTTTTTAGCGTTTTTTAGGGTTTTAGGGGTTTTGATTGTTTTTAGGGTTGAAAGGTTTTATTAGGCTTTTTTAGGGTTATTTTAGTTTTTTACATTATTAGGTATTTTAATATATTTTTAGGATTTTTATGGTTTTCTACAGTTTTTAGGTATTTTGATGGGTTGAAAGGTTATTAGAGTATTTATGGGTTTTTTGGATTTTTTGGATTTTTTTAATTGTTTTAGGGTTTTAAGGTTTTGTAGATTTTTTTAGTGCTTTATTGTTTTAAAGGGTATTTAGAGTTTTTCATGGGTTTTATGGGTTTTTATGGCTTTTATAGTTTTTAGATGTTTCTATGGTTTTTAGGGATTTTAATGGGTTTCGAGGGTTTTTATCATTTTTTAGGTTTTTTAGGGTTTTAAATCATTTTTAGGTTTTCAAGGTTTTCTTAGGTTTTTTCAGGGATTTTTTTTGTTTTTAGGGTTTTTGAAGACTTTTTTAGGATTATTATGGGTTTTTAGAATTATTATATATTTTTATGGGTTTTAGGGTTTTTTATTGTTTTAGGGTTTTATGGTTTTTTTGTATTTTTAGTGGGTTTTTTGTGACTTTGTGGGTTTATAAGTTTTTTTAGTGTTTTCTAATTTTTATGGGTTTAAAGAGCTTTTTTTTTGTTTTTTTTGGTTTTTATGTATTTTTATGTATTTTAGGGTTTTATGGTTTTATGTATTTTTAATGTGTTTTGGGGTTTTTATCATTTTTTACATTTTTTAGGGGATTTGAGCGTTTTAAGGTTTTCTTAGGGTTATTAGAATCATTTACATTTTTACGAATTTTTTTGGGTTTTTTAGGATTTTTATTGTTTTATGTTTTTTAGTGGTTTTTAGTGGTTTTGAGGGTTTTATGATTTTTTAGGTTTTTATGCTTTTCTTGGGTTTTTAGGGTTTTCTTAGTTTTTTAGGGTTTTAATGTTTTTAATATTTTTTTAGCATTTTTAGAGGTTTAATGGGTTTTTAGAGTTTTTAGTGATTTTTATATTATTTATAAATTTTAAGGGTTTTTTAATGTTTTCGGGGTTTAAATATTTTTAAAGTTTTGTGGTTTTTTAGTGTTTTCTTGGGTTTTTAGAATTTTAAAGCTTTATGGGGGTTTAAAGTGTTTTTAGTATTTTAAGGTTTTCTTAGGGTTTTTTTGGTTTTTTAGTGTTTTTTTAAATTTTTACAGATTTTTAAGCTTTTTTTTTTGATTTTTATGCTTTTTAGGATTTTAGGGATTTTGATGGTTTTTAGGGTTTTAGGTTTTTTAGAGTTTTTTAACATTCTTTAGGGTTTAAGGAGTTTTTAGAGTTTTAGTGGTTTTATGGGTTTTTAGTGTTTTTTATGGTTTTTACGGGTTTTTACGGGTTTTTAAGGATTTTAGGGGTTTTCATATTTTTATTATTTTTTACGATTTTTTAGGGTTTTTAAGTTTTTTTAGGTTTTTAAGGTTTTCTTCGGGTTTTCCTTTGTTTTTAGGGGTTTTTACGTTTTTAGGTATTTTTGGGGATTTTTTAGGGTTTTTATGGTTTTCAAGGGTTTTCATGGAATTTGTTGGGATTTATGTGTTTTTTTGGGTTTTTTTGGGTTTTTTTGATTTTTTTGGGTTTTTAGGGTTTTCATTGAGTTTTTTAGGGATTTTAAGGTTATTTCAAGTTTTTAAGCATTTTATTGGGTTTAAAGAGTTTTATATTTCTTAGTAGTTTTTTGGGGTTTTTTGGGTTTTTAGGGGTTTTTAAATTTTTTTAAGTGTTTTTATGTTTTTTGGGTTTTTTGGGTTTTTTGGGTATCATTTTTTTAGTTTTTTAGAGGATTTAACTATTTTTTTGTATTTAAAGTTTTTTTAGGGTTTCTTTAGGGTTTTTATGGTTTTTTATGTTTTTAGGTATTTTTAGGGATTTTTTAGGATTTTAATGGTCTTTAAAGGTTTTTAGGTATTTTGAGGGTGGGTTAGGGTTTCTTAGTGGTTTTATGGTTTTTTTGGTTTTTTTGGGTTTTAGAGTTTTTTTTTCAAGTTTTCTAATGTTTAAATGGTTTTTAAAGCTTTTAACATTTTATGGGTTCGTAGGGTTTTTATATTTTTTAGATTTTTTTATTGTTTTTTGGGTTATTTGGTTTTTTAAGGTTTTTATGGGTTTTAGGGTTTTTAGGGTTATTATAAATTTAAAGTGTTTTTAATTTTTTTAGGTTTTTAAGGGGTTTTAAGTGTTTTTTGGTTTTTAAGGTTTTCTTAGGGGTTTTTAGTATTTTTTAGTTTTTTTACGTTTTTAGGGTTTTTAGGGATTTTTTTGGATTTTTATTAGTTTTAGGGATTTTTAGTGTTTTTAGTTTATTTTTGGGTTTTTAGGAACTTCATGGTTTCTGGGGGGGTTAGGTTTTTTTGAGTTTTTGAGTTTTTTATGGTTTTAAAGGTATTTTTGAGTTTTTCCACATTTTTATGGGGTTTAAGAAGGTTTTATAGTTTTTTGTAATTTTATATTTTTTATGAGCCTTAGGGTTTTTTAGATTTTTTAGGGGGTTAAAATGTTTTTCAGTATTTAAGGAAATGGGGTTTTTGGTCTCTTATGTTTTTATAAAAAAAATTGTGATGTTTTGAATTTTTATGATTTTTTAGGGTTTTTAGGGATTCTGAGGGGTTTTAGGGTTTTTCTTGATTTTTTTTGGTTCTTAGGGATCTTTCTAATACTTTTAGGGTTTTTATTTTTTAGTAGTTTTTTAGGTTTTTTAATTTTTTTACTATTTTTAGGTTTTTTCAGGGGATTTAAGTGTTTTTTTTTATTTTTATGATTTTCTTACGATTTTTCATAGATTTTAGGGTTTTTCACATTTTTAGGGATTTTAGGTTTTTTTATGATTTTTATGGATTTTTATGGATTTTAGGGATTTTTTAGGGTTTCTAAGGTTTTTTATGGTTTTTAAGGTTTTTATTCCTTTCTATGTTTTTAGGGGGGGTTTAAGTTTTTTAGGGATTTTAAGGTTTTATAGAGTTTTTTAATGTTTTTACGGGTTTAAAAGAGTTTTATAGTTTTTAGTGGGTTTTTAGGGGTTTGTGGTTTCTTAGGGTCTTAAAGGCTTTTATGGATTTTTATGGTTTTATGGTTTTTATCTTTTTTATGGTTTTTCTAGGTTTTTTAGGTTTTTTATAATTTTTAGGTTATTTTGGGGTTTTGAGTGTCTTTCTGTTTGAAAGGTTTCACTGGGGTTTTTCAGGTTTTTTACATTTTTTTCGAGTTTATGGGATTATTTAGGGTTTTTAGGGTTTTTAGGTTTTTTATGGATTTAAGGTTTTTGGGTTTTTTTGGGTTTTTAGGGTTGTATCATTTCCTGGGGTTTCAGGGTTTTTGGGAGTTTTTTGGGTTTTTAAGTGTTTTTGGATTTTTTAACATTTTTTGGATTTTAAATGGATTTTAGAGTTTTTAGTGTTTTAGGGTATTTATGGGGTTTTAGGGTTTTTTAAGGTTTTTAGGGTTTTATGGTTTTTATATTTTTTAATGTTTTTTTGGGTTTTTAGCATTTTTTAGGTTTTTAGGGGTTTTATGTTTTTTTAATTTTAAGGGTTTCTAAGGTTTTTTCAGTGATTTTTGCATATTTTTAGTTTTTAGGGATTTTTTTGTATTTTTATTGTTTTTTATGGTTTTTAGTAATTTTTAGGGTTTTAGGTTCTTTAGAGTTTTTTTGTTTTTTGGGTTTTTAGTGTTTTTTATGGTTTTTAAATGTTTTTAGCGGTTTTTAATGTTTTTAAAGGTTTAAATGATTTATATATTTTTTATTGGTCTTTTATCGTTTTTATTGGTTTTTGGGGGTTTTTAAAGTTTTTGTTGTTTTTACAGTTTTTAGGGTATTTAGGGTTTTTACCAGTTTTTTGATTTTATATAGATTTTAATTTATTTTTGGTTTTAAATTTTTTTTCTTAGTTTTTTTCATGGATTTTAGTGTTTTTTATGTTTATAGGGATGTTTAAGGATTTTATATGACTTTTCTGGGCTTTGAGTTTTTTTTTTGAGATTTTGACTATTTTTAGGGTTTTTTATGGTTTTTAGAGTTTTATAGTTTTTTGGGTTTTTAGGGCAAGGAAGGTACGGGACTAGGCTAATCCTGACCCCCCCCCCCCCCCCCAAATTTATTTGAAAAAAAATACACCGCAGAAAAGGGTGGGGTGGGGCCAATCAACCAACTCCCAAAACCCTTAAGGACTCCATAACCAAAAAAGAAAGAAAAATAAAATACCCAAAAGAAAAACAAGTGAGTCAACGTTGCCACCAAAATCAAAAACAGAAGTAGTTCCATGAGGGTCACTCTCTACACCATATCCATAGGCCGCATCATCTCCATATGGATCCCCATCAGCACCATACCCAAAGGAATCATCTGAGTCCACCGACTCCCATTCCAATGATTCATATTACTTGATAAAGTTGGAGCAATACTCCCTGAGATTTTGATGATCCAAATTCCACTGCACCTTGACAGCCCTTCCTCCCCTTCTATTTTCCTTAGCTTTGTAGGAGGCTCTTGTGGACACAGTCTTCAGCAAAGAAGAGTAGTCATTCCTCGGCTTCCTCCTTTGTGAGTCAACAAGGACCCCAACAGGCCTTTTTTTCTTCCCAATGGCCTCCTCAAACAAGGACCTCTCCTTGAGGATCATATCCATGTAATTATTCATCCTTCTTCCATCCTCTTGGACTTGGACAATAATGAAGGAGGCTTCTTGGTTTAGTGAGCAGCCAGCAGGAACCCCACCACGCAGCGTGCTAGGGACCACTTCAGGTGCCCTGAGAGCCAGTCCATCCAACACCTCCAGCCGCTCGGGCAGATCCACCTTGGGGTTTCCCTTCCAGGGGCCACATGGGCGGTCCACCATCTCCAACTCATGCAAGCCCATACAGCCAGGCATGTCATCAAGGGCATCCTCATGCACCTCTATGACCGTCCCCATCACCTCCTCCTGTGCAGCGGCGTCCCCCTTCAAGTGTTTTTAGGTTTTTTAGGTTTTCTTAAGGACTTTCGCGATTTTTTTGGTTTTTTTTGTTACTTAGGGATTTTTAGGGATTTTTTAGGATTTTATTTTTTTAGGTTTTTGAGTTATTTTGATGGTATTTAGAGATTTTTATGGTTTTTAGGGATTTTGAGGGGGGTTGGTTTTTTGGGGTTTTTTTATTTTTTTAGGTTTTTAATGTTTTTTAGAATTTTTTAAAAAAATTATAGTTTTTAGTGGTTTCTTATGTTTTTATGGGATTTTAGGGATTTTTCAAGTTTTAGGGGGGGGTTTAGGGTCTTTAGGGTTTTTTGGCTTTTTATGGGTTTTAGCATGTTCCGCCTCCGAGGTGGCGTGTTTTGGGTTGATGGTGAAATGGTCCAACAAGGATCATCACCCGTCCCTTTTTCCAAGATGAGTTCCTATTAAATTTGGCATTTCAATTGTTTCGACCCACTCTACATCATTATCCTTTGAAAAATTTTGGATTATCCCCCCGGGGACTGGATGATTCACCCCTTTCGCATTGCGAAGGAGGTGCCACAATCAAGTGATCCCATCGGGTGATTACATGGAGTAAAGTACTTGTGCAATCGGTCCTCCTCAGATATAACTTCCTCATATGGTCTCCAACGGGTTTATTTGTGGAGTCAGGAACGCCCAACGGCCCTGGTATCCATAATTCAAGGACCTGCTTTCAAAGGCAGGCGCTTGTTGATTTATGATTCAACCAACGACACTTGAGGACTCCATTGGTAAACGGGATGGGAAGTCTACCTCCCCGCACCCTTTTGGGGGAGGATTATTCCCCATTCCAGGACTCTCTTATAGATCTAAGTTGTGTTCATATGTCCATGAATCCTTGGTTCATTCCCAAAGAGTGTGTCCACTGGCTACCCTTGGTTTGCAGGATTGTCGTAGGCATGCATATGGATTTGATTCTATAGAGGTGATGCTGATTTGAGCCATATAATAAAGTGTTTTAGAGTTTATCATCATACAAGGGGGAGAAGGTGATTTTATGTTGGGATTGGACCAATAAGATGGGTTTTCTACATATCCTTGGGAGAGGAATCAGAACCCACGTAGTTCGGAATGGCTGGGGCTTACACATGGAAGTTTTCCATTTTAGGGGGCATGGTTGAGTGGACCCTTTTGTATGGACACCTTTTTGAGCTCGGGCCTTCAGGAAGTCATCCTACATATCCTTGTTTGATCAGGAATTAGAGTTATTGTAGTTCATAAGGTGTAGATGTTGTAATCATCACAAACCTCTAAGCCCATGTGAGTTATTATTGGTGTTAGAAACAAGAGGACGTGAAATATTAAACAAAGAACATGCTTCCTCTCTTGTTGGTGGGAGAGGGAGGGCCCACGGAGAAAGAGGCCGGGGTGACTTTGGGAGAGGGCACAGAGCGATGAATCTTTCCATTTGAAATGGCATTAAAGGTCATGCGGCCGGGCCTCAAAAGATTGAGGACTTACCTCTATGGGAGGGCCCCGAAACACATTCTGGGAAGGGGAGGAGTGTCATCCTCTCCAAATGGGGGAGCGGACATAACCCCTTCGACTAATCATTGTTCCCCATTGAATGGAAAAGCAAGTGATCATCCTTAATCCCTAGAATGGGGAGGTTCATGTTGGAATCCCAAGGTTGGACTCTAGGTTACCATGGGAATATATACCCACAAGAATTCATAAAGCCCGAACCATTGTGGGGATAGCCTTTGTGACTCCTCTTACCACGGGTATGTAGACTTAAAAGGGCATGTTGGTGCACCCGATCATATGATAATACAGGTCTGGTGGATTTAGAGGAGGCTTTGGCCTGATATCGGAGGACTAGTTAGTGGAGGGATTATTGAGGACTAGACAGTAATCACTACTGGAAATACAATACATACCAATGGTTTCAAACCATTGGTATAGGCATCAAAACCATTGGTATACTATATAACAATGGTTTTGCAAACCGTTGGTTAGTAAGCTGTTGCAAAAGGCTTGTACCAACAGTTCTTCACTAACCGTTTGGAATATGGCAGTTTAATCTTTAGTATGCCAACATTTTTCTTGAAAACATTGGTATATATTTATACCAACAGTTCATTAAATGTTGGGATATATAGTTTACATGTAGTTTACCAACAGTTTAGAAACTGTTGGTATATATTATTACCAAAGGTTCTTTAAAACAATTTGTACAAATATTCTGGAAATACAATTACCAACGGTTCAAAACCATTGGTATAGTGTTTTACCAATGGTTTATTCAAACCATTGTAAAAAAAAATCTCAAAATACACATTTCCAATGGTTTAAAACCTTTGGTGTGGTATATTTTTCGAAATCATAATAGCAGCCAGCATAGCAGCCAACCCTCCCCTCTATTACATACACCTGCAAACACACCACCAAACAATACTTATAATTGAACAAAAAACCACCTTCAATAGTACATAAAAACACAACACCCTTCCAATCATGACATGTACCACAACATAGTTTTTTCCCATTTCAATATTCACATGATAGTAGTCTGAGTTACATACACCATTAAAAAAATTAACACATAATTCATAAGGTAATTACATCAAGTATACACATACAACAAGTATACTCATACAAAAAGTATACTCATACACCATTAACACATAATTTAGAAGTTAATTAAATACATAAATAATTTAACTCAGAATTCAGGGGTTGGGGTTGTTCAGGGGTTTGGGTGGCTGTCCAAGGGGGGTCGGGGGTTGTTCGGGGGTGGGGTGTCTGGGGGGTTGGGGGTTTCTGGGAGGATGGGGGGTGTCTAGGGGTGAGAGGGGGCTATCCATGAGGGTTTTCAGGGGGTGGGGTGTCCAGAGGGTGGGGGTGTCCAGGGGGAGTGGGGTGTCCAGGGTGTGGGGTGGTGTCCAGGGGGGGGGTGGCGGCTGTCCAAGGGGGTTGGGTGGTGTCTAGGGGGGTGGGGGTTGTCCAAGGGGGTGGGGGTGGCTGTCCATGGGGGTGGGGGTGTCCAAGGGGGTGGGGGTGTCACGGTGGTGGGGTGGTGTCTAGGAGGGTTGGGGGTCATCCAGGGGGTCGGGGGTGTCCAGGGGGTTGGGGTTGTCCAGGGTGGTGGGGGTGGGGGGGCCTGTCCATAGGGGTGTCCGAGGGGGTGGGGTGGTGTCCAGGGTGTGGGGGGGGCTTTCTAGGGGGTGGGGGATTCTAGGGTTGGGGTGGTGTCCATGGGGGTGTGGGCAGTCCAGGGGGTTGGGGGCTATCCAAGGGGGTGGGGTGGTGTCCAGGGGGGTGGGGGTGGCTGTCCATGGGGGTGGGGTGTCTAGGGGGTGGGGTGTCCAGGTGGGGGGTCATGTCTAGGAGGGGTGGGGGTCGTCCAGGGGTTGGGGCTATCTAGGGGGTAGGGGGTTGTCCATGGGGGTGGGGGGTGTCCAGGGGGGTGGGGGCGGTCCAGGGGTTGGGGGTCTGTCCAAGGGGGTGGGTGGTGTCCAGGGGTGGGGGGATATCCATGGGGGTGGGGGTGTCCAGGGGTTGGGGGTGTCTAGGTGGTGGGGTGGTGTCTAGGATGGGTGGGGGCTATAATTGTTTCAATGGAATTAATTTTATGAATTTTAATATAATTTTTATTTTTAAAATGGTTTTGGAATTGTTTTTATTTCAATAGTATGTGTTTCTTTAGGAAAAAATGAATGCTTTTGGTGTGTATGGTAGGAAGGGGGATTTGGTTATTAGGAAAAGTATTTAATTTTTATTGTGGAAAAAAATACTATATAATTTTGGAAATGGAACCTTATAAGGGATTTTGATAAACCATTGGGGAGTTTTAAATAGAAAGAGTTCTCTATTATGTGATTTTGAAATGGTTTTATAAATAATTATTTATGATATATCTTTATGGGATTTGTGATTTTGTGTCCCTTGTTTAAGAACATCAGATTATTTTACTAAAGGTTTTGTTTTTGATAATTCTTTATAATATTACCACTATAAATGAGTCAGAAAGTCCATAAGGGGATATCTCAGGTAGTCATTCTTATGTCTTCGTCTCTACTCAAACTCTTGTGGAAGTGGAATAACCATTTTCTTCTAGGATCATTTATTATTCATGGGAGTTTCTAGAATACCATCCATCATTTTTTATTGGTGATCAAGGATCCCAGGAGGCAACCAAGTGGTTATCTATGATTAATGGGATCTCTGAGTTGTAGAAACCCTATAATCCACAGGGGTGGGGGCTGTCCAGGGGGGTGGGGGATGTCCATGGGGGTGGGGAGCTGTCCATGGGGGTAGGGGTGTTTAGGGGGATGGGCAGTGCTGTCCACAGGGGGTGGGGGCTATCTAGTGGGGTTGGGGTGTCTAGGGGGTGGGTGGGGTTGTCCATAGGGTATATGGTGTCCAATGGGGTGAGAGGGGCTATATACAGGGGTGGAAGGGTTGTCCAGGGGGTAGGGGTGTCCAGGAGGTGGGTGGGTTGTCCGCGGGGGTGACAGGGTTGTCCATGGGGTACAGGGTGTCCAGGGAGGGTGGAGGGATGTCCACAGGGGTGGTGGGGCTTTCCACGGGGTGGGGGTGTCCAGGGGGTGGGAGGGCTGTCCACGGGGGGTGGGGGGCTGTCCACGAGGGTGGAGGGGTGTTCTAGGGGTAGGGGTGTCCACAGGGGTGGTGGGGATTTCCAGGGGGTGGGGGTGTCCACGGGGGTGGGGGTTGTCCAAGGGGGTGGGGGCTGTCCATGAGGGTGGGGGTTGTCCATGGGATTGGGGGGTTGTCCATGGGGGTCGGGGGTGTTCAGGGTGTGGGGGTGTCCGGGGGGTTGGGGTGTCTGGGGGTGGGGGTGTCAAGGGGGTGGGCAGGCTGTCCACGGGGGTGGGGGCTATCTAGGGGGTACGGGTTTTCCAAGGGGGTGGGGGCTATCCACGGGGGTGTGACTGAGAGCTATAAGATTTAATTGGGTTTTTATTCATGCTATGAAAAACAAATGATGGGTGTTAAGGATTAGAGCAGAATTTTTTAGTGAAAATCCAATTTGGTAGGATTGGTGACTTGATAATATGATGGTATCAAGTTTGCAATTGGAAAATTTTTGGGCATTGGATTCTGGTTGAAGGAATACTGGTTAGTGAATATCTATATGTAATTATTAGGAATGATATGATGTATGGTAATGAGTTTGTAAAATTTTTCATCATCATGGCATGATGATTAAGGGTGTTTTCATATATGATGTTGTATAGATTCTTGGATATTTTTTTCATCATAACATGAATTAAATTTAGGATTTCATTAGAAGGTGAAGTCTAGATAGAATCACATTTCATTTAATACATGGAGAGGTAGGCTTATGAATATGGGATGTTCATATAGTAGTAAGTCCCTATTCTAGGTGGATATATATAGAGATTTTCCTCCCATGGTCTCTATACGAAAGGATTCTAAAAGGCTCCCACCACCTTCTAAGGATATATTCTTTCTAGAAAAATGTGTTGTCAGAGAAGGAATTAATCCTATATAGTTGATGTCACTTTTAGATCATGTGATTCCTTATTCATCAAGATGACTAGACAAGAACCAAAACCAAAGAGGCCTCATACCTATCCAAATCTCTAGATGTGATTACTTCCTAGTGCTTATTGGCGAACTATGGAAGTGATGACTTCCCATCTGCACGGTACCCCTCCCCACCTCACCCCCAATAGACTCCCTTTGCACAGCCCCCTCCCTATTGCACCCCCCCCCCCCTCCCCACCTGCACACTACACATCCCCCCACCTTCACACCCCCACCTACACACCCTCCTCCCATCCACCCACTGCACACCCCCTCCCCCACCTGCACCCCCCACCTGCCCAGCCCCCCTCCCCCCACCCCCACCCCCACCTGTACACCCCCCCCCCCCCCCACCTCACCCCCCAACAGAATCCCACCTACCCAGCCCACCCCGCAACATGCACACTCCCCTCCCCCCACCCACTTGCACAACCCCACCCCACCCCCCCACCCCCCACACATACATCCCCCACTTGCACAGCCCCCCCTCCCCCCACCCCCACATGCACATCCCACCCCCCCCCCCTCCAGAAACACCCCTCCTGTACAACCCCCCCCCCCCCACCTCATTCCCAACAAGCTCCCCCCACCCACCCACTACACACACCCACTGGCACATCCCCCTTCACCCACTACACATCCCCCCACCTGCACACCCCCTCCCCCCCACCCACTTCACCCCCCCCCCCCATAAACTGCACCCCCCCCCCCCCACTTGTACAACCCCCCTCCCCCCACCCCCATCAACACAGCCCCCCACCACCCCCACCGGTACAACCCCCACCCACCCACCCAACTCACCCCAGCAGACTCCCCCTACACAACCCCATCCCCCTGACACCCCCACCCTGCATAGCCCACCCCCCACCTGCACAACCCCCCCCCCCTCCCCACCTAAAATCCACCTGCACCACTACTCTAACCATCCCCAATACCAGCGTATGGTTCAATAACTCTTCAAAGTAGTGGCTATAAATACTTCAAATAAAGTTGACTCACAAAATCGGACTCACGAAATCATGAAAGTGTGTAGAAAAAAACATAAAACAAAGCAAATTTTAATTATTGGGTATACCATACCGCACGGACCTCGGGTTTAGGCCAAATAAAAACATAAAACAAAAAAATAGATGGAAAAAATTGAACCTAAGGTACCACTTACATATTTGAAGTGAAGAACAAAACAACTTTATGATTGAGGGGTGGAATAATTTTCCGAGCGAGAGAGATCAGTGTCTCAGATTTAGGTCTGCAATCGGGTAGATGGGGGATTGGGGTTGTCGACAATTTTAGGGGAAAGCTCTCCCAATGGTTTTTTAAAACCATTGGGAAAGGTAATATTTAGAAACAGTTTACAAAACTATTGGCAAAGGCTTCCTAAAACTCACATTTACCAACGGTTTTACAAAACTATTGAGTAAAGTCTCACATATCACAACGGTTTTATAAAATCATTGGTTAAAACTCATATAAAACTCTCTATTAGAATAGTTTATTGAAATCGTTGGGTAAAGACCTCTTAACATCCCTACTGCAATAGTTCATGAAAACTGTTGGGAAAAATCGGTTGTTATATCCTCCATTTCCATTAGTGAATAGAGAGGTGAGGTTGGAACCAAAGGAAATAATACCCGAAAACACCCCATTCTGCGTACTAGTTTTTTATGAGGGATGGGGGAGGCTTTACATACCATAGATTTATGTGGGAATAGTTTTCCTCCGTGTAATGATGTGGTATTCAAGAATGGGTATAGATCACTGCATACCATAGTTTTACACAGCCCATCACGTCACTTTGGGATCCATCCGTGTACTAATACAGTACGCAGTGTCGGGTTCAGTCAGCGTAGCAATACACTACATGGAGTACCATATTGAAGGAGGGTCTAGGGGATTATCATTCATAGTTAATTCATCCGTGATAAGTATTTGGTTCATGGTTCACAAATTAGGTATGTGATTCTATTATTATTATTCAATTTCCCATTTTATGGTTTGTGGCTGTATGTACTTGCGAAGAGAGTGGTTCGTAATTTGTGCTTCGTTGATGAATCAAGACGGAAGTTGGAATATTCTTTGAACTCTTTCTTCTAACCTATGAGTCCCCTTAAATATTTCATCATTCATCCTATTATCGTTCCTACTATGCTCTTTTTATAGAGCATTGAGGAAATAATATCTATGGTCATGCGGTGCCAATTACAGAGGCCCATGAGGAGATATCCTAACCTGTGGAAGACTTAGTCAATTCAGGGTTTGCAGAATCTTTGGTTCTTGATAATGTTTCATGGAACCCTACTGGTTCTCTTCTTCTGTAAAATGATAAGTTCGCAGGATGGTAAAAAAATGGGTTTCACGTGCATGAGTCCTTTGGTGACGCAGTTCGTGGTACGCCTTGTTCATTGGCCATCGTTCTGTAGGCTAGTGTCTCGCGAAACATTCTATGTGCCTAGTGGTTTGCGATCCAGCTAGTTTTCATACCCTTTCTAGTGATGTTATATAGGCTACTTGAAATGATTTTAAAACTTGAATTCCTTCAAGTTTCTTCTGAAATCTGCAACTTGATTTGAGTCCATTCACCTTCCTATACTTGTAGGAGTACTTTCTTCCTACTGTAAAGCGATTTTGGGGTTATTTTCTTCCCTTAGTTGAATTTTCAGGACCATAAAAAATCCCCCCAATGGAATGGGTCCATTCGGAATGAAAAGAGGATTATTCCAATGTATAATTGGTCCTGAACTGAAATGGTTCGCAGTAAAATAGATGGCCCCGATGGGAGGGGACCACACCATATATAGGGGCCCATGTCATTTTACTTTTACCATTTCACATAGAAAAAATCACTCTCGACTTCCCCAACTTTTTCTGCTCTTGCATACCATGCTCCTTGTGAAAATCCCATCTGTGAACCACCTCGTACGTATTGTGAATGGATCTTCTCGCCATTTCTCTGCCTACGTACAATATTTTAGGTTTCACGAATAGAATTGCAGAACTAAAATCTAGATTCTGCATAGGAGGATGCTACGCAGATGGCGTGTCTGCATACCAAACATGGATCAGAAAACCAAACTTTATGAACTAATAATCTGAACTTAAACTTTAATCCACAACTTCTAAACAAAATCA
Organism: Viscum album; assembly: GCA_963277665.1. Taxonomy (NCBI): domain Eukaryota; kingdom Viridiplantae; phylum Streptophyta; class Magnoliopsida; order Santalales; family Viscaceae; genus Viscum; species Viscum album. Next base: position 229,471,536 of record OY728157.1, on the reverse strand, counting down.
TAATCAAGTCCTAGGTTCATAGGACACCAATCTTCAAACATTTCTTTTCCTTGGACAATGATATGTGGGCTAATTCCTCGCATATGGTTCGCATACCATGGATGTACATGGTGAAATGCATCTAAGTACTGTGGATGTAGGAAAGGTTGTTTGTGCACATTATGGTCATATTCGGTATGACGCCTCTGCACAATATGTAGTATGTAGGATGTGCCTTCCACGTACCATTTCTGGAAAAAGTACGTGGAGCCTTATGTGGATACATTTTGAGTTTTTTATCCATTCATCCATTGCCTTTATCCAAAAAAAATTTATTGGACTTACTTTTGGTCGGCTTTCGTATCTTTCTGTGCAGGATACAATGGCTGCTTCACAGGCTATGATAAAATTAATGAAGACAAGTATTACTATGACGGTGAATAGTGAGGATCATCTTTGAGCCTACATTATTCATCGTGATAGCTTCTTAAAGGATTTCTTGATGCCAGAGCTCCTAGAATATCTGTTATCCATACAGCTACAAATTTATGTATTTGGTCTCCCTGATGACGTTCCTCTGCCATTGGATGACCCCAATACCCCTTTCATCCTCTTGGAAGAACTCCAAGGAAATGATTACACCAACATTTCCCTAGTAGGATAAGTCATATCCAATCTAATTTAGGAGAATGTCTTCATACTAGGAGGCCTGGCATGGACTTAGGGAAACCCTGGTGGTTGTAATGGTATCCCGAGACTAAGAACCTGAGAGTTCTCATCCATTATCAACATCTTATAAGAAAATCCCAACAGTTTATGGAGCAGTAAGTGGGATCTGCGGGCCATTGGATTTTTCTCCGATGAGTGGTCCTGGGTGTTCTGGGTACATCAGACCTTTTTGGAGTCTCCTGACTAGTTTGAGGTGATGGTATTGTATTAGGTGGCCTGGGTTTCTCAGATAATAGTCTTCTCCCCAGGTAAGATTCTTTCTGAGTAGTTGAGCCATTGTTGTTAAAGCACTAACACCTTCCACTTATTTCATAGGGAGGTGGGGATCAGCTTATGGGATATCCACCATCTTGAAGGACTCCCTATCCTTAGAGAAATGTATGAAGAGTTTCTCCCAACAGCCGCTACCTAGAATGACACTGACCATGTGTCCCCTTTGACAAGGATTTTATTGTTCATGGAAGAGAGATTACTTGATCTCCCCCTCTACGATTGCTCACTCATCCCATTCAAGGTGTGTATAAGTTCATTCTTGTAGGTGAATACACCCAAGCTAAGGGCTCACCGTAGCCGTACTCATCCATCCTGTCAGTCCTTCCAGACTCTAGGGTCATATTGTGCTACCCTTGAAGTGGGATGATATACCTCATGGGGATATAAGATTAAATCAAATGTATCACCTATGCTTAGACTAGTAGGTTTCTTTGCCATGTTTTTGAGCTGATGGATTTTCCCATCCCATGACGTATATACCGGGGTTCAGGATTGTACTTTGATGATGGTGGCCACACTAGCAGAGGGTCATCCCATTAATTTGGCAGTTTTTACCCTCTCTCATATTTATAAATTGTTGGAAAAAATACAGTAAGGTAGGCCCCCACACCGTCTCAGTGGACCATTTCAATTTTTGTATGGGTGGATGGAAGAACACTTCCCCTGTTATGAATACAGGAATACTAAAAAAGTTCCTAATTCTGACTTCTTACCCTCCCTTATCAACATTTTTCATGTTTTTCCTAAGAATCTAAACATTATTGATGTGGTTGGATTGTTGATCGATGCTTCTCGCTTCTCGTGTGCACCACATCCTACCCCTAATGGGTCGTTGAGAGGTGACATGGATGGTTCTTTAGAGGAATGTTCATATCTAATTGTGCTTTGGTACGGGATGCTTACTGCTCATATAGATCAAGTAGTCATTTGTGAGCCATACCTCCCTTACCAGTTTTCCAGGAAATTCGGATGCCTTCAACAGACTGCACTGCTTCCAGATGTTAAATTAAGGAGAGAATCCCCCCCCCAATATTTCTTTGACAATTATGCCTCATGAAGATTCATGAAGGTGGATCTATGGAAGTTATCGTTACTAATATGATAGAATCCAATTTTCTATCCCAAGATTATTCTTGATTGTGGGCAGATTGTTACCCCAACGTGATGCTGAAAGAACCAGTTCGGAGGGTGAAAAAACCTTTAACCATTTTCTATCTCGTCCTTTCCCAAACAGTAATTCCACACATTCCTTCTATTATGAAGATTGTGACACCTACACCTTCTACTTCTGTCCCTGTAGCAACCATGATAGATACACTGTAACAGCCCAAGATTTTATAAAAAAAAATATATTCTTTTTATTTTACTAATGTCTTGTGTTATACGCTACACCAAAAGGAGCTTTCACAACACGCATCCTTGACTTGCCTTGCATTACACGCAATCACAACCTTCCTCGATAGCGTGTGTAATACGCAATACTGAGTTTCATTAAACAATGATATGCTATAAAAATATTATTAAAACTAGCCGTTATGAATAGTAATAACCACTTTTTGAAATCCAGTAAATCTTATTTTTCAAAATGAACTTTATTTTTGGATTCGGAGTATCAAATTTAGCCTAAGGTGAAATTTTGGTACTTTTCGGATAACTTTCATATTCTGATGAATAGTGAAAATTACTAAATTATAATTAAAAACAACTTTTTTAATCGAAATAATTAATAGTGATAAATCATTAATTTGAGTGGTTGTAAAGTATATTTAGAATATATTTTTACAATTTAATACAATGTTGGTCATTGGATGTAATTTCACATTTAAACCAGTTATAAACAAGTGTCAATCTTTTGATAGTTATTATCTCTTAAAAACACGCTATTTGTTGTAACAGCGGAAATTAATTATAAAATTAATTAATGCAACTTATATGTTTGGAATTTTGTAAAATAGAAATCATTTTTGAATTCGGAATATCAATTATAGCCTAGGGTAAAATTTTGGTACTTTTCTGAAAACTTTCAATTTTTGATGAATAGTGAAACCACTAAGTGGTAGGTTAAAAACTGAATTTTGCATAAAACTTAATTTTACCGCTTCTTTGAATGGAATTTCGAAAATCCGAGAGACACGGTTAATATCAAGGACTAAAATGTGGTTCAATGAGATGAAAATAATTTTTGGTGAATAGTAACTTTTTACTTTTTTTTACCGCGGTTAATAGTAAATAGGGTAACTAAGGGTAAATATGATATTAATATTACCCTAACACATGCCCTAATCCTATTGGACAAGTGTATCTCGAACAAAAACAACCTTAAGTGTAAAATATTATCATTTAGGCCCACTTGGATTAGATTAGGACATTTATTATTATTTAATTCAAAGAAGAGTTAAAAGAGTTAAAATCAAAGTTTATTTACTAAAACATTTTTAATATGGGGTTATACATAAGATAAATTCGATTGTAAATATTCATTAGAAAGCTAAAAAGATTTACTACATGATGGTATTTTATTTGTAATTTTTAGACATCAAATAATTTAATTTATTTATGACACAAAGATGATGCAGTAATTATCTTGTTAATGAAATATTGACATAATTGATGTTATAAACATCAAAATAAATGTAATTTGAGACTTTTTATGAATTAAACTAATTTTCTAGGTTACTATGATATATTAGTGTTGATTTAATCAACTTGGTTCGAACATTTAATTCTGTTATGACTTTCACAAAAATCATATATCAAATAGTGTCAAAATTGACACAAAATAGTTTTTAAATCAAATATTATATTAGTAATTGTTATTTTATTCCTAAAAATCTAAGGTTCGGCCAAATGACTTAGATAAGGATATATATATTAATAATAAACAATTTTGGGTTCGTTTGGCATGTTATAGTAAGTTTATTAACCATATAGTGAAAGAAAACAAAAAGAAACGGTAAAAGTTAAATTATTTAACTTAGAGTTAAATCTAATTGATAAGGTTTAAAATAATATCCAAACATGTCTAAATTTGATTGGTTGATGATATTACAACCCTATCTCATCTAATATTCTAATATGAGTCATTTTTGGAGGTTTTTAAGTGGGGTTAGATTTATTATAAATTAATATTTTTAAGAATTCCTAAGGTGCCCCTCTCCTCCCCTATAAAAGGACACCTCCTCCCCCTCCTCCTCACACCAATTTGAGCACTCAAGCTCGGCCAACCCCTGCCAAAATATCTTCTCCACTTCCCTAGCAACATCCTAGAGGTTCTGGTCTTACTCAAAGACCAATTTTAGTTCCCTAAGAGGAGGTCTCCAAAAGGCGCTTCAAAGAAGAGGTAATTACCGTTACCAATTCTTTCATCTTTATTTCTTCTTCCACTTCTTCTTATTAGGTTGTTTCATTATGAAGTAATAACATCAGTATCAATCATATACTGATATGTTATTATAAGTATGAAACAACCCTATTTCACCATCTATCCATCCTACGGAAAAAGAAATCACCGCGCGTGCGTACGTACGGAATACCGTCTCCACGCCGTGGTGTAATCTATTTTCCACCACCACCTTACATGGATGGGTATAATGGTGTAAAGAATAACTATACATAGTTATTACAACATCATATTGATTCTGATATATTGTATAATCCACTCCAATTCAATTCAATATTTATAGAAATGATATCATCGCTCGTGCGTACGTACGGACTACCGTCTCCACGACGCGATGAGATTCATTCTCCATGTTAACCATTTAAGAATGATTATAATGTATATATAAGAAATAATAATGAAATATATGACATTATAAAGCTACTGGATTTATGTATATATATACATATGTATGTCATCTACTTACTTCCATTTCAAGACAATAAGGAAAGGAAAACAGCGTTCATGCGTACGTACGGACTACCGTCTCCATGAACGGTGTTTTTCATTTTATTTATCTACCTATTATATATATATATATACTGAATATATATGATATATAAATCATATTTTATATTCTGGAAGTAAGTAAATCATGATATAAGTAATAATGATGTCAAGAACAACAAGTCAAAACACCTACGATAAATGAAACGATTTTACCCAAAACGCTTCTTTAACATGGAATTTACAAAAGAACGGGTAATATAATGTCATAAGTAAACCATATATGATATCATAACAATGAATATGATTCTGTAATAAGTCAATGACATTATTTAAATCATTATACAGGAGGTTCGGACACATACGAAGCAAATTGGACCTAAGGTAAGGGAAATATCACAATCTCATTTTTATCCGAGATTGTTTATTCGTAAGTATTTAATGGGGTGTATTTTATCATCCACATCCATGTTTCATCAATATCTAATATTATTTAAATCCACCTAAAATTGTTTAAATCCATTTTTACCCTTTGGTGAGTTTTTAGTAATATCTATGAAAGGAATCTTTTGTCATACGAGGTACTTTTTGACTTTTCCGACAAAAGTACGAAGAATGTTTTTTTTTAACTTATACGGCATGAATGGATTTTTAAAACATTATTTCCAAGAAGCTTCATTTACAAGTTTTCAAGTTTATTTTTAATCAACTTCTTTTATTTTAAAGTCGTATGACATGTTATGAAAGGAAAAATGTTTTTGAAGAAAAAAGGATATTTTCCTCAAGAATTCAATTCAAGTGTTTTATCAAAATTATTTTTCATCTAAGATAATAAAGGGTTCTGTTTCTATCCATATTTTTACATTGATTTGACTATGTTGTGATGGAATTATGTTTATGAATTCCTTTATCTTATATGAATGGTTTTATGATGTCATATTGTTTAAGAATCCCATTTTTATTACATGGGTTATGCAATGATGTATGATTTATGATTTGGTGGCACACATAAGAAAGGATTCATTAAGAGATGGGTGGGACCTATATCTCCCTCCAATGCATTGGGTAAAGATTTTATATCTCATGAGATAGACATGGCTGGAATGGTAGGTTATACCGGTTCAGTGAAACAGGACTGAAACGAGGATTACTCGATTCAGAAAGGGACTTTGTCCACTAAGATAGTCTTGGCAATGAGTCTTGACTAACAAGAAATGATTCTCTATGATTATGTGTGTATGCCACAATGAGTAATGTTTTATGTTATGATTTCATTTCACTACTATGATTTATTCCATGTTATGAAATTATGCTCTCTTTTGCAGGTTAAGATTTCCAAAAATGTTATGTTCTTATGAAAATTATGTGATTGATATTTCTTTTGTTTACCCTTACTGAGCATTTGAGCTCACCCTTTTATGTTTTCTTTTCCCCAGGATAAAAAGAAAGGTTTTTAGGTAAAAAAAAAAGGGAAGATATTTATGGGAGATGTTGAAGATCTTTCCCCACGATTAGAAGATTTTATTCCGAGTTTCCAAAGACACTAAACTATTACGATCCTTGTGTGTGTGTTTCTGTTATGTACTAAGTATTCTGCAAAAGTAATGTAATGTCCATGTACGATAAGATACAGGTCTCTACAGTTGGTATCAGAGGCAAAGGAGGTAGGAATATATCCGATCCTTGGGAACTCTCACATGTGAGCGTTGGACGAAGCATGGCTCTCCGCCCAAGGGCTTCATGAGGAAATGGCTGCCACTGGGGATGGTGGTGTGTCCCGCCCAGGGGGTGTAGCCGCCCATGGAGTGCCCTGATAGGTATCAATTATAGTCCACTGGAAGTAATTCCAGACCGCTACAGTTGGTATCAGAGGAAAGGTTTAGTCAACCTTTGGAAACTAGGATGTGAGAACGTTAGTGAGATCCCTAGAGATATTTCTAAGGTATGTCTAGGGATGTCCCTAAGTATAAGTATACATATAGGATATATTCCTAGGACTACGGTAACGATCTTAGAATTTAACCTAATATATTGAGGGTGCTCCCCCTTTACTATGTTGTCTTCCCTAGCATGATTTCGCCTCTCACAAAATTCTTTTTGTGTTTTAGTTAATGGAGGGAACCAGAAGGAATTCGGTTAACATTGAATCCAATGGACAAATTTGTGACTATGAGCAACAAAATTGTGTGATGCCTAGAGATAAAGATATTGTGATTATGCCGAATCAGTCATCACGATATATGATTAACAAGGTGAAATTTAGTGGTATGACTAATTCATCAAAGAAGAGGAAGATAAACTATTATGCATGTTCGCATGTTGAGGATCATAAAGAAAGGAAGATTGAGATTTCTAAAGAAGGGAAGAAGAACCTTTAGGAATACCTCAAATGGAGGGACCGATGTTATCTGTGTGGAGAAAAGGGTCATAGAGTGACAGATTGTTATGGAGTTCAATGTCTTATTTGTGGAGAACATGGGCATTACCCAACTCAATGCCCTGACCTAAAAAGATACTTCTAAATCAAGGAATGACTTATTCCAAGACAGTCATTGAAGTGGATGGACTGAAGTGTTTATGTATTGGTATTCAAGAATAATGTTGTTGAGGTACTTTTATGGTGTATTGGAATATTTATGTATTGCTCTAATGTGGTATTCGAAGTGATTGAGGTATTTTTGGAAAAAAGATGATATGCGCATAATGAAGGGAAAATAAGAAAATGAAATATTTGACAGTATTCATGAGCTCATGATTAATATAAGGACTAAGTGATATCATGGTTTGAGTATATAGAATTTTGAGGATTTTGGTATGTGGAATGTGTTAACTTTTTTCACTAAGGTATTCAAGAGAATACACGATTAAGGACTTTGAGTGTTTGGAATGTGACCAACAAGACATATCTTATGATATGTGGGGATCAACGACAGTATTAAATCTCTGGTAATCGTTGTCACTATATTATGAGAGTGGACTGCAGTATTATGTATAAGCCTAAATATTAGACTGGATTATGTTGGACATAAGTTAGTATTGTTTAAGGATAGAAGATTTTCGATATTATTGATGGGATGTTATAGTAACGTAGTTTTAGAAAAAGGGACAACCTGCAGGACGGGCGACAGCCCATCGCTTCGGACAAGGCTGTAGGAATCGAACCCACAACCGAAGTGCGACTGGCCTTTATCGCCTACCACTAGCCTACAGGAAGTCCCTGTTTAGTAGAAACTAGTTTTATTATATTAAGCAGTATGATATATGAAGTATAAGTCCCTTTTAGAAACCATATGTGATTAATCTCACTATAGATCGACTTATGTATATAATTTTACTAACCTTTTGTTTGAAACAGATGGAATGAACCGTCATTCTATCACATGATCTGCTAACACTTCACGAATAAAAAATTCAACATCATTTATTTAAGAGATGAAGGGTAAATTGTTAAAGGCACGAACAACAGTGAGATTGTACCAAAATAAAGTAAGTATTTATTCTAATTCAAATTCTTTAACTTTAGGGAAATGATCTTGAAAACCAAAAATGTTGTCCTAGTTCTCTTATACCTGATGAATCAGATGGTACCTTAGATCGTCACAAATTTATGGATTTGTGATTACTGGCTTTTCCATAGCCATGTTCTCTACCACTCTCCATCAGAACATGATGGTTAGATTTCTCTTCCATATCCATATTTTCACCTATGTGGAAACCCAGTGATTAGTTTATTTGGGTAATCGTTACATTTCATACTTTAGTTTTTAAAGCCAAGTTTTGGTTTTCCCTTTTACAATGTGGGTTTCTATTAAAGAAACTTTCAAATAGTAAATCATTTATAACCCCGACGAATTTCGAGGGCGAAATTCATTTTAAGGGGGGTAGAATGTAACAGCCCAAGATTTTATAAAAAAAAATATATTCTTTTTATTTTACTAATGTCTTGTGTTATACGCTACACCAAAAGGAGCTTGCACAACACGCATCCTTGACTTGCCTTGCATTACACGCAATCACAACCTTCCTCGATAGCGTGTGTAATACGCAATACTGAGTTTCATTAAACAATGATATGCTATAAAAATATGATTAAAACTAGCCGTTATGAATAGTAATAACCACTTTTTGAAATCCAGTAAATCTTATTTTTCAAAATGAACTTTATTTTTGGATTCGGAGTATCGAATTTAGCCTAAGGTGAAATTTTGGTACTTTTCGGATAACTTTCATATTCTGATGAATAGTGAAAATTACTAAATTATAATTAAAAACAACTTTTTTAATCGAAATAATTAATAGTGATAAATCATTAATTTGAGTGGTTGTAAAGTATATTTAGAATATATTTTTACAATTTAATACAATGTTGTTCATTGGATGTAATTTCACATTTAAACCAGTTATAAACAAGTGTCAATCTTTTGATAGTTATTATCTCTTAAAAACACGCTATTTGTTGTAACAGCGGAAATTAATTATAAAATTAATTAATGCAACTTATATGTTTGGAATTTTGTAAAATAGAAATCATTTTTGAATTCGGAATATCAATTATAGCCTAGGGTAAAATTTTGGTACTTTTCTGAAAACTTTCAATTTTTGATGAATAGTGAAACCACTAAGTGGTAGGTTAAAAACTGAATTTTGCATAAAACTTAATTTTACCGCTTCTGTGAATGGAATTTCGAAAATCCGAGAGACACGGTTAATATCAAGGACTAAAATGTGGTTCAATGAGATGAAAATAATTTTTGGTGAATAGTAACTTTTTACTTTTTTTTACCGCGGTTAATAGTAAATAGGGTAATTAAGGGTAAATATGATATTAATATTACCCTAACACATGTCCTAATCCTATTGGACAAGTGTATCTCGACCAAAAACAACCTTAAGTGTAAAATATTATCATTTAGGCCCACTTGGATTAGATTAGGACATTTATTATTATTTAATTCAAAGAAGAGTTAAAAGAGTTAAAATCAAAGTTTATTTACTAAAACATTTTTAATATGGGGTTATACATAAGATATATTCGATTGTAAATATTCATTAGAAATCTAAAAAGATTTACTACATGATGGTATTTTATTTGTAATTTTTAGACATCAAATAATTTAATTTATTTATGACACAAAGATGATGCAGTAATTATCTTGTTAATGAAATATTGACATAATTGATGTTATAAACATCAAAATAAATGTAATTTGAGACTTTTTATGAATTAAACTAATTTTCTAGGTTACTATGATATATTAGTGTTGATTTAATCAACTTGGTTCGAACATTTAATTCTGTTATGACTTTCACAAAAATCATATATCAAATAGTGTCAAAATTGACACAAAATAGTTTTTAAATCAAATATTATATTATTAATTGTTATTTTATTCCTAAAAATCTAAGGTTCGGCCAAATGACTTAGATAAGGATATATATATTAATAATAAACAATTTGGGGTTCTTTTGGCATGTTATAGTAAGTTTATTAACCATATAGTGAAAGAAAACAAAAAGACACGGTAAAAGTTAAATTATTTAACTTAGAGTTAAATCTAATTGATAAGGTTTAAAATAATATCCAAACATGTATAAATTTGATTGGTTGATGAGATTACAACCCTATCTCATCTAATCTTCGAATATGAGTCATTTTTGGAGGTTTTTAAGTGGGGTTAGATTTATTATAAATTAATATTTTTAAGAATTCCTAAGGTGCCCCTCTCCTCCCCTATAAAAGGACACCTCCTCCCCCTCCTCCTCACACCAATTTGAGCACTCAAGCTCGGCCAACCCCTGCCAAAATCTCTTCTACACTTCCCTAGAAACATCCTAGAGGTTCTGGTCTTACTCAAAGACCAATTTTAGTTCCCTAAGAGGAGGTCTCCAAAAGGCGCTTCAAAGAAGAGGTAATTACCGTTACCAATTATTTCATCTTTATTTCTTCTTCCACTTCTTCTTATTAGGTTGTTTCATTATGAAGTAATAACATCAGTATCACTCATATACTGATATGTTATTATAAGTATGAAACAACCCTATTTCACCATCTATCCATCCTACGGAAAAAGAAATCACCGCGCGTGCGTACGTACGGAATACCGTCTCCACGCCGTGGTGTAATCTATTTTCCACCACCACCTTACATGGATGGGTATAATGGTGTAAAGAATAACTATACATAGTTATTACAACATCATATTGATTCTGATATATTGTATAATCCACTCCAATTCAATTCAATATTTATAGAAATGATATCATCGCTCGTGCGTACGTACGGACTACCGTCTCCACGACGCGATGAGATTCATTCTCCATGTTAACCATTTAAGAATGATTATAATGTATATATAAGAAATAATAATGAAATATATGACATTATAAAGCTACTGGATTTATGTATATATATACATATGTATGTCATCTACTTACTTCCATTTCAAGACAATAAGGAAAGGAAAACAGCGTTCATGCGTACGTACGGACTACCGTCTCCATGAACGGTGTTTTTCATTTTATTTATCTACCTATTATATACATATATATACTGAATATATATGATATATAAATCATATTTTATATTCTGGAAGTAAGTAAATCATGATATAAGTAATAATGATGTCAAGAACAACAAGTCAAAACACCTACGATAAATGAAACGATTTTACCCAAAACGCTTCTTTAACATGGAATTTACAAAAGAACGGGTAATATAATGTCATAAGTAAACCATATATGATATCATAACAATGAATATGATTCTGTAAAAAGTCAATGACATTATTTAAATCATTATACAGGAGGTTCGGACACATACGAAGCAAATTGGACCTAAGGTAAGGGAAATATCACAATCTCATTTTTATCCGAGATTGTTTATTCGTAAGTATTTAATGGGGTGTATTTTATCATCCACATACATGTTTCATCAATATCTAATATTATTTCAATCCACCTAAAATTGTTTAAATCCATTTTTACCCTTCGGTGAGTTTTTAGTAATATCTATGAAAGGAATCTTTTGTCATACGAGGTACTTTTTGACTTTTCTGACAAAAGTACGAAGAATGTTTTTTTTTAACTTATACGGCATGAATGGATTTTTAAAACATTATTTCCAAGAAGCTTCCTTTACAAGTTTTCAAGTTTATTTTTAATCAACTTATTTTATTTTAAAGTCGTATGACATGTTATGAAAGGAAAAATGTTTTTGAAGAAAAAAGGATATTTTCCTCAAGAATTCAATTCAAGTGTTTTATCAAAATTATTTTTCATCTAAGATAATAAAGGGTTCTGTTTCTATCCATATTTTTACATTGATTTGACTATGTTGTGATGGAATTATGTTTATGAATTCCTTTATCTTATATGAATGGTTTTATGATGTCATATTGTTTAAGAATCCCATTTTTATTACATGGGTTATGCAATGATGTATGATTTATGATTTGGTGGCACACATAAGAAAGGATTCATTAAGAGATGGGTGGGACCTATATCTCCCTCCAATGCATTGGGTAAAGATTTTATATCTCATGAGATAGACATGGCTGGAATGGTAGGTTATACCGGTTCAGTGAAACAGGACTGAAACGAGGATTACTCGATTCAGAAAGGGACTTTGTCCACTAAGATAGTATTGGCAATGAGTCTTGACTAACAAGAAATGATTCTCTATGATTATGTGTGTATTCCACAATGAGTAATGTTTTATGTTATGATTTCATTTCACTACTATGATTTATTCCATGTTATGAAATTATGCTCTCTTTTGCAGGTTAAGATTTCCAAAAATGTTATGTTCTTATGAAAATTATGTGATTGATATTTCTTTTGTTTACCCTTACTGAGCATTTGAGCTCACCCTTTTATGTTTTCTTTTCCCCAGGATATAAAGAAAGGTTTTTAGGTAAAAAAAAGGGAAGATATTTATGGGAGATGTTGAAGATCTTTCCCCACGATTAGAAGATTTTATTCCGAGTTTCCAAAGACACTAAACTATTACGATCCTTGTGTGTGTGTTTCTGTTATGTACTAAGTATTCCGCAAAAGTAATGTAATGTCCATGTACGATAAGATACGGGTCTCTACATACACCACATGTTCCTACCCTTGTGGTAAGAAGACACTCAGTTTGTCATCAGAAACATCTGGGAGGGGGCCCATCGGTACAACCTATCTCATTGGGGAGTGATTCAGACTGCTCCCGTCTCACAGATATTTCCCAATACCTTAATGAGGCTGGCACTAATAGATTATCACTGATCACCCTGAAAGTTGTGGCTATTCCTCCACATCTAGCTCCAGCAGTTGAACCATATGAGGGAAAATAGAGTCTCCCATCTTAGGTGACCTATCTTAGGTCCCTCCCCACTCTTGTGATGATGCTTCCTACTTATAGACATGTTACGGTGGGGGTGGATCAAGGTATTGGTGATGTGGTGAGGCACTAAGCAATGCGAAAAGAGGCATCACACTAGTTACATGCTCTTGCCACGGAGACACCCATGGCGAATTTTGCTAATGAGGGTGAAACTTTTCAGCAATTATTCACCTAGTTGGGTTCTGGTGGATTTTATTATCTTTACTTACACCTCCTTATCTACCAAATCATCATTTCCTCGAAAGACATTGCCTCTAGTGAGGAAAAGCTAGAGAAGTTCAATTCTTCCCATTACTAGGTGGCTACCATTCAAGATGTTTTAGAATAATTTTATCATCTAATGGCCAAGGATGTGAAGGCTATTGATTTGGTGGAAAACCAAGAGGAAGAGTTTCGGGAATGAGAAACCTGTATCGTAAGGTTTAGGGATCAACTGGACTCTTCACGTGCCAAATATGAAGTCATCCAGAAGAAAGGGTGGGACATTAAAGTCGTTCTGGATCAGTTGCATCCGACAGTCAAGGCTGAAACGGAAAAGAAAGCTTCTTTGGAGAAAACTATTGAAAGCTCACAGCAATCACTTTCTTTCCTTCTGTAAAGGGATAATCAATCCTTGTTGTGGTTCTATCCCAAATCATGATATGTACTCCCCCCCCCCCTTTTTTGATAGTTTGGAGAGACTCTGAATTGGGGATGCTCCTCTATTTTTGTTGAACTCAATGAAACTGAATTTTCTATACATCCTCTTTATTTACCTTTTCTTTTCATGTAAATAGATCATAATAAATCATATAAAAATCATTTCAATCATGTATTAATTTTAAACCATGATCAGTAAACTAGAATAATCGAATTGGACTCTCATTTTTGCCTGAGCCGCGAGACTCAATGAGCGTAATTTGAATAATGCTGAGGTTTCATGGAAAACCTCCCAAAATTTTATGTCTTTTTTCATTATTACCCTAATTTTTTCCTAATTTTAATTGGTATAGCCTTATTAGTCATAACTTTACTTTTTATTAGGCCGCCCATTACAGGTTTTTGACCTAACAATCTTTACACCTTTTTTGATGGCTCAATGTTTTCTAACGAACCGATACATGACTTTTATCCAGAGGTGCTTTCTGTATAATTTTTCTCTAAAAAGTATGGCATATTTTTCTTTCTCTAGCAGTTCACAGTCCTTTAAATCAAACTCATTACTGATGTTTTAGGTCTAACAGCTTTGACCAAACTTAATGGGTTAAGGGCCTCAATTCAGGACTGTCATCCGAAAATGTTCTAGTATCCTTAAGACATGGGTTAGGTATTTTTCTTGACCCTTAATTTATGATTTTAGACATGCATAGGCTTGAAATAAATTTTAGGTGTACGAAATTAGGAGAGAACTCTGCTAGGGACGAATTTTCCTTTGATTGACGGTCATTTTTGTGGGAAACATATATTGACCCTCCAAGGAATGATGTGCATAGTCAAATGCAGGTGTCGTTAGGACATTGGCCTTCCATATCTGATGGTCTGGTGGGGTTATGAAACATTTTGAATTTATTTTTATGTTGGGAGCCACAGTGGGTGACGGGCTTGAGTAGCGGTGTTTGAAAATATTAGGGACATTCATATCAGCTTTGAGGGGGGGACTGTTCCCGCACAGTTCTTACTTGCATGGGGGAGAGCTGGTGAATGGTCAGTTTAGTTAGAAGTATTTTTTATGTCAGGGTCATTTGAAAAGAAGAAGCTATGTAAGTCTTTATCTAGAAGTTTTCCAAATTCGAGGTGTGATAGGACATGAATTTCATTTGATCATACGGAATTTGGAAAGGACTCTCCTAGGGATGAAATTGCCTTTGACTGATAGTCATTTTTGTGGGAAACATATATAGAGACTTTGGGGCATGATGTGCATCATCAAACAAATGTGTCCACAGGACACTGGCCATCCATCTCCAATGGCTATGGCAGATTATGGAGATTGGGATCTTTCTGAATACAGTATGTAACCTTAGAAAAGGGGTGAACCTAAGTACAAAAAGGGTAATTTTAACTGAAATTTTCCTAGAAATGTGTGGGGCACTCTTATTTGTTATGCGGATCAACTTCATTCATATGGATGGGGTACCTTTAGAAACCTCAAAAGGGGGTCATAGATGAATCGGGCCTGCATGTTCTGATATATACAGGATGTGTGTAGGGAGGAGAATGTAAACCATGAATTTGAGGTCCCTTAAATTAGGAGGGATGGAATGAGGCTTGGGATCCATTGGACGTACTAAGATAGAAGAGGACTCTCTTGTGGAAGAATTTGTCTTTGATTGACAACCATTTTTGTGGGCAACATATAGAGATCCATCGGGGTATGATGTGCATAGTCAATCAAAGGTATATGCAGAACAATATCCTTCCATATCATATGTTCTTGGAGGGTTATGGGGATTCAGGATCACTCATAGCACAGAGTTTGGGATATGGTAGGAGTGTATCTAGACATATTGGGTACATTCGGGTTGCGATTTACTCATATAATTAGGTATCCCTTATGTAGATCTGACTCATACGCAGGTTGAGGCATTCATTCCATCTTTGGGGTACCTGGTCATTTAACATCCTATGGCCAGTACATGGGGTTCCTCTCGGGGAAGGGAACAGTGACATGTCTTTTAGGGTTGTGCTGCTAGGACCAAATTCTTGAACTGTTTTCCATAATGTCATGGTGGATCTCTTGCTAAGATTCCTAAGCTCACGTGATCTATGATCGGTGTGAGAAACAAGGGATTACGAGGATTCAAGTTCATTACCTAGGAATAGAAAAATCAACATCAAAGTGCACTTTAGGCATAAACCATTGCTATACAGTTTAACATCGTACAATAAGGATAATTTTTCCCTTGCAGTTTAATGTCGTGCGGTGAGGACATGATGTTGTGAAGTTTAGAGTCATGCAGTGAGGATGATTATTCTGTCATAAAGATATTTAGTAGTTTTGAGTTAATCAAAATCAGGATGTTATGGTGTTCCCTAGACATTAGTGATGATAGAAGGTGTAAACTATAGTCTCAGGGGCATCTTGAATCATGAGGGATGACATGGTGCTTGGAATCCATTGGGCGTACTGAGATAGGAGAAGACCCTCCTGGGAAAAAAATTCCATTGATTTATTTCCATTTTTTTGGGTAACATATGCCAATCCTCTGAGTAATAATGTGCATGGTCAAACAAAGGTGTCTTTAGGACACTAGCCTTCCGTCTCAGATGGCCTTGAATGATTATGGGGATCTAAGTTTTCCTAGGGTATGAAGTTTTTCAAATGGGAAAAATATTCTTGGGAATGTAAATGATACCTAGACCATGATTAACTTTGAACTAATAGATCTTACACATAGGTTTGACTCATATTTATAGGGGAAGTAGGATCTTTTGACTTCTAATGAGTGAGGGGCATGTGTGGGATCTCTTGAAACTGAGAACTGAGCCACACATAACTCTTGAAGAATTTCACAGTTTATTGTCATGCAATTAGGACCATTCATGGAATCCTTGTACAAGTCTGGCCTATGTATGGGGGAAAAGGGGCATTTTTTTATGGTGGTTGGGCCGGGATTCCAAATCTGGGCGTCACTACATATCCTACAGAGGTTGGAATAAAGCCACAAGTAGTTCTTAATATTCCCTAAAAATGTTTTGTCGATGTGTAGGGAAATTTGAGGGAATTGTTTATGATGATGTTTGGGCCTGAATTCCAAATTTGGGTGTCACTACCTATATTGTGAGTATAGGAATCAAGACTCATGTAGTTTTGAACGTTCCCAATATTGATTTGGCTCGGTCCATGTGTGAGGACTTGTGAGGTCATTTTTGTTTCCTTTTCTATGGGTGCCAGGTCTACCATATTTCCCTATAATTTTTTTGCATAAGATCATCCTTTCCACTGATCCTAAGATCATTTGAGTTATACTTTATGTGAGAAACAAGGAGTATGCATAGTGTCTCCTTCGCAAATGTTGGGTGGTAGAGGATATGATGGGGGCATTTTTTGTGGGTTCAGGACAAAGATCGAGGATCGAGGCGTTGCTGCGTATCCCGCAACAGAAAAAATTAATTCATACATAGTTTTATGATATATCATGTGGTTTCATTTCATGATATTAGGATGCTTTGTTCCATGTAGTTTAATGTCTTACAGTGATGACATGAATCACAGTTTAATGTCATGTTTCAGTGAAGAATTTCTTACAGTTTAAAGTCATGTGGAACGGAAAATGACTCATAGTTTAAGGTCATAGTGTTTGGACCATGTCATGGGGGTATTATAACTCATATTTTAGGGTCATAAAGTTTGGACCATGGCATGGGCATTTCTATTATGCAAAGTACTTCTTCAGGAATTTTGCAATTGTGGGAGTCGTGATGAGTTGTTCATCCATAGATATCAGGATGTATACTCCATTAGAATAGACCCTATGTATGACATATGGTCCTTCCCACTTTGGTTCAAGAATTGGGGGCTTCTTCCTGAGTATCATCTGGATTCTAAGGACTAACACCATTTCTCCTTCGAAGAAAGATTGAAGGTGAACCTTTTTGTTAAAGGCTCATGCAACCTAGTTTTGGTAGATTTTCAAATGGTGTAAAGTGTGCATCCTTTCTTAATCTAGCTTCTCCAACTCATCAAATCATATTTGGGATTTCTCTTCCATGGACATTTGATCATAAATGGCCACACGAAGTGATGGAACTTGGATTTCAATAGGCAAAACCACCTCTGCCTCGTATACTAGTGAGTACAGGGTTGCCTGGGTCACGGTACAGTTCATGGTTTGGTAAGCCCACAAAGCATGAAGAAGCTTGTCTGGCCATGATTTATTATCCTTATCAACTGTCTTTGGTAGTATTTTGGACATGGTTTTGTTTAAAGCCTCTATTTTTTCATTGGTCGTTGTGTGGTAGTGGGATGAACAGTTGGATTTGATTCCGTACTCCTTGTATAACTTGTCCAACTCAGAAAAATAGAAGTTGGTGTCTTTGTCTATCAATATTGTATAAGGGATACCAAATCTGGTAATGATGTTTTCCTTCACAAAGATAATGATGTTTTCCACCACGACTTATTTAAGGGTTATGGCTTCGGCCCATTTGGAAAAGAATTCGGTCACTGTGAGAATTAACTTGAATTGTCTGGATGTGGTGGGAGGGTATGGTCCCACAACATCCATCCCCCAAGTGATGAATCTAGGAGTACTTAGCTGTATGTAGTATATTCGGGGGTCAGTGTATGAAATTAACATGGACTTGGTAGGAATGACACTTCTTGGTGAATATGGAACAATCCTATATCATGGTGGTCCAGTAATACAAAAGCCTTAAGATTTGGTGAGAGAGTTTGGTTGCTAATTGGTGCACTCCACAAGCCCCAGTGGGAACTTATTTCATGATGGTGGTAGTCTCTTCTCCATCAATTCACCTCAGAAGGACTCCGTAAAGGCCTCATTTATAGAGAACCTTTTCTTGGTTTACCCCATTGTACAAGAAAAATTTGACTGCCTGTCTTCAAACTTGTTCCCTTCTAGCCTTATTTGGTGGGAGTTCCCCATTATGATAGTAATTTACAATGGGAATCATCCATCCAGTGGTGTGACCATACGGCTTAGAAATAGGGATAATTTCATCAATCTCCTTCGTACTACTCTGGATGAATAGTAAGACCATCTGGCGGTGGGCAATGATAATGACTCTTTCATCCTAGTCTGGATCAGCCAAGGTTGTGGCTACATTTTCTAAAGCATCATCTTGGTAATTTTGTAACTGGGGAACCTAAGTCAACATTGGTTCTGATAGGAATCCTGTCATAAGTTCTTGAACATGGTTCCTCAAGTGAACCAATACTTCTTTCTTAATGGTGTAGTCACCACTGACCTATTTGATTACTAGCTCTTAATCACCCTTTATTTTTAAATGTTTGGATTTCACATGGAGTGATAGTTCCAGGCCTACAATGAGGGACTGATATTCCACTTCATTATTTGTACACCCTTCTGAAATCAGGAAAGAGTAAGGAAGGATGGCCTTTTCAGAGGATATGAGAATAATTCCTAGCCCCACTTTGTTGAGCTTGAGATCCTCCATCATTTTCCCTGTCAGGATTCTGTAAGCACCATCGAAGTACATTTACCATGTCTGAGGGTACTCCCAGATAGAAAAAACTTCTTCATCTAGAATTTCAGCATCCAACGCTGTTGTTTTTTCTAAGGGGTTCTCGGCCAAGAATTCTGTTAATGTCTGTACTTTGATAGGGTACGTATCATATGTCAAACTATTGTAGGATGACTGCCCATCATGATAGGCTCTCATTTAGCATGGTACGGTTAAGGATATATTTGAGCGGGTTGCAGTGGGAAACCAGTTGGACCTCATGGTGCTGTAGGTAATGCCTGAGTTTCTGAACCATAAATATTAGTACTAAGTAGTTCTTTCTAATTTTTTAATACTTAGTTTCACCATAATTCATTGTTCGACTGAGGTAATATAGGATGTTCTCGCTGCTGTCATCATTCTTCTGTGTGAGGAAGGCACCTAATGACTATTTTGGGGTGGTTACGTACAAAATGAGTGGTCTCCCCTCAACTGGTGGCATCATCACCGACAGTATTATGAGATATCTTTTGATATTTTCAAATAATTCTTTTCAATCATTATCCCACTCATACATAAGTCCATTATTCATAAGCCCGGTGAAAGGTAAACATTTACCTACCAGGTTGGCTATGAAGTGCTGAATGTAGACGAGGTGCCCCTGAATACCTTTTAACTCAGTGAGGTTATGAGGTGGGGACATACCAAGGATGTATTTTGTCTTCTCGAGGTCGACTTTGATGTCGTGATGGATTACGACGAAGCTGAGAAATTTTCTTGAGGTAATGTCAAAGGATCACTTTAGGGGATTCATCTTCAAACTGTGCTGCTGCAATTTGTTGAAGACAGTTTCAAGGTCGACCAGGTGGTTTGAGAGATGTTGTGATTTTACCACCATATCGTTGACATAACTCTCAATGAACTTTCCCAAGAAGGGCTTGAAGATGTGATGCATGACACACTGATATGTGGTGCCTACATTATTTAGACCAAAGGGCATCACTTTATAAAAAAACACTCCCTAAGAGGCCCTAAAAGTGGTATATTCTTCATATCCTTGGGATATATGGATCTGTTTATATTCATAATAACCATCCATGAAAGAGAGGTCTTCATATATGGCTATTTCATCGATCAACAATTTTGGGGTCGGGACTGGGAAATCGTCTTTTGGGCAATACCG
Organism: Viscum album; assembly: GCA_963277665.1. NCBI lineage: Eukaryota > Viridiplantae > Streptophyta > Magnoliopsida > Santalales > Viscaceae > Viscum > Viscum album. The sequence continues at coordinate 229,450,977 of OY728157.1, read as the reverse complement.
ATTGAGGTCCCTGAATTCAATGTAGAGTCTAATTTTTTCATTCTTCTTTTTGAAAGGGACTATGTTTTCCAGCTATATTAGATATTGGACCTCCCATATGAAGTTTGTTTTGATCATCTTGTCAACATCAACTTCTATTTTGGCAGCATGCGTCAGGTTGGTCCTTCTGGATTCCTTCTTATAGCCTCAGTGATCTTTTGGTAGTCCTAGATGATGAGTGGCAACCTCAAGATCGAGACCTATAATTTCTATGTAATTCCAAGAAAATGCATCTCGACTATTCTTTAGGAAGGAGGTGTATGCCTCCTTCTCCTCAACAGTCATATCCACACTGATCAGAGTGGGTCGCAGGCCATCTTTAGTGCCCAGATTTATCTTCTTAAGTTCATCGATTGTGGTGGAGACACCTTCTTCAAATGCAGAAGGGAAAATTTGAGGTCTTCTTGCTCCTCTTCTTCTTCTTCATCATCATCTTCTTCTTCTTATTCTTCTTCTGATGGAGAGAGGATTTTTGAGAAGACCTCTATAATATTAGAAAAGAAATCATATTTTTCCTTAGTGAGTAAGGAAGGGGTAGTTTGAGGTCCCATGGACGGGCCAAGATCATCTTTGATATGGATTTTACTGACATCATGGGAGTCAGCCCGCTCTTTCATGTATTTGGACTTTATGGTCATGGCAGAGATCATGCATACAATTGAGTCTGCATCCGGATTTACACTCATGCATTCAACTTGGTTGATGGGTAATACATACTCTTCTCCAAGCTGTTGGAGGGGATTGGTGGGAGCTGTTTCCAATCCATTCAGGGCAATAATCCAATCAATGTCGTTGGCTGAAGGATGTCTTACTTTCGATTCATAGAACCCTGCGTCAATATAATGTGACTCGCATGACTCAAATGGGGATTTATCAGCATGAAATGTCTCTTTTTCCCATTAGTTCAATATTTGATGCATTGATGTATGATGATGGAATTGCAGTGTGCTGATGAAGCCAATGCATCCCTAACAAAACATTGAAGGTCGTGCTTTTCCGTACTACCAGGAACTTAGAATCCAACATGAGGTCTATGAGCTCAGTTTTAATCTTGATTCATCCCAACAGCTTATACTCTCTTTTATCATATCCCAGTCGAGTTTTGGTCCAGGGTGTTAGGCTATATTCATCGTATCCTAGCCAATGAATCGTTCGAAGTGGGAGGAGGTTAACTCCAGAACCATTGTTGATGAAGATCCTCCAGACATGAATTCCATTTATCTTTCCGGACACATATAAGGTTTTGATGTGCCTATGCATGATGGTGTCTTCATCCCGGTCTATGAATTAGATGATGGCATGACATCATTCAGGGTTTGTCACCGTCCGATAGACTTTGGCTGCTACTACTTCAGCCTCAAACTTTTGGGGATATAGTAAGGCTTCGATGAGTGACTCCCGAAGATTTACAGACATACTTAATGCATTCAGGATTGATAGTTTTGTTGGTACTGAAGCTAGCTATTTTAAAATATCATACTTATGATCTAAAGGTTAGAACTTCCCAGCTCAGGGTTTCTCTTTCACATACACTTTAGGGGTTTGGGCTTTGGATGCAGATGGTTCATCTTCTTTAGCCGGGGATAGTGGTGTTGTTTTCTTTTCCATGTTTGGCCGAACTAATTCACCTACATGACTTGGGAGATTTGATATTTTTTCATCCCTTGATGGATATTCCATGATAACTGGACTTTTATTTCTTCTGATGGGGGTGGAGGATCATTCTGTTTGTTGTTTCATCTGTCGGAGTGTCCTTCCTCAAGTTTTCGCGATGTTAATGGTTTGATTTATGGGGTGGCTGGGAATTTGACTCCTATCATGATTGTGCCTTCCAGGAAACCTCTGGAATATGTGTCCTCTTACTCCAGCTCTTCGGTTGGGCATTGTTAATTCGGGTTCATGGCCATAGTATCTATCTGAGAAGGGGTCTATCAAGTGAATGACATTAATGGAGCCGAATATCAGTTCTTGATCTGACACTGTTTCTATCTGACCATCTCCTTCTGATGGTGTCATTTGGAAGGGCGGTTCTCATTGTACCATTTGGAGGGGCATTTCCTATTGTACCAAGTATGCTAGCATGAAGTTCGAAAGCATCAATATTGACATTGTATTTGGTGTCAGCCCATATTATTGCTATTTCTTTCTTCCCTTCTGTCCTTTTGAGTGTTATGGGGTCGAGGAAGACGGTTGTGTTGTATTAGAATATTTTGGGGGCGTGTTCGGTTATTACAAATACACCTCGAGGAATCCATAGACTTGTTTGATGGTCTTCTAGGTCATCCAATTGTAAAACTTTTGCTTCTTACTGGTGACTATTTTCCATTCCTCTTCCTTTCTTGATTCTGAGGTGGAAAGATATGCCACTTGTGCTGGTGGCGGACCCAACTTTACTTTCCCTCAATCCACCATCTCTTGTAGGATATCCTTGAAAATGAAGTGTTCCTAGATGGTTTTTCCTAATATCCGGTGATAGGGACAATAATTTAGACAGTCGTCGAGAACCAATTCATCGGTTCTCTTTGTCTCTGGTATCCAAAGAAAATTGCAATTCATAGCGGCTATGAAATAGATATAGACATCTTCATCTTGGAATGAGTAAACTTTATTTATTCATTCTTAAAACTAATTTCTTTTAGCACCCCTTCACTCATATTTCTGAGGTGGGGGTGTCTATTGGAATCTAGGGGGTCCTGCATGGTTCGGTGGGGGCCTTGCAACTGGATCTTGTGCCGGCTGTGGCTTAAGTGTGATATAGGCCGCTTCAGCTTTTCCCATTCTTTTCTCGAGGGATGATGGGGCCACTCAGGACTGGGGATTGGTCCTTTGTAAGGATTTGTATATTCTTTGAAAAATGGTAGAGAATTCTCTAAACCCACTTGTGTACTTCACTAGGATGAGCAGTGTTAATAATTCATCCCAAAGGTTATCGATGCACATGGAGAGCATTTCATCTTGGGGGAGTAGCCAGTTCGGGGAATATGTCAGGCCTTTTTATCTAGAAATGAAGTCTGAGACTCTTTGTTTCTCTCACTGTTTTTAGCTCATGATATCAATGACCATTATCTTAGGTAGTGTTTAACTGAAATGGAAGATAAACTATCGTCATAGGTACTCCTAGCCTGTGATTGAATTGGCTGGCAGGCTAGTATACCATACGAAAGCCAACACCTACAGGGTTCGTACAAAGAACTTGAGTTTTACAGCTTCTTACTACTCCAGCGTGCCCACCAAGGGTTCACAATAATAGGCATAGTGCATTAAATTCTATTTTGAGTCCCCCAATCCATTGAATACTAGGAATACGGGGTTTCTAATGTTTTTGAGCAGTGGAACATTTCTCCCCCAATCAGGGTGGGGTTTGTGCTCGGTATGTATCAGAGCGCATCACCCCTCCGTGGATTCTAGTCAAGATGTTAATTGCATGACAGTATTCAAGAGCCATTGATGCATATCATGTTGGGCTTGATCTTGAGCTGGTGCGGTATTGGCCAAGACTGGGTGTGCCGGTGCTGCTATAATTTCGGATGGATACCCAACCGGGGGTATCATTTGTGGGTTTTCCTAAATATATTCCAGTTGTCTTCCCAGTGGGAGGAAGTCTTGATGTCCTTTATGGGCTGAGTTAAATGGTCCTCTGATCTTGGGTACATTCATTGAGATAAGTTCATGTGGTATGGGCACCTCTTCTAGGAGCACCTGCTGATGTTCCGTGGGAAGAACACATCCCGAAAGGTAGCTCCCTTGACGCAACTCGACATTAATTCACCTAAGGTATTTCATTTCTTCCTCCTTCTTGGTGAACCTTTCCTCAAGAGTGAGGGATGCATTTTCAGGGAGAGGAGAAGGCAGGTCATATAAGACCTTGGATTTATTCTTCTCCTTGTTGGGATTTTGCACGAGAGGTAATGTCGGATTGACTGAGGGGTGCCTAGATTTAGGGTCGTTCTCTGGTTCGGGGTATTCACACCATCAGGCTTGATGTGGTATGCCTCAAGGAGGGAACCATCTTCCTTCTAATCCTCTCCCTCCACGTCATTTCCTATGAGATCTTTAGATTTGAAGTTTACCATGTTCAATAAGACATACTGAATTAGGGGTGGTGTACCCAATGTCGAATGGTAGGAAGGCTTTCTGTGTCCTTTATTGGACTTTATCCTTCCATTATGCGGTATTATTTGGGTTTCTTGACAAGATTGACACAAAGGGAGCCTTGGTCTAACCTCATAATGTGCCTTTGTCTTGGAGGGTGTGAACCATGAGAAGGGGTAGAACGGGTGACTCCTCGGTACATTGTTCTTCCTAGACGGTGGAAGAAAGATATCTGTTGTGTGGGGATTTGAGGTAAAAATGAACACATCCCTAGGGGCTGAGGTTATTCCTTTTCTCTTGTTGATGCGTCATGGCCTAGATTTGTTGGTCATACAGGGGCATTTTTATTTAAAAATGCCCCCAACCTTGTGGGTTGGGGTTTTTTCCATATTTTGGTGGAAGTCGCCACTATGGCCACCTTTTCAATTTCACGTACTTCCATGCGTGTGTAATGAAAGTATGGAATTGGGCCTGTGTGGAGTCTATGGTATTTTGAAGACATGAGAACTGCTTGCTGGTTGGCTTTCCTTAAGAAAGAAACCTGCTGGATGTTATTGGTTTCCTGAATTAGAAGTTTTTTATGGACTGATCTCTTTGGTCTAGATGCTTTTGAGACTTAATCCAGGCCAGTTTTTGTTGAGTATCCCTTCTTCCCTGAGTAGGGGTTTTATTTAATTGCTTTCCTTGGGCAATGACATTGCAGGATGTCATTTCCAATGGGGCATGTTGGATGAGATGAGGGATGGAGTGTAGAGCCCCATGTTCTCCCCATCCCTGAATGTGAACTCGAGTCGGGGAGTTTCCAATGAGGTGATGCAACTTGTTTAGTTCATGGAGTCAAGCCAGTTCAAGATTTTTCTTTTACTTTTCTGATTGTGGTTTTTGTGCGGATGTGAGGGCTTCCAGTTTGATTAGATGGAAAAGCACCCCTATCGTGTTGACATGGTCCGCATACCCTTCCTAGGGAAGGAATTTTTCTTTTAGCTAACAAATATTCATCCATATATTGAGGAGAATGTCATACGTGTATTCCCCAGATAACTCTCTTGGTATGTTGAAGTGAGAAGTGGTTGTAGGCCAATACATCACTCGTATATTATCCTTATCTAGTTGTCTTATCACAAGAAATATACCATGTTGTTGTTCTTCTGAAGGTTCCTATACTTTATATTCCCATCTCAACTACTTCTTAATAATTTCATTCCAATCAACCATGCTGTTGAGAGCCTTAGTGATTTGAAAATTCCGCGGGGGTGGCTCGGAAGATGAGTGTGGCCCCAAGCCATCCTCTGGTTGAGAAATAATATCACTCATTATAGAAAGAGTACTTGATGTGTCTGACTCCTTTCTGAGTGCCTCAGCATAGGAGGGATTTATTTCATTTGTTCCGGTAAAGGGAGGACCTTCCTACCAGTATGAACTTTGGTTGTAGGGAGGACCTTTGTAATTGGTGTTGCAGTGGTGAGGGATACTATTGCAACTTGATGCCCAACAGTAGGAAATTTCCTTATGTCATATACCCTATGGAGGACCTTCATGGTGGGATACACCAAGGGGAGGACCTTCTTGCTTCTTGATGTTATTGAGGGGAGGACTTTCGCAACAGCCGTCATTATGGGGAGGGACTTTGTAATGACCATCATCATGTAAAGGACTACCATCATGACTTGATACCTAGATGTAGGGATAATTTCTGCAGTTCACATCCTAGGGAGGGCCTTCAGGATGTACTTCAATGAGGGGAGTACCTTCTCATTACTTGGTGTTACTATGGGTAGGTCCTTCACAACAACTGTCATTGCAGTGAGGGAATTCTCAATGACTGTCATCATGGTGAGGACTACAATCATGACTTGGTGTCTGACTATAGGGAGAATCATATCTGCAGCATATACCCTGGGGAGGACCATCAAGGTAGATGACATCAAGGGGAGTACCTTCTTGCTGTCTGATCTTCAGGTCGAGGGGAGGGCTACCTCGATGCGTATCAGGAGATGGGCTCTCGTGATCGATCATTTCTGGCCCACGGAGTGAGCCCCTATGGGTACTCTGTGGAGGACCTTCAGATTTGTTGATAGAGACATTGTAGGGAGGACCTTCGCAACTAATACTTCCACTTCCATAATATGGTAATGGACTGACAGGGTCTTGATCCTTTATTGATAAATGTTTGAGGGATTCAAGAACCCCAGCTTCTAGTAGAGCAGGATCATGTATGTGATCTTCGTTTTTTAGTTTACTTTGGTGTATTTCATTTTTGGGTGCTCTCTTTTGGGTAACTGGGGCCATATGTCATTGTTAATGGCCTTAATGTATGGTTCCATGTCTTTTTGGGTCCCGTGATGTCGTTAAGATACGTTGACGGGCATCTTGAGTTCTAGAAGGGATATATGCCTTCCCTTGAGCATCCACTATGTTGGACCAGCATCCCCCAGTTGGAACAGGTATTTATTCCCGATCTGGTTGTCCATATATCGTGGGATATTACCGTCGACCATCCAGGACTGTATCAGGGAGGCATAACTGCTCCAGAGTGACTAACTCATTTTGCGACTGAGTCATTCCGTTCGAGGGAATTGGGTCGGGGTCCTAGTTTCTCACCTTTGCCACCGATGAAATGATATATTGGCATGTTTGGAGGATATATTCTAGAATCAATGTATGATCTTCCATCATTTCCAGGATGTGATAAGATACATCTTTGGTTGGAATGGGTATGAAGGCCCATTCCGATGTCGGAGTAGGATTTTGTGCCTGCTATAGTCCTCCATGAGTTGCCAGTAGATACTAGCAGTTCTCCTATGCTGGGAGAGAAGAATGAGTCTTCCACTAGTTTTCTTCTCAGATTGCCACTATATTTTACTAGCGGTCTTCATATTCACAAGCGAGGATTTTCATCTGCTCACTTGCAGTTGTATTTGTCTCATGGACTTTTTATGCATTCGCAGGAATTTGAATCTTCTCATATTTGGTTGTCACCCTATTTGGATGGTGGGCTTGATATGCATCAGTTTGTATTTATTCCTGCATGTATTTGAGTACTTCCGTATTTGGATGGTAGGATTCAAATATTTAAGTAAGTATTTGTGCCTATGTATAGCTAGTTTCCGCCCTATTTGGTCGATTGGATTGTAATGCGTGCTCAGGTATTTGTGTTTGTGTATAGCTGGTTGTCACCCTTTTGGGTTGACGGGATTTTTTGTGAATCGGCATATATTTTCATTTGCCTACAGTTTTCCTCTCTATCTTCATGGTGGTACCGATGAGCACTAGAAGGAACGTTCATGTACTTCTATTATTCCACACTGTTTCTGTGGTGGGATTGAGTGGATGGGGTAGATTTGTATGTCTGGCTGTTGAATGTCACCGCGTTATAACGGTGAAGTTTCTCCTTAGGAACCAGGGTGAGAGCGTGTTCTTGATTATATATTCTCCTCCATTAGTGGGTTACCTGAGGGGTTCGGGTCTCCTAAACTTTGGCAGGTGCCCTCGGCATAAGGTTCTCCTCGGCGGGAGGAGGTTTGGTCGTCTGATGTCAGCGGTGACACTCTTCGACAGGGGATCATGAGTAGGACCCCTGTACAGTTTAGATGAACTTGTCAATATCAATTTCATCTACCTCCCTAAGATAAGGGAGGTACTTTTTGTCATGTTTTGAGAAAAGGCTCCCGAAATAGTTTGAGATGACCACCGGGGTCGACTTATGCTGGGGTGTTGGCTGCGACTAAGGAGGCGGCAGGAGAACCTTTGTAGACTAGAGGGCTTGTCTCGCAGCCTTCAGTATGGGAAGAGTACCATTTTGGTGGTACTCCTAGATCATCATGTTGGATACCCAGTGTTGAAGACGCTGGGTAGGCAAGAGGTTCATGCTCTTCATTGGGGCCACAGCCGCCTGTGGGATCGCTGATGCGCACGTCTGCATTGGTTATCAGGATGTCATTTGGATCGAAGGTTTCTCTGCGGGAACCTATGACATACATATATGACATACAGACCACAAAACCTCATCAAAGAAGCATTCTTTTAAACATATGCATATCTAGTGATTCATCTTGTCCTCCTTCCCTTTTTCTTCTTTCGTGGGGATAAGGGGCCTCAGTGGGGTAAGACTGCCACCTTGGTTAAGGATTCATGTTGGGTTCACCATTTTTTTCCTCCTCCAAGGTGGTGCATTTTACGTGTACTGGGGAGAACAAAAATGGGACGATGTGAAATTTCCCTTTTTCTTTTATCATTGGGGTAGAATCGACACCTTGGTTAAGGATTCACATTGGTTTCACCATTTTTATTCCGCCTATGAGGAGGTTCATTTTGAGTTGATGGTGAAATGGTCCAACGAGAATCATCACCTGACCCTTTTTCCAAGATGGGTTCATATCAAATTCACCATTTCTTTTGTTTTTCCCCACTCTACATCATTATCCTTTAAAGAATTTTGGATTATCCCCATGGGGACTAGTTGATTCACCCCTTTCACATTACGAAAGAGCTTCCATAGTTAGGTGATCCCAGTAGGAAATTTCATGGAGTCAAGTACTTGTGAAATCAGTCCTCCTTAGATATAACTTCCTTGTATGGTCTCCAAAGGGTTTATTTGTGGATCTACGAATGCCAAACGACCTTGGTATCCCTGATTCAGGGACATTATTTCCAAAGGCAGGTGCTTGTTGATTGATGATTCATCCAACGACACTTGAGGACTCCATTGGTTGAGAGGATGGGAAGTTAGGCTCACCTCACCCTTATGGGGGGGGATTATTTCCTGTTCTAGGACTCTCTTATAGATCTAAGTTGTGTTCATATGTTCGTGAATCCATGGTTCATTCCCAAATAGTGTTTCCACAGGCTACCCTTGGTTTGAAGGATCTTCTTAGGCATGCATACAGATTTTATGCTATAGAGGTGATGCTAAATTGAGCCATATAATAAGGCACTCCAAAGTTTATCATGATTCAGGGGGACGGAAGGTGATTTGATGTTGGGATTAGACCCATAATATGGATTTCCTATGCATCCTCGGGAGATGAATCAGAACCCACGTAGTTCGAAATGGTTGGGGCTTATACATGGAAGACGGCCATTTGTGGGGGCATGGTTGGGTGTACCCTTTTGGATGGGAACCCTTTTGAGCTTGGGCCTTCATGAAGACATCCTACATATCCTATTTTGATCATGAATAAGAGTTCTCAAAGTTTATAATGTGTAGATGTTGTAATCTTCACAAACCATTAAGCCCATGTGATTCATTCTAGATGTGAGAAACAATAGGACGTGAAAGATTCAACAAAGCACATGATTCCTCTCCTATCAGTGGGAGAGGGAGAGCCCGTAGCAGAAGAGGTCGGGGTGACCGTGGGTGAGGGCGCGGAGTGATGAACCTTTCCATGTGAAATGGAATTAAAGGTCATGCAGCTCGGCCTCTAAATATTGGGGACTTACCTTAGTGGGAGGGTCCCGAAACACATTTTGGGAAGGTGAATAGTGTCATCCTCACCAAAGGGGGGAGAGGACATAACCCCTTCAACTGATCACTATTCCTCATGGAATGTAAAATAAAGTGATCACCCTTAATCCCTAGAATGGTAGGTTCACGTCGGCATCTCAAGGTTGGACTTCAGGTTACCATGGGAATGTAGACCCACAGAAATTCCCAAAGCCTGAACCATTGTGGGGAGAGCCTTCATGACTCCGCTTACTATGGGTATGTAGACTCAAAGAGGTATGCTGATGCATTCAATGGTCTAATCATAAGGGTCTGGTTGCATTGGAGGAGGATTTGGCCTGATGTTAGTGGACTGGTTAGTAGAGGGATTATGGAGGACTGGACGGTAATGGAGGGTTGAGTTTGGGATTGGAGGAAATAATACCTGAAAACACCCCATTCCGCATACTGGTTTCTTATGTAGGATGGGGGAGGCACTGTATACTATAGTGGTATGTGGGAAGAGGGGTCATCTGCGTACCAATGAGTTACATGGGCATGGTTATAGATCACCACGTACCATAGTGGTATGTGGCCCATCACGTCGATTTGGGTTCCATCCGTGTACTGATGCAGTACGCGGCGCTGGGTTCAGTCCGCATAGCAGTACACTACATGGAGCACCATATTGAAGGAGGGTCAGGGGGTTATTGTTCATGGGGAATTAATCTGCGATAATCATGTAGTTTGTGGTTCACCAATTAGGTTTTCGATTTTATTATTATTAGTCAATTCCCCCATTTTATAATATGCGTCCAACTGTACCTGCAAAGAGAGTAGTTCTCAATTCGTGCTTCACAAATGAATCAATACTGAAGCCAGAATCTTCTTTAAAATCTTTATTCTAATATCTGATTCCCCTTTAGGATTTCTTCATTATTCCTCTTATCATTCCTACAATGATCCTTTTATATATCATTGGGGAAATCATATCTATGGGCATGCATCACCAATTGCGGAGGCCCATGAGGAGATATCCTAACCTGTGGAAAACTTGTTCAATCTGGAGTTTGCAGAAGCATCAATTCACAATAATGGATTTCTTTGTCCACAAACTAATAAGTTCACGGGATGATAAGAGGACGGGATTTACGCACACAAGTCCTTTGGCGACGCGGTTCGCGGTACACCTTTTTCATTGGCTATCGCTCCACGGGCCAGTGTCTCATGGATCATTCTGTGTACCTGGTGGGTCGCGATCCCACTGGTCTGTATACCTTTCCCAGTGATGGTATGCAGGCCACTTAAAATGCTTTGAAAACTTTAATTCCTTCAAGTTTCTTCAGAAATTTTCAACTTGATTTGAGTCCATTCACTTTGCAAGACTTGTAGGTTTACTTTCTTCCTTATTCAAAGCGATTTTGGGGGTATTTTATTCCCTTGGAGTAATTTTCATGACCTTGCATAGCACTTTTTAGGTTTTTTAGGGGTTTCAAGTGTTCTTAGGTTTTTTCAAAGTTCAGAGGAGTTTTTACATTTTTAAGGATTTATTACATTTTAAAGGGTTTTTTAGGGTTTTTTAGGATTTTTATGGTTTTTTATGGTTTTTAGAGATTTTTAGGCAGTTTTGGGGTTTTTGGGTTTTTTTTTGGGTTTTGGGGTTTTTTGAGTTGTTTAGCGTTTTTTAGGTTTTTTATATTTTTTAACATTTTTAGGGGCTTAAATGGTTTTTAGAGTTTTCAATATTTTTTTAAGTTTCTATGTGTATTTTTAAAGTTTTTTAGGGATTTTTATGGTTTATAAGTTTTTTTAAGGTTTTTTAGGGTTTTAGCATTTTTATAGTTTTTTGGGGTTTAAAGTTTTTTAGGTTTCTAAGGTTTTCATAGGTTTTTTTAGGGTTTTTATGGTTTTTTATGTTTTTAGGCATATTTAGGAAATTTATATGATTTTTAATGTATTTTGGGGTTGTTATGGATTTTGAGAGTTTTTAGGGTTTTTATGTTTTTTGGCTTTTTAAGTTTTTTTAGGGTTTTTAAGGTTTTTTATAGTTTTTTGACATTTTAAGGTTTTCTAGGGGTTTTTAGAGTTTTTAGTGTTTTCTAGTTTTTTATGGGTTTTTAAGGTCTTTTAAGGTCTTTAGGGGTTATTATTGATTTTAAGGTTTTAGGGTTTTTAGGGTCACTAATACAAAAATGGGCTTTATTAGTACTCAAATGGGATTTAACAGCGCTACAAAAGTGTTGTAAAGCTCAGCACTGATAACGGGGGGTCCCCTTTATCAGCTCTAAAAAATCACTGATGTAGGTAGCCTTTATCAGTGCTAAAAAAGTGGTGATAAAGGGAGCCTTTATCAGCGCTAAAAACACGCTGATAAAGGGAGCCTTTATTAGCACTAAAAAGGTGTCGATAAAGGGCTTCTTTATCAACGCTAAAAAAGAGCTGATAAAGGGATCATTTATCAGTGCTAAAAAAGTGTTGATAAATTCCTTGCCTATTGTAACATAAAATTCTACAACAGCACACCCAAACAAAACCTACAAAAAATCATCATATCAACAAGTATACCCATACAAAATAAACACATAATTTATAAGATAATTATAGCAAGAATACACATACAAAAAGTATACTCATACAACAAGTATACACATACACCATTACCACATAATTCATAAGTTAATTAAATACATAAAGAATTCAATTTAGAATTCAGGGGTTTGGGGGTTGTTCGGGGGTTTGAGGTGGCTGTCCAAGGGGGGTAGGGGGTGTCCAGGGGGTGGGTGTGTCCGGGGGGGATGGGGGTGTCCAGGGGGTGGTGTGGTGTCTAGGTGGTTTGGGGGTTTTCCAAGGGGTGGGGTGTCCAAGGGGGTGGGGTTGTCCAAGGGGCGGGGTGGTGTCCAAGGGGTGGGGGTGGTCCAGGATGTTGGGGGTTGTCCAAGGGGGGTGGGGTAGTGTCCAGGGGATGGGGGTGTCCAGGGGGTGGGGGTTTCCAGGTGGTGGGTGGTGTCAAGGAGGGGTGGGGGATGTCTAGGGGTGGGGGCCGTCCAGGGGGTTAGGGGGTGTTCAGGGGGTGGGGGCTAGGTTTCTAGGGGATTGGGGGGCTTTCTAAGGGGTGGGGGTGTCTAGGGGGCAGGGGTGTTCAGGGGGTCGGGGTGTCCAGGGGGTGGAGTGGTGTCCAGGGGGTGGGGTGGTGTCTAGGGGGTGGGTGGTGTCCAGGGGGTGGGATGGTGTCCAGGGGATGGGGGCAGTCCAGAAGGTTGGGGCTGTACAAGGGGGGTGGGGTGGTGTTCAGGGGGTGGGGGTGGTTATCCATGGTGGTGGGGGTGTCCAGGGGGTGGGGGTGTCCAGGTGGTGGGGTCGTGTCTAGGAGGGGTGGGGTCCGTCTAGGGGGTGGGGGGCTATCTAGGGGGTTGGAGGTGTCTAGGGGGGTGGGTGGTGTCCAAGGGTTGGGGGGACTTTCCAGGGGGTGGGTGTCCAGGGGTGGGGGTGTCCAGGGGGTGGGGTGGTGTCTAGGGGGTGGGGGTGGCTGTCCATGGTGGTGGGGGTGTCCAGGGGTGGGGGTGTCCAGGTGGTGGGGTGGTGTCTAGGAGGGGTGGGGGCCGTCCAGGGGGTGGGGGCCATCCAGGGGTTGGGGTGTCCAAGGGGGTTGTCCAGTGTGGTGGGGGGATGTCTATTGGGGTGTATAGGGGGTGGGGTGGTGTCTTGGGGGGTGTGGTGGTGTCTAGGAGGTGGGTTGGTGTCCAGGGGTGGGGGCTTTAATGGTTTTAATGGACTGAATTTCATGGATTTTAAGATCATTTGTATTTTTAAAATGGTTTTTGAATAGTTTTTATTTCAATAGTATGTGTTTCTTTAGGAAAAAATGAATCATTTTGGTGTGTGTGGTATTAAGGGGGATTTTCGTACGTCGGTTGTTGTTTTCACTTAAAATTTTGTCCATTTTAAATAAAAGAGCGAAACTTTGAGTGATACTGGACACACTGTGCCTCAGATTGAGGCGGGGTTGACTCGTACATGTTAAAAATGACCCATGGATTGTTATCCTAAAGTATCAACATAATCTGAATTCGTTTAGTCGATTTTCCGTACGTTAGTTGTTGTTTTCACTTAAGATTCTATCCATTTCAAATAAAAGAGAGACACTTTGAGTGATATCGGCTACACCGTACCTTGGATTGAGTTAGGGTTGACTCTTACATGTCACAGATGACCCATGTATCATTCTTATAAAGTATAAACATAATCCGAATGTGTTTGGTCAGTTTTTCATATGTCAGTTGTTGTTTTCACTTAAAATTCTGTCCATTTTAAACAAAAGAGAGAAAGTTTGAGTGATATCGTCCACATCGTGCCTAGGATTTAGGAAGGGTTGACTCATACACATTACAAATGACCCATGGATCTTTCTCCTAAAGTATCAACACGATACTAATGTGTTTGGTTGGTTTTATGTACATCAGTTGTTGTTTTCACTTCAAATTATGTCCATTTTAAACAAAAGAGAGACACGTTGAGTGATACCGGCCACGCCGTGCCTTTTATTGAGTCAGGGTTGACTAATACACATCAAAAATGACCCATGTATTGTTCTCCTAAATTATAAACACAATCTGAATACATTTGGTCTATTTTTCGTATGTCAGTTGTTGTTTTCACTTAAAATTTATGTTCATTTTAAACAAAATAGAGACACTTTGAGTGTTCTCGGATACACCATGCCTCATATTGAGGTTGGGTTGACTATTAAAAATCACACATAATCCATGAATCTTTCTTCTAAAGTATCAACATAATTATAATGCGTTTGGTCAGTTTTTCGTTCGTCAGTTGTTGTTTTCACTTAAAATTCTGTCCATTTTAAACAAAAGAGAGACACTTTGAGTGATACCGGCCACAACGTTCCTCTTATTGAGGTTTCTTGGACTCTTAAACATCATACATGACCCATTTATTGTTCTCCTAAAGTATCAACACAATATTAATGCTTTTGGTCTATTTTCCGTACGTCAGTTGTTGTTTTCACTTAAAATTTTGTCCATTTTAAACAAAAGAGAGAAACTTTGAGTGATACAGCCACACCATGCCTCGGATTTAAGTATAGTTGACTCTTACATGTCACACATGACCCATGTATCATTATCCTAAAGTATCACCACAATCCTAATGTGTTTGGTCTATTTTCCGTATGTCAGTTGTTGTTTTCACTTAAAATTCTGTCCATTTTAAACAAAAGGGGGACACTTTGAGTGATACCAACCACACCGTGCCTCAGATTGAGGTGAGGTTGACACGTAAACATCCCATATGACCTATGTATCATTATCCTAATGTATCAACCCAATCCAAATGCGTTTGGTTGGTTTTCCATATGTTAGTTGTTGTTTTCGCTTAAAATTTTGTCCATTTTAAACAAAAGAGAGACACTTTGAGTGATACCGGCCACACCGTGTCTCGGATTGAGGTGGGGTTGACTCATAAACATCAAAAATTACCCATGGATCGATATCATAAAGTATAAACACAATATAAATGTGTTTGGTTAGTTTTTTGTACGTCAGTTTTTGTTTTCACTTAAAATTATGTCCATTTTAAACAAAAGAGATACACTTTGAGTGATACCGGTCACACCATGCCTCATATTGAGGTGAGGTTGACTAGTACATGTCACAAATGACCCATGGATCATTCTTATAAAGTATAAACACAATCTGAATGCTTTTGGTTAGATATGAAGGTATTTTGGAGATTTTACAATTTTTTCTTATTCAAAACCCAAAGAAAAGTAGTTCATCATTATTGCATGTTACTAGTGCATTTCATCTGTTAAAATAGAAAAATGACTCATTGGAGAAGGTATGTTTTATTTAATAACAATTAAAATTTTCCTACGAACATTTACATACCAAAATGTTTCATCTTTTGATCTCTTTAACCCCTCTCAAAAATGGCCCCCAATTGTACACATCCCCAAGTCAGATCTTCATGATATTTGTGTACAATTTTACATTAGGTATACGACACACTTTTTTCTGAAAAAATCTATATCATCTTGTGAATTTGAGGCATTTCAAAAGTTATAGTAGTACTGCGAAATATATAAATAAAGAATTAGTAAATAATTAAAATGAAATAGTTTTTGTTTTTTAAAATACCTCTTTAGGGATGATAGTTTTTTATGGAAAACAATCTCTCTCATAAATTTACAAACATAATAACCACAATCATTATATTTTGTTTGTTTTTTACACTGAAAAAACTTTTATCATTAGGAGAATAAGTAACTTGTTTTGATATGTGTTTGGATGGTAAAATTGTATTATATATACCCTGATACTGGTCCAGACGTAGTATTTTCTCACCTCCTTATGCTTAACCCCTGTCCTCATTCCTTTTTTTAGAAGATATTGATACATGGACCTATCATAATAGAATCCTCATTAAAAGAAAATATAAATTATATAACTTTATGTTTAGACCTAAAACGTAAGATGTAGTGTCTTACAGATTCAAAAACTCTATCATGTGTGGTCGGTTTGTTGGATATCCTTGCATTTAATCCAGAAAATAAATTTTTGGAGTATCTAAGTTCACTGCAATTAGCATCCAATGTTCCCTAAAAACCCAAAAAGGAATAAGTAATAAAATAATTGAAAATATAATTTATATTCTTTAATCATAAAGTTTTACCCATGCATGGTTGGTATTAGGAAGAGCCAGTCTTCTGTAATCTTACTTTAAAATGTTTTCATCATGCCTTTCACTATTTCATACTTTTTTATGGCTCTAATTTCATTATTTGTGTTGATGTGGTATAAGGACTAATGAGTCATTATTTTGGCTCATGGGAAAATCCCTTCAACTATTTTTCATATATACTCCTGCCAATAATATAAAATGCATTTCTTTGTAATTATCACATTATATCATCTTTTATAAAATCAATTCATGAAAACATACCTCATATATAAATTTAAAACTGTGATTCCTATCCAACCATATTCAAGTATCTCATTTAAATTTTCAGCAGTAAAAAAATCTTGAATTTCCTCTCCATATATATTCTTTTCAAAAACAACTATATAACTACTACCATTTTTTAGCTTTGTATCCACATGAGTCTTCAATGCTAGTAAATGTGGATAGATAACAGGTGGTGTTATTCTGCTTTCAGTATCTCTTTGGGCTTTTTTTTGGTCGATTATTTAGTTGCTTTTGAGCCCAAGTTTCTTGTCACACCTTTCCTTTCTCCATATATAATAACATTCATTGTTTCAGATCTTTTTTTCATTAATTGTTAAAGTTTTAGCTTGAAAAAAAATAGAATTAAATACCTATTTGTCCACATGTACTCTTACAAGTTGTGACGGCCATGAAATGAATGTCCCAATAGCATTTTTGACCATATTAATATCATCGTCATCAAGTAGAATAGGTATCTCTGCATTTGGATCATGAGCTATAGTAATAGTGACTTTCAGATGATCTTTTGGAAGTGGTCTATTATGCAGCTTGTCCTCTGGGATATTGAACACTGTAGCCCTTGCTACAAGGTGATAGGTGGGTGTTGATAGATATAAATCATAGTCATTATCACCCCATATAATATCAGTACATAAAAAGTATCAGTGTTTGTATGATTCACATTTCATGGTAACAGTTATTAGAATATTGATTACCACGGCTAAAACAGCTCTTTGAGGGGAATGGATCGCCTCAAAGATGGTGGGGGGTGGGGTGGGATCTTCATGCACTGGTTGTTCCTGAGTTGTGTCTTCTCCTTGCTTCCCACCCATAAAAGTTTCTTGAAAATCTACCTTCCATTGAAATCGTTCTTCAAGAGTTGCTAGTCTTTCACTCATTCGTTTCATTTCTTCATCTCTATCATCCGTTTGTTTGTTTTTTTATCAAAATATACTCGGGGTGTCACCCCAAACCCCGTACCTCTAACACGACCATATTGTTCTGCCTGTTCAAAGCCGTCGATAATAGGTATACATCTGCTACAGGAGTATCTGATTCCTGTGAATGTTGGATATATGAAAATAAGTAATTATTATTATGTAATATAAATTTAAATCAAAACTTTTTATTGTGTCATACTTACACATATTTCCTACACTTTTCATGTGTTTTCATCTACTAGCTTCCCTTCCTTATTCACATGTGCCTCCTTCCATAGCACATGATGTGGGATGGAAGTGTATTTGGATTTAGACTCATCAATCTACATATAAATATAAAAAGATAATTATGATGTTGTTTCTTGTCACCTAACAATATTACTATAAATTTAAAATATGTATCATTTTCTTTTCTAGTGAAGTATACCCCATCCTTGCTTTATGATAAGGGTATGTTGGTTTTGATGCATGTTCTGTATTTTTAGTACTAAGTTATTGTTTCATAAATGAAATAATGACAATCAAAGTGATGAATACACGTATCCTCAAACAACGTATTATCATCCACAATGTACTGAAACTTCTCATCACCACGGTGGCCAATAAATGCATCCCATGATTCTTTGGATATCAGGTGAGAGTAGACAAGGGGTGAGTGTGGGTTTATTTTACCTTTGGAATCTTTTTGGTGACATTTTGTTAAAATAGTGTGAAAACCTAGATTAATCCTTCTTACAAGCTTTGGTACATAATTATTATGTGAATCATCTACTATAAATGTACTCTGCAAGAGATTGAGAAGAGTAAGTCATTGTTTCATTATTTTATTTCCAAGTAAATTAAAGAAATAATATTATAATGTTACCGTAATTTCTTCCTAGATTACAACCTTTAGTCTGGACACAATATGGTTCCATGAATCTTTGTCAATCGGCACACGTTTTCGAGTGAAAATTCCAATGTAACTACTAAACATATCCTTATTGGGATTCACATGTTAGCCTCATACATTCCATCCGATATCAAATTTGTTGCCTTTGCTTTTCACCTTAAGAACTTTGGCTAACACCTTCAAACTATGGCGCACCTATGTTTTTTGGGACATTGGTCCTTCATCCCAAACCATTTCATTGATATCAACATCATCTATATGTTCATCTGAAATGGTAGCAATTACATGTGCTGATGGTTGTTGGACCTCAACACTAGGAGCAGCAATAGGTTCAGAAACTTGTTGTTGCACTGCACTGTAAGCAGTAGCAGCTTGAGAGACTTGTTCAGCCTCGAGGTAAGGAGCACTAGAATGTGAAGAAGTCATTATTTGCAAAAGTGGTTGAACAGTTAATTTAGATTACATAAATTCAGTAATTATAATATAATAACATTAGATAACAAGATCTATATTACAAAAAAATATAACCTGTTTATTGAACTCTCTTTCTTTTTTTCAAAGGCTGAAGAGATTTGACACCTCTATCAATTATCCATATCCCTTCATTGTGGTATCCTCAAACATAAAAAATGTCATCTACATTGGGATGACTGCGAAATGATTGTGACATACCACTAAAAGGATCTTCCTCATTTGAATTTTCTTCAGACCCTTCAATAGTTTTGGATGATAACGGAATAATAGACAAATTTCAGTTTTTGTGATATGGAACATAAAATACTTGTACCACTTGTGATGCCATTATAAACTATTCGTTTTTGTACCCTTATTTACTAAAATAAACTTTCATAAATCCCAATTCATATATTTTAACACCACTGCTGTTATTAACCCATTTGCAATGAAAAATCAGCAATTGGAATGTCGTATAATCCAACACCCATTTTTTTTTGATAATGCCAAAGTATGATATATTCTCATAAATTATTTTCTATCCTTACTACTATAAACATGAATTGCTTCATCCACAAGTGTAACTCCACTATTTTTCATGGTACTATCTTTATCATGTTCATCTGTATAGAATGTATAACCATTAATTACATAATCATTGTAAGATAATACATACACACTTGGTCCAGAAGCTATCCATCAAAGTCATTCTGAAATTGAATTTGGATTTTTAGCTAACTCCTTAAAAATATGGTCCCAAAACCATCCTATAAACTGGTGATTATGTGTATTTGATATCCATTTTTCATCCCTTGATGGATTCAACTGCCTAAGAATTTCTTTGTGGGTTTCAATATATGGAGCAACCTCCCAACTATTAGGCAAAACATTGTCTTGGGCCTGCTCCCGATCTGTAATATTGATTGTCACAACATCTCTTCCAGAAATTTCCTCACCCTCAATGCATCCAGTGTGACGAGATTTCAGGAGACCAATTATTTCCACATTAGATAAGTATTCAGTACAAAATTCAATGGATTCCTCAACAATATATCGCTCCACAATACAACCCTCTAGCTGACTTTGATTTTTTACATACCCTTTCAAAATCAACATAGACCGTTCAATGGGGTACATCCATCTATAATGCACAACACCACAAATTCGAATCTCTCTCACCATCTAAACCATCATATCAAAGAATGATGGTGGGAAAAACATTTCTAATTCACATAATATGATGATAATTTCTCTTTCCATAGCTAGAAATTTCACTGGGTCTAAAACTTTTTTGCATATAGATTTGAAAAATAAATAAAGTTTGGTTAACATATGATGAACATTATTGGGAAAAATGAAACATAAATCTATTAGAATTAAATCTTTCATCAAAACATGGCAGTCATGTGATTTCAAATCTTTTAACTTCAAATCATTCATTGAAACAATTTTCTTGATATTTGATGAATACCCCTTTGGAACCTTTAACTCATTGAAGAAGTTCAAAAATTGATATCTCTCCTCCCTGGAAAGAGTGTAAGTAGTTGGAGGAAGAAACATTTGATTTTCACCCTTCACGGGAGCCAACACTTCTCGTATTCCCATGTCAACCATGTCCAACCTTGCCTTAATTCCATTATTTGTTTTGCCAGGGGAATTTAGCAACATTCTCATAACACTATCACATACATTTTTTCTACATGCATTACATCAAGAAAATGTCTGATGTACATACAATTCTAGTATGGTAATTCAAAAAAAACTGATCTATTTTTCCAACTGATTTTTGTAATGTTTTTCGAAAATGGTTTACCAAAAATAGTGTTCACATCTTTTAATTTCTCAAATAGTTGATCACCTATTAGTGCAGACGGTGTTGTGCATTATTCTCAACTTCCATTGAATTATGTCATCCAAGATAGGTACTTATGCCGATGAGGTAGAAATTTACAATGTCATGGAAACACGGATTTGGATGAATGCTTCAACCAAATTGATTCTGTTTCTTATTCACACATGGGACACCATTCAGTTCCTTTAATTCTATAGCCTGAAAAATTTCCATAAGCAGGTAAATCATTTATCATCCCATACAACATCGCTCTCAACATGAAGTATTCACTTTTATAAGAATCATAAAACATAACACATGAATCCCACAAAAACATCAAATCATCGATCAACAGAGGAAAATAAACATCAATATCATTACCTGGTTGTTTTGGTCCTGATATAAGCATAGATTACACGATGAATCTCTGTTTCATGCATAACCAGGGTGGAAATTTATAATTTACCAACATAGCAGGCCATATACTATGAGTACTGGTTTGAAAACGAAAAGGATTCACTCCATCTGTAGATAACGCAAGATGAAGGTTTCTCGGATCATTTCCAAATTCAGGATACTCATGATCAATTCTCTTCCATTGAGAAGAGTCAGCTAGGTGATGTAATTCCCATCTTTATTTATTTTCTCTGCATGCCACGACAATTGTCTTGTAGTTTCTTCACTTCCATATGGATGCCTAAACCTTGGAGTGATTGGAAAGTACCATACAACTTTCGTAGGACTGGATTCATCTTTCTTGTATTAGAAAGCACCACATTTTTAGCATTCTATAAGTGATTTTTTCTCCTTGTGAAACAATATATAGTATTTTGGGTAGGCATGTATTCTTTCAGAAATCATACCCATCGAGCATAACATTCATTTAGCTTCATATGTCCGGCTTGAAAGCTCATTATCTTCCGGGAGCATGTCATTCAAGAGAGCAAGTAGTTCTGTAAAACTGACATCACTCCATCTATTTCCTACTTTAAATTTACACAACTTTAGTACAACTGACAATGTTGTATATTTATTGCAACCAGCATACAATGGCATCTTTTCACAACTCTTTAACTTCTCAAACAATTTTGGGAAATCACATAGTTCATCTTCAACTGTCCTTGTCATTTCCTCAATACGATCTTCATCATTATTGACATCTATAATCACATCCTCCATACGGTCTTCTTCATTATCCATATTTTTAATCATTGATGATCCATAAAACTCAGTTTTATCCCAGTCAGTAGCTATATTCACTTTTTCTCCGTGTTTATTCCAACATTTATAAATCTGATCTATTCCGTGACATATCAAATTTTCTTCCAACTCCTCTAGAGTAATTATTCTAGAATAAAAACAATTTAAAGACGGAAAAAGGATTTGAGAAGGATACTTTACGTGATACTTTGCAAACTTGATGAACTCTTTCACTCTGTTATCATACTCTATTGTCAAACGATTAGCATCCATCGAATCTTTATTCATCTCCATCCTATTTGAATCTCAAATATTAGTATTTATGATTCAAATAAACAAAACAAGACTTCCAAATACAGTAGAAGAGAACCACTTCCTTATAAAAATAGATATTAATAGAGCCTAACCATTTCCAATAAAGATTTGGAAGTCAACAAATCCAAGATAGGCACCCCATAAAAATCAACACACTTTCCATCCCCCTTACCAATAGTTTTAGCTCCCACCACCCTTGTAGCAAAACATTAAACATCCTTTTAACCACCCCTAACAGCCACCTCATTCATAATAAAATAATCACATTAAACAACCCAAAAATGGTGACCAAACTCAAATAAAATGAAAAAAATGATACAATTTTGATGAGAAAACTAATATAGTAGATACATTTCCAAACACAAAGGGGTTCGCAGGGGGGAAAAATAACCTAGGTTTATCCAAAATTATTGTGGAATATCATAGGTTTTGTAACCCAAATTAACATAAGAAATTGAAAATTAAGGTTAGTGAACATAAATTCTATCATGAAAATCTAAAGGATATGCAATAAATCTCCCTCACCTTTCCCAAACTCGTACTTAGAACCGCACTTGAACCCTCTATAAGATCATATTGCATGGAACACACCCTTTTCATTTTGCACTAGTTTACTAAAAACAGGGATTTCTCTGACACCTTAGCACATAAAAAGGGCCTCAAACACACAATTAAAAGGACCCCATCTACATCGCCTATATAGTATCCACTTTGGGATTCCCTGACTTGCCCACATGTTTTTGGATCGCCTCTCAAGAACACATCTCAGTGGAGGAATCGTTCATCTTCCTTGAAATTCCAAATTCATACCAAACATCACTAACATGGGCTCTAACAACTCCTACCATATACCTAGAAAATAATTGAAAAAATTAGGAAAAATATTTTCTTGTACCTATTTCTAATAGTACTACAAGAAAATTATAACGAACATAGATAATACCTCCAAACACTCCTGGAGCCTCCTGGTAAAAAGTCTCTAGTGACTAAAACTATCCAAGATTCTAACCATTAACTTCCCAATATAGGAGTGGTATACTTAGGGGTAGTATTAGTAGAATCAAACCAAAGTTCCAACCACCTCATGTTGCTCCCCGATCTCCTCCATCAATTTAGTGCTGTACAGACCTCCTTTCTCCAGTTCCTTCCTCTGCCTAGGCTATTCGTCGACTGCCTCTCTGATTGTAGCATAAATGTTAAGAAAATGAAATGTGATATGTCTATACCCATCAAAATCATATTAAATTATTTGGAGTAATGGGATATCCCTGAGGTACCTATGAATGACAATGCCTCCTAAGATGAGACTTGCATCAGACACCTACTATGGGTGGGTGCGGTTAACCATACATCCCAGAAGATCACTACCTTAAAAGATTATGATATGAACTCAAACCATAGGCATAATCATAGAACACTAATATAGACATCCAAAGATTAGTATTACATGTTGAATTCCCCCAAACCACTAGAGGTCGGTCTATGAATTGAACAACATAAATTAATGGATTTAATAAAAAGAGTTGAAATACAATCCAACCAAAAATGGAAAATAATGTATGACCTACATAAGAGGGGACAAATATTAAATCACCATTGGTATAAACCTCAGTCTATGTATCCCAAACTAATCTCTACTTATCCTACTCCACCAAGGACTCAGTGAAATTTTCCATCGTCTGCATAAGACATGACAAGTATGGGAAGATCCCTTGTAGGGATGAGTATTACAATACCCAATAGGACACCACAAAAACACCATAAATAAATCATCGAGAGTATTCATGTCAATAAACACAGGTATTCCAAACAAGATATAATACATAATGATAACCATGGATATCCCAAATATACTCATAAAAGAATTTGAGTCAAAAAATGTCTCAACCAATTCTAGTTGTAGATCCACTCAGGGTTTCAAGGTAACACTTCTCTGAGAGGAAATGCTACCCAAGATATAATTCCAATGACGACACTCATCCTAGAGGTCACACTCATCTGATCTAGACAAGAAGAATCACATAGAAAACTGAGAGTGTTCACTCAAGATATACACTCCATCAGACTAATACCCCATCAGAAATATCATCTCATGATATAAATATAGGGGTAAATGCCCAAGGCTTGATGGGGGGATACTAGAGTCTACTACAGTAATCCTCTAAGATAGGGTATAGACACTTGTGTAAGGGTTGGTCATGCCAATTCAACAAACCCAAAATAGGGAAAACACATTGGAAATAAGGTTTGCTTCAGGCCTCTCGGAGGGATACAAGATCCAGGCCACTAAGTGACTTGTGGTCCATTTCTCGGGATCATATTCCATACTAACCCCCATAAAAGTGAACTGAGACCACTAACTATAGAATAAGTATATTGAAAACTGAGAGGGTTCATCTGAGATACACACTCAATCGGACTAATACACCATATGAAAGATCATATCTCTATACAAAGAGGGGGGGTTAATTTATAAGGATTGCTGGGGGGAAATAGACCCTACTTGAAACATCCGCCAATATAGGGGATCAATTCCCATGTAAGTGTTGGTGATTCCAATTCTACAAACCCAATATAGGGACAACATGAATTAAATGAGGATCGCTCCGGGTCCCTTGAATTGATACAGGTTCCAAGTCGCTGAGGGGTATGACTTCCAGTGAATGGGACCTAATTCCATAATAACCCTCATATAAGTGGAATAAGAAAACTCAATAAAGAATAATGGAACTCACCAACACTACCCTGATCATTAAGAAGATATAGAAGAGCCAGCATCCTTGGACGAGGTCATAAAGCTGCATCAAGCCCTCATAGTAATGGACCAAGGGAACACAGTCCACCAATACTAGTCCATGGAAGCTCAAAAATCTCACAAAAAACTAAAATAAAAGGAAATATATCTCAAAAATATCCTCAAAGGAGGACATGATGTGTCCCTAGGGGTATACGATGTGTCTAAAGAAGACTAGAACTGCCCGTGTCTCATTTTCACATGGAGTGATCTGTGATTCCAACTATGGAATGTGCAATGAACATTATCTAATTATTCAATGAATCATTGGCCAAATGAGAATTAAAATGATGAAAACATGTAGATAAGGGAGATAAATTACCAAAAATAAACCTAAAAGGAGAAGTGGGAGACTTACCTAGAGTAGATCGTGCTCGCGATGGAGGGAGAGAAAAAGTGTCGAGCGGTCAAGGATCCTTATGCGCTATGTCGGGAGGGGAAGGCATGACCTCCAGAGGGGGAGGTTCATGGTAGGAGCCACCAACCATTGAGAAATGAAGGATTAGGGTTCCCGGGGAGTAGGGTCTAGCGGGAAGTAGGAGAAGTAGGGTTCTCGGGGAGGAGGATCCGTGGAAGGGGTTCGAGGGGGAGGATAAGGATTAGGGTTAGCAGCGGAGTAGGGCAAGTGGCAGAGGTCCGAAAAAGAGAAGATAGGGGGAGGGGAGTTATCGTAGGGGTACAGTACATTGAGATCTTGAGGGCACAATAAACAGAGGATACTATGCACCCAATTTTATAAAATGGGACTATGGGTTTATCAGCACTAGAAAATCGCAGATAAAGGGGCCCTTTATCAGTGATAAAATTTTAGAGCTGATAATAGGATTCTTTATCATCACTTTTTTATCACTGATAAAGCACACCCTTTATCAGCTCTTTAAATTAGCACTGATAAATATTTACCTTCATCAGTGCTTTTTTCATAGCGTTGATAAAAGGTGGCACTTCCCTTGCCCGTTTTTGTAGTAGAGGGTTTTTAGACTTATTAGGGGTTTAAATTGTTTATAAGTTTCTAATTACTTCTTAATTTTTTTCAGGGTTTTTGGTTTTTTTACATTTTTAGTGATTTTTACTATTTTTGAGTTTTTTGAGTTTTATATATTTTTAATGTTTTTTAGAAATTTTTAATGTTTTTAGGGATTTAAAGTGTTTTTAGAGATTTTAGTGGTTTTTAGGGGAATTATGGGTTTATAGTGTTTGTATGGTTCTTATATGTTTTTATTTTTTATAGATATTTTTGGGTTTTTTTGGTTTCTTAGGGTTTTTAGCATTTTTTTAGGTTTTCTTGGTTTTTTAGGGTTTTTAGTATTTTTTTTAGGTTTTTTTTGGGGTTTTAAGTGATTTTAGTTTTTAAGCCTTTATTAGTATTTTTTATGGTTTTTATGATTTTCTATGTTTTGGGGGATTTTTAGAAGGTTTTTAGTATTTTTATGGGGTTTTAGGGGTTTTAGGGATTTTTAGGGTTTTAGGGTTTTTAGGGGTTTTATGGGTTTCTGGGTTTTTAGGGTTTTTTTATTTTTTAGGGGTATAAGGTGTTTATAGTTTTCTTATCATTTTTAGTGGTTTAAATTGGTTTTATTGTTTTCATTAGTATTTTAGGGTTATGGGATTAAAATGTTTTTAAAGCTTTTTAGGGGTTTTTATGGTTGTTAAGGGTTTTAGGGATTTTTAGGGTTTTTTACATTTTTAAGGTTTTTAAGGTTTTTATAGGATTTTTTAAGGTTTTTATGGTTTTTATTTTTTTGGTATTTTTCGGATTTTTGAGGATTTTTATTGTTTTTATGGGTTTTTATGGATTTTGAGGGTTTTAGGGTTTTAGGGTTTTTTCTAGTTTTAATGTGTTTTTTAGTTTTTTAGGTTTTTAAAGGTTTTTTATACTTTTTAAACATTTTTAAGGGTTTAAAATTCTTTTAGAGTTCTAATGGGTTTTTATGGTTTTTAAGGTTTTTATTGATTTTATGGTTTTTAGAGTTTTCCATAGTTTTTTAGGGATTTTTTCTTTTTTAGTTTTTTTAGGGGTTTTAATTATTTTTAGGTTTTTAAGTTTTTCTTTGGGTTTTTTAGCATTTTTATTTTTTTTTACGTTTTTAGGGATTTTTAGGGATTTTTAATATTTTATGGTTTTTAGGGATTTATAAGGTTTTTAGTGGTTTTAGGGTTTTTAGTGTTTCTATGGTCTTTTAGGGGTTTTAGGATTTTTTTTTGTTACTTTTTTTGGATTTTTATGGTTTTTTAGAGTTTTTAAACTCTTTTATGGATTTAAAGGGTTTTTAGAGTTTTTAGTGGTTTTTTATGGTGTTAATGGGGTTTTCGAGTTTTTTAGGGTTTTTACGGGTTTTTATTTTTTCAGTGTTTTAAAGGATTTTTAGGGATTTTTAGGTTTTTTATAATTTTTTAGGTTTTTAAGGGTTTTAAGTGTTATTAGGTTTTTATGGTTTTCTAAGGTTTTTTCAGGGTTTTTTAAATTTTTTAGGTTTTTTATGTTTTTAGTGATTCTTATGGATTTTTTAGTATTTTTAAGGTTTTTTAGGGTTTTAGGGATTTTGATATTTTTTAGGGTATTTAAGGACTTATTGTTTTTTGGGGGGTTTTAGGTATTTTTTTTAGTTTTTTGTGATTTTAAGGTTTTTTAAAGTTTTTCAAAGTTTTAGTAGTTTAAAGGGTTTTTATATTTTTAGTTGTGTTTAGGGTTTTTAATGTTTTTCATCCTTTTAAGGGTTTTTTGGTTTTTTGGTTTTTCGGTTTTTTAGGGTTTTTTAGTGTTTTTTAGGGTTTTTAGTATTTTTTAGGTTTTTTAGGATTTTTAGGTTTTTCAAGTTTTTTAGGGATTTTAAGTGTTTTTTAAGGTTTTCTTAATATTCTTTAAGGTTTTAGGTTTTTTATGTTTTTAGGGATTTTTAGGGATTATTTAGGATATTTTTGGTTTTTTATTTTTTTCACATTTTGAGAGGTTTTAGGGTTTTTACGTGTTTTTATGGTTTTATAGTTTTTTTGGGTTTTTGTGTTTTTTTTTTTGAGTTTTTTAGGGTCTTTGAGGATTTTTAGATTTTTTTTAAAGTTTTACGGGTTTATAGGGTTTTTAGATTTTTTAGTGTTTTTTATGATTTTTATGGGGGTTTAGGGTTTTTTTAGGTTTTAGGGGTTTTATGGTTTTTAGGTTTTCTATTGTTTTTAGGGTTTTTAGCATTTTTAAGATTTTTTAGGGTTTTTAACTGTTTTTAGTTTTTTTATTGTTTTCTTAGGGTTTTCTAGAGTTTTTTGGGTTTTTTACTTTTTTAGGGATTTTTAGGGCTTTTTTAGGATTTTTACGGGCTTTTAGTTTTTTTGGGATTTTGAGGGTTTTTTGGTTTTTAATGGTTTTAGGGTTTTTATAATTTTTTAGGTTTTTGATGGGTTTTAAGTTGTTTTGTGTTTTTAAGGTCTTCTTAAGGTTTTTTAGGGTTTTTATAGTTTTTTTTTCTAGATTTTTTAAAATTGTTTTGGTTTTTTTTCAATTTTAGTAATTTTGAGGATTTTTATGGTTTTTTATGGTTTTTTATGGTTTTTAGGGTTTTCATAGTTTTTTTTGGGTTTTAGGGTCTTTTTAATATTTTTTTGGTTTTTAAGGTTTTTTAGAGTTGTTTGTCATTTTAAGGGATTTAAATGGTTTTTAGAGTTCTTTATGGTTTTTTAGAGTTTTTAGGGTTTTATGGCTTTTACTCTATTTTAGGGGTTTCAGGGTTGTTTTAGGGGTTTTTATGGTTTTTAGATTTTTTTAGGATTTTTAGGGGTTTTAAGTGTTTTTAGATTTTAATGTTTTTCTTAAGGTTTTTCGAGGTTTTTAGGGTTTTTTACTTTTGTAGGTATTTTTAGAGATTTTTAGGATTTTAATGGTTTTTAGGGATTTGATGGTTTTTAGGGTATTTTAGGGATTTTTGGTAGTTTTTGTTTTTTTAATTTTTCGATTTATTAGGGGTTTTATGTGTTTTCAGTTTTTAAAGTTTTCTTAGGATTTTTAAATGTTATTAGGATTTTTTATCTTTTTAGGGATTTTTAGGTCTTTTAAAAGATTTTTATAGTTTTTAGGGTTTTTTATGTTTTTAGAAAAAAAAATGAATTTTTCTTATTAATTACTTTCTCTAATTTAGCTTTATTAATAAATAGGATATTGTTGGGAACTTCTGGAATAGATTTTTCTTCATGAGTTTTATTCTTTTCCCTATATTGGAAAGAATATGAATTATTCCTCCCACATATTTCACTTCCCTATCAAATTTCCCAGTCCTTACCAAGAACAAGTGACAAGAATAAATGCAAATAACATTACACAATACCTCATAAACATAGTTCTTACCAATGGAATATGAAACAATAACCTGTTTGTAGACTCAGAGTGTGGTCTCATTGTTAAATAATTTCAATTTGTATGATCGAGGATGATTCTAAGTTGGAAGATTCAATTTCACCACTAGTTTTGTTAAAGAAACATTTGTATAGTTCCCTCTATCAATAATCGCCATACATACTCACAGATTAATGTTTCAATTTGTTTGGAACAAGTTTTCTCATTAATATTATTCTTCGTAGATTTGATCTTACAAAACTCTTTGTAGTTCAAGCATGTTACCCACATCAACTTCTTCCTAAAAATGATTTTCATTTTCTTATTATTCACCACCATGTTCATCCTCTTATATTTACCTTTCAATCTATTCAATCTCCTTTTTAGTAGTAATTTGATTGTTAGAAAATTTTCCTAAAAATGACCATACGCATGACATTTTAAGGACTTTCAATTCTTACATTCAAAGGAGTTTGATTTTCCTTTTGGTTCTTATATAGCATTCTATTTCCCTTTATCCATCATATTTTTCTTTCTAGATTCCTTCTTAACTACACTAGATTTATTAGAATGAATACCTTTATAAATAATGTAACTTTATTATAGTTCTTGAGTGTCGTTGCCTTTGAGGTACACTTTTTCTTTTCAACCTTAGTAGCTAGGTTTAAAACATCATCAAGTGAGAAGAATTGATGAAACTCCACTGAATGTAAAATTTATTCATTTAATACCCCCAAAAACCCTGTAATTGTTTCCTATTTGTGCTCTGGATCATCAATTTGTATCAACAAATGATCAAACTCATGAATGTAACCTT
Organism: Viscum album; assembly: GCA_963277665.1. Classification (NCBI taxonomy): domain Eukaryota; kingdom Viridiplantae; phylum Streptophyta; class Magnoliopsida; order Santalales; family Viscaceae; genus Viscum; species Viscum album. The sequence continues at coordinate 229,420,900 of OY728157.1, read as the reverse complement.
CAACAGATTTATCTTCTTATTGCAAGCTATGCATTAGGAAATAATTCTCTTGCATATAAATCTTGGGTAGAAATCATCTTCTCAAAAGATTTTTCGTCTTCTCCCATGAGAATATTTTATCTTTCCCATCACATTCCCATAGTTTCGTAAGATTTTCCCCCAAAATAGATGAGTAATATTTAAATTTTAGAATGGATAACATTCACTTCTTCTCATCAGAACAATTCTTAAATTCAAATAATTATTTGATTTCCCACATCCAATGTAGAAAATAATCCAAATTCATACTCTCGTCAAAATTTAGAGTGTCAATATTCAATCCTCTTTCAATATCTTCATTGTCTATTCTTATTCACATATCCACCTATAAATTTTAAAAATCATCGCCATTTGTACGATCTTCATAAAATGGTGTTGAATTTCACTTATTATGTGGATATGGTCATCAGTGAAGCCACTATGGTGGAAGGGAATACCATTTTCATGCTTTTAATAACTGAGAAAGTTTATCACTGATTTTAGTAATTTTATATTGTAGATCATTGTTGGACATTTCTCATACAGTAGGAGGAGTATAAGATCTACTCTTGTGTGTCATGGTTGAGAGTAATAAGAATCATATGAAATAACCTACCCATTGAAACCATCTTATCTTATACCAAAATGATATGTTGCTAGAAGCACAAAATTAGTAAGTGAAAATGAATTCACAAAATTAAGTGGAAATGAACAAGGCTTAAATAAAACACCTCCCACCAAGATTAAATACAAATTCAGTAGCAATAGAGATGCACCACTAATTCCAGAAAAAGAGAAGAGCCTAAAGCGAGAAGGATGCACAAAAGGAATCAAAACCCCATCATATTCAAGATCCCCCATTAAAAAGGTGTGAAACACATTATAAAGATAAAATAAAGAGAGTAAAATGACCCAAATATAATTAAAAGGAATGGGTCACTAAAAAGGAAAATTAAAATCATGGAAATACTTCATAGTTCTATTTAATGACCCCACTAACTAAAGTAGTTGAATTCCTTATAATGATGGTTTTTTTCAGGGTCTCTCTTGTATTTAATTTTCTGCAATGAATTTCCTTTCTTTTCAAAGTGGAAAAGTTATTTTGGGCCCCAAATAAGTGTATTATTCCCCACTATAGTGTTGGATGTCAAAAATTGTGGGTCGGCCCAATTCGAATAACAATTGGACTTCAAAAATTTTCAAACCCAAAATTATTCTCCTAGATATAAATCTAATATATATCAGGTTATTTTGGGTTTTTTGGGTTATTTTAGTTTTTTAGGGTTTTTAAGGTGTTTTAGAGTTTTTTAACTTTTTTATGAGTTTAAAGGGTTTTTATATTTTTTAGTGTTTTTAGGATTTTTCTGGTTTTTCTGGGTTTTTAAAGGTTTTTAGAGGTTTTATGGTTTTTAGGGTTTTTAGGGTTTTTTTGGGTTTATACTATTTTATAGATTTTCAGGGGTTTAAGTGTTTTTATGCTTTTAAGGTTTTCTTAGTATTTTTCATGGTTTTTATGGTTTTTTATGTTTTTTGGTATTTTTATGGATTTTTTAGTATTTTAATTATTTTGTTGGTTTTTTAGGAATGTTGAGGGTTTTAGGGTTTTTTAGGGTTTTTATATTTTTAGTGTTTTTGAGTGTTTTTTTGTTTTTAATGTTTTTAGAGTTTTTTAATGTTTTTATAGATTTAAATAGTTTTTAGACTTTTAGTGTTTTTTTAGATATTTCAAGGGTTTTTAGGTTTTTTTAAAAAAATTATGTGTTTTTAGGTTTTTAGGCTTTTAGGGTTTCTTTGGGTTTTTAGAAATTTTTTAGCTTTTTAGGGGTTTTAAGTGTTCTTAGATTTAACAGCTTCTCAAATGGGTTTTTAGGGTTTTATGGGTTTTTTACATTCTTAGGTATTTTTAGGGATTCTTTGGGATTTTTTTGGGTTTTTAAGGTTTTTTTTGGGATTTTAGGGTTTTTTTGAGTTTTTTAGGGGTTTGAAGTTTTTTTTTGATTTTTTAATCTTTTTTAAGGCTTAAATAATTTTTAGATTTTTAAGTTGTTTTTCAGGGGGGTTTCTCGGTTTTTTGGGTTTTTTAAATTTTTTAGGGGTTTATGGTTTTTAGGGGTTTTTATAGTTTTTTAATTTGTTTAGTTTTTTTATGGGTTAAAAGTGTTTTTATATTTTAAAGGTTTTCTTAGTTTTTTTCATGATTTTTATGGTTTTTTACAATTCTAGGTATTTTTAATACTTTTTTAGGATTTTTATAGATTTTTTGGGTTTTTGATTTGTTGTGGTTTTAAGGGTTTTATAGGGTTTTTAGGGTTTTTATAGTTTTTATGTTTCTTTTTTATTTTTAGGGTTTTTCGAGTTTTAGGGGTTTATGGTTTTTTATAATTTTTTAGTTTTTTAAGGGTTTAATGGTTTTTAGATTTTTTAGAGGTTTTATGGGGTTTTATGGGTTTTTAGGGGTTTTAAGATTATTATGATTTTTGGGGGTTTTAGGGTTTCTTAGGGTTTTTAACATTTTGTAGGTTTTTAGGGGTTCTAAGTATTATTAGTATTTTATGGTTTTCTTAGGGTTTTTAAGCGTTTTTAGGTTTTAAAAAAATGGGATTTTTTAGGATTTTTAGGGTTTTTATCATTTTTGGGATTTTAAGGGTTTTAAGGTTTCTTAGGGTTTTTATGGTTATATGGTTTTTTGGATTTTTAGAATTTTTTGATTTTTTTTATGGTTTTTAAGGTTTTTTATGGTTTTTTAATGTTTTTATTGGTTTAAATATTTTTTATATTTTTTCTTGGTTTTTAGAGTTTTTATGGTTTTTAGGGTTTTTTAAGGTTTTTAGGGGTTTTATGATTTTTAAGGTTTTTAGGGGTTTTTAAGGTATTTATGTTTTTTGTTGTTTTTTAGGTTTTTTAGGGATTTAAGGTGTTTTTAGGTTTTTATGGTTTTCTTAAGGTTTTTTAGGGTTTTTAGGGTTTTTTACATTTTTAGGTATTTTTAGTAATATTTTAGGATTTTTATATATTTTTAGGGTTTTTAAGTTTTTTATGGGTTTTAGGTTTTTTTGGATTTTTAGGGTTTTTTGACTTTTTAGGCAAGGAAGATGCGAGGGTCGGGCTATTCCCGGCCCCCCAAAATATATTAAAAAGAAAAAAGAGACACAGCAGACAAGGGAGGGGAGGGGTCAATCGACCCACACCCAAAAACCCTTAACGACCCAAGACGAAAGACTCAAAAAAAGAAAAATCAAAATCGAAGAAAGAAAAAACACACAAAACAAAGCAATCACCGCCATTATCCAGTATCAACCAGCATCCAGCAGCTCCTAGCTAACCAATAATCAGCATCCAAACTCAAAAAGCAATCCATATCCAGCAACAGCACAAATCCTTAGGGTATTTTGGGATTTTTATGATTTTTATGATTTTTATGATTTTTTTGGTTTTTTGGGTTTTTATGGTTTTTTTGTGTTTTTTATGGTTTTAATATTTTTTAGAGTTTTTCAGCTTTTTAGGGGTTTAAAAGTTTTTTATGGTTTTTAGTGAATTTTTAAGGTTTTATGGATTTTTAGGGTATATTAAGGTTTTAAGATTTTTTATTGTCTTCAGGGTTTTAATGGTTTTTAATGGTTTTTAGGGTGTTATTTGTTTTTTAGGTTTTTTATGGGATTTAAGTGTTTTTAGGTTTTTAATGTTTTATTAGGCTTCGCAGAGTCTGTAGGGTTTTTATGTTTCTAAGTATTTTTAGGGATTTTTTGCAATTTTTATTATTTTTTAGGGTTTTTTGGAATTTGGAGGTTTTTTAGGGTTTTTTTGGTGTTTTATGGTTTTTTTGGGTTATTAGGGTTTTTTGATTTATTTAGGGTCTTAAAGTTTCTTTGGAGTTTTTTAATGTTTTTAGAGATTTAAAGGGTTTTTATAGTTTTCTACTGGGTTTTAGGTTTTTTATAGGTTTTTAAGGTTTTTTTTGTTTTTTGGGTTTTTTGGGTTTTTTGGGTTCTTAGAATTTTTTATTTTTTAGGGGTTTTAAGTGTTTTTAGGTTTTTAAGGTCATCCTAGGGTTTTTAGGGTATTGATGGATTTTTACATTTATAAATATTTTTATGGGTTTTTTAGGGTTTTGTGGTTTTTAAGGATTTGGGAGAAGTTTGGGGTTTTTTATGGGTTTTTTTTATTATTTACGGTTTTAAAGGGTTTTTTTTAGTTTTCTAACATTTTTAGAGGTTTAAAGTTTTTTTAGACTTGGTAGTGTTTTTTAGGGTTTTTATGGGTTTTTATGGGTTTTTTAAGTTTTTTAATGGTTTATGGTTTTTAGAGGATTTTAAGGTTTTAGGGTGTTTTTGGATTTTTAGGATCTTTAGCATTTTTTTTGTTCTTGATGGGTTTTATGTGTTTCTAGTTTTTCAAGTTTTTCTTAGGGTTGTCAATGTTTTTTTTCATTTTTTACATTTTTAGATATTTTTCTTTATTTTTTAGGATTTTTATTGTTTTTTTTTTGTTTTTAGGGATTTTTATGGTTTTGGGGTTTTAGGATTTTTAGGGTTTAAGTTTTTTAGGGTTTTTTAGGGTTTGTTAGGGCTTTATATTTTTTATGTTTTTAGAGGTTTAAGTGTTTTTAGGTTTTTATGTTTTTTCTTATGGTTTTTAAGGGTTTAGGGTTTTTTATGCTTTAGAGGTTTTTATGTATTGTTTTGGATTTTTTATGGTTTTTTAGGCAAGGAAGATGCGAGGATCAGGCTATTCTCGACCCCCCCAAATTTTATCAAGAAAAAAGAGATGCATCAGAAAAGGGAGGGGAGGGGTCAAACGACCAGCACCCAAAAACCCTTTACAAACCCAAGACGCCAAAGACCCCAAAAAACACACAAACCAAGCAAGAAAGGTCCAGCAGCAGTCCCAACCAAGCAGGAACCAACATCCAGCAGCAGCAACACCATCACCATACACAGCAACTTCATCACCTCCAAAGCATCAGCAACATCACATCTCATCTAAGCAGCAGCCAACGTCTAGCCCATCAGATTCTGACAGCCAGCACCTCTTTCAGCAGTTCCCAGCAAACAGTCCTCAAGCAAAGCAGCATCCCCTAACTAGTATGTTTGGGATTTAAAGGGTTTTAGAGTTTTTATTGGTTTTTAGAGTTTTATGTTTTTATGGGTTTTTTATGTTTCTAGGGGTTTTATGGTTTTTACATGTTTTACGATATTTAGAATTTTTTATGCTTTTGGGGTTTAAAGTGCTTTCAGGTTTTTAAAGTTTTCTTAGGGTTTTGTGGTTTTCTAAGTTTTTAGGGATTTTTAGGGATTTTTAGGGTTTTTAGGGTTTTTAGGAAATTTCAAGATTTTAAGGTTTTTAGGGTTTTTTAGGGTTTTTATTTCTTTTTAGGTATTTAAGGGTTTAAAGTGTTTTTGTGTTTTTAAGGTTTTCTTATAATTTCTTAGGGTTTTAAGTATTTTTAAAAAAAATTGATTTTTAGGGATTTTTTTTTATTTTTATGGGTTTTTAAAGTTTTTGGGGTTCTGATGGGTTTTAGGGTTTTTTTAGGGCTTTACGGTTTTTTGGGATTTTTGGTTTTTTAGAAATTTTCAGTTTTTTAGGGTTTTAAAGGTTTTTTAGAGTTTTAAAAAGAAAGTAGGGGTTTAAATGGTTATTAGAGTTTTTAGTGGTATTTTAGGGTTTTTCGGTTTTTAAGGGTTTTATTGTTTTAAGGGATTTATATTGTTTCTAAAGTCATTTTAGGTTTTTTGTGGTTTTTAGTGTTTTTTAGGTTTTGTTAGGGGTTTAAAGTGTTTTAGGTTTTTAAGTTTTTCTTTGGAATATTTAGGTTTTTAGGGTTTTTTATGTTTTTATGGATTTTAGTGTTTTTATCATTTTTAAGTTTTTTTAGGGTTTTTAGGTATTTTGAGGGTCTTTTAAGGTTTTAGGGTTTTTAGGGGTTTTTATCATTTTTAGGTTTTTTAGGGGGGTTTAGTGTTTTTAGGTTATTATGGTTTTTTTGTATTTTTTAGGGTTTTCAGTTTACTTTATATTTTATGGGATTTTAAGGGATCTTTTATGGTTTTTATGGTTTTTATTGTTTTTAACAATATTAAGGGGTTTTTGGGTTTTTTAGGGATTTTAGGGTTTTATGGTTTTTTAGGGTATTTAGAGATTTTTTAATTTTTTAGGGTTTTTATAGTTTTTATAGTTTTTTAAAAATATTTAGGGGTTTAAAGGGTTTTTAGAGTTTTTAGTGGTTTTTATGGGATTTTAGGGTTTTTTAAGGATATTAGGGTTTTAAACATTTTTAGGGGTTTTGAGGTTTTTAAGGGGATCTTAAGATTTTAAGGTCATTTTAGGGTTTTTAACATTTTTTTAGGGGTTATAAGTTGTTTAGGTTTTTAAGGTTTTCAAGGTTTTCTTAGTGTTTTTCATTGTTTTGAGGGTTTTCACATTTTTAGGGATTTTTATGGCATTTTAGGATTTTCATGGGTTTTTTCGATTTTTAGAGATTTTGAGGGGCTTCAGGGTTTTTTAGTATTTTAGAGTTTTTAGGGTTTTCAGTGTTTTTAGGTTTTTTATCATTTTTAATTATTTTTAGGTATTTATGGTTATCTTTGGGTTTTTCAGGGTTATTAGTTATTTTTATGTTTTAATGGATTTTTACATTTTGAGGAATTTTTTAGGATTTTTTAGGATTTTTATTGTTTTTAGGGTTTCTTTGGATTTTGGGGGTTTTTTGGTTTTAAGGGTTTTTATTATTCTTTTAGTTTTTTAGGTGTTTTAATTGATTTTAGGTTTTTAAGGTTTTTTTATTGGTTTTTAGGGTTTTTAGGGGGTTTTATGACTTTAGGAATTTTTAGAGCTTTTTGAGTATTTTTATTTTTTTTAGTGGATTTAGGTATTTTTTAGAGTTTTTAGTGTTTTTTAGGTCTTTTTATTGTTTTTGTGTTTTTTTGGATTTTTAGAGTTTTTTTTAGTTTTTTTGGGTTTATGGTTTTTTAGAGTTTTTTAAGATTTTTAGGGGTTTAGAGGTTTTTTAGAGTTTTAGTAAGGTTTTAAAGTTTTTACAGGTTTTTATACGTTCTGTGGTTTTTAGAAGGTTTTACAATCATTAGGGTCTTTTGAGGTTTTTTAGGGTTTTTAGTGTTTTTTATGTGTTTTAGAGATATAATTGTTTTTAGGTTTGTGTGGTTTTATTAGGGTTTTTCAGGATTTTTATGGTTTTTTGCATTTTTAGATATTTTTATGGATTTTTTATGTTTTTTATGGTTTTTAGGGTTTTAGGGATTTTGAGGGATTTTAGGGTTTTTTAGTGTTTTTAGGATATTTGAGGTTCTTATAAGTTTTTAGGTTTTTTGGTATTTTAAGTTTTTTTTAGGTTTTTTACGTTTTCTTAAGGTTTTTTAGGGTTTTTAGGTTTTTTATGTTTTTAGGAATTTTTAGGGATTTTTTGGATTTTTTTGGTTTTACATAATTTATATGGATTTGGATTATTTTTAGGTTTTTCATGGTTTTTAGGTTTTTTTTTTGGTTTTTCTGGGTTTTAGGGGTTTTGTTTATTTTTTTAGGGTTTTAAATGTTTTTATACTTTTTCATGTTTTTATGGGTTTAAAGGGTTTTTTTAGTTTTTAGTGGTTTTTAAACAAAATATGCTTTATTAGGGGTTTTGGGGTTTTTAGGGTTTTATATGGGTTTTAGGAGTTTTTAGTGTCTTTTTAGGTTTTTTTAGGTGTTTTTTCATATTTTTGGTTTTTTAGGGGTTTAAAGTGTTTTTAGGTTTTTAAGGTTATTTTAGGTTTTTTCAGGTTTTTTAGGGTTTTTAGGGGTTTTAAGTGTTTTTAGGTTTTTAAGGTTTTCTTAGGGTTTTTCAGGTTTTTTAGGGTTTATTACCTTTTAGGGATTTTTTATGATTTTTATGATTTTTTAGGGTTTTTTGGAATTTTGAGGATTTTTCGTGTTTTTAGGATTTTTATGGGTTTTAAGGTGTTTAACATTTTTAGTTATTTTTGGGGTTTAAAGTGTTAAATATTTTTAATGTTTTCTAAGGGGTTTTCTATGTTTTTTTTATTTTTTACATTATTAGGTATTTTTAGAGATCTTTTAGGATTTTTATTGTTTTTTAAGTTTTTTTTTGGAATTTTGAGGGAGTTTATGGGGTTTTGGGGTTTTTTGGTGTTTTAGTTTTTTTGGGTTGTTAGGGTTTTTTGAATTTTTTACGTTTTTTAGATTTTTTAAAATTTTTAGGGGTTTGAAGGGTTTTTAGCAGTTTTAGTGGTTTTTAGGTCATTTATGGGTTTTTAGGGTTTTTAAGGTTTTTAGGGGTTTTTATGGTTTTTAGGTGGTTTAGAGTTTTAAGGTTTTTAGAATTTTTGGGGTTTTTATAAATTTTTTGTTCTTTAGGTGTCTTAAGTGTTTTTAGGATTTTAAGGTTTTCTTAGGGTTTTTTTGGGTTTTTTAGGGTTTTAGGCTCTTTTATGTTTTTAGGGATTTTAGGGATTTTTATGGTTTTTATGGTTTTTCACATTTTTTAGGGATTTTTAGGGGTTTTATAGATATTTAGGGTTTTTATAGTTTTTGGGGTTTTAGCATTTTTAGCACTACGGGAAAACTTGTTATTTGTGACGGCAATATGCGCCCTGTCGCAAAAATTTACATGCGGATTGGCGTGGTTTGTGCACCAAACTGTGTAAAAGGGTATTTGCGATGAGTTGGCACTGCCTGTCACATATGCTGAGAGGCAGTAAGACCTAATTGCGATGGGGGGTCCCCTGTTGCAACTAGTTCGACCCCTAAAGGGTATTTGCGACGGGACCCGTCCGAAATAACCGACAATAGTAAAAACCTATTTGCGAGATGATGTTGTGTCGTGGAAAATAGTGTGTCGGCAGGTTACTTCTTGTGATGGGACCTATCGCAAATAACCTTTTAACTGCCGACCATAATTAAAGCGGCCAAAGATATTTGCGACGGGACCCATTGCAAAAAGTACTATTAGTGACGGGACTCCCGTCGCAAATACTCTCGTCGCAACTAATCTAACCTATATACCCCCCCCCCCTGTTTTTCCTTTTATCCTCCAGAATTCCTTCTTCCCCTGCTTCTATAAACTCTAATTTTAGAGTGAAAATTTTTTAGAGTTAGTTTTTTTACGAAGAAGTTGTGAAGCCACCTATAATTATAAGATATCAAGTTTAAAGGTATTTATGTTTTATTTAATTTAGTATCTATTTCATTTCTTTGTATTGATTTTAATTATTGTTGATTAGTTGTAATTAAGTTAGATTTAAATTTTTTTGTCATCAGTATTTTTTTGTAATAATAAAATTAAATTATTTGTACTAATTCATAGTAATAGGAATAATTATTAATTATTAATGATAATTAGTAATGTATATAAATAATTAGTGATAATTAGTAATTAGAAGCAGTATTTTGCAGTAATTAATAGTAATTATTACTAATTAGTAATAATTAGAAATAAATAGTAATAATTAGAAAAAAAATAGTAATAAATATTAACAATTAGTAATAAATATTATTAATTAGTAATAATTAGTAACAAATACTAATAAATAGTAATAAATACTAATAAATACTAATAAATACTAATAAATACTAATAAATAGTAATAAATACTAGTAAATAATAATAAATACTAATAAATACTAATAATTTGTAATAAATACTAATAACTAGTAATAAATACTAATAAATAGTAATAAATACTAATAAATAGTAATAATTAGAAAAAATCATAATAAATATTAACAATTAGTAATAAATAGTATTAATTTGTAATAATTAGTAATAAATACTCATAAATAGTAATAAATACTAATAAATAGTAATAAATACTAATAAATATTAATAAATAGTAATAGATACTAATAATTAGTAATAAATAATAATAATTAGTAATAAATACTAATTAATAGTAATAAATACTAATAAATAGTAATAAATAGTAAAAAAATATTTACAGTTTTTGTCTTTTATATTGGTTTGAATATTGCATAATTTTTTTATTATTATTTTTAATATTTTGATATTTTATAATTTATTATTAGTATTATATTTTTTAATGTTTCTTTTTTTACCAATAATAATAATAATGTTTTATGACTTTTTATATTTTTATATTTTTTCTCAATATTGAGAATTTTAATATTTTTTATTTTTTTATTATTTTAACAATATTAATATTATTTTTTCATTAATCATAATTTTATTTTATTTTATTAAGTATTTGAAAATATTGAAAATTTTTAAAAAAAATTATTTTTTTATTATTTTAATAATATTATATTATTTTTTCATTAATCATAATTATATTCTTATTTTTTATTTTATTAAGTATTTTTAACGGGGCCATTTGTGACGAGGACCCATCACAAATAGATTATATATATATATATATATAAGTTTTTACGACAGGTTTCTTTACCGTCGCAATAACTTTGTTGCGACGGACCCGTCGCAACAGGTTTATAACATATAAGCTATTTGCGATGGGAAGTCAACCCATCGCAAAAAGTATTTGCGATGAGCCCGTCCCGAAAGGTTCTTGTATATATAATGTATTTAATCGTAGATCTATTTGCGATGGGACAATTTCCCATCATTTGTAGTATTTGTTACGACGGGCCTGTCGCAAAAAATTCTAGTTGTGAAGATGTTTTCTGCAACGGGTTATTTGCGACCGGACCCCGTCGTAAAAGAGGTTTTGTGACGGGATACCGTCGCAAATATCCGAAATTCCAGTAGTGCAGGTTTCATAGTTACTTTTAGTGTTTTTAGTTTTTTTATGGTTTTCTAAAATATTTTTAGGGTTTTTAGGGGTGTTTATGTTTTTAGGGATTTTTAGGGAATTTTTAAGATTTTTTGGGTTTTTTAGGGTTGTTAAGGATTTTGATGGTTTTTTGGGTTTTTTGGGTTTTTAGGGGTTTTTTTGAGTTTTTGTGTTTAAAGTTTTTTAAGATTTTTTTATCATTTTTAGGGTTTTGAAGTGTTTTTATAGTTTTTAGTAGGTTTTATGGTTTCTATAGAACTTTTTGGGTTTTAATGGTTTTTATCGATTTTATGGTTTTTCTGGGTTTTTCTGGGTTTTTGGTGTTTTTGGTGTTTTTTGGAGATTTTATAATTTTTTAGGTTTTTTAGGGGCCTTATGTGGTTTTAGGTTTTTAAGGATTATTAGGGTTTTCAGGGTTTCTAGGGTATTTTATATTTATTGGGATTTTTAGGACTTTTTAGAATTTTTATGGTTTTTGGGAATTCTTTGGGATTTTTAGGGTTTTTAGGGTTTTTTTAGGGGTTTTAGTGTTTTATGTTTTTTTGGGTTTTAAGGGAGGTTATTTTTTTAGGGTTTTAAAGGATTATTAAATTTTTTAATATTTTTATGGGTTTAAAGGGTTTTTAGAGTTTTTATGGTGTTTAGGGTTTTTAAGGTTTTTATGGTTTTTAGGGGTTTTTATGTTTCTTAGGGGTTTTTAGAGTTTTTGTGGTCTTTTAAGGTATTTTAAGGGTTTTTATTTTTTGGGGTTTTTTAGGGGTTTTAAATGTTTTTAGGTTTTTAAGGATTTCTTATGGTTTTTCAAAGTTTTAGGGTTTTTACATTTTTAGCGATTTTTTGGGATTTTTTTGGATTTTTATGGTTTTTAAGGGTTTTATAGAATTTGATGATTTTTAGGGTTGTCTAGGGTTCTTTGGATTTTTTACAGGCTTTAACATTTTTTAGGTTTTTTAGGGGGTTTAATCATTTTTTTATGATTTCTTAGGGGTTTTATGGTTTTTAAAGTTGTTTATGTTTTTAGTTACTTTTTAGGTTTTTTAGGTTTTTTAGGGTTCTTAATGATTTTTAGGGTTCTTAGGGTTTTTTATGGTTTTTAGTGTTCTATGGTTTTTTGGTGGGTTTAGGGGGTTTTTTGAATTTTTTAGGGTTCTTAAGGTTTTTTAGAGTTTTTTAACATTTTAGGGGTTTATAGGGTTCTATATTTTTCAGTGGGTTTTGCTGTTTTTTTTTTTTTTTTGAGTTTTTAGGGTTTTTAAGGTTTTAGATGTTTTTATGGGTTTTAGGGGTCTTTTAGGTTTTAGTTTTTTTTGGGTTTTTATAATTTTTTAGGCTTTTAAAGAGTTTTAATTTTTTTTAGGTTTTTAAAGTTTTCTTAGTGTTTTTCACTGTTTTATGGTTTCTTATGTTTTTAGGTATTTTTAGGTGTTTTTTAAGAATTTTATTGTTTTTCGGGATTATGGATTTTGGGGGATTTAGGTTTTTTTTGGAGTTGTTTGGTTTTTTATGGTTTTAGCCTTTTATGTTTTTTAAGGTTTTTCAGTGTTCTGGGTTTTCAAGGGTTTCTTAGGATTTTTTAGGGTTTTTAGGGTTTTTCACATTTTTAGGGATTTTTAGAGATTTTTTAGGATTTTTATAGTTGTTCATGGCTTTTAGGGATTTCTATGGTTTTATGGTTTTTTAGGTTATTTAGGATTTTTATTGTTTTTTGGCTTTTTTGGGATTTTTTGAGTTTTTTAGAGTTTTTTAGGTTTTTAGATTTTTTTAACATTTTTACGGGTTTAGAGGAATTTTAGACATTTAAGTGGGTTTTTAGGATATTTATGGGTTTTGGGGGTTTTTTTAAATTTTTTAGGGGTTTATTTTTTTCGGGTCTTTTATGGGTTTTTAGGGTTTTTAACATTTTATAGGCATTTTAGGGGTTTTAAGTGTTTTTATATTTTTAAGGCTATTTAGGGTTTTTTATTTTTATTTTTTTCTTTTTTTAGCGATTTTTAGGGATTTTTTATCATTTTTGTGGTTTTCTATGGTTTTTAGGGATTTTGTGGGCTTTTAGGGTTTTCTAGGGTTTTTAGGTTTTTATGATTTTTTAGGTTTTTTATGGGTTTTAAGTAATTTATGATTTTTAAATTCTTCTTAGGGGTTATCAGGGGATTTTGGGTTTTTTATGATTTTTAGAGAATTTTATGGTTTTTATGGTTTTTAAGGTTTTTAGGGTTTTTTGCATTTTTTGAGTTTTTTTGGATTTTTCAGGTTTTCTTTATTTTTGTAACATTTTTAGTGGTTTAAAGGGTTTTTGTGATTTTTCTAGTGGTTTTTATGGGTTATTAGGGTTTTATAAGGTTTTTAGGGGTTATTATGGTTTTTTGGGGTTTTAGAGTTTTTAGGGGTATTAATGCTTTTAGAGCTATTAGCATTTTTTATATTTTTTTATGGGTTTCATGTGTTTTTAGGTTTTTTAGGTTTTCTTAGATTTTTTTTTCAGTTTTTTAGGTTTTTTTATGTTTTTGAGGATTTTTAGTCATTTTTATGGGTTTTTAGGGTTTTTAGGGATTTATGGATTTTTAGGGCTTTTCGGGGTTTTCATGGTTTTAGATTTTTTAGCATTTTTTTAGTTTTTTAGTAATTTTAAGTGCCTTTAGGTTTTAAGGTTTTATAAAGTTTTTCTAGGTGGATTACTTTTTTTATTATTTTAGTGATATTTAAGGAATTTTTTGGATTTTTATGCTTTTTAGGGTTTTTAGGGTTTTTAGGTATTTTTAGGGGTTTTAGGGTTTCTATGTTTTTTGGGGGTGTTATAGTTTTTTTAAACAAAATTAGGGTTTTAAAGTTTTTTTAAAGTTTCATAATGTTTTTGGGGTTTAAAGGATTTTTATAGATTTTAGTTGGTTTTTAGGGTTTTTATGGGTTTTTAGGTTTTTTTATGTTTTTTAAGATTTTTTATGGTTTTCGGGGTTTTTTGAGTTTTTTAGTTCTTTTAGTGTATCTTAGGTTTTTGGGGTTTTATGTGTTTTTAGGTTTTTAAGGTTCTCTTTAGGGTTTTCAGGGTTTTTTGGGTTTTTAAATTTTTAGGGGTTTTTTGGGATTTTTTAATATTTTGAGGGATTTTGAGGGGTTTTATGGTTTTTTTAGTGTTTTTGGGTTTTTTAGGGTTTTAGCATTTTTTTAGGTTTTTTCGGGGTTTTAATTTTTTTAGGATTTTTAGGTTTTTATGGTTTTTAAAATTTTTAGGCGTTTTTTAGGATTTTTATGGTTTTTAGGTATTTTTAGGATTTTGGGGATTTTTTGGGGTTTTAAGGTAATATGATTTTTCTTATTTTTAGGGTTTTTTGAGTTTTTTAGGGTTTTAAGGTCTTTTAGAGTTTTTAATGTTTTTAGTGGTTTAAAGGGTTTTTATATTTTTTAGTGGTTTTTAAGGTTTTTATGGTGTTTAGGGTTTTTTAAGGTTCTGAGGGGTTTTTATAATTTATAGGGGGTTTTAGGGTTTTAGGGTTTTAGGGTTTTTTAGGGTTTTTAGTGTTTTTTATCTTTTTTAGTGGTTTTAAGCATTTTTTAGTTTTTAAGGTTTTCCTAGGGTTTTTAAGGTTTTTACTTTTTTATGGATTTTTAGGGGATTTTTATAATTTTTATAGTTTTAAAGTTTATTATGAATTGTGAGAGTTTTTAATGGTTTTTAGGGTTTTTATGGTTTTTAGTTTTTTATGATTTTTAGGGGTTTTAAATTTTTTTTTTATTTTTATGGTTTTATTAGATTTTTTCTTGGTTTTTAGGTATTTTTAAATTTTTTGGTATTTGTAGAGATTTTTGTGGATTTTAGGGTGTTGGGTCCAAAAAATTTAGATCAAAGGAGAAAAGGATTCCATGAATTTGGTAAAGGAAAATTCAAAATTTGGAAAAAAAATATTCAAGGGATGAAAAGTCATGAAGGAAGGCTTAAGCCCGCATAGAAAATCTCGTTATATGGACCACAACTCTGTATGGTGCCTCACCGCTTCGCGTAGTGTCCCACAAAATAAAAATTAGTTTTTGGGAGAGGGTGGTGATTTCTACCCCCCTGTAAATGAAAAGGTAGTGTGCGGGGGTGGATGGTGATGTATGCCCCCATAAACAAGAAGTTCATTTGTGAGTCCATACAGTGCTTTCCATCCCCAGAAAATGAAGTCCATGTGGTCAAACGTAAATGACTAAACATCCCAGTGGATATTTTCCCCCACTCCTCAATAAAAACCCCAAATGGGGAACTAAAAAGAGGAGACGCAAGAGAGAGAGGAAAAAACTTGAGGAAAGGTATGAGAGACATCAATTCCCATGAGGTAAGTTTACTACACAACACTAAGGTAGAAAGGGAACTTGTTGAACCATCTACAAACCCAAAACCCTTTGTGGATGACATTCCAAAAAGCATAAGTGGATGTCCCCTTCATGTTCAATCTCCTCACATAGTAAAAAGCAGCGTGGAGGTATCACTACCCCATGTAGGAAGATACAACATGAGAGGAACTCGTCCTAGTAAGACGCTACATGGGAGGAACTTGCACCTGTATAGAAAAGTGCTACAAAAAACAGAAACCAAACCAACATAGAAAAATGCTAAAATGAATGAACCCCATCCCATGTTGAAAAATGCTATATGGAATGGGGAATCCTCAGGTGCTCTGATTTTGTACTCTCATTACCTTCCTCCAATGTAGTGTTTGATAGCACATTGAACCCTCTATGAAATTATCTATTTTTCTTCTTCATAGACCCATCTTTTGTGAAGGTATAAGTCTAGAGTGTGCCCACTTGTGAGGAATTAGGCTACGTCCTCTCCCAAAACTTTTATATATGTATGGAAAATCATTGGGCACACCAATGTGTCCTCTTGAGCATACATACCCACGATAAAATAGGGCCCTATTGGTAACCTCCTTAACAAAGGGGATCCACATAATGTTTTAAAGCATAAATTCCCATGGTAATGAGGGTTCCGACCTTGGAGGTACTCACATGGAGATACCTATTTCTAAGATTAAAGGGAACCACTTTACTTTCCCTTCGATGATGGATAGTGCTAGATCCTTCTCTCAACCTCTCTAAAACCAGGAGTAGTGAATTTTTCCTAAAGTAATCCCCTAGCCTTTATTTTTGAAGGGTTCACCCCTCATCCTCTTTGTATGCTTGGGTCATAACTAGGATTTGATGTGACTGTCCCAGTTACAAAATCAATAGAGGATATGGGCACATGAAAATCCCCCTCTCTCTCAAATTGGTCCCAGTATATGAAAAAAATAGAGGAGACAGACGCATTCAAATCCCTCTCCCTCTCCCTTTGGCTCAAACCTCATCCACCAATGGACAAGTGAGATTGGTTGGTTTCTATATATATTGATTACTATTGTTTCTCACACCAATATTAACTCACGTATGATTAAAGGTTCATAGAGATCATGACTCCCACATAATCCCAATAAAAGGGATTCATTCTAGGTGTAAGCCCCAATAGAACCTATAAACTACCAGGAGTTGAGACTTTCCTCACGGTTCCAGAAAGAAAGGTCCTCCTCCTAGGTGTTAGCTCTGAAACCATGTTCCCACAAAACTTCAAAGGTTCATATTCCCGATGAAGCACCTATGGTCCTCCTCAATGTGTATAAGCCCCAACCAATCTGAACGACATGGAATTTGATTCCAGATCAACTGGGATATGTAGGAATCCTCCCTGATGTCCAAACCCAACACCCAAATTCACCCTAATCTTCTCCATTCCATATTCTAAGTATGGTGATATCCAACCCAGAGGCCCATATTCCTTTTTATTCCCTTTCATCACCATCCTTATTGGGCCATATTCCCAGTGAGATCATACCCCACCTGGGAGGCCACACTGCTTCCAGCTCCCTTGGTCCGCTTTAGCATAAGTCCCACACCAAAATTTAACTCGACACCTTTCCCCTATATGTCTTTATCACATGGCATTAAACTACATGGTTTTCCCCCATCACACAAAATTAAAAGGTGATGTTTATCTTTAAGTGGCATAAAACTACATGTGTTTTTATTCCTTTTACAAGGATACATATGAATCCCATCATATGGGTTTTATCCTAATATGAAAACAACTCCCATCTCCCTGGATAATGGTAAATTCCAGAGCACCCCATTGTGTGGCTTAAAACCAGCTTCATAATAAAGAAAAATATAAGAATCTATGATCCGTATACAAAAAGGTACCATTTATGGAGAACCTTAGATACATACATATATCTCCATCAATGGATAACCTTAGATACATACATATGATTCTGAATCCACACATGATAATAATTGATCATTAATTCAAGGGTGACTCATGTTACACTTGGGAGTGAAGAAATGATTCATGAACATGTCTTAAATAAAATCTATAAGAGAGTCCCAGAATAGGAAATAATTTCCTCCCAAAATGGTGTGATGATCCTAACATCACATCCTATTTACCAATGTGAGTCCCTAAACATTATTGGGCCATTTATCAACAACCACATGCCTTTAGAAAGCAGGTTCATGAAACATCTCTAATGAGAGAACCATTGAGTGTTTTTTTATCCAATAATAACCCATTGGAATTCATTCAAAATTAGTGAACCTGGTGTTATTAATTATTTAACCATATTCAATTACCACAATCAATTGTTGGAATCGCCTAATTTTCATCTGAAACAAAAATGGTGAACCTGGTGTGAATCCTTAACCAAGGTGACTATGTCACCCACCTATCAGGCCCCTTTCCTCTCAAAATAAAATAGGCGGAAATGATTGATGAAGCATGTGTTCATTTATAGAGAGTATACATTAATGGGATATTCTTGTGTGTGTTTGTCACATATATTGTAGGCACTTTTCACCAGAACTCTCTTCGATCTAAATGGAGTCCCCTTAGTTTTCACAAATTTACACATCATCCACTGCACAAGATAAATCCTCAACTAAGAAGAGGATTTCATTTCCCATCCATCATCTTCAACGCTAGGTTTCAAACACATTAGTCTGAGAGTATCACCAAAATGGTACTCCACCAACCCTAGAGGCATCTCAGAAGGCCCTCCATCTTATGAATCCCCACTAGTTTTCCACTTGATGATGGTCGGTGGTTTAGAACCAAGTGTCACCAATATCCATATCAAATAATTTTGGGAGCCTATCCCTGTAATGTGATAATGAGTTACTCCCTTACCTTAAGAAGGATAATGAATTGGTTGTTGATGAATTATTCTTGGGGACATAGGGGTCCCACCCAAGGTCTCCTTCTAGCAATTTTCACCACCAACTCTTTGTGTCTTAGCATCCTATGCACGACGATAACACCACCCCATAGGCCCTAGTAAAATTCATTTGGACCCAAGCACCTAGGGTAGACCATATAGGGTGATAGTTTAACAAATTAAGATAGGCCATTATTCTTGTTCCAGCTAAAGAAGCCCTCCTGTCAAATACTGTGGCAAACCAAGAGGAGATGCAAATCCCTAATCGCGCATATCAAGCCCCCCAGTCAAATATGGTGGAAAACCACAAGCATATGAAAATCCATACTCGCTAAAATCAATCCCATCAATCAAATATAGTGGAAAATGAGCAGATGAAAATCACTTCTCACACATATAATGCTCTTCAGTCAAATACGGTGGTAAATAGTGAGTAGATGAAAATTATTTCTCCCTCATATCAAGACCGCAAAATAAATATAGAGGAAATTAGAGGACCTAGTCTATATACCTTGGATATGAACTAGGGGTAGACTCATATTCCTACACAAACACTATAATGGGTGTATATTATCATTCCCATTATGGATGTTTCTTAGCACATCCTGGAAATGATAGAAGTTTGGACATAAATTCCTAACCATATCCTACATACTTTTTAAAACATAATCACATAAATGTAAATTGCTATGAGTCGGGCCCATGACTCCACCTCCTTGAGTAGGGTGACTCATCTGAACAATGGAATGGTCACTGATGAGAAAATATATATCCCTTCTCCCATCTAGGAGGGTCGTTGGCAATATTCCACGAAAATTTCCAAATGGATCCGGAAAAAATACGCGTTCTGGATATGGAATACTAACCAATTTTAAAGTCTACTCCAGGGCAGGTATATATCCCTACTAAAATTCTAAAACCTCATCTTTATTCTATGAAATAAACATAGTAGTTTCCTGAACCCACTCCCATGTATGGGAATCACCATTCAAAACATGTGGTTCTAGCTACCCATGGGAGAGCATCAAAAAATAAATCCCACCTAGGGCAGTTTGAAATTTCAGAATAGGCTTATGAGCCTGCTCTGTTGACTGATGGAGTTCTTGAGGCCATCAAACATCTATAAATTGTGGCCCATGATCCTTCCAATCCTTCACCAAATTAAGGAAGTGGAAGTATCATTCTTGAAGGCCATCCCCATGTAACTACTACCAACAACTCTAGCGGTCCTCTACGAAATTATTACCATAAAGGATTTCCTCATGGAAATAATCTAATCAATCATGAGAGCTCACCTATTGATGAGTGTTATGACAACCCTCATCAAAAATAAAAGACCAGTCAATAATAAGTTCTTCCCCTTATCAGATCAAATATAAGAAAACCCTCATATTTCGAGGCACCTGGAAATATGGGCCCAAACATGTTTGATACCCTATCCATGACAAGTGATAGTTTCTATCAATCAGAGAATGGTCCAAGCCAACAGTCATCCTCTAAAGCACCTTCAGACTGTTTCCATGCCAATGATACCCCCATATCCCTGCTTCTTGTGATAAAATAGTCAAGAAGTTCTCATATTGGGCTGATAAAATATAGGAATATCTATAAAAGGAATAAAAAGATATGTTACTTGTGAGAAGACAATTGGATAGGGATGATATACCTATCATGTTTTGGCTGTCATCTACTTCTTTATTCAACATTCAAGGGTTATTATCTAAATAGTACATACACAACATTCATTTGAATCTCTAAACAACTCTCCACTACCTGAAATCGAAGTTCTTTCCTTAAAACAGGTTCACCCCATCCCATTATTTCCCCTGATCAAGATCCAGTTCAACTAAACATTCATCAAGGTATTATCGACACCATAAAATAATTAGTATCTTGATCGGAATATGTAGAGGAATGGTACATACCGGTATATCCATAACGGAAACCTTACCTTGAATGGGTGATTAACATCTCACCCTCAAAAAAATTCAGGATTCCTGTTTTCCAATATTAAATGGCTCATGATACCTAGAACATCATCTAACACACTTTTTTTCCCATTGGGATCCCATGATGGGAACTGCTATTCAATAATAAGTAGTGAAACTTAGATCCATCGTGAAAAACTTTCAGGGTCCAGCCTTCATATGGTACACCATTTTTTCATCTCGGTCAATCATGGTGTGGGAAGATCTCCATCAGCAGTTTCTATTTCAGTTCTACTCAATGCTGCAAAAGACAACGATTATTGACCTCTAAACTAGTAAAAATTATGAGAATGAGAGGGCCTCATATTTCATTTCTAGATAGAAATGGATAACCAACTCCCTGAACCTATAGTTTCCCCAAGAAGATCTAACTTCAATTTACATAGAGAAAATTTACAGTGAATTGAAAATGTTGTTCATCCCAGTAATATATATGGGTAGTTTTCAAGATCTAACTATGATTTCTCAAAGAATGGAAGATTCCATACAGTGAACTAAACTCAATTACCTAATGATTCCATTAACCTTGGGGAAGAGAATGGGAAAGGCATAGGTTGTAACCGTCACACTTAAGCCTGCCTCTACACTAACTCTAACTCTAAAACCTGCACGATATCATATGGCACCCCTTGAGCATAAAAAACATACCCTTATTTATCAAGATGATTAGAAGGGACCAAGGTGAAATCAATTTAGGGAGAAAAATATCCTATTTTATTAATTCCGATATGATAAATTCTATAAATAATTTTTAGAAGCTATGGATAATGATTTACTCCCCCTGTCATAGCCTAAAAGTCTAGAATAGGTAGGTCTTGATGACCAGATAGATTATTTTCCCTTTCTTTGGACAATGGGGTACAAAATTTAGGAATCATTTCCCTTCAAATAAATCCTGTAAAACATGGTGTACTCTGGGAAAGTAAAGATAGGTAAGCTTCCAGTACAAGAAGATTATGTTTTCGCTACTACCCCTGAGGAAGGAGGAGAATAGAATGAAGTTTTTAGAAAAAGGGTGCATAAGTTTCATGATTTTATGACTCAAAATATAATAAAAAACTCATTATATCCTCGAAACATAGTTGAAGCAACCAACTATGCCCCCATATACTTCCGCTATGACAAAGTTGACCTCATCGGCATAATCTATCTAGACTTTAAAAAATAATCTTGGCCAAAATGGTAGAGATAAAACATATAAAGATGAACCTAAACCAAGGGGAAAGTATTCATTTACCCTCTCAGACTTTATGTCTTCTGTTTTGAAATAATGGGCACTACCCCACCAAATGGTAGCACTAGAAATGGTCAGACAGAAAAAATACTCATCGGATGAGGAGTTAATATTTAGTTCCATTAATTTTATTCATTTAATGGATCTATTCTCCAATGAAAAGTATGGATATGAATTTGATTTCCCTATACCCAACTAGTTAACTAGAGGAAGAGGCACCAGGATCCAAGGGTATAGTGGAAGGTTCAATTGCTATAAAAACAATAATTCTATCCACATACCTACTCGGACTGTCAGTGCTATATAAAATTTTTAAAGATCCATTTAGCAAGTCCAACAGGAGAAAAAAAATACTCCTATATATTCCACAATCCATCATAAATCAGTCATTATAGAATATCCATTGGAAGTGGTACAGGTGTTTGATCACCCTCAATAGGCAGGCAAACCTATTAGGCCTAACCCACTAATAACAAGCACGCCATAAAATCCTATTTCAAGGGCCAATTAATCATCATTTAGCACTAAATACTCTAAGATAATATTAAATATAATCCCCTTACTAGTAATTATAATCCTTTAACCCATAAGTATTACATCTTGAAGTAATTATCCCTAGTATCATCCAAGTTTTCAATCCTTGATAACTTGAGTTCATTAAAATACCTCAGAGAATCACTTATAGGGGCTTTGCTCAGACTCCAAGAGTTCAAAATTGATTTTCCACTGCTGAGGTCTATTGGACAGAAACTACTACAAAACTATGTTTATCTAGTGTTATGGTTTTAATAGTGCTAGCTAAAAGTGCTAGTAACAACCCCCTTTGTCAGCGCTAAAAAAAGAACAGTTAAAGGGGTCTTTAATGGCACTTTTTTTAGCGCTTTTAAAGGGGTCCCTTTATTAGTGCTTGTAAAAAATCACTGGTAAATCCCCCCCCCCATCAATTATAATAAAAAATTCCTAATAAAGGGGGTCTTTATCATTTCCTTTTTAGAAGCGTTGATAAATACCCCCCCCCCCCCATCAGGGATTTTTTACTGGCTCTAATAAAGGGTATATTTTCAAAAAAAACATTCAAAATAATAAATCAATATATAAATATATTTATATTGATATAAATATATTTATATTGATATAAATATATTTATATCGATATAAATATATTATATATTTTTTAAATATGTTTTAGATAAGGCTAAATAGACATTTACACTTAATATATCTGATATTTAGTGAAAATGGCTTATAAAATATTTTAAAAAATATTTTTAATTAATAATTTTCTAATTATTATCATTTAATAGTCATTTCATAGTAATTTGAAGATAAAAAATTAAAAAATTAACAAAATATCTAAAATAAGTTGAAAACGTCTCTTGAACTTCAAACGGTCATAACTTTTGATCTGGGTGTCCATTTGGGCTCTACCATTTATCAAATCGAAGCCTATGATTACCTATACACCTTGATGACCAAGTGTGTCTGATAACTATTTTTTGAGGTCAATATAGACCTATAAGGCCTCCAAAATTGAGTTTTTAGTCAGGGTACCCCAATTTTTTAACATTTGATGGAATTTCAACCTCTTTTAAGGGGGTCTTATTATCTTTTTTCAGTGGGGACTCAATTTATTTCTAGGTATTACATTAATATTAATATTATGGTTTTGAATTTTTATCATTTTTCATAATGTAATATTATTTATAATCAAATATATAACAATATATACATAATTTTTATATATTAACACATACACACACACAGAAAACATATTTTATATATGTATTGAAAAATAAAGATATAAATATATATATATATAAACATATATATAAATATATGGATTAAGAAATTTAATTAAATGTATATAAATTTATAGATATATCAAAAAAAATGGAATTCAAAACAACGTAGGGGAGTGGAAAAGGTGTTGGGATATGGGAAGAAGGTTTTGGGGTTGAAACCGGCTGGAGGTAAGGGTATGAGCGGGGGAGTGGGATTATTTAAAGACATGATAAAGGGGGTGTAAATCACTGATAAAGGTGGTGGGAAGTGCTGATAAAAAGTGGGGTGGGAAGAGGTTCGAATAAAAAAATACCCCCCTTTATCAGCAAGGCCTTTAATAGCACTTTTTGGCACTATTAAAGGGGACCTTTAGCACTTCTTTTTCGATCATTGTTAAATAAAACCATTTAACATCTCTCAAATTATTAGCGCTTATAAATCACTAATAAATACCTATTATTAGCACTATTAAAGTCTATATTTTTAATAGTGAGAGACCAATCCTGTATAATTTCATCTGTTTATCTTCTTTATGGATCAAGACAAATATTTAGTTTGACAGGGACACGTCATACCCTCGTATGTGTATGGAGGGATAAATGGTATTGATGTATGATGGGACTTCATTGAAAATGGATCTAGATTTAATCACATTCCAATACTAACATTTTGTTTCTTGGGATACTATGAGGCTAACCTAGTTTCCTCCACTTTAACACTACGGGGTTATGGAAAAAGTGATCAAAAGAAAGTGGGCCAAATCAAGCATGGGGATTAGTTTGGGTACCTTGTATCTGACTTGGAATTTCTAGTTGTTCAAAAGGATATGGACTTCAATGTCTTATTGGGAAGGCCTTAGTTGTATCAATATAATAATATCCCCTCATCAAACCATAAATGCATCAAATAATACATAAATGGAAAATTTGGGATGTTTCATGATGATAAGTCCCCCTTTTAATCATATTATTCCCGTTATATTGATGCAGGATTTGATTATAAGGAGAAAAAATAGCCTATGGTTTATGATGTTTCCTAGGTAAATGCATCGAACAGTCTATAAATTATCCCAACCAACCCCATAAAATAATGTGTTAAAGATTACATATTGACCATCAATTATTTCAAGCACATGGACCCAAATTTAGGCCCATATTCAATAACTTTCTTGATATTAGTCATGAAAATTGAGTCCATCGGTGCTGAAAAGATTACCAACTCTCTAGACAGTGGTAAAATCTTAGGTAAATATGCCCTCATTCTATCCCTTAGGATTCAAGAACTCCCTGGCTCACCTTCTAATTCAGAAGTGGTTGTCATGTCATTGAGAGAGGATAAATATACTCTTTCTCCATCCCTCACTCCACCCCCTCTATAGTTTTAAAGATATCCACATTGTTATCTGGGTCAAAAAAAGTTGCTTCATATTATGAATGTCAAACTATCAGGTATGATCCTAAATTTGGAGAGATTTCCCCATTACTCTCTCCCCTTATGGAATAAGAGGGTGTCTCTACTACCATTTAAGAATTAAAATAGATAAATATGGGTACAGAAGAGAAACCGTGACCCACTTTGATTAGTAAGTTCATTTCTTTTAAATAAAAAAAGGAATATACATCCTTTATGAAGAATTATCAAGATGTAATCTCCTATAATTACAGAAAAAAATTGTGCCTTGATCCTAAGGTGGCCACTAACCACCTAGGTTTTCCAGAGGACCATCAGGGCTATAAGAAGGCAGCCAAAAGGACACATCTAAAACACATTACCAAAATTGTATCTGAAGTTGACAAGATCTTCAGGGAAAACTTCATTTTGGAGGTATAATATCCAAAATATTTTTATATTATAGTATCTATTAAGAAAAATAACATGAAACTCAGAGTCTTCATCGATTTTAGATATCTCAACAAGTATTTTACGAAGGATTATTTCCCAGTCCTGATCACAAAACTACTAATTGATGCAATAGCTGTTTATCTATTTCTCTCTCATTCATGGATGGATATTTGAGGTATAATAAAATTCAAATGTTCTAATAAGATGAAGAAGCTACCGCCTTTAGGTCCCCTCAGAGAGTATTGTTCTATCAGGTAATGACCTTTGGCTTAAAGAATGATGGTGCAATATACTGATGTTCCATCCATCGTATCTTAAAACCAAACCTAGGGAAGTTTATCAAATGCTAAATTGACGATATGGTGGTTAAATTTCAATAATTTTCTGAACACCTGGTTGATCTTGAAACTGAATTCAAAAAATTACAACAGTATAGCCTGAAAATGAACACCATAAAATGTTCTTTCATCATTACCTTAGGGAAATTTATCGGCATCATTGTATGCCACCATGTAATCGAGGTTAACCCTAAGAAGAAAAAAGATATCCTCATCATGTCACATCCTCTAATACTTAAATATTTGAGTGTACTTCAAGGACTATTGGAATACATCTAGAACTTTATAGAAAACCTAGCAAGAAAATGTCTACCCTTCACCAGGTTGATGAAAAAGGGATTACATATTAGTGGACTGATGACTTCTAAGAATTATTTGATAGTATGGAGAAATATCATTTTATCCCACCGGTTTTAATTCCTCATATTAAAGGAAGACTTCTTATTTTATATGTGATAGCCTTAGAGCAGTCATTGGGTGCCTTAATCGCACAAAAGAATGACGCTAGAAGTTAAAACAGCCTTTATTACCTTGTTCGAACCATGATCAATGCCAAGACTCGGTATTCTGATATCGAGAATATATTTTTGGTGATAATATTTACATTCTAGAAACAGAGGCACTACCTTTTGCATCACAAGGTCCATCTGGTCTCTCATAGCAACTTGCACAAATACATTCCCAACTGTATAATATTGACCAGGAGTATATTGTGATGGGTGGTGATCCTATAGCAGTTTGATATTAATTTCATGCTTTAGAAAGTTATAAAAGTCCATACATTAGTATACTTTTTTGGAAGAACTTCCCTTGGTAGAAATGATGTCAGGATCTTATTTTAGGGTTAGAACTTTCTTTCTAGGTACCAGTAAATCACTCTAAGATAAAATATGGTTAAGAATTGTTTATCAAGTAGGTCAGTAGTGATTATAGCATCAAAAAAGAAGATTTAATCCCCCTACTAGACCACATATGAGAACTAATGGAAGAATTTCCTTTGGAACAAATATTTACTCATGTATCGCGCTCGCAAAATTCCCAGGAAGACACTCTAGAAAATGCATCCATAAATCTATAAGATCTAAACATGGGTGAAATAGTCATCAATATTTCACACTATAAAATGGTCTCATATTTCATTCAATTCAGCACAAAAGAGATTGATGAAGTTATTCATGTCCCCAAACTTTTCATTCCCTCCACTGGGTAGATGATACTCATTATATATTGACTTCAAAATGGAGTTCTCCCACTAGGCAGAGTTGGGAAAGAGAAAATATGAAGATGATAAATTAACTTTGTTCTATATAATGGAACAAATCATTAAAAGTTACTCTATAAGTGGGGCCATTATGGGGTCCTTATTAGGTGCATTGATGGAGAATAAATCGTTTTTATCATGAAATAAGTTCACAATGGAGCCTACGACGCTTGTTAGTCAAGGTTCAAGATTTATCATCAAATCTGGAGACTTGGGTACTACTGGTCCACTATGACGTAGGATTACACGAAATTTACCAAAAAAATTCATTTCTACTAGTTTCATGCCACCTTTATTCATCGGTACCCAGAGTTTCTGAACACTATCAAATAGTCCTGTCCATTTTCCATATGGGGAATGGACATCATGGGAACATATCCTCCTCCCATAGCCAAGTAGTTCAAGTATATTATCACTGAAACTGACTTCTTCTCCAAGTAGTCTGAAGTTTTACCCCTAAAATAAGTCAAGGTAAGGAATATTGTTCAGCCGAAATCTATGAGATGCATCAAGAAATATTCGATGACACAAGAAGCACCATTTTCTACTATGAGGTAGTCGTTTGGGCACAAAATCAAAGTTACAAACGGGACAAGCCAAACCCATGTTAGTGTTCTAACCAGATAAATTCCCAAGCCCAGGGAAGTCATTAATGGTCCACATTAAAGCTTCATGCATTTTGAACATTGTTTTAGAAGAATCATCAAATATCTCAAAACCGTTGCTCCATAACTCCTGCAATTAGTCAATCAAAGGCTGCAAGTATACATCGACATCATTTCCAGGAATTTTTTTCAAGGAATAATCATCGAAAGGATAACAGATGTTTGTTGCATACACATCCACAGAGGCAGATTATAATGGATCAAAACAACTGGCAAAATGCTATAACTGGTACTCAAAGTCCCAAATGGTTTGAATCCATCGGCAGCCAATCCCAATCGAACATTCTTAGGATCAGCTGAGAAATCTATATGTAATGAATCAAATGTCTTCCATGATTGTGAATCTAATGAATGTCTCATTAACCCATCATTTTTATTATCTATAGAATTCCACTTCATGTATCCAGCGGTTTTTGATGACATGAATAATCTTTGAAATTGAGGCTTCAAAGGAAAGTAACGCAAAACCTTTGAAGGTGTGTTCCTTTTCTTCTTCTCCATGAAATTATGTTCATTGAGACTTCCAACATCACCCTTTTCCTGCCATCTAGAAGAATAACATTTCTTTCAATTCTGTCTACTTGAATCCTCTCCCCAATAAAGCATACAATCATTGGGACACGCATCTATTTTTGTATAATTTAGACCAAGCTTGTTAACAACTTTTTTCATATCATAGAAAGATTCTGGGATTTTTGCTTTAGGATATGCATCACGAATAAATTCCAATATCATGGACATTGCCTTATTTGTAATTCCACATAGACATTTGATATGGTACAACTTCAGTAGCAATGAAATATTTGAATATTTCAAACACCCACTATACAACTCTTTATTTCCATCGTCAACTAAATCATGAAACGCATTTTCCTCAGTGAAGTTTTCTCTTACATTTGGCTCCACAGAATCAAGAGGAGGATCCAATGATATGTTAAAATCTTGATCTTTCTGTGTTACAGTCTCAAAAACATCACTTGTCATGTTGCAATTTGTAGAACCCTCTTTTTGTTGTTCTGATATGTTTTGATGCTGATAGTGGTGTCTTGTAGTTCTGAATGCATAATTTATGAGGTTTTTCATTTCATTTTCCATTGTCGACGAACTTGGGACCTCATTCTGTGGATTAACATCAGTGCTCAATCTTTCTGTAACGTTCGATTATCCATGCCAAATCCAACACAAATATTGAACAGGTAATTTCTTTGGTATTAAATGTTCATAAACATCATCTCTCTTCAACCATGTTCTGAATTTACATTTAGGACATGGACATTTTATTCTCCCTTCAACGGATCGATTAGAAATTGCAAAATCTAAAAACTCATTCAATCCCTTAACATACTGTGGTGTGTTCCTCGGTAATGTGATACAGATTTTATCCATGTATATCATAATGTGCCTACACAAAATATACGATAGTGTAAGATTGCAGAAACATAATATAATAAATATGACCCATTGATTATAAAGTATGCATAATATAATAAATATGATTCATTGATCACATTTACCACTACAGACCAACCAAAAAAGTCTGGTCCATATGAGACAGTGTCAACACCTCATTGAGGAGCATCAAGAATATCGGGTTACACACTTATCATAACACTGTCGATCACACATTTATGTTGCCTCAAACAACACCCCATTGACGTGTGATCAAAACTGATCATAATGCATTTTAAACCTGAGACATTATGTGATTATTTAGGCTTGACCTCATATGTCCTCAAAGAGGAATGATGTTTCTCAATGGTTTCATACACAACCAACCATATCAAAGTCGTATTTCCAAGAAATAACTAAAGAGATTTAAGACATGAGTGCTCAAAATAAATTCTAGAAAAAATTTTCATTTTTCAATTGACATCTTAGGTTGTGTTCATTCTACCGGGAAGGAAACATGTTTAACAAAAATGAAAATATTCTCCCCACCTTTGTAGTGTCATAGTTATCAAAATTAGAGATATATCAGCCACTAATAAGTTATCTATATCATACTCACATCAAACATACGTTTGATTCTCCCCTCAAGCACACTCATTGCGTCATAACAATCATAAAGAGGTCCAAAACCAAACTGACCAGCATGCAAAAACACCTTATTCTTTTTGAAGTCATCCAATGCTTTGAGACATAGTTGATTATTTAATTCATAGGTCACTTAACTCCGTAGATGACCCGACACCTTAAAAAACAGCCCATGGTTCAATGATTTAACCGAACTCTATACATTAATTACAACATTTAGAACTCGACAGGAAAAACATAGATGTAAGCATGTTACCATAGGTTCCATAAGAAATTGGCACATCCTAATTACTATACATAGTTTGTATACCCTATGTATTAAAGAATTAGAAGGTACATAAAATAGATTTAAACCAACATCATATTGACTCATACGACCATCAACATGAATGAAAGCATACAATGTTGTCCAACACTGAGGAAAATAAAGGGTCATGCGACCTGAAAAGCAGATTACAATGCTTGAGGTAAGCCTATCCTACTGAAACTGAGCATTTCTCGATACTCATGAAAATAAAAATGGCCAAAAACACAATAACCACCCAAAAAAAGGGTTTCATTAGAACTAAAGAGTCATATGATGGGAAATGACACCTAAACAGAACCGAGAATCAGAAAACTCCTTGTAATAGAAAGGTATTAATGTTCTAAGGGCACTACCTATCAAAGGATATCAACTTAAAATGATAATGCATCAAACCTAACACCATGTTATGATTACAAAATTCACTAGTCTCAAAATCCAATCAACTAATCCATCAATAAAAAGGATTTCTGTGGAGAATGTATGTGGTTATATTCCAAGACAACTCAAAAAAGTCCCATGCTACCCTTACATAAGAGTCTCTACCAAGGACACCACTAAAGGTTCCATTTCCAATAAATAATGGGAAATCACAAACCAAATTTAAATAAGTTTTTTTCATAAGAAATTATCCTATATTTTAACATAATAATGGGAAATCACACGTTTAACCCATTCCATCAATCCCAATACACCATGCATATCACCATGCATCCACCATATCAGGTTCCAACTGCAACCAAAAACCCAAGTCTTATTAACCATATACCTTCAATCTTCATCCATCCCAAGATCAAAAAGAATCATATAAAAATACTCATTAAAAAGAAAATATAGAAGTAAATAAACAATAAAAAGAGTCAATAGGGTATATAGGGCCTAGAAACAATGTATCTGAACATCACATGAAAATAGGCTCGCTCGACCCCAAACAGTTATCTTTATCAAACAACCAGTTTTATTTCTATTTTGGATTAATTGATTCATTTATCATAGGTTAAAACTATGAGAAACATATGGAATTAGCTACCATAACCTATTAATTATTTAAATGTTATTTCAATAAAAACTTCATGTTTCATTGAATTTTAAGGATGAAAATTTCCATTAACATACCTCTTTATTATTATCATTAATAAGTATTTCCAGATTCATTTTCTTTACCCAATTCCATTAACACATGGAATAACAATTTCAATTAAACATGAATTAGGTATCAAATTAACAATTTTCTTCAAATTAACATGATAAAACTTGGAGTAACAAACATTCTAATCAAATAATAAACATATATTGCACAAAATCTTGTAAAAAAAAAGATGAAAAATATTATCGCAATGGAAAACTCACTTTGGGGTCGCGGTCGCAGTGAGAAGGGTCGCCAGGATAAGGGGGGTCGCGGGTTGCCGGGGTCGCCAGTCGCGAGCTCCGCCGTAGATGTTGGTCGTGGGGTCGCCGGAGATGGAGGTCGCGCGTTCTTCGGAGACGTCACGGGGTTTCCGAGGGGTGTTGCGGGAAGAAGGGGGTGTGAGGGGTTGAGAGGGTTGGGGGAAACGGGGGTCGGGGTAGGGAAGGGTCGTGAATTTTTTAAAAAATATGGGTTTATCAGCGGTTTATTAAAAACCTCCATGAAACCTTTTTGGGAAAACATTTAGCTGCGGTTTTGTGAACCACCGCCACAAAACTGCCGCTAAACCCTATTTATGTTGTAGTGGTTCTACTAAGCTGGAGAATCTATATCAGAAGTATATCATTAAGTACAAATGTTCATCTCACTATCATGTAGGGGTTAATGGAAATATTGAGTCCATAAACAAGAACCTATAAAATATACTCCAAAATATGGTAGATAAGGATAAAAATTATTGGTTGGATAATCTCCCACGTGCATTTTGGGATTACCAGACTACAACCTACACTGCCACATAGGCTACCCCATAGTCATTAGTAAATGGGATAAAGATGATCATGCCCATCGAAGTCCAATTTCCCTCACTCCTCATTGCCATATGTGATCATTTATCCATAGATGAGTAGTCCCAACAGTGGATTTATGAATTGGAACAACTGTATGAGAAGAAATTTCACACATTAAATCATTTGGAAGACCACAAAAATCAGATTGCATGAACCTTTAAGAAAAAAAATTTCCTATGTTCGTTCCTTGAGGGAGAGATGGTATTGGTCCTCAGGAATCTGATGATACCTAGAAAGAAACCTCTGAAGCTAGAACCAAAGTCGGAGGGACCTTATTCCATAAAAAAATCTACTCTAATCAATCTTATCATTGGACCTAGATGGATGGAAAACTTACCAAATACCCTAACAACATAAGGTTCTTGAAGAAATATTTCATGTAATCACAGCATAAGATGATAAACTTCATGACACCAACTCCTAACTGTGTGATGTTAAACTACATAGAATATTTGTCCTCACCTCACGATGTTATATGGAATGGGATAGGTCTTTACTGCAAAACATTAAACTGAATTGTAAACAACCTTAGTACACAACAATAAACTATAATTGTGCCCCATATAATAAACTTGGGATTCATATTGTCATAAATTAATGGTATTTCAATGTTGACTTTGGAGAGGAAACCACCCCCAACATCAGTCTTCTACCATGTCGAATTTCAAGAAATATGTGTGGCTTGAGTCCTATCATCATGGGATACATAGTGACACCCAAATCTCTAATCTCAAGTCCAGCCATAAAAATCAATGGGAGAAATTACCCCTTGGAATATAGGTCAAAACTTTGTGTAGAATTTACCATTTAGAACTATGTGTGGCTTGAATCCTATCTATATAGGATACATAGCAATGTCTGGATCCTTTTTCCGAGACCATCTAAATTTTACAAAAAAAACGTCACATTCCTTACATATGAGCCATATCTATGTAGGGAACATCACACTACATAGGAAATACAATTTTGAATGCTTCATGTGTGATCGAATGCATTCCTCCCACATATCACACTCCTTATCTTGGTCAATTTTGGATCTATATAAACTTCCCTTGTCCATCGTTCATAGGGTGTCATTTTCCTAAGAACACCTCTATTTGACTATGCATAATATTCCCCAGTTTGGTTCTGCATAAATCACCCACAAAAATGGTCTGCCAATCAAAGTCAAATTCATCCTTAGGAAAGACCTCTCATATCATCATAATCTCTGACAACATTGTTCTCAAAGCCTCTTAATGTTCATGGTCCATGGTCACTCCTTGTATTCTTGTACGATATCATTTATCCTGATCCAAGAACCCTTGAGATCATGGTTTATGATTTCCCTCTTCACATTCGAGGCATGTCGTAACATCTTTTCCCAGTAATCTTTTGATCAATATTCATTTCCATGATATATGGTCCTAGTCATATGACCTAAAAAATAGAAGGTTGTTATTTTTTTCCTAGTCACAAGATGTTAAACTATATTACAACGTCTTCAACACATGATGTTAAAATGTATTCTTACCTTGTGTGCTAAGCATGGTATGCCCTGGGAAACTAGCTTAGGAATCCTCATGTCACAAACATGAGATGCCACTCATAAGGTGATTCCTCAAATGCTTGAACAACATTCATGGGAATTCATGACTTATTTTTTCATTTTGGTTCACCATTATCCTTACCGCGTGATGTTAAACTATATGGTTCACATCCCTTTTACTCGGCATTAAAATCCCAGAACTACGTATGGATTGATTCTCACCCCTGTGAGATACATAGTGACTCGTTGATCCAATATCCCAGTCCAGCCACTATCAAATAAAAATGTCCATGTCATTCCTTTTTATCATATTTTTGTGTCAGAATAAACCTTTTCCACTCCTTGTTTACCACATCATACATAGCTCATGTGGGCTTAGGAATTTTGGTAAAGGATTTCTCACTTGATCAAGACATATCAGTTCACGTGAAGTTACCATATACCTAGAAGTAAGTCCTTAAAAGGAACACCAAATGTCCTTACAACATAATGTTAAACTACATGGATGGGGTACTTATCGCATGATAATAAAACTAAATGATTTCCAAGAACTATATTTGAATTGATTCCTATTAACATAGGATATGTATTAATGCCTGAATCTCTGATTATGGGTCCATATCCAACATTAAAAATGTCCCCCTTTCATGTGTATGGGTTGGACCTGCACAAGGAACTTTTACACAAGAACTGTGTATGGATTGATTCTCGCTTCGATGAGATATGTACTGAAGCCCGGATCCTATATCCTATTCCAACCATAATGCAAAAAAAATTACCCCACTCTCCTATGTATAATTCAGATCTGCATATGAAGGTGTTGTACATATTCTCACCCCATTCGTAAGCCCGTATTAAAAAACCCTTTCCACACAATAATTTGATCAGTTTGGGGAATATACCCTATAAATATGTATGGATTGATTCTCACTTTTATGAGATATATAGAAAATCATATACCTTATGTCTCAGGCCCAACCATAACAAAAAAATCTCTTTATCCAATGTATGGGCTAGACCTACTTGAGGGAAAAAATTTACTCATTCTAGGGATATTTTGACATGAAATTCTCCTTCCATATTCATGCCCTTTTCCTTACATAAATCAAACTCTGTTTCTGGGGAAGTTTGAATCTCCATAAATTGTCTCAGGCCATCAGAAACGGAAGGTCAGTGTCCTGAGGACACCTTTATTTAACTATGAATTGATACGCCCCAGTTGTCTTTGCATAAATCGCCCACAAAAAGGCCTATCAACCAGAGGAAAATTCATCCTTACAAGTGACCTCTTCCATATCCATAATCCCCAATGACATTTTTATTCTATATCACTCCGTAGATTTGGAATCCCCCATATTTCAACTTACAATATTTCCCCTTCATGCCTAAATATGATGGAATATTCTTGGATATATTACCGTGAAAAGGGTGAATCACTAATATTTTGTTCAAAGCTAAGTGACCTTAAATCATAGTCATCATACGTCCTCACCGTAAGATTTTAAACTACATGGTCCATGTCCTAGTCGTGTGGCATTAAACTACACTATACCTCAACCCTCCTTTACACATGCCAAATTCATGTAGGATCAATTTCTCATTCATGGCCAGTGCCAATATAGATTCCACTATGGGAAAAGTGGGTATTTGAGAATGGTCATTTGCGACGGGACACTGACCCATCGCAAATAGTCTGTCGAAAGGGCTTTTTGCGACGGGAGAACCAACATGTCGCAAGTAATCGGGTTTTTGAGATGGGGAGATGGTTTCTGTCACAAATATCTCACGTCGTTTTTATTATTTGCGACGTGATATATATCTTGTCACAATTACTATGTTGGTAGGTTGTCTTTTTGTGATGGCTCCCGTCGCAAAAGTCTTTTTAACTAATGGACATTTACTACGGGTCCTGTCGCAAATGGTACTATTTGCGAACGAACTACTACTGCAAATAATCTCGTCGCAACTAATCTAACCTATATATATCCCCATCCGTTTTTCCCTCATTTCACTCAATTCTCTACTCCTCTCTTTCTCTAGTGGAAAATTTTCTCTAGAAATTTTTCATAGTTTAAAATTTTAATTCGGCGCATTATTCGCAGCTTATATCCTTCGAAAACTTCAGTTTTAAGGTATTTATCTATTTCTTTTATTTTTTACTTAATTCATTTTATTTTAATTTAGTTATAATTGTTATTAATTAGCTACAGTTAAATTAAATTATAATTAGATATTTTTATTTATCATTGTTTATGTTAGTTTTTAAAAATAATTATGTGTGATTAGTATGAATTAGTATTAATTAATAACTATTATATTAATTATTACTAAATAGTAATAATTAGTAATAAATTGTAATAATTAGTAATAAATTGAAATAATTAGTAATAAATTGTAATAATTAGTAATAAATTACAACAATTAGTAATAATTAGGAATAAATTCTAATCATTGTGAAGAAATTCTAATAATTATGAAGAAATTCTAATAATTAGGAATAAATTCTAAAAATTAGGAATAAATTCTAATAATTGATAATAAATTATAATAATTAGTAATAAATTCTAATAATTAGTGATAATTAGTAATAAATTATAATAATTAGTAATAAATTCTAATAATTAGTTATACATTAGTAATAAGTTCTAATAATTAGTTGTAATTTGTAATAAATTCTAATAATTAGTTATAATTTGTAATAAATTCTAATAATTAGTAATAAATTGTAATAATTAGTAATAAATTCTAATAATTAGTTATAATTCGTAATAAATTCTAGTAATTAGTAATAAATTATAATAATTAGTTATAAATTCTAACAATTAGTAACAAATTCTAATAATTAGTAATAAATTCTAATAATTAGTTATAAATTCTAATAATTAGTTATAAATTCTAATAATTAATTATAATTTTGTAATAAATTCTAATAATTAGTAATAAATTTTAATAATTAGTAATAAATTCTAATAATCAGTAATAATTAGTAATAAATTCTAATAATTAGTAATAAATTGTAATACTTAGTAATAAATTGTAATAATTAGTAATAAATTGTAATAATTAGTATTAAATTACAATAATTAGTAATAAATTGCAATAATTAGTAATAAATTGCAATAATTAATAATAAATAGAAATTATTAATAATAAATTGCAAAAATTATTAATAAATTGCATTAATTAGAAATAAATTGTAATAATTAGTAATAAATTGCAATAATTAGTAATAATTAGTAATAATTGGTAATAAATTCTAATAATTAGTAATAAATTCTAATAATTAGTTATAAAATCTAATAATTAGTAATAATTAGTAATAATTCTAATAATTAGTAATAAATTATAATAATTAGTAATAATTTCTAATAATTAGTAATAACTAGTAATAAATTCTAATAATTAGTTATAACTAGTAATAAATTCTAATAATTAGTAATAAATTCTAATAATTAGTTATAAATTCAAATAATTAGTTACAATTAGTAATAAATTCTAATAAATAGTAATAAATTATAATAATTAGTAATAAATTCTAATAATTAGTTATAATTAGTCATAAATTCTAAAAACATAGTAATAAATTCTAAAAATTAGTTATAAATTCTAATAAATAGTTATAATTAGTCATAAATTCTAATAATTAGTAATAAATTCTAATAACAGTTATAATTAGTAATAAATTCTAATAAATAGTAATAAATTAGTAATAAATTATAATAATTAGTAATACATTGTAATAATTAGCAATAAATTGTAATAATTAGTAATAAATTGTAATAATTAATAATAAATTGTAATAATTAGTAATAAATTTTAATAATTAGTAATAATTCATAATAAATTATAATAATTAGTAATAATTAGTAATAAATTCTAATAATTAGTAATAATTTGTAATAAATTCTAATAATTTGTAATAAATTTTAATAATTAGTAACAATTAGTAATAATTAGTAAGAATTTGTATTAAATTCTAATAATTAGTAATAAAATGCAATAAATTATAATATTTAATAATAAATTCCAATAATTATTAATAAATTCTAATAATTAATAATAAATTATAATAATTAGTAATAAATTCTAATAATTAGTAATAAATTGTAATAATTAGTAATAAATTGCAACAATTAATAATAAATTGAAATAATTAATAATAAGTTACAATAATTTGTAATAATTAGTAATTAATTATAATAATTCTAATAATTAGTAATAAATTGTAATAATTTGTAATAAATTGTAATAATTAGTAATAATTAGTAATAATTAGTAATAAATTATAATAATTAGTAATAAATTGTAATAATTAGAAATAATTACTAATAATGCGTAATAATTAGAAATTATTAGCAATTATTTAAAAATAATTAGCACAAAATTGTAAAAAATTGTAAAAAATTGTAATAAATTAGCACAATTTCCAGCGGATTGGCGGCTCCCTTTTGCCCGATGCCTTATCTCCTTGCAATTTTCTCCCACTAAAATCACTATGAAAAATCAGTCCTCATCTATGGATATCAATTCTCATATACACCATAATGGACAGCAGCACGGCGAGGCCTTACTTCTCTCCTTTCTCAGGCATATGAAAATTGATATGCGTACGTTGGAGCATATTTTTCATACTAATTTCAGTCAGGTAAAGTTACAAGGAGATAAGTTGTTAGGTAAAAGAGGCTATTTTTTTCCAGTGGCTCATCTCTTTGCAACCTTCTTCTATTGAAATCACTATGAAAAATCTTCTTCGATGTATAGATATCCATTTTCGTACGCATGAGCATGGAGACTAGTGCGGAGAGGCCTCTCTACTATCCATTCTTGTGCATACAGAAATGGATATTTTTACGATCGGGTAGATTTTTCATAATAATTTTAGTCGGAGACAGTGGAGATGAGTTGTCTGGTAAAAGAGATGCATCTAATCCGCGGGAAATTTTGTTGTCGATAATTAATAATTATTATTACATATTAGATGTAATTAATAATAATTAATGGTAATTAGTATAAATTATTATAAGTTAGTGTAGATTAGTATAAAAGTTTAAAAAAATGCTATAAATAAGTATTAAATAATATAAATTATTACAATTTTATAGAAAGGGGGAATTTAATTATCTTGTGTTTTTTAGATAGTGTTTTTCTTATATCAAATTATAGAAAAAAATAGTTATTTTATATTTTTAGAGAAATATGGAACAAGGAAGTCGACAACAATTATTATTAAATGATCACACTTAGATAAATTAGCACAAGAATCAAAACGGTTCTGGTTTAAATCCTGTATATATTGAGTGTGTTGAAGCTTTATTATCATTTACAACATCAAAACTAGAATTTGTTTTAGAAGGGAAATTTAAGTTTTCTAGTAAAAACGTGCTCTTAGAACATTTGACACATTTGAAAACATCAGGGGGTTAATTATTTTGTTTTGGTTTTCAACCAGATTATGTTTTCTAGTATCAACATGGTGAACATAGTTCTAGAAAAGATACTAATAATTTGGTTTTGAATCTAACATGATTTAAAATTTTAGTACATGATGTGGAAGGTCCATATTTTCAACAAGTTGAAACTCATGATGATATTAATTTAACTCTTGAGTTAGAACCATCTCATTTTTATGATTTGTCAAGGTTCGCTAAGGATGCATTATATCCTGGTTAAAAGATAAGAAAATTTTAAGTATTTGATAAATTTATGGCTATTAAATCAGATAATGGAATGTAAAATATCCATCTTGGTCAGATATTATCTTTAGTAAAAACACTACAACCTGAAGGAAATGTGTTGCTTACAAATTTCAATGAGAGCAAGTGGTTGGTTCGTAATATGGGTATTGGTTATCTGAAGACTCAAACATGTTCAAATTATCACATCTTATATTATGGTGAAAATGATTCATTTGATAGTTGTCCAACATGTGGATAATCTTGGTATAAAGAGGTTCAACAATGGATGTTTGGATTGATTCCTGTAAAACAATTGAGATAATTCCTGTTTACACCCAGATTTTAGCATTTATTTATGTCTCATAACATAGCAGCATTGATGTCATAGCATAAAACCAATATTCCAACTTGTAAATCCTTAAATCATCCCTCCGATTGTGATTCATGGAAACATTTTAACCAACTTCATCTGTTTTTTTCTTTAAAATCCCGAAATGTGTGATTGGGTCTTTCTACTAATAGTTTCTGTCTATTTGGTTCTTACGGTAGTTAGTATTCATATTGGCCTATCTTTATAACTCCGTACAATTTACCTCCTTGAATGTTGATGAAGGAACCATATATATTTTTGATCTTATTAATTCCAGGATATCCAAAAAATAATATTGATGTTTATTTGAAACCATTGATTGATGAGTTAAATTCATTGTAGATTAATGGTGTCAATACATTTGATGCTGCTGTGAAACAAAATTTCTTGTTGAAAGTTGTATTGATGTGGAAAATTATTTTATTCCCAACATATGGAATGTTATCTGGATAGAGTAAACATGGTCCAAAATCATGTTTGTACTATATGAGAGGTATAAAATCATTTATGCTCATCAATGGGGAAAATCTTATTTTTTGACTATCATCATAGATTCCTTCCAATTGGTCATCCTTTTTAGTGGAACAAATATCATTTCATAAAAGGAACAATTGAAAGAGATGAACCTACAACAATGATCTCAAGTATAGAGTTAAAATCAATTGTATCTTCATTACCTCCCATCACATTTGGACCAATAATAAACCAACAGAAAATTGATGGCTTTGTCAAAGAACACAATTGGATAAAACGGAGAATTTTTTGGGATCCACCATATTGGTCTGATTAGTTGTTCTATCACATGTTGGATTTCATGCATATTGAGAAGAACTATTTCAATAATTTATTTCATATAGTTTTGGATACACCAAGTAAGACCAAAGATAATGTAAAGGCACGATTAGATTTTTCCCAAATTTGCAGGTGACCAGAACTTGAACTATTTGAAAATATAAGATCAAAGGAGTTAATGAATCCAAAATCAGATTATACACTCTCCAAAGAGAATTGATTATTATTTTTTCAGTGGATTTCATATTTGAGGATTCCAAATGTTTATGCTTCCAATTTGGGAAGATGTGTCAGAAATGGTCATATTACTGGATTAAAAAGTCATGAATTTCATTATATAATAGAAAGGATTATGCTGATTGGATTAATAGGTTTGATGAATTCGATTATTTGGGACACACTAACAAATGTATCATATTTTTCCAAGACATTTGTGCGGCGACAAGTGACTATGATGCATTAAGCAGACTACAAGAAGATGTTGTTTTAATTTTATGTAAACTTGAAAAAATATTCTCACCAGATTTTTTTAACTCAATAGAACATTTGATATTAAATTTTCTTCAGGAAGAAAATAATAGAGGTTCTATACAGTTTTGATGGATATACCCATTCAAGAGATTCTTGTAAAAATTGAAGAAAAAATTACGTAACAAAGCATCAGTTGAAGGTTAAATTATAGAAGCTTATTTGTAAAAGGAAATTTCATTTTTCTTCTCTCATTACTTTCAATATGAATATCCCTCAAAACATAACTGTATAGGCTGTAATGAGGAAAATTTTGAAGATGAAATGGGAAATCAATTACCAGTTTTCAATCATTCTGAACTTGGCTTCAGTGGAGTTCATGAATGATTTCTTTTGGATGATGAATATCACAAAGCTCATATATATGTTCTACTCAACTATGAAGAAATGACACCATTTGAACAATGAGTGCTCCTATCACTTATTCTATAATTTTTTTATAGTAAATAAATCTTATTTTATTTTTAGGTTATATGATAATAATATCAAGAAACAACTTCCACAAATTACAGCAGCTGCTCTTGAATAATGTCAGCAAAAAAAACTTTTCCCACTGGTTTCAAAAAGTAGTAATAGAATTTATTTTTGGTTTAACATATAAAATCAATTTATTATCTGTTATATTGATAATTATCTTACAAATTTTCAGGTACCTCAACATGCTGATAAAATTTATAATCAATTGTGTGTATTGAGTAACCCACCATCAAAAATGGTTAAATATTATAATGCATATGTGGTGAATGGTTTTTGATTTCATACATGTTCATATGGGGAATCAAAAAAACAATGAATAGTGGTGTTTTCTTAAGAGGATATCATCATAGAAAAACTGAAGTTGACTTTTACGACATGTTAGAATAAATCATTGAATTGTGTTATCTGGGATAGCATAGCATTACATAAAGATGTTTAAATTCAAGTGGTTGGATACTGAGAGAGGATTTCATGTTCATCAGACTCATGGAATCATTGATATTAAATATAAAATTATTCTTATAGTAAATGAACTATTTTTATTGGCTTGTCAGGGACATTAATTTTATTGTTCAAAATATTGTGCTACTTCAAGAGAGTTGAGTGATTGGTGGAGCATAATAAAAATTAAATATTGGGAAAATTAGTTTACTCAAAGTGAATGTGGTTCCGTCGAAGTTGAAAGAATTGAAATTTTTCAAGAGACTAATACAAATCCATCTTTTTCACGA
Organism: Viscum album; assembly: GCA_963277665.1. Classification (NCBI taxonomy): domain Eukaryota; kingdom Viridiplantae; phylum Streptophyta; class Magnoliopsida; order Santalales; family Viscaceae; genus Viscum; species Viscum album. Next base: position 229,379,377 of record OY728157.1, on the reverse strand, counting down.
AGAGAAATGAATATCGATGATGATACCCCACAGTTAAGGTTCAATGATGACGATGATTTTAATGATGTTTAAAATGAATTTGAAATGTCAAGAGATGATGAAAATGAAACTCATATGGAAATTGATGATGCTGAGGAGGAATATGAAGAAATTGACATCATCATATATGAAAATGAGGATGAAGATGAAAATTGACACAATAAAATGTCGGTTATAATCATATATAATATATATCTATATATAATAGTTTTTTTCAACTATTTTCTAACAATAGTAATTTTGTGTTTCAGATGGATGGGGATCTGTTTCATATATTAGAGGAAGTTGATCTACCTTTGGAAGAGTAGGATGTTGGATCATCTAACCCTTAGACTACTGGTGGTTTAGGGGGGACTCAAAGGGGGTATGGTATTGTGCGATTGATGATTCCTGACCCTGTCACCGATCAACATTCATGTCTTGGATTCGATACATGCATGTAGAGGTATGTATACCTTTGTATTTTAGTAATTTTTCATTAAATTTATATACTAGTTATTTGATTATTTGTTCTTTTTTCACAGATTTATGCATATATCTACTGAATAGGGGAGCGCTATATTGCGCAATTATTTTTCTAAATCATGAGTATCATGGGATCATATTTCCATTGATGTGCAGTACCGCATGTTCGATCATTGGATGGTACGTAAATAAATAATATTTATTTTGAAATTAATTTAATTAATAGCTTGATATTATAAATTATTTGTAGTTTTTATGGTATCCTATCGATGAGAGCATGAGTGACGCTATATAAAAGGCATGGTAGGGGAATATTCTTCAACGTTGCAGTTAGTTTTTTCATAATTTGAGAAGGAAGGTAATGAAGAAAGTAGTAGTGACAGAGTTTGATGAGTCTTGTCGCACCCAACAACCTGATTACATTTCATCTTAGGTTTGGGATGTATTATATTCAGACTGTTTTAGTGGTCATTTTTTGAGGAGATCATCAGTAGTTTGATAAAATAGGGGGAGACAAGAGGTGACACATTGATCTGGAAGTCGTACATTCAGTACACATAGGGAGCATAGGGTAAGTACTTTTTTTAAAATATTTAATATGACTTTAAATTTAAATGGTTTATTTTATATTCATATAGGTAGTCGAACATCCTGATATTTAGGATTTCGACATTTATAAGAGGATGTATACTGATCCAACCACTGGAGAGATTAGAGGTGCTCACCAGTGTTAGATTGTGCTCAGACTATTTTCTTTTTGAGTTCAAAATTTAACTGTAAATAATATTTTAACTATTTTAATTTTAAATTTCAATTTAAGGATTCATATGTGTCCACGACATCTCAGACATATAATGAGAGTTAGGAAAAGACCGATACTCAGACTAGTGTCCACCAATTTGATGAAACAACATAGATATAAGTGACCCAATATTCCTTCGAGAAAGTGTGAGTTATTGGTATTGGCTCTTGATTGATGCCTGTGGATTATTATGGCACCACTGTGATTTCAGTATCTAATTCGAGAGGAGCTCATGGGGAGTCATCATCATCTACTGCACAGTATCAAGAGTATCTGCGAGCTCAGAGTGAGCTTGTAGAGAGTATTTGTAGGGAGTAATAGTAGATGTGTCAATGGTAGCAGTAGTAGTAAGAAGAGCTACAACGATAGTAGGAGGAGGAGGAGATGTAGTAGGAGATGCGTCGATGGTGGTAGCAGTAGGATCAGTAGTAGTTGGACTATATGCAACGTCTGACTTGTGGTTTAGGGATGGATTTCCCTCCACCATCTCCTCCAACTCCTCCAGACAACCCTCCCCCTCAGTGATCTATTTATTTTTTATGATAATAGGTTTGACTGTAAATGTTTTTGTAATATTAACTGTCTAAATTTCTATATAGTCTTTTTTTTATATTGTTATAAATATTACATTTTTTAATTTTTTATTTTTTTATTAGTTTATTATTTTATTTAGTTATTTTTATTATTTCATTATTTTACTAATTATTAATTTTGGTTATTTTATTTTTATTAATTTTTTATTTTATTTTTGAATATTTAGGTTTTCATCATTTTATAAATTTTTATTATATTAGTAATATTAATAATATTATTTTATTAATAATAATAATAATAATAATATACTATCAATATTAGTTTTATTATTATTATATGAATATTATTTTATTATTTTATAATTTATTTTATTTTAGTAATATTAATATTATTGTTTCATTAATATTAATATTGCTTTATTATTATTTTTATTGTTATTTTATTCAATTTGTTGTATACTAGTTGTAACGATCCATCGCAAACACATTTTCAAAAACTTAGAAAGATTATTTACAATGGGATGGTAGCCCCGTCGCAAATAATATTTATGACGGGATATCATAATAATGTATTTAAAAAACATGGGGAATCTTTTTGCAATGGATGGGCATCCTGTCACAAATAGTTTCTTTTTACGATAGGTCGTCACAAAAACATTTATTTGCGGTGCCTTTTTTCTACAATGAGTCATTTATGATGGGATCCCGCCGCAAATGACTCGTCCCAAATATATCAGTTTCCATTAGTGTTCCATCACCATTTTCAGACATCATTCCCTTGAAATTTAACCCTTAATGGTCTTGAAAAATATAAATCCTCACAAACTACCTTGCCATTGGAAATGGAAGGTCGGTTTCCTAAGGAAACCTTTGGTTGACTATGAATAATATTCCCCAATCAGCTATGCATAAATCTTCAACAAAAAAGACCTATCAACCAAAGGAAAATTCTTCCTTAGGAGATACCTATCCTATTTTCGTAATCCCTGACAACATTGTGTTGGAAAACCACTTTTCCAACATGATCTGTGGTCATTCCTTGATCCCTCAGATTTGAAAATAAAAAAATCAGGTCCTAAAAATTTCTCGTTCATATGTTTGAAAAATATTGGGAAATTATCATTCAGCAAGCCATGTTAGGGTTATCACCCTATAATTAATGGTAAAAGCTATTCAAACTAAAACATATTATTCATTAGATCGACATTAAAGACTTTAAACAGACCATAAAAAGAGTAACAATACTCGCCAGGTTGAAAATACTAAAGGGAACCCTGGGTAAAATTTGATTCCCTACTTACTAGACCTATGCTTTTCATGTTTTAGGTAAGAATTTAGAAATTAAAATAAAATGATAAAAAAAAATTAGGTCAAAAACATGAAATGGGTGGCCTAAGAAAATTTCAAGCCATACCGACTAAGTTTGAACCATAGTGGAACTAGGAAAAAATTAGGGTGGTATAAAAAGATGAAAAGTTTGTAGGGTTTTCCATGTAACCCTAGAAATAGTCAAAACTATGCTCACTGAGCCCCTTGTATCAGGAAAAATTAGAGAATTACATGATCTTTTATCCAAATAAGATGACCCTAGTATCATGGTGATGGTAATTACACTTTTACCCATCCATAAGCAATAATCTAGATTAAATTATTCCAACTTCATTATCCTAGGTTATGGTTGAGATTGTTATCTAGTGATAAAACCATTAAGGTTATCTAAGAAATTATGTTTCAAAACATTTCAAGTTATGATTGATTGGAATTAAAGGCTAAGATAAAGGAGAATTAGTGGAGGTTGAACAAGTTTTCATTTATCTATTTAATGGGAATAAAGGATTGACATCCACATATTGGAGTATATCCATATGAGTAAGACATTGTGGTAAAAAATCATTCTTAGAATATTCATAAAGTTGAATCAATGCTTGATATGAATCCTATGTGTCCTAGTGCATCTCAGACAACATTTAAGTCTTTGCATTAGCACCATCCCAAAATGCATTCTCCCTCTCAGTATCATCTGATCCCACCTTCTCCACTTTTTCTACCAACTATTTCCCTTTATCAACATCCACCTCATCATGATACACCCTTGTTTGATTTAGCCCAACTTCTGAAGAATCCACTCCAAAACCTAATGAAGTCTCTTCAATGAGTTTCTATGTTCTGTGACTTCACACTATCACCTGGAAGCCACCCCAACATACTTAGAAACTTCATTAAGGAGGATATTCCTAGATGAGGCGGGATGGACCATGGACTCTACATTAGATAGACAAGGGTGAAGCATTTTATCCCTCTCTTGAGTGGAAATCACCTACTTTACCACATCAATTATGGCATGATAATAAGATTCCCTCATACCAAATCAATTAAAACATGAGATGTAAATTGGATAGTTTCTTCAGCAAGTTTTCTAGGTGGGTCTAAGAAATTAGCTTCCAGATGTCCTTCTATATAGTCTGATGTGAAATGTGAATATTATTGAGATCATCTTGATCTGCTTCATAATTACTCCGAAATGGTAGAATATATTTAGGGAATAGTGCAATCTGAGAGAGACCTAACTCCATGCCTTTAGTATTACTTGACTTTGTGATATATGGATCCCTTACAATTTTAGTAGTTTGAGATTTATGAGTGGAAACTTGAATTGTAGGGGCTTGTTCTAGTAATCCTAGAGTCATCATAGGATTGAAGAATTCAATACCTAAGCTTTGAAAAATAAAATGAATATATGGAAGTTTGGGTAACTTACCTTCACTTTTCAAAATGTCAGCATCCCTAAATTCCATTGTCTCATTGACTGGAAAAGAAGATGCCACGTCCTTGATTCACATTCCAACTTCAAGTTCTCTATGGATTCCCATGAAACATGTGCATTCTTAGCCAAATTAGTGTCTTCCATAAGATCTCTCATTGATACTAATATTTTGGGGATGAAAATCATAGAACTGGGAGCAACAATCGGGTCTAGCTCCCCTTGATCCCTAGTCATTTCCTCTTCCATGACTGTGCTCTATGAGAAAAAGATCAACATGCCTAACAGGAACATCGAGACCTAAATAATCCCCTCCTAATGGGGTATAGTTTTCTTGATTTGTAAGTTTTGACCCCCTGGGGCTTATAATCTCCCTCATTTCTTCATTATGTATTGGTTCCTTGCTTGCCTCAAGTGCAACCACCAGCATTATCATGTTTGTATCTAAAGAATAAGGGGCTATAGGACCCTGGTTGTTTATTTTATATTGTCTTTCTGGAACTGGACCAGTTCATGTGTGAGTTAAATAATCAGAAAATGTAAACACACAACATGATTACGAAGTAAAGAGATGAAAATATCCACCTGTTATCCTAGACCAAAGATATATCACCAGCTTTCATGTCTGACGGAATTTCCTAGCGTTCCATGGAGATGGTCCCCTGAGAGGAACAACAGGTGGGGCCAAGGGCGGAAACACTCCTATGGGATCTGAAATTACTACCTCCATGTTCTCCATCACCCTGGGAGAACCTTCTTAAGAGGCTCCCATGCCTGAATAAATGTCATCCCCAACAATAGTACCCATTTCAGTGTACTCCGAGGAAGGAAGAGGTGACTGAATCTCCCCAGCCTCCTATAAGTACAAAGAGTAGGGATTCAAGATTATAATAATAATAATAAGATTATTTAATACTAAAAATCATATTACCTCTTTATCGACATCATCTTTGTAGCATCTCTCCCCAAAATCCACTTAGTGGTGCCTTGAGATGGTGGGCCACAAGACCTCAAGTGCGCCTCCCTGCATGTTTGAGGATTCTGACTAGTAGCAAGGGCCTAGGGTGTTGCCATGGGAACACTATTCCCACACAGATCATAGAGGAGAAAAATAATAAATGATATAGATAAATTGTGAAAACATAATAAATAAACAATAGTAGAATAATAATGAACATGTGGAAGCTAAAAGATAAATAGATTTAAAAATGATGATGACATTGATCATGTAACTATAGAAAAATGAGAACATAGTAATAAGGGATACATGCATATAACACATGCTAGAAAGAATAAAAAAGGTCTAAAAATTAGTAACTACTAGCATCACAAGCATAGGCTCGGACCCTTACTCCCGCACTCCATCCTAGAAATTAGAGTTAAACATCGAATGTTGGATGCTTCCCTTTACCTATACCTATAATCATGAAGTCCTCTTTGGTAAAAAAGGCAGACCAAGAAGGGTGTGAGATATATACTTAGTAGACTACCACCAATGGTGTCTACATCAATCTAGTTTTTCATAAAAATTTAGTAGTGTTTCGGTAATGGTAAATGAAAGATAATAAAGAAATAATATATACCGAACGGGATTCCACTTGGGACACCCATCCAACTCTACTTGATTTATCCTAATCTGGATGTCTCTAAACTGAGGTAACCTATACAAGTGTGAAATATGTAAATAGTTAAATAATTATAGTGTTAAAGGATGGACCATCCCCAAGAATGATATATGTCTTAGTGGATATGACCCAGGAGTTTCAGTTCCACATTCCTACTCTTTAATTTAATTAACATATTTTTAAATTATTAAGAGGCACCTTCATCCCATCTAAGTAAATCCCAAGAGAATACCAGGTATCTCTCTAGGGGATTTGTATATTTCCAATATCATGGGATTCCATACAAGTCGACCCATGAATGAGATCCCAAGTGGCACTCTTGGAAGGGTGTGAAAACAACAAGAACAAAACGTCAGGTCCATCCCGGATATCTCATATAGGGGTTCAAGTCTCTCTCAAGGAATGATACAACCATCTCACCACTGATCTTATCTATGGGGTCTCTCCTAGGGAACTACTATCACTCATCTGAAGATAAAAATAAAAAAATCATGGTGAGACCGTCACAGGAACAACTTGTGCCACCCCTAGTGTATTTACAAATATTTTAAAAAATCTAACAAAGGCCCGAAGATCTCATCCAAGGATTCTTTAATTTAGGACACTTGTATCACCCTCGATATATGTAAGGGTATTATTTGACTATAAAATTCATACCAGTTAACAATAAATCATTTATAACACAATTAGAAGGTTGGACTAGGAATTTTGTTAAGCAATCCAATTATGGCATAAGGTATAGTGCATAAGGGCCTAACCTAGGGCTATACAATTATCTTAATTCAATTTATTAATCAAATACATTTATTATAAGGGTGACACACCACAAGGGGTCTTTAGATCATTTGGGAAAAAGTGAAAATATGCCTCTAAGTAAAATCACACCCATTTGGGTGCCTAAAGTCAATGAGATCAACTTAAGGGTTTATTCTCCACTCTCTAGGGTCATACTGGGCATGGTAAGTCATTAAATTTAATTTATTTAACAATTTATCAGTGTCTTTGGAAGGTTCTAGAGTTAAACACAATGACACATGATATATATTGCATAAAATCTTTTCTAAAGAAGCTAGGCCACCTACCTTAGGTTCATAGTGCTCTTCTCATCCAATGTCGGCCCTTAAATCGATTTAGAATGAGATATATAGAAGAAATCATCAAATTACCTGAAAATGGGGAAAATGAGGTTGTACCAAAACAGTGAAAATATGAGAAGAGAAACTTAAAAAACGAAATATGGGGAGTGTAGAGATTACCAAGAGGAGTCCAACGCATCCGGTAGTGAAGGATTTGGAGACCATATGAGGGAGATAAAAAAATCCTAGTATGGATTAAGGAGGAACCCACAAGAGAGGGGGAGTATCTCACATCTTCTAGAAAGGGAAGGAGGAATGAGGTTTTTATTTTAAAATCATTTCAGGGGAAAACCATAAAAACAACCTCCAACACTAGGTTGTATGGTTTGTCTGCACAGTTAGTCAAATCGTACACCAACTATGCTCCTAGTTCTACTTAAGGGAGGACCTTGCATGGGCTAGGTGCATATTTTGGATAACTGTGCACAATTCATATAGAAGACTCTATCAAAAATTATAGTACCACCTACATGTGAGTTCACCCTGACTCATATGATTACAAAAAACCATGTGGCCTCCTACTCCCTATGAAATTCCTTGCACGGTTAGGGGAAACCATGTGGGTTAGGTGGCATAGTTTCCTCTAACCATGGGGTTTCAGGCTCCGAAAAATCCTTGTACACCCTCAATACCTCAAATACTTCTTTAAGTAACATTATAAGGGCACAAAAAAGGAATTTAATCTAAAAAAATGATCCATACCTTCATGAAAGGTTAGTCATTACAACCTTCTCTACTTAAAACAACACATCCTTGAGTTTTCCTTCCAATGGTGGTAAGATTTCATTTAAAAAGAGTTTTGGACACTACACATGTATATCAGCTTCCTTCTCCTATGTCCTGTCTTGAACACGGTCGTGTTTCCATGACACCCAGACCAGTTGGACTGACCTACCTTACAAAGCCTTCATGCTCAGATCAATGATATGTATCAAATTCTCCTCAAAGTATGCATCCACATCCATCTCTATATCCTCAGGTTCAAAAAAATGGTATGGGTTGTCATGATACTAGAAAAGCTATATTATGTAGAATATTTCATTGATAGCACGGTACCTTTGAGGTAACTATAACCGATAGTCTAAATACCCAACTATCACCACTATCATAAAAGGAAGGAAATAATGAGGTGGTAACTTTCCTTGCCTCTAAATTCTTCTATGACTCAATCTAGGTGAAGCATGTTGAAAGACCTAATGTCTCACCTTGAACTCCAAAGGTCTATGGTGACAAACAATATAATACTTCTACCTAGACCGAGTTTTAGTCATACTCTTTTGAATCAGTTATACTTGTTTTTAAGTCTCTTGAATGAGATGGGGAACCAGTAGTCCTACCTCACCTACCTCTAACCAGCATAGAGGTGGATGGTACAACTTACCATAGAGGGCCTCATATAGACCCATCAGAATCATTTCTTGAAATATGTTGTTGTGGGAAAACTCAAAAATAGGTATATGTTTCTACCAATAACCTCCAAAATCAAGGAAATATGCTCAGATCATTTCCTCGAGCACCTATATCATCCACTTAGACTGCTCATCAGTTTGAGGGTGATAAGTTGAACTCAATAGAACCTGTGAACCCAGTGCCTTCTTCAATCCTGTCTAGAACTGTGAGTTAAATTGTGAATCTCTATAAAAAATGATATAATGTAGAACACCATGAAGGTACACAATATCCCAAATATATAGACTCCCTATCTCATCAAATGATAAGGCCTCTCGGATCAATAGGAAGGGTGAAACCTTGGTCAACCTGTCAATGATCACCCATTATGCATCGCTTTCTCAAGGGGATCTTGGAAATAGCATCATGAAATCCATGGTTATGTCATTCCATTTACACTCAGAAATGGATAAAGGATGTATAATTTCAATAGGTCATCGGTGACCAGTCGTCACTTAATGATAGTTAGAGAACCAAGTGATAAAACCTAGAATGTTCCTCTTCATACCAGGCCACCAATAATGACGATGCATATCTCGATACATCTTAGTGAGACTAGGTTTAACTACACAAACAGAGGCATGAGACTCCCATATCAACTCTTCCTATATGTTTTAAGGTATCCAAAATGTCCACAAGAGATAAGGATATCATTATAAAAAACAACCCAACCAGGAGGTGGGTTCTCACTATAGACACTCTCCCTCAAGACAAGGACCTAGGAATCTAATAGTTGTCTCACCCCCACCCACTCAAGAAGAGATTATATCACTACTAGAGCTGCTAAAACCATATTTAAATGTTTTTCTTGAACCTCTAAGTGAATCTTAGAAAAAATATCCATCAATTATCACTCATTGCTAGCCTCCTGGACGATATGTGTTTGAGTTTTCCGGATCATGTCACCATCCATGGCATTACCCTTATCGGGTGTATAAGTAAGATCAAAGTCAAATGATTGTAGTTATTCAACCAACCTAAGTTTCCTCAAATTCAATTCACTCTATGTATATATGTATTTGAGAATTTTATGGTCCGTTTAAATAATGAACCACTCACCCAACAAGTAATTTATCCAACAGAATAAAGCATAAACTATGGCTGCTAGATTGAGGACATGTGTAGGGTAATTCCACTCATGAGGTATCATTTGGGAGGACCCATATGCTACAACTTGATTAACTTACATCAATACTTCTCCTAGACGGATACCTGAAGCATCAAAATGGATAGTATAGCCTTTGTCATGCTCTGGCAGAATCAGGATCGATACTGAATTTAGTCTCCCCTTTAGCTCCTAAAAATATGTCACAAATGATTCAAACCAGAAGAAATTCACACCCTTCTTAGTTAGGCCCATAATAAGTTCTTACAAGTGAGATAAATCCTATATTAATCACCTGTAATATCCATACATCCCCAATAAACTACGTATTTCAAATACATTTGTGGGTTGTTCCCAGGAAACCATGTCACTCACCTTCTCTAGGTAAATAGAAACACCTACCTCTGAAATGATATGACCTAATAAGTGAACCTTACTAATCCAAAAGTGTCTTTTTCTAAGTTTCACATATAGTTGGATCTCTCTCAAGGTATTTATCATGATCTCAAGATTTTTTACATGGTCATGTAAGGTGAAAGAATACACTAATATGTCTTCTATGAAGACTACCATAAATTAATCCAAGTACAAGTAAAAAAACCAATTCATCAGGTCCATAAAAACTAATGATCCATTTATAAGTCCAAACGATATAACCAGATACTCGTACAAGTCATACCTTCTTTTGAATTCCATACATGGTTTTTCTGATGGCCTCACATACACCTGTTGGTAGCCCAACCTCAAATTGATCTTCTAGAAAATAGTCAATCCTCAGAATTGTTCAAAGAGGTCATATATATAAGGAAATGGATTCTAGTTATTCACCATAAGCTAGTTCAACCATCTGTAATCCACAAAAAATATAAATTTACCATCATCCTTCTGGGTTAAAAGTAAAGGTGAACCCCATATAAAAGTTTTGGGTTAGATAAAACCTTTTTAATCTAGATCTTCAAGATGCTTCTTGAGTTCCTGGAGCTCGGTAGGTTCTATATTATAGGGAGTAATGGACATTGGTTCCACAACTAACACTAGATTGATGGTGAACTCTATCTCTCTCTCAGGAGGTAAACTGAAGAAGTCATCAGGGAAGACATCCCTGAAATGATCCACCATAAGAGGGAATCTACAAGATTAATTCCCTGATTTCTTATAAAGAGACTAGCCATCTGGGTTTTCACCCTTCCAAACCTAGTATTCTCAACTACAACTCTAATCTCTTAGATATAACATTCTCCCTTATTAATATGTGTCCTAACCTCAGGTAACATAAAGGACACCCACTGATGAAAAAAATATATATGGGAATGATAAGGAATAATCCAGTCCATACCAATAATTACATTGAAGCGGGTCATCTGAAGTATGAAAAAATTTCACAGGAAACAATACCTGCCAATCTCAAGGGGAACTCCCTGCACTGGTACGCATCCTTTGATCGAATCCCTAGAGGGGTATCAAGAGTCATTATGCCACTGAAGAACTCTATTACAAGGCCCAGACTTTTTATAAATGTAGCAGATATAAAAGAGTGTGATGAAACTATATCAAAGAAGGTAGAAACTATAGTATAGGCTACCAGAATAGTGCCTCGTACTATAAAAGTCCATGGACTCTTCTCCTCATGCATAGGCTTCACTATATATATATGTCCTGAACTATGGCCCTGATATTCAACCCAACTAACCTGATTAGGTCCACTCTACTGGCCTTGAGCCTCGGAGGCTTGACCTCCTCGGCTACAACCACCCCCTTGGCCTGATCAGATGGTAAAATACCAACTTCCAGCCTAATGTGGAGTTGATGATCTCATACCAAAAAGTTGTGTCGATACGGATCCCATTTCACTGTGTATTGAAGGAAAATATCAGTATAAATGTTGGAGGTGACCCATCCTTCTACAAGCTCCACACTCGATTGGGTTCCCTGTGCACTAGGTTTTCTTATGGATTGACCTGTCACACTGATAACACACCATGTAGTTATCATTGTGTGCCACCTAGTTGGTATTGTCCCCACATGCACCCTATAATGAATTTTCCTACTACTGGATAAACCAATTCTTTCTTGGAAGCTGAACTTCCCTAGATCAAGTTTTTGGATTCTCTTAGGTTCCACTTAGTGATAAGGTCTTGGTTCACTATCTATAAAATGGTGTTTAGCTTGAATACATTCACCTGAGATCAAATATAATACATAAGACCATCCTCAAATCATCTCACAATAGTCATTTCATCACTAATAAGTTTGAGTTCAAAACTCTGTAATTCTGTGAACCAAGATGAATATTACATCACCAACATGCCACCTTGCTGTAGGTTCATGAATTCCCAAACATGGACCATTGGAAATTCTTGAGGAAAGAAGTCAAGAAAGTTTATCTGGAAGTCCTCTCCTAACATACCCTAATGTTGACTAGCCTTAGTGGGGACATCCCGCCAATGATTGGTGCTGTTGTAAAGAATATTAGTGGAGAGCTTGACCCTCAATTCTAAAGGTGTCTCTATATATTTAAAGATATATTACATGGCCCCAATCCATGAATCAGTAGCGTGAGGTATTCAATCCTTCAAAAGGTGGGAGGATTTTTCTATTGAAACACCCAAGTCTTCTTTTCCATGGTGGGGGAAGGTTTATGAGAACCCTATACTGATTGCATAAAGTGGATGAAGTTATCACTGAACTGAACATCAGCACCCAATGGATGATCAAAATGAGGTTCCATAAGTGGCACTATAGGAGTTACCAATGGTGGATCATGGCCCACCACCTTTGGAGTATTCTCTTCACCACTTTCTTATCATATAATGTAAGGACATTACGATGGAATAACTCTACAATTTCGAAGTGCATGCCTCATATAGGATTTATAACAGATTGGGAAAGTGATAAAGAAAGTAGCATGACCAATAATTTCTTATAAGTAAGTGACACCACATTACCTGCTCCTAATTCTAGGTTTAGGTTATAAGAAATATTCACTGAGGGGTCAAGATACATGTCCTACTACCCACTACTAGGTCAGGTCAGGGTCAAGGTCTCATAGGGTACAACCGAGGTTTTGGTATATAGAGTTTCAAATTCAAGATATAAAGTAAAACATCCTTTACTCTAAATTTGGTATCCCCATTTAGTGGTAACCATTTTAATTTAAAACATTAATTTATTGAAATTTTTTCTTATTTATTTTTATATTGATATCTCAATCCGGTTAATTGTGTCACCAATTCCAATTTTATAAAGGTCTATACTCTTTATAAATTTAAATTATCATGAAAAGTAACTATGATCTGACATTTAAATCTAGTATTAGGATATAACATGTCGTGTTTAGTGATTTTATTGAATGAACTTATATTTTCAATTTATAGAAGAAATCACCTCATAAATTTCCATTAGCATTCATCAATCAAACTAGATAATGTGAAATAGTTGGTTAAATAGGATGTCATTATAAATCTATGTGGTAAAAAACCATTTATATTGATGTAGTAACTTTAATTAATCCAATTATTTCATTACTGTAAGAATACTAGCACACTATAATACATAAAAAAACAAGGCACCACAACGACACATCCAATACAGGCAATAAATTTAGAAATGTAGATATTTCATGGCATAATGCACAGAGTTTTAGTCCTATGGTTCTTAATATTATGAATGAATTTTATACACCCTAGTTTCATTATTCTAGGGTAAAATGACCTATAACAATAATATTAACAATAGAAACAACACAAAAAAAGTGCATCACCTAATGGTTAAATCCCTGAAACTGTAACAAGCACAATAAAAAATCACATTAAACCATACCAGGTAATTTTTATTTCCCCTATATGTGGATTAGATACTCCCAGTAATAGACTCATTTCAAAATATCAATACTCCTAGTCTCCTATCTAAAACCAAATAATAATATAGAAGGAAAAGGTTCTTTGATACCACTTTGTATCATCCCACCCTAGAAGCCACTTATCAGTGACCTGAGGTAATGGGCCACAAGTCCTCAAGAGTGCCTCCCCATATGCCAAAGGCTACTAACTAGAAGCGAGGGACTAGGGTGTATCCGTGGGGAGACTATGCCCTCATAGATCAGAGTGGATCACAATAATTAATGATAAAGATAAAAATTAGAAACTAAATAAATAAGTAATAGTAGAATAATAATGAATAAGATTCTAAAAGATAAATAGAGACAAAACTTATGATGATGATCATGTAACTATACAAAAATGAGTATATAGGAATAGGGGATACAGGTATGTTAATAAAAATACAAAAGGGATAGAAATCTTTAACTATTAGCATCATGAGCGTAGGCTCAGTCCCTTGCTCATGAACTCCATCCTAGAAATTAGAGTCAAACATCAGAAGCTGGATGCTTCCCTTTACCTATACCTACAATCATGAAGTTTGATTGGGTACCAAAGGTGACCAAAGAAGGGTGTGATATATACTCAGTTGGACACCACCAATGGTCTCTAGTTTAATCCAGTTCTTTCATATAAAATGAGTATTGTGCTGATAATGATAAATGAAATACAATAAATAGGATATACTGGACTGGGTTTCACTTGGGACACCTATCCAACTCTACCTACCTCATCCTAATCCATATGTATTTAAACTGAGGTAACCCACACAAGTGTGAATTATAGTAAGATCTTTTATAAGTAGAGTGTCAAAAATGGATCATCCCCAAGCATGTGATTTGTCTTGGTAGGTGCGACCCAAGATTTTTAGTTCCACATTCCTACTCTTTAAATTAATTAACATATTTGTAAATTATTAAGAGGAACCTTGATCCCATCTAAGGTAATCCCAAGGTAATTAAAGGTATCGCTCTAGGGGATCTATATATATCCAATTTCATGAGATTTTATTCAAATAAACCCATGAATGAGATCCCAAGTGTCACTCCTGACATGGTGGGAAAACAAAAAGAAAAAACCTCCGAGTCTATTCAGGGTATCTCATGTAGGGTTTCGATTTTATCTCATGGAATGGTACAACCATATCATCACTTATCCTATATATGGGGTCTCCCCTAGGGAACCGATATCACTCTTCTAAAGTTATAAAGGTAAAATAAATGGTTAACCCATCCCAGTTATAACTAGTGTTACCTCTGGCATATTTAAAAATATTTGAAAAATCTAACTATGGAATGAAGATCCCATCTATGGCACCCTTAATTTAGGAAACTTGTATCACCCTCGACATATGTTAAGGATGTGATTTGGCTATAAAAGTCATACCATTTAACAGGAAATCATTTATAACTCAATTAGAATGTTGGTCATGGAATTTAATTAAGAAAGCCAATTTTGGAATAAGTTATAGTGCATAAGGGCCTAACTTAGGGATATCCAATTCTTTTAATTCAATTTATTAATCAAATACATTTATTACAAGGGTGAAGCACCTCAAGAGGTTTTTAGAACATTTTTGAAAATGGGGATATAAACCTATAAGTTAAATTACACCCATTTGGGTTTCTAAAGTCAAGGTGATCAACCAAAGGGTTTATTTTACACTATATAGGGTCATACCAGGCATGGTGAGGCATTGAATTTAATTTATTTAACAATTTAGGGGTACTTCCGAAATGGTTTAGTGTGTAGATCAACAACTAATGATATAGAATTCATCAAAACTTTGGTAAAGAAGCTAGAACACATATCTTAGGTTTTTAGTTCTCTCCCCATCCAGTGTAGACCCTTGAATCAAGATATAACAAGATATATCATAAAAATCATCAAATACCCTGAAAATGGGTAAAATGAGGTTGCACCAAAATTGTGAAAAAGATGAGAATAGAAACTTGAAAAAGAAAAATGTGGAGTGTAGAGATTACCAGGGCGAGTCCAACACATCTAGAAGTGAAGAATTTGTAAACTGTAAGAAGAAGATATCAAAAATCCTAGGATAGATTGAGGAGGAACCCATGTGAGAGGGGGGATGTAGAGACCCGAAGCCTGACGTACGTGGACATTACATTACATTTTCGGAATACTTAGTACATAACAAAAAAACACACACTAAAGGATCGTAATAGTTTAGTGTCTTTGGAAACTCGGAACGTAATCTTCTAATCGTGGTGAAAGTTATTCAATATCTCCCATAAAGGTCATCCCTTTTTTTACCTAAAACCATTCTTTATATCCTGGGGAAAAGAAAACATAAAAGGGTGATCTCAAATGCTCAGTAAGGGTAAACAAAAGAAAAATCAATCACATCATATACATAAGAACATAGCTTTTGGAAATCTTAACCTGCAAAAGAGCTCATAATATCATAACATGGGATAAATCATAGAAGTGAAAATGAGATCACCATAATCATAACATGAAACTTGAAACTTTGTGGCATGCACACATAATCATGGAAAATCATTTCTTGTTAGTCATGACTCATTGCCAAGACTATCTTAGTGGACAAAGTCCCTTTCTGAATCGAGTAACCCTCGTTTCAGTCCTGTTTCACTGAACCGGTATAACCTACCATTCCAGCCATGTCTATCTCATGAGATATAAAATCTTTACCCAATGCATTGGAGGGAGATATAGGTCCCACCCATCTTATAATGAATCCTTTCTTATGTGTGCCACATAATCATAAACCATACATCATAGCGTAACCCATGTAATAAAAATGGGATTCTTAAACAACATGACATCATAAAACAATTCATATAAGATAAAGGAGTTCATAAAAATATTTCCATCACAACATAATCAAATCAATGTAATAATAGGGATAAAAACAGAACCCTTTATTATCTTAGATGGAAAATAATTTTGATAAAACACTTGAACTTCATTCTTGAGGAAAATATCCTTTCTACTTCAAAAACATTTTTCCATTCATAACATGTCATAAAACATTAAAATAAAAGAAGTTGATTAAAAATAAACTTGAAAACTTGTAAAGGAATCTTCTTGGAAATAATGTTTTAAAAATCCATTCATGCCGTATAAGTTTAAAAAAAACATTCTTCGTACTTTTGTAGGAAAAGTCAAAAAATACCTCGTACGAAAAACGACAAAAGATTCCTTTCATTTATTTTACTAAAAACTCACCGAAGGGTAAAAATGGATTTAAACAATTGTAGGTGGATGGAAATAATATTACATATTGATGAAACATGGATGTGGATGATAAAATACACCCCAGTAAATACTTACGAATAAACAATCTCGGATAAAAATGAGATTGTGATATTTCCCTTACCTTAGGTCCGACTTGCTTTGTACGTGTCCGAACCTCCTGTATAATGATTTACATAATGTTATTGACTTATTACAGAATCATATTCATTGTTATGATATCATATATGGTTCTCTTATGGCTTTATATTACCCGGTCTTTTGTAAATTCATGTTAAAGTAGCATTTTGGGTAAAATCGTCTTATTTGTCGTTCGTGTTTTTAACTTTTAATTATTAATATGATTACTTGGATCATGATTACTTATATCCAGAATGTAAAACATGATTTATATATAATATATATTCAGAATATACATATATATATAATATATTGTTAATGGAATGAAATACACCGTTCATGGAGACGGTAGTCCGTACGTACGCATGAACGCTGTTTTCGTTTCCTTATTGAATTGAATGGAATTAAGTAGATGACATACATATAAATATACATAATTCCAGTATCATTATTATGTAATATATTTCATTATAACTTATTATATATACTTTATAATCATTCATGAATGGTTAATCATTGATAATGAATATCATCGCGTCGTGGAGACGGTAGTCCGTACGTACGCACGAGCGATGATATCGTTCCCATGGTCGTGGAATTGTGTTTAAGTGTATGTATACTATTTCAGTATCAATATAACTTTATAATAATCATATATAGTTACTCATTACACCTTTATACCCATCCTATTAAGGTGGTGGCGGAAAATAGATTACACCACGGCGTGGAGACGGTATTCCGTACGTACGCACGCGCGGTGATTTCCTTTTTCCGTAGGATGGTTAGAAGGTTAATTAGAGTTGTTTCATATTTATAATAACATATCAGTATATAAGAAATACTGATGTTATTACTTTATCATGAAACAACTAAAGAAGAATAAGTTGAAGAAGAAAGAAATTGAAAAAGATCGGTAATGGATATTACATCTTCTTTGAAGTGCTTCTTTGAGACCTCCTTTTAGGGAACTAAAATTGGTCTTTTAAGAATACCAGGACCTCTAGGATGATACTAGGGAAGTGTAGAGGAGAAAATGGCAGGGGTTGGCCGAGATTGAGTGCTCAAATTTGGTGTGAGGAGGAGGGGGAGGAGGTGTCCTTTTATAAGGGAGGAGAGGGGCACCTTATGAATATCTCAAAATATTATTTTATATTAAAGTCAAAATCGGTTTATAATGGTTCCAAAGGGTCTTATTTCGAAGATAAGGTGGGGAGGGGTCGAAATCCTATCAACCAATAGAATTTAGACAAGTTTAGGATATTATTTTAAACTTATCAATTAGATTTAACTCTAAGTTAAATATTTTAACTTTTACCATGTCTTTTTGTTTTCTTTCACTATATGGTTAATAAACTTACTATAACATGCCAAAAGAACCCCAAATTGTTTATTATTAATATATATATCCTTATCTAAGTCATTTGGCCGAACCTTAGATTTTTAGGAATACAATAACAATTAATAATATAATATTTGATTTAAAAACTATTTTGTGTCAATTTTGACACTATTTGATATATGATTTTTGTGAAAGTCATAACAGAATTAAATGTTCGAACCAAGTTGATTAAATCAACATTAATATATCATAGTAACCTAGAAAATTAGTGTAATTCATAAAAAATCTCAAATTAAATTTATTTTGGTGTTTATAACATCAATTATGTCAATATTTCATTAATAAGATAATTACTGCATCATCGTTGTGTCATAAATAAATTAAATTATTTTATGTCTAAAAATTACAAATAAAATACCATCATGTAGGAAATCTTTTTATCTTTCTAATGAATATTTACAATCGGATTTATCTTATGTATAACCCCATATTAAAAATGATTTACTTATTAAACTTTGATTTTAACTATTTTAACCTTTCTTTAAATAAATTAATAATAAATGTCCTAATCTAATCCAAGTGGGCCTAAATGGTCATATTTTATTCCTAAGTTTGTTTTTGGTCGAATTACACTTGTCCAATAGAATTAGGACATGTGTTAGGGTAATAGTAATATCATATTTACCCTTAGTTACCCTATTTACTATTAACCGCGGTAAAAAAAGTAAAAAGTTACTATTCACCAAAAAATTATTTTCATCTCATTGAACCACATTTTAGTCCTTGATATTAACCGTGTCTCTCGGATTTTCTAAATTCCATTCACAGAAGCGGCAAAATTATGTTTTATGAAAAATTCAGTTTTTTTAACTACCACTTAGTAGTTTCACTATTCATCAAAAATTGATGTTTTTCAGAACAATGCCAAAATTTCATCCTAAGATATATTTCATATTCCGAATTCAAAAATGAAATCTATTTTACCAAATTCATAACATAGAAGTTGCATTAATTAATTTTATAATTAAATCCTGCTGTTAAAATAAATAGCGTGTTTTTAGGAAACAATATATATCAAAAGATTGACACTTGATTATGTCTGGTTTAAATGTGAAATTACAACCAATGACCAACATTGTATTAAATTGTAAAAATATATTCTAAATATACTTTAAAACCACTCAAATTAATAATTTATCACTATTAATTATTTCTATTAAAAAAGTTGTTTTTAATTATAATTTAGTAATTTTCACTATTCATCAGAATATGAAAGTTATCCGAAAAGTACCAAAATTTCACCTTAGGCTAAATTTGATACTCCGAATCCAAGAATGAAGTTCATTTTGAAAAATAAGATTTACAGAATTTTAAAAAGTGGTTATTACTATTCATAACGGCTAGTTTTAATAATATTTTAATAGCATATCGTTGTTTAGTGAAACTCGGTATTGCGTATTACACACGCTATCGAGGAAGGTCGCGATTGCGTGTAATGCAAGGCAAGTCAAGGATGCGTGTTGTGAAAGCTCCTTTTGGTGTAGCGTACAACACAAGACATTAATAAAATTAAAAAGAATATTTTTTATAAAATCTTGGGCTGTTACAGGGGAGGAGCTCATATCCACTATAAAGGGAAGGAGTAATGAGGTTTTTTTGTTTAAAAACATTTCAAGGTAAAAATCGTAAAAACACCCTCCAACACGGGTTTACAAAATTTTGTGGTATAGTTGGGAAAACTATGGGCCAACCATGTGCCCAGTTCTACTTAAGGGGGACCCAACACTTTCTAAGCATACAATTTGGCTAACCATGTGCAATCTATGTAGAAGCCTTTGTCAAAAATGAAAGCACCACCTGCACGGGCATGTGTCCTGGCTTGTATGGTTTCATAAAATCATGCAGGCCCCTACTCCCCTCTAAAACACCCCCACACACATAGTTAGGGGAAACTGTGTGGGCTAGGTGTCACGGTTTCCTCTAACCGTATAGCCCAATCTTTCTTCCAAGACCCTAGGTTTTCAGGATCCGAATAAGACCCAAACACCCTTGTGACCTCTGTGACTTCATTAGGTAACATTACAAGGGCCCAAAAGGAATTTAAGCTGAAAAACAATGATGTATACCTTTATGAAAATATAGTTCATTACAATCTCTCTCCACTATGGCTATCACCATAACCTCTAATAAATCAGACCAGTAAATTCTTCCCTTGATTGAGTAAATGCAGGTCTCCATATCCTCTTGGTATATTCCCTCTTCACAAGGATTCTCACGGAATGATATTCTCTTAAGAGCTATTATAATCCCAAATCTTGTAAGATCAAGTTATCTGCCTAAAGAATTTCCCATATTTCTTAAGTATATGTGCTTTCTCTCCAAGCATCCAATTCCTTCCAAGAATCTGGGAAGCCTTCAGTCAAGGGAATGACTAATGTTGGAGGGTCCTCCCTTATAAGTGGGGTGGGTTCTAGCTAATGTGCTTTCCTCCTGGTACCTCAGTCACCCTAGGACCCCCTAAGGATGGGTTCTTCTGAGTCCCTGGCTGGGAAGGAGGGGGAATATCGCTAAGCATGGTTATAGTAGTTGGTTTGGCATCATCATCCCCCTCATAAGTGTTATTGTCATCCTATTCACTCTCACTAACCTTAGACCTTATCATTTCAATCACTCAACTGGAAAATCTACGGTGACTATGAATTGAGTGGATGGAGACATCAAGATCATGAATATAGGATTCCACCACCTCAGGGTTGTCGGCATACAAAAAACTCTATGGAACTTATATATAGCCATATATTCCTAATGAAACCTCTTTTTCCAGGATAAGTCACCATAGATCACTAATGGGCATGGAATTCCTCAAAGTTTCCCATTTTCTCTAAGCTGTTGGATAGGCAGCATCAGGATGGATGGATACTTGAGATTGAGGAGTGACGCCAATGTCCTGAGAAGTTGAACCCCATATTATTAATAATTTCCTTGAAGGTTCAAAAACAAGGGATTTTCTCAACTCCTTCCCAAGCCTTGAATTCCAAATTGTTTTCCTCTGATCCCCCTCAATCTCGAGTACCATTTGACATTTGACAACAGGAAATCATTTCTCTAATTGGTCTCCTATAAATGATTGAATATAGGATTTAGTATAGGTCTTGGTGAGTAAAGTCTAAAGACCTACAAGAGGAGGAATCCCAACCCGACTCTCCATTTCTTCCCAAGTGAGCATTATCCAGAGCTGAGAATACACAATTAAATGTTTTTTCTTATGTTCATTATTGATGGTTAGAGGAAACCTCATCTGAACATAGTGGAATTAGCGTGCAGAGCTATAGGGTGCATAACCATCACATATTATCTTACCATAAATTTTGGTAGTTTGGATTCCATCTCTCAAAGAAATGAGATACCCATGTCTGCTATGATCTTCACTGGAATCATTTAACAAGGTATTGGTAGGGTAAGTATAAGTAGTATTAGTTAAATGGTCATGATGGTTGAACTGATCCATTATTTTTTCTCCTTCCATTTCAACAGGCATACACCACTTGTACATAGTGAATAAGGATATAATTAATCTTTTGGGAGCCATTGGCTATTGATAAATTCATAACTACCCATATGGGATGCTACCCAACCTTAGATAACTTGAAATGGGAACACCATTTGGTATGATGACTTACTTTTGTTGATACTTCCTAGTATATGGTATATCTTTGCAAGAACTAGTACTGTGAGGTTAATATTCCTTCTAGTGTCCAACTGATCCACCATTATAGAATTCATGACTCTGATACCAATGCTAGATTCATGCACTGGCAGTAACCAGGTACTAACAAATATGGTGATAAAGGCTTCCAATAGAAATAATTAGTCAGCATTAGGGATAATATTCCATACCCAATTAGTAAAATGACCCTCTTTAAGCATCCACCAATAGGCTCCAATACACCTCTAAGTGTCAAGGGTGGGGAAGATTCTCATCCTCGTTACAAAAGGTTTATTTCTAGTTGGAATTGAAAAAGCCTTAATCTAGTCAAAAAATGAAACTTCTTAATTTTGGTGAGGCTCAACCATCAGAAGTTCATTTTCCTTGTCAATAAACTTTTTAGAAAGTAAGGAGTCCTCTCTGCATCATCACAGGACAAGGAAGGAGGCATAAATTCATCATAAAAATTTCCCATGATCGATTATTTCAAGATCATCCAAATATATTAGAGACTAATGCCAACCACCTCATGCACCAAATAAAAGGTATCAGTATCCAAACATTATCAGATAAGTAATTTAGGAATAATATGTCAGTTGTAATGAGAATAGTTCTATGATACCCAGATAACCTCATACAATACCATGGAATTTAACTCTGTTTTAAATTCCTCACAACTCTAGCAGACCCAAAAAGACCACCCCAGTCCAGAAAAAATGATCCCGTAGGGAAAAGGTCCCATTTTGATGACCACCCTAATTGATCACTTGTTGTGTCTTTCCTTTAAATGCTCTAAAAGTAATGTAAATTTTCATCTAGTATCTGCAGGTGTCTACTAGAAACAATGGAGTGTAATTCAAAATAAATATAGGGGAGAAAGATTCTAGGATGAATGACCCCTTCAATGAGATGTTGTCTTGGGTAATGTTTCTATTCTTGAATACCCAGTCCATAGGTTGATTCACTCGACATGGTTTAAAGATCAAAACATCCAATGGAAGCCCAAATCCATAGAGGGGTAGCCTATTTCAAACCATATAACTTTGTTTTCCTACACTCATAAGTACTTACAAATATTTATGGAGAAGTTCTATGTTACTTTTGGAATTATTAACAAAAGAATCAATCCTGGAATTCCTCCTCTCATGAGCTGAAGATAGAGCATCAGTGGTACAAATTGATTGCGAGTGATCTATCCTTTATATTTTATACAGTGAAATTATAAAATAAAGATTTAGTATTCATAAAAAAATAAAAGTACATCAAATTATCATAGCATGTTGCACGGTCCGTAAATAATCAACCCATGAGTCATATACCTGTGAAACATCTTCCCATGAACCACAAATTCGAGAACCAACAACCCGTGAGGTGTTCATTTCGTCAAGATTTTGGTCCATGAGGTGTTTTATTTATGAAGTTTTTGGTCCATGAATCATCAATCCATCATACAACCAATCTTATAGCTATGTGGGAGAGCATAAATATCATTCGCGGGTGATGACTTTGAGTTCGCAGATAATTTTTCCACAAAGAAGAACAATACATGGGAAGCAGCAAGAGATCGAGAGTTCGCAAAGGTTCAGTTCAAAAATGATACTTAGTAAATGAAAAATGAGTCAGGTCCCCCCTTTTATAGGCATGGCCCATATTTCAGGTCTACATATATACTAAAAAACTGGTCCAAATGGGACCAACTTATTCATCAGAACCGACTCCTCTTCACCCCGATCGAAGACCATTCTGATGGGGAGAATTTTTTGGGTCCTAATAACTCCAGATCAAAGGAGAAAATTATTTCATGAATTTTTTAATGGAAAATTCAAAAGTTGGAAAAAATATTCAACGGATACAAAGTCACGAAGGAAGGATCGGGTCTGCATAGAAAATATCACTATACAGACTGCCACTCTGCATGGTTCCTCACCTCTCTACATGGTTTCCCACAAATGAAAAAGTTATTTATGGTGTCAGGTGGCAACTTCCACCCCCACAAATGAAAAGGATTTTTTGTGGACCCGGATGGTGCTTTTCATCCCTCACAAATGAATTCCTTGCAATCAATCATGGACGACCGTCCAACCTGGTGGTAAGTTACCCCCATTCCTCTATAAAAAACCCATAGGAGGAACCAAAAATGGGATACATAAGAAATATAGTATGAAAACTTGAGGAACGGTGTGAGAGACATCAATTCCCACCATGTAACATTACCACATAACGCTAAGGTGGAAACGGAACTTGAACAACCATATACATACCCAAAACCCTTTGTAGACATAATTCTTCAAAGAATAAGTGGATGGACTCTTCAAGGTCAGTCACCCCATGTAGTAAAAGGATATGTGGATGTATTCCTACCCCACATAGAAAGAAACTATGTGGGAGGAACTCGAACCTGCGTAGTAAGATTCTACATGGGAGGAACTTTCACCCACATAAAAAAGTGTCCCACAGACAAAACCCAAACCCACATAATAAAACACTACATGGAGGGAACCCCATCTTGTGTAGAAAAATGCTATGAGGAATGTGACATCCTCGAGTGCTTCAATTTCCCACTCTCATTACCCTTCTCTAATGTATTTTTTGATCCCACCTTGGCCCCTCTATGAAATAGCCTAATGTCATTCTTTATCGAACCTTTTTGTGTGAATCCCTAAGTCTTAAGTAGGCCCCCTTTAAAGGAATTAGTCAAAGTCCTCAGCCAAAATCTCTAGATATATATGGTCAAATCATTGGGCACACTAGCATGTCCTCTCAAGCATAAATATCCATGGTAAATGAGGTCTTATTGATAACCTTCTTAACAAGTTGGATCCTAAGAATGTTTTGAAGAATACATTACTATAGTAATGAAGTTACCGACCTTAGAGGTACTCATGTGGAACTCCCTATTTTAGATATTGAGGGGAACGACTCGCCTTTCCCTTCGATGGGGGCCAGTGTTGTATCCTTCTCTCATCGTCTCTAAAATCTAGAGCAGGGAATCCCTCCTAGGAAAAGCCCCTAGCCTTTATTCTTAGAGGGTGTACCCCTCTTCCTCTTCATCTACCCCAGTCATTTCTAGGAGTTTATGTGACTAACCTAGTTTCCAAAAAAAGATAGGATATGGGAATATTAAAATCCATTTCCCTCTCCCTTTGGGCCTATAACATGGTAACAAGAGGGGAGATAGGAAAATTCAAATTTCTCTTCCTCTCCCTTTGGTATCTGACCTCATCCGCCAATGGATAAGTGAGATTGTGTGGTTTCGATATCTACCACTTCCTCTTATTTCTCACACAAATCATGACTCATGTGGGCTTAGAGGTTAGTGGCAATCATAACACCTACACAATCCCAAGAAAAGGGAATCCTTCTATGTGCAATCCCCAACTGAACCTCCAAACCACCCTAAGTTGAGAATTTCCTCACATTTATAGAAACAAAGGGCCTCCTCCTAGGTGTAATCCCCAAAATCATGTTCCCAAAAACCTTCAAAGTGCCATATTCCCGATGAAGAACATATGATCCTCCTACATAGGTGTAAGCCCCAACCAATCCAAACTATGTGGGATTTTATTCCCAACCAACTGTGATACGTAGGAATACTCCTTGAGGTCCACACCCAACACAAAAAATCCCCGAATATTCTCCAGACCATATTATTAATAGGGTTATATTTAACCTAGAGGACCATGTTCTTTATGATTCCCTTTCATCTCCATCCTTATTGGGTTATATTCCCAATGAGATCATACCCTTCCTGGGAGGTCACACTGCTTCTAGATCCCTTGGGCCTCTTCAGTGTAAGTTCCACACCAAAATTTGACTAGGCACCTTTTTTATAGATTCTATTGATGCATAATGTTAAACTGCATGATTGGTCCTTGTCACATTATCTTAAAAGATGATGTGACCCATTAATTATCACTAAACTACATGGGTTATGATTTATTTCACAAGGATATATAGGAAGCCCATATTATGGGTTTAATCCTGATATCAAAATAACTATTATCTCCTTGGATGATGGTAAATTCTAGATCACCCCACTATGTGTCTTAAAACCATCTTTATAATGAAGAACAATATAATAATATCATATCAATGTATAAAAAGGTATCATTGATAGACAACCTTGGATTCATACAGATATATCTATCAATGGAGAACCTCAGACACATACTGATGATTCTGAATCCATGAATGCTAATAATTGAGTGTTAATTCAAGGATGTCTCATGGTATACTTGGTAATGAACAAAGGATTCATGAGCATATGTTAAATAAAATTTATAAGAGATCCCCATAATAGGAAATAATTTCCTCCCAAAAGAATGTGATGGTCCTGGCCTCCCATCCTCTTGAAGAACGAGTCCCCAAGAATTTTTAGTCCATTTCTCAATAACCATCTTCTATTGGAAATCAGTTTTGTAAAATATCTAAAATGAGGGAACCGTTGGGTGTTTCTGGCTCCCCGAACAACCTATTGGAAGTCATTCGAAAATAGTGAAATTAATGTGATTAATTTTGTAACCATACTCAACCCCCACAATCAATCATCATAATCACCAATTTTTTATTATAAACATAAGGTTTTTAGGGGGTTTTAGGGGTTTAGGGGGTTTTAGGGTTTTATAGTTTTTAGGGTTTTTAGGGTTTTTTTGAGTTTTTTGGGGTTTTTAGGTTTTTTATAAATTTTTAACGTTTTTAGGGGTTTTAAGGGTTTTTAGTGTTTTTCATGGATTTTTTGAGGTTTTTTGGTTTTTAGGGTTTCTTAAGGTTTTTATGGTTTTTTTTTGGGGGGGGGGGGGGGTAAGGGTTTTATGGTATTTTAGGGGTTTTTACCATTTTTATCATTTTTTAAGTTTTATAGGGGTTTTAAATGTTTTTAGGTTTCTAAGGTTTTCGTATAATTTTTCAGGGTCTTAAATATTTTTTACATTTTTAAGGATTTTTAGGTGTTTTTTAGGATTTTTATGGTTTTCATGGATTTTTGAGGGTTTTTAGGGTTTTTTAGGGTTTTTAAGGTTTTTTAGGGTCTTTAGCATTTTTTATATTTTTTAGGGGTTTTAAGTGTTTTTAGGATTTTAAAGTTTTCTTATGATTTTTTGGGTTTTTACATTTTTAGTTATTTTTATGGATTTTTAGATTTTTATAGATTTTTAGGGTTTTTAGGGTGTTTTAGGGTTTTTAGGATTATCATGACTTTTTTGTGTTTTCAGGGATTTTTTATTTTTTAGGGGTTTTAAGGTTTTCTATATTTTTCTAACGTTTTAGGTTTATAAAGGTTTTTTAGGTTTTTTAGTGGATTTTTAGGGTTTTTTATGTTTTAAGGGGGTTTTAGGGTTTTTACCATTTTTGGGGGGTTTTAATAATTTTTAGGTTTTAAAGTTTTTCTTATGGGTTTTTAGATTTTTTATGGTTTTTTTTACATTTTTGGGGATTTTTTTAGGATTTATTTGGTTTTTTAAATTTTTTAGGGATTTCAGGGTTTTTTGGGGTTTTTTGGGTTTTTAGGGTTTTTTAAGGTTTTTAGAATTTTATAGAATATTTTGGGGTCTTAAGTTTTTTTAGGTTTCTAAGGTTTTCTTATCTTTTTTAATGGTTTTTAGGGTTTCTAGGGTTTTTATGGTTTTAGGGATTTTTAGGTATTTTTTAGGATTTTCAGATTTTTTAGGGTTTTTAGGGATTTTGAGGGGTTTTAGGGTTTTTTAGGGTTTTTTTTTGTTTTTTTTCGGTTTTTGGTATTTTTTTGAGTTTTTTTTTGGGGGTTTTTAAAGTTTTTATATTTTTTATCGTTTTGGGTGTTTAATGGGTTTCTATAATTTTTAGTCATTTTATGGTTTTTGTAGGTTTTTATGGTTTTTAAGGTTTTGGGGGTTTTCATGGTTTTTTGGGTTTGGGGGGGTATTTTAGGATTTTAAGCATTTTTTATATTTGTTGGGGTTTTAAGTGTTTTGGGTTTTTAAAGTTTTCTTAGGGATTTTCAGGGTTTTTTGGGCTTTTACATTTTAGGGTATTTTTAGGGATTTTTAAATATTTTTATGGGGTTTTCGGGATTTTAGGGATTTTGAGGGTTTTTAGAGTTTTTTAGGGTTTTAGGGGGGTTTGGGGGTTTTAGTATTTTTTTAGGTTTTTTTAAGAATTTAAGTGTTATTATGGATTTTAAGGATTTTTGGAGCTTTTTTGAGTTTGTATGATTTTTTCAGGTTTTTAGGGGGGTGATTTTGAGTTTTTAGGTCTTCAAAGTTTTTTAGTGTTTTTAACATTTTTAGAGATTTGATGGGTTTTTAGAATTTTTATTGGGTTTTTAGTGTTTTTAGTGTTTTTAGGGAGTTTTTTATATTTTTAGGGGTTTATGTTTTTTAGGGTTTTTAGGGTTTTTAAGGTTTTTTAGTGTTTTTATGGGTTTTAAGTGTATTTAAGTTTTTAAGGTTTTCTTAGGGCAAGGAAGGTGCGAGGCTAGGCTATCCCTGACCCCCCAAATATATAAATAACATAAAAAATCAACATACAAGGGAGGGGCAGGGTCAAACAACCCACACCCAAAGCCCTGGCAACCCCACAAAAAAGGTCCAAAAACCCAAGAAGCAAAAGGAGAGACAACTACGTAACAAAATCACCATACCCAAAGGGATCTCCATCATCACCATAGCACGAGGAAGCATCTGAGTCCACCGACTCCCATTCAAAGGATTCATATTGCTTGAGAAAGGTTGCACTGTACTTCCTGAGTTCCACATTCGGTTTCACATTGATAGCCTGATCCTCCCTACCATGTGTATTGCCTTTACCTTTTCTAGACTTGGAGGAAGCCCTAGTAGCCATTGTCATGGGCAGGGAGGAATATTCCCTCTTACCCCCCGAATCACTGGGGGTCACTCTTCATCTTGCTCCTCCTATGAGCAGAGGCGTCAGGCGCAACCGTGTCTCCCTGGTTGCGACATTCTGGGTCAGACTACGGCCTTTTCTTCTGCTTACCACAAGATGAATCAGAGAGACCCATCTTCTTCTGCACCTTCTTGATCCTGTTCAAGCTGGCATACATGAGATCATCACAGTCCCCAAGGATTTCACCAAGCCTTATGTGTTCATCATTCTCATCCCCGAGAAAGATCATCGGGTGTAGATCCGACTTTTGAAAGATATCATAAATATGTTGCTCAAGCGGTATTTTCGAGCAATCCAGCATAATCGGGTCAGACAATTCAACACAAGGAGGCAGCTTCTCGAATAGAACAAGAACCGAGTTCTTGTCGGGCTATTCATTGGCTATTCATTGTTCCACTTATCATCACGAGGGTTGCCCAGGGATTGCATGGGCAAAGGGGCATCATTCAGACCAAATCCAGGCACAGCAAAGTCCAGAAGCACATGCTCCTGAGGGGGCACAGTGGGGAGGGGATGTTCCACACCCAAGACCCAAGAACCAACAATAGGGGAAGGCAGATCTGCATCCTGGAGAACATCAGTAGCTTCCATCTCCTGCAGCACCAGCCTCCCCTGACCCCTTTCTTCAGTACCCATAGAGTCCAGATGATTCAGACCAATGAACCGATTCGAGAATAAGGATATCTCATGGCCACAACCAACATCCACTGAAGGGATTGACAAGGCACCCTATCCATTCCAATATAGGCTAGTATTGGGACCAAGGTCATCTCCCTACAAGGATCAGACTACAAGGCAACTTCCCTAGCTTCACCAGGAATGACATCTCCCATTTCAGAAGCGGCATCTCCCCCCAAGCCCAAATCACCCTTCACTTGTGTAAAGATTCTTTTGACTGATATAGGCTCCCTAACATCAACCTGAGGGGATGAGCCCTCATCCTCCATCATATCATTTCTCGGAACATCCAGCAGAGGATCCCTAGGGGCTTCATTCTTTGCCTCCATGTCCCTTGTTGATCTAACCATCGAGGAGATGGGATCCTTGCCAAATCTAGCCACCACTCCATCCCTATTTCCGCAATCCTTTCTCAAATGACCAAGATAAAATCACGAGACGCAGTAATTCTCCCACAATTTGAAAACCATCGGTTTCTTCCATCGAAGATCTTCACTAATTTCAATCCAGAAGAAGTCAATTGGTTCCTTCGAGACATCGACTTAAACACAAACCCTTGGGGATACTGGGTAACAAAGAGCCCTGTTCCAACTATCCACACACAGAAACCGTCCAACCATATTCCACAGCAGAGAAATAATGGACAATTTTTGGAAGGGAAGAGGGAGTTTTGGGAACCGCACCCAAATTACCATCAGAGGGGAGTCACGGTTCAAATGGAATTCAAAATTCCACCGGAAAAGGGAGAAACTAGCAGCATTTCACCTTCGGGGAGCTGAAGAAAAGTCCCGTATATGGTCCTCCTCTGATGAGAACTGAATCAAAATGTGACAGGAATCAACCTGACTCATAGTGGAACAGTCCCTGAGATCCCAATTCTCGAACACAAACCTATCAAAAACATCAATCGGGGGATTCCAGTTCAAAAACTTAGCAACCAATGTCAGACTATGGAGGGAAGAGGCCTTGTTGGACTCTGAAATTGATAGAGGGAGCTTCGGCAGCCCTTCATGCAAGCATGACACCTTAGGGAAGAGATTAATCCATGGGAAAGCAGGAAGCGAATCAGGGTCCGAGAAAGGAGAGAATATTTCCTTAACAGAGGGCAGAAATGGCCCCTCCCCCACAGAGGGAGGAGGCCAGGGCACATCCATTCCTAAATATTTAAGGTATTATTAGGGATTTTAATAGATTTTTATGTATTTTTAGGTTTTTAGATATTTTGAGGGATTTTAGTGTTTTTTAGGGATTTTAGGATTTTTTTTAGTTTTTTGGGGTTTTAGGGTTTTTTATATTTTTTGAGGGTATTAAAGGTTTTTTGGGGTTTTTAACATTTTTAAGGTTTTAAAGGGATTTTAGATTTTTTTTTTAGTGGGTTTTTAGGGTTTTTATGGGGTTTTAGGGTTTTTTAAGGTTTTTATAAATTATAAGGGTTTTTTGGGGCTTTTTAGAGATTTTAGTGTTTTTAGAGTTTTTTATGGGTTTTAAGTGTTTTAGGTTTTTAAGATTTTCTTATGATTTTTCAAGGGTCTTGGGGGATTTTATGTTTTTAGGGATTTTGTACCATTTTTATAGTTTTTAAGTGGTTTTTGGATTTTAAGGGGTTTTGGGGGGGGGGGTTATAGGGGGGTTGAGTTTTTTAGGGGTTTAAGGTTTTTTAGATTTTTTTAACATTTTTTCGAGTTTAAAGGTAATTTAGAGTCTTTTTTGGTTTTAGGGTTTTTTAATTTTCTTAGGGGTTTTATGAATTTTATATTGTTTAGGATTTTTTAGGGGTTTTAGCATTTTTTAGGTTTTTAGGGGTTTTAAGTGTTTTTAGGTTTTCAATGTTTTCTTTTTTTCAGGTTTTTTATGGTTTTTTACATTTTAGGTATTTTTTTAGATTTTTTTGGTTTTTTAGAATTTTTGGAATTTTTTGGGTTTCTAGGATTTTTAGTATTTTTTGGAGTTTTTTATGTTTTAAAGTTTTTTTATATTTTTTTTAAAAAAAATTAGGGTTTAAAATGTTTTTTATAGTGTTTAGTGGGTTTTTTAGGGTTTTTAGGGTTTTTATGGAGTTTTAGATTTTGTTAATGTTTTTAGGGGTTTAATGGTTTTTAGTGGTTTTAGTAATTTTTGGGTTTTTTATTGTTTTTAGTTATTTTTAGATTTTTTAGGGTTTTTAAGAGTTTTAGTTTTTTAAGGTTTTTTAGAGTTTTTCAGGGTTTTTTGGATTTTTTACATTTTTATGGTTTTTTAAGAATTTTTAAAAATTTCTTGAGGTGTTTATATTTTTTAGTAATTTTAGGGATTTTGAGGGTTTTTAGGTTTTTTATTGTTTTAAGGGTTTTATGGTTTTTTTGGGTTTTAGTAGTTTTTGGTGTTTTTAGGGTTTTTAAGGTTTGTTAGAGTTTTTTAACATTTTTAGGGGTTTAAAGGGTTTTTAGGGTTTTTTGTGGTTTTTTAGGGTTTTTAGGGGGTTTTAGGGGTTTAAAAGGTTTTTAGGGGTCTTATGGTTTTTATGGATTTTAGGTGTTTTATAAGGTTTTTAGAATTTTTTAGGGGTTTTAAGGGGTTTTAGTGTTTTTAGGTTTTTGAGGATTTCTTAGGAATTTTTAGGGTTTTTAGGATTTTTAGGGTTTTTATGTTTTTATGTATTTTTAGAGAATTTTTTGGATTTTTATGGTTTTTTAGGGTTTTATGGATTTTTTAAGGATTTTTCGGTATTTTAGGGTTTTATGGTTTTTTCGGGTTTTATGGTTTTTGGGTTTTGGGGGTTTTTTGAGTTTTTTAGGGTTTTAAAGTTTTTTAGAGTTTTTTAATGTTTTTATAGGTTTAAAGTGTTTTTATAATTTTTAGTGGTATTTTAGTGTTTTAATGGGGTTTTACGGTTTTAAAAAAAATTAAGGGTTTTTATTATTTTTTGGGTTTTTAGGGTCTTTTAGGGTTTTGAGTGTATTTTAGGTTTTTTGGTGGTTTTATGTTTTTTTAGGTTTTTAAGGTTTTATAAGGTTTTTTAAGGGGTTTTATGGTTTTTTAAATTTTTAGGGTTTTTTAGGGATATTTTAGGATTTTTATGGGGTTTTATTGTTTTTAGGGATTTGAGGGTTTTAGGTTTGATTAGGGTTTTTTAATTTTTTAGGGTTTTTAGCATTTTTTAGGTATTTTAAGGGTTTTAAGTATTTTTAGGTTTTAAAGGTTTTCTTAGGGTTTTTTAGGGACTTTAGGGTATTTTACTTTTTTAGGGACTTTTTAGGATTTTTAAGGGTTTTAGGATTTTAGGGATTTTGAGGGTTTTATGGTTTTTTAGGGTTTTTTGGTTTTTTGGACAAGAAAGGTGCAGTTTCAGGCTACTCCAACCCCCCCCCCCCCAAATTTTATAAGAAAAGAGAAAAGAGTAGACAGGGGAGGGGCAGATTCCATCGACCCATACCCAAAAACAGACCCCAAAAAAGAAAAATACCAAGAAAGAAAACAATGAAAGAACCAAAAACGTCACCAACTTCAGCACCTCATAGCCAATCCACACCAACCTCAAGCAGCCCCAATCCCAATCACCATTACACCATTCATCAGCATCAGATCTCAGTAATATACCATCAGCATCATACCATCCAATCACAAGCATCAAACAACCAAAAAGCCAGTTTAGCAGACGTCAACAGCACCAAAATCACAACCAATTAGCAACAAAAAACAATAATTAGCAAAATCAAGACCCAAGACCTCCCTTTCCAATCCAATGGACTCAGCCTATAGCACTATAGATCTCGCCAGAAGTAGAATTCGAACCCGGATGAAGATGTGCGGAGAAGCCTGAAGCACACTGGGGAAAATGCCACGAACACCAGAACCAGCGCCAAGGTAGTCGTTGGAAGCCAAAGCCATCACCAAAAACGCAGGAAAATAAAACCAGTGCCAGAAGCCACAGGGAACCCAAAGCTAAGAAGAAATAGGATTCTAAAGCTGGACCACCCAGGGGTGACACACACCAGCACCGATCCATGGCCCTGAAGCCAGGAATGCCAAATCAATCATCAAGCACACCAGATCTGACAATGAACACACCAGATCTAGAACAACCCAAAATCGGTAGGCGCAACAGCGCTACAGCCTGGCAAAACCAGGCCATACAAATCAATCACCATCCAATGATGAATCCAGGCGCACCAAATCTATCATCGATCACATAATAGTCGACAATGAACATACCATATCTCAAAAAACCTGAAGATGGGAGACACAACAAAGTCGCCGCCGGACAAAGCCAGACCACGCAGATCCATCACCAGCCAACGCCAAGCCGAGGCAAGACATCAGGCACCGAGGCCGGACCACACCAGAGGGGGAAGGGAGAAAATCTGGTAGAGTAACCCTAGAAACATGATAGGAGGAGGAGATCTTCTGCTTAGAGGCCTCTTTTTCTAGGTTTTGGCGATCTTATGGTTTTTGGGGTTTTAGTGGTCTTTTTGAGTTTTGTTGTTTTTTAAGGTTTTTTAGTTATTTTTATCATTTTTAGGGTTATTAATAGTTTTTAGATATTTTAGTGGATTTTACAGTTTTTATGGGTTTTTAGGGTTTTTATGTTTATAGGGGGTTATGGGTTTTAGGGATTTTAGGCTCTTTTCGAGGGTTTTTTATGGTTTTTAAATTTTTTCTTAGGGTTTTTTGGGTTTTTGGGGGTTTTTATATTTTTAGTTTTTTTATGGATTTTAAGGATTTTTATGACTTTTTATATTTTTTATAGATTTTTGAGGGTTTTAGGGTTTTTTAGGGTTTTTGGAGTTTTATGTTTTTTAAAGGTTTTTAGGGTTTCTAAGGTTTTTTATTTTTTTAAATTTTTTTATTGTTTTAAAGGTTTTTAATAGTTTTTAGTGTTTTTTTAGGGTTCTAATATATTTTTTGTATTTTTAAGTTTTTTAGGGGGTTTTATAGTATTTAGGGTTTTTAGGGTTTTTACAGACTTTTTACGGTTTTTAGAATTTTTTAGGATTTTTGGGTGTTAATTGTTTCTTCATTTTAAGGTTTTCTTAAGGATTTTTAGAGTTTTTTGGGATTTTTAAGTTTTTACATGTTTTTAGTGATATTTTAGGATTTTTATGGTTTTTAGGAATTTTAGGGATTTTGAGGGATTTTTGGGGGTTTTAGGGTTTTTTAGGGTTTAAGTGTTTTTTAGGATTTCAGGGGGTTTTAGTATTTTTAGAGTTTAAATATTTTCTTTGTGGTTTTTAGGGTTTTTTTACTATTTTATGGATTTTAACGGATTTTTTAGATTTTTGATGACTTTTAGGAGTTTTAGGGATTTTTAGAGTTTTTAGGATTTTTTACATTTTTTAGGGATTTTTAGGGATTTTTTATGATTTTTATGAAATTTTAGAGATTTGAGGGATTTGAGGGTTTTTAGGGGTTTTACGGTTTTTATTGTTTTTTCTTTTTTATTTTTTTAGGGTTCTTAAAGATTTTTGGTGATTTTGATGTTTTTAGGGTTGTAAAGGGGTTTTAGATTTTATTAGTGGGTTTTTTGAGTTTTTATTGGTTTTTAGGGATTTTTAAAGTTTTTAGGGGGTTTTTTTTGGTTTTTAGGGGGTTTAGGGTTTTAGGGTCTATTTAGGGGTTTTAGGATTTTTAGAATTTTTTTGGTTTTTTTGAGATTTTATGTGATTTTGGGTTTTTAGGGTTTTCTTAGGGTTTTCTTAGGGTTTTCTTATGGTTTTTCAAGGTTTTGGGAGTTTTATGTTTTTATGGATTTTTATTTTTTTATGGTTTTTAGGGATTTTACCAATTTTAATGGATTTTAGGGTTTTTAGGGTTTTTTAGGGTTTTTTAGGGTTTTATGTTTTTTTACTATTTTTATAATTTTTAGGTTTTTTAAGGGTTTTAAGTGTTTTTAGGTTTTTAAGGTTTTCTTAGGGCAGAAGAGATGTGAGGCCAGTCTATTCCCGACCCCCTCAGAATTTATTATTTTTTAGGGTTTTTATGGGTTTCTAGGGTTTTTATTGATATTGAGAGTTTTTAGGGTTTTTAAAGTTTTTTCTATTTTTTGGGTTTTAAGGGTTTTTTGAATTTTTTTGAGTTTTTAAGGTGTTTTAGAGTGTTTTTACATTTTTATGGGTTTAAATGGTATTTAGAGTTTTTAGTGATTTTTAGGGTTTCTATGGGTTTTTAGGGTTTTTATGGGTTTTAAAGGGTTTTTTATGTTTTTATGTGTTTTTTATGGTTTTAAGGTGTTTTAGGTTTTTTTAGAAGATTTTAGAGTTTTTAGCTTTTTGAGGTTTTTTAGGGGTTTTAAGTGTCATTAGGTTTTTAAGGTTTTCTTAGAATTTTCAAGGTTTTGAGGATTTTTTACATTTTTAGGGTTAAAGATTTTTTAGGATTTTTTTGGTTTTTAGGTCTTTTTGGGATTTAAGGGTTTTTTAAGGTTTTTTTTTTGTTTTTTATAGTTTTTATCAGTTTTAAGTTTTTTAAGATTTTTAAGGTTTTTCAATTTTTTTTGGTGGTTTTATGGTTTTTATGGTTTTTATGGTTTTTTTGAGTTTTTTGGGTGTTTACAGATTTTTTGAGTTTTTTAGTTTTTCAATATTCCATATATTTTTTTAATAGTTTTAAGGGTTTAAAGCTTTTTTTGCAGTTTTTAGTGGGTTTTTAGGGTTTTTAAGGTTTTTGAAGGTTTTTAGGGGTTTTTATGGGTTTTAGGTGTTTTTAGGGTTTTTAGCATTTTTTAGGTTTTTTGGAGTTTTAAGTGTTTTTAGGTTTTTAAAATTTTCTTAGGGTTTTTAGGTTTTTTAGTGGTATTTACGTTTTTAGTATTTTTTGGGATTTTTTTGGATTTTTAAGGTTTTTTTGGATTTTTAGGGATTTTTCTAGTTTTAGGGGTTTCTTGGTGTTTTTTTCCTTTTTTATGGGTTTTAATTTTTTTTAGGATTTTAATGTTTTCTTAGGGTTTTTAGGGATTTTAGGGGTTTTCCATTTTTTATGTATTTTTAGATATTTCTTGGGATATTTATGGTTTTTTAGGGATTTTAGGGATTTTAAAGGGTTTTAGGATCTTTTAGGATTTTTAGGGTTTTTTGGTTTTTTGGGTTATAATATTTTTTGAGCTTTATGGTTTCTAAGGTTTTTTATATTTGTTTAATTTTTTTATGGGTTTAAAGGATTTTAATTGTTTTTAGTTTTATGTTTTTTTGTGTTTTTAGGATTTTCTAAGGTTTTTAGGCATTTTATGGTTTTTATGGTTTTTATGGGTTTTTAGGGTTTTATCATTTTTATGATTTTTTTGGGTTATAAGTGTTTTTAAGACTTAAAATTATATTAGGGTTTTTCGGGGGTTTTAGGGGGTTTTACATTTATAGTAATATTTTTGTGATTTTCTAGGATTTATATGGTTTTTAGGGGTTTTAGGGATTTTTAGGAGGTTTTAGGTTTTTAGGGGGTTTTAGGGTTTTTAGCATTTTTATGTTAATTAGGGGTTTTAAGTGTTTTTATGTTTTTAAGGTTTTTTAGGGGTTTGTATGGTTTTTAGGGTTTTTTACATTTTTAGGGATTTTTAGCGATTTTTTAGGATTAATTATTTTCAATGGTTTTTAGGGATTTAAGCGGGGTTTGGGTTTTTTGGGTTTTTTTGGTTTTTATGGTTTTTTGGGTCTTTAGGGTTTTTTTATATTTTTTGGGTTTTATGGTTTTTTATAGTTTTCTAACAATTTTAGGGGTTTAAATTTTTTTGGAGATTTCAATGTCTTTTAGTGGTTTTATGGATTTTTAGGTTTTTTTGAGGATTTTTGGGGTTTTTTGGTTTTTAGGGTTTTTAGGGTCATTTTAGGGTTTTTTCGAGGTTTTAGCTTTTTTTTGGGGGGGGGGTTAAGTTTTTTTACAGTCTAAAGGTTTTATTTTGATTTTTTAGGGTTTTTAGGTCTGTTTATGTTTTGAAGGGTTTTATGGAATTTTAGGGTTTTAAGGGATTTTGAGGGATTTTAGGGTTTACAGGGTTTTTAGGGTTTTTAGGTTTTTAAGTTTTTTAAGTATTTTTAGGTTGTTAAGTTTTTCTTAGGGTTTTTAGGTTTTTTAGGGTTTCTTATGTCTTAAGGTATTTTTAGGGATTGTTTATGTTTTTTGTGGTTTTTAGATTTTTTAGGGGTTTTTAGGGTCTTTTACGGTTTTTAGGGTTTTGGGGGTTTTATGGTTTTTGGGGGGTTTCGGGCTTTATTTTATTTTTTTAGGGTTTTAAAGGTTTTTTAGAGTTTTTTTAATTTTTTTAGGGGTTTAATGGGTTTTTATATTTTTAGTGGATTATAGGGTTTTTATTATTTTTTAGGGTTTTTTATTTTTTTAGGGGTTTTATGGTTTTTAGAGGTTTTTAGGGTTTTCAAGCCCTTTTTAGGGTTTTTTAGGGTTTTAGTGTTTTTTAGGTTTTTTAGGGGTTTTAATTGTTTTTCAGTTTTTATGTTTTTCTTAGGGGTTTTCAAGGTTTTTTGAGTTTTTTACATTTTTAGGTATTTTAGGGATTTTTTAGAATTTTTATGGTTTTTTAGAATTTTTATGGATTTTGAGGAGTTTTAGGGTTTTTTTGGGTTTTTTAGGATTTTTGTGGGGTTTAGGTTTTTTAGGGGTTTAATTGTTTTTTAGTTTTTAAGGTTATCTTAAGTTTTTTTAGGGTTTTTTTGTTTTTCAGGGTTTTTTACATTTCTAGGGATTTTTTGGGGATTTTTTATGATTTTATTGTGTTTTAGGGTATTTAATGATTCTGAGGGTTTTTAGGGTTTTTAGCATTTTTTGGTTTTTTAAGGTTTTCATTTTTAAGTTTTAAAAGTTTTCTTAGGGGTTTTAAGGGTTTTAGGTTTTCTTATGGTTTTAGGTATTTTATGGATTTTTTAGGGTTTTATGGTTATTTATAGTTTTTGGGGATTTTGAGGGTTTTAGGGTTTTTTAGGTTTTTTATCATATTTTAGGATTTTTAAGGGCTTTAAGTGTTTTTAGGTTTTTAAGTTTTTCCTAGGGAAAGGAAGGTGCAGGGGTTTTATAGTTTTTCATGTTTTTAAGTTTTTAGGGATTTTTATGGGTTTTTTATTATTTTTATGGATTTCTATGGGTTTATGGATTTTGAGGGATTATAGGATTTTTTAGGGTTTTTAGGGTTTTTCTGGGTTTTTTAGGTTTTTAAGGGGATTGTTTGAGTTTCTATAGGTTTTAAGATTTTTTCGAGTTATTAACATTTTTAGGTGTTTAAAGGATTTTTAGAGTTTTTAGTTCTTTTTAGGGTTTTTATGGGTTTCTTAGGTTTTTTATGATTTTAGTGGTTTTATGGTTTTTAGGGCATTTAGGAGTTTTTATGGTTTTTAAGGGTTTTATCATTTTTTAGGTTTTTAGGGGTTTTAATTGTTTTTAGGTTTTTAAGGTTTTCTTCGGGCTTTTCATGGTTTTAGGGTTTTTTATAGTTTTTTGGATTTTTAGGGATTATTTAGTATTTTTATGATTTTTTAGGGGTTTTAGGGTTTTTTGGGGGTTTTAAGGTTTTTAGCATTTTTAGGGTTTTTAGGGGTTTTAAGTGTTTTAGTGTTTTACAGTTTTCTTAGTGTTTTTAAGAGTTTTTATGTTTTTTTATGCTTTTTGGGATTTTTAGGGCCTTTTTGGATTTTTATGGGTTTTTAGGGATTTTGAGGTTTTTAAGGGTGTTATAGGGTATTTAGGGTTTTGAGGGTTTTAAGGGTGTAATAGGGTTTTTAGGGTTTTTTGTTTTGGATTTTAAGGAGTTTTTGAGTTTTTTAGGGTTTTTAAGTCTTTTGAGAATTTTTATACGGTTTTACTGGTTTAAAGAGTAGTTGGAGTTTTTAGTGGTTTTTAGGGGTTTTATATGTTTTTAGGGTTTTTTAACATTTTTAGGGGTTTATATGGTTTAGGTGTTTAAGGTTTTTTGGGGTATTTTTAGGGGTTTTAGGGTTTTTTAGGTTTTTTTGGAGTTTTAATTGTTTTTAGGTTTTTATTGTTTTTTGGGTTTCTCATGGGTTTTAGGTTTTTTTATGTTTTTAGGGATTTTTAGGGATTTTATAGGATTTTAGGGTTTTTAGGGATTTTTAGGGATTTTTAGGGATTTTAGCCATTTCTAGGTTTTTATGGGTTTTTAGTTCTTATAGGTTTTAAGGTTATCTTGTTGTTTTTCTGGGTTTTTAGGGTTTTTTACATTTTTAAGGATTTTTAAGGATTTTTAAATATTTTTATGGATTTTTAGGTATTTTGAGGGTTTTTAGGGTTTTTAAGGTTCTTGTGTTTTTTTTTTGTTTTAGGGTTTTATGAGTTGTTTAGGGGTTTAACAGTTTTTTAGAGTTTTTAAAGTTTTTTGGGGTTTAAATGGTTTTTAGAGTTTTTAGTGATTGTTATGGTTTTTAGGGATTTTTATGGGTTAAATGTTTTATGGGTTTTTATGGATTTTAGGGCTTTTGGGATTTTTGGTCCCTTTTAGGGTTTTTGGTTTATTAAAGTATTTTAGGTTTTTTAGTGGTTTTAAGTCTTTCTAGGTTTTTAAGGATTTTTAAGGGCTTTTTAGGGTTTTTATGGTTTTTTACATTTTTAGGTATTTTTAGTTCTTTTTTAGGATTTTTATTTTTTTTATGGTTTTTAGGAATTTTGTGGGTTTTTACGATGTTTTAGAGTTTTTTAGGTTCTTTAGGGGTTTTAATTATTTTATGTTTTAATGTTTTTTAGGGTTTTTTAGTGTTTTGAGGGTTTTTATTTTTTAAGGATTTTTGGAAATTTTTTAGAATTTTTATGGTTTTTAGGGATTTTGAGGGTTTTGGAGGTTTTTAGGGTTTAGGGTTTTTATGTTCTTTTTGGGTTTTTAGGGTTTTTTAAAAAAAATTAATGTTTTTAAGGTTTTTCCATGTTTTTAATGTTTTTAGGTATTGAAATGGATTTTATAGTTTTAGTTTTTTTTTTGGTTTTATGGGTTTTTAAGGTTTTTTAAAGTTTTTAGGGGTATTTATAGGTTTTGGGGTTTTTTAGGGTTTTTAGCATTTTTTAGGGTTATTTTGGGTTTTAAGTATTTTTAGGTTTTTAAGGTTTTTTTATGGTTTTTAGGGACTTTAGGGGTTATTACATTTTTTTGGATTTTTAAGGATTTTTTAGTATTTTTATGGTTCTATAAGGTTTTTAGGGATTTTGAGGTTTTAAGGGTTTTAGGGTTTTTATGGTTTTCTAAGGTTTCATAATTTTTTAGGTTTTTGGGGGTTTTATGCTATTTTTGTCTTTAAGGGTTTCTTAGGGTTTTTCTAGGTATTTGATATTTTTTATATTTTAGGGATTTTTACGTTTGTTAGGATTTCATGGATTTTTAGGGTTTTTTGGGAATTTGATTTTTTTAGGGTTTTTAGGTTTTTAATGGTTTTTTATGGTTTTAGTGTTTTTTGAGTTTTTTAAGGTTTTAAGGTTTTTAATTTTTTTTAACTTCTTTTGAGGTTCAAAGGGTTTTTAGAGTTTTTAGTGGTTTTAGGGTTTTTATGTATTTTTAGGGTTTTTTAAGTTTTTTAGGGGGTTTTATGGTTATTATGGATTTTTTGAGTTTTTAGTGGTTTTTAGGGTTTGTATGGATTTTCAGGGGTTTTTTAAGGTTTTTAAGGGGTTTATGGTAATTATAGGTTTTTTGGGTTTTAGTGCCTTTTAAGGTTTTAAGGGATTTTAGGGTGTTTTAGGGTTTTTAGTTTTTTTTAGGTGATTTGTGTGTTTTTAGGGTTTTTTACATTTTTAGATATTTTTAGGGCTTTTTTGGATTTTTTTGGTTTTTAGGGTTTTAGGGATTTTGAGTATTTTTAGGCTCTTCTGGTTTTTTAGGGTTTTTAGGTTTTTTATCATTTTTTAGGTTTTTAGAGGTTCTAAGTGTTTATAATTTTTTAAGTTTTTCATAGGTGTTTTTTTGGTTTTATGGTTTTTTATTTTTTTATGGATTTTTATGTCTTTTTTAGGATTTTTAAGGTTTTTTTACTATTTTTGGGTATTTAGGGTTTTTAGGGTTTTAAAGGTTTTTGAGTTTTTTTTTGGATTTTAAGGTTATTTTAGTTTTTTAATGTTTTGAGGGATTTAAAGGGCTTTTAAAGTTTTTAGACATTTTTAGGGTTTTATAGAGTTTTCAGGTTTTTTAAGGTTTATTGGATTTTTTATGGTGTTTAGGGGTTTATGGTATTTTGAAGGTTTTTTAGGGGTTTTAATGTTTTTTATTTATTTAGGTTTTTAATTGTTTTTAGGTTTTTAAGGTTTTCTTAGGGTTTTTTATGGTTTTTAGGGTTTTTTAGGTTTTTATGGATTTTAGGTTTTTTTTTGGATTTTTCTAGTTTTTAGGGTTTTGAGGGATTTTGATTATTTTTAACGTTTTGTTAGGTTTTTTAGTGTTTTTAGATTTTTAGGTTTTTAGGGGTCTTGAGTTTTTTTATGTTTTTAATGTTTTCTTTGGTTTTTTTTACATTTTCAGATATTTTTAGGGCTTTTTTAGGATTTTTAGGGGTTTTATAGTTTTTTTGAGTTTTTAGGGTTTTTTGTTTTTTGAGGGTTTTAAATTTTTTTTAGATATTTCTAATGTTTTTGGGGTTTAAATGGTTTTTATAGTTTTTAATCATTTTTAGGGTTTTACGGGAAAAGGAAGGCTTGGGGCCAGGCTATTCCTAACCCCCCCCCCCCCAATTTTATTAGAAAAAAGAAAACACAGCAGACAAGGGAGGGGCGGGGTCAATCAACCCACACCCAAAAACCCTGGACGCCTCGACAAAACCCAAAAGTCCCAAAAAACACCAAAAGACACACAAAACGAGAAAGGAAGGAGAAATAAAAGCATCACCAACAGCATTTCCCAGCCAACCAGCAACCAGCATCCAGCATAGGTCTACCAGCCTTCCCCACCATCATCATCATAATCCGCACCAAGGGGGGTCTACCTCAACACCATAGCCAGAGGCCGCATCAGTGTCTACTGACTCCCACTCAGAAGAATCATACTGCCTTATGAAGTTAGTGTAGTATTCCCTTAACTTCACTTGCTCTACATTCAGTTGCTTTTTAGCAGACCGCCCCACCTTGCCAGAGGAATTCTTCGAAACTTTGTTGGAGGCCCTTGTAGATACCGTTCTCGGAATGGAAGAGTAGTCCTTCCTTGGCCTCCTCACTTTCAGGGCTGCAGTGCCAATATCAACATGCT
Organism: Viscum album; assembly: GCA_963277665.1. NCBI lineage: Eukaryota > Viridiplantae > Streptophyta > Magnoliopsida > Santalales > Viscaceae > Viscum > Viscum album. The sequence goes on along the minus strand of OY728157.1, from coordinate 229,336,478 downwards.
TCCCCTAGACAGGGATAACAGTGTTTTCCTGGTTGAGAAAACATGAGGTGGGAGGTGGGAACCACTCCCTGGATAGCCCCCCTGTAAAATTTTCATTCCCAGCAAGTAAGGCCTTGTCCTTTAAAATGTGGGCCATGTTGGATTTCATCCTAGAACCATCATCAGAGCCACTCTCCCAAAGCATCAAACATTCAGATTCCATTACCTCATGCAAAAGAGAAGACTGCATAGGTACAATCATCACATTGGGGTCCTCCAAGGCCATGTCTTTCAGAACCAAACATTTTGAGTTCCCATCCTCATTGACCCTAATCATCCCATCCTCATCAAAACTCACATCATGCGCCTCTGAAGCATCCACTACGATCAGAATAGGTTCAAAGGGTTCTAAAGTGCTTATCAAAGACCTGGTGAGGACACCCCCATTACCCTCGGCCTGGGAAACATTCACACCATTCTCGACCCCCAGATCATCCCTCGCCTTATGCTCCCGTTCACCAGCACTATCAAGGATCCCAAAAGTTCTCAGTATCATCCTAGCTTCACTAGCATGCTGGTCCACATTCCCTCCCCCCTGTCCAGTACAAAGCACATTCATCTGCACCTGAAAGGGAGGCTTCGCACTCCCAGCATCAGCCACCAGAGGATTCTGGGACACGCTCCCTCAACCATGCCCAGCAGCAGTGGCCAGCACCTTATTCTGTATCTGTTCAGCAGAGATCTCACATCCCGCATTTCCCGAGGACCCTTGCACCTCCTCCTCAAACTCTAGCTCAGCAGAAACCTCCATGCCAAGAGAACATCCAGCATCCGGGAGCTTCAGATCACTCCTCAAGCACTTGAAGATATCATGCACCTTGGGTTCCGTTTGACACGGGACAGCCACTTTCCCAACGCTGTGATTATCCACTACAGACCGGTGAAGAGAACCCATGTGCACCGCCTTATGCACAGCGCCCAGGTCCCGGTTCCCTTCACCGACAACCTCTTGATCACGATTCAAAATGCCACAACTCATGACACCACACATACAATCCCGAGAACTATGACCCAGATGCCAACATGAGGAGCAGAAATCAGTCCATGACTCGAAGATAATAGGTTTCTTCCACCGAATCTCCTCACCAACAGCAATCCAAACAAAGTCAACCGGTCCTTTAGAAGCATCAATTTCAATAAAATACCTTGGGGAAACTGGGTGACAAAGGTACCTAGTCCTACTATCCACACACAATAACCTTCCCACAAGATTTCCCAGTATAGAGATAATGGAAAAGTTTTTAAATGGAAGGGGAAGTTCAGGAAAACTAACCCACGATGCAACCATTGGAGAGTCGCGATTCAAGTAAAGATCAAAGCTCCACCTAGAAAGAACAAACCAGGCACCATTGCATCTTCTTGGAGCCGCAGACCAAGCACTGACCAGATCCTCCTCTGATTCAAAGAAAATCAAGATAGGACCACTATCAAGAAGACCTACTGTAGCGTGATCTTGGAGGTCCCATTTTTCAAACACAAATCTGTCAAAAATATCCACCATAGGTCACCATTTCAAGAACTGAGCCACCAAGGTCATCCTATGCAGAGCGAAGGCCTCATTGAACTCTGTAATTGATAATCGGAGCTACGGATAACCTTCATGAAAATCTGGTACCTTAGGGAAAATACAAATTCGCAAAAAAGGGGGAAGCAGGTCTGGATCCGAGAATGGAACAAAAGGACGGTCATCAATAGGATCCAGTGGAGGCCCCTCCCCCGCGAAGGGGGGAGGCCGAGGCGCAATAGCGATCTTCATCTTCAAGCTTGTCGGGGAATAGGAGAATCGCCATCACGAGAGAGCCGAGCTTCCATCCTTTATGGTTGTTAGGGATCTTAGGGTTTTTATGGGATTTGATGGTTTTTAAGGTTTTGGGAGGTTTAAAGGTTCTTTTACGGTTTTAAGGTTTTTAAGTTCTTTTAGGGTTTTTTAGGGTTTTTAGCGTTTTTTTAAGGGTTTAAAGTGCTTTTAGGTTTTAAGGGTTTTTCATGGGTTTTAGTGTTTTGGGGTTTTTAGGGATTTTTAGATATTTTTAAGTAATTTTATATCTTTTTAGGGATTTCTGGATTATAGGGTTTTTATTTTTATGATTTTTTAGGGTTTCTAAGGGTATTCGGTATTTTTTGGTTTTTAAGGGTTTCTTAGGGTTTTTAGGGTTTTATAATTTTTAGGTTTTTAGGGATTTTTTAAGATTTTTTTGGTTCTTTAAGGTTTTTACCGATTTTGAGGGTTCTAGAGGTTTTAGGTTTTTTGTGGTTTCTTAGTTTTTTTTAAGTCTTTGGGGATTTTAAGGATTTTTAGAGTTTTTAAAAATATTATTATTTTAAATAGATTTTAGATTTTTTAGTGTATTTTTAGGTTTTTATGGGTTTTATGGATTTTTAATATTTTTAGGGGGTTTATGGTTTTAGGGGTTTTAGCATTTTTATATTTTTTAGGGGTTTTAGTGTTTTTAGGTTTTTATAGTTTTCTTAGCGTTATTAAGATTTTTTAGTATTTTTTACATTTTTATAGATTTTTAGGGATTTTTTAGTATATATATGGCTTTTTATGGATTTTAGGGATTTTTAGGTTTTAGGATTTTTAGGGGATTTGGGGGTTTTTAGCATTTTTTGGTTTTTAGAGGTTTAATTATTTTTAGGTTTTCAATGTTTTGTTAGATTTTTTTAGTGTTTTTATGGGATTTTATGTTTTTTGGTATTTTTAGGGATTTTTTTTTTGATTTTTAGGGTTTTTTAGGGTTTTTTAGGGTTTTTAGGTATTTTTATGGTTTTTAGGGTTTTTTAGGTTTTTAGGTTTTTAGGATTTTTATGGTTTTCTGGGGTTTTTAGGGGTTTTTGAGTTTTTTCGATTTTTAAGGTTTTTTAGTGTTTTTTTAACATTTTAGGGGTTTAAAGGGTTTTTAAAATTTTTATTGGTTTTTAGGGTTTTTATGGGTTTTTTGGGGGATTTAAGGGTTTTAAGGTTTTTTTTGGTTTTTAAGGGTTTCTAGAGTTTTTAGGGTTTTTTAAAGATTTTAGATTTTTTAGGGGATTTAATTGTTTTTAGGTTATTAAGGCTTTCTTTGGGTTTTTATGGTTTTTCTACATTTTTAGGGATTTTTAGGGATTTTTAAATATTTTTATGGATTTTTAAGGCTTTTATGGATTTTTTGGTTTTTAGGGATTCTTACAGTTTTGAGGATATTTTTGGTTTTTTGGTGGTTTTATGTTTTTTTAGGTTTTTAAGTATTTTTAAGGGTTTTCAGGGTTTTTTATGTTTTAGGGACTTTTATTATTTTTTTAGTTTTTTGGGTTTTTCATGTTTTTTTAGGGTTTTTAGGGTTTTAAATCTTTTTATGGATTTTTTAGGTTTTTATAGTTTTTAGGGTTTTTAAGGTTTTTTATATTTTTTTAACATTTTTAGGGTTTAAAGTGTTTTTAGAGTTTTCGGTGGTTTTACGGTTTTGTGGGATTTTCAGATTTTATAATATTTTTTGGGTTTTTTATGTTTTAGGAGTTTTAATGATTTTAGGGTCTTCTTTGGGTCTTTTAGGTTTTCTATCTTTTTTTCATTTTATACGGGTTTTATGGGTTTTTAATTTTTTTAGTTTTACCCATATTTTTTTAGTGTTTTTAGGGATTTTTTTGTTTTCAAGGTTTTTTAGGGTTTTTTATTATTTTTGTAGGGTTTCAGGGATTTTTTTTTGGGATTTTGAGAATTTTTAGTGTTTTTTAGGGTTTTTAGGGTTTTTAAGGTTTCTTAGGGTTGTTAAATTTTTTTAGGTTTTTTAGGGGTTTTAAGTGTTTTTAAGTTTTTAGGGTTTTTAGGGTTTTAGGGGTTTTTTCATTTTTAGGGATATTTTAGTATTTTTAAGGATTTTTATGGTTTTTAGTGTTTTTAAATATTTTGATGGGTTTTAGGGATTTTAGAGTTTTCATGGGTTTCATGGATTTTTTGGGGTTTCAGGGTTTTAGGGATTTATTGAGTTTTTTAGGGTTTTTAAGGTTTTTTAGATATTTATAACATTTTTAGAGGTTTAAAAAAATTATATTTTTTAGTAGTTTTTAGGGGTTTTAGAGTTTTTAGGGTGTTTATGGTTTTGAGGTTTTTTATGGTTTTCAAGGGATCTTATCATTTTTTAGGATTTTTATCATTTTTAGGTTTTTTTGTGATTTTAATTATTTTTAAGTTTCTAAGATTTTCTAAGGGTTTTTTAGGGTTTTAGTGTTTTTTACATTTTTATTTATTTTTATAGATTTTTAAGATCTTTAAGGTTTTTTGGTTTTTTTGAGATTTTGAGGGTTTTTATAGTTTCTAATAGTTTTTAGGGTTTTTTAGGGTTTTAGTGTTTTTTAGGTTTTTTAGGGGCATTAAGTGTATTTAGGGTTTAAAGGTTTTCTTAGGGTTTTTCTGGGTTTTTATGATTTTTACACTTTTAAGTATTTTTTGTGATTTTTTGGATTTTTTGGGTTTTTTGGGGTTTTAGGGTTTTTTAGGGTTTTAGGGATTTTTAGGGTTTTCTGGGGGGGGTGGGTTTTTTGGGTTTTTTGAGTTTTTTTTGTGTTTATTAAGGGTTTTAAAGGTTTTTTATATTTTTTTAACATTTTTTTATGTTTAAAGGTTTTTTAGAGTTTTTTCGTGGTTTTAGGGTTTTTATGAGTTTTTAGGGTTCTTTAAGGTTTTAGGAGTTTTTATATTTATTAGGGTGTTTTAGGGTTTTTAGGGTATTTTTAGGGGTTTTAGAGTTTTTTAGGTTTTTTAGGGGTTTTAGTGTTTTGAGGTTTTTATAGTTTTCTTGGGGGTTTTCAAGGATTTTTGGGTTTTTTAAAGGGTTTTGGATTTTTATTATTTTTTATATTTTTTAGGGACTTTGAGGGTTTTTAGTTTTTTTAGTGTTTTTTGGGTTTTTTAGGGTTTTTAGAATTTTTAGATTTTTTTAGGATTGTAAAGTTTTCTTAGGGTTTTTTATGGTTTTTAGGGTTTTTATGTTTTTAATGAGTTTTAGGGGTCTTTAAGGATTTTAGGGTTTTTAGGGATTTTGAGGGGTTTTAGGGTTTTAAAGTTTCTTTTGGTTTTCTAGAGTTATTTTGATTTTTTAATGGTTTTAAATATTTTTAGAGTGTTTTAACGGTTTTAGGGGTTTAAAGGGTTTTTAGATTTTTTAGTGGATTTCTAGGGTTTTATTGGGTTTTTAGGTTTTTTAAGGTTTAGGGGTTTTTTGGTTTTTATGGTTTTTAGTATTTTTATGTTTTTTATGGGTTTATAGACTTTTTTGGTTTTCAATGTTTTTTAGGGTTTTTCAGGGTTTTTATGGTTTTATCTTTTTAAGGATTTTTGTGTCTCTTTATTATTTTTGTGGTTTTTCAGTTTTCAGGTATTTTGTGGTTTTTTAGGGACTTTTAGGGTTTTAGTGTTTTTTAGGGTTTTATCATTTTTTAGCATTCTAGCGTTTTTTAAATTTTTTAGGGTTTTTTAGGGTTTTTTAGTGTTTTTGGATTTTTAAGGTTTTGTTAGGGTTTTTTAGGATTTTTTTACAATTTGAGGGATTTTTTAGACTTTTTTAGGATTTTTATGGTTTTTAAGATTTTTAGAGATTTTTAAGGATTTTAGGATTTTAGGGTTTTTTAGGATCGTTAGCATTTTTATAGGTTTTTTGGGGGTTCAAATTTTTTTAGTTTTGTAAGTTTTAATTGTGGTTTTTTAGGTTTTTTAGGGTCTTTATGTTTTTAGAGATTTTTAGGGATTTATTAGGATTTTTATAGTTTTTTAGTGTTTGGGGGTTTTTAGGGTTTTTTAGGTTTTTTAGGTATTTTAGGGTTTTTGGGTTTTTTTTGGTTTTTTAGGGGTTTTTTTAGTCTTTTAGGGGTTTAAGGTTTAATAGATTTTTTTAACATTTTTAGGGGTTTGAAGGGTTTTAAGAGTTTTTAGTGGGTTTTAAGGTTTTATGGGTTTATAAGGTTTTTCAAGGTTTTTAGGTATTTTTTGGATGTTAAGGTTTTTAGGGAAAGAAAGGCGTAGTGCCAGGATATTCCTGACCCCCCGCCCCCAAATTTATTTGAGAAAAGACACATTAGACAAGGGAGGGGAAGAATCAATCAAACCACACCCAAAAATCTTGAACACCCCCAAAAAACCAAAAACGTACAAAAAGAAACAACAAAAAGAGGACACCAACAGCACTAAGACCATAAATTGCAACATCATCACCTCCTAGTCAATCAACAACCAACATCCATCAGCTTATATCCTAGAATCCAACACCTCATAGACAATCATCTTCTAGTTATTCCCAACTTAGTTTCCAGCATCCATCACCTTCTAACCAATCATCTCCCAACCTTTCTCGGCTCAGATTCCAGCATCCAGCACCTCCTGACCAAACAGATCCCAGCATTTTGTACCCACTACCAGTAAAACAGGACCACCAGCACCCACACCCAGAAGCATTCCACAACACCCAACACCCTTTAGATAGAACCCATCTCCAAACAGCTCCTCTAGGATCCCAAGATCCACACAACATCACTATATAGCGCCCAACACCTCTTATCAAATCCAATAACCAATACTCGCAGTGAAAAACGAACAAACCAGCCACAATCAATAAACAGTAGATTCTAAAAAGAAAGGTTCTCCAACCAGAACCTCCATCAATAATCACAGAACCAAAGAACCATTTTTTCATATCAAAAAAAACACAAACCAAAAAAGAAACCATATTAAACCACAACTGCATCAGTTGTGAAAAACAAAGACAAGTTAGAAGGACCAGAACCAAACCTACAACCGCTTTGTAAGACGAAGAAGAAACCGAGGAACCTGCACTGTCTCGTAAAGAGCTAAGCCAAGCCGAAAGCACTGCTATCCGAGCGTCAACTAGAAACACCGGTGCCAAATCACCCCACTAAATAATCCAAGCCCTGTAAGGATCTGAATCCGAATGCATGATTAATTTCTTCGCATGACATCTAAAGAGCACTTCCAAAGCCGACCGTTGCCAAAAGCGCAAGGAAATATGGAGCTCAGGAAAGGAAAAAATACTAAAGAAGTCGGGAAACACTCGCCTCCATGGATCCGTAGAACACTGCTAAAGCCCACCGCTACCACCTTGTATCTGTGGAGCACAAGAAAATATACCTCTTGGGAAAAAGTAAAGTCTCCGAAGAATACAAAAAAAACACCTTCCACCTTGGATCATAAGTTCTCTGTCAAAGGTCGTTGTCGCCGCCTTGGATCCGAAGAGCGCTTCTCTAGAAGACATGGAGTGCGAGAAAGAGAACTGGGGGAAAGATCCTACATCATCTAGGGTTTTTAAGAATTTTTATGGTTTTAAGCATTTTTTAGGTATTTTAGGGGGTTAAAGTGTTTTTATGTTTTTAAGGTTTTCTTTCTGTTTTTCAAGTTCTTTAGGTTTTTTTAAGTTTTTAGAGATTTTTAGGGATTTTTTTAGGATTTTTATGGTTTCTTAAGGTTTTAAGGTATTTTGAGGTTTTTTTTCAATTTTTTGGGGTTTTACGGGGTTTTTTTAGGTTTAAAAATTTTGTAGGTTTTTGAGGGGTTTTAAGTGTTTTTAGGTTTTACGATTTTCTTAGAGTTTCTCAAGGTTTTACGGTTTTTTACATTTTTAGGTGCTTTTTGGACTTTTAAGGATTTTTATGGTTTTTAGGGTTTTATGGATTTTGAGGGTTTTTACAGTTTCTTAAAGTTTTTAGTGTTTTGCGACTTTTTCCGGGTTTTTAGGGGTTGTTTTTATTTTTTAGGGTTTTTAAAGGATTTTAGATTTTTTAAACATTTTTATGGTTTTAAAGGATTTTTAGAGTTTTTAGTGGTTTTAGGGTTTTTATGGGTTTTTGGGATTTTTTTATGGTTTTTATGAGTTTTTATGGTTTTTAGGGGTTTATGGGGGTTTAGGGTTGTTTGGGTTTTTTAGAGTTTTTATAATTTTTTAGGTTTTTTATGGTTTTACATTTTTTTAGGTTTTAAATTTTTTCCTATGGTTTTTTATGGGTTTTAGGGGTTTTTATGTTTTTAGGGATTCTTAGGGATTTTTTAGGATTTTTATGGTTTTTTAGGGGTTTAGGGATTTTGAGGGTTTTAGGGTTTTTTAGGGTTTTGGGGTTTTTATTCTTATTTTTTGTGATTTTTAGTGATTTTTAGGATTTTTATAGTTTTTAGGGATTTGGGGGATTTATGGGGGGTTATGGTTTTTAGGGTTTTGTGGTTTTCTTTTTGGTTTTTAGGGGGGGTTGAGTTTTTTAGGGTTTAAAGGTGTTTTTGTGTTTTTTTTAAAATTTTTTGGGGTTTAAAGGGTTTTAGATTTTTTAGTGGTTTTAGTAATTTGTGTAATTTTAGGGTTTTTTAAGGTTTTTAGGGATTTTATGGTTTTTAGGGGTTTTAAGGTCTTTTTATTACTTTTAGCGTTTTTAGTTTTTTGTAGGTTTTTAGGGTTTTCTTTAGGATTTATACAGGTTTAGGGTTTTTTATCTTTTTAGGGATTTTAAGGGATTTTTATGGTTTTTATGATTTTTTAGGTATTTTAGGGATTTTGAAGGTTTTTAGGGTTTTTTATGGTTTTTAGTGTTTTCTTGGCTTTTTTAGGGTTTTTAGGGTTTTCTATGGATTTTAGAATTTTTTAGGTTTTTATGGGTTTTAAGTGTTTTTATGTTTTTATGTTTTTAAGGATTTCTTAGTTTTTTTATGCTTTTTAGGGTTTTTTAAGTTTTTAAGGATTTTAGGGTTTTTTATTATTTTTATGGTTTTTTGGGTTTTAGGGATTTTGATGGGTTTTTAGGGTTTTTTAGGTTTTTAGGGTGTTTATGGTTTTTTGTGTTTAAGAGTTTTTTTAGCTTTTTATGCTTTTTAAGGTTTTTTAGAGTTTTTTAACAATTTTAGGGGTTTAAAGGGTTTTTAGAGTTTTATTGGTTTTTTGGGTTTTTTGGGTTTTTTGGATTTTTAAGGTTTTTAGGGGGGGTTATGGTTTTTAGGGTTTTTTAGGATTTCTACACTTGTTTAGGGTTTTTATGATTTTTTAGGTTTTTTAGGGGGTTTTAGGGTTTTAAGGTTTTAGTTTTTTAAGGTTTTCTTATGGTTTTTTAGGTTTTTTAAGGTTTTTTACTTTTTTAGGCATTTTAGGGATTTTTTAGGATTTTTATAGTTTTTTAGGGGTTTTAGGGATTTTGAGGGTTTTAGGGTTTTTATAATTTTAGGTTTTTTAAGGTCTTTATTGTTTTGGGGGGTTTTTAGGGTTTTTTGTAGTTTTTAGGTTTTAAATGTTTTTTCCATTTTTTTAAATTTTATTAGGGGTTTAAAGAGTTTTTAGAGTTTAAAGTGTGTTTTTTGGGTTTTTATGGGTTTTTATGGTTTTTTAATATTTTTTGGAGTTTTATTGTTTTTAGGGGATTTTGGGTTTTTATGGTCTTTTGGTGGGTATAGGGTTTTTAGCATTTTTCTGGTTTTTTTATGGGTTAGAACTGTTTTTAGGTTTTTAAGGTTTTATTTGGGATTTTTAGAGTTTTTAGGGTTTTTTATTTTTTTAGGATTTTTACGGCTTTTTTGGATTTTTATGGTTTTTTGGAATTGTCAAGGTTCTTATGGTTTTTTAGGGTTTTGAATGTCTTTTAGGGTATTTAGAGTTTTTAGGTTTTTTGGGGGTTTTAAGTGTTTTTAGTTTTTTAAGGTTTTCTTAGGGGTTTTTTATAATTTTTATGGTTTTTAAAATTTTTAGTTATTTTTAGGTATTTTTTAGGATTTTTAGGGTTTTTAGGGTTTCCTGGGAAGATTAAGGGTTTTTTTGGGTTTTTTGGGTTTTCTAGGGTTTTTGGGATTTTTAGGTTTTTTAGGGGTTTTAAGGGTTTTGAGTTTTTTAGGTAATCTTTGGGGTTTTTAGGGGTGTGGGGTTTTTTATGATTTTACAGATTTTTGGAATTTTTTAGTGTTTTTATAATTTTTAGGGGGGTTAGGGTTTTTAGAGAATTTTAGGGTTTTATAGTTTTTAGGGTTTCAAGGGTCTTCAAGGTTTTTTTAGGGTTTTTTGAGTTTTTTAGGATTTTTAAGGTTTTTTATAGTTTTTAACATTTTTAGGGTTTTTAAAGTGTTTTTAGAGTTTATTTTGGGTTTTTAGGGTTTTTATGGGTTTTAAAACTTTTTAGGGTTTCTATGTTTTTTAGGGGTTTAGTGTTTTTAGGATCTTTTAGGGTTTTTAACATTTTTCATATTTTTTAGTATTTTTTGGTGTTTTTAGGATTTTAAGGTTTACTTAGGGGTTTTCACAGTTTTTAGGGTTTCTTTGGCTTTCATTTATTTTTAGGGATTTCTTAGGATTTTTACGGTTTTTAGGGTTATTAGGGATTTTCAAGTTTTTTAGGGTTTTTATGGTTTTTAGAGTTTTTAGGGTTTTTAGGGTATTTAGTGGTTTTTAGGTTTTTTATGGGTTTTAAGTGTTTTTAGGTTTTCATGATTTTCATAGAGAATTTCAGGTTTTTTAGGGTTTTTATGCTTTTAGGGATTTTTTTGGGATTTTTACTTATTTTAATGGTTTTTAGGGGTTTTAGTGTTTTTAAGAATCCTAAGGGGTTTTAGGGATTTTTTGGTTTTTTCATTTTTTTGGGGTTTTAGGGTTCTTTTTAGTTTTTAGGGTTTAAATTATTTTAAGTTTTTTTAACTTTCTAGGGGTTTAAAGCGTTTTTAGAGTTTTTAGTGGGTTTTATGGTTTTATCGGTTTTTATGTTTTTTTATTTTTTTTAGGGGTTTTTATGATTTTAGAGGGGGTTGGTTTTTGGGCCCTTTAGGGTTTTTTAAATATTTTAGAATTTTTAAGTTTTTTAGGGGTTTAAAGTATTTTTAGTTTTTTAAGGTTTTTTAGGGTTTTTAGGAAATTTTATTTTTTTTAGGTATTTTTAGGTTTTTTAGTATTTTTATGGGTTTTTAGGGATTTTTTAGGGTTTTAAGGAGTTTTTGGGTTTTTTGGGTTTTTTGGGATTTTAGCTATTTATGTTTTTTCTATTTTTTAGGGTTTTAAGGTTTTTTAGATTTTTTTAAAAAAATTAGGGTTTAAAGGTTTTTTAGAGTTTTTAGAGGTTTTTAGAGTTTTAATGATTTTTTATGTTTTTATGGGTTTTAGTGTTTTTAGGGGGGTTTAGGGTTTTTATGGTTTTTTAAGGTTTTTTGTGTTTTTCAAGTTTTTTAGGGGTTTTAAGTGTTTATAGGTTTTTAAAATTTCCATAGGTTTTTTCAGTGCTTTTTGAGGGTTTTATATTTTTAGTGATTTTTTGGGATTTCTTAGGATTTTTATGGTTTTAGGGTTTATTCAGATTTTGAGGGTTTTTAGGGTTCTTTATGGGTTTGGGGGTTTTTTAAGGGTTTTTATCATTTTTTAGATTTTTTAGGGGTTTTAAGTGTTTTTAGGTTTTTAAGGTTATCTTAGTGTTTTTTAGGGGTTTTATTGTTTTTTATGTTTTTATGGATTTTTAGGGATTTTTTATGATTTTTATGGTTTTTTGGGTTTAATGGGTTTTTAAGTATTTTGATTGTTTTTTTGGTTTTTAGGGTTTTTAAGGATTTTTATAGCCTTTAAAATTTATAGGGGTTTAAAGGGTTCTTAGAGTTTTTATTGGTTTTTAGGGTTTGTTTGGGTTTTGGGGGTTTTTTAATGTTTTTAGGGGTATTTATAGTTTTTAAGGGTCTTTATGGTCTTTTAGAGGTTTTTTTAGGGTTTTCAGTGTTTTTTAGGTTTTTTAGGGCAAGGAAGATGTAGGGGTCAGGCTATTCCCGACCCCCCCCCCCAAATTTATTAGAAAAACAAAAGATGCAACAAACAAGGGAGGGGAGGGGTCAAATGACCCACACCCAAAAAAACCCTTAACAACCCCAAACCCAAAAAAATCAAAAAGTTCACAAAAATACAAACAATGCAGAAATTCAGAACTATCCCTATCATCAACTCCCATCCAATCAACAACCAGTATCCAGTAGCACCATAACCACAAGCAGCGAATTCATCAGCAATAATCTGCACGATATCAGTAGAACCACAGTAAACCCTTCCTCACCAACACCATATTCCATCACCGTACCAAGTTCAGCAACCATCAGCCTATACTCCAATCTTAGCTTATCAAACCTACACCACAGAACAACGTTTCCCCTCCGAGACACGCCCTTGGCGCCGATCTGAACCACCAACATCATCACAACACCACCACATGAACCATCATACCAAACCAAAATGGAGTCCAGTGTGATGGGTAGGGCAGCAAGAGTAGAGGTGGGCGCACAAGTCAACGGGAATGACAATAGAGAGCAGTTGTACCCCAGAATCCAATTCCAACAGTCACCCAGCATATCATCTAAACACCGTGCATCATCACTACCACCAAAAGCCAGCTTCCAGCAGTAGCAACCCAGGCATAACTGAACAAAAGACATCACACACAAGCAGAAACTAGCATTCCACATCAAAGCAGAAAAGGGAATCCATCTCCTTGAGGTTGTTTCTGGTTTTTTACAGTTTTTAGGGTTTTTAGTGTTTTTTTTTAGGGGATTTAAGTGTTTTTAGGTCTGTAAGGTTTTCTTAGGGTTTTTCAAGGATATGTGGGATTTTTATGTTTTTAGGTATTTTTTGGGTTTTTTATTATTTTTATGTTTTTTATGATTTTTAGGGATTTTGAGGTTTTTTGGGAAGGTTAAGGTTTTTAGGGTTTTTAGGGTTTTTAGGATTTCTTTTAATTTTTAGGGGTTTTTGAGTTTTTTAGGGTTTTTAAGGTTTTTTTGGAGTTTTTTACATTTTTATGGGTTTAAAGATTTTTTATGGGTTTTTAGTGTTTTTATTGGTTTTTAGGATAATTTAAAGTTTTAGATGTTTTTATGGATTTTCGGGTTTTTTAGGGTTTTTTATAGTTTTTAAAATTTTTAGGGATTTAAGGGGTTTCAAGTGTTTTTAGGTTTTTAATGTTTTCTTAGGGTTTTTCTGGGGTTTTGGGGTTTTTTACTTTTTTAGGGATTTATAGGCCTTCTAGTATTTTTTTTTTTTTAGGGTTTTTATATATTTTGAGGTTTTTTAGGGACCTTTAGAGTTTTTTGGGGTTTTTTAGGTTTTTTAGCGTAATTTATATTTTTTAGGGGTTTCAAATGTTTTTGGGTTTTTTAGTTTTTCTTAAGGTTTTTTTGGGTTTTATGGTTTTTTACATTTTAAGGTATTTTTTAGGATTTTTATGGTTTTTATTTATTTTGAGGGTTTTTATGATTTTTTATGGTTTTTAGGGATTTTAAGGTTTTTTCATTTTTTGGTTTTTTAGGGGTTTTAAGTTTTTTTAGGTTTATAATGTTTTTTATGGTTTTTTAGGGGTTTTAAGGGTTTTTAATTTTTTTAAGGATTTCTATGAATTTTTACTATTTTTACAATTTTTTACAGTTTTTTGGGTTTTTTGGTTTTTTGAAATTTTAGGGGTTTTTTTAGTTTTTTTTTTTTGGTTTTTAAGGTTTTTAAGAGTTTTTTAATGTTTCTATGAGTTTAAATATGTTTTAGAGTCTTTAGTGGGTTTTTAGGGTTTTTATGGGTTTTTAGAATTTTTAAGGTTTTTAGGGGATTTTATGGTTTTTAGGGTTTTTAGGGGTATTTACATTTTTTAACATTTTTAGGATTTTTAGGGGTTTTGAGTGTTTTGAGTTTTTATGGTTTTCTTGGGGGTTTTCATGGTTTTTTTATGGATTTTTAGGATTTTTTTTAGGATTTTTATGGGTCTTTAGGGTTTTTAGGTATTTTGAGGGGTTTAGGGTTTTTATGATTTTTTGGGGGTTTTACGGGTTTTTTGAGTTTTTAGGGGTTTAAGGTTTTTATAGTTTCTTAACATTTTTAGGGCAAGGAAGGTGTGGGGCTAGGCTAATCATGTTCCCCCCAAAATTTATTTGAAAAAAAGAGACACGGCAGACAAGGGAAGGGAGGGGTCAATCAACCCACACCCAAAAACCCTTAACAACCCCAAAACCAAAAAGGAAAGAAAAAAGAAAAGACCCAAGAGAAAAACAAGTCAGTCAACATCACCACCAAAGTCATAAACAGAAGTAATATAAGGGTCACCCTCTGCACTAAATCCATAAGCCACATCATCTCCATATGGATCCTTATCAGCACCATACCCAGAGGAAGAATCAGAGTCCACCGACTCTCATTCAGATGATTCATATTGCTTGAGAAAGTTAGAGAAATACTCCCTAAGCTGTTGTTGAACCACATTATGCTGCACCTTAACTACCCTTCATCCCCTTCCAAAGGCATTTTCCTTATCCTTGAGAGAGGATCTTGTAGACATAGTCCTTGGAAAAGAATAGTAGTCATTCCTCAGCCTCCTCCTTCTTGAGTCAACATGGACCTCAACAGGCTTGTTCTCCTTCCCAATAGTCTCCTCAAGAAAGGCCCTCTCCTTAAGGATCATATCCATGTTGTGAATCATCCTTCTTCCATCCTCCTGTTGTTCAGGAATGAAGAAGGCTTCCTGGTTTAGTGAACAGCCCTCAAGAATCCCACAAAGCATATTGTTAGGGACCACCTCAGGAACCCCGGAAGATAGGCCATCCAACACCTCCATCCACCCGGTCTGATTCACATTGGGGTTGCCCTTACAAGGGACACCTGGGAGGTCCACCAGCTCCAACTCATGCAATACTATACAGCCAGACCTGTTATCTAGAGTCTCCTCAAGTACCTCTATGACCGGCCCCATCACCTCCTCTTGTGTGGCGGTATCCTTCTACTCGAGGTCATCCCCCATCCAGCTCCCTCCTCCTGCCCGCACGCCATCCCTTACTTAGACATTCCCCCCTATTCAGTCGCCTCCTCCAACTTATCCACTTTCCCCTGTGGTCCCACCTTCTCCTGCTTAGTCACGTGGCAATCACCACGAGTGGTCCCTTCAAGCACTGCCCCGGGCGTATATAAATTCAGTCCAGAAAGCCTGCAACCGGCCACACCCTCAAAACCAGCCTCCCCAACCGCCATATTGATCACTGCTGGGAAGACCTCTCCATGTTCTTCCAATACCCTCTACTCAACCACGTCCCCATGTGCAGCTACTTCCCCCTCTTTCTCAACACATACAAACCGCTCAATCCCAGCACTATCATCATTACTGGGAAAGGGAACCTGCACATCAGCACTTGCGGGCTCTTTCTCATTACCAGCGGGTCGAGCTGCAAGCACTCTGTTAAGCACCAAAGATATAACCCCTCTAGTCTGACCCGGAGATCCATAGACAGGAACACTGACATCATGCATAGTATCAAAATCCTCATCCCCTATAGCAGCCAATGAAATGTCACTAGAATTGTCCTGTAACCCCTTACCCCTATCTTTACAAGCAACTCCCTAAACCCCAGAGCAGGCATTCTGCCCAGCTTGTTCTTCCATATCACTGACCGACTTTGGTTGCACAGCCTGTTGCTCCTAAAGCGACTCCTCCAAAACCAATCCATCAAACTGATTATATAGGGGGACACCATCACATCCCTCATGAACTTCCAATTGTTCCGAAGAGTCTCCGGCCTCCTCCAGACCTCCAAGAACAAGAGACAGCTCAGGCAGCACCATCTGACGCGACTCCACCATCCTCGGACTATTGCCTCCCGCCAAGGATTCCATCACCCCCTACCAGCCTCAATTATAAGGTCACATTTTATCCTGTCAAAGACATCATAGACCCTTGGGTTGGAAGGGTACTATCGAGAAACCATTAGCGAAACATCCCCAACCACTATATTAGCGTGATCTTTTGCCAGAGGCACATTAGCCTGTCCAGAAAGGGAACCCAAATCCTGCATTCCATGGCCCCCTCAGGGAGGCACATCTATTTGCAAACCAAAAGATGGAGAATTTGGCCACTGAAGTGTAGGATTGACAGAACTAGAACACATACAAGAAGAGGCATAGTGGCCCAATATATGGTAGAACGAGCAAAAAAGCACCCAGGATTCAAAACAGATCATCTGATTCCATCAGAGCTCACCTTCAATCTCAACGCAGACATAGTCAACCGGATCTTTATACATGTCCACCTCAATGCAAATCCTCGATGCAATCGGGTGGTAGGAAACACTAGTTCTCACTTCCATACAGAGGTATCTACCAATGAGATTTCTAATGATGCAGAGTATGGATGGGTTTTGAAAGGGTAGGGCAAGACTAGGAAGGGTAACCCACAATGTCACGCTCGTGGGATCACAGTGCAGGTGAAAGTCAAAAATCCAGCGGAATAAGTGAAACCGAAGGCCACCAATAGATCGTAGAGAAAAATCCCAGACCGAAATTAGATCCACTTCATTCCTAAACTAAATTAGAAATTGTTGAGCGTCCAACAACCCTAAAACTGACTATTCATGAATATTCCAACAAAAAGCAACAAACCTATCAAAATCAGCCATAGAAGGCCGAATCCTTCCAAAACAAGCCACCAACGTAAGATCCAGGAGAGCAGAAGCCATCAAGAACTCCTGATAAGATAATTGAAACGAAGGCACACCATTCTCACAGTGGGGGAATTTGGGGAAAATGTCAATCTCTGGAAAGTAAGGAAGTTGTGCAAGAGAAGAAGAATAGGAAGTGAGATTTTGCGATGAAGGACTATCCACCGCCTCCCTTGGCCATGGCGCAGGGCGGGGCAACGTTGATGAATCTATAAGCTACATCGTCATCATCCTTTATGGCGAGGAGGGGAGCACCCATCGTGAGAGCTAAACCGCCACCATCTCTTAGGGGTTTAAATGGTTTTTAGAGTTTTTAGTGGTTTTTTAGGGTTTTTATTGATTTTTATGATTTTTTAAATTTTTAGGGCTTTTATGATTTTTAGGGGGTTTTTGATCATTTTAGGGTTTTTAGTGTTTTCTAGGTTTTTTAGGGTTTTTTAGGGTTTTAAGGTTTTTAAGGTTTTCTTAGGGTTTTTTAGGGTTTTAAGGTTTTTTATGTTTTTTGGTATTTTTAGGGATTTTTAGGGTTTTTGATATTTTTTTCGCATTTTTAGTGATTTTGAGGTTTTTAAGGTTTTTTGGGTTTTTAGGGTTTTTAACTTTTTTTATGATTTTAGGGTTTTAAATTTTTTTTAGATTTTTAAATTTTTCTTAGTTTTTTTAGAGTTTTGAGGTGTTTTAGGATTTTAGGGATTTTTAGGGCATTTTTAGGATTTTTTTTGTTTTGTATGGTTTTTAGGTATTTTGAGGGGTTTTAGGGTTTTTTTGGGTTTTTAGGGTTTTTAGGGTTTTTAGGGTTTCTTTATTTCTTTAGGATTTTTAAGGTTTTTTATATTTTTTAACATTTTTAGGGTTTAAATTATTTTTAGAGTTTTTAGTGGTTTTTATGGTTTTTAGAATTTTTTATGTTTTTAGGGGTTTAAAGTGTTTTTAGGTTTTAAAGGTTTTCTTAAGGGTTTTCAGGGGTTTTAGGTTTTTTTATATTTTAATGGAATTTTTAGAATTTTTATCATTTTGGGGGGATTTTGGTATTTTGATATTTTTATGGTTTTATGGTTTTTTAGTTTTTTAGTTTTTAGGGTTTTTTAGTTTTTAGGGTTTTAAAGGTTTTTTAGATTTTTTTAACATTTTATGGGTGTAAATGGTTTTTAGAGTTTTTAGTGGTTCTTTAGGATTTTTATGGGTTTTGTGGTTTTTTAAGGTTTTTTAAGGTTTTTAGGGGTTTTATGGTTTTTAGGGTTTTTAGGGTTTTTAGGGTCTTTAGGGTTTTTATGGTTTTTTAGAGTTTTTAACATTTTTAGGTTTTTAAGGGGTTTAAAGTGTTTTTAGGTTTTAAAGGTTTTCTTTAAGTTTTTCAAGATTTTTAGGGTATTTTAAATTTTTAGGTATTTTTAGGATTTTTTTGGTTTTTTCGGGTTTTTAAAGATTTTAAGGGTATTATGGGTTTTTAGGGTTTTTAGGGGGGTTTAGGTTTTAGGGTCCTTTTAGTTTTTTAGGGTTTTAAGGTTTTTAGTGTTATAATATTTTTAGGGGATTAAATGGTTTTTAGAGTCTTTATTGGTTTTTCATGGATTTTTTGGGTTTCTAGGTTATTTAAGGTTTTTAGGGGTTTTAGGGTTTTCAGGGTTTTTACGTTTTTTAGTTTTTAGGGGTTTAAAATTCTTTAAGATTTTTAAGGTTTTCTTAGGGTTTTTTTAAGGTTTTTAGTGTTTTTTTATTCTTTTTGAGATTTTTCAATATTTTTTAGGCTTTTATGGGGTTTTTTGGTTTTTAGGGATTTTGAGGGGTTTTAGGGTTTTTTGGGGTTTTTTGGTTTTTTGGTTTTTTGGGTTTTTGGGTTTTTGGGTTTTTTAGGGGTTTTTCGAGTTTTTTAGGGTTTTGAAGGTTTTTTAGAGTTTTTAGTGGTTTAAATGGTTTTTAGAGTTTTTAGATGGTTTTAGGGTTTTTATGGGTTTTTAGGGTTTTTAGGTATTTTATCGGTTTTTGGGTTTTTAGGTTTTTGTGAGTTTTTTAGGGTTTTTAGTGTTTTTTAGGTTTTTTAGGGGTTTTGAGTTTTTTTAGTTTTAAAG
Organism: Viscum album; assembly: GCA_963277665.1. Lineage (NCBI taxonomy): Eukaryota > Viridiplantae > Streptophyta > Magnoliopsida > Santalales > Viscaceae > Viscum > Viscum album. The sequence goes on along the minus strand of OY728157.1, from coordinate 229,317,938 downwards.
GCTTTTCTCAGGGTTATATTGTAGTTTTATGTTTGTTTGTTTGTTTTTTTTTATATTTTTAGGTATTTTTTAGGATTTTAAAAAAAATTAGGATTTTTAGGGATTTTGAGGGTCTTTTGGGTTTTAGGGCTTTATAGTTTTTTTCTGTTTTAGGGTTTTTTAAGTTTCTAAGGGGTTTAAAGGTTTTTTATATTTTTTTAACATTTTTAGGTGCTTAAATGATTTTTAAAATTTATAGTGGTTTTTAGGGGGGTTTTAGGGTTTTTAGGGTTTTTCATGTTTTTAGAGGTTTTTATGATTTTTTTGGGTTTTAGGGGGTTTTAGAGTTTTTTACAGTTTTTAGTGTTTTTTATGTTTTTAGGGTTTTTAAGTGTTTTTATGTTTCTAATGTTTTCTTTGATTTAATTAGTGTTTTTTTGGTTTTTTTATGTTTCTTGGGATTTTTGGTAATTTTTTTAGGATTTTTATGGGTTTTTAAGGATTTTAAGGTTTTAGGGTTTTTAGAGTTTTTATAGTTTCTTTGGGTATTTAGGTTTTATTTTTGAGTTTTAGGGTTTTTAATTTTGTTTAGAGTTTTTTAATGTTTTTTGGAAAGGAAGATGTGGTGGGGAAGGCTAATCCTAACCCCCCCCCCCCAAAAAAATTATTAGAAAAAAGACGCAACACACAAGGGAAGGGATGGGTCAAACGACACACACCCAAAAAACCCTTAACAACCCCAAACCCAAAAAAAGAACCAAAAAACAAAAAGTACACAAAAAGAAAAACAAAGCAGAAAATCAGAACTGGCCCCATTATCACCTCCCAGCCAACCAGCAACCAGCATCTCACAACACATATTCCATCATCGGTCACCTTCATCATCAGCATCTCCTTCAACACTCATCCCTTCCCATCAGCAAGCAGCAGCCAGCACATCCACCAGCAGTACAGAGCCGTCAGCAGAAAACTGAAAAATGCCAACTTCATCACATCTCATCCAAGTAGCAACCAAACCTTAGCACCATTTCTATCACCCATCACCTCGTTGTCAACCAGATCAACTGCCAACAGCACAGAACCTCCAGCATCACCGACCCCCAGCACCTCCACACCAAGTAGATCCACCTCCAGCAACGCAGAACCACCAGTACCAAACTCGCAAACATCAGATTCAACCCATCCCAATCCATCAGAAAGCAGCAGCCATCGCCACCATTTCCAACAACCAGCAGCTCCTTCTTCACCTTATAAACAAGCAGGAACAAACAGACTAACCCTCTCATCGGTGCACACCAAGTGCCACAGCAGCATCAAGAAATCTAGACAAACCTGATCCATTTCAACTAGAAACTCGAGTAGAATATCCCTAACCATTTGAAAATCCCAGTCAAAAAACCAATCCACGAGAAGAAAAAATCAATAGCAATGGCTAAAGGAAGCACCCACAAGACCAAAGAGACATGGATCCACAAGACACTAGTGCACCAGAAAATCATAGGATCAACATTGTAGAAGATACAACATACTAGAATTGGATCTCCATTGTAGATGAAATCTAACATCGAAGTAGTAAACCAAGAAAGGCGACCGACCATCGATGAGTCCTACACCCGTGTAGTTGATGAAACTCTCCCCAACGATGAAACTCATGACCCCGCTACATCTTCTGAAAGTCCTGCCCAAAATAGTTGAGCATGCCACCACCAATCCATCGAAAAACCCTCTACATCCACCAAAAACCATCCAGAATCCAGAAGAGCCAACAACCCAGACCAAGATCAAAATCTGCTACCATGAAACCAAAGATCGTCACCGAATCCCAACTCCCCAAAGTTCACCCATCATAGAAGGGGAGGGACGGATATCTGAAATGCCGTGATATGAAACACCCAGATCTTACCCACTTCTTCATGGATCTATTGTGCCGCACTCTGAAAAGTCCAGATCTGTACCACTGTGCTCTGGAAAATTCCAAATTTGAGAGGCTTCACCAAGGATCTACAACACCTCACCCAGGAAGGACCAGATCCTTCCTTCTCCTCTAAGGAAATGCAACTATGAAATTCGGGGAGGCCATATCTTACCCAACTGTGCAAGGTTAAATCCTTCAACCAAATCCGGCGCTCGAGAACTTTCCGCAAAACCACCGCAAAACCAAAATCACCAAGCCGCCAGAGGAGGGAGTGTCCACTCAGAGAGAGCCTATGCAAGAGACGGCGAAGCAGCGACGAAGGAACCCCCTTTCCAGAGAAGCACCGTGGGAGGAACCATCGCAGGGAAGCATAAGAGGATTCGGGAGACACGGCCTCCATCCTTCTATCTTTAGGGTTTTTATGCGTTTTTAGGGTTTTATATGGTTTTTATTTTTTTTAGGGGTATTTATGGTTTTTAGGGGTTTTAAGGTTTTTTAGGGTTTTAGGGGTATTAAATTTTTTTAAGTTTTTAAGGTTTTATTATGGGTTTTTAGGATTTTTAGCCTGAACGGCCCGAAGGCCTTCATTTTTATTGTTTTTTTTATAACCCCCCTTTTAAGGGATGAGGGGGAACCCTTACAAGGCCCGTAGGCTTAGAGATTACATGGCCTATAGGCTTAGGATTTTTAGGTTTTTTTTGGTTTTTAGGGATTTTTTAGTATTTTTATGTTTTTAGGGTTTTTAGGTATTTTGATGGTTTTTTGGGTTTTTTAGGGGTTTTAGGATTTTTTATGGTTTTTATCATTTTTTAGGTTTTTAGAGGTTTAATTTTTTTTTAGGATTCTAAGGTTTTCTTAGGGTTTTTTAGGGTTTTAGGTTTCTTTACATTTTTAGGTATTTTTAAGTATTTTTAAGGATTTTTAAGGTTTTTAGGGTTTTTAGGGATTTTTAGGGTTTTTACTGTTTTTACGGTTTTTTCAGGGTTTTTTTGGATTTTAGGTTTTTTTTTGAGTTTTTTAGCATTCTTTTGGTTTTTTATAGATTTTAACATTTTTAGGGTTTTAAATGGTTTTTAAAGTTTTTGGTGGTTTATTAGGGTTTTTATGTATTTTTAAGGTTTTTAGGACTTTTTATGATTTTTATGTGTTTTAGGGTTTTTAGGGTCTTTTATGGGTTTTAAGGTTTTTGGAAATTTTTAGGTTTCTTATAGGTTTTAAGTATTTTTTTGGTTTTTAAGGTTTTCTTAGGGTTTTCATGGTTTTGAAGGTTTTTATGTTTTTAAGTATTTTTAGTGAATTTTTAGTATTTTTATGGTTTTTAGAGTTTTTATGTATTTTTAGGGTTTTTAGGGATTTTTAGGGTTTTTACGGTTTTTTAGGGTTTTTAGTGTTTTTTATGTTTCTAGGGAAAGGAAGATGCGGGGTCAGGCTATTCCTGATCCCCCAAAATTTATTAGAAAAAAGACACAACAGACAAGGGAGGGGAGGGGTCAAACAACCCACACCCAAAATCCCTTAGCAAACCCAAACCTAGAAAACCCAAAAAACCAAAAAGCACACAAAAAGAAACAGCAAGGGGACACTAACAGCACCATTAACTGCAGCTTCATCACTTCCCATCCAAGCAGTAACCAGCAACCAGAGCTCGCATCCAAGCAGCAACCATCATCCATTCTCACAAAATCCAGCATCCAACACCTCCTCACCACGAAGGTCCACCACAAACAACACAGAACCATCAACACCAAATTCCAACCCGCAAGCCTCATTGCATTCCATCCAAACAACAACCAGCCCATAGCAGTGTTACCATCATTAATCGTCTCCTTGACAAGAAGATCAACCGTTAGAAGCACGAACCCATTAGCATCAGCAGCCTCCATTACCTCCTCACCAAGAAGAGCCCCCGCCAGTAACTTAGAACCACCAGCACCAATCTCATAACCAACAGCTTCATCACGTCCCATCCCTATAGCAAGCAGTAAGCAACACCACCATTTCTGGAAACCGATCTCTCTTTCCGCACCATGAAAACCATCAATGAAAAACATCCTATCTCTCACATTAGCACACACTGATTACCCCAACAGCATCAAAAACATCAAAAAATCCAGAACCATCTTAACCAGAGATGCAAACATACCCCTAACCAAATAGAATGCCCAGCCATCCAGCCATTCCATAAGCAGAGCAAACCGTAATAGTATAAAAAACAAGCACCCACTAAACTATAGTAAGTGAAAATCACAAACCACCAATTCACTAAAAAATTGTATGATCCACACCATAGGGGAGAAAGCATACTAGATTCGAAGTGCCATCAGAAAAGAAACCAAGCAGTGAAGCAGCAAGCCGGAGTAGATGTGAGACCATCGAGCAAACCAGAACCCAAGACACCGAGACAACCCTCTCTGCCGTTGAAGCCTTCGATCCCGCTGACCCGACCGTGGAAACCCCAAATTTGAAAGATCAACCCTGATCTGCGGCTAAGGTCCATAAGTAATCCTGACCTCCAAGGAGACGTTGGCTTCGACACCATCCAGATCGGAATGATCTAAAGACCACATGATCTCCAAAGTTGTCAAAGCTCGGATGCACCAGAGATGGAGCAAAGCCCCATCCAAGTAAAAAAGCCGCAAGACTCGGGATTTTAGGTATTTTTAGGTATTTTTTAGAATTTTTATGGTTTTTTAAGGTTTTTAGTGATTTTGAGGCATTTTAGGGTTTTTTTGGTTTTTTGGGTTTTTAATGTTTTTTAGAGTTATTTAACATTTTTAGGGGTTTAAAGGGTTTTAGAGTTTTTAGTGGTTTTAGGGTTTTTAAGATCTTTTAAGATTTTTAGGGGTTTTTATGGTTTTTAGGGGTTTTTATGTTTTCGGTGTCTTTTACATTTTTTTAGGGGTTTCAACATTTTTTAGGGATTTTATTTTTTTTAGGTTTTTTAGGTTTTTTAGGTTTTCTTAGGGTTTTTTAGGATTTTTTGGGTTTTTTGTGTTTTTAGGGGTTTTTAGGGACTTTCATTATTTTTTTTGGTTTTCAGTGTTTTTAGGGATTTTGAGGATTTTTAGTGTTTTTAGGGTTCTTGGGGGTTTCGGGTTTTTAGAACTTTCTTGTTTTCCTAGGTATTTTCACTATTTTTAGTTTTTTATGTTTTTCTTTGGGTTTTTTAGGTTTTTTATGAGTTTTTATATTTATAGGTATTTTTAAGGATTTTTGAAGATTTTTATGGTTTTCATGAATTTTAGGAATTATTAGGGTTTTTTGGGTTGTTTATGGTTTTTAGGAGTTTTATAGCTTTTGGGGGTTTTATAGTTTTTTTGAGTTTTTTAGTGTTATTAAGGTTTTTTAGAGTTCTTTAAAAAAATAGGTGTTTAAAGGGTTTGGAGAGTTTTTAATGGTTTTTTAATGGTTTTAAGATTTTTAGGTTTTTTAATGTTTTTAGGGTTTTATGGTTTTTAGGGGGTTTTAGGGGGGGTCAGGTTTTTAGGGTTTTTTAGGTTTTTTAGGGGGTTTAAGTGTTTTTAGGTTTTTAGGGTTTTCTTAGGGTTTTTTAGTGTTTTTAGGGTTTTTTAGATTTTTATTATTTTTTAGGAATTTTGTAGGATTCTTATGGTTCTTTGGGGTTTTATGGATTTTGAAGGATTTTAGGTTTTCCTTAGGGGTTTTAGCATTTTTTAGGCATTTTTAGTGTGCTTAGGTTTTTAAGTTTTTCTTATGGTTTTTTAGGTTTTTTTGGTTTTTTTGGTTTTTTTGGTTTTTATGTTTTTAGGGACATTTATGGATTTTTAGTATTTTTATGGTTTTTTAGGGTTTTTTGGGATTTTGAAGGTTTTGGGGTTTTTTTAGGTTTTTTAGGGTTTTTATGTTTTTTTTTGGGTTTTCAGGGTTTTTTGAGTTTTTTTGGATTTTTAAGGTTTTTTATATTTTTTTAACATTTATAAGGGTTTGAAGGTTTTTTCGAGTTTTTAGTAGTTTTTTGGGTTTTTATGAGTTTTTAGGTGTTTTAAAGGTTTTTAGGGGTTTATGGAGTTTTAGGGGTTTTTAGGGTTTTTAGAGTTTTTTAGGTTTTTTAGGGGTTTTAAGTGTTTTTATGGTTTTTATGGTTTTTTAGGGCTTTTTTGAGTTTTTAAGGGTTTTAATGGTTTTTTGAAGTTTTTTAATGTTTTTAGGGGTTTAAAGGGTTTTTTTGAGTTTTTAGTGGTTTTTAGGGTTTTTTATGGGTTTTTATGTTTTTATATTTTTTAAGTTTTTTGGGGTTTTTAGGGTTTTTAGGGGTTTTTAGGGGTTTTAGGGTCTTTTAAAGCTTTTTAGGGTTTTTATAATTTTTTATAATTTTTAGGGGTTTTAAGTATTTTTAGGTTTTCAATGTTTTCTTATGGTTTTTTAGGGTTTTTTACGTATTTAGGTATTTTTAGGTTTTTTTAGTATTTTTATGGTTTTTAGGTTTTTTAGGGATTTTGAGGGTTTTAGGATTTTTTAGGGGTTTAGGGGGTTTATCATTTTTATGTTTTTTAGGGGTTTTAAGTGATTTTAGGTTTTTAAGGTTTTCTTAGGTTTTTTCAGGGTTTTTAGGATTTTTATGTTTTTAAGGATTTTTTGGACTTTTATAGGATCTTTATGGCTTTGTAGGATTTTTTGGGATTTTTAAGGTTTTTAGGTCTTTTTGGGTTTTTTAGGGTTTTTTGCGTTTTTTAGGTTTTTGGGGGGTTTAAAGTGTTTTTAGGTATTTAAGGTATTCTTATAATTTTTTAGGGTTTTTAGGGTTTTTTTTAAAATTTTAGGGATTTTTAGGGATTTGTTCATATTTTTATGGTTTTTAGGGGTTTTTAGGGGTTTTTTGGGGTTTTGGGTTTTTTAGGTTTTTTGGGTTTTTTAGATTTTTTATGATTTTATAGAGTTTTTTAACGTTTTTAGGGGGTTTAGTGGGAAAATAATTAACCGAGAAAATAGAAACCTTTATATATCCTCTCAGTGCTCTGAGAGCCGAGTTAGTATCATGGAAATAAGTGTAGTTGTCTCTCAGCAGCATCTCCTGATGGATTACCTAGGCACACTGATATCTACAGAAAGAATATGTATCCATCACGTTAATTAGGCGGTCGACAATATCACTGACCAGATCAATAACTGGAAAAATCTATTTTTATCCTTCGGTGGTTATATCACACTCATAAATAGTGTTCTAACTTCAATCCCAATGCATATTCTCTCTACCATCAATGTTCCTAAGAGTGTTATTATTGGAATTGAAAACACCATGGATGTGTTTATTTGGGACTCCCACTCAAAAGTCAAACGACATTGGGCGTTGTTGTATCGGATGGTAAGGATGACCAGTGAGGGAGGGATCAATGTTAGGAATGTTTTGGGAGAAATGCTCGGGCTGCATGCTAAGCTTATGTGGGAGGTGAGCAAGGGTCATACTTTGTGGGGACATCTCATGGAGAAAAAATATGAAGGCATCTTGGACACCTTGGTCAATACCCCTTCTCCATTGTGGAACATGGTTCAACCTCATATCCAGCATCTGCACCATATTTCTTACTGGATTTTTGGTAGGGGATACCTCAACATTTGTCACCACAATTGGTTAGGCATCAATCTAGGTTTTTCAGGCTTTCCAACTCTGGACATGTTGTTTAAGAAAGCTAAGAACCACCCAAGCTTAACTCAAGTTGTCCTGAACGAGAAACAACGCACCATCTTCAATCACATTGATCTATCCCCCAGACTAGATAAATGTGTTTTTATAAGGATGTCTATGGGTATTTTTTATGGAAAGAGTATCATAAGTTTCAGTATCCTCAAATCGTGTAAGATGAGTGGGGTGATTCTCTCTAGTGTAAAGAAATTCTGACTAAAGTGAAATTCTTAGTTTGGAACATACAGAATGATGTATTGCCAATTGATGACCAAGTAAAGAACATCAGCATCTGTCTTTCATCCAAGTGTTCATGCTATGATAATCCTCAGGAAGAAACTCCAAGGGACTTTTCATTGATGGTGACTGGGATCACAAGGTGTGACTAATTTCTGGATAGTTTACAAGGCTTCACACGGAAGTCTCATATGATGAATATTTTCTAACTAGATGGTTTAAATTTACATAGAACAAAAAACTAGAGAGGAAGGCTAAAGACTGAGTCCTAGCAGTTGGTTGTTGGAGCTTATGGGAGTCTAGAAACAAATCTCGTTATGAGGTTGTGTCTCGCTCCAAAATGGCCCTGGTTTTCAAAACATGGTTCCTCTTACTTGATGTGTCTTAGATCATTTCCAACTAGATAGAGGCACCCTCGTTCAAGGCTCTATCACATGCCAGGCTATCCCACTGTAGTGCTACCACCCCCTGGGTCGGTGGATCAACTGGAATCCCCATAAGTTCAGCCTTAAACTCAACACAGATGGATCTTGTGGTATGGGCATGATGATGGGAGGCGGTGTTGTTCGTGATACTAGGGGATCTGTAGTTATTGATTCTAATTCATCCTTTGTCTATAGAGATTCTTTACAGGTAGAACCCAGGGTGATGATGTTGGGTCTAGATCTATGTATCATTTAACATATTGAAATGGAAGCAGTGGAAACCAGTTCTAAAAACCTTCAGAACTCTTTTCTTGGGATAAGGAGTTCACATTGGAATGTTGCCTATTATATCTATAAATGAAATAGGCTCATCAGTAATGTTGTGGTAATCCTTAATACTTGGTGTGAAGGCAATGAAGTCATAGATTTCCTTTCTTCTATGGCCCCCAAAGTGTGATGGTCACTTTCTTTTCTAGTTTAGGCTTGTTACCTTTTGAAGGAGATAACTTAGTATGAGGGGATGCCCTTGGGATTCACTATTTTAGACCCCCATATTGAACCCATGCTTTTTTATTTAACTAATTCCTTCCTTATCGTTAATATAAATAAACAATTGATTGATTATAGTTGAAGGTATGCTTTGCGTCTAGGATTGGGACCCTAGTTTCAATCCCTTTGAAATCTAAAACACTACAACACAAGTCTGGGTTCATATCTATGGTTTAAACTGGATTTTTTTTTCATCCAAAAATTTTATTTGGAATTGCCTAGGCAATTGGGACTTCGATTAAATGGGATCATGCTACAGAAGAAGCCATATTTGTCTATTTTGTGCATTTTTTTGTGGAGGTGTATCTCAAATCAACGCCCATTAAAAATGCGGTTTTATCCACTATGGATTTTACTTTCAACTTAACCATTAAATATGAGAAATTTCATCTTTTCTGTAGTGATTTTAAATCTATTGGACATATCAAGGAGAAATGTTGTAAGGATATCGGTTGTTCTTTCTGTAAATTGATAGGGCATGAGGTTTCTGATTGTAGTTGGTTGAACTCTGCAAAGACTGTAATTGCTGCAAATGTAGAGGTCTCTACTACCTCTACCTTTGTAACTGTTGGATCCTTAGGGAAGGATATAGATGGTCCTATTATTCTCACCTATGATGAGAAGGGTAAGGGGTGTTGAAATTAGTTTGTGCATAACCTTATGAAATGATTCTGAATGTACAGGTGAAGGGCAGTACATGGGCTGATATTTCAGAAGAAATATTTGTTCATTATAAGGATGAGAATATCCATTGGGAAGCAATTGATGATAGATTGGATCAAATACACAATGAAAAAGGTTATTCCTTCTTACAATGATATGGTTACAGCATCTTTTGTGTCTCTATTTAAAACTCTGAATAGTCATAGAATGGAACTTACTAACTCTGACGACCATTTTCAGCCTAGAAGGGGGTGGTGGATGGTCTTGATGCAACCTCACAGCCTGGATCAGATGATTTCATGCCTTCTTAATCACTATTTTATATTATCTTAGTGGTTTTATGCATTACAATAATAGATAAAATAGAAACTATTTTGGAGGACATGAAAAGAGGAAACTTGGATGATCTAAAAGGAGTGGAAGGTAGTCCATATGAGACACCAATGGGTGATCATTCTGCTAATGAAGCTACAATACAAGAATTAATTGATTAGCAGCTAAGGAAAGAGTAGAAGATTGCTTTAATGGATTATAAAGGTAAACAAAAAATGAATTTTGAATCTCCTAGGAAGATTAAAACTATGAAGGAAGCACAAGTGCTTCAGTTTGATGCTGGACATGCTTACTTGCCTATCCCTAAAAGAAATGTGTCTATCACAGAGGGTTCTTTGTTGGACACTGATAAAAATAATTTATTCTACTTGATATATTAAATATGTCTAATATTTAGGAATTATTCCATGAAGAGTTTGGCAATGCTCGTTGGGAAATCCATGTGAAAGGACAATCCTCATATCTGGATAGAGAATAGGACCTTCAACTTCTTGATGATTTTACCCCCACTGGATGGTGATGTGGATGATGAAGCTTGGAAACAGCCAAAAACATGGTGGAGGGGGTTTCATCCAAGAGGTAGAGGTGTTGGATAATCCCGTAGACGAATAGATTGATTTGTGTGAAGTGGTTTTCACTTGTTTAAATTCTACATCCACTTTGTACTTTGTGGCCTTTTATTTTCATTAAATTTATGAACCATAGGCTACAACCCATGGTTCATGCTGTCTTGGTATAAATAAATATATATATATATATATAATTATAAAATTATAAAAAATATATTTATATAATAAATATATTTATTTAATAAATATATATATATATATAATTATATTTATTTATTTATTTATAATTATAATAATATATATATTTAAATAATTATAAAATTATAATAAATATATTTATTATAATTATATATATTAATATATTAATATAGGAATATTTTAATAAATATATATAATTATATAGAATTATATAATTATATATAATTATATAAATATATTTATAATTATATATAAATATTTTAAATATATTTATTTGTAATTATGATTATAAATATATATATTTAAATAACTATAAAATTATAATAAATATATTAATTATGTTTATATTTATAAATATATATTTTTAATTCTTTAAATATTTATTTATAATTATATAAATTTAAATTTTTAATTATATATATTATACTGTTAAAATTGGGTCTTTATCAGTGTTTTTTTAGCACTGATAAAATTACTCTTTATGGGAACTTTTTTGAAAGCGCCAATAAAAGCCTTACCCGTCATTTTAAAAAGAACCCTAACATAGTCTCTTATCTCACACCATTCAAGCTCTTGCGAAACCCGGTTATTGTCACCACTCTCGCTCTTCATCATTATTCTTGATGAAGTGATCTTCTCCAAATCTAATGTATGTGCTGATTTATTTTCTTATCATCTAAAGATCAACTGCTCATTGCTTTACACCACCCTACTCCCATCGCAACATGAGAACACTGAATTTCCTCGATAATCCATAGTTATCACTCAAAACAAACCCATCGTATTCCAAACTACCTGACTCAGGTTTCATGATCTCTTACTCATTATAAACCTCAAGTTTGCATGGAGAGTTGTGTCGAGTCTTGAGTTTTGAGTTTTCCTTATCTGATTCCGGTGTGCTTGAATTTATATTGATGGTGCTTTCTATTTAGTTAAAGATTATTTATGTTCTATATAAATCTATTCATGTTTGGGGGTGAAGTGGGCGTTGAACCGGTGACACATGGTGAGCTAGAAGATTTTAGTAAACCTTATAGAGCTCATGTACACAGTTCTAAGTGGCTCCTTGTAATAGCAATGTGATTGGAACATGGTTTTCCAACCATGTGGACTATTCAATTTCTATCACAAATTATCATTGTATTTTGTGTCATATTTCCATTGCTTCCAAACTATCCCGATTATATAATGCTCATGTTATTTAGGTGATGCATGATTTTAAAATTTTGAAATCTTGGTTTAAAATGGAAAGGGATTGGTTTTGAAAATAGTAAGTGAGTTTTCTAAGTTAGTTTGAAAATGAAGTCGGTGTTTGATTTTCCAATAATTTTTTTTAATGGGTAAACATTTTGTTAAAAAATTGATTTTAAATAAAGGTTAAGATTATTTTTAGTGGTTAAAATCATTTTTAAAAACTAATAAAACTTTTTCTAATTATTTATTAGTACAAGATTCATCGGTTTTTTTATAATGTAATTTTGATTTTAAGGGTAAATGAATGGTTTTAAAGTTAATAAATTGGATTTATATGATGTTTCAGAATAAGAATGATATTTTGGATTTCAATGATGATCTCAATAAAGGATCTTTTAAATTTCACATTGAATTTAAACTGGAGTTTTTTATTTGAAATTTGATTGAATATATTCAAATGGTTTAAAAGGGGAAATTTTGAATAGTTTAGAGCTTGGGAATTAATATTTATTTTGAATTAATAATTTTTAGTTAATAATAATTTTTAATTAATAATTATTATATAAATTTTTTTTAAATATATATATACTTATAATAAATAAATATGTATTTATTTATTAATGTATTTATTTAAAAATCAAAGATACAATTTAAAATTATAATAATTTTTTTATTTTCAATAATTGAGTATTGGAAAACTTTGTTTTTAATAAGGGTTATTTTAGTTATATTTTCAAAAAAAATATTTTATTTACTTTCAAAAAACTCACCAAAACAGATGGAGAGAAATTAAAATCATTTATTTTCTTTTACTAAATTTCACATCGTAACAAAATAAAGAGAAATTAAAATCATAATCATTCCTTTGTTTAATCATTTTTTTAATTTTAAAATTTGTATTAATATATTTGTCTTAGTTTAATTTTTATCCAATTTTTTTATATTGGAATTATAATGATATATTAAAATCAAGGTATGTGATCACTTGTGATATATTTCTCCCCCTTGAGAATATTTGTTTGTTTTTAATTTTCCCAAATGGTTTGAACAGCATGTGCGTAAGCGGTCTTATTTTTCCTTGATCTACCGTACTGATTATCCACTTAATCAACTCCAAGTTCCAATTATCCCTCCTTCTCCCATGGATTAAAATCAAACAATTATAATCATTTTCTTCCAAGTATCCCCCCTACTCCCATGGATTAAAACCACAATGCCTTTTGAAAACATGTCATTACCTTATGTATTTTATTTTTAGTGATCATTAGAGTATTATATTTTAATATTGTCTTCTTTATAGGAAACCAAAATATAGAAATTATATTTTTCCAAATTTTGAGATAGAAAGTTTTAAATATGATAAATTTTAATTTTTGTATAAAAATATTTATCAAGAATTGATATAGATGGATAGTTTTGAAACTTTGTATTAGATTCCATATGTTGATCACCTCTATGTTGGGTTTTAATAGGGGAGTGGTCTCTCTTGGTACCTGAATTAGTATAAGAGATGGTATATTAGATTCATATAATATAGAAAAGATTAATGGTAAACCATGTTGGTAAAATTATAACCATTAATAAACCAATTATGTATTTAAAATCATAATCATTAATAAACTTATCTTACAGTAATATTGTAATCATAATATGGAATTTTTATATGAAATGGTTTTTATATTTTATTTATTTTATTAAATATTAATATTATGAAATCAAATATGATGGATATGAATTGAGAATGGATGGATACCAATCGTATGACAAAAGAGTATAAGGATGGGGTGAAAGAGTTCATCAAGTTTCAAAAAGATCATGCATATGACCCTTCTTGAATTCTGTGTTTGTGTTTATGGTGTTATTATTTGAGATTAATTAATCTAGAGGAGTTGGAAGAACACTTTAACTATAATGGAATAGATATAAGTTATAAATTTTGGACTCAACACGCAGAAAAACTGAAAGTAGTTAGTGACTAGGATAAGACTGCATTTTATGGATAATCTGATATGATTACAAGTGTGTACAAAGATGAAGATCGCATCAAGGATGTGATTTTTGGTGTGAATGATGATGAATATTGTATTGAGAAAATGGCAATGATAGTTGAAGAAGAACTTCATGATTTTCCAAAATAATTGGAGAAATTAAACTATTGTGTAAAGATGCCATTGTATGATGGTTGTACTAAATATATAGAATTTTCATCCATATTGAAGCTATATAATTTAAAATATAGAAACATATGGAGTGATTCAGGTTTTACAGAACTACTTGATCTCTTGAAGGATATTCTCCCAGAAGATAATGAGCTTCCTTGTAAAAAATATGGTGCTAAAAAAATGTAATGTTCAATGGGTATGATCTCTGAAATAATTCATTCCTGTACAAATGATTTTATAATGTTTCACAAGGTCCACAAATAACATAAAAATTCCCACAAAATGTGGTGCTTCTCAATACAAGAAAGATGAATCTGGTCCTAAAAAATTTGCATGGTACTTTCTAGTCATTCCAAGATTTAGGATCCTATATGGAAGTGAGGAGATTAAAATACAATTGACATGGCATGAAGATATATGAAATAAATATGGGAAACTTTTTAACCCTAAAGACTCTCCTTATTGGAAGAGAATTGATCATGAGTATCCTGAATTTGGAAACGACCCAAGAAACCTTCATCTTGTGCTATCTACAGATAGAGTGAATCCTTTTGATTTTCCAAGAATCACTCATAGTACATGGCCAGTTATGTTGGTAAATTATAACTTGTCACCATGGTTATGCAAGAAATGAAAATACATTATGTTATCTATGCTTATATTAGGACCAAAACAACCGAGTAATGATATTGATTTTTATTTGGCTCCATTGGTCAATGATTTGAAATTATTGTGGGATTCAGGTGTTATGTTGTATGATTCTTATAGAAATGAAGATTTAATATTGAGAGACATGTTGTATGGGAAGATAAATTAATTTCCTTATTATGAAAATTTTTAAGGACATATCATTAAAGTAACTAAAGGGTGTCCCATTTGTGAACAAGGTACATAATTAATTAGGTTGAAACATTCATTAAAGACTGTGTTTCTAAGAAATAGTATATTTCTACCCCAGTGACATGTGTATCAATCTTGGATGACATCATTCTATAGAAGTTCAAAAGAACATACAACACCACCACCACTAAAAGTTGGTCAACTGTTTGATAAATTAAAAGATATGGACACTAATTTTGGTGATACTTTTTTGAAAAACCTAACAAAAATCAGTTGGAAAAGAGATCGGTTTTTTTGAATTACCCTACTTGAATTATTTGTACATCGTGAATTTTATTGATTTCATGCTTATTGAAAAAAATGTGTGTCATAGTATCATTGGCATGTTATTAAATTCACACATCAAAATGATGGAATTAAGGCTATGTTGGACATGATTTACATGGGAATGCATGAAGAGTTTTCACTAGTTAAGGGTGAAAACAGTCTTTTATTTCTCTAGATACTTACACTCTTTCCAAGTAGGATCAATATCAATTTTGAATATTCTTGAATGATGTAAAGGTTCTAAATAAGTATTCATTTAATATCAATAATATCATTTCAATGAATGGTTTAAAGTTAAATGGTCTAAAATCACATGACTATCATGTTTTTATTCAAGATCTAATTTTTGTAGAATTATATTTCATTTTTTAAATAATTTACATCATATATTAACCAATATTTATTTCTTTTTCAAATCTATATGCAGTAAAGTTATAGACCCAGTGAAATTTCCAACTATGGAAAGGGAAATTGTTGTCATATTATGTGAATTTGAGATGTTCTTCCTTCCATAATTCTTTGATATGATGGTTCAATTGATGGTTCACTTGGTATAAGAAATTAAACTATGTGTTCTTATATATTATAGATAGATGTATCCCATTTAATTTTATATGATTATTTTAAAAGGGTATGTAAAAAAATAGCATTGTAGATAAGGTTGTATTATGAATAGATTTATTGTTTAGGAATCCATTTAATTCTATACCAACTAATTATTCAGTGTGGAAATCATTGGTCTACAAAAATATCATCACATCAGGCGGCTTGTGGGTGAAGGAATTTTCAAAATAGATGTTTTCATAGTCACTATTATAGATCTGGAGCATTCCCACCTTTAAGTTTTTCATAAAAGTTTAGAGGTTCCCCCATATGTTGAAACCCATAAAGAAATTATTAGGCATTTAAATCCATCAAGGTATGAAGGTTGGATATCAAATACACATAATCAATAGTTTATAGGATGGTTTTGAGACCATATTTTTGAGGAGTCATTTGAAAATTTGGATTCAATTTCAGAAAAAATTTTATGGCTAGCTATAGGACCAAGTGTGCAAATATTATCTTATAATGGTTATGTAATTAATGGTTATACATTTTAAAGAAATTAACATGATGAATGAAGTACCATGAAAAATAGTGGAGTTACACTTGTAGTTAAATCAATGCATGTATCTGGTACCAAGTAAAGAAATCCAATTTATGTGAATATGTCATACTTTTTCATCATCAAACAAATGTGGTAGTTAGATTATATAACATTACAAGTGTTGATTTTTCAATGAAATTTGGTTGATAACAGAAGTGTTGTTAAAATAAATGAATTGGGATTCATGAAAGTGTATTTTAGTAAATAAGGGTACAAAGATGAACTGTTTATAATGGAATCATAGGTAGTACAAGTATTTTAAGTTCCAAATCCCATAAACTGAAAGTTGTCAATTTGTCTGTTATCGACCAAAACCACTGAAGGGTTAGATATCAATTCAACTAAGGATGGACATTTCATTAGGACATCACAATCATTCTAAAATGGTCCCAATGTAGATAGGGTCTTGTATGTCAGAGAAGACCGCAAAGAAGGGATTTGGATACTCAATAGAGGGGTAAAATCCCTTTAAACCTATAAAAAAGAAGAGTTTAATAATCATGTTATATTTTTTTTTGTAATATGCAGTGATTTGCCTCATATTATTATTTTTTCACTACTTCATTTATGCAATATAAATTAAATTTTCCACCACTTTTGTAGATAATGAATTATTCACATGTCGATGCTCCCAATATTGAGGAATAATAGGTTTCTTAACATGTTAGTGCTCCAAATACAGAGGAACAACAACCTTTTACACATGTAAATGCTACCAATATAGAGGAACAACATATTTATGATGTTGAAGTCAAGGAAATGGTAGACGGTGACAACCAGTGTCCTATAAAAAATAAGATAAATGTTTCATGATGGTGTTAGAAAAAAATATTAAGGTGGAAAACAAAGACATAAAATTCAAGGTTTGTTGGAATGCATGCAACTAGCCTGTTAACCCCAACCAGGCCATGTTCAATAGTTACATTGGTCTCACAACTCGCATGTGCATGCTGATTGATGTAGATTCATGGAACAATGTTATTTTCATGCTTAAGAAACTGATTTTAGAATAGATTTGGGTAACATTATGATATACTTTATTTATTTTACTAAAAAAATAATGAATTTTGTACTTAATCTTCATTATCCTTTGTAAAGTGCATTTATAGTAGACGAATCCCAAATAAAGTTTGTATTAATGATCATTAGAAAGTATCATAGAGGCTTTCACACAATTCTTAAAAAGTTTAATCTCAAACATGTTGAAGGGAAAATAAACCCACACCCACCACAGATGTATGCACACCTGATAAACTAAAAAGCATGGGATGCATTTATTGGTCATCGTGAGGATAAATTTTTCAGGTAAATTGTGACTAGAAATACATTGATTGAAAAAATTTGTATTAATCAATTTGAGTGAGAATTTTTAATTTATGAAATAAAAATTGAGTTCTAAAAATAAGAAATGGATATAAAAACTAACGTACCCCTACCATAAAGTAACTGTGTGGTACGCTTCACTTGAAAAAAATGTGCATGTTTTAAATATATTATAATACCTTTATGTGACATGAAATAACAACATAATTATGTTCCTTTGTTTATATAAAAATTGATGAATCAAAATCCAAATCCACTTCAATCCCATGTAATGTGGTATGGAAGGAGGCAAGTGTAAATAAATAAGGGATACTGATATATGAAAACACAAAAAAAATTATAGGAATCATGTGTGATTATAACATAATAAAAAATTGTTTTTCTTTAAATCGGTGTTACATAACAATGATTACTTATTTTTCTACATTTTTTATTTAACTTATACATAAGAATCATTATCAATTGTACTAGATGAATAGTTACTATCAGTGTCCTTGAAGTGGCCAAAACAGTATAGTCGTGTCAGAGTTATAGGTTTTGGGGTGTCACCCCAAACATATTTGGATAATAGAAATGAATAGGGGTAAAGATAAGAAAATGGAATAGTTATAGGGATGATTAGCTTCACTTGAAGAAAAATTTAATAGGCAGTCAGATTTGTGAGAAAATGTTATGGGAAGGAAGAAAAGTGGAGAAACATCATAAGAACAACCATAGTGTAAAGATCCCCCCCCCCAGCTTTGAGGCGATTCATTCCTCTCAAATAGATTTCTTAGAAGAGGTAATCAATATTTACATAATTGTTTCTATGAAATGTGAATCAGGTAGACACTGATACCTTTCCTGTATTGGTATTCTATAGGGTGAAAATGATTGTGATTTATATCTATCAACACCCGTCCATCTCTTTGTTGTGAGGGGTACCATGTATAGTATCCAAATATATATTTTACATAGCAAACAACCTTCAATAGGTTATGTGAGAGTGGTGATTAACATGGCTCTGAAGTCAAGAACTGAGCTACTTATACCACTTGATGATGTGGATTTTCATACATTCGAGCAAGCTATTGGAACATTTGTAGCATGGTTATTAGATCTTGTAAAAAACATGTCAATAAAGAGGTATTAATTTCCAAATTATTTTTCATGAAAACACTTTAACAATTAACAAAAAAAAGGCTTAAACCAATGAATGTTATTATAAATATAAAAATGAAAGGGTGAAATAGAATATTGAATCAAAATGATCTAAAAGAATATCCAACCAATTGAGAAACTCTTCACAAAGTACCTTTACTCCACCCATTCAACTTTCACATTTACTAACATTAAAGTTTTATGCAGATACAATGTTAGAAAATAGTGCTATGATCACAATTGATTGTGAATAACATATGTACAGAGAGGCCATTACAAACTATATTATTCTTGATAATGTAAATAAAATCCTCACCCATGAATGGATAGGAGTCTCAATTATAAATGTATACATGAGGTGTGTTTTCATGATTTCTCTATCTAATAGATGATTTACTGTATTAATTATGACTGAATACTATTTATATTTTTTGCAACTATATATATGAATAATATTTGAAGGGAAAACCCTGTTAATATAAATTTGGAATCATTAGTCCTCACATCACTTCTACACATGAATTTAAATTGAAACCATATAAAATTGAAGTAATAGAGGATAAACTAGCCAAAATGTTTGAAATAAAACTTATTGATGATATAATCTTATTAATACCCATGATGCAAGGATAAAATTATACAATTTAATGATATAAAATATATTTTCATTCATTTAATTACTTATTCCTTTTTTATTTTTTAGGCAGTGTTGGATACTCATTGTAATCAATTTAGATACTCTAAATATTTTTTTTTTCTATATTCAATGCATGGATAACCAAAAAACTAACCACATGGGATAACATTTATCAATTTTTAATACACTGGATAAAA
The DNA here is from genome assembly GCA_963277665.1 of Viscum album. Lineage (NCBI taxonomy): Eukaryota > Viridiplantae > Streptophyta > Magnoliopsida > Santalales > Viscaceae > Viscum > Viscum album. Next base: position 229,298,459 of record OY728157.1, on the reverse strand, counting down.
CTTTTTACAACTAAACTTCAAGTTATACATTTTATATTATGTTTTAATAAAAATTATACCATGATAGGGATGTGTTTAAATATCATCAAAATCATGGCATGATGACAGTCCATGAATACAAGGAGTCTATCAACTTCTATAAGTGGATAAGTATTATGGTATATATAATAATATTTCACTATGAAAACATATATCAAAACAAATTACTTATTTTTCTCAATTTTTCTACAATGTATGAAACAAACCAACGGAAAATATTATAGTTATTGTGTTTTAAAATTTATGAAATATATCATATTCCGTAAAAAAAATATCATCCCCAAAGATGTATTTTTGAAGATAATTACAATTTAATTTAAAATATTTATTAATCATTTATTTATTTGTATTTTTTCAGTATTACCAGGATTGTCGATGGTCCTCATATTCACAAGAGGATATATATTTGTTTAGAAATTAATGGGAAACATAACCAATGTTAGAATATATATATATGTGTGTGTGTGTGTGTGTGTGTGTACATCATGAAAAATTGATTTCCTACTACTAGAGCTTTATATTCCTTAATAAAAATTGAAATGATGTTGATGATTTCATACTACTTATTTAGTTGATTTTATCATTATTTTTTTCCCAGTATGACTTGAAGTTTATGTTTTTTTGTTTAAAATTGACATTTTAGTTCAAAAAACATGTCACATACTTAAAACCAAAAAAATGAATTCATATTGTTTTGATAATTTAATATGATGATCCATAAGTAATTTTATATGGTAGGATTTAGTCACACCTCAATCCAATACACATTGTTCTCGGTATGACTCAAAGTTTCCATTATCAGTTTAAAATTGAAATTTTTAGTTTAAAATGTCTATCACTTAATAAAAACAAATAAAAGGTGCTTGTATTATCTTGATAATTTAGTATAATGATTCATAATTCATTTTTGACATGTAGGAATCAGTATCATATAAAAATAACACATGATGTGACCGATGTGACTCAAAGTGCATGTTTTTAGTTTAAAATGACATTTTAGTAAAAAAAAATACACGTGACATACTCAAAACTGAGAAAACACATTAAATTTTTTTGATACTATAAGATAATGATCCATAAGTAATTTTTGACATATAGGAATTAGCCACATCTCAATCTAATTCACCATGTGACTATTATGAATCAAAGTGTGTCTTTTCATTTAAAATGGACATTTCAGTAAAAAAGACAAGTGACATACACAAAACCAAGAAAATACATTCTTGTTTTTTTATAATTTAGTAAAATGGTCAATAAGTCATTTTTGACATGTAAGAATCAACCATACCTCAATCTGATACACAGTATACCCGATATGACTCAAATTGTGTGGTTTTAGTTTAAAATTGACATTTTATTAATGTATTATTTTATATTTATGTTTAATTTATTTATTTTTAGTATTACTAATATAAGAATTGATTTTTTACATAGGTGTATTTTTTTACTCGAGTTGGGTTAGTTTTTTCAAAGATGCTCGTGCTCATGAGAGATTGGACTTCAAGACTACAACGGAGATAATGGAAATGGGTCAAGAATATATACATACATCATGAAAAGGTGATTTTCTAATAATTATTTAGTAAAAATTTCATAATTTTATCTACTATTTTTAATTTAATTTCCTTATCATTTTTAACTAATATTTAATTAGTTTTTTTCACATATATTTTGGAAATCCATGTTTTTATTTCAATTATCTGCAATAATCTAGAAAAAAGAGAATGTGTTCCTTTTTTATGGAATAGGAAACTATTGGAGTTGGTTCCCTAGAACCAACTTTTTTTTACTTAATGATAACATGTATTCATAGTTTTTAATGTTAATAAACTTCTTATCACATCATGCTTTTTCTTATATGTAACATAGTATGTGATAATTTCCTAAGAGTAATTGTCGTACTAAAGGTCATAACAGTTCCCTACTATGATGAGAACCCAAAAGTTCTATGAAACTATTATTAAATATATGTTCTATATTTGGATGATATCATTTGATGGACACAAATGATATAGGTTATCATGGGTGGAGACTCATAGGACTTTGAGGCACCTTCTCATGGTATACGCCCTTGGTAATATCCAATGTAGGGTATTGTGAGAACGAGACCTGCTAGTAAGAAATACACATTTATATGTTTCATTGGATATTCCTATCTATGGACATGTGTATTGATCCTTATACTTTAAGATTATTATTAATTATTATTATGAGTCACTTAATTTTATGTATTGATGAAAATCATGATGACAGAAGTTCACGGTGAGGTAGGATGCGTTGGGTGTGTCACGAGTAATATTGTATTAATGAATAATTAAATAAAGGGTTTATCCCTTATGTTATTTAATAGAAGTTGATATCTTATTCCCTCTTGTGTAAATGATTTTTCCTAAATAAATCCATGGACATGGTCTTCTATAGGCAGTTCAATTTTCTAGAAATCAAATAAAGAGACATCAAGCACATAGGTTGATGGCATTTGCATGAAACCTACTTGATTAGAGATATCATGATAAATGGATTATATTACACAATAATAATATGAATGAGTAATTATGTCATTGTGGCATTAACTTCTTTCTCTATGGGTGTCTTGGCATGTTTCTAGATGTTAACCTTGGATGTTAGGCCGGTTTGCCTAATGCCACTGAGAAAGAGGCATATAGGGTCACATACTTAGTGTATCCAAAATCTCAGTTAAATTATATATATATATATATATATATATTATTATTTAACAAGTTTAATAAATATTATTCTTACAAATGGTTTAATAATTATTCATGTTTTCTTGATCTCATATATTCTATCACTAGTTATTCAAGAGAATATAATATGAGCATGATATTTAATAAATATTTTTTTCTATTTAGTAAATATAATATTTATTTATTTTTTATTTAGTTATTTGATTCTTGCCAAGTTCATTCCTATACTTCTTGTTGCATTATTTTCTTTGTATTGTATCCTCTTCCCTGAATAAACTGAGGCTTCAGCCTCAACATTTAAATAGTCATTATTCAAGGCCCAATAAATATTATGGAAAAATGGTGGACTTATTTTAATGGTCTGATGAAAAATAATATATATTAAATTTTATTTGAATAAATAATATTTAATTTTAATCTGCAAGTTAAGCGCATGTCGATAAATAATAATATTATTATTATTATAGACATGGGGTTTTGTAAGGGATTAAATAAATAATAAGGGGTGCTTGTTCAATTATTTATTTCTAACTCTAGAAATATATGAGCCCAATTATATTATTTTCTCATAGAACCAATTCATTTGTTTAGTTGTGCACAACGGATTTGGAGAATCTTCTCAAGACCTAGAGAGCTCCCTTCTCTAAGAGCACTCCCAAGAATAGAGAGTGATCTTCCTATACCTCCCACTCTCAAGTCAAGAGAGATCTAGGGGAATGCTTTAGAATCGGTTCTCGAGGTGATCAAAGGTGGATAATTCAAGTGATAGGATCTATCATGATAACACCCATAGATTCCTATAGTGATGTTTGGTGATTTGTGGAACACGTGTCGATCACCACTAGAGGGAATATGCTCTTAATTCCTACAACACAATGACAGAACAACACAGATCTGTTGTAAAATCCATCAATGAAGAAATAATTCCATCAATGTAATTATTTAATTAATTAAATTAATTATAAATAATATGTGATGATCCTCTCTATAATTTTTGTGTTCTATCCCTTGTCTATTTTCTTTGATTCAATTTCGTAGATCATGAAATTTATCGTTGTGTAAATATCATATTGATCATTGATTATGAAAAAAAGAAAATTTGGGCACAACCCATCACAGCCTTCCACTGTGCTCGGAACCTTCAAGTGGTATTAGAGAGGTTACATAATTATTTATAATTATTTAAAGATCATTTATTGATTTACGCATTTTTTTATTTAGTTTACAATTCAAGTTTAATCATTCTTTTAATCTGAATTGTGAGATATTCTTCTTCCTCCTTCATTTCTCATAGATATAATCAAAATGATTAATTTTATGAATGAAATAAAATTGAGGAACTCATTTAGAGGTTACAAGGATTATGTACAGATAACATAGGATTACACATCATGTAACTGGAGTTACACATCATGTACTTGTGTTCAATACATCAAGAATTAATTTGGTAATTAATTCAAACAGTGTGTTTTAATGACACACGGTGTATTTATTTCTTACACCACATGTTGACTGGGCTAGTGTGGCACATGATCAGCCGAATTACACACTATGTATCCCACATACACAGTATATAGTCCCTTTGAGTCACAGATGGGATGTGTATTACCATACACTACCTAACTGACTAGTGACCATGTGACTTAGAGATCACATGTCGTGTAGTCACTTATACACGTTGTGTACTCAAAATTTATGAGGCACGGTTTACACGTCGAGTCCCTAGGTGTGTGCCTCAGATACACGGTGAGAGATGTACACGCCGTGTAGCTTATCTATACATGCCATGTACTTATATCAAATTACATAGATTTAAAATTTATTTATTATACTATGTAAACCTTATCGATATGTGCTTGTGTATGGTCATTGATTTGATAGGACATGCTATGTGATAAGTTTTAATATATATGTATATATATATATATATATTTAATTAATATATGCGTAATGTTCAGATTTTTATATCATGTATGATTCATATTAACAGTTGTTACTCTACGTGCACTGAGGCATAACATGTGACCGAAATATCATGTAATTCATGTAATCATTAAGTTGATAGTACATGTCATTAAAGTACATGATAAGTCTTGTATTCTATATGTTACAAGATTAAATGTTATACATGTATAATACATGTTGTGTAGATTCAGATGGGTATTCACCGTGTTTCCTCCAATGTAAATTTATGTACACAATTAATTTTAAATAAATTTATTTAATTTGTTTAAAATTATAATGGATGAGAATATCAAGTAAATTTGGATCAGAATTAAGATAAAATAATTGATTAATTAAAAAAGATAATTAATTGATTCAAGCACAATTTATCTTAAATAAGAATGATTAGGATTTGAATTCTAGTTTTATTAAATACATAATTAGTTACATGCATGTGGATGATCATGAGTATAGACCAAGTCTTTATATGTGATTGGTTTCATTTAATTTATTATTAAATTAAATTGTTGGCACGCATGCCTTCTCTACTCTTATTATGTAAGGGTCTACATACCCATGGTTTATTTTATGTAAACCCCATATCTCCCTCACCAGCATGTGAGTAAAAGAATATGTAATGGATGGATATCACAAGATAGTGGAGGTAGTTTAATTTTGGATCCTAGGAGAAACCAATCCAAGAGAGATACGTAGGTGGATAGGTGGAAATTTGTAACACAAACATTAATTGGTTCAAGGATTTTTTCACTAGGTCAACAGTTATTTTATCAATCGCCAGATAAACTAACCATTAGTAAAATATCATGATCATATTGCTTTATTATTTTATTTCTTTCAAGTTTCATGGTTATTTCATTATGGATGTTTTTTCATGATCACATGAACTAATGAAATTAACAAGTATGCAAGATAGAACTAAAATAAATTGGCATATGCATAAATATTATCTAAGACATGGATAATCACTTAAGTAAATCCACTTAATATTAACAAGCATATAATAAATACAATAATTGGAAATTTACACATAAAGGATAAAATACCTCAATTACATATATTAATTCGGTATAGCCTTCCACTACTTCAGTTAAAATAGAACCATAGTTCAAAGTACCTGACCAGCCAAAGTTGGGGTGCTTTCAATTATTAAGGAATTATAACCTGAAGTATTAGGTTGAATTAACTTAGTTCACATTGAGGTTTGACTACCAAAGTAGGACTTGGTGTAATTGAGAGGCAAGGGTTGAGGAAATCTAATTTTAGGATTTTAGGATTGGGGATTACACTCAACAGATTAAGGAACTATGATTTAATGAAGATGGAATTTAGAATGCCTACCTAAAACCATTAAATTTTATTAACCAACCAAATTTGGGGTAATGAGAAGGAGAATATGGATCCTTGCTGCTATAATTTCCAAGAAATGGGATATTTTGAATCCAATGGTGAGGGATATTGGGTTTCGATAAAATAGTGGGAGACTAAAACAATATAATGTTTATTTATTTATTTGTCTAAATTTTATCAGATTAAGTACTAAAATTATTATCATATTATTTATAGAAATGTTATTAAAATGACTTCAAACATATCACTACAATCCATACTTGATAATGATAACCTTCTTACTTGCACAAATTTCCAAGAGTGGCAAAGGTTCTTACACGTTATCCTTCACCATGAAAGGAAATTATATATGCTGGAAGAACCTATTCCTGATACACTTGGTAATGAGGCAAGTGATGAAGAGTTATCTCTCTATAATAATCATCTAAATGATGCTACATATGTTTAGTGTTTCATGATATCATCCATGACCAATGAGATTTTAAATAAACATGAGTACATGAATGTGTATAGCATGATGTCTCACCTTCAGGATCTATATCAAGAGAAGTTGATACAAGAGAGGTATGAGATCTCAAATGCTTTTTTACAACTAATATTTGAGAGTTAGTTCTAGCTGGGCCTCATGTAGTCAAGAATATTAGATACGTTGAATACTTAGACATATTAGGGATTAAATTCATGGATGAGTTGTGTATAGATCTCATACTTTCATCACTTCCCAATACCTTCTTAGGTTTTATTATTAATTACAATATGATAAATAATGGGAAGAGTCTTTCAAAACTTTTTACTTTGATTCTCTGAGTGGATAATGACATGGGTCATGATAAACCCTTGGTTCTTGTGGTGAATAAGAAAAGAAAGAACTTGTAAAAGGAGCCCAAGACTCAAAATAAGTCTAAAGATCCAAATAACCATCCTTCCAAGAAGATAAAGATTCATGGGTTGGGTAAGGAAAAGGAGGTGGTATGTTTTTCATGTGGTAAATCAGGCCACTAGAAGAGGAACTACACCCATAAGCAAGGGGAAGCTAAAGGTGTGTTCATTATCGAGTGTAATCTTTTAATATCTACACATTGGGTATTAGATATAGATTTTGGTTCTCACATTTGTATAAAAATTCAACAACCAAGTAGATTTCAAAATATTTCTAGAGGAAAGGTGAATTTGAGAGCTAATAATGGTGCGAGGTTAGCTTCCCTAGTCATTGGTGACTACCACCTTTCATTTCCAATATGAATGATTTTTGTTTTAAAATAATGTTATTATGTACTGATGGTTACCAAGAACATAATTTTTGTATCATGCCTATATGAAGATGGGTTTATTTTCAAGTTTGAAAATAAAATTTGTTTCTTTTATAAGGACAACATATGTTATGGTATTGAATATTTAAATAACAATATTTATTTATTGAATTACAAAAACCAAGTATTGTAAATTGATAATGAATCATGTTCACATAACTCATATAACACCTGGCTATGGAATCACCATCTTGGTCATGTAAATGAGAAGCATTTGAAAAAGCTCTGACAAGATGGTTATTTAGACTTGTCTTAGCTAAAACCACTTGAAATATGTCATTCTTGTTTAAAAATAAAAATGAACAAACCTCCATTCGATGGATATGGTGAAAGGTCCATGGAGATTCTAGGATTGGTACACACTGATGTATGTGGACCATTTTTAGTAGAATCTAGAGGTGGATATTATTACTTCATAACTTTTACTTATTACTTGAGTAGATATGGATATATCTACTTGATGAGGTATAAGTCTGATTCCTTTGAGAAATTCAAAGAATTCAAGAATGAATTAGAGAATCGTCTTGGAAAGAAGATAAATAATCTTTGATTGGATCAGGGTGGTGAATATCTTAACCAAGAGTTTATCGAATTTATATAAGAGTTTGGGATTCTATCTCAACTCACTCCACCATACACACCACAGTGCAATGGTGTTAGTGAAAGGAGGAACTGTACCTTGTTATACATGGTTAGGTTGATGATGAGTCATGAAGATCTTTCATTATCCTTTTGGGGATATTCATTACAAACTACAACATACACATTAAACTAAGTATAAACTAAATAAAAAAATGGAATTTCCTTAGAGTTATGGAGTGGAAATAAACCTGTTTTGTCACATACACATGTATGGGGTTGTGAGGTGTTTGTTAAGGCCTTCTCTGGAAACAAACTAGCAACCCGGGGCACAAAGTGTATCTTTATATGGTATCCAAAAGAAACAAAGGGATACTGCCTATACAACCCCTCAGATAATAAATTTATTTTCTCTATACAACAAGTATTTTTTGAGAGGGATCACATCCTCAAAAAGGATAGTGGGATCAATATTGACTTTGATAAAGTTGATTCTCAAGATATACAAGAGTTGGCATATGAATAGATTCTATAGATCCTCATGGAAGAAGTAGTTCATGAAACACAAGAACTGTGTAGGATCATAAGAGAGGTAATAGAACCAAAGAGATATGGTTTTCTAGTTACTGAAGATGGTGACTCATTATTGGTTTACAATGATGAACCTCTCTCCTATAAAGAGGTGGTAGAGAGATTAGAAGTTACAAGATGGAAAGAATCCATGAATTTTGAAATGGATTCCATGTTTCATAACCAATTTTGGGTTCCGATCGATGTGCCAATTGATGTAAATCTTGTTGGGTTCAAATGGGTATTCAAGAGAAAACTGGACATTGAAGGTAAATTAAATAACTATAAAGCAATTTTAGTGGCTAAAGGGTTTAAAAAACATCAAGGAATTGACTGCGATGAAACTTGTTCACCATTTTCTATGTTTTAATCCATTAGAATTATACTTTATATAGCATCTTACCATGACTATGAGATTTGGCATATAGATTTCAAAATTACATTCCTTAATAGGAACCTTTAGGAATATGTTTATATGACACAACCAGAAGGTTTTGTGACTCTAGGTGATGAAAAAAGTATTTTCAAGTTACATAGATCCATGTATAGATTAAAGAAAGAATTCAGGTCATGGAACATTCGATCTGATGAGTCCATAAAAGAATTTGGTTTCATTAAGAATGAATGTGAGTCATGTGTTTATAAGTGGTTTAGTGGGAATCCGGTCATTATCATAGTAGTATATGTTGATGACATATTACTTATTGGAAATGACATATCAGTCTTACATTCTATTAAGGACTGGTTAAACAAATGTTTACTTAGGTTAAGTAGCTTATATTCTAGGGATCAAGATTATTTGTGATAGATCCAAGAGGCTACTTAGACTAATTCAAAGTACATATATTGGCCAGATACTAAAGAGATTTAGTATGGAATAATCTAATAGAGGATTGGTTCTAGTGTCACATGGTTTACATCTTTCTAAGAAAATGTGTCCTCAGAAACAATAGGAGAAAGAGAGAATGTGTAAGATCTCATATGCTTAAATGATAGGATCAATAATGTATTCCATGTTATGTACTAGACTTGATGTTGCCTATGCATTTAGCATGGTAGGAAGATATCAAGATGATCCTGGAGAACATAATTGGCCTGTTGTTAAGTCTATCCTTAAGTATCTGAGAATAACTACAGATATGTTCTTGGTGTATGGAGGAGACGAGAAGTTGCTCATCAGGGGTTATACTGATACTAGTTTTTATACAGATCAGAATGATTTTAAGTCAAAATAAGGATATTATTTATATCTCAATAGAGGATCTATGAGTTGAAAGAGTTTAAAGCATCCAGTTGTCAGTCATTCAACAATATATTCCAAGTATATAGCAGCTTTTGATGTATCCATGGAATCCATTTGGATTCGTAATTTTTTCTAGGATCTTGATGTGGTACCTAGCAGTAAAGACCCTATCAAATTGTATTGTGATAATACTAAAATGGCGACTCTTATAGAAGAGCCAAGGTCACACCAATAGATAAATCATATACTCTGAAAGTATCACCTCCTAAGATATTTTTATCAAAGGGGTGAAGTTGCAATAATAAAAGTATCCATAGAAGATAACATTGAGGACTCATTGACTAAAGGCTTGTTTCAACATAAGAATGAGTATTATGTGAGAGCTAGAGGACTGAAGGTTGTTAGCAGTTATCTCAAGTTTAAGTGAGAGTTTGTTGGAGTTAGTGCCCTAGAACCAACTTCTATGTGCTTTATGATAGTATGTATTCATAATTTTTAATATTAATAAACTTTTTATCACATCATGATTGTTATTCTTCATAACATAGTATGTGATAATATCCAAAGAGTAGTTGTCACGCTAAAGGTCATAATAGTTCTTCGCTATGATGAGAACCCAGAAGTGCTACAACACTATTCTTAAATATAAGTTCTATATCTAGATGATATCATTTGAGGGACAAAAATTATATAGGCTATCAGGGGTGGAGACTCATAGGATTTTGAGGTGCCTTCTCATGGTGTACACCCTTGGTAATATCCAATGTAGGATATTATGAGAACGAAACCCGCCAGTAGGAAATCCACATTTATATGTGTCGTTATATATTCCTATCTATGGATGTTTGTATTGATCCTTAGACTTTAAGATTATTATTAATGATTATTATGAGTTGAATACTTTGATGTATTGATGGAAACCATGGTGACATATGTTCATGGTGAGGTAGGATACATTAGGTGTGTCATGAGTAATATTGCATTAATGAATAATGTGATAAAGGATTTTTACCCTATGTTATTTAATGGAATTTGATATATTAGTCCCTTTAATGGAAATTATATATCCTAAATAAATCCATGGTCATGGTCTTCTATAGGCAAGTTCAATTTCCAAGAATTCAAAGAAAGAGACATTGAGCACGTAGGTTGATGACACCAGAATGCAACCTGTTTGATTAGAGATATCATCATAAAGAGATTATATTACACAATAAGCATCTGTATATTATATCATTTCAGCATTAACTTATTTCTTTATGGGTGTCTTGGCATGTTGTTAGATGCCAACCTTGGACTTTAGGCTGGTTTGCCTAATTCTATTGAGAAAGAGGCCTAGAGGGTCACACACCAAATATATCTAGAATCTCGGTTAAATGATATATATTATTATTTATTATTTAACAAGTTGAATAAATATTATTCATACAAATGGTTTAATAATTATTTATGCTTTTTTTATCACATATATTCTATCATCAGTTATTCGAGAGAATATAATGTGAGCAGAATATTTAAAAATATTAATTTTTTATTTAGTGAATATAATATTTATTTATTTATGGTGAATAATGCAGTGATATTTATTTAATAAATAATTATTCATTATTCAAGGCCTGATAAATATTATAGAGGAATGGAGGACCAATTTTAATGGTCTAGTGAGAAATAATATATGTTGAATATTATTTGAATAGATAACAATTAATTTTAATTCCTAAGTTAATCACATGTTGGGAAATAATATTATGATTATTATTGTAGACGTGGGGTTCTACAATGGATTAAATAAATAATAAGGGGAACTTTTGCAATTATTTATTTCTAACCCTAGTGATATATAAGCTCAATTATATTATTTTCTAATAGAGACAATTCATTTTTTTAGTTGTGCACAACAGATTTGGAGAATCCTCTTAAGACCTAGAGAGATCCATTCTCCAAAAACACTCCCAAGAATGGAGTGTGATCTTCCTCTTCCACTCACTCTCAAGTTAATAGAGATCTAGGAGAACTCTTTGGAAGCGGTTCTCGAGGCAATCACAGGCGGATAATGCAAGAAATAGGACTTGTCTTGCTAGCACTCAGATATTTCTATGATGATGTTTGGAGATTTGTAGAACACGTATGGATCACTACTAGAGGGAATATGATATTGATTCCTATAAAAAAACAATGGAACAACACAGATACGTATGGATCACTACTAGAGGGAATATGATATTGATTCCTATAAAAAACAATGGAACAACACAGATCTATTATCAGATCCATCAATGAAGAAATAATTTCATCAAGGTAATTTTTTAATTAATTATATTAATTATAAATAATATGTGATGATCCTCTCTCTGGTTCTGTAATTATATCCCTTGTCTTTTTTTCTTTGATTCAATTCTATAGATCATGATGCATATCATTGTGTAAATCTCAGATTTATCATCGATTATTATAAAAGGAAAAGTTGGGAATAACCCATCACACGCTTCCACTGTGCCTGGAACCTTCAGAAACCCCATGCTGCCTGAAATGTAAAGTGAATTGTAAGGATGTATCTACTAAGGGATTTTGAAATAAATGAATGAAAAGGTTAATTCCAACTACTTATTTAGTCAATTTTTTCATCATTTTATCTATATTTTTAAGTTAATTTCTTTATCATTTTTATCTAATACTTATTTAGTTTTTTTATAGATATTTTGGGAAGTCATATTTTATTTAAACTATCTACAATAATCCAGAAAAGAGATAAAATGTTCCAATTAGATAGAAGAGGAAACCCCATGCTGCTTGAAACATGAAGTGGATCATAAGGATTCATCTATTAAGATTTTTCAACAGTTGAATGCAAAGGTGAATTCCTAATAATTTTGTTAATTTTGTCATCATTTTATCTAATATTTTAAGTTAATTTCTACATAATTTTTATCTAATTATTATTTATTTATTTTCATACATATTTTGGAAATTCATATTTTTCTTTCAACTATCTTCAATAAGCCAGAAAAGAAAGAATATATTATTTTTAGATAGAAGAGGAAACCCCATGCATCCTGAAACATGAAGTGAATTGTAAGGATGAATATAGAAAGGGATTTTAAAATAGTTAAATGAAAATTATAACTTCCCAAAAGATATTTCATGAACATTTTCTTTAATGATGTAGGAATCAACCATATCTCAATCAACTGCACCTCAATCTGATACATAGTGTGCTCGGTATGACTCAAACTATGTAACATATCATTACTTGTTTTAAGGTACTATTTGGCCCTAGTTTTGATCATCCTTTAGTTGGGGATTATTTCAAGTTGTTTTAGGTCCAATTTTAGAAAAAAAATTAATCCCTTTGAGTTGTTCACGGTTGGTGCATGGTTATGGAAAATCGTGCAATTTTTCCCAAAAAATTGTGCACCCTTTGATGGAACTCTGGAGGGGGTGCATGGTTTGTCCAAATTGTGCGTCTAGACGCTCCAAACCATGTAACCTCAAATAGTGGTAATTTTAATAGTTGGTGCATAGTTAACCAAACCATGCACCTACTAAGGATAAATTGTGCACCCCAAACAGTAGGGGCTCGTGATTTTTCTAACTGTGCACCTACCTCCAGAAGACCATGAACACAAGTTTAATTTATCCCAAAAAATATATTTTAAATTCTCACCCCCCCCCCATTTAAGATGCCTAACCTACCCATTCGACCCTAACTCGAATCCTTTGGTTTTAAAGGCTCTATAGAAGCAGTTTTGGATTCTTTAAACCCTTTCTTGGTGGATTGAAGTGGCATTTATCTCATTGGATCTCCTCTGGATAAGTGGATCTCCTCTCATGTAGTTTCTTCTAATATAACTTTCTATCCTCCTTTTATTTTGATGTACCATCACATATTGGATGGATATAAAATCCTTTTCATTGTATCTTGATTTTGGGTTGTGTTCTTAGATCTCTCGTGCTTCATTCTTTGTTAGTGTTCCTTATTATGGGTGTTGTGCATTGTAATTCTTTTCAAAAGTTAGGTGATTCCATAATTATTTTCCCTATTATTTAAACCTTGAATTTATTTATTAAATTGAAATTATTTTTTAATTTATTTAAAAACATGGAATTGTGATGATTTTATCCTTGATTTTAAATGGGCATGGAAATTATGAAAACCCCCCAATTTCAATGGAATTGAAATTATGGGATTGATTTGTGAAAAATGATGGATTGATTTTAGAAATTGTTTTGATTAAAATGATTTGATGTTAATCTTGAGAAAAAGGTTTAAATTTAAAGTTGTTTTGAAATTTCATGAAATAATGAAAACCTACATGTTGGTTTTTGAAATGAGAAGGCATGTTGAAAACTGAAATTGGGAAATTGTATTTTAAAATATTTTAAAATGATTAATTGATTGATTGAATCACATGGGAGTCTGGTTAGTTCGTAGGTTTTTGGTACAATCATGCTAGGATCTTGATCCCTTAGCACTGGATTTATGATGAAAACACTAACAAATCTAAGTTTGGCTATTGATTTTCCCTTTAGTGGGAGTGGATGTAATTTTCCCTTAAGTGAGAGCGGATGATGGTAATTTTACCTTAATTGGGAGTGCATATTGATCCATGATCACTGATGATATGTGTGAGGATCCTATAGTTAGTAAATAACGTACCATTGGTCATTTTACCATGGTTTTATGAGGTGTTTGATTTGATATACATTGCATTGGTTTATGGAACTATTTTATTCATACGAGATGATTTATATAAAATATTTATTTAATACTATTTGAAAGTTATTCAATATACCTATTATCTATTAGAATAAAATCATGCTTTGTTTTAAATATGAAAATGAAATGTTATGCATGGTTTTATTTAAATTGATATCATGATTGGTTTATTGTTTTGGAAACGATTATGGAATTCTTGGTGAGACCCTATTGGGATTTATAGATCACACCCTACCTTTTCCTTTGGGAATTGGTATATTTTCTTATGTTATGCCTGAGAAAAGGGAAATCACCTCTTAGAGGAGGTGGATGTTCTTGATCCTTTGGGATTAGATTTATGGAGGTGACCAATGGAGATGTTATCCAATTTTTTCTTGGGATGTTAGATTTTTTTCTTTCCAGTTGTTTAGTACTTTGATGATATACTTCTTTAGGTATTGTTATACCTGTATTGTTTCTGGTACTTTATCCCTTTGAAGTTTTTATCATACTAACTTGTAACTCTTTTATCTTATGTTGTTTTGTGGAAAATTAATTTCATCTTGATCTTGTATGGTTGTAGGTTATAGTTGCTAACCCATGGGGATTGGGAACACCCTTTTGTCTATGTTAGAGGTGGATTGGTTATCAAGGTAACAGGGTATCTAGGATAGTTCATGAAAAAATGGTATCAAAGGTACAGGTTGAGTATATTTCCTTGATGTTAGTATGCATTTTGGGATGTCTTATCGGGACTTAAGAGGTAGTTATGAGTTATTTCCTATCCAACTCTCATCATACTAATCATTAAGTCACCATGGGTGGTTTGTTAAAGGTGTCTTGAGGAATAATTTGATTTGATTCTAGTCTTTTCCCTGCTTTTGATTTGGATAGGTTGAAATCCAAATATTGATATCTTATATGAAGGGGTTGATATTTATGTTTCTCTTGTTTGAGTTGTTGATCTGAGTAAAATTCTGAGAATACATTTGAATAGGTTTTGGTAGGAATCTACGGGTGAACCATTGTGAGAACATCCTCCCATGGACCATAATCTTGTTGAGATTTTTGTGTATGTTGTCCAAGATCTGGGACAGACACCTATAGTTGTTCCCATTCAATATCCAGTTGTGGAACCTCAAAGGGATGAATCTCATAATCGTGCTCAAGAATTCATTTTCCATAATCCACCAGTGTTCCAAGGCTCTAATGATCCTCAAGAGGCAGAGGATTGGTTGAGAAAGATAGATCTTTTGTTTGATTTCTTGGAAACACATGATTTGATTAAGGTGAATTGTGCTACCTTCAAGATAGAAGGGCCTAGAAAGAGATGGTGGGATTCGATGGTAATTTAAGAGAAACACAAGGTTTTGTAGTGGGAGTAATTTAGATTTCTTTTCACTGATCAGTTTTATCCAGAATAAATGGTGTTGGATAAGGCTATGGAGTTTTTCAACCTCTATTAGGCTGGTAGGACCATGACGCGGTATGAAAGCCACTTAGTCAATCTTGTGCAGTTTTCACCTGAGATTTTATTGAATGAGAAGATAAAGACTTGATGGTTAGATATGGATCTTCGATCATATATCCATTCTCAGATTTTCTTATTAAATATCACTTCATATATTGATGTGCTAGATATGGTGTTGATGGTTGAACTTGACTTGGTGGGTAAGTCAGGGTTAACAGGAGTTCCTTTTTCTCTAAGTGGTAGTTTTATTAGTTCCCTTAAGGAAAAGAGGAAACATGATGAGTCTCATTGTGGTTCTCAACAGCAGTCATCCTCTGGACCTCTTACAGTTCCTGGAAGAGGCCCTTTGACTTGATTCCAGTGTGGAAAAGTTGGGCATTCAAGGTGTGTTTATATTGGGGCACCAAAGATCTATAGTTCTTGTGGTCACTCAGAACACCAATGGAAATTTTTCCATTTATTTTCTACTCTATGTAGTGTAATGGTCTCATCAATTCCTAAAAAAATTATGGTGTAATCATATGCTTTGCAAACAAAGGGTTCTCAGCCACAGGAATTCAGAATGAAGCTTCTTCACATAGTGGAAGAGTCTCCAGAGGAAGCTGATACTGGTCCAGTAACCATGATAGGTACCATTACTATAGATTCATTTTTAGTGACTTCTTTATTTGATATTGGTGCATCTCACTCATTTATATCAACTCATATTATTGACTTGCTAAATATTCTTATGGAGATTTTGTCTTATGTGATGAATATTACTATGCCCCTCATAACAAAGAGAGAGTAGGGTCTTTATTGTCCTTCTTGTTTATTTTATTTATCATAGATTGATCTTACCTAGGATTTTTTTTGTTCTCAACATTAAACCTTTTGATTTCATTTTCGAGATGGATTGGCTCATTTCTAATAAGGCTCAAATTGAATGCTATCTTCAATGGGTTTCTGTTACTACGCCTGATGGGGTGTCTCATATATTTCAAGGAGAATGGGACCTAAGGTCGAGTAGGTCTGAACCTTCTTATCTAAAGTTAGGAAAAGTAATATCATTGTTCTGTTTTGATTTGGAGTGGGATTCTTTGAGTGATGATTTCCTTCCAGTTTTCATCGATTTTTCTGACGTATTTTCTTCTGATTTATCTAGTTTTCCACCAGTAAGATAGGTAGAGTTTTCTATTGATTTGGTTCTTAGTACTCAGCTAGTATCTATGCCTTATTACTATATCGAACCAGCTAAAATGAAAGAGCTAAATACTCAGTTGGATGATCTATTTGAAAAGGCTTTGCATGCCCAAGTGTGTCACCTTGGGCAGCGCCTATTTTCCTTACTAAGAAAGTTGATGGAACTTCACCTTTGTATTGATTAATAGAATCTCAACCAAGTTATGGTAAAGAACAATTATTTATTTCCTCATATTTATGAATGGGTAAAGTGGTTCTCAAATATTGATCTATGATCTGGTTATCACCAGTTGAGAATAAAAGAATCTGACATTCTAAAGACTGCCTTTAGGAGTAGGTATGGCCACTGTAAGTATCTTGTTATGTATTTTGGTCTAATCAATAATCCTGAAGTTTTCATGGAATTGATGAATAGTATTTTCCATGAGTACTTCAACACGTTTGTTGTAGTTTTTATGGATGACATCCTGGTTTACTCAAAAACCAAGGAGTACCATGTGTGTCATCTGAGGATAGTGCTGGAAATTTTGAGAGATCACCAACTTTATGCCAAGCTATTGAAATGAAATTTCTAGATTTGGGAAGTGAAGTTCTTGGGACATGTGGTATCAGAACATATTATTTCAGTTGATTCTAAGAAGGTGAAATCTGTTATGACATGGAGAAAATGTGGAATGTTTTTTAGATTCTAAGATTCTTGGGTTTAGAAGGGTATTACCACCAATTTGTCAAGGATTTCTCAAATATGGATTCTCTGATGACTTCCCTCACTTATAAAGGAGTTAAATTTTTTTGTAATGATAAATGTTAGAGTTCTTTAGTTTAACTGAAGCATCTTTTGACTTCTGTGATGGTATTGGCTCTTCCAAAGGATGAGCAGAGCTATATGGTCTTTTTTTATGCATTGGGTTCGAGTTTGGGCTATATTCTTATAAATGGTGATCATGTTGTTGTCTATGGATCTAGATAGTTTAAATCACATGAGAAGAATTGTCCAACCCATGACCTTGAACTCGCAACCATAACGTATTCTCTTAAAGGCTAGTGTCATTACCTTTTCATAGAAAGGTTTACCATTTATTCTAATCACAATAACATGAGTTATATTTTATCTAGAAAATATTTGAATCTTCATCAGAGGTGTTTAGTGAAGTACCTGTAGTAATTTTATTTCAAAATTTATTATACCCTAAGAAAGTTGAATTTCTTTGTTGATGATTTGAGAATGAAACTTATGATGCAATCTATGAAAGACTCATTAGAGGAGTGGAACTTGATGGATCTATTTTCATAGTTTCATTTATGAGTCTAAAAGAATGAGTATGAGGCTATCTTGACCGATGTTCAGTTGACCTCCTCTCTTCTTGAGATGGTTATTTTAGATCGACAATGTGATGATGAATTTTATGTCATTAGGAACTCTCTTTATGGTGGGGAGTCCATTGTTGAGTGGTCATTCTCTACATAGGGTATTCTATGTTTATAGAACTGATACGTTGTGCCTTTTTCTATGAGGAAGGTTGTGATGGGAGACTATCATAGTTCTTAGTGGGTAGTGCACATGAGTACCAAAAAGATGTTCGATGATGTGTAGTGGTGATTCTGATGGCTAGGTATGAGGTGAGACATTGATGTATTTTTTTATGTTTTTTTACTTTATAATAGGTCAAGGTCGAGTACCAGAGACCTTAGGGTTTGCTCCAGCCCCTTCCAATGCCAACATAAAATTGGGATGGGATTTCGATGGATTTTATGGTTGGGTTTCCATGTACCCATCATATGAAGAATGCAATGTGGTTTTTGATTTATTGGATGACCAAATTATCTCACTTTATACTCATTCATGATACAACCAAAGTTAAGGAGTTGGGAAATCTCTATGTGAAATATATTGTTCGTTTTCATGGAGTTACATTTTCTATAGTCTCTAATCGAGATCCTTGTTTTACCACTTGATTTTGGAGAGTCCTTTAGGAGGCAATGAAATATCATGTTTGTTTGAGTATGGCATACCATCCATAGTCAAATGTCCAGATAGAGAGAACTATATAGATTCTTGAGGATGATCTACATGCATGCATTCTTTACTTTGGTGGATCTTGACCATTTAGGATTGGTTGAGTTTTCTTATAACAATAGTTACTAGTCTACAATAAAAATGGATCCTTTTTAGGCCTTGTATGCTTTTCCTTGAAAATATCTATTGCGTTGTTCAGATATTGGTGAAAGTTCTTTGGTTGTATCGAGCATGTTATAAGAGATGAGAGTAAAGATTCACTTGATTCATCAGAGAATGTTGATGTCATAGACCCAATACAAATAGTATGCTGATCATTGTCATAGATCGTTGGATTTATTTGTTGGTGAATGTATTTTCTTGTGATTTTTACCTCAGTTGGGTCACTGATGGCTTGGGAGGTAATGGAAGTTTGTTCCTCATTTTGTGGGACCTTTTTGAGATTTTTGTGCGGGTGGGGAAAGTGGCTTATCATTTAGAAATTACACCTAATTTGATGTTGATACATAATGTGTTCCATGTATCACAACTTCATAAGTATCATTCTGACTCATCTCATGTCTTGAGATAGAAGGATCTTGATATTGAGCCTGATTTATCCATGACTGAGCACCCAATCAGGATAGTTGATTCTGAGATGAAGGTACTTCATGGGAGGATGATACCTTTATTCTATGTGCTATGGAATCATAGTTTTGATTCTCATGAGACTTGGGGGAATGAGGCACTGATGAGAGAGCAGTGGCCTCATCTCTTAGATATAGAAACTTCTTAACAAGCTTTTTGGGGATAGAAAGTTTTCATAGTAAGAAGTTTGTAACATCTTATTACTTGTTTTTAGGTAATCTTTGACCCTATTTTTTATCATACTTTGGTTGGGGCTTGTTTTGGGTTGTTTTGGGTGAAATTTAGAGAATTTTAGAATCCCTTTGGACTGTGCACGGTTGGCGCACAGTTAGGGAAAACCGTGCGGTTTGGCCCAGAAAACCATGCACCCATTGATGGTGCTTTAGAGGCATACACGCGGTTTTTCCAAACCATATGTCCAAACCCTCTAAACCATGTGGCCTTAGATAGTGGGAATTTTCACGATTGGTGCACGATTAACCAAACTGTGCACCCACAAAGGAGAAATTGTGCACCCCAGATAGTAGGGCTCCAAAAAACCATGTGTGCGGATTTAATTTATTCCAAAAATTTATTTTAAACTCCCTAACCCGTCGTTTAAGATGACTAACCTACCCATTCAACCCTAACTCAAATTCCTTGGTTGTGAAAGCTCTCTAGAAGTGGTTTTGGCTCCTCTGACCCCTTTTCTTGGTGGATCGAAGTGGCATTGATATCGTTGGATCTCCTCTGGGTAAGTGGATATCCTCTCATGTAGTTTCTTCTGATCTCTCTTTCTATACACCTTTGAGTTTGATGGATCATCACGTATTGGATGGATCTAAACACCTTTTTTGGATCTTAATTATAGGTTGTGCTCATAGATCTCCTACACCTTCATTCTTCATTATCATTCCCCATTGTGGGTGTCATGCATTGTGATTCCTTTCAAAATGTAGGTGGTTCCATTATTCTTTACCCTGTGATTGAAACCTTGAATTTATTGATTAAATTGAAATGAGTTTTTAATTGATTTAAAAACATGGAATTGTGATGATTTGATCCTTAATTTGAAATGGGTATGGAAATTGAGAAAAAACCCCAATTTCAATGGTATTGAAATTGTGGGATGGATTTGTGGAAAATGATGGCTTGATTTTGAAAATATTTTTGATGAAAATGATTTAATGCTAATCTTGAGAAAAATACTTGAATTGAAAAATGTTTTGAAATGGAATGAAATGATGAAAACTTACGTGTTGGTTTTGAAATGAGAAAACATTTTGAAAACTAAAATTGGGAAATAGAATTTTAAAATGTTTTAAAATGATTGATTGTCAATTTGATTAATTGATTTATTGAAACACATGGGAGCCTGGGTAGTTAGTAGGTGATTGGAACAAGCACACTAGTATCTTGATCCCCTAGCATTGGATTTACAATGAAAACACTAACAAAACTGTGTTCAGCTAGTGATTTTCCCTAAAGTGGGAGTGGATGTAATTTTCCCTTAAGTGGGAGTAGATGACAGTAATTTTCCCTTAAGTGGGATTGCATATTGATTAGTGATCATTGATGAGATGTGTGAGGATCCTATAGTTATTAACTAACATACCGCAGAACGTTTGACCATGGTGCTATTAGGTTTGATTTTATTTACATTTCATTAATTTATGGGATTTTTTTATTCATGCTAGCTGATTAATATAAACTGTTTTATATAAAATGTTCATTCAAGCCTCTTTGAAAGTTGTTTGATATATCTGCCATCTATTTGAATGAAAGCATGATTTGTTTTAAATATGTAAATGAAATTTCATGCCCAGTTTTATTTAAATTGATAGCATGATTGGTTTATTGTTTTGGAAATGATTATTAAACGCTTGGTGAGAACCTACTGGGATTTATAACTCACACCCTACCTTTACCTTCAGACATTTTTAGATTTTCTTATGCCAGATCCAAGAAAAGGGGAAATGCATCTTGGAGGAGGTGGATAATCTTGATCCTTTGGGCTTGGAGTGATGGAGGTGACCAATGTAGATATTATCCACTTATTGCATGGGATATTTGAGTTTTATTTTTCCAATTGTTGAGTACTTTGATGATGTAGTGCTTTGGGTTTTGTTATACCTGTTTTGTTTCTGGCACTTTTTCCCTTTGGATTGTTGAGCATACTAACTTGTAACTCTTTTATCTTTCTCTATTTTGTGGAAAATTCATTCCCTATTAATCTTGTATGATGCTAGGTGTTAGTCACCAACCCATGGGGATCAGGAATGCCCTTTGGGCTACATCAGAGTTGGGTAAGTGATCAAGGTATCGGGGTATCCTTGTTGGTTCGTGAAAAATAGTATGTTTTTATTTTATAATTTACATTTTAGTTCAAAACACACATAACATACTCAAAAATGAAAAAAGAGTTAGTAGATTGTATTAATACTTTAGGAAAAGGATCCATAAGTCATTTGTGACGTGTAGGAATCAGCTACACCTCAATCCGACACACGGTGTGACCAGTATGACTTCAAGTGTGTCTTTTTATTTAAAATTGACATTTTAGTGAATAAGATGAGTGACATACTTAAAATAGAACAAACACTTTCATATTATTTTGATACTTTAGGGAAATGGCTTATATGTCATTTTTACCGTGTAGCAATCAATTGCAGCTCAATCTGATACGTGGTGTGTCCGATATCACTCAAAGTGGTCGTTATCATTCTAAAATTGACTTTTTAGTTCAAAACATGTGTCACACACTAAAAGCTGAGAAAAAAGAGTTATATTGTGTTCATAATTTAGGAAAACTGTTAATAAGCCATTTTTGACGTGTAGGAATCAGTCTCACGTCAAACTGACACACGATGTGGCCGGTATGACTCAAAATATGTGTTTTCAGTTTAAAATGACATTCTAGTAAAAAAGACAAGTGACATACTCAAAACCAAGCAAATACATTCAGATTGTTTTATTACTTTAAAAAAAACAATCCATAGGTCATTTGTGATGTGTAGGAATCAATCACACCACAATCCTACGCACAGTGTGACCGGTATGACTTCAAGTGTGTCTTTTTATTTAAAATTGACAGTTTAGTAAAAAAGACAAGTGACATACTCAAAACAAAGAAAACGCATTTGGATTGTTTTGATGCTTTAGGAAAATGATTCATAAGTCATTTGTGATGTGTATGAATCAGACTAAAATGGACATTTTAGTTCAAAACGTGTGTTAGTCACTGAAAACCAAGAAAACACACTCAAATTGTTTTGATAATTTAGAAAAACGATTCATATGTCATTTGTGACGTGTATGAATTAGTATCACGTCAAACTCACACACGATAGGACCTGTAGGACTCAAAGTCTGTGTTTTTAGTTTAAAATGACATTTTAGTAAAAATGACTATTAACATACTCGAAACCGAAAAAAACGCATTCGTATTCTTTTGATACTTTAGGAAAAAGATCCATGAATCATTTTTTGATGTGTGAGAATTAGTCGCACATCAATCCAACGCACGGTGTGGCCGATATGACTCTATGTGTGTCTTTTTATTTAAAATTGACATTTTAGTAAAAAATACAAGTGACATACTCAAAATGAAGAAAATACATTCAGATTATTTTGATACTTTTGGACAATGGTCCATAAGTCATTCTTGACATGTAGGAATCAGTTGTACCTCAATCTGATACATAGTGTATCCGGTATAACTCAAAGTGTCTGTTATCAGTTTAAAATTGACATTTTAGTTCAAAACATGTGTCACTCACTGAAAATCGAGCAAACACGCTTGGATTGTCTTGATAATTTAGGATTACGATTCATAAGTCATTTGTGACATATTGGAATTAGTCTCGCAACAAACCGACACATGATGTGACTGATATGACTCAAATTGCATGTTTTCAGTTTAAAATTATATTTTAGTAAAAAAACACCAATGACATACTCAAAATGGAGCAAACGTATTCGGATTGTTTTGATACTTTAGGAAAACGATCTATAAGTCATTTTTGACGTTTATGAATTGGTTGCACCTCAATCAGATGTATGGTGTGACCGGTATGACTCCAAGTGTGTCCTTTTATTTAAAATTGACATTTTCGTAAAAAAAAACAAGTGATATACTCGAAATGAAGCAAACACATTCAAATTGTTTTGATATTGTATAACAACAATGCATAAGTCATTTTTGATGTATAGAAATCAGTTGCACCTCAATCTGATACACGGTGTGCCCAATATGACTCAAAGTGTCTGTTATCAGTTTAAAATTAACATCTTAGTTCAACACCTGTGTCACTCACTGAAAATTGAGTAAACATACTCAGATTATCTTGATAATTTAGGACAACAATTCATATATCATTTGTGACGTGTAGGAACCAGTCTTACATAAAACCTACAGACGGTGTGACTGGTATGACTCAAAGTGCGTGTTTTCAATTTAAAATGAAATTTTAATAAAAAACACAAATGACGTGCTCAAATTCGAGCACACTCCAAGTGTGTCCTTTTATTTAAAATTGATATTTTATTAATGTACTGTTTCGTATTTATGTTTAATCTATTTCTTTATAGTATTATTATCATAAGAATTATTTTCTTATACAGATGGATTCTTTTGTTCAAGTTTAAGTGGTTTGTTCAGCAACTGACACCATGATCGAGCTTTTTTTAGAAGGGGTCGGGGTGTCAAAGACAATAAAACATTGATATTTTTGAATGTTTGTGATAATAATTGTTAATGTAATTATACATAACATTGTTTGAAATTTATATAATAGTGTTTTTTGTATTTGTGATGTCAAATTTATTTCAATTAAATTATGAATTTACATACAATTGTGTTTGCATACAGGTGTGTTTGGTGTAGTGTGTTGTAATTTCAACATCACACTGTAGCCATAAGGCCTTTATCAGCGCTAACCAAAGCATAGATAAAGAGGTCTCCTTTTAACAGGCTTAGGACAACAACACTTTTTTAACGTTGTTAGAGCCCCTTTTGCACGGTGTTAAAGTTCCAATTTGTGGTAGTGAAAATGGGAGAATCGTGACGTTATGCTAACATCGAAATGACATCTTTAGAAGCCATCAAAACCGAACACCTCAAAATCATCTCACGAGCGTCATGGAATCACCGAGAGCACCGAGAGCGCCGAGATCGTCGTCTCTCTAAATTTTATATTTAGGTCGAAAAAGTAAATAGACATACAACATATGTTTTGTCTAAACAAGGAACTTTAAAATTTGCAAAATAAAAACTATACTTATACATTAAATAATAAATCGAGCATAAAATACCCTCATAGCATATCACACAAAATAAAAAACATTACACATCAATAAAACACAAAATAATAGTATAAACACACAAAATAAAAATAAAAACAAACACAGCATAAATCACACATAATGAAACAAAAAACATGTTATGTGTCTATCGTCTATGGAAAAAAATCAAAATATGAACAATCAATCGTTATAAAGACACAAAAACATATATGTTTGCAAATAGGTAGCATAAAAGAAATGATAATATATTAATTGCATAATATTAAAAAAAATGTTAATATACATGACATAATAATATATTAGCGTACAAAATATTAGAATGTAATGCGAAGAATGAAAGAAAAATGCACGTAACATTAAAAAAACATAAAAACGTTGGGCTCATTTACAAAACATTTAGATAAACAGAAAGTAAATTATAAAAAAATAGCAAATAATGGAATACAAAATATTTTCAATACCATAAATCGTTTTTTCCCAATCCATACCATAACTATTGAAATTATACCATAGAATATTTACTTAATTGAATAAATATTTTATTTAATAATATTAACTGAATTTAAATGAAACACAAAACATATTTTGTGGAATACACTGAACATTTAAATACATATTCAGGATATTTTAAAGAACAATAAACCTTGAAACAACAACTACCAAACACTTTTTTAAAGACGAAATAATAAATTAATATATTTTATGAAACCATAACTTATATAACATTAATTTAACATACACTGTCAACAAAAGCAGACAAATAAAAAAAAGGAAAAACACAAATAAAATTTTAAACTTGTTAATATACATAAAATAAAAAATACAGATCCAGAAAAGATAATAAATAACATAAAAATGAAATAAACTTTGCAAAGTATATAAATAAAACATATAGCATAGATTGTGCTAAAAATAAACAAGTGTATTGAGCTGCTTTTTTCGAGATCAATTGACTTTGACCCGATCCATGCCATCCCCACGGCGCCATCCCTTTCAATGTTAATTGCTTGATGTATGGACGGGCAGCGGGCAGGTTTGGGGTCAAACGGCCGCAATCATCGCCTGGGTCGCCCTCCGCTTTTGTTTCCCTTGTCCAATTAATGTTCCCCGCCACATTGATAAATTTACGCATTGTATTATTATTAACATTTTTTTTCATGAAAAAGATTAAATAATAATCATAACATGGCTGATGTAAGAACGTATTATTGAATTGAGCTCTTTTTACTTTTTAATTATATTCATAAATCATATAAATATGTTTATTAAATAATATTGTATAAATATTTACTGTTTATTTATACTGTATTTATTGTTTTATCGTTACCTAATTTTAAAAATTAATCAATTCATATCTTTTTTTCATAATATATTTTAGAAAAATATTTATTTGATTATATTTATTGATTTATATTACTTATGCAACTACCACTACTGTCGAATTACACTTATTCACCGATACCACTACTGCATATTCAACGCTCAAAATGGATTTTGTCACCGCTGACAAGTCTATGGAAAATCTCGTTATCTTTATCAGTGTTAAAAAAGATGGTGATAAATATTATCTTTATCAACACTAAAAAAATCATAAGACCCGCCATTAGACCCTGACCCCAACCCTCCTTTTTATCATCGTTTTTTGCACCTTCACTCTTTTATCAACGCTTCTTAACCCAATTTATCAACGTTATGCACTATATATAATTATTTTTAAATATATTTATAAAATATGTTTATATATTTACATATAATTTATATATATTTACATATAAATTTTTTATAATGTATTATAAAATGCATAGTTATTGTAAATATGTTTTTATAATATGTTTCTATAATATGCATAAATACATTAATTTCATGTATGTTTATATATATTTATATTATATATTTAAAGATATATTTATATAAATGCATTTATATGATGCATTTACACAATATTGTCACACTTATACACACATATTTATATATGTATCTATACATATAATTATAAATGATTATAAAAAATGAAATTATAAATGATTATATATATATATAATGTATTTATATAAATATATATTTATTGTCATATAAAACAAATTTAAGTATATACATGTATATAATGGATAATAAATGCTTTTTTCAATATAGTTTATATATCTACATTTAAATATGTTTTACATGTAAATATGATTAAATATTTATTTATACAATTAAAATTTTACATGTAAATATATACAAATATGTATATATATATATATATGTCAGTGTATTGAATTATAAATAACACTATAATATGAAAAACCATAAAATTTGAATACCACAATATCCACATAAAATTAAACCCTGATAATAAATTCAGTCTCCACCGAAAAAATAATAATATCTCCTTAAACATGGCTGAAATTCCATCGAATATTAAAAAATTGGGGTACCCCAACAAAAAAACCAATTTTAGAGGGATTCTAGACCTTTTTGACCTAAAAAAACCCTGATCGGAGCTCCCCTGGGACACAAGGTTGTAAATCTTTTCGCAAACTTTGTTTTGATATGTGGTAGACCCCAAACGAACATCCGAATCAAAAGTTATAGTCGTTTGAAGTTATATCATATTTTCAACTTATTTTAGATTTTTTTTTTCAACTAGTAGGAGAAGTCACCGCCTTTTTTATTGAAACAAAAGCACAATTTTGTCATTCTGGGCAGATGGACCTCATTACATGACCATTGTAGGTCTAATTGGAATTAAACCCCATTATCAACGATTTTAGCTAGAGCTGAATATCGCACAATCGTAGTTATCAATGCTAAAAAAACATTGATAAAGGAGATGTATTTATCATTTATAATAAATGTGCCATTTATCATTGTTAAAATAACCGTGGATAAAAACACCTCCTTTATCACCGTTTTTCTTAGCGGTGATAAAAAGTGTCCGTCATAATATATATATATATATATATACAATTAAAAATCATACTTTAATATATAACTATATTTATATTGATATATATATAAAATATATTCACATAAATATGATTTATATAATACTAAATATGCATTTACAATCAATATATAACATATTTAGTGAAAATGGTTTAAAAAATAATAATAAAATAATAATAATTAAAAATTTACTGATTAATATTGAGTAATAGATATTTAATAACAATTTGATGATAAGAAAAATTAAAAAATTAATTAATATATTAAGATAAGTTAAAAACAAGGTTTGCACTTCAAACGGTCAAACTTTTGATTCGGGTGTCCATTTGGGCTCCACGAGATATCAAATCAAAGTTCTCAAAGAGATCTACACCGTGTTAACTTGGGGGGGACCTTGATCACTATTTTTTTAAGTAAAAAAATGTCTGAAAGACCTTCAAAACTAAGTTTTTAGACGAGATACCCTAATTTTTTAACAGTCGATGAGATTTCAGCTTCGTTTAAGTGTCCTCTTACCATTTTTCGGTGGAGACATCATTTATTTATAGGGCTTACACTCATATTGATATTATGGTGTTGAAATTTTACCCTTTTTCACATTGTAGTGTTTACAATTAAATACATGCATATATATATATATACGTATTTGTATATATTTATATATAAATATTTAATTGTATAAATAAATATTTAAACATATTTAAGTATAAAATATTTGTTAAATATATAAACCATATGAAAATAAACATTTATCATCCATTTTATTTAAAGTAAAATTGCATCAATGTGTATATACCTATAGAAATGTGTATATAATGTTTATATATAAAAATGTTCGTGTTTGTGTTAACACCCCCCCACATCTATATATTTATGTGTATCAGGGGGTGATGAACCTGCAGGAGAGAGCGCCCTCGGGGGAACAAGGAACCCTAACACGGTTGTTTAATCCTTCTTGGACGCTATAGCTAGGCATGATCACCAGTTGCATGAAGACTGTGATGATTCAAAGGCTGATGCACGCATTGAGTAGACGAGATACCGAAACAGGGGATTCTCTAAGATCTATTTTCTAAAGGAAGAGGTACAACTTTTTTCTTTTGGTCTATGTTTTGTGCTTGTTGGAAAATTTATCAAGTATAGACCCTCAATCTTCTTGCTAAGAAAGTCTTTAGAGGCTATTGGGTTTGTTGGCTTTCATGTTGGTCTGTTGAGCTCTTCGAATGCTGTCTTCCATTTCTCATTTGAAAACGAACACTATCGTCTATAGACAAGAGGTTCGTGGTCCTTCAGTGGTTGCTCCATGAAAGTATTGAAATGGTCCCTGGACTTCAACATGATTTTGAGCCTCCCATTCTACCTATCTGGTTAGGATTTCCTAGTTTGCCTCTTTATCTCTTTAAACAAGATCCCCTTTTTCAATTTCTAGCTTAATTGGACAACCCTTGAAATTAGACTCCGCTACTAAAAATATCTCAATACCTTCTGTTGCTAGAGTCTGTGCAGAGCTTGACATCTCTCAACCTCTCCCATCCTTCATATGGATTCAAAATGGTAACTATGACTTTTTACAAGAGGTTGTCTATGAGAACCAACTAATTTATTACAGTAAATGTCATAAAATTAGACACTTCTCAAAGGGATGTATAAGCAGGCCTTACCTTGCACACCCCCTTACACGAAATAAATCAAATTGGGTTAAAAAAAGGAATGCAAAAGGGGAAGGATGCTACTTCCTCTAGACCCCCTAGGGGTTTTGTTGATAAGGATTCCAATAAGGACTTTAATGACCCTTCTAAGTTGCATCCCCCTCTTGAAACTCACTATGGATTTGTGGATGTTGTTCATGGTTCCCAACTTGTCAATGAGGATAAGGAGGATCTTAACAGGCCTGAGAAATCTGCCCTAATTTCCCCAGGAGTTGTTCAACCCACACAGGAGGAGGACTAGGAGGTCCAACTTGATTATGGTGAATCTATCCATGATGCACATGATCAATCTTGTCAGATTGAGAATGATTACTTGAAGTCGAGTTCTGTAAAAGGTAAAAAACCAATGGTTGACTCGGATGACTTCATTACTCTGCATCCTAGGAAGATTCAGAAGTGTAGAGACTATTCTAATCATGACAGAACAATTGTTACTAGATCCTTAGGGATATATATGAATATAAATATAGATATTCCCCCACAACCTAAGGTGGTTTAGGATCATATTTCATCCTCTAATGAAGAAGATCATGAAGATATCTATAAAATTAATAATTGCACCCGCTTTTTTGAAGGAAGGTCTTAAGGAATATGTCTATACATGGGATGAGGAATAAGATACATTGAGACATAAAAGACACTTAAATAAAGAGCTAAATGTGGATGGTTTTATAAACATAGAGAGCATATGTTCGAGTCAATTGAATCGGAATTTGATCAAAATCCTAAGTTTGATTACCCATAACTCTACCGAAAATAGTCTTCTTTGTAAATGGAAGGTTTTTATGACATTAGTGATGGATATGATTCTTTATGACATGGATGGGAGCTGATCTCATCTTTACTCTTTTTGGGAATGATATTATAATTGTTGTTTTGAGATGGAATGTCACAAACCACCCCGAGTACCCTGGTAACCCAATAACTGTCCCGACCCTAACATAGCTCGAAGGGCGTTCCCGATTTCAATGGGTCGACGACTAGCACCTAGCATCATACAAACAGAAAGTGTGAACAATTTTAGACACTAATAATGCAGAAGTAAAAGAGACAAGACAATATGCATATAAAAAAAAAACTCCACTGGGAGTAATGTACTAGTAGTAAAATAGGTATAAACAATCCCAAATACTACAATCAAGTACTAGAAAACTAGAAAAACTGGAAGTCAAACTACCCAAGTCTCAAAGGACGCAACTCACCAAGTCTAAGGTTCAATAGCTGGATCCACATCTAAGAGATCCTTTTCCCTTTCTTAAACCTTAAAGGAGATAATCTACAAACACCTAAAAGCACAAGTAAGGTGTGAGCCAAACCCAAATAGGATTTCACCCAAGGATTCCATAATAAGATGCCAATATCAAATTAACCAAGAAAGTGCTTTCAATTTTCAAATAAATAGGTTTGGAATTTCAAAAGCATATTTAAACAAATCATGATTTACATTTCAAAAGATGGAAATACAATTCAAATGATGGAATTACCTTTAAATAAAGGGCGCTTTACACAAATGACACTTTTCACAAATGGATTAAATAAACACTTTTATATAAAATAGTTTATATAAATTTACAAGGCATGTAAAATATTTTACAACAATGGAATATAATATATATATATATATATAATAGAAATAAAAAAAGTGAGCAACATGGTCCTATGCCAAATAGGTACGATAGTTCTAGGCTATAGAGACTCGACACTGTGAAACAAAAAATATGTACATACGCCCCTTTGGGCCTCAGGAAAAGGGGACTCATCATCATCATTGAAGGAATGATATGTCCTAATATGTGGTTTTAGAATGTTGAAAATCGTAAAGTGCCACCCAAAATAAATCACTAACTACCTAAGACTTGCATGTTCTCAGTACAAAATAACGATGAGCAATTTATTTTAAGACTCCTTAAAATAAAATTAAATCCCATTCTCCATTTCAAATATGCCAATTTTCCCTTAAAAAACTATAACGAGTTTTTAATAAAAAACATGACTTTTCAAAAAGATGAAACCCTAACCATCAAACCAATTTAAGTCATTTTTCACAAATAAGGATTTGAAACCAACTCATGCAATTTCACAATCCACTTTCACAAATTAAATTCAACAATTGAATTCTCAAACAAATTCCACAAATTTCATAATAAAACCTCCAATTCAACGAAATTGGAATTTTTCATAATTTTCCATCAAAACCACAATTTAAATTAAAAAAATTTAAATTTGACGGATTTCCATAAACACACCCCAATTCAATGGAATTGGGGGTTTTCCAATTCAAGCCAAAAACCCATTTTTCTCAAAAATCCCAATTCAATGTAATTTGTTTTTTCCAAAAAAACAATTGAAAGACACTTAATCAAAACAAGTAATTGCATTTAATTCAAACAATTGAAATTAAACAAAGAAATTTAGGGTTAATGTAAATTGGGCATCGTAACGAAACCACCTACCTTTCTCATGGAAACACAAGGCCCACAACAGAACTAGCTAACAAGAACGAAGGCACAGGAGATCCAAGAACTCAACCTAGAAACAAGATCTACCAACACAAAGTTTGGATTCATCAATACCAAGACAATCAATCAAACTCCAAGGAGAAAGATACAAATAGACAGAGAGACAGGTATAACTCTTACTTAGAAGGTCACACCATGATCGTAACAATGATCAATCGCTAGAAAAAAAACCCAGAGGGGTTGAGACTCCTAAATCACTTGGGGGAAGGCTGTTGGGTCAAGATAAAAAAATCCTAGAGAGGTTGAAATAATATTTTCATCCAAGTTTCTCGTTTAAAAACAAATCTTGGGGTTTTACACATCGTGTAACCCAATTACACATCATGTAATTGAAAATCCTCATAATCACTGAAAACCCTGCCACCTTTTGATAAAAACGAATTATTATCATTTTATGATTTACACGGCTTGTAACCGTATTAAACGACATGTAAATCTCCACCAGGTTTCAAAAATGACTGGGTTTTTGCTGAGAATCCAAAAAATCTCTGGCTTCACCATTATAGGTATCCTCTCAAATCCTTCTCATCCCTACCCAGATAAAGAAAAAGGGAAACCATGAAAAGGTTAGAAACATACCTATCTGAATAGTAATAGAATGTTACAACCTACCCACCATAATAACTTTATGTCAATAGAAAGCCTGTCAAGAAGCTTTCATATCGAAAAGGTAAGGCCACTGCTCTCTCATCAGTTCCTCGTGTTCCCATGTCTCATGAGAAGCAGAACTATGCTGCCACAGAATACAAACCAAATGTATCGCCCTCCCATGAATCTCCTTGGTTTTAAAATCAACTATCCTAACTATCCATTTAGTTATGGATAAATCAGACTCAACCTCAAGATCACTCCAACTCAGAACATGAGATAGATCAGATAGATACTTATAGAGTTGCGATACATGGAACATGTCATGTATCAATGTTAGTTGTGGTGGTAGTTTCAAATGGTAATAAACCTTCCCCACCTACTCAATAACCTCAAAAGGTCCCACAAAATGGGGAGCAATATTCCCTTTCCTCTTAAGCCATCGATGACCCAACCGAGGTGAAACTTTCAAAAACACATGGTTACCAACTGAAAATTCCAATGGTCTATAGTGATGATCAATATAAAACTTATACCAACTCTGTGCCGTCAACATCCTCCAACAAATCAAATAAATATTTTTTGTCATTTATTGGACCAAACTCAGTCCAACCAAAGAACTTTCACTAATATCTGACCATCACAATGAATATTTACACGGATGGACATACAAGGCATCAAAAGGATCCATTATGATTGCGGATTGGTAACTGTTGTTATAATAAAACTCATCCAGCCCCAAATGATCATCCCAAGCTCCACTAAAGTCAAGAACACAAGCATGAAGCACATCCTCAAGAATCTGTATAACTCTTTATGTCTAGCTATCCCACTACTGATAGTGTACCATACTCAAATAGACATGAGACCCTAGTGCCTATTGAAGGACTCTCCAAAAACAAGAAGTGAATCAAGGATCCCTATCAGAAACTATAGCAGAAGGAACTCTATGCAACCGAACAATCTCTTTCACATAGAGATTTCCCAATTACTCAACTTTGGTTGAATCAAAAATGGGTATAAAGTGTGCCGATTTAGTCAGCTTTTTGATCAAAACCCATATCATATTCTTATTTCTTTGGGTATGCATCAACCCAACCACAATGTCTATAGAGATCTCATCCCACTTACAAGTAGTAACTGGAAGTGGCTAAAGAAAACCAGAAGTTTTTTGGTGCTCAACCTTAAACCTATTGGCACGTATAATAGCGATAGGCAAATTCAATAGTGCCCTGCCTCATACTTGGCCACTAGAACAACCGCTGCATTTCATAAAACATCTTTGTGGTTCTTGGGTGCACTTCCCACTGGGAATTATAACAATCCCCCATCATAAATTTCCTTACTGAATACGGTACCACCAAATGATTATGATAGTATAGAATGCCATCTTTAGATAATGACCACTGGGAAAATGTTTCCCCACCATTAAGAGAATCTCTAATGCTACATAACTCATCATTAAGCTGTTGATCCTGAAGAATCAATTCAAGAAGAGAAGATTTCAACTGAACGCTAGTCAGGGAAACCTTGTCCCCATTCTCCTAAACTCTAATATGAAACTGTGCAAAGAGAGCCATAAAATTCCACTCTTCCAAATATTCTTTCACTGCCTTGATCGGGAGTTTCTGGCTCAAAGAATCTGTAATGACATTCCCTTTTACCGGGGTATAGGACATGTCAAAGTCAAAAGATTGTAGGTATTCCACCCAATGCCTCTGGAGGATATTCAAATCTTTTTAAGAGAAGATATATCTCAAGATTTTATGGTCTGAAAACATGGTAAAACTTTATCCATAAATGTAATGCCTCAAACTATTAATCACGTGCATCACATCTACAAGCACAGGGCCATGGGTTGGATAATTCCTCTCATGAGACCTAAGATGAAGAGAGCCATAAGCAACAACATGGTCACCTTGTATAAAAATGCAGCCCCAACCTAAACCCGATGCATCACAGAAGACCACACAGACCTTCCCAACCTCTAGAAGAGTCAACACCAGCGCATTAGTCAAAAGACATTTCATCTCAACAAAATAATTCTAACATTAATCATTCCATGAAAAACTTTACTCCCTTCCAAGTGAGAGCAGTCATCGGAGAAGCCAACTTTGAGAAGTCCTTAACAAACTAATGATAATATATGGCTAATCCCATGAAGATCTAGATCTTGAAGACATTTCATGGTTTCTTCCAAGTCATAACAGGATTCACCTTCTCAAGATAGACTAATATTCCTTATTTAGAAACCACATTCCCCAAGAACTTCACTTCCCAAATCTAGAAATCACATTTTGAAAGCTTGGCATAAAGTCAGTGATTTCTCAGAAAAATGAAAACTATTCTCAGATGATGAAAATGGTCCCCCTCAAACTTTGAGTAAATGAGGATTTCATTTACAAATACCACCACAAAGGTATCAAGATACTCATGGAAAATCTTGTTCATCAAATCTATAAATATTGCAGGAGAATTGGTTAGACAGAAGGGAATAACAAGGTACTCATAATGACTGTACCTACTCCAAAAATCAGTTTTCTATATGTCAGATTCTTTTATCCTCAAATAATGGTAACCACAATGAAGATCAATCTTCAAGAACCACCTTTACCCTTTCAAATAATCAAACAGATCATCAATATACGACAATAGATACTTGTTCTTTACCATCACTCGATTGAGCTTTCTGTAATCAACACATAGGTGAAGTGAACCATCAACTTTCTTAGCAAAGAGAACTGACATTGCCTAAGGTGACACACCCAGGCATATAAAGCCTTTCTCAAGAAGATTTTCCAACTGAGACTTCAACTCTTTCATTTCAGCTGGTTCAATATGGTAAGAGGTAATAAATACTAGTTGAGTACTAGGAATTAAGTCAATGTAAAACTTTACCTCTCTTATCAGTGGAAAACTAGAGAATTCATAAGGAAAAGCATCGGGAAACTCAACGACAATTAGAGGGAGATCACCACACAAAGATTATCACTTGGGATCAAATGAAAACAATGATATTAATTTCCCAAACTATAGATAAGAAGGTATGGATCTACTTGACCTTGGGTCCCATTATTCTTGAAATACATGAGATACACCACTAGGTGTAGTAAAGGAGACCTGTCGAAGATAAAAATCAATCTAGGATTTATTGGTAATGAGACAATCTATCCTGAAAATGAAGTTAATAGGTTTCATGTCAAGAACCAAAAATCTCCAAGCAATATCGACCTCAGATAAAGAGTAGACACAAGTGGGACTACAAAGACCCTGCTCTCTCTTCGTACCAAGGGGTGTAGTAATATCTATTGCACAAGATAAAATCTCCATAGTAAGATTAAGAAGATTAACAACACAGGTTGAAATAAATAAATGAGATGAATTAGTATCAAATAGAGTAGTGACTAATGATGAATATATAGCTAGTAATGGTACCTCTCACGATTTCTGGACTCGTATCCGCTTCCTTTGGATACTCTTCCATTAGGTGAAGTAGCTTTGGTTCAGATTCCAGTGGATATAACCCTTTTATATGTGAATCATATGAGTACCTCACAGTTTTAGGAGGAGATGATAATCCCATTCCACTACATGGAGTGGAATAAATATGGAAGAATCACTGCAAGTGGCCTGGGCATCTGCATGAGTCACAGTTCTTAGGTGCCTTAGTGAAAACCCTCTTTGAATATCATGAATTAACACTCTAGTAACAGACTAAAGAACCTCTTCCAGGCACCATAGGAGGTCTAGAATGACCCTATTGTCGAGAATTTCCATGAGAATCATCACGCTTCAACTTTCCCTTGAAGGAAATCATGCTACCACTAGGAGAGAAAGAAACTACCGATAACCTTGACTTTCCAACCAGGTCTATTTCAACCATAAATGCTCTATCCAGCACATCAAAATAATAAGGAAGCTTCAGTAAGAAAACCTGAGAATTAATACCCTGATGAAGTCCCAACTTGAACCTTTAAGCCTCCATCTTCTCATTCGATACAATCTCCGGTGAGAAATGCACGAGCTCAACAAAATGGTTTTCATACCCTTTCACGATCCTTTCAGCTTTCTCAAGTCTGAAAAACTCTATAGACATGGAAAAAAACATCAAATCTAGATAGAACTAGTCAGTGAAAATAACCTTGAAATACCTACACTCTAATCCCTCATGTTTCTTCATCGTCACCATGGTGTCCTAACATCTTTTACTCATTCCTTCCAACAAGAAGGTGGAACACTTCACTTTGATCTTGTCGGGTGTGTCCAAGAACTCAAACAAACATTCCATCATGCTCAACCATTTCTCTACCTATTGAGAAAAATTTGAGACTTTGAACGATTCTGGATTATGGAAAAGGAACTCTTGAGAAAAAATCTTAAGAAAGTCCCTCTGAGGTTCCACAACTAGAGCCTGAATGGGAACTGGAGGTGGTGCCTATCCCAGATATTGGACAATGTGCACAATCACCTCAACCAAATTCAGATCTAAAATAGGATTCAATTACTAAGATTCAGCAACATCTTCCTCTTAGATATGATTTTTACATCTTCTCATAGTCATGATGCTACACAACATCAAAATACAACAAGGAAGACATTAGGTTACACTCAAATAGACAAATAAGAGAAATTAATCCCAATAAATAGAATAAACAAGATTTGGATTTCAACCTATCCAAATAAAAATAGGGAAAAGATGGGAACTAAACCACAAGTCATCTTCCCCTAACCACCCCTGGAAATTTAAGGTTCATTGTGGTGAGATTCGGTCAGGAACTCAATCAAAACCACTTTCTAAGTCCCGACAAGATTTCAAAATTGAATACTGACTTCAAGGAAAGATGAAGAACCTGCACCTTTGATACCACTTTTTCACAAATCAGCCTGAGTACCCTAGTAACCCGATAACCAAGCTAGCCCTGACATAGCCCAAAGGGCATTCCCAATCACCATGTGTCAACGACTAGCACCTGGAATCATACAAACTGAAAGTGGGAATGATTTTAGCCACTAAAAATGTGAAATTAAAAGAGTCAAGACAATATGAATATCAAAAGAAACTCTACTGGGAGTAATGTACTAGAAGTTAAATATGAATAAACAAGCCAAAGTACTACAACCATGTACCATAAAACCAAAAAAACTAGAAGATAAACTGCCCAAGTCCCAAAGGACACAACTCACCAAGTCAAAGTTTTAACAGCTAGATCTATCTCTAAGAGATACTTTTTCCCTTACTTGAACCTAGAAGGAGATAATCTACAAACAAATGAAGACACAAGTATGGTGTGAGCCAAAGATCAGTAGGATTTCACCCAAGGATTCCATAATAAGATTCCAATATAAAATTAACCAAGAAATTGCTTTCAATTTTCAAATAAACAGGTGTGTCATTTCAAAAGAATATTTAAAGAAATCATGTTTCACATTTCAAAGGATGAAAATACATTTCAAATAATGGAATTAATTTTAAACAAAGGGTGATTTACACAAATGTCACTTTTCTCAAATGAATTAAATAAACACTTTTATATAAAACAATTTATATAAATTTACAAGGAAAGTCAAATAGTTTACAAAAATGAAATATATATACAATTGAAATACAAACAAGTGAGGAACATGGTCATATGCCAAATATGTATGATAGTTCTAGGCTATAGGGAACCAAAACTGTAAAATGAAAAATATGTATTTACACCCCTTTGGGCCTAAGGAAAAGGGGACTCATCACCATCACCTAAGGAATGAGATGAGATGATATGAGGTTTTAGAACATTTTAAATCATAAAGTTCCACCCAAAATAACTCACTAACTACCTAAGGCTTGTATATTCTCTAGTACAAAACAACGATGGATAATTTATTTTAAGACTGCTTAAAATATAATTAAATCCCATTCTCCATTTCAAATATTCCAATTTTCCCTTTAAAAACCATAATGTATTTTTAATAAAAAACATGCCTTTTCACAAATATGAAACCCTAAGGTTTCCATAAAACCATTTTAAATACATTTTTCACAAATAAGAATTTGAAACCAACTCATGCAATTTTACAATCCACTTTCACAAATTAAATTCAACAATTTAATTCTCAAACAAATTCCACCAATTTCATAACCCCCCCAATTCAACAGAATTGGGTTTTTTCATAATTTTTCATCAAAACCACAATTTAAATTAAACAAATTTAAATTTCATAGATTTTCATAAACACACCCCAATTCAATGGAATTGGGGGTTTTCCAATTCAAGCCAAAAACCTATTTTTCTTAAAAACCCCAATTTAATGGAATTGGGTTTTTTCAACAAAAAAATTTAAAGGTACTTAATAAAAAACCAAAAAATTTTAATTTAATTCAAACAAATGAAATTAAATGAAGCAATTTAGGGTTAATATAAATTGGGCATTGTAACAGAACCACCTACCTCTCTCACAGAAACACAAGGCCCACAATGGAACTAAACAACAATAACGAAGGCACAAGAGATTCAGGAACTCAACCTAGAAACAAGATCTACCAACACAGTTTGGATTCATCAATACCAAGATGATCGATCAAACTTCAAGGAGGAGGAGAGAAAGAGATGGAGAGATAGGGAGAACTATTACTTAGAAGGTCACACCATGATCGTAACAATGATCAATCGTCGAATGAAATAACTCGAAGGGGTTGAGGCTCCCAAAATTGCCTAGGGAAGGCTATTGGGTCAAGAGAATGAAATTCTATAGAGGAAATAATATTTTCAGCCAAGTTTCCTGTTTATAAACAAAGCTCAGGGTTTAAAACGTCGTGTAACCTAATTACACATCGTGTAATTGAAAATCCTTATAATCTTCTAAAAACCCATCGCCTTTTGATGAAAATGATTTATTATCATTTTATGATTTACATGGCATGCAACCATATTACACAACATGTAAATCACTATTAGGTTGCAGAAATGACCCGTTTTTTGTTGAGAATCCAACAAATATATAACTTTACCATTATATGTATCCTCCCAAATCCTTCTTGGCCCTACCCAGATAAAGAAAAAGGGACACCATGACAAGGTTAGAAATGTAGTTGTCTGAAGAGTAATGGAATGTTACATGAAAACTATGCATGCTGATGTGTTTTGATTATTTAGAGAAAATGATGTCTTTTTTAAGAGTTTCTTCAACATGCGAAGGTGGAGTTGTGGATAAAGTATCTTTGAAATTTGGAAACAATGGGAGCCTATGCTAAATGAAAGATTATCAAGCTACAATATCATGGCACTTTACTAGAGTTTTCAGCGTTTCAAGGTTACAAATGGTCTTCTTATTACTCATTCCAAAATTCAGATAGATTGTGTGTTTTCATGTCCAAACATTCTTAGAACCATGCCATTGAATTAACTATTCATGTGTAGTTTATGGATGCATGGAATTGATGTATTGGTAATGAACAAAGATCTGATGGTTTTTCATTTATATTGATGACATCAAGTGCATTTTGAGTAGGGACCCTATGAGGATCTAGTTTTTATTTTTCCTCACTGGTGTGATGATACTCATATCCATGATGATCTTCAATATTTATAATGAATTTGTGGCAAGATGCCTATTGAATGAGACACTATTGAAGATTTCAAAGTTGCAAGAGCTACTAGGAGGTGTGTTGGAGATACTACTTGGTCTAAGCCTCATGTGATGCAATATTTTAATGCTTTCCAATCTATAATATTTCTACTCTCAGTTGGTGAAAATTCATTGCACCTCAAGCTTTCACTATGAGACTCTTTTCATTTAATAAATTTTGAGTGTGTGGGTTGGGTCACCAAATCATGCTCAGGCCCTTTTATATATTTATGTGTATATTATAATATATGTAAATAAATATTAATATATAATTGTTTCGCCTCTAAGGGCGACGTGGGTGTGTGGTTGGAAAAAATGCAAAACGGTCCGATGGGTGACAAGAATTTGTCCATTATTATAGAAACTTTTACATCACCATCTTGGTTTAAACCCGATTCACATCTTCATCCTTTAAAGGAGGATTGGATTGACCCTGTAGGTACTAGGTAGTTTATCCCTTATGTATTGCTAAGGAGGTTCCGCAGTCAAATGGTCCCAACGGGCGATTGCATGGGGTCAAGTACTTATGCAATCAACCCACTTAGGATATAACTTCCTTGGATGGTCTCCAACAGGTTTATTTGTGGAGCCAAAACACCCAACAACCCTGGTATCCATGATTCATGGACTTTATTTCCAAAGGCATGTGCTCGTTGGATGATGATTTGGCCAACGACACTTAAGGGCTCCATTGGTCGAGAGGATGAGAAGTCAGGTTCACCACACCCTTTTTGGGGTGGGGGATTATTGTCTATTTCGGGACTCTTATAGATTTAAGTCATGTTCATATGTTCTTGAATCCCTGGTTCATTCCAAAAGAGTGTATCCATAGGCTACCCCTAGTTTGCAGGATCGTCATAGGCATACATGAATTTGATGTTATGGAGGAAATGCTGACTTAAGCCATGTAATAAGGCGCTATAGAGTTTATCGTCATCCTGGGGGGACAAAAGGTGACTTGATTTTGGGATCAGACCCATAATATGGGATTCCTATGTATCCTTGGGAGAGGAATCAGAGCCCATGTAGTTCGGGGAACTTGGGGCTTATGCATGAGAACTTCCCATTTAAGGGGACATGGTTGGGTGGAACCTTTTAGAAGGGAACCCCTTTTGAGATCGGGCCTTCAAGCAGGCATCCTACTTATCCTAGTTTGACTAGGAATCAGAGTTCTTGTAGTTCAAGCTGGGTTGAGGGTTGCACATGAGAGATTCCCATTTGAGAGGTCATGATTGGGTGAACCCTTTTGTAAGGGAACCCTTTTGAGCTTGGGCCTTCAAGAAGGCATCCTAAATATCCTAGTTTGACCAGGAATCAGAGTTATCATAGTTCAAGTTGGGTTGGGACTTACTCATGAGAGCTGCCCATTTGAGGGGACATGATTGTGTAAACCCTTTTGGAAGGGCACCCTTTTGAGATCTGGCCTTCAAGAAGGTGTCCTACATATCCTGGTTTGACTAGGAATCAGGGTTCTCATAGTTCAAAATTTGGTTTGGGGATTACGCATGAGAGCTTCCCATTTGAGAGGTCATGATTGGGTGAACCCTTTTGGAAGGGTACCCTTTTGAGCTCAGGACTTAAAGCAGGTTTCCTACATATCCTGGTTTGACCAGGAATCAGAGTTCTTGTAGTTCAAGCATGGTTGGTTGTATGGACATTGGGATCATCAAAAGTCTCTAAGCCCACATGAGTCATACTTAGTGTGAGAAACAAGAGGATGTGAGAGATCCGACCAACCAAACACCTCCTCTCCCACTGATGGGAGAGGGAATGCCTATGGCAGAAGAGTCCAGGGAGACCATGGAAGAGGGAACAGGGCAATGAACCCTTCAATGTGGGATGAAATTGGAGGTCATATGTCTCATCCCTTAGAATATTGGATACTTACCCCAGTGGGAGTGACCCGGAATGCGTTCTAGAAAAGGGGAGGAATGTCGACTCTCATCAAAAGAAGAAGCGAACATGATTCCTCTAACTGATCACCATTCCTCATTGAATGGAAAAGAAGGTTATTACCCTTAGTCCCTAGAATGGGGAGGTTAATGTCAATGTACCAAGGTTGTACTTCAGGTTACCATGGGAATGTAGACTTACAGACATCCCTAGAGTTCGAACCGTTGTGGGGAGAGCCTTCATAACTACGCTTACCATGGGTATGTAGACTCAAAGGGGTGCACTGATATGCCCGATGATTTGATCATACGGGTCCGGTGGATTTGGAGGAGGCTTTGGCCTGATGTCGGGGTACTGGTTCACGGAGGGGCTATGGAGGAATGCACAATAATGGAGGGGTGAGATTGGATCTGGAGGGAAGAACACCCAAAGATTCCCCATTCCGCATGTTGTTTTATTATGAGGGATAGAGGGAGCTCCTCATACCATAGTGGTATGCGGGTAGAGGGGTCGTCCGTGTACCGAAGTAATAAACGAGCTTAGGTATGAACCACTATGCACCACAGTGGTACGTGGTCCTGGATGCGGTCTGCCACGCTGCTTCGGGTTCCATCTGCATACTGATGTAGTATGCAATGTCGGGTTAAATCAGTATAGCGATACACTATGGGGAACACCATATCAAAGGAGGGTCCTGGGGACTATCATTCGTAGGGAGTTCATCCATAAGGAATATGTGGTTCTTGATTTCACCAATTAGGTTCACGGTTCTTCCATTATTATTAATTTCCTTTGTTTTATGGTTCATGAATAGTTATACCTATGGAAACGTGGTTTGCAATTTGGGATTTTTCGATGATTCGAGACTAAAGCTGGAATCCTCTCCGAATTTTTACTTCCAACCTCCAGGGTCTCCTCTATGCTTTCTTCATTTGTCCTCTCTCAATTATTTCTGTGATCCTTTTATAGGGTATTGGGGAAATCGTATCTATGGGCATGCAACTCCATTTGCGGAATCCCATGAAAAGATATCTTGATCTACGGAAGACTCAGTCAACCAGGGTTTGCAGAGGCTGTGGTTTACGAGTCACAGTTTGCAGAACCTTGCCAATTTTCTTTGTTTGTGAACCACTAAGTTCACGAGATGGTATGCATATGGCCTTCGCATGCTTGATTCAGCCAACGATGTGGTTTGCGGGCACTTGGGTTTGATGGACATTGCTCCGCAGGCCAGCGCCTCATAGGTCATTCCGCATACTGGGGTTTCTCGGTTCATGTGGTCCATAAACCCTTCCTGGTGATGGTACGTGGGTCACCTAAAACTCTTTGACAAATTTAATTCCTTCAAGTTTCTTCTGAAATTTTCAACTCAATTTGAGTCCATTCGCTTTACTAGACTTGTAGGAATGATTGATTCCTTTTTCAAAGTGATCGTGGGAGTATTTTCTTCCCTTGGAGAAGTTTTCAGGACCCTACAAATTCCCCCCATCAGAATGGGGTCTATTCAGAATGAAAGTGAAACTATTCCAATGTAGATGTGGTCCTGAACTGAAGTGGTTTGTGGTAGAATAGATAGGTCCAGTAGGAGGGGACCACACCTATATATAGGGGCCTATGTCATTTTTCTTTTACCGTTTCTCACAGTAAAAAGTGATCTTGACTCACCCTCAGGTTTCTCTACCTTCATATACCGTCTCTTTTGTGAAATTCATATTCTCAAACCGCTTCATACGTGCTAAAAATCAAACTTTTCACCATTTATTCTACCCGTGAACTGGATTTTGGGTTTCGCGAACTGCGTTATGGAATTTAAAACTAAAATTAAAACCTCCACGTAAAGGAAGGCTACAGGGTTTTCATGTCCCACACACTGAGCTTGAATCGATGAAATGAACTTTAAGACTTAACAATCCGGACTTAAACTTTTAAACAACAACTTTGAATATGGACTTGATGAGGCCTTGGTTCACGGTATCCGCCTTTTGTGATCCCTTCTGTTCGCTGGACGATGCTCCGCAGGCTAGTGCCTCACAAAACTTTCCCGTACTGCGGCTGTTTGCGGTATAATGTTTCCACATACCATAGTAGTATATGGGTATTATCTCTGCATATCTTGTAGCATACGGGGATTGCTTTCACATATCACGCAACACACAGGAAATGGATACCACATACTATTTTCAGGAACAGTACGCAAAACCCCATGAAAACACCTTTTTAAGTCCTTTAGACATTTTTGGTGGCCTTTATCCAACAATTTTTTATTAGACTAACTTTTTGTGGGATTTTGGATCTTTCCATACAGGCTGCAATGGCTCTTTCACAGGCTTCCACTAACATTGCTACTACTTATAAGGCTACTGCTACTGCCCCTCTTTCTGCTGCTGATGAAAGATCGAAGAACATAGCGGCTTTGGTTAATGAAAAAATTCTGGTTGTTCCAT
Organism: Viscum album; assembly: GCA_963277665.1. Lineage (NCBI taxonomy): Eukaryota > Viridiplantae > Streptophyta > Magnoliopsida > Santalales > Viscaceae > Viscum > Viscum album. Next base: position 229,253,733 of record OY728157.1, on the reverse strand, counting down.
TACTAAAATCTTTGGAAAATCTACTTACGGTGAGTCAAAGAGAATACCCGGCTTCAGACAGGCTTCCATTTTATGGGTTTGGTCTATTGTCTGATACAACGATTCTAGTGACAAATCCGGCTGATCAGGCTACTAACTGGATAATTAACACCTCTATCCCAAAGTGGGATACAAGTCGTCTTTGGTGCCCAGGTTTATCTCCCTAAGTTCATCAATTGTGGTGGAGACACCTTCTTCGAACGTGGGAGGGGAATCTTTGAGGTCTTCTTATTCTTCTTTATCATTCTGTTCATCATCTTCTTTCTCTTCTGATAGAGAAAGGATTATCGATATAAACTCTCCAATGTTGGGAAATAAATCATCTTTTTTCCTTAGCGAGTAAGGCAGGGACAGTTTGGGGTCCCGAGGAAGGGTCGGGAGAATCTTTGTTAGGGATTTTCCTAACATCATAAAAGTTAACCCACTCTTCTGCGTCTTTGGACTTGGCAGCCGTAAGGGAAATCATGCAGACAATTGAGTCTGTATTTGGGCTTGAACTTATGCATTCAACTTGGTTGATGGGTAATACATACTCTTCCCCAAGCTATTGGAGGGGGTCGGTGAGATCCATTTCCAATCTAGTTGGGGAAGTGATCCAGTTAACGTCGTCGGCCAAAGACTACTTCTCTTTCAGTTCATAGAACCCTTCATTGATGTAATGCAACTCACAAGATTCGAATGGGGATTTATCAGCATGCAATGTCCCATTTTCCCTATTAGTGAAATATTTGATGCACTGATGGTATGATGATATAATTGCAGCATGATGATTCATCCAGGGCCTCCCTAATAGGATGTTGAAGGCCATACTTTGCCGCACTACCAGGAACTCGGAATCAGACATGAGGTCTCCAAGACAAGATTTAAGCTTGATTTATCCCAAAGGATTATACTCACTTTTATCATATCCTAGAAGAGTTGTGGTGCAGGTTGTTAAACTATCCTCATCATAGCCCAGCCGAATAAGTGTTTGCAGCGGGAGGAGGTTGACTCCAGAGCCGTTGTTGATGAAAATCCTCTGGACATCAATGCCATTTATCTTTCCAGACACATGTAAGGGTTTGATGTTCCCTTTCATGATGGAATCTTCATCCATGTATATGAAGGATATGATGGCATGACATTCTTTAGGATTGTTCTCCGTCCGATAGACTTTGGCCGTTGCTACTTCAGCCTCGAATTCCTGGGGACTTAGTAAGGCTTCGATGAGCGCCTCCCTAAGGTCTGCGGATAGACTCAAAGCATCCAGGATTGATAGATTTTCCAATAATAAAGCTATTTTATTTAGAATATAATATTTCTTCACTAAAAGTTGGTGCTTCCCAGCTCGAGAATGCTCTTTCATAGACACTTTAGGGGCTTGATCTTTGGACTTAGATGGTCTGACCTCTGTGATAAGAGCTGGTGGTGCTGCGGTCCTTTATGGGTTCAACCGAACTAGTCTTCCTGTATGCCTTGGGCGATTTGATATTTTTTCTTCCTTCTATGGATACTCCAAGATAACTAGGCTCAGATTTCTTTCAGTGGGGGTGGAGGAACATTCTAGATCTCTTTGTGTCTTCCGGAGGGTCCTTCCACGAGTTTTCGTAATGTTAATGGTTTGAGTTAAGGCATATCTAGGAATTTGAATCCTACCATGATTCTTCCTTCCAGAACACCCTTGAACTCTGTGGACTCTTCCTCCAGCTCTTCGGTTGGGCGTGGGAAATTTGGGTTTGTGTCCATAGTCTCCACAGAGAAGGGGTCTATTAAGTGAATGACATTAATGGAGCCGAAGATCAGTTCTTGATCCAATAATGTTTTTCTTTGACTATCTCTTTCTGATGGTTCCATTTGGTAGGGTGGTGCCCGTTGTACCATTTGGTGGGGCGGTGCCTGTTGTCCCAAGTGTTCCGACATGAAGTCTGAAAGTGTCAATACTGGATTCGGCTTTGGTGTTAGCCCATCTTCTTGCTCCTGCTTTTTTCCCTTCTGGCCCTTGAAGGATTGTGGGGCTGAGAATGACAGATGTGTTGCATCAGGAGCTATTCAGGGCATGTTCAGTTGTTTCAACTATGCCTGATGTATGAAATGAACTCGGTTCACTATTTTACATGTCATCCAATTGTCAATTTTTTTCTCCTTTTTACTGGAAACTATTTTCCATTCCTCTTCTTCTCTTGGGTATGAGGTGGAAACATATGCCACCTGTGCTGGTGGCAGACCCAACATGAATTGCCCAAAATCCACCATCTTTTGCAGGAGATCCTTAAAGATGAATAATTATTGGATGGTGTTTCCCATTATTCAATGATAGGGAAAATAATTTGGACGATCGTTGATACCCACTTCATCGGCTCACTTTGTCTCTAGTAGCCGTAGCAAGTTGAAATTCATGGTGGCTATGAATTAATCGTGGACCTGGTCATCTCGAAACAAGTAGACTTTATTTATTCTCTCCTTGAACTAATTTATTTTATAACCCCTTAAATCATCTTGTCGAGGTGGGGGTGGATGTTGGCATCTAGGGGGTCCTGCATGATTCGGTGGAGGCCTTGCAACTTGAGCTGGTGTTGGAGGTTTCTTAAGCGTGAAAGAAGCCGCTTCAGCTTTTCCCACTCTTTTTCCTAGGGCTGATAGGGCCACTCATGACTTGAATTTGGTATGATTTAAGGATTATTCTATCTTTTGGGTAATGGTAGAGAAATATCAGAACCCACTTATGTACTTTATCAATATGAGTGGTGTTCTCAATTCATCACGAAGGTTATCGATGCACATAATAAGCATTTCATCCCGAGGAAGCATTCAGTTCAGGGAAAAAGTATGGAATTTCCATCTGGTAATGAAGTCGAAAAATCTTTCATTCTCTCGCTGTTTGCAGTTCATGAGGTCACCAACCATTGTCTTAGGTAATTTCAAATTTAACTGGAAGAGAAACTATCACTAGAGGTCCTCTCATCCTTTGATTGATTTAGATGACAAGCTAGTATACCATATGAAGTATGAACCCTATAGGGTTCACATGAAGCATCTGAGTTTTACTGATTCTTAATACTATGGAGTTCCCATAATGGGGTCACAGTAAGAGGCATAGTGCATTAGATGTTGTTTTGGGTCTCCCGTTCTATTTAACACTAAGAATACAGGGTTTCTGAAGTTTGGTGGTGGAAGAACGTTGCTCATTTAATCAGGGTAGGGTTTGCGCTTTGGTTGTATCGAAGTATGTTGCCCCTCTATGGCTTCTAGTAGAGCTATTAGTTGCTCTACGATATTCAAGATCCCTTTATGCATATCTTTCCATGATTGATCTTGGGCAGGTGCAGAAGTGGCCAAAGTTTGATGTGCCGGTGCTGCTGGAATTTGTGGTGGATACCTAGATGGGGGAGTTCACCTGAATATACTCTGGATGCCTTCATTGTGAGGGGAAGTCTTGATGTCCTTTCAGGGCCATATTTAAGTAGGTTGACAGTCCTGGTACCGGGTTAGACGGGCCTCCAAGCTTGAATTAATTCACTGGGATGAGTTCCTGTGGCAAGGGAACCTCTTCTGGGAATACGTGTTGATGTTCCACAGGGGAAAAAAATATGGAAAGATAGATTCCTCGACACAGCTCGACATTAATTCACCTGATCTCTTTTATTTCTTCTTCTTTCTTAGCGAATATTTCCTCGAGAGTGAGAGATAAATTCTCAGGGGGAGGAGGATGTGGGTCATAGATGACCTGGTATTTATTCTTCTCCTTGTTGGGGTTTTGAGAGGGAGGTAACAATGAATTAACTAAGGGGACACCTAAATTTAGGACTAATCTCTGGTTCTGGGTATGCACAAAATCAGGCTCGACATGAGATGCCTCTGGGAGGGAACCATCTTCTCTTGCATCCTCTCCCTTTGTATCATTTCCTATGAGATCCATGGGGTTTTAATTTACCACATTCATTGATGCATACCACATTGGGGGTGGTGTACCTAGTGTTGAATGGTAGGAAGACTTTTTGTGTCCTTTGTTGGAATTTATCCTTCTATTATATTGTATTCTTTGGGTTTCTTGGTGAAGATTGACCAGAAGGGAGCCCTGATCTGACCTCGTAATGCGTATTTGTCTCAGAGGGTATGAACCACAAGATGGGGTAGAATGAGTGACTTCACTCCTCATCATTCTTCCTAGACGGGAGAAGATAGACATACGCTGTGCGGGAACTTGAGGTAAAAATTCTCCCAGCCCTACGGGTTGGGGTTTCTCCCATTCTTCCATTGATGCGCTATGGCCTAGATTTGTTGGTCTTATGGGGGAATTTTGAGTTAAAAATGATCCCATCTCTACGAGCTAGGGCTGTTCCCATATTATGGTGGTAGCTTTCTCTATTTCCACATTTTTGATTTCACACACTCTCGCACAGGTGTGACCCGGGTATGGAATTGGACCTGTACTATTTATGGATTTTTGAAGACATGATAACTACTTTTTGGTTGAATTCCTTTAGGCGGGAAGCCTACTGAATGTTTTTAGTTTCCTAGCTCAGAAGCTTTTCGATGGATTGATCTCTTCTGTCCTAACGCTTTTGAGAATACTTTGGGCTGGTTTTTATTGAATATTCTATATTTCCTGAGAAGGGATTTCATTTGATTGCTGCCTTTGGGTAATGAAATTGTAAGATTTAATTTCCAATGAGGTTTTATAGACAAGATGCGAGGTGAAGTGTAGAGTTCCATGTTCCTCCCATCTATGAATACGAACTCCAGTTGGGGCGTCGCCAATGAGGCAACACAACTTGTGCAGTGCATGGAGGCAATCCAGTTCAATGTTTTTATTTTTTCCTTTCTGATCATGGATACCGTGTATACAGGAGGGATTCCAGGTCGATTAGATAGAGAAGCTCCCCTAACATGTTGACATGGCCCGCATACCCTTCGTAGGAAAATAAATTTTCTTTTAGTTGGTCAAGAGTCATCCATATATCGAATAAAATTTCATGCATACATTCCCCAGACAACCCCCTTGGTATATTTAAGTGATAAGTGGATGTAGGCGAATACATCACTGGTATATTATCCTTAGCTAGTTTTCTTCTCACGAGCAACATATCCTGATGTTGTTCTTCTAGGGAATTCTCTACTTAGTATGCCCATCTTGAATAATTCTTAATAATTTTGTTCCAAGAAGCTGGGCTGGTGGGATCCTCGTTGATATTTGAACGGTGTAGGGGTGGCTCAGAAGATGAGCATGGCCCCAGACCATCCTTTGGTTGAGAAAAGATATCACTCATTATAGATGGAGTGTCTGATATGTTCAACTCCATCTTTCCGAGTACCTCGACATAGGAGGGATTTATCACATTTTTTCCGGCAAGGGGAGGGCCTTTTTTCTAGTATGAATTTTGATTGCGGGGAGGACCTCCATAATCGGTGCCGCAATGGCGAGGGCTACCATTGAAACTTGATGCCTGACTGCAGGAAATGTCCTTATGGCATATACCCTGAGGAGGACCTTCAGGGTGGGGTACAACAAGGGGAGGACCTTTTTACTACTTGATGTCACTGTGGGAAGGACCTTCTCGATGAATGATATTATGGCGAATATAACTATCATAGCTTTATACCTGGATGTAGGGAGAATTTATGTAGTGTACAACTTGGGGAGGACCTTCAGGATGTACTGCAATGAGGGAAGGACCTTCTCATTGCTTGATGTTACTATGTGGATGGAATTCACAACAACTGCCATTGCGGGGAGGGTCTTCACAATGACTGTCATCATGGCAAGGACTACCATCATGACTTGATTTCCGACTATAGGGAGAAGCATATATACAACGTATACCTTGGGGAGGACCATCAGGGCGGACGACAACAAGGGGATTACCTTCTTGCTGTCTGATCTTTAGGTCAAGGAAAGGGATACCCTAACATGCATCAGGAGATAGACTATATTGATCGATCATTCTTGGCCCACAGAGTAAGCCTCCAGGGGTGCTCTGGGGAGTAACTTTAAAGCTGCTGGTAGCGACATTGTGGGGAGGGCCTTTTCAACTGATACTGCCACTTCCATAATTTGGTAATGAACTGACAGGGTTTTGAACCTTTATTGATATATGTTCGAGGGTATCAAGAACCCCAGCTTCCAGTAGAGCAGGATCATGTATGTGCTCTTCATTTTCTATTTTCCTTTGGTGTATTTAATTTTTGGGTGCTCTTTTGCAGGTAACTGGGGCCGCCTGCTATCAGTAAAGAACTTCATATATTGGTCCCTATCTTTTTGGGTCTTTTGATGCCACCGAGATATGCCGATGGGAATATTGATTTTTGGAAGGGATGTATGCATGCCCTGGAGCGACCACCACATTGGACCAGCATCCCCCAGTTGGAACAAGTATTTTCCCGATCTGGTTGTCTGTGTACCACGAGATATTTTCATCGAACCTCTAGGACTAGAGTAGGGATGCATAACTACTCTAGAGTGACTTCCCATTTTGCGAGTAAGTCATTCCATTCGATAAACTGGGTCGTGTGCCTGGTTTCTCGCCTTTGCCGCTGATGCAATGATATCTTGTCATGCTTGGAGGATATGGTCTGAAATCAACGTCTTATCTTCCATCATTTCTAGGATGTGTTGAGATACATATTTGGATGGAATGGGTATTAATGTCCATTTTGATGTCTGAGCAGGAGTTTTTTCCTGCTCCAATCCCCCATGGATTGCCAGTAGATACTGGCATTTCTCCTATACTGGAACAGAGGAATGAGTCTACTACTAGTTTTCTTCTCTGGTTTCCACCATATTTTACTGGTGGGATTCATATTCACAAGTGGATATTTTCATCTACTCTCTTGCTGATGTATTTGTATCACGGGATTTTTATGCATTCGTAGGAATTTGACTCTACTCACATTTTCTTACCTCCCTATATAGATGATGAGCTTGATATGCATCAGCAGGTATTTGTGAACGAGTGTAGCTGGATGCTGCCTTATTCGGATGACATGATTGATATGAATCAGTAGGTATTTTTGCCTACATGTTTCTGGATTCTGCCTATTTGGATGATGGTCTTGATATACATTAGTAGGTATTTGTGCCTGTGTGTAGCTAGATTCCATCCTATTTGGATGACGGGCTTGATATGCATCAGCAGGTATTTGTGCCTATGTGTAGTTGGATTCTTCCCTATTTGGATGATGGGAATTGATATGAATCAGTAGGTATTTGTACCTGTATGTATCTGGATGCTGACCTATTTGGATGACGAGCTTGATATGCATTAGCAGGTATTTGTGCCTGCGTGTAGCTGGATGCCACCCTATTTGGATTATGGGATTCTTGTGCATCAACAGATATCTTCATATGCCTATAGTTTTCCACTCTATCTACATGGAGGGACTGACGAGCACTAGCAGGAACATTCACATGCTTGTATTGTGCCACCCTATTTCTGTGGTGATCTTGAGTGAAAAGGGTAGAGTTGTATGTATGCCCATTCAATGCCACTGCGTTTGTATAGAGGAGTTGTTCCTTAGAAACCAGGGTGATATCATGTTCCTAATTATATATTTTCCTCCCTTAGCGGGTAGCTCGAGGGGCCTGATTCTTCTGGACTTCAGCAAGTGCCCTTGACATAAGGTCCTCTTTAGTGTGAGGAGACTTGGTCACCCAGTGTCGGCAACGACACTCTCTAACAGGGACCTGTGAGTAGGACCCCTGTGTAGTTGATATGAAGTTGTCATCATCGACTTCATCTACCTCCCTAAGATAATGGAGGTACTTGTTGTCACGTTCTGAGGATAGGTTTCTGAAACAGTTTGAGACGAACATCGGGGCCGCCTTATACTGGGGTGCCGACTGCGACTGAGGTGGTGGCTGGCGAGCCTTCGCAGACTAGAGGGCTTGTCTCGCAACCTCCACTATGAAGATAGTACCATTTCGGTGGTACTATTTGATCAACATGTTAGATACCCAGTGTTGAGAACGTTGGGTATGTAAGGGGGTCTTACTCTTCCTCGGGGCCCCCGACCACCTACGACATCATTGAGGTACATGTCTGCATTGGTCTTTGGGATGTTATTTGGATCGAATGTTTCTCTGCAGGAACCTGCAATATACATATATGACATATACAGACCAAAAAACCTTGTCAAAGTAGCATTCTCTTGAACATATTAATATTTGATGATTCAACTTGGTCTTCTTACCCCCCCATTTTTTTGTTGTGAGGTGAAGGGGTTTTAGTGGGGTTAGACCGCCACCTTGGCTAAGGATTCACATCGGGTCCACCATTTTTGTTTCGCCTCTGAGGGAGATGCGGGTGCGCGGTTGGGAAAAATGAAAAATGGTCTGATGGGTGACAAGAATTTGTCTATTATTATAGAAACTTTCATGTCACCGTCTTTGTTTCAACCCGATCCACATAATTATCCTTTTAAGGAGGATTGAATTAACCCTGCAGGGACTAGGTAGTTTATCCCTTCTGTATTGTGAAGGAGGTTCCACATTCAAATGGTCCCAGTGGGTTATTTCATGGGGTCAAGTACTTATGAAATCAGTCCTCTTAGGATATAACTTCCTCAGATGGTCTCCAAAGGGTTTATTTGTGGAGCCAGAAACACCCAACAACCCCGGTATCCATGATTCATGGATCTTCTTTCCAAAGGAAGGCACTCGGTGGATGATGATTTTTCCAATGACACTTAAGGACTCCATTGGTCGAGAGGATGGGAAGTCAGGCTCACCGCACCCTTTTTTTTGGGGGGATTATTTTCTATTCTGGGACTCTCTTATATATTTAAGTCATGTTCATATGTTCTTGAATCCTTGGTTCATTCCCAAAGAGTGTGTCTATGAGCTACCCCTGGTTTGCAGGATCTTCATAGGCATACATAAATTTGATGCTACGGAGGCAATGCTAACTTAATCCATGAAATAAGGTGCTCTGAATTTTATCATCATTCAGGGGGTACAAAAGGTGACTTGATGTTGGGATCAGACCCATAAGATGGGATTCCTACGTATCCTCATAAGAGTAATCAGAGCCCACATAGTTTGGGAAACTTGGGGATTATGCATGGGATCTGCCCAATTGGGGGGACATGGTTGGGTGGACCCTTTTGGAAGGGCACCCCTTTTGATATCGGGCCTTCAAGAAGGCGTCCTACATATCCTGGTTTGACCAAGAAATAGAGTTCTCATAGTTCAATCTGGGTTGGGGCTTACGCATGAGAGATTCCCATTTGAGAGGTCATGATTGGGTGAACCCTTTTGGAAGGGCACCCTTTTGAGCTCGAGCCTTCAAGCAGGCATCCTACATATCATCGTTTGACCAGGAATCAGAGTTCTCATAGTTAAAGCTGGGTTGGGGATTACACATGAGAGCTTCCAATTTGAGGGGACATTATTGGGTGAACCCTTTTGGAAGGGCACCCTTTTGAGCTCGAGCCTTCAAGCAAGTGTCCTATGTACCCTGGTTTGACCAGGAATCAGAGTTCTCGTAGTTTAATCTTTGTTTTGGGGCTTATGCATGAGAGCTGACCATTTGAGAGGTCATTATTGGGTGCACCATTTTATAAGGGCACCCTTTTGAGATATAGACTTCAATCAGGAACCCTACGTATCCTGGTTTGACTAGAAATCAGAGTTCTCATAGTCCAACCAGGGTAGGTTGTATGGATGTTGGGATCATCACAAGTATCTAAGAACATGCGAGTCATACTCAGTGTGAGAAACAAGAGGATGTGAGAGATCCGACCAACCACACACCTCCTCTCCCACTAATGGGAGAGGGCGGGCCTATGACGAAAGAGGCCGGGGAGACTTTGGAAGAGGGAATATGGCAATGAACCCTTCAATGTGGGATGACATTGGAGGTCATGTGGCTTGACACTTGGAAGATTGGGGACTTACCCCAGTGGGAGTGCCCCAGAATGCATTCTAGGAAAGGGGAGAAATGTCGAATCTCATCAAAAGTAAAAGTGAACATGATTCCTTCAACTGATCACCATTCCTCATTGAATGGAAAAGAAAGTGATCAACCTTAATCCCTAGAATGGGGAGGTTCAATTCAGCATCCCAAGGTTGGACTCCAGGTTACCATGGGAATGTAGACTTATAGACATCCCTGGAGTCTGAACCGTTGTGGGGAGAGCCTTCGTGACTCTACTTACCATGGGTATGTAGACTCAAAGGGGCATGTTGATACACCTGATAATATGATCATATGATTTTGGTGGCTTTGGAGGAGGATTTGGATTGATACTGGAGGACTGGTTCGTGGAGGGTCTATGAAGGACTGGACAATAAGGAAGGGGTGAGATTGGAGCTGGATGTAAGAACACCCGAATACACCCCATTCCGCGTACTTTTTTCTTATGCAAAATGGGGGGAGCTCCACATACCATAGTGGTATGTGGGTAGAGGGGTCATCCGCATACCAAAGTAGTACGCGGGATTGGAAATGGACCACAAAACACCATAGTGGTATGCGGTCCGCCATGCCGTTTCGGGTTCCATCCGCATACTAATGCAGTACGTAGTTCCGGGTTAAATCCACATAGCGATACACTATGCAAAACAACATTTCGAAGGAGGGTCCTGGGGACTATCGTTCATGGGGAGTTCATCCGTAAGGAATATGTGGTTCACGATTTCACCAATTTGGTTCGTGGTTCTCCCATTATTATTAATTTCCTTTGTTTTATGTTTTGTGTTTGTTAATACCTATGAAAACATGGTTTTCAATTTGGGCTTTTCCGAGGATTCGAGACTGAATTCGGAATCCTCTTTGAATTCTTACTTCCAAACTCTAGGGTCTCTCTTATGCTTTCTTCATCCTTCCTCTCTCAATTCCTTATATTATCCTTTTATAGAGCATTGGGGAAATCATATATATGGGCATAAAACACCATTTGAAGAAGCCCATGAAGAGATATCTTGATCTGTGGAAGACTCGGTCAACCGGGGTTTGGAAAGGCTGTGGTTCGTGAGTCATGGTTCACAGAACCTTGACAATTTTCTTTGTCTGCGAACTACTGAGTTCGTGAAATGGTATGCAGATAACCTTCAATTTCTTAATTCATCCAGTGATGTGGTTTTCGGGTTCCTGGGTCCACTGGCTATTGCTCCATGGGCCAGCGCCTCACGGGTCGTTCTGCGTACTGGTGGTTTGCGGTTCATGCGGTCTGTGAACCCTTTCCAGTGATGGTACATGGGTCACTTAAAACTCTTTGAGAAATTCAATTCCTTCATGTTTTTCTGAATTTTTCAACTCAATTTGAGTCCATTCGCTTTACTAGACTTGTATGAATGCTTGTTTCCTTCTGAAAAATTATTGTGGGAGTATTTTCTTCCCTTGGTGAAGTTTTTAGGACCCTACAATAATATATGTAAATAAATATAAATATATATTTATATATATAAACACATATATGTATAAATTCACACACACATATAAAAATACACAAACACAAACATATTTTATAAACATATTATAAAATAATTATATAATTATATATAAATACATGTATAAAAATATGTATCTAAATATACATAAATAAATAGATATACAATAAAATATAGAATAAAATAACATAGAGAAATGGTAAGACATAGGCACACAGAGGAAGATCTCACAGGTTCAAATCCAAGAAGATGCACGCAGATGTTAGGGCTGGAAAGCACTGATAAAGGCATTGGTGGGTGGGGGCGGGGAAGGGAAGTGCTGATAAAGAGGGTCAACTTGAACTGATAAAGGTAGTAATGGGATGGGGGGTGGGAGTACTAATAAAGAAGGACAGATAGCACTAATAAAGGTGGTGGGGTGGGTGCTGAGCACTAAAAAAATATTAATGCTGATAAACCATAGCTTTATCAACATTTTTTAGCACTAATAAATGGTTTGTTTATCATTTCTATAAAAAGTGCTGATAATGACCCCCTTTATTAGTGCTTTTTTTAGCACCGATAAAAAGTGTATTTATAAGTGATTTTTTTCTAGCACTGATAAAAGATATGAGATTTTAAACTCACATAAAATACCAGGGATTCTTTAGCACTGATAAAACCCATTTTCTTCTTAATAAGGATATATTTGTAGTAGTGGATCAATGTAGTTACAAGTTGTAAAATTTAGAAGAAATTTGATTTTTTGTCCCGTAATAGGGTTTTTTCATCAATTGAGATTCATATCGAGAATTAAAATGTTGAGACATATCAGGGAGATGTTGTTGGATATGGATCTGAGGCCTGAAAGATGTTTTTGAGTACTTGGACAGACACTAGATAAGGAATTTCTAAAATGGTACTGCAAAAACATGTTACTCTACAACCTATAGGTTGTGTGACGATCCATAATTCATGCCATAGAAGCCTGTAATGATGCGTCTCTCCGCAAGAGGTGTGAAGACCACTTTACAAAGGATAAAGGTTGTGGGGTGGTTTTTCTATAGGGATCAGCCACACCAAAACCCTAATAGGCTACAATGCTATGGCGACAAGTCAAGGTCCAAACCCTCTTGTTAAGGAGCATAGCATCATGATCCCATTGGTTTCTCCACAATATTATAAGGCGATGGGGCACATTGTGCTGCAACCCCCTGGGTCATGCTGCGACCAAGAACCAAGTGTTTTATTAAGCAGGGAAAATTATAACTTTTTTTTCATTAGGGTATTCAGGTTTTGATATCCAAGGGTGATAAAAGGAGGTCATTTTGACCATAATATCATTTACCCCTCCCCTCCTTTGTTCCCCATGGTGCGAGGTGGTTCTGGGTGTGATTCAGAAATAATTAAAGGTGAACACATCATTTTTTTCTTTTATATTACTTCTCATCATAACCCTCTAATTTCAGTGTGATTTGGGTTAGAATTCATTGAATATTTTCACTAGATATTAGTGTAAATAATCTCCATCGATAGGGATTTCATGCGGGTTGGCTAAATGACATCCCATGAAGACGATCACATGTTGTATTTTACCATTTCAGTTGAGTTAAGTTGATACCCTAATTTATTTAGGGATTTTAATCAAATTGGAAAAAATCAAAAATTGATGAGGTGTTAGTGGTTATGGATTTTTTTTCGGGATGCAGTCAGGGATGTATCATGAACCTTATGGGTGCGGTTGGCTGAGGTTTCAGTGGTGAGATAATTCCCAGTGAGTTTTTCAGCAAATATGCATATTTGAATTAAATTAAATAATTAATTATAAATTATTACAATTAATTATTTTGATGTTGTGTCATGAGATAATATCTCGGGTGGCAGTACAATCTTGGATGATGCATGCATGATCTTGGACTAGGTAATGTAAAGATTGACTTGGGTGGTAACACCTTTATAGAAGTATGAGTCCCCATAATATAATTTCATATGCTTGTTATGAATTAGTGTGATTTCCTGCATGCATATTGCATGAGACTGGGTAAAAGGATAAGGACCATGAGCACCCTAGAGGAATAGTTAGGGTGGAATTGGGCCTTATAGACTCAAGATACATTCTCATTAGCACTTGGATTGGGATTTCCCAACAACCATGTCGCCAAGGGGTGATTGTGTCAGTTTATTTGACGAGAGACCTTAGGTAGGTCTTGGGACATGAGATGAGTTATGAGAAACCTAATATGGTTTTCCTAGGTCTATTTGGGTAGAAATGAGTGGTTTAAAACTAATGGGAATGGTGGGATGATTGTATGTCTCAGGCTGAGTGAGGAGAACCTTCCTGAGGATGGATTGATGCTTGGTGTGTGCTGTGAGCGAGATGTGTCTTTCAGGACTAGATGAGGCATGGAAGAAAGGGTTTCCCTATGAGTTATGGTATTGATGAATTTTCCAAGAGTGAGTGAGAATTGGTAAAGGGTGTAAACCATTCTCTTGATGTCTGGGTCATATAGATCCTACGAGCTATGATTATATCATCGGGTGTTGGACATGGATTGGGGATAGTGAGTAGAGACTGAAATGGGTCTGTAGAACCCTCGTGGATGCCTTAATGGGTGGGATTATATTTTTTGAGGATATAACATGTTTTTTTGTATGAATGATATTCTCTTTAAGGATATGATAATGTGAGGCCAGATGGAAATTAAGGCATGCTCAAGGCATGGGGATAGTAATGAGTGACTAGTAGGTGGTGAACTGGTGAGCTTATGGGATGAACTACATACCCTTCTTATATTATAGGTTCTTGTGATAGGTGATGGATTCTTGTGTGTGTGATGTAGATCCTAAGGCTTGGCCCCACAATGAGTGAGTTTGTATCCAAGTGTGTATGAAATATAGGCCTACCTTGATTGAGAAGACATGGATTAAGACCTGATGGCCCCACCTTGAGTGAGATGGTGTTGGAAGAACCCTACCTTGAGTGAGAAGGTAGTGGGTGGATTATTGTGCAGTATTGGATCCAACCTTTAATGGAAAGGTAGTGTTCGGGATGAGGTACATCCTTGAGTGAAAAGGATGGTCCAGTTACAATGTGGAGTGAGGACTTACCTTGAGTGATAAGGTAGTAGTTATGTAAAGGGCCTTATCTTGAGTGATAAGGTCTGGTCAACCACACCTTGAGTGAGAAGATGTGGGACAGTATGGTTTGAATGTGAATCCCTACCCTTAGTGATAAGGTAGGGGCTAGGTCTTGATGAATGACCTCCCTTTAATTACAAGGGATAGTCAAGGACTAGGACACAATACCACATTGAGTGACAAGGTGAGTCTAGATGAGTGACCTTACCCTTCACCTTCAGGTAGTGATCAAGGATTCATTGAGACACACTAACCTGAGTCTTTGGGTATGGGATGAAATACTATTTTGATGGAATGAGATTCCTAGATTCTAATATAGTGTCAAAGTAGGTATGATTGAGTGTCATGGCGGCATGGTTAGCACACGATGACCTGATGCGCATGAAGTCATGGTGTCCTGGTTAGCACATGATGTCTGATGCACTTGTGTGGAATGTTTATTTTTTTCCTTATGCATACATGTATATTATGGTGTATACTAGGGGAACCTGGTGAGACATTAATGATATTCATTTATCACACCCTGTATGGACACTCTGGTGCACATGCAAACCTTATGTATTCTTTCAGGTTGTTCACAGGATGTGCAGTGGATTGGGATATAGCAACTTAATGAGTATTGGAGATAGGGAATGAGGTGAGGCCCAGGTATGGAAATAGGAACGTTGTGTATTTGTTTATACCATTTATTTTGTATATAAATATGAAAAGTGGGAGTTTGGTTGGTAAGAAGATAAAACATTTCTTCTCAAACTGTGGTGGAGAATATATAAACCAAGCTTTCATTGATCACTTGAAGTAGCATGGGATAGTCTCTCAACTCACCCCTTCTTATACACACCAATGGAATGGTGCAAGTGAAAGGAGTAATCATACCTTTCTTGACATGGTATTACTGATGACGATTCATGCATATCTACCATTATCATTTTAGGGATATGTATTGAATACAATGACTTATACATTGAATCGAGTACCAACTAAGGCATCATTAGGGATTCTATATGAGTTACGACATGGAAATAAACTCACTATGTAACATATACATGTATGGGGATGTGAGGAGTTTTTCAAGATAATACTAAATAAAAAAATAGAATCCCAAAGCATGAAGTATATTTTTATAGTATATCATAAGGATACAAAATAATATTACCTATATAACCCTTCATAAAGAAAATTTATTATGGGGATACATGCCATATTTATAGAAAGGGAACACATTTTCAATGGAAATAATGGTAGAAATATTGACTTTGGTGAATTTTATGCTCATGATGCACAAGGCTTGGTACAATAACATTATCCATAAGCGATAGTGGGAGATGAAGATGTTTCTGAGAAAAAAGTATTGTGTAAGTCTACTAGAGAGGTTAGAGAACAAGAGAGATGTTATTTTCTTTTAATTGAATAAGGTGATACATTACTTATATAGGACATTGGAACCCTAACCTATAAGGAATTATTGAATGGAAAAGTTGATGCTAAATGGAAAGAGTCCATATATTTTGATATGGAACCCATGTACCAAAATAAAGTTTATATTTTGGTAGACCCACCAGCCGATGTAAAACCCATTAGGTTCAAATGAGTATTGAAGAAAAATATAGACATGGATGGTTAAGTAAGTACCTATAAATGATGATTGGTTATGAAAGGTTTTAGGAAACATCAAGGAATTTAATAGGATGAAACCTTCTCACAAGTCATGATATTGAAATCCATCAAAATATTTATTGCAATAACAACCTTCTATGATTATTAAATATGGTAAATGGATATCAAAATTGATTTTCTAAATGGAAAGTTATTTTAAGAAATCTATATGAGATAAATTGAAGGCTTTATCATGAAAAATAGTTTTAATAAATTATGTAAGCTGTAGATATCCATTTATGGATTGAATCAGGAATTATGATCATATAATGTTCATTTTGATGAGGCCATATGGGAATTTGGTTTCATCAAGAGTGAAAGTGATCCATGTTTCTATAATAAGGTTAGTGGAATTCCATAATTTTCCTAATTTTTTTATGATATATTAATTATGGGAAATGAAGTTTAAGTCTTATAGTCAATGAAGACTTTATGAAATAAATGCTTCCCCATTAAAGGATTAGGTGAAGCAGTCTATATTCTAGGGATTAAAATCTATCAAGATAAATATCAAAGGCTACTTGGGATAAGTTAAAATACATATATTGACAAGGTACTCAAAAGGTACAATATGGAACAAGCTAATAGAGGATTTTTTCTAATGTCACATGGCATTAATCTCTCCAAGAAAATGTGTCTAAAACACATGAGGTGATTTATAGGATGAGTATAATACCTTATTATTCGATAGTAGGATCTACCATATATGATATCCTATATAATTTATTTGACGTTGCCTATTATTTAATCATGGTGGGAAGATATTAGGCCAATATAGGATATTAGAAATAGGAAGTAATAAAAACTATCAATAAGTACTTGAGATGTGCAAAGAATACATTCCTAGTGTATGGAAGAGATGAGGATTTAGTAGTGGGTTGATGCGCTGATTCTTGATTCAAGAAATATCATGATGAAATAAAATCATAGCCATGATATGTACTTTTACTAAATAGTTGTATAGTGAGCTGGATAATTGTAAAGAAGTCCATTGTTACTAATTCTTCAACAGAATCCAAGTATATAATGGCTTCTGATGGAGAAAATAAAGTAGCCTAAATAAAAAGTTTTGTCTCAATTATTGGTGTTATTCTCAGTAGTGTAGAATTTGATACAATTTATTGGGATAATATTACTGTAGTAGTACTTTCCAAGGATCCCAGATCAGACTAGGGGATAAAGAATATATGTTAGAAGTTTCATCTCTTAAGGGATTTTACTTAGAGATGTGAATTCATAGTTATAAGAGTAACCACATAGGATAATGTGGCAGACCCCCTAACTAAATCCATATCTCAGAAGAATCATGATTATCATGTGAGAGCGAGTGATTCTAGATTTGTTAGTAATTGAATATAGTATAAGTGGGAGTATTGTAAGTGAGTTCGAAACACCCAAATTCTTTATGTACTTTGATTACCATTACATGTATACTGTTTAATATATACATATTTTTTTCTTTCCATCATAGTAACATTTATTTTTCTCGTTCTATATGTATTGTAATGTTCTTAAATTAATATCATATAAAAAGGTTATAGTAGTTCCTAGATATAATGAGAATCTCGATAACTATTCTAGTAATCTTAAATATATGTCATATAGTATAGATATATCATACTAACATGACATAGATGATTTTTGATCATCAGGTTCTGGGGGATGATAAGAATTAATACTTTTTCTCATGGAGTTTTCACTTGGCAATCTCAAGTAGATGGGATCAAGAGGTCTAGATTGTTAATAGGAACAAAAAATGTTTTGGGTGTTATTGGTTATTCTTATACATGAGCATGTGCACTGGTATGTCTACTTGAAATAATTATCAGTGTGTATCATTTGATTGTATACTTTGATGATATATAAAATCCATAACATTTATGTTTTAGTGAGGTAGCTTGAATTGGGTGCATCATTGGTGGTATGATGTAGATTGAATGATCAAGATGAAATTATCGCTTCTAAAAGGAAGAGATATCTCATGCTCAGTTGATCAGGAAAATAGTACCTTTATTAAAGCCATGGACATGATAAAAGAAGAAAAGTCCATCTAGTAAGGTCATACACTACCAGTTTTCATTTTTGATGGATTGAAATCCATCACAAATAACACGTAATATTAGGTTTTTTTGATTGATAACAGAATTCATTGCAAATACTATTTTTTGTTATAGTTAATAGTGACAAAATATATAATCTGTCGCTATTACTCACCATTACTAGATTAATAGTGATAGATAGCATAGTCCATCGCAAAAGGTCCTGCCAAATTTTTTTTTAGTGACGAACTATCCCTCGCTATTACCCCGTCACAAAAAACAATAATTAAAAATACACACAAACCCTTTTCTTTTCTCCTCCCTTGTTTCTTTCTTCCTCTTCATGCAACATGTACTTGTTGTAGATCTTCCCCAAAATCATCTATCACATCCAATTATTTTTTTTCCGATTGAGGTTCGAAACCCCCACGTACAAACTCATATTCTATCCTCTTTCCTTCTTTTTATGATTTTCCATCCCCTCTCACTGAAATTGGTTTGGTCAAACCCTAGGTCAAAAAATTTACCTATTTTTTTGGTTTATTTGGTATTTAGGTTACTGTAGGTTTATTCTTTTCTATTTGGGTATACACCATCAAAGACAATACGTTTTGACTCCACACTGATTAATTCCACTTGATCTGAGGTAGTTTTCCTAATGTTTAACCTTTATATTTAAGAGATTTTCCTATTTGGGTATTCAATTTTTTTTTATTTTGAGTTCAATAGATATTATAAATCAAAATATGGTTATTTTTTGAAGGGCGATTTCCATGTTTTTCAAGATTGCATTAAAATTAATCACTTTTTTAGAATTTTTTAAATGATTTTTAGCATAATGTACATGTTTGTTTAAACCTCAGAATATTATTGCATATTTGATATTGTATATATTTTAAGTTGTGAATAATTATAAATGAATGATTATATTATTTGAAAGTGGTGACACCATACGATTGATTGATATGTTTACTTATATTTTTTTTTATATTTGAATGATTACAAATCATGATATATATATATATATATAATATTTGAACTACATGTTAAAGATTATTGATTTTTTTAATTATTTTAATATTATATATCATTCATCAATGATATTTGATTATTAATATTATGGTATTTGATCTTTTCCCATGTTTGATATTAGTTATAACGTCTTAGTAATATTTATTAAAATTTTATTTATAATTAATAAATAATTAATAATACATAATAAATATATTTAATAATTAGTAAAAAAAATTAATTATTAATAAAAAATATAAAAAAGAGTAACAATTATTAAAAAATCACTAGAATTAGAAAAGATGTTATAATAATTAACAAAAATATTATTAATTAATAATTATAAAATATTAATAATAATTAGTAAATATATGTAAATTTTGATAATTTTTAATAAATTATAAAAAATATATATAAAATACTAATAACTATTAAAAATTAGTAATATTTATTTAAAACCTAGTTATTAATAATTAGTATACATTTGTAATAACTTATAAAAAATATAAAAAATATAAAAAATACTAACAATTATTAAAAAATCACAATAATGAGTAAAAATATAGTAATAATTAAAAATAATTTGTAATAATTGTATGTTATTTATGATGTATGACACACAATGGCGACAAGGGTTGTTGGTGCAAAAGCGCACGATGCGCAAAACACCATTGAGAGCTACAACACACTATCACGTGTGCCATGGTGTGACTTCTCAAATGCACCATGATGAAGCCATGACATGGCACAACACTTCCTGACATTAATCATGGTGCGATGACATGTCATGGTATGCACCATTAATAACTTTGGTAGTAATAATTAAATAATTTGTAATAAATAATAAATAATTTGTAATAAATAATAAATAATTATTCAATATTAGTAATAATCAATAAATTTTAGTATTAATTACTAAATATTACTTAATAAATAATTTTATTAATTAGTAAAAATTAATAAATATTAGTAATAATTATTAAAAATTTTGTAATACCTTGTAAAAAAATATAAAAAATACAAACAATTATAAAAAATTCGCAATAATTAGTAAAAATGTAGTAATAATTAAAAAATTTGTTAATAACCATTAACTAATTTTTAATAATTAATAAATAATTAATAAATATTATTAATAATTAGTAAATGTTATTATTAATTAGTAAATATCAGTAATAATTTGAAAATATTAGAAAATTATGATAATTTGAAATAATTTGTAATAAAATTTATGAAATACTAATAATTAATAAAATTAGCAATAATTAGTGATTTTGTTTTAATAATTAAATAAATTATTATTTTATATCAAATAAATTGTAAGAATTAAGAAATAACTAGTCAATGTTGGTAATAATTAGTAAATGTTAACCACAATTAGTAAATTTTAAAAATTAGTGATATCTATTAAAAATTTAGTTATAATTAATAAAAAAATATTATTAATTAATAAATATTTTTAACAAATAGTAATAATTAATAAATATTAGTAATAATTAGTAAAAATTAGTAATAATTCCTAATAAGTATCCATAATTAAAATTTAATAATGATGTGTATTTTTTTCACAATGAGTAATAATTATTCTTATTTCTGTTTTTTTTAGATAACCTTGGACTCAGGAAGTAAACAATATTTTCTATTATGCGATCATGATTGGATAAATTATCAAAAAAATCCTAACAGATCTGGTATAAATCTTATCTACATTGAGGGTGTTGAAACATTTATATTATTTACATCAACAAATCCAGAATTTTTTTCTGAAGGAACAATTAAATATCCATGCGAGAAATGTGATCTTAAGTGATTCGAAACATTTGACTATGTTGAAATTCATCTACTTCGTTTCGGTTTTCATAAAGATTAAATATTTTTGGTATCAACATAGTGAACAAAATTTAGTGGAAAATAATTTTTTTTGGTTCAAGATTCATCATTTCAAAATTTAGTACATGAGGTTTCTGACCCATCTATTCTGGAAATAAAAACTCAGAATAACATTCCAAATACCAAATCAGAACAAACTCAATTTTTTAATTTGTTGAAATATACTAAGGAGACATTATATCCAGGATTTCAGATAAGAAAACTTAAATTTGTTACAAAATTCATGGTTATTAAATCAAAATTTGGAATGTTAAATAATTGTTTTGATCAAATATTTTCTTTATTTAAATCATTTTTTCCCAAAAGAAATACTTTACCTACAAGTTTATATAAAAGTAAGAAGTTGGTCCATAATCTGGGTCTTAGTTATTAGAAGATACATGCATGTTCAAATGAATACATCTTATATTATGGTGATTATGAATCATTAGATAATTTTTCTACATGTATAGAATTATGTTATAAAGAGGCAAAATAAGGAAAGTATAGATTTCCTATAAAACAGTCAAGGTATTTTCCAATTACACCCCTTTTACAACATCAATTTATGCTTCCCAATATAGTTGTATTGATGAAATAAAATAAATCAAATATTTCTGTTAGTAAAAGAATAAATCATCCATGTGACAGTGATTCATGGAAACACTTGGATCATATGTATCTTTATTTTTATTTAGAACCTCATAATATACTATTTAATATTTATACTTATGGTTTTTTTATATTTGGTGCTTAAAATAGTCAATATTATTGTTAGCCTATTTTTATAACTTTGTACAACTTACCTCTTCAGATGACAATGAAGGAACTGTAACACTCCAAGATTTTTATGAGATATAGTTTTTTTTTAATTTATTTGATGTCTTGTGTTGTACGCTACACCAAGATAATATTGTGCAATATACAACATTGGCTTATCTTGAGGTAAACGCAACGCTATTCTTGCCTTGTTTTATACATAAGTTCAAGTACTTTTTATATAATTCATTTCACACAAGACCGAGTATAAGTGACTAACTAAATA
The DNA here is from genome assembly GCA_963277665.1 of Viscum album. Classification (NCBI taxonomy): domain Eukaryota; kingdom Viridiplantae; phylum Streptophyta; class Magnoliopsida; order Santalales; family Viscaceae; genus Viscum; species Viscum album. The sequence continues at coordinate 229,231,592 of OY728157.1, read as the reverse complement.
TTATTATAACCTAGATATTAAAATGGTGGGAATGAAAAACAGTAATTTATTTATGAAACATTGTTTACAAATGTATTTAATTAATTATTTTTTGAACAATTATTTATAAATGAAAAATAAAACATTTTTTAATTAAAATGAAATGTTTTTCTGAAAAACTATTTAAATGAAAATAAGTGAGTTTATAAAATAATAAAATCACACTTTATTGATTTTATTAATGAAATATATATGTAATATATTCAATTTAATGTTTAAAATTCATCATATATTTTTTCTACACATGATATAAGAAAAAAATCAATTTTTTTGATAAAAGAAGTATTTTTTAAAAAAAATACAATTTTACCGCCTTTTGATGGCGCACCCATTTTAAATTTAGTTTTTGGAACATTAATATGTTATATTTGTCAAAATAAACTTATTATTTGGAATAGGGATATCAAAATTTAATTTGGTTGAATTTTTTGTATTTTTCTGATAAAATTCATTTTTTAATGAATAGTGAAAAATACTGCATTTTAATTCAAAACTACTTTTTGTCTAATTCATTTATATAGTAAGGTTATAATTTTAATTAGTTTTAAGGTATAATTAGATTAATATTTTGTCATTTAATCCAATTTTGTTAATTGGAAGTATTTTTACATTGAAATTGGATATAAACAAATATCAATCTTTTGATGGTTTTTAATTTTTTTAAAAACCCGCTTTCTCGTTTGGTCAATAGGGATTAATTTTAAATTAATTACTAAAACTTATGTATTTTAAATATTTAAAAATGAATTCCATGTTTGGAATCATTGGGTAAAAATTATTTTAATAGGTTACTTTTATTTTTTTTATAGTATGAATAGTAACTACAATAATTTTTATTTACCACGGTTAAAGGTAAATTAGGTAAATTAGGGTGACAAACAATATGAAAAGGAAAACAAAATTACCCTAACACATTCCAAAATCATATTTGATGAATAAAATTTGACACATATTACATAAGTGTCATAATTGAATCATTTAATGGACTTTTTTATGAAAGTGATATAATTATTATTAAAACAAAATAAAGTGAGAACATGTCACCCTCTTATCTCTTATAAGTATAATAATTTTAATGTAGTGATAAACTTGATAAAACTGCAAAAAATAAATAGTTTCCAGAAATATAATAAAATTATTTACAACATGTGAATTTATTTATAAATTTTAGAGGTTAAATATTTACCATAAATATTGACACAATAGTGATACAATAATTATTTTATTAAGAGAAATATCAAATAAATGATATTATAAATACTAAAATAAATATAATTTTAGATAATTGATGGAATTAGTGATTTTTATGGAAGAATGTGACATGTTTTTGATGATTTAAAGATTTTTTTCTAACTTATCTTTTTTTATGATATTTTTAGAAAGCCAAAAAATAAATAGTGTCAAAATTGACACTATTGGTTTTTTAAAATATAAAATAGTTTATTAAATGTTATAAAATTCCTAAAAAACTAAGATTCATCCAAATGGTTAGTATAAGTCCAAATATGTCATAAATGACACCTTTTTGGGTCTTTTGACATGTTATGGTGATTAAATTAACCCACGAAATTGTAAATAATAAAATATCTTGTTAAGATTTAAAAGGGTAAAATAAGGGTTAAACCAAAAAGATAAGGGTTAAAAAATATTCAAAACTTGTATAATTTTAATTTTATTATGGGGGTACAACCTAAAATAATCTTATATTTGAAATAAATGAGTTTGGGACCATTATAAACCAAAAATCAATTTATAAAAAATTAATATTTCAAGACTTTCCTAAAGTACCCCACACCTCAATTATAAAAGGGAACCTCCTCCCTCACCTCTTCACTACAATTTGAGCCTTAATTCTCGGATATAACTTGTACATTTCCCTACTAAACTTTCCTAGTTATAATTTATAGGTTTTGGTCCTCTTCAAATACCAATTCTAGTGCTCTAAGAGGATATTTAGAGGAAGCGCGTCAAAGAAGAGGTAGTCACCTCTACCGATTCTTTCATACTTCTTTCTTCTTATACTTCCTCTTCATGAGTTGTATAATTATTCTGTAATAACTATATTATCATTTTTATAATGATATTTTATTATGAATATGAAACAACAATATTTCATATTCTATCCATTCTATTAAAAATTAAATCACCACGCATGCGTACATACGTCTTACCGTCTCCACGTTGTGGTGTAATATGTTTTTCATCACCAACTTACCTGGATGGGTATAATTATGGATCTGATAACTGTATATTATTATTATAAAATTATATTGATTCGGAAATATTATACACCATCCATGTCAATACCGTTCAACAATTATGGGAATGATATTGTCGCTCGTGCATATGTATGACCTACCGTCTTCATGATGTGATGCAATTCGTTATATATGATATTCATTAAAGCATGATTATATAAATGAATTGAATGAATAAACATTATATATATTATTCTAATATAATTATGTAAATGATATAACTATAACCTAATAATATAAACAAGAACTTATTCGACCAAACATGCATAAGAACATAAAGCAGTTAATACCCGAATAATGAGTAACAATGAAATGTTACTAAAAAACAGATGAGAATATAATCATATATGATATAATAAAAATGAATATGATTCTATAATAAGTAAATAACATTATTTAAATAATTATACGCGATGTTTGGATATATACAAATCATATCAGACCTAAGGTAAGAGATAATTTTGCAATCTTGTTTTTATCTAAGATTGTTTATTCGTAAATATTTACTAAGGTATATTTATCATACACATCCATGTTTCCTAAATATATATTCCAAAATATTCTTTCTATCATTTTTCAATTGTTTAAATTTTATTTTACCCATTGTGGAATTTTTACTAAATGGTATGAAAGAAATCTTTTTTCATTTTCGGTATGAGGTACTTTTTTGACTTTTCTGGAAAAAGTATGAGGATAATATTTTTTTAACTTATGTGTCATGAATGTATTTTTACAATTTCATAATGCCTTATTTCCATGAATCTTCCTTTAAAATATTTTAAGTTTATTTTGAATTAAATTATTTTCTTTTAAAATTGTGCAATATTTTGAGAAAAGAAAAAAATTTTGAAGAAGAAAAAATATTTTCCTCAAAAAATAATTTCACGTGTTTTATCAAAATTATTTTTCATCTAAGATAATTTTTTTTAAATAAGGATATGTACTATCCCTATTATTCCTATTTTTTGATTTTTTATGCTATTTATGAAATCCATTTGTTGTTCATGGATTATGTTGTGATGGAATGATGTTTAAGAAACCTATTTTAATTCCTTGGGTTATGCTATGATGAATAATTTATGTTTTTGTGGCACACATGAAAATGATTCCATTATAAGATGGGTGGGACCTATATCTTCCTCTAGTGAATTGTATAAATATGGAAAACTCATGAGGTATGTATGTTATGTGTGAACCTGATTTCATGTTCACAATTTTATGAGTGGACATGGTTTCTATGTCCATATGTTTATGCAAGGGCATGGTTTCATATCCTTAATTTAATGAGTGAACCTGTTACTATTTATACATGTCTACAAAGTTATAAGTTTATGTGTATTCCATAATTTCATGACTTATGTTATAGTTATGATATTAAGTATTATGATCTTTGATTTTTCCTTATGATTCAAGTTTTCCATTGATATGCAGGGCATGATCTTATAATGTTATGATCACGTTCTCATAACCTTTATACTCATGTTTATGTTTACATATCAGCCTTATTTACCCTTACTGAGCATCTCAGATCACCCCTTTTTATGTTTATTTTCCCTTGGATTTGAAGAAGGGTATTAAGTAAGGTGTGTCAAAAGGGGTTTTAGTTATGAAGGATAAATAAGGAGATGATGTGGATGTTTTATGAACCAGTTGTTTATGTTTCCCAGTTTCCAAAGGCACTAAACTATTACAGTCTTTGAGCGTCTTTTTCTATAATGTTTAAGTATTCTGCAAAAGTTATGTAATATCTATGTACTTCAAGCCTGGGTCTTTACAATTAGTATCAGAGCGAAGGTTTAGTCAAACTTTGGAAGCTAGGATGAGAAAACTTTAGTGAGATACCTAGAGAAATTTCTAAGGATATGTCTAGGGATATTCTAAAGATAAGTCTTAGTATATTTTACAGTCCTAGTATTTTTGTGATAATCATTACTAACTTAGGGTTAAACCAAAGATATCATAGATTGAAATATTATAAGTAATTTACCTTACTTATGTGTTTCTAATATCTTATATGTATTTCTCACACTTTGCTTTCTGGTCTTAGTCAATAGCCAGAACTACATAGAGAACAGTTAACCATTGAATGTTTTAGATGTGGAAATTATGGGAATTATAAAGACCGATTTCCTAAGTGGAAATATCCCGAAGAGAATCATGAAAATGGTATGATTATTGGTCATACTGCTGAAGATAAAGAGATTCACAAAGAGAAAAAGGGTTATTTCCACAATTCAAAACCGTGGCAATAGGACCCAAAACCGTGGCCATAGGCTACGACCACAGTTTTGGCCAAGCGTGGCCGCTATCGTCGTGGAAGTAGGTCCTGGCCTATTGATATGGTTTTAACCGTGGAAAAAGGCCTCCAAAGTTGACATCGTGGTAGTTGACTTATAGCCATGGTTTTAACCATGGCAATAGCCTCGAAAAACTGTGGCAATAGCTTAAATAAAAAATGTCCCCATCAGGTTTTGATCCCTGCACCTCCACATTGCAATCCAGCACACTTACCACTACACCACACGAAACTTCAGGTTTATATATATATATATTATGATATATATATTAATATAAACCATGGGAATAGCCTCAAAACTGTGGCGGTAGGTCTTCCCGCCAAAATTTTGGTAGGAAATGTTTTCCCGCGGAAGCGTGGGAACCCTATTGCCACGGTTTTGGAAAACCGTGGCTATAAGCCATCGAAAAATTTGGCCTATAGCCACGGTTTTAGAACTATGGATATAGGCCACAAAACCATGGCTATAGCCATGACCTATATCCACGATTTTCAAAACCGTGGCAATATGCCACGGAAAACCAGCCTATAGCCATGGTTTTAAAACTGTGGCTATAGGCCACAGAACCATGGCTATAGCCACCTATAGCCACACTTTTAAAATTGTGGATATAGGTCTGTGGAAGTAGCCTCATTTTCAAGTAGTGATTGTAAATGACATGTGAATGGTATGTGATGTTATTACATTATTTTTTATATTAAACCTAAGAAGATTGAGGTTGGAAACTTTAATACATGATTCACATTTTAGTAAAGACGATGATGATGGATCCTAAGTAATGGTCTAAAAATAACATTGGATGATTAAAATGTATATGTTTTGGAATTAAAATACTATGTTATATGAATCATGAAATATATAAGTGTTTTTAGTATAAATTTTTCATTAAGTATTAGAAAGTATATGTTTAATAGTTCTAAAGATCCAAAAAGGTGATTTAAGGGTAAGGTGATATACTTGTAGAACACATGATTAAGGGAAATATAACCCTTAATACGTCCCTTATGTTCAGATAATGATATTTGGGTAAAGATATGTTGGATTTGAATAAGTAAATTGGATGATTCTAGTTTCTTGGGAACCAATTATGGAGTTATTGACAAGTTGGTTATTCTATTATGGATAAAGTATACAACATTTTGGGACTTATGGAATATATCCAATAAATTTTGGAATAAGGAAACGTGCATGTTTTCAATAAGGATATACGGTAATTTAGGTTATTACCATGACTCAAGATAATGCATGATGAAGTCATTCAAATTTTTTGGAATGTGACCAACAAGATATATCTTATGATATATGGGGGATAAATGAAGGTATTCACATGCTTTTTATATGACCTTTCTTGTAATTGTTTTTTTGTACTATGAGTTTGGACAAAAGTATTTTGGATAATCCTAAGGTTTGGAATGGATTAATTTATACATAAAATAGTATTGGTTAAGGCTAAAACATTTTTCTAATATTATTTCTGGAATGTTATAATAATATAGTTTTAAAAAAAGGACACCCCGTAGGTCGGGTGACAACCTGTCGCGTCGAACAAGGCTGTGGGAATCAAACCCACAACTGAAGTACGACGAACCTTTATTGCCTAACACTGGCCTATGAGAAGTCCCTAGTTAGTATAAATTAGTTTTCTTTAACCACATACAATTAATCTCACCATAAATGGACTTATATATATTTGATAACTTGTGCTAACGTTTTGGTGACAGACAGATAGAATGAACTATCATTCTATTTATGAATTGCAAGATCTACTAACACTTCAGGAATGACAAATTCAACTTCATTTATTTGAATAAGAGATGAAGTGTAAATTGTTCAAGGCATGACCAATGATGATATTGTACTAAAATCAAGTAATTATTTTTTCTCATGTTCTTCAACATTAGGAAAAGGGATCATGAAGTAAAAGGGTGTCTTATTATCATCATTTTTTATGATATTAATGACCTCTTTCATGTTTCTTTAGTATATGGTTTTGGGGGTTGTTAATATTCACTATATCATTAACTTTATTATGATTAGTGATCTTTATCAATCTCTATGATTATTTATTCTTTTCCTCCATGCCCAATATTCACCAATGTTATCCTACACAGAGACCTAGTTGTGAGTTAATTTGGGAAACCATTATGTTTCTAAATTTACTTTTTAAAACAAAGTTTTTTTATTCCATTTTACAATGTGGGTTTCTATGAAATAAAATTTCAAATATAAAACCTTTTATAACCTCGATGAATTTCGAGGTCCAAATTCATTTTAAGGGGGGTAGAATGTAACACCCCAAGATTTTTATGAGTTGAAGTTTTTTTAATTTCTTTGATGTATTGTGTTGTAAGATACACCAGGATAATATTGTGCAATATGCAACATTAGCTTAGCTTTTGGTATACACAACACTATTCTTGGCTTGTGTTACACACAAGTTCAAGTTCTTTTGATATAATTCATTTCAAGCAAAATCGAGTATAAGTGACTAACTAAATATTATTATAAACTAGATATTAAAATGGTGGGAATGAAAAATAGTAATTTATTTATGAAAATATTGTTTACACATGTATTCAATTTATTATTTTATGAAAAATTATTTATAAATGAAAATAAAACTTTTTTTAATTAAAAGGAAATGTTTTTCTAAAAAACTATTTAAATGAAAATAAGTGAGTTTATAAAATAATAAAATCATGCTATATGGATTTTATTAATTAAATATATATGTAAAATATTAAATTTAATGTTCAAAATTCATCATATATGTTTTCTACGCATGATATAAGAACAAATTCAATTTTTGGGATAAAAGAAGTATTTTTCAAAAAATACAGTTTTACCGCCTTTTGATGGAATACACATTTTAAATTTAGTTTTTGACACATTTATATGTTATATTTGTCAAAATAAACTTCTTATTTTTAATCAGGATATCTAAATTTACTTTGTTTGATTTTCGGGTATTTTTCTGATAAAATTCATTTTTAATGAATAGTGAAAAATCCTGCATTTTAATTCAAAACTGTATTTTCATCTAATTTATTTATATATTAAGGTTATAATTTTAATTAATTTTAAGGTATAATTATATTAATATTTTATAATTTAATCCAATTTTGGTCATTATAATTATTTTCACATTGAAATTGGATATGAAAAGATATCAATCTTTTGATGGTTTTTAATTTTAAAAAAACCCGCTTTCTCATTTTGTCAATGGGGATTAATTTTAAATTAATTACTAAAACTTCTATGATTTGAATTTTGAAAATTATATTTCATATTTTGAATAAGTGGATCCATATTATATTAATATGTTACTTTTTTTTGATATTATGAATAGTAACTATAGTAATTTTTATTTACCACGGTTAAAGGTAAATCGAGTAAATTAGGGTAACAAAAAATATGACAAGGACAAAAAAATTACTCTAACACCTAAAAAAATACTATTGGATGAATAATAGTCAACAAATATCACACAATTTTCATAATTTACTCATTTAATGGACTTTTTTTCCATGGAAGTGATATAATTATTATTAAAACAAAAGAAAGTGACAACATATTACCCTCTTATCTCTTATAAGTATAATAATTTTAATGTAGTGATAAACTTGATGAAACTATAAAAATAAATATTATAAAGAAATAAAATGAAATTATATACAATATAAGAATTTATTTATAATTTTTAGAGGTTAAATATTTATCATAAATACTGACACAATAGTGATACAATAATTATTTTATTAAGAGAAATATCAAATAAATGATATTATAAATACTAAAATAAATATAATTTGAGAGAATTGATGAAATAAACGATTTTTATAAATTAATTTGACATTTTGGTGATTATTTAAATAATTTTTTTATAACTTATCTGTATGTTATGATATTTTTATAAAGTCAAGAAATAAATAGTGTCAAAATTGACTCTACTGGTATTTTAAAATATAAAATAGTTTATTAAATGTTTTAAAATTACTAAAAATATAAGATTCATAAAGATGGTTAGAATAGGTCCAAATATGTCAGAAATATTTTTTTTGGGTCTTTTGATATGTTCTGATAATTAAATTAACCCAAAAAATTGTAAATAATAAAATATCATGGTAAGATTAAAAAGGGTAAAATAAGGGTTAAACAAAAAAGATAAGGGTTAAAAAATATTCAAAACTTGTCTAATTTTAATTGGATGATGGTTATACGATCCAAAATAATCTTATATTTGAAATTAATGAGTTTTGGACCATTAGAAACCGAAAATAAATTTATAATAAATTAATATTTCATGACTTTCCTAAAGTACCCCTCACCTCAATTATAAAAGGGCACCACCTCCCCCGCATCTTCACTACACTTTAAGTCTTAAATATCAATAATAACATGACCATATACCTTATAAACTTCCCTAGTTACAATTTATAGGTTTTGGTCTTCTTGAAAGACCAACTCTAGTGCACTATGAGGAGATTTAGAGAAAACACGTCAAAGAAGAGGCAGTCTCCTCTTCCGATTCTTTCATACTTATTTCTTCTTCTACTTCCTCTTAATGAGTTGTCTCATTATTAAATAATAACTAAAGTATCAATTTTATACTTATATGTTAGTATGAATATGAAACAACCATATTTCATCTTCTATCCATCCAATGAAAAATGAAATCACCATGCGTGCGTACGTATGACTAATCATCTCCACGCTGTGGTGTAATATGTTTTTCATTACCAAATTACCTAGATGGATATAATGATGGAAGTAATAAATACATATGATTATTAAAAAATTATATTTATTATGAAATATTATAAACCATCCATTTCAACACCGTTCAATAATTATGGGAACGATATCATCGCTCGTGCGTACGTACGACCTACCGTCTCCATGATGCGACGCGATTCATTCTACATGATCTTCATTAAATAATGATTATATAAATGAATTGAATGAATAAATATTATATATATTATGGTAATACATTTATGTAAATGATATGACTATAATCTAATAAGAGAAACAAGAACTTATTCGACAAACATGCATAAGAACATAAAGCAGTTAATACCTGAATAACGAGTAATAATGAAATGTTACTAACAAACAGATGATAATACAATCATATATGATATAATAAAAATTAATATGATTCTATAATAAGTAAATAACATTATTTAAATCATTATTCAGGAGTTTTATATACATAAAAAACATATTGGACCTAAGGTATGGGATAATTTTGCAATCTCATTTTTATCTAAGATTGTTTATTCGCAAGTATTTACTGAGGTATATTTATCATCCACATCCATTTTTTCTAAATATTTATTTAATTATCCAATTTATTGGGATAATATTAATTGTTAATATATATAATATTCATGTGTTTTATTATTCATAAACACCATTTTAGTGCATTTTACATTTTGAACATCATTTCACATTATGATTGTACGTCCTTCTTAAAATGCACTATTACATGGTACATTTTTGAACACCATATAAAACACCTGATGGTATTTATTTTATTTTAATATTTTATTTTCAGGTATCCCATTTTATAAGGAACAATTCATTATTTTTGAGTACTTTGAGATTCACATTGGAAGACCACCAAAATGGGCTTTCATGCCAACACATTCTGAGAAAAGTAAACTGGACAAAAATCCAATAAAGAGGCTGTAGCAGCCACGTTCCAAGACCAATGATTCTAAAAATTTAACTTAATATATAGAGGAAATAATTTATAACATTTCATATAACAGTGAAAAGTGCCAATTCGGATTTTTTAATGGAGTTACAGGCGGCCCAAGTCGGAGATAAAATTCTGGGCCATATTCTGCGGCCCAGAAAAATGGACCACTATTTTACACATATCTCATAAAACATACATTATTTTTGGCTGAAACTTTACATAAAGTTATAAAACATCAGGATATTCATTTTCTTCTTCTATATTCCACTCTAATTTTGATATATATAAGGTCATTTAGGCGCATATGTTCAGTGGATGCAAGCTGGCTGCCACTTCAGGTCAAGGATAAAGAAGTCCACTCTACCTTAATTTCCACCACCATAGGCCCACCATACTCAAGTGGTATGATTTGTACTGTTGGAGGATATACCCAAGGCTTAAAAAATTCCTATTTAAGGCCATTTTTTTGAAGGATTTTGGGATCTTGGGTCCTTTCTTTCATTGTAATGTTATGATGCATTTTTGTTGTCTCAAGTTTGTCTTTCACATGTAAGTTGTTCTAATTCATCATAGTTTCTTAATAAAAGTTCTTATAATACTCTTATTCTATTATTATTCATATCACGTTAATACCATTGCATCAAGGTGTAAATTTATTCACACCAAACCTTGTGAAATTATCACACAATGGTGGAGTGATCATTATTTCATCGTTCTTTTACTTCTCCATTTCCTCCCTCACGAGTCTACTTCCTGCTTCCATTGAAACCATAGAATTAATAGAGGGATAACCCACTTATGGGTCAATCCAAGGGAGTATAAAGGGGTTTTATTAAATGTTATTTCTTACTCCATTAATTTCTAATCACTTATTTTAATTGATAATTTTGTTTAATGATCTTTAAACTCTTTAATCCTTGTTGAATTTAAGGCCACACACTTCAAGTGATAATATGAACCTTTACCTTGGAGTGCTCAAAACTTTGATACTTCAAGTTTATAGGTGATTAGTATTATGGTGTTTAGGAATTTAACTAGTAAGTGATGATTTTTTTGATCTCCTTAAATGAACCCATCTTAAGTATAAGAAATTGAGATAATTGAAAAAGGAATTCATCCAATCCACCCCGAGCGATAACCTAAGATCAACTCATTATCTTAATTTGAATTAACTTAGATATGTTAGTGATCCTTTAAACCCATCTAAAATCAACCCAAATTTGGTAAATTCATAGCAAAAAACAATCCATATAATGTACATGTCTGTAGGTTACTTCTTAGGTCTTTGAGGATTTGACAACCCAAGCTAAACTACAAGCGACCGCTTAACCCTAAAATCTTGGGTAAATTTGGGAGAGACCAAATTTTGGTGCTATTTATGGGGACCTAAGTAAGTAATCTCAACACCCATTATATTCTCCCCATTTATCTTTTCCCACCCCAAATTATCTTATCTTTTCCCTTTCTCACTTTTGTTCTTTTGGTGCATGTCTGCCTACACCCGTAACCAATCAAACCGTCTAGTTAGGGTGGATAGTCCTGGGGTTGGGGAGGAAGTGCACCAAGGGAACTCTTTCCATTATATAATAATCTTCTTAATACTCCAGAGTCAAAAATTGATCCCATTTCAGTGGAAGGTATTCAAAGAAACCAACTCATAAACATGGGTGGGAACCAAAATGGAAATCTAAATGAGGAAGCCCTAAACTTGGGGAATGCAGTCAATCAAACCATGAATGACTACCTCACACCTACCTGAACCAATGCACTATTTTGCATTACTAATGATTACCTAGGATAACCCCTCTATGTTTTCAAACCTCATGTCCTAAACCACCTTCCAACCTTCTATGGGATGAAGTCAGAAATGCCATACCTTCATGTCAAAGAGTTCAATGACATTATTGGAACCATGTTCCCACCACATCAACATGAGTCAGCTAAGATGAGGCTCTTTACTTTATCACTTAAGGATCGATCAAAGAATTGGTTAAACAATTTAAGACCTGCATCAATTTACACCTGGGACCAATTTCAAAGAGAATTCTACAAAAAATACTTCCCTCATCACGAAACAATTTCACTTAAAAAGAGCATCCAAAACTTTAAAAAAAAAGAAGGGGAGTCATTTTATGAAACATGGGAAAGGTTCAAAGATACCCTAAACATGGTTACACACCATGGTTTTTCTATTCTTGAACAAGTGATAAATTTATATGAAGGGTTGAGTCCGGGAAACAAACAATTCATTGACATGATGTGTAATGGAACTTTCAAAAAAAAATCCCCAAATGATGCTTATGAGTATATAGAATGCCTTGCTGAACAAAATAAAACATGGAAAACATCAACTTACTATGAGAATCCACCCAAATCTGGTGGAATTAACACACTTAGGGAGGAGTAAAGCCTTAGGGGGAAACTTGCTACACTCACTAGGAAGGTTGAGGAGATCGATCTTAGGAAGGTCCATGAAATTCAAACTATTGACCCTGTTTGTACAATTTGGGACAAACATGACCAAAAGACTGACAACTGCCCAACCATCCCTTCCATTAAATATTTTCTTCTAGGAGGACCACCAGTGGAGTTCAATGCTCTGAAATTTCAGAAGCCACAATACCAAAACACTTTCAATCCAAGGTACAATGACCATTGAGGATTCCGTTGGAAAGACAACCAACAACCTAGTCAGCCACAAGTACCAAACCCCTAACCTCCACAAAATTTTCAAAACCATAACTAGTTCCAACCAAAACCAGTACAATACCAACACCCTCCTATCCAATACCAACAACCCATCCAAAAACCTATGAAACAACCAATCCAACAACCAAAGTATCCTCCTCGGATAAACCAACTAGTACAAGCCCCTACTCAATATTTACCTCTTCCAATCCTTGAGCAGTTGTGTAAATAAATAGAGAAAATGAACTCAGAAGTATCATACCTTAAATATGAAATACAAACCATTAAAACTGAGAAGGCACCCATGCCTACTCTGGTGGTACCATCCTCAACTTTAAGGGGAGAATCCAGTTACACACAAAAGTATCATGTACAACTCAAAGTAGTAACTATTTTAAGAAGTAGTAAATCCATTGAGAAACCTGAACAAGACATTCTAGAACCATTAAAAGATTCAACAATGCATGAAAATTATGAAGAACCACCCATAGATTTTGAAAAACCCAATGATAATGTGAAGTAACTACAACCACACCAAACAATCAAACAACCTGCTCCTTTCCCTCAATGCATGAGAGGAAAAAATAAACCAGAATTGAATGGAATTTGAGGGAAATATTCCCTCATGTTAAGTTGAAAATTACCCTTCTTGATGCAATCCAAACCATTACTGCTAACTCAAAGTACCTTAAAGACTTTTTCACTTTTAAAATGAAAATTTCACATAAAAACCAAGTCTTTTTGGCTGCTAATATGAGTACCACCATTCAAGGGATCACTCCTCCAAAGTTGAAAGATCTAGGATGTCCATACATTAATGTTGAGTTAGGAGAGAATGAAGTTTTCAAAACCCTTTTTGATCTGGGAGCCAGTGTAAACCTCATTCCTTATTCCATGTACTATTAGTTAGGGTTCGAATAACTCCAAACCACATATGTCACTCTTCAACTTACTGATCGTAGTGTTCGAGTTCATAAGGGGATCTTAAAGGATGTTTTGGTGAAAGTTGAAAATTTTATTTACCCAGCTGACTTAATTGTCCTTGAAAATCACAAAATCTTAGGTCCTAGGGAGAAAACCCCCATCATCCTTGGTCATCCCTTCTTAGTAACAATCAACTCAGTCATTCGAGTGAAAAATGGGAACATGACAATAACGTTCGGGAACATGAGAATAGACTTGAACATATAAAATGAAGAATATAAAATTGGGGATGATAAAGAGATCCATGAGGTTAATTGGATTGGTAGTGTTGATAGTGAACTCAATGAACATCAAGTAATTATTGAAGGATGTTTAAGTCAAGAAGATATTAATTTTATTTTTTCACATAATGGAATTTTGTCTCCTTGGATTAAATCTCTTTCAGATAGATCTATTGATGATTTTCTAGAATAACCAATCAATTATACCATGGGTGAAATCAATAACATTGAGTTCATACCCCTTCATGACATTGCTTTGGATAATTTAGTGGATGAAAATTCTGTTCACAAGGAACCAATTCTATCAAGAAATCTGAATAAAGAATCCAAGTTCAATACAAAGTCTCATCATTTCTTTGAAATTTATAACCAATATGATCTTGAATTTAAGGTCATACCTTCATCACTAAATTATTATTTATTAGGGGAAAATAAAGTCTTTCCTACTATCATTTCTTCCTCTCTTGAATCCAATCAAGAGATGATGCTTCTGGATGTCCTAAGAAAGCATAAGAAATAAATTGGATGGACCCTTTTTGATATTCCTAGGATTATCCAACTCATTGGAACTCATAATATTTTTCTTGAGTCTGAATCCAAACCATGTCTTCAACCTCCACAGAGACTCAATCCAAATCTCATGGATGTGGTAAGGAAAGAGCTTCTTAAGTTTTTGAAAGTGGGTATCATCTAACCCATTGCCCAGAGTGGGTGGGTAAGCCCAATTCAAGTTGTCCCAAAGAAAGCTGGAATCAATACGATAACCAATAAGGATTGTGACCTTCTCCCCACAAGGGTCAATAGTGGATGGAGAGTCTGTATTGACTATAGGAAGCTCACCTCTTTTACTAAGAAAGACCATTTCCCCTTTCCCTTTATTGATCAAGTGCTCAAGCGAGTGGAAGGTCATCAATTCTATTACTTACTACATGGATTCTCAGGGTATAATCAAATCGAGGTATCCTTAGTGGATCAAGTAAAAACAACCATCACTTGTCCATTCAGTACTTCTGCCTTCAAGCACATGCCCTTTAGGTTATGTAATACTCCTGGTACCTTCTAGTGGTGCATGATGAGAATCTTATTGGACATGGTGGGGGATTTTTTATAGTTCTTAATTGATGACTTCTCCATATTTGGGGATAATTTTGTGGTATTTCTTATAAATGTTGAAAGGGTTTTGTCAAGATGCGAGTATAATAATATCATCCTAAATTGGGAAAAATTCTATTTCATGGTAAAGGAAGGAATTGTTATAGGACATCTGGTATATGTTAGAGGGATTGAAGTTGATAAATCTAAGGTAAACATCATTCGTCACCCTCACTCTCCTAAAAATGTTAGGAAAGTGAGGTCCTTATTAGGGTATTTAGGTTTCTATAGAAGGTTCATTAGGAATTTTAGCTCTATTTCTTGACCACTTTGTGCTCTATTGGTGAAAGATGATATATTTTTATGGAAAGAAAGCTATGAATAATCATTCTCTATAGACAAGTTAGCTCTTATATCTCCACCTATCATGCAATCTACAAATTGGAAACTTCATTTTGAGCTCATGTGTGATGAGAGTGACTTTGCTGTAGGAACAGTCTTAGGACAACGGTGTGAGAAAACTCCATGTGTCATTTCTTATGCATGAAAATCTTTAAATGATGCACAAATCAACTACACCACCACTGAGAAAGAGTTTCTTGTTTTTGTATTTTACTTAGAGAAATTTAGGTCTTATCTCTTTGTATCACCCATCATTGTCTTCACTGACCATTCAGACCTAAAATACATTTTCCAAAAACAAGATGCCTAGGCTAGATTGATTAAGTTGTTCCTTATTATTCTTCAAGTGTTTGACTTAAACATTAAGGATAAAAAGGGTGTTGAAAATGTTGTAGCTGATCACCTCGCTAGGTTGGAATTAAAAGATAACTCACATCACCTTTCTATGTCTAATTCATTTTCTGATGGGAAACTCTATTCTGTGAGTGATTTACCATGGTATGCTGACATGAAAAACCATTTGGTGACAGGTGACATTCCAAAATTATTAGAAACCCAAGCTAAGAGGAAATTCCTTTCTGATTTCAAACACTATATGTTTGATGATACTTACCTATTCAAGTTCTATCATGGTCAAATCATTAGAAGATGTGTTCCAAGTATGAGCAAGATTCCATTCTAAAATTTTGTCATGGAAAGGCATGTAGAGGCCACTTACCTCCAAATCTATTTTTTTTTCCATTTTTAAAAATCTGCTGCAAGGGTTAGTGGGATCCTTACATTTCAGAAGGAAATATTACAAAGCTGCTCGAGAGACCAAAAAATTTAAATTCAAATGTCAAACAACATTATCACCTATCTTGGTCCACGTGATAACTCGAGTAAAGAACCTACCTTAATTCGAACACCTATCACATCAAATGCACTGTACATTAACCTCCCCATCATCTCAATGCCTGTGAGACCCACCAGAATTCCCATCGCCATAATCATCATATTCATCACTTTCATACGGATATCGCCAACATCACAACACAGCACCATCATCTTGACACCACCGACCACCACTGCAAATCGCAACAAGCATCAAGAAAATCCAGTTGACATAGTCATCAACACCGTCACCCCTTCGAGGATCCCATTTCTGCAACCACCCATTCTCTTCACTTATGTCTAAGTATGGTATTTATCATAAAGATTCCACTGTGTACCATCCTCAAACCAATGGTCAAGCTAAGTTAGAAAATAGAGTGATTAAGAGAATTATTGAAAAAACTATCAATCCCTCATGGAAAGATTGGTTCAACAAACTCTTGGATGAACTTTGGGAATATCATACAACATTCAAAACCATCCTAGGAATTCCACCATATATGTTGGTTTATGGAAAATCATGCCATTTACCTATTGAAATTGAGCATAAGGCATTTTGGGAAATCAAAATAATGAATTTCAACATTTCTTTGGCCAACACAAAGAGGAAATTAGATCATAATGAACTTTAGGAACTTAGGATGGAGGCTTATGAAAATTCAAGGATACATAAATCTAGAGTTCAAGCCTACCAATCTAGTAATCTTAAAGTTAAACACTTTGAACTAGTAAAATTTGTGCTCTTGTATAGTTAGAAACTTCATTTTCACCTGGGAAAGTTACGGTCTAGATGGTCAGGTTCATTCATAGTGCATCATGTGTACCCCCATGGGCTAGTATAGATTCATGATCCCACAAGTGGTCAAATTTTCAAGGTCAATGGTCATAGGTTAAAACCATTCATTGAATCATTCAATAAACAAGAAACAAAGGTTGAGTTAACTAAGCCAACCTATGAAATAGAAAAAATTGATAGATTTAGGATCCATGTCGAGCTAACCACATTAAACAAAAGCGCTTCACGGGAGGCAACCCATGGTTTTCATGTTTCCAATATTTGTGAATCATCTTTATTTTTCAAATAGGATTAATGAATCATTTTTATATTTTAAAAAGAAAATTATATTGTTGAACTATTCTTCTATTATGAGTATGGATGGGTATGAAGGGGGAGCTCCATATTCATCCGTGTTACGCGGTATGATCCTTGAGTAATACCTTACCCACAAATTTAAAAAGAATAAAATGTATCATCAGTTCATTTTATTTTTATGTGTTTGTAGGTTCAAATAAAAATACAAAAAAAAAAAATTAAAAGGACACATCGTAGGTCATAGGGAAAACCCCTTCATAACCGGCGAAGCCACGAGGACTCTAACCTGAGACCAAAGGGAGACAGGGGAGTGCGCCTACCACTAACCTACAACTTATAGTGTTTACTTCTTCTATTTTATTTATATATATACTTATATTTTAAAATTTATATATCCAGACACACACACACACACAAATATATATAATTCTAATATTTACTTGTTCCTAGTATTGGTATTTGGTATGATTAAATAAACACGTGCGTTTTTCCCTTTCCTTTTGTTTTTGTTTATTTAAAGGGACCTAAAGGGGTTTCCATTGTGCTCCATTTGTGTTAGTGTTTAAGATTCAGGGGATGCTGATTTGATGTTTTTTAGACAAATCACAGATATATAAAAACAAACTATTATCATTGATAAGGCTTATCCAAGTGACATGGGGATCAAAGAAGTAATCAGGAGTGTCGTGAACTTCAACATCAAAAAACCAGGTTACTTTGTTCCATATTTCATATTTCATATTTCTTTTAGAACTCCTCTCATCTACCTCTACCCCATTTTAAATATTTTTTCTTTAAACACTGGGGAAAGTGTTATTCTAAGTTGGGAGGGGGGGGGGGTGAAAACAATGATTTTTTTATCAATTTTGTGTGTATAAAAAAAATGTGTGTAAGGAAAAATTCTTTTAACTTTGAACATGATAATACACATTGAAAACTCTGAAACTAAATATCAAAGAATTTAGCATGCCTTGATTGTGATTTTAATCCATGTATAATTTCAAGAGCATAAATTTTGGAAAGCGTGGATGTCTAATGTGATATTTTGTCATATATATTTTCATCCAAATAAAAAAAAATCACAACACACGTCCTTTGGATTGTGGGGTATTAGTTTGAGTTCATGAGGCCCCCAAATAAATAGCATAGGTTTGGTGATCATTTTAGTTTTAATATGAGTATTCAATAAAAAAATAAAAAAAATAAAAAAAATAAAAAAATTTGCACGTAGAGTAATGAAATGACCTAATGCGTGGCTTTCGGCACTTGGGGATCATGAATCCATAGTTTTATGGTCCAAAGTTTGTAATTTTATTGCAATTTGTGGTAATTTGCCTTTGTTTTTGACTGAGTTAACTCAAGATGATGTCTGAGTATATGGGCTTCACTTGGTGCCCTAAGGTCTTTAAGCCTGGGAGTAATCGACAAAGTCTCACTACATGGGTTGACTCTATTGAGTGTAATTTCAATTACCATGGAAAAATTAAAAAAATAAAAAAGAAAAAAAATAAAAGAAAAAAATTTAATACTCATCTTAATATTGAAATGTGATTCCACCTAGCACTTCCATCATTTCCCCTTGAATAAAGATCAACCCCTATGTCTATTGTGATACACAACAATTCATCATGCTTAATTGAAATTTGATGAAATGTGCCGATGAATTTGAAAAAAGGAATGGGCTTGGGCTTCAGATATGCTTATGAAACTATGTTGTATTAAAATATTTTTATGGGTTTCATGATTTTTTGGAATAAGGGTTCTTGGTGATCATTGTGTATTAAAATATTTTGGAAAAGGGAATTCGAATTTCACATTTTTGAGATATATTTTTCACGGGACTAGAAAAACTCAAGTTGGGGGGTGTGATTAGCCAATAAATGAGGCTAATATTAATTGTTAATATATATAATATTCATGTGATTTATTATTCATAAACACCATTTTAGTTCATTTTACACTTTGAACATCATTTCACATTATGATTGTAAGTCCTTTTTGAAATGAACTATTACATGGTACATTTTTGAAAACCATATAAAATACCCAATGGTCTTGATTTTATTTTCATATTTTATTCTCAGATCTCCCATTCTATAAGGAACAATTCATGATTTTGGAGTACTTGAAGATTCACATTGTAAGACCACCAAAATGGGCTTTCATGCCAACACATTCTGGGCAAAGTAAACAGGAGAAAAACCCAATAAAGAGACTGTAGAGGCCACGGTACAAACCCAATGATTCTAAAAATTTAAATGAATATAGATTACATCATGGAGAAAATTTTATCAAACAGTGAAAAGAGCCAATTCAGATTTTTTAATGGAGTTACAGGTGACCAAATTTTGAGATAAAATTATGGGCTAGATTATGCGGCCCATAAAAATAGACCACCATTTTACACATATCTCATAAACCACCAATCATTTTGGTTTGAAACTTTCCATAATGTTAGGGAACATCCGGTTATTCATGTTATTTTTCTATGTACCACTCTAATTATGCCATCTAGAAGGTATTTTAGGTGCCTCTATTCAGTGGATGCAAGCTGGATACCACTTCGGGTCAAGGATAAAGAAGTCCACTCTTCCTTACTTTCCACCACCCTAGGCCTACCATACTCAAGTGGGATGGTTTGTACTGTTGGAGGCTAGACACAAGGCTTTAAAAATTCCTATTTAAGGTAGTTTTGTTTAATGAGTTTGGGATATTTGGTGCTTTCTTTCATTGTAATGTTATGCTGTATTTTTGTTGTCTCAAGTTTATCTTTCACGTGGAAGTTGTTCTAATTCATCTCAGTTTCTTTATAAAAGTTATTCTTCTCCAATTATTCTGTTCTTATTCATATAATTTTGACACCATTTTCTCAAGGTGTGAATTTATTCAAACCAAACCTTGTGAAATTATCACACAATGGTGGTGTGATGATTATTTCATTGTTTTTTTTACTTCTCCATTTCCTCCCTCATGAGTATACTTCCCACTTCCATTGAAACCATAGAATCAATGGAGGGATAACCCACTTATGGGTTGATTCAAGGGATTATAAAGGTTCTATATTGGATGTTATTTATCACCCAGTTAATTTCTAATTACTTATTTTAATTGAGAATTTTGTTTGATGATCTTTAAACTCTTTCATCCATGTTGAATTTAAGGCCACAAACTTCAAGTGATAATATGAACCTTTACATTGGAGTGCTCAAAACTTTGATTCTTAAAGTTTATATATGATTAGTATCAGGGTTTTTAGGAATTAAACTAGTAAGTGATTCTGTTGTTTGATCTCCTTAAATGAACCCATCTCAAATATAAGAAATTGAAATAATTGAAAATGGAATTCATCCAATCCACCTGAGCGATAACCAAGGATCAACTTATTATATTAATTTGAATTAACTTAGATAAAGTATTTATCCTTTAAACCCATCTAAAATCAACCCAAAGTTGGCAACTTCATAGACAAAAACAATCCATAGAATGTACGTGTCTGTAGGTTACTTCTTAGGTCTCTGAGGATTCAACAACCCAAGCTAAACTACAAGCGACCGCTTAACCCTAAAATCTTGGGTGAATTTGGGAGATACCAAAATTTGGTGCCATTGCTGGGGACCCATGTAATTAATCTCAACACCCATTCTATTATCTCCCATTTCTATTTTCCCACCCCAAATTCTCTTATCTTTTCCCTTTCTCATTTTTTTTTCTTTTAGCACATGTCTGCATACACCCATGACCAATCAAACCGTCTAGTTATGGTGGATAGTCCTAGGGTTGGGGAGTAATTGCACCAATGGAACTATTTTTATTAGATCATAATATTCCTAATACTCTAGATTAAAAAATTGATCCCATTTAAGTGGAAGGTCTTCAAATAAACCAACTCATAAACCCGAGTGGGAACCAAAATGGAAATCCAAATGAGGTAGCCTCAAACTTGGGGAATGCAGTCAATCAAACCATGAATGAATACCTCACACCTACCCAGACCAATTCAACCTCTTGAATTAGTCATTATGACCTAATAAAATCCTACTATGTTTTCAAACCTCATGTCCTAAACCTCCTTCCAACCTTCTATGGGATGGAGTTAGAAATTCCATACCTTCATGTCAAGGAGTTCAACAACATTGTTGAAACCATGTGCCCACCACATCAACTTGAGATAGCTAAGATGAGGCTCTTTAATTTTTAACTTAAGGATTGATAAAATAATTGGTTAAACAATCTGAGACCTGCATCAATCCACTCTTGTCACCAATTGCAAAGATAATTCTACAAAAAATTCTTCCCTCATCTCGAAACAATTGCACTTAAAAAGAGCATCCAAAACTTTTTTGAAAAAAAGGGGAGTTATTTTATGAAACATGGGAAAGGTTCAAAGACACCCTAAACATGGTTCCAAACCATGGTTTTTCTATTCCTGAGTAAGTAATAATTTTCTATGAAGGGTAGGTCCCTAGAAACAAACAATTCCTTGACATGATGTGTAATGGAAATTTATAAAAAATCCCCAAATGATACTTACGAGTATCTTGAAAACCTTGATGAAAAGAATAAAATATGGGGAATATCACCTTACTATGAGAAGCCACCAAAATCTGGTGGAATTAACACACTTATGGAGGAGGAAATCCTTAGGGTGAAACCTTCTGTACTCACTAGGAAGGTCGAGGAGATCAATCTTAGGAAGGTCCATGAAATTCAAACTGTTGACCCTGTTTGCACAATTTGTGACAAACATGACCACAAGATTGACAAATTCCCAACCATCCCTTCCATTAAAGATGTTATTATAGGAGGAGCACTAGCAGAGGTCAATGCTCTGAAATTTTAGAATCTACAATACCAAAACACTTTCAATCCAAGGTACAATGACCATACATGATTCTGTTGGAAAGAAAACCAACAACCTAGTCAGCAATAAGGATCAAACCCCTACCCTCTACAAAATTTTCAAAACCACAACTAGTTACAACCAAAACCAGTCCAATGCCAACACCCTCCTATCCAATACCAACATCACATCCAACAACCCATGCAACTACCAATCCAACATCCAAAGTATCCTCTTGGGATAAACCAACCAACACAAGCCCCTACTCAATCTGTCCCTCTTCCAATCCTTGAACAGCTGTGTAAACAAATGGAGAAAATGAACTCAGAAGTCTCATCCCTTAAACATGAACTAAAAACCAATAAAACCGGGAAGGAAACCATGCCTACTTAGGTGGTACCATCCTCAACGTTAAGAGTAGAATCCAGTTACACACAAAACTCTCATGAAAACCTCAAAGAAGTAACTATTTTAAGAAGTGGTAAATCTATTGAGAAACCTAAACAAGCCATTCTAGAACCATTAAAAGATTCAAAAATGAATAAAAACGATGAATAACCACCCATAGATTCTGAAAAACCCAATGAGAATGTGAAAGAACTACAACCACACCAAAAAATCAAACAACATACTCCTTTCCCTCAACGCATGAGAGGAAAAACTAAACCAGAACTGAATGAGACTTTGATAGAAATAATCTCTCAGGTTAAGTTGAAAATCCCCCTTCTTGATGAAATACAAATGATTCTTTCCTAGTCAAAGTAACTTAAGGACTTATGCACTTTTAAAATGAAATTTTCACATAAAAACCAAGTCCTTTTGGCTGTTAATTTGAGTACCACCATTCAAGGGACCATTACTCCAAAGTTGAAAGATCCATGATGTCTATACATCAATGTTGAGTTAGGAGAGAAAAAAGTTGTTAAATCCCTTTATGATCTGGGAGCCAGTGTGAACCTCATTCCTTATGCTATGTATTGTTAGTTAGGGTTTTAATAACTCCAAACCACATCTGTCACTCTTCAACTTGATGATCGTAGTGTTTGAGTTCCTAAGGGGAT
Organism: Viscum album; assembly: GCA_963277665.1. Classification (NCBI taxonomy): domain Eukaryota; kingdom Viridiplantae; phylum Streptophyta; class Magnoliopsida; order Santalales; family Viscaceae; genus Viscum; species Viscum album. The sequence continues at coordinate 229,208,037 of OY728157.1, read as the reverse complement.
CTTAAAGGATGTTTTAGTGAAAGTTGAAAATTTTATTTACCTAGTTGACTTCATTGTCCTTGAAAATCACACAATATTAGGTCCTAGGGAGAAAAACCCCATCATCCTTGGTCATACCTTCTTAGTAACAATCAACTCAGTATTCGAGTGCAAAATGGGAACATAATAATAAAGTTCAGGAACATGAGTCTAGACTTGAATATATACAATGAAGAATATCAAATTGGGGATGATGAAGAGATCTATGAGGTTAATTGGATCGGTAGTGTTGATAGTGAATGTGAGGAACATCAAGGAATTACTGAAGGATGTTTAGTTAAGAAGACAATGATTTTCTTTGTTCACATGAGGGAAATTTGTCTCCTTGGATTAAATATCTTTCATATATCTCTATTTATGAATTTCTAGAATCACCAATAAATGATATCATGGGTGAAATAAATAAAATTGAGTCCATACCCCTTTATGAAACTGCTCTAGATAATTTAGTGGATGGAAATTCTATTCCCAAATAACCAATTCTGTCAAGAAAAATGAACAAAGAAAATGTGTTCAATACAAAGTACCATCCTTTCTTGGAAAGTGATAAACAATATGATCTCTAATTTAAGGTCCAACCTTCATCACTCAAGTATGAATTATTAGGGGACAATTGAGCCTTTCCTATTTTCATTTCTTCCTCTCTTGAATACAATCAAGAGAAGATGCTTCTTGATGTCCTAAGAAATCATAAGAAAGCAATTGGATGGACCCTTTCTGATATTCCTAGGATTATCGCACTCATTGGAACTCATAGGATTGTTCTTGAATCTGAATCCAAACCATGTCGTCAACCTCAGCGGAGACTCATTCCAAATCTTATGGATGTGGTACGGAAAGAACTTCTTAAGTTGTTGAAAGTGGGTATCATCTAACCCATTACTGAGAGTGAGTGGGTAATTCCAATTTAAGTTGTCCCAAAGAAATCTGTAATCACTGTGATAACTAATGAGGATGGTGACCTTCTCCCCACAAGGGTCAGTAGTTGACGGAGAGTCTATATTGACTATAGGAAGCTCAACTCTTTTACCAAGAAAGACGATTTCCACTTGCCCTTTATTTATCAAGTCCTCGAGCGAGTGGCAGGTCATTAATTATATTTCTTCCTTGATGGATTTTGAGGGTATAATAAAATAGAGGTCTCCTTAGAAGATCAAGGAAAAACAACCTTCACTTGTCCATTCAACACTTTTGACTTCAAGGACATGGCCTTTTGGTTATTTAATGCTTCTGGTACCTTCCAGTAGTGCATGATGGGAATCTTCTCGTACATGGTGGGGGATTTTTTATAGGTCTTAATATATGAATTCTCCATCTTTGGGGATAATTTTTAGGGATGCCTTCTGAATGTTGAAAGAGTTTTTTCAAGATGCGAGGATAAGAATCTCATCCTAAATTGGGAAAAATTCCGTTTCATGGTAAATGACTTGTTATAGGCCATCTGGTATCTGGTAGATGGATTGAAGTTGATAAATCTAAGGCCAACATCATTCATCACCTTCCCTCTCCTAAAACTGTTAAGGAAGTGAGTTATGACAACCCTGCTCTTTATTAAACACTTAAACATAATTTATTACATAAACTTAACTTGATACAACATAGAATATTGAGAGGTATAGTGTCTTTGGGGCTTAGGATTATTACATAACAACTTAAAACTTGAAAAAAAACATCTTTATTGAAAACTTCCTTTACATGACCACTACATTCCCTCGTACTTATCATTGCATGGGATAACCAGAGGACATGCATAAGAAAAAGGGTGAGCTATAAAGCCTAGTAAGGGATTAATCATGGAATAAAATGAGGAATCAAATACATGTTAGAAAATAATAATATCAATAGAGCACAAGAGAAGCATATACATAAAGGCATGATAAATCATGATAATCATAACATGGAAATGTGGCAACAACACTTAACATGGAATTAGCATGAGCCAAGGATCATTGCACATAGAGAATGATTAAATCCTCATTGCACATGAATCACGAGTAAAACCTCGTTGCACTTGAATTAGCATGCTTCAACACCCATTTCACATGACGTATCATGATACTATACTTTACCCAATGCATTGGAGCACTATAAAGATGCACCCTTCTTAAACATTTCATTTCATGCATAAGTGTGCCACATGGATCATATAACACGGATTCATAAAACATCATCATTTATTCTATGATAAAGTAATGTGGAATTCATACATGAAACTTTATAATCAATAAGTAAATGTTCATAAAGGTGAATACCCTTGATATAGAAATGAGCATGGTATTCACTACATAATGACATTGTCTTGGAAAATTGGTGCAATTTCAGCAGCGTAACGGCACGACGTAAGAATTAATAAAAGCGGTTGGTGGGAGATAAATGGGTGTCTAATCATATGTACATTAAATGGACAGTAAGGGGTTCATATAGATACATGTCCCAACAATTTTAATGGAATTTATATTCATGATACAAAAGAATTGTTTAAATGTAAGTGAGGAGAGATAAATTCCTTTTGGAATTCCAGCATAGTAATGGGTGTACATGGGAGGAATTTATTGAGAGAGAAAGGGGTATCTGATAATTCAAACATAAATAGGGAAATATGGGAGAGGTTTTAAATCATACCCCAACAATTTTAATTGAAAACAAAAGGGCATAATGACTTAAAGAAAATTAGTAAAAAATGAGTAAGGATAAAATCCCTTACTTGGAAGTGTGCTTCCAAAGGATTGAGAGAGGCTTCTTGGGAGATTGGGGCACCTTGGGAGGATTATAGAGAGAATAGGCCAGAGGTTGGAAGAAATCCAAAGTCTTTGAGTGAGGAGGAAGTGGGAGCTTGGGTGGGTTTATATATGAAAGGTGAGGGAATTCTTTATTATTTAGGTTTGGGACACCTCACATTAAACTAATCCAAATCACAAACCAGCCCATGGTTTTTGCCCATGGTTTTTGAAAAATTGAAGTGGAAAAAAATATTTTATAAGGCCAAAGTCCTAAATTTTTAAAATAATGGGGTTGATTATGTGGAGGTGAGTCACACTCCCAATGAAAAAAATTTAAAAAGACAAAATGTTTAATAAGTCTTGAAGGGTCTACTAAAGATTTGTAAAATATGTCAAACAAACCCAAAATTACATTATTTTAATGGTAAAACATATATTGTCCAAACATAAAGTTTATAGTATTTTATTATGTAACACCCCGAGCTTCCACAATACGCTTCTCATTCAATAATGAAATAGCTTGCATTGTACGCAACTTCGAGTTCTAAAACACCGCGACTAATCAAGGTAGCCGTTATGAATAGTAATAACCACTTTTTAAAATTATAGAAATTTTATATTTCAAAATGGACTTCATTTTTGGATTCGGAATATCGAAATTAGCCTATGTTGAATTTTTGGTATTTTTCTGAGAACTTCCAAATTTTTATGAATAGTGAAAAATACTTAAAACAACTTTTTTAATCAAAATAATTTATAGTGATAATTTATACTATTGAGTGGTTTTGAATTATAATTAGAATATATTTTTACCATTTTATCCAATGGTGGTCATTAGAATTAATTTAACAATGAAATTGGACATAAACAATTGCCAATCTTTTGATATAAATTGTTTCTTAAAAACACGCTATTTGTTGTGACAATGGGAATTAATTATAAAATTAATTAATGCAACTTATATGTTTGGAATTTTGTAAAATAGACATCATTTTTGAATTTGGAATATCAATTATATCTTAGGGTGAAATTTTGGCATTGTTCTGAAAAACTTTAATTTTTGATGAATAGTGAAACCACTAAGTGGTAGTTAAATAACTGATTTTTCGTTTAAATGAAATATTACCACTTCTGTGATTTGATTTTCAAAAATCCGACATACATGGCTGTCATTAAGAAGTAAAATGTGGTTCAATGAGACTAAAATAATTTTTGGTGAATAGTAACTTTTAAGTTCTTAATCGCGATTAGAGGTAATTAGTGTAGTTTAAGGTAAAAATAATGTTTTAATAATATGAGATGAGATTGACACATGTCCTACCCTCATTGGATGTTCCATGTCCGACCAAGATAATCCATGGGTCAACTTGGGGACCCCATGGAGCCACTTTAGTTGGAAAATGACATAAATACCTTTTATTTAATGTTAAAGTAAAAAATGACACAAACATGAAATGTTTTACTAAAACAATTTTTACATGGGGTTATACAAGTCATATATTTGACTATAAATAGTAATTGGAAAGATAAAAAGATTTCCTACATCATAGTATTTTTTTTATAATTTTTAGACATTAAATAAATTAAATTATTTATGACATCATTATGATGCAGCGATGACCTCATTATTTAACGATTTTAATAAAATGAAAAGATAATGTACAATCCAAGGCTTACACTTGTCCAAAGACTATTGCATGGGTAGATTTAAAACCCTTATCACCTTATCCACGAATTATATAAGTGTGAGACCTTTAGAATCCGAAAAGCATTGTATAATAATGTAAAATTTCCTTACTTTCCAAGAGTGCCCCTCCTCTCCTCTTATAAAAGGCCCCCACCTCTACCACCTCATTCACACTTTCAAGCCATTTGGATCGGCCAAACTCTGTCCAAATACTCTCCCAACTTCCCCCTCTTACTCTTAGAAGCCTCACTTTGGGCAGAACTCTTCCCAAGGAAGCCTTTGGATCAAATCAAAAAGAGTTACCCGATTTTAAGGTAATGTCTTCTCTTATGTTATTTTGTTTTATTTAGCTTCTCCAACCCCTTAAACTATTTTTATTCATTTATTTTGTAACAAAACAAGTATCCTCAATATACTAGGATTTTGTTATAATAAGTGTTCGAGATACACTTACACACACCTACATCTAATGGTTAAAGAACATACTATTTCTGTGGATGGCGAATTTCTGCCTCACGAAACGATGATTGTTCAACACTCATATAACACCTTCAAAGGTGGCCATTAAGATGTCACTATATTTATATATGATATATAATATGTTTATGTTTTACTTATGCTTATGTATTTCTCATTTATGGCATACTTTATGATTTCCATTATGGGTAAACGCGATAATTTCATTTTAGGAAGTGCGGACTACCACCCCCTCAAAGTGATTTGAATCGTTAATTCCATATGTGGGATGTATAAAGGATGGAGTAAATGGTATTATACACTATATTATACTGGAATTATATTATAAATTTATATCATTATTATTTCATTCCATTAAATATGAAATAGAAATGAAAGTAGCGTTCATGCGTACGTACGACTTACCGTCTCCATGAACGGTGCATTTCATTTCTTACCTCTAAATGTTACGTAATATTATAAATGAATGTATATACTGTATATATATTATATATATGATATCTACATCATGAATATAATTCTGGATATAATGGATATTTTACCACATGAACAACTTGTAATTATAAGAAGTTTATTTTTGACTCAAGTACCAAAGATCGAAAAAACGACCGTTATTAACTTAAATAATTACATAATGTTCATAACATGGTAATAAGTGATATAAAAGGAATAATGAACATGAAAAAGGTTATTAAGTAAATAGAAATTAACTCTAGTTTATTATTCAGGAGGTTAAAGAATGGTCGAGTCAGGACAAGACGCAAGGTAAGGGAACTTCTTAACCCAACTTCCATTCTTTGGGTTAATCTCCTACTTTCAAATTATGTCATGATATTATTATGTATTATTTTGTATTTTTACTTTCTTTATGTGTACCTATAGTGAATACACATAATAGATCTATTTTATTTTAAAAATGATCTTTTTAAGGACTTCGTCTCAATCTCCTTTCATTGAGGCATATTTGGTTTTATACACAACTTTCTTTTATACGGTGTATAAACCCCTTTGACTTTTACGTTAATTCAAAAGGAATCTTTTTTATACATAGCGTTTTACTAAACGACAAAAAGGGAATGTTTTTCTTTCCGTACTTATGCGGCGACAACGACTTCTCTGCCGCTGTGACCATTATTTGAGTTTCAGCTTCCTCTACAAGCCATCACGTTTTTTTCAATGAAAAATAAATACAATGTTTTAACTTTATTTTATTTTGGTATTGAAAATGGTTTTGAAAGCATTTTTATTATATCAATGTGTTGTATTGATATCTTGTGATTGAAATGTGGAAATGTTATGTTTCCTTTATCCATGTTTTATGTGATACGATTATGTTATGGTTTATGATATGTTTAAACCTATTCATATGAGGAATGCATTGGACTTAATAAGTGACGGGTGGAGCCCGCTATAGCTCCTCGATGCATCGGCAGGTCTCATGAGACAAACTAGTTTCTTGGCACGAGGCCTTGACAAAATCTTATTTGTGGTCTTGGCATGAGGCCTTGACTACGTGGTTATGATAGTCTGGCATTATGCATTCCATCATTATGAAAGTGGTTATTGATATTGCATGTGATTATTCGACCAGTAGAATATCCATGTGAAGAAGTAAATGGCATTATCTCATTTTACTTTTTCCATATTATATTGATGTTCAAGTTTAAAAGTCTTTTGTTTTAGTCATACATTGCCTTAAATGTTTATGTTTATTTATGAAAGCTTCCGCAATATTGTTATCCTTACTGAGCATCTGAGCTCACCCCTTTCAATGTTTTAATATTTTCCAGGATGTGAAGAAGTATTTTATGAATGACCTGCAGGGATAGTCAGAAGAGGATATGTGTGTGGACTATGGAGACTTTGTTATTGTAGTTTTTCACTTTATGATGTAATGTAACGTTTACGAATGTATCTAGTATTTCCAAGGCTACTAAACTAATCGGTCTTTCGAGACTTGATCTTTTGTGATCATGCCAATGTTACGAAGTAATGCACAGACTCCGGGTAGCTGGGGTCGGGGCGTTACAGTTGGTATCAGAGGCAGTTTAGTACTAACCTTGGAAGCTAGATTTAGATAAACTCTGATTAGAGCACATAGCCCAAAGATAGACTTTGAGGATTAGTATAGAAGAACTTACTAGAATTTTGGTATTGTAGAGATGTTGTGAGTTTTCCTAGAAATACATCCCTGTCTGGATACGAGCTGGTAGAGGTGGCTCTGGCACAGATTTACCTTGGGGTAAAACCCGAAAACACCGCTTTGAGCTAGACTTGAACGGGAACTGGTGCACGACGACGGGCCTTGCTGCACTCTTGGTTACGACACTCCCGGGGGATATGCTTAGGATAATTCTCGTTTTCTTTACAAACCACTATGATGGGTTATGAGTATATACTTCCTCAAAGAAAACATTTCTTTTTATGATTATGGGTTATATCCATAAATAGTTCAATTTATGTTAAGTATTTTATAGGTATGGAATTATGTATTTTGATTCATAAACTAATCTAGTTTATGCCATTGTATAGAAATGGCGCCTAGTGGAAGGAATGGAAACCGTATCAATGCACGCACTCTGTGTAGGGATTTCCCTCCTGCTCAAGATAATTATTGTGGATCTGGAGATACAACTGGTGCTGATCAACTTATTACCATACTGGGACAACTCACTCAGGTTATGAATAATAACCTTACTCGTATGGAGCATCATGATCCGCAATGTGGAGGATCAATGTTAGACCGCTTCATGAGGCAACAACCGCCAACATTTAATGGGGGTAAAAATCCATTAGTAGCTGAGAAATGGATAAACTCCTTAGAGAAAATATTCCATGCCTTGGGGAGTAGCGAAAGGGAGAAGGTTGTCATGACAGTTTACCACCTCACTGGAGATGCCGATCAGTGGTGGTCACTGATTCAAAACACAAAGAAAGATGATGACGTATCAAATATGGAATGGAGGGAGTTCAAAGAGCTTTTCCTAGAAAAATACTATCCTCGTGACCATCGAGCAGATATGGAAAGACAATTTTTGAGTTTGAGACAAAAGGAGGATGAGAATGTCGCAAAGTATGAGGCCAACTTTACAAGGTTAGCAAGGCATGCTGCAGATTATATACGTAACCCAAGAAGTAAGATTGATCGTTTCTTTGATGGGTTAAAACCATTTCTCCGTCGAGCTTTAGTATCACAATCGTTCTCAACATACGAAGATATTGTCTCATGTGCTATCAAGACAGAAAAGGAATTCTCTAAGTCTTATGACAACAAAGTAAAGCAAGAGAAGAAGAGAACGGTGGAACAAGAGACAGATAAAGGGAAAAAGGGAAAGAAGGATTTTCCATTATGTGATAATTGTGGGAAGAATCACCCTGGTACTTGCCTAAAAGGAATGGGAGTTTGTTATAAATGTGGGGAAAAAGGTCACCAGGCGCGTGATCGCAAGGGAAAGAAAGAGGCTATCAATGTTGAATGCTACAATTGTAGGGAAATGGGGCATTATGCAAATGAATGTCCTAAGCGTCAGGGAAAATTACCTCAGAAAAGGCCAAGGGATCAAGGACAATCTTATACTGTTACTACAGTTGAAGCAGAATAACTAATGTATTGGTGCTTTTGGACTCATGGATTATATTCTGGTTATTAGAATAATGTGATATATATATAAGGATTGTACTGCAGTACTTGTTGTTTCAGTAAGGTTTTAATATGATGAAGGTAATCATATTTTTAGTATGTGACAATAAGAGAAACTTTACTTTGTTTGGGGAATCTGATAAATTGATTTTGGAACTAAGAGACCTTTTAGAGAAAGTCTGGACAGAGGTATTTTGGATAACTATAAAGGTTGGAGTGGATTAAGTTGATCTTTGGATAGTATTATTTAAGGTTAAAAAATTTATGAAGATTATTTTTGGAATATTATACTACTATAGTTTTAGGAAAAGGACAACCTGCAGGGTGGGGCATAACCCGTCACGTTGGAAAAAGCTACAGGAATCGAACCCACAACCATAGTGCGATAGGCCTTTATTTCCTACCACTAGCCTACAGGAAGTCCCTGGTTATTACAAAATAATTTTACTAATCTAAATGGTATGTGTTAACATTTGGAACCTTATACAATTAGGATAAGTATAATATTTTTGAGTTCTATTATCTTTTTGAGTGAAAGATGAGTTGAAGGTTGAAACTCTAATTGTCAAGCATAAATATATATATACATATCTCTTATTCAATGAATAAATTAATTCTAAAACTTTAGTAAAGGGATATTAAAACAAAAAAATGTGTTATCCTAATACCTTATGTCTTGTTGAACTGATGATATTTTAAATCAACATAGATTGAAGGCTTTGAGGCTCTCAATTTGACAGTTGATTGTGATTGATGACCTCAATCACTCCCTACAAATATTTACGTTTTTCCTCCAATTATATGTCTCTAATTGCCACCAATGTTCTCCTTATCGAGATCATAATTTGGTAGTGAATTTCTTATTTCCCTTTCCCTCTTATTAAGGCTAAATTTTATTAATCTTATTTCCGATGTGGGTTTTCCACAAAGTTATTTTCTATTTTCAACCTTTTATTTTCCAAGAAAAATTTCAAACTGCGAGGACGCAATTTATTGAAGGAGGGGAGAATGTAACACCCCGAGCTTCCATAATACGCTTCTCATTCAATAATGCAATAGCTTGCATTGTACGCAACTTCGAGTTCTAAAACACCGCGACTAATCAAGGTAGCCATTATGAATAATAATAACCACTTTTTAAAATTATGGAAATTTTATATTTCAAAATGGACTTCATTTTTGGATTCAGAATATCTAAATTAGCCTATGTTGAATTTTTGGTATTTTTCTGAGAACTTCCAAATTTTTATGAATAGTGAAAAATACTTAAAACAACTTTTTTAATAAAAATAATTTATAGTGATAAGTTGTACTATTGAGTGGTTTTAAAGTATAATTAGAATATATTTTTACCATTTTATCCAATGGTGGTCATTAGATTTAATTTAACATTGAAATTGGACATAAACAATTGCCAATCTTTTGATATAAATTGTTTCTTAAAAACACGCTATTTGTTGTGACAGCGGGAATTAATTATAAAATTAATTAATGCAACTTATATTTTTGGAATTTTGTAAAATAGACATCATTTTTGAATTTGGAATATCAATTATAGCTTAGGGTGAAATTTTGGCATTGTTCTGAAAAACTTCAATTTTTGATGAATAGTGAAACCACTAAGTGGTAGTTAAATAACTGATTTTTCATTTAAATGAAATATTACCACTTCTGTGATTTGATTTTCAAAAATCCGACATACATGGTTGTAATTAATAAGTAAAATGTGGTTCAATGAGATTAAAATAATTTTTGGTGAATAGTAACTTTTAAGTTATTAATCGCGATTAGAGGTAATTAGTGTAGTTTAAGGTAAAAATAATATTTTAATAATATGAGATGAGATTGAAACATGTACTACCCTCATTGGATGTTCCATGGCCGACCAAGATAATCCATGGGTCAACTTGGGGACCCCATGGAGCCACTTTAGTTGGAAAATGACATAAATACCTTTTATTTAATGTTAAAGTAAAAAATGACACAAACATGAAATGTTTTACTAAAACAATTTTTACATGGGGTTATACAAGTCATATATTTGACTATAAATAGTCATTTGAAAGATAAAAAGATTTCCTACATCATAGTATTTTTTTTATAATTTTTAGACATTAAATAAATTAAATTATTTATGACATCATTATGATGCAGCGATGACCTCATTATTTAACGATTTTAATAAAATGAAAAGATAATGTACAATCCAAGGCTTAAACTTGTCCAAAGACTATTGGATGGGTATATTTATAACCCTTATCACCTTAGCCACGAATTATATAAGTGTGGGACCTTTAGAATCCGAAAATAATTGTATAATAATGTAAAATTTCCTTACTTTCCAAGAGTGACCCTCCTCTCCTCTTATAAAAGGCCCCCACATCTACCACCTCATTCACACTTTCAAGCCATTTGGCTCGGCCAACCTCTGCCCAAATACTCTCCCAACTTCCCCTATTACTCCTAGAAGCCTCACTTTGGGCAGAACTCTTCCCAAGGAAGCCTTTGGATCAAATCAAAAAGAGTTACCCGATTTTAAGGTAATGTCTTCTCTTATGTTATTTTGTTTTATTTAGCTTCTCCAACCCCTTAAACTATTTTTATTCATTTCTTTTGTAACAACACCAGTATCCTAAATATACTAGGATGTTGTTATAAGAAGTATTCGAGCTAAACTTACACACACCTACATATAATGGTTAAAGAACATACTGTTTCTGTGGATGGCGAATTTCTGCCTCACGAAACGATGATTGTTCAACACTCATATAACACCTTCAAAGGTGGCCATGAAGATGTAACTATATTTATATATGATATATAATATGTTTATGTTTTACTTATGCTTCTGTATTTCTCATTTATGGCATAATTTATGATTTCCATTATGGGTAAACGCGATAATTTCATTTTAGGAAGTGCGGACTACCGCCCCCTCAAAGTGATTTGAATCGTTAATGCCATATGTGGGATGTATAAAGGATGGAGTAAATGGTATTATACACTATATTATACTGGAATTATATTATACATTTATATCATTATTATTTCATTCCATTAAATATGAAATAGAAATGAAAGTAGCGTTCATGCGTACGTACGGCTTACCGTCTCCATGAACGGTGCATTTCATTTCTTACCTCTAAATGTTACGTAATATTATAAATGAATGTATATACTGTATATATATGATATATATGATATCTAAATAATGAATATAATTCTGGATATAATGGATATTTTACCACATGAACAACTTGTAATTATAAGAAGTTTATTTTTGACTCAAGTACCAATGATCGAAAAAACGACCGTTATTAACTTAAATAATTACATAATGTTCATAACATGGTAATAAGTGATATAAAAGGAATAATGAACATGAAAAAGGTTCTTAAGTAAATAGAAATTAACTCTAGTTTATTATTCAGGAGGTTAAAGAACGGCCGAGTCAGGACAAGACGCAAGGTAAGGGAACTTCTTAACCCAACTTCCATTCTTTGGGTTAATCTCCTACTTTCAAAATATTTCATGATATTATTATGTATTATTTTGTATTTTTACTTTCTTTATGTGTACCTATAGTGAATACATATAATAGATCTATTTTATTTTAAAAATGATCTTTTTAAGGACTTCGTCTCAATCTCCTTTCATTGAGGCATATTTGGTTTTATACACAACTTTCTTTTATACGGTGTATAAACCCCTTTGACTTTTACGTTTATTCAAAAGGAATCTTTTTTATACATAGAGTTTTACTAAACGACAAAAAGGGAATGTTTTTCTTTCCGTACTTATGCGGCAACAACGACTTCTCCGCCGCCGTGACCATTATTTGAGTTTCGGCTTCCTCTACAAGCCATCACGTTTTTTTCAATGAAAAATAAATACAATGTTTTAACTTTCTTTTATTTTGGTATTGAAAATGGTTTTGAAAGAATTTTTATTATATCAATGTGTTTTATTGATATCTTGTGATTGAAATGTGGAAATGTTATGTTTCCTTTATCCATGTTTTATGTGATACGATTATGTTATGGTTTATGATATGTTTAAGCCTATTCATATGAGGAATGCATTGGACTTAATAAGTGACGGGTGGAGCCCGCTATAGCTCCTCGATGCATCGGCAGGTCTCATGAGACAAACTAGTGTCTTGACATGAGGACTTGACAAAATATTATTTGTGGTCTTGGCACGAGGCCTTGACTACGTGGTTATGATAGTCTGACATTATGCATTCCATCATTATGAAAGTGGTTATTGATATTGCATGTGATTATTCGACCAGTAGAATATCCATGTGAAGAAGTAAATGGCATTATCTCATTTTACTTTTTCCATATTATGTTGATGTTCAAGTTTAAAAGGCTTTTGTTTTAGTCATACATTGCCTTAAATGTTTATGTTTATTTATGAAAGCTTCCGCAATATTGTTATCCTTACTGAGCATCTGAGCTCACCCCTTTCAATGTTTTAATATTTTCCAGGATGTGAAGAAGTATTTTATGAATGACCTGCAGGGATAGTCAGAAGAGGATATGAGTGTGGACTATGGAGACTTTGTTATTGTAGTTTTTCACTTTACGATGTAATGTAACGTTTACGAATGTATCTAGTGTTTCCAAGGCTACTAAACTAATCGGTCTTTCGAGACTTGATCTTTTGTGATCATGCCAATGTTACAAAGTAATGCACCGACTCTGGGTAGCTGGGGTCGGGGCGTTACATATTACATCACTATTGGGTCATTATGATGTCATAAAACACATTATATATTTAAATGGTATTTAATTTTTACCCAAAAATTTGACTGTCTTAGAAAATTATGAAAAATTCACCTTTGGATAGTTTCAAAGTTCTGATTCCAGAAATAATATTTATTTTATCTAAATAATTTTATAAATATGTTAATTTTAAATTTTAAAATAAAAACCAGCATTTATTGAAAATTCATGGGTTTTGACAAAAATGGCTTTCAAACCTTAATAAAAATTATAATTGCATTAATAAAATTATATGATCATTTATATTTAATAAAAATTAATTTAATAATAATAATATTTTATTAAAATATTATTTAATTCAAAAATCCATTAATTCATCAAAATAGATTTCTTAGTTGAACATTAACTAAAAATACTATTTGTGCTTTAAAAATTATTTACAAGGTAACAATAATAAAATGAAAGTATATTCATTATTATATAAAAAATAATGCACATAATCATAGTACTAAGTTCTTGTTACATAACCCCTTATGACACCTTCATAAGACCAAAGAGTAAGGTGTGTGATGGTGACAGACTCTTGGGGTGGCTCTGATAACATTTCTCGGGTGGTAATCTCTATCAACTTCCAATTCTCTCATAGGCGGTCCCACTCAAGCTTAACATATTCAAACTCATCTTGGGCTTGGTCAAGAGCGAAACCCAAAGACACAACCTCCTTTCTGAGCTCTGACAAATGTCCTTCTTATGGGGCACATCTACTGGATGAGGCCATCGCTTCCTTTGTCTGAGTAAATTGAATTTGTTAAAGCCCTATATTTATACTAATCATGTGATCACTGTTAAACGATTATATTAGCAATGATCAAAAATCTTAACAGTATTTTAAAATCTAAAAACATAAAACCAAAAAGGTTGAAATTTTATATAAACATTTTACATAAAGAGATATTTAATTAGATCAAGAGGGATTTCCATTAATGAAAGTTTGGGTCATTACAATCTTCCCCCCTTAAGAAATTTCACCCTCAAAATTTCTTTTCCCACACTAAAATAGATGTGGGTAACTCTGATTCATCATTTTCTCCAATTCCCACATCACTTCTTCAAACTTGTGGTTTCTCCACAACACCTTGATGAGGGGCATTGTCTTATTTCATAGAAATTTTTCTCTATGATCTAATATCTTCACTAGTTGCTCCTCATAAGAATGATCATCCTCTAACTATACCACCTCTGAAGAGAGTACATATGAAGGGTCCGACATGTACTTTCTTAAGAGCGATACATGAAATACATCATGTACTTTGGCCATGGTAGGTGGAAGTGCTAGTTGATAGGCCACAACCCTGACACGATCAAGAATACCGAAGGGGATGATGTACCTTGGACTTAACTTACCTTTATTTCCAAACCTCATGACCTTCTTCCATGGAGATATTCATAGAAATACCATATCTCCAAATTTAAACTCAAAGTCTCATTGACGGTTATCTGTATAACTCTTCTATCGACTCTGGGCTGACTTGATATGCTGCCGAATGGTTTTCACATTCTCCACCATTTCTTTGACCATTTCTGGTCCAAGCAGCTTATTCTCACTGACCTCATCCCAACACGCCGGTGTTTTTCACCTTTTCCCATAAAGGGTTTCATATGGTTCCATTTGGATGCTTGAGTGGAAACAGTTATTATAAGAGAACTCAACCAGAGGAAGATGTTGATCCCATCCTCCTTTAAAGTCCATTGAGAATGCTCTCAACATGTCCTCAAGTGTTTGGATAGTCTACTCAGATTGACCATCAGTTTGAGGATGATAGGCCGTACTGAAGTTTAGTTCAGTATTCAGAGCATGTTGAAGACTCTTCCAAAACTTAGAGGTGAATCTTAGATCTCGATCAGACACAATATATAGTGGTACTCCATGAAGCCTTACCACTTCCCTGATATATATCCGTTCCAGTTGATCCAATGAGACATCCTCCCGAATAGAAATGAAGTGTGAAGCCTTTGTAAGACAACCCACAATAACCCAGATTGCATTGTTGCCTTTGGATTTCTTTGGAAGTCTGGTGAAAAATTCCATGGTGATGTTCTCCCATTTCCACTCTGGTATGGGTAATGGTTGCATCATCCCCTTAGACTTCTACCTCTCTACCTTCACTTGCTGACACACTAGGAACTTTTATGTATGTTCAGCGATCTCCTTCTTCATATTATCCCACCAAAAATGATCTCGGAGATCTCGATACATCTTTTTGTTTCCTGGGTGAAAAGAGAAATTTGATCTATGTGAATCATCCAAAAGTTCCTTCTTCAACTCCTAACTTGATGGAATACATAGTCTTTTCCCAAATCTCACAATTCCTTATTCATTAACATTAAACTCCAAGGATTTCCCTTTTCCGATAGCTTCCACTTTTCCCTGAATTCCCACATCATTCTTTTGAGAATCCTTTAACCTTTCAAAAAGTAACGGTTGAACAATCATTTGTGAAAGGATTAATGATGTTCAATTCTTTATGATTTCTATGTCCATATTCATCAAATCTAAGAAGATTGGATCCTTTTCAATTCTCATCAATGATAGAATCGCTGGGTCCTTTCTAATTAGGGCATCCGCCACCTTGTTCACTTTCCTAGGGTGTTAATGGATTGATCAGTCACAATATTTGATCATCTCCAACCATCTTCGTTGGACCATGTTCAAATATTTCCGTGTGAATATATACTTGAGGCTTTTGTGGTTCGTATATATTTCACACTTCTCCCCAAAGAGATAATGCCACCAAATTTTCAAAGTAAAGATAACTGCAGCCAAATCAAGGTCATGTATTAGATAGTTCTATTCATGAAATTTTAATTAACTTGAAGCATAGGCAATGAATTTATCATTTTGCATCAACACACATCCCAGGTCCTTCTTTGAAGCATCACTGAATACCACAAAAAGTTCTCCACTTGTGGGTAAAGTGAGCACGAGTGCAATGATAAGCCTCCTTTTCAACTCCTTGAATCTTTCTTCGCATTCATTACTCCAAGAAAACTTTACTTCCTTCTGAGTTGGCTTGGTATGAGGGTTGGACAATCATGAGAAATTTCTCACAAATCATTGATAATATCCAGCTAACCCCAAGAAGCTACGAATATCTATTACCGATGTTGGGCTCGAACATCCCTCAATTGAATCTGTTTTGGAGGGATCCACAGATATCCCATTGCTTGTGATGATATGGCCCAAGAATGATACCTCCTTCAACCAGAACTCACACTTGCTGTACTTCTCATAGAGCTTCTCCTTCTGCAAGGTCTCTAGTAAAGTTATTAGATCCTCCTAATGATCCTCCTTGGTTTTGGAGTATATCATAATATCATCTATAAAAACTACCACAAATTTGTCGAGGTAATCTCTAAAGACTCTATTCATCAAGTCCATGAAGATTTCTAGAGCATTAGTGAGTCCAAAAGGCATTACTATGAATTCATAGTGCTCGTATCTTGTACGAAAAGCAGTCTTGGGGATATATTTCTTCTTCACCCTTACTTGATAATATCCCGACTGCAAACACACCTTGGAGAAGTATTGTGCTCCCAGTATCTGATCGAATAAGTCATCAATTCGTGGGAGAGGATACTTGTTCTTTATCGTGATTTTTTTGAGCTCACGATAATCGATGAAAAGGTGCATTGACCCATCATTCTTCTTGACGAAGAGGACTGGTGCACCCCATGGTGAAGCACTTGGGTGTATAAACCCTTTATCTAGATTCTCCTGTAGTTGTTTCTTCAGCACCTCAAGCTCTACAACAACCATTCTATATGAAGTCTTGGATATTGGAAATGCCCCAGGTATAAGATCAATTGAGAACTCAACATTTCTTCTAGGAGGAGGACTCAGAAATTCCTCAGGAAACACTTCAGTGAATTCCCTTACAATAGGCATGTCTTCTAGGATGGTTGCCTCCTTAGACTCAATTATCCGAGCCAGATACACATGCTCATAGGGTAGTAATATCCATTCTTGAGATGATGGAGCTAAAGAAGATTCATCTTCCTCCTTGAACTTGTAAAGAATCGGGGGTCGATTCTACACATGGAGATTGATTTCCCTCTCACGTCAATTTAGGTTGGCTATATATAAGGAAATCCAATACATGCCAAGAATTTCATCAAATTCAACCAGAGGAAGTATGATGAGGTTAACCGGGAAGTTCAATCCACATATTATGACAGGGGAGGAGTTATATTCATGGGATGCAATGATTTCCCCATTTTCTATACTCACTGACATCTTCACTTCCATGATTTGTGGTGGTGCTAGGATTGTTCTACTAAACTTTTGAGATATAAAAGAATGCGTAAAACCTAAATCAAAAAGTACGTTCACTATTATTGAATGAATAACTAGTGTAACTATCACCAATTCATTGTCGGGGTTCAATTCAGCAGTAGTGATGGAAAAAGCTCACCCTTGCTGCCTTGGAGGTTGTTGGTTGCCTCTGAAAACCCTTAGCTTAGGGCACTGATTTTCAAGATGCCCTGGTTCTATGAAGTTATAGCAATGAACCACACGTTGAGGTTCGAACGGAGCGTTCCTCTTCTATATTGCAGCTGTTGGTCTTTCTTTCCTAAAGTTAACAGCTAGGTTCCCTTCTCTTCCACACCTAAAGCATTTCCTCGTCCCCTCAGGCAATTTCCAGGGTGGTTCTTTCTGCACCTTTGGCAAATGGGGTGATAGATCTTCTTAGCACCATTGGATTTATCCATCGGAATGCCAACATTGAAGTCCACCTTACGCTTCTTATCCCTATGATACCCTTGAGATTCTCTGATCTCCATTTCAACCTTGAGGGAACATTGGACAATTTTCTCACAGCTGTCGAAGTCACGGATCGCCAGCGCTTTCCACAGGATAGGTTTCAGTTCACCAAAGAAGCAGTAAACCTCGAATTCGGGGGTAAAGAAAAAGTCAGAAGCATATTGTGCAAGCCTTGTGAAGTTTTCCTCATATGCTCCAAAATATTCATCGCCTTTTTTCTTGAGGGCAAGGAATTCCCTTTCCATATTATATCGGAGGGTGTTCGGAAACTATTTATCAAAAAAAATATTCTAGAAATCCTTCCATTCCAACACCTCTATCTCCTCCTCTGGCTTCGTATTTTTGATCAACATCCACCATTGATCAGCTTCACCCTCCATACGATAAGCAGCCAAGAAAACCTTCTCTTATTCAGACCATTGAAGGATGGAGAAGATCTTTTCAATGGAGTTGATCCATTTTTCAATGATTGAGGGATCAGATGATTCATTAAAAGTAGGAGGCCTTTGTATCATGAAGCTCTTGATAGCGACTTATTATTTCTTATGGGGGTTTAACGTTCCTCTTGACCCATGTTTCTATTAAAATCTTGAGTTAGCTGAGAGAGAATCCTGAAAAAGTTCACGATTTCTACTCCCATTGGATTGGACATCTCATTAGTACAGTCATCACATTGATCTTCACATCGGTTGTTAGCCTAAGTCCTCCTATTACTGGCCATTGGCTTGAATAAAAGGAAAGATAGGGTTAACACATAAAGGGTAATCCAAGGACAAAACAAATTACTTATAAAAAACTTTTATTTCCTTAACATATGAATCTATTGGCTTCAGTCTATGTTATCCATGATCTACTTTCTAACATATATTCTTAGGGAATTTTTTTATCCCTTAATAATGGTTCATAATAAGCTTGTGAATTTACCAAAGAATATCCCCCAGGAGTGTCGTAACCAAGAGTTCAGCAAGACCCATTGTCATGCACGATTTTCCGTTCGAGTCTAGCTCAAAGCGATGTTTTCTGGTTTTACCCCTAGGATACATCTGTGCCAGAGTCGCCTCTACTTTCTCGTATCCAGACATGGATGTATTTGCTTGATAAACCCCTTACTCAATACTCACCAAAATTTAGGGATGTTTTTATTATAATTAGTCTTATCACTAAGTATTTACTAGGGTTTTCTAATCCTAATCCCAAAAATAACTAAACCTACCCTCTGATACCAACTATGATAACCCTTCTCTTTATTAAACACTTAAACATAATTTATTACATAAACTTCACTTGATAAAACATAGAATATCAAGAGGTATAGTGTCTTTGGGGATTAGGATCATTAAATAACAACTTAAAACATGGAAAAAAACATCTTTATTGAAAACTTCCTTTATATGACCACTACATTCCCTCATACTTAGCATTGCATGGGATAACCTGAGGACATGCATAAGAAAAAGGGTGAGATATAAAGCCTAGTAAGGGATTAATCATGGAATAACATGAGTAATAAAATACATGTTATACAATAGGTATATCAATAGATCACAATAGAATCATATACATAAAGGCATGATAAAGTATGATAATCA
This sequence comes from Viscum album, assembly GCA_963277665.1. Classification (NCBI taxonomy): domain Eukaryota; kingdom Viridiplantae; phylum Streptophyta; class Magnoliopsida; order Santalales; family Viscaceae; genus Viscum; species Viscum album. The sequence continues at coordinate 229,188,333 of OY728157.1, read as the reverse complement.
TAACATGGAAATGTGGCAACAACACTTAATATGGAATTAGCATGAGCCAAGGCCCATTGCACATGGAGCATGAGTAAATCCTCACTGCACATGAAGCACGAGTAAAACCTAGTTGTGCTTGAATTATCATGAGTCAACACCCATTGCACATGGCATATCATGATACTATACTTTACCCAATGCATTGGAGCACTATAAGGGTGCACCCTTCTTAAACATTTCATTTCATGCATAAGTGTTCCACATGGATCATATGTCATGGATTCATAAAACATCATCATTTATTCCATGATAAAATAATGTCGAATTCATACATGAAACTTTATAATCAATAAGTAAATGTGTATAAAGTTGAATATCCTTGATAGATAAATGGGCATGGTATTCACTACACAATGACATTGGCTTGGAAAATCAGTGCAATTTCGGCAGCGTAATGGCGTGATGTAAGAATTCATAAAAATAGTTGATGAGAGAGAAATGGGTATCTCATCATATTTAAATGAAATGGACAGTAAGGGGGTCATATAGATACACATCCCAACAATTGTAATGGAATTTATATTCATGATACAAAATAATTTCTTGAATGTAAGTGTGGAGAGATAAATTCTTTTCGAAATTTAGGCATAGTAACAGGTGCATAGGGGAGGAATTTATTGAGAGATAAAGGGTCTATAATAATTCAAACATAAAGAGGGCAGTATGGGGGAGGTGATAAATCATACCCCAGAATTTTTAATTGATAACAAAAGGGAATAACGACTTAAAGAAAATTAGACAAAAATGAGAAAGGAAGAAATCCCTTACTTGGAAGTGTGCTTCCAAAGGCTTGAGAGATGCTTGAGAGAGGCTTCTTGGGAGTTTAGGTAAACTTGGGAGGATTATATAGAGAATAGGTCAGAGGTTGGAAAAACTAAAAAGGCTTTAAGTGAGGAGGAAGTGAGAGCTTGGGTGGGTTTATATAGGAAAGGTGAGGGAATTCTTTATTATTTAGGTTTGGGACACCTCACATTAAACTAATCCAAACCAAAAACCAGCCCATGGTTTTTGCCCATTGTTTTTAGAAAAGGGAAGTGAATTTTTTTTTTTTATAAGGCCAAAGTCCGAAATTCTTAAAATAATGGGGTTGCGTATGTGGAGGTGAGTCACACTCCCAAGGAAAACAATTTAAAAAGATAAAATGTTTAATAAGTCTTGAAGGGTCCACTAAAACACTATAAAATAAGTCTAAAAAACCCAAAATAACATTATTTTAATGGTAAAACATATATTTCCCGAAAATAAAGTTTATAGTATTTTATTACATCACTATTAGGTCATTATGATGTCATAAAACACATTATATATTTAAACGATATTTAATTTTTACCCAAAAATTTGACTGTCTCAGAAAATTATGAAAAATTCACCATTGGATAATTTCGACATCATGATTCCAAAAATAATGTTCAATTTATCTAAATAATTTTCTAAATATGTTAATTTTCACTTTTAAAATAAAAACCGACATTTATAAAAAATTCATAGGTTTTGACAAAAATGGATTTCAAACCTTAATAAAAATTACAATTGCATTGATAAAATTATACGATCATTTATATTTAATAAAAAATAATTTAATAATAATAATAATATTTTATTAAAATTTTATTTAATTCAAAAATCCATTAATTCATCAAAATAGAGTTCTTAGTTGAACATTAACTAAAAATACTATTTGTTCTTTAAAAACTATTTACAAGGTAACAATAATAAAATGAAAGTATATTCATTATTGTATAAAAAATAATGCACATAATAATAGTGCTAAGGTCTTGTTAAATAACCCCTTATGACACCCGCATAAGACCAAAGAGTAAGGTGTGTGATGGTGACAGACTCTTGGGGTGGCTCGGATAACATTGCTCGGGTCGTAATCTCTATCAACTTCCACTTCTCTCGTAGGCAGTCCTGCTCAAGCTTAACATATTCAAGATCGGCTTGGGCTTGGTCAAGAGCGAAGCCCAAATACGCAACCTCATTTATGAGCTCTGAGAAATGGGCTTCGTATGGGTCACGCCTACTGGATGAGGCCATCACTTCCTTTATATGAGTAAATTGGATTTGTTAAAGCCCTATATTTGTACTAATCATGTGATCACTGTTCAACGACTATATTAGAAACGGTCACAATTCTTAACAGTATTTTAAAATCCAAAAACATAAAACCAAAATGGCTAACATTTTATATAAAAATTTTACATAAAGAGATATTTAGTTAGATCAAGAGGGATTTCCATTAATGAAAGTTTGGGTCATTACATGAGGTCCTTATTAGAACATACTGGTTTCTATATAACGTTCATTAGGAATTTCAACTCTATTTCTCGACCACTTTATACTTTATTGGTGAAAGATGCTCTATTTTTATGGACAGAATGATGTGAGGAATCATCCTATACAATCAAGTCATCTCTTATCTATCCACCTATCATGAAATATCCAAATTAGAAACTTCCTTTTAAGCTCATGTGTGAGGTGAGTGACTTTGCAGTAGGAAGAGTCTTAGGACAACAGTGTGAGAAAACTCCATGTGTCATTTCTTATATAAGAAAATCTTTAAATGATGCACAAATCAACTAAACTAACACTGAGAAATAGTTGCTTTCTGTTGTATTTTCCTTAGAGAAATTCAGGTCTTATCTCTTAGTATCACTCATCATTGTCTTCACCGACCATTCATCCATGAAATTCCTTTTACAAAAACAAGATGCCAAGGCTAGATTGATTAGGTGAGTCCTTCTTCTTCAATAGTTTTATCTAAACATTAAGGATAAAAAGGGTGTTGAAAATATTATAGGTGATCAACTTTCTAGGATGGAATTAAAAGACAACTCACATCACCTTTTTGTGTCTGATTCATTTCCCAATGAGCATCTCTATTCGGTGAGTGATTTCCCATGGTATGTTGACATAGAAAACCATTTTGTGACAGGTGACATTATAAAATTCTTAGGGACCCAATATAAGAGGAAATTCCTTTTTGATGTCAAACACTATGTGTTTGATGATTCTTACCTCTTCATGTTATGTACCGATCAAATCATTAGGAGATGTGTTCCCGAGTCTGAGAAAGAGTCCATTCAAATTTTTTTTCACAGAGAGGCATGTGGAGGCCATTTACCTCCACATCCATTTTTTCCATTTTTAAAAAACTGCTTCAAGGGTTAGCAAGATGCTTAAATTTTAGAAGGAAAGATCACAAAGATGATGGAGAGACCACAAAATTCAAATTTCAAAAAATATTATCACCTATCTCGGTCCATGTGATAACTTGAGTAAAGAACCTCCTTCGAGTCCCACACCTATCGTATCAAACGCACTGTCCATTTGCCTCCCCATCATCTCAACGCCGGTGACACCCATCATAATCCCCATCACTGTAATTGTAATCTTCATCTCCATCATACGAATATCACCAACATTACAACACAATATCATCGTCTCGACACTACTGAACACCACCACAAACCACAATAAGCATCACCAAAAACCAGCCAACGTAGTCATCAACACCGACACCCCTTCGATGAACCCATTTCTACAAATTCCCATTCTCTTCACTCATGTCTAAGTATGGGATTTCTCATAAAGTTTCCACTATGTACCATACTCAAACCAATGGTCAAGATGAGTTAGAAAATAGGGAGATTAAGCAAATTCTTGAAAAAGTTTTCAATCTCTCTTGGAAAGATTGGTCCGAGAAACTCTTGGATTCCCTTTGGGCATATCATATAACATTCAAAACCATCCTAGGAATTTCACCATATAGGTTGGTTTATGGAAAATCATGCCATTTACCTATTGAAATTTAGCATAAGGCATTTTGGGCAATAAAAAAAATGAATTTTAACATTTCTTTGGCCGAAGTAAAGAGGAAATTAGATCTTAATGAACTTGAGGAACTTATGATGGAGGCTTATGAAAATTCAAGGATAAATAAAGCTATAGTTCAAGCCTAAAAATCTAGAAATCTCAAATTTAAACACTTTAAACTAAGAAAATTTGTGCTATTGTATAGTTAAAAAATTCATTTACACCTGGGAAAGTTAAGGTCTAGATGGTTAGGTCCATTCATAGTGCATCATGTGTACCCCCATAGGGTAGTAGAGATTCAGGATCCCACAAGTGGTCTCATTTTCAAGGTCAATGGTCATAGGTTAAAACCATTCATTGAATCATTCAATAAATAGGAAACATAGGTTGATTTAACTAATCCAATTTATGAAGTAGGAAAAAATTGATAGATTTAGGATCCATGTCAGGCTAACGACATTGAACAAAAGTGTTGCATGATAGGAAACCTATGGTTTTCATGTTTCCAATATTTTTGAATCATCTTTATTTTTCAAATAGGATTAATGAATCATTTTGATATTTAAAAAAAATTCAACTGTTGACCTGTTATTCTATTATGAGTATGAATGGGTATAAAAGGGGAGATCCATATTCATCCGTGTCACATGGTGTGATCCTTGAGTAATACCTTACCTAAAAATTTAAAAATAAGATAATGTATCATCAGTTCATTTTATTTTTATGTGTTTGTAGGTTCAAATAAAAATACAATAATAATAATAATTAAAAAAAATTAAAAGGACACGTCGTAGATCGTGGGGAAAACCCCGTCACAACCGGCGAAGCCGTGGGGACTCTAACCCGGGACCAAAGGGAGACAGGGGAGTGCGCCTACCACTAACCTACAACTTATAATGTTTCCTTATTCTATTTTATTTATATATATAATTATATTTTAAAATTTACATATCAATATATATATATATATATATATATAATTTTAATATTTACTTGTTCCAAGTATCGGTCTTTGGTATGATTAAATAAACAGGTGCGTTTTTTCCTTTCCTTTTGTTTTTGTTTATTTAAAGGGAACTCATGGGGTTTCCATTGTGCTCCAATTGTGTTGGTGTTTGAGATTCAGGGGATGCTGAGTTGTTGTTTTTTAGAAAAATCACAGATATATAAACACAAACTATCATCATTGATAAGGCTTCTCCGAGTAAAATAGAGATCAAAGGAGTAATCAAGAGTGTCATGAAATTCAACTTCAAAAAACCAGGATACTTTGTTCCATATTTCATATTTAAAATTCCTTTTAGAACTCCTCTCATATACCTCTACCCCCTACTAAATTTTATTTTCTTTAAACGCTGGGGACACTATTATTCTATGTGGGGGGGGGGTGAAAAGAATGATTTTTTTATTAATTTTATGTGTATAAAAAAAATGTGTGGAAGGAAAAATTCCTTTAAATTTGAACATGATAATAAAAATTAAAAACTTTGAAACTGAATATCAAATAATTTAGCATGCCCTGATTTTAATTTTAATCCATGTATAATTTTATAAGCATAGAGTTTGGAAAGTGCGGATGTCTAATGCGATATTTCATCGTTTATATTTTCATAAAAATAAAAAAATCACAATGCACGTCCTTTGGATAGTGGGGTATTAGTTTGAGTTCATTGGGTTCACCAAATAAACAGCATAGGTTTAGTGATCATTTTTGTTTTAATATGAGTATTCAATAAAAAATAAATAAATAAATTTGCACATAGATCAATGAAATGACCTAATTCTTGGATTTCGGCACTTGGGGATCATGACTCCATAGTTTTCTGGCCCAGATTTAGTAATTTTATCTCTATTTGTGGTAATTTGACTTTTTTTTGACTGAGTTAACTTGAGATGATGCCTGAGTATGTGGGATTCAAATGGTTCCCTAAGGTCTTTGGGCCAAAGAGCAATCAACAAAGTCTCTCTACATGGGTTGACTCTATTGAGTCCAATTTCAATTACCATGGAAAAATTGAAAAAAAAAGAAAGATAAAAAACTAATTTTTTTTGAATACTCATATTAATATTGAAATGTGATTCCACCTAGCGCTTATATCATTTCCCCTTGAACAAAGATGAACCCATATGTCTATTGTGATACAGAACATTTCATCATGCTTAATTGAAATTTGATGAAATATAGAAATGAATTTGAACAAAAGAATGAGCTTGGGATATGGATATACTTATGAAAATATCTTGTATTAAAATATTTTTATGGTTTTCATGATTTTTTTTGGTATAAGGGTTCTTTTTTATCATTGTGTATTAAAATGTTTTGGAAAAGGGAATTCGAATTTCACATTTTTGAGATATATTTTTCTCGGGACTAGAAAAACTCAAGTTGGGGGGGGTGTGATTAGGCACTGAATGAGGATAATATTAATTGTTAATATATATAATATTATTGTTCTTTATTATTAATAAACACCATTTTAGTGTATTTTACACTTTGAACATCATTTCACATTATGATTGTAAGTCCTTTTTAAAATGCACTATTACATGGTACATTTTTGAACACCATATAAAATACCCAATGGTCTTAATTTTATTTTAATATTTTATTTTTAGGTCTCCCATTCTATAAGGAACATTTCATGCTTTTTAAGTACTTGAATATTCACATTGTAAGACCACCAAAATGGGCTTTAATGCCAACACATTCTAGGAAAAGTAAACAGGACATCATCCCAATAAAGAGACTGTAGTGGCCACAGTACAAGTCCAATGATTCTAAAAAATTAACTAAATATAGATTAAATCATTGATAAAATTTCATCCAACAACGACAAGAGACAATTAGGATGTTTTAATGGAGTTACAGGTGGCCCAAGTTGGAGATGAAATTCTGGTCCAGATTCCGCGTCATAGAAAAATAGCCTACCATTTTACACATATGTTGTAAATCGTAAATTTTTTTGGATTGAAACATTACAAAAAGTTATGGAACATCCATAGATTCATTTTATTATTATATTTCCAACTCTAATTCTGCCATCTAGAAGGTCATTTAGGTGCCTATGTTCAGTGGATGCAAGCTGACTGCCACTTTGGGTCAAGGGTAAAGAAGTCCACTCTCCATTACTTTTCACCACCCTAGGCCTACCATACTCAATTGGGATGATTTGTACTATTATAGGATAGACACAAGGCTTAAATAATTCCTATTTAAGGTATTTTTGTTTAAGGAGTTTGGGATATTGGGTGCTTTATTTCATTGTAATGTTATGCTTCATTTTTGTTGTCTCAAGTTTGTATTTCACATGTAAGTTGTTATAATTCATCTTAGTTTCTTAATAAAAGTTTTTCTTATCCTATTATTCTATTATTATTCATATCAAATTGATACCATTGGCTCAAGGTGTGAATTTATTCACACCAAACCTTGTGAAATTATCACACAATGGTGGAGTGATTGTTATTTCATTGTCTTTTTTTACTTCTCCATTTCCCCCCTCATGAGTCTACTTCCCGCTTCCATTGAAACCATAGAATAAATGGATGGATAACCAACTTATGGGTTGATCCAAGGAATTATAAAGGGGCTATATTGGATGTTATTTATCACTCCATTAATTTCTAATCACTTCTTTTAATTGATAATTTTGTTTCATGACCTTTAAACTCCTTCATCCTTGTTAAATTTAAGGCCACACACTTCAAGTGCTAATACGAACCTTTACCTTGGAGTGCTCAAAAACATTGATCCTTAAAGTGTATAAATTATTAGTATTAGGGTGTTTAGTAATTAAACTAGTAATTTATGATGTTGTTTGATCTCCATAAATGAACCCATCTCAAATATAATAAATTGAAATAACTGAAAAAGGAATTCATCCAATCTACCCCGAGCAATAACCTAGGATCAACTCATTATCTTAATTTGAATTAACTTTGATCTCTTAGTGATCCTTTAAAACCATCTAAAATCAACGCAAATTTGTCAACTTCATATCAAAAAACTATCCATATAATGTACATGTATGTAGGTTAATTCTTAGGTCTCGGAGGATTCGACAACCCAAGCTAAACTACAAGTGACTGCTTAACCCTAAAATCTTGGGTAAATTTGGGTGAGACTAGTATTACAAAATATTATTTATATCCTTTTTAATTTTTTTAAGTTTTATTTTATATATTGGGTAATTTTTACTAAATGGTATGAAAGGAATATTTTGTTTTTTTTGGTATGAGGTACTTTTTTTACTTTTCCAGAAAAAGTATGAGGAGAATATATTTTGTAACTTATGCAGCATGAATGGATTTTTTCGTTTTCATAATGCCATATTTCCATGAAGATTCCTTTACAAGATTTAAAGTTTATTTGAAATTAAATTCTTTTCTTTTAAAATTGTGTGACATTTTGAGAAAAGAAAACATTTTTGAAGAAGAAAAGATATTTTCCTCAAGAATTAATTTCAAGTGTTTTAACAAAATTATTTTCCATCTAAGATGATTTTTTTAAATAAGGATATGTGCTATCCCTATTTTTCCCATGGTTTGATTTTTTATATGATATTTATGAAATCCATTTGTTGTTCCTAGATTATGTTATGATGGAATGATGTTTAAGAAACCCGTTTTAATTCCTTGGGTTATGCTATGATGAATAATTTATGTTTTTATAGCACACGTAAAAATGATTTCATTATAAGATAGGTGGGACCTATATATCCCTCCACTGACTTGGGTAAATATGGATAAATCATGAGATATGTATGTTATGCGTGAACCTGATTTCTTGTTCACAATTTTATGAGTGGACCTAGTTTCCATCTCCATATGTTTATAAAAGAGCCTGGTTTCATGTCCTTAATTTAATGAGTAAACCCGTTACTATTTATACATGTTGAAAAAGTTACAAGTTCATGTGTATGCCACAATTTCATGACTTATGTTACATTTATGATATTATGTGTTATGATCTTTTATTTTTCCTTCTGATTTAAGTTTTCCATTTATATGTAGGGCGTGATATTTTAATGTTATGATCACATTCTCATAATCTTTATACTCATGTTTATGTTTACATATCACCCTTATTTATCCTTACTAAGAATCTGAGCTCACCCATTTTTATGTTTATTTTCCCCAAGATTTGAAGAAAGGTATTAAGTAAGCTATGTCAAAAGGGGTTGTAGTTATAAAGGATAAATAAAAAGATGATGTAGATGTTTTATGTACCAGTTGTTTATGTTTCCCAGTTTCCAAAGGCACTAAATTATTACAATGTTGGGAATCTTTTTCTATAATGTTTAAGTATTCTACAAAAGTTTTTTAATGTCCATGTACATCAAGCCTGAGTCTTTACAGGAACCATATATATATTTTATACTATTAATTCCCAGAAATCTAAAGAATAATATCAATGTTTATCTGAATTCATTAATTGGTGAGTTAATTTCATGATAGAACAATAGTATAACTACATATAGTATAATTACAGATCATAATTTTACACCGATTGCTACATTAATGTGGATAATTAGTGAATTTTCGATGTATCATATGTTATTTGAATGAAGTATAGATGGTCTGAAATCATGTTCGTACTATATGGTTTGGAATAATGATTTTATGTATGTCAATGGAATAAATACTAGTTATTTCCCTACAAATCACCATTTTTGAAGGAATAGAAATAATATTAAAAAAGGTATAATTAAAATAGATGAACTTCTAGTAGTTCTATCTAGTATTTAAGTAAAATACATTGTCTCTTCATTACCTACTATTAATTTTGGGCCAAATATAAATGAATAAAAAATATAAGGTTTTAGGAGAGATCATAATTGGATAAAGAAAAGTATTTTATGGGAACTTCCATTATGGTATGATTTTTTAGTTCATCACATGATAGATGTAATAAATATTGAGAATAATTTTTTGATAACATATTTTATACCATGTTGCACACGCTTGGTAAGACTAAATATAGTGTAATGACACAGTTAGATCTTGCCCAAATTTGTAGCATCCTAAACATGAACTATTTGAAGATGAAAGATCATACAATTTAATGAATCCAAAATCATATTATGAATTTTATATAGAAATTAATTTATTATTATATCAATAGATTAGATATTTTAGGATTCCATATGTTTATTCTTCTAATTAATCTCATTGTGTAAGAAATGGATATATTACCGAGTTAAAATTTACTGACTTCCATTTCATAATGGAAAGACTATTTATTATTGGTTTTAGAGGGATGTTGAATTCTTTAATCTAGGACATGTTGATCAAAATTTCATATTTATTCTGATATATTTGTGTGGTAACATCATATTATTATTCATTGAGTATGCTACAAAAAGATATTGTTTTAATTTTATGTAATTTGGAGAAAATATTTCCTCCGACCTTCTTTGACTCAATAGAACATGTAATATTGCATTTGTAGTATGAAGATAAATATGGAGGGCCAATACAATTCTAATGGATGCAACCATTTGAGATATGTATGAAAAAATTAAAGAATAAAGTACATAACAAATCATTTATTGAATGGTCAATTGTAGAATCATAATTACAGGATGAAATTTCAAATTTGCACTCTTATTATTTTCAAGTTGAATATCCTTAAAAAATAATTGCATGGGTTTCAATGAGGAAAATATTGATGATGTCATAGACCCTTAGTTTTTAATTTTTAATTAGCTTAAGATTGGGTTTGGTGGTCATCATGAATGATGACTTTCAGATGAAGAGCTACATAGAGCTCATACATATGTTCAGATCAATTGTGAATAAATGACATGATTTGTACATTAATTATTAATTATTATTATTTTTAATTTTTTAAGATATAAATTAATTTACACCATTTTTGTAGACTATATGATGACCATATCAATTTTTTTTATAAAAATTACCTCTACTTCCCTTGATGAATATCGATAAATGAATTTCTTTTATATTGGTTTTAAATAATTCTATGTTAAGTTGTTTATGATGGAACATTAAATAATTTTTTTAATGATATCTATTATTAAGTTTTTTTATTGTTTACAGGAAACACAACATGAATGTAAAATTGATAGTTAATTATGTATGCTAAAAAACCCTCCATCAAAATTGGTAGAATCTTATAATGGGTATATGGATAATGTATTTTGATTTCATACATTCATATATAGTGAATCAAAGAAATAAATGATTAGTGGTGTTTTTTTGAAAGGATCACATCATAAATAAAGAAAAGTTGACTTTTATGGTATGCTGGATGAAATAATTGAGTTATGATATCTGAGACCAAATTATGTAATAATCTTTAAATGTCATTGGTTTGATTCTAATTGAGGGTTGTGAGTTCATCCATGATATAGAGTCATTAACATTAAATATAAAAGTCTTATTTCTTCAAATGAACCATTTATATCGGCACATCAAGCACATAAAGTTTATTATGAAAGTTATTGTGATGTTTTGAGAGATTTAAATGGATATTGGAGTGTAATAAAAATTAAATATTATGAAAATAAGTTTCTTAAAAATAATAATGGCTTTGTGGAAGTGAAACATATTGATTTTTTTCAAGAACCATCCCCAAATACATCTATTAGTCTGATAGATATAAATATCAATGATGAATCCCCCCAGTTAAGGGATGATGATATTGATAATGTTAATGAATTAATAAGGAATGATGCAACAAAAATTCATATGGAAGTTGACGATGCTAAAGGGGAAGATGATGAAATTTTCATCGATGAAAATATGGATGAAGATGATTAATGATGTATTATATTCATGTATTTATTATTTTTTATATTTAATATCTATATTTACAATTATTTATAAGTAAGATTCTTTGTTTCAGATGGCTGGAGATAGACTCAACAATCTATTTCGTTCCCTCACTAATGATAGATTTTTTTTAGTTTTTTATATTTGATATCTGTATTAAAAATTATTTATGAGTAAGATTATTATATTTTGGATGATATATATATATATATGTTTTTTATATTTGATATCAGTATTAAAAATTATTTACATATAACATTATTATATTCTGGTATTTATTTACATGTAATTATAATATTTTGGTAATTATTAGTTTTTTATATTTGATATCAATATTAATATATATTTATAGGTAAGATAATTATTAATTATGATATTTATTTGTTTTTTATATTTGATATATGTATTAATTTTTTTTACATGTAAGATTATTTGTTTCATTTGGATGGAGATTGTCCTGATGATCTTTTACATTCTCTCACTGATATCGGGCTTCTCAATGATGAGCTCGATTAGTCTGACCCATAGAATGCTGCTACAACATTTTCTGTTAGAAGGGGTAATATCCTTGCTGGATTGATGATTCAAGACCCTGTTTTTGAAATATGCCTATCTCTTGATTTTGATCATCACTTATAGAGGTATGTTTAGTTATTTAAAGTATTTTTTATATTAAGTTTTTGTATTAATTTTAGTAATAATATTCCAATTATTTGTTTTTTATTTTCATAGTTTTTCACATTTAGATATTGTGAAGGATGGCTTAATTTTATGAAATTATTTTTCTATGTCATGGGTTTCATGGGATCAAGTTCCCATTGCTATAAGACATATGATGTTCAACCACTGTATTTTAAATTAATAAATAAAATATTTTATTTAAAATTTATTTAATTAGTTACATGTTTTTACCCCCCACGATCGACTGAGGTTCTGATAGTGGAGTGATGTTTGGTGTGTGGTCATAGGGTCAAGTCCCTAAGACAGCAGGTTTATTTACTGTTTCTTATAGCGTGCGTGATCTGCCGTTGCCAGTTGTACCTAATATAATTAGTAACATGTTTTTTTAATTTTATTGCAGAATTTATGGTCTTCGATCGATGATAGAATGAGAGATCCTATCTAATAGGCTTAAGTTATTTGTTTATGTGAAAATTTTCAATAGTTTTTACACAACCTAATAAATATATCCATGGATAGAGATTCTGTTATAGTTTTTGACCAGTATTGATTCTCTCATCGACTTGACTATATATCAGCTCATGTATGGGATGGATTTTTCTCCTACTATATAAGAGAAACTTTTAAGAGGAGGTCATCATCTAGGCATTAGAACTGAGGGAGGTAGGAGGTCACACATAGGGTCGGGAGTCATACATTTTGTATACACCAAAAATATATGGTAAGTAATATTATTTATTAATATATATACTTTAAAAATAAAATTTTTGTAATATTATACTAGCTAATACAAACCCCTCTATTAAAAAGTTTGAATTTAATAAGAATATATACACTGATCCCTATATAAGAAAACTTGTCGGTGATAGACAACACTAGATTGTGGTTAGTATATTTTTTTTAAATTTTACTTAAATTAATTTTAATTTTATTTTAATTTATAATTATATTTGAAGGAAATGTATAAAATTACAAATTCCAATTCATGAAAGAGTCAAGATAATAATGAAGTAGATGCCACTTGAAAGACATGTTTTGATGATGGGGATCAGATACAGATGACTATGAAAGGTGTCAAGAAAGGATGGGTGACCAATATTGGTTCTTGATAAACACCTACTAGTTAGTATGGTACTTCTATGATATCATTGGTTAGCTTGAATGGAGCTCATGCAGGTTCATCGTTGTCATCTACTGCATAGTATAAAGAGTGGTTGTGAGCTCAAGATGAGATGATACAATGAATGTGGAGAGAGAAAGAGGTAGATCGTTAATAATAACTTCATAGATATGAGCAGATGTTGGAGTTTATGAGATATCTTGTGTGTGGTGTTGGTATGAAGTTTCCTCTCTATGACCCTTCAGGCGATCCTCTCCCTTCATATCAGTTGATCCTGAATTGTTTTTATGATTGTTATGTATTTTGGTTTGATAAACATATTATGTGTGAAATGGTGTAATAATGTTATGCATGTTTTTATTATATTGATTTTTTCTCCATTTTTCATAATTTTTTTTTAATTATTAATTATTATTTTTTTTATTTTTTAAAAATATTTAAGCAATTACAATGAATTTTGTAATCCATCGCAATTTATTTTTTAATTTTTTTGAACACTTATTTGCAACGAGATTCAGTGTCTATCATAAATAATTATTATTTTCAATGGTCCATCGTAAATAACAATATTTTCAATGTCATTTTATACGATGAGTTTTTTAGGACAGATTCCAGTTGATAATGACCTTTAGTGATGAGAATCCATTGTAAAAAACCCATCACAAAAGCTTAAAAGTCTAGTAGTGATAAAATAATAAATTAAAAAAGGATAATTACATAAAGTGTGTGTCCTAATTTAAGATATATTGCAAGAAAAAGAGATTATATTAAATGACATGTGTTCATATAAGAATATCATTTCTATGACTAAACCTTATATCCTTAGTGGAATTGATGTGTTTCTAGATACCACTCTTAGTCTATAAGATACACACACTTCTCTCAAGATAAAGGCCTAGATGGTCACACACTAAGTGTATTCAAAAGCCTAACCTATTCTGGTAAGTTTGAGTTCAAAACATGGTGGGCCCCACCATGAGGTTTCATTGATGTCTATATTTGAATGATCACCAAGAAAAAAATAAATTAATTATTATTTGAGTTTATAATTATAGGAATATAATTTATTTTCACAATGCATTCCCAAGTTGATAAGTCAATACTTGGAATAACATTTTACAAATGAATATTATTTTAATATTAAAAAATTGTTTAATATTTGTGGAAATAATGAGTTGAGATTAAGAACTGTATTTTATAACTTGAAATATTTTTATGTTAAAATTAAGTGTTGAACTACTTATTAAATTTGTGGCATTATTACTAGGTTATAAACAGTTCTATTGGGTTTATTTAAATGGTTAAACATATTCAGCGGCTAATGTGAAATTTTAGTAACTTTAGATTAGATATATAAGTTGGGAGAAGCCCAAATTTGTGGTAATATTTATCCAATTGAATTTGGGAACTCATCTCTCAATACTCCTACATCCTAGTGTGAGAATGAGTCCCTTTGGTCACCTTAATCAGAGTTTTTCCTCCGAGATTGAAGAAGCGATGTTGCGGCGATTGTCAGGACCTCAAGAGTGACATGACCCGAATCAATGGGGATAAAGCCAAAACTACCCCAAGACTTCATGTATATGATATGGGGTGGTGAAAATCATTGAAAGGCATAACCTAAATGGGAGGCCTTTTCCTAATGTACCTATATGAACACACTCAACCATTTCAATACAAAAATGTAGAGGAATAATAATAAAAAAATGCAATATCTAGAATATAACCATGCATGGGAAAAACTCTAGGGGGTACAAGAGTACGATAGTGGAAATCGAAAGTAAAGGGAAAAAATACATTCCCAACCATACAAATATCCCAACCAGACAAAACTGGTTAAGTAAAGATACTGAGAGAGTCCAACTCCTAATCTATAATATCTTACCACAATACGTGGTCCAATGCACCAAGTATCCCTAAGCTCCTCTGTAATCACCGCTAACCTATCCGTCATCTACGTAAGATATGAAACATGTGGGAAAATCCCATGAAGGGGTGAGTATATACATATCTAGTAGGATACCCTGAAAGCTGAAGAGGGATTGGTAAGAGACACAATGGTAATAAATAGTATATAGCTCAACCCAAAGCAAGAGAGTAAAGAAATCTAACAAAATGGATACAAATATACATATTCTCAAACTAAAGAAACCCAAATGAGAGAGAAAAGAGGATCTCTATCTCATAGCCTAGCCCGGGAAAAGAGTACTACCAGTTCCATAAGTCCACCATCGATCCCCAACATATCACAATCCAGTCCAAATAAGTAATTGTGTGGAGGACCCATGCCTTTCTACTATTTCACATAGTTTAGGGGACATAATCTCTAAGAAGAGGACCCGCACCCTAGTGCATTAGGGGGAAACAACTTGGTAGATAGAGGAACCACACCCTAATTCCATGGGGGGGGGGGGTACTGCTCTGTAGATAGAGAACACGAACCCTAATGCCATAGGGGTACCAATCAATAGATAGCATACATGCACCCTAATTCTATAGGGGGTACCACTCAGTGGATAGATAGAGGAATCATGCCCTAATTCCATAAAGGGTACCACTCAGTAGATAGAGAACCCTCACCATAATGTCCTAGAGGGTACTAATCAGTGGATAGATAGAGGACCCACACCCTAATTCCATAGGGTGTAACACTCAGTGTAAGGAGTACCCACACCCTACCTAATAGGGGGTACTACTCTATAATTAGATAGATGACCCACACCCTAGTCCATCAGGGGGTACCACTCTAATGATCCTTCCCAATCATTATTGTCATTGAGCTCCCCACTAAATAAGTGTCATGAAAATAAAAATGTCACATAATATCACAAAAGTTAAAATAGAGTCCACCATCATGTTCTATGTGAAAAAAATTAGGATAGGATACCCGTGGGACAAAATCTAAGTCCAAATTAAGGAGATATGAGAGGTTAAAGTTTACTCAGAAGGAAAGTAGGGTTACATAGCATGGATGGGGATCCACATGATGTGTGGTCCCGCTCAATATATAGTCTGTACCCCACCAACACATTGCTCACTACCCATGTATCCCTAAACGATGTGCAGGGGTACTACACGGTGTGCCTCAACCACACAGGGTCTTGCTTGTGCTCCCTAATCGTGTCTATGTATCCTGCCTATGTTCATTTACTTTGGAACATGATGTGTTATTGGTCATTTCCATGCCCATGTACCCCCATAGTATACAAAAAGCCATCAACACATGTGTCACACAACATATGGGTATCCCCCCAAGGCGTGTGATACTTATAATTCCATGGAAACCCTAACATTGTGGATTTCTGAGGGACATGCTGTGTGTTCTTTCGAACTAATTGGCGTGTAGTCATGTTTTTCTTAGAAACTAAGATCCATTTTGAGGATCTTATAACTACAACCATTTATTCAAATATTGCATCCGATACACTAAAAAACTATAGATCTTTCTTTGGTTAGTGATTTGGACCCTTCGGTGGCTAGAAATCAAACCTTTGGCTCGTCCTACACTAACCGACATACATCGTTGTTGCCCCACGCACACCTCCCATCACCGCCATCTCTAGTTTGGACACCAAATCAACAAATAGATCAACCTCAAACCTATAATACTTCAATTTAATCCCTAATCCTTCATTCCATTCATCACTTGTGAATCCGCTACAGATCGTGGGGTTTGATCATGGTCGTTTCCACCCAAAAAATGTCAAGTCGTGACCCTGTGGTCCAATGATGACTAAGTCGTAGAACATAGAGAGAAAGACACAAGAAATAGATGTGTAAAGATCATTTTCTAAACCTTAGTGTCCAATAGATACAGATTTGGGGTGCCTAGGGTGAGAAAACTGAACAAACAATTTAATGTCATTACATGGGTGCATGAAATGGCTCAGTTTAGATGCAGATAAAAGAAACAATATGTTCTTGCTCAATAAATTTAATCAGTAGGGGAATAATACACAGATTAAAGATTCATACTTGGTTTTATATTGTTCATTATAGAGGAACGTGCTCTCCAATGAATGAGAGGAGTCATTGTATTCGCTGCGGGTCGATCTGCCCAGATCAAGAGGTTCATCACCATCTAATTCCGATTCACCAACGAAGGGAGAAATAAACCTATGAATTCTTCTAGGGTTTATGTGGGTAAACTCAGAGAGTCAAAATAAATGTGAATTTAAAGGAATTTTAATTAGTTTAATTTAATTAATTTAATAAAATTAATTAATTATTTAACTAAACAAAGTGACCAACGACTGCTTTTATTCGAATGTCCTGCACTGACCCATTTTAGGTCGTGTGTAGGGTAAAACTCATTTTCAGATTCAACCGGGGTCTATGATTTATGATATGAGATTACATTTAATATTTATTTCATTTTATTTAAAAAAACATGTACCTGTAACATAAAATATAATTAATATTTTATAAAATTAATTTTGGGCACACTGGACCTCAGAATCATACGTCATCTCAAAAACTATCTCTAAAAATATATTCAAAATTATTTCAAAGTCTTATAAGAAAAATTAGGGTCTTTATAATAAGATTTATTGGTTATCTATTTTATCACATAGTAATTTACAATTGACACACCAAAAAACTTTCTAAGTGTGTGTGGATGATCTAGAGGGATCCCACATTAGTTCCTTTAAGTAGTGATCACATGCAACAAGTGGAACATGCCTGCATCTTAAAATTGAACAAGGTAATGGTTTGATTTTATTTTTGTACTTATTGTAGATAACATGGGATACTTATGTTTTTTACTGGTTTGTGCATCACTGGTGACTACATCCTGATGTAAAATCAGAGATAAAAAAAATTTAAATTCCCTTATTTTATGTTTTTTCTACACACCTAATATCAAAAAGTGGCATCAGAGTGATTGCGTGATTGTTTTAGCCAAATTAAAATTAAGTTTTCATGAATTTGAGTATAGGAAATCGTAACAGTCTCAACTCCATGAAATACATGTCGATACATTATCATATGACCATGTTATATCCATATGACTTTCCAAACCCATTTTGATCCTAAAATAGGCCTAGAATCCCTTGGGGGGGGGGGGTTGTGTAATACCTCTTGATTTTATAAGAACACTATGTTCAATAGTATATATGACATGAAATGAAAAGCTTAAATGAATCATGAAATAAATTTTACTACTCAATAAAAATTTATGGATTAATTCTTAGTAAATGAACAATTAATTTTTAGTAGTCATTTTATTCTTCAAAAATACATTTTCTTCAAAAATACATTTTCTTCAAAAATACATTTTCTTCAAAAATACATTTTCTTCAAAAATGGTTTTTTGATTTTTGTGAGAGAATATTGTAAATAATTTCTACCAAATTTCTATTTTTTTGATAAATATGAAATTATTATTGAAATCAAGATATCAAAATTATCTTAGGATGATATTTTGATATTTTTTTGAAAAGATTAATTTTTTAGTGAATAGTGAAAAATTACCAATTTTATAAAATAATCTTTTCCATTCAAGTATTTAAAAAGTTACATTTTATTTTGAATCAATTTTAAAATTTCATTAGTTCCTTTTGATTAAACATAATCCAATTAATTTAATTTTAATTTAAATTATGCTTAATTTTTATATAAGAACTTTTTTATACTTAAAAATTCTTTTTTTATAGAAAACCATTTTTCATCACGTTTTGCATGTTTATTTTAAAACTAATCTCTAAAAATTAAAGTTATTGAATTTGATAAAATGGATTCCATATTTGGAATAAATTTTTTCAAATTTGGTAAATATATTAATTTTATTTTTGGTCATAATGAATAGTAATCATGGTAAATATTTGTGATCTCGATAAGGGTAAATTAGGTAATGAAGGTTACAAAAAATGTGATAAGGGTTTTAAAATATATATAACTTAACTTATTTATGTTGGATTATTTTATTTCAACATTACTAATTAAATATTCGAAGATATGACAACTTGGTTCCATTTTTATTTGATAATGACCTTAATATTATTTTAAGTAACGAATAAATACAAAATGCCACTCTCTTTTTTTAATGTCTCTAATACTTTTTCATAGGGATATAAAAATGTTATATTCATTATATATCTGATATTTTCATTATTTTTATATGTATTTCAATGAATATATCCCCAAAAGTTTTTATTTTTAAGTTAAACTGCATCATTTTTTGAATTTTGATGTGTTTTGTGGTAAATCGTGAAAATTCCATAATTCTGGAATTTAAAAGTTTTTATCACTTTGGAATTTTGGGAGTAAATTTTTAAATAATGATATAATGTTCTAAATTATTATTATTTCACTTGGATCATGAGATTCATTTATTCCAACTGTGACCTATGTTAAATAGACTATTTTGAGGCCCAGACAAATCATTCAAAATTGGAAGATGAATTGTCAGAAATAATTGAAATACATTTAATAAATATAAAATAACACAATATGTAGACTTAAAAATGAGTTGATTTGAGATATAGAAAAAATAATACTCATTAATGCATCTTTAAATTAAATACCAAGTTCAAATTCACTTACAAATATGGACAATTGTTTTTGGAAATAGAGGAAACAAAATAGTCTGTTTGGAAATAAAATGTTCACTTTAGTAATTTCAGTATAACATTTTCACAACATGTACAATAGATATTAATTTTTTTGGTGAATATATAATATGTGTGTGAAAAACTTTTAAGAAGGAACTTTATCAATATTAGTCCTACAACTAGTAAAAAATCAAGAAATATTCAGATCGGAAAAAACTGGACTGCAGATTTTACTCCCCTATTTATTATATATTTTCATCTCCACTTCTTTTCGAGAATAATAATAGAAAATTGGAGTTTTATAGAATGAGAGAATATTATATAGAATAGGATTTATAATGGAGATAATATATCAATGTTAGGATGAACTCCAAGTGGTGGTTGGCTGTGAAGATCCGAAGACATTTACCTTTTGAGATTTGTTTTTAATTGTAAACTCTTATTTTTAATTATTCTAAAAAATATTTGTTTGATTAAGGGAGGTACATATTTTTTTACTTTTTCTATTTTTTTATGTATTTTCACCAAATTATAACTATTAAATAATCATCTTTTTGTTTAATGTTTTTTGAGAGGGGTCTCCCCATTGAGCACAACAAGTTTAATTAGTTTCGGTTTCTTGAAGATTTTTGGGAAATCAAATCAATTTCATAAGGGGATAAACACTCATATTTGAGGTATAAATATGATTTATAGGTAATTTAGGTGTATAATTTAATGTATTTAAGTATACATTTAGTAATCCAATTGGAAAAACATTTTTAGACAATGATGAAGGGAGTGTCCAAGGTTCAAAGCTTATCCACTACTGCTATCTTTAGTTTGTCCTTTTAAACCCATACTGATTTTTATTTATAATATATAAATTAAATTTTTAGTATTAATATGATTTTATTTTATTTTATTTTTTTTAAATCCTTTCAAATCCCCACTTATAATTTTAATTTAACAAAAAATTTTAACAAAATGACAGTTTGATAACTTATTCTCCAACCTACTCATGAGACAATATCATGGTCATTACTATTATACATTTTGAAGGGGAAATTATTGATTAGATTTTCATGATAAAAACCCTTCTATTAACTGAAACCATCTGGATGGAGGGTTTTTAAGTTGTTTTTTTTAATTTATTTTTTAATTTTTAGAATTTTAATCGCTAATTCATAGTCTTTAAAGAGAAAAATGGATTTTCATAGTGACTAATACTATTATTATCTTGTTTATAAACAATTTTGGGAGTATAATATGAAAGAGATTTTAAAAAAATAAGTAGAATAAAATACTATCATGATTTAACTATTTAGTAAACAAATATAAGTTCTTTCCAATTCCATTAGAGAATTAAAATAATTGGATAAACAAGTGGAATATAGATAGAAATAAAATAATTTCCCACCCAATTTTCAATTTAATAAACTTTTGTGGATGATTTTAGAGATAAAATAGACCTTTCATTTACCATTTTAGATTCAACATAGAACAGTAACCTTGACATGCTTATTGATTTTAATGTTTTTAATAAAAAAGATTTAGAAAATTACTGGGTTGACTTTGTTGAAAATGAAATACAATGTGAAATACCTTATTTTTAAGATGAAAAATAATAACCTTTATATCAAACATTTTCCAAAAAAAATACAACCAATGCATTCATTTTTGAAGAACATTTAGAGAAACCAAAACTACTTTCCACTTTCAATACAACTGCAATCCAGTCCCAAAAAATTACCGAGACCCAAATAAACATAGGGAGAGGTATCAAATTTTGATCCATTTTTAATATATTATTTTGATAAAAAATTTTAAACTTCTTCTCCCTATATAGATTTTATTTATACTAATTTTGAGTGGAATTATTTTTTAGATAAAGAAGAAGTGAAGGCTGAAATTGAATAAAGAATGATGTTCCCAACTGATAAGTACACTAATAAAAATGATGATGGTGGTACTGAGCTATTTTTCAAAGAAGAATCATTTTTCAAGATGAAATTGAAGATGAACCATATCTTGGAATTAAATTTCAACAACCAGTGTAGGTAATTTGTTAGGATAAAATGTTGGTATGTTGCCATTATTTCCCCCCAAGTCCAATATATCTTTATAATCATAAATAAATGCAGGGGAACATAAATAAATCTAATTTTGGGAAATTTTATAATCATTGGGATCTGAAGAATATTAGATAAATTTCATTTTGGTGGTTTTTGATAAAGAAACTACACCCACTTTTGGATTAGAGATGACGAGTTGGAAATGCATAACTAGAGGCTGTGAAATTCTAACTTCCACTTAGGGGTTAAAATTAAGATTCTTATTCATTGACTCTTTAATTTTATTTTTATTTCATTAATTTCAATAAAATTTTGATGTTCCATTTCTTATTTTTTATATCATATTTCAAGTTGTATCTTTTTGTAGGATAACTCAAGTCTACTACTCACAATAAAAACCAGGTTTTGTCTTTCTTTTCCACTTGTTTGTCATGTATTATCTCCTTGATTTTTAACTCTAATATAAACTATACTAAATGAGTAAATTTTACAAAATAATTGTGGTGGAGGAATATCCTTGGTAGATTAGTATTTTGTGTGTTTTCTTTTAATTTTTTTATAGTTTTTTTTGAATTTTGTGTGTTTTATTTTAATCTTTTTTGGTTAAAAAACTTATGATATTAAAAGTAATTACATTTTTGATTTTAAAACCATTTATAATGAAAATAACTAGCTTTATTCATGGAACTAAATTTAAATTAATGTTGAAATGTGTTGTGTTTTATATTGAAATTTTGGAAATTCATGAAAAGACCATAAGATTATAAATTCCAGGCCATAAATATTTTCCAAAATTTAAAATAACTTGACTTTTAAGAATATAAAACATTTTCACAACTTCTTTACAATAACACCACTTATTGAGTGACTAAATAATTCTTCTTTTAGCTATAATTTTCCATGTTTTCTTTTAAAATCTGTGATATTTAAAGAACTTTTGTTCAAAATTATTGAGTCAATTTATTTGTGATTTAAAGTAAATAAAAAAATGAAATCTATTTATTCATACTACCTTTTACATTTTATCTTTTTGAGACCTTAATATCCATGAAATACTTGTTTAGTTAGCCTCATTACAATCCAATTACCCAATCTAAACCACTCATGAAGCACATTGCATGATTTTACTAAATATTGCGTGTGAGGAGCTTCTTTTTGACTTCCTACACCTTTTTGGGCAACTTGGTGTTGATAAAATCAAATTCGATAGATAAAATCATTGATATTTAATGTTGTTAATTTATAGAGTTTTTATGGAAAAAAGTAGTTCCTTTTTGGAACACCAAATAAGTCCTCTCTACCATAAAAAATCAAATATTTTGAAAGAAGTTGAGTGAAATTGTTACTACCAAACTGGAGAAGGTGTAGAATGTCGATAAAAGAAATTTTGAAGTTATTTAGTATATGTTTTTATGCTAATAATAAATTGGTGAAGAACATTCTTGAGTTGAAACTAGAATCATGCAATCTTGCTTTAACAAAGTTCAATGCCATCTCCTTATACCACATAAATTTTGACATTTGAAACCCATCAAACATAAAATCTTGGAATTTTTTTTCTAATTCCTCATGATGGATACAAGTATTTAACTCAATTAGGTGGAGATTTATAAATTTTTTAATCTTATGGTGACCCTTTCATCTATTTTTAATATTAAAACTTTGTTTAAAATCAAAATCATGCGATGAGAGGAAAATTAATGTGGTAGAAATCATTATGCGTGGAATAATGAAATAAATGGTAATAGAATGAATAAAAATAATGTGTAATTTTGAATTTAAAATTTTTAAGAGACATTATATGTTGGTTTCTTTGATTTTAATCATTGTAAATTTCTTTGACTTGTGTTTTGATTTTTTCACTGAAAATTTGTTTTGAGTACTCACTTGTATAGGAGTCTGAGGTTTAAGTGTGGTATAATTGAAAGATATGATATTTTCATTATTTTTATGTGTATTTAAATTAATATATTCCCAAAAAATTTTTATTTTTAAGTTAAATTGCATAATTTTGGGAATTTTGAGGAGTTTTGAGCTAAATTGTGAAAATACCTTAATTTTGAAATTTTAATAGTTTTCAATCACATTGGTATTTTGGGCATAAATTTTTCAATAATGATCCAATTTTATAAATTATTTTTTATAGGGTACCTTGAAACATGGGATTAATTTCTTATAAATGGTGTAAGTGATGATTCAACCATTTTGATGCTCAAAAAAATCATTCAAAATTGGAAGATGAATGGTTTGATAGAATTGACCTACCTACTGTAAATTAAAAATAACCAAATATAAAGACCAAAAAATGAGGGGATTATATATGGATAAGAAATAGGTCTCATGGTAATATCTTTACATTAAATACCAAGTTCAAATTATCTCATTAGGATGGACAATTGGTATGTGCAAATGGAGAAAACCGAACAGTTTGTTCATCCATAAACATTTTACTTTAGTAATTCAAGTATAAATTTTGTAAAGAGTTTCTAATGTCACTAAAAAATTTTGGTTGAAGATATAAGACGTGTGAAAACAAATTTAAATAAGGTATTTTGTTGATATTAATCCTAAAACTATGAATAAATCAATAAATATTAGGATAGATGGAAACTAGAATATATAATTTCTACCCCTCTTCATTATATATTTTTATCTCTAATTATTTTCAAGTGTATGGTTATAAAGATGAAGTTGGATGTTAAGATATGATATGCTGGATAAGAGTAGTTTTTAATAGATATAATCTAAACATTTTGGGCAGAACTCTAAGTGGTAGTGGGCAGTAAAGACCTGAAGGAATTTCACTTTTTAGTTTTTCATTTAATTGTTAACTCTTTTCTTTTAAAATATTTTGGAAATTTTATTCTTGATTGAAGAAGGTGGATTTTTTTCACTCTATTATATTTTTTTTCAATATTATTTTCCAAATTATAACTTTAAATTAATTTTCTTATTTTTTAAATTTATTTTGTTGAGGTCTCTCCATTGAGTATAACAAGTTCAATTAGTTTCGATTTCTTAGAGTTTTTTTAAAATAAAATCACTTTCATAAGGGGATAAACACCCATATTTGAGGTCTCAATACGTTTTATAGGAAATTTAGTTGTATAATTTGAGGTCTTATAGTATACATATATAAATTCAATTAGAATTTTTTTACAGATGATGATAAAGGGAGTGTTCAAGATCGAAGCTTTTCCACTGTGGTTATCTTTAATTTTTTCCTTTTTAATCCATATTTCTTCTGATTTCTAATATTAAACTTAAATTTCTAGTATTAATCTATTTTTTATTTAATTTTTTTAACTCCTTTCAAATCCCCACTTCTAATTTTAATTTAACAGAAAAATTAACAAAGTGAAAATTTGATAACTTAGCTTACAACCTCCTCGTGATACAACCACGTGGTCACTACTATACTAATTTTTAAGGGGAAATTATTGATTTGGGTTTCATGACAAAAAAATTCCATAATTTAGTTCCAAATTTTTATTTGAAATATGAATTATTATTATTTTATTATTGTATTTTTTTTTAATTTTTAGTGATGAAATAATTACCTTAAATTCATAGGAAATGTTGAAACAATGTTTGTTCAAGTAGTATAAAAATATAGTAAATGTTTTTTAAAACATTAAATTTAATAAAATTTGGATGAATTATTATGTTCCAAAAATTGTTTAGATATATATAATATACTAGTGACATGTTAAAAGTTTATATTAAAATTACATTACTATCTTGATGTCTTTAATGTAAAAACATTTTCATATTACTAAAAATTAATTTAATGGTATTTTATGTTGAATAATATTTTATTAAATGGTTTAAAATTCATAAAAATATTCTCTTTGTCCAATTTAATGAGATTTGGTCAAGCATATTAACCGTTGTACATTTATGGGTCAATTTTTTTTATAGTAATTTTATTGAACCATAAATAGTAAAAAAACATTATCATTAACTTCTTATCTTTTAAATCTATTAATTTGGAGACACTTTAACATGAAACTTAATGTATATTAATTTAAAGCTTTATTTAATTCCAAGGGTTTACCTCTCCTATCTTATATAAGGACAAATTCTCTCCTATCTTTTTCACAATTCTTGATCCACTTATCTTGAACAATCCATACTAAAACCACTGATTAACTTCATTAGATAAATTATAGAGGTGTAAGTATTATTAAAATACAATCCCTAGGGTATTTAAGGAGAGATCTAAATGAGGTTCTTTAAATAATATGTAATCATATCAACCATGCATTTTCAATTTACTTCTTCTACCTCCTTTAATTATATCCTAACCATTATGATACAATGACATTAGTATCTCCCATATATTTATATTTTATTATATTAATTTTATAACCTTATTAATTTCCTTTTCCATCCTATGGGGAATAAAAACATCATTACTACATACGTGTAGACTACCACCTTCATAAAGCGATGTGTTTTGTTTTTCATCACCTTATAAAAAGGTTGGTTATTATGGAATATTTAATAAATATATATGACATTCATTACATAATTATTATTCTGTAAATATAATACATCATTTACCTTCTTATCCTTCCATTTGTTAAAAAATGATAACATCCCTCGTGCGTACGTGTGGAATACCACCTCCACAAAGCGATGTGATTTGTTTTTCACATCCACATTTCATGGGTGATTCTAAAATTTTATTTTATGTAAAAAATGATAATTATGTTATGATTATTATTCAAGAGATGATTGAACCATAACCCCTTTGACAACGGTCAACCTACCAAAGTCATTTTTCAATTATGAACTGAACTTTCTCAAAACACCCGACATTGACTTAACCGATTAAGTAATTAGATATATCATTAAAAAAATGAAATAAATGGTTTAATGATAAAATAATAAACCTTAAAAAGTTATTAAATAAGTAAATAATTAATATAATTTTATTATCCAAGATTTAAATAACATACATAGCAATTTGGGACTCAAGATAAGGGGTTTCTTAACTCAATTTCCATTCATTGGGTTATAATTGTACTTCATTGATTATGTTATTCCAAGATAATTCAAGAAATGAACTCTAATTTTATTATATTTTATTTCCACTTTTTTTTGTGTGGTTTTAAAATTATTACACATAATCAATTAATTTATTAATTCAAACTTCAATGATACAATCTTTGTAAGGATTATTTTTCTCAATATGGTTTCTTTAAGACACGTCTTATAATATGAACACACTTCCTTTTATAAGGTGTATATGATTACTATCAGGATATTATATCATGAATTAATCATTCATCATGATATTTAAAGTTACTTTGAAGCTCTCTCTTTCATGAGATATTGGATCAAATGTTATAAAAGTTACAAGGGTCTCAATTTCATTTCTTTGAGACATAATTTATGTTATGCACCATGATTTATTTTATATGGTGTAATTATTTCACCATTAATGTGTTGTAACATAATATTTCATAGAAATTATATGATTTATAGAATCACACTATGTTCCTTCATTCAATGTATTTTTGATTCAAGCATTACCCATGTTTCAAGGGTTTCTAGTCTCAAATTTCCTTCTTTAAGACATGTTTTGATTGATGCCCCTATATTAATTTATATGGTGTATATGATGAATATTGAAATATAATATAATTAATCATTTTAAACTCCTGGTATTTCATGTTCCTTCTTATGTTCTTTATTTCAAATGGTTCTTGGTTTTAAAAGGATTCAAAAAGGTTTTTTCTTTAAAAACGTTGTTTTAATGTTTTTAAAGACTTTTAACCAAACTCTTCATCCATGTTCTTTATCTTATTTCAATAATAGTATTTTATAAATATAAATTGTTTCATAATTTTATTTCACTTTATCTTTAACCTTCTTTTAAAATATTTAAAAGGAAATTTCTTCACATTTTCTACATAAGTCACTTTTGAATCTCTTCATAAAAGTTTGAAAATAATGCTTATTTTTAAATTTTATGACTTGAAAGTATTTTACCATTATTATGAAGAGTATTTTATTTTAATATTTCAATATAATTTTGTATGGTTATTTTTAAAGAAAATATTTTCCACAATACTCTATTTTTTTATAAAATATTACCAATACAAATGGGTATTTTCCCATATTTTAAAAGAAAATTTTCAAATATTATTTTAAAGGTATTTTCCTTTATTTCAATAACCTTTAATTATTACTATTGTTCACTTAGAATATGATCTTATGATACCATCCATTTTCTTTCTCTATATGGATCATGTTGATTTTTCTTGGACCAAACTATATGTTTTTCATTGAATTTTTCGTCAATCTTAGTATCATGTAGTATGGAAAGATTATTTGAATGGTAATGATAGTTTCTAGAACATTGAAGATATTGAAGAAATGCAGACACATATACTACATAGTCCAATATAATTAAGAGAAGAGAAATTCCTGAAATATATCTATTGCATATTTGAAAGTTATGATCAGAAGTTAAGCTTGAAGACGACATGAACATGAAGAAGGGTTATATTGAATATCTATAATGTTTATGAATAAAATGAGTTGATGGATGTAGTTTTTGAAGTTCATCACTAAATCCACAGCAAGTGATCATTTATAGCTTTTGTTAAGATAAGAAAAATTCTAATGTTATATCTGTATATTGAAGGATAAATTCAATCGAATGATTCCCATGTATAATTATTCTCACTCGAATGTAGTTTCACATGATGTTGTGTTTTTTTTTGAAAAAAATGGACTTAACCCTCTGCTTTAAGAGTTGGTGCCATCTATATTTGTGTAAAAAAGAAGAGTGAAACCAAATAGAGAAGTAAAAATCTTAAAGTTATGTCATTTTCCAGTGTTTGCCAAAATTTTGGGTGTAAATTTTTGGAGGGAGATCAAAATTTCATGAAAGTTATGGTATGTACGGTAGATAATTAATTTGGAAAAAATACATGAGTATTCATGAAAGTTTTATGTTTGTGTGAAAGTGTGTTCATTTAATGAATGAATATTGTGTTAATAAGTTAGAATAAATATTGTAAAAGTTAGAATAATAGAAAGAGATTTATTTTTTGAACCCTTATACATTGGAGAATCGAAGGTGTTGAGAAACAAGGAAGTTCAACATAGATATGTAGTATCACTAATCCATAAAATATAGGCGATCAGTTTGGTGAAGATGGTGATATTCATATGGAAAACATCAATGATGATGGAGTGTTTTTTATACATTGAAAGTTTTATGATGGTTAAACAATGGCCTATAAATATCCAACCCATGATGTATAAGATATGATAGAGAGACTTGGATAAAGAAATTATTAAGAGAAATTTTCTCTGAATTTGATAAGGTTTGAAGTTACATGATTTATTTACACAAACCAATGAGTTTTGTGAAAAAAATTCCATAAATCACTATATTCCATGAATATACTAGTTGGGGTAACCAAATCATGAAATTGATGTAAGAATATTCTTACACTAATAAGGGATATAAAATTATTCTGAAAATCCATTTAATAGGCCTAAAAGTCAATAAATTATGGATTATACTTCACCAAAGTAGTTTGTGGAAGTGAAGAGGAGGTAGTGTGCCTTTGGCCATGAGTTAAAAAACCCTGAACCTTATAAAGGAAGTAATCAAGGAACAAGGTGACCATTTCCAAAACATTTTATCTACTAAACTAGTTTTGTATAGTGGACTTAGGTATGACTGACATGACATCGGCATATTCTCCTTATACTAGCCCTTTGTGGTGAACCAAGTAAAAATTATTATGTCTTGTGGATGGTTTACCTGGTTGTGTATTTTTGTATGTTTCAGTAAGACTTCCAATAAGAGGTAAAGGTTAAAATTTTCCTTCCAATAAGGGAAAAAGTTCCTAAAATAATAACTAAAGTAATCAAGTAAAAAGATTTAAATTGGTCTACACCTCGATTCACTCCCCCCTCTCAGGGTTTCTCTAGTCCTAATAATTTTGTAAATATATTTTTAGGAAACCCATTTTTTTCCATGGGTAAATAAAGTTATAAGTTAATAAAGTTTTTTGTTAAACTATTGACGATTAAAATAAAATCTTCCATGTTTTATATTCATGTATGGTACTTGAACATTATTAATGATGAAGGTAAAGCCTGATATAGAACTATAAAGTATTATTTAATGTTCATTTTCTATAAAGGAAAGAGTTTTTCCAAATTCTTTATGACTCTAAACCTAAATTCTCCTTCAGTATTTAAATGATCCACTATTTTTCAATGACGTTATAAGATTTGGATGACTATAATTGGGTTACGTTTAAAGATTACTAGATCCAGAAGTGTAGGTTCAAGTCTCTTATAGTTAGTACTATAAATGGGTATAAGTAAATTTGGATATTAATATGTTTTCAAGAGAGTTTAACTTAAGAGTTATGAATACCATAATGGGTTTATAATTTTAAGGTTGATCATATGTTTAATTGAGAAAATTATCTTTTCACGAGCATAAGTGATTATAACTTAAGGTGATTTGAACCTTTTACTGGGGTTTAGGAAGGATAAACCATTGAGGTAATTATGATATTTTGGATATTGGGTTATCCTTGATGGTTGAAAATTAATTTTTTTATTTGTTAATATTTTTGAAGATATTTATGATAAAGATAATGATAACATTTTAGGCTACTATATGAAGTCGATTCTTGTTATTTTGGAAAAGTTCACTACATTATATGACTCTGTATTGATTCAAGTTATTTTAATAAAACATATTTTAAAGAGTTTTACGGTTTAGATATTTATGGAATGATCTAAGTTAAACCTTAGGTGTTATTATTTAAGTATCAGAGATAAATTTTTTACATCATAATATTTAGTTTTATTTAGATATAATATTATCACATAAAAACCATTTTAGTTTTACTAAATATAGGAAAAATATATTTTTATCCTTTTATATAACTCATGGTAAATTATAAGTTGATTATAGTTCTTTAGGTATTAAATATTCATACTCAACATTTGGATTCAAAGATGAGATAAAGGTGTAAACTTATTGAAACACACAAATAAAAGATGAAATTTTGTTTATGGATTTAAAAACAATAATGTAATTATTTCACCTTATATTATTATTCTAGATGGTAAAGTAATTCATAAAATCTAAAAAAATGATCTTGAAATAAAAATTCTATCCTATTATCTCAATTCTTGATGAATTTATAGTATCTTTCACACCCATTAGTTTTTGGTTTTGTGGTCATTGCCTTTATGATGATCATTTAATTTTTTGTGATCAATGTTCGATATCAATCTCCATCATTATTTGGATATTAATTTTTTACTATATTTATATATTTTCACTTCCCACTAATTTTTTCCTATTTGAAAACCCAGTTATGTGTTATTCCAAAAGACCCTCATATTTCCCTTTCCCTCTTTCCGAAAGGAAGATTTATTAAATGTTTTTATGATGTGGGTTTTCAAAAAAGTTATTTTTAAATGTCAAAACCTTGATTATAAAGTTCAATTTTAGATTGTGATAATGAAATTTATTAAAGGGGAATAGAATTTAATCTCCTAATATTTGAAAAGAACACCATGTTCGATAGCGTATATGACACACAACACCAACCTTAAACGAACAACAAAATATTATTATTTAAATATGACCATTATTACCTAATAATTTAATTTAAAGATATAAATATTAGTAAAAAATTATGAAATATATATAAAATTTTCTTACTCAATACAAATGTATTAATTTATTTTTAGTAAAGTCATTTTATTCTTTAAAAATAAGTTTTTTTCCAAAAATAGTTTTTATTGCTTTTTGTGAGTGAATAATATAATTTATTTATTTTACTTTTAGAGATTAATTTTAATAAATAGTATTAATTTTTTAAACAATAATATCAAAATTATCTTAGGATTAATTTTTTTTTATTTTTCTGAAATGATTAATTTTTCAGTGAATAATGAAAAAATTCTAATTTTATAAAACTGTCTTTTCCATTCAAGTATTTAAAAAGTACCATTTTATTTTAAATTTATTTTAAAATTAATTGTTTAATTTTTATTAAAAAAAATCCAATTAATGTCTCAATATTATATATTATATTTAATTTTGGTAGAAAACATTTTTACACTTAAAAATGCATTTTTCTGGAATACCGTTTTTCATCACATTTTGCGGGTTCATTTTAAAAGTAATTTCTGCATCCTATAGGGATATAATTGGTAAAATTTATTCCATATTTGGAATCATCATATCAAAATTTGGTAAATAGTTCAACTATATATTTTTTCATAATTAATAGTAACCCTCGTAAATATTTTTCACATCGATAAGGGTAAATGAGGTAATTAAGGTTAAAAATAATGTGATATTGCTTTAAAAATATTTCTAGCACCTGAATGTTTTATATTGGAAAATTTTATTTTGACCATAACCATATAATATTATAATATATTAGAACCTAGTGCCATTTTTCTTTGATAATGACCATAATATTTTTTAAGTAAAGAATAAATACAAAATGTCACTCTCTTTGTTTTGATATCTCTTATATTTTGTCATTGGGATAAAAAGAGGTTAGGTTTGATTATAAATGGTTATTTTAAATATTAATTATTTTTTTTATGGTAATTTATTTTTAAATTTTAGTTATGAAATAATTACCTTTAATTCTTATGTAACGCTGACACAATGCTTGTGTAAGCAATATAAAATAAAGTAAATCATTTTAAAAAACATCAACATTTATAAAATTTGGATGAATTATCATCTTTAAAATTATATATATATATATATATAACATTTTAGTTGTTTTTTAAAATTTTACATTTTAATTTCATTACTATATTTATGTATTTAATGTCAAACTATGTGAATAGTCTTGAAAATGACTTTAATGTTATTTTATGTTAAATAATAGTTTTTAAATGATTTAAAATTCATAAAAAAATTATATTTGAAAAATTTAATAGAATATTTTTAATAATATCAATAATTTTCCATTTATGGGTCACTTTTCATTTTATAGTAACTTTCTTGACCTTTAAAGAGTAAAAAACATTATTATCACGGTAATCATTAAAAGGGTTAACAAAGGGTTAAAACTAAGAGATAAGGGTTAAAACATCATCTAAATCTTTATAAATTTTATTTTATGTGAGGAGTTAGAATATTCCTTATACTAGATTTAAAATACATCAATTTTTTTCCACTTAAACATGAAAATTAATTTATATAAATTTAAAACTTTATGTAATTCCAAGGTGGCCCCTCTCATCTCTTATATATATAGACCACCTCTCCTCTCATCCTCACACTTATTTAGCCATTTATCTAGATAAAACCATGAAAAAACTTCTTATTAACTTCCTTAGATATATTATATAGGTGATGGTATTCTTAAAATACCACCCCTAGTGTCCTTTATGAGAGATCCAAAGGAGGTTATTCAAAAGGAAGTTATTCATCTCAACTGAGTGTTTTTCATTTTACTTCTTCTTATACCTACTTCAATTCTATCCTAACCTTTATGATATATTAAAATTAGTATTTACCATATACCTTGGTGTTTTTATGTTAATGGAATAACCTTATTCATCTCCTTTCCATCCTATAGGGAATGAAAACATCATCTATGTGTACATGTAGACTACCACCTCCACAAAGTGATGTGTTTTGTTTTTCATCACTACATCACAAGGTTGGTTATTATTATGGATTTAATAATTATATATGATATTAATTACATAATTATTATTCTACAAATATAATATGTTAATTACCTTCTTACCCTTGCACCTGTTAAAAATGATAAAGTCACTTTTGTATATTTGTGAAATAATACCTCTACAAAGTGATGTGATTCGTTTTTCATGTTTTACTTTCATGGGTGATTATAAAATTTTATTTAATGTACAAAAAATAATAATAATTTTATGATAATTATTTTTTATATTATGAAATAATGACCCCTTTTACCATGGTGAACCTACCAAAGTCATTTTAAAATTATGAGTCGAACATCATCAAAACACTTGACGTGGACTTAACCAATTAACTAATAAAATATGTCATTGAAATAAATGAAATAAATCATTTAATAATAAATTAATAAACATGTAAAAGTTTCTTAAACAATTAAATACTTAATATAATTTTATCATATAGAAGTTAAATAATGTATATATCGATTCGAGACTCGATGCAAGATTTTCTTAACTCAATTTCCATTCATTGGGTTATACTATCTTGAATCGACCCACCAGGGGCCTACTTGGATGGTAGTAAGCTCAGTGTGAGACCCCAAGATGACCTATAATAGAATAAAAGATGGTGACTAGTGAAAAGTTGGCATATCATTGAAACAATGTAGAGATAGGAAATACATAAAATTAAAATAGCATAATACAAAAAGTATAAAGGGTAAAAATATATTCCCAACTAGAAATGATGTCCCAACATGAAAAAAATTGGAAATATTGAATGAATGAAGAAATCATGACTCATAATATCCAAAGTCGACTAAAAAACATGGTCAAAACCAATAATCGCTATGCTCCACCAAAACTAGGCACACCAAGGTCACAACTGATCTACCTTTTGTCTTAATAAGACATAACACATGTGAAAAAAATCCTATGTATGTGTGAGTATATACATACACATTAGGAAGACCTAAAAACCAAGAAGGGAGCAACAGAAAAAACAATAGCCAACTTAACCCATAAAGAAAGAGGGTAAAGGAACCCAACATCAGATATACTCAAAAGAAACCCAAGAAAATAGGGAAAAGGGATCTTCATCTCCAAAACCATATAAGAATTATGAGTTATACTATAGATCTTAAAGATCTATATTTGATTCCCAACACCACACACAAACTCACAAGAATCAGAGTGGTGGGCCCCACTACTCACTACTATGCTCCATAACAAAGGGATCACTAACTCCCAAGAAGTATCCACTCCCTGATAGAGCTTTATGATAAGAGATTGACAATAAATAGATAAAGGACTCACACCCTCTATGGTATGATAGAGTACTGACTCTACCTATGTAAAGAGTAAGGGGGACCTGTGCCCTGGTGCAATAGGAGAATACCGACACTAATATCTCTCTAGTGATTAAACCTGATCACTTCCATTGGACAAACATCCCAGAAGGAATAGAAACAATACTACTACCTCATATCATATCATTGATTCAAAAGTGAATGCCACCATCATGTTCTACATAGAAGACTTCTCAAGATAGAATACTCATAGGACCAAATTTGAGTCCCAATGAAGGAGATACATAAAGTGGAAGTCCTTTGGGAAAGTACAAGACTTATATAGGGTATACATGGAATGTATTTGATACCTTGAGTATTTCCATTTATTACGACATATTCTTGTGCACTCTATCCTACGCCCATGTACTCTGGATATGCCCATTTACTTTTCCTGTGATCGGGTGCTCTGGCTATGTATGGGTACTCTACCTGTGTTTGTTCCCATGTATCTTGGATATTATTGTGTACCTAGTTGTGTATGTTACCATGTAATACTAGGGTAAACACCAAAAATCTATTATTGAATCACACAGTGTGTGGAAAGATCACATGTCATGTTTTATTTAATTCTACCCAAAACCCTAGCCGCCACAACAAGGGGACTGCGCAACTTGTATTCTTCCAAAGTATACACCATGTATATCAGTATTTTGTTGAAACTACAAAATATTTCATGCGTCTTCACCCACACCACCATATCCACTAATATATCCATGAAATCTACTGAGGAGATTCGGTCTAGAGTTGACCAAGCCATAAACATTGTTAGTGGCTGGGATTCGGACACCCGAACCACGTGCGAATCATCTTTGTCGCACTACGCCACTGCGTCACTCCACCTAAGAATTAAATCCATTGATTCAACCTATGATCTATGTTTATAATACTATTATCCCACATAATATCCTGATCTGACGAAAAAAATACTAATTCCTACATCATTCATACATTTTCCATGAATTCGGGGGTTCGATCACACTCAAACCTAGCCCGACAATGTTGAATCATTGACCCCATAAGCCAATAATGAAGAACATGAAGAAAAGTGGTGGTAAAAGAACAAAAATGAGGTAAGGTTATCATTTAAAGATGATATCTTGTCCAATGACAATAATTTATAGAAACAAAATGGGTGTGTGAGTCATAGTTGTAACAAGGATAAAAAAATTTGGTTCATGAATACCAAATGAAACTGGGATCATGCAAAGAATACAAAATGTTAGAAAATAAACAGATATGAGAAAATAAATGATTATTAAATAATTAAAGGGGTGTAAATATATAAAATAACATGCTCTACCTCAAGAATGGGTCGATTATTAGTGAAGAAAACGTCTTCTAGAAAAGAAGGTGATTATCCCACGATGTTCACCATCCATTTCATGATTCACATCAATTTTTTCATCGATCCGAATTCTTGGTTTTCCAATGCCAACAATGTATCTTCCTCTTGCTCTCTAATCTCTAAGCGTTATAAATCTAACCCTAGTATTTTTTCATAATGATGTATTTATAGTGATGGAACTAGGTTTAGGTCATTAAATAAATAAATAAAGTAAATCAATTAATTCACTTAACGTATGTACCAATGGTAAACTTCAACAAAACATCCAATATCGACCATATTTATGTTTCACCTAGAGTAAAACCCATATTATAGAAATAACCATGTTCACAAATTTATCATATGAGGTCCTACTCAATGGGAAAATCATTTAGTTCAAAAAGATGCATGTTCATGCTTTAATAAATATTAATAATTTTAATATATTAATTCTAGGTTCTTGTGAGACCCAAACCATAGTGTCATATCTAAGGAAAAAAATATAGAGATATATAAAAAAATACCCAAAGGATAAAACTAAAAAACTAGAGTTGTTACGTTATCCTCTTTTTCATTTATTTTCATTTTGAAAAGTACAAGCTATATTGGGGGGGGGGGGGGTACTGAGCGCATATCTAGATCTCACGCTCCAAGAATATCTCCTACATGCTCCCATGATTCCAAATCACTTGAACCAAAGGGATGGTCCATCCATGTAGAATCCTATTCTATTAATCCTCAATCTCCACTAAGTACTCCAAGAAGGTTTCTTCGTCCTCTATTTCCGGCTCGTCCCAGTGAATAATGTGCATCGGGTCATGCACATATTGCCTTAGTTGTAGTACATGGAAGAAGTTATGCACTCAATACAACTGTGGGGGAAATGAAAAGCGCTAAGAAACATAAAAAAACCTATAAAGGATTTAAAATGGTATAATTAACCTTGGGGATAAATTAATTACCTGAAAAATTATATACAATCCTCATCATGGGAGACTCTTAAGAAAACATGGTATCCATACTCGGAATCCAAAGTCTTATGATATCGATCCATGTAATATTTATTTTATCTCTAAGATATACTCATATGTTCATGGATCACTTGAAACTTCTATATTTTTTTTTTCTGTACTAGCTATGGACCAACAAGAGAGGTCTCACCAATATCCCTCCAGCACAAATGTGACGTACAAGATATCTCGTAACGGGACTCAAAAGGTCTCATGTAGATATTAGAGTGATAGATATTATTATAAGAAAACTCTACAAATGGTAAGTAATCCTCCAAAATTTGGCTAAAGTCCAACACATAGGATCTCAACATATCCTCCAAAACCTAGATGGTCCACCCGATCTATTTTTCCTTTGGGGGGGGGGGTGTTGTGATCATCCATAATTGGGTCCCAAAAATCCTTCAATAGGCCCCTATACAATGATGATATGGACCATGAATCATGGTTAGTAATGATCTTCATGGGTAAAACATGAATTCAGATGATCATTCACATATACAACTGGCCCAAACTCTCAGCTGGATTATTCTCCCTAATGATAAAAAAGTGTGCCAACTTGGTGAATTGGTTGATAATCACCCATATAGAATCATGATATCTCAATTTTTGTTGAATCCCAATAATAAAATCTATTTATATGCCATCCCACTTTCATTATGGCATCTCAATAGGCTGAATAAAACATTATAGAACCTGGTGTTCAACCTTTACCTACTGACATGTGAGACACCAAGAGACAAAAATGAGTAATGCTCCACCTCATTCTATCCCAACAACACTACCACTGAATTTCCTTGTAAATATTTTACACAATCATATGTATAACCAGGGGGGAAGTATAAAAGTCCCTCATTACCTCCTCACACAAAAATACTAAAACCATCATCCATCTTTGGAAAAGGCTGACATATCTCCCTTCATTCATAAAAATTATATGGTGCATCTCTTGAGTATATCTAGTCATGTAGAACCTCATAGTTGATGCCTACAAAAATGGGCCTCTCACAAACACTAAAGAAGCAATGGTGTTACTACTATCGATAAAAGGTAACCTGAACTCCTCTCCTCCACCAGGGTAAGCTCCAATGAAGCCAATCACTTTGACATCACCTCCACCAAGTGAGAATGAGATTTCCTGCTAATGGAATCTACCACCATGTTTCCATTCCATATAGTATAAACTATCTTGATTTCATAGTCCTATAGAAACTCAAACCAACACCTATATTTTAGCTTTAGATAACTCTGAGTGAAGATGTACCTGAGACTCTGGTGTCTTTAGTAAAAAAATGAAATGCTTTCCCAGAAGATAATGCCTCCACACCGTCAAGGTTAATACTACCATTTCCAACTCCAAGTAATGGGTCGCACAATTATTCTCATTTTTTCTAAAATTTTTCACTCTATAATAGATCATAACCTACCTCAACATAATCACACAACCATTAAAAAATTTAGAGGCATCAAAAAACACCATATACTTGACACCCTTCTCTGGTAGTCTCAACATTGGAGCACCGGTCAACCTCTTCCTTAGCTTATCAAAGTCTTTATGACACTACTCAGTCCAAGAAAAAAACTACCATTTTCATATCACGATATTCAAATAGGATAAAATCTAGTAAAATTACTCCAAGAACCTCTGATAATACCTTGATAAATCAAGAAAACTCTGCACTTATGACATGATTTTGGGTGGTTCCCAAGAAATCACAACATTAATCTTCACTGGATCTATAGCTAAACCATTATTAGAAATGCCATGCCCCATAAAGTGAACATAAAAAATCCAAAACTGATACGATGAGAGTTTACCATAAATATGGTGCTTCTAGAGTAACTCAGGGACCATCATCAAATGATTTTCATGATCCACATCCAATATAGAGTATACGAAAATGTCATAAATGATGAAAAATATGAATCAATCCAATTATGTCTAGAAGATATGGTTTATAAGAACCATGAACATAGTAGGGAAATTAGTCAAACCTAATGACATTACCAAGAACTCATAGTATCTATAGTGACATAGAAATTACATCTTCAGAATATCACACTCATGAACCCTCAAATGATGATTTATAGACTAGAGATCAATCTTTGAGAACTAACTCACACCTTTAATTTGGTTGAAATGGTTATAAATACTTGGAAAGGGACACTTTTTCTAGATCGTTACCTAATTCAAGCGATGATAATCCACAAAAAACCTCAAGATACCATCCTCCTTTTTCAAGAATAACACTAGATCTACCACTGGGGGACACATTGGGTCTAATAAAACATTTCTATCAAATGTGTTACAACAATACCTTTATCTCATGGAGCTCGATAGGGGTTATACGATATGACACATAAGATATTAGTGTGGTACTAGGGTAAAAGTTGATGCAGATGTCAATCTATCACCATAGAGTTAGTTCTAATAATATTTTCAAAAGAAATCCATAGAATCCTCCACTACTTCTAGAATCTAGATTCCTAAATATTCCACTAATACATGGTCTAAAGTCTCTAACTGATGGGTAATAGGTTGTAGCTTCTCGTATGAGATCCCCACTCACTCAACCATATATTCCCTCTTAACCATAAAGAAGAATATTATCCCATATATATGAAGGCATATGACTCTCATGAAATGATAGTCTATCTGGGCACACACCATGGTAAAATAATCCATAACCAAGATGATTTCATAAATTTTAATCATAATGATATATATGACCCATGAGAAACTCTCTCCACCAAATTCCAACTCTCACTGCTATAAGATGTGTGGTATAGAATAACCTATCCCTGTAGGAACCTCTATCCATAGTTTCTAGGATAAAGACTCAATTAAAATCTCTTTATTTCACAAAAGGGATATAGAGATAAAGGAATGAATTGAAATTATGTCTACAAGTACTAGAGTTAATGTAGAAAATATATAGATCGTACCACAAATCATATCATGAGAAGCCTAATCATATCCCTACATAGAATGTAACTTCCCATGCCGTCGAATGTCATCCCTATGATCCTAGAATGGGATAAAAGGTGGTGGTGGAAGTATCTCATAACATTGTCCTCCACCTATATCTCATCCCTCTGGAGTTTCACCCGCTCTTCTATCAACATCGCCTCCCTGAGGGATGCCTTTAACATGCCTAAGATATCCTTGATCATGACATTGTCTCTATAGTGGAGGTCCATCCACCACTTGTTTATCTTCCTCAGTATGTTGTGTTGGGAAATCTTGAGCCGTGTGACCTCACCGATCACAAGTATAACATTTCCCCTCTCCAGGATGAATGGATCCTCTATGTAAACCCTATGTCACAAATCCATGTGTCTAAGTTTAGGATTGAGTATACTTCCTATGACATGAACATGAAGACTGACACCCACTAGCTACTAAAAATGACATAGTCCCATGATTTCCCATAAAATATTCAATTATTCGATATCCCTCTCATAGAAATCTCTATGTAATCAAATCCCACTCCGACACGCTAGAATATTTGGGAATTCATAAGGATACCATGCTAGCATGAATGTATCTATGAAGGACCTACAAAAACATCTATGTTTTGAAGTAACCATCTCATACCATATTGAGAAAGTAAAACATGAGGTCGGTAAACCTCACAGGATTCCAAAAAACTAACATATCACCCTATTGCAACTCGAGAAGTTCCTGAGTCCGCACAGAGCACATGCTCAATGGGTAATACTCATCACAAAACAATTGATGAAAGTATAACCATGAGATCATAGCCTCATAATGAGTCTGAGTGATCAGACTCTACCAGCGCCTTACTACTCCATGAATATGATTGGTCACATGTGCAACCATATAATCAGTAGGGGCCTGAACAAGTCTGAAAACTTAGACCACCACCTCAAGAAAATTGTTTACAACCTGAGTGTATTACTCTACACAATACCTGAGTGGTATCTAGAATTAGAACTCATACAACATTCTAAGGCTATGGAAATATTCATCATAACCCATCAAAGCTACTGACTATCCAAAATGCAGCTAAACATCCACTTAAACCACTGGTGGTGGATTCACATGCTACTTAATATGTGGAAGAAATTCTCTATGATGACATGGAGGAAACCCCTCATGATTAGGTCCTTGAACTGAGGCCTCATCACTCAAATGATCATTTTCATGATCCTATATCAGTATCCTAGCTGGATTACATCATAGAAGAATCCCAAAAGATAACAAGATATTCCATGGTTAGATGAGAATATCAGAGAATTTGAATCAAGAATAACATGGATGTCAATATAACCAATCCTATATGATGAAAGTACCATTGGTTTCTCTGTAACTGATGTCTCAGTATTCCAAGTCAAGAAGTAGGTTGTTAGAGTCCTGGTGTATGGATACATTGGCTGCTGTACCAACACTATTTTCCAGGGCCTGAGAGACAAACTCAAGTCACTCTAACATCATTTACCTATGTTCCCAAACCAAAACTCACAAAAATTTAGAATATTAACAAAAAATCGAGGATAAACCACTTTTTGATACCGTTATATCACAACCCAACCCATCGAAGCCCACTTGGCTAGTGGTATATTGAGTGTGACATCCCAAGCCCTCCTCCAATAGGCTAGGGGATGTAGACTAGTGATGAATAAAAATATCACTAAAAAAGGATGCCTCAATCTAAGAACCTATATGTATGCACATGACCAACTCCATAAGTCAGTGGAGATATATAATAAAAGATAGAAACATCTAGAGTGTAAACCATGCATGAAACAAATTCTTGAAAATACATTAAAGTAAAATAACATAGTATAAAAAGTATAATGGGAAAAAATATACAATCAACCATAAATGAGGTCCTAAACTAATAAAAAATGGAAATATGGAAAGAATAAAGATATCCTAACTCACAATATCAAAGGCCAACCACCAAACATGGTCAGTACTAAGAACTTCTATGCTCCATCGAAAGAAAGTACCTTAAGGTCATGCCCGATCTATCTGTTGTTTTCATAAGAAACAACACATGTGGGTGATTCCCATTTAAGGGTGAGTATATACATACCCTATAGGATTTGTCAAAAACCAAGAATGGATAAATAGAAACAACAATATTAAGATCAACCCATAAAGAAAGAGGGTAAAGGAACCCAATATCAGATATGATCAAAATAAACCTAAGAAAAGGGAGAAAGGGGATCTACTTATCTACAACCAACTAAGAATGATGAGTCAGCCTGTAGTTCCCAAAGGTTTATCTTTGATTCCCAACACCACACACAACCTCACAAGAATTAGAGTAAAGGGGACTGCTCTTTGCTACCATGTTCGATTGCCGATGGATCACTAACTCCCATGGAGGATATGATCCCCACTGGAGATTAATTATTGGGAAGTACCACTTCATAGATAGAGGAACCACTAAATATTTAGTATGAGGGTATACTAACTCTAGTGTAAAGAGTATGGGAGACCTGGACCCTAGTGTGATAGGAGAGTATTGACCCAACATCTTTATGGTGATCAAAACCGATCACTTTCATCGATCAAGTGTCACTGAAGGAAGATTCCTGCTCATAACACCTCATTTCATATGTTTGATACCAAATATAATTCCACCATCACATTCTATACAGAAAACTCTTTAGGATAGGCTACATATAGGACCAAATCTGAGTCCTAAAGAAGAAGATACATGAGGTGGAAGTCCTTGGGGAAAGTACACTACATGTATAGGGTATAGACAACAAGTATTGGCTACCCCGAGTTTAACCATGTATTACAACCTTTTCTTGTCTACTCTATCCCTGACTAGGTGCTCTGGCCATATTTGGGTACTTTGACCATGTCTATTCCCATGTACCCTGGTCGTGCTTGTGTACCCAGCTATGTCTATGCCCATATACTCCTACTGTACATGTTTAGCTACGAACACAAAATCACATGGCATATAAATAATTTAAATGGTTTTTGATATTTAATTATACCAAAAAACCTAGTTACTGTAGAAAAGGGACTACACAAAATGTGTTCTTCTGAAGTACACGCCATGTATATTGGGATTTTTTAGAAACTACTGAAGCATTCAAACATTTTTCCCACACTACTACCGCCACCAATCTAGTCATGAAATATATTTAGGATATTAGTTTGTATTTAACCAATCCCTAAACATTTTTACTGTATAGATTAAGACCACCCGAAATGAATGTGGATCATCCCCATCACACCGCACCACCGCATCGCCCCAGTCATAAATAAAAGCCCTCGATCTGGACTCTAATAAATGTCTCTAACACCTGCATCCTGTATCAAGTACCAATATAACTGAAAAAGACTAATTCATTCATCATTTGTGCATCTTCCATGAATTCTTGGGGTTGATCGCACTCAAACTCAGCTTAATAATTTTGAATCTCTGACCCCATGGGACAATAATAAAGAACCTGAAGAACAGTGATGGGAAAATAACAAGAATGCTGTAATATCATCATTGGAAGATGCGATCGTAGCCAATTACCATAAATTTTGGAAACAAAAATGTGGGTATGCATCACAAGAGAATCAAGGATAAATGAATTTGGTTCAATAGTACCTAATGAAATAAGGCTCATGCGAAGAACATCAAATGTTGAAAAATAAGAAAATATGATAAAATTAATGATTATTAAATAATTTT
The DNA here is from genome assembly GCA_963277665.1 of Viscum album. Classification (NCBI taxonomy): domain Eukaryota; kingdom Viridiplantae; phylum Streptophyta; class Magnoliopsida; order Santalales; family Viscaceae; genus Viscum; species Viscum album. Next base: position 229,144,209 of record OY728157.1, on the reverse strand, counting down.
AAAGGTTAAAATTTATAAAATACCATGACCTATCTCAATAATGGATTGATCAATAGTGAATGACCCATCCTCTAGTGAATAATGTGATGATCCTACTACTTTTTTCATCCATATCACAATTCTCATTGATTATTAATTGATCCACATTCCTAGTTTTCCTACACCAATGATCTCTCTTCCTACTCCTATTTAATATTCCCGGGTTATGTGGATAACCCTGTAAATTCATAAAAACAATGTATTCATAGAGAGGGATCTAGGTTTAGGACATTTAATTAATTAATTAAATAAATAAATTCACTTAAAAATCCTACCAATGGTCAGCTTCAACCAAAAATATGATGCCAACCAACTTTATGTCACAGCTAGGGAAAACCCTATATTCCAGAAACAACCGTGGTCTCAGATTTCCTATATGATATTTTGATCAAAATGAAAACCATTTATTTTGAAAATATGTGCACACATGATTTAATATATATTAATATTTTTAATATATTAATACTAGGACCCTAAAAAGCCCAAAAAATATCACCAACTCTAAGGAAAAATCTCAAGATATATAAATAAATATTCAAAGGATAAAACTAGAAAAACTGGAGTCGTTACATATACTTCTACTTCACTGGCTATATTATTTCAAAATTATGTGATAAATGACCACTAATTTTATTATGTTTTATATCCACTTATTTTGTGTGGTTTTAAAATTATTACACACAATCAATTTATTGATTAATCCTAACTTCAATGATACTATCTTTGTAAGTATTATTCATCTAAATATTGTTTATTTGATACATGTATTGTAATATGAACATAATTCTTTTTATAAGGTGCATATGCTTTCTATTAATATGTTTTATCATGAATGAATCTTTTATCATTTTATTTAAAGTTACTTTTAAGTTCTCTATTTCATGAGACACTGACTCAAATGTTATAAATTTTGCAAGGGTATCAATTTTAATTCTTTGAGATGTAATTAATATTATGAACCACAATTTATTTTACATGGTGTACTTATTTTCCCATGAAAGTATTTTAATATAATATTTCATGGAAACTATGGATTTTACATAATCATATTATGTTACTTCTAATGGACTAAAGGCCTTTATTCTTTATTGATTATAATAATCCACCTTTCAAGGGGTGAGGTGGAACCCTTACAAGGCCCATAGGCGTAAGCATTACATGGCCCGTAGGACTTAGAGGGATTCATTGACTCTAGGCTTCAAACATTATATACAACCGATACTAACCACTTGGAACTGCTCCTCCCCAGAATCTTCATTGTGAATTTAGCTCTCCACCTTCGCATGGCTGTTCGGCTACGCTATCCCATGCATGCACAAGCTTGTCCCGATGACAGCTACCATACCCTCTCATTCTTGCAATCCGTGTAGCTTCAATGGATTTTTGATTCAAGCATTGCACAAGTTGTAATGGTTTATTGTATCAAAATTCCTTCTTTGATACATGTTTTGATTGATTAACCTATATTCATTTATATGGTTAATACACTAAAACTTAACATATAATATCATGAATCTTTTTATACTCATGGTATTTTATTTGCCTTATTATTTTCTTTCTTTCAACTGGGTTTTGGTTTTAAAAGGCCACATAGGGGTTTTTATTTAAAAATATCATTTTAATGTTTTTATAGACTTTTAAGCAAACTCTTTCACCATTTTCTATATCTTATTTTACTAATATTATTTTATAAATATAAATTATTTCCTAAATTTATTTTTCATGATCATTGAAATTTTTTTAAGAGGTTTAAAATAGAATTTCTTAACATTTTACACATGGTTCACTTTTGAATCTATTTACAATAGTATAAAAAGAATGTTTAATTTTAACATTTATGAAATGAAAGGATTTTACCATCATCATGACTATTATTTACTTTGAATCTTCCTTTTATAATTTTCCATGGTTATTTTCAAATATTTTTTTCCCAATATTCTTGAAATTTCTATAAAATATTACTAAAAGAAAAAGTTATTTACCATTATATTCAAAGAAATTTTTAAATGTTCTTTTAAAGTTATTTTCCTCTATTTCAAACTAAATTAATTTTTCCTCTACTTTACTAGGTGTAATGAACTAAACTTGTATAAATAAAATTCACTTTGTGGTTGAATTAAATTCCCTATTATATATTATGCTTATAGAAAATACATGCACTTATTTGGTTTTATTATATCATATCATATTTAAAATACCATTAATAATCATAAACATTGACAATATTTCTATTTAATAGCGATCATATGATTTTTCAAAATATAAAGTTTTGAAAAATATAATTTTCATAGACAAAGGAAGTGATGACCTCAAACAGTAGGATCATACTCTATAAATTACATTTATCAGAGCTTCTAAGGGATATATCATCAATGGGATTTTACCTTTGAACAATCCCATGATGAGATCCAAAAACTAAATCATGAGTGAAAAAATTTATGGGATAAGTTCATGCTCAACAAGATCTCGACCCAAATCAAGTATGCCAAACCACCCCATGAAAATATCAAAGTCGCACAACTTACCCATATGGTGTTTTATGATGTAATAAAGTGATTTTTATCAAGACCCTAATAATATAAATATGTACATTTTATATAACAATTAATACATTTTCTTCTAATTTTTTTTTACTTTATAAATGATTTTTTTACTTTGATTTGATAAAACACAAATTATATTTTTGGGTAATATGAAATTTCAATTAAGAAATTTATTTTGATTAATTAATGAAATTTTGAAATAAATAATATTTTAATAAAATATTATCATTAACTGATTATTAATAAATTTAAATGATAATATAATTTTTACAATGTCAAATGTAATTTATATAATGGTTTGAAAACTGTTATTTTCAAAAACCCAACATTTCTCAATAAATGTTGATTATATTTTTAAAGTGAAAAGTCACATATTTTGATAATTATTTGTATAAAATAAAAATCATTTTTGGAATCATAATTTTGAAATTATCCAATAGTAAAATTTTCATATTTTTTTGAGATAGTCGAATTTTCGGGTCAAAAAATAAATACGGTATAAGTATACGGTGTGTATTATGACATCATAATGACCCAAAAATTATATAATAAATACTATAAAATGTATAAAAAACCAAATATATGTTTTCCTTTTAAATTAATATGTTTTTAGTTTATTTGATTAATTTTATAAAGCCTTTATGAATCCTCCAAAACCTATATTATATTTTAAGATTTTAAAATAATTTTTTAAGAACATAACTCACTTACACATCCCCAAGGGTAATATTTTAATAATTTGTGGATGTGGAAGTGAGTTATTTTCTTAAAAAATGATTTTAAAATCTTAAAATATAATATAGGTTTTGGAGGATTCATAAAAGCTTTATAAAATTAATCAAATAAACTAAAAACATATTAATTTAAAAGGATAACATATATTTTGTTTTTTATTTGTAATAAAGAACTCCCCACTCTTTTCCTATATAAAATCATTCAAGATCCCATTAATCTTCACTCAAATAACTTGGATCACATACTTACTCTTACTTCCACTCTCTAGAGTCCTCCCAAGGTCCCCTTGAGATCTCAAGAAGCTCATCTAAAAATTTTGGAATCACCCTCTCAAGGTAATGGATCCCCTATTTATCCTCTTTATTCAAGCATATTCATTATCTTATGCCTTTTATCTCCAAATCCTTTTGTTGGGATATGTTCTTCTATACCCCTTACTTCCCTTATGATGTATAAATGATGATATAACCCTTTAAATCTCATTAATCCCTCCCATGAAAATTTATGTTCCCCCATTATGTTGTCGAAATTTCCCCATGATTTTCCATGCCAAACAATTATGCAGTGAATACCCATACCCATTTCCTATTAGGGTTCTTCACATTTATTCAATTACACTTATTTTATTAGGTAATTACATGTATTTAATATAAAATCCACTATTTTGGGATTAATTTTTATGAAATATGTTCTTATGTTATATGATTTATGTGGCACACTTATTCATGTACATGATATGGTTATGGTGGGTGCACTCGTCTAGTGATCCAATGCATTTGGTAATGTTTTAGTCTCATGATATTCCATGTATGGTGCATGTAAGGTTATACTAAGCACTTTATGTGATTTTTTATTGTTTTTTAACATTTACTTATGCTTATTATGCCATATTTAAAGTTTTTTACATATTACCATGTTGCCTTTATTCTATCATGCTATATCATGGCTCATTGTTCATGTTTATGATTCTCACCACCTTTATGTCCCATTGATATGCATATTATATAACATGTAATATGTTCTTCTATTAATTATTTTCTTATTCCCTTACTGGGATTTATAGCTCACCCCTTTCTTATGTATGCCCCCAGGTTATCTAGTGTAGTTTTATGTATGATGGAATATTATGAGCATGTTAAGGAAGTTTTAAATAATGGTGATGTATCCCCTATTTTAATTTGTTATGTAATGTACCTAATTCCCAAAGACACTAAAATTATTGATCTTATAGGTTGTATTATGTGTACTATTATGTAACAAATCATGAATTAATGTTTAATAATGACAAGAGTTTTCATAGTTTATATCAAAGGAAAGTGTAGTTTAATTTGGGATTAGGATTAGAAAACATTAGAGAAAGATTTAGGGATAAAACTAAGCATAATAAGACATACGTAATTTTTTTGTAAATTATAGAGCAAGTAGTTTCCAAGAAAATACATCTCTCTCTAGATACTACAGGTGGATGTGGCGCTGGTACATATGTATCTAGAGGTAAAACCCTAAAACACCGCATTGGGCTACACTTGAGCAGGAACTAGTACATGACAATGGGAATTTCTAAACACCTGATTTGACACTCCTAGAGGATATGATTTGGTAAATTCACAAGATAATTATGAACCATTATTAAGGGGACAAAAATTACCAAACATTTCTATGTTAGTAAATAGATAATGGATAACATATATTAAATCCTATAAATTCATAAGTTAAGGAGTAAATTTAATTTATAAGTTATACCTTTAATGAAATTTGATTTCCATTTATATGATTAATAGTTTAAAAATACTCATACATATTTTTCTATTTATTCTATCCAAAGGCCAGAAATAGGAGGAATCGAGTAAATAACCAATATGAATGGAAATATGAAGACTGCCCCACTGAGATTCCCAACCTGATGGGAGCAGGAATCAAGAAATTTGTGAAAATAATTTCTTAGTTGACCAAGGTTCTAAATAGTAACATGAATAAGGAGGAACAACCAAATACTCTTAAGAAATTACAATTTTCATTTGAGACCTTTATGAAACAAATACCTTCGACTTTAAATGGATCACCCGAACTGTAGAGACCCCAAACTTGACGTACATGGACATTACATTACTTTTTTCAGAATACTTAATACATAAAAAAACCAACACTCAATGACCCTAATAGTTTAGTGTCTTTGGAAACTTGGAACATAATCTTCTAATCACAGTGAAAGATCTTCAACATATCCCATAAAGATCTTACCCTTTTGTTTTCTTACCTAAAACCTTTCTTTATATCCTGGGGAAAAGAAAAAATATAAAGGTTGAGCTAAAATTCTCAGTAAGGGTAAGCATGGAGAAAATAAAACCAACCATATACATTTGAACTTACAAACATGAACATAATGTTTAAACTTCAAAATATTGAGCAATGAAATAAAACATGGCAGTAAGTAAGGCATAAATCATAATGAAACATCAATCATGAAAAAATAGCATGGGAATAAAACATATAATTGTGTCAAAACATTAATAACTTGATATGATTTCCATAGTATCCAAGACATTGCTGCCAAGACCATCTTAGTGGACAAAGTCCCTTACTGAACCGAGTTCACTCCTCATTCCAGTCCTGTATCACTGAACCGGATTAACTTGCCATTCTGGCCATGTCTATCTTATGAGATATAAATCTTTACCCAATTCATTTGAGGGATATATAGGTCCCACCCATCTTATAATGAAATCATTCTTACGTGTGCCACAACATAAACATAAATCATTTATCATAACCCAATGAATAAAATGGGTTTCATAAACATCATCCCATCATAACATAATCCATATAAAACAAATGGATATCATTTCATCATAATAAAAGTGAAACCATGTAAATCATAGAGACATTATACTTTAAACATACACAAATGAAATAATGTCATCTTAGATGGAAAATTGTTTTGATAAAACACTCGAAATTAATTCTTGAGGAAAATATCCTTTCTTCTTCAAAATAATTTTCTTTTCACAAAATACCATGCAGTTTTAAATGAAAATGACTTTGGTTGAAAATAATAATGAATTCTTGTAGAGGAAAATTCATGTAAATATGGTGTTATAAAACCATAAAAATCCATTCATGTTGTATAAGTTAAAAAAAACATTCTTCTCGTACTTTTGCCGGAAAAGTCAAAAAGTACCTTGTATGGTAAACAAAAGAAAGATTCCTTACATACCATGTAGTAAAAGTCAAAAATGGGTAAAAATGAATTTAAACTTACATGAAACCATTTTTAGAAAATAGATACATGGATGGTAAATATAACTCTAGTAAATAATTACGAATAAACAATCTCAGATAAAAATGATATTGGAAAAGTTATCCCTTACCTTATGTCTGATATGCTTCGTATGTATCCGAACCTCCTGTATAATGATTTAAATAATATCATTGACTTATTAAAGAATCATATTCATTGTTATGATATCATATATGGTTCACTTACGACTTTATATTACCCGTTCTTTTGTAAATTTCATGTTAAAGCAGCGTTTTGGGTAAAATCGTTTCATTTATCGTACAAGTTTCGACATGTTGTTCTTGAAATTGTTACTTATATCCTGATTTAATTAATTCCATAATGTAAAACATGATTTATATATAATATATATTCAGTATATAAATATATATGATAGATCGATAAATGGAATGAAATACACCGTTCATGGAGATGGTAGGCCGTACGTACGCATGAACGCTGTTTTCATTTCCTTATTGAATTAAATGGAATTAAGTAAATGAAACATATATGTAAATAAATCCTGTATCATTATTATTTAATATATTTCATTATTAATTATTATATATAATTTATAATCATACTTGAATGGTTAATCATGGTAAATGAATCTCATCGCGTTCGTGGAGACGGTAGTCCGTACGTACGCGCGATCGATGATATCATTCCCATAACTATTTAATAGAATTGGAGTGGATGATATAATATCTCAGAATCATTATGATGTTATAATAACCATATATAGTTATTATTTAGACCATTATACCCATCCAAATAAGGTGGTGGTGGGAAAAATGATTACACCACGGCGTGGAGGCGGTATTCCGTACGTACGCACGCGCGGTGATTTCGTTTTCCGTAGGATGGATAGAAGGTGAAATGGGGTTGTTTCATATTTATAATAACATATCAGTATATTATTGATACTTATGTTATTACTTTATATTGAAACAACTAAATAAGAGGATGTTGAAGAAGAAAGAAACTTGAAAGAATCGGTAGAAGAGATTACCTCTTCTTCGATGCACCTCCTTTAAGCTTCCCCTTAAGGAACTAGAGTTGGTCTTTTGAGAATACCAGAACCTCCAGAATGTTTCTAGGGAAGTGGAGAAGAGAAATGGTCAGGGTTTGGCTGAGCTTTAAGGTGAAAAGTGTTGTGAATAGGAGAGGGAGGAGGTACCCTTTTATAAGGGAGGAGAGGGGCACCTTTGGAAACCTCAAAAATATTAGTTTATAATAAATTCAAACCCCACAAAAAAAGTTTCAAAATGACTAAAATACGAATATTAGATGATATAGGATTGTAATATCATCAAACAATAAAATTTATACATGTTTGGAATTTATTTTAAACATTATCAACGTGATTTATCCTTATTTAATCTATTTAATTTTGTTTGTGGTAATAAGATTCTAAATTTTAAATCATTATAAATAATTACTTATATGCTATGAATTGTCCATAATTGTATAATTTATTACATTTTAGACCATATAAATTTTAATTTATATTTTTTAATTTTTTTTGTGATTTTTAAAGAATTTTATAATATGTAATTTGTATAAAATAACAATAGTATCAATTTTGACACTATTCATTTATTTGAATTTAAATAAAATATACATAGAAGATATGTTAGAACTAAAAGATTTAATAGATTTATAACAAGTAATATTTATCTATAAAATTATTTGAACACATTAAATAGTTCATATAATATTTATTTTAATAATTTTAAAATCATTTATTTGATAATTCAATCAATAAAATAATTTCAACATCACTATTGTGACATAATTAATTATAATTATTTAATCCCTAAAAATTATAAATAAATTCAAATGATGTAGATAATTTTATTATATTTTTGGAGACTATTTATGTTCTAAGTTTCAAGAATTTTGTCACTAAATTAAAATTATTATACTTATAAGATTTAGAAGAGTGACATGTTGTCACTTTCTTTGGTTTTAATAATAATTAAATTATTTTAATAGTAAAAAGTCGATAAAATGAATTTATTCCGACCCTTAGGTGATAAGGGTCTACTTTTAGTCATCCAATAGAATTTTGGTAGGTGTTAGGGTAATTTTATAATCTTATTTTTACCCTTAATTACCCGATTTACCTTTAACTGCAGTTTATAAAAATTACTGTAATTACAATTCATAATATCAAACGAATAAAATTAACCTATTAACATAATTTAGACCCACTGAATGTAAATATGGAATCTATTTTTTAAAATTAAAAACACATAAGTTTCAGTAATTAATTTAAAATTAATCCCGTTGTTAAGAAAACGAGTTTTAAAAGTTAAAACATTACCAAAGACTAAAATGTTTTTACCTATGAATTAAATGTAAAATTAATGGTAATGAAATCAATTATATTAAATGTTAAAAATATATTCTATTTATATTTTAAAACCATTCAATATTATAATTTAACCATATAAATTATTGCGATGAAAAAAGTTGTTTTAAATTAAAATATTGCGTGTTTTTACTATTCATTAAAATATGGAAGTTATCAGAATAATATGAAAAATTTATCAAAAGTAAATTTTTATATACTGATTCCAAAGAAGAATTTTATTTTGTCAAATTTAACTTATAAACATGTCAAAAACTAGATTTAAAGTTGGTGCTCCATCAAAAGGCTGCAAATTGCATTTTTTGAAAAATACTTATTTTACCAAAAAATATTATTTTGTTCTCATACCATGTTATAGAAAATATGTAATATGAATAATAATGTTATAAAATTCAAAATGGAGTTAATACTATTCATAACGGCTAGTTCAAAATAATATTATAACAATATATCGTTTTTTAGTGAAACCCAGTATTGTGTACTACACACGCTATTAAGGAAGGTCACGATTGTGTGTAATGCAAGCCAAGTCAAGGTTGCGTGTAGTGCAAGCTCCCTTTGTTTTTGCATATAACATAATCAAAATTTATTTCATTTATACATTAAACAAAATCTATACTTAATGTTGCATAGAATAATTTCTACAAAACGAACTTGAAATTGTGTGTAACACGAGCCAAGAATAGTGTTGGGTATACTGCAAGATAATACGGTGTTTCATATAGCAGAAACTAAATTTGGTGTAGTGTACAACACAAGACATAAATGAAATTAAAAAGAAAAATTCTCATAAAATCTTGGGTTGTTACATTCTACCCCCCTTAAAATGAATTCGCCCTCGAAATTCGTTGGGGTTATAAATGGTTTACTACTTGAAAGCTTCTTTCATAGAAACACACATCATAAAAAGGAATACTAAAACTTAATTTTAAAAAGTGGAGTGTGAAACATAATGGTTACCTAAATTAACTCATCACTGGGTTTCCACATAGGAGAACATAGGTGAAAATATGGATATGTAAGAGAAATCTTTCCATCAAGGTCTGATGGAGAGTGGTAGAGAACATGGATATGAAAAAGCCAACAATCACAAAGCCATAAATTTGTGATGATCTAAGGTACCATCTGATTCATCGTATATGAGGACACTAAGACAACATTTTTGGTTTTCAAGATCATTTCCCTAAAGTTAAAGAATTTGAATTAGAAGAAATACTTACTTTATTTCGGTAAAATCTCACCGTTGTTCATGCCTTGAACAATTTCCACTTCATCTCTTAAAGAAATGAAGTTGAATTTTTCATTCTTGAAGTGTTAGCAGATCAAGTGATAGAATTATGGGTCATTCCATCTGTCTCAAACAAAAGGGTAGAAAAAGTTATCAAATATACATAAGTCCATCTGTGGTGAGGTTAATCGTATAAGATTCCAAAAATGGACTTATACTTCATCTATCATACCGCTTAATAAAATAAAACTAGTTTCTACTAACCAAAGACTTCCTATTGGCCAGTGGTAGGCGATAAAGGCCTACCACACTTCGGTTGTGGGTTCGATTCCCATAGCCTTGTCCGACGCGACGGGTTGTCGCCCGTCTTGCAGGTTGTCCTTTTTTCTAAAACTACATTATTATAACATCCCATCAATAATATCAAAAAAAGTTCTAGCCTTAAACAATACTAACTTATTTCTAACATAATCCATTCCAATCTACAGGCTTATCCAAAATACTTCTGTCCAAGCTCATAGTATAAAGAAAACAATTACTACCAATGTCATCTGCCGAGAATGTAAATACCATCATTTATCCCCCATATATCATACGATATATCTTGTTGGTCACATTACAAACATGTGAATACCTTAATCATTTATTCTCTTGAAATACCCATTGAACCTTAGTGAAAACATGAATTCTGTCAAAATTTAATGCTTTCCACATACCAAAATCCCAAAATTTCTATATACACAAACCATGATATAACTTTGTCCTTATATCAGTCATGAGCTCATTTAATTTTTTTTCTTTATCCCTTAATTATCTGCATATAATATTCTTTCCAACAATATTTCAATCACATTTCATGGTTACTGGTACCATATAATTATTGAAAACCAATACATAGATATTCCAAAATTCCACGATACCATAAATGAGATTCCATGATACTATTTTGAAATCCCATTAGATAAAAACTTAATCATTACACGACATCATTTCCATACTAAACATCACAAATACTGATCACATGTAACTTCCATTTATCCTTTTCCTTAAGAGGTTTCTCACGTTGATCATCATTAACCCTTGGATTAGGGCATTGATTAGCATAATGCCCCATTTCCCTTCACTTGAAGCATTGAAGTGTTGGTGGTGCATTCTCTGCAGTCTTTTCTTTATTCACATCATTAGAAACCCTTTTTCCATTACTTCGACACTCATCTGCTCGATGACCTTCTTTTCCACACTTAAAACATTTTCTATTCCCTTTAAGACAGTCGCCACCATGCTTCTTTCCACACTTTGAGCATAAAGAAACATTCATCTTCTTTTCACCATTATTCTGAGATTTCTCCTTGAACTCCATCTTTCGTTTCTTGTCAAAACCATGAGATGGATATGTAACACCAACTTCCATTTCTACCTTGAAAGCACAACACACAATTTCTTCATAGATACTGAAGTCTCTTATAGATAATTCCTTTCGAAGATTTGGTTTTAAGCTACTGGAGAATCGATCAACTTTACTTTCAGGTTGGATGATAAATCTTGATGCATACCTTGCAAGCCTTCTAAAATTCTATTCGTATATACCAATTGATTCATCATCCTTTTTCTTAAGCTCAAGGAAATCCTTTTCCATATTTTTTCAAAGAATATGAGGGAAGTACTTATTGAAAAATAAGTTCTTGAACTCATCCCATTCCATGGATTCAATTTCATCTCGGGGCCTCGTATTCTTAATTAGATTCCACCATTGATCTGATTCACCTTCTAAATGATAAATAACCGGAATGACTTTTTCATGTTCCGAATAGTGAATTATTGAAAATATCTTTTCAATGGTACTGATCCATTGTTCAGCAACAAGTGGATCAGAAGACCCACTGAAAGAAGGTGGATATTTTCTCATGAAGGACTCAATAGAATATTGTTCCCTTCTCTGCTCATTTGGAAGTCCAGAATGATTCATAGCTTGTGTAAGTATAGAAATAATATTTTTCACTCCATCTCCTATAACATTAGTTTGCTCAGGAGGAAAATCATTAAATTTTCCATTACATTGATCAACACGGTTCCTTCGGGTTCCACCCATCATCTAAAACCCAAAAAGAATAGTGTGAGAGGCAAAAATCATGCTTGGGAAAACAACATAAAAAAGGGGGGGGGGGTAACTTCAATATATAACATCTTAGGGTTAATTCTAAGATTTTTACCGTAACTATAGGACTATAACCTATACTTATACTTAACCTTAGAGAAATCCCTAGACATACCTTAAAAATTTATCTAGGGATCTCACTAAAGTTTTTGCATCCTAGTTTCCAAAGCTTGACTAAAACTTTCCTCTGATACCAACTGTAGAGACCCCAAACTTGATGTACATGGAAATTACATTATTTTTGAGGAATACTTAATACATAACAAAAACCAACATTCAAGGACCGTAATAGTTTAGTGTCTTTGGAAACTTGGAACAAATTTTTCTAATCATGGTGAAAGATCTTCAACATCTCCCATAAAGATCTTCCCCTTTTGTTTTCTTGCCTAAAGCCTTTCTTTATATCCTAGGAAAAACAAAACATATAAAGGTTGAGCTAAAATTCTCAGTAAGGGTAAGCATGGAGAAAATAAAACCAACCATATACATTTGAACTTAAAAACGTGAACATAATGTTTAAACTTTAAAATCTTGAGCAATGAAATAAAACATGGTAGTAAGGCATAAATCATAATGGAACATCAATCATGATAAAATATAATGGGAATAAAACATGTAATTATGGAAAAACATTAATCACTTGATATGATTTACATATTATCCAAGGCATTTCTGCCAAAACCATCTTAGTGGACAAAGTCCCTTACTGAACCGAGTTCACTCCTCGTTTCAGTCCTGTATCAGTGAGCCAGATTAACTTGCCATTCCAGCCATGTATATCTCATGAGATATAAATCACTACCCAATGCATTGGAGGGAGATATAGGTCCCACCCATCTCATAATGAAATCATTCTTAAGTGTGCCACAACATAAACATAAATCATTCATCATAACCTAAAGAATAAAATGGGTTTCATAAACATCATCCCATCATAACATAATCCATACAAAACAAATGGATATAATTTCATCATAAGAAAAGTGAAACCATGTAAATCATTGAGACATTATACTTGAAACATACACATATGAAATAATGTCATCTTAGATGGAAAATTGTTTTGATAAAACACTTGAAATTAATTCTTGAGGAAAATATCCTTCTTCTTCAAAATCATTTTCTTTTCACAAAATACCATGCAGTTTTAAATGAAAATTAATTTGGTTGAAAATAATCATGAATTATTTTAGAGGAATCTTCATGTAAATAAGGTTTTATAAAACCTTAAAAATCCATTCATGCCGTATAAGTTAAAAAAACATTCTTCTCGTACTTTTGTCGGAAAAGTCAAAAAGTACCTTGTATGGTAAAAAAAAGAAGGACGACTTACATACCATGTAGTAAAAGTCAAAAATGGGTAAAAAGGACTTTAAACATACATGAAACCATTTTTAGAAAACAGAGACATGGATGATAAATATAACTCCAGAAAATACTTACGAAGAAATAATCTCGGATAAAAATGAGATTGGAAAAGTTATCCCTTACCTTATGTCCGATATGCATCATATGTATCCAAACCTCCTATATAATGATTTAAATAATATAATTGACTTATTAAAGAATCATATTCATTGTTATGATATCATATATGGTTCACTTATGACTTTATATTACCCATTCTTTTGTAAATTTCATGTTAAAGCAGCGTTTTGGGTAAAATCGTTTCATTTATCGTACGTGTTTCGACATGTTGTTATTGATATTATTACATATATCCTGATTTAATTTTTTCCATAATGTAAAACATTATTTATATATAATATATATTCAGAATATAAATATATATGACATATTGATAAATGGAATGAAATACACCATTCATGGAGATGATAGACCGTACGTACGCATGATCGCAATTTTCATTTCCTTATTGAATTAAATGGAATTAAGTAAATGAAACATATATGTAAATAAATCCAGTATCATTATTATGTAATATATTTCATGATTATTTATTATATATACTTTATAATCATACTTTAATGGTTAATCATGTTAAATTAATCCCATCGCGTTCGTGGAGATGGTAGTCCGTACGTACGCACGAGTGATGACATCATTCCCATAATTATTTAATAGAATTGAAGTGGATGATATAATATCTCAGAATCATTCTGATGTTATAATAACCATATATAGTTATTCTTTACACCATTATACCCATCCAAGTAAGGTGGTGGTGGGAAAAATGATTACACCACGGCGTCGAGACGGTATTCCGTACGTACGCATGCGCGGTGATTTCATTTTCCGTAGGATGGATAGAAGGTGAAATGCAGTTTTTTCATATTTATAATAACATATAATTATATTAGTGATACTTATGTTATTACTTTATAATGAAACAACAAAATAAGAAGATGTTGAAGAAGAAAGAAACTTGAAAGAATCGGTAGAAGAGATTACCTCTTCTTCGAAGCACCTCTTTTAAGCTTCCTCTTAAGGAACTAGAGTTGGTATTTTGAGAAGAACAGAACCTCCAGAATGTTGATAGGGAATTGGAGAAGAGAAATGGGCAGGGTTTGGCCAAGTTTTAAGTCTCAATGTGTTGTTAATAGGAGAGGGAGGAGGTGCCCTTTTATAAGGGAGGAGAGGGGCACCTTTGGAAACCTCAAAAATATTAATTTATAATAAATTCAAACCCCACATAAAAACTTTAAAAATGACTCAAATACAGATCTTAGATGATATAGGGTTTTAATATCATCAACCAATAAAATTTATACATGTTTTGAATTTATTTTATACATTATCAACTTGATTTATCCTTATTTAATCTATTTAATTTTATTTGTGGTAATAAGATTCAAAATTTTAAATCATTATAAATAATTACTTATATGTTTTGAATTGTCCATAATTGTATAAGTTATTAAATTTAGACCATATAAATTTTAATTTATAATTTTTAAATAATTTTTTGATTTTTAAACAATTTTATAATATGTAATTTGTATAAAATAACAATAGTGTCAATTTTGAAACTATTCATTTATTTGAATTTAAATAAAATATAAATAGAAGATATGTTCAAACTAAAAGATTTAATAGATTCATAACAAGTTATATTTATCTATAAAATTAGTGGATCACATTAAATAGTTCATATAATATTTATTTTAATACTTTTAAAATAATTTATTTGATAATTCAATCAATAAAATAATTTCAACATCACTATTGTGTAATAATTAATGATAAATATTTAATCCCTAAAAATTATAAATAAATTCACATGATGTAGATAATTTCATTAGCTTTCTGTAGACTATTCATGTTCTAAGTTTCATGAATTTTATCACTAAATTAAAATTATTATACTTATAAGATTTAAGAGAGTGACATGTTGTCACTTTATTTGGTTTTAATAATAATTAAATTATTTTAATGGTCAAAAGTTGATAAAATGAATTTATTCTGACCATTAGGTGATAAGGGTAGACTTTTAGTCATCCCATAGAATTTTGGTAGGTGTTAGGGTAATTTTATAATCTTATTTTTACCCTTAATTACCCGATTTACCTTTAACTGCAGTAAATAAAAATTACCGCAATTACTATTCATAATATCAAAAAAATAAAATTAGCCTATTAAAATAATTTGGACCCACCGAACCCAGATGTGGAATCCATTTTTAAAAATTAAAAACACAGAATTTGTAGTAATTAATTCAAAATTAATCCTGTTTTTAAGAAAATGAGTTTTATAAGTTAAAACATTGCCAAAGATTGAAATGTTTTTACCTATGAATTAAATGTAAAATTAATGGTAATGACATAAATTATATTAAATGGTAAAAATATATTCTATTTATACTTTAAAATCATTCAACATTATAATTTTACCATATATATTATTGCGATGAAAAAAATTGTTTTTAATTAAAATATAGCGTGTTTTTACTATTCATTAAAATATGGAAGTTATCAGAATAATATGAAAATTTTATCCAAAGTAAATTTTTATATACTCATTCCAAAGAAGAATTTTATTTTTTCAAATTGAACTTATAAACATGTTAAAAACTATATTTAAAGTTGGTGCGCCATCAAAAGGCAGCAAAACTGCATTTTTTGAAAAATACTTATTTTACCCAAAAAAATTATTTTGTTCTCATACCATGTTATTGAAAATGTGTAAGATGAATAATAATGTTATAAAATTTAAAATTTAGTTAATACTATTCATAACATCTAGTTCATAATAATATTATTACAATATATCATTGTTTAGTGAAACCGGGTATTGCGTACTACACACGTTATCGAGGAAGGTCACAATTGCGTGTAACGCAAGCCAAGTCAATGTTGCATATAGTTCAAGCTCCCTTTGTTGTTGAGTATAACATAATAAAAACTTATTTCATTTGTACATTAAACAAAATCTATACTTAATGTTGCGTAGAATAATTTCTACAAAACGAACTTGAAATTGTGTGTAACACAAGCCAAGAATAGTGTTGCGTATACTGCAAGCTAATACGATGTTGCATATAGCACAAGCTAAATTTGGTGTAGTGTAAAACATAAGACATCAATGAAATTAAAAAGAACAATTCTCATAAAATCTTAGGTTTTTACACAAACCCTTAATATAGGAACAATGGATCAACTCCATTGATAATATATTATCCATCCTTTAATGTTCTAAGAACGAGAAGGTTGTACTGGCCATTTATCTTATGGCGAGATAAGATGATAAGTGGTAAACATTGAACAAGAATACGAATCCTGAGGAATATATTGAAGTGATGGGGTGGAAGGAATTCTAGAAAATATTTTTAAACAATTATTTTCCTCAAACTCTATAACTTAAAATGGAAATGGATTTCCTTTCCATTAAGAAAAAATATTATGAATCCATTGGGTTGTACAAAGAAAACATCACAAGACTTTCAGGATACACCTCTATCGTTGTTGTTACCCTTGAATATAAAGTTAACTTCTTATTTGGTGGGCTAAAACCGAGTCTATAAAAATCCCTGGTGATATGCGACTTTGATAGATATAAGGAAATTATTCAGTGTTCCCTTAAAAGTCGAAACAAAGATCAATTAATCTCAAGGGTCTCATGGGGATAAAAAGCGGAAAGTGGAGTTCAATTCAAGTGTTGTGATGGATAAATCTAATGGTTGTAAAAAATTTAAACATCATAATTATGAAAAGTGTGGAAAGAAGCACCCCATAAATTTCCTAAGGTGGATGAAGAAATGATTTAGGTGTGGAAAGAAAGGATACTTAGATAGCGATTGTTGATGAGAGAAACCCAATAATGCAATGAAAGAGAACAATTATCTACCCTAAACTCAGCCTATTTTCTGATGTTTCGACTATAAGGAAAAAAGGAAACTATGCAAACCACTACCCTAATTTAAGGGTTTTCAAAGACATTCAACACTAACAACCTCCGAGGAAGTAGGGGTGGGAATATTCTATCACAAATGCTAAGAAGGATCCCAATGATGAAGTTGTGACAGGTAAATTAGTTATCCATTCAAGAATAGAGAACATACTTTTTGATTCTATTTTTATGCATTTATTCATATCATGCAAGCTTTTTAGAACTATTAAAACACCACTACAAATAATATAAGTAGAGCTATTGGTGAAAATGAAAAATGGGGAAACTATTACATCTTAAGTATATAACTACCACTATATCAAAATTTTTGGGATGAAATTCCTAACAAAACTTATGATACTCTCTTTAGTAAAATTTGATGTAATTCGAGGTATGGATTGAATTTTATTATATATATACAACATAAATTTTCACAAGAATTAAATTACTCTTCGTATCATGAATATTCCCCCGATTCTATGCAAGTGAAAGGATGTGGATTAATCTTCTTTAGAACCAAAATCTCAAGCATGGATATTATTTCCTTATAATCAAGTGTATCTAGTTAAAGTGATTTATTCTAAGGAAAAGATCATCCTTAAAGAATACAATGATGTGTTTCCTAAAGAAGTTTTTGGTCTTCCTCCTAGCTGAAAGGTTTAATTTTCAATAAAGCTTATACTTGGGGAATTTACATTATCCAAGAATTTGAATAGAATTGATATTGTATAAATTGAGGAGTTGAAGAAGTAACTATAGGAGAATCTGGATAAAGGGTCCATGTGCCCAAGTGCTTCACCATGGGGTGCATCGGTCCTCTTCATCAAGAAGAAGGATGGTTCAATGTGCCTTTTCATTGACTATCATGATATAAGAATGATAATGATAAAGAAAAAGTATCCTATTACATGTATTGATGACTTGTTCTATAATCTATGTGGAATCCAATACTTATCCAAGGTGGATCTTCGGTTGGGGTATTATTAATTAAGGGTGAAGAAGGAGGATATCCCAAAGTATGATTTCTATAAAAGGTAAGGGATCTATGAGTTCATAGTAATTACATCTAGACTCACTGATTCTCCAAAAATATTCATAGAATTGATTAATAGAGTCTTTATATATAACCTCGATAAATTTGTGGTAGTCTTTATAGACAATATTCTAATATACTACAAAAGTAAAGAGCAATATGAGAACTATCTTTGAACTATTCTAAAGACCTTATGAAATGATAATATTTATGAAAAGTAAAAAAAACATGATTTCTAGTTGAAGTAAGTATAATTATTGGATAATGTAATCACAAGTAATAATAAATCCATGGACCCTTTAAAGACAGAAGTAATTTAAGGATGGACTAGGCCAACATCTATGATAGAAAATCATAGTTTCCTTATATTAGCTGGGTATTATTTTAAATTTGTGAGAAATTTCTCATGATTTTCAAATCCTAAAACCAAGATAACTTAGAATGGATTCAAGTTTGTTTAGAATAATGAATGTGAATTGATATTCAAGGAGTTGAAAAAGATGCTTATCACTACACCTGTACTTATGATACCCAAAAGTAGGAAACTTTTTGTGGTATAAAACAATTCTTTAAAGAAGGGTTTGGGATATGTATTAATGAAAAATGGAAAATTGATAGCCTATACCTCAAGGAAATTTAATGTTCATGAACAGAACTACCAAACACATGATATAGAGTTAGCTACAGTGATCTTCACATTGAAAATATGGTGGCGTTATATCTTTGGGGAGAAGTGTGAAATATATTGGGATTGTATGAGCCTCAAGTATATATTGACATAGAAATAGATAAATATACAATAGTGAAGATGGTTAGAGATGATTAAGGACTATGACTTCTCAATCCACTACCATCCTATTAAAGAAAATAAAGTGGAATATTCTTTAAGGAGAAAGGATCCATAAATTTTATCATTGATGAGAATTGAGAAGGATCCAATATTATTAGGATAGAAATTAATAGACACGAGGATCATAAAAGAAGAAACACCATCAATCATTTCACAAATTATTTCTCAACCCTCCCTTTGGGAGAGAATAAAGGATTCTCAAAGAGATGATGTAGAAATTCAGAAGAAGGTGAAAGCTTTAAGAAAAGGGAAATCCTTAGAGTTCAAAATAAATGAATAAGGAGTTATAAGATTTGGGTCTTGACTATGTGTACCATTAAATTCTATGTTAAAGAATAATATATTAGATAAATAACATAGCTCGACCTTCTCCATCCATCATAGGAGCACAAAGATGTATTGAGATCTCCAAGAGAACTATTGGTGGGACAATATAAAGATAGAGATCACATAATATACATCAAGGATTCTTGTATTTAATCAAGTGAAGGATGAAAGGAAATAAATCCAAGGGTATGATGCAACCATTACCCATACCTACATGGAAATGGGAAAACCTAACCATATACATTTTCACTAGTCTTCCAAAGACATTGAAAAGAAATAATTCTATATGGGTTGTGGTGGATCATCATTAAAAATATGCTTACTTAATTTTAATTCAATATAAATATTCACTTGATAAAATTTTAAGTATATACATTAGAGTAGTGGTGAGGTTACCTGGAACACCAATATCAATTGTATCAGGTCGAAGTTCAAGATTTACCTCCAAGTTATAGAAGAGTTTCCAACACAATCTAAATACTGAGTTGAACTTCAGCATGACTTATCACCCTCAAACTAATGTCCAATTTGAGTGGACTATTCAAACACTCGATGACATGTTGAGATCATTCTCAATTGAATTAAAAGGAGGATGGGATCAACATATTTCCTCTGGTTGAGTTCTTGTAAAATAATAGTTTCCACTCAAGCATCCAAATGGATCCTTATGAATTCCTTTATGGGAAGAGGTGAAAAAAACCTTTATATTAGGATGAAGTTAGTGAACACAAACTACTAGGTCCTAAGATGGTCATGGAAATGGTGTAAAAGTAAAATACCATTCATTAACACATCAGGAATACTCAGAGATGACATAAGATCTATAATAAAAATCATCTATAAAACCTGGAGTTTGAGGTTCGAGATGATATATTCTTATGAATATCTCCATAGAATAAAATCATTAAATTTGGGAAGAAGGGAAATCTTAGTCCAAGATACATTAGTCCCTTTGATATCCTTGATCACATCAGAGTGGTGGCCTATTGACTAGCACTACCACATAACCTATATCAAGTAAATTATGTGTTCCATGTATCACTCTTGAGGATGTTCATACCATACCCCTCACATTTACTAAATCCAAAGGTGGTACCATTTGAGAACGATCTTTCATATGAGGAGTAGCAAGTGAAGATCTTAGATTATAGAGACAAAGTTATATGAAATAAGAAAATGAACCAGGTAAAAGTACTTTGGAGAATCCAAAATTTTGAAGAAAAAATGTGGGAACTAGAGGAGGTGATGAAACAGAGTTACCATCATTTGTTTTATTGTGTGAAAT
Source organism: Viscum album (assembly GCA_963277665.1). Classification (NCBI taxonomy): domain Eukaryota; kingdom Viridiplantae; phylum Streptophyta; class Magnoliopsida; order Santalales; family Viscaceae; genus Viscum; species Viscum album. The sequence goes on along the minus strand of OY728157.1, from coordinate 229,123,014 downwards.
GGAAATTTTTAGGGAAAAATTTCTGAAGGGGGAATATTATAATAACCCAAATTTTTATAAATAAAATTCTCTCTATGGTTGAATTAAATTATATATTATATATTATAGAAAACACACACAAGTTTTATTATATCCTATCAGATTTAAAAGGCCATTAAGCATCATAACTATTGATAATATAGTCGTTTAATAGTGAGAATATTATTAGTATAAATATAGGGTTTTGAAAAATCCAATTGACACAAACAAAGGAAGTGATGGCCTCAACCAGTAGGATCTTACCCTATGAATCCCATTTATCAGAGCTTCCAAGGGATATATAATCATTGGGATTTTCCCTTGACCAAGCCCAAGCTGTGATCTAATAACTAAAGTATGAGAAAAATCGTTTACAGGAGAAGTTCAACCTCATCATGATCACAACTCAAACCATGCATGCTGAACCACCCCATGAAAAATATCATAATTGCAAAACTTTACCTAAGGAAATTTTCTTGTGTAATAAAGAGATATGTATCAAGATCCTAATAATATGAATATGTATATTTTATATAAAAATGAATATATTTTCTTCTTATTATTGTTACTTTATAAATTATTTTGACTTGGATTTGATAAAAAAATTATATTTTTGGGTAATATGAAATTTTATTTAAGAAATTTATTTTGACGAATTAATGGATTTTGGAAATAAATAATAATTTAATAAAATATTATTATCAAATTATGATCATTAAATTTACGTGATAATTAATTTTTATGATGTCAAATGTAATTTATATAATGGTTTGAAAATTGTTAGACAAAAACCCAAAATTTGAAAAATAAATGTTGATTATATTTTAAAAGTTAAAACCCACATATTTATAAAATCATCCAGGTAAAGTAAACATTATTTTTGGAATCATAACATTGAAATTATCCAATAGTGAATTTCTCATAATTTTCTGAGGCATTCAAATTTTTGGGTAAAAGATTAGATACTGTATAAATATATGGTTTTAATTATGAAATCATAATGACCCAAAAATGATGTTATAAATATTATAAAATTTATCCATGAATAAATATATGTTTCCCCTTTAAATTTATATGTTTTTAGATATTTGATTAATTTTATAAAGCCTTTAAGAATCCTCCCAAACCTAAATTATATTTTAAGGTTTCAAAATCATTTCTTTAATAACATGACACACTTCCATATAACCAAGTGTAATATTTTAATAAGTTAGGCCCTTGTCCTTATAAGATAATTAAAAAATCCCATTTTTTAGGAACCACGGGTAAAAACCATGGGATTTTTTTTTGGGTTTTTACTACTTTATTATATAGAGTCCAAAACTTAAGTTTGGGAAATAATAATGAATTCCCCTCTCTTTTCCTATATAAACCCACCCAATATCCCATTATTATTCATTAAAAAACCTTGTATAATATCCTTAATCTCCCCCCCCTCTGTAGAGTCCTCCCAAGGTTCCCCAAGCTCTCAAGAATCTCCTTCCAAGCTTTTGGAATCACCCTCTCAAGGTAAGGGACCCTCTCCTTCTCCTCTTTATTCAAGCATATTCATTATCTTATTAATTTTATCTCAAATTAATTATATTGGTATATGTTCTTAAATATAACCCTTACTTACCTTATTATGTCTAAATTATTATAGACCCCTTTCACTCTCATCAATCCCTCCCATGAACATCTATGTGGCCCCGTTATGCTGTTGAAATTTCACTGTAATTTTCCATGTCAAACAATTGTGTAGTGAATACCCATACCCATTTCATATCAAGGGGTTTCACCTTTATGGACCTTTAATTATTTGATTTTTAACTTTCATGTATTTAATCCACACTATACTATTTTGTTATTAAATGTGATGAAATAGTTTCTTATGTTATATGATCTATGTGGTACAATTTTTTATGTACATGATATGATTATGATGGGTGCACCCAGATAGCTCTGCAATGCATCAGGTATTATTTTAGTCTCATGATACACCATTTATGGTGTGTGAGAGTTTATGATAATCACATTATGTTATGTTGTCTTGGTGTTTAACCTTAACTTATGCTTATGATGTAATGTTTAAAGTTGTTTCCACATTCCCATGTTTTCTTTATGTTATCATGCTATATCATGACTCATTATACATGTTTAATATTATCACCTTTTTTATGTCCCATTGATATTCCTATTGTCCAACATGTAATACCTTCTTCATGTTATTATTTTCTTATTCCCTTATTGGGCTATATATCTCACAGCTTTCTTATGTATGTCCCCAAGTTATCCCATACTATTTAAGCACAATAGAATATTATGAATATGTTAAGGCAGTTTTCAATAATGGTGATGTATCCCCTATTTTAAGTTTTTATGTAATGTAACTAATTCCCAAAGACACTATACTTTCCAATCTTTCATGTTGTATTATGTGTACTCTTATGTAATTAATCATGAATTAATTTCTAATAAAGACAAGGGTTGTCATACTAGGAATATGATATTGTGATATTATCCATATTATTTCTATAGATAGATTATGATGATTTTTTAAAGATAATTCCATGAAACCTATTTATTTTCTATGGGTAAATCAATTTATAAATGAATACAAGTTGTTGTTAAAATATTGATGATGAAAATAAAATATTCCATGTGTTATATTCTTGTTTGGTACTTGAAAATTATTGATAATGATGGGTGAGCCTAATATAAATAATGATGAAGGGTGAACTTGATATATATTATATGATGGGTGATCCTGATATAGATCTCAAAGTCATTGGGTAATATTTATTGTCTTTAAAGTCAAGAAGGAAGGACTTAACTTGGAAAGTTTATCCTATGTATTTAACTATGATCCAGTTATTCATGACATGATTGAACATGTTTAATTAAGACGATGTTCTAATATACGAACATGTTTTATCGGTGATTTCTATGAGTATTAATGGTTCCTTTTATCAATATTAACATCACATGGACCATGATTATTGATTCTTATGACTCATGATTTTGTTAAATCATTATTCCATGTCACATGTTTAATGATCTAGGTTTTTATGGGTATGAATTTTATTATGAAATTATCATGCTCCTTTAATATTTTCTCATAACCTTATGCTCATATTGTACTCAACAAAGATGTTTAATTGTTAATTCTTATGTTTACCTTTACTGAGAATTTGAGATCACCCAACTTCTGTTAATTTTCTTAAGGTTATGATGAAAGATGTTAAGTAAGATATCTCTAGAAGGGTTTCATATGGGTTATGATGAAGACCTAATGTGGAATAAGAAAAGTTGGGTATAGTGAAAAAATTATCACTTAAAGAAAAAAGTATTGTTATGTAAGAGTTTGTCCTAATTCTCTAAAAATTTAATCTTAAAATGTTTTTGGTATGTAAGTGATTAGATATTTTACAATTATGTTATAGGTTTTGGGTTACTATAATTGGGTCATGTTTTTAATATCAAATCCAAAAATGTAATGATTATGTTTTTACCACTGAATTTGGGAGTGTGGGTTCACAGATTTTATAGTTTGAGTATCCTGGGGTCTTAAAAAATATTATAAAAAAATCAAAAAATTGAATAAGATTATTTGGAATATTATAATTTTTTAGGTCCATGAAACTTATTAATTGTGAATTAAAATTTGATTAATTTATTTTAATTTGTAATTAATTCAATCATGTATAATAAATTGATAATATAATTTTATTTAGAAAATATATTTTATGTCGACTGATCAAGAGTGAGGCCATCCAATGTATGTATCGATTATTTATTTATTTATTTAATTGTTTCATTCATGTGTGGTTTGTAATAATTAAATTATAAATGATGGTATGTGTACCATACCTCATTTTCATTATATGTATATGGGTTTCTATGTCCATGATTGATAGTATTCATGTGTATCCCATATTCCTAGGACCCCCTCACCTTTGTGTAATTATTATTTATAATGATGAGGACGAATGAATATATAACTCATGATGAGATTTGATGAAATACTAGAAGGGAGTATAACTAATTGGATAGGGTGAGCACTGTAGCTTGAGTCAAATATGACTGATAGAGTTACCCCTAGGGTCTCAGTTGATCCATTATCCACCCAATGGATCAACCAAAAGTAAACACTCAAGATCTGTCACTTTATTTATTTATTTATTCATGATTTATTATTTTCATTTTCATGTGTATTTTATGAAAACACATAGAATAATAAAAAAAATGCATAGATAAAAGAATTAATATGCGGTGAATGTTTTCTATTATTCATGGTAAAATTTTCAGTATGATCACATAGAACATGCATATTAAATATAAAAAGGATTTTATTAGTTGAAAATAATTAAAATCCCTCAAAGAAATGTTAAGTCAAACTCCTCCCATCACATGAGTTAAAATAAAACTATATATTAGAGGTGATCATCATCCCTAGTTAAGGGAACCTATTATTATTAGAGAGTTCTTATGAAAGCGGTGGGTCAAATTAACTAAATTTAGCAGAAACTAAGAAACCATATCAATCTTGTTGAAAATTTAGAGGCAAAGTGTTGCATAAATCATGTTTATGATTTCCAAAAGTTGAGAATTAACTTAAAAAAATAAATGACCTATGATTTAATATGGTTGACCAGCCAAATGCATACCTTGAAATTATTTAAGTAGTTGAATATCCACAACTTGGACTATGAGGTGAGGTTTTAAATATCCTTTCTCCCAGAATACTCAAAAAATTGAGTATTCCAAATCTATTAGTTGAGGACTACTAGGATTTGATAAAATAGTGGGAAACATTTAATATTTAATTAATTGATAATGTATATTGATAATCTAAATAAGATACTAATCTGATATATTTACTTGTTATAAATCAAATGGAAACCATAACCAATTCTATTTTCTTATGATCTATATTGGATAAAGATAATATTTTGACCAAGCATAACATCCAGAAGTGGTAACGATGCTTGTAAATAGTATTATTTCAAGATAAGAAACTATATGCACTGAAATCCCATATTCCTTCTAATCCACCTATGGGATATTTTTTTTAAAGATAAATACAAGAATAATATGGATGATACACTAGATTTATAGTACATTATGTTGTCATTTATGTCCAGTGAGCTGTAAAAAATGCATGAGGATGAAAATGACTAAAAAAATTCTATATCATCTTCAAGGTATATACCAAGAGAGAATATATAAGGTAATATAATAGATATATAGTGCATTATATAGATTTAGGATTGAATAAGGGTGTTAGGAAGGATCTCATATACTCAAAATGATTGGGAACATTAAAAGATCAGAGTTCCTTGGGTTCAAGTTGGACCAATAACTAGAGAATGATCTAATCATTGACTCTTTACTAAATAGATTCTCAATTTTTATTGTTAATTATAATATTAATGACATAAAAAATCAGTCCCAGATTTATTAGCTTTAGTTTTCTAGGAATATAAGGATTTTAAAAATACAAACTCCTCATTCCTTATGGTGAACAAGAGGAGGAAGGAAAAGTCTGAGGTGTAAAAGGCTAATTCTATGCTAAAGACACTAAAAAACCACCCCTCCAACAAGCCAAAGATACATCAGATTATAAATGATTAGGAACCTTTCTTCTTTACATATAAAAGTAAGGGCCAATGAAAGAAGAATTGAACATCTAGTAAGAGAAATAAAAGCGATGCTTCTACTTCAGGTATATTTGTTATTGAATGAAATATTTTTATATCAAAAATTTGTTTATTGGATATGACATGTAGTTTAAATTTTATTATTCAATTACAGGAACCAAGTTTATTTAAAAGTAATACAAAGGGTTTGGTAGATCTCCAATCAGTAAATAGTTCAAGGCTGTTAGCATTAACAGTGAGAGATTATCATCTTAATTAGCCCATTGGTTTAGTTATTTTGTTAAAAATCTGTTATTATAAACCTCAAATTACTAGAAACACAATATATTTGTTGAGTTCAAACATTATGGGTTTTTATTTCAAGTTTAGAAATAAATTCTATATATTTTATAATGATAACATATATTATGGTGTAGTAAATATTAACAATGTGTTGTATATGATTAAATTTGATAAATCAATCTTGGAAATCAATGAAAAATATCACTAGAACAACCTATATCTTACCTACCAACAGAACTTTAGGTTTGGTCATCTAAATGAGAATCATTTATATAAATTACATCAAACAGTGTATTCATATTCTTGTTGAGTTAAAAACCCTAGATGTATGTCACACCAATTTAAAATGGAAAATAACCAAAGAACTTTTCACTAGGAAGGGAGTAAGAGCTAAAAAAACTACAGGAATTGGTTTATACTAATGTATGTGGTCCATTTTTAGTAGAAGCAAGAGGTGGGTTTTCATACTTCATAAATTTTACTGATGAATTTAGTAGGTATGGAGATATCTATATAATGATGTATAAGTCCGATTTATTTAATATGTTTAAGTAATATCATAATTAAGTATAAAACCAACTTGGTACTAAGATCAAGAAGTTCCTATCAGACCATTTTGGATAATATCTAAACCAATATTTAATCAATCACTTGATGGAATTTGGGATATTATCCCAACTCTATCCTCCCAATAAACCTCAATGGAATTGTGTAATTGAAAGGAGGAATCATACATATCTTGACATAGTAATATCGATGATTATTCATTCAACTATACAATTATACTTTTAGGAATATGCACTGTATACAACATATTATACATTGAATCAAGTACCAACTAAGGTAACAGTAGGGATTCCATATGAGTTAAGGTATAGAAATAAATCCACTTGGTCATATATACCTGGATCAGGAAGAGAGACATTTTTCAAGATAATAGAAAATGAAAAACTAGTATCTCAAAACATGAAGTGAATTTTTTAGGATATCCTAAGGAAATAAAAGAATATTACATATATAACCCTTTAGACAGAAAATTTATTTTAGTGATACACACTATATTTCTAGAAGTGGAACACATTTATAATGAAAATAATGGGAGAAATATCATCTTTGATCAATTTAATGCTTCAAATGAACAAGAGTTATTATGAGAATAATTATCATAATAGAAATTGGGAGATAAAGATATTCCCCATACACATGTACTATGTAGGTCTACTAGAGAGGTTAAAGAACCATAGAGATGTGGTTTTCTTATCACCGAATCAGGTAACACGTTACACACAAAGGATAATGAACCTATAACCTATGAGGAAGTAGTGTATGTATGGGATTCTAATAAATGAAAATAATCTCTACATTTTGATATGGAATCAATGTACCAAAATCAAGTTTGGATTTTGGTAGACCAACTAGCTAATGTAAAACCCATTTGATATAAATGGATGTTCAAGAAAAATATATACATGAATGGTCAAGTAAGTACTATAAATAATTATTGGTTATGAAAGGTTTCATGCAACATTAATTCATTGACTATGATGAAACCTTCTCACCTACTGTGATGATAAAATTTATTAGAATATTATATGCAATAACAGTCTTACATGATTATGAAATATAGAAAATGGATGTAAAAAATTATTTTATAAATGGAAATATTGTTGAGGATGTCTATATGGAACAACTAAAATGGTTTATCATGTATAAGATCACTAAAAAAGTATTCAAATTGTAGATATTCATTTATAGATTTAAGTAGGCATCATGATCATAGAATGTTCATTTTGGTGAGTCTATAAGTGAATTTTGCTTTATCAAGAATGAAAGTGATCTATATGTCTATAAGAATTTTAGTGGAAATACCATCATTTTACAAATATTATATGTTTATTAGATATTAATTGTGAGAAAAAAAGTCCAAGTATTATAGTTAGTGAAGACTTGTTCAAATGAATGCTTCTTCATGAAAGATAATGGTGAAGCAATTCACATTCTAGGTATCATGATGTATCTAGTGAGAATTTAGAGGTTTCTTGGGTTAAGTCAAAGTAAATATATTAATTAGGTACTCAAAAGGTTAAATATAGAAAAATTCAAGAGAATATTGTTTCCAATGTCACATGACATCAATATCTCCAAGAAAACGTGTATATAAACACATGAAGAGATTTGAAGGACAAGTAAAATCACTTATTATTTGGTAGTGGAATCTATTATGTATTCCTTTCTGTTTACTATGTTTGATTTTTCTTGTTCTTTAATCATGGCGGTAAGATATAAGGGCAGTCCAAGAGGGTTGCATTGGGAAAAAGTAAAAAATATCTTGAAGTACTTGATATGTAAGACATATATATTCCTGGTGTATGGATGAGATGAGTAGATAATAGTGAGTGGATTCACTAATGCTAGATTATAGATATACCATGATGGTATCAAATCATATTTAGTCTATATATTTTTCCTAAATGGTGGTGTAGTGAGTTGGATAATCTCAAACCAGTCTGTGGTCACCAACTATACTGTAGAATCCCAGTATAGGGAGACTTTGGATGCAGGTAAGGAAGAAGTATGGATACAAGGCATTGTATATTATTGTTTTTTTGCAGTGCATAACCTATTACAATTTATTGTTATAGTACTACAATACTGGTAGTTTATAAGGAACCAATGTTACACTAGAGGAGAAATCATATACTTAGAAAGTTTCATCTCTTGAGGAATTTTACTTAGAGAGGTTAATTTTGTGTTAATAGAGTAACCAAAGAGGATAATGTGATAGAACCACTGAATAAATATATATATTAGTATAAGGAAGACTCTTATTTGATAGATAAATAGATTTTATTACACATCATGTGTTTATATGGGGTTATCAATTCTATGACTAAACCTTATATCCTTAGGGGTTTTGATGTGTTTCTAGACACTGATCCTAGTCTATGAGTGACCGTCACTGATATCGATGTAAGGGCCTATAGTTTTACGCAATAATCATATTCAAAATTCTGATCTATTCTAGTGAATAAGAGTTTAGGACATGGTGGGCCCCATCACGAGGTTCATGTGATGTCTGAGTATGAATGACTTCCAAAAAATAAATAAATTCATTATTATTCAATTTTAAAATAATAAGAATAGAATTTATTTACTCACTATATTCATGAGTTGTTAAATTAATACCAGGAATAATATTTTATGAACAAATGTTATTTTATTATCCAGTGTTTGTTTAATATTTGTGAGAAAAATGAGTCAAGCTTAAGACACTTATTTTACCATGTGACATATTTTCTATGTTATAAGTTAGTGATAGACTAATTATGACATTTTCACAAGATTACTAGGTTATTAGGTAGTTTTATTAGGCTTATTTAAAAGTTTAAATATATTTTGGGGACAATGTGAAATTTCTATAAGTTAAACCTAGCTATATAAGTAGTAAGAATAAAAAATTCAAGGTACAATCCATCCAATCGAATTTGGAATGTCCTCTATCATATCTCATGTATCCCAGTGTGAGGAGTCCTTTCAAGTACCTCAATACGAGTTCTTCTTCCTATATTAAATAGGATGCTATATAATGATTGTTCGGATCTTTATAGGTTCATCAATTATCTATTATAGAACCCAAAAATTGACAACCAATGCATCAATAGACTTTTAGAGTGAATAAAAATTATATATAGGGGTTCGATGTCACTTTCTTCAAGCAGTGATCACTAATAGTGAGCAGAACACGACAATATATTCAAATTGAATGAGGTAAAAATTATATTTTATTTTTTTGTTTATTCAATATCACATGGAATTTTTAGGTTGTTTACCAAATTTTGAATCAATATATATTACATCATGATGTTAAATTGAGGATGAAAAATTTAGATTCCCTTGTTTGATGTTTCCACTACATTCTCTATGACAACCCTGCTTTTTTATTATACAATTAAACATAATTTATTACATAAAATTCACTTGATACAACATAGAAGATTGATAGGTCTAGTGTATTTGGGGCTTAGGATCATTACATAACAACTTAAAACATGAAATACAACATCTTTATTGAAAACTTCCTTTACATGACCACTATATTCCCTCGTACTCAGCATTGCATGGGATAACCTGAGGACATGCATAAGAAAAGGGTGAGCTATAAAGCCCATTAAGGGAATAATCATGGAATAACATGAGGAATAAAATACATGTTATATAATAGGAATATAAATAGTTCATATGATAAGCATAAACATAAAGGCATGATAAAGCATGATAATCATAACATGGAAATGTGGCAACAACACTTAACATGGAATTAGCATGAGCCAAGGCCCATTGCACATGGAGCATGAGTAAACCCTCATTGAACATCAAGAAAAGTTAAACCCTCATTTTGATTTAATTATCATGAGTAAACACCCATTTCACATGATGTATCATGATACTATACTTTACCCAATGCATTGGAGCGCTATTAGGGCACACCCTTCTTAAACATTTCACTTCATGCATAAGTGTGCCACATGTATCATAAAACATTGAATCATTCAATATAATATTTTATTCCATGTTAAAAGAATTTGGAATACATACATTAAACTCTTTAAACAATAATTAAATGTGAATAAAGGTGAATACCCTTGATAGAGAAATGGGCATGGTATTCACTATACAATGACTTTGGCTTGGAAAAGCGCGGTGCAATTTTGGCAGCATAACAGTGTGACATAACAACTCATAACAATGGTTAATGAGAGAGAAAGGAGTTTATAATCATATTTAAATGACCTGGAAAGTAATGGGGTAATATATATATATGTTCCAAAAAATTTAATGGAATTTAGATTCATGATACAAAATAATTTCTTGAATGTAAATGAGGAGAGAGAAATTCCTTTCGGAATTTTTGCATAGTAACGGGTGTACATGGGAGGAATTTAATGAGAGAGAAAGGGGTATCCCATAATTCAAACAGAATGATGGAAGAATGGGGGCATGAGAAATCATACCCCAACATTTGTAATTGAAAACAAAAGGGCATAACAACTTATAGAAAATTAGACAAAAATGAGAAAGGAAGAAAAACCCTTACTTGGAAGTGTGCTTCCAAAGGCTTGAGAGAGGATTAAGAGAGGATTATAGGGAGCTTTGGGAAACTTGGGAGGATTATAGACATAGGAGGTTAGAGTTTGGAAGAACTATAAAGGCTTTGAGTGTGGAGGAAGTGGGAGCTTGTGTGGGTTTATATAGGAAAGGAGAGGGAATTGTTTATTATTTAGGTTTGAGACACCTCACATTAAACTAATAAAAAACACAAATCATCCCATGTTTTTTGCCCATGGTTTTTTCCAAAGGGGATTGGAAAAAAAATATTTTATAATGCCAAAGTCCGAACTTCTTAAAATAATGGGGTTGCTTATGTGAAGGTGAGTCACACTCCCAAGGAAAACAATTTAAAAAGACAAAATGTTTAATAAGTCTTGAAGGGTCCACTAAAGCTTTGTAAATTAAATAAAACAAACACAAAATCATATTATTTTATTTTTAAAACATATATTGGCCGAAGATAAAGTTTATATTATTTTATTACATCACTATTGGGTCATTACGATGTCATAAAACACATTATATATTTAAACGGTATTTAATTTTTACCCAAAAAATTGCTTGTCTCAGAAAATTATGAAAAATTCACCATTGGATAATTTTGAAATCCTTATTACAGAAATAAAATTCATTTGATCTAAATAAATTTCTAAATATATTAATTTTCACTTTTAAAATAAAAACCGACATTTATCGAAAATTCATGGGTTTTGACAAAAATGGCTTTCAAACCTTAATAAAAATTACAATTGCATTCATAAAATTATATGATCATTTATATTTAATAAAAATTAATTTAATAATAATAATAATATTTTATTAAAATATTATATAATTAAAAAATCCATTAATTAATCAAAAAATATTTCTTAGTTGAACGTTAACTAAAAATACTATTCGTGCTTTAAAAACTATTTACAAGGTAACAATAATAAAATGAAAGTATATTCATTATTATATACAAAAATAATTTACATAACCATAGTACTAGGGTCTTGTGAAATAACCCCTTAAAACACCCGCATAAGACTGAAGGGTGAGGTGTGTGATGATGACAGACTCTTGGGGTGGCTCAGATAACATCGCTCGGGTGGTAATCTCTATTAACTTCCACTTCTCCCGTAGTCGGTTCCGCTCAAGCTTAATGTGTTCAAGATCGGCTTAGGTTTGGTAAAGAGAAAAGCCCAATAACACCACCTCCTTTCCAAGCTCTGAAAAATGGGCTTCTTATGGGGCAAGTCTACTAGATGAGGCCATCGCTTCCTTTGTCTAAGTAAATTGGATTTGTTAAAGTCATATATTTTTACTAATCATGGGATCACTATTCAACAACTATATTAGAAATGGTCACAATTCTTAACATAAAACCAAATAAGTTGAAATTTTATATAAACATTTTACATAAAGAGACATTTAATTAGATCAAGAGGGATTTCCATTAATGAAAGTTTGAGTTATTACATGCTCAGTAACAATAAACCACTGCTTAGGGAGCACCTTTTCATGGCCTCATTGGTCATGCAGTGACCTTGTTGAGTGACGGGGGAACATCAAATTTCTGACCCTTTTTCATTATTTGATTGATTCTTGGGTGTTTTTTTAAGTAGGGGTTATTCCATCTTTTTTCCTCTAGAGTTTTTAAGTTATAGGGACTAAGGGCGGTATGAGGAGACTACTTTGGAAAACCTCTCCTCCAGTATTCTATCCTTCATTACCCATGGTGTGGGGTTGTTCTAGGTATTATTTAGAAATTATTCATGGTATTTACCCCAATTTATTCCTTGATTCATACTTTATGTTGTACCCCTCTAATTTTGGATCAATTTGAGATATGGTTCATTGAAAATTTATAATAGATTATGGTGTAAATCATCTCGTTCAATGAGAATTTCATGTGTCTTGGATAGAGGAAATCCCAGTAGGATGATCTCATGCTATCTTTCATTATTTTTGTTGAGGTAGAAACTACCTTACTTTATTTTGGGTTTTTATTTAATTGGATGAAATTTGCTATTGAATGAGTGTCGATGGTTACATATTTTTCTAGGGATGGTGATGGTGGTGATCTATGGCCTTCTAGGTGTGGTTAATTAAGGTTTCAATGGTGGAGTGATTCCAAGTTAGTTTTCTAGTGAATAAATATCATTAATTTAATTTAGATAATTATTTAAAAATTGTTTCAATTAATTATTTTGATGTTATGGAATGAGATATGAGCTTGGGAGGCAGTATGAGCATAGAGGAGGCATGGATGGGCCTATCCAAGGTGGTGTGAAGCTTAACTTGGATGGTAAATTATATGTAAGTAGGTGGTCCCTATAATATAATTTCATATTCTTGTTATTTTTGAGTGTGCATGCCTACATGCATATTTCATGGGACCGTGTAGAAGGATAGGGACCACAAACACCCTATAGGAAGAGTTAGGGATGGATTAGGACTTATAGACTCAATATAAGTGATATTTAGAACTTGAGTGATTTATGGTCACCTAGAAACTATGTTGCTAAGGGGTTAGGGTTCTAATTGAGTTGACGAGATACCTTGGGTTAGTCTTGGGACATTAGATGAATTTTGGGTTTCCTAATATGGTTTTCCCAAGACTAGTTGGGTAGGAATGAGTGGCTTATGACTAATGTAAGGGATGAGATGAATGTACATGTCAATCTATTTGAGGAACTCCCTCTTGAGACTGGATTTATTCATGGTGTACATTGTGAGTAGATTTTTTTCTTCGTGACTATAATATGTGTGAATTGTTTTTCCTTTGATTGATGGGATTGAGGGATATTCATAGATAAACATGGGAATTAGTAGACGAAATGGACTGATTGCGTAAGGTATGGCTTAGATATAATCCATGGGATATGAGTATAATGTTGAGTGTTATATGTGGCATGAGTCTAGTGAACCGAGACCCAAAAAAATATAGAGGACCTTGATGGATATCCTGATGGGTGATATGATATTTTCATAGGATATAATTTGCTATTTTTTCTGATTGAGATGACCTTAAGGAGATGGGCCTATGAGGATAGATGGATGATTAGGTATGCTTGAGGCATATTTCTGGGTTTTAGTGACTAGTGAATTGATTTAAATATGGTGAGATTGTGGAATGGGGTATGTGATGTTATTATATTTCATGTTCTTATGATAGGTGAAAATTTTCAGCGTGTGTGATGTAGAACTTGAGGCATGACCTCACCGTGTCTATGATGGAACTAGTAGGGTCAACATGAGTGATATGGGATCCTAGTGGGTAGGAAGTCTAATAATATCTTGAGTGGGAATGTTTGGATTGAGACCTAGTGGCCTCACCTTGAGTGATAAGGTGCTAGCAGAACCCTAACTTGAGTGAGAGGGTAGTGGGTGTATAGTTTCATGGTATTAGACCTAAACTTGATTTATAAGGTAGTGGTGGGTATGAGGGACAACCTTGAGTGAGAATTATGGTTCATTTATGATGTGTAGTAGGGTCCTTCCTTGATTGATAATGAAGTGGTTGTGGAAAGGGACTTACCTTGAGTGAGAAAGTTTGGTCGACCATTCCCTGAGTGAGAGGATATGGGTTGGTATGGTTTGGATGTGAGGACCTACCTTTAGTGATAATTTAGGGGAGATGTATTAATCTATGAAAACCCTTGAATGATAAGGGATGGTCTAAGAATTAATTTTAGGACCCCCTTGAGTGAGATGGTGAGTCCAAAAATGGACGGGGGACCTTACTCTACACTTTCAGGTAGTGGTTGAGAATTTAATGAGATTCACTAACTCGATTATTTATGTACTAGTTGGTATATGGGTTTGATAACATAAGTTGATTGGATTATGGCTTGGTTATAATGCAGGTATGATCAGGTGTCATGGTGACCTGGTTAGTACATGATCACCCAATATGTATAGATTCATGGTAGCTTGGTTGACACATGATGTCCAACACAGTTGTGTGACATGTTTATTTTTTCTCATACATAAACATATATGATTAAATATTCTAGGGTAAATTGGTGAGATCCTACTGATATTTATTTCTCAGACCCTACATTGGTACTCTAGTGAGCGTGCAAACCTTATGTCTACTTTTAGGTTGAGCACATGACCTAAAGTGGATTGGGCTATAACATCTCAATGGGTATTAGAGGTGAGTAATAAGGAAAGGACTGGGGATGTAAGTAAATACCTTTTTTATTTTCTTATTATATTTATTTTTTATACGTGTCAACAATGTGGGTGATCGGTTAACATGTATGACTTTTTACTTCTGCATGATACATTTTTTGTATCATTTTGTCTATTGATTTATGTGTAATATGATGATTAATATTTTGTTTGATGTTTGATATTTTTTTGTTTCTTTACTCTAATTTAATGGAATATTCTCCCCTATGTATGATTTAGGCCCTCTCTTTTAGTCGAAAACCTTTGTTGTATGAGGAGGAACGATCGAGGCCATACAACACCACTGATCTAGAAACCGTTGAGTGGTCATAGGATAAGGGATTACAAATTGTTATTAGAGAGTATTTTTATTGTATTACTATTTGGGGGGTTTAGTAGACAAGGAATATGGATGCTTCAAATCTTGTGATGTACCTCAAACTATTGATTCATGAGCACCTTTGTTTTGGGAAGTCTTTCTCACCAGGGGTATACTATTTTTGAAACTGGTTTTCACTATTATGGTTGATATGTTTGTTGAATGATATTTGATTAAAAGAGATTTTTATTTGTTCTTTTTTCTATTGTCCTGTTGGGAAGAGTCCTGTATACAAGCATTATATTTGTAACATTTGATTTTGATTATATATGTGTGTTTGTGTGATAATTTTTTACAAATTGGGGGTTCAATTGTTTAAGGTGTTAATAATAACTTATATGGTGTTTTATTATATATCTTATTGGTGAAATATTACTCAGAAGAAATATGATATTTATTCTAATGAGAGGTCATGTGGATCTTATAGTGATGTGTTCTATGGTGTCATATATACAGGCCCTTTATGAAATGGATTTATAATGATACTTGATGGGTAGGTACAGACATTATATGCCTTTGTGATAGACCCTTGTGGGTCATTGAGATGAAGGTTATGTTACTTAAAGTGTAAATAACAACCTATTTCATATTTTTCCATATATATTCTTGATGGAATTATACTCAACCAAACTAGGTAGTTCAGAAAATGTGTGTGGAATTCCTTGTGATTTTGGTATTTAGGTCATGTTATATGAAAGGTTTAGTTGGATTCTTGGACCTTTTAATTGTGCGATGGGAGTGTGGGTAGGCATTCATGGTTTTGGAACGATGATGGAATGGAAGGTTGTAACACTTGAGAAAATTCTAATATGAAATGTATATATTTTATTATAATGAAATACATTAAAAATTAAGGGTGAAAATTTATTATGGCCATTATAGATAATATTGGAAAACATAAAAAAACATAATGAAAGTAAAATATATATGTATCATAGATCATATTTTCTAATAAACAACATAATTATTTTAAGAACAATACAAAGGAAGACTAATTTAAACCAAAAAATTGATATATTGAAAATGAGAAGTATAATTTAGGGGATTGATAGGGATGAATTTATAGGAAGAAAATATGATAGGTGGGCATTCTGATCATTGGTCATTATGATCTTTAGGAATTATGACCATTGCTAATATATCTGTAACAAAGTGTCCATTGAAATTATTGTATATTAAGGATAATAAAGAGAGATAGTTTTTCAATAAGGGAAAAATGTAGCCTCAACTAGTAAGAACATCCCATATAAATTCCATTCATCAAAGCTTATATGAGAGGTGGAATCACTAGGGTTTTTTCCTTGACTAAGACCAATTATAGCTTTACCAACTAAGACTTGATCAAAATTGATTATGGGAGAATTTCAAGCTAGTATAGATCACTACCAGATTAATGTTAGATTAAGCACCCAATAAAAGTACAACCATCTAACCATTTACCCTTAGAGATTATTCTTGTGTGGTAAGGGGTAATATATTTAGACCTTAGTTAGTATTAAGGTGTAAATTATTTTAGAAATGAAATAGTAGTTACCCCGATCCCCCATTTTTATTTAATGAATCACCTGTATATAAATAATAAAATTTACATGATTAGAGGATAAATATGATAAAATATATTTTTAATACCAAGAAACCATAATTGTATTTTGGGAAAAAATATATGCCTAATTTTCATTAAAATACATTTTTATGGTAAATTATGAAATTTTTAATAAAAGTTTATTTTTTATAAAAAGGTTGTTATAAACAATATATATTTTTATATAAGTAGTAAAATATTTTTATGCAATCAAATATAGTTTTTCTAAGGTTTATAAATTTGGTTGTGTAATAAATATTTCTATTTTTTTAAATAAATAAGGATTTTATTTAAAATTTAAATTTATAATATTTATAAAATTATTTTGATAAAATTATTTTTTTATATCATAATTTTGAAATTATCCAATGGTTAATTTTTCATAATTTTCTAAGATAGTAAAATTTTTGGTAAAAAATTCAAATGTAGTATGAATATATAGTAAGTATTATAACATCATAATGACATAAAAATGATGTAATAAAAATTATAAATACTTTCTTGACCAAAAACAAGTTTTCTCATTAAAATAATGAATTTTAATGTAATAAAATTAATTTTCCAAACCTATAAATTATCTTCCAAAATCTTATGTATATTTTTGGATTTTAAAAATAATTATTAATAAAAAAATCTTATCCACATCCAAAATAATATATTTTAAGGGGGTTTAGTTCATAAATAATTAAAATCCCAAAAACAACCCCTAAATGTCAAATACCACGGGATTAAGCCATGAGAAGGCCAATGATTTTCTATTTTTATAACCCAGAGCCTATAAGCCTATGTTTAGAAATTAATAAATAACCCCCCCTAATTTTCTAAAAATACCCACACATTCTACCATTCTTATCCACTCCAAAGTTATTTAACATGGATTTACCATAATTTTCTCTCTCAAGACTCTCTATAAGGAGTTTATGAGGTTATAAGTTTCTCTTATAAATCTTTTAGAATCTACCTTACAGGGTAAGAGTTATTTTCCTCTTTCCTTCTCACCATTCAAGTACTTAATGTTCAATAATCCTTTTAATTTTCCATTGATTATGTTTTCAGGGGTATTTAAATAGATATAAAATAAAATTTTGATTAGATACATCAATGTATGAAAACCACATTATCTACTCATGGGTTAAATTGATAAAATACTTTCTTATGATATATGACCTATGTGGTAAACATAAAATTAGTCATACAAAGGGTGCACCATAATAATGCTGCAATGCATCAAGTAAAAAATTAATCTATAGACATTTCATGTTTATGATACCTTGGAACCACACTTTGGTAATGTTTCATGATACCTTGGTGAACAATTTTGGTGATATGTCTTATAGTAATATAGTGATGAACCTCGGTAATATGCTTATGATTGTATCATTTTTATACTGTAGAGAATTTCCATGTTATGTCTCATATACTAATGATTATATTCTTATTTTATGCCTCAAATTTTTTCTGTGATGATCATTTACATTACCTTTCATTTTTTTATTCCCTCAATAGGCTTTATTCTCACCCTTTCTTTTTTATGTATGTATGTGGGAAATAATTTGCTGTTAGGTGACCTAGGATAGAATAACAATAGAGTATTTCATGATAATTTAATAAAGTTTTTATTTTTGTTGTGATCTATTCATTTCATGTATTATATACCAAGTTTCCAATATATTAAACCTCAAAATATCCTAATCAAGTTATCAATGTAATATTTTGTTAAGTTAATATTTTAAAAATCTTCTATAAAAAATATTGGTCATAGACATTGGTAATAAAGAAATGTTTTGTTATTTATGGAAATTAAGACTAGAAAATATTAGTAAAAACTCGTGGGATAAGTCCAAATATAGGAAAACATCCTAAGATCTTGGTAAATTATAGAGTGTATTTTCCTATTAATAACATCCCTGTATGGATACTAACAAACAAGTGGATGTAGGCTTTGGAATAGATTCACCTAGGGGTAATAAACATAAAAAAGTTTTGGTTGGGTATTAACTCAATCTTCACTCAATTCACAACAAGCAGGCACAACCACACACCTTATTAGATACTCCTAGAGTATATTACTTGGTTGAACACATGTTATTTATGAACAATTATTAAGGATATATAGCTAAAGTAATCGTTTATTTATTTTTGATATAAAATATTAATGTATACGATCATAAAAGTGTGATATTAGATTTTTTTGGCTTAAAACCCCTTTAAAATTACTATAATAATATTTTTGATTGTTGTAATTTTTTAATTTAATATTTATTCTTTTATAATTTTTTTTAAATAGAAATAATTGAGAAATTAATGGATGCAATGTACAATGAAATGACGTTCTACCAAAATTTAGGGAAGCTAGAGATGAAAAATTCATGATGATGATGAATCAATTATCCTAGGTTTTGAATAATAAATTAAACCATGTGGAGTGTATGGATTTAATAAGGGTGGGATAAATTATAGTTTAATCCTTTATTAATTAACGAAAACCTACTTTTATTGGACCCTATGAGACTTTTATCATAGAACAATGGATTAATACTATAGAAAAGATATATTTTTCACTCGATTGTTCTGAGAAAGATAAATTTACTTTAGCAGTACACCATTTCTTTTGAGCATCTAATTAGTGGTGGAAATTGATAAAAACACAACACCAATGGGTAAGGATAAATTTATGGAGTTTGAAGAGTTAAAAAAAGTATTTTTCAACAAGTATTTTTCTTGTACTCTATAAAAAAATATGGAAAGGGAATTCCTTGAGATAATTAAAAATGAGAATAAATTAGTGGTAAGTTATGGAAGGAAATTTACAAGGATTTAATGACACACTTGAGGATTTTTAATTTATTTTTATGGGAATATTGATTGATTATTTATTGGAATAAGACATTATCTATGAAAATCTCTAATAATATAAGACTTTAGAAGTTATTAGGAGATAGGGTGGTGTGCTATCATAGTGGATATAGAGTTTAGATATTTACATTGGTCTGAGGGACTTAATGATAAGAATAATTATGTAGATTTTTTTGGGAATAGGTTTGTTGGACTAAGAACTTATCTAAATATATACCTCCAAATTTTCATATATATGTAAAGATAGAATATTTAAATGTAACTAAAAAAGGAAATATAGTTCAAGTGCAGCATGTAGTTTAATGATTCAAGTATATAGAGCGTGAACACACTGAGAATTAATATACAAATTAGAATATAATGGAGGTAAACTACTATCAAACCCAACAAAGGCCAAGGTAGTGATGCCACACTTTTTTTATCATGTTGGGTGAATTTGAGGCACCAAAGGATGTTGTAGTACGTACACTCATTGTACACTAAAATATTTATAGTACATTGTTTGATTCTAGTTATATGTATTCATTTATTTCATTAAAGTTTGAAAAAAATATTGAATTAACCCATAAACTGTTAGAAGTGGAGTAATCAGTTTAAAATCATAGAGGGTTTTCTCAAGCATCAAAGGTATATAAATATTATCTCATTAACTTTTGTGAGTAAAATATCATCACAAACCTAGTGGTCATTGTAATGGAATAATTTTTCATAATATTAGGTATGGATTGAATCTTAAAGTATAATAACATAATAAACTATAGAAGAAAGGAAAATTCAGTTGTCTTGAAGGGACATATTGAAATTATTTTCAAAAGAGATATATCCTAGCCTGAGTGTTTTCAAGAACCACCTCCTATAATATTCTTTATGGAAATGATTGGTGAAGAATAATAAATTAAAAAAATAAAAGATAGGAAATGTACCTTTTATTCTAGAATACATTAATGTATTTCATATAGAATTATCTAGACCTAATTTAGAAGGAGAGGTATAATTATCAATTGAAATCATACTTAGATCCAAACCTATATTCAAGACTCAATATATAATTTCATTTATGGAGTTAGAAGAATTGAAGAAATAAAAACATGATCTTTGGGTAAGGATTTTATTCGACTAAGTCTATCTCCTTGGGTAGAACCCAATCTATTTTTAAATAAGAAGGATAAATAAATATATTTATTCATTTATTATAGAGAACTAAATAATATCATAGTGAAGAAGAAATACCTTCTTCTAAGGATTGATGATTTATTTAACTATCTTTATGAGGCTGAATTCTTTTCCAAGACTGGCCTTCAATCAAGGTATCATTAGTTGAGGGTGAAGAAAGAGGATATCCCAAAGACCACATTCTGAAAAAGGTGTGAGCATCATTAGTTCGTTTTTATTCCCTTTTTAATGGACAATTATCTTCACATATTTATATAATTGATGAATATAATCTTTTGGGGATACCTTGATACATTTGTGGTGGTCTTTATTAATGATATTATAATATATTCCAAAATTCATGAGGAATGTGAGGATCATCTAAGGGTTATACTAAAAACTTTGAGGAATTAGAGAATTATTTCTAAATTAAGAAAATGTGAGTTTTGGTTATAATAAGTGGGATTCTTAAGAAACATTGTAACCGGTTAATGAATTTTGGTTGATCTAGTTAAGAATAAAACTATAGGAGAGTGGTATTGGCTAACAATAGTTAAAATGATTGGTAGTTTCCTTGGTCTAAAATGATACTATAGATGGTTTGTGAAAACATTTCATAGATTTCTAATCCACTAACCAAGTCAAGTTGAAAAGGAGTTAGGTTTATCTAGACAAGAGAATGTGAAGAAATTTTCCAAGAACTAAATAAAAGGTTTGTTAGTACACCTATGCTAACATTACCCTCTGACAAAAAATAATTTTTCATCTATAGTGATTCATCCCTGAAAGGAATGGTATATATACTCATGCATAATAAAAATTTTATTATCTATGCATCTCGATAGTTGAAACCTTATGGTTAGAATTATCTTACCCATGGTTTGTAGTTAGCTGTAGTCATTTTTGAGTTATAAATATAAAGAAATTACCTTTATGGGGAGATGTGTGATATATACATCAAACATCATTTTTTGAAGTACATATTTACAATTGGAATTGAACACGTGAAAAAGGATATGGTTAGACCCTCTTAAGAAATATGATTTATCTATTCATTATTACCCTTGAAAATAAAACAAAGTCATTAATGCATTAATTTGGAAAGACTCAGAAGTTCTTGCAATGATGCGGATTGAAGGAGATCCACTGATCAAGGAATTGGTAAATATAAACATGGAAGTCATAATGGAAGGGGTATCATTAATCCTATCCCAAATTATTTCTCATCCACTATTACTATAAAAAATAAAGAAATCACAAATAAATAATTATATGTTACAAAATAATATAGAGTATATGAAAAAAGGAAAGTTTTATATGTTACATATTGATCATGAAGGAATAGTGAGGTTTGGTTCAAGGATTTGTATCCCATATATTCCAAAGTCAAATAAAGATTTGATGGATGCAGATTATAACTCTACATTCTCTATACATCCCGAAAGAGAAAAAATGTATAAAGATCTAAAATATAATTATTGGTGGGATGGTATGAAGAAGAATATTTCTAATTATACTACTGTATGTTTGATTTTTCCGAAAGTGAAGGTGGAGTGAAAAATTTCTAAGGGAGTACTTCAACCACTACCCATACCTGTGTGGAAGTGGGACAACATCACTATAGACTTTGTCACTGAACTTCCTAATAAATCCAAAAGAAATAATCCCTTATTATTAATCATCGATCGATTATTTGTTTGAACATTTTTTCACTATAGGAGAGGATTTCTCCCTGAATCATCTTTCACTTTTATATATTCAAGAAGTGATGAGACTTGATGAAACATAATTGTCAATTATTTCTGACTGAGATCCAATATTTAATTCAAAGTTATATAGTATCCTTCAAAATGATATGAATACAAATGTAAACCTGAGTATATCTTATCATCACCAAACTGATTGAAATTTTGAGAAGAATATTAAAACATTATAAGGAATGTTAAGGGATAAATCACTTGAATTTAAAGGGATTTGGGAACAATATCTTCCACTTATTTAATTATTATATAAAAATAATTTCTACTTAAGTATTCAAATGGATTATGAAACAATCTATGGGAAAAATTTTATAACCCTAACATGTTGGGATGAAGTTAGGGAAGGAGGATTTTTGGGAACATACATTGTGAAAGACACTATAGATAAAATAAAAGTGCTCTGGAAACATATCAAATATGCTTAGATTCAATAAAAGAGTTATGATGACAATAAAATTAAGGAATTATAATTTTATTTTTTGGATTATTTATTCCTCAAAATATCACAATGGAAAGGATTAATGAGATTTATAAAGAAGGTGAAATTGAGTCCAAGGTATATCATACCATTTGATATTCTAGAGCATATAATAGTATTTTCCTATCAATTGCACTACCTAAATATCCTCCCAATATCCATTACATCTTTCAAATCATTATATTAAGAAATTATATATCATACCCAAATCATATACTTGAAATTAATGGTGTGGAATTGGAACCCAACCTATCACCTGAAGAAGAACCAATAAAGATTTAAGATGAAACATAACAGGTTTTTAGGAACAAGACAACCTAAATTGTTAAAGTCCTATTAGGAATTAAAAAATTTAAAGAAGAAACCCAAGATCCTAAAAAATGATGAAGAAAAATTATCCCCATTTATTTTAAGGTAAGAAACATATTTTTAGTGTGAATTTTTTTAGGGGGATGCAACACTCAAGAAAATTGTAGTATAGAATGAACATACCTTATTACAAATTAATACATTACAAATAAATGGAATAAATTTATTAATACCACTATAACTAATAATGGACTATGGAAAAAAATAATGCAGGAATAATGTATAATTATTCATAGTCATATTATCTAATAAACATCATAGTTAATATAAGAATAGTATGAAGGAAGAATAATATAATACATAGAATTAAAATATTTCAAAAAATATGTATTTTTTAGAGGATTGGTTGGAATGAGTTTATAGGAATAAAATATGGTCATTGGTCATTATTATTATGAGTCATTATGACCATTGGACATTATGAATGTTGGTAATGTAATTGTTATAATTTTACTATTGGAAATAATTTATATTAAGGGTAATGAATAGAGTTATTTAACATAGAAGGTAGAATACATGGACTCAACTTGTTGGAACATCCTTTATGAATTCCATTTTTTAGAGCTTGGAAGGGAGGTGGTATCACTAGGGTTCACCCTTTACCAATCCCATGTCGAGCTTTACCAATTGAGACTTAGGTCGCATCATTTTTTTGGAGAAGTTAAAGATACTTGAGATCACTACTAGATCAATATTATTTTAAACACACCATGAAAGTACCACCATCTCACACATTACCCTTAAGTCTTATATTGATGTGATAAGGGGTTATGTATCCAGATATTAAGTAGTACTAAGTTTCAAATTATTATATAAATGAAATAGTTGTTACACTGACCCAAAATTTTCATGTAATGCATCACCCTTATATAAATGATAAAATTCACATAATTAGAGGATTAATATGATAAAATAGTTTTTTGATACAAAGAAACCATAATTTTATTTTTTGAAAACATATATGTCTAATTTTTATTAAAATAAAATTTTATGATAAATTTATAAATATTTAATAAAACATTATTTTCATAAAAACTTTGTATGAGGTGATATTTATTCTTAAATAAATAATAAAATAATTTTATAAAATCATATATAGTTTTACTAAGGGTTATAAATTTGATCGTGTGATAAAAAATAGTATTGTTCAATATATGATATTTTTATATGAAAATTATATTTCTAATATTTTGAAAATTATTTTGATAAAATGGATTTTTTTTGAAATAAATAAGTCAACATTAGCCAATGGTGAATTTTTCATAATTTTCCAGTACAATCAAATTTTTGGGTGAAAAGTAAAATACAGTATGAATATATAGTATGTATTATGGCATCATAATAGATTAAATTATTTAATAAATATTATAAATATTTCCTCGAACAAAAATGGGTTTTTACATTAAAATAATTTATTTTAATTTAATAAAATAAAATTTATAAACCTATAATGAATCTTCCAAAAACCTAAAGTATATTTTAATATTTTAAAAGAAATTATTTTTGAATAAGAATCATTTCCACATCCAAAATAATATATTTTAAAGCGAATTAAGTTATTATAAAATTAAAATCCTAAAACTAGTCCCTATATGTAAATTACCATGTGTTAAAACTATATGAAGACTAATGGTTTTCTATTTTTTATAACATATAGTAAAAGTCCTATGTTTAGAAATTAATAAATAACCCCCCTCATTTTATATAAATACACACCCATTATCCCATTACACTGAATCCAAATCCATTGATTAAGAATTTTCCTTAATTTTATCACTTAATAGTTTCTTCATGGAGTTTATATGTTTCTAAGTAGCACTTTCAAGCTTTAAGAGGCTATCTTAAAAGTAAAGGGTTCTCTTCCTTTTTCCTCTTCTCTATTCAATTAATTAATTTGTAATAAGCCTTTTGGTTTTTAATTTATTACATTTTCATTTATTTTTAATCATTCATTTACTATCCAAATGATGTCCTATTAATGAGATACTACCATTCTCTCTCATTAATCCAATTCTAGAACCAGTTATGTATACCTTTTATGGTTTAAAAATCATTCTTTTATTTTCCGTGACATAAATTTATGTTGTGAATACCCGACCCTACTTTCATTCATGGGTATTCATATAGATATAACTACACTTCTTTGATTGGTGACTTCCATTTATGAAACCCACATTCCATACTTGGGGGTTAAAATGATGAAATAATTTATTATGGTATATAAT
This sequence comes from Viscum album, assembly GCA_963277665.1. Taxonomy (NCBI): domain Eukaryota; kingdom Viridiplantae; phylum Streptophyta; class Magnoliopsida; order Santalales; family Viscaceae; genus Viscum; species Viscum album. Next base: position 229,097,004 of record OY728157.1, on the reverse strand, counting down.
ATATATGGAACACATAAATTTAATCATATTAAGGGAATTCCTTGACATCACTCTAATGAACTGGGTAAATAATTAATCTCTATATATGACATGTTAATGATACCTCAACATCCTGGTGGAAAACCTTGGTGATATGCTTATGAATTTATTATTTTTATGTTGCAGCCAAATTTACATGTTATATCTCATATACTCATGATTATAATCTTATGTTATTCCTTATGTTTTATCTACGATGATAAATCATGTTACATTTTTTTGTTGATCCTCTTACTAGGATTTATTCTCACCCTTTCCTTTTGATGTACATCCCCATTAAATCATTTAAAGTGAGGTGACATAAGATGGAATAATAATGGTGTATTTTAAAATAATTATATAATGTTTATGTTTTTTTAATCTATGTACTTCATGTATTATTTACCAAGTTTCCACGAAACTAACCATCAAATAAACATAATCAAGTTATCAATACAATATTTTGGTAAGGAAATATTTTTAAAATATTATATAAAAAATATGGGACATCATAAAAGTTATTGTAACACCCCAGGTAAATAAAGAATATGACATTTTCACATTTATCCATATTTGTGAATAAAATATTAATATGACTTTAAAGGGGACGCTATTCTCGATGGCGTACCCAACACGCAACAACGAGTTTCTTGGGAATCTTACATTGCACTCTAATAATAAAATAATATTATTTTAAATAGTAGTTAACACCTGACCGTTGTAATGGTGGGAATGAACAGAACTAACTACAAAATGATTATATATGTTTGTCAAATATTTTTACTTTTTGCAATAAATGTTAGAGGATTAAAAATGCGAATGAATCCAATTTTAAGCGTAAACATTCTAATATTCTTTAAAAGGTCGATTAACCGCCCTTTGATGGCGAACCTCTTTTAAATCCTCTTTTTGACAATTTTATGTGTTATATTTGACAAAAAAAAATTCTTCTTTAGAATTGGGACATCAAAATTTACTTTGTGTAAATTTTTGGTATTTTTCCAAAAAAGTTCAATTTTTAATGAATAGTGAAAAATGTTGTATTTTAATTCAAAACCACTTTTTAATCTAATTTATTTATATGATTAGATTATCTTTTGAATTGATTTTAAAGTGAAATTAGAATATATTTTTACCATTTAATCCAATAGTGTTCGTTGGAATTAATTTCACTTTGAAATCGAACTTAAACTAGTGTCAATCTTTTGATACATTTTGTTTCATAAAAACACGCTATTTGTTTTGACAGCGGGAATTAATTATTAAATCAATTAATGCAACTTATATGTTTTGAATTTTTTAAAATAGACATCATTTTTGAATTCAGAATATCAAATATATCTTAGGGTGAATTTTTGGTAATTTTATGAAAAACTTCCATTTTTGATGAATAGTGAAACCACTCAGTGGTACTTATAAAAACTGATTTTCCGTTTAAATGAAATTTTGCCATCTTTGTGTTTTTAATTTCAAAAATCCGACATACATGGTTGTCATTAAGAAGTAAAATGTGGTTCAATGGGATTAAAATGATTTTTTAGTGAATAGTAACTTATTAAGTTTTTAATCGCGATTAGAGGTAATTAGTGTAGTTTAAGATAAAAATAATGTTTTAATAATATGAGATGAGCTTGACACATGTCCTACCCTTATTGGATGTGTCATGTCAGACAAAGACAATCCATGGGTCAACTTGGGGACCCCATGGATCCACTTTGGTTGGGAAATGACATAAATAACTTTTTATTTAATGTAAAAGTAAAAATGACACAAACATGAGATGTTTTAATAAAAAATTTTTTACATCGGGTTATACAAGTCAGAGTTTTGACTATAAATAGTAATTGGAAATCTGAAAAGATTTCCTACATCATAGTATTTGTTTTATAATTTTTAGACATTAAATAAATTAAATTATTTATGACATCATGATGATGCAGCGATGACCTCATTATTTAACGATTTAAATAAAATGGAAAGATAATGTAAAATATAAGACCTACACATGTCCAAAATCTATTGGATGAGTGGATTTAGAACCCCTATCACATTATACCTGAAACACATCAATGTGGGACCATTAAAATCTGAAACTCATTCTAAAATAAAGTAACATTTCTTTACTTTCCAAGAGTGCCCCTCCTCTCCTCTTATAAAAGGCCCGCACCTCTACCACCTTAACCACACTTCAAAAGACTTTGGCTTGGCCAAAACCTGCCCATTTTGTCTCTACACATCCCTCTATTACTCCTTGAAGCCTCACTTTGGACAGAAGTTTTCCCAAGGAAGCCTTTGAGCTCAAATCTAAGAGAGTTACCCGATTTTAAGGTGATGTCTTCACTTGTGTTCTTTTGTTTTATTTTGCTTCTCCAACCCCCTAAACTCTTTTTATTAATTTCTTTTGTAACAAATACAGTATCTTCAATATACTAGGATGTTGTTATAAGAATATTTGGAGCTACACTTACACACATCTACATCTAATGGTTAAAGAACATACTGTTTCTGTGGTTGGCGAATTTCTGCCTCACGAAACGATGATTGTTCAATCTTCTTTTAAACACCTTTAATGGTGGACATTAAGATGTAACTATATTTATATATGATATATATTATGTTTATGTTTTCCTTATGCTTCTTTATTTTTCATTTTTGGTTTACCTTTATGGTTTCCATTGAGGGTAAACACGATAATTTCATTTTAGGAAGTGCGGACTACCGCCCCCTCAAAGTGATGTGATTCGTTAATGCCATATGTGGGACGTATAAAGGATGGATTTAAAGTTATTATATATGATGTTATACTAGAATTATAATATACCTCTATATAATTATTATTTATTTCCATTAATGTATGAGATAGAAATGAAAGTAGCGTTCATGCGTACGTACGGCTTGCCGTCTCCATGAACGGTGCATTTCATTTCTTATCCCCAAATGTAATGTACTATTATAAGTACATATTTATAATGGATATATATAATGTATGTTACATATAAATGATGAATATAATCCTGGAATTAAAATATACATACCTCTCATTTAGTTTTAATTCCATTAATATGACAAAGAAATGAATGTAGCGTTCATGCGTACGTACGGCTTACCGTCTCCATGAACGGTGCAATTCATTTCTTACCTCTAAATGATTATGTAATATTATAAATACATTTATATTCTGGATATATATGATATATATATTATATCCAAATCATGAATATCATTCTGAATATAATGAACCTTTGACCACATGAACAACATGTAATTGTAAGAAGTTCACTTTCGACTTAAGAACCAAATATCGACAAAACAAACATTATTAACTTAAATGATTACATAATGTTTTTAAAAAGTAAATAAGTGATATAAATGGAATAATGAACTTGAAAAAGGTTCTTAAGCAAATATAAATTAACTCAAGTTTATTATTCAGGATGTTAAAGAACGATCGAGTCAAGTCGGACCCGAGGTAAGGGATCTTACTCCTCTCTTTCTTTTTAAGTACAGTCTTTTATGTCATTCCTTCTAAAGCTCATATTTCTTGTTATTGGGATGTTATTTTATATTACTCTTACTGTAATTTTTATGTTCATACGATGAGAGACCCTATTCTCTCTCATCAATCCATTTTGGAAGTTTTGAGTGGCGACGTTAGGCTGCCAAATTTTCGTAAGAGATCTAACCTCTCTCTTTGTTTTTAAGTACTCTCCTTTATGTCACTTATTTTAAGCTCCTCTTTGTTATGTTGGGGGATGTTATTTTATATTACAATTTCTATAAACATTATGTTAATATCATGAGAGACCCTATTTGATCTCATCAATCCATTTTTGTAAGTTTATGTGGCGCCGTTAGGCTGCCGAGTTTTCATAAGGGATTTTTCATCTCACTTTTATTCCCGTGAGATTTATGCTACATCTGCCACAATTTCCTTTGAGTGGTGTATGTAATACCTGTTATTTTTATCATTGTGTAATATACTTTCATTTATGAGTATTTACATCAATGTTGTATTGTCCTTCTTTTGCAGGGTGCATGTCTCGAAAGATACCCATGTAGGTAAGGGAACCTTTCACCCTCCTCTTTTTGTAAAAGACTTATTTTGTTATGTCTATTAATTCACATAATATTATGTTGGGATATTTTCTTCTATATCCTTATTGATCTAAATTTTATGTCCATGTGATTAGATACCCTTTTTATCTCTCATCAACTCATTTTCTGAATTTTGTAGTGACGCCATTAGGCTGTCAAATTTTTGCAAGGGAACTTCTTAACCCAAATTTTATTCTTTGGGATAAACTTATACTACTTGAATATGTCGTTCTATGAATATGTGTGAATAACCTCTGATTGTTTTACACTTAATATCCACTTATATTTGGTGTATTCATTTGTCACACATAATTATGTAATTGATTTATCCTTAAACCAAGGATACCGTCTTTGTAAGGGACTTCATCTCAATCTCCTTTCATTGTGGCATATTTCGTTTTATACACAACTTTCTTTTATACGGTGTATAAAACCCTTTGACTTTTACTTTTATACAAAAGGAATCTTTTTCTACGAAGAGTTTTACAAAATGACAAAAAGGAATGTTTCTTTTAACGTACGCGGTGACAACGACCTTTTCCGCCGCCGCGAGTATTATTTGATCTTTGGCTTCCTCAATAAGCCGTAATGTTTTTAAAATAAAATAAATACCATATACTCTTTTATGTATTTTGGTATTGAAAATGGTTTTGATAAAGTATTCTATTTTGTCAATATATTTAAATGATATATTGTGATTGAAATGTGGAAATGTTATCATTCCTTTATATTTGTTTTATGTGTTATAATTTTATAATGGTACTTGGACATTTTATGGGTGGTTACGTGATAAACCATATGACGAGTGGTGCCATGAATACCAGGACGGGTGGTTACATTATAAACTCCAATGCATTGGGTATGGAAGTCGGCCGTATGGCTATGCCATTAATTATGTATGGAAGTTGGCCGAATGGCTATTCCATTAAGTGATATGTGTGGAAGTCGACCTTATGGTTATTCCACTTAAGTATGTTTATGTCCCAAGTTACCTTATATGTTATGTGATATTTATATGGGTATTATGGTAATCTTTTGGTTACAGAAGGGTAAGTAATGAACTTTTATTCAGTGAAGAGTTTTTACTACTTCAAAAAGATGAAAAGTATTACTTTGATAAAGTATACATGGTTTACTTGTTGTTTTGAAAAAGTAACAGTTTTCCTTCTTTGTGTATCCCTTACTGAGCTTTTTATGCTCATCCCAAGTTTTTGAAATGTTTTTCATAGGACTTAACGTGGAATAGGGTCAAGGATGGGATCAAGGGAAAGTCATGCTATCTAAAACATGCAACTAGACATGTTTCTTTTAAAGAGTTTTTATTTTATGGAAACTTAGTAGAAGTGTCTACTTTGTAATCTTTTGAGATGTAATAGTTATGACCTAATTATCTAAAACTCTAAACCTGAAAAGATCCTCAATGTGAATTATTCATTTAATTCAATATTAAGTAAGGTTTAAGGCTGGGGCCTTATAGTTGGCATCAGAGGTCGGTTTAGATAACTTTAGAGGTTAGGGTATTCTCTAAGCATAAGTGAAATTACCATAATGGTTAGGATTTCAGAAAGAGTCCTAGTTTTAGATAAAGTGAATGAGTAAGTATATCTTAGTTTTTACCTTCCTCATTAGTACATGATGGTTTTGTTGATATACTAACACTGACATTTCTGTTTTTAGTGAATGGATGGATCTAGCAGGAACCAAAGAGACAATAGGTTTGAATGAAACTGTGGTGGTTCTCTGATTAAGATACTAGATAAAATGGGGGATTCAATGAGGAAACTCGTGGTTGTTCTAAACCAGCTATCAAGGAGTCATGATCAACCACTTGAACCTTGGTATGATCTGTAATGCATCATGTACAAGATGACAAATCGACGTGGAAGTTCAGGTAATAATTATAAAGGTAACCATTAGAGTTTATATGATCCTTACTTTTGAGGTAATTATGGGTTATTATATATTATTATGGAAAATGAAAGGCATGAGATAAACTTGAGGTTAAAATATGTTATGATTATTTTTAAATATTTTATCTCATTTTGGGGAATGTTTTAAGAATTATATAGTTTTGGAAAAAGGACAACACGTAGATCGTGTGACAACCCGTCGCGTTGGACAAAGCTGCGGGAATCGAACCCACAACCAAAGTGCGACTGGTATTTATCGCCTACCAATGGACTACGTGAAGTCCCTGGTTAGTTTAACAAATTCTTTTTAGTTAGATAATTTTAGGAATAAAGATTAAGTTTATTTTGGGTTATCTATGGAAATGATTAACCTATCATCGAGGATATGTGATTAGGTTAATTACTTTTCAATATGAGAATTTAAGAGCAACTGATGTTATTTGGAGATAAAAGTTAATTTGTACCTTGGAAGAATATGTGACTAAATCCTTCAAATATTTGGGTTTCAATATTTGTGTGGTTTACTTTGAAGAATTTTATGGACAAATTGTTTATCAAATGGTCCTCGTTGAACTTTGGGTTTTGTTGGACAAATTTTGGAGATTAAGAATAGATTTTCTTTTTATAAAGGGTTATCCTTTTCTAGATTATCTGATCTTGTACTAACCATTTTGGTTTTGGTTTTGGTTAAAGTCTAAAGACTTGGAAAGTATATAGTTCTCTTTTGTGGACTAGGTGATTCTCAGGAAGTTGATTATAGTACTCTTAATGCGAACAAGTCTTCCTAAAAACTCGTCTTTTGGAGAAAATATGAGTTTGATTAAGGAATCTAGTAAAAGTTGAAAGTCTATGTGACAAGTAAGTATGTTTCATTATGATTTAATTAAGCTCAAAAAATAAATTCCTCAGTGAAGAGTAAATTAAAACAAAAATGTTTTCTGTTAACTTTTCCTACTGGGGAATCGAATACCGTTTAACCCATCACAAGTTTGTGATTTTCTTGTGGTTAACTTTCTCCTAGACATGTTTACTATCACTCTCCATCAGAACATGACCCTTTGTTTTCTCCTCCATATCCATATTTTCATACTTGGAATCCTAGTATGGGTTAACTCGGGTGACATTTGTACTTCTCTCCCATTCTTTTAAAGTGATTGTTTTACCGACTCTTATTCCGATGTTGGACTTTCAAGGATGTTTCCGAGCCCAATTTTAAAATTGTGAGGACGCAATTCCCAAAAGGGGGGAAGGATGTAACACCCCAGGTAAATAAAGAATATGATATTTTCACATTTATCCATATTTGGGAATAAAATATTAATATGACTTTAAATGGGACGCTATGCTCGATGGCGTACCCAACACGCAACAACGAGTTTCTTGGGAATCTTACATTGCACTCTAATAATAAAATAATATTATTTTAAATAGTAGTTAACGCCTGGCCATTGTAATGGAGGGAATGAACAGAACTAACTACAAAATTATTATATATGTTTGTCAAATATTTTTACTTTTTGCAATAAATGTTAGAGGATTAAAAATGCGAATGAATCCAATTTTAAGCATAAACATTCTAATATTCTTTAAAAGGTCGATTAACCGCCCTTTGATGGAGAACCTCTTTTAAATCCACTTTTTGACAATTTTATGTGTTATATTTGACAAAATAAAATTCTTCTTTAGAATTGGGACATCAAAATTTACTTTGTGTAAATTTTTGGTATTTTTCCAAAAAAGTTCAATTTTTAATGAATAGTGAAAAATTTTGTATTTTAATTCAAAACCTCTTTTTAATCTAATTTATTTATATGATTAGATTATCTTTTTAATTTATTTTAAAGTTAAATTAGAATATATTTTTACCATTTAATCAAATAGTGTTCGTTGTAATTAATTTCACTTTGAAATCGGAATTAAACTAATGTCAATCTTTTGATACATTTTGTTTCATAAAAACACGCTATTTGTTTTGACAGCGGGAATTAATTATTAAATTAATTAATGAAACTTATATGTTTTTAATTTTGTAAAATAGACGTCATTTTTGAATTCGGAATATCAAATATAGCTTAGGGTGAATTTTTGGTAATTTTCTGAAAAACTTCAATTTTTGATGAATAGTGAAACCACTAAGTGGTACTTATAAAAACTGATTTTCCATTTAAATGAAATTTTTCCATCTTTGTGTTTTGAATTTCAAAAAACTGACATAAATGGTTGTCATTAAGAAGTAAAATGTGGTTCAATGGGATTAAAATAATTTTTTGGTGAATAGTAACTTATTAAGTTTTTAATCGCGATTAGAGGTAATTAGTGTAGTTTAAGATAAAAATAATGTTTTAATAATATGAGATGAGCTTGAAACATGTCCTACCCTTATTGGATGTGTCATGGCCGACAAAGAAAATCCATAGGTCAACTTGGGGACCCCATGGAGCAACTTTGGTTGGGAAATGACATAAATAACTTTTTATTTAATGTAAAAGTAAAAATGACACAAACATGAGATGTTTTACTAAATTTTTTTTTACATGGGGTTATAAAAGTAAGATTTTTCACTATAAATAGTAATTGGAAAGCTAAAACGATTTCCTACATCACAGTATTTGTTTTATAATTTTTAGACCTTAAATAAATTAAATTATTTATGACATCATGATGATGCAGCGATGACCTCATTATTTAACGATTTAAATAAAAAGGAAAGATAATGGAAAATCTAAGACCTAAACATGTCCAAAACCTATTGTATGTGTGGATTTAGAACCCTTATCACATTATACTCTAAAAACATCAATGTGGGACCAATTAAAATCTGAAACTAATTCTAAAATAAAGTAACATTTCTTTACTTTCCAAGAGTGCCCCTCCTCTCCTCTTATAAAAGGCCCCCACCTCTACCACCTTAACCACACTTCCAAAGACTTTGGCTCGTCCAAACCCTGCCCATTTTGTCTATCCACATCCCTATATTACTTCTTGAAGCCTCACTTTGGTCATAAGGCTTCCCAAGGAAGCCTTTGAGCTCAAATCCAAGAGAGTTACCCGATTTTAAGGTGATGTCTTCACTTGTGTTCTTTTGTTTTATTTTGCTTCTCCAACCCCCTAAAATCTTTTTATTCATTTATTTTGTAACAACTCCAGTATCTTCAATATACTAGGATGTTTTTATAATAATATTTCTAGCTACACTTACACACATCTACATCTAATGGTTAAAGAACATACTGTTTCTGTGGTTGGCGAATTTCTGCCTCATGAAACGATGATTGTTCAATATTCTTTTAAACACTTTAATGGTGACCATTAAGATGTAACTCTATTTATATATGATATATATTATGTTTATGTTTTCCTTATGCTTCTTTATTTTTCATTTGTGGTTTACCTTTATGGTTTCCATTGTGGGTAAACACGATAATTTCATTTTAGGAAGTGCGGACTACTGCCCCCTCAAAGTGATGTGATTCGTTAATGACATATGTGGGACGTATAAAGGATGGATTTAAAGTTATTATATATGATGTTATACTGGAATTATAATATACCTCTATATAATTATTATTTCTTTCCATTAATGTATGAGATAGAAATGAAAGTAGCGTTCATGCGTACGTACGACTTACCATCTCCATGAACGGTGCATTTCATTTCTTATCCCCAAATATAATGTACTATTATAAGTACATATTTATAATGGATATATATAATGTATGTTACATATAAATGATGAATATAATTCTGGAATTAAAATATACATACCTCTCATTTAGTTTTAATTCCATTAATATGACAAAGAAATGAAAGTAGCATTCATGCGTACGTACGACTTACCGTCTCCATGAACGGTGCATTTCATTTCTTACCTCTAAATGATTATGTAATATTATAAATACATGTATATTCTGGATATATATGATATATATATGATATCCAAATCATTAATATCATTCTGGATATAATGAACCTTTGACCACATGAACAACATGTAATTGTAAGAAGTTCACTTTCGACTTAAGAACCAAATATCGACAAAACAAACATTATTAACTTAAATGATTACATAATGTTTATAAAATGGAAATAAGTGATATAAAAGGAATAATGAACATGAAAAAGGTTCTTAACCAAATAGAAATTAACTCAAGTTTATTATTCAGGACGTTAAAGAACGATCGAGTCAAGTCGGACCCGAGGTAAGGGATCTTACTCCTCTCTTTCTTTTTAAGTACTGTTTTTTATGTCATTACTTCTAAAGGTCATATTTCTTGTTATTGGGATGTTATTTTATATTAATCTTACTGTAATTTTTATGTTCATATGATGAGAGAAACTATTCTCTCTCATCAATCCATTTTGGAAGTTTTGAGTGGTGCCGTTAGGCTGCCGAATTTTCGTAAGAGATTTAAACTCTCTCTTTCTTTTTAAGTACTCTACTTTATGTCACTTATTTTAAGCTCCTATTTGTTATGTTGGGGGATGTTCTTTTATATTCCTCTTTCTGTAAACATTATGTTAATATGATGAGAGACCCTATTTGATCTCATCAATCCATTTTTGTAAGTTTATGTGGCGCCGTTAGGCTGCCAAGTTTTCGTAAGGGATTTTTCATCTCACTTTTATTCCCGTGAGATTTATGCTACATCTGCCACAATTTCCTTTGAGTGGTGTATGTACTGCCTGTTATTTTTATCATTGTGTAATATACTTTCATTTAGGAGTATTTACATCAATGTTGTATTGTCCTTCTTTCGCGGGGTGCATGTCTCGAAAGATACCCATGTCGGTAAGGGAACCTTTCACCCTCCTCTTTTTGTAAAAGACTTCTTTTGTTATGTCTATTAATTCACATAATATTATGTTGGGATATGTTATTATATATCCTTATTGATCTAAATTTTATGTCCATGTGATTAGATACCCTTTTTATCTCTCATCAACTCATTTTCTGAATTTTGTAGTGATGCCATTAGGCTGTCAAATTTTTGCAAGGGAACTTCTTAACCCAAATTTGATTCTTTGGGATAAACTTATACTCCTTGAATATGTCGTTCTATGAATATGTGTGAATAACCTCTGATTTTTTTACACTTAATATCCACTTATATTTGGTGTATTTGTTTGTCACACATAATTATGTAATTGATTTATCCTTAAACCAAGGATACCGTCTTTGTAAGGGAATTAATCTCAATCTCCTTTCATTGAGGCATATTTCGTTTTATACACAACTTTCTTTTATACAGTGTATAAAACCCTTTGACTTTTACTTTTATAAAAAAGGAATCTTTTTCTACGAAGCATTTTACAAAACGACAAAAAGGAATGTTTCTTTTAAAGTACGCGGTGACAACGACCTTTTCCACCGCCATGAGTATTATTTGATCTTTGGCTTCCCCAATAAGCCGTAATGTTTTTAAAATAAAATAAATACCATATACTCTTTTATGTATTTTGGTATTGAAAATGGTTTTGATAAAGGATTCTATTTTGTCAATATATTTAAATGATATATTGTGATTGAAATGTGGAAATTTTATCATTCCTTTATATTGGTTTTATGTGTTATAATTTTATAATGGTACTTGGACATTTTACAGGTGGTTACGTGATAAACCATATGACGGGTGGTGCCGTGAATACCAGGATGGGTGGTTACGTTATAACCTCCAATGCATTGGGTATGGAAGTCGGCCGTATGGCTATTCCATTAATTATGTATGGAAGTTGACCGAATGGCTATTCCATTAAGTGATATGTGTGGAAGTCGAACTTATGGTTATTCCACTTAAGTATGTTTGTGTCCCAAGTTACCTTATATGTAATGTGATCTTTATATGGGTATTATGGTAATATTTTGGTTACAGAAGGGTAAGTAATGAAATTTTATTCAGTGAAGAGTTTTTACTACTTCGAAATGGTGAAAAGTATTACTTTGATAAAGTATACATGGTTTACTTGTTGTTTTGAAAAACTAACAGTTTTCCTTCTTTGTGTATCCCTTACTGATCTTTTTATGCTCATCCTAAGTTTTTGAAATATTTTTCTTAGGACTTAACGTGGAATTGGGTCAAGGATGGGATCAAGGGAAAGTCATGCTATCTAAAACATGGAACTAGACATGTTTCTTTTAAAGAGTTTATATTTTATGGAAACTTAGTAGAAGTGTCTACTTTGTAATCTTTTAAGATGTAATAGTTATGACATAATTCTCTAAAACTCTAAACCTGTAAAGATCCTCAATGTGAATTATTCATTTAATTCAATATTAAGTAAGGTTTAAGGTTGGGGACTTATAGTTATCATGTGGATGGACTTGTCATGAGTGAGATGCCTCTAGCTATTGGATGATATTATATGGAGTGAGGGATGGTTAGTGGGTTAGGTGTGTGGGCCTAGGTTTTGTGAGACATGACTCATGGGAGTATGAGTCTGATTGTGAGATTTGGTTATACAGAAGTGAAAAATCATTAGGTTCATGTGAGATATAGGATCATGAGTAATAAAAAGTGAGTGGGTTCTTAGAGGATCAAACTTAGTTTGGAAGAATATGTTGAGGTTTTTAAGGTTTTTGAGAAAATCCTCATTGTACAGGGGAAGGTGTGTGCTGACTATGCATAGTTCTTTTTGAATTATGGATTGGTGAATGACCGTACATGGACCAAGGAATGATTATTTTAATGAAATGACTGTGAAAATAGAGTCTTGGGTTGTTGGATGAGAATGAGATATGTTACCTCTGATATTGATGGTAACATCATGTATGTATACTTTCATAGTTTATAGTATGGATTAGCATGGATTGGGAGGAGTGACTTGTTTGTGATGATGGGACTCACTCTGGTTGGTGCTTGAGGAGCGATTTAAGGGAATCCATATGATAGAGAGTGGACCATTAGAGGGTGGTGGGTGTGAACCTCATTGTGGATTAATTTTGGTGGATATTGAGGATAAAATTCCTTGTGAGTTGGTAATTAGTGGCAGTTGGTGTTTCATGCTGAAACTCGAGTATGTCTGGGATGAACATGTTCTATCATTACATTTGATAATGGATTGAGTGTGGAACCTAGATATTGGGTTATAATTTTAGTGGGGTGGTGATGAGGATCCTATTATAGTGGATAGAATCCAATTGTTTATAGGCCTATGCCTCTTTATACTAGAAGTTTCATAGATATGATGAAACTAATTGGTGGATGCTCAAGTTTCCACCAGGATACTGGTGTACAGGTTGATATAATTTGGTCTAGTTCCTTGAAAAAATACTATATTTGAGATCAAATTTAGTTTCAGATAGAGTTTAGATATTGGCATCAGGTAAAAGATAGATTTTGTGTGATCCAAGAGTGAATCAGATCAAAGGGAACTAGTGATCAAGTTGATAGTATGATGATGGGTATATGCGATGGTGATATAATGATATAATTACTCTGAGTATTGGGTTCAAACTCCAATGTGGGAGCTTAGATGATTTATCAATGCCTCCAGTGTTAAGGAATTATGATCAGGTGATATAGTGTGATGGTGAATCAGTATGGGTAGTTTTTTTTATAGGAGTGATTATCTAGAGGAGGTTTGATTGGTGTTTTGCACATAATTGGATGTAGTGAGGTGGAAACCATTTTGAACATTTCATAGGAGCACTAGATGTGCATTATATATTGGAAATTCTTATGTTGGGGAGTACTGTGATGTGGAATCGGTAGGTGTGAGTGGATTCTTATGAGGGGGAGAACGATAGGCTGTAGATGAATTAGTTTTTCATTCTTGGTGTCTTGGGAGAGATTGGTGTGGGTGAGAATTATATTAATATTTTTAAGTGGTAACCATGTGTATCTGGTTTTGAGTAATATAGCACTCTTGTGTTTGGAGTTATGTAGTGGAAGCATGTTTGGAATTTTGAGATTGAATGCGATTGATTGGTAGTTACTTGACAATTATGGTAAGTCTGGTCTGATGGTTGTATGGATATTAAGGATTCTTGAGGATGACATGCATTATGGTGGTGAGATTTTAATGGACTGAATCATTATGGGTTGTGAAATTTGGAGAATATTTGATTTTTTTCTCAGGTCAATGTTTGTTTCATGAATTGGGATCCAAATAAGAAATCTGAGTATTGAGACATATCAAATAGATGTTTTTAGACATGGATTAAGGCCTGAAAGATGTTTTGAGTGCATGGGAAGATTTGAAAGTAAAGGTTGAGGGCCTTTTTGAAATAATTCCATTGTATCAGATCACACTGTAAAGTACAATAGTGAGGTGTCCCACCATGATAGGCACAAAGGTCGGGCTATGAATTACAAAGGCCTTGTGGTAGTTCTTCTATAGGTGGAGTTATTTCATGACCCATAAGGGTCACACCATGAATGTGTTGACCAGGGGTTGGGTTCCCCTACCTTAGATAAATCATGCTGCAACCTAAGTGTTTGGAAGGGGAGGCCATTTGTATGGCCAATTAAAGGACGATCCTTAATCTATCAGAAGATTAGATGCACCTGAAATTTAGTGCAGCATAAATCTATCCATTAGAAATTACCTTTCCACGACTAAGTGTATCAAAATATAGAAAGTATTTGCACCATAATCACTGCACAAAGTTTAACTTTAGACACACATTCATTCAAACTCACAATAATTCAAAGAAACATAAAACATACAATTGAAGAATAGAAAAAAAGGCAAAGAACACAAGGGATTTATGTGGTTTAGAAAAGGTTTATTACATCCACAATAGAAACACTTCATCTTTCATTATCACTAAAAGTAAGAAATAATTACTATGAATTATTTTGAAAACTATTCATAAGGTCCCCGCTTAATTTTATATCAATACTCAACCAGTCATCTCAGTTACACCAACCTATAACTTTCATAGTGATGCCTCTATTTAGTATATGACTAGTGATATAAAATAACCTACTAACATATGAATTCTTACCTCATTGAACCCTTCCAAAAATACCACTCTATAAACTTATGATTTCCAAAATTTTGGTCCTCAATAGTTCTATCAAAAGATAAAAATTTATGATTGTTCCACTACCTCTAAGAGTAGTTTTTATACCATTATACATACATCGTGTCAGTAAAACATTCGATTAATAGAAATACAGTGACCACAATATGGTGAATTGAAACTATCTTCACATATAAATATAGAAAGGTCACGTTGTGACTGTTATTGAATACTGGTTAGACCCTTTTCATTGGGATCATCACTCCATGGCCCCATTGGTCACACTATGACCTTATTAGAAAATGGGATGCATCATATTGAGACACATTGGGTTGCACTGTGACTAACACCTAGGTGGTTTCTTAAGCATGGATTGTTCTATATTTTTACATCTATTGCTTTGGGTTTTGGGAGACAATGGTGACTGGAGGAGTCCATTTCACTTGACCAAACCTCTACCCCTTTATTCCTCCTATAAATATGAATTAGGGTAGTTTTGGTAGTGGTTTAGTGGAAATTCAAGGCATATTCCTCCATTTATTCCTCTGTTATTTCTTCCTATTTCAACCCTATAATTTATATGTCATTTGTACTAGGGTTCATTGATGATTTCCATAGGATCATGCAAGACACGAGACCAATCAATCAATATTTCACGTGTATTGACTAGAGGAAATCCCATAAAGATGATCAAACATTTTCTTTCACAATTCCAATTTAGGTAAACCACTGCCCTATTTTTTTACAATTTTTCTTAAATTGGATGAAATTAGAAATTTACTAGGTTTTGGTGGTTAGGGATTTTTCTTAGGATCATTTTGGGGGTGAATTATGGACATTCTAGGTGAAGTTGGTTGAGTTTTCAATGGTTTGGTGATTCTTGATGAGTTTTCTAGTGAATATGAATCTTTGATTTAAATTGAATAATTAGTTATAAATTTTTATTTTTTTTTGATTTTTTGGAATGAAATAGGAACTCAAGTGGTAGTATGATCTTGGATGAAGCAAGGAAGAGCTTGACCAAGGTGGTTCAGAGCTTGGCTTGGCTTCTAACTCTTTTATAGAGGTACATGGTCCCCATTATATAAAATCATATTCTTTTTATGAGTAACTTTTCTTTCTTACATTTATATTAAACGAGACAAGGTATAAGGATAAAGACCATGAGTGAAATATAAGAATAGTTAGGTTGGCTTCTCCTATACCTAAGATAAGTTTTCTTTACTACTTGAGTGAATTGGGATCTCCCAAAAACCATGTATCCAATGGTAGAAGGTCATGGTAGAGTTGATGAGAGACCTCAGGTTGGTCCCGGGATATGAGATGATCTACGGGTACCCTAGTATGTTTTCCCTAGGGATAGTTAGTCCTGAATAAGTAGATTATGCCTAGTGGGAAGGGTATGAAAACAATACATCTCATGTCGAGTGAGAAGCACCCTCTTTAGGGTGGATTGAGTCTTGGTGTGCTCTATAAGAAAGATGTGTCCTTTGGGACTATATGAGGTATGAAAAAAGGGTATTACTCTGAGTGATGGGATTTAGGGATCATTCAAGAGTGATGTGGGAATTGATAGATGATATGAAAGTAACACTTATGGTATGGGTCAGATAAAGATTATGGGTTCTGAGAACACCATCAGGTGTTGGATGTGGCTTGGGGCCACTGAGAAGTAACCAGGATAGGTTTGGACGTCCCTTATAGATTCCTTGATAGGAAATATGATATTTATAGAGGATAAGACATGATGTGTTATATAACTGAGATGGTCGTAAAGAGATATAACTTTGAAGCTAGATAGACACTAAGGCATGCTCAAGGCATGGGGATAGTTCCAAGTGACTAAATCCTGGTGGAAAGCTGGTGACCTTGTGGAAAGGGATGCGTTCCATTCTTTTGTTTCATGTGATTTTGATAGGTAATGAGTTCTGTTGTGGATCTTGATACCTGTCCCCACCATGAGTGAGATGGAACTGATATGATATCTTTGAGTAAGATGGGATCCCAGTTTGTATAAATCATGGGATTACCTTGAGTGTGAATGTATGGATTCAAACTCAGTGGCCTCACCATGAGTGATAAAGTGATGAAAAAACCCTACAATGAGTGAGATGTTAGTGGTTGGATTGTTGTGCAGTATTGGAAACTACATTGTATGAAAAGGTAGTAGTCGAGACGAGGGGAAAGCCTGAATGAGGAGGTTGGTCCAATTATGATATGGATCCAGGCCTTACCTTGAGTGATATTATAGTGGTTTTGGAAGGGGAATTACCTTAAGAGAGAAGGTCTGGTCAACCACACTCTGAGTGAGAGGACATGGGATGGTATAGGTTAGACAGGAATATTCAGTGAGATGAGGGACCTTACCTTGCCCCATCAGGTGGTGGTTGGGGATTTAGTGAGATTCCCTACCATGAGTATTCAGGTATGGGTTGGTATATGATTTAGATGGAACAAGATGACTCGATTACTACATGGCATTAAAGCAGGTATCATCAGGTGTGGTAGTGGATTGGTTAGCACATGGTGACCTAAAGCACATAGAGTTATCATGGCTTGGTTAGCACATGATGTCCGACACACTTGTGTGATATGTTTATTTTTTTACTCATGCATACACCTATATGATGTTATATACTATGGAAAATCTGTGAGGCCATACTGAAATTTATTTTTCCCACCCCGCATGAGCACACTTATGTGCATGCAAACCTGATATTTAATTTCAAGTTTAGCACAAGGCATGCGTTGGATTTGGTTGTGGTGTCTCAATGGGTATTGGAGTCAGGTATTGAGTTGAGTACTGGGGATGAAAATAAGCCCCTTTTTTATTTTTTTATTCTATTTATTTTCTATATGTGTTGGCCTAGTGGGAGATTAGTTGGAATACTTGACCGTTTGAACATGATACAATTATTACAACATTGTATCGATTGATTTATGCATACTTTGATGTTTGGTAATTTCTACATGGTAAATTTGTTATAACAATTTTTGTACCATTATTTATTACTTATTATCAAGGAATTAGATATAAATATGTACAAGTTAATATTTGAACTCCTTACCTCTTGGTTATTCTGAAAAGCCTTAACCACTTCACCAAGTCATCTAACTGGTGACTAAGAAGACTTTAATATACTTATATATATATATGAATATAAATACATGTAAATACTTAAATTTTCATATATATATATATATTCATAATTTATAAATACATACATATAAATTATATAATTATATATAAATTTATATAAATGTAGTTATATATAAATTTATAAATATATGAAAAAACATATAAATATCTATTATATATATATATATTAAATTGGTAGGATCTGAGGACCCTTTTATTAAATAAAAAGAAAAATCCCTCTTTTAAATTGGGTTGAGAGGTAACCTAAACACACAAAAAGACATAGTGAGAAAAAATCCCAAAGAAGAATTCTCCTAAGGCCCAGCAGCTCAAAGTTCTAAGAAAGACTAAAAGGTCCATAGAGAGTAGACTGAATCATGCTAAGACACCACAAAAAATGTCACACCACCCCACGTGACAATGGAAATCGCACCCTGAACCCAATCTGAAAGATGCGTCACCTCTCTACCATGAAACATTGACTCATCAGTGACATAACGTGGTAGGGAACCCCACCATCTATAATATATATAAATACATATAAACACAAACACACACACACAATTAAATATAGTTTTATATACATATAAATATATATAAATATATATATAATCACTTATAAATACACACACACATATATATAAATATACATAAATACATATAAATATCTATAAATTATAAATAAATACAAACACACACACACACACACACATATTATAAATAAATATACATAAAACATATATAAATACAACTATATATATAATTAAATATAATTAATGACACACACACATGCACGTGCACACATACACACATGTATATGTATATATATAAGTAGAAATATATACAAATATTTATAAATATACATAAATAAACATAAATATATATAAATACATACATACATACATATATATATACATAAGTATATATATATATATAAACTCATAAATAAACACAAAAATATATACCAACATAATATTTATAAATATTCATAAATATATATAAATATCTATAAATATATATAACTATAAATAAATTTACATATATATATATATATAAATACTTATACATATATATAATTGAATATAATTATATAGAAATATATATATACAAATAAACACATATAAATATAGATAAATACGCACACAAACATATATATACCCATATAATATATATAACTATATATAAATATAAATACATATAAATATATATAAATGTTCTTAATAAATATATATTAACAGACTAACACACATATAATTTAATACATATATAGAAATATATATATGTATGTATGCATATATATATATATATTTGTGTGTGTTTATATATAAATTTATTCATATATAAATAATTAGTAATTAATAATTAATAATTAATAATTAATAATTAATAAATAATTAATACATACTAAATAATTAATAATGAATAATGAATAGTTAATTAATATTTTTTTTTGTTTTTAAATGATTACTAATAAAATATTATAAATTATAAATAATTAATAATTAATTAAAATTTTAAATAATGAATAATAAATGATTAAAAATAATTAATAATTAATAATAATTAAATATTAAATACTAAATATTAAATATTAATTATTATCAAGCAATTAAAATTTTAATTTAATATTTATTGTCATCAATTTAATGGTGTTAGAATTAAATAAATAATTAAAAATAATAATATTTTAGATTTAGTGAAAATCACCACTAAAAAAACACTACTAAATGATTTTTTTCTTGTAGCGTAACCTAAAAACCTATTAGAAGACATGCGGATTACATACACACTAGGGTGTTTTTGTAGGGTGTGAGTTAATTCCATGTAGGATATGAGCAAGAATCCATACCATTATTTTTATAAGAGAAACTTAAATTAATAGTATGAAGATAAGTAATGGAAAATAATTTTATTTTTTATTTACATGATTAGAAAATAAATAACACCTAAAGGGTTCCTTTCTCTATACACATTTACTTTAGAAAATACTAATCACACCATTATTCTACTTTTAGAGAACCACTTTGGAGAACAACACTACTCAAATAGGTCAAAAATGTGTTTCATAAGTGGTTATTTAGGAATGCTGGAATTTGGAAATTAACCACCCCTTTGCTTTGGAACTTTTATATACATATCAAAATATAAAAAAGTGTAGAAGGTTTATTATAGATACAACATCAAAATAAAAATTCGAAATATATACAAATAAGCAATTAAAAATATGAATTTATAACATCAAATATCACGCAAAAGTTATTTATTGCATCAATAACATGAATAAACTAAAAAATAAAGCATCTCACATGTAAAATAAGTCAATATAGAAACATAACACATAACACACATTCTGGGACTTTTCCTTAGGAACTAATGAGACAATACTTAGATGCACCTATGTGGAACCAACTGTCGGCTTATGATGCATTCTTATAAAAAAAATACTCCAATGACTCTCACTAGTCTTTCTAAAAGAACTCCCCATAGTTAGGGAATTGACTAAATTAGGGTATTTTCTCTAGCATGTAATCTTATATTGCATAACAATCATCTATATATTTCTCACTTAGTTACCCAAGGTTTCCCTTAAAGTTTCTAAATTAGGCAAGGAATCAAATCACAATATGAAATTATGGTATCAAGTTGATAAACCATGTAAATCACACATCTCAATTTTTTTCCCATTTCAGAAAAACATACCCTTTGTAATAAAATAATCAATGATAGTTGATTTTCTTGACATGTGTTCTATAACTAAATAATCCACAAACAAGGGGGAAACAATCTCATGGGTTTTATTTTTTCAAATAAAACATTTTATACATTTTACAAATAATCCATTAGTTTTATAAGAGAAATTAAAACCACAAAACACATACTTATAAGAAATATCAAGAATAAACATCACTTAATTCTAAATTAGAAATAAAAAAGCCTAAAAAATAATGTATAATGTAAAGGCATAAGTAAGTAATAAAAAATTACCAATACCATTCCATAAATATAAAACAACTTTATATCCCAAAAAAATTACAAATTCAAGAACACACAGTGTTTCAAAGACAAAGTGTTGACTAAAAAAATGTTTATAAATAAATTATTTTAAAGGAACCCTTTTTTTCATTTTATCAAATGTGCAGTGTTCATGAAATCCACACTTATAAAAAATACACTTGAGTTATATAAATCCCACTTTATTTTATATGAAAAATAAAGGAAACAAGGAATGAAATTCATAATCCTTTTATCAAACACATGGTGTTCAGAGATTTATGTTTGGAATGTAAACACCATTTAATTGATAATTTTCCCCATTATGTCCAAGGAAAAACATTGGAGAATAAGAAATTACTTTAAAAAAAATTATAGATAACATTTTTGGAATATATCTAGATTGATAAATAATTTTATAACACCAAGAACCTAAGGAATTCTCAAATAAATGGAATGAAGTGAAAACACCCTCCTTAATCAAGAACATATGACAAGAATCCGTTGAATACATGAAGAAGAGGTCAAGAGATTGTTTTATACCACTTAAACATCATAAATCCCACTATTTTCTACAAACCCTAACCATTAGGGTCATTCACCATATTCTTTGAAGAAAGGGGATAAAAAACAGAGAGAAGAGAAGAACAAGAGGTAAATAAGATAAAGAACGAGTTTAGATTGAAGAATCACCTGAGAATTAGAGAAGAAGTCCATAAAACCAATGAGGAAGGCTGGAGTTAACTAATAAGACTTTTTAACATCCCATGTGAATGGGGAAAATAAATAGGGTTAAAGGATGATATAAAATGATATGAAAACATCAAAATTCACATATTTTAGAAAAATTCTTGGTTTAGCTGCATGGTTTACCAAACCATGCAATAATCATGAATCCATCACAGGAATCAACCTACCTCACTCCTGGGGTTAGACCACATGGTTATTTGAACCATACGTAAACTATGATTAATTTACAAGACTAAGATTTTATCCTATGTAAGGTGAATCTTTATGGTTACCCCTAAATGTGTACTAAATGTGCACCACTATTGAATGGGAAATTCTTATACTCAAGAGTAATCTGCATAGTTACTACTAATCATGAGCTAACAATGTATTAGACACTTAAATAAATCATTATGAATGGTTATTATTCACATTCATTTCTAACAATGTCCTAATTATGGATCAATCACTGAATTTTACTCTCACTATGCTAGAATGGTCTACAACATTATCATGTAGTAACTGTGTACAATAGAAAATTTTCAAAAACATACACAATTCAAATTCAGAACATCATAAAATTGAAAATACTACACAATGATATAAAATATCACACGACAATGATTCATATGTGTTACAATTATCCTTACCACACCAATTTTATCCTCAGAAAATCCTCAAAAATTTGATTATAAGGAAGTGAAGACCATGTTAAAGACTCATTTTTTACATGAATATTTAGCCTACTAATTATGAATATGAATAGTCTATCTCTTAATAAAAAAAACTACCCAAATTCCCAATTAATCAATATATAACATACAAATAATTTTGAAAATTATATAGTACACCAAATATATATAGGAGTGAAATTTGATGAGATTATTTAGAAAATATTAGCAAAATGATATGCCATCCTTCCAAACCATCTTGAATTTGGAAATACCAATATACCATAATGCACAAGTAATTTCTAAAGTTTAAGGGATTCATACTAGAAATAGTGAGGGTTTGAAATAACATGACCAATTATTCTTATTCTACTCAATTTAAATCTAGAACATATAATTAGAGCACAATCACCTCAAGATAATCCAAGGTTACAAATAATGAGGCTTGATAACACATCAAAACTTGAATATATCCTAAAGAATGAATTTACTAGGATAATTAATTCATATTGTTTCATTCCATTAATAAACTGAGACCTACTATAGGTATCCTAAAAATTTATAATTATCCTTATGAGGGAGAAAAATATAAGCAACATACCATTATGGTTAGACTAAACTTATAACACAACTCACTCAAAAAATTAAGTTGCAAAGAGAAATGATGAACTTCAATTAACATCACCCAACTGAGTTCTAGAAGTGGATTAATTCTTCCAACACAACATGAGACATAAGAAATATACAAGATAAAGACACTATATTGATATTTTTTTACATAATAGGAAAAAAGGAATGTTGTACATATATGGTGTAAAACAAGACTCAATGAAGATGTGAAACAGGGTACCCTAATTACTTATAGATCAACTTCTGACTTATTTTTAGGGGTGTCCATGGGTTTATTTGGGTCAGATTTGGTAAAGGTTTTCACTTGACCTAATCAAAGATGGTTAGGTTGGGTTATTAACATTTCTTTGTAATGGACCGACCTAACCCAACCCATGGTGGGTCGTGTTGAGCTGGTTTAGGTATGTCGAGTTAGGTAAAGAAAAATTATAGGAAAGATTAATAAAAAATACTATAAAAATATTAATTAAATTAAAAATAAAACAATTTAGACCATTTATAATCTTCTAAATACAAATAGAATAATAATCATCCTTAACATTAATTCAAAACTATAAAATATTTTGATTAAAAAAACCAAGAAATGCATCACCACATGGAGCACCCACATCAAAGGAAATAAATTAAAGATTGGTTGGGTTGAGTTGGTTCATTATTTTTCAACCTGTGACCTGACCAAACTTAATCCTGTCCCAAACTAACTTATCCCAACCCATACATATCTCATATATAACCCAACCAAACCTAATCAGGTTGGGTCTGGTTGATCGGGATGGGTCAGTTTCGGGAACCCCTACTAATCTGTATAAGATCTAGAACATACTACTGTCAAGATTTGAGTTGTTTTTGGGAATTATTTCTCCATAAATAGTTCAACTTACAAAACTTATATAGGTGACCTCAACCACCACATCAATGATAAGTATTTAGAGTTTTTTAACATGAGGTCTTATAATGATTCAATTTCATACAATGAAAGCATACTAGTGATCAATTGTTTACCAAAGTAGTGGTGATAGGTTGTGAAGGGTTCCCTATATCATTATTACATTCCTAATTAGGATCTTTTTTCTTCTACTTCTCATGGTTTATATAGCCTTTACTCTCACAAGATAACATTGAATCATTTCTATCTATAGGAATTCCTATGAAAATTTATTCAATGATGATATCCTCATTGACCAATTTCACATATACGTAGTTAGGCCCAATATGAACAATAATAAACTAAGATATGGAAAAAGTCATATTTTAAATAATAGATCCTTCTTTGAATCATTATAGACTAAATAATAGGATAAAGGCACCAACCTAGTGATACATTCAGTATATTCCTTTATCATCTGAACAACTTGGTGGAGACCTTGGAATTCTAATACCTTACCCTTATTAAAATCCTTGATATAACGCCACTAAATGAATTTAAATACTCCCAAGACATGTGTTAAAGTGTTTGAGATTAAAGGATGGTCTCCCACCATTATTAACTTGGTCCCTCAAACGTCACTATGGTACAATTCACCTTAGAGGTTTCTAGATTTTCTGAAGAATTGAAAATTTCATTGATCTTTGTTTGACACTCCATCACCACAAGATGAAATTGATCAATATAAAATAAAGGTATTAAATTGATGATATTTAAAATTTCATATTTTTTACCACTTTATCCAATGAATAAAGCCACATAAATCATTTTAAAATGTAGGTAAAAATAATATTTTTATATTTTTGTGTGTTGAAAGAGAATAAATTAAGTCTAATTTTATTATCACAACTTTATCGAATTCCTATTAAATTAATTATGAATTTTATGAGATGAAATGATATAATGAAGCTAGGCATCTTGAAATTTAATCAATCATTTCCTGATTACATTTCCATTTTGATGGTTGTAAAAAATGAATTTAAATTTTCTACGACATAAATAATTCATTATTCTTGATTAATATAGATTATTTTGGAAATGAACATGTGAGATAGAAACCTAGACACCACACCTATATAATAGTGAAATGTTTCCAGTGTGGGGGAGAGTATTCTCTATATACATGTGAAGACACCGCTGATGTATGTGTTAACCAACATATGTGCACCAACATCCTAGCTACACATCCTCTTCCTCACCACTGAATTGAGAAGAACCTACTACAACCCTAGAACAATTCCCTAAGAATTACTTTGTATCTTCTATGCTACTACCTAGAATCTCCACACCAGATCCACCTATGGTGATTCCTCAATCTCTCACCACACCTGAATCAACTGTCACCTAAAATGCGAAGCCACTTCTCTTCCTGAAGACCCCCTTCCCAATAAATTTCCAATCATGAATCATATTTGCAATGAATTGGTAATACTCACCATGATTTAATTTTTTTACCAACAATGAGGATGAAATAATATTTAGAGGAGTGTGTTAAATAATAATTTACCTATATAGGATTTAATTGGATGGGGCCTTAATGTGTCCTAGTTCTATGGTTGTGAGGAATAAGACACACACATGCTATCTACCCAATAAAATGATTCAATGATTTTCATTCCTATCAAACCTCACTCCAAATGTAGTTGTTCTTCACTGATGGACCATGAAATAAATAAGGACCGATCATATCAATTCATCCAATTTGTATAGATCCCCCATGAGACATCTCAACCTGGGTACCACTCAAAGGTTCCCTGATTTGGTGGTCTACATGGCATCAAGCCTGCCTCCCCATATTCTAGAGGCTTCCAACTATCAATGAGGGCCTAGGGTGTGTCCATGGGGATAATATTACTTAATATAAAAGTTGAACACAACACATAGGTAATAACATTTGGATAAAAAATAGCATAAGCATAGCAATGAATAAACAAGGTTGTCGGTGGAAGATAAATATAATCAACCATGTAATAATAATCAACTCAATGCTGAATAGTATCATATAAAAATATCATGACATAATTTCATGTCTCTAATTTTTTTGAAAATAGGTGTACATGGCAGCAGGAAAATAGTACAATATAAGCTATATAAAAGAAAAAAATACCAAAAAACTATCCAAGCATCATGAGCACTAGACTAGTCATCTGCTACCAAGATCCATCCTATGTAAGCAAGAAATTCAGGTTTACAAGGTGGGATTATTATCCTTATCCCTACCTGTAATTATATATTCTTTCTGGGTAACAACTATGGATCATATAGTGTGTAAGATAAATCTTAGTAGACCACCACCACCGACATCCATACAATCTAGTATGTGAATATAAACTGAAATAGTCTACTGGTATATGAAAAGTAAAAGTAGTATGATAATGTAAATATCCCATACCTAATTCAGCCTCATCTAGTGTCTGATCATGTAGTCATTTAATTAATTACGTTCTAGTTTATGATGAGGATATCATGTATAAAAGGTTTTAATGATACTGATTAATTTTTAGTAGTGATAAAGTAAGATCCAAGGTATATCCAATGTATCCTTGACCTCATGGATCAGCTAAATTATAGTGATAACTCATCTTGTCTATAAATAAGGGATTTGAGTGTAATACAAGGGGTGTTCCCAAGGAATTACACTATAAATATGTCTAACCGAGTCCATGGAGATCGTCCATAGTAATCTCGAGAAAATCATGACTAGGCCTAATGGGGCGAATCCATGACACTGCATCTCTGAAGACATCAAGATGGATCTAAGGAGTGTATCCCAGAAATTATAATATCAATAAATATAGTAAAAGGATCCTACAAAATCATGTCAGACATCCACTAGTAGACAAGAATCATGTTCCGATGTGGGTTTCCCCCTTGGTAACTGGCTCCTCAAATCAGAATGGCTTCCTCCAAGTGATCAAGGAATTCCCTTAATAATCCAAGTATGGTTCAAGTCTAACCACCCATATAAAGATAATAAGGTCCATATTTAATAGGAACCTTATACTTATTCTATTTATATCACATGTAATCATAGTCCATGTGATACTCATGCCTTTTAATAAGCAATAGGTTCATTCCTTTACCTTTCAAGAAACATGACAAGGTGGGATAAGTATGTGCAACCAATGATCGATTCAATTATAATAGAAATTATTTGGTTCATACCATTTAATTTCATTAAGCATGAGAAGGTAATTTAGATATATGAAACCAATGTCAAATTCAATTTATAAGTCAAGTCCAAGTGATATCCATACATATATATACTTTTCATTAATCAATATAATATTTTTTATTTAATTGTAACACTTACCTTAGAAGGGTCAAGTGATAATCATATAAAATATACACATGCTAGCCATTATAAATTCATAATTAATTTATTTAAAAAGGAATTACCATTAGAAGGGTCAACAAAACACACCTGAATGTTATCTCAAATAATTATAACAAGGGTCAAAAAGGAATAACAAGGAAAATACCCTAATAAGGGTGGATGATGTTGAGGTCACAACCTCCAAAGGAAAGAATAGAATGCATAAAATGGGCTCTAGAATACGATAAAAATGATCATAATTAATGCATATGAATTTTAGCTGAAATTCATGATGAAACCTGCATGTTCACAACAAAGAACATTTATAAATGACAATAATTTTAGGGAAAATTCATAAAACACATAACTTAGGACGGTAATACTCTCCTCATCTAGTATCGATCATTAATTTAGAGTAGATCATAAGAAAATGGAAGAATGTTAAAACTACCTAAAAATAGTCAATAATATATTGCATCAAAATAACATCATCTAGGGAAATAAAAATGATGAACTAAGCCTAAGAAGTGAAGCACTTATCGAGAGGAATCCAATGAGATTATCAGATCTTTAATTAGATTTCAGATGAAGAAATGAGATCAAAACCAAGAAAAATAGGCTTTGGAGACCATCTCGGTGAAAATAGGGCCTACTATCCACTGGAATGAAGAAAGGAGAAGGAGGGGTCAGTTAATTATAATTTTAAGTTAAAAATGGTATTTTTACCCCAAAATAATTAGTCACATGGTTTGGCTGCATAGTTATCCAAACTATGTGCCAACCATATGACATGCACTATCTATAGAGAGGCCTCAAATTTTTGATCTGCATGGTTGAAAAAATATGTGCCAACCATGCTTAGCTCACTGTCTAAGGAGGGACTCCACATAGTTTGGATGCACAGTTTGAGAAATTGTGTGCAAACTTTTCCATTTATCAATAGTAAAATTTTCCAAAATCTGGCATGAGTGTGTGACCCAGGGTGCATGTTTATGGAAAACCATGCAACCTGTTTTCCCTCTGAAATTCTTCACACGGTTTGGAGAAATATTTCGGACTTGATAACATGGTTTCTACTAACAGTGAGGCCCAATGTTTTCTTCCACTAAATGGGTTATGAGCTCAAAACAAATCCCAGACTCCTTCAAAACTTGCATGAACTAATTAGGATTACATAATAGTTCTAATATAAATAATTAGAGTGAAATTTAAAGTATTTTTACCTCATATAAAAATAGGATTCTTATAGTATTCCCCCGTTAAAGGGAATCATACCCAGGTTCTCTTCCAAGGGTAGAAAAACTTCACCTGAGAAAAAATCCGACCACTAAGAATGTACGTTAGCTTCCTGCTCCTGAGTATTATTATAAACATGGTATTCCAACCATATCACCCACACTAAAGAG
The DNA here is from genome assembly GCA_963277665.1 of Viscum album. Lineage (NCBI taxonomy): Eukaryota > Viridiplantae > Streptophyta > Magnoliopsida > Santalales > Viscaceae > Viscum > Viscum album. Next base: position 229,068,209 of record OY728157.1, on the reverse strand, counting down.
AAAAACCGACCTCATAGATCCTTCATGCTTTGGTTGATGATGCGTATAGGATACTCCTCAAAAGAAGCATCAGTATCTAACTCAACATCCTCAGGGTCAAAAGTATGAGACATATCGGCATGATAATGTCAAAGGTATAAAATGTGGAAGATGGCTTGCATGGCATGGTACCTATAAGGTAATAACAACCAATATGATACCATCTTGACTCTATAGAGAATCTCAAACATCCTGAAAAAACAAGGAGAAAAATTTCCTTTCCTCTGTATTTGTTTATGACCAAGTCTGGATGATTTTCGTAAGAAAACATGATCCCTAACCTAGAACTTTAGTGGATTTTTAAAAATGACCAGCATACAATTTTTGTCTAGATTGAGTAGTATACATATGATTTTTGACCAAATTTACATACTCTATAGTCTTCGGCACAAGACAAGGACCTATTAGCACTACCTCTCCTACCTCTAACCATCACATGGGTGAATGGATTGACCAACCATACAAGTCCTCATACAGAACCATCAGAATCATCACTTAAAAGCTATTATTGTTGGTGAAATTAATAATAGGGATATGCTTCTACCAGGAACATCCAAATTCAAGGATTCATGCCAGGAGCATATCCTCCAAAACTTGAATCATATGTTCCAACTAGCCATCAGTCTGTGGGTGAAAAGTTGTGCTCAAAATCACATATTTTCCCAAATATTTCTGAAACCCCTACAAGAAACTCAACGCGAAACCATAATACCTATCTAAAATGATAGTACTAGGGACCTTGTGTTTCCATATGATCTCACATACATATAATATTCATATATCATCAATAGATAAACTCTTCCAGATAAGAATTAAGTGGGATACTTTAGTCATTAAATCCAAAACTATCCAAACCGCATCGCTACCTTGAGGAGACCTTGGTATGAAAACTAAAAAATCCATCACAATATCTTCCCATTTTCATTCCAAGACCGAAAATGGATGTAACATGACATCAGGCCACTGGTTCTCCACCTTCAACTGCCGATAGGGGGAACACCTAGTAGTAAAAACTATTATCTAACATTTCATTCTAGGACACCAATACTGGTGACACATATCATGATACATCTTGGATATTCCAAGATTAAATTCCCACTGAGAAGCAAGAGACTCTCGCATTAGTATATCTCTCATGTATATGGGAACCCAGATACTTCCATGTGTATGTAGGATGTCATATCCATCAAAAGACCAACATGGAGATGTGTCCTATCCCAAAATAATCTCTCATAGAACCAAGATTTCCGGATATGGGAACAACCTTCCCTGCACCCTATAAAGGAGATAAGAGGTAACAACAATGTATGTAAGAAAAGGCCACTCATGACTCTCATGAAACTCTATATGTAGCTCAAAAAAGGGCTATAAATTTACATTCATCATTGGCTTACTGGATGTCTTGTTCCTGAATTTTTTGGCTCACTACATTATCTACCATATTTCCCTTTCTAGTCATATAGGAAATATCAAAATCAAAATGCTGAATATATTCAACCCATATTCACTGCATGAGATTCAATTAATGTTTCAAAAATATATATTGAGGATATTGTGCACCATATAAACCAAAAAGTTCTCACCCATCAGATAATGTCTCTATAAATGAAAATTATGGACAACTACTTCTTGCATGAGTTCATTCATTGGGTAATTACACTCAGGCGGTCTCAATTGGAAAGAACCGTATGCAATAAATCTGCCCTCTTACATTAATAAAACACCCAGCCATATGATTTATGCATCAAAGAACATTGTATAGACTCTACCAGGATCTAGAATAATTAGAATTGGTGCTGAGGTAAGCCTTCCTTTCATCTCTTGAATTGATTTATCACACACTTTAGACCATAGGATCTTCAAACCCTTTTTAGGAAGATCAGTAAGAGGTAAAAAAGGTGTGATAATTCATGTATGAAATGTATGTAGTATCCATCTATCCCCAATAAACTCCATATATCAAACAAATTCTTTGATTCCCAAAGGAAACCACAAAACTCACCCTCTCTAGGTTAAAAAATACTCCCAATTCCAAGATAATATGATCCAAGAAGTGAAATCCATTAATCAAGAATTGTAAATTCACAAGATTAGTATATATATGATTCTATCTCAGTTTATTGAAAATGATTTCAAGATGTCTATCATGGTTACTCCAAGTATGAGAATACATTAATATGTCATCTACAAAAACCATGAAAAAGGAATCTAGATAGGGGTAGAAAACCCTATTCATCATAGCAAAAAAATCGACCAATGAATTTGTAAGACTGAATGGTATAAAAACATACTCATATAAACTAAAACAACTTTGTAAATCCATATGTGGTATATCTTAAGGGATTACTCACACCTAATGATATCCCGATCTCAGGTCAATCTTTCAGAATACCATAGGTCCTTAGATCTGGTTGAAGATATCATCTATTATAGGTAATGGATACCAGTTCTTAACTATAATCTAGTTCAACTGTTAGTAATCCATGCATATCCTTGGGGTCCCATATGCCTTCTTGGTGAAAAAAATGGGTGAACCTTAAGATGAAGTACTGGGTTGTATAAAATATTTGACCTCTAAATCCTCTAACTATCTATTGAGCTCTTGGATCCCAGTAGGTTCCATGTTATATGGAGGAATATATACTGAAGCTTCTCCCAGAACAAGATTAATCATAATCTCTACCTCTATCTTTGGATGTAATCTAGAAAAATCCACAGGGAAGATATCCTTGAAACTATATATTAGTGTAAGAAAATATACCTGAGTTAAACCATAATACTCTATGAAAAGACTATAAATCTATGCAGTCACTCCACCAAGACCACAATGCTCTGGTCTAGCTCTACTAGCTTGGACATCCCACTCATCCTTATGAATATAAATTCCACCCATTAGTGATATAAATGATACCCTGTGGTGATAAAAATCCAAATTTGTGTGATAAATAACCAACTAGTCCATCTTGATAATGAAATTGAATCCTATCATCTCGAGGATGAATAAGTCCCATAAAAAGGTATAACTACCTATCTCAAGGGGGAGGTCTTTATATTGGTGTATGCTCTCAAGATGCACTCCCAATGGTGTGTCTAGGGTTATCACCCCACAGAGGTATTGAATCTATGACCCAATACTTTCCATAGTCTATAGAGAGATAAAGGAGTGAGACACACCTATATTGAATAAGGAAGATATGTTAATAGAGGCTGCCAAAATAGTACCTCAAACATTTTATGGTCCAACTATAAGGCCCCAGCCTTAAACCTTACTTAATATTGAGTTATTACAAGAATACACATTGAGGATCTTTTCCGGTTTAGAGTTTTAGAGAATTAGATCATAAAACATGCATTACATTCCACATATAAACAAAGTGGTTACATAAAGATAGTATTCTTCTTTCCCATCAATGGAAACATATTTAAAATGAAACATGGATTCTTTCTTGACACTTCCTTGACACTATCATCATATCATGTACCTTTCCCTTGACCTGTGAAAAACATTTCAAAAAAACTTGGGATGAGCATAAAAAGCTCAATAAGGGATATAAAAATATGGAAATGAAACATGGGTACATATATACATAAGAATGAAATCATACTTTACCCATAAAACATAAGCACTTTAACATACCTCATCAAATCATGAATAAATCATAGAAATCGTAAGACATAAAGGTAACTTGAGGCATTCATAACATTCTTACGTAGGGAGTAACCCTATTGGTTACGTTTGGAATACCCATCATAGTATATTCCCTAAATCTCTTCGGAGAAACCTTAACGTTTCACTCCTTCGCGTTACCCAATGCATTGGAGAGCTATATCGGGCTCACCGTCCCTTAGTTTATCACAGAACCACCCGTCTTCATAATAATTCCCAAGAACCTCAACATAATCGTATAACATAAAACATGCATAAAGGAAACATAACATTTCCACCTTTGAATCACAAGATATCAATACAACACATTGATATAAAAACATTATGAAAACCATTTTCAATACCAAAATAAAAGAAAATTAATACATGGTATTTATTTTTCTTTTAAAAAAAAGGTATGGCTTGTAGAGGAAGCCGAAACTCAAATAATGGTCATGGCGGCGGAGAAGTCGTTGTCGCGGCATACGTATGACAAAAACATTCCATTTTGTTGTTTAGTAAACTCTTCGTATAAAAAAGATTCCTTTTGAATAAACGTAAAATTCAAAAGGGTTTATACACCGTATAAAATAAGGTTGTGTATAAAATAAAATATGCCTCAATGAAAGGAGATTGAGACGAAGTCCCATACCTCGGGTCCGACTTGACTCGATCGTTCTTTAATGTCCTGAATAATAAACTTGAGTTAATTTCTACTTGCTTAAGAACCTTTTTCAAGTTCATTATTCCTTTTATATCACTTATTTCCATGTCATGAACACTATGTAATTATTTAAGTTAATAACAGTCGTTTTAACGATCATTGGTACTTGAGTCAAAAATAAACCCTTTATAATTACCAGTTGTTCATGTATCCATTATATCCAGAATTATAATCATGATTTATATATCATATATATCCAGTATATACATGCATTTATAATATTACATAATCATTTAGAGGTAAGAAATGAAATGCACCGTTCATGGAGACGGTAAGCCGTACGTACGCATGAACGCTACTTTCATTTCTATTTCGTATTTTATAGAATGGAATCATAATGATATAAAGGTATATTATAATTCCAGTATAATATCATATATAATTTTATAGTTCCATCCTTTATACATCCCACATATGGTATTTAACGAATGAAATCACTTTAAGGGGGCGGTAGTCCGCACTTCCTTAAATGAAGATATCACGTTTACCCATAATGGAAACCATAAAGGTATGCCCAAAATGAAAAATATAGAAGATTAGGGAAAACATAAACATATTATATATCATATATAAATATATTGAAATCTTAATGGGCACCTTTGAAGGTGTTAAAAGAATGTTGAACAATCATCGTTTCGGGAGGCATAAATTCACCATCCACAGAAACAGTATGTCCTTTAACCATTAGATGTAGGTGTGTGTAAGTGTAGCTCGAATAAATCTTATAACAACATCCTAGTATATTTAACATACTGTATTTGTTACAAAATAAATGAATAAAAAGATTTTAGGGGGTTGGAGAAGCAAAATAAAACAAAAGGACTCAAGTGAAGACATTACCTTAAAATCGGGTAACTCCCTTTGGTTTGAGCTCAAAGGCTTCCTTGGGAAGACTTCTGCCCAAAGTGAGGCTTCAAGGAGTAATAGAGGGATGTGGAGAGACAAAATGGGCAGGGTTTGGCCGAGCCAAAGGCTCTGGGAGTGTGGTTAAGGAGGTAGAGGTGGGGGCCTTTTATAAGAGGAGAGGAGGGGCACTCTTGGAAAGTAAAGAAATGTTACTTTATTTGAAAATGATTTTCGGATTCAAAAGGTCCCAAATTGATATAATTCGAGGGTAAGTTGATAAGGGTTCGAAATCCACCAATCCAATAGGTTTTTTACATGTGTAGGTCATAGATTTTACATTATCATTTCATTTTATTTAAATCCTTTATTAATGAGGTAATCGCTGCATCATCATGATGTCATAAATAATTTAATTTTTTTAAAGTATAAAAATAATGAAAAAAATACTATGATTTAGGAAATATTTTTATATTTCCAATGAATATTTATAGTCTAAAATATCATTTATGTAGACAAAATAAAAAATGTTTTAATCAGGTGATACATTCTTGTTATATTTACTTTCTTTAAAAAAAATAAAAAGATAACAAGTCACTTTCCACAAAAAGTGATTCCATGGCCCCCCCAAGTTTGGCAAAAGGCATACCATGGTCGGCCATGAGACAACCAGTAGCCTTAGGACACATGTTGTGGTCTTTTTTGATTATTATGATATCATTTTATTATCCTTAACTACCCGATTACTCCTTAATCAAGATAATTAAAGATAATTACCGTTGTTACTATTCATAATGTACAAAAACAAAAGAGTCTTGATTACATAATTTGGACCTTATAATTCAAAATATTTAATCCATTTTACCAAATCCAAAACACAGAAATTGCAATAATTGATTTAAAAATAATTCCCATTGTCAAAACAAATAGCGGGGTTTTTTGAAACAATATCTATGAAAAGTTTGGCATTAGTTTATGCCCAATTCCAAAGTGAAATTAATACTAATGACCACCATTGGATTAAATGGTAAAAATATATTCTAATTTAACTTTAAAACCAATTCAAAAGATAATCTAATCATATAAATAAAGTAGATTAAAAAGCAGTTTTGATGTAAAATGCAGTATTTTTCACTATTCATTAAAAAATGAACATTGTCAGAAAAATACCAAAAATTCACACAAAGTAAATTTTGATTTCCCAATGATAAAGAATAAGTTTATTTTGACAAATATAGATTATAAAATTGTCAAAAGATATATTTCAAAATGTTTTTCCATCAAAAGGCAGTAAAACAATATTTTAAAAAATATTAGTGTATTCCATGCTTAAGATTGGATTTATTTTCATTTTAAGCATCTAAAACACTATCGAATTCATTAATAGACATAGATAAAAATATCTATTATTCATTACTTACTTGGGATGTTACATCCTTCCCCCCTTTAGAAAATTGCGTCCCCGCAATTTATTTACTTATCGAATAAATGGGGGTACTTATCCCTCAATGCATTTTCAGATTCCCATGTTGCCTCTTCCATCATGTGGTTTTTCCACAAAACCTTTACCTGATTAATAAACTTATTTCGTAACACTTGCTCCCTGTGGTCAAGAATCTGGACCGGTTGTTCCTCATAAGATAAGTTGTCTTCCAACTGAACTACCTCTGGACTCAAAACATGAGATGGATCTGGCATATACTTTCTCAACATCGAAACGTGAAAAACATTGTGTACCTGAGATAAACTCAGAGGTAAAGCCACTCGGTAAGCAATTGATCCAACTCTCTCCAGAATTTCATATGGTCCAATGAAACTTGGACTCAGCTTTCCTTTCTTACCAAATCGCATCACACTTTTCCATGGTGATACTTTGAGAAAAACATGATCACCTACCTCAAAAGAGAGATCCTTCCTCCTCTTGTCTGCATAACTCTTCTGCATACTCTGAGCTATTCTCATGTGTTTCTGAATCAGCTGAACTTTTTCTGCCAACTCTTCTACCATTTCTGGTCCCATCAACTTCCTTTCACCCACTTCATCCCAGAAAGCTGGAGTTCGACACCGCTTCCCATAAAACGCCTCAAATGGTGCCATCTGTATACTGGAATGAAAACTGTTATTATATGAAAATTCAACCAAAGAAAGATGTTGGTCCCAACTTCCCTGATAATCCATCAAACAAGCTCGTAGCATATCCTCCAAGGTCTTAATTGTTCGTTCTGACTACCCATCTGATTGATGATGAAAAGATGTACTAAAATTTAGTTCAGTACCCAACGACTTCTGAAGTCCTTTCCAAAAGTTAGAAGTGAACCTGGGATCACGATCAGATACAATGGAGAGGGGAACTCCATGTAACCTGACTATCTCTTTAAGATACAAACGGGAAATTTGATCTAGGGAAAAAGTATCTCGTATAGCAAGGAAATGAGCAGATTTAGTCAAGTGATCAACAATAACCCAGATTGCATTATTACCTTGAGATGTCTTCGGTAATCCCACAACAAAGTCCATAGATATATTCTCCCATTTCCACTCTGGCACTGGTAAAGGCTGAAGCATCCCTTTCGGTAACTGCCGCTCTACTTTAACCTGTTGACATGTCAAACACTTCACAGTAAAATCAACAATATCTCTTTTCATTCCATCCCACTAGTAATACTCCCGCAGATCTCTGTACATCTTAGTACTGCCAGGATGAACTGAAAATGGAGAACTATGAGCTTCACATAACAACTCTCTCTTCAACTGTGAATCACAAGGCACACACAATCTCTTCCCAAATCTCAAAACGCAATCATTATCAATGTTGAATTCAGGCAACTTACCTTTCTGAACCAGCTCTACCTTTTTCTGCAACTCACTATCTTGCTTCTGTGCTTGCTTGATTCTATCTAATAGAGATGATCTCACTGATACCTGAAACAAAACAGAAGAACATCCTGAACCAAAAACTTCTATGCCAAAGTTCATCAAATCCTTAACCAAAGGATCAAATTCCAAATGCAACATTGCTAATGAATCATTACTTTTTCAACTCAAAGCATCAGCCACTTTATTTTCTTTTCCCGGATGGTAATGAATTGTACAATCATAATCCTTAATTAATTCCAGCCATCTCCTCTGTCTCATGTTTAACTATTTCTGAGTGAATATATACTTTAAACTTTTGTGATCAGTATATATTTCACACTTTACTCCATACAAATGATGCCTCCAAATTTTTAAAGTGAAAACAACAGTAGCTAATTCCAAATCATGTGTAGGGTAATTTACCTCATGAGTTTTCAACTGTCGTGAAGCATAAGTAATTACCTGATCATTCTGCATTAGGACGCAACCAAGTCCTTTCAATGAAGCATCACTGTATATAACAAACTCACCATTCCTGGAAGGTAGTACCAAAACTGGAGCATTCACCAATCTTCTTTTCAATTCTTGAAAACAATCATCACATTCTTTTGTCCAGATAAACTTAACACCCTTCTAAGTTAGCTTAGTCATTGGACTAGATAACCGTGAAAAATTTCTAACAAACCTTCGGTAATAGCCTGCCAAACCAAGGAAGCTACGAATCTCAGTTACATTTATGGGTCTTGGACAGTCTTCCACAACTTTTGTTTTTGAAGGATCAACAGTTATCCCATCTTTAGAAACAATATGACCAAGGAAATAAATTTGTTTCAACCAAAACTCACACTTGATGAATTTTCCATACAGTTTATTTTCTTTTAAGGTTTGCAAGATAACCCTTAAATGTCTTTCATGCTCCTATTTACTTTTATAAAACACCAAAATATCATCAATGAAAACCACCACAAACTTATCCAAGAACTCATGGAAAATTCTACTCATTAAGTCCATGAATACAGCAGGTGAATTGGTTAGCCCAAAAGGAATTACTAAAAATTCATAATGGCCATATCTTGTACAGAACGCGGTCTTCGGAACATATGATTCCTTTACCTTCAGCTGATGGTACCCCGATCTCAAGTCAATCTTTTAAAAATACTGAGCTCCCAGGAGCTGATCAAACAAATCATCGATATGAGGAAAAGGATATTTGTTCTTAACAGTGATGTTATTCAAGGCTCTATAATCAATGAAAAGTCTCATTGAACCATCTTTCTTTTTACCAAATAAAACAGGAGCACCCCATGGTGATGTGCTAGGTTGAATGAAACCTTTCTCTAATAAATCTTGAAATTTCTCCTTCAACTCTAAAAGTTCAATTTGAGCCATTCGATAAGGGGGTTTTGAAATTGGCTTAGCATTAGGAACTAAGTCAACGGTAAACTCAACTTCCGGATCTGGTATTATTCCAGGCAACTCATCAGAAAAAACATCAGGATACTCATTTACCACTGGCACATCATTAATCTGAAGAGTTCCTTTATTTTCAACGATGTGTGCAAGGTAACATTCATTTCCATCTTTTACAAGTTTCTTGGCCTCTTGATAAGTTATCAACAGTAAGGGTTCATTTTTGTACACAAACTGAAAGTCTTTCTGAAAAGAAACTTCTTTAGCTCTACAATCAATCTTAGAATGGTAAATAGAGAGCCAATCCATACCCAGGATAACATCAAACTCTACTAGAGGTAGAACAATAAGGTTTGCAAGTAGGTTCTTTCCACAGATAAGGATAAGAAGATTCTTATAAATTATTTTTGCCTCAACATTTCCCCCAGATGTTTTTACCAAAAGTTAAGGAGTCATTTATTGAGATGGTATTCCAATTTTACTAGAAAAGGTTTCAGAGATGAAAGAATGTGTGGACCCCGAATCAAACAACACACTGGCATAATCTGAAAAAACAAACAAAGTACCTGATACAACTTCATTTGATGGCCCGACATCTGCTGAAGTAGTTGAAAATGATTTCACCACCCCTTTCTGCTTGTATTCTAACTGCTTCCCATCACTCAAGCTCTCTGTCGGACACTCGTTTGCATAGTGACCCATCTCATTGCACTTAAAACATTTCACTAACTGTAAATCAAATTTAGTCTTACCTTCACCTTGATCTTTTTCAGTGCAACCACAAGCCTTATGTCCCATCTTACCACATTGGTAGCACTTTCCAGAATTCAGAAGACATTCCCCAGCATGCCTTTTGCCACATTTATCACAAACTGGAAACTTAGATTTCTTACCATCAGACTTTTTTGAATAATTCTTCCCTTTCTCCTGCCACCTTGGTCTCTTCTTCTGATGGTTGTTATAGAACACTTGATCATCGGCAAACTCCATTTACACCTTCTCAGCACATCGAACAAGCTTTTCATAACTTTTAAACTCATGAGAAGCTAATGCCCTTCGATATTTTGGATTTAATCCTGAGTAAAAACGATTGATTTTACTATCAAGGTCTCGGATAAAATTTGGATCATACCTTGCCAATCGAGTGAACCTTTCTTCATAGGTAGCCACTGAGTCTTCCTCTTGCCTCAATTCCAAGAATTTTTTTCCATCCTAAGTCGAACAGCCTTAGGAAAATACTTTTCAAGAAACATACCTTTGAATTCATCCCAGTCGAGAGCATCAATCTCATCAGCGTCCCTGAAATTTTTAACCATCGACCACCACTGATCTGCTTCACCCTCCAAACGGTAAATAGCAAGACTAACCTTTTGATTGTCTAAACACCCCATGACATAGAAAATCTTCTCTAGTGCTTTAATCCACCCTTCAGCTAGCACATGGTCAGATGATCCTCTGAATTATGGGGGATGTTGCTTTATGAAATGTTCCACCACTGACATGTTTCTCTGCGGTTGATCTGGATGATCTCGTGCATGGATACCACCACCATTTATCGCTTGAGTCAACTGCGCCATTACTACAACAAACTGTTCAGTTCCAATTCCAACCATCTCAGGATGCTGATTCGGAAGGTTATTTCCTTCTGCATGCCTTCCTAGCACTGCTTCCCTGTTTCCTATGCGGAAAACCATTCTGAACAAACATGTCTTAGATGAAGCAACATGGTAATCTTCAAACACTATATCACTTCAATTTGACCATAAAAAAAAATATTTTTGGATAATCATTTAATAGAATTCAAACTCCTAAAGTTATCTAAACTGACCTATGATACCAACTATAAGGCCCCAGCCTTAAACCTTACTTAATCTTGAGTTATTACAAGATTACACATTGAGGATCTTTTCAGGTTTAGAGTTTTAGAGAATTAGATCATAAAACTTTCATTACATTCCACATATAAACAAAGTGGTTACATAAAGATAGTATTCTTCTTTCCCATCAATGGAAACATATTTAAAATAAAACATAGATTCTTTATTGACACTTCTTTGACACTATCATCATATCATGTACCTTTCCCTTGACCTATGAAAAACATTTCAAAAAAACTTGGGATGAGCATAAAAAGCTCAGTAAGGGATATAAAAATATGGAAAGGAAACATGGGTACATATATACATAAGAATGAAATCATACTTTACCCATAAAACATAAGCAGTTTAACATACCTCATCAAATCATGAATAAATCATAGAAATCATAAGACATAAAGGTAACTTGAGGCATTCATAACATTCTTACGTAGGGAGTAACCCTCTTGTTTACGTTTGGAATACCCATCACAGTATATTCCCAAAATCTCTTTGGAGAAACCTTAACATTTCACTCCTTCGCGTTAACCAATGCATTGGAGAGCTATATCGGGCTCACCCGCCCTTAGTTTATCACGGAACCACCCATCTTCATAATAATGCCCAAGAACCGCAACATAATCGTATCACATAAAACATGCATATAGGAAACATAACATTTCCACCTTTCAATCAAAAGATATCAATACAACACATTAATATAAAAACATTATGAAAACCATTTTCAATACCAAAATAAAATAAAAGTAAAACATGGTATTTATTTTTCTTTAAAAAAAGGTATGGCTTTTAGAGGAAGCCGAAACTCAAATAATGGTCACGACGGCAGAGAAGTCGTTGTCACCGCATATGTACGACAAAAACATTCCCTTTTGTCGTTTAGTAAACGCTTCGTATAAAAAAGATTCCTTTTTAATAAAATTAAAAGTCAAAGGGGTTTATACACCGTATAAAAGAAGGTTGTGTATAAAACAAAATATGCCTCAATGAAAGGAGATTGAGACGAAGTCCCATACCTCGGGTCCAACTTGACTTGATCGTTCTTTAATGTCCTGAATAATAAACTTGAGTTAATTTCTACTTGCTTAAGAAAATTTTTCAAGTTCATTATTCCTTTTATATCACTTATTTCCATGTCATGAACACTATGTAATTATTTAAGTTAATAACGGTCGTTTTAACGATCATTGGTACTTGAGTAAAAAATAAACCCTTTATAATTACAAGTTGTTCATGTATCCATTATATACAGAATTGTAATCATGATGTATATATCATATATATCCAGTATATACATGCATTTATAATATTACATAATCATTTAGAGGTAAGAAATGAAATGCACCGTTCATGGAGACGGTAAGCCGTACGTACGCATGAACGCTACTTTCATTTCTATTTCGTATTTTATAGAATGGAATCATAATGATATAAAGTTATATTATAATTCCATTATAATATCATATATAATATCATAGTTCCATCCTTTATAAGTCCCACATATGGTATTTAACGAATCAAATCACTTTGAGGGGGCGGTAGTCCGCACTTCCTTAAATGAAGATATCACGTTTACCCATAATGGAAACCATAAAGGTATGCCCAAAATGAATAATACAGAAGCTTAAGGAAAACATAAACATATTATATATCATATATAATTATAGTTACATCTTAATGGCCACCTTTGAAGGTGTTAAAAGAATGTTGAACAATCATCGTTTCGGGAGGCATAAATTCACCATCCACAGAAACAGTATGTCCTTTAACCATTAGATGTAGGTTTAGCTCGAGTAATTATTATAAAGACATCCTAGTATATTTAAGATACTGGATTTGTTTCAAAAGAAATGAATAAAAAGAGTTTAGGGGGTTGGAGAAGCAAAATAAAACAAAAGGACTCAAGTGAAGACATTCCCTTAAAATCGGGAAACTCCCTTTGGTTTGAGCTCAAAGGATTCCTTGGGAAGACTTCTGCCCAATGTGAGGCTTCAAGGAGTAATAGAGGGATGTGTAGAGACAAAATGGGCAGGGGTTGGCCGAGACAAAGGCTTTGGGAGTGTGGGTAAGGAGGTAGAGGTGGGGGCCTTTTATAAGAGGAGAGGAGGGGCACTCTTGGAAAGTTAAGAAATGTTACTTTATTTGAAAATGATTTTCGGATTCAAAAGGTCCCAAATTGATATAATTAAAGGGTAAGGTGATAAGGGTTCGAAATCCACCCATCCAATAGGTGTTTTACATGTGTAGGTCATAGATTTTACATTATCATTTCATTTTATTTAAATCCTTTATTAATGAGGTAATCGCTGCATCATCATGATGTCATAAATAATTTAATTTATTTAAAGTCTAAAAATTATGAAAAAAATACTATGACGTAGGAAATCTTTTTATCTTTCCAATGAATATTTATAGTCTAAAATATCATTTATGTATACAAAATAAAAAATGTTTTAATCAGGTGATACATTCTTGTTATATTTACTTTCTTTAAAAAAAATAATAAGATAACAAGTCACTTTCCACAAAAGTGATTACATGGGGCCCCCAAGTTTGGCACAAGGAATCCCATGGTCGGCCATGAGACAACCAGTAGCCTTAGGAAACATTTTGTGGTCTTTTTGTATTATTATGATATCATTTTATTATCCTTAACTACCCGATTACTCATTAATCAAGATAATTAAAGATAATTACCGTTGTTACTATTCATAATGTCCAAAAACAAAAGAGTCTTGATTACATAATTTGGACCTTCTGATTCTAAATATGTAATCAATTTTACCAAATTACAAACATATAAATTGCAATAATTTATTTAAAAATAATTCCCGTTGTCAAAACAAATAGCGGGTTTTTTTGAAACAATATCTATGAAAAGTTTGGCATTAGTTTATGCCCAATTCCAAAGTGAAATTAATCCTAATGACCACCATTGGATTAAATGGTAAAAATATATTCTAATTTAACTTTAAAAACAATTCAAAAGATAATATAATCATATAAATAAAGTAGATTAAAAATCAGTTTTGATGTAAAATGCAGTATTTTTCACTATTCATTAAAAAACGAACATTGTCAGAAAAATACCAAAAATTCACACAAAGTAAATTTTGATGTCCCAATTATAAAGAATAAGTTTATTTTGACAAATATAGATTATAAAATTGTCAAAAGATAGATTTAAAAATGGTTTTTCATCAAAAGGCAGTAAAACAATCTTTTAAAAAATATTAGTGTATTCCATGCTTAAGATTTGACTTATTTTCATTTTCAGCCTCTAAAACACTATCTAATTCATTAATAGACATATATAAAAATATCTATTATTCATTACTATCTTGGGATGTTACACCAACACTATGATCCTTAGGTATCATATGTAAAGAATTCAGCTATCCAGATCTATGGTCTTAAGCAACAACTAGACTACCCTGAGTAGGTGTACTCTACTGGTGATGATAATAAGAAGTATGGTTACCATGGACATGAAATCCTCCTCAGTCTATCCTTATAGTGCTTCTCAAACTCCCATCTTGATGTGGCGTAACTGATCCTACTCCAAAAGGTGGAGGTAGAGCAGATCATCTTCCACTATAATAAGGTGAAGGGTTCAAAAGAATCTATGAAGTTGACTCATACAGCCAAAATCATGACACTTAAGAGGGTCTTTATCACACCAAGGCTTTAGATTCCCCTAATTTCCACACTAATGACATATAACCGAGCTACCAATGTGAATACTCTAGCTACCAATGCTTTGATGATAAACCTCATGGCTATACTTCCTACTACCAAAAGAACTACTTCCCTATCTCGGCACTAAAAATTTGTTCTTAGTATTATCAAATTCTATCAGGTTTCACTCAGTGATAAGATCCTAATTAATGATATTAGAGATGGTTGGTAGGAAAAATACATTCACCTATGTGCGGATGGAATATTTGATCCCATCCTTGAAATGCCATGATCATGGTAGATCATCATCATCTAAAAGTAGTTTGAAGCATTTCAACTCAGTAAAACACACTGTATATTCCATGACAAACATTTCACCTTGTTCTAGTTTCATAAACTCCTTGGATGGGTTAGTTCTCAAAATCTAAGGGAAAAAGTAATCATAGAAGGTAGTATGGAAGTCAGCTAAAACCATGCCCTGATAACGACTAGCTCGAGTAATCACATCCTTCCAAAGCTTGACAAAATCACATATCATGTGGTGGAAATATTGAACCTCATACCTAGAGGCATCTTCAGATGCTCAAATATAGAAATAATGGCCTCCAACTAATACTTAGAATCCTGAAGACCGCCATCCCCTAAGAAAATGGGAGGATTCTACTGTTGAAACTCAAGAGTTAGATCAACCATTGTAGGTTCAAGTCATAGAACACTCTGTATGGAATGAATTATATGTATAAAAACCTTTCAAAATTGAGTGTTGGTTCCCAGTTCGGGGATTATAGGTGGAACCTCTAGTGTAACTACTAGAGGGATAATTGTTGGATCCAGGACCACCACCTTCATAGTGTGGTCGTCACGACCTTCCTAGAGAATGACTGGAGGACTTCATGGTGGAATATCCATATAAATTCCAAGAACACACCTCATAACAATATTTTGAAGCATATTGAAGAATAAGAGGAAGTAGAACATAATAATAATTCTCACTAACCATGGTAATTTCCAAACTACCTACTTAGAAGGAAAGGGTATTAGTAAGTTCTTAAGTTTGATTTGTAGAGGATCCAGTAGGTTAAGGGTCAATTTTACTTTGAATCTTCATTTAATGGAAAAAAAATCAATTTATATGTAAAATTTTTCATTTAGACTTTGTATTTTCTTATTTATATATATCATAGTTCGATTAAATGGATCATCTCTCATGAATAACAAAGGCCTGTACACTTTATAACTGAAAGTGACACACATTTAATTTTTAATAGGTTATCTTTAAATTTAGTATTAGAATGTAACATGTAAAAAGTACAATGGCTCGGTTCTAATGAATTACCCTTTCTAATCTGTAAGGGTCCATACACCTTTTAAACTACAACTCGTAGTCATGAAATTATATCAAAATTCCAACTCATGTAATAAGAGGTACATAACACACATGGGAAGAAACTAGATATATGAGACACCACCATTAACCTATACAGAAAAACACTATTTAGATTGATGTTGAAAATTTAAATAACCAATTAACTTACCCTAAAGAAGAAGCTAGTGGAACAGGAATATATAAAACCATGGATCACTCAATAATCATAGGAAACACAAGAAATACAAGTAGTGAAATGAACCTATATGGAACGAAATATGCATGGTATGTGAATTATGGGTGCCTATAATGATGAATGTAACAATGCCCCTTGATTTACTAGGACAAGGTAAAATATCCATAATCATATCAAATATGACAATTCATGTGCATCAACAAACGATGAAAATATATCAAATATAATAGAAAAAATACAAAAAAAAAATTTCCCTTTCCCATGAAACTTGGAATTTACCCTCAACATGGGTTAGCTAGTCCCAAGAAAAAACTATGATCAAGTTACAACATGTTACTAATATCCTATCAATATTACCAAATAATAAGGAAAAATAAAATAAATATTACCCTGATACCACTTTGTGATGTGCTGACTTGGGTTCCACTCAAAGGCGCCCCGTGCTGGTGGTCCACATGTCCTCAAGCATGCCTTCCTATATGCTAGATTTTTTCAACTAGTAGAGAGGATCTAGGGTCTATCTGTGGGGATACTATTCCATCATGTCAGAGTGAATAACAATAGATATGTAATACTAGTTTAATAAACAATAGAGAAATCATATTAATGAATAAAAAACTGAAAGAGAAAGATAAATATAATCAATCATGTAATAATAATCAACTCAAATATGAATAGAATCATATAAAAAATATGATGATGTTATTTTTGTCTATAAAAAACTAGAAAACATGTGTACGTGTTAGAAGATAGATAGTACAATACACACTTTACAAAAGAACAAAAATACAAATAACTATCCAAGAATCCCGAGCACCGTCCTGATCATATGCTACATAGGTCCATCATAGGTAAAAAATCAAGTTATATTTCCAAGGTGGGATGCTTCCCCTTGTCCATACCTATGATCATATAATATTTCCAAGTACCAATGACATCCTGGATAGGGTGTGATATAAATATTAGTAGGCCACTACCAATAACATCTATATTGTCCAATTTGTTAATATAAACTAAAACAATGTGTAGGTACATGAAAATTAAAAGTAGTATGATAGTGTAAATATCCCATACCTACTTGATCCTCATCTGGTGGCTGAACATGTAATCATTTAATTAATTATTTTCTAATTTATAATGATAATATCATATATAAAACATGTTAGTGATATTGATAAATTTTATAATAATGATAAAGGAAGATCCAAGGTGTAACCAAGAAATCCTTAACCTTTGGGGTTGACCAACTCATAGTAGTTACTCATACAGTCTCACAATATGGGGTATAAGTGCAATCCAAGGGGCATGACCAAGAAATTCCATTATAAATATGTCTAACCAATTCCATGGTTCCCATCCACAGTAATCTTGGGATAAGCATGACTGAGCCCAATTTGGTGAATCTATGGTGCCGCTTGTTTGAAGACATCAAGCTGTATCCAAGGATTTTGTCCAAGGAATCCTAATATCTAAAAAAATAGTGAAGGGATCCTAAGGCATCATTATGGGATTTCACTTGTAGATAAAGACCATATTCCATGGTGGGTATCTCCCTTGGAAATAGTCTCCTCTAATCAGAATGGTGTCCTCTGAGTGCTCATGGAATTCCCTCTAAAATCTAATGCCAGCTCAAGTATGACCACACTTATATAGATAGAAAGTTCCATATTCAATAGGTGCCTTATACTTGTTCAAATTTTATCATGTTTAATCGTATGATATATAATACTGATTCATTTTAATCATGTAATAGGTTCATTCATTTACCTTTCACTAAACATGACAAGGTGGGCTAAGGACATGCAACCAATAATCAATTTAATTATAATAGAAATTATTAGGTTCATACTATTTCCTTTCATTTATAATAACAAGGTAATTTAGATATATAAAACCAATGTCAAATTCAATTTATAAGTCATGTCCAAGTGATATCCATTCATATTTATACTTTCCATTAATCAATGTAATATTCATTTATTAAATTGTAACGCTTAAATTAGAAGGTTCAAGTGATAATTTTATAAAATATACATGTGGTAGAAATTTTCAATTCCTAATTCATTTAATTAAAATGGATATACCATGAGTAGGGTCAAGATAACACATTAAAATGGCATCTCAAATAATTATAACAAGGGTAAAAAAGGAATAACATGGAAAGAACCCTACTAGGGGTGGATGATGTTAAGGTCACATACTCCAATATTAAGAAAATAATTCATAAAAGGGCTCTAGTATATGATCCAAATGATTATAATTAAGGAATATAAATTTTAGGGGCAATGCCTGGTGAAACCAGTATGAAAACCATAATAACGATTTATAAATGATGATACTTTTAGGTATTAGTCATATACCACATAACTTAGGCCTATGGTACTCTCCTAGTCTAGTATTGGAACTTAGTTTGGCCAAGATTAAAAGAAAATAGAAGAATATATGAATGAACTGAAAATAAGGCTTATGAGCTTGCATCAAAATAAAATCATTGAAGAAAAGAAAAAAGAAAAATTGAGCCTAATTACTGAATCACTTATCGAGAGGAATCAAACACGATGATCAGATCTTGAATCAGAATTCGGATGATGAAATGGGATCAAATCCTTGAAGAAGAGGCTTGGGATCCCTTATAGGTGAAAAAGGACCACCTATAATATAGAATTAAGAAAGGGGGAGTGATGAGTTAATTAGAATTTTAAGGGGAAAATGATATTTTTTACCTAAGAAATAAGGGTCGCATGGTATAACTGCATGGTTGGAAAAATCATGCTCCAATAGTGCACCATGTACTAAACAAAGAGAGGCCTCTCTTGATTTGGCTGCATGGTTAGACAAATTGTGTGCCAATCGTGCTTAGTTTACTATTTAAGAGGGACCTTATATAGTACGGACACACAATTTGAGAAAACATGTTCCAACCATTCCACTCAGATCTGATCAAAATTATATTCATTTTTCCTAGGCGTGCGGCTATGGGTGTATAGTCAGGGAAACCTGTGCACCTATCATTTCCATTTTAAATACTCTACATAGTTTAGAGAAACCATGTGGGCAGGGTGGAACTGTTTCTACTAACAGTGCATCCTGATGTTTTCTTCCACGAGTGGGGTTTCAAGATCCCAACAAGCCCTGTAAAGTCATGAAACCTCCATGAACTCATTAGAAATCCATAATCGGTCCAATATAAGAAATTAGACTGAAATTTTAATGATTATTACCTCATAGAAAAACTGGGTTCTTACACCCCATTATAGAAGTTTCAATCCATGAAATTTATTTTCACACTTGAAGCCACATCAAAGTTAAGATACCACCTTGTGGTTCTAGAAAAAGCACTAATAGTGACCTAAGATCTGATCTTAATACACCAAAATGGGTCCCCCTTCATGATAGATCAAAATTAACCCACTCCATTTCACCATGATTCATCTAATGGAGATAATGTCCAGCTGCATTGGTTGGTGGTTGCTTCACTAACCACACCCACCATGGAAGACTTAAATAATGGTTGCTTAACATTCTATAATTTAAATCCAATAGAAGGTAGGTGGGTGTTGTTGGGTTTAGGTGTAAGGTGTCTCAAATTTTTACTCCTCCCACCATGCCTATTTATAGAGGGTTATGAGGTCATTACACCATCATCTTATCCAAGAGTGTGAGAGGTTTTTTATGATCATCACATTACCATATTCATCAGAAGACAACCCAAACATAGGAAGATCCATTTTCAAGAATCAATGCATAAATAAACTGTATAAATAGTGTACCTGGAAATTGCCAATGACAACAGTCTTATTCTTTCTTAGGGAAGGAGAATGCTTGATTATAATCACAAAGCAGTGTCCAAAAGCACTCTACCTCCTTGGTGGATACACCAAATAATGGATTCATGATCATATCATTAGTATACTCGATTGTTGGAGGGGTGCTAGCACCTTCATCTCAGAAAATGAAAAAAATAAAGGAGGAAGAGAGAAATGAGATGCTTCCTAAAAATTGTTTTTTAATAGGAGGGATCATATCCCTTTATATATATAACCATGACATGTTTCATTAAATGAAAAAAAATTAGTCATATTAATATATCCATATAAATTTATTCTAATAATTCATTGAATCATATTAAATGAGTGGTCAGGACAATTAATCTTTTCATAATAGATTTTAACTGATAATAAAACTATTCAATAGAAATATATATATATATATATTATTAGATATATTTAATACATGCATTATAATACATGCATCAAAGTCATGTAATTAAATATACAATTTATATATATAATATAAAATAAAATATATATATATATATATCTATTTTAGTGCATATCTAACAATTTCCCACTTTCACTAAAATCCCACAAGGGCTTTATGCATAACTTCAAAAATATTTGTGAATATATCCAAAATCTTTTGGATATGGTATTTCATAAAAATCTCTTCAATTTGAAAAAAAAAACTTTGTCTAAAATTTTATCCTTATCCAAGGGCCTAATTTTGTGAACCTATGGGATTTAGCGGTGTTAAAAACAACTATAAAATCTCTATTTTATAGATGTAGGCAAAGGGAATCCTCAAGAAAAATATCTATTCTACTCAAGATACTAAGGGGTCTAGTGTGATCTCCTTAAAAAATAGTCATATATCTATAAAAACATGTCCATGAGAAAATTTATGTATGATATAAACCATATGTACCATATATAATCCCTTTTTCCATAACATAGAGCGACCAATAAACATGGAACATGTCAATATAGTATAGGTCTATCATCATTTTCTTGATTATTCAAAATAGACTAACCAAGTGGATGAATACATCACATGTAATTAATCCATCTAATAATCACATCATATCTCAGTTATACAAGTAGTTGGACACGTCATATGTGAAACAACTAAGCATGGCCATGCATTTCCTCAGTCTAATTCAATCAAGGTCTAGATTTATTTTCTTATCATACAAGTGGATAAATCCCATCTTGGCTTCACTCTAACTGACAACATGATCAATAACATACCAACAAACCCCATATCATCTAAGTTCATATGTTGAATTGTGTAAGTATACTTTAGTGAATTAGTCCAAGTAATATGTCTCTATTATTATGTCAAGAATATATTCTTAAATATCTCAAATACAACCCATTGCAATGGATATAAGAATTTATTCTATCTAACTTTTACATATCATCACAACCCATTATACTCCATGATGACCATTTGTTAGGGATAACTAAATGTTTTTACTTTTAGGGGATATTTATCATTCAACCATTTATATAAAATATATTCTAGCACACATGAATGAATAAAAAATATAGATTTACTAAATTATAATGACATGGTACATTTACGACCATTACAACCAATCTCTTATATAGATAAAACATGACCCTTATTCTATTGCTGTATTAATGAATTCATTTTCTGAACATTATATACATATGTAATATTCTTAATATCCCTATATGACCATCTAATAAAATACTCCCACTAACCACTTAGTGAGTGAAATTTATGAAGCAAGCTAGTTTGAATAATGGTGAGACAAAGGAACCATATTACTTAAGTTATACTCTTTGAACTCATATTAAAACTCCTTAACTTCATAACATAAAATGTTATAATGTTATATTTTGTTTTCTATTTAGAACTCTTTCTATGTATTTAATCATCATATCTGGAATCTTTTCTATTCAACTTTTTCATTGAAATATTTTGTAAATAATTTAACTATTTACATTATCACTTTACTAGAACATCCTAAACACTTTTAGGATAAATTGATATCCATTTTTTATGGTAACTGATATAATTATTTTTATTTATTTTTACCGTTATACCCTAAATACTTTTAGGATAAAGTGAGAGTCACTTTATTTTGGTAAACATATGTAACCATTTACATTCCTATTTACCAATATTTCCTAAACCTTTAGGAAATAAAGGGAATTTCAATTTGTAACTATGATTTCATAACAATGATATTTACTTTATCATAGTAATTAAATGTAACTAATTACATTTTTCTTTAATGTCACATAACCTAACTATTTAGGATATTATTCAAAAAATCACTGAAACTAAGATTAGAAAAATATTTTATCTCTTAACTTTGAACTTCTATAAGTTTATAAATACTCACACTAGCCTCTTAGACATCATATTAACTTTAGAATATCTTTCTAAGATTCAACACAAACTACTTTTTTTAGGAAATTAAAATTTCTTTTTATAGGAATATGAACTAAATAATTTATTGTTTCCATATCATAAATGGTATTCTATGTGTTTGAAACCTTTTATCTTGGATAATTTTTTTATAAAAATCTTTTTCTAAAAACATGTTATAGAAATCCAATGAATCATAAACCATGTGTATACATTTAATCATGTCATAACAACCATTTTTATTGATTATAATATCTTATCATATAATATAATTGAGATAAAGATACACATATTTTACTTATATTCATCCAAACTTACATATTAATTTACATTCAAATTTTCGAAGTAGAAACTATTAACTTTATCTCATGAATATAAACAAAAACTTGATTTATTTTACTTTTATTTTGAACTTAGGTATATTTACAAAACTTTTTAAAATATGAATTCGGTATCAAATAGCCTTCTAAAATTGAATAATTAATTTCTATAACATCTATACCTAATATGGACATTCCATGTAGTTTCAAAAACTTCATCCATGATATGTTCGATAATCCAATCATATTGAATTATTAAGATTCATTTCTTGATAGCCTTATGTTTAAATGAAAATGATTTTCTTCTTAAATAAACACTATTTAACTTTTAAACTAACTTTTATTCTTATGGTTTAAAATTTTAACCACATATACTATCTTTATAGTACTATAATCTATACATAATATGCCTAGTTCATCCATTCTCAATACTTTGAGAATATTGGGTAAACTTTTTCATTGAATTAAATCATATTGTTAGAACATTTCCATAAATAAAAATAAGATAAATACCCCAACAAGAACAAGATATTTTAGTCTCCCCTTGAAAGAATGTAATAGAATTAAACTAATCATAAACCATGTGTAAAAACACCCATCTCATTTCATTTAGAAAACCATTGTTTATAATCTCTTCTGAAGAGATAAATGAGATATTGTACAAATATTATGATCATTTTATCAAATATTTAAGCATTAAAGTCATCAATGTAGAAACTCCTTTACTAAATTACATGGAAATAAAATTTAAGACTCAATTATGTTTGTCTTTCTAAATTTTTGTATATTTAAAAGACCTTTTAAAACATATAGTTGATATCATATATCTGTCAGAACAATATAATTTATTTCTATAACCAATAAATCTTTAAAGAAACTTTTTGTCTCACCAATTCATTAATATATTCAATCATATTGAATATCACTTTACATACCCAATCATATTGAGTATGTGAGACTAAAATCACTACTGTACCCAATCATATTAAATACATGAGTGGAGACTAATATTACCTTGGTCATTTTCATCAAATGTCTTTGAAATTTTAATAGAATTATTCCATACTTTCATAAAAATATAGATCCACTAGTTGAATAATTTAAATAGTTGGTTACTTATAAAATAATTGTTCTAACACATAAAATATTTCTTCAGAACTTTTCTTAAGTTACTAGTTTATGGAGTAGCTTATATTAAACAACTCTTTTTCAGGGATTAATTACAATGTTTTAGCTTGATTATGATGATGATATATATATATACAATAGAAGAAATTCATCATATGAATATCATGTATTATATATTTTCATTAAGGGATTTTAATGAAAGTGATCCAACTGAAATTGATGACCCCAAATATTATATCCATTTATCGAGCCAAGCTCCATATTTAATTAAGAAAATTACCCTACTATGATAAGAAAATCACAAAGTAGTTATTTAGGTAGAAAATTATCCCAATAAACAAATTTGTGATTCTTGTATAATTGAGTGGATAAAACTTTATCCAAATCTATCATATGAATTCACTCAATTATATTTCTATAGTATCCAAACCCTTGGAGTTTCCCAGCTAAGTGTATCCCAAAGAAAACCTCAAAAAATAAGATAATACAAGATGATCCAAGGGAATACATATATGGCACGAAACTACCCATTGAATAATATCGAGTCACTCAATACTTTATTTACTTACACAAGATAATCTAGGTGCACCCTACTATGGTGTGAAACTACCTATTTTCAAAATCAAGGTCCTTATAAGTGTTTCTCTAGAAGGAATATCACACTTAGTATTTAAGTGGTTTTCTTTTTAATGTATCAAAAATTTAATATAGATCATATGAATATTATATTGATAATTATTACATCCTATGTAATAATTTTCTTCTTATGTTTTATTTCACTTTTGTGTATGAATGATTCTAATGATTTTTTGGGAATCCTTATTCCAAACACCAAATTAATGTGCTCACACCAAATTAATGTGTAACTATTTACTCAACCCACATGTCTGTGTTAATAACCTAAAATTAGAATTTAAGTATATTCATACATATAAAAATTAATCATATACATAATATAAATTAAATATTAATGTAAAGACATAGAGTTATATGAAATTTGAAAACTCTACATGAGCAAGCCCAGAGTAATAGAAAGCCAACCCCATTCAATTTCCTAGCCAAGGAAAACCTCTAGGAAAGTAGGTGGTATGAAACCAAGTCTCTCTTCCTAGGGAAAATTTATTCAAGAAGGAATTAAATTCCTAAAAACACTGACAAATAATATGGACAAACTATTCCCAATAACTACTCTCACACTCCGTGGTCAAAGTAGATGAAAAATAAATTTTATGACATCAAACCTAGCATAATATTAAAGGCACTAAAATGGAAGCAATTTATCATATAAATTTTGTCATATGATTATTCATAATATAAATAATTTTTAGAAATGAATAAAATTTGGAAAAATCTTTAAAAAAATGAAAAATCCAAATATTTAAACATGAGATAAACATTAATGAACAATTTAATAAATAAAATATAAATATAAAACCTCTAATAATTTCACCTATAATATTATGTACATTCAATAATTTTAAACATAAACTCTTTTTATTCTTTTCAATATTAATTGTTTCATATTTATCATAATATGAGATTTAACTTTTAGATATATTATATTATAAGAATTATAAAATATTTATAATTCAATTTATATTATGTAAACCTTTTACATAATCTAAAATCATATATTATTATTTAAACCTAAATCATATCAATTATCAAAAAAAAATTATGTGGCTTAAATAATATCCAAATAAATTTCCTTTAATTTTAACTATTTCAAATTTATAAAATTATGAACTAAACTTGAATATTAAGGAAATTTAATAAACAAAAAATTTATTTATTTTCCATAAAATGAGACATTTATGAAATATTGATAAATAAATAATAATTAAAAACATTTTATAAATTATAAATAATATAAAAATTTTATATTAATTTTAATATGAACCCTTTAAATTTTTATATTAAATGATATTTATATGATATATCATGAATTATCATGATGCCCACTCGAGAGCGCATAAGCTCCTCCTTCTGACCTAGAAGGTGATGGACATCATGCTGGTCCCTCCTCCCTTAGTGGGTAAGGGAACTCCTCCATTATTCAAGGGAGCTCGGTCTCACTCATTTTCCTATTTTTATAATCCCAATTTCCTTCATCATTTCACCCAGTTCTCACTCTAACCTTAAGTCCCTAATTTGTTCAAAGGTTTCCCACAACTTTAACTCTCATCCTTGGAGTTTATATAGGCCTCGTATCTTCTAAATCTGATGCTGATTACTTAGTTCAAAAAACATCTTCTATTGGTGATTCTTTTGATAGTTTTGTTTTTGTATATTGGGGATTACATGACCACACAATAGCAGGTCATATCAATAGAAAGCATATCATTATTTAGTATTTATAGGAGGATGACTTGGTTTAGGCATACTCTAGTTCCCCTTGTAGCTACCAAAATTTCTGGTTCTTCTTATTTAGATGGACATAATATTTTCACATGAAGTGAGATACCCCGATTATAACAATTTGGGTTAGTCTTCCAGAACTCCCATTCCATTTTCAAAATCCTTCAATTGTTCAAATGTGAGGGAATCTTGTTGACCATGATATTTTTTCCAATAGTAGAACTAGATTTGTTTTCACCCCATTTATCTGATAATATGATTTGAAGTTGATGTTTCAAGGATGCTGGTTGAGTATATTTGGATTGCTGTCAGGGAAGAGTTTCTATACAAGTATCCTATTGTCTTTGATATGTGGATCAATTTCTACACTTTGTGTAAGAAAATGGGTCATTGGTTGGGTGTAGGCATGGGAGTAATATAACCTACCATAGAAAAGAGGTGGGATTAGGGAGCAGTGGTAGGGTATTGGTGTTTCTTTCTGGTGTAGGTCTAAAAGGACAAGATCAAATTGGTGATCTAACTGATCGTAGCTATTATTAAAAGGTTTTATGTTCTGAATATCATGAGGAAAGGGAGTCTATGAAGGAGATTCTTTCTGGTTTAGGAATTAAAGCCTCAAAGGATGTCTCTATCCAAGAGGCATGACCAATTTCTTCTAATTTGAAGGTTGCTGACATTTTGTATTGACTGAAACGTGATTTGGTGGGGGTGTATATAACAGGGATTGGGGATCAAATGAATGAATCTTCTACACAACCATTGTGAAGGAAATGGACACTAGATATGAAGAAAATACAAGGAGGAGTTCCAATTGGAAGGTGAGGAAGATGAATCAATTCTAAAATTTTATGGAAGTAATGAGGGGTGTATTAATTCATCAAACATAGAGAGGTTGAGCAGGAACAATTAAATGATTAATGGTAGTAATATTTTTGAAGGTATGTAGGTTAAAGGTTTAGTTCAGGATAAAGGGGATGCGATTCAAGTTGGAATGGGAATCCAAAACATGACACTAGATAAGAAACTCTATATTGATCCAAGATTTTATGGGGTAGATTCAGAGGAT
Organism: Viscum album; assembly: GCA_963277665.1. Classification (NCBI taxonomy): domain Eukaryota; kingdom Viridiplantae; phylum Streptophyta; class Magnoliopsida; order Santalales; family Viscaceae; genus Viscum; species Viscum album. Next base: position 229,040,522 of record OY728157.1, on the reverse strand, counting down.
CTTATTTTTAGCCAGGTTTTAGTGAATAGTTTTGATGATGTGAATGGAAGATTCCAACACAACCGAAGGAAGAAGAAGGGGTGGAAAGGTAGAAGGGATTCAGAGAGATACCTCATGTTAAAGGGAAATATGTCTAAAGAATGTAAAGACTACTCTCAGTTACCTAAACTGATGTAGACAAGATTCAATTAAAGAAATAAGATAATGGAAAATAAACCCATGCTTCAAGACCTAGTTGAAAAATAGAGTTTAATTATTTTGAGTGAAGATTTAATGGTGGAGTGTGATGAGTGGGAGATCATCATTAATTTAAATGAATAAATTCTCAAGGAGGAATTTGAGTTCAAGTCTATAAAGGAGGATTTTAATAGGATGGTTGAGAGGATAATTCAAGTGGACATTAATAATGAAAAATGTGATTGGAAAAATAAAAAATATCACATCTTGATATGTGGATTCAATGAAAGGTATATCAGTTTATATTTTCCCCCAAAATTGGGACAAGTTGGCCAACAATTTTGAAGACCTCATCGTGGATAACGTGGAGATGAAGGTCGCCGCTCTCCAATGGAGTCTACATAGAGGCAAGGTTTCTAATAGATTTAAACATCGTCTCAATGATTTAGTTATTTTTCATGGTATAGAATGATTTCTTATTTCGTACTTTTAAGGTTTCCCACTTTTTCTATAAAAGTTATTTTAATAATAAAAAGTTAATTTTAACTCTTAATGAATTATAAACATTTTATAATTCAATATCTATTATAATTTTTTTAATATAATCTAAATATCATATGTGTTTTAATTTATAAACACTTTATAAATCATCTTTTATGTTTTCTAAATAAACCATTTATTTCTATATCATAAATCCTACCATTTAATTTTTCTAAAGGCATTAAAAAATATTTATCAATTAACCATAAACATTTTAAAGTTAATTATTCTATAAAACAATTTTATAAATTTATATAAATATTTAAAAGTAGCTTTTTCATTATTTATAAACTATTTATACATAAAATAATTGAATTTAAAATTGAATCCTGTTGATTAAAATAAATAATTTATTTATTTTCATAAAAAGAGTAATATATATGAATTATTTATATTTATTTCCAGGCTTGATAAATATTTTTTTATAGTTAGAAAATATTTTATATAAATCAATAAACATGTTGATTCTTCAAATAATCCTACCCTTAGATACCACTGATGGGTTTTTTATGATCATCATATAACCATATGTAGTGGCAGACAACCCAAACACGTACAAAAAAATATTTGAGAATCAATTTGTAAATAAACTGTATAAATAATGTATCAAGAAATCCCCAATGATAGTAGTCTTCTTCTTTATCAGTGAAAGAGAATGCTTGATGAAGATCATTAAGCAGTAAACAAAATCACTCTACCTCCTATGGGGGAAAACCGACCAGTGGATCCATGATTGTATGATGAGGATAACCGAATTCTGATGTGGTGATAGCAATTTCATCTTAGATGATGAACATTAGTATGGGAGGAGGATAAAATTTAGAGGCTTTCTCACAATTACATGTTTTTTTCAAGAGGGATCAAATAACTTTATATAGACATCCATGAAATTATTATTTAAATAAAAACATGTTAGCCATAATAATTTAATATACATTTATTCCCAGAATTAATTGAATACTATTAAATTATTGTACAATAAAATCAATCCATTCATAAAAAATTATAACTGGTAATAAAACCCTTAGGGAGAAATAAATTTATATCAAAAATATATATTTATTATCTCATATATTTAATACATGCACTATAATATGTACATAAAATGAATGTAATTAAATATAAAAATTTTATATATAATATCATATATTGTATACACATATATATTTTAGTGTATATCTAATATGGAGAACATTTTATTTATAAATAGAGCCTTGAGAGCTCCATGTGGGAGAAATAAAGGGTGGTCTGAGAGGTAAATTTTGTAAACCTTTTTTCTTTCTAAAATAAATTATTTTCCCCTTCATTCATATCTCTTCATGATCAGTGAATCAAAAAAATTGGTATTAGAGATATATGTGGCAAAATAGTGGAGTTCCATCAATATTTTTTTATGACAAGAAAATTGAAGTTAGAAGTAATCGTATTTTGAAGGAAAATTAGGAAATTTCAAGTCGAGGATATTACAACCATTCAAAAAACATAAAAAATGGAGATAAAACAAGATCTATATGCTTGGTAAATGGTTGGTAAAATTTAGGGTAATAAATTATAACCTTTCTATATATAATGACATTGTTTTGGCACTAAAATTTTTTTTAGTGGCATTCTGGTAACTACTCTGGTGTGTTGAATCAACGCCATTTCATCGACATGTCACTTCCACATCATCTATAAATCTCAATCATTGACACTTATTTGATCATATATTGATAAATTGGTGTCCTATTTTTACAATAAAATAGTATATTCCACCATTTTCAATCATTTTGGATACAAAGGTATACTTCGTTTTTTAAAATTATACTCCAATTTTTATAGAATTTAAATTCAATGGAAGGACCATTGAGGGATGATCATGTTAACTTATTCAAACAACTCCAATTGGAAGTCTTTAATAGAACATATCTTTAATTATAAGGACCAATTTGACCCCATTGATAATATGAGAGTCAATCGTGATTATAATAGGGAAACAGAGTAGAAGAAGAAGAACAAGAAGACAATCTATCAAATCCGCTAATAGATCAATCACAACATTTACCACCATGTTTCTCAAGAGACTAACACATAAGAAATTTGGATGAATTTGTAAAATACATACCAGTAAAAGAACACTATAAAAAAGATACACTTGTCAAATTGGTTGATGAATCATTGACTACAAAGTGGAAACTTTATAACTGAACACACCATTGATCTTTGAAGCTTGGTGAATCAATTTGTGGCTATAGGTAAGACTATGACTAATTAAGATCCGGAGAACCACCTACTATACACACTCCCTGATAGTTACGATATATTGGTGGTCTCCCTTAGAAATTTGGCCCCTAGAGGAAAACATACCATGGAAATGATAAAGGATTCACTATTCAATGAAGAGGATTGAAGGAAGGATGCAAGATAAAAAAAAAAGAAATCACTTTTCCTGAAGAAGAGATGGAGACAATAAGAAGGTTCTCGAGGGGTAGGAAGTAGAGGTCAAGCAAGAGGAAAAAAAGGTCCATCGATGGAAGGAGGCCAACATAAAAATTATACCATTATGGAATAGTGGTATACATGAAGAAGAACTGCTGAAATATTTCACAAGAAAAGGGATAAAGTAGCAACTAAAAATGAATAAATGGAGAAATAAAGGTGAGAAACACTAGATAAGTTGTGATTTTCTCCAAAGAAGAATAAGTGACTTTCTTTCACACATCATTCCAAGACACATAATGGGTGGTTGATACTACAACATCCTACCATGTCACTCTAGTATAATGTTGGATACACAATCACCGTGAAGAATTTTCAACACTTTGCAAGTCTTCTACCCAACCTATTTTCAATAATATAATTTAAACGATATTGCTTTGAAAGCATATTCAACAATGGATAATGTAATATAAAAAAATGATACATCATCATCCCCTGAGGACACATATGTGGTATGTTGTAAAATAATCATGTAAATATATGTGAAGACAAACTCAACATGGTGGAATGAGAGACATCATCCAATCTATAACACATGATACTCTACGACATGAGTGTAAGAGGGATATCTACCCCGATGAAGAATAAGTACATTAGTTTTGAAAAGGTTGAATCACTTGATATTTCAAAATATTTATTTTATAAGAAGAGTCATATAGTCTCATTCAATACTACTTCATCAAGAATATTAGAATTTTGGGATCTAGTGCACTCTGATGTATGTGTTCCCATAGTGGTGGATTCATTGGGAGGTAACAAATACTTCTTATAATTTATTTATGATGTTTCTCAAAAGGTGTGGTTTTATTCTTTCAAATTAAGGACCAAGTACTAGACTACTTAAAGGTGTTCCATTCCATGGTGGAGTTTGAAACGTAAATTAATTTGAAGTGACTTCATTTAGATAATTGAGAAGAGTAAAAATCCAAGGAATTTGATGCCAATTGTAGGATTTTGGGTATCTGATATGATAGGATGGTCCCATGCACCACAAAACACAATAGAGTTGTGGAAAGAATGAAAAAAACCATGATGGAGAAGTTTAAGATCATGAGGATTTTGGCTAAGATACCTAATCCATTATTGTAAGAAATAATTCAAGTTACATGATATCTCATCAGTAGATCACCATCGATCCCACTAAATTATGAGATTAAATAAAAGAGATAGCACGATAAGCGTACCTCTTATAATCATTTATGAGTATTTAGTAGTTTATAATTTTTACATGTAACCAAGGAGATCATAAAAAGCTAGAAAAGAGATCTACTATGAACATATTTCTTGGATATGGATATTAGGAGTTCAGACATAAGCTTTGTAACCTGGAAGATAATCATGCGATTAAAAGAATATATTTCATTTTTCATGAGAACTAGACTATCAAGGACATTCAAAATCCCAAAAATTTATCAAAGGGAAAGTATCAAGTAATAAATTCCTAATATAATAGCATTTGCAGAACCACCTATCACTAAAGAAGAGGATGTGCAAGGAGACTCATTAGTAGCAGACCAGAGGCAGTGGAGGAGGATATTGAGTAGGGGGACTCAATCATATCCATAATAATTTTCATAACCATCACAAGAGCTAGGTGATTTTGTGCCTCCTAAACATAACATTTCACAAGTTCAAAGATATCCATGAAGAAGGATTCTGTCAAAAAAATATTCAGAGATGGAGTAACTATTTATGAATGATGAGGGAGATCCATAAGGATATCAATATCCATATTGATATTTTCTATCATTGAATATGTGAAGTGGATTATTGAGAATTACTGATACTTGTGTAGATCCACATGAAGGAGAACCTAAGAGATATATTGACAATGGTGGTTGATTTATAGAAGATAAACCTTTTAAATGATCTGGTGGATTGTAGTTGGAGGGGGAGAATTGATAGAGATAATGTCATGTTTCCTTGGTTAGTGGTTGGTGCACCAACCACACCCACGATGAAAGACTTCAACAATGGGTGTTTCACATTCTACATGTGTAGTGCCTATTCCTTTCATAGTCATGAGAAGGTAGGGGGTGTTGTTGGGTTTAGGTGGGAGGTGCATCAAATTTTAACTTCTCCCACCATGCCAATTTATGGAGAATAATGAGCATATTAAACCATCATCTGAGACAAGAGAGATCATTTTATTCGATAAGAGAATCTTGATGTGAGATGCATCCACCTTGAAGCAAAATTTTCATAAGGAAGCAGTCAACTTGAACTCCCTACAACTACATCTATTTATTTAGACTAATCACTTTCTAGAGTTGAGTATTATCTATATGCTACAATTTGGTGCTCCATGAACCTATATGAAAGACACCAACCAATCGAAGAAGTAATTTTAGATAATTTCAATCCCAGTGGGCTCAAAAAATATTACCCAATACTAGGTGACCAAGTAGGAATACACACTTTTCCACTCCTAAATCAGGACCAAATCCACTAAATCATCCCACAAATCAAGTATGACTCCCCTGGAGCCCAAGAAAGTTTAGTCCCACTAACTCAAGACCAAGAATTCCTTCATTAAAACTCGAACCAACCAAAATATGTACCTTATTTTACCTTGAAGTAATGAATCCCCCTGAGAAGAACCAAATATCTACTATATCCTATACACAGTGAAGCACTTTATCATCCAATTCCTCTCAAATACGTACACAGATCGATCATGGTTTGAGTCTCTCAAACGGGTATGATTTTTTCCCAATTCTATTATATAAAAGGTTTTTGATTAATGTATTTAAATGGGATGAGTTATGAAAAAAATAGATAATTCTCCCTTTGTGGGAGGACTCCCAACTCATTTATTCTTATTTCATTTCATTTTGTTAAATTCTATGTGATGGGAATTATATTATTTCTTTTATTAAAATTTTTGTTTGTGTTCCTTTTTAATTATATGAATATGAACTATCAAATTAATAATAATAGAGTAATAAACTACGTCATGGTCTTGGGGTAGGTCTATAAGGCCCTAGCCTTAAACCCTACTTAATCTTGAGTTACTTCAAGAATACACGTTGAGGATCCTTTCAGGTTTAGAGTTGTAGAGAATTAGATCATAAAACATGCATTACATTCCACATTTAAACAAAGTGGTTACATAAAAGATAGTACTCATTTTTACCATCAATGGAAACATATTTAAAATAAAACATGGATTCTTTCTTGACACTTCCTTGACACTATCATCACATCATGTACCTTTCCCTTGACCTATGAAAAACATTTCAAAAACATGGGATAAGCATAAAAAGCTCAGTAAGGGATATAAAAGTACGAAATGAAAACATTAGTCCATGCATGAAATCTTACTTTACTCATAAAACATAATCACATACCTCATCAAATCATGAATAAATCATAGAAATCATAAGACATAAAGGTAACTTGAGTCATTCATAACATTCTTACATAGGGAGTAACCCTCATGGTAACGTTTGGAATATCCATCACAGTATATTCCCTAAATCTCTTCGAAGAAACCTTAACGTTTAACTCTTTCGCGTTACCCAATGCATTGGAGAGCTATATCGGGCTCACCCGCCCTTAGTTTATCACGGAACCACCCGTCTTCATAACAATGCCCAAGAACCATAACATAATCATATCACATAAAACATGCATAATGGAAATATAACATTTCCACTTTTCAATCATAAGATATCAATACAAAACATTGATATAAAAAAATTATGAAATCCCTTTTCAATACCAAAATAAAAGAAAAGTAAAACCTGGTATTTATTTTTCATTCAAAAAAAGTTATGGCTTATAGAGGAAGCCAAAACTCAAATAATGGTCACAGCGGCGGACAAGTCCTTGTCGCCGCATACATACGACAAAAACATTCCATTTTGTCATTTGGTAAAATGCTTCGTATAAAAAAGATTACTTTTGAATAATCTTAAAAGTAAAAGGGGTTTATACACTGTATAAAAGAAAGTTGTGTATAAAACAAAATATACCTCAATGAAAGGAGATTGAGACGAAGTCCCATACAAAGATCATTTTTTTAAATAAAATTGATCTATTATTTGTATTAACTATAATTACACATAAAGAAATTACAAATACAAGATAGGACATAATAATATCATGACATAATTTGAAAGTAGGGGATTAACCCAAAGAACGGAAATTGGGTTTAGAAGTTCCCTTACAAAAATTTGACAGCCTAACGACGTCACTTCAAAATTCAGAAAATGAGTTGATGAGAGATAAAAAGGGTATCTCATCACTTGGACATAAAATTTACATCAATAAGGATATATAATAACATATTCCAACATTAAAATATGTAAATTAAAAGACCCAACAAAATAAGTCTTTAAAAAGAGGTGGGTGAAAGGTTCCCTTACTGTCTGGGTATCTTTCGAAACATACACCCCATGAAAGAAGGACAATACAACATTGATGTAAATAGTCATAAATGAAATTATATTACACAAAGAGTAGAATAATGGTCAGTACATATAACACTCAAAGGAAAAGGTGGAAAATGTAGCATAAATCTCACGGGCTTAAAAGTGAGACGAAAAATCCCTTACGAAAACTCGGCAGCCTAACGGCGCCACTTAAAACATCCAAAAATGGATTGATGAGATAAAATAGGGTCTCTAATAATATTAAAATAAAATTTACAGAAAGAGGAATATAAAATAACACCCCCAACATAACAAAGAGGATCTTAAAAGAAGTGACATAAAGGAGAGTACTTAAAAAGAAAGAGATAGGTTGGATCTCTTACGAAAATTCGGCAGCCTAACTGCGCCACTCAAAACTTCCAAAATGGATTGATGAGAGAAAATAGGGTCTCTCATCATATGAAAATAAAAAGTACAGTAATATTAATATAAAATAACATCCCAATCATAATAAAGATGAGCTTAAAAGGAATGGCATAAAAGAGTATACTTAAAAAGAAAGAGAGGGGTAGGATCCCTTACCTCATATCTGACTTGACTCGATCGTTCTTTAATCTCCTGAATAATAAACTTGAGTTAATTTATACTTGATTAAGAACATTTTAAAGTTCATTATTCCTTTTATATCACTTATTACCATGTCATGAACACTATGTAATTATTTACGTTAATAACGGTCATTTTAACGATCATTGCTACTTGAGTTAAAAATAAAATCTTTATAATTACAAGTTTGTTCATGGGGTAAAATATCCATTATATCCAGAATTATATTCACTATGTAGATATCATATATATCATATATATCCATTATATACATGAATTTATAATATTACATAACATTTAGAGGTAAGAAATGAAATGCACCACTCATGGAGACGGTAAGCCGTACGTACGCATGAACGCTACTTCCATTTATATTTCATAGTTAATGGAATTAAAAAATAATTATACATAATATTATTATCATTAAAGTATGGTATCATATATAATATCATTAAATATATCCTTTATATGTACCACATATGGTATTAACGAATCAAATCACTTTGAGGGGGCGGTAGTCTGCACTTCCTAAAATGAAGATATCGCGTTTACCCATAATGGAAAACATAAAGTTATGACATAAATGAAAAATACAGAAGCTTAAGGAAAACATAAAAATATTATATATCATATATAATCATAGTGACATCTTAATGGCCACCTTTGAATGTGTTAAAAGAATATTGAACAATCATCGTTTCGTGAGGCAGAAATTCACCATCCACAGAAATAATATGTTATTTAACCATTAGATGTAGGTGTGTGTAAGTGTAGCTCGAATACTTCTTGTAACAACATCCTAGTATATGTAATATACTGGTTTTGTTACAAAATAAATGAATAAAAATAGTTTATGGGGTTGGAGAAGAAAAATAAAACAAAAGAGCACAAGTGAAGACGTTACCTTAAAATCGGGTAACTCCCTTTGGTTTGAACCAAAAGGTCTTGAAGAGATTCCTGCCAAAGTTAAGGCTTCTAGGATGAGGATAGGGATGTGTAGAGACAAAATGATCAGAGATTTTCTGAGCCAAAGGCTTGAGAGGTGTGGGTAAGGAGGTAGAGGTGGGGGCCTTTTATAAGAGGGGAGGAGGAGCACTCTTGGAAAAGTATAAAATGTTACATTATTTTCAAATGAGTTTCGGATTTTAAAGGTCCCACATTGATATATTTAGAGTATAAGGTGATAAGAGTTCGAAATCCACCCATACAATAGGTTTTTGACATGTGCAGGTCTTAGATTTTACATTATCTTTTCATTTTATTTAAATCGTTAAATAATGAGGTAATCGCTGCATCATCATGATGTCATAAATAATTTAATTTATTTAATGTCTAAAAATTATAAAAAAAGTAATATGATGTAGGAAATATTTTTATATTTCCAATGACTATTTATAGTAAGAAATATGACTTGTATAACCCCATGTAAAAATTGGTTTAGTAAAACAATACATGTTTGTGTCATTTTTACTTTTACTTTAAATAAAAGGCATAAATGTCATTATCTTACCCAAGTGGCTCCATGGGGGTCCCAAAAATCAACCCATGGGTTTTATCGGTCGACCATGACTCATCCAATAGGGTTAGGACAAGTTTCAAGATATTTTCATTTTATTATAATATCATTTTTACCTTAAATCACACTAATTAACTTTAATCGCGATTAATAAAACATAAAAGTTACTTTTCATCAAAAATTATTTGCATCCCATTGAACCAAATTTTACCTAATAATGAAAATCATTTATATTGGATTTTTGAAATTCAAATCACAGAAGTGGGAAAGTTCCATTTAAACGAAAAATCAGTTTTCGTAACTACCACTTTGTGGTTTCACTATTCATCAAAAATTAAGGTTTTTCAGAAAAATAACAAAAATTCAACCTAAGCTATATTTGATATTCCGAATTCAAAAATGATGTCTTTTTTACCAAATTCATAACATAGAAGTTTCATTAATTAATTTTATAATTAAATCCCGCTGTGAAATCAAATAGCGTGTTTTTAAGAAACAATATCTATCAAAAGATTGACACTCGTTTATGTCCAATCTCAAAGTGATATTAATTCCAATGACCACAATTGGATTAGATAGTAAAAATATATTCTAATTTTACTTTAAAACCAATTAAATAGATAATCTAATCATATAATTAAATTATATTAAAAAGAGGTTTTGAATTAAAATAAAACATTTTCACTATTAATTAAAAAATGAACTTTATTGGAAAAATACCAAAAATTTACACAAAGTAAATTTTGATGTCCCGATTATAAAGAATAATTTTATTTTGTCAAATATAACACTTAAAATCGTCAAAAAGTGGATTTAAAATAGGTTCGCCATCAAAAGGCGGTTAATCGACCTTTTAATGAATATTAGAATGTTTATGCTTAAAATTGGATTCATTCACATTTTTAATCCTATAACATTTATTGTAAAAAGTAAAAATATTTGAAAAACATATATAATAATTTTTTAGTTAGTTCTGTTCATTCCCATCATTACAATGACTAGGTGTTAACTACCATTTAAAATAAAATTATTTTATTATTAGAGTGCAATGTAATATTTCAAAAGAACTCGTTGTTGCGTATTAGGTAAGCCATAGAGCATAGCGTTACCTTTAAATTAATATTAACATTTTATTCACAAATAGGGATAAATATAAAAATTTCATATTCTTTATTTACCTGGGGTGTTACATCCTTCCCCCCATTTGGGAATTGCGTCCTCACAATTTTAAAATTGGGCTCGGAAACATCATTGAAAGTCCCACATCGGAACAAGAGTCGGTAGAACAATCACTTTAAAAGAAATAAAGAGAAGTACAGAGGTCACCCGAGTTAACCCATACTAGGATTCCATTTTGGAAAACATGGATATGGAAGAAAAAGAAAAGGGTCATGTTCTGAGGGAGAGTGATAGAAAACATGTTTAGGAGAAAGTTAACCACAAGAAAATCACAAACTTGTGGTGGGTTAAACGGTATTCGATTCCCCAGTAGGAAATGTTAATAGACAACATTTTTGTTTTAAGTTACTTTTCATTGAGGAATTTTATTTTTGATCTTAAGGAGACATACTTACTTGTCATGTTGACTTTCATCTTTTACTAGATTTCTTACACAAACTCATACTTTCTACAAAATACGAGTATTTTGGAAGACTTGTTCGCATTATGAGTACTATAATCAACTTCTTGAGAATCACCTAATCTAAAAAAGATAATTATATATTTCCCATGTCTTTAGACCCTTACCAAAATCAAAATTGTAAGAACAAGATCAGATAAACCAAAAAAGGATAACCCTTTATAAAAAGAAAATCTATTCTTAATCTCCAAAATTTGTCCATCAAAACCCAAAGTTCAACGAGGACCATTTGATAAACAATTTGTCCATAAAATTATTCAATGTAAACCAAACTAAGATTGAAACCCAAATATTTGAAGGATTTAGTCACATAGTCTTCCAAGGTAAAAATTAACACTTATCTCCAAATAACATCAGTTGCTCTAAAAGTCTCATATTGAAAAGTAATTAACCTAATCACATATCCTACATGATAGGTTAATAATTTCCATAGATAACCCAAAATAAACTTACTCTTAATTCATAAAATTGTCTAACTAAAAAGAATAAGTCATACTAACCAGGTACTTCACGTAGTCCAATGGTAGGCAATAAATACCAGTCGCACTTTGATTGTGGGTTCGATTCCCGCAGCTTTGTCCGACGCGACGGGTTGTCACACGGTTTGCGTGTTGTCATTTTTATAAAACTCAAAAAATAACCCTACCATGTTTTAACCTCAATAGTTTCCTTATACCTCTCATTTTCGTCCAAATTTATTACGATCTCAACATCTTAATTCTTGAAGTCTTATTTCACCAACATAAAATAAAACGATTCCCAAAATGAATAACAACATACCTTGATCATGGCATCCACTCAGTTTCATTGTCATCTTGTTTACGTAGGTAGAAGTCCCTTGCATTATAACAATGATTTAGAGATCCTTAAAAATCATTTGCTTCCTCCATCCAAATACACCTTGTACAACATGGGTCATATGGGTGTTCACAGAAAAACAGTTTTGGAAAATAATCATGTATGACATATAATTCCAAAACATCTGATAAAACATGATTTCTATAAAATAGTAAGATAGAATTTGAGTTAAAACTTTCTATTATTGGTCCTTTTAAAATACCATAAGTATGTGCTGAGAGACTATATTTTAAAAGAAAATATAAATAGGTTGCGCAAGTGTATCCTTCCTCAGCACCATTTTTAAAATCATAATATGCTTCAAATTCTTGTGATTAGGTAAAATATTTGAAAATACCTTGATAATATTTACCTTTCTTGAAAATATGAGAATATTGTGAAAATAGTATTTGTCTAAATACAACCAATGATCCATGATGATAACGAGGTATAGTGGAGGTGTTTTATATCTCAAACAACTGCTTGCAAGAGAGTTGTATGCTAGAAAAAGTTTCACAATCATCCGAACATGACTTTTCAATAATTATTGTAAGCATGTCATCAGGAATAGATAGGAATATCGTTTGAGTTCCTCCTCCTTCCATTTGAAACTGACTTTAATTGACCTGAAAAAAGTTATAAAACAAGGATTTAACTGAAATAATAGATATAGGGACTAACAATGTGTCTAACAAAAACTCCTAGTCCCTAAAGTTGTCTAAACCAACCTCTAATACCAACTATAAGGCCCCAGCCTTAAACCTTAATCTCGAGTTACTTTAAGAATACACATTGAGGATCTTTTTAGGTTTAGAGTTTTAGAGAATTAGATCATAAAACATGCCTTACATTCCACATTTAAAAAAAGTGGTTACATAAAAGATAGTACTCATTTTTTCCCATCAACGGAAACATATTTAAAATAAAACATGGATTCTTTCTTGAAACTTGCTTGACACTATCATCATATCATGTACCTTTCCCTTGACCTGTGAAAAACATTTCAAAAACTTGGGATGAGAATAAAAAGCTCAGTAAAAGATATAAAAGTACGAAATGAAAACATTATTCCATGCATGAAATCATACTTTACTCATAAAACATAATCACATACCTCATCAAATCATGAATAAATCATAGAAATCATAAGACATAAAGGTAACTTGAGGCATTCATAACATTCTTACATAGAGAGTAACCCTCATGGTTATTTTTGGAATACCCATCACAGTATATTCCATAAATCTCTTCGGAGAAACCTTAACGTTTAACTCCTTCACGTTAACCAATGAATTGGAGAGCTATATGGGGCTCACCCGCCCTTAGTTTATCACGGAACCACCTGTCCTCATAACAATGCCTAAGAACCATAACATAATCATATCACATAAAACATGCATAAAGGAAACATAACATTTCCACTTTTCAATCACAAGATATCAATACAACACATTGATATAAAAAAATTATGAAAACCCTTTTCAATACCAAAATAAAAGAAAAGTAAAACATGGTATTTATTTTTCATTCAAAAAAAGTTATGGCTTGTAGAGGAAGCCGAAACTCAAATAATGGTCACGGCGGCGGAGAAGTCGTTGTCGCCGCTTAAATACGACAAAAACATTCCCTTTTGTCATTTAGTAAAATGCTTCGTATAAAAAATATTACTTTTGAATAAATGTAAAAGTCAAAGGGGTTTATACACCGTATAAAATAAAGTTGTGTATAAAACAAAATATGCCTCAATGAAAGGAGATTGAGACGAAGTCCCATACAAAGATCATTTTTTTAAATAAAATAGATATGTTATGTGTATTAACTATAATTACACATAAAGAAAGTAAAAATACAAGATAGTACATAATAATATCATGACATAATTTGAAAGTAGGGGGTTAACCCAAAGAACGGAAATTGGGTTAAGAAGTTCCCTTACAAAAATTTGACAGCCTAACGGAGTCACTTAAACATTAAGAAAATGAGTTGATGAGAGATAAAAAGGGTATCTCATCACTTGGAAATAAAATTTACATCAATAAGGATATAGAAGAACATATCCCAACATTACAATATGTAAATTAAAAGACCCAATAGAAGAAGTCTTTAAAAAGAGGAGGGTGAAAGGTTCCCTTACCAATTGGGTATCTTTCAAAACATACACCCCATGAAATAAGGACAATACAACATTGATGTAAATAGTCATAAATGAAATTATATTAAAAAAAGAGTAGAATAAAAGGCAGTACATATACCACTCAAAGGAAAAGGTGGCAAATGTAGCATAAATCTCACGGGAATAAAAGTGAGACGAAAAATCCCTTACGAAAACTCGGCAGCCTAACGACGCCACTTAAAACATCCAAAAATGGATTGGTGAGATCAAATAGGGTCTCTCATCATATTAACATAAAATGTAAAGCAAGAGGAATATAAAATAACATCCCCCAACATAACAAAGAGGAGCTTAAAAGAATTTACATAAAGGAGAGTACTTAAAAAGAAAGAGAGAGGTTGGATCTCTTACGAAAATTCGGCAACCTAACGGCGCCACTCAAAACTTCTAAAATGGATTGATGAGAGAAAATAGGGTCTCTCATCAGATGAACATAAAAATTACAGTAATATTAATATAAAATAACATTCAAATCATAAGAAAGATTATCTTAAAAGGAATGACATAAAAGAGTGTACTTAAAAAGAAAGAGAGGGGTATGATCCCTTACCTCGTATCCGACTTGACTCGATCGTTCTTTAATCTCCTGAATAATAAACTTGAGTTAATTTATACTTGCTTAAGAAAATTTTTCAAGTTAATTATTCCTTTTATATCACTTATTATCATGTCATGATCACTATGTAATTATTTAAGTTAATAACGGTCGTTTTAACGATCATTGCTACTTGAGTTAATAATGAACTCTTTATAATTACAAGTTCGTTAATGGGGTAAAATATCCATTATATACAGAATTATATTCATTATGTAGATATCATATATATCATATATATACATTATATACATGCATTTATAATATTACATAACATTTCTAGGTAAGAAATGAAATGCACCGTTCATGGAGACGGTAAGCCGTACGTACGCATGAACGCTACTTCAATTTATATTTCATATTTAATGGATATAAAACATAATGATACATAATAGTATTATAATTCCAGTATGGTATCATATATAATATAATTAAATCTATCCTTTATATGTACCACATATGGTATTAACGAATCAAATCACTTTGAGGGGGTGGTAGTCCACACTTCCTAAAATGAAGATATCACATTTACCCATAATGGAAACCATAAAGGTATGCCATAAATAAAAAATACAGAAGCTTAAGGAAAACATAAAAATATTATATATCATATATAAATATAGTGACATCTTAATGGCCACCTTTTAAGGTGTTAAAAGAATATTGAACAATTGTTGTTTCGTGAGGCAGAAATTCACCATCCACAGAAACAATATGTTCTTTAACAATTAGATGTAAGTTTGTGTAAGTGTAGCTAGAATAATTCATATAAAAAAATCCTAGTATATGGAATATACTGGTTTTGTTACAAAATAAATTAATAAAAAGATTTTAGGGGGTTGGAGAAGCAAAATAAAACAAAAGAGCACAAGTGAAGACGTTACCTTAAAATCGGGTAACTCCCTTTGATTTGAACCAAAAGGGTTTCTTGAAGAGCTTCCTGACTAAGGTAAGGATTCTAGGATGATGAGAGGGATTTGGAGAGACAAAATTATTAGAGCTTGGCCGAGACAAAGGCTTGAGAGGTGTGGGTAAGGAGGTATAGGTGGGGGCCTTTTATAAGAGGAGAGGAGGGGTACTCTTGGAAAAGTATAAAATGTTACATTATTTTCAAATGAGTTTCAAATTTTAAAGGTACCAAATTGATCTATTTAGAGGATAAGGTGATAATAGTTCTAAATCCACCCATAAAATAGGTTTTTGACATGTTTAGGTCTAAGATTTTACATTATATTTTCATTTTATTTAAATCGTTAAATAATGAGGTAATCACTGCATCATCATGATTTCATAAATAATTTAATTTATTTAATGTTTAAAAATTATAAAAAAAATACTATTATGTAGGAAATCGTTTTATATTTCCAATAACTATTTATAGTAAAAAATATGACTTGTATAACCCCATGAAAAAATTGTTTTAGTAAAACAATATATGTTTGTGTCATTTTTACTTTTACTTTAAATAAAAAGCGTAAATGTCATTATCTTACCCAAGTGGCTCCATGGGGGTCCCAAAAATCGACCCATGGGTTTTCTTGGTATACCATGACTCTTCCAATAGGGTTAGGAAAAGTGTCAAGATATTTTCATTTTATTATAATATCATTTTTACCTTAAATCACACTAATTACCTTTAATCGCGATTAATAAAACTTAAAAGTTATTTTTCATCAAAAATTATTTTCATCCCATTGAACCAAATTTTACTTACTAATGAAAATCATTTATATTGTATTTTTGAAATTCAAATCACAGAAGTGGTAAAGTTCCATTTAAACAAAAAATCAGTTTTCGTAACTACCACTTTGTGGTTTCACTATTCATCAAAAATTAAGGTTTTTCAGAAAAATACCAAAAATTAACCCTAAGCTATATTTGATATTCCGAATTCAAAAATGATGAATTTTTTACCAAATTCATAACATAGAAGTTTCATTAATTAATTTTATAATTAAATCCCGTTGTGAAATCAAATAGCGTGTTTTTATGAAACAATATCTATCAAAAGATTGACACTCGTTTATGTCCAATATCAAAGTGATATTAATTACAATGACCAACATTGGATTAAATTGCAAAAATATATTATAATTTCACTTTAAAACCAATTAAAAAGATAATCTAATCATATAAATAAATTATATTAAAAATAGGTTTTGAATTATATTAAAAATAGGTTTTGAATTAAAATACAACATTGTTCACTATTCATTAAAAAAATGAACTTTATTGGACAAATACCAAAAATTTACAAAAAGTAAATTTTGATGTCCTGATTCTAAAGAAGAATTTTATTTTGTCAAATATAACACATAAAATTGTCAAAAAGTGGATTTAAAAGAGGTTCGCCATCAAAAGGCGGTTAATCGACCTTTTAAAGAATATTTGAATGTTTACACTTAAAATTGGATTTATTAAAATATTTAATCCTATAACATTTATTGTAAAAAGTAAAAATATTTGAAAAACATATATAATCATTTTTTAGTTAGTTCTGTTCATTCCCTTCATTACAACGACTATGTGTTAACTACCATTTAAAATAAAATTATTTTATTATTAGAGTGCAACGTAATATTTCAAAAGAACTCGTTGTGCCGTATTGGGTAAGACATCGAGCATAGCGTTCCCTTTAAATTAATAATAACATTTTATTTACAAATAGGTATAAATATAAAAATGTCATATTCTTTATTTACCTGGGGTGTTACAAGGTCTCATGGTGCTCCTAAGTCCCTTCTCATTTTATTTCTGTAAGTTTTTGATTTTTTATAATATTGTGGGAATTCTAGGAAGTTATAAAGAGATACCTCACTTTCCCTTAGTAATATCCGCAGTCTTATTCCAATATCAACCAAATAATTTTCTCTCCCTTCTCCTAGTATACATTTGATATGATTATAATCGTGTGGATTGAGGGATGAACGTTGTGTGATTCAGAATAGGTGAAAGGTAGTGGATTGTCTATGGTTGTGGTATATAAATCACTTGAAAATATGGAGGAGGTCATACTTAGTGTGACTAAGAGATTTATGAAGGAATTATAAGACTTAAAAATTAAATAGAGGTTTTCAATAAATGAAGTAACATTTATTGGATTATCAACAAGTCTTAAGTAATTGATTTAGATACGGAAGGACCCATGTTTTCCTAATCTTGGGATGATCCCTTTCCACACAAAAATTTGATTATGATTGTTTTTTCATTATTTTCATATACACACAACATCAAAAAACTAATAATTTTTTTAGTAATAAAAATAAACATAAAAAATATTAATAATTGATAGAGATTAGTAAATAGCCTTGACACACTACTTGAGAAATGAGTCTTGTCAGCCTTATTCTGAATTCAAGAGTACTAAATATTTTGTTTGAGCATGGACTACCACACACACATGACCAAAATGGAATAATTTCTAGGGAGTTAGGTTAGTAAATAATTTTTTGTTCATAACTTTGTAAGTAATTTACTTTTTTCAAATTAAAATTTAAAATCTAAAAAAATGGAATATACTTTTGACTCACCCTCACCCATGGAAAACGTTGTTGATACATGTGTTAGACAGGTGTAGGGATCCTTAAATGTAAAAACTAGAGAGACATTTAGGTATCTATTTAAGGACCTCAAAGAGGACCTTAAACCCTAAATTATAGAGGAATTGTCTAAGGATATTATTGAGATTCAACAGTGCTTCCCATAGTTCTATCAACATTAATCCAAAGAACACAATGAGAGAATACCTCTATCATTGGAGGAATATGTCCATGTGGATAAAATAAAAATTAATTACCACCCACTATTAGTCCCAGAAGATGGATTCTCAAGATAAGTTTTTATTAAGAAAGATTTGGAGGCTAAAATAACTGAGGGATATGATCATATTTTGAGTTAATTTATTGAATTTATACAACCATAATTAAAAAAAATTCCTTTATTTTTACCTTATAGAATTAGTCACACTTTAATAGGTTTTATATGAGTTTGGTGAGGCTACCTGAGAATAGAATATTTCCAAGTTTGAGGGAAAAATTCTGCTAGAAGTTAAGGAGAAGGAAATTCAAATTGTTTAAGTAGATTGGTGTAGTGATCAGTTTAAAGAGGAACTGATTGAGGTTTTTTTCGATAATATTCTAAAGCCTTCCATAGAATATTTTAAATAAAAAAGATGAAGATAATGAAACCATGTTCTATTAAGTAGTTATGGAATCCAATTATTTTTTAGTAACATAATTGGATGCACCATTGTACATCACTCGTAATTAAGAATTAATACATGTTTCCCCATACATCATCCTTCTATCTCTATATATCAAGACATGTCACAAAGCCAAGGGTATGGACATAAAACCTGATACCAAATAGGATCTAAACTCAATGATTCAATATATAAAGAATAATGAAACAACATGGATGTGGTGGTTCAGAACAAATACGCTTTATACTATAGAATATTGGGGATATTTACAAGGTTTTCAATCCATGGATAGAAAAATATACAACACCACTTGAGGATTTTTAGCCAATATTCTTCCTCTTTTTTGTCAACTTTACTTTTTTTTGAGTTATATGTTTTATTTTTTAATAAGATGATTAATAATTTTAGTTTTTCTATACAGGATATAAGTCCTACATTAGATTCAACACTTGGAAATCATTTGTAGATAATAAACGGATGATTTACACCTTCTGAATGATTTCAATAATGTCATAAAAATAACTTGGTCATATTATTCCATTATAATTTATAATTTCTTACACAATTATTGATTCTTCTTAAAATTTATTGATTTATATTTAGATTCTTTGAGGATTATTATAAAACTACGTTTGAGGGAGGGGTGTAAGTATTGGATATTCATTTATCATGTATTCTTTGTTTTGGTTAGTTTTTTATTAGTGATTAATTCCCTAAAAACATTAAAAAATGTGCTATATTTTGAAACAATGTACAAATATATTTCTTTTTAGTTTTTTTTGGGTATTTTTTAAAATTTATTTGATCTGATTAGAAAATATAATCTTTTTTAAAATCTATATTGATTGTTAGGAGCTTGATTATATTATTGAAATTAAAAATATAAAACGACTGTTGATTTTTATTTTTTTCTTAGGGTTTTACTTTCAATTATTTTCACGATCATTGACAAGAAATTAAAATCCAAATATATTAGTGACTAAGAAAATTTTTTATTCCCATTATGAGAGGTTTTTGGACCACTTTGACAATAGTTTTCTAATACCCCCACATCTTGAGAGAAAATTGAGATTTGTTTATGAACTAGAATTTTTCTCTATTCTATTTCAAATATTTGTAATTTTAGAGATACTTCCAATATGATTGATTCATTCAATTGGATAACACTTCATTAATTCTTGAGACCTACCATGAACATTAATCCCAGTTAATCCCTTCGATAACTAGGAATTACCTTATAAGTTTATGAGGAATTACAAGACTAATTATCCATTAACTACCCTAACTATAAAATACATTTTTCTGATTGATTCAAGTAAAATTGGGAGTTTGAAGTGGAAAAGGGGGTTCTATACATTTTTTCTTTGGGAAGAAATGCATGTTAAAAAAGTGAGAGGCACATGTCATCATTTTGGGGAATTTTAAAGAAGGAATTGTGAATGAGTTAATTTTACCTTTCACATTCCATTTTTATTCATCCTATTCTCCCAAAAAAGAAATAAAAAAGTTTAAATAAACAAAATTTGAAGAAATACGTCAAGATATTGAAGCATTTATTATTCTTATTTGTTTATTCATGATCTTAATCATGAAAAGGGAATGAATCGCCATTAATTTCACTCAATTAACAAATCATTATCTTTTGTATGTGAAAAATAAAAAAATTTTACATTAAAAAAATGAAGGATGATAAGGATGAAGGAATTCATCGGATTCATTTTCATGACCCATGGCCTGAAAAAGTGAAAAGTAGAGTGTGAGGTACTAATTTTAAAGGTAATTGAGGGAAGGAGACCATTATTTCTTGAAAAATCATGCATTATATTTAAATATTAAAACCTATCTTTTTCCAGAATATGTTTTTTAAAACATTTTACCACCAATCTCAAGGCGCAGAAAAATATTTTCAAGCCCTCATTATAGATTATATTGTCACGTTTTATAGTGTTAAGAGATAATAATGATCATGAGACTATGGTAAATATTCATTTCCAAAGTATGAGAATAACTCCATATAAATATATTTTCTTCAATAAGGAGAAATAATAAACTTAATGTGAGGTTGTTTATGAAATGGTTTTGAATGGATATTGAAGGTTCAATTTCAAATATATAGGAAAACTTCATTCTTTTAATACATAATTAATTTAATAAGAATGATGAAATTTTTAGTTGAAATAACCAAAATAGTTTCCTCAGTTTTCATAGTAGTTAAAATTTTATATGAGTATGTATTTTCTTTTTCATTGATTTAATTTCTTAATATAATTATTGAAATGAGTTAGTTGATATCTTATTTTCAATGAAAACTATTTTTATGAATATTGAGCTACTGAACTTGTGAAATTCTAATTTTTAAAGATTGAATCTTCTTAAGAAATGAACTAAACTAAAATTAAATTGATTGAATCTTCTTTGATCTCCATTGAAAATACCACTAAGTAAATACCATAAAAATGAGATGTAAAATGTGAATTTAAATTTTGGAATATTATAAAATTTCAGGTTATGAATGTTGGTATTGTATTGAACATGGTTTCATGTATGAAATTATAAAATTTTCAGTATTTAATCATGATAGTTAATGGATTTTTCTGAAAATTATAGTTGTGTGTCACATTTTTACTAATGAAAATTAAATTGTGGTCTAAAACTAAAAATCAAAAAATTAGTTGGTTTTAGAAGATTATTGGTTTGGAATTGAATATGTTTTGAACCCAATGATGATGAATTACCCAGAATTTTAATTTTATAAGTGTGTAAGAGTTATGACATGTAAAATTTCAAAAATTTTATCACATTACTCGATGAATAAATCCCATAAATGCATTTTAAAATCTGAAAAAACACATTTTTTTTTTCATATTTTAGTGTGATCAAAGTGACTAAATTAAGTCTAATTTTATTTTAGGAATTTAATGGTAAAAATTCATTTGAATTTTTTTCCTAGGTTATTCAAATTCCTATTTAATTAATTCTGAATTTTATAAGAAGAAATTGTATATTTCACCTGGACATCATGAATTTTATTTAGTCATTTCATGAGTGAATTTCCATTTTAATAGCTATAAAAAATGAATTATTTTCAACATAATTTATTATTCTTGATTTATTTAGGTTATTTTGGAAATTCACATGTTAGATGGACATATGATCACCCCACCTATGAAATAGTGAAATATTGTTAGTGTTGGTGTGAGGAGTCCCAATATACTTGTGAAGAAAACAACAATATTTATGTCAGCCATCATATGTGTTCCAGTGTTTGATAATACAAAGGGGAAGATTCTATAATAGGCCATGACTCATCTTCCTCAGCACTATATTGAGAATTACCTCATCCATGCCCATCATGAATCCTCCAAAGTATCATTGCATGTTCTCTGATACTACCCAAAAAAACCCTACATGCACAAATACACACCTGATCCACCTAAAACAAAACCTTAAGCCCTCGCCACACATGAACCAAACCTTAAAATTATCAATTCTGGATTATCATAATTCTAGTAGATAAAAATAATTTTACCCAATCCTTAGTGACCAAGTAGGAAGACACACTTGACCTACCCTCCACCAGGCCTGAATCCAGCAAATTAGGTTCACCAACCAATTATGCCTCCATTGAAGCCCAGCTATTTTAAGACCACCAACTCATTCATATTATATCATTCAATGAAACCTAAACTATTCAACATATGAAACCTATTTTCTATAACTTATCACACGAGGCTTGTAGAAATTAATCCATTGAGAAAAATCTGATTTCCACTGTATCCATGATGCAACAAAGAACTTGATCCTCGTATTATTCTAGAATAAATATACATCTTTATCATTGGAAAAGTTTCTCAACTAGGTATAATTATTTTTTCAATTATACTAGAGAGGAGGGGATAAAATTATGTATTTAAATGGAATGGGGTATATGGGAAAGAGATCATTCCCCCTTCGTGGGTGGAATCATAACACTTTCCTTCTACTTTTATTTAAATTTTATTAATTTTTTTGGGTAGTGAAATTATATTCTTCCTTTTATTCTAATTTTTGTTTGTGTTCATTATTCGTTATATGAATGTGAAATCTAAAATCCATGTTAATGGATTAATGAAATGAGAAAAGGTCAGGATTGAGGTCTTATAGTGCTCCCAAGTACCTTCTCATTTATTTATTTATGTTTAAAATTCTATTATGAAGAGGTAGTGGGATTGCCTGAAAATTATGAAGTGGTTCCTCAATTTTTCTTGATAATTTCCACTTTCTCCTTACAATATCAACAAAATAATGTCACTTACATTTTCTTGATCCACATTTCATGTGATTGGAGTCATGTCAATTTGGGATGAACATTGTACCATTGGGAACAGCTGAAGGGTGGTGTATTGTCTATGGTTGTGGCATGTACACCATGTGACACTATATAATAGGCGAGACTTGGTGTGCCTAGGAGATTCTTACTATTACACTAAGATTTATAAAATAAGTTTAGGTTAGTGATCCATGAAAAAAAATTGAGTGGGTTATCAATATATCTTATGAAATTGATTTGGATAGTGAATGACCCTTATTTTCCCCATATTGGACTTATCCATTTCCCCATTATGTTTTTTGGATTTTATATTGCTTTATTTTCATTCACCAAGAAAATCAACACTACCATAAATTTTTTAGTTTCAAAATGAAACATTTTAAAATATTAATTATTTATTGATATTAGTGATGAGCTACCACACATTTATTGGGATATGACCTTGATCAACCCTATGATATATTCAGAAGTTATAAAAATAATGTTTGACTATGACCCATGATAACTTCAATATCATAAATATAGTTTTTATTCTGTTATAAATGGTCCATGTGACAATATTAACATTTTCCAACACCTTTTTCTCTAGTATGGGAAAAGTAATTAACTAGGAAGACTGCACCTAGATTTTTAAAATGACTACCCTACAATTTTTCACACTAAACATTCCTCTCTTGATTTGTTGACACTATTATTGGAGGTATATTATAGAATATCATAAAATACAATATTAAATCAAAATATACATACAAACTTTATATAGATGAAACAAAATTAAACTCCTAATAAATTAAGACCAAAATAATTTTGAGAATTCAATTCATGTCAACACCTTAGTTATAAAAATTCATATATTAGAGAAAAAATTTATATACACTTAATGAAAACATTTCATAACATATATATCAAAATAATTTTTAAGAAATCCAATTCTGATAAATAAACCATACCTCATAATCATAAATTTATTTCTAAATAATCTAGAAAAACCTTCTTTAATTTTAAAACACTAAACAGGGTTATGGAAATTTCATTTTGACAGTAATTCATTAAAGAAAATACAACTCACTATTATAATATTATCAAATATACCTTTAAATCACCTCATATTTTTTAAAAAACTATAAAACTCATTATTTAAAAGTAAAAAAAATTTAAAACCTTTATTTTATTCAAAATTTTCTAAGAAAAAATTTATATTTTTAAAATTATATTATGAAACATGAATATAGTTTTTATTACCCAAACCAAAATGATCAATCATAAAATTTCAAATTACTTAAATAAAATAATAATAATAACCAATAAAACATACCCACTTTCTCATAAACAAGAAATATGAAGTATTTAATAAGTTCAAATAGCTTAAGTGGGTGAAAATGTTTCCCAAAGTGGGTCAAATAGTTTTCACATGGTTTGAGAGACCGTGAACCCTAAACATTCACATATGTATTTCTCTTTTTTTACCTTGAAGTTTTGAATTTATTGAAATTACTCTTGATATATACCTATAGCTCAAAATAATGATAAACCACATTAAAAAATCTAAAAAAACATAAAAATAAGACTCAAATTCACGATACAAGTATCGATCACCCATGGTAACTTTTGGTTCAACTTGAAAAAGTGTTGGAAAAACACTCCCTCTTGCTTACCTCTCAATCCTTGATAATACTATCTCACAGTTACCATTAGTAACTAAATATATAAAGGGATCTAATACCATTTTTTAATGAACCATCTTGTAACAACCTAATATATCACCCAAACCATCCGATAACATGGCCTTAAGCACGTTCCCAACCACCATGGGATGAGAACAAGAATTTAGTGTATCACATATACAAAATGGGAAAAATTTCATAATAAATAAATAAAATTGAAACTTAACTAAGAATCTTGCATAAGATACTCATATGTTGAACACATGTTGGGTTAGTACGTGGGTTATAATCAACAACCATGAAAATAAGGATTTTTGTTGGTCAGAGTTTAATAGTAAGAGGGGTGGATTTACTTTTAAAAATTAAATAAAATGCAATCAAATAAAAATTAAAAATTATAATATAAAATATATTTAAATAATAAAGTAATTAAAGTGGTGTAGTTTTTAGAGAGATAAATGATAAATTTAATTCATATTATAATGTTAATATCAAAGTTAATTAAGAGAGTTAGTAAATGGAAAAACTGTTGAATCAAATTTATGAAACTATATATATCAAATATGAATAATGAAATGTGAAAAATAAATGAGAGAGTAAATGTGTTTTGATAAAGGGGTTAGAAAATAGCTTGGTGTGAGCCCCTATGCATCCTCCCCTTGGGTTGAGAGGTTTATATTATTTCTCTCTTAATCTTGGTAGTGATCAAGAAACCAGTCCCTCACAATTATAGTATGTGATCACGCTCTTGATAATTGTAGGTATCCAAGGAACCTATCCCTAACTTTTTTTGGTTGAGAACCCATTTAATTATGTGATTAGAAGATAGTGGTTTTGTATAGAAACCCATTATAATTCTGATCCTTAATATCTCAAAAGGATAAATAAAATTTAAGGAGATATATTGTGATATATTGTTGGAGAATAGTATTTGAGGAATATGGAGAAAATAGATTGGATATTTTAGTGGTTATTCTAGGGATTTAATTTTGAATAAAGGATAAAAGATGCATCTTTGGTAATCAGTAGAACTTCCATGCCACTGAAGTCTCTGTTTATAGGCTGCAAAAGTACTGGGAATATTCAAGAATTATCTAACATAATTGAAGATAAAGAATAATACAATAATATAATTTTTTATAATATTAAATGCTATCTTTGAATACCTATCCCGATTCCACCGATTGCCTAGTGAACCTCATTGGATAGTTATGGGGCACTTGGAGCTCATTGGGATTCTGAAACTACTACTGGCTATCTAGTACTCCTCCACCAATTGGTTAATGGAATCCTAAAGGACGAGGAAGCTTTTTCCTATACCACTGATTGGATTGTGGAACTCCACTGACTGACTGATGGCTGTTCTACAAAAATTGATCCACTTTCTACATGACACTTTCTAGATGGTACCTTGCACCAATGAACCAGCGCTACCTGCATGGATTTATCTTCAAGTGTAGTATCTCAAGATTACTTAAATGTCCATTGATGGATTTTCAAATTTCATTTCAATATATTAAATGAAGTATTAAGACTACTCAAATAATTTTATAGGATCAACATGTTTCCTTTTAATTGAATTTAGTAACTTTATTTGATCCATTAATGTCATTATTTAAAGTTTAAAAAATGAGACTGAAATTCACTCAAATGAAAATTTTAAATTAAAAAGAGAGTGTTTGTGATCATGAAAACACCATGATAGAGAGAGAGGTACAAAAATATTATCCTCTATTACAATCATAAACACTTAACATAAATATATATATCTAGTATAAATCAAGTGTTAAATAAATAAAAAAATATTTCAAGATATCAACTTAATATATTCAATATGATCATTGAGTAAATAAGTCAACCATGAAATTAACAAGAGAAATATATTTAACATAAATTTTAATAATTTTTTTTAAAAAAAAAATTAAACACTAACATAAATAAAGTAACCTTGAAAACCTTTCCCCTTTTAGAACACTAAAATTTTCATAATTTTCAATAAAATTATCCCACTTTTTTGATAAAATCACACATCTACCCATTTTTATTTATCCAAAATATAAACAAGGATGAGAACGAGAAACTCAAGAGATATTTGATGAAAAATTAAGATATATTTTAAAAATATCATGATAGATATTTTAAAATATTGTTCAATAGATAAAAAGTTTTTTGAATTAGAAAAAAAAAATATTTTTAAAAAACCTCTTAACATAAAAATTATTTAATAAAGGAATTATATAGAGAGATGCATAATTTAAAAGAAGAGAGTAAATAAAAGAGATTTATAAAATAAGAAGATGTAAAAGAAAAATAAAAAGAAAAACTATATTTAGTAAAGAAGAATAAGAAAGAAGGAAATAAAAAGAAGAATAATAAAAATAAGACAAGAAAATAAAATTGGTACATGACCTTTATAAGAAAATGATCCTTTAATTTAAAGAGTAGTTTTAACTAATTAATTGATTTATTCATTTTAATAAGATCTATTAATCTGAAACATAATTCATAAGTGTACTTAGTTATTATTTTAATGAAGATAAGTCAAAAATATTTTTAGACAGACAATTATATATATATATTTATATTTTACTCATAATTAATCTTTCTTTAAGATAGATAAAAACAATCATTAAAAAATAGTATATAAATGAAACCTTATATATGATTTGAAAAAAAAATTATTTCAAAAACTAATATTAATATTATAAAATGTAATTATTTTAGAGAATATAATATTGACATTTGGACAATAAGAGAAAGTATTTTTAAAATAAATTTGAGAACAAAAGATATATGTGGAGGAATTTTTTGGAATAAAATAGATAAGGCTACCCCTAAAATGATATAACATGTGAGAAAAAGGGATGATGTATAATAGAGAAAAGATAAAACAGAAATTTAAACATTTTAAAAAGATTTAAAATATGATCAATATTTAAGAAGACACCTCATAAAAGCCATAGGTTAAATGGAAAGTGTTATAAGTGAACAATTCACAATAAAAATTTAATGAAATATAAACAATATAGAGTTAGGTGTTTAGTGTATATATGAGTGGGTTAATATTCTGTTTTAATGAATTCTAATAAGTTATCAGCTTTTTGGAAGAAATATCTTAAGAAATGGTGCCTAAGGTCAATGTGTTTGGTACGAGAGTTCAAGGTCGTATTTTTGGAGATATTAATAACACTAGTATAATCACACTTAATAGGTATATGATCAAATTTATGTCCAAAGTCTAAGATATTTTGTTTCATATATATTATTTGGGAAAAACTTATCCTAGTGGTTATGTATTCCGCTTCGGCAATAAAATGAGAAACGTAGTTTAGATTCTTAGTACTTTATGAGATGTGGTATTTTCCATGTAGGTGGAAAGTATCACTTGTAAATTTCTTATATAGTAGTCAAAAATAACAATTAGCATCATAAAAACTAGTTAAGTTTAAAGTAGTTAATTTTGGATAAAATAAATTAATATTTTTTGTTCCTTTTAAATATTTAAAAATTGTTTTTATAGATTTAAGATGAGATTTATTTGGATATGATTGAAAATGATCCCAAATAAAAACACTGAACATGATTTATTGCTAGGTCACAGTAATGTATAATGGACTACCAATCATACTTCTATAAAGTTTTTTTGAACCAGATTACCGATTTTATCCAATGTAAGATTAGAAATTTTACTTATGGAAGTATTAATTTCCATAATGTGATATATGATAAATCAATTTAAGACTTCAATGGTTTATTTTCCTTGGTTTAGGAAAATACTATCATTCCATTGAGAAATTTGAAAATTGAGAAGGAATTTTAGTTCACCCATAAATATCATTTCAAATTCCTTTTTCCTTAAATCAAAAACTTCAAAACAAATAGATAAATTGTTTGATCCAATAATCACATTATTAATGTAAATTTGAAAAAGTAATAAATCATTTAAGATGCATTTCAGAAAAATAGTTGAATCATATTTTCACATTTTAAAAGAATTTTCTCAAATATATTTATATAAACATTTTTACCAAGCCCATGGGTATTTTTTTAAACCATCAATAGCTTTAGATAATTTTAAAACATGATTTTGAAATACAGTATTTTAAAAACCAAGTGGATGGTACACAAAACATTTCCATTAATAAAAACATTTTAAAATCCACTTTTTAAATCCATTTGAAATATTTTTAAATTAAGGTGAGAAGAAAATTCAAACCAGATTCAAATGGATTATAACTGAGTCATGGGTGCAATGGTTTCACAATTGTAAATTTCTTCTTCTTGGTTATAACCTTTAACTACTTTATGAGCTTTATTTCTAGAGATATTACCAAAAACATCTAACTTATTCTTAAAAATACATTTAGAACCTATGATAGGATGATCATTTGGTCTTTCCATGAGACTCCATACATTATTCAGAGTGAATTTATTTATTTCTATCATGGAAATAACCTAATTTTTATCATTAAGGTTTTGGGGTTCTAGATGAGAGATAAAGACATCATGTTCAGACTTACTTAGAATTTATCTCCTAGTATGAGTTCCCACTTGAAGATATCTAAGGAAACTTTCAAAGGGATGGTATTTAATTTTTTTTAAAATATTTTGGAAAAGAAATTGAAGAACATTTTGGTTTTTATTAAACTTATTTTGTTTGAAAAGATTCATTTAAAACATCATTTAAAACATTTTAAGATATATATTTTTTCAAATTATCATAAAATACAACCCTAATTGATTATTCCACCATTTTTGTCCTTTTATTGATGTATCAATATATATTTCATGAGTTTTAGTACCCAAAGAAAATACCTTCATCTAGTTTTTAATAAAATTTTCCAATATTATATTTGGTGTTGAGAATAAAATAATTTCATCAAAAAAATTTAAAAAATGGATTTAGGTTTTTCATTTTTCCAATGTTTATAAGGGGTATTTCTAAGAAAAGTTCTTATGGGAACATGATTAATGATAAAACATATAGTATTCATGACCTCAAACCAAAAATTTTGCGGTAAATTAAATTCATTAAAAAGAATTCAGTTAATTTATTAGATAGTTTTATTTTCCCTCTCTACTAATTTATTTTATTGAGGGTTTCAAGGAGTAGAAAAAGAAAGATTATTTCCCTGAGAAGAATATAAATCACAAAATTCCTTATTTTATAATTCACCACCCTGATCGCTTGAAATTGAAATAATTTTAAAACCTTTTTAATTATTAACCTTTTCAAAAATATTGATGAATTAATTTCAATATTCACTTTTATGTGATTAGAAGTGTGCCCAAGTGAATATTATAAAGTCATAAAAAATAAAAAAAGTGTATAATTTACCTCATAAAATATCAAAATGGAAAGGTCTGAATATATTGAGATGAATTAATTTAAGAGATTTATATGAAAAATTACGTTTTTATATTTAAAATAATATTTGTTTTCTTACCATACTAGAATGGTTCATAAACCAAGTTAAATATGAAATAAAGTATGGTTATATCTCATACTAGTTGATAATGATTGAGTTTGAAAAGTCAGTGTGTGATATAATGAACAAGGTATCTATTCTAAAACCATGACTCACAAAATTTTTTACTCAATAATTTGATATTTTGGATAGTGTGATATTTTAAAATTATTGTATAAAAATTTTTAAATTGAAAAGTGGTATGTTATTTTTTTTCTCTTGAGTCAAAAAATTTACAAAAAACGTTTTTGAATGAAGATTTATAACTATTTTCACACAATTTACTAATTATTAGTAAATTTTCTTTTAATAAATTAACAAATATTTTTTTTAAAAATAGTTGAGTTAGTGAAATAGATGGTACCTAAACCAATTATCTTACCCCTCGAGTTATCAAAAACATTTATGTGACCACATTTTTATTTTATCAATTTGATTAAATTCGGAGAGTCTGACACACAAGTGTATTAATAAAACACTATATAGGTACCATAATAATTCTAGGATATTTCTTAGAAGACACATTTATAAAAAAATAAAATTACGAAAGGTTTTGGTAACTAAACAAAATTGGGTCCGCTAATGTTATCTAATAATTATTTAGAATCCAATTTTTTAGCATTAAATTTACTTTTGAAAAAATTAGAATAAATATGATTTTTTTTGGTCTCCCATATCATGTATTTTTTAAATAAAATTTATAAATTAAATAACCAAATATTTTATAGTAATTTAAAAAAATATCTTATGATAATCCTTTAATAACAGTATTTCTTAAGGGTTTTCTTGAGGTTATAGCATGATTGGAGAAACCAAGACCAACCCATTATTTTCATTGTCTTTGAGATCCAAAAATATTATTTTGAGTATCTTCAGCTTGAGTGAATTTGGAAATATATCTTTCAAGGTATTTAATGTTAGATTAAAGTATATTAACATCCATTTTATTCTTAAATTTCATGGATAATTATTCCGTTTCCTTGAATATATTTTCCTTATGTTTCTGAGTTTCTTTTTCATTAAGTAGATCACTGTATTTCATATCAAGTTATTTATATAAAGATGAAAATTTATGAAACCATTTTCAAGTTTATCATAATAATATTTTAGGTATTCATAATTAAGGTTACTTGAGGATCAAGAAGAAAAATAATATGGGTAATAATTAGGAGAAGAAGAAGGAGAGGTGAAAATAGGAAGATGGTTACTAGCCTTGACTTCATTGTCAACATGTACCATAAGTCACTTAGGAATTAATTCACTCAAATAGGCTGAAAAAGTTGACCATATAGGGTCATTCCTTACACTCTTGGTAGTGAATTTGAGATCCTTATTACCTATTTTCGTTTCTTTTAGCTTCATTTTTAGTTGGGGCATTCTGGATCGATGTTAACTTTCTTCTTCTTTCTGTAGCATGTGAATTCCAATTCCACATTTTTATTTACTTTCTTGGATCAGTTGTTATATTTATTGTTCTTGTATTTTTTTACATATTCTTGGAAAGTTGAAAAAATTCATGAACCTCACCTTTGGAATAATCATCATTGGTAGCTTTGTAGGTGATTGTTTTCTTGAAATATTTGGTTTTTTTCTCCTAATTCTCAACTTTTAACTTCATAATCATTTCATTAATCATTAGGGATTTGATGAGTTCTTCAACTTCCATTTTCTTGACAACATCATTTTTCTTAAAATGGGTGTGACATTGGGTGACCAGTTTAATGGTATAACCAAAAGTATCTTTTTCACTAGGGTTTCTGTAGATAAATCCTCACTAAGGGACTTTAAACTATTTATCATGTTAGTAAATTGTGTAAAACATCTAGTATTGGATTCATTTGGATGCATATAAAAGCTTTCAGAATCTTACATATATATATAATCTAGTATTTTTAACTTTTTTGGTTCTTTAATGAGTAAATTCTAGAAATTTCCATATTTCATGAGTTTTTTCCATATATAAACACTATTAAATTTATTTCAATCAAGTCCTAAGTGAATATAATTCATAAATTTTCCATTAATTTAAAAGTTTTTAATATCATTGGGAGTACAAGTATATTCATCTTCTTTAGTGGGAGTATATTAATGCATAAATTTTTTCAAAATAGGGTAACTAATTTTACTAAGAAATGATATAATATTACTTTTACAATAAGAATAATAAATTCCATAAAAAATAGGATTATATGAATAAGAATTAAATTCCATCATAAAAATATACAACTTTAAAATTGATTTTTATTTGAAAAACTAATTTTTTTAAAACCAACAATATTTTGAATAAATAAAAAATAACCCATTTGATACCATTTTTTTGTTGGAGTAGAATGGAATGAGAGAGGGGGGGGGGGTGAATTTCCTTTTTAAAAATTAAACTGAATGAAAGCTAAGGAGAATTTAAAATTAAAATCTAAATGATATTGAAATGAAAAAGAATTTTCTTGATGAAATTGATCGAGTGATAAATGATAAATTAAATTTGTATTATGTAGTTAATGTCAAATTTAATTGAGTAAGAACAATGGAATATGGTTTAATTGAATTTATGCAATTGTGCGTATTGATTATGAATGATACAATGCCTAAAATAAAGGAGATAGGAAACATGGTTTGGTAATGGAGTTTGAAAATAGCATGGTGTGAGACCCTATATCTCTTACCTTAAGTTTGGGAGGTTTATATTGCTTTTCCCTTGATCTTAGTGGTGATAAAGAAACATGTCCCTCATAATTATGGTTTATGAGCACCCTATTGATGTTCATTGGTAGGTAAGGAACCAGTACCTCATTTTTGAGGTAGTGAGAGCCTGCTGATGAAGGTGATGAGAAGAGAGATATTTCCTTTGAAAAACCCATTATAATACCTCTCCTTAGTATCTAAAAATGATGAATACAATTTGACAATAGATATTGAGAGAATATTTTAGGGAATATCCTTTGATAAATAAATAGAAAATAGATTTGATCTTTGAGAGAGTCCAATGGAGATTTTATTTTGAATCAAGGATCAGAGAGATGTCATTGGTAAACAATAGAACTTATAGGCCATAAAGGTATATATTTATAGTCCATGTTGGTAAGATTATATAATTCACCAAGGGAGTTGAAGTTGAAGAAAACTTCAATAATATCATTTTGAACAACATTAAAAGATCTCTCAGATTAGTTATCCAGATGCCACCAGCTACTCGATGCACCTCACCAGATGGATGATGGGTCACCTAGAGCATATAGGGCTTCTGGAACAACTATTGGATGTCTAATGAACTTATAGAGGATAATTAATCTTTTTCCTACACCACTGGATGCTCACTGGAACTCCACTATCTCTCCAACAATCCTTATACAAAAATTAATCCACTATCCACTTAGCACGGTTTGACCAATTCCCTATACTAGAATGTCAGTGCTTCCTGCATGGATCTATCTTTAAGTGGAACCACTCAAGACTCCTTTTGTTATATTTTATTTATCTTCCAATTTTATTTAGGTTATTTAATGGAACATTAATACTAGTCTAGTCCTTTTATATTATTAATATTTTTCATTTGAATTGACTTTAATTACATCATTTGATATGTTAATGTCATCATTTGGGGTTTAAAATCTGATACTAAAATTCAATAAAATGAAAATTTTAGACACATAGAGAGTGTTTGTGATCATTAAAACATCATGAAAGAGAGAGGGAAACCAATTATCAGTGATAAAAAGGTAAACTTATATAAAAGTATTACAATAAAAATATGAAAAATTTATCCATAATTAAACCAAAATGAAAAGACCTAAAAGTGACTCTTGAATGATATGATCAATACATGATACCACTTAAAGTATACTATATGTCCCAAACATGAAATAAGACTATGATATGTGATCCTTGGTCACATCCATACTGTAATTTATATAATCTATTAGAATAACGGTGGATACCACCCAACATGGAAACCATATCTTGTAAATTAACAAGAATACATAAAGACTATATACAAATTGGGGTTTTTATATAAGGTGTGAACCAATGCAGAGTAGGATACCAATAATAATCCATACCATTCCATTAATAAGATAAACCTAAGCTAATATATTTTAGATAATAAATAGATTTTTTTTTCATTTACATGATTTAAAAATAAATTACACTTCAATGGTTCCTTTCTCAATGCGATTAAGATCAGTTTTGAATTTTCCCAAAACCGAGGGGGAGGGGGGTGGATTAGTGTTGGTGTATTTTATAAAATTAAAATTTTATCCCATTTTTTTTATATTTTCACTTATTTAGTGAATGGATCTCTCCCTATATTTCCTCACCTTAGGATTACATGCCTACACATCAATTGTGAAGTAAAATAACAAAGGAAACCATATTTTGTTAACATGGATTTACTTTAATGTGGATGACTACATCCCCGGTGTACAATTATTATTATCCCACATGCACCCACCACTCATTTTATTATTAAGAAAATATCGGAAAAAGTATACCCTTGTACCCATACTCTTCTCGCCAACTAGGTACAATTTCAACCACAAACTTTTAATTATAGGAAATATGATATCAACATGAGTATATTGAATAATGACCAGTTGTGATAACAAAATTTAATTTGGGACTTGAACAATAAATGATCTTATTCATCTATATTCAATAATCTAATGGGTTTCCTCTTCTTTCTACTTTTCGATATTGGTGTATCATATGCTAAACACTCAACTATCTTCGATGGTAATGATAATCAATAACAATAAAACTAATTTATAACTCTTCTTATGTTATTATTATTTAACACACTTCTATTTTTTTTCTAAAATATTCATCACTTTTATATTCTTTAATTCTTAGAATTAAAATCTCTAATATCTTTTGTAACATCACGCGAATCAAAAATATCTAATGTGGCCAAATCTGGTTGGTTACTAGACCTCAAGAATTCCTCCCTGTATGTCAGAGGTTATGAACTAACAGTGAGGGTGTAAAGAGCATAGTGGGAAGACCACAACTCTAGGTACAGAGTTACAGTACATCATAAATAAACAAAAATCAAAGTAATGAAAATAGTGGAAAAAATATTACATACAATTGGAAGGTAAAGGATAAGCCAAATAATAAAATTCAACTAAATAATCCAATAATAATAAAATTATAATGTAATGACATTATATTATGTATATAAATGTAAAAATTATAGTAATATAGATAAAATACCTTGCTGAAACAAATAAAATCAAAAGACCCTGGTCCTGAACCCCATGTTGGTCGTGTTTCCAAGCTCTAACCCAGTCATAAATCATTAATAAACAATAAGATCATTTTCCCTTATCTAAACATATAACTATGTAATATTCTCAGGTACCAAAAGGCTTCCTGAATAGGGTGTGAGTAAAACTTAGTAGTTTGAAACCACCATGTCTAAACAAAAATAGTCTCATAAATAAGTTTATGCAATAAAGCGATAAACTAGTGTATTGATTAATCAATTAATAAAATACCTCAATCAACGTTCTTCAGCACCATTCCAGAATATATTTGAGTATGTAGCTTAACCATGCTAATGGTAAACACATGTACATTTAATAATCTCATAACCCAGTTAATCCCTATACTATTTTTATCATAATCAAGACAAGTCTGATAATAATTATATCATAACTTAGAAAATCTCTATATATAAGTATTTTAGAATATGAGAAAATCCCTCAATATAATCATTTCAGTATCACAAGAAATATCCCTTTATATAAGAATTTTAGTATCACCGGGATAATCCCTTTACATAAAAATTTCAGTATGAATAAAAACATAATATATGAAAACCAAAATAATAGATATATAATAATAAGCCACAAGGGTCAATTCAGCCAATTACCCTTTATATTTCAATTAACCCTTTCATTTATCAAGTTAGTCTTAAACCATTATCATTCCAATGCACAGAACCATATCATATCAAACATCTCCAGTCATTTTAATAAACTAGTTATTCATTTTTCAAGGAGAATCCATCACAAGTAATCACATGAGGTATCATATCATGCTAAAACATACATTAAGCCATTAGTTAGTTCATTATTATTCAAGGTTAGGCTCACACTATAGTTAGTTATAGGCCATGACATAACACCATTGGATCCATAGGGATCTAATGAGTAATCAAATTCATGATTTGTCATCACTATTATTTTGTTAATTAATGTTCACATTATATTAGTGTAATCTCACAATATTTTACATACTTAGACAATTAGAATAATACCATAGTGTTTGGTTCTAGACTACTTACATCTATCTAGTGAGTAAGGAAATGTTTTCTATAGGTAAAGCTAACAAGAAAAAAGGTGATGGTGATTATAGGAAGAACAATGATTTCACAAGACCAGAACCCGATTCAATAGTGGTCAATTGATTACACTGTGATAATGGAGAACAAATAGATGAGAGGGGAAAGCCAAAGAAATGAAACTTATTGTATATAAAATGCTTGTTATAGACTTCCATAATGAAAGTAATCTCTCCAAAATGACTTTAAATCACCCTAGAATTCTAGGGAGTGATATTCACATGGATGAAGAAATTAAACATATGCATAACACGAATTATAACTGAAGATCACAAGATATTCATGACATGAAACCCTTTCAGGTTGTGAATTTTTTAATTCACAAGGTATACTAAAAAATAGGTCACCTCAAGTTAAAATAACCCCGATTGAGCATTACATGACATGAATGAGGTTCATGGCATGTAAAAATTTCATGCCCGGAACTAGTTCATGACATTTTTCTAGAAAAAAATTCACATCATAAAAAAAATTAATGACATGTAAATTTATAGTAGACATATCTTAGACCAGTTACTGAATGAAAGGCCAAACCACCTCTTAAGTCTCTCAAACCATAGATAATCCCTCATAATTCCTTTGAATCTTTTATACCTTAACTCCATTAATTATAGAAAACACACATCCTCAAAATTTAGGTTATTTCCCAAGAAAAATCTATCTATTCCCAAAAGAGACTCAACCACCAAGTTTTAAAGAAGAAGAAAAACCCAAAACAAAGTGGTTCAACAAAAAAAATCAAAGACTGATGTACTTGGATAAAATGGGATCATAATACCTCCACACTATAAAATATCTCATCCCTGAGTTTCTCAAAAACATCATTGTGCGGTCTCAGTGAATAAGTATTTCCACTGTACTGACATATCAGACTCCCAATACCAGGTATCCTCTTGAGCACACCCGTGCTTCCACTACACTCAAACTAGAGGTATAGTCTTTCCTTGGAGATACTTCTCAATATGGTGTACAATATTTATCAGATGATATTTAAAGGACTCATCTTCCCCAAACTTGATGTTATTAATATATACCACATGGGAAGGGTCAGGATGATGTCTCTGAAGCTATGACACATGAAACACATCATGCATGGACCTTTACCGCTATGGAAGGTCCAATCGGTACACCACTGGACCAATCCTTTACACTAGCTCAAAAGACTTGAAAAACATGGATGCTATCTTTACCTATTTTTTAATTTGACATTTCCCAAACCTAGTTGACCATTAAAAAAACACAATGACCCACCTCGAAATCTAGAAGTAATATCCACTAATCAGTGTAATATTTCTATCTTCTCTCCATGGTCACCAACCAATTCCTGATCAACTGAACCTACTCAGAAGTCTCTAGCATACGACTAGGTCTAAAAATTACTGATTCACCTACCTCCAACTAGAAAAGAGGTGAAATTAATTAAATTACATATCAAACCATGAAATGTTCCATTTAGATTTATTTCTATAAGTTCTTATAATAAAATAACTCTATGAGTACTAAATTATTCCCCTATGAACCATTAAAATCCAAAACACAAGTTCATAACATATCCTATAGAATATGAATATTCCTCATAGATTAACCATCAGTCTATGGATGATAGGTTTTGATTAGATGAAATTGCGATCCTAGAGCCTTATGAAGACCCTACCAGAACCGATATATTAAATTAGGATATCTATCAAAAATGATATTCTAAAAAACACTACGTAACTGTACTATATCTTGAACATAAATATTCAATAGATCATCAATAGTGAGGTATCTATGATAGGAAAGAAGTGGGATACTTTCATTAGTCAATACAATATCACCCACACTACATCATTCTTATGAGGTGTCATTGGTAATCCTTTCACAAAATCCATAGTGAAATCATCCTATTTCTATTTCTGAATGGATCAAGGCTAAAAAACATAGAAGGCATATGATGCTCAGATTTCACATGATAATAGGTGAAACATCTCAAAAAAATCCCACTACCACCTTATTCATTCCTAGAAACCATTACAATATATAGATATCATGATACAACTTTGTAAGACCTGGGTGTAACACCAATATAGAAGCATGAAACTCTCTCATCAGCTCCTTGTTCAAGACCGTAGGAATCCATACTCGACCATAGAAAATAATATAATTTCCAATTACAAGAGACCATCCCAATGGTATTACCTCACCATATAATATGTATCTCAAAGCTAAGCCCTCTGTATTAGATAAGTTCTCAGTCTCAATTTGGTCCAAAAGAATGGGTATAACAGATGTCCAAGTCATAGTTACTCACCAATGGGATTCTTAAACATCTAGATAAATGTATAAAAAGAGTTCCATCATACACCACTCATTGAAAGACTCCCCGTACTTCCTATGTCTATGTATTCCACCTCAAGGAATTATTAATGATGTTTCCATATCCCTTTGCATAAGACAACTCGAAGTTGAAAGACTGTAGATACTCAATGAACCTCCTCTAATTAAGGTTCAAGCGTCTTTATGAAAAGATGTACTTAAGGATCTTATGGTCTATGTATACCAAAAAACTCTCACTCAAAAGATAGTGTATCAAGAATCTCAGGACATGTTCCATGAAAACTAACTGTAGATATTTAGAAAGATAATTCTTCTCATGTGGTCTTAGCTTTATAAAGCCATATACAACCACTCGATCCTCCTACATCATAACTAATCAGAGTCCAACCCTAGATGCATCACAATACATAGTATATACCTTACCTGATATAGGTATGGTGAGTATTAGTGTTGAGGTTATCCTATCCTTCATCTCTTAAAAATTGATCTTACAAGTATCTGACTAAAAAA
This sequence comes from Viscum album, assembly GCA_963277665.1. Classification (NCBI taxonomy): domain Eukaryota; kingdom Viridiplantae; phylum Streptophyta; class Magnoliopsida; order Santalales; family Viscaceae; genus Viscum; species Viscum album. Next base: position 229,000,777 of record OY728157.1, on the reverse strand, counting down.
ACTTTACCCCTTTCTTTTTCAGCCTGGACATCGGTGCTGCCAGACGGGATAAGTTCTGGATAAAACAATGATAATATCTTGATAAACCTAGAAATTCTATATGTCAAAGAAATTCTTGGGCTGATCCCAAGATACCATGGATGAAACCTTCTCTAGGTCCACTTATACTATATTCTTTGAGATTCCATGACCTAAGAAGTGCACTTTATAAATCTAGAAACAACATTTGGTTACCTTGGCATAAAGTTAGTGATCATTTAATTTAATCAAGACAATGTCAAGATTTTGGGCACGATCATCTTCTGATTGGGAGTACACTAAGATTACATCAAATAAAACTACCACAAACTGATCCAAAAAATGATGAAATATACGATTCATCAAGTCCATGATTACTGCTGGTGCATTCATCAGACCAAACGACATCACCATGAAGTCACACAATCCATACCTACTCCAAAAAGTAGTATGAGGTATGTCTGACGATCTCACCCACAAGTGGTGGTATCCTAATCTAAAATTGATCTTATAGAATATCTTAGTACCTCTTAACTGATCAAAGATATCATCAAATCATTAAAGGGGATACCATTTCTTGTCCATCATCTGGTTAAATCTTTTATAGTCTACACATAAGCACAAAGTCCCATCATCTTTATTAGAGAAAAGAACTTGGGAACCCCTGGTGATGTACTAGGAATTATGAAACCCTTTTCTTCTGGATCATACAACTGAAATTTATAATCATGAAGATATTCTAGTTCCATACTATAAGGTTGTATAGAAACCGTATCTTTTCCTAGCACTAAATTGATCGTGAAATCCATCTCCCACTCAGGTGGAAAGATATAGAACTCATCGGGAAATGCATCCTGAAAGCAGTCTACCACTAGTGGAAAATTATCCTACTACATTACACCATTATCTAGAGCAAGAACTACTATAAGAGTCATGATATAATTCAATTCAAAATGGATTCTTCTTCCATGATCAACCTGAATATCCCAATCACCCAAGTGAAAGTAGCTTTTTTCCTTCTGTAGATAGAATGGTAACTGTCCTTCGATAATAATCGATATGATCCTGGTATAGTTTTATTCAATACATACCATGAATCAAATTAAAATCTATCATTTTAAGCACAAATGATTCCCAAAATAAATGGTAACCACCAATTTCTATAGAACATGCCTTACAACATTTGATATTCTATGACCACAATCTTAATAATGTATCAGTGGTCAAGAAACCATCCAAAATTTACACAACCAAGCCCAAACTATTTACTCAAAATAGTTGATAAAAACTAATGTGATGATACTATATGAAACAAAACATAAGTAACGATGGATGATATAAGAATCGTACCTCTAACAGTAAAAAGTCCTACATCAAAACTTCCCAAAATATACTGCATATCGTGCAGCTAACTATACCCCTACCCTAGGATCCAGTCTAACTCCCCTACACTATTCCGTCTTCCTAGCACTACCACTCATACACTTGGGTACCATGCCCCCTACCTTGACCTGAATGACTAGTGAAACTCTAGCTACCAGTCTACTGAGGGGTAGATGGGTCCTTCCCAGACTCTGGTACTGGTCCTGATCCCGTACCACTACTCTACTACTATATTCCCCTATAAAACCTATATAGGTGGCTCAACCAATTACAATAACAACAATCCAAATAAAGGTATAGACGCCGGGGGCACTTATGGACAAACATTCTACACTTATATAACTATAAAGAAACACAATCCTGAGATGGCTTCCCACTACCCTAGACGCTCTACCCACTATTTCCTTGAAGAAAAATATCATGTCAGTGCTTCTTACCTACAGAAGAAGTGATGCTAGTTTTCCCTACTAAAAGAATCCTAGCCACTTCTCGAGGCCTCTCTCAGATTCCCTTCCATGATGAGAGCCTGATTCATCATATACAAAAATATAATTAAGTTAAAACATTCACTAGTGACCTAATATTGTAGTGAATCCCATCCTAAAAACATCTTTCCCTATAGATCTAATTAGTAGATAAAGATAGAGCACACCACATCGGTGAAGCATCCAACATCGTCCATCAATAACATTCCATCCCACATTAGGTGAATTAACTATTAATACATATCATCCCTCAACGTCTCTAGATAAAAGTGGCTCAGAAACTTATAATTGAATTCCTTCCAGGATAACTCCTCTTTATTTCCAAATTTCTATAGAATGTCCCACCAATTCTTAGAAATTCCATGAAGAATGTATGAATCAAGATTCACCCTTCTATCTGTAGATGTCTTTACGTTCTTAAAGATCATTTCGATTAACTCAATCTAGAACTTAGCTGCCTAGGGGACTCCCTCACAGATGAACATAGGTGGGTGATGTAGTTGGAACTCCATTTTTAGCTCATACATTGAAGGAATGGTGTGAAATTTTTTCATTTCCATGGATCTAATAACCCCCAGGAATCTATCATAAATATAAACACCTATCCGATCCTCAAGAGATACAAGAAGTTCCAATTCATCTATGTTAGGATTATGTTAATTTCTACTTTCCTGATGCTAAATTTGATGACGATGAGAAAGAATTTTCTCTAGAAGATGAATGCACTTCTTAGAACACTAGATAACATAAAATTTAACCTCAACACGTGAAAAAATAATGAACCACTAAATAATAGTCTTTATAAACTTGTATTAAAAGTGATTTATCATCAAATAACAGTTCTTTAATTTTTCATTTATTAGATATAACATGTATCTCCTTTCATAGTTCATACTGGAAAATATATAACATTAAATAAATATGTCCCTATCATTAACAATGAATGTCAATATATATTCCTAGGTGCCTATCATGTTGCATACATACTCATCTTGCACTGTACCAGGCCATGAGGATAATCTAAAGAAATAATAACATCACACAACATGTGAATCACCCAAGGTAAAATAATATCAACCATAATAAATGAATATCCTGAACAAAAATCCCATCCCTGGGCACTCAAATTTCCCCTATACATGGGTTAGATACTCCCATGAACAAGATCATCACCAAGTCTTGACACATCCTAGTCTCCTTACTACCTTTCCCAAAGATTAAAGAAACATAAAAGAACAAACATCTCCTACGATGCAATTTTGTAACATCCCCAGATCCAACACTCTCTCACGCAGCCAAATCAAGTTAGTTACTCAACCTCAAGTGCACCTCCTAGTATACTAGAGGTTGTCGACTAGTAGAAGGAGTGTAAAGATCATAGTGGGGAGACCATATTCCTTGGTACAGAGTTACAATATAGTGGAAATAAACAAATATCACTGTATTGGAAACAATGAAAATAGTAAAAAGTACAACTAGATGGTAAAGTATAAAGAAAATAGTAAAAGTCAACTAAATAATACAATGATAATAAAATGACATTGTAATGATAGGTTGGAATTTATCTAAATGTAAAAATGAAAGTAATGTAGATAAAATACCGTGATGAAATAAATAAACTCAAAATACCCTGGTCTTAAACCCCATGTTGGTCCTATCTCTAAGATCCAACCCATCCAACAATCATCAATCAACAAAAGGGTACCATTTGTTTATGCAAACATGTATCCATGAAATCTAATCTGGTACCAAATGGATGCCTAAATTGGGTGTAAGTAAAACTCAGTAGGTTAAACCTTTGTGTCTAAAAAACCATTTTGATAAATAAGTGCTTGAAATAAAGTGATAGACATGTGTATTAATTAATCCATTTATACAATACATCAAACAACCTACCCAGACACCTTTCTAAAATATCTCTATGAATATATCACAACCATGCCAACTGTAACCACAAGTCCATGGAATTATCACATAATTGGGTCTAGTCCTATAATAATTTCAGAATAACTAGTCCAATCCCTATAAGAATTAAAATATAACTATTAAAATTACTTTATATAATCATTTTCACATCCATAAAAAACCCTTTATATAATCATTTCAGTATCCGAGCACAACCTATTATATAAACATTTTATCATCACTGGGAATAACCCTTTATATAATCCTTTTAGTATCACTAGTCATTTCCCTTTATATTATAATTTAATCATCACCAATTCTAACCCTTTATATAAGCATTTATACATCAATCACAATAGAAGATATAATAAAAAGAATAAAACATATAACATTATAAGAAACAAGGATCAGTTCAGAAAATTTCAATTTATCTTTCCATTTTAGTTTTCATTTATCAATTTGTTCTTAAACCATTATCATTCTAGTGAACCCAATTATATCATATCAAACATAGTCTATCATTTAAATAAATAAGTAATCCATTTTCCAAGGTGAATCTATCACAAAAAATCACCTGAGGCATCATGTCATGCTAAAACATACGTTAGGAAATTATTTTGTACATTATTGTTCACGGGTAGGCTCATCCTACAGGTATCCACAAGCCAGGTCACAAAACTATTATATTCAAAGGGATCTAAGGATTAATCCAATCCCTGATTTATCATCACCATTATTTTTTTAATTAATGCGCACTTTATATTGGAGTAATCATGAAATATTTCACATACTTAAATAATTATAAAAAGACCATAGGGTTTGCTTCTATACCACATACCTTTATCTGGAGATTAAGGTAAGGATTTCTATAGGTAATTCCAATAAGAGTGAAGGTGATGGTGATCATAGGAAGAACTTAGATCGCACAAAATCAGAACCCGATTGAACAACAGTCAAGATATTGCAACACAATAATAGAGAGAAAATTGAAGATAGGGGAAAACAAATAAAAGAATCACAATGAAGATTAAATTATTTATCGAGATATTTGAAATGAAAGGAATCAATCCAAAATTTCCAAGAATCAGCTTAGGGTCCAAGGGAGAAATAAACATGTAGATGAAGAATTAAAACATAAGCATGACATGACTTATAATTGTAGATCGTGAGATATTCATAATGTGAAAACATTACACATATTGAATTTCATGATTCACATGGTATGGTGAAAAATTGGTCACCTTATGTTAAAATAACCCTAATAAAGCATTACACAATGTTAAATAGTTTCACAGTGTGTAAACATTTCATTCCATGAACCAGTTCACGATGCTTTCTTAACAATAGTTTTACGTTGTATAAAATATTCATGGTGTGTAAATGTCTAGGAGAGAGCTCTCAGACTAGTTTATACAGAAAAATTCTAAACCACTTTTGAAGCCTTCCAAACCATGGATAATTTCTTTTGATCCCTTCAGCATTTTTATACTCGGACTTTGTTAATTAAAACAAATATACATCCTCAAAATTTAGCTAATTTTCCCAGAAAAATATATCCATCCCCAAAAGTGACTTGACGATCAAGGTTTGATGAAGATGGAAAACCCAAAAGAAAGAAGTTCAATTGAAAACTCAAAGTGGGACATACCTGAAAAAATATGGTAACTTATATCTTTAGTATTTAAGACTCATTTAATTTTTCAAGGATTATATATTTTTAATTCTCCAAAAGACTCGAATATCTATCATTCACATGGTATTAATAAATTATCACAACACCCATTCATTAATTTTTAATTAATTCCCCAAAATTCAATTATTTATAATCTACATGTGCATGAGATCTCCACCATTACATGGCATCGAAATAATCTCCATTCCAAAATCACTATGACTTTTGAAAAACACATCACCACAAATTTACAAACGTATCTATTTTTTTTATTTTAATTCATTCAATCATCTTCTATGACATGATATTACTATACTTGGAATATAGATTTTATTCTAAACCCTTGATCTTTTACAAATCTATATAAACCAATTCAACTTAATCTTCTACATTTTGATGGTCTCTTCTTGAAATATAATGAAAATTTCAACACTATGATGCTTGTTGCATGAAAGAAATGCCAAAGAATAATAATATTTAACTATACATACCATCACCTAGTTATTTACTAATTATCTTCCCATGAATCACTATTATTATCTGATTGAAGCATTAAAAATTATGTTGTGTTTGATATGTTATCGTATGGATTTTATATCTCTATGATAACACATATCAGTTGTGGAACAAGATTCACATGATCTTGCATGGTGGATCACTAATGTAGTGTGATTATAGTGAGTGAAGAAAGGTAGGTTATGGATTTGATGTTTTAGTTTTAATTTAAATAATTCATTTATAAAATGTTAATAGTCGCCAACAAAGAATAGAACCCACTCATATGCATTATGTTTCATTACTCAACCCACCTAGTAGCTAAGAATTAAACTCCCATGGTACCACCCAAAACCATGTCCATTAGATATTTCATTGATTATCTCCACCAAACACCAGATCTATGATCCCTCATTCTACCTCTGATGTACCCTATCTCTTTTATCCTCTTTCACTACATATGTTGGCTATAGTTGATCCTGAATACTACCTCAAGGCAATATAACCTAGCTTTTGAGGCTAACTTAAGCCTTTCACCTTTTTGTTCTTTTGTAAAAATTATATATAGAATTAATTTTTTAAGGTTTAACACACCTTATAGTAATTAAGTTGAATATTTTAATTCCCCATATATTTTCTCATTTGAGACAACTATACAAAGTTTCAATGTGGTGTACTAGCCTTTTCCAATTCTTAATAGAACCAACTATATAAAGTGAGGGTCACATTACATTCCTACAGGGTTAACATTACAATTTTTAAGGTATCACATGAAAAACTCTATTGTTCAATTTTGTAACCTGATTGATCACCTTATATTCTTCAAGAATCACCTTACAAACTCAGTCCTTAGTTATTTTCTGATTTCAACATCAAATTTATAGAACACTTCAAATAATCAAATACTTTATGAAATTCACCCATATTTCTTCAAAATCAATTCAAATAAACTCAAGACATCATCCAAATGTTATACTACACCTGATACACAAGTTTATATACATGATGATTCATGGATAGTTTCTTTATATTTCAAACCAGATTTATACTCTAAGAGATTCTCTTTAAGCCATTTACCTCATCCTGTTCCCTCCATCTTTAAAAAATATAGTAGATAGAAAATCTAATAGAATTAAAACTCAAAAAAAACTTTTCTTGGGATCTTGAAATTATTTCTATGATATTCACCTTCATTATATATTAAAATCATGCATATTTCTTCCACCATTGGAAAAAAATAGAACACAGACACAAAGTGGGTTCAATAATTTCTCCTTTTTTATTTTTTTCATTAAAAATTCTAGAAAAAGAATGTGAATATGTTCTTTCATTTCAATAATTTTTTCACATATCATTTTTATTCTCCCCCTTACTCGTTGACATCATTTATTTTATTCTCTTCCCCTTATTGATGATAAATACAAAGAGTTTATGATATGATGATCTCTATTCACTCTTAAAGTAACATTCCATAAATTATTTCACTATAAATCTTCATGATACATTATTGTGGTAGAAAATAATAGGGTTTAACCTCAATAATAAAGTTTTTATTTTATCAACAGAATTATAATATTAGCTATAAATACTTCTTATTCAAAATTTTTAGTGGCTATTCAAATGTCTTCAGGTGAAAACAATTGATACCAATTGATAAATTTATTATTATTAATACTATAACCTGAATTCCATCACTCATATTAATACATAGATAAAAAATATTTAATTAAAAACAACAAGCTTAAAATTTAATAAATCTGCACTGAATCTTCACTAAATTTATCATTTTTCTTTCCATTTATTAAATAAATTTATCCCTTCTAATATCAAAATTTATTCTTTCTAACCAAGGATGAAAGAATAGAAATATTTTTTTAAATATTATTTCCAAGAACCTTTCAAAATTTCTAGGTTTTCATTAAATATAATCCTAATAGCTTCTTATATTTATCCTTTTATCTCCTCCTTAAGGAGACACTCTATCTTTATTCATTAAGGATAATCCACTTCTTAAAATATTTTTTGGAAATAAAATATTGGAAAACTACCACAATGGGTACTTATATCCTACGATCAAGTTTTGACAGCTTGATTATCTCTATTAAGGTTGATCTTTTATAACAAATTGATTTCACTACACCAACTATAGTATCATTCAAAAATGGTGACTTTTCTATTTTTCTATCTATTTTTAAAAACATACTTTTTTTATTAGTTCTCCCCCACATAAATTGAACCACCTTCAATTATATGAATATAAATTAATCAAATACAACACAAAGGATGATGGAATAATGTGGAAATACTTTACTCATCAATGAGACTATAAGTTTTAGGAAATTTTCTTAACCAAGATACTCTTCTACTTTCTAATCCATATTTTATTTTTTCCATGCATGATTTTTTTAAAATAAACATTCAATTTAGGTAGTATGAACTATTTATTTCTTTCAACAATTTATTTATATTTTTTTTCTTGTTTAATTATACAATCAAGGAACATGTATTTTCTAGTGATTAATGAATCTTCTTTAGAATTTATTTTAGGGTTAGAAGTGTGGTTAAAATTACTTTAAAATATGTATAAAAATATTTTACCTTCCACACAACACCTCAGAACTTATTTGGTCATCATTTTATGACTAATTCTTAAGAAAATTTTCTTCTTTATGTATAATTACTTCTTTTCCATTAGCATCATCAATTACAAGGGCCACTTTTTTTCTTACCTTTTCCAAATTATCTAGGAAAATAATAATAATTTTTTGACTATTCTCAGATTTTTGGTTCTTCTATATTGATTATATTTATAATTTATGTGACCAAATTTGGGAAACCTTTTATGAGAATTAAATTCTTTATTATAAATTCCTTCCATAAAAAATCATCTTATTTATTTCATGTATTTATTCTTAATTTTGTTAATTTATCTTTCTCCCATCAACATTGATTTCTATGTCCTATTTATAGTGATATAGGGTGTTTCCTCTTCTACTAAAAAACAAGAAAAAATTACTTCTTAGTGTATATCTATTTTTTTATTTCTTGGTCTTGTCTTGAATTTCAAATTTCTACCACTTATTTCCAAGAACAACTCACTAGATTTATTTACCAACTTCTTTGGAATATTATTTTTCATATATTTCTCTTTAAACTATCCTAAGGAAGGATTAAATATATTATTAAAAAGTTTCTATGGTTTTATTTCATTAGTTTTATTTGGAACATGTTTACTTGTTTTGGATTAATAGGAAGTACAATAATTATTTTTTAGGCTTCCAAATATATTTGTAAGAGATAAAATATTCCCTCTAATTTATTTATTTTTCATCATATCATACCTGACCCTCTTGATGTAGTATTTATTTTTTTTCCATAGTTTGAAATATTATAACAATAATATATTTACTTATTTCCAAACCTTCTACAACACATAGAAAATCCAAGAAAACCTATTCTATTTCATGAAGAAAATAGTTTATCCAGATTTATATGGTTGTTATTTTTTATATTTTTTATTCGTTAGATCGAATTAATTAGGTGAAAATATTTTCTTAAAACTGATTTCATCCATTATAAAAGAAGTGGTGGGTTTTCACTATATTTATTCATATAATTTTATATAAATTTTGACTTAAAACCTAAATTATGCAAAAAAATAGAATTAGAATAATTAATATTTTCTTATGTGGATGGTAAAGTTTCTTTTAATTACTATAGATATATAACATTGAATGATCTATATATTTAGTTTTCACTACATATAGGTATTTTAGAATAATAATATTCCTTATAACTGTGTGTGGTAACAGATCTTCCTTCAATATCTTGAAAATACTCATCATGAATAATTTCCAGATTTTCAAGTTGACCTCAAGCTGAAGAAATTTTATATTAAGGATATTTTTTTCATCCTACATTGACTTTATTTTTTCTTCATAATCCATTATCATCACTTAAACATGCTTCTAAAAAACTTCATGCACATTGGATTTCTCTTTTAATTATTTTTTAATACCTTTATCTTATTTAATTTTATATCATGTTGGTTATTTTTCACATCAATGATATATTTTTTGATTTGTTTTCAATTTATAAAAAATTTCATTAAGACTTCTAAAAGATTTATATTTCTTAAATATTCCTTCAATCCAATCCTTTCCAACTTGAGAGAATATTTATTTAACATCCATAATTTTTTGACTCTTAACATTACATTCCTTAGTGATATCTCCACTCATCGTCATTGTTTGTACCAATTATTTATCTATTTTTCTATATGATTATTCAAGGTGGGTGATATCCTTATACATTATTTTAAAATAAAAACAAAAATAACTAACTATATATTTTAAAAAAATATATAGGATATATTTTAAAGTATAGATTGATTCATCTTGTGAATTATTAGAAATGGGACATTTCCCACTTATTCCTAGTTCTTATAAAGGAAAATTCTAGAAAGAAATATTAGTTTGATCATTTTTATGGGAGAAATTATTTAAACCTTCTATGATGAAAATAATTTATGTATCCTTGACATTTTATGTTACTACTAGTTCCTATTTTATTCTTATGTTATATCCATCAAGGTTATAATATGGTGAATCTAATTTATTCTTCACTTTTCATAAAAGGGATGTTTTATTCCTCGTTTTCATATATTTCTTTATTATATTACTAAGAGTCTTGGTAGAGGTAGAATTATAATTATCAAAAAATTAATATTCTACAAATATCCACTTAATTTTGAATATAGAAAGAGAAACTCAAAAAAATAAAAAATCTTTAGATTTTGAGACTCTTGTGATTTGAATGAGAGGTTTGATCTAGTTCTTTGATACTAATTGGTAGGATCACTTTGAGATATCACCAAAACTAAGGGTGGTATTGGGGTTGAATGATTATTTCTATCTTTTATAAAACTAACATTTTATTCCTTTATTTTACTTCTATACTTATTTATTATGTGGATTACCTCTTCTATTTCCTAACATTAGTGTTTCATGAATGCACATCAGATGTAAAGTGAAATGAAAAAGGATAGCTGAGTTTTTTTTAACAAAGTTCACCTTTTTTGTGGATGACTATGTCTCCAGTGTATATTGGATATTATCCCACATACACACAACTCTCCATTTATTATCAATAAAATCTTAGGTAAGGGTATATCCTTGGATCTACACTCCAGGAACTTTCCAAGCATAATTTTTAGTACCAAATTTTAATTATATAAAATAAGATATCAAACTATTCATATTTAATAATGTTCAGTAGTGATTAAACAAGTTAATGTAGGACTTTAACAAGGGTTTATGTTATTCCTCTATATGTAGAAATCTTTTGGAATGCCTCTTCTTTTTTAGACCTTATTATATAGGTGTATCATAGGTTGGAAACATATATATCTTTCATGGGAAGGATAATAAATAAAAAACAAACCTCTCACTTCTCTTATATTCATATTCTTAAACTCAATTGAATGATATTTTCAACATAGTAAGAAGTCTCCTTGGATTTTAAACATCGATTTCATAGGATTGATATAGTGTTAAGTCCCACCCTTATTTCTTTAACTTCACAAGATAATCAAAACAATGACAATGTCATATTTTCATCTTTATTATTATTCATATTCTTCTTAGAATATATATTCACAAAATTTATGAATATTTCTTCCATAATATTTAGAAATTTCACATTCTAGAAATTTTATCCTTTAAATCTCTAATATCATTAGTATTCAAGTCCTATTTAATATTCTATAGATAATATGTTTTTAATTCTTTAGAATACTTTGGATTCATTATTTTACATGATATTCCAGAATATCACAAAATTCTTTAATTTATTATTAATTCCTTAAAAAAATCCATTTCCCTATAGAATATGTGTGCATGGAACCTTATCCATGATGTGGAACCAAAATACTCCCCATTTCAAAGTCACCACAACTTTTAAAAAACACGTCTCCAAAAATTTTCATACGTATCTACTTTTTTCTTTTGGATTTTTTACATATCTTATGTGGAATTATATTACTCTACATAGTGTAGATATTATCTTATAAACATCTAATCTTGAACACATCTATATGAAAATATTCAAACTAATATTATGCCTTTTGATAGACTTTGTGTGAATCATATTGAATATTCTATCACTATCATATTTTTGTATATATTTTGGTTATAAATTCCTTATCATCACATGAAATACTATTATTATCATCAAATATAATGATAAATAATTCATGTGCTTTCTTTTATTTAGCACTCCCGGTTTTAGGAACACCTTTGTTTTTGGATTTTTGTCTGGTCTTTGGAGTCATTGGGTTATAGTTCATAAGTGTTTGGAGATGTAAAAGGAAATAACATGGAGTTAGATGTTGAAAAAATCTACTGGAACTTTTCATGCTCTAAATTTTGGTTTTACGATGTAAGTAATTTGGGCCAGATATTTGGGGAATAAAAAACATTTACACTATAAAATGGATTTACACCATAAAATGGTGTTTCCTTTTAAAATGACCAAAGTAATGATTTTTTTGGCATACGTGACCCTCGATGAATTTAAGATGTAAATTCTCAATTTATGTGGTAAATATGTAGGGACTAGAATTTTTTGTTACCTCTAATGGTTGTAAATCCTCAAACACAACCTTCTTATTTCTATCGACTTCTTGGGTTAACCTAGGAAATTTTCAATAATATTCAATGTTCAGACTCCTTGAGCAATGAATATTTGAGTGTTTATATGTGGAATAAACGGTTATGATCTCCTCCTTATTTCTCATCTTGGAACTCCTTGAGTTGTCTCACCTGAAACCATAGATCGGTATATAGGAGCAGATATATGGGTTTGGAATTATATTGATGAGATCTTTGCATTTTGTAAGGGGAACAATAAGAATATATTTATCCAAAAAATCTTCTTGGACCCTTTATAGTATTCATAATTTAGGTAGGTGGATAGTATCCCACTCTACTATTCTTAAACTTTTTGGCTTGAATGTTGATATACTGTTCTTTTAATTTTATTGGAAATATCATGAATAGTTATTTTGAAAAAAACTTTTTTTTGATGTGATTTAAAAATAATATTTTTGAAATATGATTATTATTTGTTTTAATTAAATGTTTTGAAATTATTTTTTTTGAAAAGAAATGTTTTTTATAGAAAAATATTTTATAGAGATGATGGTGTTGGCATACACGATGGCGTGTGTTTATATTGCATTGTATGAGGCCTTTTTGAAATTGACTTGGTGATCAATGCCAACTGAAAAACACATGAGGTTATTACCTAGTGATGAATTTTTGAAAGATGAATTTACACTAATGAGTGTTGGGATTTTGATTAGCATGCATGTGTGTGTTACTATGGAACATTGAAAGGATATTCCCAATGAAAAGTGAAAGAGAAAGCGGAAGGTTTGATTTGGTTAAATTGATTGATTTAACTATTTTCTTTTAAAAAACTATTTTCATATTCTCACACTTTGTTTTATATAAAATGTTCTAACTTAATATTGTTCTAGTTGAATTTGTAGGAAGTGTTTGGGGAGATCATATGGAGTAATATACTCACCCCCAACTTAGGCACTTTTGTGCATTTATAGATATCATCTACTGAGATACACGGAAGGTTATGTTTTTCACTTCACTAGTTATGATCCTTGAAATCATGGTTTGGTTGCTAAAGCTGGAGTTGGGGAGTGTCTGTATCTTGGTCTGGGATGGTTACACATTGGGGACAATGTATTTATATTTGGAGTCTTATCCTTTCACCTTTATTTTTTTTAGTTGTTACTCTCCTATTATTATATATTGGTATTTCATCAAGTTTGGTGGTTTATTGTTATTCATAAGTTTAGTTTTTATTTATTATCATATATTTTATTGATATGTTTTATGAGTTCTTAGGGAAAATCATATCCCAATGTTATCTTAATCTCTTTGAATTTATTTCCAGAATTTTCTACCTCCTATAAAGCTAATGAGGAGGGGAAGGGTGTTGGAAATGGTATCAGTTTTGTTCAGTCCTTGAGTTGGGTTAGTAGCAAGGAGATAATACTATCAGATTTTAAAATTTATAGCATTAAAAGACATAAATAACCTTTTTATACTGAACTTAATGTTACCAGGGTGTTAGGGTATAAAACAATTGTATGAAACTTATAGAGATGTCTTCATCTCATCATCATGGGTTTATCTAATTATTATTTCATATCATGAATTAGTACATAGAATTCCTAATTGGTTAGTATTGTTCATATATTGTTTGATTGTGTTTTTAAAATGATTAATTTTTAAAATTATGGTTTCACTGGTTGTTACTTATAGTGATTATAATTGTTTATAATTATTTGTAATTTATTCAAGACTTCAAGTCTTAGAGATAAATCGCCTAAATGGTGTGTTATTCTTCTTATAGAAAATGGAACTGAGAAGATGGAATAGAAACCAGTCAAAAGTAGCTGAAAAAAATATATTTTCACCTGATCCATAAGTAAGAAAACAACCGGTACAAAGTATTGTGTAATAATTTCAAGACCTCAATAAAGGAAATAAAAACAACAAACCAAATAATGTGGATCATTCAGTGTTGTTTTAGAAGCATAATCCACTAGTGTTTTGAGGGGATTATGAACCAAAAAAAGCAAAAGTGATGATAAAGAAAATGAATAGAATCTTAAATTTTCTTAGTACACCAAAAGAGTTGAATATTTTTTTGGAAAATTATATATTAGAATATATTTTATTCCAATGGTTAGATTTAGTTACCCAATGTAATTTCGACCAAGGAATTATGTGGGAGTATTTTGAGAAAATTTTCCATAAACAATTCTACTAGAACACATTCAAAATAGCAAGAATAACAGATTTTTTTAGCTTTAAGAAGGAAAACCTCTATATGATAGAGTATGAAACTATGTTTTTGAACTCAGTACACCCCCCGAATTAGTTTCTAGTACATACTTGATGGAACATATCTTTGAGTTGGGATTGAAGCCAGATATTTGATCCAAGATAGTTGTTCTCAATATTATAGACTATATGGAGAAGGAAAATAAGAAAACAATGGAAGAAGAGTATCTTATTGGGAATCTTACCATAGGTAGTCTATTTTTTCCCATGGGAACAATTTTTAACTATAATACTAGAAATAAGAGAAAGACAGATATCTACTCACATGGGAGTAGTGCACCTCATAATTAAGCTACAGAATTAGTTTATTTTCCTATAAGATCTGATACCAAACTAGGTTGTTTTTGGGGTAGTTCATTAAAACATAAGAAGATATGATACATTTAACCACAAATTAATTTCCACCACTATGCAAAGAGAGGTTATTTCAATAAGTTTTGTCTTAAACTTCAGATATTAGCAATACGAATAGGCTCAACTAAGCCTCAATATTCCTATGATCAGATAGAACAGTCCCATCAAACTAGTTCATGTCCACAGTCATAGGTGAACTAGTAAGTCTCCAAGAACACTTTGATTGTTTAATCAATACCTCATTATGAAATCAAGAGATATACTATGGAATATGATTGATATTTATATAGAGTAAAACATGCTATTGTGAGTGAGAAATAGGGTACCTCTACGATGAGAGGTACCATTCTTCTAAACTTCACTCTTATGAATGTCTTTTTTAATGATGGCATATCAAATTTTTTCTTTATTTTTATATGGTTAAACAATTGGTATTACATATGGAAATTATGCCTTATTTCATGAGTATCAAGACACCCCTTGGACAAAAGGAGTGCATAGGTTTAAAATTCCTAGGTTCTTCCATTGCCATTGAGGCAGTACAGTTTCTCTAGGAGTTTATAGTTCTAGATATGGATGTTTTTGATTTAATATTTTTATGGAATGGTTGGTGTAATTTAAGACAAATATCTACCACTACACATGGAAGGTGATGTTTACATCCTAGGATGGAGTCCTTCACCTTTTCATGGGGGATTGGGATATAAATTTAGGAAGATAATGACCTTTAGTTATAGTTTATGGAATCATATATAACTAGTTAGTAACAATGACTTTGAGAAAAACTATTGAAATATGGACTGATAGTCTTCATGATACAACAAATTAATACCCAGATGACTTTCTAAATGATTTTTATGGGTTACAACCATAATGGGAAATAACATTTACTATCAAAATACTCATAGGAATGAGACCTATTTCTTTACCATTTTATGGAATGAATATGACTGACTTTCATGAATTTAAGGTACAACTTCAAGTGTTGGAAAGTAAAGGATTTATCAAACCAAGTACATCACCTTGGACTATATTGTACTGAACCAAGATTTCTAAATGATATTTTTTTCCTAGGAAAATATGTATTATATTATATTAAACTCAAACAATATAATAACCCTACTCTTTATTACACACTTAAACATGATTTACTATATAAACTATTCACTTGATAAAACATGTAATATCGAGTGGTATAGTGTATTTGGGGCTTAGGAACATTACATAACAACTTAAAACATGAAACAAAATATATTTATTGAATACTTCCTTTACATGACCACTACATTCCCTCGTACTGAGCATTGCATGTGATAACCTGAGGACATGCATAAGAAAAGGGTGAGCAATAAATCCAAGTAAGGGAATAAACATATAATAACATGAGGAATACAATACATGTTAGACAATAGAAATATCAATGGAGCATAATAGAACCATAAACATGAAGGCATGATAAATAATTATAATCATAACATGGAAATGTGGCAACAACACTTAACATGGAATCTAGAATGAGCCAAGGATCATTGGACATGGAGCATGAGTAAATCATAATTGTACATGAAGCAGGAGTAAACCATCATTGCACGTGAATTATCATGATTCGACACTCATTGCACATGATGTATCATGATACTATTCATTACCCAATGCATTGAAGCACTATTAGGGCACACCCTTCTTAAGCATTTTATTTGTTGTATAAGTGTGCCACATGGATCATGTAACATGGAACCAATCAACATCGTAAGTTATTACATGATTAAGTAATGTGGAATAAATACACATAAGTAACATTAAATATGTATATGTTCATAAAGGTTAATACCCTTGATAGAGACATGGGTATGGTATTCACAACATAATGATCTTGGCTTGGAAAAACGCGGTGTAATTTCAGCAACATAACAGCATAACATAAAGATTCATGAAAATGTTTGATGAGAGAGAAAAGGGTGTCTCATCATATGTAAATAAAATGGACAGTAAGGGGTTCATATAGATACATGTCCCAACAAACATAAGGGAATTTAGATGCATAATACAAAATAATTACTTGGATGTAAAAGAGGAGAGAGAAATCCCCCACAGAATTTCGGCATGGTAACAGGTGTACATGGGAGGAATTAATGAGAAATAAAGGGGTATCCAATTATCTAAAAATAAAGAGTGAATTATGGGGGAGGTTCAAAATCATATCCCAACATTTTTAATTGAGAAAAAAGAGCATAACAGCTTAATGAAAATTGGACAAAATGAGAAAGGAAGAAATCCCTTACTTGGAAGTGCGATCCCAAAAGCTTGGGAGAGGCTTGAGAGAGGATTATTGGGAGCTTTGGGAACCTTTGGAAGATTATAGAGATAGGAGGTCAGGGGTTGGACGAATTCCAAAGGCTTTGAGTGAAGAGGAAGTGGGAGTTTGGGTGGATTTACATAGGAAAGGAGAGGGAATTCTTTATTATTTAGGTTTGGGTCACCACAAATTAAACTAATCGAAACCACAAACTAGACCATGGTTTTTGCCCATGGGTTTTTCCAAAGGGGAGCGAAAAATAATATTTTATAAGTCCAAAGGAATAACTTCTTAAAATAATTGGGTTGCTTATGTGGAGGTGAGTCACACTCTCAAGGAAAACAATTTAAAAAGACAAAATGTTTTATAAGCCTTGAAGGGTCCACTAAAGCTTTGTAAAATAAATAAAAAAACAAAAATCACATTATTTTAATGGTAAAACATATATTTTACGAACATAATGTTTATATTATTTTATTACATCACTATTGGGTCATTATGATGTCATAAAACCCATTATATATTTAAAGAGTATTTAATTTTTATTGAAAAATTCGACTGTCTCAGAAAATTATGAAAAATTTACCGTTAGATAATTTCAACATCATGATTCCAAAAAAAATATTCATTTTATCTAAATAGTTTTATAAATATGCGAATTTTTACTTTTAAAATAAAAACCGACATTTACCGAAAATTCATGGGTTGTTACAAAAACAGCTTTCAAACCTTAATAAAAATTACAATTTTATTCATAAAGTTATATAATAATTTATATTCAATACAAATTAATTTAATAATAAAAACATTTTATTAAAATATTATTTAATTCAAAAATCCATTAATTCATCAAAAAATATTTCTTAGTTGAATATTAACTAAAAATACTATTTGTGCTTTTAAAACTATTTACAAAGTAACAATAATAAAATGAATGAACATTATTTATACAAAAATAATGTACAAAGTCATAGTGATAGGGTATTGTTACATAAACCCTTATAAAACCCGCATAAGACCAAACGGTAAGGTGTGCGATGGTGAAAAACTCTTGGGGTGGATCAGATAACATCGCTCGGGTGGTAATATCTATTAACTTCCACTTCTCCTGTAGTCGGTTCTGCTCAAGCTTAAAGTGTTCAAGCTTGGCTTTGGATTGGTCAAGAGCGAAGCCCAATGACGCCACCTCCTTTCCGAGCTCTAACAAATGGGCTTTGTATGGGGCAAGTCTACTGGATGAGGCCATCACTTCCTTTTTCTGAGTAAATTGGATTTTTCAAAACCCTATATTTATACTAATCAGGTGATCACTGTTCAATGGATATATTAGAAATGGTCACAATTCATAATAGTATTTTGAAATCCAGAAACATAAAACCAATGAATTTTACATTTTATATAACCATAATAAGACATTTAATTAGATCAAGAGGAATTTTCATTAATGAAAGTTTGGGTCATTACAATATTCCCCCATTAAGAAATATTTCCCTAGAAATTTACTTTTCCTACACTAAAAAAGATATGGGTAACTTTGCAACATCAATTCCTCCAATTCCCACATCGCTTATTCAAACTTGTGGTTTTTCCAGAACACCTTGACGAGGGGCATTGTCTTATTTCATAGAACTTTTTCTCTACAATCTAAGATCTTCACTAGTTACTCTTCTTAAGAAAGATCATACTATAGCTGTACTACCTCTGAAGAGAGTACATGTGAAGGGTATGATATGTACTTCCTTAATAGGGATACATGAAAGAAATCATGTACTTTGGCCATGGTAGGTGGATGTGCTTGTCGATAGGCCATCACCCCAACACGATCAAGAATCTCGAAGGGGAAAATGTACCTAGGGATTAACTTCCCTTTCTTTACAAACCTCATGACCCTCTTCCATGGAGATATGCATAGAAATACCATGTCTCCAACTTTAAACTCAAGGTCTCATCGATGGTTATCTGCATAACTCTTCTGTTGACTCCGGGATGCCTTGACATGCTGCTGAATGGTTTTCACCTTCTCCACCATTTATTCGACCATTTATGGTCCAAGCAGCTTACGCTCACTAACTTTATACCAACACGCTGGTGTTCTTCACCTATTCCCATAAAGGGCTTCCTAAGGTGCCATTCAGATGCTTGAGTGGAAACTGTTATTATAGAATAATTCAACCAGTGGAAGATGTTGGTCCCACCCCCCTTTGAATTCCATAGAACATGATCTTAACATATCCTCCAGTGTCTGAATAGTTCACTCAGATTGGCCATCCTTTTGAGGATGATAGGTCGTACTGAAGTTCAGTTTAGTATCCAGAGCATGTTGAAGACTCTTCCAAAACTTAGAGGTGAATCTTGGATCTCGATTGGATACAATAGATAGTGGTACTCTATACAGCCTAACCACTTCCTTGATATATATCCTTGCTAGCTGATCCAATGAGAAATCCTCCCATATTTCAATGAAGTGTGAAGACTTTGTAAGACAATCCACAGAAACCCAGATTGCATTGTTGCCTTGGGATGTGTTCAGAAGTCCGACGACAAAGTCCATGGTGATGTTCTCCCATTTCCATGCTGGTATGGGCAATGGTTGCATCATCCCTTTAGACTTATGCCTCTCTACCTTCACTTGCTGACACACCAGGAACTTTGACGTATAATCAGTGATCTCCTTCTTCATATTATCCCACCAATAATACTCTTGGAGATATCGATACATCTTTGTGTTTACTGGGTGAATAGAGAAATATGAACTATGCACATCATCCAAAAGTTCATTCTTCAGCTCCGGACTTGATTGAACACATAGTCTTTTCCCAAATATCACAATTCCTTCTTCATTAACATTGAACTCCATGGATTTACCTTTTTTGATAGTTTCCAATCTCTTCTGAATTCCCACATAATCCTTATGAGCATCCTTTAACCTTTTCAAAAGAGAAGGTTGAGAAATAATTTGTGAAAGTCCTTCTATATGGACAAATCAGAGTGGGACATAGAAGAGTAAAATGAGTCCCGGGATGTCTCCTACCCACCTGTAAACTTTGGGCCCATTTAGAGTTGTGTATTCGGAGATATGATTATATTAGTGGATTGTTTTTCTGGGACGCAGAATCTGGCCCAGAATTTTATCTCTAACTTCGGCCGCCTAAATGGACAACATGGAGGCTGAATTATCATTGTATCTTGAAGAGTGATTTGTTCCTACACATGTCTTATAGAATACCACGAAATGTGGGATTCATTGGGCCTGTATGTTTGGCCCCGACAGTCTCATCAGTGGGCTGATGTCCAATCTGACTTCTCCAGAATTGTTTCCTTTCATCACAAAATATCCCCATATTCTTCAATGAATTCTCCATTGATACCTGAATCAAACATGTTCATATTGAAGTTTAGATCAATTTCCAAAAATATAAAATTAAAATATTTTTAATTAGATTCCTTAAAATTATATGAATCATTGGGTACTTCAAATGATGTTAAAAAATGTACCACATAATAGTGCATTTTAAGAAGGTATTATAATCATAATGTGAAATGATGTTCAAAGTGTAAAATAAACTAAAATGGTGTTTATGAATAATAAATAACATGAATATTATATATATTAACAATGAATATTATCATCATTTAGTGACTAATCAGACCCCCAACTTGAGTTTTGCTAGTCCTGAGCAAAATATATACCAACAATATGAAATTTAAATTCCATTTTCCAAAAACATTTTAATACAAAATGATCACAAAAAAACCTTATACCAAAAATCAATAAACCCATCAAAATATTTTAATACAATATTGTTTCATAAGCATATCCCAATCCCAAGCCCATTCCTTTGTTCAAATTCATTTCCATATTTCATCCAATATCAATTAAGTATGAGGATGTGTTGTGTATCACAATAGATATGGGGGTTCATCTTTATTCAAGAGGGAAATGATGGAAGTGCTAGGTGGAATCACATTTCAATATTAATATGAGTATTCATTTTTTTAATTGTATTTTTTATTTTTTATTTTGCAATTTTTCCATGGTAATTGAAGTTGCACTCAAAAGAGTCAACCCCTGTAGCGAGACTTTACCGATGACTCCCAGGCTCAAAGACCTTAGGGAACCAAGTGAAGCCCATATACTTGGGCATCATCTCGAGTTAACTCAGTCTAAAACAAATTCAAATTACAAAAAATAGAGATAAAATTTCTAACTATGGGACAGACAACTATGGAGTCACGATCCCCAAGTGCCGAAAGCCACGCATTAGGTCATTTCATTTCTCTATGCAAAAATTTATTATTATTATTATTATTATTTATTTATTGAATACTCATATTAAAACTAAAATGATCACCAAACCTATTCTATTTATTTGGTGGACCCCATGAACTCAAACTAATACCCCACTATCCAAAGGATGTGCATTGTGATCTTCTTTTTATTTGGTTGAAAATATAAACGATGAAATATCACATTGGACAACCACACTTTCTAAAATCTATGATCATGAAATTATTAAATGATTAAAATCAGAATCAGGGCATGCAAAATTATTTGATATTCAGTTTCAAAGTGTGCAATGTGTATTACCATGTTCAAAGTTAAAGGAATTTTTCCTTCTATTTACACATTGTTTTTTCAAATCATTCATTTTTTTGACACAAAAGAATTTTTTTTATTTTATCTCCCCCCAACTTAAAACAACATTATCCACAGTGTTTAATGAAAATAAAATTTTTAAGGGGGTAGAGGTAGAGAATGAAAGTTCAAAAAGGAAATTGAAAATGAGGGTCATGGAATGAAGTCACCTGGTGGTTGAAGTTGAAATTCTTGCTGCTTCATTTTAATCCTTTGATCTCTTGGGGGATGTAGGCACCTCCTTGATTGAACTTGTATCACCCAAAATAGTCCATGAACCATAAAAGAATAAAAAACCAGACAAAACAACACAACAAATTATTTAATTCCAAGTATCATCATTTTTATGGTTTTCCATTTTTTTTGTTTTTTTAATCAAACTAATGATACATTGTCTTATTTTAAATTTTTGGGTAAGGTATTACTTAGGGATCACACCACATGACATGGATGAATATGGTGCTCCCCTTTCATACCCATCCTTACTCATAATATAAGAACAGGTCAACAGTCTATTTTTTTAAATATAAAAATGATTAATTAAAATTTTATTAAAACAACAAAATGATAGGAAACTTGAAAATCATGGGTCGCCTCCCATGTAGCTCTTTGTTTAATGTCATTAGCCCGAAATGGACCCTAAATCTATCATTTTTTTCCTAGTTCATAGGTTGGCTCAGTTAACTCAAACACTATTTCTTGTTTATTGAATGATTCAATGAATGCTTTTAACCTTTGACCATTGACCTTGAAAATGTAACCACTTATGGGATCTTGAATCTCTACTACCCCATGGGGGTATACATGATGCACTATGAAAGGACCTGACCATCTAGACCTTAACTTTCTTGGGTGTAAATGAAGTTTTGAACTATACAAGAGCACAAGTTTTCCCGGTTCAAAATGTTTGACCTTGATATTCCAAGATTGGTAGGCTTGAACTCTAGCTTTATTGATCCTTGAATTTTCATAAGCCTCTATCCTTAATTCCTCCAGTTCATTGAGATCTAATTTCCTTTTTGTTCCAGCCAATGAGAGGTCATAATCCATTTTCTTAATTGGCCAAAAGTCTTTATGCTCAATTTCAACAGGTAAATGGCATGCTTTTCCATAAACCAACCTATATGGTGAAATTCCTAGGATGGTTTTTTATGCTGTATGATATCCCCAAAGAGAATCCAAGAGTTTCTCGGACCAATCTTTCCTAGAAGGATTGACAGTTTTCTCAAGAATTTGTTTGATTTCATGATTGGATAACTCAACTTGACCATTGGTTTGAGGATGGTACAAAGTGGAAACTTTATGAGAAATCCCATACTTATACATGAGTTAAGAGAATGGAAGGTTGTAGAAATGGGTCCCTCGATCACTGATTATAGCCCTAGGAATTCCAAATCTAGAGAAGATGTTTTCCTTGAGAAATCTAATCACAGTTTTATGATCATTGGATTTTGTAGGAATGGACTCAACCCATTTAGATACATAATATATAGCTAAGAGAATGTAAAGATATCCCCTAGAGTTTGGGAAGGGACCCATGAAATCAATTCCCCAACAGTCAATGATTTCAACCACTAAGATGTGAGTGAGTGGCATTTGATTCCTTTTTGTGATGGAACCTACTTGTTGACACCTAGGAAAGTTCTGAAAAAATGTGTAGGTGTCCCTTGAGAGGGTGGGCTAGGAGAGACCACATTGAAGAATCTTAGCAGATGTTTTCTTAGAGGAAAAGTGACCTCCACATGCCTCAATATGACAGAATTTAAGGATGGACTCTTGTTCAGATTCTGGGACACACCTCCTAATGACTTGGTCAGGGAAGAACTTATAGAGGTATGGATCATCAATCACATAGTTCCTAACATCAGAAAGGAATTTCTTTCGAGCTTGATTTCCTAAGAATTTTGAAATTACTCCCGTAACTAAGAAGTTGGCTATGTCAGCATACCAAGGGCAGTCACTTATAGAGTATAGGTGTTCATCTGGAAATGAATTAGACATAGAAAAGTGATTTGATTTGTCTTTGAATTCCATCCTAGAGAGGTTATCAGCTACAAAATTTTCAACACCCTTTTTATCCTTGATTGTGAGGTCAAATTCTTGTAAGAGAAGGACCCACCTAATCATTCTAGCCTTAACATCTTGTTTTTGGAAGAGGTATTTTAGTATAGAATGGTCAGTGAACACAGTGATGGGGGATCCTAAGAGGTAGGACCTAAATTTCTCTAAGACAAACACAATAGAAAGTAACTCCTTTTCAGTAGTGGTGTAATTTATTTGGGCATTATTTACGGATTTTCTTGAATAAGAAACGCCATAAGGATTTTTATCACAACATTGTCCTAACACAGCTCCTACAGCAAAGTCACAGGAATCACACATAAGTTTGAAAGGAAGGTTCTAATTTAGATATTTCATAATGGGAGGAGAGGTTATATAGGATTTTAGGGTTGATAATGAACCCTCATAGCTTTCTGTCCAAAAAAATGGAGCATCCTTTACTAGGAGAGCACGAAGGGGACATGAGATTGAACTAAAGTCCTTGATGAATCTTCTATAGAAACCAGCATGTCCTAAGAAAGACCTCACTTACTTGATAGTTTTGGGTGATGGAAGGTGACGAATGATGTCAACCTTGGCTTTATCAACTTCAATCCCCCTACCTGAGACCAGATGGCCTAGAATCAATCCCTCTTTAACCATAAAATGGAATTTTTCCCAGTTTAGGACCAGATTTTTTTCTTCACATTTTGACAAGACTCTCTCCACATTCTGCAGACATCCCTTAAATATATCCCCAAACACAGAAAATTCATCCATGAAGACCTCTAGAAAATCCCCTACCATGTCTGAGAAGATTCCCATCATGCACCGCTGGAAGGTTCCAGGAGCATTGCATAAACCAAAGGGCACACGTTTGAAGGAAAAGGTTCTGAATGGACATGTGAATTTAGTATTCCCTTGATCATCTAGGGAGACCTTAATTTGATTATTCCCTGAGTAACCATCTATGAAACAGTAGAAGGCTTGACCTTCCACTCTCTCAAGGACTTGGTCAATGAATGGTAAGGGAAAATGGTCCTTATTGGTGAATGAGTTTAGCTTCCTATAGTCAATGCAGACCCTCCATCCACTACTCACCCTAGTTGGAAGAATATCTCCATCCTCATTGGTCATCACTGTGATTCCAGCCTTTTTTGGAACCACTTGTATTGGGATCACCCACTCACTCTCAGCTAAGGGATAGATGATACCGGCTTTTAACAATTTCAGAACTTCTTTCCTTACTACCTCCATGAGATTAGGATTGAGTAGCTGTTGAGGTTGACGACATGGATTTGAATCATATTCCAGAACAATCCTATGAGTCCCAATAAGTGGGCTAATCCCGGGAATATTAGACAGGGTCCAACCAATGGCTTTCTTATGTTTCTTAAGGACATCTAGAAGCATCCTCTCATGGTTGGATTCCAGAGAAGAAGAAATGACAATAGGATGTTTTTGATTGTCCCCTAGGAAATCATACTTGAGTGCAGCGGGAAGTTCCTTCAATTCAAGATCAGGTTGGTTTAGAATTTCAAAAGAATATTGGGACATTGGATAAAGATCAATTTTATTTCCTAAAGTTTTGGATAGGATCGATTCCCCACATGTATAAGTTTCATCTACTAGATTTGCTTGATCAGTTTTAGGTAAGGAAGTTGGAGTGGTCTCCATGAATGTGGTTTTTTGAAAGGTTTCGCTGATTGTTGGACCTAAGACTTCATCATAAGAGTATTTTGAAAATGATTCAATCCAAAGAGATAAACTTCCTTTATATGAACAAAGGAAATCAAACTCATCCTGACTTAAACATTCATCAATTATTCCTTGATGTTCTATGGATTCATTATCAATGATTCCTATCATGTTTAGTTCATGAATGTACTCATCATACCCTATTTGTGAGCTTGCATTATAGATGTTCAAGTCTAGACTCATGTTCCAAAAGGTTATGGTCATGTTCTCATTTTTAACTCAGATAACAAAGTTGATTTTTGCAAGGAAAGGACAACCAAGGATGATTGGTTTTTTTTCCTTATTTCCTAAGTTTGGATGGTTGTCAAGGACAATGAAATCAGCAGGGTAGATGAAGTTTTCAACCATTACCAGAACGTCTTTTAAAATCACCTTTGGAACCCTAATGCTACGATCAGCAAGTTTAAGTGTGACAGATGTGGGTTGGAATTATTCTAGGCCTAACTGGCAGTACACAACATATGGGATGAGATTGACACTAGCACCTAGGTCACACAAGGCCTTGACAACTTTTCTGTCTCCCAGTTCAACATTTATGTAAGGGAAACCTGGGTCTTTCAACTTAGGAGGAATGATCCCTTGAATGGTGGCACTCACATTAGCAGCCAAAAGGACTTTGTTTTTATGCGAAAAGTTTCTTTTAAAAGTGCACAAGTCCTTAAAGTACTTTGAGTAGACAGGTATGGTTTGGATTGCATCGAGAGGAGGAATGTTAAACTTGACTTGTGAGAAGATTTCCCTCAATGTTTCACTCAATTCAGGCTTGATATTCCCCCTCATGCATTGAGGAAATGGTGAAGGTTGTGGGGTTGTTTGTTGAAGAGTTGTTTCTTTCACATTGTTATTGTGTTTTTCAGTTTGATCATTTGGTTTATTTGAATTTTCATCCAAGTTTGAATCTTCAGGTGGGTTCTGAATTTGTTTTTCAGGTTTCTCAATTGATTTCCCACTTCTTAAAATAGTCACAGCCTTTAGTTGTTCATGATTTGTTTGAGTGCAACTTGAATCTCCCCTTGAAGTTGAGGATGGAACCGCCTGAGTAGGCATGAGTGCCTTTCCAGTTTTTATGGTTTGAAGTTCTTGTTTTAGGGAAGAGACTTCTGAGTTCATCCTATCTATTTGTTTGCATAGTTGTTTTAGTAGGATTTGTGGACCAGTTTGGGTTGGTGCTTGAGAAGATTGGTTTATCCCAGGGGATATTTTGGAGGTGGGATGGTTTGTTGAAAATGGACCGATGGCTGTTGGTATTGGATAGGTTGGGTTTGGAACTAGTTTTCTGTTAGGTAGTTTTGATGGGGGTAAGGATTTTGTCCCTGTGGTTGGCTAGGTTGTTGGTTATCTTTCCAGCGGAAGCCTGAGTGGTCATTATACCTTGGGTTGAAGTTGTTTTGGTATTGAGGCTTTTGAAAGTTCAAATCATTTACTTATGCTGGGGGCCCTCCTAAAAGAAAATCTTTGATGGATGGAATGGTTGGGCAGTTGTCTGTCTTATGGTCATGTTTTTCACAAATTGTGCAAACAGGGTCAACAGTTTGGATTTCATGGACTTTCCTAAGGTCTATCTCTTCAACCTTCCTAGAGAGTGCTGCAAGTTTATCCCTAAGGATTTCCTCTTCTCTAAGTGTATGAATTACAGTATTTCTTTGTGGATTTTCAGAATAAGGTGAAGTTCCCCATGTTTGGTTTTGTTCAGAAAGGCTTTCTAGATACTCGTAAGCATCATTTGGGACTTTGTTTTTAAAGGTTTCATTGCACATCATGTCAATGAATTGTTTGTTCCCCGGACCCAACCCTTCATAGAAAATTATCACATGTTCAGGTATAGAAAAACCATGGTGTGGAACCATGTTTAGAGTGTCTTTGAACCTCTCCTATGTTTCATAAAATGACTCTCCCTCTTTTTCAAAAATGTTTTGGATACTCTTTTTAAGTGCAATTGTTTTGTGGTGGGGAAAGTATTTCTTGTATAATTCTCTTTGTAGTTGGTCCCAAGAGTTTATGGATGATGGTCTCAAATTATTTAGCCAATTTTTAGCTCGACCCTTTAAAGAAAAAGGAAATAGCCTCATCTTAGCTGATTCTAGTTGATGTGGGGGACACATGGTTTCTATAATGTCATTGAACTCCTTAATTTGAAGGTAGGGCATCTCGGACTCCATTCCATGGAATGTGGGAAGATGGTTTAGGACATGGGGTTTAAAGATGTAGTTGGAATCTCCTAGGGATTTATGTCTAATGTATGAGGGGGAATTGGTCTAGTAAGGTGTTAGGTAGTCATTCATGGTTTGATCAACTGCATTCCCCAAGTTTGGGGCTGCCTCATTTGGGTTTCCATTTTGGTGTCCACCTGGGTTTATGAGTTGGTTTATTTGAAGAACTTCCATTTAAATGGGCTCAATTTTTGACTATAGAGTATTAGGAATATTAAGATCTAATGGAAAGAGTTACCTTGGTGTACTTGACTCCCCAACCCCAGGACTATCCACCCTAACTAGGTGGTTTGATTGATCGCGGGTGTAGGAAGACATGCGCCAAAAGAACAAAAAACAAGAAAGGGAAACAATAAGAGATTTTGAATGAGAAAAGACGAAATGGTGGAAAGTAGAACGGGTGTGTATATGACTTACTTGGGTCCCTAGAAACGGCGCCAAAATTTGATTCTTGCTCAAATTTACCCAAGAGATGAAGGTAGAACGATCCTTGTAGTTTAGCTTTGGTTGTCGAATCCTCAGAGTCCTAAAAGTAAACTATGGACATGTACATTCTATAGACTATTTTTGGCTATTAGGTGGCCAACATTGGCTTGATTTTAGATGGGTTTAGGTGAACACTAAAATTCTTAAGTGAATTTAAATTACGAGAAGGGTTGATCCTAGGTTATTACAAGGGGTGGATTGGATGTATTTCCTTTTCAATGATTTCAATTTCTTAAATTTGAGATGGGTTCATTTAAGAAGATAAAACAACATCATCACTTACTGGTTTAATGCATACACCCTTTAATACTAATCACCTATACACTTGAAGGATAAAAGTTTTGAGCACTTCAAGGTAAAGGTTCGTATTAGCACATGAAGTGTGTGGCCTTAAATTCAACAAGGACGATGGAGTTTAAAAATCATCAAATAAAAATCTCAATTAAATAAGTGATTATACATTAATGGGGTGATAAATAACATCCAATACAGACCCTTTCTACTCCATTGGATCAACCCATAAGTGGGTTAGCCCTCCATTGATGCTATGGTTTCAATGGAAGCGGAAAGTAGGCTCATGAGGGAGGAAATGGAGAAGTAAAAAGAAACAATGAAATAACGATCACTCCACCATTGTGTGATAATTTCACAAGGTTTGGTGTGAATAAATTCACACCTTGAACCAACAGTATCAAAGTGATATTAATAACAAAAGAATAAGAGTATAAGAAGAACTTTTATTAAGAAACTAATATGAATTGAACAAATTACAAGTGAAAGAAAAAATTGAGACAACAAAATCGCAGCATAACATTACAATTGAACAAAGCATCCAAGATCAAAAACCACTTCACCAACACTGCCTTAAATAGAAGTTTTGGGAGCCTTGGGTCGATCCTCCAACAGTACAAAATATCCCACTTGATTATGGTAGGCCTAGAGTGGTGGAAAGTAAGGGAGATGAGACTTTTCCACCCTTGACCCGAGGTGGAAGCCAGCTTGCATCCAACGAACATAAGAGCTTGTAAGTCCTTCTATATGGAAGAATCAGAGTGGTCCATAGAAGAATAAAATGGGTCCCCGGATGTCTCCTACCCACCTATAAACTTTGGGACCAATTTGAGTTGCGTATTAGGAGATATGATTATATTAGTGGATTGTTTTTCTGGGCCGCAGAATCTGGCCCAGAATTTTGTCTCTAACTTGGGCCGCCTAAATGGACACCATGAAGGCTGAATTAGCATTGGATAAGGAATAGTTATTTGTTCATATACATGTATTATATAATCCCACGAAATTTGGGATTCATTGGACCTGTATGTTGGGCCCAAAAATCTCATCAGTGGGTTGGTGTCCAATCTGACTTCTCCAGAATTGTTTCCTTTCATCACAAGATATCCCCATCTTCTCCCATGAATTCTCCATTTATACCTGAATCAAACATGTTCATATTTAAGTGTAGATCAATTTAAAAAAATATAAAATTAAAATATGTGTAATTAGATTTCTTAAAATCAGATGAATCATTGGGTACTTCAAATGATGTTTAAAAATGTACCACATAATAGTGCATTTTAAGAAGGTATTATAATCATAATATGAAATGATGTTCAATGTGAAAAATGCACTAAAATGGTGTTTATGAATAACAAATAACATGAATATTATATATATTGACAATGAATATTATCCTCATTTAGTGTCTAATCACCACCCTTACTCATGGTTTTAAACCATGGGTATATAACCTAAAACCATCAGTATAGGATATAACCACTGTTTTCAAAACATTGGCCTCTTGAGGTGCCAGTATAGACCTCTACCAATATTTTTATAAAAAACGTGGGTATAGGTCACTTAAATTCTACCATAACCACTATTTTAATGAAACTATGGGTATATCTTGACCATCAAAGAACCTATACGCCCATTTCTAAAAACCATGGGTCTAGGTAGCTACCTGTATTTGGAAGCACCACCACCACTTATTCCTCTAGATTATGAATCTGTAAATAAAATAAAACATACAATAATAATTCAATTAAATACAAATTTTCTACATTTACCATGCATCCAACAACTTTTAATAGTTTTTAAACCATATAAAATACTAAAACATGTATATTCATCCATAAAATAAATCAATTCAAGTCATTATAGAACTAAAAAATTATCCTTCCTGGTAATTAAAAAATGGTGGGCATAAATATCCTCCCCATCACCAACATCCTCAAAGTCAATAGCATAAACAACAACAACATCATCATTGTCATCAACAACAACAGCTTTACGAACAACATCATTTGGAGAAACAACACCATCTCCACCACCTTCAGCTCGATCGCCACTACGACGTTCATTGGCATCAATCTAGTCATCATTTAAAGAATGAATTAATTCCATATGTGAATGAATAGTATAAGAAGTATCTGATGAAAGTTATTTAATTATAACCAACATAGATTTCAGGAATCATTCGGTGATCATATTACTTATTTTATTCTCATGTTTACTTCTTTTTCGCTCCTCTAAAGATATTTTTTTTGTCTCAGATGCATCTCCATGATATATTTTCATCTTGGGGGTATGAGAGGCCTGAGAGTATCCCGATTTAGACTAATAACTATAGGGGATGGTGTTTTTCCCTGGCTGACCTCAGACTCTACCCTGGTGTTTGTCACCTAATACCTTACTCAAATGATCGTTCGACCCGAAGTTGTCATCATATTTATCATTGAGGGCCTCCAGGGAAGTCTGTTGAAAATAAAAATATATATATTTAATTATGTATTACACATATATAATTTAAGTATAAATAAAAAAACTTACAATCTTTTATTTTATTTATGAATTTACTATACTTTCACCCTTTTCTTCCTACTTGAGCAAAATAATTTAGCTCAAGGTACACGAACTTTGATGACCAATATAGCTTGCTACAAATGGAATTTATTAGTATACACATATTCACAATGTAAAAATTTTATAATCTTGAATAATAATTAAAGGGAATAACAATTAAATTAATAAAAAATTCCTAAATTTTAAAATGTGATAAACATTGACGACAAATATTCCTATATAAAAGCTAATAATAAACACTCTATAATTTTTGGTACTCATTATTAACATTCAATAATCATTAATATGAATACTTTTTATTCATTTCATAATTGATAATTGGCCTATAGGCCTAATGGCTAATTGTCCTCTGGGTCGAATGGCCAATTGGGCACTATGCCTATATGCCAATTGGCCTCTAGGATGAATGGACAATTGGCATCTATGCCTAATGACCAATTAGACTATAGTCCTAGAGGCCTACAGTCCTAACTTCCACTAGGCCTACAAGGAAATTGGCTACTAGGCTTATAGGCAAATTGGCCACTAGGTCTATAGTCCAATTTTCCACACGGCCTATATGTGACGCGCCAAAACTTATTTCTCTTGTAATAAAAAATATTAGGGTTTATTTAATTTAATTTACTTGTTATCCAAAAAAAACATACAAACTAAATAAAGAAAATTTTATTTAAATAAAACACAGAAGTGTTTACAATACACCAAGACCAAATGAAAACCATACTAATCTAAAATACCTATTAAAAGACCTATTAGAATTACAGGGAGACCACCCAAAACAATGAGAACCCAAAGAAGACAATATGGGTCTTTCGGATTCGTCACAACGAACATTAGTATGGCCAGAGCCACTGCAGCCGCACTAAGCATCTGTGGAATGATGTGAACCATCTTCTATAATTTTCTTGAATTTGGGATACCCTAATGTATAGTTTTATAAGGCATCAACTCGACCATTTCCTTGTGTGACCGTTGAGTTATAACGTCTATAATTATAGTCAATGGTCTTTTGGTGTATTAATTAAAAATATCTTAGTATAATTTAATCTTCCAAAATATTGAAGTTATGGATTGAAATTAAAATAAAACATCTTATTATGAATTTTAAAATTTCAATGATTTAATATTTTGAATTAAACTTAGTGTGATTTTAAAATGAGGCGAGGATTTCAAACACCTTTCAAATATTTCAAATATCTTGTAAATGTTTTCATTCTTAATGCTTAAACAAGGTCTTTGACAATACTAGAGTAGTTTTCATATAGATGTATTGAATTTTAAGTTATAAGTTTATGTTTAAAGGGAGGTATGTTTTTTTATCTCTGAATTTGGAAACATGTTTATAAACAATTTTAGTAATACTCTTAGTCAAGGCAATATATAATTTTGTTGGAATACCTTAATCTTTTAAAGTTTAAAATGAAAATCAGGTTTTATAAAAGGCAAGATATTTTATTTACAGTTAAATTGAATATTTTTATTTTTCTATGATTTTATGGTTAGTATTGTGAGTTGTATGTTTGTTAAAAAAATAACCACAAGGGGCCAACCATCTTGTTGGGCCATGATTGGCAGCACGCGATAGGCGGCCGAGCCTAGCCCTCAACCTCATCACAGGCCGACTCGAGCGGGGGGTATATCTACCCCAAAAAAAACTAAAAAGCGCACAAGGGAACTAGAGGCACCGTTGTGCGGGGCGACACAGAGGTATGGGTGGGCGCAAGAGCGTGCCCGCATAACCCAGTACGGGGTAGTACCGGGGGTGGGGGGGGGGGGTGGGGGAGTAATCTGGCATAAGCCCGAGAGATCTAGGATTATAAGGGAGGTAAGGAGACCTCTCCATTTTCAATTTGGGAAGTAGAAATTCGTCTGGTATTGAATCCAAGACATCAGATCTCACCGCGTGCGATCTGGGCCATCCGTTTCGGTCCGGCGCTCAACCCTCAACAGCTGCAGAATCTCCCGTGTTTTTTTATGCACCGTCCGATCCAACATGGATCTAATCTCGTCCGTCCAAGATTTTTAAAATGCCATGTCATTTCTAAGCCATCTAATCTATCACAGATATAATCACGACCGTCCATCTTGTTTTTAAACTCCACATTGCACCGTAGCCATTGGATCAATTCATGATCTGATCTGGACCGTTCATTGCTTTTTTATTTTGCCTCGTCGCACTATAGCTGTCAGATCTTTCCTCACATAATCTTCACTATCCATTCATTTTATGGTTTTTCCCCTCCCACGAAACCTTCTTCTCCTACTCCCACATGCATCAATTTTCAACACCCATGACCGGTTGGTCCTCCTTGCTTACGTCTTCCACAAGGACGGACCCTCTTCAATATTTTTTTAAATCCATGCAGGGTTCGGATTTCCATACAGTTAGCTATAAATTGTTTCATATAATTTGTATTATATAGTTTATAAGTATACCTCTCATTTTAACTCTAACCTCTCAGTCCTTCCTCTTCCTAAGCTTCCATCAAGCCTCCTTCGGCAAATTTCCAAGCCTCTCCTCCTCCTCAAACCATGGTAAGGGATATGTTGTCTTTCTGTTGTTGTTTTGAGGGTATATACATTTATATGTATACTCATAGAAATATATATATAACCTAATGGTTTATTTAAAATCTTCTCTTATGACGATCCTATGTCTACTAGAATTTGAGTTCAAAAAGTATTATGAACATAAGGGTTTACATTATAGATACAAAATTTATTTATGCACCTTGTATATATACAATTATTTGTATATTCGGTTTATGAATATATAAATATAAATATATATATATAAATATAAATATATATATATGTATGATCATATTATTATGGGTAAAACTCTTTTATACCTGATTTTATGACCTCTAAACCGTGAGCTTCAAAGTAAACGCAGAACTTTAAAATTCAAGTAATTATATTTTGTATAAAACTTTTTAGTATAAATGGTCATATATATAATTATATAGTTTATATAACTCACCCTATGGACCAGTTTAACAACTTAAAACCTTTAAATTCAATGAATAATTTAAGTTTTTAACAAGCAGATGAGTTCCAAATAGTTTTGGTATAAAACCCTTATGTGTACTCGATTATTCGTGTAAGATATATATGTTTACATAAGCATAAATATATACAAGTTACTTAATAAATAAATCTTTTAAATTTTACATTTGTGATTTAAAATTTTGGGACTCTTATTAATTGATGTGCCCAACATATTTTAATCACATGGGTGTTTATTTTTGGGTTAAAACCTTTGAAACATAATGTGTTTTCAGTTTTGTGAATATATGTGTATGCACATAAACTTGGATCCTCAATTTTATTTATAATTTTCCACGATTTGAAAAGAAATTATAAAACATGTGTTTTTGAATTATGAATGTCTTTATTTAAAAATTCTAAATTTTATATACACCCTTGTGTATAAAAATATTTACACAACACCCTTTCCTAGTTTCGGATACTCCAAACATTATACTTATGATGCGTTTAGTATTTATGGAGAACTCATGGGCATTATATTTGGGGATTTTATACTCTTATGAATGAATAACTTATTTTCAACACATATTTAATGGTATTGGTTATGGTTGAATTTCATGATTTTCATGTTTAACATTATGTGTACCTTGTGATATGTTAAACATAAGCTTATCAGAAGTGAAAGTTTGAGAATTTGTGCGTCTAATACCCCTTTTGAAATACTTGGTTTATCTTTTAATTAATTAATCACCTAATCCATGATGAATTTCCAATGTGTAATTTATCAATAAATATTTTAGAATTTAGGGTTATCATTTTATGTAACAAAACTTTTATTTCTTTTAGTGCATTAGTTGTCATCACATATTCCATAACCTGCTTATCATACTCACCATTCAACGACATAACCATGCAGATGGTATTTTTGTAATTAATACTAATATGCCTAATTCACTATAAATATGTAAATGATAATTAATGTAATTAAATCTCTTATAACCATTTACGAAATTATGAAATAAATTATTCAAGGTGGTATGGGACATCTTGAATAATATGAAATGAGAGATAAAATATTCAAAGTGATGTGGGACATTTTGAATATACGACCTAACTTGGCACATGAGAAATGTATTGGACACAGTAAGTGTCAGGTGGGGCCTGCTAAAACCCCTCGGTGCATTAGTAGGTCTCTTGAGACAAACTACGATCTTGGCAAAAGGCCTTGACAGAATGAGTATTTATGGTCTTTGCACAAGGCCTTGACGTTATGGTTATGTTATCCCACATTATACATCCCCTCATTATGTTTATGATAATTAATTAACCAAGTGAATATTTTACTAGTAGAATATCCACGGTTAAGATCTAGTACCTATGAGTATCAGAAGATGTAAATGCTTATGGAATGACGTTTATGTTGCACTCAGTGATTTATTAGTCAGTGAATGTTTCACAGTAGTAAAGAATGTAATTGATGTTATTACCCGAATGGCCTGAAGGACTTATTTTTATTTTATTATGGATAATCCCCCTTTTAAGGGTTGAAGGGGAACTCATACATGACCCGTAGTCCCAAGGCACAAGGCCCGACTGACCCGCAATACATGACCTGAAGGCCCAATGGCATACCATGCCCATACATGACCTTTAGGCCCAACCCACTAGAACTGCCCCTCCCCAGCTTCTACATCATTGATCACATAGCTCCCCACCTTACATTGTTGATCGTCTAGTATTGACCCATACAAAGCTGCACGTTGCTTAAATGAGAATGCCTATAATTAAATCATGTTCTCTTTTAATCCTGTTAGTATGATTTTAGTTGTTCTCCTTAGACAATTGTTATGATATGTTACATGTGTTACAATATTTCTTAAGAAAAGGTTTTAGAGAAAAAATTTAAAAGAGTGTTTTCAAATGTTATATTAGTATATTATGTTATTTTAAAACCCCATACTGGGCATTCGTATGCTCACCCTATGTTTTTGAAATAAAAATTTTAGGTATCAGTTTTTAGCAGAAGAAACATGACAGAAGTAGCTGGTTTCCCAGAACTTGTAACGAATTGATCCTCTGTATGGGAAATGATGTGTAAATTTCAATGCATTTTTTTCGTAAAAATGTACACATCATGTTTCGAGGCACCCGATCTGGGTATTCTGAGGTTGGATCCTAACAGTTGGTATCAGAGGATTTAGTTTAGATAACTCCAGAAACCAGAACTATACAAAAAAAATTTACTTAAGCATTGATAAGTATGATGCTTTTATAATTTTCAGATGGAAAAAGTAAATACCAATATTTTGTCTCTTCCTATTGAGGCCCTGTAAACTATAATTTCTACATCCAGTCATGATACCTTTGTAAACTATTCCCATATTCGTATGACATGAAAACCCCTCTATGACGTGTCCAACTCTTCCCATGTACTTCAATTCCATTGAAGAGAGGGTTTGGACTACCTATTTATGATGCAAACCCAATTTCCATCCTACACATGTCAAGGCAAGTACAATGAATGACTTTTTAGATTCTTCACCACAGCGAAAGGCATCCATTCCCTTATGGATTTCCAAGAATCTGCAGTAGCGGGAGACCTCTGCGCAGTGTATATGTGCCAAGTCTTCTCCTATGGACATTATGATCAAGTAATGGACTTTGAAATCCTTGAATTTGGAGTCTCCCATTCTGTGTACATACATCAAGTACATACTGATGAATCTTGGTTATACACCCCTCATGTCACACTCGGGAGACACCGTAAGTGCACCCACGAGATTGAACCAGATGTCTTGGGTTGCATTTGGTTCAGGGAGATTGAGGGTTTTGAAATTTCTTTGGGGATTCATGTAATAGGGAACTAGGGAGACCAATATTTCTGGGTGCAGTGTGCGAGTTGTTTTATGAAAATAAAATTTGTTGTTTCTTATTTATTCAACCATTTTAGTGTCAATGCTTCACAAAATATACTTTCATGAAAAAATTCTATTTACAAATGGAAGGAAAAATCCACATTTTATCTCTTCTCGTTAAGTTATTGGATTCCATTATGGTCAGAACCTATGAGGAAGAATACCTTCCCTTTGCAAACCTGCGAAGAACATACAGACATATTCATGGGATATTGAACAGTCCATACATTCTCTAGTCCTGCCAAGGGAATTCTTATGTCCTCCACTGCATAACCACCACCCATCTCACTGAGTATAGACAAAGGGGAAAGAACCATGAATAACTTTTTCTATGCTTCACCCTATCTCAAAAATTCATGGCTAGGGTAAGGTTTCAAGAGGATGCTTTGGAAGGGGACCTACACATACCCCATATGTTCCAAATCCTGAGCATCATTTTGTATGACCATGTCAATGTCATTGAAATTCTCAAACAAGGGACAGTCCAATGAGTCATTATAGTGTTTGTCCATTCAGACATCTCTGAACTCTCTACCATTCGAGCCTCCCTCTGGAAGCTCGAGTGTAGACTGCATGAGTTTAACTCATACTGTCTGAGGTGTGTTTGGGAAAGGGATAAAGAATAATTGAACACCAACTTGGGTATTTAGCTGGCCATACCTAAGGATCCTCCACGATGGAGGATGTGGTAAATAACGTCATAGAGTTTATTTTAGTGTGGTTGTATGAAATGAATTGCGAGGACCCAATTCATTGTAGAGGGGAATAATGTGACGCCCCAAAACTTATTTCTCTTGTAATAAAAAATATTAGGGTTTATTTTATTTAATTTACATGTTATCCAAACAAAAAAATACAAACTAAATACCAGAAATTTTATTTAAATAAAACACAGAAGTTTTTACAATACACCAAGAACAATGGAAAACCATAAAAACCAAAAATACATATTAAAAGACCTATTATAATTAAAGGGATACCACCCAAAACAATGATAACCCCAAGAAGATAATATGAGTCTTTCAGATCTGTCACAACGAACATTAGTATGGCCAGAACCACTACAGCCGCACTAAGAATCAGTGGAATGATTT
This sequence comes from Viscum album, assembly GCA_963277665.1. Classification (NCBI taxonomy): domain Eukaryota; kingdom Viridiplantae; phylum Streptophyta; class Magnoliopsida; order Santalales; family Viscaceae; genus Viscum; species Viscum album. The sequence continues at coordinate 228,962,247 of OY728157.1, read as the reverse complement.
GAACCATCTTCTCCAATTGTCTGGAATTTGGGACACCCTAATGTATGGTTTTATAAGGCATCAACTCGACCATTTACTTAAGTGACCGTTGAGTTTTAATGGCTATAATTATAGACGTTGGTCTTTTGGTGTATTAATTAAAAATATCTAAGTATAATTTAGTTTACCAAAATATTTAAATTAGGAATTGAAATTATAATAAAACCTCTTATTATGAATTTTAAAAGGGCAATAATTTAATATTTTTAATTATAATTAGTGTGATTTTAAAATGAGGAGATGATTTCAAACACCTTTCAAATATTTCAAATATCTTGTATATGTATTCATTATTAATACTTAAACAAGGTCTTTGATAATAATAGATTAGTTTTCATATATTTGTATTACATTTTAAGTTATAACTTTGTGTTTAAAGAGAGGTATGTTTTTTATCTCTGAATTTGGAAACATGTTTATAAATAATTTTAGTAATACTCTTAGTCAAGGAAAAGTATAATTTAATTGTAGTACCTTAACATTTTAAAGTTTAAAATGAGAATTAGGTTTTATAAAAGGTAAGATATTATCTTTATAGTTAACATGAATATTTTTATTTTTATATGATTCTATGGTTAGTATTGTGAGTTGGATGTTTATAAAAAGATACTCACCAGTGGCCAGCCCTCTAGCCAGGTGAGGGCGGTAGCACATGCTAGGCGACCGAGTGTAGACCTCAACCTCAGCACAGGCCGACCTAAGCGGGGGGGGGGGGGCATAGATAACCTTAAGGGAACTCAAAAGTGCACAAGGGAACCAGAGGCACCACCGTGCAGGGTGACACGGAGGTGTGGGTGGGCGCAAGAGCGTGCCCACAGAACCTGGTATGAGGCGGTACCAGGAGGTGTGGGGGAGGAGTAATCTGGCATAAGGCTGAGAGCTTTGGGCTTATAAGGGAGGAGAGGAGGCCTCTCTGTTTAGATATGGGACAACTATATTCATCTGATATTGAATCCAAGACACTATATCTCACCGCGTGCAATCTGGGCCATCTTTTTTTGGTCCGACACTCAATCCTTAGCAGCCGCGGAATCCCCCATATTTTTTTTTGTGCGTCATCCGATCCAACATAGATCTAATCTCGGCCATCCAATATTTTTTAAACACTCCGTAGTTTATGATCCATTAGATCTATCAAAGATCTAATCGTGACTGTCCATATTTTTTTAAACTCCTAGTTGCACCGTAGTCTTTGGATCGAGTCACGATCTGATTTGGACCATTCATCGCTTTTTATTTCGCCTCGTCATGCTGTATCCGTCTGATCTTCCCTCGGTTAATCTCTGCTGTCCATTATTTTTCCAGTTTCCCCCTCCCATAGAACCTTCTTCTCTTTCGCGTGCGCTGCACCAGTGACCTATTCTAGTCCCACTTGCATCAATTTTCCACACCCGTGACTGGTTGGTCCTCCTTGTTCACGTCTTTCACAAGGCCGGACCCTCTTCAATATTTTTTTAAAGCCAAGTAGGCTTCAAATTTCCATGAAATTATCTATAAATTGTTTTATATAATTTTTATTATAAAGTTTATAAGTACACCTCTCATTTTCACTCTAACCTCTCGGTCCTTCTTCTTCTTAAGCTTCCAGCAAGCCTCCTTCGGTGAATTCCCGAGCCTCTCCTCCTCCTCAAACCAAGCTAAAGGATATTTTGTCTTAATTTTATTGTTTGGAGAGTATATACATATATATTTATACTCATTGAAATATATATATAACCTAATGGTTTATTTTAAATCTTCTCTTATGCCGATCCTAAGTCTACTGGAATATGAGTTCAAAAATTATAATGAACATAAGGGTTTACATTATACATACAAGATTTATTTATGTACCTTATATATATACAGTTATTTTTATATTCAGTTTATGAGTATAGAAAAGTATATAAAGGTATGATTATACAGTTATGGGTAAAACTCTTTTATACCCTTTTTTTAGACCTCTAAACCTTGAGCTTCAAAGTTAACGTAAAACTTTAAAATGAAAGGAATTATATTTTGTATAAAACTTTTTAGTATAAACAGTCATATATATAATTATATAGTTTATATAACTCACCCTCTGGATTAGTTTAAAGACTTCCAACCTTGAACTTCAATGAATACTTTAAGTTTTTGATAATCATATGAGTGCCAAATAGTTTTTTTATAAAACCCCTATGTGTACTCAGTTATACATGTAAGATATATATGTTTACATAAGCATAAATATATATATGTTTCTTAATAAATAAATCTTTTAAATTTTACATTTATGATTTAAAATTTAAGGGCTCTTGTTAATTGATGTTTCCAACATATTTTAATCACACGGGTGTTGACTTTTGGGTTAAAACCTTTGATACATAATGTGTTTTTGGTTTTGTGAATATATGTGCATACGCATAAACTTGGATCCTCAATTTTATTTAGAATTTTCCAAGGTTTTCAAAAAAAGTATAAAACATGTGTTTTCAAATTATGAATGTCTTTATTTAAAAATTCTACATTTTATATACACCCTTGTGTATAAACAGATTTACACAACACACTTTCCTAGTTTTGGATACTCCAAACAGTATACTTTTAATGCTTTTAGTATTTATAGAGAATTCATGGGAATTATATTTGGGGATTTTCTACTATTATGATTGAATCACTTATTTTCAACACATATTGAATAGTATTAGTTATGGGTCAATTTCATTATTTTCATGTTTAACATTATGTGTACCTTGTGATATGTTAAATATAAGCATACCAGAAGTGAATGTTTGAGCATTTACGTGTTTAATACCCCTTTTTAAATACTTGGTTTATTTTTTTTATTAATTAAGCACCCAATCCATGTTGAATTTCCAATGTGTATTTTATCTATAAATATTTTATCATTTAGAGTTATCATTTTATGTAACAAAACTTTTATTTCTTTTAGTTCATTAGTTGTCATCACATATGCCATAACCTGCTTATCATACTCACCATTCAATGACATAACCATGTAGTTGGTAATTTTTTAATTAATACTAATATGCCTGATTCACTATATATATGTAAATGCTAATGAATGTGATTAAAACTCCTATGATATTTTATGGAATTATAAATTAAATTATTCCAGGTGGTATGGTGAATCTTGAATAATATGAAATGAGAAGTTAAATATTCAAAGTAGTAAGGGACATTATGAATATATGACCTGACTTGGAATATGAGGAATGTATTGAACATAGTAAGTGTCGGGTGAGGCCCGCTTCAACCCCTCAGCGTATCGGTAGGTCTCATGAGAAAAACTAAAGTCTTGGCACAAGGCCTTGACAAAATGAGTATTTATGGTCTTGGCACAAGGCCTTAAATTTATGGTTATGTTGTCCCGCATTATACTTCCCCTCATTATATTTATGATAATTAATTAACCAAGTGGATATTTGACTAGTAGAATATATATGGTTAAGATCCAGTACCTATGACTATCAGAAGAACTAATGCTTATGGCATGACATTTATGTTGCACTCAGTGATTTATTAGTCAGTGAATGTTTCATAGTAGTAAAGAATTTCATTGATGTTATTACCTTTATGCGAAACTATGATTATGTATTGCTCTTAGTTATTAAAATTGTACCTGAATATTCAGAAGTTATAATTATTTAGAATGTCTTTTACTTATTACTATGAATGAGAATGCCTATAATTAAATCACATTCCCTTATAATCTTATTAGTATGCTTTTAATTGTGCTCCTTAGACAACCGTTATGATATGTTACATGTGTTACAACATTTCTTAAGAAAATATTTTATGGAAATTTTTTAAAAGAGTATTTTCAAATATTATATTAGTTTATTATGTTATTTTAAAACCAATTACTGGGCATTCATATGCTCACCCTACATTTTTGAAATAATTTTTTTAGGTATCATTTTTTAGCAGAAGAAGCATGATATAAGTACGTGGTTTACCATAACCTGAACCGAATCGATCATCTGTATGGGACATGATGTTTAAAATATCAATGCATGTTTTTTTGTAAAAATGTACACATCATGTTTTAAGGTACTGGATCTGGGTATTCTGGGGTCAGGTCCTGACACTATAATCCAATTTTCCATTATTACTAGAACCCAATTGGGCATTAGGATAATGGAAAATTGTCCTCTAGTCCAGATGGCCAATAGGGATATAGGCCTAATGGCCAATTATCCTATAGTCCTAAAAAATAATTGGACTATATGTCTAATGTCTATTTAAAAGGGGGTATTTTTAGACTTATATTAAAGGTATTAATGACAATAAAACTAAAAACCTATCATGAAAATCTTACTAAGTAACTATAAATAAGGAAACTATTTCAATTCGGATTAATATACCTTGTGCTTCTCATTCTCGGGAATTGCAATGCACCCCAATATGTGTACATTTGTCATTGAATATTTGTTTCTATTATTTTTCCTCGATGATTCCTAAAAAAATCATGAAAAATAATAAGAATTAAATTTTACATGCTAACCATTAAAGACTGAGAACACCTTAAACTCAATAGTCTTCCAATATTCAATCATTTTCTAATATTGAGTTTTTGGATAGTCAGGGAATATGGGTACACCCTCTAAATCAGAACCAACTATACTCTTCCAACCCACATACAACTCAGGCTTGTATGATCTCCAGGACTCAACAAGATTCATAAACCTATCAGTCTTTGTAACTTCACCATCAAGAAAGTTAAACTAACTCTCTAATGAACATGTTAGTTCATATTAATACAATAATAATATAGATATTAATTTATAAAATTTTCTTACCCATATTTGCGCCCATTATTTTTCCTTGATGTCATTACTGAGATGTATCCATGAGATCAGTTCCAATGGAATGATATCATGGTACTTGGATAAAGTTTCCATGAAACTTCTACACTACCTAGAATTTTTACCTACCATATACTTATTTTCATTGTAATCCGCCATTGTTTGTGTTTGGAGATTCTAGGTATCCTACATATGAGTTCACCCCCATTGCCTACTAGAAGATCCCACTGAATAAGATAAGTGGGTTAAAAAGAAGAATTAAGTTATGGTAAAATAGGGAGAAAATGAAGTGATCTAATTTGATACAATTATAATAATAAAAAAATATGATGCAGGATGATCAATAAACTTTGATGGATCTATGGATTGTCCTGGATCAGCAGCCTATAAAGGAAGCATCTATCCCAATTCATTCTTTTGGAGATCTTCATGCACTAGAGTGGAAGTTAAAGGAACATATTCATCAGATGTTGGATGGATGGTAGGAAATGGAGGTAGCATAGGCATGGAAGAATATGGACATTGTACTGGGGGATACATAAAAGGATATGGATATGGTAAAGGTGGGAACATCTTTGGAGGGGATGTAGATGTGGTATGGGAAGAATAGGCTAAATGAGATGATGGAGGCATGAGTGGGAACATCCAAGGAGGATCAAGTGGAGGATGGAAAGGGGTGGTAGATGGTGTAGAGACCTGAAGCTTGATGTACATGGACATTACATTACTTTTGCGGAATACTTAATACATAACAAAAACCAACACTCAAGGACCGTAATAGTTTAGTGTCTTTGGAAACTTGGAACATGATCTTCTAATCATGGTTAATGATCTTCAACATCTCCCATAAAGATCTTCCCCTTTTATTTTCTTACCTAAAACCTTTCTTTATATCCTGGGGAAAAGAAAACATATAAAGGGTGAGCTCAAGTGCTCAGTAAGGGTAAGCATGGAGAAAATAAAACAAACCGTATACATTTGAACTTAAAAACATGACCATAATTTTTAAACATAAAAATCTTGAGCAATGAGATAAAACATGGAAGTACATAAGACATAGATCATAATGGAACATCAACCATGATAAAACAGCATGGGAATAAAACTTGTAATTGTGGAAAAACATTAAGCACATGATATGATTTCCATAGTAGCCAAGTCATTGCTTCCAAGACCATCTTAGTGGACAAAGTCCCTTACTGAACCGAGTTTACTTGCCGTTCCAGCCCTATATTACTGAACTAGATTTACTTGCCGTTCCATCCTTGTATTACTGAACCAGATTTACTTGTCGTTTCAGCCATGTCTATCTCAAGAGATATAAATCATTACCCAATGCATTGGAGGGAGATATAGGTCCCACCCATCTCATAATGAAATCATTCTTACTTGTGCCACAACATAAACATAAATCATAAACCAAAGAATAAAATGGGTTTCATAAACATCATTCCATCATATCATAATCCATGTAAAACAAATGGATATCATTTCATCATAAGAAAAGTGAAACCATATAAATCATAGAGACATTATACTTGAAACATACACATATAAAATAATGTCATCTTATATGGAAAAATTGTTTTGATAAAAGACTTGAAATGAATTATTGAGGAAAATATCCTTTGTTCTTCAAAATCATTTTCTTTTCACAAAATTTCATGAAATTTTAAAGGAAAAGGATTTTGATGAAAATAGTCAAGAAATCTTTTGGAGGAAGCTTCATGAAAATAAGGCTTTATAAAATTGTAAAAATCCTTTCATGCCGTATAAGTTAAAAAAACATTCTTCTCATAATTTTGCCGGAAAAGTCAAAAAGTACCTCGTAATAGAAATATTCCTTACACACCATGTAGTAAAAGTCAAAAATGGGTAAAAAAGACTTTGAAAATACATGAAATCATTTTTAGAAATTAGGGACATGGATGATAAATATAACCCCAGTAAATACTTACGAATAAACAATCTCGGATAAAAAAAGAGATTGGAAAAGTTATCCCTTACAAAGATCTTTTTGTAAATAGATCACTTATATGTATTCACTATAAGATCACATAAAGAAATTATAAATACATGATAAGATATAAAAATTCATTTCACACATAATCAAAGAACGACATAAACAAGAAAGAGAAGATCAACCCAGAGAACCGAAATTGGGTTAAGATGTTCCCTTACCTCGTGTCCGACTTGACTCGATCGTTCTTTAATCTCATGAATAATAAACCAATGTTAATTTCTACTTGCTTAAGAACCTTTTTCAAATTTATTATTCCTTTTAGATCACTTATTACCATGTTATAAACATTATGTAACCATTTATGTTAATAATGTTTGTTTTTTCGATATTTGGTACATGAGTAAAAAATGGAATTCTTATAATTAAATTTTGTTCATGTGGTTAAAGGTTCATTATTTCCAGAATGATATTAATGATTTATATATCATATATATCATATATATCCATCATATACATGTATTTATAATTTTACATTACATATGGAGGTAAGAAATGAAATTCACCGTTCATGTAGATGATAAGCCGTATGTACACATGAACACTACTTTCATTTCTATTTTTTATTTTAATGGAATTAAAACATAAGTATACATAGGTATATTATAATTCCAGTATAATATCATATATAATATCATTAACTACATCCTTTATACACCCCACATAAGGCATTAATGAATCACATCACTTTGAGGGGGCGGTAGTCTGCACTTCCTCAAATGAGATCATCGTATTTACCCACTATGGAAACCATAAAGGATTGATATAATTGGGAAGTAAAGAAGAATAATGAAATCATAAACATAATATATATCATATATAAACACAGTTCCATCATAATGGCCACCATGAGAGGCGGTTGGAAAAAATCGAACAATCATCGTTTCGTGAGGCGTTAGTTTTCCATCCACAGAAACATTATGTTCTTCATCCATTATATGGAGGTGTGTGTAAGTGTAGTTCAAATCCTTCTAGTAACAAAATCATAGTATATTTATGATACTAGTGTTATTACAAAAGAAAGTATTAAAAAGTGTTTAGGGGTTGGAGAAGTAGAATAAAAGAAAACAACTTAAGAGAAACTGTTACCTTTAATTTGGGTAACTTCCTTTGGTTTCAACCAAAAGGACTTCTTGAAGTGCCTTCTGCCTAATGTAAGGATTCTATGGGGAGGATAGGGATGTAGAGAGATTAATTGGTCAGATTTTGGATGAGCCAAATGGCTTGAGAGGTTTTTGGAATTGCATAAAATTGGTCTCCTTTTATAATGGAGAGGTGGGGATCTTTAGGAAAGTGTGAAAACATTATTTTATTATAAACTTATCTTCGGTTTAAAGAGGTACAAAACACATTAATGTCGAAGATAAGATGACTCATATTCGAAATAAAATCATCCAATAAGAATTGGACAGGTTTTGGATAATATTTTAATCATTATAATCTTATTTATTTAAACCATTTATTAATGAGGTAAATACTGCATCATTATTGTGTCATAAATAATTTAATTTATTTGATGTCTAAAAATTATAAGAAAAATACCAACATGTAGGAAATGTTTTAATATTTACAATGAATATTTATAGTTGAAAAGATAATTTATATATCCCCTTATAAAAATTAATTACTAAAAGATTTTTGTTAATGTCAATTTTGTCTTTACATTAAATTAATTAATCTAATGTGTCATTTTCTTTCATAAGTGGCTCCATGGGGTCCTAAAATCTACCCAAGGATACCCATGGTCGGCCATTACTCATCCAATAAGGTTTGAACAAGTGTTAAGGTAATTTTGAATTATTATAATATTCTTTTAACCTTGAATTACCCTATTTACCTTTAACCGTGGTAAATAAAAGTAAAAAGTTACTATTCACCAAAAATTATTTTTATCTAATTGAACCATATTTTACTCCTTGATATTAACCGTGTCTCTCGGATTTTAGAAATTCAACTCAAAAAAGCGGTAAAATTATGTTTTTTAAACAAATGCAAAAGCTCCTAGGAGGTGGGTAAAAGTTGGTGAAAAGTTCAATATATTTTTTTATAAATCTAAAATTATTATAAAATGACTCCAATTAATTTCATTGAACTTATATAAGAATTATGTATCTGTTTTGACCAAAAATAAATTTAAATCAAATAAATAACTATTTAAATAAAAATCCGGTTTTAACCAAAAACTTAGTATTTTCACTATTCACCAAAAATAGAAATTTGTCATAAAAATACCAAAAATTCAGCCTAAGCTATATTTGATATTCTGAATTAAAAAATGATGTCCATTTTTCCAAATTCAGAACATAGAAGTGGGATTAATTAATTTTAAAATTAATTCTCGTTATCAAAACAAATAGCGTGTTTTTAAGAAACAATAACTATCAAAAGATCATCACTTGTTTATGTCCAATTTCAAAATTAAATTAATTCCAATGACCAAAATTGAATTAAATGGTAAAAATATATTATAATTACACTTTAAAACCAATTAAAAATATAATCTAACCATATAAATTATTGCGATGAAAAAAGTTGTTTTTAATTAAAATATAGCGTGTTTTTACTATTTATCAAAATATGAAAGTTATCAGAATAATATGAAAAATTTATCCAAATTAAAATTTTATATCCTTATTCCAAGGGAGAATTTTATTTTGTCAAATTGAACTTATAAACATATCAAAAACTATATTTGAAGTCGATGCGCCATCAAAAGGCGGCAAAACTTCATTTTTTTGAAAAATACTTATTTTACCCGAATAATTTATTTTGTTCTTATACCATGTTCTAGAAAATGTGTAAGATGAATAATAATTTTATAAAATTCAAAATTTAGTTTATACAATTCATAACAGCAAGTTCATAATAATATTATAACCATATATCATTGTTTAGTGAAACCTGGTATTGCGTACAACCCACACTATCGAGGAAGGTCGCGATTGCATGTAATGCAAGCCAAGTCAGGGTTGTGTGTTGTGCAAGACTCCTGCATTGTTTCTTATAACAGAATCCAACCATATTTCATTTATACATTGAATATATATATATATATACACTCAATGTTTCGTAGAATAACTACTATCAAAATTGTGTGTAACATGATCCAAGAATAGTGTTGCGTATACTGCAAGCTAATACGGTGTTGTGTATAGTACAAGCTAATCCTAGTGTAGTGTATAATAGAACACATCAAAGAAATTAAAAATAATATATCTCATAAAATATTGGGTTGTTACATTCTACCCCCCTTAAAAATAATTTCTCCCTCGAAATTCGTCGGGGTTATAAATGGTTTACTACTTGAAAGTTTCTTTCATAGAAACGCACATCGTAAAAAGAAATACCAAAACTGAACATTAAAAACTAAATTATGAAATGTAATGGTTACCCAAATTAACTAATCACGGGGTTTCCACATTGAAAAATATAGGTGAAAATATGGATATCGAAGGGAAATCTAACCATTAAATTCTGATTGAGAGTGGTAGAGATCATGGCTATGAAAAATCCAACAATCACAAAGCCATAGATTTGTGATGATCTAAGGTACCATATGATTCATCAGATATAAGAGAAATAGGACAACATTTTTGGATTTCAAGATAATTTCCCTAATGTTGAAGAATTTTTGAATTAAAAGAAATTCCTACTTGATTTTGGTACAATCCCATTGTTGTTCATGTCTTGAACAATTTCCACTTCATCTCTTAAATAAATGAAGTTGAATTTTTTTTTCATGATGTGTTAGCGGATCATGCTATAGAATGATAGGTCATTCCATCTATCTCAATAATAATGTTAGAAAAAGTTATATACATAAGTCCATCTTATGGTGAGATTAATCGTATATGGTTCAAAAAATGGACTTATACTTAATCAATCATACCGCTTAATAAAATAAAACTAGTTTCAACTAAACAAGGACTTCCTGTAGGCCAGTGGTAGGCGATAAAGGCCTGTCACACTTCGGTTGTGGATTTGATTCCCACAGCCTTGTCTGACGCGACGGGTTGTCGCCCGTCCTACAGGTTATCGTTTTTTTCTAAAACTACATTATTATAACATTCCATAAATAATATCAAAAAAAGTTCTAGACTGAAACAATTTTATCATATGTCCAACTTAATCCATTCCAACCTTTAAGCTTATCGAAAATACTTCTGTCCAATTTTATTGTATAAAAAAAATTATTACTAGAAATATCATAAACCAAGAATGTGAATACCATCATTTATCCCCCATATATCAGACTATATATCTTGCTGGTCACATTCCAAACATGTGAATACCTTAATCATGTATTCTATTGAATACCCATTGAACCTTAATGAAAACATGAATGCTGTCAAAAGTTAATTCTTTCCACATACCAAAATCCCAAAATTTTTATATACTAAAACCATGATATCACATTGTCCTTATATTAGTCATGATCTCATGAATACTGTCAAACATTTCATTTTCTCCTTATCCCATCTTTATGCGCATATCAGCTATCTTCCAAAAATATCTGAATAACCATTCATGGTTACCAGTACCATTCATCATATACTTTCAAAACTCAATAAAAGGCAACAGTGTAACAATCCTTAGATTTTTCTTTATTCCATAGTTCCATACATTATTCTTGATAAACATACAATCATTACACTACCTTATTAAACCACTGACTGAGCTTCATCATTTCTTCCATCTCATATATCATTTTTAGTATCTTCATCATCATCCACATAAATACTACCCATGTGACCATGCTGATTATCTTTATGTGATTTTCCCTTAGGGAATTGGTTTGCATAATGCCCGTACATTCCACATTTAAAACACTTAACCATTGTTGATGTCTTAGAAATACCATTATCCTTGTCCATGGTGTTAATTAAACCTTTTCCTTTACAATTACTAGATTTGTGTCCTTCTTTTCCACACCCAAAGCATCTTCTAGTTCCTTTGAAACATTCCCCTTGATGCCTCTTCCCACATGACTTACATGAGGGAAATTGAACTTTCTTTCCTCTATGATCATCATGAAAATCCATCTTTCTCTTATTAGCTGAGTCACGAAACATACCAAAGTTGAGATTATTGACCATATTATGAGATTGATGATTAGGAATAATAATGATGTTTCGAATTCCAAATCCCATTTCATTTTCTTCATCATGAATAATATCATTCCATTGTCCATCATATTCTCCATTATCGCGAATCTTCTTGTTTCCATCCATTTTCTAAACCCAAAAAGAATAGTGTGAGTGGAAAAAATCATGCAAGGGAAAACAACATAATAAAGGGGGAGTACTTTCAATATATAACATCTTAGGGTTAATTATAATATTGTTAATATAATTCTAGGACTATAACCTATACTTATACTTAACCTTAGGGACATCCCTAGACATACCTTAGAAATACCTCTAGGGATCTCACTAAAGTTTTTCCATCCTAGTATCCAAAGGTTAACTAAACCTTTCCTCTGATACCAACTGTAGAGACCTGAAGCTTGACGTACATGGACATTACATAAATTTTTCAGAATACTTAATACATAAAAAAACCAACACTCAAGGACCGTAATAGTTTAGTGTCTTTGGAAACTTGGAACATGATCTTATAATCATGGTGAAAGATCTTCAACATCTCCCATAAAGATCTTCCCCTTTTGTTTTCTTACCTAAAACCTTTCTTTATATCCTGGGAAAAAGAAAACATATAAAGAGTGAGCTCAAATTCTTAGTAAGGGTAATCATGGAGAAAATAAAACAAACCGTATACATTTAAACTTAAAAACATGACTATAATGTTTAAACATGAAAATCTTGAGCAATGAGATAAAACATGGAAGTACATAAGGCATAGATCATAATGGAACATCAACCATGATAAAAAAGCATGGGAATAAAACTTGTAATTGTGGAAAAACATTAAGCAATGATATGATTTCCATATTAGCCAAGGAATTGCTGCCAAGACCATATTAGTGGACAAAGTACCTTACTGAACCAGGTTTACTTGCCATTCCAACCCTGTATTACTGAACCAGATTTACTTGCCGTTCCAGCCCTATATTACTGAACCATATTTACTTTCCGTTTCAGCCATATCTATCTAATGAGATATAAATATTTACCCAATGCATTTGAGTGAGATATAGGTCCCACCCATCTCACAATTAAATCATTCTTACTTGTGCCACATCATAAACATAAATCATAACCCAAAGAATAAAATGGGTTTCATAAACATCATTCCATCATATCATAATCCATATAAAACAAATGGATATCATTTCATCATAAGAAAAGTGAAACCATTTAAATCATAGAGACATTATACATGAAACACACACATATTAAATAATGTCATCTTAGATGGAAAAATGGTTTTGATAAAACACTTGAAATGAATTATTGAGGAAAAGATCCTTTGTTCTTCAAAATCATTTTCTTTTCACAAAATTTCATTAAATTTTAAATGAAAAGGATTTTGATGAAAATAGTCGAGAAATATTTTTGAGGAAGCTTCATGAAAATAAGGCTTTATAAAACCGTAAAAATCCTTTCATGCTGTATAAGTTAAAAAAACATTCTTCTCGTACTTTTTCCATAAAAGTCAAAAAGTACCTCGTAAAATAAAGATTCCTTACACAACATGTAGTAAATGTCAAAATGGGTAAAAAGAAATTTAAACATACATGAAATAATTTTTAGAAAACAGGGACATGGATGATAAATATAACCCCATTAAATACTTACGAATAAAAAATCTCTGATAAAAAACGAGATTGGGAAAGTTATCCCTTACAAAGATCTTTTTGTAAATAGATCACTTATGTGTATTCACTATAAGGTCACATAAAGAAATTATAAATAAATTTTATCTAATTGAACCAAATTTTAATCTTTGATATTAACCGTGTCTCTCGGTTTTTCAAAATTCAACTCACAGAAGCGGTAAAATTAAGTTTTATGAACAAATGCAAAAGCTCCTTGGAGGTGGGTAAAAGATGGTGAAAAGTTCAACACATTTTTTATAAATATAAAATTGTTATAAAATGACTCCAATGAATTTAAGTGAACTTATATAAGTATTATGTATCTATTTTGACCTAAAATAAATTTAAATCAAATAAATTATTATTTAAATAAAAAATCGGTTTTAACCAAAAACTCAGTGTTTTCACTATTCATCAAAAATTGAAGTTTTTCATAAAAATACCAAAAATTCAGCCTAAGCTATATTTGATATTCCAAATTCATAAATAATTTTCATTTTTACAAATTCAAAATATATAAGTGGCATTAATTAATTTTAAAATTAATTCCCGTTATCAAAACAAATAGCGTTTTTTTAAGAAACAATAACAATCAAAAGATCATCACTTGTTTATGTCTAATTTCAAAGTGAAATTAAATCCAATGACCAAAATTGGATTAAATGGTAAAAATTTATTATAATTACACTTTAAAACCAATTAAAAAGATAATCTAACCATATAAATTATTACGATGAAAAAAGTTGTTTTTAATTAAATTATAGCGTGTTTTTACTATTTATCAAAAATATGAAAGTTATCAGAATAATATGAAAAATTTATCCAAATTAAATTTTTATATCGTGATTCTAAGGAATAATTTTATTTGGTCAAATTGAACTTATAAACATGTCAAAATCTAGATTTGAAGTGGGTGCTCCATCAAAAGGTGGCAAAACTGCATTTTTTTTGAAAAATAATTATTTTACCCGAAAAATTTATTTTGTTCTCATACCATGTTCTAGAAAATGTGTAAGATGAATAATAATATTATAAAATTCAAAATTTAGTTGATACTATTCATAACGGGTAGTTCATAATAATATTATAACTATATATCGTTGTTTAGTGAAACCTTGTATTGCGTACAACACACGCTATCAAGGAAGGTTGTGATTGCGTGTAATGGAATCCAAGTCAGGGTTGCGTGTTGTGAAAGACTCCGCCGTTGTTTCTTATAAAAAAATCCAAACATATTTCATTTATACATTGAATATATATATATACACTCAATGTTTTGTAGAATAACTACTATCAAAATTGTGTGTAACATGATCCAAGAATAGTGTTGCGTATTCTGCAAGCTAATACGGTGTTGTATATAGTACAAGCTAATCCTGGTGTAGTGTATAATAGAACACATCAAAGAAATTAAAAATAATATATCTCATAAAATCTCGGGTTGTTACAGATGGGGTGTCCGTTGGTGGGTCAATGTGGGAATGGGTATGAAGGGTGCTCCGTCTAGGTCTCAGAGCATCCTTACTCGGACCCATGCTAGCAAGATGACAAGGGAACTCTGGTGGAATTTAATGTTCCTAATTTCTTTATAAACAATATTTACATGTCAATATATGTAATTCAGGGAAAAAATATTACAATTATTATACTTAGTAAGGGACTAAAGGAGGAAACACACCATTGCACACCTATCGATTAGGATCAAATAGTCACTTCCTTTGACATTTTGAAGTATTTGTCATAATATGCATAAAAATGAAATGTAAAATGTTTAGAAATAGTTTTTAAAAATCATGAAAGCAACTTAGAATTCAAAGAAGGTATAAGAAATTCCATAATATCTTTTAGTAAAACCAGGTTATAAATTTATTTAAAACTCATTTTAAACCCAGTTTTTTGAATAGAAATTATTCAAATTAAATGAAAGGAAACAAAAAAATACTAAAAAAGAACATATAATTATAAACTGAAATGAATTAAAGTATTACTAACATGAGAAACTCATGTCAATGTAAACTGAATGAATAATAAATATATATGGTTGCTTCTATATATTTCCCCCCACTACTTCAGGTTCAACATCAACTCTCATAATGATATAATTTGTTTCCTCAAATGCAATATATTAGTCAACACTAATGGGGTCATCAATGGTGGTAATTTTGTCCCCAGGATCATGAAAATTATGTATTTGGATTACTTCATTAATAACAGCGTAATTAGGTCTCATCTGATCTTTCACATAAAACACTTGTTTTTCCATTGATTCCAAAATGTATGGTTCATCAGTATATAGGAATTGAATCATATAAATAACTATGATTTCATAGTCATCAATAAAGTTACCATATCTTATCATTGAGGATTACCATATGATGTACTAGCATAACGATACATTGTAGTAATTAACATAACGCCATCATGATGTGTTCTCATTTTCACCACTTGATCAGTTATAACAAATTTATACCTATTGATTATTAAAGATTTGAAATTACGAACCAAATAATTTGGACCAAAATCCAATGATCTGAATTATTTAGAAGTGGATTCAACAACTAAACTGATTACCTAAAATATATATGTGTAATATAATTAAATTGATATCCATATTTTAAGCTCATTAATGAATTGGTCATACCTTTGATTTCAACCAAGCAAGAAACTATAAGCTATGAAAACCCTCTATCCTTATCAAAGGAAAATATTGATGAACTCTACTTATAATTTGTTTATGTTCTTTGTATAAAATGATTATATAAATATAAGGTATATGTGAAATTCCATAATATGAGATAACATGTAAATACCCAAATTACTAACTTGATATATTCATTGAACAAACAACAGTTAAACAAGACTGTGCGATATACCATATATCACTCTTCAAGCCTCAATGTTTCCAATGTATGAGACCCAAAAATTCTTCCTGTTTGGGGAAGAGATAGAAATGAGGGATCAATTTCCCCATAAAGGTCATATTTATTTCTCATTGAATAATTATGTCTTGTGATCACATCAAAAAAATAAATTGAAACAAATATATACATTCTTGATCTAGATAATCCCAATAAAAAATTCAGGATAATTCTTGTTTCTGACATTTGATTTTAGTAGACACATATTTCTTTTAGTAGGATACATCCACTAAAAAGTAACTAATCCCCCAATAAGTGTTTTAGTTGAAATATGTACTGTCAAATGCGACATGAAAGTGAAAAAGGATGGAGGATTATTTTTACACATCACACAAAATTAATGTCACCTCTTACTACATTTTTATCAATAATACCTTTGATAACATTTTATCATAAAACTCTCTAAAAAATGGTATAATCAAATCACTGTCACCCTTACATTATTGGATAGAAAATTCCAAATTTCTTTTGGAATAAATTCACGAAGAAGGGTGTGATAATCAAAAGTTTTTTGGGATTTTAGTTTCAAATTCCTTCTTTTGACTCATTTAGACATGTTTCTAGAATTTCCATCAAGAACCTTGATATTTTAGAATACTACTAGAAATTGATATTTCTTTGATGCTGTCGTCACATAAGAAACCCAAGGAACATTCCATTTGTTTTCACTAATACAAAAAGAATACATTTCTAGTCGAATACCCCAATCCAACAAGTCCCAACGATATTAGAAATCATATTTGGTCTTCCCCTAGATATTTAGAATAATTTAAAGCAACATATCACATATATGTTTCTCAATGTGCATTACGTCTAAACAATTACGTAAAAAATTGTTAGACCAATATTTTAACTCAAAAATGATAATTCTCCTTTTCAAATTGTAGGTGGATTCATTGTCAAAATTATTTTTCTTTTTAGATTTAAGATGATCTTTCTCTAATGAAAAACTAAAATATTTTAATTTATTATGCATAGAACTACCTGATATACTTTGAGGTGGTTGTTCAGTTTCAATAGTATTATCAAACCTCTAACGATTCTTCCTTTATTTATGATCCATTGGAAAGAATCTTATATTAACCATTAAACTGAAACTACAATGATATATAATCCCTCTCAATCATGTATTATTCATACATATAGGACATGATAGTTTTCCCTTCATGCTCTAATCAAATATCATTTAATAAGTAGAGAAATCATTTATAGTTCATAGAAGGGAAACACACATCTGAAATATATTTTTTGAAGCAGGATCGAATGTCCGCACACCCATATCCCAAAGTCGCTTCAAATATCTTATTAAAGCCTATAGATAGACATCTATATAATTGTAAGGATAATAAGGTACATATATTAGTATACTCAAGAAAGTGAAAGTTTTTTTATACACATCCATAGAGGATGATTATAAACATGAATAAAATATCTCCACGTGTTGTGAGTAGTAAGAATCTGAACAAATAGATTAAAACCATCACATGAGAGACCCAACCTGACAATATGCACATCAACTAGAAAATTAGGATGTTGTGCATCAAATGACCACCATGATAATCTATCTATAGGATAAACCAAATCATCATTACCTTTAATTATCTCAACATCATTCCATCGCATATTTGTTTATATTTCTTCATACATGAATATATTTTGAGATATGGGGTCAATTGAAAGTCCCAAATGACTTTATATAGCACACAAGATGGTGTTCCATCTATATTTTCCTTCCATCAATATATAACAAATTATTTATAGTCATTACAATCAGCTATTTCCTCTCAAAATGTACTGAAATCTTTTGGAAAAGCATGAACTTTATTAATAGAAAACCCAAGATGCTTAATTAACTTCCATGCCTTATTATGATTTGATGGAGTATTTTCACCATCAGGAATAAAGTCCTTCAAAAAGATAAGAATATAATAAATGAAAATATTAGAAATGCCTTATATGTTTTTTCCATGATATAACCATTTCAAAAATTCTAACTTGGTCATTTTAGTATATTCTTGATATACTGAAGTTCTGGCGACATCCATTAAAATTTTTATTATCTCAAAATCATAATATTCAGTATTTTCCTCATGTGTATTGAAATAATTACCTTCTTGCACTGGAATACTATCTTTCTCCTGATTATGTACAAATGGAAATAGATAAAATATCAAACTCTTTATACAACTTCTTTCTTTTCATTCAAAAATAGTAGAATATTGTCTCGTCTCTCCATGGTGATACCAAACACATTTTTTTTAAATCTAGCCTTTGTTATATGGTAGCTTGCTTATTCTCGGATTAACCATAGTATTCCAACACAATTATAGAATGAAAATTGTATCCAACCTCTATCTGAAGCATTATTAAATGAAAAATATAAAAAAAATTCCAAATTATTTTGAAACTTTGTTGAAATATGACCGGTATGATACATATATCTTCTATAAATTCTATTATAAGGAAAAAATGTTATGTTCCAATCAATAATGTAAACCATATTAAAAAATTCATTAAAACTAATTTTAATATGAAATTTATCAAATCATACTTGTAGTTAGTAAAACAAAGAATAAGATAACTAAAATATGTTATAAGCGATGACTACAAATAACAAGTCAATGTGGGTATCCCTGATATTTTCGAATTCCCTATCATGGTGGATAAATTGAATAAATTTGACACTAAAATTCATATTATTCCCTTTTAATCACTTATGTATTAATAAACCAACCCTATCTATCTATCCCTACACTAGATATTGTCTAGTAATGAAAAATGGGTGGGACGGGGCGGGGCATACCAAGCCTGCACGAGTTTGAGACCATATAGGTTTGTCCATAAAACCGCGTAAATAATGCAAAAAAAAAAAAACATTTAAGCCCACCTCGACCCACATAAGCCCACAGGTAGCCTTTGGCTTGTCCAAATTAAAATAAATACTATTTATAACCATTTAAATATTTTATTGTTTCTCAATCTCGATGGTAATTGTGTGAAGAATTATGGATTAAAAATAGTTAGAGTTTTAAGGGATGTGTTGTAACATTTTTTTATGGATTAATGGTGGCACGCAGAGACATCGATGTGGTGGAGAACTATGAGATGTAAAAAAGGTGAGTGATCAATGAGGGGTGATGAATGAGGATTTTGGTTGTGTGGTGATGCCAATAGTTGGAACTGTGAATGAATGAAGACTCTCTAGGAGAAAATGGTTTTAAAAGTCCATTAGGGTTCTCTTTAGGTCCTTTACTATTTTATAAATAAAAAAATAAAATTTTATAACACAATTAAATCTACCTAGAAAATATTTTGATTATAATAACTCTTTTATAATTGAAACAATGAGATGGGGAGATGAGTTCAATTTTTTTAGAGGTGTAATGACACTCCATGTGAATATGATTAATAATTACTATATATATATTTATATTATAATATTATTTTATAATAATAAGTACTGAAACATTTAAAATTCACATGTGAATGAATGGTGAATAATTATGACCATTACAGTGAGAAATCATATTCCATGGTTTAATCATGTTTTTTATGAAAAAAACTAAAATGTTAAAAAACACATATTGTAATTTTTTTTGAAATCAGGCCTGTGGGTAAGCCCGCACTTACGCGGGCTCAACCCAACTTGTCCCATTCTTGTAAGGGCTCAACGCTCATTTGATCATTCTCTATCCATTCAAAATTTTTAGGCCCACCCTACCCCATATCTTCCCTATACCCACAAAGCCTATAATTCACGAGCCTATTTTTCATCACTAATCTTATATACCACAATGATTAAATTTTATTCCTGATCAAAAAGGGCTACCAAAAAGTTCTAGAGAAATCATTTAACATAATTGAAATGATTTCACCCTAAGAAAATAAAACTAAAAAAATAATTCCATCAGGGATCCTAGGATGAAAACTGCACATATTTTTCATTAATACATATGAAATGATGGTTTTTGAAATATAGAACATTAAAACATAGAATAATAACATAATTAAATATTAAATGTGTTATAAAACACAAATAAATCAAATATAAACACTATCAATATCTCTTAAATCTACATAGTTATCATATAAGAAATACAAAACTACCTTTATGAAAAAAATATAACATTATGTTTTGAAATGAATATAAGAAATACAACCATTTAATTATATGAAATCAAAGTAACAAAATAAAATCACATATAAATCATGTTTAGTCAATGAAAACATGTGTATAAAAATCATGATATCAGTCCTCATTCCAACATATGATATTCATAACTTTCAAATTAGTAATGTTAGTGGAAAAATCATGTTTAAATTATTTATTCATTCAACTACTCTTTTTAATTATGGTTTGATTATGGTTTATAGGAATGAAATGTAAAACAATCATATTTGAGGTAATTTAACAATAACAATAGAATATATTATAATTGTTATCCATTTTGGGGTCATCCTTACATAAAAAAATAATTTAAATATACTATTATTGAAAATGTGATTCTATTTATGATAATTTTAATTGAATGGAGTGAATTGAGAGGGTTAGTTGATATGACATTTTTTAGGTGTGGTTGGGTGGATGTTTTCTATATAAAAATTCTTTAATGTGAATTTAATGACATTTTCACTGAAAGAGGCCTGATAGTTCTATACAAATAAGGAAATGTCATTAATTATATCATCCACTTATTTAATACA
Organism: Viscum album; assembly: GCA_963277665.1. NCBI lineage: Eukaryota > Viridiplantae > Streptophyta > Magnoliopsida > Santalales > Viscaceae > Viscum > Viscum album. Next base: position 228,940,998 of record OY728157.1, on the reverse strand, counting down.
TAAAATGGAATGAAATTTATTTTTTTAATACATTAAAAGGATCTTTAATGAGAATAATAACATGAAACTTTGATGAAACATTTATATAATAAAATAATTCTATTAAATACTAATTTTTTATTGCTTGTCATTTTTGAATTATTTTATTTTTGAATTATTACTAAAAAATACATTTCATAAATATACCTATTAGATACATGTCTGACTAATAAACATATATTGAATGATCTTAGTCCCGATAACCATATTTCTAAGCACATATATCAAGTGATCAGATTTATAATGGTATTATTTAATTTTGATATACATCCTTACATATATTTATAAAATAATTAATAATTAATAATTTTCATTAAATTATATCTCAATATGTCCATTAGATTTCTAATCCATAGTGGTTGAAAACTAGGATTGAGTGGTCCAATAAACCATTATGAAACTTGTTCCCCACAAAATACATAACCCAAAATGGAAAATCATGCATCTTTAATCTAAAACGGTTGATAAATATTTAAGAACTATAGTGAAAACAGATTATTTTTTATAAAATTTACTCAAACCCGTGAAAATGAATTAATAAAAGAGAAAAAATAAGAGTAGGGAAGGAAATCATACCTCCCAAAGATCCCAAAAAAGTAATTGAAAAAAATAGTGCAATAAAACCATCAAATGGATTCAATGTTACCTGAGGGGATTCCAAATTCACCAAACAAAGGAAGGGGAGAGGCTGAAATCGACTGAGGAGGGAAGGGGGATGCCAAATTTGCTTGATCAGGGGAGGGAAGAGGCTAAATTCAATCGAGGAGAGGGGGGAAGTGCGGACGCATGAGAGCCTTAGGGTTTGAATGAGGAGGATGGGAGGAGGAGCCCAAGTGGGACTCTAATATCGACACTTCTATACCAATGGTTTTATAAAAATATTGGTATAGACTAACCTATAACAATGGTTTTTAAAAAACCATTGGTATAGCCTTGGAAAACCACTCTATACCCATAGTTTTCATAAAACATTGGTATAGATCCATGGGAATAGATGGATTTTTTATTAGTGATTTGGACATGGCTAGGGTACCTAAGCTAGACAAGTGTACAAAGACACAGACTGGACAGACACAGGTGGGCCACGGGCATCCAAGACACACCGTGTACTACCTGTACATGCCATGTAGTCTCACATGGATATCTAATCCATGTTCATGTGAGGAAATTACTAGGTTTCTCGGTGGGGTCACATTCCATGATAGGTACGATCTTTAGAAACTTTCACCCTGCACATATCTCTCTTATGGACTTTGATTTTGGCCTTCGGGTAGCCCATTTTGAGAAATTTCTCAACATAGAACATGATATAGGCCTTATTTTTGGAATCAAAGATACTATATAAGGTTTTGTGATCATGATGCTTCTTTCAGTGACACTTGGACGATGGTAGTGATTAGGACAATTTATCAGAGAGATTGTAGGGTTGGCAACCCCCACATCTCACTAGAGCGTGGTTTCCCCATAATATTTTCACAAGTTTATTGGTACCCTCATACGCTATAGAGGGTGCGATTCCTCTATTTACTAAGTGGTACCCCCTGATGCACCAGGGCATGGGTCCACTATTTATTGAGTGGAACCTCCCTAACACAATGGGGGTGTGGATCTTCAACCTAATGAGTTGAACTCCCTAACACACTAGTGTGTAATTCCTATACTATATATTGCCCCCCTCGAATATTGATCATATTGGTGTGGTACAGGTCCTCCACATGGATTCTTGTGTGGCTGCACGTGAAGCTTGGCATTAGAGATGGACCTTTGGAACCGTAGAGAGACTAAATATCCTTAGCTGGGTGGTAGAAATAGAGATCCTATTTCACTCTATCCTAGGTTTCTTTACAATAATATATGTGTATTGGGATGATTTAACTTATATTATATATTTCTATTTCTACCTCTATGGTTTTCGGGGCATTCTAATGAGTATGTATTTATTCACCCCGATATGGGATTTTCCTGCACATGTCATGTCTAATGAAAATTATATGAAGATTAATGATGACTTAAGTGGAGCATAATAGAACTTGAATACATTGACTATGTACAGTGCCCAGACTTGGAGATCAAGGGCTAAGATCTCTTTAGTTTTCCTTTTTTCCACTTGTTGTTAGGTTAGGGATTTATTTCTAGTTCTGTGTGTATTTCCCCTTTTTTATTTGGATATGTATTTTCGTACTCTAATGTATTCTCTACAGGTTATAGCATGTATGGATACACTCTAGAAATGGAAATATTTTATTATTCCACTGCACTTTTTCATGGATATGATTGTTTTCATGGTTTTAAGTACATTAGGTTAATACCTCCCATTTTATTTTATGCCTTCTCAGCGCTTATTTCCACCCCTATCCTATTTGATGTGAAATTGGGTTGTCACACTTGGCTTGATACCTACTAGATATATCTTGGTGGGTTAAGTCATGATGGAGTGGCATCCGAGTAGTTCATCCTTAGGTTGTTGTTGGAGTGGGACCCATGGTGAATATTGGTTGGAAACTTAGGTAAATAGTGTCAGAGTTTCCCAAGTGTGACTTTCAGGTTAGTGAACCCAATGCTGGTGCGGAGGCCAATAAATCCATTCATCAGGACTCTGACTACCTTCTTGTCAACTCGGTATACCAATAAATTGGTTGTAGGGAACCAATGGTAAATGAATGATATTGGATTGAGTCCTTTGACTATCCTTCGTGATTCAACTCCCCAAATTTCTCATCTAACCATGGTATATCTTGATAACTTTTAGGATGCCTCTATGAAGACAACCAGTTGGGATGCTGATACCAAATCATGATGATGATTATTTGAGTGATGAAACCTCAGTTCAAGGACCATATTAATAGGTGTTTCCTCTAAGAAGGTAAGGATAAGTGCCATAGCCTATCTAGAAGTAGATATTTTCAGTAGGATTATATGATGATATGAATAGGATGAGACTGTTTCTTGAGTTCCAGTGGAAAATACCACTAAGGTTTTGTGGTGATCCAAACCCCTAGGCACTTGATGATTGTCTTGAGTAAGTGGTATAAGTCTTCAGGCCTGTTTGAACTATGGATGATCAGATGGTTGTACTTGTAGAAAACCTTTTTCATGGAGCCGTTGGGCATTAGTGGACTCATATCACCCAAACACATAATGCGGTGGCTCTCTTTTAGAAATATTTCCAATAACTATTTCTGTGATGAGTATTACCCATCAGGATTGTGCTTTGTATGGATTCAAGATCTTCTTGAGTTACAATAGAGTGATATAATGGTTAATGAGTTCACTTTTAGGTTCACTAACATCACATGTTACTCCCTTGACATGGTGCAAGATGGTTTCTTCTGAGCCTGGAAGTTTGATTAGGGCCTCCATAGAGACATCGATGCCATCATGATCTCCTTATGCATTCATACATATGAAGGGGTGATAGAATGGACTCCAATTATTGAGATATTACTATTATCGGGGATCCAGTTGGTTGGTGTCAAAAGTGGACATCATAGGGCTAAGTCATCTATAGATTCTAGAAAATTTCAGTCATCAAGGTCACAATGTAGGAGACCTATCCATTCCTGAAATCACGAACATAGGTCTACAACTCAGAGATCATAGATGATATTAGATAATCCTGGAGAGGGGTTATGCTATGATTCTAAAGGTTGAGGTCACATGGACTATTATTGTCTGAACTAATGTGCTGGGGAGGTATGTTAGGTAGTTGATAGACCACCATGTCAAAGATTGCATCAAGATCAGGTGTCTCCCAGGTGTGTTCAGGGTAGCCCCTAGTGAGGCAGTGTTGGAAGAGGAGTATGTGGAGTTCTCGAGGGAGGGGCTGGTGGTGAAGAATGATTCTATAATAAACTCACACCACCACCACCAGGTAAGATATGCTAGGCTCAGGGAGAAGCATATGGGGTCGTATGTAAGATCCCGATTTTTGGAAGGGTTTGTTTTCATTATGTTTTGGTTGAATCCCTTGTTTCGGGCTTCAAGGGATGTCTTCTGAAAGTACAAGAGGTCTTGGGGGTGTTTCGGGGGCTCTGGGCACGAAAGAAAGGAAAGATGGGCTAGACAAGCCTAGGTGCACGGAATGCGCACGGCCAGGGAAAACCATGCGGCCTGCCCAGGTAAGCCGTGAAACCCCTCCTCCTCCAAATAGTATCATGTGCATGGTTTGCGCACGGTTTTTCAAACCATGTGGCCAAACCATGCGGCCTCTTAAAGTTGGAAAAAATAAAAAAATTTCCACCCTTGGATTTTAAGAACCCACTCGGGATTTCCTCTCCATTCCTCACACTTCACCCTAGAAAAGAACCAAATCTCCCAAGAGCTCCAAGAGGATGATATACCTCGTTTCTAAGGCGTTTTTCATGCCGTTGGATGCGGATCGAAGCTCCGGGTAAGGAAAATACCATCCTTGCTTCTCTTTTTGGTTTAGGGTTTGTATCTTTTCTCCCTCTTGTTCTGAAGATCTAAAACCCTATCTTTTGGGTGAGTTCTAGGTTGAAGCTCCAAAGGCTGGTCGGATTGAGGTCTAAGGACTCTATTGAGTGTGCGTTCCACCACAGTTTCGAGGTAGGTGGTCTACAAACATTATCCCATAGTTTTATGGTGGATTTATGCATGAGTGGATTTTCTCATGGTTTCCTTTTGATGAGCTTTGATCAACCTCGACGCGTTTGGTATAAAGGATGCCTAAAAATGGTAAATCGGAACCCTCATGATCCTCATGGGATGCGTTGAGAATGTATTGACCTAATTGGGGCCATCCATGGGGTGTACCAGCTTTTCATGGGCTTAGGGATTGTTATTAAACAAGTGACCTTGTTGTAATAAATGGTAGAGCCCTTGATGAATATGTTTTCATGATTGGTTGAACTTGGAATAGAAGTTAGGTGATGCACCTAGACTTGGAAATAACCTAAGGGTTAATTGGAATGAGTTTAATGGTTGATTCATGGAAATGATGAACGGGTTAAATGGGTTAATGTGTAAACTGATTAAATACCATAATGGGATAGGTTATGGGTTTAGTGTTGAATGCTTAGTGAGATAGGCATAACACATGGGAATTGGGTGAATGGTTAAATGATGTTAAATGGTAATGTGTTAATGAGTTAAGGCATAATATGAATTCCCGTGTGGTTTGTTGTGAATGGTGTTTTCCAAAGGGAAATGGTATGGTGGGTTGATGGTTACTTATATATATAAGCATGTGCACATGTCTTGGTAGAGTGAGGTATGACTTGAGGATCTACGCCCACGGGTCGAGTGAAGACTGATGCTCTGAACTCCACCCTAAATGCATGGGTTAGGAATGGGGACTGGGGATCTTTTCTCCTAACGATTGCATCCACCCAGACTGAGGCTTCGAGGTGAGGATATGGTTGCTATAAGTGGGTTAGTCCTAGTGAGATAGGATAACGATGTGTTTACCCTCTTTCATGTGATGGTTGGCCTTAGACCCATGCAACATAATGTATGTGATTAACCCATGTAAATGTGATGAAATGGTAAGTGATGATAATTGGTGTGAAATGAATGGTAATGGAAGTGGCAATGGATTTGGCTCTGAACTGGTAAATGGTACCTTAAATAATTTACTTGGCAATTATCATTCACATTCCTTTTGCATGCACTACCTATTCATACTAGATATTTTATAGACACCGTTGGTGGTGGCCTACTGAGTTGTACTCACTCCCTTCTCGGGCCGCCATTGGGTACCCAAGCAGACTTCATGTTTGCAGGACATGAGAAGGGAAAGGGTCCTTACTATATTGTTGAGTGGACATGGGTAGCACCACTCTCAGATGTTCAGATTTTTCTGGGTTTGTCCGGGTATTACTGAAGGTTCATTCAGGATTTCTCTCACTTTGCACCACCATTCTCAGGCTTGACCAAGAGAAGAATCAGGTTCGAGTGGTCTGAGGCTTGTGAGAACGCCTTCCAAGAGTTGACGAAGCGGTTGACGACCACACCTGTCTTGATTTTACCTGAGCCAGGTAAGAAGTAAATCGTGTTTTGTGATGCGTTATGAGTCGGAATTGTTATTGTGTTGAAGAAGGATGAGCGGGTTGTGGCTTATGGCTCAAGTCAGTTGAGACCTCATGAGCGTAACTATCCCACTCATAACCTTGTGTCGGCTACAGTGGTGAACGCCTTGAAGTGCTGGAGGCACTATCTGTTGGGAGAACGGTTTACTGTGTTTACCGAACATTAGAGTTTAAATTATATGTTCTCACAATGGGATTTGAACCTTCGATAGTGAAGATGGGTTGAATATCTCTAGTCTTTTGACTTTGAGTTGGTGTACACACCGGGAAAGGGAAACCGTGTTGCTGATGCTCTAAGCAGGAAGGTTCAGAATCAGGTGGTTCAGGAGTCTAGCACCGAGTGGAAGGTGATGGCTTTGTTTGCAGAGATGCATATGGAGGTGCCAGAGGAGAGTGGTCAGGTCACTCTTGATTCCTTAATGATGGAGTCGACGCTTTTGAGTCGAGTTAAGGAAGGTCAGCTTGATGATCCTGAGTGTTTGATCATAAAGGAAAAAGCTTAAAGGTGGGGAGCTACCTTCTGGTCTAGCCGTCGGCGTGGAAGGTGTTGTTTGTGTTTGTGATCGTGTGGTTGTGCCAAAGTGTGTGTGAGAATATTTGATGCGTGATTTCCATGCATCAAAGTGGGAAGTGCATCCTAGTTTGATGAATATGTACCATGATCTCCGAAGGCAGTTTTGGTGTCCTGGAATGAAGAAGGAAGTTGTGGGTTTTGTGGCACGGTGCCTTACCTGTCAGCAGGTGAAGGCCAAGCATCAACGCCCAGGTGGTTTGTTGCATCCATTGACCATTCCGGAATGGAAGTGGGAAGATGTAACAATGGATTTGGTCATGGGTCTTCCGAGGATGCCATGTAATAATGATGCAATCTGGGTGGTTGTGGACCGGTTAACGAAAGTGGATCATTTCTTACCGATTCATGAGACCTTTACAGTCGACCAGTTGGGTGAGCTGTATGTTTGGAAAATAGTGCGGTTTCATGGTGTTTTTTGGACCATATTTTCGGACCGAGATCCGCGTTTCACATCGCGTTTCTAGCAAGGTTTGCAGAAGGCGCTTGGTACGCAGGTGTTTTTGAGTACGACTTTCCACCCACAGACGGACGAGTAGTTGGAGTGTAAGATTTAAGTGTTGGAAGACATGTTAAGATCTTGTGTCTTGGACTTTGGGGGTTCTTGGGAGAGGCACCTATCGTTAGTCAAGATTTCCAACAACAACAGTTTTTAGGCTATGATTCAGATGGCACCGTTTGAGGCACTCTACGGGAGGCCATGTAGATCTCCGTTGTGTTGGCTAGAGGATGGTGAATATGAGGTGTTGGGGCCAAGTCTCGTTCAGGAGACTTCAGAGAGAGTTAAGTTGATCAAGAAGTGGATGGCTACAGCTCAGAGTAGGCAGAAGTCATATGAAGATCGGAGGTGTAGACCTCTTGAGTTTGTGATGGGTGATAAGGTGTTCCTTTGGGTGTCACCAAGGTTGGGTCACCATCGGATTCGAAAGCAGGGTAAGTTGGTGCCTAGTTATGTGGGAACTTTTGAGATTGTGGAGAGGATTGGACCAGTGGCTTACCGATTGGCTCTTCCATAGTGGTATGGTGGGATGAATGATGTGTTTCATGTGTCGCATCTTCAACGGTATCACCCTGACCCATCTCACATGGTTGATATGGAGCTTGAGGCTGAAGCGTCCTTTAAGGATCATTAGGTTCGTGTGGTGGATTGTTGTGAAAAGGTATTGCGAGGCAAGGTTGTGCCATTAGTGCAAGTACTATGGAAGCATGTGAAAGTTCAGGAATAAACTTGGTAGCAAGAATCGGATATGCGAGCTCAGTGGCCCGAACTCTTCTCTTCTGTGGATCAATGAGGCTTGGAAACTCGGCTTGAGGACGAGCCATTATAAGGTAGGGAGGTTGTAAGATCCTGGTTTTTGGAAGGGTATGTTTTAATTATGTTTTGGTTTAATCCCTTTTTTCGGGCTTCAAGGGATGTCTTCTGAAAGTATGAGAGGTCTTGGGGGTGTTTTGGGGGCTTGGGGCACGAAAGAAAAGAAAGCTTGGAAAGACAAGCCTGGGTGCATGGCCTGCGCACAGCCAGGGAAAACAGTGCGGCCTGCCCAGGTAATCGTGCAACCCCTCCTCCTCTAGATAGTAGCATGCGCATGGGTTGCGCACGTTTTGTCAAACCGTGCGGCCAAACCTTGCGGCCTCTTAAAGTTGGGAAAAATTACAAAATTGCCACCCCGAGATTTTAATAACCCACTCGAGATTTCCTCTCTATTCTTCCCTCTTCACCCTAGGAACAAAACAAATTGCCCAAGAGATCCAAGAGGTCGATATCCCTCATTTCTATAGCATTCTAGGTGCCATTGGATGCGGATCGAAGCTCCGGGTAATGCTAATCCCATACTTGATTTTCTTTTTGGTTTAGGGTTTGTACATTCTCTCCCTCTTATTCCAAAGCTCTAAAACCCTATCTTTTGGGTGAGTTCTAGGTTGAAGCTCTAAAGGTTTGCTGGATTGAGGTATAAGGACTCGATTGAGTGTGCATTCAACCATGGTTTCGAGGTAGGTGGTCTACAAACGCTATCCCATAGTTTTATGGTGGATTTATGCATGTGTTGATTTGCTCAGGGTTTCTTTTTTATGCGATTTGATCAACCTGGTTGTGTTTCGTATAAAGGATACTGAAAAATGGTAAATTGGAACCCTCATGATCCCTATGGGATGCGTTGAGAATGACTTGACCTAATTGGGGTCGTCCATGGGGTGTGCCGACTTTTCTCGGGCTTAGGGATTGTTATTAAACACATGGCCTTGTTGTAATAAATGGTAGATCCTTGATGAATATGTTGGCATGATTGGTTGAACTTGGAATAGAAGTTAAGTGATGCACCTAGACTTGGAAATAACCTAAGGGTTAATTGGAATGGGTTTGATGGTTGATTCATGGAAATGATGAACGGGTTAGACAGGTTAATGTGTAAATTGATTAAAGACCATAATAGGATATGTTATGGGTTTAGTGTTGAATGCTTAGTGAGATAGGCATATCACATGGGAATTGGGTGAATGGTTAAATAATGTTAAATGGTAATGTGTTAATGGGTTAAGGCATAATGTGAATTCCCGTGTGGTTTGTTGAGAATGGTGTTTGCCAAAGGGAAATGGTATGGTGGGTTGATTGTTACTTATATATATAAGCATGTGAACATGGCATGGTAGAGTGGGGTATGACTTAAGGATCTACGCCCACGGGTCGAGTAAAGACTGATGCTCTGAACTCCACCCTAAATGCACGGGTTAGGAATGAGGACTGGGGATCTTTTCTCCTAACAGTTGCATCCACCCGGACTGAGGATTCGAGGTGAGGATATGGTTGCTATGAGGGGGTTCATCCTAGTGATATAGGATAATGATGTGTTTACCCTCTTGCATGTGATGGTTGGACTTAGACCCATGTAACATAATGTATGTGATTAACCCATGGAAATGTGATGAAATGGTAAGTGATGATAATTGGTGTGAAATGAATGGTAATGGAAGTGGAAATGGATTTGGCTCTGAACTGGTTAATGGCACCTTAAATAATTTTCTTGGCAATTATCATTCATATTGCTTTTTCATGCACTACCAGTTCATACTGGATATTTTGTAGACACCGTTGGTGGTGGCCTACAGAGTTGTACTCAGACCCTTCTCAGGCCGCCATTGGGTACCCGAGCAGACTTCATGTTCGCAGGATAGGAGAAGGGCAAGGGTCCTTTCTAGATAGTTGAGTGGACATGGGTAGCACTTGGTGGAGGATCCAGGCTTGGAGTCAGGACCATTTTGGAGATTTTGGCCGTTGTCCTTATTTTGGGATTTTGTTCACTTTTTCACTTGTAGTAGGACATAGCATATTTATTGTTGGAAATGGTTTTTATACTTGTTCCTTGTTTATTGATTATTGTTTTCACTATTGGTTTATTTCTGTTGTAGCTTACTCTGATAGAAAGGGGGTATAATCTCCCCACTTGACCACAAAGACCCCCGCTGCAAGTTTGTAGCCTTTTTTGCATGGGGAGGCGCTCTTAAGGTTATGTAACTACCCGGCTCGGAGCACCTGTTTAGTGGGTTCCGGGTCAGGAACATTGCAAAGTGGTATCAGAGGAGGTCTTTCTTCTCCTTCTCTGAGGTCTTTTTATTTGGGATAGGTTGACAAGGGTTAAGATGTGTAGGGCCTTGGTAAATGATCTCGTGCTTGGGAGTATCTAACCCATGTACGAGGGAAAACCCAAGTCACCCTGGGTGGGAAATGTTGTTCTTGGTTGTGTGTTGTTAAAATTGATGAAATTTCACCGTTGGGTGATGTACATGTGGTTTGATGTGACTATTTTATGATATTTGTCTCGTGGACTTAATGGCACGAGGATTTTCATTCATGCATCATTGTAGGCACCTAGGGAGATAGGTGACATGCATTGTGTTATGCACACACACGGGGTGGGTCTGTAAGGCAGGAAAGTAGGGTGCATCATGCATTTCATGTAACCAAGAAATAATTAGAAGAATGAAATAAAACAAGTGGGTAAATGATGTTTATAAAAATATAAGGATTTTAAATGAAGTGTAAAACGTTTTTGTAAAATGTTGTGTGAGTTTGGTGGTAGTGCATGGTTGTTTACCCCATGTGGACAAAGGCCCACGGTAGGGATGGTCAGGGCGGTGAATTTGAGGTGTTAATGTCGTTGAATTAGTATATGAAAATGGGTTGTTTTATCTAGTAAAGAGATTTTGATGAAGTCGTGAAAGTTTTATGGTGTGCGTGCTAAATATCATGCTCGACAATGAAGAGAGATGCCACCACGATGTCAGTTACCAGTTGGAAAATGGAAGAATGTTTCTGAGAACACTCCTATGGTAGAAGAGCACGAAAATATCGTGATCAATGAAGGTAGAAAAGACCAGTTCTGGGAGAACTTGGCTTGCCTAATGCAAATGATGGAACAGGACACATGGTGGGTTGCACCGAGTATGTTTGAGCTAACTAGGGAGTTCCAGCTGTAGCGCCCTCCGACCTTCACCGGAGAAGGTGGGCCAGAGGCAGTGGTGTCCTGGTTAGAGTCTATCCAGATGACACTGGATTATTTGGATATCCCTATTGAAAATTGAGTAAAGATATCCGTTTATATGTTGCGGGGCCAGGAAAGGCATTGGTGGGAAATTCAGGCTCAGACCGTGCAGGCTGAGGGGATATCGTGGAAGGTTTTCCAGGAGAAGTTTCTGGAGAATTTCTACCCAGAGACTTTGAGGCAGGAGTGAGCTGCAGAGTTTATAAGCCTGACTCAGGGATCACTGTCAGTGATAGACTATGGTAGTCGCTTCACTGATTTGTGATGCTTTTTCCCAGTGTTAGCAGAGGATGAGGCAGCGATAGCAAAACGTTTCCAGGATGGGTTGAGACATGGGACCAAGTCTCAAGTAAATATCTTCCGCTTGAAGAGGTTTTCAGAGGTGGTGGATCGGGCACTCATACTTGAAGGGAACCTGAAGGGAGATTTAGGTGGTGGGCTTGTCGTGCCAGCTAGGCGGAAAATTGGTGCATCTTATGAAGGTCGGAAGCGCCATTTGGAAGGTTTCTAAGAAGGTGGTTAGAATAGAGGGTCAGCCTCTCAGAGTTGGAACCAGGTGTTCTGTTATCAGTGCGGTAGGACAGGGCATATGTGTGGTCAGTGTCCTCGACCTCCAGTTGAGTGTCGTTCGTGCGGTAGGATGGGGCATGTGAAGAGGTTATGCATGAACCCGCAGAATACGGGTGAGAATGATGATGAAAGGCAGGTACCAGGTGCATGTTGAGGATATTAATAAGTGAAAGGGATGTTCCTTGGAAGTTGGTGGGTATCATTTTCTGTGGTACTTGTTCATTCTCGAGATGTCAGGGTTTGACCTAATATTGGGAATGGATTGGTTGGTGTTGTATCGGGAGCACATAGACTGTGGTCATCGTAGAGTATCATTTAGGTCACTTGAGGGAGACGCTTACGTCCACCATGGCGAATGGGATGTTAGAGCAGGGTGGGTGGGACCATTTTGTCAATATATGAGTGGACTCACAAGTCAAGTGGAATGTCTCATGGTTGATGATGATGAGGGAGGGGAACAATCTAATTTTCCTCCCATGGTGGATCGGTTACCGGATGTGTTTCATGATGATTTCTCGGGGTTACCACCCGAGAGGGATATCGAGCTCACGATCGAGTTGCTACCTGGAGCGGAGCTAGTTTCTATTCCGCCATACCGAATGGCACCAGCATAACTCCGGGAACTGAAGGTTCAGCTTGAGGAGTTGGAGCATAAGGGGTTTATCCATCCTAGTACGTCTCCTTGGGGATCTCCCATGCTTTTTTCAATGAAGGCCGATGGGTCGTTGAGGCCGTGTGTTGACTATCGAAAGTTGAATCAGATGGCGATGAAAAATAGGCACCCTCTTACTAGAATTGATGATCTATTTGATCAGTTGAGGGGTGAATCCGTGTTCTCTAAGATTGATCTGAGGTCAGGTTATCACCAGATGAGGGTGAGGTCTTCTGATGTACCGCATACAACTTTCCAGAGTCAGTACGGGTTGTTTGAGTTTGTGGTAATGCCTTTCGGATTTACCAATGCACCAGCAGTGTTTATGGCTTTGATGAACCGAATATTTCATCCCTATCTAGATTAGTTTGTAATTGTCTTTCTTGAATATATCCTAGTGTACTCAACAAATCATGACGATCTTTCCCAATATCTTGACATCGTCTTGGGTATGCTAATAGAGCATCGGCTATACGCCAAGCTATCAAAGTGTCAATTCTGGATAGGCGAGGTGCATTTTTTGGGTCACATCATCTCGGAGGCAGGTGTGTTAGTGGATCCAGAGAAAGTGAAGGAAGTTTTGTCTTGGGATCATCCCAAGAGTGTTTTAGATGTTCGAAGTTTTTTTTTGGGTTTGGCTGGGTATTAATGAAGGTTCATTCAAGATTTATCTCACTTGGCAGCACCACTCTCGGGCTTGACCAGGAAAGGAATATGGTTTGAGTGGTCTAAGGCTTTTGAGAACGCCTTCCAAGATCGGAAGAAGCAGTTGATGACCACACCTATCTTGATCTTAACTGATCCTGGTAAGAATTACATCGTGTTTGTGATGCGTCAAGAGTCGAACTTGGGGCTGTGTTGATGTAGGATGAGCGGGTTGTAGATTATGGGTCAAGGTAGGTGAGACCCCATGAGCGGAACTATCCCACTCATGACCTTGAGTTGGCTTCAGTGGTGTACGCCTTGAAGTTCTCGAGGCACTATCTGTTGGGAGAACGGTTTACTGTGTTTACCGACCATAAGAGTTTAAAGTACATCTTCTCACAAAGGGATATGAACCTTCGGCAGTGAAGATGGGTTGAATATCTCCAGTATTTTGACTTTGATTTGGTGTAAATGTCGGGAAAGTGAAACAGTGTTGATGATGCTCTGAGCAGAAAGGTTCAGAATCAGGTGGTTCAGGAGTCCAGAACCGAGTGGAAGGTGATGACTTTGTTTGCAGAGATGCACCTGGAGGTGAAGGAGGGGAGTGGTCAGGTCACTCTTGATTCTTTTACGATGGATGTGATTCTTTTGAGTCGAGTTAAGGAAGGTCATCTTGATGATATTGAGTGTTTGATCATGAAGGAAAATCTTAAAGGTGGGGAGCTACCTTCTGGTTGGGCCGTCGGCGTGGAAGGTTTTGTTCGTGTTCGTGATCGTGTGGTTGTGCCAAAGTGTGTGTGGGAAGATTTGATGCATGAGTTCCATGCATCAAAGTGGTCAGTGCATCCTGGTTTGACGAAGATGTACCATGATCTTCGAAGGCAGTTTTGGTGGCCTGGAATGAAGAAGGAATTTGTGGGCTTTGTGGAATGGTGCCTTACTTGTCAGCAGGTGAAGGCCGAGCATCAACGCCCAGGTGTTTTGTTGCATCCATTCCCCATTCTGGAATGGAAGTGGGATGATGTAACAAGGGATTTTGTTGTGGGTCTTCCGAGGACTCTGCAGAAGAATGATGCAATCTAGGTGGTTGTGGATTAGTGGATGAAAGTGGCTCATTTCATTCCGATTCAGGAGACCTTTACAGTCAACCAGTTGGGTGAGCTGTATGTTCGGGAAATAGTGCAGTTTTATGGTGTTCCACGAACCATAGTTTTGGACCGAGATCCACAAATCACATCGCGTCTCTGGCAGGGTTTGTAGAAGGTGCTTGGTACGCAGGTGTTTTTGAGTATGACTTTCCACCCACAGACGGACGGGTAGTCGGAGCATACGATCCAAGTGTTGGAAGACATGTTAAGAGCTTGTGTCTTGGACTTTGGTGGTTCTTGGGAGAGGCACCTATCGTTAGTCAAGTTTTCCTACAACAAACATTTTCAAGCTACGATTCAGATGACACTGTTTGAGGCACTCTACAGGAGTGCATGTAGATCTCCGTTGTGTTGGCTGAAGGCCGGTGAATCTGAGTTGTTGGGGCTAAGTCTTGTGCAGGAGACTTCATAGAGAGTTAAGTTGATCAGGAAGCGGATGTCTATGAATCATAGTAGGCAGAATTTGTATGTATATCAGAGGCGTAGACCTCTTGAGTTTGTGATGGGTGATAATGTGTTCCTTCGGGTGTTGCCAAGGTTGGGTCACCATCAGATTCGAAAGCAGGGTAAGTTGGCGCCCAGGTATGTGGGACCTTTTGAGATTGTGGAGAGGATCGGACCATTTGATTACCAATTGGATCTTTCACAACTGTATGGTGGGATGCATGATGTGTTTCATGTGTTGTAGCTTCGATAGTATCACCCTGACCCATCTCACGTGGTTGATGTGGAGGATGTGGAGCTTGAGGCTGATGCGTCCTTTGAGGAGAAACTGATTCGTGTGATAGATCGTAGTGAAAAGGTCTTGCGAGGAAAGGTTATTCCATTAGTGAGAGTACTATGGAAACATGGGAATGTTCAGAAAGAAACTTGGGAGAAGGAATCAGATATGTAGGCTCAGTGGCCCGAAATCTTCTCTTCGGTGGATCAATGAGGCTTGGAAACTCGGCTCGGGGATGAGCCTTTATAAGGTTGGGAGGTTGTAAGATCCCGGTTATTGGAAGAGTATGTTTTCATTATGTTTTTGTTGAATCCCTTGTTTCGGGATTCAAGGGATGTCTTATGAAAGTATGAGAGGTCTTTGGGGTGTTTCGAGGGCTTGGGGCATGAAAGAAAGGAAAGCTAGGCAAGAAAAACCTGGGCGCACGGCCTGCGCACAACCAAGGAAAACCGTGCAGCCTGCCCAGGTAAACCGTGAAACCCCTCCTCCTCCAGACAGTAGCATGCGCACGGTTTGGGCACGTTTTGTCAAACCGTGCGGCCTCTTAATGTTGGGAAAAATTACAAAATTTCCACCCCATGATTTTAAGAACCCACTCAGGATTTCCTCTCCATTCCTCCCTCTTCACCATAGGAACAAACCAAATTGCCCAAGAGATCCAAGAGGTCGATCTCCCTCATTTCTAAGGTTTTTTTGTGCCTTTGGATGCGGATCGAAGCTCCAGGTAAGGCTAATCCCATCCTTTCTTCTCTTTCTGTTTTAGGGTTTGTATCTTCTCTCCCTCATGTTCCGAAGCTCTAAAACCCTATCTTTTGGGTGACTTCTAGGTTGAAGCTCCATAGGCTGGTCGAATTAAGGTCTAAGGACTCGATTGAGTGTGCGTTCAACCGCATTTTCGAGTTAGGTGGTCTAAAAACGTTATCCCATAGTCTTATGGTGGATTTATGCATGTGTGTCTTTGCTCATGGTTTCCTTTTGATGAGATTTGATCAACCTGGATGCGTTTGGTATGAAGGATGCCTAAAAATGGTAAATGGGAACCCTCACGATCCCCATGGGATGTGTTGAGAATGACTTGACCTAATTGGGGCTGTCCATGGGGTGTGCCGACTTTTCTCGGGCTTAGGTATTGTTATTAAACAAGTGACCTTGTTGTAATAAATGTTAGATCCCTTGAAGAATATGTTTTCATGATTGGTTGAACTTGGAATAGAAGTTAAGTGATGCACCTAGACTTGGAAATAACCTAAGGGTTAATTGGAATGGGTTGAATGGTTGATTCATGGAAATGATGAACGGGTTAAATGGGTTAATGTGTAATCTGATTAAAGACCATAATGGGATAGGTTATGGGTTTAGTGTTTAATGCTTAGTGAGATAGGCATAAAACATGGGAATTGGGTGAATGGTTAAATTATGTGACATTGTAATGTGTTAATGGGTTAAGGCATAATGTGAATTACCGGGTGGTTTGTTGTGAATGGTGTTTTCCAAAGGGAAATGGTATGGTGGGTTGATGGTTACTTATATATATAATAATGTGCACATGGCTTGGTGGAGTGGGGTATGAATTGAGGATCTGCGCCCATGGGTTGAGTGAAGACTGATTCTTTGAACTCCTCCCTAAATGCACGGGTTAGAAATGGGGACTGAGGATCTTTTCTCCTAACAGTTACATCCACCCGGACTGAGGATTTATGTTGAGGATATGGTTGCTATGATGGGGTTAGTCATAGTGAGATAGGATAAGGATGTGTATACCCTCTTTCATGTGATGGTTGGATTTAGACCCATTTTACATAATGTATGTGATTAATCCATGTAAATGTGATGAAATGTTAAGTGATGATAATTGGTGTGAAATGAATGGTAATGGAAGTGGCAATGGATTTGGCTCTGAACTGGTTAATGGAACCTGAAATAATTTACTAGGCAATTATCATTCATATTCCTTTTTCATGCACTACATGTTCATACTAGATATTTTGTAGACACCATTGGTGGTGGCCTACTGAGTTGTAATCACACCCTTCTCGGGCCGCCATTGGGTACCCGAGCAGACTTCATATTTGCAAGACATGAGAAGGGAAAGGTTCCTTTCTAGATAGTTGAGTGGACATGGGTAGCACTTGGTAAAGGATCTGGACTTGGAGTCGAGACCATTTTGGGGATTTTGGCCGTTGTCCTTATTTTGGGATTTTGTTCACTTTTTCTCTTGTAGTAGGACATGGCATATTTATTGTTGGAAATAGTTGTTATACTTGTTCATTGTTTATTTATTGTTGTTTCTACTATTGGTTTATTTTTGTTGCGGATTACTCTGATAAAAAGAGGGTATAGTCTCCCCACTTGACCACAAAGACCCCCGCTGCTAGTCGGCAACCTTTGTCATATGAGGATGCTCTGTTAAGGTTATGTAACTACCCGGATCGGAGCACCGGTTTAGTGGATTCCGAGTTGGGAACATTACATTGTAGGTTTCTGCAGTCTATGGAGTTCCATGATTATGCTACATGTAAGATGATTATAGGTATGATATATGTGTTTCATTCCTTTATATCTATATCCATTTTGTGAGAGCTATAGATCCTCATTGAGGCCTCTCCCAATAGAAATGGCTTGAGGTTCCGACTGGGTGTGATTCTTCGACATTTCATGTCTACTGATAGTGTGAGTTGTCATAAAGTAGAGAGAGTTTATCATGGGACCTCTTGGTAATCAGGTTGAAACCCTATGAAATCATCTTTGATATGTAATAGTTATCCATAGTGCATGTTTAGATTGACTATCATCATTGAAAATTTAGATTCTTTTAGACATATTGGACAATAATATCCATTAAGGGAGAGAGAGATATCATGGCTGAGTGAGCATGCTCAGTGAGCCAAAATCTAAAACCCATCACCCATTATTTGGAATGTTTCTTCCTTGTATTAGTGTTATTTTCATACATCCGTCTTTTTTCCAGTAGTGGAGGGTTATATAAATGTATTCCCGAAAGATGTTCTAAGTATACCTTCGACGCAGGAGATGGAATTCATCATCGACTTGAAACTCGTGACTATATTGATATCTTATGGGGTATATAATATTATAAACACTACGCTCTAGGATCTGAGAGTGAAGTTGGAGGACCTAAGAGAGAAATATTTCATATGACATAGTGTATCCCCCTAGGCTGCACCAACCCTGTTCGTGAAAAAAGTGGATAGGAGGTTAAGGTTATGTGCTGATTATCATCACCCAAATCAAGTAATGGTAAAGTCAATTTACCACTTGAAGATGATTAATGAACTATTATATCATTTGAGAGGTGTGATTTGGTTCTCAAATATCAATCTCATGTCCAATTACCACTAGTTTTGGGTTCCCAAGGATGATATTTTGAAGAAGACATTTTGATATTTTTATAGAAACTATGAGTTCACGGTGATTCCTTTAAGTGTGAATAATTCCCTCACTCTGTTCATTGACATTATGAACAATATATTCTATAGTTACTTGGAACTATTCATATTTTTCTTTATCTATGATAGAATTGTTTAGTCTGTGATATTGGAGGATCGTAAATATCTTTTGAAGTTGGTCATAGACTTACTATAGGACCACCAACTTTTTGGTAACCTCTCAAAGTATTAGTTTATGATCCATGAGGTTAAATTTTTAGGGAATGTAATCTTTGATCATGTTTTAGTTGTACACCATGTGAATATTGATTTAAGGATTTCTTGGGAACTACCCAAGATCATAATGGAGATGAAGAGTTTCCTTAGATTGGAAGAGTACTATAGGAGGTGCATGGAATACTTCTATAAGATTTTAGACCATTTTAATACCTTGACATGGGACGATAATCTATTTACCAGGATTGAGTAGTGTCATAGATACTTTTAGGAGTTGAGACAGAGGTTCACTAGTGCTCTGGTGTTGAGTCTATTAGAGGAGGCCATGGAGAGTGTGGTGTTTTGTGATTCCTCTAGAGCTAGGATTGGTTTCATGTTGATGAAAAGGTAAGAAGTTATTTATTATGGGTTAAGGTTGTTGGGATCGTAGGAAAAGAACTATATAAATCATGGAAATGATTTGAAAGTTTTATTATTATCCTTAAATATGTAGAGGTACAATATTTTAGGGGAGTGTTTCATATTTTACTAAGACCACTAGATTCTTAGGTACATTTTCACTCAGAGAGATATTAACCTTAGATATAGGCATTGGTTAGAGTTCCTATTGTACTATGACTTTGATATTTTCTATACCCATTGGAAGAGAAATTGTTTGGTAGATTCCCTTATAAAGAATTCATATTCTTCCTTGTAGAAGAGTCATATGAGTTTTATTATTATTTAGAAATGAACCTAGTGAAGGAGAGGGGATTAATTTGTTTTAGTTGATAGTGGAAACTCCTTCGCTTTAGAATGTGAGAGAGGATTAGTTGGGAGAAATTGACTATGAGGTTTTGTATGACTAGATATCCTCAATATATGAACCAATTTTATTTTCTAAATGAAGGGAGAACATCATTCTTTTATATGGATGGATGGTGGTTTTGGTCTTTTTCTGAGAGGGGGTGATAAGAAAGTTTCACACTTCCCCCTTGGTAGTACATCCTTGTGTGTAAAATACGTATATGGTCATTAAGTGGTAGTTATGGTGGGCGAGAACTATGAAGAGAATCACCATGTTTGTCTCTCAGTGTCTCACATATAAGAAGGTAAATAATGAACACCAGGTTCTAATAGGTTTCACACAAACTTTTGATATCTCTGAGTAGAAGTGGGAAGGAATATATATGGGTTTTTTGATCGGTATTCTACGAATAGTGAGATTACACGATTATATGTAAGTGATTGTTGACCAAATTACCAAGTTTTCACACTATCCTACCATTATAGAGAAGAGTTTGGTTTAAAGTTTGGGGATGTTATACGTGTGGGAGGTAATTACATGTCATCGGGTACCAATGATGATCATCTTCGACCATGATTATTGGTTCACATCATAGTTTTAGAGAGGTATTAAAGGTTCTTTTGGCACCTAGTTGAAAATACACATGAATTTTTATATAAATACCCTAACTCTAGTATCCCAGAACTGGTTCTTACTTTATTACGTTGGCACTAGATACAAGGAATTGTATCCCAAAGGAACTAATAGTTTAGTAGTATAAAAAACCAGATACGTACTTGAAATTCACATTATATTTTAAATCATAAAATACAAAAAAAATTCTTTGAGAATTCCACTATTACTTATGGATTATCCATACATATAAATCAAACAATGATTCCTAGTATCTTTGGGAAAATAAAACATAAGAAATACGAGATCTTAAATGCTCAGTAAGGGTAAACGTACAATAGAAGCTATCATTAATAAATAATAATCATGAATATGGAAAGTTAATTAACTGAAACCCATTCCATTTAATCAATAAACTGAGACAAATATGGTAGGAATAAATGATAATCAAATAGACCCACATACATAATCACATAAGATTGAAACCGATCCATGGATATTATAAGTAATCAAAATACTACATGGATATCAATAAATGATCTAATAATGGGGGAATTCATAATACTACATATTTTAAATAAACTTTCAAGACCATTCACAAGAAAATTTTAAACTTTGGGTAGAAACCCATCAAAATTGGATAACTAATTTTTCTAATGAGACATTTCAATGCATTAAGGGTCTATCTATAGATGGGCCCCACTCGTCACTTACTAAGTCCAATGCATTCATCATAAGTACGAGATAAAACACAAAAAAGATAAACATTAATATTGGAAAACTAATTAATGAAATTTTAATACTTACCCCAATAAAATAAACATAATCATAAAACATCCAGATTAATATGGAGAATGGAAATAAAATTATAAAACCTCATTCAAACTAATCCTAAAACATCTAAATAAATAATAAGAATGATATATATATATATAATATCCCTAGTGGATCATAAGAAAAATAAAGATTTTATGTCATTAATGAATTGAAATTCCATAAAAATATCCATAAAAATATATTTAAAAATAACCTTTAAAAACTTTTAAAATATTCTTTAAAACATTGGGTGGTGATGATGGTGGAAAATTTTACTAAATCCATACACGTTAACACAAATATTCCTTTCTTATTATTGGTAAATTCCAAATAAGCCTTATTTTAAAAAGGACATGAATATTCATTTATTTTTTTTTAAAATGTAAAAATGGGTAAAAATTTCATTAATAAATCATTTTGAAACGGTTAAAAACATTTTTTAATTTTTTTAGAAATCATTGATTTTGATGAAAAATGGGTTTTGATTGAAGAGAGAAATAATGTTACGTTCTCTTAAAAACATTTTCTCAATAATTTTATGTAATAAAGAGTTGAAAAATTATACTATTACATGAAAATTTTTATTAATAACCATTGGATAACTAAATATATTTTTTAAGATATGAATATCAAATAATTTCCCTGAGGGATACTTAAACAGAAACCATACTTAATAATGATGAGATTGAGCCCTAACCAATTTGGTAACTTTAGAATCCTAAGCCCCGTGAATGTTATAAAATCAAATGAAACATTAAATACCATGAATAGAAATAGGTTCATGATATAATATTTCAAAATATTTAGTATATACATCACACAAAGGAATAAGCTATGAATATGGTGCATGTCTCACATATGTAAAAGTGAGACAAGAAACCCTTGACTATGGTTTGACATCCTTCGTATGTGTCCGAACCTCATGTATAACAAATATAGGTTTATTATAAATATCCTATAAAACCATAATCACATATATCATACCATATATGATTTACTTATACTATTTTATCACCCAATTATTAATAATCATTTGTTTAAATCACTATTTCCGTAGATAACTACTTTGTTTTTTATGTATGTTTTAGTTTGGTAATTTTGGTCCTTTTAATTTGATCATGGATAAATAATCTATAGAGATTTAACCATGCTATAAATATCATATATATATTCATTATATATTTATTTAGTGTAATATATTAAATTTAGATATTAAAAATTGATTACTCTATTCATGGAGACGGTATTCCATATATATGCATGAACACTGTTTTTTATTTTTCCTGATGGATAAAATGAAAGTAAAAAAAATATTAATTAAAATTTCTATAAATATTATTATTTCATATATATAATTAATATTAATCAAATACATCCTTATTAATATCAATGAAAAAATAAAATGAAAAACATTTCACATCATTTTGTGGAGGTGGCAGTCCACACGTATGCATAGGAGATGTTATTTTTTTCCAATGTATTGGTAGGTAAGAATTTAGATATGATTTTATATTTGTATAAGTATGGTTATATCATAAATATCATATATTTTTTACTAATTTTGACCTTAATACCTTTCATTTAAAGTTTTAGAGAAAAATTAATCACATTGCTTCTTGAGGTGGTGGTAAGCCGTTCACATGAGTGAAATTTTCATATCCCCCATGGAGCAGAAAGTAAGAAGGAATACGTAATATTATAATTAAGAAATTATAATAATTTCATAAATATAATTTAAATACATTAAATCCATCATTATATATATCCTTTAAAGGTGGTGATGGAAAATGTATTACATCAGTTCGCGAGGTGGTAGTGCACCATACACTTGATCGATGGTTTCATTTCACATTTGATGAAAATTAAGATGGAAATGGTTTATTACATTTACATAATAACATATATGTTTATATTATATACTAATATTATTATATTATAATATTTTAATAAGGTTTTAAGGAGGTGGAATAAAAAATAAAATAAATACATACATTTAAGAATTTTACCTCTTCTTCAGAGGGCCTCCTTAGGTGTATACCTAAAGCCTTATTTGGAAGGATTTATAATTAAAATAAGGCCTATATGATATGGGTAAGAAAATAATAAAGTTATTTGGGTAGTTATTGGCTAAACCAAATGGTTTTGGATGTATGAAGAGGGGAGGATAGGCGGTGGCCTTTTATAAGTGGGGAAGAGGACATACATGAGATTTTTAAAAAGATAACGTGATACCCGATTTTTTCTCTAGATAAAAGCCTCCAATATGGGTAATGTTTGAACCTTATATATTAGGTTAAAATATGGTAATATAATTGGTGTTGGACAAGTTTTACATCATTTTTAACCATTATCTTCTTAGTTTAACCCCTTAGTAAGCCCATTATTACCTTAAAAATAATAATTATTTATTACTATTTTAACTATTAATTATGGTCAAAAATTATATTGAGAAATAAAATAAAATAAAATAATTCCAAATATTTAGTCTATTTTTTCAAATTTAAACCATAGAAGTGGCATAATTAAATTTAAAATTAAACCACAAACATGGGGAAAGAGAAATATTTCAAAAGGGAAATCCTCATAAGTACAGAATGTTTTAATATCAAAATTCAAAATGAAATTGATTCCAATGACTTAAATTAGTTAAGTTTTAAAATAATTAAACTAATACTACTTTAAAAAAAATTTAAAAATAATTTAACTTTGTAAATAATATAAACAGAAAGGCAGTTTTGAATAAAAAATAGTATTTTTCACTATTCATAAAAAATATATCATTTTAGAAAATTCTCAAAAATTCCCCCAAATATTATTTTTACATGTCGATTTAAAAAGTGGAGTTTATTTTTTAAAATACATGGTAGAAATTAATCTTAAATTATTTGGGCAAAGCATGACTAAACCGCCTTTCAGAAAAATGCACTTTTTAAGAAATCATTTTTCTCATTGTCAAATGGTTCTTATTTAAATTATAATTAAAAGATAATCATTGAATTTATGTTATAAATGTTTAAAACATATAATTTTCATAATTTAGTTATTACTATTCATACCCTCCAACGTAATGTCTAGGTTATAATGGTCATGTTTAAATAATATTATTTTAATAGAGTATTATTTTTGTTGAATCCTAGTGTTATGTGCATCAAAATATATTGAAGAGATTGAATTTATTTAGAAGTAAATATATTGTAAAGTCTGAGGGTGTTATATTATCTTCTATTCTTTTTGTTTCATTTCTTACATGCTATCAAACATGATATTCCTCTTTTAAAATCTCATGGTATTACATTTTACCCCTAGTAAGATGGGAGGACCGAGAGGGATATCCAAGTGTTAGAGGATATACTAAGGGAATGTGTGTTAGACTTTGGATGGAGCTAGGAGGATCACTTTCCATTGGTAGAGGTTTCATATAATAACAAATATCACTCTAATATCATCCTCAAACATTTTTATGCCTTGTATGGGAGATGATGAAGGTCAACCCTATGTTGGACTGAGATTGGAGAGACCTATTTTATTGGGATAGAAATGGCGTAGGCAATGATAGAGAAAATACAAGTGATCTGTGAGCATATGAGGATAGCCTATAGATGATAGAAATCTTATTGATGATAAACATTTTAGGGATTTGGATTTCGAGTAGGGATACCATGGTTTCCTGAGCGTCTCCCTATGATGAGGATTATAGATATTTGGATGGGGAGGAAAGCTATATTAAAATTTCATTAGACTGTTCAATATCCTATGAAGTGTTGGCACGATTACTTACCACTTGGCCTTAACCCATACATTTAGAATAAATAAATGATTTCTTACGTGTGTCGCAACCGAGGAGATACGTGCATGACCCTACACACATTATTAAATGGGGTGATATGTACACCGAGGATGGTGATACCATCAAGGAATACCCAATGTAAATTTATGATTTTTTGGAGAGTATCCTATGTGGACAGACCATTACTTTGGTTCATGTCCTTTGGTCTATCAAGAGCATTCATGAGAGATCATGGGAGCTTGAGATTCAGATTCATAATTTGTACCCCACCTTTTTATATTGCATATTATTATTATGGAAAAAATTCTTTAAGGAGGGGAAAATGTAATGAATCTAGGTTTTTTGGGTTAGTCCCTTGAAATTTTATTTGTATATATCTATATTTCTCCCTGAAGTCAGTGTGGTGTTTAGGTATCATTGGATCCCATAATTAATATGTTAAAAATATTAATATATATTAATTTATACATTATATTTGTTTATTGTAAATTTTTTTACCATATTTTGGGACCTTTTATGGATAATATGATACCACTGTTGTATCCAAAACATGGGGTTTACCCAAGGCGCATCATAAAATTTTTTAGTGTCATAAGTTTTGTGGAAGGTATCCATTGCTGGAGTATTTAGTAAAATAAATAAATAAATAAATTATTTTATTTTAAATACCAAAACATAACCCTCTCTATAGAAATAACATGTTATGGAAAATCCCCAAAGTTATCCGTATAACCCCGAGTAATTATAGAGAAATAGGAGGAGAGATATGTTTTAAAACAGGAGCGTGGATCGATGATGAACAATCAAAGGATCATGAGGAAGATAGAGAACACAACAAGATCTTATTCTTCATTACTAGCAAATATTTACTTCACCAATTATCGATCCAACATCAAGGTAGAGATCAATATTTGTTTGTTTTTTAATTATATTAATTGAAAATCATGGGTTTTATTATCTTATTTATTGATATGAAATTATCTATTATTCATATGATCCAAATAATAAAATGTGTTATTGGACCTAGTTTTTATAATTATGACTTTAAATTCACCCTTGTTCTAATTTATATGATCATTGGTTGAGATCACATTGGATAATGGTGGATTCAGCTCATTCTTATGATTTTCCCCTATTGTTCCTCACAATTTATATCATTATTTGATGCTCTCACGATTAAACATTTATAGTGTTGGTGTGAGAATAATCAAACCCCTTGAATTCATGGTGGTTTCACAAGTGACAAGAAAATAGACGATTGATAGATGGATTGAGGTTCGACACGGGATGAAAATGTTTGATCAATGGATTTGGGATCTAGAGTGAAGACTGGAGGCATGATGACTTTGCACGGGTGGTCAGATTTCTGATTTCTAACCACCAGAGGCTATATATCGACATTAAACAATATAACCTTAAATTTAATGTGGTAATATAGTGGGATTTCAACAAAAAATGTAGGATTAAAAAACCACATGAATACCATGATTTACTACCTACAAAAAACCCAACTACACGGTGTGTAGTTTGGAACAACACACATAGTGTAGTCCCCTAGATGCAGTGGCTAGGTTTTTGGCTAAAGATAAATATCACATGCCATGTGTGAATCATACATTTCATGTTACTTAGTATTTTAAGTTTTAAATATTCTATGGGAGTACATTGGGATGAACATTTGATAGACATATTGGCACCACCCAAGTACACATACACAAATATGTACTTAGACATGACCGAGGTACCCAGACATGGACAGTGTATGAATGCATGGACCAAAATATATTGGAATGGGCTAGATTGACACGATAAATCCACAAGAAGACAAGAAATTCAATTTACCACATGTATGCATTGTGTAGTCCCATGTAGAAATTCAATCTGTGTGAAGGAAAGACATGATGAAGTGTCTATTTGGGGTCACAAACAATGTGAACTTAGGTACATGTCATGTACCATCTTCAAGAATATCCATCCTAAACATATAACTCATATAGACTTGGATTTTGGCATGTGGGCATCCTATCGTGTGCATTTATTCATATAGAATGTGATGAAATCATTTTTTTGAATCATAGATACGATACAAGGTGTTATGAGAATGACACTTCTTCAAGTGATTCTTGGATAATTGTATTGAATAATCCATTTTGTCTAAGAGAAATTTGGGTTGGAAACCCCCTATCACATCAAGACGAGGTTCCCCATACTCTTTTCACTAGTTGAGTGGTAGCCCCTTATTCTATAGAGGGTGTGGGTTCTCTATCTACCAAGTGGAACCATCAAGATGCACTTTGGAGTAGGTCCTCTATCTATCGAGTGGAACCCCTTGTATAACTAGAGCATGAGTTCTATACCCAATGAGTGACACCCCCTATTACACTATTTAATGGTTCCGCTACTAGATATTGTCCCCCTCAAATGTGAAGCATAGTGTCAAGGAGAGAGTCCTCCACACAGATCCATGTGCGGTTGCACATCAAGTTAGGAATAAAATATTGACCATTGAAGGTTCAAGTACAGAATTTATACTTAGATGGATTGTAAATATAGAGTTCCCCTTTCTCTATCATTTTGGGTTATTTAAGTTAATATATGTGCATTGGGTTGAGTTGAATTAGGTTATATCTTTCTATTTCTCTCTTTATGGGTTTCAGAGCGTCCTACTGGGTATGTATATACTCACCCCTATATGGTATTTTCTTGTATATTTTGTGCCTTATGAATAATAAATGAATATCTATGGTGACTTCATTGTTAGTTTGGGAATTCATTTATTTTTGGCTGTGTATTTTTTCTGTTTTCTTTGGTGATGTATCATCGTACTCTGATGTATTTCGTAGAGGCTATTTCATTCATAGTTATACTCTAGATGTTGTAGTATTGTATTATTCCTATAAACTTTTTAATGGATGTGGTTGTGTGAATGCATAAATATATGTTAGAATAAGGAACCCTATTTCAATTTATTCCTTCTCGGCACTTGTTGCCATTCCCTACCCTAATGGAGGAGAGATTGGGGTGGCACACTCTACTTGTCACCAACTAGGTGGGCCCAAATTGGTTGGGTCATGACATGGATGGTTTCTTCATATATCAAACCAAATTTTAATTCTATTATGTATAAATCTTCAAGAAATTTTACATAGATAGCCTCCTCCATCTTCAAAAGATACAGTAGACCATGTATCCCACAACACAAGAACTTAATAACACAATTTCTTGGGGGATCTCCTTTCAATATATCCACCTTCATAAAATATTAACATAATATAAATTTACTTCTTAATTGAATAAAATACAACACAAACACAAAGTGGGTTTAAAAAATTCACCTTATATTTAGAAAAAACCGATGAATTCCTTATTCTACTTTTAGATGAAAACTTTAGAAAACAATAGTACTATAATACTTAAAAGATGAATTTATAACGTTTTTATTTCTAAATTATAGCATTTGTAAATAAACCAACCTTTTTTGAAACTTTTACATAGTTCTCAAAATATAACAAAATTGAAGAAGGGTCATTATAGAACCAACATAGAAATAAAAATCACAAACTAAATACTAATAATCATTAAAAAATATGACTTTATCACTTTAAATATCAACCAAATGTTATTTATTAAATCAATAATATGAATAAACGAAGAAAAAAAGTATCATAAATATCAAATAAGTCATTATGGAATCATAACACAAAATACACATCATGGTACACCACCTTAAGAACTAATGAGATAATACTCAGACATTCCTAGGTGTAACCAACTACCGATATATGATGTGTTCCAATCAAAACAACACTTGCATTACTCTTACTATAAATTCTGATCAACATTATCCATAGCTAGGGTATAAACTAAAATAGGGGATAATATGCAGTGTGTAAAATCATTTGGCATAACGATGATCTATAAATTTCTCACTCAGATACCCAAGGTTTCCCATGAAGTTTCTAAATGTGGTGAATAATAATACATCAATATCACGTTATGATATCAAATAAATAGAGAATGTTAATCACATATATCACCTCTTTTCACCCTACAAAACACCCCTTTCATAAAAAATAATCAATGATAATCAATTCCCATAATATGCATTCCACAA
This sequence comes from Viscum album, assembly GCA_963277665.1. Taxonomy (NCBI): domain Eukaryota; kingdom Viridiplantae; phylum Streptophyta; class Magnoliopsida; order Santalales; family Viscaceae; genus Viscum; species Viscum album. Next base: position 228,912,328 of record OY728157.1, on the reverse strand, counting down.
AAAAATAAACCACAATAAAAGGGGAAACCATCCTAAGGATGCTATTTTTGAAAAAAAACTATATACATTTTCAAAATGGTTTACAAGTTTTATACAATAAATTGAAACCACAAGACCCATCCTTATAAGATAAATCAAGAATTAACATCATTGAAGTCTCAATTAAAAATAACTTAAATCTGAACAAAATAATGAATATATAAATTCATAATTAAATAAATAACCCAAAATTATAAATATCATTTAAATAATGAAACAAAAACTTTATATTTAAGAAAATATTTCAAATTTAGGAACACTCAATTTTTGAATGACAAATATTTGACCAAAACAATGTTTATAAATAAATTGTTTTCATTATTTAAATGATATTTATAATATAATAAAATATTCCAAATTTAGGAACACTCAATTTTTGAATGAAAAATATTTGACCAAAACAATGTTTATAAATAAATTGTTTTGAAAGGAACCCTTTTTCTGTAGTTTATCAAACATGCAATGTTCGTGTAATTTATTCTTGAAATAAAATATAAGTTATTTATTGAAATCTTTCTTTATGTCATTTGAAATGGAAAGGAAAAAAGTAAGGGACTTCATAAACCTTTTTTTAAACACTTGGGGTGCATAAATTTATGTTTGTAATGAAAAAAAGAGTTATGAATTTCATCCAATATATCAATGAAAGGAAATTGGAGAACAAGAAAATAATTTGAAAAATGAATTATAGATAATATGTATAACATATATTTAGGTTGAAAACAATTTTAGTACACTAATAACCTAATCAATTCTCAAATAAATAGAATAAAATGGAAATAATTACCTTAAAAACCATGGATGACATGAATCATTATAATACATGAAGAAGATGTCAAGAGAGGTTTTCTATACATCCTAATCTTTATAAAACCAATTATTTTTTTCAAAAACCCTGACCATTCTATTTTCCAATCATATCCTCTAAAGTATCGGGATAGAAACACTATAAAGGAGATGTGTAGAAGAATAGGTAAAGAAGATAAAGAATGTGTTTACCATGAATAATCACTTGAGAATTGGAGAATAAGGCTATTTAAACTAGGAGTTATGTGTGGTAGTCAATCAAGAAGACTAAAAAACATCCCATGAAAATATATAAAATAAATGGTATAGGTTTCATATAAAAATGATATGAAATCACTAAAAACCCCCATTTTTGGAAAAAAAATCATGGTTTAGCCACACAGTTTAGCAAACTATGCACTAACTATATATCCATCACTGGAATCAATATAAATAACTCGCATGGTTAGGTCATAGTGTTATCTAAACCATTTACAAACCATGTATGAGCCACAAGACTAGGATTTCACCCTACGTATGGTGGATACAAAAGGTTAATCATAATGGTGTGCTAACTGTGTGATACTATTGAACAAAAAATTTATATATGTAAGAGTAACCTGAATGTTTACCACTAATCATGAACTAACCGTAGTATATATACTAAGATGAATCTTTATATAGGGTTAGTTTTCATGGTTACTCTTAATAATTCACTACCCATGCATCGTTCAATTAATATTACTATAACTATGAAATAATGGTTTATACTATTACAACCAATAACCTAGTTACCACACTATAATTATGCCTCATAATTATTTTGAAACATATAAACCTCAAGTTCAAAACATTAAAAAATTTAAAATAATCAATAATTAGATATAATATCACACAATAGTGACATAAAGTGTGTCCAAGAGAATAAATATTACTATTTTTAAATATATTATAAAATATAAGTGTGGGAAAATATAAATTTGAATATATAATCTAAGTAAACTAAAATTAAATAAAATTGGAATTTCAATTCACATTAAAAGTTATAACTAACCAAATAATTTGAATTTAAAAAAATTATATATGTCAATATTAATAAATGAATTGATTGAGAGATAATGAACCAAATCATCTTGGATAAATTCCCAAATGATGGAATAAAATGGTAGTAAAGAACAATGGAGTGAAGTGGGTGTGTGTTTCAGTATATATATAAGATATTTTTTTTGTCTATTTTTGATAATTATTATCTATTATAATAAATTTTCTCTATATTTATTTAATTTTTTGATAATAACAATTTTTGATTTCCATGAGCATTAAAAAAATGTTATTTTAAAGTATTTTATAAATATTAATAAATTCTATTTCTATATTTCAATTATTTTTTTCTATATATACATATATACATATAAATATATATAAGAGATTTATTGATCTATTGAATGGATTTTATGTAGATATTTTTAGGGTATTAAACAATTTCTTGATTTAATTAGTGTATTTCAAAGTGATTTAATTAGTTTTCTATGCAGAAAATGTGCATTAAGATATATCCTTAAATTAGTTACTATGAGGGAAAATATTTTTGAGAATAGGTTTTTTAAAAACTATAAGAAATAGACACAATGTGGGGAAGAGTATGTTTCTTATAACTGATTAGGAAGTGATCAGATGGATGTTGATCCAATAATAACTAATCTAATGAATGTAATTCTCACTGAAATGATACTATAGTTTCAACATCAAGAGAGTAAATTCAGGAAACAATGATGTCGAAAGGTGTAATCCTCATTCTAGTGTAGATGGAGTACTATTTAAGTTCTTGATGATGTGTGTATTGAATTATATCTTGTATGGACTTAATTTACAAACTTTTTATTAATAATAGAGCTGTTACACTTTATGACCGTGAATCAATTTATAAACACATTATTAGTTGTATTTTTGGTACTATTTGTTAAGTAAATACTTATTATAATTAATATTATACTGTGGATTATTTGATATAATTTGGAATTATTTTTTAATGTACTACTTATTGGAATTAAGTATCTAGTGTTGTACTACCTAGCTATCAAGCTGTCTAACAACCTCTATTTCCCTTTTGTGACCATTAATTCATGCCTTGAAAACTTCATGTTGCTATAAAATAGATTGAATAGATAAATTATTTCATAATATAAAACTCATCTAGGTGGAAGGACTATATAGTTAATCCAGGTCATCATATTCTTTTTGGCAGGGTGTTGAATCACGAGAATCATATCTACACAAAAAAGATTTGTTACATCCCATGAAAACATAGGTTGAAGAGATTCTTCATATGATATTAAATCTATAAATTGATGATATAGTATATAGATATAAACAATGAGGATGATAATTTAACTCCCTTTACACATTATTTGGCATGAAATGAGTTTGATTAGATGCATTCATAGTTTCCCCAAGATAGTTGTAATTTCTGACTGGGTTTGGAAGTAGATGATTTTAACCTATTCAAATATATTAATGATGTGATTAATAGTACTTGTCTAGTGTTGTTGGATCCATATAACCTTCCCCTCATGGTCAGGTATTATGAAACCATTATTTTCTTTACACTATTATTGATTAAATGAGAAGGTATGTCAATAAAGTTATAGTTTTTGTACATCCATTGATTGATGAGCTACAAGAATTTTAGGAAAATGTTGTGATAACATTTTAATCAGTATTTAATGAAAATTTTAGGATTTATGATTCTTTTCTTATGGACCATTAAAGTCTTTCCAATGTATGCTAAATTATTATATTGGAGAAAAAAGGTGAATTGAACTACAATTATTATAATAAAAGTTAAAAATAAATATTGTGTATGCGCTGTATATCATGGAAATAGATTGGCCACATAATATTTCTTATTCTATTACACATGTTCTGAAAATATATAGTGTCATTTGATGGGAATAATAAAAACTATCCAGTATTTTAAATCTAATTTAGGGTTAAAATTTATTATAACTTGATCAGGAAAACATGCTCTATGAATTTAAATAGTTTTTGGATCCTATATTTTCATCCAATTATACTAAAAATATAAAACACAGTAATAATTGATATTATCAATGTAATTTATTAGAATTTACTTATTAGAAATATAAAAATTTAAGTATAAATTTGAATGTGATTCACAATGATTTTTTTTTGATAATATATTGAAGAACATTTTGTGTGTTAAGGGGAAATTAAAATAAAATTATAATGATTGATGTGATTCGAATGAAATATTTTGGGTAAAACATTAACATTTATAGTTAGGTGAGGGTATTAAAGCATATATACATGTAAAATTATAACTAAAGAGTAAAAAAGTAAAAGCACATTTCTATAAACTTCAATTATAGTCAAGGTTCCTAATAGTTAAGGTTCTAACATTTTTAAGCATGTCAATGTGGAGAGTATGATATTATTGGGATTGAAAAGTCATTATAATAATATTGTACTTCAACTATTAATCACAATTGAAAATTTTAAATCTTTTACTGCCCATTTCATTTAGATATTGATTGAAGTTTCTAATTTTTTTTCAAATATATTTGTTCAATAAATTCTTATAAGAGTGATTTAAAAAATTTGTAGGACAAGAATAAGATTACACTACGTCAATTTAATAAACTATTTACTCCCACATTTTTTGATTTCATGGTTGTCTTGAATGTATAATTAGCATATAAAATCATTATTAGTGGCCTTTTGTAGCTTAGTTGGATGTATCTAATTGGGAGATACTTGAATGCATCAAAACAATATTTTCAAAAATATTTTATTTTGGAAGACTCAAATTCAATGGGTTATTAAATTAAGGAATATACCATTTTTATTCCTCATATATTGATGAGGTTGAAAAAAATTAGATAAACACTTCGAGTTTGATGAAAGCTAAATTAGAAAAGGGACACCATTTGATATGGAAAATAAATAGTTGGTCCATGCTGTGAGCAGGAGCTCTCCCTTGGAATTGGTGAAGGGTTTTTGGGTTTCTCTTTTTTCATGGATTTTATGCACTTCCTTGGTCATAGGTTGGTGTCGAATGGGTTAAAGGTTTTGTCAGCATCTTCTAGACATTTGGGTAGGGTGACTGGAGTGACGGGGGTAACCCATTCCTGATCTAGATTTGATGTCATGCCCGAAAGTGGATCTTGGAGAACCAAAGTTGGTTTTCCTTGATCTATAGTAGTAGAGATTGACAGATGCGACGTGTGTTGGATTAAGAAGAAGTTCATTGATTTTTACAGTTCTCAATGACTTACAACTACATAAGATTCTGAGGTGAATATTCCTCGATCTAAAATGGTTTTGGGTGATGAGGTGGGTAGGATGCATCATCCCATCTCTTCTACGATGACTGGGGTGGTAAAGACGGTCTGATCTGGTCCAACGGTTAGGGAAAATTCTTGTTTTAGTCATGTGGTGATTGAAGGTGATTCGAATATAAGACATTTCACTGATCTAAAGGATGCTTTTCCAAAGTGTATTGGGAATAAGGGTGTTACTGCTCGTGTCTTTACTAGTAGTAAATCCATTCTTGAGAGATTCAAGATTTATGAACATTAAATTATTTCCAGAATGGTTCTTCCTGCTGGAATTTTTTGGAATAATGATGCACTGTTTTAGAAGTTATCTATTACATGGGGTTATTCTAACTGCAAATTCATTCCCTTGGGTCAGGGATTTTTTCATATTATCATTTCATATGAGGAGGTGAAATGTAGAGATTTGGGGATTGGATCAATTCTATTGAATCCAGATATGGTTTTCTTTCAAGAATGGGATTTTCAGTTTAATTCATTTTCTTTTAAAAATTCTATAGCTCATGTCTAGACTAAATTTTTTGATCTAAAATGGATTTCTAGCATCACAAGATTTTATTCGATATTGCCTCTATTATGGGAATCCCGATCAAAATGAATAGAACCGTAGGGGTAGCCAAATTTGGACACTATTCCAATTTCTTGGTTGAGGTTGATCTAAGATTTTTCTTGATTCATAATATTGTTCTATCAGCATTGGATAATGATATTCCTCTAAAAGAAGAATATGAAAGACTACTTGACTTTTTTCCAGATTTTCAAACTATTGGGCATGATAAGGATAATTGTTGAAAAAATATGGTTTGCTCTTTTTGTGCTTTAAAAGGCCATCTTGAGGGATACTATAGGAAAAAAATGAGGAGGCAGAATGTGAAAAATCCGATGGCTTGTGACAAACAATCCTTTACTAATAAGCTCAATGAACATGGTAGTGCTAGATCATAATGTGATGAAGGGGATAAGAGGACATACAATTGTTCTGCCTCTGATTTTTCACCTAGCCATTATGGAATGGCAATGCAAGGCCAACAAACAGGGGATGACACTCAACAAGGTGAAGAACATCAATATCCTATCGAAGCTCATGCTCAGTGTGCTACAACAGAAGCTGCTGTTTTGCATCATAAAGGGCGAGGTTGTACAATACCACCATTGGAGATGGATTTTTCTAGACACGATCCACATGATGATGGGTCTAGTCCGTATTTTCTTCAGAAGGATGTGGATTATCATTAGGAGATTTATAATTCATTTTTCTCCTTAGGGATTGGGAATAGGGGTATCATTTCTGATGATGGTAGTGATAAAGAACATCTATTGATGTTATTAGACACCGCTCAACTCAGGCCTTCCAGTGGTTCTTCTTTTAAACATGTTGTCATTGTATAATGAAATGATATTCCAAAAATAAGGGCATGAAAGGATTATTTCAATCTACCAAGGAACATGTCTACTAGATCTTCTTCAATGGTATCAAAGGTCATGAAAAACCTGGAGAAGGAAAGATCCAGGGCATAGATCCTTATGATTATCAATCAAGGAAACTCATAGTCGAAGTGGGAAACTAGAGATGAATCTGATTATGATCATGGAAATGTTCCTTCTTACTATGATTAATATCATGTATTTTAGATAAGGGTAAGTCTCTATGTTTTACCTCATCCGCCTCTCTTGTTATCCTTTTTATTTCATGAATAAAGGTCAGAAGTTTTGCTTCTAACTAGATCATTTTGGTAAGAGGACATCCCAATGGGTGGAGGTACTTTCCATGGGGACTGATGTAGGGCAGTACTAGCAGTTCTCATCCACCCTCGTGTTGTCATTCTAGAGAGAAAATGAGAGATTTTTGATACTTGCGGATAAACGATAGTGGAGGAGGAAAAAATAACATACCTTATATTTGAGAGTTGATTCATCTGAGAGAAGGTAGAGGGGGAGAGGTGGAATACCTGAAATTTCATGAGAGTTTGAACGACATGATAAAAATCGACTATGCTAGTGTTCTTTTTAAAAGATCTAGGATAGTTTTATCAACATTTTCAAAAAAATGCTAATAAATAGGAGTTTTATCAGTGCTAAAATTATATGTGCTGATAAAAGACCACTTTATCAATGCTTTTTTAGTGTTGATAAATATATCTTTTATCATTGTTAAACAAATGCCAATAAATTCCAGTATATTTAATTTTAATAATATAATTATTGTAAATAAAAAAATTAAATATATATAATTATAAATAAATAAATAAATATAAATGTATATAATTATAAATACATAAATAAATATAAATTTATATAATTATAAATATCTTAAAATAATTGTAAATATATATTTATAAATATAATTATAGATATATATTTATAATTATAAATATAAACAAATATATTTCTAAATATATTTATAATCATTTTTATGTAATTATAAATATATTTATATCATTATATGTATTTATATAATTATATATTAATTTAAATATATATATATATATAGTCACACTGAGGGATGGAGGAGCTAGAGAAGGTACCTTCAGCGCTCTCAGATGGTCGTGCCCTAATTCATCTGTGCAATGTGAATCTTTTCACTTACACTTAGAGTTATCTAATCGATTCACAGAGATCCTAAAACTTGAAATGGGTCAAGGAAAACACTATTATAGCATGGAAGGGATTATCATCCTTAATTGATTACTTAGGAGGGTTTTCATCCCTTAAAGAATGAGTCTCGCAACGAATCGTTAGGAAGGGTACTATTGTGTATATCTCTGCTTCAGATGGTGTCGTCACTCAGGAGATTAACCTATGTAGGAATTCCTTTATTGACCACATTTTTCATTAAAAGGGAATGAAACTAAGAAAAGTGGTAGATATTGTAAATAGATTTTCCACTGTCTGGGAATTCTATGATTTCAAATACATCTCTCTTGGTTGAGGGTTTTTCCACATTTTATTCCCATTTTCTGAACTGAAGAATCAATCTTGGAGTTTAGGATTGATTAATCTTAGACTAGGAACCATAATATGTCATAATTGGAACCTAAAATTCAATCTAAATGATTGTAAGGGCATATTTTCACAAATTTGAATCAAAATTCATAGATTAAATTGGGTCTTATGGCATCCAGAGATTCTATTTGACATTGATTATGCAATTGGAATTCTGATTAGAATGGATAATAATACTGAGATGGTTAACAATAGACACTTTGCGAGAGTTTTAGTCGAGATTGACATAAGTTAGACTATGATAGATAATGTAGTTCTCTCCACTCCTCAGGATGAAATTTGTCTCAAAATAGAATATGAAATATGTCCGTTGTTTGGTGATGTATGTAATATTATTGGACACTATGTGTCGAACTATAGAAGAGATTTTATTTTCACCCAATTTCAATTAAATGGACATGAATTTCAACACCGCCAAAGGGAGATTAATATTGAAATCATTCTATCACTTGATAACCAAGTTGAAAAACTTTTTGTTGATAGTGTTACTCAACTTTCTGATTCTAAAATTCAAGACCCCCTTGTAAAAAATCCTTGATCCCTCCTCAAGTTGATATGGTTGATCCTCTTCAAAGTAAAAGCTTCACTAATAGTTTTAAGATTAGGACTAATATTGATCATGGAAGTGACATGGTATTGGTTTCCCCTGACCAAGTCATTAAGCAACCCGTTAAATAATGGGATGAAATGGTTGAAGATGAACCTTTAAGTATTGTTGGGTTTTCTTTCAAGGATTCTCTTGTTAGGGACATAAGATATGAGAATGATGGTGATTTTTCTAATTATAGTCAAACCAATAAGGAAGAATTTTCCTAGGTTAATGTGGATAAGAATTTGTGGTAAAAACAAAAAATAGTCCCTAAAATCATACGGGGGAGGAAAAAGTGAAAGTTGTCACTCATAAGAATAAAAAATCTAATTATTGTGTGAAATTAAAAGAACCTAAGATGGATTTTAGGCACTCATCTGCTCCAATGGTTCTTTAGGATCCAATTTTTCCCTCTCACACTTCTAAAGTCATAACGTTGTCACCAAGAACAGTTGTTGTTGAATGGGTAAACGAGACCCTAGTTCATGACAGATCGAAGTCTACTGCACCTTCTGCTCCTTTGGGAGTACTATAGTCTGGGAAGGATATTGCATAGGTCCTTATCTCCCATAGAAATCTTCAGGTGGAGCCTTTCCTTTGTACATTTAAGGGTCTTGATTTTATTAATAGCCAACACTTGACTGGTCTGGTTGCTGCAACTTTATAGGTTCATGTGTCTGTTACTTGTTCTACTCCTTGGGGTTCTAAAGGAGTGTCAGAATCTATTTGGAGGGGTGTAAAAACTCATAATATTCTTAATAGTCATTCTTGGACTGGTTTGGTTGCTACAATATCGAGGAACAAAGGGGTTTAGATTATTTAGAATGCTCCCCCATTGATTAAAGGAGTTAGCAAGCATGTGGTCTCTGAGAGGGATATTGACGGTTCTTTAGAAAATGCAGTTTTTATTCGTCTTATGAACAAGCCGCATCCATAGGATAAAACTTTTAACACTTTTGATGTTCTTGCTTCTGAAAGAAGTGAAAAAGATTTCCATTTTGGTGATCATGTCACTCGTGTCAATGAGAAGGTTGCTACCAATGCTGATGAAATTTCAGATGAAGAGGGTGGGTCATGGACATATGTTAAAACATGGAGGGGCAACTTCCTCATGGTCATGGTAGATGGGTCTCTCAGTATAGCATGAGCACAAGATCCCAAGCCTCTTTATCTTTGCTAGTCATTGAATCAGAGTTCTGGTTGTGGTTTTTTTGATGCCTGTATTCTCCTCCTTTGACTTGTTTTTTCAATTTAATAATAGGGGCCTTGAGCTCCAACATTTTCTAAACAAATAAATTAATAAAAATTTAAAATAAATAAATATAAATATAGTAAATATAGTCATTATTTAAATATATTTATTATAATTTTAACAATTTTTTAAATATATAATTATTTATTTATATTTATTTAAATGCTTTAAAAAAAATTATATTCATTTATTTATAATTATAAATATAAAATTTTATAAATATGGTAAATATACATTTATAAATATATTTCTTTGTAAATATTTATTTACAAATATATTTTTAATATTATTAATGAATATGTAATCTTAAATGCATGAATGTTAAAAATGAGTGAAATTAAAAAATTAAAAATGAGTAGTCCTTAAAAATATTGACAAATTGGACAAGTTTTATTAATTATACAAATTATTAAAAAATAAAATATGGATATATATTTAAATGGAGATGAGTACATATTAAAAATATTAAAGTATAGTAAATAAATATGTATAAATAAATATTATAAAATGATTAAATTTCAAAAAAATAAAAAATAAAAAATACAAAAATGAATAAATAATACTAACTGAAATAATAATAAAAATAAATAAATAACATTTTATGATTAAAAACATAATATATTAAATATATTATGTTACTAAATGAAATTATAAAATGAATATTAAAATTTTAATAAATTACATAAATATTAGTTGTATGTGTTTCAATATAATATTTCATTAATTACGCAAATATTCTTATGTGAAATTAATGCGTGTGTGTGTAAGTTTGATATATGTTAAATTTAACAATGAAATTATTTAATATGTATCATCTATTAATATAATAAATAAGAGTAAGACAGTTGGAGCCTGAGTGGTAAACATTGTAATCCTCCAAAAGGTTGAGGTTCGAATCATGGCATGCCCCTCGGGGGATTTACGGCGCAGGCAATGATACAGACATGACACAAGCCTAGATGAAGGATGCATAATGATTCAGGAATGACGCATCACTGAGACTTTAGACCATGTTCGTGAGTTACTTGCTCTTGGGCTATGTAATGGATCTTCCTCCACCCAGATTGAAAGAAGTCTTTACTTTCATAATAAAAAAGAGATTTCGAGTCCAATTAAAAAAACGAACAAGAATGAACAAATTTAAATAGTGAATAATTGTTATTAATTATATAAATGATTTCAAAAAATGAAAATGAATATTTATATATGTTAAAATGGAAATGAATGCTTATTAATTATATAAATTACAACCATATTAAAAATATTAAATGTTAATGAACAAACATGTATAAATAAACATTAGAAAATGGATAAATTTATAAAAATATTGAACAATGAAAAATTAAAAATGAATAAACTACAAAAATATTAAATATATCAACAAATAATTATGTATAAAACATTAAAAATAATTAAATTACAAAAAATATTAAAAGAATAAAATTTTAAAATCTATAAATTATAAAAAAAAGTAATCACATACTTAACATTGTCAATGAATAAATTATATTAAATGAATACATGTTAAAAATGAGTGAAATTTAATTATATATATAATTTAATAATTAACATACTTTTATAATTAATAAAAATGAATAAAATTATTAAAATAATGAATTTAATATATATAGCAATTAATAGTATATTAATTATTTAATTAGTATATTAAGTATTTAGGTTTTATTTTAAGTATTTAATTAGTATACAACAATAAATATAATATTAATTATTTAATTAGTATATTAAGTATTTAATAATTTTATTCATTTCTATTAATTATAAATAGTATATTAATTACTTAATTATATGTGCATATATAATTAATATATAATTTATTACTATATACATATATAAAATTTAATTATAAATAAAAATTGGGGGTTGGCTCGGTCTAGCTCATGAACCCGAATGAATATATGTGTAAATTAAAAAGAATGTATATTAATTCTGTAAATTGAAACTGTATTAAAAAATAGTAAATGCTAAAAAAGTTATTAAAAAATTTATAAATGGAATGTTTATTAATAAAAATGAATAAATTTAATATATATATATATATATATACAGTAATAAATAATATATTAGTTATTTAATTATTTTATTAAGTATTTGATAAATTTATTCATATTTATTAATTATAAACAGTGTATTGTTTGTTTAATTATATATATATATATAATATTTTTGTAATTTATTAATTTTTAACTAAATAATTAATATAATATTTATTAATACATGTGAATATATATTAATATATATATATCAAAATATCCTTTTATATATGAAATAATATTTTAATTATAAAAAATGAATAAATATAAATTAACATTAAAAGAAATAAATTTTAAGAAATACCAAACAAATAAAGAAATATCAATATATGTATTTATATATTAAATAATAATTTAATTATAAAAAATTTATTAAGTCACCTGACGCAAAAATTGAAGGGCTGACCATTTTGGAAACCCTACGGGGAAAACCTAGTGAATAAATGATAGCTCAAAACCCACAGAAAGCATAGGGTGGGACAGGGTTTGCGCAGGATCGTGCACGTAGGCACAATCGCATATAGGAGTCTGTGGAGAGTGTATGTTGAACCTCTACCCCACAACAAGATTCTGAAGTGGAAATGCCACAAAATGATATATAAACAAATGGCCAACCATCTGCATTTTCAATGTGATATTTGCACGTTAGTTTTATCAGCGCTTTAACAAGCACAGATAAATACGACTTTAACCAATGCTTGAAAAAAGAACATTGATAAAAAAATATTTTATCCGTGGTAAAAAAAGCACTGAGCATAGGTCACTAATCTGAGACCTATTAGAGGTCTATTTAGAGTGTCACCCTTGGTTTTGTATCATATTCATGGTTATAAAAAATTGGGTTCAAAAAATTGGGGTTTTTATTTTAACCTCTACAATATTGTTTCATAAAATAATTGATTAAAATTTTATTTTTTGACTAAGCGTCAATTATATATAAAAAAATGTAATTTTATGACAAACTTGTTGTAATCTTCAAAAAAAATAATGTTCTATCTTAATATTTTAATTTTTGATTTTTTATTTTCATGTGTCTTTTTTCACCATTCGTATTTTAAGAAAATTGTAGACCCATAAAACTCACATTGACTGGCGGCCTTATAAAATTCAATACTTTAAATGGAGTTGACATCAATGGGAAAACCACCAACTTTTAAATAACATTTAATATGATGTTAACTTCTCCAATTTTATAGAAACATAAATATTTTATTCCCATTCATATTAATTTTAAAAAATATTTTTTTAATGTATATTGTATTTAAAAAACTCAATATTTGGTTTTTAACACATATTTGTTAGTTTTTAATGAATAAAACATATGCTTTGTGCAAACCAATATTCTTTTGAATTATTTTTAACACATTTGAGTTTGTATATGTTTTTTTTGAAAAAATATATATTTAGATTTTCAATTTTTTAAAAACAAAACATTTGTTTGTTGTTTATAAAACTGAATATTTATTTGTTAACACAATGCTACAGGTAAGAACATTATTAGAACTATAAATAAAATACTTTTATCTATTCTAAAAAATGATTTTATCGATGTTTTTTTAGTGTTGATAAATTATTTTTTTATAGCACTGGTTAAACACAAAAAATTTTCTTTAAAATTATTCATTGGTTATCAGGTGCCACGAAGCCCCCATCACCCCCTTCTATTGGAACTAATTCCACAAACTCCATATATACTATGAAGATAATTATATAATATTTAATTAAGTATTTTATATTAATATAAATTTGATAATTCTTTGGTATATATACTATGAAAATATGGACCAATGTGTTGAGGGCCTCGGAGGGGTGGCGCCTCCTCTCCCTCTCAAGCGTTAGGGTTTCTTCCAAGACTTCGCTCCCTTCCCCCCTCCGGCCTCAGGTGGCTTAGCGTTGGTGTCCCCTTCCTTAGCGATCCTCAATGGCTCAGTTGTTGTCTTCGTCTCCTCTCGGCGGGAGAAGACTTCGGTCTGGCGGGCGGAGGCGTTCTGGTGGCAGATTAGGGCTTGGTTGACTTCGGTCCTGTGCGGATCGCCATCGGCCCCGGTATGGTGCGGAGGGGGGAGGGGCCGTAATGGTTTTTGTTTTTGAGGTTTTTTTCAAGGTTTTCTTTGTGTGGTGCTTTTCTTGAGTTTGCGCATCAGTGCCTCTTCGGTGTTCACTTCTTCATCTTTGGCTCTTCTCGCTTTCCATAGCTCGTTCGTTTAAGAATCCATTGAGGGCTCTTTTGTGGTAGCGATTTGTCCGACTCTAGCCCAGAGAGGCGTTGTAGGCTCTGATATGCTAAAATCCCCTCAATGGTGACTTTCCCTCAAGGTGATGCCGGTTCTTCCAATACTAGGTGACGTTGACACGACTTCTTTCTCCCTAGATCGTCATCTTTTACGGGTGTTGCGGATGCGGCTGGAAGATGTTCATGGTTGCGGTGGGGTGATGCCGATTTTGGCTCAGGGGCTTGGATGTGGTGCTGATGTTGGATTGATGTTTGAGTCTGTGAAGTTTTCTATGTAATGGAGGCATGTTTCTGCCTTGATGTGCCAATGTCGTTTGAAGATGTTTTGCTGGTGATGATGGCGCAGATGATGGTGTCTCCGTTGATGATGTTTGATGTTCCGACTGCTGATTCCTTTGATGTGATGACGAAGAGGGTTGGATTGCGAATCTGGGAGCATGGCTCGAGGCGGATCGTGGACCACGGTGTATCATGTTCTGTTTTGAATTTGAATTCTGAATCTGAATTTTGATGTTTTGGGGGTGGTTTTTGGAGCCTATTTGTGGTGTTTAAAATTTGGTGTCTTGGTATTTGAAATTTGAAATTTGGTGTTGTGAGGTTCCCACTCACCCTTAAAGTAAATTATTCAGAAAATGAAAAAAATTATTTGGCCATATACTATGAAAATATGATTAATAATAAATTTTAATTTCAATATGATTTATATTTTTAAATATTCATTTTAAATGTAAATTTTTTAATATATTAATATATATATTTTTTATATTTTACAATATATAATCATATATTTAGATATATATATATACACACAAACACACATATAATCTATAATTATAATAATCCTTGTAAATTCAATTGCATGTGTCACCATAATAGTGCTCCAATTCTCACCCAACGCACAACTTGTAATTTCACCTCCCAAACCAAACCCTCATATGCCTTCCCTCCTCTATTTACAGGTTCCCACCATACCCTCTAAACTATCATACGCCTTTCCCTTCTCTCGATTTACACTCGCAACCCTAGAAACACGCTCCATACAAAATATGTATTTCTAATTTTTTTAGCAGTTTTAATGAAACTGAGTTTCGAAATATTCAATTTTCCATTAAAATCACTTTCACATTCTGAAATACAATTTTTTTCCTACTTTTAACTTACTGTATCGCCTATTGAGGTTTATGTATGTACTTTCGGTTTATGTAATTGTCTTCTCATATTTCAGTTTACTTTAATATTTATGTCATAATTCCATTGTGACAGAAAAAATAGCCTCTTCAATTTGTTGTTTAGTAGATTCAATATTTTTCAAATTGATTAAACAAATACATCAATACATCGCATTTTCCACATTGAGTTACATTGTCATGACCCATCCTATGGCCAATGCCGTGACTACCCCAAGCCCACCTTACATAGGCCAGGGGCTGGTGACTAGCACCAAAGGCGTAAATCCCTAAGCTGGGAAGACATTTCCTTTATAAAAGTAAACAAACACAACAAAGTATGCAACAGGAAGTAAACACTATGTAAAACTGAATACAAATGCATGTGTTGGAAAGTAAATGAGTCCGTATACAAACCCAACTGAACAATAAGTACAAGTAAAAAGGGAAAAACATGTGAAAGTAAAGAGCAGCTCCTGGACCGTCCTCCGAGGTTCCTACCTGAAGGGTAGGTACAGATGGTCACCTCAACACTCATGTCTGTCAGTCTCCTCCGTGTGCTGACTCGTCACAAGGTCCACCTCCGGGTACCGTCCAGTCATGGCGCTCTCGGCCTCCATCAGAACTGTCTGTCATCTGCATCCAACACAATGAGGTGCATGCATAGCCCGTGTAGGGGTGAGTAAAATGATACTCAGTAGGGACCCCGAGACCCGCAAGGTCTCACAATATCCACTAAGGATAAACAAAATAAGAAAGATACAATCATGAAGTATCAAATAACCCTACTTAGGTATATGCCCCTACATATACCTAAGTTACCAATCTCAGTCTAGCTCCAACTCTCGAGCCCAAGCACATACCAATTCCACAAAGGAAGTAAATTCAATCACCACGATGATAATGGATGAAAGACATGACTCAGCTCACACATGTATTCCACAATAGTAGAGAGATATAGATGATCATATGTAGCCACTGGATCATCTAAGCTGTCGGACCCACACAGGATATCGGAACAGCTAAGCTGTCGGACTCACAAAGGATACAAGACTAGCTATCTCGTTTAAGCTGTCGGACCCACACATGATATAGGACCAATTATAATTCATTTGAGCTGTCGGACCCACACAGGATAAAGGACCAGCTACTCTGTCAGACCCACATAGGATACAGGAAGAGAAGTCAGAACTATCGAACCCACACAGGATTCCAGTACATTAGTCCTCATTGTCGAACCCACAGAGGATTCCAGTACAATAGTCATCGTAGTCGCAACCAACTCTAGGGTTCCCACACACAACATGCTTGATTCCGGGAGGGTCCCCTCCTCGAGCAAAAGGGTCGATAAATCAACTATCATGAAGTCCTGAGTTGATGTATCATGATGTTCTGTCGCATCAAAAGAAACCCAACGCGACAGACGACGCATCAATCGGACGCCCGGTCTGAGAGTTATTGGTTTTTCCGTTCCAGGGTCCCGATTGGATTTACGCTCGATCCAAATCCAGACATTTTCCAAAGTTGTCCAAAACTCCCCTAGAGTACCGCAAAATGACCACCTCATTGCAAGGGTCCCAGTGCTGCAGACGGCGCGTCGTTCGGACGCGTGGTCTTGAATATATTCACACTTAAGCGAAGCAGGGCCCGACCCGTCAAGCCCAGTGGGATGTGGCGGGTCGGTTCGACCCGGTTTGGTGGGTCTGACCCGGCTGGGGGTCGGCCCTGCCCGGTGGAGCGCGGCCCACCCGCGACCCACCCACGGACCCAGCCCGGCAGGTCCGACCCGGTTGGGGGGTCGGTCCAGCCCGGTGGGGCGCGACCCACCCGCGGACCCGGCCCGTGTTTCGGGCTAGTTAGTTTTGCCCGGCGGCGCCAAGCGGGACCACCCCTCCTCCCCAGCCGGCCGTAGCCAGATGGTTCTGCTTAGCGCGCGTGGCCCGCACAGCGGGCCGTGGTTCTCTTCCACGCAGCACCGATCGCCGCCGCGGTCCTTCAGCCCGACCAGCAGGAAGCCGACTGGTTCTCCCGCTGAGTGGCCTACGGTTGTGGGCCGTGTCTCCTTCGCATGGCAGCTGCAGGTGCTACGGACCACCAGCCCAGCTGGCAGTTTCCGGCCGGTTCTTCAGCCCGAGCGGCCCGCGGATGGGGGCCGCCATTTTTCTTCACGAAACAGGTGCGCAGTCCCTCCTCCGGTCGCCGTCGACTTCGGTCGCCGCCGCCTCTTTCTACCGCCATGCCCTGCATGGCCACGACCTCCTTCCTCTAGCGTGATGTGACGACACCGCACCCTACTGGCTATGCCTCCATTTTCAACAAAAAAAAGAATTAACGGAGGGTCGTCATGCCGTGTTCGTTCGGCCCGTGCACTCTGCATTAGGTGATAAAATTTTGGCCACCATCATTCCAAAATAAACATCAATGTTCGTGGATATAATTTTTATGCAAAAAGAAATAATCCAAAATTCCCCTACCTCACTTGTTGTTTGTCGTTGACGAAGTTGCGGAAAGCGGGCGTCGTTCCGTTGACGTAGGAAAAGAAGAAGCCGAGGATGACGTTGGCGTTATTCGTTGATAACGCTTCCTTTTCCGTGTTCTTCTAGAAGAAGGAAGAAGGCGTCTGAGGAAGAAGTCGAAGAAGAAATCTGACGTTCTTCGCGTTCTTCATTGGGAGAGTTTTAATCCTCCCAAGCCCTCAAGTTCCACCAAAAGAGAAAGCCAAAAAAATATTAACAGGGTGTCTTATTATTTTATTGTTGGCACGTAAATTCAAAAAGGAGAATGAAACTTCCCTTAATTAATTCACGCGAATCAGCGAAATTAATTGGGACGCGCTTGAGCACAATTAATTGGCACGCGCGTTGGCACAATTAATTGGAACGCATATTGGCACAATTAATTGGCACGTGTGGTGGCACAATTAATTGGCACGCGCACTGGCACAATTAATTGGCACATGCGTTGGCACAATTAATTGTGTGGAGGAGGTCGAAGGCTCTCCCTCATTAATGAGGGAGAGTGGAGTGGTTTCCACATTAAATAAAGAAAGGAGTGGTTTTAATAAATCATGGGGAGTTGAGGGGTTTGGTGTTAGTGTGGGCCCCACAGCACATTATCCTCACAGGGGAGGTTATGTGGGGGCTGGGTCCCACCTCCAACTTCCCTTTGGAGAAAATAACCACCACCTAAAATAAAATTATGTAACACATAATTTTTTTTAATTTAATAAGAATCCCCAAAATTAACTTCCGTTCTTGACCAAACGAAACTGCGGTAGAGGTCTCCTTAAGTGAATACCGGCCCTACGAGTTCATCGGTGTCCTCAGATTTCAATTCAGAGCACCGGTTCAAAAGATAGAAAAATTCGCATGTACGTTTACTAAGCGTACCCGAACAAAACTTCAGAAATTGATTCCGGGCACACCGAACCTCAGAATCAGGTGCCGTCAGAAACTGCGGATTTGTAAATTTCGAATAATTTAAGAAGAAAAGATTCCTTGAAATTTACGGGTCTCTAAATTACCCCCACCTTAGGTATTTACGTCCATGTAAAGCCACAACACACACTAGGGAAAAAATGGGGGTACTGAGCAAGTATCTGAGCCTCCCGCTCCCATGTGCTCTCTTGGAGGTTCCCGTGCTGCCGGCGAACACGCACTAGAGTAATCGACCATCCACACAGGACCCACTCTTGTCGATCCTAAATCTCTACTAAAACCTCCATGAAAGGTTCCCCATCATCAATGTACAGCTCTCCATGGTCGATGATGTAGGATGGGTCGTGCACGTATCTCCTCAGCTGAGATACGTGGAAGACGTCGTGCACCCGGTGTAACTGAGGTGGAAGGGCCAGGTGATAAGTCACCTCACCAACTCTGATGAGGACCTGGAACGACCCGATAAAACACAGAGATAACTTTCCGCCTCGACCAAATATCTGTAGAGCTCGGCAAGGTGAGACCCGTAGGAAGACGTGGTCGCCATCCTTAAACTCCAGTGGTCTTCGTCTCCTAGCAGCATAAGACTTCTGTCTACTCTGTGCAGTCTTCATCTGCTCCTGGATGATCTACACCTTCTCCATCATAGCATGCGCCATCTCTGGTCCTACAAGTACTGAATACCCTAGGTCAGTCCAGCACAGAGGTGATCTGCAAGGTCGGTCGTACAATGCCTAGTAAGGGGCCATCCCGATGGTGGAGTGGTAGCTGTTGTTGTAAGCAAAATCCACCAAGGGTAAGTGATCCTCCCAGCTGCGACCAAAGTCGAGGACACATGCACGAAGCATGTCCTCGAGAGTCTGAATAGTCCTCTCAGTCTGACCATCCGTCTAAGGATGGAAAGCAGTGCTCAAGCGAAGCTGCATCCCAAAAGCCTCCTATAACCCATTCCATAGCCGGGAAGTGAAATGAGCATCTCGATCGGAGATGATAGTCGATGGAACACCATGAAGCCGTACGATCTCTTGAAAAAGAGGCGTCCCAAGCCCTCTACCGAGCCCTGAACTCTAATCAGTAGGAAGTGGGTTGACTTGGTGAGCCGGTCTATGATCACATAGATAGAGTCGTGTCCTCTGGATTTACGTGGAAGTCCCGTCACGAAGTTCATGGATATCCCGTCCCACTTACACTCTGAAACCTCTAAGGGATGAACGAAGCCTACTGGAACCTGGTGCCCCACCTTCACTTACTGACAAGTGAGGCATCGAGAGACAAACTCGGCTACTGCTTTCTTCATACCTGGCCACCCATGCTTTTGTCTGAGGTCTTGATACATCTTCGCCACTCTGAGATGTACCGCTAGAGGGGAAGTGTGAAACTCCCTCAACACCTCCTCCTGTAGTGTAACTGGTACCATGGTCCATCCTTTGAAGAGTATGACGTGATCCCCACCTTCATAAAATTCATTAGGCGCCTTCCCTAAGGATATCTGAGCATGTCGCGTCTCACATTCAATGTCCCCACGTTGTCCCTCTTTGACCCTCTGAAGAAATGGAGGAGTGATTGTGAGAGACTAAAGAAAGGCTTCTCCATATCTATCCACAAAGGATATCTGCAATGCGGCTAGCTGCTCTGTCACCTCTCCTAGAAGTTGAATGCCCGATCTCCTGCTGAGAGAATCTACTACAACGTTCCCCTACCCAGAACTATAGACTGTCTCAATGTCATAGTCCTGAAGGAACTCGAGCCATCACCGCTGTCTTTGGTTTAGGTCCTTCTACGAGAAGATGTACCTGAGACTCTGGTGGTCAGAGTAGACTACAAAACGTTCACCCGTCAGGTAGTGTAACCACATCTTCAACGTGAAGACCACTGCTACTAACTCCAGGTCATAGGTAGCGTAGTTCTGCTCGTGCTGTCTCAACATTTGTCAACCATACGCAATCACCACTCGCTCCTTCATCAGGACACACCCGAGTCCGGTCCCTGATGCGTCACAGTAAACTATGTACCCAATGCCCTCCTCCGGTATCCTCAAGATGGGCTCACTGGTCAACCTCTACCTCAGCTCCTGAAAGCTCTGCTGGCATCTCTCTGACCACACGAAGGGTTTCCCCTTCTTCATCAATGCTGAAAGCGGTGCTACAACTCTGGAGAAGTCTAACACAAATCTCTGATAGTGCCCAGCCAGTCCCAGAAAACTCCGCACCTCCATCACACTCCGAGGTGGCTCCCAAGAAAGTACTGCCTCGATCTTCACAGGATCCATTGTAACTCCAGCCTCCGAGATAACGTGTATAAGAAAGTGAACCTATCAAATCAGGAACTGGAATTTCGATAGCTTACCATAAAGCTGGTTCTCTAGGAGTGTGTCCAGTACTACATGAAAATGGTAGGTGTGCTCCTCCTCAGTAGTCGAGTAAATCAGTATGTCATCGATGAAGGCTAGGATAAAGAGATTGAGGTAAGGCTGAAAGATTGTGTTCATGAGACTCATGAACACTGCTGGAGTGTTGGTTTTGCCGAAGGGCATATCCAAGAACTTGTAGTGGCCATACCAACAACTGATGACCGTCATCTGCACATCCTCATCTCGAAATCTGAGCTGGTGATAGCCTAACCTAAGGTCTATCTTCGAGAACCATCATGCTCCCTTAAGTTGATCAAAGAGTTCGTCAATCCTCGGGAGTGGGTACTTGTTCTTCACGGTCACCGGATTCAGGTGACGATAGTCGACACACAGTCGCAAGCTCCCATCCACCTTCTTGGAAAACAAAATAGGTGATGCCCAGGGTGAAACACTGGTTCGGATAAATCCCTTCCCCTACAAGTCCTCCAGCTGTACCCGCAACTCATGAATCTCGGCGGGTGCCATCCGATATGCTGGAGTAGATATCAGTGCTGTCCCGAGGTACAGGTCAATTTAGAAGTCTACCTCTCTGCAAGGAGGTAGTCCCGGATCATTGTCAGGAAAAACATCCGCGTACTGATCCACCACAAGAGGAAAACTCAGACTCCGCACATCCACCACTTAGAGGATGAGACTAGCCAACTGATGTGTGATCGACTGCCCCTCCTCTGCGTAAGTCCATCCTATGCTGCAAAGGCTCCCTTCTCGTCAGTGAAGGTGAACTTGGTCCCATCCGTGCGGATACACCGTACTTTGTGCCTAATACAGTTTATATGAGCATGAACTATGCATAACCAGTCCATAACCAAGATGATGTCGTAAGGCCTCGATGCCGCTACAAGAAAATCCCAGCCGAATCTCTCGTCTCCTAGAGTAAGCTCACACTTCTGGCACCAGTGCGTAATCATCGAGTCTGCTCCTGTAGGAGTCTCTAGCTGTAAGGATCGAGACAATAGTTCTGTCAGAATCTCCGAGCTCCGAACAAGGGAAACAACAATAAAATAATGACTCGCACCTGTGTCTATAAGTACTGCAGCAAGGGTGGAGTAGACACAGACAGTACCTCGAATCATCTCAGGTGCACCATGGTCCTAGGCCTCGAATTCCTAAAGCTGATCCTGACTTTGTCCGCCAGCTCCCTGTGGTCGAGGTGGACCTTCTGGTGGTGGTGGTGGTAGGGCCTCGAAACGTCATCCACCACCCGCTGCTCGGCCAGCTCCTCTGCCACGCCCGCCTGCTCCTAGCGTACCACCATGGTCGAACCTCTGCCTCTGCTTGGGAGGCCCCTCTACTGTCTACTTCTCATCTAAATGGTGGTTCGGGCATTCACGAGTCATGTGGCCCTACCCGCCACATGCATAGAACTGTCTGCTCTTCGTATAGCTGACTTTATCTCGTGTGCCCCGAACAACGGAACCTGTATCCTGGGATCGCCCACATGACGTCCTGGTCCACTTGGACCTCTGCATCACCTGTCTACTTCCAGCTGCAGAAGACTCTGCTTCATGTCACCCTGTGGTGGGTCTCGCTACTGGTGACTGCTCAGCGAGAAAGATATCCATTAGAAGGGCTCTCTCCAGCACCCCCGCATGCGTCGGAATGCTGAGGGGAATCGTCAAAGCCATGATATCTTGCCTGAGTCCCTGCTCGAAGGTCTGGGCCCGGAAGAATGAGTCCTGCACCATATCCATTGAGTAGCGTGAGAGGTCGGTGAACCTCGCTGAGTACTGAGCTACTGTCATGTTGTCCTGCTGTAGATGTAGTAACTCCTAAATCCGCACCGCACAAAGGGTGGCTGGAACAAACTCTGCCCAGAACAGGTTCTCGAAGTCTGCCCAGAGTAGTGATGCCTCGTCATGCACCTCGAGCATCAGGTTCCACCATCTACCTGCTGCTCAGTGTAGGAGACTCGTGGTAAGGATCACCATAAGGTCCGCTGGTGTCCCTACCAATCTGAAAACTCTCACGATAGCCTCCTGCCAATCCTCAGCTCCCAGTGGGTCCGTCTCTCCCTGAAACCTAGGTGGCCTCTCGCACTAGAACTCGTGTAATGCAGTTAGGTGGCGTGCACTCTCTACTGCAAGAGCCGGTGGTATCGGTGGCCCAGCGGGTAGTGGTACCGATGGTACCTCCTCTGTGATGGGGCCCTGCACCGAGGCCTCGTCGATCGGTGGGCTAACATCTCGTACGAAACTCCAAACCCTAGATGGATGCCTTCGTGGGGCCATCCTAAAAAGAAAAAGGTGCAACGTGGTTAAAACAATATACCTGGTGAGCTGACACAAAGTAATCACAATGAAATTTTTTTCAAAGGAAACACACTCAATCAGTGTTTTCGTGCATTGAGTCGGTAATCAGAAGTCAGGGTCCTAGTGTATAGATACGTCGGTCGCCGCACCACTACCGGTTTACCTAAACTAATAATCACACCCAAAACACTTAACACTATTGCCGTTAAAAGAATCAGAGTCTAAATTCTGCGGTAGGAACGACCGCCTCTGATACCAATGGTCACAACCCGTCCTCGGGCCCATGCTGTGACTACCCCAAGCCCACCATCCATAGGCTAAGGGTTCGTGACTAGAACCAAAGGCGTAAATCCCTAAGTTGGGAAGGAATTGCCTTTATAAAAGTAAACAAACACAACAGAGTACACAACATGAAGTAAAAACTACGTAAAATTGAATACAAAAGAGTGTGCAGAAAAGTAAATGGGACAGTATACAAACCCAACTGAACAACAAGCACAAGTAAAAAGGGGAAAACAGCTGAAAGTAAATAGCAGCACCTGGATCGTCCTCTGGGGTTCTACTTGAAGGGTAGGTATAGTTGGCCACCTCAGTACTCACTTCCATCAGTATCCTCCATGTGACGACTCGTCGCAAGGTCCACCTCTGGGTACTGTCTAGTCGTGGCGCTCTCGGCCTCCGTCAGCGCTTTCCGTCATCTGCATCCAACACAACGAGGTGTGGGCATAACCCATGTAGGGGTGAGTATAACGATACTCAGTATGGACCCCAAGACCCGCAAGGTCTCAAAATATCCACTAAGGATAAACAAAATAAGAAAGATATAATCACAATGTATCAACCAACCCTACTTAGGTATATGATCATACATATACCTAAGTTACCAATCTCAGCCCGGCTCCAACTCTCGAACCCAAGCACAAACCAATTCCACAAAGGAAGTAAAGTCAATCACGATGATGATAATGGTTGAAAGACATGAATCAGCTCACACAGGTATTCCATAATAGTAGAGAGATATAAATGACCAGATGTATCCACTGGATCATCTAAGCTGTCGGACCCACATAGGACACAATACCAGCTAAGCTGTCAGACCCACACAGGATACAAGAACAACTATTATGTCAGACCCACACAAGATACAGGAACAGAAGTCAGAACTGTCGAACCCACACAGGATTCTGGTACATTAGTCGTCATTGTCGAACCCACGGAGGATTCCAGTACAGTAGTCGTCCCAGTCGCAGCCAGCTCTAGGTTTCCCGCACACAGCACACTCGATTCTGGGAGGGTCCTCTCCTCAAACAAATAGGTCAATTCATCAACTATCCTGATGTCCCATCTCATCAAAAGAAACCCAACGCGATAGACGACAAGTTAATCGGACGCCCAGTCTGAGAGTTATTGGCTTTTCCATTCCAGGGGCCCGATTGGATTTACGCTCGATCCAAACCCAGCCATTTTACAAAGTCGTCCAAAACTCACTTAGATTATTTCAAAAGGACCGCCTCGTCACAAGGGTCCCAATGCCACAGACAGCGCGTCGTTTGGAGGCAAGGTCTTGAAGATATTCACATTTAAGCGAAGTCGGGCCCAGCCCGTCAAGCCCAGTGGGCTGTGGCGGGTCGGCCCAACTCGATTTGGTGGGTCCGACCCGGTTGGGGGTCGGCCCGGCCCAGTGGAGCGCGGCCCACCCATGGACGTAACCCATTTGGGGGGTCATCCCGACCCGGTGGGGCGCGACCCCGCCCCACCCCGAGGACCCAGCCCACGTTGCGGGCCGGTTTGGTTCGCCCGGCGGCGCCGCCCCTCCTGTCCGGCCAGCCGGTTCTGCCAGGCGCGCGTGGCCCGCAGAACGGGCCCCGGTTCTCTTTCGTGCGGCACCGAGTGGTACCGCGGTCCTTCAGATCGGCCGGAAAGTGGCCGCCCGATTCACTCATTGAGCGACCCGCGGTTGCGGGCTATGTATCCTTCACGCGGCACTTGCGTGTGCCGCGGACCACCAGCCCGGCCGACAGTAGCCGATAAGTTCTTCAGCCCAAGCGGCCCGCAGATGCAGGCCGCAGTTTTCCTCCACGCGGCTGTTGCGCGACCGCCACCTCCGGTTTCCATCGACTTTGGTCGCCACCACCTCTTCCGACCACCACGACTTGCATGGCCGCGACCTCCTTCCTCCGGCGTGATGTGATGACACCGCGCCCTACCGGCTCCGCCTCCATTGTCAATGCAAACAAGAATCAACAGAGGGTCGTCAGGCCCTGTTCGTTCGGCCCGTGCCCTCTATGTTAGGTGACAACATTTTGGCCCCCATCATTCCAAAATAAACGTCAAAGTTCATGGATATAATTCTTAAGTAAAAATAAATAATCCAAAATTCCCCCTACCTCGCTTGTCGTTCGTCGTTGATGATGTCGAGGAAAGAAGGCGTCGTTCCGTCGACATCGGAAAAGAAGAAGCTGAGGATGACGTTGGCGTTATTCGTTGATGATGCTTCCTTTTCCTTGTTCCACCAAAATAAGTAAGAAGACGTCCGAGGAAGAAATCGAAGAAGAAATCTGGCGTTCTTCGCGTTCTTCGTTTGGAGAGTTTAAATCCTCCAAAGCCCTCAAGTTCCACCGAAGGAGAAACCCAACAAAATAATAATAGTGTGTCTTATTATTTTACTGTTGACACGTAAATTCAAAAAGGAGAAAGAAACTTCCCTTAATTAATTCACACGCGTCGGCGAAATTAATTGGGACGCGCTTGGGCGCAATTAATTGGCACATGCGTTGGCGTAATTAATTGGCACGCGCGTTTGCACAATTAATTGGCATGCGTGTTGGCACAATTAATTGACACGCGCATTGAAAAAATTAATTGACATGCGCATTGGCACAATTAATTGTGCGGAGGAGGTTGAAGGCTCTCCCTCATTAATGAGGGAGAGTGGAAAGGTTTCAACATTAAATGGATAGAGTAGTGGTTTTAATAAATCTGAGGGAGTTGAGGGGTTTTGTGTTCATGTGGGACCCACCACACATTATCCTCACATGGGAGGATATGTGGGGGGTGGGCCCCACCTCCAACTTCCCTTTGGAGGAAATAACCACCACCTAAAATAAAATTATTTAACACATAAATTTTATTTAATTTAATAAGAATCCCCAAAATTACCTTCCACTCTCGACCAAACACAACTACGGTAGAGGTCTCTTTATGAGAATACCGGTGCTGCGAGTTCATCAGTGTCCTCAAATTTCAATTCTGAGCACCAGTTCAAAAGATAGAAAAACCCGCATGTACATTTACTGAACGTACCAGAACAAAACATCAGAAATTTATTTCAGGCACACCGGGCCTCAGAATCAGGCGCTGTCAGAAACTGTGGGCTCGTAAAATTTCAAAGAATTTAGGAAAACAAATTTCATTAAAATTTCTGGGACTTTACATACATACCATCCCACCACTAAACTAATAGTTTTCTTATTCACTTTGTGCAAAAATTTTATGCATTTCCAACAGTATTCATTTTTACTACAAACTAATCAACCTGTTTCATTTTGTTTCTTTTCATATTATGCATGTGAATATGGAGTAGTCATGTTGCACACATAGTTATCATACAATGAAAATATATTAATATTGAATAATCTGTAGGCATTTCCTTAAAAAAAATCTCACTTATTATCACAATAAATAATATCTATTCATTTTTTATTTACTTTCTTTCAAAAAAATTAGGCGTTTATAATTCCTCTCAATTACATCTATTTTATGTGCTATTATTTCTTCTTTGATCTAAAAAAATCCAAAACCTTCATCCATGAAATCTCTTTACACTATCATTCTAATACTATTACAACGATGTGACAAATGTATACCGATCAAAATTTATGCTCAAAGGAAGCTAGGTTGTGTCAGAAGCTAACTATGAAAACTAAAGCATACAACCTTGGAGGTTTGACCTAAATTCATTTATTTTAACAATTATTTCTTTACAGATTAAAATCATTTTTTAATTATACAATAATTATATACTCATTTAAAGTTCCTCCTGTTTAGTCTCGATTTCCATTATCAGATTTGACAAAAAATGGTTTGTGTGACTCTTTGTTCAACCTTATTTTTATAATTCACTTTTTCAATTGATAAACTTGAATTATATATATATTTTTATTATAACCATAATTAATTTGTATTTGAATCAATGATATAGAAAACTAAACATACATGACAATGTTCGATGACTTTGGGCTAATTTTGACACTAAATACTCTAGCTTACTACAGTAAAATAATATTTTGAGAACCCTTATCTCTCTTTTAATTTTGTTTTATTTTTTTTACCGCTGACCTTAGATTTTTTTTCTACCAGGGACATGCTTAGAATTTTAAGGAGAAGATTTCTCAAATTTTCCTTGTTCAGGTAATATGACATTCCTTTTATTTTTTCCAATTGATTTTAACTTTTTATTGGAAAACAATCCCCTCAAATAGTTCACACTAGGATTCCATTTTATTTGAGTGTCTTTATTTATATTCAAGTATGTATATTGAAGAAAAAGACTACTAGGTATATATGTTGTTTCCAAGACATAAATATTAATTATATATATTATCAATGGTGATTTTCTTTATTTAATTTTTATAAACATGGAATCTATATGATTTAAATTTTTGGTTCATGCATGTAGTTATTTTATGCCTTTAGGTGAGTTGACCTAGACCATTATTAAAATTATTCCAAGGACCATTTGCCACATTTTGGAATATACAATTTTATACCTTGAGATTAATACATATTAGACTATTTCATTTCACTTTTATTCAAAATTATATAGCAAAAAAAGGGTCTTTAAGTTTGTGGAATGAGAAAGTTTTTTTCCAAAGGGCCTTTGGCTTCCTGGAAGGAGAAGTTACGTATCTTCATACATTGTGTCAAACTGTAGAGATAAATTTTTAATTTCATAAAAATCATATACTTCCTTCATTTTATATGTTTAATTTTTAAATACTTTATTATTTATATCTAACCTTTTATATGAAATTATTTCTTAACATACAATGTCATTCAAATCATTTGACTTGTTCATTTAGTGAATATTTGACTCTGACAATGTTGTAGTATATAACTATGTTTATTTTCAAATAATTAATGAATTTCATGATTTGGTATACTTCTCATATCCATAGGATACTGGTTTTATTTAAAAACATGTAATTTTCTTTTAACATTACTATATATTTATTCTTAAAAAAAACTATATCAGTTTTCACCTTTTCCCACTTGAATAGGTTATCTACCTTGACATTGATTCTTTAATCTACATGGGTTACTCCCTCTATATTTCTTATCCATGCTAGGTTCGGGCATCAGTTCTCCCCAATCACAAAAATTAAATTGGGTTTTCCATAGACATCAGACATCGGTTTTACTTAGTGCAACAATTACCCACCAAAGTATCAATTATCCCTCTACACAAGTTCTCCCCTTAGATTATATGTATTGGAATACATCTCATCTACTGTAGTTATTTTACCAAACATATCATAACCATTTTTTCTTTTTTTAAGAATACTAATCAACTCTTCCAAAGTATATCAATTAGAGATAATGCATTTTTTCTCTCATTTCCTTTCATGCTTCATTGTTTCCTCCTCAATACTCCAATTTTAAATTTTATTTAAATTAATGTGATGATATTTAATTAATCATGTTGATGTAATATTTTTGTTTTCTTGAACTTATGCTCTGTAAAGAAGTGTGGCCTTAGATTCCACCCTTTTATTATTTCACTAAATATTCATACATGTATAATATGATCCATGTTTAACCTTCCATTTACTTCATTAAATGTAGTTTAAACAAAAAATGTTACAATGAATAAACATTTAAATTAATATTTAATAATTATAATGAGTTGTAATCATTTAACTGAATTATTATTCTAATATTATTTATTTAATATAATCTATTATCATTCACACTAAATTCACTATTTTCAATGATGTTATTGCTAATATGTAACTCAAGTTTCTCATATAAAGAGAATATACACTATTGAATTCTATCAACATTGAAAATGTTAGCCAAAATTTTAAACCCAAGTTTATATTTTATAAATTCCTAACATAAATCAACATTTTATCATTAAAATCCCCTGAATTATTCCCATGATCAAGACATCTTTCATTTATTCTTATGAATAAATGTTTTAAGAATCTCTACATTCAATGAAAATTACATGCATGTGTCTATTTTCAAGAAAAAAATTTCTATTTTATTCCACTTCTTTTTATTTTTTTAGGTGTCATAATAAAATCCATCGTCCTAAGAACTAAAACCTATTATGTATCATTAGAGTAATGAAAATTAATCAAATTTTGATATTTTTATGCATTAAAAAAACATATTTTTGTCAATACCTGCATGAACAAAATATGTTCAGGTGTTGAGTTCAAATTCAAATGACTATATAAATTGGTTGGTTTTGTGTTCGAGTTTCATTTTCATTTTTTTAAATTTTACACTTAGAATTGAAATGAGGAACTTAAGAACTTGACTATTTATATATAATGTTTGATGAGGTATGATCAATATGTTTTTTATGTTTCAACTCCCAAAAATGCATTCTATTTACTCGTATGTTTTTTCATAATTCATCTAGCATTGTACCCCTATATTATATACTCCATGGGACTTCATAAAATATGTCATGGATCATTTACCATTCCATTTAATTTTTTCATAGATGTACCCCTTGGGATCTTTTAAAGTTTCATCAAATGATTTTTTAGAGTGCCTCTTCACCACTTGCATTATATGACTTGGAAAATTTTTATGGAAAATTTACAAGTAGTTTATTTTAGACATTTCCCATGGAACTATTCCTAGGAATAATCATGTATGTGTTTCCAATTTTTAATGTGCTACAATCTCTATTATAAAATTCAAATCGAAACTATTCCATTTGTCTGCATGGTTTCGATTTATTAATAACCAAAGACATTTGAAATTAAATTCACATTGTTTATCTATATACATATATTGTATACAATATATTATACTCAATCTATATATATTCACATTATTTAACTATATGTATGCATTTATAAATATAATAATTGTTTTATTTCAATGAACAAGTGTCACTATCTCATAGCTCTGTTTCTCACTTCCCCCCCCTCATTCACATCCCTCCTCGTGTGCGATAACAATCATCGTCCTTTCTGCTCTGTGTTCCACTTTCCATCACCTCCCTTGAATACATACTATTTTCATTGACTCTTCTTCTCCACTATTTCTCATCCTTATCACGAATAATTATTCCATTTTCCATTACTCTATCTCCATAATACAATGCCTTCATAGAAACCCTAATCTAACAAATTGATTCCTCTTGCTACCTACTAAACCATTATCCTACCTGTAATAGACTAGCCCAGGTCAGCTGATAAAGTCACATTGATTGGCCCACAAGAAGGCCTAAAGTATGTTACTGATCACGAAAGGGAAGCACCTGGGTATCTTAAAAGAAGAATGAGATCCATTTCACCCTCAACATACATAATATAAAACAAAAATAAAATAAGTATCATAGAATATATCAAAGATACAATAATATTTAAAAAACCACCAAACAAAAAATTTATCATCTAAATAAATAGATAACAAGGTATAAAGTTTAATACCAAAAAAATAGAACATGAAGTATCCCATGGGCCCATATCCATGTGATTATAAGTCACCTCTATCCCAACCCACTAGAAGGAAACACAATCTAGGAGATCCTTCCCCTACATGACACACTTCCCTTTAAATTTATCCTAAATGACCAAGGCCACAAACACCTAATGGAAAAGGTATGGTGTGATCACTAGATATTAGTTGGATACCACTAAAGAATCTATACAATGTATATACATGTGAATATATTATTTTATTAATAAACATATCTCAAAACATTTCAAGATAAATCATTTTCCATATAAAATTAATCATTTGGCTCTATTTTCAAAAACATTACATATTCAAATCCATAAAGAAATATGACATAACATTTATCCATGAGGCATAAGTAGGTGATATAAATAGGTTTTAGGAATCATATCCATATCAAGCGAGTAAATGGGCATATCAAATAAATAAGCATGTAATGTAATCCCAAATCATCTATAAAGGGGAAATCACAACACAAGGTATGCACAAAACTAGCCCATATAAGTGACTCTTAAAGTCCAGTGATCTTCACTAGTAGAATACTAACCTATACCAACGGTTTGGAACCGTTGGTATAGGCCTCCAAACCGTTGGTATAGCCTATACCAACGGTTTGGAGAACCGTTGCGAAGTAAGCCGTTGGGATAGGTCTATACCAACGGTTTTCCCAAAACCGTTGGTATAGACCTATCCCAACGGTTTACAAAACCGTTGGTATAAGTAATATGAAAATCTATTCCAACGGATATAAAACCGTTGGTAAATGTATTTCAAAAAAAAAACATGTGCTGGGATTTGATCCCACGACCCCTTCTTCATAATCGAACGACTTAACCACTAAGCTAACGTCACTTTTGTAAACATAATTTCATAAATATATATATGTATTATCATAATTATTTAAAATTTAGATTTATATAATGTTCTCGGGTAGCAGACCTGGAAGAAATGAAAGAATCTATCCCAACGGTTCTCAAAACTGTTGGGATAGACCTATCCCAACGGTTCTCAAAACTGTTGGGATAGGTGGGATAGGTGGAAATTTCCTGGAGGGTGGAGGTTGGTTTTGGGGTGAGTTTTCCCAACGGTTCTCTCAAACCGTTGGGAAAGGGGGGGTCTTTCCCAACGGTTTGGGAGAACCGTTGGGAAAGGGTCCTCAAAACCCACCTTTCCCAACGGTTCTCTCAAAACCGTTGGGAAAGGGGGGGTCTTTCCCAACGGTTTGGGAGAACCGTTGGGAAAGGTGGGTTTTGAGGACCCTTTCCCAACGGTTCTCCCAAACCGTTGGGAAAGACCCCCCCCTTTCCCAACGGTTTGAGAGAACCGTTGGGAAAGGTGGGTTTTGAGGACCCTTTCCCAACGGTTTGGGAGAACCGTTGGGAAAGGGTATATATAAGTGTTGGGAAAGATCCGATTTCCAGTAGTGCTTGGTCCCTTATAAATGATATGCCGTTGAAATCCATGAAATCAAGGGAACCTACCGTAGTAATATCTTAGTCCACTAGAACCCAAATATATCTAGTTTTCTCCTATATTCTAAGGTATTCCCAATGTGCTATTGCATTCTTAATCCTTTCAAGAAACCAATTAATGATTCATAAAAAAATTTACAAAGCAAATCCATTCCATTTCAGAGACCATATTTTCATAAAATAGATCTATAGTGACAACATATCGATTTCATTATCGATAAATAATTTCCATTTCAAAAACCTATTTGATGCATTTTAACAAAAACAAAATGTGTGTTAAAATAGTTTTTATTAAAAATGCCCTTTTGGATAACATTCATATAGCTATTCACCTCCCATAGACTTCAATTTTAAAATTAAAAAATCAACACCAAATGGATTCAAAGAAATATATTGAATTCCAAGGTATATACCATAAGATAGAGACACCTACTATGAGAATGAAGAAAATATCAGTTCCTTTTAAACCAGTGATGGGAAATGAGTAGATCGATTCCTCACAAACCAATATCAAATATAAACACAAAAAATTCCATAAAAACCCCTCTATATTTGTAAATCATATCTAAATATGGATCTATAAAGATAAGGTGAAGAGAGAACAAGAATATATATAGAGAAATGAGAAGAAACTGAGAGGAAAATTGAACTTACCTCAATGATATTACAGAAACCCCAATGTTTCATACATGGATATTACATCTTTTTAGATTAATATTCAATACATTACATAAACACACACCTGAGGACTATAATAGTTTAATGACTTTAGAAACATGGAACATAATATTCTTAATTCCTGAAATTTATTCAATTAATACCATAAAGATCTTCCCATTATGTAATCTTAATAGATATACCCTACTTAAAAACATTCTTCATAACCTGTGGAAAGGAAACATAATAAAAGGTGAGCTCAGATGCTCAGTAAGGGTAAAAATAAGATATGTAAATCTAAGATCACATGAAATCATAAAATAATAATATGGGTATGTGATCATGAACATAAATTAAAAAGACCATACCCAACCTTTCATGGATCATAAATAATATTCATGTAATAAAACTTTATCATTTCAGAAAACACATGCTATAAGAGTGAGAAATCATTATAAATCAATCATAAACCATAATATCATGTAATAAACGTGTTGCAACATTATAACTATAGAAAACCATTTAATATGTCAAGGTAAACTACTAATACCATAAACATAGTGGATCGAGACTTATCACCAATTTTCCATTGTGGATCAAGACCCACATATTTCCCATTATAGATCAGGATACACCTATTTCCCAGTGTGGATCAGGAAACACCTGTTTTCTATAGTGGATCAAGTCTATCAAATTGTTTCCAATCATTATCTTATGAGATTTAAAGCTTTACCCAATGCAATGGATGGAGATATAGGTCACACCCATCTCATAAAGAAAACCATACTTATGTGTTCCATAATATAATAAAACACTCAACATATCATCACATCTTAACCCGTGTAAAGAAAAAATGTTTCATAAACATTTAGTCAATTCACCATAAAACAACTAATGACAAATAAATGGATTTCAAAAAAAATTCATAAACAGAACCCATGTAAAAGAGGAAGGTTCTATAATAATTTCATTATTTTATCATAGCATAATCCATTAATTAGAAGTGAGTTTCATAATAATTTTATCATGGTATAACTTGTGAAAGAGAAATGAGTTTCATAAATATCTTGTAATAATGAACCATTCATAAAAATAATAATAATGAAATATCTGGATCACATCCCTAGTAAATCATAGGTAACATCAATGTATTCCATCTTAAATGGAAAATAATTTTTAAATATCATTTAAAACATTCCTTGAGGAAAATAACATTTCTTTTAAAAACAATTATTTAAAAAATAAAACCTTTTTGAAAATAAATTTTTTTAAAAATAACCTTAAAGATTATAAATAAATAATTTGAAATCATTTAAAACATTTCTTGGGGAAAGTATCATTTTTGATTTTAAAAAAACTTTTTAAAACATTTTTAGAAAACATGGTTTCTGATGAAAAATATTTTTTGACCGGGAAGATGATTTTTCATATAACATTATTCTGAACTCTTGGGTATATAAAGAGAAGAAAATGAAAGTAAAAACTTGTATTCTCATGAAATAATCATAGGATAATAAAATTCCTGAGTTTTTTGAGAGATAGATCATAATATTTCATTATTGGAAGTATAATCCTAAACAATCTCGATAAATGATGAGATTGTAACATAAAATCATTACCACTTTGGTAACTTGGAATCATAATTCCAATGAAAGAATAAAACTAAATAGAAAATAAAATATCCTGAACATGATTATATTCATGATATAAAATGTCAAAAGGGTAGTATATATATCTCACATAATAGGATAGGTGCATAACATAACTTATGTCCCAAAGAAGGAAAATTGAGACAAAAATAGCTTATCGATTTGTTAACTTTTGAACCATAAACCCTGTGGAAGAGAGATTATAAAATGGATATTTAAATCATAATAATTTTAAGTATAATAATAATAAAATACATTCATGGGAATTATAAACACCATATAAAATAAATAGGTGGTGAATATGGCATGTGTCTCATAGAAGTAAAAAGAGAGACGGAAAACCATTACCTTAAGTCTCGACTTCCGTCATACTCATTAATACATATTTTCTAAAAAATATAAGTTTATTATAAATCTATTACATAACCATATTAATATATATCATTTAATATATTATTTTATTATGACATTTTATCACATTTTTATTAACAATTCCATATAAAAGTTACATTTCTTGTAATAACCACTTTGTTTTTCTTAAATGTTTTGATTTGTTATTTTTGGTCCTATTACATTGATCATAGTTTAAACAAATAAATAATGTTAAACATGATATTAATATCATATATATTAAGTATATATATAGATTATTCCATAAAATTTTGTGATAGAAAAATAAATACAATGTTCATGGAGACGGTAGGTCGTATGTACGCATGAACATGATTTCCATTTTTTTGTAGAATTGAATGAAAGAAATTTAAATGATATATTAATATTAGGGAATATTTTTTATTTAATATATATCACATATTCTTATTTAAACCATCTTTAATACCATCCATGTAATGCGTGAATGAATCACATCGCTTCGCGAGGCGGTAGTCTGTTGTGCACACGAGCGATGTTATCGTATTCCCTCAAATTGGAAAGTATGAAGGTACGTGTGATATGATAATTAAATAAGTAAAATAATATCATAAATATCATGTATAAAAAATAAATCCATAATTATGTACAATCGTGAGAGGTGGTAATGAAAAAATGAATGACACCGGTTCGTGAGGCAGTAGTCCGCAATACACACAAACAATGATTTCGTAACCCATTTGATGAAAGTAAAGATGGATAAATATTATGAAATCAAAATAAAAACAACTTATTATAATTTATATACTGGTTTTTTTTATTTTTTAATTTTTAACACATAAATTAAGGTGAAAAAATATGACAATCTTTCTCTTTATTACACATTAATTCATGATTTATTATATAAGATTATGCATAATACAACCTCAAAGATCGAAAAGTCTAGTGTATTTGAGAATCAAGTACATTAAATAAAAAATTTAAACATGAAATACATCATATTAATTAAAATTTTCCTTAACATGTTTATAATATTCCTTCGTACTTAAAACTGCATGGGATAACATGGGGACATACATAAGAAAAGGGTGATCTATAAAGCCCAGTAAGGGAATTAACATTGAATAACATAAAGAAAGTAATACATGTTATACAATAAGAATATAAATATGGAATTAAAGTATAGATAATAAAAAACATGAACAATGATGCATGATATATCATGATAATCATAAATAAAACATGGTAAATGTGACAATAATTTAAAACATTCCATCATAAATATAGGTCAAGGCTAACAACCAAGACATAATGATGGAAAAATTCCCATAATGGGTTAGGTTCACAACCTAATCAATTTAATTACATATCATGAGACTAAAACATTAACCAATTCATTGGATTGCTATATAATTTCAGGCACACCCAACAAATTCATTTGATTGTCATTCTTAAGTATGCCACATATATAATAAAATATGGAATAATTTTTTATCACTTTTTATTCCATGATAAAGGAGTGTAAAATTCATAAATTTAAGTCCCCAATAAATATGTATAATAATATAAATGTGAACACCATTTATAGGAAAATGGTATGGGTATTCACTACACATTTCTTTGGTATGGAAAATCACTCTGAAATTTCAGCAGCATAACGATGTTACTTAAAAATTCAAAAAAAGGTTTGATGAGATCGAAAGGGGTATATCATCATTTTAAAATCAAATAGATCGTAATATTGACATGAGAAAACTTATCACAACATTAGGAATTATAAATATAAAGCATAATATAATGAAGAAACTTGAATAAAGAAGAGAAGGAAAAGACCCATTACTAAATTTCAGCATGGTAATAGGTGTACATAAATGTTCATAAGAGGGATTAATGAGAGGAAAAGTGGTATATCATCATTTATAAATAAAATTTAAAGTAATGTGGATATAGAAGAACATATACTAGCATAAAAAAATAGAAACTAATAGGTAAAACATAAAATAGAAGCTTGAGTGGAAATGAGAAGAGAGAAATTCCTCAAAATTTTGGCATAGTAACGGCATAGGAAAAGGTCAAAATGGTAAAGGATAAATGATATATAATTCACATAAAAAATTGGTAGTAATGGAAATGTTTATAAATTAATTAAAATATATCCAATTGAAATTAAAATACTAGTTTCAAAGAAGGTGCTTGAATTGAAAGGAGGGGAGGAAGGTCTCTTACTTTTAGAGGGTGATTCCAAAAGCATGGGATATGCTTTTTGAGAGCTTGCGGGGTACCTTGGGAGGACTATAGGGAAGGGAGGGAAGATTAAGAACACGATCCATGGTTTTTGAGTGAAGAGAAATGGGATAATGGGGGGGTTTGTATAGGAAAACATAGAATAATTATTTATTATTTCACAAACTTAGGTTTTGGAATCTATATAATAAAATAACAAAAACCAAAAACCTTACAATGTTATTTGGACATGGTTCCTAGAAAAAAGGGATGTAATTAATTATTTTATTAGTTAAAGTTCCAAAATTATTAAAATATTACCCTTTCTGATGTGTAAGTGAATCATGTCCTTAAAGAAATGTTTACAAAACCATCAAATATATTATAGATTTCAAAGGATTCATAAATGATTTATAAAATTAATAAAATAAACTTAAAATCAAATTATTTTAAATTTTAAAAATATATTTTGTTGTGTATTCCTTTTATTGTATTTATTACATCATTTTTGGGTCATTATGATTTCATAATACACACAGTATATTTATACTGTATTTAAATATTACCCGAAAATTTGACTGTCTTAGAAAAGTATGAAAAATTCACCATTGGATAATTTAAACTTTATGATTATAAAAATAATATTCATTTTATCTAAATAATTCTCTTAATTTATGAATTTAAACTTTTAAAATAGAACCGACATTTATTGATAAATAATGAGTGTTTTTTGACAATAACAGATTTTGAACCCTTATAAAAATTACATTTGACATCATAAAAATTATACGATCATTTATATTTAATAAAAATTATTTAATAATAATATTTTAATAAATTATTATTTATTTAATAAATCTATTAAATAATCAAAATAAATTCCTTAATTGAATTTGAATATTCTCCAAAACAATTTGTGTTTTATTGTATCAAAATATAATTTTTATCATATTAATTACATAGTAATTTATAATGTAAAAAAAGGAATAAATATAATCATAATTTCAGTGAAAAATAATTATTAATATTTATAATATTAGGGTTACATTTTTTCTAGTCTTTATTAAACTATTTTTACCCTTAATTAACCTATTTTCCTTTTACTATGGTAATTAATATTTACTATAGTTACATTTCACTTTGTTGAAAAATTATGTTAACATTATTACCTAATATTAATTATGATGATTCCAAATATGGATTCCAAATTATAAAAATAAAATCACATGGGTGGAATAATTTAATTTAATATAAAACCCACAAGCACGATAGAAAGCAGTTTTCTGAAAAATGCATTTTTCAAAGGAAAGATGATTTTACTTTAACTCTATAACTAGTAATCTTAATTATATTAATTTCAATTTAAAAGGATAGATATATAATATAAATATTTAATTTATATAATTTCTCATTATTTTATTTTTTAATTAATTATAATAGAGAATCAATATGTTTTTTAAAATATTTTATAGAAAAATGCGTTTTAATCAAAAAAATAAACATATATTATAATATTGTATAAATATTATCTAAATGTAATTAGTTGAATAAAATATAACTAAATAAAAATTATGTAACCTTGAAATAAAATTAAAATAATATTTTGACTTTTAAATTAAATCATTTATCAAAATAAATGACAATTTAACTTAAAAAATGATATTTTCACTATTCACTAAAAAATTCAATTTTTTCCAAAAAGTCCCAAAAATTCACCCTAAGTTAATTTTTAAATGACTATTTAAAAAATTGAGTTAGTTTTATCAAATATATTTTCTAAATTTTATAGAAATTAATTGTAATATTTTTTTTATAAAAATAAATAAAAAATAGTCTTGAAGAAAACGTATTATAAAGAACAAAAAGACATTACCAAAATTGATTGATTATTTAATAATAATTTATAAATATATTTAGGACACACACACATATATATATTTCAATAATTATTTAATACTATTTATATCTTGAAACTTAATGGATGGGTTAAAATGATCATATTTTAATAATCATCATTTTTTGGGTTTAGTGGTGCATATTGCATTTGCTATCGAACATAGTTTTCTCTTTTAAAAACTCATGGAATTATAAAATAAATAAATAAAATCAAATAACTTGTTAAGATAATTACCTTCTCTAAGAGAAACCTCCATTGTATTTCCTCATAAGGACCCTATGGATAGTATTTTGGGAGGAACATAGGCTCTATAATGTAATTAAGGATGTTGGGGAGAGAATTTGGTAGGGTTTGGTCGAGCTAAAGTGGCTTGTGAGGTGTGAATAAGTAAGGAGAGAGATTTTTCGTATATAAGTGGGGAAAGGGAACCCTCTCAGAAATTACATGAAAATTTCGCAAAAGACTCAAAAATAATAAAATCATTACCAAGACAAAAGCTTACAAATGACCCTAGGTTAAAAATTGGGAAGTGTATGGTAGAAATATGTCTATCCAATAATATTTTTAATGGTTTATAAGTGATTTAAATCCTTATCTTGTTAGTTTTACCCTACAATAAACCCATTTTTTACTTTAATTATATTAATTAATTTTTACTACATCCACTATTCATTTTGGTCAAAAAATAATTTAAAATTATTAGATAATAATTATTATTATGATTCCAAATATAGAATTTATTTTATCAAATTAAATTCTTATAATTGGAAATTTTTAATTTAAAATTAATCCCATATTCGTGATGAGAAAGCTGGTTATTAAAGGGAAAATTTTTAAAGTTTACAGAGTTTTATATCAATATTATATATGAAATTGATTATAATGAATTAAATTGGATTAATGGATATATAATTGAGTTAATTTAACTTTTTAATCAATTTAAAATATAATTTAACTTTATAAATAATTTAAATGAAAATGTAGTTTTCAATTAAAGTTTAGTGTTTTCAATGTTCATAAAAAAAACTCTTTAGATAAATCCCAAAAATCCATCAAAATATAATTTTTGATATGGTGATTTAAAAAATTAAGTTTATATTTTCAAATAGATTATTAAAAAAGTGTCAAAATTATTTTTAAAATAAGTACGCCATAAAAAGGTGACAAAACTGATTTTTAGAAAAATACTGTTTTAAGTGTAAATTCAGATTTATTTTTATCTAATATAGAAAAATAATAAGATGAATGTTAAAAATTTGATTGAATATATAATAAATAAATTTCATTAAAATCATTCACTATAAGTTATGTTGTTAATTTATTGTTCTAAAACTCATTTTGCCTATATAAAAAATAGTTTTTAGAAAAGATCTCCCTTATATTCAAAAGGTTTTTATTTTTAATTTATAATTAATTAGTTATAAAATAATAAATGTTATATAAATGTGAAAACTATATTTTCATAATAGTTTATCATATTCATATCCTCTATTCCAATGGCTAGGTGATAACTATTATATTATATAATAATATTTTAATAGTTTTTCATGTTTTGTTTAAACATGGTGTTGCATGTAATGCTAGATAAAATTAGTATTGTGTGTAACATAAAAAAAAGTATTTCATGTAATGAAAGATAATCTTAGTGATTTCATCTAACACATGCTAAATTCTATGTTGCGTGTAATGTAAAATATCTAAAAGATTAAATTAATTCAAAAAAATTATTTCATAAAATCTAGGGTGTTACATTCTACCCCCCCCCCCCAAATGAATTTCACCTTGGACAACAAAGGTTTAACATTTGAAAATTCTTTCATATGAACCCACATTATACCAATGAATAATAAAGATCCCCCCTAAAAAGGGAAAGTCAAAAACATAATGGTTACCTAAAGTAACTTGTAACTAGGTTTTCATATAGAAGAATATAGGTTAGAGGTGAAAACATGGACATAGAAGAGAAACCTAACACCAAAATACTTATGGAGTGTGATAGATAACATTGATTACAATAATGTGGGTGATCCAGAGAAGGTTAATGATAAGAAATACATAAACCAAATAATTGTGAAAAAGTTAATTAATATCATAAAAAATGATGATAATATAACAAAATTTTATTTCAATATCCTTTTTCCTAATGTTGGAGAAGTTTCATGAGAATATATAAAATTTGGGTACAACCGTGAAAGAGGCACACATGCAATGAAGAAAATTACATTAAATCGCAAGCCCACGGACTTGACCCCGCGACCTGCCCCTCTCCCCCCTAAACCATTACTTGATTTCATTACATTTCATAAGAAAAATCTCACCCTTTAGTTATTCCTCGATCAATTTCCACTTTATCACTTACTCCAAGAAATTAAGGTGAATTTTTAATTCCTAAAGCATCAATGGATAATAATAACCTATAAATAATGATATTTAATTCTTTATATCTCTAGTTGTAATGAAAAAAAATAGTTAGCATAGGTTATCCATTGTGAATGAATGTTCATATGGTAAAATAATACAATAATCTCTAAAATATAATTCAATGTTAAACATAAACCATATCATAAATGTTTAACCTTATGAAGCTTTTTAAAGATTAAAATCCAAAACTTTAGAAAGAAGGCCACTAAATTTTCCAACGAGCTTATCATTAACCCCCCATATTTCATAAAGTATCTCTTGATTGTCATATACCAAACATGTAAATACCTTCATCATGTATTCTATTGAAACATGGTAATACCCTGAATTACCATATAACCTCAATGAAAACAAGAATGCTTCCTCATTCCTTGAATAAAACCACATATTATTGAATATAATTCATATATCCAATAACATTCTAAACTCTATCAATGATAACATAAAACATTTTTTTAACAACTCCTTTATCAGTTCTGAGGTCATCAATACTATCCAATTTACTTTATCCATATCAATCATCTCATTATACAAAGTAAACTCTATTTTCTAAATATTAGGAACATATTAAGGGTTACCATCACATAATCAAAATATCACCATTCCATTTAATCAGTCGTTCTGTCTATCAATATCATTCAATATATTCTTTCCAATAATTAATGAAAAACCTACTAAAAAATACTTATATATTTCATGATTCATATAACATAATATTTTAATTCCAATACATAAATACTCCATTTTACCCAATTCAATATCAAACCATTAAATATTCTTTATCATCTAATTCCTTAATACCTCTTTCCATTCATATTCCATTTATAGTCTCTTCATCAATAGTAATATAACCATTACTCATACAAAATTGCTAATTTTATTAATAGGATTTCTTCTAAGGACATGGAATTTCATAATAACCGTACTTTCCACTTTTAAATAATTCCACCGTTGATGATATCTTAGGTAGGCCATTATTCTGATCCATTTCATTAACCAAACTATTCATTTTCTTTTTATAGTTACTTACTTTGTGTCCATATTTTACATTTTCAAAACATATTCCCATTCCTCAAAGACATCCAATTGGGAATTTCTTCCCACATTCTCAACAAATAGGAAACTAAATATTCTTTCCTACATAGTCTCCACTACCCAAACTCTCAGTGAACTATTTCCTTATCTTCTTCAGTGAGTATGAGTGTTAGTTAAGGTACACATTGTTAATCATGTTCTGTGAAAACTGATTAGTCATAATCACAATGTCATTTACTCTATTCATCATCCCATTTGTTTGATCATTAGAAAAGTTTCTGTTAGATTCAATGTTAACCCAATTCCTTATAGTTCCCACCATTTAATAAAAGAAAAAATCTTTGTTTGAGAAAAAGTAATCATAGTGTGAAACCAAATAATAATGAAAATCACTTATATTATGTCTAAATCATGACACCTTCTTGTTAATCTATGCCACCTTAGGTTTATCCTTTGACATTCATAGTTATTATCTATTTAAATCCTTTATGATGGTTTGTAAAGAGTTTTTAAATTTATAAAGTATATCCACTGGGAGTGTCAAATTAAGTGTGTTGTAAGACCCGCTGTTGTGTACTAGTTCCAAATCGAGTCTATATTCTTATGTTGTTTTCAGGGTTGTTACCCCTAGGTACATCTAGGCCAGAGCCACATCCACTTGTAGTATCTATACAAGGATTTAATTGCTTAGAAACCACTTTCTCTACCGTTTACCAAAATTCCAAGACATTTTCCTATACTTTGAATCATACATAGAAATATCCATAGATAAATCTTTAGATATATCCTTATAAATATCCCTTGGTATTTATCTAATTTTTTTCCATCCTAGTTTCCAAAGTGTGACTAAACCTTTCCTTTTATACCAACTATAATAACCCAGACTTTTTGTACATGGATATTAAATCTTTTTAGTTGAATATTAAATACATTACACAAACACACACCTGAGAACCATAATAGTTTGGTGCATTTGTAAAATTGGAACACAATATTCTTAATTCTTGAAATATCTTCAATGAAACCCATAAAAGTCTTTCCATTAATCAATATTCATAAACTTAACCTACATAAAACAATTCTCCATAACTCAGGGAAAGAAAACATAAGAAAGAGTGAGCTCAAATGCTCAGTAAAGGTAAAGATAAGAGATAAAAATCTAAGATCATATGAAATCATTAAATAAGAATAATGATATGTGATCATGAACATAACTTAAAAATATCATACACAAACTATCATAGATCATAAACAAGATTCATGGAATAAAAATTTATCATTTCATAAATCATGGGACATAAGAGTAAAAAATCATCATAAATTTTTCATGAACCATATGTTTATGTCATAATAGCATGGAAAAATCATAAATATAGAAAATAATTTCATATTTCAAAGAAAACTACCAAGACCATCAACATAGTGGATCGGAAATTATCACCTGTTTCCCATTTTGGATCATAACGCACCTATTTCCCATAGTGGACTAAGTCCATTTTCATGTTTCCCATCATTATATCATGAGATAAAAATATTTACCCAATGAATTGGATATAAATATATGTCCCACCCATCTCACAATTAAAACCATACTTATGTGTTCCACAATATCATAAAACATTCAACATATCATCACAACATAACCCGTGTACATAAAAACAGTTTCATAAACATTTCATCAACTCACAGTAACATAACCCATTTAAAATAAATGATTTTCACAAAAAATCCATCAACATAACCCGTGTAAAAGAGATAAGTTCCATACTCATTTCATCATTTCATCACAGCATAACCTATGAAAAAGAAGCAGGTTTCATAATAATTCTATCATGGTATAACCAATGGAAGATAAATTTCACAAACTGTCCTAGTGGGGCCTAT
The DNA here is from genome assembly GCA_963277665.1 of Viscum album. Taxonomy (NCBI): domain Eukaryota; kingdom Viridiplantae; phylum Streptophyta; class Magnoliopsida; order Santalales; family Viscaceae; genus Viscum; species Viscum album. Next base: position 228,867,447 of record OY728157.1, on the reverse strand, counting down.
GTTTTGACTTCCCAAGACCGCCTCCAATAGGCCAGGGGATGGTGACTAGCATAGAGTAGACATATCAATAACATGGGAGGCATTGTCTATGCACCTATACATATGCACACATCTCAAATCCCATAAAATGCTGAAATGTAAAAACCAATAAGTAAACAAAGCACACATACCACTAATATATCACAACAGAGTATGATAGTAAAAGTATTAGAAAGTAAACACGGCCAAATATAAGCCCACAACAAAGAGTCTGTAATATAAGTCCAACCTAGTAGTAAAGGTATTAAGAATGCTATCTGAAAGACGCAGGAACACCTTGGTCTGTCTGGTCTCACTAAGCATCGTGTGGTCCTAGTCCACCTAGGAATCTATTAAAGGGTCAATCATCTACACAAGACACGACACGTGCTGTAAAATCCCTTGCAGGGGTGAGTATAACAATACTCAATAGGACACCCTGATACCACAAAGCAATACCACAAAGGAATACCACAAAGGGATATCAAAGGAATACCATATAGGAATACCAGAAAGGAATACCACAAAGGAATACCATGTAGGAATACCAGAAAGGAATACAACACAGGACTACCATGAAGGACTACCTCAAAGAAATAATATATAGGATTACCACAAAGGATTACCATGATGGAATACCACACATTATTAAAATGAAGGAATACCACAAAGGAATACCACAAATGATTACCACAAAGGAATACCACGAAGGAATACCATATAAGATTTCCACAAATGAATACTACAGAGAAATTCCAAATAGGATTACCAAAAAGGAATTCCACAAAGGAATACCAAAAAGAAATACCACAGAGGATTACCACGAAGGAATACCACAAAGGAATACCACACATGATTACCACAAATAAATTCCATGAAGGAATACCACACAAGATTACCATGAAGGAATAAAACAAAGGAATACCACACATGATTACCATAAAGGAATACCAAGAAAGAATACCATATAGGATTACCATGAAGGAATACGACAAAGGAATGTACAATTGTCTCTACATAGATATATGTCAAAAGAAAATATAACAAGGATATCTAAATATACTCAATCTAAGACACACAATCGAGAGGTAATCCACAACCAATTTACCAACCATAGGATTCTGCTCGAAGCATGATCGTTCTTGGAAAACTTACCCCTCGAGCCAAGATATCATCGAAGACTCTAATGAAGAGGTCTTTCTCATTTGGTCCCCACCCAAAAAGAACACATTGGTAAAGGAAGACTATGATACATAGAGAGGGGATCCTATATAGAAACAATAGAGAATAACACCTACCCAATCTGGATTAACCCTCAACATAGATGATCTTTCCCATACACACTGTGGAATACTGCTGACCCTACTAATGCGGCCTGCTAGATGGAGGACCAACGCCCTACTCTTGGTGGTTATGTCGATCCATGAAACTCCAAAAGGGGTGGTAGATGATCAAAATCCAGTCCCATGGAGGGATACCATACTCTATCTAGGACTCGGCCTCTAGAGAGGATTACAATATAGTGATGTGGATGTAATGCCGTACTGGACCCTTGAAGAAAGAACCAAGGGAATTATCTAATCCTATACTGGTCCAAAGTAAAGACTAACCAATTTACTCAAAAGGGATGTCTTAACATGAAGGTCTCAATGCCATAGAGGACACGTCGATTGAACGCTCCATTTAAGAGATATTCTTGTTTGAGAGAAACCGATTGTAAGACTACTGGGGCATGTGGACCTACCATCGCGGTAGGTCCAACCTACCACTGCGGCCGGTTGTGTTTTTGCTGCACCCGTGACAGCTAGGGCTATTGTGGCCTCGCATTCGACCGTGATTGGTCTCTACCCCTGGCCTCCCCTGATTCGACCCAGGTCTGATTCATTCGACCAGGCCCATAGGCCCAACCCGGATCGTTGGCCTTACATGGAGAGACCTAACTAGGCCCTACCCAACCCGACCTGGCCTGATCTAGCCCAGCCCGAACCAGCCCATCCCAGCATAGAACTTTTCAACCATGTTCACCTCCGCTATCCCCGTCGGTGCCTCCACTTATCCCCAACCATCCCACTATTATCTCTAAGTTCTACTGTCATATCATGCCCACCGTCACCGCAATCTTCCGCGACTATTGCTAGCCACACCCGCTTTCATGTGTTGTTGCCAGTCATCAGTGCCACACCAGAGGTCCCTTCCGCAGACCATCATGCCTCCTCCGATGATCGAAAAAATGATTGGTTGTAGGCCCGATATCATTGAGTTTTGCCATCATTAGATAAATACATTTCATCTTCCGATCTACTCACAAAATGGATCATATCATCATTCTTCATTGTGTAATGAAGGACACCAAAGAACGTGAATTCAAGAATTATCCATCATTCAAATCTCTCTTTCTCCATCATCATACTTCTATTGTAACGTGTCGATCCCATATCTATGATATCGAATTGTTGTGCTAAGATTATGGTGTGCAATGATTGATTGATTGTGATGTGTTGAGTCGCGGGCCGAACAATGAATGCTCTTGATGAATGACGAGTCAGGGGAGAAAATAACAAGAAACAAAGAGAGGAATGAACCTCGATCGATGTTTGTGTCAATCTTGATCCATCACCATTAGAACAACAACCAAATAAGAAAATAATCATAAATATTAATCTCCTGTTAAAACCCGACAAATATTATTCCATTTCCACAATACACATGATCCGAGAATAAATCTATTTGTTGATTGATTCATGTTCATTGAAGAAATTAAGAACGTGGAAATACAAAATTAAATCACATGCCCTACCTCGATTCGAATTGCTTGCTGATGAATAAAGGTCATTGTATCATTATTATAGGCAAAATTCATTGAATCTGAGGTGCTCTGATCATCGATCCACATTCAGTTGTCTTCACGTGAGAGATAATCCTCAAAGATTTATCCAATGGTTCTCTATATTTTCTAGGGATATGATTCTAACCCTAGAAATTATCCTTAACAATCCTTTTAAAGATTGTAAGCCTCTAGTTCAAAAAAATATTTTTTATTAAATTATTTTATTCTCGCTATGTAACGCAAAAAAGTTTTCACAAACAACTCGTGATGACTAATGTTAAGTCACACATAGGGAAAACACCAGATTACAGATTCAACAATGGGATCTGATTTCCAATCTGAGTCATTTTTCATGAGTTATTAGGATTAAAAAAAATAATTTTATTTAATTATTTTATTTACAGTTACATCCTTGGTGACTTTTTCTACAGATGAACCAGACCGACCAAAGTTAGGTCATGCCTTGGATAAAGATACCATTTTGAGCTCAACAATGCCCTCATATTTCTTGTCACTAGTTTAATAGTTATTCCACTTTTTCAAGAAGACCGTGGGTGTGTGCTATTTAAAAGTTTAATATTTTTCAAACAATTGTTCCAAGAACACCGAACCTCGGAATTTCATGTCATCTTAGCGCTTGGTCTCAAAATTAGTTCATATAATATCTAAAAATAGTACATGGAAAATATGAGATGATACATTCTCCCCAAGTTGGGGATTTACTTACCTGAAAGCCATACTAAGGGATCCTCAAATAGATGAGGGTACGAATCATGAATCTGATCCTCTTTCTCCCATGTTCTCCCCTAGAGATTCTTGTGCTACCATCGAATGTGAACTAGAGGAATCGACCACCAATGAAGGATCCTCTCCTATCGGTCCTCGATCTCTACCAGATACTCAACAAAAATCCCCCTATCCTTGATGTCCATTGCACCCCAATTGATGACATGTGATGGGTCATGCACAAACCTCCTTATCTCCAACACATGGAATACGTCATGTATCCGGTCTAATTATGGTGGAAGAGCTAAGTGGTATTCCACCATGACAACTCTACGTAGTATTTGGAAAGGGATGATGAATCTAAAAGATAGCTAGTAAGAGGGCCGACTTGGTGAGTTAGTCAATGGTCACCCATATAGAATCATGTACCCTAGAAGTATATAGTAATATCATCCCAAATTACATCGATATCCCATCCCACTTTCTTTCTGGCACCTTAAGGATTTGAGCTAAAAACTCAAACCTGGGGATCAACCTTCACCTGCTGACAAGTAAGGCATCGAGATACAAACTTTGAAACTCCATTCTTCATTCCTATCCACAAAACTGACATTAGAGGTCTTGGTACATCTTTGCTACACCTATATTTAACATCAAATGGGATATTTGATACTCCCCCAGAACCTCCTCCCGCAATGCCACTAGCACTTCTATGCATCCTCTGAAAATAATTAAGTGCTCCCCACCTTTCAAATATCTATCTAGAGTCTGCCATATGAATATATGATCATATCGGATCTTGAGATCAACATCCCCAAGCTGTGCCACCCTGACTCACTATAAGAGTAGAGGGGTGACAACTATTGATTGAAGGTAAGCTACTGCATCTCCACCCATAATGGATAACTAGAATGAGGTCAACTGCTCAGATGCATCATTCAACAACTGCATACTATATCTTCTGCTGAGAGAATCTACCACCATGTTCCTCTTCCTAGGAGTATAGAAAACCTTGAAGTCATAGTCCGGAAGGAACTCTATCCAATGCCTCTATCTCAACCTTCACTAAATCCACTGCAACTCTTTCACCAATACATGAAACTAAGGACTCATAATATCCACTAAACTAAGGGTTAGGCTATCCAATTGATGAGTAATCAGATACACCCTCATATGTGTGAGTCCATACTCTACTACTTGGGTTTACTTTTCTACAATAAGGAAATCATTATTTCACCACTAATGACACACTTCACTCTTTGTCTAAAACAATAAATCTGAGCATGAACAGTGGATAACTAGTCTATACCAAGAATGACCACTACTAGAAAAATAGTCTATTGAGCCCCTTTGAAACGGGCGACCGCCTGAGGCGATCGCTATTGATTTTCAACATAGACCGCTAATCACAGTCACTGCTTCTAAACTATAAACTCCTCTACCTATCGCGCCCCACCCCCTCCCCCTTGCGAATATCCTTTCCCCTATCTTCCCTCATCGCCTCATGAAAACCTGACCTCGACCGCCTCCAATGCTTCCACCACCGCCACCGCCTATCCTCTCCCTCACCGCACTCGTCCTCTCCCTCTCTGGTACCCCTATCCACCTCCAGCCCCGACTTCCTCTCTAGTCCCTCGCCACCTTGCGCAAACCCTACCCCCACCGCCTCTTCCGCCGCCGCTGTCGTCGCCCGTCCTCTCCCTCTCCGCACTCAAGGTAGTTAAAATTGCGATCCAACATGTAGAATGGCATGAGTTTAAGGATTCAATCATCCCCTACATTTCAACTCTCCTGTGGATTCAATTTTGGGCAAAATTGTCTGCAACAAAGTAAACTCGGGACAAATCGAGCGGCTCGCCTTGCTTCCTAGTGTATATAATTTCCATTTCATCCCCTCTCCGTGCCTCCTGCTTCACAACCTCCTCTAGTATTCTCCTATACTACTCCAATGGTGCCTAGAATTTTAGAAACCAACTACAACCAAACCTATAGCCTCTCGCTCTGAACTAGCATCACCAGAGAGCGACAACCATCGAATCACTGTTGCTTCCCGTTCCTGAGCCGAATCACCGTTGCTTCCCATTCCTGAGCCGAATCACTGTTGCTTCGCCACTGCTTCACCTCAAGGTGAGTTTTTATATAAGTATTAACTATCTATTTCTCTGTCTCGTTTATTTAATGTGATATTCTTTATCAATTTATCATTGAGTTCTTCTTCACCTGTGATTCTCCTGCTTCGCCTGTGATTCTCCTGCTTCACCTGTGCTTTGCCACTTCATCACCATAAAGTGAGTGTTACTGGAAGTCTTAATTATATATTTCTGTGTCTGGTTTATTTAATGTGATTTGATGTATGAATTTATTTAATGTGATCTGATGTATGAAATTTTTATGTGATGTTTGGATTTTTTATGTGTTGTACAAATTTTTTTATTTGGTGACGATGATTTTAATTTTTATTCATAGTTTGTGTCTGCACTAATGTGAATTGTTGTTCTGAATCATTTTACTTTTATGATTTTAATTGTTATTGGCGTGATATTAATTAATGGTGTGATTAGATGGTGTGATGTGAATTGGTATAATTTTTTTTGGATTGTTTTCTTTTTTAATTTTGTAAATGTTGAACCGGCTGGAGTGTGATGGTATATAATTTTTTTACTATTAATTGGTTTCATGAATGTTGTTGCAGTATGACTAAGGGAGTTTTTTGTTGGTGGTTCTTGATCGGGTTGAAGTAGACTCTTAAGTGTCTATGAGTTGAGTTTACTGACCTCAAACAAGTTTGAGAGGACCCTTGAGTTTAACTAACATGGCCGCACCCATCCTCCCCCTCTATGAAACCCCTATCCACCTCCGCCTCTACCTTTGGCTCCGAATGACTCTCCCTCCTTGACTCCCCTTTCCACCATTGTGTGCACAACCGTCTCGATCTATTCCTCAAATTACTTCTTCCCTACCTGGAACCTCAATCAGGTGTCATCCCCCACCAACCACCATAGAAATCCAAGGTTAGCCACTCTATCAATATTCCCACCTTTTGTGTCACTTATTCATCTCAGATATTATTCATCATAGGGTTCAATGAGTGAGAATCCCATAAAAATTATAGTTATTTTCTTCATTTATTTCATCAGACCATTGTAATTTATTATTGGTTCAATTGTGTTTTTTAATTGTATGAAATTTTTTCATCTTTGGTTTCTTGAATCCTACTGGATGATTCTGAAAACAGGCATCATGATAACCAAACTTCTATGCATAGTCAAATTTTCTAAATGTTTTATAATTATAATAATTTTTCCATTTTTTTTGTTTTAACTATGACTAAATGTGGTTCACAATTACAGACCGAGGTATTACTGATGTTGTTTCTCCCTATTATTATTTTTTTCAGTCTGTAATTCCATAAAACAAAAAATGTTTTGGTAGATGTTTTTAGTAGTAGTTTTTTAGATGTGGCTTCATACACCCTTTTGGGATTTTCTTTTAGGTATCTTAAGAGGCTGATACTTAGATAAAATGATTGGAATTATGAGAAATATGAATTTAATGAAGTGCTCAATGAATTCACATCTCAAAAATTTGTTACAGGATAATAAAAAAAGTTTGGACCTCTTTTGGAGTAATATTATTATATTCTCCTTTGTATTGTTTCACTGCTAGGATAAAAAAAGTTTGGACCTCTTTCATCATTCCAATTTGTAAACGCAAGTCTAATGGCTATATTTCACTGTTTGATATGTTTCATAAAGACTGATTATGAAATCCTGAAATCTTTCATAAAGAGTGATTGTCAAATCATGTTTCTTTATTTAATGATGTTTCTTAATTTATGATGTTTTACTATACTACTTGCCTAATGCCTGCCATAATTTTTTTTGTATCATTCCAGTTATATGGAAGGGGAGAAATGAATCTTTCTTTACAGATCTAGGAAAGTCACCATCACAATTAACTGGCATGGTGGTTGAGGTTTTTTCTCATCCCTGGGTATGATTTATAGTGTTTATTCAATATCAATTTTATATATCCATTCCATGAGATAAATTATGGGGATATATTTTTCATTATAAAATACAAGAAACATTAGGCAATAATCATATGCTTAAAAATTCAAAGTTCATGGACTTGGATATGATGAAGGTTAAGAGGGTTTTCTCTTTATAGTTTTAGGTTGTATCATATGAGGCAGAAACATGGAGATCATTCTTGCATTTATTGAAGCAGTGATATAGGAAGAGGTATTTAATAATCCTATTTTTAATTATGTTGTGTATTTTGTTTCTAAGATTTGGGATTTAAGAGGGTTGATTCAGTCTTGTAGGTGGTGGACTCAAAGAGGGCATCTACTGCATACCATTTTGGAGATTCAGTGGACCTACATTGAATAGACAAGTGACATATAAAGTGGTAAGAGTCACTGCAAGGATATGTTTATTAATCTATTTTTAAGTCCCTTTCATTTGTGTTAACGTCATCATTGTGATAGGATATTTTAGGTGGCTGCTGAAATTTCATGTTGAAGTAATTTTTTATTAGAGATGAGACTATCCTAGCCCAAGAAGTCTTCCATTATCAAGAAAATATTTCTATAAGTTCAATCATTCACTTGTAGGAGGCACCTTCTTGTTATTCTTAAGTTACATGCAATGATTAAAGTAATTTTTTGAATTTGTAAGATTATTTTGGTCATGAACATTTCCACCTTAAAAACCAGTGTGTTTGGTAACTGGTTTCATTTATTTTATATCTTATTTATATTACTTCTTTATCGAATGGTCTCAATTAAAACACTACAAAAACATTTTTATTTTTTTGTGGGGGATATCCGCACCTTTGTGCTTTGCAGTCTTGAGCATGTTTTTGATAAATCAAAAATAATTGATAAATAAATTATTCATTTCCGTTGGTTTTAAGCCCATCAAGTCCTTATCAAAATTAATGGTTTGAGTGGCACATCACTTGTCATTTATGATGCCATACGATCTTTTTGACACTGCAACTGCTTCTTTGGATAATGCCTTGACGCTTTTTCTGTATGTTGATAGTATCTTAGGCAAGCTGGATTTCATAGAAATAAACTATTACGGGCAGGTACTTCTACTATCAGGGTGCTGACCTGAATTTATTATTATTTTTGTTTTATTTTGTTCCTCACTATTGTGTTTTGCAGGGAATTCTGGTGCTTTGTTATTTGTTCTGAACAATCTCTGATAAATGGGAATGGGCCAATGGGTATGACCCCAAATTTGGGCTTGTGGCAGTCAATCGTGCCAACGACCTTGCCCGAATTCCACGACCTTCATATGATTTGTTTTCAAAAGTAAGGCCAAATCCTGTCTACTTTACATTTTTATTTTGCTGATCTTTGGTGATATTCAGGTCATGTGTTTAATTTTAGGTGGCGATGTCGGGGAAGATTATGTGGAAGGATAGGGAATTTGTTGGGTACGGACTCCAGAGTGCGGATAAAGAAAAAAGGACGCTGCTGTTTTATCGATCGGTCGACAAGCATGGTTTGATGTATGTAGGTAAAAATGTGTTGTGTTTTTTGATTCAAATTACTTGTGATGAGTGGGGCGTGGTTGTTTTCACTTCAGGGGGTTTGGATGTTCCAGTAGCTAGACCTTTTATTGGAAGGGATTGGCGGTTTGGGAATTATGAAATGGAAGGTCCCCAAGACCTTATGAGCTGCTTGTTGAGATGCTTCTTAATTTGGCCATCCTTCCACACAAGGAAAACAAAGCTCAGAACCATAGATGGTGAAATGTTTCGTTCTTCAGCCTCTTGACGCCTCCCTTTTGTACTTCTCTAGGTATGTTAATCTTCTAAACTGCCTTGTTTTAAATTGATTGGTTCATTGTGCATTTTAAATGATGCTTCTAAAGATATGTGGAATAATCTTGAATGTGATGATGCATCATGTCATACTTGTTTGCGATCACCAACATATATTCTATGAAAAAGGATATGCTATCTTATTTGAAGGAAACATTTCTACACATCCGATATTTTGAAATACCTCTAATTCATAAATTTTCCATTATATTATTAGCATCAATAGTTTATACGTACACATATTGCAATATTTAGAAATTTTTCCACTCATTTTCCACACTTTCATGAACTCACGAGACTGTGTATAAAGTAAAATAAAATAAATGGAAATCATATATTTAAGACTCTTTGATACGATGGAATAATTTTTAAGGAAAATTAATGAGAAATGAAAATAGAAAAGAGAATATGTAAACATGTTGTTGGGATGTACACACTGCTTGTGTGCTTTGGGGAATACATCTGTTTGGACCTCCTTTGAAACTCCCTGCTCAAATAGGTTCTGAAAGTATGCCCAAAAACATTCTTATGTTTTCTGGACCTTTTTAGAATCTGAATTAGGCCTCCTATCTGGATTGTTGCTTTTTTAATGTTTGTAGGAGGCTTTTTTAATGTTTGCAGGAGGTTTTTTTTGTTATTTGGATTCTCTAAGATTGCGGATTTGTTTTAGAAAATTGCCCAGGTTAGCGACCGCCTTAGGTGGTTGCTAATGGTATCATTTTTTCAAAGCACTAGCGACCGCTCTAGACAGTCGCTACTACTCCCCCCTGCAATCGCCAACGTGGCCTGTTGTGGAGACTCTATAGCGACCGCCATTGGCGGTCGCTATTGGCCTTTAGCGACGGGCCAACTGCAACTACCATTGGCGGTCACTCGGCGGTCGCTAAAAGCCATTAGGGACCGCTTTAGGCGGCCGCTAATGGGAAATTTTTTAGTAGTGGACATCATATGGCCTTGATGCTACTACTAAGTGATACCAACCAAAACTCTCACCTCTAAGAGTTAGGTCACATTTTTAGCATCTGTGTGTCGTAATTGGGTGTGTAAGGGCATGAATCCATGTGGATCAATCCTTGGTGACTTTTTAAAGATCGAAGTGCTCAGAGGTGGCTCAGAAGAAGATTGAAGAAGTTTGGTTAAGTAAAAGCTACAAACAGGGTATTACACATCATGTAACTATATTACATGATGTCAAATCCTATTTCATGAGTTATTTCATGACATGAAATAGGGATTCATGATGTGAAATGTTTTGGGCTTCAAAAAATAAAATAAAGTGCTGAGGAAACGTTTTTTTCAGCAGAACTTGACCTAATGAAATTACATGATGTGAAAGGGGATTACATGTCATGTAATGCCCCAACGCTGTATGTTTTAATTTTTTTATGGCCACATGGTTTTTTTCAAAACTACAGTTTTAGTGGATCTCCCTCAAACCAAGGAGATCCGAGTACACTCCCTTTAGTTTTTTTTGGGATTCCATCATCAAGGAATGATCCCTCTCTCCCTTCTTCGATCCGTGGCGATCCATATTCGATATAAGGTGTGATCTACCTCTGTTATTGAGGTTTATTTGATATATTTTCTCCTGTTTTTCTTTTCTATGTGATGTCATGTGATCTCCATGTTTATAATGGAGTTTTCTTAGTTGCTGGTTGGTGTGGTTTTTCCACGAAGTCCTCAGGTGTATGCAGTTGTTGCAGGAGAGGTAATCGTGATCAATTGCATTAATCAGTTCTCATGCGAAGAAGGTTAATGACCTTTTGAGTTAGGGGATTTGATTCTTCTATATTTATTTATGTGAAATTTTAGAGTTATCATGGTTTATCCCTTGGATCATAATGGAATTGACCTAATAATCATATGGATCAGATTAAAGAAATTGGTATTGATTGTATGCTACTGCTTTATACCGTGATAACAGTTTTCCTCTTGATTTGGTATATAGTGTGATACCTATCCATTGATTGATTTACAATAATATTCTTGATAGAAATTGTTAAAGAACGTAAAGCCAGAATTAATTGATAATTAATTGGATAAATGATAAAGAGGTGTGTTTAATGAATCTAGTTGTTGTTTTTGTAATTTGATGATAATAAAATTGATACAGATATGCATGTATAATGGAATTGTTTAATGAACTTGAAGCTTATTGACACTTGTTGATAAAAGAGTAAAAGGCATGATAAATTACTTGTGATAGCCTGAGAATCTTGTTTCTTTGGTTGCCTATAGTTGTAACTTGGATAATGAATTGATTAATTAAAGATAGAATAAAAACCAGTTATGTGACAAAGATAATGCCTTGTAGGGCCTAAGTTGCCCAATTTCTTGTAAAGTCCATGTTCCTTGTGATTTGGATCAATGAGACCTCATTGTGTGTGAAGGTTTGATGCCTTGTTATAGGGTTGAGTGCCTATTACTATTTTTTCCTACTACTTGTGATGCACTCTGGATATGAGACTTATGGTTGTGGGGGAAGGGAGTCCTGGATATGACATGATCCTTGTATGGCTGATCCTAGAGGGTTTTTATTGTATGTGGGGGAAGGGAGGCTAAGTGGTTGTGGTAGAAGTGGACACCTAGGGTGGTGAGATGCATCAATTTATTCATGTGGGTGTCAGGGAGGACATTGGGGATGATGGAACATGTTGAAACTGGGATTATCTATTGATGTGAAAGTTGGATGCTTGTTGAATCTGTTGTTTGTTTATATGTTTTATGTTCCCCACAACTTGAGGCATATGGTGTTTATTACCCTTCTTCCCAATAAGGTGAAGACACATATGGTATTCCACATGCTTTCCATGTTTAACTTCTAAAGGATGGATGGGTATACACTCATACTATGTATGAAAAATACTCGACAGGTAGCTCATCTACTCACTGTGTTGATCCCCTTGTGTTTGGTATCGTATAATGATTTATTAGAATACCTAGAAATATGAAAATGGTAAAAATGTTAAATAAATAAATTAATGATATTTAACCCATGGGTTGGAGCTTTTTGGGATGTGGTGTTGAGGTTTTGTTTCTAAGGATCCATGGACTCAGTTTGGTTATGCCTGGAGGGCATGGAACATGGTTGTGATGCTAATGTAATGTGATGTGGGTTTGATGATGGTTAATTAATTTTCAAATTATTAATTAATGTAAATTTAAAATAGTAAAATGGGATAATGTAACTTAATGGAGATGATTTAATGGTTGTGTGCCTATAAGATATATAGTCTTAGTAGTGGCAGCCGGGAGTCTAAGAGACGTTAGCTAAAATAGAGGATAAGAATAGGTTTTCCCATAGTGTGGTTGTGAGCTATATTTTATCCTATAATTTTTTTGTTTTTATACTCTAATCTACCTTGTCCATTATGGATACTGATACCTCAAGGATTCTAATCCCTGGGGGGTGTTTCCCCCAACATTCTGATGGGAGGGTGGATGGATTTACTACCCCCTTTGACCCCACTCTATTCTCTTGGTAGTTACTTGTGCTAGTATGCACAAAGGTTAGTTCTCCCCATATATGTGTGTAGAGGTATGTAATGGATTTTGGTTATTTCACACACATATATCCTCGATATAGTTTTATAATGGAAACTATATGTATGATGTGTATAGTTTGTGAGAGCTTGAGGATCCTTACTCTGTTTATGGGCTGTAATGTCTTGAGGTATAATACCCAACATATGATACATGTTATGTGAGCTGTGTTAGATCCTGAAAACTACCTAGTTACTTTTTATTATGTTTATGTGGTGGTGGTTCATTTAAAAAGGTTCAGGTTGTGGTGCTTCACCCAGGTGTCTTTGGTCTAGCCTTTTTAAAGAGATATGATTAGGATGTGCGATGTTGGGGAAATGCGACAAACTAATGGGGATGTGATAGTGGGGTACCATTGATATTATTTATTATGTTATATAGTTTTTATTTGATACTTAGTGAGAGTATCCATGGTGAGTCAATGAACATAACATACATGTTTAGGTGATGAGTTAGTTTCACTTGTTGTTCACTGTGCTTTAGCATGCTTTCTTTACTTTTGTATGAGAGGATCCGAGAAGGATCCTAATGAGTATACTGTTATACTCACTATAAATTATATAAATTTTTTTTGAGGTCTCTTGGAGCAGGCTGGAGATCAGGATGGTTACTACTAGCTTACAGGTTTTATAGGTGTTGTTTTGGCTTCTTGGTCGCTGTCATTTTACTTTATTTTGGTACATACAGTTTTCCATTTCAGTTGTAGTAGTCTTTTCATGGCATTACATATCTGTATTTGGGTTTCTTTTATATTGTAGTTTGAGTAGGAGTTTGTTAGTGTCTATCTTATCTCTACCTTCCACATGTATTCTCTTAGAGCATAATGCCTCCCATATGTGTGTTTGTTATACCCTCGGTGCTAGACACCATCCAAGGGCCTACTAAAGGTGATACATTGGGGTTATTATCTATCTTCTCACATTTTTTTCCCAAGAGGGGTACACTTTGTGGGGAGGGGGTTATGAAAGAGTGGTATCAGAGGTCTGGTTGAGGGATAAGATGGTGTTTGGAGTTAAAAATGGGTGTGATTGCATGGGTTGGTAGGGAAACATTGTCAGTCAATTTTAAAAAGTGGTGTAAACACTGGAGACCGGCTGAGAAACTGGTATTTTGGGACCCCAATGATCTGATGTTCAAACCTTTATGTTTATAGTGGCTACTAAATGAGGTGATAGATATTATAGAGTAGAGACTTAGGAAAAGATCATGCATCATTATTTCTTTCACCTATGTTTGAATGGGAAGACCTTAGGATAGGTTAACCTAAAACAAAAAAAAGAAAACAATTAATTAATGTTAAAGTATTCCATATTTCATATTTAGGAGATATAACTATTTTTAATTTTTCAAGTATGCCTCTAGATCGAAACCCTCATCAGGTTGGCACAAAATATGTTTAGCATGTTGTGCCATCTTTGCAGAGTATATCTTGACAACGACAACACATGGAGGAGGACAATCTAAGAGTTTCAGTGCCAGAGTCTACAAAAGTACGGGTGCTATGTTTCAGATGCTTTCATAGAATATTTTTTTGGAGGAGGTTGTGATATCCTTCAGTTCAATCCGTGCTTGGAAGGAGCACTCACTACTGAAAATAACACCTATACCAACGGTTTTGGGAAAACTGTTGGTTTAGTTCACTTATATGGACCTATACCAATGGCTTGGCCAAAACCGTTGGTATAGGTCACTAATTTTGACATATACCAATGGTTTTGGACAAACCGTTGGTATAGGGGGACCTATACCAACAGTTTGGGGAAAACCGTTGGTATAGGTCACTTATATGGACCTATGCCAATGGTTTTGGCCAAACCGTTGGTATAGGTCCACCATATACCAACGGTTTGTCCAAAACCATTGGTATAGGTCCCAAAATCAATGAATCTATACTAACAGTTCTCAAAACAGTTGGTATAGACCTATACCAACGGTTTTGAGAACTGTTGGTACAGTTGCAAGTATTTTTTATGGAATATTTTTACAGAGAATCTTAAATAAATAAAAATTTAAACTATTTATGATAATACATATATATATTTATGAAATTATGTTCACAAAAGTCATGTTAGGTTAGTGGTTAGGTTGTTCAATCATAAACCGGAGGTACTAGGATCAAAACCCACAGAATAGTTATTTTTTGAAATACATATACCAACGGTTTTATGGAACCGTTGGTATAGATTTTTCATATTTCTTATACCAACGGTTTTGAAAACCGTTGGTATAGGTCTATACCAATAGTTTTTCCAAAATCATTGGTATAGACCTATACCCACGACTTACTAGCCAACGGTTCTCCAAACTGTGGGTGTAAGATATACCAAGGGTTTGGAGGCCTATACCAATGGTTTCAAACCATCGGTATAGGGTATTTTTCCAGTAGTGACTGGATTTCATTGGTAGTGAGAATTCTACATGGGGCAGTGAGGCAGTGGTGGTTCATTTTCCTCAGGGATTGTGAGGAGTCAGTAGTCTCATGGGAGAAGTTCCAAGAGCAGTTCAGAGCCAAGTTTATTTCTTCGACTGTGAAGGTGGATAGTCACCAAGAGTTTCTTAACCTTTGGTAGGGGAGATTCATTGAGTGAGAGTTTGGAATCAATTTTATAAACCTTTTGTGATATGCTTCAGACCTGTTTCCAGATGAGGAGGCCAGGACGATGCATTTTGACGAGGCTTTGCATCCAGAGATCAAGCGACATGCCACATTGTTTATACCGACGACATATCTTAAGGTTATAGAGAGAGTAGAGGTCATCTAGAGTATGTTATCTAGAATTGGATCATCACAATAGGGGAGTATTCATGATTCCTCGTGCCATAGATTTCTGGTATGTGATTCCTAGTTTTCTGGGTAGAAGAGTTTCTGTTCAGCCGAGTGTAGGTTCCATCCCTTAGTATATCATTTCTCCAGGGGTAGCAGTTCTCAAACCTATGCTAAGGGATCAGAAACATATTTTTATTGTGGGGACTGAGGTCAAAAGTAGAAAGAGTTTTCAACCTTTCTGAGAAATAAACATTCACTAGGTATTCCACTTTAGGTTCCTCTATTGAGGCAGTTCCAGTCGAGGAATCAGCAGCAGGTTGCACCAGTTTTGGATCAGTAGAGAGTAGATGGGGCAGACAGAGGATATCCCAAAGATTCTCCCTATCCTCAGAGAGTAGAGTAAGGTCATGGAGGTGGACACCAGTAGGTTCAGAGAGGCCATGGAGTTGGTCATGGTCAGCTTCATATGTTAGAGTTACTAGCGCTAGGCGATCTCCATCATGATTTCAGTTCATAACTATGCCTTACCACTTCTTTTCATCCACAGATGGATGGTTAGATAGAACGGAACATCTAAACTCTTGAAGACATGTTTCACTATTGTGTCTTGGATTTTGGAGGTTTGTGGATGAGGAACTTACCCTTGGTAGAGTTTTCTTACAAAAATAGTTTTCACTCCACCATCGGTGTGGCACCGTTTGAATCTTTTTATATATGAACTTGCTATTCTCCATTGTTCTTGACTGGGGTAAGAGAGTCAGTAATTATCATGCCATAACTAGTACAGAGTATGATAGATATGGTTTAAGTGATTTGTGAGCAGATGAAGGCAGCACAAGATTTTCTTAAGTCCTATGCTGAACATAGTAGGAGACCTCTTGTGTTTGGCATTGGGGATCACATGTTTCTGAAGGTGACTCCCCATTGTGGGAAGTGAAGGTTTGGTCATGGGAGTAAGCTTTCTCCCTGGTTTGTTGGGCCTTTTGAGCGGTTGGCTTGTGTAGGAGCTATGGCGTATTGGGTAGCACTTCCCCCGTAGATGAGAAGGATACCTAATTGTTTTCATGTATCATAGCTCTATTGTTATCTTCATGATTAATCTCACATCATTGATTGGGGAAATATTGATATTGATGATGATATGGCCTTTGAGGAGTAGCCTATAGTGATCCAGGATCACTAGGAGAAGGTGTTTCATGGGAATTCTATCCCATTGGATCGTGTATTGTAGAGGCAAAGTGGAATGGAGGAGAGTACCTAAGAACGCGAGTCACAGATACATGCTCAGTACCCTGATCTGTTTGATATTTAGATCTTCTCTTGTAATATTGTTCGTTTGGTGGTTATAGACCCTGTCCATTTATTAGATGTAATGCTCTTGTTTCATGTTGGGTCTTTATATCTTTTGAGAGGTATCTCCCCCGAGAGATTGTTTAGGAGATGGTTGTGGTTGTAGAATGGTTTTTCACTTGTTCCTCTAGTTAAGCGGTTGAGCTCCTTTAGAGGTAATAAACTTGAGAGGTATCTTGTGGGATGGCTGTTTGGATGACCCCGTTTATATTTCCTCTATGAGTTATTTTTGGATTCTCGAGGATGAGAATATTTTGATAGGTATCTGATGAAAGGGCCCAAATCCACGTGAATCAATCCTTTGGGTGTTTTCAAATATCCAAGTACTCAGAGGTAACTCGGAAGAAATTTGGAGAAGTTTGGTTAAGAAAAAGTTGGATAGAGGGTATTACCCATCATGTAACTGTATTACACGACCTGGCATCCTGTTTCAAGGGAAATTTCATGATGTGAATGAGGGATTCATAGTGTGAAATGTTTTGGGGTTTGAAAAATAAAATAAATCATTGGAGTGACACATTTTTCTACAGAACTCGACCTCAAGTAATTACACAATGTGAAAGGGGATTACACATTGTGTAATTCCCCAATGCTGTATGTTTTAATTTTTTTCTAGCCACTCAAGTTTTGTCAAACCTATGGCTGCAGCATCTCTCCCTCTACCCCAGGCGACCCGACGACCATCCCCTCAGCGTTTTGGGGATTCCATTATCAAGGAATTATCCCTTACTCCCGTCTTCGATCTGCAGTGATCCATCTTCAATATAATGTATGATCTACCTCTATTCTTGAGGTTTCTCCGATTCATTTCCTCCCATTTCTCTTTGTCATGTGATGGCTCATGATCTCTATGTTTCAATTGGAGTTTTCTTGTTTGTTTGATGGTGTCGTTGTATTGTGGCGTCCTCAGGTGGATGCAGTTTACGGGGGAGAGGTGATCGTGATCTGTTGCTTTGATTAGTTATCACATGAATAATGGAAATGACCTTTTGAGTTAGGGTATTCAATGCTTCTCTATTTATTTATGTGAAATTGTAGAGTTATTATGGTTTATCCCTTGGATTGCAATGGAATTGACCTAATAATTATATGAATAAAATTAAATAAATTGTTATCAATCATATGCTATTTCTTTATAACGTGATAATAGTTTTCCTCTTGATTTTCTAGATTGTGTAATACCTATGACTTTCTAGATTTAGCATGTTATTCTGGAGGTAAATTGGTAAAGAACATAAAACCAAAATTAATTGATAATTAATTGGATAAAAGATAAAGATGCATGTTTAGTGAATCTGTTTTTTGTTGTTGTAACTTCATGATAATCAAATTCATTAAAATATTCATGTATAATGGAATTGATTAATGAACCGAAGCATATTGACGCTTGTTGATAAAAGAGTTAAAGTCATGATAAATTAATTGTGATAACTTGAGAAGCTTGTTTCTTAGGTTACCTATAGTTGGAACCTGAATAATGAATCGATTAATTCAAGATGGAATAAGAACCATTTGTGTGATAAAGATAATGATTTTCAAAGAATGAGTTTCCCGATTGCTTGTAAAGTACAAGTTCCTTGTGCTTTGGATCCATGAGAGTTCATTGTGTGTGAAAGATGGATGCCTTGTTTTAGGGATGAGATCTCATTGGTATGTTTGTTACAAATTCTTATGATGTGTTATGGATAAGAGACTTGTGGTTGTGGGGGAAGGGAGGCCTGTATGTGATGTGAGCTTGGGATGGATGAGACTGGAGGGATTTTGTGGTATGTGGGGGCAGTGAGGCCCATTGGTTGTGGAAGAAGTTGATTCCTAGAGTGGTGATATTTATCGGTTTATGCATGTGGGTGTCGTGGAGGACATCGAGGGTGATAGAATGAGTTAAAGCTGGGATTACCCATTGATGTAAAAGTTTGATTCTTATTTAATCTAATGTTTGTTCATCTACTTTACTTTCCCCACTACTTGAGGTATATGGGATTTCTTACCCTCCTTCCAAAAGAGGCGAATACGTGTGGGGTATGCCCCATTCTTTTTGTGTTTATCTTCTCAAGGATGGATGGGTATAAGCTTCTGATATAGGTGGAAAGGACTTGATGAGTGGATCACTTAGTCACTGTATTGATCCCCTTGTGTTTAGTAGCTTAGAATGATTTATTATAATACATGGAAATATGGAAATGGTAATTCTATTAAATAAATAAATTAATGATGTTTAACTCATGGGGTTGGATCTTGCTGGGATGTAATGATTAGGTTATATTTCATAGGATCCATGGACTCGGTTTGGTTATTCCTGGAGAGAATGGAACATGGTTGTGTTGCTAATGAATTTTGATATGGGTTTGATGATGGTTAATTAATGGTAAAATAATTAATTAACATAAAGTGAAACTGATAAAAAGGGTTTATTTAACATAATTAATCTCTTTTTAAATGGTTGTATTCTTATAAGATATATATTCTTAACAATGGAAGTCGGGAGTCCGAGAGATGTTAGCTGTAATTAAGTCTGAGACTATGTTTTTACCATAGTGTGGTTGTGAGGTATATTATATCATCTACTTTTTGTGTTTCTATATGCTACTCTACCCAATTATTTAAAGAGACTCACACCCTAGGGATTTTGATCCGGGGGGGGGGGGGGGTGTTTTCCCAAATATCCCACTGGGAGGATAGATGGATGACTACCCCCTTTAGACATTATCTCTTCCCTTGGCAGTTACTTATACAAGTATTAATGATGATTAGTTTTACCATATATATGTATATATGGATGTAATGGCTTGTGGTTATTTCACACACACATATCCTGGATATAGTTTTCTAATGAATAATATATGTATGATGTGTATAGGATGTGATGGCCTGAGGATCCAAACTCGGTGTATGGTATATAATGGATTAAGTTATAATACCTAATGTATGATACATGTTACGCGAGCTATGGTGGATCCCGAAAACTACTTGGTTACTTTTGGTTATGTGGATGTGGTGGTGGTGTGTTTCATGAGATACAGGTTGTGGCGCTTTACTCAAGAGTCTTCCAAATAGCCTTTTCGGAGAGAGATTCCCAGGATGTATGACATTGGGGAAAAGTAGAAAACTAGTGGGGAAGTGGTAGCGGGGTACCCTTGATATTATTTATTATATTATATACTCATGTATTCTATACATGGTGAGAGTAGCCATGGTGAGGTAGGGAACATAGCATACCTATTTAGGTGATGAGTTAGTTTTATTTGTTGTTCACTGTGATTTTGTATGCTTTCTTTACTTTTTTATGAGAGTCTCCAAGGAGAATCCTACTAAGTATAATTTTATAATCACCCTAAGTTATATAAACTATTTTTCAGGTCCCTTGGAGAAGTTTGGAGATCAGCCTGGTTATTACCAGTTGGTGGATTTTGTAGTTGTTGTTCAGGCTTTGTGATCACTGTTGTTTTACTTTCTTTTGGTACTTGCAGTTTTCCTTTTTAGTTGTAGTATTCTTTTCACGACATTACATATATGTACTTGGGTTTCTTTTATATTTTAGTCTGATCAGGAGTTCATTGGTGTCTATATTATCTCTCCCTTTCACAGGCATTCTCTTAGATAGAAATGCCTCCCATCTGTGTGTTTTCTATACCCTCGGTGCTAGTCGCTATCCTAGGGCCTACTAGAGGTGGGACTCGAGGGTCATTATCCACCTTCCCACATTTTGGCCCATGAGGGTTACACTTTTTGTGGAGGGTTTGGGATAGTGTCTCCTCTAGTAGGAGTCCCCAAGTGTGAGGGTCAAGTCAATTATTCAACTAGAATATTTTAGTCTCAAACAAGATTGGTGTCAATACAAGAATGACTATAAACTATATCTATCAATACAATAACTATACTAGAAAATACATAGTTTGTACCTCGAATCATTTATGGAGCCCCTGAGTCATATTCCTTGACCGCATGTAGTTGTTCCCTCCCATGTCCTCCAGCTCCTTGAGCGTGGTATGGATCACTTGGGGGTGGTGGTGGTAACATGTCGAAATGTAGATGATCTCCTATTTCTCTTTTTGCTCCTCTGCCATGTCTTCCGCCCTACGGATCTATCTTCTCCTGTTGTTGTCTCTACCCTAGTGGTCCATCTATAGTCTCCCTATCAGTAGTATGATGGGTTGGATAATCTCAGGTGATATATCCCCTCCAGTCACATGAATAACACTGCCTATCTCTAGGCTTATTGGACCCACCTTATGAGCCCTTAACTATAAATCCTATTTCATGTGACTTTCTCTTGAAATGTATTGCATGTCCATGTCCTTGAGACTGATGTAGGCTCCCTACATCCAAGGTCTTTGCTCCTGTTTCCCACTCCTGACAGTCACTGGATGTATCCGCTTAGCCAAGAAACTTTCAACCACCAAATCTTGTTCAAGCACCCCAGCATAAGTAGGAATGCTCAGAGGGATAACATAGGCTTGGATGTCCATATGAAGACCTCTCTCTAATTTCTGATCCTTGAAGTATGAATCATATATCATATCCATTGAGTACCTATAGAGGTTGATATGCTTCGATGAATACTAAGATATCAACATGTCATTCTTCTGGAGTTGTAGAAGCTCCTGGATATGCATAAACATTATCTTAAAATTTGAGAACTCTTCTTTGAAAAGATACTAAAACTATACCTATAGAAGAGTCACCTCTTTGTAAGATCAGGTAACCAAACCCCAACATCTCCCTACTGAGCCATGTATAAGGCTTGCTGCCAAGGCCACAATATGATCTATTTGTATCCTGACTAGATGGAAAACTCGATTCACTACCTCAAGACACACCTTATCCACCTGTGTGTTAGGATCGCCTCAGAACCTAAGGGGTATCTTCTACTGAAACTCATTAAGTGCACTCAGCCTATTCACCTCACTAGCTAGTACTGCAGGTACCATGTGCTTCTTTACAGGTGGTTGTATGGTTGGGAAACCACATGGAGGTGCTATCTCTGGTACAAATTCCTGTACTAATGCCTTATCACCCGCTAGATAGAATCTTAGCTGGCTATCTACATGAAGACATCCTAAAACAAAACACGATGTACCATGGTCAAATGAGCATATCTGAGAAGCTAACTCTATAAGGACTTGTAAAACACATCCATTCATATATGATTCATCTACCATTTTCCATTGCAATAAGTGTTTCTATGTATTGAGATGAAAAGTTGGAAATTAGGGTCCTTGGGTATAGATACATCATCCACCACACCAAAACTAGAGTCCCTAGCCTAAAAGCCAAACTTGAAACACTTAACATTTTTTCCCCAAACCAACCTCACCGACTCCTGGTCCTAAAGTAGAACCAAAATTCTCTGATACCACTATATCAAAAACCATCCTAATGTGGCCCATACCATGAATCCCTAAGCCCACCTTCAATAGGCTAGGGGCTGGTGACTAGCACCAAGTAGAAATATCACTAACATGGGAGGCATTTTTTATGAAACTATACACATAGACACATCTGAAATCCCACAAAATGCTAAAATTTAAAAAACACTTAGTAAAAAAAGCATGCATACAACTATGATATCATAACTGAGTATGATAGTAAAAGTAATGGAAAGTAAACATGGACAAATGAAAGACCACCATAAAGGGTCCATAACACAAGTCCAACCTGGAAGTAAAGGTACTGGGATTGCTGTATGAAAACTATAGGAACAACTCTATTTGTTCACTCTCACTAAGAACTGTCTGGTCTTGGTCCTCCTAGGACTCTTCCAAAGGGTCGATCGTTTTCAAAAGATACAACACACATGAAAAAATCCCATGTAGGGGTGAGTATAAAAATACTTATTAGGACACCCCAAAAACATAAAGCAATACCACAAAGAAATAACAAAAAGGAATACCACAAAGGAATACCAAAAAAGAATACCATACAGGTATACCAAAAAGTAATAACATAAAGGAATACCATAGGATTACCATGAAGGGATACCACAATGGAATGCCACAAAAGATTACCATAAAAGAGTAACATGAAGAAATACCACTCAAGTTTACCACAAAGTAATACCATAGAGAATTACATAGAGGAATACCATGAATTAATACCACATAGGATTACCACGAATGAATACCATAAAGGAATACCACCAAGGATTACCACAAAGGAATTCCACACTAGATTTCCACAAATGAATATCATGAAGGAATACCAAAAAAAAATTACTATGAAAGAATACCATAAAGGAATACCACATAGGATTACCACAAAGGAATACCACGAAGGAATACGACACAACATTTCCATGATATAATACAAAAAAAATATAGTCAGATCTACAAAAGTATATTTATAAAGAATATATAACAAGTATATATATATATATATATACTCAATCCAAGACACATTGTATAGAGGTATTCCAAAACCAATTTACCAGCCAAAGGATTATACTAGAAGAATGCTCATTATGGGAGAACTCACTCATCGAGCCATGGTATCATCAAAGACACTCATAAAGAGGTCTATCTCATCTGGGCCCTGCCAAAAGAGAACACATTGGTCAAGGAAGACTATAATACAAAGAGAGGTGATCCTACCCAGATACACTATGGAATAACACATACTCAATCTGGATCAACCCACAACGTAGAGGATCCTGGCCAGACACACTAGGAAATAACACATACCCTACTGATGCAGCCCGCTAGATGGAGGACCAACACCCTGATCCTAGTGGTTATGTTAATTCTAAAAAACTCTACCTGGGGTGATAGAGGATCATACTCTATTACCATAGAGGGATACCATACTCTATCTGGAACTCTTCCTATAGAAGGGATTGCAATCTAGTGATGTGGACATAATGATGTACTAATACCTCAAGGAAAGGACCAAGAGAAGGCTCGTAACCTATACTAGTCCAAACTAAAAAAATCAAAACCTGTATAAAAAGGAAAGTCTCAATGTCAGGGTATCAATGCCATAGATAGAACATTGATTGGACACTATGTTTAGAAGATATTCTCATTTGAGTAAAACCACCCACATGCCTACCAGGGCTTGTGGACCTACCAAAACAGTTGTTCGACAGACCGCGTGGTCGGTTGCGTGGTTTCTGCACCCGCAGTCGACTATCATGGTCGACTGCGATAGGTCTCTACCTTTTCCACCTCATATTTGACCCAAGTCTTCTTCATCTAACCCAGCCCACCAGCCCGACCTGGGCCACTAGCCCGACCCAGCCTGGCTCGACCTGTCGCCACCACACCCACCTCCACTAACACCACTGGAACCTCTGCGTCCATGGACCATGGCCCATTTACATCACTCTGTCTCATTGCCACCACACACCCGCTGTCATCACTGTCTCCTATGGCCCCCGCTGGCCACACCCACCGCACACAGCTCCACCGCCATGCGCCGCTACAAGTGTCACGCTAGTGGTTCCTTCCACAGACCACCATGCCTCCTCCGATTCCTAAAAAACCAAACGGTCATATATTAGATCTCATTGAGTCATGTTGTCGCTAGATCAACACGTTTCATCTTTTGATATGCTTGAAAAATTGATCAAATCTGCATTCTTCTTTGTGTGCCGAAGAATGATGAAGAATGGGAATTCGAGAATCATCCATCGTCTGAATCGCTCTGTCTCTATCATCACACCTCTGTCATGCTGTGTCGATCCCATATTTATGATATCAGATCGTTGTGCTAAGAATCAGGTATGAAATGGTCAATTTATTGGGATGTGTCGAGTCGTGGGCCAAACAAAGAACACCTGTGATGAATGATGAATCAGGGTAGAAAATTATAAGAACCAAAGAGAGGAAAAAACCTCAATAGATGTTCGTGTTGATCTCGATCCATCACTATTAGAAAGACAACGGAATAAATAAATAATCACAAAGATTAATATCCAATTAAATCCTCACAGAGATAATTCCCTTCTCGTAATACACACAATCTGTGAATCTATCCACTCATAGATTGATTCACGTTTGTTTTAGAAATTAATAATGGGAAAATAAACAATTTAAACAAATGCCCAACCTCAATCCGGATCACTCACTGATGAAGAACTGTCACCGCATCGTTGTCGTAGGCAAGATCCTTCGAATCTGAGGTGCGAAGGTCGTCGATCCACGATCTGTCACCATAGCCCGAGATAAAATTCTCAAAGCTCTCTCCAACAGTTCTCCAAGGTTTCCAGGGTTATGCATCTAACCCTGTAAATTATCCTTGACAATATTTTTAAATATTTTCAACCACTGCATCAACAAAATATTTTTTATTAAATTATTTCATTGTCATTACGTCTTGGGATAGATTTTTCACAAATGACGAGCACCAACTAAAGTTAAGTCGTGCCTAGGGAAAAATAACATTACAAACTCAACGGAGGTCTCTAATTTCCAATCTGAGTCACCATTCATGAGTTATTAGGATTTAAAAATAAAATAATTTTAAATAATTATTTTATTTATGGTTATTTCTTTGGTGTATTTTTCTACATATCTCCCACGTCGACCAATGTGTCAGAAATAGGGTAAATCCACCATTCTGAGCTCAATGGTGCCCTACGATTTCAGATCCTACACCATTTGAAGAGTTATTCCATTTTTTCAGGAAAAACACTCACGCGTGATATTAAGAAGTTTATTAATTTTCAAACAATTTTTCTTGGAACATTAGGCCTCAGAATCACATATCTTCTCACTGCCTGGTCTCAAACTCAATCCCTATAATATCTAAAAATATTATGTGTAAAATCCAATACATTACGATAAACAGGTTTCATAAACGTCTTATCATAAAGAACCATTCAGAGATTGAATAAAAATGGTATCCTTGGTTCATAACCCCATTAAATCATAAATAACATTAATGCATGTCAACTTAGGTGGAAAATAATTCTTAAAGATCATTTAAAACATTTCTTAAGAAAAATAACTTTTATTTTTAAATCATTTAATTAAACCATAAAACCTTTTTTAAAGTCAATTTATTTGAAAATAACCTTGAAAGATTATAAAGGAAGCTGCTAAAATGATTTAAATAATTTATTCAGGAAATTATCATTTCTTATTTTAAAAAAAATTTAAAACAATTTTGAGAGAATTTTTAGAAAACATGGTTTTGGAAGGAAAATATTTTTCGACCGAAAAGATTTTTTTTCATAAAAAACATTATTTTGAACTCTTGAGTACATAAAAAGATGAAAACAAAATGATAAACATATATTCTCATGAAAAACCATTGTATAATAAAATTGTTTAGTTTCTTGAGAGATATATCATAATATTTCATCATTGGAATCTTAATCATAAACAATCCCGAAAAACGATGAGATTGTAACATAAAATCATTACCACTTTGGTTACTTTGAATCATAATGACCATGAAATAATAACAGTAAATGAAACATAGAATATCATTAAAATAATTATATTCATGATATAACATTTTAAAGGGATAATATATACACCTCATAGAATATTATTGGTGCATAACATAACTTATGTTCCAAAGAAGGCAAGTTGAGACAAAAACCCCTTATCAATTTATTAACTTTTCAACTGTAAACCAGCTAAAAGAGAGTTCCTAAAATGGATATTTAAATAACAATAATTTTATGTATAATAGTTATAAAATACATTCATGGTATGTATAAACAATACATAAAATAAAAAAGTGTTGAATATGACATGTGTCATACAGAAGTAAAAAGCGAGACAAAAATAATTTACCTTAAGCCCTGACATCTGTTATAATCATTAAATAATCCTTTATAATAAATATATTATAATTATAAATACATTAAGGAAACATATTCATATATATCATACTGTATAGTATTTTATTATGATCTTTTATTACCAGTTTATTAATAATTCCATGTCAATGTTAAGTTTTGGGTAATAATTGATTTGTTTTTCATACATGTTTTGATATATTAGTCCTATTACCTTGAACATGATTTAATCACATAAATAATTTTAAACATCATATAAACATCATATATATATATATATATGTATTTATAGTAATTCAAAAAATTTAGTGACACCGTTCATGGAGACAGTAGACCATACGTACACATGAACGTTGTTTCCACTTTCTTGTCAAATTAAAATAAAGAAAGGTAAATGATATATTAATATTAGAGAATAATTTTTATGTAATATATATCATAACTTTTTGTAAAATCCATCCTTAATACCATCCATGTAAATCATGAATGAATTGCATCACTTCACGAGGTGATTGTCCATCGTACACACAAGTGATGTTATCATATTCCCACAAAATGAAAATTACGGAGGTAAGTGTGATATAATAATTAAAGAAGAATACTAATATCATAAATAACATATATAAAAATAAATCCATAATTATTTTTAATCTTGAGAGGCGGTAATGGAAAAACTAATGCCACCGGTTCGCGAGGCAGTATTCCACCATACACATGAATAATGATTTTGTAACCTATTTAATGGAAGTGGAGATGGATAAATATTATGAAATCAACATTATAGAATCTAATTATAAAGGAGATACTATTTTTATTATATTTGAAGAGTTAATACATAAATTAAATATGAAATAACAAATAAAATGAAATATCTTGTTAAAATAATTACCTTTTCATAGATAAACCTCCTTTGGATCTTCTCTTAAGGACCCTAGGGATGGTCTTTTGAGAGGACCAAAATCTCTAAAATGTAACTGAGGATTTTGGAGAGATAAATTTTTAGTGTTTGGTAAAAAAAGGGCTTGGTTGGTTTCAAGAAGTAATAGGAGGGAGTACCCTTTTATAAGTGTGGAAAGTGAACCCTCTTGGAAATTACATGGAAAATCACGAAAACACTCTAAAATAATAGTCATTACCAAGAATAAAGACTAAAAATGACCCTAGGTTCTAAATTGGGATGTATAAGTTGGAAATACTATCATCCAATAATATTTGTATAGGTTGTTAAGTCATTTTAACCCTTATCTTATTAGTTTAACCCCACGGTAAACCAATTTTTACCTTAACCGCAATAATTAATTTTTAATGCATTCACTATTCATTTTGATAAAAAAATTTATTTTACCTTATTAGATAATATAAATTTTTATAATTAAAAATATTTAATAAAATTTTCCAAATTATATTTATATAAGTGGAAAATTTTAATTTAAAAATAATCTTGCAAACCCGACGAGAAAACGAGATTTTAAAGAGAAAATGCTCAAAAGTTTGGAAAGTTTTTATATAAAAATTCAATATGAAATTAATTAAAATAACATAAATTCAATTAATGTACATGTAATTAAACTAAGATAATTTTAGAATTATTATTTCCAAAATGAAGTTTATTTTTTGAAATAAAGTTTTTGAATGTATCAAAAATTAGTATTAAAATAAGTGCGTTATAAAAAGGTGACAAAATTGATTATTAGAAAATTAATCCTTTTAACCATAAAATCTTATTTATTATTATCTCTTATATAGAAAACAAATAAGATAAATTATAAACATATTATTTAATATATATTATTTAAATTTCATTAAAATCATTCACTGAAAGTGATTTTATTAATTTATTTTTGTAAAAACAATTTGTGCGTATATACAAAAAAGTTTTTCAAAAAAGATTTCCATTATATTAAAAAGGTTTTTATTTTTATTTTTAATTAATTGGTCACCATATAATTCATTATATATGCATGTTTAAACTATATATTTTTTAATTTAATTAATCATATTCATATCCACCATTACAATGTCTAAGTGATAACTATTATATTAAATAATAATATTTTAATAGTATCTCATGTATTGTTTAAAATAAGTGTTGCATGTAATGAAAGATAAACTTGGTATTTTGTGTAAAAAACATAGTGTTGCATGAAATTCAATCCAAACTCAGTTATTTTGTGTAATGAAAGATAAATTTTGTGTTGCGTGTAATGAAAAATATCTAAAAGATTAAATTAACTAAAAAAAATATTTCACAAAATCTTGGGGTGTTACAAATATCCACTAAAATTGATCAAGGATCACCAAGGAATCAAGGGTAGAATCCTATATAGAGTTATAGAGGTTTTTTTTGTTGAGAAAATGAGAATTTAGAAAGGGATTAGATTTAAAAATTACCAAGGGAACTAGGATAATTTTTAATTTTAAGAAGTTGGGATCTGGGTGTATTGTTAGGCCACACGGTTTGACAAACCATGCACTAAACCTATTGTTGGATAATTCCTATGGAAAACCAATTACCAAAATGTTATATATGTGTTCACAAAGTTTTATAAACTATGATCAAGACATTTGATATCCACTTGAACAAATTCCAAAAATCTTTGTGGTTTTACTGGGGGAACACATGGTTTGAAAATTCATTCTCAAACCATGAAAATATTCACTAGAACTCACAGTTATATACCACATAGTTACCATGTGGTTACTACTAACCACATGACTAAATTGTTCACCTTTCATATTTTCTCAAAATCTCTAATTTTTCAATCCTTTTTTAAAATCCCAACATTTCAAAGGGGTGAAAATTATTTTAAATTTGGTTAAACCATCATTAAGTTTCCTTTTATATATTATAACTCAATAACTATGCCTTTAGGTAGATCAATTTGTTTTTGGAAATGAATTTTGTAAGGGGGGATTGATTCTTGATGAAAAACCAATTCACAATGTCAACCTCTCTGATCATAGACCATAAATTCTATTACAGGATGTGAATTCAATGCATGCCATGAATATTATTCATCAAACGAAATTGTTTTTCATGTAATAAAAACAAAACCTGAGGAATTCATGTTGTAGATAAGTCTCAACCCTTTTATTTAAAAAGGGGTAGAACCCCTCATTAATCTATTCTCTTTCCAATGTGTAGTACCCCCTTCCCCCAATGAAGTTCCTCCCATTCCTAAAGCTAGTATTTGTGGTTTCTCCCTCATCATACCCCCAATTCATTCACCATAGATTACATTGGAAATGTATCTTTAAGAGATTAATTCCATTTCCTTTTTTTTCTCAGTTTATCATGCCATATTCAACACTATTTAGATGGGATCTAATATTCCCTATTTTCAAATAATTTTTCTATTTGTTTTTGATTTATTCCATTCTACATTGATTTAATGTACAATAAATGATAAAGAGAGTTCTACCAACCTAAGGTAGGTGTTCTAGTTATTTTCCCCTAAATTTTCACCATTTTATATGGTGCGTTATTGTGCAGTGCACTAGAATCTTCTAGAGATGGATCATAAATGTCAAATTAATTAAATTAAATTATGTTTCTATAGCTTTAATATTTATAAAAACCAATGAATAACATTATATGAGGGGAATTACAAGGTGAGACACCCCTAAGGGTGTTCCTTCCTTAAAGTCCTATGATTCTCATGCTTTGGAATTTTTTTTGAACCACCTTTTTGGTGTATTTAATTTTCCCTTGTGAATGTAATGTATTTTAAAATTGGACCAAGGGGAAATAGTAGGCTATGGGTATAATCTGTTAACCCTTATGTTATATCTTGGATCAACCATATTAAATGACATGGATAATATGACTAAAATGTATTATTGAATAGTATAAGTTTAATGTCAAAAATGAAAATAATTTTATATAATGTCAAGGGTGATATAAGGGTCCAAATTAAGGATGCCTTGTACATGATTATAGACCTAAATAAATATAATTTGTAACTAAATTATAATACATTGGGAGTGATACATGGGTTCATTATAGAACATCATGGATAGTCTCATCGAGTGTATGTCTTAATTTTTTTCATGAGTGATACCTAGTTCCCTAGTGAATTACCTTGGACAGACTCAGAAGGAATTATTACTGTAGCATTACATGAGTGATACCTGGTTCTTGATGTGGTTGAAACATGGATGGACTAAAAGTGTTATTATTTATACCATGTCTTGAGTGATACCTAGATCCTTATATGGGCACCTTAGATGGACTGATACGATGATGGTTATATTAGTTCACTTGGAGAGATACCTAGGTTTCTTTTTATAGGACACCTTGGAAGGGCTTAGGATTCCAATTAATTAAGAACTAAGGATAAATTAACCAATATAGAGAACATTCTTGGGTTTGGTCCATGATATATACTTGAATTATATTATATCCATAGTAAGGATGGTGGAGATGGCCACTCACTCGCCTCAGAGAAGCACTCTCTTCCCTCTCAGTGATTATTAGGGTTTCCTTTAGAAATTCTTTCATCCATGTTTCCTTACACTTTTTTGACCTCCCAGTTTATCAATTCCACATTAGTATTATCATCTTGAGGGTTTTCTCAGCTGTCTTAGTTTTTTGCATGGTGTTCTAAGGCTAAAGTTTCAGACTCCCTCCTACTATGCTCTTTTCATCTTCCCCATCGTTATTGACCCCATCTCGGTCTAGTGTGATGGTTCTAATGGCATCTTTGGATGATAAAGGAAGAGCTTTGCTTTGGGGATTTGATTTGATGGATTTATTCATATCCTATGACAGTCCCTTCAAGATCTAGGGTTTTCCCCTTTTTATGGTGTTTGATTTTTTGGTTATGGTTTCACTGATTTTGTTTTCATGTTGTTTTTTCTGTATTGTTTTACTGTTAATGACTTTTTTTTGCAACGAAGGGATTGAAGTCCAGTGTATGGTTCTTATTTATGATGACATCATTGATAACGATGATGTTTCCTTATTTATTCTTGGTTTTATATGGTTCTATTTAGTGTTATTATATGACATCGACATTGGTTTACTAGTGTTCTTCCCCTGGTCTTAGCTCCGAAGGTAGGGTTCAGTGTTCATGGAGGTTGTCAAATCTCACTGTTGATGCCTTGTCTAATCTTTACTTTGCTCAGGATCAAGGATTACACCAATATTCTCCTAGTAGGATTTTTATGGTGGTTCTCAAGGTTTTTTGGGATTTGAAGTTCGAGCAGTCGATGACACTTCTCAGTGGGGGATTCATCTCTTTCCCTGGGCTCCCGAATGGTTGATCTTCATGATGGATTGTGGAGCGGCTTCAACTTCATGTTTTTGATGCTTGTGTGTTTTTCGACAACAATGATGGTGATTTGTGATGATGATGAAGTATTTTGGTGGTTTTTCTTCACCGGTGATCTAGTGTGATGATGGGTCTGTTTTGTGTGAGGGTACATGTGGTGAGGTGGGATGTGGCCCAAGGGAGAAGTGATATTTGTTTCAGTTTGAATTATGAATTTTGAAATTTGAAATTTTAATTTTTTATTTGGATTTTGTGGATGTATGTGTTTCAATGTGAGGTTTTGTAGGTTCCCACTTAACCAAAAAGTGGCTTTTCAAAATAATAATAAAAATAGATAGGAGGACTTATATAATGGCCCAATTATATATCCATGCTCATATGCCATGAGGGTTATGAAACCCGTCATAAGTAAGGGTGGAAACCATGGGATGATGTTTGGGTCCTGACTGTTACTACATATCTCTATATATACACATATATGACTATATGTATATGAGAATTACATATATACATGCTTTAAATATACATGTAAATGTACATGTAGGGTAATTTTTTTAGAGAAATCCATCTTAAGCCAAAGTTGGTAGTGTTTGTAGAGTATCTCGTGGGGAACCTAGTCCGATGTGATGTATTTATTTACTATCTTACATTTATCATTACATGCACATTTCTCATCTTATATACACAAACTGAACTATTCTAGACACCATTGGTGGTGACCTACTGAGTATATCTCACACCCAATTCAAGCCACTTGTTGGTACCTGAATAAATCCTATGAATTTAGGAATGTACAAAGGGAAGAGTCCAACTTTGGATATTTGACTCACTGTTCTAGTATGGAGTATGGGAGCATAGGGTCGAGCCTATGCTTGTGATACTAGTGGAAGAAGTTTTTAGTTTTTATAGCTTGTTGTGTATACCTATACCCCTGTACCCCATTTACTTCCCCTTTTTTGTATATTACATGAAATGAGAATCATTTCGTATATGAAATTTATTCAACTTTTCCCTATTTATTATATCTATATGGTTATTGTTATTCTAGTGTGGATTGTTTATTACTATTTCAACTACTTATTATTATGATATACTGTTTTGATGCACCCTGAGCATGGGGCTATAGTCTCCCCACTTTACCATCATAGACCCCTACTGCTAGTTGGAAACCACTAGCATACAGGGAGGCGTGCTTGAGGTCATGTGGCCAATCAGGTTTGGTTACTTATGAGTGAACTAGGTCTGGGACAATACAAATTGGCATCTGATCATTTTCCTTTTGTCTTATAATTTGGGTGTGGGACAAGAGAATAATAACATATCAGAATTTGGTAAAGATTCTATTTTTAGAAGTAGATAACTCACGTATAGGGGAAATACAAATTACCTATTTTTGGATATTGTTGTTTTGGATTTTTGATGTTACAGTTGTACTGATTTCACCATTGGGTGACAGACATGTTTTTGGTAATTATGTTTATTGAGATTATTATTATGGACTTATTTTTTATTTATCCTTGTATAACAAGTAGATATTATCTCATGAATTATATAAGAATGTGAGAATTCACATTAAATGCATTATGCCATGCTATACAGTTATATATAGTTGCATTCATTCTCTATTTTTCCTATGATTTTTGTAATTTCCTTGACTGTTATGTATTCGAAATGCGCTAACATTTATTATAGGGATAGAATAATTGGATTAATTAAAGTGTTTGTATCAATATAAATGGTGTTTTCCTATATATATTGATAATGTAACATTAATTAAATAATTATTCCATGTTAGAGTCATGTACCACTGATTCTACAACCATAAAAGTTAGTTCATTTGAATACATTAAGTTCAATTGTAATTTATGAAACATGTAATTCTATAAATTGTAAACAATGACTTATATAATCAAGTCATTTTATATTAACTATCACATCCTAATACCGTATATAAGAGACATGCTAAAATTACATGACATTCCAATTTCAATTTATAAAGAGTATGAAATTTTAGAAATTGGGAATGGTGATGCATCTAATCAGGCCATGATATCTATGTACATATAGATGAGTAAAAACTTGACTAAATTAAAATTATTAAATAATTTTTTTTCATTAAATGGTTATTTTAATTGGAAAGTAAGGGTTGTTTTCCTTTGTATATTTCAATTGACACTCCATATACTGGGGCCTCTATTACTTAATGTGAGACCTTGACCATAACCTGGCTTTAGTAGTGGGCGGTAGGTAGTGTCTCTTATGAACTTTATGGCCTTTCTTATAACCTAGACCTAGTTTTAGGACCCTGAATAGAGGCGTGACTCATTAATAAGAAGTACTTATACCTGAAATTTTCTTTTATCATTGATCATATATATTGTTAAATATTATTTGTGGCATTCATTTGGAAATTTTAGATCTATTCCACCACAACGTCTTCGAGTCATGTGCTATAAGGGTGTCAATGAAAATACTCTGGAGGTGGTGGGCCCTGATCCACTAGTATTACCTTCTTTGGTGCCACCTGAGTGACACCCTACCATTAATCTTATAGGCATAGAAGCTCAGTTCCAATATAGATTTCTA
This sequence comes from Viscum album, assembly GCA_963277665.1. NCBI lineage: Eukaryota > Viridiplantae > Streptophyta > Magnoliopsida > Santalales > Viscaceae > Viscum > Viscum album. The sequence continues at coordinate 228,832,771 of OY728157.1, read as the reverse complement.
TGATTCATGTATCCTATATAGGGAGTTCCATGACCAACCCCTACCATGGAAGAGTATATATGAGAATTCTATTAGTAGTATCCTCCCACATATTTATTGGATGATCATCCTTAGGTTTTTAATTCATGTCTAGAGGAAATGTAATCAATCTTCAAGAATTTAGAGACACCTAGAGAGTGGTGGTTCAATCTCAAAACCTATATGTTTCTTGATTATTCCAAGCATTGGTGGAATGTTATCACCCGGGCTGATTGATATCAGGTTATGGTCTAGGTGGACTTCCAGACATCCTTCTATGACTACATATTTCAAAAAATTCTAAGATAAGACTGCACTAGAGAGTTTATGCACCTACAATAAGGTGATATGTATGCTATAGAGTATTTATATCATTTCACCAAGCTTTAAAAGTTCACACCGACCACTATCGAGGATGAGTTTAAGACAACACGATGGTTTGAGGATGGTCATGCACACACTATCTGATCGTAGGTAAATGTCTTTCAGATGACCACCATTTTATATATAGTGAACCATACCCTCATTATCGAGTGGAAACTAAGGGAGGATTGATTTATGATCCAGGGTAGTTCAACATTAAGACTGTGAGGCGATACGTCTAGCGGTAGGAAATGTCATTTTGTGTTTGCTCACAGTGGCTGTGTTAGTCAGATGACACACACTGAAAAATATGTAGTGTATCTATAATATTGCAGGGTGGGCCATGAGAAGTCCCAATGTACTAAGGAACCAAATGAGTGCTCATATTTTAGTAGGATGGGAACCTTCAACAACTTTTTCTATACTTTCCCACCAGTTCCTAATGAGAAGGGACCAGAATTGACACCACATTTTTGTGTAGGATTAGTAGATCCACGTTAGCTAAATATTTGGGATACTACTGGCTAGTTATTATGGGGAGGTGGTCATAGAAAATGTGTCAATACTTCATATTAACTTCAGAAATAGATTAAACCTTCCCAGGTTAGGCAGGTTGCATCTTTGGGCCCTTGATCTTGTAACGACCAAGAATTTTATCATTGGAATTTCCCTTATTATAGTTCTAAAACACATAATGACAACATCATTCTCATAAATTAAGAATGATAAATTTGTCATCAAATAATCCAATAATAATTCCCAATATTATATAAGGACAATAAATAGAAAATAATATAATGATAAAAGGAAAATTTGGATACACTCGATCCATTAGAATGACAGCATTCGTGAATAAAGTTGTAGAAATAAAACATAATGTTAATAATAGAATATTTATTTTAAATTTTAAAGTATATATAACCTTTATATAAAATTTAGGTGAATGGATAATTTATGAAATAAGTATTATTTATAAAAATTATGGAACCTATACTGTTAGAATAGAAACCTGACCATTGGAATAATAATCTAACAGTTAGGAATAGTAATCTACCCATTAAAATAGTAACCTCACCTATGAAAGTATAAATAAAATTTAGGCATATTATAAATTAAAATATCATATATACTTATATCATGGTATAAGTAAATAAATGTTTTAAAATTGATAAATTAAGTGTTGTTATTTTTTTTAAAATGTAAATGTTTATTTAAAAATTTATAATTAATATAATAATTTAAAATAAAATCATTTTTTATAAAATAAGATTTATAAATTAATATTATGTTGTATTATAATTATAATATAATTTTATGTGACCTTAATTAATTTTTTAATGGTTCAAAAAACCAACTATAATATTAAAATCGGTATTATTCGAATAAATGATGATTTTATTTAAAAATTAAAATAATCATATTTAGTTTTTTTATAAAATGGATTTAATTTTTGAAATCTACACATCAAAAAATTGTTAGCATTTATTTTTGGGATTTTTCTAAAATAGTTGAATTTTTGGTGAATAATGAAATGTGATAATTTACTATATTTAAAATTATCAGCTAAATAAATGAATTTTTGAGTCATGAATGATGTAAGACCCCATTGGTTTGAACTATCCAAAAAATATTTACTATATTTAGTTATAATATTCAACACTATTGATAGTATTGAGCAAAAATAATAAACTAATGGAATATAATAATAAAAAATACCCCTCTCCCCTATAAATGACACCCCTCACCAACCCTTCTCCTCACACCATAAACCATGTATCTTGTCAACACTCTACCCAATTTACTTCCCAAGACTCTACCCCATTTTCAATAGTTACTGTTCTGAAAAAAAGACTAAACTCAATTACCTTAATGATGTTATCAAGGAGACAACATTCAAGAGGTAAAATGCTCAATCCTTATAATTTATTTTATTTTCTTTTATTATCCTCTCCTCACATCCCCTATACAATGTGACATGATAACTTAAATATAATATATATACTGTATTTTTATTATGTTAATGGAATATCCATAATCAATTCTCCTGTATTTTATTTTTATTCTAAAAATTAAATTAGCATCTGTGATATTTCGATTAATCGCCTTCGTGGACAACGAGTTTTCATTTTCCATTACCACCTTCAAGAGTGGTTATAAAACCATTATTATGGTTAAACTAGACTTTAATATATATATTATAACTTGTTTTATATTCTGTAACTAATATATATACATAATATTAAATAAAAAAACTAGTTTACGATGATCAGAAAACCACAAAAATAAATTAAACATTTATCATTAACATTTTATTAAACGAATCATCCTAATACTAGAAAAAATGATGCATGGGACCCTTTAAACATATTTATGTTCATTAATACCATATAAGTTCACTTCTGGTATATTATTCTCATTTGAAAAGAACTTTCATAATTATATACAGGAAAACAGACCATGAAACCATGAAACAAACACTCCCAAAACAGAAAAATTAAACATTATAGCTCCTCGAAATGATCATAAATGAACTTAATAAAATTAAAATAAATAAAATAAATGTATAATAGGTTATTAATTAAGTAATTAATAAATACAATATAATTATACAAGACATTATGTTAATGTAATGAATGCATTTGAACATAAGGTAAGGGATCTCTCCCAACCTCCAAATTACCTTTGAGTTATGATTTATCTCTATTTTATCTAATGTATTTATTAATTATTATTATATTATTCTTCTATATTATATTTTTATGTACCAAATATAATTATCTATCTCATTCAATCATTATTTTATGGTAAATTTCATGTTTTATAAGGTCAATTTCTCAATTCCTCTGGATAAACAAGCCTGATAAAAGGGAACTTCTCCATTTATTACCCATTTTAAAGTGCACTCCATAAGCTGTTTTAAACCACCAACATTTTTCTAAAATATCTAATTTTATCATTAAACTATTTTATTTCATTTCTAGTCTAATGTAAACAATTATTCCTTTCCCTTAAACCGCACTAAAGTGGATCATTTCCAATGTTTCCTAAATACTATTTTTAATATACTCATTTAAGTTAGACATAATTATTCATGATATATTCTTATTATTCTTTTATTAATGAAAAATAATTATTTAAATACCTATTTTCATGGATACCATTATTATATGCCCTTTGGTTATTCCTTGTGACATGATTTCAATACAAATTTATTTCAATGGGTAACCCTTATATTTATTACTTATGTTTGGTTTTTTATGTGGAACACATATGCATGAACTTGATATTATGGGTTCACCCATATAGTTCATCAATTCAATGGGTATTTTTAGTCTTATGAGTTGTCATGTATGGGATAAGGGTGTAAACATAATCCATTATGGGGATTTATCGACCATGTGATTTAGTCTGGGCAGTTAGCCTAGATTGAAGTTTATGTCATGTAATATGTTTCTTCCATATTCCGATATTTCCATGATCATATGATTACATGTTCTATATATTATTCTTCCACATCTTTATTCATGTTTCATGTCTTTTATGTTATCATGTTATACCTTATAACTCATGTGTTATAATTTATTCCCATGTTTATTCCCTTATTGGGATTTTTACTACATCCCTTTTTTATATATCCCTTATCCTATGTATTTTTAGGAGTTAAATGGAAGTTATGATCTATTTATGAATATTGTTAAAAGAGGTTATATTTTAGTTTCATATTTTATAATTATATACCTAGTCTTCCAAAGACACTAGACTTTTCGATCCTTGGTTTGTATTTAATGAAAAATTATGATTAAAATCATGTAATAATATCTGTTAAAGGATAGGGTTTCTATTGTTGGTATCATAGAGTAATCTATTTATTTTTGGGGATTATGACTAGAAAACATTATTAATAACCATAGGGATAATTCTATCACCATGGATAACCATGATTGAAACATAGGGAATATTATGTAAGGATATAATTTGTATTTATATGTTATTCCTTCTATGTTCATATTTTTCTTTTCATATTATAATTAGATAATTTTTCAAGAATCCAAATTATATTTTATTTATTTTTCTTAGTTAATAGTTAGAAATAGGATAACTCATTCTAACAATCAATGTGATTGAAAATGTGACGATTTCCCTAATGAGATTCCAAAATTGATGTGAACGGGAGCCAAAAACTTCATGAAAATACCAAGTCAACTAGATCATGTCATGAATAATAACATGAATCATATATAATTCCCTCATTCTCCTATGAAATAAAAATTTATTATTGAATATTTTATGTGAAAAATGATCATATATTTTGTGGATCTTTTAATCCCCACAACATGTAATAATGGAATAACTATATTGAGAATATATTCAATTTACATAAATGCTTAAAAGAATAGGATTTCATACTGGTGGTATATCATTTTGATGGGGAAGCTGATCACTGGTGGACATTGATAAAAAAATGTCTAAGGAGGAAATTGATTCCATTAATGGGGAAATATTCAAGAAAATATTTTTAAATAAATATTTATACTGAAATCTCCATCTTATGATAAAGAGGGAGTTCTTTATCTTGAAACAAAACGAAGATGAGTCTATCGAAGCATATGTGGAAAACATTACAAGGATTTTAAGGTATGATTCCATATTTGTTATCATCATTGAAAGTAAAGAAGAAAAATTATTTAAGTTGTTTATACCAAGTCTTCAAAAATCCTTAGAAAATTGAGAATTTGACAGTTATGAAGAGATTTCTTGTTGTTCCCTTAAATTTGATATAGAGATCGATGATTCTCAGTGGTATTATAGGACTGGAGACAAGAAATGTAAGCTATAATTCTCATCAGGAGGGAAAAAATAGTATGGAGGAAAGAAAACTCAACACCCCACTTGTCAAAAGCGTGGGAAGATTCTTTATAAAAACTACCTAAGGGGAACTAGAGGGTCCTTCAAGTGAGGATAATAGGGCCACCAAGATAATCAATTTTCAAGTTAAATGATGAAACCAACTAATGAGTAAGTGGAAAATAATGTTCATATGAACACTATGCCTATTTTTCAATGCTTTAACTGCAAAGATCATGGAAACTATGAAATTCAATGTCCTAATCCAAGGTTTTCAAGGAAAATTTTTGACAACAACCTCCAAGGTAGAAAGGAAGGGAATACGTCATCACTACTACTAAGGTGGAGCCCAAAAACGATTTGGTTGTAGGTACACATGTTATTTATTCAATAATAGAAAATGTACAATTTGATTATATTTCTTTTCATTTTTTCATATCTTATAATTTTATTAGAACAATTGAAACACCACCTAAAAAAATTAAGGTTGAGTTATCTATGAGAATAAAGAATGGGGGAATTATTTCATCTAATGTATATAACTCCTCTCTGGTTAATTTTTTTGGACTAAAACTCCCAAAAAATCTTGTCTTACTTCCTTCGGTGGAGTTTGATGCAATATTGGGAATGGATTGGTTATCTTTATACAAAACCAACATCAACTATCAGGAAAGGGAGATCACTCTTCATTTCTTAAGGCATCCCCTAATTTTATACATGTGTAAGGAGGAGGATGAATCTATTTCAGATTCATCATCGCAATTTTTGATATTATTGTCTTATGATCAAGCATATATAGCTTAAATGGTAGATACAAATAATATGATCATGCTCAAAGACCTTCCTGTTGTAATGGACATCACAGCTGTGTTCCCCGAATAATTTGATAGTCTTTCTATTGATTAACATGTTGAGTTCTAAAAAGATATTATACCTATATCTTTGCATATATAGAATACTCTTTATAGGATGGACATCATGGAGTTTGAATAACTAAGAAATAAGTTACAAGAGAATATGGACAACGGTTTTATATGCTTGAGTGCTTCATCATGGGGTGCTCCAGTCCTCTTCATCAAGAAAAAGGATGTATCAATGCGTCTATGAATTGATTATCATGGACTTAACAAAATCCCAAAATAGAACAAGTATCCCCTTACATAGATATATAATTTGTTTGATCAACTATGTGAGGCCAAGTATTTCTCTACGGTGGACCTTCGGTAGAGATATCTCCAACTAAATTTGAGGAAGGAAGATAGTCCCAAGATTGTCTTTCAAATGAGGTATGGACACTATGTGTCCATATTTATTCACTTTAGACTCACTAATTCTCCAAATATTTTCATGTACTTAATGAATAGAGTTTTTAGAGATTACCTCGACAAATTTTGGGTAGACTTTATTAATGATATTCTGGTATACTACAAGAGCAGTGAGGAACATGCGAATAATTTGAATATCATGTTAAATACTTTATAGAGGCAGAATATTTATGAAAAGTACACTAAATGTGAGTTTTTATGGAGGAAATATCATTCTTGAGTAATGTTATAACCAATAAAGGAATATCTGTGGACCTTTATAAAATAAAGGTAATTGAGGAATAGCCTAAGAAAACATCTGTAATAGATATCTATAGTTTCCTTAGTCTAGATAAGTATTACCAAAACATTTTGAGGAACTTATCATGATATTAAAACCCACTAAACAAGACACCTCATAAGGGAGTAATGTTTTTCTAGACTAGTGAATGTGAATACTGCTTTAAATATTTGAAAAAGAGGCTTATCACTACACCAGTAATTACACTACTAGCAAGTGGGGAATACTTTGTGGTATACAATAATAATTCAATAAAGGTATTAGGTTATGTACTAATGGAAAACTATAAATTTATAGTCTAAGTCTCATGTTAATTGAAAGGTCATGAGAAAAACTACCCCACACATGATATTAAGTTGGATGTTGTGATCTTGGTGTTGAAAATTTGAAATATTATCTCAATGGGGATAAGTGTGAGATATATACTGATTACAAGAGTCTCAAATATATATTCACATAGAAATAGATTAATATTCACAAGTGATGATGGTCATATCTAGTCAAGGATTATGGCTACTCAATCTACTATCCTCTTGGTAAAGAAAATGAAGTGGAATATACTCTATGTAGAAAGGATCATGTATCTTTATTAGTGATGAGAATTCAGAAGGATAAAATCTTCTTAGACTTGAAAAAAATTTACATGGTAATAATAATGGAAGGTACATCATAATTCCTTTCAAAAATGATTTCTCAACCATCCCTTTTAGAGAAGATAAAGGATTCTCAAAGAAATGGTGTCGAAATTTAAAAAAAGGTGGACTCTATAAGAATGGGGAAATCTCCAGTGTTAAAAATTGATGAGGAATGAGTTGTAATATTTTTTTCCAAAACTATATGAACCATAAAATCTTGATATTAAGAGGTATATTTTTAATTATTCACATGGCACAACATTCTATATCCACCCAGGGAGCACAAATATGTATAGAGATATTCATAATTTCTATTGGTGGTATAATATTAAGAACGAGATCAATGAATATACATCAAAGTGTCTAGTATGTCAGCATGTGAAGGATGAAAGTAAAAATTATAAGGGGATTATGTAATCATTACCCATACCTACATGGAAATGGGAAAACATCACCATGGACTTTGTCACTGAACTTTGGAAGACATCCAGAGGAAATAATTAAATATGGATCATTGTGGATAATCTTACAAAAACTAATCACTTTATTGTGATTCAGTACGACTTATCACTTGCCCAAATTTCATTGATATACATCATAAAAGTGGCGAGGCTTCATGGATTCCCATTATTGATTATATCTGATAGTGATAAAATATTTATCCCTATATTTTAGAAATGTCTCCATAATGCTCAAAATACTGAGTTGAACATTAGTACTGCTTATCACCCCCAAAATGATGGCCAATATGAGTGAACTATTTAGACACCGAAAGACATGTTGAGATCATGATTAATGGAATTAAAAAGAGGATGGGATCAACATCTTCCACTGGTTGAGTTCTCTTACAATATTATTTTACACTCAAGAATCGAAATGGATCCATATTAATCCCTTTATGGTAAAATTTTTAGAACTACTATATGTTGGTTTGAAGTTGGTGAGCGTTAGCTGTTGGGACCTAAAATGTTTGAGGAAATGGAAGAAAAGGTAAAGACCATCCATTAGAATATTCATGCTTCCCAAAGTAAAAAAAGAGCTATGTAGATAATCATCGATGGGATGTAGATTTTTAGGTTGGAGACATGGAATTCCTCCCATATCTTTATGGAAGAGGGTCATGAGATTTGGGAAGAAAGGAAAGCTAAGTCCCAAGTACATCGGTCCCTTCAAGATTTTTGATCATGTAAGAGATATATCCTATCTACGAGCACATACACCAACCATGTATATAGTACATGATGTATTCCATGCACCCCTGTTGAGTAAGTACACACCAGATCTCTCACATGTACTGAATTTAGAGGTGGTACAACTTGAAAATGGACTCTCTTGTGAGAAGCAGCCAGTGAATATCTTGAACCATATAGCTAAAGTTTGACATAATAAGAAAACACACCTATTAAAATTTTTATGGAGGAACAAAATGTATGAAGGGGTGACATGAGAACTAGAGTAAGTGATGAAAGAGAAGTTCCCACACCTATTTTCACGTCAGAAAGTAAAATAAAATTTTGAGGGTGAAATTCCATAAGGGGGAAGAATGTAACGAACCTAAAATTTATCAATGAAATTTTATTCTTATAATTATAAAACAAATAATAAATAAATTATTCTTATAAATAAATAATGATACATTATTCATCAAATAATCCAATAATAATCCCAAATATTATAGAAGGACAATAAATCAAAAAGAAGATATAGAGAATAGAAAAATTTGGATATGCTCGATCCACTAGAATGAGCACACTCACGAACAAAGCTATAGAAATAAAACATAATCTTAATAATATAATATTAATTTTAAACATGAAATTATATATAACATTGAGAAAAAATATAAGTGAATGGATAATGAATGAAATAATTAGAATTTATAGAAATTAAGGAACCTATACTATTGCAATAGTAACACGACCGTTGGATTAGTAATCTGACCATTAGGAGTTGTAATCTGGCTGTTAGAATAGTAACATCACCTATGAAAGTATAAATAAAGTTCATTCATCTTGTAAATTAAAATATTATATATTTATATCATGATATAAGTAAATAAATATTTAAAAAATGATAAATTAAGTGTTGTTTTTTTGTAAAATGGAAATGTTTATTTTCAATTTTACAATTACTATAATAAGTTATTATAAAATTAATTTTTATAAAATAAGATTAATAACTTAATATTATGTTGCATTATATTTATAAGATAATTTTATGCTGCCTTAATTAATTTTTCAAAGGGTAAAAAATCGACTATAATATTAAAATCGGTATTTTTTGAATATATGATGATTTTATTTAGTAATTGAAATTTTCATATTTTTTTTTATAAAATGCATTTTAGTGTTAAAATATTCACATCAAAAAATGGTTATGGTGAATTTTTGTATTTTTTATAAAATAGTTGAATTTTTGGTGTATAATGAAATGCGATAATTTAGGGTATTTAACATTATAAGCTAAATACATGAATTTTTGAGTCATTCATGATATAAGAACCCATTGGTTAAAAATATCATGAACCATTTAATATATTTAGTTATACGAATCAACACTATTAACAGTCTTGAGCAAAAATAATAAACTAATGAATATTATAATAAAATATACCCCTCTCCCTCTATAAATACCACCCTCCCCACCCATTATCCTTACACCTTATAAGCCTTATAACTTCTAAATTTTTTCCAAATTCCATTCCAAATTATCTTCCCCATATCAAATATATTATGGTCTCAACAAAAGACCAAACCCAAGCACCTTAATGAGGTTCTCTAAGAGATGACATTCGAAATGAAAAATTGTCAATCCTTCTCTTTTATTTTTTTTCTTATCCTATCATCACCCTCTATATCCAAATTGGAATGATAACTCTAGTACAATATATATAATTTTATTTTATTTTGTTATTGAAATATCCATAATCATATATTTTCTCTTCTCCTTTTATTCAAAAAATGAAAACATCACCCATGATATGTCGATTCACCTCATTCATGGAGGATGAGTTTTCATTTTACATTACCATATTCAAGGATGGTCATAAAACCATTATTATGGTTAAAATAGATTTTAATATGTATATTATATATTTTTTCATATTTTAAAACTAATATATAAAAATAATATTAAATAAAATGAGACTAGTTTTTGATGATTGAAAACCCCCCAAAATAAACTAACCATTTACCATCAATGTTTTATCAAATTAATCATCACCATACTTGGAAAAATGATATATGGGAACATTTAAACATCTATAATTTCATTAATACCGCATAATTCCACTTTAGGAAAATTATTACCATTTTAAAATAACTTCCATTATTATATACAAGTAAGATGACCATGAAACCATGAAACAAATGCTCTCAGAATGAAGAAATTAAACACTATACTCATCGAAATGGTCATAAATTAACTTAATAAAATTATAATAAATGAAATACATGTATAATAGTTTCTTAATTAAGTAATTAATTAATCCAATTTTGTTTTCCAAGACATTAACTACAATTGAAGAACACATTCATACATAAGGTAAGAGATTTCTCAGAACCTCCAAATTACCTTTGGGTTACGATTTATCCTTCTTTTCTCCAATTTATTTATTCATTATTATTATATAATTCTCATATATTTTATGGGTAAGTACCAAAAATATGTATCTATCATAATTCATATTTAATTTATGTGTAATTATATGTTTTATAATGTCCTTTTCTCAATTCCTCTCTATAAGAAATCCTGATTAAAGGGAACTTCTCCACTTCTTACCCATTTTAAATTACACTCTATAAAAAATTTTAAGACACCAATATTTTTATAAACTAAATTTTTTATCATGAAAAAACTATTCTTATTAGTTTTTATTTTTATACAATCAATTATTCCTTTTCCCTCTACAAAGACACTATATTATTTTCCCTCAATCAGCACTAAAGTGTATCATTTCTAATGTTTTCTAAACAATATTTTTGAAGTAGTCCTTTCAGTTGGACATGATTATTTATGATATATTCTTATTATTCCATTATGAATCACCAATAATGATTTAAATACCTTATTTTATTTATACCATTGTTATATTCCCTTTGGTTATTCCTTATGACGTGATTATTTAAGTGGCACACATATGCACATGCATGTTACGATAGGTGCACACAGATAGTGATCTAATTTATTGGGTAATTCTAAGTCTCATGAGATGACATGTATGAGATTATGGAGTAAACCTAATCCATTATGGTCCTTTTTTTACCATGTGATATAGTCTTGGTAGTTTTCCTTGAATCATGTTTATGTCATGTAATATATTGCTGCCATATTCCAATATTTCCATTATCATATGATTCCGCGTTCTAGATGTTATTCTTCCATGTGTTTATTCACAATCCATGTATTTTATGTTATCATTTTATTCCTTCTAAATCATGTGCTATACATTATTCCTATGTTTATTCCATCACTGATCTTTTTAGCTCATCCATCATGTCTATATATTCTTCCAGATATCCTATATAGTTGTATCCACTCAACGGTAGTTAGGATATCATTATGGAGATTATTAAAATATGTCTTATTTTAGTTTCAAGTTTTCAAATTATGTTCCTATTATTATGAATAAACTAGATTTTTTTATCCTTGGTTTGAATTTAATGGAAAATTAAGATTAAAATCATGTAATAATTTGTGTAAAAGTCTAGATTTTCTATTGATCTAGCCATATATATATATATAGTGCATCTTACTATTGAGAGTTAGAGTCTAGGGCCTTTTATAGTTTAAGGTAATATTATATTATCCTCCATTTTATTTTATAAATTATTTGATACATGATATTCACATTATTTCATATCTACAACAATTATGGAAATTATAGGCTTAGAAATAGAGTACTTTTATGGCATGATAACTCTCAAAAAATCATTATGGATCCAAACCAAGAGTGTAATACAATGTAATGGATGTCCTATTGAGATAGGTGGTTACCTTTTTTGTTTGGAATCTTTTTGGCCTCGAGATGATGTTCTTTGACATCATACTCAGGATGGATTGATTAGTGAATTATCATACTCACGTTGATTGCAATCATAGGAGGGTGTATTTTACATCACCCAAGTGTGGTACTTATATTAAAAAGGGTGAATAGCATGTTTAGGCTAGTTGATCTATACTCGAGCATCATGGGCTAAGCCGAGTGACAACCCTGATGAATAGTCTCTTTATGAGAGATTAGGGTATTTGGCATATGGAGTTCCCATCTATAATGGATCATTTTAGATACATTTTCCCTAAAAAATTATCTATATTACCTACTGTGAGAGAGGTGGAGTTCACCTTTGAGCTATTTCTAGGATTAGCACCAGTGTTCACTCCTCCTTATAGGATGACACCTATAGAGCTTCAAGAACTTAAGAATTAGAAAGAAGATTTGAAATATAAGGGTTTTATAAGACCTAATAGTTCCTCATAGGTTTCAACTATGTTATTAAACAATAATATGGATAAAAAACTCCATATTTTTATGGATTAATACCAGTTGAACTAGCTCACAATTAAGAACTAGTATCCACTGCAGTATATAGATGACCTATTCGATGATCTTTAGAGAGTGACACTTTTCCCTAAGATTGATTTGCGGTAGGTCTACCATTATGTGTGTGTGATACTGTTAGACATACCACACATAAAAGTACATAGTAGGTATGGTCAGTATGAGTATTTGGTTATGTACTTCGGTATCATGAATGCACCTACAGTTTTCATGGACCAGATGAATTAGGTTTTCCACCCATATCTAGATTCATTTGTGGTAGTATTCATGGATGATATCTTGGTATATTTTAGCAGTAGAAAAAACCATTCCAAACATCTTGATATTGTGCTAAATACATTGAGAGAGAACCAGCTGTATGCTATGTTCTCCAAATTCAACTTTTAGATTGATATGATTCACTTCTTGGGTCATATAATCTTCAAGGAAAGAGTGTCTATTGACCTCGAGAAGTTGAGATCTATAGTTTCCTAGGAGTGTCCTAATAATATCTTTGACATATGAAGTTAATTGGGGATGTATAGATATTATATATTTTTTATTCAGTTACTTTCACACCTAGAAGAACCTTCCATGAAATTGACTAAAAATGGTGTTATATTTTTATGGTTATATACATGTGAGACAACCTTTCTAGAGATGAAAGGGAGATTGATTTCAGAACTGATCATGATTATTATAGAGTTGGGTAAAATCTATACAGTTTATCATGATACATCAAGAATATGTATTGGATTAGTTTTGATGCAAGGATATTGAGTTGTAGCATACAGGTCTTTCCAACTGAGACCTCATGAGTAGAATTACCCTATACATGAACTTGAGCTAGAATCCATGGTTCACTCTTCATGGTTTTGGAAGAATTATCTATTGGGGGAGTAGTTAATTATTTACACAGACCAAAAAAGTCTCAAATACACTTCCTTATAGTGATATTTGAATCATTGGTAGTGTAGGTGGGTAGAATACCTATAATCAATTGACTTTGATCTCAATCATACAAGTGGAAAGGGAAATTAAGTAGCTAAGATCTTGAGCCAGAAGACTTAGACATAGGCCATCCAAGAGGCTATTAACGAGTGGAAATTAATGGCCCTATTTTTTAAGATGCGCTTATAGGTTCAATAATATCATGGGAGGACTATTTTAGTAGCTTTAGTAGTGATATCTTCCCTTTTTGGAATGGGTAATGATGAGACAAATTTTAGATCTTAATGGCCGAGTCTCGAGGGAGAGTGTCTTAGGAGAGGAACCAGCACCTAGTAGGATTATAAATGAGGATGATATTATGCACTTACATGGATTTATTTGGGTGCCTACAGCCATAAAGGAAGAATCTATACCTTGTCTTACCAAGATGTACTAAGACGTTCATCGTTAGTATTTATAAACTAGTATGAAGAAGAATATTATAGATTTTATCACACGATGTTCCACCTATTAGTTGGTGAAGGCAGAACACCATCACCCTACTGGACTTTTATAGCCTATATATATTCATCAGTGGAAATGGGATGACATCACCATGGATTTCATAATGGCCATATCAAGATACCCTTGAGGAAGCGATGAAGTATGGGTGGTCTTCAATAGGTTGAACAAGGATTCATAATCTATGCTGATTAAGGAGACCTTTTTAGTAGATGATATAGGGAGTATTTAAATTTTAGAGATTGTGTAACCTCATTTTGTTCCCCATTATATAATATCATACAAGGATGATTAGTTTACGTCACAGTTTTGGCAGGGGTTATAGGAAGCACTGGTTTCATAGGTGCATCTGAGTACAACATACCACCCTCAGACTGAAAATCAATCTAAGCATATGATATGGGTTTTTGAGGATTTTCTTCAGGCATGAGTCCTTGATATTAGATATATATGGGAGAATCAATTAGCTCTCATCAATTTTTCCTAAAATATAATCTTTCAAGAATCTATTTTGATGGATCCTTATGAGGACCTATAAGGTAATTCAAACCATTCACCCTTGTACTTGTTGGAGGTAGTGATTCTAGGACCTTATCTTCTTCATGAGACTTTAAGGTAGGTACTTATTATTCAAAAGCATATAGATACAGCTCAATCTTGGTAGAAGTATTTTACCAATCATTTCTGTCATCCCCTATAGATTAAGATGATACATTGGGTCTTTCTGCAATTTTCACAAAGTCTGGGACATAGATGGATTCAGATACAGGTCAATCTATCACCTCATTATGTTGATCCTTTCGAGATATTGGAGATAGTAAAGATGATATACAATCGGTTAGCTTAACCTCATATGTACTGGGCTATTAAAGACATCATCTATGTATCAAATATTTTCCATTATTATTCCAACCTGTATCATCCAATTGATCCCAAGGATATATAGTAAGACACAAATGATTCCTTTGAGGAGAATATTATAAGTATCTTTTACTAGAGTACAAATCTCCTCTAAGGAAAGTATGTTCCTCTAATATGGGTGTTATGGAAGCATGATTTCATAAAGGAAGATACCTGAGGGAGAGAGATTAGAATATGTTCTCTATGGCTGGATGTTTTCTCCGATCATGTTTTACCACCCTCTAAAGGGAAACTCAGGGATGATTTTTATTAAGTAGGGGATGTTATGATGTCCTGAATTTATAGAGATGTAAAAATTATTTTAAATTCGGTTAAACCATACTTAAGTCATCTTTTTTCCATATATTCTATTAACCAAACCTTTATGCTAGTAAACGTTTTTTGGAATGGAAGGTTATAGGGGGGTTGGAGTTTGGATACAGAACTAATTCATAACATGAATAAAATTCACGACATGGATTACTTTGGGCAGAACCCATGAATTTTATTATAGTATGTGAATTGAATGCACTCTGTGAATCCTATTCATTATGTGAACTAATTTTTCATGGAAGAAAAATAAAACCCATAGAATTAACTATGTTAATTCCATTTACATCCTGAATATGCCATGCCCTTTTTTTAAACAAAGGGGGAAAACCCCTAATTAATCTATCCTCCTTCCAACAAGCAGTGCCCCTTCCCCCATTGAAGCTACTCCCACACTTAAATATTGTCTTTGATGTTTCTCCCTCATCTAAGGTCCAATTAATTCTTTTTATATTATGTTGGATGCATATCAGTAATAGTTTCATTAAACTTATTTCTTTTATTGGTTTATCTCACCATCTTTGATGCTATTTTTGCGTGATATAATATTCTCTATTTTCAAGTCATTTATCTATTTTTTCTCATTTCTTCCATTATATATAGATTTAAATAATGATAGTGGATGGAGAGAGTTCTACCATCCAAATTTAGGTGGTCTGGTTATTTTTTCCTAAAGTATCATGGTTTGATATGTTGCGTTGTTGTGCTGCATAACAAACCCTTCTGTAGATTCATTATAAATTTCTAATTAATTAAATTAAATAGTGTTTCCATGATTTATATAATTATAGATAACTGTGAATAAAATCGGAGGAGGGACACATCGATGCGAGACACCCATAAGGGCGTGTCTTCCTTAAAGACCTGGGAGCCTCAGGCTTTGGAATTAGTTTTGATCTACCTTTTTGGGTGTATTTAATTTACCCTTGTGAATGTAATGTATTTTAAAATTGGACCAAGGGAAAATGGAAGGATGTGGGAATATTCCATATTACTTTATATTGTATATGAGATTAACCATATTAAATTAATTTGTCAATATGACTAAAATGTATTGTTGAATGGTGTATGTTTAATTCTAAATATGATAATTCTTTTATACTAAGCTGAGGGAGATACAAGGGTCCGAATTAAGGATGCCTTTGATGGGATCATATCACTTAATAAATGGAATATGTAAGTATATTATAACATGTAAGGAGTGATAAATGGGTTCTTTATAGAACACCATGTATGGGCTCAATGAGTGGATATCTTTATACTTCTTATGAGTAAAACATGGTTGCCTAGTAAATTACCTTGGATGGTCTTGGTACAAATTATTTCCATAGCATACCATGAGTGATACCTAGTTCCTGATGTGGTACACCATGGATGAACTCAGTGGGTTATGATTTATACCATGCAATGATTGATAATTGTATCCTTTTATGGTCACCATGGATAGACTCCTATAATGATTGGTTTATTAGTGCACATAGAGCAATGTCTGGGTTTTTTTACGAGATGCCTTGGATGGGCTTAGGATGCCAATTAATTAAGAACTAAGGATACATTCTAAAAGTCAAAGAACATTCTTGTGTTCTGTCCTTGATTTATACATGACTTATATTATGTAATAATTATATATATTTGTGCTCATATACCAAAAGGGTTGTGAAACCCCTCATACATAAGGGTGGACACCTTGGGATTATGCTTTAGGTCATGACTATTACTACATATCTCTATTTATGAACATATTTGACTATATTTATATGAAAATTATATATATACATGATATATATATATATATGTAAATGTACATGCAGTGTGACATCTATTTAGAGAAATTTGGATTAAGCTGATGCAGGTAGTGTCGGTCAGGTATCCCGTGATGAATCTGATCTAATGCAATGTATTAATTTACTATATTACATTTATTATTACTTGTACAATACCCATACTATATACACTGACTATAATATTCGAGATATAACTAGTGGTGGCCCACTGTGTATATCTCACACCCTGTATAGTCCACTGGTTGGTACCTGAACATACCTTATAAATACAAGAAGGGACAAAGAAAATCATTAAACTTTTGATGTTTGAATTACTATTATATGATGGATAATGAGAATAAATGATCGAGCCTATGATCATGATACTTTTGGAGTTTGTTTTTGATCTTTTGATCTTTTTTATAGCATGTTGTATATGCATGTATCCCTATATCCTGATTACTTCCCCATTTTGTATTTCTCATGACATGATCATCATTTTGTATATGATATTGATTCAGCTTCCGCCTGTTTATTATATCTAGATGGTTATTATTATTACATTGCTGATTGTTTATTACTATTTCCAATGCATTATTTTATTATATACCATTATGATACACTTTGATCATAGGGGTATAGTCTCCCCACCATACCATAATTGACCCCCGTTGTTAGTCTGTAGCCTCTAGCATATGGGGATGTGTGATTAAGGTCATTTGGTCGACCAGGTTCATTTACATATGTGTGTATTGGTTCTGAGATGATATACCCTATTTTATATAAGACTATTGAGCCTCAAAAAAGATAAAAAATTTCAAAATTTAATGTTCCTATGACCCAAATGAAATAAAAAATCTCCCCACCATAAAATATTTCTTTCACCAGAAATGATAAAGATCTAAAACCGGAGAAAAGAAAAGCCTATTACTACATCATCAAGGCCTTGTGTTCCCTTGTTTGATTGTTATCCCTAACACACTTCCATCTCACTCAACCTAATGGGATAATCATTCCATGAAACACCTTATCCTGTCAGTCCACTTTCAAAAATGGTCTTTCAACCACTGAGGTGTCTGGTTAAATCTCAACATCCTCCCACTCAATCATGTGGGATGGGTCTAGATGATACCTCTTCAGTTGGGAACCACATAACACATCATTAATATAAGTAAAAATAGTATGTAACCCTAAAAAATAATCCACCTTACCGATTAGCTCCACAATCTCATACAGGTCGACATAATGAGGTGCCAACTTACCCAACTCCCCCAATCATCTATGTCTTGACCGAGGTGAAACTCTGAGAAAAACCCAACCACCTATTTCAAACTCTAATGGATAAATTTGTTATTATAATAGGGTTTACAAGGACTCTAAGGTATCTATAACCTCATTCTAATCAAAATACATATATCTATCAACTCCCATATGATACTCGACCCAATAAAGGAACGTTCTATAACATTTTTCCTATAAATATGAGATTTGTAAGGCCTGCCATGAAACTCCTCAAATGAATCCATCCTAATCAAAGCTTGAAAAAAATTGTTATTGGAAAACTCCAAGAGAAGCTGTTTCTCCTAATAACCACTAAAGTCAAGCACACATGCCCATAGAATGTCCTCAAAAATATGGATGGATCACTTTGACACTCCACCTATTTGGGGTTGATAAAAAGTAATCAACTTCAATTGAGAACTCATAAGTCCCTATAATCCACTCAAAAACTAAAATGAAAAGTGAGGGTCCCTACACAAAATGATAGTAAATGGTACATCATAAAGTCTGAGAATTTCTCAATCATACAAGTGACCAAGATCGTCTACCTTCATCGACTCCATCATAGGAATTAAGTGAACTAATTTTGGGAGTTGATCAATAATCACCCATATTGCATCCTTACCACGAGGATTCCTAGGTAGAATAATCATAAAGTCCTTGGATTTATCATACCATTTCTATATAGCACTGAGAAAAGGTTGTAGAAAACCAATAGCCCTCTAATATTTTACCTTAATTTTCTGACATGTAAGGTAGTGAGACACAAAACCCATACTTAATTGTTGCATACCTGACCGCCAATAATGAAATCACAAGTCATTGTTCATCTTGGTAGCTCTATAGTGTGTAGAAAAAGTTGACCGGTGTGTAATATATTTCATATCCTATCTCAAAGTCATCAAAAACTATCATCATACCCCCAAAGTTCATAACTCAATTTGGATATTAATACCACTCACCCAAGGTATCCACACCATAAATGTTCACAAAACAACATTGATTCTTAGAATCCTCTAACTGTCCAAATTGAATTTAATTATTCATAAGTGATCCAACCTGAGTACAATATAGAAATACATATCCATCATCTCTCCCTTTATCTTAGTGTATCATTGCAAAAAACCGCATCAAGCACCACACTTCCACTAATTCCTTTACTACCGGAGTCAGAACAATTATACTTAAAGAGTTTGTGACCACATTCCCTTTTTCATGGTTGTATAAAATATAAAAATATAAGATCTGAATATACTCTACCCCATATCATTGTCTCAGGTCCATTTCCCTCTAAGTGAAAATATACATACTCTTATAGTCTATATACACCATAAACCACTTCTAAAATAGATAGTGTCACTAATTCTTAAGAGAGTACATCATTATTGCATTAGAAGACAACCCAAAGCATATAAATTCAATCATAGTAAACATTATAACTAACAACCATCTAAAGAAGAATCAGGACTAGTTTATATCACTTTCAACTCTAAAAAATATCATTGACATTAATCTCTCTAAACAAATTTCTCACCCTTAATGGTTAAATATATCATTAGAGAATCAAACATAGATAAGTCTTAAAAAATCAATTATAATAACAATATAATCCAAAGAAGCCAGATATCTCAAACAAATTTCTAGGATACTCCAAATACATCATAGACTGAATCTTCTCAATATATATTGAGAAACCTTTATTAGAAATAACATGTCCTAGAAATTTCACCTCTTGGATATATAATTTACATTTGGAAAGCTTACCTTAGAGAAAATTATCCCTCAAGGTGCCAAGAATTATATTCAAATACTCAACATTATTTGGTTCTAATTTGGAATAAACGATCTCTTCCATGAAAATGACAATGAAGGAATCCAAGAGAAAGTTGAAGATTTGATTCATTAAATCCATAAACACCACAAGAGAATTGTTAAGGCCAAATGAAATAAATTGATACTCATAATTCCCACAACCACTTATAAACACTATCATAGGAATTTTTTCCTCTAATACCCTCAACTAATAGTACCCCGATCTAAGATAACTTTTTAAAAACCACTAGGATCCCTTGATATGGTAGAAAAGTCCATAAATCCTAGGGAAGGGGTATTTTTTTAACTATCACTTGGTTGATTTTCTAGTAATGTACACAAAGACGGAGACTCCCATCCTCATTATTTGCAATGAGAACTGGTGATACCCAAGGCGATACACTAGAATGAATAAATCCCTTAGCCTCAATATCTTCATGTTGAATATTTAATTATTTCAATTCAGTGGGTTCCATATGGTACAAAGGCAAAGAAATTGGTATTGTCATTAGAATCAATTGTATAGAGAACTAGACTTACATATAAGATAGAAACCGAAAAAAATAGTCTATAAAAATGATTGGACACTCACTCACCACCTTTGGAATAAAAACACTAAAAAAAGAATAAAAAATATTAAGAAACAACTCTATAAACCGACATGATACCATCTCAGTACTTAGAGAGAAATGAGACCTTATATAAAAAAACTAGGATTCCAATCACCCTGAAATACATGAGTGACCCCATCAGAAGAAAGAATCTCTACCAAATTATTATATTAGTTGATTTCGGATTTATATCTAATCATTCAATATATTCTAATGATAGGATAATATATATCAATATCAATGTGACATCCCAGACATGGTTCAAACATTAGTCACTGAACCCAGTCAGCCACATAGACACAAGATCACCTTATCATATGTTATAGGATGAAAACTAATAAAAATGTTCTATGATATTATGGTGGGGAGACTATACACTCTTGATTCGAGTTAAGCATAGTGGTATAATAATTAGATAAACAATGCGAGTAGAATAAATAAAATTAGCAGAATAAATAGATCATCTAACTATGATAAATAAACTATTAGAAACCATATCTAATTTCATAAAAAAATGATGATAATTTGATTATAATATACAAAAGGGGAAGTACATGGGAACAAAAAGGGTATACATATACATCATTCTATAAAAAACTAAAAATATTTCAAAAGAAATCTCCATTAGCATCGCGAGAATAAGATCGGTCCTCTAATTCCATACTCCATACTAGTATAAAAATCAAGTATCTATATCTAGAAACTCCCCCTTGTCTCTAATTTCATCTAGGAAGTCTTTTCGAGTACCAATCAGTGGCCTAGAAATGGTGTGAGGTATACTCAGCAGGCCATCACCAACACTTTTTATAGAAAATACAGTCTATGTATATAATCTAAAGAAGCGTGTAGGTATAAAAATAATAAAGGATGTAAATGAAAAAAACACATTATACTAGTACCTATTGTAATCTAGAAGTCCATAAATGATGAGTAACTCTATAAAAATTCAATTATAAGCTATAGACTACATAGGCATATCATGTATCAAGAAGATATGAAAAAAACTAGCATATCATGTATCAAGAAGCTACGACCTATGTAGGCATATCATGTTTCAAAAAACTACAAAATACACCAAAAAATCATGTATCATACCTATGAGAGTCAAGACCAAGGGTCATTTACAAAGGAATCCTCATTAATTCCACAAAGCTCATCTATAGAAAAATTAGTTCAATGCTGATTTATATGGGCTAGGACCCAGGGCGCATGCCGGAAGGCATGTCCATGGAGCTCATCCATATAAAACTTGTTAAAGGATTTGGTGGAGCCTAATGAGAATATCAAAGGAGTTCCAAGCAATCCAAATCTAAGGTAAAAATTCAAGGCATCCAATATAAATTTGTATGTGGGTCATTGATTCCATACTGTGATACCCCACATTGATTCCATACCGTGTCATCCATTGTAAACATATTTTATATAATGATTCAATGAACTAGTTTAGTGTTTATTCCCCTTTTCAATTTGATTCATTAATTATAATTTTATTTAAATTTTCACATACAAGTGAAAAGAAGGGAATCCATGTTAGTGTACTTTCCTTTGATCAATTTGATTCAATGAATTAAAATATGTTTCAAGGGGCCATGTTAGTGTCTATGCCCTTTTTATCAATTGAATTAATCATATTCAATTATTTAATAAATTCACATACAAGTTATAAAAGAATAGCCATCTTAGTGTCTATTCCTCATTTATAATCAATTGCATAAACATGAAAAAGCTAAGGGATTATCCTTTTTATTCCACAATTCCCATTTACTTCATTTATTAATTATTTCATATATAAATTTCAAGGTGATACAAGTGGTATTTAACATTTAACAATTAATTTAATTTATATATGACACCCATTAATAATTGGTGAGATCAACTCACCCTAAGGGTTCCATAAACACAATCTGAAGAATGAACCCACCTCAAGGGTGGTTCAGATTGAGTTTGACAACCCCCAAACTTGAATAAACGTGTCATAACATGTTTAAATCATGGATTAAAAGATAAATTTAAATAATTATTAATTTAATGAGAAACACCAAGAATGTATGATGTGTGTCATAATGGAAAAAGTATTAACATATAAAATTTTAGGGAAAAGTAATATACCACCTACCTTAGAAGGGTAGTACTCTCCTCATCCTTTGTTGGCCCCTAAATCAGGCTAGAATGGGACAAATTGATGAAATAGATGAATACCATAAAAATATTGAATATTAGATAACATAGATTTAGCATTCAATATGGTAAGATAGATCAAGAAAAAAATATAGTGGAGTCTTATGGAATACTAAGAAAAATCCAATATGAATGATAATGATTGAATCATACACTGTACGAATGAGTAATCCCAAACCCTAGGTGATGGAGGATGAGGAATCTCTCAACCTCCGCTAATATGTAAAATAGTGGGGAAATGATTAAGGCTAAAAATAGGGGTTTTCCCTTTTTAATGGGCTTTGAAATATTCATAACGTTAATATAATTCACATCATAAATAACTTGGGTTTTTATTTTCTTCTAAGAAAATCTAGTTCATGTTATGAATATGAATCACGAAATTAATTGAATTCATATCCTGTACAAAATTCCTTGGGTCTGGCCATTGAAATTCACATTGTTAATTAAATTCACACCCTTAATTAGTTATGTAGCCATCCTAATCCCCCTACTACCTTCCTTTCCAAAAGTAAATTGACTAGCCCAAGGGTTTGGTTACTAGGGTCTAAGCCAAGAAAGAAAAATTCACAAGGGTTTAACTGAATTTAAAACAATCCATACCTATTTAAAAATTCAGGACTTTTCAACCTCCCATTATTAAAGAATCTTGTACATGAGCTTCCATTTTAAGTGTGGTAGAACATCACTTGAGAATAACTCTAGCCACTGAGCACGGACATCTGCCTCTTACTCATAAGTCTCATCCTGTACATGGCCATGCTGAAATAACAACTGTACTAGAGGAATTGACCTACCTCAGAGAGAATCTGTTCTCAAATCAATGATATGTGTAAGATGCACCAAAAAGAATGAATATACCACCAAATCAACCTCATTTGGATGAAGAATATGAGATGGCTCCGACTAATAATGGTGATGTTGAGATACTTGGAAGATGTCATACATGGCTAGATTCCTCTGAGGTAACTAAAACCAATAGTCTACAGGCCCAAATCTCTCTAAAATCTAGAAAGACTAACATAATGTGGAAGAAATTACCCTATCTCAAAACCCATCCATGACTCAGTCTAGGTAAAATATGCAATAAAACTTAGTCCCCCACCTCAAACTATAGCGGCCATCGGTAGCGATCGATGTAATACTTCTACCTAGACTGAGATGTATCTATACACATCCTGATAATATGTACCTACTATGAAGTTTAATGAATGATATGAAGTCTCAATAAAACTCCTTATCCTTACTCTAACCAGTAAAGGGGTGACCAACAAAACCTATCATATATATCTTTATAAGGGACCATCTATATAATTTCTTAGAAGAAGTTATTTGAAGATAACTTAGTGAGAGGTATATGATTCTCCCAATAACCTCCAAAATCTTAGAATCATGCCCTAAGAATGACCTCTAACACCTGTACTATACACTTGGACTAACCATCGATCTTTGGTTGATAGGTCGTGCTTAGTAGTACTTGTGAACCCTATACCATCTGTAACCCTTACCAAAACCATGATGTAAAGCAAGAATCTCTATATAATATGGTGGTATGTGTAATTATATGAAGGTGTATGATATCTATAACATATATAATTTCTATCTCACTCACTAAAATGGACTCTTTTCTAGGTATGAAGTGTGTGAACTTCATCAATATATTTAGGATTACCCATACCACATCACAACCACAAGGTGACCTAGGGAATCCTTTCATAATATCCATAGTTATGTCATCCCATTTCCACTCAAGAATTGGAAATTATTGTAAAATAATATTTGGACACTATGGTTCTACCTTCACCTACTGATAGTTGTAACACTAAGTCACAAAACCAACTATCTCTATTTTCATACTACTCCACCAGTATTGAAAGCATAAACCACAGCACATGTTCATAATTATAGGATGTACCACCTAAACAGAGGCATGAGACTATTTCATCAACTCCTAGTGAATTTATATAGGATTACATATGTGTTAATGAATGTACAAGACATCATCCTTTCCAATAATCCAACCAGGTGGTGGTTCATCACCTAAAATGCTCTCTCATAGAACGAAACCCCTTGGATAAAAAGACACCCCATCTTCACTCTATCCAATAATGAATAAGTCACAAATAATTCTGTAATAATATAGTTTCCTTAATGATCTTGAACCTATATGTACATCACAGAAAAATGTTCATAAACAACCACTCACAACTGGCCTCTTGAACAGACTGTGTTTGAGCTGTCCATCCCAGATCATCAGCAACAACATTGCCTTCAACTCATGTATAAGAAAGATAATTTTCAAATGACTCTAGGTATTCAACCCGTCTTTATCTCCCAAGATTCAAGTCACATTTTGTAAATATATACATGAGAATTTTTTTGGTTCATATACAATAGAAAATGATATCCCAATATGTAATACCTCCAACAATTTCAGGCATGAACCATAAATGCAAGCCCAAGATCATGTGTTAGGTAGTTCCTCCCATGTTCCCTCAACTAGTGAGACCCATACACCATGACCCGATCTCTCTGTATCAAAATGGCTACAATCATGATGACTGATGCATTATATTCAATCATGTATCCTCTTCCAAGATAATTCAAAATCATGATTGAAATCAAATTAAATCTATATTTCATATCCTGAAATTCCTTCTTACATGCTTTAGGCCATGTAAACTTGACATCTTTCTTGATAAAGCATTTTATTTAGTCTTTAAGACATGATAAATACTGTATAAAGCACCTATAATAGCTATATATTCACAAGAAACACCATATATTAAAGAAATTATCGGGATGATCCCATGAAACAATGTATCTCACCTTCTCTCGGTCAACTGATACTCCTATCTATGTGATGATGTGACCTTGTAATTGGACCTTATTTATCCCAAAGTGGTATTTGGTGATCTTATAATATAGTTGGTTCTATCCCAGTGTTCTCAAAATAATATCAAGATGATGCGAATGTTCATGTAAAGTATGTGAGTACATCAATATTTCATCCAAAAATACCACCACAAATGAATCCATATATGGGTGGAAAACCTGATTCATCAAATCCATGAGAACTATTGGTGCATTTTTAAGACCAAACAGGATGACAAAATACTCATAAAATTCATATATAGTGTGTAATGATGTATGTGGTATATACAATTGTCTAACATGAACCTGATGATAACCTGAACATAATTCACTCTTAGAGAAAACCCTCACTCCTCAGAGCTAGTATAAGAAGTCTTCTATATGTGGAATTTCATACTGGTTCTTAATAATAAGATGGTTCAACCAACGGTAATACACTCAAATTATGAGGGAACCTTCTACCTTCTTAGTGAAAAGGACTGATAAAATCTAAGGGGAAGTATTGGGTCATACAAAACCCTTAGCTTCCAAGACCTGTAGGTTACTCTTAAGCTCCACAAAATCATTCGTAGCCATCCTGTAAGGAGGAATGTATACTAGTTCTATTCCTGGTAGTAGCTCAATAGTAAACTCTACCTATCTATAAATAGGAATTATAAAAAATTCATCATGGAAGATATCCCTGAAATGATCTATGACCAGAGGGAAATCAGACTGACATGTTCCATAATCATCCATATAAAGGCTATCAGTCTTGGATGTCACCCAACCAAGCCCATGATGCTTGGGTCTATCTCGACTTTTCTAGAAATCCCATTCACCCTTGTGAATATAACTATCTCCCTCTAGTGATGTAAATGACACCCTTAAACAACAGTAATCAATATAGGTGTGATAAGTAACTAATCATTCCATCCTAAGAATTATGTAAAATCCAATCATCTTAAGGATGGATAAGTCCCATAAGAATTGACAACCACCTACCTCAAGTGGACTTCCTTTCACTGGAATACACAATATGATTGAATTCCCATTGGGGTATCGAGTGTGCTTACATTGCATAAGCATTGAATTTCAAGACCAAGGATCTCTAAAATAGTAAGAGATACAATAGAGTGGGAAGTGATTGTATTAAATAAAGAATATAGTAAAGTGGCGACTACTAAGACTGCACCTCTAACCATAGATGGACCAGCACTCTGCTACTTAGTGATTATATGAAATATTGATATTTGTCCATATCCATGTTCTTGAGATATAATCAAACTACCCTTGGTAGGATGAATCTGACGACTCTATAAATTTAGTGTATGTCACCCTCAACCACGACCACCTCCTTAGCCTACACGGCTGATAGTAAGCTAGCTCCCTACCTGACATGGAGCTACTAATCCTATTCCTGAAGGTGGATCTTGTAAGGATCCTCTTCCACTAGAAATAGGTGGAAATTTCTATAAAAACCTATAAATATAGACCATCCTTTCATAGGCGCCGCAAAAAAATGGGGCATTATAACACAGGGGAATCATATAACCCATCTTACCACCCTGATGGAAAATGGTATAGATACCCAAGAACATGATCTGATTACTGCTACCTTTTAAAGAAAGCATAAAACGAAACTTCCTACTACTATATGAGATAATTCCCTATCGAGGTACTGGACCAATGTGACCAATTTTAACAGATTCCCTCAGGTTACACTATGTAATATGCGACTTATTCATTATCTTAGTGATGACGGTTAAATGAAACACGATCACCTGAGATTGAATGGCATATATGATTCAATCCTTGAGAAGTCTAGCTCTAGAAATATTTTCACCAAGGAGGATAGGAATGAAATTCTGATGCTCTGTAAAACAAGATGAACAATCCATAGAATATTGATTTCCATCCTATAGGTTCATAAACTATCTTTATCCATCATCCCTTAGAAACTCATAAAAGAAATAGTTATAGAAGGTTGCCTAGAAATACCTCAAGACCATATCTCGATTCTAATTAGCTTGGGTAAAAAAATTCTACCATATATTGGTTGGATCATATATCATGTTAGTTATGTACTAGACCCTCCTCTCAGGAGGTGTCTCTAAGTTCTCAATAATAGATAGCATGGCCTCTAGCCATGACTCCATAGCTTGTGGACCATCATGCCCGAAAAATGTGGGTAGATTCTACAATTTAAATAATCATGTCAACTCTGCCATAGCAGGGGTAGTCCATAGGTATACCTGTATACTCTGCATCTGTTGTAAGCATCCCTCTCCAAAATGGGAATTAGTGCCCTGATCAGGTAAAATTGGAGGTTCCACAAGTGGAATTACAGATGGTAATACTGGTGGATCAGGTCCCACCATCCCCAGATCATGCTCGCTTTCCCCCTTGGCACACAACTTGAGGCCTTCATGGTGTCATATTTCTATAATTACTAATAACATGCATCATAAATGATTTGATAATGATATAGATCATAGGTATGAGAATAGGATAAGTATAATACTTCCTATATAAGAGTCACACCCCTCTTCCTATTCCTAAATCCAGGTATGGGAAACATATAATACTAAGAAGAATCACCAGATATAATTACTATTACCCACTACTATGTACGGTCCAGGGTCAAGAGTCCTATTTCATATCATGGGTTCCATACATAGTGTGTCAATTGCATGTTATAGAGGAAATCACTCTTTAAGTTGAAATTGGCATCACTATTTCACAATTACAAATTCATTTAGTTTTTGAGAATAAATATTTCATACTCATTTATGTATATAATAGTCCAGCTAGATGAGTTACCATTCCCATGTTATAAATTACTACACTTTATAAGTTTCAAAAAGAATTTTATGTAACTGCGACCAAACTTTTACCTCCAATATCACTTTGTAACAATCCTATAATGATAGACCGATTAGATAGATCACCAATCCCAATTTATATAGGCACAAAAACTCTTTATATTTAAATTGGAATCCATATAATCTAAACCAACAAACATTTTAGCTAATGTGAATATTGATCCATGGATCAAATAGTACATAATTGGTTAATTAAGATGCTACCATCAATTTATATGGAAAACTCCATTTAGGTTTTCGTACACACTTTAATTAACTAATTGTTTATTAAATTTATCCTACATAAATATTGGTTTTATAATATATATTTAAATGTAGGTACTACAATGTGCTATAGGAAATTCACACAGTAAAATAGATATGACATAGAATATTCATGGCATGTAAATCCTCAAGTGCATAAAATGATGCACGATAGGATACCTACTTCCCTCGTTTGGATAAGGTAAAAGAAAAATCACAATGATAGGAAATATGACAACTCAAGTGCATCACCCAATGGTGAAATCAATGCAAATGTAACAGGCACAATCCAGACCATCAAGTCCCATCCCATGAAATTTGTTTTTTCCTTATATATGGGTTAACTACTCCCTGTAATATCCCTATTAACAAATTTTGAGACATGCCTAGTCTACTGTCTAATAATTAAAATAGTAAGGCAAAAGGAAAATAGCCTCTGATACCCCTTTGTGATGTCTCAGACTC
This sequence comes from Viscum album, assembly GCA_963277665.1. Classification (NCBI taxonomy): domain Eukaryota; kingdom Viridiplantae; phylum Streptophyta; class Magnoliopsida; order Santalales; family Viscaceae; genus Viscum; species Viscum album. The sequence goes on along the minus strand of OY728157.1, from coordinate 228,802,993 downwards.
TGTTCCCTCATAACTAAATGAACCCAGTCTTCCACATGGACTCAAGCGCACCTCCCAGTATACCAGAGAAATCAAACTAGTAGTGAGAGTATATGATATTATAGTGGGGTAAGACTATACCCTCATAATTATAGTTATCCACAATAGTATAATATATAGACACATAGTATAAGTAGAATAAATAAATAGTAATAAAACAAATAATTCATCGAACTATGATGAATAAATTGGTAGAAACCATCTCCAATGTCATAAAAAAAATTATGTTGATCATGTCATGTTGATATAAAAAAGGGTAAGTACATTGGAATAGAAAGGGTAGACATATACATTATGCTATACAAAAGTATAAAAATACCAAAATCTATCTCTACTAGCATCATAAGAATAATCTCGGTCCTCTTCTCCTATACTCCACCCTAGTATATAAATCAAGAATCCATTGTAATTTTCTTCCCCTTGTCCCAACCCGTGTCAATGTAGTCTATTTGGGTACCAATTGATGACCTAAATTGGGTGTCGCATATTCTCATTAGGATACCAATAATGGTTTCTATAAAAAAAAATATACTATGTACTTATAATATGAAACAACGTGTAGGTATAACAGTAATAAAGGTCATAAATTATAAATCAATAAAATTTACTCTACCATTATATGTTGCAATCAAGCATTCCTTAGATGATGAATAACTATATACAGTGTAAAGTGTCATCTTTTACCTACATTTATATATCATGTATCAAGAATCTATAACACACTCCAACATATCATGTATCAATTATCTATGGCCTAAACCAGTATATCATGTATCAAACATCTATAGCATATGCTTAATAATATTGTATTATACCTACAAGGTCCATGACACATGGTAATTGACTAAAGAATCATTGTTGAATCCGTATTGCTCATCCATAGAAAACTCAGTGTAATGTATACCTCCATGAAACAATACCCAGGGCTCATGGACAAAGGCATCCTCTTTGAGTCCATGGAGCTCATCCCTATAAAAAATGATAAAGACTTGGGTAGAGCCCAAGGAGCATGTGTGAGGTGTTCCAAGAAAGCTGGATCCAAGGTATCAATCTCAGGAATCTAATATAAATAAGTACGTGGGTCATCAATTCCCTACCGAAATAATCTACATCAAAACCATACTGTTTTATCTACTATCAACATAATTTATATAATTATTCAATGGACCATGTTAGTGTCCATTACCATTATCAATTTGATTCATTAATAATCATTTCATTAAACATTTCACCAACACTAGAAAACCAGGGAGGCCATGTTAGTGTCCATTCCAATTCCATTTAATGAATTATAAGAAGAGTTAAGGGGCCATGTTAGTGTCCACTCCTATTTTAGAAATTGAATTGACCATATTTAATTATTTAATCAATTCACATAAAAGTGATAATAGGAGGTCCATGTTAGTGTCCATTACTCATTATGAATCAATTATATAAACATTTATAATCAAAGGGATTTTATATTTGATTCCAAAATTCCTATTTATTCTATTTATTACTCCTTTAATTTATAAATTAAAATATGATACAAGATGTATCTATCCTTTAATAATTCATTTAATTTATATAAGGCTCCCATTAATAATTAATGATCTTAACTCACCCCAAGGGTGGCATAAACATAATCAAAAGGATGAACCCACCTCAAGGGTAGTTTAGGTTGAGTTTGAAAACCTCCAACCTTCCATAAGTGTGTCATAACATGTTTAAATCATAGTTTAAACAATCAATTTATCAATTCATTAATTTAAGGAGGAATTCTTTGAAATTATGGCAAGAGACATAATAAAAAAAAGTATAAACACCCAAAAATTTATGAAAATTATATAGACCTCCCACCTTAGACAGGTAGTACTATTCTTATTTTTTATTTATCTCTATCTCAGGCTAGAAAGGGACAAATAAAATATATATAAGAATACCATAAAAACAGGTCATATTATCTCATATGGATTTAGAATTTCATATGGTGATATAAAAAAATAAAAGAAGACAATGGAGTCTAAGGCATACCAAGATGGATCCAATGTGATTGATGATGATCGAATCAGACACCATAGAAGAAGTAATCCCAAAATCTAGGCGAGAGAGGATGAGGGATATCATTACAACCACTACTAAGTAAAAGAGTTGGAAATGGATTTAGGGTAAAATAGAGGGTTCTTCCCTTTATAAGGGGATCCAATATATTCATGACATGAATTGAATTTACATCATTAATAAATTGGGTTTTTATTTTCTCTTAGGAAAACTAGTTCACATCATGAATAAGATTCAAGAATTTAATTGATTTCACATACTATTTAAAATTCATGGTGTATTTATAGAGTTATTAAAATAATAAATTTCCTTCACATTATGAATTGAACACACATCATGAATTGCATTCATATCCTAAATTGGTTCTGTATCTAGACTCTAAACCCCTGCTACCTTCCTCTCTAAAAGTAAACACAACAACCAAATATATTAGTTATCACGGTCTAATCCAAAAATACAAAACTTATAATGGTTTTAAAAAATTTAAAATAATCTATACTTATATGAAAATTTGGGATGTTACAACCATGAGATATAAAACACTATATTGTTTTGTGGTAAAAAAACATCACCGACACTAGGGACATTTAAAAACCTACCCTAATTTCTTTCTGAAAGGAGTGGAATGAGTCATCACTAAAGGAATTAAGTATTATTATAATACTAACACATTAATAAGATTGGATGAGATAATAAATTATTTTCATTAACTCCAAAAAAATCCATAATAATAGAATATGAAACAAACTCCATACCTCTCACGGTATCAAGTCTTTCCCATGAATCCTCTAGGGCATACTCAATTGGATATTGATGTCTAGCCTTATCCTACCCCTTATTCACAACCCGACCAAAACCCTTAGAATGATTTATATTCCACCTCTTTTTATATGTCAGATCTAAACTGAGATCCTTGGTGAATTTGGATTTATCTTTACTACATTGGGATGATCTCTCTCAAAAAAATAACTGATGATAACTAGATTTCCTGCATGCATGACACACCTTGGGTGATTCAAAAAAATCATGTTTGAGGTGTCCCTTTATAATGTACCGGTAAGATACCAGCTAAATCTAACCTAATTTACACTGCACACTCCTGTCACTTCCTTTATATTGGTTACCCCGCTTCATATTCTAACCAAGAAATTGAACTCTGTCTACCTCATGCTGCCACTGGTTCTCTGTAAAGTCTTATCTCTCCAGCTATATTTGCCTCTGCCATTACTTCCTTGTCTACTACCTCAATAAAAGTAGACATGAACATAAGAATCAATATAGTCTGAATATCATTTCCCAATAACATCTCAAACATCCATGACTTGTGATATTCATTAGAAGAAATTTCTCGAGATAGGTTCACCAACTTGGAAAACTAAGTTATAGTATCCATTAAATAATGATCTCTCGATTCTAAATAAACAAACTCTAATGCCTTTTCCAAACTCATTGTCTTGGAATAGAAATACTAAGGGAAAGATTTCTTCAAATTATTCTAGGTGATATATTTGTGAAACTTGGATTGCATAATAGATTTCCACCACTTCTTTCCCAACCAATCAAGAATATAAGTAGTGAATCCAACTTTGTATTCATTTAGAGTTGTTAAAAAGTATAAAATACACTCAATACTTTTGATCGATTATTCTAATTATCTGGGTCCCTTATCACCTTAAAAGCTCAATAGATTCTGCTTAGTGAATTCTATAGCATGTTCTACCCTCCATTTCAATTCAATGTTGGTGACTTAGACCATACAATGGATCATTCGAATAATAATTTCCTATAAAAATAAGTCAACCATAGGATTATCCTATGATACTTTCACCATATCATCCTCAATAGAATTCATATATGTTATTCTTAAAGTATCTATAATCCAAAAAATGGATGAAAACCATTAAAAAAAGTCAATTCCTTTATCATAAATAGAATTTAAAAACTAAAGCCCCAAAAAGAATAAAACTGTAAACAAGGATAAAAGACAATCCCAAAAATCCAATGCTAACTCTAGGATTTCCATGAAAGTGAGATAGAAAAGAACACTCCCACACTACCTACTGAGTTTTTTCTAGTTCTATCCCCATTCTACCAACAACACCAAACATGATACACTGATACATAAAAATGAGTGTAGGATTGAATAATAGCCTAACAATTTGATAAAAATTTTCAGTAGACCAACATTATTCAACTTATAAATTCACTTGAATTAGATCTTCACAAGGTATAATGCACATTATCGATCACCATGGGATAGAAAAAAGCACCAGAGAATCATAAAAGAAGCATGTGAATGATTTCAACCTTAACAAACATAAGATAAAATAGAAACAAACTAAGTATTATTAAAAATATCAAAGGTAAATATTATATAAAAAACCACCAAACCAAAAAGGTATCATCCAAATAAATATATAACAAGGTCTAAATTTGAAGAGAAAAAATAGAACCCATATAATCTAGTGGGTCTATCTCTAGGTGACCGTATATCACTTTTATCCCAACCCACCGAAAGAAAATATGATCCAGGAGATCCATCCTCTACATGAAGGTCTTCCATTTACACGTATCCCATAATAACGAGTCAATAAACACCAAAAATAAAAGGTAATGTTTGAGAACTAGAGATCAGTAGGATACCATTAAAGAACCTGTATAGTTTTTATCCATGTTCATCTATCAATTAATTAATAAAAATAATTCAAAACATTTTATAAGAAATAATTTTCCATATAAAAATAAACCACTGGTTTTCTTTTAAAAAATAGGCCATATTCAAATGTACAAAGAAATATGATTTAGAATTTATCCATGATGAATTTATAGGTGAGATAAATAGGTTTTAAGAATCATATCCATATCAATTTCATAAATGGGATTATAAAATAAACATGCCCATAATATAATCTTAAAGCATCCAAAAAGATACAATCACAACATAAGGGTGTACAAAAATTAGACAAACAAGACCACTGGATAACATAAGTAAATCTTAATGTTTAGGGACCATGATATTTCACAATGTACTCCCATATTAATCCATGTAATAAAGGTCACCCTCCATAGTGATAGCTAACTATACTAGGTCCTAAATACATATAGTTTTCCCCTATATCTCAAGCTATTCCTAATGTCATATTACATTATCAATATATTCAAGAAACCAATCCATGTTTTATGAAAAAAATTACAAGGAAAATCCATTCAATTTAAAATCCTATATTTTTATAAAACATTTCAATAGTGAAATCATACTACTTTTATGCTTGATAAATCATTTTCATTTCAAAACCCCTTTGAGTAATTTTAACAAATAGAACATGTGTGTCAAAACGGTTTGTATAAAAAACAATTATTTTCGGAAAACATTCACATATCAATTCACCTCTCATGAATTTCAATTATCAATTTCATAATTCAAAACTGATGGAATTCATATAAATGTATGGAATGCCAAGAGAGAAACCATTGGATAGAGACGCTTAAAACAAGAATGATGAAAAAATGATTGCATTTTAAATTAGTGATAGGAAAAGAGTAGATCTATTCCTCACAATCCTAGATCCATGATAAACACTAAAAAATGCCCATTTAACCCTCTAGATCTGAAAATAAAAGTCTAATTGGGTTACATAAGACAAGGGGAAGAGAGAACAAGAAGAGATCTAGTGAAAGGAGGAGAAACTGAGAAGAAAACCGAACATACCCTAAAGTGATCCACTAAGAACTATAAAGGATCACCCTAAAATAAATGGGAGAAGACTTTATAGAATCGTGAAGGGGACGATTCAAGTTAATAAAAATCGACCAAGAGATTATAGGTAAGAAAGACCAAGGGAATCGGATAATTTTTTAATTTTAAGATGTTTGTATCTGGGTGCATGGTTAAGCCCTACAGTTTAACAAACCATGCTCCAACCATGTGTTGGACAATTACCATGGACAACTAATCCCAATGGTTTCTTGGAGGAGGATGCATGACTTTAAAAACCATGCTCAATCTGTGTGATAACCACTAGACCAAATTCTAAACACCTATATAGTTTTGCGGATGACCCGTATAGTTTGAAAAACCTTTCCCAAACTATGAAAGATACCATTAAAATATATAGAACCATATCACATGGTTACAACATGGTCAATACTAACCATATGAATAAATTTTACGCCTATACTTTTTTATCCAAATCTCCAAACTTTCAATCACTCTTTCATATAAGACACTTAAAACCCATAGAAGATAAACCAAGATCGAAATTGAATGCACTTATGACTCGGGGGGGCATCACACTACCACTATTCCTCCACCAATTTCTAAAAAATGTTTCATCATACCATTATTCATCCTTTTCATGAATTACTATTATCTCTTTATACATAATTCAACCTCTCATTGTTCCTTCCATTTATTTTTGTGTAATCATTTACTATCATGTGTTTTAACAAACTCTAAAACACAATACTCCAGGTTCTTTACAATTTTTTTATCTTTTTTTTTATGTTTGGACTATTGATTTGTCTATAATAAATTTCCCAACCTATTTCATGCTAATACACTACCTCTTTTTATATGGATCAATGTTTATACCTTGAAATCACTTATTTTTACTTTTCTTGGTATTCATCAATTATTTTCACAACCAAGGTTGATTAACCTCTAATTTTTTGTCACTTTTATTCTTTATATTATAAATTATATAATATGAATATAAATATATAAATTTACCTATTAACTATATTTATTTTATTTATATAGTAAATATTAATCTATTTAATGTATTTATATATTTATTTATATATTCCATATCACTATCTTTTATAATATATATATATGTAATTATAATTATATATATATGTTTATTTATAAGTATAAAAGAATAAAAAAAGTATAAATTATTATAAATTAAAATAAATTATATTTACTGAATTTATATATTTATTAAAAATAAATAAATAAATATTTACTTAAGAAAATAGTAATATGTATATATTAAAAATATATATAAAGTATCCGTTATTAGTGATAAAATAGAGCTTATAAATAGATATTTTTTTATATGTGCCAAAAAAACATTGAAAAAGGATAACCCTTTATCAATGCTCATAATGATCGCCTTTATAGGGGATTTTGTTTAGTGATGATAAAGGCCACCTTTACTAGTGATTTTATTTAGAGATAATAAAGATCATATTTACCAGAATTTTTTTTAGAATATATAAAAGTACCACTTTCAATAGTTTTTATAGCACCGATAAAGGGTAGTATTAAAACATATATTTTATAATTTTTAAAACTAAAAGCATCATTTATATACCTCATTTTATTTATTAATATTTTCAATAGTTTTGAGTTTGTTCATTATTTTTTTAAAAAATAAAATATTCAATTATTTAAACACGTTATATATGTTTTATGTTTAAAAATAAAAATATTCATTTTTATACAAATTTAATTGAGTTTAAAACAAAAAATAAATTTTATATATATATTTTTCTTTATTAATATTATTTGAACACCTTTTGAGCATTTGCATATATAATGGGAAAATGATTTTAAATATAAAACATGTTATATATTTCAATAATATTTAAAACTTATTTATTTATTAACTCTTAATATTCAAAAAAGATGTTGTAATATTCAATATTTAATGGGTTGTAAAATTCAGTACATGTTTAATAATAAACATACTAATAATATATTTAAATATTAATTCGTTAAAACATAAAATATACTAGTTTTTCTTTTTAATTAAATATTTCATTTTTAACACATATTTGATTAATTTTAAAACACATAAATTATTATATGCATTGTTTTGTACGCATCAAAATACAATCTGTATTACTTAATATATATATATAAAAGATTAAATTCCTATAAGACCACACCCAAACCTCACAGGGTCATCACCCTCATCACAACAATGAGAAAGTTGGTGAGAAAATTGATTTCATTATCTTTTAACATGAAAATGAAAAACATTCAAGAAGCTCAGCTAGTGTCACCACAACATCCAAAAGAAGACCAAATGATGAATAGTCTTTTGATCTTGAAACAGAACATGGATAAGACTTTGATAATCCAACTCCATGGAAATATTTTCCTAGCCTCATGTACACATTTAATTAGTTTAGTTAACAATGATTTTTATATGCACAACATTAGTTGTAAGAATTGTAAGAATAGAAATATATGTTACATCAAGTAAATTTTATATTTACCATGATCACAAGCTATTTTATTATTTATTAAATAAGTTAAAACATAAATAGAAAATATATCAGAATGGGACATACATCTTATTAAATCACTCTATAAACCTAATATATTGAAATTAAATAAATGATACTGAATGAATAAAACAATATAAGTGGTTGGAATATGTTATTTCATTAATGTATATAATATGGAACACAAATGTTCATTATCATAATTTAGAACATGTATATGGATCAAGTGAAATTTAAAAATCCATTTTTATTCAAATATAGAGTTTTATGATATCTAGTCATTCTATAATAGTAGTGAACAAATTTTTGTATAAATATTATAGAGAAAATAAAAATATGTTGTTTCATTATAAAGAAAATAAAAGTGGTTAAATTTTTACAACCTTCAAGTCACGTGTATCTTTTATTTTTGAGATAAATTTTGACTCTATTACGGCTCTAAAGGTTTTTGGGAGTAGTGGTTTGAGACTTTTAATTTTGTGAGAAACAAGCTAGATGAACGGTTTGTGCACAGTTAGTCGAAACCATGTGATATGGATCTGTTGATTCTAGTTTTTTTTCTTAGTTTTAGCATGGTTTGTCTAACTATATGATATTTCTAGGAAAACCATGTGTATGATTAGTTTTGGGTCTAGAGGCGATTTCACAGATAACACACAGTTTTTTGAACCATGCGTTTATTCTTAGGTATCTATGAGCTTTGGTTTTTAATGGACAAAAATGACCACATGATTGACACACGATTTTTCTAATTGGGAATCCTATCTTGTGACCCATATGACTTTATTAAATATAGAAAATTTCCCCCTAACCCTTGCTTATTTTAACACAAATCGCACCCAAATCTCTCATTGTCTTAACCTTGACTTTCCTTGATGCTCTGGGTGGTTCTTTATTTGGTATTTTAGGGATTCTCCTTTAGTCTTAGTGGATCTCTTCAAGGCATGTTCCAATTTTCACTCGATTTCTCATTCTCTTTATAGATCTCTCATTGGTATATCTTCTCCTTAAAGTGTTTAAACTCTTAAGGGGTGTGATGGATGGATCTAGATATTTTTATGGGGAATTGATGATACTTTTTATTGATATTGGATTTAGAGGACCTGATCTATTTTTTTTCCAATAATTTTTTTAAGGTATCTAAGTTTCCTCCATTGGTGAGGTATATTTACCTATACAATGGTTCTTTCTCATTGAAGGATTTATATTTATTTCGTTTTATTTTTAATTGTCTCAATAAAATGGTTGATTTTATTTCTATGAGGGTTGATTTTAGTATTCTTATATTTTACAACATGATAATTATTTGGAGTAGTTTTTATTTAAAAATTGTTTTATGCATATAATGTGTCAGTTGAAATTATTCAAATATAGATTTTAATATAAAATGATATTTAAAGCATGAGAGTGGTAATGGTTAGCTTGAAATAAAATTTTATAAAATTATGGGTATTGTTTTCTTGGATGTTTTGAGAAAAACATAACACATATGATCCTTGGGTGAATCTAGTTAAATAAATATGCACATTTCTAGTTGGTCTTTCACTACTAGGCATTTTGGTTGTGATATCGATAAACTATGGTAGGACTTAGTATCATTATGATTCATATTACACCATCTAGTGTTCCTTGATTGTCCTAGATACATATTCCCATTGGCTAAATCCCATTTGTGTTTGGTTTTATTTATGATGGTTACATTTCATACTTTGATTGATCACATGTTTATCTTAAGAGTTTCCATGTATGTTTCTGATTATTTCCCACTACAAAACATATATGAATTTTTTCATATTATTATTTTATTTAAATATTAAATGTTTTAAAGAAAACCAAAATATGTTTTATGCAAAAAAATTTAAATTTAAATTATTTACGAAACTTGTTTTGTTAAATCCAGAACTAATGGTTTAATGGTGATATAAATTATATAGATTCATGATGGAATTCTATTGGGTGTTTTCCTCACACCTTGTATATTCCATTCGGTATATGCCGACTTGGTTTTCTAGGATCTAGGAAAAGGGCAGGGAGTCATGTATCTTGAAAAATTCTCATGGTTTATGTCACTTCGTTGTAGTTTGGGGATGGTTACGAAAAATGGTAACATGGAGACCTAGTTTGGTTTGGATTTTAGTGTTTTTCTGGTATTATCTTTTTGGCATCATTTTTTTGTATGTATCATGGTTATGTACCACTTATTCCATGATATACTATTATTTTTTTATCTTTATCTTGTCATACATGAGATATATTATGTTGTTATATTAGGTTGAAATCATTCCCATGTTTATTTGTGTTGATACCCATATGTTTTTCTCTATCCCATGTTGACTGGGAACACACTTTAAGCCTGGTGGCAAGATAGCTTTAGTGATATGTTAGGTGGACTTGGGTTGGTTTGTTACAAAAATAGTACTAGAAAAAATGAAAAAATAGTGTTGGTTAAAGTCTATGTAATATCAAATATAATTCAAACTGTGTAAGTACACTTAAAATACTAAGTTATATATTTATTTATTTTTATTACTCTTTTCAATGTATTTTTTGAAAATGGGTACTTAAAAGAACACCTATAAATTAATACAAAAAAACCCTGGGAATATGGGTCAAATATAATTTATATCAAATATAATTTTAAGATAAGATATATTAGCAGTTAATTTAATTTTTGTAATTTATTTAAATGTTTCCGTCAAGTTTCCATGAAAACGAACATTTTCAAGTGCATATTCTACATTTTTAGACAAATATGTGTTAGGGCTCAACCCAATTTTAGAGAGATAAAAATTTAATTAATGTAGATTAATAAATTAATTTTTCTCATCATTAATGGATATATTTTTCCTAAAATTAATGGATTTATAAAGGAAATGTTGAATGTATTGAATATATTTGGACTTGGTGTATTTATAAAAGAATATGGCGAATTTATTAAGATGTGACGATTTTAAGAACATGGGAGGAGACATGGATTGAGTGAGTTGTGAGAAGAGGTCTATGTGCAATAAGCCCAACACGGTGAGCAATGTGAAATTGGGGAGACTAATCATAGTTTAAAGAGATTTTGTAGTGAAGAAAACATAATCAATCTATAAGGGTGTGATGTTTTTTCACAAGAGTGTAGTGTTTTCCACCAAGATAATTTTTTAGAGAGACAAAAAAAGTATACTAGGACATTGTTTTCACTTACGGTTTTTTACACTGCATTTTTAATTCCAGATTGAGTTTCGGATTGATTTTTTTACTATCTAATTTTTGGTATATTTTTATATTTTACCCATGGTTTTTAACCCTTTCCATTTGAGGGATTCTCCACCTTAAAAATTAGGGTGCTTGATTTTTTATTCTACTTAAATTCACACATCTGTGTTTCATTGGATATTCTCATAATATTTTCCCACAATTTTATTTTTATTAGGACTGGTCTTGTTCTTCAATCCCTAATATATAGTATCAAAGTGAATTAATGAATTGTTCATGGTGATTAGAGTTGGGTGATACACACTAAAGGATGATTGTCCAAATAGAACTGTTTAATAAGAAAAATAATTTTACTCCATGTCAACAATGGGTATAAATATTTTGATATCTGAAAAGACAATGAATTCACTAATTAAATATCTGATAATACTAAGAATATGAATGATTATGATTGGTAGGATATTACATGTTTAGTGAAATGAATAATTCATATGTGTTTATAAGATAATACACTGTAGTAGGTGATGAATTTGACAAATCTGGTAGGGATCTTGATGAAGCTTGAAAGAAGGTATAAATCAAAATACCTTTTAAATCATTTATAACTAAAAACAATTTTATGATTTTGGAATGATATATAATGCATATTTTAGTAACTATCTTGATTATTTCACCAAAAAACCAACAAATCTATCTTTAATAAAGATCATGATTGCTGATAAAGGTAAGGTTGTACCTATTGAAATGAAAGAAGATAAATGTTTTCCTCTATTGGGTTCATTCCCAAATTTATTTGAAAATATCATCCTGACATTGATCTTAGGAAAATATTATTTGAATTTTGATGATGTGAATTCATCATTATGGATGAACAAGACTTGGTAAAAATACAATAATAGTGAATCTTTTGTTAATAGTGTTTTTTTGGTTGTGATAGATGGATGTGATAATCAGAGAGGTTGATTGAAGATATGAAGAAAAGTAAACAGATTATAATATGCCAATGATGGTCATGTGTTGGGAAACTAAAATTCTTTGAAAAATGTTAAGGAAGAATATAATATGATTGAAACTAATGTTGTGTGTACCAGTATAAATCTTATAAAGGATGATGGAAATTTATTTTATGTTTACATTGATTATCATAGGTAAAGTTTACACAATGAATTGGTGATTGACTCAACAGCTTCATACCTTATTACCTTTAATAAGGAATTATTTTATTCATATAAATAAGGTTAATTTAGAATATTGATGATGGGAAATAAATATTATTTTGGTGTCATTTCTTTTTGTGATATTTATATCACATCAAATGTAGTTTGTATAATGATATTGAGGGACACATGACATGTTCCAATTATATAACATAATTTTTACCTACTTCTTCTCTCGATAATTATGGACTTGGGAGTTCATTTTGGAATAAAAGATGTAATTTTTATCAAGGGTCAAAGGTATATTTGTGATGAAAAATGGTTGAAACAGTTTACAGTATTAATGTAAAGGTGTGTGTTAAAGTGGAAAATGTAGTTGTAAAGAAGGATTCATCTAATTCATGACACAAAATTTCATATTACATGTGTCAAAAACCATCATCTAGGATGGAAAATGATTACATTTAGAAGAAATTAGGCCAGGTATTTCATGTCTTAGACATAAATTTTTTATAGAGTTCTACCAGTGAAGAAATAATTAATGGTAAAGATATAGGTGATATACGAATAGTGAAAAACAATGAAGATTATATTTTTTTCATTCGAGATATTGTGTAGGGGGAGAAATCAATTTCAAAATGTGCTCAAAATTGTGTGGTGATCACTATTATAAGAGACCTATATACTTCTACTTCTATTCTTATTAGAAAGATTGTGAAGATACATGTATAATGAATACTTCGACATTTGGATTTATTTCAGAGGGAGATAAATTAGTTTTCTATCATATTTGAAAAATGATTTCATTGTATTTTCTACAGAGGATGGTGGTTGGTGAGATACCAACTAGTTTTCATTCCAAATGTGTTTTTTGATGTGATATCATTCTTTGATGGGTTAAAGGGTGAGATTTTTTTGGGTCCAACCAATTTTTGGAGACATAAAAATTTAATTAATAGAGATAATATGTATACATTAATAGAGGAAAATTTCTCAATATTAATGGATTGAAAAAGGGAATAATAACAACATTGTAACGCCCTATTACATTTTTATAAGATATGTTCTAATATTTAATTATGGTTTCCTATTTTCATCAAGCGAGTATTTCGAACCATGGAATTTGTAGGATACCTGTAACAGTGAAGTCAAAGAATTTTTTGAAATTTAATACATAAAAACCTATTGTTTCAAATGTTCATTGAGAAAATACACACCGTGTGTGTAAAAAACACACCATGTGTGTAAAAAACACACCATGTAATGTATAATGGGAAGAATCCATGAACTGAGTACATGGAATGAATGATTTTACATACTGCGTAATAGGTACATGCTGTGTATGTCTAAAAATCCAATTTTTAATAAAAAGGTGATGGTTTTTTCAGTGTATACTGACCCTAAGGATTATATGACATGTAAATGAGTTACACACCATGTAAAAGTCACATTGCTTGTTTTTTGGGTTCTATACAAGTGATATGTTTCATTATTTCCTTATGCATCCCTCCCTTATCGACCTGGAATCCTCCCTAGGAAATTTTGGCTGACCAATGTCTATCTAAATTGATTCATGAAATGATTGATCACCATTTTGGTTGGATTTACCCTCTCATGGTAAGTGTTACATCTAGTTCATATTTGGTTTTGGTTATGATTGTGGTTTTTATGTGGTTTTTTAATTGGATGGTGTTTTCTATTAATACATTTTAGTGTTTTTTTCATTTCTTATATTTTGAGGATAGATATTATGGTTTCCAATCCCCATTTTCAAAGGTCATTAAATTTTCTACATCCTTGAGGTGGGTGGATATATTCAAGAGTTTTAATTTCTTGAATTGATTATTGTTCTTATTTATTCCTTGATATTTGAAATCGAATTCCATTTGTAGAAATTTAAAGGGTCATAGTTCATGTTTTAAAGTAGTTTTTATTTGAAAAGGAAATTTTCCTCTATTTGGAAAGAAATGGATTTTCAAATGATGAAGTAGATTGAATTGGTTTTGATATAGCTTTATAAAATTATGGTAATGGTTTTTAAAAAATAAATTGAAAAACATTGCATAGTGGGAACCCTGGGTGCATAATGAAAGAGACACAAATATCATTAGTGTGTGTGACACCACTAGGAGGTAACCACTTGTATATCGATGGACTTTGGTAGGAATCGATATTAGTTGGATCCAACCATATGCGTATTTTGGCTCGCGAGTGTCAAGTACATATTTCCCCATAGGATAGAGTCTGACCAGAATGTGAATTATTATTTCTAGTTGTTTATTGCATGATAGATTATTTCATGGATGTTGTATCAAATGTATATATATATTTGGTATGTTTAACTTTTTTGTTTTATAATTTTCATGTTTTTGTATTTGGAAAACATGATATGAAATTTATGAAGAACCCACAGATTTTTTGAGAAATGTTTTAAAATTGTTTTATAGAAAAAATTTATTTTAAAAATGTTTTGTTTTAAATATATAACTTGTTCATTCTTGATATTATAACTTATACAGATTCATTGGTGGTTTCCTACCTGACTCTATTTTCAACATCCTACATCTTCCTTTGGGAAGATATAGCCCTAGTTTTACATGACACAAGTAAAGTTAATGGAATTCTATAGCATGCAAGATTCTATTTATGTCACTGTTTTGAAGTGGGATTCTTTGTGGAGGTGGAAACTGGTCACATGTAGACTTGTTGGTCTAGAATTATTACACATCCTAGTTTAGCCTATTTAGCTTAGTTGTGTCTCCATATAGTTTCTACTTCATACTCTGGTTGTATTTATTGTTTTTATTATATTCATGATTTGTTTTATTGTCTTTTTAATACCTCACCTTATGATGGGATGACCTAAGTGACTAGATTGGTTTACCTGGGTTGGTCTATTACAATTTAGTATCAGAGTGTTTACTCAGCCTAAAGTGTGTTAGCACTTCCTGAGTTGGTTCTGTGTCTAGGGTAGAAAAGAGAAGGATCATCCTAATTCAGATAGTAGGGGCATAAAAAGAGCATGTATAGCTCACTCCCATGTCCGAATTTGAGTTTCCATGGGTAGTCATAAAATCTTTACTAATTCCAAGACCTAGTATTGAGGTTCATTTTAATGGATTGTATGGTAAATCTATTTATATTTACCTATCAATTATGTTTAGGTACTTAGTGTGTGTAAAGTCGTTTGAATAAAATAAGTGGAGATTTTAATTAGATGGACCCATTCTTTTCAAAAGGTGTTTCCTTTTTTTGTTAGAATTCATAATTGCTTTAATTTTTTGTCATTTTAAAGAATTGTTTTGAATTATAGAATTTTGTTCAATGGTTTTGGAATTTTCTCATGAAAAATTGGTTTTTTTGTTTAATAGATAATACATCTTAGAAGAGTTGTTCCAAATAAGAGAGGGAAATCTATGAGGTAGGTTCCACAGGTGGATCCTCCTGTGAACCCTTCTTTGGTTGAAGTAATTATTCATACCATTCAAACTCTAGGTTCAATGGGCATAGTGAACTCGGGATGAGTATTGGATCAATGCTTAGAATTTACCAAGAAGTATCCACTAGTCTCCCAGGGTGACAAAGGAACCCAAGAATCGAAGGAGTGTCTTGAACAAATTGACATGATCTTTAACTTTTTGAATACCCCTAAATATTCTCATGTGGGGTTTTCCACATATATGCTCTAGGGGACATGAAGAAGAATGTGGGACTCACTAGTGGAAGATAAGTTATACGATGGTCTTACCTAGGTTTCTCTGAATTAAATATTTAATCACAAGTTTCATCCTGAGACATTATCTATGAAAAAACCCGAGATTTTCTGACCCTGGAGCAAGGGGAGCGTACCGTTTTGGAGTACTTCTGTAGTTTTGTTGAGCTGGTGAATTTGGCACTAGATCTTGTAACTAATGATTATATGAAGGCTCATAGGTTCAAGATGGGGTTGAGGTTTTATATTTGTTTGATTCAAGTTCTTTTTTTTCCTTTCAAACTTTTTGTAGGTAGTGGATAAAGCATCTTTGGTTAAGGCATGCATAGTTGGAAAGATAGTTTTGGGCAGAGCTTCAATTAGTGCGATAGTTATCCAAGGTGATTATTCTGGTTAGAAAAGGATGCACAAGAGTGGTCATTTTTTTTCATGACCAGTTTTGGGGGTTTCTATAGGGAAACAACATGTTATATTCTACTAATGTGGGAGGTATGATCATACCAGGCCTCATTGTAAGGAGACTCCTAGGACATGTCATCTTTTGGGATGATCAATCCATCTAAAACATTTTTGTGACAAGATATCCCAATGACGTAATGTAGGATCGACTTTGACCAAGGGATCGTAGGTAAATATTGACTCTCCCAAGGGTGGTGGGTCTCATTGTGAGGCCAAGGGATATTTCCATGTGGATAATTTCAGATGACTTTATGCGGTATGAAGCAGGGACAACTATTATTAGAGGTAAGGTATTAATTTTACCTTCAATGGTTCTATAATTAGTTGATATATTTGCTACCCATTTGTTTTATATCATAAAATTTGGATGATGAGTTGGGTTTTTGTTTGGAGCTTATGGCATTCTTGTTGGATATTTCCAGCCTTTAGGAAAGAGGTCTGAATAAGGTTTCAATTACCCCACATGTCGGGTGATTATAACTGAATTTGAAGTGGTTTGGGACTTATTAGTGCTAGATCTTGAATTATTTTACTTGATTATTGACATAGATTATGTGATCCATGTTAAGGCCCAACTATACTGTTGTCACTGTTGGGTACTATTCTTATCTGCTGATGGGGCCACTCATATTTTCCTGGGTGAGTGGGACTATAGATCAGGAAGGGTAGGGTCGATTTTTCCTTATTCCAGTATAATTTCATTCCAGTTTTCAT
This sequence comes from Viscum album, assembly GCA_963277665.1. Lineage (NCBI taxonomy): Eukaryota > Viridiplantae > Streptophyta > Magnoliopsida > Santalales > Viscaceae > Viscum > Viscum album. The sequence continues at coordinate 228,785,431 of OY728157.1, read as the reverse complement.
AAATGTTTCTTGATGTAGTTAAACAATTCATGGGTGGTCTTCTACCAAATATTGTGGGTGCGTACCCTAAGGTATTTTTGTATTGTTTTTCTAGTTTACCACCATAGAGATAGGTTGAGTTAACTATTTAACTGCTCCCAGGAATGATTATCATTTCTATTCTATCCTATTGAATGGAACCAGATGAGTTGGGAGAGATTCAGTTCCAGTTTAAGGACCCGGAGATGAAAGGATTTATTTTTCCTAGTTTGTCACCATGGTATTTTCTTGCACTATTTTTAAGAAGGTAGACAGAAGTCTCAGGCTTTGAATTGACTATAGAAAATTGAATCAGGTGACTTTTAAAAACAAGTATCCTTTACCTAGAATTTATAATTACTTTTATCATCTTAGAGAGGCTCATTGGTTTTCCAAGATTGACCTGCGACCAAGGTACCATCAGTTGACAGTCCGAGAAGATGACATACCCAAGAAAATTTTTTAGAGTCGATATGGGCATTTCAATTTTATATTTATGCCATTTAGAATCACTAACACTCCTATATTATTTATGGATTTGATGAACTAGATTTTTCATCCGTTCTTGGAATCTTTTGTTTTTGTGTTCATAAATGATATCATGGTGTGCTCCAATTCAGGGGAGGATAAAATGGACCATTTGGATAACATTATTTGAACTTTGAAAGAAAATCATCTATATGGTAAACTTTCCAAGTGTGAGTTTTGGATCCGATAGGGGATGTTTTTGGGGTATGTGATATCCAAGAGGGCTATCTCAGTAAACCTTAAAAAGTTATAGTAATTTTTGTCCTGGAAAAATACTAAAAACATGTTTGAGATCCGAAGCTTCTTGGGGACGACTGGTTATTATAGATAGTTTGTTTGGTTCTTCTCTAAGATCACATCTTTAATGAAAGATTTAACACATAATGGTGTAAAGTGTGAATGGAATTAAAATTTTTAGATATATTTTATGGAGCTTAAAGTGATGTTGAATTCATCACTAGTGTTGATTCTCCTAGAACCAGGCTTGGGTTTTGATGTTTTCTACGATGCTTCTAGTATGGTCATGGGATGTGTCTTGATGCAAGGGAAATTAGTTGTGGCTTATGTATCACACCCATTAAACCCTCGTGAGAAGAAATAAACTACCCATGATATTGAGTTAGTAGTGGTTATGCATGAATTCAAGATGTGGCATCACTATTTTTTTGGGGAGATATTTACATTATATTATGATAAAAAAATATGAAAGTATTTTTTCACTCAAAGAGATGTAAAATTATGACATAGATGCTGGGTGGAGTGTCTTATGACCTTTGATGATGATATCATATGTACCCCATAGAATGGAAAAATTGTTACTAATGATCTGAGAATAAGAGTACCCATCCAAGAAGTGAAGGAATAAATTGAATAGTGGTCTCTAGTGTGTCACGACCCGTCCTCGGGGCCCGTGTCGTGACTACCCCAAGCCCGCCTTCCATAGGCCAGGGGCAGGCGACTAGCACCAAGGCGTAAATCCTGATAAACAGGGAAGGCATTGCCTTTGTAAAGTAAACAACCATCACAGAGTAAGCAAGCGGAAAGAGTAAACACTAAGTAAAAACTGTATCAAGCTGTGCTGAAAGTAAAAGGGGCAGGAAATACAAGCCCAACTATAAAGTACAACTAAAAGGGGAAAACAGCAACTGAAAAGAAAATCTACAGTGTCGAGCCATCCTCTGGAAGTCCCACCTGAAGGGAGAGCACAGATAGCCTCCACAGATCCTCGGTCTAGCCGTCCGCTCCGAGTACGTCTCGCCCAGTGGTCCACCTCCAGGTACCGTCCTGCTCCGCAAGCCTCCACCAAGATCAGCGCTGTTCGTCGTCTGCAACCAACACAACGAAGTGCGGGCATAGCCCATGCAGGGGTGAGTATAAGCTACTCAGTAGGGACCTCGAGACCCCCGAAGATCTCCCGAAATCCACAAAGGATAAACCACAAAGGAAAGATACCATCACGAAGTAACAACCGACACTGCTTAGGTATATGACCATACATATACCTAAGTCATCAATTCCTGTTCGGCTCCAACATCTGAGGCAAACACAACCCAGTCCACACAAGAAAGAAAAACGTATACTCACACAGAATAGCACAACACAATCCACGAAGGAGAGAAAACGTAATCCACAAAGGATAGCTCAATACAATCCACAAAGGAAAGTAAACAGTAAATCCACACAGGATAGTTCAACACAATCCACAAAGGAGAGTAAACAATAAATCCACATAGGATAGTTCAACACAATCCACAAAGGAGAGTAACACAGGATTCAGCTCACACAGGTATACTTCGTCGAAAAGGTGAAAGGGATGATCAGATATAGATACCGAATCTTCTAAGCTGGGAACCACTGAGGATACAAGACCAGCTGTCTTCATTGATTCATCTATGCTGGGACCCACACAGGATACAAGACCAGCACTGAATCATCTAAGCTGGGACCCACATAAGATACAAGACCATCACAGCTGGGACCCACATAGGATACAAGACCAACACTCTTCATTGATTCATCTATGCGGGGACCCACATAGGATACAAGACCAGCACTGAATCATCTAAGCTGGGACCCACATAGGATAAAAGACCAGCACGGCTGGGACCCACATAGAATACAAGACCTGCACTGAATCATCTAAGCTGGGACCCACATAGGATATAAGACCAGCATAGCTGGGACCCACACTGGATACACGACCAACACTCTTCATTGATTCATCTATGCTGGGAACCACATAGGATACAAGACCAGCACTGAATCATCTAAGCTGGGACCCACATAGGATACAAGACCAGCACTGAATCATCTAAGCTGGGACCCACATAGGATACAAGACCAGCACAGTTGGGACCCACATAGGATACAAGACCAGCACTGAATCATCTAATCTGGGACCCAAATAGGATACAATACCAACACTCTTCATCATCGCAGTCCACTGAGGATCTCTGCACAGTCGTCGTCGTCGAAGTCGCAACCAGCACTAGGGTTCCCGCACACAGCAAGCTCATTCGGGAGGGTCCGCTCCACGAGTCGAGAGGCTGATACATCAACTGACACAAAGTCCAGAGTTGATGTATCCAAAAGTTCCGTATTGTCAACAGGAACTCAACGTCGCAGACGGTGCGTCAATCGGACGCCTGGTCTGAGAGTTATTGGTTTTTTCGTCACAGGGGCCCGGTTGGTTTTTAAGGCAAAACCAACCTGACCGTACTCCACCTGCGTCCAAATCTCGGGCAGAGTATGCCAAAAGTTCCGTATCACTTAGAGGAATTTAACGAAGTCTACGAAACGCCGATCAGACATCCGAAGCTCAAGATATGAGCGTTTCCGCTCTGAGGCCCCGGTTAGTTTCGTGTACGAACCAACCCGGCCGAACAGAAAGTATTCTGAAACCTTGAGTGCGATATACCAAAACGACCGTCTCATTCCAAGGATCTCTACGCAACTGACGGTGCATCGATCAGAGTTCTGTATCCCAAGATATGGGCATTTGACCGAAAGTAGTCCGAAATTTGGGGGTCTAGGCCCGGCCCGTCCCGACCCAGTACCCCTGGGTTGGCCGAACCTGGTCAACCCGGCCCGGGCGGCGACCCGGCCTGATGACCCACCCCGGCCTGGCCGGTGGCGCGGCCAGCGCGGCCAGCGGGCCGCGCGAGCGCGCCCAAGGGAGGGGCTACACCCCTCCTTTATTTCAATACGGCGACCCCCTTTAAGGGGCCGTGCCAAGTGGGTAACCCGGGGGGTGTAACCCCCCGGCTTTTCCCCTGTAACGGCCGGTCAGCGTAGGGCCGGCCGATTTCTCGCCGCGGGACCCCGTGGTCACGCGCCTTCCGGCGCCGGCGGCCGGAGTTCCGGCCGCCTTCTTCGAATTCTCCGGTGGGTGGTTTTTTTCCGACCGCTACTTCTAGGATGGCTGCAAATTCGTCCGGCGCGGCGTGACGACGCCGCGTCCTTCCGTCGTGGCCCAACTCTGGCCACGACCTCGTTCGTACCCTTGACGCAGTGCGACGGTGTCGCGTTTCTTCGTCGTGGCCCGCATCGTTCACGTCTCCTTTCTCTCAAGCGCGGTGCAATGATGCTTTACCGTCTTCGCTAATCAAAACGAAGAATAACAAAAAGGGGGGAGGGGTATCGGCCGTGTTTGTGCGGACCGATCTCCTCTCGTTATCTCAATAGCAGTTGGCCGAAACGTAAAACATTTAACCTTCACAATTTTTAATTTAAATAAAAATTGGAACATGTCCGTTAGATTTATCTTTCTTATTCAAAGGAAAGAAATCACCAACTTAAAAAGATTCAAACCCCTACCTCGGTTTAGGAACGGTGCACGTCAATCGAGCCACGGAAGACGAGCGTCGCGGAGGTCGGGCGTCGTGGGAAACGAATGTCGATTCCATTGCCGTCGAGGTGCTTTCAAAGAGGAAACGTCGTTGGAAGTAGACGTCACATTCTTCGGTGGAGATGTTCTTCGTTGAAGAATGATGTTCTTCGCGTTCTTCGTCGAAGTTGAAGAAGAAGAAGACTTCCTTTAGCTTTATCTCCAAAAGCTCTCAAACAACCCAAAACTAAGCCAAATAAAATTAGTTCCCAACTTATTTTATTATCACAAAAAGGATTTTGAAAATTTAAGAGTTTGAAAATAAAAACCCACACTTAACTCACTCAAGTTATTAACATGAGTTGTAAAAAAAATAAATGAGGAGTTAAGTTGGCAAGACTTAAATGGGGGGTTAAGGAGTTTAAAGGGGGAAGGTGAAAGGTTGGGGCTCAGGTGCACCTTGTTAGAACTCCACAGTTAAGCGTGCTTGGCCTGGAGTAGTGATCAGGATGGGTGACCTTCTGGGAAGTTTCCCAGGGTGTGTGTGAGTGAGGACAAAGCACACTGGAAAGGACAAGTGTTGGCCTGTGGGGACTATCATTAGTAAGATAATCCGTTCAGGCATGTGGGTGGACCCTGGGGTGGGCCCCACGTGTCTGCAGGGTAACTGGTGGTACCTGGTGGGCCAGGACCCGACGACCATTTTAAGGCGGGGTGGCTGTGCTGTCACCGGGGCCCGGTTGTCACATAGTGGGTTTGTTTACTACAACACCCTGAGATTTTGAGATTTTTTTTAAATTAATATAAATTTTCAATATTTTTCATTTCCCATGAAACTATAAATAGTTATATATATATATATATATATATTAAAACACTAAGTCAAACATTACTTTCACATGAAATACCTACTTGGCTTGTGCTAAATTCAATACCAACTTGGCCTAATCTACACCCAATACCAACTTGGCATATACTACAAGCAACACCGACTTGGTGTAAGATGACTGAAACACTATGTTTCTATGAAACATCTATTTTAATTTATTTAAATATGATAATTATAACGTATCCATTAAACATAGTAATATTAATAGTAACCACTAATTTTCAAATATTTTTTATAATTGTTTTATATAAATAAAACATATTGATAATGAAAGATAATATTTTTGGTAATGTCCTTTTATGTTAAAAATAATGTTTTCTTGATTGAATTGATTTTAATAATAAAATTAATTTTATACATATTTATAAATTTAATTGGATAAAACAAACTTCATTTTTTAATTCATAATATTGAAATTATCCTAGGGTGAATTTTTGGGATTTTTCTGAGAAACTTCAATTTTTGATGAATAGTGAAAATACTGCTTTTTAGTTATAAACTACCTTTTTGTATAATTAATTATTAATGATAAATGATACTATAAATATTTTTTAAGGTCATATTAGATGAATATTACATATATTAATACAATTTCATTCATTAGAATCAATTTCACTTTGAAATTGAATATAAAATCTTAACAATCTTTTGAACTTTTTCATACTTTAAAACACCGCTATTTCATCCCATTTACAGGAGTAGAAATAATTTTAATTTTTCCACTTTTGTGATTGGAATTTCAGAAATATTACATACACCATTTTATTCAGTCTAATATTTAGATTATAATAATACCATGTTAATTTTTGCCCAATATAATTAGTAAAAGTGATTAAAATTAATCATAGCAGGTGATGCCAAATTAAGCTTAATTAGTGACTAAACCTTAAAATTAAGGGCCCAAATGACCTAGATGATTGTATAAAACCCACTGTCTATCTATAGTTTTTTTCATTAACCTTACATTATTTAGTTTTGATGTTTTATTAAGACTTTTGTAAGGTCATGACATGTGCAAACTTAATTTGTTTCTAAAAATTCCATGTGAGTCATTTTCCTTTCCTATAAATGGCCACCACCTCTACCCATTACTCAAACCTCTAATTTATTTTATTTTTGTACAAGATCTACCCAATTATATTATAAAAAAATATTCCCTTTTACTTTGAAGACAAACTTTGGGAAGAAACTCTCTCAAGGAAACCTTTTGACACAAACCAAAAGGAGTTACCTGATTTAGAGGTAACATCTTATTTCAAGCACCATTAGTTTATTTTCCATATCCACCCCCTCAAATATCTTTATAACATTATTGTGTAATTAAACCAGTATCTAGATATACTAGTATTTGTTATGCAAAGTATATGAACTACACTTATAGACACATCCATCTAATGGATGTTGAACGTAATGTTTCTGTATAGGGTGAACTGCTGCCTCACGAAATGATGATTGCTCATTTCACTTTTACCACCAATCCTGGAGAAACTTATGATGAAAACTCTATTTATATATGTAATATATTATATTTATTATGTCTAATATTCTATATTCATTTTAAAACACACATCTTTTTACCTTCCATTTGGTGTTAATACGATAATCTCGTTTAAGGAAATGTTGACTACCGCCTCCTCCAAGCGATCTAATTCATTCAAACACCACATAAAATGTATTAAGAACAATTTTAATGAACATATATGATATATTTATGAATTTTTAATAATTATATATATATATATACATACACATATATACCAATTTCATTTACATACTTTCTTTCAATATGACAATAAAAACAGAAAACAACATTCACTCATACGTATGACTTATTGTCTCCATGAATAGTGTATTACATTACATACATCATTACGGTATTTGTTATTATAATAAAAATATACTGGATATACCTGATATTTATATGATTTTATACATTCTTAAATCATGTTAAAAGTATATTGACCTATGATATGAAAAATTAAGACACATGTGAAGAACAAAGTGAATATTACCCGAAGTGAAACCTTGACATAGGATCGTTAACTAGTGGGTAATATAAAGTCATAATAAAAGCATGTAAGGTAATAGATATAATAATATTCTTATTTAAAATATTTATAACAGGCTTATATTTATTATAGATAAATCTTGTACGAGTACCGGGAGAGTTAAGACACAAGGTAAGGAGATTTAATCTCACTTTTAATTTCTATGAGATACAAGCTATGTTCGACACACTTTCCTTTTATGCGGTGTATGTAATTCCCATTATTGTATTATATATATATTTATTAAAATTAATTTGTATTAACATTACAATTTTATGATCTTTAATTCATGGGGTTTAGGTTTAAAAAGTTATCAAATTGGTAAAAATGTTTTTGACTCAATTTTCCATCTTTGGGACTCATGTTTTATTATGCGCCGAAAATATTTTTTGGGGTGAATAAAACTAAATTTTACATTCCATATCATGAATCTAAATATTTTCATGATATTATATTATTCATATAAATACATTTCCTTACATGTATAGAATGATCCCAGGATACCATGTTATAAGAGTTTATTGAGACAATCTCATGGCTTTTCGAGATTGTTTATGTCTATGATTACTTTGAAGAAATATTATGATACATATCTCAATAATATTCATGTTCTTACTTATAATATGTTATTTCATGATATTATCATGTATTGGAACCATTTTATACTCTTTGGAACATAAGATAATTAAGAAAGTGTTTTTAGGAAAGCCTGACTTTACCCCCTCTTTAGTCAGAAATATATGTTTTCTAAAAAGAGTTTCCAAGAATATTATACCATTCCTCTAGGTTATATATAATAAATTTTTACTCTTTTTTTATTTTACCAATATCTTTAAGGGAATATTATTTTTTCTTTCCAAACAAGTAACTTTTCTATCCTTTTTACCAGGTAGAAGGAATATTCTTTCGACCTCATATGACATGTACAGATTTACTCGTCATCATTTCTTCAAAGCTCCATTTACATTGTTAAAAAAGTTAATATTTAAGAAAATGTTTTAAAATTTAATTTTCAAATAAAATTGTTTTCAAAATAGTTTCAAATAGTTTTAATATTTTTTCATGGAAAACTATTGTTAAAACTTTTTTAAGTATTTTTACAAGTTTTCAATGTTTTTTCAAAGAAATGGTTTCCAAAACGATTCCAAGCTTATTTTACAAGATTCTAAGAAAAATGGTTTTCAAAACATTTTCAGGATTTCGTTATACATTTTTAAAAGTATTAAAAAAATGATTTTCAAAATATTTTCATGCATTCTTTAACATTATCCAATTTTCTTCAAAGTTAATGGTTTTTAAATTGTTTTGAAGAATATTTTAAAAGATTTCAAGGTAAAATGTTTTCAAAATGATTTCATATCTTCTTTATAAGTTTTCAAGGTTTTTTAATAGAAAATATTTTTCAAATGGTTTTATGTATTAAAAGGATTTTTTTCAAACTATAAATTATATTTCCCTCAAGAAACATTTTTAGATGATATTTTAAAATTATTTTCAATATAAGATGACATCTATTAATGTTACTCATACCTTCTAGGAAATGATATAAAGGTTTCATTTATATCCTTTCTATGAATGAGTTATGCTCAGTGTCACGGTATTTATTTAACATATTTTTTCTTTATGGGTTATACATATATAAAATTCTTTTCTCTTTTATGTGTTATGATTTTGATGAAATGATTACGAAACCTATAACTATTTTCATAGGTTATGATATTTTTACATGTTTATGATACCCAATTAATTTCATGGGTTATGATATGTTTTTGGCACATGTATGTATGATTTTATTATTAAATGGGTGGTACCTATATCTCCCTCAAATGAATTGGATAAAGATTTATATCTCATGAGATTAAATAGGGTTACAATGAGGGTTACTCAGTTCAGTAATACCGGGCTAGAATGAGGGTTATTGAGTTCAATAATATAGGCTTGGAATGAGGGTTACTCAGTTCAATAAAACAAGGCTGGAATGAGGGTTAATAAGTTTGGTAATACAGTTCTAGAATGAGGGTTACTCGGTTCAATAATATTGGGATGTAATGAGGGTTACTCAGTTCAGTAATACATGGCTGGAATGAGGGTTAATCGATTCAGTAATAAAGGGATGGATTGAGGTTAATCATTTCAGTAATACAAGGTTTGAATGAGGTTTACTCTGTTCAGTAATATAGGTTTGGAATGTGGGTTACTCTGTTTAGTAATACAGGTCTGGAACGAGGGTCACTCGGTTCTGTAATACAGGGTTGGAATTGGGGTTACTCGGTTCAGTAAAGGAATTTGTCCACTAAGATGGTCTTGGAAGTGAATCCTTGGCTACTATGGAAATTATATTTTGTGTTTATGTGTTTCCAAAATTCCATGTATTATTCTTATCTTATGATTTCATGGATTATTCTCTTTATTTCATATGATTCATGTCTTATAAACTGCCAATATTTATTCCATGATCTATTTTTTGATATTTGATATGCAGGGTATGATCATCTATTTATTGGATCACATTCTAATACCCTAATACTCTTGTTTATGATTACATGTCTCCCTTTTTTACCCTTACTGAGCATTTAAGATCACCCCTTTTATGTTTCCTTTCCCCTAGGTTATGATGATATGTACTATTTTTGATATGTCTAAGAAGGATGCTAGTTAAGAAGAACCTAGTGAGAGATTATGTACCTCACTTATGTACGAGTGTTTGTCTTTCCATGTTTCCAAAGGCACTGTACCAACTATGGTCTTTGGGTGTATTTTTGTAAAATGTTTTAGTATTCTGTAGAAGTTATGTAATGTCTATGTTTTTAAAGCAAGGGTCACTATAGTTAATATCAGAGTAAATTTATATTTACCCTATAGAAACTAAAATGAGAAAACCTTATTATGATCCCTAGGTTTATTTATAAGGATATGTCTTGGGATGTCTTTAAGGATAAGTATATGGATGAGTTAAAATATAGGAAAATGTCCAAGAATTTTGTTAAATGATAGTGTGAGTGGTTTTCTAGAAATACATCCTTGTCTGGATACTACTTGTGTATGTGGATCTGGCACACATGTACATAGGGGTAACATTTCAGAGAAGATGTTTTGGGATTTACTCGGGATAATCTGGTAAATGAAAATGGGCCTTGTTGTACACTTAGTTTGACACTCCCATGGGATATGCTTTGGGAATTAACAAAATCTTCAAGAACTTTAAAAAAATATTTAGATATAAGTTATCTATGAATTTCTTAGGATAAACACCATGTTTCATAGATAATGGAAGGTGTCATGATTTATACATCCTATAAGTAATTATTTTCATGAATATGTGGTTTTATGCTATTATAAGTAATTCTCACACTATTCTTATAGTTTTAGTCAATGGCATGAACCATAAGAAATTGGATTAATGTTGAATGTGATGGGAGATTTTCTAATGAGTAATCCAGTGGGGTGATCAATAGAGTGAATGACATTGTGATCATGCCTAATCAATTTTCAGAGAACATGATTAAAACTGTTTATCTTAACTAAATCTCAGACTCATAAAGTAAGAGAAATAAGGAGTTCACTGAGATTTCAGGTAATGGAGACCATGAAGGAAAGAAGATTCAGTTTCCTTTATGTCAATAATGTGTAAACAATCACCTACATGAATGTATTAGAGTAACAAGAATGTGTTTTTACTATAGAAAAGAAGAACAAAAGTCAAGTGACTGCAAGGGAAAAATGAAGATTTCAGTAAATGAAATGGACGGGAATTTTGGCCTCCCTTAGTAGTCATCGAATGTTAAGTGTTTTAAAAGTAGATAAAATTGTCATTATACAACCTAACGTCCCAAGAGGAATGTTCCTAAAGATAATCAGCATGGTTGGGTGAGTAATGGTATATTGTGGATGATGAAGAGACTATATATGAAATTTGAAAGGAAATAGGTATTATTGTTAATGGATTAAAGATGAAGTAATTGAAGTATTTATGTATTTTGATTCAAAAGTTAAGAATGATGAAATATATAAAGATTGTCATAATTTTTTTTCTCAGTATTAACAAGTTTATGTTGGAATGGTGAGGTGATTTAATGATAATGTGATATTTTTTTCTAGGGTAAGGTAACCCTTAATATGTTCTTTATGATAAGAGAGAATTATATAGATAATGATAAATGGGATATGGATAAGTAAATTGGACAACATTGATTACCTTGGAAATAAGTAAGGAATTATTTATATGTGGTTTATGATACCACTAATAATGTTTACAACATTTTTGGATTTAAGGAGTAAATCCAATATACTATGGAATGAGGAAGCATGCATGTTTTACAAAAGGATTTTTGTTAATTCAGGTTGTTCCCATGTTTCAGGAGAATATATGATGAGGTTATTCACATGCTTGGAGTGAGACAACCAAGAGATACTTTGTGTTATATAGGGGAATAAATGTTAAGTTAATTTCGTGACAGTTTTTCTATAGTTTGGAATTTTCACCTTTGAGAAGGGTTGTAAGGTTAACCATTCATGAAAAGTTTAAGTTAAGCTCTCAGGAAAGTATTTATGAAATGAGTTTGTTTTGAAAAACGTGGTTAAAAGGATAATAATTTATTAACCCCATTCCAAGGATGTCAATATTATATATTATATTAGTACATCTTAAAAAAATGACATCATGTATGCCTGGTGACAACCAATCAAGTCCGGAAAGGTCGTGGATCTTGAACCCATGACTGAAGGATGATAATGGTTTCATGCCTACCAATAGCCAACGTGTTTTCCTGGTTAATTTATATTTATATGTAATTAATAAATATTTTCGATGAACTAATAGGGTTACTTTTTATTAATTAATGCATGTTTTTAAGAGAAAAATAGTTATACTTTTTATTCTTTTATGGGTCTTAAGATTCATTAAAATAATATTTTTTTTTCATTAATAATCAAAGTTAATTTCTGGACATTCATTCAATGAGGTAATGGTTGTATTAGAAATTTTTCAAAGCATAACCCAAGAATGAACTTTTGTTTATATAAATTTATCAAGAATTAATCAATGTTATGAATGTTATATACAAAAATATTGTTCTAATACCTTAAATTATATTGAACCAATGGATTCTAGAATCATCAAATATTTATGACTTTGAGGCCCTCAAATTTCCATTTATCATTTAATTGTTTGAGATTGATGACATCAATCAATCCCTATAAATTTTTAGGTGTTTTATCATTGTCCTATCTTCACACCCAACCCATGTTCTCCTATGTGGAAATCCAGTTATATGTTACTTTGGGTAACTGTAATGGTTCAAAATTTATATTTTTTAGAGAAGTTTTTGTATTAATTGTTATGATGTGTATTTCTATGAATGAAACATTCAAGTATTTATCCTTTGATAATACAAACTAATTTTTAGGGTAAAATTTATTTTAAGGGGGGTATAATGTTACACCCCGAGATTTTGAGAATTATTTTTTTCAAATTAATTTAATTTTTCCATATTTTTCATTTCACATGAAATTGGAAATAGTTCGGTATATATATATATATATTAAAACACTAAGTCAAACATTCCTTTCACATGAAATACCAACTTCTCTTGTGTTACACTCAATACCAACTTGCCTTGTGCTACAAGAAACACCGACTTGGCGTACAATGCATGCAACATTGAGTTTCTACGAAACATATCTTTTTATTTATTTAAATATGATAATTATAAACTAGAAAATAAACTTATTAATATAAATAGTAATAAATAATTTTTATATATTTTTTATTATTGTTTTATGTGAATAAAACTTATTGAAAATGAAAGATAATAGTTTTTGGTAAAGTCCTTTTATGTTAAAAAAATTGTTTTCTTGATTGAATCACTTTTAATAATAAAAGTCATTTTAATAAAATTTAGAAATTGAATTGATTAAAATAAATATCATATTGAAATAATAATGTTGGAATCATCCTAGGGATAGTTTTTGGGATTTTTCAGAGAAACTTCATTGTTTGATGAATAGTAAAAAATACTGCTTTTTAGTTAAAAATCACCTTTTTGTATAATTAATTATTAATTATAATTGATATTATAAATATTTTTAAGGTAAAATTAGATAAATATTACATCTATTAATACAATTTCATTCATTATAACCAATTTCACTTTGAAACTGAATATAAAATCTTAACAAACTTTTGAACATTTTATTACTTTAAAACACTATTATTTCATCCTGTTTGCAGGATTAACACTAATCTTAATTTTTATGATTCTTTGATTGGAATTTAGAAAATACAACATAAACCATTTTATTATGTATAATATTTAGAATCTAATACCGTGTAAATTTTTGACCAAAATGATGAGCAAAAGTGATTAAAATTAATCACTGTAGTTAAGGCCAAATTAAGCTTACTTAAAGACTAAACCTTAACTTTAAGGGTCTAAATGAACTAGAAACTTGTCTAAAAAACATTTTATGTCCATATTTCAGCAATATACCTTCCATTATTGAGTTTTATTATGGTTTTAAGACTTTTTTAGGTATGAACATGTGCACAAGTAATTTGTTTCTAAAAATTCCATGTGAGTCATTTTCCTTATCTATAAAAGGACACCACCTCTACCCATTTCTCACACATATCAAACATTTTAAGATCATAAAAAATATACCCATGTAGCCTACAAAAATCCTGCATTAAACTTTGAAACCTTTATTTGGGAATAAACCCTATAAAGGAAACCTTTTGGCACAAACCAAAAGGAGTTAACTGATTTAGAGGTAACATCTTCTTTCAAGATCCTTTCCTTTATTTTCCTTATCCACCCATAACATATATTTATTAAAATTTGGTGTGATGAAACCCATATCCTCTATATACTTGGATGTTTTTTTTCAATGGGTATGACTGACACTTACACACACCTCCATCAAATGGATGTCGAATATACTGTTTCTATGTATGGAGAACTACTGCCTCACAAAATGATGATTGTTTATTTCTCCTTTACAACCAATCAGGGTAGAAATTACAATGGAAACTATATTTATATATTTAATATATTATATTTATTATTTATTTAATATTATTTATTCCTTTTACAACACACATCTTTTGACCTTCCTTTTGGTGTTAATACGATAATCTATTTTGAGGAAGTGTGGACTACCGCCCCCTCAAAACAATGTGATTCGTTCAAACACCACATATAATGTTTTTTGGATGGGTTTAATGAAATTATATGATATATTAATGATAATTTAATAATTATATATATATAAAAACATATATATTCATATTTCATTGACATACCTTCTTTCAATACGATAATAAAATTGAAAAACATCATTCATGCGTACATATGACTTACCATCTCCACAAACAGTGTATTCCATTACATACTTAATTAATATATAGATTAATATAACATAATTATACTGAATATAACTTATATTTATATCATTTTAACCCTTCTGTAATCATGATATAATTATATGGATCAACGATATAACAAACTAAGACACATGTGAAGAACAAAGTGAATATTACCCGAAGAGAAACCTTTACATAGGATCGTTAACAAGTGGGTAATATAAAGTCATAATAAAATAATATATGGTAATAGATATAATAATATTATTATTGAAAATATTTATAATAAAATTATGTTTATTATATAAGAAGTTTGTAGGAGTTCAGAGAGAGTCAAGGCACAAGGTAAGGGGATTGCATCTCACTTTTAATTTCTATGAGATAAAAGCTATGTTAGCTACTCTTTCTTTTTGTGTGGTGTATGTAATTTAAATGATTGTATTATATTTATATTTTATATAAATTTATGGGTATTCACATTCCCATTCGATGATCCTTCTTTCATGGGGTTTAATTTTCAAAAGTTACCAAATTCATGAAAATGTTTTTGTCCCAAATTGCCTCAACTGAGACTCATGTTTTTTATGGACCTAAAATATTTTTGGGGTGCATATAACTCTTTTTTACATACCATATCATGAATATAAATAATTTTATTATATTATATTATTCATGTATTTACCTTTCCTTATATGGAGAGCATGATCCCAATATAACCAAGTTATAAGTGTTTATCGAGACAATCTCATTGCCTTTTGAGATTGTTTATGTTTATGATTACTTTGATGTAATAGTATGATACATCTTTCAAGAATATTCAATAGTTTACTTATCATATATATTTAATGATATTATCATGTATTGTTACCACTTTCTACTCTTTGGTACATAAGATAGATAAGAATGTGTTTTTAGGAAAGCCCGACTTTATCCTCTCTTTAGTCGAAAATCTATTTTTTCTAAAAAGAGTTTCCAAGAATATTATACCATTCACATATGAAATATGAAATTAATTTTTATCCTTTTTGTATTTTACCAATTTTATCAAGGTAATATTATTTTATATTTCTATACAAGGAACTTTTCTATCATTTTTACCGTGTAAAAGGAATTTTTTTTGACCTCGTACAACATGTATGGATTTATCCACTGTCATTTCATAGAAGATCCATTTAAATTTTTAAAAAGGTTAATATTTAATAAAATATTTTTAAATGTAATTTTCAAAGTTTTCTTTCAAAATAGTGTCAAAATTTTATATTTTTCAAGGAAAAATTTTTCCAAAATGTTTTCAAGACTTATTTACAAGTTATTAAAGTGTTTCAAAAAAATCGGATTCAAAACATTTTCAATGTTCTTTTATATGTTTCCAAAAAAATGGTTTTGAAAACGTTTTCAAGATTTCTTTATAAGTTTTAAAAGTATTTAAAAAAATGTTTTCAAAACATTTTCAAGAATTATTTAAAAGTTTTCATCTATTTTCAAATAAAAATGTTTTTAAAATGTTTTGATACTTATTTTAAAAGTTTTCAAGGAAAAAGGTTTTCAAAATTATTTATTGTATTGTTTAAAAGTTTTGAAGATATTTTCTATGAAAATGATTTTCAAATTGGATTATTTATTAAAATGATTTTTTAAAACAAGAAAAGATATTTTCCTCAAGAAACGTTTTTAAAGGATATTTCGAAATTATTTTCCATATAAGATAACATCTATTGATATTAATCATACCTTCTAGGAAATGATCTAAAGGTTCCATTCATATCCTTTCTATGAATGAGTTATTATTAATGTCTTTTTCTTTATTAAACTCATTTTTTCTTCATGGGTTATATGTATATAATATCTGTTTCCCTTTTACGGGTTATGCTTTTGATGAAATGATTACGAAACCTATAACTCTTTCTATAGGTTATGATATGTTTACATGTTTATGAAACCCATTTCAAATCACGGGTTATGATATGTTTTGTGGAACATGTATGTATTATTTCATTATGATATGGGTGAGATATATATCTCCCTCTAATGTATTGGGTATTGATTTATAACTCATGAGATTAAACAAGCCTGGAATAAGGGTTACTCGATTCAGAAAAACAGGACTGGAATGAGGGCTACATAGTTCAGTAATACAGGGCTGGAATGAGGGTCACTCAATTTAGTAATACCCGGCTAGAATGAGGGTTACTCAGTTCAGTAATACATGGCTGGAATGAGGGCTGCTTGGTTCAGTAATACAAGGCTATAATGAGGTTTACTTAGTTTAGAAATACATGGATAGAATGAGGGATAATTAGTTCAGTAATATAGGGATGGAATGTGGGTTACTAAGTTTAGTAATATAGTGCTAGAATGAGTGTTAATCAGTTTAGTAATGCAGGTCTAGAATGAGGGCTACTCAGTTCAGTAATACAAGGATGGAGCGAGTGTCACTCGGTTCAGTAATACAAGGTTGGAATGGGGCTTACCTGGTTTAGTAAAGGACTTTGTACACTAACATTTTCCTCAAAGTGATGCCTTGTATACTATGGAAATAATATTATAAGATTATGTATTTCTATAATTCAATGTCTTATTTCTATCTTATGCTTTCATGGTTTATGCTCTTTATTTCATATGATTCATGTTTTATGAACTTTCAATATTTATGTCATTATCTATGTTATGATCATTGATATGTAGGGTATGATCTTATATTTATAGGATCACATTATCATACCCTTATACTCATGTTTATACTTATATGTATCCCCTGTTTACCCTTACCGAGCATTTGAGATTACCCCATTTATGTTTCCTTTCCCCCAAGTTATGATGATATGTACTATGTTTGATATGTCTAAGAAGGATGCTAGTCAAGAAGAACCTAGTGGGAGATGATGTAGCTCAATTATGTACCACTAATTATGTTTCCATGTTTCCAAAGGCACTATAACAACTTTGGTTATTGGGCATCTTTTTTGTATAATGTTTATGTATTCCGCAATAGTTATTTAATGTCTATGTTTATAAAGTGAGGGTAGCTACATTTATTTAGATGATCTTAAGAGATAAGGAAGTTTTTGGAAAAGTGTTATTAAATTTAATAAAGTTTGAATATCATTTTTATGAGTGAGTTTCAGTTGAGAAGAGGATATACACAAAGAATCGGTTCTTAGGAGAAAAATTTAATGGTGTGGAGACATAGGGCAAGAGGTTTTAGTCTCCTAGTGGAGATTTGTGCCTTTATAGAAGGTTGGTTGTTCTTTTTTTTCTATGAGATAGTAGTTTTTAAATAATGGAAACTAGTCATGAAGGTCTGTGAACCCTGGGGATACAAATATGTTCCATGATTTTAGATTTTGGTATTGGTGTCCAAGGATGAGAAAGTCTATTGCAGATTTTGTATAGCGGTGTCTCACATGTCAAATAGTTATGGCGGAACACCAGAGACCTGTATGGTTTTTACAGAGTTCACCCATTCCATTATATATGTTGGGATGAAATTTCTATGGAGTTTTTCATTAGTTTAACATGGACTCCTAGTGGGAAGGATATGATTTGGGTGATTATCGACAGACTCACTAAATCAATGTATTTATTAACAATAAAAGAAATGATGAAAGTAGAATAGCATGAAGACATTAATGTATGAGATATTTTAAGGCTTCATGGGGGTTCATCTATAGTTGTTTTTATTAGGGAATCATGGTTAACATCCAAATTCTAGAAAGGTTTGCAGGAGGGAATGTGTTCCTAGTTGAAATTGATCATGGCTTATCATCCGTAGATGGATGGGTAGATAGATAGGGCTATACATATTCTTAAGGATATTCTCTGGGATTATGTGTTTGATTTTAGTAAATTTTGTGACAAAAACATGCATTTGGTCATATTTTTCCATAAAAATAGTTATTAGGAATAAATTAGGATGACACCATTTGAGTATTTGTATGGGAAGCCATGTCGATATCCATTGTATTGGGAAGAGTAGGGAGAGCGGTCTTTGGTTGGGACAAGTTTGGTTCAGGAGATAACATAGATAGTGTATTTGATCTAGAGACATTTGGTCATGGCATATATTTGTTATAAATCTTATACAGACTTTTTTTGTCAGCCACTATAAATTTTGGTTCGTGATCATGTTTTCCAAATAGTTTCACCTTTCATGGGACATTGTTAGTTGGGTAAACAGGGTAAGTTGGCAACAAGGTTTTTGGGCCCCTTTGAGATCATTGAGGAATTTGGGAGGGTGTCCTACCAGATGTAAATTTTGTATGGTTTGAATTATATCAATTATGTTTTTCATGTTTCACAGTTTAGGAGGTATATTCTAGATCCTTCCCAAGTGATTATGTTAGAGGATGTATACCTTGAACCAAATACTACTTTGGTTGAGAAACCAGTTCTGATTTTAGATGATCATAATAAAGTACAGTGGGGGTAAAATTACCCCCGGCTCGGGTACTGTGGGAGTGTGGATAGGATCTCCATGAGACATGGGAGAAAGATTTGTTGATGAGGTAGTAAGGACCTTATTTTTTTTGGATCTAAGATCATGAGGTATTTCTGGGGATTGAATGATTTTATGGTGGGGAGATTATAATTCCCCATTACCTTTCAATCATCTATGTTATAATATTTTCTTATGGTTTACATTTTTCATCAGGCGATTATTTATGACCATGTAATTTGGAGGATACCTGAAATGGTGAATTCATTTATTTTTTTGGAATTTTTAACATAAAAACCTATAGTTTATACTACTCTCTGGGAACATACACACCAAATAAGTGAAGTACACACCATGTAATGTCTATTGTATAGAATTTGTGAACTGGGTACATGGAGTGAATGGTTTTACACTTTGTGTAACATGTAAAAATCATGTATCTATAAAAATCCAATTTTTGATAAAAAGTTGATGAGTTTTATTCTTCCATCTTATACATACTCTAAGGATTACAAAATGTGTAAAATAGTTACACACCATGTAAATGTCACGATGTTTGTTTTTAGGGTTCCATACGAGTGATACTTTTCATTCATTCCTTGTTTATCCCTCCTCTATCGTCCTTGAATAATACCTAGGCGATTTTTGAAGAATCCTTTCCATTTGGATTGATTCATTCAGCGATTGATCATTCTTGTTGTTGGATTTCTCCTCTTCGGTTATGCATTCTATACAGTTCTTGTTTGTTTTTTTTGTAGTTTTGGTTTGGCTATGGATCAGTTTGCATTTTCTATCAATAATTTTTTGTCTATTGTCATGCCTTGTATTCCAAAGACAGATCTTGTGGTTTCCAAACCTCATTTCCAAAGGTAGTTATGTTTTCAACATCCTTGAGGTAGGTAGATCTATTCAAGTATTATAATTTCTTTAATTGGTTGATGTTCTTATTAATTTCTTTAGATTTGAAATGGAATTTTATGAGTTAAAATTGTAAAGGGAATGGGTTTATGTTTTAAAGGGGGTTTTCTTTGTAAATGTAATTTTCTTTGATTTGTAAAGAAATGGATTTTAAAACCCTGAAGTGTATTGGATTGTATTTTAAAAAGTTTTATAAAAATTATAGCGAGGTTTTTAAAACAAAAATTGACAAAAATTGCATAGTGGGAACCTTGGGTACGTTGAGAAAGATACATGGGTATCATTAGTGTGTGTGACACCACTAGGAGGTAACCTCTTCTATATCAATGAACTATGGTAGGAATTGATATTATTGGATCAAACCTTATTCCTTTTTAGGTTCATGAGTGGAAAGTATGTACTGTACCACATGTTAGAGCCTGACTAGAAGGTGCAATGTTGTTTCTAGTTTTTTTATTGCATGATAGATTATTTCATGTTGACTCACATGTGTATTTATATTCAATACATTTACCTGCTTTATTTTAAAACTGACATGTCTCTAGATTTGGAAAACATGATATAAAATTTATGAAAAACACAAGGATTATTTGATAAATGTTTTCAAAATGTTTTATTGGTAAAAATTCATGTTAAAATGTTTTGTTTTTCTGATAGATGTTTTTTATTAATGATATTAAAACTTGTATAGACTAAGGAAAAAAATATGGAAGAAGGGGAGATCTCTTCCATGTTAAAACCCTAGAATCCAATTAGCCTAAATCACCAGCGTAACCTCAATCTATTCTCATATGCACCAAATCAGAATAATT
Organism: Viscum album; assembly: GCA_963277665.1. Classification (NCBI taxonomy): domain Eukaryota; kingdom Viridiplantae; phylum Streptophyta; class Magnoliopsida; order Santalales; family Viscaceae; genus Viscum; species Viscum album. Next base: position 228,764,597 of record OY728157.1, on the reverse strand, counting down.
TTTAGTTTCCCCTATCATCTTCAAGGAGTAACATGTAAAAAAAGGTCAACTGGGAAATCTAGAATTAAGAAAATATGGTGAGTGGACATTGGAAAGGCATCTCCTTCGCTGAAGTGATTTCTAGTTTGACCACCACAGAGAAATAATCTAACAGGCCTCTGATTATCAAAAAATCAAAAGATACTATGATTTCTATGGTTTCAGACCCAGAATCATTTCAACAAAGGTTCGATCTTTTCAAATTTTAATTTATTGGTCTAGTTTCCTATATGAAAGGTGAAAAAACATGGTTATATGTGAATCTTAAATTGAGACTTTTTCATTGATAGAGTTTTGAGAATTGTAGGTTGATCCAAATTAAAAAAGGTTATTTTACATCATTTTTGAATGTCAAGACCACTTCAAGGAGACCTGGAGAAGTGGAAATGTCAATATTAAATAGATATTCCAGTGAATTTTAGAATGGGATATAAATTTCAACTCCTTCGACTAGAAACACTTGAATGCTTAGGTATGTGTTCGATTGCCTGGTCTCTCTCAAGTTTATTAGCACCCTAAGATCCTGAATTATCTATAATAATGTAACACCCCGAGATTTTATGAAAAATATTCTTTTTAATTTTATTGATGTCTTGTGTTGTATGCTAAAACAAAGTAGTCTTTCACAACACGCAACCCTAACTTTGCTGCATTACACGCAATCACGACCTTCCTCGATAGCGTGTGTTGTACGCAATACCGAGTTTCACTAAACAACGATATGCTATTAAAATATTATTAAAACTAGCCGTTATGAATAGTAATAACCACTTATTGAAATTTTTTAAATTTCATCATTCAAAATGGACTTCATTTTTGGATTCGGAATATCGAAATTAGCCTAGGGTAAAATTTTGGTATTTTTCTGAAAACTTTCAATTTTTGATGATTAGTGAAAACACTGGGTTACTATTTAAAACCGACTTTTTATTTAAATAATTATTTATTTTATTTAAATTTATTTTATGTCAAAATTGACACATAATATCTATATAAGTTCAACGTAATTCATTAGAGTCATTTTATAATAATTTTAGATATATAAAAATTTTATTGAACTTTTGACCGTCTTTTACCCACCTCCTAGGAGAATTTCCAAATTCACATAAAACATAATTTTACCACTTCTGTGAATGGAATTTCAAAAATCCGAGAGACACGGTTGATGTCATTAAGTAAAATGTGGTTCAATGAGATGAAAATAATTTTTGGTGAATAGTAACTTTTTACTTTTTTTTACCACGGTTAAAAGTAAATAAGGTAATTAAGGGTAAAAATGATATTATTAGTACACTAACACATGTACTAATTCTATTGGATAAGTGTAATTAGACCAAAAACAACATTAGGAATAAAATATGACCATTTAGGCCCAATTGGATTAGATTAGGACATTTATTATTAATTTATTTAAAGAAGGGTTAAAATAGTTAAAATCAAAGTTTAATAAGTAAATAATTTTTAATATAGGGTTATACAGAAGATAAATTCGACTATAAATATTCATTAGAAATATAAAAATAGTTCCTACATAATGGAATTTTATTTGAAATTTTTAGACTTTAAATAATTTAATTTATTTATGACACAATGATGATGCAGTAATTATATTGTTAATGAAATATTGACATAATTGATGTTATAAATACCCAAATAAATGTAATTTGAGACTTTTTATGAGTTAAAATAATTTTATATATTAATATGACATGTTAGTATTGATTTAATTAACTTTTTTCGAACTAATCTATCTGTTACGATTTTCACAAAAATAAATTACCAAATAGCGTCAAAATTGACATAAAATTGTTTTTAAAACAAATATTATATTATTAATTGTTATTTTATTATTAAAAATCTAAGGTTCAGCCAAATGAATTAGATAAGGTTACATATATTAATAATAAACAACTTGGGGTTCTTTTGGCTTGTTATGATAAGTTAAATAACCTTATAGTGTAAGAAAACAAGAAGACACGGTAAAAGAAAAATTATTTAACTTAAAGTTAAATCTAAATGATAAGTTTAAAATAGAAACCTAAACTTGTATAAATTATATTGGATGAGAGGATTTCTACCCATCCCCACCTTATCTTAGAAATAACTCAATTTGGATCTTTTAAAAACTGAATATGACTTTATAATAAAATTATATTTTTAGTTATTCCAAAGGTGCCCCTTTCCCCCTTATAAAGGGGCACCTCCTCCCTCTCTTCCTCACACCACTTTGAGCCTTCAAGCTAGACTAAACCCTGCCAAATTATCTTCTCCACTTCCCTAGAAACATCCTAGAGGTCCTGGTCTTCTTCAAATACCAATTTTGGTGCCCTAAGAGGAGGTCTCAAAGATGAGTTTCAAAGAAGAGGTAATGTCCGTTACCGATTATTTCAACTTTATTTCTTCTTCCACTTATTCTTATTTAGTTGTTTCATTATGAAGTAATAACATCAGTATAACCCATATACTGATATGTTATTATAAGTATGAAACAACCCTATTTCACCATCTATCCATCCTACAGAAAACGAAATCACCACGCGTGCGTACGTACGGATTACCGTCTCCACGCCGTGGTGAAATCTGCTTTTCCTCTAACACCGTACATGGATGGGTATAATGGTGTAAAGAATAACTATATATGGTTATTATAACATCATACTGATTCTGATATATTATACCATCCACTAAAATTCTATTCAATAATCATGGGAACGATATCATCGCTCATGCGTACGTACGGAATACCGTCTCCACGACGCGATGAGATTCATTCTCAATGATTAACCATTCATAAATGATTATAAAGTATATATAATAAGTAATCATTAAATATATGAAATAATAATTCCACTGTATTTATTTATATATATATATGTATGTCATCTATTTAGTTTCATTCAATTCCATAAGGAAACGAAAACAACGTTCATGCGTACGTACGACCTACCGTCTCCATGAACGGTGTATTTCATTCTTTTACCAATTTATAATATATATATGTATATGATGAATATATATTATATATAAATCATGTTTTACATTCTGGAATTATTTAAATCAGGATATAAGTATTAATATCAAGAACGACAAGTCAAAACACATACGATAAATGAAATGATTTTACCCAAAATGCTGCTTTAACATGGAATTTAAAAAATAACGGGTAATATAAAGTTATAAGTGAAACATATTTAAATCATTATACAGGAGGTTTGGATACGTTCTAAGCATATCAGACCTAAGGTAAGGGATAATTTTGCAAATCTCATTTTTATCCGAGATTGCTTAGTTGTAAGTATTTACTGGGGTTATTGCAATCGTCCATGTCCATATTTTATAATAGTGTTTCCATGTATGTTTAAATTCCATTTAACCATTTTTACTTTTACCCCATGTTATAGAAGGAATCTTTCTTTTATTTACCCTACAAGGTCCTTTTTTACTTTTCCAACAAAAGTACGAGAAGAATGTTTTTTTAACGTATATGGTATGAAAGGATTTTTACGGTTTTATAAAGACTTATTTTCATGAAGATTCCTCCAAAATATTTCATGACTATTTTGAACAAAATCTCTTTCTTTTAAAATTTCATGACGTTTTGTGAAAAGAAATTGATTTTGAAGAAGAAAGGATATTTTCCCCAAGAATTCATTTCAAGTGTTTTATCAAAACCATTTTCCATCTAATATTACATTATTTCATATGTGTATGTTTGAAGTATAATGTCTCTATGATTTACATGGTTTCACTTTTCTTATTATGAAATGATATCCATTTCTTTTATATGGATTATGTGATGATGGGATTATGTTTATGAAACCCATTTTATTCCTTGGGTTGTTATGAATGATTTATGTTTATTTTGTGGCACAAGTAAGAATGATTTCATTATGAGATGGGTGGGACTTATATCTCCCTCCAATGCATTGGGTAAATATTTATATCTCATGCGACAAACATGGCTGGAATGTTAAGTTAATCCGACTCAGTGTTACAGGACTGAAATGAGGAGTTAACTCGATTCAGAAAGGGACTTTGTCCACTAAGAAGGTCTTGGAAGCAATGCCTTGGATACTATGGAAATTATAACATGTGATTAATGGTTTCCATAATTACATGTTTTATTCCCATGTTATTTTATCATGATTGATGTTCCTTATGATATATGTCTTAGGTACTTCCAAGATTCATGTCTTTGCTCAAGATTTTGATGTTTATATTTTATGTTCATGTTTTTGCATTCAAATTTTTATGGATTGTTTTATGTTCTCTATGTTTACCCTTACTGGGCATTTGAGCTCACCCCTTTTATGTTTTCTTTTCCCTAGGATATAAAGAAAGGTTTTAGTTAAGAAAAAAAGGGGAAGATCTTTATGGGAGATGTTGAAGATCTTTCACCACGATTAGAAGATTATATTTCGAGTTTCCAAAGACACTAAACTATTATGGTCCTTGTGTATCTATTTTTGTTATGTACTAAGAATTCTGAAAAAGTAATGTAATGTCCATTTACATCAAGCTTTGGGTCTCTACAGTTGGTATGATAGGAAAGGTTTAGTCAACCTTTGGAAACTAGGATACGAAAATGTTAGTGAGATCCCTAGAGATATTTCTAAGGTATGTCTAGGGATGTCCCTAAGGATAAGTATACGTATAGGATATAGTCCTAGAACTATGGTAACAATATTAGAATTTAACCTAAGAAATTAGATATTGATGGTACTCCCCCTTTATTATGTTGTTTTCCCTAGAATGATTTTTGCCTCTCACACTATTCTTTTTGGGTTTTAGACGATGGTTGGAACCCGAAGGAACCATGTTGATCAATGTAATGGACAATGCAATGATTGTCCTCCTGAACAAACCAATGTTATGGGAGATGGAGTGAAAAATCTTATTTCTATACTTACACAAGCTATGAATCATTCCGGACATCCAAATGATCATAGAAGGGAACAGTATTCTATTGAGTCCTTCATGAGGCAACATCCACCTTCTTTCAGTGGGTCTTCTGATCCACTTGTTGCTGAACAATGGATCATACCACTGAAAAGATATTTTCAGTTATTCAATGTTCTGAACAGGATAAAGTCATCTTATCAGTATATCATTTGGAAGTTGAAGCTGATCAATGGTGGAATCTTATCAAGAATACGAGGCCACGAGATGAAATTGAGTCCATGGAATGGGAAGAGTTCAAGAACTTATTTTTCAATAAGTACTTCCCTCATATTCTTCGAACAAAGATGGAGAAAAAGTTTCTTGAACTAAAGAAAAATGATGATGAATCTGTTGGTATATACGAAGTGAATTTTACAAGGCTTTCAAGGTATGCATCTGGCTTTATCATCCAACCTAAAAGTAAATTTTCTCGATTCTTCAGTGGCTTAAAACCAAATCTTCGAAGGGAATTAGCTATAAGAGACTTCAGTAGATATGAAGAAATTGTGTGTTGTGCTATCAGGGTAGAACTGGAAGTTGGTGTAACATATCCATCTCATGGGTTTGACAAGAAACGAAAGATGGAGTTCAAGGAGAAATCTCAGAACAATGGTGAAAAGAAGATGAATGTTTCTTTATGCTCAATGTATGGAAAGAAGCATGGTGGAGATTGCCTGAAAGGTACTAAAAAAGTTTTAAGTGTGGAAAAGAAGGTCATAGATCTGTTGATTGTCGAAGTAATGGGAAAAAAGTTTCTAATGATGTGAATAGAGAAAAGACTATAGAGAACTCTCCAACAACACTTCAATGCTTCAAGTGCAAGGAAATGGGGCATTATTCTAATAAATGCCCTAATCTAAGGGTTAGTGATGATTGATATGATCAACCACTTAAGGCAAAGGACAAAGGGAAGTCACATGCGATCACTATTGGTGATGTCGAATATGACAATGATGTGGTGGAATGATTAAGTGTTTATGTAATGGGATTCCAAAATAATGTGTATATAGTATCGTGGAATATTGGAATATTTATGTATTGATATATTGTGGTTTTCAATAATTTTATGGTACTGGTAACCATGGATAGTGATTGAGATATTTTTCGAAATAATATGATATGCGCATAATGAAGGGATAAGGAGAAAATGAAATGTTTGATAGTATTCATGAGCTCATGAATGATATAAGGAAATAGTTATATCATGGCTTGAGTATATAGAATTTTGGGGTTTGGGTATTTGGAAAGAGTTAACTTTTGACAACACTCATGTTTTCACTAAGGTTCAATGGGTATTCATTTTTCAAGAGAATACATGATTAAGGTATTCACATGTTTGTAATTTGACCAACAAGATATATCCAATGATATATGGGGGATAAATGATGGACTTCACGTGATTGTTATGTGACATTTCAAGTAATAATGAGCTTGGACCGAAGTATTTTAGATAAGAAAATTTTTCGACATTATTGATGGGATGTTATAGTAATGTAGTTTTAGAAAAAAGGACAACCTGCAGGACGGGCGACATCCCATCACGTCAGACAAGGCTGTGGGAATCAAACCCACAACTGAAGTACGACAGGCCTTTATCACCTAAACTGTCCTACAGGAAGTCCCTAGTTAGTAGAATGTAGTTTTATTTTATTAAGCGGTATGATATATGAAGTATAAGTTCATTTTTGGAATCCTATATGATTAACCTCACCATAGATGGAATTATGTATATTTGAAAACTTTTGCTAACCTTTTGTTTGAAACAGATGGAATGACCCATTATTATATCACATGACTTGTTAACACTTCATGAATAACAGATTCAACTTCATTTCTGTAAGAAATGAAGTGGAAATTGTTTAAAGCATGAACAATAGTGAGATTGTACCAAAATCAAGCAAGCATTTCTTCTAATTCAAAATTTTCAACTTTAGGGAAATGATATTGAAAACCAAAAATGTTGTCCTAGTTCCCTTATATCTGATGAATTAGAGGGTACCTTAGATCATCACAAATCTATGGCTTTGTGATTGTTGGCTTTTTCATAGCCATGTTCTCTACCACTCTCTATAAGAACATGATGGTTAGGTTTCTCTTCTATATCCATATTTTCACCTATGTTCTCCTATGTGGAAACCCAATGATTAGTTAATTTTGGTAACCGTTATGTTTCATACTTTAGTTTTTAAATATTGTTTTTGGAATTCATTTCTACGATGTGGGTTTCTATTAAAGAAACTTTCGAGTGGTAAACCATTTATAACCCCGATGAATTTCGAGGGAAAAATTCATTTTAAGGGGGGTAGAATGTAACACCCTGAGATTTTATGAAAAATATTTGTTTTAATTTTATTGATGTCTTGTGTTGTACACTACAAAAAATGAGTCTTTCACAACACGCAACACTAACATGGATGCATTACATGCAATCACGACCTTCTTCGATAGCATGTGTTGTACGCAATACCGAGTTTTACTAAACAACGATATGCTATTAAAATATTATTAAAACTAGCCGTAATGAATAGTAAAAACTAATTTTTGAAATTTTTTAAATTTAATCTTTCAAAATGGACTTCATTTTTGGATTTGGAATATCAAAATTAGCCTAGGGTGAAATTTTGGTATTATTCTGAAAACTTTCAATTTTTCATGAATAGTGAAAACATTGGGTTACTATTAAAAAAAAGACTTTTTATTTAAATAATTATTTATTCTATTTAAATTTATTTTTGGTCAAAATTGACACATAATACGTATATAAGTTCAATGTAATTCATTAGAGTCATTTTATAATAATTTTAGATATATAAAATTTTTATTGAACTTTTGACTGTCTTTTACCCATCTCCTAGGAGAATTTCCAAATTTACATAAAACATAATTTTAACGCTTCTATGAGTGGAATTTCAAAAATCCTAGAGACACAATTTATGTTAGTATGTAAAATGTGGTTCAATGAGATGAAAATAATTTTTGGTGAATAGTGACTTTTTACTTTTTTTTACCACGGTTAAAAGTAAATAAGGTAATTAAGGGTTAAAATGATATTATTATTACCCTAACACATGTAATAATTCTATTTGATAAGTGTAATTCGACCAAAAACAACCTTAGGATAAAATATGACCATTTAGGCCCACTTGGATTAGATTAGGACATTTATTATTAATTTATTTAAAGAAGGGTTAAAATAGTTAAAATCAAAGTTTAATAAGTAAATCATTTTTAATATAGGGTTATACAAAAGATAAATTAGACTATAAATATTCATTAGAAAGCTAAAGATATTTACTACATAATGGTAGTTTATTTGTAATTTTTGGACTTTAAATAAGTTAATTTATATATGACACAATGATGATGCAGTAATTATATTATTAATGAAATATTGACATAATTTATGTTATAAATACCCAAATAAATATAATTTGAGAATTTTTATGAATTACAATAATTTTCTATGTTAATATGACATGTTAGTATTTATTTAATTAACTTTTTTTGAACTAATATTTCTGTTATTATTTTCACAAAAATCAATTACCAAATAGTGTCAAAATTGACATAAAATAGTTTTTAAAACCAATATTATATTATTAATTGTTATTTTATTCCTAAAAATCTAAGTTTCGGCAAAATGACTTAGATAAGGTTATATATATTAATAATAAACAACTTTGGGTTCGTTTGTCTTGTTATAGTAAGTTTATTAACCTTATAGTGTAAGAAAACAAGAAGACATGGTAAAAGATAAATTATTTAACTTAAAGTTAAATCTAAATGATAAGGTTAAAATAGAAACCTAAACTTGTCTAAATTATATTGGATGGGAGTATTTAGACCCATCCCCACCTTAGATTCTAAATAACTAAATTTGGAGCTATTAAAAACAGAATATGACTTTATAATAAAATAATAATTTTAGTTATTCCAAAGGTGCCCCTCTCCTCCCTTATAAAAGGGCACCTCCTCCCTCTCTTCCTCACACCACTTTGAGCCTTCAAGCTCGGACAAAACAAGCAAAATTCACTTCTCCACTTCCCTAGAGACATCCTAGAGGTCCTGGTATTCTTTAAATACCAATTTGGGTGCCCTAAGAGGAGGTTTCAAGGAGGCGCTTTAAAGAAGAGGTAATGTCCATTACCGATTCTTTCAACTTTATTTCTTCTTCCACTTATTCTTCTTTAGTTGTTTCATTATTAAGTAATAACATCAGTATAAATAATATAATGATATGATATTATAGGTATGAAACAACCCTATTTCACCATCTATCCATCCTATGGAAAACGAAATCACCACGCATGCGTACGTACGGAATACCGTCTCCACGCCGTGGTGAAATCTGTTTTTCCACCAACACCTTACATGGATGGGTATAATGGTGTAAAGAATAAAAATATATGGTTATTATAACATAATACTGATTCTGATATATTATACCATCCACTACAATTCTATTCAATAATCATGGGAATGATATCATCGCTCGTGCGTACGTACGGAATACCGTCTCCACGATGCGATGAGAATCATTCTCAATGATTAACCATTCATAAATTATTATAAAGTATAAATACTAAGTAATAATGAAATATATGAAATAATAATACTACTGGATTTATGTATATATATATATATGTATGTCATCTATTTAGTTTCATTCAATTGAATAAGGAAACAAAAACAGCATTCATGCGTACGTACGGCCTACCGTCTCCATGAACGGTGTATTTCATTCCTTTTATCGATATTATATATATATATGTATATGATGAATATATATTATATAGAAATCATGTTTTACATTCTGGAATTATGTAAATCAGGATATAAGTATTAATATCAAGAACGAAAAGTCGAAACACATACGATAAATGAAATGATTTTACCCAAAACGTAGCTTTAACATGGAATTTAAAAAAGAACGGGTAATATAAAGTCATAAGTGAAACATATATGATATCATAACAATGAATATGATTATGTAATAAGTCAATGAAATTATTTAAATCATTATATATAAGGTTTGGATACGTACGAAGCATATCAGACCTAAGGTAAGGGATAATTTTGCAAATCTCATTTTTATACGAGATTGCATATTTGTAAGTATTTTCTGGGGTTATTGAAATCATCCATGTCCATGTTTTATAAAAGTGTTTTCATGTATGTTTAAAGTCCTCTTTACCCATTTTGACTTTTACCCCATGGTATGGAAGGAATCTTTCTTTTACTTACCCTACAAGGTACTTTTTGACTTTTCCGACAAAAGTACGAGAAGAATGTTTTTTAACGTATACGGCATGAAAGGATTTTTACAGTTTTATAAAGCCATATTATCATGAAGCTTACTCCCAAATATTTCATGAATATTTTCAACAAAATCTCTTTCTTTTAAAATTTCATGACTTTTTGTGAAAATAAGTTTATTTTGAATAAGAACGGATATTTTCCCCAAGAATTCATTTCAAGTGTTTTATCAAAACCATTTTTCCATCTAAGATGACATTATTTCATATGTTTATGTTTCAAGTATAATGTCTCTATGATTTCCATGGTTTCACTTTTCTTATTTTGAAATGATATCCATTTCTTTTTTATGGATTATTTGATGATGGGATTATGTTTATGAAACCCATTTTATTCGTTGGGTTATTTTGAATGATTTATGTTTATTTTGTGGAACAAGTAAGAATTATTTCATTATGAGATGGGTGGGACCTATATCTCCCTACAATGCATTGGGTAAAGATTTATATCTCATGAGATAGACATGGCTGGAACCTTAAGTTAATCCGGTTCAGTGTTACAGGACTGAAACGAGGAGTGAACTCGATTCAGAAAGGGACTTTGTCCACTAAGATGGTCTTGGAAGTAATGCCTTGGCTACTATGGAAATCATAACATTTGCTTAATGGTTGCCACAATCACATGTTTTATTCCCATGATATTTTATCATGATTGATGTTCCCTTATGATATATGCCTTACGTACTTCCAAGATTCATGTCTTTTCTCAAGAATTTGATGTTTAGATTTTATGTTCATGTTTTTACATTCAAATGTTTATGGATTCTTTTATGTTCTCTATGTTTACCCTTACTGGGCATTTGAGCTCACCCGTTTTATGTTTTCTTTTCCCCAGGATATAAATAAAGTTTTTAGGTAAGAAAAAAAGGGGAAGATCTTTATGGAAGATGTTGAAGATCTTTCACCACGATTAGAAGATTATATTCTGAGTTTCCAAAGACACTAAACTATTACATTCCTTGTGTGTCTGTTTTTGTTATGTACAAATTATTCTGCAAAAGTAATGTAATGTCCATGTACATGAAGCTTCGGGTCTCTACAAATAAGGTATTGGTAAATTTAATAAAATTGATCAAAGAACACCGAATGGTGACATTGGTCTCTTCGCAAGATTTCTAATTGATATCAACATGGACACCCCAATTCCAGAGAAAATCTCCCTCATTGCCAATGGGCATGATTTTGATATCAGGATTTAAATTAAACACCTACCCCCTTATTGTGAGTATTTAAAAATGGTTGGGCACTGAATATAGAAATGTAGAATTTTTCACAAGCAACCAAAGACAAGATACAATGCAATGGCATGGAAATAAATGTTAAAGGGAAAGGAAAATTCGGCCTCAGATCTAGTGACAGGTGCAGTATCTAGTCAATCAAATGTAATCGTAGTTAATAAAACAAAATGGGAAGACATGGTTGAAGAAGATAAATACCCACCCTATTATTCTGAAAATTTTGATTAGTTGTTTTGCAAACAAGAATAACACTACTTTGCAAAAGGATGATGAATACCTATAGGGACTTTACTTGGATGTTTTTGACTTTGAAGTTCGATACAATATGAATTTTACATAGTTGATCTAATTGATATTTTCCTGAACATGAAATTACACTTATAAAAATAGAAACACAACACTACCGACAAGGTTCATCACACTCCAGTTACAAAGAAGAAGCCTCATGCAACTAAGACACAAAATTCAAGGGAATAATTGATTATCGCAATCCAGATCAGAATATCTAAGATGAAGGACTACTTCTCTCAACATGATAGTATCATTTCCACCAGTTCAAGCACATAATACATAGAAAATTAAAACATAAAGAAAACCAAACTATCCATAAAATCTTAGAGAAAAATATAACATAAGAAAACCAATGGGGGTTGCCACCCCAAAACTGGTTTAAAATGAGGATTCGTTTTTGGAACTACCAAGTAATATCCAACCCTGACAGAGTATGTTCCCTCAGGATCATTGTTGGAAAGTATAAAATCCAAAATAATTAGACACTATGAACCCAATAAAAAACTTCCTGCCCATGAAACTCCTCCTACACGATAGGGTTATATCTTACTTGAAAAAAAATCAGATTAGACACATCACTTAAAGACTTTGGTTATTGGATCATAAGGAAGTGATTGATCCCACTCAAATCAATGTAGATGAACAATCTATAAACTTCTATTTCTATGATGCTAGTAAATGGACCTAATACTCAGTAATAAATTACTTTAACTCCTACATTGACAAGAGACCACTTTTATCACATTTAAATAATCATTCAGGCTCAAAATTAGATCCTTGTATTGTCATTGGTGATTTCAACTCTATTATACGTATAGATGAGAAACTAGAATCAGGTTCACAATCCATCTCCATCAAATAATTCAGAGAATGCATTGAAGAATGGAATATCTCCGAGATAAATTTGGTTGGGGAAAAATTTACCTATTAAATAAAGCACCTCAATGGAGTTAAGTCTAATAAAATTGATTAAGATTTTGTCAACAATAGCGCTCTTTTCCATCAGAGTTCTTTATCATGTGTCACTCTAGCTAAGCACAAATCATATCATCAACATATTCTTGTGAAATTCCTAAGTAATGAACTAATAAATCATCTTGCCTTCAGGTTAAACAATAATTGTATTTCACAACAATATTAGAGGAAAATTGTTCATGATACTTGGGAATATTTTGATGGAAACAAAAACCCCATGGCTCATATCACCAATCTTAAAATAGTCAAATAAAGACTGAAATAATGGATCAAGAAATATTTATATTTCCTCGATGAAGAAATTGACGCTCATGAATGATATTTACATTCACTATAAGTGTCCATCACCAAAAAAATCTTTCTTAAGAACCTTAATCAAGAAAACAAACTGTCTACTAAGCTCCAAAACCTCCTCAAACTTAAATATGACATCCAATGGGAGATTTTAATTATCATATGTCTAGTGAAGGGATTAGAAATACTAAAATTTTCAATTCCATATAGATAAATAGAATAGATAACATGCCTCTTTATCCTCTAAAGGATAGTGATCAAATAATTAATGGGAGTTAAGAACTATTCAACAAACTTATTTCCTATTATATAAAAATTTTCAATGTCCTAAAAAAAAGACATCCCCAATGAAAGGTATTATCCCCAACCTAATCACTAAACATGAGAATATTATGCTTATAGATTACCACATGGAACTTGAAATCAAAGATGCAGTCTTTGGTCTTAACAAAGGGAGATCCACTAGTCTAGGTGGATTTACCAACCATTTCCTTCAAGTTTACTAAAATATCATACAATAAGACGTCTAAAATCTGGTTAAAAACCCATTTAAGAGCGGATCTATAATGCATGGTAGAAAGTCTCAATTTATTTCCCTAATACCTAAAGTTAAAAATTTTTGTGTCATTAGTCAATTCAAACTAGAGGCTTTGGTCAATACCATCTACAAAGGGGTCAGAAAAATTCTTCCCAACAGGTGGTTTAAAATTTTAGATAAAATTGTTCCTTGGAATACATTTGGTTTTATCGAGGGATGAAAAATTCAAGATTGTCTTCTCATGACCTCGAAATGTGTGAACCATCATAGGAAAACAATAAGATGAGGTGATGTTGATCCCAACATGAAATAAAAAATCCTTTGATACAATGGATTGAAAATTCATTGGAAATATTCTGCATAGATTTGGTTTTGATATGAAATTCATTTTATAGATCAAAATTCTTCATGGATCAGCCCATTTATCAATTATTATAAATGGATCACTAAAAGTATTCTTCACTTTCTCAAGGGAGCTTACGAAAGGTGACCCTCTTTCCACAATTTTCATTTCCATTACTGAAGACTATCTTAGTAGAATATTCATTCAAATGTATGAAAAAAGTTACTTGAAGACCATTAAATCTTATTGATGTATCTCATCACCCTCACATATCTTTTTTGGTGATGACATTATTGTTTTTAAACAAGGATATTTTAAAAATATCAAAAATAAAATAAAATAAAGAATGCTATTAAACAATATGAAATGATATTAGGAAAAGAAATTAGCTTGGGGAAATCATTCATCTAATTTAGAAAACATTTCAATACTGCAAGAAGAGGAAGAATTATCAATACTTTGGGTATAAAGGAAGGCCATATTACATTCAAATTCCTATGTGTCCCCCTATTTTGGGGAAGACCTAGAGATTCTTATCTCACTAAAATGTTGGCCTAGATCAAAAGAACTTTGTCATCCTGCGAAGGAAAAGATCTCTCAATGGTAGGGAGAATCTACCTTGTCAATAACATTGTGATTTCTAAACTTGTATACTCGTTTATAGTGTATGTATGGCTGATACCTCTGATTAAAAGCATCAATGCTTCTATAAGAAACTTCATATGGAGTGGTAACATCTCATAAACAAAACTTTTCAATATGAACTATAAAAAATGCTGCAAACCCAACAACCTAGGGGGCTCAGCATCAAGAATCTAGAAGCATTCAATCAAGCTCTATAGACACAATTTATATGAAAACCATCCGATTGAAAATCTAAAGCTTTGGAATTTATTAGAATTGGAATAATATAGAGGCTAATTTCTAGATAGTTACATTACATGGAATCTAAAAATATGTCCTAGATTGAGAATTATGTTTGATATGGTGTATAGAAAATTTCACTGGATAATGAACGCCAAATCGTCTCGATGATTCTAGAAGGACAAATGGATGGAAAATATTTTTCTGAATAGGAGTAACCTTTTGAATCAAACTATTAATAATAATATCTCCTTTAAATATTAGCTGAGAAACATGGATCACTTATCGGATGATCTATAAGTTACTATCTCAGATCTGGTTCTTAATGAAAAAGATGAATTCATGGTTTGGGAACTATCCCCAAGCGATATTATAGATTCCAAATCATTCTAAAATCATGAGATGTAAGGGAATAATAGTTGGATTGGAGATTTTAATAGTATATAGATGCAACCATCCATTTTTCACTACTTTGGAGAATTGCCTCTCGATGTGTCCTAGTTAATGCCTACATGGAAAACAGAGGTATTACACTATGCTCTAGGTGCGTCTTATTCCACCAATATAGGGAAGATATAAACCACATGTTCCTATCATGTGTTATGAACATAGCCTTATGGAACTCTCTATCTTAGATATTTGGCCTTTATGTCGTACAAAAGGACCGAATTAAAGATCTGTTTCAAGAAGTGTTGCAACTATCATTATCCAAGAAATTTAAAAATCTGCTTTACATTGACTGTGCAGAGTTGCTTCATGTGATATGGAATGGGAGAAATAAATTCATAGATGAATATGTTTCTTTTAACATTGAATCTTATTTCTCATAAATCATAGGGATATCTAAAATGCCAAACACCTATATAAAGGTTACTGTAATAATTAAGTGAGTGAATTTACTATACACAGGAAACTAAATATCCTAAGAAACTGTACTCCCACTCGTGGCATGCTTGATGTTTTTTGGATTCTACCATTCATTGGATGGAAATAGTGCAACATGGATGGAACTTCAAAATTTAATCCTGGTTTAGTGGGATTTGGGATCCTCACTATGAACTATAATGGAGAGATAATTGAATGCATACATGGACCTTTTAGACATTTCATTAACCTCGAAGCTGAAATTTTTTCCTTCATTATTATTGTTCACATGGATAAACAAATGAATTCGAATTCCTTATAGTTCAAATGTGACTCAACCACTATTGTGCAGGTGCTGAGGCTTGGTATCATACATATTTTATAGAATCTCCCAATAATATGCATAATTTCATGAACAAGTTATCTACAGTGAACTACATTATCACTCTTGCCTATTGTGAATCAAATAATATTTCCAAGGATCTTGAAAATAAATGAGTTTTCTAAGATGATTACACTCATTTGGATAATCTCACTCATGATCTCATACTTGTTGAAAAAAATAAAAAAGTAAAATACCGTCTTTTTATTTGATGTAACTTTTTTACTTTATTCAAAATAATATCCAATGTTCTTACCTTTCTAAAAAAGTTGTATAGATTATTTTGTGGTTTTCTTCTTGGAAATTATTTCTAATATCCTACTTCCACCATTGGGTGTCCATTAACCCTGTTTTATAGGACACATGTAAAGGGAAGGTAATTCTATAGCATGATAGCTTCTCTTTATGTTATTGTTCTATAGTGGGATGCTTTTTGAAGGTGATATTTGTTCATATGGAGACTTGTTGGTCTATATTTGTCACACATATAGTTTTATCCTGTATATATTAGTTATATATTCTTGTTGTTTTACACTTTATTTTATGGTTGTATGTATTTGTTTTCTTATATTCATGACTAGTTTAAATGTCATTGTTATACCTCACCCTGTGATTGGATGACCTGAGTGACTGGTCTAGTTAACCTGAGTTGGTCTATTACATGCATTAATTAGATATTGTATTGGTTTATTTATAAAATTATATGGTGAATTTATTCATATATGATAATTTTAGGAATGTGTATGGAGAAACAACTGGAGAGAGATATGAGAAGAGTTCCAAGGGACACAAGTGAAACATGAATTGAGAGATGAGTGGTGAGAAACTTTTGAGGGAAATAAGCATTCAAATAGATGCCAAAATTATGTCCAAATATTAAATCATTGAGGGTGTTACATTTTTTCATGGGTGGGTGGAGTTTTTCACCAAGATGAATTTTCATAAAGGCGAGAAATAAGTATGAGGGTGGGGTTTTCCCACAGGTTTTATACACTTCATTTGTAATTTAAACTGAGGTATTGACTTTAATTTTTTACTCTATGATTATTAGTGGATTTTTCATATTTTCCTCTTGATTTTTTAATTATACACATTAGAGAGTTTTTCCATTTTAAAAATCCAAATGCTTGATTTTTATTCTGCTTAAATTCTCAATTTAGTTTTTTTAGATATTCTCACAATATTTTATTTCAAGTGTGTTTTCCTCGGTACTAATGTCATTCTAATTTATCTAATAATATGGTTATTTAGATCATTGGTATAAGTTGTTAAGGTAGTCATCCACTAAGGATATGATTTATCAATTGAAGATATAAGTTTTCAAGTATCATAATTTTTATCAATCTCTATTAAATCATGTGAAAAGGTTTTTAAAGTCTTGAGTAGATTGATATATCGAATGGGACCAATAATTATTTAATTGGATAAAAAATAAGTAATTTTTCCAGAAACAAAATAACCCATAACATTTAAGCATGTATTATGTTAGTAAAAATCATTGTTTGATGATATATAATTAGAGGAAACAAATAATAAGCATTAAAACTATTATTTAATTAATTTTGATATAGAATGACTAAGTGGTTTATGTGTAATAACATACCAAGGTTTTAAATTTTAAGTTTAATGACACCACTAAAATTGGTCCATGAAAGGACTATATAGTATCAGTGATAGAGAAGATATATTCAATGGATATCAAAAAATTGAAACAGTTTGTCACTTGTAAATCCTAAACATAGCTGAAAAGGCCAAAATTAATTCCCTCATATAGATAAAAATCACAACTTTTAAAATTATTCGATTTGAAATTTTACATAACTAAATAATTTTATGAGATTCTCTTTTGAATTTCATATTTATGTTGGAATAATGATCAATGATCATAAGGTATAGGGATTCATTGGGTTGGTACTGAGGGTGGATATCCTAAATTTGAGAATAAGTATGACCAACATAGGTATTTGGGAAATTTTACACATTAGGCACATGGTAACATATTTTTATTTATGATAAATTGATTAATGGCTAGATTTTGTAGTACAGAATTTGTAAGTTCATATATATATTGAGAGAAATTTTTATTGTAGATACAATGTTATTTTTTAAAATGAATGATTATAAATAATCTTTGATGAATAATGTATTAATATTAATTTTAGTATTATAAATAAGAAAAGAGTTATGTGTCGTAGTATAAAAAAATGGTGAAGTTACTCAACCAAAAATTTGTGTAAGAATAAACTTTCTATAAGAAAATCAAGGGGAAAAGTGAGAGGCAACAAGTAATATTGATTTTTTTTAGAAATTTTTAAATGAATTCAAGATTAATTGAATAACACTATGTGATTTTAAAATATAGAATGTCTCCATACTCTGATTTGTTATTCAATATTCTAAAAATATAATAAATATAATATATTGAGTATATACACGTACAATACAGATATGATAAGTATACCCAATCATGTATTTTAGAAACTGTTCATGTCATAAAAATTATTCTAAATGGGTAATATATAATAAAAATATAATAGGAGATAAAATAAATATAAATAGTCGATATATTTTCAAATAAATGAGCTCGTACAATGAATATTAATTTGAAGGAATAAAAATATTTGTAAAATAGTACAATTGATGATCATTGTAGAATATTAGTTTATAGTTTTTTCATTTTTATTAATTAATAGATCTAAATTGGGAATAAATATATATTATATTGATATAATGGATATTTTATTTGTATTTATCATGTCACATATAGAGCATACCATTTTACACAAATTTAATATACACTAATTTATGAAAATGTATTCATTTATAGTAATTTGTAATAGTATAGAATAACAATTTACGAATAAAGTGAAAATTATACCATTGGTATCTAAAAAGGATTGGTTGAAATTATTTGATATGATAAATTTTTAGGAATTCCTATATCTGATATAAGGATAAACATTTTAGAGTTTCTTGTATGACTGGTATTAAGTGTTACCCCTATCTAAGAGAAAATGTTATATAGTTAGCACATGATTTAATAATGAAGAAAAAAATAACAATAAATAAAAAATAAGTTAAGAAGATTAAATATTTAAATTGGTTATTATAATATGCACTCATCCTTAACAAGTTTTTTTTGTGAAATTTAAAAAAAAGATCTTAGAATACCAAATAACTTAATGTGGTGGTAATAGTTATGATAAATGTCACTAGTCAGCATGCATATATTAGAATGTGTATGAAGTAATTATGCTGACAATAAAATTTGGTATTTTTATTTTATAATACCTTGAAAATTTAGTTTAAAAGAACTATAATCTATATAGGTTTCTTAACATGCAGCATCAAGCTTTAAATGAATTATGATATACTATAAAAATATTATTATATAAATAGGACCATTATAACCTAGTTGTTGAATTAGTGGGTATAAATAAGAGTAAACTCATTATAAAATATATGTATAATGGTCATAGTGAATAAAAATTTATTCGTTACTTTTTAGGAAATAATCTCTTAATTTTTAGTAATGTCATTTTATGCTTCAGAAATACCATTTCTTCAAAAATGGGTTTTATTGTTTTTTGTGAGAAAATATTGTAATTAATTTATTCTAATTTTATAAATTATAATTTATAAAAAATGTTATTTTTTAAATTATCATATCTAAATTAGGATAAATTTAAATTTTGGGATTTTTTGGAAAGATTAATTGTTTAGAGAATTATAAAATAACACCGATTTTATTGTAAACTCTCTTTCCCATTCAAGTATTTAAAAAGTAAAATATTGTTTTTAATTGATTTTAAAATTTAATATATTATTTTTATATTAAAAATAATCCAATTAATTTTATTTTAATGAATATTATGATTAATTTGGGTATAAAAAAAATTTATACTTAAAAATGTATTTTTCTAAAAATCCATTTTTCATCGCATTTTGAGCGATTATATTAACATTAATTTATAACAGTTGTAGGATTTTTATTTTATAATTTTTTTTATATATTTTGAATCATAATTTATATATTTTTTAAATATTTTAACTTTATTTTTTGTCATAATTAATAGTAACTTTGGTAAAATTATTATCTCCACAATAAAGGAAAAACAGGAAGAACAATGTTAAAACAATAAGATAAGGATTAAAATTCATAAATAAACATGAATATATTTTATTTAATGATTTTAATTGAAAAATAACTTCCAATATTATATGATATGACATTTTATTCATTAGTATTTGGTAAATACCTTTATATTTTTTTAAGTAAAGAAAAATTCCAAAAATGTATCTTTCTTGCTTTTAATATCTATAATATTTTTTGGTATTTATAAAAACAAGTTCTCAATATTTATAATTCTTTTATTTTGAATATAAATAATTTTTATGAAGGTATGTTATTTTATAATTTTATTAGTAAAATAATTTAACTTAAATTCTTACGCAACACCGATACAGTGCTTGTGTAAGCAGTAGAAAAATTATGTAAATAATTTTAGAAAATTACAAAGTTATATTTTTTTGGATGATTTTTGGTGTTCCATTAATTTTTTATATTAATATTATGTATTTTTGATGTTTTAAAATTTTATATTCTAATTACATTACTATATTAATTTTTATAAATTCAACTACGTGAATAGTCTTGAAAATGAATTTAATGGAATATTATGTTAAATAGTACATTATTAAATGATTTAAAATTCATAAAAATATTATATTCATAAAATTTAATGTTATATGGTGTATAATATCAACCATTTTATTCTTATTATAAACTTATCATTTTATAGTAACATTATTAACCCTAAATAGTAAAAAACATTGATATCCAGATAATCATCAAAGGTTAATAGGGTGGGTTAAAAATAAGAGATAAGGATTAATGGATCACCTAAACTTGTATAAACATTATTTTATGAGATTATTTTGAATTATATTAATAATATATTAATAATATATTAATTTGGATCCACTTTAACAGGAAAATTAATTTATATTAATTCAATAATTTAAGTAATTCCTAGGGTGCTCCTCTCCACTCTTATATAAGGACACCACCTCTCCTCTCTTTATAAAATTTATTAAGTCACTTATTTCAACAAAAACCTAAAAAAACCTCTTATTTACTTCTTTAAATAAATTATATAGGTTATTTAATTATTAAAACACCATACCTATGATCCTTAAATAGATATCCAAAGGAGGTTCTTCGAAGATAAGGTAATCCTCTAAACCGAGCATTTTTATTATACTTATTATTCTACAACCTTAAATTCTATCCTAAAAATTAAGATATAAAAATATATCTTTATTATAATAATATTATATTATATTAATTTCAGAACCTTATTAATATTTTTTTTCTATCAATTGGGAAAGGAAAGTATCACTCGTTCATACGTGTGGACTTCCACATCCATAAAGGGATGTGATCCATTCTCCCTCACCGCCTCAGATGGATGATTTTAATGATGTATTTAAAAAATATATATAATATATATATGATATTATTAGGTTTCTATAAATATATATTATTATATACCTTTCTTTCATTTCATCCATCTAAAAATAGAAGCATCACTCACATGTACGTACAGACTACCGTCTCTATGAATGATGTAATTCATTTTTCTATTTATACCTTTTATGGATGGTTATAAAAACTTATATAAGAATATATATGATATTTATATCATTATTAACATTATTAATATTATTTAACCATGATCATTATGCAAGGAAAATAACTGATTAATTTAAACTTACAATAAAAATGAAATAGTTAACACCTAGAAATGATAATTTTAATAAAGAATTATTGATTAATGGGTGTTAAAATATTATATTGAAAAATATATAATATTATAATTATTTATGTTGTTATATTATATAGTTATAATAAATTTTAATTTATTCTACATGAGTTTAGAGCATTTATGAATCAAGTCTTCAATGAGGTAAGAGTTCCTCATCTCAATATTGTTTATTTGATACTTGTTTGATGTTATGCAACTATTTATTTATATGAAGTGTATATACTACCCATTTTACAAGTTATATCATGGATACTTATTATTTAGTTTTATTTAATGTTAAAATTCACATTATTTTTCTAAGTGATTTTGGTTCAGAAGTCACCAATGTGGTATGGATTTATCGTTTTATATAATCTTCTTTGGGACATATGTTATGTTATGTAACGATATTATTTTATGAGGTGTAAATAACAATTATTTTACATGTCACATAATTAATATACTTATTTTAATGATATTTAATGTTTTATATGATTTTATTCTTTCATAGGTCTTAAAAATCAAAAGTTACCTAAGTGGCAAGTGTTAATTCTATGATCTCACTTTTAACTGGGATCGTTTATGATTAAATATCTTTTAGGGGAATTGTATGATTTCACTTTTATAAAAACCAATTTATTTTATTCTCATATATTTAATTCTTAATTTTTCATGTTTTCTTCTCATTTTCCCCTCTATCGTACTTAAAGATAACCAAAATAATTTTTTTTGGAAAATTGGCTATACTTATCTTTATGGATGGGAATATTTTTCTTCCATTAACATATTTTATAAAATGTTTAAATGATGTTTTTTATTATAAAATGATTATTTAAAGTAATTTTTAACTATGTTTTAAATTTTGAAAAAATAATTAAAAGGAATATTATTGTTTTTCTCTGAATGAGGAACTTTTTGACTTCTTAGCAAAGTGCAAAAAAAATATTTTTAACACAAATGGAATGAGAGAGTTTTATTGTTGTCATAGAAAATATTTTATTTAAAGATTAATTTAAAAGTTTCCATTTTTATTTTAAAAGAAAATTATTTTCTCAATATTATATGAACTTTTAGTGATAATATATCAATAGAGAATGATTTTTTTCCACATTTTCAATGAAATATTTTTAATGACATTTAAAGGAATTTTTCATATATTTCAACATCCTTCAATGATTCTTATGATCCATTAGGGATATTATCTCATGATAACATTTATATTCCTTTTATGGATGGTTTATAATGATGTGGGAATTTAAATGAAACATTTTTTTCTTTCCAAACATCAATTATTCCATGATAAATAATTTTATGATTATGATGATGAAATATTAATGAATCCAATTTTATTTTTCATGGGTTATACTATGATGATATTATGATTGTTTCATGATCATTAAAAATACATGTGAATGGTTTATGAATATTTTATGGGTGGGTTTATAATTATATATCCCTCTAATGTGTTGGTTAATGATGATAGAGTTAACATGATGGATGTTTCTTTGAAGAGAATGTTGGAATTGATTGGATAGGATTTTCTATAATGAGTGTATCTCCAATAATAAATTATGGTCTTTCTAATGAGACATGAAATATGATTTCAATAATAATAATTATTATATACTCTATACCATACTTTTATGAAATGATCATATTATTATGATATGTTATCATGGATCATGAATTTTGATTCTATTATTATTTATGTCTTATAAACATCCAAAATTTACTCCATAACTCATGATTATGATCAATTATTTTTAGGTATGATTTTATAATTTTATTTTCCTATTCTCATACCCATTTACTCATTTTATTCTTACAAATGATAATTGATTGATATCTACCTTGTTTACCCTATGTGCATCTGAGATCACCCTTTTTATATTTTATATTCTAAAGGATATGAAGAAATGTTTTAGGTATGATATTAATCTCAAGGGTAATATATGTGATAAAATTAAGGGGAAATGATGTACATTTTTATCAACTAATTTTTATATATCAAATTTTCCAAAGACACTAAACCTCTATGGTTCTGTCATGTATTTTAATGACATTTAAGGAATATTCATCTAATAAGATGTTATAATTATATATAAAATGATTAGATCACCATAGTTGGAATAAGTTCAAATTTTTGTATAATTTTCGAAACTAGGATGAGGAAAATTTAGTGATAATCCTTAGGATAAGACTAATTATAGGAGAATATCATAAGTTATGGTTAATATAGGAGTGTGGTTCTCATAGAAAATATATCCATGTTTATATACTAGAAAGTAGATACAGATGTGGTACATATGCAACTAGGGAAAAAAACTTTGAAATTGGAATATTGGGTATTAACTCGATCTCCACTGGTGCATGATGAGTGGGCCTATGACTGGACACCTAACAAGATACTTCTAGTGTATTATCTTTGGTTAATTCACATTTTATTTATAAACAATTATGAATGATTTTAATAATTGATTATTATGTATGGAATACATTCCAAAAAATGTGTCATATATTGAAAAGAAGGTGTAAGGATTTATACATCCTATAAATGAATTTCATGATTAAATTATTTATCACTATCATTATTGTTTCTTAGATCATTTTTTGGTTTGAATAATTTTTTGGAAATTGAAGTAACTGTGTTAACACTAAATGTGATTGAAAATGCTATGATTTTCTTCAAGATAAACTAGGTGAAATTGGATTTGGAATGAATAATATTATAATTATAATTAACCAGTTACCTATTTATATAACTAACAACCTCAGCTTGGGTGAGTTTCCTGACACACCCAAAAAGATAAAAATGGTGTTTTATGAATGTTCATGGGATAAATACCAAAGAGTAATGAATATTAAATTTAATTTATGGTAAATTTTTTTAAATAGGATCTCAAGGGAATGTAT
This sequence comes from Viscum album, assembly GCA_963277665.1. Lineage (NCBI taxonomy): Eukaryota > Viridiplantae > Streptophyta > Magnoliopsida > Santalales > Viscaceae > Viscum > Viscum album. The sequence continues at coordinate 228,739,793 of OY728157.1, read as the reverse complement.
CAAAGGAACACGATTTTTTTTTTGTGTGGAGAAGAAGGGAATAAAGAAAGTATTTATTAAAGATAAACAAAGTGATTGATGAAGGAAAATTAATTACATCCTAAGGTACCATTTATAGTTTAATGTCTAATGTATAGGGAACATAGGAATTATCTGAGTCAATTCCCTTATCCAAGGGCTAACTCCTAGACTAAGTAAGGGTTTATGTTATGACAATCATTTAAGTGTGATTATTGATGTGTTTATATATTGTGATTCAAGAATTATGTTGTAGAAGTGTTTTATTAATGAAATTTTGGAGATAAGAATCATGATTCATCTAAGGATTGTTTTGTTGTAGTTTTTCCTTTAAGGATTTGAAATTATATGTTGTAAGGTACTAACAACCTAGAAAAGTGATTTAGTGGAAGGATGATAGTTTATGTAAAACACATGATTAATGAAAAAATGACCCTTAATACCTGCATAATGTGAAGATAATAATGTTTAGTTAGTATATAGAGCTAATTGATATTGAAAAACAAATTGGATAGTATAGGTGACCTTTAAATTGATTATAAACTTGATGAAAGGGTTTATGTTATCTTTGATGAAGTTTATTACAGTTTTTTATTTATTGAATATATTCGATAGTTTATTATTGTTATTATAGAATAAGGATAGAGTTAATTTTTGAATCATATATGGTATCATTGAATTTGTATTATATTTTTTAGGAGGATATGTTATCAAGGTATTCAAGTTTTTGGTATGTGACATTATAATATACTTTATGAGCATTTGGGATTAAAGTTAAGTTGACATTGGAAATTCTTTGGCCTTTTTTAATTTTTTTTGGTTTTGAATACTGCATAAGAATACAATATGGAGTTTTAGAATTTAACTATTTATGGAAAAAGATTATGTATCTCTTTGGGTATTATTATTTAAATATTTGAGAATAATATTTAAAATTATAGTCTATTCATATTAGTTATCCTATAATGTACTAATTGTTTTTGTTTCTGTAACTATATAGAGATAAAAGGAATATCTTCTCATACTTTGATAAATCTTATGATCTCTTAGTAGTTTATTTTATGTTTCCAGGCATGAAAAATTCATATTGTTCATTCACCATTGTAATATGGGATGAAAAGGAGGAGATTACAAGGAATATCGGAGGAGAGAGATGCTCTCACTTCTCTCTTGCGGAGATTCCCTAGCGACATGTCGACGGAGCCTGCTCCTCCCTCCGCATCGGAGGGGGGAGCTTCATGTTTTTCCTCTCCCGAGAAGGTTTGGAACTCTCAATCTTCATGCACTTTCCCTCCTCCCTTCCTGAGAATTCGGCTCTCCCTGAAGGTCCCAGGTCTGTTTTGCGAAGCACCCATCTTGCCCCTTCTTCCGGCGGAGCTCAATAATGCCTCGGATCTGTGTTGTCTCACCCTGGTGGCCCGCTTCTAGCTCAGTCGTCCATCAACGGTTGTGTTTGATCAGTTCGTCAATACTGAGTGGAATTTGCATCAAAGCGTGGTTGTTGGTTTGGTCGACCGAAATCATTTTATGGTTTGATTTAGTACGGAAGAAGATCTGATCATTGCCTGGTCTAGGGAAACCAGACGATGCAGTGGATCCCCATTCTACCTTTTCTAATGGAGCTTCGAGTTTCACATGAGGCGCGACCCTTAGATGATTGCGACATGGGTAAGATTTCTATGCTTACCCCTTTCTTTTCATAACCCTTCAATTTTGTGTGCAATTTGGAATATGGTAGGGCGGTTCTTGTGTGCTGATCATCGTACTAAGGCTGTGAGTCATCCAATTTGTCTGCGTATTTGTGTTGAGGTTGATGTTGCAAGACCTCCGATGAAATGTGTTTGTATCACTGATCGTAATGAGTTTCATTGGTGGAAATAAGTTGTGTTTGAATCCTGTATGTTGTACTGCACGGACTGTTTTTGGTTTGGTCATTTGGAGTCGGTCTGCCGTCACAGGAAGCTGAGTTGAAGCCCGCTGGAGGGTCTTGAGGGCTGTGTGGTCGCTGGTCTAGGTTGTCTGTCGATGGAGGGTAGAAAGGTGGACATCTATTTGGGAGGGGATCCAAATAGTGCTGCAGTGGTTGCTGATCCTTTGGCTCTAGTGGGGATGTAGGAGCGGTGGCAGGGGGATCCAGCAGAGGAGCCTGCGAGTGGTTGTGGAGTGAAGGAGGTGCAGGTGTCTGAAAAACTGACAGTGAAGCATGTTTTTGACAGATTGATGAGTGACCTTGGGCTTGTGAAGATGTACGAGTTTGAGAATGTTGTTTATTGCTCTAATTTGAGCTCAGGGATTAGGAAAAAGAAGCAGTTCAACAATGAGTATCGTGAAAACGGTGGGGTGTAAATTCATTGTAGGGAAGGCAATCGGTTTACCTACTTAGAGCATGAGGAGGTTCCTGTGGTGGCTGAGGGACAACAAGTAGTTGATGTTATGAAGATTTATCCTAGTAATCTAGTGGGAATTGGTATGAAAGAGATTGAAATAGAGCTGCATGATGGTTGTGGAAATGTGATGATTAATCATGTTCCTGCACCGATTGATCTTAATAAGCAATATGATCTGAGGGATGGTATTAATAAAGCTCCCACTGTGGAAAGTGCTGGAAAATGGGGAAGTTGTTTTGACATAGAAAAAGAAAATAGTGAATTTGTCAGGCCTTCTTATAGTGACATTGTTCAAGGTAGGTGATGCAAGATGTTCGACAGTGATGGAAAGAGGACTGTGCCGCAAAGGCGGAAACCAAGGAAAGATTACTCTTACCTTCCAAAGACAATGGACACTAGGTCTTCAGCAAAGAGCGAGAGAGGGGAGATCCCTGTGGCTAAAAGAGGCTGAGGAAAACCCAATAAAGAGGGGTTATCATTAGAACAATTGAATCTAAGAGAGAAGTACCTCAATATTTTGAAGCAATATGAAACGAATTCAGAGTGGGAATCAGCTACTGTAGAGGAAACACATGATTATGGAGGTGGTGAAGGATTTGAATATTTTGATATGTAACTGTCTCATTTCTGTTGGATTTGATGGGTGGATGTGGGCAAGATGTTCTCTCGAATCCTTATGTTTTTCTACTGTACTTTTTATTTCTTTTAATAAATGGTCATGGGTCTTTCACCTCTGGCTCACTTACCCAGGTATAGGATGAAAATCATCAAAAACTAGTTGAAACATGAAACTAAAGGATGAAATTATATTTATATATTTGAATAAATCATGTAATCATATTTTCTTATATTACATGTTAAAGTAATTACTTAACTATTGGAAAAGGATATTGAAAATTAAAATCTTTTCCTTTTTTAGTGATTCTGATGAATTAATGGTTGTTTTCACCCCTCATTGATTTATATTTTTTTAGTCAATAATTTTTCATGACCATGATCTTTATCACTCTATATTAGACGTTAGCTGATATTTCTCTCCTCTATGGAAATAGTTTAACTTCCTTACAATGTTCTCCCAATTTTGTAACCCAATTATCTATTATTTCACATAACCATTATGTTTCCCACTTCCCCTTTTCAATGGATGTTTTATTATCCCTTTGTATGATATGGGTTTTTAACCAATGTATTTTAAAATATCGAACCTTTAATGACCAATATAAAATTACAAGGGAAAAGTTTATTTAATATGGGACGGAGGTGTGGTTTAACACTCAAAGAAATTAGTTTAAAAGAATAATAATTTCAATAGTTTTCTTAACACACAACATTGAGCTTTAATAAAATTGTGATATAAAATAAAAATATTATTATTTAAATATAGTCGTTATAACATAGCCATTGAATTGCAAGGTTTGAATTGGTGTTTCCACATTATTAAATATATACATATATATATATATAATGTTTCTAATTAAGAAAATATTATTGATTAAATCTTAGGAAATAAACAGTCAATTTTTAGTCAATTCATTTTATTCTTCAAAAATACTTTTTCTTCAAAAATTAGTTTTATTGATTTTTGTGAGAAAATATTATAATTAATTTATTAAAGATTAGAAATTATATTTTACAAAAGGATATAATTTTTAAATAATCATATAAAAATTATATTAATGTGAAATTTTTTGATTTTTCCAAAAGGATTATTTTTAGTGAATTTTGAAAAAATGTTGATTTTATAAAAAATGACTTTTCTATCCAATTATTTACAAAGTATCATTCAGTTTTTAATTTAATTTTAATTATAATTGATTAATTTTTATTAAAATTAAGATAATTATTTTCATCATAATCAATATTATGCATATTAGTTTTATAAAAATATTTTTATACTTAAAAATATATTTTTTCGGGAAAATTATTTTTATTGTGTTTTGTGGGATTATTTTAAAAGTAACTTATAACAATTATATGAATTTAATTTGAAAAAATGGATTCCATATTTTGAATCATAATTTCAATTTTTTTAAATAATTCAAATTTATCTTTGGTTATAATGAATTGTAACCTTGGTAAAAATATCATCATCACAGTGAGGGTAAAATCGGTAAAAAATTGTTAAAACTATAAGAGTAGAATTAAAAATCGTCCATAAACTTGAATATATTTCATTTTAGGATTTTATCTATACCATACCATTAAAATAAATATAAATATTTCATTTTTCTATCATTAGTCATTGATATACATTTATTTCATTTTAAGTAAAAGAACATTCCAAAATGCGTCTTTCTTTATTTTAATATCTATAATATTTTGTGATAAGGATAAAAAAATTTATAAATGGTTATATAATTTTATTTTTGAGGAGAATAATTTTATTATAATTTTATTTTATTTTATATTTTTAGTAATGAAATTATTACCATAAATTCTTATGCTACATCAACATAGTGCTTATGTAAGAAGTAAAAGAATTTCATAAATGATTTACAAAACTTATAAATTAATATTTTTGGGTGATTTATAGTGTTCCATAAAGTTTTTGGGAACATATTATGTATTTTTTATGTATCAAAAGTTTATATTCCAATTAAATTACTTCATATTTTTTTAAAGTTAACTCTGTGTATAGTCAAAAAAATAACTTTAACAGTACATTTTGTTAAATCATTTATTTAAAAATGAATTAAAATGATTTATTATATCTAGTCCATTTAATGAGATACAGTCAATAATATCAACCATTTTACACTTATGATTCAATTTTTATTTTATAGTAACATTATTTTCCCCTAAAGAGTAAAAATCTTTAATATAGCATTAATCAACAAAAGGGTTAGAATGGGTTAAAACTAAGAGATAAGGGTTAAAAAATAAGAAAGAATTTTAAAATTATTATTTTATTAGTGTATTTGGACTTATATTAATCTAATTTTATACATATAACAATTTTGAGCCACTTGAATATAAAAATTAATTTATATTATTTTAATACTTTAAGAAATTATAAGGGTTCCCCTATCCTCTTTTATATAAAGATGCCATCTCTCCTATATACATCACATTTATTAACACATTTAGATAAACAAACTAAAAACAAACTTTTTCTTAACTTACTTTGATACATTATATAGGTTCTGATATTCTTAAAATACCATTATTAGGGTCCTTATAGAGTGATCTAAAATAAGTTCTTTATAGAGGAGGTAATCATCTTAACCGGGTGTTTTAATTTTACATCTTCTTAAACCAACTTAAATTATATCCCAAGAATTAAAATATAATTAAATAATAATATCCATAGAGTAATATGTTATTATGTTAAATTGATGACCATATTTATCTCCTTTTTCCATCAAATGAGAAATAAAAGTATTTCCTAAGCGTACGTGTTTATTACCGCCTCCCTGAAGCGATATGATTCATTTTCCATAAACACATAATATGAATAGGTATAATGATGTATATAATAACTATATTTAATATTATTATGGTTCCATAATTCTTTATTATTATTTTCCTTTCTTTTGTTCCATACATAAAAAAATGGAAACATCACTCGTCTGTATGTATAGATTACCATTTCCATGAATGGTGTAATTAATTTTTTTATATCTACCACTTATGGAAAGTTATACATATGTATATAATGAATATATATTTTATTTATATCATGATTAAAATTTTATATATGATTAAACCATGATCAAGATGCAAGTACTGGAACTGATGAATCGAAACTTACTTGAAAAACGAAATAATTAACACATGAAAACAAAAATTTTAATTAATTTTTATTGATAAATGGGTGTTGAAATGTTATAAATTGGTAATATATAATTTTATAATTTTTTATAGGGTTCTTTTATATAATTAATATATATTTAAATTTATTATATATCAGGTTAGAGTTCTTACAAATAATGTTGAACGTGAGGTATGTGTTCTTCATCTCAATATTGTTTCATTGTGGCATGTTTAATTTTATGCACCAATTTAAATTTATTAGGTGTATATAATAACCCTTTTTCCTGAAATATAATTTATCCTTATTAATTTTTTTGTATTTAAAGTTACAATTCACATGATTTCATCCAATGGGTTTTGGTTCAAATGTTACCAAAGTGGTATGGATTTAGAATCTAAAGTCATATTCTTTCGGACATTTGTTTAGTCATGAACTGGTATTCTTTTATGAGATGTAAATAACGAACCTTTTAAATTTTATATCATGATTACCCTCATTATCAAGATACTTGAAGTTTAATTTTATTATATTCTTTCATGGGTCTTATTATTCAAAAGTTACCAAATCAGTAAGGGTTAATTCTTCCATCTCATTTTTAATTGGGATGGTTTATATTTGAATTTAATTTAGTGGAATTGTATGATTTAAATAATATGAAATACCATGAAGTTTATTCTTATTTTGTTAATTATTATTTTTTAATGTTTTCTTCTCATTTTCCTCTTTTAGGTACTCAAAAGGAACTGAAATAATGTTTTTAAGGAAAATCGGCCTTATTTCTCCTTATGAGTGGGGATCATTTTCTTCTATGTCCATATTTTATAAAAAATGTTTTAAAGAAAGTAATTTTCTATAATTAAGTTATTATTTCAATCCATTTTTAACTATTTTTTAATTTTTTAATTATTTAAATGAATCTTATTTTCATTTTTGTAATGGGGCCCTTTTTGAATTTTTACCAAAGTGTGAACTGAATTTTTTTAACTTACACAACATGAGCATATTTTTACCATTGTTATGAAATTTATTTTATTTTAAACATTTTTTAAAAGTATACTTGGTTATTTTCCTAGGAATTTATTTTCTCAATATTCTGGTAAATTTTAGTTTTAATGATATCAAAATAAAATAATATTTTCCATGTTTTCAAAGAAAAGGTTTAAATGTTATTTTAAAGGAATTTTTCATCAAAGTCCAAATCCATTGATGTTTATTATACTTCAATAGGGATATTTTACAATGATACCATATATATATTTTTTTACGATGGTTCATGATGATGTTGGAATTACATGAAACCTGTTTTGTTTCCACCAACCCATGAATCCATGGTGAATGCTTTTATGATTATGATGATGAATTATTGATGAAACCCATTTTATTTACCAGGAGTTATGATATGATGTTTTGATAAATAGTTTATGATATTTTGGAATACATATGATTCTATTATGATTATTTGATAAGTGTACATGGAATTACATATCCTTCTAATTTGTTTGGTAATGATGATAGATTTAATGGTGTAGAAGTTACTCTTAAGAGAATGTTGAAATTGAATATATAGGTTTTAACATAATGAGTTTGTATCAAATAAGAAATAATGGTCCAAGAAGTGAGCAATGACATATGATTTATATAATTATGGTTATTCCACATTTTTTCTAGGCCATGTATTAGATTTCTTCACATTTGGTAGGATAATGATTCAATATTATTCAACTCGAAATTCATATAAGATATAAAAACTAAATATGATGTTATAATTTGATATTTGTATATACAAAATGGATATATAGGAAATGAAAACATAATATGAACAAAGTAAATGGTGTAGAACATGAATATATTAAGATGCACAAAGTATAATAAATACGTGCTAATAGTGGGTAAGAATATATATAAAGTAGTAAACAAGTATCATTTTTAAGATTAGGATGTTGAATTAGAATGGAATAATATTACTAGTGGAGGATATCTTCTGTATCAATAGAGGGATTTTAAAATTTAAAGGAAGAGTTACTAAGATGATGGTAAATCATAATGGAAATTAATTTTATAATAAATATTACCTATCAATAATACTCAAATTTTTTAATAATGAATATAAAATTCTCAATTAAAAATTTAAATCCTCTCGAATAAAACAAAATATTGAACAGATGAAAAAACTAGGGTTTCAAGTAATTGTAAGATAATGTATAATGGTAAAAAGTGAATGAAATATTAATGATCTCATTTTTTTGTATAGCATTGCAGAAATAAAAATATAGGGGAAAAAAATGAAGTCAATAAATGTGTAATTTTAATGTTTACTCAGAACCTCAAGAGCATGGTATTATATGTGAAAGAAAAATAATTGTAAATCAATTAAAACATCAATATACTTCCTCAGATATAAAAATATAAGAAGTGAAAATATTGTGAAATGAAAAATCAGACACCAAGGGTAACATATTAAATGATTAACATAACGAGATTTAGTAACTGAGATAAAGAATTGAGATGGGATTTAGAGATTTGTGAGAGTATGGGATGGAAAAACATGATGGATAATGTAACCTCACATGAGTATAATGATTACTAAGTATCACTATGGGCGAGGGAGACTGATGGTTGCTGATATGACCAATATTATAATGGGTTACAATAATAAAATATAAAAGTAATATGAACTGAATATATTGAATAAAAACCTAATAAAAAATAATAATATTGAGCACATGAGCCTTACCTTGGTTGGTGGGGACTCTTAAAGTACATCTATGAGACCTAGGATTAAATCTGAGAGGATGCATATTTTCAGGTACTGTAGTAGCACTGTAGAAGGTATTGCAGTAGGTACTATAGCATGTAATATAGTAGGTACTATAGCCAGTACTATTATAGGTACTGTAGCAGGTACTATTCAGTACTGTAGTAATCAAAACTATTCATCTGATTTAGACTTCAGGCTACTGGTTTGGTCCTCAAGTCCTTCAAGGCCTTCTAGCCACCCAAGCCTTCAGGCTAGTAAGGCCTTAGGAAAAACTCAAGGGATTTAGAAGACCTTAAGGCATTCAGGCCACCTCAAGACATTTGGTCCACATGGTGTGTAGAAGTACTAGACATAATCTATAAGGAACATGCTTGATATGAGAATTTAGTGTAGGCACATTCCCTAGAGCAGAGCCAAACAAATTTAAAATAATGAAGGGGTATGACAATTACCATCGTTACTAGGTATGTGCATCTATATACAAGACATCTAGACGAATAACCACACGAAGGTGGATAGCTGACATCACTATGTAGATGCTGGGGAGGGGTGGTTTCATGTATTCATAGTCTAGGATGAATTACACTAAGACCTTCAGATCATGTAATTTCAAAAATTCTACAGTCCATGTAATGATCTCCCTTCAACCTTTAAAAGGTATATTTTAAAAAATGAATAAAAAATACAGGCCTTCAGGACATTCAGGTAATGATAATAATATTAATATCTAAGATATGTAAAGTTAGTTTAAAATATAACGATTGTAGATGATGAATTTAAGCCAATGGGGATTTGATGTCTAACAAAAGATTTGGACCATAATCTACTGATTTAAACAATAAAATACACATAATATAATTGGTCTTGGGAGTTAGAGTCATCTAACATTAATCATTGAAGGCTATGAAAATGAAAAATATTAAATTAGATAAAAACTGACATATAGTTGAACTCATCATCCATTTGAAAAATCATTTCAAATCCAAACATCATCACAATTACTAAACAAGTATGAGTATAAATAAAATCATAAAAGAAAAAAATAAGAATAAAAAATAGCCTATGGAAAGCAACTAAATTCATTATTATTATCAATTGAATGTTTTGATATCATTATTATAATCACTTTAAATATATGAAAATAATTTTGAAGAAAATGACAGAATCTATTCATTATAAAGATAAAATAAAATAAAATTAAAAGTTATAATTGAAGCTATGTTTTCATTAGACATTATAAAGGATAATAATTACTAATTAAATTAGGAAAAAAATATTAAAAAATGGGTCAAATTAATTATATTGGGTCTAATTAAACTATACCAATTTTAGCATAATATTTGAAACACCTTATTTAACTTTCAATTTATTATACTTTATAATGTGGAATATAAATTAGGCATAGTTAAAATTGACAAAAATAATGATATAATTTGAATACACTTAATAAAATAAAAATAATGGACCAAATTAAAATACATAAAAGGTATTAATAAGTGTAATAAGAAAATTAATTTTTAAACAAAAATTAATATATAAAAAAATTCTATAAAAAAAAATTAAGTAAGTGAAATAAACAAAGAACAAAATATTTATTATTGTTTAAGGAATTTTCATATCGTAATTGGGAGAATATTTTTTAGTAGTATTCAGAAATAGAGATATTTATTATATTATAGTGAAAAAACAAGCTTGAAGTGTTTAGGGAAACACCAATAGTTTCATTGATGTGAATATAACTTTTATTGTAGTAGTATTTTAAAATATAGATATACCATATATTAAAGTGTTAGGGCAAACTTTCCTCATTGAGGAAGAATAAAAACGAGGATTATGGTTTACAGACATTGTATTAAAAGGGAAAAGGATGTAATTTAACTAGGAAGGGTTATGATAAATGTATTTCATGCATATATTTTATAATGTTTTGAGGTATTGATTTGTGTATTTAAATGATTAATCTTACAAATTTTGAAATGAATTTACTTGTTTTATGTTTTATGGTTGGAAATGACGGATTTATGGAAAAATAATGAAAAAGTGTGAAATTACAAGCTTAAAGACACTTCACACCACTTCGCTTCAATCACAGGGTGACATTGGATTTTTCAAGATGACGTGAAGCTGGAAAAATGAAGGAAAAATGATTACATGTCATCTAACCAAGTTATATATTGTGACTTATTCAAAACTAATTTTTTACATTGGACAAGTCATGATTATGGTACATGTTGTGAAATCCAATTTCACATTGTGAGTTAGGATTTCATGTCGTGAATTGTGTTAAAGTTGACATATAAGATTTGCATGATTTTTTTATGAAGATTTGAGAGATGTGGAGGAATACTCCAGGGATTACATGACATGAAACCCCATTTCATGTTGCTACATTGTCAACACAAAATAATAATAATAATAAAGGTGACGCGACTATGGGTTTTGATGGGGTTTCCTATAAAAATATCCCTCATTCTCCCTTCCAACACACTCTGGACAAGAGGGAGAAAGTGTGACACTAAGGGGAGACCCCTATAAAATGGAATGATGATCTATATCTTGGCTTGGCCACCGAATTCTTCCACCTTTCTTCTTTGCAACCTATACAGCTCCTCCTAATCATGTCTAGAATGTGTGATTAGTTCTCTTTGTGCTGGGTGATGTGATTATAGGGGGATGTGTCGCTAAGGACAATTTTATTTTTTATTATTCAGGTTTTGTTGTTTTGAGAATCAATTTTTCAATTCAAAATATCTTCTTTTTTCAATTTCATGGACATTGCTTATTATTTAAATATTATTATTTCTTTTTATCAATTAATCATCTTAGTTTGTGTATGAACATTATGAAATCTAGGATAGTTATATTTAAATATGCTTTTGGGTTGCCTAATTTGGAGATTTTAATTAGTAGATGACAATTCCAAAGGTGTAATTTCAATATTAGGGTAGGGTACCCAGACCGTGGATCCTCACTGATCTAATTCTGATTCCAAACCTGAATAAATCAATTATCAATACAATCCATAGCACACGAACATGAAAATAACTAAATTTGGCATGTATCCCATCATGATATTCAACTCAATCAACCATTCTATTCCTTCATTCTTTAAATGAACCAAAAAATTTCAATTCAAGTTTCCTTAATTAATTTAGAACACATGGATTGTCAATATGGGATCGATACTTGGACTGGCTAGATAATACATCTCTAGTTAGGTTGTCTATGTCTATATAAATTACTAAATTTGGTTAGCCATGTAGGATTTAACAATGCCCCACAAGTTGTCAGGTTATGAAGATCCAAAATTTAGAGATAAGTCATGATCGAATTTCGAAATTTAGTCTACTAAGAGATGATAGTACCAGTAAAAAGGGAGTCAGACATGGATGCACGATATTATAAGAACCAAAAGGAGTGGTTTAATGGTAATAACTAATAGTGGTGATATGGGGAGGTGGATGTGATGATATTGGTAGAGAGGAAGGATATAGCGAGGTGGTGGAGATGAAACCTTAGAGTGGAAGTGTGATTCAAAGTGGTGAGAGAGAAAGTGGGAAGGAAGCAATAGGGATGGTGATCCTATAAAAGGGACAAAAAAATGTAAATTATAAGTAGGAAAATAATTAACAAGGAGAAACACATTCACAATGATTTAAAAAAATTGGTATAGTTATAAAATTTATGTCACTCCTGTATAATTGAAAGAATAAATTGTTGAAAGGTAATTAATAAATTGAAATTATTTAATATCAATACATTTAAAAAATCATAGTTAACCAAATTCCATATACATTGACTAATTCAAATTGTTGAATAATGTTTTTTTCCAAATGGATCCATCAATGTAAACATATGAAATATTATACTATAGTAAAATCCTTTTGAAAAAAAACTAAATAATTTTACAATTCAAAATTTAAGGTATAAGAACACATTGGTCCCTCTCATAATGTTGTGTTGGAATGAGAAGATTTATACATTAAAGGTGTAGATGCAATATATAGTAGATTAATAACCTCATTATGCTTTATTAAATAATCTGAATTCAAAATAAAAAATACCTAATAAATATATATATATAAATTATGACTAATTTTGAGGACATTATTTGATATACTTACCACTTGGAAGAATGTTTTCTTGACAAACTTATAATCCTTTTATCCATTCTATTATGCTGTATAGTATATTATCTTACATTTATTCAATTTAGATGGTTACCATAAAAAATTATGATCACTATGAAGTTTAGTTGAAAAAAATATTTATTATGATTAGTAAATAATGTGGACAAAAAGGAAATGAAGAAAAACCATGTGTTGTAATTCTATAATGGAAATAAATCAGAGCTTGGAATGTTTATGTTAATTAACGGCACTGAATTGTTTTCATAAACATTTTTTAGATTCCTTTTGGATTGTTTAGAACAAGATCCACCAAAACACCTACAGTTATAAGGATCATGTTCATGAGTAAATGAATAAAAATATTTAGTAAAAAATGTGTAGTTAAAAATTTAATAAAATTATATCTGAAATGTTTCCAAATTTATAGAGTTGAAAAATTTTGTTAATCAAATTTGTCACCTTTAATTATATCATAGCTTCTTTATTACATGTTTTTTTTGAATAAATTTGTGTCCTCCTTATAAAGGTTATATAAGGAGTCTATAAAGAATAATTTTCACAATAGATATTCAAAAATAGATCTTTAAAGAAAAGGAAATAAATGTAACAATGGAAATTTAGATGAAATAGATAATAAAAATAAAAATATAAAACTCATATGAACAAAAATAAAGAAAATATACTGGTGCATTATCTGAAAACAACTATGACATTATTAAAAAACCCAAATAAGTGGAAACAAATTCAATATATATCCAAAAATATTTATTTTTTATTATAAATCATTAATTCATGGGAATAATATAATTATAAAAATTTCAATAATAGAGTTTATAGTTTATTAACTATTAAAAATATGTATTTTAGCGATTACTAAAAGTGATCTATAAAAGGATTTAGTGAATATGAAGCTATTGCTTTCAGTGGCCATAGTTTCTTATTCATTGAAGGCTTTTTGAGACCTCTTCTAGAGGTCTCTGTAGGCTCTATCTCAAAACACTCACTTTTTTTTTGTGTTCTGTTGTCGAGGATAGAAGAAGAGATTCTAGGGATACTAGTGGTGATGATGTGGGATTGAGGGATCTTCAACCATTGGCCTTAGAGGAAGTGCGACGACTGGAGGGAGGTAAGGTGCAATGATGATGGGTGAGGAGTGTTTGGTTGGATGATGGGGAACAGTAAGGGTTTGCGGTGGGGATGACCGAGGATGGTGGGATGATGGTGTGGGTGACCAAGGGTGTCGAGGATGCAGTAGGGGTATTCAGAGATGGTGGTAGATTGTTTGTAGTGGTTGGGTTAGAGAAGATAACGGGGGGGGGGGGGGGATATCATCAATATTTATTTATGTATTAGGGACTCCCATTAGTGGTCAGAAATACTAGTAGTAGGGATCGACAATAGTAGTCACTCAGTTCCACACATCTAAAAACCAATAGTTCAAATTGTGATTGAAATGTAGTTGTATAAATGTGGTGGATAATTATGTGGATGATGGTTGAGGGTTATCAGAAATCATGAAATTTCATGGTTGGGATAATAATTAATGATGGCATATTATTGTTATAAAAAATATGGAACTTGTATGGAGTATTAGGGGATATTAGGGTTATTATAAATCATGAACCTACGATATTATCAGAAATCATGAAGCATGACGAACAAGGTAGATATTTAAAGTGTTGAAGAAGTGATGAAAAACCAAGAACCTATGTGGGGGGATTAGGTTGTATTAGGAAGATTAAAAATCATAAACCTAGGATGTTATTATAAATCCTAAACTTATGATGTTATAATAAATCGTATACCCACAATATTCAAGGTAGATATGTAAAGATTTAAGGACTCAATTACCCAAATAAAATTTGTTGACTTTTAACCGAACACATAAGTGGGAAGAATATATTAAGAGGAGAATGGTTTGTGTATATCAGTAAGATTAGGAGTATTCAAAATCAAGTTGATAAGATTTTTTTTGTAGAATTTTCACGTATATATTAGTGTAGAATAAAGGGAATAAATCCACCTCATGGGGAGTGTGAGAAAAACACAGAAGAAAATATGAAGTAAGGGAACAAGTGGGGAAGGATCTAGAAGGGATATATCAACTATAGGGCTTCATGGGTAAGTATTATAGAAGAGGAATGGGAAAGGGAAGCAGTGTATCTTGTGGATAAATTTGGAGGGAAATGGAAGGAAAAATGAAGTTTGGATGGTGGTAATGACATGTGAGAGTACAGTGAATCAAGGTATCAATACATGTAGTTGAAGGAACATATATTTATATAACTATAGATGTTAATTTAGTTATTTTGAGTCTATATAACAAATGATGAATTTATATTATAAATTTTAATAATAAACACCATTAATTAAAATTATAGTATTTCATTTTTTAAATAACACATAATTTGAGTTGTGTTTTAAAAAAAACTATATAATTTTTATGGTATTGTTAAATAATTTTTTAAAACATTTCAATAAAAATAAATTTTGGTTTCTTTGGGGTAGATAATAGTATCAAACACCAATTACCATTTCTTTTTGAAAGTTTAGATAAGATCATTGTATGGACACAATTTTAGAAACAATACTATATACACTAATTCTTTTATTATTTCATTAAATGTTCTTAAATTTCCTAATTAATAAAATATATAAAATTACAAAAAAAAAATTAATTCATGAATTATTATTAATTAATTTTTAGGTTAGTTATGTTTTACTTTTGTTTGGAAGGTTATATTTAAGTTAACAATCCAAAAACAAATTACAAATGAGTTTAAAAACCACAACAATGCTAAATGATCAGGAAAAAATGAAAGAAAACATAGTGACACAATTATTCTTCAATACGAATAAAATATAACCTTACACACTTCAAAATAAATAAGAGAGAAAAAACCAGTACGATTAATGGAACCTGGGAGGAGAGAGACAAGTAGTTAAGTCATCATGACATCTAACCATACTGTGAGCACAACCCCACACCACCCAAAAAATGATAGGAAATTGGTTTCTTCAGACAGGTACACTCACCCATACACACATTTATATGTGAATAAAAATTTTCATTTGTGTAAATTCAGGATTTAATAAATGAAACTTAAAATATTTAAATGAATTCATAAAATAAATTTTTTATTAATGATATTTTTTAACTTTTTTATGCATTTATAAAAATGATAATATTTTCAAAATTATAATAATTAATTTTTAAATGTAATTAATGAATAATTATATTTTTATAAAATAAATACACTATATACATATATAATTATTCATAATAATATATCTATATTTTAATGATTGTAAATATATTAAAATATAATTATTAAAAATTTTACTCTTAATTTCTCAGATGTATAACTAATAATATATTGTGAAAAAGCATTTAAACATTTTTTTTAATGAAAGTGAAAAAAAATATTATATTATTACATATCTAATATATATTCTTAAAATAATAAAAATTTAATACTATTTTAATACATTTGATAATAAATTTAATATTAGTTAGTAATATATTCAAAATAAACCTCTTTAAATTGAAATATAGTTATTTATATTTATAAATATAAGTATAATTTTTTATAATATTAAATATTTCACATTTATATAATTTATAAATGTTTTTAAATATTACTAAAAAAATTCAAATACAATTATTTTAATAATTATATATATAATTAATATAATATCCATTTATAAAATTATTAATATATTATAAATATTTTATATTTGAATGTATTTTTTATATATTTTTATATATATTTATACATAAATATATATATTAAAAAATATTTACAAATTTTTATAGTTAATAATATTTCTTAAATGAAATTAGTCATGATGAAAATATAATTATTAACTATTAGTGTTTTATATAATTAATAATGTATAAATATTTTTATTATTCTTGTATTTCTTTTATCTTTGGTATTTATGTTTTTATATGTATAAATATAATAATTTTTGAATATAATCATAAATTTATATATTTGATGATATAGTTTTTAAAATGTATATTCATTTATATTAATAGTTTTATTTTTAATTATAATAATTATTATTTTAAATATAGCAGATAATTAGTTATATTTTTTATATATAATCAATAAATTAAATACATATATATAATTAATTACTAATAATTATATATTTATATGTTAATGATTATAAATCATTATAAATATAATTATCAAAAGCATTAATTTTAATTTTAAGATTTTATAATTAATAATATAATGTGAAACAAATTTATACATTTATATTTTCGATGAATTTGATAAAAAATATTATATTGTTATATAAGTAATTTATATATATATATATTTTAAATAAATATAAATTTTCATTTTTTTATATAATTGATAGTAAATTTAATATTAACTTGTAATATATTGGAAATAAAATAATTTAAATGAAAATATAGTTATTACTATTTTTATATTTAGGTTCACATCTTTATAATATTAAATATTTATCAATTTCTATAAAAAATAGTTTTTTAAATATTATTAAAAATATTTAAATACAATTAGTAATTATTAATATTTCATATAGACAATATATATTACATGAATGTATATAATTATTAAATTATTGGTAATATTTTGAATTTAAATAATTTTTTTTTGAAATTTTATTTTTATTTATACATTTATATAATTATAAATACATGGTAAAACATATTTACCAATATCAATTCTAAATTTAGATCTAATAATTCATAGTTTAATCTATTGGAGCTTTAGAAACACAGAGTTGTTCTTACATAGAATTAGTTTAATCTTAACCAAAGATATTTATCAACACACATTTTAGTGTTGATAAATATCTTAGTGTCTTTGCTAAATGTAGATCTAATAAAGTTCTCAGCATAAGATTAATTTGAAGCTGTATAAGAATAACTTTGAATTTATGAAAATTTGTAAGATTAACCAGGGAATTATCATCACTAAATTTAGCACTAATAATGATCAATACTTGTTAGTGCTAAAAGTAACATAGAGAAAATATTAAGTTATTAATGCTTATAATTTTATCATTGATAATGTCTCCTTCATTATTTTAAAAGAACCTTAATTGCGCTTCTCATCGATATTGTAATTCATGCTCTTGAAGAACTTGTACTCTACAGCACCCCATCCCATTATTCTGTGAATGAATCCACTCCCAAAATTAAAAGTATACAATCTAAAAATAATTTATTATTATTATTATTATAAAAGATTACAAACCATAAACATTTACACCCTAAGACACCTTATTTGGTGAAGCCTCATCCCTCCATACAAGGATTCGTAGACACCCAATGGACCTCGTTATTATATGTTCATGGATCAAAGACCCACATTATAAATGGTTCATAAGCCTAGCTTAAATGTTATTCCATTAAGGACCCAAACATATGATCCAAAAGGCCCCTCGTATTTAAAGGCACACTAAACTTGGTTCGAAGGACCAAGGTAATTCAAAACCCTATGTCCCACTAAACCTGGCTGGAAGACCCATATTTTGTCTTACTATTTCATCATTCATAAATCTCAAAGGCTATCCCTACACCCATGAAAGTACTGAAGGTGACTTTTCTCTTTGGCTGTTTGTGGGGACTAACCTCTTACTGCATGAATATAACCCCTTCCAGCATAATCAGGGGGAATCAAACCCCCCTATTTTGACCCCGCAGTATGAAACCAAATTGAGAGACCAACCGAGATGTGGCCATTCCTTCTACCATCATACATTCATAATCAAATAGGTGAAGACTATTGCCACCTACGTTAGTGCTAGTGCTGCAAGAAGTTGACATATTCTCACCCTTTGTTGAAGGTCCCACCCATCTCCAACAATGAAACTTATCTTTTCATGACACCTTGTCTAATTATGATGTATTTTTAGTGGATTTTTAATTGTTCTTCATGCCTATACACTCTCTCTGTCTCTCTCTTTATATTGTGTGTGTATATATATCCCGATATTTTTCTTCATGCACATCCTTATGATTTTTGGATTATTCTTTATTATTTTGGATTATTCTTCATGTTTAAATGATATCACCTGTAATTTTTTGGATTATTAATAATTTATATATCTAGTAGTTAATACATACTAAACGTTTCTACTCTATCCCTAATATTTATACATATGTGTGTCTCTATGTGTAAATAAATAGATTCCCATATCAAATTATATATTTATGTATACACACATGAAAACTTAAATAAATTTATTTGTGTTTAATATTTATTTCTATATGTAAATATATATATGTATATATATATATATGTATATATATATGTATATAATTTTTTGAGTGTGTGTATACATATATATTATATTTTATGTGTTTTCAATTTTTGTTTTTTACCACAAAACATTTGTTTTGAAAAATATTTTTTATATATTTTGAAATGAGTTTAAACTTATACAAAATTTTAAGGGGATCCTTTTAGAGATAACTAACTATAATAGAGGGAGGAAAATTGGGGTGAACCAGGAGGATAGTTTTCTAAGAAATATTCCAAGACTTGTGGAGGATATAGAAAACTAGTAAATAGATATTATTAATGAAGTGAAAATTACCAAGGAGGTTATTTCCATCACGAACATAGAAATTGCACCCGACCCAAATGGATTTTTGGCCTATTTTATAAGGGCAGATGGGATATCACCAAGGATCAGGTAATTTAAAAGGTTCAAGGTTTTATTAAAGGCGAGGCACTCACCTGGGCATTGTGTGATTCTATGGTTGTTCTTATCTTCATTGTTAAGAAACACACTACTCTCAGGTAATATAGACCAATTTGTTTGTGTAATTTTTCTTATAAAATCCTCACCTACGTCATGAATAGAAGGCTTGGTGGAGTTATCCTAGGAATTATCTCAAATAAACAACAAAGACTTATTCATGGGTATAACATTCAAGGGGAGATGGGTAAATAAAAATAAAGTATGCATGATATTAAAAAGATCACTTGTGGATCTAAAATAATGATCAAAGTGGATATGAGAAACACTTATGACCAGTTAGAGTGGAGATTCATTATGAGGGTCATGAGACAATTTGGATTCAAAGAATGGAGATGTGACTTTTTATTTTGATGTTGTACATCCCCATGGATTTCTATTTCTATAATGAGAAGGGGATTTTATTTCTTCAAAATAGTGTGAGGATTAAGAAATGGATACCCTGTGTTGCTCAACATTTTTATCTTTTCATATGAGTCTCTAACCAAGGAAATCCTACATGACTTGTAGGAGGGGAAGAAATGTTTATAAACATATAGGTCTGGTGATAGAATGGATTCTCACCTTATGTTTTTGGATGATATGCTATTATTTTTTAATGGAAGACAAAGATCCATCAATAAGTTTAACAAAATTTTAGTCCTATGACAACTAGAGCATCAAATGGACTTACTAGGGGACAAACAATGTCTTCATTTCAAAAAACTTCTCAAACAGGAATAGTAAAACCATTCAAGGTAAGCTAGGTATCCATATGAGACACATCCCTATAGAGTACCTCAATGAACCCATCTCAGATGAAAAAATAAGGAATGTTTTATTTGAAGGTATCATCAATATTATCATTGGTTGTATCTTCAATTAGAAGAACTGCTTCATATAATTTGGAGGAAAGATTACACCAGTGAATAAGGTCCTCATGTCAATGCCAATGCACACTCTTTAAATAATCAAAAAATATAAGGGAACCATTTATGGGAAATGAAAACATAAGGTAATTAATTCTAGATGATAATCATGGAGAAAGATGTCATTAGTATTCTTAGAAGAGAATGGTTAAGTCAGCCAGAGAAGGGTTATTTCAACATAGGAAGTGTGGTGGGAGACATGCAGGGAATGCATGCAAATATGCATTGGGATATTATAAGAGTTATTTTTTATGGTAATCATTTATGAGGAACATTTATGGATAATAGTGGAGAGTATGGGTAGAAAAAATGAGAACAACATCTAGTATTATGATATGTATGATCGAACAAATGAAAATCCTAATGGAGATGGTGTGGTGGTTGGTGGGTTGTAGTGATATAGATTACAATAAGGATAACTTGGCCAAAGATACCCTCTTCTTCGTAAGGTATCTAGTTCCAAATATCTCATTAATAAAATCTAGTATGTAACCCGGTCTTACTAGAATAACCCTATATAAATAATAGAATATTATCCATGGGAGCATCAATATGGTGAATGAGATCGACCAGTGAATTTTTATAGAATTGTTGTCTAGACTCATTAGTGGATGGGAGTTCCAAGTGATGATGTATGAAAATCATGAGGATGATGAGTGGGCATCTAAGTTATGGTGAAAAGTGATCCTAGTAATGATGGACTTTCTTGTCTCGTGTTTGAGGAACAATAAAATACCCCTGAATAAGAACATGCAAAAGAAGGGTGTTTATCACGAATTGTGTTATCTATGTCTTGAATCCCCTAGATATGAATCTATTTGGTGCTTATTATTCAAAGGAGAACGGGTGTATAACACCTTGGAGAATTTCATATAGTGCATTGTAATATTGGTGCATGGGGGGTCCTTTTTGGATGTTATCACGACTTTGTTTCTAGGAGTTGGCCATCATGGTGTTGAAATTAATTTCCATGGCATGGTCTTGAAATAAGTGTACTAGATGATATGGGAAGAAAGTAACAACACGAGAAATGGTAGGTTATACTCTCACTTATGCATTTAGGTTCATGTGAAATCTTTAGTGGCGGAGATCGGCGATCTCATTACATGTAGGGGAGGGGGGTTATCAGTTTCCTTAAGGGGGGTTATTTTGAGAGTAGTTATAATCATAGAGGAAATATATATAGTTAATCAAGGGTGGTTGGTTAAATAGAGGCCACCCCGTATGGGGATAAAGATGAATATTGATATTTCTTATGTGCTTAGGGAAATAAGAGGGGGTGGACTGGTGTAGGATGATAGGGGTTCAATGATATTGGGTTTAAACACATATTATGGTATAGGTAACTTCATTAGGGAAGATATAACATATATTTCTAGTGAAATTACATTGTAGAAGCGTTACAATGTCATAATTTTGATGGTAGAGTTGGGCTCCAAAGTTCTGGTTGGATTTCTCTGTGACAAGTCCAGTACTCCGTTGGACCTAGCATAGTTCATTAGGAAGGACAATATGATCATTGAATAGGGTATTGAGGTCATACACACTGGAGGGAAGGGAACTTTACAGCAGACATCATGATCGATAAATGGAGTATCAACAAGAGTATAATATTATATCAATCTAATATTTACTTAACATATGAATGTAATTTCATTGTATGTGGCTATTCCCTCAGTCTTCACCACATTCACCACCCCAAGCTTCAGGTCACTTTTGAATAAAAATATAATTTTTAGTGAGTGAATAAATTTTATTTTGAAAATTAAAATACAACCTTTTCACCAGAAAATGTTTTCTCTATGAAATGTTTTATTTTGTAACACAAGAAATTTAACTGAATTAAATAATAAAACTTGTTTTTACTTATAATAATTGAATATATATTATGTGTTTATACTTATAATAAGTTATTTTCAAGTTATAAATTTTTTATTATATTTTAAAATGATTTTAATTTAACATTAAACAAATATAATAGATATAAACTCTATATATTTAGAAATATGATATAAAACATAGGCTTTATATCAATTATTTCATATAATTATATATTTTTAAATTTAAATTTATATTTATATTTTCAAAGTTAAATTTTATATAATTTATGCATATAAAAATTTATACAATATTTATATAACTTATGTGTAATTATTTAATTTTTTTTAAATATGAATATTATTTAACCAAATAGTATATATCAACATCAATATCCCTATGAAATTGTTGATGGGTTATATTTTTTTCCAACATTACTTGTAAATATTTTATAATCATTTATTTTTTTGATAATTATTGTAGGCTGTTGAAATTTTTATGGAGCTATTTAGAAGGTTTTTAGGTATTTGGAGATGATCATAATTGATTTAATGTGGTTATATAAGTGTTAGAGTTGAATCTTGAATTTTGTTTTTGAGGATTATAAAATTGGACATGTTCTATGATTTTCATTAGATTTATTATTCCTGTTTATGATTCTTCTATTTTGTATGATACCATCTGTTTTGTATGATGGGTAGTTTTTCATAAGACACTAGAATTTCATAATAATTATCTATCACATATGGTAATAGCATTTGATATGATACATGCGACTTCATAAGATGTTGATCTCTTATATGATAGACTCTTTGTAAGATGATTCTGACTCTATGTAAGAAGCTGAGATCACATAATATTCTCATCCACATAAGACACATATCATAAATTTTCTTTTCTTAAGATAGTAGGGAAATTCATAATATACCCTGATCACATATGATATGCATTGTCATTATAATATATAAAGTTCATAAAAGCTAAAATGTGTAATATTCAGGGCCAATACAAATGGTATGTTTTTTAAGATATATTTTCGTAAGTTTCCGGAGCTTCACAACACATATAACTTTATAAAAATATAGGAAATTTTTAGATTAGAATCATTTCAATTGAATCTGATCAAGATGATGGATGAACTAATTTTCATAGATTAAAATATCACAACTAATTTTATATATTCAGCCAAATGAAGCGATTATAATTTTTTTGGGAAAAATAAGACCAGTCATGAAGAAAATATGAATAAAGAAAATATATAGGGAAACCAATTTTTTAATTTAATAAACTACTTAAAATATTTCTAAAATAATTTATTATTGATTTTATGATGGTCTTAAATTCTTTAATTCACTTTCAAATCATGTTTTAGTGATTCTATATGAGGTTTTAAAAGTAAGATTTATATTGTGATTGAATTGTGTTGATGATATGTTTTGGAGTGTTTAAATGCCACTAGTAATTTATTTACATCATAATATATGTGTAGGTGAGATTAAATCGAATAAAAATCTATTAATATAAGCTTTAGAACCATGCAGGGCCCTTTTGGAATTCATAAATTAATTAATGTTTTAAATATTTTTGAGTGGTGATCGATGTATTTTGATGGTAATTTTTTTTGGAAAATGGTATTTTTAGAAATTCACCATAGGGAATAGTTTAATGAATAATATAACATTCCTTGATCACTGGAGAACACCCACATGAGATTTTTCATGAGTAAATAGCCAAGAATCATGGTGAATCAAATTCATTATGGGAATCATATAGAATACGAGTTGGAAATAATTTTGATTTTTTTTAATTATGAAATACATTGAATTCTTGAAAAAGAAGGATAATTTTGAGAAAAAATATATACACCCATTGAATATATCATTTGTGTACTACATATAAAAATATTGTAAAAAAATTTAAAATGAGTCTAGATATTGAGTAAGAATAGAAAAACCATGGGAGCTTGAGAATTCAGAAGATCAATTTTAAAAAGGATCATGAGTTATAGATCATATCTATATTTTCATGTTCTAAGTCAATTCTCCCAAGTCATTTATTTTTATACATGTTATCATATGTTGAAGAAATGGAAGTGGTGAGAAGTATCATTTCTGAATACTTTTAAATTCTCAAAGAGAATGACCTATTTTTATTAATGAACTAGTTTGTTTATACTAGTGGCCTTACTCAAGAGTTAATGATTATTCTACACATTAACCAACAATATTCATTAAAAAATTATATCAGTTTAATTATATTGCAATTTATGAAAAGGATTATGTATCCCGACCCATTATAATTTGGTTTTGTGATTATAGTGGAAAAATTCATTGGTCGAGATAAAACAATATAAAACAAGAAGTGGGCACTCACACTGAGGCTGAACATTGTAAAAATTCCTATGTTCATTGTGTTCTTTTTCTCTATATTAATCATTAAAGTATATGTGTTTTATTCAGAGGATCAAATAATAACTAACCACATATGTTTATTTCAAGAATAAAAAAATTACAAAATTTTGAGACACTTGATTTACCCCTCTTATATGGCTATACCCAATCCATGGGGTCAATAATTAGTATCAAAGAACCTGGTTTCCTCTTTTATATCCTCTAGTAGTGGAAGATAGATAGTATCAACTAATTGAACAAGAGTGGTCTACCTACCTTTGATGGAAAGTATTTTCATTATTGAAAAAATAGGATGCTGCCATATCTTTTTTCACTTAGTAATGAAGTGTTAGATGTAGCTAAAATAGGAATTTAACCTATTTAAAGATGATATGAGGTGTTATTTGTTGATAAAATAAATATTTATGTTTATGGAAGGGATATAAATTTAATTCTTATATTTTATTCTGAAATTTTTTCTACTAACGTGATGGGTTTAAAAATTTATAAAAAATATTGGGATAAGCTTGAGAGTAGTTATGATAAAAATTTAAAATTTAGAGAGGCCAAGATACAATTATAATGTAGTAGTTTTTATTATTTATAAATTTTTGAAGAGAAAACTACTGATGATTACTTCACTAGTGTTAATAAAATAGTGAGTAATATTAGAGTTTATAAATAAAATTTTTAAGACTCCACCAAAATGGAAAACTTCATGAGAAATGTCCGTAAATGTTTTGATCCAAAAAATACATCTTTAAAAGATTTTTTTTTCATCAATGAACTACATAATATAATAATATCTTATGAAATGAACAAGACACTTGGATTCAAAAATAAAGTTAACTAAGGGATTTATTTTTAAGATATGAGAAACATCAAGTTGAATGAATATAAACCTATGAATTTCAAGGAATTTAATTATAATGTTAATATAGAAGATTATTATAATAGATTCATGTATATTTTCTCCTGAAATTTACAAACACTCAAGGGTAAATACAAGGGTAACCCATCCTTGAAATGATTCATGTTTGTAGGTGCTGAACACTTTACGATCAACTGTATTAAGAATAAAAACCACGAGATGGAGACTGTTGAACATGAAGAAAAATCTCAAAATAATAAATTGAGAAAAAC
Organism: Viscum album; assembly: GCA_963277665.1. NCBI lineage: Eukaryota > Viridiplantae > Streptophyta > Magnoliopsida > Santalales > Viscaceae > Viscum > Viscum album. Next base: position 228,713,737 of record OY728157.1, on the reverse strand, counting down.
ACATAAATAATATATAAATATAAAGAAAATAAGAAGAATAATCCCTTAAATAAAATAATAATCTTGATGAAAAAATAAATATATGAAGATACTTCATCTTTTAGTCAATCTGAGGATAATTCTTCTGAGAAATACACTGATTTCAGGGAACAAGTTTGGAAGACTAATAATTCCTTAATCACTAAGGGAGAAGAATAAGTGATAGCATATTTAGTAGAATAAAAATCATAAGAAGGACATTAAATTTTTGAATAAAATATATGGGATAAAATTTGACTCATAAGAAGGTTTTCAAAAAAAAGAAACCTATATCGTTGAATATAGAAAGTGGTTTAATATGAGAGTTGTTGAGAAAAAGATAATCATGAAGGATGATGAATTAAAATTGAATATATAGTAAAATAAATTGATTAATCTATAGTTAAAATATATTATTTATAAGGAAAAGGAAGATAAAAGATGACTTAAAAAATATTTTTATTTGAAGGATGAAACATCTAAATTAGCTGATGAATCTATCACATGCAATTCGGTTAAATATATACTAGAAATATTTATTTCAAACTTTTATTTGACTAAAAATGAAGGAATTTGATATTAATTTGTAAAATTTTGGGACAAAGTAGTTAGATAAAAACCCTCACCCATATCAAATGAGGAAAGTATAAAGTAAATAAGTCATTCTACATCTATGTAGAGGCATGGTGATAGAAGAAATCTACAACTGTTTTAGAATTTTGGACAAGAGATTATTGTATAGAATTTCAAACATTTAAGAAGATAGAGATTCAGTGGGTGTAATTAGTGTTGTGGAATATTTGTTTTATAAATAATAAACCTTTTTAACGAAATTTCATAACCTGAATGAAATTATAAATAAAGGGGGAGTAGCTCTAACATGAAAAAAATGAATTTCAAATTTAGCATCCTATGAATAGGAAATCCTTACATCCGGTCACTCAAAAATATATGAATGGATGAAATAAATTTATGGAAGTTGTGAAAATAGGTAAATTGTTATGATATGTGAATAAAAATTCTACTTGGTCAAAATTACTACAAATTAAAGTTTAAAGGAGTTGAAAAGAAAAACCCAGACGATATGTCTCTTATTGTGGATGTTTCTATGAAATCTAGAAAGAGGGGAATTCCATGGATCCTTTGTTTTCGGTGTTACTCAAACATAACTGGATACAATAAAGTCTTAAATAACATAAAATGTTATTAGGTATAAGTAGTAATATTTGGTAATTAAAAATACATGAAAATTAGAGGTTTTGGAACTATTGAAATTGAATAAAAAAAGATCAAATGAAAGGAAGTTTATTTAATGGAATTGATGAAACAAAATATAATTAGTTTCATAAAAAAATTTAATGATGAAAAAAAATGTATTTCTAAATAATTTATAAAATAAAAAAATTGAAATATAGATTGGCCATTACTAGAGTATAATGAACAAGTAAAAATTTAGTTCAAAATGGTGTCACATCCAATTCAGACTACTTGGATGAGAATAATTTATGGAATAAGAGACTTGAAAAAATTATAATAATAAATATGGGCATAGAAGACTTGAAAAAATTAGTGAGGGAACATATGTAACTCAAAAAATATAGAGATTTTATTTTTGGAACATTTAAGAAGGGGAATATGGTTCATGAGACACATAAGAAAGTAAAAATTAAATCCCCTGGACCTCATTAACTCATTAGTTTATATGTCTTTGGTCCCATGAGACATAATTCAAACAAACATGACATTTATTTCTTTATATTTATTGATGAATAAACCTAGATGACTACTTTTTTATTCATTATACACAAGTAAAATGCTATTAAAATGTTCTAAATTTTCCAAAGATAGGAGGAAAAGATGTTTGGTATCCATATCCAGAGGGTGATATCAGATAATGTAAAATAATATACATAAAATGACTATAAAATTTATATAAAAAAATTAAATATATCATCAATAGAGGAAACTATATACCGCCAAAATAATGGTGTAGTTGAGAGGAAAAACAAGACCATTATTTATATAGGAAAACACTATTTTAGTTGAGTATAAAATTTCTAATTTTTTTTTGAGAGATATTTTTTTCCTTTTTGAGAACATTAAAAATAGGTGATTATTGAGATCTATAACTCATATGAAACCATATGAGATGAATTATTAAAGGATTCAAACTATAAAATACTATAATTTATAGGCTATCTTTTATGGGTTATCTTTATTATAAAGGTGTATATTAATGCCAAAAAAATAATTACAAATTATTGAATGTTTTTATGTTAAAATAATTGAACTATATAGAATTATATAAGTGATAATTAAGGTATATGATGAAATTTTTGAGGCAGGAAAAAATCATATTTTAAAAAAATTGATTTAGGAAAAAGATGGAAATGTACATAATATAGTTGAAATTTATTTAGAATTTACTAGTAATGAAGATGAGATTATAGAAAATCAAAGGGAGTGACATCAATGTTTTAAAATTATATCAATTTTAAAAAAAATAACTGGAAACAAAGATAAAACTATCCATACAAGTAGTAGGTTGAGATTGTAAAAAAACTACACTCATCTCACAAGTTTAACCACACATATTTTCAAAGGAATTTAAACTTGATGAGTGGATCAATAATATGAATGGGGAGATTTATAATATAGATAAGATATTTGGAATATTATTTCAAGACATGAATATAAAATTGTGATTGGAACTAAGTGAGTCATTATAAATAAAACTCAATGAAAAGGGAAATGTGATAATAAATAGAGGTTGGTTGGAAAAGGATACTCTCAAATGGAAGTAGTTGATAAACCATTTGCAACACTATATAGATTTGAGACTAACGGGATTTTCTTAGAAGTGGAAACACATAGGCATTATTATATCTATAAAATGGATGTGAAATCTTCTTTTCTTAATGGTGAACATAAATATAATGTTTTTATTGATTAACCTAGGATTTTTATTCATGATAAATTTAGAAGCATGGCGTGGAGGCTCAATAAAGATTTATATATCCCAAAACAATCCCATAGATCCAAGAATTCCATGCCAGATAGATGTTTTATGGACATAAAATTACTAATGGGAAATGTTGATATAAAATTCTATGTGATGGTGATGTCTACAAGAACAGTTATAGTCATTATTTATATTGATGAAATCATTTTAATAGGTGAAAAATAGTTACTTTGTAAATACTTTTCTAAATAGATTAAAATACATTTAGATATTTCTATGTTGGGAGAGATGAATTATTTTTTTGGATTTCATATTGTATAAGGTAGTGACTATATATTTATATCTTAATAAAAATATTCCAATGAATTTTTGAAAATATTTGGAATAGAATATTGAAAAGAAGTTTACACTCCCATAGCTGTTAGAAAGAAATAAAAAAATTATTATGATGGAAATAATGTTAATCAAAAGGACATAAAAATATAATCAGAATCCATCAATTATTGTTAGCTTTTAGGTCATATATAGTATTTTTTATGACTCTTTATGAATTGTTTCAAAGTGATCCAAAGGAGTCTTATATGGTTATAGCTAAAAGAATCTAGAGAAAATTTAAGAGAAATATAAATTCTATCCTTCTATATAAAAATATTTATTTGATGTTTGAAGGATTCATAGATATATATTGGGGTGGATATTGCACTAATATAAATTCCACTTTATATGTAGCATTATTTCTTTATGAGAGTTGTGTATGTTAAAGTAGTAAGGAACAAAGTTCAATATCACTGAGTATAAATAATGCAGAGTATATAAAAATGACACACGCTTATATATATATCATGTATATAAGTGTAGATATATTATTTTATAGTTGAAATTGAGAATCCTATATACCTTTATTGTAAAAATTAAAGTTCCATTAATCTTTTAAAAATCCTATTTCAACACTCAAGGTCAAAGAACATTGAAATTAGATATCATTTTATCAAAGAAATTGTTTCTAATGATTATTTAAAGCATGAATATATATTCAATAAAGATCATATTGCAAAAATTTATAACAAGGAAATGATAAGAAATAGTTTTTTAGTATTGAGGGAAAAAATTCATGTTTATCCCTTCCATCTCACTTGAGGAAGACTGAAAAATCATCCCCCACATGGCTTTGGATTATGTTGTCAAAGGGGGGAGAAAATAGTGTCCCAAAATTTATCAATGGGGGAGAGAATCATTTTCAATTAGGGATTTTACAGTATTCATTAATTTTAATATGTGGCTGTATCTAAATTATAGATATTTATGGAAGTAAGAAAAGTAATTATGAGTAGTTAGAGCGTGAATTAATGGAGAGTTCATCTATTTAACTTGGAATTTTTTTTCTTATCCCTAAGGGATGACAAAAACATTACCTTATCTAGTAGTGTGCTATCAAGATGAATCTCATGTGAGATATGATATTATTTGATTACTCTTGTTTGATTTATTAATGTTTTAAAAATGTTTCTTTGGTTTGACAGAAAATAGAAGCGTGGAGATTGAAGTGCTCTATGGAATTTTTAATGGGTTGTATATATTTTCAACCATTATTTTAAAGATTGTAATGTCATTTGATTTTGGTCAAGAGTCCTTAGAGGCTATTAAAATCTTGATGGTGCTGTTTAACTTGTTTTTAAGGTGTTTAGAGATGGGTGTAATCAATTGGAAGTGGTTATGTAAGTATTTGATATGAATCTGGAATTTACTTTTTGAGGATGATAAAATTTGAAAAGTTTTGAAAATTTCATAAGATTCCTCAGACCCGTGTAAGATTTTTTTATTTAATATAATACTAGCTATTTCAAATGATTGATAGTTTTTCGTAAGATAGTAGAACATCATAATAATTCCTAATAACACATGGTACTAGAATTTATGAGGATACATGTAGCCACATAAATTGTTTAGATCCTATAATATACACTCTAAATAAGATGGGTCTACATCCATATAAGCATCTGAGATCATGTAAGATTCTAGTCCGTGCAAGAGACCTATCAGAAGATATTTTTTATATGATATAAGGAAAATTCACATGATACCCAAATCAAATATAACTTTAATTTTTCTCATAAGATATGTGATGTATTAGAAGCTAAAATGTGTAAGATGCCTAGTCAGTGTGTATGATATGTTTCATACGACATATTTTTAGAATAAACATGATTTTTATAAAAACCAGGAATTCATAAAAATTTATGAAATTTATAGATTGAATCGTTTCAAAGGAATATGATCTATAAGTTTCCTAAACTAATTTTCATAGATTAAAACCTGATAATTAAATTGAGATTCAAGCCAAATGAGGGGATTATGATCTAAAAATTATGAAAAATAATATAACCTATGAAAAAAAACTAAATGAAGAATAACTCAAGGAAAACCCATTATGTTCTTGAATAAACTTATGAAATTATATTAGTAATGTTTAAGTGATGATTTTGTGTAGATACTAATTCATTAAAATCACTTGATAATGTCGTCCCAATGATTCTAGATGAAATTTCTAGAGTAATAATATGTAAATTCATGAATTTTATTATTTCAATGTTTTTGAGGGTATTTGGCCACTATAAAATTATTCACATCATATTAAAAGTGTTGCTGAGTTTAAATAAAAGAGTAACCTCTTAACCGAAAAATAAGAATAATGATGCGTACTTTAAGAATTCAAAAATAAATCCATTTGGAAGTTATTTTTGAGTTGTGATTTAAGTTGGGTTGAGAGTAAAAGAAATTAGAGAAATGGTAATTTTTAAAATATACTAGAGAGAGATATTTAATGAGGAATATAATATTCCATTAGCATATAAGAACACCCACATGTATTGTTTAATGAGGAAACAACTAATGACCATGGTTAATTAAATTCATTAGGGTAATCCTAGAGAATATTGGATGAATTTGATTTCTAGAATTTTCTTAATTATAAAATATTTTGAATAATTAAAAAATTAGTAAAATCTTGAGAAGAAATAGGAGTAGTTATGGGATATATCATGTGTGTACTATATATCAAAATATTTTTAGAAAATGGTTCCTAAGTCTGAAGCTGAGAGAAGAAGAGAAAAACAATGAAATCCTGATCGTTTAAAAGATTGAATTTTAAATGGAATATGTGTTATTGATCATATCTATATTTTTATGTTATGATTCTATCCGAACTACATGATTTTTCTACATACATTAACAGAGGATAGAGAATTGGAAGAGGCAAGAATTATCTATCATGAATATATTTGAAAGATTAAAGAGAAGTCTTTATTTTTTTAGCAAAGTATCCCATTTCTGTTTTTGAGATTTCTCAAGTGGGTTGGATTATTATACAATATAACTGGAAGTAGTTAGTCAAAACTCATATCAGCTAGATATTTTTTGACTGTAGGTAAAAGATGATATCTCCCCACCAATTTTAATATGGTGTTATGATTATAGTGTAAAAATCTATAGACTGACATACAAATTGAGTAAAATAATGAGTAGGCTCTCAAATTTGGGATAGAACATATAAAAATTATTGTATGACTTAGGTTATTTTATTTTCTTCTTTCATCATGAATTTTTTTAGTGTTTTATTGATAGGGTTAGATATTAGCTAGTCATAGGGATTTATTTCAAGATAAAGACATTTTAAAAGTTTGAGACACCTAATTCACCCCATATTAGGTATCTTTAACGAATCCACTTGGTCTATCAAATAATTAAAAATGAATGGGTTATATTTTAATGGAAAAAGAGTACGAGGATGTGGTTAAGGAGTTCATCATGTTTGTAATAGATCATGGAACTAACCCTTATCAAATCATATATCCATGTTCACATTGTTTCAATTCAAGATGAAATTTTCTAGATAATTTTAAAGAACAATTAATCTGTCATATAAGATATTAAAGTTATAAATATTATAAAAAAATGGGGAAATCTTAATGTATCTAGTGACTAGGATAACACTACTATTTATAGATCATTTTATCTGAGTAAATATATAATAAATAATTTAGATTGTTTTACAGAAATGAAAATGACTATTGAATATGACCTTCTTGATTTTCCAAATAATTTGAGAAGTTAATGATCTATGAAAAGATGATATTTTATATTAGTTGTACTAAATGTACATCATTTTTATCCACAAAAAAGCTATATAATTTTAAAAATAGAAATTGATGGATGGACAACAACTTTATATAACTACTTATTCTCTTGAATGATTTGTTCCAAAAGATAAAGAGCTTCCTTATCGAACATATGATGCCAAAAAAATACTATGTTTAATGGGTATGGTATTTTAAATAACAAACTCTTATCTAAGTAACTATATATTATTTTATAAATACACAAAATCAATTAAAAATGTCGTATGTGTGGTGTGACTTGAAACAAAAATAATTTAATCAAGTCCCTTGAAAGTTGTATGGTAATTTCTAATCATTCTAAGGTTTAGAAAGTAATATGAATGTTATGATAATGAAAATAAATTTATGTGGAATGCAGATACTAAAATTCAAGATGGAAAAATTCACCACCCAGTATACTCGCCTTAGTGAAAGAAAATTGATCATGAGTATATTGAATTTTGAAGAAAGTAGGGAAACCTCTATCTTTCTTTATTTCATGATAGAGTGAATAATTTTGGTGTAAAAAGTACCCCTCATAGTACAGTACATGGTTACGTATATTAGTAAATTATTACTTTCTACTATGGTTAAGCCAAAATCAAATATACATTATGTTTCCTCTACTTATATCAAGACCAAAGCAACATGGTAATTATATTTATTCTTATTTGGATTTATTGATCGAAGATCTGAAATTTATATATGATTCAGGTGTTACATTGTATAATTATCTTAGAAATGAAGAGTTTGTGTTGATATCCATATTTTTCAAGATCAGAAATGAAAATCATACTTTTAAATTTTTATGATATATGATTAAAGGAATGTTAGGGTGCCCCATTTTTGAATATTTCAGACACTCAGTTAGGTTGAACCATTCTTTAAAGATAGTGTTTCTAGGACATTACAAATTCTTATATCGATGATATAAATTTTGATTTTAGACAATAGAATTCGACAAGAATTTTAAAAATGTAAAAACAACCTATCCATTAATAGGTGATTAAAAATTTGAAAAAAACCATTTTATAAAATAATATCTAGACCATATTATGAAAATGGGTTGGATAAAGAGATCAATTTTTTTGAATTTCTGTATTGTAATTGTTTGTACAACATAAATCTTCTTCATTTTATGTATATAAAAAAATGATAAATTTAGTCGAATGTTACTGAAAAAACTAAAGAAAAAATAACATTAAGGCTAGTTTTTATAAGATTAATATGAGGATTAGGTGAGAGTTGGTTTCAGTGAAGGGTGAAAGACAAAATTTTCTTCCTCAAGTAGATTATAATCTTCTAACGAAAGAGTTATTTTAGTTTTTATAATTCTGGAATAATATAATGGTTTAAGAGGTGTATTTCATAAAATATTAATAATATCATATTGATGAATGAATTGAAGTTAAATAGATTAAAATCACATTTATTTTATTTTTTGAAACAATATTTAATTCTAGTGTATTTATGTTGCATTTATGACACTCATTAACCAGGATTTTATTATTTTTTAATGCCATATATAGTAAATTTATAAACCCTATAAAATTTATAATTATGTAAAGCTAAATTGATATCATATTATGTGTATTATATATTTTCATACCATGATTAGGATTTGATATAATGGATCACTTAGTTATAGATATCCAACTATGTGGTCCTATATATTAAGAAGGATGCACCCCATTGAATGGTAGATAAATATTTTGAAAGGTTATATAATAAATTGAAGTTTTCATAAGGTTGTATTGTAGAGAGATATATTGTTGAGGAATCCATTTAATTATTTACATATTACCTGATCTATGTGGATACCAATAGTCTCCCAAAATATCATTATTGTGGTAACCTTGTGGGTAAAGTAATTTATGAAAGATATTTCTTCATAATTACCATTATAGAGTAACAGTGGGTTCAATTTTAAATTTAATATAATAGTATTGAGGTTTCATAATATGTTTAAACTCATAAAGTAATTCTTAGGTAATTGAATCTATCATGGGATGAAATATGGATATTAAATACATATAATCAATATTCTATAAGATGGTTTTGGGAAAATATTTTTAAGGATTTATCTAAAAATATAAATTCAATTTCAAAATGACTTTGATGGTTATCCAAGGAGAAAGTGTACATATATTGTCCTATAATAGTTGTGTAATTAATAGTTATATGTTTTATAAAAAGGACTGGGATGGGAATATTAAAATGAAAAATTGTAGAGTTACTCATGTTAGATGTGATTTACGTATCTAGTAACAAGGGGAAAAAAATTTATGTAAATATTTAATACATTGGTATCATCAAAAAAATATAAGTTTTATTATACAACAATTTAAGTGTTGGTTTTTCAACAATAATGGTTTTAAAATATAATTATAGTTAAAATTTATGAATTGATATTTAAGAAAGTGAATTTTAGTAAGGATGTGTACTAGGATGAACCATTCATAATTGTTTTATTGGAAGTACAAGAATTTTATGGCCTTGATACTAAAAACTAAAATTAGTTAATTTTTATGTTCTTGACTAAAAGAAATATATGGCCCGATGAATTTTCCATCAAGTATGGCACCTTAATTTATATTTTTTAATAATTTCTTAGTGATTATAATAATGAAAATTTCTTGTATATATCAGAGTAGACCACAAGGACAGGATTTGGATACTTGATAGAGGGGATAAATTTCTTGACCCTTTTAAGAAAATATAACTAAATGAACATTTCAAATGTAAATTATTAGTTTGTGTTTATATATGATGTGTTTCATCATAATATTATATGCTCACTAATGTATTTATGTAATTTTGAATAAATGTTTTAATTGTTTTGAAAATAATGGATTCATCACCGATTGATGCTACCAATATCTAGGAACAATGTAGTGGTGGTGTTAAAATTGAGTAAATACAATATGGAGACCAACAATATAGAGGTGAGAAACATATTAAAGCCAAACAAGAGTAAAAAATTGATATGATTGAAAAATATATATGTGAATCATATCGTGATGGTGTTAGTAAAAATTATTAATGAAAAGTAATGTTAAAAAATTCGAGGTTGGATAGAATGCATGTGGTTAAACAATTGATCCCAAAATTTCCATTTTACTTAGTTACTTTGAGGGTAGTACTAAAAATTACATTCTGAATTATATATATATACAACACAATGTTTTTACAGCATTTAAGATAACTAATTAGAAAGATATTAGGGTAACATTATGATATAATTTTTCAAATTTATCAAATAAATCAAATATTTAAATGTTGAACTACTCTTCAGTATCTATTATAGTGTACATTTATATTATAATTTTCCCATATGAAATTCATACTAATGGTCACTAAAAATAATCATAGATCATTTGAGAGACTTCTTATAAAACAAAATATTAGGTATTCTTAGTGGAATGTAAAACCCCACCCCCAGCCATATACTCATACATCATAAATTAAACATCTTGAGAGAAATTGATTTGTCATTTAGAGGAGTAATTATTTAATTTACATTTTAATTGGTATTATTTTATTTTAAATTACATGTATTAATCACTTTTATTCATAATTGTTAATTTACGAAATAATAAAGATGTTTAGAAATTAAACAACATGTATCAAAACCACCATACCCATACTAAAAATCAAGGATGAAGAATGATTCACTTGAAAAAAGGGAATTTATTTTAAATCTATAGTAAAAAATTTAATGTGATATGAAATAATAACAATATTATGTTACTTTTTTTATATGAATATTGATGAATCAAAATATCTACCCCCTTATATCCTATGTAATGTTTTATGGAAGGAGGATCTTGTAAATAAAAATGGAAAAATAGTAGATGAAAATACATTGAAAATATGAAAATCAATTGTAATTATGACATAATATAATTTTTTCTTATTTAAATAGCATTATATAACAATGAATACTTATTTTACTATATTTTTTATCGAGTTGAAACATAATAATTTTCATATAATATATCCAATGAATGTCTTATTTTAGTGGGTTGGAAGCATCTAGAATATTATAGCTATATTATAGGTGTAGTTTTTGGAGTTTCATTATAAGAAAAATTTGAGAAATCTAAGACATAGGTGGATATAAATGATAAAATGTAAAATATATAAACCGAAATAGATACTCTAATAGAAAATGTTATTTGGTAAGATGATGTGGTAAACTAATTTCTTTGAATGTATCAACAAGAATAATCCACACAATAGTAACAATAATAATAATATCCACACCCCCAAATTTTTATTTTACCCATTACCTTAAAAGGTATCCCTTACAAGAGGTAATTGATTTTTTTAATAATAATTTCTGTTAAATGTGAATCAAAATACAATCAATACTATTATTATAATAATATTTAATTGGGTGAAGTTGATTATGATTGATATCTATCGACACATACTCATTGATTTTTTTTGAGAGGTACAATGTATAATATCTAAGGTGATATTATACGTGATAAATAATTTCAAAAAGATCACGCAAGGGTAGGAATTCATATATCTCACACACTTAGCATCATGCTACCTATTCCCCTTGATGATCTTGATGTTCACATAATGAAAATTACCATTGTAACATTCATATAATGAGCATTTAATTTTATATAGATACATGATGTTAATGAATTATTTCCTTTTCAATTTATTTTATATGAAAACCCCTTTAATATTAGAAAACAGGTCTAAACTAAGGTATGTTATTACCTAATAGATCGACCAATAGATAAATAATACATAATGTGAGTACCTTTACCTCAGTAATTTCACTAACAAAATTACTAATGTTACATTCTTATAAAGATAAAATATTCCAAAATAGAAACATAGCCTACATTGAAAATGAATAATTAATTTATATAGAGGTATTTACTGACATGATTATTCTTGAGAATATAAATAAATTCTCAAGAATGAATAGTTTGGAGCCTCAGCTATGAAACATAAATGGATGAAGATGAATCATAAAATGGATGAAGATGAAATTTTAGTAAGAGAATAACAAGTAAACAAAAAATTTCAAAAATGAAGTAATTTATGAAAATCTATTATTAACACATAAAATACTAGTGTAAGACTACTGGTAAATGCCTCATGAAAACTAAAAATAGGATCTGGGTCCATCGAAACACCACACATCGGAAGTTTAGTATAGTGGATAAAAAACCTCAAAAAATTCCTTCGGCAAAGTATACCAGAAAATTGTTATATAATGAACAATAATTACCACACAAATTTGAACCTGAGACACATTTTAAATTGAAATCATATGTATAAAAAAGGAAAAAAAATCAACAAAATAATAAAAAAACAAAAGAAGCTTGTTGTTCATATGGTCCAAAAAAGGGGTCCTATATCCATAGGAAAAATACAATTACATTAATTATAAACAAAAGTAAAATAATTAAACATTTAACTAAAAAATTTATAATTAAGAATTAATTACAAAATATTAACAATCTGTAATTAAAATTTTAAATTAATAGTTAAAATTTGGATTCACTGTGCACTTTTTGATACACTGTTCATGAGGTCCCCACTCCCTTTTATCAGATTACTCATTCATCTTAGAGATGAAAAATAAACCCACAAGTCATAATAATTGTAGATATATGTATGAATGTAAGGGATATATATTTTAAAAATTTAAAGTGTGAGCCTATGAAATTGGAGACTTTTTGGATGCAAGTTAATGCATGTAATCTCGTGTGGGTACATGCTAGCCTGTGAGCCCATTTATTTTAGTAAAATATTTTAAAATATATATTATTTTTACATATTAACTCAACTAAAATTTATTCATTAATTTGAACTAACACAGAGTCATATCAATCTATTAATTTGAATTTTCTTTTTTTTAAGGAGTCAATACTGTGGGGGTATCATTATCTGATTCGAATGAATAACTCTCGAGTCCACCACATACCATAAATATGGGTAGATTCACATATAAAAATAAGAATGTATACATCAAAGTAATTAAAATTGGGCGGTCTAAAGAAGAATGGGCCAATTACAGACATAAACACCAATAAAGTTAAATAAATATTAATAATAAAGATTAAAAATGCATGTATACAAATTTATTTAGTTTTCTATTTTATTAAAATTAATTAAAATAAAAATTAGAGTTATCTATATTATGATTAGGATATCATGAATTATCATAGAGAAAATATATTTTTTTCTTTTTTGATAATGATTTCCTAATATTTAAGATATTTTTTAGGGAAAATGTTGAGGAAAGAATACTGGTTGTCATGCAAAGGAGGAGACTAGACTATATTGGCTTGTAGGTTGGGATCCCCTATGATCCTTTATTCCCATGTGATTGTGTTCCCAACTGCGAGTCTCGATGGAAATACCCCCATATTTTTTTTATCTATATATTTTAGATCAATGTTGAATTTCCCCACCCCCAATTTTTATCCACAACACCCAAAAAATATATGCTATATAAAAAATCAATTAATTGTATTCCTAAATTAGAAATATTAATAAATGTATTTTATGTTTAAAAATGTTTATTTATTATAATATAAAACAAATTCATTTATCTAATTTTTTTATGAAAAACCATATCTTATCAGCAATCTCGTATGGTTGGGGTAATGACCAATAAATAGTAAAAGAAATATGGGCTACATATGGGCTTACTCACAACTGTGGTAGGGCATTGAAATCTTGAGAAATTTTACCTGCATAACATATGAGCTCTGTGGGCCAAACATGTGGAAGCACAATCCCACGTAGTGATGGGATATCCCACCCTATCCCAACCATTTTCATTACTAATCCAATCATCCCAATATCAAATATATCCAATATTCAGGGAGATGCATCAAGTTTGAAAGGTGACTGCTGATATATAGTATCCCTTTGGAGTTTTCCTACATGACTTAGTGGACTCTTTATTGACACTTTTTTCACTATAACACAAAATATTCATATTTCCATAAAAAAGTTACTAATTTTTTATGGTTACACTACCTCCGGGAGAGGGCTTTCTACTGCTGACTATACATTGAGCAAATCCATCTTTTGATGAATTGAAATTTTGGTGAAATGAAGCACATTTCACGTACCAATAATCTCCCAATTAAAGACTAATTTTATGGAATATTTGGAAACATTCTAAAACATAAAAAAACACCGCTTACTCTTGGAAAATATATAGTTTTCTCAATCCCCCTCTTTTTTACACAAGTCCCAAAAATACATGACGTTGAATTATAATTTCATTAACTAACACTTTTGTGATCATGTAAACTAGATTTTGAATTCCAGTTACCTTCTATAGATATCTCACTTTTTCAGAAAATATGTTTATGATTAAGTGTTACATTAGGTCAATAGTATATGTCCATGGATAGAATGTAGAATTATAATCTTAATGGGTCACACTATATTTTTCATAGAATAGGAATCTACCCTCATAAATTATACTATGATATTTAAGTAAATTCATAAGTTAAACCAACTTTTTATCAACTTCCATTGACTATACATTCCCAAAATTCACTATTGATAAAGTATAAATTCTCTAAAACCCTAGCTTCCAACTAACCATTTGTCTTATGTAGGTGAAAAAAGTACATTAGATATTCTTTCATAAAGAATAGTGGAACTTCTTCTAATCATTTCAAGTATTAGATGATCCACCTGACAGATTCTTAGTGTACCCTTTTGTAGTTCAACATAAAGTGACTTATTACTCCCATTACATAGTCAATGTACGATCAAGTATAAATCATTTAATACATACATATTCATACGTCTAATGAAAATAGATCTTTATCTATGTACTATCTCTTATATTACATTAATTTTGCCTATATATTGGACAAATTGAAGTGTATAGAAATAGGGGTTAAGATGGTATTACATCCATTGATTTATTTTTTTAATGATCTTTAGGATATAGTTTTTCTAGACTAACACAGACTTTTTTATCCTTTTTTTATCCTCATCCCCAATATTTTTATGGCATGTGTATGATCCTTCTTATTGAATTTTATAGACAAATTACTATTCAACTCATAAATTTGTGAAACCCTTGGGCCCGTCGATAATATGTCATCCATATACATGAGAAGTATGCTGAATGTTATATCAACCCATTACTTTACAAAAAATATGTTTTGTGTTGTACCTTTTCAGTCCTTCTATGTACGTGAAGGATTTGAACTTAGGATTCCACTATTTTGACTCTTGAGATAGTCTATAATGATTTTTATTTAGATTATAAAACAAATTTTGGTTCCCTTATTTTATGATACCCATTGGTTATTCATGTAAATATCTTCCTCTAAATCCCCATGAATGAAAACCATATTTAAATTTAAATGTTACAATTACAGACCTTCCAATTAAATAATTATTAATACTAGATAATTTTATGTTTAACAACAAGTAAGAGTATCTAAAATAATTAAACTCATTATATTTTATTTTAAATCCATTTACCACCTTCCATGATTTTAACCACTTATTTTCGTGAACCACTTCGTTTAAATGGTAAACCCAGTTATTATCAAGAGCTCATTTCCTTTTGAGAAGTTTGTTATCTCCAAAGTCACATTGAACTTCAATGAATACATTTCGTCATTCATTTCTCACATCTATCTTTTATTTCACATAGTGTCACTACTTATTCTGAGAATTGGGGTTCTCCCGCATATTCAAAAATTAGAAAGTTCATGTTGGCCCCAAAACTCTGAACAGATCTACTAAATATATTTGATATATTCAATTGAGTCAAATAATTTGTAGCTATTTCTTCTAGATCCCTAACTTCCGATGCTCCCACTTGAGCTTTGAAAAACCTTTAACTTTCTAACATATCTTTTACATAACCCACCTCTAGAAATTATATACTTTTATATGTTTTTATGGATTTTTGACTTCATAGTATGTTTTATTAGATCAACTTGAAATTAAATAGTTTATTTATTTTCCTTAACTACTTTATCTTTAATGTTCTGATCCTTATAATGATATGATTAAATGAATAGAATGTATTGACTCTAGATAAATTTTCGATTATCATCATCCCATTTCCCAAATCAAAAAATTTTCATCTCTATACCCAATAATAAACCACTCATTGGATTGTTCCTAGATATTTTATCAATCCTTAGAGTCTATATGAACATATTCTACGATTATAAATACTTTAACATAACTAAATTATGGAGACTTACAAGACCATATATCCTATAGAATTTTCTACATAACTGCTAAAGTTGGACTCAATTTAACTAGGTATGATGTTGTTTTGATTAACTCCACCTAAATTACATTTTGAATTATATAATTTAGATGAATATTTAAATCCATCTTAGTAAATGTTTGATTTATCCTTTTATCAACATAATGTTGTTGTTGTGTTCTAGGCACTATCTTCTCATGCCTTATCCCCTTCTTCCAGCAGAAGAACTAGAATGTATTCAATACCCTTATCAGAGTGAATAAATTTAATCTTCCAACAACATTCTAGTTAAAACCTCGATTTCAATTGAATGAAATCCTAAATAAATAAAACTTATGAATTTAAAAATAAATCCCAAACTATTGTAGTGTCATCATCAATAGATGTTATAAAGTGAAGGTCACCTTTAAGTGATCAGATAGGGGAAGGTCCCCAAATTTCTTAGTGAAACAATTCCAAATTATGAGTTGTGGGATTCCTTACATCTAATTTAAGGTTCTACCTTCTCTATTTCCCAAACAAAAAACTTTCACACCTTCTAATATTTTTTTGATCAAGATTCAATATTCCTTTAACAATAGATCCTGAATTCATATTCCAAACTCTATTTGAAACTATTGTTACATTGCCTTCATCATAAACCTATATTATACAAATGAGGTTATTTATTAGTCCGAGGATGTGTTGACTCCATTTAGTCTCAATAATCCACTATTATTCATCTAGATATTTTCATCACTATCTTCAATGACATCAAAGTCTTTATCATCCTCCAGGTAAACTTTTCAAAAACTTTTAAATACACAATTTTCCATGAATCCAGGCTTTTACATTAAATGGAAAGACTATTTGGAATCAAATACCCATGATACCATCATAATATTGAAACTGAGAAATAATATGCTATTTCCTACCATAGTATGAATGTAATATAAACTTCTGAAAGATGATTCTCTTTCAGAGTTTTCGTTGATACTATTGTAATTCATTTCTTATATGACATCTCTTCCCAAAAATACAATATGTAGGACCAGGGGAAAAAATTATATGGAATATTTATCAATATTAATCTTCTAATTATTTATTTTAATATCTCTTCTTGGGTGAGAATCATCATAGGTACACACTGAGTGCACTACCAAATGGTGAATGGTCTTCCCTCTAATGAAGTTCTTCTTTGAGAATAAAATTCTAGAAATCCTCAAATACGAAGTCCATATTTCTACAGGATTTATTAATAAAAGTAATAATTATATCACAACTCTTTAGAAGTGATAATGATATAAGTAGTTCCAAAATATAATTCATGAATTTCACCTTTATATATTTTAGCTTCCCTCATATTATAATGAAATCATTCACATGATCTATCGTTATCCTTCCTTTCGATAACCACATGTTGAAAAACCACCACATCATGAACAATTTAGTACGTACCATAGGTTTCTCATACATATCTTATAGGTATTTCTTGTTCTACACCATTTTATTCACTTCATAGATATTAATGAAAACATTTCATGACAGTGATATCTTGGCCAACACAAGTTTCTTCTCATATTACCATCCCCATTATGGCTTTTCCATTTTCTTGGGACACACTTTTTATAGAATGCCTTAGTCCATTTTAATTTGATGATCCTCTATATTTATTATCTAGAATCCAAAATTCACTCCATTAAACTTATCAATCCACCATTAAGGCACCTTGAACTTGAACCAAAAATTCTGGTGCAAAAAACACATTATTTACACATTGGATTTGATATCAATTTGTAATAAAACAACCCAGGATGACCCTGACCGTCGAAAAAATGAGCTCGCTGAAGATATTAAGTCATATTCCTGATCACCCCAGGATGAAAAATACAGCCATGGTATCACAAGTGAACACATTTTAATGATTTCACCCTAAGGAAAACCAGGATAAATAATAGTTCTAACTAGGTACCTGATTTAAGGTATCCATGCATTGGACGACCATTCCAAAGTAAATAAGTAGTTTTAAAACAAGAACATCCAAAAAAGGAATAATAATAAAGATAAAAAACCCAATATTTTTCCAAAAATTTTCCATAATAATGAAAATATTTTTATACAAAGATTTTTCAAAACACATCCAAATAAAAACACTAAAGACAATGCATGTGGAGAAAGAGGTCGATACACCACATGACTAAGATAACTAAAAGAACTTAAGAGACAAACTATAAAATTAATATTTAACTCTAAAGTCACAAACATGAAGCCAACAACACCCATTACCATTATAGAGTTGTATCAAGACAACCCGTAATCTATAGCATAAAAACCAATAGAAAACATGGAGTCGGTATTCCCACCAAAGTGATAATGTCAGGTGTAATCCCAAGTAAAATAAGATACCACCATGATTCTATTAAATTCATTTTTCTAAAGAAACCAATTATACTATTTTTAATTTAATAAAAATTAAGTTTCCATTTACATTACATGATACAAAAATAAACTAACAATACCTATTATCTTTTCTCAAAATACACCATTTATAAAAAATACCTCATAGAGGAATTTATATGGATATTTCATTTCAAATATCCAACTATTTACCTTAAATACAACATTTCAAGAAAATAAGTTAAACATTGTCTTATTATAAAAATGATCACTTTGAAAAAACCACAATTCTCAGAGGTTTAATTTTTTTTTCAAAAACATTTCACAAAAGTTGGATTTAAAATAACCCCACTATTTACCTTTTAAAACTTTAACACACACACACACACACTCCTAAGAAATGAGTAAAGATAAAGGGAAAATCATATAAAATTAAAATTCATGGAAATTCGTAAATGGAAACAATAAATGGAAGGAGTAAGACTAGTTAATGTCAATTTTGAACCAAAAGAACATTGAATAACATAATCCAAACTCCATACAAGAAATAATAAAAAATACCAATAATCAAAAAATAGGTATGACAAAGGATACATATCCTATGGCGACACCTTAAGGACCAACTGGAAAAGCACTCTACGTGCATAGATAGAACCAATTGTCAACAATTCAATGGTCTCACAAATCATCACCTAAATCTACATCAAATAGTTCATCAGTGACACACCACCTATCTATGTTATAACATTCAACTAGGATCTTATATCCAGTGCATAAAAAAATTAGCATAGCCATCATCCCTCACAATCCTACTTAGTAGCCTTGGGTTTCTCATATCATAGATAATAGAGGTGGTCCTCTTTTGATCCAAAATTAATCAGATGATAATAACCCAGCCAAAATCAAATATACACAATAATCATATACATATCACATCTAATACACACCACTTCAATAATTATCCCACTCCTCTAATCACAAAAGCATGAATCTCAATTCATTTAACCATAACATATAAACACAAGAATAAACAACATATAATAATGAGGCTAAAAAAGGGTGAAATTTTCAATTAACGAAATCCACATTTACAATAATATTCTAAACAAACCATTATTTTAAGACCTAGAATTTCAATTTATGAAATCTATTTCAAAACCGACATTAAAAATAAAGCGCAAATCATAGGTAAATCAGAACCAAAACCATGGTTCAATCACGTGAAATAAAAAAAGATTAAAAAGGAATTCAAAATTCGAACAAAAAACCTAAAAAATATATAAACCTTTTCAATCAAGGAAATAACATAATTTATAAATCAAAATTGTTGTAAAAACTAATGAAATTTCATTTTTATTAGGTAAATTAGTAAATATTTTTTTTCAAACACTTAAAATTCATAAAATAGCATTAAAAAATAAAATACCTTTAAACTTTGTAATTAACCCACTTTGAAAATGAAGAAACAACCCAATCATAGAAATCCTTTGAAAAAACTATACTAGATATCATATAAATCATTAAATTAGTTAATTTTTTTTAAATATTCAAACATTCAATGAACTCTTTAATAAAAGGAAATGGAGCAGAAAAGTATACCTGAAGTGATTAAAAAACATTTCTATCAATAGAAACCACTAGATTGGGTCTCCTAATATGGCCAAAAACCCTTAGAAACCCAAAACCACAATTATAAAAACCCATTATGAAACAATCTGCTCCCCGTGGCCTCTAGGGTTAGAGAAAATTATAGAAAATGGAGGAAATAAATAGGATAATAAAGGAGAGGATGTAAAAACTTATTCCTAGAAAGAAACCACCAAGAAATAACTCTAAATACATTATAGAGTTTCTTGTAATAGAAACAGATGAGCTTTAGAGGTGACTACATAAAATGAAACAAAATGGGGAAGCCAAGTAAAGATTCCCTGAATAAAAACATATTGAAATGATCAAAATTCCCAATACTGAGCAGGTTTCATGGTTTACTCACACAATCTATCAATTTGTGCAGTAACCATCTGTTTCTACTATCCAAATTTTTATAAGGTACATAGTTTTTACTTAATGGTTTACAAAATTGTGTGGCTAACATTTTGTTCCTATAAATGTTCAAAGAATCGTAAAATTTCTCCCAATTAAACCCCAATCTCAATGGAGAAATCAATATTATAAATATAAATAAGAAAATTGAATTTCATGGTGTCACAATTCTTCCCACCATGCCACTGCCCACTCCAAAAAATTCATCAATAACTTATGTCAACAAAAACATTCAAGACCAACTTGAATATAAGAAGAAAACAACTAAAAGGCTCACTTTCCAAACATCAAACCAAGAACATTAGATTCAAAAAACCCACCACTAGGAAGAATCATTCCAAAAAATTCAAGATTCATTAAGCACCGAAACAACTTAAATTCATAAAGTATATTCCTCACAAGGAGAGATTATGGGACAAAAAATCATTTGATATACTTTTAATTTGTTAAATACAAGAAAAACACATAACATAACTCATAAGTTCTTACCTTGTCTTAAACTAAACCAAAGAGAAAAACAACACCAATACCTCTAGAATAAGAGAGATAACGAGAACTAGGATGAAATATGTATCCAAAATAAAACCACCCCAGAAGATAATTCACCTTGAATGATGAAAAAACATAGAGACCTAACACAGTTCTCTCCACCATTTATAATTTATATAAAATAGTGATACAATAGATAAATGTACTAAATGATTTAATATCACTTAATAGACATGATTTCATTAACTGGAAACAGATATATCAAAAACAAAACCCTAATAGATCTAATCTGAGAGAAACACCCAATGGGGTGACTGAGATAAATTCACAAAAAGAAGTGCACTGATAAAATAAGAGCACAACCCAAACACAAACATGACTCAACGTGGAATAGAATGGATCTGACTTCTGGTCATGATAGCACATAAATGGAATCTCATGGCCAAACATGCAGAGTACTAAATCTCACTGATCCTAAAAGGAAATCCCTACCTGGTATCTTTCAGGGACTATCACGAAACCAACATCTTATTCCTATTTCTCCATCCTTCACCCAAGGAAAACCCATTTTGTCCATTAAATAAACCAACAACCCTGGTCCACACCATGAGTAAATAAGAACAATCATCAAAATAAAATGATGCATGAATATAAAAAGATACAAAAACAAGGACAAAAATGTTTCATTTGTTACAATTAAAGATACATGGTGCATAAAATATATAGTATAATTTCCAATAGGATCACAGTATTTAAAAGAGGACACTCCCAAAACTACAAAATATATTCCAACTCTCTTGTGGAATCAACTCCCCCCAATAACTTCTTGAATAATGTATGGGTTTGATACTTCTTATTTTGACATCCTTTTAGATTGTAAATTTTTTAAAGTTGATCAATACGACCAAATAGATAGAAGGATCTCAAATATCACATATCAAAGGCTCTAACATGCCTAGACATTCCATAATGGAACAAAATGATGGAATTTCACTTATTTTTAGCTTAAACACCCATATTGACACAAAACATGGTCAAATAATTACTTGTAATAGGATCCCCCAATGAAAAATCCTCAATGATGACCTATTTATTCATAAATTCTACAAAGATAGTCAGGACTGACTAAAACACCATCAAGATAAGATCTGGATAGAGGCCAATTATAGCAACCCCGACCCCAACAGCCCAGGGTCGGTCCCTACTGCTATTAAAATGTCATATGATACATGGAAATCACATCCCAAAAAACTAAATAGTTTATTATTCTTAGTAAACTAGATACATAAATGATTCTTATATTACAATTGAATACAAAAATTACAACATATTTTTTTTTCAAGAATAAAATTATTCCATCTAGAATATCCTTGAATATCTTTTTTAATACACTTTATAGAATCTAGTAGAAAGGAAAAAAATAAGTGTGAGATAAAATAATCAGTAAGGGTTAAGTAAAATGGAGGAAATAATGAATCAATGAGCATAATCAATATAGAAAGGTAAATAACTAAGCACACATGTCATTTAAAAAACCGGATAAGGAAAAATCAATCTGAAAAGGTAAATAACTGAAACACATACCATTTAATCAATATAATGAGAGTTAAATGAATCCATAGATAATGTCAAAGTGAAAATCTCATGGATAAATAACAATAATAACTTGATTCTTAATGATGGAAATTTTTAATTATTGGACGTCATGTCTGAGGCACATAAAAACCTATATCATAAAGACTTTTCATAAGATGGCTTAAAACAATAGGTAAAAAACTCATTTAATAGGGACAAATTATTTATCTTTTGAGACCTTTCGATTCATTGAGGGGATACATAAATCTTGGCCCAACTCATCACTAACAGTCCAAAGCGGTCCCCATATATTGAATAATCAATTTAATTCGTGAACAATTTTACTTATCAGATATCTATTTTGAGAAAAGAGTATAGATTTATCAATATTTCCCCATATAAAAAAATAACAATCAAAGTAAACACCATAACATAAAATGGTATATATTTTAGGTAATAATCATAACTATAATAAATAGTGTGGATATTTTGGGGAAATTTGATGTTCAATGGTCATTGGAAAGTGGATAACTCAAGGGGAAGTTAATGACTAGTAAAATGATTCAAGAAAGTGAATTTTATTAATATCATTGGTAAAATAATTATAATATATATAGAGGAATAATAATTATGGTTTTAATACAACATATATCCAGTTTAATAAGAATAAGATTTTTTCGTTGATGAAATGAATAAAAAAATTCTTGAGGAAAATGTACATTTTATTTTGAAATGTATTTTGAATATCCATTTATTTGAAAATAAATTTTAAAATAATTTTCTTTTAAAAAATATTTTTAAAACAGGAAAGGAAGATTTAAATAAATTATGGTGGGATAATTTTTTACATTATTTATAATGTCAAAAGAAAATCCACTTTTCAATATAATTTTTTTTGAAAAGCTCCTTGATTAGAAAAATATAAGAAGATTCCATTTATTTTTTTTGTAAAAATAAAAAACGGGTAAAAATGTATTTTGATAAATAAATTTGATATTTATAAATACATTTTTTTTGAATTTTTTATAATAGATAGTTTTTTTATGAAAACATATTTCTGACCGAAGAGTGAAATGAAGTCATATTTTCTTAAAAAAGTCTCAATAATTTTAAGTACTAAAGAGCTTAAAATGGTACTATAAATTGAAAAAGATCTTGAATAATCATAATAGAAGAAAATTAAATGTTTTATTAAATAATTACGATATAATTTCTTTTAATGGGAATTTAAAAATAAATAACCTCAATTATAATGAGATTGTCAAATAAATATTTAACATAAGCATAATGTTGAAGTGCGAATTAATCAATGAATAAATTATGGTTATTTAATGTAAATACACACAATTTTTTTAAATAGAATAATATATAGTCAAAATCCATTATACACATAATAATATAATATCATAATAATTGAATTGTAAGTTTAACATAATGAACAAAAATTGTGTTTATAAATTTATTACTATATGATATCTTTTAGTTAAAATTCCCATAGACCAAATAATTAAAATTTAAAATTAAAAATATAATTAGTAATAATTTATTCATGATATTAAATATCATGGATCAGCATATACTATATACAAAAAATTAGGTGCATAATAATACAACATACCTCGATGAAATAAAATTGAGATAAAATCCATTACCTCGTACTCCCTTTTAGTTGACCACACATTAAACTCATCTATAATGGTTTTAAAAAATTTATTTGTTTGTTTGGGATAACCATGATGAAGAAACAAGGGGGGGGTGTGAATTGTGTCCTTTTAAAAATATTGATGATATTAAAATGTCCCTCCTGAAATGAAGCGATCCTTTACTTCTCTCTTAAATTCGATCAAGCAGCGAAAATAAATAAATGAAAAGAAATTGAGGATGTATAGTGGTTTGGCACATAGAAATCCCCTAGACCACTCCAACAATTCTCTACTCCACTAGTTTAGTGATTTTAACTAATAGGTCCTCTTTTCATAAAACCTTCCACAACTAAGTATAGGTAGTCGACACCTTACAAGGCTTTTACAGGGCCTTCAGGTTCATTTACAAAAAACCGAAATATACACAGATTAGTTTGAGAATCTGATACTCCACCATGACTATGTATAATCACCTGATACTGAAAAAGAAAATAGATGAGATAACAAATTTTGTGAAATAGGTTTAGCTCAGAGTTGCAACAGCAACTGACATATGTTGATGATCATCAATAATGAACAGCAGTAGCAGCAAAATAATATTCAATGTCGATCATTCTTATTCATCTTTAAACAAATGAAAATTGATCAAAAAATATTTGTGAAAGCTTCCTTCATCTTTACACAGTAATAGAATATGAATGTAAAAAGAATAATTATTCTCTCCGAATGAGTCGATCTTTTTTATGAATATTTTCAGCACCTTATTTTTAACAGAGTATTAACATCTACAATTTTATTAATTTTTCCTTTTATTTTCTTTCCAAAGAGTAAGATATATATGGGGAATAAATATCCAGAAGTTTTAAAAGCATTCATATTCCTTAGGATACTAAAAATAAATAGAATTTATATCCATAAAAAATATCCCTATGAATATTATAGCACCATTGACTCTTAATTCATAGAGAATTAATCTCTGATAAATTTATTAAAAATATTTTTAATAACTCCTCCAATAATATCTCCATAATAATAAAATCATTGAACAATTTAAATCTCCCATTTAAATCCATTCAAACCACTTTAAATATAGTTAAAACAGTTCCTAAAAAATATCCTCACAATAAATAATGAATATTCGAAATCCATTTATTCAAAGAGAATCATAATATCCCTTATGAATAATAATGGTTTAATTAGTTTCATGCAAGCCTTTGAATCTGTCGTCAAATAGCTCTATAATGATCTTTAATACTAAGGAGTCCATTATAGAAATAGCATAAAATATAGTGGATTTAAAATAGCATTGTTGAAAAGTCAAACATAGGGTTCTTTCATGTAATGACAAAATATGAAATGTAGGGTTCAACTATATAACATATGGGTTTTTATCCATAATTTGTATTTACACGTAACGTAGGGATAAAAAAGTAACATAGGGATGATGATCCACACGTTCATCCTTGTCAGCATAAAATCCCGAACGTCACATTGATTAACCATATGTTCATCTTCCAAAACGTAGGGTTGAAAACATTAAATCTAGACTCCAATATAAGGTTTATGATCCATACATGATTTTTTTCAGTGTAGCGTTGGGTTTATTCCTTGCATTACATTTATCAATGTAGGGTATGAAGAATGTTTCTTAAAAAATGTAAACAACCTAACTTCAT
Organism: Viscum album; assembly: GCA_963277665.1. Classification (NCBI taxonomy): domain Eukaryota; kingdom Viridiplantae; phylum Streptophyta; class Magnoliopsida; order Santalales; family Viscaceae; genus Viscum; species Viscum album. Next base: position 228,687,557 of record OY728157.1, on the reverse strand, counting down.
ACTTCACTGTTTTTTATCCCTTTTCATTATATTCAGCCTTAGTACCTCAAGACTTATTTTTATTAAATATCAAGATCATTCCAACTTTTCAAGAATATAGTCAATCAGTTTTATAAAACTCGTGATATCTTTGAAAACTGACGCAATAAAATTCTTGAAAACTGCATCTAGAAAACTACATTCCCAATCTTTAGATAATTTATTGAGCATCCAACCGAATTTTTTAGCCATTGATTTAAACTGATGAAATCAAGAAAAAATTATTATATTTTCATCACAAAATGTTCCAAGTGATTCAAAATTTTTTATAACTTGAAGCAAAATTAATACTATAGGTTTTCAAATATATTCACTATACAGTTGAAAAACTACTTCAGAATGTTTGGTGATTTTTTTGAGAATCAGAAAATCCTTTTTAGACTTCCACATAAACTAATTAAGTTCAGATAAACTTTTTATCTATCCAATAGTATAATTATTCTGAAAATCCATTTAATATGGATGGATATATCATCATAATTCTTAATTGACTTTAAGTAGAAAACAATAATATCACTTGAACAACTTGTAACAGCTTCCGTGAATTTTTGCACTATCAAAACAATTGAAATTTCTTTCGACATACAAATATGAGATAAAAATAATATTTTTATACTTAAAATTTTAAAAATATGTAATAATCTGATCATTATTTCTTCAGATATAAAATAAATACTTTGAGATAATAAATCTGAAGCACATGACAAATTTATTAGAAAATAAATATTAATGGGTTGAAATAATTATCAAAACTACAACAAAATGAATTTTACATGGAGCCAATAAAAAATATTAACTTATAATAGATCCATATTATTAATAATAATTTCTTATATGATCCTTTTATGACATCTTATAACCCTTTTTTTAATAATATTTCATTATTTTCAGTATTTCAGGTATAAATTTCTTTGTTTTTAGAGTATGTTTGGACTAGTTATAATTTGTTCCTTTTACGTCGATCAAGATTTAATTCTCTCTATAATTTAATCCATGATTAAAATATAATATATATTTATTTATATTAATCCATAAAATTTAGTTATAGGAAATGAAATACTCTGTTCATGGAGACGGCGTGCCATATGTATGCATGAAAGCTATTTCCATTTTCTTTTCATTTTAAAAGAAAGAAATGTATATGATATATATATTTATATTATCATTTAATAATAGTTTTATGTCATATATATCACATATTTTTATTAAACCCATCCTTATTACATTCCATGTAAAGCATGAATGAATCAAATCGCTTCGCGAGGTTGTGGTCTTCCGTACACATGAAAGACGTTATCGTATTCCCAAAAAATGGGAACCATGAAGGAATTTTTTTTAAAATAATTAAAGAATAATAATTAAATCATATATATCATATATATCATATATAAATAGTATTTAAATCATTATTCGCAACATTTAAATGTGTTAATGGAAAAATGAATGACATTATTTCACGAGGTGATAGTCCACCACACACATGAACAATGATTTCGTAACCCATTTGATGGAATTGTGTAAAGTTGTAGGTGATAAAAATAAAATAAAAACATATCAGTATATTTAATATAATTAGGATATTCCATAATCATGATATGAAGATTATTTAAGTGGTTTGAGTAAGAAATAAAACAAAAATTCTCATTGACGAACATTATCTATTCTCTGGGTATCTCCTTTTAGTATGCACCAAAGGACTTACTTGTTAAGATTTATTACCAAATTAAGGATTATAGGATAGATATATGGGAGTTTATAAGTTAATTCCTCTAGGTTTGGAAGATCTCAATGGATTGGTAGTTCTGAATAAGTGAGGGGAGTGATTTCTCTTTTATAGAGTAGAAGGAGTGGTATTCTTATAAGTACCATAAAGTAAACACTATTGATAGGTCTACCTTACTTAATTTGACTCTAATAATGAAATTTGTTTGAGAAAAATAATAATATATGGTCTATATATGTCCATAAAATGGGTTTTTTAAAATTTTTGATTCCTTTTTTCACCTTATCGTTTAAGATTAAACACCAAGTATACCCATTATTACCTTAATCAATATTATTAACATTATTTTTTTCACTTATAATTTTTGTCAAGAATTAAATTTAAAATATTATACATTAAAAATTATTATTATTCTAAATAAGGAATCCATTTTTCTAAATTCAACACACATAAGTGGCATAATATAATTTAAAATGTATCCCACAGTCATGATGATAAAGCTGGTTTTTAATTTGGAAATATTCAAAAGGATGAAATGTTTTTATATCAAAATTCCTTATTAAATTGATTCCAATGACCTAAATTAGATAAATATATGTATAATTTTTCTAATTCAATTTTAAAACCAATTAAAAAAATAAATTTTCATCATAAATTATGTAAATGAAAATTCAGTTTTCAATTAAAATTCAGTATTTTTCACTATTTATCAAAAAATGAAAATTATCATAAAATAATAAAAATAAACCTTTAGCTAATTTTTATAGTAATATTTAAAAATTTAATTATATATTGTCAAATAAAATTTATAAAAGTGTGAAAATTTAATTTTAAAAAAAATTTACCATTAAAAGGCGACAAAATTTCCATTTACAAAAATGCGTAAAATTGGATTTATTCTTATATTATGCCTATGAAATATTTTTATTGATTGTCAAAATATTTTATTTAATATATAATATTTAATTAATATCATTCATGAATATAAATTAATTTAATATATTAAGATATAATTCCTTTGGCACTTAACAATAGTTTAAGAAAAATATATCTTTATATTCAATTGGTCTTTATCTTCATTTCTAATTAAGTGGTAACTAATGAATTAAATCATATATTTTTATAAGTTAGTTAATACTATTACATAGAACCAATTTTATGTTTAGGAAATAATTTTCATTTTAAATAATAATATTAATAGTATGTATTAGTTCAGTGAAACCTAGCCTTGCATGTAATCGAAGCTTTCAAATGAACTCATTGTTGCATGTAACAGAAACTAAACTCCGTGTTTCTTGAATTTCAAGTGATGGAATGTTTTTATTGAAAATATTAAATACATATTAGGGTATTATGATGTTATATTCTCTTCTATTCTTCATGTTTTATGTCATATACACTATTAAATAAAATGTTATTCTTTTGAAATTTATAGGGGTTTGCACCACTTACAAAGAACTAAGCTATATTGAAATCATTAGTAGATAACTATAGATAAAAAGGGTCCAGTCAAGTTAATCATTAAATAAAATATTTTATTAAATAATCTATCAGATGAAACTCTTAAGTATTATCCATAAGAAAGAATTTCAAATGCTTGGGCATAGATAGTGAGCATCCTCTAATGAAAAAACCAATCATTTTAATCCTAGTGGTTTCAAGTGTGTAAAGTTACATTAGATTCTATTCAACCTTATAAAGCCAGTCCATTACCTCTAGGGGTCCTTGATCACCACTAAACACTAGAGGATTAAAATTTAGAAACTCTTAAGTATTATCCATTATCTGAGAATAACAATTACCTTTTAATCTATCATGAGTTTGAGAAGATTCAAAGACTGGGAAGATAACATCTGGATCACTAGAACAAATTCTTGAGATACTCTCTTCTTTATTATCAATTCTTTTCTATGGGTCACATTCTAAAACATTTGTAGGGAGGAACATTTAATTAAACCATAAAAAATCCCAAAATAAGGGTTACAATAGAAAAATATAATTAAAAATACCTCAAGAATAAATATTTATAATCCCATTTCAAAAACACAAATAAATTCATTCTTTCTATTTAAAAACACCATATAATTCATTAAAACCCCTTTCTGGGTTCCACTTCAAAAACATTAAAACATTTTAACCCCAAAAATCAAAGGAACCCACTTATACCCAACTAATTTCACTATAGAACCACCCACAACAAAATAATTTGTTTTTTATATAAAAAATAATCCTTTGCAAATTAACAATGCACTAGAACCATTTCAACAGTTTTATTACAATTAAAATCAAGAAAATTATTTCCTTAATAACAATAACAACCAAAAATAATATCATTTAATTAATCTTGTTTTTATAATGTTACAAATCTTTTTCACAAAGGAAACTCAACACGCCCCAAAAATGGTTTTAAAAGTAAAGTCAAAAACCATGTTAAAATATTGTACATTAAAATTGAATAAAATAACTTCAAACCCTAAAATATTCACTTGATTATTCATAAATAATAATCATAAATCATAAGAGGGATTTTGAGCCCTAAAGGAGAGAAAAATTCAAAACTTTTCTCTAGGGAGAACAAATTTTTAGAAACTTTTTCAACCATGGGAGTTAAACTATAATAATTTTAGAACTATTTCACATGGCACTAATAAAGTTTGATAGATCATACAACTTAACCATGAAACCCTGGATTGACTCTAGTTTTACTCTAAAACTAGATACTTCTCAAGATGTCTCCCAAGGTCTTCCTAGAAGACAAGGTAATAGAAACCCACATAAAAACATCTTAGGATTTAAAAAATATTAAAATCGGAATTAAAAATAAAACTATCAACCACCATTGGAAACACATTTATAGAACAAGGAAGAGTTGGCCAAGCACTCCTCAACACCAAAAACTCAAGATATGATAATTTTATCTCCAATAAACCATTAACCTTCAAATAAAATGTGGGATTTGATACCATTTTGTAATGAACAAAACCGGTATAAACTGACCTATCACCCACCCCATCTCATTAGAGAGACTTAGGCATATTTAAGATCATTCCGGGTTGGAAATTAGTTCCAGGGTGTCAAAAGTGAAAATGTATGAATGATTTACCCCTCAAGAAAACATGAATCAATAATGGTTCAGACTCAGAACTGACACGAGATCTTCTTGTATTGGAAAACTATGAAAAATTAAATAAATAGTTATAAAATAAGAGCCTCAAAAAATGTAATAACAATAAATATGAACAAAACATAAGATTTTTATAAACATTTTTCTATAATAAAAACCATTTTTATACAAATTTTTATACTTACCAAAACTACGAATAGAAAAAAAGATAAATTGGGAGGCCTAAGAGGCTAATACACCACACAACCCAACTAGTAAAATAAATTGAGGCGGAAAACTATACCATAACCATGTGATTATAAAGTCATGACCACAATCCCAATAACATACACATCCCAATAGATATAAGTAGACATTCAACCTACATAACATAACCTAAAATCCTATAGAAAATATGGGGAATACATACCCACTAATGTGAGTATATAGGGTGTGTTCCAAACGATATTAGGATATGTAAATGAGTCCATTATATTAATTTATAAATAAACCATGTACATTATTTTGAAAGTAATTACAAAGTATGTTTTCATTTCTTTTACAAAATAAATAAATAAACAATAAATTATTTATAGCCTTTTATCAAAACACACCATTTATAAAAAATTCTTCAAAGAGGACTTAAAATGGTAATTTCTTTTCAAAAAGTGAATAATTTTCCTCTAAAATTACTTTTATTTCATGAAACCATGTTAGAGATTCTGCTTTCATTTAAAACAACACTTTTGAAAAAAAACCATTCTCATAGGTTTAAATCTTTTTCAAAAACTTTTCCCAATGAATTGAATTTAAAAAACCCCCTCTTTAATTTTTTAAAACTAAATATACACAAAATCCTCAAATATTAGTAAACAGAAAAGATAAATCATAATAAAATTCAAATACATGGAAATTCATAGAGGAAAAATAATAGAAATAAGGAGTAAAACTATTTAATATCCATACTAAACCATAATAAATATCAATACCATGAATAAAGTTCCATCTAATAATTAAGAAACAATTTAAAATAATAAATAATATAGAATAACATAGGATATATATCATGAGGATACACCATAGGTACTAATGGGATAAGTATTTCACATGCATATGTGTAACCAACTGCCAATAGGGTAATGGTTTCACTACTCCTCACCCAAATTTCGCTCAACGAGCCTCATTAATGGTACACCCCCTATCTAGGTCATTACATTCATCTAGTGGATACTATATAGTGAATAACTATCAACTAGAATAACCAATACCCCTAACCTTCTCACTTAGTATCCTAGGGGTACTCATTTCATAGCTAAACGAGAAGGGATAATATTAATACAACAACAATTACATGATAATCACATAACCCAATGGAGATAACCATAACAATTAAATACATCCCACCTCCAATACACACCCCATCAAAATCGAGTCCAATTTCTTAAAACAAAATAAAAAATTTAAATTAATTTAACCATAACACATACATACAATCATAAATTAGAAGAAACAGTGGGTATCAGTATAAATGAAATCACCAATCGATAAAATCCAAATTTAACACCAGATTCCAAATTATTCTTTACTTAAAATCCCATAATTTCATCTTTGTAAATCCTTTTGAGAACCACCTTTGAAAATAAATTAAAAATCCATGGGAAATCACAACCAATACTAGGTTGGAATAAGGAGAAATCACAGAAGCCTCCAAATAACTTCATAAGCCAAAAACACCCCTTTTAAAATATGGAAATTTCTTTCATAAAGCGAAAACCCCAATTTATAAATCAAACATGGAAAAAACCTCATAAAAAATAATTTTGTCTTAGGAAATACCATAAATTTCATTTTATCATACTCTTAGAATTCCTAAAATACAATTTGAAAACAAATTGTCATTGAACTATGAAATTCACCCACTTTTCTATTTAAAAACCCACCTAAGAAGAGAAAAAGTTTGAAGAACCCAAACTGGGTCGCATATTAATCAATTAATTAGTTCAAAACACTTTTAAAGCAATGATAATTCAAGTAAATATATAAAAGTAAATGAAATAGAAATACCTACTTCAAGAGACAAAACCCTACAACCTTCAATCGAAACCACTAAACTTGGTTTCCTAAGATGAATTAAGACCCTTAGAAATAAAAATCCTCAATTATAATAATACTAGATATAAGAATAATCCAACCATAGACACAAGGGTTAGATAAAAATGTACAAAATGGAGGACAATTAGAGGAGAAGTAAGGATAATTCATAACATCTTGATTCAGAGATGAAAGCACCAAGAAATCACTCAAAATACACCATATAGGTGCTTGGACGAGTATGAGAGGGCCCTATGCGGTGCCTAGGTGAAATATAACAAAATGGGGAATCCATGTTTGGATCCCCTAAATAAGAACCACATGAAATGAAAAAAATTATCCTATTGAGTAGGTCTCATTTTTTACTTTCACAGTTTACCAAACTATACAGTCTCCACTTTCCAAAGCTATAGATGCCATATGGTTTCTACTTCATAGTTTTGAAATTATATCCCTAATTGTATGATCCTACTATAGTTAAACAAATCCCAAAATTTCACCTCAGAACACCGAGAACTCAAGGGATAAATCAAACATATAAATATAAAGTAGAAAATGACATTTTTGGGTGTCCCAAAAGTAGGATGACTCATGGTAAACTTGCATATATTTCACAATAAAATCACCCAATCATGCGAACCTATAGGTTTAGTGTCTATAGATATTAGATACATAAATAAATTATTTTACAACACTTGTGAACATTTTTCCTTTATTTCAATGAAATAGACTTCCTTTTAGACATGTCATATGTTTTACTCAAATTCATAGCTTTTGGAATGGAAAATATATGAAATGGGTGATTTCAAATGATCAGTAAGGGAAAAATTGTTCAATATTCAAAAAGAGTTAGATCATAATCATGTAAGAAACATGAAAATGGAATTAATATCTTATTAAAAATATAAATGATTCATAATAGTTATCCATATGTCATACAATAATAACATGTAACCTCTAATTATTAAACATATACCATGTAATATGAATGTGGAACCATGAGACAATAAATATGATCCATAGATAATAACATATGTATGTGGAACAATATATAAATTATGTATAATTATAGTAAATCATAACATTGTTTATTTTTCCAAATAAAAACATATCCATGTATAATATTATTAGGATTAAATTATCCACTTATGTACCTTATTGGGCTTGAGCTTATCACTTTTGTACCCTTGGGCTTGGTCTTATAACCCACGTACCCTTGGGATTATGATAATATCACATGTACCTTATTGGGATTAATATTACCACCTATATACCCTTGGTCTTAGGATAACCTCTCATGTATATTTTTAGGATTTGATTAACCACTAGTTCACCCTTAGGTTTTGGCTTATCATTTCTATACCCTTGGCCTTGGAATAACCTCTTATGTACTCTTTGGCTTAGGATAACCTCCAATGTACCCTTTTGAGCTCATGATATATAAACTTTACCAATGTATTAGAGGGTGATATAGGAACCCATCCATGTCATAATGATAAAAAAAGATGAATGTGTTCTACGAAAGATCAATCATATGTCATATCATGAAGAAACCATGGAAATAAAATGGTAATCATAAAATTTATGAATGGTATCATAAGAAATAACTACATGAGGTAGATCAGTTGATTCCAAAAATTCAATAACCCAAAAAGAGTATTTCAAATGATAATTTAAATGGCGTTTTATAAATAATTTCTCTAAATGAGATGTATATTTTGGATTCAAAGAGGAAAATGTAAACAAAATCATGGAAATATATTTCATAGTTTTTTGTCCTTGTTTAAAACATAAAAAGATACAAGTCACCTTAGGAAAAAATATTTTAAAGAAAGTAACATGAATTTGTTTTTAAAATACCAATTTAAATAAAATACCTATAGTATATCCTTGAATAATATATAAAGTTTTTCTAGATTAATTTCAGATTGGAATATAAAATATTCTACCATTAATATTAAATCACATTATTATTTTAAAATACATTTATTTAAACCCACGTCATTTAAAATACTAATAAAGAATACTTTTGATAATTGGTAAAAAAATTATTAATTCCACAAGAAATAATACATGTTTTAATTTCAAAATAATAAATTAGAACATTGGAAGTATGAAATAATAGGGACATAAAAGAGAAAGAGATTATTTTCGAGGATGTGAATATTCATAACCACATTATAGTCTTACAAGAAACAAATTCATCAATGAAGAAGCTTCAAATTAAAAATAAAATTTTACCTATATAGAAAGATAAAGTTTTATATATTAAAATATTAGGGTGGAATAAACCATACATAGGATAAACAAGTTTATGAAGAATAATTATAACTCAATAAAAGATGATTTGAGTTGACAAAATCCCTTATAACAATGGTATCTATCGAAAAAAATACCTATGAATGATAGAAATTGATAGGGATTTTTAAATACCTTTAACTGAATTAAATTAAAATAAAAGTTTACATAGATATTTACATACACCACACAATATATAAAAGGTAGTGAATATATATTATGTCACAAAGAAAGAAATGTGTGATGAGAAAAACTCTTACAGATTTGGTAACCTATGAATCACAACCCTTTGAATGAGAAAACATGAAATAGAACATTTATTAACATGAGTATAATAAATTCAAGTTAAAATATTTCAAATAGGTACCTTATAAACCATATTTTAAAAAATACATTTGCAATAAAAATCATATCTCAACAAAATAATTTTGAGATGAAAAACCCTTACCTTTATTCTCGTCTTCCATTAAATTGTTTTAACCTCATGTATGAAAAATATAACCACATTATTTAATAATTATATAACCATATTCAAAACTATTACCATTTATATTATTCAATTATAATCATTCATAATAAATATGTTATATAGATTATGTTTATCTTCATTATTTGATGTTAGTAATTTCAAATATTTTTCACATGTTTCATAATGGTGAAATTGAACCTCATTCCTTGATAATGAGTTCACTATAATTAGATCATAAAACATATTTAAATATTTATTTTCAATTATTTATTCATTTAATGGTTCATTGTATAGATACTATGGTCATGGATTGAGAGAATGAGATCCATGGTGATCTTGTTATGTGTAATTTAAGGATATCAATAAATTAGATTATAATGATCATTAAATTATGAGAAATCATTTCAAAACCATATTAATGAAATATATAACACATTTATAACATATATATTCATCAGATATGTTTTATTACTAACTATGCAAGGTGGATATGAAATATGAAATATGTCATTTATTGAGGTTGTAATCCTCACATACAGATAAACGATGTTTTCATTTTCTATAGAATGAGTGGCAGGTAGAAAATGGTTTATCTTTTCAGAATCATAATAAATTTATAATTGTTATATTTATTAATTATATACAATTTTAGAACTATCCTTCTATAAAGATCATGGAAATTGAAATACATTGTTCATGGATGCGATAAACTGTACATATAAATAGACGAAATTTTCATTTTTATAAAGGGAAGGGAGGATGAGAGATAATGATTATTACATCAATATAATAATGAATTATTATAGTAATTATTATAATTTTATTATTTTAGTATGGTATAACAAAATTTTATATATAATAATAAGACTTAAATAAATAGAAATAAAAATGAGTGATATGGGCTATTTTACCTTACTCTATGGAATAAATCCTTTAAAAATCGGATTAATCCTTCTAGGGGTGGTATTTTTAAGAGAAGAGAAACTATAAAAAATGAATTGGAGTTTTTGGGAGGTATTTGTTTCTATATTATTTTAACTAAGGGTTTTGCACTTTGAGTTGATGTGACACGGTGAAGGGATTCTTTTATATGTAATATGATTTAACTTTTTGTAATAAGAGGTGAACTATTCATGGAATGTGGCTCCAAAAGTGAACAATAATGGAATGAGGATGACCTAAGTGCACTAAATCCTTAAAAAATCATCTAGAGGCATGTTTTTAACATGATTTATGTCTTTTATCACTTGGATTTAACCCCTTTTCCATTTTGGATTTTATCGCGGTGACTAATTTTTACCGAAGTAACTTATTTTTTATGCCTAAAAATAAAATAGGCCTTAATAAATAATTTTTACCATGTACTTAAAAAGATAAAATCGATTTTATTATATTTTATTAATAATATTGATAAAGATGAATTCTAAATATAATAATTTTATAACACATTAGAAACATTTTTAGAGAAAAATATAACTTATGTTCTAAAATATAAAATATAGGTTTGTAAAATAAAATTAAGATTTTTTAATGTTTAATTTTACTCATAAAATAAATATTTTTTCATGAAAAATGTTTTATAAAATTTGAATTCATGATTATATCCTAGTAATGTCATAAAAGTCATGGCATTTATAATAATGATATTTTTTACTATTCACGTTATAATCAATCTTCGTAGAAAAATAAAAAAATTAATCCTAAGATAATATTTTTTAAATATAATAAAATAAAAAAGTTCATTTTTTAAAAATCAAATTCTAAAATTTATGAATTTAACATTAAAATGTAAATGTAAAATATATTGAAAATCATTTTTATAAGATAATGTATTTTTAAATATTTACTATTATTTTTTAAATAACCTATCAATAAATAATTAAATAAGTGTTAATACATTATTTAAATGGTTAATAAAATTATTTTCATTTTTTAAAAATAAATCAAATTGATTTATTTAGATTAAATTTACACATTTTTTTTGTGAAAACCATCCTTTTAAAATAACCCTCTCATCATTATCATGAAAATTAACTTTAATATCGATAACTTATTTTTAGCCTAAAAATAAAATTTCTATTATTAAATAATTTGAACTTGATCGTTACTATTATGTGAATTATTTTTTATGATCAAAATTTAAAAAATATTCAAAACTTATTTTATGTTAAGCACACATAACATGTAAATTTTTTTTAGGAAAGATGTATCTTCTATGCCTAAAATAAATTTATTGATTTCCTTGTAATAAATATTAGACAAATGATAAATTATTTTATTGTACTTATTATCAATATATTTTATTAAAAATATTATTTAACCATAATATAATAAAATTTATAACACATAAAAAGATAATTTTTCTTGAAATATATTTTTGGTGTATAAAATGATTTTATCAATTATTTATCCACAAAAATTGAATTTTATCAATGAATCAGAATTAAAAATGTACATCATTTATATATATATATATATATATATATTGTAATTTGGGTACTTCTATTAGTACCTTCCAACTTAACAACTACATTATAATTTAAATATTTACTACATATAATTTTATATTAATAAAATGTATTTCACTTTTTTTAGTTCAGTGTTTCATCTGAAGAAAGTTATAAGATTTAGTGTTTATTTAATGTAAAATCAATACAAAATCTTAGGATGTTTTATTTCTCCCCTCCAATAATAAATTTCATCCTCAAAAGTTTTAATTACTACCAACTAATTAAAAATAAATAAGGGTATCCATAATATATACATGGCTCAAGATATAATTTTTATCAAGATACCAACCTCTCTATCTTAGGTAAGATTGGGAAACTCATCTTTTACCTCTTAATAGATATATTTTCACATTTTCATTTCATTAAACAATTTGTTCCCAATATACTTCCTTAATTGTATTATATGTTTATAGAGATATACCTTTCATATACTCTTTTTCATGATCTCAATTTCAACCAAATATTAAAATTAAAATTGTCATCATGAGAATATCCAATAAATGGAAATCATACTCTCAATAAGACAAATCAATCCCAATATATCTTATCCTATTACACTTTTTTCTTATATTATGAACCTTTTGGTTTAATATAGTTTTTTTAAGTTAGATAATTTGATACTTTATAACCAAATATGAAAAATAACTATCTAAAAATTATCATTAACTTTCGTACAACATTTCAAACCTAAAATTCATTGAAATATATGCTCTCAAGATTTATCTTACCCTTTATCCCAAAAAGAACATATCAAATAATATATAACTCAACTAATGAATATTTAGGTTTTAATCAAAGTTATTCATGGTCATTTACTATTAGGTTATATACCCTATGTAGTTGTATATCACATCATCAAATTCCTTTTTAAATCCTTTATAAGATTTTTTAAATGAAATGTGACTTATCAAGGTATGTCCCCTAGAGATTATCAAAATATGTGTTCAGTTATTTTTTTTCACCTTGTAATGATCTAGTAAATACCCAACCATCTATTGTTATGGATATTACCCCTAGTTGAATCTAGAGCAGAGCTGGAATCCACTAGTTTGTATCTAGCTAGATAGTCTATTTCTTGGGAACCACACTCCCAATACTTTACCAAAAATTTAGGATGTTATATTATAAATAGACTTATACCTAGTATTTTCACTAATTTTCTATAGTACCAATACTCAAAAATACTGAACTAATCCCAAAAAACTAGTAAACTAATCCCAAAAAATATTTAAACCCTAATTTTATACCAACTTAAGTACCCCAAACTCAAAATTTTGAGTGCAGTGCTAATTAATTTCTTTAAATAATACCTTTGATACTAAGTGAGATGAAAAAACTAAACCATAAAATATTTCACATACATATTAAATCTTTTAGAAACCTCCTATAGTATTAAGAACGTTTAGGCTCAGTGTCTTTGATAATTTTCTACATAAACAACTTATTTGTGAACATTTATACATAATCAACATTTAATATACTTACATGTAGATATCTCATATGTTATGATCATATTCATAACCTTTGGAATAGAAAACATAAGAAAGGTACTAGCTTTAACTCATATTAAGGGCACACTTCTTAAAGAATCATAAAGGGTAAGATAATAAGCCTTAAAGAAACATGATTATATGATAAATATAAAATTAAAAATATAATGGATTCAAAATATTTACCTATAATTTATGATAAAATAACATGTAACCTCTAATTATTGTAAATATAACATGTAATAAGAGTGTGTAAGCTTGAGATAATAAACATGAGCTATGGAATATAATATAGGAATTTTAAATAACATAAAAATTTGGAATAAGTATAGTAAATCATGACATTGTAGATGTGTCCAAATGAAAATAGATCCTTTTATAAAATTATTAGTCTTGGGCTAAGAATTCTTATACCTTATTGGGCATGGAATTACCACTCATGTACCCTTGGAATTGGGCTTGGGATAGCCTCTCATGTACCTTATTAGGCATGATCTTACCACTCTTGTACCCTTGTGCTTAGGGTAACCTCTCGTATACCTTATTGGTCTTGGGATTTGAACCTGTGTACCATTAGACTTGTGTTTAGAACCAATGTACCCTTAGGTATGAGATAAAATCCTATGTTCCCTTTATCTTGTGATAACCTCCCATGTATGATTTTGAGCTCATGAGATATAAACATTACCGATCCATTGGAGGTCAAAATAGAACACCACATATTTAATTTTGATAAACCATATGAACAAATTCCACAAAAAATCAATAATATATCATATATTGAAGACCCCGTGGAAGGAAAATGGATTTCATACCATTTCCAAATGGTTTCACAAAAAATGATCTCAAGAGTTATATTAGTTGATATTGAAAATTAAATTACCCAAAAGAAGTATTTCATAAGGGAATTTTGAGAGAGATTCACGAAACATTACTATAAATGAGATATATTTTTTGGAGAAAAATAGAAAATATATGTTAAATTTGGAAAAAATATTTCATAATACATTTTCATCCCTATTGGAAAAAGGAAAATTTAAAATCCGCCTTTAAAAATATTATTTTCAAGAATGTAACATGATTTATTTAAATTAATACATTGAAGAAAATACCAATAAAAAAGACTTAAAAAATTCATAAATGTTTTCAAGAGGAAATTTTGAGTTGAAGAAAAAAATTTTGATCATGGAAAGAAAAACACATTAGTATTTTAAAATACCTTAATTGAAACCCACATCATATAAAAGAGTAATAAAGATTAATTTATAATAAAGGTATAAATAATTATAAATCTCAAAAAAATATACGTATTTTTTTTAAAATGATAAATGATATCTTTATAAAGAAGAAAGAACATGGACATTGAAAAGAAAGAGAATATTGGAGAGGATATCAATTATTCTTAACAATGTCATACTTTTAAGAGAAAGATATTCATTAAGAAAAAAAATTAAATAAAAAATTCCATTTTCATTAGATTGAAATTAGATTTACCATATAATAAAATCTTAGGGTGGATGAAACCAATAATTGATGAAATAAGTTTATGAAGATGAATTATTACTCAAAGAAATGATATTTGAGATAATAAAATACCTTACAACATTGGTATCTATCAAATAAATATAACATGAAATAAATAAGGTGATATGGATGTTTAAATCCACTAAATTTCATGAATGCATCATAAAAATGTCCATATTTAAGTATATACACCAAAAAATATAAAACAATTAGTGAATATAGATTATGTCTCAAAGAAAGAAAAGTTATTTGAGAAAAACTCTTACAGATTTGGTAACCTTTTAATCATAACCCTTTAAAAGAGAAAACATGGAATAAAACTTTAATTAATAGGAATAAAATGGAATCAATATAAAATATTCCAAATATATAGTACATACACTGTATAAATAAAAATAGTTTCATAATACAGAACATGTCTCCAAGAAGGAAGTTTGAGAAAAATACATTTACCTTTAATCTCAGCTTCATAGAAAGTGATTTAACATATTTTATAATAAAAATATCCATATTAATGAATTATTTAATAAATATAATAATTTATATCCCCTTTTATATTCTTAAATAATAATCCTTCACTACACACATATTTGTTTGAAAATGTTTACTTCATCATCATATATTAATAATTTGAATTGTTTCACACGTGTTACATGAGGGTGATGTTGAACACTGTTATTTGATACCAAGTTAATCATTAATGTATTATCAAATATATTGAAAACATTTTGTTTTAATTTTTCTTTCATTCCTTTTTCAATTTATGGAAACTATTAGTATGGTTAGAGAGAATGAGATACACTATGAGCTTATTCCGAGTAATTTATCAATATCATCAGATTACTTTATAATGATCATCAATTTTTGTTTCATAATTTCAGAACCATATTCATGAAATAAATTTATAATTTTAATCATATATATTAAAAAAATATATTTTATATCATTACATGTAAGACGATTATAAAAAATGAAATATGTAATTCATGAAGATGATAGTTTGCATGTACACACAGGTGAGATTTTCATTTTCCAAAGAATAAGAGGAAGACAAAAAAGTGTGTCTTTTTAGAATCTTAATAATTTTATATGTATAATATTTATTCATTAAATAAAATTTTATAACTATTCATGCATGGTGGAAATGAAAAAAATACATCATTCTTAGAGGCGATAGTCTCTATGTACACATGGTTGTCATCTTCTTTTTTCAAAGGAGAAGTGTCACGATCCCCAACACCCAAAGGCACCCATACTGGGATAACAATGATATAAGTGAGATAATGATGCCTGAATCCCACCTCTAATAGGTCATTGGTTGGATAAAAACTTTGGGATTATATTATAGATACAAATGGGGGAATTGCCCTATAAGAATTGAGAAAAAAAGAAAGATAAGATAAAAACACCCAATAAAGAATACACAAGATAAAATAAAAGATCCTCATTTCATGAATGTACAGTCATACAACATAAAAACTATAAAGAAACTGTAATTACCAAATTTAAATCCTAGGAAGTGTCCTTGAAGTCCAAACATATCCTGAATAACCCCTCAAGCGAGTAATTTCTATCCCTGTGTCCAACAAACTCTTATGATCCTGAAATTTATATATATATATATATATATATATATATATATGCTTAGAATAACATGTACACTTAGTAGGATACACCCCAGATCCTCTCATTTAAAATATAAAGAAATCATTCTAATGTCTAGTGAACATAAAGTGAATCTAACTCTCACTTAACCAAGTATACTATCTTCTTAGCCTCACCATGTGCATCTCTCACCAAGTATCACATATAATAATAATATAATATCTAACATAATATGAAGATGGTACCCCACTTCCACCTATCCATTGGTTCTAAAATCTTCCCCAATGTTGCACATCTTAAGTTATCTCTTTCCAAAATAATCCAGCTTAAAGACACTTGGGATAAGGTATCATGCCATGCACCCTGAACGTTACATCATCTCATCACCATGTATCTTACACCCCGAGATTAACATCATCTCATAATCCCATGATACATATATAGATAGTAACTGAGTAGTTTTTAGGATCCACCACAACCTTTATGTCATGTATTATACCTCAAGATATTATACCCAATACAATATAAACCAATAATAATCCTTAGGATACTATATCTAAAGACACTTGTGTGTAAAATAAATACAATCCATTACATCCCACTGCACACTTATATAAGTAAAGATAACCACTGTGCATACTACTACATATTACTACCAAAATAAGAGAGTGGGGAAAGAGGGGGAAGTCAACCATATATTCATCACCAACCTGAATATTGAAGAAAACACAATTTAAGAGTCCACTGGGTGTTAGTCTCCCAACAAAAATGGGTGGGTAGCCTATGAAATCATATAACATACATGATATACTATAATTTACAACCACGCAATGTTAATTATAATAGTATTAGGATCAATTAAAACTATCATCTCTTAGGAAACCATCTACCACTACGAAGGACTAGGTATCATATAAGCACTAAAGAATTCAAATAACTCCATTTAATTATTTCCATTGATTAAATATTTTAGATTATGCTAATTAATTCATTATAAATTAATTAACATCACTTTAACTCCAAGGTAAAAACCACCTAAATTATATTTCCTCCATAAAAAATCCAACTGATCCCATGGTTCATCATGAGTTATTATAGCATCCCACCTTTTTATAACATAACTTTTCATTACATTTTACAAAACTGAGGATCTTGAAGGTTTAGTGTCTTGGAAACCAGGTACTTAATACATGAAACAAAAAAAAATTCTTATGAAACACTTGAAGGGATTATCCTTATGTTCATACAAGGTTCATTACTGCATCTCATAACCTGGGGACATACATCAAATGAAAGGGTGAGCAGAAGGCCTAGTAAGGGAAACAAGGGAAACATTTAACATGTGAACTTGAGATACATCAACAATGTCATGCAAAAGAACTTTAAGGCATGAGAATGAAATCATGAGGCATATCAAAATAAAAAGAACATTTTTCATAACATGAATATGTGGCTAAAACATTTAATATTGACAATCATTTATGTTTCACCAAGGTCCATCCCAAAGGTGTCATTAAAAATTACCAAGGTTATTCCCCAAGTCGTCGTTAAAAAATTGTCATCTCTAGAGATTAAGTCTTTACCCAATGCATTGGAGCGCTATCAGGGCGCACCCTTGACATGTCTTTATTATCATGTGAGCCACATATATCATCATCAATCATTTCACAAACAACCCAATAGAATAAATGGAATGGGTTTCATTTCATAATCATAACGTTTTAAAAAACTGCTTTAAAGACATGCTCTTTGTGTCACTTTAAAACCCACAGAAAAGGAAGGTGGGTCTCATGTATGTAAATCCCAGAATTTAAAATAGAAAATTTTGGTATATATGTGAATACCTATATAGAAGAGAGTGCTTTGAGTATTTACTTAATAAAATAAAATAACTTTCGAACAAGAGAGAGAGCAATTTTGTGACGGAAATTCTGCAGCATAACGACTATGTTTCGGGGTTTTAGAAAACATTGAAAAGAGAGGGGACTTGGGTCAAACATTCATAAATGACCCATAAAACTGTATAGGGACATAATATAAAGGATATATGAACATGGTAATGAAATTTGAAAGATATACCATATGAAATGAAGAACATGAAAGGAAGACAAAAATAAGATTTCTCTTATGAAAATTTGGCAGCCTAACGACGTCACTGAAACTTCAAAAATTGAATTGACGAGATCAAATAGGGTATCTAATCATATGAACATAAAAGATCAGTATGATAGATATAGAGATCATAACCCAACATAATAAAAAAGAATTTGAAATACTTGACATGAAAGTAGAACTTTGAAAAATGAGAAAGGTGAATGAATCCCTTAAAAATTCGGCAGCCTAACGACACCACTTAAAACTTCAAAAATACTAAAATGAAGAGATAAAATAGGATATCTCATCATATGAACATAAAAGATAAGTATTATAGATATATAGATCATAACCCAAAAAAATAAAAAGGAACTTGAAAGACTTGACATGAAAGTAGAACTTTGAAAAATGAGAAAGGTGAACGAATCCCTTAAAAATTCGGTAGCCTAACGACGCCACTTAAAACATCAAAATACTGAATTGAAGAGATAAAATAGGGTCTATCATAATATGAACATAAAATATTAGTATGATAGATATAGATTTCATACCCCAACAAAATAAAAAGGAACATGAAATACTTGACATGAAAATAGAACTTGAGAAGGGTGAAAGAATCCCTTAAGAATTCGGCAGCCTAACAGCGCCACTTAACATTCTAAAAATGAAATAATGAGAGAAAGAGGGGGTATATCAAAATATGAACATGAAAAATACAGTAGGATGAATATAAAAGAACATCCTCCAACATAATAGCATGGAGCATAAAAGAAATGACATAAATAAGATTACTTGAAAAGAAAGAGGGAGGTAGGATCCCTTACCTTAAAACGTAACTGTTAAAACTCAAAGGTTGGGACCTTGAGGGCTTGGGAGAACTATGGGAGGACTCCTTGGGAGGTAATGAGACCAGAGCTTCGTGGGGGGATAGTTAGGAGTCTAATGGATGAGAGGATGGCTTGGTATTTATAGGGAATGTGTGGGGACAAGGAATTAATGACCAAGGGACACTTAATTAGTGGTTTTGGCAAAACCATGGGCTTGACCATTGTATTTTCCCTTTGTATTGGCCACTTGGGACACCTCATACATTATCTTACTATTAATAAGTCTAAAATATTTATTACATACTTAAAAAATCATTTAATGATGTCATTAAACACCTGTAACTTAAAAACTGCATTTTCACTATTCATCGAAAATTCAACGTTCTCAGAAAAATCCCAAAAATTCACCTTAACCAAATATTGATGCACTGATTTCAAAAATAAACTCCATTTTATAAAAATAATTTTCTAAATATTTTTAATTTAATATTTAAATAAATACACTATTCAACGAAAATTCATTTTTTCAGAAAAATCCCAAAAATTTACCTTAACATAATATCGATGCTCTGAGTTCAAAAGTGAAATCCATTTTATAAAAATAATTTTCTAAATATTTTTAATTAAATTTTTAATTAAAAAACACTATTCTCCCTGAAAAAAGTAATACTTGACTAATAATTTATGAAATTGTAATTTAACCATTTTATTGGATCACATTACTTAATCAAGGTGCCTAGATTTTATTAATTCTTTATTTAAGTGAGATTACTAATCCATTTGGTCACATTACTAATCCTAAGCATAAAATCACTATTCAAAAGTTACTATTCATAAAAATTAAGTTGACCTTATTAGACTCTAAATTTCGTACTGAACATAATTGTAGAAGACCATTTTTTGAAAATCATTACACATTTTTAATTATTTATTGTTTACATAAACATTTTTAAAATATCATTTCTCTAAAATTCATAAAACATATGCATACTATATTTATCCGGACATTTGAAAATTCATAAACTTCATCATAAGAAGAAATCAAAAATTTTTATTTAAAACAAAGGATTACACAAGGCAGTTACGGTCTCCTAACATAGCCCCTTATCTCACCAGCATAAGACCTAAGTGTAAGGTGCGCTAAGGTGAGAGAATCCGAGGGAGGCTTGGCCAACATCGCACGAGTAGTAATTTCTATCAGTTTGAACTTCTCGCGAAGGTGATTCCGTTCTAGCTTCACACGATGAAGTTCGGCTTGGGTTTGGTCCAGAGCAAAGCCTAGTGGTGCTACCTCCTTCCCATGTTCTGTTAGATAGACTTCGATCGGTCCAAGACTACTGGGGGAGGCCATCAAATCTCTTTTCTATATTAATTAACCAAGGTCACTTGTATTTAGAGAAAAAAGTCGCAACATTCAGTTTTCAACGGTCATACTGACTAACGATCATATAATAGTCAAAACCCAACAGTCTCATTTTTATTATACTCATGTTATCAAACGAAACAGTTTTGTTGAGTATGAAAAATAAAATAACACACAAAATTAGGAAACAAGATTTATTCAAAATTTAGGGTCGTTACAATCTTCCCCCCTTAAGAAATTGCGTCCTCACAATTTTTAAAATTGGGTTTTAAAATTTCATTGAATGTCCCACATCAGAAAAAGAGTCAGTAAAACTATTACTTTAAAAGGAAGAAAAGGAAGTACACAGGCCACCCGAGTTAACCCATACTTGGATTCTATGTAGGAAAACATGGATATGGAAGAAAAAACAAAGGGTCAAGTTCTGAGGGAGAGTGATAAAAAACATGATTAGGAGAAAGTTAACAATAAGAAAATCCCAAACTTATGATGTGTATAATCGGTCTTTGATTACCCAGTAGGAAACGTTAATAGACAACGTTTTTTTTTACGTTCCTTTTTATTGTTTTGACGAATTCATTTACTACATAGAATAAAAACATAAGGAAATATACCTACCTTCCAGTAGAGCTTCATCCTTTAATAAGTTTCTACCAAAACTAATCTTTTCTCCAAACGATTAGCATTCAAAACTACTTGGTCTCATCAATGCACAAGAATCTTCTTATAGAGAATCACATAGTCCACAAAATATTAACTATCAATTTCTTCTATCTTTAAACATTATCCCAAAAAATAGAAAGGTTATGATAAAACAACTCTTGAAAAAGAATGAATCCCATCAGAAGGGAAACTAATTTTAAATCTTCAAAGTTCGGCGGTACTACCCAAAGTTCATCATAGACCATTCCATAAATAATTGTCCTTAAAATTACTAAAAATAGACCAAACTAATGTTGAAACCCAAATACAAGAAGGATTTGATAACATAGTCTTCCAAGGTAAACTTTATCATTCATCTCCAAAAAACATGAACCACTCCTAACATCTTATAAAAAAGTAACTAACTTAAACATATTTACCCCAAGATTGGTTAATCATTTACATAAGTAACCTAAATTACTATAAGTCCACCTTAAATTCACCGATTATTCAAAATATAAGTCAACCTTAAATCCTCTAAGAAAATACCGTATTAATCTATTTACCTCGATCATATATGGTTCCCAAAATAGTGAACGTCTTCCAAAATAATAATCATCTTTAAATCCCCTAATCATCTCTGTCATATTAATATGGCAATCGTCAGATTTCTTATCACATTGGTTGTTGGGAAATGTTCTTACATTTCCCGCCATTAACTAAGAAAAGAAAGTACAATTAGGGGCTTAAATACTTAGCCAATAATCATGAAAAAGAACATAAAGCATAGAAGGATAACTTGTAGAAGAAAAGTATACCCTAACTTGTGACCCCTAGGTTCAAATCTAGGTTATCCATGATCATATATTCTTATGTGAATCTTTATTTTATTTTATCTTTGTTCCTTTAATAATGGTTCATACTAAGCTTATGAATTTACCAAAGCATATCCCCCGGGAGTGTCGTAACCAAGAGTACAACAAGGCCCATTGTCGTGTACCAGTTCCCATTCGAGTCTAGCTCAAAGTGGTGTTTTTGGGTTTTACACCTATGTACATCTGTGCCAGAGCCACCTTTACCTGCTCGAATCTAGACATGTATGTATTTTCTTGGAAACCCCTTACTCAATACTCACCAAAATACCAGGAATATTTCCTTTATTTAAAATTTTCTATAGGGTTCTTCCTAAAGTTTTCATATCATAATTTCCACAAATAACTAAACCATCATTTGATAAAAACAATAGAATCCCGCCTTTTTATAACATAACTTTTCATTACATTTTACAAAACTGAGGACCTTTAAGGTTTAGTGTCTTGGAAACCAGGAACTTAATACATGAAACAAAAAAATAAATTCTACTGAAACACTTGAAGGGATTCTCCTTATGTTCATACTAGGTTCATTACTACATCTCATAACGTGGGGACATACATCAAAAGAAAGGGTGAGCAGAAGGCCCAGTAAGGGAAACAAGGGAAACAAGGGAAACATTTAACATGTGAACTTGAGATACATCAACAATGTGATGAAAAAGAACTTTAAGGCATGAGAAAGAAATCATGAGGCATATCATAATAATAATAACATTTTTTATAACTTGGAGATGTGGATACAACATTTAATATTGACAATAATTTCTGTTTCACCAAGGTTCATCCCCAAGGTGTCATTAAAAATTACCAAGGTTATTCACCAAGGCATCGTTAAAAAATAGTCATCTCTAGAGATTAAGTCTTTACCCAATGAATTAGAGCGCTATCAGAGCGCACCATTGACATGTCTTTATTATCATGTGAGCCACATATATCATCATCAATAATTTTACAAACAACCCATATAGCATAAAAGGAATGGGTTTCATTTCATAATCATAATGTTTTAAAAAAACTGCTTTAAAGACACAATCTTTGTGTCACTTTAAAACCCACAGAAAAGGAAGGTGGGTCTCATATATGTAAATCCTAGAATTTAAAATAGAAAATTTTGGTATATATGTGAATACCCCTATAGAAGAGAGTGCTTTGAGTATTCACTTAACAAAATAAAAGAACTTTAGAACAAGAGAGAGAGACATTTTGAGGCGGAAATTCTGCAGCATAACGACTATGTTTCAGGGTTTAGAAAATTTTGAAAAGAGAGGGGACACGGGTCAAACATTCATAAATGACCCATAAAACATTATATGGACAGAATATGAAGGATATATGAACATGGTAATGAAATTTTAAAGATATACCATATGAAATGAAGAACATGAAAGGAAGGCAAAAATAAGATTTCTCTTATGAAAATTCGGCAGCCTAACGACGTCACTTAAACATCAAAAAATGAATTCACGAGATCAAATAGGGTCTCTAATCATATGAACATAAAATATCACTATTATAGATATAGAGATAATACCCTAAAATAATAAAAAGGAACTTGAAAGACTTGACATGAAAGTAGAACTTTGAAAAATGAGAAAGGTTAACGAATCCCTTAAAAATTTGGCAGCCTAAGGGCGCCACTTAAAAATTAAAAATACTGAATTGAAGAGATCAAATAGATTCTATAATAATATGAACATAAAAGATAAGTATGATAGATATAGAGATCATACCCCAACAAAATAAAAAGATACTTGAAAGACTTGACATGAAAGTAGAACTTTGAAAAATGAGAAAGGTGAACGAATCCCTTAAAAATTCGGCAGCCTAACGACACCACTTAAAACTTAAAAACACTGAATTGAAGATATCAAATAGGGTCTCTCATAAAATTAACCTAAAAGATCAGTATGATAGATATAGATATCATAACCCAACAAAATAAAAAGGAACATGAAATTCTTGACGTGAAAATAGAACTTGAGAAGGGTGAAAGAATCCCTTAAAAATTCGGCAGCCTAACGACGCCACTTAACATTCTAAAAATGATATGATGAGAGAAAGAGGGGGTATCTCATCATATGAAAATGAAAAAGATAGTAGGATTAATATAAAATATCATCCTCCAACATAAGGGCGTGGAGCATAAAATAAATGACATAAAATGGATTACTTGAAAAGAAAGAGGGAGGTATGATCCCTTACCTTAAAACGTAACTCTTAAAACTCAAAGGTTGGGACCTTGAGGGATTGGGGAAACCTTGGGAGGACTACTTGGGAGGTAATGAGAACAAATCTTCGTTGGGGGAGAGTTGGGAGTCTAATGTATGAGAGGATGGCTTGGTATTTATAGGGAAAGTGAGGGGACAAGGCATTAATGGCCAAGGGACACTTCATTAGTGGTTTTGGAAAAACCATGGGCTTTCCCATGGTATTTGCCCATGGTATTGGCCAATTGGGACACCTAATAAATTATCTTACTATTCGTAAGTCGAAAATATTGATTACATACTTAATACATCATTTAATGATGTCATTAAACACCGGTAACTTAAAAACTGAATTTTCACTATTCATCGAAAATTCAACTTTCTCAGAAAAATCCCAAAATTTAACCTTAACCAAATATTGATGCACTGATTTCAAAAATGAACTCCATTTTATAAAAATAATTTTCTTCAAATTTTTAATTTAATTTTTAAATAAATACACTATTCACTAAAAATTCATTTTTTTTCAAAAAAATCCCCAAAAATTACCTTAACATAATATCGATGCTCTGAGTTCAAAAATGAAATCCATTTTATAAAAATAATTTTCTAAATATTTTTAATTAAAATTTTAATTAAAAAACGCTATTCACCTGAAAAAAGTAATAATTGACTAATAATTTATGAAACCGTTATTTAACCATTTTATTGAATCAAATTACTTAATAAAGGTGCCTAGATTATATTAATTCTTTATTTAAGTGAGATTACTAATCCATTTTGTCACATTACTAATCCTAAGCATAAAATCACTATTCATAATTTACTATTCATAAAAAATTAGGTTGATCTTATTAGACTCTAAATTTCATACTGAACATAATTGTAGAAGACTATTTTTCGAAAATCATTACACATTTTTTATTATTTAGGGTTTACATAAACATTTTTAAAATATCCTTTCTCTAAAATTCATAAAAAATATGCATACTATTTTTATCCGGACATTTGAAAATTCATAAACTTCATCATAAGAAGAAATAAATTTTTTTATTTAAAACAAAGGATTATACAAGGAAGTTATGGTCTCCTTAAATATCCCCTTATCACACCAGCATAGGACCTAAGTGTAAGGTGTGCTAAGGTGAGAGAATCCGAGGGAGGCTCGACCAACATCGCACGAGTAGTAATTTCTATCAGTTTGAACTTCTCGCGAAGGAAATTTCATTCTAGCTTCACACAATGAAGTTAGTCTTGGGTTTGGTCTAGAGCAAAGCCCAGTGGTGCTACCTCCTTCCCAAGTTCTGTTAGATGGGCTTCGATCAGTCCAATACTGTTGGCTAAGGCCATCGAATCTCCTTTCTATATTAATTAACCAGGGTCACTTGTATTTAGAGACAAAAGTCGCAACATTCAGTTTTCAACGGTCATACTGACTAACGGTCATATAATAGTCAAAACCCAACAATCTCATTTTTATTATTCTCATGTTATCAAATGAAACAGTTTTGTTGAGTATGAAAAATAAAATAACACACAAAATTAGGAAACAATATTTATTCCAAATTTCGGGTCATTATAGTTGTTGTCATTTGTATTCCATTCAAACACCAAACCCATAGGTTAAAACATTTATCATTCATAAACATTACATAATTTCAAATACTCTAGTAAATATAGTAAGCTACCATAAAAGATATTCGTAAATAAGAACAACCAACCAAATCAACTAATGGGAAAATGAATAAATAAACATGAAACCCGACCACCCTTTAAATAAAATTTATTAAAAAGAAATAATCATAGATTTTAGCACACAAATAGGTAATACTAGATTCAACCTATTTCTATTAATATCAATGCCTTCCCCGAAACCACCATGAATATCACCATGCATCTCTTCAATCTCAGGCACTAACATACATCAAAAACTCGGGCCTCATCACCCATATCATGTCAAACCATCATCCATACCAAGAGCACATCACATAATATTGTAAGATCCATATCCAAATCAAACAAAAAATGTAATAAATAAATAATTAATATAGTCAATAGAGAATCTATGCCATAAAAATTGAGTTATCCATCCATTACAAGAAAACATGTGTCCCCAGTTCCAAACATTAATGTTTATAAGAAAATCAGTTCTTCGCCTTCTAGAATTAGCCAATTTATTTTTTAGAGGATATAATCACATGAAACATTTTGGAATCAGCAATAAAATCTATAATTATTTAAACATTATTTCAAGCATAACTTCAAATTTCAACAAACTTTAAGGAAAAAAATTCCAATAACACACCTCATTATTATTTCATCGACAAGAATTACCAACTTTAAGTAATTCATACATTTTTATCACATAAAACTTGATTAACCAATGAATAAATAATCAGTCTAACCAAATAATAATAATAGAAAACACACTATATAGTAAATCAGGAGGAAAAATGTTATAATGATGGAAAACATGGGATTTCTAACAACTCAAGATAATTATTTCATTAATATAGTTTTATCTTCATTTGGGATAATTCTGCCATTAATTAAAGAGATAAATCATGATTACAATACAATTACACATAAAAAAAGTAGAATCAACGAATTATATACCTGATTGAATTCAATGTTATTTTATTGAGAACAAAAAAACTATTCGAAACTTTGACCACCTCTTCTTCAAGGATCTAAATCCCTCCCTGGATGCCATGCCACAAATACTAAAAACCAAAAGAGATCTATAATAATAAGGAGATCATCCCCCATATCATGGAAAGATATAACTGAAGGAATCAAACTAATTCGAGAATAAACAAATAGATAAAAAAGGTAAAATAACCTCAAAAAATTTCGAACCAATCATAGTAATTCGAAGATCAATCCCCATCGAAATGTCTTCAAAATTTATTTAGAGGCATCCTTTGGTATCCTAGGGTTTTGGTGAATTTGGAGGATATTTTAAAAATATAAGTGTGTAATTAGATTTATAGGAAAATTCTAGACATGTATTGATGGTGTGAATGGTTCATTCATGTTGTGAATGGTTCAATCATTTAGAATTATTAAAAAAATTATCTCCTTGATCAAATAAAACTCAATTAATTCATATAGTGACCCCGATTTTCACAACATGAGTTTTTAGGGACAAATTCATTGACTCTATTCCTCCACCTTTCACATCATTAAACCACCATTCACATACTAAGTCACACTATGTGAAATTCCCTTTTTAGGAAATGAATTCCTTTTCGGGTCGTGAACTACTCTCTCTCACACCATGAACAATAGTTCATATCATGAACTTCTCACACTCGTAGATTTAGCCCCTCACACTCTAGAAAACATTCCATAATTATAAAAACATATACTTTTCATACATATATATTACACCTTAGTAGAAGAATATTCATTAAAAAACATAAAAAAACCATGTGAGAACCATACAGGTTTAGTGTCTTTTGAAAATAGGAAACATAAATAAATGATTCATAAAATGTATACATTATCTGTCACTCATTCATTCATAACTAGAACCCCCCTTTTAAACATCTTAATTAATATCTTTCTTCATATCATAGGGAAAATAAAAATGAGAATAGGGTGATATTAGATGTTATTTAGTGTTAAATCAAAGAAGATAATATAAGAATAAGGGGATATGAACATGAAAATAACTTTTGAAAGTGATACCCTGCATATCAAAGATCATGATATCATTTTATTGAATAAATCATAGAAATCAATTAAGAATCAATGAAAATATTCCAT
Organism: Viscum album; assembly: GCA_963277665.1. Taxonomy (NCBI): domain Eukaryota; kingdom Viridiplantae; phylum Streptophyta; class Magnoliopsida; order Santalales; family Viscaceae; genus Viscum; species Viscum album. The sequence continues at coordinate 228,658,926 of OY728157.1, read as the reverse complement.
GAGGGCATAAAATAATACATAATTTTTTTCATACAAGTAAGTATAGAAAATCATTTCCATATTATTCAAGGATCTATTCCAAGACCATAATAGTGGACAAAGTGTTTTACTGAATGAAGTTCACTCCTAGTTCCATCTCTGTAGTACTAAACTAAGTTTACTATATTTTCTAATACTCTCTATCTCACAATATATAAAAATTTACCCAATGAATTAGAGGGAGATATAGGTCCCACCCACTAAATAATGAAAACCATACACATGTGTTCCACAAATAAATAAACTTCATTCGATCATAAAATATCCCATGAAAAATAAATGGGTTTCATAAAAATCATTCCGTCATAACAAAACCGATGTAAAATAAATGGGTTTCATAAATATCATTCCCTCATAAAATAAAACAATATTATAATGAATATGGATAATATCTTTGAAAAATATCCCCAATAAAGCATAAGTCAAATCAAATACTGTTATCATAAATGGAAAATAATTTTGAGATATCACTGGAATATAATTATTGAGTAAAATATTATTTCTTCTTTGAAAAAGTTTTCTTTTCTTAAAATGCATCGTAATTTTAAAATAAATTGTTTTCTTTGAAAATAACCTTGTAATCCGGTAAGGGAAGCTTAAAGGCATTAGGTCATAAAAAACATCCATTCATGACTTATAATTTATGAAAAATTATCCTCTCATAATTTTTATAGAAAATAAAAAAATTACCTTGTTATGAAGACAACAAGAATATTCCTTTCAAATCGTTTAGTAAAATTTTACACATGGGTAAAAAGAACATTAACAATTATAGAAGAAGAGGAAAAATATTTTGGATTTTTTTAAGAAACATGGAAATAGAAAAAAAATATTATATATCAGATACTTAATTATAAAAAATACCAAAAAATAATGAGATTTTGAAATTAACCCTTATATTATGTCTTATTTCCTTCGTACGTATCTAAAACTCCTCTTCTTGGAAAAAATTCTTATAGATCTCCACTTAGGGACACAAGGGTTTTTCTATTGAGAATACCAAAACTTATATAATGTGGATAGGAAATTGGATAAGATAAATTGGTGGGGTATGGTCAATATTTAAGGATCTATGTTAGGTGAAGATGTGAGGGACGAGGTGCCATTTTATAATTGAGGTGAGGGGCACTTTTGGAATTTTCTCACAATATTAATTTATAATAAACTGAATATAAATAAAAATACCTCCAACATTCATATATTTGAATATAATATGATATAAAGTTGTAATATCATCAACCAATAGATTTTATAGAAGTTTCAGTATTATTTTAAAACTTATCATTTTTATTAACCCTTAGTTAACCAATTTTTATTTTAACTAAATTAATAAAATTTTCAATATTTAATGGTTTTGAATTATACTTATGTGATCTTAAATGAACATTTTATAAAATTTTAGACCATATTATATTTTTTTGGTCTTTTAATTATTTTAATTATTTTTAAACAATTTAATAAAATATTATTTTGATAAAATATCATTAATGTCAATTTCGACATTATTTATTACTTGGACTTTTAAAAATATCAAGATAAAACGTTAAATTTGGAAAAAAATATTTTATTATATTTCTATTAGGTAAATTTAATATATAAAATTCATTTAATAAATTAGTTTTCTAAAATTATATTTATTTTGACATTTTTATTAACATTTATTTGATATTTATAATAATAAAACAATTACAACATCAGCATTTTGTAATTATTTAGTAAACTTATTTGTTCACTTAAAATTAAAAATAAAATACCATGATGAATATAATTCTTCTAGATTTCATAAGAATATGTATAGTCCAAAATATATTTGGGGTATCCAGATATTAAAAATTATATAGTATTTAAACCATGAATGTGACATATTTAAATTTCTATTAAATAAAATAAAAAAATATGATAATCTCATCTAAAAGGCCCAAAAAGTAAAAAATAAATTTGTAACATGATAATTTTTCTATTTAGTTAAAATATTATATTTTGATTCATTAGTAACATATCTTTGTCCCCATGTGGAAACATTAAGGATATTTAAGACAAAGAAAGTGACATTTTGTGACTTTATTTTATTTAAATATTATATAAGTCATTTTCTTGGAGAAGTATCCATTTAAAAAATTAATTTAGATCCTTAGGTGTCATGGGTAGAATTATATTCTCACAATATTTTTTTCATTTGTTTGATTTATTTTATATTCTTTATAATATTATATTTAACTTAAATTACCCAATTTACCCTTTACCGTGGTATCAAAATTTAGCAAGGTTACTATTCATATTGTCAAAAAAACATATTCACTAAATTTGGACCTTCTGAATCCATATTTGGAATCCATTTTTCAAAACTAAAATCATATAATTTTCAGAATTTAATTCAAAATAAAACCGGCAAAAGGACATGAAAAATAGTTTTTCAATAAAATGTATTTTTATATCATAAAATGATTTTTATAATAAATTAGTGTATAAAATTATTTTAAAAATATGTAATTGTATTATTTGAATTAAAATTAATTAATTAAAATTTAAAATTAATCCAAAATACATTTTTTATTTATAATGACTTTAAAAGAAAATATTGTTTTCAATAAAAATATATATTTTCACAATTACTTAAAAAACATGTTTTTAGAAAATTATTATTTTAAGATAATTTTTACATGATGAATTTTTTCAAATAAATTTTCTAGAACATCTAAAAATTAATATTCACTAATGAAAAGAAACACATTTTTGGAGAAAATATATTTTTGAAGAATAAAGTGATTTTTCATAAAAATTGAGTGATTATTTTCTATGAATTTACCAATACATTCATATTTTGTTGGTCCATTATTATTATTTCATTAATTATTTATTAATATTTATTCCCTTCAATATAATGTTTATGTTATAATGACCATGTTATATTAATAGCTTCACACGGTTCGTTTGAACTCAAGGTATCATGCAATACAAGCTATTGAACAATTAAAATTATTTAAAGAGAAATGTTTATTAAAACAATTCATGGTGTTATAATAATCTTTGTCTAGTCTCCATAGACCTTGTAAATAAGAAATAAAGGGGGTTTAAGGATCTATTACCTTATATCAGATACCTCTCAAACAATTCTATTCCTAAAGAATTTAAAATCAAACTTGGAGAGTAGAAAAATAATAGGGGTTGTCCAAATAGACACCACACAATTTACCTCTAAATAATCTCACCATCATAGGAACACAAACATCTAAATTATATAAATAAGGTGAAAAATAAACTAAGACTATCAACCAACTCTCAAAGAGTCTCCCTAGAAAGATATCTCTCAAACAATAGAATGATCAAAAACAAAGAATCAAATAAGATAAAACCCTCTTATAAACTAGATAAATGTCATCATCATCATTAGAACATCGACACAAAATAAGGGATGAAGATTTAAAAACATGGGATAATGATCATGTATCTGTGAATCATATTCCTAGGGGCTGTTATCTGCACCATTGAGATGCCTTCACACATCGTTTAATTTGAATAGACTGATGTCATATTAGTATTTCTTTTAATCCAAAACTAAACATGGTTTAATGATGTAGTATAGTGATAATGAGAGGTCAATCTCATAGGGAAAGTTTTGGCAGACAAGGACCCAAGAATTCCAACCCTTGGTGTAAGAGTCCTAACGAGTTGGTTTAGGATTTATATTTGATTAATGCTACTAAGTTTGGCTTAATATTCAGAAATAATGTAGGGAAAATCATCTATTTTAGGGTTTAGGTAAAAATTATAATATTGGTCTTGATAATGAATAATCTTAGGTCTTAGGCTGTGAAGCGATGCATAGAGAAATAGTTGATTATGGTCAAAATAATTAGATCCATCTAAGATGAAACTATTTATTGGTTATTATGTATAAAAAAACCTAAATTCATTTAGCCTGAATTATATAGTAGAACATATCACACACTAATGGCTCTATCCTACTCTACTCCAATCAGGTTGGGTTCATTCATTTAAAATTCTTGTGGTTAGGGTTTCCTAAAACAATTAAATTAATATTTTTTTATGTAACCTAATTACCAGCCTTAGGATTACCAAGTTATGATTTAGAGATTCTTTAAGTTCATAAAACCCCTACTCTTTATCCTGACCCTAAGAGATTTATCCGCTCAGGATGATAATACTCAATAGCTAAATATAAATATTATAGACATGCTTGGTAGATTAAGAAAAATGTAAAATACTATAGTTTTCAAGTGTGGGTTCAAGAATTAAGTAGTTTTTGATCAGATTATGTAATAAATCAATCAAACACTTACTAGAAATAGTAAACAAGCTAGAACATATGGCAAAGCCACTGTTTAGTGGAAATGACAATGGTAGACAGATGTCAAAATAGTAAATGGTTATGAAAACTATGTAGAATGCATTTAGAAAAATAAACAACAATTAGATTTAATCAAATTGGTAAAAAAATAATTTAGAGTTGAGGTGGGAGAGAAAATAAGGGAGAAAAACGAGAGATAATGCGAGAAAATTGATAGGGTAGAAGGTTTTGCATTACTGTGTGCACGCTGGACATTTAATAGTTGGGATATTATATAATGTGTAAACTTCTCATTTTTGGTAATCTCAATCCACAGTTTTCTCTATATATCTTGGATATGGTGCAAACAAGTCTCCTGAATCTTCATGAGTTTTAGATTTAAATCATCTCACAACATGTACTTGTAACTCATGACATGCTTCTTTGTACGTATTGAAATTTAAGTAGGAAATTGTATTTGAATATTACATGATGTGTATTGGTGATTCACACAATGTAATTGTTTTATGACTTTTAATTTCTTCATGACTTGCTCCATAACTAGTGACATGTTTTGAATGATTACTAAAGACCGTGTAAGTGATTCACGACATTTAATCTTCACTTTTGGCTAGTTTTCATTGCTTTACCATTGGAATATTGGAAAACTGTTCAATGCAATAATCAACACATACCTAGTGAATTAATAAGTAAAACATGAATAATCATTAATTATATTACTATAAAATTTATATACAATTTTGTATTATTAAATTCCCCCACACTTGAAAAATTTCTTATCCTCAAGAAAAATTCATCTCAATAGGGACTTAAAGAGAAAAAATTTCTTAAATAAGAAAAATTCATTAAAATAAAATAATTAAAAATATTTGTAAGAAGAAAATTCATCCTTCCGAAATAAATCCAGTATATAAAATTAGTCATGCTTCATAGTTTTGTTTCTTTATTTAAATTCTCAATATTTTAATTAAAATCTCAAAATTGTTTCTTAAATTCTACACACAATTTTAAATATACCTCACAATGAATTTTTTCTCATCACTTAGGGTAAAATGAATTAGAGTTATGATCATTCCATAAATAACTGTTTCTAACCATAGGTTTTCATGGGTTCTATCAACTCCACTTCATAAAGATAAAAAAATCAATCAAAGTGATTTAGAAAAAAGGTAAAAATGACTTTGAGCCCGAGTAAAGGTGGTTAATAAGTGAAAATAAGGCTCAAAATTAAGGTAAGCTCTAAAAGTTTAATGCGTGATAAATGGGAACAGTGAAGCAGTGTTGTTTCTCCAAAATCAAATGGTTTCCATATTCTAAAATGGTCAAACTAGATCTATGATTGTATCAATTCTATATAAAAATGTACACTATTCCATTATTTTTCTTTTATTATTTATTTATTTTTTTGTAACTCATGTTTGGGCAATATCTCACATCTATACCCTAACCGCATATGATCTTTCAGAGGATTCATCTGTATGGAAATAGTCATTTTTCACCTTCCAAATATACAACCCAATTTTTTTCTTTGTATATTATTCAATGGAACAGAGTATGCATAAAATTAGAGAAATAACACCTAGATCAAAACAAATCAGTCTGGTAATGCAAAACATTATATCTTCTCAAACCAAACACCCCATGTCCTTTGTATGAAAAAATCCCTTACACTTTTTTAAAGTATAATCACGCATAAAACCAAGAACAAGGCAGGAAGGTATAATCATACTGGAATAGTTGTATTGTAAATAGGTCATTCATTGAAATTATGGGTTAAACAAAGATAAAATGTAAGTTGGGTCTCAAGAAAAAGTGGTTCAATAAATATTTCCTCAATCATATTAAAAAAATATTCATTTAGTTATATCCTAAATAAGATCTCAATGAATGTTTTGATAGGTTTACATATCCCAAGTGTCACTCAAAAAATACAATCATAAAAGAAAATGAAATTATGCACTCAAAATCCTCTCAATAATGGGAGTACACAAGAAAAACTGGAAATTACTAAGGGTATAAAATCAAGTAATAAATTAAAAGTTTCTAAATTGTAGTTAAATTACTAAACACATAAATCATTCTAAAAATCTAAATAGGTGTAAAAGATGGATTTCATCTATTTAAAAACATAATTTTATCTTTTATTTATATGGGTGATATTATTTTTTATTTTTAAAGAATGTTTTAATGAAAAATGTATCCTAGATAAATGAAAATAAAAAAAAATCCAATTTTATCGATAGTAATGCTCAAGAAAGACTCCCCACTTAAAATGACATAGATTCCATGCTTTCATAGAAAGCACCATGTAAGAGATATGAAAAATATATCATAGTCAAAGTGAAATGAATTTTGTTTAAATGAATGTTAGGGAATCTAGAGCTCCTTATAATGAGTGTCATTCTATGGGAAAACTTTGGTGATTTTGATTTTTTATTTTGGATACCTTTATAATTGGTTAGAAAGAAAAACCCTACACTAGATAAAACATTATTCCATTGGGTTTTATTATTTTGGAAGCAGTAATATGGGATGACACACATAGTGAATAACAATGAAAGATATCTCAAATACATGCAGTATTATGGGTACAATGAAATTCAATGTGACCTATGATAAAAAATGACACTAAAAGAAAACACATAAAATCCTATGTTTAATTTTAAAAATGTAGAAAACAAATGAAATATAGGTTTCATCCTATAATGAAATAACAAAGACATCATCGACTAGATGGATGGAGAAAAGAATCAATCAAGTGCAGTCCATCTTCTAAAAAGTCATCTATCACCTATACGAACTAGTTATTGTGTCATTGAAATCTAATAGAACCTTGGTGTGATTAACAACATCGTTTGTATAATGATCATGAAAATGGTAAGGAAGGAATAACATCTGTGTCCATTATGGTGGTGATGGCTATCGAGCATAGATATCTAGTGATAACTCATCAAGATGGCACTCAACATCAGTCAGATGCTGGGTCATCCATAATATGAGGGAAGGTGGTAATGGAACATGGATATTTATGACCATATAATTGGAATATGAGATAGAAATGGATAATATAATAGAGTATTTAAATTTGAAACAAGCCAAGAAATAGTGAATAAAAATCAGTATCCCATGCATACAATAATTGTATGATACATTAGTGATATGGAATGTAGGCATTACAAAAAAATATGATCACTCAAAAAAAGAAAAAAATGGGGGAGGGGACTAGGATATACTATTATTAATCAAAATCATCTTGTTGGAAATCTAAATTCCTTTCTTGAACATAGAATTCATGTAGTTGACATGCCTGATCAATATCATCAATGGAGGAAGGGGTTGACAGATCAACTATAGGTGTGGGTTCCATGGTTCTAGAATAAATCTCAGTGGATAGTGGTGGTGAGGTACCGATCCTGAGTGTGGTTGTGGATTTTTTAGCTGGATCAATGAATAACACCTTAGTAGATGGTGGTAGGTCCAAACCCTTGCCCCACCAAGCCTACATTGCCCAAAAGTTCTACTGGGTTGCTGGGTCTTCCAGCTCAGAGAGAAGGCCAGTTAGGGTGGTGGATGGGTCTAAAATAGTGGATGATGAATGGTCGGATGAGTCCAATGGATGAGAGTCTATTGTTTATGGTGGTGGTTTATGAGTAGTTAAAAGATAAAACTCTACGATGTGGAAGTCAAGGTGGTGGGTAATTTGGTATTGATTCTCCAGGATGGCAAGGTAAAGAACCCATAGATCTTCTGGATTATATGGGGTGGGTGGTTCAATAATAAATGTGTTGGTGGAAGGGGATGGAATATGGGTGGTTATAGGGATGGGAATAACAGTGGTAGCATCATGGAATGACATGGAGGTGGAAGTGGTATGGGTGGTGGCAAGATTTGATGTGGCAGGTGCAGGTATTGAGTTGGTGGTATGATCTCCGGGTGCCTCGTTCGCACCCTCGAAGCATCCTGGAACCCAATGGTAAATATCAATGTCGTTCATGAGTAGATAAACTTGTACAACACGAGGAAGTCAATTCAATCCATCAGGACGGGAGAGGTGTGGGGAATGTTATATTTTAATATTCCATGATTTAAGACTAAATGGGTAATGAAGGATCCATCCATAAGTGTACCTCACGTCCAATGCACAATCACCCTGAAGTAGAAGGAAACTATAATTCCATATTGATTGAAGGGTTGTCCATGGTAGAAAAAAGGATGAGGATGTCAAACTGGATGATGCTACAATGAGACTTTATGAAATCAGACCAAGAAAGAGTCAATTCCTGATGGAAAATCCAGAGTGATGCGCCTCAAATTTGTGTGGATTTAGTAATTCAGGGATATTTATTTCGTTGTGTGTCTTAAGAAATCATCTTCTAGAGACATTTTTCATCCAAATTTCTTTAATCAATATGGAAATTCAGGTATACATTGAATGTGGTGATTTTGGAAGAATAAATAATGAGAATGATAACAAACTATGGAAAGGAGATCTCATGTGGTATTCTACATAGATGGAAGCAGATGCTGTTGAGGACCACATAGAAAGTGTCCATGAACATGAGGAAAATATCCCGATAGGTAACCTTGTGAACTAAGACAATTGTGGTGATGTGCAGGCAGTTAATGAGGTGGATGAACTCTTGGAGAATGTGCAGGCATACTAGTATGGTGAAATCCAATGTTTGTTGGTCCACATGGGCTTCGCCTACAAACATATTAGTGCAATACAATGTTTTGGGATGAAAAAAATGAAGGATGGGGTGAAGGTGAGGGATATCAATGTCTTATAAACTGTTAGATTTTTAATAGGAGTCTTTGGTGGCTGACGGTTCTGTATAGGCCAAAGAAAAGGTGGAGGAGGATGATGTGGGGGGTGATAGAGGAGCAAAAACCCTTCTACGCTTGACCAAAGGTTGATTCTCACGCTAAGGTGGGAGATTAGTAGGAGGAGTTCACAACATCATCATGTGTTCCATTATATGCATGGTGTATTGAAGAATATGGAGAGGAAGAGTTGGATGGGTGCGAGAGGGAGGAAGGAAGATGTTTCGGTGAGGGGAGAGGCACAACCGAAGGGTGGGGGCGGTCAGGTGCGACTAGTGGCATAGGGGGGGTCATGCGATGGGAGAGGGGTATGAAAAAATAGGTGGGGAGCATCATGAACCTAGGGTTCATGAATAAAATAAGAATTGATATTACCCAACATGTAATCTTGGTACATGACGTACAAGGAAAAAATTTAAATGTTTTGGGATGTTAACTGTACATTTCATGTAGTTGATTATATGATGTGTAATTGGGTCTTTTTGAACATCTGTGAACCAGATCTTGGTCATTTTCTCTTGGAATTCACCAAGCTACCCTAAACCCGATTCTATCATATTCTATAATATGGTGACCTATCCTAGGTTTCCCCCTAGTCAGTTCTTCGTTTAACACCGAGATATTGACTTAGTGGTTCTTAGATAATTATCCAAGTTAAAATAAACCCATCATGCAATGGTTCATGATAAATCATAAATATTTGACCATTGAATTTTAATGGGGGTATCCTCCTTTTTGAATTTGTATGGTACCAATAGAGAATACCTATAATACCGTGAAGGGTGCTGAACATCATGATTTTAGCTTCCCATGGAAAAGTTATTGTTGGTCAGAGTGGAATCTCAAGAGGGGGTGAATTGAGTTCCTACTTAAAATCTCTGTTTAAAACTTTGTTATAATGATCCCCCAAATTTTAAAACATCCAACTTAATTAAGGCAGTAGATATATAAGTTTCTAGTTGGTCAACAGGTTTCTCAAAGGGTGATTAGTCCTTAGGTGAATCAGTGTAAAACACTTCTTCAACATTTAAAACAAGTTTACTAAATTAAACACATACACACACTAACCAAAACTAACTATGAAAGTCAATGAAATACAGTTTTATATTTTAGAAACTATAAGAATCAGTGACCTTTGCATCAGTGACCTTTGCATCGGTGACCTTTTCATTGGTGACGTTTTCATCGGTCACCTTTGCATTAGTGACCTTTTATACATAGAGAAATTTTGCACTGTAAGCTTAAACAAGTGAGTAGTGAGATTAAAAGTACATATTTATTACTTTTATATAAACATGATTTTCTCATAAATGATTATCCATTAAGAGAAACAAAATTATAAAATAAATAAATCGTGATTTGGGATTATCAAAACATTATTTGGGATTATCAAAATAGGTTAGTCCAAATATCTCCCCCTTTTTGATAATCACAAATCATGTCAGTATCTTTGAATCAGGATTAAGCAAATTTTCTAAATATATTTATAGATGTGTATAAATAAAAATTGAACCATGTTTATTGTAGATATTATATATAATCAATGATTCTGGTTAACTGAAAAAATTATTCCCCTTTTAGGTAACCTATAACTTCTCCCCCTTTGTGATTAAAAAAATAGGAAGACCAAAGAGATGTCAAAAGTGGATTTTATTAACTAGGAAACAAGAGTAAGATGTACCAAAAAGTGTTCAAAAGATCCATATCAACTATGATATCCCACATTCAATCCACATGAGATATGTCCAAGGGAGATTTTTCTTTGGATGTTAAGGAGTAAGGTTTTGAAGATGGATGGATAGGCCTAGATATGAGAGTCAGCAGGGTTGGAGGAGCTGCAACATAGGCATCAGTAGACCTATAGCGAGTGGATCTTAGAGGAATCATAGGGGTCAAACTTCTGATGGCCTATGTAGGTGTCATCATTGGTGAAACACTGGTAGATATTGAATTATCCGAGGTAGAAGATAGGGCTGGAGGAACAATTATGGGAGTGCAGTTCACATGGAGGAAGGGTATAATAATATTTCTGAAATCCATAATAATAATTCCTTGTCTTTTCATAGCTGAAATAAAATCATCCTTATTCTACATGAATTTCTCTAAGGTAGGAGTAAACTCTCTAAGCCTGCTAACCTAATCCATAAATTCTTGAGTGACAGGTGGAATCCTCAAGTTCTCCAACAATAAATTGAAGTGACCATCCATCTGATGATTAGTATACACCATTTTATAGTAGAAATCAACTTTCTCTTTGATAGATTTCAGATCCTGATCATCATCCCTTAAATAAATTTCTACAAGGTTATGAATTTTTCTAGTAGTAAAAATGAAATGTGTCATAGACCAAGGGTCTAAGGAAATGTCCCTATATAACTTGTTCTCTGAAAAATGATTTGAAAGCTTCTATATCAATAGGAGGTGAAGCGGAATATGATGCAGATGCACACAGAGGTGCCAAAGTGAAAGCCACTATCTCCTTGAAAGATTTTTTTCAGCCCACTAATCAGCCTTTTTACATCATCATCTTGTCCACTCACATGTGTCTCCATAGAATTCTTAAATTCATCAAACACAATGACCATTTTTTGAACCACACTTTTAACATATCTAAGATCTTTGTCCACCTGATCCCTTAAAGCCATAGAGGTTTCTATACTGGGAATAGAATGCTTCACAAATTCCATAGAATCTACCATGGTTCTGATCTGATTCTGACAGTCCTTTACTTCCTGTAGTGGGATGGAGTGAGAGGCAGAAACTAACCTTTCCACTGTAGAAGTTAAAACTTCTTGATTTTGAGTCATAGACCTCTATCAACCAAATAATCTCTCATCAAAGTGGCTCTTCAGGTCTGATTTTATTGATTCCAAATCATCCTTAATCACATAGTCTCCAGGGAAAAGAACCACTGGCTTCACAATAATAGTTTCTGAAACAGTAGGAATATGAGGAATTCTAATAGGCTGGTCATCATCAGAATCTCCATAGTCTAAGCCCAAAACCACAAATCCAGGGTCTTATGACGAGTCTTCTATCCTATGTGCGACAAAAATTGAACCTATGGAAACATGTTCCTCCCCCTCAGTAGGAACATTATCTAGAGAAACCACATCCATCTCTTTCATATCTCCCTGATCATATTCATCAACAGAAGGGTCCACTTACACTTCCTATACATAATCTTTAACAATATCCAATGAAATTATAGATTCAATTGAATCAGAAACTTCTTCATCTTGACTTTCAACCATTTCTGTATGCCCTATCAAGAGACTGATACATATTACTTCTTCTTCACTTTCACCAGTAGCTGTCTAAAATTTATCATGACTATATTTGTTGTTCTCATCCTCATATGAGGTATCTCTAATTTCTCTTAAGAAATTCCCCCCCTTCTTCACTAGTCTCTTCATCATCACTGTCCCTTAGGACTGTCTCCCCTCTAGGCAATCTCTTTGGTGTATTAGGCTCACCAATGGATATAGTATTATCACGAGGATTTGAGGGAAGATCAGGATCACTCCTATCATCTATAGGAGAATCTTATCTTTCTTTCCCAACAAAAACGTCTTCTTCTTCATCTAAATATGCAGGCTCCACTTCATCAGGGTTTTGATCAGGATCTCTCTTTTCCTTAATCCCATTCGGATGAGTAACAGGGTTGAATTACTCATATAGCTTAGCCTCATCATGCACGAATCTTATTTTCAAAGGGTTCCAATTTATCCTCATCAATTTTCAAATCACATTCATAATGAAAAAATTGTCCCCAACTAAAACTATTTCTTCCTTATTTCTAGTAACTCCTTTCACCTTAAATATCAAGGATATCAATTTGGCATGAATCAATGCATTGGACTTAGAACTGGGCTTTGTCATGTCTTCTAATTGAATCATCAATAACCTACAAACATTTATCTTCTATCAATGCTTCAACAGATACAAGAGAAATACATCATGATATTTAAAGGTAGAAAATTTCCCTCTCATGGGACTCAATACGTACTGGAAAACTTAAACAACAACTTGTCTTGTCCTTCCATTTTAGCAGCAATGACTTTTCTATGGATCCCACTCCCTGTCAGTTTGGCTAAGGCTTCTTCATAATAGAAAAACTTAGTAGTGGGAGGCACCAATCCAGAGTAGTAATCATAAATCCCTTCATGTGGTACTCTCAGACACTCATCCCATTCAATAGATTAGAATATTACACTTACTCTATTTACCCTTGAAGACAATCTCTTCTCATCCTCAATCTGTTCGAACAACAATAATTCATAAAACCTCTCTACTAACTTTGGGTAATAGGGTCCATTGTTGTTTGAAAAGAATTCAACCCCACCTTGAGCTTCAAGTTCCTTCATCATTAAATATCTTCTCGTTAGAAACCATTCAGAACATAGCTATTTTTCAACTACGATATCTCTCTTCGATAAATGAGGGTTGATCAGATTTGCTACTACCTGGCTTCCACTACTCGACTCAGTTTGAGGTATCTTTGGATTTGTCCCATATCCTTCATCACTGACCAACAATCGCATCAGCATTTCCATTTCAATATAGAGTGGTTCTAGGGTTTTGGCAGAAGGTGAGGTTCTTATATTAGAGAGAAAGAGGTTTGGGAGTTAAGTGGATCAAAATGTGGTATGTTCTTTAATTTTATCACTTCGGGGTTGGAAAAATATCATATAAAAGCAATAAGAAATACTAAAAACGTTTTAGATTCCAGAAAAATGAAAATTTGAAGTCCTGGAAAATTTTAACTATAGGTAAGGTGCCAACAGTGAGGTTTATCGATGAGGTTCCCAATAGCGAGGTCTAACGGTGAGGTCCAACGGCCAGGTCCAATGGTGAGGTCCAACGGTGGGGTCCAAACTTAAGATTTTATCATACCTAACTCATGTTTTATGTAATTTAACCTATCATAATTCAAAGGATTTGTGAATATATCAGCCAATTGATGTTCAGTGCCAATTAATTCAAGATTGATATCACCTATTTAATAATGATCTCTCAAGAAGTGATGTCTCACATCAATGTACTTTGTCCTAGAATGAGATACTATATTTTTAGAGATGTTGATAGCACTTGTATTATCACACTTTATAGAGACATGTTTGAATTGATATCCATAGTCTAGTAAAGTGTGTTTCATCCACACAATTTGAGCACAACAACTACCAACAGCTATATATATAGCTTCGGCAGTTGATAACACAATAAAATTAGGTTTCTTACTACACCATGATACTAGTGACTTGCCTAAAAAGTGACATGTTCCAGAGGTGATTTTTCTATCTAACATTCAAATAGCAAAATCAGCATCCGAATAACTAATTAATTCAAAAGATTGTCCTCTTGTATAAAATAGTCCCACATTTGTAGTATATTTGAGATATTTAAATTTTTTTAACAACAGTTAAATAAGACTCTTTGTGATTGGATTGAAAACAAGAACACATGCATACACTAAATATAATATCAGGTCTACTTCTAGTAAGATAGAGTAGACTCCAAATCATACCTCAATAATTGGTTTGATCCACTCGTATACCAGTTTCATCAGCATCCAACTTACAGGTGGTACTTATATATGTATGAATACCTTTATTGTAGTCCAAAACAAAACATTTCAAAAATATCTTTAGTATATTTACTATGATTTAAAATAATACCATTTTTATTTTGAAAAATTTTAAATTCAAGGAAAACTTTAAGTTCCCCCATTAAACTCATTTCACATTCATCTTGCATCATTTTTGATAAATCAGTACATAAAGATTTTTTAGAGGATCCAAAAATAATATCATCTATATAAATCTGTACTATTAGAACATATTTGGAAATCCTTTTAATAAAAAGAGTCGGATCCTCTATTCCTTTAGTAAAACCTTTAGAAATAATAAAAGAATTAAGTCTATCATACCAAGCTCTTGGAGCATGTTTTAGACTATATAAAGCTTTAGATAGTTTAAAAAAAGGATTTGAAAAACGGGGATTTGTAAAACTAGGGGGTTGTTTGACAAATACATCTTCAACTATGTACCCATTTAAAAATTCACTTTTGACATCCATTTGATAAAGTTTAAAATTCAGATGAGCTGTATAAGCAAGTAGTATCCAAATGGATTCTAGTCTAGCTACATGTACAAAGGTTTCTTCATTATCTATTCCTTCTTCTTGACTATATCCTTGTGAAACTAGTCTAACATTGTTTCTAACCGTGTTTCTAGATTCATCAACATATTTTCTAAACACCCATTTAGTGCCTATGGTCAAAGTGTCTTTAGGTATTTCTACTAATTTAAAAACCTTGTTTCTTTCAAACTTATTTAATTCTTCTTGCATACCTATTACCCAAAACTAATCATTTATTGCATCATCAATATTTTTAGATTAAATCTGTGAAAGAAAAACATGATGTTCAACCTGGTTTCTCAAAGAAGCTCTAATTTGTGTTACTCTTTTTAAATCACCTACTACATCATCTAAAGGATGATTCTTGATAGTTATAGTATATCTAGAAAGAGTTGAACTAGACTCCTCATTATTTTTCATAGGTTCAAATTCACAACGAACAGATTCTGGAAAATTTCCAGAACTAGGTTTTTTCATTAAGGGTTCACTATCTTTATTATTAAGGTCCATAATTGACATATCTTCCTCAAGGTGTTCAACATAAGTTTTGAGTTTATGTGGATCAATCTCTTCAAATTTTACTTGAACTGATGCATCCACACATTTCGTTCTATTATTGAATACATTATAAGCTTTACTAGAGATCGAGTAACCTAGGAAATATCCTTCATCACTCTTGGAAGAAAACTTTTCAATATTGTACTTAGTGTTAAGGATGAAGATTTTACAACCAAAAACTCTAAAGTAATTATCCTTAGGATTTTTATTATTTTAGATCTCATAAGGGGTCTTCTTAAGAACATGTCTAATTAAGACTCTATTGATAATGTAACAGATAATATTTACCACTTCATCCCAAAAAATAGATAGGTATATTATACTCATTTAGCATAGTCTGAAAAATCTCTTGAAGTGTTGTATTTCTTATTTCTACAACTTCATTTTGTTGAGGTGTTCTAAGAGTAGAGAAATTGTGTGTATAGACATTTTGTGAGCCAAAAGATTCAAATTCTTTATTTTCAAACTCACAA
The DNA here is from genome assembly GCA_963277665.1 of Viscum album. NCBI lineage: Eukaryota > Viridiplantae > Streptophyta > Magnoliopsida > Santalales > Viscaceae > Viscum > Viscum album. Next base: position 228,642,582 of record OY728157.1, on the reverse strand, counting down.
CCACGATCACCTCTCAAGGTATTAATTCTAAGTCCACTAAGATTTCTTATAGACTTGGAATATTTAATAAAGTAAGAACATGCTTCACTTTTTTGAGCTAGAAAGTATTCATAAGTATATCTAGAAAAATCATCTGTGAGAATATAAACACAGTGATTCCCATTTATGCTTGAAACTCTAGATGGCCCAAACAAATCCATGTGAACAAAATCAAGTGGTTGAGAAGTAGAAACTTCTTTCTTTGACTTGAATGAAACTGTTTATTGTTTTCCATTTTGACAAGGATTACTAACTTTGTTATGTGGGAATTCCAATTTAGGTAAGTCTCTAACTAAACATTTCCTAATTAGTTTCCTATTTGGATGCACATTTTAGTGTCCTAATATTTTATGCCATAACTAGGATTCTTTATGAAATGTATTCAAACATGAAACATATTTATTATCTAAGGAGTTTAAATCAAAAAAATATACAATTTCATTTCTAAGAGTATTGAATATTAAATAATTTTTATAATTAAAAACATTTGAGGCATAATTTTAAAATTTAAAATTGAATCCATCATCACACAACTAAGAGATACATAGTAAATTGTATTTTAACCCATAAAAAAAGTACTTTTGAAATTAATATAGTGTTAGGGTTACCAATTTGGCCTAATTCGACGATCTCCCCTTTAGCATTATCAACAAATGTGACATGTCCACCATCAACATTAATTAGGATCTTGAAGAATGAATAGAATCCATTCATATGTCTTGAACATCCACTGTCCAAGTATCATAGAGTATTACATGAGCTCTTCAGACAATTTTCCTACAAAACCCATTAAGTGTAGGGTAACTTTGGTACCCAGATTTTCTTGGGTCTAGAGAGGTAAAAAAGTAAAGATTTGGGAACCCATACATGTCTCATAGGTTTTATATAATCAACAGATATGTTCTGAGACATGAAAACTTTTTTTGGTCCTCTAGAGATTTTTTTTTTCAAAAGATGTTCCAGAACATGGACTAGCAGTGAACTTTCCAGATTTTTGAACAAATTTATTTTTAACAATCCTTCTCTATCTTGGTTGAAATCCTAGACCAGCTGTATATTTTGGAGGAATTTGTTTTCCTAGAAATTAAGTCATGGTATATCTACCAAAAGTAAACTTCTCTAGATCTATTTTTAATTTCTCATTTGATAATTTTAGTTCAATATTTTCTTTTAATAGTTGGGAAAAATTTTCTTTCTCAATATCAATATTAGACTTATAATTAATATTCAAAGCATGTTTTATTTTTAAAAATTTATATTAGTCATTGAGTTCATTAAAGGTATCCTCAAGAATTCCACAATATTTAAATAGTTCATTAATAGTCATATTCTCATCATTATTTGATTCACGTATATTCCCAGAATAATATGTATTAGGTATGGGGAAAATTGGGTGTTACCTCAAATGTTTCTGTCATGAATCAAAGATTTGAAAGTTTTGTTCTTCTCAATATCATAAGTATCATATCCACTTAATATATCTTCTAAGGCACTCTATGTAGTGTTCATAGCCTTTTTATATCCCTTTCCCTTGTACTCACATTTCTTCTTAAACTTCAGCTTGGGGTACTCAGCCTTCACATGACCATGTTGTTTACACTCATTGTAGAATATCTCCCTTGTGTTGTCATTCCATTTTCTGTCCTTCTTCAACTGTCCTTTATTATCATACTTTCCTTTATATTTCGATTCTCTAATGAACTTCTTCTTACAGTAGAACCTATTGAACCTTCTAACAAGATGCGAAATCTCATCGCCACTCTCATAATCTGAGTCTTCACTGGTGGAAGTGTCTACATGAACTTGTCCTTTTTCTTTGTCTTTTCTATTTGAGGTAGCAATCTTGAATGCTATAGATTTATTTCTTGGTTCTTCATCTGCTTCTTTATTTACCTTAAGATCTGATTCTCACATCATAATATTTCCAATTATTTCCTTTACTGGTAGCTTGCCTATGTCACATGATTCTTTGATGGAAATAGAAGTTCCTCTCTATCTCTCAGGCAGGCATCGAATAAATCTCATAATATGATCATTGATGTCCACTGGTTTCCCAAACAGACTCATGGTATTTACTATTTCATTGATCCTGAGATATATTTCAGATATAATTTCATCAGGCTTCATTTTAAAATTATCATATTTAATAGTATAAGTATTTAATTTAATTTCTTTAACATTGGTTGTTCCCTCATAGTAAATAGCCAAAGTATCCCAAATTTCATAAGTAGTTTTACAAGCAGATATTCTATTGAATTATTCATCACCTAGAGAAAATTACAGGGAATTCATTGCTTTACAAATATTGTTATATGTAGATTTAGTAAACTGAGACCATGTGTCCCTAACATCAACAGGTAATACATGTTTTTCTTCAATTGTGTCCAAGATTTCAGGACCCATGCTCTCTAGATACATCTTCATTTTTAGTTTCCACTGAGCATAATTATTTCCATTAAAGAAAGGTGTCTTGTTAGTAGCATCACCCTCAACTCTGTTATCCATTGTTAATTATAATTTTAAATAACTGAAAATTTAGATAAGAATGAAATTTTTAGATCATTAAGATACAAATAAAATAACAGTTAAAAAGAATTTGCAGAACAGTTCAAATAGTAGCAATAAAAAGAAACCCTTGATACTAAATATTGGTCTGAGTGTAATCTCAAGAGGGGTGAATTTAGTTCCTACTTAAAATTTCTGTTCAAAAAATTGTTATAATGATCCCCCAAATTTTGAAACATCCCAGTTAATTAAGACAGTAGAGATATATGTGTTTAGTTGGTTAATGAGTTTCTAAAAGTAGGGGTGTCCATGGGTCGGGTTGGGTCGGGTTGGAGGGTTTTTTGTACCCGACCCAACCAAAAAAGAATGGGTCGGGTCGGGTCGGGTTAGAGGTGGTTTTTATTTTGGACCCGACCCGACCCAACCCATCTTGGTTCGGGTTGGGTTGGGTCGGGTCGATCGGGTTATGTAAAAAAAAGACGCTGCACGAAGACAACTCCTTCCGCTTCGCTTCTTCTTCCTCTCCTATTACCGGAACACCTCAACTGGATGAATAATCGACTCAAAAAGTGGCAGTCAGGGGCGTGCATGATCGGTAGTGGTGGGATGACTATAGATATGGGGTCTGGTAGGTCGTTGTGGAGACGGAGACAGTCTCCACTTTCACAGCGACCACCTCACTCTCGGCCACATGAAACTGTAGTCCGAGGCATACAAGGAGGCGATAGCCTCCATCCCTGCCCGTCATCACTACCAATGTTCTCTGTCATTAATTTGGAGGGTGTCTTTGTCCCTACCTTCCTCCCTCTGGTACACATACCCGTAACTGTCCTCCTGCCCGCCCTTGAGCATCCGCACCACATGCGAGAGCTCGTACTTGGCCAGCACCCGGTCCCGACGCCGCCCATGAGGAAGATGTAGTTACAGAGAAGAATAAGAGGTTGTCTCCGAAGTAACAGTTAAGGGTGATGTTCTCCGTGCTCACCACCACCGCACACGTCTCAGGGTTGGCTAGGAGGAGGTGGAGGGCGAGGTCGATGGAGATGAGGCCAGAGTTTCACCCCATGCCGCCCAGATTGTAGCTCTTCACATCGAGTTGGAGCATGAGGCGGTTGACAATCATGGTGCACAACGACGGTGTGAGTGCAGTTCACGATAAGTAAGGATACCCACCTCCTATGGCCGGACCCCAGTGCCTTCGAACAGAGAGCCGAGGGTGCCGAACAGGACCAGATCCGCCTTTCCCCAGGCATCCCTCATAAAGAGGTGCGGTGGCCTGAACGTGACCCTGGCCGAGAGGTACGTCTCGTCCCCGAGCCCAGACTGAGAGGTGACCCGACGCTGGAACTGGACCGACTCCTCTCCTAACCTGCCGCTCTCGTCCATCATCTTCAGGAACCCGATGTTGGAGATCTTGAGCTTATCGTCCGGCCAAAAGCAGGTGAATTCCACTGGGTATAGTGCCCTCGACCACCTCGCATTGTAAGCGGTGAAGACGACGACCAGCGCGGCGAGGCTGGCCCCTATCACGGAGCGAGAGCCTCCCTCAAAAACAGTGGAAACCTGGATGGCAGTACCCGTAACCTGAACCGCCATGGAGACGAACAAGGCGGTGGCGGGGGCGAGGAGCAGAAGCACAGTCGCCGAATTACAGGAGTACCCGTAGCCCAGCTTCATGTACTTGAGCTTCATCGACTGCAGGAAATCAGGGAGCCTCTCCTGATCTTGATCACGGCGGCGAAGGAGTTGGGGAACGCCATTTCTGCCATCAACCTATCCTCTTCCCTGACGGGGATTTTCTCTCCTCTTCCAGTATAACATAGCATATATATTAAAAATTGATTATAAATTAATAGTGGCGTGAATTTGAATGAACAAAGAAGACGCAACACAGGGGTTCTCCATCGGGTCCATTGGGTCGGGTTGGATCATTTTTTCCTCAACCCGTGACCCGACCCGACCTAACCACGGTTCAACCCGTATCAACCCGACCCATGCATATGGAATTTTGAACCCGACCCAACCGGACCCGACCCAGTCGGGTCGGGTCGGGTTGGTCGGGTTGGGTCAGGTCTGGACACCCCTATCTAAAAGGGTGATTAGTCCTTAGGTGAATCAGTGTAAAATACTTCTTCAACATTTGAAACAAGTTTACTGAATTAAACACATACACACTCTAATCAAAACTAACTATCAAAGTCAATGAAAAATTGTTTTCTGTTTTAGCAATTATAATTAGTAGAAAATATATAATACATATTATAACAAAAATATATAGCACAATGAAGTTAAACCAGAGGTTCATTCTCAAGCTGAGAATTAATCCTCTCCACTTCGTGATCACCTGCCACAAATCAGTTTATAAGAACAATAAACTTGATACCCAGGCTGTATAGGGATTTACAATAGTTTTCACAAACTCTCTAGGGTTCACAAACTATACCACATTTCTTCATGAAAAAAACAAAGAATACAGACCACACACATTCTCTTTCAATGTTATACGTGGGAAACAAGATGTAAGGGAAGTTAGATGTGAGGATATTCAGTATCATCCAGTTCAAGCACCAGAGAAAGTGTGTGTGACAGACAGTCACACACACTTCTCAGAAATGTAAAATAAATGAACATAATTGAGCTAAGATTATATGCTTGAGTTTAGAAAGCTCTATTTGTTTTTAGTTCAGCTCTTGACTCCTTGTAGTGAAGAATTTACTGTTCGAGTCTTTCTCTGGAAGTTGTTCTCAAAACAGAGTGTCACAACTCTAGGATCTAGCTTTTTGGAATTGAGTGTTTTTCTTCTTTTGTTTATCGAGAGTTGATGAAGCACAGAAGGAAACCTTGAAATTGTTCTCCCGAAATAATCTTCTTGAGGTTCTTGGGTTCACAATGTAAGCGTTGAAATGTTCTTTTTTGATCTAGCAAGTAGGATCCTTCACATAAACAGACACATGCTACTCATGCCACACTACTTTTCTTCCTTGGCCTTCCCTATTATATTTGAGGTCTGACAATAGGAATAAGTAGACCATGTGCAGTCTTTCTCGTAACACGTACTGTCCTCAGATAAAGTCTCTTGATATGTCTACAATTAACATTAATTAATGTTAGAATAATTAAATTTACCAAATATAACCATTAGAATAATCTTAAGAATTTGAAAAAGTATGGAAGGATAGATATCAGTCGATTGGTAATGGTAGCCTTCACAACAGTAGGATTCAACAGTAGGTGTGCATTAGAATCCTTCATCGGCGACCTTCTCAATGGTAACCTTCATCCTTGACCTTCACAATATTAACCTTCATCAGTAGCCTTCAGTGGTGACCCTAGATCGCTGACCTTTGCATCTGTGACATTTGCATCGATGAACTTTGCATCGGTGACCTTTGCATCATTGAAATTTGCATCAGTGACCTTTCATCGGTGACTATTTCATCATTGACCTTTGTATTAGTGACATTTTCACCGGTGACTTTCACTTCGGTGACCTTTTATACTTAGATAAATTTTTCACTGTAAGCATAAACAAGAGAACAGTGAGATTAAAAGTACATAGTTATTACTTTGATATAAACATGATTTTCACATAAATGGTTATCCTGTAAGAGAAAAAAATTATTACATAAATGAAACACGTTATGGGATTACCAAAAAGGTGAGTCCAATAGTTTTAATCAGGAGTTAAATAATAAAACCTCATTCCCTAGTGCACAAATTCACCACAAGAGGCACTAATCATGTGATTTTTTTGTTTTTTATTTATAAATATTGGAATTTTGATTGGAATCCTTTCTTATCTTCTCTAGTTTTTCCAATTGGTGTATCCTAACTATCCCATATTTTAAAGAATCCAGATTCATCTTCTTAATTTTCCATTATGATCGATTCTCTAGTTCTATGGGAAAATGCCAAGGCTTTTTGTAAAATAATTAGAAGGGGGTGGTTCCGATTAGTGTTTTTTACATAGTGAGGTATTCTCAGGGTGTATCATCTAACTTGAGGATTCAATACTTACAATTTTTGTTAATATTATTTTCAAGGATTTGTTTGATTTCCCTGCTTGACAATTCAAATTTCCCTCTAGTTTGCGGGTGATGGGGAATTATTGTGTTATATTGGATTCCATACTTCCCCTATGGCCCTTTAACAACATTATTGGTAAAATTAATCCCATTATCATTAATGAGTTTCCTGAAAAATCAAAATCATGAAAAAAAATGATTAATAAATTAATGGCCACCATTACTGTTTCATGAGTGTTTGCTTCAACTTCTACCCATTTTGAGATGTATTCAGTACCAACAAGCATATAGAACCTTCCATGTGAATTAGATAATTCCCCCATGAAATATATTCCCCGCACATTGTAGATTTAGGCTTCCATGATTGGGTTTTGGTAAATTTCATTTATTTTTCCAATGGTTCAAGTTTATTGGAACCGATCAAAATGCTGATAATAATTTCTTTCATCTTGGTGAAGTGTGGGATATAAGATTCCACTTTTATGAATTTTTATCAATGTTTATTCTGTTCTGTGATTCCCTCCAATTGGTTATGAGTTTTATATGTCTAACATACATTGGATCTCATCTTTTGGGACGCAACATTGCATTAAGACATCCACACAACACTTAAAAAGTAACGGTTCATCCTAGTTTTATTGTGAAGTCTCAAATAAGAATCGTCTCCTTTGCTGTTAGGAGAGGTCTGGTAAAGGGATCCCACGGTGAGATATTTTTTGATGTCATAAAACCATGAGCATTCCATTGTACTTAGGATGAAAATATTTTCCTTGAGGAATTCATCCTTAATGTCTAAATTACCATCTTTCTTAATGAGGGGCTATGAGTGTCTAGAAAGATGATCTGTGATACCATTATCTTTTCATTTAGTGTCTTTGATAAATATTTAATTTTTTTTTATAAATAATATCCACCTTATAAATATTGATTTGGAATCATTTTTATTCATTAAATATATCAGATTAGCATGATTAGTGTAAATGATCACATTTTACAACACTATGTAAGACCATACCTTTTTGAAAGTAAGGATAAATTATAGGATCTTTTTTAGTGTTTTTATAGTTCACCTAAGAGTCATTCATGGTGTGAATGATATAGTATATGGGATAGAAAGTGCTCCAAACCATATCTTCTAAGATAATTCCAATTGCGAATTCACTTGTGTCGTACATCAACTTATTGTATTTATCCAAATATGGTGGAATGATAATAGGAGTGGCCACTAGGTTTTTCATTAAAATGTTAAATGCCCTCCAAAACTCTTCAGTGAATTTAAATTGGGTAGAATTTACTAATATGTATGTTATAGTGTTGGAAAATTTTCCAAAATCTTTCACGAAGTGATAGTAGAATCTTTCATAGCCTAGAAAGCTCCCTTTTACTTCAACAGTTGAGGGCTCAGGTAAATATTTTATAACCTTTATTATTGATTGATCAACTTCCATTCCGTCCTTGGAGATTTTTTGTTCAAGGACTATGCATCCTTGAACTGTAAGGTGGCATTTTTACAATTTTAAAACTAAACAATTCTCTTTATATAATTACATGATTAGTTTATTATTTCTTAAGTACACATTGAAGTATCTTTCATATAATAAAAAATCATCCATACATCATCGAAGAATTCCTCCTCCATATCCTTGAATATATGTTTCATAAACCATTGAATGTTTTATGCTACATTACACATACCGAATTACATTTTTCTGTAGGTGAAGTTACCAAAAAAACATGTGAATAAATTTTTAGAGTAATCATCGGGGTCAAGTAAAATCTGATTTTATTTTGAATATCCATCCCAGAAACATTAGAATTAGTGTCTAGATAGTCTCTCTAGAATTTGACCTATTAAAGGCATGGAAAAAATGATATTTATGAGTTTTTGTATTTAAATTTCTGTAGTCCATAGATACTCTCCATCCAGTGATAGTGTGAGTCAAAATGAATTCATTTTCATCATTATTTAACATTGTGAGGACTCATTAATTTGGAATTATTTGTAGTGGACACAACAACTTTCTACGAGAGATTAAAAAGTTATTCCTGCGTCTAGAAGTTCAGTACATATTTCTTATCTACCTCCATCATAGATGGGGTGAGTGACCTTTGGGGATGATTTTTGGGTTTTATAATTTCTTCCTATAAATGTTTATGATTTTATAATTTGAATACGATCACTTTCATTTTATGCACCCCCATAAAATTTAATTTTTATGTCTTTTTTGGACTTTGATCAAATTCTCCTCTTGTGGGTATATTAATTTTGAGTTAATGATGCCTAGAAGTGAAACTTTCATCTCTAGATAAGAATACTTGAGTGTTCTTGGGAGAGGTTTCAACTTCAGTTTTGGTGGACGAATGAATGATGGTATGAAAGGAAAGAGTATTTATCTTATAAGAGGTTCTGTGTAGTTTTTTCTTTATGGTCACAATCCTCCACTTTAGTAGGAGAAAGCTCATCACTATTGTCCTCAATGGCCATGTAGTCATTCTTTTCATTAGTGGTAAAGAGAGATTGGAATTCAAAAGAATAATTTGTTTGTTCATCAGAATTCACTAGGTCAAACACTAATTTTTTGTCACCTACTTTGAATTTTAGTCTCACTTGATTCACAATAATAAGTTCTTTCTCGATGGCTATAAATTATCATCTTAAGATAATGGGAAGTTCTCATTCTTTTTCCGCATCGAAAATTAGAATTTTTTGGGAAAATGAATTCACCTATTTTGGCTAGAACATCATCGAGTATCCCTCAAGGATACTTAATTGATCGGGCATCTAACTAGAGTTCTACTCTAGTCAGATTGAGTTCCTTGAGTCCCAGCTTGTGAAAGACACTAATTGGTATGTGGATAATTCCAGATCTTGAGTCATATAGGGGTCTTATGATGTTTCATTCTTCTATGGTGCATGGAATTGAGAAACTCTTAGTATCTCTCATATTTGGTGCATTTTGTTTACTGAACAACATTAGAGTATTATTCATTTAAGGAAATTACCCCTAGCTCTTTAATTATTTTCATGTTGGATAGATGTTCCTTGAGGAAGTTTTAAAATTATGTCATTTGGGAAATATCATTAGAAAATGTAATGTTGCTATTAAATTTATTGAACATCTCTAAAAATTGATCATATTTCCCTTTGATCCTTACATGTATCATTTTTTATGAAAATGGGAGAGGTGGTTTATAATCTGGTCTTGAAATATAGATATCCTCTTTGGGTTGTAATTATGTCATATATTTTGTAGTAGGTGGTAATTCTATAGGTTTCTATTGATTTGTTCTATTAAATATTTCATTTTAATCTTCTTCAATGACTATTGATAGTGGATTAAGTTCCTCATAATTTTTCTCTTATCCTCCTTATAAATGTTGAAAATCCATCACTTTTCTACTCCTCAATACCATTTTCATCACTTCTTCCTTTGTGTGTGTCTCAGTATTACCAGGAAGTGTACCTAGTAATTTAGATTTGTCTCGATTAGTGCTTGAGAATTTTGAGGGTAGATCATTGATTTTTCATTTTAGTTTCTTCGGACGTCATACTCTAATATGCCTTTTGAATACTGGTTCTGAGTAGATTCTACAAATTTGATTGATGATGTGTGGCAGTTTGTCGTGGTCTTTACATAGTAGGATGAAATTGTTGTTGGCCTATAGAAGGGAATGGATATTGGGGAGCTTATTGAGGTGGCCTATGAAAAAGATTCATAGGTGGATATCAAAGTGGTCCTTGGTTCCTAAGTGGTTCTTGACCACTTCTCTACTAGTGGTACCATTAATTGTTTTTCTGTGGCTGTTTATCCAACCTTTATTGATAATATTTTAGTGGTTTATGTTATTGTCTGTTTTGTTAATTATAATTAATATAACTACAATATTGGAATTTTTGTTCATTTAATCTACCACTAAATTCTTCATATAAGTGTAGGATGCCACACACATCATAGGATCGAATCATCATTATAGGAGTAGGACGGGGAGGTGATGTAATAGGTATCTGAAAGGAATAAAACTTCTTATTCAAAGACTCAACTTATGCAACTAGATTGTTTTCTTCAAAAACATGTTAAATGTGACAACCGGGATATTTAATACAAACATAAACATGATTTATTACATAACAATTCACTTGATACAACAAAGAAGATCAAGAGGTTTAGTGTCTTTGGGGCATAGGATCATTACATAAGAACTTGAAACATGAAATACAACATCTTTATTGAAAACCTGTTTTACATGACCACCAAATTCCCTCGTACTTAGTATTTCATGGGAAACCTTGAGGACATGCATAAGAAAATGGTGAGCTATAAATCCCAGTAAGGGAGTACACATGGAATAACATGAGGAGTATAATACATGTTAGACAATAGGCATATCAAGATATCATAAGGGAACCATGAACATAAAGGCATGATAAAGCATGATAATCATAACATGGTAATGTGGCAACAACACTTAACATGGAATTAACATGAGTCAAGGCTCATTACACATAGAGAATGAGTAAATCCTCAGTGCACATAAAGTATGAGTAAATACTCATTGCACTTGAATTAGAACAAGTCAACACTCATTGCACATGACGTATCATGATACTATACTTTACCCAATGCATTGGAGCACTATATGGGCACACCCTTCTTAAACATTACATTTCATGCATAAGTGTGCCTCATGGATCATAAAACATGGATTCATAAAACATAATCATTTATTCCACGATAAAGTAATGTGGAATTAAAAAATTAAACTTTTTAATCAATAAGTAAATGTGCATAAAGGTGAATACCCTTGATGGAGAAATGAGCATGGTATCCAGTACACAATGGCATTGGCTTAGAAAATTGGTGCGATTTCGGCACCGTAACGGCGTGACATAAGAATTCATAAAAATGTTTGATGAGAGAGAAAGGGATTCCTCATCATATTTAAATGTAATGGAAAGTAAGGAGGTCATATATATACATGTCCCAACAATTTTAATAGAATTTTGATTCATGATACAAAATTATTGCTTGAATGTAAATGAGGAGAGAGAAGTTTCTTTCAGAATTTCGGCATAGTAATGGGTGTACATGGGAGGAATTTAATGAGAGAGAAAGGGGTATCCCATCATTCAAACATAAAGAGTGAAGTATGAGGGTGGTGTAAAACCATACCCCAACATTTATAATTGAAATTAAAAGGGCAAAACAACTTAAAGAAAATTGAAAAAAATGAGAAAGGAAGAGAAACCCTTACTTGGAAGTGTGCATCCAAAGGCTTGAGAGAGGCTTGAGAGAGGCTTCTTGGGAGCTTGGGGAACCTTGGGAGGATTCTCGAGAGAGTAGGGTAGAGGTTGGACGAACTACAAAGGCTTTGAGTGAGGAGGAAGTGAGATCTTTAGTGGGTTTATATAGGAAAGGTGAGGGAATTCTTTATTATTTAGTTTGGGTCCCCTTACATTAAATTAATCCAAACCACAAAACATTCCATGGGTTTTGCCAATGTTTTATGGAAGAGGGAAGAGGAAAACAATATTTTATAATTCCAAATCCCGAAATTCTTAAAATAATAGGGTTGCTTATGTGGAGGTGAGTCACACTCCCATGAAAAAAATTTAAAAATACATGGTGTTTAATAAGTTTTGAGGGGTCCATTAATGCTTTTAAAATTAAGTCAAACAAACCCAAAATCACATTATTTTAATGGGAAAACATATATTGGCCTAAAATAAAGATTATATTATTTTATTACGTCACTATTGGGTCATTATGATGTCATAAAACACATTATATATTTAAACGGTATTTAATTTTTACCCAAAGATTTGACTGCCTCAGAAAATTATGAAAAATTCACTGTTGGATAATTTCAACATCCTAATTCTAGAAATAACATTTATTTTATCTAAATTATTTTTTAAATATGTTAATTTTCACTTTTAAAATAAAAACTGACATTTATCGAAAATTCACGGGTTTTGAAAAAAATGGCTTTCAAACATTAATAAAAATTACAATTTCATTCATAAAAGTATAAGATCATTTATATTAATATAATAATAATAATAATAATTTATTAAAATATTATTTAATTTTCAAAATCCCATAATTTAATAAAATTGAATTCTTAATTAAATAATAACTAAAAACACTATTTGTACTTAAAAAAACAATTTAAAATTTATCAATAATGACAAGAAGGTATATTAATTATTATATACAAAAATAATGTATATGAACATATTATTAGAGATTTGTTACATAACCCCTTAAAACATCTGCATAAGACCTATGGGTAAGTTGTGCGATGGTGACATACTCTTGGGGTGGCTCGGATAACATCGCTCGAGTGGTAATTTCTATCAACTTCCACTTTTTCCGTAGACGGTCCCATTCGATCTTGACATGATGAAGCTCAACTTGGGCTTGGTCAAGAGAGAAGCTCAAAGATGCCACCTTTTTTCTGAGCTCTGATAAATGGTCTTCGTATGGAGCAATTCTACTGGACAAGGCCATCACTTCCTTTGTCTGAGTAAATTGGATTTGTTAAAGCCCTATATTTATACTAATCATGTGATAACCGTTCAACGTCTATAAAAGTAACGGTCACAATTCTTAACAAAAAACCAAAGAAGTTGACAATTTATATAAACATTTTATATAAAGAGACATTTAATTAGATCAAGAGGGATTTTCCATTAATGAAACTTTGGGTCGTTACAAAATTCCCCCCTTAAGAAATTTGGCCCTTGAAATTTTCCTTTTCCAACACTAAAAAAATGTGGGTAACTCAGCTTCATCATTTTCCCCGATTCCCATGTTGCTTCTTCAAACTTGTGGTTTCTCCACAATACTTTGACGAGGGGAATTGTCTTATTTCCTATAACTTTTTCTCTACGATGTAAGATCTTTACTGGTTTCTCCTCATAAGAAAGATCATCCTCCAATTGTACCACCTCAGAAGAGAGTACATGTGAAGGGTCCGGTATGTACTTTCTTAAGAGGGATACATGAAAGACATCATGTACTTTGGCCGTGGTATGTGGAAGTGCTATTCGATAGGCCACAACCACGACACGATCAAGAATCTCGAAGGGGCCAATGTACCTTGGAATTAACATCCCTTTCTTTCCATACATCATGACCTTTTTCCACGGAGATATGCATAGAAAAACCATGTCTCGAACTTTAAACTCAAGGTCTCATCGAAAATTATCTGCATAACTCGTCTGTTGACTCTGGGTTGCCTTGATATGCTGCTGAATGGTTTTCACCTTCTCCACCATTTCCTCAACCATTTCTTGTCTAAGCAGCTTACGTTCACTGACCTCATCCCAAAATGCCGGTGTTTGGCACCTTTTCCAATACATGGCTTTATATGGTGCCATTTGGATGCTCGAGTAGAAACTATTGTTATAAGAGAACTCAACCAGAGGAAGATTTTGATCCCATCTTCCTTTAAAGTCCATTGAGCATCCTCTCAACATGTACTTAAGTGTTTGGATAGTCCGCTCAGATTGGCCATCAGTTTGAGGATGATAGGTTGTACTAAAGTTCAGTTCAGTATTCAGAACATGTTGAAGAATCTTCCAAAACTTAGAGGTGAATCTTATAACTTGGTCAGACACAATAGATATTGTTACTCCATGCAGCCTTACCACTTCCCTGATATATATTAGTGCCAGTTGATCCATTGAGAAATCCTCCCAAATAGCAATGAAGTGTGCAGTCTTTGTAATACGATCCACAACAACCCAGATTGCATTGTTTCCCTTGGATATCCTTAGAAGTCTGGTGACAAAGCCCATGGTGATGTTCTCCCATTTACATTCTAGTATGGGCAATGGTTGCATCATCCCCTTAGACTTCTGCCTCTCTGCCTTCACTTGCTGACAAACCAAGAACATTGATGTATATTCAGCGATCTCCTTCTTCATATTATCCCACCAAAAGTTTTCTCGGAGATCTCGATACATCTTTGTACTCCATGGGTGAATAGAGAAATTTGAACTTTGTGAATCATCCAAAAGTTCCTTCTTCAGCTCTGGACATGATGGAACACATAGTCTTTTCCCAAACCGCACAATTCCTTATTCATTAACATTAAACTCTGAGGACATCCCTTTTTTCAATATCTTCCACTTTTTCTTGAATTCTCACATCATCCTTTTGAGAATCCTTTATCCTTTCCAAAAGAGACGGTTGAGAAATCATTTGTGAAAGGATTTATGATGTTCCCTTCTTTATGATTCCCATGTCCATCTTCATTAAGTCTAATAATATTGGATCCTTTTCAATTCTCATCAGTGATAGAATTGTTGGGTCCTTTCTACTTAGGGCATATGCCACCATGTTTGATTTTCCAGGGTGGTAATGTATTGAATAGTCATAATCCTTGATGAGCTCTATCCATATTCTCTGGCGCATATTAAGCTCTTTCTGTGTGAATATATATTTAAGACTCTTTTGGTCAGTATATATCACACATTTATCCCCATAGAGATAATGCTGCCAGATTTTCAAGGCAATGATCACCGCCGCTAACTCCAGATCATGCGTTGGATAGTTTCACTCATGTATTTTCAACTTCCTTGAGGCATAGGATATCACTTTATCATTCTGCATCAGCACAAATCCTAATCCCTTCTTTGAAGCATCACTGAATTCCACAAAAATTTCCCCACTCGTGGGTAAAGTGGGCATGAGCACAGTGATAACCTTGCTTTTTAACTCCTTGAAGCTTTCTTCACATTCATCACTCCAAGAAAACTTTACTCCCTTTCGAGTTAGCTTGGTAAGAGGGTTGGACAATCATGAGAAATTTCTCAGAAATCATCGATAATATCTAGCTAACCCTAAAAAGCTATGGATATCCATTACCGATGTTGGCCTTAGCCATCCCTCAATTGCATCTGTTTTGGAGGGATCCACAGATATCTCATTGCTTGTGAAGATATGGACCAAGAATGAGACCTCCTTCAACAAGAACTCACACTTTCTATACTTTTCAGAGAGCTTCTCCTTGTGAAATGTCTCTAGTATAGTTCTTAAATTCTCCTCATGATCCTCCTTGGTTTTGGAGTATATTAGAATGTCATCTATAAAGACGACCAAAAATTTGATGAGGTAATCTCTAAAGATTCTATTCATCAAGTCCATGAAGATTTCTGGAGCATTAGTGAGTCTAAAAGGAATTACTATGAATTCATAGTGCCAGTATCTTGTACAAAAATCAGTCATGGGGACATCTTCCTTCTTCACCCTTACTTGATAATATCCCAACCGTAAATCTACCTTGGAGAAGTATTGTACTCCACGCAGCTGATCAAAAAAGTCATCGATCCGTGGTAGAGGATACTTGTTCTTTATCATGATTTTGTTAAGTTCACGATAATCGATGCAAATCCGCATTGACGCATCCTTCTTCTTGATGAAGAGGACTAGTGCACCCCATGGTGAAGCACATGGGCGTATAATCCCTTTATCTAGATTTTCCTGTAGTTGTTTCTTCAGTTCATAAAGCTCCATGACAACCATTCTATATAGAGTCTTAGATATTGGTAGCACCCCGGGTATAAGTTCAATTGATAATTCATAATCTCTTCAAGGAGGAAGATCGGGCAGTTCCTCAGGAAATACTTCAGCGAATTCCCTCATAATAGGAATTTGTTCAAGGATGGTTTCTTCCTTGGACTCAATCATCTGATCCAGATACGCGTGATCATAGGGCAGTAATATCCATGCTTGAGATGATGGATCTAAAGGAGATTCATCTTCCTCCTTACATTTGTGAAGAATCGGGGGCCGATTCTCCATATGGAGTGTGATTTCCCTCTCCCGACAATTTGTGTTGTCTCTATATAAGGAAATCCAATCCATGCCAATATTTGCATCAAATTCCACTAGAGGGAGTATGACGAGGTTCACCGAGAAATTCAATCCCAAGATTATAACAGGGGGGACTTATATTCATGGGATGAAATGATTTCCCCATTTTCCGTACTCACCGACATCTTCACTTCCATGATTTTTGGTTGTGCTGGGATTGTTCTACGAAACATTCGAGATATAAAATAATATGTAGAACCTAAATCAAAAAGTACATTCGCTATTCCTGAATGAATAACTACTGTACATGTCACCACTTTGTTGTCGGGGTTCACTTCAGCAGAAGTGATGGAAAAAGCTCTTCCTTGCTACCTTAGAGGTTGTTGGATGCCTCTAAAAACCTTTGGATTAGGGCACTGATTTGAAAAATGCCCCGGTTCTTTAAATTTTTAGCATTGAACAACGCATTGAGGTTCGAACGGAGCATTCCTCTCCTCTGTATCAGTTGCAGGTCTTTCTTGCCGACAGTTAACGGCTAGGTGCCCTTCTCTTCCACACCTAAAGCATTTCCTCATCCCCTTGAGGCCATTTCCAGGGTTCTTCTTTCTGCACTTTTGGAAAGTGGGGTGCTGGATCTTCTTAGAACCGTTGGATTTATCCTTCAGACTGCCAACATTGAAGTCCACCATACTCTTCTTGTCCCCATGATACCCCTGTGATTCCCCGATATCTATCTTGACCTTGAGGGCACATCAGACAATTTCCTCATAATTGTCAAAGTCACGGATCACTAATGCTTTTCGTAGGCTAGGATTCATCCCACCAAATAAGCGGTCAACTTTGCATTTGGGGGTAATGACAAAGCCAGAAGCGTATCATGCAAGCCTTGTGAAGTTTTCCTCTTACGCTCCAACATATTCTTCTTCCTTTTTCTTGAGGGATAGAAAGTACCTTTCCATCTTAAGCCGGAGGGTGCATGGAAAATATTTATCGAAAAACATCTTCCAGAAATCCTTCCATTCCAACTCCTCAATATCCTCCTCAGGCTTCGTATTTTTGATCAACGTCCACCATTGATCAACTTCACCCTCCATACAGTAAGCCACTAGAAGAACCTTCTCTTGTTTAGAACATTTAAGGATGTAGAAGATCTTTTCAATGGAGTTTATCCATTGTTTAGCGATCGTGGGATCAGATGATCCACTAAAAGTAGGAGGCCTTTGTCTCATGAAACTCTCGATAGCGACTTGTTCTTTCTTGGGGGGGGGGGGGGGGTTGAACGTTCCTCTTGACCTATTTTTCTATTCAAACCTTGTGTTAGCTGAGAAAGAAGCATGACAAAGTTCATGATTCCCGCTCCCATTGGATTGGGCATCTCATTAGTACAATCATCACACTTATCTTTACACCGGTTGTTAGCCCGCGTCCTCCTATTACCGGCCATTGGCTGGAATAAAAGGAAAGTTAGGGGGTAACACATAAAGGGTAATCCAAAGACTAAGGTTTATGACTTATAAATAAACTTTTATTTCCTTAACTAATGAGTTCATAAGCATCACCATTATCTTTTCATGATCTTCTTTCCAACATATATTCTTAGGGGCATTTTTTTAATTCCCTTAATAAGAGTTCATACTAAGCTTGTGAATTTATGAAAACATATCCCCCGGGACTGTCGTAACCAAGAGTGCAGCAAGGCCCGTTGTCATGAACTAGTTCCTATTTGAGTATAGCTCAAAGCGGCGTTTTCAGGTTTTACCCCTAGGATACATCTATGCCAGAGCCACCTCTACCTTCCTGTATCCAGACAGGGATGTATTTGTTTGATAAACCACTTACTCAGTAATTACCAAAACATAGGGATGTTTTTATTATACATAGTCTTTTCTCCAAGGCTTTACTAGGGATTTATAATCCTAATCCGAAAAATAACTAAACCTATCCTATAATACCAAATGTGACAACCGGGATTTTTAATACAAACATAAACATAATTTATTACATAAAACTTCACTTGATACGACAAAGAAGATCGAGAGGTTTAGTGTCTTTGTGGATTAGGATCATTAAATAAGAACTTGAAACATGAAATACAATATCGTTATTGAAAACTTACTTTACATGACCACTACATTCCCTCGTACTTAGCATTGCATGGGATAACCTGAGGACATGCCTAAGAAAAGGGTTAGCTATAAATCCCAGTAAGGGAGTACACATGGTATAAGGCCCCAGCCTTAAACCTTACTTAATCTTGAGTTATCACAAGATTACACATTGAGGATCTTTTCAGGTTTAAAGTTTTAGAGAATTAGATCATGAAACTTACATTACATTCCACATTTTAAACAAAGTGTCTACATAAAAGACAATATTCATTCTTCCCATCAATGGGAACATATTGAAAATAAAACATGGATTCTTTCTTGACACATCCTTGACACTATCATCACATCATGTACCTTTCCCTTAACCTGTGAAAAACATTTCAAAAACTTGGGATGAGCATAAAAAGCTCAGTAAGGGTTATAAAAATATGGAAAGTAAACATGAGTTCATATATACATAAGAATGAAATCATACATTACCCATAAAACATAGGCACATTAACATACCTCATCAAACCATGAATAAATCATAGAAATCATAAGACATAAAGGTAACTTGAGGCATTCATAACATTCTTACATAGGGAGTAACCCTGTTGGTTACGTTTGGAATACCCATCACAGTATATTCCCTAAATCTCTTCGGAGAAACCTTAACGTTTCACTCCTTCGCGTTACCCAATGCATTGGAGAGCTATATCGGGCTCACCCGCCCTTAGTTTATCACGGAACCACCCGTTTTCATAACAATGCCCAAGAACCATAACATAAATGTATCACATAAAACATGCATAAAGGAAACATAACATTTCCACATTTCAATCACAATATAACATTTTAGTATATTGAAATAATGAATCCATTCAAAAAGAAACCATTTCCAAAACCATTTAAAACATTTAATAAAGAGATTTTTGAATCAAAGTGACCCATACCACCTTGAATCTTAAAATTTTAAACCATTAATATCCATATAAATAAATCCTTAAAACCATTTTGAAAACATGGATATTAATAAGAACAAATAATTAAAACATTTAAAGCGATATTTTGGTTAAAGGGGTTTTACCAAAATTAGAGACACTTGAATACAATAATTGATGAATAACATTTAGTCAGAACTTTATAATATCATGAGAATAAATGGATTCATGATATAAAACTCCAAAGGACAGTATATACACCATATAAGAGTGAATGGGTGCATAACAACAATGAACTCTCAATAGAAATGTAAAATCTGATGAAATCCCTTATAAAGAAGGTATCCATAAATTAAGAACAAATCAATCTCAAAAATATGTGTGAAAAATATAAATACAAAAATAAATGTTGATATTAAGTGTAAAACAATAAAAGGTCATTCACACATATTCAATGGATGACATATTCAATGACTACATGTTGAACCCAAGGAAATCGAAATTGGGTTAAAAAGTTCCCTTGACAGCCTAACGACATCACATCAAAATGAGTTGATGAGAGATAAAAAGTGTATCTCATCACTTGGACATAAAATTTACATCAATAAGGATATATGAGAACATATCCCAACATAACAATATGTAAATTAAAAGACCCAACAAAAGAAGTCTTTTAAAAAAGAGGAGGGTGAGAGGTTCCCTTACGAACTTGGGTATCTTTCAAAACATACACCCCATGAAAGAAGGACAATAAATCATTGATGTAAATACTCATAAAGGAAAGTATATTACAAAAAGAGTATAATAATGGCAGTACATACACCACTCAAAGGAAATTGTGGCAAATGTAGCATAAATCTCACGGGAATAAATGTGAGATGAAAAATCCCTTACGAAAACTCGGCAGCCTAACAGCGCCACATAAAACATCCAAAAATGGATTGATGAGATCAAATAGGGTATCTCATAACATTAAAACAAAATGTACAGAAAGAGGAATATGAAATAACATCCCCCATCATAACAAATAGGATCTTAAAAGAAGTGACATAAAGGGGAGTACTTAAAGAGAAAGAGAGAGGTTAGATCTCTTACGAAAATTCAGCAGCCTAACGGCGCCACTCGAAACTTCCAAAATGGATTCATGAAAGAGAATATGGTCTCTCATCACATGAACATAAAAATTACAGTAAATGTAATATAAAATATCATCCCAATAACAAGAAAGATGAGCTTTAAAAGGAATGACATAAAAGTGTGTACTTAAAAAGAAAGAGAGGAGTAGGATCCCTTACCTCGGGTCCGACTTGACTCGATCGTTCTTTAATCTCCTGAATAATAAACTTGAGTTAATTTCTACTTCCTTAAGAACCTTTTTCAAGTTCATTATTCCTTTTATATCACTTATTACCATGTCATAAACATTATGTAAACATTTAAGTTAATAATATTTGTTTTGCCAATATTTGGTTCTTAAGTCGAAGGTGGACTTCTTACAATTACATGTTGTTCGTGTGGCCAAATTTTTATTATATCTAGAATTGTATTCATGATTTAGATATCATATATGTCATATATATCCAGTACATGAATTCATTTATAACATTACATAATCATTTAGAGGTAAGAAATGAAATGCACCGTTCATGGAGACGGTAAGCCGTACGTACACATGAACGCTACTTTCATTTCTATTTCGTATTTTATAGAATGGAATAATAATGATATAAAGGTATATTATAATTATTGTATTATATCATATATAATATCATAGTTCCATCTTTTATACGTCCCACATATGGTATTTAACGAATCAAATCACTTTGAGGGGGCGGTAGTCCGCACTTCCTTAAATGAAGATATCGCGTTTACCCATAATGGAAACCATAAAGGTATGCCCAAAATGAAAAAAAACAGAAGATTAAGGAAAACATAAACAAATTATACATCATATATAAAAATAGTGACATTATAATGGCCACCTTTGAAGGTGTTAAATGAGTATTGAACAATCATCGTTTCGGGAGGCAGAATTTCTCCATCCACGGAAACCGTATGTTCTTTAACCATTTGATGTAGTTGTGTGAGAGTGTAGCTCGAATAAATCTTATAACAACATACTAGTATATTTAAGATACTGTTTTTGTTACAAAAGAAGTAAATAAAAAGAGTTTAGGGGGTTGGAGAAGCAAAATAAAACAAATGAACATGAGAGAATGAATTACCTTTAAAAGTGTAACTCCTTTTGATTTGAGCCTAAAGGCTTCCTTTGAAAGGATTATTCCCAAAGGGAATCATCTAGGATGAGGAGAGGGATGTGGAGAGAGTATGTTAGGGCCAATAGGGGCCTATGTACCCTGAGAGGGGGGGTGAATCAGGGTATGGATATTCTTTTCAAAATACTTCCTGCCCCACTGGATCTTGACCACTTTGTTACAAGGGTCACTTTGTTTGCTCTTGTGTGTATACTATGCTCAGTTCTTTTCAAGTTTATCTGATGATAATGCTTTGAGTGCAATGCAGAGAAGCGACCAGGCAGACACATCGATTTTTACTTGGTTCACCACTAAGGGCTACGTCCAAGGAGCATACGCCGACAAGTTGCCGGTTCGTACCAAGATCCACTAACTTCACTAGCTGTGGTTTACAATGTTCGGGCTAGATCACTTCTATGCCCAGGCTCACTGCCTTTACAATGTTTAGGGTCAGCTCACTGCTTTCCCAAGGGTCACTCCCTGTTTCTCTCTCTCTGGCTCACTGCCGGTGGAGAGGAACACCTTCTTCCTCTTCCTAAGCTCACTGCTCTTGGAAGGGATTCACTCACAGTTTATAGACCTGTAGGTCTCTTCATTTCCATGAAGGAATGCATCTTCCTCTGTATGTAGATGCTCTGTTGAAGTCCAACTTTCACCCGCAGATGAATCTCACTTTGCACCGGATGTACCGGGCAACCTCAATTTTTACGCGCAACCCTTACGGTGTCTTGCGCGCAATTTCTATGCTTTGCGCGAAATTCCTTTTTCGCGCAACCTCCAAATTTTACGCGCAGCCTGGAAACTGCCTTGCGCGCAATTCACTGCCTTTGCGCGAAATCCACTTTTCGCGCAACCTTCCTTTTACGCGCCAACTCAAACTTTCTGCGCAGCCTTTGCTTTTCGCGCAATCTGACTTTACGCGCAAACTTTAAGTTTACGCGCAACACCCTTTCAAACTTCAATTTCGCGCAGCAGAGCTCAGGTATTTTCTATGTCTTGAACTCCCTTGAATGGAGTAGGGTCACTTCATATTTATAGGCAAAATCGACCCCGCGCGAAAAACCCTCCTTGAGCGCGTAATCCGCTTTGATCTTCCGCGCACAAACATTTTCCGCGCACTGCTCCATAATTTCGCGCACCTCATGCCTTTGCCATTTTACGAGCTTCGGACCTCGTAACACCTCTTGCGCGAAATACTTCATCCGCTATTTCGCGCGCCACTTCAATTTTCCGCGCACGCCTCCAAAATCGCGCGCGCCTCATGCCTTTACCGTTTTTCAAGCTTTCGGCCTTGAAACATCTTTTGCGCGAAATACAATTTCGCGCAACCCGCTGTTTTGCGCGCCACACTTCAAGATTTCGCGCAACCCTCTATTTTTGCGCGCCACGCTTGATTTTTCCGCACACCTCCTTCATTTCTCTCTCCTCAACCTTTGCCAACGACATATCACTCCATTTTCCATTGGCGATTTTCAGGCCCAAAAAATTGGCAAACACTGGAAAACGGCGCCACCTTGTACTGCTCTTTTGTACCGCCTCCAGATCGTCCTTTCCTTTGTCAAAGTTCTTTGTCAACATGGAATGTCAACAACTTCTCGGGAACTCGACAATTCTCCATGGAAACCTGCTTTGTCAACAAACACAATCAACCCAAAAATGCTGCAATGTTACCTTGAGGGATTTTTGCCCAACAATCTCCCCCTTTGGGTTTGTTGACAACTCTTCACAACTCTGCTCAGAAATATTTTCTGCACTTTGATACCTCACTGAGTCTTCTTCCAGCTGCTACCACCATTCGCCTCTTGCGATTATGATAGCGTTCAAGGATTCACTTAACATGTACTCTAAGCCCACATGAGCAATGCTCGGCGTGAGAAACAAGAGTAGAATGAAAAGTTCATCAATGAATCACTTCATGTCAGACCCCAATTGTCGATTCCACCCTGATACCAATTCTTAAAAGAAAAAACCAGTTGTTGAACCACACTGATACCAATTGGTGAATTCTTAAGTTGATACCAATTGTTGATAGCTGGACACCGTCTCACACCATTCCAACACCACTGATCTGCCTTTATCACGATCCTCAGCTGTCGTGATTTCTATGATTTGATCGATCACTTCTAGCATCGTCAGATTTAAAAATCTCTCCCCCTTTCTCATTGCTCCCCCTTTCTGGCTGCTCCACCTGTCAGCTTCTCCCCGTATCAATTATGATTTATCAAATCTCCGCACTATTTTCTCTCTTGAACTAACACTTTTCTCCCCCTTTGTCAAGCACTTTTCAAGCACTTTTCTCCCCCTTTGTCAACGAACCCAAAGGTCACGCCTTTGTAGTCTGTAACATAGTAGAGAACACATATCAGCACATGAGGGAAAAACACACCATACCTCGGGGAGAGGGGGGGACCCATATCCACACTATTTCAAGTGCGGGGAGTAGACTGAACTCCCAGAGCCAGTCGATGCCTCTCAAATGCTTCCTTGGGTAAGGCCTTTGTCAGAATGTCTGCAACCTGCAGCTCTGTAGGCACATACTCCAACTTCACGATCCCCTGCTCAACCTTCTCCATGATAAAGTGATACTTAATCTCAATGTGCTTTGTCCTTGAATGATGGACGGGATTTTTGCTAAGATTTATAGCACTTGAGTTGTCGCACTGGATTCCGATCGGAGACTTCACTTCAACTCCCATATCTTCAAGCTGCTGCTTCATCCACAATAACTGTGTGCATGCTTGAGTGGCCGCAATATACTCAGCTTCTGCGGTGCTTAATGAAATGCAATCTTGTTTCTTGCTCAACCAAGCAATACATAGTCCGCCAAGATAAAATGCACCTCCAGATGTTGATTTTCTATCATCTGCTGAACCGGCCCAGTCTGCATCAGTGTACCCCAATAACTCTGTCCGAGATTTGTCATTGTATGTCAAGCCGAAGTCCACCGTGCCCTTAATATACCGAAGTATTCTTTTCACTGCGAGCATGTGACTTTCCTTGGGATTACTCTGATATCTCGCTACTTGGCATGTGGCGAAAACAATATCAGGCCTTGTTGCGGTTAAGTACAACAGACTTCCAATGATTTGCCTGTATTCTGTGATATTAACTGCCTTGCCATCCTCATCATCCTTTGATTACTCTTTATCTGGGAGTCTCCTTTGCACATCAGTCGTGCTTTGTTCCGAATCATCATGCCATATTCATTCATCTTGTCTTGATAGACCCATTTTTTTCTTGATGACATTTTTATCATCTAGCCTCGAAACAGTCTCCCACGTCTGATTCTTCTCAAGTCTGATCTATCTCTTCATCCATGGTATGATCCCAGTTCTCATCTTCAGTTGCATTAGCAAAGCATTTCGGCTCAACCTGAGATATAAAAGATGTTTTCTGCAGTGATTTCATTCTCCTTGTCTAAGCTAGAGCTAACTAATCACCAATGATATTCTGCATGTCAATTTCAGCTCAACTCTTTGACTGTTGTGCAGATGAGGATTTTTACTTCCTTGTACTCACAAACTAGACACTTTCATGTTCATCATTGGTGTCTTCTTCTGAATCAGCATAAGCCGCTTCTGATCTCCCTATGTTGCTTTCTTCCTCAATACTTCCATCAGGAAGTTGTTCACTGACTCATTTTTCAGTGGGTTCATTTCTTTCAGCTAGGTTTCTCAAATTTTTGTTGAGATGCCTTTGATTTTCTCTTGCAGCTTCTTGGTATCCTGAAAACAGTCAGCTGATACCATATTGTTAGAGCAAATAGATAAGCATAAAATGCTTGATCACTGCTGCTTCTCTCATAGTATGTCTTCTCTCGATAGACAACTCTTGAGCTGGGTCATCCAATTATTTCCTTGATGGATCTGACATCTGATTTTGTTGTTGAATGCTCCCCCTATGTTATGCAACACTTCCTGGGGTTAGGCCCAACAGTTTAGACCCATAACACGTATTTTCCTCCTACATCATTCGTTCTCATCTTCCAATCAGATTTGAGCCACTAACAAAATCTCTAAGCCTACGGAGTTGAAACTCGGTGTAGGAAACAAGAGATAAAGTTAATAACACAATCACTTCCTATTGTGCTCTGTTGCTCTCCTTCTTCTTCAACTCTAGTATCTGATTTGAATCAATTGAAACTCTAGAGCATATCATTTCTCCACTTCGCATCCTTAGATGCCACTTCCCCTTGGATTGTATCTCCCTAAAACCTGAAACACAAGAATCATCAGTTAATAGCATTTATATACATAGGGAGAGGGGTGTCTTCCAAATTCCTCAAGATGAGGATTGTGGTTGATCCTGATGGGTCAACCATTTTATTCTTTCTTGAAGAGTATCACACTCTTTCCTTGCTTCTTCTAGCTGCCTAGCCAACTTCAACTGTTCTGGCCATATGACTAGGCATTCTTTTCTCACATTCTGAGGTTTAGACCAACTGGTACACATTTTGGTCTTTGATGTTCTACTGAAATTCCATTTCCCTTGATTGTTTCTCGGTGCAGGAATCTCCTTTCTTGTCATCTTCCCCGTCTTCTTTGTCCATTGCAGGGATCTGCCTTTTTCTTCCACTTCTCGTTGCGGGGCGAATTTTGCAATGCATTCTTTGCTTATCTGCCTTTTATCAGATTTATGAGTCGCCACCCTATTTTGCATTGGTGGTGGGTCCTCCATTGAATGTTCATTCTTCTTTATCACAACTGGAGTAGATCTCCCCTTAATCTTCCAGGTTTGTTCACATTTTCTCCTTGAGAGTTGTTGTGAGCACGCTAGAGGAGGTGACTGATACAACTTTCGTTCAGCTCCATGTGATTTCCCCGAGGCTTTAAGCCTATTCTTCTCCTTACCACTTTGTCTCCCAGTACAGGCTTCTTTCTTGTACACTTCTTGTGGTGGAGATCTCTTTTCTTGTTCCTTTCCCTTTCCTGCTTTCTTCTTACTGCAATGTCTCGCCATGTGCCCATAGTGAGAACATATAAAACATTTTCCCTCAAAGACATACCTCATTTCATCATCTCTCTGCTGAGATGTTGATGCCCCTTTATTTCTTCTTTTGATATTGGGCTCCTGAGCTTCCTGACACATACTCATTGTGTGTCCCATTCTTCCACAGTAATAGCATCTAACATATGCTTTCCTCTGAGAGACTCCTCTCTCTGATTTCTCATGATGCTTCTTCTTATTCTCAGATTTAGTAATGTCTCTATTTTCACACCCTGAGATGTATTCCAGAGCCTCTGAACAGAAGCTTGATGTGTGGCCATGAATCCCACAAAAATAGCACATGTCATCACTGCTTTTTGTATCTTTCCTTTTAGGCCTATCTCCAGCACCTATAGGATTTCTTTCCCATCTAGAACTGTTCATAGCTCTCTTTCTATCTTGCACGGGAGGGGATTCATCAAATCCGATACCAGCTTTTCCGAAACTTGCTGGTCTTTGAGCTGAGAAAATATTCTGTTGTTTCTCTTCAGAAATAGCATACCTATTCTTCATTTTATCATCACTTGTCGAAGGATGATCAAATAGCAAGTGTAAGGCATCCTTCATTTTTGGCATTCCTTTAGCATTAGATTTTTCCACATCCTTCTTTACTAATTCTAGATCCTCTTCCAACTTTTTAATCTTCGTCTCCCTTGATTCAAGTTGGACATCCAGTTCTTTCTTGAGAAGCTTCCCATTACTCACCTCATCTTCTAGTTCCTGTGTGAGCTTTTCCACCATTTCACTTTTCTTCACTACTTTTAATTTTTCCTCAGAAACAGATTTAGAGACAGATTCATTCTCTTGTTGAAGGCTTCGATTGTTCTGAACTTCTTCAGACAACTGTGCTGCTAGATCATCATTTCTAGCTTTCAGATTCTGTACTTCATCTGACTTTTGATTCTCTTCATAATCATCAGCCTTTTGTTTTCCTTTCATTTTAGCCAGCTTCTGTAATACCTCACCTTGAGAATCATTCTTCTTTGTTAGGTCAGTAACTATATCGATAAGCCTTTGATTTAAGCCTCTTAGCTTGTTGACCTCAGTTTCCAGAGCATTGATCTGTATGCCTTTAGAATTAATTTCTTCAGTGGATTTCTGATCCAATTCTTTAGTCCCATGGACAACATCCACCTTTTTGTTCAGGCCATCGATCTCTCTTTTCTGTTCTTCAACCTTCAGCTTATACTTACTAACGGATTCTGAGTTCTCTGATGTTGATAAATTAAGTTTCTGAATTTCTTCCATCAGCTCAGATTTCTCTTCTTCCTGCTGCTGCATATAGAGTTTGGCATCGCGAACAATTTTGTTAGCTTTCTTGGTTTTGGCCCTCCAAACATCTATCTCTTCCAGAGCAGCCTCCAACTCAGCTCGCATATCAATTCTTCCTTCAATTTCTTCTTCTTCATCGTCAGTGGTTCCAACGTCACTTGGAAAGTCAGGTTCTTCACTCATTCCATCAACATCTTTGAATGAGTAAGTATTTTTGTTGTATGATTTATCCAAATCATTTTTCTGTTCACTACATGATTCTTTCAGTAAGATATTTGATTCTTTTATTTGAATCACACTTTTTCCAAAAACACTTCCACACTGAGGGATACCACCTGACTTCTGATTCTTCTTTGAAGATTTTCTTTTTCCCATGGTAGACCGAGATAAGCGCAAACAATATCTTCAACAACACAGATCGACTACACAAAGTTGAAGCAAACAAATCTGATAAAAGCAACCAGTCCCTCTGATACCAATTGTTAGGGCCAATAGGGGCCTATGTACCCTGAGAGGGGGGGGTGAATCAGGGTATGGATATTCTTTTCAAAATACTTCCTGCCCCACTGGATCTTGACCACTTTGTTACAAGGGTCACTTTGTTTGCTCTTGTGTGTATACTATGCTCAGTTCTTTTCAAGTTTATCTGATGATAATGCTTTGAGTGCAATGCAGAGAAGCGACCAGGCAGACACAGCGATTTTTACTTGGTTCACCACTAAGGGCTACGTCCAAGGAGCATACGCCGACAAGTTGCCGGTTCGTACCAAGATCCACTAACTTCACTAGCTGTGGTTTACAATGTTCGGGCTAGATCACTTCTATGCCCAGGCTCACTGCCTTTACAATGTTTAGGGTCAGCTCACTGCTTTCCCAAGGGTCACTCCCTGTTTCTCTCTCTCTGGCTCACTGCCGGTGGAGAGGAACACCTTCTTCCTCTTCCTAAGCTCACTGCTCTTGGAAGGGATTCACTCACAGTTTATAGACCTGTAGGTCTCTTCATTTCCATGAAGGAATGCATCTTCCTCTGTATGTAGATGCTCTGTTGAAGTCCAACTTTCACCCGCAGATGAATCTCACTTTGCACCGGATGTACCGGGCAACCTCAATTTTTACGCGCAACCCTTACGGTGTCTTGCGCGCAATTTCTATGCTTTGCGCGAAATTCCTTTTTCGCGCAACCTCCAAATTTTACGCGCAGCCTGGAAACTGCCTTGCGCGCAATTCACTGCCTTTGCGCGAAATCCACTTTTCGCGCAACCTTCCTTTTACGTGCCAACTCAAACTTTCTGCGCAGCCTTTGCTTTTCGCGCAATCTGACTTTACGCGCAAACTTTAAGTTTACGCGCAACACCCTTTCAAACTTCAATTTCGCGCAGCAGAGCTCAGGTATTTTCTATGTCTTGAACTCCCTTGAATGGAGTAGGGTCACTTCATATTTATAGGCAAAATCGACCCCGCGCGAAAAACCCTCCTTGAGCGCGTAATCCGCTTTGATCTTCCGCGCACAAACATTTTCCGCGCACTGCTCCATAATTTCGCGCACCTCATGCCTTTGCCATTTTACGAGCTTCGGACCTCGTAACACCTCTTGCGCGAAATACTTCATCCGCTATTTCGCGCGCCACTTCAATTTTCCGCGCACGCCTCCAAAATCGCGCGCGCCTCATGCCTTTACCGTTTTTCAAGCTTTCGGCCTTGAAACATCTTTTGCGCGAAATACAATTTCGCGCAACCCGCTGTTTTGCGCGCCACACTTCAAGATTTCGCGCAACCCTCTATTTTTGCGCGCCACGCTTGATTTTTCCGCACACCTCCTTCATTTCTCTCTCCTCAACCTTTGCCAACGACATATCACTCCATTTTCCATTGGCGATTTTCAGGCCCAAAAAATTGGCAAACACTGGAAAACGGCGCCACCTTGTACTGCTCTTTTGTACCGCCTCCAGATCATCCTTTCCTTTGTCAAAGTTCTTTGTCAACATGGAATGTCAACAACTTCTCGGGAACTCGACAATTCTCCATGGAAACCTGCTTTGTCAACAAACACAATCAACCCAAAAATGCTGCAATGTTACCTTGAGGGATTTTTGCCCAACAGAGTAAATGGGCAGGGGTTGGCCGAGACAAAGGCTTGAGGAGTGTGTGAAGTGAGGTAGAGTTGGGGGCCTTTTATAAGAGGAGAGGAGAGGCACTTTTGGAAAGTAAGAAATATTACTTTATTTGAAAATGTGTTTCGGTTTCAAAAGGTCCCACATTGATATAATTCGTGGCTAAGGTATTAAGGGTTCTAAATCCACCCATACAATAAGTTTTGGACATGTGTAGTTTATATATTTTACATTATCATTCCATTTTATTTAAATCGTTAAATAATGAGGTCATCGCAACATCATCATGATGTCATAAATAATTTAATTTATTTAATGTCTAAAAATTATAAAAAAATTACTATGATGTAGGAAAGATTTTTATCTTTCCAATGACTATTTATAATAAAAAATCTGACCTGTATAACCCCACTTAAAAAGTGTTTTAGTAAAACATATCATGTTTGTGTCATTTTTACTTTTACATTAAATAAAAAGTTATTTATGTCATTTCCCAAACAAAGTGGCTTCATGGGGTCCCCAAGTTGACCCATGGCTTGTCTTGGTCGTCCATTACACATCCAATGATGTTAGGACATGTGTCAAGTTCATTTCATATTATTAAAACATTATTTTTACCTTAAACTACACTAATTACCTCTAATCGCGATTAAAAACAAAATAAGTTACTATTCACCAAAAACTTATTTTTATCCCATTGAACCACATTTTACTTCTTAATGAAAACCATGTATGTCGGATTTTTGAAATTCAAAACACAAAGATGGAAAAATTTCATTTAAATAGAAAAATTAGTTTTTATAAGTACAACTTAGTGGTGTGAGTATTCATCAAAAATTGATGTTTTTCAGAAAAAACCCAAAAATTCACCCTAAGATATATTTGATATTCCGAATTCAAAAATGAAGTCTATTTTACAAAATTCAAAACATATAAGTCACATTAATTAATTTAATAACTAATTCCCACTGTCAGAGCAAATAGCGTGTTTTTATGAAACAATAAGTATCAAAAGATTGACACTGGTTTAAGTCTGATTTCAAAGTGAGATTAATTCCAACGACCAATATTGGATTTAATGGTAAAAATATATTCTAATTTCACTTTAAAACCAATTAAAAAGATAATCTAATCATATAAATAAATTATATTAAAAAGAGGTTTTGAATTAAAATACAACATTTCACACTATTCATTAAAAAATGAACTTTATCGGAAAGATACCAAAAATTTACACAAAGTAAATTTTGATGTCCTGATTCTTAATAAGAGTTTTATTTGGTCCAAAATAATGTTTAAGAGTGAACAAAACTATATTTAATGATGGTTCAACATCAAAAGGTGATAAGTGAACCTTTAGTGAAAACTAGGGCATTTACGCCAAAAATTGAATTCTTTCCGTATTTTAAGCCTCTATCCTTTATTATATAAATGTAAAAACATTTAAAAACATGTATAATCATATTTTAGTTATTTCTATCCATTCCCGCCATTACGACGGCTACATGTTGACTACCATTTAAAATAATATTATTTTATTTTTAGAGTGCAACGTAAGATTCCCAAGAAACTCGTTGTTGCGTTTTGGGTACGCCATCAAGCATACCGTCCCCTTTAAATTCATATTAATACTTTATTCAAAAATATTGATAAATATGAAAATATCATATTCTTTATTTACCTGGGGTGTTACATCCTTCCCCCCTTTTGGGAATTGCGTCCTCACAATTTTAAAATTGCGCTTGGAAACATCCTTGAAAGTCCCACATCGGAACAAGAGTCGGTAAAACAATCACTTTAAAATAAAGAAGGATAAGTAAAAAGGTCACCTAAGTTAACCCATACTAGGATTCTAAGTATGAATATATGGACATGGAGGAAAAAAACAAAGGGTCATGTTCTGATGGAGAGTGATAGAAAACATGTTTAGGAGAAAGTTAACCACGAGAAAATCACAAACTTGTGATGGGTTAAACGGTATTCGATTCCCCAATAGGAAAAGTTAATAGACAACATTTTGGTTTTAAGTTACTTTTTATTGAGGAATTTATTCATAAGGAAACATAATCACTTATCATGTTGACTTTCAACTTTTATTAGATTCCTTACACAAACTCATATTTTCTCCAAAAGACGAGTATTTAGGAAGACTTGTTCACATTAAGAGTACTATAATCAACTTCTAGAGAATCACCTAATCCACCAAATAGAACTATATACATCCCATGTCTTTAGGCTTTATCCAAAACCAAAACCAGAAAGGTTAGTACAAGGTCAGATAATCCAGAAAAGGATAACCCTTTATAAAAAGAAAATCTATTCTTAATCTCCAAAATTTGTCCAACAAAACCCAAAGTTCAACGAGGACCATTTGTCCATAAAATTATTCAAAGTAAACCAATCTATGATTGAAACCCAAATATTTGAAGGATTTAGTCACATAGTCTTCCAAGTTAAATCGTAACATTTATCTCCAAACAAACATCAGTTGCTCCTAAAGTCTCGTATTGAAAAGTAATTATCCTAATCACATATCCTCCATGATAGGTTAATAATTTTCATTAATAACCCAAAATCAACTTACTCTTAATTCATAAAATCATATAACTAAAAAGAATCGGTCAATCTAACCAGGGACTTCACGTAGTCCAGTGGTAGGCGATAAATAACAGCCGCACTTCGGTTGTGGGTTCGATTCCCGTAGCTTTGTCCGACGCGACGGGTTGTCACACGGTCTGCGTGTTGTCCTTTTTCCAAAACTATATAATTCTTAAAACATTCCCCAAAAAGATATAAAATCATAAAAAATAACCATAACATATTTTAACCTAAATTTTATCTCATGCCCTTCATTTTCCATCATATCATATAATAACCCATAATTACCTCAAAAGTAAGGATCATATAAACTCTAATGGTTACCTTTATAAATATTACCTGAACTTCCATATCGATTGGTCATCTTGTACATGATGCATTACAGAACATAACAAGGTTCAAGTGGTTGATCATGACTCCTTGATAGTTGGTTTAGAACAACTATGAGATTCCTCATTGAATCCCCCATCTCATCCAGTATCTTAATCAGAGAACCACCACAGTTTCCATCACACCCATTGTCACTTTGGTGCCTGCTAGATCAAGACATTTACTAAAACCAAAAAGGTCAGTGTGAGTATATCAACATAACCATCATGTACTAATGAGGAAGATAAAAACTAAGATATACTTACTCATTCACTTTATCTAAAACTAGGACTCTTTCTAAAATCCTAACCATTATGGTAATGTCACTTGTGCTTAGAGAATACCCTAACCTCTAAAGTTATCTAAACCGACCTTTGATACCAACTATAAGTCCCCAGCCTTAAACCTTACTTAATCTTGAGTTATTACAAGATTACACATTGAGGATCTTTTCAGGTTTAGAGTTTTAGAGAATTAGATCATGAAACCTACATTACATTCCACATTTTAAACAAAGTGGCTACATAAAAGACAGTTTTCATTCTTCCCATCAATGGGAACATATTGAAAATAAAACATGGATTCTTTCTTGACACATCCTTGACACTATCATCACATCATGTACCTTTCCCTTGAACTATGAAAAACATTTCAAAAACTTCGGATGAGCATAAAAAGCTCAGTAAGGGTTATAAAAATATGGAAAGGAAACATGAGTTCATATATACATAAGAATGAAATCATACTTTACCCATAAAACATAGGCACTTTAACATACCTCATCAAACCATGAATAAATCATAGACATCATAAGACATAAAGGTAACTTGAGGCATTCATAACATTCTTACGTAGGGAGTAACCCTCTTGGTTACGTTTGGAATACCCATCACAGTATATTCCCTAAATCTTTTCGGAGAAACCTTAACGTTTCACTCCTTCGCTTTACCCAATGCATTAGAGAGCTATATCGGGCTCACCCGCCCTTAGTTTATCACAGAACCACCCGTTTTCATAACAATTCCCAAGAACCATAACATAAATGTATCACATAAAACATGATTAAAGGAAACATAACATTTCCACATTTCAATCACAATATAACATTTTAGTATATTGAAATAATGAATCTATTTCAAAAGAAACCATTTCCAAAACCATTTAAAACATTTAATAAAGAGATTTTTGAATCAAAGTGTCCCATACCACCTTGAAGCTTAAAATTTTAAACCATTAATATCCATATAAATAAATCCTTAAAACCCTTTTGAAAACATGGATATTAATAAGAACAAATAATTAAAACATTTAAAGAGATATTTTGGTTAAAGGGGTTTTACCAAAATTAGAGACACTTGAATACAATAATTGAGGAATAACATTTAGTCAGAACTTTTTAATATCATGAGAATAAATGGATTCATTATATAATACTCCAAAGGACAGTATATACACCATATAAGAGTGAATTGGTGCATAACAACAATGAACTCTCAATAGAAATGTCAAATGTGATGAAATCCCTTATAAAGAAGGTATCCTTAAATTAAGAACAAATGAATCTCAAAAATATGTGTGACAAATATAAATACACCCAATATAAGTGGATATTAAGTGTAAAACAATAAAATGTCATTCACACATATTCAATAGATGACATATTCAATGACTACATGTTGAACCCAAGGAAATCGAAATTGGGTTAAAAAGTTCCCTTGACAGCCTAACGACATCACATCAAAATGAGTTGATGAGAGATAAAAAGTGTATCTCATCACTTGGACATACAATTTTCATCAATAAGGATATATGAGAACATATCCCAACATAAAAATATGTAAATTAAAAGGCCCAACAAAAGAAGTCTTTTAAAAAAGAGGAGGGTGAGAGGTTCCCTTACCGACTTGGGTATCTTTCAAAACATACACCCCATGAAATAAGGACAATAAATCATTGATGTAAATACTAATAAAGGAAATTATATTACACAAATAGTAGAATAATGGCAGTACATACACCACTCAAAGGAAATTGTGGCAAATGTAGCATAAATCTCACAGGAATAAATGTGAGATGAAAAATCCCTTACGAAAACTCGGCAGCCTAACGGCGCCACATAAAACTTCCAAAAATGGATTGATGTGATCAAATAGGGTATCTAATCACATTACAACAAAATTTACAGCAAGATTAATATGAAAGAACATCCCCCATAATAACAAATAGGAGCTTAAAAGAAGTGACATAAAGTGGAGTACTTAAAGAGAAAGAGAGAGGTTAGATCTCTTACGAAAATTCAGCAGCCTAACGGCGCCACTCGAAACGTCCAAAATGGATTGATGACAGAGAATAGGGTATCTCATCACATGAACATAAAAATTACAGTAAATGTAATATAAAAGTTCATCCCAATAACAAGAAAGATGAGCTTTAAAAGGAATGACATAAAAGTGTGTACTTAAAAAGAAAGAGAGGAGTAGGATCCCTTACCTCGGGTCCGACTTGACTCGATCGTTCTTTAATCTCCAGAATAATAAACTTGAGTTAATTTATAATTCCTTAAGAACCTTTTTCAAGTTCATTATTCCTTTTATATCACTTATTACCATGTCATAAACATTATGTAATCATTTATGTTAATAATATTTGTTTTGCCGATATTTGGTTCTTAAGTCGAAAGTGGACTTCTTACAATTACATGTTGTTCGTGTGGCCAAATGTTTATTATATACAGAATTGTATTCATGATGTAGATATCATATATGTCATATATATCCAGTACATGAATGTATTTATAACATTACATAATCATTTAGAGGTAAGAAATGAAATGCACCGTTCATGGAGACGGTAAGCCGTACGTACGCATGAACGCTACTTTCATTTCTATTTTGTATTTTATAGAATGGAATAATAATGATATAAAGGTATATTATAATTACAGTATAATATCATATATAATATCATAGTTCCATCCTTTATACGTCCCACATATGGTATTTAACGAATCAAATCACTTTGAGGGGCGGTAGTCCGCACTTCCTTAAATGAAGATATCGCGTTTACCCATAATGGAAACCATAAAGGTATGCCCAAAATGAAAAAAACAGAAGCTTAAGGAAAACATAAACACATTATATATCATATATAATAATAGTGACATCATAATGTCCACCTTTGAAGGTGTTAAATGAGTATTGAACAATCATCGTTTCGGGAGGCAGAATTTCGCCATCCACGGAAACCGTATGTTCTTTAACCATTTGATGTAGTTGTGTGAGAGTGTAGCTCGAATAAATCTTATAACAACATCCTAGTATATTGAAGATACTGGTGTTGTTACAAAAGAAGTAAATAAAAATAGTTTAGGGGGTTGGAGAAGTAAAATAAAACAAATGAACATGAGAGAATGAATTACCTTTAAAAGTGTAACTCCTTTTGATTTGAGCCTAAAGGCTTCCGTTGAAAGGATTATGCCCAAAGGGAATCCTCTAGGATGAGGATAGGGATTTGGAGAGAGTAAATGGGCAGGGGTTGGACGAGCCAAAGGATTGAGGTGTGTGTGAAATGAGGTAGAGGTGGGGGCCTTTTATAAGAGGAGAGGAGGGGCACTTTTGGAAAGTAAGAAATATTACTTTATTTGAATTTTTTTTTCGGTTTCAAAAGGTCCCACATTGATATAATTCGTGGCTAAGGTATTGAGGGTTCGAAATACACCCATCGAATAAGTTTTGTACATGTGTAGTTTATATATTTTACATTATCTTTCCATTTTATTTAAATCGTTAAATAATGAGGTAATCGCTGCATCATCATGATGTCATAAATAATTTAATTTATTTAATGTCTAAAAATTATAAAAAAATTACTATGATGTAGGAAATCATTTTATATTTCCAATGACTATTTATAATAAAAAATCTGACTTGTATAACACCAATTAAAAATTGTTTTAGTAAAACATATCATGTTTGTTTCATTTTTACTTTTACATTAAATAAAAAGTTATTTATGTCATTTCCCAACCAAAGTGGCTCCATGGGGTCCCCAAGTTGACCCATGGCTTTTCTTGGTCGGCCATTACATATCCAATGAGGTTAGGACATGTGTCAAGTTCATTTCATATTATTAAAACATTATTTTTACCTTAAACTACACTAATTACCTCTAATCGCGATTAAAAACTTAATAAGTTACTATTCACCAAAAAATTATTTTTATCCCATTGAACCACATTTTACTTCTTAATGAAAACCATTTATGTCGGATTTTTGAAATTAAAAACACAAAGATGGAAAAATTTCATTTAAACAGAAAAATCAGTTTTTATAAGTACCACTTAGTGGTGTCACTATTCATCAAAAATTGATGTTTTTCAGAAAAAACCCAAAAATTCACCCTAAGCTATATTTGATATTCCGAATTCAAAAATGAAGTCTATTTTAAAAAATTAAAAACATATAAGTCACATTAATTAATTTAATAATTAATTCCTGCTGTCAGAGCAAAGAGCGTGTTTTTATGAAACAATAAGTATCAAAAGATTGACACTGGTTTAAGTCTGATTTCAAAGTGAAATTAATTCCAACGACCACTATTGGATTTAATGGTAAAAATATATTCTAATTTCACTTTAAAACCAATTAAAAAGATAATCTAATCATATAAATAAGTTATATTAAAAATAGGTTTTGAATTAAAATACAACATTTTACACTATTCATTAAAAAAAATGAACTTTATCGGAAAGATACCAAAAATTTACACAAAGTAAATTTTGATGTCCCGATTCTTAATAAGAGTTTTATTTGGTCCAAAATAATTTTTAAGAGTGAACAAAACTATATTTAATGATGGTTCAACATCAAAAGGTGATACGTGAACCTTTAGTGAAAACTAGGGCATTTACGCCTAAAATTGAATTCTTTCCGTATTTTAAGCCTCTATCCTTTATTGGATAAATGTAAAAACATTTAAAAACATGTATAATCATATTTTAGTTATTTATATCCATTCCCTCCATTACAACGGATACATGTTAACTACCATTTAAAATAATATTATTTTATTTTTAGAGTGCAACGTAAGATTCCCAAGAAACTCGTTGTTGCGTGTTGGGTACGCCATCGAGCATAGTGTCCCCTTTAAATTCATATTAATACTTTATTCACAAATATGGATAAATATGAAAATGTAATATTCTTTATTTACCTGGGGTGTTACATCCTTCCCCCCTTTTGGGAATTGCGTCCTCGCAATTTTAAAATTGCGCTTGGAAACATCTTTGAAAGTCCCATATCGGAACAAGAGTCGGTAAAACAATCACTTTAAAATAAAGAAGGATAAGTAAAAAGGTCACCTGAGTTAACCCATACTAGGATTCCAAGTATGAAAACATGGACATGGAGGAAAAAAACAAAGGGTCATGTTCTGATGGAGAGTGATAGAAAACATGTTTAGGAGAAAGTTAACCACGAGAAAATCACAAACTTGTGATGGGTTAAACAGTATTCGATTCCCCAGTAGGAAAAGTTAATAGACAACATTTTTGTTTTAAGTTAATTTTTATTGAGGAATTTATTCATAAGGAAACATAATCACTTATCATGTTGACTTTCAACTTTTATTAGATTCCTTACACAAACTCATATTTTCTCCAAAAGACGAGTATTTAGGAAGACCTGTTCACATTAAGAGTACTATAATCAACTTCTAGAGAATCACCTAATCCACCAAAGAGAACTATATACATCCCATGTCTTTAGGCTTTATCCAAAACCAAAACCAGAAAGGTTAGTACAAGGTCAGATAATCCAAAAAAGGATAACCCTTTATAAAAAGAAAATCTATTCTTAATCTCCAAAATTTGTCCAACAAAACCCAAAGTTCAACGAGGACCATTTGTCCATAAAATTCTTCAAAGTAAACCAATCTAAGATTGAAACCCAAATATTTGTAGGATTTAGTCACAAAGTCTTCCAAGTTAAATCGTAACATTTATCTCCAAACAACATCAGTTGCTTCTAAAGTCTCGTATTGAAAAGTAATTAACCTAATCACATATCCTCCATGATAGGTTAATCATTTTCATAAATAACCCAAAATCAACTTACTCTTAATTCATAAAATCATATAACTAAAAAGAATCGGTCAAACTAACCAGGGACTTCACGTAGTCCAGTGGTAGGTGATAAATACCAGTCGCACTTCGGTTGTGGGTTCGATTCCCCCAGCTTTGTCCAACGCGACGGGTTGTCACACGGTCTGCATGTTGTCCTTTTTCCAAAACTATATAATTCTTAAAACATTCCCCAAAAAGAGATAAAATCATCAAAAATAACCATAACATATTTTAACCTCAAGTTTATCTCATGCCCTTAATTTTCCATCATATCATATAATAACCCATAATTACCTCAAAAGTAAGGATCATATAAACTCTAATGGTTACCTTTATAATTATTACCTGAACTTCCATATCGATTGGTCATATTGTACATGATGCATTACAGAACATACCAAGGTTCAAGTGGTTGATCATGACTCCTTGATAGTTGGTTTAGAACAACTATGAGATTCCTCATTGAATCCCCCATCTCATCCAGTATCTTAATTAGAGAACCACCACAGTTTCCTTCAAACCCATTGTCACTTTGGTGCCTACTAGATCCAGCCATTTACTAAAACCAAAAAGGTCAGTGTGAGTATATCAACATAACCATCATGTACTAATGAGGAAGATAAACACTAAGATATACTTACTCATTCAATTTATCTAAAACTAGGACTCTTTCTAAAATCCTAACCATTATGGTAATGTCACTTGTGCTTAGAGAAGACCCTAACCTCTAAAGTTATCTAAACCGACCATTGATACCAACTATAAGGCCCCAGCCTTAAACCTTACTTAATATTGAGTTATTACAAGATTACACATTGAGGATCTTTTCAGGTTTAGAGTTTTAGAGAATTAGATCATGAAACTTACATTACATTCCACATTTTAAACAAAGTGGCTACATAAAAGACAGTATTCATTCTTCCCATCAATGGGAACATATTGAAAATA
Source organism: Viscum album (assembly GCA_963277665.1). NCBI lineage: Eukaryota > Viridiplantae > Streptophyta > Magnoliopsida > Santalales > Viscaceae > Viscum > Viscum album. The sequence continues at coordinate 228,602,498 of OY728157.1, read as the reverse complement.
AAACATGGATTCTTTCTTGACACATCATTGACACTATCATCACATCATGTACCTTTCCCTTGACCTGTGAAAAACATTACAAAAACTTGGGATGAGCATAAAAAGCTCAGTAAGGTTTATAAAAATATGGAAAGGAAACATGAGTTCATATATACATAAGAATGAAATAATACTTTACCCATAAAACATAGGCACTTTAACATACCTCATCAAACCATGAATAAATCATAGAAATCATAAGACATAAAGGTAACTTGAGGCATTCATAACATTCTTACGTAGGGAGTAACCCTCTTGGTTACGTTTGGAATACCCATCACAGTATATTCCCTAAATCTCTTCGGAGAAACCTTAACGTTTCACTCTTTCGCGTTACCCAATGCATTGGAGAGCTATATCGGGCTCACCCACTCTTAGTTTATCACGGAACCACCCGTTTTCATAACAATGCCCAAGAACAATAACATAAATGTATCACATAAAACATGAATAAAGGAAACATAACATTTCCACATTTCAATCACAATATAACATTTTAGTATATTGAAATAATGAATCCATTTCAAAAGAAACCATTTCCAAAACCATTTAAAACATTTAATAAAGAGATTTTTGAATCAAAGTGTCCCATACCACCTTGAAGCTTAAAATTTTAAACCATTAATATCCATATAAATAAATTCTTTAAAACCCTTTTGAAAACATGGATATTAATAAGAACAAATAATTAAAACATTTAAAGAGATATTTTGGTTAAAGGGGTTTTACCAAAATTAGAGACACTTGAATACAATAATTGAGGAATAACATTTAGTCAGAACTTTATAATATCATGAGAATAAATGGATTCATGATATAATACTCCAAAGGACAGTATATACACCATATAAGAGTGAATTGGTGCATAACAACAATGAACTCTCAATAGAAATGTCAAATGTGATGAAATCCCTTATAAAGAAGGTATCCTTAAATTAAGAACAAATGAATCTCAAAAATATGTGTGAAAAATATAAATACACCCAATATAAGTGGATATTAAGTGTAAAACAATAAAATGTCATTCACACATATTCAATAGATGACATATTCAATGACTACATGTTGAACCCAAGGAAATCGAAATTGGGTTAAAAAGTTCCCTTGACAGCCTAACGGCATCACATCAAAATGAGTTGATGAGAGATAAAAAGTGTATCTCATCACTTGGACATAAAATTTACATCAATAAGGATATATGAGAACATATCCCAACATAACAATATGTAAATTAAAAGGCCCAACAAAAGAAGTCTTTTAAAAAAGAGGAGGGTTAGAGGTTCCCTTACCGACTTGGGTATCTTTCAAAACATACACCCCATGAAATAAGGACAATAAATCATTGATGTAAATACTCATAAAGGAAACTATATTACACAAAGAGTAGAATAATGGAATTAAATAAACCACTCAATGGAAATTGTGGCAAATGTAGCATAAATCTCACAGGAATAAATGTGAGATGAAAAATCCCTTACGAAAACTCGGCAGCCTAACAGCGCCACATAAAACTTCCAAAAATGGATTGATGAGATCAAATAGGGTATCTCATCACATTAAAAAAAATGTACAGCAAGAGGAATATGAAATAACATCCCCCATCATAACAAATAGGAGCTTAAATGAAGTGACATAAAGGGGAGTACTTAAAGATAAAGAGAGAGGTTAGATCTCTTACGAAAATTCAGCAGCCTAACGGTGCCACTCGAAACATCCAAAATGGATTGATGACAGAGAATAGGGTCTCTCATCACATGAACATAAAAATTACAGTAAATGTAATATAAAAGACCATCCCAATAACAAGAAAGATGAGCTTTAAAAGGAATGACATAAAAGTGTGTACTTAAAAAGAAAGAGAGGAGTAGGATCCCTTACCTCGGGTCCGACTTGACTCGATCGTTCTTTAATCTCCTAAATAATAAACTTGAGTTAATTTATACTTCCTTAAGAACCTTTTTCAAGTTAATTATTCCTTTTATATCACTTATTACCATGTCATAAACATTATGTAATCATTTAAGTTAATAATATTTGTTTTGCCGATATTTGGTTCTTAAGTCGAAAGTGGACTTCTTACAATTACATGTTGTTCGTGTGGCCAAATGTTTATTATATCCAGAATTGTATTCATGATGTAGATATCATATATTTCATATATATCCAGTACATGAATGCATTTATAACATTACATAATCATTTAGAGGTAAGAAATGAAATGCACCGTTCATGGAGACGGTAAGCCGTACGTACGCATGAACGCTACTTTCATTTCTATTTCGTATTTTATAGAATGGAATAATAATGATATAAAGATATATTATAATTAAAGTATAATATCATATATAATATCATAGTTCCATCCTTTATACGTCCCACATATGGTATTTTAACGAATCAAATCACTTTGAGGGGGCGGTAGTCCGCACTTCCTTAAATGAAGATATCGCGTTTACCCATAATGGAAACCATAAAGGTATGCCCAAAATGAAAAAAAAACAGAAGCTTAAGGAAACATAAACACATTATATAGCATATATAATAATAGTGACATCATAATGGCCACCTTTGAAGGTGTTAAATGAGTATTGAACAATCATCGTTTCGGGAGGCAGAATTTCGCCATCCACGGAAACCGTATGTTCTTTAACCATTTGATGTAGTTGTGTAAGAGTGTAGCTCGAATAAATATTATAAAAACAACCTAGTATATTGAAGATACTTGTGTTGTTACAAAAGAAGTAAATAAAAAGAGTTTAGGGGGTTGGAGAAGCAAAATAGAACAAATGAACATGAGAGAATGAATTTCCTTTAAAAGTGTAACTCCTTTTGATTTGAGGCTAAAGGCTTCCTTTGAAAGGATTCTGCCAAAAGGGAATCCGATAGGATGAGGATAGGGATGTGTAAAGAGTAAATGGGCAGGGTTTGGCCGATCCAAAGGCTTGAGGAGTGTGTGAAATGAGGTAGAGGTGGGGGCCTTTTATAAGAGGAGAGGAGGGGCACTTTTGGAAAGTAAGAAATATTACTTTATTTGAAAATGTGTTTCGATTTAAAAAGGTCCCACATTGATATAATTCGTGGATAAGGTATTAAGGGTTCTAAATCAACCCATCCAATAAGTTTTGGACATGTGTAGTTTATAGATTTTACATTATATTTCCATTTTATTTAAATCGTTAAATAATGAGGTCATCGCTGCATCATCATAATGTCATAAATAATTTAATTTATTTAATGTCTAAAAATTATAAAAAAATTACTATGATGTATGAAATCGTTTTATCTTTCCAATGATAATTTTTAATAAAAGATATGACTTGTATAACCCCACTTAAAAATTGTTTTAGTAAAACATATCATGTTTGTGTCATTTTTACTTTTACATTAAATAAAAAGTTATTTATGTCATTTCCCAACCAAAGTGGATCCATGGGGTCCCCAAGTTGACCCATGGCTTGTCGTGGTCGTCCATTACACATCCAATGAGGTTAGGACATGTGTCAAGTTCATTTCATATTATTAAAACATTATTTTTACCTTAAACTACACTAATTACCTCTAATCACGATTAAAAACTTAATAACTTACTATTCATCAAAAAATTATTTTTATCCCATTGAACCAAATTTTACTTCTTAATGAAAACCATGTATGTAGGATTTTTGAAATTCAAAACACAAAGATGGAAAAATTTCATTTAAACGGAAAAATCAGTTTTTATAAGTACCACTTAGTGGTGTCACTATTCATCAAAAATTGATGTTTTTCAGAAAAAACCCAAAAATTCACCCTAAGCTATATTTGATATTCCGAATTCAAAAACGAAGACTATTTTAAAAAATTCAGAACATATAAGTCACATTAATTAATTTAATAATTAATTACCGCTGTCAGAGCAAATGGCGTGTTTTTATGAAACAATTAGTATCAAAAGATTGACACTGGTTTAAGTCTGATTTCAAAGTGAAATTAATTCCAACGACCACTATTGGATTTAATGGTAAAACTATATTCTAATTTCACTTTAAAACCAATTCAAAAGATAATCTAATCATATAAATAAATTTGATTAAAAAGAGGTTTTGAATTAAAATAAAACATTTTACATTATTCATTAAAAAAATGAACTTTATCTGAAAGATACCAAAAATTTACACAAAGTAAATTTTGATGTCCTGATTCTTAATAAGAGTTTTATTTGGTCCAAAATAATGTTTAAGAGTGAACAAAACTATATTTAATGATGGTTCAACATCAAAAGGTGATAAGTGAACCTTTAGTGAAAACTAGGGCATTTACACCTAAAATTGAATTCTTTCCGTATTTTAAGCCTCTATCCTTTATTGGATAAATGTAAAAACATTTAAAAACATGTATAATCATATTTAAGTTATTTATATCCATTCCCGCCATTACAACGGCTACATGTTAACTACCATTTAAAATAATATTATTTTATTTTTAGAGTGCAACGTAAGATTCCCAAGAAACTCGTTGTTGCGTGTTGGGTACGCCATCGAGCATAGAGTCCCATTTAAATTCATATTAATACTTTATTCACAAATATGGATAAATATGAAAATGTCATATTCTTTATTTACCTGGGGTGTTACACATGGAATAACATGAGGAGTGAAATACATGTTAGACAATAGGCATATCAATAGAGCATAAAAGAAACATGAACATAAAGGCATGATAAACCATGATAATCATAACATGGAAATGTGGCAACACTTAACATGGAATTAGCATGAGCCAAGGCTCATTGCACATAGACCATGAGTAAATCCTCATTGCACATAAATCATGTGTAAACCCTCGCTGCACTTGAATTTTCATGATTCAACAATCATTTCACATGACGTATCATGATACTATACTTTACCCAATCCATTGGAGCTCTATAAGGGCGCAACCTTCTTAAACATTTCATTTCATGCATAAGTGTGCCGCATGGATCATAAAACATGGATTCATAAAACATAATCATTTATTCCACGATAAAGGAATGTGGAATTCATACATGAATCTTTTTAATCAATAAGTAAATGTGAATAAAGGTGAATACCCTTGATGGAGAAATGGGCATGGTATCCACTACACAATGGCATTAGATTATAAAATCGGTGCGATTTCGGCAGCGTAACGGCGTGACATAAGAATTCATAAAAATGGTTGATGTGATGGAAAGGGGTTCCTCATCATATTTACATGTAATGGACTGTAATAAGGTCATATAGATAAATGTCCCAACAATTGTAATGGAATTTTGATTCATGATACAAAATTATTGCTTGAATGTAAATGAGGAGAGAGAAGTTCCTTTTGGAATTTCAGCATAGTAACGGGTGTACATGGGAGGCATTTAATGAGAGAGAAAAGGGTCTCCCATCATTCAAAAATAAATAGGGCAGTATGATGGAGGTGAGAAACCATACCCCAAAATTCATAATTTAAATTAAAAGGTCAAAATAACTTAATGAAAATTGACAAAAATGAGAAAGGAAGAAAACCCCTTACTTGGAAGTGTGCTTACAAAGGCTTGAGAGAGGCCTGAGAGAGGCTTCTTGGGAGCTTCTGGCACCTTGGGAGGATTTTAGAGAGAGTAGGGCAGAGGTTGAAGGAAATACAAAGGCTTTGAGTGAGGAGGAATTTGGAGCTTGGGTGGGTTTATATAGGAAAGGTGAGGGAATTCTTTATTATTTAGGTTTGGGTACCCTTACATTAAATTAATCCAAACCACAAACCATCCCATGGTTTTTGCCAATTTTTTTTGGAAAAGGGATGATGAAAACATTATTTTATAAGTCCAATGTCCTAAATTCTTAAAATAATAGGGTTTCTTATGTGGAGGTGAGTCACACTCCCATGAAAAACAATTTAAAAAGACAAGGTGTTTAATAAGTCTTGAGGGGTCCGTTAATTCTTTGAAAAGTAAGTCAAACAAACCCAAAATCACATTATTTTAATTGAAAAACATATATTGGCCGAACATAAAGATTATAGTATTTTATTACATCACTATTGGGTCATTATGGTGTCATAAAACACATTATATATTTAAATGGTATTTAATTTTTACCCAAAAAATTTGACTGTCTCAGAAACTTATGAAAAATTCACTATTGGATAATTTCGATGTCTTGATTCCAAAAATAACATTTCTTTTAACTAAATAATTTTCTAAATATGTTAATTTTCACTTTTAAAATAAAAACCGACATTTATCGAAAATTCACGGGTTTTGAAAAAAAATGGCTTTCAAACCTTAATAAAAATTACAATTGAATTCATTAAATTATAAGATCATTTATATTAATATAATAAAAATAATAATATTTTACTAAAATATTATTTAATTTCAAAAATCCCTTAATTTAATAAAATATAATTCTTAATTAAATAAGAACTAAAAACACTATTTGTACTGAAAAAACAATTTACAATGTATCAATAATGACAAAAAGGTATATTCATTATTATATACAAAAATAATGTATATGAACATAGTATTAGAAATTTTTTACATAACCCCTTAAAACAGACACATAAGACCTAAGGGTAAGGTGTGCGATGGTGACATACTCATGGGGTGGCTCAGATAACATCGCTCGAGTGGTAATTTCTATCAACTTCCACTTTTCCCATAGACGGTCCCGTTCCAGCTTGACATGATGAAACTCAGATTGGGCATGGTCAAGAGAGAAGCCCAAAGATTCCACCTCTTTTCTGAGCTCTGACGGATGGGATTCATATGGAGCAATTCTACTGGACGAGGCCATCGCTTCCTTTGTTTGATTAAATTGGATTTTTTAAAGCCCTATATTTATACTAATCATGTGATCGCTGTTCAAAGGGTATAAAAGTAACGGTCACAATTCTTAACATAAAACCAAAGAAGTTGACATTTTATATAAACATTTTACATAAGAGAATTTTAATTAAATCAAGAGGGATTTTCCATTAATTAAACTTTGGGTCTTTACATTAAATTTCTTGTTGGGGTGGTCCATGATCACACTACCATAGACTTGAATTATGAAAGATCTCATATATAAGTTCTCTTCCTAATTTTTCTGTTTTTACCATTATTCTGTCATCATCAGTGATATCTACTACTATATGAGTAGTTGGTTGAAGACCTTGATAGAAGGTTTGAAGAAGAATCCACACATCAAGTCCATGACCTTGTAATTTCCATGTAAGTTCTTTAAATCAATCCCAAGATTCCCAGGATCATTCCCCATACATTTTATCAAAATTGTGGATGTAATTTAAAAGTTTCCAATTTATTATAGGTGGAAAATATTAATCCAAAAATTTATTGGATAATTTATCACAAGTCATGAGAGAATCCAGAACTTTGATTTATATCCAATCATTGGATATATCACCCAAGAAGAATTACAATACCTAAAATTGGATTGCATCATAGGATACTCTCTGGTCATGAAAGGTATCATAGACTTCCAGTAAGTTGGACATGTGTTCATGATGATCCTTACTTTGAAGTTCACCGAACTGGCCAATTTTTTCGATCATATGAATGATTCATGTTGTGATTTCAAATGTTATTCCTGGATAAGAGGAAAAAATACTAGGTGTGGAACCATTTATTGAAATAAATCTTTAATACATAATTGTGCACTACAGTTTCATGTTGGGTTGACCTCCTTGAAGTACTTGCAGCACATATTACATGTTTGATGGGTTGGTACTTGTAGGATTGTTGTGGTCTGTAATACATAGACAACGATGTGCAGAACAATATTTTGATTTCAGGCATGAAGGTAAGTGGTTCATGCATGTCGATTCTCATTGAATGATTCATGGGTCCCTGATGCATGCATCGGGCCAGAAGTAGAAGGACATAATGGAGGTCAAAATACAGAATAAATAAATAAAACAGAAAGGGGTATGGGTGATATAATATGGGGTTCGTGCCGAAGGTTCTTGTGCCTAAGAACAATAAAACAAAATCCCTAGAAAAACACCAAAATTTGACATGCCCTCATGAATCATTTAATTCACATGGGATATAGTTAGATTATAATTTCTTTTTATCCCAAACTACACTTACTATAAAGATTTAGTATAGTGATATTGTGGGGTCGATCTCACAAAGATTGTTTTGTTAGAAAATGAACTAAGTCTTAGAATCCTTGGTGTAGGAGTCCTCATGAGTTGTTTTGGGTTTGGGATTTGATTAATTATTTTGAGTTTTGATTAATATTCAAGAATATAGTAGGGATATGGGAAAATTTTTGGGTTCATGTAAAATTGGTAATATTGTTCCTAACCTGGAATAGTTATAGGGATTAGGCTACAAAGCGGTGTATAAATCACTAGTTTATTATGATCAAACTAACTACATCCCTTATCTAAAAAACTAGATTCATTAATCCTAACGCTTTGGAATAAATTATCAAAGACTAATGGTCATAGCCTACTATACTCCAATCAGGTTAGTTTTGTTCATTTAGACTTCCTGTTATCAGGTATGCTTAAACTAATTGAATTAGAAATTTTTATTTAACATGATTACTATACTTAGGGTTACTAAGTTATGATTTATAGATTAATTAAGTTCATAACACCTATACTATCAACCCTTAATCTAAGTTTTTAACCTCTTATGAGGGTAATAATCATGATCAAAGAAACAATTATAGACATGATTGAAAGATTAAGAAAATAGTTGAAATATAATAGTATACAAGAAATGGTTCAAGAATTAATTAGTTATCAATCAGATTAATCAATAAATCCATAAAAAATTTCTTGAAATAGTAATCAATATGTAATATACGGATAATCCACTATCTAATAGAAATGGAAATTGTTGACAGACATTAAAATGGTAAATGATGATGAAAACCATGTATAATTGGTGTAGAATAATCAATGTCACTTGGATTAAATCAAAATGGGAAGAATAATTATTTAGGGTTGGGTTGGGAAAGAAAAAAATGGAGAAAAATGAGAGATAATGATTTAATATTGAAAGGGGAGAATGTTCTATGATGTTGTGCATGCACTGTAAAGTAAATAGTTGGGAAATTACATAACATGTAAACTTCTCACATAGTGTAATATTTATCCATGGTTTTCTTCAAGTATCTTGGATATGACAGGAATATCATCCCTAATATTCTATATTATTTATATTTAACTCACCTCACAATGTGTACTTGTAAATCACAACATGATTCTTCATATTTCTTGAAATTTAAGCGGGAAATGGTCTTTGAATATTACATGACGTGTATTGAATATTCTCTTAATGTAATTGTTTAATGACATGCAATTTCTTCAGGACTTTTTTCACTACTTTTGAAATGCTTTGAATGATTACTACATGTCATGAAAGTGATTCAAGATGTTTAATATTCACTTTTGTCTAGTTTTCATAGTTTTTCATTAGGAATCTTTGAAACCTATTATTTGTAATAACCAATACATAATTGGTGAATTATCAATAAAAATGGGAATAATAATTAATTAAATGATTCCAAAATGTATATTCAATTTCAACTTATCATCCACCATTATTCCATAAGGCCATAACTAAGAGAATAACATGCCCACACAACACCTTCTCCTAATAATCGTAGATCACCATTGGCTTCTCCTGGAAGGTCAAATTAGTATCAACATTTATCTCTACCAAATCAATGATGTTAGAGTTTTCAGGAAGATAACGGAGAAGCTATGACACAAGAAATTCATAATTTATTTGGTTCATTTGTAGTGGAAATTCTCTCTGATGTTCTTTGACACCAAAATGATCTAACAAATTAAAAGGCCCCACAAACTAAGTTGAAATATTAATCCCACATCCACACCATTACTACCCAAGATAGGGAGTCACCTTTAAGAACACATAATATCCAATGTATAACTCCATAGGTCTCTAAATATGGTCGACCATAGACATTTAATAATCTTTTACAATCTTCATCCTTTCACGAATGACCTTAAATATATTCGTTGTTCTCTCTAGAAGTTTTAGACTGAGAATTTCTAACTCTCCAACCCTAGTCTAGATCAATGGAGAATGAAATAGTCCACCACGAAAAGCTTCAAGTGTTGATATAAAAATGGTTGAGTGAAAACAATTATTATAAGAAAACTTGAACCAAGGTAGGTTTCTCATCTATGAATCTCCAAAATCAACAACACCAGCACAAACAATTTATTCATGAATTTGAATGTTCCTCTTTGTCTGACTATCCATTTGAAGATAAAAAGAATCAGTAAGGTACAAAAGAGAGATAAAATCATCTTAGTGGCTTCTCCATACTATAGAGGTAAACCCAGGATTACGATTATAGATGATCTTCCTTAGAACTCCATGGAGTACCACTAAATCATCCTGGTATTTCCTTAAAAAAACTCCACTAATAGAGGCTTCATTATTGTTATAAATTGCTCTCACTTTTTCAAATTTTCCAAAATCACATATATAGAGTCATAGCCTCCCTGAACTTGAGGTAAACTAGTAACAATTTCCTTTGATATGTTATCCCACTTCTAATGCAGAAAATATAATGGATGGAGAAATCAATTTGGATCACAAGTTCCAACCTTTACATTTTGGTAGAATAAAAAATGATACAAGAACTCTGTAACTAAACATTTCAACCCAGGATACCAAAACTAGCCTCTTAGAGCATGATACATTTTTATCACACTATGATGTAATACCAAGGTTAAGTCCTGGAATTCACTTATAACTACATTATTCATCAAAAAAGTAATTAAAAGACTCCATTATAACAACACTTAGTGTTGGTCATCTTTATACTATCCAACAGGGGTGTCACCATATAAAACTCAGTCTCTATAGACCTATACTTCGGAGTCCCTCGACTGAGACTCCTCCAAATTCTACACCAAATAATACGACGTCATCGTCTAAAAAAACCAATACTATACCACATACCTATCCTATATCAAGATTAATTTCATAGAGAACTTAAACAACTCTCTAAGAATTCATAGGCTCTCACAGAACATCACTACATGAATTTATGCTCATCACATCAGCTATAAACTTACCCTTTCCTTATGTATAAAAAATATAAATGAAATAATAATATAATAATTCAATAAAGCATCACTGTTTAAAGTTAAAATCGCACCTGGAGAATACATTCCTCTATCTCTTGTAGTTTGTGAAAACTATAAAGTGCTCATCAATGTGGTAATACTACCACAACCTCAAGGAAATCACAACTAATTCCGAATCAAGATCACGAGCTCCATAGTTACACTCATGGGGAAATAACTATCAAGAACCATAAGAAATTATAGATCAATGATGAATTAGGACACTTAAAAATCTAAGACATGAAGTATCTTATAAAACATCAATTTTAACTCCTTCTAGAAAATAAAGAACTAGGGCGCCAAACAACTTCTCATTGAAATACCTAGAAGTTGTCTAACACTAGAATTTTTTTAAAAATCATATCCTTCCTGGTAAAAGATATTATGGAATCCATGATTTGAAATAATTTGGGTGTAAAACTATTGTAATATCTTTAAAGAATAATAAAACTCCATACCTATATTATTATATTTGGGGAACCCCTAGAAACAACTTCATTGATCTTGGATTGATCAAAAAATAATTCACATTGGGACAAAACATGACCAAAAAAGAGAACCTCATAATCTCAGAACCAATAGTTAGATTGATTCTTGAATAGTAGTCAGTGTAAAAGAACATCCAAAACTACCCAAAGATGCTCTGTGTACTCCTCCTTATATATTTAGTAGACACAGATATCGTCAATGAAAACACCAAAAACCAATACAAGAACTCTTAAAAAACCACATTCATCCAGACCATGAACACCATTAGATGCTTCATTACAATTAATAGAATAAAAATAAACTTTTAATTCTCATAACAAGATCAAAATGTTGTCTTCGATATATCACTATATTTTACATGCATTTGATGATATTTAGACCGTAGTTTGACCTTCAAGAACCACATAGATTTTTTCAGATGATCAAATAAATCATAAATACATGGAAGAGAATAGTGTTTCTTCAATTTCACCTGATTCAAGTGATATTAATCATCATAGAGATAAAAAATACGATTGTACTTATTTCAGGAATAGAAATAGTGCCCCCAAGGTGACATGATTGGTTGAACAAAACCTCAATATAAAAGATCATTGACCCATACCCACATCTATTTCAACTTATAAGGAATTATTCTATATAGAGATATCAAGATCAGAGAATAATATAACTATAGATCTATCTGAAACCTAATCTCTCATCAATGGGTTAATTTCACAATAACCTCAAGAAAGACATCTGGGTACTCATCCATAACCCAAGGAAACACTATCATCTGAACCTCTGATAAACTCAGCATCAACTCATCCATCACGGAAATCCAGTAAGAAACACACCATTTACATATCCAACTGTATCACTGTCCCATTAATATGGTAGGCTATCTATTATTATCATAAAACACTTTCTTCCTCTTAAATTTATCCATAATATTTTATACCGATTATAGGTAGTCCATGCTATGGATGATCTCATAAGGATGTATTTGAAAACAAAGGAAGTCTCTCCAAGAAAATTTTTATCCAAAAACTATATCACAATATCTATATATTTCATACAGAGAAGATTGACCTCAAACTACCATAGTCAAATCTAAGGGAACTAGACGTCTCTCTACCTCAAGTCCCAAATAACAGACTTGTAAAGATGATATAAAGGAGTTCATATCTATTGAATAAAAAAAAGCATTAACCCATGTAGAAAACAAAAAAGGGTACCTTAAATGATGTCTGGATAGACTATCTCTAAAAAATCCAATGCATGATGCTGGCTATGCATTACTGTATAGCCCCTCTAATGATAACCACCTCTACACCATACCTATGCTCTTTAAGGATTAGGAACATCATCGGTCTATCCTCCACATGCACCATCTTCCCTGTGCCATTATAAAATTGGAGAACCCTACTTCTACTACCTCGGTTGAAATAACCATAATAGAGGAAGTTGAAGTGGAACACCTACTACACACTTTTAGGTCCAAAATTTTGGGCACTATACATGTTGATGACCTTAATCACCATAAAAAAATTTCTGATCCATTGGTAGGGGCCTAAGAGATGCCACCCCTTGAGAAATGATATTATGTGGAATGGGACCCACCCATTGTTGTATGAAGGGTATTCCATCCAGGAGATTGGGAACCCCAGACCATAGCTCTGCTACATAGAGAATCTTGATAACATCCCTTTCATGGTGATCCGATCTTGGCCAATGTCTTATTAATGACCTATAATCTCAATGGAACCCCGATATATTTCAGAATCATAAATGGGGTGACCTGACACTAGATTTTTGGATGAAAAGACTCTTCGAAATGACATTTTCTAGCCTCTTCATCTTAAAAAAAGTCAGAACAATAACAAATAATACCCCTAAAATGGATCTCAAACTCCTGCATAGTGGATATCTCCTATTGAAGGGTAACAAACTTCTAGAGACTAGCCATCATAATGGTCTAAGAATGAAATTTTTTTCAAAACTAGTCTTGGAACAACCCCCATTAGGCTATTGATTCATCAAAATTTCTTATGAAAAATTACCACCAATATTTGGCTACTCCACACAACATCATCACCAAAAATTAAACCCAATGATTATTACGAGAATAGATTTAACTAAAGGCTCTATACACCTACTTCAAATAATCCACTATCACTAAGTACAAAATAACTCCCTAATAAATCTTCAAAATTTGGAACTAAAATTATTGGAGTGTCCTCCTCAATGTGTCTTCATCATCAACCACTACTCTGAGATGATCTATTAGCACATCCTACTGAACATATTCAGTGTGAACCTGATGAAGATTTCAACCTAAATCCCTGTCTAGAAAACTAAAAAACTACCCGGAACTCATAAAAATAGAATATTAAATATTTTTGATTGATTAATTAGTTAATTATTTAATGTCCAATATAATCCAAAGGTCTACAAATTTATTTAAAAAACATAAAGAATATGGATGCATGGTCCTTTATTAGGTCACTACCCCACAACCAGTATCAAAATAGGCTCCGTAAACATAATGGTCCCTGAAAAAAATTATAGGAGGCCCAAAAAACATATCTCCAAGCTGGTATATATTGTTTACATCACTTAATTAACTCAGTTGAAACTATTTACCTCCCAACCCATGTCTTCCTCACCTTTGTCTTTCTCTAAAATTCATCATATCTCTCAAATTAAACCTTTAATACTACTCGGTCCTGAGCCCTCTCCCTAAAGGCACATCACATAGGATGAAAATTAGAGAAGTTAGAGAATGATTTCCAAATCCCACATCCAATAGTTTATATGTCGGTGAAAAGAATTGTGGTTATATCATATTCAAAAATGGGATGAATTACCCTCTAATATGTGAGAAAAGGATATGGATAAGATAAAAAAACCAAATTACTCCTTCTCAAGATAAAATAGAAGATCCAAAGTACCTTAAATTATATTAATACAAAGAAACAATTATAAAGATAATATAACTACTAAAATTAAATCCTCAACAATGGCCTTGAATCCCAAATAATGCTTGAATAACCCCGAGAGCTAGTAATTTACATCCCAATATCTAACCATCTCTTATGATCCTGAAAATTAGTTTATATATACATATGGTGAGAATAACATATATACTCAGTAGGATACTCTATAGATCCTTTCATGCAAAAGGTAAAGAAATCATGCTAAATCCGATTGAAGAAAAAGTGAAGCTAAATCATCACCTAAATAGGTAAACTATGTTCTTAACCTTACTATTTCAATTTATCACCTCGTACCACAAAAATAGTATAATATAATATCCAACATAACATCAAGAAGGTACCTTACTACCACTTCCCCATTGGTTTTTCTTCTTCAACATCACACATCCTAAGTAATATCTCTCCAAAATATGTCAGGTCGAAGAAACCTAGGCTCAAATATCATACCATGAACCTCAAAGATAAAAAAATATCATCATCACATAGAGTGCGCCCCATGAATCACATCATATCATCATCCCCTGCCACATCTTTAGATAGTAACCGAGTAGTTTGTGGGATCCACCATAAACCATATGTTGTGTATTTTACCTCATGCCATTACAACACTTAAATGATTGGATACTATATATAAAGATACATATGTGTGAAATAACCAAAAACTATTTCATATCTCTACAAACATACATATGGAACGATAAAAATCCAGCATACAAATATATAGTACTACCATTTGAAGAGAGCAGGGAAAAATGGGGAATTCATCCATATGTTCTTCTCTAAGCTAGATGTTTTGGAAAACACCCTCCTAGATTTCACTAGGTGTTAGTCACCATACCGACATGGACGGGGTAGTGTATGAAATTACATAACATACATGGTTTACTATATATCACAATTACACTATGGTAATTAATCAAGTCTTAGGATAAACTATATCTATAATCTCTTAGACACCCGACTCACACAACTAAGGATTTGGTATCTTATAAGTACACAAGAATTCAAAGAACTTCATTTAATTATTTCCTTTAATTAAAAATTTCACATTACATTACTTAATTAATTAGACGTTAATTAACAGTACTTAACTTACAGGGTAAAAACCAACAAAAGTCTGTTCCCTCCATGAATAATCCAACCGATCCCACAGTTCCTCAAGAGTTTTCTTCAATTAAATTACATTCATGTACCAAACACATATGTTAAAATCATTTAACATTCCTTATCATTACATAATTATAAGAACTCTAGGAAACACCCTAAGATACCAGAAAAGGGATGCATAAACAAAGCACAACTAACTGTCTTAAGCATCGGGGAAAGGAATACAAAAACATGAAACCCTAACAAGATGAATTTATAGAATATTTAATAAAAATAAAGTATCTTATATTTTAACACAGTAATGGGAAATACTATATTCAACCCATTTCTATCAATCCTGATGCCATCCCCAACACCACTATGAATATCACCATGCAACCCTACAATCTCAGGTGCCAACCCCAATCACAAACTTGATCCTCACCTATCGTAACTCATTAAATCATCAACCCACCTAGGCTCACATTTCATGACACCACAAGGATTACATCCAAACAAAACCAGCAAGGCAATAAGTAAACATATAACAGAGTCCAAAGGGTATATAGTCCCTAGAAACCAAGGGATCCAACCTTAATAATCAATCAAGCATTCTTATCCCCAAAAATTTATCTTTATCAATGAAATGGTACTTTAACATCTTCAATTAACCAATTTGTTTTTTCAAGTTACAAACACATAAAACCTTAAGGAATCAGTTATAAAATATATAATTATTTAAATATTATTTCATGAATTACTTTTATTTTTAAAAAATGTTTAGGAAAAAAATTCCATTAACATGATTTTTTATTATTTCATCAAAAATAATTACCATATTGATGTTATTGAGAAATTTTCATCATATTAAAGATACTACACCATTGAATAAAAAAAATTCTATCCAAAGAATAATCATATATAGTATGCTATCTAGTAAAACAAGAGGAAAACTATGATCACAGTGGAAACACATACGATCTCCAATAACCGAAGCCAATCATTTCATTAATCTAGAGTTATATTTATTTGCGTTAATTATACTATTATATAAATAGATAAAGAATGATAACCCTAAGATAGTACATAAAAAACACGGAGAACCAATGGATCCCCAACCTCAAGGCTTTTGGCATTCTTAAATCTAGAATGAAACAACTATGTAAAACTCTTATCACCTCTATCACAAGAATTCTACAAACCTTTATGGATGACGCACTAGAAACAAACCAAGAAACTCAAAATGAGATTCATAAGAATAATTATATCATCCAACATACCATTACAACATTGAACAAAAGGAAACAAACATTCCAGAAAAGAAACCACAATAGAAAGTGGGGAATATCTCTTTTGGTCACCACATATCAAACACAAGAAGTCATGGATAAATCCCTATTGATAAGGATTCAATATTTCTTGAAAGAGATCCTTTGGTCATATAGGGTTTGATATAAATCTTATGGTTTATAATAAAATCAAGGGGTGTGACTAGATTTATAGGTACACTGATAGACAGTGATTCATTGTGTTAATGGGTCATTCATGTCATGAATGAATTGACCTTTAAGATTCACTGAAAAAAATGAAACACATTGATTAAATAAAAATAGATAATTCATTTTATGAAAATCATGTTTATTTCTTGAGTTTTTATGGATAGATTCACCAGTTTAAGTCCTCCCCTCTATCTCATCATGAACATACCATTCACATCCTAAATCACACCTTGAAAACTTCCCTTCTTAGGTTGTGGAATCTTATTCAAGCTACAAATTACTATATAACATGTATTAAACTATAGTTAATATAAAAACATCTATTTATTCTATATTTCATATCCCAAACTCTACCTAACCTATATAATGATTCCTCCAAATGCCAGAGAACTTGAAATAAGCAAAGGTATGGCCTAGAAAGATCAGGTTCCCTATTAGAATGGACAAAAGTAGATAATTAATATTACATAAATATATTAAAAATTAATTATAATAATAATATTTTTCTTACAATTTTAGGATGGTAGAATATAATTTGGGTTATAATAATAAAACTTCAAGAATTCTAAATGAAAATGAGTGATTTTTTAATTTTTACCTTACTCCATGAAATAACACCTTTAAAATTTAGATTAAGCCTTTATGGGTCGTATTTTGTGGATAAAATAAACTCTAAGAAAAGTTTAAGAGTGTTGTAGAGGTATTTGGGAAAATTTTTGGATGAACCAAGGGTTTTTGGTGTAAGTATGAGTGGGCTGGTGATGGGCTCTTTTTATAGGTGATATGAGTGGAATTTTTGTAGTAAGAGGTAAACTATTCAAGGAAAGTGACTCCAAAAGTAGAAAATAATATACTAGTAATGAGTTAAGGCCAATAAATCCCCCAAAAACTAATTTAAGGAATTATTCCTATATGTTTTAGGTCTTTTAACCATTATATTTTACTCTTTTATTGTTTTGACTTTTATTGTGGGAGCTAATTTTTAGCTAAGTAATTTATTTTTTATGCCTCAAAATAAAATGAAATGTATTACATAATATTGGAATTCTTATTATAAATTTGAAACCTATTTTATTAGATAAAATTTAGAGTAGTGATATAAATTAATTTTAAAATAATAAATGTCTAACACATTAAAAATAGTTTTAGAGAAAAATATAACTTATGTTCAATAATGTCAAATATTGGTTTTTATACTAAAATAAAAATTTTAAATATATAATTTTACTTAGAAAATACATATATTTTTTTTATAAAAAGGTTTAATGAAATTTTCATCCATTCATTCATCATAATGATGTCATGGAGGCCATGATATTGGTATAACAGTATATTTCACTATTCACTTAAAAATAAATATTTTTAGAAAAACCCAAAAAATTCATTATAATATTATGTTGTTATGTTGAATCCTAAAATGAATTTATTTTTTTCAAATTAAAATTTTAAAATTTATGAAATTAACATTTAAATATATGTGTAAAATATAATGAAAACTATTATTATAAGAAAATGAATTTTTTAAATATTAAATGTTTTTGTTATTATTTTTAATAAATCACCAATTAAATTAGTGTTAATATATTTTTTTATATTTTAAAAAATCACATTATTTTCAATATTTAAAATATATAAATTTAATTTATTTATATAAAAATTATACAACATTTGTGAAAAAAATTATGTTAAAATAACCTTTTTACCATTATCACGGTAATTAACTTAGATCTCTATAACTTATTTTTATGCCTAAAAATTTAATTTACATCATTAAATATTTAAATAAGTTACTTAATAATAGTTTAATCATTTTATTTTATTCAATTTTTAAAATTAATAAAAATTAATTTTAATGTAAACACACTGTATGAATAGAAACAATTTTTGGAAAAATATAACTTATAAGAAAATAATGAATTTATTACATGTATAGTAATAAATATTGGTTGGATAATAATTTATAAAATTATTTATATTATTAATATTTATCATTACAAAATTATTTATACATAATATGATAAAATGAAAAGTGCTTAGATTTTTTTTAGTAAAATGTATTTTTTAGTTGAAATGATTTTATTAATTATCTAGCTACATTAATTAAATTTTATAAATGAAATAAATTTACAAATGATCTTTTTTTATTTATATATATAATTTATATTAATTGACCTTGTTTATACGTTCTGAATTAATTAATAAATTATAATGGTTATATTTACCACTTATAATTTTATCATAATAAATATATAATGGTTTGTTTTAATTCAGTGTTTCGTGTGAATAAATATATTAAACATAATATTAATTTGATGAAAAATCCAAAAAAACCTCAAGGTGTTCTAGAAATTTCCTTCACCTAATTCCATACATTTCGCTAACATTAAGATTCTATTGAAAATGAATCAACATCAAGGTAAGGTTGATATAAACCTAAGTATACTTTGAGTGTGTTGAACGTGCACTACACCATAATATTTTATACAACTTATTGGGAAGGTCATGAAACCACCAAGAATAGGATCTATATACACGATATGTTTCAAAAAATGGATAATGTAATCTATATAAGTTCCCTTAAATAAGTGTTCTAAAAGATAGAGAGTCATCACACCCTACTTACCACACAATTTCGATGCTCGCACACACATTCAAGTGATATCATAAGTATAAAAAATGAAATAAAATGAGTGGAATAGAAAAAAGAATGAAGAAAAGAAGTTTTCATCATTTTTATATGGTGTCCTACAACCATGGGAGAAACACTACTAATTTATTTATCTCTAAAAGTAGAATAATTACAATTTATACTAAAAAATTTATCATTAATAATTGATTATAAATTATTAACACTATATAATTCCATAATGAAAAAATTATTTCAAAATAACCATTCATATTCTAAACCACCATACACATTATGATACACTATTCAGGAGTTCTCCACTCCATTTTATAAGAGTACATAACTAGTTTTTCTAATTAAAAAAAACTCAAATATTCACAGATATGCTACCAATTTGAAATATGACTATGGATATCTTGTATCCCTTTGACATTTTACCAATTTCCATGGAGAAACCTTTCTGAAATATTTTTTTCACCATACTTCCAAACCTCCATCATTCTATCAAATGATTCTAACTTACAATGGTTCCAATTCATCCTAAATTTTTTATCCTAACAATGTTTTCATATAGCACCAATTCAACATATATTGAATTAAAAACCCAATAAACTGAAATGGATTTCACATCCCTACAAACACTATACACTCTATTCATATAAAATACATTTTCTTTTTTCCCATTATGTATTCCTCTATAGTTTTTTCGGACTCATTTATTTCTCATTTTGATTAATTTAGATACACTAATGATATATTTTTTTGAATACAAAGCATGGATATCCAAAAAATAGACGACACATGATGTCCATTATGAATTGGTAATATAATAAAATCAACACTTTACAAACAAACATCAAATTATATGTTTTATATGATGTTTTAACAATAATTTTTTTATGATATAATAGTTTTACTTCTATTAAAAACCATAGAATGAGGAAAATCAATGTGTATAAAAAAACTATGGATTTATAAAAATGTAGAATTATTTGGGTATATATAATAAAGTATCACTATCTAAATATATATAAAAATAAATTGATTATTTTTCCCAATTATTCTGAAATTTATTACATAAAATTAACCATATCAATTATTATTATTACTATAAAATCCTGAACATAATCATACTATTAGTAATAGAGTTATATAAGATATTTAATTACATAAATCCCATTTTTACAATTTTATAGAATTATGGAAATCCCTTATTTAAAAAACCCATACTTTTACTACTGAATGTAAGTTTTTCTACTAAGACAATATCTTTAAATTATACACCTAATTAATTCAAGGATAAAACCTCAAAACCAAAACATTACATCATAATCATTCCTACACATAATTAATCCCTATAAAAATAATTTTAAAACATGGTATGTGCATATAAATTTTAGTAATGTGTATGAAAGAAATATAAAACCCATTATTCTAAAGAAAAGCCTCAACGATTTTGAAAAAGTATTTCTTATAAACATAAAACATTGATATTGTATATAACATATTTTAAAA
The DNA here is from genome assembly GCA_963277665.1 of Viscum album. Lineage (NCBI taxonomy): Eukaryota > Viridiplantae > Streptophyta > Magnoliopsida > Santalales > Viscaceae > Viscum > Viscum album. The sequence goes on along the minus strand of OY728157.1, from coordinate 228,581,151 downwards.
CAAATAGTTTTTTTTCTCAAAATGTTTTCATAAATTAAACTCATAATCAAGAATATATAAATGAAATTGTTTTGAATGTTCCTTAATAAAATAAAAAATTATGAAAAGATCAATATTTTAAGACCATAAAATTTCATCCAATTAAAAACTAATAACATTAATTTTAAATCCAAAATTTTTATATATTACTCATTTTAATATTTTCTGCATCTTAAATTCTGTAATTAAACAATTTGATGTGTTATATGGGTGTTTGGAATATGAGATGTTTGAAAAGCAAGAAAACATTCTACAAGAGTGGGTTCACACTTTGAATATATATTCATGATGTGAATGAATTCTAGGTAAACACCATGATTTTAATTTTAGGATGTGAAAATTATTTATTACATGAGATATTATTCACATCGTGAATGATTATTTCGGGATTTTAAGCCAAGATGATGTGTTTTAAAGCATGCCGACCATTCCCAAAGTTCACATCATTTAGTAATGATCCACATCATGTATTGTGCTATCTAGAAGATTAAATGTTTTTAGTTTCCATAAAATTTATCATTCAATTTTATCCTTCCTTCCTAAAACCCTCAGTCTCTTATAAGATATTTTTCATGATTTATCTCCCTTCAAACTCCTTTACTTGGCACTTTGATCTCAGGCTAGTTGGTTTCTCCTATTTTTTTAAGTGTTTAAAATCCTTCATAATTCCTTTTTTTATCTTGGAATTTATAGTTTTATTTGTATATGCTTTTAGTATCTAATGATTATGTTATTATCATTCTTCAATATCTTTTACACCCACTGTACACTTGTCTTCTAGATTCCAGATCTCATATTGCATGGGTGAAACATGTGTGATTATCGAGGTATGTGTCGATATACCATCTCTATCAAACCATTTTCTTATAAAAGTATGATTATAATTTGGGGGAATAATTGTTTAGGACCACCTCTTAATTTTTAGGCATTCCCCTTCCTCTCTATGTGTGGATCCCATCATGATTTGTATGCAACCTGGGTGTGAGTCAGGTTAATCTATCTCTAACCTATATTCTATGAATAGTATTGGTTACTAGTTTTATAAATTATTTTACTAATTAATTAATATTATTATTGATTTATTTCATGATTTGTGTTTATAAAAGAGTTTTTTTATAAAAGATGATTTTCCCTCAATTTAGTAAAAGGTGTTTTCAAAGCATTGTGAAATGGGATAAAGGTTTTTTTTCAAAGAATGACTTTGATAAAGAATGGGTTGTTTGAAATTGTTTTTTGAAATGTTATAAGACCATTTAAATTCATTTATATACACCACACATGGGAGCCCGGGGTATATAGGTTTAGGGTTTAGTATTGGGCCTTGTCTATTGGAATTTTAAGGGGTTTACATTATGGTATTATTATAATATGGTATTTTTTATACACTAACTCTAGGAAATTTATTTACATTTTAAGGGGGTTTAATTTATAATGTGTTCTTCCATATCTTGACTTTGATGCATTGGCTTCTGGGAGTAGAGTGAACAATCATTATTTGTGATTGAGGAAAGAGTGACATAGTTATCCCAATCATTATTACCCTAGGTGTGTTTATCGTTATGCTTTGTTTTTGTACTAATATGGATATGATATGATATGATTCATTCCTAGATATATGTAAATGGTTTATTTAAATTATTCTTTAAAACTATATTATCATGTTTTTTGAAATATTTCATAAAATTGGAAATTTTATCATGTTTTTGATATAAAACTATGTAACTACTTATCATTACATGAATTGTTTCATATTGATAACATTAGGATTATTGTACAAATACTTTATTTGAAACACTTAGGTGGGATCCTAATGATCTAGTTTAGATCACACATAGAAAACCCCCCTAGGGGAATATGGAACTCATTTGATTTCATACTAGAAATAAAAAGGTGCCACAGTGAGGTGGCAAGGCTTATATCCATTGGGTATAGGTAGTTGGTGGTGAGATGGTGGGATGTTTCCTATATATCACACTGAGTATCAGGGGATAGATTTTGGTGTCCATTCTATTTGGTATTTTAGTGGAAACATACCCTTGTTTTATCTTGATAGATTTGGTTATATTGCTGTCATTGGAACTATTTTGTTTATTACATATTTCTTTCCTAGTTATATTTCTAGATATGTTTATTCCATGTATATAATTTAAGTTTGAGATAATAATTATCTTTACTCATTATTGGATGCCTAGTTGGTAGTCTCCTACCCTTGGGGATTGAGAATGATATTTAAGTCTTGTTATAGTCTGGTGTAGAGTCTAGTTGGATTGGTTACCCAGGCCGAGTCATGAAAATTTTCAATCCTAGCTATGTTATGCTCAATTATGAGATTTTGGTAGACAAAAGATAATATTATCAAAAAAATTTAGGTAGTTTTTTTGTGAGTTCCTAACGATATATTATAGTTATGATCCTCAATTCATCATGGATTTTTGGGATATGTATCTCATATGTGGGTTTTTTTTCTTGATCTCAATTTTTTCTTATGTTATTTTAGTTTACAAAAATATTACCGTATTATCTAATCATTTTCATTTACTTAGGGTATATAGATACATGCCTCTGAGACATCGTCCATGGGTTCTGTAGGTGGGTACATTGGGAGATTCTCCTCAAAGGAATCCTCATATCGATCAGAATCACTTAGAGGCTATCATATAGGAAATTTAGGTTGCGGGAAAGAATGTACCATAAGTTCAAAACCAAGTTGTTGAAGTGAAACCAAGATCTATAGGAGACATGGTTTGATCTTGGGACATTATATGTAATAATACCCTATGTTTTAAGGGAGAAAATAAACCCTAAGAGGTATAGGTATGGTTGGAAAATATTGATTAGGTATTAAAATTCCATTATAAAACTATGTCAATTAAATTGAAGTTTGCAACAATTAATCATGAGTGTCCTAAAAAGTGGTGGTGGGATTCCATGGTCAGGAAAGCTAACATGTGGGCCTTTAGTGTAAGGGCTTCAAGACCCCTTTATTTTAGCAGATTTATTGAGAATATTTCATGATAATGATTTCCATGTAGATCCTCTCTAGAAAATCTTATTACATTATTTCAGGTACATATTGTATATCTGTGTTTCTCTCTTTATTTGGGTATATTTCAAGCATTTTGATGGAAAAGATAATTTTTTGGAGAAAGTGACATAATATTTAAGGATGTGTGCTTATTATAATTAATGGAGTCCAGGTATAAATGTTTAAATGGAATAAGTAGATGTACTTTAGGGGATGGGTTGACCTAAGGTGTTTTCTATTTTTTTCTACAAAATCGACATTTTGGCCACATTCTCATCCTGAATTGGTTACACGATGTGAATTAATTGCAGGGAAGATTTATTGAGTTGTTTAAGAGCTTAAAAAGTTTATAATCCATGAAACTGGTTTATGTTTTGATATTGCTGAGATGAGAATTTTTAATGTGAGGAATTTATTTATTTGGAACATCTTTTAAATTTTGAAAATCATATCATGAAAGGGGTTCACATCTTGGATGGTTCAGGATCTTTATATTTTTCCATGATGCACATATTGTTCTTTTCATTAGGCATATAGTATTCTTTATTGGAATCTTTGAGCTCTCTCAATAGATTTTGGGGATCATCACTCCTTTTTGATTTAATCATTTTATGCTTGATATTCATTGTGGTTTACCTATATCTCTTTGGGTAACCAATCTTTATACTTATTTATTACTATTGATCATAGCAGTTCCTTTTCACTCTATTTATAGATCTATTTATCTTTTGGTGATTTTCTTCATAGTCCTTTCAAGATACATTTTGATATCTTCTTCCTGGAGGTTGACCCTTGAGATGGTTGTGGTGGTCATGTGAGTTCTTTGATGTATCTATAATTTTCTATTATGCACTAACCTCTTTTCCTGTTAAATTGATTCTAAGAGATGGAAATCTATTATAGGACCTCTGGTGTTGCATTTTTTTCATCCTTAGTCATGGTTTTTGTTATGGGCATGTGAGACCTACGTTAAGGTAGGTGGTTCTCTCTCTAGCTTGTGTTAGATGAACCTTCATTTCTCTTATTTTGATAAATTTTTTATAAACAAAATTTCATGATTGATTTTGTGATTTGTACATGGTTTCAAATTAGTTTTTGAGAAATTATTGTTTTCCCCCTTTTGGTTAAATAAAGTAGAATTTTTAATGCATTGTTAAATGGATTTATGAAATGATTTTCAATTCATGGTTTTAATAAAATTATTTGGAAAATATATCACATGATAGATTTAGGTGATTTGTTAGAATGTGTAGTAGTAGGCCTCATACATTGATACCTTTTGGGGGGTTCAATCATGGGTTGTTAATCTAATCCCTTGTCCCTTTATTTTGGTAAATTGTTATACATGTTCGTATGTACACTTCATGGGGTGTTTCTTTAATCTCTAGATTTAATTTGTATATCTAGATTGTTGATGAATGTGATTGTCTATGTGTGGGTATGAGTGTTTTAGCTATCCTGACTTGGAGTGATCCTTGGCATGATGTTACCTATGATTTTTTTTACTATTTTGGATATGATATGATATGGGATTCATGCTTTGAACTACTTTGATATATATTATATACATTAAAACTGTTTTAATTGGATTATTTGGAAATATGGAAAAGGGGAAATGTATTTCCATGCTTTTGAGATAAAAACTATTTAACTGATTATCATGGCTTTTTTTCTTTAAAATTTTTCATGTTTGGCTTGTTATTGAGATAATTTTAATATAACACCTAGGTGGGATCCTACTGAGTCTATTTATCTCACACCCTACTCATGCCTTTAGCAGTACATAGACTTGACTATTCCATTCGATGTACTAAAATAAATGGTGATGAAGTAAGGTGGTAGGGTTTTTGTCAAATGGGATGGGTAGATGGTTGTGTGATAGTGGGATTTCATCCACTTATCACATAGAGTATACATTTCTCATTTTGGGTTTTCCTTTGTGGTTAAAATGATACATTAGAGTTTTTTTAACTACTTTAGAGTTTTATCAATTCTGTGATTTTCTTTTAGTTATGGAATATCCTTTTATTTCTTATGAGGCTCCTCTATAATATATATATATATATATATTCCATGTTTTCTTCATCATGTTGGGAGAAATAATTCCTTCTAGTTGGTATTTATTCCCAGGTTTTAGTCACCATACCACGGGGATCAAAAATTCCCTTTGGGTATGTGATGTGTTGGGTCATTTACTAGTTCGGGAGGGTATCTAGCCCAATTCATCATTTTATGGTGTCAAATGTGGTTTTTTTTCTTTACAGTTTTTTAAGTAGGACATTTGGTGGACTGAAGATAGTATTTTTAGTACATGAGAGGTAGGTTACGATGAGTGTCTGGACTAATCTTATTACGATGAGACTCATGTTAACATGGGATATTGGGATGCATGTATCTGATGTTGAGTTATTAATCTAAATCTAATTTTTCCTTTTGGTTTTCTATTTTGAACTGATATTTTATAGTAATATCATCATTTATTTTGTTTTTAGTGTGCAGTGATATGCCTCTGTGACATCTTCCAGGGGTTTCATAGGAGGGTGAATTGGATGCCACTCAAGGGAATTTACCTCGGGATCAAAATATTATAGGGACTATCATAAATGTATCTTGTTTCATGGACCAAAATGTATGAAAATCTTAGAACATAGTTTTTGATGTACAACTAGTAGATGGAGGAGAAAAGGATCAATATTAGGAGTTCTTATGAGGGAAGACACCATCCTTTAAATGTATGAATGAGACCTATGATCCAAATGAATAGACTAATAGGATTAATTAGATCTTCAATTTCATGGATACACATGAGAATATCAAGGTGAAGTGTGTAGTGTTCATACCCAAGGGTTCTATCAAGCGATGTTGGGATTCTATGGTATAAAAAAATAGGCACATGACCATAGAAAAGAATGGTTTCAAGGCCCAAATCATCTAGAATTTATGTGTAGAGTCTATTATAATGGGAATGTCAATAGATTAACTCTATTTACAATAAGAAGGGAATAATTTTTTTTTGTACACCAATCATTTTTTGAAGTTTTTTTTTTCTTCAGAGGCAGTGAAGAATGATCAGATGAAGGCCCAAAAGTACCTATAAGGATTGTGACCAGATATAAAATTATAGGTATTCATGTTGAATATTCCTACCTATATAGAGATGGTATATAAGGATAATATGGAAGATATATATGTGGAAATAAAGGTTGGATCTTCTCTAACTTTTCTTCCGACCAGTGACAACTTTAGTGATGCGTAGGGAAAGAAGAGGAAGTGACATGAGCATTTCAAGAGTGGTGGAGGTGATTGTCATAAAAAAACCTCCTATACACAATCAGTTACTATTAAATGTTTGAACCATACATGTTATCACTATGGCAAGGTCAGTCATGCCCAATGTTCTTATTCCACACTTTTGATTATATGAAATGCTTGTGGATTTTATGACAATCTATAATGATTCTTTTTCTATATGACTGTTCCTCTTTATGGTCAGGGATCATCAGTTCCAAAGGTCATTTGGGATAATTCAAAGACTTCAAATACTATATAGATATGTTCATAGGACTCGGGAGTGAATCACATTCATGTAGTGGATAAGTTTTTGATGGTAGTTGATATGGGAACTACTCAAAAATAGACCTATAGACACTGTTTATGGAGAACCGTGGGTAAAAGTTTTTTGAAAAAACAAATTCACAAGAAAGAACTATACCAACAGTTTTAGAAAACCATGGGTATTAGTCAACCTATATCCACAGTTTTTGGTGAACCGTGGGTATAGGTTTTACGAGGATTTTTTTTGCAGGAAAGACCTATAACCATGGTTATAAAGAAATATTGGTATAGGTTGAGTTATACTAATCATTTTTTTAAAATGTGACAATAGGTTTTTCGGGGAAACAAATTTGACTTGTACCCACAAGTTGACCAAACTATCTGTGTAGGTTGTCTCATATTTTTCCTAAAAATTAAAAAATATTTTAATATAAATATATTTATATATATATATCAATATATATATATATATATTTTAATATATATATTTTTTATATAAGAACATAAAAGGTGTGATAGAGTAGTGTTAAGGTCACTGGACTATAAGGGGATGGTGCTGAGATCAAATCCCAATAGGTGTTTTATTGAATAAATGATATATACCCATGGTTTTTTCAAACTATGGGTATCGGTCTATACCAATGGATAGACTCTTGATGGTTCATAGAACCGTGGATATATCCTATACAATTGGTTTTTGGGCTATACACATAGTTTTGAACTGTGGGTATAGGTAAAAATTCTAGTAGTGGGGTCCGGAGACATTGAGAGGTACCATATTTACTCCATCTTCTATAGCGACTACTTTATTCAATACTTGTGGATCCCAATAATTTTTATCCCCATTATATTATTGTGATTAAACTTATAGTTGACCTCATTTACTTTTTTTTGAAGTTAGAGAAACCTCATAGAATGTTTAATGAGTTGGGGTTTTAGTGTCGTCTTGTTTTATGTGAATAGATGATATGAAGTTAGTATAGGATTTCCTTATTCTTGATCTGGATCTATTTGATATCATCATCAAGATGGATTGGTTTATCAGTAATCGTCCTGATCCTATTTTTTTTATCGTTGACATATCTCATTACATGCTATTTATGGACACTCTTACGTGTTTTAGGGAGAGTGGGATCTTATTGCTGGTAGTGGAAGTCCATTTCGCCTAGTGTTTAGTAGTTTTTTATCTACTATTGTAGTTGATCCCGATGAAATTCTTTCTATTTTTGATTTTACCATAGAATTTTGGTACTTTCCAAAAATCTCCCTAGATGAATTATCTAGTATTACTCTAGAGAGGGAGGTGGAGTTCATAATTAATCTAGTTCCTAGTATGTGGACATTATCAATACCCTCTCACTACACCAAAAACTGGAAAGGGAAGTGCTACCCCTTTATCAGCGCTCCAAAAAAGTGCTGATATAGGAGGGATTTATCAGTTCTTTTCCCGAGCGCTGATAAATGTCGAGTTTCAAAAAAAATATTTTTTCATGAAAAATAATATTTTGTTATATAAGTATATTTATATTGATATAAATACAATATATATATTTTAGATATGTTATAGATACATATAAATAGACTATTACATTTAATATATAAGAAATTTAGTGAAAATGGCTTCAAAATATTTTAAAAAAATATTATTAATCAATAATTTTGTAATTATTATCGATTAAAAATCATTTAATAACAATTTTAGGACAAAAAATCAAGACAATTAATAAAAGATCTAAAATACGTTGAAAATGTAACTCAAACTTCAAACGGCCATAACTTTTGATCCGGGTGTCCGTTTGAGCTATACAACATATCAAATTGAAGCCTGCAATGATCTCTACGTGCTAGTGGCCGAAGCAAAGCCTCTGTCACATTTTTTGAGCCCAAAAAGGCCCAGAAGACCTCGAAAACTGAGTTTTTAGTCGGGATACCTTGATTTTTTAACAATCAAACAAGTATAACTTTTGATCCGGATGTCTATTAGGCCTGTACAACATATCATATCGAATATTGTTTTATTTTTTTAGATTTTAATGGTTGTGGCGTCAAAACAGAATTCTAGATTATAAGTTATGGTCGGTTTAACATTTTATAGCTTTTCAAATACACATATATATGTATTTATTCGTAAATATATATGTGTCTATGGGTGTGTGGGTGTCTATGTGTGTGTCTATGTGTTGTATATATGTATATATGTATTTATTTATTTACTTACTTATAAACACACATCAAAAACATATTTTTTTCATAAATTCATTTAAAACTAATATTATATGTACATTCTATGGCTTTTCAAATACACATATATTTGTATTTATTCGTCAATATAAATGTGTTTGTGTGTGTGTGTGTCTCTGTCTGTGTCTGTGTGTTGTATATATATATGTATGTGTGTTGTATATATCTATGTATGTATGCATGTATTTATTTATTTATAAACACACATAAAAACATATTTTTTTAATTGTATTTAAAACTAATCTTATATGTATATATTAATATACAAATAAATATATTTATAAAAAATTATAACTAAATATATATATATATAAATATATTAATATACGAATTAATATATATATACTAATATATGAATATGTATATTTATATTAATATGAATCTATATCAATATATGAATCAATATATGAATAAATATAACTATATATATATATATAGATATATCACTAAATAGAGAAAAAAAATGAAATGGCATAGTGGTAAAGGTGCAGCAGCGAAAGGGGGGAGGTCCCGGGTTCGAGTTCGGGTGGAAGTGAAGTGGGTGCGCGTGTATGAGGATGTGTGGGAAGGGCATCGCGCAGGAGACCTCATAGAGCTGATAAAGGGGGTGTGAAGAGCTGATAAAATCACACCCTCCGTCTTATATTTAATTTAATTTAATTTTTCTAATTTTTTTTAAAATTTTTGACCTTTATCAGTGCTGATAAAAGGGACCCCCTATAAAAGCTGAGCTTTACAGCGCTTTTTAGCGCTGTTAAAGCCCTTTTTAGCGCTAATATAGGCAGTTTTTGTAGTAGTGTCTTATCATATGAGACTAGTGGATATGAAAGAGATCAAGATTATTTTGGATGATCAGATGAGAAATGGTTTCATTTTACTAAGTGTTTCTCCTTGGGCATCCCTAATGATATTTGGAAAGAAGGTTAATGGTTCCCTTCGATTTTCCATAGACTATCATAAGTTGAATCAGGTGAATGTAAAAAATAAGTATCCTTTCCCATTGTGGATTATTTTTTAGTTCATTTAAGAGGGAATATTTGTTTTCAATGATTGATCATTGTTTGGGTTATCATTAGCTCCAAGTTCAGGAGTCTAATATACTAAATATGGATTTAAGGATTGGGTATTTCCATTATAAATATCTTGTGATGCCTTTTTGTCTGACAAAAAGTGCTGTAGTTTTTATGAATTTGATGAATCAGATATTCCATCAGAATATTGAAACTTTTATGATATTGTTCATGGATCATATTTTGGTTTCTTCTATATTCGAGTGTGAGAACATGAACCATAATATTTTAGTTTTGTAAATATAGAGGTGTCACTATCTATATTAAAATATTTAGGAATTCAGTTTCTAGATCGAATAAGTGATGTTCCTGGGGAAAATGATTTATGAGTGTGGCTTATTAGTTAATACTATGAAGGTGTGGGCTCTCTTGTTATGAGGGACCCATGGAATGCCTTTGAGATTAAGATATTCCTTGGTATTTCTGGATACTATCAATGGTTTGTTAAGGATTTATCAACATTGGTATCAAATTTGACTGCTTTACTAGGAATGGGTTAAAATTCACATGGGATGAAGAATTTCAGTCTTCTTTTTGTGAAATACAATGGATTTTGACATCAAATACTATTATTCTCTTCATATACATATAAAAAATTGGAATTATGGCGACATCAGATTTTATTATGATCTTTCATGATCCCAGCAGAGGGGTATGTTGTGTACTATGATGCTTTTGGTGCCAGTTTGGGCTACGTGCTTATACAAGATGATTATGTTGTGGCATGTTGATCTTTTCAACTTTGTCCTTCCTGATTAGAATTACACCACTCATGATTTGTATCTTTCTGCAGTTATACATGCACTTAAATGTTGGAATAACTATCTATTTTGGGGATAGGTTGATTGTATTTTCTGACTATAAGTGTCTATGCTATATATTTTCTAAAAAAAACTTGAATCTCATATAAAAGAGGTGGGTGAAATACCTTGATACATTCAATTTCGATATCACCTATACCTCAGAGAAGGGGAATGTCATTATAGATGTTCTCAGTATGAAAGTACCATCACAAGTTGTCTTATAATCAAAGGAAGAGTGCAACCTTATGGGTCACTCTACTCAGTTTTAGTTGGACGCTCATGAATATATTTTAGGTATGGCTCTAACTAGTGTTTAGTTATTATCATCTCCCATTGAGTATATCCTTCTTTATTAATAGTAATATGATGATTTTATAGGAATTTGAGAAACCCTTTATAGTGGGGAGACCATTTCTGGTATTTCTCTCTCTATATTTGGTATTATCCACTTTGGAGATCAGTTTTTCATCCCAACATCTATGAGAAGTTAAGTTTTATTTTAATATCATAGTTCTTCATGGGGAATTCATCAGGGAACTAAAAATATATATGATAACATGATATGGTGATTCTGGTTGTCAGGAATAAGGAGAGATATTAATGATTATGTTTCTTGTTTTAATACCTACCAATAGATAACGGAAGTGTATCTAAAACCATCTAGTTTTATCAAACATATTTCAGTTTCGATTTAGAAATAGGAAGAGGTGTCCATGGACTTTTTTTATTAACATAGATTCCCTAGTTTAATAATTCTCTCTGGGTGGTGATTTACCGGTTATTGAAATTAGATCATTTCATTGTAATTAAGAACACAACTGAAGTAGAATAATAGGTAATATGTATGCATAGGAGGTTGTGAAGTTACATGGAGTTCCCTCTACTGTTATTTCAAAAATGGATTTGAGATTTACCTTAAGGTTCTCAAAGAATCTGCAGAAGGTAATGGGAAGTTAGGCTAGAGTGAGTAAAAATTACCATCCATAGAAATTCAGTCAGATGGGGAATGCTATTATGATCCTGGAGGATATTCTATGTGCCTGGGTATTGGATTTTGATGAATCATGGGATAACCATCTAGGACTATTTGAGTTTTCTTATAATAATAGTTATCAATTGTCGATTATAATAGAACCCATTATGTATTTGTATAGTCTCCCATGCATATCAACTATTTTTTAGAAATATGTGGGTGATGCCTCTATTATGGGATTGAGTCACATTCAAGTGATTTAAGTGAGGATTTAGGATATACATTTACATCTAGTTATAACTTAGATTTAATATAAACCATATACATATCATCAACATCACCCTTTGGAGTTTTCCATTGGTGAATGGGTCTTCTTGATAGTTTCTCCTCAGTTGCATCACCATAGGCTAGGATAAAAGGGGATATATTGGGCCATTTGAGGTCATTTAGCGGCTTGGGAAGGTTTCTTATCAGTTTGTGTTACCATATCAGTTGATTTATATTCATAAATATTTCTACATATATCTTGTATGGAAGTATCATCTATACCCCTCTAATGTTTTGAGTTGGGAAAAGATAGAGTTTGAACTAGATTTTTGTTGTTGTTGAGCATACATTGGAGATCTTTGAATCTCTATTGAATGCCTTTCAAGGGATGTCTATCCCATTGGTCAAAGTGTCATAGTGACACATATCAAATTCTCATGAGACTTGGAAGTTTGAATCTTCTTTGAGGGAGTAGTAACCTCACCTTTTTTAAAGATCCATTCTTCCACATGACTTCTCAGGGAGAGAAAGTCTTATGGTGGGGAGTTTATAACATCCATTTACCTTCTTTCAGGTACATATTTTCTCTATTTATGCTTCCCTATTCATTTTGGTGTGCTTTGGACCTCTTGAGGGTAGAGAGGGTTTATAAAATATGAAATCATAATGTTTAGGGATGCATGTTTTTTAGAACTATTTTATTCCAATAATAAACGTGTCAAAAGATTAAAGAAGACATCCATTATGGTCCTGTTTGACCAAGGTTATTTTAAATAATTTTCTATAGAATCTTACTTATAGAAACATTCATGCTGTGAACTTTTTACACAACATGAATTCAATTTTTGGTATATTTCATGAACTGGTTAAAAGCATGAAATGTTTATATATTTTGAAACTAGTTCATGCCTTAAGATGGTTGAAATCGTGATTTTTAATCTAAGAAGTTCCATTTTTTGAAATACCATATAAATCATGAAATTCACATTATAGAAGGGAATCACATCATGAATGGTCCCAGACTAGTTATTTTTACCACATGAAAAGTATGATTCTTTTCATTTGATAAGTTGGATTATCTCTCAAACCTAGGATCCCTCCCAAGTGATTTTAGGGATCTTCGCTCCTTTCGGATCATATTGTTCAGCGATGGATCTTCATTGTGGTTGTAATGTGTCTTTCTAAGTATGCAATTTTTCTGATTCTTTATTTCTATTGAACATGGTAGTGTTGTTTCGTTACATTTATGGATCTATTGATCTTGTGGTTTTTGTCTTCTTGATCATTTCTAGATTGATTATGTGATGTTATCATGGAGTGCGACCCTTTTGTTGGTTGTGGTGTGGCGTGTGAGTCCATGAGGTATGTGTATTTTATCTCCTCTACTAACTAATTCACTTATTAAATTGATTCTAATATATGGGAATTATTTCCATGGCCTCTTATGTTATATATTATTTCCTTTATTATTGGTGGTTTCCATTGTGGGTGTGTGTGACCCAAGTTGAGTCAGGTGGTCCTATCTCTTGAACGTATTGGTTGAACTATTTTTTTGATAAATTGTTTTATAAATAAAATTACCTGATTTATTGAATTATTTGTATGTGTGTGCATACAGGTTTTTGAGAAAAACATGATTTTCCCCATATATTAGTAAAATAAAAAGAAAATTTTCAAATCATTGTGAAATGGATTTATGAAATGGTTTTGAAATCATGGGTTTGATGAAATGTTTTGGAAGCTTTTTCACATGAGAATCCTTGGGTACTTAGATGGAAGGTGTATTAATATTCCTTATCTATTAATACCATTGGGGGGGGGGGGGGTTCACTCATGGGGTGTTCCTTTGATGCATATGACCATTATTACAGGGACTTGCAAGATTTGTTTGGAGGTTCACTTACTGAGGTGTTCCTTTTATCTATATATTTGTTGAATATGTACAAAGAACTAATGCATGTGATTTTTTATGCTTGGGTAAAAGTGTTACAAATATCATGACTTATAGTGATCCATGTAATGATGTTACCTATGATTTGGTTTGTAATGGTTTAGATATGATATGATATGTGATGCATGCTTTGAACTACTTTTATTTATGTGATATTCTTTGAAACCGTTTCACTTGGATTATTTGGAACTTTGTAAAATGGAAAATGCTTTAACATATTTTTTATATAAAAAATGTTTAACCGATTATCATTCCTTGTTTTATATAATGTTTTGCAAGTTTTTATTATTATAAAGTGACTTGTTATGGATCAATTGAGTGGGATCCTGCTGAGCCTGCTTAGCTTACAACTTACACACCCCTTTAATGGTGCGTACAACTTGATTTGTATTTTGATGCAAGGAAAAAAAGATTCTATAGTGAGGTGGTGATGTTTTTAGCTTGTTTGGGTGGATAGTAGTGTGAAAGTGGGACATATTACTCTTATCACATGGAGTAATCATTTCTCATTTTGTGTTTTTTCCATTGTGGTTGTAATCATACCTTGTAGTTTTTTAGATACCATTGATTTGTATCAATTATGCTATTTTCTTTTAGTTATGGAATATAATCATTTTTCTTCTTCCACTATTTATCTATAATATGTTTATATATTAAATGTTTTATGCTTTATATTTGGATAAATCAATCTCTTTGGTTGTTGTTGATGCTCAGGTGCTAGTCTGTAGTCCAAAGGGATAGGGAATGCAGTTTGGGTATGTGACATTTCTGTTCGGGTACAATATTGTGAGGGTATTAAAGTCTGGGGTTTCACACTCTATTTGTAGCAGATAGTAGGTAGGTTCTTCCATGTTGGTGCGCATAATATATTTTACAGAGATGGTTTGTTTTCTCTAGAGGTGGGGATTAATGGTCAACTGAAAGCTCTAAAATAACACTATGTATTTTGAACAAACATCCAATCATAAGAATATATATTTAGTATTACCACCTATGATGAGACATTCCATATAGTTATGATTGTAGAAATGGACATGATGGAAAATATTGGATTCTCTATCTCTTTTATTCCACCTAGTCGAGGTTTCAATGGAACATAGGTGAAAAAGAATAATTTTCTTGACAGTCATAAGGCTGGTGGAGGACATTTTTTGAATTGGTCCTCCTCTACACCAATACCAGTAGTTAGTAGTATACCCTTGACCTGATATTAGTAGGGCAAGGTAGGGAACACATGACTGTCTTTTCCCAAAACCATAATAGTTTATAGTGCTTGTGGCCACCAATTCCATCTATAGAGGGTTCTTCCAAAATTTCTCTCCACCAGATATAATTAGTGATCTATGGATCCAAAATCCACTATGGTGTTTTTAGATGATTCAAATTCAATAAGACTCTTTCCATATGCCTCAATAGTAAATCCCCTTTATTTAGTGAATGTGTTTTCAATGGAGGTTAATGCATGCCTAAATATAGTGTGAGGTACCATTTTTGTTTCATCATCTATAAAAATTGATCTTTGTAATATTGGTTCCTCAAACTCATTTACATCAACCCATTTTATTTATTTACTGTAAATATCAGAAAATCTCAAGTCCTTTATTATGTTACTAGTGAAACATCTTGGAAAAAGGATAGAGAATCGGTTTCTTTGTTTGTCTTGATCTATTTAGATATTTGATGTAGAGCTATTATGAGACTTTACGGTTTTGATTTGTATCTTTTCGATGTAATCATCATGATGGATTGGTTAGTTCTTCATTTATTGAGATCACTACAAGAAAATGACCATATACTAATGGTTTGGAACTATGGGTATAGCACAAAAAATCACGGGTATAGGCAATACCCATTTTTTGAGAATTGCGGGAGCTTAAGTTATAGATTTACCTCAAAGCTATACCCATATTTTGAAAAATGATATACCTTCTATTATGAACTGTGGGAATAGGTATATGGGAAATTTTCCACCTTGTTAATAATACTATCCCCACAGTTATGAACCATGGATATTGGATTTAAAAAATCCTACCACCAAATTGAAACCCCATGCCACCTCTTCATAGTGGACATGCCTAACCACTTACCCACATAGTGTTATGCACATATATATATATATATTTACTTATATATATTTTTATGAAATTTGGTAGTGGGTATAGGTTTTCCGGCAGAATTTATTTCCCCACACTTATGTGAGAAATAAATACCCACGGTTCTCAAAAACTGCACATATAGGTCTACCCTATACCCATAGTTGTTGAGAACTGTGGGTATATGTTTGACCTATACCAACAATTTTTTTTGAGAACAATGGGTATAAGGGGGGGACCTATACCCATTATCTTTGAAAAAAACTATGTATAATGTCTAATTTTCTATCTATACCTATGATTTAGAAAACATGTGGGTATAAGTTCTAAACATTTCCCTACACCCATAGTTTTTTGAAAACCATGTGTATAAGGGTGACCTATACTCATATTTTTATCCAAAACCATGGGTATAGTGTCAGTTTATAGTAGTGGATTAATTTTTATCATTAATGTTTCTTGTATTTACTATAAATGGGAGATATCTGGTGTTCCAAGTGGATATAAGTGAAGGTCTGGTCATGCCAGACCATTCCACCCATAGATCATAATTTTTTCCACCATTGTAGTTGAGCCTGTAGATGTTTCCTCGCCTATTGAACTTTAGTAATTTGGTATTTTATGAAGGTATTCTCAGATGAATTCTCAATTATACTAATATAAAGGGAGGTAGATTTCTTAATCAACCTAGTGTTGGGTACACAACTAATTTCTATACCCTCTTACTATATGGATTCTACTAAGCTAAAATAGTTTGACATTCAGTTGGATAATTTGTTAGAGAAATAATTCATTAATAATAATGTTTTTCAATGGTTATCCCTCATTCTATTTTCCAATAAGGATGATTTTTCTTTTTTCATTTACATAGAATATTAGAAGATGAACCAAGTACCTATCAAGAAGAAATACCATTTACCCCATTTGGATGACCTATTTGATCAATTAAAGGAGGTGAATTGGTTTTTGAATAACTATCTTTGATCCGGGTTTGGGAGTCAGATATTTAGAAGACCACTTTCAAGAGTAGGTATAACAACTATGAATATATTATGATACCTTTTAAACTAACTAAATCTCCTAAAGAGTTTATAGATTAGATTAATTGGATATTAAATCATTAACTTTATACCTTTTATGTGGTATTTGTGGATGATAGCCTAGTTTATTCAGGACTAAACCATGAGTATGAGACCTATTTGAGTCTTGTTTTGTAAATGTCGAGGAGTTACTACCTTTATATGATGCTATAAATATTAGATTTCTATATACATGAAGTGATGTTATTCATGAATATGATTTTAGAACATGGTCTCTCAATTGAACCTAAAAAGGTAAAGGTTTTCCATTCATGGGAAGAACCATAATACATCTTCGAGATATAGAGATTCATTTATATGGATGGATATTATAGATGGTTGATCAAGGATTTTTTGAACTTATATTCACTGTTTATTTCTCTTTATAAACAAGGGGTAAAATTCACATGTGATTCTAGTTTTCAATAATTTTTGATGAGTTGAAATGACATTTGACATCATATATTATTTTGATATTGTTAGAACTTATTAAGGAATACATGGTTTACTATGATACTTATAGTGATGGTTTGGGTTGCGCTATTATATAGGATAACGGTGTTGTGTCATACAAATTTTTTCAACTTTGGACACCTGAGAATAATTACATCACTCATGATTTGGAGCTCGCTACAATTTTTCATGAACATATGTTTTGGAAACACTATCTTATTGGGGAGTGGTTCATGACCTTTTTTTATCATAAGATATTGAGAAGTATCTTTTATCATATGGATTTGAACCTCAAAAATAAATTATGAGTATAATTACTCTAGATGTTTTACTTTGACATCACCTACACCCTAGGAAATGGGAATGTTGTTGCTGATGCTCTCAGTAGGAAATTTACTTCTCAAGATATCTTAGAATCAAAAAGGGTGTGAAACCATATGAGTATTTTCACCCAGTTACATCTGGATGTCAAAAAGGATGATTTAGGTATGGTTCTTATATGTTTTCAACTATAATTTTCTCTATTTGAGTATATTCTATAAAAATAGTGGTAGGATGATGAGTTTATAGGAATCAAGTAATCATTATATGATAGTGAGACCATTTTTGGTTAGTATCCCTCTTTTTATGTGATTATTCTTTTTAAGAATTAGTTTTTAATCCCATAATACATCATGAATTCAGGGGTTCTTGATTATCAAAACACTTTATAGTTAATTCAACATGGAATGATGAAGATGTATTATAACATGACATGACATTTCTGTTGCTGGCTATGAAGCATAACATGGTTGATTATGGGTGTCATTGTTACATCTTCCATTTCATAAAGGTATAACACATGATGCCTTATTGTCAACTCTAACATTTTTCAGTTCTAGTTTGGAAATGGGGTGAGGTGTCTATGTAATTAATTATTGGATTACAATGGACTCCCCAAATAAATAATTTTATTTGAGCGATTATTGACTAGTTTAGGGAATCCACACATTCTATTATGATTTGGGACACCACCGAGGTTGTGGATCTGGGTAAGCTATACATGTAGGAGATCAAAAGGTATTGAAGGGTTCCCTCTTCCATTGTCTCATTTAGGGATCCCAACATTACTTTTAGGTTCTATAGAAGTATTTAAGAGGAAATAGGGACTCGGGTAAGGTTGATCAGAACTTACTATCTATAGATAGATTACCAGATGAAGCATTCTATATAGATTATAGTTGATATACTATGTAACTACATCTTGTAATTCTATGGATCGTGGGATATCCATATTGGATCAGTCCAGTTTATTTATAATAATAGTTACTATTCATCAATCAGAATATCCCCCTTCAAGTCTTTGTATGGATTCCCTTGTAAGTCACCTATTTTCTGGTCAGAGGTGGGTGATGCCTCTCTCATAGGTCTGAGACTCATTTAGTATATTTCATCAATGATATGGGATATATTTCGATTATTGGTTATATCTTAGAGCTAGAAAGAATATTTTGTAGATTATTGATTCCATCCTAAACAGTTTTACATTTGTTGATTGGTTTTATTGAATTTTTCTTCTCTATTGTGTCACTGTCTCCTTATAAAACTCGTAAAGATAGGTTTTAGATATGTTGGACCATTTTATATTACTATGTGACTTAGGTAAGTTTCTTATCGGTTGGATACAATTTCTGAATTCATAGGAATTCATGATGTTTTCCTCATATGTTAGCTTAGGAAGTACAATCCTGATCCTTCCCCTATTTTGATTTGGGAGGATATATAGTAGGAATTAAATGTTTCTACTATTTATTATACATTTGATATCATTAATTAATAAAAGAAAGTCTGGCATGGGAAGTCTATTCTACTGGTAAAAATATTATGGAACATAAATCATATTCTTATGAGACTTGGGAGTGTGAATCTTTGGTGAGGTAGAAATGTTACCATCTCCTTTTAAAGAATTATTCTTCCATGTGAATTCACAGAGACAAAAATTCATATGATTGGAAGAATTGTAATATCCTTAATTCCATGATATTCCTTTTTTTATAATTTTCACATAATAAAGGAGTAACTGAATGAGTTGATGTATGTCAGGTGTTATTAAAAGAGGTGATATCTAAAATTCTAGAAAAGATGATGACCAAAGCTAGTTCATTCAGTTTATGTATATTCAATTCATTAATGACTTCTAGGAATAATTTGTTTTTTGATAATATATAAAAACTACTCATGAGGTGATATATTATTATATTTGGGAATA
The DNA here is from genome assembly GCA_963277665.1 of Viscum album. NCBI lineage: Eukaryota > Viridiplantae > Streptophyta > Magnoliopsida > Santalales > Viscaceae > Viscum > Viscum album. Next base: position 228,561,354 of record OY728157.1, on the reverse strand, counting down.
ATGATTTAAGGATTTTAATGCATGGTGGCACATTTTTTAACGTATCATCCATTCTAAAAGGTCACATAATGAATCAATGTTCCACGTTGTGAATTGTGTATTTCCAATAGGTTAAATATTTTTAGGAAACAATCTCCTTTCTTATTCAAGTTTTTTCTTATTTCCCCAAACCCTAGTACTCCTCTAGGTTTCTTTTGTTGATCCATATACCTATAAATTCATTATATTGGTTATATGATCTCCATTTGGTTGGTTTATATTCTTTTGGTAAGTCCTTCATTTTTGTGGAATTAATATTAGTACTGGTCTATATTTATTGGATTAAATGATTCATGTTATGATTCTTCTCCAACATCTTCTAGAATAGTTGTGTACTTTTATTATGTAGTCTATATGTGATATTTTTTTTCTCTGGCATGTGTGATTCATGAGGTATGTGTCAGTTTACCATATTTTTTAAAACTTTTGATTAGTGAAACATGATTTTAAGTTTTGTAAATCAGTGTTTAGGTACTCTTATCAGTTGTTATAGTTTCAATTTCCTTTTGGTGTGTAGATTCCATCACAGTTAGTGTACGACCTGAGTTTGAGTATGTGGTTTCATGTCTATCCAAAATTCTAATAATCATGAATTTATTGGTTTTATAAAGGGTTTTATAATTGAATTTGAATGATTTTGTATTTATTAATTTGTGCTTGTAAATGGTTTTTGATAAAATATGGGTTTCCCCTAATTTTGATAAAATAAATGTGTTTTAAAATAAATATGAAATGTATTTTGAAATTGGGTTTCAAATATTTTTTTTGATAAATAATGTTTTTTTGTAATTTTTTTTTGAAATTTTACAAGATATTTGGGATTGATTTGATATATTTCTCAAATGGGAGCCTTCAGTACTTAGGTGAATGGTTTAGTATTGGGAATTTCTATTTAAATTGTAAGGGGGTTCACTTTATTGGGTGTTATTCCATTCCTAGATCATATATACATTAGATCAATTAATGTGATTGACATTGTAAGGGTGTTTAATTTTTTGGGTGTTCTTCCGACCATGGACTCAGATTCATTGTCTCTAGGGACTTTTGTGTGAACTATTCATTGTTTTTGTTTGAGGTATTAGTGACCATAGAGCATGAACTTTGTTATCATAGGGGGATTTACCATTGTGATTCATATTTATACTGATATGGATATTATATGATATAATGCATGAATTGATAAATGTAAATGGTTTATTTAAATTATTATTTAAAATTGTATTAACTAATTTTATGAAAGATTTGGAAAATGGTGATGAAATTTAGTTCACACACTAAATAATACCTTGGGGGTGTGTAGACATTGATTTATCTGATATAGGAATGTTTAAGGCACCATTGCTAAGAGAATAGGATTATATATGCAAGGTATGGGTATCTAGGAGTGTGATGGTGGGTTGTTTACCGCATATCATAATGAGTATCAGTGGATAGTTTTTGATTTTCAATCTTTTGGGTTGTATTGTTGACATGTACCTTGGTTTTATCTTGATACACCTGGTTGTATCACTACCATTGAATCTCTTTTTTTTATGGAAATTTTCTTTCCTGGTTGTCTATTTGGATATGTATATTATGTGTATCTATTCTAGGTTTGGGAAAATAATTCCCTCTATTAATTTTTGGAGTCTTTGGTTCTAGTCACCATCTCGTGGGGATCGAGAACACCCTTCGGGTGTTTATGTGGTCCAGCTCAGACCCTAGTTGAATGAGTTGTTCAGGCTATGTCAGGACAATTAAAAATATACAAAAATACCCTTTACCCATATAAATAGATTTTTATATTATTAAATCATATTATTTCCATTTGAAACTCATAAGAACGCATATAAATGACATAAAGGGATCCTAGGACATCATATTCACCACCCTTTTAATGGAATAACTTCATCAGTTATTTCAAACATCATTACCTTAGAGAATAAATTATTTCTCAATTCATTGGAGAGATATATCATCAGATCACCCATTATTATATATAATTACCAAGAACTATAATTTTAATTTTTTTTAAAGATTTTATTTTTCATTAAAAAACTCTTAAAACCTATTTTTTTTAACTTATAGAAAGAACGCTTAAAACTAACTCATAAAGAAAGGTTATCTTTAAAATTACATCTAAAATATTAGTTAAAATTATGGATAATATAAATTTATTGAACATACTTGGAAAGGTGTGGAGGAAAATAAATTAAATCTAATGAGTAAAAGTTGTGTAGTAAATAAACCACGTTATTTTTGATGGATTTTATTTCAAAAAATAAAAATTATAAATTAATGAGATCAAAAATTGGTTTGGAGAACTATGAAAAAATTGAGCATAATGTTTTTAAAAATCTAATGAATATAGTGGTGAAATTATATCATGTATAAAGTATTAAAAAATTATTTTCCTTTCACTCTATTGTAAATAATGTCTAAGTTAGTAGGTTATGAATGTAACAAATCATATTAGTTCAGATGAATTAGATAAAACAATGAATATGGAAATCAATGAGAGAAAATATATAGGGTTTTTGAGATAAGGAACATATAATTTTTTCAAAATAATAATTTGGCTTTATAAGATCTTGATTTGAATGTGATATTAGAAAAGAAACCCACACAAATATCATAACATGTAAAGTTAGAATCCATCAAGGAAAATATTATGTGAAATAAATTTAAAAGAAAAAATAGAAACACCAAAAAACATGTCAATGGTTATAAATCAAATAATCTTAGAAAAACATAGTAAATGAAGAAAATTTAAATCTCAATTAAAACAATTGAGTTAAGAATCTATTTATCCCGAGTCCCTACTCACCTCATACATCCTCTAACCCCCTTAATAATAAAATTATACTAATTATTTACTTGATTCAGAACCTATTTAATTAATATTTGTTTAATATTATTTCTTTAATTCCATTTAATATCATGTTTCATTCATTAACCAAATTAGTATAGCATGTGTCAATTGTTTTGAGGTTATTCTGTTCATAATATCAAAAAATATTATGTTATAATTTAAATTGTACGAAGTAATTTTCAAATGGTTAAAAAATATTTATAAGTGTTAATATATTGTTTTTATATTACTAAAATAGAAAATGTGTTCAATATATTTTGAAATAGTTTCTATAAATTGAATCTAACTTTAATATATTTGTTTTTAACGGTTAATAATGATTGTGATTTTATACTATTATTTTCAATATTGTAATAGATATTTTACCATTATAAAATAATAATAATAAAATAAAATGAATATTAATATTATATTCAAACAATTATTTTGTTTAAGAATATCCATGAAACACTTATGTTTATGATAACATTATGGTTTACTTCGGTAGCATAAAACAACTACATAACAAAATGTTTTTAGAAGAGTTTAGAAAAGTAAATGGTGAGCTAATATTTGAGTTTTATAAAAAAATTGCTCATAATAAAACTAATATTTTAGTGTTACTTTTAAATATTACTTATTTTCATTAAGAATATTATGAGGATAGTTGAAACAAAAAGAAACAGTTTTATAAAAACCCATATTTTGACAGAGTATCGACTTATTAAAAAGAGTTTTATGAGAGGTAATGGGTGATATATAATTATTTATAAATCCAAGTTATACCAACACCATGATAATGGAATTATTGAATAAAAATAATAGTTTTTTTAAAAATCATTTAATATAAATAATCATAAACATGAAATGGGAAAGAGGCATGGAAACACTACCATTCGCTTTATATATCCTCTTTCATATTGAGTCTAAAAAATTAGGGAATGTTATTTTGGGAAGGAGATATCCTTATGAATGTGTCAATGGATGTTTATATAGGAATTGCGGAATGATATTTAGATGAAAAAATATATATTTTGGAATAGTTGTAACGAGTCCCCTTTTATAGTAAAACTTTGATGATATCTTTACAAATATTCAATCTTTAAGGGTAAATAATTTAATTTTAAAATATATGGTGGTTCATAAATGGAGAATAGATAATATTATCAAAAGATAATCATATTAAATAACTCAATTAATGTTTTTTTTATTTTTTTATGAATTTATAAATTATTGTTTAACATTAGATATCCATTAAATTCATTTTCAAGGTCATTCTCAAAATTTGACTTTTAAATGAATTATATAACTATTTAATAAATGTTTAAAACCAAAAATAATTTATTAAATTTCATTTTTATCCTAATAAATTATAAAATACCATAATTATTACCAATTTTATCATTCTAAATATTTCTAAAACTATTTACCTTATTTTTTCTCCTAATTGAAAAAGCTATGCATCAACACTACATGGGCATTTTGAATAAATATCCTATTAATTAAATTTTAGTACATTTTAATAACATAAATATAATTACTTATTGATAAATATCATCATATAAAATGATTAATAATATTATTTATTCCCATTTATACCATGATAACATTTTTAAGATAAGAATCTTAACTTTTCTTACCTTGCGAAAGCACTAAGTAAGCATTTGGATACTTAATTTGTTATGTAGTTATCATATTTATAATTATATATCAAAATAATTGATTAGTAATCATATTTATATTTTAATTTTAAAATATAATTATCCCATATTAAATACTATCACAAACACACCATGTTTTATTTTTCCAATGCTACAAAAGAACTACATTAGCACCAATAAATGTTTTCATATTTTTCAAAAATAATAGTTTATTTATATTAGTTGAAAACATTTATATAATATTTTTATTATAAAATTATGTAAAAGGAATTTTAAAAGTTTAATTATTTTTTATATCACATATATATCATTATGATGGTATAAAAGATACGGTATTCACAATAACTGTATTTTTTAACTATTCACGTAAAAATCAACATACATAAAAAATAAAAAAAATACCCCAAGATAATTTTTACCAGATGATATAAAATATAAATTAAATTTTATCAAATTAAATTTCTAGAATTATAAATTTAACTTTTAAATAAAACCATATAGTACATGGTAAAACAATATATTTAGAATAAAAACTTTTCTTTTGAAAAAAAAACCATATTATTATTTCATGAAATAATAAAATTATAATAGAAAATATATAAATATAAACCCATATTATTAACATAAGAATCTATTTATAAAATATCCAATATTTAAATAATTCTTTATATTGACAAATATCAAAATCACGATAATGCAATATATTTAACATTTAAATAAAATATATTTTATTTCATGAAGTTAAAACAATAATTTTAAATGTATTAGTGGTATCTAATTGAATATATAATACCTTTTTAGATAATATATTATCATTTTGACATGTTTAAATTAAATATATTAATTCATAGTCATGAATCTTAAGAAACCAAAAATGCTATTCATTATTAAAAATACATGGTTTGTAACATTATCCCCCTTTAAATAGAATATTTATTTTCAATTTTTATCTTGAGTAGTGATTATAAAGTGTTTATGGAGTGACACAATATAATAAAAAATTTTAAAAATTCATTTCATGGGGTGAAAGTGGAGTTTGATAACACTAATTTTCAAAGAAGGCCCAATAATGAAATCTTTAAAGGAAATAAACGTAAATATAATAAACGTGTATACTAAGATACAAAATAAAAAAAAATGATAAGAAATTATTTTTAATAATTTTTTAGAAATTTTAAGGAAATACCACATTGATGAAAGGGTTATAAAATTTTCTTTTGAAAATGGATAAAGATAAATATGAAGGGTAAAAAAGATAAAAAAATATTTGGATTTCATAATAAGTAGAAAACATTAGTGGTAAAAATAATATAGATATAAAAAATAATAATATTAAAAAATGAGGTGTGTAATTAATCATAATATCTATATTTTTTTATGAAACCTCAAATACATCAAATGGGTTAAAATATATTAGAATAATATATTAATTATTAAATATAATGATTAAAGGATAAAAATTATGAATTAATAAAAGTAGATTGAGTAAAGAAAACCCTTACGTCTTTGATAACATAAGAATAAAAAGAAAATGAAAAAGTAAAACTGGAATGGAAGTCTAAATTCCATGAATCATATATAAATTTTTATAAGATACGTTAACATAGTAGTAATTATCCCAGGTAAAATTGAATTAGTGCATGATATGAAAGATAACATGGGGAATGACAATTGTGAAATACAAGTCCTTATGAACATCATAATTTATAGTGTAAGAATAAATTGAAAAGTAAATTAGGAAAATAAAATGAAAATCCTTAGAAAATAAAGAGGAAATAAAATATAATACAATCATAGTATGGATTAAACCAAACATAGAATACCATATTAAATGAAGTGACTATATGACCCAAGTAAAGAAAATTTGAGACAATAAAAACCCTTTCAAAAAATATGGCATGTGAACTATAAATACATAAGGGAGGAAAATATATTTTTAATTAATCAGAAATGATTGTAAAAGAATAATATATTCATTTTAAGATATATTTTTGACATATAATAGAACATATATGTTAGAAGAATAATACTTGAAAAGAATAGAGACTTGTAAAAGAAACCCTAAAAATATGGAAAACCTTGATATCATGTTTTCCCAAAAAAAATAATCATTTTATTTTTCTCAAAAAATAATTGAACCTTAATAATAATTAAAAAATTACTCATTTCAAAAAAATAATTAGATTAATCTTCATAAAAAAATAACGTTAATCACAATGATATAAAACCATAATAAAAATAACTAAATCTTTATTCATCAATTTATAAAATCACATAGTACTAAATAATTTTCAATATATACCTTAATCATATAATGTTCCCAAAAATATAGTGAACCTACTCTAAGATAACATTAATTTCCCTAAAACCAAATTAATTTTTAATCCAAAAATTTATCTATATTACTATATTTAGATCCCCAAAAATAAATTACATTTTTCTCAAATAACCATATTTAACTCAACATCAAATCACATACTGATCCAAAAAGTTATCTATAGACTTATTCATATGACCCCAATAATATAATAACATTCTTCCCAAATAAACATCATATTAAATTACATATTAAACCTGGGGGTTATATACTTTTAATCATGAAATCTTCCTAAAACCAAATAAATGAATCCAAAAACATCATTAACCACCTTATAATCCAATCACATAAGACCTAGAAAGTGTATCTATGCCTTTTAATTTATGATCAATCTTAAACATATCAACCCATTATGATATTGATATCTCTTATATTATCCTCAATCGATAACATCATAGCCTCTAAAATTATGTAAAACCTAATTTGATAGAAACTATAACATATGAAGCGTAATTATTATACAATTATAAGAGCTATAGATTATATTAATTTACTTAAATTCCATTTAACTTTTAGGTTTTTAGCTTTATATAATTAGGTATATGATATTATCACCTCATACGGATCCCAATTAAATATTTTCAAAGTCACAGCATCCTCTTCCATATTTGGAAAACTCCCTTTGTCCATTCCAAGTATGTATAAGACTATTTCACCCATGTTTTCATGTTCCAATAAAACAATATACATTTTGAATTTCAAAGGATAAGATTATTATTTTTACCAATTAGATATGTGGATATAATCATCATCATGATTAACATAACAGAACCCACACTTTTCCTACCAAAATGAAAAATTCTTCCACTAATATAGAATATTTAAATGATGCCCTAGATTTATTTAAGGACAAAAATTCATAACCCAAACCTTAGTTCACACTCATTCATAATCATCCGTAATCCTTATAATAAAAATTTAAAAAATGAATGATTAGTACATAAATCTTATTAATAGGTGTAAAGGTCATATAAAAATGATTATGCTATTGAAATACCTATAAACATTTGAAAATTTATTTCAATTAAGATAAAAAATTGAGCTTTTATAAAAAAGGATTTCAAATATATAACTTTATTATTTGTACAAAAACTGTTTTATAATTAACATTCCTAATTAAGATTAATAAAATTAAATGATTTTGAAAATTCCTCAAGAAAACATGAAACCTTATGAAAATGTTAATTTTTTTAAAGAGAATAGTTTTTCTTCAAACATAAACCATTACTATTAAAAATATACAAAACTACACTTTAGTAATAAAAAAACCTATTATTTCATGAAATACTAATTTTTTTATTTAAAACCCATTAGAAACAATATAAATATCATGAAGTAATCTTGGGTAATCATATTTATATAGAATAGGCTTCTTAACAATGTGCTTAATTATTTTTTTATAATTATAAGTAACTCTTTTTATAATAATAATTTCTCATAGCTTTTGTTTAATCATTTATTCCTTATAAATGAACTAGGAAAAGTGTTTTAATATTACAATGATTTTATAAGAAAAATTATTAATTATAATCTTTACTATTTTATAATTCATGTTTGTGATGTATTTTATAAACATATTTTATAGGGAAATGCATCACAATATGTGTTGGAATCTCATATATTGTTATTCTAATTTAAAAAATATATCTAAGTTTCTATTGACATTGATATATGTATACTGGATTGACTATATGAATTATGGATTAAACGCTTCTATCAACCATGTTAGAAAAAAATCATATCTAGTGTCATAATTTTTTTAAGTGTTGAATAAACTACATATTGAGTTTCAACCAACTGTAACATTAAATCGACTATGTATAAAATTTATAAAAAGTCTTGGATTAACCACACATTCATTTTTATTGACCAAACTTCAGTACAATGGAAGGAATATTGAAACCAACTAAGCCCAAAACTTTATTGAACACATAACTAGATCAACCACACATTGAATGTTGATTGGATACCTGTTGATTCTGAATGAATGTATAAATAAATATAGGCCATACGAAAAAGGTGAACATACCATGATGTGTAAACTACAGTAAGGATTGAAATATATCATGGTTTGATATACCATATAGATTGACCTACCATAAAGAAATTGATCGTACCTATTTCATAAATATGTTTTTTGTTTCTTATTTTTTTTCATATTTTTATATATTTTAGGTTTATTTTAATTATTTTAATTGTTTTATATTTAATCATTAATAAAATTTATTCCATGTAATATTTTGATGAAGTATATAATAAATATTTAAATAAAGGATAAATAAAATTATTTTTATCTCGATAATCACACTAGGAGTGATTCAAATTTGAATATTTTGGAATTTAAATAGGTTGACTCACATGAATTCAAGGAGCACTCGAAGAACTTTATTTTTTATTTTTTTTGAATCATTTACTAATATATTAAAATTTTTAACTAGTTTTTTCTATTTAGGTCATTATTATGTCTATATATTATTAAGAGAACCCATGTGAGTATACTTTGTATGTGCAATTAATAAAGTCTATATGTGATTCATTATATAGGAAACCAACACTAAATAACTCAAATTTAGTACATTGAAGTCATATGTGTGAGTTTCTATGTAAATAAAGAAATTAAATGGATTTAAAAAAATTCATATTCTATGCATTTGGGAACTTAATATAAAGAGTTAGATAGAGATTTTGATATTAAAATAAGTTAAGGATTCTTTCAAACTATACTCTGTGAGACACTTTTTTTGATCATCATTTCAATAATCTTAGTTGGACTATGTAGTTTTTATCCTTTATTACTAGAGAGAGAATTGATTCTTCAACATTCAAGATTCACTATTTCATATGATCTCTATTATGTTATATATTTATATTATAAATTTTGTTCATTATTGTTTGGGGTTATACTACCCTTCAAAGGCAGGATTCTAAAGCTATACCACTTCAAACAAAAAGTACATATAGATCGTACCTAATTGGTAAAATGAATGTGGACCTAATTGTGCCTTTCTATAGATAAAGGTTGGTTTGGTTTCTTCCACCAACTCAAAAAGAAGCTAGAAGGAATCTAACTCTAGGTATGAAAAATTTAGTCTTAGGCGGTGTATGTAGGGTTTAAAAGTAGTTGTAAATGGTTATTACTCACTTTAAAAATTCAATGATTTCATTCAAATAAGTTACATATCTAAAGGTGTTTGAGGAGACTATAGAGTAAGCATAGGATTAATTACATCTGAAGTACTTTAAAACGATTATGATCAACTTATTTTTATTTTCTCTATAAAAATTAAATTAATTATAATAAGAATTTAAAAGTATTTAAAGAAGAAAATTAACCCCTATTAACTATTCAGTCATTCTAATATTAGGACCTACCAATTGGTTTATGTACTTATCCAATGGATTTTGTTTATATATATATGTATGTATATATATATATATATTATTATTTTCTAATCAAATAACGGTTTACGAATTAGGGGGATATATTATTTTAGATTGAAGGAACAAGTCAAAGAGATTACTAGTCTTCTCAAAGTCCACCATTTTTTGACGGAACATATTACAGACATTGGTTGTCATATAAGGAATGTTACCTTAAAAATTTAATTATAGAAAGTTATACTATCATAGTAAATACTTATAAAGTAATTAAAGTTAATTTCAATGCAATAACTAATAATGATTCCTTTATAAATGTTTTTAACTATAAATGGATGAACATTTTGTAATTTTTTATTAGAAAAAATTCATATAGTTATGAATATTATTGTAAAAAATATATATTTGGAAGATATTTAAATTCACTCATATTGGGTTTGATAAGATAATGATAACTAAGATCGATATGTTAAGAGTCATGTATCAAGAATTTATAATGGGAGAAAAAGAAATATTTAATCAAAATTTTCATAAATTTACAAGTTCTATAAATAACATGAGATGTTTAAGGGAAAATTTAGATAATTAAATCCCAATTGAATGTGTTTTAATATATTTACTTAATAAATGTAACAATAAAAGTGTAAAAATTGATAAAAATAACAATTTCACAGAATATACTATAGATGTGCTTATTTAATCTTTTTTATAATACGAGTTAAAACTAAACAATATTGCTAAAGAAAATAAAAAAAAAATAAAGGAGTTAATTTTAAATTGAAAAATCAGGTTACCATTCACTTTTATGATTTTGATTTATAAAGTAGTGAAATAGACCAATTTTTATAGGTTTCAAAAGGAAGAATAAAGAACATATATTCAAGGAGATATAAATGGGATTATCCAATAAATGATGATAAAAGAAGAAATGAAGGTAATTATATTTTTAATGATTCCTCTGAAATTATTTGATATGAATATAGAAATAAGGTCATGTAAAACCCAAATTAAAACTTAATAATAAATGGAACAAAATAAAATACTACAAGATGGAAAAGAAATCCACATATGGTGGGTGGATTATTATAGAGAACTCAAATCTGAGTGAAGAATCTAGTTCTAAGAATTGTTTCAAAATACTATGTCTAAGGATTATTCTCATACAAAATTTGGTTTTAATGTGTTATTTCATGAATAAAATGGCCAAAAGACCTTTAATATTTATTTATTTATTTTTGGATAATACCCATTTTAACTAGGTTGATTTAGAACACTAACATGGTTCAAAAGAACAGTGGCATAAATTCCATACATTATTCATAGGCTCAGAAACCCAGAGGACAAGTACCTAACTTTTAGACCAAATCCTAAAGCCCTATGATGAAACAATATATTTTTTCGTCTCATATATTTGTTACTATATCTTGTATTCATAACATCATCTTTATGGTTGGTTGTCACTGCCTCCCTCTTTGTTACTTGAACTAGTGCATGTTAGCTACTCCATGAATGAACCTCCACAACAAACTTCTTATCATGTCCCTCATTTTCATTATATTCTCTCTACCAGATAGGTACTACTCCGACATGAGTCCTTTATCCCTCACCATTTCTTGGAGGCCCTATGGACCAAAGGCCTTGGATGACCAAAAGGACTTATGGCATGTTATCCCAAATCAATGTCTCCAAATCCAAAATTGAGTGAATAGTTACACTAATATATTACTAATATGATGGCTTCTGCAACACTACTATTGTATATTATAAATTCTCCCCATTCATATTTGATAAAAGGTTCATGGATGATTACATGGTTTGTTGACCACTCAACTACCACCCCAACTATGAGTGTATTCTTGAAAAAAATTAAAATATCTAGGAATATTATCATATAGATTAAAATTTAGTTCATAGTGATTTGAATTATGAAATGATAAAATAAATAAATAAATGTACTAAAATGAAAAATAAAAAAAACTCCTTCAAAATCCAATGATAACTATGAAGTGAAATTCTCACATGTTGAAATCAATAAACATATTAAAGAAAATAAAAAATAAAAAAATAATCCTTCAAGACCCAAACATAAATTAGGTGATAACATGGAATATTTTCATATTTAAAAAATTAGACATAAGGATTATCATTATAAACTTTTTATATATCATGAAATTAAGTTCAATTATTTTTTTGGAATAAAATGATAACCTACGAAGTGATATTTAATGTTTAAATAAATGTATATATATATTTTTCATGGTATAGATATCTAGGATAAAATTATGAGTTTGAATAAAATGAAAAAATGAAAGTACTCTTGTTTATGATAATCCTTTACAAAAAATACACAAGAAATTATTTTTTAATTGTTCCTGTGGAAAGGAATTGATTTGCACATATTTTAGATTTCTAATGTTAGATCATAATGAAAATGAGTATTCCTAAATAATTCCAAAATCTCTTGGTTACATCATGTATTTTATCTCCCAATGCGTATCATCACGATTAACAATGAACTCATGTAGAAAATCAGTTTGGGTTCCAAAAAATTTCTATTCTAACCCTACTAGACTTAAGATTTCATGGGTTCCAATGTATTCTTAAATCTTATTTTTCAAGAAGTATGTCATGGAAGTGTAAAAAAGGATGCATGAAACATGGATAGTGGATTATCCTTACATATGAATAGGGATATCTCTAATTTTTTATATTTTGATATGTGAGATAGTGATAGTTTTACACTTGGTGAAAAATCTAAATGATAGGAAATGGGTTTTAGAGAATTTGAAATATAAAATTCGATAATAATTTCTAAAGTGTTATTTTTTGAGTAGATAAAGAATAATTTTATAGTATTTTATTATCCATTTGATAAAGAAATGTTTTTTGGGTTTTAAAATGATTAGTGTGTTGTTTTAGTGGACAAATTTGATGTATTTTGTTAAAAATAAAAGATAATATTTATTTAATCATTTTTTTGAATTAATAAACCAAAATGTTAAATGTTTAAAATATATAATATTTTATTACATTTTATGGAATATAATATTTTTGCATGTAAATTTTTGGTTGAAACAAAATTTGACCAAGAACCTATATGTTCTAAAGTTACATGAACTCAAAGAGGAAAACACATATATTTTTTATTCATGACTGAAAAGAAAACAACACAAAAGTTCTTTCAATCATATAAAATAAGAAATCTATGTTGTGCCTCTTTAGCTCCTTAAATTAATATTTAATTGGACTAGTTAAACCTATTAGTATATCTAGAAATTAGTATTCCTTATTCATTATAGATGATTTTACAAGGTTATTGTGGGTTTATTTCCTTACCCAAAAAATATAAGACATTAAATAAATTTATGGAATATTATAAATTAGTTAAAAATTATAAATTCCACATTGTTTTTATAAATAATATTTTCTATAGGTGAATAATATTTAAATATTAAATTTCAATTTTTATTTGAATGAAATTGGTATTCTTATAATTTCTTTTCTTTAAGGACATGACAAAAAATGGTGCCGGGGAGAGTAAAAATAGAACCCTTCAGAAAATAACTAGAACCATGCCCAATTAATATAATTTTTGAATGTTATTTTGTAGTATAGTTGTAAATTAAACATATTATATTTATAGTAGGATTTTTTTAAAAACAATATTGAAAAAAGATCATTATGAACTCTGTATTTTTAGAAAACCTAAAGATTGTTATTTTAGAGTATTCAGTTGTAATGTGCTTATTTGGAATACTAAGGATGCCTTAGATAAATTCAATTCCAAATGAAATGAAGGTATTTTCATGGGATACTCAAATATATTAAGGTATATAGAGTATATAATATGAAAACTATGATTCTTAGAGAAAATGTTCACGTTAAAATTTATTAAAGTGGTTTATGTAATAAAAAAATTAATAGAAAATAATTTAAAGAAGAGTTTAAGGAATTTAGATTTTCAGAAAGTAAAAAATAATATTTTAACTAACTTATTGCGGGGTAGAAACACCCTCTTTAATGTATATTGAAAATTAAATAAGATAGTCTAATTGATAACATCTTTGTATGTGTGGACTCAAATGCTTAAACAAGGAGATATTATATTAATTTTTTCTCTTATCATGAATTTATTTCTAATTTTTTTTGAAATTTTTAAATGATTCTTTAAATGATTATAATTGTTTCTTGATCACTCAAGAATAATTATATAAATTTATAAGAAAAAATATATAGATGTTATTTGTTCAACTTGATGATTCTCATATTATTAGAACTAAATTAATCTTTTGAAACAAGATTGATGAATATGGTTAACTCAATAAAAATAAGGCTATATTTGTTGGTAAATCATATTCATAAGAATTTATTTACTTTAAAGAATATTTTTCACCAGAAGCCTGATTGGAAGCTATTAGAATATTGGCACGTTATGCAATTTTTCACGATTTCTATTTAGATTTAATGGATGTTAAAATTTAGTTCTTAAGTGGTTATATTTTTTAATAATTTTATGTGATACAACCACCTAGTTTTGAAAATTAAAAATATCCTAATAATTTTTAATAATTTTCTAAAGCTTTATATGGTTTAAAATATTCTTTTTGAGCTTGGTTTGATTGACAATAATTTTTTTGAAATATAGTTTAAAAAAGGAAAATATGACCTTACATTATTTATTAAGAGGAATTGAAATGATAATTTAATGATCCAAATTTATGTGAATGATATCATATTGGATCATAAAATAATGATTTATCTCAAGAATTTTTATATTTAATGGTAAATTAATTTCAAATGAGTTTAATGGGAGAAATTATATTTTTTATTGGTCTTCAATGATATTAAAAAAATGTTTATTATAAAAATGTATATGTAGATTTATCAATTACAAGATGGGGGGGGGGGGAATTTTGGGTTTAAAAGATTTTGTTTTTAACCTTAATAAAATCCATGTTGAAGAAAGTTAAAAAAATATGGATTCAAAAACCATCTTTATTAACTAATAAACTAACATGATTAAGATTTGATAAGATATATCCGATAAAGAAACTTAATACATGTTTACTTAGGAAAAGAATCTACCTTAAAGAGTATATAATATAATTTTATGAGAGTATACAAGTATAATAAATTGACAGAAAGTTACACTTCCTAACATTAACAAAATGCAATAGAAATAATTTTTTTTCAAAATGACAAGTATAATAAATATTTTAACACAAAGAGATGGGTGTCCGAAAACCATGGATAAAGGCCCTCGATTTATAATTTCTAAAAAGTTTGTCTTACCCAAACTAGGGTAAACCCTAAATATGAATATAATAATCTGTTTTTCGATCCCTGGAAGCCCTCGATCTCTAAGGTGATCGGTACCCCTATCTTCCCATTCAAAAAATCCATCATTTGTACACAGAAACAATCAGAGATTCACTAATCAGGGTGAAAAAGTTGTCCTTCAGCTTGAAGAAGTTGTTCAATAAATTTTTACAAGGGTGGTTTCAGAAAAGATCTCACAGAGTATATGCACATCCAGGGCTTCTCAACATGTTTCAAACTCTTTAAATGGATGGGGTATTTATAGACAGAGGTTAAAAAAGTTGACTCCCTCCTCAAATGGTTATATTGTTCCTTAAATCTATGAGGGTCCTGTATACGTGACACTCAAGAAATATTTATTCTATAATAGATTGTTTTACATAATTTCATGTAAAAAAACATGGGAAATATTATCATGTGTAAGAAAAAATAATAAGTATGAAAAACAATTTTATGTTTGAGAAACTTAAGCATACTATAATCCGATAAATTTGTAAAAATATCTTAAGAATGGGACGTAACATTAAAAATATGAATACATAGATTCTAAGTATAATGGGAAATGGAGTCTACAATTATATGAAAACAAATTCTGGATTAATGAGAATTCGGAGTCTGAAAAAATGTAGAAAAAAATTCAATATTTCGATGAAATCAGAGTCTAGATTTCTTTGAAATCATATTCTATATTTCGATTAAATTATATTCTAAAAATAGACAGAATTAGTTTCTGGATTTCTATGAAATAAAAATTTAAAATACTGAGAAAAATGAGTTCAAAATTCTATGAAAATTGATTTTGATTTCGGTGAGAAATAGAGCCAAAATCTAGGATGAAATGGAGTTTAAAACTATATATAATCGGAGTCTAAAAACAATGATACACAGATTCTTAAAACAAATGGAATCAGTATTTTAGAATAGAATGGTTTTGAGAGTTTAAATAAGAATCCGATTATTTTTAACGGAATTAGGTTTTAAAAAAATATGGTTAAGCTTGGATACAGAGCATTAAGAATAACATAGAAAATTTTGGTAAGGGTTAAGGAAATAAATTTCCTCAGATAAAGAAAATAATATTTAAGAATTTTTTTTTCAAAACATAATAGAATGGAAAATTTATAAGATAACTTATTGACTTAACAAAATGATTGTATTTTTTAAAAACAATCTGAGTATTCTAAAGAGTTAGTGATGAGATTCTATTTAGATAAATTAAAAGTGGTAATATTTCAATGAATACTTCATATAAAATTGATAAATATGAATCTATAAAATCCGTTGATGTTAAGAAATTTATAGGCTTGATTGGTAGTCTGTTTGACATAATGAATTCAAGATAAGATTTGATATTCTTAGTATGCATGTGTGATATATTTCAATGTAATACATAGAAAATTAATTTTATGGATATTAGAATAATTATAAAAAAATTTAATGGATATTTAAATATATATCTATTTTACCCTAGTGGAAGTTCTTTTAATTTAATTTGTTATAGTAATTTTGATTTTTTTGGGTGTATTATAGATAAAAATATCACCCCATATATGTGTCGCTTTATTAGTATAGTTTCAGCGTCATAGGTTTCTATTAAAAATTTTAAATAGCTTTTTTCAGTTACTGAATGTGAATTTGTTGTTATGATGTATATTTTTGTTCACAATAATTACTGATTAAGTGATCTATTTCTGATTTTGGTTTTAAATTTGAAAAGACGCTTATTTATTATGATAATATGTCTATAATTTCTATTTATTAAAATCCATTAAAAATTATTGGTCTAAGAATATTGATGTAATATTTCAATTTCATAGAAAAAATATTCCAAAAGGTATGATTAAACTAGAATTTTTCTATTTAAAATTATCTTGCTGATATTATTAAGAATCCTTTGGATTTACCTAAATTTGAGAAAATTAGAATTTTTATTAGCATGGTGGAAGTATAATTATGTTTTTTACTTTCCATATGTTTTGGGAGATGTTTTTTAATTTTAAAAGTTGTATTCATTAATTAGCAATTTTAAATGTACATTATAAATTTATGATTACAACATACTATTTAAATATATTATTTTCTCTTACTAGATCATTTATGCATGATTTGAATGATACTATTTAATTTTTTTAACATATTATGTATACATTTTTGAATAATTTTAGTTTTTTTATTATGTTTCAATATTCTAAAATATTTTAATAACATGAAATTTATTTTTATTTTTTAATCGTGTTTTTAGTAATCTAAAATCATTATATTTAAGGGTATCTTAAATTTTTTGATGTTAACTTTAGAAAATTTAGTTTATTTCCAACTAATTATTTTTTTATCTAGAGAGATCCAAAATCTATGTTCAATGTATCTTATAGAATATTTAGTTTCCTTCCATGTATTAGTAAAAACAGTTTAAATCCATGTTCAATGCTAACTTTAGAAGGGTTAGGTTCTTTTCTATTATTTATCATGTGACATAGAAGGAGAATGTTTACATATAAATTATTAGTGCATTAAATTATAGGGATCCTACATTACTCAGTTTCTATAAATTTTATTCTTAATATTTTTCTTCACTTCAAAAAGGTGGATAAGTTTTTAAAATTATTATAGATTTTTTAAATTCTCAGAATTTGGAGTATGTTGAAGTGCCTCATTTTCACTTTGTTTGTTTAGTTATTTTATAATTAAAAAATTCATCTTTCTTTGTAATTACAATTTCAGACAAATTTTTTATTAATTTATCCCCTCTTACATGAGTAAAAATAAGAGTATTAATCTTACAAAACTTATAAATTAAAAATTATTGTTGATATTTATTATTGTTTTGTTATTCATGTTTGTAATTTATTTTATGAACATATTTCAGAGAAAAATACATCACTATATGGTTTAATATCTCATATATTATTTGTTTACAACCAGGCTATATTAGAAAAACAATCCATTTTGGATTTTTCATGAGGTAATTGACTGCATGTATAATGGAACAACCATTTATATGGATCCTGCCCAAAAATCAATAACCATAGATAAACATATAATTTATATAAGTGTTGAAATGATCACACATTGAGTTTAAACTAATGGTACCAATCAATAGACTATGAATTAAATTTATAAAATGTATTAGATTGACCTCACATCCATTTTGATCATCCTCATGCTGATCAGACTCATGTTCAATTAAATTGACTACTTATTGCAACAGATTGACCAGATGACTAGATAAACATCGTGACTAGATCAACCACACATTGATTATCATTCAATCATATGTTGAAACTGATCAACCACATGAAGAAATCTGGTAACTATCACATGGATGGACCAACCAAAATGAGTAACCTATCATAAAGAGTAACCTATAGAGAGGTTTGAACTACCACAAGGTTTGACCAATAATAAGGCTTGACCAACCTTAAATATATCAACCATAATTATTTGTTATATATGATCTAATTTTCTTTTTTTGTTTCATATTTTAATTTTTTTCATGCTTTTAATAAATATTTTAGTTATTTTAATTGTTCTATAATTACTTTATAATCACGTTAATTCCATGAGAACAATTTTTTAATGTATTTTATATAAATTTACATGAGGGACAAATAGATTTATCTATATTTCAATAATCACATTGGAAGTGAGTAAAATTTAAATCTTTTGGAATTTGAAGAGTTAGTATTACATGAATTTCAAGAGCATTCCAATAAATTTGAAGTTCATAGGTATGGAAAAATTACTATTTTATTAAATTCCCCAACATTTTTTGATATACATATTATTTATATGTTTGAAATCTGTAAAGAGAACCAATGTGAGTATACATTATATGAATACTTAATGTTGTTTACATGTGATTAATTTTATGGGAAACCAAATTCAAACAAATATAAAGTAGTTTTTTAAAGTTATATGTGCATGAATCTCTATAAAATATGAAATTCAATAACTTTCAAAATTTTCAATCTTCTGTGGATATGGGAACTCAGTATAATGAGTTCGATAAAACCAGTTGTATAAAAAGTGGTTAAAGATACTTTCAAACTATATTGTGCAAAAAACTTTTGTGATAATAATTTTAATATTCTCAGTTGTATTATGTCATTTTGATCCTTTTTTTCTAGAGAGAACATTTCTTCCTCAACACTCGAGATTCACTATTATATCTAGTTTTTGTTGTGTCATTGATTTCTATTCTTTTTTGTGTGTATTATTGTATCGGGTGATAAATCTATTAAATGGTATTATTTTCAGCTTATACCACCCTAAAAAAGTTTATATGGGTTCTTACTAATCGATAAAAGGTTGGGGTATTCAGTTTTTCAATAGTCCATATAGTGGTATGTTTGTTTTCTTCCACTACCTTAAAAGGAAGCTATATAGGTTTTGAATCTATATTTGAAAAAATCAGTCTTTGGTTATGCCTCCATGGTTTAAAATGGAAGTTGTAAAGAGTTTTATTCCCAGTAAATTTTATATATTCCATTATAGTGGGATACATTTCTCTATATGTTTTTTAGAAGTGAATAGTAGACTGTGATCAATTAGATCTAAACTACTATAAAAATAATTTTTTCCAATTAATTTTTATTTCAACTACAAAAAATAACTTAACATTGAAAATATTTTAAAATAATATAAATAATTCAATTAATCTCAATCTGGACTATTATGTTATTCTCACATTGGGACCTAACAATTCACCACCATGTCAAATCACCCTTTAAATATAACAACTTTATCTGTTAATTCAAAAATCATTTCTATAGAGAATAAATCATGACCTATTGCATTTGAGAGCTATATATTGGGCTCACCGACCATCAACTATAATACCCATGTAGTAAAATTTTGACAAAACATTTGGGACCATTTATTTTTCAACATAAAACTGTTAATACTTATTTTTTATACTTATAAACAAAAAAACATAAAATAATCTATAGAGAAAGGTCAAATTTATAAAAACACATTAAAAATTAGTTAAAATCATGGAGAAGATTAATTAAAGGAACAATATCAAAACAATATGTTGGAAAATAGATTAAAAATAAAAATTAGAAGTTCTATAGAAAACTAAACTTATTATTTTTTTTGTTAAATTTTATTTTAAAAGATATAATTTATAAAAAAATGAGAATAAAAATTAATTTGTAGATCCATGAAAACTTATATAGAGATTATTGAAAATAAAATCAAATAAAATTGTGGGAAAATGTGATAATTGGAATGAATTAAAAAAGAGATCCCCTTCACTCCTATAAATAAAATCCACATAACTAAAGAATGAATTTTTTCAATCAATTAAGAATTGTGAAGGAATTACAGTAAATAAATAAATTTTAAATGAATTAGAGAAAATATATTGGGGTTTAGAGTAAAAGAAAATATAATTAATCCAAATATAAATTTAGACATACAAAATCTCAACTTTAAAGTGAGATAAGAAAATAAATCCTTAGAATGATCTTAACATGTGATATCAGAATATATCAAGGAAAATACTATAAAATAGAAATGTAAATCCATATAAAACAAGTGGAAATAAAATATAAAACAATCATAGGTTACGATGCACAAAATCATAGAATAACCTAGTTAATGAAAAAAGGATATAACTTAGTAAAATGAAATTGATTTAAGAATCCACTTACATAGAGTCCTAACTCACATTGTACATACTCTAAAATCGTGAAAAATAAAATTATATCAATTATTT
This sequence comes from Viscum album, assembly GCA_963277665.1. Classification (NCBI taxonomy): domain Eukaryota; kingdom Viridiplantae; phylum Streptophyta; class Magnoliopsida; order Santalales; family Viscaceae; genus Viscum; species Viscum album. The sequence continues at coordinate 228,540,028 of OY728157.1, read as the reverse complement.
ACTTTTAAAAAAACCACTTTCATCTTTTTTACCTTATTATTATTCCTTTTATGACTTTTTAATGATGTTTTATTCATCGAAAAAATTGGTATAGTTCATAGAAATTTTTTGGATCACAGTCTTCAATGTCTTTGTAGTATAATTAAAATGGTTAGAAGTAATTTCTCAATTATTTAATAATATCTATAAGTGAGAGGTATTAATTCCATAAAATTCATGAAAAAAATAATTTCTATAGGTTATGAAATAGTTACCATAAATAGAATATTCTAGGATAATCTTATTTTTGATGTTAACTAATGACTGTGGTTGTCTGCAATTATTTTAATTATAATGAATTATATTTTAACATTACATAATCATAATCATTAAATTAATTTAATATTAATGTTGTATTCAATCATGAAATCATGTTTTAATATTATCCATGAAATATTTATGTTTTGAAAACTTCATTGTTTACTTAGGTAGTGTAAAACTATCATGATAAGTGATGTCTTTCAAAAGAGTTATAAAGAAGAAAAAATTAGTAAAAAATTGTGTTTTATAAAAATATTAATTTATAATTTAGCTAATATTTTTGGGATTCTATTAAATATTACATATTTTACTTAAAATATTAATAGGATAGTTGAAATAAAAAGTTATTGCTTTCGAAAAACCCAAATTTTGATGTAATAAAAACTTATCAAAATGAGTTTAGTGGGAGGTTATAAGTGATCTATAATTATTTTTTAATGAAATATATTACAATAAAATGATTCTGTAATTATTCTGCCGAATAATATAAGTTTTAAATTATTTTTAAGATAAATAATTATAAAAAAATGGATAAAACAGTTTGAAAATGCTTACCTTTTTCTATGAATTACCTTCTTCAGATTGGGTATGAAGACTTTAGTGAAATGAATTTTGGATTGGATAGAGCTTATGAATTTATAATGTAAATTTTATTGGTGAATTTAGGAATAATATGGATAGAAAAGAAAACTCTATATGTGTTTGGGAAGGGTTTGAATTATCCCCCTTTTATATGAAAACTTTGACGGTGTTTTCCCAAATATTCCATCTCTAAGTGTGAAAAATAAAATTTAAAATTTGAAAGTGGTTTCTAAATATAAAATAAATGGTATAATTGATCATTAACCATCCTAATTTATTATATATATATATTATGATTTTATACATTATTTGTTAACATTAACCACCCCTTAAAGTCATTTTAAAGGCCATTCTCAAAATTTAACTTTAGAATTATCTATATTACTATAAAATATTGATTTAAAAATTTAAAACACTTATTAACTATATTTTTTGGCCCTAAAAATCTTGAAATACCATAATTAATACCAATATTGTTATTTTTATCATTTTTAAAACAATTTACTTTGACTTTTATTCCACTTTAAAAAACTCTCCATCTACGTTGCATAAGAATTTTAGATAATTTTCATATTAATTATAACTAAAAACAAAATTAAAAACAAAATATAATGTATTATTAATTAATATAATCCTATAAATACATTGATAATTTTATTTATTCCCAATTAAACCAAGACAACATTTTTCAGATAAGAATGTAGACTTTTCTTACTTTGCGCATATGTTGGGTTCGAATTTGGATAATTAAATTTTTATATAACATTAAAATTAATTAATATATATAAAAAATTTTAATTAGTAATTATATTTATCTTTATAACTGATAATAGTTTTATACCCTCTTAAATATTATCAAAAAATACCAAGTCATTGTTTTGAAATGTGGCTCAAGCATTATGTCAGTGATGGTATATGTTTTCATGGTTATCTTGAAGAAAAAATTAGTTTATATTACATGAATAATATTTAGCATATATGTTTTTAAATAAAAATTTTTATGATGAATTATATTAGTTATATATATATATATTTCAAATTTATATCATGATGATGACATAAAAGATATAGTTTTCAAAAAGCCTATATTTTTAACTATTCACTTAAAAATCAACTTGCTTATAAAAATACCAGAAAAGAACACTCTATTAAATAACAAAATAGTGACCATTTTATCAATTTGAAATTATAAAATATTTAAATTTATATTTTAAATAAAATCACATAGTATATGGGAAAAAATATCTATTATAAAAACTAATCTACTCTAAAATGAATAACCATATTCTTCTTTAAAAAATTGATAAAATTATAATAATAAATGATAATATAAATCCATTTAATTGACATAAATATATATTTATTTATTATCAAATATCTAAATAATCATTAGATATATAAAAATACAAATTAAATTAATTGAAAATATTTAACCTTTAAACAAAATATTTTTTATTTCATGGAATAAAAATAATAATTTTAAATGTCTAACTGGTTTCTAATTAACTGTATAATATCCTTTGAGACATGTTTTAATGTAGATAACCCAAACATGATGTACATGGACATTAAATTACTTTTTCGGAATACTAAATACATAAAAAAACCAACACTCAAGGACCGTAATAGTTTAGTGTCTTTGGAAACTCGAAACAAAATCTTCTAATCATGTTGAAAGATATTCAACATCTCCTATAAAGAACTTCCCCTTTTGTTTTCTTACCTAAAAACATTCTTTATATCCTGGGGAAAAGAAAACATATAAAGGGTGTGCTCAAATGCTCAGTAAGGGTAAGCATGGAAAAAATAAAACCAACCATATACATTTGAACTAAAAAACATGAACATAATGTTTAAACTTCAAAATCCCGAGCAATGAAATAAAACATGGGAGTAAGTAAGGCATAAATCATAATGGAACATCGATCATGATAAAATAGAATGGGAATAAAATATGTAATTTTGGAAAAACATTAAGCACTTGATATGATTTCCATAGTATCCAAGGCATTGCTTCCAAGACCATCTTAGTGGACAAAGTCCCTTACTGAACCGAGTTCACTCCTCGTTCCAGTCATGTATCATTGAACCTGATTAACTTGTCATTCCATCAATGTCTATCTCATGAGATATAAATATATACCCAATGAATTGGAGGGAGATATATGTCCCAGCCATCTCATAATGAAATCATTCTTACATGTGCCACAACATAAACATAAATCATTCATCATAACCAAAAGAATAAAATGGGATTCATAAACATCATCCCATCATAACATAATCCATATAAAACAAATGGATATCATTTCATCATAATAAACGTTAAACCATGTAAATAATTGATACATTATAATTGAAACATACACATATGAAATAATGTCATCTTAGATGGAAAATGGTTTTGATAAAACACTTGAAATGAATTCTTGAGGAAAATATCCTTTCTTCTTCAAAATTATTTCCTTTTCACAAAATACCATCCAGTTTTAAATGAAAATGACTTTGGTTGAAAATAATCGTGAATTATTTTAGAGGAAGATTCATGTAAATAAGGTGTTATAAAACCATAAAAATCCATTCATTCTGTATAAGTTAAAAAAACATTCTTCTCGTACTTTTTCAGAAAAAGTCAAAAAGTACCTTGTATGGTAAACAAAAGAAAGATTCCTTACATACCATGCAGTAAATGTCAAAAAATGGGTAAAAATGACATTAAACATATATGAAACCATTTTTTGAAAACATAGATATGGATGATAAATATAACCCCAGTAAATACATACGAATAAACAATCTTGGATAAAAATGAGATTGGAAAGGTTATCCCTTACTTTATATCCTATATGATTCATATGTATCCGAACCTCCTGTATAATGGTTTAAATAATTTCATTGACTTATTACAGAATCATATTCATTGTTATGATATCATATATGGGTCACTTATGGCTTTATATTACCCGTTCTTTTGAAAATTCCATGTTAAAGCAACGTTTTGGTTAAAATTGTTTCATTTACCGTACGCGTTTTGATATGTTGTTCATGATATTATTACTTATATGCTGATTTAATTAATTCCATAATGTAAAATATTATTTTTATATAATATATATTTATCATATAAATATATATGATAGATGGATAAATGGAATGAAATACATCGTCATGGAGATGGTAGGCCGTACGTACGCATGAACGCTGTTTTCGTTTCCTTATTGAATTAAATGGAATTAATTAAATGAAAAATATATGTAAATAAATACAGCATCATTATTATGTAATATATTTCATGATTATTTATTATATATACTTTAAAATCATACTTGAATTGTTAATCATGGTAAATGAATCACATCGCGTTCGTGGAGACGGTTGTCCGTACGTATGCATGAGCGATGATATCATTCCCATAATTATTTAATAGAATTGAAGTGGATGATATAATATCTCAGAATCATTATGATGTTATAATAATCATATATATTTATTCTTGACACCATTATACCCATCCATGTAATGTGGTGGTGGGGGAAATGATTACACCATAGCGTGGAGACGGTATTCCGTACGTACGCACGCGCGGTGATTTTGTTTTCCGTAGGATGGATAGAAGGTGAAATAGGGTTTTTAACATTTATAATAACATATCTGTATATTAGTGATACTTATGTTATTAATTTATAGTGAAACAACTAAATAAGAAGATGTTGAAGAAGAAAGAAACTTGAAAGAATCGGTAGAAGAGATTACCTCTTCTTCGACGCACCTCCTTTAAGATTCCTCTTAAGGAACTAGAGTTGGTCTTTTGAGAAGACCAGAACCTCAAAATGTTTCTAGGGAAGTGGAGAAGAGAAATTGGCAGGTTTTGGCCAAGCTTGGAGGCTCAAAGTGTTGTGAATAGTAGAGGGAGTAGGTGCCCTTTTACAAGGGAGGAGAGGGGCACCTTTGGAAACCTCAAAAATATTAAGTTATATTAAATTTAAAACACACATATAAACATTCAAAATAAATCAAATCCGAATTTTAGATGATTTAGGGTTGTAATATCATCAACCAATAAAATTTAGACATGTTTTGAATATATTTTAAACATTATGAAATTGATTTATCCTTAGTTAATCTATTTAATATTATTTGTGGTAATAAGATTCTAAATATTGAATCATTATAAATAATTAATTATATGTTTTGAATTTTCTATAATTATATTACTTATTAAAATTTAGACCATATAAATTTTAATTTAAATTTTTTAATTTTTTTTGATTTTTAAACAATTTTATGATATGTAATTTGTTTAAAATAACAATAGTGTCAATTTTGACACTATTTATTTATTTGAATTTAAATAAAATATAAAAAAGCTATATTCAAACTAAAAGATTAAATAGATTAATGACATGTCATATTTATCTATAAAATTAGTGTATCCCATTAAATAGTTCATAAAATATATATTCTAATACTTTTAAAATCATTTATTTGATAATTCAATCAATAAAATAATTTCAACATCACTGTTGCATCATAATTAATGATAAATATTTAATCCCTAAAAATTATAATTAAATTCAAAAGATGTAGATAATTTTATTATCTTTCTGGAGACAATTCATGTTCGAAGTTTCATGGAGTTTATCACTAAATTAAAATTATTATACTTATAAGATTTAAGAGAGTGACATGTTGTCACTTTCTTTGGTTTTAATAATAATTAAATTATTTTACTGGTCAAAAGTCGATAAAATGAATTTATTCCAACCCTTAGATGATAAGGGTCTACTTTTAGTCATCCAATATAATTTTGGCAGGTGTTAGGGTATTTTATAATCTTATTGTTACCCTTAATTACCTGATTTACCATTAAATGCAGTAAATAAAAATTACCGTAGTTACTATTCATAATATCAAAAAAAGTAACCTATTAACATAATTTGGACCCACTGAATCCAAATATGGAATCAAAATTTTAAAATTCATAACACAGAAGTTTCATTAATTAATTTAAAATTAATCCTGTTGTTATGAAAACGATTTTTAAAAGTTAAAACATTACCAAAGATTGAAATGTTTTTACCTATGAATTCAATGTAAAATTAATGGTAATGACATATATTATATTAAATGGTAAAAATATATTCTATTTATACTTTAAAATCATTCAATATTATAATTTAACCATATAAATTTTTGCGATGAAAATAGTTGTTTTTAGTTAAAATATAGCCTCTTTTTACTATTCATTAAAATATAGAAGTTATTAGAATAATATGAAAAATTTATCTAAAGTAAATTTTTATATACTGATTCCAAAGAAGAATTTTATTTTTTCAAATTGAACTTATGAAAATCTCTAAAACTAGATTTAAATTTGGTGCGCCATTAAAAGGCGACCAAACTGCATTTTTTGAAAAACACTTATTTTCCCAAAACAATTATTTTGTTCTCATACCATGTTATAGAAAATGTGTAAGCCGAATAATAATGTTATAAAATTAAAAATTTAGTTAATACTATTCATAACGGCTAGTTCATAATAATATTATTATAATATATCATTGTTTAGTGAAACTGTGTATTGCGTACTACACATGCTATCGAGGAAGGTCGTGATTGCATGTAAAGCAAGCCAAGTCAAAGTTGCGTGTAGTGAAAGCTCACATTGATATTGCGTATAACATAATAAAAACTTATTTCATTTATACATTAAACAAAATCTATACTTAATGTTGCATAGAATAATTTCTACAAAATTAACTTGAAATTGTGTGTAACACAAGACAAGAATAGTGTTGCGTATATTGCAAGCCAATATGGTGTTGCGTATAGCACATGATAAATTTGGTGTAGCGTACAACAAAAGACATCAATGAAATTAAAAAGAACAATTATCATAAAATCTAGGGTTGTTACATATAAACTTATATACACATTAAAGTTAATATAATAATTTATATTCACTAATATTAATAAAAAATCAATATCTATTAAAAATACATTTTTTGGTGACCATTATATTTGAAAATTAATGAATGATATCATATTCTATTAATAAAAGAGAATCCCTAAAGATGTATTTCAAATTAAAATTAAAATTTAATTTAAAATATTTATTAACTTTTTTATGTATATTTTTCTAGTACCACCATGACAACAATAGTCTAAATATCCAAAAAGGGTAACATAGTTTTTATATATTGAATGGGTAGATTACATGGTTTTTGAATGTTTGAAATGATAATGAAGTGATGGTATCCTATCATGTTTGAAATTATTTTCATAGATATCATGAATATGTGTTTTATCTACTACTTTTTAGTTAATTTTATTATCATTTAATATAATTATTTGATATATTCACTACTGGAAAAACTACCTATACCCACGGTTCAAAACCGTGGGTATAGCCCCCAAAACCCTGGGTATAGCCTATACCCACGGTTTTGGGAACCGTGGGGCTGAGTGGCGTCGCAATAGGGGTATTAGGCTATCTCCATGGTTCATCCAAACCGTGGGTATATATAGGGGTCACTGTATACCACACTGCTGCACAGGTGGTGTAGGACTTCCCCCACGGTTTGAAAACCGTGGGAATTTATATCTCAAAAAATGGGGCATGCGGGACTCGAACCCGGGGTGATCCACTGCGGAACAATGCCTCTGACCAACTGAGCTACCAGATTTTTTGATATATACGTATATATTTATATAAATATATTAATATTATCCATGTTTGAAAAATCAAATGCGCGAAAATAATCACTATAGGGGGAATTCGAACCCAGGACGCTGCACAGGCGAAAGTACCTCTCTGACCAACCACGCTATCAAATAATTTGATATAAATATATATATTTATATAAATATATTAATATTACCGGTAATCGAGAAAAGGTAAAAAGTGGGATTTGAACCCATGACCACTGCGAAGATAATTTATGACCTCACCAACTGAGCTGGAAATATTTTGTTTATATTGTTATATATCTGTTTACTTATATTTGTAATTATATTAACCAAAATCATGTTCCCGCCAACTTTTTTTGTTGCCCCACATAATTTTTTTTCTTGCCGCCATCTATACCCACGGTTTGGAAAGACCGTGGGTATAGGTCTTCAAAAAAATACCCCAATACCCACGGTTTTTCAAAACCGTGGGTATAGGTATTCTGAAAAAACTCTATACCCACAGTTAGGCCAAAACCGTGGGTATAGGTCTTTAAAAATCAGCTATACCCACGGTTCTGGGATAACCGTGGGTATAGGTCCCCATATTATCCCCATACTCATGGTTTTCAAAAACTGAGGTTATAAGGGTACCCTATACCCACAGTTTTTTTCAAAACCGTGGGTATAGGTCCATTTTCTAGTAGTGATTTATTTTAGTTAAATGCAATTATATTCTTTTCATATAACCCATATTAATTAATACATTTCAAAATTAAAAGAATAGTGATAACTGAAAAAGTGTAAACCACTTATATGTTTTCAAATTTGAAGTTAAATTTCTGTTTAGAAATACATGCCTCATAGTTAAAACTAGAAAACATTATTAAACTGTCAAGACTCTTTAAGAATAAAATTAGTTATTAATTTTTGACTTATTTAAATTAATCATATGCTAATATGACACGTGGTGAGAACCATTATGATTGAAAGTGTGCATGTTTTTAGATTAAAAGTGACATTTTATGTAATTTTCTAGAATTTCTGTATAGTTTTTTAATTATATGGAATTATTATGAGTCTACAAAAATTGACAGCATGTGATTCTGAGGCCAGATGTGCTCGGAATGATCCATCAAAAAATGTTAAGCTTTAAATAGAGCGCATGAGTAGTTTTCCTGAAAAAGATTAATAACAATTAAACAGGTTCCAGATCAAAAATCCCAGGGCACCATTGCATTCATGATGGTGGGTTTACCCTAGGCGTGACTTAAGTTTAGTCGGCACATTCATCCATTGAGAAAACCCTAAAATGGAATAACTGTAAATAAAATAACTAAATAAAGTTATTTTCTTTTTCAAATGCTTATAACTCACGAATGGTGACTCAGATTAAAAATCTGAGACCACCATTGAGCTTATGAGGGTATGCTTTCCTTAGGAAGATCCTAACCTTGGATAGTGAAGACCAATAATGGAAGTTAGTTTTTGGCCGTATATAAAATAATTAAGTAACAATTATTTTATTATTAAATTATTTAACTCATAAATGGTAACTCTGATAGAAAATATGAGAGTACCGTTGAACTTGTGAGGGTGTGTTTTTCTTGGGCATAACCTAACCCTGATCGGCGCAGGTCGAGGGTGATTGTTAATAATTTTGGAACTTTTTTATGGTACGTTCAGTAAATGTGCAAGTAGGATTTCTATCATTTGAAATGGTGATCAGATTAAAAATACAAGGGAACCATTGAATTCGTAGTACCAAGATTCTATTAGGAAAATTATAACTTAAATTGGCAAGGGTTGGACAAAAAATTAATTTTTTTTTTACTTTACAAAAAAAAAATAACTCAACAAGTAATTTTATTTCTTTCTTTGTAACTGTTGAGTGGCGGTGGTATGACTGCTAGGTTGTCAGACATTTAATGGTCGGTTACACTTGGTTTTGTAACATATCTGTTGGGAGAATTAATATTTTCATTAATTAAATTCATTAATGAGCCTCATTAATGGTATGGTGGGTTGATCTCCACTATTCTTCTATTTAAACAAATCTTGGGCATGAGTTTTTAGACGCAAGAGAGGAACCTCTAACGAAGTGTCGGTGACATCTTCACCTAACGTAGAACATAGCTTCGACGACCATTGTAGGATTCAAAGACGTGCAAAGACGAGAACCAAAGGACATGAACCTTTTTATTCAATCTATACACCCTCAATTGTGGTCACTCCTTCCTCATCTACATCGACTTCCAACGCACTAGAGGTTGGTGTAATGTTCTTAATTCATCCCTTTTTCCGCATTCTTGAATATTATGAAACACACAGATCAACCATCCTATAGGTTGATATGAGTTTCTTTATTTAATGTGGGAAGATAATGCAGAGTTTATATATGTGAGTTTTTGTGATTAAATAATACTTACCTTGTTATAACTTTAACGCGAAGGGTGCAGGCCAAGACGAACAAGTCCCAGACGCTCCACTGCTCTCAGGTTGGTGGCATTCTTCGAGGGAGACCGAGAAATATGGTGTTAAGGAGAATATTCAGGTCGCATAATGTAGGAACTGTACTGGGAGGCCCGTAGGTGCAGACGGGAAAGGAATCGGATCAATAGAGCATCGCCGGTGGCCCACAAAAGCATCACCAACAACTAGAGGAGGTGGAGGTCGGCTATCGACGGCCGTGTGAATGTGGTGGCACCCGAAGGCGCCGTGGTAGACAAATGGGAAACCAACATTTGACGGCCACATCAGAGTAGGGTAGCATACTACGGTGGCGCTCAATGGAGGAAGGTTGCGGCTTCGAGTTGCGGAAGAGTGTGGACCCGCAGTCCGCATGTTCTGTAGAAGGCCGGTCCACGCAGAATGGCTAGGTGGTGCGCTGTCATCCTATGACTCTACTTTGAAGACCCAAAGGGATTATCCATTCAGGAGGGGAGTATACCCCCACACCCGGACAATGAACTATGTGTTTCTGCAGCCCGGCGGGCCGTGCCCAGCTAGGAGGGACGGGCCGAACCCCAAACCAGTGGGGCAAGCCCGCAGCCAGCGGTTTGAGCCCACAACCAGCTAGTCAAGCTTGCGGCCTTGCAGGCTGTTCCCGTAGCCTAGCAGGCCGGACCAGGCTCATTCGAACTGGGCTTATCCTAGCCACTTCGGGTCGGGCCCAATGGGCCTGGTCAGTTCGGTCTGATTGGGTCAGACTGGACCCTGACCCCTTTCGGCCCACTCCAGGTTCCTCCTTTGGCACTAAAATGACTATAACTCCCAGACCAGGTGTCCGATTGATGCGTAGACTAATGTTTTGGATCCCTTATGACCTGGCAGTTCAACATGTTACTTATTAGTGGGAATTTTATCTAGTTGAGATACCCCCAATGGCTTTAGGAGAGGTTCTCCCAAGAGCGCTACCTGCAGAAACCTATGACTGGATGAGACCTAAAGGCTTCTGACTTTCGACTCTATGTGACTCGATGACCAAGTGGGAATCCCCTATGTGTGACTTTTCAGGCCCATAGTGGAGAGCGTCTCTATGTGACCTGGTGGACCCATGATACTCGACAGGAGGAGTACCTCAACATGCTACTGTGGGGAGTGGCTCTATGTCACCCGACAGACCCACGATATGCAATGAGGAGTACCTAAGCAGTTCAAGGTTAGTCGTAATCAACTCTGTTTGACATGGTAGGCCCACTATACTCAATATAGGATGAGTTATCTAGCATATTAGGTGTTCGATGATGAGACTGGTGATTCTACTATTACTTCACTAAAATATACCTGGTGTGAGCTGTTTTTTTTCTTTGTGATTTGTGATTTAGATCATGCTTTGTGGTTTTTACTTCATGGAATTCTAAGAGACCTTTGTGGGTCATGTGGTCCCTACTGAGTAATTTTATACACACCCCTACATGAGATTTTCCTGATCCTTGTTGTGTCTTTTGAAGACGACAGACAGCTTGACTGAGTCTTGAGGAGTTAGGACTTGACGGTGCTCAGAGGTGATTGAGAGACAATGCACGAAGGTGACCTGTTGACATGTAGAGCTGCAGTGATGAGATTCACCAACCCTTTAGGTAGGATCCTTTTCAAATGACCTCACAAGATGTTTTTTCTTTTTGATGTACTTCTATTTCTATTAGGCCTTTATTCTATCCCTTTTTCTTTTTGTACATACTTTTACACTCAGTGGTGGTTTTTAGTTGTTATTGTACCTTTCTTCTTCTATTGTGTTTTTCTTGTGCATAGTGTTCCATGTCTATGTGTGTTCAGGTTTTGAGGCAATGCCTTCCCATTTTAGGGATATGGCTTTCTGGTGATAGTCGCTAACCCCTAGCCTATGGAAGGCAGGCTTGGGGTAGTCACGACATGGGAACTGGGGGACGATTCATGACATTTTAACTCAAAATAAAAATTACATTCTCAGAACCAAAAAATTTCACTCATATTGTCTAAAAAATTTCGAAAAATGATCAATAATTCATTTATGATTTGTATAAATTTACTGCATGTCAATATAGAATGTAGTGTCAGTAGTATGACTAAAATTTCATTATTTCATTTAAGAGTGAAATTTCAGTTCAAAACACAAGTCATACTCAAAACTATGAAAATTAACTTGGATTTTATTAATAATTTATAACAATAATCCCTATTTTTTTTTATTTTTAGTAATCAACTAGATATCCATCTCACACATAGTGTGTCTAGTATGGATTAAAAGTGTGGGCTTTTTGTTTAAAAGTAACATTTTGGTTTCAAACATTCACCACATATTGAAAGATGGGAATCAACACTTACATTATCAAGATACTTTAAGAAAAAGGATGATAGTTCATTTTTCAAGTATAGGAATTAAAATTACATAAATATCATACATAGTGTGGTGGATATGACCGCCAATTCTTTTTTTTATGTTTAAAATATACATTTGAGTACAAAACACGTGTAACATAATAAAAACAAATAAAACAAGCTTTAATTTTTTTTAATGATTTATGATAATTATTTGTGATCCATTTATTATGTATTGAAACTAATACCACATCAATATAACACATGATGTAAAAAATATGACTAAAAATTCGTGTTATCATTTCAAATTTACCATTTTGTTCAAACATATGTCACATACTCGAAACTAAAACACACACATTAATTGGTATGCTAATTTAGTGAAATGATCAGTTATTTATTTATGATACGTATGAATTAACCATATGTTCATCCAACATACATTATGACTAGTACAACTGAATGTGCATGTTTTCAATTCAAAACTATATTTTTTTGTTAAAAACACACTTCCCCAAGCCGAAAAAGAGAAAAAATATTTATATGTTCATGATAAATTTGGATAATTTCTGATTATATATTTTTGAAATTTTATAACTGAGCACACATCAATACAATATATGGTGTGAATGATATAACTGAATGTTCATTTCATACTCATAACAGAGAAACCATGCTAGTAGTGTTGTATTACTTCGTAATATTTTTTATTTATGTTTTATGTTTTACATTAAATTTATGTACCATGTTTTATCGTGTTTTATAATTTTTTTATTTATTAATTATTGTATCATATTTATGTTTTATTTATCTCTTTATAGTATTTCTAAAATGAGTACTATTTTTAATATTAGTACACACTTATTTTTTCCAATCTTGGGTTGATCTTAGGAGAACATGTATTGTTATTTTGTTGGAAATTATAAATTTTTATAATAAATTATACATATCAATTTAATTTCAATGTATTGGAATTTTTTTAATTTAAATTTATTTTTAATTTTAATTTATTTTAAAGTAATTTTTTTTAATTTTAATGTAGTTTTATTATTTACTCATTTGTTACTATAACATTTTGTTCATGTAGAATCATAATAGTATAACTAATGAAAACATTTTTTCGTGATAACTCTAGCATCGGTAAAATATTTATATATTAGTGATAAAGGTCTCACGGATGGAATATACCTTATATCATTTCTAAATATAGCATTGATTAAAATATAATTTTATATACACTTTTTTTGCACCGATAAAAGATAAATGTATTTATTATTTATAACATTATCGATGATTTCCAATTGTTGATAATTGATTTATTTCGTTATTTTAAATTCTAAATCGAAAATATATTTCACACACCAACCTAAGATTCCCTTGACCATAAACCCAAACTAGTATATGGAATGGCCTGAAGGGATTTTTCGATCACCACAGTATAGATACTAGGGAGTGGAAATCAATGAAAATCATTGGGAATGATTTTTTACAATAATAGTTCCAGGGTTCAAAACTAATAACCCAATATTACCTCTCCAAATATTATCAACTCCCACTCTTGAATATAAACAACAACAAATATATCATTAATGGGGTTGAAAAAATTAAAACCAAAAGGGGTAATAGTAACCAATGAATAACCAAATCGAATAAACATATATAACTAAGAATATAAAAATATGGAATCAGTATGGGATACCAAATTGGTGATATATCATCTATATAATCATACTAAATTCTAAAAAAAGGAACAAAATAATTTATATGTAGGGTGTGAGCATGACATACCCAATAGGATACAACCAAGTGTTCTATTGAAAACTATTATTAGAAAAAAAGGATGCTAGTTTGAAAATAATTTGTGGAATGGAATTTTAAAAAAAATTAAAGAATAAAATAATAAAGGTGTAACCTATTTAGTTAATTTAGGTAAATTAACAAACCTTTAAACCTTATTTTTGGAACATACAACGTACGGGAACACCCTATGGTTATTATGGCTAGGTTCACATAGTAATATGACTCCACTAGTTAGGAAAATAACATCAACTAGTGTAATGAATCTATTATAGCTTCACTATCCAATTGGGTAACACAATACATTACTTTTCTAGTCAGGGTGACACATCTAAGAAGTGGTGAATACCTTTTCTATTATAGGTTCACCAACCCAATCCCTCATTGTTCCCATTAGGGTTATTAAACACTATGTTTTTTATTAAATATGGAATTTATGTTAATAATTTTACAACAATTTCCATTTTATATATAAAATATACATTTTTCATTAACAACATCAAAAAATAATTAAATTATCATAATCAGACTATAAATAATGTGAGGAACATCTTTAAAACATTTCTAAAATTTAATTTAAATGAAAAATAACTCCAAAAGTTTAACTAAAAAAGGATGAAAATATAACTATCTTCCTCAATAAATCTAAATGACTTGGAAATAATGTAAATCCTCAAGAAAAAAAGTGATACGACCCCTATAACCCCAAAGAAAACTTTCATGATTCCCTAAAATATATTGAAGTAAAACCACATGAAATAAAATTAAGGGTAAGGGAGAGAGATACCTAGTGCATGTGACAGGGACACATGTTTTGTTAAGAGGGATAATGGTTGTTAGGGATTAAATTTATAAAATTTTAAAATCCCTAAAATCATAATTTTTTTAAAAAATGGTAAACCACATGTTTTGGAGTCATGGTTTCCCAAAATATTCACCAACAATGTGGGTAGAACTAGATTCAACTTGGTAGTCACGTGTTTTGGCCACATGGTTGTCTCCCAATCATCCTTAACCATACACCAACCATATTCCAGTGCAAGTTTTCGATTTCTTAAAATTTCATTGAAAAAGGAAAAAGAATTGAAGGGAAATGAATAAATGAATAAATAATAGAAATTTTACATGAAAATAGAATCATATGAGTGATAATTCTCCCCATTATATAACTCTATTCCCCCATAATTCAATGTTATGTTAGATTAGAGAACCATTGAGGAAATTTCTCCCTCATATGAGTTTACCTCTCATAAGTATCATTTGATTTATTCTCTTACTACCAAAAGGCATAATCAAAATAAATGGACTTCCCACATATCACATTGTATAGGGATTAAATAATAAAACTCTATTTATTGGTGATCAATACACATGGTTCTAATTTGAGTTTCCCCTAATTCATCGGATGGTATGGGTTTGGATGATAATTTTTAAATTTAGATTCATAAAGCACATCATTTATTTCTATTAACTAAAGTGGGAAATCTAATTTCTATGAAATTGTGGATTTTTAGTGATCCTAGATGTACTAATATATCCATGGATGAAATTTCCTTCCAGAATCTTCGATGACCAAAACATTGTGATACATTAAAAAAACACTCGCCTACAAGAAAACTATACGGGATGATGGCTATGATTAATATAATATTGATGATTCTATTATTTGTGTATGATTAATTCTAGTTCATATAGACCTTCTCAATCATTTCCTGAAGAAGAATCGGTCCCATTAAAAGAGGTATTGGTCACTTTAATCTAGTATAAAGGTTATCTAAAAGGTTATACAAAAATATCCTTGAATCGAACCATCCGTATAGAGGACTGGTAACTATTATTTTATGTAAATTTAATTATCCCCTTGTAAATATCCTAAGAACCACTACAATATAAAACAATAGCCTAAATCATATCCTCTATAATCATTCTCACAAATTATATCTATCCATATATTTGTGGGTAGTCATTTGTACTCAAATTTACTCGGGACCCCATTACCTCTTAGAGGCCCTTCTAAAATCAAGAAGTAAATTGGGAGTCCTTGACCAAAATGATATAGGATGGAACACCATATGGTTTTACAATCATGTAAATATATATTTTCTCAAGATCCTCTACCTTCATAATCCTCTTGACCTGTATAAAATATGTATATTTCAGTAACCATTCAAAGATGACCGAGAAATAATTCATACTATGAGGGGTCTATGGTAACCTGATGATAAAGACCATAAATTCCTCATCCACTATCCATGTAAGGCCATGAAGAAGCTAGAGTAATCTAGATAGTCTTTAAAACTTTTATTTGAATTTTTTGTAGTTATTTCACCAAGGTAGGAATTTAGTTATGTACCACATTATACCCATCCACCAGTGTCGACATTTCATATCATAATACATGTATGGAACTAGCCTAAATAATTACTAACTCTATTCACTTTAAACTAAAAATTACTTTCATACATTCCCAAAGATATTTCTGGTTTATAATTTTATAGATTTATGTCGAAAATATTACACAAAAAAACATATATATATAAAGTGAGAACTTCTATTTAGTATCCATTTTTTTATAATATAAAACTTTTGAAATAAAACTAGATTTATTTTCATGAAAAATATTTATAAATTTGAACTTGACCTTTTTCCTTTCCCTTATCAATTTTTAAGCCCCATAAAAAATATTTTAAAAAGTGGGATGAGCATAAATATATTATTAAGGGGAATAAGAAGAAAAAACTGGTTAGTACAATTAAAAACATAAAAGCCCTTGATTTTTTTCTTAAAAACATACATTTTTTCTGAAGAGATCATTAGTTTTCATTTAGAAATATCATTATCTTGCCTTTTGAAATCAAACTTTTTCCATGAAAAATCAACAACAAGTATAGAAAAGTCATGTAGGTGCCTTGGTACATGATCATCTCAAAACCCTCACGAAACCCTTATAATTGGAAAAATCATTCTTCTGACATGCAATATAATTCTATTGAGAACATAATTTTTACTCATCGTATTGATGTGCTATCTGATTATACCCATCATATAAGCTATATCAGGCTCAATCATGAGTTATAATGGGGATAAACCATTCGTATAATCTCAACCAGGATAAACCGTGTGCTATAATTAGTCTTAAAAATTCAAAAAACAATTTCTAAAGACCATATCATGAATAAAAATTTTATAACACTCTTTTAAACCCATGTGAAAAATATTTCAGATTTAAAAATAACCATTATTATAAGAAACTCATTTTCAATACCAAATTAACAAAAAACGGGAAAGTGGGTTTTTATTTACAGAAAAGGTGGAATATTTTAAAGGAATAAAAACATCAAATTACATTTATGGTTGTGGGAAATGTCTTAATTTCCATCTATGTTAGAATAGAAAATTATTTTTTTTTATTTTTAAAAGAAAGTCAAACATTCTGTAAAAAGATTCCTTGTAAAAACCATTGATACAAAGTCAAAAGAGTCATAAAATAAATTTTTT
This sequence comes from Viscum album, assembly GCA_963277665.1. Taxonomy (NCBI): domain Eukaryota; kingdom Viridiplantae; phylum Streptophyta; class Magnoliopsida; order Santalales; family Viscaceae; genus Viscum; species Viscum album. Next base: position 228,522,382 of record OY728157.1, on the reverse strand, counting down.
ATATCAAAATAACTTTAAAAATATGGATATATAATAAAAAATGAGTTTTGAAGGATTTTTTAAAAGAGTATTTTTAAAATAAATTCCTTTACCTTGAGGCAAACTCATCAATTATGTTATTTATCTTCCTTTTCTTTGTAAGGTATCCATTGATAAAAACCTTAAGAACAATAAGTTTAGTATTTTAAATAAAAAATATATCTAGAATGAGGGTAGGGATTATAGTAAGAGATTTTGTCTAATATTGTCCAATTAAAATGGGTTTTGGGGTTTGAAGTAGAGGGAAGAAGATACACCATTTTATTAGAGAGTGGTGGGGAACTCTTAGAATTTATCAAAATAATAAATTAATTTAAATTAGTAATCAATTTAAAATGGATAAAAACTGATATATTTTGATAATAATATAGGAATAGACCAAAATCACATCGTTTTATTATAAATAGATGAGTTATTTAAAAATTACCATTATTTGTTTTTAAACCCCTCATTAATGTCTTTTACACTTATCATGACAACAACGATTTTTTACTCTTTAAGGGTAAATAAAATTACTATAGAAGAAATAATAGACTATAAATGGACCATGTTGGATGTCATAAACCAGATCATAATTAATTATATTAATATAAGTATTTTATGAATTTTATATCATTTAATTAGATGTTATTTATTATAATATATAAATATATTATTTTTTATAACTATTCATTACATTGATTCAAATAACGTCAAGACAACATGTAAAATTTGAATTAATTTTTATAATACATCCCTAAAATTTAATTTTCATATATAAAATGTATGGATCATATTAATTATCTCATGTTATATTAATTTTAGTAATTTTAATTTTATTAATTATATTTTTCCATCAATTGAATAATTAATGTGTCAGCATTGTGTAAATAATTTAGGTAATTATTTCTTTATTAAAAATTAAAAATAAATTACCATGATGAAGATAAATCATTTTTATTAAAAAATAATACTTATAAAAAAACATATTATATAGTTGACCCAATATTTAATTTATTATAGTTATTAAAAATAAGAGTTTGAAATTTTTGAGTTTTCTTTGAATAAAATATTATAAAGGTTACAATCACATATGAAGAGAAAATCATGACCATATAATCAAATTTTTGATGATTATAGATGAAAAATATTCATCCAATAAAATTAAGGAATGTTTTAGTGTCATTTTATAATCTTTATCATTTTATTCTTAACTTTAATTACCTGATTCACCATTTACCTTGGTAACAAAAATTACTAAGGTTACTGTTCATATTAACCAAAAAATAAAATAGAACTATTCAGTAAATTTATATCAACTAGTTCAAAATATGTAATCTATTTTACAATATTAAAAATTCATAAGGGGTATAATTTAATTTAAATTAAAACAGAAAAATATGAGGAAAATAATTTTTTTCAAAAATTCACGCTTTAATATAAAAAAGTTTTTTATACTAAATTAAATTATAAAATTCATTTTCAAAATACATCGTTGGATTATTTTAAATCCAAACAAATTAATTAAATTTTAAAACTAATCCAACAATAGTTTTTTACTTTTTCAATATCTGAAAATAAATACAAATTTTAATAACATAATTATAACTTACATAACTCATTAAAAAATAAATATTTTTAAAAAATTATCAAAAAAATCAAAAGATAATACTGAAATGAAGAATTAAAAAATTATATTAAATTTTTTCAAATTAGATTTATATAATTTGAAATTTTAATTTTCAACTAAAACCTTATAAGGAAATATTTTAATGAAGCTATTTTCTTTTTTTATTTAGAAATTACTTAACATTTATATAATGAATATAACTATATACAATCTAAATAAGTAATATTTATAGGACAATAAAATTATTTAATATAACCTTAAATGGTTTATTACATCCTTCTTCCATTTTAAAAATTGTTTCCTCACAATTTTATCCCCTTATAATATAGCTGGGGATACCTTTCCCTCATTGAATTATGAGAATCCCATGTTTCTTCTTCAATTATATGATTTTTACCAAAAACCATAATATAGTGAATTAGATTATTCTGAAATATTTTCTCTATATGGTCAATAATTTGAATATACTTTTCCTTATAAAATGGTTCTATTCCAACTGAACTACTTTAGGCCTCCAAACATGAGATGAATTTGGAACATAATCTCTTAACATCAAAACATGAAAAATATTGTGTGACAGGGATAAAATCAGAGGTAAATCCACTAAATAAGAAAATGATCCAACTTTACCTAGAATTTCATATGGTCCAATAAACTATGGACTTAACATCCCATTTTTACCAAAACATATAACACGTTTCCATGGATATAATTTAAGAAACACAATATAACCTACCACAAAAGAAAGATATTTCCTAAGTTATCCGCATAAATTTTCTACCTAATCTATGTTGTACTCATATGTTACTGAATTACCTTCATCTTCTCAACTATTTCCTCTACTAAATTAGGTCCCATCATCCTCCTTTCACCTACTTCATTCCAAAAAAATTGTAGAATGAAATTTCTTTCTATATAAAGCCTCAAAAGATTCTATTTATAAACTGGAATGAAAAATGGTATTATAAGAACACTAAATTAAAGAAATATGATCATCCAAAATTCCATAGTAGTCTATTGAACAATAATTAAGCACATATTCCATGGTTTGAATTATTTTTTTGGTATTTACATCAGATTAATGATAAATATATATACTTAAATTTAACTTAATTCCTAATTAATACTAAAGTCCTTTAAGAAAAGTTGAAGAGAACCTAGGATCATGGTTATATATGATGGAGAATGTAAATCCATGTTACCTAATTATATCCTTTAGATAAAATTGAGAAATTTTATAAAAATACATAATATCTCAAATGGGATGGAAATGCATAGATTTAGTTAATTATTCAATAATAACCCAAATCAAATTATTACCTTGCGATATATTTGGAAATACCACTATGAAATCTATGGATATATTTCACAATTTCCATTATGGTTCTCTAAAAGGTTGAAACATACATATTGGTAAATTATATTCTACTTTAACCTGTTGAAAATTCATATATTACATGGTAAAGTAAGAAACATCTCTTTTCATTCCATACCACCAGTATTACTCATGATGGTGCCTATATATCTTTGTACTATAAGGATGAAAAGAAAATGGGGAACTATGAGATCCCCTCAATAATTTTTTCATAATCTGAGAATCAAAATGAAAATATAATCCCTCTCAAAATCTCAAAAGACTACCTTTTCTAACATTATATTCTGAAAACTAACCCTTCTTGAGATATTCTTCTTTTTCTGGTAACCCATGGTCTTATTTGTAATCTTATGTAATATTATCTATCAATGTTAACTACAATTACACCTGAAATAAAATACTGGATGTTCTAACATCCACAACTTCAAGGAAAAAATTCATCAAATCATTAACCAAAGGTTCTTATTCCCAACCTAACAGGGTTAATGTAGCGTTATTTTTTTGACTTAAAGAATTGAATACTTTGCTTTCTTTTCCAGGATGATACAGAAACATGCAATCATAATCCTTAATCAGTTATAAATGTCTTTATACCTTATGTTCAGTTATATATGGAGGAATATAAACTTCATATTTTTATAATAATTTTATATTTCTCTTTTGGAACCATATAAATAGTTTCTATATATTTTTAAACCAAAAACCAAAGATGCTAATTCTAGATCATGTTTAGGATAATTTAACTCATGTGGTTTAAGTTTTCATGAAGCATAATAAATTAAATGATTATTTTTCATCACAAAAAAACCATATCCCATAATGGAGAATCAATATAGATTAAAAATTCACCATCTCTACAGGTAAAAGACAAAATTGGTGCATTCACCAATATTCTTCTTATTTGTAGTTATCTTAGTCTGTGAGATAGATAACCAAGCATAGTTTTGAACAAAACACCAATAGTAACGTGATAAAATAAGAAAAATATGAATAAATAATATATTAGTAGGTGTTTTACACTCTTTGACAATGATAATTTTATTATGTTCAATTGTTATTCCATATTTAGAAAAAATATTTCCAAGGAAATAGTTTTTTAACCCAAATTCAAACATACTAAACATTCCATATAGTTTCTTAATTTTTATATTTTTTATATACTCTTTATATGTATTTAATGATCCTCAGGAATTCTAGAATACACCAATATATCATGAATTAAAACCGTATAATTATCCATATATTCACAGAAAAATCTATTAGTAAGATCCATAAATACAATTGATGAATTAGACAACCAAAAAGGAATAAATATAAACTTATAGTGTCCATATCTTGTTCGAAATGAAATCTCCTGAATATATTCCTCTTTCACCTTTAACTGATTATACCCTAACATGGGGGTAATGTTATAAAAATACTACACTCCATAGAGCTGATCTAACAAATCAATGATATGAGGAAAATGATACATTTTCTTAATAGTAATGTTATCCAAATCATTATAATTAATGAAAATCCAAATGGATCCATATTTATTTTTAACAAAAAACACATAATCACTGCATAGTGAAGTACTTACCTGAATAAAACAATAATCAAGAAACTTGTACAATTTATTTTTCACTTACAAAAGTTTTACTCGATCCATTCAATAAGGGGGTTTTGAAATTGTCTTAGCATGAGGTACTAATTGAATAGTAAATTTAATCTACTGATCCAGAATATAACCAGAATAATTTTCAGGAAATACATACATATATTCACTCACTATTGGAACATCACTAATATGTATAGTTTCTTCCTTTTCAACAATATGTGATAAGTAATTTTCATTTCCATTTATAATAAATTTTGTAGATATTAGTTGGTTATAAATGGTATAAAATCTTTAAAAACCATTATTGGTTATGTAATCTATCTTAGAATGATAAACTTAAATCAAATATGTGCCTAAAATAATATGAAACTATAAATGACCAATTCAATTTGATTTATAGGAAAGAAAATTCCACTAATAAAAATATATAGATTCTATTAAATCTTGATTGTTTTAATATTTCCACTGAGATATTTCAAAAAAAATATATCATACATTCATGATGTGGTATTCCTAGTATTATTGAAAATTTCTTAAGAAATGAATGAATAAAAAGATCAAGAGTCAAATAGCGTATTATAATAATTTAAATAAAAATGTAACATACATTTCACCACATCATTATATAACCCTTCACCAACAATATTAGTAGAAAAATATTTTTTGACTCCATTCTAATTTTAGTCTTGATAATTTTCATCCTGAGTAACTAAATTTGGATAAATGTTAGCATAATTACCCAAATAATTGAATATAAAATATCTCACTGATGAATGGAAATCAGTTACCCCATTGTTTGATTATTATGGACTCTTTTTATTGTATGCACAAGCCCTGTGGACTCCTTTTTTATTGTTTTCATTGAATACATGATCATCAAAGAACTCAATTTATACCTTATCTACACTCGAAAAATGTTTCTCATAACCTCAAAATTCACAAGAAGCTAATTTCCATCGATATCATTGTTTTAACCATGAGTAAATATAATTAATATAACTATTTAGACCCTAGATAAAATATCATACATTTCGTTCCAATCCTATAATTTTTTTTCATATGCAGCTATAGAACCGTTATCATTTTTCCTCAATTACAATAATTTTTTCTCTATCTTGAGCGAGAGAACATTATAGAAATATTTATCAAGGAATGTATTCTTAAATTTATCCCATTCCATGGAATCAAGATCATCCATATTCATTGTATTATTTTTAATGATATAATATTTTCATGCACGGATATTAACTCCTTTTTGTGTAACATTTCACACATTATACAAATAGATGCCCAAAGACTACATTATTTTAGTTACTTTGGAAAATTCAAACAAATAATTCTAGTCTAGTGGAAGATATTAAATTTTTCCCACAAATATCATTCCCTTTAGTACACCTACATAATACCTCTTCTTATAAACTTGGGAAATGAAACATAAGAAAAGGGCGAGTTCAGATGCTCAGTAATGGTAAATAAGGGACATATGTAAGCATATCATGAACATAAGGGCATGAGAACATGACATTGAACAAAATATCATAAACTACAATTTGAAGATCATATACATGAGTCATGAAATAAATATTGGAAATTAATAAGAAAAAAATCATAAAAAATTCAAATCACATGATCCATGAGAGTATAATAGTGGAATCAGACATGAAACATGTGACAGGCTTTTAAACATGTAATATCATTTTTTATAAGTCAAGGAAAATTTATAAAATTAATAGGGAACTTAATGGGAACTACACATACTAGGTGGGACAAACGACCATCCCCAATCACAGTCCATTCCTTATAATGGATTAGGTTTCCCTATCTTCCTATAGTGGATCATGTTTCCCCATCTTCCATAGTAGATTGTATTTCCTCCTCTTCTATAGTGGATTAAAACCATCGACATGAATATTATAATTATCTCATGAGATATAAATTGTTAACCAATAAATTCGAGGGAGATATAGTTCCCACCCATCATATAATGAAAATCATTTATATGTGTTCCACAATAATAAAAATCATTCATCATATCAGAACCCATGTAAGGAATTGGGTTTCATAAACATTATTCAATCATAACATAACCCGTGATAAAAAAGTTGGTTTCATAAATATAATTCAACCATAAATAGAAATAATTATTAGAAACATTAAGAATAGAAGCGTTGAAGAATATTGATAGTAAAAAATAAGTAACATCAATCAATGTTATCTTATATAAAAAATAATTTTGAGATATCACTTGAATTTTTTTTAGAGAAAACATCCTTTATGATTTGAAAAAAGTTTTCTTTTCTTAAAATACTATGAATTTTTAAAAGAAAAAAATTACATGAAAATAACCTTGTACATTTTTAGGGGAGGCATAAAATCATTAATGATTCATGTTGGTGGAATATTTCATTCATGTTGTATAAGTTAAATAAACATTCATTTCATATTTTTTCCGAAAAAGCCACAAAGTACCTTGTTTGGAAAATAAAAAAAATATTCCTTTCAAACCATGTTTTAAAAATTCAAAAAATTGGTTAAAATGAATTTAAATATCAATAGGATAATAGAAATAATATTTTTGAAAACATTTTTATAAAACATCAATGTGGAAGATAAGTATCCATTAATGGAAACGTAAACTTAAAGAATCCCAAATATTGATGAGATTGTGAAATTAATACTCATCACTTTACAATTAAAAAAATTGTATTCATCATAAAAGAAATAAAATTATATATATACTAAAATAAAATAATATTTTGGACAAGACTCATAACATACATTCATGGGTATTATATACACTACGTAGAAGAAACAAGTTGGGTATAAGACATGTGTCCACTAAAATAAAAGTGAGAAATAAATCCCTTATCTTATGTCTTGATTCCCATCGTACTCAAGAAAAATTAAAGTATAATAATAATAAGTTTATTATAAATATATTACTTAACTATATTCATATATAAAATACCATGTATGATTTAATTATGACTTTACATTACCCACTTATTAACAATTCCAATTTTGAGATATGTTTCGAGTAATACCTTTTTTGTTTCGTGTCCATGTTTTTACTTGTTATTATTGGTTCTCATAATTAGATCAGGATTTAATTTTATCCATAAGGAAAACCATGATATATACATACACATATATATTAGGTATATATTTATTCATGGTGATTCATAAAAGTTAGATGTATAAAATAAAACACACCGTTCATAGAGAACGTTGGCCGTATGCATGCATGAACTCTCTTTTCATTTTCTTATCATATTAAAATAAAGAAAAGAATATGATGTATTATTATTAAAAGATAATTTTTATGTTATATATATAAATAATATATTCGTAAAATTTATCATTTTCTATCCATGTGAAATATAGTTGAAAAACATATCACATCCTATCATAGAGATGGTAGGCCATACGTAAGCACGAGTGACGTCATCATTTCCCAAAAGATTAGATGGTAAAATTGTAGATATAATATTGTTTATAAATAATTATAATTATGTAATAAATATCATATATATCTATGAAATGATTTTCTATCTAAATTCCCACCATGAGATGTGGTAAACAAAAAATTAACATCATAGTTTTGCAAGGTGGTTGTTTACTGTACACACAAACGGTATGTTCATTTCACATTAGATGAATGTGTGTGAAAGTGTAGGTCTATAAATTAATATAAAAATAATTAAATTTATTATTTATAATTATTTTATTATATAAAAACGAAATTACAACAATTGAGGTGGTTTAAGGAACAAATAAAACAAACACGTTTGTTGATGAACGTTACCTATTCTTTTGATATCTCATTTTGATTTTCACAAAAGAAATTATTTGATTTATTTATTCTCAATGTAAGGATAATAAGATGATTTCAATGAAGATTATTTGATATTTTGAAAGAGTTTGGATGATCCAAAAGGCATTACATGTCTGAATGATTGAGAAGCACAGGTGTCCTTTTATAAGAGATGGGAGGAGAAACTTTGGAAACTCCCAAAAATATTAATTTATAATGAATAAAAAATCTATAAAAATACATCAAAATTTAATATATTTGAATATAAAATTATATAAGGATTTCATATCATTAAAAAATAAATTAAATATAGGTTTTTAGGTAATTTTAAACATTATATTTTTTATTATCCATTAGTTAACCTTTTTTAATTTTAACTACGGTAAAAATATTTTTATTGTTAAGAGGATATAATTTTTACATATAAAGTGCCAAATATACTATAACTAGTCTATTTATAATATTTTATACTATAATTTATAATCGTTAAACTATTTTAGGGTTTTTTTATTATTATCTAATTTAATAAAAAATTGTTTTCCTAAAATACCATTAATATCTTCTTTGACATTATTCATACCATTGACTTTAATAATATATATAGAAAATAACGTTGAAAAAATTCGTGTAACAAACCCATAATATTTCACATTAAACTAGAAATTTTTTTATCACCTTAATTATGAAAAATTATATTTCTTTTAAAATTTATAATATCATTTAATTGATTTTTTTCATTAATTCTCTAATTACCGCATCATCAATTTGGAATTATTATGATAATTTTTTTCTTTACTGAAAATAGAAAATAAAATTCTATGATATAGATAAAAATTTTATATTTCTTAATAGTATATAAATTCTACAGTATCTTTAATATTTCCCCTTATTAAAAATATTATACATATTAAAAGTAAGAGTGTGAAAATTTTTCACTCCTTTTGTATTTAATAATAATTAATTCATTTTCATGGAAACATGTAAATTAAATTATTGTATTTCAAAATTTATGTGTTAATCATCATATTAATTTTTCCCATAATATTTGGTCAAGTGTTAGGGTAGTTTTATAATATTTATAATATTATTTATACCCTTAATTACTTGATTTACCCTTAAATATGGTAATAAAAATAACTAAAGTGACAATTCATATTATAGAAAAATAAAAGGGTCATATTTAATAAATTTGGACCTTCAGAATCAAAATTTGAAATGCATTTTTCATAATTCAAAACACAATATTATTTAAGAATTATTTAAAATTAATCTCATTGATGGAATGGAAAATGAGTTTTTATAGTGAAAACGTCTATAAGATTGAAATGTTTTTGTTTTCAAATTCATTGTGAAATTTATTAAAATGATCTAAATTGGATTAAATTTTAAAAGTATGATCTAATTATACTTTTAAACAAATTAAATATTTAATTTAACGCTATAAGTTATTTTGATGAAAAATTAATTTTCAATGAAAGTTCAGTATTTTCCACTATTATTCAAAAAATAAAACTTATAAGAAAAAAAATCCAATAATGTTATATAAAAATTATAAAAGCTTCAAAAATTATTTTTAAAATGATTTCTCCCTTAAAATCCTAGAAAATTTCCCTTTTGAAAAATATATATTTCTAGTTTATAAAATTGGTTTTATTATTATATTATACCTATCAAATCTACTGAATGGATATGAAAAATAATTGATTGAATACTTAAAATATATATTTATTTTATATTAAATTTTTATATACTTTCATTTCTAATGAATTGGTTACTAATTAATTAATCTTAGAAACCATATATTTTCATAATGTATGTTAATAATATCCGTAAACACTAATTTAATAGCTATGGTATATATTATTTTATTAAATTATAATATATAAATAATATTCTTTTTTTTTGGTAAAACTCACTATTATATGTAACAAAATCTATCAAAAGAACTCATAATTATGTATAGAACAAGCGAATGATAGTGTTGCATGTACAAAAATCTAATCTTAGTGTTTCATGTAGGAAAACCTCAAATTAGTGTTGTGTATGAATCAATAATAACTTGGTACTTATATATAATGCAATCAATATTTAGTTTTGTATGAAATGAAAAAATACAAAAAAAAAATTAAATTAACTTTTAAAAAATATTCCACAAAATCTAGGGGTGTTTCATCTACCCCCCTTAAAATTAATTTTCCTTAGAAATTCATCAAGGTTATCATAGTTTTAATAAAATAAAGTTTCATTCATAGAAAGATACATAATAAAAATGAATTCAAAAACCCCATTTTAAAAAGAGAAATTTGGAAAATAATGGGTACCCAAAGTAAATCGTAACTAGGTTTCAACACAGGATAACACATGTGAAGATTTGGGCAACAAGGAATAACATAAATAATCATAGATATTGATAAAGATCATTGATCACATGAAAGTGGGTGATCTATAGAAATTTAACAATAACCGAACCATAAACTAAAGTATTTTGAAATAGGTAACTAATATCATCAATAATAATGATAATAGGACAATACTTTATTTCAATACCCTTTTTTAATATTAAAGAATTTTCATGAAAAGATATAACTACTTTATTTCAGGACAACCTCACCCTTTATTATGCCTTGATCAATTTTCACATTATCTATTATTTTAAGAATTAATGGTGAATGTTTTATTTTTAATGAGTTATAATATCATGAGATCAATAAATATAATTATAGGTCACTCCATCTACATTTATAACAACAAAAAGGAATAGAAAATGTTATCAAATATGGATAAATCATTATATACAAAGTTAATATGTTAATCAGTAAATCCTCATATGAATATTAATATAAACAATTCCATAAATGGTTAAGCTTATAAACATTATGAAAGATGAATGTCCGAATCCTTAGAAATAATGTTACTAAATTTACTAAAAACAACCTAGAATTGATCCAATGTATATCATAAATTATCTCTTATTTGTCACATAAAAAACATGTGAATACCTTCATCATGTATTCTCTTAAAACATGGTAACAACTTGAATTACCATAAATCATTTATGTTCCCTTATTCGAAATTATATTGTATTCATTCCTTAAATACACAAACATTTTAAATTTTATAAATGAAAATAATAATCAACTTGTCAAGAAATACTTATTCAATTACAAGGTAATAAATACATCTCAATTTACTTATTTATATCCAATATATCTTTAACAAAACATCATTATATCAACATCAAGAATATATTAAGGGTTATTATACCTTAGTTGAAATTTCACCATCTCATTAAATAAAATTTATAGTCTATCATAAAAATAAAATAAATTCTTGTTAATCCATATAAAATAATACAAACTAAACAACCCTTATATATTTCATAATTCTTGAATCCAAATAAATTAAAATTTTAATACATTCTCTTCAATTATTGGAATGTAATAGGTCCTTCCTTGGTATAGAAGTAAATTATTTGGTCATAAAATTGAGTTTCGTTATTCTCATGTTCTCTACATATAATACATTGAACACCATGATAATTCATCACTCTATTAACCTTTTTCCTACATAGATACAATCTTATCCTCCATTTAATGTATTCTTCAATGTTCTTCTTCCTTTATTCTAGACATATTAAAAGATAAATATTTTTTCCTCTATGTTCCTCACCATGTGAATATTCCTAAAATTCCATATTTCTCTTATTCTATGTATTAGTAATAACACTGAATTTCACATTGTTAATCACATATCACGATATCTGATTCAGCATAATCGCAATATCTTTCCCTCAAGTCTTTAACCAATTTCATTACTCATAGTTAGAAAATTGTCCATCAGATTCAATGTTAAACCAATTCCCTCTAGTTATCCCCATTGACATAAACCATAAAGCATAGTGTTACCAATACTTATTATAGAATAAAACCACATAACCATGAAAAATCACTTATTCAATTTCTAAATTATGATACCTTCTTATGACACCTTATGCTTATCCTTAGAAACAACCCTAGAAATATCCATATAAATATCTCTAGGTATATCACTATTATTTTATCATCCCAATTTTCAAAGGCTAACTAAACATTTTATATTATACCAACTATAATAACCTAGAATTTTCAAAAAAGGATATTACATTCTTTTTTCGGAACATTTCATAAATTATACAAATAGACGACCAAAGACTGTATTACTATAGTTCATTTAGAAACTTGCAACACAGACTTATAGTCTGTTGTATAATCTTCAATGTTTCCCACAAAGAACACTCCCTTTATTAATTCCACACAAAAACTTTCTATATAACCTGGGGAAATGAAACATAAGAAATGGGTGAGCAAAGATGCCCAGTATGGGTAAACAAGGGACATATGTAAGAATATCATGAGCATAAGACTATGAGAACATGATTGTAAAAATAAAAGACCATACCCTACATAACCAAGATCATATGCATAAGTCATGAAATAAATATGTTCATATCATAAGACATAAATAATAAGAAAATTAAAGATAGTGATCCATTATATTATAAAAATAGAATCATAAATGGAAATTTTGGTAGACCCATAACCATGTAATATCATTCTTTATAGGTCAAATAGTTTTTACAAAAAATAATAGCGCACTTAAGGGGTATTACAACTACTAGCTGATAAACACCACCATTCATAGTAACAATCCTTTCCTTATAAGGGATTAGATTTCCACGTCTTCCCATAGTTGATAGAGTTTCCCCATCTTCTATAGTGGATCTAGTTTCCCCATCTTCTATAGTGGATCAAACCTGTTGACTTGATTTGGATCATTATCTCATGAGATATAAATCATTACAAAATGAATTGGATGTATACATATGTCCCAGCAATCACATAATGAAAACCGTACATATGTGTTGCATAAGAACATAAATCATTCATCATATCAAAACCCATGGAATGAAATGGGATTCATAAACATCATTCCATCATAACAAAACCCTTAAGAATGAAATGGGATTCATAAAAATCATTACACCATGAATATAAAACAATATTATAAATAATATTAATTTTATAATTAATAATATACCTAATAAAAAATATGTAACATCAAATAATGTTATCTTAGATAAAAAATAATTTTGAGAAATGACTTGAAAACAATTCTTGAGGAAAATATCATTTTTTACTTTGAAAATGTTTTCTTTTATTAAAATATCAATTAATTAAAAAAATAAATTTTATTCAAAAATAACCTTGAAATATTATAAGGTAAGTTTCAAATCATTAAGGATTGATGATGGAAGAAAATTGTGTTCATGCCATATAAATTAAAAAACAACCCTTTTTTAGTTTTTTTGGAAATGTCACATAGTACCTCATTTGGAAAAAGAAAAAATGATTCCTTTGAAACTGGGTAGTAAAAAGTAAAAAATGGGTAAAATAACATTAAAATTACATAGTATAATAAAAAAAATAGAATTATTTTTAGAAAACATGGACATGGAAGACTAATATTACCCAATGGAAACATAAAATGTAACAATACTAAATATTAATGATATTTTAAAATAATTACTTATCACTTTATAATCAATAGAATAGTATGCCTCACGAAAGAAAGAAAATTATATGGATATGAAAATACCATAATATTATATACAAGACTCATAATATAAGTTCATGGGATTTATATACACTACGTAGAAGAAAAAGTAGTGTATAAGGCATGTGTCACATGGAAATAAATGCAAGACATAAATCCCCTACCTTATGTCTTGAATATCGTCACACTCATAAAAAACTCATATATAATAAATATAATTCCATTATAAATCTATTAAAAAAACATATTCAGATATATAATACCATATATGATTTAATTAGGACTTTATATTACCCTCTTATTAACAATCCAAAGTTTAAGTTGTGTTTTAGGCAATAGAAGCTTTATTTCTCGTACATGTTTTAACTTGTTGTTATTGTTCCTTATAATTAGATAATTATTTAATTATATCTATAATAGTAACCAAGATATATATATATACATATATATTCAGTATATATGTATTCATGGTGATTCATAAAATTTAGTGTAGAAAATAAAATACTTTGTTCATAGAGATGGTCGGTCGTACGTACGCATGAACGTTGTTTTCATTTTATTATCATATTAAAAGAAAGAAAATAATATGATATATTTTCATTCCATGATCATTTTTATGGTATATATATCAAATATATTCATAAAATTAATCCTTATTACCATCCATTTGAAATATAGATGAAAAATTATTCACATCACATCATGGAAATGCTAAGCCATACGCACGCATGAGCGACGTTGTCATTTACCAAAAGATTAGATGTTAAAATTTTGTTTATGATATTTTAATTAAATAAGTATAATTATTTCATATATATCATAAAAAAATAAAAAAAATAGTGTTTCTATCATAATTTCCACCATGAGGGGTGGTAAAGGAAAAACAAAATATCATCTTTTCGCGAGGTTGTAGTACTCCATACCTAGAAACGGTAAGTTCGTCACCCATTAGATAGAACTGTGTGAAAATTTAGGTTTAATACATAATATAAAAAAATATAACTGTATTTATGATACTTATGTTTTTATATAAACATTAAATAAAAATAATTGACGTGGTTTAAGGAAGAAATAAATAAAAATCATTCATTGATGAATGTTACCTCTACTTTGGGTTTCTCTTTTTGATTTTTACAAAAGGACTTATTTGGTTGATTTTATTCCCAAAGTAAGGATTCTATAATAAATAGAATAAATGTGGGAGAATATTTGGGTAGTTTTTTTCTGAGAAAATTTTCTTTTAGAGGTGTGAATAAATGATAATGGGAGGTGCCCCTTATAAGAGAGCGGAGGCAAACTTTTGTAACCTCTCAAAAATATTAATTTATAACAAATATAAACTCACTCAAAATACATAAAAAATGTCTTATATTTAAATATAATATTATATAAGGTTGTAATAGTATCGAAAAAATAAATTTTAGATTTGGTTTTGTGTAATTATAAACTTTATTTTTTTTATTAACCCTTAATTATCCTATTTTAATTTTTACTATAGTAAAAAGGTTTTAATATTATGAGGATGTATTTTTTACATATAAAGTGTAAATTGGACCATGAATAATAAATTGAAGATATCTAAGACCATAATTTATCATATTTTTTCCCATTTTGTATTCTTATGATTTTTATTTAATTTAATAAAATATCATTTTCATAAAATATCATCAGTGTCAATTTTGACACTATTCTTTACATAGACTTTAATAAAATCCATACATCAAGATAAATTTGAAAAAAATTCATGTAAAGCACATATAATATGTCATATCAAACTATACATTATTTTATAACATTAATTAAGTCAAATAATATTTCTTTTAATATTTCTAATGCCATTTAATTGATCGTGTCATTAATTGTGTAATTACTACATCCTCATTTATTAATAATTTAAGATAATTTTTTCTTCACTAAAATTTAAAATAACACTAAATGACTTATATAATATTTTTATGTTTATTAATAATATATACAGTTGATAATATCTTCAATTTATCAACACATTAAAAATACTATACATATTAAAAGTAATAGTGAGACATTTTGTCATTTCCTTTGTGTTTAATAATACTTATGAAATTTTCAAGGAAAACTATCCATTAAATTATTCAATTTATATCATTTTTTGTTAAGGATCTAATTCACTTCATATAATATCATTTTATAAACTTTTGGGGTAGTTTTATAATATTCATAATATTATTTTTAACCTTAATTACTTGATTTATCTTTAACCGTGGTAATAAAAATTATTAAAATTACTATTTATATTGTCCAAAAAATAAAATGGACATATTTAATAAACTTAGACCTTATAATTCCAAATATAGAACAAATATTTCATAATTCATAATACATATTTTGCTAAAATTTATTTAAAATTATCTTGGTTGATTGAATGCAAAAATGTGTTTTTAAAGTGAAAATGTCCAAAAGAATGAAATGTTTTTATATCCAAATAGAATGTAAAATTTATTCCAATAAAATAAATTGGATTAATTGATCAAATATTTATCTAGTTATTCTTTTAAAACAAGAAAATATATAATTTAACACTATAAATTATTTTGATGAATAATTAGTTTTCAATAAAAATTCAGTATTTTCACTATTCATTAAAACATGGAACTTATCGTAAAAATACAAAAAATTAAAACAAATTAATTTTTTGTAAAACTATTTTAATGAATAAGTTTATTCTTTTCATATAAAGATTTTAAAAGTTTACAAAATTTAATATAAAATGGGTACGCCATTAAAAGGGTGTAAAACTAGCATTTTTAAAATTATTTTTTCATTTATAAAATTGGATTTATTCTTATCTTAGGTCTATAAAATATATCAAATAAATATAAAAAATATTTTATAGAATATATAAAATATATATTTCCTTTATATTCAAACGGTTTATATTTTCATTTCAGATTAATTAGTTACCAATGAATTCATCTTATTAACCATATATATTCATAAAGTTAGTTAATACTATTCATAAATGATAATTTAATATCTAGGTTATATATTATTATATTAAATAATAATATTTTAACAACATACTATTGTTCGGTAAAAATCATTCTTGTCTGCAATTGAAGCTATGAAAAGAAATCTGCATTGTGTGTAACACAAGCCAAATATTTGTGTGTACCACAAGCTAATTTATGTGTTGTGTATATTGCAACCTCAATTCAGTGTTGCATATAAATCAATAATAACATAGTTCTTTCATATAACACAATAAATATTAATTGTTTTGTGAAATAAAAAAATATCAAAAATATTAAATTAATTTGAAAAAAATATTTTACAAAATCGTGGAGTGTTACATTATTAAACAAAGACCACCACTGATCAATATAACCTTTAAAATGATAAGTGGTAAGGGTTACCTATTTTATGTTCCAAAAACCCCATTATTGAAATATTTTCTCCATAGAATTGATCTATTCATCAATTACCACTTTTTCAGAAGATCCAATGAATGTTGGGTGATGTTGACTAATAAAATGCTATATTGTCATCTAGTTCCTCTATGGTAGATCTGGCTACTCTCTAGCTTGGATTCCACTATTATTTATAGCTTGTGTCAACTGATCCATCACAAAAACATACTATTCAGTTCCAATTATGAACATTATGAGTTGAAAATTTGGAAGGATATGATCCTCTTGGTTCTGTCCTACCATATCCTCCCTATTTTCTATGTGTAAAACAATTCTAAACAAACATAGTTTAGTTGAACCAAAATGGTAATATTTTAAATTATATATAATTTCAACTTAACCATTATTTAAAATATTTTATGGGAATTTTATTTTAATTATCATAACACCTATAGTTATCCAAACCATTATCTGATACTAACTATAAGGACCTAGCCTTACATATTTCATATTCTAGTGACTTTAAACTATAATTCATGTTCATACATTCCCAAAAAATTATAGTTTTATATTTTTAAAGAGTTAGGTAATAAATTTTACATAAATTCCCATATATATCCAATGTGGAAACATTTATTATGTATCCCTTTTGGGTAAAATATAAAACTTTTAAAACCAAATATAATGTTTTTCTTGAAAAATCTACACAAACTTTAATGTGACTTATTCCTTTTCGATGAACATTATTAATACCTATAAAGAACATTATAAATGTGGGATGAGAATTTTTTTAAGGGAAATAAGAAGAATAAATCTTTTAGTGCAATGAAAAACAAAAAACCCATGAAAAAAGTTTCTTAAAACATACCATTTTATCAAAAAATAACATTATTTTTCCTTTAAAAATATAATAATATTACCATTTGAAATCAAATGATTTTCATGAAAACTCATTAGTAATAATAAAAATTTTAAGCAGGTTCCTTGATACATCATCATCTTAAAACCCTTAAAAAACCTTTATAATTGTAATTACCATTAAACTAACTTCAAATATAATTATCTGAAAAATATAACCCTTAACCAATGTATTTAAGGGTTATTTGGGAAAACCCATCGTATAAGATATATCAGGCCCACCCATGATATATAACGAGGCTAAACCCCTTGTATACTTTTTATCAGGGTCACTCATGATCTATAATTTGAATCAACCCTTTGTAATCATTTTCCAAGGACCATATCATGGATAAAAATCTTGAAAAACTATTTTGAACCTGTGTGAAAAATATTTCAGATATTAAAATAATATTTCTTATGAATAACCCATTTTTAATACGAAAATACCTCGGAAAATGGATAGATGATTTTTATTTTGAGAAAAAATGTAATCTTTTATAGGAATCCAAACTTTAAATAATGGAAAGAGATGCTGAAAAGTCATTGTCATCATGCACGTTAAAATAGAATATACCTTTTTGTCTTTTTCAAAATAAAGTCAAACATTTCCTAAAATGTAATTTTTTTAAAACATTGAAATAAATAAAAAATATGAATAAATAAATATTTTATTTCCAAATAACCAAAAACATATGGATATAAAATAAAAAATGAGTTTTAAAGGAAAATTTAAAAGATTATTTTTGAATGTAGGTCCCTTACCTTGAGTCAGATTCATCACGTATGTTCTTTATCTTCCCCTTTTTAGATAGTCTCCTTTTATTGAAACCTTCATACATATAAGATTTTTATTATAACTTAAAAATACCCCTATAATGGGGTTTGGTATTCTAGGATCTTATTTAGGTAGATATTTTTCAAAAAAAATGTGATTCTGTGTGTGAAGTAAAGGGAAGAAAATATAACTTTTTTGTAGAAGAGGGGTGGGACACTCTTAAAATTTCTAAAAAATATTAAATCAATTTAAATAAATTTATATTAAAAATAAATATAAAATGATATATTTAAAATATAGCGTGAGAATTCATCAAAATAATCTCATAAAATAAAAATTAGACAAGTTTTTACCACATTTTTACCCTTATATTTTTATTTTAACCCCTTGATAACCACTTTCAAACTTATCACGACAACAAATATATTTATTCTTTGAGGGTCAACACAATTACCTTAAATTGAAAAAATCATATAAATGGGTTGTGGTTTATATTATAAACCATACCATAATATCATAGATTAATCTATGATTTTTAAGAATTTTATATCATTTAATAAAATATTATTTATTATAATATATCATTAACATCAATTTTTTAGAACTATTAATTATTTTGATTTTAATAACATCAATAAAATAACAAAAATTAGTAAAAAATATTTTAATACATCCATAACATATGATTTTCATCTAATATATTCTCATATCACATTAATTATATAAAATTATAATACTTATAATATTTTAATACCATTTATTTTATTTTTCCATTATTTGAAGAATTAATACGTCATCATTATGTCAATATTTAAGGTAATTATTTATTCACTAAAAACTAGAAATAAATTTCCATAATTAGTTTAAATAATTTATATTTCAATATAATATTTATAATTTTTTATAACCTTTGGTAATCACTATTTTGAAAATATTATATTTTGTAAGAATAAGAGGGTGAAATTATTTTACTTTTATTTATATAAAATATTATAAAGGTTATATTCATATACAAATAGAAACAAAAATGCCACAGAAGTGAATATTGGATGTGTATGAATGAAATAGAATTATCAAATACAATTAAGTTAGGTGTTAAGAAGCTTTTATTGTCCTTATCACGTTATTTTTAACTATAATTTCTCGATTTTCCCTTTACTGTGTTATCACAAATTAAAATGACTGCTTTTCATATTGAAAAAATAAAATGAAAATATTTATTAAATTTTTACCCACTTATTCCAAATACATAATATATTTTTCATGATTCAAAACAACAAAGTGAAATAATTTACTTTAATATTAAGTCGAAAAATGCGACGAAAAACATCTTTTCAAAAAATGTCCTTTTTTAATGCAAACAAGTTTTTATACTAAATTGAGGTATACAATTCATTTTAAAAAACCAAAATTTAATTATTTAAAATAAAATTAAAATAATTAAAATTTTAAACTCATCAAAAATAGATTTTTATTTTTTAAATACATTAAAAGAAAAACAATTTTTAATAGAAAAATCATAATTTTTTACTATTCGCTAAAAAATCCATCTTTTGAGAAAATTATTAAAACATTATCATAATATAAGATGAATTCAAAAATGAAATTATTTTTTTAAATTCTAATTCATTTTTGAGAATTAAATTTTAAAATAAAACCTTGTCTGAAAAGAGTTTAATAATACTATTACCTTTTTGATTTAAACATTTCCTAACATTTTTATAATGAATATAAATTTATGATATCAATATAAGGAATATTTATAAGACATGAAAATTATTTATTATAACATTACCTATGATGTTACAAAACATATTGGTGGCACCAAGATGAATGAACCAGTAAGATCGGTGGTAGTCTTCAACCCCACCCTCCGCACTAATAAAGAAATAACAAACCTATTTTCGAAACAAATAATTCATTTAGACGTATGTGATAACTAATGGGTGGTATAACCACCTTATATAATTCTACAAATAGACTATATCTCTTTATCCTATAATTTGTCCTCATATATGTCCCTTTAAGAGATAATAATTCCTCAAAATATTATAAAGGAACATATCAAACTTCCCTTACTTTTATTCCATATAAAAATATGTAAAAAGGTCCATGACGTTCCAATATTTACTGGATTCCATTAGAGCTTGAGATGGAAATTTCCTACTAAGAAGTTTGGTGACCACATTCCCCTTACCTGGAATATATGTGAGGTCAAAATCAAACATTTGTATATACCCCACCCATCACCCTTGCCTAAGGTTCAAATACTTATGAGAGAAGTCATAGTTGAAGATTTTGTGATCATTATATACCATTAAATTCTCATTTAACAGTAACATAACAAACATTTAAGCAGTTTCATAATCAATTCATGCTCTAAGTCATGAATGGGATAATTTATCTCGTATATTTGAATTGGATGAGATCTATAATCCAGAACATGATCACTATGTGTGACAACACATTTCAACCCCATGACTAATGCATCATAGAATACTATGTATCCCTTTCCATACTTTTCTAAAATCAAAATTGGGGTTGACATTAAACATTTATTCTTATATTTAAAAGATTCCCAACATTTTCGACTTTGTAAAAACATCACTCCTTTCTGATCAAGTGCAATGAATGGTGATGAAAGGTTACAAAAATCTATTTTGAATAACTGATAGTAGTCTTCCAATCTATTTAAAATTATTATATTGAGGAAAATATTTAGATCCTCCCATGACATAATGGCCTTCACCATCTCAAGATCAACCATTATGCATTTTTTGGATACCACATACCTCAAAAAAAACTTCTTAGATAAAAAACTACATTTAGACAATTAATAAAAAAGTTGATGACCTCAAGGAATTCCTAAGGTAATTATAAAATGTCACTCATATACATCCTTGGTCTTAGAATAGAGAAAAGTGTTATCCACAAACAACATGAAAAAGTAATTATGTTTTTTATAGAATATGAGGTTCATGCACGCTATGAAGACTATTATATCATTAGTCAAAAAAAGAACCTAGATATATTTGTAATGGACATATCTTCTCTGGAAAGAAGTCATACAAATATCATATTATCTCAACCTGAGACGACGATATTCCAATGAAGTATCAATCATATTGAACCACCTATCCACTTTCAAAAGATCAAACAAGTCATCAATGTACGAAAAGGGGAACATATTATTGATTTTAACCTTGTTTAGATTTGTGTGGTTGATACATAACCAAATAGATCCACCCATATTTTTTGAAAAAAAAGAACTAAGGCATCTCATTGAGACATAATAGGGTGATAAAACCCTTTGTTTCCAGATCATATAATTGTATTTTTCAGTTCCATTTATCCAGTGGGAGGCATATGATATGAAGGGAAGGATATCAGTTCTATCCCTATGATTAAATTGATAAAGAATTATTCCAGTTATTTAGATGGTATTCCAAAGATGTTGTCTAATAATACCTAGAAATTTTTTTTAACCAATGTAGAGAGTTCACTTCTCAAAATCCCTTATTTAGGCTCATGCATAAGTGATGAAGCATTGAATATAATCATATGAGCTTTAGAAAGAGGATGTCTTACCCAACTTGCTCGTGATTCCCACTAACCTTTGAATAAATTGATACTCTTATAATGTGTAGTTAAAGATACCCTATAGTGAAAAAATTAAATATAATCCTTGAATGATATTATCCATTCCATCTCAAAGATATTATAAAAAATGTATTTTTTAAGGATAAGGAAATACCAAGACAATTCTACTTTGGATGCCAAGACAATTCAAGAGGGACACTAGAAACCATGATCATCCTTTTTTATAAGGTAAGTAGATATTTCCATGACATATGAAATAATATCCCATACTTGATTCAAATAATACACTATACATGCATTAATAAATGAGTGAGAAACACTAGTATCAAATAACACAATAAATATAGACAGTGCAATAAGAGTCACACCTCTCACTATTATTGGTCCCACATATTACTAAGTTGGGAATTTCTAGTCAATTTTAAACCATTTGATCTTATCCCAGGACTAAGGTCTACCATTGACCTAGGGATTATTACATACCCAACTATTCCTAGATTATTATCCACCTCTTCTTCCACATCTATAGAAATAAGATCTTATAGATTTTCATGCATCTTGTTAACCATGGTATCCCTTAGGCGTAGAGGAAAAATCACCTATCCTTTCTAGATGAGTCGTCTTATAGGATCTATCCTGGCTCTCACACACCAACAGAATTGGTTATTATTACTAGGATATGGGAAATAGGGATTTATGTGACCTTCCTTTCTACATTGGAGGTAAATGGGAAACTTGTTTCTTATGGTGGCTAAAGTGGTTGACTAAAAAGAAAGATGTGGACCTCCCCCACCACATATCCTAAGATCTACCCACTTACAGTTTCTTTTAGAAAGATAACCTTCACTACCTTCTAGTATGATATATAATTCAAACATCCTAGGCATCACAACTTGATTAATCTCTACCATCAAATTTTGATCCATTACATCTACATAGTATATAATCATTCAGAGGAAAACTTAAGATACAATTTCTAGTTGAAATCCCATTAAAAAATGGAACAACATAAATTCATCATGATATAACAAATATTGAGTAAAGTAAAAAATCTAAATTAAACAATTTTAATTAGCAATGATGGGATAAATACCATGATAACGAGTTTCAAACTCCTCATATTTAGGAAGATCCATAGTATCTAGATAATAGTACTAAGTGAAGATCACTTTGAATTCCTTCTAGTAAAGGTTACCAATATGTTTATCCGGGATCAAAGATTCGCACCACCTCTTACTAGTTCTGTAAAGAATGAATAAAGAAAAATTTACCTTAACTAAATATGGTGACTTTAGGAATTAAAAAATGATTTCTATTTTCTCTAACTAGCCATACACTTTCAAAGGGTCATTAGTACCCAAGAAAGTAAGTGTATTATATCAGAGGAACTCTTGATCTCAAAAATTGTTCTACCTATGACATATACCTTCCACCAAAGGCTGGGATGGACCTATAATTTTTCCATGATTTATATATCAGATTAGCCTCCTGACTGATTTGATTAGATTATGATCAACTTTAGGGTTATGCAGTCAAAAAGTGTCTATATCTCCCTATGTATGGTTCACCTGAGGCCTTAAATTAGGAATAATAATACATAGAATAAATATAGTAAAATAAATCCATTATAATAGATGAATAATCACAAATTTAAACCGTAAAACAGGACCTATGTACATGGTATTCACCTCATAGACTTTGTATGAAAGTAAGGGTCAATCCTAATCTAGAATCATGTCCTAATTCCCAAAATCAATTGGAGACTTATGGTTGGGAACTAAAAGTGTTGGATATACACTTCTTTAGACCCATTGATGATTCTCAATGATAATATCTCAAGTATTCCAGAATTTCTATGTAATGTAATAAAAAATCATGCTCTCATTCCATTTTTTCATAGAACAACCTAAGATGACACTAACTAAGAACCAAATCTAATATTTTGAAATTATTGAAGGGTGTTATAGATCCCCACGGCTTAAAAACTATGTCTAGGAAATGTGAACACTCTTTGGGAAGGGTTTTATATAATAATAAACCCATGTGTCCTAAATGAGGACCAAACATTACCTATCCATATATTGGTATGTCTTTATTATGAATAGTATTAAAAATAAATATCACTTCATAAGGTAATCACGTAAATGAAAAAAATAGTATAAAACTAATATATTAATAGGATACTGGAATAAAAGAATCCTTCATACACCTTTTGGGTGTTTGTAGGGTGTGATTATGGAATATCTAATTGGATCCCCTCGATTGTTCCATATATAACCTTTTTTTTTCAAAAAAAGCATAATGTTTTAAAATAATTCATTAAAGGATATTTTGAAAATATTTAATAGAAGAAAAAAATAAGGTGTAACCCATTTAGTTAAATATGGTAAGTGAACAAACCTTTAAAATGTATTTATAAAACATGAAACAGAGGAGAACACCCTAAGGTTATTATGGATAGGGTCTCCTAGTAATATGACTTCACTAGTTCGGAAAATTCCCTCAACTAATGGAATGGATATTTAATAATAGAATTGGCAAGTGGGGGTGCATCATACATTAGATCACTAGTTATGGTGACAAAAATAACTAGTGAAATGAACCATTTAATTTAAAGGTTATCCTACTAAATCCCTTAGGCTTACCTCAA
Organism: Viscum album; assembly: GCA_963277665.1. Classification (NCBI taxonomy): domain Eukaryota; kingdom Viridiplantae; phylum Streptophyta; class Magnoliopsida; order Santalales; family Viscaceae; genus Viscum; species Viscum album. The sequence continues at coordinate 228,497,042 of OY728157.1, read as the reverse complement.
GGTTTATTAAATAATATAGTTTTTAATAAACATGTAATTGTAATTAATAATTTTTCAATTAGATCCAATTCTTATGTATAACATGTTCATTCTATTAACAATGTCATATGAAAAATAAAATTATCATAATATGTCTACAAAGCATGTGAGACACATCATTAAAAATTTCAAAAATTTAATTTAAAATATGATTCACCCAAAATTTTATCTAAAAAAGAGTTAAAATGGAACCACCTACCTTAATAAAGAGAATCCACTTTCCAATTATGTAAATACATAAGAAAATGAAAGAGATAACCCATATAACCCTTAGAAAATATTGGTTACTCCTTGGAAGATATTGAATAAAAAAAACAAAGCTAGTAAAATGGGAGAGCCCCTTAATTTGCGTGATATGGGGTTGGGTTGTGTGATGAGAAATAACGAGGGATAGGGGTCAAATTTTGACCAAGGTAAAATCAATAATTTCATCTTAAAAAAAATCAAGGCATACCAAACAGTTGGCCATACTATTTTCCAAACCATGAACCAACCATGTAGTTGCGGCTAGATTGAAATTCTAAGTCTCATAGTTTTGGAACATGTTTAAAAAACCCATGAAATAACCATGAAAGTCACCATTAATAAAGAATGGTAGCTTTTGTATAGTTTTCACATAGTTATCATGCACTAACCATTCATGAGTTTTATATTATTATTTAATAAAACATTGAAGTAAAACAACCAATAAATGACGGGAAATAATTAAATTAAATAAATTATATAACTAGTACCTAAAAATGACATTGTGGGTTCTATAATATTTACCCCTACATTGTTACAAGAAACAATAAAAAATAATAAAACTTCTAGAAAACTAGAAAAGATCATTTTCGGCATTAAAAAACCTTTGAGAAAGTATTTACATAAAATGATCCAACTATTATTACTGCTTTTTAGCATTGAAAATACATCATTTTCAATGATTTTTGGCCTTTAAAAAGGCCCTATTTAACTACTAAAACATCTATTTAGTGTTTTAGTATCCAAAATATCACAAATAAATATAAATAAAATCATAAAAACATTATAATATATAGTAAAATAAATATAATGAATACTTTATTTATAATAATATAAAATTACATAAATTTCATTATTTAACAACATTTTTATACATTTATTTGTCATTAATACATTAATGAATAAAAACATTTACATAATAAGGACTAGTTCAAAAGTGTGCTTCGAAGAATCCACAAAACTTTGACTTTTAACTGACCTAATAAATATACCTTTAAATTTTTAAAAAATATAAGTAAAAATAAATAATATAAGCTTCATTAATAACACTTAATAAATTTAAAACTAATAAAAAATGAAAATATTGGTATTAGGTCATCATGAACACACAATTCATCAAAATAGAGTGATATGCATTCATTCATAAGATAAATTAATTAATAATCATCAATATAGTTGGTTGAAATAATTCAAGCATGTTTTCTTAGTTTGGGTTTATGATGTGAATTTTTTTATTTTTAATTACATGAAATAAATAGTACACTTTCAATCATATTAGACACACAATGTGTCAGAAAAATTTGAAGTTTATCCCTATATATGGAAAAAGAATAAAAATTTATTTTTATATAGCATTGTAATAATATAATCTCATTTGTTTGGTTTCGAGCACCTAAAACAAGTTTTGAACTAAAATATGGATTTAAATTAAAAAATTTACTTTTTGTCAAACAAACAAAACCACATCTTTGAATGAAATGTGGTTCATTACTAGATGTCATAAATTAATCAATCATATTTTTCCTATAGTTTCATTATAATATAATTTCATTTTCCTGTAATTTTTAAAGTAGAACATATTTGATCTAAAATGTTACTTTTAAAACTATAAAGGCGTACTTTTAGTCATTTCATGAATATTGTGTATCACAATAATGTATTTTTTATTCCTACATGGCATAAATGAATCATCAATCATAAATAACGATTTTTGTTAAAATCCGAGCATGTTTTCTCAGTTTTGAGTATGTGACATGTGTTTTGTAATTAATAATTTCTTAAAATGGAAAATATAATGTTTTAATCATTCTAGACACACTTCATATTGGAATGAAATGTGTTTAATTACTATATGTGAAAATATGTCAAAGTCCTTTTTCAAAGAGTTTTAGGAAAATCTTATATTTTTTTCTTATTTCTATGCATGGGACACATATTTTGAACAAAAAATGTTATTTTTAAAATAATAAAATGATATTTTAATCATTCTATGCATACTGTAGGTTGAAATGATGTGTATTTTATTCCATTATGTCACAAATTTAACAAAATTCAGTGATATAGAGTTTTATGATAATTTGATAAAATTTTATTGATTTTGAGTATGTGAAATATGTTCTATACAACTTAAATGATTAAAATGAAAAACACACTACAAATAATACCTATCATATCATGTGTTAGAATGATTTTAGGTTTATTCATATTGGATAAAAATTAAGCAACACTCATTTTCCTAGAGTTTCATGACAACACGATCTTGTTTCCTCAGTTTTGAGCATTTGACACGTGTATTGAACTAAAATATTACTTTTAAATTGAAAACATGACCTTAAAAATAATTTTAATCACACCACATGTTATAATTCAGCGTGATTAGTTCCTTCATATCAGAAATAAATCATCGATCATTGACATAATATATCATAAAAATCCATATTAATTTTGTTGGTTCTGAGAACTTGATGTGTGTCTGTGCGTATTCAGTGCCTAAATAGGAAAAAATACTTTCAATCATAGTAACCAAAATATGTTTTAATATTATGTAAATCCAAATAATATAGGTGAAAAATTAATCAATAAAAGCTTCCTATATTTTATGATAATAAGATTTTTTTTTGATCATGTGAACCATGTTTTGAAATAAAATATAACTTATAAATTGGAAACACGAAATTTAATTGATACTGAATATATCATATTCTGGAATGATGTCCAGTTCAATATGACATGGGAAAATGAATCAATAATCATTTTGTTTTTGTTTTATTGATATAAAATCTTTCTTAATCATAAATAAATATGTGATGCACTATTTTAAATAAAATTTGACTTTTAAATTGAATGTAGGAACATTCAATAATTTTGGGAACATCACACATTGGAATGATGTGTGGTTTATTCCTATACATCAAAAAATGAATCATCATTCATAACCTAGAGTTCCATGATATCTTGAGTGCATTTATTAGGTTTCGATTACATTATATATTTTTTTACTTGATAAACACTTTAAAAAATATATATAATTAATCATAATAGAAACACTATTATTTATAATGAGGTGTATTTTTTTCTGAAATGTTTCAAATGTATTAAAAAAAATATCTAAATTTTCATAAAAATAAATATTGTTTTCTTATAATGGATCTTGTGACACGTGTTTTAAGAAAAAAATAAGACTTTTAAATTTAAAAAAACAATTAATTTTTTTAAGAACACTACACATTGAAATTATTTTCAATTCATTCCTAAATTTCAAAAATTATTTATTGATTATTTATTTAGTTCATCTTTAAAATCCATGTGATATTTCATGGTTTTGATTATGTGATGTTTAATTTTTAACTTATTAAATGATTAAACTATAAAAAATACTTTTAATCATATCATTTACAGTAGATCTCAAAATGACACTTGGTTTATTTGTATATCCCAAAAATGAATCAGTGGTGTTTTACTAGAGTTTCAAGATGGGAATATCTAATTTTCTTGTTATTGAGAATGTGTCATTATTTTTGAACTGAAATATCACTTAAAAATTGTTATACACACATTCAATCATTTTGATCACACTGTTCATCAGAATTTGATGTCTATTTTTCAATCTTAATTTTATAATTATCATTGAAACTTTTTTTATATAATAAATTTAAATATATAAGTTAAAAAAATTTCTTTTTAAGAATTTCATGAATATTAAAACACAACATAACTTTACCATTTGTCCTTGGATTCATCTATTTGATCCTCTTCAAATGATGTGTAAGAACTTTTTGGATAGTTCTAAAAACATATAAACAAAATAACAGTAGAAAAATATTTTAACTAAAATATATATATTAAAAAATAGACATGTTTAAAATATACCCTTAAATGGATATAATCTATTATATCATAAAGAATATCTTTCATAAATATTTAAATGAAAAAACTATAGTCATTTTTATTAGATTATTTTTGGTACTACAAGAATAATCACAGTCATATGAAAATTTTTATGTTATATTTTTTAATATGAAACTATAAGAATATACATCATAAAAAATTCCTATCTATATTATTCCATTGATTTCATCTTATTATTAATTTTCCATAAAAACCTATAGGTCTTAGAGGGGAGATACTTGACCACTGAGAGGAGAGTGAATCAATGGTTAATGTCCAATACAAACCTTCATGATTTTAAATATTAAATAATAATTTTCCCACATTTCTAGTAATTACATAAGTAAAATGATTGTACATAGGATAATAATGACGATGATGGGAGTTGAGAGATTTAACACACATGATAGTGGGGTAAAAAGGTTCACACAAATATTTTGATCAATAATAATCTCTTTAAAATTTGTAATTCTTCCTTAGTCTTACTCAAGTTTCTATGTAATTTTTATTTGGAATTTAAAATTCGTTTTTACCTAAAGTATGACTCTGATGTGTGGACCAATCATCATAAATGATCTCATAGTGAGTTTCTTATCACTTATTTCTTTCATCGAATACAAATTTATAGTTGAGTAAAATATTCTTAGTATCATGAACTACACTTTTATAGATATTATATATATATATATCAGTGCCAGAAATCTTGATCAATCAATGAGTCACATATATACTCATATTTATATATATATTATTTTTATTAAATATCAATTCAAAATAATCTAGTGTAATATTATGTTAGTAGTATTTGAGAGTTTGTTTCACCCATAAAAGATGATAGGATTTCAATGATAACTATTTATTAGAAAATTTATTATATCTTAAAAATTGTTTGAATCTGATTTATATTATTAAAAATTGGATTATGTTAGTTCAGTAAAGACAGGGATTTTTGGAAGTGGAAGGTAGAGAAATAATGGAAGTAGAAACTGACTTGAGTTGATTGAAGTGTGGAAAGAGAATATAAAACGAATAAAATTTACTCTAATTGGATATAAAATAACAATCCAATAGTTTTCAAAGGATACGTAAGGTTTATTAATAAGTATTTATATGAATAAAATTTATAACTTTTAATTTTCACTAGGAATTAGGTTTTGAAATGGGGTATCTTTATATCTTTGACTGGGTGAATGATTTTCTATGAAGATCGATAGGTTGTGTAACTAGATCCACCAGAAAGTATTTTCTTTAAAGAGATGTGTGATATCACTTTCCAACTTATAAAAATTAATAAATCTTGTAATCATTTTCCTTTATTTATAAAACCAACTTTGTTTCTCCCTTGGGGTATGACTAAGTCCAAACCATAGAAAATTTCATTGTTGTTTTTGGTTGGTGTGTGTTATTTTATTGTTTATATTATATGAATGTGTCTAGAAAGGCATATAAAGATAAATAAAATTCATTATGATACATTGGATCATAGTCCCCTCATCTAGAAATTAATAACATGTTCTATCAATTTTAGAACCTCAATCATTGTTTGTAAGTGAGGTTCCAAAATGTCATTCATGTACCTAAGGAATCAAAATAATAAGTAGTATCAGATCTTGGTTGCAGAAACCATGAATTTTCTTATCCTTAGTGTTTTGTTTTTGAATATGAGTTTATAACTCATAAGGAATGGTTTTGAAATAATTTATGGTTAAAATTGAAATGTTTTAATGGTTAGACATAAGATTATAAAGGATACAGATAGATGAATATATACACTAGAAAGATATTTAGATTCCATTGAATGGTGTAAGACCCTGATTTTTATGAAATAATTTTATTTCTTTGGTTTTTTATGTTGCACCAAACACCGAGTTTAAATGGACCATGATATAGTTTAAAAATATTATTATTTTAACACAAACATTATAACATAGTCATTTAATTAGTGGATATTAATTAGAATGACCTTATTATGAAAATCATTTATTAATTTCTAGGAAATAAACACTTAATTTTTAGTAAAGTCATATTATTATTTAAAAATACATTTCTTTCAAAATATGATTTTATTTCTTTCTAGGAGAAAAAAATATAATTAATTTTGATAATTTTAGAAAGTTTATTTTAAAAAATAGAACTCATTTTGGAATTTATTATTTCAAAATTATCTTATGATGAATTTTTAGAATTTCTGAAAGGTTTAAATTTTAATGAATACTGAAAAATACGTATTTACATTGAAAACTATATTTTCATTTAAATTATTTAATAGTATTTTTTTGGATTCTTTTTAAAATATAAATCGTTTTTTTGTAAATAATATAATATTATTTCTTTGAAATGAATTTTATACATGAATTCACTATAATATCATTTTATACTTAAAAAAGTAATTATTTGGGATTTTTTCATTGTGTTTTTATAATTTAATATAAAATTAAATTCTGAAAATATAGTGTTTTGAATTTTTAAAAATGAATTTAATATTTTGAAACATGAGTTTCATATTATTCTAATAGAACCCATTTATTTTTCATCAATATTAATAGTAACCTTAGTCATTTTTGTTACCTCAATAAAGGGTAAATTGGGAAATTAAGAGTAAAAATAATATGTTAAGGACAATAAAATTATCCTATAACATAACTGAATATTATTGGATTAGTCTGTTTCAACAATAATCAAACAAGGGTTAAATTAGTGAATAATTTAGGACACTTGGATTAGAGTTTTACCGCTATAGTATTTTATTTAAAGAAAAGTCAAACATGCCACACTTATGATTTTAATTGGTATAATATTTTTAATAGGGTGTAATCTATAGGATATGTTTGACTAAAAATATAATTTTAAAATATAAAAATATTTTTATTAATCATGATAATTTATTTATAATTTTTAGTGAACAAATAATTACCATAAATTCTTACACAATGATGTTGCAGTAATTATTCAATTAATGAAAAATTGAACTAAATGATATTAAAGATATTAAAATAAATATAATTTGAGATATTTATGCTGATATATATATTCCTTAGATAAAAATGAAATGTTTAGGATATATGAATATAGTTTTTTCTATTATTTCATGTATTCTTTATGTTTTTAAATTCATAGTAATGAATAATATCAAAATTGACAATAATTATATTTCATGGAATTAATATTTTATTAAATTATATAAAATTCATAAAAATATTGAATAAGTATAAAGGGGATAATATATGGTCTAAAATTTAATATTCTATTCATTTATGGTTCATTTATAATCATTTGTCTCTAGACTAGTCTTGTTATATTTTAATATTTTAAAAAATTCCTAAAGGGCCTATCACCTCAATTTTAAAAGGGCACCCCTTCGTTCACTAATTTACACTATTTTGAGCCATACATCTTGACTACACATTACCAATTTATTTTATAATAAACCTTATTAAGTTATTTTAGTTCTGTATATTCTAAAACATGTATGCTAGGTCCCTTAAGAGATGTTTTATATGAGATCCTTCGTAGAAGAGGTAATCGTCCTTACCGACTCTTTTAATTTTTTCCTTCTTCTACCTGTTATTAATTTGATTTAAAAATACTTAAATAATTACTCCAGTTTCATATATACACTGATATGTTTTTATGATTATGAGAAAAAAATATTCCACCTTTTATCCATCCTATGAAAAAAGAAATCACCATGCGTGCATACGTACGACATATTGTCTCCACATAGCGGTGCAATTCATTTTTCATCACCACATAACTTAGATTGTTTTAATTTTGGAAATAATGGATATATATTATAATTATGAGATGATATTTATTATAAAAAATTAATATATTATCCATTTCTCTACCCATTCACCATTGTGGTAATGTTACCGTTTCTCATTCGTATGTATAGCCTATCGTATCCACAAAGCGATACGACTCATTTTCCATATTAAAAATTAAATAATGGTTATAAAAATTTATTAAACAATTAAATATAATACTTATATAATTAAATTAAATATTTATATGATGAATATTTATCCCATTCACATAAAATGAAGTTTGTGTGGTAGGAAATACCAGAGAAAATGAAGTAGTTAACACCCAAAAAATGGTACAATGAAATATTATTAATGACAAGGTCATAAGAGATTGTATAAGGATTATATATGATTGTTTACATCACATTTCACTCAATGTTATGGTTTTGAATTTCTGAACAGCTTCCAATGGAATTATTCATGGAAACATAAACACCCAATGGGTTTGTATCCATAGGGACCTGCTTTCCAGAGGAAGGTGCTCGTTAGGGATATGGAACAAAGATGATTAATAACTCATGTTAGTCAAGAGGATGGGAGTTAGGGATCATAACACCCTTTGGAGGGGAATTATTTCCTAACATGGGACTCTCTTTTAGATTTAAGGTATTTTCATGAATCCTTCATTAATTCCCATGTTTAATGTGGGCTATCCCAATATTAACAATCAATTATTAGAATTAGTGGAATTCATAATCATCTATATGTATTCTAGGTTCTTCATTGATGGATATATATATATGTGTACTAGGATCTCCATCAATGGTATCCTCTCATATAGTTCTTATAGATTCTTTGGTCATTATTACGATGATGTTGGTTTTCTAGACACACAGTGGGGAACTCTAGAGTTTGTTTTCATCTAGTTAGATGAAGGTAACTCTAGAATTTATGGTCATATAGGGATAATGGAATTGTTTGATATTGGGATCGAACCCATAAATGGGATTCCTACATATCCTTGTGAAGGGAATCATCACCCACATAGTTCGGAGCCTCTTATTGGGGAACATCATTCCTTTTTCGGTCATGTGATGTAGACCAAACCATATAGTTTAACGTCATGTGGAAATTGAATCTAAGAGGACGATGCATAATCAAAGCATGGTGTGCGACTTATGCCAAATCAGCCTAAGGAACTTGGAAGGGATATGAGTTTCCATGTTAGATTAAAACATATTGGGGATATGGCCTAGAGAGAACATAGTTGTTTTGGGGGGTCGGCTTTGAACCACAGGGAGGCTTCCTACGTATCCCATTTTTTGGAAATCAAAGCCAACTTAGTTTGGTAAGCCCCACGTGAGAATATATCCCTTTGAGATTACTATGTTGTGGTCTTGTCATAAAGAGTATTCTATGGAATAGTGACCATGTGGGACATTTTAACTCAAGGTGGTTTAGGGGATTTATTTGGAACTTAATACTAAAGAGGATTCCTAGATTAAGGGAATTAGGATTGGGGAATAATTCCAAGGAGGATGACTATTTAGCTATGGCTCTAAATGTTCTTCTTACTTATCCTCGTTAAGAAGTATCAATGTTATCTTAGTTCAATCTTTGGGACCTACGCCTATGGAGGCCATACAGTTTTATCTTACAGAGGAGTATGGACTATTAGTATGGTTAAGTTAGGGGTTATTACTAATGAGGATTCCAAGAGTTTGGAGTAATGTGGGTGTCGTGATCACCATTGAACTCTAATCCCACGTGATTCATAATCGGTGTGAGAAACAAGAAGAAGCAGATGATTTGAGAACCACACAATTTACTCTGTCTGCTGATGGAAGAGTGCTGGGGAGGATTGGGGGCTTACTCTTAAGAAGGATGCCTATTTGAAGATTGTTTGGAGGCTTACTCCTAAGGAGGATTCCTATTTGAGGATTTGTTTGGGGATTACTACTATGGAGGATTCCCACTGGGTTTGTTTTTTGAGATTACTCAAAAGGATAATGCCCATTTGATGGTTTTTGTGGTTTACTATTAAGGAGGATTCCCATTGTATTAGTTCAACTTGGAATAGGAGTCAGGTAATGAGGTTTCAGGAGTTTCTTGAGGAGCTTATCGACACAAGTTACTTGAGGACTACATAAGGATAATATCATAGCATGACATATGAATGGAACAAAGATAATTATGCTGACTTAAGCCATGTTTCAGGGAATGTCATGTATTATCTCAAATAATTGTATTCAAGGATGGATGTTAATGTCGTATAAGGTGAAAGACAAAATATCCCTGACCTGGACTGAAATTTTTTCTGTGTGACACTTCATTTTTCATTGAAATTAGAGATGGATGTGAAGGGACAGGCTCAGAGGTTCCAGGGTGTAGCTCGGTAGTGATCCCAAGCAGGGGTGTAACCCCCATGGTATGGACCAGTGTTTTTTCTTATGTGGGCCGTGTAGGTGGGTCGTGATGGTGGGTCATACTCGTTGGTCGCCCAGGTACAGGAGGCCTAGGTAGGGGTTTTCATAGTTGGTTTTCCAAGGTATGGGTTTCCTAAGAATGGGTTCCCATGTGGGTCACCGAGGTGGTTCTCCAATGTGGGTCACAGAGTTGGGTCGCCAATGTGGGTAGTGTATCTAGGTTTCCAAAGTGTTTCGTGTAACTAGTTCATATATCTATGGGTCCTCTAGGTATGAGTCACCTATAATCATGGTAGGGGCATCACCAGAATGAAGGAGGGCCATAGACAATCACCCAAGTCGTGATGTAATACTTAGGTGAAGGACCTGTGCGACTAGATTCCTGTCTAGGATTTTTGGTCTGGTAGTTCTGTCGTCGTCCTAACAGTCAAGGCGGAGGGGTCTACTTAGAGACCCTAGTAGACCTGTATGGATGGGCCTACACAGATGAGACTACGTAGATGGTCCTGTGTGGATGACCTGTGTGGATGGCTTGCACAGATGACTGGCATGGTGATGTCATTAATTTTTAATATTTTACAATATTTTGAGTTCCATAACTTTTGATCCGTGGGTCCGTTTGGGATATACGATCTGTAAAATGAAACTATCAAAAATATATAGACTTATTGATATGGTTAATACACAAAATATTCTTGGACAAAACTATAAAATTTCATTTTAATCAGTTGAAACCCTTTCACCATCGATCATGGAAATCCACAACCTACTCTTGGGGGGTCTTTCCGCTTATCCCTCATTGTGGAGAAGTCTTGGGGAAAATGGAAATCCAACTAGGAATTATATAGAAAAGTTCATGAAACACATTCTTGTGGTGTGAAAAATTATATAATAAATATTATTTGTATTCTTGTATAAATTTATAACATTCTCTAAACCATTATATACGAGGCTAAATCATGTTCAATAAAGGAAACAAAAATATAAGTGATCTCCCCAAACCTCCATATTTTTTGGGGTTACACTTTCTCTCTATTTACCTATCTTTATCTCTTAATGTTTCTTATATAGTTATCCTATGTTATTTTCATATTCCCCAACCATATATATTTATATCAATTCATCTTTATTTGATGGGAAATTTTATTTTTTAAGAGGTTCCCTTCTCAATTCTTCTTGATAAGTAAACTCGATTAAAGGGAATTTCTCTGTTTCTTACCCATTTTCATGTACACTCCATAAATTTTTTTAATGCACCAATATTTTATAAATTCACTCAATTTATCATGAATAAATATTTTTTCTCATTTATAGTTTTATGAAAATAATTATGACTACACCATCTTTAAACACTCTTTATTATTTTCCTTAAATAAATGATTTAGTGGAACATTTCTAAAGTTACCTAACTACTGTTTTTAATGTTCTTACTTAGGTGGAAAATAATTATTCATAATCTATTATTATATTTAATTTTTATGAATGTCCAAGAATTTTTTAAATCCATTATTTCATGTATAACCTTATGATACGCCCTTTGGTTATGCCTTATGACATGATTATGATACCCATTTCCTTCTATGGGTAACTGTTATCTTTATTCCTTATGATTTATTATTTATGTGAAACACATATACATGTACATTTTATGATGTGTTTACCTAAATATCACCCCAATTCAATGTATAATGTTTTTTCGGGCTATGTTATTTATGGGATTAAGGATTAATCCTAATCCATTATGGGACTCTATCCACCATGTGATATGGTCTTATAAGTTACCCTTGACTCATGTTTCTATCATGTTATATTTTTCTTATACTTTCTAATATTTAAATGATCATATGATTCCATTTTATATAAATTATTATTCCATATTTTTATTCATTATTAATTAATTTCATGTTATCATGTTATGCCTTATAACTCATGTTCTATACTTTATTTCGATGATTATTTCTTTACTGGGAGTTTTTGCCCATCTCCTTTTCCTATGTGAACCCCGGGTTATCCTACGAAGTTGTAAGAGATAGAAGGGACTTAGGACCTCATTATAGAGATAAATGAAAATATGTTTTATTTTAGTTTCATGTTTTCTAATTATGTACCTAGTCTCCCAAAGAAACTAGAATTTTCGGTCATTGGTTTTTATTTTTTGGATAATTATGATTAATATCATTTAGTAATATGTGTAAAAGGATTTGGACACCATAGATGGTATGAAAGCATGTTGTAGTTCTTTTTGGGAATTTGGACTAGAACACTATAGTAAGAACCCTAATATTATTCTATCACCATAGATAATCTAGATTAAATGACAGTTAATCATAAGTTAGGATATAAATTTTATCTCTAAGTTCATCATTCTATGTTTATATTTTAATTTTTATATGATCATTAGATAAGTATTCAAACCCCCAAATTATATTTTTTATTATCATGTTAATGGAGAAAAATATGTGAACCAATTCTAAAAACCAATATGATAATAAATGTAAAAATTTCCCTAATGAGATGATGAACTAGATAGAAATAGGATCTTAGAACTTAATGTTAGTTTTGACTCAAATAACTAAATTTATGAATAATTATTTGAATCTTGTGGAATTACCCCTTCTACAAAGAAATACCAATTTTTCTTTTATTTTTTTATGGGGGAATGTTCTCCTATATTTTGTGGATCTTATGATCCCCTAATCATATAATAGTTGATTAACTCTATTGAGAAGATATTCTCTGTCCTCTAGTGCTCAGAAGAAGAAAATTTTGTTCTAGTGTTCTATCATTTTGATGGGGGTACTGATAAGGGGTGTAAAAAAACAGTAATTAAAATTGGGAAATTCATTCCATAGATTGGAAATGACTTGATAAAATATTTTCAATAAATATTTTCTTGAAACTATGTAGCTTAAGATAGTGTGGGAGTATTTCAGACTGAAGGAAAAAGAAGATGAATTTGTTAGAGAATATGAGGAAATATTTACAAGGATTTCATGATATTCCTATAGGGTTTTGAAGAACACTGAAAGAAAGCTGGATTATTGATTTAGTGTATTAATTAATAGTCTATAAAAATCCTTGTAGATTTTAGACTTTGACATTTATGATAATATTTTCCATTGTTCCCTTAAGGTTGAGATAGAAATTGGATACTCTCAATGGTATTTTGGGATTAGAGATAAGAAGAGGAAAATGGAGTTTTACATGGTTGGATAAATTGATCAATCCCATTGAGGAAAGGAAACCCAACATCCCATATATCAAAAGTATGAGAAGAATTATCCTGGAATAATCTAAAGTGAATAAAGAGATGCTTCAACAATAGAAAATTAGTGAATCAGGCTAATCATTTCCAATGGGATATAAAGAATCCCACTAATGTGGAAGAATAATGGAAGGTCCAAATCAATACTCATCCAATAGTTTAATGATTTGAATAAAAAGAGCATTGGAATTATGTGATACAATTCCGTAAGACAAGGTTTTTTAGAGACAATCAATGACAAAAACCTCCGAGAAAGAAAGGATGGAAATATTCTTTTACTACTATAGAGGTGGATCATAAAAATTACATGGTGATAGGTATGATGGTTATTTATTCAAGGATTTAAAGTGTACTATTTGATTATGGTTCTATGCATTCTTTCACATGTAACCAGTTTAGTATAACTATTTAAACACCAACACAAAATATAAATCTTGAGTTATCCATGAGAACATAGAATAATTTAATTATTTTATCTAATGTATATAAATAATCCATGGTCAATTTTGTGGACTGAGCCTCCCATAAAATATCTTCTTACTTCCTTTAGTGGAGTTTGATAATATATTGGGAATGGATTGGATATCTTTATACAAAGCCAACATCAATTGTTAGGAGAGGGAGATCACCCTTCACATCCTGATGAATACTCTAATTCCATAAAAGTGTAAGGAGAATTATGAATCTCTTTCAAAATCATCAAATAAGTGTGGATATTGTTGAATTATGGGCAAGCATATCTAGATAAAATTATTGGGACAAAGGATATGACCATGATCAAATACATTCCCATTATGGGGGACTACACTATTTTGTTCCCTGAAGAATTTCACGGTCTTCCTCATGACTAAGAGGTTATGTTCTCAATTGAAATAATACCTATATCTCTGGTCATATCAAGGCCTCCTTACTAGATAACCACTTTTGAGTTGGAATAACTGAAGAATTAGTTACAAGAGAATTTGGACAAGGTTTTTATACACTCGAGTGCTTCATCATGGGGTGTGGTGGTCCCTTGTTTCAAGAAAAATTATGGGTTAATGTGCATTTTCATTGATTATCATGAGCATAAAAAATCACAATAAATAAAAAGTATCCCTTACCATGGATAGATGGCTACTGCTTGGTATCAAAAATATACCAGGATTAAATCCGGGAAGGGATGAATTTCTGGGGGTACCGTAGTCATACTCTAGCATGGAACTGTAGCAGTACTATAGCTACGACAGAACTATAGCAGCTACAACACTATAGCAGCAGAGGCACTATAGAATATACTATAGTAGTGCAGGTTTTTTAGTGGTACAGTTCACCAAGGGGTCCTGTGGGCAAGAAAATGGTCTTCCCAGCCTTGTATTCAGGTCACTTGGCCTTGGGCCTTCGAGCTGTGTAATGGATCTTCATCTACCCAATAATACAGAGGTCTTTGATTTAAATAATAAATTGAGGATTCAGCCCTAACCTTTAAAAAAATGGACTGATGGCTTGTTTGATCAACTACATGGGGTCAATAATTTCTTTAAGGTGGAACTTCGATCAAGATATCACTAATAAAAGGTAGAGAAGTAAAATAATCCCAAGAATACCTTTAGAACATGGCATTGACATAATGAGTTCATAATGATTCCCTTCATATTCACTAATTCCATATTATTATTCATCGACTTAATGAATAGATTAGTTATAATTACCTCTATAAATTTGTGGTAGTCTTTAGAGATGATATTCTGATATACTCTAAGAGAAAAGAGGAGAATAAAGAGAATTTTAATATGGTTCTAAGGACTTTTTGAAGCAATAAAATTTATGAAATGTATATTAAGTATGATTTCTGGATGGAGGATGTATCAGTCTTGGGGCATTTTATCACCTATAATGGGATATCTATAGACCCTTTTAAGAAAAAGGCAACTGAGTAGTGGCCCATATCCACATCTGTAATAGAGATCCCTAGTTTCCTTGGTCTATCTGGTTATTATCAATGATTCGGGAGGAAGTTATCATGATTTTTAACCCACTAACCAAGATGAATCATAAGGGAGTAATGTTTGTCTAGACTAGTGGAAATTTCTTCAAAAAGTTGAAAAAGAGGCTTATCACTACACTGGTACTTGCGCTACCAAAAAATGGGTAACTCTTTGTGTTATAAAATGAAGAATCAAAGAAGGGATTGGGATACACACTAACAAAAAATGACAAATTAATATCCTATGCCTCAAGAAAGATGAATGTTCATGAGAAAATATATCCCACACATGATCTATGGTTGGCAGTTGTGACCAATGCATTGAAAATATAGTGGCATTATCTCTTTGGGAAGAAGTGTGGGATATATATTAATCACAAGAGCCTAAAATATATATTCAAAAATTAAGAGATTAATATGTTCCATTGAATACGGTTAAAGCTCAACAAGGATTATGTCTAGTCAATCCACTACCATCCTGAAAAAATTACTGTTCCAGAATCTCTATGTAGAAAGGATCCTGTAACTTTACCAATGATGAGAATTTAGAAGGATCTAATATTCTAACGCATACAAAGAATTGATATGAGAATCATAAGGGAAGGAAAATCATTATTCCTTTATTACATGATTTGTCAACCACCCCTTATAGAAAATATCAACTATTACCAAAGAAATATGTGGGGAATTCCTAAGAAGGTGACATCTATTAGAAATGGGAAATCCTTAGAGTTCAACATTGATAAGGAAAAAGTCAACAAGTTTTGGTCATGAATATGTGTACCATAAAATACTATGATAAAGGTGGATATTTTTAATGATGCATATATCATGATCTTCCCCATCCACTGAGGGAGCACAAAGATGTATCAAGATCCCTGAGATCACTATTGGTTGGACAAAATAAAGATGGATATCTTTTAATATTAATCAATGTGCCTCATAGGAAAGAAAGTGAAGGATGAAACAAAAAATTATAAGGGGACGACTAAACCATTACCTATACCTATATGAAAATGGAAAAACATCACCATGGACTATTTCATCATACTTCAGAAGACATCCATATTAAATAATGCAATATGGGTTATTGTGGATCATATTACAAAGACATATAACTTTATTAAAATTAAATAGGACTTCTCACTCAATAAACTTTCATGGATATTCATCATATAAATGGTGAGGCTACATGGATTAGAATTATCGATTGTATCTGATTGAGATTTCAGATTTACCTCCATGTTTTAGAAAGGTCTCCAACATTCTCTAAACACAGAGACGAACATCAGTGAATCTTATCACCCTAAAACTAATTCCCAACCTGAGTAGACAATTCATAAATTGGAATAAATTTTGATAACATACTCAATGGACTTAAATGAATGATGGTATCAATATATTACACTGGTCCATTTTAATTACAATAATAGTGTTCATTCAAGCATCCAGATGCCTCTATATAAAACTTTTTATGTGATGATATAGAGAACACCTACATGCTAGATTAAGTTAGTGAACGTAAGATTCTAGAAACTTAAATGGTCGATGAAATTTTAAAAAAATTTAAGGCCATTCAATATCACCTCGGGTCTTCCCAATGTCTGCAAAAGAGCTACACAAAAAATCATCGATGAGACTTGGTGTTTGAGGTTAGAGATAAGTAAATCCGCTACATATCTCAATGGAATAGAGTTATGAGATTTGGAAAGAAGGTAAAGCCATGTCCTAAGGGCATTGGACCCTTTGAGATTTTTGATCGAATAGGAGCTATGACATATCGACTAGCACTTACACTGACAATATCTCATGTACATGAAGTATTCAACATATCCCTCTTAAGGATGAACATACCAAATCCCTCACATGTTTTTAATTTAGAGGTGGTATAGATGGAAAATAATATCTCTTATATGGAGCAGCCGGTAAGGATATTGGACTGTACAGATAAAGGTCTACAAAACAAGACCACTCACCTTGTTAAAGTACTTTGGATGAACTAGAAATATGAAGAGGTGACATGGGAATCAAAGGAAGTGATGAAGGATAAGTATTCGTCCCTTTTTTTACATTAGTATGTAAAATGAAATTTTTAGGAATAAATTTCATAATGGTCGACAATGATACACCAAGATATTTTTATGAAATATTTTTTATACTTTGGTATCTTGTGTTGCATGCAACACAGAGTTTAAATGAACAATGATATATTATTAAAATATTATTATTTTAAAGATGACCATTAAAACATAGCCATTAAATTTTGGGGTATTAATATTAATAACCAAATTATGAAATACATTTATTAATTCTTAGAAAATGAACACTTAATTTTTAGTTAATTCATTTTATTCTCTAAAAATATGTTTTTCTTCAAAAAATGATTTTATTGCTTTCCATGAGAAAATAATTGTAATTAATTTTATTGATCTTATAAAATTTATTAGAAAAAATAATAATAAATTTTGAATTCATACTGTCAAAATTATTTTAGTATGACTTTTTGAGAATTTTCTAAAAAGTGTGAAATTTTAATGAATAGTGATAAATACTAATTTACATTGAAACTATATTTTATTTTAAAGTATTTACAATGTAAAATTATTTTTAAGATAAGTTTTAAACTTGTATTAGTTTATTTTAATTATAAATAATATAATTTCAATATTTTAAAGAAATTTTATAAATGGATTTATTATAAAATCATTTTATACTTAAAAATGGAATTTTTTAGAAAAATTGTTTTTCATTGATTTTCTACATTTTATTATTTAATTAAATTATGAAAAATAATTGTTTTGAATTTTTAAAAATAGATTCCATATTTTTAAACAAGAGTTACAAATTTTTTAAAACACCCCTTGTATTTTTGGCCAATATAAAATGCAACCTTAGTAATTTTAGTTACCATGGTAAAAGGTAAAATATGTAATTGAGGGAAAAAAATTGACAAGGATAAAAAAATTATGATAACAATTATCCAAATTTTATTTGATGATTTATTTTCGACCATAATCATCAAATGTAGAAGTTATAACCATTTTAGGCCACTTTTGTAATATTATGACCTTTACAGTATTTTGTTTAAAGAAAAGATAAACATTTCACACTTATGTTTTTAACAAGTATAATATTTTTCATATGGTGTCATATAGAGTATATTTTTGAATATAAATAGTATTTTTAAATATATAATATTTAACGTCATTGTTTTAATTTATTTTTAATTTATTGCTAATAAATAATTAACTTAAATTATTACGTAATAATGATGTCGTAGTTATTCATTTAATGAAAAAATAAAATCAATGATATTAAAGATATTAAAGAAAATATAATTTTAGATATTGACGGTGATAAAATAATTCTATATATGGCCATGTAATGTAGAGTATATAATAAAATAGTATTTTTTTGGAGTTTTACTTGTTTTCTTGATATTTTTAAAGTCAAGTTAATGAATAGTATCAGAATTGACAATAATGATATTTTGTGGGATTAATATTTTTTAGATTATTTAATGATCATAATAGTATAACATAATGAAAAAGGGGATAATAAATGGTCTAGAATGTCATCTCATGTTCATTGATGGGCCATTTGGAAGAATTTGGTGGTAGAATAGTCTTAATATATTTTAATATTTTGAGAAATTTTAAAATTATCCCTCAACTAAATTATAAAATGGAACCCCTTACTTATTTACAACAAATTGAGCCATCTAGATCAAATATACTATAAAAACTTTTCTTATCAACATCATTATTTAATTTCTTATGGTTCTGGACCATCAAAAATACCAACTCTAGGTCCCATATGATAATTTATAAATGAGATCCTTTGTAAAAGAGTCAATATTCTTTACCATATCTTTCAAGTTTCACTATTGAAAAAACTAGCTATACCCACGGTTTTGGGAACTGTGGGCTGGGATGGCGTCGGTATAGGGGTATCAACCTATACTAATGGTTTTGGAGAACTGTGGGTATAGGGGAGTCAAAGTGTTCCACACCTCTCTTCCAGGCACACAACAGACCCCATGGTTTTCAAACCATGGGGTCTTTATTTTTCCAAAATAAAGAGATGGGGGATTCGAACCCCCAGCTCGCACGAAGCCTCAAAGGCCCTCCTGAACAAGCGACAAACCAAGCCAAATTTTTTATCTGTTATATATGCAGGTATTTATATATATATATATTAATATTAATTACGTCTGTTAATTAAATTCCAAAAAGGCGCCTGTAGGGTGATTCGAACCCGGGTCTCGGAAGGGATGGACACCCGCGCCTCAGTAAACGACCAACCGAGCTATACATTTAATTCAATATACATATATATATTTATAAATATATATTAATATTATCCATGTTTTGAAAAATGCTGACATCATATATTGAACCCATGACATACATATCCCACATATAAACGATTACCAACTGAGCTACAGAATTTTTGAACATATTTGTTTATATTAATGCAAATATATTAATATAAACTGTGAAAAAATGTCCCCTTCCAAGTTTTTTTGTGTCCCGCCTAATTTTCTTTCCCCGCAATAACGCGAGAAAGCTATACCCATGGTTCTGGAGAACCGTGGGTATAGGTCTTGAAAAAAAAACCACCAATACCCACAGTTATGAACAACCATTGGTATAGATCTTCGAAAAATACCCTATACCCACAGTTTTCTCCAAAACTATGGGTATAGGTCTTAAAAGAAAACTATACCCGCGGTTTTTGGCACAACTGTGGGTATATGTGGCCTATACCTACGGTTTTGAAAAACCGTGGGTATAGACCTATTTTCCAGTTGTGTTTCATTCTTATTCTACCTCTGCTTAATATGATAAAACCATTATGTAAGAACCTAGATCTTCCTTTCAGGTATGTTTTCCCTTTTTGGTGCTTTTTAGAAAAAGAGGAGTTTCTGGAAATTTTTGAAGTACACATTGGGTACTCTTTAGCCGCACATAGCTGTGTGATGGCTGTGTAATAGTTGAGCACATAGCCATGTATGGTGACATGGAGGCCACCAAAAGTGGGGATCGGTAAGGGCAAGTACACTCCATGTACCTCAAAAGTACACGCTGTGTATTTTTTTTCATTAAACATACCAGGGTCACGTCTAACGGATAGAAACACCTCATTCTCGACCTAGTTTATCCGAGAGTATCCGTATAGTCGCGATTCATCCCCGAGCCCCCAATAGAACATCTGTTCTCCGAATCGAACACCTTCAATTGCGTTGGGATCACCTTTGTATGCTCTTCCTTCATCTAGAGCTTTGTTTCCTGATTCCTCCTCTTTCAAGATTTATCATCGGTTACGAATTTTTATCATTTTTTTAGATCAACAGTGTTATTGGGAGATTCAAGCCTTGAGGTTCACGTATAACAATCCTACACCACTGAGGTAGGTGGTTGTGCCTTTTTGTTAAAAGTATTTGAGTTATATGTGAGAAATTTCCCAATACCCTTGATCAAGGTATTGCGTGTTTACGGTTTTAGCCTTATTAATTTCTTGCTATGATAGTATGCTTGAGTAGAGGTTAATTGAAGTTGAATAGAGTAAATTTCTATGATTTGGAATTTTTTCCAATGCATGTTTGTTTATGACTGTTTGGTCCTTCTTATCCTATTAGGATGCCTTGTTTTTTACCATTCCTAGTACTATTGGATGGAGTGTTTGTTTATCTGACATGTTGTTATGCAATAGACTATTAGACAAGTAGTTCTTGAGGTTTAATTTGGCCGTATTGCATTTGTTTTGATCATTTGAATTACATAGGGCCGTGTGAACCTAGTGTAGTGGACCACAGGGATAATGGACGTAAGGGCTTCCCCAAAGTGTCTGTTATTTTTGTTATGATGCGAGACGATATGGGGAATTGATGTAATTGCTTCCTCAGAGTGTCTGTAGTTCGTTGACATGGGCCACAAGGGAAATGAGACATAAGTGCTACCCCAGAGCATCTTTTGGTTACCAATACAAGAATATTGGGGGAATTGATGGCGAGTGCTTCCCCAGAGAGTCTATACTAAATCTGTTCCAGAGGGGTCAGAATGGGGGTACTTCCCATAGTGTTGCTTGTGTTATCTAGGTAGAACCAGAGGGTATTATGCTGTGATTACATCCTAGAGGGTTACCTATTTTTGATTATCTTCTTACTTGATATATGAAACTGAATGCATTAAAATTTTAGGACTATTTTCGTTTGAGTACTTCCTTGTTTACTGCTTCTCATTGCTTATTTCCTGCCATATTTATTCACTGACTGTTTGGCACAGATCTCATGGTGGTTTCCTACTAATATTTAGTCTCACACCTTATTTGGGTCATGATTTTGGGCCCAAAATGAGTATATTTTTACAGGTATAGATAAAGGCAGATGCCCTTCTACTTTAGGCACTTGACTGCTTTGGAGATGGAGAGCATGGGACCAAGATTTGGCTTGCGATGCTGTGGAGATGTTTATAGTTTTTCTTGTACATTGGTTTAGTACTGTATTGCGACATTTTGACTTGTTTAGATGTTTTCCTAGATTTATGTATCACACGTCATTTATATGTGAGCTCCTATTGTTTCTTACATTCTGTCTTCCATTGTATACCGTTGTATGGTGTTATTACTACTTCTTCTATTGTTATCTATTTTGTTTCTACTGTGTTACTCTATCAATGAGGTCATAGTTTTCCCACTAGCACACCCAAGTCCCTCACTTCTAGTCACCAACCTCTGGAGTTTGGGGAAATGCGTTTGAGGTCATGTGACAAACCGGGTATAGGGCGCCTCTGGGCGGCTTCTGGAATTGGGATGCTACAAAGTGGTATCAGAGGATTCTTTTCTTCTTGATTTACTATTTAGAGCTTATAGCCAGGGATTGGATGGAATAGGTACATGGTAATAAGTTGTGCCTGGGAGTAGCTAACCCATGTATAGGTAAAACCCAATCTACCTCATTTATTGCAATTTTTATGGTTTTGAAATTTTATAGATGATTTGGGTTTCACCGTTAGGTGATTCACATGTTTTTTGTTGTTATTGATGATGTTATTGAGGATCTATTTCAATTTCAACCCGATGAGATGATTTTATTCCATCTCTTTCTTCATATCGACACTTGCTAGAAATCACAGGTCATGAATTTTTTCCATGCCATTTAGTGTGCATTAGCGATTGCATGTTGTGATAGATATTCATGTTGTTGTGATAGATGCCTTGATATAATACTTACTTTTGATAGGGTATTTCTTTGTGTAAGGTTTGTTTGAATGAATGCCAAACAATAGTTATTGAGGTGTTGTGGGCCCCCATAGACCAGAATTTTTCAGATCATTGCTTTGTTTTACTTGTTATAACACGTATAAGATGCCAAGAGTTGATTCACAGGGAGTATGGGCCATCATGGATTGGAATTTGGTACTTTAATGTTCGTTTCAGTGTTTTTCTAGGTTCTAGAGAAGTTTCTGATGCATACTATATGGAAAAACCTAGAATACATGGCGTGTAGTGATGAATACATGTCATGTATTCTTCTGTTCAGGAAGAAATTATTTTTCTTAAGTACACACTGTGTACTATATGTACAGGCAGTGTAGTCTCTAACAGTGTTACAGACTGTGTGGGTAGAAACACGGGGTTGAGAAATCTTGGTAGAACACGTTGTGTGCTGGATGTACACGTCATGTGGGGTATACCATATGTCCATCCAAGTGACTAATGACACAGATGAATAAAAACATAATCAATACATGTCGTGTCAGTCTTGAACACACCGTTTAGTGTAACCTGAGTACTCGGCCATGTAACGAACAACAAGGGTCAAAAAATCATCCCAGTACACGCCGTGTCCATCTAGAACATGTTGTGTAGTGTGAGTAATGTATCTCGATGTGTCACTAAAAACACAGGTCAGAGAAGCTCATCTAGTACATGCTGTGTTTGGAATGAACACGCCATGTAGTCTTGTTCTAGGACAACTGTGTGGCATAGTCGTGTAGAAGAACTCGGGAAGGGAAAGATGATTCAAGTACACTCCGTGTGTTAGGACCACACACCATGTGTATGGGGTGTTACATGCCCTGGGTTGGAAGATGTACATGACCATATTAAGGCTTAAGGGAACATGTCGTCTTGGTATTATAAATGCTGTGTATCCATGTTTTGAAAAATTGGAATACTTTATTTCTCATGTTTCCTTCTTACCCTTCCATTTTTCAGTCCTTGGTAATCATGATCAAAGGTGTATGTTTGACCTTACAGAGTCATGCCAACGAGACGTCCTTCGGTTGTACACCAATTTCAAGGTAGTGATCAGACACCAGACATGGATGATATGGGACTTCCAGCAGATCCCCCAGTTGTGCCAGTCTTTGCACCAACCATCATTCTAGACACAGGTGCTGACGCACAGTTCCAAGAGGTCTTCATGAGGTTCATGCAGACCTTCCGAGGAGTACTGCATCTTTCCCCGCCTATGGAAGAGCTGATGTGGGGTTTCCATTAGCATCATCCTCCCACTTTCACTAGGGAAGGAGGACCTCAGACTGCAGAGTCATGGTTATAATCCATGCTTTCCATCTTTGAGTATCTAGAGATTCCTCCAAAGAGGAGGGTCACGCTCGCTACATACATGCTTCAGGACTCCAACAAGATATGGTGGGATGTGATCTCACAGGCGGGATGCCAAAAGGTTATGGCCCGTGGTGAGTTCCATCGTGCCTTCTTCGATTACTTCTATATAGAAATCCTGAGGTCCGATCGAGCCCAAGAATTCACGAGTCTGGAATAGGGTGATTTTTCCATTATGGATTATTCTTCTTGCTTCACTGAGTTGATGTTATTCATGAATATTCCAAGAGGTGATGAGTTATTCATAGCAAGGAAGTTTGAGGATGGTCTGAGGCACGACATCCGATCACAGGTGAATATCTTCAGGCCGACTTCCATCCCTTCTATAGTCAATTAGATGCTGATCACAGAGTGCAATATTTGGTATTCTGGAGTTGTGAGCCAGGGCGGATTGATATTCGGAGTTGTATTCCCTCCTACTGATAGTAGGAAGTTCCACATGGGGTCTTCACGTGGTGATCTAAGGAGGTGAGACGCTTCTTATGGTAGGCAGGTGGTGTGCTACCAGTGCGGGAAGAGCGGTCATATGATTCCACATTGCCCGAGAGACCAAGTTGAGTGCCGATCTTGTCACAAGATGGTTCATCTTCATCATTTTTTTCTTTTCTTCACACCGAAAGATGGTGACATGGGTTCTTTTATGACTCCGTGTTTAGGAGCAACACCCCCGGTTTCTCACTAGTCTGGGAACTAGAGTTCATCCAGCCATTCAGGGCAAGGTATTTGTTGTGGTCGTGGTAGTCAATCACCAGGATTTTAGTGACAAATAGGTGTATCAGCTCAGGGTGGTGAGGAAGGGTCACAGTGTTGTGGAGCAGGCCAAGCTTTGGTAGTGGAGTACAACCAGTAGGATCAGGATCCAGGACCCACTACCATTCGAGATACGATTCTAGTTGCCTCTGTTTTAGCTTATTCTCTTTTCGATATAGGAGCTTCCCATAGCTTTATATCTGTTGCTGTTGGTGAGAGTCTTGGGCTCTGTATCTTTTCTTCTACTGATTTCTTGACACTAGGCACTCATTTGTGGAGTAGAATGGCTGGTGTAAGGTAGTGCATAGAGTTCCCTCTGTATGTTAGTGGGTGGAACTTCTTATGGGGCCTTTATGTCCTAGAGATGACAGGATATGATGTCATTCTCAAAATGGAATATTTTGTTTCCTTCTAGGTAGTTTTCGATTGCTATCACCATATGGTGAGTTTCATATCACTGGAGGGAGGATCGTCTCTTCATAAGGGTGAATGATATGTCAAGGCGAGTAGAGTAGGACCCGAGAATCATGGGTTGGGTGGAGTTACAACCCACTTTGCTGGTCTTTATCTGGATGACCAGGGGACTTCACAGATGGAATTTCCTCCAGTGGAGGATCGCTTCAGTGATGACTTTCCAGAAAACTTTTTAGGTTTTACTCCAGATCGAGCGGTGGACTTTTCTATCGAGCTTGTGCCAGGAGCGGCACCGGAGTCCATTCCTCCTTATAGGATGGATACACCTGAGTTACAGGAGCTCAAGAAGTAGTTATAGGAGTTGCAGGTAAAGGGTTTCACCCGAACCAGTACTTCTCCATGGGGTTCGCCTATCCTGTATGTGAAGAATTCAGACAATACCCTCTGTCTTTGTGTGGATTATTGGAAGTTGAACTAGTTTACAATAAATAACCGTTATCCCTTTCCAAGGATTGATAATATCTTTGATCAGCTTCGAGGAGCTCGGGTGTTCTCGAATATTGACTTTAGGTCTGGTTATAATCAGTTGCATGTTAGACAATCAGATATACCTCTTTCATCCTTCTGGAGTAGGTATGGTCTAAATGAGTATTTGGTAATGGCTTTCGGTCTCACAAACAAACCTATAGTTTTCATGGCACTCATGAACCGAGTGTTCCATCCATATTTGGATTCATTCCTGGTAGTCTTTGTGGACGATATCTTGGTGTACTCTCACACTCGACACAACCATGCTACACATCTTGAGATCATTTTTAGTACATTGAGAGAGCATCAGTTATATGCTAATCTATCAAAATTCCACTTTTGGATGGACCAAATTCACTTCATGGGTCATGTTCTCTTAGAGGTAGGATTATTAGTAGACCCAGTGAAAGTGAGAGTAATAGTTTCTTGGGAGCAGTTGAAGAATGTCTTTGAGGTACAGAGTTTTATAGGTTTGGCTGGTTACTAAAGACATTTCATACTGGACTTTTCATGCTTAGCAGCACCCCTGGCGGGCCTGACTAAGAAGGGTGAGAAGTTTTTGTGGCCAGATTCTTGTGATTCAGCCTTTTAGGAGCTGAAAGAGAGGTTGACTTCAGCACTGATATACATATTTCTAGAGCCGAGAAAGAGCTATACTATTTACTATGATTCATCAGGTATCAGGATGGGAGCAGTGCTTATGCAGGGAGAAGGAGTCTTTGTGTACGGGTCTCGGCAGTTGAGGCCACATGAGAGGAACTACCCGATGCACGATCTCGAGCTAGCTATAGTAGTTCATGATTTATGATGTTGGAGACATTATCTTCTTGGAGAGTATTTTGTGGTTTTCACCGACCACAAAATTCTCAAGTATATCTTCCCTCTGGATGACCTGAATTTTAGACATCGAAGTTGGGTTGAGTACCTTCATTCCTTTGACTTTGAGCGTGCCTAATTGCCAGGGAAAGGAAATGTTGTGGCTAATGCATTGAGCAGGAGAACTAAGATACAGGCAGTTCAGGAGGCTAGAAGTGAGTGCTAGCTTATGGATCTGCTCTATGAGATGCATTTGTAGGTCCACTATAGTTAGGGAAAATGTTTCTATCTTCTATAGATATTACCTCTACTCTTCTCGATCGAGTGTGAATAAGGAAACTATCAGATTCTAGAGGCCTAGTCTTATAGGAGAGTGTTTCGGGAGAGGAACCTATTCCCAGATGGACTGTAGACAAGGATGAGATCTTTCATTTCCAGGGGCACGTACATGTTTTAATAGACATATGAGAGGAGTTGATGTAGAACTTTCATTCCTCAGTTTTGGAAGTTCATCATGTTGTCACCAAAATGTATTGTGATCTACACCGTCAGTATATATGGCCAGGTATGAAGAGAGATGTTTCTAGGTTCATCATGAGGCGTTCTACCTATTAGTAGGTGAAGGCGGAGCATGAGTGACCCACATGGATTTTGCAGTAGTTACCCATTCCCGAGTGGAAGTGGAATGATGTCACGATGGATTTTGAGATATGTTTACTAAGGTCACCTCTAGGGAATGATGTTTTATGGGTTTTCATTGATAGACTCACAGAGGTTTCTCACTTTCTACTGATCAAAGAGACCATTAGTGTTGATGAGCTGGAACAGTTTTACATCTTCGAGATTGTACATCTACATGGAGTTCCATACTCCATTTTTTTAGATAGGGACTCCCACTTTACTTCTTGGGTCTTGCAGGGGCTTCAGAAGGACTTGGCTAAATAGGTGCCTTTTGAGTTTAACATACCATCCCCAAACAGATGGTCAGTCTGAGCGTAAGATTCAGGTACTTGAATACATTCTTCGAGCATGTATCCGAGATTTTAGAGGTTCTTGGGAGAAGCACATACCTCTAGTGGAGTTTTCCTACAATAATATTTTTCAAGAAACTATTCAGATGACAACTTTTGACAATTTGTATGGTATGACATACCAACAACCCTTTTGTCGGATGGAGGCAGGAGAGGCAGCTATACTGGGACCTCATCTTGTCTTGGAGACAACAGAGCAGACCGAGTTGATTCGGGAGAGGATTGATACTGCACAGTCGCTACACAAATATTATGCTGATCGACAGAGAAAACATCTGGAGTTCGAGGTTGGGGATTAGGTTTTCCTGCGTTTCACACTGAGGTTGGGACACAGGATAATTGTGAAGCAAGGAAAGCTTTCACTAATGTACGTCGAGCCATTTGAAGTGTTAGAGAGAGTTGGGCTAGTTGCCTATCAGTTGCAGTTACCTCAGAGGTACCAGGAAATACACGATGTCTTTCAGGTTTCTCAGCTTCGACGTTACTTCTCAAACCCGTCTCATGCTTTCCAACCTGAGGAAGTTGAGCTAGAGGTGGATGTATCTTTTGAGGAGCATCCTATCTAGATTGTTGATCTAAGTACGAAGGTTCTTCGTAGCAGGTATGTTCCACTGGTATGAGTGATATGGCAGCATAGGTGAGTACAGTTTGAGACTTGGGAGTGGGAGGCCGATGTATGATCGTAGTGGACATAGCTGTTCGAGTATTATTCATCTACACTACCTGGCTAAAGAAATTCGGGGATGAATTTATTTAAGGGGGGAAGTTTGTAAGAACCGAGATCTTCCTTTCTGGTATGTTTTCCTTTTTCTGTTGTTTTTGAGAAAAATAAGAGTTTCTAGAAATTTTTGAAGTACACACCGTGTACTCTTTTACCGCATGTAGCTATGTGCAGGCTGTGTAATGACCGAGCACACAACCGTGTGTGGTGACCTGGAGGACACATAAAGTGGGGCTCAGTAAAGGAAAGTACATGCCATTTACCTCAAAAGAACACGCCTTGTACTTTCTTTTTTTCATTAAACGTACCTGGGTCGCCTCTGACAGACAAAAAACCTCCTTCTCGACCTAGTTCGTCTGAGAGCATCCGTATGGACACAATTCTTCCCCGAGCCCCCAATTGAGCATCCATTATCTGAATTGACCGCCTTCAATTGCGTTGGTATCACCTTAGTAACCTCTTCATTCTTCTTGCTCTTCGTTAATTGATTCCTCTTCTTTCAAGAGTTATCCTCGGTTGAGCGTTTTTAGCATTTTTGTAGATCAACAGTGTTCTTGGGTGATTCAAGGCTTGTGGTTCATGTGTAATGATTCTAGAACAATGAGGTAGGCGGTTTGTGCCTTTTCATTGAATTTCATTGAGTTATATGTACAAAATTTCCCAATAACCTTGATCAGGGTATTGTGTGTTAACAGTTTCAACCCTATTAATTGCCGTCAATGCTTGTATTCTTGAGTAGAAGTTAATTGAATGTGAATAGGGTAAAGTTCTACAAGTTGGAAGTGTTTTCCCAAGAATATTTGTTTATGACCGTTTGGAAATACATAGCCTCTTAGGCAACGTTTTTTTCCACCATGCCTAGTACTGTTGGATGGAGTGTTTATTTATCTGAAATGCTCTTATGCTGTAGATTGTTAACCAAGTGGTTCTTGAGGTTTAATTTGGCCATATTGCATTTCTGGTCTTGTTTGACATCGACATGGCCCTGAGAACCTAGTGTAGTGGACCATAGGGGGAATGGACGTAAGGGCTTCTCCAGAGTGTCCATTATTTTTGTTAAGATGCGTGACCATAGGGGAAATTGATATAAGTGCTTCCTTACAGAGTTTGGAGTTCCTCGACGTGGGCCAGATTGGGAATGAGATATAAGTGATTCCCTAGATAACCTTGAAGTTACTGATACGAGACTATATGGGGAATTAATGGTGAGTTCTTCCCGAGAGTGTCTATACTAAAGCTGAACTAGAGGGGTTAGAGTGTGTGTACTTCCCAGAGGGTTGCTTGGGTTTTCTAGGTAGGACTAGAGGGGATTAGACTATGAGTACATCCCCGAGGGTGACTTGTTTTTTATTATATTCTTACTTGATATATGAAACTGAATGCATTGAAACTGTAGTATTGTTTACTTTTGAGTACTTCTTTATTTACTGCTTCTCTTTAATTGTTGTCTGCCATATATATTCACTGACTATTAAGAACAACTCTCTTGGTGGATGCCTACTGGGATTTAGTCTCACACCCTATTTGGGTCATGCTTTTGGGCCAAACAGATTATATTATTGCAAGTATAGATAAGGGCATGCACCCTACTACTTGAGGAACTTGACTGCTTTGGATCTAGAGAGAATGGGACCAAGCTTTGGCTTGTAATAGTATGGAGATGTTTACTATTTTTCTTGTACTTTGTATTAGTACTCTATTTCATCATTGTGACTTTTTTGGCTCTTTTCTTATACTTATATATCGTGCATCATTTATATGTGAGCTCCTGTTGTTTCTTAATTTCAGTCTTACACTGTATACTGTTGTATGGTGTGATTAATGCTTCCACTATTGTTATCTGTCTTGTTTCCACTATTTTACTATTCCAATGAGGGAATAGTTTTCCCACTATCACAACCATGTCTCTCATTGATAGTCGACATCCTTTGGCTTTTAGGGAAATGTGCTTGAGGCGATGTGATCAACCATGTACAAGGCACCTCTTGGCGGCTTCCCGAACTGAGACGCTACACATTATAAAATAATAAATATAGTATTATTTATATATCAATATTTTATTATCATTATAATACAAGAATATTCAACCTTTTATCCATCCTATGAAAAACTAATGCACCACACTTGCGTACGTATGACTTACCGTCTCTACATAGCGGTGTACTTTTTTTTCATCACCACTATACTTATATGGTTATAATGATGAAAATAATGGATATATATTATAGTTACAACATCATAATGATTATTGAAATTTAATATATCATCAATTTATCTACCCATTCCCCATTAAGGAAATGATACTGTCCCTCCTATGTACGTACGAACTACCATCTACATGAAGTGATATGCCTCATTTTCCATATCCAGCAATGAATAATTGTCATAAAAATTGATTAACTCATTAAAAATGATAATTATATAATTAATAAATGTTTATATATGATTTATATACTCCATTCACAAAAAACAAATCTCATTTAAAAAAACATGCCTAAAGAATAAAGAAGTTAACACCTAAAACAACGGTAATAATGGAATATTATTAATGATTGAGTGGTAAGAGGTCAAATAAGTATAATATATTATATTATAAATATGAATATGGTTCTATTTTAAATTAATAATATGATTTAAATAATTATATAGGAGGTTAAATCATCATCAACTAAAGGAAAGCGTAATGTAAAGGCCAACGAGCCCGTACCCAAGTGGTAAGTGCTCCAGCTTGACATCCAAGAGACCAAAGTTCCAAACCGGGTAGAGGTGAATTTCCAGGTACTGTAGTAGTGTTGTAGCAGGTATTGTTCAGTACTATAGCAGTCGGAACTATTCACCCGATTTGGGCCTTCGGGCAATCGGTTTGGGCATTCGGTTCTCCGGGGCCTTCGGGTCAACAAAGGTCTTCATCCCTTAGGGCCTTCTGGCCATAAAGACCATGGAGTAGCCTAGTTCACACAGAGAAGGCCCCATAAGAGGATAAGAGCAATAAGACTAGAAGTCAACAGACGCAGAGCTACTAGAGTGTAAGAATGAGAGGGTATGGAAACAACCATCGGGACTAGGCACCACGCTGCTTTGTATGAGGTAATGCTAGCCGATCAGTAATGAAAGGTGGGGAGCTAGGTGATCAATGATGTAGAAGCTAGGGGAGGGGTAGTTCTTGGGGGTAGGGCTTACGGGTCATGTATTGGGCATAGTTTTCCTCTGGGCCTTCGGGTCATGTATTGTGAGTCGTGTCCGGCCTTGTGCCTTGGGTATACGGGTCATGTTCGGGTTCCCATTCATCCCTTAAAATGGGTATTATCTATAATAAAATAAAAAAGAAGTCATTTAAGCCATTCAGATGTCAATGTAAGGGATCTCCCTAAACTTCTATATTTTCTTTTAGGTTGTGTTTTCTCTCTTTTTCTCTCTCTTCCTCAATTTATCTCCTCATTTTCCTTTTATATTCAACTGATATTATTTGTATATGTTCCATACATATGTATTTATCTTAACTCATCTTTATTTTATGAGAAATTAAATGTTTTTGAAAGGTTCCATTCTCAATTCCACTTTATAAGCAAACCCGATTAAATAAAACTTCTTTTTTTATTTCCCATTTAAAAATACTCTCAATAAACTATTTTAGACTAAAATATTTTTCTAAAATCATTCAATTTATCATGAAACATTATTTATGTTAATTTAAGGTATTATGGAAGTAATTATTCATTTATCATCTTTGAATTCTCTTTATTATTTTACTTAAACTCATGCTTGAGTGACACATTTATAATGTTAGATAACCACTCATTTTTAATGTTTTCACTTCAATTTGAATTAATTATTAATTAAATATTCTTATATTTATTTTATGAATGTCTGAGAATGATTTTAATCCCTTATTTCATTGAAACCATTATGATACACCCTTTTGTTATGCTTTATAGCATGATTATGAAACTCAATTCTTTCTATGGGTAACCCTTATGTTTATTCCTTTTGATTGATTATTTTTTGGCACATATATACATGTACATGTTATGATGGGTGGATGAAAAATGAGATCATATTCATTGGATAATGTTTTTATCTAATGATATGTTATTTATGGGATTAGGGAGTAAACCTAATCCATTATAGGAATATGTCCACCATGTGATATAGTCTGAGTAGTTAGCTTGACTCATGTTTATGTCACGTTATATAGTTATTACTCCTTCCTATATTTCCATGATAATGTGATTCCATTTTCTATATTTTATTATTTTATATGTTTATTCATGAGACATTCCTTTTATGTTATCATGTTATGACTCATATCTAATTTTCTATAATTTATTCCCATGTTTTTTCCCTTACTATGATTTATAGCTCATACGTTTTGTCTATGTATTCAATAAGTTATCCTATATAGTTTTAATATCTCAAAGGGAGTTAGGATATTGTTATAGAGATTAATAAAAAGATGTTTTATTTTAGTTTCATGTTTTCTAATTATTTATCTATTCACCCAAATATACTAGACTCTTCCATATTAAGTCTGTATTTTATGGATAATTATGCTTAAAATAATGTAATAATATGCACAAAAGTGATGCGTAATTATAAATGGCATTGAACTAAAGGCAATAAAAACATTATAATGGTTAATACTTGAATGAGAAGTAATTATGGTATTTCAAATGACATCATATTGTAACATGGTCTTCAATATTTCATAGGTGAAGACAACTTCTGGGATAACCAATAAGCTTTAAAACATGTTTCAAAATATTACCTATAAGAAAATAAATTTCATGATGTGGTTAATATTCTATATGAATATATTGGAGGGAATATTGATGGTGTATTATTTTAATGATCTAAACATGGTTCATAGTCAACATAAATTTGGGGGAGTGAAGTTTTATGGAGTTGTGTGGACATTGATAACTCTTTAATCAGTTTTGTAGTATTGAGATAGAGTGATTATTGATTTATAAAATTCTTATTGAAAGAGTGTATGTGTGTCTGAGGAAATACAAGATATAGTATTTAATGATGAGATCCAAAAGAATAATGTCTAGGGTACTATTAGAATAACAGTTAGTGTGGAAATAAGAGGGAATTTCATACAAAGAGAAACCCAATTACATAAGAAGGGGAAGTAGAAAAGAGAGAAAGGATGATAAAAATAATGTGGGACCTAGACCATTTGATAGAATTTTGGAAATAAGGGGAATATAATGGAAGATTGTAGTGATTTCATGATAAATTTTGGAAGGTTCAACTCTTGAGTTTTTTTCTATAGATACACCATCAAAAGATAAAAGTTATTTGTTGTTAAGTATCACTCATCCATTAGATTCGGGGAACATTGATTATTGGGATTAATTTAACTCAACATATAATAGGGGAATATTTTAGATATGTGTATCTATAATATTTAACAAGATTTATCTTGTGGATAATTAAAATCTTGATATAGTTTGAAAGAGTGATGTAAATTTACAAATAGAGAGCATATACTAACTGGAGTTTTAATGGTTGTAGAACATACAAGGATAAAAAAATAATTTTATTTTATTTGGATAGTCATATGATGTGTGTTTTTATACAAGTTGTGCAGAAGGATCATGGAAGATAAATTTTGGTTCTATGGTGGTGATAAATGGAGTGACGGAAAAAAATCTAAATTTTATTAGGAGTTTGGAAGATACAACACTTTTTAGAATAATAAATTCAAGAAGGGTTAAGTTATGGTATGATAATTTAGGTATTATAGAGGATAATAAGATTAATGTGCTATAAGTAAGTGGAATATTAAAACCCAATCATTCAAAGTATATAAATTTCAAAAAGTGTATCTCTAAGAATTAGTATATGGTTTCTTTAAATTCATAAGGCAGTCAACCAAAGAACTATAAGTTTTATAAATTACATTGGGATGTATGAGGGCCTACTTAGTTTCAATATTTTCATGGGTTTTGATAATTTAATACATTTATTAATGATGTGACATGAAAGTTTAGGGAGTTTTTTCATATGAAAAAGTTAGATGTTTTTATAATTGTTATTTGATGGAGAAATATGACGGAATGATATTATTTTTTAAAGACCATGTTCATAAAGTATGGTAATGATAGAGAATATGAAATTATAGAGTATGGACTGACTATTTTTATAAAATAAAGGAGTTCATTTTGTAACGATTTTTTCATCAACACCAGAACAAAACACTATGCCATAATGGATGAATTAGACGATATATGAAATATCTATAAGCATGATAAATAACATTTATTTTACAGCAAATATTTTTCTAGAATAGATGAATTATATAACATAAATTATGAATAAAATTATTTCCATACCACTAAGATATGAGATTCCAGAAGTGTTATATATCAAAATAAATTTTGATGTATCCCACCTCGAAGTCTTTAGATGTATTTCATATAACAATATTTTTTATGAAAAATTTAATAATTATAAGAAGATTCTAAAGAAAAATATTTTTTTGGTCATGATAATAAAGTCTTTGGATTTTGATTATGAGATAATGATATTCAGATGGTCATCAGAATCTGAAATTTTCACATCAATAAAGGGATCCTATGGAAGGATTATAACATGTTGGAATATGTAACAAAGAATACAGAATAATTGGTTCATGAAAAATGTTTTCTAAATAAATGTCCCAAAATTTGGAAATTTTCACAAATCCCTCATGTTATGGATGAACCAGAAATTTTGAAATGATGAGTTTGGAATGGATGTAAAATGTTAGAGGTTCAACCATGTCCTGAAATACCAGAACACTTAAGGATTATGAAGGCTTGATGAAGTGTTCTGAACAAAATAGTATTAGAAGTATGAATAATCTAGATTTGTAGTGAAATACTATAGTAATAAGACCAATGTAAAGTTATTTATTTGAAATAAAAAATATATATTTTATATAAGGTGCATAACTGGAAAGCACAATGGATGCAAAAAAGTACCTATAATGAAAACACTGGAGGTTAGATTGAATGATTAGATGGAATAATTTTCTTAATATAAAATATCGGATCTTTTAGATATTCTAATATGAAAGAATATTCTACATCATAATTTTTTATTTCAAATGAATGTATAATGAATGGAATTAAGTTATTCATGGAAAGGATAGTTGTGAGATTCCTTTATTAATTAAAATTAGTATATTTTTGGGAAATATTTTATCTAGTTGTTGAGAATAAAAAAATAGAGACGATGCTTGAAATGGGTGAGGAATAAGGTCTATATAATTCCCAATAATTTTAGTTTATATTTTATTTTAAAAATAACATAATGATCAAGAGAATGTAATACACACAACACTGAGTTTACACAAACTATGAAATAATATTATTTAAATATGATTGCTATAACATAGTAATTGAATTAGAAGATATGAATAAAAGAAACTAAATTATAATATATATATATATATATATATAATTATAGGTCCCACGTAATAAAATTATATTTATTAATTATTAGGAAAACAACACTAATGTTTTTTGTAAAATAATTTTATGCTTCAAAAATATGTTTTCTTCAAAAATTGATTTTATTTCTATTTTTGATTGAATATTATAATTAATGTATACTAATTTTAGAATTTTTATTTGATAAAAAATAATATTTTTGAAATCATAATATCAAAATTATATAATTGTAATGTTTTTGGATATTTCTTAAATGATTTATTTTTAGGAAAATTGTGAAAATACTGATTTTGGTTAATTAATTGTTATTTAATTAAATATTGTAACTGAAATTATCATTATGTTTTTTATTTTATAATAAATTAATACAAGACTAATTTAAATTTTAGTTATATAATTAATTACATAAGAATTAACACTATACTTGATTTTGGTATAAGTTCAATTTTAGGTTTGAAAATTATTTTTCTAAAAAACGTTTTTCTCCAATTTTGCTAGTTTATTTTAAATATAATTCCTAAAAAATATAGGAATTATATTTTTTAATCTGTATATGACATTTTTAATTAAAATTTCAAATTTGGTAATTAGTAAAATTTTATTTTTTTGTCATTTTAATTGGTAACCATGGTAAATATTTCTCACCACTTTAAATGGAAAATGAGGAAACTCAGGTTAAAGGTGATGTGATAAAATGTTATAAAATTATATAACACTTTAATTATTAATATTGTATGTGTTTAGTTCGACCATATGCATTCAATATTAAAAATATGGATTTTTTACCATTTTTCTTATAAATACCTTTATATTATTTTATTTAATTAACAATCCAAAAATGTCACCTCCTTTTAATATCTTTTGTATATTTTTAAAATGATAAAAACAAGTTATAAATGGTTTTAAATGGTGAATTTTAATATGAATTATTTTTTTATTATGGTAATTTATTTTTAAAATTTAATGATGAATATTTACCTTAAATGCTTACGCCACACTGATACAATGCTTGTCAAAATTTAAAAAAAATATACAGATTGATTTTAACAAATAACAAGTAATTTTTTTGGTGGTGATTGTTTTACTATAAGTATTTTATATAAATATAATGTATTATTAATATTTTAAAATTATTATTTTTTAAAATACCTCAAGGTTTTCTCATAGTTTTTTTAGGTTGGTTGTGTTTTTTTTCAAATCTAGTTGACAAGGCTCGACATTAGGTTTCAATAAGAGTTATAAAAAGTATGTTATAAAAGATAAAATATGGAGTTATCGAATAACTATAAGTGGTTATTTTTTTTGTACAATTTTTTATAAGTTCCCATAGTTTTTAAATGTTTTGGGCTCCAAAATTTGGAGAAAGGGAAAAGTTTGGTGAAAATGGAGTTTAAGTACTACCTCATGAGAATACGGAAAAGACATGAAATTTATGAAATATTGAATATTTCTTAATGGATTTTTTGTTTTTAAGATTTATTTTTGTTAATTGGATAAGTTTCTAGAATATTAGTAGTTATAGGAAGACATTATGTTTTTAAGAAGTGTACACGAACAAAAGTTTTTCACAGAATATTTGAGAAGATGCAAAGTCATATAAATTAAGTTCAATGTTTTGAGAAAGTGTGGTGGTGAGAGAGAAAGTTTTATAAAGAGGTCGAAACACAAAAATTTTAGTCTACCCCTTCCTTTGAAGAGACGAGGCCTTAACAAAGATCCAAAATCATTGAATTCAAGAATGAGTTTCACAATAGATTTTCTTTTTATGAAGAATTCATAAAAACATATATTATATAAGAAAAAACATGTTTCAATTTTACCATGGTAGTTATTTAATTTATATATACTTTTATGAATGTTTTTGAGTTTTTTGAAAGATAAAAATTTCAAAAATAATTGGAAGGTATCATGAAAGTTGATAAAGTGTTTTACAGTGGTAAATCTTATTCAAACCCAAAGGAATTGATAGGAAATTATATAATAAAGATTTATTCATTATGTGGATAAAATTTGAGCTTCAGGATGCCACAAATGAGGTGTAATGAATACTTATTTCAGCTGATCAATAGAAGAATATATTGAGGGATCGTTGAGTACACTTTAGTTAAGAGAGAAGTGAGATTTCCAATTATGATTGGTGGTATACCATAATATAAAATGAGTCCACTTAAATCATTTGAACATAATTTAACAATAATATATTTTTTATATAATCACTTTTCCTTTCTACACTCCTTATATGTAGCTTAGTGTCTGTGAATTTAGTAAAATTACTATGTCTCATTCATGTATTCATTTATTCTCATGCATGGCTATGGGAAATGGATAGTAGAGTGTTTTGTTTAATAATAAAAAAGATCTAAACAAGAGAGGTTTTTAATCTTCCATTTTCTAATTCAGCACCTTATAGGATATTTAACCTTGGGTATATGATAATTAGTATCATAGGTAATGGTTAAAATTAGTGTTTCTATCTCAGTGGTTGTAATGGAGGTTTTTAATCTCAAATTTATTCCAAAATTTGATGGAATAAAATTTCAATTATTGAAGAATTATATTCTACACTACTTTTGATAAATTGAAATGGGATTCTTTATAGCCATGATGCATGGTATTTTAGCGAGAAAATATAGTGGAGATTTATCAAAATCATACTTATGAGAAATGGCGGTTGATTCTAGAGGAATTAATGCATTATGGTAATCTTTATCAACCCAATATACACAAAGGTGATGTCATTTAATTCTTCCCATTCTATTTGTAACAAGTTTCTAAATATCATTGAGTGTGATTTAATAGTCCGAGAAGATACATTTATGGTTCTATAGAATAAGTATGAGGAGTTAAAAATTTATCTTGATGAGTCATTTGATAAATTATCTATATGGGTGAGTATTTTTATGGAGGATATATGTGGTCTAAGAGAAATCATTAATGATATAAATATTGTTTAGTGCATAATTAGAATACTACCACCCCAGTTCAATTCAAAAGTCGCTGCATTAAAAGATAATATTCAAAGGATACAACATTGGATAGTTTACCTAATACTCTTATTGTGTATGAGATGATAAATAAAGAAAAAGATTTTGTGGAAAAAATGAAATCCAATGTGGTGTAATTCAAGTCAATGTGGAATATTTCCATAGAGCATGTCCAGGAAGAAGAAGCGGTGGATTAAGTCAGCTCATTACTTTCCTCAAATCATAAAAGTGGAAAAAGAATGTTTAATGGGAAGATTATACTCACATTTTTTTAATGTGTAATGGTTATACATATTTCTATAACGTTCCACAATAATATTCACCATGATGACGAGGATTAAGTTTAAATTACCATGAACAATTCTTCATCCAATGTGAAATATAAGAAAAACGTCAAGTGAAAAATTTTCAAGAAGAAGAACCTTCTTTCAAAATATAGTTATAGTTTAGAATAGAAAAAGGAATAAGAAATTGAATAATATAAATAATTTAAAGAAATTTATTTTGTGGTAGTAATTTTTAATTCATAAACAATGGATGAGAGTGATAATAAAAAAGGATATATGGAAGTAAGGGATGATATCAAGGATTAATTAGAGCTACATTAGAAAAGATAGAAATTTGGAGTTCCAAAATAATGAAATCCAACAAAGTGTTTCAAGATTTCAATATCTATATATAGCATTTGAAGTAATATAAGTCTAAAAATAAGGAAAAAATTGAAAATTTTAATTATTTAATGTTAGAGAACTCATAAAAACTCGTTGAGTACAATATCAAAGTTGATGCACGCACCAGAGTTATTAATATTTTGACTGACACATCGAAAGATAAAATAAAAACACATCAATGAACTTGAAGATGATATTTTGAATCACTGAAGAAACATAGAAGATATAGATATAATCATGAATTCTTGTATGACATCGAGAAATAAAATCACTCATGTAACAGAAACTGTTACAGAGGATAAGACATGTCAAGATAAAAAACCATCATATCTGAATGACAAGGTTGGTATAAGTACTGATCACAAACAACTATGATTAATGATATCAGACCAAAAGTGCCCACTCCAAGCATAATAATTGATTTGGTAAAATATCATAATCGTAATGTTTTAAGAACCAAAATAAAAAATGGTTTAATAGAAACAAAACACAATAATTCACCTCATATTGGGTTTTATTATAGTGGAAGGATAAGATATTCCCAAAATTTATATTCCATAGACAAAACGTATTGAATGTATTAAGAGAAAAAAAGTGAAAAAAAGAGTTCAATATTATAGGAATGGTTTTTATGCTCATGATTTCTAGTGTGGATGATTTCGACATACCGTCAAATATTTTTCATCAACATTGTAGTGGAATTTATCGAAGTGGGCCCAAAGTGGTACGAAATAGTAGCTCAAGGAACCATAAATGAACCTAAAAAAGAAATTTGATCTCTGTAAGATGAATTTGGCCCATCATACTCTTAAAAAGATAAAAAATACCATTAAAATTAAAATTTGAAGACAATGATGTAGACCAAAATGAAAAGATCTGAGTAGGTAGTGGGTGTAGATATTACATTAAAATAATTAGATTATACTAAAATATGAATCATTAATAGTATATGAACCTCCAATGTGATGGTAAATAAATATATAGTGATTTAAATAATGTAAAAATAGGAGGGTTTCATAAAATTTGGAAATGATTAATGATTAAAGATTATTGAATTATAAAAATACAATTTTAGAGGAAAAAATATGAGAGGTGCTGATGTCTTGGTTGTTGAAGGTCTTGGTCACCTTATGTATGTGTTAGTCAGCTATGTGACTAAGGGAATGCTATTAGATTTACCATGAACTTGTGTATCATCAAGTGAAATTGTGGTAGATTTATTTTATAAGGAAAGAAAAAAGGGAATCTATACCATTTAAATGGAGAAAAAGATATTATAACACCTTGAGGTTTTATGAATTAATTTTTTTCAGATAAATTAAAAATTCATTTGAGGGATTAAATTTAATGATACACTAAGTTAATATTGATTTATACACAAAGTAATGTTATTATTTTTCTACATAAAACACTTAGCTTATCTTTCAATACATGTAAAACTATGTTGGGCTTGTGTTATAAACAATACTGAGTATAACTTACTTTATACACAATATAAAGTTAAAAAAATGTGTCGTTCTATTTAAATATTGTTATTTAATATGATAGTTATATAATAGAATTTGTAATGGTTTTTATTAATAAGATCAACTAAATTATAAAAATATTGTTTACACACGTTTATATAATTAATTATTTGGTTACCAAATAGTTAGAAATTAAAATAAAACCACATTGGAAAATAAAAGAAAATCATATTCCAAAAAATCCTTTTTAGGAAAGAATCGCCTATTATATCAATAAAATAACCAAATCACTTTTTATAATGATTTTAATGAAATATATTTATTATATATTTAATGAATTCATTAATATTTAACTTCTGTTTTTTATACACTTGATATAGGAATAAATCCAATTTTTTTTGCTTAAA
The DNA here is from genome assembly GCA_963277665.1 of Viscum album. Lineage (NCBI taxonomy): Eukaryota > Viridiplantae > Streptophyta > Magnoliopsida > Santalales > Viscaceae > Viscum > Viscum album. The sequence goes on along the minus strand of OY728157.1, from coordinate 228,455,608 downwards.
ACTGTATTTTTTCAAAAAATAAATTTTATGAAATTTTATTGCACACTTAATTTAAAATTAGTTTATAACAATTTTAGAGAATTTACTTGTAAAAATAAATTCATTTTAAAATGGTAATATATATATTATATTATGATGAATTTTTGGGTTATTGTTTTATGAAAAGATTAAATTTTCATGAATAATGAAAAATACTGAAATTTAATAGAAAACTACATTTTGACTAATTTATTTGTATAGTTAAATTATATTTTAAAGTAGTTTAAAATTATAATTATTTAAATTATATAGATATGAATCCAATTTAAGTCATTCTAATCAATTTTATAATGAAATTGTAATAAAAGCTTTGTAAGCTTTTGAACATTTTATCATTAAAACCCCACGTTCTTGTCGTATTTGCGGGATTAATTTTAATTTAATTTATGAAAATTATATGAGTTTATTTATTAAAAAAATTATTTCTTATAGGTAATAATTATAATTTATATTATATAATAAGTTAGACCCAATATTTTACCATAACCATTAGTGAAAAAAATTAAAATTAATTAACGCAGTTAAGGTTAAAAAGAGTTTTGCACATTTCATGTGTTTGTATTAAATTTAATTATAAAAAAACATAATATTTTTATTTAATTAATTGGAATTTATATTTATAATTAATGGGTATAAATTATCTAATATATCTCAATTTAATTTGTTATTAATGAATAATTTACCTAGGTTAGAAAATTAGATACCTTATTAAAAAGCAAAATGAAAAAAGTAGGGACAATTTGATGTTAAAGAAAAGACATTATAAAAATGAAATAAATTTTATAAGATGGGGATATTTATAATCCCATTAATATCTACAATCCATTATGTTTCAATTTCAGATGAACATGAGGTAAGAAAGGCCTCAGAGTAGTGAATAATTTTCTATCTTTACAAGAATGCAACTCATTCTCAATTATAAAAGGGAATTCACTCTCCAAACATATTCACATATCTAAAAACATTTGTATTGACTAAACCCTAAAAAATTAACTTCTAAAATTCTCTCCAATAATCCTATAATCCATAATTTTTTCGTAAATCCAACCATGAAAGGCCTTTGGAGGAAATTTAAAAGAGATACCTAAAAAAGTGGAAACATTCATTGACAAACATTTTTTTTATTTCTTTCCCAAAACCATTAAATTATTTTCATATAATTGGTATATAATAACATAAGTATCTAAAATATACTGATTTTTTTTAATCTTAATATGAAAACATGAAAAAACACACACTTCCATCAAATTGGTTACGAAAACATTGTCGGTGTGTATGGCATACTACATCCTCACGAACAGATGTCGATCCTTTTTTCCATTACCACCTTTAACCGATAGTAATAATGATTAAAATTATTTATATATATGATATATATGATATATATGATATTTATTATGTATTTATGCTTTAATAATTGTTATATAACACATAACTTCATGCATTTCATTTTTTTGGTAATATGACAACGTCGTTCGAAGGTACGACATAATACCATGTCGTGGAGCAATGTGATTCATTAACGCATCACATGAAATGTATTAAGGATGATTTTAATAGGCATGTTTGATATATATAAAATATATATTATAATTAAAATATATATATATATATATGTCATTTAATTTTCTTTCTTTCAATATGATAATAGAATGAGAACAATGTTCATCCGCATGTAAGACCTACCATGTCCATGAATGGTGTATTTAATTTCCTATCACTAATTTTGGATTAATTTAAATAAATATATAATGAATATATATGATATTTATATCATTTTAATATTTCTGGGTATTATTAAATCATTATTAAATTGAGATAATATAAAATATAACAAGTCAAAAACCTTTATAAAAAATAGAGCAGTTGTTACGGAAACATAACTTTTACATAGAATCATTAATAAATGGGTAAAAAAGGTCATAAGAAAATAATATATGGTGTGATATACAAGAATATAGTTCTGTGATATATGTATAATAAAATTATATTAATTATACATGATGTTTGAACAAGTACGATGAGAGTCAAGAGTTATGGTAAGAGGATATCTAGTCTCAATTTTATTTTTGAGAGACTTATGTCATACTCATCACTCATTTCATTTTTAAGGTAAATATATTATGATATGAAATGATATATCATTATTTTACCTCATTTCATGATAATTACTTTTTACAATCTTGTAAACATTTCACGTGGATTTTGATTCAAAAGTTACTCAAACAGTAATTGATTTCCATCTAAATATTTTCTTTTGTGAGATACAGGCTATATTCACCACATCATTCACCTATATTATATATATAATTACCCTGAATTTAATTTTTGATTATTATAATTATTATTTTGGTATTTAGAAATCCATTAGAGTTTCTATCTTTAAATGGGTTATGATTTTAATATTACCAAAGTGGTAATGGATTCTTGCCTCAATTTTCTTTCTTTGCGACACATGTTATGTTTTACACCTATATTATTTTACAAGGATTCTATAATACTCATTTTACATGTAATATTATGAATATACTTCCTTTAATTATATTTTAAACATCATTTAATGTTATTAATTCATGGGGATTATAATTCAATGTTACCATAGTGGTAAGTGTTTATTGCTACATTCTCATCGTTTATTGGAATTATTTATGAGTATGCTTCCATTGATGAAATATTATGATCCAAATCCCAATAATTATAAATAATGTTATTCTACCCTTTTTATTCATGATATATTCCAGTAATGGTATCTTTTTTCATGCCTTTTTACTTAATATACATAAGAAAATGCATTTAATGAAATAAGACATTATTTAACTCTTCAGTTAGAAAGACAGGAACATTCAAAACAATATTTTTTATTTTTTTTTTAAAATGTATTAAATTATATTTTGAGCTCATTTTCATTTAAAGGTATTTTGAAAATGTTTTATGTTTAAAATTATTTTTGAATAATTTTCAAATACTTCTTTGTGTGTGTTTTAAGGTTATTTTCAAAGAACAATATTTTCAAAAGGTTTTATGTTTTAGATATTTATTTCTAATAAAGAAAGAATATTTTTCTCAAGAAATGTCTTAAATGAATCTTTGAAAATTTATTTATATGTTTCCAATGTTATTTATATTGAAAATTATTTTGAAATGTTTTATTAAAGTGATTTTCAAGGAAAGGATATTTCTTAATAAAATCATCCAAGAGATCTTTCAAAATTATTATCTATATAAGATGACATCCTTTGATATAAGTTTTTTTTACTGAGGATATGATCCAAGGATACCTTTATTACTATTTATTTGAATGGTTTAGGTTTATGATTACAAGTTTTTTATGAAACAATTTTCTCTTCCATGGGTTATATAATTATAGAATGCTTATAAAACCCACTATATTTCAAGGGTTATTTTATGATGAAATTATTATGAATCCTATATCTTTTGCACAGGTTATAATATGATGAAATTTTTATGATGTTCATATTATTTCATGGGTTATGATATGATTAATTTTTATGATCACGTGGCACACAAATTTATGTTTTCATTATGTGATGGGTGGGACCTATATATTCCCATAATGAAATAGGTAAAAATTTATATATTTAATGAGATAGACATGGATGAAATGAGGATTAAAACTGTTATAAAAATAGAGGAATGGAATAAGGATTGAACTCAGTATAATAATATACGACTAGAATGCGGATTAATCCCGGTATAGCGACAAATGGATTCCACTGGGGATAGTGGCATGTCCCGCTCAAGAGGTATAACCACCTACGCATGAACCTAGTTACATGTTCACAATTATTGGTTGGAGTAGGACACTCATGTGGGGGGTGAATTGAGTTCCTAAAAAAATTTCTGTTAAAACTCTTTTGAATGATCTCTCAATTTAAAAACAAAACAAGACACTTAATCAAAGAATTAAATTTGTAATAGTTTGATTGTTCAAATAGTTTCTCAAAAGATTTATTATTTATCAATTATAAAATTATGAAATATTGATATTACTTTTGAAACTAATATACTAAATCACAATAGTTATAAATACTATCCCAAAATAACTATCAAATTGATACTTAGTTTTCCAAAATATGAATGAAATTAGAGGAAAAATAAATTTGAAAACATTGATGATTAAAAGAAGTGGTTCAGTCTCAAGTGGAAACCTAATCTACTCCACATGGTGATCACCTGATACCAAGAAAATTATATATAATGATTTGATCCACATCTTGGATTGGGGTTTACACCATAGTAAATTAGACTAACTAGGTATCAATACCTCAACCATAGTTCTATATGGGATATATAATATCCATGTCACCCAGAACCAATTACACATTTATACGTAGGTGAAACAAGGTGTAAAAAGATATTTGTGTGAGGATATCTTGTATCATCCAGTTCAGTGTAGGAGATAGTCTGTGTTTAATAGACAGATGCACGCACTACTCAAAAGATTAATAAAATAGAACACAATAGAGAAGAACATAATATAGAGGGATTAGAAATTCTCGGAGTGTTATTCTATGCAGCTCTGTACTTATAGGATGTGGTAGATTTGATGTTTGGGTCCTTTTTGGAAAGTAGACTTAGATACAGAGTATTGTGAGTTATGTGTTCTAGTTTCTAGTTCACTGACTATCTCTTCTTATCTTCTTTGTGTTTTTACTGCATATATGTTTAATGTTTTGATCCACAATAATACAACATGTAAAAATTTAGAGTTATTTTTTTGTTCTTATGTGTGTTCTTTTGTGCATGTTTTTCTTCTATCTAATATTTCCTTCCATCCTTTTTGATCCCTTTTCCATCTCGTGTGCCACCTTGTATTTAATCTATGGATTTTTTTGTTCTGGCCGACAAAGAGCACAATATACAGCCTTCATACCTCACACTGTCTACTGTCATGTGTAAAAAAAATCATTAAATATGTCAGTATCATTATATGACTCAAATATGATGGTTAGAATCAACTTTTAAATGTAATTGAAAATGATAAAAAAATTCTTAAGGAACAATGTCATAGTTGGTGGTGGGACAGGAACATTTCCATAATCACAATGAGTCAGTCGCAGTGCAATAGTCAACAGTAACTTGTCCTCAGTGAGTTCTAGAACTAGTAGTATGGTTATGGTGTTTGGTCCTTTTTTAATTCTGGAACCAGTTGCACGATTATGGTGTTTGGTCCTTTTCTAATTCTGGAACTGATAGCATGGTAACAATGTCTAGTCCTTTGAGAATAATGGAACTGGTAGCATGGTTACGATGTAAGAAAAATAGTATCATGTCCTTTGTTAAACATATGAATGTTTTCTTGTTACGGTTTCATATAAATGGTGTTATTGACTTAGAGATAATTCTAGAATAGTTGGTGATGTAATGGTGTCAGGACCATTGTGACAAATGGTGTAACAGGTTATGGTGTCAGGGAGATGGTTTCATAGACTTTTTCGATTTCCAAACTAAGTGGTGAGACTGTTTGGGCATAAAAACTATGTCTCATACTTATTAAAATATCTTCCATTTTTCTTAATAAGTAACACACATAGAAAAGATTAAAATTGAACATAATCATCATAAGAGATATAGAACATGACTAATTAGGATTTGGGATCTTCAAAATATAAGGATTCCAACAATATCCCACCTTTTGATAATAAAAAATCAAGTAATTTACAATCTATACATTTTATAAATGAATAAACAGATTTCTCATCATATCAATGTATTAGAGAATACATGTAACAAATACCATAAATGTAGTTTTTTTGTTTTTTTCATAAATTCCTAATATCCAGTTCTTATTTTTCCCCCTTTTGGGATTATTAAAATTAGAGTAAGTAAACAAACACTAAATTAAACAAAATAGTTAATAAAATAGAGAGATAACTTGTAATTGAATATTAAATTAGAGTTTAGTTACAGTCACAAAAAGAGAACACATCACAGCTCTATCAAAAAATATATTTCACATCTCTTCCGATTCGGTAGCCTTCACTTTATCCTTATCGAAGACAACATTAGTATATAAAAGAGGATCAATAGTGGAGGTGGTAGAGGAAGAAGTAAGTGAAGGTAATGGATCTCTCTCAATGATATAAGGGGAAATGGTTGGTCTGATGGAAGACTAAGGCAATGTTTTCTCAATAATAATAGGTCTGATCTAGATTAGATCTTGATAAAAATACATTATAGTAGGGGAAAATAAAGTGGAGGAAGAAGGATAGGTGGAAGATGGTAGACCAGTCCTCAAAGGAGCCATTTCAGTATCCACAATGGATGTGCTTTGAACTTTTAGATATGGATTCAACATATTGATAAAATATTTGATGATTTTACCACCCTAAAGCATGGCCTTTTCAAAGTCATCTTTATTTTCCGTGAATTTCTATAGGGTATTTTGAAGTCCTTTATCTTCTAAACATGATCTTTTAAATCTTGAGTTAAAAGAGGTAGATTTAAATTCTCCAAATGATACTTTAAATGGTTGGTCTACTCATGCTTGGAATAGATCATCTTGATGTAATAATCCACTTTCGTAGTGATTTCTTCTTGAGAATGATTGGAATTTTTTGACTGAACTCTTACCAGGTCAAGCACATGGTCACTGATCTTAACCACTTTATCAATAATTTCCTTATCAAACACTTAAATAAAAGACAAAAACATTTTTTGTAATTACATATTTGACTATTTCACTTTCCAATGGCTGAGATGGCTGGGCAGGAAAATATGGAGCAAAAATAGCTAATGTGAGATCTTTAAACTGATTCAAAATAGTCTATAAACATCCGTTATAATCTATGGTCAGATTATTAATTCTCGAAACAATCTCATGCAACTTGTTTTCTATTTGTTTTTTGTTCTTAATCACCTTTTCATACACAATAATCATGTTGGGTTGAATTAGAGATACAACATTCTCTAGGATCTTATCTGTATCATCAGCAGTGAAATGAGAAACAAGGGATTGAGTAATTTTTATGTGTTTCCTCATTTCCTCAACCATAGATCACAAAGCTTTTACCTTATCACTCAACAAACTATTCTCAGTCCAATCTTCTAGAATCTCAGGAAGAATTTTCAGTTGGATTTACCATATGATTTTCTCTAGATGAAATGCAGTATCCCTTTCAATGAGATTGGTCACAAGAGCAGGATGAGACTTCACGAGCTTATCAAAACCAAACAACAAATTTTCTATAATCTCTTTCAAATAATCACAACTTACATAATTATGAGTTTCTTAAGAAGGTTTAAGAGTATAAACTGAAACTGATTTAGGTTCCTTAGAGGACACAACATCTTTAGCAGTGACTGGTTTGATATTAAATATAGTTGAAGGGTAAAATCCATGAATTTAGGTTCCTTGAGAAATATCAACATCAAAATAACTATGAAACCTATACAAGGTATCCAAAAAACATTAATCCACAATGTTTTATAACTTTAATCCTTTCCAATTTGGAGTTTTCTCCCCCTTAACAAATGCATCTCTTGGAGGACTAAGAGACACAATCTCTGGACCATTTTCCACACCCCCTACTCTATTAGATACATCCACATATCTGGATAGTTGAAAATATTTATCAATTCATTATTTATCAGGAAAAATGACTTCTGTTTCTTCATATTCTTCATCTTTCTATTTCTCAGTGGTAGAATTCTCTTCCACAATAACATTTTCTTTTTCAACATCTTCATAACCCTTTATTTTATTAGTTACATTACTTTATTTTCTAGCATCATAATCACCTTTAAAGAGAGGATATTCTCTAGAGGGAACATTTCAAGATTTTCTAAGAGATTCAAGAGTGGTTTGTTTAGTCCTTTGAGGAATCTCTGAATTACTATCTTCTCCATATGAAGCTTCTTTTTCTTCTTCAGTTCTAGGATCATCAGCTTCCATTTCTTCATCTTAATATTTCATAATCACATATAACTATAAATCAGGGTCAGTGAAATTATTAGGTCTTCAAGGGTTATCAACAGGAATAAAATCATCATATAGTTTTTCATTAAGTTCATCCAATGATCTCTTATAAGGATTCCAATTGGTCGTCATTCATTTTCATATATCCTTAGATTTAAAAAGACAATAATCTTCAACCACTTCATAATTCTTACCAACCACACCTTTGGTTAGTCATTGTATAGATAACCCTTTAATAGAAAAGATAAGTTGAATTTGTTGTTGGATTGATCATGTCACTTATATGAAGGAAAGTGTACGTACAAATATTAATATTGTAACCATTCTTCATAATATGTATAAAAAACACATCTTGATACTTGATATTGGAAAATTGATCTTTCCTTGGACATATTAGATGTTGAATAAACATTAACAAAAACCTATTATCTCCATATTGTTAAGAAGCAATAATCCTTCTTTTTTTTCAGTCAACTCACCCAAATCCTCCTCTAAAATAAATACGTCACTTAGTGGAGGATGACCTCTTTTATATTCCCCAAAAATTCCTTCATGTGGTATTCCCAAGAAAGTATCCCACATACTCTAAGAAATGGTACATCTCGGTCCATTCACCCAACTATTAACCCCAAAATCATCATTAGAATTGAAAGAAAACTCAACATACTGATAAAATTCAAAAACCATATTTAGATAGATAGGTCTTTCCTATTTTGTAATCCACTCTAACTATCAAAATTCTTACAATAATTTTAGAGTAATATAATTACTTGAAATGAGACACCTCACACATTTTTATTTCTTTGGAATGACTATACGATCCCCAAGACATAAGTTTAGTAATTTCTCGGGAATGGTAGTTAGGGTATCTTTCTGTTTCATTGAATACCATTTCTTTACAAGAGATAATAAATATGGACACTTAATCCAAGACATTCAACGCTGGCTCATGAAATATGAGGAGTTAGAGAGAAAATAGATTGGCTTTGGTAGTAGAGAGTATGAGTGAAGATAGAAGTGAAGAGATGAGTTTTTATAATTTTAGGAGTGTAAACATCACAAAGGAAAAAAATTTGGAATAAAATAAGTAAAATAATCAACAAAAAAATATGGGAAAAGATTTCAAAAAATATAAGTCTAATTCATAATAGTGAGACCAGAACATGGAGTCACAGTTTCAACATTACAGTGTGACTCTAAACGGTGTGACCGTAACTAGTGAGACAATAATCCTGAGACAACACGATGAGAGACAGTGACTGAGAGATAGTAACTGTGATATAGTGACTATGAGACATTAACTATTAGATAGAAAACTGGTCACTCAGGGATTATCATTTTTAATTCATGTATGATATAACTCATCCTTTCATAGTTTAAAGGCTTTGTGAAAATTTCAGCAAGTTGATGTTCAATTCCAATGAATTCTAAAGTTATATCACCCTTTTTATAATGATATATTAATAATTGATGTCTTTCATAAATATGGTTGTTTCTTGAATGAGAAACATGATTCATAGATATGTTAATATCACTTGTGTTATAAAAATTTATAGAGACATGTTTAAATTGATATTCATAATCTAGAAAAGCGTGTTTCATCCACAAAATATGAGCGCAAAAATTAAAATTAGCTATGTATTCATCTTCAGGAGTAGATAATGCAATATATTTTTTTACTACACCATGACACTAATGACATTCCAAAAAATGAAATGTTCCAAAGATTCTTTTTATATCTTACTTACAATGACCAAAATCAGCATCAGAATAGCTAACTAGATCAAATGACAGTCCTCTAGGATAGAACAGTCCTAAGTTGGTAGTATGTTTGTGGTATTTAAAAATCCTTTTAAAAATAAAATGATGCGGCTCTTTAGGATTTTCTTGAAAACGAGCACACATACACACACTAAACGTAATATACAGTCTGCAAGTGGTTAAGTAGAGTAAAATACCAGTCATTCCTCTGTAAGTGGTTTGATCAATAGATTTACCATTCTCATCAAGATCCAAGATACAGATCGTACTCATTAGAGTGTAACTTATTTGTGTACAATCAAAACCAAAACATTTTAAAATATCATTAGTATATTTACATTGATTCAAAATAATACCTTCTTTAGTTTCAAATATTTGAAGTCCACGTAAGAATTTTTTTTCACCCATCATACTCATTTCAAATTAACTTTGCATCATTTTTGAAAAATAAACACACAAATAATTTTTAGAAGATCCAAAAGTAATATCATTAACCTAGATTTGAACAACTAAAATGTCTTTTGAAATATTTTTTATAACGAGTGTAGGATCATCTATACCTTTTGTAAAACCTTTATAAATAATAAAACTTCTTAGTCTATCATTCCAAGAACTTGGAAATTTCATTAAACCATATAAATATCTTGTTAATTAAAAAAATGATTTGGAAAATGAGTTTTTTGAAAACCAGGGGTTGTTCAACCAAAACATACTCAACTATATACCCATTAAGGAGTGATCTCTTAACATCCATTCGATATAGATTGAAATTTAGATGTGTTGCATATGAAAGATAGATTTTAATGGATTCAAGTATAGAAAATGATGAAAATTTTCCCCATAATCTATTCCTTCTTCTTGACTATAAAAATTTTCAACTATTCATGATTTATTTCTTACTACCCATTTTGTGCCTATGGAAAACGTGTAATTAGTTCAATCCACTAGTTTCCAAAATTATTTCTCCCAAATTGATTTAGTTTTTCTTACATATCCATCACCCAGAATTCATAATTTATTGCCTCATTGATATAATCAGGATCAAGCAATGAAATGAAAGCTTGATGATTATCCTGATTTCTTATTGAGGCTCTAGTCTGAGTTTATTTATCTAAATATCCAACAATCACATCTAAATGATGATTACTAAGGGTTCTAACAGATCAAAAAATAAGGTCTTGTGATTTCATGTTTTTCAAAAGGTTCGGGATCATTATGACTAGAATCTAGAGAATTTCTTGAACATGATGATTTAATTGGTTTCTTGATAGAATGGTCGGAAGATGTTTCATTTATGTCCAGATTTGACAAATCATCCTCAAGTTTTTCGAGAGAGGTCTTTGGTTCATGTGGATCTGTTTCATAAGATCTGACTTGTATTGATTCTTTCACAAATTTTGTTCTTTTTTTAAAAACTCTATCGGATTTACTAGATATTAAATAACCTTGAAATATTTCTTCATCACTTTTGGCTGAAAATTTATCTAGATTGTTTTTAGTATTGAGAATATAAACTTTCCAACCAAAATTATTGAAGTAATTAACTTTGGGATTTCTATTATTCCACAACTCAAATAGTGTTTTCTTAATAATTGGTCTCATTATGACTCTATTAATAATATAACAAGATTTATTGACATCTTTAGCCCAAAAGATCATACGTAGGTCGTATTCATTAAACATGGTTGTTGTTATTTCTTGTAAGGTTCTATTTATTTGTTCTACAACACCATTTTTTTAGGTTTCCTAAGGGAATTAATATCATGAATATGTCCATTTTGAGACAAAAAAATATTCAAACTCTTGGTTTTCAAACTCATAACCATGTTCACTTCTTAGAGTTATAATTTTAAGATCACTTAGGCTTTATACTATTCTAGCATACTTGGCGAAATGAGAAAAATCTTCCGTTTTTTGAGCTAAAAAAGTCCAAGTATATCTAGAATATTCATCTTCAAGAACATATACATAGTGCTTTATATTTATACTTGAAACTCTAGATGGTATAAATATGTCCATGTGAACCATCTTGAGAGGTTGAGAAGCCGAAACTTCTTATTTTAGATTGAAATATATTTAATGATGTTTACCCATTTGACAAAGATTATATAAATTGTCATTTGGAAACTCATGTTTGGGTAGTTCATTTAGTAGTCCTTTCCTAGTAAGATTTATAAGGGAGTTTATATTATAGTTTCATAGTCTTTTATTATAAATCCAGGACTCTTTGTAAAAGGCACTGAAACAAGAATCATTTTGATAATATAAAAAATCTACGTTAATAGTATAAGCATTTTATTTTCGAAAAGCAGAAAATACTAACTCATTTTTAGCATTAAAAAATTGTAAGAATAATTTTCCAATTTAATAGGAAAACCACCATGACATAATTGTAAAATAATATGGATAATATACTTTAATCAATGAAAAAAGAAATTTATAAATTAAAATTGATTTAGAGTTACCAATCTAGCAAAGGCCATTTATTTTTCCTTTAGCATTGTCACCAAAGGTGACATGTCCACTATAAATCATAATTGGATTATTAAAGCATGAGTAATATCCTATCATGTGTCTTAGACATCCAATTTACATGTACCAAAGAGTTCTACTGGATCTCTTCATACAACTTTCCTACAAAATAAAGAAGAAAAAATAATTTTAGTACCTATATTTGATTGGGTCCAGTAACATTAGTAATAAGAGGTTTGTGAACTCATACATGCTTGATGGGTTTTCTATACATAGTTTGTAAGATATTGTAAAATTAACCTTTGTTTGCTTCTATAAACTAGAAGAAATAAATTAATTCCTTGATCTATAACTATAATATTTTTCATTTGTCAATTTGAAAACATATTATCGAGATTTTTGTTATAAAATGAGTTTTAGCCATGTTCCTCCATCCAGGTTGGTATCCTATACTAGTAGTTTACCTCGAAACTTCTTGTTTACCAAGAATTTTTGTTAGAGTATTCATTCCATTGGTAAATTTTTCAAAGTCATTTTTTTAATTTTTCATTATATCATTAGCATTTATTTTTATCTTTAAGTAATTGAGCCTTCTTTTCCTTTTCTATAGTAAGAATATATTTAATAGTAGAAGTAAGAGCATGTTGTTTCTTCCAAGCTTTATATTTATCTTTTAGTTTATTGCATGTATCTAACAACATTTTATAGTTCAAAAAAATTTATTCGTTAGTCATATTTTCATAATCACATTCATCTTCTAAGTAATATGAATTTTGTATAGGAGACTCAAGGGTTACCTCAGATGTGTTTTTCATGAAACACGTATTGGCTTTGTCAGCCTTTTCATCATGTGAATATTATGAGTCACTTGAGCTATCCTCGGATGTACTCCATGTTTGTTTCATTGCATTTTTTACATTATATCTTTGTCTTCATACATATTTGTATACTTTAGCTTGGGATAGTCAGCTTTTACATTTCCCTTTCTGTTACATTCCTAACTGTTGATTTAATTAGAGTTTTCATTCATTTTCAAATCCTTCTTCTAGTTAACTTTATGATCATATTTTCCCTCGTTGCTGGGCTTCCTGAAAAATTTCTTCCTCCTATAAAACTTCTTAAACCTTCTAGTTAATCAATCCATTTCTTCATCATTGTCTGATAGTGAATCATCATTATTTTACTGTTAGAATGAGTCTATATCCTTTTCTTTTCCTTATTTTTTGATGTGGTGGTTTTAAAGAAACAAACTTTATTTTTGATTCACAATATTATTCTTTATTAACATTAACTATTTCCCATACATAATCAATTTAACTATCATCTTTTTAACTGGAAACTCACAGATGTAACATGATTCTCTAATTGAAACTATATGACAACCCTGGTTTTATTACAAACTTAAACATGATTTATTACATAAAATTTCACTTGATACAACAAAGAAGATCGAGAGGTTTAGTGTCTTTGGGGCTTAGGATCATTACATAAAAATTAAAACATGAAATACAACATCTTTATTGAAAACATCCTTTACATGACCACTACATTCCCTCGTACTTAGCGTTGCATGGGATAACCTGGGGACATGCATAAGAAAAGGGCGAGCTATAAAGCCCAGTAAGGGAATACACATGGAATAACATGAGGAGTACAATACATGTTAGACAATAGCAATATCAATAGAGAATAAGAGAAACATGAACATAAAGTAATGATAAAGCATGATAATCATAACATGGAAATGTGGCCACAACACTTAACATGGAATTATCATGAGCCAAGGCTCATTGCACATGGAGCATGCGTAAATCCTCATTGCACAAAAAGCACGAGTAAACCCTATTTTAACTTTAATTAGCATGATTCAACACTCATTGCACATGATGTATCATGATACAATACTTTACCCAATGCATTGGAGCGCTATAAGGGCGCACCCTTCATAAATATTTCATTTCATTCATAAGTATGCCATATGGATCATAAAACATGGATTCATTAAACATAATCATTCATTCCACGATAAAAGAATGTGGAATTCATACATCAATCTTTATAATAAATAAGTAAATGTGCATAAATGTGAATACACTTGATGGAGAAATGGGCATGGTATTCATTACACAATGACATTGGCTTAGAAAATCAGTTTGATTTTGGCAGCGTAACGGCGTGACATAAGAATTCATAAAAATCATTGATAAGATAGAAAGTGGTTCATCATAATATTTACATGTAATGGACATCAATTAGGTCATATGTATACATGTACCAACAATTGTAATATAATTTAGATTCATGATACAAAAGTATTGCTTGAATGTAAATGTCGATAGAGAAGTACCTTTCGGAATTTCAGCATAGTGACGTGTGTACATGGGAAGAATTTAATGAGAGAGAAAGGGGTCTCTTATCATTAAAACACAAAGAGGGTAGTATAATGGAGGTGGGAAACCATACCCTAACATTTATAGTTGAAATTAAAAGGGCAAAACAACTTAAATAAAATTGGACAAAAATGAGAAAGGAAGAATAAACCCTTACTTGGAAGTGTGCTTCCAACGGCTAGAGAGAGGATTGTGAGAGGATTCCTGAGAGATTGGGGCACCTTGGGAGGATTCTAGAGGGAGTAAGGCAGAGGTTGGACAAACTACAAAGGCTTTTAGTGAGGAGGAAGTGGGAGCTTGGGTGGGTTTATATAGGAAAGGTGAGTGAATTCTTTATTATTTTGGTTTGGGACCCCTTACATTAAATTAATCCAAACCAGAAACCATCCCATGGTTTTTTTCCATGGTTTCTAGAAAATGTAAGAGGAAAATAATATTTTATAAGTGAAAAGTCCGAACTACTTAAAATAACAGGGTTGCTTATGTGGAGGGGAGTCACACTCCCATGGAAATTAATTTAAAAAGACATGGTGTTTAATAAGTCTTGAGGGGTCCATTAATGCTCTGAAATGTAAGTCAAACAAACCCAAAATCACATTATTTTAATGGTAAACCATATATTGGCCTAAGATACATCTTATAGTATTTTATTACATCACTATTGGGTCATTATGATGTCATAAAACACATTATATATTTAAACGGTATTTAATTTTTACCCAAAAATTTGACAATCTCAGAAAATTATGAAAAATTCACCGTTGGATAATTTCGACATCTTAATTCTAGAAATAAGAATTATTTTATCTAAATAATTTTCTAAATATGTTAATTTTCACTTTTAAAATAAAAACTGACATTTATCGAAAATTCACGGGTTTTGACAAAAATGGCTTTCAAACATTAATAAAAATTATAATTTCATTCATAAAATTATAAGATCATTTATATTTAATAAAAACTAATTTAATAAACCTAATAATATTTTATTAAAATATTTTTTAATTAAAAAATCCATTAATTTAATAAAACATAATTCCTAATTAAATAATAACTAAAAACACTATTTGTAATTTAAAAAATATTTACAATGTATCAAAAATGACAAGGAGGTATATTCATTATTAAATATAAAAAATACATGAACATAGTACTAGAGATTTGTTACAGAACCCCTTAAAATAGCCGCATAAGACCTAAGGGTAAGGTGTGCAATGGTGACAGACTCCTACGGTGGCTCGGATAACATCGCTCGAGTGGTAATTTCTATCTAACTTCCAATTCTCCCGTAGACGGTCCTGTTCGAGCTTGACATGAAGAAGCTCTACTTGGGCTTGGTCAAGAGTTAAGCCCAAGGATTCCACCTCTTTTCTGAGCTTCGACCAATGGGCTTCATATGAGGCAATTCTACTGGATCAGTCCATCACTTCCTTTGTTTGTGTGAATTTGGATATGTTAAATCCCTATATTTATACTAATCATTTGATCATTGTTCAACGACTATATTATCAACAGTCAAAATTATTAACAAAAAACCAAAGAAGTTGACATTTAATTAGATCAATAGGGATTTACATTAATGAAAATTTGGGTCGTTACAATATTCCCCCCTTAAGAAATTTTTCCCTCCAAATTTTCCTTTTCCCACAATAAAACAAATGTGGGTAACTCAGCTTCATCATTTCCTCCGATTCCCATGTCGCTTCTTCAAACTTGTGGTTTCTCCAAAACACCTTGATGAGGGGCATTGTCGTATTTCGTAGAACTTTTTCTCTACGATCTAAGTTCTTCACTGTTTGCTCCTCATAAGAAAGATCATCTTCCAATTGTACCACCTCAGAAGAGAGTACATGTGAAGGGTCCGGTATGTACTTCCTTAAGAGGGATACATGAAAGTCATCATGTACTTTGGCCATGGTAGGTGGAAGTGCATGTCAATAGGCCAAAGCCCCGACACGATCAAGAATCTCAAAGGGGCTGATGTACCTTGGACTTAACTTCCCTTTCTTTCCAAACCTCATGACCTTCTTCCATGAAGATATGCGTAGAAACACCATGTCTCCATCTTTGAACTCAAGGTCTCGTCGATGTTTATTTGTATAACTCTTTTGTCGACTCTGAGCTGCCTTGATATGCTGCTGAATGGTTTTCACCTTCTCCACCATTTCCTCGACCATTTTTTGTCCAATCAGCTTACTTTCACCGACCTCATCCCAACATGCTAGTGTTTTTCACCTTTTCCCATACAGGGCTTCATATGGTGCCATTTGGATGCTTGAGTGGAAACTATTATTATAAGAGAAGTCAAACAGAGGAATATGATGATCCCATCCTCCTTTAAAGTCCATTTAGTACACTCTCAACATGTCCTCAAGTGTATGGATAGTCTACCCGGATTGGCTATCAGTTTGAGGATGATAAGTTGTACTAATGTTCAGTTCAATATTTAGAGCATGTTGAAGACTCTTCCAAAACATAGAGTTGAATCTTGGATCTCATTCAGACACAATATATAGTGGTACTCCATGCAACCTTACCACTTCCTTGATATATATCTATTCTAGTTGATCCAATGAGAAATATTCATGAATAGAAATGAAGTGTGCAGTCATTGTAAGACGATCCACAACAACCCAAATTGCATTGTTTCATTTGGATGTCCTATGAAGTTCGGTGAAAAATTCTATATTGATGTTCTCCCATTTCCATTCAGGTATGGGCAATGGTTGCATCATCCCCTTAGACTTCCACCTCTCTGCCTTCACTTGCTGACACACTATGCACTTTGATGTATATTCAGCGATCTCCTTCTTCATATTATCCCACAAAAAGTTTTCTCGGAGATCTCGATACATCTTTGTGCTTCCTGGGTGAATTGAGAAATTTGAACTATGTGTGTCATCCAAAAGTTCCTTCTTCAGCTCTAGACTTGATGGAACACAAAGTCTTTTCCCAAACCACACAATTCCTTCTTCATTAACATTAAACTACGAGGATTTCCCATTTATGATAGGCTTCAATTTTTCATGAATTCCCACATCATCATTTTGAGCATCCTTTAACCTTTCCAAAAGAGATGGTTGAGCAATCATTTGTGAAAGGATTGATGATGTTCCCTTTTTTATGATTCCCATGTCCATCTTCATCATGTCAAAGAATATTGGATCCCTCTCAATTCTCATCATAGATAGAATCACTGGGGCCTTTCTACTTAGGGCATCTGCCACCTTGTTTTTTTCCCAAGGTGGTAATGTATTGAACATTCATAATCCTTGATGAGCTATATCCATCTTCTATGGCGCATATTAGGCTCTTTCTGTGTGAATATATATTTAAGACTCTTGTGGTCAGTATGTATCTCATATTTCTCTCCATAGAGATAATGCCGCCAGATTTTCAAGGAAAAGATCACAACCGCCAAGTCTAGATCATGTGTTGGATAGTTTAGCTCATGGATATTCAACTGCCTTGAGGCATATGATATCACTTTATCATTCTTCATCAGCACACAACCTTAGCCCTTCTTTAAAGCATCACTGACATCCACAAAAAGTTCCCCACTTGTGGGTAAAGTGACCACGAGCGCAGTGATAAGCCTCCTTTTCAACTCCTTGAAGCATTCTTCACATTCATCACTCCAAGAAAACATTACTCCCTTCCGAGTTATCTTGGTAAGAGGGTTGGACAATTGTGAGAAATTCTTCACAAATTGTCGATAATATCCAGCTAACCCCGAGAAGCTACAGATATCCGTTATCGATGTTGGCCTCAACCATCCCTCAATTGCATCTGTTTTAGAGGGATCCACAGATATCCCATTGATTGTGATGATATGGCCCAAGAATGAGACCTCCTTTAACCAGAACTCACAGTTTCTGTACTTTTCATAGAGCTTCTCCTTGCACAAAGTCTATAGTACAGTTCTTAAATGCTCCTTATGATCCTCCGTGTTTTTGGAGTATATTAGAATATCATCTATAAAGACTACTACAAATTTGTCTAGGTAATCTCTAACGACTCTATTAATTAAGTCCATGAAGATTTCTAGAGCATTAGTGAGTACGAAAGGCATTACTATGAATTCATAGTGCCCGTATCTTGTGAGAAATGCAGTCTTGGGGATATCTTCCTTCTTCACCCTTACTTGATAATATCCCGACCGCAAGTTCACCTTGGAGAATTATTGTTCTCCATGCAGCTGATCAAACAAGTCATCGATCCATGGCAGATGATACTTTTTCTTTATCGTGATTTTGTTATGTTCCCGATAATCGATGCAAAGCCGCATTGACCCATCATTTTTCTTGACGAAGAGGACTAGTGCACCCCATTGTGAAGCACATGGGCGTATAAACCCTTTACCCAGATTATCCTGTAGTCGTTTCTTCAGCACTTCAAGCTCAAAAATAGCCATTCTATTTGGAGTCTTGGATATTGGTAATGCCCCAGGTATATGTTCAATTGAGAACTCAACATCTCTTCTAGGAGGAAGACCAGGCAATTCCTCGGGAAACACTTTCGCGAATTCCCTCACAGTAGGCATTTCTTCAAGGATGGTTTCTTCCTTGGACTCAATCATCTGAGCTAGATACGCATGCTCATAGGGTAGTAATATCCATGCTTTAGATGATTGATCTAAAGGAGATTCATCTTCCTCCTGACACTTGTAAAGAATCGGGGGTCGATTCTCCATATGGAGTGTGATTTCCCTCTCCCGACAATTTATATTGGCTCTATATAAGGAAAGCCAATCCATGCCAAGAATTAAAAAAAATTCCACCAGAGGGAGTATAAAAAGGTTCACCAAGAAATTCAATCCACAGATTAAAATAGCGGTGGACTTATATTCATGGGATGCAATGATTGCCCCATTTTTCGTACTCACCGACATCTTTACTTCCTTGATTTGTCATGGTGTTGGGATAGTTCTACTAAACTTTCGAGATATAAAATAATGCGTAGAACCTGAATCAAAAAATATGTTCTCTATTCTTGAATGAGTAACTTGCGTACCTATCACCACTTCGTTGTCAAGGTTCACTTCGGCATAAGTGATGGAAAAAGCTCTTCCTTGCTGCCTTGGAGGTTTTTGGTTGCCTCCGAAGACCCTTGGATTAGGGAACTGATTCTCAAAATTGCCTGGTTCTTTGTATTTGTAGCATTGAACAAGGTGTTGAGGTTCGAACAGAGAGTTCCTATCCTCTGTCGCAGCCGCGTGTCTTTCTTGCCGACAGTTAATAGCTAGGTTCCCTTCTCTTCCACACCTAAAGCATTTCCTCGTCCCCTTGAGGCAATTTCTAGGGTGCTTCTTTCCGCACTTTTGGCAAGTGGGGTGCTGGATCTTCTTAGCACTGTTGGATTTATCCATCGGACTGCCATCATTGAAGTCCACCTAACACTTCTTCTCCACATGATACCCCTTTGATTCCCCGATCTCCATTTCGACCTTGAGGGCACATCAGACAATTTCCTCATAGCTGTCGAAGTCACGGATCGACAATGCTTTCTGCAGGCTAGGCTTTAGCCCACCAAAGAAGCGGTCAACTTTGCATTCGGGGGTAATGACAAAGCCGAAAGCATATCGTGCAAGCCTTGTGAAGTTTTCCGCGTACGCTCTAATAGATTCTTCATCTTTTTGCATGAGGGAATAGAATTCCCATTCCATCTGAAGCCGGAGGGTGCGCGGAAAATATTTATCGAAAAAATTCATCCAAAAATCCTTCCATTCTAATGCCTCGATCTCCTGCCCAGGCTTCATATTTTTGATCAACGTCCTCCATTGATCAGCTTCACCCTCCATACGATAAGCCGCCAGGAGATCCATCTCATGTTCAGAACATTGAAGGATGGAGAAGATCTTTTCAATGGAGTTGATCCATTGTTCAGCGATATTGGGATCAGATGATCCACTAAAAGTAAGATGCCTTTGTCTCATGAAGATCTCAATAGTGACTTGTTTTTTCCTAGGGGGGTTGAATAATCTTCTTGACCTGTGTTTCCATGCAAAACTTGAGTTAGCTGAGAGAGAATCATGACAAAGTTTGAGATTCCCACTCCCATTGTATTGGGCATCTCATTAGTACAGTTATCACACTGATCTTTACAACGGTTGTTAGCCCAAGTCCTCCTATTACCGGCCATTGGCTGGAATAAAAGTAAATTTGGGGGTAACACATAAAGGGTAATCCACAGACAAAAGTTGATGACTTATAAATAAAATTTTATTTCCTTAACTCATGTGTCTATAGGATTCAATCTAGGCTTTTCATGATCAGGTTTCTAACATATATTCTTAGGGGATTTTTTTAATTACCTTAATAAGGGTTCATTCTAAGCTTGTGAATTTATCAAAACATATCCCCCTTGAGTGTCGTAACCAAGAGTGCAGCAAGGCCCATTTTCGTTCACCAGTTCCCGTTCGAGTCTAGCTCAAAGCGGTGTCTTCGGGTTTTACCCCTAGGATACATCTGTGCCAGAGCCGCCTCTACCTGCCCGCATCCAGAGAGTGATGTATTTTCTTGATAACCCACTAACTCTATACTCACCAAAACATAGGGATATTTTTATTGTACTTAGTCTTGTATATAGAGATTTACTAGGGTTTTCTAATCCTAATCCCAAAAATAACTAAATCTATCCTTTGATACCAACTATGACAACCCTACTTTTATTACAAACTTAAACATGATTTATTACATAAAACTTCACTTGATACAACAAAAAAGATCGAGAGGTTTAGTGTCTTTGGGGATTAGGATCATTGCATAAAACATAAAACCTCAAATACAACAGCTTTATTTAAAACTTCCTTTACATGACCACTACATTACTTCGTACTTAGCATTGCATGGGATAACATGAGGACATGCATAAGAAAAGGGTGAGCTATAAAGCCCAGTAAGGGAATACACATGGAATAACATGAGGAGTACAATACATGTTAAACAATAGGAATATCAATAGAGCATAATAGAAACATGAACATAGTGTCATGATAAATAATGATAATCATAACAAGGAAATGTGGCAACAACACTTAACATGGAATTAGCATGAGCCAAGGCTCATTGCACATGGAACATAAGTAAATCTTCATTGCACATAAAGCACAAGTAAACCCTCGTTGCACTTGAATTAACATGAGTCAACACTCATTGCACATGATTTATAATGATATTATACTTTACCCAATGCATTGGAGCGCTATAAGGGCGCACCCTTCTTAAACATTTCATTTCATGCATAAGTGTGCCACATGGATCATAAAACATGGATTTATTAAAAATAATAATTTATTCCATGATAAAGGAATGTGAAATTCATAAATTAAACTTTATAATTAATAATTAAATGTTAATAAAGGTGAATACCCTTGATGGAGAAATGGGCATGTTATTCACAACACAATGACATTGGCTTATAAAATCGGTGCGATTTCGGCAGCGTAACGACGTGACATAAGAATTCATAAAAATGGTTGATGAGAGAGAAAGGGGTTACTCATGATATTTACATGAAATGGACAGTAAGGAGTTCATATGGATACATGTCCCAACAATTTTAATGGAATTTAGATTCATGATACAAAAGTATTACTTGAATGTAAATGTGGAAAGAGAAGTTCCTTTCAGAATTTCGGCATAGTAACGGGTGTACATGGGAGGAATTTAATGAGAGAGAAAGGGGTCTCCAATCATTGAAACATAAATAGGGAAGTATGAGGGAGGTGAGAAACCATACCCCAACATTCATAATTGAAATTAAAAGGGCAAAACAACTTAAAGAAAATTGGACAAAAATGAGAAAGGAAGATAAAAACCCTTACTTGGAAGTGTGCTTCCAAAGGCTACAGAGAGTCTTGTGAGAGGCTTCTTGAGAGCCTTGGGAACCTTGGGAGGATTCTAGAGAGAGTAGGTCATATGTTGGACGAACTCCAAAGGCTTTGAGTGAGGAGGAAGTGGGAGCTTGGGTGGGTTTATATAGGAAATGTGAGAGAATTCTTTATTATTTAGGTTTGGGACCCCTTACATTAAATTAATCCAAACCACAAACCATCCCATGGTTATTACCCATGGTTTTTTGAAAAGGGAAGAGGAAAAAAAATATTTTATGTGTCCAAAGTATGAAATTATTAATATAACTGGGTTGCTTATGTGGAGGTGAGTCACACTCCCATGTAAATTAATTTAAAAAGACAAGGTGTTTAATAAGTCTTGAGGGGTCCATTAATGCTTTGAAAAGTAAGTCAAACAAACCCAAAATCACATTATTTTAATTTTAAAACATATATTGGCCGAAAATAAAGCTTATAGTATTTTATTACATCACTATTGGGTCATTATGATGTCATAAAACACATTATATATTTAAACGGTATTTATTTTTTACCCAAAAATATGACTGTCTCAGAAAATTATGAAAAATTCACCGTTGGATAATTTCGACATCCTGATTTAAGAAATAACATTTATTTTATCTAAATAATTTTCAAAATATGTTAATGTTCAATTTTAAAATAAAAACTGACATTAATCGAAAATTCATGGGTTTTGACAGAAATGGCTTTCAAACCTTAATAAAAATTATAATTGCATTCATAAAATTATAATATCATTTATATTAAATAAAAATAAATTTAATAAAAATAATAATATTTTATTAAAATATTATTTTATTCAAAAATCCCTTAATTTAATAAAATATAATTCTTAATTAAATAATAACTAAAAACACTATTTGTACATTAAAAACTATTTACAATGTATCAAAAATGACAAGGAGGTATATTCATTATTATATATAAAAAAATACATGAACATAGTACTAGAAATTGTTTACATATCCCCTTAAAATAGCTGCATAATACCTAAGGGTAAGGTATGTTATGGTGACAGACTCTCGGGGTAGCTCGGATAACATCGTTGGAGTGGTAATTTCTATCAACTTCCACTACTCCCGTAGACGGTCTCGTTCGAGCTTGACATGATGAAGATCAGCTTGGTCTTGGTCAAGAGTGAAGCCCAAGGATTCCACCTCTTTTCCGAGCTTCGACAAATGGGCTTCGTATGGGGCAATTATACTGGATGAGGCCATCACTTCCTTTGTCAGAGTAAATTGGGATTTGTTAAAGCCCTATATTTATACTAATCATGTGATCACTGATCAGTGGAAATATTTGCAACAGTCAAAATTCATAACATAAAACCAAATAAGGTGACATTTAATTAGATCAAGAGGGATTTACATTAATTAAACTTTGGGTCCTTACAAACTAAGGTCCCTCTCCATCTTTCTGTAGGCATATAAGTAGCCACATGATTTGTTCTTTGGCACCCAATGGCTTTCCAAGAGAGCTTATTGTATTTAATATCTCATTAAACATGAGATACATATCAAAAATGGTTTCATCTGGAATCACCTTAAAATTATCATACTGAATAGTATAAGTATTAAGTCTTATTTCCGTATAAATAGCAGTTCCTTCATGTGAGATAGCTATGGAATCCAAATTTCATAAGAAGATTTACATATAGATATTATATTTAATTATTCATCCATTAAATAAAAAATTCAAGGCATTGATATCTTTACAATTATTATTGTAATAAGCTTTTATAACTTTACGTTATGTAGTTCTTGGAGTGTCATGTATTTCATATTTCTCTTCTATTACAATCCAAATATCAAAGCCCACACTTTCTAAGTGAATTTTCAATTGAAATTTCCATCAGACATAATTTTTTCCATTAGAGTTTGTAGGTATGTGGGTAGCATCACCTTCATATCTATTATCCATAGTAAATAATAAGGGATGGGTTTTAATGAGATAGAAATTTAGAACTAATATATATTTAGATAACTCTAAAACGCAATTAAATCACAATTTCAAATATTTGAAAACTTTTAAATTAGCAATTTAAAAACATTCTCTAGTAACAAATGCTTTTCGGAGTATGACACTAAAGAGGGGGTGAATTGAGTTCCTATAAAAATTTCTGTTAAAACTATATTGGAAGATCCCCAAATTTAAAAAAAATAGGCTAGCTAATCAGAGTAGTAAATTTATAATAGTTTGGATGTTCAAATAATATCTTAAAATATTTATTATTTCCTAATTAAAGATTATGATATATTAATATAACATTTAAAACTAATATAATAAATCAAAACAGTTATAAATACTATTCAACACTAACTATCAAAGTGAACCATTGTTTTTTGAAAAATGAATGATAAAATATAAAAACTAAATTTTAAAACATAGTAAATTTAAAAAATTGGTTCAGTCTTAAGAGGAGGCCTAATACACTCCACTTGGTGATCAAATTCCACCAAGAACAATATATTTAAATATTTGATCCACTCCTTGGATTGTGGTTTATACAATATTACATATGATTTTCGAGGTCACAAGACTTCAACAACAGTTCTATGCATGAAATATAATACCCTGGTCACACATGATCTCTTCTACAATTATATGTGGGTGAAACATGGTGTAAAAAGTTATTTGTGTGATTATATATTGAATCATTCAATTCAGTGTAGGATGCATTGTGTGTTTAATAGACATATGCACACACTACTCAAAAGATTAATAAAGTAATACACAAATGGGAAGAATATAATAAGGAGGGATTAGAGATTCTATATGAGTTCTTCTATGCAACTTTGGACTTATAAGATATAAAAAATTTGATGTTAGGGTCCTGTTCTGAATGAAGACATAGAAACAAAGTATCATGGGTTTTGTGTTATGGTTTCCAGTTCAGCGAGTTGATTTTATTCCATTATTTGTATTGTTATTGAAAGGATGTTCAATGTTTTGATCCACAATAATACAACTAGTATAAAATAAGAGTCATTAATTTATTTTTCTCTAATTTCATGCATGCATGTTTGTTCTTATCTCTAACATTTCTTTTAGTCTCCTTTAGACCATTTTCCAGCTCTTGTGCCACCTTTTATTTAATCTTGGTATGTTTGTGTTATAGATGATAAGGATCACAATCTTTATACTGCGTACCTCATACTATTAGGTGTAATGTCTACAAAAAAATCATTAATTATGTCAGTTTCATTAAAGGACTCAAATATGATCGTTAAAATAAACTTTAAAATGTAATTAAAAAATAAATAAAAATTGTTAAGGAATGATTTCACAGTTGGTGGTGAGACAGTAATTGTGCCATATTCATAGTGATTTAGAAGCTGTGCAATAGTAAGTGGTGACTTTTCCTTCATGAGTTTTAGAAATTGTATCATGGTTATTGTGTCTGGTCCTTTGTGAAATATAGAACTGGTATCAAAGTTATTGTGTATGGTCCTTTGCATATTCTGGAACCGGTAGCATGGTACGATGTCTGGTCCTTTGGGAATTTTGGAACATGTTTCACAGTGACAGTGTCACAGAAATGATACGTTTTACCTTTTCAAACTTCTTAATAGTTTCTTTTTACGGTGTCATAAAACCAGTGTTACTGACTTTGTGAGAATTCTGGAACAGTTGGTGATGCAATGGTGTTAGGTTCTTTTTAAAAAATTGTGTCAAAGGTAACGGTGTCACGGACTTTGTCGATTTCTAGACTAAACGGTGAGATTGTTTGGGCAGAGAAACGGTGTCACATACGTAGTCCAATATCTACTATCTATCATAATAAGTAATACTCACATAATGGTATAAGGTTAAACATAACCATAATAATACAAAATAGAACATGAGTAATCATGATTTTTGAGTTTTAAAATAAGAGGAGTCTAACAACAATGGTATGCATGAACCTAATTATATGTTCACAATGGTTTTCCTGAACCTGATTACGTGTTCACAATATTATGCATGGACCTAGTTTCATGTCCCTAAGTTTATTCCAAGGCCTGATTTCATGTCCTCGAATTAATGAGTGAATTTGGTTCTATTTACACATGTCCACAATAATATAAACTGATGTGTATTTCACAAGTCATTGTTTTATTCCCATGTTATGCTCTCATTAGTTAAGTTTTATTATTTCATTATGATTCATGTCTTATGAACTGCCAATATTTATTCCATTATTCATCTTCCATGTTTATCCTTACTGATCATTTCATCTCACCCTTTATTATGTTTCCAATCCCAAGGTTATAAAGAATGGGTTTATGTTGGGTATTCTTGTGAGGAGTAACAAAGGGTAAGATATTTTTTGGGGATGATGAATATATTTAACCAAGTTAGATGATTATGATCCCTATTTTTGAAACGTAATAAAATATTATAGTCCCTAGGCATGTGTTTGTGTAATTTAGTGAAAATTCATCTAAAATGATGTAATATCCATGTGTGAAAATTCTTGGTCAATATAGATCGTATCAAAGGAAGTGATTAGTTAGCCTTTAAAAAATAAGATGAGAAAACTTTAGTGAGACCCCATGGGTTATTTCTACGGATGTTCCTTGGGCAATCTATAAGGATTATTCTAAGTATGATTTGATGTATAGTAAAATGTCCCCAAATTTTGGTAAAGGATATAGTGGGTGGTTTCCATGAAATACATCCCTTCCTAGATACTATACATGGATGTCCATTTGGAATAGATGTACCTAGGGGTAACAATAATAAAACACCATATTGGGCTAGACATGATCGAGAACTGGTGCCTGAAAATGGGCCTTGCTGCACACCTAGTTTGACACTTCCAGGGGATATGATTTGGAAATTAACAAAATCTTTATGAACCATCATAAAGTATTTAAATAGATTATGGTCATTGATGATCTTGGTTAAGACTAAGGTCTCATATATTTAAAGTATAGTTTCATTATTTAGACAATATAAAATTGATTTTTCATGGTCATGTGGTTTTATGCTATAATAAGTGTTTCCCAGACTAAGATTTCTAGTTTTAGTTAATAGAACAAACCAGAAGGAAATGGTTTAAATTGAATATGATAGATGATTATTTTATAATCAATCAAATAGGTTGATGAATGGAGTGATGGATTTTGGGATTATTGATAATCTGTTTTCACAAAACATGATTGAAAATTTATACCCTAACCAAATATTATACACACTAAAGATGAGAAAGAAAAAGTTCTCTAAGAGTTCAAGTAGTGGAGATCATAGAGAAAAAAAGATCCAATTTACTATTTGTTGAGAATGTGGGAATAAAAACTCAAGTTATCGTCTTAGAGGTGATAGAATATGTTTTGACTACAGAAAAGAAGGATGCAAAGAAAGTAACTACAAATGAAAAATGAAAAGATCAATTAACAAAATGGATGGTAATATTGGCCTCCCTAGGATATCATTTACTATTGAATTCATTAAATGTGAAAATTATGGGAATTATGAAATTTGATATGATAAAGGGGAAGCTTGTAAAGTAAATCAGAAAGGAGATATGAGTAATGGATATATTTATGACGATAGAGAGACTAAAAATGACATGTGAAAGGAAAGAATTACTAAAGGATATGAAGATGAATCTTAGTTAACTATTTAAGAATGAAGTGGGATGAGTGAAGTATTAATGATGTTTGAATCCAAAGACTATATTATCTAAATTATGAAATATATGTGTTTTTTCAGTATAAGTTTTTTGTTAAGGATATGAAAGAGTTTGTTTAAAGGCACTAATTACCTAGAAAAGTTATTTAAGGGAGAGGTTATATTTTATTGAAAACAAATGATTAAGGGAGGAAACCCTTAATATTTTCTAGATGTTGAGAAAATGGTCTTTATCATGGATAATGTAAATTAAATTGTACTATTTACCATGGAAATATATTATGTATTTTT
This sequence comes from Viscum album, assembly GCA_963277665.1. Taxonomy (NCBI): domain Eukaryota; kingdom Viridiplantae; phylum Streptophyta; class Magnoliopsida; order Santalales; family Viscaceae; genus Viscum; species Viscum album. Next base: position 228,427,224 of record OY728157.1, on the reverse strand, counting down.
TAAAAATTGGTGTATGCTATCATGGAGGGTTTTTATATTATTTTTTGGATTTAAATAATTTATTCAATAAACTTTGGAATAAGGAAGAAAGCATATTTTTTATAAGGATTTATGGAAATTCATGTTATTACAATGTTTAAATAGAATAAATGATGAAGGTATTCACATGTTTTCTACGTGACAAACAAGATATAATTTATGATAAATGGGGAATCATTGTTTAGATGATTGTGAGAAATTTAGTGATAGTATTTCTAATGTTTTGTATTTTCATACTTTGGAAGGGTTACAAGGTTAAATATTTATGGAATGGTTTAAGATAAACATCATATGAGTTTTTCAAGAATCAATTTTTATCTATCCATATAAGGATTTATGAATAAGGATATCACGTGATATCCATTTTTCTAAGATGATAACTAAAGATTATTGAAATGACTTATTATCCAATTTATGGATCTCACATTTTGTTATTGCTTTTGGAATGAAAAATTAAATTTCCTTTCTTGTAGTATGAAATAAAGTGTAATTTAAAAAAAAAGATAGCCAAAGGGTGATATTTGTCATATAAAATTGAATGAAATCATATAAGTATATCTTGTTGTCAAAATTCTTCAACTGTAGTAAAAGTATATTGATTTTTTTTCCTATGATCATAATTTTTGATGAAATCAATTACCTTTTCAGGCCTATATAGGTTATGGTTTTGTGGTCATTAACACTAACTTGTTCACCCAATTTCTTATGATTAGGGATATTTATCACCCTCTATAATTATTTATACTTTTCTTCTATGTCCAAATATTCACTCCCCATCCAAGTTCTTTTATATAGAAACCTAGTTATGAGTTAATATGGTTAACTATTATATTTACAACATTTCGTTTTTAAAGGTATATTTTGTATTCATTTTTAATATGTGGGATTATATGAAACGGAATAATTTTGGGGATAAATTCATTTTAATGGGGGTATAATTTAACACTTTAGGTATTCATGAATTAATATTTTCTTAATAAATCAAAAAATTATTTGATGGCTTGAATTGGATTCAACACCAAGTTAATATTGAATTATATGAAACAAAAAGTTAATATTATACTACAAAAACACTTTGTATATCTTTTGGAAGATGAAAAAGTATGTTTGGCTTGTGTTATACATAATACTGAGTTTATCTTGTGTTAGACGCAACACTGAGTCATACAAAACATGTCATACTATTTAAATATTATTATTTAATATGGTAGTTATCTAATATCCATTTGAATGGAGGGTATGAATAAGGTCAAATAAATTATGAAAATATGGTTTACACACATTTATATAATGATTTATATGGAGACAAATTAATAATAACTTAAAATAAAACTCTTTTGTAAAAAAAATGAAATCTTATTCTGAAAACAAATTATGCACAGATGTGTGTTTTATATAAATAAATTTACAAAATAACTTTTTATTAATTATTTTATTGAAATTAATATATTAAATTCAATAAAATTATTAACATTCATCTTATATGTTTTCAAGACAATATGTAAGAATAAATGCTATTTTATGCTTTAAACCATATTTTTTTTCAAGAAATCTGTTTTAGAACTTTTTTAATGCGCACTTATTTTTTGATTATTTTTTACCACTTTAAGATAATTTAATTTAAGAATTTTTTTGAAAGTGTAATATCAAAATTTTCTTATGAGGATGTTTTTGGGTTTTTTCTGAAAATATTCATTTTTTGATGAATAATGAAAAATACTGAATTTTAATTGAAAACTAAACTTTCTTCTAATTTATTTATATTGTTGTGTTATATTTTAAATTATTTTTAAAGTATAACGAGTTCAATTATACATATTTTAATCTAATTTAGGTCATTTTGATTAGTTTATATTTAAATTGGATATAAAACTGTGTAAAAATTTGAGAAGTTTTACTTTAAACACTTGATTTCTCATCGTGTCTATGTGATTAATTTTAAATTAAATTCTACCATGTATGTTAGTAGAATTTGAAAAAATAGATTAAATATTTGGAATTAAATTAATTTATATTACACAAAAAGTTTAAACTAAATTTTTACCAAAATTATTAATGAAAATACTTAAAATTATTTAATGTAATTAAGGTTAAAACATTATTTTGTGCATTACATGCGTTTTCATTAAAATTAATTTCTCACACACATATGATTTTTAATTAAAGAATTGGAATTAATATTTATAATAAATGGTTATAAATTATGTAATATGTCTCAATTTAATTTATTAATTAATGAATAAATTACTTACGATAGAAAATTAGTTACCTTATTAAAAACCAAAATGGTAAAACCTGTGAAACATATAAGTTAAGGAAACTTTTTGCAAATATTCACTTTGATTTATGTGTTGGAGGTATTTTATAACATATTCATCCATATACTACATTATTTCCCAATTTTTGAGGCACAAGAGGTAAGGGATACCACCCGATAGTGAATAATTTTGGGTATTTAAAAGAATACCACTACTCCTCAATTATAAGAGGGAAATTACTCCCCAAAATTATTCATAATTTTCAAGAGATTTTTATTTATAAAAAAACCCCAAAATTACATCTAAAATTACTTTATCTCATCCTATAATCATTACTTTGGGAAAAAATCCTACCAATAAAGGCCTTTGGTTCAAACCAAAAGGAGATATCCAAAGAAGTGGAAACATTATCAATATATGTTTTTGTTTTATTTTTTCTTCAAAGCTATAACACCCCAAGGATTTGAAAACAAATTTTAAATTGAATCTATGAATCACTGACTCTATACAAAACAAAACTTATTAAAAGCTAGAAAATACACACAATTTTTCCACTTATGTTATTTGAATTTCAAAAAACTAACATACATGGTTGTGTTCATGGTGATATTTGGATTTTGATAGAATCAACTTAAATTTTGGTGAATAGTAATGTAAACTTAGAAATAGTAATGTATCCTAAGGAATATTAATATTAACCTTATTAATATATTCCACATCCATGATTGTATAAATAAAATTCGGGCACCTTATAAATGAAGTAGAATATTTTATATATTATTAATTAATTATTAATATTTTTGTAAGGGATAAATTTCGAATTAAAATTTTAAATTAATAAATAAATTAATTTCCATAAAATTGGTTGCGAAATAAATATTTTTTTCCAATTATTTTATAATAATTTAATAAGACCTTAGTTAGTTTTTCACTGTATTATAAAATCTGTTTTTGTTTTGAAACTGTATTTTACGAGTAAATAATGAATTTAATTAAAAATTAAATTTCAAATATTTAGAAAAATATTTTGATAAAATGGAGTTATTTTCTTTTCTTCTATAAATCATGCAATTTCTATTGTGGTTTTACATAATTTTTCTGAAATACATGAATTTTAAGTGAATAGTGAAATATTGTAATTTGTTGTATATACACATTATTGGTTAAATACAATATTACTTACATCATGGATGATGTAAGAAACCATTAATTCAAACTCACATGGACATATTAATATTCTTTGTAAAAATATTCAATACTATTTCTTGTCTTGAGAAAAATAATAAAATAATAAATAAGATAATAAAAATCACTCATCTCCTCCACTATAAACCCCCCTCACTCCCTCTTATTTTTACTACTCTCAAGCCATGAACCTTGTCTAAATTATGACAAAATATTTTCCCATGATCCTACCCCTCATCCATAATACCTTGGTCTAATTAAAATACCCAAACATATACAATAAATTGGATTTGAATGTAACATCCAATGCTTTTAAAATGAGAAAATATACATAATAGAAGACTTCGAACTTAAGTATTATTATCTTACCTTATAAACTAGATGTTAAAATGGATAAAATGAATAGTAATAATTTATTTATTAAAATATTGTTTACAAGTGAAATTAATTAATTCTTATGTGAATAATTATTTATCAATGACTATAAAACCATTTTGAATTAAAAAGAAATGTTTTTTTCTGAAAAAAAACTACTTAAATGAAAATAAGTGAATTTATAAAATAATAAAATCACTCATTATGGATTTTATTATTGAAATACATCTTTAATATATAAAATTTTAATCTTCAAAATTCATATTATATGTATTCTCAACATGATATTAGAAGAAATCAATTTTACGGTTAAAATGAGCATATTTCTAAAAATGCAGTTTTACCACCTATTAATGGAAACCATTTTTAAATATAGTTTTTGAAAATTTTATAGATTATATTTTTCATTAAAAAAAACTTATTTTTAATTGGGATATCAATATTAACCTTAGTGGAAATTTTGTTATTTTCCTAACAAAATTCATATTTTAATGAATAGTGAAATTACTGCATTTTAATTCCAAACTACCATTTCTTCTAATTTAAATATATATTAAGGATGTCCATTTTATTGGATTTAAAGTAAAATTAGATTATATTTTTATCATTTAATCTAATTTTTCTCATTGTATGTAATTTTACATTGAAATTACATATAAACGCAAATTAATCTTTTGATGGTTTTTACTTTTTAAAAACCCATTTTATTGTTTTGACAAAAAGATTCAATTTTAAATTAATTCATACTAATTATATGTCATGAATTTGAAAAAATTGACTCCATGTTTGGAATTATAATGTAAAAATTGATCAAATAGGTCCCTTTTATTTTCATGAATTATGAATTGTAACTTGAGTAATTATTTTTATTTACCATGGTTAAAGGGTAAATCATGTGAATAATGGTAAAAAATATTACTATAATAATATAAAACTACCCTAACATGTGTCCAAATCTTATCATATGATATATAGACGACCATGATCATCATTGGGTCTATTTTAGGACCTCATGGAGCCACTTGGGTGTGAAAATGACATGTTCTAATAATTAATTTAAAGTAAGGGGAAATATGACATAAACATGTATCTTTTTATTTAAAAATTTTTAAGGCTGGGTTATATTATTGATCAATTTTACTATAAATATTCATTATAAATCTATAATAATTCTTACATATTTTATGTATAATTTTTGGACATTAAATAAATAAATTTATTTATGACACAATGATGATGTAGTGATTACGTTATTAATAAAAGATTCAAATAAATGATCTTATAAATATTAAAATAAATATAATTTGAAAATTTTGGATTCCATAAATGAATTTTATGAATGATTGTGAAATTTTATCTTTGAGTTAATGTAGTTTATTCTAATGAATCAAGTTTTCATGACTGTAATAAAAAATGAATTACCAAATAGTGTCAAAATTATCAAAAATTAGTTTTTACAAAAAAATACTATCTTATTAAATGATATCATAGTCATAAAAATATAATATTCAGATAAATATTATTTATAATGTTAAAAATTTTATTATTTATTCACTTGAGTTTCTCTTTTCATTTAATAATAAATATATTAACCATATAGTGTAAAAATACAAGAAGACATATTAGAGTTAATTTATCTAACTAAGGGTTAAAGCCAAAATATATGGTTAATTTGTTACCTAAACTCAAATAAAACCAATTGGTTTAGATTATTTAGACCAATAATCATATTAACCTCAAAATATATCACTTTTGATCTATTATAATTCTAAAATCAATTTATAATAAATTAATATTTCAAGACTTTCCAAAAGTGCCATCCTCCCTCTTATAAAATACCACCACTTCTACCAACTTACTCACACCAATAAAGAACCTTTTATCTCCCAAAATTTTCCCAAATAATCTCATGAAATCCCCCCCCTTTATCCTAGAAGACTTACCTTTGGTAGAAGGAAATTTAAGAAAGCCTTTTGGCTAATATCAAAAAGAATTTTCCTGATTTATGGGTAATGCCTTCTGTCAATATCCTTTCCTCTATTTTCCTTCTCCACTACCTATTCTCATATTATTCTATGATTACATAAATAAAACTTTTATTATCAATATATTGGGACACTTTTATGATAATATTTATACCTAAACTTACACACACATTCATTTAATGGGTAATTAACATAATATTTCTGTGTTTAGTGAACTATTGCATCACAAAATGTTGATTGTTCAATTTTACCCTACCACCTCTCATGGTGGCCATTATTAAGGAAAATATATTTATATATGATATATATAATATTTTTATTATCTCTATTATTTTTAAATTTTTATTTATAACATAACTATAATAGTTCCATGATGTGTAAATATGATAATTTTATTTGAGGAAGGGTGGACTACCGCCCCCTCAAAGTGACATGAATCATTCGAGCCAAACATGGAACATATAAATGATAGTGTTAATGAACTTATGTTACATATAAAGCATATATATTATACTGGAATTATCTTATACATATGTACCATTTATTTTTCATTATTTTAAAATGAAAAAGAAGTAAAAGTAGTGTTTATGCATACGTACGACCTATCGTCACCATGGATGGTGAATTTCATTTATTATCTGCAAATATTATGGATATTCTAAATACATATATACTACATATATATTTAATAATATTCTGGAGTTGATATAGTTTTTACTAAATGTAAAATTTATATAAAAACTAGTTCATTTTCGACTCAAGTACCGAATTTCGATAAAACCTCTGATATGAAATTAAATAATTATGTAATTTTTATAACATGGTAATAAGTGATATAAAAGGAATAATAAAATTGAAAAATGTTCTCAAGAAAGTATAAATTAAACTATGTTTATTATTTAGGAACATAATGATTGTATATGATGAGTTAGAATTAAGGTATGGGAAATCATAACTCAATATCCATTCATTGAGTTAAGTATCCATATCATTGGTTTTGTTTTTTCAAGAATATGTGTGAATGGAATCTAATTGTTTTACACTAAATATCCACAAATATTGAGTGTATTTTTATTTTTCACATATTATTATTTCATTGATTTATCCTTAATATAATGATATGATCTATGTAACGGACTTCTTCCCAATATTCTTTCATTGAAACATATTTTAATTTATACACAACCTCCATATAAACGGTGTATAATAATCCTATTTGAATTTTTTCAGTGGGAATTTTTTTCTATGACGTGCTTTACTAGATGAAAGAAATGAATGTTTTTAACATATGTGGCGACAATGAATTCTCTATTGCCATAACATTTATTTGAAAGTTGTATTCAACTATAAGATTTAATGTTTTTTAAAAGGAAAAGAAATCCATTGTTCACTTTTGGGGTGTTTTGTTATTGAAAATGGTTTTCAAATTCAATTTACAATTTTTTTTTGAAATTATTTCTTATGATTACAAATGAAATGTTAAGAATGAAATGTTGATAATTTAAATATTGATTTGTTATGATTATATAATGGTACTTAGAAATTTGACATGTGCTCATGTGATGAACCAAATATGGGTGGTTACGTGATAAACAAAAGATGGGTGGTTTCTTGATAAATAAAGGATTGTTGGTTTTGTTATAACCTCCAACACATTGGGTATGTAAGTCTTCCATTTGGTTATTCCATTCGAAAGAATGATTTGTTGAAGATCAATTTGCGGTTATTCCATTTTAGTATGATTATATCTTATGTTACCTTTAAATGTTATATGTTTCTTTCTATGGTTTTATGGCAATATATTTGTTACAAAATGGGTAATAAATGAACTTTTTATTCATTAAAGTGTATTTTACTACTTCTTAAAGGTGGAATGTATTAATTTATGATAAAATATTCATGGTTTACATGTTTTTGTAAGACTAATATTTTTTATTCATTATATATCTCTAACTGAGATTTTTATTCTCAAACCACGTTTTGAAATGTTTTTTACAGGACTTAAAGAAGAATAGTGTTAAGGATGAGATTACAAAAAAGTCATGCTACTTATACATGAAATGAAGCACATTTCTTTTTAAAAAGTTTTGTTTTTGAAAAAATTGGATAGTGAGTAGATTTGTCTGCTTGTAATATTTATGTTGTTATGTATGAGTTATGGACTAATTCTAAAAAGCTATAAACTCGAAAATATTCTTGAAGTCAAATAAAGTCAAATTATTATATTAACATAAGATTATGTAATGATTATGGATGGGGTCTTATAGTTGGTATTATAGGATGGTTTAGATAAATTTGGATATTAGGATATTTTCTTAAGATTTAGGGATATAATAATGGGTTTATAGTTTTTAGGTTTATCAGAAGTTCAATGTCTTAAAAACCCTTTTCGAGTCCCTATGTTCTGAAATATTATGGTGATTAATGGTATTTTTGGAGACATTCACCTTTGAAGAAATTATGTGTTATTAGTTTTTTAGATGAAAAATGAAAGGTATGAAACAACCTTTAAGGTTGGAAACAAGTTATTGTTTTTTTAGTTCTTTATAATATTTTCAGAATATTAAAATAATTATATTGCTTTAGAAAACGGACAAATCACAAGATGGGTGACAACTCGTTGCATCTGAGAAGGTCACGGGAATCGAACCCACATCCAATGGGTGATAGGGGTTAATTGGATACCACTATCCAACATGAAGTCCCTAGTAAGTATGACTTTTATTTTTTGGTAAATGATCTTATGGATTAAGAATATTTTGATTTGGTAGATAGATATTTTATCACATGGAAATACTTGGTATTAGAAAAAGATTTTCGGAATGAGTGATAAATGTTATTTTAGATGATGTTTATTACTTTTGGAACCCTATATACCGAATTAAAATTGAATACAATGGGATTTCATTTAAAGAGTAATGTATTAAATATATTTTTTAATAATCCACGTTTTTATTGTTGCCTTTTGGTGATTTGGGTTATTTATGGCTGTTATTGACCTATTTTAGGGAATATGTGATTAGTTAATTTCTTTTTATTATAAGACATTAAGAGTGTTTGATATTGTTTGGAGATAAATGTTAATATTTTTATTTTAAGACTATGTTATCAAATAATTCTATTTTTTTGGGTTTCAATCTTAGTTACGATTATTTTGAGGAATTTTATGTATAATTATTTATCAAATGGCCTTTGTTGAACTTTAGATATTATTGGTTAATTTTGGAGATTAAAATTAGTTTTTCTACATAAAATGGATTATTATTTGATTATAATTATATTATTTTATACTAACCTTTTTATCTTTTGGTTAATGAGTCAAGACATGATTAATATATAGTTAATCTTTGTTGAATTATGTGATTCTCTAAAAGTTGATTCTAGTGCTTCAGGTGTAACAAGTCATCTTGAGTACTCATCATTTGGTGAAATGGTTTGTTTTTGGTATAAATTTATTAATGTTTGAATTTATACTTGATAAGTAAGTATGTTACCTTATTTTCTAATTCATTCTGGTAAATAACTTCCCAATCTTTATGAAAAGGATATTAAAACAAATACATGTTCCATTTAATTTTCCTACTATGAAATCAAAGACCATTTAACCCATCCCAAGTTTGGGGTTTTCTGATTGTTAAATCTCTTGATCAGGATTTCTAACACTCTCCATCAGAACATGATGATTAGTTTTCTCTTCCATATCCATTTTTTCTTATATGTAATCCAACATTGTGTTATCTCGGGTAACCATTGTACTTCACTTTATATCCTATAAAGTGGATGTTTTATTAACCCTTTTTCTGATGTGTGTTTTCGATAAAGGTAATTTCAAGAGTCGTTCCTTAGTTACCAAAACCAAATTCAAATTTTGAGGAGACACATTCCAAAAGGGGGAGAATGTAACATCCCATGTTTTTAAAAGGAGACAATATGTTTGATAGCGTACATAATACTCCATGCTGAAATAATGCATTATTATGTAGCCTTATAACCTAGCTGTTAAAATGGTGGTAATTAGTATTATCAATTAAATTATTAAAATATTGTTTACACATTAATTTAATTAATTATTTTTTAAAAATTTATTAATAAATTAAAGTAAAACCCTTTTCAATTAAATAGAAATGTTTTTCTGGAAAAAAGATATTTAAATGAAAATAAGTGAGTTTATAGAATAATAAAATCACTCATTATGGATTTTATTAATCAAATATATATGTAATATATTCAATTTAATATTTTAAATTCATTTTATATGTTTTTAGACATGATATAATAACAAATTCCATTTTATGGATAAAATGTCTGTTTTTCTTAAAATGAAGTTTTACCACCTTTAGATGGAGAAACCTTTTTAAATTTAGTTTTTGAAAAATTTATATGTTATATTTTAAATAATAGAATAATTATTTTGAATCAGGACATCAAAATTTACTACGATTTAAATTTTGTTATTTTTCTGATGAAATGCATATTTTAATTAATAGTGAAAAATATTGCATTTTAATTCAAAACTACATTTTCTTATAATTTTTTTATATATTAAAGTTATCCTTTTAATTTGTTTTAATGTATAATTATATCATTATTTTATAATTTAATAATGTTTTTCTCATTGGATGTAGTTTTACATTGAAATTAGATATAAACGCACAAAAATCTTTTGATGGTTTTTAGTATTTGAAAACAAATTTTATTAGTTTGACAATGAGATTTAATTTTAAATTAATTACTGACACAATTATGTTTTGAATTTAAAAAAATTTATTCCATATTTAAAATCATAAGTTTTAAATTTATTAAATAGGACCCATTTATTTTTTGACATTATGAATAGTAACTTTATTAATTATTTGTATTTACCATGGTTAATGGTTAAATCAGGTAAATAAGGGAAACAAATAATATTATAATAATAAAAAACAATCCTAAAACATTTTATAATACAATTGGATGATATATGACCGACCATGAGAATACTTGGGTCAATTTTAGGACCCCATGGTGCCACTTCGGTGTGAAAAAGACATGTTATAATAATTAGTTTAAAGGGAAATATAACATAAACATGTATCTTTTTACCAAAAATATTTAATGTGGGTGATATTATTGATATTTTTTAAAATATATATTAATTATTAACATAAAAATATTTTCTACACCAATTATTATTAATATTTTTTTTCATTAAATAAATATATTAATTTTTTGACAAAATGAATATGCAGTGATTACCTTGTTAATCAAAGATTCAAATAAATGATATTATAATTATTAAAATAAATATAATTTGAGATTTTTGATTCAATAAAAAAAATACTGATGATTATGACATAAAATGTTTTTTTAAATGTAGTTTTTTTGAATGAATCAAGTTATTATGGATTTAAAAAAATCAATTACTAAATCGTGTCAAAATTGACATAAATGAGTTTTTAAAAAAAATTCTATTTTATTAAATGATATAATATTCAAAAAAATCTAATATTAAAATAAAATGAATTATATAAGGTTAAATTTTTCATTAATTATACACTTCGTGTTCTATTTTCTTTTTATGGTAACTATATTTACCATATTGTGTAAAAATACAAGAAGATATGGTAAGAGTTAATTTGTTTAATTGTGGGTTAAAGCAAAAATATAAAGTTACATTTGTGACCTAAACATGTATAAAACCTATTTATTGATATGAGTTAAACCCATAATGATCATATCCTCTAAATATATCACCTTGGAGCTATTATAATACCAAAATAAATTTATAATAAAATAATATTTCAAGACATTTTTAATGTGCCCCTCATCCCTTTTAAAAAAGGCCACCGCCTCTAACCACTTATTCACACATCTAAATCCCATTGTACCATACAAATTCAACTAAAATATGCTAATAAAATCCCCAAACTCCTTATATAATACTTACCTTTGGTATAAGGCAATTCAAGAAAGCCTTTTGGCTCAAATCAAAAGGAGTTACCCAATTTAGAGGTAATTCCTTCTCTCAAGCTCCTTTACATTATTTTCCTTATCCACTACCTATTATCTTATTAATATTCGATTACATAAAAATAAAACTATCCTAAATATTAAGGGATGTTTTATGATAATTTATTTAACTACACTTACACACACCTCTATTAATTGGTAACAAACATACTATTTCTGTGCACATCAAACTACTGCCTCACGAAATGATGATCATTAAATTTTCCTCTACAAAAACTCATGTATACCATTATGATGTGTACTATATTTTTATATGATATATATAAGAATTTTATTTTCTCTATTCTTCTGTATTTTTTATTTATAACACACCTTTATGCTTTCCATGTTGTGTAAATGCGGTAATTTCATTTGAGGAAGTGTGGACTACCGCCCCCTCAAGGTGATATGACTCGTTCATTCCATACATGGAATGAAAAAAGTATGGTGTTAATTAATATATTTAACATATATAAAATATATATTATAATTTAAATATAATATAATCTTTATCATTTAGTTCTCATTCTTTTAATATGACAAGGAATTGAAAGTAGCATTCATGCGTACATACGAACTATCGTCTCCATGAATGGTGAATTTCATTTCTTATCTGCAGTTATTATGGATACTATATACATATATATACTAGATATATATGTCATAATATTCCCGATATGATGGGATTTTTACTACATGGAAAATGTACATCAAAACATGTTCATTTTCGACTCACGTATCGAATATTGAAAAAACGTCTGATATGAACTTAAATAATTATGTAATTTTTATAACATGATATTAAGTAATATCAAAGGAATGATAAAATTGAAAATGGTTCTTTAGTATAAATTAGTATACGTTTATTATTCAGAAACATAATGATTGTACATGATAGGTCGAACTCAAGTTAAGAGAATTATTAACTCAATCTCCATTCATTGATTTATATATCCATGTAATTTTTTTTTGTTTTTCCAAGAATATGTGTAAATGAACAATGATTATTTTACACTGAATATACACTTATGATGAGTGATTTTATATTTTTCTCACATTATTATGTCATTGATTTATCCTTAATCTTATGATATTATCTTTGTAATGGACTTCGTCTCAATCTCATTTCATTGAGGCGTATCAAGAATTTATTATATACGGTTTAAAAAAACACTTTCAATTTTTTCAAAGGGAATGTTTATTTCTATAAAGTGTTTTAATAAACAACAAAAAGGATTTTTTTAACATACATGGAGACAACTAATTCTCCACCATTATAATTGTAGTTTGAAATTTGGCTTTCTCTCTGAGATCTAATGGTTTTAAAGGAAAAGAAAACCCTTATTCCCTTTTTGGGTGTTTTCGTTTTTAAAATGGTATTGAAAGTGGATTTACTATTTCAATATCTTGAAATTATTTCTTTTGATTTCAAATGAAATGTTAAGAGTGAAATGTTGATAATTTCAATCTTTATGTTTTATGATTATATAATTGTACCTTGACATTTGACGGGTGGTATCATGATAAACAAAAGATGGGTGGTTATGGGATAAACTGAAGATGGGTGTTTTAGTGATAAAATAAGGATGTGTGGTTATGTTATAACCTCCAATTCATTAGGTATGGAAATCAGTCGTATGACTATTCCCTTTGTAAGAATGATTTGTCGAAGTTGACCGTATGGTTATTCTATTTAAGTATGATTATGTATCAAGGCACCTTTATATGTTATTTGTTTATTTATATGGGTTTATGGTAATATTTTCATTAGAAAAAGTGTAAGTAATTAAATTATATTCAGTGAAGTGTATTTTACTAATTGTTGAAGGTGAAAATTATTACTTTATGATAAAGTATTCATAGTTTTCATGTTTTCAAAATAATAATAGTTCTTATTCTTTATATATTTTTTACTGAGTTTTTTATTCTCATACCATGGTTTGAATTTTTTTATAGGACTTAAATAATAGTAAATTCATGGATGGGATTAAGGAAAAATAATGCTCCTTAAACAGGAAATTAAAGTTGTTTCTTTCGAAAAAGTTTTATTTTATAAAAAAATTGGATAGTGAGTAGAATTGTCTACTTGTAATATTTTTGTTGTTATGTATGAGTTATCTTCTAATTATAAAAAGATATAAACTTTAAAATATCCTTATATTGAAATAAATTCAGACTATGACCTTAACTCAAGATTATGTAATGTTTCAGGCAGAGGCCTTATACTTAGGGAATATAACTTCAAGAGGAAGATTCCACTTCCCATTTCTTTTATTTTGAGTTCCTTTATTTGATTTTTATTTCCTCACATCCCCTCATACAGATTTTATGATAACTCCAGTACCATACATGTACTAGGATTTTTTTATGATAATGGAATATTTGATCATCATCTCTCATTTTCTCTTCTTTTATACTAGAAATAAAAACACCATCAGAGATGTGTTAATTTATCGCATTCAAGGACAACGGGTTTTCAATTTATATTAACATATTAAATTCTAGTAATGAGGCAATTTGTATGGTTGAAATAGATTATTATATATGTAATATATCCTATTTAAGGTTTTGTAATATTTTTATAATTTTTTATAATTTATAGATAAAAATGAGTTCGTTGTGATAAAAAATATCCAAATAATCAAACCGATTATCATTAAAGTTTTATATAATGATTAATCATTACTCCAAATAAACAAATTAATGTTATAAATATATATTTTTCTAGATGATCAATAATAAGATATATCTTCAATTCTTGACAACCATTCTCATTATACATGTTTATATGTACATGAATATAATTAAACCAATCATGAAGACCAAGGATGAAAACACTCCCAAACAATGAAATTGGATCTTTTAACCCATTAAAAGGCCATGGATAACCCTAATAGGGTTATACTATATCAATAACATGTAGTTGAATTTTTTTATTCATTAATTTACAAACCTAAATTTGATTATTCAGGTCATTAAGATCAATTGAGGAACCGCTTCGAACTTAAGGTAAGGGTTTTCCACCAAAACCACCATTTTCATTCTGGTTAGTTCTATTTCCTACTTAGTTCAATGAAGTTATTATGTATTATTATGTAATCATCATAATTATTTGGATAGTTCTATATATTTTTTCCAACCATAATCCTTATTTATTTTATGGGTAGTTAGACAATTTAAAAGGAACATTCAAAATTCTTTCCAAAATAGAATCTTGATTCAAGGGAATTTATAAAATTTTCACCTATTTTCATGGGCACTACATAATTTGTTTTTAGAAACCATTATTTTTATAAAACCAACAATTTTATTATAAGAAAACCACCTTAATTCCTTTTTGGGTTTTAAATAATATTTTTCTAGAATAACTCTTCTTTTCCAAGTAAAGGGAATTTACCTAAAAATTATTCAATGATTTTATAAGAGTATTTTCATCTATTTAAAAAATCTTGTTTATACTTATGTTTAGATAGGGATAATGTTTTATAATATCATACACCATATTATATTTAATGATTTATAATTAGTTTTATGGTGGATATAATTTCTTGATACCATTCACCAAGTTACTCTGAATGGTTAGTGTTTATATTTAATGTTCGGGGAAAGTTAATTACATTTCATATTCTATTTTCAATATGAATATATATTGTTTATGTGTATCACCATTCATAAGGGAAATGAAATGGAATTATTATGTGATGGGCGGATGCCTCTATAGTTCCTTTATGCATCAGTAGGCCTCATGAGATAAATAGATATGGACTTGGCCGAGGACTTGACCATTTATAGAAATGGTTTTGGTCGAGGTCTTAATCACTTTTAGATTTCCTGGTCGAGGTATTGACAGTATGCTTCAGAATGTTCGGAATATGAATTTCTCTCATTTTGAAGCTATAAATTCATATTTCATGTGGTCATTCAAATAGTATAATACTCATGATTATGTTTTATTATGGGAGTGTTTACTCAACTCATGTTCCTACCATAATGTGTTGAAGTTTATTATTTTTTAAAGGAATGATTTTTCAATTACTCACCATAACTAATATTTATGTTTATGATATCTTCTACTATAATGTTTTCCCATACAAAGAATCTGAACTCACCCCTTCATAAGTTTCATTTTTCCCAGGACATGAAGAGGTATACCATGATTGACTTGTAGTGATAATATTAGAGTGGTGGATATTCCCAAAATAATGTTTATGTTGTTTTTCATTTCAATTTGTAATGTTGAATTTATATATGTATATATATTTCCAATTATAATATACTATATATTAATTTGGGATAAAAATTTATTATAATCATTCCATTTTAATCAATTAAGGCACCAGCTCCAGGAAACTGGGGTCGGGTCTTTATAGTTGGTATCATAGTATGTTTAGTAGAAAACATGGAAATTAGATTGAAAACTTTATATTTGAGAAAAAACTCTCAGATAGTCATTGAGGATTGGTATACAAGAATATCCTAAAATTTTGGCAAGGAATAGATTATGTGGATCATGTAGAAAATAAATCAATGTCTGGATACTACAAGTGCATATGGTTTTGGAATAGATATACCTAAGAGTGAAAACTCTGAGAAGGAGTTTTGAGCTTGACCATGGGAATCCTGGCACACGAAAATGGGACCTACTATGCACTTGGTGTGACACTCTTAGGGGATATGCTTAGGATAATTCACATTTTATTTACAATCCATTATAAAGGCTTTATATGTAAATTTTTCCAAAAATAAACCATGTTTATTATTGTGGGATTATCCATGCATAGGATTTCAATTTTTGTTAAGTATTTTTTCTAAGTTGAGATAGCACATTATAATTAACAAGCTAATATAGATTATTTCCTTTATTTAAAAATTGGTTCCTAGTAGAAGGAATGGAAATAGCATGAAAGCATGTATCCAATTTATCGATTTTCCTCCTACACAAGATAATGATATTGGATCAAAAGTTTTTTGATGTTGGCTCCTTTAATCCCATACAATGTTGATGCAGTGGATGAGGCAGTCTATGGGGATGAGTACACTGGTGTGGATTCCTAGTGTCAAGTTCAGGCTGACATCTCATCGCATTTCCATTTCATGGGTGGTGGATTTTCCCAGACATGAGCTGTAGTCAAGTTGCAGCAGGTCTCGCATGTTTGAATTTATTATTCTATGAAGGTTAATAACGGATGACCGATTTAGAACTCTTCAAACTGTTTTTGAGTGTTGGGAGAATAGGATGGCCTTGCTCGTGAGGATCCTAAAGAGGTGGAGGTCACTCACGGAGAGGATCCAATGGTGGGAGGGGGTTTTTCTCAAGAATACATGGACGATGCTTTTGATCCCACTATGTCCAAGGCATTGGACATTGCAGAGGAATTTGTTAAATCATCGTCGAAGAAGGGAAAAAACATCATTGTGGAATTTGAAGGCTTCATTACGAAAAATAGGAGGGTGTGGCCTAGGAGGGACTACGCCAACATTCCTAGCCCTCTAGATACAAGATCGACAAGCAAGCATGAGCTTCCATCAAAGGCCCCTACAAATGCAGGCATCATTTCCTCGAGAAAATGTAATAGTGAAAATCTCAAGGTGGTTGACCCCTCCATCGACCTTGCATCCTCTAGTGATGAGGTAATGGTGGATTCCAGACTGCAACGCCAGACAAGCCTCGACGGTGAAATGGATGCTGAAGCTATGGACATTATAGTGTCGAAGAAGATGCAGGCGGTCCCACTCAAGTAGGCATGGGAAGTTATGATCCATTCTGAGGAAGAGATGTTGGAGAAATGGATTCCTTTCAACACCTCAAAGGAGGATCATTCTAATACGTCTGACAGAGCTCTTGAAGTGGAAACTAGCAGGATACAGATGGAGTTGATTGACAAACAAGATCGTATTTTGGCAAGATGGTTTAATGTTGGGAATTTAAGCATGGAAGAGTTCATAAAAATGTGGGACAAGTTGGATATTTGGTTCGAGGACCTCATCAAAGATGATCTATAGAAAGAGGTAAATGGAATTCTCTAGAAACTTAATTGGAATAATGCATCTAATAGGCTTAAGATTTATTTCAATGGTTCATCTGTTTCTTTCGCTATATGATGCTTCAGTTTTCTGCTCAGACTTGGGTTCTCACTTCCCTTTAAAAGTGTTAGAAATAAAAATGTAATTTAGGAGGAGGATCTGGAGTTTCAACTAGTGAAAATAAACTTATAACTATACTGGGAAAACATACTCAGGTGATGAAAAATAACCTTACCCATATGGAGCATCTAGATCCACAACATGGATGAGCTATGTTAGATAGATTTCTGTTATAATAGCATACATTATTTAATCGGACTCCAAACCCATTCGTAGAGGAATAGGCGATAAGTTCCTTAGAGTTGATATTTCTTTCCTTGGTAAGTGATGAAAAGGATATGGTTGTTATGGATGTTTATTGTCTTTTGGGAGATAAGTAGTGGTCACTAATTCAAAACAAAAAGGAGGAGGAAGAAAAAGAAAACATGTAATGAATGAATTGAACGAACGTTTCTTAGAAAAATACATTCTTCATGAACAGTTAGTGGGTATGGATAGGAAGTTTCTGAATTTGAAGAAAAAGGAAGAGGATAATGTTGGAATGTATGAAGCTAATGTCACAATGTTAGAAAGGCCTACTATAGACTATATATAAAATATCAGGAGAAATATTGATCGATTCATTGATGGCCTAATGCCCTTCATCCGGTAGGCACTAGTCTTCCAAATATTCTCAACATACAAAGACATAGTCTCATATTCTATCAAGATAGAAAAGGTGTTATCTAAGTCTTATGACTTTAAAGGAAAGAAAGAGAATAATAGGGCTACTAAAAAATCTAGAAAAGGAAATAAGGAAATGGGGAATAAGGGAAGAGTTGACTTTCCACCCTGTGATAATTATGGAAGGAAACACCTTAGTGCCTGCTTAAAAAGAAAATGTGTGTACTAAAAGTGTGGCCAGAAATTCCATCATGATGGTGATTTCATGGGGAAGAAATAATCTAATATTATTCAATGCTATAATTTTAGGGATATGGGACACAATGATAACGATTTTCCAAACCATCTAGGGAATTTTCTAAAGAAAATTCCAAGGGAATAGAGACATGCTTATGCGATCACAACCACTAATATCGAGTTCCAAATGACATGGTGGAAGGCACACTAATCATTTCCTCAAAATTATCAAATGACTTATTTTATTCTAAGTCATCAAATTCTTTCATATCTTCCAATCTTTCCATGAAAATTATATATTTCAACTTTTGTTTAATAATGGATTTGTGAGTCAAAACTTCTAAGGGATGTAACATTGCAACAAATATGTGTTACGTAGTCCCCCTTATGGAATATAAACGCCATTCATATATTGATTTTATTATCATAACCATGATAGAATTTGATATATTTCTCATTATGGATTGGATTTAGAATCATGATACAAAAATTTATTGGTATAAGAAAGGGGATACAATTTATGAGAACAATGTAGAATCCCTTATCTTTGGAGCCGAAACATCATCAGCTAGCTCTTATCTAGAGCTACCCCCAATAGCCCTTCTTAATGAAATTATTTGTGGGGATGTGAATAAAATATCTATGCATGAGGAAATAAATATTCAAATTGATTATGTACCTATTGTGGAAGAATATATTGATGTTTTTCTAGAGGATTTACTTGAATATCCTCTAGAGCAGGAACTTGAATTCTATATTGATTAAATTCCTAGTTAAAGACCTATATCAAAGACTTATTAGATAATGTATACTATGGAATTAATGGAATAGAAGAAACAACTAGGGGAGTTGGGTGATAATGTCTTTATTCTCTCCAGCGTTTCTCCATGTGGAGCACATATTATTTTCATTAAGAAGAAAGATGGATCTATGATGTTTTGCATTGATAATAGGGAGATCAATGCTATAACAATGGAGAAAAAATATCACCTACCTTGAATTGATGATTTATTAGATCAACTTTATGGAGGAATTTTTTTTTGAAGATTGACCTTGGATTTAGATGTCATCAGTTTTGAGTAAGTAATGAAGATATTTCCAAGCTAACATTTTGAACCAGGTTTGGTCATTATGAATTATAGTAATGCCTTTTGGACTGACTAATGCACCCTAGGGTTTCATGGATGTAATGAATAGAGTTTTCATGAATATCTTGATGAATTTTTGGTGGTATTTATTGATGATATCTTTGTATACTACAAAATATATAAAGATCATGAAAATAACTTGCACAATATTCTGAATACTCTTAGAAGAAATGAATTATATGGGATGTTTAACAAGTGTGAATTTTTGATTTAGTTGGTTTCTGTTATGGACCATGTTTTCTCTAAGGATGGAATATCTATTGATCTTGTGAAGACAAAAGGCTATATAATAATAGCCTAGTGAAATGAACATAACTAAGGTGCGTAGTTTTATTGTTTTATCAGAATTTTATCAACATTTCATTCATAACTTCACCCATTTAGCAAACCCAATGGAAAAGCATAAAGGTAAAGGGGTTATGTTTGTATGTAAAAATGAATGTGAGGAATGTTTCGAATAATTGAAGATGAGATTAGTAAATTCCACAATTCTAAATCAACTATTAGGGAATTGTGTATTTTTGATCTATAGTATTGAATCAAATAAATTTAATGGTTTTTTCCTTATGTAGAATGACTGAGTTTTTTCCTATGCAACCAGGAAGTTAAAAATTCATGAACAAAATTGTCCCAGTCATGATATTGAGTTATCAGTTGTTATATTTTCTCTGAATATTTGGTGAAAATATCTATATTTTGAAATATGTGAGATATATAAAGATCATAAGAGCTTGAAATAAATCTTCTCATAGAAGGAACACAGCATGGGGAAAAGGTGATGTCTTGAAATAATCAAGTATTATGATTGTTCAATACAATACCACCAAAGAAAATAAAATTGGGTAGCTAATGCATTGAGTAGGAATGATCATGGAGTCCTAAACAAAATGAGGATTGGAAGGGATCCAATGTTTAAGGATCCAATAAATATGGATATGTGAATTATAAAAGAAGGTGAAAATAACTACTTTTACATTTGGTTGACCAACAATATTTGTTGGAGAGGATTAAAACTTCTCTATCTATTTATGGAAAAATTCAAAAGAAAATTAAATGTGTGAATGATGGGAAGTTGGATAACTTCATGTGTGAAAATGAAATTCTGAAATTTGGGAAGAGGATATGTCTTCCCTCTATACCAGAGCTGAAAAGGGAGTTATTGGATGATTCTCATAACTATAATTTCTCTATACACCTTGGTATCCCTATAAGGTGTAGTGATTTGGAGGAACATTTCTAGTGGGACAACATGCAGCAGGAAATTTCTAATTATGTATCAAGATGTTTGGTCTGTCAATAAGTGAATGTCGAAAGACAACATCCAAGAGGAGTCATGAAACCTCTAAAAGTTTTTACATATAAATGGTATGAAATAACCATGGATTTTTTTACCAGATTACCCAAAACTCCAAGTTTGAATGATATAGTATTGGTAATTACTAATAGACTTATGAAATCTGCACATTTCCTCACTATAAGAGAGAATTTTCCACTGGAGAACCTAACACAACTCTATATAAATGAATTTTTGAGACTTCATGGGGAACCTCTCTCAATTTTGTCTGATAATGATCCATAATTTACATTGAAATTATGGTAAATTCTTCATAACATTTTGGCTACTAAGATTTTATTGAGTACGAATTATCACCCTCAAACTGATGGGCAATCAGAGAGAATGATCCAAAACTTGGTGGACATGTTGAGCTCATGTTCAGTTGAATTTCAAAGTATGAGTGATCAATATTTAACATTAATGGATATTTCATACAATAATAATTTCCATTCAAGTATGAAAATGACACCATATAAAGCATTGTACGGAAAGAGATGTTAGACACCAATTTTTTGGGATGAAGTTAGAGAAAGGAAGATGGTGGGACCATAGCTTGTGGAGGAAACAACAACAAAGGTAAAGAATATTCAAAACCATATCAAAGCTTCTAAAAGCTGGAAAAAGAGTTATGTTGATAATATAAGGAAGGATTTGGAATTTCAAGTAGGAGAACATGTTTTCCTAAAGGTATATCAATTGATGGGTTTTATAAGATTTGGGACGAAAGGGAAACTGATCCCTAGGTACATTGTAACTTTTGAAATCCTAGAGATAATTTGAGTTGTTTCATATCGTTTATATATACCTCCTATCCTGTTTAAATTACACAATGTGTTCAATGTCTCGTTGTTTAGATAGTACATGCCAAACCCAACACATGTCCTCACTTCTGAAGGAATAGTATTTGATCCTAACCTATCATACTATGAAGAGCCTATCCAGATTTTGGACACTAAAGAACATGTTTATAGAAATCAGATAACTTGACTGGTAAATATACTTTTGAAAAATCATAAAATCAAAGAGGCAACATGGGAGTCTAAGGAGATTACGATGAATACCAACCCAAATATTTTTATAGGGAAACATTATGTGAATTCTGAGGATAAATTTTTATTAAATAGGATATAATGTAACCCCCGAGGATTTGAAATAAAATTTAATATTGACTTCTTGAAACAAAGAGTCTCTAAAAACAATTATTATAACCTATCAAATAAACTTAATTTTACCACTTTTGTGATTTTAATTTCAAAAAAACTAACATACACGGTTGCATTCAAGGTGATATTTTGAGTATGATAGAACCAACATCAATTTTTGTGAATGGTAATGTACCCAATGAATAGTAATGTGCACTTATGAATATAAATATGACTATTATTAATATTAACATCACCAATTATTGTATAAATAAAATTTTGGCACCTTATAAATGATGTAGAATATTCGATAAATTATTAATTAAGTATTATTATTTTTATGTGTGATAAATATTTAATACCAATTTTAACTTAAATAATTAATTTAGTTTCATAAAATGGGTTCCTATATAAATATTTGGTTGTCCTGTGATTTTATAATAATTTAATAAGTCCATAGTTAATTTTTTAGTGTATTATAAAATCAATTTTATTTATAAAACACTATTTTTGAGTAAATAATGATTTTAATTAACACATTCAATATCAATATTTAGAAAATAATTTTGATGAAATAGATTCCATTTTTTATTCTACACTTTGATAATTGGCTATGGTGAATTTTTGGATTCTTTTGAAATATTTTTATTTTTAATGAATAGTGAAATACGATAATTTACCATATATATACATTATAGGTTAAATACACTTTTCCTTGAATCATGTATATTGTAATAAACCATTAGTTAAAACTCACATGCACATATTTCTATTTTTGGTCACAAGAATCAATACAAGTTCTTGTATTGAGAAAAATAATAAAATAATGAATAAGATAATAAAAAATCCTTCATCTTCTCCACTATAAATGCCCCTCACTCCCACATATTTTCACTACTGTAATGCCTTATGACTTGCCTAAATTCTACACAAATATCCTAACAAGATCCCAACAATATTCTAATATCCTATGGTCTCATAAAAAGTCCAAAACCGCAACCCTTAATAGGATCTCATGAAAGATAACTTTAAGAGGTAAATTCCTCTTCTAATTTCATTTATTTCAAGTTCCTCTATTTTTTATTTCTCTCATAAACTCTCATAATATAGATGATATGATAAATAAAGTATGTTAAATGTACTGTAATTTTGTTATGATAATGTAATAGTTCATCATCATCTCTCTTTTCTCCTTCTTTAAAATGAGAAATGAAAACACTATCTGAGATGTGTTAATTTATCACATTCAAGGACGACGAGTTTTCAATTTCCATTAATGTCTTAAATTATGGTCATGAAACCATTTTTAAGTTTAAAATAGATTATTATATAGTTCATATATCATATTTGAGGTTCTTTTATTCTTTTACAAATGGTGTTAATTTACAGATCAAAATGAGTTCGTTGTGATTACTAATCGCCAAATAACCCAAACAATTATCATTAATGTTTTATATAATGATTCATCTTCAATATAAATAAAAAAATGAATTTTATAACTATATAATATTATTTATGTTCACTAATAAAATATAGATTCAATTTTGGACAACCATTCTCATTCTACATGTTTATCCGTACATGAATATAAGTAAACCAATCATGAAATCCAAGGAAGAAAATGCTCCCAAACAAGGAAATTATAACTTTTAACCCAAAAAAGGACATGAATGAACAGAATAAGGTTATATAAAATTAATTAAATATAGGGGAGGTTCCAGAGTCATTAATTTTTAAACATAATTTTTTTTATTCAGGTCAATAAGATCATGTGAGGAACACCTTTAGACTTAAGGTAAGGGTCTTCCACTGAACCTCCATTTTCATTCGGAAAACTATTATTGTCTATTAACTTCCATGAAATTATTATGTATTATTTTTTACTTCTCATTAATTTAGTGTGAGTGTTCTATATATGTTTACAAACTAGAATCCATATTTATTTTAAGGGTAGCTACACATTTTATTAGGTACTTTTTAAATTATTTCCGAAATACAAGCCTGGTTCATGGGAATTTATCAAATTTTCACCTATTTTCATGCTCACTATAGAATCTATTTTTAGAAACCATTATTTTCATTAAAACAATAATTTTATTATTTTAAAAAAACCTTAATTAACTTCTGTTTTTATACAAATATTTTTCCAAAAGAACCCTTCCTTTCAAAGTAATGGCTATTTACCTCAAAAAATACTAAATGATTTAATAAGAGTATTTTAACCACTTTCAACACTCTTATTGATTATTATGTTTAAATGGGGTTAATGTTTTACAATATAATCCAAAATATTTTATTTAATGGGTTCTAATTAGTTTTATGGTGTATATTCTTTCTTGATACCATTCACCAAATTAATCTCAATGGTTAGTGTTTATGTTTAATATTTGGGGAATGTTATTTACATTTCATATGTTAGTTTAAATATGAATTTATGTGTTGTTTATGGTTTCCATTTTCATATGAGGAATGAATTGGACTTATTATGTGATTGTTGGGGCCTAATATAGTCCCTCTACGCATTAATAAGTCTCATGAGAAAAATAGATATGGGCATGGACCATTCCTTTCCCATTTTTAGATATTGTTTGGGATGAGGCACTAATCATTTTTAGAATATCTTGGTCATGGCCTTGAAGGTATGTTTCAGAATGTATGACATTTGAATTTACATAATTATGAAGCTATAAATTCATAGTTCATGTTTTAATTCTACTAGTATAATACACATGATTATGTTTTATTATGGAAATGTTTACCTAGCTCATATTCCTACCCTAATATGTTAATGTTTATTATTTTTTAAAGGAATGTGTTTTAAATTATTCACCATGAATAATTTTTATGTTTATGATATATTCCTCTTTAATTATTACCTTTACTGAGCATCTGATCTCACGCCTTCTTATGTTTCATTTTTCACAAGACACGAGGAGGTATATTGTGAGTGACTTTCAGGGATAATATTAGAGTGGTAGATGTTCCCAATGAAACTTTTATGTTGTTTTTAATTTCAAGCTATAATGTTGAACTTATGTATGTATCTGTGTTTACAAATCTAGAAAGCAATTTTTTCCATTGGGATACAACTTTCTTGTAATCATGCTAATGTAATGTATTAGGGCACTGACTCCTAGAAACTGGGGTCGAGTCTTTAGAAAAACCATTAATTTTTTTTATATAATGATTATATAATAACCTAAGTATCATGAATATATTTATATGTTGTTATTTAAATGGAAAAATATATATCCATACACACTTCCATCAAATGAGTTACGAAATCATCACTCCTGTGTATGACAGACTACGCTCATCGAACTGATGTTATTTATTTTGTCATTACAACCATTAAGGTTGATAATAATGGTATAAATTAATATTATATATTATATATATGATGCATTTATTTTTATTAATTATTATATAACACATTCCTTCATTCATTCCATTTTATTGGAATATTATAACATCGTTTATGTCTATGGTGGACTACCGCCTCATGAAGTGATGTGATTCATTCATGATTTACATGAAAATGTATTAAAGTTGAGTTTAATAGAAATACATGATATATATAACATAAAAATTATTATTTAATGATAATACTTATAGATATAATATAATTTTTTTCTTTTAATTCAACAACACAATTTTGATAGTGTTCATGGTATATATGGCCTGTCATCTCTATGATTGATGTATTTCATTTTCTATCACTAAATGTTGTGGATTAATATAAATACATACATATTGAAAATATATAATATTTAAATTATTTTTATCATTCTCTATATTATTAAATCATGACTGAAGTAAGAGAATAAAAAATATAACAAATCCAAACTTTTATGAAAAATAGTGTGGTTTTTACCTGAAACATAAATTTAACAAGGAATCGTTAATAAATGGGTAATAAAAGTCATAATATAATAATATATAATATGATATATATGAATATGGTTACATTATATATTTATAAAAAAACTATTTTTATTATACCGGATGTTTGAATGAGTATGATGAGAGTCAAGACTTAAGGTTAGAGGATTTCTAGTCTCCCTTTTATTTCTGATTGACTTATTCCATATTCACCAATCATTTCATTTTTTGGCAAATATATTTACCTATTACATGATATATCATGAATATATGTAATTTCATGATAATTAATTTTCCAATTGATGTTATTATTTAACAGGTATTGTGATTTAAAAGTTACTCTAGTGCTAATTTATTTTCGTCTCACTTTTTACTTTTGTGAGACACACGCTATATTCACCACATATTTATATTATGTGGTGTATATACTACCCATGAATTTAAATTTAAATTAATCTACTAATTTTTTTTGGTATTTACACATATGTTTTATTATAACTCTTTCAGGGTGTTATGGTTTTGGTGTCACCAAAGCGATAAGGAATTTTTGTGTAAATTTTCTTTCTTTAAGACACATGTTAGTTTATACAACTATATTTCATTAAAAGGTGTATATAATGATAGTTTGACATGTTATGTCATGAATTTACTTATTTTAATGATATTTTATTCTTCATTTAATTTTATTATTTCATGGGGATTATGATTCATAGTTACCAAAGTGATAAGAGTGTATTGCAATAATCTCCTCATTTATCAAAATTGTCTACGATTATGATTCCATTGATTAAGATATATATTTAAATAATTATAACAAATTTTATTCTCCTATTGTTATTAGTTATATATTAATGTAATTATACCATTATTACACTCTTTATTACTTAAGATATGTAAGATTTTTGAAAAAAATATGATATTATTTCCCTCTTCAGTAAAAAATCTATGTTATTTGAAAACGATGTGTTCTTAATATGTTTTTAGAATGTTTCAAATGAAATTTTATGATCATTTTCAAGGAAAAATATTTTTCAAATATTTTATGTTTTATTTTTATAAAATAACTTTCAAAGCATCCTTTGTATGTTTTTAAGGTTTTTTCAACGAAAAAGATTTTCAAAATGTTTTACATTTTAAAAAGTGATTTTGAAAGTAAAAATTATATTTTACTCAAGAAATGTTCTAAATAAATTTTCAATGATTTAATTATATGTTTCTAATGTTTTTTTCAATGAAAATGAAAATGATTTTTTTTGAAATTTATTTTCAAATAATGTTTATTTTACATAAGAAGTGTTCCGAGTGATATATCAAAACCCTTCTCCATCTAAAATTTAATCCATTTAAATAATTAATGATTTAATGGGGATATGATCCAATGATACCATTATGACTCTTTATATGAATGACTTATGTTTATGATGAAAAGTTATTTGGGAAACCCATTTCACTTAGACAAGTTATACGATGATAAAATGATTATGAACCCCACTTATTTTCATGGGTTATTCTATGATGAAATGATTATCAAACATGTCTATTTTCCATAGGTTTTGTTTTGATTAAATGTTTATGATACCCATTTTTTCATGAGTAAAGATATGATTAATGTTTTTTATCAAGTTGAACACATATGTATGATTTCATAATGTGATGGATGGGACCGATATCTCTCTCCAATTCATTAGGTGAATATTTATATATCTCATGAGATAGACATGGATGGAATGGAATGTGAACATGATATAATAATAAAGGGTTGGAACATGGTGTGAACTCGATGCAGTAATACGTGGATGGAACGAGGATAGAACCTGGTATAGTAATATAGGGATACCACTAGGGATGGTGGTGTCTCCTAACTAGAATGTTTATCCACCTATGCATGAACCAAATTATATGTTTACAATTTTATACATGAATATGATTGCATGTTCACAATTTTATTTGTAAACCCGATTACATGTTCTTTATTGTGGACCAGGTTCGATGTCTATAAGTTTATGCACGAGATTCATTTTGTATCCATAACTTATTGAGTGAACCTGTTTCTATGTAAACATGTTCATGATGTTATAAACTGATGAGTATAACACAAGTCTATGTCTTATTCTTATGTTATTATCTTATGAATAATTTTTTCCTTATGATTCATGTCTTATGGACTACCAATATTTATTCTATGATTCATTATTATGTTGTTTGATATGTAGGGTATGTGATTTAAAATTTTATGACCATATTTTCATACCCTTATGCTTATTTAATGCTTATGTATCTTCCTTATTTACCTTTACTGAGTATTTAAACTCACCGATTATTATATTTCCTTCTCCAAAGTCATGAAGAAAAGTTTTAAGTATGGTATTCTTGTGAATTGTACTAAAGGGGAGGATCGTTATGTGATATTTTGAAGGTATTTCACTAATTTTGAAGATTATGTTTCCATGTTTCCATAGTCACTGAACTATTATAGACATTAGGCATGAGTTCGTGTAATATATTGAATATTAACCTAAAAATATGTAATATAAATGCTTAAAAGATTGCTTCATGCACTTTCTATCCAAGGTGAAAAGGAAACACGTTTTTATATAAATAAATTTCCCATTGGTAACAACCATCCTTGGAAGAAATGGTGAAATTTGATATAGCTTGAGATCTAACCAATCTATAATGTTATCAAATTAAGATGTGTGATGATAGAAAATGGGATAATATCATTCAATATATTTTTGATGAAAAATAATTTAACTCAACTAGAGTTATTGAATTGGTTCACATCGATTTATGTGGACATATATCACCAAGATCCATTGATAGTAAGAGGTAATACATTAATTTCATTGATGATTTTTGTTGGATGGCATGGATATTTATCTTTTCAAAAAAGTAAAAGTTGTTAATTTTTATATCACAATATTATAGGGAAGATGAATGGATGAATGGAAAAAAGATTATAAAATTATGAATTTATAATGGTACATAATTCACAAACAACCAAGCGTAGGATGCTCTTGATATACACATGACAAGGATACATGTTTCTATGGTAAGAACACCCTATAAAAATAGAGTGGTTGAGAAGAGAAATCAGTTCACAAAAAATTTTCAATAATGATTCTTTGTGAAAAGAACCTTCTAGATAAATTTTGGAAGGAAGCAGTCTTAACAACCATCTATATTTCCAATAGATTCATATCGTGTCTAAAATAAGAAAATATTTTATCAATTATTTGGTATGAAGATTATTAGATATTTAAATTCTTTATAATATTTTAAATTAAATCTTTTATTATAAATAATAATAAAAACAGTATGTTTAAATACTATGGATATGAGGGACATTCCTTAGATTCACAAGAAAAATAAATGCATATAAATAATTCGACAAGTGTTGAAGAAAGGTTTTTGAATGATATATTTTCAATGTAATTGAAAATTAATACAATATTTAACGACATAGTTAATAGTTTCCCAATAATAGTGATGTGGCGGTAGGTGATTCCTGATAAGAATAATTGGAAAATAAGGATTTAAAAGAATATTCTAATTATGAGCATGATGAATTCAGACCTGTATATAAATGGAATATAAATATTCGAGCTAAAATTGACACACAAAACATCATCAGTGGGAAAAAAGATCAATTTCAAAAAAGTATAATTAATTATATATAGTTAACATCCTTTATTATGTTTTTTTATGTTATATCACTATTTTATTTTAAAAAAATCCTCTTATAAATTTTGTCATGATGGGACCCTATATATAGCTTGAGGACCAAGGGGAACATAACCTTGTGAAAACATGGCCTGAAGGCCCATCCATGGTATAAATGACCAAATGAACTACAATTCAAATATAACAAAAAGTCCCAAGATGAAGAATTAATAATGATAAGAATCAGATAAAAGTATATCCATCCCCACCCTTACCAGATCAACTTCACCTGTGCTTCCTGTTAAAAATGAAGTGTCACCACCCACTTAGAATTTGTGCCTTGCTATAATGACACAACATAGAATAGAACCCATCCACCCCACAATAGAATGTAGATTATGGATGTATGACATGTTTCAATACACCCATCTATCTTTTAATCCACCCTCCTTATGATGTGTAAGAACTTGACCTTAATCATTATGTATTCTAGTGTTTATGAACAAGAACTTACTTAAAATTATGAGGATATTTTTGGTTTAGAGTTTTAGATAATTATGGAAAATACATACAAATTAAACCCATGAATTATAAGTGTAAACTTATACTCATTATCCATTTTAGTTCAGTAAAAAAATTTATAAAATAAAACATCATTTCTTTTCATGATAAATCTCCATAATTTTCATATTGACCTCATCCTTGTCCCTAATTTTTCATGAAACCCATGTAAAACAATTAAAAAACATGGATAGAGCACAAAAAATATTATTATGGTTCATAAAATTATGAAAACTATTAGTCCAGAGAAAAACATGAAACCCATTAAATTACATTTTCTTAAGGACATACATTTTATTCGGAGAAGAGAATCATTTTCCTTAAAATAGAATCGTTATCATTAATTTTGAGATTAAAATATTTTAATGAGAACTCATTATAAAGAATATAAAAGTAATGTAGGTTCATTGGGTCATCATAATCATATAAACCTCAAAAAACCCTTACAATAATCCTTATCAATTTTACTAACCACACAACCGAATGTTAATAAAATTCTTGGGAGAACAAAATAAATTCCCAATGTAGTGGAGTGAAATATGGGTGAAACCAAAGATATAATGGGCTCTAACATGACATATTATAGGTATGAACC
Source organism: Viscum album (assembly GCA_963277665.1). Classification (NCBI taxonomy): domain Eukaryota; kingdom Viridiplantae; phylum Streptophyta; class Magnoliopsida; order Santalales; family Viscaceae; genus Viscum; species Viscum album. Next base: position 228,396,083 of record OY728157.1, on the reverse strand, counting down.
CTTTTTAAACAATTTTTTTGGATTTAATCATGAATAAAAAACCTTTAGAACTTTTTTGAACCCATGTACAAAATACATTTAGATATCAAAATACCCATTTTCTTTAAAATCAATTTTAACAAGCACAAACTGCACATAAAATAAAGAAACAATTTTATTTAAAAATAACCATAGAAAATTATAAATGAATTATATTATCATTAAGGTTGTTGTATGGTGGTAAAATACTCTCATGCCATAAATTTTTTAAAAACTTTAATTTATACATATGTAAAAAGACCTGGAAGAGAAACTTTTAAAGAAGGTTATTTAATAAAATTCCCTTACCATAAGTATAAATCATAACATACATTGTATATATTACTAAATAATAAACATAGGTTAATTATTTAATTTCTTTTGGACTAATTTCAAGTTTAATATTATTTTTATATCAATTATTAACATGTTAGTTACTTGATCATTTAAATTCACATCAGGTGTTTGATGCTTTTAGGTAATTATGTTCAAAATGATTTTGATCGGTTGACTATGGTCAAACAGATCTTAGTAAAATAATATATATTATAATATTAATGATATAATTATCACTTTTATACATAATCTATAATTTAAATCCATCTATTAAATATGGTTATGAAAAATTAACTTTATAACAATCATAGAGATGGTATGCCTTACATACGAGTGAGTAATGTTTCCATTTTTTAACGATCATTATGGACATAAGTTAAGCGATATATTATCTCTATATAATTATAATAATATCATAAATATAATACTAATTCTTTAAATATACATGTATTTACCATTTATATGATGTGGTGATGAAAACTGAATCACATTGCTTTGTGGTGGGGGTTATCCACACGTACGAATGAATGGCAATGTCATGTTTCTGTTCGTGGAAAGGAAATAATTTAATTGATATAAAACCTTATCCTAATGATAAATATGTAATTAATATCATATATAAATACTAATCTCATCATTATAATCCATCCAAAAGATATGGTGATGCAAAATGAATTACATCGGTTCGGGAGGCGGTAGTCCAACGTATGTACGAATGATGGATTAATGTCACATTTGATGGAAGTAGAGATGAATATAGATAATTAAACAAGAATAATAACATATAATTATATGTAGGATACTGTATTTATTATTATTTTCATAGTTGAAGAATGTTTGAGGGTGGTGGAAGAATAAACAAAATAGAAATGATCGATTAAAAATGACACCACTTCATTAGATAGTCCCTTTTATTAACACCTGAATACCACTAAGGATGGTGTTATACCTAAAATAGGAAAAATAAAATATGGGAATATATTATTGGAAGGTATTTGGGAATTAATTGGAAAAAATAGGTTTTTTAGTGTGACGAAATGAGAAGAATATGTTCCCTTTTATAAGAGTGGGGAGGGGTACTCTTGGCATTTCTCAAAATATTTAATTAATATAAATTAATTTTCAGTTGTAAATGGATATAAAGAGTGATGATTAGAAGATATGATGATTATGGGTAGAAATAAACTCATAAAAATAAATCTTAATTTTTTTTACTATATTTATACCCTTATCTTTTGTTTTTAACACTTATTTAATGCTTTTTACTCTTACCTTGTCATCATGACTTTTTAGTCTTTTAAAGTCAATTTAGTAACTATAAAATACAAAAAGAACCATAAATGTACCATAGTTGACCTTTTAGACAATATAATAATCACTTGGAATCACTTAATATTTTTTTATTTTATATCATTTAATGAAACATTTTTTTCCTAAAAACATATTTAAAGTCAATTTTAATAACTATTCATTACATTGACATTAATCATATCAATATATCAATGAAAATTCAAACCAACTATTTTATTATTTCAATAAAATGTCAAGGTCAAAAATAAAATTAATTTATCACTTTAGTTATCTAAAATTATATTTATTTTAATATTTTTGATCTCATTTATTTTATTTTTCTAATAATTGAATTGTTACTGTATCAGTATTGTGAAAGAATTTAAGGTGATTATTTATGCCCTATAAAATAAAAATAAATTACCCAATTAAGATGAATATTTTTATCCTTAAAAATAATATTTATAGGGAATTATATAATCAATATAACACCAAATTAAAAACATAACACTTATTAAAAACAAGGGTGTAACATGTTTGATATTTCATTAAATAAAATACTTAGAAGGTCATAATCTCATCCATGCATACCCAAATCGTCTTAAATAATTTTTTATCATTATAATAATTATATTAAGATCAATATATACATTTATAGTTATAAAATATTTATTTTAAATCAATTATATATATTGAAAACACATTTATTCTGTTATTTGTACTTTGTAGGCTTTACAAAAGCATTGCATTAGCATTTGGATAATGAATATATTATATAACTCTAAAATTTATGTAAAACCATAAATATCCTAAATAATACATAATAATTAATATCAAAGTAGAGAAATTACTCATCTCATCCCAATGAATTTCTTTAGGACACCAAATTTCACTTTCCTAGTGCTGCGTAGCCTCTGCATCAATAGTAAAAAAGATTTTCATATTTATTATAGAATAGATTATAAAATATATGTTTTATAGTATTTTATAATTATATTTATATTTTTTTATGATAATTAATTAATTCCATAATTTTCATAATTTTTTAATTATTTCTATGTCTTAGAAATATGATAATGACAACACATTTCTTAAAAAATAGTAATTTTATTTCTATTTACTAAAAATCTAAATTATTTAGAAAACATTATAACAATACACAACTAGGATAAATTTAGTTTTCTGAATCAAAAAATAAATTCCTTTTAATTATATTTAGTTCTTATATGTGATAAAAATTAATATTTACATAAGTGTGCAAAATGTGTCGAAATATTATTTTTTGAAAGAATACTATTTTTCAAAAAAAAAATTTATGATTAAAAGTGAGTTTATGGAAAAATTAATTATAAAATTAATTCAAATTAACCTAATTGAATAATTCATAATAAAACTGATTTTTCGTTTAAAACATTTTCTAATAAAATGTATCTTCATAAATGGTTGAAATAAAAAATACACTTATCAATAAAAATCAGTATTTTTTACTGTTCCTTGGAAAATCAATATCTTTAGAAATTTATAAAAATTCATCCTAATATAATTTAGACATGTCGAATTCAAAAATGAAATTATTTTTTTCTAATTAAAATTCTATAATTCTATAATTTTAATTTTAATAAATTTTTATATTAAATAAATCCATTTCCTTTTCAATTTTAAGAATTAAATAATATATTTATTATGAATATAACTACATAATTCCAGAATAATAATTAATATTAAAATTATTTATTCTATCATTAAATGGGTTGTTTAATTATACCCCTTTTGTAAATTCCATTCTCCTAATTTTAATCTTGGCCTCAGTAACCAGGTTTTGACTTTTTAAAATTCCATTGGTGAAATCCCGCATTGTAAAAAGAATAAACAATGACTCCTTTTGAAAAGAGAGAATGGAATTTATGAAGGTGATTAAGAGTAAAAAACAACAGGCTTCTATATAGTAGTGAATAAGTGGGAAGTGAAAACATGAATATGGAATAGAATACTAACTCCCAAGGATGGATAAAGAGTTATTGAGAACATAGACATGATAAATTCCACAATAAAAAATCCGTAAATTTGTTATGGGTTAAAAGGCCATTGATTTTTTGGTAAGAGAATTAAACATATAATGTTTTTTTAGAAATAATTTCCTAGATTTTGATAAATTAATTTACTTCCTAGACTAAGAATTTAATGAAACAAACTAATATTAAGTGAAGAGTTTCATCCTTTTAAATATTAACACCCTAAAGAAATCTTTTTTCTCCAAACAATGATGATTCAAGATGATTTAAGCCATAAAAACTAGAAACTACTAAAAATAATATATATATAGATATATTCCTCCCATTTTTATGAATTTTCAAAACAGAAATGTTTACAACAAAAAACTACGAGTCTTCAAAAATAATAAACCTTTATATGATGAAAACCTACTTTAATATCCACAATTCAACAGTAAAACCCACATTTTAACATATATCATTCAACAAATAAATAGCCATAAAATTCCTAAAACATATTTTAGACTAATAGTGATATAAAAAAATTATAATTAATTGATCACATATTATTCTAAGAAAAATTTATCATTTATCACTAAAAATAACTCAATCACTCTTAAATTCACATTCCAAAATGTAATTACCATAATCACATAATATTTAAGATATACTAATCATTTCCATAAATCACCATAATCACTATAATGACATATTATGATCATATATGCTTCTAAAATATAATTAATCCTTTTTCTTTAAATAATATTCCACAATATTCAATTTTCAATAATCATAAAGGGTTCACAAAATAGTGAACATCTTCTGAAATAACATTAATCACTTAGTCACCAAATCAATTTCCAATCCTATAGTTATTTATATAATAAATCATATATCCAAAAAACAAAATTACTCTTCACCTATATGATTTTTTAACTAAAAATAAATTTTCGTACTAATCAGGACTTCACTTTGAACATTAGTAAGCGATTCCCTCTAAACACTCTTCGGTTGTGGGTTCAATCCCCACGATCTTGCTAAACACGATGAGTTGTCACACGGTCTACAACATATCATTTTCTAAAAACATATAATTATTATAACATTAATAAAAATATAATAAAATAATCAAAAAAATTAATATATTTAACATTAAATAAATTTTTTTACCTCAATGGTTATATCATACTTATCATTTTACATCCCAAAAATTAATAACCCATAATTACCTGAAAAATAAATATCTCTTAAAATATAATTAGTCACCTTAAAATTTCATAATTTAAAGCCTAAAAGGGGGTTTATAAGACATTGATCTTATTATAAAACAAAAAATTATAAACCCAAGATGGTATCTATCACTCTTAAGATAAACATTCTTGAAATCATCATAATCAATAAAGTTATCTAAACCCTTCCCTCATACCAACTATAAGGACATGGCCTTAATCATTACATATTCTAGTATTTTTGAACTCGAAATCACTAAATTAAAATTATGAGTATCTTTTTTGTTTTGAATTTTATATAATAAGGAAAAAATATTACAAAGTAAAACCATACATTGCTAGTAGATACTTATACTCAGTATCTAATTGTTTCAACATTTTTTTAAAAATAAAACATGGTTTCCTTTCAAGATACATGTTCATAAATTTTATCATCAACAAATCTTGGTCCCTAATCTTCCATAAACCCTGTGATTTTTTTAATAATTTGTGAGGAGCCAAAAAATAATCAGTAAGGCATATAAAATTAATAATACCTTTAGTCCAATTAAAAACACAAAATCCCATTAAAACCCTTCACTCTGAGCATACATTTTATTATTAGAAGAGAATCATTATTCTTTAAAAAAATCATTATCATTCATTTTGAGGTAAAATAACTTCCATGAAAACTCATTAGAAAGAATTGAAAATTAATAAATGTTCCCCAGGACTTCATCAACATTGAACCCTTAAAATAACCCTTGTAAATTATTATATCCATATATCTAACTTCAATTATAATACCCTGGAGAAGAAAATAATTACCCAAAGCATTGGAGTGATATCTTGGAATACCCAATGCTAAAAAAGGATCAGCCATGAACTATAATGTAATGACCTGGAATTTCCATGTATTTTTTTTAAAATATATGGGAATTTTGTGAGTCTTCAAAAATTGACGGCGGGTGATTCCGTGGACCGGAGTGCCCGAAATGAATTTATGAACTTTTGTTCGGGTGTGTTCAGTAAATGTGTGAGTAGGTTTTTCTAGCTTTTGAACCGTTGATCAGAATTGAAATTTGAGGGCACCGTTGAACTTGCAGTGCTGATATTCACTTAAGAAGACATTAACATCGACGACAATTAGTCGAGGGTAAAAGTTAATTTTTGAGTTTTTCATTGAAATAATAGAATAAAATAATCACACATTTTTGTTTATTTGTTCTAACCACCCATGTGGATATTTCATAGGTGTGGAACACCTGAACTAAAACCTCCCATGATAGGTTATAGTGGTGGGGACCACCGAGACTAACCTCCCATCAGAGGTTATGGTGGTGGGGACCACCCGAGGTTTGAAACCTCTTGAACTCCCTATTAAGTGGGGAGAAACTTCTTGAGCTCTCCACTTAATTATGCCAACCGTCCAAATAATTTATTATGCCACCCATCAATTAAATAATTAAACCTTTTTGAATTTGTCCCAACATAATTTTATTTGAAAACGTAAATTAAAAAGTTGGCTATATTTTCATAAAGGTGGAATTAGAGAAAAGGGTTGGAAAAGGGGAGAGCTTGGAGAATTCGAGGAAAGCTCTCCAACGAAGAACGTCGATGCACAGATTCGACTTTCTTACTTGGGATATCCTCCAGCATGGGACATCTTCAATCGAAAATCGTCATTCCCTTCCCAACGACGTCATATCCTCCCTCGTGTACTCTGTCAACAAACGATCAAGTAGGGGTTTAATTGCATGTGATTTTTTTCCATATTATTTCCTTGGTTTCTTCTGTAGTTTGGGAATGAAACGTTGCGGGAGGTTGTAATGATTGATATTCTTCATTCATGTTCTTGATGAGCCGCTTTCTACCACTATAACGTGGAGGGTGTGGGCCAAACAAACATGGCCCGACCCCTCCACCGTTCTTCTTGAATGATATACCCTTCGTGATGGAAGAAGACGACCTCAGTGATGACAACCAAAGCAGGATTTTGGAAACTGACGACGCACAAGAACGGTGACCTGCAACACTGCTGGCCGTGAAGAATGTGACGGCGTCGCCCTGCGGCCACCACCATCACGCCGTCTCCACACCTCGCGGCCGAGCCACCGCCCCATGGCAGGGTCGCTGCTCCGTGGCCGAACCGCCCTGCGGCAGGGCCGCCGTTCCACGACCGAGCAGCCATCTGCAGCTGAACCCCATGGTCATGTCGTGCCTCCGTGACCCTCCACGTCACCCATCGGCCACCCGCAGCCCTCCGTGCCGCTCCGGTCGACCCACCCTCACCTCCCCGCCTCGGGCCGAACCGCCCTCTTCGTGCCGCCCCAGCCGAACCGCCCTCCCCATGATGCCCGGGTCCTCGCCGCCCTCACCGAGCCCCTCTGAGCCTCTGTATCCATGTCTCCTGCAACCCTACCACACCCTCTACAGCTGATCTAGCTCGTGGCCGAGCCGCCCCCATGATACCCTCCATGGATGAGCCACCCTCATGGCACCCTCTGCGGTCGAGCCACCCTCACGACACCCTTCGCAGCCCAGCCACCCTCGCGGCACCCTCACATATTGACGGGCCAGACCCAGTGGGTCGGGCCACCCAGCAGGCCAGGCTGAACCCAACGTGTCGGGAGGGGTCGGTCTGACTGGGTCGGACCAGACCCGGACCCACTACAACCCATTTACACTCTTTTGGCCATAACATTGGCACCAGAAATCCGTTTGATGAACCCTCAGTGGCTCTCAAAATCATAGAGCAAGAAGGACCCTTTGATTAAACCCCACTAGATTTTTGGATTAATATTGGGGGGGGGGACGGCCAGGTTGGATCGAGCATGAATCCAAAACGGCCCCCAGAACTAAAAGGCTAATAACTCACTGACCATGCATCAGATTGACCTGCCGTCTATTGCGTTGAGACCCCTATGATGTAGAGAACCTTTGAGATTCTTTTTCATGGGACTTCATGGTAGTTGGAGTATCTACCAATAGCTCATGGAGGGGTACCTCCTAGAGAACAGCGAGCACAGTGCGGGAACCCAGTAGTTGGTTGAGAATTGACAACTACTGACCTTTTGAACATGGAGTTACTTGGCTGGCCCAGTGTGGAGAGCCTTTGTGCGACGCGATAGACTGAAGGTGGGGAGCTCCTCTGTGTGACATGACAGACACACAGTACAAGATAGTTGGAATACCTCACCAAGCCACAGTGGGGAGTGCCTTTGTGTGACGTGGTAGACCCACGATACTCGATAGGAGGAGTACCTCATCATGTCACGAGGGGGAGAGCCCCTGTGTGCTACGGTAGACCCATGGTTGGGAGAACCTTTGTGTAATGTGGAAGACCCATGGTACTCGACAGGAGGAGTACCTCAACAGTCCAAGGTTTATCAGAAGCACCTTTGTGTGATGCAGTAGGCCCACTATACGCAATAGAAGAGGGGATCTTCAGCAGCCGAGGTGTTTAATGATGTGACTAGGGATGTTACTTGTAACTACACCTAGAATAAATCCTGGTGTGATCAGAGTCAGTATCTCTATGTTTTCCACATGATTGAGATGGATTACTTGATAACTTTGGTGTTTGTATGGGCATATAACTAAGTAGAGTTATCTGTTGATTTCATACTTTGTGGTTTATCCTTGGTAGATTTTGTGAGACCTTAAGGATCTTGGGGTCCCTACTAATTATTTTTATACTCACCCCTACACCGGATAATGTCTCACCTTGTTGTGTCGGATGCAGACGATGGACAGCGCTGACCGAGGCTGAGAGTACTAGGACTAGATGGTTCCCAAAGGTGGACCATATGGCGCGTCAGTATGCAGAAGAGATGGGTCGACAAGGAGTGTTGAGGAAGCAATCTGTACCTACCCTTCTAGTAGGAACCTTGGAAGACAATCCATCATCTTTATTTCTTACTGTTCCAGTTTATATGTACTTTTAGTTTCTTGTACTTTCAAGTTGGTCATGTATTCTGGCCCTTTTTTTTACTTACTGTACTCACTCCGTTTACTATTTAGTTTACTTGAGTTCATTTCTTGATGTGTGATTGGTTTTATGTTCTTATAGGTTTTAAAAGCAATGCCTTCCTAGTTTTAGGGAATATGCCTTCGGTGCTAGTCGCCAGCCCCTGTCCTATGGAAGGTGGGTTTGGGGTAGTCACGACATGAGCCCGTGAGGTAATCATTATTTTATATTTAAATAATGATAATAATATTATAATTGTCATATTAATTCTTTTAATATAATTATATATATCATTTTAGTTATGCGGTGATGAAGAACAAATAACATTGCCTTGTAGAGGTGGTAGTCCACATATACGCACAAATGATGTTACCATTTTTCTACGTGTGAAAAGAAAAGAAAATAATTGATATATTAATTTTTAAAAATTATAAACAAGTAATTAATATCAAATATATATATTCATTCCATCATTATAATACATCAATTATATATGGTTGTGGAAAATTAATTACATCGGTTCGCGATGCGATTATCTGTAGTTCACACGAATGATGAATTATTTTCCCATTTGATGGAAGTTAACATTAATATAGATCAAAAAAATAACATAATAAAATATATGTATATATTTAATATTGGATTTATTATTTTATAATGATTTAATGAGTTTTTAAGGATTTCAAAGAAAAAAAATATAAATGATAGATTAAAAATGATACATCTTCTTAAGAAAATGCATTCTCTTAACAACTTGATACCACTAAAGTTGATGTTCTGACTAAAATAAGATCTAAAAAATGCTAAGATGGATTTTGGTAAGTTATTTATATCAGTATTTTCTAAATAAAATATGTTTTTAAGTGTGATAAAATGATAGGAATTGGTGACATTTTATAAGAGAGGGGAAGTGGAACTCTTGAAATTTCTCTAAATATTAAATTAATATAAATTAATTTGCAATTATAAATAGACCCATAGTGAGTTATATAGAATATAATATGACTATTTGTCTAAATTACATCACCCAAATAAAAATTATATATGTTTTTCTAAATTTCTTCTACTACCTTTTGGCTTTAACCTTTATTTAACACTTTTAACTCTTACCATGAAAATATTCCTTTTTTAATCCTTGAGGATCAATATAGTTACTATAAAATGAAAAAATACCCATAAATAAACCATGGTTGATATTTTGAACCTCATCCTAATAACTTGATTGAAATTAATATTTTTATGGATTTTATATCTTTTAAAAAAATTGTGTTTACCATAAAATATACACAATGTCAATTTAATGAACTATTTATAACATTAACATTAATAATATAAATATAAAACTTATAATTAGAACCAATTATTTTATTATAACCCTATAATTTCAAGTTAATATATATAATTCTTTTATCGCATTATTTTTCTCAAATTATATTTATTTTAATTTTTTATTATCATTTGTTTGATTTTTCAAATAATTGAAAAATTACTACATCGGTGTTATGGAAGCATTTATGGTAATTATTTATTCCCAGAAAGGTGAAAATATTTTACCATAAAAAAGATAAATATTTTATATTTAATAAGACTATTTATATTCAAATATATCCTCTAGATTACATCATTTTAGAAATACAACACTTATTAAAATCAAGAGTGTGGAATGTTTGACATTTCATTAAATAAAATATTAGAATGGTCATAATCTCATAAAAGTTGTCCCAAAAGGTCATAAATAAATTTATCTATTGAGAATAATTTAATTATGATCAAAATAACTATTTATATTCATTATGTATTTATTTTAACTAATATTTTTATCATGGAAGCACATTTAATGTGTTATTTTGAATTTGTTGGAATTACTCAAGCATTATAGGAGAATTTATATAAGAAACAAGTTATATAACTCTAAAATTCATGTATAACCATAAGAATAATATAAAATACATAATATTTAATATTAAATTACATAAAGTACTTCTCTCCTCTAAATTAATCCCTTTTAGATACCAAATTTTACTTTTCTAATGTTGAACATGCTCTACGTCCTCATTGAAATTTATTTTCAAATTTATTGTGAAATAAATTCAAATAAATATATTTTTAAATTACTTGTGAATTATATTTATATTATTTTATCATTATTTATTATTTCCATAATTCTCATAAATTTTTATATATGTCTATTTATAGAGATATCATAAAATATACTGTATTTTATAACAATAATATGTTTTTACTATTTAATAAAAATATATATTTTAAAGAAAAATATAAAATAATATCATCATAGGATAAATTTATAATTAGGAATATAAAAATAAATTCCATTTCTTAAAATTAATTTCATATAAGTTATATAAATTAATTTTAAAATAAGTGCACAAAAAATATTGAAAACCTCTTTTTAGAAATAAATACATATATACAAAATGCCAATTTATGTTTATAAAATGATTTTATACCAACCTAAATTATTAAATTGATTTCAATGAACTTAATTGAATTATTCATAACAAAAATAATATTTATTTGAAATAATTTTAAAATAAAATGGAACTTCTCAAATTTTGGAAATAAAAATACAGTTTTTGATAAAAATAAATTTTTTCACTATTCACTAGAAAATCAATCTTTTGAGAAAATTTTCAAAAAAAATTCTTAAGATAGATTTGTTGTGTTGATTTCAAACAAGAAATTAATTTTTTAAAATTTAAATTTTAATATTTTATAATTTAACTTTCAAATAAAATATTATATGAAATGAACCCATATTCTTTTTGAAAATAAGAATTACTTAATATGTTTATAATGAATATAACAACATAATTAAATAATACTAACAAATATTAAAACAATTTATTTTATCATTACCCGGGTTGTTACATTATTCTTGTGTGATATATGACGCAACATCAAACTGAAGCTCCATACCATCAAATTGAGGCCCTGTGCAAAAATCCATGTGATCGAGGACCCATCCATCCATCACTGGGGTGAGGAATTTTGGATGAATGATGGGTGTTAGTAAACCCAACATCCTTTTCAGGTCAAAAATTTAATTAAACATTCACAATACATGTTGTACTACCTTCCAAATGAACCGAGATAAATGTTTGATCGTTTCATGTCACCTATAAAAAATATGGTGACCCAAAGGCCTAGTGGATCAAAGGACAGATCAAAATCCCACATCCAGAGGAAAGAGCCAATGAGAAGAAACCCAATATTGGAAAAAGATACATGGGCCAAATTTACAGTGGATAACATACTTGTTCAGTAATCCCAAAGTCTATTGAGGCACTAGATCCAACCTATTTCACTCTTTATCTGTGATGTTGTCCATCAAATTTCACCACGACCACCACCACTAGGGTCCACTATAATGAAACCAAAAAATAATTACTATCTACTAAACCCTATTATAGATACCATAAGAGCTACCATGGTCCTCCAACATCACAAAATACTTAATCCATCATCCATCCTCTAAACACCACCACCTAAAGAAAGCTAGATTAATATTGGTCAAACACCCCATACTCAACAAAATATTCACCACTGGATCTTTGATCCTTCACCACATGAAGGACCCTGATATGAATCCAAACCATACCTTGATTGTTGAACCACATTGTGGGTGTCGAAATTTTAATCCATATCTAGGGATGAGGAGGCCATATGCATTAGATCCCACCTCCCCTGAGTGAACCGTTCGTACCTGTGATGATAATTCCACCCTGAGGATGAGATTTTGAGAGAAAAGTGAATGTTGGAGGAGGAATAAACTTTATCCAAGATATTTAAACAAAACAAAAAGGAGTGGTGGTATGGAGAAGATAATTAATAATCTGATGAGGAAGAATCCAAATCAAGTGAGAGGGCTTCTTCAATATCAAATGGAAAAACCTTAGGAATAGAAAGAGCACACTTGAGAGATAACTTTTGGAGATAAATGAGCCATAACCCTATAATAAACACTATTTACACTGTTTGTAGAGATAAATTATTTGTATAATTTTCTGGGAATGAAAATTGGGTTCAATTTATTAATGAATAGATTGATTAAATCGAAAATAACTAAGCATATGGGATTGTTTTGAGGTTAGAAGATAAGAATTTATTTGGGAAAAAAATTTTATTATGAAAAAAAAGAAATGAATATGGTTTAGTGATTTGAAAAAATAAGAAATATTATGTAAAGAATACTCTAAGACTGATGAAATTTATGTTTAGGAGACATTTTTATAGTTTCAAGACTGGATACAATACGATTATTATTGGCCGCATAATTGAAAATTAAATTCAATTTTTTCTATATGTATTTCAAATATGTATTTCTAAATTGGATTTTAGTGTAAGAGTTTTACATAAAAAAATTGGTTTATTTTCCCTGAAGATGATAAAAAAGATTTTTGGCCGAAGAAGTCCTTATATTGATTAATGAATACATCCTTAGTTTGGAATTAAATACATGACAAATATTTATATATTATCAATTTTCAATTTGGTGTGGTTGAATATAATATCTTGGTAAATAATGAGAGTATTTGAAATATGATGGTTATAGTTTATATACATGACTTAATATTTGGTAGATCAAATGAATGTTAGTGAAAATAGTTCACATAATTCATGAAAATAGAGTTTGAAATTAAAATGATTGGTGAGATGATGTTTTCCATTGGTTTAGAGGTACCACAAGGAAGTAATAAACCATTTATATTTGAATACATGTATTCCAAGGAGTTTCTACGATAATTTAAAATGGATAAATATAAAGAGATAAAAAATCTAGTCACAACATGAATGAATATGTCAGGATATGATGAAGGAAAAGTGGATAATGTCACATAATACATGCAGATCATTGGAAACATGTTGTAACTAACAATGATAAGACTTTATATTATTTTCTCCCGTGCCTTGTGTCATAGTATCAATGAAATCCAATGTAAATACACTTAATTTATGTAAAAATAATACGATGGTATATTAAAGACATGGTGGATGTTGGTTTGTGGGAAAATGATAGAATTCAACCAGAGTTATTGTGTTATACATATACAAGTTATTATAGTTTAATAGATGATAGTAAATCAACACCAAGTGGTGCATTATATCTTTATGGATTATGTATTTCTTGGATAATAAAGAAGAAATATTTCATTTCATTGAGCTATATAGAAGCATGATATATTGAAAATACTCAATATTTTATCCAATTATTGTCGATGAAGCAACAACTTGTATATATAGGAGTTAATGTGAATCATTTACTTGAAATCCATTATAACAATTCAAGTGTTATAAATAATATATAAAAATCCATTCCATCAATCATGGACAAAGAACATTAAAATGATGCATTATTTTATAAATGAGAAGGTGGATCATGGGATTGTGATTTTTTATTATGTACCTATAGAACTAATGTTTGTAGATATTATGATGGAAATACCCAAAGAAGAATTTTAGCTTCATTGATAGGTTATTGGAGTTCAATTGATACCCCATACATGAATAAGTGCAAAATTGTAACCCATAATCACTTAGTTTTGTTATGTTATTCCATAATTTTTTTATATATTTTATTTCAATTTTTGTTAAAAGGAAATGAGTGACAGTTGGGTTCATTGATAATAGGGGATAAATTGTGTTAATGAAAGAAGGATAAGGTGATTGGGGTAATGTGATGTTTAAAATCTAATGATGAATAATCATTTTTCTTAATAAAGATAAATCATATAAGTGGTTCATGATAATATAAGTTAACCAATAGGGATAAAAGAGTGATTTTTTGGGTGCAATCATTCACCTCAAATAAATGAAATGGTTCTTCTACAATAGTTGAGTTATGTAAATGGAGTTTCCCTTTATAGTCCCATAAAATTTCATAGAGATGAGGAAATTGTTCTACTATGAAGGAAGAGTTCTGTGATGGGGTTTTTTGATAATTTATTGATTCATTGATGATATTGGTATGATACTCTTATTTATCACACCGAGCAATTATTATTTGGCATTAGATTATTTGTTGTGTGAAACATTGAACAATATTTGGAGTCGTAGTATGCAAAATATGGTATAATAAGGAAGTGAAGAATTATCTACCAATGAGATGTAAATAGTTGGATTTAATGGTATCAATGGGTGATGATTTTTCTACAAATCCAAAGGTGGATATTATTGATAAAAACCACCTCAAGGTGTCTTTGTAGTGGTTTTGGGTTGGTTGTGTTTTGTTGAAAACACTGATTGACTAGGTATGATGTGATGTTCTGACACATGTGTTAAAAAAGTTCTAATAAATTGTTATGTAATATCTATATGTGGTTTAAAAAATTCAACATACAAGGTGGTCACATTTCACATAGTTTTATATATTTTTGGGGTTTAAAATTTGGATAAATAGAAAAGTTTGGTGAAAGATGGTGTTTTAGGACAACCTCATTAATATATAGAAAATTCCTAGAATTTATGATTTATTGACTATTTCATGATATATTGGTGATTCAAGAGAGTGATTTTTATGATGTTATTAAGTTTTATGAATTTTTTATGTTATTAAAATATGACATGCTTTTTAGAAGTGTATTCAAACGTAAGTTTTTCTTATAACTTTCATGAAGATAGAAAGTTATGATAAAAAGTATAGAGTTTATTGAAAGGGTGGTTTCAAGTGATAATGTTACCTGAAGAGGTGAAAAATATATATAAATAGGTTTTTAATCCCACCTTTGAATGGTGGAATACTTGATGAATATCCAACAACTCTAAATTAATAAAAGCTTTTTCAAATTATTTTCACGTGTGATGCATTCTTAAGAACATAAGTTCTATAAAAAGAATCTTTTATCAATATTAAGTAGTTAATTTAATGATCTTTTGGTAATTTATGCAAAATTTATTGAGTTTTTTTAAAGATAAAAGTTTTTTTAATTAACTGTAATGTTTCATCAATGTTGAGAAAGGTTTGATTGAAAGTGAATCCTATGAGAAGCAGAAGAAATTACCCAAAAATTATATGGTAAATATGTATTGATTTTGTGGTGAAAATTTGAGCCTCATGACACATAAAATTAGGTGTACATAATATTTATTCAACTGATCAATTTAATAATAGTTTTAAGTATCAGTGAGCATTATTCAATTGATATAGGAGTGAACATTCAATATTGGATTGGTAGTATACCAGGGGGACAATGAGTATGCCTTAAACATTATTATATAAGTGAACTTTAGTGAGTTTTTTACAAAATAACATATCCATTTTATTATCCTTGAATATATCCTATTGTATATCAACCATGTAAAATTGTGATATCTAACACATGTTTTTATTTCTGGTCATAAATTTCTTTTGGAATGAGGGATAAATGTGTTTTGTTTAACAAAGAAACAAGATACAAATAAGGGAGGGTTTTAATCTATCATACCCTAATTTACCCCCTTCCCATGTAATTTAAACTATTAAATTCAACATTTTTATATTAAAATTACATCACTATCTTGATATTTTTCAATGAAAAATTATGTGAATAGTCCCGAAAAAGACTTTAATGGTATTTTATGTTAAATAATATTTCATTAAATTATTGAATATTCATAAAAATATATTTTTTTTAATTTAATGAGATTTGGTCTATAATATCAATCATTTTCTTCTTATGGGTGAGTTTTCCTTTTTATAGTGACTTTGTTGGTCCATATAGAGTAAAAAATATTGTTATTGTGGTAAAAATTAAATGGGTCAACAAGGGGTTAAAACTAATATTTAATGGTTAAAACATCACATAGACGTGTCTAAATTTTACTGTATGACATGATTTAGAATTATATTCACCCCATATTTTAAATTTACCAATTCAATTCAACATGTACATGAAACACAATTTATACTAATTTAATACCTAAAGTAATTCTAAGGGTGCCCCTATCCTCTCTTATATAATGACACCACACCTCCTCTCCTACTCTCATTTCATGATCCATGAATATTAAATAATATCTTCAAAAAGAGTTACTAACTTTCCAAACCACATCATATATTCCTTGTTATTATTAAAGTAATAACCTAAACGTTTTTGGGTGTAAGAAAAAGGTGTTTTTCTTAACAAACTAAATAAATCATAATCGAGTGTTTTCATTTTTTTCCACCTCCTTAAAATATTATATAACCATGATCATATAATAAAATAATTATCTTAAATATACTGATATTTTATTACTATAGTGTCACAAACCTTATACATTTCCTTTCTATCCCAGGGAAAATGAAAACATCACACATACATACATATGCACTACCATCTCCACATAGCAGTGTAATTGATTTCACCAATAACTCAGTTAGATGGATATTAATATAGAACTATTGAATATGTATTCTATTTCTGAAATAATTATTATTTTTGGAATCTAATATTTCATTTACCATCTTACCCTTCCACCTATTATAAAAAAGATAATGTCACTCATGAGTATGTGTGGATTACCACCTCCATGATGACATATGATCCATTTTTTCATGTATTTCATTAATGTATTATTATAAATTATTATTTAATGTCTAGAAAATCTAATTATTTCATGATTAGTATTATAGATATGATGGAACCATGACCCCTTTTACAGTTGTAAACCCATCAATTGTTTTCTGTGATTATGAAAATAATTCCCTGAGGACACCCAACATAAACTTAACTAATTTAATAAATATATAAGGATTTTTAATAAATATAATAAAATGGATAATAATATGGTAATATAAACATAATTTTTCTTAATCTAGTAGAAAATTTATATAATTTATTAAACTGGATACAAAGTACATATTTAGTGAGTCCACTCTAGGTATAGGGTTTCTTAACAGAATTTATTTTTATTGGGTTTTATTAATTCCTAATTATTTGTGTTATGCCAAAATTATGCTTGTAATGAAATATGATTATTTTTTTATGTATTTATAGTTAATTATTATTTAATTTTCATTTTTACATATAATTACTTCATTGAAAAATTATCACTTCAATGGTACAATTTTTGTAAGGGTTCTTCATCTCAATATTGTTTTAGTGAGACATATTTGATGTTATGAACCCATTTATGTTTATGAGGTGTATAAAATAACTCTTTCAAATTTAATATCATATATAATATTATTTAATTGTATTTAAATTTTTAATTCAAATGATTTCATCCAAGGGGTTCTGATTCAAAATTTACCAAAGTGATGAGGGTTTATTTCTCAATCTCAACCTTATTTTGGGTTGTTTATTTTTATGTTTCTATTAAGGGATTTATATAATATTTATATCTAAAACCCCATATATTTTATTGTACTATGTTTATTTCTAGAAATTAAAATATTTTCATTCATTTCCCCCTCTTTAAGTACTCAACTGCTCGAAATAATACTTTTAGGAAAATCCAACATTATTTTTCTGTTCGATCGGGAATATTCTTATTCCATGTCCATATTTTATTTAAAATGTTCTAATAATTTTTTACTATTATTTAATGATTTATTAAATTCATTTGTATCCATGTTTTAATTTCTATAAAAATATTTAAAAGGAATCTTCTAATCATTTTCCAAATAAGGAACTTTTTTCAAAAAGTGTGATTGAAATATTGGTTTTAACATACACCCCATAAATAACATTTCCCGCCATCATGAACACTATTTTATTTTAATATATCATTAAAATTTTCCCTTTTTTTCAACTATTTTTCCAAATCAATTGAGAATTTTTTAGATTTTAAATAAGTGTTTACAAAATGAAAGTGGTATTTTCCTCAAGAATTTTTCGGGTAATATTTTCAATGTATTTTCATCTATATTAATATCTAGTAATAAATATTATGATTTAATGAGGATATAATCTAATTATATCATCCATCATATTTCAATGGATGTATTATGATCATTTTTGTGGGGTAATGTATTGGAATTCTGTATGATAGTTCTTATAATATGAGTAGTTATTGATTATTACGGCTTGTTGATTAAGAATATTGTTTCTTCATATGATAGTTTCATGAAAATTATTAAATTATGGGTGGTGAATATAATTAAATATCTTTTTGATACATCATTCTTTATCATTTTAATACATATGTTTGGTATTTGTCATATCCCTTACCAATTTATATGATATGACTTTGAATAAGACCACAATGACAAGTTTTTGATGTTTGACATTATAAATTTAATCAGTATGAAATTAGATGTTAATATCCATGCCATTATTTTTATTGTCATTTCATACATGTATATATTACCCTTTTATGATATTAATTATATTTAATATTTGAATATTTTTTTCTCTATAATATTATTATTTCTTTATTTATTCTATGATAACTTCTATTATATGCTTTTCTTTACTGAGCATTTAATCCCACCCTTTTATTTTTTTCCCTTGGATTCCAAGAAGTGTACTTTTATTGATATGTAAAGATATTATAAGGGAATAATATTGTTCTCAAGGAACATACTATGTTTTATTTTAGGTTTTTAAATGTAATGTTAGATTTAATCATGTATGTTTTTATCAAGACTACTATACTGTTAAATCCTTTAGGATGATATCCATTATCCCTTAAGTCAATGTAGTAAATTCACCACCAGGTCTAGTTTATTAGTTTCAAGGTGTTATATTTGGTATCAATTTAAGTTAATTAGGGACCTTAGAAACTAGATTAAAAAAACATTTATATGAAAACATAAGTATATGATAAAATCTTATGATAAGTATAAGTATATAGTAATATCATGAAGGATGGATGAACTTGTGATTGAAAATTTTTCTTTGAAAATGAATGCCTTAATGGATTCTGGAAAGTGGATGCAACTATAGAAAAACTTCATATAGGGGTGAAAAATATAAAATGGGAATAATGAGTGTTAACTTGATCTTTATCATTGTATGATGAGTGGGTTGAAGATTGCACACCAGGATAGAATCTCCCAATGAATATGCTTTGGTTAATTCACATTTTCTCTATAAACCATTATAAAGAATTAGTGGGTAGAAAATATGGAAACCTATGATCTGATATAGTAACATGGGTTAAACCTAATGTGTGACGGGTTGATAAGTCCAAGGTTAATAATAAGTTTAAAGGAATAGATACACCTTTTTAGGTTTTATGTGATGAGAGTTTAATATGATTACATATATTTACCGAGACATTTATGGTAGTATGGCCCTTTGGTTTAGTATGTGTTATAGTGGAATGTTTATTTGATGAAAAATTATTTTATATTTTGTTGACATAAGTTGCAAGGTATTGTTATGTTTTAGGTTCAATATGATATTTGATGATAATTTGGTTACTTGGGTTAAACGAGTTATTACATTTTTGGAATATATGTTTTGTCATATAGATAAACATTGGATTAAAAATTGATTTGGTAACTAAGTGATTAATGTTATTTTTTTAATTAAGATCACTATATTGGGAACATTATATTTTCAATGTAAATGGAAAGAGTTTTTCCTAATACGGTGTACTATTTGAATAATAACGGCCAAGTAATATTTTGGAAGAATATATGTTTTTTTGAGGAATTACGTTGATTAAGGTCATTTATTATAAAGATAATAATATTTTTTTAGATTATATTATGGGGAATATAATTTTATTTATATGACATTATGAGTTATTAATTTTATTTGGATATAAATATTAAATTGATCTTGAAAGAATATGTGGTTTAATATTTCTGATTTTAGGGGTTTAAACATGGTTAGGAATATTTTTTAAGAGTTTTAAGGTTAGTTACTAATGGAATTAATTATGTTAATCTTTGGGTGTTATTTTTTAGCCCTTGGATATTAATATTGTATTTCATCATATGATGGTTTGTTCAAATTGGTTATTATTTTATCTTTTTCTAACCATTTTAGTTTTAGACTAGATGAATAAATTTTCATCATTTTAAAGATCATACAGTTCATTAAAATTTGATTTTAGTGATTTTGGCATGAAATATTCATAATTTTCTTGATGATTATCATCAAAGGGTGAAATTATTATTATAAAATGGGAAAAATTATGTAAGTAAAATTTTTCACATTTTTTATCCCAATGGTAAAAGAATTTCTCAAACTCAATCAAACAGAAAGAAAAATATATCAAATATTATGTGGAAAGTAAGACTCAAATAACAATGTATAATTGAAAATACTCATTTTCATGTTTGAGCCTTATATATATGTGTTATAACTCCCAAAAATTCTTATATATGATTACCTTTAAATAATCAATTAATTTGATAGCATTCTCTGCACACAACACCAAACTTAAATGAAACCATTATACATTTTGATAAAATATAAATACTTAAGTAAAAAATTTAAAAAACTAACCATTGGATTAATGGGAAAGAATAAGAGAATTTTTTTTATTATATGTATATATAATATAAAGGATAATTTTAATATTAATTATTTACAATTATTTTACCTAAAATAACTAATAAGACAATTTATTATTTATAATTTTATTATAAAAAAATTATTTTATATAGTAGAATTTTTTTTTCAAGATATGTATGATTAGTGTTAAATGATTTTTTATATTAACATTTTTTAACACGAAATTTTGTGGAAAAAAATATAAAACAATTTTAATTAAAAAAAATATTTGAAAATGTCATTTTTTTAATTAAAATGGGTTTTACTTATATTTTACGATTTTATTCAAAAAATGAATTTATAAATTTTATAATATAAAATTTATTAAAATTAAATTTATTTTTTTCTCAACATGTCAAAAGTGCTATGTATGAATTTGGTATCTTTTTTTGAAAACGTTGGTTTTAATCGAAAAATAGGGTTATCAAAAAACATGTAATTTCTATGACTTTATCATTATACGATAATGATATTGAAATTTATAAATAATTATGAGAAATCAAATATGAATTTAAAAAATGGTATTATACATTTAAAAATATTCTTTTAACTTAGAAAACCCATGGAAAAAAATTTTATTGACTACTGTAAATACTACCATTATCAACCGCCAAATGATGTTTCTAAGTCTCTTTACAAACCACCAAAAGAGGTCACATTTAGTCTGACGGTGAAGGCCTTTAGCAATTGCCAATGGTAGTCTTTATATCTCATATACTACACAACTGTTTGGAAACTTCTATTTGTTCACCTATAGAGACTACTAAAGGCGGTCGCTATATGTCATGATAATTGGAACCTTCAGTGACAGACTTCCTCACATATCCAGAAATCCCAACAGCTCCAATCCATTCTAATCATGTGTTTCAATAAATCTATGATAAGATACAAAAGAAACAACTAAATAGAGCAAATAAAAACTGTATATATTAATTTAGTTAGTATATATATATATATATATTGGATAATCAAAATAGATTATATTTTATTACTTAAAGAAATGAGTCAAAATCTAACATCAAATATATTTTTACAACACTTATAGTTGAACAATGACTTTTAAAAGAAAATCAAGTTATATAATACCAATCAATCATAGAAATTCTTGCTTTCAATCCATGTACTGATGTTTCCTAAAAATTATAAATCACATAAATATCATTTTCCTAATATTTTATGTTAATCGATTCTTGTTTGGTCAGTTTTTACCTCTACACACATGATTTGCTCATTATTACAATAATGATAATTGTTCTAAAAATAAACTTTTAATTGTATCGATCAATACATGCATCAGATTGATAGACAGATGATATCAATATACCCCTAATGCTTTGGGGAATTTTATACTTCCTTTTCACATCAAATAGAAGTTTTTTCATTATGACCCATTCACGGGAGGTGTGTCATTTTAATAACACTAAGCAATGTTACTTATTGTTTTTAATCATTCTGAGCGACACAAGAATCTGATTAATGCAAATTTGGTTCCAACATATCGAAAATGTCTTGATGATTTATGTCCCATGATTTCTTAACAACCCAATGGCATTAGGTTGGTATTAACATCTTTTACGTGATTTATTTGTTAACTCATAATGTGAGGGGTAAACATCACTTTTGATCATACTGATAAATTTTGGTTTTAGATCCACATAAAGATTCTTCCTATAGAATATTATTGTTATATATATCATTATTCTAATATTTCATGTCAATCATTTCTTTTTTGGTTGGTTTTGACCCCTACAAACTTGATTTTCTCATTATTACAACAATGATAATAGATGCGGAAATGAAATTTTAATTGTACCGTTTAATCTATGAATTAGAATAACTCAATTTTTTTTAATAGAACAAAAATGCTTTGAGGAATTCTCTCAAACATTTTCACATAAATTAGACTTCATTTTCACATTTTCACACCATTACGAGAGATCTGTCATTTTAATAACACTAAGAAATGTCACTTATTTTCATTAATCATACCAGGAAACCCAAGCATCTGATTGATGCGACATTTATTCCCATGTATCCAAAATTTAACGATGATTATTATCACATGATTTAATGACAACATAAGAGAATGTGGTTTTTATTTACATCATTTACGTCATTTATCAGTTAACTCCTAATCTGAGGGGAAAATGCCACTATTGATCATATTGATAAATTCAGGTATTTGATCCACGTACTGATTCTTCTTAAATAATATAAATTTCTAAAATATTATTTTCATGACATTTCATGTTAATCATTTCTCATTTAGTTAGTTTTGATAAGTAAACAAATGATTTTCTCCTTATTACAACAATGATAATAGTTCTGAAAATGAACTTTAAACTGTACCGATCAATCTATGCACCAGATTAATGCACGATTGATTTCAATATACTACAATTTTTTTTAAAAATGTTCTCTTATATTTGTACATCAAATAGAAGTAATTTTTTTGTTTTTACCCCTTCACAGGAGTTGTGTTGTTTTAATTTCACTAAGAAACATTACTTACTATTTTCAATCATTCCAAGTGATACAAGCATCAGATTAATGAAGCGTTGATTCCTACATATCCCAAATTTCCCAAAGAATTTTCTCTCATTATTTTGTAAAATAATAAGGCAATTAGGTTCGTATTGTCATCTTTTACGTGATTTATCAGTTTACTTATAATCTGAGGGGAAACCACCACTTTTGATCATATTGATCAATTAAGTTATCTGATCCACATATCGATTATTCCTACAAAATATAAATATCTTAAATATTGTTATCCTAAAATTTCATATCAATTGGTTATCGTTTGTTTTGTTCTGACCCCTACACACATGGTTTTCACATTATTACAACAATGATAATATATGTGAAAATGAACTTTTAATTTTACTGATCAATCCTCGCATCAGATTGACACACAATTGATTTCAATAGACCACAAAAAGTTTGAGGAATGTTATCCCACTGTTTCACATCAATTAGTTTTTTTTCTCATTTTGACCCCTTCACGAGAGATATGTCATTTTAATAACACTAAGAAATGTGACAAATTTTTTTTAACCATATCAGGCGACACGAGCATATGATTGATGTGGAATTGATTCATAAATATACAAAATTTCCTGATAATTTTTCTCCCATGATTTTATGACAACCCAAGAGCATTATTTTGGTATTGAAATACTTTATGTGTTTTATTATTTAACTCTTAGTATGAGGGGAAAACACCACATTTGATCATACTGATCAATTAAGGTAGCTGATCCACATACCGATTCTTCCTAAAAAATATAAATTTCTTAAATATCATTGTCTTAATATTTCATTTTAATCAATGCTCTTTTGGTTGGTTTTTACCCCACATATACCTTAAGCACCCCCACCCCCACTACCCATACACTTTCTCCCACCCGAATCCCCCAAACCCCCTCCACTTGGACAACCCCACTCTCAACCCCTTGCAGCCCCTACATCTACCCTTATTTTCCCCCTAGAGACATACCCCACTCCCCCACTGGACAACCAACCCCCACTTTGGAAAACCCCCACTCCCCCACTAGACAACCCCCCCAGATAGCCCCCACTAGAAAACCCACCCCCATTGGACAACCCCCACTCCCAACCCCTCTCCACCCACTAAACAACCCCTAGATATCCCCCACTCCCACCCCCTATTGGAAAGCCCCACCTCCCACCCCCATTGGACATCCCACCCCTCTTTGGACAACCCCCCCCACCACCCACACACACACACACACACTGGACAACCCCCCCCACTGGACATCCCCCACTCCCAGAAATTGATCTATCCATGAACAACCAACTATTTGGAATGATTCTGTAGAACATGGACATTACGAGAAATTATGATCCGTAGATGAGAAGGGACCCCCTTCATGTTATTGATCTAGGTTTTGAGGCCATTTTGTAGGTGTCAAATGATATTCTGTAAACCCATCCACATGCACTCTGGCATTGGATTCATCCATGACTCGTGAACCACAAATTTAATGATGGGATTAGATGACAAGTGATTGGAATATAAAAAGTGATTGTTACCTATAGGTTTTTATTCTAAATGAATTAGGAGGGGATCATGATCTGAAAAATATATCATGAGGTACTCTAACCTTACAACAATAAATCATGTGGATTATTGAATGTTAAAAAATAAACAATCCAATATACACCTAGTTCTATGAGTTCCCTTTTGGTTGTTACATCGAGTGAACTAGTCCCTTAAAGATCCACGATCAATGAGTTTGTTCCATGAAGAAAGTTATCTGAATGACTAGAAGTCTCGTATATGGTATACTCAACATCCATTTTTCTCTGACTAATCATGTTTGACATTGAAATCACGCCAAACAACCTTGATGAATTCCATGGATCAAACATTTCAATATCCGGTCAAAGAGTTTACCTTTCTCTAGCCTCACATTGGTCATACACAAAGTTAAAGGTACAAATACAATTATAATCACTAATCTTTACTTCAAGATATTGGTTAGAAGCATCCACTAATTCTACCAAAAAAAATTCAACCAAAAAACCCAAGTTTGGTGATTTAATTGGATCTATTGAATACATTTAAATCAAGGTTAAGTAAAATTTTAATAACATTCTCATTGATGTTTTATCATATATATTTTAATATATCAATAAAATAATTCATGAAAATTCATAGTTGGAGTTTAATGTTGATGTCATTGTGGAAATGTTGGAAAATATTTTGAGTGGATGAAATACTCTTGCAAAACTTTTGAAATTAAATGAATAATATTCCAAACTTTTCAATGAAATTTTTTCTTTTAGTGATGGAGAATTATATAGGGTTATTTGTGAGAAATAAGTATTTGAGAATGTTTTTGTGAAGGTGTTCCATGCATTGTAGGTGTCTCCCGATCACTTGATACAACTATAATTACTCAAATCACATAACCATTAGAAGGTAAAATAAATCTCATAAAAATAAATTAACCATGTAATAACCCCAAAGACATGATAAGAACTTGTTGAATAAATAATTATTATCCCATGTTTTCTCATCAACCTAATTTTCTTTATAGTTGGTTTGAAAAAAAAACGAAATTGTAAATTTGAATGAGAAACTAGAGAAATAAAAGAAACACACCTCTTGAATATGATGTCTCTTGTGGGGGCATGTTTTCTACCACAATCTGGTGTAGTATGGGCCAAAAAAAATAAAATTTATAAATATTTTAGTAATGATAATAACATAAAATAAATAAATAAATTCATTATAAACCTGCATCATATGATCCCTTTCACATTCACCCAGACACACATATTCCTGTAGTGTTCTTAGCTCAGCGATCAGTAGTGCATTTACCACCTAAGAAACATGAAATCTTGCCTCAAAATCTATCAGATGATATTTCATCCTAGTAATAACAGTACCCAAAACCTCATTGTGTGAAACTATAGAATGAGGAATCCTCGTTTCAATGTTCAAACTATATTCATGCCCTTCATGACCAATAATGCGATGGAAGATCTCATCCCTTCGCATGGAAAGTTGTCGCTAGTCCTTTGGAAGCTATGCTAACTCCACATTAAATTGATCTTATTTTATATATATATGTGTGTGTGTATGTATATATCTATGTGTGTGTGTTTATAAATAGATACATTTATGGTTTGGTAATCATTACAAGAACTTATTGTAAGATCTGCAGCCTCTGGATCATTTTGATCACGAGTCATCATCCACACCGATGTTTAATCAGTTGGTAAACCTTGATCCCATAAATATATTCCAATAAAATATAAAAATATAACACAAAACCATATTAAATATTAAATTAAATAATTAAAAATAAATACGTCATGTTGGATATGAGAAACGTGACGCGTCCCGAGCCTATGAGGTGGTCACTTCAACCCTCGATTCTTGGAATGAGATGATGACACCTCCTACATTAAATTAATTAAAATTTCCGAAAAATAAAATTTCACACATTATTTAATATATATATACCAAAATAAATAGTCTAACCTCAACTTCCTCAGTAAACCAATATGAAACTAACTCATGCCACTGAGTCGAGTGAAGACCTCTTGGGTCTCTTTTCTGGATGTTCGGGGCACCCACATTTATTACCCAATGATCCCTCTTGACTTTTCCTTTATGATATTTCCATATCAGAAGAAATTTTTCCATACACATTATCCAAAACTCATTGGGGAAAACTTTCATATTATTCTATTTAATAAAACAAAAACACACATGTTAGTATTTTTTTCAACATAGGGAAGAAACTAAAATGGTTCTCTTACCTGAACTTCCCCTCGTAGTCGATCTAATGTATTGTGAGGGAAAGATGTTTAGTCACATGTGTGGTCAATAGAAATCAGTGTGGGTCATGTATGATATAAACCAGATGATAAATAAATGCAAGGGAATACACTCCCACATGATGAAATCTCTTATCAAATGATACATCTAAGGTCATGTCAGAATTCCAAGATGAAATTACACGACTAGGGCCTCTCCTACGAGAGGGTCAAGCGATCATGTTTGATCCTGTTGAAAAGAATTTTATACATAATTAGACAGTTTTTCATATATATATATATGGGTGCCTTTTTAACAAATAATTAAAAAAATAAACACAATTACATTCATACATACCACGACCCTTATACGTAGATGGCTCTGCTGAATGATGTGGATCTGGTGCATGTTCCCCTAACATGCCTATATTAATAGAAAACATTAGTAAGTAAATGATTCATTTACCATTACAGTTTCTATCTATATAGACCATAATAAATGAAACAAATAAAATATCACCAAATGAATATATCCCAAGCATATAAAACCACACTATTTAATATTCAAATATGTAAAACCATGTGGCTTATGAAACAGTAAAAATAAGATTATAGTGACATAATCTATTTTTATTCAATAATTTATTTATAAAATTATTTATTTAAAATTATCCAACCATGTTGATTGATTTTGTGATATTTATTGAAGAAATAAAATTAATAAAATTAAAAAAGGTGAAATAGTTCAAAAAAGGATAAAAGATTTCAAAAAGGATTTAAACTGAATAGTAGGAAAACAATTATACCTTTCATTAAACATGACAATCAACCGTTTCTCCTTCAACGGATACACTAACCCAATAAATATCTTCTTCATGTTGAACTGCGATATGTTGATCATGCTGTTGTGCAACAAAGGGAATAGTCTCGGGTTCATCTCGTTCAAATAAAATCACCCCTCACCGGGACTTTTTCACACAAACTTGCCAACTAGGATTCGATGGAAATGTAACTAAGAAAACATGTTCCACTTGTGATGTCAAAATTAAAGGTTCATTACCAACTCGTTCATTTCTATACAATATAATGCTAAAATTCACCAATTTAAACTAATATTGATCAACTTTACTTCCATGCAATGGATCAACCCAATTATACATTAACAAAATGTATTTAAAACTATGTTCATATACAAATTCAATGATGTATATTAATTGACCATAGTAATAACCAAAATCAACGATTGGATAACCGATGCCCCTATTTTTTTGTTTCTCATTTTTCATCAACGTATTTAATGCAGAATTGAAAGCTATTTTCATCTATATCTTTATAAGACGAGTCGTTATAGATGGACCCTCAGCTGGTTGGTTAAATTATTTAGTTAGTGTGGGGTCACCTAACTCCCTTTGGTTATGAACTTACAAAATTAAAATAATTCAATAATGATTTCAGTGGAAATAAATTAGTATTATACTTTACTCATTATAAAAATCAATTTATATGTACAAAATCCTTGAACTAATAATGAAATGACAAATAATGAGATTTTTGAATTTGATACTCAGTCGCATGAGAAATCTATTTTTTTAGATCATTAATGTGTTTCCCAAAAATGATAACAAGATTTTTAAATGATCATATATATATATATGAAAATAAAATATATAAATGTTAAACAATAAAAGTGATAAGAAACTTACTACATTAATGGTGCAACTGATGGAGTATTGAACAAGGTATATCATTGGGATTATATCCACTCAATGTTGTCCATATAAAATATAGTTCCTTGTCCAAAAAGACCATCATAAATCTGAGAGGTCTTATCTAATTTTGTTTCAACACACATAAGATATTATACACAAAAAGAAGTACATTAATCAATCAAATAACCATTGGCTATTGATGCCTCTGAATGAACTCTGTTGCCAAAAAATCTTTTCAATGTATTCAAGTACCACTCAATATGATACATCCACTTGAATTACACTGGACCAAAAAAAATTACTTCATCAATTGGGTTCACTATCAATTGAACTATAACATTGAAAAATGACGGGGAAAATAGTTT
Source organism: Viscum album (assembly GCA_963277665.1). Classification (NCBI taxonomy): domain Eukaryota; kingdom Viridiplantae; phylum Streptophyta; class Magnoliopsida; order Santalales; family Viscaceae; genus Viscum; species Viscum album. The sequence continues at coordinate 228,366,471 of OY728157.1, read as the reverse complement.
TTCAAAGTGACAAAGTGTACGTACAATTTCGTCCTGATTTTTTTAAATCACTCATTTGTTTATTTCTTAAACAATGTTTTATAAAAAAATTAATCATCTCAATCAATGGTTGAACTAAATCGGGGGATAAAGAATCACAAATTGCGATTGTAATCAAATGATGAAGTATTATTTGATTATCATAACTATTCAACCCTTGAAATTTCCTACCCATCAGATTCACACATTGAAATATTATAAGAGTAACCACCAAACACCTTGGAAATATTGAAAATGGAAATAAATGTATCTTTCTACTTTTTAGTCATTGTATACTATACAACATGCATATATTCCATGTTTCCCAGTGCTAAATGTAAATATAAATGTTTTCATAAACCCATTCCTTCCAAATCAAGACGTGCATTAACATGGTCCATCGATATTCCACTAACACCTAAAATGGTCCCCAATATATTTTCAAAAACATTTTTTTTCAATGTTCCTAACATCCAAATTATGCATTAGAAAAAAATTTCCAGTACGAGAGATTGTAAAAAATACTTTTATTTTTTCAATTGAGAATGTGTTGTCTACCCACACCACGAATATTATGTAATGGATGATCCACCAAATCCTAAAATTACTATATCGTGCTGATGTTTTCTTCCTCAATATATGATAATATTTCTACTCCTATCATCATATTTGATGCTGGGTTGAACTCTCTGGAACCATCAAATGTCACTCTGTCTTTTATAAAGCTATGCTGATGGGGGATAAAACATCTGTGTCCTATGTACGACTAATTTTGAGAATATTTAATCCATACAAATTTTTAGTTTTATTGAAACAAGGATAACAAAATTCTTCTTTATTACTCAATTCAGATAAATTTTCATAAGATAGGAATTCATTGATTGTCCACAACAAACCAGCCTACATTTTGATCATTTCATTAGTTTCACAGTAGGTGTCATCACACCATCACCCCAAAAATCATTAAACTTTTCAATCAATAGATGAAGGTAAACATTAATCTTATCCCCCAGACTTCCAGTTCTTTCAATAAGAGTGGAATGTAATATAAATTGTTGCTTGATACAAATCCATAGAAGAAGATAATATGGAACCAACACCACGATCCATGTGCTATGATTTTCACCAATTATAGACTTGAATGGATTGAAACCATCTGCTTCCAACCCCACTCGGACATTACGACCATCTTTATCAATGTTAGGGTGTTTCTAAACAATATCCTTAAATGTACAAGAATCTTACGGGTGCATTAGCATATCACTTTCTTGATTTCTTTCTACCTTACATATCATTAATATAGAACCTTCAGATGACATAAAAAAATTTCAACCTCGCATTCAAGGGAAAGTAACACATTTTCTTTACGGTAATTGATTTTCATTGTTTTTCAAAAAATATTTGATGAGTCTAATTTCCCATTTTATCATTCCACTTAGAAGCACCACATACTGTACAAATATCTAAATGGGATGTTTCCTTTCTAAATAATATACCGTAATTTTCACATGCATCTTATGATCTCATATATAAAACCCTCATTCTCTGTCAACATACGAGCATGGTAATACCACTCAGCAATCTTAGAATCGATAGGAAATACCTTTTTCAATAACACCAATAGCATGGCGTGTCACACCCCGACCCGTGCAGTTAGTTTATTTTATGATTTCTTTGGCATTAAATTATTTTGATGCGGTTCGTGTTCAGTATCGGACCAGGTCTTTGAGTTTTTGTTAAAAAGTGTCTGTCTTGGGTTGACGTCATTGGAACTTGGGCGCAACGCGTTTTGGAAACCCTGCACGGCTTCGCCCATGCAACGGAACAGTCCGCCTGCATTCGGAAAACGAAAATGAGTAAACTTTGTGATTTATTATATTATTTAAAATTTTCGTTCTTGTTGATAATTTTAGAATTATTATTAAAGGTGAAATGATAAATATTATTATTATTCTAGGCTAGTGAACGCGCACCGCACAACTATTAGAAGCCGTGCGATCACCCCGGATACCACACGATTACGATATTTGTATCGCCCAAATGAATATGAATTGGATGAGTTAAAAAAAATTAAATTAAATTAAATGAATAACTTAATGTAATAATAATATTATTGGGTCATGAATAATAATATTATATCTTTATTAAAGGATTGTTGTTTTTGGAATTTTCATTATTTATTTATTAAATATTTTCTTTTATATATTTTATGCCTTTTTAGTAGGGTTGCGGCAACCCCATTTCCATCCTTCCCTTTCCCGTAGCCCTGTGCGCCGCCACCCCCCTGTTCCCCTTCTCTCCCTTGCGCAGAGCTGTAGCACCCCCTGGAAACCTCGGCTCCCTCCTTGCTCCAGCTCCCCCGTGCGGCGCAACTCTCCCACTTTTCCCTCTTCTCCGCACTTCAACCCTCCTCCACCAGCACTCCGCCGTCTTCCCTCTGTTCGAAGTAGTGTCCCAGCACCCAACTCCCTCCTCCTCCACTTGCGCAATGACCCAACGCCCGCACCTCCTTCCCCCCTTGCTGCATCCCTCCATTCTTGCAGCGCACTGACGACACAACCATCCGGCACAGGACCTCCCCCGCTTGGCCTCTTTCCCTTGCATGTGGCCCGAGCTCGTGCCAGACCCGACTCTGTCTCCCAGATGCCCCGCTCTCCGCCACATTGCAGCTTCTAGAACCCCGTCGCTTCCCCTGTCCAATCAGCGCAACACCTTATTTTCCCCCTCGACCGGATCTCTAGAAACCCGCACAACAGCTTCCCCCTGGCTCCTCTTGGTTCGCTGATGCTCCACGTCCAGCCGCACACACCCTCATCTCCTAGCGCAGAAAACTACCGGCCTCGTTCCCTCCCTCCTGCATGCCACGGCCTTCGAACCTCCCTCTTCGGTTGTGATAGCCAAACCACAACGCCCCCCTGCTACTTCTAGCAGCCGCAGCACCCGTCGCCTCTCCCTTGGTGCAGCACCCAGCCCGCCGGCGTTGCCCCCGAACCTCCCTACCGGTGCACCTGCCTCCACAGGAACTGCCTCCCTCCCACCTCCTATCCGCCGCGCACATCTCTTCCGGACCAGGATTCTTCATTTTATTTTATTTTATTTCATTTCATTTGATTTTTTTTGTTTTATCTTATTACTATTATTATTAATGTTAATATTAATGTTTTTTTATTATTGTTATTGTTTTTCACATTATTATTACTATTATTATTATTATTATTATTATTAGTGTTAATAGTATTAACATTATTTCGTAATTATTATTATTATTAATAATAATAATATAATTATTAATGTTAATATTATTGATATTATTATAACTATTATTATTATTATTAATGATGTTATTATTAATATTATTAATGTTATTATTATTATTAATATTAATATTATTACTATTATTATTATTATTATTGTGTTTTTGCTATTATTATTTATTATTATTATTACTATTGTTATTATTACTATTATTTTTTTATTACTAATCTTATTATTATTATTAGTATTATTATTATTATTATTATCTTTATTTTTATTATTATCATCGTACTCTTGTTGATGGTGGGTTTTTATTTGTTGGATTAGGACTTTTAGGACCCGGTCAGGGCGTTTCTGAGTGAGCGCCATCACCGCGCCTTGTTTCCGAGGTTCCGTTGTTGTCGCGCTTCACTCCCGAGGTGAGTGTTTCTTCTCGCCGTTTGGTTTCACATGCTCTAGTGAGTTTTTGTATGTGACTGAGTCCTTGGTACTGACTATGTAGAGTGTCGGACTTTATCGCGTGGCTTTGGACACACGTTGTGCCATCGCTCCTTACTTCCAAAGTCGTTTTGTCGTCGCGCTTTGATCTTGAGGTAGGTCCCCTTTGCACGGCTTTTAAAATTTAAGCTATATTATTTCATGCTGTTTGCGCACCCTAATTGTTCAAAATCAACATTTTATTAATTGTAATAAATATGAGGTAATATATGATAATTAGTTTTTAATATAATAGGGTTAATTTTTAAATGGTTATTTAATGTCAAAAGGAGCCGTTTATTTTATACACGACACATGAAACATCCTTTTGACGAGCAGACACCCAATAATGAAAGAATGCCCGTTTAGATTTTAAACATAATTCACGGAATATAAAATAGAGTTCTGGTTTAATGAGAAATGATTTCTTTTGAAGCGTGAACAAATACTTTGGTTCGTTTGAGAAATTTCCCGGTTGGCTCTTAAAGATTATTTGGAAAAAGAAAATGGTTTGGTTGGGTTTATAAAAATATTAGCAGCCTGTGAAGTAGTGTTTTGTGGGTTCTTTAAATTGTTTTAAACTGGGTTTGGTCTTGTAGAGATGTGTACTTTTTTTTGGTAGTGACTGTGAAATGTATTAAATGCTCGTTTGGAACTTTATGGAAATAGATGAAAATGTTTTGATAAAAACCCTCTTAGGACGACTCTCATGCCTTGGTCCCAATTGATTGTTTGGGAGGCCGCGCTTAGTAGCTCCCAGGTACGTGAGTAGTTTAAAGGCATGAGGTTGTTCCACGGAGTGGCTCTGGTGATGCTTGTTGTGTTTATATATATATATGTATATGATGGGATGCTCGGTTGGCATCAGTTGGCTCACCCCTTTTTCAAACACTTGAGACATGGGAATCTGGCATATTGAGAGAATATTCTAAGAATGATTGCTGCACTGGTAGGTTATGGTACTGACCAGTGGCCCATAGTAGGTGGATATATTGGGTTTATTGCTATGGGATTTGCCCTCGACCTGCCCGTGAGTGGATGGTCGAGCGTATTGTGTGTTTTGATTTCATCAAGACATGTCGATAAGGATGATTTCTCATGTATCAGTGTCTTCTGGTTTATTCTCGATCTCCTAGGTTCACCCATGTCTATTCAGCTTTTGTTTCTTGCAGTACTGATTATGATGCTCACATGTATACCTACATTGCATTTGCTGTGTGTTTTACTTCGTGCATTCTGGTGTATTGTTTTCCTTGAAAAGTGATAAATTGTTTTTCATTAGTTTTCTGAAAAAAATTGTTTTCAAATGAAAGTGTTTAATCTCCTTTGTATGAATTTGAAAAATATAAACATCACTTTACCTTTTCCTGAAATGTCATTGACACTAATGAAATGAACCCGAATTTTGAAATGGCTAAGGGAAATGGTTTGTACTTTGTTTTTAAGTAAAATACTTAGAAAAACATACTTTTATAAATTGTAGTTCAAACTTGAAATGATGTTTATTTTATTTTAAAGGTAGTGCATTGGGAATAGAGATCGGGCTAGCCTACTGAGTTTTAATACTCACGCCTATAGTTCTTTTCTATTTTTAGTGTTTGTTCAGGCTATAGCTTGAGTGCGCTCGCCTAGGGCGACGCTTGATCGTTGAGTCGGAGAGCGACCCGCGAGGTCGCACAGAGTTTGTTCACACGTCGTGTTTGGTTAGTTTGATTCTTGTTTGTTCCTGTTTAGTCACTTTATTTGGTTTATCTATTCTGCACTGCTCTGTATTATTTTCGCTGTCTTATTTATTTATATTGGGCGAAATCGTTCCCATAGCCTCTGTTGATGCCCTGGCGCTTGTCGCCAGCCCGGGAGGATCGGGAACGCCTCTCGGGCCATGTCACGGATCAGCTCGGGTGACCGGTTCAGGGTCGACCCGGGTTGGTTCATGACAATATGGTATCAGAGGAGGTTTGCTCTTAGCAGACCTCACTTTTTAGAGCGCCCTTTGTTATTTGGCATGTCAAGGTAGATGGAGTAGGATTGTCGGGACTTGAGGGGTAGGTGCGAGAAGAGCATCACGAACTCTTGCCCGTATCGATCCTCAGGTTTCCAGGGGAAGTCCAGTTTAATTGGTTTGTATGGGTTTTTTATGGAAATGTTTTGCGATTGGGATACGACAAATGGAGTTGGGCTAATAGTCCTAAGCCGCATGGCCTGGCAAGCCATGTGGAGCTAGGGGCATGGTCCAAGAAGTCTCTCTGTGTCAGTGACGTGTTTGGCATATGGCCGCCAACCATATGGTCAAGTCACCCACTGACACTAGTCCCTTGTTTGATTTGTTTTGGGTTTCCCTTGATTTTTGAAAGTGGTTTGAATTAGAAAAGTTGGTTTTGAAAAAAAAAATGGTGTTTGAAATAACATGTTTGATTTGTTGATTGTTTTAAAGGAAGCGGTATGAATAAATTGTTTTTGGAAAATGAAGTTGCTTTGTTTTGGCCTTGGTGTTCCGATGAGTACTCACATGCATTTTGGTATGTTGGAAATGTGGATGGATGCCCTGGGTGGCATGGATACATGCATGTGAGTGAGGATCTAAAGAATACCAATGGCGAAGGTTTAACCCATTAAGCTTGTTCTAAATTAAAGATGTTTTCCAAGAGAAAAGTTTTGATGTTATGATAACTCGCTTTCTTGTGTTTTGAACTTATCACCGATGTAGTGGTTGATTTTGAGGTTTTTATTCACTCATTGAGTTGGCCTTGATTGGGGTTTTGACTTTTCCTTGTCCAGTGGTTATCCCTTTGAAGTCTTGATGGGTGATCGTAGTGCGGTTGATCAACCTAAGGATTTTATGCTTGAGTTTCGGAAGTTGGATCCACCTCTCTTCTATGGTCAAGCAGAAACTTCTGTGGCAGAGGATTGGATGCGAATGATTGAAAGAGACTTTAGCCTCATTGAGTTGCCCGAGTCATTGAAGGTAAAGTTTGCGACCTTCATGCTTGAAGGTTCACCGTGGATGTGGTGGAAGTCAGTGTCTCGGAACAAGACCCATCAAGAGATTACTTGGGAGTTCTTCAAGGCTTTGTTCATTCGTCAGTTTTTCTCTGAGGAAGAAAGGGTGAGAAAGGGGATGGAGATGTGTTGTCTGCAGCAGGGCGACAGATCCGTGTTGGAATATTTCCAGCGCTTTGTAGATCTAGTACCTTATGATTCAGAGTATGCCATGAATGACCCCATGAAGGCTCGACGCTTCGAGGCGGGTCTCCGACCTGATCTACAGTCGAAGGTGTCAGAGTCCAACCTGACTTCATTTGTTGATGTGGTGAGAAAATCTTTTCATGTCGAAGCTGCGATTGTAGGAGTGCTCGAAGTAGTTCTCCCTTTTTCGATCCCTATGAGCACTGGTGAAGATTCTGGAAAGGAGATGAGTAAGCAAATGGAAGTGGACGGATCAAGTCGTGGAATCAAGAGGCCTCAGGATCTTTCATCAACCTCTTCAGAACGAGAGATTATTGTGTGTTATCAGTGTGGCAAGCGGGGTCACAAGAAGTCGTCGTGCCCAAGTGCTTCGAAGCCCTGCCAGGCGTGTGGACGCCTGGGTCACTTGCGACGATTTTGTCGGGGTGTTGCAAGGAAGTGTCGCAGAGGAAGTTGTCAGAAGTAATGTGTTGTAGGGTCTTTGTTCAATGTTTTCAGTGTAAGTTTCCTTTCAGTGTAAGTGATCTATTATTGTGGCCTATGTATGGGTGTTGTTTTGGGTTTGAAATTCATGGGAACTTCATGAGTCTTTTGACGAACCTCGGCTTTCAATGATGGTATTTTTTTTAAAAAAATTCAAAATATTGTCCTTTCTTTTTGTTAAATCAAAGGATGTATGTATCTCATTTGGATCATCGGAACCTGACTGCGAGGCAGAAGATGTTTCATCCATCAGAGCTCTAGCCAAAAGGTCTCGGAGTGAAGCCAGCGCGTAGTCAGGAACCCCCGGGAAATTATAAGGAGTCTCGATAAAGTTGTGCCCCTACCGTGTGGTGAGATAATTCTGGTGTTGCTGCTCTGGTTTCTCTATCATTGTAGTTTTCCTGTTGTCGCAAAGCGCGCGATGGACTTATCCCTCACGTAGTATCGGGAATCGTTCCTCTTGGATGTAAGTTGCTGATCAGTGACATTGTATGGGCCACTGGTGTAAATCAGTTGCGGCCCTGGTTTGTGTCCATCCCGAAGTGATGGGTCGTGAGTAGTCGTACGTCGTAGTTTCAGTGATCCAGTCCTTGGCCCCCCCCTCCCCACCCATGTGGTAAGGTTTTTTGGTTTTCACAAACTTTTCAGATCAACTCCGATCTCCCTTTAGGATGAGATTAAGTGTTCAAAATGTTCTTATTGTGCTCTTTCTAGCTGGGGTTAGGCCTGATGCAGGTCCAAGTTGGTTTTCTTGTTGGGCGCTAGTGGGATAGTTCTTTATGGTGGGGAGACCCACCATGAGTCTCTTTGGGTTTTCTCTTAAGTCCTCATCGGGGGCTAGTGGGGTCCTTATGGTGGGGAGTCCATTCAAGCCTCCCCTCTACTGTTGGTCTATTTTGAGAAGAGGTTGAGTCCCATAGATGGTTGATGAAATGTCCATTGGTTAAGAGGTTGGATCTTGTTAATGTAGAATCCTTAGGTGTTGATCGATCGGCGGGATAGTATGGTGGCTTTCCGGGGGCGGAAAGCGTTATGGTGGGGAGAATTGTCACACCCCGACCCGTGCAGTTAGTTTATTTTATGATTTCTTTGGCTTTAAATTATTTTGATGCGGTTCGTGTTCAGTATCGGACCAGGCCTTTGAGTTTTTGTTAAAAAGTGTCTGTCTCGGGTTGACGTCATTGGCACTTGGGCGCAACGCGTTTTGGAAACCCTGCACGGCTTCTCCCATGCAACGGAACAGTCCGCCTGCATTCGTAAAACGAAAATGAGTAAACTTTGTGATTTATTATATTATTTAAAATTTTTGTTATTGTTGATAATTTTATAATTATTATTAAAGGTGAAATGATAAATATTATTATTATTCTAGGCTAGTGCGCGCGCACCGCACAACTATCTGAAGCCGTGCGATCACCCCGGATACCGCACGATTACGATATTTGTATCGGCCAAATGAATATGAATTGGATGAGTTAAAAAAAATTAAATTAAATTAAATGAATAACTTAATGTAATAATAATATTATTGGGTCATGAATAATAATATTATATCTTTATTAAAGGATTGTTGTTTTTGGAATTTTCATTATTTATTTATTCAATTTTTTATATATATTTTATCCCTTTTTAGTAGGGTTGCGGAAACCCCATTTCCATCCTTCCCTTTCTCGTAGCCCTGTGCGCCGCCACCCCCCTGTTACCCTTCTCTCCCTTACGCAGAGCCTTAGCGCCCCCTGGAAACCTCGGTTCCCTCCTTGCTCCAGCTCCCCCGTGCGGCGGACCTCTCCCACTTTTCCCTCTTCTCCGCACTTCAACCCTCCTCCACCAGCACTCCGCCGTCTTCCCTCTGTTCGAAGCAGTGTCCCAGCACCCAACTCCCTCCTCCTCCCCTTGCGCAACGACCCAACGCCCGCACCTCCTTCCCCCCTTGCTGCATCCCTCCATTCTTGCAGTACACGGACGACACAACCATCCGGCACAGAACCTCCCCCGCTTGTCCTCTTTCCCTTGCATGTGGCCCGAGCTCGTGCCAGACCCGACTCTGTCTCCCAGATGCCCCGCTCTCCGCCACATTGCAGCTTCTAGAACCCCGTCGCTTCCCCTGTCCACTCAGCGCAACACCTTATTTTCCCCCTCGACCGGATCTCTAGCAACCCGCACAACAGCTTCCCCCCGACTACTCTTGGTTCGCTGATGCTCCACGTCCAGCCGCACACACCCTAATCTCCTAGCGCAGCAAACTACCGGCCTCGTTTTCTCCCTCCTGCACGCCACGTCCTTCGGACCTCCCTCTTCGATTGTGCTAGCCGAACCACAACGCCCCCTGCTCCTTCCAGCAACCACAGCACCCATCGCCTCTCCCTTGGTGCAGCACCCAGCCCGCCGGCGTTGCCCCCGGACCTCCCTACAGGCGCACCTGCCTCCACAGGAACTGCCTCCCTCCCACCTCCTGTCCGCCGCACACATCTCCTCCGGGCCAGGTTTCTTTTTTTTATTTTATTTTATTTCATTTCATTTGATTTATTTTGTTTTATCTTATTACTATTATTAATAATGTTCATATTATTGTTTTGTTATTATTATTATTGTTTTTCATATTATTATTACTATTATTATTATTATTATTATTATTAGTGTTAATAGTATTAACATTATTTCGTAATTATTAATAATAATAATAATAATAATATTATTATTAATGTTAATATTATTGATATTATTATAACTATTATTATTATTATTAATGATGTTATTATTAATATTATTATTGTTATTATTATTATTATTAATATTATTACTATTATTATTATTATTATTATTGTGTTTTTGCTATTATTATTTATTATTATTATTACTATTGTTATTATTACTATTATTTTTTTATTACTAATCTTATTATTATTATTAGTATTATTATTATTATTATTAACTTTATTTTTATTATTATTATCGTACTCTTGTTGATGGTGGGGTTTTATTTGTTGGATTAGGACTTTTAGGACCCGCGCAGGGCGTTTCTGAGTGAGCGCCATCGCCGAGCCTTGTTTCCGAGGTTCCGTTGTTGTCGCGCTTCAGTCCCGAGGTGAGTGTTTCTTCTCGCCGCTTGGTTTTGCGTGCTCTAGTGAGTTTTTGTATGTGTCTGAGTCCTTGGTACTGACTATTTAGAGTGTCAGACTTTATCGCGTGGCTTCGGACACACGTTGTGCCATCGCGCCTTACTTCCAAAGTCGTTTTGCCGTCGCGCTTTGATCTTGAGGTAGGTCCCCTTTGCACGGCTTTTAAAATTTAAGCTATATTATTTAATGATGTTTGCGCACCCTAATTGTTCAAAATCAACATTTTATTAATTGTAATAAATATGAGGTAATATATGATAATTAGTTTTTAATATAATAGGGTTAATTTTTAAATGGTTATTTAATGTCAAAAGGAGCCGTTTATTTTATACACGACACATGAAACATCCTTTTGACGAGCAGACACCCAATAATGAAAGAATGCCCGCTTGGCTTTCAAACATAATTCACGGAATATAAAATAGAGTTCTGGTTTAATGAGAAATGATTTCTTTTGAAGCGTGAACAAATACTTTGGTTCGTTTGAGAAATTTCCCGATTGGCTCTTAAAGATTATTTGGAAAAAGAAAATGGTTTGGTTGGGTTTATAAAAATATTAGCAGCCTGTGAAGTAGTGTTTTGTGGGTTCTTTAAATTGTTTTAAACTGGGTTTGGTCTTGTAGAGATGTGTACTTTTTTTTGGTAGTGACTGTGAAATGTATTAAATGCTCGTTTGGAACTTTATGGAAATAGATGAGAATGTTTTGATAAAAACCCTCTTAGGATGACTCTCATGCCTTGGTCCCAATTGATTGTTTGGGAGGCCGCGCTTAGTAGCTCCTAGGTACGTGAGTAGTTTAAAGGCATGAGGTTGTTCCACGGAGTGGCTCGGGTGATGCTTGTTGTGTTTATATATATATATGTATATGATTGGATGCTCGGTTGGCATCATTTGGCTCACCCCTTTTTCAAACACTTGAGACATGGGAATTTGGCATATTGAGAGAATATTCTAAGAACGATTGCTGCACTGGTAGGTTATGGTACTGACCAGTGGCCCATAGTAGGTGGATATATTGGGTTTATTGCTATGGGATTTGCCCTCTACCTGCCCGTGAGTGGATGGTCGAGCGTATTGTGCGTTTTGATTTCATCAAGACATGTCGATAAGGATGATTTCTCATGTATTGGTGTCTTCTGGTTTATTCTCGATCTCCTAGGTTCACCCATGTCTATTCAGCTATTGTTGCTTGCAGTACTGATTATGATGCTCACATGTATACCTACATTGCCCTTGCTGTGTGTTTTACTTCGTGCATTCTGGTGTATTGTTTTCCTTGAAAAGTGATAAAAAAAATTTCATTAGGTTTCTGAAAAAAATTGTTTTCAAATGAAAGTGTTTAATCTCCTTTGTACAAATTTGAAAAATGTAAACATCACTTTCCCTTTTCCTGAAATGTCATTGACACTAATGAAATGAACCCGAATTTTGAAATGGCTAAGGGAAATGGTTTGTACTTTGTTTTTAAGTAAAATACTTAGAAAAACATACTTTTATAAATTGTAGTTCAAACTTGAAATGATGTTTCTTTTATTTTAAAGGTAGTGCATTAGGAATAGAGATCGGGCTAGCCTACTGAGTTTTAATACTCACGCCTATAGTTCTTTTCTGTTTTTAGTGTTTGTGTAGGCTATAGCTTGAGTGCGCTCGCCTAGGGCGACGCTTGATCGTTGAGTCGGAGAGCGACCCGCGAGGTCGCACAGAGTTTGTTCACACGTCGTGTTTGGTTAGTTTGATTCTTGTTTGTTCCTGTTTAGTCACTTTATTTGGTTTTTCTATTCTGCGCTGCTCTGTATTATTTTCTCTGTCTTATTTATTTATATTGGGCGAAATCGTTCCCATAGCCTCTGTTGATTCCATGGCGCTTGTCACCATCCCGGGAGGATCGGGAATGCCTCTCGGGCCATGTCGCGGATCAGCTCGGGTGACCGGTTCAGGGTCGACCCGGGTTGGTTCGTGACATGTCGGACAATGTGTCTGACCACTCATTCAAAGTCTTCAAATACAACAACACAATGATAAATGACAATTTTTTATTAGTAGTAAATCTAGAATATAATTCAGTTTTTGAATCATTGTGTACTTCGTAAAACCTCCTAGAACCATGATCTGCAATATAGCACATATTTATCTCACCAGTCTCAACATTATAGATTTTAATTCCTTTGGGAAATAACCCACCTACCATTTCAATATGAATTTCATGAATATAATCACTCATCCTCACATCAACATCTATCTGAACTACATTAATATTTTGACAATGAACGTATTCTTCTCCATGACGATTCCAAATCTTATAATTCTTCTGAAATCTATTCAATAATATATTCTCCCTCATGGTATCTTGTGTGAAATGAAATCTTTTTGCACATTTTCAACATGGAAAACTAATATAATCACTTTTAAATCCTCAAGTGAAATCAATAAATTGCATAATGCCTTCAAAATATTCTCTATAAGTTTGATTTGAGAGATCAATCCAACTCTAATCATTATCCATATCTGTATAATAAACATTTACAGATGACTTCATATTATAGAATTTTTTTATATAAAAAAATATATTTAAAATTAAGACTGACCAATTGCATGTGGATGATTGATAAAATAAACAATTTAAATCTTTGAATAATAAATAGAAGAATATATAATATAATGAAAGTCAAATCCCACATCAACACAACCATGTTATTATGGTAAATCTAATGATTATTCTATATTCAAGAGTCTCTAATCATATTTTTATTAAGAATAAAAAAGTGGAAATGAAATATTTCACAACTTCTTAAAGATTGGATTAAAATATGTATAATGAAAAATCTATATTGAAAATACATCTTGTCTATAATTCCATAGAGTAAACATATATTTTGAAAGGAATATTAATGATATGGAATATGATTATTCAAAAATACGATATATTAATTTTTTCTTCACAAATGTTTAATTTTTCACAGTCATTGGTTAATTGTTATCCCCAGGTAACTAATTGGGTCATCTAGAACAATATTTTCAGAATTGAGCTTTGAATTTCTAGTTTGGTTCTAAAAATGTGTTTCCATAAAGTGACTCACACTTATCACATTCTCATCATATAAACATGATCATTGGTTCCCTTCAATATATTGTTCTTCATAATATGGGGTTGGATAGATCATGGTCTATATATAATGAGATTACTTAACTCATTTGATCGAATGGGTGAAGGATTCGATCTGTTAATAAAAAATATATATTTAATTAGGTATACTAAATAATAGAAAACCATCATGGAAAATAATGAATTTTTGTTCCACTAATATCATAACGATTAAATTTTGATAAACTATTATCAAAACAAATAAAGAAACTCAAACTATAGAAATTCAAATGCTAAATCACAAAAAATGACCCAAAACATAATAACCTGCATGCGTATGTGGTACATGAAAAAAATCATCAAATACAAATCTTAAACTATCATCCTTAGTGAATAAGTTAATTACTACCGATAAATCTACAAATATAATTTTTGATCAATGTGCCCAAAATCCATTTGTGTTGGGTGTGCCAATTTGTGATGGAAGTGTCCAAAATCAAAACCCTAAAATAGCAATTAGGGCATAACTGATATCATGGAAAATATTGAAGGTAGGGGAGACGAAGGTGGTGGGTCGAAGGAGAGGAGGAGAAATGGAGGAGAGTTGGTGTCAGAGTCTGAGTTAGTGTGGCAAGGGAGGGGAAAGACAGTGGGGTGCTGGAGCAGAGGCTGTGTGGTGGTGGTGGTGCGGTGAGGAAGGGGACGAGGGGTGGCAGTGGTGAGGAGCCAAAGGTGGAGGTAGTGTGTAGAGGGAGGGTACATGTAGTGAGACTATGGAGGGGAAGGGCGACGACATTAATGGGGAGCTAGTAGTAGAGGCTGTGTGGCGTAGGTGGTGTGGAAATGGGAGGAGATGAGTAGTGTCATCGGCGGCATAGGGTTTCAAGATATCGGGAGAGCGCGAGGGACGGGGGAGCAGAAGGGTTTTGTTGGGAAGCATTGAATATGCCTATAGACGTCTTTATTGACTACCCTTAGCGACCACCAATGGTGGTCTACTGTGTTGGGGGCCTCCAAAGCCCCGTTTTCTAGTAGTGATTTCTAATTAAAATGTTATTTTGAAACAAAAACTTTTTCTGGCATTCTATTTAAATCAAGTATTTTCTATTTGAGGTTCAGTTTTGGATTACCTTGTAAGACTAATACCTCTTACTAATTACATAATATTTTTAATTATGAATCAGTTAATATGATAATTTTATCTTATATATAAATTTAAATCATAAAAATGTAATTTCTCTAAAAAAAAATTTATGTGATTAACCATAATTATTTTAATACGAAAATTTTACACCTTTAGGAGTCTTATTTCATAAAATAGTATTTTAATTTTAAAATATAATTTTAACATTAGGAAAAAAAATCCATTCTTAATATTTTTCATTAAAATCAAATACTAATTTTAAAAATAAAATATTCTAGAAAAAGTAAATGGGGTGAATTGATTTTAAACTATGGTAAAAGTGATACAATATATTCAAAACATGAGTTGAATAGAATTCTTTATATTTGTTTTGACCAATTAATTTTTAACCTACTATTTTATCATTTTTTAATCCTTAAGACCTTTAAAAGGATATTACATTATTGTGAAAGTAAACATGCTTTCAAAAGTGTCCATACTTTATCTCATAAAAACATACAACTGACATCCATTGAAGATAAAATATCCATTATAATTAATCCTTTAAATTATAAAATTTTACTCTCCTTTTAACCCTATCTCACTAAAATAATCTCTTATTCACCCGTAGTTATCCTAATCCATTCAATTTCATGGAGTTTTCCAAGGAAAATTCATGCCCCCAATATGAGTATTATCAACAACATGACATTTATCCTTAATTTTAATATTTAAAATTTATTATATAAAAACTAAGATAATTATATTAGTATCATTTTAATTCTTTTATTTTACTATATTATGGGTATTATCATTTCTTCTTCATATACCCCATACACTATGAAATAAAAAACTGTTGTTCATGCGTTGTGCAGACTACCGACTCCACGAAGTGATGTGTTTCATTTTCCTTTCTGAACATAAAAGGATGGATATAAAGATGGTATTAAAGGATAAATAAGATATTTATTATATCATTAAATTTCTGGTGAAAAATTTTAAAAACCTATTAATGATATGAATAATTAATTATTATCGTTAACTAATCATTGAAAATAAGCATATGAAGAGGGTAATATTTTATTCAAATCATATAATGTATTCAGATGTATAATTTATTTTTATTAAACTTTAAAATTATTATTTTTCATACTAAAAAACTCTATAATGTATCATTGTACCTTTGAACATAATTATATTACAACTAAACCATTTCATAATCATCCATTAATCCAGATAGGTTAATGTTCAGTTTTGTTTAAACACCTACTTGAACAACCAAATATTTTATGTAATGGATGACCATGAGAACCTATTTAATGATGTAATATTATATAAATAATTTTTTAAGGATTTTTATTATTTTTCTATAAATTTTATATCAATAATTAATTAATTAATTAATGAAACACCCTTTGTTCGTTGAAAATCATCAAAACATGCTTATTATCGATTTCATCTTCAAGAATAAAGGATAGAACACCCATGAATGGAATTAGAAACATCATGAATTGTTATAAATAATCCATAATAGTATCATTAATTATTATATTTTTAATAATAAAAAATATAGATACCACTATTATGAAACTAGTACAAAAAGTCAAAGTTTAAACACACGATATGAAAATGTAGAAGAATTAATGTAGGTAATGACTAATTATGAAATGTATGAATGACAAAGGGATATGGTTAAGGTTATAAATTAATTTATTATGATATATATGTTTGGGATATAGGAGGTTATGTGTGTTTGTGTTAGCCAGAATAAGAGGTAAGTGTTTTCATCCCAAATTCCTCTTTTTGAGACACAATTGATTTGATGAACCTAATTTAATATTTTTTGTGTATCTAGTGAATATTTGATATATTATATCATTAATTATATTTTTATAATGTTATTTTATGTTCAATTAAAATAAATTTATTTCAATGGGTCTTTATTAAAATTTTACTCAAGTTCTATGTGTTTTCTTGGTCTTAATTCGGATTCTCTGAGACATGTTACCTGTTATGCTCCATGTTCAATTTGAATGGTGTTTTATGTATTTACTATACCATTAATGTTCCAGAATTTATTTCATTTTATTTGATAGTATTTACTATACAAATAATTTTTTTTATTCAAGAGGCTATTGATTTAGCTTTTACACTAGTAGTGAGGATTTTTTGGTAACTTAATTTTCATTCATTGAGTTAAGATCATTCTTTGAACATATTTAATATAACTTGGACCCTTTATTCCATTGTATTTCATTATGTGGTATTATCCCATTTTTTTCATGCAACATAACTTCCTACCACATCATCCCTTTAAAAAATATATCTCACTTCTTGGGATATGTTCATTTAAAACCATCCACTTTATTTTTACAGATAGATTATGATCATGTTATTCCAATATTTAATGAGCTATATACTCAATGTTATATATGTTTTGAAAACTAAATTTTACATAATACATATTGGAATATATTCACCTAGAAATTATGATATTCTATTATTATGGGGAAAATTATTATCATACCATATACTATAATTCCATTATGAATGATTATTAAAAAGTTCACTATATATATTTTCGACCATCCATCTTTATTATCATGATACATTTTGACCATTTTGACCTTTTATGGACATGGAGAAAAATATTTACATTGTTGGTGATTATTGGCTAATAACGTAGGTTGATCATGTATTGAAATTCCATATTCTTTCCTTATACAGATAACCATGTTTTTACAAAACCAAATTTACCTTATAAGATGTTATGAAAGTTCATTTTTTATATTATAGTGAATGCATTAAACTTAATTAGGTGATAATTGGGGATATAAGTTACATAGCCCCTCATGAATCAACTAGCCTGAAGAGACAATACATGTTTGGTTATTTCGTGTATACATACCCAATTCAGTAATATGTCTTGGTTTTGGTCTTGATGGTAAGTTAATTATATTTGAATAAGGTCTTGATTTTTTTGATGCCTGGAATTATGCATTACATTAGTATGAGATCAAAATTATTATATCCACATTTTTATTTATTATGAGGGATATAAAATGAACTTAGTATCACATGGATTATAGCTTTATGATTTTTTTCTTTTAGTGACAAAATATTTATGCCTTAATTATGTCATGATTTCTTCAATTTCATGTTTCCATTAATTTCCATTTGAGATCACCCCTTTCTATGTTTCTATTTACTATAGTTGTAAAGAAAAGTAGTAAAAGTGACATGTTTAGAAGGATAACATGCGTGGAAGAATTTATGGGAGATATTGTAGAATTAATATCGGTTAAGTAGTGTTCTATATTGTTAAAAAAATTTATCTTTGATTCAAAAGAAATGAACTTTGTTAGTGTATAATATCCCCTAATTCACTTAATCTCTAAACCGAAAAATAATTTTTATATATAAGAGATTAATTAATCATTACTAATTATGTATTTATGGATAATTATTTCTAGGATTTTAGAGATAGTATCAAACAAAGTATGTAAATTTTGTGTCTATAATAATATGATTAGAGAGTACATGTATAATATGTCACACATGCATAATAGGTTTCCTAATCACAACATAGAAATTAAAGTTCATGATAAAAACTATATCTTATTTTTTACAATTTTATAATTTTTTAGAGAAAAGAATTAAAATTGAAAGGATAAAATTTATTTAAATATGGGATAATACAATACTAGAAGATTTTTGTTTATATTTTATTTTAAAATAACATTACATTCGATAGTGTTTAACTCATGAAACACTAAGCTTAAATAAATCATGATATAATATTACTTCAATATGTCTTTTATAACCTAGCCATTGAAATAGAGAGATTAAATATGAGTGAATATATATATATATATATATATATTCATTACATAATACAATTGTATTAATCAATTATTATTAAATCTGCACTAATTTTTTTTAAAATATCATTTTATGATTTAAAATTTTGTTTTCTTTAAAAAAGTTTTTTATTTATTTTGGTGAAAAAATATTGTAATTATTTTTTACCTGTTTTAAATTAATTTTTAGAAATTATATAATTTTTGAAATCTTTATATAAACTATATCATAGGGTGATATATTTGGATTTTTCTGAAAATATTGATTTTTAAATGGATAGTTAAAAGTTATAATTTTTGTAAAACCGTCATTTCTTCATTAAATCATGTTATTTAAAAGTGTCATTTTTTTTATTTTTATCACAAAGTTAAATAATAACCATTTATCTATAAATATACTATTAATTATATTAGAATCTATATTTTACTAGATTTTGGTATCCTTATATTTTTATCTTTTAAATTTTTTTCTCTAAACAGTTTTTCATCTTGTTTTTAGGATTATTTTTACATAATTTCAAAAAAAAATTAGGAATTAATTTTAATAAAATGTAATATAAATTTGATACCATCATTTTAAATTTTTTAATAATTCAGATTTCATTTTTTTTTGAATAGTTACCATAATTAATACTTTTCATCATAATAAATGATAAATCAGGAAATTATGGTGAAAAATAATGTGATAAATTATTAAAAATATATCAAACACCAGAGTTTTTTCAATTACATGAGTTTAGTTCAAAAAACCCAAGAAATATTCTTAAATATATTATTTTTGTGCCATTTTACTTTGATAAATACATTTATATTATTTTAATTGAAGAATAATTACAAAATGCAACTTCTTGATTTTAATATCTATAATCTATTTTTACAAGGATAGAGATAAGTCATGAATGGTTATAAATAGTCATTTATAATATGAATAATTTTTTAATATGGTATTTTTTATAGATGAATTGTTTATCTAAAATACTTATGCAACACCGACACAATGCTTGTGCAAGTAGTATAAAAATCATCTAAATGGTTTTAAAAACTTAAAAAGTAATAATTTATTTGTGAGTTATGGTGGCATAAAATTTTTTTATATAAAATTAATATATTATTAAATGTGTTAAATTTTAATATTCTAGTTACATTACTAACTTGATATTTTTTAATGTCAAATTATGTTAATATTACTAAATAATTACATTAATGGTATTTTTATATTAAATAATATTTTATTAAATGATTTAAAATTAAAAAAATATTACATTTTTCCATTTGAATGGATTATGATCAATAATATCATACATTTCCCCTTATGGATCACCATTCCTTTTAGAGTAATTTATTATAATTTAAAAAGTAAAACACATTATTATCATAGTAATCATTAAATGGGTTAATGAGTGGTTAAATCTAAGAGATAAGAGTTAAAACATGATCAAAATGTGTATAAATTATATTATATGGGGGATTTAGACTTATATTCACCCTAGATTAAAAAGAATTTTTTTTCTAGTTTAACATGAAAATTAATTTTTATAAATTTATATTTTAAGTAATTCTAATGGTTCCCATATCCTCTCTTAAATAATGACACCACCCTTCTCTCTTAATCCCACTTCATGAGACATTTATATTAAAAAATATATCCCAAAAACACTTAAAATATTTCCTCCTCACATCCTAAAGGGTTTCATCTCATCAATTTACCAACCTAAAAGAATTAATATTTAAGTTAAAGGTAGTTTTTCAAAGAATAGGTATAACTCTTAACCAAGTGTTTTCATTTTATTGCATTTTATACATCCATAAAAAATTTTATAAACATTATACTATAATAAAATAATAATATTATGTATACATAAATTTTATTATTCTGGATTCAAAACCCTTATTCACCACTTTCTATCCTATGTAAAACAAAAACATCATTCGTGTGTGCGTACAACCTACTGTCTCCCTATTGTGATGTTATTAGTATGTTACCACCACTATACTTGGATGATTATAAATATTTATGTAATGAATATATATGATATTTATGATAAACTTATGATTCTAAAAATATAATATATCATTTAACTTCTTACCCTTCCACCTGTTAAAAAATGACAATGTCACTCTTGCATATATGTGGACTACCCCCTCAATGAGGTGATGCAATCCGTTTTTCCTGTCCTATATTCATGGATGATTATAAAATTGTATTTAAATTATAAAAGGAGATAATTAAGGTGATTTAAATTATGAAAATTATGGAACCATGACATCTTTGAAGATGTTCAACATACTGATGTTGTTCTTCGATTAGGAACCTAATTCCCTCAAAACATCAAACAAATGGTAAATTGATTTAATAAGTATACAAGGAATGGTAATAAATAGAATAAAAGATGAAACAATAATTTAATACACTTTCAAAAGGTTCTTAATTGTCTATAAAATTAATATATATTTATTTTACATGAGATTAAGTAAGTATGTGGTGATTTAAACTCAAGCTTCAGGGATTCTTAACACAATATATTTTTAATAGGTTGTATTAATTATTAATTGTTTATGTTATTCAAGATTATAAGGGTAATAAACCCTAATTATTTATATTCTACTTCCACTTTTTTATGTGGATTTACATTTTTTTCACATAACAATGTCATTGATTAATTCTCACTTCAATGTTATAGGCTTTGTTAAAGTTATTTATCTCAATATTGTTTCATTAAGACTTGTTTGATATTATTGAACTATTTATATTTATGAGGTATATATACTAAACCTTGGAAATTTTATACAATGCTTCGTTCTTAATATGTGGTATTCATAGTTTCAATTGAAATTATTTCATCGAAGGGTTTTTTCATCGATAGTTACCAAAGTGTCAAGGGTTTATTTATCAATATCGTCATTATTCATAATTTTCATTGTTTAAGTTATTGCTGGGGGAATTATATTACATTTTTCTATTTAAACCAATCCATTTTATTCTCATATAGTTGATACTAGAAATTACAATTCTTTCCTTCTATTTTCATCTGTATAAGTAATCCAAAGTTATAATAAATTTATTTTAAGGAAAACTAACTTTGTTTTTATATTGGTCGAAAATAACTTTCATCCATGTCCATATATTCTTTAAAATTTTTTCAACAATGTTTTTAATATTATCCAATTATTTATTAAAGTCCTTTTATGAATTTTTTAAATTCCATAAAAATGTTTAAAATAAATCTTTAGGTTGTTTTCCAAATGATTCCATTTTTACTGAACATGTGAAAATAATCTTGGTTTTAACATACAATGAAAGAATTAATCTCCTTATACTCATGATTATAATTTTATTTGAAGCATTAGTTATATGTTTCCTTTTTTATTTTAAAATCAAATTTTTTTACTAATATTTATTACTTTTTTAAATATTAAACAAATAATTTGAAAATGAAAATTATATTTTCCCCATTAAATGTTCCATTAATATTTTCAAATTATTTTCATCTATATAATCATAATTTTTTAATATTAAGACTTAATGAGTGTATATACTCTAATGACACAACCCACCATATTTATCTATATTTATTATGATTATTTTTACTGAGGAAAATTTTTATATTTAATATTTTAGTAATACAAATGTGGATATATATTGAGTAGTAGGGCATATTGATTAAGTTGTATTATTTATTAATATGATGAATACATAGTTTATATTAAGAAGTAATTGAGGACTAACACTACCTAATGAATTGAATCAATGGTAGGTCACATGTGACCAAATCGGTTGGGTAATTGGAATATACATTACCAATTTAAATATGATGTCATGGAATCATGCCTTCACCTTATGTTTAACATGCCCAAAATTATGAATTCAATCATTTTGAAAGAAGTTATTATTATCCAAGTGATTATTTCTGTTGTTATTTCATCCATCAATATATTCCCCTTTTATGATATTAAATATATTTAAAAGTCTATTATTTATTATATCTAGCATAATATCCAGGCTTTTTTTCTTCTGTGGTAGATTTTGTGGTACACTTTCCTTACTCAAGAATCTGAGATCACCCTTTTATTTTATTTCATTTTTCCTAGATACTAGGAAGTATACTATGATTGATATTCAAGGATATTTTAGAGGGAATAATAATGTTTTCTAAGAATTTACAATATTTTCTTTAAAATTTAGAAATTTCTTATGATATTAAAGCATGCATATTCATTTCCAAGAACACTAAAATATTTGATACTTTATATTATGATACCTTGTTTCTTTTAAAAATGTAGTAAAATAACCACCAGCTTTGTTTTACTAGAGTTGGGGTGTTAAATTTTACATCACTAACAATGAAAAGTGAAAATTTGTTTCTATCATGGTTGTTTGGAGGAGAAAATATTTATGAATCAATCGAAAGGATTCAAATAATACAAAAGTAACATAGTGTGAATAATCAAATAGAGTTCATATGGGTTGAAGAAAAAAACTACTAAATGAAGTAAATTTTTTTTATTCCATTTGGATAAAATAAATGATTTTGTTATATAATACAGATTATTTAGACTAATGAATTTTGTTTAATGATAGGGTATTCATCATATTCTTTTTGTGAATTAAATATTCGGAGTATATCCTGGTAGAAAACGGATTAAAAATTTGAAGGCTGGGTTATATATTTGATTAAAGATGATGGATATCATAGAAGACATAATTATTTTAGAGATTTGGACTCAAAAAGACCAAAAGCACATACCTTAGATGTTATTTATAGTTGGAGTGCATCTGAAAGATTATGGAAAGATTAAAACTGTCTGGATCCAATCATATTTCTACCCAATTAGATATAAATTTCAAAACTAGCCAATTATAAAGAACCATAACTAGAAAAATAGACCATGTACAATAAAAATGTTCCTTACTCATTAAAAATGGAATTTTTTATGGATACCCAAATTTTTACAAGTCCGGACCAAACTCAAGTAGTATTAGTTATTAGTAGGTTCATCAAAAATTCAAGAAAGAATCACTAGGAAGTGGTAAATTGTACTATGGTATCTTAAATTTTTTAGGGTATTTTCTTGTGTTTTAGATTATATGACTTGTTACATGAGTATATTGATGAAAATGATATAGGAGATATAGATGCATATAGAAGTACCAAAAGAAGTATGTTTACCTTTGGAGAATCTATCATATGCTGGATATTAAGACTATAGTCGATAATTAAATTGTCATCCATGGAAGTATTGTAAATTCTGATAATAAAAGAATGGAAGGAGATGATATGGTTGAATGGTATGTTGGAGGAAGATAGAAGGATTTAGGGGGATGTAATTTTATTATTTGATAATAATAGTGAGAGATAATATTGTAAATAGTACTATGTTTCATCAAGAATAAAACACATTTATTTAAAATATAACCGCATTCAAATTTTTTTCAAAGATAAAAAATTGGATCTATATAAGATAAATGGATATCAAAATATAGATGTTATGCCAAATAAGGATAAATTCTAGGAAATTCTAAGTTAGATTCAATTATTATTGTGAGTTGGTTAAGTGGGGATAAAAGGAATATATATTTATAAAAAAAATTTAAATTTGGAAATACGGAAAGGAAGCATAAAATTTCCCAAATGTTCAAAGGACTTGGTGGTTAATATTATAAAACAATTCTTAAGTGGTAGATGGTTGGATTATCAATGGTAAATATTTTTTAGTAAAGAAATTATATCTTAAAAATTGGGTTATTGTAATGGTTACTATCCAAAACATTATGATATATGTACCATGGAAGTACATAATCATGGAATTGGATGTTGAAGCAGCAATGATTGTGAAAATAGACTCCAGATGATGAAAGTGTAGAAGGATAATCTAATGTGTGTAAAATTCACTCTAATTGGACATGTTATAATAACCCAGTGGTTTTGAAATTAGATGTATGAATTATTCATAGGTATTTGAAGTAAAATATAAATATATTACACTATTCATTGGGAATCAGGTGTTGAGGTGGTTTATTTTAAGATGTATTTGATTGAGTGGAGTTTCATCCTTGAAGATCAAGCTATTGTGGAACTATATTTAACAACTAAAATTTTCTATAAATAGTTAGTGTGATTAATTACTCACTTATTTAACTCCAGTAATATTTTAATCTTCATACATTATTAATATAATAACTAGTGTTTCAATCCTGAAGTAGGACTAAGTTTAAGTCTTTTAAAACTCTATTGTTATTCTAGGTTTGTGTGAGTTCATTTTTTCTCTCCCTTTTGAGTAGGTTTTGTAATGTATATTATGATTAAGGTGATATAATATGAATCATTGGATCTGGTTCAAGCATCAATAATGCGACATTATGTGATTCTAGTTTTAAAGTTTATATTCATGTTCCAAAAGTGAGGCTTTATAAAATAATTCTAGAACATGGGGAACCAATACCAAAATTGATATGATGTGTGATTTCAATATATTTTTAATTTAAAAAGATCAAGAAATTATTCTTAGAATCATGATTAAATATAGAGTATTATGACATGATATGATCCTTCACAACATTGGATTTAGTGAAACTTTGATATAAATATCCTTGTTGTAATATCTCATTATATATTTCATTTCATCCACTAAATCAATTATTTCCTTGAATTGTGAAAATAAGTGTTATAGTGTGGTACTTATATATTATCTTATCCGTACTATTTATATTGTTTCATTTCTAAATTTAATATAGTGTAGAGTATTTAAATCCCCTTTAACTTGTGAAGTATTAATTTTTTTCACACAAATAATTGCATCGCGTGAAAAAATATTGAGGTGTCGAAACAAGTCTTGAAATATAATGTTTTACATATGTAATATCTCGGAAATTCTGTATAATTTTTTTATTATATGGAATTATTTTTAGATCGCGAAATCTGATGGCATGCAATTCCATGTCCCGGAGTGCCTGAAATGATACGTCGATGTTTTTTTAATCATTAGTTAGCGCACGTAAGTAGTTTTCAGAAAAAAGTAGAATTAATTTTAAATGGTTTCTTTGATCAAAAATCTGAGGGAACCATTGTGTTTAGAATGGTGGGTTTACCCTAGGCGCGACTTATGTTTTGCTGGCACAGGACTCCGGTGAGAAAACCCGAAAATGGAATGACCTTAAATAAAACTATTAAATAAAGTAATTTTATTTTTCAAATGATTATAACTCAGAAATGGTAATTCAGATTAAATATCAGAGACCACTACTGAACTCGTGAGGGTATTTTTTCTTTAGTTAGATACTAACCATGGACGGCATTGGCCAATAGTGAAAGTTAGTTTTTGGCCATAAATAAAATAATTTAGTGACAATTATTTTATTGTAAAAAATTTATAACTTCTAAACTGTAACTCAGATTAAAAATAAGAGAGTTCCATTGGGTTTGTTGGGGCGTGTTTCACTTAGGCAGAGCCCAACATTCACTGGCACAGGTCGAGGGTGACTGTTATAAATTTCCGATGTTTTTTCGGGTACTTTCTGTAAAAGCATGAGTGGAGTTTTCTTGCATTTGAACCGTTGCTCGGATTAAAAATATGAGGGCACCATTGAATCCACAGTGCTGAGATTCGCCTAAGGGATACTTTACATCTACCGCAGTAGGTCTGGAGAAAAAGTTAGTTTTTGGAACTTTTTAATAGAATAAATAAAATAAATAAAATAAATTTATTATTTTATTTTTACTATATTCCTCTAAAGGACAAGAAATAAGGTGGGAATGACAATGTGTCAAGATAATAAATGGCTTGAACCTCTATTCTGAGTAACAACAAAGCTAGGGGAAATTAGGAAGCTTCATAATTAATGAGCCCCATTAACTCCCTGTGTTGTTACATACCCTCCCCCTCTCCTATAAATATAGAGGTAAAAAAGGTGTATCGAAGAGCTTCACCAAGTAGAGAATTTATGAAGGAACGCCCTGACGCCAGACCCTTATAAGACCAAGCTAACCCTACGGGAGGTGACAGATGACACCGAACTACTAATGGGCGACGTGCGCGTGGCGTCTTTGGGAGCTGGTCGCGGGAACTAAGAACACGGTCCACCGACAAGCGCAGACGATTCCCCGACATTTCAAGGTAAGGGGTTATTTTCATTTGAGAAATTTTGATTTCCTCTTTCCCATTATTGATATTACACGAAGAACATGGGTCAATCGAGTAACAGGTTGACCCATAATTCATTTGACTTTGTGAGAGATTGATTTCAGGTATCTTTGCGGCATTAATCTTGTGTTCAATTCAATTTGTTTATTGAACTCCCTTGACATCCTCTATATTCCGAGCTAGCACGGAGGGCATGGGACTAACAAACCTAGACTCAACCCTCCACTATCTTTCATTCCTTTCACCACCATGGAAGACTGCGAGCACATGAAAGCGCATCGCAAGAGGAGAGTCACAACTCGTTAGCCATGAAAAACAGAGGAGGTGGCCGACAAGGCGGCCGACCGCAGGAATGGAGGTGGCACAATCGCCGCACCGCCAGTGAATGGAATCCATGACCGAAGTTGTGGTAGAGTCTGAAACCCCCTATGGCAGGTTCCATAGCGACCGAGTGGCGCCCTCGCGGCACCGCCGCTTCGCCAACCAAATTTCCTTCGGGCCATTCAAGAATCTGGAAGACCAGGGAGGGGGGGGGGGGGGGGTTACACAACCACATGTCGGACCGAACCGGGCCGCCACCCTCGGTCGGGCCGCCGCCTTCAAAGGCCGCTACCCTCAGCTGGGCTGCCATCCTCAGACCAGGCCGCCACCCTCAGATCGGGCTTCCACCCCTAGACTGGGCCATCGCCCCAGCGGGCCGCGACCCCTAGACTGGGCCGCTGCCCCATATAGGTCAGACCACCCCTTTGCGGGCCGCCCTATTCTAGTTGGCCGACCTTGCATGACGTGCTAGACCTCAGCCCCATTTTCTGAGTCTTCCATGGCCCATCCTAGACCGGGTCATGCCGGGTTAGTCCGACCGGGTCTGATCGGACCCGGGCCCCACCGGGCCCAGAATCACATAAAGGGCCATATCTTTAGAACCAAACATCCGATTGATGAACCGTCTGCGGTGTTGGGATCCTTGGATCGAGATGATCCTTTTTGGTTTACTAATATTGTGTCTTGGATATATTTAGGGTATGCCCGGGTTGGATCGAACCCAAATCCAACTGGCCCCCCAGAGCTAAAACACATATAACTCACAGATCGGGCATCTGATTGACGCACCATCTATCACATTGGAACCCATACATCATGGAGGTCCTTTGGGTTCTCCTTTGTGGAGCTTAGTGATGGTCGAGGTATGACCGATATCTCTAGGGAAGATTCTACGAAACTCGAGGGTACTTGGTGCGAGGAATCCAGTGGATGGTAGTGAGGCAGAGGTTGGAGACAGATCATGCAAGGTTCAGTGCTCAACAATTCTGTGTGGGTCAGTGCATACCGATCCTGTGTGAGTTAGATATTATGTGGGTCAGTTCTCATCGATCTTCTGTGGCTCAGCGTATACCAATCCTGTGTGGGTAGAATCCTATGGGGGTCAGCAGGGGTTAGTTATCTATCAACTCAAGACGGGTTGGATCCTGTGTTGATCATTGCAAGGGTTATTATGTATCGATCCTATGTGGGTCATACTCTGTATGGTCAAAAGCATTGCCTCTTGACAGAATAAGATGATCTAGCTTCACGACTAATCATCTGTACTTCTATACTTCATTGAAAACCTGGTTTCAGATGAGACTCATTGTTAGCTATCTTTACTTTGTGCTTGTGGTTGAGGATATGATATGTGATACTTCTACCTTCATGGTGCTATCTTTGTGGTGTTACCTGTGTGGTTATTCTATCTTCGTGGTGTCACCTGTGTGTAAATACTATCGTCGTGGTGTTACTTGTGTGGTACTTCTATCCTCGTGGTGTTACCTATGTGATACATCTATGTTTTTTGTGTTAACTGGGTGGCACTTCTACCATCGTGGTGTTACCTTCATGGTTTTATCTTCGTGGTGTTACCCGTGTGGTACTTGTACATTCATGGTGTTACCTTCTTGGTGTTATCTTTATGGTGTTACATGTGTGGTACTTCTACCTCTGTGGGGTTACCGGGGTGGTACCTGTACCTTCGTGGTGTTACCTTAGTGGTATTATTCCCTTATGTGTGATATGGGTATATTTTGATAACATAGGTATATGTACGGGCATAAATTTAAGTATAGTTGATGTATATTGCTTCGTGCTTCATGGGTTTTCCATTTTGGAACTCTTTTAGACATATGAGGGTCTTGGGATCACTACTGAGTATCGTTATACTCACCCTTGCAGGGGCTTCGCCCGCACCTTGTTGTGTCTTTTGCAGATGATGCAAAATGTTGATCAAGGATGAGGGAGCTATGACTGGACAGTTCTTGGAGCCAGGACTAGATGGTGCTTTGAGCTGAACCTTTTGGTGTGACGTGACACATAGAATACGGATCTTGAGTTGTACCTACCCTTCAGGTTGGATCAGGAGTGGACGATCCAAGAGCTATTTTTTACCATTCAGTTGTATTTTTACTTTTCACTTGTACTCTTACTTTTTTAGTTGGGATTGTATTCCGACCCCTTTAGTTTCATCACTCTTTTTACTACAATAGTTTACTTTTTGGTATTATCTAGTTGCATTCTAGTCTATGTAGTTTCTTCCTGCTGTCTTCTTGAACTGTGTGTCTGTATGGTAAAAAGGAAATTCCTTCCCATATAAGGGATACGCCTTTCCGGTGCTAGTTTCTAGCCCCTGGCCTATGGAAGGCGGGCTTGGGGTATTCATGGCATAGGCCCTAGGGGACAGGTCGTGCAATGTGGTATTAGAGGAGTTCGGTTCTACCGAAAAACTAGTACTCTGATCTTTTTTATGTTGAAATAGTGTTAAGTGTTATGAGTTTGGTTTTTCAGTTTTGGATGTCCAGTGTTGAAGCGGCGGCCGACGTATCCATACTGTAGGACCCTAAATTCTTATTTCCAACTCAGCGCATGAAATCACTAATTGAGTGTGTTTTTGAAATTTTTTTCTTTTGATTTCTTTGGATTCAGCTCACCAGGTTTAACATAATGACCATGGTGCACCTGTTCCTTTTAAGCATGCCGCCTCGTAGACTACCAACTTGGATTCCCAAGAGAGTAAATGATGATGGCCCACCGTGCGACGAGGCCATGGTGCATGGCCCTCTTATGGTGTTAGAACCTTCAGGTGGTGTAACTGCAGCACCACTACCCATTGGATGACTGTTTCCACCATCCCCACCAGTAGAGGAAACACACTGACTGAGCGCATTGCACGAGTTCCTACGATAGAGGCCTCCAAGGTTTTAAGGCGAGTAAGATTACCAGGTAGCTGAGGGTTGGTTAGAGAAAGTGGCTAGAGTTTTCTGCCTAGTCAAGACTCGAGTAGAGAATATCGAGATCCTAGCTACTGGTCTTTTTCATTACATGACTGTGAGGATGTTCCACAGGATAATGAG
The DNA here is from genome assembly GCA_963277665.1 of Viscum album. Lineage (NCBI taxonomy): Eukaryota > Viridiplantae > Streptophyta > Magnoliopsida > Santalales > Viscaceae > Viscum > Viscum album. The sequence goes on along the minus strand of OY728157.1, from coordinate 228,336,348 downwards.
GCTTCGGTACAAGGATTGTTGCCTGAGATGGTACCTTCAGGTAGTGTGTCAGCTATAACACTACCTTTTGTTCAGAAGTTACAATCCTCAGTACCGGTAGAGGTCACATGTAGGCTTAGTGCCTTGCATTTGTTTCAGCATCAGATACCCCTCAGTTTCTTAGGCGAGCCAGACTCGCAGGCAGATAAAGACTGGCATGAAGAGGTTGTTGAGAGTTCCCTAGAGCTTATACAACTTCGGTAGGACGACATGTCGATAGTTGAGTAATCATCGAGACATACCGACCATTCCTGGTACTCTATGAATACAATACAATTAGTGCTTCACGGCTCGGACATCCGAGAGAGGTGTCTTTTGGGACGTCCAATCCAGCACTATTCCTCTATGCATTCCTACCTATGTTAGGGTTCTAGAGAGAACCTTTTTGGTCAAATTTCCTTTGGCTGAGCGGATACACCCAGTTAATTTTAGTAGTGGGAAAGCACGAAAATGGGGCCAGTCTCAGAGACTTGGGCATATAAAATATTTTGGGAAGAGGATGTGATAGGGACAGACAAATCTATAGGGCTACAGATGTGGGAGTGGATCTAAGAGAGGAACATGCGGTGGTGTACTTTTCAACATGTTACAACCACCCTATCAATGTGTTATCCATCTGACCCAAGGAGCTGGAGGACCTGGGAAGGGAGTAGATACATGTGGAAAAAGAGTGGGACCCAAGGGCTCTAGGAATGGTTAGAGGTACAGTCTATGTCTACTACATTCTTTCGTATTAATGGACATAGAAACTAATCATTCCTTGTTACCACAGATCTTGTTCAAGACCTAGAGTTTCAGGTTAAGCTGTTGACTTTACCCTCACATCTGAAGATACCTTTGGGAGGAGACTCGTTAATCACAGTTACGTCGACTGGGTGATTTGACCCTTGAGGTGAGAGTTTCAGTTGGAACCTCTTGGTGACAGTGTTGAGGCCTTACGACGTTAGTATGGGTATCACTGGAAATCCACAGTTCATACTCAAGTTGACCGTATTACGCAAAAAGGTGGTAGTTTATCTACAACTTTTGGATGAGGTTTTCTTTAGTCGGTGAAAACGGAAACCCAGACAACACCAGATAAACTGCTGAATAAGAGGGTGTGACCGATCACTTGTAAGTTAGATAACCTTACCCTCATGGCAGCATGAGTTTTGGGTTTTGAGTTTCCAACAAGAGTGGCTAGAGTTCCTCCACCACTATGACTTTGAGATAGTCTTTACTCCTATGAAGGGGAATGTGGTAGTAGATGAACTCAGTAGGAGGTCTCGTCTACACCTGCGGAGGTAGGTGTCAATGTAGCTAGTCGCGCTGCAGATATCCTTTGTGGATAGAGATGAAGCTGCTTACCTCCAGTCTATGACTGTCACTCTCCACTCCTTCATCATTTCAGGGAGGCACAACATGGTGGGATTGACTGCGACGCTCGATATGCTCAGATATTCTCAGGGGAAGGCACCTAATGGATTTTCTGAAGGTCGGGAGCACGTCATCTTCTTCAGAGGATGTACCATGGTACCTGTGACACTTTATGAGGAGGTGTTGAGGGAGTTCCAAATGCCCCCTCTGACGGTACATATTGATGCAGTGAAGTTGTACCAGGACCTCTAGCATCAGTACTGGTGGCCAGGGATGAAGAAAGCAGTTGCAGAATTGGTATCACGATGTCTCACTTATCAGAAATTGAACACTGCACAGAGTTGACAGAAGTCTAATGACGGTAGGATACAGAGACCCTTGGAATTCCAAGAGGGGGACCACATATTCTTATGGGTCTCTCCTCGATGGGGACTACGAAGATTTGGCCGAGGTGGAATGTTATCACTGAGGTTTATCGATCCTTTTCTAATACTTTGGAGGATAGGCGTGGTAGCATGCTGCTTGGCTCTTCCACCATAGATGTAGAGGGTGCACGAAGTCTTAAACATATCCTATCCGAGGAGATACGTGCATGACCCATATCACATCATCGACCATGGAAAGCTGGAATTCGATGATAGGGTGACATTTGTGGAGGTTCTAGTGGAGATTGAGGATCAATAAGAGTGGTCCTTCATGGGTGGTCGATACCTCTGGTGCACGTACACTAGCAATATGAGAACCTTCAGTAGAGAACGTGGGAGCAGGAAGCTCATATTTTTTCTTAGTTCCCTCTTTTGCATGTTTTGCCTTTTTTGGCTTTTGAGGACGAAAAGCCCTATGGTGGGGATAATGTAATGTCCAGGAAATTCCGTATAATTATTTTTATTATATAAAATTATTTCAAGACCGCCAAATATAATGGCACCCGATTCCGAGGCCTGGAGTGCTCAGAATGACCTATCAAAGTTTTGTTAGGCTTTTGTTAGCACGCATAAGCATTTTTCTTGAAAAATTGGAATAACTCTGAAACAGTTGCTCAGATTAGAAATATAAGGGTCCAGTTGCATTCAGAATGGAGGTTTTACCCTAGGCGCGACTTAAGTTTGGTTCCCGCAGGCCTTCGGTGAGAAAACCCGAAAATGGCATAACCGTAAATAAAATAATTAAATAAAGTTAATTTATTTTTCAAATTCTTATAACTCACAAATGGTAACTCAGATTAAAAATCTGAGACCACTGATGAACTAGTGAGAGTATGTTTTAGTTATTAAGATACTAACCTTGGCCAGCGTGAGCCACTAGTGAAATTTAGTTTTTTTAGTAAATAAAATAATTAAGTGACAATTCTTTTATTGTAAAAAATTTGTAAATAATAAAAGGTAACTCATATTAAAAATTAGAGAGTACTATTGGGTTCTTTGGATTGTGTTTCACTTAGGAAAATCCGAACCTTGATAGGCACGGGTTGAGGGCAATTGTTATTAATATTCCAAACTATTTTTCAGGTACCTTCAATAAACGCGTGAGCAGCCCTTTCTAGCTTTTGAATCGTTGTTCTGATTAAAAAAAGGGGGCACCGTTGAATCCACAGCTCCGAGATTCTATTAATGGCGACTTCACATCAACCACAGTAGGTTTGGTGAAAAAGTTAGTTTTTGGATCTTTTTAATTGAATAAATAAAATAAGTTAATTATTTTATTTTTATTATATTCCTCCAACGGACAAGCGGTAAGGTGGGACCGATGACGTGTCAATCCAACAACTGGATTGACCCCCCCCCCCCCCAATATGAGTAGCAAAAACGTTGGGGGAAATTAGTAATCTACCTAATTAATGATCCCCATTAACTCTCTGCTTCATTACTTACCATCCCCATCTCCATGAAATATGCAACTAGGGTAGGGATATCAGAGAGCGTCACCATGTAGCGAATTTATAAAGGATTGATGCGACGCCAGAACCTTAGAAGGCAAAGATGACCCAGCGGGAGGTGACACACGAAACCGAAACACCAATGGGCGATGTGCAAGTGGCGTCTTTGTGATCCGGTCACGGGAACTAATAACACGGTCCACTGACAAGCGCAGATGATTCTCCAACATTTCAAGGTATGGGCTATTTTTGTTTGAGCATTTTTGATTCCCCATTTCCCATTCTTGAAATTACATGAAGAAAGTGGGTCAAATGACTAATGGTTTGACCCACGAATCGTTCTACTTTGCAAGAGGTTGATGTGGGCGATTGTTGTGGGGTTAATCTTGTGTCAATTCAATTGTTTAGTGAAATAATCCTCTTTATTATGAGCTAACGCGGAGGGCATGGGCCTAACAAACCCAGCCCGAAACCTCTGCTATCATGATTTCCTTGATAAATCATGGAAGACCGTGAGCATGTTGATGTGTTCCGCAAGAGGAGAGTCGCAGTTCGTCATCCACGATGAATGGAGGAGGCGGCCGACATTACGACCTCCCGCGGGAAGGGAGGCGGTGCCATCGTCGTGCCTCTGGGGAACAGAAGCCATGACTGAAGCCGCCCAGAAGCTGAACCCATTTCTAGCAGGTTCCGCGGTGACCGAGTTATGCCCTGGTGGCACTGGCGCTTCACCAACTGAATAGCCTCCGGGATTTTTGAGAATTCTTGAGACATGGGGGGTTACACACTCCCACATCGAACTGAACCAGGCCGCAACACTCGAATGGGCCGCCACCCTAGGATGGGTCGCCGCCCCCGAGTCGGGCCGCTGCCCCCGTCCGGGCCGCCGCTCTTGGTCGGGCCGCCGCCCTTGCCTCTCCGCCACCCACGCCTTCGCCGCCACCCTCGGCCGGGCCGCCGCCCTCACACGGGTGGCCGATGTCGCCCCGGTCGCCGCCCGAACCCGGGCCGCCGCCCGAACCCGGGCCGCCGCCCGAACCGGGGCCGCCGCCCGAACCCGGGCCGCCGCCCGGACCCGGGCCGCCGCACGGACCCGGGCCGCCGCCCGGACCCGGGCCGCCGCCCGAACCCGGGCGGCCCCCTCTCTCGGGCCGCCGCCCTCTCCTGGGCTACTGCCCTTTCCCGGGCCGCCGCCCTAACCTGGGCCGCCGCCCTCACTCGATCTCCGCCCTCGGACTGGGCCGCCGCCCCAGCGGGTCCCCACCTCTAGACCGGGCTGCCGCCCATCATGGGTCGGGATGCCCTTTGGGGGCCGCCCTTATGAGCTGCCCCCCTTGAAGGCTGTTCTGGACCTCGGCATAGTGGGCCGAGTCTATCATGGCCCTTCCCAGACCAAATCGGGCCGGGTCAGTCCAACCGGGTCGGACTGGACCCCAGCCCCACCAGGCCCAAAATCACATAAAGGGCAAATCTTGAGAACCAGATGTCTGATTGACTAACCATCTGCGGCGTTGGGATCCTGGGATCTAGAAGTTAATTTTTGGTTTACTCTACTTGATATTTGGAAATTATTGGAGTATAGTTGGGTTGGATCGAACCCAAATCCAACCGGGCCCCCAGAGCTAAAACACTTATAGCTCACAGACCCGACGTCTGATTGACGCACCGTCTGTCGCATTGAAACCCTTACGACATGGCGGTCCTTTGGGTTACTCCTTTTTGGAGCTTATTGATGGTTTAGGTATGACCGATATATTGAGGGTAGATTCTATGAAACTCGAGTGCACCGGGTGTGAGGAATCCAGTGGCTGGCAGTGAGGCGGAGGTTGGAGACAAATCATTTGGAGTTTAGTGCTCAATGATCCTATGTGGGTCAGCACATACCGATCCTGTGTGGGTCAAATCCGATGTTAGTCTATGCTCAATGATCCCGTGTGGTTCATCGTATACCGATCCAGTGTGGGTCAAATCCTGTGTGGGTTAGCGAGGGTCAGTTACCTATCGATTCTGGGTGGGTTGGATCATACGTGGATCATTACGGGGGTTAGTACCTATCGATCCTATGTGGTTAAAACTCATAAAGGTCAGAAGAAATGCCTCTTGACAGAATAAGGTGATCTAGCATCACGAATAATCATATGCATTTATATACTACAATGAATACCTAGTTTGAGTTGAGACTCTTTGTGAGCTGTCTTTAGATTGTGCTTGTGACTGAGGTTATGCTATGTCGTACTTCTACCTTCATGGGGTTACCTATGTGGTACTTATATCTTTTTGGTATTACCTGTGTGGTACTACTATCTTCGTGGTGTTACTTGGGTGGTACTTTTATCCTCATGGTGTTACCTGTGATGTACTTCTATCTTTGTGGAGTTTCCTGGGTGGCACTTCTACCTTCATGGTGTTACCTTAGTGGTATTATCTTTATGGTGTTACTAATGTGGTACTTCTATTTTCGTGGTGTTACCCATGTGGTACGTCTATCTTTGTGGTGTTACCTATGTGGTACTTCTACCTTTGTGGTGTTACCTTCATGGTGTTATCTACAGGGTGTTACCTGTGTGGTACTTATACTTAGGTGGTGTTACCTGTGTGGTACTTCAACCTCTGTGGTGTTACCTGTGTGGTACTTCTACCTTCGTGGTGTTACCTTTGTGGTATTCTTCCCTCTTGTGTGATATGGGTATATCTTGATAACTTAGTTATATGTATGGGAATATACTAATGTAGAGTTGATGTCTATTGCTTTTTCCTTTTTGGGTTTTCCTTTGTGGAACTCTTGGAGACCTATGAGGGTCTTGGGGTCCTAATGAGTATCATTATACTCACCCCTGCACGATATTTTCCCACACGTTGTTTTCTCTTGTGCAGATGATGTATTATGTTGATCAAGGCTGAGGGAGCTAGGACTGGACAGTGCTTGGAGCTAGGACTTGATGGTGCTTGGTGTTGTTACTTTTGGTGTGACGTGACGCCGGGACTAATGACCGTGTGTTGTTACTACCCTTCAGGTAGGATCCTCGATGGATGATCCATGAGCTATTTTGTACCTTTTAGTTGTATTTTTACTTTTTAGTTGTACTTTTACTTTTTCATTCGGGCTTGTATTCTGGACCCTTTACTTTTAACACTCTTTTTACTTCATCAGTTTACATTGTGGTTATATCTAGTTCTGTTCTAGTCTGTGTAGTTTCTTCCTGTTGTATTATTGAATTGTGTGTCTATAAGGTTAAAAGGCAATTCCTTCCCATATTAGAGATATTTCTTTCTGGCGCTAGTCGCCAACCCCTGGCCTATAGAAGGCGGGCTTGGGGTAGTCACGACACGAGCCCTGGGGGACGGGTCATGACAACATATCCCATGATAGTAAAACACTATATTATTTTGGATTCCAATAATATCACAAACTAATCCCCATAAATCAACAATAACATCTATCATGACATAACAATTTTTTTTGGTGTAATACTCACAGAAGGAAGTAAAATATTCTCTTTTCCCAACAAATCATGACATTGTGTTATCTATTACATAGTGATATCCTCATATTCTAGGAATCCTTCATGTATAAAACTCTTTTTCTTCTCAAAAAACCTTAATAACCTATAATATATTTCAATATTCATCATTATTCTATAGGATCTCTTTTTTCTCATTTTTACATCAATACTCAAAGTTATCTTCATTATTCATCATCCAAGTGACATGAATATGATATGAAAGGATCCATTCCAATCATAGGGACATATTGTTAGGAATACCGAAAATATATAATTTCAAAACATGTGCATATGAAATATGTTGGTGTGTTATAATCACCTTATGGTATTTATAATCCATATTTTGTGATATTCTATGGTTCATGCAACCACTCCATAAATTTGGGTATTATTTGTGAGATATCCCCATCCCTTAGTGATCATGATATCAGTTTTCCAATAGAAAATTCCTCGATCAACATAAGGATTCACAATATCTGTCATTTTTTTATATTCCACGTGTTTCTACATTCTCAAGAGTTATTCATTTACTAGTAAATTTATGTGTTATTCAACATCTTTCTTATAAAACCAATCCCTGGTTCTTATTATAAATTTCCAACATGAGATAACATTGAAATCTGATGAAATCAAACTTCTTCATTGACATTCTTAGAAAACTCAATATATTATTCCATATTAATCCGATAGTTGATTCCAGAATATTTAATTCTCTTCTTCTAAGGAAACTAAACACCTTATCTACCTTTAACTCGACTAATGATGATATCTTTTAATCCTTTTCTTCATTAAAAAATCTAACATGGAATAAATTTCATTATAATATATAGAAGTATATAAATCTCATAAGAACATCTATCTCCCCAATTTATTCCAAATCCAACATATTTTCAATGGGGTCAATTACTATTGTTAAAAAATTCAACATAACATAATAAATCAATCATAGATTTAATGTTAATGATATGAATAAGCACATAAATCGAATGGTGATCAATAAATTAGAACTAAATTACTAAATAAATTACATGAAGTAAATATATATTATATAATGAATAATTGAATGGTAGTAAAATATTGAAATTATAATATTTATTATTTAAAAGGCACTTTATTTGAGGCCAAATAAATGATATCAAAAATTTTATGTATAAAATATGTCATCTGATTGACTAGAATTATCAAAATTCATGATGAATTCCAAAATTTGGAAATTTTGTTTTATGATATTATATAATCTTTACCTAATTTTTTTACTTGGAATAAATGGTTTGAAGCATAAAATATTATTGATTCTGAAATTAAATATTTAAAAGGGCATTTTTTTTGAATTTATATTTTTTGAAATTAATATGTATATAGATTAAACTAAATCTATGGTTTTCATTATTTTAAGATTATTATATATGTAATGTTTAATGGAATATGAATTTAATGGAATTTAAGTACACAATTTATAGAGGTACAACTTTTTTGAAGGAAAATACTCTTATATGAAAAAAAGATTAACTCTTATGTTGAGTAAGAGTCATATGCAAAAACCACTAAGTAAAATTCAATGTAAATGTATCTTATGTTGAAATGTAAGTTATTTTCTATAAGAGTAAAATATTATGGTTCACTTGTATTTTGTAAGGGTAACCAAGATAGTATTTTTGGTTCATCAATAGTTCCATAAGAATTAACCTACATTTGAAAAGAGTAACACAACCATTTTGTAATAGTTAATTATTTTATAGAAGAGTAATGTAGAGTTTAAATGTATAATTTTATCATAGTTTGGATCATATAAGAGTCATTCTTGTTGAATATCTAATAATAGAACCTAACATTTGTGAAATCTAAAGAATCAAAATCTCCCACCATGGAAGATGAAGCTACACCATGATGGGTCTCAAGTGAATACCTAGGAGAAAGAAATAATAGAATTAATTTAGTGACTCCAATATTTCTCTTTGACATGTTGAAATATCTATGGTGTTAGTTTTATAGTTAGAGCAGAGTTATAGGCCCCACAGTTCATTATATTTGATATAATATAAACATTATATTTATTAAATCATGTTTGTACAATTTTTTGAAAATAATATATTATCTCTCGAATGGTGTGTCAAATTGGAGAAATGAATCCTTAATTAAATATTAATCATGGGTTTTACCCAAAGCATGACATCAATCTAGTCAGTGTGTTATGTTTCAATGAGTTAAGTCATGGATGGTTTAAATTAATGATAGTAATTTTTTAATTTTATTGTCATTTAACTTCAAAACACTAACTAAACTCCTTTATAAACCACCCTTTAGAAAATTAACTATGATTTGTCTCATAACACTAGAGGAAATGATAGTATGGAGAGAGTTCTAATGGAGAGCTTGTTAAATAGTGATCTCAGGATAGAGGACAAAAACTAAATTAACATGTATTTTTTGAACCAATTAAAAACATAGTGGATCTCAGCAATGACATAGAAGAGGATTCATTATTTACTAATGATCATTTAAAACTAAAGGTAGAGATTTTGGATTTTTTGTTTAACCACAAGTTATTAGTTTTTGATAAGATAAAAATTTAATTAATTTAAAATAAATTAAGGGATTAATTTTTCCTGGTTTTTCAAATGTTTTTTTCTCTTCATGGAATTAGGTATTTTTTATTTATTTATCTTTTAAATTTTTTATTTGATATTCCACCCCATTTTTTGGATTCTGATGAGGATGGAAAAAAACCATTTTTTGATAATAACTTTTGAGTTTCAAGACTTTCTCCACTCATTATTCAATTTTCATTTGAATGTTTTGATTGGAAAATGTTTTGATGATACCTTGGGAATTGATCATTTTGAAACAATTATTTGTTGGAATGGATCATAGTTTCATGTTTGAATTTTGGGTTTCTAGACATAACAGATGTGTGGAAGCATTGAGTAGAATCCAATGATGGTTTTGGAAACGATGGTTATGTGAGTTTGATTAAGTTGGTGTCTTTGGAGGTGAAATGATGGGAAATCCTGGTCAATGGGTAATTGAAATCATTCCACCAGTGAGGATGGGGGGCTAGATATGGACCAGATGATGAAGATTTCATGACTCAATCTTTGTAGGTGCTTCATGTTTCTATTGACTTGTGATTTATGATCAAATGGTGGCCAGAATCTAGACATCGATGAAATATAAGGGTCAACCTATCTAGATCTGGATTTTATGTAAATGTTTTGAAACTGGTGAAATGGAGTAGGCAATGCAGGTGGACACATATGAATAGATGAATTTTTTATGAAAGTTTGTACTAGCTTACATGTACTTCATGGAAACACCCACCATGCGGACCCAACTGTGGGGTAGTTATGGTTTACACGTGAGTAAAATGTCATACTCTATATGGGGGACCCATTCACCATGTGACTTTATCTATCTAGATACTTGTGAACATAGATTTAATGCCCTGGAGAGAATTTGGCCCTATATTCCATGTGTGATGAGGCACACCCTATATACTTTGGAAAGATAAAATGTTTGGGAAAATAGAACATGCAATGTGCTTGTCCAACCTCTACATGTCATGTTTCATAACAACAATCCATGTTTCAAGATAAAGACATTTCATGTTAGATAATAGGTTATGGTCAATTCCAGGCTCAAAGAGACATTCCATGTCCCCAATTGGACACATAATGTACTCATACTTGGGAATGTTAGAGCTGTTTTTCCCTTAGGGTAGTTTCATTATGATGTTGGGTGAGTTCCCTTGAACCCTATAGGTATATGTGTTCTACCTTGGTCCATTCCCATGAGGTTAAAGTTAGGGATCCCATCCTGAGAAAAGGATAAGCATTCACAGCTGGTGGATAGTTTTAGATACAATAAAATATCCATCTTTGTGAAAAGAGGTGTAAACCTATATCGTTACTATCTAGGATTGATCAGGAACCCTATTTCTAATATCTATGGAGTATGATCACCTTCTTGGTGGGTTAATCAATTTAGGATTAGATATTTACCATAAGCCCTTTGACTGATCTCCTATCTATGTATCAATATACATTTTATTCCATTAAGGTGTAGTATAATCAATTGAGTATATTGGGTGAGACCTCTCAATTACTTCATGCATATTTATGGGAATTCCCAAGAATTATTTCCTCTTAGATGAGTAAAATCAGTAAGTGAGACCCGATGAGTAATTTATTTGAGATGAATGTTATCTTTGAGACTCTAGTAGAATCATAGGTAGGAAGTGAGGATCGGAATTCACCATGAGGCTTGGAGTCTTCCTTTGGGAATATATGGGATATCTTTTTTATTTCTCTGGAATTGTGGTATAGAAATGAGCCACGTTTTTATTCTTTTTTATTTGGTGATTTCAGGTTGTCATACTCGGTATGGTTTACTCACTCTTTCATGGTATCAAATGGCACATGTCATGTATTATGTATATGATTAGAATTTTGATGGAGGCTTAGGGGGGTCAGGAGAAGGTGGATATTAGTTAAGATAGATGGACAATAGATGGTTTCTAGAGTTGCATCATAAAAGTAGTCCCTTTTAGTTAGTAGGTCAGACCCATTTGCAGTTTTGGATGGCTTATATCACTAGAAAAGGTCATGATTTTAATAGTGATAAAAATTGGATTCAACAATTCTTTAATTTTACTATTAATCTAATCACTTTTAAAAGCCTCCATTTATTAGGAATAAAAAATATGACGGTAAATGTTGCCTTTATGAGTTTTTTTCAGTACTAATAAATGGGGCCTTTATCATCACTTTTTTAAATACTAATAATGATACCATTTATAAGGCTTATAAATGTACCGATAAAAGACCCCTTTATTTGCACTAAAAAATTACTAATAAAAACCCCCTTTATGAGTACTTAAAAAAGAGTTGATAAAGGGTCCCTTTGTTCGTGATTTTTTGTAAGCTCAGATAAAGGTGGATTTTTTTGGGCTTATCCACCCCAATTTTTCAGTGATTTCCACCCTTCTAATCAGTTCATTCAACCCACTCTCCCCCACCCCACCTGTAACCTAGTTTTCCAAACCCCCCTTTGTTAGCACTCCAATGACCCTTTTTAGCGCTTTTCCAAATTCCAGCCTATGGTACACCACCCATGCGTGGCTAGATTTGATCCTTGTACCTATCTTTTGGAATTTGAATGCCCTTACCACTGCACAAAGATTATTTATTTTATATTTTATGATATATATATATATTTACATATATATATTTATTATTCAAATATTTATAGAATTATTTTTAAATACATTTATAAAATATTTGTTTGTGTGTGTGTGGGAAATATATAATTATATTTATTTAAATATATTATATATTTATAAATATATATATATATATAATAGAATATGAATATTAATGTATATCATTGATTAATACACACACATATGTATATATAAATATTCTTAATATTTTTATAAGTATATATATATATATTCATATATTTATACAATGTGAAAAAAATTGTTAGATATTTTTTTAAATAAATTTTTATAATATGTCTATATATTGTATATTTAGGTATAAATTGTGTACATTATAAATATATATTTATATGTTTATATATATATATATAAATAGGAACATGTAATCTTATATTTTCATATAAATTTTTTATATTGTATTTATTAATATTTACATTATATTGTGTTTATATAGTATATTTAATCATAAGAACAAAGATACTTATTTATTTATAAAAATAAATTTATAGGTGATGTATATAAATAATATGGACACACACACACAGAGACATATTTTCAGACACAAGTATACATTCATTATTCTCACATACACATACCAATATTTACATACACACACAAATATATATATATATATACGTATTTATTTAAATATATTAGAATATATATGTAGATGTATATTTTTATATTGAAACACACATTTTTATATATAAACATTACTTGTGTATGTATATATATACATATTAATGATTTTTTATAAGAAAAATAAAATGGATAATTATATATTTTAAATAAAATTAATAATAAATATTTATTTGCATTTGGTTTATATATTTAGAAATACCTTTTTTATTTAAATATTATTAAATATGTATTTATACAATTGATTTATTATATGTTACCATGAAAAATAGGCCTCTATTAAATTATAAATAAAACTACTACATGAAAATGAATAAAATTTGAAAACCACATTATCTGTATGAACATAACACTTGGTAATATATTCGGTCTCCACAAAAGAAATACAAGATGATCCTAATAAATGAAGTTAAAATACTATTAAATATTACAAAGTTAGGGAATTATAAGTAAAAAATCTATTTCAGAGGCCTTCTAAAACTTTTTTGACCTTGAAAAAATAGTGACCAAGGTCGCCCTGGGTCAAAACAATATACATCTCTTCATAGGATTCAATTTCATAAGTAGTAGAGCTCAAGAAAAAACACAGAAATAAGTTATGGTCATTTGATGTTCATGTAAAGTTTCTAACTTATCTTAGATCCTTTATTTATTTATTGAAACCTTTTATCATAAAATTTTATTTAATTTACTATTACTCGATAACAATTATAAAATTATTAATTATTATTATTATTAATTATTTTATAATACAATTTTTATTAAATATCTTATATACTAAGTGAAAATTCATAGTTAGCCATATCTAAATCATATTTAACAAAATATATTATGTCTATGTTAATATAAATATATTCATATAGTAATATATTATTTTTAATGAAATATCCACTTTATTAGTGGTAAAAAAGAACTGATAAAGAGGTTTCTTTATCAGCACTACTAAAAAAGTGATGAAAAGGGGGGTCTTTATCACCACTTCTTTAGTAGCACTAATAAAGGGGGTCTTTTTCAATAATGTTTTTCTTGAAATGATAAAGGGGAATCATTAGATCTAAAAAAAGTGTTGATAAAGGGGGTTTTTTGTTCTTTTTTTATCAGCCCCAATAAAGGCCCCCCTTTATCAATGTTTAAAAAAATTACCGATAAAGAACCCCTTTATCATCACTTTTTTGTTATCACTAATAAAGGTATCAATTTTTTAGAACCAACAATGACCCCAATTAATGTTTTATTCTAGTGTTGATAGAGGGGATATTTATCTGTTCTTTATAGTAACACTGATAAAGGGGCCCATTATCATTGCATTTAGCTATGGTTGATAATGTTTTGAGATGGATAAACACAAATTTGTAGTAGTGTATTTGACAATATTATTTTTTGAACATTTTTTGATACACCAATGTGGGATTCGTTTTTATTCATGCATTGACAATATTTTTTTTATGTTCTACAGATTATACTAGTGTATAGAGATGTGTTTATACACTATCACTATCGGATAAGGCCTCCCATGGGTATGATATGATTACGCGGTGTCAGTCACCAACCCCAGACCTATTGAATATAAGATAGAGATGTTATTATGAACATACCGCTAATTAGGGGGACGTGATGGGACATGTACTGATAGATTCATATCAGATCATGTCATCTTATGATCAATGTTTGGAGACAGTCTAGCTATGAGGTTTTGTTTCGGTATTAGGGAAATAATGTTATAGTGTATTGAGTATAACCCCTAGGTTAGGGAACTCAATGATGTAAAGGTATCCAATGTATCCATCCACTTGGACTCTGATAAACTTCTTGTTGACTTGAAACATATAGGCACCAGTTTCAGGTAAAAATGGTACATAGATAATATAGGAATGAGTTGTGGTTCTAATTTCCTTCTTAAGTCAATTCCTTGGATATTCTTTTTTGACTGTGGTGTGTCTTATCAATTTTCGAATGCCTCCATGATGAAAATAGCTATTATTCCATAGAAGGATCAAAATTATAATATTTTTAAAAATGATTATTTAGTATACATACCTTTACAAGAGGTGTTTCATCTTGGTGGATATCAAGAAGTTCCTCAATTCATTGATTATCATGTTGACCCACCTCTAGTGGTTTTGATGGATTCCCCCCACTATGTTTACCAGTATTTGGTTTTAGCAGTTTTGACAGATGACAAACATATGCTAAGTACACTCCACAAGTTTCAAATAATGAGACCCCTTTGGTTTTCTTGTTGATCTAGACCCCCACACAGGAAGTAGGGGATTTACTAGAGCAAGTGGTGAGAGTGTTTTTCTTGGTTTGGACCCTTCTGGTTGGCGTTCATAGTAGTGATCCTTATCTATAGAGAGATAAAGAGTTTTTGGGACCCTTTAAAACTGATTTTTGATGTATATTATGTCATGAAATGTATAAGGAAACTTCCCCAACTGTGACACATTTTATTACGACACAATTTAATTTCAAGTGAGAAAGTCAGTGCCACCCGAAGTGGATAATATCAAGTTTTGGTGGATGAGTTTCTTGATTTAAATGTTTAAAATTATTTTGATGTGATATGTTCTCAAAGTGAGCTCTGATATGGAGGATAAGTTGAAAAGGGGAAGGATTACTACCGACTGTAGAGAAAGATAACATGACGGTTCTGGGTGTGATATGAGGAGGGACATGTTTCTTTTCTATTTGAGCTGCAGTTTTAGTAAAGGTAAGAATGAGATAATATTTCCTTGTAGCATCCCTTATATGAGAACTGGAGTTTCTAGATGATAATTTAGCATGATCTTTGTGGTTATAGGATTATATTCAGGATGTTTGGATGATCTATATTCTCTTATGGTTGTGTGGCTTGAATCTAGTTGAATAACATCACATCAGATCATTATATATGTAGTGGTGATGAGGCATGATGATGTTTTTATCATTATGGACCAGTTTCCATATTTATATTCTATAATAAATATTAATAGTGAGGGTTATAGTGTATCCAAGTTTGGGGGATGAAATTTTCACACTTTGGTGCGAATAAATATCTAGAAGAGATATATAAACTCATATAATGGAGGATAGTGACGATTAATTTTCAATTGAATATTACGGAACATAGAGAAATAGATAATATAAGATTTCAATTTGTGATGGTAGTCGATGAATATTATTGATTCAATATAGAATTTATTCTAGGATTACCTACCTGCTAATATATAAAATTTTACACAGACCTGAACATAGGGATGATATGATATCAATACCAATATATCAAATGATCCCATTGAGCTATGAGTGTTGAAGGTGCAGTTGGAGGATCTACAAAGTTATGTATTGGTATACATAGTGTGTTCCTTGGACAGAACCATTGTTATTTACCAAGAAGGTAGATGAGAGATTGAGGATTTGTATGAGTTAAATTTTCTTGAACCAGATGACTTTTAGGATGGATAATCCAGCTTCGTGAATTAATGAATTCCCCAAATAGAGGTTAAGGGTGAAGTGTCTATCAGATTTTTACCACATGATGGGTTATCACTAGATCTGGGATTGAGTAAAGGATATACCAAATGTGTATTTATAGAGTATCTATGATTACCGTGAGTTCTCGGTATAGAATTGGGTATGTAAAAAGCCCCAACAGTGTTTATGTAACTTTTGAACCGGATCTTTTATCCTTTATTATACTGGTTTGTGGGGGTCTACTTAGTTGAAATTCTAATACACTCAACATCATAAGTGGATAATGTAAGTTATTTGATGACAGTTTTGGACATAATAGGAAGGAAAATTATTTTCATGAATCTATCGTTATTTTATTTTAGGATTTGTGAGGTCCACTTCCTGGTTAATGTCATCTCAGAAGAGGGAGTGGTGGTGGACCTAGAAAAGTTTAAGGTGGTTATATATAGGGATCCACCAAAGAGAATGAATATAGTTAATAGGTTACTTGGGTTTGTAATATTTCATCATAGATTTATTCCCAATGATTATTGGATTTTGGTACCTCTAACGGCTTTAGCCCAAATGGGGAACCCATTCACGTCAAAAAATATGCGTCATAAAACATTCCAAGAGCTAAAATAGTTTTGTATAAACACTCCCATCTTGTGGATTATAGAGGAGGGTTTTGAGTACATGGTGTTCTATTTTTCTTCTAGATATAGCCTTGGATTCATTCTAATGTAGATGAATGAAGTGATTATTTATGGTTCCCGAAAGTTGAGTCCCATGAGAAGAAATTTGTGACTGTTCACTTAGATCTATCATCTGTAGTTTTTACCGTAAATTCATGGTGACACTATCTTAAGATAGATCTTGAATGGATGTATATCAATTGAATATAATCCTCATGTAATTATAAAGGTGGGTAGAATGTTGTCCTTTTTTCGATGATATATGATTGTATTAGTCTCACTGTGAAAGAAGGTGATGAGGGAGTTTCTTACTTTTACATTTGTAGTACGTACAGAAGTGGAAAGGATTTACTTGGGCCTTAGGCATTAATGTTAGTGTCCTATAGTAATATTTCTTGTTTATAATTTTATCTCAAGATGCCTCACCTACCAGCATGTAAAGGTCGAAGTGCCAATATAGAATTGGAAGTGGTATAGTGTTTATATGATTTTTTGATGGGTTTTCAATTATTATAAATCGTTCTTAATGATGTATGGGTGATCATAGATCAATCCACAACGTGGGACAACTTCCTAGACATCTGATAGTGGAGTTCAGCGAAGATCTTGGGACTCCTGTGCATGCAGAACATAATATAGCTTCCTAGAGTTTCCTTAATGTCCATTTTAGATGATGATAATCACTATACATCTTGATTAACGATAAGATTAACGGATTATTTGATATTAAATTGTGACTGATCATGGAATTACACCCCCAAAAGACGACCATATATAGAGGATTATTCTAGTACTAAAGGACATGATTTAGGATAAAATTATGGTTTATATATATATGAGAGAGGTTTATTTACCCTTGGTGGTATTGAGTGAAACAATATTTTTTATACCCCTATCATTATGTCACCATTTGCGTCCATTTTGATATACTCATTAGGTCATCCTTATGTTGGTTTGATCTAGGGGAGATAGAATTCATGGGACCAGTATAACAACCCATAATTTTTTTACACACTTAGACATGATTTATTACATAGAAAACATCACTTGATACAACATAGAATATCTATATGTATAGTGTCTTTGGGGCTTAGGAACACTATATAACAACTTAAAACATAGGATGCAACATCTTATTAAAAACTTCCTTTAAATGACCACTACATTCCCTCATACTTAGCATTGAATGGGATAACCTGAGTACATGCATAAGCAAATGGTGAGCTATAAAGAACAGTAAGGGAGTTAATGAGGAATAACATGAAAGATAAAATGCATGTTATTAAATAGGCGTATCAATGGAGCATTAGATAAACATGAACATAAAGGCATGATATAACATGATTAACATAACATCGAAATGTGGTAACAACTTTTAACACGATTTTAGCATGATAAGAAGGCTCATTTCATATGGAGAATGAGTAAATACTAATTGAACCTGAATTATCAAGAGTAAATACTCATTGAAATTTATGTATCATGATACTAATCTTTACCGAATTCATTGGAGTGCTATCAGGTCGCACCTTTTATAATCATTCAATTTCATGCATAAGTGTGCCACATGGATCATAAAACATGGATTCATTAAATATCATCATTTATTAAATGATAAATAAGTGTGTAATTCATACATGAAACTATTTATACAATATGTAAATGTGCATAAAGTTGAATACCCTTGATATAGAAATGGGAATGGTATTCACTACACAATGACTTTGGCTTGGAAAATCATGGTGCAATTTCGGCAACATAACAACGCGAAATAAGATCTCATAAAAATAGTTGATGAGAGTGAAATGGGTGTCGCATAATATTTACATGAAATTGACACTAATGGAGTCATATAGATACATGTCCCAATAATTGTAATGGAATTTAGATTGATGATACAAAAGAATTACTTGATTGTTAATGTGGAGAGAGAAATTCCTTACGAAATTTCGACATGGTAACAGGTGTACATGGGGGGAATTTATTGAGAGATAAATGGGTATCTCATCTTTCAAACATAAATATGGAATTATTTTTGAGGTGAGAAATCATACCCCAACATTTTTAATTGAAATAATAAGGTCATAACATCTTAAAGAAAATTTGAAAAAAATAAGAAAGGAAGAAATCTCTTACTTGGAAGTGTAATCCCAAAGGCTTGGGAGAGGCTTGAGAGAGGCTTATTAGGATATTTTGGTGCCTAGCGAGGATTTTATAAAGAGGATTTAAGAGTTTGGAATAATGCAAAAGTCCTTGAATGAAGAGGAAGTGGGAGCATGGGTGCGTTTATATAGGAACAGAGAGGGAATTCTTCATTATTTAGGTTTGGGACACCACACATTAAACTAATAAATACCCCAAACCAGCCCATGGTTTTTGCCCTTGGTTTTTTCAAAAGGGGATTGGAAAACAGTATTTTATAAGGCCAATGTGGGAACTTCTTAAATAAAAGGGTTGTTTTTGTGGAGGTGAGTCACACTCTCAATGAAATTCATTTAAAAAGTTTAAATGTTTTATAACTCTTGGAGGGTCCAATAATGTTTTCTAAAATAAATAAAAAAACCTAAAAGCACATTATTTTAATGGTAAAACATATATTGGCCGAACATATCAATTATAGTATTTTATTACATCATTATTGGGTCATTATGATGTCATAAAACACATTATATATTTAAATGGTATTTAATTTTTACCCAAAAGATCGACCGTCTCAGAAAATTATGAAAAATTAACCGTTGGAAAATTTGAACATCATGATTCCAAAAATAATATTCATTTTATCTAAATAATTTTCTAAATATGTGAATTTTTACTTTTCAAATAAAAACTGACATTTATCGAAAATTCATGGGTTTTGAAAAAAGCGGATTTCAACCCTTCATAAAAATTAGAATTACATTCATAAATTTATATGATCATTTATATTTAATAAAAAGTACATTAATAATAATAATATTTTATTAATATATTATTTAATTCAAAAATCCTTTAATTCATCAAAATATATTTCTTTTTTGAATATTAACTAAAAATACTATTTGCGCTTTGAAAACTATTTACAAAGTAACAATAACAAAATGAATGTATATTAATTATTCTATGAAAAAATAATGAACATAATCATAGTGATAAGGTCTTGTTACATAACGACTTATAACACCCACATAAGACTGCAGGGTAAGGTGTGCGATGGTGATAGACTATTGCAGCGGATCAGATAAAATTTCTCAGGTGGTAATCTCTATCAACTTCCATGTCTCTCGTAGGTGGTTCTATCTGAGCTTTACATATTGAAACATGGCTTGGGATTGGTTAAGAGAAAATCCCAACGACTCCACCTCCTTTCCGTGCCCCGACAAATGGGCTTCTTATGGGGAAATCTACTACATGAGGTCATCAATTTCTTTTTCTGAGTAAATTGGATTTTTTAAAGCCCAATATTTATACTAATCAGGTGATCACTGTTCAACGACTATATTAGAAATGGTCACAATTCTTAACAGTATTTTAAAATATATAAACAAAAAACAATAGAAGTTCATATGTTATATAACCATTTTACATAATAAGACATTTATTTTGATAAAGAGGAATTTTCATTAATGAATGTTTGGGTCATTAAAATATTCCCCCCTTAAGAAATTTTTAACTCAAAATTTTCTTTTCCTACAATAAAAATATGAGGGTAACTCTGCTACCTCAATTCCTCCAATTCCCACGCCGCTTCTTCAAACTTGTGGTTTCGCCATAACACCTTCACGAGGGGCATTATCTTATTTTGTAGAACTTTTCCCCTAAAATATAAGATCTTCACAGGTTTCTCCTCATAATAAAGATAATCCTGTAACTATACTACCTATGAAGAGTGTTCATGTAATGGTTCTGGTATGCACTTAATTAAGAGAGATACATGAACGACATCATGTACTTTGGACATGGTAGGTGGATGTGCTAGTCGATTGGCCACAGCCCCGACATAATCAAGAATCTCGAAGGGAACGATGTACCTTGGACTTAACTTCCATTTATTTCCAAACCTCATGACCTTATTAAATGGAGATATTCAAAGGAATACCATGTATCCAACATTAAACTCAAGGTCTCATCAACGGTTATTAGCATAACTCTTCTGTTAGCTCTGGGATTTATTGATATGATGTTGAATGGTTTTCACCTTTTCCACCATTTCTTTTACCATTTCTAGTCCTAGAAGCTTATGATCACTGACTTCATGCCAACATGCCAGTGTTATGTACCTCTTCACATACATGGCTTCAGAAAGTGTCATTCGGATGATCGAGTGGAAACTGTTATTGTAGGTGAATTCAACCAGATGAAGATGTTGATTCCATCTCCCTTTAAATTCAATTGAACATGATCTTAACATATCTTCTAGTGTTGGAATAGTTCGTTCAGATTGGTCCTCAGTTAAAGTATGATAGGTTGTACTAAAGTTTAGTTTAGTATCTAGAGCATGTTGAAGACTCTTCCAAAACAAAGTGGTGAATCTTGAATCTCGATCGGATACAATAGATAGTGGTACTCTATGAAGCCTTACCACTTCCCTTATATATATCAGGTCCAGATGATCCAATGATAAATCCTCCCATATTGCAATGAAGTGTGTAGACTTCGTAAGACAATCCATAACAACCCAGATTTAATTGTTTCCTTTGGATGTCTTCGGAAGTCTGGTGACAAAGTCTATGGTGATGTTCTCCCATTTCCATGCTCGTATGGGCAATGGTTGCATCATCCTATTCGACTTTTTCCTCTCTGCCCTCACTTTCTGACACACCAGGCACTTTGATGTATACTCATCGATCTCCGTCTTCATATTATCCCACAAATAATTCTCTTGTATGTCTCGATACATCTTTGTGTTTCCTCGGTGAATGGAGAAATTTGATCTTTGTTCATCATCCTAAAGTTTCTTTTTCAGCTACGGACATGATAGAACACATAGTATTTTCCAAAATCGAACAATTCCTTATTCATTAACATTGATATCCAAGGACTTCCCTTTTCAGATAGCTTCCACTTTCTTCTAAATTCCCACATAATACTTTTGAGCATCCTTTAACCATTCCAAAAGAGAAGGCTGAGCAATGATTTGTGAAAGGATTGATTATGTTCCCTTATTTATGATTCCAATGTCAATCGTCATCAAATCTAAGAAGATTGTATCCTTCTCAATTCTAATCAAAGATAGAATCCCTATGTCCTTTCTACTTAGAGCACATGCCACCTTGTTCACTTTCTCAGGGTGGTAATGGATTGAGAAGTCATAGTATTTGATCAGATCTAATGATCTCCATTGGCGCATGTTAAACTCTTTCAGTGTGAATATATAGTTGAGGCTTTTGTGGTCTATATATATTTCAAACTTCTCCCAAAAAATCTAATTCCTCCAAATTTTTAAAGTGAATATCACTGCAGTCAACTCCAGATCATGTGTGGATAATTCTGCTCATGAACATTCAATTGCCTTGAAGCATAGAAAATGACTTTTCCATTTTTCCCCAACACATATCCCAATCCCTTCTTTGAAGCATCACTAAATACCACAAAAATTTCTCCACTTGTGGGTAAAGTGAGCACATGCATAGTGATAATCCTCCTTTCAACTCCTTAAAGATTTTTTCGCATTCAACACTCCCAACAAACATTACTCCCTTCTGAGTTAGATTGTTAAGTGGTTTGGACAATTGTGAGAAATTTCACACAAATTTTAGATAATATACAACTAACCCCAAGAATCTATATATATTCATTACCGATGTTGGCCTTAGCCATCGCTCAAATGCTGCTGTCTTGGAGGTATCCACAGATATCCCATTGTTTGTGATGATATGGCCAAGAATGAGACCTCTTTCAACCAGAACTCATAGTTATGGTACTTTGCATAGAGCTTCTTCTTCCACAAGGTCTCTAGTATTGTTCTTAGATGATTCCCATGACCCTCCTTAGTTTTTGAGTTTATTATAATATCATCTATAATTACTACCACGAATTTGTGGAGGTAATATCTAAAGAATCTATTCATTAAGTCCATGAAGATTTCTAGAGTATTATTGAGTCTGAAAGGCATAACTATGAATTCATAGTGCCCGTATCTTGTACGAAAATCATCCTTGGGGATATCTTCCTTCTTCATCCGTACTTGATAATATACCGACCTCAAATCCACCTTGGAGAAGTATTGTTCCCCACACAGCTAATCGAACAAGTCATGAATTCGTGGTAGAGGATACTTTTTCTTTATCATGATTTTGGTTATCTCATGATAATTGATGCAAAGGTGCATTGACCCATCCTTCTTTTTGATGATGAGGACTAGTGCACCCCATGGTGAGGCACATGGGCATATAAATCCATTATCCAGATTTTCCTATAGTTGTTTCTACAAGTCCTCAAGCTTCACAACAGTCATTCTATATAGAGTCTTGGATATTTTAAACGACCTAGGTATAAGGTCAATTGAGAATTCAGCTTCTCTTCTAAGAGGAAGACCAGGAAATTCCTCAAGAAACACTTTAGAAAATTCCCTTACAACAGGCTTGTCTTCAAGGAAGGTTTCTTAGTTTTACTCAATCATCTGAGCCAGATACACATGCTCATAAGGAAATAATATCCATTCTTGAGATGATGGAGTTAATGAAGATTCATCTTCCTCCTTAAACTTATATAGAATCGGGGATTGATTCTCCATATGAAGAGTGATTTCCCTCTCATGTAAATTTATGTTGGCTCTATATAAGAAAATCCAATCCATGCCGAGAATTGAATAAAATTTCACCAGAGAGAGTATGATGATGTTTTCCAGGAATTTCACTCCATAAACTATAACTGGGGAGGAGTTATATTCACGAGACACAATGATTTCCCCATTTCCATACTCACCAATATCTTTACTTCCATGATTTGTGTTGGTGTTGGGATTGTTCTACTAAACCTTTGGGATATAAAAGAATGAATAGAACTAGAATCAAAAAGTAAATTCATTATTTTTGAATGAATAACTAGCATACCTGTCACCACTTCGTTGTCGGGGTTCACATTGGAATTCGTGATGGAAAAAGTCTTCCCTTACTGCATTTCAGGTTGTTGGTTGCCTCTAAAAACCCTTGGCCTAGGGAACTTGTTTTCCAAGTTCCCTGATTATTTGTAGTTGAAGCGATGAACACTGTGTTGAGGGTTTAGAAAAGCGTTCCTCTCCTATGTTACAGTATCATGTGTTTCTTGACGATAGTTAATAGCCAGGTGCCACTCTCTTCCACACCTAAAGAATTTCCTCGTCCCCTCTAGGAAATTTATGGGGTGCTTCATTCCACACCATTGGCTAGTGGGGTACTGTATTTTTTAGCACCGTTGGATTTATCCATCGGATGACTAGAATTGAAATCTACCTTATGATTTTTATCCCCATGATACCCCAAAGATTCTACGATCTCCATTTAGATCTTTATGGGAACCTCAAACATTTTCCCCATAGCTGTCGAAGTCATGGATCGACAGCGCATTCCATAGGCTAGGTTTCAGCTCACCAAAGAAGTGGTGAACCTTGCATTCAGGGGTAACGAAAAAGGTGGTGGCCTTTTGTGCAATCCTTGTGAATGTTTCCTCGTACGCTCCAACATATTCGTCATATTGTTGCTTGAGGGAAAGGAAGTAACTTTCCATCTTAAGCCGGATGGTGCGTGGAAAATATTTCTAAAAAACATCTTCCAGAAATCCTTCCATTCCAATGCCTCGATATCCTCCTCAAGCTTTGTATTTTTAATCAATGTCCACCATTGATCATCTTTACCCTCCATAAGATAAGTATCCAGAAGAACCTTCTCTTGTTCATAACATTGAAGGATGGAGAAGATCTTTTCAATGGAGTTGATCCATTGTTCAATGATTGAGGGATCATATGATCAATTAAAGGTAGATGGCCTTTGTCTCTTAAAGCTCTTGATAGTTAATTGTTCTTTTATAGGGGGTGTTGAACATTCCTCTTGACCAAAGTTTCTATTCAAATCTTGAGTTAACTGAGAGATAATCATGACAATGTTTTCAATTCCCATTCCAATCGGATTGGGCATATCATTGGCACAGTCATCACATTGATCTTCACATTGGTTGCTTGCCCGAGTCCTCCAATTACAGACCCTTGGCTGGAATAAAAGGAAAGTTAGGGGTAACACCTAAAGGTTTATCCAAGGACGAAATTTATGAATTATAAATAAATTTTATTTCCATAACCTATGAATCCATAGGCTTCAATCTATGTTATCCATGATCAACTTTCTAACATATATTCTTAGGGAAATTCCCTTAATAATGGTTTATACTAAGCTTGTGAATTTACCAATGCATGTCCCCTGGGAGTGTCATAACAAAGAGTGGAGAAAGGCCCATTATCGTGTACCAGGATACCCCGGGTCAATCCCGAAACTCCTTGTAGGTTTTTTCACCCCTATTAACATATATTCCAGAGCTGCCTCTACCTACTCCTATCTAGACAAGGATGTATTTTCTTGATAAAACACTTACTCAATAACGACAAAAAATTAGGGATGTTTTTTAATACGTTTTCTTGTCTCTAATGCCTTACTAGGTTTTTCTAATCCTAATACCAAAAATAACTAAAACTTCATGTTATACCAACTATAACAACCCATCACTTTATTACACAGTTAGACATAATTTATTACATAGAAAAATTCACTTGAAATAACATAGAATATTGAGAGGTCTAGTGTTTTGGGGGATTAGGAACATTATATAACAACTTAAAACATTGGATGAAACACAAATTGAAAACTTCCTTTACATGACCACTACATTACCACATACATAGCATTGCATGGTATAACCTGGGACATTCATAAAAAAAGGGTGATCCATAAAGCCCAGTAAGGGAGTTAAAGAGGAATAAAATTAAATACACAATACATGTTAGACAATAGGCATATCAATGTTGCATAAGATTAATATGAACATAAAGGAATTATATAACATGGAAATGTGGCAACAACATTTAACATGATTTTAGCATGAGACAAGGCTAATTTCACATGGAGAATGAGTAAATCCTAATTTCACTTGAATTAGCATGATTAAATACTTATTTCACTTGACTTAATATGATACTAATATTTACCCAATGCATTGGAGGGCTACCAAGGCACACCCTTCTTAATCATTTCATTTCATGCATAAGTGTGCCACAAGGATCATAAAACACGGATTCATTAAAAAGCATAATTTATTCCATGATAAAGGTGTGTGGAATTAATACATGAAACAATTTAAAGAATATGTAAATGTGCATAATGGTGGATTCCCTTGATATTGAAATGGGCATGGAATTCACAACACAATGACATTGGCTTGGAAAATCGCGGTGCAATTTCGGCAGCATAACAGAGTGACATAAGAACTCATAAAAATGGTTGATGATAGAGAAATGGATGTATCATCATATTTACATTACATGGAAAGTAAGGGGGTCATATAGATATATGTCCCAACAATTTTAATGTAATTTATATTCACAACACAAAATAATTTCTTGAATGTAAATGAAGAGATAGAAATTCCTTAGGGAACTTCGGCGTGGTAATAGGTGTACATGGGGGGAATTTAATGAGGAAGAAAGGGGTATATCATCATTAAAACATAAATAGAGAATAATTTAGGAGATTCAAAATCATACCCCAACATTTTTAATTGAAAACAAAAGGGCATAATAACTTAAATAAAATTGGACAAAATGAGAAAGGAAGAAATCCCTTACTTGGAAGTGTGATCCCAATGGCTTGAGAGAATCTTGAGAGAGGCTTCATGAGAGCATGGGTCTCCTTGGGAGGTATCTAGAGAAAGGATTTCCGAGGTTGGATGAACACTAAAGGCCTTGAGTGAAGAGGAAGTGGGAGCTTGGTGAGTTTATATAGGAAAGGAGAGGGAATTCTTTATTATTTATGTTTGGGTCACTAGACATTAAACTAATGAATACCACAAACCATAACATGGTTTTTGCACATGGTTTATACAAAAGGGGAGTGTAAAACAATATTTTATAAGGCAAATGGCCAAAATTCATAAAATAATAGGGTTGCTTATGTGGATGTGAGTCACACTCTCAAGGAAATTCATTTAAAAAGTGAAAATGTTTTATCACTCTTGGAGGGACCACTAATGTTTTTTAAAATAAATCAAAAAAACCTAAAATCACATTATTTTAATGGTAAAACAAATATTGTCAGAATATTTCATTTATAGTATTTTATTACATCACTACTGGGTCATTATGATGTCATAAAACACATTATATATTTAAATGGTATTTAATTTTTACCCAAAAATTCGACTATCTCAGAAAATTTTGAAAAATTGACCATTGGATAATTTTGACATTCTGATTCCAAAAATAACATTTATTTTATATAAGTAATTTTTTAAATATGTGAATTTTTACTTTTAGAATAAAAACTGATATTTATCGAGAATTCATGGGTTTTGACCAAAACAGCTTTCTAAACTTAATAAAAATTACAATTGCATTCATAAAATCATATTATCATTTATATTTAATAAAAAGTAATTTAATAATAATAATATTTAATTAGAAAATATTTATTTCAAAAATCCTTTAATTCATAATAATTTATTTCTTAGTTGAATATTAACTAAAAATACTATTTGCGCTTTATAAACTATTTACAATGTAACAACAATAAAATGAAGGTATATTAATTATTATATAAAAAAATAATTCAAATAATCAGAGTGCTATAGTCTTGTTACATAACCTCTTATATGACCCGCATAAGACCGAAGGGTAAGGTGTGTGAAGGTGACAGACTCTTGGGGTGGCTCAGATAACATTGTTTGAGTGGTAATCTCTGTCAACTTCCACTTATCTCATAGGCGGTTCCATCCAAGATTAAAATGTTGAAACTCAGCTTGGTCTTGGTCAAGAGTGAATCCCAATGAAGACACCACCTTTCCAATCTCTGAAAAAAGGGCTTCATACGGGGAAAGTATACTGGATGAGGCCATCACTTCCTTTGTCTGAGTAAATTGGATTTATCAAAACCCTATATTTATACTAATAATGTGATCATTGTTCAACGGATATATTAGCAACAACCACAATTCATAATGGTATTTTAAAATCTAGAAACATAAAACAAAAGAAGATTAAATGTTATATAACCATTTTACATAATAAGACATTTAATTAGAGTAAGAGGAATTTTTATTAATGAATGTTTGGGTCTTTACAACCAGAGTTGGTACAAGTGATGGTATGAAAGGTGTGGGTCATCTTGGAGTGGATGAGGATAGACCAGAGATATTATAATTCCCATGTGGATATATGATTTATTACTTTGGATTTCTAGGATGGAGACCAATTATTCCTGAAGGTCACACATCTATGATAATTTCCTAGATTTTATTGAGGAAAGAAGTTATATCTAATATCCATATGCCATTTTTTAGTTACTCGAAAGGGTTTTTAAGGGGGGGGGGGGGTAATGTTTGGCCCTACCACCACAATTATATTGGATTCATGATGTTTTACTCATTTTTATGTTATAGAGATATGTGGATGACCCATTTCCCATTATCTAACATGGTTCGATGGACATTGAGAATCAAGATACTGTCATAGAGTATCTGGTTACTATCAATGATCGATATGATAATACCCTTCTAGGGTGAGTGATTCCTTTGGTGTGTACTTTTTGGTAGTACGAGAATTTCTGGGAGATATCATGGGATTCGAAAAAAAGACACGAGCACAATATCTTCACCCATGAAAGTAGTTTTTATTTTCATTTTGTGATGAAATACATTGTTGGTTGGGATAATGAAGTGAAACAAAAATCATTGTTTGACAGTTTGGAATATTTTAAATAATATTTTTGGTTTTATCCATAGAGTAGGTTTGGTGCTCCGGGGAATGTAGATCCTTGATGTGGATATATTAGAAATACTAAATATTAATATATCATGCACATCCAGTTTTTTTATAAATAATGGATTTCTATCGAATAGTTTCTTTCATTAAAAAAAGACTGCCAATAAATTTGGATTGCATGTTTTACCCTACACATGACATAATTATTTTCAGCATTGGTAACTTTAATCAAGTGCAGTCATGGGCGGGATAAATGAATTAAATTAATATACCAATTTTATTTTTATTTAATTTCCAAAACCTAATGAGACTGTTTTACATACTACAATTTGTCAAATTCCTTAGGATTAGCTGTATAATGGTCGAGAAAATTATAGGATGGAGAAAGCACTAATGGAGAGTGCATAGATGGGTGATCTCAAGATTTAGGATCAACAAAAAATGAATGATGAGTTTTGTGGAAGCAATGATGAACATGGTGAATGTCATTGATGGAACCAATGTGGACTCGTTTATTACCAATGATCAATCCCAACACATTGTATGAATTTTTTTTTAATTCCACATTCTTGGATTTTAATATATACATGAATAAATTCATTTAAAATTTATTCATGGATCATTATTTTTTGGTTTCTCCAATGTTTTTTTTCAATTCACGAAATTATGAATTTTAGATGTTTTAATATTTGAATATTTGTATTTGAAAATCCACTTTGTTCTTTGGATTCCAAAGATGATGGAAAAATTTAACATGACCTTGGTTTGAAAATCAATTTTGTGTGTTTTTTACTTTATACCACCGTTCATTGATATCAGTCCTTGATGTTTTTATTGGCTGGTGTTTTAATGTTACTTAGGGAATATATAATTGTTAAATAATTATATGGAATAATATATTGTAGTTGTAGGATTGTTTTGTAGTTTGGGTGATATGATAGAGGTGTGGAGGTAACAATGGGAATCTAATGATGGTTCTGTTTGTGGTGGTTCTTTGAGCCTAATTGAGTGAATATATATAGATGTGTGATTATGGATTATTCCAAATGGATAGAATTTCGCCACTATAGAGGATGGTGAGAAAGTGATTAAGTGGTTTATGGATCTTTCATGACTCAAGAAACACAGGTGTTTCAATTTGGGGATTATGGGTGACTTCCAATCAATGGGTGGCTAAAATCTATCCACTAGTGAAATCAAAGGCTCGGTCATCCCGGATCGGGAGGTTGTGGCCCTATTTTTTTGGATTGAGCAATGGAGGATGAGACACAAGTATATACATGTGGAGAATTAATTTTTATGTGAAATCCTAAACTACATAATATATAATTAGGAATAACACGTACTGTGTGGACCCCCATGTATAGTGGTTTGGTTTTACATATGTGTTAAATATAACACCCCATGTGGGAGGAAAAATGTAATATAACCCTTATCTATCCATCTCGGTGGGTACTGGGATTACATGCCTAAGAGACCATGTGACCCCATACACCGTGTGTGATAGGGAACACCCTGGGTAATTTGGAATGTACATGGGAGTGTGCAAGTGGCATACACAAAGTGTGAGTCCAGCCTTGAAACACCATGTTTCTTAACAAAAAATTGTGCATCTAAATAAACACATGTTGTGTGAGATGGAATTAAATATCTAATGTCAAGATCATTTATATACACCATGAACCCCATATGACACATCAAGTTCTCCAACGAAGGTTGGTTAGAGAAATTTTTCTCCTCATTCTAACTTCATCATGTGATTTAGTCAGTTCCCTCAAACCATATCAATGCGGGTTTATTACCTTGGTCCATCCCCAAGAGGGTAAAATGCGTTATCTAATATTTACCAAAATATGACCAATCCCCTCTATGGGTTATTTCTGGATAGATCAGAGTATCACTCTTTGTTCCTTGGGGTGTGATCCCCTAACAATCTTCTATATGGTTCGTCAATTATTTTTTTCCTAAAATCATGGGCATGGGATCCACTTCCTAATGAGTTAATCCAATTAGGGTTAGTTATCCCCAATAGGCCATGGGATAAATCACCTAACTATGTATTAACATCTATTATCTTATGGTAAGGTGTAGTCCGATCGAGTGAGTATCTCAAATGATCCCTCTCTATTCCTTCAGGATTCTTCTTCGAATGTCTTGATAAGTATGTCATATCAGATGAGTACCATTAGTATAGTTAGACCTGATGAGTGAGTTCTATTAAAAAAATGTTACATTTTTTCCTCTAAAATAATTCAAGGCTAGAAATGGGTTTGTCATACTCACAATTTCATGGGCTCTTCCCACACATTCCATGTCTTATAAAGACGAATTTTTTTTTGGAGTTCTATGAGGACCAAGTGTAGATGAAGATTAACTGTGCTGGATATACCTTTAACAATTCTAGGTGTTACATCATCATAACAATCCACATTTTATTAACAGTTAGACCCTTTTTTATTTTTGGTTGGCATGTATTTGGACCACTTATTTATATTGTACTATTTTTTATACCCTAAATTGAGATTATTTTTTATGAATGTATTTATAATATTAGTTTTTTATAATTCCTAAACTTTTCAGATGTATGGTGATGTGTTCGTGTGTACATGTACCTTAGGATAAGGTCACCCATCTGTTTTATATCTCCACTCCGAGTTAATAACTCTCCCTTATCCTATTGAAGGTGGTATTGGGGATTCATTCTCAGCTTACCAGCAGCCAAGGAAAAGATAGTGGGCCATTTCATGACAGGTCATGCTATCAAGTTACCAATTGCACTATGAAAAAACTTAGTCATGAATTAGTACCACTACTAATATAGTCGTTTATATATCATGGAATGATCAGTCATGTCATAAAAGGATGTTCACATATAGGAGATACTGGATACCTCTGCGTTATGGAATCCAAATAAAATCAATTTCCCATGATTTTCCCATAATCACGATCACATGAAATTAATTGAAGATCAATTATGATGAACAAAGATGACAATATGATCAATCTGACTTCTACATTTTGAATATGTGAGGAATATACAGACTAATTGGATAGTCTCACTGATTCATGTAGTGGTAAATAAGTTAATCTCCCAGTTAATCAACTATGTGGAGTTCTTCTGTAGACCATTGAAACCTGTGATCGTTAGAGAAACCATATCAAGATGGAGAGTAATCGATAAGGATCAAGGGGAATATGAAAAAGACACTTGAGTATGAAATCTTCTAAAATCTACAACACCTACACATTGTGTAATTGACCTTCATGTGTGAGAAAACTGTTTCTAAAAACAAATTAAATGAACTATAACTCAATAAAATGAGCTGGTTCGACTATTTATTATGTTTTATGATCATTTTACATTTTGTTATTTTTTTAATTACTCTAGTGAAAGAACACTATAACCATTGTGATCAAGCCAATGAGACATCCCAACTCCTTATTAACAAATTCTTGGTTTTATTGTTAAATTACATTCTTTATATTATAAGAAATGTTGGACTACTACTCACATTGTAATATATTTCCTTCTATTATTGTATTTTTATTCATATTACATTTTTTCAACTCAAATTTCATAAGCATTCACCCTAGATCCTTTTCACTACCTATGGAATTAAGTAACAATTGGATAGTTTCAAAATTGAGTAGAGATCTCATATTACATGGCTAGGTGAGATAAGGGAGTGATATGGTCATATCACTCCCTTGTTTTATCTAAAATTACAAAGGTATCTAAATTGTTTAATTTTTTTTAGACAAATAGTAAGAGATGAAGAGTGTTTCATCTTATTAAATCATGATTTAGTAGGATTGGTCTGAAAATATTTGATATTACAATATAGACTTCGAAAATGGATATCAAATACCCTTTAAATTGTATAATGAATTCAAAATTATTTTATTCCATGCATTAAATTAAAATTTAACCACACAACCACAATAGGAATTCACTGAAACATTATTTGTCTTTAGAGTCAACAAAGGTCACAATATACTATAAATTAACATAGGTTCAAAAAAAAAATTAAACAAGGCCTACAGAAACCACCATATCTACCCTGCACCATGGTCTAAGAGAAAATAATTTTTTTTTATTTTTTTCTATTATTATTTTGTTTGGAATATTTTTATATGTCTAGATCATGAACTAATCACCTCTTGGTTTTTTCTTTGAAGGTTGAGAGGCCTTTCTTTCAATATTTTGAAATTTTAGGACCATTGAACTATTAGATAAAATGTTTTTATAATTCCATTAATAGATTACTTATCCCCAACAATATATATTACTCATATAAATTCATTTGGAAGTGAAACTATGACATAAAACATAACTCAATTAAATAAAACCTGAAGATATATTTGTTCACTAAACATTATTAAATGTAATAGTTTATTTACATTTCTTAATAATCATATTTATTTAGAATTAAAGCATGAAAAAATCAATCTATTACCTAATTTTCATGAATTACAAGGATATCAACCAAACTATTGAATAAAATAGTGTCAGATTGTCTATAACACTTTCATGATAATAAGATATTCAAGATCCTATATCAGTTAGAAATCATTTTCATTTCTCCTCGAAGTGTAAAAAAAGGATGGATGTGCAATTTTCAAATGAGATATATAAAAAACTTTTATAAGATCTAGAGGTGATTATTCAATATTTTTTTACATAAATAAGTAACTATCCAAGATAGAAGATATAAATAACTTAAAAATCCACTAGAGAAACTCTATAAGAATTTTAATAGAGGTTCAAGAAGATTTATACATCCTTTCTACATTAACATGTGTGGATTTCCATTTGTTGATGTTCATTTATCAATAACTTATAGACAATGATGGTAGCCATATAGATTCATTCCCAAGAGGGTCAATGATAGAAAAATATGTTGTTTAGTTAAGGGCATTAATAGAGAAGATATTCCAAGATATTCCAGAATATGGTTCAATAACCTCTTACATAGGTGTGAATGAGGTAAGAATTTATAAATCCCCCCATATAATTTTCTCATTGATGTGATAAACCCTCTTGTATGATATTTAACACTAAATAAAATGAGTGAATCTTCATATACATCCCCCATTTATTATTTCATATATTTCATTCCATTAATAAATATATATATTTCTTTCATCAAGTTAAAGAGACTAAGAATTGTGAAGCTATGTATCAGAGGTCATACCAATACAAACTATGAAATCAATAATTTAATGTGTAATCAACTACCCAATATAAATTTGGAAGTTTGAAAACTCATAGACCACACTAATAGTAAAAATTTTCAACAATCATATAGTCCCCCATCATTTTAGTGGAATAACCCTTAACCTTCTATAAGATACCAAACACAAAGACAGAACCCAGATCTCTCCAATAAGGATATGATAATATCACATATAATCATTAATAAATAAACAATACACCTTGAAAACTCATGGATAAGCGCATAAAGGAATTTTAAAAATATCATGGATAGATCTTCACCACCCTAAAAAACATGGTAAATAATGTTTTAGGTATAATTCATAACCATTATGTCTATAACCCGAATAGTATTGTGTGATATATTTCATTTAGAAGTGGAAGAAAAGTGAAAACTAGTGAGTATCCATCTTTGGAAACAGAATTAGGAAATGAACATCCAAGAGAAGAAGGAAAAAAACTTATAGAATAATAATTGTAAAATAATATAATGATATATATTGTGAAAAAGAATAAGGGTAAAATTAATATAAAGGATCAAAATCAAACCCTAACACTCTACCCTTTAAAAATTGATACACTAATGAAATCCCATAAGGTGGAATTGTAGTAAGAAGTTGTTGAAACATTCAAGATGGTGAAAATCAACATCCCTCTGCTAGATGTGATCAACTGGATTCCCATTTATGGAATGTTTCTCAAGGAAATTTTAACAAAATATAAGACTGTATAAGGATATAAAAAAGTAAATTTTGGTATGATTTTGTGCCTCAATAAATCCAAAATTACTAATAAAATTGAAGGATATAGTTATGTTTAATAATTAATTAATTAAAAAATATATTATATTTTCGAATTCTTTTTGTGATTATGGGCATACATAAATTCAAGGTCATGTAAAATTTGTCATTACCTTGAGAATAAAGAAAAAATCTTACTAGATTTATACTATTATCCCACCAATCCAATCCCTACCTAGCAGGTGTCTTAGTTATTATACTAGTAAGGGTGAAATTTTTTCTATTCATTTTTTATTTTTATATCCTCAATATAGAAGATGAGAGTGTTATATCACATTACACTATCAGCATATGTAGTCTATTTTTCAAAACAAAAAATATAATATAAATGTTATTATATGTTCAATCTATACGAATTTTAGAAAAGATACCATGATGTTTAATATCCGCAACTCCATGAAATTCCCTCAAAAAGAGAATTCAGTTTTTAACCATTCTCATTTTGAGGATCATTACTTCTCAGAGATAAATATTAGAAAATTGGTTGAAGAAATTTTTTTAATATCAGCTTTAAACTCCCAAATCCTTTGAATAACATTGTTTTTGAAATGAAATTAAATATATAAAAAATGAAGTTTATAATCATACCGATGAAGAGTTATATAAATAATATTTTAATAATAATCTTAATTATACCACTAACTCTTCTATTTTTCATATTTATGCTGAAAATATCAGTGAATCTATATTGACACCACCACTAGAACACCCAACATTGTTGAAACGTAAACTGATATAATCAAATTTTAAATAGAAATATCTTATGGAAAATAAAAATCTTCCTATAATAATATTGATTAATTTGTAACCTGATAAATTGGAATAAATAGTTAACTATTTTGTAACATTATTCTAGGACCAAATATTGGTCAGTAGGGAACATTTCTAGGATTTTTACATACTTTTTTTATAAACTATAGTTTTCTTAAGGAAAATCAATAACCTAAGAGGCATACCCAAAAGAGGATAAATATATCCCTAATGAAATTAGTGAAAAATAATTTGAAATAATTATAGTATATGGTATTATATAATAAATTTTAGACTCGCAGTGGGTGAGTCTCATCAATATTGTGTGTAAAAATATATTATTATTATTCAGAATGAAAATAATGAATTAGATCCCACTATGATTTGAAATAGTTGTAGGGTTTTTATTATTATAGATGAGTAGACCATGTTACCTAGAAAGACCACATCCCCATTCCTTTTATATATTAGATGCTAGAATTATTAGTCGAGAAATGTCACTTTTGTTTTTGGGATAGATTTTATTCTTATTTTTCAGGTACTTATAGCATTAAAATGTCAAGAAAAACACTACATTTAATTTTCTATTTGGTGCATTTTTATATCTAAGAATTTGGTTTTTATGAAATTTCCTATGTGTTTTCCAATGATGTATTGAAGGTATCCTTTTAGGTCTTATTTAAGGTTTCCTTATTATATTTGTTAATGGATTTATAGTATATGGTTCATGTTTATAATGTTTTCTTGAAAATCATGAAATTGTATGGAAAATATATATTGAAAATAATTTGTATTTAAACTTTGAAAAATGCCATTTTAAATAAATAAAGTTAATTTCATAAAACATATAATTTCATAATAAATAATTTATGTGGAAAAGGCCAAGGATATTATCATATGTATACTTCAATACGCATCCATTTTGAATATTTTCATCAATCTTTTTTATATCATGGATTTTATTGAATGTTTCTCCAATAATTTATAAAAAAATATTTGTCTCTAAAAAACCTAATTAAAAATGATAATAATTTTCTATTCGATGAGTCATATAAGAAATATTTTAAATCACTCATTGAGGGCCAGGCTATAGCCCTTATAATTAGAAAACTCGCCTAAGAAGAACCCTTTAAAGCAATATGTGATTATTATAATCTTGTATTATGAGAGTTTATTTCCAATAAGATTAATGGAAATTCCCATGTGATAGATTATACATCAAAGACCATAGATACAACTTAGATTAATTATAAGTCATCAGAGAAAGAGTTTTTGTCTATTGTTATTTTATTAGAAAAATTTCATTCATATTATATAGGAATTAAGGTCAACTAATTCTAATAATATTGACCTCAAATAATTAATTATGAAAGCTAATTAGAAACCAATTATGGTGAGGTGGATTCTTCTTATATAAGGATTAGACATGGAAATCAAGGACAAGACAAGCTATGAAAGGCAACTAACATCCCATATAAGAAATTTTCCCCACACTAATGAAGTTTAAGTACCTATAGAAATAACTCTAAATGATACCCTCCTTGGTGAGAAGCATTATTAAATAATTTGTAAGGATCCATAATACATTTACATAGTAAACTACTTGATCAATTAGAATGTACCTTCTTTATTTTCAATGCATAAATCCATAAAGATAATTTTTTTTTCAAGACACTACGTTTGAGAGGATCTATACTTTTTGAAATTCAATCATGATCAAGTGATTTGGATGTGTAAATTGGAAGAAGAAGTAACTTTTGTGCTTATATTTTTTCAAACACATGCATACGGATGAAACTTATTACCTCAATGCATAAATATAAATATTTAATAATATGTTTTTTAAAGCTATAATTTTGTAAGGATTCCCATAATTTTTTAAAGCATATAAGAATAGCCAATTTCTTATTATGGATTTAAAAAATATAGGAAATTCCCCAATAACCTTTGATTTATGTGAAATCTTTGATATGCATGGTATAAAATTTATTGTGGGAATTTCCCAATTCCATTAGATTTATAAATATTCTAGTAGTAGTAGATTTTTTTTTCAAATTGATTGAATCCAATAAAAGTTGAACTTATGATTAAAGTGTTATGATTCGAATTTAAATATAAAACATTTTTGTAGGTTTGGAAACCTCAAAATATTATCAGTTATCAGGGCACACACTTTGGCCATAGAAGCATAAAATCACTAATAAATTAGTATGGCGCACAATATAAGACATCTAATCTGGATGAACTATAGAAAAATGGGTAGGCTGATGTAACCAACTGAGAGTTTTAGAGATTATTGGAATGGAATGTGAAACCCAATAGAAAAGTCAAGTGAAAATAACTAGAGGATGCACTTTGGAAATACACAACTACCTTGAAACCCCATAGTTACACCCCTTATAGAATACTTAATGGTAAAAAATATCACTTTCATTATAAACTATAACACCAAGCCTAATTTATTATGATATAAGTGAACTTCAAATTTAGTAAATCTGTATAGATGAAGAAGTTCAAAATAGTGGAATTTGAGGAGATAAAAATAAAATTTTATGAAAAGTAATTTTTTTATAAATAATGGATCAGATATATCCATGAAAACCCCATATAGAGAAAATCACTTCACATTGGTTATAAAACGCTACATTTCTCTTCATTGATGATTTTTTTGAAGATATCATTCTAAATAGATTGAAATTTTCATAGTTACTAACAAATTTCTATTTGGTTAAGTCTAAATTAAAGGACAAGAATATTAAAAATATTTTAGGGTTATTTCATAGTAAATGAACACGTATTATTAATAATTATAGAAAACCATGGTGACCCTTCACGATTCTACATGGGAGTAAAATCAATAGGTTATCTATTTATTTTAAAGATGTTTTCAAAACATATATGACTATACTTTAATAATTTATAATTTCTTTTAAAAATTCATGGAGGATGGTGTTCATAACAGTATAGGGGAAGGAAGGAGTAACTTAGGATATAAATAGATCTTTCTGGTTATTTTTTGAGTGACTATGAACCAATAAAAAAAATGAAAAAAATTAATTGTAAAATTCATTCCCTCCACAGAAAGGAATAAATAAAAAATTCATAGTTGGAACCATGGGATTTGTTTCATATATTTAGTGAAAGTATTATCAATTGAAAATAACATAGTCTAATTAAAATTATTACATTTCTAAATTAGAATATTTAATTAAACCTAAAGTAATTTATCTAGTAGAAATGATTAACACCTTAGGGGGAATCCTTAAATAACATTTTATAACCTCTTATGAATTAGAGAAAAACTAGCAATGGGAAACTGATATTGAATTCAAACTAAGTCAACACAACACATGTGTGTTTGATTTTTTCCATCTAATAAATTTTTAGGAAAATTGAATGTAGGTGTACTATGCATTTATTTAATGAATGGAGTATTAACATTAGTATTAAGAGATTTATTTTATATCATGATGGATTAGTTATGAGTTTATATTCACTCATCAAATTAGTTTTTTCCTACTGAATATTGTATGGAGAAATCCAATATGTTCTAGTTTAAAAAGTGGATGAAATGGATTGGGGAATTATTAACATGTTTGATGAAGGGTAAGATGATATGTTTTATTTTCATATATAATATATCAAGGAATTTTTGAATAGATAACTTATGGGAGTGGTATTAAAGTATGTTCAACTTATTAAAAGTTTAATTACACTAAATTCAATTATTTTTACAATAAATGTACTATAACTTTTACTTGGAAAGAGGTGGTACATATTTTCACTTGAGGTAATGTTTTGGTTTCTATTTTGGGGAGTGATGAAGGCACAAATATTGAAATTTTTTTTAGTATGTTAAATAATTTTTATCTTTACTTTTATTTAATATATCATATAAGGTTTAAAGAATGAAATATGATTGATTCTGGAATTAAATGTGTAACATGTTCATTTTGATTATTTTTTATTGATTTTAATATTTTTGAAATTAATATAAATAGATCTTACTCTAAATATTTTGATTCCATGATTTTCAATATGTTATAGAAGAAAATTATAGAAGAATATGGGTGTAATAGAATCAAATCCTCAAGGTCATCGAAGTGTACTTTTTTTTAAAATAAAATGACTCTTATGTGAAATCATAAGAGTAATTATTATTTTTTTTGATAGTAATATGCAATAGATATTGAATAAATTTCCCTTTAAAATAATTTTACATGAAAATATTAAAGAAATTTTATATTTTGTAAGAGTAAAACCAAAATTTATGAATGGTCACTATTATTTTGTAAGGGTGACCAATCCAGTGCATAAAGGTTACCAACAATTATATAATGGTGAGATTGAATTTTGTAAAATTAAACCAACCATTTTATAAGAGTAAATTGTTGTGAATAATATATTCCTAGAGTTAATAAGTATAATTTACAAAATGCGTGAATCATGTAAAATTTATCCCTATAGTACCTCTAAAACAAAGCCCATATTTTTTGAAATTTAAATAATAAAAATATTTCTCTATGAAAGATGAAATTACTTTAGGATTAAACTATGAATTAATTTTTTAGAGGAATAAATAGTATAATTCATACTATGATGATATTGGTTACACCATGAATAAATTTAGGCAATAATTAATTCCTATTACAAAATAGAAGTGCTTTCGCTAAAGGATGATCGTTCTTCATACCAAGATAATTTAATAGTTGATATTTATTAAGTAAGTCCATGAGTGATAATCGAAATAAAATTTATTTTAATTTCTATTTGTATACTCAGGATCACTTAAAAAGTATTAAAGATCATTTATTAAGAGATAAGATAAATTTTACTTCAATCTGTGTTACACATGCTTAACATTCCCTGTATATTTTGACTGATGAGATATTCTCAATCCATCATGCATCACTAAATTATGGAATCCCTTAGTTAATATTTCAAGTGGAATAAATCCAAAAAAAATGATTCTGGTGATAATCGGAGAAATTATGGATAGCTAGAGAAGAATAAAGAATGATTTGAAGGAACATTAGGTAGAAACTCAATAATGAACTCTCTGGGAAGCTACTACACCTACTAATTAAGCAATATCGAGGTCCATGTAGGTGTCATGAGTCCCTATAAATCCATCAATGGGACAAAAAATCACAAAAAATGGGGTTGTTTTATATTATTATACAGGTTGGGGAATGTTTCAATTTTCTTTATTTTTATAATTCCTTTAGTAAAAGACTAGTTGACCAATAATGATCAAGCCAAGGATGTCTCCCCACTTTCTATTAGCAAATTTAAGGTTTAATTGTTTTATTTAATCTCTGTTAATTTTATTGGAATTGGTGGATTACTATATTTAGTAGTATATTTCCTTTATTTATTTTATTCTTATTTATCATCATTTTCTTCTTATTTATTTTCAAAAAAAGGATACTTGGATCCATTTCACTACCATTGTTATAAAAATATGTAGAGATTGATTTTAGAGTCATAAAAAACCTTTTTTTACTTGTATTGGAATTTCCATGGAGTGTAGTGTTCTTTACACTCCTATATTTGAACTGAAACCAAATAGGAAGGGAAATTCTTGATTTCTCATCCAATTATTAAAATATAAAGTTTTTTTCTTCTTAGTGGATCATGATATAACATTTTAGGTGTTGGAATATCCTATGATATTCCAGAGATTGTAAAAATTTATTTCAAACTCCCATTTAACAAAATTCAAAACCAAAATTGGTTTTCTCTCTCTATTTTAAACAAAAATTGAACCCACACTAGGAATACACTTTTGAATCATTTATCTTTAAAGAGAGAATGATAAAATAATAATACATTTTAACTTGGGTTTAAAATTTGTTTGCTAGGATTCTCACAAAACCAACACATCAATTAACATATAGTTTATCTTAGAAAATATTTAAATATTTATCAGTACGATATACTAATAATGAAAAATCATCATAATAGTAACTAATGAATATAGTTTTATGATTTATTGATAGATACAAAGGATAAATCATATTCTATTGACATTGATTCAAACACATCGGAAATTTATATTTATCTACTTATAATTTAATTACCACCCATTTATATAGATTATTATGAATGAATATGGGGACTTTGAAATGTGAAAAGATGCACAAATTTATCATCTATTATAATTTTATAATACAAATATATTTAATGAAAAAATCATGGTAAAAATTATAATATAATTAATACATCAGGTATTATATAAAATTTTAACATACCACATATATATATTTATGCAAGATAGTCCTAAACATTTGATATGATGAATATTATATAAAGTGGGAATATAGAAAAATTAAAAATACTCTTGGTGGTTCATGAATAATCTAAAATAAAGTTAAACATAATACCCCTATTTTAAATAGGGATTCACAAGGGCCAATAAAATCATTAATTTCGTAATGGTTAGTGTTAGAGAACCAGCTGGGTCATCAGTTTACATTATTGAATCACCAGCTGGTCCCTTTTACACTTATTTAATAAATAACTTTTTTCCTTAATGAAATTACATATAGTGGTTTACAAATTTATTATTTATAATAAAAATTTATTGAGTACAATATAATTTGGAAATTGAAGGTTCTAGGGAATAATAAAAGTATTAGGATGGTGCCCAATTTTGGGTTTTCATCAATTTCAAAAGACAATATCGAATGATTTTTACAAATGAATCACATAAATATCTAAGAGAATATTTTTAAATTTTAATTTATTGTTAATTTAAATAAATAATTAACTATAACATGATTATCATATCAATCATTTTTTCTTCTCTTGTCATATTGTCATTTCATTGGACAATCTAATATGTGATTCCTCTATATGTATCAACACATGCTCTACAAATCTCTAGATTTAGATCATAAATCTATGGGTCGTAGCATGGAAGATATATGTTCTCTAGAACATTTTTTATTAATCACAATAAGGGGATCTCTTATTCTATAAATGTTCTTAAGAGGAAGGATGATATGATTTTATCTCTAGTTCGTGAGATATTTCTAGAGTGACTTATGTTTTTCAAAACAAAAGAGCCAAATCTACTCAATAAAAGGACATAATAGAGATTTTATACTTACATTCAAGATAATTGGTAATTGTACAAAATACCTTGTCAATATATTAAATCTAATAAGTAACCCATGGAAAATAATGATAATAGTATTTTTGTTACTATATCATATGATATAGACTTATTTAATTAAATTTTCTTAAATAACAAAATTAATATTTATTTAAATGACATTAAATAAAATATACTATTTCAATTCGGCTATTAACCAACCAATTAATCCTCCAATGGTATTTTTGAAAAAGTGAAAAATTAATGATTTATTTTAAGAAATAATTTTCATTTGACAAATAAATAAAAATTATATTAATTAAAGTCAAGAATAAGTATTTATTTAAAAAAAATATTACTAAATAAAATTTAATATTAATATATTCAATAAATAGGTGAATAAATAAATATTTGTTAATTACCTTCTGAACAATGAATAATAGATAAAGTTCAAATCGCATAATCTAAACATGAATATTTCAAAATTGAATATTTGGGATAAAATTTAGTTGAAAATAATTATTCTACAAGATGAGAAATTTTTTTATTAATATTAAATTAAACTGGATTTAATTATATTATAGATACACTTAGGGTATGAAACTTTAGGTATCTTTATTTGTTTGATTTAATAAACTTACCCAAAATCAATGATCAAAATCTAGAAATACATCAATACACCCACTGTGAAAAAAAATTAATACCATAATTATCAAAACCTTCATATGAATTCTATTGTGTAATATAATATCTTTTTCTATAGATATATCATCAACCAAGATACATACATGTGTCATCACGGTATATTCTTGATTTATATTTCATTTAATTATTGATTTTATTTCAGCAGTGATCTACCAAGGATAAGGATTTAATAATATAATTATATTTCAATAAAAGTTATAAAGATATCATCTTCCATTAATATGTAATGGAAAATACTTTATTTACATATTCAATTAATTTCATATCACATATGATTCACCCAATGTATGCTACCATTCTGTGAACTTGTGTCATCACAATTTTCATCCACTTTTCATAGTATGTGATTCATGATAAACATTAATAATAATATGATGTCTATAGACCAATACATATGTATATAGATAGGAATTACAATGGAAAATAAACATCGAGATTTATATGGACAGGTTTATCCTTATAGACTCCTTTAATTGAGACTACCAAGCAAACAATTCATCACAAGATGTATAAATATCTTATGAGCCTCAAAATCCTGATCTTCAATCATCATTTGGGCCTAATCAGAGAAATTTTATCTTGAAAATATGAAATAAGTTTAAGCATATTGCTATAACAT
This sequence comes from Viscum album, assembly GCA_963277665.1. Lineage (NCBI taxonomy): Eukaryota > Viridiplantae > Streptophyta > Magnoliopsida > Santalales > Viscaceae > Viscum > Viscum album. Next base: position 228,292,482 of record OY728157.1, on the reverse strand, counting down.
CTATTTGTTTTCCTTATAGAGGGGAACTATTATAAAATTTCAATATGGAATATAATATAAAGAAATTAGGAAAATAATTTTACCATGATTTATAATCATTATATGATAGTATATTTATTAAAATTTTGATAATTAGAAGTACATATATATTTTTTATAAGAAATTACACAAGAAAACTCCTGATTACACAAGAAGAAAATATTACCAATTAAAAATTATTTTTCTTTTACATGGTATCCATTATTTTTTGAGGTATTAATATATTAATTAGTAAATATATGTTCTATTGTGGCCATTATTATTATTTGACTTCACTTATCTAATAAAAACTCATTAGAGGTGATATCCATGAGTGTTAACCTTTTTAACTCTTTTAACAGAAATTATTTGTTGGTATCTATACTATAATATAATCATTATATATATTGTTACATTATTTTTCTTCCTTGATACAATTCCAAGAAATAGAACAAATAATTTCACAATCTACTTATTAAGATATAATATATGCCTCAATGCACGCGGTCTGTATTGATATGATGATAACTAGTTTCAATAAGATTCTCTCTATCATTTATAGAGATTATCCATGATACTAGATCAAACTTATATATAATATATATAGTTCTATATCCCATTAAATAAAAGAATTATTTTTTGTTTATTTACCAGTAACTTATTCTTTGTACTTTATAAAGTATTTTTGGATTGTTATATTATCCTCCTCATGTAGTTATCCTAATTCTTTTTGATATTTTACCATAATTATTGATCAATAAGAAATATAAAATCACTATAAATATCAAAATATATGTCATAAATTCAATCATATGAGAATATGGAAGTCTTTTTATAACTATAATATCCTCCTATTCTTTAAAAAATCACCATAGAGAGATTTTACACCATGTTACAGAAGTGAAATTTTTCTATTGAATCATTCCAAGTTTTTTATAATACCTTCTCAAAGTATGAAATATTAACAGAGATAAGAATCCATATAAATCCATCTTAGTAGTATTTTTTCACTAAACTCTGCGATGATAAATTAATTCATCATTAGAGATTTTTTTATTAGTCTTAACTATCCATAAGACTTAACATCTATTTTTAATAACTTATCAACATATTTGAATTGGAAAACTATATCCCTCACACTAATAATTTATAAATAATTAACTAAAATTAATTTCTTGTAAAACCAAACTCTCTTAATGATTTATTAAAATGAATATTTATTGATCACGATGATTGCAACTAACCACAAATTCAGATATACAACTTTAATTATTTATTGGAACTCCTTAGTGTCAACAAACATTATGATTTATTCATATTTACATGTTATAGGTTGTTTCAATTAGTAAAGGTGGTATTGACATCCATTTTTTATATTTCATGATCGTAGAATGTTTATGTGACAACTATAATTCTAATTTATTTTAGTATGAGGACTAGTGAAAAGATTTCATGAAAGACTATGCCTAAAAATCATGTGAAACCTCTAGTGACCAATGATGCCTTATAGTTACCAAATTTACAATGTGGAAATTCATCTTGAATAGTCCCCAATGACATTACATGGATTTTAGAAACCACAAAAATACATAAATGTATTTTGGCACATATAATCCATTTATAATTTTATTTACATTCAGAATTTTTTCATATCACCAATTACTAAATCTTTATAGGATTCATTATTATCATCCGAAAAATGTATCACCAAATTTATAGAATATAAAACTAACTCACTAGTATTATCTTTCCAAAATAGAATGTGTCTTTGAAAAAACTCATCCCACTATGAATTGTATGGTTTTAGTGTTCTTATGGAAACTCATGTGATATTGAGCCTTGTCTTCAATAAAGACTTTATTTATCCCAATATATCAAAAAAGAATTACATCCCCCTTTTAGAAATATAGTTAATTAGTTGATCATCAATGTTCTATATTACATATAATTATATCCTTATTAACTTTATATATCAACTATGTTTCCAGTTTTTTTATTCTTGATGTATATATGTTTCTAGAAATTACCCTCATCAAATGATTCATATCGAAGCACATAAAATCATGAAATCACAGATTTCTTTAATATTATCGTATATATGATTTCCATTTTTCAATATAGTTGTTATATGGTTAATTTATGATTCCATTATTTGTAAAATATGTCTTCATAGGAATTATAAAAGACTTAAAAAATTTAAATTTCACCGTCGATCCTCTCTTTACCACCGTCAAAATAATGATTTGTCTAAGTAAATATATGTTTAGGAATAATTTCACTCTATATTTTAATTATTGATAAATACTTGGTCAAAATATTCTCTAATTAATAATCTATATGGATATATTATTTTTCCACGTTTTATTTCTACATTACTTTCACAATCCTTAAAACTCATAAAAGAATATCATGAAGTATATGAATTAAACTCTAGCTTATCCTTAGAATAATTTAAAAAAATTGATAATATAATTCAATAATCATTATGATAGTTTCATATTTAATCTCTGAAGGTTTATTTATCCTGAAACATCACAAATTAATATATAAAAGTACATAAATGTTTCATATCCAAAGTTAATATAAACCATCAAAGGTATGTCACTGGCATTTAAATTTTTTACTTGACCTTGAATTATCCTACAAAAACAAGGTATTATAAAATTTTCTATTCTATATTCACCATTGATTACTAATATTGAATATTTGTGATTCATATGTGTTCAAACTATCAATTAAACATAATATATAAGAAAACATTCATTTCAAACATAGAAAAATAACTCATTATGTCTAGAACTTAATACTAGTATAACTTTTTTGGTAGTGTTCAATAAAAAAATAGTATTATGAGAATTTTTCCATTGTGAAATTTAGAATTAATGATATTCTTTTATTGATGTAGAAGTCAAGACTCTTCAATAACTTGAGGATTCACATTAAATATTTCAATATTTATGATATTCCCAGGAACCTATATTTTGATACAAACTTGTGAATCACATATTATATTTAATTACCAATAAAATATTTATAAATATTACATGAAATAATGAATATACAAACAGTAGAAGATTCTACTTCAACTAATTGCAATTTGTTTTTCAATGATATTACCTATCATATTTGTGAAAGATAACCTCCTATTAAATACACTTTCATTGAATTTTTTCCTTCATTGATGGACTTGGTGAAAGTATTATTGATTCTGAACTAGTTATAGCCTCTTCAACCGTTTCCTCCTATTGATTCATCATAGGGGGTGAAAACCCATGTTCCCATGAATTATTATCTTATTGTTTAAGAATAGTTAGAAGATTCATATTCAGCTTATTCATACTATTAATTCTATTATTCTTAATGTATATAGATTATTTTAGTGGTATGGATGATAGTAACATATTAATGGAGAACTCATAATCCATATGGAATCCTAACGTCAGTAATGGATTGACATACTTTAACATCTTGAGTACAGGAGCTATAACTATGTATCCATCATTAAGTTTATACATTCAGTATGCAGATATAGCCTTGTTTATCTTATGCCTCTATTTAACCTTTTCAAATTCTTGAGAATTCTTTATCAGGATGTATTCAACCACATCCTTATATTTTATCCTTATGTCTCTGAATAGACATGACAACTTTATGTTATCATCATTTGAAGAATATTTCACATGTCTCATTTAGTAATCCTTGTCCATACATTCTCCTTAGGGAAGTTGATTAAAAATATGGGATTGCAAAATAAATAAAAATTCATGTATAAGTGAAATTTGTAAGCACCTATATAACTCCTGTAAGTTTGTATTGGTGAAGAAATTTTTGTTGTCCAATACCAATCACAATGTTTCTATAGTTAACATTATCATCTTATATAATCAATCAATGTAAATTATCAGTGATTTTTCTGGATTATTAATTTTTAATTAATTAATAAATTAATTAGTCTCCCACTATATTATGAAATATCAACATCCATCATAATTGGATTCAGTATATCATTAAAATTCGGAATTATAGTTAGAAGGAATAGATATTTCACTTCTCATAACCCATGTTATATCCCTCAAAATTAATAAAATTTATTTATGTATATTTTATTTGAAAATTAAGTTAATGATATTCAGTAGATCTTTTTAGTGTACTTATTTATTCCTGAAATCATTTACTCAAATTTCATCAAAATTTTCTTCTAAATTTAATTAAGTAAACTATAAAGATTAATCTTGACACTGATTTGGTTATGTTGATCAATTATGTCTATTAAGACTTATTAATAATTGAAATTTCCCTTAAATTGGAAAAAACTGTCACTTTTAGTATGGTTTTTTCGTTACTCCCAAGATGGAAGTTGTTATCCGACATAACATTTACATAGAGGTATTTTTGTTTTAACTTATTCATAAATATTATTTAATTTATTCCTCACATACATGTTAATATTATGAGGGTCATAAATAACTAATTAACCATGTTTAATATAATAATTAATGTATATTGATTTAATTTAATTTTATCTTAGAATGATAATTAATTTATTTATCTTAACTGATCTCGTTTAATCTACCAAATAATATAAGCATGAGATAAATAAATAAATCATACTTAATTGAAAAAATAGAACAATTATGTGACCTGATTATAATATTTTATCAACTGGTTGGTTTATTGAGTATTGATAAACTATTTCTGACCCTAGTGGAAAGAAATCTATGAGACCATGATGGTCTCCTTCTGCAACATTTATCTATTATCTTATATATCTCTTTGGTTATATTCATCCCAAATTGATTCCTTAACTGCCTCCTCTCACTAAGGGATCCATCTGTTACAAGTTTTTACTCAATAATAGGTGGGGGTTCTTGGGTTCTAATGTTAAATTAAATAATACTTATAAATTAAGGAACACACATAATAAATGAGAGAGGGATTATTCATAGATTATTAGATATATTTTAATGAAGTTATCACATGAAACCATGAAATATATAAATTAATAAATCTGAAACATACATAGGTTGGTCAAGATCATGCTCAATCCTAACATACAATTTATAAGAATTTATATTTTCTATATTTATTTCAATTAAAAATAATTAAGATAAATTTACCAGAATTAAAAAAATTAAATTATCTATCAAGTAATTCTTTATCTTAATATTAGTCTTAATGGTTCTTGAGAAAAAAAATTCGAATTCCATATTATATTATTCATAACAAATTAAATAATTTTAATTTCAATTTTAAAATAATAAGTACATGGAATGTACTCTGTGGGACACACTCCATATTACTTCAATGTCATATTAAATGTATTTATAAACTTTAAAACTTACATGACATGAAATATCATATTACATGTCATGTGACATAAGCTGTGTGTACTATGTACTTACACTAAATGTATGCCCACAATATATGTCATGATATACATATAATGTAATTTCTGGGGGACAATCCACATAGTTTACATAGCATATATGACCACTCAACTTTGAATAATCAATTTAGTGTGTATCTCTAGCACTATGAGAGTGAAGTACATAGAATATGGAATGAACATTAAACATCATGTAGTTGCATAATATACATGAAATTTTATTTTAAGAATTTTTATCCCCACGACATGTTGAAAAACAATTGGTATGTAATTAGTTTGGACAAATCCTGACACATGGTGTGTACAACTATATACTTGTCTTGTAATCATTTATCACTTCTAATTATTATTTAAGTTGAAAAACAAGACATTCCAAAACACTAGAAATGTATTGTTCATGAGTTAAACCATGTTACATGATGTTTATTAGGAATTTAAATGTATTTTAGTCTAAACATATCTATGTTTCTCTACTAAAGTGAATAAGTGCCCTATAATAGAACCATTTATTTGGGCACATAGCCTATCATGATGAACATTAGGTCAAAACAACGCAGGGTTGTATGACCTATACAATAGCTACACATAATGTAATATCTTTCAGACCATGTGCCTCACTGATGGTTAATACATGGAATTTATTGATGTTCTATATCGAGTCATATGAAGAGTAGGTATTTACATAGCTCCCACCTTGTTTGAGTTGATCACAGGTCCCTGATGTGTAATTTACCAATAGAAACCATATATTAATTTCATGTATCCCACAGCCTTAGCACCTTCGAATGCGATCTTTGAGTTCTATTTGTTTGTTTTTGACCCATTATTGGAAGAAAAATTTATGTAAGTTTTATTGTGATCATTGTATTTTGAAAAAAAGTATAAAAATATATATAAACCAATGCATGAAATCTAGTGAACTAAATATGAATAATTATAAGTTATAAATTGATATCTATGATAATAATTGAAGTTTTATGATTGTAGTAAAAGATTTGGGTGAATTATAGATTTTGGTTTTTCATTGGTTTAAATGAATAATTTACAACGAAGATGAAAAAAACTGGCTTGTAATATCTTTTAAAGGATCCCAAACCCACTATTTCATTTTACTGAATGAAATGGATTATTAAATTTTTCTTATATTATCTTTAACTTTTTAGTCTTTTCATCCAAGAAACTATTAAAATGCGGGATACTAGAAATTTCCTGGTTAGTTTTCAATATAATGATGGAGAATACCATGCTAGGCCTATAGTTTGTTTTATTTGAAGTGATTTGTATTATTGGTTCATGGATTACCTAACTGTGTGGCTAAACATTGGGACATTTTAGGTGTGTCCAGTGCCACCAACATGGTATGTAGTTCATTTAGAGAATCATGCGACCAAAGACATGGAGTCCTAGAATTTTTTTACTCAAATGTAAATGATATGGATGTTAATGTTAGGGATTAATTTTAAATTATAGAGGTCATTTAACTTCATTACTAATGGATTAATCCTATTAACATCCAATATTAGTTTTCAAGGTAGGTGGTTTTGTATTCCCCCTTTATTAATTGATCCTATGATTCTTGGTTTTATAAAAATTAATTTCTATATTTATTTAAATTATGTTTTATATATTTATTTAAGACATGTTTATATGTGTTGTGAAGAATTGTGTTTATCTTTTATTTTAAATTCCAAAAGTAGTTTTCAAGGATAATCTCAAGTGGGATATATATTTTTTATGTATTTTTATGATAATTTAACTTTTAAATATGTTTAGTGAATTAGTCAAAATTCATGGGAACCTCGATTGATTCAGAATAAAATCTTAAATTTATAAAATTTACCTTCCCACTAGTTAGGTGTGTTACCTTAATTTTCTAGAAATGTTATTATTATCCATCCACTAGTTGAGTGTATACCCATAACTAGTGAATTTATTTATTAGATTATCCTAAACATTAGTATAATAGGGGGTACTACCATAATATATGTAAAAAATTATTGTTTTTAGTATTGTATCGAATGTTTTTAATTGATAAAAGTGTTATTAATTTTTTATTTGTATTTCATAAAATTTTTAAATGTTTTTTTCATTTATTTATTTTCTACTAGTATGATTTAGTTCTTAAAAAAACAATTTTCTATATGGACTTGGTGGTTGGATCCCACTTATAAAGTTATTCTTACACCATGTACACAGAAATGGGTGTATGTGGACCTAGTTTTATCTAATGCAAGAAAATTCAAGGCTCTTCTCAGTGGGAGTGAGTTCTCATGATATCATTTTGAACATTGTAGAGGTGATATAGTGGTGGGAAGATTCCTTATGTCTTAGGGATATGGGAGGTATTTTATTTTTTCTATTCTTGGTATTGTTGTAGTCTACTTGTACAAATCATATATGGCCTTCTCAGTTTCCCATCCAGTGTATTTTTTATAGCACTAGATGTAATTTTTTTATTTTTCTCTGTGATGGAATGTGGTTATGTTTTATAGTGGTTTTTTATTTATCATATTTTATAATATTTATATATAATCATGTATTTTACAAATATAATTACAAGATTATTTAACATAAAAATCATATAAATACAACCCAAGGATCAAGAGGACTAGTATATTTGGAAGACTAATTTCACAACACATTAAAATGAAAAAAATAAGAAATATTTATTTTAATGTCCATAATGTGATCCTAAATCCTTATATTTGTTTTTTGAAAATAATATAATAACTTTGTTAATATATAAATAAAATGGGAGAGCTATAAATCCTAGTGAGGGAATATGTATAATATATGATAAGTTTTTTGAAAAATTTAGAATAAAATGATATCATAAAGGGAAAATCTCTTGAATAATCATATAGAATTCTGAAATTAATAATATATAATTAGGTGATCATAGAAACATAATAATGTTACGTAAACATAAAAAATGACATAATCAAAAGTCAAGGTTAACCGCCGAGACAACATCACATGTTCAAAAAATTCTTATAAGGGATTTGGTTTACTGCATAACCCCTTATATATCTTCTCATGGGATATAAAAATTACCCCATTAATTAGAGAACTCTCTAGGTGTACCCATCATGAAAAGTACATGCATATGTGTTCCAAAAAATGAAATTAATAATAGGGCATAAATATATGAAATATCCTAGGAAAAAGACGAGATATATAATCTTGTCCCACATCATAATCAAATGATATTTTATAAATATTTTAAATAGAATAATGAATTAAATACTTTGGAAGTTCATATATGAATATATAATAATAGGTCTCAAATATGGTGTTTATTTGAATAATTATTGTGATAAGGGTATAGAATTTGGTATAGAAATAAAATTTTAAAATGATCTTTTAAGGAATCAGTTAAAGTGTTTTGAAGTAAAAAAATATATGGAATTTTAGTTAAAAAATATACATAAAATAGATTAGTTATCCCTTAAATATTGATCTATTTAAGGAAATAATGAATTATAATAAGTAATTTAAAATATTGTTCCATTAAAATTATTAAGGGATAGAAAATTTCCCCATAGTCATGTTTGATTTTGAATAAGAAATAGAGAAATGATCTTAAGGCATGTAAAACCCGATTATAAGAAGGGTGAATAAGATAGGTATATATGTTAGAGAAATATAAAGAAATTTTGAAGATTTAAATAATCACAAATATATAGATAATATGTTTTATAGATATAAAGGTAATAACCCAAATAAAATAGGATGATTCAAAGAGATCACATAAATACGTTCCAAAATAATTTTATAATTTCAATTAAAATCCTGAATAACCAAATTAGATTAATTAATGAATTAATTAATAATATTTTACATCTATATTATATTTACTAAAATTATATTATGTTAATTTAAAATTATATCAATAAACTTTTAATTTAAAATTTGATGTTACGAGGGAATTAGTTTCATGGTTCCAAGGTCGGATCACATGTGGATAATTATGGAAGTTAGGGTAAAAAGGGACTATAAATATAGAATTTAAATGAAATAATATTTACATACTTCCCTAAATTTAAATTCTCCCAAATATCCATATGTTTTATGACATAAGGATGATTTATTTGGTATAATCTCTGTCGTTATACAATTAGTTCATTTAGGATGTTTTACAGGCCATCATAAACTAGATCCATTTTATTTAATTAAATTATTTTTAATTAATTATAAATATTAAAATAACTTTTACTATATTTAATATCATCATATTTAACCATAATAATATTTTGATAACCAGCCTTGATGGTAGTGTTGAAAATTTAATTGTGTTATTCTCTGAGGCGGTGTACCAACCATATTGCGAACAAAGTTTTCATTTTAGAAAAAGTTGAGGTGATGGTATAATATGGATATTATACCATAATAATAATCATATATTATATTTTATATACTGATGATAGTCTGTATTGTTGGATAGAAAACATATGGGGGTAGTAGAAGAATAAAAAAATTGAAAGAGGTTTACTTGAAAATTTTACTCTTCCTTTGGTTTCCCATGTTAATATACCCTTTAAGGATCAATGGAATGGTATTTGGTGAGACTGTAGATTCTAGGGGCATTAATATAGATATTTGGAGAAGGTTTGGTAGATCATTGCTAACATCCAAGTCTTATAATTTATGAGAAGAGGGAGTGATATTTATAAGGGGAGGACATGGGTGGGATTTATTAGGGAATGAGAAGAGTGTTTTGAATATTATATCCATTAGTTTTTTTTATTTGGATCAAGAATTAAAATTGTAAAACCCCTCATCTATACAAGTTCTTATATTCAGAGGAAGATTCTTTATTTTTTAATTGTTTGATGGGACAGTTCCTAAATCAGGAGTAGGAGTGAAATTTAAAGAGTGAGAACCAATCATGTGTCCCAATTTGGACTTGTAAATAATTATATTAGAGGGTTGAGGGTCTCATGGGTGTCCCATGATTTTGTAACACATAATTTTATGTTTTGGAGATGTAGGGTAGGGAATATGATTTGTGACTAGTTCATGCTAACTGTGATTCTCTATAGTGTGGCCTAAAACATATAGGCACTTGGGTTATGAAACCATGTGCTAGGTGCTTGGAGACCTTGTGAATGAATATAGAAATTTTCTGACAAGTTACTTGGTCTGTGAAACTGTTCACCGAAACCATGCATTGTGACTTGTCATGGGATGTGATGGATGAATGTTTGGCACACAGTTTAACCAATTGTTCTCCCATAAAATTTTGGTAAAAAGTTGTGTTCCCTTATGATCCTCATTCCTTTCTTACTTGATTTTATCATATTTCATGGTAATACCCTCATTACACATTCCATCCTTCTTAACCTCCTACAACATAGTTCTCTTATTATTCTTGGGAATTATTTTTATTTATGCTTATGATAGAAGGCTAAGGGTGATTCGATCTCTCCACTTTCTTATTTTCATATTTTCTCTAGCTACCAAAATCTATTTTTCCATTTATGCTAGTTATGAACTATTTTCATGGAATTATTTTAGTTTTTATGTTTCTTCTATTATTTCTCAAAGTGAAGGAAAATATCAGATGAGTAGGATCCTATGAGGATAAGGAATGTGATCCCTTTAATTTAAACCATAATCTAGCTTCTCTCTCCATGTGAATGCAAGGTTTGACCAAGATGGCTTCATCATGATTGACTTTATTTTAAATAACACGTTTTATTTCAAGTTTACATAGATAAATTACAATTAAATTTGCTTTAGACATTTATAAATGTAAATTCTGAGTGGATTTTCTAATCATGGAGTTCACTGTTAATGGAATATAAGTCATAAATACCTATATTGTGTTTAAATATGTTAAGAGTAAGATTTTTTAAATTGGTGGTTGTGAAATGAGATTTCACAACCATAAATAATTATGATTGGTTTTGACCCTTTAAAATGGGAAAGGTAAGGGAAGTTATGTGAAATTGGTTCTGATAGATTATTTTAATTTTGGTTGAAAATGGTTCATTGGTTTGTATTTGTTATGGAAATGTTAAATGTATTGATGGGTGTGCATAATGTTATATTTGAAATGGTATATTGAAATATGAATTAAAATGATATTTGTGGAAATGTTTATTGAAATAGACTTTAATGAGAATTTATATGTGGTTTTTGAATTATTTTTAGTTAACGAAAATTTAATGGTGTAAGTAATTGAGATGCACAATTCCGTTGTGTATTATTTTTTTATTTTTTGAGATGACTCTATGTATACACTTCATTCCATATACATATAATGGTTAACCTATGGTGAATACAACCCCCAGTGGATGTATTGTTTTTATGGTTTACCTAGGGTGAACATGAACCCTAGGGGATAAATGTGGAAGTTATGCCAAGGGTTTACACTTCCCTCGTGTGGACACAAGGGTCTAGGGACTGGTATATTACCATAGCATTCTATTTTGGACCATGTATGGGTAAATTACTATTGTTTAGATGTAATATGGTTGGAATGTTCATCGTGATATTCTTAGAGACACCTCATACTAACCAAATCAAGTTATTACCATTCTATGGGGGAACTCAGCCTCCCATTGATTTTGGTATTTTATTAATGTTTTAGTTTTGAATGTTTTGATTTTTCTTTGTAATTTATCCATGACAACCTGTTAATGAAAATACAGAGACTGGTTGTATTTTAGGACACCATTAATGGTGGAATGCTATGTTCTACTCACACCCTATTTGGGGTGCCATGGAACTTGGGTACCCTAGCAGGATTTCACTTATTGCAGGTTCTAGTTTCGGGCAGGGCTAGATATTGTTGCATTTTGACTAGCTTGGGAAGACATGGTATAGAGGATGGGTCTAATAGGACTCTGTACTAGTTGGGGAATAGGCTATTAGACCCGATCTTATTCAACTTTCCTTTATAACTACTTGTGTATGATCCACCCATGTGGGATCCATCTAGTTTTTGTGGCATGAATTTGATATCGCATGTGACATTTGGTTTATTCATTGGAAGTATCCCTGATTATAATGTTATATTTTAATTTTATATATTTAATTTTACTTACATTATTATTATACTCTAATTTCAAGGGAATATTCTCACCATAGTAACATCTTAGGACCTCACCACTAGTCAGAAGCCTCTAATGTATGGGGAGGAGTTCCTGAGTTTAGTAGAGATCGCCTACATGGGAACTATTTAGTGTCTTAGGGCTGAGGGATGTTACAACAATAAAAATAAATATTTTTACTATATATAGATATTTTTTATGATGGTTTTAACTAATAGATATTACATCATCCCATACGTAATAAAACATGAATTTAACTTATAATGATAAATATCTTATTTTTCTATATTTCATTATTCTCAAAAAATTAAACTATTATAGAAAAATAAAAAAAGCTCAAGAAAACATTTTTTTAGATGAATATTAATAAAATCAAATCCATTTAAAAAAAATAATGTTTCTAAATGTTATAAGTTTATTTTTTTAAAAAAATTCTTATTAATTTTAAAAATACCAATTTTAATATTATGATCAATTTACCAACACCTTAAATAATTTCTTATGGTCTCATAAAATTATATTATGATTATAATGAAACAAAAAATAGTTCTATAAAACTATTTTATGAAAATAAATATTATTTCTTGATTTTATATTTTTTATAAAAATAAAAATAAAATATATATGTTTTCAAAAATAGAATGAATTTTATTTTTTAAAAATTTATTTATCGATATCATGATATACACATGTCTTATTTTCATAATATATAATACAAAAAATTTATTTAATAGTTCTAAAGGTGAGGATACTATTTTAATAGTTAGTCTACTATACCTAATAGTTAAATTACTATTCCAACATTCATATTATTATTTCAATAGTAAGATTACCATTCTAATGGTCACATTTTTATAGTCATATGGATTAACTAATTACTATAAATACCTTCAGTTACATTCATTATTCATTCACTTCTAATATTACTCATACATATATATATTCAATTTCAAAATTAATATTGTGTTATTAATACTCTAATTAAAATATGTTGGGTTGTTTGTGAGTGTGATCATTCTAGGGGATCGATCCTATCCATATTTCTATATTATAGTAATATTATTTTCAAATTTTTTCCAATTTTAATACTTTAAAATATTTTTTCAATTTTTTCGAAATATATTATTTAAATTAATAAAATGTTATTGGTTCTTTCATGTGGTGTATGTGATTTATACAATATAACATTAATAAATATGACACAATTATATAATAAGGGAAATGCACTGATAAAATCATAGGTCATTACATTTTTCCCTTTTAAAAAATTTCATCCTTGAAATTTCATTTTACATATTAGGGTGAAAAGGGTAAGGATTCTTCTACTTATTTTCTTCCTTTGGTTACCATATCACCTCTTCAAACATTTGTTTCTTCCATTGTACTTTGACTAGGAGAGTTTTCTTGTTGCGTAGAACTTTGTCTCTATAGTCTAAGATATTCGTAGGTTGTTCCTCATAAGAGAGACCATTTTCCAGCTATACCACCTACGTGTTTAGAACATATAGGGTATCTCATATATACTTTCTTAATATAGATACATGGAAAAAATATTGTACTTGAGACAGGTTTGGTAGTTGTGATAGTTGATAGGCCACAACTCTAATGTGATCAAGAATCTGAAGTGGGTTGATTTTTATGAGACATATCTTTCCCTTCTTCCCAACTCACATGAATCCCTTAGAAAGGGATGTACATAAGAACCTTGTATCTCCAACCATAAACTATGGGTCTCATCAATTATTTCCAACAAAGAATTTTTATCGACATTGAGAAACCTTGAGGTGCTCCAAAATGGTCTTGAACTTTTCTACCATTTCTTCAATCATTTCAGGTCCTAGTATCTTACATTCAATTACTCTATCCCAAAACATGGTGTTCTACATCTCTTATAATAAATAGATTTATATGGATTCATTTGGATGATTGAGTAGAAACTGTTATTGTATGAGAAATCAACCTGGGGAATATGTTCATCACATACCCCTTTTATGTCCATACATAATGCTATTAATATTTCCTCATGTTTCTGGATATTAATCTTAGATTATCCTTTTGTTTGGGGGTTATAATCTACACTGAAGTTCAACTCAGATTGTAGATCATATCGAATACTTTTCTAGAACATGGAGGTAAATATTATATCTCTACAAAATTAAATTCGTAATGGTGTTACATGAACCACACACAATTTTATGATGTATATAATTTTATAGTGATTGAGTTATATATCCTTTCAAATTGAAATTCTGTGATAAAAAATAGTAATATTGTCCACTATAATCCATAAAAAATTATTTCCTATGAATTGTTTCATTATACTAGTGAAAGATTCTATTGATTGGTTTTCTTATTTCCATGTTGGTATGGGTAATAGTTTCATCATCCACTTATACTTTTTCCTTTCTTCTATCTCATGAGGAAATACTGAGAACATTATTGTATATTTCATGATCTCATTATTCATATTATCCTACCAATAGTTCTATTTTAGATCTCAATAAATCTTCATGCTCTATGTTTGTAAGGAGATTGAAGAGATATGTGCATTATCCAACAATAACTTTATTATCTATGAATTTAATGTCACAAAATTTATGAACCAAATCTTATAACTCCTTTCTCATTAAATTTTAACTATAAGGATTTAACTTTCCTTATAGTTTCCATTTTATTTTTTATTCCCATATCATCCCTTTAAGAATCTATTATTTTCATTACAAGGGATGGTTGAAAATTCATTTTAGAAAGGAATTATGATGTTTCATACTTTCTAATTCCAATGTAAATCCTTAAAATGTCTAATATGGTAAGTTATCTCACAAACCTCATCAATTACAAGGATTCAAGATCCTATCTATTTAAAGCATCTTCCAATTTATTTTCCTTCCCAAGATGATAATAGATCAAGTATTCTTAGTCCTTGATCATCTCTAAGGATATTTTCTAATGAATATTAAGATCCTTATATAGGAATATATATTTAAGGATCTTATGATCTACATATATTTCATACATCTCCCCATGTATATAATTCCACCAAATATTCAATGTGAAGATCATTTTTTAAAACATTAGATAAAGTGTTAGATGCTTATACTAATTAATTTTTTTGCTACTTTGACGTATGGGATATCACTTTATGATTTTTTATTAACACACATCATAATACCTCTTATAACATATCATTATATACCATAAAAAGATACATGCATGATGGTAGTGTGAGTATTGGAGTGGTTATAAAATTCTTTTTTATTTTTTTGAAGATATATTCCCAATTAAGAGTCCATAAAAACCTTACTCCATTATGATCCATTTTTCATAGAGGGTCTGAAAATTTTGATAAATTTATCACAAATCACCAATAATACCCATCATGTTTTAGTAATCTACATATATCCTTTACAGATACTGGTCTGGTCCACTACTCAATCAGTTTTACAGTATGAGGGTCCATAGAAATCTCTTTTATGGTGATAACATTCCTTGAGAATAATACATCCTCCATCCAGAACTGACATTTGTTGAACATTACATATATTTCTCCTTCAACAAATTATCTAGAATAATATTCAAATTATACCTATGATCCCCCTTTCACTTTGAGTATATTAGAATATCATATAGTAAAAAATAAAGAATTCAATTGAATCTCTAAACACTCTTTTCATTACATCCATTTAGATTTTTATGGCATTAGTGAGTCCAAAGGGAATCAGAATGAACTCATTATATCCATAACTAGTTGGAAAGAAAGTCATGGTAATATATTCATTCTTCAAATTTAATTTGTGATTTCCCAACCGAAGGTACAACTTAGTGAAATAATATGCCACATGTAGTTGATAACAAAGTCATAAATCTATGATAGAGGATCATTTTTCTTTATCATGATCTATTTGAGATCGTGATAATCAATGTGAAGGACCATTGACCTATCCTTATTATTCGTAAAGTAGACTATCGAACTCCATAGTGAGGCACTCAGGAATATAAAACTCTTGTACTAATTTTCATTTAATTTATTTTTTAGTTATTTTATCTCAATGGTGGATATTCTGTTTCGAGTCCGGGATATAGGTATAGATACAGGTATTACATCAGTTGAGAACATAACCTCTTGGTCTAGAAGAATAATAGGAAACTGTTAATGGATTACATCAATATAGTCCCTTAAAATGGATATGTATTCCATAATTATTTTCTCATTTTTATCAAATATTTTATATAGTTATTATTCGTCACATTAAAATATACATGCTTTAAAAGAATTTTTCAAAAGAGATTTATCTCCCTCCATACCGTTATACAAAATTATTCGATGACTCCGAATGTGAATTATAATCTATATCTATTGACATTTGATATTGAATTTATATAAGGATAGATAATAAATATCCAATATAATGTAAAATTCCATTTAAGAAAGTATTGAAAGATCTTTTAGTAGGTTTAGTGAAAAATAATTTTCTGGTTAGGAGTTATATACTTGGGATTCACTGATTTCCCCATTTCTTATTCTCACAAATAGCTCAACCCATGTTTTTCAGCGGTTATTAAATTTTCCCAAAAAGCATGCTTGATATTACGGAATGTGTATATGTATTCATATAAAACATTTGAAGATAATTAAAACATAAGGAGAATAAATTTCACTACTTTATTATGGTTCTAGTCATTTATGGTATCTAAAAAAATATAGGGTTAAGAATAATAAAAATAAAAATCATACAAAAATTGAAACTACGAACATAGAAGGAATAAATAATAAATGAAATATAAATACTAACTTATTGAGTCTCTAGTTTCCTATATAGGATATCCATGGAAATTTCCATATTATATTTTCCAACCAAAAAATCTATTCAAGTCCTTCATAATAGTTCTTCAAGAGTTTTGGAATTTTACAACACATATCTCCCAGGAGTATCAAACTAGGTGTATACTATAGTCTCTATCATTTACTATGTATAGGTTGTGTTAATACCCACTGAGAAATTTTGGTTTTTTCCCCCAAGGTACATTTCTATTATATCCACATCCAATTGTAGTATCTAGATAGGTATTTCATTTCTTGTAAACCACACTCTTTATACTTTTCTAAAATTTCAAAACAGTTTTCATATACATATAACTATACTCATCATTTTTACAAATATATTATTTCATAATACTAAAAAATAACTAGACATTACTCTATTATAATATATAGGAACTCAATTCTTTTACAAATATTATTATATTATTTTTACTAAAAATATCAATTAAACCTAACTGAATTATAGATAGGAATAACATCTTTGTAAGAATACATTAATAATAAATATAAATAAAACTAAAATAATATAACTTTATATTAATATCTATAATGTGTTATGAAATATTTCTAAGCTCAAAAAACATCACAGGATGACCTGGGGAACACATAAATAAAAGGGATGAGCTATAAATTCCAATAAGTGAATACACATGGTAAATGAGCAAAACATATGAGAAAGTTTTGATACTGTGATATCACAAAAGGAAAAGATCATGAATAATAATATGGAATAATTATATAATGAATATCAAATCATATGATCATGGAAATTTAAGAATGTGATAGTAACATGAAACATGAGATATGTATATTTCAATGCTAACTGCTGAGACAACATCACACGGTGGATAGAGTCCCACCATGTTTTAGGTTTAATTTCTTTTACTATACATATTATCTCATGATATGTAAACATTACACAATTATTTAGAGAACTATATGGTCTATCCTATCATAACATTTATAGGAATATTCATTCCACATAAATTAATCAATCATAGGACATACACATAAGAAATACTCATAGAAAGAGATGAACTATGTAATCTTCCATAATATAATAATGAAAGGAAATTTCATAATTATTCCAAAATAGAGTGAGGAATTAAATATTATGAACATTAATATAAGAATATATAATCACTGGTCTCAAATATTGTGTTTAGAAAGAATCATTTCGTGTGGAAGGGTTGATAATTTGGAATAGAAACGAACTTTTTAAACGGTGTTGTAAGGAATCTATTAAAGACATTTGAAGTAAGAAAGAATAGGTAATTTTCATTACAAGGAATTGGTAAACAATAGTGTAAATCTATAAAATATTTCTTTAGTTATTGAAATCCACAATTTTAATAAAAACATAAAAAGGGTGTTATATAAAATAATTATGGGATATAAAATTTCCCCTGAATCAGGTAGTATTTTAAAGAAGACATTGAGCAATATACTTAAGGAATATTTAACCCCATAAAAGGAAGGAAGAACAAGCTTGGTATAAATGTAAGAGAAAGATATGAAAAATTTTATAGAATTAAATTATATACAATAGTTATGAAATGTTAGTTATAGGGATAAATGATAGAACCCTACGAAAATAGGGTGATTTAAAGTGATCCCATACCTTGGTTCAAGAATTGTTTTTCAATTTTACTTAACTCCATGAATAATACAATTTGACTCATTAATTTATTAATTAAGAAAATTATATATACATATATAATTTATTTAATATAACTATGTTCTGTTAATATACATCCATTTCAATGAGATATAATGTCAAATTTTGTTTTTATGAGGTTGTTCATTCCATAGTTCCAAGGTGAGATTAGTTGTGTGGATAATTATGGAAGTTTCTGTAAAATCGGACTAAAACTAAAAAAGTGAAACGAAGATATATTAATTTATCTATAAAAATTAAATTTGACTCCAATATCCTTATATTTTCATATATAAGAATGATACAATAATTATAAAAATTATCGTTATAAAAATGGTTTATTTATGTAGTTTTATTGAACATCATGAACATGATTTGTTTTATTTAGATAAATGATTATTAATTATGTAGATAACATGAATTATGTAATAATATACTTTGTCATCATATTTAACAATAGTAATATTTTTTTAACCAGCCTTGAAGGAATAGGATAAGAATGAGGTGCATTGTGCATGGAGGCGTTGAACCAACTATATTGTGAACAACATTTTCAGTTTAATATCATTTTAGGTGATGATAGAGGATCTATATTACACCATAATAAAATGGTATAACTATATTTAGGATACTTATGTTACTATGTCTTGGTATATGGTCAAAATATGTGGTTTTTAGAAGAAAAATAAAATTGAAAGAGGTTTTGTTGAGAATTTACCTCTTCTGTTGGTTTTCTCCTCATAGGATACCCCTCAAGGATCCTTGGAATGTTATTTAGTGGGGATAGTGCATATAGAGAATTTGGGTGAGATATGAGATAGATTTTTGTAGTTTTATAGTAATATATAATTCTTAAAAGGTGTGAGGACAAGCAATGGTATTTATAAGGGAATGTGATGGTGTTTTTAAATATTATATTCATTAATTTTTTATTTTTGATCAACACTTCCAATAGTGATGAATCTTGTGACTATTTATATTAATTGGTTAATGTGATTTTAAACAAATGGGTTCTTACAAAACCACATATATAATAAATCATGTATTTATCTTATAATGCTAAATATATTATTTTCTCATATTTTACTATTCACCAAATATTCTACAATTTTAGAAATATACCAAAAATTGACCCCATTTTTTCAAGTGTTTAGAATTTGAAAATTTAATACATTTGAAGAAAATAATTTTATAAATATTATTAATTTAAATTTATAATAAAATCATAATTAATTTTAAAAATATCAATTTTAATATTATGATCAACTCTATGACCCAGTAAAAAATTACTAATAGTATCATAAAATTATATTATCATAATATTATATATTATTATTCTTCTATAATACCAATTGATGAAAATAATTTTTGATTAAAATTTTTACATTGGTTATAGAAATGCTAATAAAATATATATATTTTACAAAAATAAAAATTAATTTTATTATTTTAAGACAAATTATTTACTTATGTCATGATACAAATATATCATATTTTCAGTTTATAAGATTCCAAAACACATTTTTATAAATTCAACATTGAGGATAGTATTCTAATGGTTGGGTTATTATTCATAACCATCAGATTAATTTTCCAATGATCAAATCACTATTCGAATGGTCAGATTTCCAATCCAATAGTCTGATTGTAGTAGTCATATAAACTCACTACATTCTATTAATAACTCATATTTCATTCATTATTCATTAAATTGTATTCTCTCTCAATTATATATATATATATATATATATATATATATTAATTTTCGAAATAAATATTGTGTTACTAATATTGTTCTTTATTTTTACAGTGTTGTTCAAGAGTGTGATCATTATATAGGACCAAGAAGATCCAAATTTTTATATTCTGGTAATCTTATTTTCTATTTTTTTACCATTTTAAAACATTCAATTATTATGGACATTTTATTCTCTAAATATAATATTTAAATTAAAAAAAATGTTTTTGGTTCTATCATATGGTGAATGTGATTTACATAATAATAAATTACAAAATTTGAAACAAATATATAATATTAGAAGTTCCATATATAAAATTCTATGTCATTACATGATGTTTATGCTTTATATATTTATAAGATCAGAATTTCCTATAAATAGAGTGGTTATAGTGGGTTGTTACACATAACCTTATTCATGTTTTATTTGGGTAAACTATTCCAAAGGCAAGTTCTTAATGCCCATGCATTAGTTTTTATCCCATGGAGTCCAGGAATTACCTTAAGGGATTTTCACAGACCAAATTGGTTTCCTAGATCCTGGATGGACTAGGATGGTTCGTGAAAAAATAGTATTAGGGGCTGGTTTTTTTTTTAATTTGTGATGTCTTGGTAGATGGGAGTTAGTATTATCAAGATATGATGAGTATATTGAGTGTGAATGTATAGAGAATAGACATTTTAACAAGTCTTTTATTATTTTGGAATGTTTTAAAATGTGTGTTTTGAGGTATAACTTGTTTTGATTTATGATTTTGAAGGTTTTTGTACCAAAACGTGTAAATTGTTAAGCATTCTAGAGGGTTCGCATTTTAAGTGTCCGGGCGGTAGATCAGGATGAAACCTTGTGATGATTACTTGATGGTCACTCTAGTGATACCCACATGTTCATAATATGTTTTATCAAACCATTTATAAAAACCATGAGAGGTACAAATTTTGGGTATTTATGAGTTTTCATTTTTTTTAATTCCACTTGTTGATTCATTAATTATATATATATTTTTGGGGTTTTAAATTATTTCTAATTTCCTATATTAAGGGTTCTTTTCTCCCTACTATTTTAATCTATGTAGTGTCATTCCCCCATGAAGACCCACAATATTCCCTATTAAATGGGACATAGATAAATTTCTGTAAGAAAATCCACCAATAGAATAGAATTTAATTGAGGCAATTATGTGAATGGTGAAACCATAGAGTATATCACAAGAGATTGTCTTAACCAAAAAAATTATATGGTTCTAAGTCTAATCATTGAGGATTACTAAGCCTAGTATTTCCTTTTCCACTATCCTCCATCCTTATGTGGTAGTAATAAACCTCACGATACTAAATTCTGTTCTGTGAAGATGTATATGTTTTTTGAATTTTTTGAGACTTTTGGGTTAATAAAAGTGAAATGTGAAACATTTATTATTTTGGTCCAAATTTAAAAGTGGGAAAAATTTATAATCTAAGATAAGATTCATAAAAATCACAAGTAGAATTATTTCAAAGTGATGTTCACATAGTAGTTCTACCCATAAAACTTGGCTCTTAGAAAATCTTAGGAGTTTTTGAACCTCTAGAAAATTACACAAACCATTTTAGAATATAATAATTGGTTTATACAGATGGATAATTTTTTAAATGAATATAATTATAATCATTAATTGAAGGTATACCAATTTAAAATAGTTCTTAGACTATATATTTTTTATCAAGTATTCCGTATGGAGATAAAATCTTATAAAAAGGAGGTATATTATATATTGATGGTGGAGATTGACTAAGATTTGATTCTAGGATGCTTTAAACCTCTATAATGTTGGGTGGTAATGAGGGTGCGCTTTCTCTGAGGAAGATAAAATGTGACGAACCCATGACAGATCGTAGTCGTATTTTACGACCTTTTCCACATCTAGTCTCTATTGCAATAACTGGGGAATGATTTTTTTATAAATATGAACCTTGTTTAGAATATCATTAATTGGTGCTAAAATAATTCAATATTACAAAGAATTATTTTTGGTATAGGTAAAATGACTATGTATACCGTGTTATGATGGATGTATTGACTAATTATCATCTAGTTTTCATAGTGATAATGAACTAAATATTCTTACATATCAAAATATTATATTTTTTTTGTTAATTAGTGATATGTTGTAACATTATTTGATTTATTGGGAGAATTCATGAAATTTTAGGATTTCATTGTTAAATTTTCCGGATAATTAACCCTATGATAAGTATATGATTGTATCTTATTAATCTATGAAGTTAAGTTGTATGGATATGTCATGTTTGAACTATTAATATTTCTCAATGATGATATGGTAAATGTTTTTTTCTCTTAATAGGGTCCAAATATTTTTTTTGAGATATGAAGCTTCCAGGTATTATCAGGCCACTATCAGTTATTCATCAGAGATTTCTAAAAAATCACATTACCACAAGCCAAAATAAATTTGAAGCAGAAGAAATTATTATGGACATAAATTAATTGAACATTATTGTATGATGTAAATTAATTATTGAACTAAACTCATAAACTAATCCATCTATATGTCTACTAGAGTTATGTGATTTTCTATAAATTAGGAATTGGCTTGGGATGTGTTCTTATGGACGGAAACCATGTGGTTGTTGATGGTTCTTACAAACTCAATATACATGGGTGGAATTATCTCACCCATGTACTTAATCTAGTATCTATTATTCATGAAATCATGTTTTAATGATATTATATATTTTTTGCAATGTTTATGGTATATTGTAATAAAAAAACCTAAGCTATATCTTTTCTCAAAATAATTAAACCTCATGAAGAGGTGATGGGTAAAATACCTTTAGAATTTTGATTTTAATCTCACCAATTTAACACGTAATAGAAAAAGTTTCATGAATTCTATTTATAATAAATTTTAATCTCAAAAATTTATGTATATATTGAGGAGTTTAGCCTTATAAATATTTTCTCAGAATTCCATTTGGAAGTTAAGGAGGTTACGTCAGGTATATTCTTTATTAATTTACAAAAAAACCTTCTCTTCTTGAACTCATATAATGTTATTAGAAATAGGATGAAGAATTCTACAATTTTAGAGATACCATGTATGGCTAGGAGACAAAACATGAGTGATATCTCACTTTTATGAGAATTAATTTCTTTAGAAACTAGTTTGTGGTTAATTTTTAATGTGAAAGGTAGTAACAGATGTCTATAATCAATTTTAGTTGGTTTTTTTATTTATAAAAATGTATAATTATATTTTGCATTGAATTAGGTGGATGGGTAAGAGGTAGGATGTACATAATTTTGTATCATGATACTATATCTATGAAAAAATTAATGTTAAGATTCAGAAACCATATAGGTTTCTCCATACTCTTCGTGTCACTGCCTTGATGTAGGATGAGGTATATATGGACATTATCATTATATTATCTTATAACTTATGGTGTAGGAATGATATTTGGTTTTTGATCCATTAGTTAAAAAAATCTACATATTTTATATCGATAAGGTGTAATATTAAGGTAGATTGTCTTGGGATGTTATATATCATGAATTGTGATGTCTTAAACCTGGGTTCCACTCAAAGGATCCCCAAGCCCAGTTGGACACATGGTCTTAAGCACATATTTTTGAATGCTAGAGGATACCAACTAGAAGAGAGATCCAAGGCTGTGTCCATGGGGAGACTATTCCCTAATTATAAGAGTGTAGCCTAACAAATAAATATAATTACAAGTAAATATAAGGCACATAATATGAAAATATAAAACATCATATAATAGAAACTATAACATTATAGCAGTATCCCATTGTAGCAGTAATAGATAGAAATAACAAAAAACTGATGAAATGGATAATATTACTCAAATATGATAAATGAATCCAATAAATAGTTGATGAAAATGTATTCCATGTCTCTAAAAAATAGGAAAACAGTTATACAAGGTAGTAGAAAATTCTTTCTATAAACAATAAGCAATAAGAATCCAAAAACTATTCAAGAATCCTATGATCCAGCACAATCATCTACTACCAAGAACCATCCTAATGAATGAATGTGATATTAGGTGTCCAAAGTAGGATGCTTTAACTTATCAACACTTGTATACACGTAATATTCCCAGTTACCAAAGGAGGCCTATATAGGGTGTGAGATAAATCTCATTAGCCTACTACAAATAAAATCTATAACATCATATCCAAATAATATAATATAAAATAGTGTGTAGGAATGAATATATAAAAGAAAAGTGGTAGAGTAATTTTGATACCCAAGTACCTTCTTTAGCATCACCTAGTTTCTAAACATGTAACCATTTCATTTATTAATTATGTTCTAGTTTATATAGAAATTCACATGAGGTATAACCATCACTAAAATCATGTCCTAATAATAATAAAATTTGATTTACTGTATAAAAATGAATTAATGATGATGATAATAGTGAAAGAATATACAAATATAATAAGTAATATGTGATGATGATAACAATGAAACATGATCCAATGTAATAACCAAGGCATTATTGACCTCAAGGGTCGAGCTAAAGTAGTAATAACCTACCACCTATCTATAAGGGGTCTTTATGTAATCCAAGGGGAATCACCTATGGAATTACACTGTAATATGATTTTAACTGAGTCCAATGATATCAAGAAAGGTAAAACATGATAATTAATGACTGGGCCCAATGGTTGTATTCATTGCACCATGTGTCCCTGACGTC
This sequence comes from Viscum album, assembly GCA_963277665.1. Taxonomy (NCBI): domain Eukaryota; kingdom Viridiplantae; phylum Streptophyta; class Magnoliopsida; order Santalales; family Viscaceae; genus Viscum; species Viscum album. The sequence goes on along the minus strand of OY728157.1, from coordinate 228,267,072 downwards.
ATGTTGGATCCAAGGAGTGTATCCGAGGAATCCTATAATGAAAATCGAGGGATCCTATAGTGTCATACTAGGCATCCACTAGTAGACAAGGATCGAGTTAAAAGTTGGATCTCACCCTTGGAAACTTATATCTTAGAATTAGAATGAAATCCATGGGTGATCAAGGAATTCCATTATGATTCCGAGGATAGATCGTGTCTGACCACTGCTATAAATATTTGAATGTCTATATTCAGTAGGAATGTTATGCTTGATTAATTAATTAGTTAAGTCCATGTAATAATAATGTTGTTTTATAAGTCCTTTGGTTTAATCCATTTCCTTTCATTAGTATGAAAAGGTTAAAAGGACATGAAACCATTTATTAGTTTATATGATTCATAATAAATTTAGCAGGTTTACTATGATTACATCCATTAATCATGGATATGTATGATATGGATGTGAAACCTATCCATTTAATTATATCTTATAAGGACAATTCATATACATAGTATACTTTCCATTCATAATGAATATTAATTAATTATATTGAAACAATTACCTTAGATAGGACAAGTGGCATTGTCAAATACATGTATAACCATTACAATTAATAATTCATATTTATTATGTAAGGGATTACTATTAATAGGGTCAACCCTTAGCACATCTGAATAGTGTAGTAGATGAACATATAAAACCACTAAAGGCATAATTAATGAAAACACTCTACTTGAGGTGGACAATATTAAGTACGTGAGCTACAATAATGAATAAAATATATATAAAGGGTATTAGAAAGAGATTATAACCACTATAAGATAAGAATTGTGTTTTAATAGGAAAGGCCCTATGAAATCGCTGCATGCACAACTAATAAAATCTATAAAATGATGAAACATGATGGATGAGTCATAGGCCACCTACCTCGAGGCTATGACACTCTCTCTATCCAATATACACATTTATTTTAGCATGTATTTGGAGATATTTTATGTATAGATCAACTCCAAATAATATTTTATATTAGCCTACATCTAAATATTAGCGTTGAGGGAATGCAGAATAATGAATAGTGAAAAAGGAATTGATTAATTGCCGATGTGCATCCAACGTAATGAACGAGGAATGAATCAGACTTCATATAAGATCTTAGGATCAAAAGCAATGACTAGAGGGTTTGAGAGCTCAAACTGGGAGATAAAGGAGGTTTTTGTTTGCTGGAATGAACAAAGGAGTAAGGGGTGATTTTAAACATTCATTAAGGGTTAAATCATAAATTTTCCCAAAAAAGGCACATGGTTTGGATGCATGAATTTCTGAACCATGATCTAATCCTCCATGTATAACTATTGAAGGTGGGTACACGTATGGTTAGACTACACAGTTAGGGAAACCATTTTCTCAATATACGATTCAGATATGCTAAAAAATGTAGACATCCCACATGGGTGTGCAGCACCTGGAAGAACATTAGGGAAAACCGAGTTCCCTACATTCTCCTATGTCTAGATCGACACAGTTTGGAGATACCATGATGGATGGCGAGCATAGTCCCAACTAACCGTGTAACCTAGTTCTTTTCTCCACCGTCTAGGGTTCCAATCTTTGAATAATCACCATACACCCTGAAATATTTTATAACCACAAAGGGAATCCATATTAGGTACATAAAATGAAATTTGGCTTAATTCATAAGGATCCATACTAGAGATAAAAATTGAGTTCTTATAGTCTTCCCCATTAAAGGGACTCTTCCCTGAGTTCACCTTCTAAGGGCAGTAAAACTTCATCTGAGAAAAACTCTGGCCACTGAGCACATATGTTGGCCTCCACTACCATTTATCAGCTTGTACATGGTCATGATTCCATAACACCCATACTAAAGGGATAGATCAGATTTAGAGAGATATTAATCTCTACCCGATGAGGCATAAAAGATACTCCTCAAATGAAGCATCGACTTTTAACTCAACTTTCTAAGGATCAAAAGCTAGATATGGGTCATCAGGATATTGGTGAAGCTATGAATTGTGGAAGAAGCCTCACATGTTATGGTACCTATGAGGTAATAATAACTGATAGGCTACTATCCCGATTCTCTCGAATATCTCAAATGACTTTAAAATGTGTGAATACAACTTCCCTTGCCGCTATATCCATCTATGCCCAATAATAAGAGATACCTATAGAAAAACACAATACCTAACATCATTCTCTAGAGGCCATTGATGGGGATTGACATAATATTTCTATCTAGACTGAGCAGTCTACATTCATTTCATAGTCATCTAAAACTGCCTCAATGACACGATCACATGTTGAGGACCTAGAAGCACAGCATCTTCTGCCTCTAACTAGCATAAGGTTAAACGTCATGACCTACAATACAAGGACTCAAAATGAGCTATCTTAATTATATAATAAAAGATATTTTTGTATGATTAGTCGATGAGAGGGATATTATTATGCTATGGAATTCCAAAATCAAGGACACATGCTTGAAGCATGTCCTCTGAAACCTATATAATCTATTCATACAAGCCATCAGTCTAAGGGTAAAAAGCTATTCATAGAAACACCGATGCACCCCTATTTTTTTAACCCCAGCAATAAATGTAATGAAAAGCAATAATACCTATCTAAAATAACGTAATGAGGTATACCATCATGTTTGATGACCTCATAGACATAAAATCTTCCTAGATCAAGAACTGAGGAAGTCTATTAGATAGGAAGGAAGTTGGGTAATTTTTACAATCTGTCAATGGCCACCCCAACTATGTCACTACCTCAAAGAGACCTTGGTATTCCAACTACCAAGTACATGGAAACATATTACCATTTCCATAATGGGAATTGAAGTGGTTGTTATAATCATTCATGTTGCCGGTGATTCGCCTTCACCTGCTAACGGGTTGTTAACCTAGTGACAAATTCTACTATCTAGTGTTTCATCTTGGCCACCAATACTAGCGTTGCATATCTCGATACATCTCTGAGACTCCTAGACGAAATTACCACTAATAATGATGGGAATTGAGCATCAATTCTTATCTCATATATGTAGGAACCCATACATGCGAATTTATCTGTAGGAAGTCATCTCTATCCATAGAAAAAACTAGAGATAGGTCCTCTCCTAAAATACTCTCACATAGAACAAAGCCTTCAAGATAAGAAAATTACATACTGTTCACTTTATGAAGGAGTGAATATGTAACTATCAAGGCCAATAGGTAATAATACTCATGAATCTCATGAAAATTTAGATGTATCTTAAAGAAGGCCCCCATTAATTTCCATTCATCACTGGCTTCCTACACAACCTATTTCTGAGTTTTCTAAATGATCACATCTTCTACCACATTTCCCTTTTCAAGAAATATATGAAAGCTCGAAATTGAAGGACTGAAGTTATGCACACCATATTCACTATTTTAGATTTAATTAATGTTGTGTGAAGATATAATTGAATATCATGTGGTCTATATGCACCACAAATTTCTTACCCATCAAATAGTTTCTCCAGAAACGTAAGTTATGGACAATTATGTCTAGTTGATGGTCATGTGTTAAGAAATTTCTCTCATGAGACCCCAACGGCTGACATCAGTGTGAAATGAATCTATCCTCCCACATCACCACTACACCAATACTGGTATCATATGCATTAAAAAACAATATATATCCTCTTCTAATATTTATCAGAATTAGAATAGTTTCAAAAGACAACGTTTGTTCGAGCAACAAGAAAGATTTATAAAACTCTTCATTACAAAGGAACTTGATTACCTTATTTGTAAGACCAGTAATATGTGATGAAAGGAATGATACAACCTATATTAAACATGAATAATATTTATCCAGTACCATGGTACTCTAAATATCAAGCATGTTCTTGGGATGGTTCTATGAAACCAAAAGACTAACCTTCCCTAGGACAACAGATAGTCCTGATTCTAAGAAAATATGACCCAATAATTGAAATGTTTCAATTCAGATGTGTCACACAGTAGTCTTGGAATAAATATGATGCTCTCATAGTTTACTCAGAATGACCTCAATATGTTTAGAATGCTCACATAAAGTGTTATAAAACACCAAGATTTCATCCACAGAGACTATGAAAAAAGAATATTGATTGGGGTGGGAAACCCTATTCATTAAATCCACGAAAATAGAAGGTGAATTCATATGACCAAATTACAAAAAAATTTACACATAGAGACTCTATGTACTATGGAAATATGTATTATGTATGTGTAAATGTTTGAATCACACATGATGATAGACTGATCTCAAGTCGATCTTTGAGAATACCTTCACTACAAGGAGCTAGTTAGAGAGATCATATATTTGAGGTAGTGGATACAAGTTCTTTACCATAATCTAGTTCAATTGTCTACAATCTAAACATAAATGAAGGTTCCAATCAACCTTCTTAGAAAAAAATAATGGGTGAACACCAAGAGGAAGTTCTAGGATGGATAAAACTTTTATTCTATAGATCTTATAAATATTTCATAGCTCCTTGAGCTTAGGAGGTTCCATCATTTATCAGGGAATAGAAATTGGAGCTACTGTTGGAACAAGATCAATCATAAAGTTGACCTCTCTCTCATAGGATTTGATCCATAAAAAAATCACAGGGAAAGATATCCCTGAAATGATCTACTATGGGGAATAATCAATCTAAGGAAAAACCCTACTCTTTTATAAAAGGAGTATAAATATGGGTGGTCACTCCACCTAACCCATGTTTCTATGATCCATCTCTACTATCTTGGACATCCTAATCACCTTTATATAGATAATTGTTTCCCTATGGTGATATAAAGAACACCCTATGATGATAACAACCCACTCATGTTTGGTTTGGAACTAACCAGTTCATCCCAAGAATGACATCGTATCCCATCATCTCAAGGACAAAGAGGTCTTACATGAAAAGAGAAATTGACTACCACAAGAAGAAATCACTATGTTGGAATATTCCATCTATCCTTACTCCAAAGGGTGTATCAATGTTAATTACACCATATTAATACTAAATTTGATTCCCAAGACATTCGATGATAGATAAAGAGATAAAGGTGTATGAATCAACTATATCTAATAAGGAAGATACAATAGCGTATGCTACTAGAATATACATGAAAATGTATATGGTACTATAATATGATCCTATGGTATCAACAGTAAATAATTGAGCTTGCCTGATCCATGAACATATTTTGTAGATGCACTACCTTGTGTATAACCACTCCTATTACATTGATGATTATAATTATGGCTATCATGGACACAACCTCCTCCTCAGCCATAACTACCACTACTACTCCAACTCCTTTCCTAGAACAATGTAAAATATCCTTCTTAGGAAGGTGGAACTAGTGTGGATCCTCTTCTATAGGAAGTATATGTAAAGGACCAATATAACCTATGAGGATTTTCTATTTGACTGTAATAACAACACTCCATCGTGTTGTTATCACACTAAGGCTTTAGATTCCTCTACCATCCAAATTGATGGAATGCAACGAATCTGCTAGTGTGGTTACTTTTACCAACACTTATCTATCGAGAAACCCCAAGGGATCAATTATTTATACCTGAAGAACTATTGGAATACCTCAGAACCGATCCTCTATGTCTTGTACAATCTCTTTACCTCTACTTATGCTCAGTGATGGGAGCATGATTAAAAATCTTAGTGAAGTTAGGTAAGAAAAAATGTTCATTTGAGTACAGATGGAATAATAGAGACCATCCTCAAAATTTCTAGCATACAATAACTCATTATAGGCTATAAGTGGTGAAAAGTGTTGTAACATAGTACAATGTTCTTAGTAAACCATGACTGAAATACCACCCTGGACTAAATGCATGAAATATATGTTTTGGTTAACATTATGTGTTTAAATAAAGAAGCGACTATGGAAGGAATTACATAAATCAACCCATTCCCTTCCCTGATGGTGACTAGACCTGGTAATCACATCCCACATCACTTCACCAAAACACACAACATTAAGGTAGAAATCACGACCTTAGGCTCTGGAGGTGTCTCCAAATGATGAAATATAGACAGGGTAACCTCTAGAAAATACTCAATATCTTGTAAACTTCCATCCACTAAGAAGGTGAGAGGATTCTACTTCTGGAACTCACCAGTAATATCATCCATTTTAGGTTTAGGTCATAAATAATCCCTCCATGAACTGTATTAGATGTTAGAAACTCTCAGGAATCTGAGTGTTAATTCCTAGATCGGGTATAGCAGGTAGTGCCATAGGTGGAACAATAGTAGGTATCATTGGTGACTCTGGGACCACATCCTCTAGACCATGGTCTTTCCCACACTCTTGGTTCATATCATGAGGATGTCGTGGTGGAATAGCTCTAGAAATTCCAATCACATACCTCATATCAAGGTTAAGCAGAGATAGTAACACAATCAGAATCTGAATGAAAGGAGAAGGGCTTACTACCCATGGCATACTACCCCAACTACCCACTTAGAAGGCCATGAATTGGAAAGCAATTATGTTTATTTTATAGGGGTTCTAGTATATTAATGGTCAATAACACCTTGCCTCTTGATTTTCTGGAAACCATTTCATTTTATAAGATGAATTTTGCATTTTTATGTTTTCATTTTATTATGTACATGTACAAAGGTTCATTTTTTAAATGGGTTTACATTCTTAGTGATTCAGGGCTCATACACCTTATCACTGAGATCAACACCCATTTAATTTCTAGTTAACCTGTTCAACAATCAGACTTAGACTGTAATGGGTTATATATTATGGATTGACTTGCTTAACTACCCATTCCAACCCATGATGACCCATATACCATATGAATTGAAACAAAAAATCACTCAATAATAGACAAAGAGAATCATAGGCATATATATATATATATGTCCCACTCAATAATCACAAAAAATATATGAAAATGAAATTAGTAAAATGTACCTATATGGAATGACATATGCATATATTATGAATTCAAGGTTCCTATAATGATGCATGATTGATGAACCTTTCCATAATTTCATTGGGATAATGATGAAACCCAAACCTCAATCACAATAATTATAATAAAAATCACATATCATGTTCATGACCCAATGTTGAAACAATATCAACTATAATAAGAAAAATAAAAACAATAATTTTTATTCAAGAAACTAGACATTTAATATGAAAATGTGTTAGCTATACCCAAGAATGGCTAATAACCAAGTTAAAAAGTGTTATTACTCTCTTTTATATTGCATACAAAGAGTAATGAAAGAAAGAACCACTATGATACCACATTGTAACATCCCAAACCTAGGTGACACTCAAAGGTTCCCCGAGCTTGGTTGGCAAAATGGCCTCAATCGCATATCCATGAACGTCTGTGGGAGCCAACTAGTAGCCATGGAATATGGTGTGTCCATGGGGAGAATATGAACTCAATTCTAGAGTATTGAAAAAATAGATAAATATAATAATAGGAAAATAGAGGAATCATATTACGAATAGATGGAACAAAATACAATAGACACTATAGCACGAGACCAGTAACCCACCACAGTGGAAATAGATATAAATAATAAACAACTAGAGAAACTGATAACAATACTAAAATATGATAACTAAATCATATAAAAATATAATTTTGAAGTAAGTCACCTCTCTACAAAAATGGAAAATAGGTATACATGGTAGTAAAAAAACATGCTATACAATAGACGAAAAAATAATTCAAAAAATTATCCAATCATCTAGAGATCTAGCTCAGTCACATACTACCATGCTACAACCTAATGCAGCAAGAAATATTATGTGTCTAAAGTAGAGTGGTTCTAATTTCCAACACATTCATACATGTAATAATCATAGGTAACAATGGAAGCCCATATAGGGTTTGAGATAAATTATAGTAGGCCACCACCAATGGCATTGAGAAAATCAAGTCTATGTAATATAAAATGAAACTGTGTTCCAGAATTCATATATAAAAGTACAACCTGACAGAAATTTTGATACCCAAGTAACTTATTCATCCTTGGATGGTGTATTATAATTTAACCATTTCATTTTTAATTATTTTCTAGTTTATACAGTAAGTCACATAAGGCATAACCATAACCAACATCATTTCATGATAATAATAATAATAAGGAATCCAATGTATAACAAGGAATCGAAGATGGTGATAATAATGAAAAAGGATCCAAGGTATAACAAGGAATCCATGATCATGATAACAATTAAATAGGATCCATGGTAATAACCAAGGAATCATTGATCTCAGGGGTCGATCCAACTCATTAATAACCTATAGAAATTATATAATGCGTCTTCATGTAATCCAAGGGGCATCGCCCAAGGCATTACACTATAATATGATTCTAAATGTGGCTAGGGATCTATTCCAAGGTATAATGGGATAAGAAATGACTAGTCCCAATGGTTGTATCCATGGATCCACATGTCCAAGACATCATGATGGATCAATGGAGTATATCTAAGTCATCTTATAATGATAATAGAGGGGTCCTATGGCATCAAAACAGGCATCCATTAGTAGACAAGGATTGGTTTTAAGGTGGTTGTCCCACTTGGAAACTAGTATCCCTAAATCAGAATAGCATCTACGAGTTCTCAGGGCATTCCACCGGGAATACAAGGCTAGCTCGAGTCTATCCAGTCCTATAAATATGTCAAAATAGATATAAAATAGTAACTTTATACCCGATTCATTAATTAGTTTAGGCCAAGTAGTAGTCATTCCATTTAATAATACATTTGGTTCAAGCTATTTCCTTTCATTAGGATTACAAGAATAAAGGACATGAATCCATTTATTAGTTCATATATGTCATAATCAATTCATTAAGAACACTCTTACGTCTTCCATTAAGCATGGAATAGTGTGATACAAATTTTCAACCATGAAATTTTATTACATTCAATAAGGCCATTTCATATACATTAAATACCTGTCATTAACTATTATGATTCATTTATTATATTGATACAATTACCATATAATGGTTAAGTGATAAAATCATATACATGGCTAACAATTAAAATTGACAATTCAGTTTATTAAGGAATGGATTACCATTAATAGGGTCAATCCTTAGCACACTAAAATGATGAAATAGAAAAACATAACCTTCTATTAAAGGAATAATTGAGGAAAAGCCATTCTTGGGGTGATTGGTGTTGAGGAATTGACCTCCAACAATAAATAACATATATAAAAGGGTCATAGAATATAATTATAATGACTATAAGAAAGTAATATGAAATTAATAGGAAATTCATCAGGAAATTGGTGTGCACACAACTATTCAAATCTATAAAACAATGAAACTTTGGGGATGATTCTTAGACCACCAACCTCAAGGATATTACACTATCCAAATCTAGTATCAACCTTTAGTTTGGCGTAAATTAGAATAGATATAAAGATCTTATCAACAAACTAAAAATTGGGCATATGGAACTGCATCTAAATAGCATTGTCGAGGAAAATAAGAATGATGAATGAAAAAAGGAATTTAGTACTTACTTATGCTCATCCAACATGATGAATGGGGATCAAATCAGTCTTCAGATAGGATATCAGGATCAAAATCTATTAGAAGAGGGTTTTAGTGATAAAAAAGGGATATGAATGAGATTATTTATACTATAATGAGAAAAGTGGAAAGAATGCTATTTTAAACATTCATTAAATAAAAAATCATAAATTTACATTGAAAAATGTTGGCGCATGGTCTGGCCAAAATGTGCACTAGCTGTGGGTAGCTCATTTCTTAAGAAGGATACCCACACTGTTAACACGCATGGTTAGGGAAACTATTCACAAAACATGTGATTCAGATCTGATAAATATTACATACATTCTTCTTGGGAGTTAATCCGATGGCACATGGTTAGGGTAAGATGTTTTCCCTACTCCCTACCATATCAAACCCCACATGGTTTCAAGATATTGTTTAGGCTAGGCAAATGGTTTTAATAAACCTTGTTTCCAAGTTCTTTTCTCCACTGAATAGGGTTCTGAGCTCTGAACAATCCTCAAACACACCGGGAATATTTATAACCTCAATGGGAATCCATATTAGCTCCATAAAATGGAGTTAAGCATAATTCAAAAGGATCCATAGCTATGATAAAAACTAGTTTCTTACAATCTGTTTTGGATATTTCATTTTGTTATTCCTTCCATAATCATATAAATAGATCCTTGTGTCACCTCCCAATTATAAAAATACCTATCTATGAAAATGAGATCCCATGTAATGTTATGCTCAACCTACCACCCATAAGAAGATGTTGAGATAGATTGATCTATTCAATTTAAAAGATATATTTTATGGGATTTTGTTTTAGATTTTGATGGTTCATAGGATATCCATTTTAGAATGAATGAATTTTATTTTAATAAAAAGAACTCAAATTATGTTTGAAATTTTATTTTCAATCAATTAGATTCGGTTACATGGTCAATATAATCATGAAATGGTTATGGATTTAAACTGATAAAAAATATTAATATTTGATTTTATCTTAATAGGAAATAAATTTTATAAAAATGTGGAGTGTGTTCTACAACGTGTTGGTTCATTTTGCAAGAAGTCATCATATGGGGAGATCCCAATCCTACTGACGTATAGAAGAATCTATCCATGGGTGATCATGTATTATGTATATTTTATATAATGCTTATATCTCCTAGATGTTGATTTTTAATGTCCAAACTGAATTTCAAGTTCATAAGGAATAAGAGTTCTTGGAAAACACTATATTGTGTATTTATTATTCTAAAAGACATTATAAAGAATTTCATTGGGTTTAAAATTATATTAATAATTACTCTAATTATTTAGATAAATTCAAAAGTGAATTGAGTAAATGGAGAAGGCCTAGAAATAAAATGACGATATTATGAATTTTTTTGAAACAATTATGGATTTACATCTATGGGATTCCATTTTGAAAAAATTCAAATGGAAATTATCTTCTACATTAGTGATTTGAACCTCACATAGGTAATTTTGGCCTACATAATAAATTCAAGCTATTCATAGAGATAATAAAAATGGAAAATGCATTCATATTATGTTGTTATTATGTAAGGGAATTACTCTATGTTGTAGAGATTATCTCCAGTGCATAGGATATTTTACATGCAATATAAATTTTAGAAAACTGGAATAGTGAATTTATCTATATAGAAAATATTTTTCACCATGAATGTCAATAAATATATCTAGATGAAAATTAAGAAACATAAATTCAGGTACACACAGAATTTTATGGACAACACATAAGTAAATTGAAATATGTAAAAGAAAATTGATCTGCGAGTTATAAGTTTCATGTGGATAATAAGGGAAAAATAATTACATCTACATGAATGACAATTTTTAACTTATAATTAATTCATCTATATAGATTTGAATTGATCCGTATGTATAATATTTTATTTTACTATATTTTTGAAAAGGTTGAACCTGAAGGCTGTTCAAAGCTTCATATAATGTTTCATTTAGTAGATTTTTTAAAATTCTTATATATCAAAAACAGTTTCAAGATTTAATTATCTTATGAAGGAAATTTATGTAGGATGGTGTCTAAGATAATATTTTGTGTTATAAAAAAACATAAATGCATTTTTTATTAATGTTACAATTTTTTTTGAAAAAGATCTTCATGGAAATGAAGAAGGAGATCAAAGTTGAATTAAATTGTGAGTTTTTAAAATAATTATATTAAGGAACAAAGATATATCTATGGTTGTTGAGGTATTGGTTCCATGTTATAAATATCATAACACTATTTATATCCATGATTCAATATTTTTTTGATTAAAAAATGATGATTATATTCAACGGGACCATTACATTTTATAAAATCTATTATAGTGAATATGAAATTTAAAGAATAATTCTAATGAGGATTCATTGAGTCTAAACCTATTTATCATAGCATAATTCATTTTCAAAGCAATATATTTTAGAAATAGAAATAATATATTGAGATATTACAACTTTATATGTGTTCAAACTTGAGGTTATAGTATTTTCATTTAAATAACACATGTTATAATAGAGAAATTCCACCCATAAGATGAACAAATGTATATTTTCATATAGTCGAAGAGATTGAAGTGCATGATTTAAAAAATATTATTTTGAGGAGAATGAATAATTCTAAGTCTAATAAATAATAAAATAAATAATTATTTATCCTGGTAAGGTGAAATAATTAAGTGTAATTTTGGAATATCCTTTCAGATGAAAAATAAGTGCAATAAAAATCATTGGATACAAAAATTGTTGAATTATAAACATTGTTTCAAGATAGAAAATAATTTTTTAATAATACATACCATTTTGGGATATTAAAATTGAAATAATAAATTTAATGAAAATTAATGTGATAGTGTGAATATCAAGGAATAAATAGAAATGGAATAACGATATACTACTTTTGTGTAGCGACTTGGATTGAGATGAGAGAACAGAATCTCATGAAGAATACGAAGAAGAATAATATGAATGTTATAGCATAGTTGGAAGAAAAATATTAACCTACACAAAATTTTATCAGTAACTATTTTTCAAATAGGAAGGAGAAAAATAAAATTTTTATCATGATGACCTTTACTGTGGATTGGATATATTTGTTCAATAAGAAATAATGTGGTAGAGTTCTTAAAGATAAATTTATGTGTGTAATGATATTTTTTTATTCCTAAGATTATATTGGTGATTCTGAGGGGAAAGGTGTTGACATGATTATTTAGATGATAGATTTGAAAAAACTATAAGGCAGAAAGATTAAGAGGATGAGTTCCACGTGTTTTTTTAAAGAATTTGAGGTTGTCAAAGTCACTCTAATTTGAGGAATCCAATAAAATTTGTTGGAATAAATACATCCCTATATATCCAGTTGACATACTTTATAAGGAATAAGGAAATTTGAGAACACCTTCTATGTTAATCTATTGTGATGTCTATAAGATGCAATATAAATATCTCTCCACATATGCAATATATTAGAGTTAGGTAAGTTGTGTAATGTGTTGATCACTTTACTATTTAATATGGAATGTTAGGTGTTAAGATAATCTGGGGCTAACTCTACCTATATTGATAAAAAAAATTATTATGAAAAAGCTATGTCTCAACATGTTTCAACATGAAATTTAGTTTATTTCCCACCTTGGGGTTGATCCTTTTAAGAATACCTATGATTTTTTTCATTGAGAATCTAAATTACATATTGGTTCATTATAGGTTAAACAGAAAGAGATCAGTTTACATCCTAATAGCACATAGAGTTTAAAAACCAAAAATGATTAAATGACTAAAAAAGAATTGGTTTTTTATAAAATAATTCATCACACTTAATTAACCAACCCTATCAAGTATCTATGAATCTATCCCAAGGGTAAATAATGTGGAATCAGAACTTAGGTTCCAGCATACTTGGAACTAATATCATATAAAATATTTTATAGTTTTAGAATACACCTATCTAAAACATGTTTCAGTTTTCTGTAATTTATAAAAGGATGATTTGAAAAGATATATGAAGCTTCGTATGTTTTTTTACTTATTATAATTTTCAAAAAACTTATGATTCAATTTTTTTTGATTTAACTATAAAAAGAAGTAAATTTATATGGGATAATTCCAACACTAATCTGTTGTTTTCTAAAAATCACTATCACTTAAATGGGTTTGTGATCCAAGCTATAAAATTCCAAGGATCTCATCTTCACAGATATGAAGAAGAATATCAAAGATAAATAAAATTGTGTGATTCCATATTAATTATTCAAGGGAATAAAGATAAATTCGATAGTGTTGAATCTATGATTTAATATCTAAATATTTTGATGGTTTTTATAGCCTTTAATGAATTTTATTTTGAGGAAGAAAAAATTATAATGGGATTAAAAATGATCATTGTTTTGTTATTGAATGTATTAATGTGAATATGAATTATTTAGAATTATGTATATGGAGTTAAATCCAAGCTACGAAAATTTATTAGAATATGAGTCATTTATGATGAAATACATTTTAGAATAATAAATAAGGTGTTTAGATGATAATTTTTATATTTGGGTTCAAGATTAAGTATATTTTATTTATAGGTGAAACTATATAGTTGTATAAGATAAATTTCATTCCATAATGTTAGATTCTATATATTTTGATATTTTTTAGGGGATTTATTTTTTTGATTCATGGAAGATTATTTTTTGGAGTAAAAATAAGGTTACTCTTAATTAAAAATAAAATAAATATTTATTTAGCTATGTGAGTGCAATAATTATTGTTATTTTTGGAATTTCCATTGAGTTAAGGAAAATATATAATAAAAATCTTGGGAATTAAACATCGTTATATTGTAATCATGATTTTGGGATGGTGGATAATTTTTCTGAGATGCGTAAAATTCTTAATAAATTTAAAATTAAAGAATAAATTTAATGAAAATAAATGTGATAATGAGAATATTGAGGAATAAGAAATAGAAAGGGAAGATTGGTCCACTGTTGTAGTGTATCGATATGGAGTAAGATGAGAGAACAAAATATCATAAAAAGGAAGAAGAAAAATAATAATTTAATTCATGTTTTAGTGAGGATGAAAGATGAATATGAATATACACTAAAGATGAAAACAAATAAAGTTTAATATAAAAATAATAAAAAGAAGAAGTTGAATGTGACTACTGGTATTTATGATATAATAAAGTTGTTGAAGATGAATAAATTAGGGAGAGTGTCAAATATCAAGGATGAGTTTTTAGTGATGATTTTTTATACACGATCATTTAATGATAAATTTGAGAGAAGAAGAGTTGTGTTGAGTATTTAGATGATAAATTCAAATGAAATAGATGTTTTGTAGATTAATAGGCAGAGTTTCAAGTGTTTTTTCTAATGTATTTAAATAATTAAAAGTCACATTGATACGAGAATACAAATATATTTCATTGAGATAGAGGCATCACTCAAATACGTACTAATCAGCTTTAGAAGTGTATAATGAAGTTGAGATTACTAGATAGTGTAATTCTAGTGTGAAAACTATTGTATATAGGATAAATATCTATCCACTTATGTAATATAGTAGATTAAGTTCTTCTATGTAATATAATTATCACCTTATCAAGAAATATAAAAATACATGTTTTAGGATAATCTATATACAACTTCACCTATATTGATAAAAATTGGGGAGAGTATGTGTTTCAAATTTTGTATAACACATCATGGTGTAAGTCTCCCACCTTATGGTGGAACCTAATAAGAACACCTATACTATTTTGACATTTTTCATATTCATTTAATATTGGTGCGTAATATGGAAAATAATAAGTTATCTATTCTAACTGTTGAGTTTAAAAACCAAATAAAGCTAAATAACTATATAGTAGTTAGTTTTTGGTAAAATATTTTGGTCACAAATGATTCAACCCCACTATCAGCTGTGTTTGAATTGGTATAATAGAAAAACATAATAGTTATTAATATTTTATATGAATAGATATCTTAAATATTTAAATAGTCATTCATTCCACTCACCATTTTATCTGACCAAGGTGGCTGAATCCTCTTAGACATGAGTTATCCTTGTTTATAAGATGAAGAATAAAGATCAGTCTATTTGGAATCATTTGGAGATGGGAAAAGTATCCACAAATTATATGATATCCACCATTATCATCCATTGCAATTATTAGATGGTGATAGGGTGTTCTTGAGACTATTACCATGGTTGTGTTATCAATTATTATAGAATAATGAAAATATTTCCTTGAGGTTTATAAGTCCTTTCTAGAAATTATAGTGAATGGTGATTTTTTATTGATTGGAATTACCAACTTATTTAATAATGAATGATTTATTTTACATATATCACAAAATGTGTTATCATTTTTATCCATACCATGTGTTAAATTAGTAAGAATTATAAGTGGAATTGGATGTATCAATCACAGAATAGATAATTTAGATCATTGAATCCCATAAAAAGGTAACATGTGGGGATTCTATTCAGTTGGTTTGGTTCTTATGGAAACATGAGAGTGAATCCTATGAGACTTGGGATAAGTAAGAGATAATTAAGGAGAATTAGATTAATTTTGTTTTTAGATCAAGAATCATGTTGAATTTTTAGGGAAAAAAGTCATATTGTGGGGGAATTATCACATCCTGGATGTTATTTTCAGGAATGAAATGCGTTATTCACTTTTTCTTGTCCTTATCTTTCATGTTCATGTATTTTCAATAAACGATTATAAATAATAGGGGATAATGGTTATTTAATGGTTATATATAACCTTTAAACAAACTATGTGATACTTTCAGTTTTGATTTAAGGCTGATTTTTATTTTTGGTTCATAGTTTACCTAACCATGTGTATTTGCTTAAAATTTTAAAATTAAGAAATTAATTAAACACCCATTTTCAATTTTAAACCATAAATCTCTCTTTTCTGTCCATTTTAAACCCTATATCCTTCCCCCATATGAAATACCTCTCCTCTCAAAGGGCTTAATTTTTATGGGATTTCTCCAATGATATTTGAGGGAGTAAACTAGTAAGTTCCCCCTAACATATTTCTTTGTATTTTTCTTCCCTATTTCATAGTTTTCACTATAGTTCAAAGGAATGAAGTCCTCAGTTTTTCCCAATTTTAAATGGTATGGATGTTAATTTTGGGTCATCATTTGGGGTTTTAGGGGTATTCCCCCATCATTGTTGGTGGGATCATCCTCATTTTTTATAACATAGATAGTAGTGGATAGTGGTTTCATATTTCCCCTTTGTTTATTAAGACATTGATGTTTTAGTTTTTCGAAAATAATTTTTAATATTCTACTAAAGAGCTTTATAGTTTTTAAGGAACCATTTGTATGTGCTTTGAAGATTTGGTTTTTCACTTTGTTTTTAATTCCTAAAGTGGTTTCAATTATTGTCTCACATGGTATAAATATATATATATTTAATGGATATATTTTGATAATTTCACTTTTTCGAACAAATGATGAATTAGTAAAACATTATGGGAAACTTGGGGTTCTTGGTTAAGAAATCTTAAATTGTGCCAAAGTCCCTTCCCACTAGTTATGCATTTATCTCTTACTGGTGATGTTATCTTATTTACATACAGTGTGAAATGAAGTTATTATTCTCTATCCATTTGTTTAGGGTATTCCCCAAAGTAGTTGTAAAGACCAGTAAAATTCAAGGGAAATTTTTTCTTAATTTTCTTTGGAATTTTACAAGAGCGCGGTTTCTGACGGCACCTGATTCCGAGGCCCGGAGTGCCCGGAATCAATTTCCGAAGTTTGGCTCGGGTACGTTCAGTGAAAGAACGAGCGGGTTTTTTCTAACTTTTGATCCGGTGCTCGGAATTGAAATCTGAGGGCACCGATGAACTCGCAGCGCCGATATTCGCTTAAGGAGACCTTTTCCGAGCTTGCGTTTATTTTGGGATGAGAGTTAGTTTTTGGGAGTTTAGAATAAGTTAAATAAAAATTGTGGATTGCATATTTTTATTTAAACTTATTAGTTAACTTCTCTCAAAGGAAGTTAGGGGTGGGACCCACACCCACTTAACCTCCCTTGAGAGGATTAAGTGTGGTGGGGCCCACACGAACCCTAAACTTTTCATCTTCTCCCAACTCCCTTAACCCCTCTTTAAAAGACATGAGTTATTTGATTTTGGAGTTATCCTTTTTGAATTTCAAACCTTTGAAATTCATTTGTTAAGTTTGTGAATAAAATAAGCTCTTATCTTATTTTGTTGGGTTAGAACTCTTTGGCCATCTTGAGAGCTTTTGAGAGTTTTTCCTTCTTCTTCAAACTATGACGAAGAACGCTCAAGCTTTGACGAAGAACACTCAAGCTCCGACGAAGAACGCCGCTCCTCTCTTCTTCGTCTTCCGTGTCAACGAAAGGGAACGCCGCTTCCTCCTCGGACTCTCTTCGTCGGCATACGAAGATTCGCCAACGACGTACCTCTTTGGACGTACCTCATCGTCATCGGATTTGACGAACGACGACCGCGACGCCCGACCTCCGCGACGTTGTCTTCCGCGGGACGTTGACAAATCTTCGAACCTATACACAAGGTAGGGGTTGTTGTTTTTTTGTTTATTTATTTATCCTTGTTCGTGGTTCTTGCATGACTAACGTCAGGATTCTAAATAAGTGTTATTGTTTAACTTGAGGGGGTCGGACCGCATGAACACGGCCGAACCCCCTCCTTCGTTCTTGATGTTTTATATTGCGGATGAATCAAGGTGGCGTGGTGCCGTCGCACCACGCGGATATTCGCCCGAATCTTATTACGTGATGCCGTCGCGCCGCGCCATGGAAGAATCATCAAGAACGCGATGCCGTCGCGCCGCGTTGAAGGAAATAAAAGGCGCGGCGGAGGGGCGCGGTGCCGTCGCACCGCGCCGGATGACGAACACCGTGGCCGGTTCTGGGCCGCGGCGGGACGAGAAGACCGGCGGCCGGGCCGCCGGCGTCGGAAGCCGAAAAGGGGACCGGATTTTCCGGTCCCATTGGAGAAAACCGGCTGGCAGTTGGCCGGCCGGAAGGTCAAAGGCCGGGGGAAATAAATTCCCCCGGCCAGCTCTAAAACCTCCCTCATTTAAGAGGGGGGCGGTTTCCTTTGGGGGGGCAGGCGGCCCCCCGGTTTAATCAAACAGGCCCCCACGAGGGGGGCCATTTTCCAAAAAGGGCGCGGCACATATGCCGCGCCGCCACTCCAAGAAGAGGGGGGCTTTGCCCCCCCCCCCCCCCCCCCGCGCGCTACCTCCATGCGGCGCCAGGCCGCCAGGCTGCCGCACCGCCGCGCTGCCAGGCCGCCGCGCCGCCGCGCCGTCGGCCGGCCGGTCTGGGTCGGGTCGCCCCGGTTCGGGCCGACCCAGGGGGGGTTGGGCCGGGTCGGCCCGGACCCGGACCCCCCCCCCGTTTCGAATCAGTTTCAGTCTTTTGTCCATAACTTGAGCCACGGACCTCCGATTGACGAACCGTCTGCGGAAACATGATCCTTGGATCGAGACGGCCGTTTCGATATATCGCAATCAAGGTTTCGAAACACTTTGAGTTCGGCCGGGTTGGTTCGTTCACGAAACCAACCGGGCCTTCGGAGCGGAAACGCTCATATCTTGAGCTACGGACGTCCGATTGACGTGCCGTCAGCTTTGTTGTGTTCCTCTTAGTGAGACGGTTCTTTTGGAATGCTTCGCCCGAGGTTTGGATGTAGGTGGAGTATGGTAGGGTTGGTTTTGCCTTAAAAACCAACCGGGCCCCGGGGACGAAAATGCCAATAACTCTCAGACCGGGCGTCCGATCGACGCGCCGTCTGTTGCGTTGAGTTCCTGTTGACGATACGGAACTTTTGGATACATCAACTCTGGACTTTGTGACAGTTGATGTATCATCCTCTCGGCTCGTGGAGCGGATCCTCCGAACGAGTTTGCTGTGTGCGGGAACCCTAGTGCTGGCTGCGACTGTTACTGTGACTTCTACTGCTACTACTGCTACTGTGACTGCGACGACGACAGTACAACGATCCTGTGTGGATTCGACGACGACGACTACAACACTCAGCGATCCTACGTGGATCAGTGCTACAGGTCCTATGTGGGCCCGATCCTGTGTGGGTCCGATCCTGTGTGGGTCTTTGCGCTCAGCGGTCCTGTGTGAACCAGCGCCTACAGGTCCTACGTGGGCCCGATCCTGTGTGGGTCTTTTGCGGGGGTTAGTTACCTATCGATCCTTCGTGGGTCCGACGACTTAGATGGATCAGAGATCATCTTTATCATCTTTTGAAGAAGTATACCTGTGTGAGCTGAATCCTTTTTCTTTCCTGTGTGGATTATGTTGTGCAATCCTGTGTGGATTACGTTTTTCTTTCCTGTGTGGAATACGTTTACTTTCTTGTGTGGATTGAGTTGTACTTGGGCTCGGAGGTTGGAGCGTATTTGAAAATTGATTACTTAGGTATATGTATGGGCATATACCTAAGCAGTGTCGGTTGTTACTTCGTGATTGTACCTTTCTTCGTGGTTTATCCTCTGTGGATTTGAGAGACCTTCAGGGGTCTCGGGGTCCCTACTGAGTAGCTTATACTCACCCCTGCACGGGCTTTGCCCGCACTATGTTGTGTTGGTTGCAGACGACGGATAGCGTTGATCTTAGCTGAGGATTGCAGAGCAGGACGGTACCAGGAGGTGGACCACTGGACGGGACGTACTCGGAGCGGACGGCGGGACCTGTGGAGCAGTGGAGCTATCTGTACCCACCCTTCAGGTGGGATTTCTAGTGGACAGCTCGGTGTAGCGGCTTTTACTTTTCAGTTGTTGTTTTCCCTTTCGAGTTGTACTTTACTTTCAGTTTGGGTTTGTATACTGGCCCATTTACTTTTCCGTACATTCAGTTGTACTCTGCTTTTGCTTAGTGTTTACTTTCCACTTGCTTACTCTGTGGTGTTTGTTTACTTTACAAAGGCAATGCCTTCCCTTTTTACCGGGATATATGCCATGGTACTAGTCGCCAGCCCCTGGCCTATGGAAGGTGGGCTTAGGGTAGTCACGGCACGGACCCCGAGGGCGGGTCGTGACAAATTGGTATCAGAGGAGTTCAGTTCTACCGCGAACTCTGATCTTTTCTATGTGAAGCAATAATGTTTAGCGTATTGAGTGTGGTTATCAGTCCAGTGAGTCCAGTGTTGGTGCAGCGGCCGACGTATCCGTACACCAGGACCCTGACTTCTGATTTCTGACTTAATGCACGAAAACATTGATTGCATCTGTGTTTCAAAGTTTTCTTTGTGATTACTTATATCAGCTCACCAGGTATACTATTCTGACCGTGGCGCACCTGTTTCTTTTTCAGGATGGCCCCACGACGGCAGCCAGCTAGGGTTCCGAGAGTCGAGCGTGACGATAGCCCACCGAGCGACGAGGCCTCGGTGCAGGGCCCTTTGTCAGCAGTGGCACCGGCGGTAGCTCTACCCGCCGAGCCCCCGATGCTTCCAGCAGCAGCCGCTGACGATGCATGTCGCCTCAACGCACTGCATGAGTTTCAGCGCCAGCGACCACCCAGGTTTCGCGGGGAGACGGATCCCCAGGCAGCGGAGGACTGGCTGGAGGCAGTGGTATGTGTGTTTAGGCTAGTGAGGACATCAGCAGACCTCATGGTGATCCTCGCTGCAAGCCTACTACATGCAGCAGCAGGACGATGGTGGAGCTTGATGCTCCAGGTGCACGATGAGGCATCTCTAATTTGGACAGACTTTGAGAGCCTCTTCCGCTCGGAGTTCATCCCAGCCACCCTTCGTGCGGTGCGTATCCAGGAGCTTCATCAGCTGCGGCAGGGCAGCATGACGGTCGCTCAGTACTCGGCGGGATTTACTGATCTCTCACGCTACTCGACCGACATGGTACGGGACCCATTCTTCCGGGCCCGGACCATCGAGCAGGGTTTGAGACACGAGATCAGGGCATCGCTGATCTCCCTCAGCATACCGACTCAGACAGGAGTACTGGAGCGGGCCCTTCTGATCGAGAGCTTCCTTGCTGAGTCTACACCAGCGCAGCGACCCACCGCAGGGCGGCACGTGGCAGAGTCATCTGCAGCAGGCAGTCGACGGATGACTCAGGGGTCCAGACAGACCAGACCTTCGGGCAGACGACCTCAAGACACTGGCTCAGCAGTGCGGGGCACACAGCGAGGAGCCAGTCTTTCGAGAGGCAGACAGTGCTACTCGTGCGGCGGGCAGGGCCACATGGCTCGTGACTGCCCGACCCGCCTTGCCGAGGAGCAGCAGTCGGTTGAGGGACCACCGAGGCAGAGGCAGAGGATCGACCGTGGCGGTCCGCAGGGAGGAGGCGGACGAGGCAGAGGAGCTGGACGAGCAGCCGGTGGTGGGAGACGCTTTGAGGCTCTGCCTCCACCACCACCAGGAGGTCCACCCCAACCACAGGGAGCTGGCGGGCAGAGACAGGCACTGCTCTAGGCAGCAGAGGCCTACGACCACGGCACACCCGAGATGATTCGAGGTACTATCTGTGTCTATTCCACCCTTGCTGCAGTTCTTATAGACACAGGAGCGAGTCACTCTTTCATAGCCGCTGCCCTTGTTCAGAGCTCGGAGATTCCGACAGAGCCGTTGGCTCGATCCTTACGGCTAGAGACTCCTACGGGAGCAGACTCGACGATTACGCACTGGTGCCGGCAGTGTGAGCTTACTCTAGGAGGCGAGAGCTTCGGCTGGGATCTTCTTGTAGCAGTGTCGAGGCCTTACGACGTCATCTTGGGCATGGATTGGCTATCTACGGTCCATGCGCAGGTTGACTGTTTTAGGCGCAAGGTGCGATGTGTACGCACCGATGGGAGCAGGTTCACCTTCACCGGCGAGAAGGGAGCCTTAGCAGCATAGGATGGACTTCCGCGGAGGAGAGGACAGCCCATTACTCATCAGTTAGCTAGCCTCATCCTTGGAGCAGTTGACGTGCGGAGTCCTGGTTTTCCTGCAGTGGTGGATCAGTTTGCGGACGTTTTTCCCGACGACGTTCCAAGGCTACCTCCTCGCAGAGAGGTAGACTTTTATATTGAATTGTACCCCGGGACATCCCCTATATCCACTCCAGCATATCGGATGGCCCCCACCGAGCTTCGAGAGCTACATGTACAGTTGGAGGACTTGCAGGGAAAGGGGTTCATCCGACCCAGTGTTTCACCCTGGGCTTCCCCAATATTATTCGCCAAGAAGGCGGACGGGAGCTTGCGACTTTGTGTTGACTATAGTCGCCTGAACCAGGTGACAGTGAGGAACAAATATCCGCTACCGAGGATTGATGACCTCTTTGATCAGCTCAAGGGAGCACTGTGGTTCTCGAAGATAGACCTCAGGTCAGGCTATCATCAGCTCAGAGTCAGAGACGAGGATGTGCAGAAGACAGCCTTCAGATGTCGGTATGACCACTATGAGTTCTTGGTTATGCCTTTCGGTGTAACCAATGCTCCATTAGTGTTCATGGCTCTCATGAACAGGATATTTCAGCCATACTTCGATCGGTTTTTCGTGGTCTTCATCGACGACATTCTGATTTACTCTACGACTAAGGAGGAGCAGGCCTATCACTTGCGAGTTGTACTAGACACACTCCGAGAGCACCAGCTTTATGGTAAGCTCTCGAAGTGCTAGTTATGGATACGTGATGTCCAATTCTTGGGACACGTTATCTCTGAGGCGGGAGTTGCAGTGGATCCCGCAAAGATTGAGGCTGTGTTAGCTTGGGAGCCACCCAGGAGCGTGACTGAGGTTCGGAGTTTCTTGGGACTAGATGGATACTATCGGAGATTCGTGCCAGACTTCTCTAGAGTTGCGGCACCACTCACAGCTTTGACGAAGAAGGGAAAACCCTTCGTGTGGTCAGACAGATGTCAGCAGAGCTTCCAGGAGATGAGACAGAGATTGACTAGCGCACCTATCTTGAGGTTGCCTGAGGAGGGAGTAGGGTACGTAGTCTACTACGATGCATCAGGGACCGGACTCGGTTGTGTTCTGATGCAGGAGCGGGCAGTGATCGCCTATGGATCACGTCAGTTGAGGCTGCATGAGCATAACTACGCTACCCATGACCTGGAGTTAGCAGCAGTGGTCTTCGCTCTGAAGACATGGCGACACTACCTGATGGGTGAGCGCTTTACAGTCTATTCCGATCATCAGAGCCTCAGGTATATCTTCTCGCAGAAGGACCTGAACTTGAGACAACGGCGATGGCTCGAGTTCCTCCAGGACTATGACTTTGAGATAGTCTATACTCCTGGGAAGGGGAACGTAGTAGCCGATGCCCTTAGCAGGAGGACGGGCATTCAGCTACTTGAGGAGGCGACGGAGCAGCTAGCCTTTTTGCGGATATCCTTCGTGGATAGAGATGGAGCAGCCTTCCTTCAGTCTCTCACAGTCACTCCTCCACTACTGCAGCGAGTCAGGGAGGCACAGCGTGGGGACACTGACTGTGATACACGGTGTGCGTAGATATCCTCGGGACAGACACCTGATGGTTTCTCCCTTGGAGCAGAGCACGACATCCTTTTCAGAGGACGTACCATGGTACCAGTCGCTTTGCGAGAGGAAGTGCTGAGAGAGTTTCACACTTCTCCTTTGGTGGTACATCCTGGAGTGGAAAAGATGTACCAGGACCTCAGACGACAGCACTGGTGGCCGGGCATGAAGAAGGCAGTAGCAGAGTTCGTTTCTCGATGCCTCACCTGCCAGCAGGTGAAGGCAGAGCATCAGGTACCAGCAGGCATGGTACAGCCCTTGGAGGTTCCGGAGTGGAAGTGGGATGGAATATCTATGGACATCGTGACTGGACTTCCACGCACTTCCAGAGGTCACGACTCCATCTTGGTGATTGTTGACCGACTCACCAAGTCGGCACACTTCTTACCCATCAAAGAGCAGGGCTCAGTGGAGAGATTGGGACGTCTCTACGTTCAGGAGATTGTGTGTCTCCATGGTGTGCCATCATATATCGTATCCGATCGAGATGCCCGCTTTACTTCCCGACTTTGGAAGGGGTTACAGGAGGCGTTCGGGACGCAGCTACGTCTGAGCACAGCCTTTCACCCTCAGACGGATGGTCAGACGGAGAGGACCATTCAGACTCTCGAGGACATGCTCCGCGCATGTGTTCTCGACTTTGGTCGTAGCTGGGAGGACCACCTACCCTTGGTGGAGTTTGCCTACAACAATAGATACCACTCCACCATCGGAATGGCACCGTACGAGGCGTTGTACGACCGACCTTGTAGATCTCCTTTGTGCTAGACAGACCCTGGGGAGTCAGCACTTGTGGGACCGGAGATGGTCCAGGCCACGACAGAGAAGGTCCAGGTCATCCAGGAGCGGATGAGGACAGCTCAGAGCCGGCAGAAGTCATATGCTGACAGGAGGCGGAGGCCACTAGAGTTCGAGGATGGCGACCACGTCTTCTTTCGGGTCTCACCTCGACGTGGTATTCGGAGATTTGGCCGAGGCGGCAAGTTATCTCCGCGCTTCATCGGACCCTTCCAGGTCCTCAGCAGGGTTGGCGAGGTGGCTTATCGTCTGGCTCTGCCACCTCAGTTGCACCGGGTGCACGACGTCTTCCACGTATCTCAGCTGAGGAGATACGTGCACGACTCGACGCACATCATTGACCATGGGGAGCTTGACGTTGACGATGGGGCGACTTTTACGGAGGTCCCGATGGAGATAGAGGATCGACAGGAGCGAGTCCTGCGTGGGAGATCGATTCCTCTTGTGCGCATCAGATGGCAGCACGGGAATCTCTAGGAGAGCACATGGGAGCGGGAGGCTCAGATGCATGGTCAGTACCCTCATTTGTTTCCCTAGTTTTTGATGTATCTTTACGGGGACGTAAAGCCCTGAGGTGGGAGTAATGTAAAGACCCGTAAAATTCAAGGGAAATTTTTTCTTAATTTTCTTTGGAATTTTACAAGAGCGCGGTTTCTGACGGCACCTGATTCCGAGGCCCGGAGTGCCCAGAATCAATTTCCGAAGTTTGGCTCGGGTACGTTCAGTGAACGAACGAGCGGGTTTTTTCTAACTTTTGATCCGGTGCTCGGAATTGAAATCCGAGGGCACCGATGAACTCGCAGCGCCGATATTCGCTTAAGGAGACCTTTTCCGAGGTTGCGTTTATTTCGGGATGAGAGTTAGTTTTTGGGTATTTAGAATAAGTTAAATAAAAATTGTGGATTGCTTATTTTTATTTAAACTTATTAGTTAAATTCTATCAAAGGAAGTTAGGGGTGGGACCCACACCCACTTAACCTCCCTTGAGAGGATTAAGTGTGGTGGAGCCCACACGAACCCTAAACTTTTCATCTTATCCCAACTCCCTTAACCCCTCTTTAAATGACATGAGTTATTTAATTTTGGAGTTATCCTTTTTGAATTTCAAACCTTTGAAATTCATTTGTTAAATTTGTGAATAAAATAAGCTCTTATCTTATTTTGTTGGGTTAGAACTCTTTGGCCATCTTGAGAGCTTTTGAGAGTTTTTCCTTCTTCTTCAAACTTTGACGAAGAACGCTCAAGCTTTGACGAAGAACGCTCAAGCTCCGACGAAGAACACCGCTCCTCTCTTCTTCGTCTTCCGTGTCAACGAAAGGGAACGCCGCTTCCTCCTCGGACTCTCTTCGTCGGCATACGAAGATTCGCCAACGACGTACGTCTTCGGACGTACCTCATCGTCATCGGATTTGACGAACGACGACCGCGACGCCCGACCTCCGCAACGTTGTCTTCCACGGGACGTTGACAAATCTTCGAACCTATACCCAAGGTAGGGGTTGTTGTTTTTTGTTTATTTATTTATCCTTGTTCGTGGTTCTTGCATGACTAACGTAAGGATTCTAAATAAGTGTTATTGTTTAACGTGAGAGGGCCGGACCGCATGAACACGGCCGAACCCCCTCCTTCGTTCTTGATGTTTTATATTGCGGATGAATCAAGGTGGCGTGGTGCCGTCGCACCACGCAGATATTCGCCCGAATCTTATTACGTGACGCCGTCGCGCCGCGCCATGGAAGAATCATCAAGAACGTGACGCCGTCGCGCCGCGTTGAAGGAAATCAAAGGCGCGGCGGAGGGGCGCGGTGCCGTCGCACCGCGCCGGATGACGAACACCGCGGCCGGTTCCGGGCCGCGGCGGGACGAGAAGACCGGCGGCCGGGCCGCCGGCGTCGGAAGCCGAAAAGGGGACCGGATTTTCCGGTCCCGTTGGAGAAAACCGGCCGGCAGTTGGCCGGCCGGAAGGTCAAAGACCGGGGGAAACAAATTCCCTCGGCCAGCTCTAAAACCCCCCTCATTTAAAAGGGGGCGGTTTCCTTTGGGGGGGCAGGCGGCCCCCCGGTTTAATCAAACAGGCCCCCACGAGGGGGGCCGTTTTCGAAAAAGGGTGCGGCACATATGCCGCGCCGCCACTCCAAGAAGCGGGGGGCTTTCCCCCCCCCCCCCCCCCCCCCCCGCGCGCAGCCTCCATGCGGCGCCAGGCCGCCAGGCTGCCGCACCGCCGCGCCGCCGGCCGGCCGGTCCGGGTCGGCCCGGACCCGGACCCCCCCGTTTCGAATAAGTTTCGGTCTTTTGGTCATAACATGAGCCACTGACCTCCGATTGACAAACCGTCTGCGGCAACACGATCCTTGGATCGAGACGGTCGTTTCGATATATCGCACTCAAGGTTTCAGAACACTTTGAGTTCGGCCGGGTTGGTTCGTTCACGAAACCAACCGGGCCTTCGGAGCGGAAACGCTCATATCTTGAGCTACGGACGTCCGATTGACGTGCCATCAGCTTTGTTGTGTTCCTCTTAGTGAGACGGTTCTTTTGTCATGCTCCGCCCGAGGTTTGGACGCAGGTGGAGTACGGTCGGGTTGGTTTTGCCTTAAAAACCAACCGGGCCCCGGGGACGAAAATGCCAATAACTCTCAGACCGGGCGTCCGATCGACGCGCCGTCTGTTGCATTGAGTTCCTGTTGACGATACGGAACTTTTGGATACATCAAATCTGGACTTTGTGACAGTTGATGTATCAGCCTCTCGGCTCGTGGAGCGGATCCTCCGAACGAGCTTGCTGTGTGCGGGAACCCTAGTGTTGGCTGCGACTATTACTGTGACTTCTACTGCTACTACTGCTACTGTGACTGCGACGACGAAAGTACAGAGATCCTGTGTGGATTCGACGACGACGACTACAGCACTCAGCGATCCTACGTGGATCAGTGCTACAGGTCCTGTGTGGGCCCGATCCTGTGTGGGTCCGATCCTGTGTGGGTCTTTGCGCTCAGCGGTCCTGTGTGAACCAGCACCTACAGGTCCTACGTGGGCCCGATCCTGTGTGGGTCTTTTGCGGGGGTTAGTTACCTATCGATCCTTCGTGGGTCCGACGACTTAGATGGATCAGAGATCATCTTTATCGTCTTTTGAAGAAGTATACCTGTGTGAGCTGAATCCTTTTTCTTTCCTGTGTGGATTGTGTTGTGAAATCCTGTGTGGATTACGTTTTGCTTTCCTGTGTGGAATACGTTTACTTTCCTGTGTGGACTGAGTTGTACTTGGGCTCGGAGGTTGGAGGGTATTTGAAAATTGATGACATAGGTATATGTATGGGCATATACCTAACAGTGTCGGTTGTTAATTTGTGATTGTACCTTTCTTCGTGGTTTATCCTCTGTGGATTTGAGAGACCTTCAGGGGTCTCGGGGTCCCTACTGAGTAGCTTATACTCACCCCTGCACGGGCTTTGCCCGCACTACGTTGTGTTGGTTGCAGACGACGGACATCGTTGATCTTAGCTGAGGCTTGCAGAGCAGGACGGTACCTGGAGGTGGACCACTGGACGGGACATACTCGGAGCGGACGGCGGGACCCGTGGAGCAGTGGAGCTATCTGTACCCACCCTTCAGGTGGGATTTCTAGTGGACAACTCGGTGTAGCGGCTTTTAATTTTCAGTTGCAGTTTTCCCTTTCGAGTTGTACTTTACTTTCAGTTTTGGTTTGTATACTGGCCCATTTACTTTTCCGCACTTTCAGTTGTACTCTGCTTTTTCTTAGTGTTTACTTTCCGCTTGCTTACTCTGTGGTGTTTGTTTACTTTACAAAGGCAATGCCTTCCCTTTTTACCGGGATATACGCCTTGGTGCTAGTCGCCAGCCCCTGGCCTATGGAAGGCGAGCTTGGGGTAGTCACGACACGGACCCCGAGGGCGGGTCGTGACAGTAGTATAGTTTTTTACATAGTTATAATTTCCTAATGTACATAAGGGTGCACTCCCATGACGCATTTTATATAAAAAATTTATTATTTTTTATCACTAGTTAGTAATAGATAAAAGAGATATAATGTGTTTTTTTTGGAAAATTTTAAAAGGTTAGTTTCATTTATTTTTTTCAAACAAGAATGATCCTATTTTGAAAAAAAAATTATAGAAGACTTGGTGGTATCCAACTAGTGTTGTTATACCCACAATGTTCATACATCAATGGTTTTACTAATATTTTGTTATGTATATTATAGAAAAATGAAAGCTCTTTTAGGTGGAGGTTTATCATGTTTGATTTTTGGACTATGTGAAGGTGACATGGTGGTGTGACGTCTCCCTATATCACATAGAGATGGGTATAATTTTATTTTTTTATTCTCGTTTTTGTTTTAGTTTATTTATATTTATTATGTATCACCTACTCAACTTCCCATATCATCTCTATTATTTTTTGGACCTTTGTATGTTAGTATTTTATTTAGTTTAGCGATGAAATGTGATTATGTTTTGATATAGTGTTTTTATTTACGTTAATTTTTTAGGTATTTATGATTTTTTGATTTATTGAGAGGATGAACCACATAAATATAGTGAGGTCATGTCAGGTTCTCAAATAGAAAATTCTTCAGGTTTGTTTTTGGTAAAACATACACATGTCAAATTATTTATTCCCAAGAACAAATTTCCTGCCTATTGGGATCTAGAACATCCTTTTAGCCGTGTTATTTACTAGCACAATTTCCTGGGTCATAGAGTCCCATATTTGTTCAACAAATGGGATATTTCATAAATTATTCTAAATTAAAATGAATCAATTATTAAAAAAATGTAATAATCGTCTTAATAAATTTCTATTACCACCCTTTTCGTGTCACTGTTGTAGTGGAAAATAAAAAAGAGTATTCCCCTAGGTATATCCACATATGCTCTATGAATCTTCTTATGATGATCTTAAATATCCATGTTATATCTCTATATATATAATGGATTTATGAAATTCATTTTTAGTCACAATAAGAAGATATCTTATTCTCTTTATGTTTTAAAGCGTGAGGATAAAAGGCTTTTCAATATAGCGCTTGATAGAATTTTAGAGTCATTTTCTTATTCAAAAAAAGTATCTCATATACTCTATAAAATGATGTAAAATGTATTTTATATATAGGTATAAAAAATGGTAATGTCAAAAATATCCATATTAATATATTTTACTGAAGTAATTTCCCCCAATTCAAATAATAATAAACTATATGGTGTTTGTACTAATTGTACTCTAATATAAAAAATATATTAAGGGATAGTAAAGACAATATTTTATGAGGATTGTTTGAAAATAAAAGTAGTAAATTTACCCCTAGAATAATAATTAACCAATTATAAACATGAACCTAATATTAAAAAGAATCACATTGAACTTACTTTTATATTTGGGGTTTATAAAAGAGTGTTCACCACTTGGTTTTAATCCATATAAAGACATGTCACATGAACCTATAAATCATTAAATACTCGAAAACACTCTATCCAAGGTCGAATAAGTCGATAATGAATATTTTATGATCTTTTATTTATAATTCCCACTATAAGTATTGAACCAAACTCAACCCACCCATTCCTCCTTAAAAATTGAATAATGTATTTTTGTCTCTTCGATCATCACCCAAATAATTGATTCATTTTAATATCTATTTTATAAGTAGTGATGGAAGTATACCTTGATGAGACATCAATGTATAGGTAAACCCCATCCACAATTAGTTTTGCTCAGTACCCCTAAGGTAACACCAACAATTTTCTCCTTCATCCACAATTGGATTGATGGAATCCTGTGGATATATTTCATCATAAGGTCTTTTTCTGTTCTTTAAGTGTACACCAATAAAATTCAATATGGGTAAGTCAGAGACAAGATTCCTCATCAAGACTGTTTGAAAATATTACGTTGCTTGGATCTCTCTTTGAACCGTATTAATAACCTCTTGTAGGGAGACCGGTGGGATGTCAAACATTGGTCCAATTATCTTCTTCCATATGAAAGTATTTTCCATAGTTTTGGACAATAAAAGAAGTATGGACATCTAGTCACTAGGATTAGATTCATTAACACAGTCAAAGAGATCAATAATGATTTTTTTGAGACACATATTGATGCTGAATAAAACCCATATGTGTTCCTATAGCCTCTTTACAAAATCACAACATACAATGGGGTGACTTAGATCTTATATGATTTTAGATATAGTGAATATGCTAAAACAAGAGAAATCTTATCTTTTTTATCCATGTTCATCAAATTTAAAAGAATTTCACCATAGAATATACCTTATTCTAAAGTAAGATAGTAAAATTAAAGGATTTATGAAGCAGGTAAAAAAACTGGGAACATTTGTGTTATGCTAACATTTTAATCTGTAAATACTTCTATCAACAAGGGATACATTCATATTTTGTGTCCAAATAAATATATATTTATCAAAATAGAACTAAAATTATATTTTTAAGATGATCCCCAGACGAATAATTCTGGAAAATCACCAAAAGATTAGTTCATTTTAGTAATAGAGAGTTCCAACTTTCTTTGTGATATCATAAAAAAATCATTCAGTTGATTTTCCATAAACGAGTTGACCCGTAATTTATTCTGAAATTTATAGGAAACCAACCATTTTATGTAGTCCAAAATCATATGATAAGAGGATTTTATTTTTGGCCACACTTTTGAGAAGAGATATAAAGAACATCAATTAAGTAGATTTTTGAACAAATATACATTTGAGGAACTCTTGTGTTTCACCATTGGAAGTAATAAATATTCAATTTAAATTTTTTGATAGAGGATTCTTTTAAAATTTAAAGGTCAATGATGCCCAATCCACCCATATCACTGAGTTTTGTGGATTATTTCTAGGAAATGATGATCAAATTATTTTCATGAATGAACTTAGTCCATATGAAGTACCTGAACAATTTTGAATTTTCTTTATAAGGTCGCATGTTCTCATGTAGATAGACAACATGAAGATGAACATATATGTGATCACAAAGTTGACCAGACAGATCCTCCCCACTTGTGACATTCCTTTTTTCCATTCTAAAAATAAATTTGAGATACAATTAAAAAAAATATTCTACAGATGTTAAATATTAACTTATATCCTAGAAAATATGACTCCCTAATGAATCAAATGAAATGGACCCTTTATTCACACCGAGAGTCCTAAAAATTATATTTTTTAAGGTTGTTAAGATTATATATCCAACAAAAATAAAGGATATATTCTAACATGTTTTTTTTTCCTAGAAACTTTCTCCTAATGTATTAATATAGATTAGATTCTAATTTCATTTATGATGCTTTCATAAGTATAAGGATGTCAGGATCATACAAAATATGTGATGGTGAAAACTTATTCCTTCCAAACTATATTTATTTTTCAGAATCAAACATGTGAAAGATCAATAATTCAAATACTCAAGTAATATTCAGTAATGGAAAACATAATGGGGAAGAGGGATACCCCTGTATTAACCCTCTATAATTCCAAAAATACCCTTTTGGGTATCCATTATAAATAATAGTTACTTTATAACTATTGATAATAGAATTAATCAATTAGATGATGGAATTATAGAGTCCATACATGTCATCGATATCCATAATGAAAATCTATATAATTATGAAAAATTCTTATAAATTTCAATATTTAAAGAAAATTTTCCATTATAATATTTATTTTTAAAATAATTTATACATTTGAATAATGTTAAATGGTAATTATGAATATTTGTTCCTTAGATTAACTGATTTTTTAAATGTTATAAAATCCTCAATTTTTTCCGAAGCCTCAAGGATAAAAATAATCTGATAATATTAGGAATAGTTTTCCTAATGCAAAAGTTAAAAAATTCCTTTTTATCCAACACTTGATATTTATTAGGAAGTAGTGCAATGAAGTGAAAGTTGGATACATGAGGAATTAAGGTATAGAGAAATAAATACCTGACATAGTTTTTTAGTTTAATATACTTGAAGTCCCAATAGAAAATTATTTTTTTTATAAATTAGAAAGGGACTACAAAACAATCAAAATTTAAGGAAAAAAATAAATATTTGATTTCATCATCAAGGGTGATAAAATTAAATCATGATTTTTATGATTCTAAATATAGCTGGGAATTTTATAAATTCATTGGGCACCATTTCAATTTTTATCATAACTGTTAAACATTTGAAAGTTTTCAACTAGAGGATTTGAGATATCTGCATCAGATATGGGGAGGAAAACAATTACTTGAAAAACATTTATCCATTTCCTTACCTTATTATAATTATATAGTAATTTTAAGAACATGGATGTCCTATCACCCTATTGAAGAATTTTTAGATTATATTGATTCCATACCTATATTTCTGAGAAGGAAATAAGGCCATCAAGTTTAGAGTGATGTTGAATATCTTCCTGAGTAGAAATATTGTGCCTCAAATTACTTATTTAATATTACGATAGAGCCTCTTTATAAAAAATTATATCATCATAATGTTTGGATAAGGTATACTTTCCCTATCATCCCAAGATATCTTTGATCCTTTTGATATTTTCAGCTCAAACCTAGATAGGGCTACAAATTGGGTCTATGGGCCATGTAATGGGCTAAATGCCCACTGGGCCTTCGGGCTATGTAATGGGTCTCCCTCTACCCAGTTAAATAGGTCTTTGCTTTCCTTTAATAATAAATGGGGCTTCGGCCCCAACCTTTAAAAAAAACAAACACCTATCAAGATTGTTGGAATGTATTCTATTCAAAATTACTCTACCCCTGATGAAATCCATAATATAAAACAGGATTTTGATGAGGTTTTAATAGTAAATCTAGGAGAAGAATTCATCATATGTATTCCGAGTAATGTTTGATCCAATATTCTCTCCAATACTTATGAAAGTATTAAAATATAATCCAAGTATATATGTTTCATGAAGTTGGATAAACAATAATTTCAATTCTGTCCAAATATCACTTGATGTCATAGTGAAGTATTAAATTATATAGAAATAATCTGTGTTTTATTTAGATGTCAAAACTATAATGTCAACACTCTCCAAAGATCCCTTCTCCTTATATATTAAGTGTAATCATATATAAAGGAGCTGGTAATAGCAGTTCCATTCAAATGTTCCATGATGGAAACATGATGTATGATTACAAGGCATGACAGAATATGTACATTTGTTTGTTTGAGCACCTATAATATTTCTACAACAATATCATGAATGGTATAGGAGATAGTAGAGTATATAATATAGTCCAAGTTCAAGGCATTCTAATTTTCAAACTTCGTCACGGGTTCATCAATCCCAACTAGTAGTGGATTATTGGTGCTAATTAAATTTCTATGTTTAGTGGTCATTGGGGAATTTTCAATCCCCATGAAATTTTAGAGAAATATATTCATTTCATATTTTAAGATGTTATATCCCTTTTTTGGGGTTTATTATTATTTTTCAAATAGATAGATGCTTTCCCTCCTTTCACATTTCCCTTTTTATAGTTTTATAGAATCCGAGATCTTCGTAGACTATTATTTTTCTCATTGAGTTGGGATTCTTCAGCCCTACGAAATCTATCGTTTTCCTCAACAGGGAGAGTCTCTTCAACATCATTAGCCTAATATTTTACATTGAGGGTATTGAATTTATTGATAAGTATATATTCTCCTAATAGTGTGATATCAAAATGATTCCTCTTGGACACATAGATTGTGGAAACCTAGGTAATGAGTAAATCCTCCTCTTTATCTTATGAGGGAGACTTCTTCTATCTCTCAATTAGATTCTTACAATGTTTTAAAACATGTTTAACATTGGTTGACTATGCATTCCCCTCCTTTTTTAGGGTTTCAACTTTAACTTGTTCTATGTTATCATATCTTATTAAAACCGTACTGTATCAAATTTTAATTTCCTCTAAATCCATATTTTGGAAATGGGCCACTGTAGGAGTGATCTATAATTTTATGACATGCAAGATTCAATTATTGAAAGTAATACTTTTCATTCTCAAGAAACAATATCATAACGTGTATAATATTATTCAATAATGCGATAAAAACCAAAATTCCACAATTTTATAATCTTAATTTGATGAAATTAATTTTATTTTTTAATTTTGTCAATCAAAATTATCCTAGAGTAAAATTTTGGTCTTTTTTAGAAATAAAATATTTTTTAGGTGAATGGTGAAAAATATTGATTTAACAAATATTATGAATTTTATGAGATTAACAGGATATAATATTGAATTGAATGTTTATGGAATATTTTTTATAAAACCAATATATATTTTATAATAAATATACTTCATTAAAAAAATATAATTTTATTGTTATATATATCTATTTAATATTTCACGTTTCTAAGTAATGTTTTTGCGGGAATAATTTCATTGGTACTAATCTTTTAAAAAAGCTATCATAATGTTATTTTAATATTTAGTATTATTTTAGATTCAAATAAGTCTCTTTTTTAACATTATTCAATTAATCCCACCATAATATAAATTATTCTTAATTTTAGTATAAAATCATTTTTTTCCTAAAATGGACAAATTCAAAAAAAAGTTGAATTTTGTGATCTTATATTAAAATTAGCATATAAAAATTATATGACGTGGATATTTTAAAATGGATTCTATATTTGGAATCATTAAATTTAAAATTATTTATATATTTTACCTAAATATTTTGACACAATGAATCGTAACCTGGATATAAAATTATCACTATGGTAAGTGTTATAACGTTTTAATGATGGGGTTAATAAAAAGTGATAAGTACTAAACTAACATAAATATTTGGATAAATCTTTTTGGATGGATGAATTTATTCCCTATCTTATACAATATTATATCTTTATCATATTTGGATCCTCTTTCCCATGAGAATGATTTTTTATGTTTCAATGTTTGTAATATTTAAAAGATTTCCATCCACCTCACATATAAAAGGAAACTTCTAACCTATCATATAAAAACTTATTGATCCACTTATATCATTTAAATCATACAAAAATACCTTTTGAAAATACCTAAACACATGTTACAGGACTTGGATTCACCAATATACAACTATAAGAAAACATAATGTGTAATAGAAGAGAGGTTACCAAAATAAGATGTATATGTTCATACTGTGATTTTCTACATTCCTTTCTTCTTAAAACTCCCTCAAATATTTAATAAGAAAATTAAGATAATTACATTAGTTTATATACAAGATTTATATTTTTTATATTAATTTTATGATCTTTTCATATATCCAATCCATTTTATCAAAAATGAAAATATTGATTATGCGTACATACAACTAGTGATCTCCAATAGTAATGTAACTCATTTTTCCTCAATACATAAATTATATGGTTATAAATATATAAATAATGAATATATATTATATTTTAAATATAATATATTATTTATCTTTTTAAACTTCAATAATTTGGAAAATGGTGAGGTCGTTCATGTGAACGCGTGGAATACAATGTCCACGAAGTGATGTGCTTCATTTTTCTATCACCAAAAACCAATGAAGTTTTAAAAATTATATATAATGGATAAAAAATATATTCCTGAAATTATTAAATATTTTGTGATTAGGGAACCATTTTATATCACCTGTAACTATTTTCAATATACCGAAGTAATTTTTGATAAATTTGTAAAATAACCTAAAATAAAAAATAGAAGAAAGCACTATACATTTAAGGGATGTAAAATGATTATAAAATGACTTTAAAAATTTAATATAGATGAAATATTTACTTAATAAATTATTTTATAGATTTAAATTTTTTATTTAGGAGGATATAACATGTCCAACCAACAAGGAATCCAAGGTAAGGGTTTTTCATCTCAATTTCAATACATTGAGAAAACTTTAGTATTAGAATCCTAATTTCATTTATAGAGTTTATATACTACCTATTTTAAATATTATATCACCTAATAAATTTTATTTATGGTATTTAAATACTAAATTCATGCTTTCTATATTAAGGGTTTTTTATTTTAATGTTACTAGATTTATAAAGATTTATTTTACAATTTCAATCTTATTTGGGATTGTTCATGTTTAAATTTACATTGGAAGGATTATATGATCTTTATCTTATTAAAAACCATCTATTTTATTCTCCTAATGTTAATTTTGGGGTTTCAATGTGTTATTCTCAGTTCTCTCTCTTTT
Source organism: Viscum album (assembly GCA_963277665.1). Classification (NCBI taxonomy): domain Eukaryota; kingdom Viridiplantae; phylum Streptophyta; class Magnoliopsida; order Santalales; family Viscaceae; genus Viscum; species Viscum album. The sequence continues at coordinate 228,229,943 of OY728157.1, read as the reverse complement.
TTTCTAAAATAAAGAAATTATTATTTTTTTAGAAAAACTGACCATATTTTTATTTTAGGCCGTGAATATTTTTGTTCCATGCCAATATTTTTTCAAATGATTCAAGAATGTTATTTTATAACTTATAATGGGTTTTAAATAAATTTTTAGTCATATTTTACTTTTTAATGGGGTTTTAAATGAATCCTTTCTTAACTATTAAGAATAAGTTTTTTCACTTATTTTTATAATATGTGAATGGAATGTTGTTTTTAACATATACAATGTGAATTAATTTTCACAAATACATGAGCATTATTTGTTTGTTTTTTTAATATATAAATTTAATTGGGTTTTAAAAGAAAAATATTATTCCATTATTTTGTAATTTTTTAATTTTATAAAATAATTGGAAAGAATTATATTCTAATTGATTGAAATAATATTGGAAATGATTTACATATCCATATCTCAAACAATGTGACAAATGATTTAATGAATGCTATTTTTTTAGTTTCACTTTCATTTTCCTATTTAATTATCAAAATAATTTCATTTATTTTAAACCATTATATAAGAATAATTATTAGTCTTTTATAATCCTTTACTGATTTATAGATTATATCCTATTTTGAGATTATTTAGTTTCTTATGATCATGTTATCTATCACTCAACGTTATTAAATGGATGTTAGTTTTATCCTTAATGTTGGTACTTATATATCATAAATATATTGAATATAATTTCTACTACTTTGATATTTTCTTATATGTATACCATTTAATAGATATTATTATTTGAAGGAATCTTATTAAGAATGTTCATTCATTTACTAGAGAAATATTTATGTTCAGTATTCTTCAATCTATAAAAAGATTTTTTATTAATAAGGAACATTGATTATGAATTATATTTTTGATTCAATATATGAGGAACTCATTGTACATTTGTAGGTGGTGGTTATGGACTAGTATAGATATCCCATTGATGCATGAATTGGTTTCATGGGACAAAAATCTGAATAATTTTTTTTTGAATTTGGTTTATAACTACCCTTTAATTAAAATGTCTTAGAACAAGGCCTTGATGGTAATTTTCATGATGTATTGGAATGAGGCTTTAATGGTATGATCATAGTATTTGGAATTAAATATTTCCATAATTTAGATTCCAGTTATTATTCTCAAAGTGATCATTATATTTATATTTTCCATGGATATCTTTTGATTCTTAGGTTTTTGATTAAATGAAATATGTATTGATTTTTTACTCTTACATATTGTTTATAGTTTATCTACTCATCATATCATTCACTATATTCTTTCCAATATTTATATTTTGAGCTGAACTTTATTATATTTTCTTTCGGTTGAATATGTAGAAGAAATATTAGAATGATTCTCAAGGAATAAATTAATCATTTATGCAATGAAATATTTTTCTAAAGTAATATGGATCCATTGTATATATTGTTTCTCAATAGACTGATAAACTGATCAATCTTTCATGTTGTGATCCCTTGTATCTTATACCATCATAATAACGTAAAAAACAACTTGGGGTTATTGGAGTATATGTCATCATATCTGGTTTCAATGGAATTTTATTAGGAACCTTGGGAACTAGATTTTAGAGGAACAAGGATAACATGAAAATTACGATAAACCCTTCTAATATTTGTGACTTTTTAGGTTTTTTTATTGCTTGGATCAATATTAATTATGTTATGAGCTAATTATGTGTGTGTCATTATGTAGAGATGGAAGATTGTAGATTAAAAAAAATCCTATCAATTCTCGCATTAAATATAGGGATTTCCATTTTTAAAAAGTCAATATAGTGGGTGTTGGGGATAAGAATATCATGTAGGTATTGATCAAACTGACCAAGTTTATGGCATATAAATTTTCTTGTATGGAGAAAGCTGTTATCCATAGTGATATAAACCAATTTAGGATCACATTATACACCAGAATCTAATATCCTTTAATAAACATACAAATCCATTGGTATCTATGAAATAGATCAAGACCCTCCAAAACATATACCTAGATTTAGGAAGTGATGGAAGAGAAAATGTTAATTTGGAATTATATTTTTTAAAGGGAGATATTGATCAATGATGTTTATTTATCCATAATATTAAAGAATATTATGAAATTGAAATTATATAATGGAGGAGTTTTACTATGATATTCTTCAAGAATTGTTTTCCCTTAGGGTAATGAAATGAAATAGAGTGTAATTTACACAACCTAAAGTAGAATAAATAGGAAAGTGCAACTGAATATGAAGCTTTATTTATAAGGTTAACATGGAAGGAAATATACTACATATGTAATCTTGAATGAAATATTTTTTGTTTTATTGAGGAGATTATTATGGACAACAAAATGTAACTGGTCTATCAAACATTATCATTATATGTTGATATAGGATCATGTTATATCAATAAAGAGAAATAATTTTTTAGGTCTTATATATTCCAGTAAGATCAAGAAAGAAAAGGTCGGCTAAACACCAAGGGAAATAAGAAATGTGTCATTGGAAAAGAATGTAATGATGGGTGTTCCACAATGTAATAGTTATAGAAAGAAAATTTCTAGTAAATAATTAAATAGAATATAATTTTGTTACATGTGGGGATATATGGTCCATATAGGCCACGGATTTAAGTAAGAGAGAGAAACTATTCCTTTTTAGTTTTTAAACTCTAGGGATATTGGATAATTATTCAAAAAAATTCCATAATCATTATGGTAACCTACCACAAAAGAGGCCAAGGGGAAAGAATAATATTATGCGATTACTATAGATAATGTTGATGTTCCTAAAGATTTATTTGCATGAATATTTGTTTTAAACTCAATAATAAATAATCCATTGTTTTATTCTAGAACATTACATTATTTTAGGTATTCAATGTTTTCTAAGAACATTAAATCATTTCCTAAAACCTTAAGAAGGGGTTTTTAAATCAAGACACTCAGTGGAAATCTTATTAAAATTAGGATATGTTAGTCAGTTAATATTATTAAGCATGGAAATACCCTATCGTAAAACATAGTTATTATAGCTATATTTAAATTTTATGTAATCAATGGTATGGATTAGGTTTTATATTAAAATGAAAAATTTTATTCCCATGAGAAGGCGATTTTCATTAATGAAAGAGGTGTCAAATAACCTATAAATACAATGGAGAATTATTCATCTAAATCATATCTAGATTAACATGTAGTAGCTATCCTTAATGAAATTAAGGTAGAAGAGGGGTAGAGACAACCTATGGACGGGAAACATAACCTTTTAATATAATATGTACTTATATTTTAGGAATAAATTGATGTGTTTCCAAAAGATTTACCTAAAAATCCACCTGATAATTAAGTTGAGTTTTCCACTGAACTCATAACAGATGGGAAAAATATATCTAATACTCCCTAAATAATTTCCATAGTGGAATTAATGCAACAAAAGTAACAATTATAGGAGTTGTTTCATAAGGGATTCATTCAAACAAGTGTTTCACCTTAGGGATCCCCAATAATTTATGTTAAGGAAAAGGATTGGTCTATATGGTTGTTCATCGATTACAGAAAAATCAACACCATCAATATAAATTAAATTTATCCACTTGCTCAAATTTATTAATTTTTTATCAATTTAACGGGAACAAAATAATTTTTAATTATTTAACATTATTCTGGGTATCATGAATTGAAATTAAAGTGGGAATGTGTTCCAAATATGGAATTTCACACAATGTATAGAGATTATAAGTTTAAATCAATTCGATTTGGATTGAATAATTCACCTTATATCTCTATGAATCTAATGAATATAGTATTAAAATATTATCTTGAAAATTTATTTACGGCATTTTTTGATGCTATCATTGTATACTCTAAAATCATGGAAGTATATAACATTTCTTTAAGAATTAGTCTTGAAAATCTCATAGGGAATTTGTTATATGTAAAATTTAGTATGTTTAAATTATAGCTTCAAGATGTTTTTTTCATTACCTTGTTTTAACCAAGGATAAAATATTAGTTATTCCTTAAAAAAGGTAGTTTAAAATGACATACACTAATGTATATAACTAAAATAAATAGTTTCCTTTTATTGATATGTTTTTATCTTTACATTGTTAAAACTTTTTGATGATTATATTACCCATTAACCATGTTGTAAAATAAAGGGGTAAGTTCATATGCTCATAAAAATATAATGAATGTTTTAAATGGATAGAGTGGATATTGGATAATGCATAAATATCAAAATTACCAACATTAAAGGGAAATTTTTCAACATTTTGTGATTCATCGATGTGAGGACTCAGATGGATCCTTTTGTAGAATAAAAGATTAATTTCATATAAATAAAGATAAATAAATATACATTAATAGAATTATCCAACCCATGATCTTTTTTTTGAATCCATAATAATTTTTTCTAATGATATGGAGGCATTATCTCTATAGTGAAAGTTATGAGATATATAAAGATAATAAAAATGTGAAATACATATTTTCACAAAAATATCTCAACAAGAGACAAAGGGGATGGATAGAAAAACATAATGATTATGATTTCTCAATATACTATAATCCTGGGAAATAATATTAGGTGACTAATGCATCGATTAGGAAAGATCATGGGGTTGTGAATAAAATAAGGTTTGAGAAATGGTCCTAAATTCATATATCTAGTGAATATGGATAAATAAATCATAAGTGAAAGGGAAACTTCATTACTTTTCTAAATTATATCCAAAATATCATTACTAAAGGAGAAAAAATTCACAACTTGGTGATAAGAGTTTAAAAAATAAAATGAATGTCTATAATGAGGGGAAATAGGAATATTTTTTTTAGGATGATGATTTTCTAATATTTGGAAAGTGACTTTGTATTCAATAAATACTTGAGTTAAAGAGGGAAATAATTTATGAAACACATAGATCAGATTTTTTTATACACCATGTTATTACAAATATGTAGTGGGATTTTAGAGAAATATTTTTTGGATAATATGAAGTGAAAAATTACCGACTATGTATCAAGATACATGGATTTTTAATAGCTAATTGCTGAGATACAACCTCCTAAAGAAGACATGAAACATATACTTATTTATATATATAAGTGGTAATATAATACTATGTAATTTTTTATTATATTTATAAATAATTCTAAAAGAAATGATTTTTTATATGTTATTGTTGATCACTTTACCAACACTTAAAATTTCCTTGATATAAGAGAGGATCAACCTAAGCACCTCATAAAACTCTATATCAATAAAGTTTTGAGACTTTATTGTGGGCCTCTTTCAATTTCATCTGATCATGACCCATGATTTAAATTGAAACTATAGAAAATTATTCTAAAGTCTCTCAACAAAAATCTATATAAAAATTGAATATCATCCTCCAATATATTGATATTCAAAAATTATTATTAAAATATTAGATGACATGTTGTGTTTTTGTTCACTTGAAGTTAAAGGTATCTGGGGTCTGTATTTACATCTGGTAGAATTTTAATATCACAATATCTTCCATTAAAATTTTAAAATGGCACAATATGAAGAGTAATATAAGAAAATATTACATAAACTAACATGATGAGATTTATGTAATAACTGAGCTCCGCTAATAGAAGAAACACCCCACCTTGACATGGTGATATGTTCCTTGCTCACAAGGTTCCACTAGTTATCCCCAAAACACATGGTCCCATCCCTAGGGACCACCCATGATTCTAAATAGGTCATGAGACGAATGTCTATTCCTATAGGCCAAAACAATTTCTTTACAGTGTGATTTGTCCTCACTCGTACCCTTCCTGGGACGCTTTCAAGAATGTCACATATCTTGATCACTACTCCAGGATAAGAGAGTTTAATTATGGATTTCTTATCAGGAAGACTCATGGAAATAAAGGTGAAAATTATTTACATGATACATATCATTTATTTATTTAACCCTTTATCATTTTGGAGTGTTACATTAAACCCCCCCCCATTTGATCACAAATGAACCACTGATTGGGTTCCCGCTCAGAAACCAAATATAAAAACTGAGAACCACTGATAAAAAATGGAGTTCTTATCAGGTAGGATCTCGAAAATAATGGTTCACCTTTTATACATGAGTCATATAATATATTCATTTAACCCATTGTCATTCTAGGGTGTTACATTCAAATCCCCATTAGAGACCAACGTGCTCATTATGGACCCTATATATCTACCCAGGTAGTACCACCACATGTCTGATTGGGCTCCTTCTCTGATAAGAAATATAAAAATTGGGACCCACTAATAGCACATACACGCTAACCTAAAATTTTGGTCAGGTATTGGACTACCATGTACCACCATTTTCCTCACATACACATAGTCCCCTACCTAGGTCCAACACACTTTCTCGAATGGGTCATAAATCTAATGGTTATCCCCACATGCCAACAAATGTTCTTTCCAATATTATTTTTCCCCAGTCAAATACACCACGGGGAACATCCCATAAGGTCACACATCTTGATCACTACTCTAGGACAAAAGTGCTTAATTTTGGATTTCTAATCAGGTAGGCTCTCAAAAAGAAGCTTTAACCTCGTCTACATAAGTGAAATCCTTTAGTTCATTAACCCTTTATCATTATGGGGTGTTGCAATGTAATTGGTGAATGGAATATTTTATTCCCAAAACTAATTGATGAGACAATGGTGAAAGTGAGAACTACTTAGATTCATATCAAATGTAGTTCAAAGAAGGAAAAGGTGATATGATGATAATCAAAGGAAGGATATATAATTTCAAGTACTAGATTATGTTTTCTATAAATATATCCTTATAATGGTGTTATAATGTTTCAAAGTAAATGGATACCATGTCCTATATACATGGATCCTTTTTAATATTTTTGAAATAATTTTAGTTGTGTATTAACCATTGGTCATTCCTCCCAGGCCCACTAATGTTGGTAATTTGTTTTTATATCTATTTATTGGGGAATTATATTCCATAAATAATGAATATACTAACCTATAAATAATTTTAATCAGATATTAACCTATATTATTGTGAATATCATGTCCAAATTCCTGAAACATGATAAAAAATGTTGCGAATCAGATATCTTAGCTGGTAAAGGTTGTATAGAGAAATAATAAGATAGAAAATGTAACATGGGGGAATGAAAAAGATATAAAAGACGACTAAAATTTTTTTGGGGGTCAATTCTAGTAATTTATAGGATTAAAAATTATAATGGGGAAGAATGAACACCCGAGATTCAATTATATTTATTATGCTTTTCATTATAAAGAATCTAAAACATAATGCACACAAATTTATTCAAGAATTTGATTGAAATGAAAATTAATTTTTTTTAAAAATTAATTAGATGAAATGAGTTTAAATTTTAAATTATAATATCAATATTATATTTAGGTGGATTTATTTATATTTTTAATAAATAGTTGATTTTTGGGTTGAATATGGGAAAATACATAATTTATAAATAATCTCACATTTATGACAATATTAGAATAAAATAATGAAGTAAAGTTTAATGGGAAGAATTATATAATATAAATACATATTTGATAATTAATATAATTAATTTAATAATATATTGTTTGACTTATAATATAGTTTTAATACTCTTTAAATCTAAGTAATGTTTTTATTCAAATAAATTTGTTTTGGTTCTTCTATTTTAATCAAGTATTCGTAACTATCTTTTCGATTTTGGTTTGATTTTAAAGTAAAATAAGAATAATTTTATTTAAAATAATCAAATTAATTTTATAACATTAAACATTATACATGATTTTAGTAAAAAAATCATTTTTATACTTAAAATAGACATATATCTAAAAACCATTTTCATTGCAATTTGTAAACATACATAAAATGTAATTTCTACCAAATATAGAAATTAAATCAAATTAAATGGATACTATATTTGGAATAAGAATAATTAATATTATATAATGTGTTCGTATTATTTTTTGTACATAATGAATAGTAACCATAGTTAAAATTATCACTATTGTAAGGGTTAAAAATGATTAACAAGGTGGTTAAAGTAAAAAGATAAGGGTTACAGTAACCATACATATTATATACATATTATTGGATTAATTTATTTGAACCAAATATCATCCCATATTTTAAATTGATTTTTTTTGGTTCCACATGCCCATGATAGTGAAATTATTATATTTTAATGTTCTTAATATTTACAGGTTTACCCCCCACCCCACTTATAAAAGGGAACCTCATACTCTCTTTTCAACAATTATTGATCAACTTATATTAGAAAATACATGTAGAAAACCCATTCTAACCTATATCTAAATACCATAGAGGTACTCTTCTCATCAAAACACCACTTTAAGAAGGATAAAGGTTTAAGCCAAAGGATATTTTCGAAAGAAGAGATATACATTCTTACCAAGTATCTTCAAGTTCAATTATTCTAAAAGACAATTAAAATATTTAATAAACATTTTAGCATAAATACATGATTATATTTAATATAATGATATATATTTATGTTAATAGTACATTCATTTTATATATCCTTTCAATTCTATGGAAAATGAAAACATTCCTCATGCGTACGTATGACTTACCATCTCCATGTAGCGGTGTAATTTATTTTTCAGAGAAAATTATAGCTGGTTAGAAATAAGTAATTATGAATATATATTTTAGTTAAGACATAATTATGATTTAATAAATATAAAATATTATTTATCATTTTCTCATGTATCCATTTGAAAATGATAATGACACTCATTTGAATATGGGTAGTACCACCTATATGAAGTGTTGTGATTACCTTTTCTATTACCACCATGGATAAACGATTATAAAATGGAAATTAATAAAAATTATATTTTTGAAACTATTAAATTTATGTATTTTATGTATCCATTTTATAAAACCTTTCATCTTTGTTAATATATCAATGTTTTTTTGGATTAATTGACCAAACCACCTTAAGAAGTAAATATAAGCGAGAATTATACATTGATTAGATGTGAAAAGATTATAAAAGGACATTAAAAAATAGAATATATATGAAATAAAGTTATTAATAAATTATTTAATTTATTTAAATTGATTATACAGGAGGATATAACACACCATACCAAGTTGGTATCCATGTTAAGAGTTTTTCTTCTCGATTCTATTATAGTGAGACATATGATATATTATTCACCTAATTTATTTAATATGTTGTATATATTTACCATTTGACATATTATGTCATGAAATAATATTTATTCACGGTATTTAGTGTTTCAATTTTAGTTTTCCATTTCAATGGTTTTGATTCAAAAGTTATTAAATCCATACAGATTTATTTTAGAATCTCACTTTTATTCAAGATTGTTCATGTTTAAATTTACATTAAAATAATTATATAATATTTATACTCCTAAAAACCATATAATATATTCTCATAGAGTTTTTTATATATTTTCTATGATTTATTCCTACTTTTCTTCTCGTTGATACTCAAAGACTAAAATAGTTTTGTTTAAGCAAAAATGAACTTATTTCTTTTTTGGGTCAAAAATATTTTTATTCCATGTTCAGATTGTATAAAATGTTTCAAGAATGTTATTTTAAATTTCAAAATGATTTTGTAATATAATTTTCAATAATATTTTAATTTAATTACCTATTTTATAAGGAAATAATTTTTTTGTTTTCTAGACCCGTTGATTTTGAATTTTTTTTAAAATTTGTGAATGGAATGTTCTTTTTAATGTATAGGATGTTAATAGACTTTCATACCTTCATGAATAATATTAAATATTTATCTTCCTCTATAGGTTTCCTTGATTTATCAAAGAATTTTTTTTGTATTATTAATAATTTTTTTAGTTATTATGTTAAATTAAAAGAAATTATTTTTTAAAATTTTGAAAAGAATTTTTGAATTGATTTATAAATTTATTTAAAATGAATTATAAAAATATTTAAGGAATTTCATTTTTAATGATTCACTTAAATTTTTCATTTTAATTCCCAAAACCAATTGTTTTTCTTTAAAATATTTTTTTCATATAAATTCATGGTATTCTATTATACTTTACTAATTTATTAATTATACATTATTTGGTGATCATTCACTTAATTGTGATCTTTTTATTATCAGTCACAATTATTAATTAGACATTATTTTAAAATTCATTTCTATACTTTTAGTACTATTTATATATTCTATATCATTTATCCTAATTTTTTATTTCATTAACCATACACCATTTTAATAAACTGTTTTTTGAAGGAATCATATTTAGAAAGTTATTTCAATTACATGGAAAATATTGATGTTCAATATTTTTTACAAAATATATATATTTGTTAATTGATAAAGTACATTGATGATGTATTAAAATGTTAATGAAATATATGAGGAATTCATTGGAAATATGAGACCGATAGACAGGGTCTGGTTATAGATATATACTCAATGCATCGATAAATATCATGAGATAAAAATTTGGCCAAATTAGTTAGGTATTTTGTGTATACCATCCTATTAATTGAAATTTCATAGTACGCGGCCTTGATGGTAAGTTTCATGATATCTTGGTAGGAGGCCTTGACGGAAAGATCATGACAAGAATTATTATGCATTCCGATTATTAAGAAGTTAGTTATTATTATTCATGTGGTTATTTTGTATGTATTTCCATGTATTCATTATGAATTTCAAGTTATTGATTAAATGAAATATGTATTGGATATCCACTTTCCCGCAACAATTCTTCCTTTTATCCTCATAATATATTCCATTGTACAATTTCCATTACTAATAATTTAAGCTCACCCAATATGACTGACTAAAAAATAATTTTTTTCTAATGCACTTTTTTGGAAAAGTAGGAAACCTCTAAAGTCATTACATGAGGTCAATAAAATAGAAAGAAAAAACAAAATCACTGAAAACTAGGATTAGATTATTAGAATAATTCACTCTATTTATTAGCAATTGTGAAGTACTTACCTTGGTTTTAGGGTCCTCCTTAATGATTTCTTCAAAATAGAGGGCCAACGTATCCCATGTTTTAATGTATTTCTCCATATTGATCTTCTTTACATAAAATGTTCATGCCAAAATCATGTCTTGTCTATTATTCCCTACCATTTCATGCTCGTTAAATTCAACTTGGATCATTCATTCATTTAATCGGTTAGCCTCCTCATTTTTATTGTTTATAAGAAATGACACATAAAGAATATATTCTTTTGATTACACCCTTTATGATGTTTTCATTTATACAAGATATAAAGAAGAAATCATTGAATTGTTTTCAAGGAGGGAAGAAATATTTATTTGTTATATTTTTTCCAAATGTAATTTAAAAAGAACGTATATTTCTAGTCTACTAATACTTCTATACAAATCAATCCTTCCTGTTTTGATCCTATATATTAGGTAAAAATTTAATAAAGTAAAATCAAACTTTATATTACTAGATTTCTGGTCCTTACAAACTGATTATCCAGTGTATGTGTATTTAACTGCTATTTTTACTCGGTATATTATTATCTTTACAATTCTAGGATTGTAACATCAGAGTGTGAACTATCCTGATGATATTGTGAAAAACATACTACAACACCATCATCCACATTATCAATATGTTTGTTATATTCCTTGTCATTATCATCAAATGAAATTGGATCCCATTAATTAGTCTTCATATTAATGACCTTTGATGCTTCATGTACCTTAAATGTAGAGGGGTACTATATTTTCTTCTTAATCATGGAAAGCATCCTTGGATATTTAATGTTATCAGACACCCTGAGTATTCGTATGTTCTGCACCCTGTTTTCTTTTCATTTAGAGGGAAGGTGTCTAATAACATCAGATTCCATAAAAAAATTGGTACATCAATCATACTTATTTTGCAAGGTGATGTTGGCCTCTATATTAGTGAGAATCGCATCATCAACTAAAGTGTTTTCCAAATCCTCCTTTACTAGAACCCATTAAAAGTGTCCAAATCATTGATTTTTCATTTCCCTATTAATTATAATGGGAATAACTACTAAGGAATAAATGTATCACATGATTTGAGGGTGCCAATATATACAATTAAGCATTATTATTCAGATATAAACTTGGAATTGTGTGTTCCTGATATTATTAGGATCAAAATTCCAATCCCATTTTTTAATTTTGAGTATTCCAAGCATCAATAATATTGATATAAAGATAATATCTATTATTTTATAGTCATCTGAGTGGAATATAACATCTACCCATCATATCATTTTACACTCTTTAAAACCCAATATCTAAAAAGTATTCATGGATTACACATTGATTCTCCAAATAAAATCTCCATTCTGAGTGATAACTCTTATAATAATGGAAAAATTTAAAATATTAAAACGTCCATTGATCTATTCCAGATTTATAAACACATGGGAAACATGTTCCTTACCCCCAATTCTCTTATGAGAGCAGATACTGGGCTTTGATAATGAGATTTAGTCAGCCTATTTGATCACATCAAAAAAATATCCTCAAATAAACCATACCCACAAACAAAGTCCAATTGTTTATATTTGGTTTCTTGGATTCATATTTCTAGAATATCTCCCTATTCCCACATGGATTTGTTTGGTCTAGATAATGAAGTGATTTTTCTCCATTGAGTCATTTAAAACTAGATTAGATGTGCAATTGTGGAAGGGATGGTCGAATTCACCTCCCCAATAAATCCGTAAATAATTATATAAACATATTTTATCATGAGGAATGAAATAATTTAAATATAATTTTTTTAAATAAATATTTATTTAAATGGTATTAAATATGATTTATCATTTCCACAGGGCCATTAGCTCTATGTATTAATCCTTCCATGGGATTTTCCAAACATTAAACAATAAAATATTTATTTTACTAATATTATTAATTAAATTAATAAATAAATATTATATTTACTAAACTAGAAAATAAATATTTATTTTAATATTCACAAAAATAACAAAATATTTGTATTTGAAATTCCCATGGAGGTCTGCCACCACTGAGATTGGGGGGGGGGGGGGGGGGGGTTGAATCGGTAAGTATTTTTTTTATTTTTACATTATTTAGTATTAATTTGAGAAAACTGATTAATTTGATTGGTTAGACTCCCCAATCAAAGATTCTTTATTATAATCATAAGTGGATACAACATAAACTTTTTGTACTAGCATATTGTTTCACTATTCTTTCTAGATTCCCACTGGAACTACATTCTCACATTGCCTTTTTTTTAAAACTATTACAAAAAATTAAAGAAATATCAATTATGATGATTGATTTCTTGTACAATAATTGATGAAAATAATTTTTCTAGGAAATTAAGATAAATAATATATTCTTACATTTAAAAGAACATCAATAAACTATTTCTTCCTAAAATTATAGTTTTTGGCTATTCAACAGTGTTATAATAATATATTATGTGAAATAATAATTATTTATATAAAATAATTATTGCAAAGAACATATATACTTCCAAATATTGTCTACATAAAATTTTACCACTTTTTGAACAGATATATGCACTAGGAGTGACAAATAATTTTCTTAGAAATTCTTCTATATACTTTAGTACTCACACATTTTCAATCTGGGAATCAAATCAGTATTTATAGAAAACAAATCACAAGTTATTCAAGATATTAACTCATGATATTTATGAAAAGTGTGGAATAAATATTAAAGTAGTTTGACAATTATGTGATACCGAAAAATACATCACTTATCACCAGAGAACATATTGAACTAAAAATATAATTTATATTCATATCCACATATAATTTTGATTCATCTCTGTATAGAATTTTCACTCATCTCCATATAGCATTTTATAAAACAACCTCACGAGATGCATGCATGAATTAATAATAGTATGAATATATGTATACTATAATACTAACCCCAAAACATCATGTATGAATAGAAGAATTATACACAAACTCTTGTTCAACAAATATTCACATGAGAATACATCCTTTCCCGTATAATATTTCATTTACTATGAGACTTCCCATAATTATACTTATCCACATAGGGAGTTTTCTCTATACACCTTGGTGTTGGAAAACTAATCTTTTCTATATCTGGGAACAGATACTCATTTATTCATTTGAAAACCTATTTTAATCTTATGTGGTTTTTTTATCGAATAGAATTATTCATCTGCAAAGTAGCATCTGGAAACATGTGGTCCAAAAACTATCATCCATTTCTTCCCTGAAAAAACTCAGCACAAACCATTTGATTCATCCGCGTATGAGCTTCACCATGAACTACATGGCAGTTCCCAAACACATATTCATGTGTCAAAATTCTGATTAGCATTTATTCATGGAAAAAAATTGATATTCTATTCTTCGCATAGAATCTACCTTGAAAAATCAACATCATAAATCATTTTATGCTTTTCATAAAATCATAAATCGTTGTTTTAGTACTCATGACATGCTGGATTGATCTCTAATGGTTCTTGGATCCATATATGGTTCCTTATCTTATAAACCCATGTTTGTGAAGGGATTTTAGTGCGGTATGATTCTATATGATCGGAATAATAAAATACACACATCATGGGAAATCGAACAGTGTAGATCATCATAGTCAAATGTTCTATGATATATATATATCTTCTTATATAGGAATATAATACCCACTTAAAATCCATATCACATCATACTAATAATGAAGTTTTGATACACTTTATATTATAATCAATGACTGATTCTAGTTTATGCAAGCTACAAGGGATCAACACCAATATCTCTATGTACACCACCTTTGGTTCAGCCTACGAGCAACTAGACTAACCTATATGGGCCTTCGTGCATGCACACTATAGGATTTATGTATGGGTCTTCCTAAATCTAGTTGGCATTCTTACTTCTCTTCCACCCACGAGCTGTCCTAGGATGCATCCATGACTTTTCTAGACCTATAGGTTCCATAATTCTAAGGTCAATCATGGCCTAGGACACTTTCAAATGGGATAGACAAATATTTTAAGTAAACATTCAAAAAACAAAGAAAAATTACAGAATATATGAAACCAAAAAATAATTTCCAGGCCTAATTCTCATTCTTCTTATTCTCAAATAATCTTGAAAAATATTTTCATGAATGACATAGATTTATCTCTCCCATTTTCTTGAAAAAATAGCCCAAACTCAAAAACAAATTTCTTTTCTAGTTAAGAGTGGTGAAAACAATCATCACATTTTTTCAAGAAGAATTACCCAAGAATGAAATCTAATGTCTTTTATAAGGATCCAAAACAATTATCTTGGAATCACTACTTACTCCAAACTCACCAAACACCCATTGATTCAAATTTGACAAAAAAATCAATACATAGGTTCAAAAACCTCCAATTTTTCATTTTTTTTAATATACCTTCAGATAAAACAAAATAGGTGTCTTCAATATATACTCCCCCTTATTATAATTCGAATGAAAAGGGTATGTGGGGCCTTTTCATATTATATTTATTCTCAATAATATATTATATTATTTTTATAGAAGTGATATCACGTGACACCTAGAAAAGATCCTTTAGTTAAGAACCTTTATATCTACATGGGAATACCAATTTAGAAAAAAGAGAGAGATATAACTGAGGGTATCTAAGTAGTATATAAAATACCATTCATCGAAAATCATAATTATTAGAAAATTTCAACTCTCATATAAAGATATGGGAAATAATCAGATTTATATATAAAATACTAAATACTACACATACATTAAAAACACTTCAGAAAAGTTACAGTGAAAAAGATATAGCTCTCCCTTTGTCTCACACTGACATAAATAATGAATTCCCCATTAATGAATACAATTTATAATGATAAATGAGAATGTGGCTAGCTTACTCAAACCTTATATAGGCTTCCCCTCAAGAGATGAATTCAGTTTCTTCATCATGGAATTAAATGAAATCAATGATGAACAACACTTATCTTTCAATTCCCTACATTTCATCACTATAAACACAAAATAATAGGGAATAAGGGGATCACTCTTGATATTATTAAAGTGTTAGGAGGATGGAAATGATGTTTCAACATTGAACCTACAAATATTTCTCTTAGCATTGCTTTGGTGAAAATATATTCAAATTTAGATTTTCTATAAATATATTCTGGATTGATAACTCCCCCTTCAACCATTTCATTGATATAATGATACTTAGTTTCAATATTCTTGTATCTTGAATGTTTTAATGATTTTTTAGATAACCCAATAACACTTTGATTATAACTTGAAATTTTCAGTGGTATATCAGTCTGAATGTTCAAATATGTCAACTATACTAGCATCCTAATAATCTTTGTCTATACATGTATAGTTGAAACATATTTAACCTCAGTCATGCTCAGTGTTACTAAATTTATCTTCTTACTATAACAACCGACACAACATTCACCTAGAGAAGAAGGTTCCACCTAATGTTGATCTTATTTCAATAAAATCACTTCTAAATCAACAAATTTATATCCAAAAATATTATATATCAAATGTGTATGTATATAATCATATAGTTTAGAGTTTATTTAATATATATTAGAATTATCTTAGCATCCAACAAGTTATACTCTTTAGGGTCACTCTTAAATCTGGCACATAGAGTCACTGCATACATTATATATGGACTTCATGTTGTTTGATAAATAAGACGTAAAATTATTCTAATTAATTATTTATGATTAAAACTACTTCCTACTTCATCCATTAAAAATTTATTTTCAAAAGAAATCATATTTATAACATCATTTTAATTTACCATTCCAAACTTTTTCGGTAATTCCCTAGCATAGTTTTCCTATGACAGAAATTTGAAATTTTGTTTCTTCTCAATATGAAATCCCAGAAAATATGTCATCTGACCAAGCATGGACATCTCAAAATTTATTGTTATTTTAACATAAAACAATTAAAATAGACATTCCTTTTCATTATAGAATATAATTTTATCCACATATATAATGAATATGATTGTACATTTTTTCATTTATCTCACAAAAAGGTTACTATCAACTTCATATTTTATAGAATTCATATCTGTTAAACAACCATAACATTTAGAATACCAGGATCTATGATCTAGTTTCACAACATTAAAATATAACCCCAATTATAACACCATGCTTCTATCATTGTCTCAGAAAAAACCACTATGTTGTTCAATATATACTTCATTCTCAAGATCACCATTTAGAAAAGTATATTTCACATTCATTTCAAAAACATTATAATTTTTGTGTATTGATACTTCTAAGAAAAATATAATAGTTTCTAATATAGATGTTGGTGTAAATGTTCTTTCAAAATCAATACCTTCCATTTGAGAATATCCTTTACACACCTATCTAGTACTATTTCTTGATACTCCACCTTTCTCAATTTTCTTATTTATGAAAATCCTCTTGGTTCTAATAACATTTTTATTTTTCGATCTTGATACAAGGTCCCATGTAGATTTATTCTCAATATGATCAAGTTCCAAATTCATAGCATATATATATTCCTCATGCTCGACATATTTTATAACCGTATGAGGTTCAATTTGATATATACACTCAGTTTGATCTTTATTTCTAAATATTATTCTAATTTAAAATAGAGCATATTGACTATGAATGATATTTTTTGTCTCAAAATGTTTCTTAAAACTTTTTTACAATTTTCTCTTATTTACATCAGTTTCATATTTATGACTCATATGTTCAGAATCAATATCAATAATTTTTTGTTCTTTCTCAGTAACTTTGGCATACTTCTATTCCATTTTCAATCGATTTTATACCAAATTTTATGAATCTCTTCCAACAGTCATATCTATTTTTTTCTTAATTTGAATAATATTGAAATAACTATAGTAAACTAAAATATTTATTCATTTGATCAAAAATCTTTATACACTACCATATTGTAGATACACCATGAATATTCCTCCCATAAAATTTTCTTCAAATTTTCTCAGATTGATTTTCTTGATCTTTATAATTTAAGGGGTTCCAAAAGATATGTATTATTTATCAATTGTCCTTTCCTTGTACACAAATTAAAATGTATTATTTTTTGTTTTTGGTCTCATCAAACATCTATTATGTATATTTATGAATGTACATATATCTTCTCTCAATAAATACATCGAGACGTTGTGTTCAATAAATATATTCATGGACATCTCAAATATGCTTATATTTATTTATTATAGATACCCCATTTAATGTTGGAGTATATGGTGTGGTGTTTTGATGATTGATTCCATTTTTGGAAGGATAACTTTCAAAAAGAATCACGAGTAATATTATTACCATTATCTGATTTCATTTTCCTTATGTAAGAGTAACGCCCGGACCCCAGCTACCCAGAGTCGGTGCATTACTTCGTAACATTGGCATGATCACAAAAGATCAAGTCTCGAAAGACCAATTAGTTTAGTATCCTTGGAAACACTAGATACATTCATAAGTCTTACATTACATCATAAAGTAAAACAAAACTACAACATCTTCTCTTCATATCCCCTTATATTATCCCTGCAGGTCATTCATAATATACTTCTTCACATCCTGGAAAAATTAAAACATTGAAAGGGGTGAGCTCAGATGCTCAGTAAGGAAAACAATATAGTGGAAGCTTTCATAAATAAACATTATCATTTAAGGCAATGTATAACTAAAACAAAAGCCTTTTAAACTTGATCTTTAGCATAATATGGCAAAACTAAAATGAAATAATGCCATTTACTTACTGACATGGATATTCTACTAGTCTAATAATCACATGAAATATCAATAACCACTTTCATAATGATGGAATGCATAATTCCAGACTATCATAACCACGTATCCGAGGCCTCATGCCAAGTCTACAATAAGATTTTGTCAAGGCCTCGTGCCAAGACACTAGTTTGTCTCATGATACCTACCGATGCATCAAGGAGCTATAGTGGGCTCCACCCGTCACTTATTAAGTCCAATACATTCCTCATATGAATAGGTTTAAACATATCATAAACCATAACATAATAGTATCACATAAAACATGCATAAAGGCAACATAACATTTCCACATTTCAATCACAAGATATCAATACAACACATTGATATAATAAAAACATTATCAAAACAATTTTCAATACCAAAATAAAAGAAAATTAAAACTTGGTATTTATTTTTCATTTTAAAAAAGTTATGGCTTGTAGAGGAAGACGAAACCCAAATAATGGCCATGGCGGAGGGGAAGCCATTTTCGCCGCATACGTACGACAAAAAAACATTCCTTTTTGTCGTTTTGTAAAACACTTCGTATAAAAAGATTCCTTTTGAATAAACGTAAAATTCAAAGGGGTTTATACACCATATAAATGAAAGTTGTGTATAAAACCAAATATGCCTCAATGAAAGGAGATTGAGACGAAGTCCTTACAAAGATGATTTTTTTTAAAATAAAATAAATCTATTATGTGTATTCACTATAAGTACACATAAAGAAAGTACAAATACAATATAGGACATAAAAATATCATGACATAATTTGAATGTAGGAGATTAACCCAAAGAATGGAAATTGGGTTAAGAAGTTCCCTTACCTTGCGTCCTGTCTTGACTCGACCATTCTTTAACCTCCTGAATAATAAACTAGAGTTAATTTATAGTTTCTTAAGAAACTATTTCAAGTTTTTTATTCCTTTTATATCACATATTATCATGTTATGAACATTATGTAATTATTTAAGTTTATAACGGTCGTTTTGTCGATCTTTGGTACTTGAGTCAAAAATAAACTTCTTATAATTACAAGTAGTTCATGTGGTGAAATATCCATTATATCCAGAATTATATTCATGATATAGATATTATATATCTCATATATATCCAATATATACATGCATTTATAATATTCCCTAATGTTTAGAGTTAAGATATGAAATGCACCGTTCATGGAGACGGTAAGACGTACGTACGCATGAACGCTAATTTAATTTCTATTTTGTATTTAATGAAATCATAATGATATAAAGGTATATTATAATTACAGTATAATATCATATATAATATCATTTACTCCATCCTTTATGCATCCCACATATGGCATTAACGATTCAAATCACTTTGAGGGGGCGGTAGTCCGCACTTCCTAAATTGAAAATATCGCGTTTACCCATAATGGAAACCATAAATGTATGCCATAAATGAAAAATACAGAAGATTAAGGGAAACATAAACATATTATATATCTTATATAAATATAGTGACATCTTAATGGCCACCTTTGAAGGTGTTATATGAGTGTTGAACAATCATCATTTCGTGAGGCAGAAATTCGCCATCCACAGAAACAGTATGTTCTTTAACCATTAGATGTAGGTGTGTGTAAGTGTAGCTGGAATACTTATTATAAAAACATCCTAGTATATTTAGGATACTGGTTTTTTTACAAAATAAATGAATAAAAAGGGTTTAGGGGGTTGGATAAGCAAAATAAAACAAAATAACATAAGAGAAGACATTACCTTAAAATCAGGTAACTCTTTTTTATTTGAGCCAAAGGCTTCCTTGGGATAAATTATGCCCAAAGTGAGGCTTCTAGGAGTTAGGGAGGGATGTTGGGAGAGTATTTGGGTAGAGTTTGGCCGAGACAAATGGCTTGAAGGTGTGAGTAAGGTGGTAGTGGTGGGGGCCTTTTATAAGAGGAGAGAAGGGGCACTCTTGGAACGATTGAAATGTTACTTTATTATGAAATGATATTCGGATTATAAAGGTCACACAATGATATATTTTGAGGCTAAGGTGATAAGGGTTCTAAATATACTCATCCAATAGGTTTTTGACAAGTGTAAGCCTTGGAGTTTATATTATCTTTTCATTTTATTTAAATCGTTAATTAATGTGGTAATCACTGCATCATCATGGTGTCATAAATAATTTAATTTATTTAATGTATAAAAATTATAAAAAAAATATCATGATGTAGGAAATCTGTTTATATTTCTAATTAATATTTATAGTAAAAAATATGACTTGTATAACCCCATTTAAAAATTGTTTTAGTAAAACAACTTATGTTTGTGACATTTTTATTTTAACATTAAATAAAAGTTATTTATGTCATTTTCCTACCAAAGTGGATCCATGGGGTCCCCAAGTTGACCCATGGATTTTTGTGGTCGGCCATGACTCATCCAATATGGGTAGGACAAGTGTAAAGGTATTTTCATATTTTTATAATATCATTTTTACCTTAAATTTTACCAATTACGTTTAATCGCGATTAATTAA
The DNA here is from genome assembly GCA_963277665.1 of Viscum album. NCBI lineage: Eukaryota > Viridiplantae > Streptophyta > Magnoliopsida > Santalales > Viscaceae > Viscum > Viscum album. Next base: position 228,208,588 of record OY728157.1, on the reverse strand, counting down.
ACTTAAAAGTTACTATTCACCAAAAAATTATTTTAATCCCATTGAACCAAATTTTACTTCTTAATGACAACCATGTATGTCAGATTTATGAAAATCAAATCACAGAAGTGGTAATGTTTCATTTAAACGAAAAATAGGTTTTTTTAACTACCACTTAGTGGTTTCACTATTCATCAAAAACTGAAGTTTTTCAGAACAATTCCAAAATTTCACCCTAAGATATAATTGATATTCCAAATTCAAAAATGATGTCTATTTTACAAAATTCCAAACCTATAAGTTGAATTAATTAATTTTATAACTAATTCCCGCTGTCACAACAAATAGCGTTTTTTTAAGAAACAATATATATCAAAAGATTGGCAATTGTTTATATCCAATTTCAATGATCAATTAATTCTAATGACCACCATTGGATAAAATGGTAAAAATATATTATAATAATAATTAAAAACACTAAATAGTATAATTGATCACTAGAAATTTTTTTTTATTAAAAATGTTGTTTTAAGTATTTTTCACTATTCATAAAAAAATTGAAAGTTCTCAGAAAATTACAAAAAATTCAACTTAGGATAATTTCGATATTACGAATACAAAAATGAAGTCCATTTTGAAATAAAAAATTTCTATAATTTTAAAAAGTGGTTATTACTATTCGTAACAGATACTTTGATTAGTCGTGGTGTGTTAGAACTCGAACTTGCGTACAATGCAAGCTATTGCATTATTGAAAGAGAGGCGTATCATGGAAGCTCGAGGTGTTACATTTTACCCTCCTTCAATAAATTGACTCCTCGAAATTTGAAATTTTCTTTGAATATAAAAGGTTGAAAATAGAAAATACCTTTTTGGAAAACCCACATCGGAAATAAGGTTAATAAAATTTAGCCTTAATAAGAGGGAAATGGAAATAAAAAAGTCACCACCAAATTATGATCTCGATAAGGAGAACATTGGTGGAAATTAGAGACATATAATTGGAGGAAAAACATAAATATTTGTAGAGAGTGATTGAGGTCATCAATCACAAACAAGTGTAAAATTGAGGGCCTCAAAGCCTTCAATCTATGTTGATTTAAAATATTATCAGTTCAACAAGACATAAGGTATTAGGATAACACATTTTTTGTTTTAATATCCCTTTACTAAAGTTTAAGAATTAATTTATTCATAGAATAAGAGATAGGTATATATATATATGCTTGACAAGAAGAGCTTCAACCTATAACTAATTTCTACCACAAACTCATCTTTCACTCAAAAAGATAATGGAACTCAAAAATATTATATTTATCTTAATCGTACAAGGTTCAAAGTATTAACCCATACCATATATATTAGAAAAACTATTTTGTAATAACCAGGGACTTCCTGTAGGATAGTGGTAGGTAATAAAGGCATGTCGCACTGTGGTTGTGTGTTTGATTTCTGCAGCTTTGTCTAACGCGACGGGTTATGCCCCACCCTGCAGGTTGTCGTTTTCCTAAAAATATAGTGTTATAATATTCCAAAAATATTCTTCAGAAATGTTTTAACCTTAAACAATACTATTCAAAGTTTTACTTAATCCATCCCAACCTTTATAGTTATCCAAAATACCGATGTCCAGAATTTCTCTAAAAGGTATTTTAATTCAAAAATCAATTTATCAGATTCCCCAAACAAAGTAAAGTTTCTCTTATTGTCACATACTAAAAATATGATTACCTTCATCATATTAAATCCTTAATGAAAATAACAAGTACTAAAGTACAATACTTATATATATCACATTATTCTTATAACCAGAATATAATCCTTGATTCCAAAAGCACCAATACATTAATTATTCTACTTCAATTTTAGTAACAGCATAATATTGTCCTTGATCCCTTGGCATTTTCTGAGGTATGTTTCCCTGAATCTTAGGACATTCATTTTCATAATGTCCAATTTCCCTACAATTGTATCATTCAACATTGATAGCCTCTTTCTTTCCCTTGCAATCACAAGCCTGGTGACCTTTTTCTCCACATTTATAACAAACTCTATTCCTTTTAAGCAAGCAACGAGGTGATTCTTCCCACAATTATCACATAATGGAAAATACTTCTTTCCCTTTTTCCATTTATCTGTCTCTTGTTCCACCGTTCTCTTCTTCTCTTGCTTTACTTTGTTGTCATAAGACTTATAGAATTCCTTTTCTGTCTTGATGGCACACGAGACAATATCTTCGTACGATGAGAAGGATTGTGATACTAAATCTCGACGGAGAAATGGTTTTAACCCATCAAAGAAACGATCAATCGTACTTATTGGGTTACGTATATAATCTGCAGCATACCTCGCTAACCTTGTAAAGTTGGCCTCATACTTTGTGACATTCTCATCCTCCTTTTGTCTCAGACTCAGAAATTGCCTCTCCATATCTGCTCGATGGTCACGAGGAAAGTATTTTTTTAAGAAAAGATCTTTGAACTCTCTCCATTACATAATTGATACTTCTTCATCTTCCTTTGTATTTTGAATCAATAACCACCATTGATCGGCATCTCCAGTGAGGCGGTAAACTGCCATGATAACCTTCTCCCTTTCGCTACTCCCCAAGGCGTGGAATATTTTCTCTATGGAGTTTATCCATTGCTCAGCTACTAATGGATTTGTAACCCCATTAAATGTTGGTGGTTGTTGCCTCATGAAGCGGTCTAACATTGATCCTCCACGTTGCAGATCAGGGTGCTCCATACGAGTACGGTTATTATTCATAACCTGAGTGAGTTGTCTCAGTATGGTAATAAGTTGATCAGCACCAGTTGTATCTCCAGATCCACAATAATTATCTTGAGCAGGATGGAAATCCCTACACGGAGTGCGTGCATTGATACGGTTTCCATTCCTTCCACTAGGCGCCATTTCTAAACAATGGCATAAACTAGATTAGTTTATGAATCAAAATACATAATTCCATACTTATAAAATACTTAACATAAATTGAACTATTTATGGATATAATCCATAATCATAAAAATGTTTTCTTTGAGGAAGTATATACTCATAACCCTTTATAGTGGTTTGTAATGAAAATGAGAATTATCCTAAGCATATCCCATGGGAGTGTCGTAACCAAGAGTTTAGCAAGGCCCGTTGTCCTGCACCAGTTCCCGTTCGAGTCTAGCACAAAGTGGTTTTTTTCAGGTTTTACCCCTAGGTACATCTGTGCCAGAGCCACCTCTACCTGCTCGTATCCAGACAGGGATGTATTGCTCAGAAAACTCACAAAATCACTATAATACCAAAATTATAGGAAGTTCTTCTATACTAATCCTCAAAGTCTATCTGTGGGATATGTTCTCTAATCAGAGTTTATCTAAATCTAGCATCCAAGGATAGTACTAAACTGCCTATGATAGCAACTGTAATGCCCCGACCCCAGCTACCCAGAGTCGGTTCATTACTTCTTAACATTGGTATGATCACAAATGATCAAGTCTCGAAAGACCGATTAGTTTAGTAGCCTTGGAAACACTAGATACATTCAAAAGTCTTACATTACATCATAAAGTAAAACAAAACTACAAAATATTCTCTTCATATCCCGTTATATTATCACTGCAGGTCAATCATAATATACTTCTTCACATCCTGGAAAAATTAAAACATTGAAAGGGGTGAGCTCAGATACTCAGTAAGGACAACAATATAGCGGAAGCTGTCAAAAATAAACATTAACATTTAAGGCAATGTATAACTAAAACAAAAGCCTTTTAAACTTGAACTTTTGCATAATATGGAAAAAGTAAAATGAAATAATGACATTTACTTACTCACATGGATATTCTACTAGTAGAATAATCACATGAAATATCAATAACCACATTCATAATGATGGAATGAATAATGCCAGACAATCATAACCACATAGCCAAGGCCTCGTGCCAAGTCTACAATAAGATTTTGTCAAGGCCTCGTGCCAAGACACTAGTTTGTCTCATAAGACCTACCAATGCATCTATGAGCTATAGTGGGCTCCACCCATCACTTATTAAGTCGAATGCATTCCTAATGTGAATAGGTTTAAACATATCATAAACCATAAAATAATCGTATCACATAAAACATGCATAAAGGCAACATAAAATTTCTACATTTCAATCACAAGATATCAATACAACACATTGATATAATAAATAAATTATCAAAACCATTTTCAATACCAAAATAAAAAAATTAAAACTTGGTATTTATTTTTCATTTAAAAAACGTTATGGATTGTTGAGGAAGCCGAAACCCAAATAATGGCCATGGCGGCGGGGAAGTTGTTGTCGCCACATAAGTACGACAAAAAAACATTCCTTTTTGTCATTTAGTAAAACAATTCATATAAAAAGATTCCTTTTGAATAAACGTAAAAGTCAAAGGGGTTTATACACCGTATAAATGAAAGTTGTGTATAAAACCAAATATGCCTCAATTAAAGGAGATTGAGACGAAGTCCTTATAAAGATCAATTTTTTTTAAAATGAATTAGATCTATTATGTGTATTAACTATAAGTACACATAAATAAAGTACAAATACAATATAGGACATAATAATATCATGGCATAATTTGAAAGTAAGTGATTAACCCAAAGAAAGGAAATTGGGTTAAAAAGTTCCCTTACCTTGCATCGTGTCTTGACTCGACCATTCTTTAACCTCCTGAATAATAAACTAGAGTTAATTTATAGTTTATTAAGAACCTTTTTCAAGTTTTTTATTCCTTTTATATCACTTATTACCATGTTATGAACATTATGTAATTATTTAAGTTAATAACGGTCGTTTTGTCGATCTTTGGTACTTGAGTAAAAAATAAACTTCTTTTAATTACAAGTTGTTCATGTTCTGAAGTATCCATTATATCCAGAATTATATTCATGATATAGATATCATATATCTCACATATATCCAAGATATACATGCATTTATAATATTCCATAATGCTTTGAGGCAAGAAATGAAATGTACTGTTCATGGAGACGGTAAGCCGTACGTATGCATGAACGCTACTTTCATTTTCTATTTCAAATTTAATGAAATCATAATGATATAAAGGTATATTATAATTCTAGTATAATATCATATATAATATCATTTAATCCATCCTTTATACATCCCACATATGGAATTAACGATTCAAATCACTTTGAGGGGGTGCTAGTCTGCACTTCCTAAAATGAAAATATCGCGTTTACCCATAATGGAAACCATAAAGGTATGACATAAATGAAAAATACATAAGCTTAAGGAAAAAATAAAAATGTTATATATCATATATAAATATAGTTACATATTAATCGCCACCATTGAAGGTGTTATATGAGTGTTGAACAATCATCGTTTCATGAGGCAGAAATTCATCATCCACAGAAACAGTATGTTCTTTAACCATTAGATGTTGGTGTGTGTAAGTGTATCTCGAATACTTCTTATAACAACATCCTAGTATATTTAGGATACTGGTGGAGTTACAAAAGAAATGAATAAAAAGATTTTAGGGGGTTGGATAAGCAAAATAAAACAAAATAATATAAGTGAAGACATTACCTTAAAATCGGGTAACTCTTTTTGATTTGAGACAAATCCTTCCTTGGGAAGACTTCTTCCCAAATGGATGCTTCTAGGAGTAAGGGAGGGAAGTTGGTAGAGTATTTGGGAAGATTATGGCCAAGAAAAATGGCTTGATGGTGTGAGTAAGGTGGTAGTGGTGGGGGCCTTTTATAAGAGGAGAGCATGGGCAATCTTGGAAAGATTGAAATGTTACTATATTATGAAATTATTTTCGGATTATAAAGATCCCAAAATGATATATTTCGATTATAAGGTGATAAAGGTTCTAAATCTACTCATCCAATAGGTTTTTGACAAGTGTATGGCTTGGATTTTACATTATCTTTTCATTTTATTTAAATCGTTAATTAATGAGTTAATCGCTGCATCATCATGGTTCCATAAATAATTTAACTTATATAATGTCTAAAAATTATAAAATAAATATCATGATGTAAGATATCTTTTTATCTTTCTAATGAATATTTATAGTCAAAACTATGACTTGTATAACCCCATTTAAATTTTTTTTTATAAAAACAACTTATGTTTGTGACATTTTTATTTTAACTTTAAATAAAATTTATTTATGTCATTTTCTGACCAAAGTGGCTCCATGGGGTCCCCAAGTTGACCCATGGATTGTATTGGTCGGCCATGACTCATAAAATAGGGGTAGGATAAGTGTAATGGTGTTTTCATAATTTTATAATATCATTTTTACCTTAAATTTCACAAATTACCTATAATCGCGATTAATTAAACTTAAAAGTTACTATTCACAAAAAAATTATTTTAATCCCATTGAACCACATTTTACTTCCTAATGACAAAAATTTATGTCAAATTTTTGAAAATCAAATCACAGAACTGGGAATGTTTCATTTAAATGAAAAATCAGTTTTTTAACTACCACTTTGTGGTTTCACTCTTCATCAAAAAATGAAGTTTTTCAGAACAATGCCAAAATTTCACCCTAAGCTATAATTGATATTCCAAATTCAAAAATGATATCTATTTTACAAAATTTCAAACATATAAGTTTCATTAATTAATTTTATAACTAATTCCCACTGTCACAACAAATAGCGTGTTTTTAGGAAATGATATATATCAAAAGATTGACAATTGGTTATGTCCAATTTCAATGTTAAATTAATTCTAATGACCACCATTGGATAAAATGGTAAAAATATATTATAATTATAATTTAAAACCATTAAATAGTATAATTGATCACTATAAATTATTTTGATTAAAAAAGATGTTTTAAGTATTTTTCAGTATTCATAAAAAAATTGAAAGATCATAGAAAATTATAAAAAATTCAACTTAGGATAATTTCGATATTACGAATACATAAATGAAGTCCATTTTGAAATATAAAATTTCTATAATTTTAAAAAGTTGGTATTACTATTCATAATGGCTACTCTGATTAGTCGTGGTGTGTTAGAACTCGAACTTGCGTACAATGCAAGCTATTGCATTATTGAAAGAGAGGCGTATCATGGAAGCTAGGGGTGTTACAGTAAGGACCCATATCTTAATAATATTTACTTATAATTTTTTTAAAAAAATTAGTTTATAATTGATTGTGTTTTATGACCATGAAATTTTTCAACTGATTATAATCATAAATTAATATAATGAAATAAAGATCACCTATGGTATAATTTTTTTTCTAATTAGACCACATAAAGATATATGAATATGTTAAAGGGTTATAGAAGATATAATATCAAACCCTTTATGTGATATATGTTCCAATTTACCTTTTTAAAAGGTTTCAAAAAATTCAACCCTATCCCTCTTTAGGTTTGGAAAATATCTTACGATATCATTCTTAAATATTTTTATTATACTCATTTAAATGGGTATACTTATCCTTTTATGCCAAGGTTATTTTCATCTTTGGCACTCATGTTATAGAAATTGTTAGAATCTCCAAGTTGAAATAAATAACCAAGGATTATTTTACCTTGAATGATAGTTCCTAATTTTCTTTATTTGTTAATACATGCATCATTTTTAAATAACACATCATTTTTGTAATCATAAATTCGTCTACCACTGAGAAAATTGTGCTTCATCCCTTCAAAAAATAACACATTATTAGACTTCATATTTAAGAGTTCAATATGTACTTCTACAAATCCCTTAATTTTCAAAGAATAATTATTTCCAAAGGTTATTTCTCCCTATACATGATCCTCAGTGTTTCTTAGAATTTCTGTTTCACTATTAATGTTTGATGAACATCCACTATCAAAAATCAATGACTTGGTTTTTTGCTGGCTTTCTAAGAAAATTCAATGAAACATGATTTTTAATCATTCATTTTTTGAACTACATTTGCATTCACTACAATGGATGTTTGTTCAAGGAGAACAATCAGGATAGTTTTAATAATGTGGCCTTTCTGATCACATATACCAAATATTTATTCCAAAAATTCATTTTTAAGTGTTGGATGATATTAAACACTTCTAAAATATGCTTGCTTAATTCGAAAAGTTTCCATCCTGTTCTCAAAATAGCTCCCCCTTTGTTTATGTCTCATATTTGGTAGGGATATTCCATACCATAATAAATATTATTTGTGCCCAGAAACTCTAAAACACTAATAGTTACCTGTAAACCTTGATCTTACCATCTTAAAATACCTAGGTCTTGATGATTTATTGTTGTCTTTCTGTATAATAAGGTTGTATCTTATTTCGGGGGAAAGGTTATTCTTGGAGAATTTTTTTCTTATTTTGAATTTGGATATGATTTATCACTTCTATTCGTGCTCTATTCTTTTCCAGAATTTATTTCTAGACCCTTACTACTAATTATAATAGATTTATTTTGAAATTAATAGATGGGTGAATTGGAATGAATCTTTTAACACCTTTCTTCATAATCTTATTAAGATTCTTCCATGACATCAACATACTTTCTGAAATATTCTAAAACCATTATAATTTATTTTGTGATTCAATATATTGAGTCTTTTACTATTACTATTCTTTGAGTTAATATTTTTCTTCATGGTCCATTACCATATTTCCCATTTCAGCCATTTCTAGTTTGTTTATTTTGATTCTTTAATATAAAGAATCTATTTATTTCTAAATTATTCCTTTACCTTATTTTTTTTGTATTTCAAAAAGATTCTCTTTTACATGGTGAGAATTGAATTTTGATCAATTCACGTTTTTATTTAAATTTTCAACATGTTCCATAGCTCTATTCATTCACATTAATCATCTTCACTTTTATAGGTTTCAAAAACTTTTTCTAAATTATCCATAAAGATACTTTAATCTTATGATTTGTTGACTGTGGTGGAGTGTGTTTCCTGATCCTTTTCCACCATACTTTATATTTTACTTATAAATTAGTATTTCATTCTTCCATAAAATTTGGTTGTTCATTTTAAGATTTTACGCTATTTCTTTTTATGTGGTTTCTCATTTTATTTCTCAGGTTCTGTAGACATATTTTCAGAAAAATTCCTACAAAAATGTCCATTATCATTAAATTTGTATCACCATGATGTTAATTTACCTTTTACCTTAAACACCACCTTATTGAATATTTTTGATCCTATATCAATGATTATGTTATAATATTCTTCTTTTATTTTCAAAATCATATTCATTTGATAAAGACATTTCATCATCTCTAATATTAATATTTCTAGTGGCCTACAAAAATCTCATATTTGATATTCATCTTGAAGATATTGATCATTCACATTTCATAGGAAATGATTATTTTATATAATTTAGTGAGAGTAATTTCATCCCTATCCTCCAAATGTGGTAATTTTTAAATTAATCCTTTTAGGAAAATTTATCATCATTTTTTTGATAATAGTTGAATCATATAAGATTTATCCAAAACCTAAAATATTACTAAGAGTTTTATTGAATCTTATATAGTAACCATCAGCATTTTCTTCTTCACCAATATTGATATCTTTAAATTTTATCCTAAAAATTTTCTATTTGGATTTCTTAACATTCACATTTCATTTATAACTTCATTTTAATTTATCACAGATTTCCTTTTCATTTTTGTGTCCCCATTACCTTTGTGTATGCTTTTTATGATAGAGGCATAAAAATGGAATTTTTATCTTTTTATCGAATTATATATTTCTATTATAGGTATAAATCCTCAGATCAACTTTATAAAAAGTTGGTAAACCTATAGTAACTGCATATTTAAGATAAGTTCCAAGATATAAAAGATAGAGAAACACCATATTCTTCAAACTAGGATTATTCGTTCCATCATAAGTAGGAACACACCTACTATTAAAAGAATTCAGATTATCCATCTTTAGTACATAGTTGATCTTGAAAAAGGTAACCTGCCTTTGATACCATGTAAAATTTCCATGGAGTTGTTTCATAACTGAGGAAGGGGGAGGGCGTTTAATTAGTGTTGCTTTATATAATTTTAATTATTTTGAAACTAACCTCTATTGACATTTTAGAATTTGATCCAATCTTATGATTACTAAACATATCCTAAATGTGATAAAAATAAATATCATAGAAACAAAATAATTTTACAATTTTCAGTCATAAAGTGAGACTTCTAATAATTTTGATTTTTTAGACTCGCCAATCATAGATTATTCACTACAATCACAAGTAGTTACAATAAAATTTTCATCTCTAGAATAGTGTCCCACTATGATTTACAGAGTCCCTCTAGAACAAAAGTTTCACACTCTTAGTTAAAATTTGATTATATTAAATGTATGAAATACCACATATAAATATTAAATTATTCTGCAAATAATTGATGAAAATAATTTTTTGAAGTTTCAAGATAAATAAAATAACATATGCTCACTTTTTTGAAGGATATCCCTAAAACGTTTCTTCCTCAAATTATGGCTTTGGAATTATCAACTATATATTTCATTTATATTATTACAAAAAATCATTATATATATAAAAAAATTATTAAATAGAACATTTATTTTCCCATATATTTTCATCAAAAAATTTTAAATCTTCAAGAACTAAAATCATTACTACGAGGGATAAATAATTTTTTAAGAAAATATTCTCTTCAATTTAGTGCTCACACATATTTAATCTGGAAATCAACCCAATATCAATAGGATTGAAATCATCAGTTATTCAAGCAGTTAAGACATGATCATTATGGAAAACATGGAATGAATTTTAATGTAGTTATATTGTTATGTGATACTGAATAATATGTCTCCTATCACCAAAGAATTTATTGATAACTGCATAGAATTTTCATTCATCTCCACATAGCATTTTCATTCATCTTCGGATAGAATTTCCATTCATCTCCAATTATAATTTTAAAATATGTCTTCAAAATCTATATTCAAGCATTGAAAATAATATGCATATCCAAAAATTGTAATTCTCACTAAAAAGAATCATGTATGTATAACAACATTATCTGAAAACTATTATTTAATTTGCAGTCACAAGAGAATTCATCCATTACTTCATAGAATTTCATTTTTTACATGGATTCCCATAATTAATCTCATCCACCTATGGGTTTAAATTCATATTTCTTGGTTTCTACAAACCCAACATTACTTTATGTGGTTGTGCATACTCAATTATTCATCTGAAAACCTCTTTGTTATCGTAATTATTTTTGGTTTTCACATAGAATTATTCATCCATAAAACAACATATATGAACTCATTGTCCACAAATCATATTCCATTTATTCATTGCAAAAAATCCCCACAGACCACCAGATTCATCCGTATAAGAGCATCACCATGTATTTCATGGAAAGATTAAAATTCATCTTTTTGTAGCACAAATACGCAAAGTATTTATTTATGGTCTCAAACTTGTATTCTCGTCTCCTCAAAGCATTCTTCCCTATAAACTCAATATCAAAATGTATTTTTATGCTTTTTAGAAAATAGTTCTTACCAATTTTTCAAACTCCCAACATTGTGATTGGATGTTGCATGAACAATGGATCATTATGTAGTTTCTCATCCTAAAAACCCTAATTTATGAAGGGCCTCATAGGCCACTATTTTTAAGAAGAATAAAAAAATTGAATACACGCAACATAAAAAAATTAAATGGTAAAGATCATCATGAAAAAATGGTCCACATTATATGTGTATCTTCTTAAATTAACAAAAAAATACATTCATATCATTCATAAATTATTGAATTATTAAAATGGGTTCACTCTGCATTACAAGCTAATCAGTGATCACTAGTCATTCAGGATAGCTATAGAAGATCAACATCGGTCTCATTGCACACACCACCTGGGTTTTTTCCCATGATCTACTGGCATAACCTCTGCGTGACTATGAGAATGCTCACTGTGGTCCATATGAATGTTCCCATCCATACCTAGAGAGAACTAGAATATTAATTTGTTCCATAAATTGTTTAATAAATCAATATTAACTCACTATAGTGTGAAAAATAAAATAGATAAAATTGAATTGAAAAATTCTAAACATTAATATCCCATAATTGAATATTTACAATCAACATTACATAAATTATTATCATTCCATTAGTAAATATTCTCATTTAAATAAAACTTATATGTTTGAAAAATTGTGATATAAAAAATATAATAATATAATGAAATGTGATACTCTTTTTGGAAGTAAAACATTACAGGGAAAATAAACATTTACATGTTATTTGGTTATATAATGAAACAAAAATTTGAAAAGTATATGTGATGTAAAATCACCCATATATAAATATTCCATAAACCAAAAATCATTTTCCTCATGGTTACTAGGAAGAATGTAGCCCTGATTGCACCTATAGAAACAACAAAAAGTATTACAAACACAATAGACATGTTAAGAGAAAAATAAATGATTAAGATAAATAAACTTTAGTGAATCAAATAATAAAAAATATAGGAATTTAATAGGAACATTATATATATTTATGGTCATTGAACGTATTACCATTGGATACAAAGTGGTTATATATTATATATTAGGTATATTTAAATACAATTGGTATATGATTGGTGATAAAAAATTAAAAAATTAAAAAATTAAAAATTCACAACACAAATGTAATAATTAACTTATATTATATAGGTTTTATAAAAAATAATTTTTTGAAAATTCATTGTCTTATTAAATGGGGTTTTAACCAAATTTAGGTTTTTATTTAAAAGATAACTTATAACAACCCATATCTTGTATTACCTTTTTACATCATATATTACATAATGATACACATAAAAAAATCCCATTAAATAAAGAGGGAAATTGTATCTGGGAAATTAGATATATAATATAATAATTTAAAACATGGATATGACTAATTTATTTAAAAACTCCATAAAAACTCTTAAATTTCATTGACCTTGTAATACTGTATGAGATAATCCAGGCATGTACATAAGATATGGGTTAGCTATAAATCACATTTAGGGAACAATAATAGTACATTATAAATTAATGAAGTACATGTGGGTCATGGGGGATAAAATAGAGACATACAAATGTGAGAATCATAATAAAAAAAAACCTATGAATGATATAATATGACAACATCAAGACATCATAGGATTGTAAGGATAATATAAAACATGAAAAAATAAGCATAACTTAAGAATAACCGTTGAGAGATCATAACAAAGTCTTCTTTGGATAATTTCATATGAACAATATATAGTATATCTGTAACATCCCAAGTAAGTAATGAATAATAGATATTTTTATCTATGTCTATTAATGATTAGATAGTGTTTTAGAGGCTTAAAATGAAAATAAATCAATTCTTAAGCATGAAATACACTAATATTTTTTAAAGGATTGTTTTACTGCCTTTTGATGATAACCCATTTTTAAATCTAACTTTTGACAATTTTATAATCTATATTTGTCAAAATAAACTTATTAATTATAATTGGGACATCAAAATTTACTCTGTGTGAATTTTTGGTATTTTTCTGACAATGTTCATTTTTTAATGAATAGTGTAAAATACTGCATTTTATATCAAAACTGATTTTTAATATACTTCATTTATATGATTAGATTATCTTTTGATTTGGTTTTAAAGTTAAATTAGAATATATTTTTACCATTTAATCCAATGGTGGTCATTAGGATTAATTTCACTTGGTAATTGGGCATAAACTAATGCCAAACTTTTCATAGATATTGTTTAAAAAAAAACCTGTTATTTGTTTTGACAACGGGAATTATTTTTAAATCAATTATTGAAATTTCTATGTTTGTAATTTTGTAAAATGGATTACATATTTGGAATCAGAAGGTCGAAATTATGTAATCAAGACTCTTTTGTTTTTGAACATTATGAATAATAACGACGGTAATTATCTTTAATTATCTTGATTAATGAGTAATCGGGTAGTTAAGGATAATAAAATGATATCATAATAATACAAAAAGACAAAAACATGTGTCCTAAGGCTACTGGTTTTTTCATGGACGACCATGAGATGCCTTGTTCCAAACTTGGGGGCCCCATGGAAATTGGGATCACACCCTAGTCCATGGGTTTTACCAACAACACCATATATATTAACCCACTATATAGGGTATTAAAGCTCGTATGGTGTTGGAAATAAAGATTTTGAGAACCCCACCTAGGGATGATGATGATAGAGGATCACCCTTTAGTCCTGAAATAAATATTCCAACAACTATATCTGAGACTGATGTTCTTTAGAGGGGATTATCATCCTATACATAGAATGTGATTCCATAAGAAACCCATAGAAAAAGGATCAATGGAACACAACATAATAAAATGTTACCATGATGAAGGTTAAGTGGGATCCATTCCATATTTTAATAAGTACATGACATGTCTCTTAAACACCTGGTCTTCTAGTATATCATGACCCGTTCATGTGTCTCTGATCGAGTTCATTGCTCTTCTTTTGTACTCTAGGACTGGATGTGTGCCTAGATGGGTACATGGTTGTGTTCTACCAAAGTAAATTCCTAGTCACCAAGTTGGGTCACACACAGTGTGATAGACATATCATGATGTGTGATAGTTATCATCTCCACAAAAAACCCTAGTTTCGTATAGAGGGTCATACACAACATGTGATCCCATATGACACGCCATGTAATGAAGAATTTTCTAGACACCATGATCATTGTGTGGTCACCTCCTCTTCTATTTCTAGCCAAATTTCATGTCACCAGTCTCATTGTAGATAGTAGATTTTAGAAACCGAGTATTGATGTTTCTTTCTCACCTGATTCCATCCATCAACCTTGATCAATATCCATAGTTGTTACTCTATTTGATTATCTCATGCTAAAAAACCACAACAGGTATCTCAATAACTAATCCAATTGATCAAGTTTCATCATCTTTCCCCAAAACACTACCTTGATAACATCCATAATTGTGGTATTGATTCATTTCATTGAATAACAGTCATGAAAATATCACATATTCATAGACCAACAGGCCAAATGAATTGCCTATGGTGAACATGAAAATAAAGAGAGAATAAATGCACAACATGAGGAACATACATTTGACAATGTTTGTGTTTTCCTCCATTTGTTTTTGTTAGAATAATTAATAAAAATATATAATATAATAAATAATAGAAATCCCCAATATCTGATAAATGTATCCCATAACAACAACACACTTTATCCCCAAATCTATTCATTAGTTTATTTAGTTGTGTTCATCATCGGAAAAATTTAACAGGGTTAAATCCATATAAAATAAACATCCTACCTTAAGATGGATTGATTGATGATAATTAATGAATCTGAATCATAGTCATTAAGGAGATCATTGAGATTCATTGCATACCTATCGATGATCCATGATCTGGTTTTTGTCCATCTGAGAATGATCCTCCAATGACTTCTCTCAAATCTCTTGGGTTTTTTGAATAACCTTGGTATTTATCCATAGAATCATATTTACAGACAAATATTAAATCACAAAAATTATCTTAGTAAAATAAATAAAATATTTTATTTTTTTATTAATCCTCCTATAAATTTTCTTAACGATAACCTCTAACGTGCTCCAAGGTTAGGTTATGCCTAAGGTAAAACATGTTCTCCAAACTCAATGTAAGCATCATATTTACACCTTGAGTCCCCATTTCAGAGTTATGCACTTTTTTAGGAAACAATTTATGAAGTTAATGTAAATATCATTAATATTTTTGAAATAATATTTTGGGGATCATCGTGCCTTGGAATCATGTGCTGTCTCAGGTACTGGTCTCAAAAATATTACAAGATATATTCAGATAAATTAAAAGGTAAAATAGATATATTAAATTCTTTTAACATATGTTGTTTACATATAATAAAGTAAAAAAAATTATATAAAGAGATATGGGTACTGAGCACCCATATGGGCCTCCTTGTCATAGGTTTTTTATTGAAGAATCTCGTGCTTCCATAGAATACACACTGATGGAGTCTCTCACCCATTGAGGATCATCTCTATAAAATCCTTTATCTTAATTGGGGGTCTTGAGATGTAGCTGCATACTTGATGTCTATCTCAACCCATTAGATAAAATATGATAAATCATGCATGTTCCTCCTTTTCTATTAATTGTGGAAGTAATCTTTCATCCAGTCCCACTATGGGGGTAGATTCAAGAAGTATGCCACCTCACTGAATCTATGAAGTATCTAGAAAGGGATAATGAATCTCAAAGATAAATTACAACCTCATCCAAATCAATGTAGGCCAGATCGTGGTGAGACCCCCAAGAACACATGGTCTCTCCCATTGAACTCTAAAATCACCACTGTTTGTCCATATATGAATTCTTGTGGCTGAGTGCAGTCTTCATCTACTACTAGTTAATCTGCACTTTCTCTGTTATGGCTCACACCAACAATGGGCACATAAGTTCTGACTCTCCTAGGCTGGTCTAGCAGAGTTGTAACATCCCGGGTAAATAAAGAATAGATAATTTTCATATTTATTAATATTTATGAATTAAAAATTAATTTTACTTTAAAGGGGTTGCTATGTTCGATAGCATACCTGATACGCAACAATGGGTTTCATTGAAATCTTATGTTTCACACAAGTAATATAATAAATTTATTATAAATAGTAGTTAACACATAGCCGTTGTACTGGTAAGAATGGATAGAAATATCTAAAATATGATTATATTTTTTTAAAATGTTTTTACATTTTTCCAATAAAAGATAAAGGCTTAAAATACAGAAAGAATTCAATTTTAGGCATATATACCCTAATTTTCCCTAAAGGTTCACTTATCACCTTTTGATGGGAAACCATCATTAAATATAGTTTTGGTCACTTTTATACATTCTATTGGACCAAATAAAACTCTTCTTTAGATTCGGGACATCAAAATTTACTTTGTGTAAATTTTTGGTATTTTTCCGATAAAGTTCATTTTTTTTAATGAATAGTAAAAAATGTTGTATTTTAATTCAAAACCTCTTTTTAATCTAATTTATTTATATGATTAGATTATATTTTTATTTGTTTTTACAGTTGAATGAGAATATATATTTACCATTTAATCCAATAGTGGTCGTTGGAATTAATTTTACTTTGAAATTGGACTTAAACTAGTGTCAATCTTTTGATACTTATTGTTTCATAAAAACACGCTATTTGCTCTGACAGCGGGAATTAATTATTAAATTAATTAATACAACTTATATGTTTCGAATTTTGTAAAATAGACATCATTTTTGAATTTGGAATTACAAATATAGGTTAGGGTGAAGTTTTTTGTAATTTTCTGAAAAACATCAATTTTTAATGAATAGTGAAACCACTAAGTGGTAATTAAAAAAACTGATTTTTTGTTTAAATGGAATTTTACCACCTCTGTGTTTTGAATTTAAAAAATCCAACATACATGGTTTTCATTAAGAAGTAAAATTTGGTTCAATGGGATTAAAATAATTTTTTTGGTGAATATTAACTTTTACGTTTTAATCGCGATTAGAGGTAATTAGTGTAATTTAAGGTATGAATAATGTTTTAATAATATGAAATGAACTTGACACATGTCCTACAAATATTGTATGGGTCATGGAAGACCAATAAAATCCATTGGTCAACTTGGGGACCCAATGGAGCCACTTTGGATGGAAAATGACATTAATATCTTTTTATTTACTGTTAAAGTAAAAATGTCACAAACATGAGTTGATTTACTAAAAAAATTTAAATGGGGTTATACAAGTCATATTTTTTACTATAAATATTCATTAGAAAGAAAAAAATATTTCCTACATCATTATATTTTTTTTATAATTTTTAGACATTAAATAAATTAAATTATTTATGACACTATGATGATGCAGTGATTACCTCATTATTTAACGATTTAAATAAAATGAAATAATAATGTAAAATCTAAGACCTACACATGTCAAAAACCAATTGGATGGGTATATTTATAACCGTCATCACCTTATCCTATAATTATATCAATGTCGGACCTTTTAAATCCGAAACACATTTTAAAATAAAGTAACATTTCTTTACTTTCCAAGAGTGCCCCTCCTCTCCCCTTATAGAAGGCCCCCACCTATACTACCTTACACACACATCCAAAGCCTTTGGCTTGGCCATCCCCTTCCCATTTTGTCTCTACACATCCCTATATTACTCCTAGAAGCCTCACTATATGCATACGTATTACCAAGGAAGCCATTGAGCTCAAATAAAAAAGAGTTACCCAATTTAAAGGTAGTGTTTTCTCTTGTGTTCTTTTGTTTTATTTTGCTTCTCCAACCCCCTAAACTCTTTTTATTCATTTATTTTGTAACAAAAACATTATATTCATTATACTAGGATGTTTTTATAAGAATAATTTGAGCTACACTTACACACACCAACATCTAATGGTTAAAGAACGTACTGTTTCTCTGGATGGAGAATTTCTGCCTCACGAAACGATGATTGTTCAATATTCTTCCAACACCTTAAAAGGTGGCCATTAATATGTCACTATATTTATATATTATATAAAATATGTTTATTTCTTCCTTAAGCTTCTGTATTTTTCATTTATGGGACACCTTTATGGCTTCCATTATGGGTATACGCGATATCTTCATTTTAGGAAGTGCGGACTACCGCCCCCTCAAAGTGATATGATTCGTTAATGTCATATGTGGGATGTATAAAGGATGGATTTAAAGTTATTATATATGATTTATGTTACATATATATGATGAATACAATTCTGGAATTAAAATATACATACCTCTCATTTAGTTTTAATTCCATAAATATGACAAAGAAATGAAAGTAGAGTTCATGCGTACATACGGCTCACCGTCTCCATGAATGATGCATTTCATTTATTAACTCTAAATGATGATGAAATATTATAAATACATGTATATGGTAGATATATATGATATATATGATATCCAAATCATGAATATCATTCTAGATATAATGAACCTTTGACCACACGAACAACATGTAATTGTATGGAGTCCACTTTCGACTTAAGAACCAAATATCAACGAAACAAACAATATTAACGTAATTGATTAAATAATGTTTATAACATGGTAATAAGTGATATAAAAGTAATAATTAACTTGAATAAGGTTCTTAATCAAGTATAAATTAACTCATGTTTATTATTCTGGACGTTAAAGAACGATCAAGTCAAGTCGGACCCGAGGTAAGGGACTTCGTCTCAATCTCTTTTCATTAAGGCATGTTTCGTTTTATACACAACTTTCTTTTATACGGTGTATAACCCCCTTTGACTTTTACTTTTATAAAAAGGAATCTTTTTCTACGAAGCGTTTTACTAAACGACAAAAAGGAATGTTTCTTTTAACGTACGCGGTGACAACGACCTTTTCCGCCGCCGCGAGTATTATTTGGTCTTTCGCTTCCTCAACAAGCCGTAATGTTTTTAAAATGAAATAAATACCATATACTCTTTTATGTATTTTGGTATTGAAAATGGTTTTTATAATGGATTTGTTATGTCAATATATTTAAGTGATATATTGTGATCAAAGTGTGGAAATGTTTTGTTTCCATTTTATTTGTTTTATGTCTTATGATTTTATAATGGTACTTGGACATTTGACGGGTGGTTACGTGATAAACCATATGATGGCTGGTGCCGTGAATACCAGGACGGGTGGTTACAATATAACCTCCAATGCATTGGGTATGGAAGTCGGCCGTATGGCTATTCCATTAAGTGATATTTGTGGAAGTAAACAGTATGATTATTCCATTTAAGTATGTTTATGTCCTAGGTTACCTATATATGTTATGTGATCTGTATATGGGTTTTATGGTAACCTTTTGGTTACAAAAGGGTAAGTAATGATCTTATATTCAGTGAAGAGTTTTTATCACTTCATAAAGGTGAAAATTATTACTTTGATAATGTATACATGGTTTACTTGTTGTTTTGATAAACTAACAGTATTCATTCTTTGTGTATCCCATACTGAGCTTTTTATGCTCACCCCAAGTTTTTTTGAAATTTTATTCACATTACATACTATGGAATAGGGTCAAGGATGGGATCAAGGGAAAGTCATGCTATATAAAACATGGAACTAGACATGTTTCTTTTTAAGAGTTTTTATTCTATGGAAACTTAGTAGAAGTGTCTACTTTGTAATATTTTGAGATGTAATAGTTATGTCCTAATTCTCTAAAACTCTAAACCTGAAAAGATCCTCAATGTGAATTATTCATTTAATTCAATATTAAGTAAGGTTTAAGGCATGGACCTTATATTTGGTATCAGAGGTCAGTTTAGATAACTTTTGGAGTTAGAATTATATTAAATGATTATCCAAAAATATATTTTTATGGTCAAATTGAAATGATATTGAATTTGAAGATTACCATGTTGCTTCATCTAAGACATAATTGTTCAGAATGGTTTTCCGTAGAGGAAACAAGGAAGCAGTAATAGAAAGGCTTACAGAAGGAAATAACCTCCCAAATCAGCAACCTGAGATGGTCGGAATTGTAACTGAACAGTTTGTTGCAGTGATGGCGCAGTTGACTCAGGCTATAAATGGTGGTGGTATCCATGCACAAGATCAGCCAGATCAACCACAGAGGAACATGTCAGTGGAAGAACATTTCATGAGGCAACATCTACCATCATTCAGAGGATCATCTAACCCCGTGCTAGCTGAAGGGTGTATTAAAGCACTAGAGAATATTTTTGATGTCATGGGGTGTTCAGAACATCAAAAGGTTAGTCTTTCTATTTACTGTTTTGAAGGTGAAGCTGATCAGTGGTGGTAGATGGTGAAAAATATCAGGGATAGTGATACGATTGATGATATTCACTGGGACGAATTCAAAGGTATGTTTCTTGAGAAATATTATCCTAAGGTGGTTTGTCTTAGGATGGAAAAACAATTCATAAAATTGAGGCAGGAGGATGACTCAGTGGCTGCTTATGATGCAAAGTTCACTCGATTGGTAAGGTATGCTCCAAACTTCATACGAGATCTTGATAGTAAAATAAACCATTTTTACTCAGGGTTAAATCCAAATTATCGAAGGGCTTTAGCTTCTTGTGAGTTCAAAAGTTATGAAAAACTTGTTCGATGTGCGGGGAAGGAGGAAATGGAGTTTTCCGATGATCAGGTGTTCATTGAAAAACAACAGAATAAGAGGTCCAGTTGGCAGTAAAAGGGGAAGAATTCATCAAAGAAGCAAGGAGTTAAGAAAACCAAATATCCATCCTGTGAGAAGTGTGGTAAAATGCATCATGGAGAATGTTTATCCCAGTCTGGAAAGTGCTTTCGGTGTGGTAAGTCTGGTCATATTTCTCATAACTGTAAGGAAGATGATCAAGCAGGCAATGAAAAGCCAGCGGTAAGATGTTTTATGTGTAATGAAATGGGTCATTATACAAATGAGTGTCCAACGAAGAACTCAACTGGGAGAAAGTAGCCAAAATACAAGCAGAAAGGGTGGTGAAATCCTTTTCAACTACTTCAGTAGATGTTGGGCCATCAAATGAAGTAGTATCAGGTACACTGTTTGTTTGTTCGGATTATGCCAATGTGTTGTTTGAATCAGGGTCTACACATTCTTTCATTTTTGAGAAGTTTTCTAGTAAATTGAAAATTCCATCTCAGGATATGAATCCGGAACATATGGTAAAAACACCCGGAGGGAATGATGAGACAAAAAGGAATTATAAGAACCTTCTTATCCTTGTGTGCGGAAAGAATCTACCAGCAAACCTTATTGTTTTTCCTCTAGTAGAGTTTGATGTTATTTATGGTATGTATTGGCTTTCTGTTTATCATGCTAGGATTGACTGCAGATCTAAAATGGTTTATTTTTAGAAATATTTTCAATTTGTGTATAAGAATGAATCCTTGATTTTGATAACATATCATGAAATTGAGAAACTAGTAAAAGATGGAAATAAATGTTACCTTGCACATATTGATGAAAATAAAGGAACTGTTCGGATTAATGATGTGCCAGTGGTAAATGAGTATCTTGATGTTTTTCCTGATTATTTGCCTGGTATTATTCATGATCGGGAAGTTTAATTTACTGTTGACTTAGCTCCTAATTCTAAGCCATTTTCAAAACCCCCTTATCGAATGGCTCAAGTTGAACTTTTAGAGTTAAAGAAGAAATTGCAAGAGTTATTAGATAAAGGTTTCATTCGCCCTAGCACATCACCATGGGGTGCTCCGGTCTTGTTTGTTAAAAATAAAGATGTATCAATGAGACTTTGCATTGATTATAGAGCCTTGAATAATATTGCTGTTAAGAATAAGTATCCTTTGCCTCATATTGATGGTTTGTTTGTTCAGCTACAGGGAGCTCAGTATTTTTCGAAGATTGACTTGAGGTTGGGGTACCATCAGTTGAATGTAAAAGAAGCAGACATTCCAAAGACTGTGTTCCATACTAGATATGACCATTATGAATTTGTAGTTATGCCTTTTGGGTTAACCAATGCACCTGCAGTATTCATGGACCTTATGAATAGAATTTTCCATGAGTTCATGGATAAGTTTGTGGCTGTTTTCATTGATGATATTTTGGTGTTTTCTAAAAGTAAAGAGGAGCATAATAGTCATTTAAGGGTTATTTTTCAAACCTTGAAAGAAAAGAAATTTTACGGGAAATTCAGCAAGTGTGAGTTTTGGTTGTAATAAATATCTTTCCTTGGTCACATTGTTTGAAAAGATAGCATAACTGTTGATCCTTCTAAAACAAAAGTTGTTGAAGAATGGCCAAGACCCAAAAATGTAACTGAGATCCATAGTTTCCTTGGTTTAGCAGGGTACTACCGAAGGTTTGTGGAAAATTTTTAACGGTTATCTAGTCCAATGACTAAGCTAACTTGGAAGGGTGTTAATTTTATCTGGACAAAAGAATGTGATGATTGTTTTCAGGAGTTGAAAAGAAGAATAGTGAATGCTCTAGTTTTGGAACTTCCTTCCAAGAATGGTGAGCTTGTTATATATAGTGATGCTTCATTGAAAGGACTTGGTTGTGTCCTTATACAGAATGATCAGGTAATCACTTATGCTTCACGTCAGTTGAAAACTCATGAGGTAAATTACCCTACACATTACTTGGAATTAGCTGCTATTGTTTTTGCCTTAAATATTTGGGGGAATCATTTGTATGGAGTGAAGTGTGAAATATATACTGATCACAAAAGTTTAAAGTATATATTCACTCTGAAAGAATTGAACACGAGACAGAGGAGATGTCTAGAATGAATCAAGGATTATGATTTTATAATTCATTACCATCCAGGAAAAACAAATAAAGTGGTTGATGCTTTGAGTCGAAAAAGTAATGCTTCATTAACCATGCTACGTTTGGAACGAGATCCTTTGGTTTTTTGATTTGATGAAGTTTGGCATAGAAGTTATTTGTGCATGAATTTATTCTGTTTTGTTTCAGGTATCAGTGAGATCATCCCTATTAGACAATATTAAGCAAGCCTAGAGGGATGACACTGAGTTACAGAAAAAGGTAGAGCTAGTACAGAAGGGTAAGTTTCCTGATTTCAACATTGATAATGATTGTGTTTTGAGGTTTGGGAAGAGATTATGTGTGCCTTGTGATTCAAAGTTTAAGAATGAGTTGTTATGTGAGGCTCATAGTTCTGTGTGTTCAGTTCATCCTGGCAGTACTAAGATGTAAAGAGATTTGCGGGAGTATTACTGGTCGGATGGAATGAAAATAGATATTGCTGATTTTACTGTGAAGTGTTTTACTTGTCAGTAGGTTAAAGCAGAGCGGTAGTTACTGAAATGGATGCTTCATCCTTTACCTGTGCTAGAGTGGAAATGGGAAAACATATCTAGGGACTTTGTTGTGGGATTACCGAAGACATCTCTATGTAATAATGCAATCTGGGTTATTGTTGATCGCTTGACTAAATCTGCTCATTTCCTTCCTATTCGAGATACTTTCTCTCTAGATCAACTTTCTCAATTGTATCTTAAAGAGATAGTCAGGTTGCATAGTGTTCCCCTCTCCATTGTATATGATTGTGATCCCAGGTTTACTTCTATCTTTTGGAAAGGCCTTCAGAAGTCATTGGGTACTGAATTAAATTTTAGTACAGCTTTTCATCTGCAATTAGATGGGCAGTCAGAACGAACAATTCAGACCTTGGATCATATGCTACAAGCTTGTTCTATGGATTACCGGGGAAGTTGGGACCAAAATATTTCTTTGTTTGAGTTTTCATATAATACCGATTTTTATTCTAGTATACAGATGTCACTGTTTGAGGCGTTATATGGGAAGCGGTGTCAAACTCCAGATTTTTGGGATGAAGTAGGTGAAAGGAAGCTGATGGGACCAGAATTGGTAGAAGAGATGGCAGAAAAAGTTCAGTTGATTCAGAAACACATGAGAACAGCTCAAAGCAGACAGAAAATTTATGCGGATAACCAGAGGAAGGATCTATCTTTCGAGGTAGGTGAACATGTTTTTCTCAAGTTTTCTCCATGGAAAAGTGTGATGCGATTTGGTAAGAAAGGAAAGCTGAGTCCAAGGTTCGTTGGACCATATGAAATTCTGGAGAGAGTTTGATCAGTTGCATACAAAGTGGTATTACCTCCGAGTTTATCTCTGGTACACAATGTTTTTCATGTTTCGATGCTGAGAAAGTATATGCCAGATCCATCTCATGTTTTGAGCTAGGAGGTAGTTCAGTTGGAAGGGAATCTCTCTTATGAAGAAAAACCAGTACAGATTCTTGACTGAAGAGAGAAGGTGTTGCAAAATAAGGTAATTCAACAGGTAAAGGTTTTGTGGAAAAACCATATGGTTGAAGAGGAAACGTGGGAATCTAAAAATGCTATGAGGGATATATACCCCCACTTGTTTTGATAAGTGAATAAAATTGCGAGGACACAATTCCCAAAAGAGGGGAAGGATGTAACATCCCAGGTAAATAACGTATAAAGCATTTTCATATTTATTAATATTTACGAATTAAATATTAATTTTACTTTAATGGTGTTTCTATGTTCGATATCGTACCCAATACGCAACAATGAGTTTCATATAAATCTTACATTGCACACAAGTAATAAAATAATATTATTTTAAGTGGTAGTTAACACATAGCCGTTGTATTGGCATGAATGGATAGAAATAACTAAAATATGATTATATTTTTTTTAAATGTTTTTACATTTATCCAATAAAAGATAAAGTCTTAAAATATGGAAAGAATTCAATTTTAGGCATATATACCCTAATTTTCACTAAAGGATCACTTATTGCCTTTTGATGGAGAACCGTCATTAAATATAGTTTTGGTCAATTTTATACATTCTATTGGACCAAGTAAAACTCTTCTTTAGAATCGGGACATCAAAATTTACTTTGTGTAATTTTTTGGTATTTTTCCGATAATGTTCATTTTTAATGAATAGTGAAAATTGTGTATTTTAATTCAAAACCTCTTTTTAATCTAATTTATTTATATGGTTAGATTATAAATTGATTTGTTTTTAGAGTTTAATTAGAATATATTTTTACTATTTAATCCAATAGGTGTTGTTGGAATTAATTTCACTTTGAAATTGGACTTAAATTAGTGTCAATCTTTTGATACTTATTGTTTAATAAAAACACGCTATTTGCCCTGACAGCGGGAATTAATTATTAAATTACTTAATACAATTTATATGTTTCAAATTTTTTAAAATAGACATCATTTTTGAATTCGGAATATCAAATATAAAATAGGGTGATGTTTTGATATTTTTCTGAAAAACTTCAATTTTTGATGAATAGTTAAACCACTAAGTGGTACTTAAAAAAACTGATTTTTCATTTAAATGGAATTTTACCAGCTCTGTGTTTTGAATTTCAAAAATCCGACATACATGGTTGTCATTAAGAAGTAAAATGTGGTTCAGTGGGATTAAAATAATTTTTTGGTGAATAGTAACTTTTAAGTT
Source organism: Viscum album (assembly GCA_963277665.1). Classification (NCBI taxonomy): domain Eukaryota; kingdom Viridiplantae; phylum Streptophyta; class Magnoliopsida; order Santalales; family Viscaceae; genus Viscum; species Viscum album. Next base: position 228,182,545 of record OY728157.1, on the reverse strand, counting down.
TTAATCGCGATTAGATGTAATTTGTGTAATTTAAGGTAAGAATAATGTTTTAATAATATGAAATGAACATGACACATGTATTACCCCTATTGGATGTGTCATGGCCAACCATGAAAATCCATGGGTTAACATAGGGACCCCATGGAGCCACTTTGGAAGGAAAATGACATTAATATCTTTTTATTTAATGTTAAAGTAAAAATGTCACAAACTTGAGTTGATTTACTAAAAAAAATTTAAATGGGGTTATTCAAGTCATATTTTTTACTATAAATATTCATTGAAAACCTAAAAGGATTTCCTACATCATGATATTTTATTAATAATTTTTAGACATTAAATAAATTAAATTATTTATGACACCATGATGATGCAGCGATTACCTCATTATTTAACGATTTAAATAAAATGAAAAGATAATGTAAAATCTAATACTAAAATTGTCAAAAACCTATTTTATGGGTATATTTAGAACCCTTATCACCTTATCCTATAATTATATCAATGTGGGACATTTTAAATCTGTAACTCATTTTAAAATAAAGTAACATTTCTTTACATTCCAAGAGTGCCCCTCCTCTCCTCATATAAAAGGCCCCCACCTCTACTACCTTACCCACACTTCCAAAGCCTTTGGCTCAGCCAAACGCTGCCAATTTTGTCTCTCCACATCCCTCTATTACTCCTAAAAGCCTCACTTTGGGCAGAAGTCTTCCCAAGGAAGCCTTTGAGCTCAAATCAAAAAGAGTTACCCGATTTGAAGGTAGTGTTTTCTCCTGTGTTCTTTTGTTTTATTTTGCTTCTCCAACCCCCTAAACTCTTTTTATTCATTTCTTTTGTAACCAATCCAGTATCTTCAATATACTAGGATGTTTTTATAAAAATAATTCTAGATACACTTACACACACCTACATCTAATTGTTAAAGAACATACTGTTCCTGTGGATGGCGAATTTCTGCCTCACGAAACGATGATTGTTCAATATTCTTCCAACACCTTAAAAGGAGGCCATTAAGATGTCACTATATTTATATATGATATATAATATGTTAATGTCTTCCTTATGTTTTTGTATTTTTCATTTATGGAACACCTTTATGGCTTCCATTATGGGTATGCGCGATATCTTCATTTTAGGAAGTGCGTACTACCACCCCCTCAAAGTGATTTGATTCGTTAATGCCATATGTGGGACTTATAAAAGATGGATTTAAAGTTATTATATATGATGTATGTTAAATATAAATGATTAATATAATTCTGGAATTAAAATATACATACCTCTCATATAGATTTAATTCCATTAACATGACATAGAAATGAAAGTAGCGTTCATGCGTACGTACGGCTTACCGTCTCCATGAACGGTGCATTTCATTTCTTACCTCTAAATGATTATGTAATATTATAAATAAATTTATATTCTTGATATATATGATATATATGATATCCAAATCATGAATATCATTCTGGATATAATGAAACTTTGACCACACGAGCAACATGTAATTGTAAGCAGTCCACTTTCGACTTAAGAACCAAATATCAACAAAACAAACATTGTTAACTTAAATGATTACATAATGTCTATAACAAGGTAATAAGTGATATAAAAGTAATAATGAACATGAAGAAGGTTCTTAAGCAAGTAGTAATTAACTCAAGTTTTTTATTCAGGACGTTAAAGAATGATCGAGTCAAGTCAAACCCGAGGTAAGGGACTTCGTCTCAATCTCTTTTAATTAAGGCATGTTTCGTTTTATATACAACTTCCATTTATACAGTTTATAAACCCCTTTGACTTTTACTTTTATACAAGAGGAATCTTTTTCTACAAAGCGTTTTACTAAATGACAAAAAGGAATGTTTCTTTTAACGTACGCGGTGACAATGACCTTTTCTGCTGCCGCGAGTATTATTTGGTCATTGGCTTCCTTAACAAGCCGTAATGTTTTTAAAATGAAATAAATACCATATACTCTTTTATGTATTTTGGTATTGAAAATGGTTTTTATAATGTATTTTTTATGTCAATATATGTAAGTGATATATTGTGATCAAAGTGTGGAAATGTTTTCTTTCCATTATTTTTGTTTTATGTATTATGATTTTATAATGTTACTTGGACATTTGACGGGTGGTTACGTGATAAACCATATGACGGGTGGTGTCGTGAAAACTAGGACGGGTGGTTACGTTATAACCTCCAATGCATTGGGTATGGAAGTCAGCCGTATGGCTATTCCATTAAGTGATATGTGTGGAAGTCGACCGTATGGTTATTCAATTTAAGTATGTTTATGTCCCAAGTTACCTTTATATGTTATGTGATCTTTATATGGGTTTTATGGTAACCTTTTGGTTACAAAAGGGTAAGTAATGATATTTTATTCCGTGAAGAGTTTTTACTACATCATAAAGGTGAAAAGTATTACTTTGATAAAGTATACATGTTTTACTTGTTATTTTGATAAAATAAAAGTATTCATTCTTTGTGTATCCCTTACTGAGCTTTTTATTCTCACCCCATGTTTTTTTGAAATGCTTTTCACAGGACATACTGTGGAATAGGGTCAAGGATGGGATCAAGGGAAAGTCATGCTATATAATGCATGGAACTAGACATGTTTCTTTTTAAGAGTTTTAATTCTATGGAAACATGGTATAAGTGTCTACTTTGTAATCTTTTGAGATGTAATATTTATGCCCTAATTCTATAAAACTCTAAACCTGAAAAGATCCTCAATGTGAATTATTCATTTAATTCAATATTAAGTATGTTTTAAGGTCGAGGCCTTATAAGAGTGGTGACCTATAGGGTTTCCTAATCAAGGCCTCAGACTATGATATATTGATGGTGAAATTATGTCTATTATTGTATAAAAATTACACCAATGGTTGGAGATCCTCCCAACTATGTCCAAAGCCTTACATGAAAGCTCACAACATTTCCTCCATAACCTAAATAGTCTTCTCAGTTTGGACATCTCTGTGGGGGTGAAAAATATTGCTCAAATATTAATGAGTCACAACGGTTTCTTATAATATATGTTATATCCAATATATGAAATGGGAACCACATATTGAATTTTTTTTTGGGGGAAATCTGTGGAGACAGAGTCTCTGTTATACATAAAGGCATGCCAATATTTCTATTGAACTACACTCTCAAATAATTAGGAAGTGGTCACACATGGTGATTTAGTTAAAAATCCTCCAAATGGAATCATGTCCCCTACACATCCACGGAAACCCTATCATAATGTATACAAGTATCCCATGCCACATCTACTTTGGAACCTCAATGGGTTAAGCAAAACTAATTGGAAAACAGTGTGCATCCTTCACTTTATAACTAGTAAGACATCGAGTCACGAACTATGAAGCATAATTCTTCATCCATATACTAAAACTAACGTCATTTGTCCTAGTATATCTCTCCCACACATAGATATACCACCAATTTATATATATATATATACGAAAATATTATATCCTCCTCCCATAATGTCATTGGTACCATCATCCATCCTCTTAAAAGTCTATTGTTCTCCCCACCTTTAGAAAATCATTCATGAGCACATCTAGTAGATATATGATTACGTAGGGTATAATATTAGGTATCTCAATTATTAAAATCCCTAAATAAATATAGATGTGGTGGGGTAACTACAATTGACTATATATAAGTAGAACCATCCCCATCTACTAAGGAAAACTGTAATGGGGACTACTACTCTAACCCCTTGCTCAGTAGCTATGAACATGAACTCTTACTGAGAGAATCTACTACCATGGTTCCCTTAATAGATTATAGATAATATATAAGTCAAAATCTTAGTGTAAATCTATCCATATACTCTATATCATGTTAATATCATTCTGATAGAAGATATAATTTAGACTCTTGTGGTCTTAATTGATGATAAATCTCCCACCCATTAGGTAATGTTGACACACCATTGTTGTAAATAATTCCAATAATAGCTCAAGATCTTGAATTATTTAGTTCTACTCATGTGGTCTCAACTAGAAAAAACCATGGGAAATCACCACCTACCTATGTATTAGAAAAAAACCACGCTCAGTCCCTGATGAATCACAAAACACTACATACACGACATCATCCTATTGAAATCTCAATATGGGAGTGCTCTTTTATATCTCCATCAAAACATGAAAATCCCACTGAATGAATTTTTACATAAAAAATGTAACCCTTTATGGCCAAAGATGTTAAGGTAGGTGATATCCTAGAGAAATTGGGTTAGAATATCTGATAGTATCCAGCAATCCCAAGGAATCTATAATCCTTTTTCATTATCCTGGGTGGATCCCATGCTAACACTGGATCGACCTTCATAGTGTCCAATAATACACCCTCTTATGAGATAAAATATCCTAGAAAGTGGACCTTTAAATCCAGAACTGGAATATCAAGAGCGTATTATAAAGCTATAGTATTTAGAGTACATCGAGGAAAATCCTCAAGTGTCTCATGTTCTCTGTAGAGACCCGGAGCCTGATGTACATGAACATTACATTACTTTTTCTGAATACTTAGTACATAAAAAAAACACACACACAAGGTTCGTAATAGTTTAGTGTCTTTGGAAATTCGGAACGTAATCTTCTAATCGTGGTGAAAGATCTTCAACATCCCCCATAAAGATCTTCCTTTTTTTTACCTAAAACCTTTCTTTATATCCTGGGGAAAAGAAAACATAAAAGGGTGAGCTCAAATGCTCAGTAAGGGTAAACAACAGAAATATCAATCACATCATATTCAAAAGAACATAACATTTTGGAAATCTTAACCTGTAAAAGAGAGCATAATTTCATAACATGGGATAAATCATGGCAGTGAAATTTAATCACAATAATCATAACTTAAAACATGAAACTTTGTGGCATTCACATATAATCATAGAGAATCATTTCTTGTTAGTCAAGACTCATTGCCAAGACTATCTTAGTGGACAAAGTCCCTTTCTGAATTGAGTAACCCTCGTTTCAGTCCTGTTTCACTGAACCGGTATAATCTACCATTCCAGCCATGTCTATCTCATGAGATATAAAATCTTTACCCAATGCATTGGAGGGAGATATAGGTCCCACCCATCTCATAATTATACCATTCTTATGTGTGCCACAAAATCATATACCATACATCATTGCATAACACATGTAATAAAAATGGGAATCATAAACATCATGACATCATAAAACAATTCATATACGATAAAGGGATTCATAAAAATAATTCCATCACAACATAATCAAATAAATGTAATAATAGGGATAAAAACAGAACACTATGTTATCTTAGATGGAAAATAATTTTGATAAAACACTTGAAATGAATTCTTGAGTAAAATATCCTTTCTTCTTCAAAATCAATTTCTTTTCAAAAAACGTCATGCAATTTTAAAAGAAAGATATTTTATTGAAAATAGTCATGAGATCTTTTGGAGGAAGCTTCATGAAAATAAGTCTTTATAAATCCGTAAAAATCTGTTCGTTCTGTTTAAGTAAAAAAAAACATTCTTTTCGTACTTTTGTCGGAAAAGTCAAAAAGTAACTCGTACGAAAACGACAAAAGATTCCTTTCATATCTTTTACAAAAAACTCACCGAAGGGTAAAATTGGATATAAAATATTGTATAAGGATTTAAATAATATTACATATAGAGGGAACATGGATGTGGATGATAAAATACACCTCAGTAATTACCAATGTAAAAACAATCTCGGATAAAAGTGAGATTGTGATATTTCCCTTACCTTAGGCCCGACTTGCTTTGTAAGTGTCCGAACCTCCTGTATAATGATTTAAATCATGTTATTGACTTATTACAGAATAATATTCATTGTTATGATATCATATATGGTTCAATTATGACTTTATATTACCCGTTCTTTTGTAAATTCCATGTTAAAGAGCGTTTTGGTTAAAATTGTTTCATTTGTCGTCCGTGTTTTGACTTGTAATTATTCATATGATTACTTAGATCATGATTAATTAATTCCAGAATATAAAACATGATTTATATATATATATATATTCAGAATATACATATATATAATAAATTAGTAAATGGAAAGAAATACACCGTTCATGGAGACGGTAGTCCGTACGTACGCATGAACGCTGTTTTCATTTCCTTATTTAATTGAATGGAATTAAGTAGATAAATACATATAAATATACATAAATCCAGTATCATTATTATGTCATATATTTCATTAGTACTTATTATATATAATTTATAATTATTCATGAATGGTTAATCATTGAGAATGAATCTCATCGCGTCGTGGAGACGGTAGTCCGTACGTACGCCCGAGCGATGATATCGTTCCCATGGTCGTGGAATTGTGTTGAAGTGTATGTATACTATTCAGTATCAATATCACTTTATAATAATCATATACAGTTACTCATTACACCATTATACCCATCCAATTAAGGTGGTGGTGGAAAATAGATTACACCACGGCGTGGAGACGGTATTCCGTACGTACGCACGCGCGGTGATTTTCTTTTTCCGTAGATGGATAGAAGGTTAATTAGAGTTGTTTAATATTTATAATAACATATCAGTATATAAGAAATACTTATGTTATTACTTTATCATGAAACAACTAAAGAAGAAGAAGTTGAAGAAGAAAGAAATTGAAAAAGATCGGTAATGGATATTACCTCTTTTTGACGCGCCTTCACTTATCCTCCACTTAAATAACTAAGGACGGTCTTTGAAGATAACCAGGACCTCTAGGATGATACTAGGGAAGTGGAGAAGAGATTTTGGCAGGGGTTGGCCGAGCTTGAGTGCTCAAATTGGTGTGAGGAGGAGGGGGAGGAGGTGTCCTTTTATAAGGGAGGAGAGGGGCACCTTAGGAATATCTGAAAATATTATTTTATATTAAAGTCAAAATCGGTTTATAATGGTTACAAAGGGTCTTATTTCGAAGCTAAAGTGGGGATGGGTCGAAACCCTATCAGCCAATAAGATTTAGACAAGTTTAGGTTATTATTTTAACCTTATTAATTAGATTTAACTCTAAGTTAAATAATTTAACTTTTACCGTGACTTTTTGTTTTCTTACACTATATGATTAATACAATTACTATAACATGCCAAACGAACCCCAAGTTGTTTATTATTAATATAAATATCCTTATCTAAGTCATTTGGCCTAACCTTAGATTTTTAGGAATAAAATAACAATTAATAATATAATATTTGATTTAAAAACTATTTTGTGTCAATTTTGACACTATTGGATATATGATTTTTGGAAAAATCATAACAGAATTATATGTTCGAACCAAGTTTATTAAATCAACACTAATATATCATAGTAACATATAAAATTAGTGGAATTCATAAAAAGTCTCAAATTACATTTATTTTGGTGTTTATAACATCAATTATGTCAATATTTCATTAATAAGATAATTACAGCATCATCATTATGTCATAAATAAATTATATTATTTAATGTCTAAAAATTACAAATAAAATACCATTATGTAGGAAATAGTTTTATCTTTCTAATGAATATTTATAGTCGAATTTATCTTATGTATAACCCCATATTAAAAATGTTTTAGTAAATAAACTTTTATTTTAACTCTTTTAACCCTTCTTTAGATAAATTAATAATAAATGTCCTAATCTAATCCAAGTGGGCCTAAATGGTCATATTTTATTCCTAAGTTTGTTTTTGGTCGACTTACACTTGTCCAATAGAATTAGGACATGTGTTAGGGTAATAATAATATCATTTCTACCCTTAATTACCCTATTTACTTTTAACCATGGTAAAAAAAAAGTAAAAAGTTACTATTCACCAAAAATTATTTTCATCTCATTGAACCACATTGTAGTCCTTGATATTAACCGTGTCTCTCGGATTTTCGAAATTCTACTCACAGAAGTGGTAAAATTATGTTTTATGAACAATTCAGTTTTTTTAACTACCACTTAGTGGTTTCACTATTCATCGAAAATTGAAAGTTTTTAGAAAAATACCAAAAATTAGGCCTAAGCTATATTTGATATTATGAACTCAAAAATGATGTCTATTTTATCAAATTCAAAACATATCAATTGCATTAAATAATTTAAAAATTAATTCTCGTCGTCAAAACAAATAGCGTGTTTTTAAGAGATAATAACTATCAAAAGATTGACACTAGTTTATAACTGGTTTAAATGTGAAATTAAATCCAATGACCAACATTGTATTAAATTGTAAAAATATATTCTAAATATACTTTAAAACCACTCAAATTAATAATTTATCACTATTAATTATTTCTATTAAAAAAGTTGTTTTTAATAAAAATTTAGTAATTTTCACTATTCATCAGAATATGAAAGTTATCCGAAAAGTACCAAAATTTCACCCTAAGCTAATTTCGATATTCCGAATCCAAAAATGAAGTCCATTTTGAAAAATAGAATTTACAAAATTTCAAAAAGTGGTTATTACTATTCATAATGGCTAGTTTTAATAATATTTTAATAGCATATCGTTGTTTAGTAAAACTCGGTATTGCATACAACACACGCTATCATGGAAGGTCGCGATTGCGTGGAATTCAAGCCAGGTCAGAGATGTGTGTCATGAAAGCTCCTTTTGGTGTAGCGTATAACACAAGAAATTAATGAAATTAAAAAGAATATTTTTCATAAAATCTCGGGGTGTTATATTCTACCCCCCTTAAAATGAATTTCGCCCTCGAAATTCGTCGGGGTTATAAATGGTTTACTATTCGAAAGTTTCTTTAATCGAAACCCACATCGTAAAAAGGAATACCAAAACCAATCTTTAAAAACAAAAGTATGAAATGTAACGGTTACCCAAATAAACTAATCACAAGGTTTCCACATAGGTGAAAATATGGATATGGAAGAGAAATCTAACCATCATGTCCTGATGGAGAGTGGTAGAGAACATGGCTATGGAAAATCCAAAAATCACAAATCCATAAATTTGTGACGATCTAAGGTACCATCTGATTAATCAGATATAAGAGCACTAGGACAACATTTTTGGTTTTCAAGATCGTTTCCCTAAAGTTGAAGAATTTGAATTAGAATACATACTTTATTTTGGTAAAATCTCACTGTTGTTCGTGCCTGGAACAATTTCCACTTCATATCTTAAATAAATGAAGTTGAATTTGTTATTCGTGAAGTGTTAGCAGATCATGTGATAGAATGACGGGTCATTCCATCTATCTTAAACAAAAGGTTAGCAGAAGTTATTAAATATACATAAGTCATTCTATAGTGAGAATAATCATATATGGTTCCTAAAATAGACTTATACTTCATATATCATACTGCTTAATATAATAAAACTATTTTCTACTAAATAGGGACTTCCTGTAGGCCAGTGGTAGGTGATAAAGGCCAGTCGCACTTCGGTTGTGGGTTCGATTTCCACAGCCTTGTCTAAAGCGATGGGCTGTCGCCCGTCCTGCAGGTTGTCCATTTTCTAAAACTACATTACTATAACATCACATAAATAATATCCAAAAAAAAGTTCTATCCTTAAACAATACTAACTTATGTCCAACATAATCCATTCCAACCTTTAGGCTTATCCATAATACTGTAGTCCAATCTCATAACATAGTGAAAACTATTACCAGAGATTTAACACCATTGTCGATCCCCATATATCATAAGATATGTTTTGTTGGTCACATTCCAAACATTCAAAGTCCTTAATCGTGTATTCTCTTGAATACCTTAGTGAAAACATGAATGCAGTTAAAAGTTAACACTTTCCACATACCAAAATCCTCAAAATTCTATATACTCAAACCATGATATCACTTAGTCCTTATATCAATCATGAGCTCATGAATATTGTCAAACGTTTCATTTTCTCCTTATCCCTTCATTATGGGCATATTATCTACTTTCCAAAAATATTTGAATCTCTTTTCATGGTTACCGGTACCATAAAATTATTGAAGACCACAATAGACCAATACATAAATACTTCAATACACCATAAAAGTACCTCAACAACATTATTCCTGAATACCAATACATAAATACTTCAGTCCATCCACTTCAATGATTGTCCTGGAAGAAGTCCTTCCTTGATTTAGAAGTAACTTTTTAGGTCAGGGCATTGAGTTGGGTAATTCCCATGTTCTCCACAAATAAGACATTGAACTCCATAACAGTCTGTCACTCTATGACCCTTTTCTCCACACAGATAACATCGGTCCCTCCATTTGAGGTATTCCTCAAGGTTCTTCTTCCCTTCTTTAGAAATCTCGATCTTCCTTTCTTTATGCTCCTCAACATGCGAACATGCATAATAGTTTATCTTCCTCTTCTTTGATGAATTAGGCATAACACTAAATTTCACCTTGTTAATAATATGTCGCGATGACTGATTCGGCATAATCACAATATCTTTATCTCTAGTCATTACACAATTTTGTTGCTCATAGTCACCAATTTGTCCATTGGATTCAATGTTAACCGAATTCCTTCTGGTTCCCTCCATTAACTAAAACACAAAAAGAATTCAATGAGAGGCGAAATCATGCTAGGGAAGACAACATAGTAAAGGGGGAGTACCCTCAATATCTAACATCTTAGGTTTAAATTCTAAGATCTTTAGCGCAATTCTAGGACTATAACCTATACGTATACTTATCCTTAGGGACATCCCTAGACATCCCTTATAAATATCTCTAGGGATCTCACTAAAGTTCTCGCATCCTAGTTTCCAAAGGTTGACTAAACCTTTCCTCTGATACCAACTGTAGAGACCCAGAGCCTGACGTACATGAACATTACATTACTTTTGTGGAATACTTAGTACATAAAAAAAACACACACACGAGGATCGTAATAGTTTAGTGTCTTTGGAAACTCAGAACGTAATCTTCTAATCGTGGTGAATGATCTTCAACATCCCCCATAAAGATCTTCCTTTTTTACCTAAAACCTTTCTTTATATCCTGGGGAAAATAAAACATAAAAGGGTGAGCTCAAATGCTCAGTAAGGGTAAACAACAGAAATATCAATCACATCATATTCAAAAGAACATAACATTTTGGAAATCTTAACCTGCAAAAGAGAGAATAATTTCATAAATGGGATAAATCATGGCAGTGAAATGTAATCACAATAATCATAACTTAAAACATGAAACTTTGTGGCATTCACACATAATCATAGAGAATCATTTCTTGTTAGTCAAGACTCATTGCCAAGACTATCTTAGTGGACAAAGTCCCTTTCTGAATCGAGTAACCCTCGTTTCAGTCTTGTTTCACTAAACCGGTATAACCTACCATTCCAGCCATGTCTATCTCATGAGATATAAAATCTTTACCCAATGCATTGGAGGGAGATATAGGTCCCACCCATCTCATAATTATACCATTCTTATGTGTGACACAAAATCATATACCATACATCATTGCATAACCCATGTAATAAAAATGGGACTCATAAACATCATGACATCATAAAACAATTCATATACGATAAAGGGATTCATAAAAATAATTCCATCACAACATAATCAAATAAATGTAATAATAGGGATAAAAACAGAACCCTATGTTATCTTAGATGGAAAATAATTTTAATAAAACACTTGAAATGAATTCTTGAGGAAAATATCCTTTCTTCTTCAAAATCAATTTCTTTTCACAAAACGTAATGCAATTTTAAAAGAAAGAGATTTTATTGAAAATAGTCATAAAATATTTTGGAGGAAGCTTCATGAAAATAAGGCTTTATAAAACCGTAAAAATCCGTTCGTTCCGTTTAAGTTAAAAAAACATTCTTTTCGTACTTTTGTCAGAAAAGTCAAAAAGTACCTCGTACGAAAACGACAAAAGATTCCTTTCATATCTTTTACAAAAAACTCACCAAAGAGTAAAATTGGATATAAACTATTTTATAAGGATTCAAATAATATTACATATTGAGGGAACATGGATGTGGATGATGAAATACACCTCAGTAATTACCAAAGTAAAAACAATCTCGGATAAAAGTGAGATTGTGATATTTCCCTTACCTTAGGCCCGACTTGCTTTGTAAGTGTCCGAACCTCCTGTATAATGATTTAAATCATGTTATTGACTTATTAAAGAATCATATTCATTGTTATGATATCATATATGGTTCACTTATGAATTTATATTACCCGTTCTTTTGTAAATTCCATGTTAAAGAGCGTTTTGGTTAAAATTGTTTCATTTGTCGTCCGTGTTATGACTTGTAATTATTCATATGATTACTTAGATCATTATTACTTAATTCCAGAATATAAAACATGATTTATATATATATATATTCAGAATATACATATATATATAATAAATTAGTAAATGGAATGAAATACACCATTCATGGAGACGGTAGTCCGTACGTACGCATGAACGCTGTTTTCATTTCCTTATTTAATTGAATGGAATTAAGTAGATTACATACATATAAATATACATAAATCCAGTATCATTATTATGTCATATATTTCATTAGTACTTATTACATATAATTTATAATTATTCATGAATGGTTAATCATTGAGAATGAATCTTATCGCGTCGTGGAGACGGTAGTCCGTACGTACGCACGAGCGATGATATCGTTCCCATGGTCGTGGAATTGTGTTGAAGTGTATGTATACTATTCAGTATAAATATCACTTTATAATAATCATATACAGTTACTCATTACACCATTATACCCATCCAATTAAGGTGGTGGTGGAAAATAGATTACACCACGGCGTGGAGACGGTATTCCGTACGTACACACGCGCGGTGATTTCCTTTTTCCGTAGATGGATAGAAGGATAATTAGAGTTGTTTCATATTTATAATAACATATCAGTATATAAGAAATACTGATGTTATTACTTAATCATGAAACAACTAAAGAAGAAGTAGTTGAAGAAGAATGAAATTGAAAAAGATCGGTAATGGATATTACCTCTTTTTGACGCGCCTTCACTTAACCTCCAGTTAAATAACTAAGGACGGTCTTTGAAGATAACCAGGACCTCTAGGATGATACTAGGGAAGTGGAGAAGAGATTTTGGCAGGTGTTGGCCGAGCTTGAGTGCTCAAATTGGTGTGAGGAGGAGGGGGAGGAGGTGTCCTTTTATAAGGAAGGAGAGGGGCACCTTAGGAATATCTCAAAATATTATTTTATATTAAAGTCAAAATCGGTTTATAATGGTTCCAAAGGGTCTTATTTCGAAGCTAAAGTGGGTATGGGTCGAAATACTATCATCCAATAAGATCTAGAAAAGTTTAGGTTATTATTTTAACCTTATCAATTAGATTTAACTCTAAGTTAAATAATTTAACTTTTACCGTGACTTTTTGTTTTCTTACACTATATGGTTAATACAATTACTATAACATGCCAAACGAACCCCAAGTTGTTTATTATTAATATACATATCCTTATCTAAGTCATTTGGCCGATCCTTAGATTTTTAGGAATAAAATAACAATTAATAATATAATATTTAATTTAAAAACTATTTTGTGTCAATTTTGACACTATTTGATATATGATTTTTGTGAAAATCATAACAGAATTATATGTTCGAACAAAGTTTAGTAAATCAACACTAATATATCATAGTAACATATAAAATTAGTGGAATTCATAAAAAGTCTCAAATTACATTTATTTTGGTGTTTATAACATCAATTATGTTAATATTTCATTAATAAGATAATTACTCCATCATCATTATGTCATAAATAAATTAAATTATTTAATGTCTAAAAATTACAAATAAAATACCATTATGTAGGAAATATTTTTATATTTCTAATGAATATTTATAGTCAAATTTATCTTATGTATAACCCCATATTAAAAATGTTTTAGTAAATAAAATTTTATTTTAACTCTTTTAACCCTTCTTTAAATAAATTAATAATAAATGTCCTAATCTAATCCAAGTGGGCCTAAATGGTCATATTTTATTACTAAGTTTGTTTTTGGTCGAATTACACTTGTCAAATAGAATTAGGACATGTGTTAGGGTAATAATAATATCATTTCTACCCTTAATTACCCTATTTACTTTTAACCGTGGTAAAAAAAAGTAAAAAGTTACTATTCACCAAAAATTATTTTCATCTCATTGAACCACATTGTAGTCTTTGATATTAACCGTGTCTCTCGGATTTTCGAAATTCTACTCACAGAAGCGGTAAAATTATGTTTTATGAACAATTCAGTTTTTTTAACTACCATTTAGTGGTTTCACTATTCATCGAAAATTGAAAGTTTTCAGAAAAATACCAAAAATTAGGCCTAAGCTATATTTGATATTATGAACTCAAAAATGATGTCTATTTTACCAAATTAAAAACATATCAGTTGCATTAAATAATTTAAAAATTAATTCTCGTCGTCAAAACAAATAGCGTGTTTTTAAGAGATAATAACTATCAAAAGATTGACACTAGTTTATAACTGGTTTAAATGTGAAATTACATCCAATGACCAACATTGTATTAAATTGTAAAAATATATTCTAAATATACTTTAAAACCACTCAAATTAATAATTTATCACTATTAATTATTTCTATTAAAAAAGTTGTTTTTAATTAAAATTTAGTAATTTTCACTATTCATCAGAATATGAAAGTTGTCCGAAAAGTACCAAAATTTTACCCTAAGCTAATTTCGATATTCCGAATCCAAAAATGAAGTCCATTTTGAAAAATAGAATTTACAAAATTTCAAAAAGTGGTTATTACTATTCATAATGGCTAGTTTTAATAATATTTTAATAGAATATCGTTGTTTAGTAAAACTCGGTATTGCGTACAACACACGCAATCATGGAAGGTCGCGATTGCGTGTAATTCAAGCCAGGTCAGAGATCTGTGTCATGAAAGCTCCTTTTGGTGTAGCGTATAACACAAGACATTAATGAAATTAAAAAGAATATTTTTCATAAAATCTCGGGGTGTTACATTCTCCTTCTTAGACATTGTTAATAATAGGATATCATGGATGAAAACTACAAAAACATGGTATTAGAAAATTAAAATGATGTGGTTTGTTATTCCTATGAACACTGATGAGGGATTCACCATGTCAAAAAAAATCACTAACTACTCTTAATGACTATAATGCCATTGGAAATCCATATTCTTTATATCCCCACCCATACTCATAGCTGGTGATAGCCTAAATTGTGGTTAATCCTTAAGAACCATTAAACCCTCTCAACTGAATGAAGAGACCATTGATCCTCGGTATTGGATAATTGATCTTTATAGTCACATGGTTTATGAGAAGGTAATCGACACGCAAAATCAAAAACCAATCCACCTTCTTGGTGAACAACACAAGGGTTTCCCATGGTGGACACTAGGTCTGCAAAGAACTTCCTCTATAAGTCCTCCAACTACACCTTCATCTTCTAAAGATCTAAAAGAGAAATTTTATATATTTTAGAATATATCAAGGTCATCCTAGGGTGAAGATCAATACATTATTCTATCTCTTGGTGGGTAGGTAAGCATGGAATGTCCTTAGGGATGACATCCTCATACTCTTCCACAACTATAAGAAATGATAAGCTCATAGAATACACTACACCAATATTTATTCTATCCAACTGGTGATTAGTTAGATGCACCCTCCTATTCATGATCACATATTTCTCTTTATGGGTCTTTTTTACACATAAAGGAAAAGGTAACCTCACCATTTTGGATACACCAAATCCTCCACCTGGAATTGACTATATGAGAATGAACTCAAGATAACCAGTCTATACCTAAGATTAATTTTCAATTATTCATGACTACTAAAAAGAGATCCCAAATAAAATAATTACCTTCAAGAACCAAGTCAAACTAATTAAATAAGTGTGTGATATCCAAGTCACCTCATATCTGAGTGTAACAATTATGAAAAGAGCTCAACCTGAATCTCTATGTATTGAACTAGATAAGTGTAAATAAAAGAGTTTATTTCACCTATTTCTATTAACACTAAATCTAAATTAGAGAAGAAAAAGATTATACATCATATCATCCATATATAATTTGGTTTATAAGTCTCAACTTCTTGTAGTTTCCCTTACCCATATCCCCACCTCCCAATGTATGGTGTGGGTCATGTAGGGGTGTTAGTGGTAACAAGACAAAACATATTCCACCTCCAACTACTCTCCTAGATTTTCTTCCACTTCCACCATAATATTAACCTACTAAATCCAAAAATATCCTCTACCTAGGTGGACCATCGACTATCCCACTATTAGTCATACGAAGGGTTGGAAAATCCCGTATGAGATGTCCTTTTCCTTCATAATAGTAGCACTGCTTCTCCCAATGCCAACTAAATCCATAATATAAGCCATAATCCATAGTTTATATATCATGGGATCACCTCTCGAAATTTATTTCACATATATGTCTCTAAATCTGTCATTAGTTGTGTTCTACTAATGTCGTTTCTCTCTTATGC
Source organism: Viscum album (assembly GCA_963277665.1). Lineage (NCBI taxonomy): Eukaryota > Viridiplantae > Streptophyta > Magnoliopsida > Santalales > Viscaceae > Viscum > Viscum album. The sequence goes on along the minus strand of OY728157.1, from coordinate 228,166,020 downwards.
CTACATCCGGCATAAACTATCTGCATCTGCTCATCCAGAAAAATCTTGATAACAACAGCACACTCCAATAACCCATAATAAGTAGTAATTCATACATGTATGATGTTATATTGGATTTATCTAGATATACCTAACTTTATGTATTATTCCTGAAAGAACTGATCAAACACCATATCCATAGATTATTGAGAGAGGATGGTGAACCTCGATGAATACTCAACCACAATCATACAACCCTATTGAGGATGTATAATCTCTTTGATGACTTAGACCCTTAACATAGCTATTGAAATTTCTTACCTAAAAAATAACTCAAACTCATAAAATGAAATAGTCACCTCATTATATAAAGTTTTCCCTAAGCCCCACCATCATGCTATAGGGCCTTAGAGAAGGCTCACTACCATGAACACCATATGGTCTATTGGTGTCTTGAATAGATGAAATACTAATTTTAATGCCTGAATCAAATCCTTATATTCTTGACGATTTAGATCACCCCTAATCCTGAGGGTTAATGGATGAAGAAACTCATGAATCATACTCAACTTATACACGTCATTCACTAGTACTATCAATACAATTTCCTTCTCAAATGGTGGTGGTAATAATGGATCACTATCGTGAAGTAAAACCTCATGAACTGGTCCCAGTATTGAAGCCTCAATACTCAAGAGATCATCCTCATGATCATTCAATTTAATCCAAACCAATAAATTTCATATAGGCATACTAAAATAGAGAATTTATACCATATTTAAAGAGTATTTCTTGAGATTTGACTCATGAAGGACATGGAAACCATAATCCATTCATATGTGATGCATGTCAAAATAATTCCCTGAAACCAGTGACAACATGTAATGAATCAATAAGATGGGAGTCATATTCTTATTGAATAGACATGGAATCCGCCAAACCAAAACTAGTGTCTGGAATGAAAGCCGAACTTTAAACACATAACATTGTTTACATAAATACACCACCAATATCACTACTAGAAAAAACTAAATAAATATAGTCCTAAGATGGAAACCCACCTCTGATACCAATCTTCCAAGACTCGACCAACCAAAGACCGTATGGCTAGTGATAATTCATGTATTACTACCCCAATCCCACCTCCAATATGCTAGGGGTTGGAGACCAGTGTCAGGTATCTATAACACCCACATGGGAGGCCTTAAACTAAGGTACCTACACACACGTATCCAATACCATACAACTATAAAGTGTAAAATACAACTAATAACAAATATTTGAACATGTCTAAATCCTAAAGAGAGACAAGAAAAAAAATAATGGAATGAGAAAAAGGTCAAATATAATCTCACAAAAAAACTATAGAATAATAAAACCTGATAGAAAGAAGAGACTACAGTCAAATGCGACTCCTGTAATGTAACATACTATTTCTCGACCAAAACTACGATCCATCATATCTTGGTCTATCGAGAACCCCATCATATCATTGATCATCTTCATAAGACACACCATATGAGGGAAGATCCCATATAGGGGTGAGTACAAAAATACCAAGTAGGGTACCACTAATCACTAATCAAGTTTAATTATTAATAATAATGAAATAATCATATGGTTAAGTCAACTACATAAAAAATAAGAATATCAAAACATAATCGTAGTGGACACAGAGTCTGAAGGTAAGGTCACGACTATCTTTGCAGTTTAGGATTCCTTTTTGAAGGTTCCATATACAATTATTTTGGGATAACAAACTCCATGGGTAAAATAGAACTAATCATGTCCGTCTAAGATGTCTTGATAATATTTTATCTCTATAATAAGTACATACTGGAAGTTTAGATAGAATGATACAAGTATGGGGATCACTTCCAATTCCATGGGGTATACCAACAACTCTATCTTGATTAACCTGCTAAGTATAGGATCTATTTTCCTTCTATATTGGTCATGATGATTTTGAAAACCCTTCCTACAGTAAATTATGATAGAGGATCCCACTATGTGATTTACAGAAGGATTCCAACAACTCTATCTGAGGATTAATTTCCGTATACGGGATCACCATCCTATACATAGCATGAAAATCTATAAAAAACATTAGGAAAAAGTCCAATGGAGGACAGCCTAATGAAACTTTCCCATGATGAAGGGAATAAGGGATCAAATCCATTTTCAAATAAATACATAAAGTGTAGTATAAGTACATAGTGTGTCTATTTGGTATTGGTTTTTCTCATGTATCAAATCCTATGCTTGTGCCCTTTTCTGAGTACACAACTATGTATGTGTACTACTAGAATGGATGTGTACTTGGCCTAATACATGGCCATGTTCTCCCAAAGTAGATTCCAAATATCTTGGTTGGGCACACATCCTGCGATTCATATCACATGCAACATTATATTTATCTTCTCTATAGAAACCCTAGTTCCACAAAGATGTCCTTATATGGATTGTGATCCTAGATTATATACTGTGTAATCCAAAATATTCTAGACAACAAATTACATATCGTAGTTTCCTCCACTACCATTTATGATTCTATATCCTACCACTAATATCATCTAAGCTGGTGGACCTGAGTTAAAAAGTTCCACCACTACTTTCTTGCTGAATTATGGCTATATACCTTGATTGGGAGATGCCATCTTCACACCATTTCCCCACCGTATGCCGAAAACTGGCAACATGTATCCAAAAATTTGATCCAATCAATCATCCATCGTTATCTTTCCCCATTAATGATGCATCGATCACATTTATACTAGTTTTATTTATTTTTTAACTGAACAATGGTTTCACAATAATCAAATACAGAGTATTTATCAAACCGTAGGACAAATGAATTGCTCGCGATGAACACAGAAAGAATCAAGGATGAAATGAAAAAATTAGAACCTAAGGTGAAGAACACAACCAATTTTCATGTTGGCCTAAATTTTTTGTTGATATAATCATAAATTTAGAGATATAATATAGAAAACAATAGAATTCCCTAATCTTGGATAAAACTGTCCTATACCCAAAATATTCTCAATTTGTGAATCAATTTGTTAGTTGATTAATTCACAAACATCATCGGAAAAATAAAATTATGATAAATCTACATAAAAAACACATGACCATAGTATGGATCAATCAATGATGATGAATGAATCTGTGTCATAGTCATTGGTAAGAAACCAAATTTTTATAGTACATCGATCAATGATCCATGATCCAATTGTTGTATTTATACGAACGATCATTCAAAGTTCTATTTTATATCTATAGGGTTAGGTGTATAACCCTACGATTTTCTGTAGTTTAATATTTATAGTAAAATATTATATCATGAAAATTGTTTTAATAAAATAAATAAACTATTTTATTTATTTATAAATCCACCCATGATTGCATTTAACCTGAATATCTAATGCGCTCTAAGTTCATGTCGCGCCTCGAGTAAAACCAATGCTCTGAACTCAATGAAAAACATATATTTTCAATATAAGTCCCTATTTGGGATTTTTTTACAATTTTTAAAGAAAAATGTTGTTGTGTGAAATTTAATATAATTAATATATTTCATACGCAATTATGGGATCACCGGGCCTCGGAATCACATACCATCTCAGTTCATAGTCTCAAAAATATTACTATATATATCCATAGACTTTAAATGGGAAAAATTAAAATTAAAAATATATTCCATTTGAATATGTTTGATGGTGTCATGAATCAAGATATCAATAGTAAGTGGAACTCAAAGAAGGATTTAATAGTGGATAGGTAGGATTAGATTTGTGATATGGCAGTACATATTCTGATTATTGACATAGCCATTGTGAGAGTTTTCATTAAAGTTGGGGTGGGAAGACCAACTAAGAGAGAGGGTCGACCTCCCATGGAGGTTGTCAGGTGGTTTTATATTTGTGTGTAATGACTATTCACATGTGAGGTCATTATCTTCATAACTAGTTGAGTGTTGAGCTTGCAGTTGAATGGGATAGCTATAGAGGTTATGCAGTAACCCTTATCTAATGGTTTTTGATGTAGTATCTAGGACAATGTAGACCTCCAATAGAGGATCTACTACCCTAAATCTATATGGTACTTATAGTTAAGTGAGATGTACCGATTATGGTTGTATAACGATAATATTTTAAAATAACTCTATTTTTTGCTAGCGTAGACTACATGGAACACTAAGTTCGAAGAAACCATGTTATAATATTAAAATATTTTTATTTAAATTCGATTAATATAACAAAGCCATTAAATTCGAGGTGTATGTATAGTAATAACTAATTTATGAAATATATATCGAGGTCCTACTCAATATAAAATAATTGATAAATTGATAATAATTAATAAGTTATCGTTAAAATAAATATATATTATTCTATAAAACATATGTTTTCATTAAAGATTATTTTTGTTAATTTTTTCTGAGAAAATATTATAATCAATTTATGAAAATTTTTGAAAAATTATTTTATAAAATTAAAATAATTTTTGAAATAATCATATTGATATTTACATAGTGTAAAATGTTTCACTTTTTTTAGCAATAATTTATTTTTTAGTGAATAGCGTAATTACCTATTAATCAAAAAACATCATTTCTTTTCATTAAATAAAGAAATTTAAAAGAGAAAATTATTTTTTATATTCTGTATTAAAGTTAAATATGAAAAAAAATAATTTATATTAATATAAGTAATTTCTTTAATAGTTAATTTTCTTGATTTTGGTGTATGTTTCTTTTATGCATAAAACGTGGTTTTTGTAAAACAGTTTTAAAATGAAAAATATTTATACATTTTAATTAATTTAAAAATTACCTATTATGGAATTATTTTATTGAGTTTATTATATTATACATATATTAATATTAATTAAAATCAATTTAATGATAATTTCTATTTATAATGTTTATATAATATAATCTATTTCTTTAAAAAGGCATTTCGCCAAAAAATATCCTTTCAGCACATTTTGTGGGATTAATTTTATATTTAATTTTACCAAATCCATGATAATAATTTGATAAATTGTATTAAATATTTGTAATACACATAATAAATATTATAACATAATTTTATCTCTATTTTGTCAAAATGAAAAATAAAAAGTAAAAAACCAGTTACAATGGTCAAAAACTAAAATGGTAAAAGTGAGAAACCATATAGGTAGATAGAATAACATTTAAAAAACATGTATATTTTGTAATATTTAATGTTATTATCAAACATATAACCCCACAAATCTATTATTTATTAATTTTGGTTGCACTTGGATTGAGGGTGACTTTACAATATTGAATAGTTTCTAATATTTACAAAGATGCCACTTCACATCAATTATAAAAGGGCACTCGCTCCCATCACGTATTCACAGATCTCAATATATTTTTATAACAAAATGGTAGAAAAAATATCCCCCAATGTCCTTATCTACTTTTTGGAGAATATATTTTTTCCAAAAGACCAACCACATTGTCCTTAATAAGAGACACAAAGGGGGTTCTTCTAAAAAAACAAATCATCTTCACCAAGCTCCATCTTTTTTAATTATTATTTTACCACCAAAAATCATGTATTGAAAATTAAGATATAATAACATAATTAGATTACATATATTCATATTTTATTTTATTTTATGTCATAATGTGTATCAATCACTTTTTACATTAAATGGGTAACAAAACCATTGTTCGTTTGTATGAAAGACTACTACCTCACGAACTGAGGTAATTTTATTTCCATTATCCCATACAACATTTGTTCCTGATTATTGATTTAATTTTATAATATATTATATTCATGAAACATTAATCATTCTGCTAAAGACATTAAAAACATATACCTTCTTACCTAACCATCAATTAAAAAATGATAGTATCGTTCGTGTGTATAGTGGACTACTAGATCACATAGAAATGTGATTCATTTTTTAGTAACTCATCACATGGATGGTATATGAAATCATATTTAAATAAATAATATAAAATTTATAATATAATAATCAATATTTAATGATAAAATAACACTTACCATATTTCCATTAAGATTTTTTTAAATTGGAAATGTTATTATTACATACATACAACCTACCGTCTCCTTGATTGCAACATAGTTAATTTTTCACAACCATATTTTATAGTACTATTAAAAAGTATAATTGATGTATAAAAATGATAATTTTTCGTTATAATTATTTTGGAGATAATGGAATAATGGAACTTTTGACCATGGTCAACACACCGATGCCATTTTCAAATTATGAATTGAGCATCCTCACATATCCTGATGTCAACATAACTGAATATGTAATTAAATTGGTTAGTGAAATAAACACAATAAATATTTGGTGTATAAGTTAAACAACCATTAAAAGGTTTTTAAAAAATTCATTAATATAAGCTTTTTATACATGAGATAAAGGATATTGATGACAAGTCTGGACATGAGGTAAGGGTTTCGTTATAAAAATACCTTATTTGAGACACATGTTATTTTGTGCACATAATTTATTTTAAATGGTTTATATATTTAATATTTACATATTATATCACTAATCCTTCATTCATCATGATATATAATTTTTTTCATAATTTACTTCATCCATGGGATCCGTGATTCAGAATTTACCAAAGTTGTGTGGGTTTATATTGCTATATAATTTTAATAGGGATAATTGATGATTGAATTTCCATTATAATAAATTATCAAATAATTTTATAATAAAAATAATTAAATTTATTATCTTATTATTTTCATGAAATTTTCAATAAATAGTAAAATATATTCTCTTATTTACTTAAAATGATTTAGAAAATATTTTGAAAAAAAGTTGACCTTATTTCTCTCTTTGGTCGATTTTTTTTTCTATATCCATGTTTTATAAAACATTTTAATTTTGTTAAAATTTATAAAAATGATTTATTAATGGAATTTTTACCCAGGATTGATTTTTATAAAACTATTTGAAAGGAATTTTCTTGTAGTTTTCTAAATCAGGTTATTTTTCACATTTTTACAATAGTGTGAAAGAAATGTTGTTTATCTTCTATAAGAGGTGCAAAATTGACCCCAATCATGAACACTGAATAATTTTATGATTCATTTATAATTGTATATGTTTCTTTTTAATTTTATTTTTATAATGTTTTGTAAATTAATATCTTTTAAGAATTTATTTTAATGTGAAAAGGATATTATATTTCATGAATAGTGGGAAGGTGATGTACTCAAGTTGGATGAGTCGAAAAAATTAGAGGTCCAGGGGATTTATGGCCACATAAGTATCAACCATGTGATGGATGATATAAATAAGATGAATAAATTGGACAACTGAGGCATTGAGACAGATGATAGGGGAATTAGTGGTAATGATGTACCATGCTGGGGAAGATGGTGGCTGATTGAGTCACTGGGGTAACATCAATGTGAAGTGTCCATGAGTTGTTAAATGAGTTATTCTACTTTGGTAGTACACAAATGCTGACATACTAGATAGATGATACACATACTAGGTACAATTGTCTTCCGGCCAATTAATTTGGACCATAATGACCAATAGTTCAGGGCCTACAGGAAGTTATTTGGGCCTCTTCCTCTGGCCTTTAAAGATATTCAATTGGATTCCTCATCCCATAAAAATAAATATATAGTTTCTTATGTTTAATAAAAAATTAGGGAGATTCCCTCCTATATATAGAAAATTATTATACAACCAATTTCTTATTTCTGTGGGTAGATCTTATGTTTATGCTTTATGATTGATTTTCTTTTGTGTCACACATAATCATTAACATGTTATGATGGGTTCACCTAGATGGATCTCCAATGAATTGGTTAAATGTTACATCTTATGAGGAGTCATGTATTGGATTAATAAGTAAACCTAATCCATTATGAGACATTTTTCATCCAGTGATATTGTCTTTGAAGTTATCAATGACTCATGTTTATGTAATGTTATATTTTACTATCATATTTTCCATGATTCTATGATCTAATGATACCATGTTATTTATGTTATTATACCATGTGATTACTATTGAGACTTCTCTTTTTTGATATCATGATATAATTTTGAATCACAAGTTTTTCTTCCTGGTCTTGTTTATTACCTTATTGGGCTATTAGGTCACCCATTTCTCCATATATTTCCCAGGTTATCCCATACAGTTTAGAAGATAAAATGGATTTATAAGATCACTATGGAGAGAAAACTAAAAAAATTATATTTTAATCTCACATTGAGGTATTATGAACATAGTCTTCCATAGATATTATGTCTCACATATCTTGGGGTAATAATTAATAAATTTTATGTTAAAAATCATGTAACAATATGTGTAAAAGTCCTTGGTCATTATTGTGAGAATCAACAAATGGTCTAGTTATTTTTTATTATTATAATAATAATTTAGTGATAACTTTATATACAAGTCTGAGGGAAAATATAAGTATAAAAAATATCCTAGAATTTTCATGAAGTTTATGTTGAGTGGTTTACATGAAATTTAATCATTTTCTAAATAATAAGAGTGGATGTGTCTTGGGACCAATTTTACCTTGAAGGTAATAAATCTGAAATGGGAACATTAGGATTCACATGATATTTACCTATTACAAGAGAATAGACATTTATACAAATCTATTCTTAAACTCTAGGGGTATATGTTATGGAAATTCAAAAAATCATTATGATCATTATGAAGGACATGAAAAAATTGTTAGGCTAGAAAACCTAATATGAAATATTACTATAAAGAAAATTGATTGGAAAAATAGACTCATAAGATGATATATAATTTTCATTTATAAATTATTACCTCTAGGATGATATGTTTCCCTTTGGCATGTTAATGAATTCTCTTCCTGTTTTATTTAATCTTATTATTTAATGGAGTAAAATAGGAGAAGCATGCCGAATATCAATGTGATCATTCCAAATGAGAAATATCAAATTATAATTAACAACTGGATAATAGTTTAATTTCGAAACACATAGAATAAGGGAAGGATGGAATCTCATGAAATATCAAGTGTTAAATATGATAAATAAAGGAAGATTAAATCTCCAACATGTCAAAAAATATGAGAAGAGTCGCCAAGGAATATACTATAAATGAACTAGAATATTCATTATGTGTGGAAATGGAGGGAAAAAAGTAAATTTTTTAGAAAGAAAAATTAGGAGTTTGGTTAACAATACATATGTAAATAAAGTTCAACCTTAGTAAACACTAGGAGTTCCATGTCATAGATGTGGGGAACTTGGTCATTATCTGAGTCAATGACCTAATCTCATGATTAATTCCTAAGGGAATGTATTATGATAATAATTTAAGTGAAATTATTGTATTTTTTATGTGTTGGAACTCTATAATCATATTTATGAAATATTTTTCCCAATTATATGAAGGTTTTACGAATCATGAAACTTTTAAGGATTTTTTGCCAAAATTTTTCTTTAAGGATTTGAAAGAATATGTTTAATGGTATTATTGGCCTAGAAAAAATATTTAACGAGAAGGAGTTATTTTATAAAAAAAACATGATTGAGGAAATGATAATGTTTTATATGTGCATGATATTGAGGTAATTATGATAAATTAAGATAATTTGATTTTATGGGTTAAATAATTAGCTATATATAACACCTTAGTGGTTAAAAAAAGTATTTGATGATTATTGTTATTTTTTGGATTTTTATCATATTTTTAGAAATGTTATTGGAATTATATAAATATGGATTTATAAAAAGGACAACCTATATGATGGGATATGACCCATGACATCTATCAAGGTCATGGGGCTTGACCCACAATCGAAGGGAGATATGGGTTTAACACCTCCCAATATCCTACATGATGTATTGCATAGTATAAAATTGTTTTTACTTAATAAATTTCATGTATAAATATTAACCTAAATTTGGGAAAAATATTCTAGGATTATGTATTTTTTTTACTTATTAGAATTTTGTGGTGATTAATTATTTTTTGGTAACTATTTCGTTATTTTAAGTTAAATTTAACCCCTATTAATAACAATTTATTTAATGTGAAAGAATATATTAAAATAATTAATTAAATATTTGAATAATGAGGTTAATTTGGATTTAGTGTAATTTATTTATTGAAAGATTTATGTTGAACTTGGGATTTGGAGATTAAAATGAAGGAATTTGTATTTTGGGAATTGTATTTCCTTTTTCTAACCATTTTTTATCTTGCTTAATTTATAATGACAAGGGGAATATATCAATATCATTTTTTAATTAGGTTATCCATTTGAAGCTAATTTTATTGTGTCATGCATAAAATATAAATCCTGATTACTCATCCTATGGAGAAACAAAATATATTTTTGTGAAAATTTATTAGACTATGAAATTATACTTTTTTGTAAATATATATCATTTTGTTCTTATTATATATGGAAAAAATATCCCCCAACATTAAGAAATGTATCCAGAAATAACGATGTTGTTAATTTTTGGTAAATCAGTGGTCTGTTATCTCTTTAAAAAGTTAACATTACCTACAAAATGGATCTTCTTTCCAAATCAATGTTTTCAATTCCCATTAATATTTTTCTACTTGGAAACATATTTATGTTATTACATTTATAATTCATTTTACCTTATTTTATGGGGATGTTTTACAATCCCTTTTTATGATGTGTGTTTTTCATAAAAAATTTAAATGTGAAACCCTTGAATAGTAAGTAAAAGTTGAAATTTTTTGTATGAAATATATTTAAATGGGGTAGGATGTAACAACCAATGATTTTAAAAGAACCATTTTTTTCATATACAACATGAAGCATTTAGATTAAATGAATCACGTTATAATAATTAAAATATTATTATATACATGTGACCGATATAACCTAGTTGTAAAATTTGTGAGAATAAATAGTATAAACTACTTTAATATATATATTTATATATATTTTCTACTAAATAAAAATTTATTTATAAATTTTTTATAAATAAGAACTCAACTTTTAATAAATATATTTTATTATATAAAAATATATTTCCATCAAAACCAATTTTTATTAGATTTTTTGTTAGAAAATATTATAATTAATTTATATAATCTTTAAAAATGTTGTTGTATTAAATTAAAATCATTTTTTGAAATCATAATATAATAATAAACTTTCTGTTAAATTTTGGGATTTTTCTAAAATGTTAGATTATTCATTTAATAGAAAAAATTATCCATTTTTTAAATAATGTATTTTTTAACTAAATATAGTAATTGAAAAATTACATTAAATTATATAATTGGTATTAAATTTTAATTTAAACAATTTTTTTTCACAGTAATATAATTTATCTCATTTTAATTGTCAATTTTGATCATTTTTTATATGTTTTCAATGTTTAAAAAAGTGATTTTTTCCAAACTATATTTAATTGCAGAGTGTTAATCAACTTTAGTTATTAAAAAACCCCCTTGATAAATAAATTATTTAAATTAATTTAATATATTATACATATATTTATAATAATTTAAATTAATATAATGATTATTCTTATTCATAAATTAAATATAAGATCATTTCTTGCTTAAAAATACAATTTTTGAAAAGCCATTTTTTATCGGTTTTTTTGTGTTTAATTTTAAATTTAATTCTTCCACTTATGTGAATATAATTTTATAAAATGGATTCCCTATTTTTAATTATTATAATTAATATTATGATATATGTTAAACTTAATTTTGGTTATAATGATTAAAAGATTGAATAGAGACTAGTTAACGTGGTGAAAAACTAAAATGGTTAAACTGAGTATCATTTTTGGTAAATAGAGTAACATGTTTAAAAAAGATTATTTTTGAATGGTGCAGGGTCTTATTGAACACATTAAACCTTTGATCCATTATTTATAATTTTGGTATGAACTTGGCTTGATGGTCACTTCCCATTATTGAATAGTTCTGTGTATTTACAAAAATATCACTCCTCAATTATAAAAGGGCATCACTTCCCCTTACTTATTCAGACCTATATAGTTATTTTTATTTAATTAACCATACTATAATCTATAATAGACACACTTATCCATATTCTATAGATTTTTTTCTTTCCATAAGACCACCCATATTGTCTTTAATAAGAGATCTAAATGAGGTTCTTCAAAGAGAAGGTAATCATCTTCATCAAGATTCTTCTTTTTACAAATTATTTTTAAACCTTTAATCACATATTTAAAGATCCAATATAATATATCCAATACGTAAAATATTCTGATATTTTATTATTTTGATTTTATATTATTAATCTATATCATCATCCATCAAATGGGAAATAAAACCATCGTTTATGTGTACGGCGGACTACAACCTCATGAACTGATGCAATTAATTTTTAATAATTTCCTCCCAATGATATTAGTGATGATTTAGTTAATTTTTAACTATAATATTCATAAAATACTATTCATTATGTATAATTTAAATATCATATTACTTTCTATCTTCCTTTTAATTTGAAAATTATAACACCGTTTGTTGGTATAGTGGAATAACGCCTCACGAAACAATGTGATTCATTTTCATATTATCATATCACAATGATGTATTATATAAGTGTCTTTAAATAAATAATTTTATATTTAAGATATAATTATCATTCAATAAATATATGACAACTCAAAACTTATTTCAATCATGATTTATGAAAAATGGAAATGTTAGTCATGCATACATATAACCTACCATCTCCATGATTTCAATGTATTTCATTTTTATAATCATATTTCATTGTTGGTTTTAATAGTATATATATTTATACAAATGTTTATTATTTCATGATTATTATTCTGGATTTAATGTAATAATGGACCCATTTACCATGGTCAACAGACTAATTCCATTTTGGATATTATGAACTGAGTGTCCCTAAAACAAATGATGTAGACAAAACAGAATAAGTATTTAAATATTTCATTAAAATGAATAAATTAAATGGTTGAAATATTTTTATTATAAATAGAAAATTTTATTATTAATAAAATTATATAATTTTATTATACAAGATATATAGGACAGACATGATAGTTCTAAATATAAGGTAAGGGCATCGTCTCAAAATCTACTTCTTTTAGACAAATGTTATTTTATGCACCTAATTTCCTTTAAATAGTGTATATACTTCCCATTTTTTTAATATGTCATTAAATCTTCATACATAGATATATTTTATGTTTTGATTCATTTAATTTATTCTTGGGAGTTATGATTCAAAACATACCAAAGTGATATAGGCTTTTTTTTAATCTCATTTTAATCAAGGTTATTTGTACACAAATTTCTGTCATAGGAAATTACATGATAATTTCATAATAAACTCCTTAATTTTATTCTACTCTATTTATTCATGAAATTTTAAAATAATTTTACCATTTTTTCTCTTGGGTAATTCAAATGTTTAGCAATTTATTAAAGAAAATATGATTTCATTTCCCTCTTCTGTCAAAGATCCAATTTCCACCATATCTATGTTTTCTAAAAAAAATTCAAGAATATTCTTAACATTCACCATATATTTAATAAATAAATTTTTTATCCCTTTTACAGTAGTGTGAAATGAATCTTTTTTTAATTTATAGGACCTGTATATAATTACCCACCGTAATGGCTACTCTACTATTTGAAGTTTCCTTTATAATGATACTCGATTATTTTTTAAAGAAAATTTTATCTATAATATTTCTATTTTTTATGATTTTTAAGAAGTTATCCAAAAGTGAAAAGGCTATATTCCACATAAAATTTTTCATGTATTATTTTAATGTCATTTTCATCAATGACGACAAATTTTTAGGGTATGGGTTTCTTTCAGATTATGCATATATGTCTCTCATATATATACCTAGATTATTCTACCATAATTTTACCAAGTAATAAATGCCTCATGTTTATCTCTCAAATTACTTAATTATGAAATATATTTGGATTATGATATGACAAAAGACTATGCAACCCATTTATTTAAAGGGTTTATTCTTATGTTTATGCCTTATGATTGATTTTAATTTTCTGCATACATAATGATGAACATGTTTTGATGGGTGCTCCTAAATAGCATGTCAATGAATTGGGAAAATCGTTAGTCTCTTTAGGATTCAGGTATGGGATTAAGTAGTAATCTTAAATCATTATGGGACATTGTCCACCATGTGAAATTGTATATAAAGTTATCCTTGAATCATATTTATGTCATGTAATATATTTATTCTGCATTTTCTATGATATCATTATCTCACTGTACCATGTTATTTATGTTATTCTTCAATGTGATTACTCTTGGGACTTGTCTTTTATGATATCTTATTATATTTTTGACTCACAAGATTTGTTTCTTTATCATTATTATTCTCTTTCTTACCTTTTATCTCACACCATTGGTTTATGCCTTTCATAGTTTATCACATGAATTTTAGTATCTCAAAAGGTGTTGGATATTATTATAAAGAATAAAATTAAAAAAAGTTTTATTTTAGTATCATTTTGATGTATTTTGAACCTAGAGTTCTAAAGGCACAAGGCCTCATGGTATTCATGATGTAATTAAAGGATGTTCATGTTAAAAATAATAAAATAATGTGTAAAAGTATTAGGTCACTATAGTGGTGGAGGATGTGGTTATTCAAGATTGGATCATCATTTTCATTAAAGTAGTGCAATTCATGGGACTCATACAGGAGCACATGATAGAGGGGCAGGTCAACTACATGCAGTTTTTCTTGATCCTATTGGAAGTAAGGTTGGGTTGTAGACTGTATGAGGTATAATTATTACATATTATATTCTTGATAGTAATTTATTTGATACATGAGGAACTAATTATTTTATATATTATTTATTTTTGATTTTCTTGATTATGTGGGTAGGGTTATTGTGTGGAGTTATATTGATCGAAATTTCATTGAGGTTTAATCAGAGAGTATCTGTCTTATAAAGGGGTGTTCCCTCAAGTCTGTTGAGTACAGATTCATTTAGGATTTTTTCAAATAAAATTTTTTATGTATTGACTTGATATTTTGAATATACTATTTTAAATCTTAGAGATATCCCACTGATAATTACCATAGGATAGTGAACTTCACATCTCTATAGGGTAGCACCTATGCTCTTTATGTAGAATAAGATTTCTATATAGGTCATGTAGGGATATTTATTTAGAAAGAGGTGATATAATCGCCCAATTTTCAAGTATGTTTCATAATTATGGGGAAATATAGAATGATGTATTTCCTCCTCTAGTGGATTAGTTTCAGGATGTGTTTTCTATGTATATATCATGGCTCCCACCTAAGAGAGAGAGAGAGAGAGAGAAAGAGAGAGATTGAGTTTACTATTGAGTTGATACATAATGACATTATTGTTTTTATTATTTGGTAAAACTTTTACTAGTAGACCATATAGATATTAAGACTCAGCTATAGGAGTTAGAGGATAAATGATTCATCTATCCAGTTATGTTTACTTGTGAATCTCTCATTTTATTTTCAAAGAATACCGATAGAACACTATGATTATATGTTGATTACTGAATGTTAAATTAGATGAAAATCAATAACCAATATCCTATTCTAAATATTTTTTTCTCTTTGAATATATAAGCTTTTCTTTTGTGTTCTTCTATGAATTATTTTGGATCTAGTTATAATCATTTGATGGTGAGACCTTTGGATATATGTCAGGGTACTTTTAAAAGTAGGTATGGTTTGAATGAGTTCATAATGATCCCATTTAGGATAATGAGTGTTTCTATTGTATTTATAGCCTTGTTGAATTTAATATTTCACCTTTACCAATATCATTTCGCGATTTTCTTCATTTATGGTATCTTCTCATCCTCCCAGACTTATTACGATCATGTGAAACCTCTTGAAATCATCCTGAGTACAATAAGAGATAATTATCTATGTGCCCAGCTATATATGTTCCATTTTTGGATCAAGAAGCTATATATATTTCATAACATTATCTCTAAGGGAGGATTTATTTTGGACCCTAATAAGGTTTTTCTGGTTATTGGTTATGAGTATCCCAAGAATGTTTTTGATATTCAAATCATTTAGGGTTTGGCGGGTTATTATCGATGGTTCATTGAAGACTTTTCTCACCTAGAATAACAACTCTTGGGATAAAACAAAAATGTTATAAAGGTTATAATGTTATAAATCATGTGACAATTATTTCCAAGATTTTTAGAGGTGTTTTAAAACAGAACCCATTATGACTTTACCCAAACTGGGTAAAGAGTATACTCAAATTTTGTGTGTGTCTCAGTTCAAACATAGAGAATTGTTGATGTTTGGATATCAATTCAAGGAATATGTATCCTGAAAGATGATTCAAAAGGAATTAAACTATCATTCACATTATCTTGAATTTTTCTCAGTGGTTTGTACCATAAAATATTAAAAAATTATCTTACAAGTTATAGGTTTATTGCTTACATTGATCATAAAATACATAATATAAATTTTCTATACATTATATAAATCTCTCGTAGTGGATATGGGTTGAGTAAATTCAATCCATTTATTTATACCTAGGTTATATTTTGGGGAAATGGAATAACGTTTCTGATGTTTTTAGATGAATGATTCTAATTCTGGCAGTCCATAATTCTAGTTTCAATTGTATGATGATGAAAGTGTTTATTGATATGCATATAGGTTTTCTGTATGAGTGGGAGCAAATGAACTTTGTGTCATTTTTCATTGATCACACACTTATTATATGTTTAAAGGGAATGAATTATGTGGATTCAGAGTGCCTAGTTTTGAGTTCTATCATTGATGATGGTGTGATATATCTTATCTAGATTATCGATGAAGCTGATATTATCCACATTCAAATCCATGTTATTGTTCAAAAATGTATGTGGGGGGGCTTTAATGAATTATTATTAGGAATAAATGTGGGTGATTCTCCCTAGTTTGACCAAGATATGTTGTGATATTTTTAGAGAGTATTGGTGGTCAAGAATAAAAATGGAGATCATAGGATTTGTGGCCTGGTGTAACACCTGTAAAAAGGTTAATGATGAGAATAATTTTCCTGTTGGCTTATTATAGTTGTTTATGATTTTCATAATGAAAGTGGGATGATTTTATAATGGATATTGTGGGGGTTTTTTTAAGGACTCGTCGTAAGAGTGATAATATATGGGTTATTGCAGACCAATTGATAAAGGTAGACCATTTTTTCAAATTCGGAAGACTTTCACCATCGGCTAATTAAGAGACTTGTATGTTCAGAATATAGTATGTTTTCACATGGTGCTTCATAATATAGTTTTGGATGATGATATGTGTTTACATCATGAATCTATAAAGTATTGAAAATGTATCTAAATAATCAAGTACTTTTGATTATATATTTTCACGCATATATATAAAATCAGTTGTAATATATTATTCAAGTATCATAGGACATGTGGGGTTCAAGCATACTAGATTTTTTTTGGATATCAGATAATCATTTAGATCAAGTTTATTTATCCTATAAAAATAGTTATAATGTGACTATTCAGTTGGCACAGTATAAGGAACTATATGGCCAGCCATGTTGATCTCCCTTGTGTTTTATAGAAGTGGTAGAATCAGTGTTGCTGGGGTTGAGTTTTGTGAAGAAGATATCAAAGCTTGTTCAGTTGTTTTGGAAGTGTATAGAAATATCTCAGAATAGACATAAGTCATATTCTAAATGAAATCATTGAATCCATATGTATATAGTGGGTGAAAATACTATCATTTATGTGTCATCGACATTAGTTCAGAATTGAATTCAGAATTAGGGAATGTCGGTGACTCGATATGTTAGGACATTTGAGATTTTAGAGAGGATCATACCAGTATTATATCGGTTGAACATTCCCTAGATGTATAGTTCTATATATAATGTTTTTAATGTGTTTCAGATTTGATAGTATCACCATGAATTTTATCATGTGGTAAATGTAAATGATGTAGCTATTGAGGCTATTGTGTCCTTTGAGGAGCATATTATTCGTATTGGGGATTATAGTGAGAAGAAACTTCAGTATAAAACCATGCCTTTAGTCTGTGTCAAATGGAGGCATGTCCATTATTAATATTAAAAGTAGTTGAAAAAAGTCGATATGCAGGCCAGTTTCATGAACATTTAAAATTTGAGACCTAGTGATGTTTGGGAGAGTAGCTCGAGGGTGAGCAGAAATAATATGGGGAGGTTGTAAGATCCTGGCCATTTAATGAGGCATGTTAGTGTATAAAATTTGGTGAAAATTATTTTGAAATTTTAAATGGAATTCTTCATGGGAGGAGGTAAGAACTTGAGAGTGTCGTAGGGGTTTGATACATCAAAAAAAGAAAGAGGGGTTCCCAATTTATGTCGTGTGGTTGGTGCATAGTGAATACTAACTGTGAAATATGATTTTGTGGCTGGAATCATGAGGCGAAATTTTTATATACCATTAAAGATGGCCCTAAAAAATATGGAATTTCAAAGATCTATCCA
Organism: Viscum album; assembly: GCA_963277665.1. Lineage (NCBI taxonomy): Eukaryota > Viridiplantae > Streptophyta > Magnoliopsida > Santalales > Viscaceae > Viscum > Viscum album. The sequence goes on along the minus strand of OY728157.1, from coordinate 228,147,500 downwards.
AATAAATTCTACATGGTTTTTCGAACCATGAGAGTGCAACTAGAAAACCTTGTAAATAAATTTTCCAGAGGAAGGAGGTGACCACATGGTTGGCACACAATTTGAAAAACAATGAAACCAAACCATTATCCTCATTAAAAGTGTAAAATTTCAAATTTTACCCTTCTTAACCTTTTACAATCTAACCTAATTTTAATCCCAAAATTTCACCCCCATTTCTCATCCAATAGCCTATGTTCTAAACCTCTTTATTCCAACTCATCCAATGATAGATCTCTTTCAACACTAGAGAATTTTAGGTGTAGTTTAGTTAAAAAATTCATCATGTTTTCTCTAACTCTATTCCCATTTTTTCTATAAGAATAATTTTTTGTTGTTTCAATTCTTATAAATATCATAAACCTTATATTCTTGAGAGTTCATCAGTTTTTTGTTGGAGTCCATTTTATTTCAAAGAATGGGATATGGTTTGACTTGTGTTTATCTATGAGAATAAGGTCTGTGGTCTAAAATATTTATCCTATTGTCTTACTTATATTCCTATGTATTTGGTTTTGACAACATGCTGATTTTTTGTATTTTTTTTCTTAACATACAAAAGTAAATTTGTCCTGAAATTGATGTGTGAGACCCTTCATACACCCCATCATGTTTTTTGTAAATTTTTATATCGTGACTACGGATACCCATAGGGTGGGACAATCAGTTTAAATGTATTTAATAAAATAATAAAATATGGATTAAAGATTTTATGAGAGTAAACTAGTTGTAGTTGTTATTTGGAATGTTATTCTGACCTAAGTGTTAGTTTAGATTGACATAGAATGGAAATGTGTTACAATATGACAATGTGAGTTAATGATAAATTGGAAAAGGGGAATGTACATGTTATTAAATTGTTTTTAATAACATTTTATCTTTTTGTTAATTGAATGAATAGTCAAATTGTTTAATTTATGAAATGAGTCAAGAATGTTGAGTTTATGAGACCATAGTAATTAATGAATATCGAAATGTATGTACCCTTGATGAAAAGGTTAAGTATGCCCAAATTTAGAAATTTGGGAATGATAAAATGGTTAAAGATGATGAAAATGATGTTTCCAAAACAAGGGTAAGGATTTTGGAAATGTTTCTTTTTATCCCGGACTATGTCTATATAGAAATTAGCTCAACATCCTTGACATAAATTGTTTTCATAATGGTCTTTATTCATGGTTTAGTTGTTGGAATAAAGATCCGAGAACTAATAGCATTTGAAATTTTATGGGTAATTGGTTCAACATTCCTTGGAATATAAAATTTAATGTGAGTAAATAAATTCACCATTCTTTATTTTGAGTGTTTAAACCCAATAATTTGTGGTCCATGGTGTAAATTGTTGCCTGGAAAAAGTAGGTTTAGTGGGTTTGAGATCACGGTAGAACCCAAGGTCCAATGTAGTTAAGTTGATGATGGTTAATTTTGAAACATGATTCATTTATTACCTTTTATATTGTTCCTTATATCTCAGAATATTTGTTTTATTAGACTAGGTATTTCTTTAGACACCATTAGTAGTGGCCTACTAGGTTTTTTTCACTGCCCGCTCGGGCCTCTATGGGCACCCTATCTGATTTCATGGTTACATGTTAGGAAAATGAAAAGGTCCCTATGATAGATGGTGATGGATGAGGAAATTGGTAATGATGTCCATAACTAATTTGGGGATTTTTAGTGTGCATTTATTTTTGTTTTCCATTTTAAATATTAAACTACTATGACAAGACCTGTTTTCAATCTTTGTTTGTGGGAATTTTTCACGTTTTATATATTATTGTGTGATGAATGGTTATTATTTGATATTGATCATTATTACCTCACTTATTTTTTATTTTTTTTCCACCATGGTCTTACATTGGTAAAGAAGGTATAATCTCCCCATATACCTTAATATATCCTCTTTTCTAGTCAGCAACCTCTACAGTATGGGAATATATTCCTATGGTTATGTAATAGACTGGTTTAGGGAATTGGTTTAGTTGAATATGATCCATGGTGTAACTTCCTAGGTAGGTGTATCAATACATTAACTTTCCATAACATTCCACAAGATACATATAAATTTATAAATTCATTTTTAATTGAAATCCCCATATTTTTTATACATGAATTTGCTTTAAAATAATTCATTGGATAAATTATGGATTTAAATAGGTGATTCCCATTCTTATACTACAGTATTAATGGTATATGAATACTAAATGTTTGTTAAAATGACTAAGTGGATTTTAAAAGGGGATTTTGTGATCTAATAGTTGTTTTTTAATATATTATCTGAGATTTTTCATTTTTGTTTTTTTTGTTTTCTTAGGTTATTTATATTTTTTACCATTTAATTGTTTTACTTAAAAAATTATTAATATTGGATGTGGAATTTGATTTCTGATTATTCAATTGATCTCATGAGATTCCTATGGATATGCATATATATATATATATGATATGTTCATATTCATATGTATACATATGTATACATATAGATGTATACAGGTATATAAATTGAAATTACATGGAATTCCTTCATTAAAACCATGGAATTATCTAATGGTCTCTTTTATAAATGGATTTATAAAGTAGCCTTAAAATGTTATTTTTTCCAAAGCATGATTTGAATCCCATTTGTCTCTTTTGAGAAATGGTTTGGTGTTTCCTTTTTTTTGAAATTGCATTGAAAAATAAAATATTTTCCTCCAAAATTATAACTAGTTGTATATTGGAATTCATGGTTGGAACATTTAAATGATTTATTTGAAATGTGTGCACCCTCATGGTAGCTTTCTCTTATTATGAGGTGTTTACATGTATGGGTGTACAATGATGATCTGAGAAATGTATTTAGATAATGTGGATTATTGTTGGATATATTTTATCTAAGGGAAACCTCATCTCCCATATTTATTATCATTATTGGATCCTAGGAATCTTAGTGAGGGATTAGAAGAATTTATATTTACTCCTAATGAGATAGACTAAATACCCAATGGTGTTGAAGACCTTGAGGTGTTGTGTCACCATTGAGGGTACATGAGAGTTGGTATGTGGTTATAGAATTAATATTATCCTCTAGGACAAAAAATTATTCCACCCCAAGTACGTCTAGGGTCTCCTCACATGATTTTTTTGGGATTTCCCATGATTATGTACATCTTATTATTTCCTTCTTATATTATTTGAGTTCTTTAATGATTATTTATTTGGTTTATTTTATGTTATACAATGATTTCAGTATTATAAAATGTTTTTTATTTTATAAAAACTAATAACATATTCTATGAATTATCCCTTTTATTCAGGGTGAGTTTATTCTGTATGTCTTGGGTGTTTTATATAAAATCAGAAAATATTTGTAAAAGTGTTTTATAAAGAATAGTTCAAGTGAAAATTTTAATTGTTTCTCCAAATTCATGGTTTAGTTTTAAATTTTGGTTTAAAAAATATCTAAATGTTCTTGCATAAAAATTATAAAAACATAATTTATGATTATATTTTCAAACTAGTAGTTTTTGGCATGTATTGGGAAAGGAAATGTATGGATTACATATTGGTAACCTACTGATTTATTTATACTCACATTCTAATTATTCCACTCGACGCCTATAGTATTGATATATTTTATAGGTTCTATTTCTGGTTTTTTGATGTACCTTAGAGTGGGATGGTTTTAAGGATGGATGGTGATCATTATGGTTATATAAATATGATGTTTGATATCTTTTTTTTGTCCAGTTGTTATATCAGCCTATTAAGCCTCCTATATCTAGATCCTATTTCTGTTTATCTTAATATATGATTATTTGGACATTTTTTATATACCCTATTTTACCTATTATGGTTTACAATTTTGTGTTTTTTTTCTGCGCATGGAACTCTAATTTATAGGTTGGCGATGCTGATCATCTGTGTGTAAGCTAGTGCTTCTTATTTATTTATTGGGTAAAATCGTTCCCATTGATTGTGTTGTGATTCCCTTCATGATTTTTAGTAACACATGGGGATCAAGGATTACCCTTGAGTATGTCTTGGCCAACTCAGATGCCTAATTCCATGGTTAGCTCAAATTGGTTCCTGATAGAGAGATTGTAACACTATGAGATGTTTGTTTGTATTCTCTATTAAGTAAAACTATCACATAATATAGATTGTGGTAAAATAAAAATCCAACTAAAAATAATTATGGTAAAAAAATTTGAGATATAATATTACAGAAAAAATAAACACTAATATATAATGATGTCTTAATATGAAACAACATTAAGAAAGTCATAATTATAGTAAACTCACATATATTTAAAAATACAATGAACAAAAACTGTTTATCCTCATAGATCATCATGGAGATCATTAACATTCCAAAATAAAGTTGATAAGGAAAATTTTAGAAATATAATATTATTTGTGATGGATATTAAAATAAATAAAAGGAATAAACCTAAATAAATCAGGTGTGCCTATATATATGAATGTAATATGACTATTATATTTAAGTATTGTCGTTCGATATAATATATTTGGACACAAAACCATTGTATATATATTTCTACTGGGTATATTTATAAAACATTGGTATATAATGACTAAAAAAAATTAAAAAAAATAATCCACAATACTCATATAATTATTAATTTATTTGAAATATGGTCAAGAACATATAATGTTTTTAAAGTCAATTTCCTATAAAAATATTTTTTAATATATTTTATTTTTACATTAAAAGTTAAATTTATAAATTATATAATTTAAACTTTCTTTAATTAGCTTCTTTATTAAATTTATAATATCAAAATTAACAAAGGTTGTCTTTAAGATATTTTTTGAAATTCTGATTTTTTTTATGAATAGTGAAAAATATTGTTTAACACTCAATTTTATGTCATCATTAGGGTAAAATAATGATTTTAAAGTTCTTAAAACATTTTTATAGACCAAATATATTAATATAATGTAATATATGGAATTTAAAAATATATTTTTGAATTTAAAAACCTATGACTGACATTTTATAACCTAAGCGAAGTTTTTGTCTAACAAAAGAACTAATTTTGATACTTTTATTTTATAAAGTATATAAAATGTTACGTTTTAATTTTTATTAGTTTTAAATTAAAATTACTATTATTTATTTATCTATAAAACAATAAATTTCATAGGAATTAAATCTACACATTATTTTCATGTAAAATCATTTTATACTTATTTTTTTTCCAAAAAGTGTTTTTATTGGGTGTTGCATACTTATATTAAAATTAAACATTAAAACCTATATTAATTGAATATTTTAATATGAATTTCATATTTATAATAATCATAATAAATATTTTTTAATATTTTAAACATAATATTTGTTAATGGAAATAAGTTACCATGGTAAACCCATGTTATCATGATAAAGGGTAAATTAGGCTATGATGGAGGTAAACTATGAGATAAGGCCAAAAGTATCAATAAAACTTGTCTAAATATTTTTTCATTAAATTTATCTTATATTTTTATATATTTTAAAGTTTATCCATTTTATACTTTTATATTATTGTTTTATATTATCATAATAAATGAAGTATTTCCAAAAGTGTTACGCCTCTCACTTTAAAAAGGGAACCTCCTATCTTCATATATCCAGAAACCAAAACCTCTATAATATTGGAAAACATATACCCAAATACCTTACCAACTCCATTATCTATGACTTAGAGTTTCTATTCTTCCAAAAATCCCCATATAAGAATCCTTAATGTGTTTTTTAAAGAAGAATATAAATAAAATAGGTATATCTTTTTACCAAACCATTTCAATAATTTTTCTTCGTAAAATTCCTAAAAATATTTTATTGATAATAAAAAATAAAAAAATTAAAACCTTTACTATAATTAATTATTTTTATGATTATATTATAACCATTTTCCATCTACATTCCATCCAATGGAAAATAAAAACATCACTTGTGCGTACCTGCAGACTACCACCTCCATGAGGTGTCATATTTCAATTTCATTTACCGCCTCACATGGATGGTAATATTTAGGGATTTAATGATTATATATGATACTAATAAAATAATTATTATTCATTAAACATAAATTTTTATTTAATTTCTTTTTCTTCCACCCTTTGAAAAATTAAAACATCACCTGTGTACATGCAGATCACTACCTCCATGAAGCAATGCGTTCCATTTTTCATCCCCATGTTAAATGAATGATTATAAAATAAATTTTATGAATATATATAATATTTATAATTATAATATTTTATGAATACAGTTCTGAAATTATAACAAAAAATTAATGTTATTATAAAGTAATTCGTTAATATTGGTAAATTACCGAAACAAGCTCATAATCGATTTAGTCTTCTTGAATCACAACAAAAACTCTAATGGGTGGATGTTTTAAATTTATAAATAATTATATAAATTATATTTCATTAACATTAAAAAAATTAATGATCAAGATTTTATCAAATATTTGTGTTTGATGTCCCCATAATAAAAATTGAGAAAAAAAATCTAAATTACTATCATTTGATGATGAAGGTAAATAATAACCAACTCATAAATGTCTATTAAATAATTATATTGGAATAATAAAGAAGTTAACATTTATGAATAAGGTTATAAAAAATAATTATAATAGTTATGTTTATTATATGGAAGGATAAATTACTTTCATGGGTGTTGAGATCTATGGAAAAGGTTTCCCATGTCAATCTTCTTTCGTTGAGATGTGTTTTGAATTACAAACCATTTCCATTATATGGTTTATATGTTAACTATTTGAAATATTTTTCCATGAACCATTTTTCAATCATGTTAATTAATAATTCATTTTAATTTAACAATTTTAAGGGGTTTTTCTTCAAGTGTTAAAAAATATAAAAGGATTTATTCTACAATAACATCTTTATTTGAGATTGTTTATGTTTAAATTTAGATTTTAATAAATATATCATATATATATATAAAATCCCATATATTTTCTTATAAATGGGTTTTTATTGGATATCAAGTATCTTTTTCATTTTCCCTCTCTTTGGACTCAAATCAATCGAAAATTGTTTATATGAAAAAGATGTCTGTATTTCTCCTTATTAGTTTAGAATCCATTTAATAAATTCCCATTATATTTATTGAGATTTAATGTTTATATTTTATATTATTTCATTATATATTAAAATTAAAAATCTTTTAACTCTAAATTTTAATTCTGAAATTTTAAAGGTAACTGTTTTATGTATTCTGAAGTAATTCATTTTTGACCTTATTTATAAAAGTTTGAAATGAATATCTTTTTAAATTTTTTACTCTTAATTGTTTAACACCATCCGGAAATTTATAAATTATTTATTTTTATAAGTTTTTATTATTTTAATAATTAATATATACTCCCATTATTTAGTGAATGATTCAAAATATAAGTATTTTGTTTTCTGAATTTTTTTTAAAAAAATTCATGCCACTTAGGTATATTTCAATCATTAACTCCACTTTTTATTACAGAAGTACAATTTAAATTCAAGATTTCATTGTTGAAAATTATTTTAAAAATATTTTTTAATGGTATTATTGAAATATATAGAAAATAGTATTGAAATATAATTTTAAATTTTTTTTAAAAAAATGTTACATAAACGTAAAATGAAAAATCATTTTAGATGCTTCACCATCATTTTACTCTCTATTTTAAAAAGGAAATTTCATAAATTAAATGATTTCATTTAAAATTAATTGATGTTATCCTTAATGTTAATATTAATTATTATCATGGGAATAATCTATATCATTTCTAGTATTGAATTAAATGTATACTCTTTACTCTATACATTGTGAACACCATGTCTTATATAATTCATATTGGGTGTGTTTTCCAAGAAAGATATCACATTTATTGGCTGGTGAAATAATGATTATCTATGTTCTTGTTAGTTATATAATAATGATTACTAACTACTATGGAAATTTTACTATGTATCGAGGAAACATTGAAAATATATATACTTTATTGTTTTATTCTGATGATTGTTGACTGTTAAGGTAAGTTTAATATTTACCAGGAAATATTCAAATTGTATACACATAATTAAAAATAGATACATATAGATTAATATTGCATATTGATTATGTAATTTATTATTATTTACTTCTTTCAAATAATGAATGAATTGGATTTTTTTAAGTGAGGGCTCTGGTGAAATATTTTAGGACCCTTCAATATGCCGATAAGTCTCATGAGAAAAAATTTCCATTGTATTTGGTGTTTGATTTCCAAATTATTTCAAACATATTGGAATGTGGCAGTGATAATATGATTTCTGATTTCTAAAATTATTCATTCATTCACTATGAAATTAGTTGTGGTTATCCTTTCAATTTTTTATATCTTTTTTATGGATATATTTCAAGCTCATGTGATTCTTTATATAAAATTATTTAATTATAAATTATTATTTAAATATTATATATTCCTTTCTAATTCTAGGATATCTATAAATGTATTATTTCATTTGTTGATATTCTCATCTAATCCATCTTATGTTTCTATTTTCTTAGGTTTTGAAGAATAATATTATATAAGGTACATCTAGAAGGATATCATGAATAAAGAATGTTTTGGGACATTTTGATGAATTATTATAAAATAATGAAAACCTTCAATATTAGAAAAACAATTCAATTATATGAAAAAGATATGGGTGTTTCTTTGTAATAGTTTTTCACAAATATATAAAAATATGAACCTAAATGGTATTCAGGGTGTATAATGAATCAATATTTCTTTTTGAAATTGTAATTATGAATGTATAAATTTGGGTTTCTTTTGTTTCTTTCAAAACTAGTATATAAAGAATATATTTAGTCACATAGAATCTTGGAGTGTGGGTTCAGGTCTCCACAATAAAACATATATATAGATTTATATATATATAAATATAAATGTTTGTGTATAAATATGTTTGAATATATATATAACTGAATATATATAAGAGAATATATATATTTGTGTGTGTGTTCATAAATCCAAATAAATAAATAAATACATGCATACATACATACATACATACATACATACATACATACATACATACATACATACATACATACATACATACATACATACCTACATACATACATACGTATGTACGTACGTACGTACATACATACATACATACATACATACATACATACATACATACATACATACATACATACATACATACATACATACTTACATACATACATACATACACACATACATACATACATACATACATACATAGATACATACATACATACATACATACATACATACATACATGCATACATACATAAATACATACATACATCCATACATACATACATACATACATACATACATACATACATACATACATACATACATACATCCATCCATCCATCCATACATACATACATACATACATACATACATACATACATACATACATACATATATAAATACATTCATACATACATACATACATACATACATACATACATACATACATACATAGATACATACATACATACATACATACATAGATACATACATACATACATACATACATACATACATACATACATACATACATACATACCAACATACATACATACATACATACATACATACATACATACTTACATACATACATACATACATACATATAAGTTTGTGTGTGTGTATTTATTGACTATATTTACATGTAATCAATGAAAGTGATGATTAACAATGAATATTGGTGAAGAATGAAACAAATCAAAATATTGTATAAATTTGGATAAAAAATCAATTATATTTAAAATTAAAAGTGAATAAAATACATTAATCATTATATTTATTAGAGGAAAAAATCAATAAATTCGATGGTGGAGAAACTATTCAATGTAGTTGGTCTTATGGAGGATGGAATAGGAATGAAGAAGATGAATAATTATCTTAAATCAGGTAATCACTTTTCATTGATATATAAAATATCGTTGATAAATTAAATAATTTCTAAACATATATTTTCACCACGAAAGACATATTTTTACAATTTAGATGTTCTTAGAATGGTTTATGCATAATAATGTCAAATTTTGTGTAGTAAAACTATATATGAGTAATCAACTATTAATTCCCTATCATTTAAACAAATACCATAATTTCTCTCCTAAGACATATCCCATGATAACCACTCTAGAAGGAGATCTGAACAATAATGAAATAATGGATTAATAGTTCTAGAGAATTGATTCCATCATGTATTTAATATTTTTTCTAATTATATTTATATTAGATTACAGAATATTGAAGGATCGATGAAAGAAATATTAAATTAATGGAGAATTGGAATTCAATTGATAAAAACAACATCATTTCTTATATTCTATATAGATAAATTTATACAAAAAATTTCTATCAATATAAAGGGGAAATTTTATCAAATTTAAAAAATAATGGATTATGTATTTTATAATGTCATCTTATGAAAAAATGAAGAGAAAAAGTTGAAGTATATGAAATAGATAGTAAAAGTTTTTAATTGGAAAATGGAACTTGAAGATAAGATGATTCTTTTTCCCCAGACATATACACTAATTTTAAAAATTCATATCATATATACTAAAAAATAAAGAGTTGCAAACATGGATGGATATTCTATAGTAGAGATCCATCCCCATGAAAATATAATGTTGGGCAGTGAATAACCTCTCCAATTAGATAGAAAAGAAATGTAATTTATAAGGATGGATAATGAGGAAAACAAAGAGATATTTATTGGGTAATAGGTCACATGAAAATAAGTGTTAGGGGGTATCATTAACAGGAATGATTCATTTAAGAATTAAATTATTTGGACACATCAATTTACCATGATACTATAATAAAGAGACATAAAATTGTCTGGTCCATTGAGAAAAATAAATAAAATAATTTTGGAGTATCCAGCATAAAACCTCTACTCTATGGTGTATATAACCAATATTCTATACTATCATTTAAAAAATAGAATTCATAATGTAACCAATTCCATGTTGCGTACAATATATTTGACATATTAAAGCTTTTCAAGAAAAAAATATATTTTAAAAAAATGGGATATTTACCCATATTGATAAGATTCCTCTAAACATATTAGATCATCTATAGTAAAATCCTGAGAATAATATAATTATATCCCTATAATATAAAAAATAATAAATAACATGTATAATTAAGATTACCCTCCTAAGAATAACTAATAATTTTGGAGGACTACAATCAAATTCTAAGATTAACTATATCAATTAAAGGTAGTCAATAAAAATAGTGAGGTATGATTCAATAATATAAAAATCATAGTATTATACTCATATTGATCATACCATGAATACTAAGAGAGAATTATCTTATTGAAAAATAGAAACAAATATAATAAAAGAAAAGCCTATATTTATTTCCACTGATTAAGGTATTTTTTTTGAAAAATTAACTAAATAATATGTTAACAAAAGTAAATAAAAAATATCATACTTACAAAACAATCTTATTCATTGTTATATGTATCATGATAATGTTTTATCCCATAAAACTTCACGTTCTACTAATAATATGTATTTCCCTTAAATAACATGAATAACCTAGAGTTATAATATAAAAATAAGATAAGTAATAAGGGAAACATTCAACCTCATGGTGGAAGCCTCTTTATATTAATTTAACCAATAAATTCACTATTATAAATCATATATAAATTTTAAAATACAACATGATTCATGGTATAATAAATATATTTCAAGGGAAATCTAAATACTTTGTTAATTTCTCATGTGGTGGCCCATAAAATAGAGTTGTTTACCTTATGATTTTAAATATTTATGCCATTTAAATGGATAGATTTTATGTGAGACTAATGTAAGGGTAAAACCTATACAATGAAAATATATTGATAAATATTTATTCCCCTTCTTCAATGAAAATAAATTAAGGAAAAATATATTTACACCTATAATAAATGATTTTAGTAAATTATTCATTAAAAATCTATAAAAATGGTACAAAATTATAATTATCATTGAGGGAATTTTATTTTAGGGATCAATGAAAAATAATAATCATTTTGGATATTACGGAATTTCCTATTAGGGTAAAATGTTACATTTAAAAAATAAAAAAAATAGTATTTTCTCAATTCTCCTTGAAGAAAATGGATAAGAATCCATCATGTATCAATCAGTTATCATTTTCAATGAAATAAATATTACTCATAAAATCAAATGGATAGGGTGATAATATAATATTATAAAAATGATACTTTGAAATAATATTCCTGAGAAAAATTAAAATTAATATAAAGATGAAAAAAATAATTGGATATGGGTTTATAAAATATTGAAAAAATTGAAATAATAATAGTTTATTTATAAATTTTAATAATAAAATATATCTTATTGATTTTTTTCATGGGATCACTATTTTTATACATAATTTATATATTAAATAATGAATGAAAAATACTTATTAGAAATAATCTCCATAAATTATTTTATTTATTAAACATGTATATTGATAGTTTTTTCAGAAGTGGTAGAAGTAAATTGTTTAATTATAGTACTATAAAATGTTCAAGTACCATTTTAATAAAAAACATAATCTTGTTCTTATTGGCATTTTAAGGTTGATAATACTCTACAAATATGTACTGAGTTGGATTATATTAAGATGTACTTTTAGTACACCCATCTTAGGATATTCTTATGGGAGTTAACTGATGTTAGTATGGTTGATTTTGACTTATATTGTTTCAATAATAACATAGAGTGGGAGAAGTATGAATATATATTTTCATCTAGAACAAAATATTTTAACATAAGAAAAAATTTATATTGGAAATTATTTAGGGCCTTAAACCTATTATTTTCACATTTTATAGCTTTATTAGAGTTCATCCAGGATATTTGGACATACTTTTGGGGACTCTCTTAGACAAAGGTAAATTCTCCATTTTTTTAGAATTAAAAAATAAGATGGATACCAGAATTTAAGAAACATGTATATTTCATAATCATCCATTAATATTTATTTTTTGGTTAATGAGTACATTTTTTTGAACATTATTTAAAATTTCTTATCTGGATAAAATTTCCTAAAATAAATTTTTTACTATTGGTTTGAATAAGTTTTCAGAAAAATCACCAGTGTAATTATTATGTTTAATTATACAAATAAAATTACATCCACTAGAATTTCAATAATTTCTTTCAGATTTATAGTTATAATATATTTATAAGTAATTTTACAAACATAGTATTTATTAAATCCCCTGATAAAATATTATATCTTCAATGAATCCTTTGTATGTGTGTTTTTTTTAATACTTAACAAAATAAAATTAATAATTACTCTTATAGAAATATTATAAGTAGGATACCTAAACCTAATTTTGAATATAATATTGATTTTTTCCCTATACCTTAATTTGAAAAGAATTTAGATTCTTTTCACCCTTATGTTAATCTAAACATACATTACTATTTGGTGGTTAAGAAACTTCTGATTCCTTTGTTTTGTTTCGTTAATGAATTATTAATGGTGAGAGTAAGAATTTTTTTTGAAATTATTCCATAGATACTAATAATTGGATTATGGGTTCTCAATTATTTTTGAATCATGTATTAATTTATTTATTGATAATGTAGAATGAATCCATCATCAAAACTTTGTGTTCAATTAATTTCACTATATGTATTGTGATAATAATACTCATTGTTATTATAGTATATTATATACCCCTACTATATGACCACTTTAAAATTAATTATTGGGTTAAAAGGTTATAATTATTTTTTATCATATAATTTTTTAATAAATAGTGTTCATGTGGCCTATAAGTGGGACTTGTTGAATGAAATGTATATCAATTTGAGAAGAAAACCCCGAGTTGTCTTATTTGTGTGTTTACATATGTCTATTGGCATGGTATTCACATATAATTTTAATTATAGGATAGGCACACACTCACAAGAGAAAATTTCACTAATTTTCAAATATGGAATGTCATTATATAGTTTAAAGATAAGTAGATATACATTGGGTATGTTATTGATCGCGTGTATGATAATATTCTAATTTTTTTAGGTAATTATTCATATGTGGAATATGTTCATAACCATGATTATTATTTTATTTTACATAGAAAATCATGAATAATACTGATAAATTATATTCATTAATACATTTAATTTACTCAATGAGATTTTAGATATATATATATATATATTAATGAAAGGAGAAAAATAATAAACATGATTTGGTTAGAAGTCGACCATTTCTTATGCGCACGATCAGAATAACAGATAATAGAAACTTGTTTAATGTGAGATCAAGTCAAACAATTCCATATTTTAAAAGTCTAAAATAATGTTTCAATGGTGTTTATTGTGTTTATTTTATGTTAAGAATAATTTTAAGGATAAATATGTATTGATTAATTTTTTTAATCAATAGTTATAAATTTTCGGGAATACTTTTTAGTGAAAATGATCAAGTATAATGATGAAATAGATGTAACACCCCAAGTTTCCACTGTATGTTTCCCTTCGAATAATGCAATAGCTTGCATTGTACGCAAGTTCGAGTTCTAACACAACGCAACTAATCAAAGTAGCCGTTATGAATAGTAATAACCACCTTTTAAAATTATAGAAATTTTATATTTCAAAATGGACTTCATTTTTGAATTCGTAATATCGAAATTATCCTAAGTTGAATTTTTTGTAACTTTCTGAGAACTTCCAATTTTTTTATGAATAGTGAAAAATACTTAAAACAACTTTTTTAATCAAAATAATTAATTGTGATAAATTATACTATTTAGTGGTTTTAAAGTATAATTAGAATATATTTTTACCATTTTATCCAATGGTGGTCATTGGAATTAATTTAACATTGAAATCGAACATAAACAATTGCCAATCTTTTGATATAAATTGTTTCTTAAAAACACGCTATTTGTTCTGACAGCGGGAATTAATTATAAAATTAATTAATGCAACTTATATGTTTGGAATTTTGTAAAATAGACATCATTTTTGAATTCGGAATATCAATTATATCTTAGGGTGAAATTTTGGCATTGTTCTGAAAAACTTCAATTTTTGATGAATAGTGAAACCACTAAGTGGTAGTTAAATAACTGATTTTTCGTTTAAATGAAAGTTTACCACTAATGTGTATTGAATTTTGAAAATCCGACATACATGGTTGTCATTAGTATGTAAAATGTGGTTCAATGGGATAAAAATAATTTTTTGGTGAATAGTAACTTATTAAGTCTTAATCGCGATTAGTGGTAATTAGTGTAGTTTAAGGTATAAATAATACTTTAATAATATGAAATGACCTAGACACATGTCCCAACCTCATTGGGTGTGTCATGGCCGACCAAGACAAGCCATGGCCTAACTTGGGGACCCCATGGATCCACTTTTGTTGGGAAATAACATAAATTACTTTTTATTTAATGATAAAGTGAAAATGACACTAACATAAAGTGTTTTACTAAAACAATTTTTAAGTAGGGTTACACAAGTCCAAATTTTGACTATAAATATTCATTAGAAAGCTAAAAAGATTTACTACATCATAGTATTTGTTTTATAATTTTTAGACATTAAATAAATTAAATTATTTATGACATCATTATGATGTGGCGATGACCTCATTATTTAACGATTTAAATAAAATGAGAAGATAATGCAAAATCCAAGGCTTACACTTGTCCAAAGCCTATTGGATGAAGATATTTCGAAACCTTATCACCTTAGCCTCGAATTATATAAGTGTGGGACCTTTAGAATCCGAAAAGCATTGTGAAATAATGTAACATTTCAATCTTTCCAAAAGTGCCCCTCCTCTCCTCTTATAAAAGGCCCCCACCTCTACCACCTTATTCACACTTCCAAGCCTTTTGGTTCGGCCAACCCCTGCCCAAATACTCTCCCAACTTCTCTCCCTTCGTCCTAGAAGCTTTACTTTAGTCAGAAAGCCACCCTAAGGAGTCCTTTTGATCAAATCAAAAGGAAGAACCCGAAGAAGAGGTAACATTTTCATCACCCTCTTTCAAGTTTCTTTCTTCTTCCACTCCCTCTTTGTTTATTATTTCAATTCTAAAATTATAACTCCAGTATCTTCTATATACTGTGATGTTATTATAAATATGGAACAACCATATTAAATATTCTACCCATCATTTGAATGACATGTCACCATACGTGCGTACGTACGGCTTACCGTCTCCACGTCGTGGTGTAATTGTTATTCAT
Source organism: Viscum album (assembly GCA_963277665.1). Lineage (NCBI taxonomy): Eukaryota > Viridiplantae > Streptophyta > Magnoliopsida > Santalales > Viscaceae > Viscum > Viscum album. Next base: position 228,131,164 of record OY728157.1, on the reverse strand, counting down.
TATATTATTATTTAGATGGGTATAATAATGATATGTAATTCATGTAAATAATAAATATAACATGATAATGATTCTTTATATATGATACAATATCCAATTATATATTATTTTAATAATGATATTGTCGCTCGTGCGTACGTACGGACTACCGTCTCCACGAACGCGATGAGATTCATTCTCCGTCGTATCCATTCAAGTATAATTATCATTTTATGATTTAAAAATAATGTTTAAGGACATGATATCATTATGGATATGAATAATATACAACCTATCCATGAAAAACAAGACTTACATGACAAAACATATAAAAGAAAACGAGTAAGTTAACACCCAAAACAACGATAAATCTAAGATATTGTTAACAAAGCAATGTTAAAAGATCATATATGATATCATATGAATGTATATGATTCTTGTATAATTTAATAACAATTATTTCACCATTATACAGGAGGTTAACCTACCCCAACCAAGGAAAAGTACAAGGTAAGGGAACTTCTTAACCCAATTTTCGTTCTGTGGGTTAATATCCTACTTTCAAATTATGTCATGATATTATTATGTCATATCCTGTATTTGTACATTATTTATGTGTACTTGTAGTGAATACACATAATAGATCTATTTTATTTTAAAAATGCTCTTTGTAAGGGAATTTCTTAACCCAACTTCCATTCTTTGGGTTAATCTCCTACTTTCAAATTATGTCATGATATTGTTATGTCCTATTTTGTATATTTACTTTCTTTATGTGTACCTATAGTGAATACACATAATATATCTATTTTATTTAAAAAAATTATCTTTGTAAGGACTTCGTCTCAATCTCCTTTCATTGAGGCATATTTGGTTTTATACACAAATTTCTTTTATACGGTGTATAAACCACTTTGGCTTTTACGTTTACTCAAAAGGAATCTTTTTATACGAAGCGTTTTACTAAACGACAAAAAGGAATGTTTTTCTTTCCGTATGTATGCGGCGACAACGACTACTCCGCCGTCGTAACCATTATTTGAGTTTCGGCTTCCTCTACAAGCCATCATTTTTTTAATAAAAAAATAAATACAAAGTTTTAACTTTCTTTTATTTTGGAATTGAAAATGGTTTTGAAAGCGTTTTTATTATATCAATTTGTTGTATTGATATCTTGTGATTGAAATGTGGAAATGTTATGTTTCCATTATGCATGTTTTATGTGATACGATTATGTTATGGTTTATGATATGTTTAAACCTATTCATATGAGGAATGTATTGGACTTAATAAGTGACGGGTGGAGCCCGCTATAGCTCCTCGATGCATCGGTAGGTCTCATGAGACAACTAGACGTGGAATTGGCCGAGGCCCTTTCCCAATTTGATTTATGGTTTTGGCCGAGGCCTTAATCATTTTAGACGTCTTGGCCGAGGCCTTGACAAAATGTTTCAGAATGTCCGGCATTATACATTCCCTCATTATGAAAGTGGTTATTGATATTGCATGTGATTATTCGGCCAGTAGAATATCCATGTGAAGAAGTGAATGACATTATCTCATTTTACTTTTGCCATATTATGTTGAAGTTCATGTTTAAAAGGCTTTTGTTTTAGTTATACATTGCCTTAAATGTTAATGTTTATTTATGAAAGCTTCCGCATTATTGTTATCCTTACTGAGCATCTGAGCTCACCCCTTTCAATGTTTAAAAATTTTCCAGGATGTGAAGAAGTGTATTATGACTGACTTGCAAGAATAGTCAGAAGAGGATATGAGTGTGGACTATGAAGACCATGTTATTGTAGTTTGTTTAATTTTGATGTAATGAAAGACTTATGAATGTATCTAGTGTTTCCAAGGCTACTAAACTAATCGGTCTTTCGAGACTTGATCTTTTGTGATCATGCCAATGTTACGAAGTAATGCACCGACTCTGGGTAGCTGGGGTCGGGGCGTTACAGTTGGTATCAAAGGCAGTTTAGTACTAACCTTGGAAGCTAGATTTAGATAAACTCTGATTAGAGCACATAGCCCGAAGATAGACTTTGAGGATTAGTATAGAAGAACTTCCTAGAATTTTGGTATTGTAGAGATTTTGTGAGTTTTCCGAGCAATACATCCCTGTCTGGATACGAGCAGGTAGAGGCGGCTCTGGCACAGATGTACCTAGGGGTAAAACCCGAAAACACTGCTTTGAGCTAGACTCGAACGGGAACTGGTGCACGACAACGGGCCTTGCTGCACTCTTGGTTACGACACTCCCGGGGGATATGCTTAGGATAACTCTCATTTTCTTTACAAATCATTATGAAGGGTTTATGAGTATATACTTCCTCAAAGAAAACATTTCTTTTATGATTATGGATTATATCCATAAATAGTTCAATTTAAGTTAAGTGTTTTATAAGTTTGTGATTATGTATTTTGATTCATAAACTAATCTAGTTTATGCCATTATTTAGAAATGGCGCCTAGTGGAAGGAATGGAAACCGTATCAATGCACGCACTCCGTGTAGGGATTGCCCTCCTGCTCAGGATAATTATGGTGGAGCTAGTGATACAACTGGTGCTGATCAGCTTCTCACCGTACTGGGACAACTCACGCAGGTTATGAATAACAACCTTACTCGTATGGAGCACCCTGATCCGCAACGTGGAGGATCAATGCTAGACCGTTTCATGAGGCAACAACCGCCAACCTTCAATGGGAGTACAAATCCTATAGTAGCTGAGCAATGGATAAATTCCTTAGAGAAAATATTCCATGCCTTGGGGAGTAGTGAAAGGGAGAATGTTATCATGGCAGTTTACCGCCTCACTGGAGATGCCGATCAATGGTGGTCACTAATTCAAAACACAAAGGAGGATGATGAATTAACAAACATGGAATGGCAGGAGTTCAAAGAGCTATTTTTAGAAAAATACTTTCCTCGAGACCATCGAGCGGATATGGAGAGGCAATTTCTGAGTCTGAGGCAGAAGGAGGATGAGAATGTCGCAAAGTATGAGGCTAACTTTACAAGGTTAGCAAGGTATGCTGCAGATTACATACGTAACCCAAGAAGTAAGACTGATCGTTTCTTTGATGGGTTGAAACCATTTCTCCGTCGAGCTTTAGTATCACAAACCTTCTCTTCATACGAAGGTATTGTCTCATGCGCCATCAAGACGGAAAAGGAATTCTCTAAGTCTTATGACTTTAAATCAAAGCAAGATAAGAAGAGATCCGCTGAAAACTCTGGGAAAGGAAATAAGGAAACAGGGAAGAAGGGTAGAAATGAATTTCCACCCTGTGATAATTGTGGTAGGAAGCACCCTGGTGCCTGTCTAAAAGGAAAAGGAGTATGTTACAAGTGTGGTGAAAAAGGCCACCAAGCTCATGAATGCAAGGGAAAGAAAGCGGCTGTCAACGTGGAATGTTATAATTGTAGAGAGAAGGGACATTATGCAAATGAATGTCCTAAGCGTCAGGGGAACTTACCTCAGAAGAGGCCAAGGGATCAAGGCCAGGCTTATGCTATCACTACTGCTGAGGTGGAAGCTCCGAAAGACATGGTGGCAGGTAATTTAATGGTTTCCTCAAGTTTAGCAAATGCATTATTTGATTCTGGATCATCGCATTGTTTCATATCTTCCCAGTTTGCTAAGAAAATTAGATATTTCCAATTTGATTTAACAAGGGAGTTGTCGGTCAAAACCCCTAAGGGAAGTATTGTTGCAACAAAGTTTTGTCGATTAGTTCCCATTAGAGCACCTAAATGTTCTTTACCTGCTGATCTCATCGTCATACCCATGATTGAATTTGATATAATCCTTGGTATGGATTGGCTTTCGGACCATGATGCAAAAATTTATTGTAAGAGGAAAGAGGTTACAATTCTTGATGATAATGATAAGGAACACCTTATCTTTAGAGCAGAATCGTCGCCACATAATTCTTATCTAGATCCACCCCCAGTAGCTCAACTAAATTCAATTATTGGGGAGGAAGAGAAGGAAGTTACTGAGGATGAGGAAAGTAATATTCAAATAGAGGATGTACCTATTGTGAGAGAATATGTTGATGTGTTTCCGGAAGATTTACCTGGACATCCTCCAGAACGAGAAGTTGAGTTTTCCATTGATTTGATTCCTGGATCAAGGCCCATATCGAAGACCCCTTATAGAATGGCCACTATGGAATTAGTTGAACTAAAGAAACAACTAGAGGAATTGAGTAATAAGGGATTTATTCGCCCTAGTGTTTCTCCTTGGGGAGCCCCTGTTCTTTTTGTTAAGAAGAAAGATGGATCTATGAGGTTGTGCGTTGATTATAGGGAGATCAATGCTATAACAATAAAGAATAAGTATCCCCTACCTCACATTGATGATTTGTTTGACCAACTGCATGGAGCTCAATACTTTTCAAAGATTGACCTTCGGTCTGGATACCATCAGTTGTGTGTGAAGAAGGAAGACGTTCCAAAGACAGCATTTCGAACAAGGTACGGGCATTACGAGTTTACAGTAATGCCTTTTGGATTGACTAATGCACCCTCTGTTTTCATGGATCTAATGAACAGAGTTTTCAAGGAATATCTTGATGACTTTGTAGTGGTATTTATTGATGATATCTTGGTATACTCCAAAAGCCACGAAGATCATGAAAATCACTTACGCATTATCCTGAAGACTCTTAGAAGACATGAATTATATGGGAAATTTAGCAAGTGTGAATTCTGGCTTCACGAGATTTCTTTTCTTGGCCATATTGTCTCTAAGGATGGAATTTCCGTTGATCCTTCTAAAACCAAGGCAATCCAAGAATGGCCAGCACCGACAAGTATAACTGAGGTACGCAGTTTTATTGGTTTAGCAGGTTATTATCGACGTTTCGTCCAGAATTTTGCCAGACTGGCTAACCCATTGACAAAGCTCACACGTAAAGGGATTAAATTTGTCTGGACAAAAGAGTGTGAATAATGTTTTGAAGAACTAAAGAGAAGATTAGTCAATGCCCCTGTATTGACTCTACCATCGGGGAATGATGGGTTTGTTATTTTTAGTGATGCATCGAAGAAAGGACTCGGTTGTGTCCTTATGCAGAATGATAAGGTCATTGCCTATGCATCACGTCAGCTAAAAATTCATGAGCAAAACTATCCTACTCATGATCTTGAGTTAGCAGCTGTGATCTTTGCTTTAAAGATATGGAGACATTACCTCTATGGTGAAAAATGTGAGATTTATACTGATCACAAGAGTTTGAAGTATATTTTCACACAAAAAGAACTCAACATGAGGCAAAGGAGATGGCTTGAACTACTCAAGGATTATGATTGCACGATACATTACCACCCGGGGAAGGCAAACAAGGTGGCAGATGCTTTGAGTAGAAAAGACCATGGAGTTTTGAATGTGATGAGAATTGAAAGGGATCCAATTTTCTTGGATCTAGTGAAGATGGACATGGGAATAACTGGGGAAGGTGAAACATCAATGCTTTTTCAAATGGTTGCCAAACCATCATTACTAGAAAGGATTAAGAGTTCTCAAACCAATGATGAAGAATTTCAAAAGAAGATTAAAGGTGTGAATGATGGAAGATTGAGGGACTTTGTGTATAAGGATGGAATTTTGAAATTCGGGAAGAGACTTTGTGTTCCCGATATATCTGATCTAAAAAGGGAATTGCTGGATGATGCTCATAGTTCCAACTTCTCTATACACCCGGGGAGCACCAAAATGTATAGAGATTTAAAGGAACATTTTTGGTGGGACAATATGAAGAGGGAGATTGCTGATTTTGTGTCAAGGTGTATGGTTTGTCAACAAGTGAAAGCTGGAAGGCAACATCCTGGTGGAGTATTGCAACCTCTTCCCATACCTGAGTGGAAATGGGATAATATTACGATGGACTTTGTCATGGGACTACCAAAGACTCCTAGAAGGAATGATGCAATATGGGTCATTGTTGATCGACTTACTAAGTCAGCACATTTTCTGGCTATACGGGAGGATCTACCACTTGAACGTCTAGCAAGACTATATATTAATGAAGTTGTAAGACTTCATGGAGTACCCCTATCGATTGTTTCTGATCGTGATCCTCGTTTTACTTCAAGATTCTGGAAAAGTCTTCAAAAGGCCTTGGATACTGAACTTCGTTTGAGCACTGCCTATCACCCTCAAACAGATGGACAATCAGAACGGACTATTCAAACCTTAGAAGACATGTTGAGATCGTGCTCTCTTGACTTTCAGGGTATGTGGGATCAATATTTACCACTGGTAGAATTTTCCTATAACAATAGCTTCCATTCGAGTATTCAGATGGCACCATATGAAGCGTTATACGGAAAGAGATGTCGTACACCAACCTGTTGGGATGACGTTGGTGAAAGAAAACTTGTAGGCCCAGAACTAGTGGAGGAAACAGTGGAAAAGGTGAAAGTGATTCAAAATCACATCAAAGCAGCTCAAAGTAGGCAGAAGAGCTATGCCGATAATCGAAGGAAGGATTTGGAATTTCAAGTTGGTGATCATGTTTTCCTGAGGGTATCTCCATGGAAGGGAGTCATACGTTTTGGTAAGAAAGGTAAATTGAGTCCCAGGTACATCGGACCTTTCGAAATTCTGGAACGAGTTGGGGCTGTAGCTTACCGTTTGGCAATGCCGCCAAGTATCTCCAAAGTTCATGATGTGTTCCACGTATCTCTGTTGAGGAAATACATGCCTGACCCAACGCATGTACTTACCTATGAGGAATTAGAACTGGAACCCGATCTTTCCTATTGTGAAGAGCCCGTCAGGATTCTTGATGTGAGGGAGCAGGTGCTGAGAAACCGGACGACTCGGCTGGTGAAGGTTTTGTGGAGAAATCATAAAATGGAAGAGGCAACGTGGGAACCTGAGGAATTTATGATGAAAAACCACCCGAGTCTTTTTATGCAGTAATACCCTAGAAATTGCGAGGACGCAATTATTTGAAGGAGGGGAGAATGTAACACCCCAAGTTTCCACTGTATGTTTCCCTTCGAATAATGCAATAGCTTGCATTGTACGCAAGTTCGAGTTCTAACACAACGCAACTAATCAAAGTAGCCGTTATGAATAGTAATAACCACCTTTTAAAATTATAGAAATTTTATATTTCAAAATGGACTTCATTTTTGAATTCGTAATATCGAAATTATCCTAAGTTGAATTTTTTGTAACTTTCTGAGAACTTCCAATTTTTTTATGAATAGTGAAAAATACTTAAAACAACTTTTTTAATCAAAATAATTAATTGTGATAAATTATACTATTTAGTGGTTTTAAAGTATAATTAGAATATATTTTTACCATTTTATCCAATGGTGGTCATTGGAATTAATTTAACATTGAAATCGAACATAAACAATTGCCAATCTTTTGATATAAATTGTTTCTTAAAAACACGCTATTTGTTCTGACAGCGGGAATTAATTATAAAATTAATTAATGCAACTTATATGTTTGGAATTTTGTAAAATAGACATCATTTTTGAATTCGGAATATCAATTATATCTTAGGGTGAAATTTTGGCATTGTTCTGAAAAACTTCAATTTTTGATGAATAGTGAAACCACTAAGTGGTAGTTAAATAACTGATTTTTCGTTTAAATGAAAGTTTACCACTAATGTGTATTGAATTTTGAAAATCCGACATACATGGTTGTCATTAGTATGTAAAATTTGGTTCAATGGGATAAAAATAATTTTTTGGTGAATAGTAACTTATTAAGTCTTAATCGCGATTAGTGGTAATTAGTGTAGTTTAAGGTATAAATAATACTTTAATAATATGAAATGACCTAGACACATGTCCCAACCTCATTGGGTGTGTCATGGCCGACCAAGACAAGCCATGGCCTAACTTGGGGACCCCATGGATCCACTTTTGTTGGGAAATAACATAAATTACTTTTTATTTAATGATAAAGTGAAAATGACACTAACATAAAGTGTTTTACTAAAACAATTTTTAAGTAGGGTTACACAAGTCCAAATTTTGACTATAAATATTCATTAGAAAGCTAAAAAGATTTCCTACATCATAGTATTTGTTTTATAATTTTTAGACATTAAATAAATTAAATTAGTTATGACATCATTATGATGTGGCGATGACCTCATTATTTAACGATTTAAATAAAATGAGAAGATAATGCAAAATCCAAGGCTTACACTTGTCCAAAGCCTATTGGATGAAGATATTTCGAAACCTTATCACCTTAGCCTCGAATTATATAAGTGTGGGATCTTTAGAATCCGAAAAGCATTGTGAAATAATGTAACATTTCAATCTTTCCAAAAGTGCCCCTCCTCTCCTCTTATAAAAGGCCCCCACCTCTACCACCTTATTCACACTTCCAAGCCTTTTGGTTCGGCCAACCCCTGCCCAAATACTCTCCCAACTTCTCTCCCTTCGTCCTAGAAGCTTTACTTTAGTCAGAAAGCCACCCTAAGGAGTCCTTTTGATCAAATCAAAAGGAAGAACCCGAAGAAGAGGTAACATTTTCATCACCCTCTTTCAAGTTTCTTTCTTCTTCCACTCCCTCTTTGTTTATTATTTCAATTCTAAAATTATAACTCCAGTATCTTCTATATACTGTGATGTTATTATAAATATGGAACAACCATATTAAATATTCTACCCATCATTTGAATGACATGTCACCATACGTGCGTACGTACGGCTTACCGTCTCCACGTCGTGGTGTAATTGTTATTCATTATATTATTATTTAGATGGGTATAATAATGATATGTAATTCATGTAAATAATAAATATAACATGATAATGATTCTTTATATATGATACAATATCCAATTATATATTATTTTAATAATGATATTGTCGCTCGTGCGTACGTACGGACTACCGTCTCCACGAACGCGATGAGATTCATTCTCCGTCGTATCCATTCAAGTATAATTATCATTTTATGATTTAAAAATAATGTTTAAGGACATGATATCATTATGGATATGAATAATATACAACCTATCCATGAAAAACAAGACTTACATGACAAAACATATAAAAGAAAACGAGTAAGTTAACACCCAAAACAACGATAAATCTAAGATATTGTTAACAAAGCAATGTTAAAAGATCATATATGATATCATATGAATGTATATGATTCTTGTATAATTTAATAACAATTATTTCACCATTATACAGGAGGTTAACCTACCCCAACCAAGGAAAAGTACAAGGTAAGGGAACTTCTTAACCCAATTTTCGTTCTTTGGGTTAATATCCTACTTTCAAATTATGTCATGATATTATTATGTCATATCCTGTATTTGTACATTATTTATGTGTACTTGTAGTGAATACACATAATAGATCTATTTTATTTTAAAAATGCTCTTTGTAAGGGAATTTCTTAACCCAACTTCCATTCTTTGGGTTAATCTCCTACTTTCAAATTATGTCATGATATTGTTATGTCCTATTTTGTATATTTACTTTCTTTATGTGTACCTATAGTGAATACACATAATATATCTATTTTATTTTAAAAATTATCTTTGTAAGGACTTCGTCTCAATCTCCTTTCATTGAGGCATATTTGGTTTTATACACAAATTTCTTTTATACGGTGTATAAACCACTTTGGCTTTTACGTTTACTCAAAAGGAATCTTTTTATACGAAGCGTTTTACTAAACGACAAAAAGGAATGTTTTTCTTTCCGTATGTACGCGGCGACAACGACTACTCCGCCGTCGTAACCATTATTTGAGTTTCGGCTTCCTCTACAAGCCATCATTTTTTTAATAAAAAAATAAATACAAAGTTTTAACTTTCTTTTATTTTGGAATTGAAAATGGTTTTGAAAGCGTTTTTATTATATCAATTTGTTGTATTGATATCTTGTGATTGAAATGTGGAAATGTTATGTTTCCATTATGCATGTTTTATGTGATACGATTATGTTATGGTTTATGATATGTTTAAACCTATTCATATGAGGAATGTATTGGACTTAATAAGTGACGGGTGGAGCCCGCTATAGCTCCTCGATGCATCGGTAGGTCTCATGAGACAACTAGACGTGGAATTGGCCGAGGCCCTTTCCCAATTTGATTTATGGTTTTGGCCGAGGCCTTAATCATTTTAGACGTCTTGGCCGAGGCCTTGACAAAATGTTTCAGAATGTCCGGCATTATACATTCCCTCATTATGAAAGTGGTTATTGATATTGCATGTGATTATTCGGCCAGTAGAATATCCATGTGAAGAAGTGAATGGCATTATCTCATTTTACTTTTGCCATATTATGTTGAAGTTCATGTTTAAAAGGCTTTTGTTTTAGTTATACATTGCCTTAAATGTTAATGTTTATTTATGAAAGCTTCCGCATTATTGTTATCCTTACTGAGCATCTGAGCTCACCCCTTTCAATGTTTAAAAATTTTCCAGGATGTGAAGAAGTGTATTATGACTGACTTGCAAGAATAGTCAGAAGAGGATATGAGTGTGGACTATGAAGACCATGTTATTGTAGTTTGTTTAATTTTGATGTAATGAAAGACTTATGAATGTATCTAGTGTTTCCAAGGCTACTAAACTAATCGGTCTTTCGAGACTTGATCTTTTGTGATCATGCCAATGTTACGAAGTAATGCACCGACTCTGGGTAGCTGGGGTCGGGGCGTTACAATAGATCATGTACAAGGTTGAAAGTGACCATGTAGAGATAGATAAATTATTTTCTTGTCACTTAAAATTAACCATGAATTTTTTCCCATATTTTTAATATCAAAAGTGATAATGGTTTATACATCAAGTGATATTGAATTTTTTCATGCCTTTAATAATTTTTTGATTAAGTCAAGTGATTGTGCCTTTGATGAAAAAAGAATATTTACTATGGAAAATAAGAATAAAAAGTAATAGGTAGTATAATTCATGATATCATACAATTGAGGTTAAAATTACATGGTGACCATTTTGTCTTTTTTATAGAGTATATCAAAATTCTAACATTTTTTGGACATTAAGGTCACCTTCACATAATTAATGGAATTTATTATGGTTTTTTATATATATAATCTTTCTATATTCTCTAATATATTAACAAATAACTTATTATTATTCATTGATATATTTTTCCATAAGGAGAATCTTTTTAAATGTAATTTATTATCATGAAAAAAGTGTTTGTGAGGTTATTCATGATAATATTCTTACAAAAAAATTATTTTAGTGGGTTCCCTTGAACTAAATTATATTCACTTTATGATAACATATATTCATTATTTTGAATATTTAAAAACTCTTTATCACATCATGTTTGTTCTTCTATGTTTCATAGTATTTTATAATGTGCTATGATTAGTTGTGGTAGTGAAAGGTTATAGCAGTTCCTCGCTATGATGAGAACCCATAGGTTCTATGACAATATTCTAAAATATTTCTTCAATAAAAATATGAAATAGTTTTAGGGAAATACATGATATAGGCTATCAAAGGGGGAGACTGAGAGGTCTTTGAGGTACCTTCTCATGGTGTACTTCCTTGGTAATGTACAATATAATATATTAACAGAACGAGGCTCACTTGTATGAAATCCACATTTGCAGGATTTATTGGTTGTTTCAATCTAAGAACATGTGTATTGATACATAGACATTAATATTTTTATTAATAAGTCTTATAAATTGCGTTCTTTGACGTATTAATGAAAAATGTGACTACATATTTTCATGGTTATGTAGGATATTTTGGGGGTGTTATGAGTAATATTTGATTAATGAATATTGAGTGAATGGATTTCCCCCCTCTATTCTTTAACAGAAGTTGATATCTTAGTCCCATTGATGGAAATGATATAGACTAAATAAATCATTGGCAATGTTTTTCTATAGGAAAGTTTGATTTATGCATAATCAATGAATGAGATATCAAGAACATAGGTTTATGGGACTAGAATGAAACCTACTTGATTAGAGATATCATGATCAAGGGATTTTATTACAATAAAATAACCCATATAGGGAATTATGTCATATTTGATTGATTTCATATATTAAATCAGCGGTTATTTGAGAGAAAGTTATTTGAGTAAAATATTTAATTTTTTTTGGTTTTTAGTGAATATAATATTTATTTATTTATTAGTGAATAATGTAGTAATATATATTTATTAAATAAATATTCATTATTAATGGACCAATAATTATTTTATAGGAATGGATGATCGAGTTTAATGATCGAAGGAGAAATAATATATATTAAATATTATTTGAATAAATAATATTAAATTTAATTTGTGAGTTTTGCACATTTCAAATAATAGTAGTAATATTGTTATTATTATCATAGAAATTTGGTCCTATAGGGATTACTGAGCTAATAAGAGTGCATCTAAATTTTTATTTTATAACAATAGTAATATATTAATCAGAATATATATTTTTTCTTATGAGACAATTCATTTTTTGTTCGGAACTTGATCCGGAGATAATTCTATGAAATACCAACAGGGATTCATTAAAATAATTTTCTCAAAAATAGAGATGGATCATACTACACCATAACTCTTAAGTCTATGGACATAGAACAAAATGCTTCCTTAAAGCAGTTATTAGGCTGATCAATGGATAATGACGCTAGCGTTAAGATCTGTCGTGGTAACACACATAGATTCATATACTGATGATAAAATTTTCTAGGAACATATGTATATCACCACTAGAGGGAATCTATTCTTGATCCCCATAACACAGTGGTGTTACAATGTAGAAACATTGTCATATTAAATAAAGAAAATTATCCTAAAGTAAATCATTAATTTCTTAAATTAATTATAAATAATATGTGCTGATCTTGTACGTTGGTTCTAATGTTTATCCATTATGTATATTATTTGATTCAATTATGTTGATCATGGAATATATCATCTTATAAATCTTGTATTAATCATGTATCATGAAAACCAATGAGTTGGTCATGTCCCATATGATGCTGCCATTGCTCCTAGAACCTTTAAGTGTTACTAAAGGGGACACCTAATTATTTATAATTATTTAAACAATTTTTATTGATTTATTCAGTTGTTCATTAAGTTGATAGTAAATTATATGAAATTATGTGATAAGTCCTTTATTTTACACATCGTAGGTGAAAACAATATATGAGAATAACAGACGTTGGATTGTTCAGGTGGGTACACAACAAGTTTCATCCAAGGTAGATTTTTTATACATAGTTAATTTCAAATAAATTTATTTAATTTTTTTAAAATTACGATGAATGATAATTTCATGAAAAATTCACAAGACAATTAAGATAAAATAATTGATTAATTATAGAGAATAATTAATTTATTCAAGCATGATTTTCTTGAATAAGAATGATTATAATTGAATTCTAATATTATTAAATTCATAATTCATTTCATGTATATATATGGCCATGATCCAACACGAGACCTTTGTTTGTGATTGGTTTCATTTAATTAATTATTAAATTAAATTTCTAGCATGAGTTTTATGCCTTTTTACATTATGTAAGGGCTTGTGTGCCCATGGTTTTCTTTTATGTAATCTTGTTAACCAATCCATTGGTTCCCCTACCTTGCTTGTGAGTAAAATCATATGTAATGGATGAATATTCCAAACTAGTGGTGGCAGTTCTTGTTTTGAGTGAATGTGAAACCAATCTAAGAGAAATACATAGATGAATACGTGGAATGTTGTAACATGAACAGTAAATAGTCCAAGGTGTTTCCCCCTATGTCAATAGTTAGTTAATCCTCTTCAACATAAATTAACCTATAATAAAATATCATGATCATAAAATTTTATTATTTTATTTCCAACATGATTCATGGTTACTTCATTATTAATGTTTTTTCATGATCACATGAATTAATTAATTAACAAGCATGAAATATATAACTAAAATAAAATGACTTATGCATATTCATTATCTAAGACAAAGTTAATCACATAGGTAAATACACTTAATAATAAAAATATTGTAATAAAGATAATGAATTCTATATTTTAATATAAAATATTACATTCTACAATAATATATATATATAAATCAAGTTAGTATATAATTCTCCTACTTTAGTTAAAATAAAACCATAGTTCAATGTTTAGACCATCCAATGTTAGGGTGCTTTCAATTATCATAAAATTATAACTTGATGTTTTGGGTCGACTTATATTAGTCACATTATGGGTTTACTACCAAAGTAAAACATGGTGTAACTAGAAGGATAATTTAGAGGAAATTAAATTTAATGATTTTAGGAAAGAGGATTCCACTCAAAAGATTAAGGAAATGTGAGTTAATGCAATTTGCATTTGGAATTCATACCTAAAACCCTTAAAATTTGTTGAATGGACTAATTTGGGGTGATTCACAGGGGAATATAGATCTGTATCACTATAATATAAAATAAATTGGTTATTCTAAATCAAATGGTGATGGGTATAAGGTTTTTATATAGTAGTGGTAAATTAATAAATATAATATTTATTTATGTTTCGAAATTTTAGCAGATAAAGTAATAAAAAATGTCCTCATATTATTTTTTAAAATAATAATATAAATGAATTCAAACATATCACTATAATCCATACATTAAAAGTATAAACTTCTCATTGGAACAAATTTACATGTACGAAAAAGGTGCTTACATTCTATCATACACCATGAAAAGAAATTGTATGTACTAGGAGAACATTTATTAATGAATTTGGTAATGATGATAGTGAGGAATAGTTATCTCTATATGAGTAAATTTTGACAAATTCAATATATGTTTAGTGTTTTATTCTATAATTCATGACTAATGATCATCTGATGCAACATGAGAACATGGATGCATATAGAATGATATATCACTATAGGGATCTCTATAAAGAGAAGGTGATACAAGAGAGATATGATATCTATAATTCTTTTTTTTACAACCATGCTTGGAGATTTTGTTCCAGTTGGGCCATATGTAGTTAATATTATTAGATACATTAAACTCCAAAACATTTTAATGAATAGATTCCCAGATGAGAAGAACACATACCTCATACATTCCTAACTACCCATGTCCTTGACCAATTTTTGCTTGTGTTAATTATATCCTGATAAATAATGAAAAGATACTTTCAGAACTTCTTACTCTAATTCTATAATATCACAAGGACATGTGTTGTGACAAACCTATGGTATTTATGTTGAACCAAAAAAGGAAAAATAAGTATAAAGGTTTGAAGATCCATAAAAATTTAAATATCTAGAGCACCATCCTTCCAAGAATAAGAAGATCTAGATGCAGAAAAAGTTAAGGGAAGCAATATGTTTTCATGTGGCAAGAAAAGACACTGGTAGAGAAATTTCACCTAGAATTAATGGGAAGCTAAAGGAGAATTTGTTATCAATTGTAATATTTCAATATCAAAACATTTGGTATTATATACAACTTGTTATTCTCATATATGTATCAAAATGTTGGAACCATGTAGATTCTAAAAGATGTCTATAGGAGAGGTGGATTTGGGAGATGCAAATGGTGTAAAAATGGTTTCTCTATACATTTTGGATACCACCTTTCATTTCCAATGGGAATGATATCAATTTTTAAAGATTATTATTTTGGACTACCTATTACCAAAAACAATATTTTGATGTCATACCAAGATTCAGATGGTTTAATTTTAAAATCTTGAAGCAAAAGATGAATATTTTATAAATAACATCTATGTTTTGGTATGCAACATTTAGATAATGGAATTGATGTGTAATATTATAAAACCCATGTATTTTAAATAGATAATAAATCGTGTTCACAAGAATTGTACAACACTAACTATGGAATCACTGTCTTGGTTATGTAAATGAGAATTATTTGAAAAAACCCTATTAAGATAGTTAATCAGAAATTTTGGTTCTAAAACTAGTATTATGATTTCATTCTTGTTTATAAGATAAAATTATCAAACTTACATTTAGTGGATAGTGTGAAATTTCCCCAGAGCTTTTATAATTGGTATACATGTATGTGTGTAGACCATTTACAGTAGAAGCTATAAATGGTTATTCTTAGTTAATAACATTTATTGATGACTTAAGTAGATATGGTTATGTATACATGATGAGGTATATGTCTGAGTCCTTTAATAAATTCAATGGATTCAAGAATAAAGTAGAGTATCAACTTAGTAATAAAACAAGGAACAATCAATCGGGTCGAGGTGGTGAATATCTTAACAAACAGTTTATCAAAATTTTATGGGAGTTTGGAATTCTATATCAACTCACTCCAACTTATACACCAATGTGGAATGGATTTAGTGAAAGGAAGAATTGTACCTTATTAGATATGGTAAGGTCTATGATGGTTTATGCATATCTTCCATTATCTTTTTTAGGAATTTCATTACAAACTACTCCATATATACTAAACTGAGTACCAAATAAAACATCAAACAGAATTCCCTTTGAGTTATAGAGTGTAAAGAAATATATTTTGTTTCATAAATGTATGTGGGGCTATTAGTCATTCGGGAGGGAAATCTCATGAAAAAAAACATTCACCCAAGGTTATAATGTGTATCTTTATAGGGTATCCAAAGGAAACAAAGGGATAATACCCCTAAAACCCCTTATATATGAATGTTCTAGTCTCCAGAAAATACATATTTCTTGAGAGGGATAACATTATCAAAATGGATAGTGGGATCTAGATAGACTTTGACGAATTTGATGCTCAAGATACATAAAGTTTGGTATAGAAATAAATTCCACAGGTCCCTTTGGAAGAAGTAGTTCCTATAAAACAAGTACTACATAAGGGAACTATATGGGTTGGATAAAATGAGATGTAAGATAACTATTTAGATATATTTTTCTAGTAACTAAAGATGATGACTCCTTATTGGTTTATAATGATAAACCACTCTCTTAAAAAGAGGTATTAGAGAGATCAAATGTTGCAGGATGGTAAGAATCTATGAATTCTGAAATAGATTCCATATATCATAATCATGTTTTTCTTTTAGTCGATGTTCTATTTGATGTAATTATTGAATTTTATTAATGGGTATTCTAAATAATATTAGACATGAAAGGTAATTTAAACTCATATAATGATATTCTACTGGGTAATGGGTTTAAATAGTTTCAAACAATTGACAATGATGAAACCTTTTTACAAGTTTCTATGTTTAAATTCATTATAATTTTACATGATATAGATTCGTACCTTGAATATGAATTATGGAAATTGGATATAAAAACAACATTCCTTAATGGTAACCATATGGAATATATCTACATGACACAACAAGAATGGTTTGGGAATCCATGTGATGCTAAAAAGATATGAAAGTTTTAAAGATCTATTTTTTGAATGAAGAAAGAATCCAAATCATGGAACATTCAATTTGATGAAGCTATAAAATAATTTGGTTTCAATAAGAACTAATTTAATCCAAGTGTTTATAGGATGTTTAGTGGGATTGAGGTCACTATTCTAGTAGTATATATTAATGATATATTAATTATCATAAACAACATACTAGTCTTATAATCAATTAAGGACTGGTCAATCCTGTTTTTCTCCACGAATGAATTAGGTGAAGTAGCCTATATTTTAGGTGTCAAGAACATTCATTATAAATCCAACAGTATTCTTGGAAAACGTAAAATTACATAAATTAACAAGATATAGGAGATATTTAGCATGGAATAATCCATGAGGATATTGGGTCTAGTTCCACATGGTATATATCTTTCGATGAAAATGTGTCCTTAGACACAATAAGAGAATGTGAAAATGAGTAAAATAGCATATGCTTCAGTGATAAGATCAAACATGTATGTAATTTTATTTATTAGACTTTATGTTTCATATGCATTGAGCATGGTAGACATATATCATGTTGATCCATGATAACAAAAGTGGTATACTATTACGTTTATCATTAGGCATCAGAGAATAACTAAGTATATGTTCCTAGTGTGTGGGGATATGAGGAGATAGTCATTATGGGTTATAATTACTCATGTTTTTAAATATATCAAAATGAGATGATGTTGTATTCAAGATTTGTTTTCTACCCCAATGGATGATCCATGAGCTGAAAGAGTTCAAATCAGCCTGTTATTTCGGATTCTATAGTAGAGTAGGAGTATATAAATTTTTTTTAAGATTAAATGTAATCAATTTTCATCTGATACATTTTCTAGGATCTTGATATTGTTAATAATGATAAAGACAATGTCACATTGTATTGTGATAATATTGCATTAGTTTTCCTTTGAAAAGAACTAATGTTACACCAAAAGATTAAGAACATACATCAAAAGTATCACCTCTAAAGGGATTTTCTCATAGGGGTGAAGTTGAAGTATATAGAGTTACCAAATAATAAAATGTGGTGGAACCCTTTAATGAAGGCCTATATTAGTATAATGATGAGTATCAAGTGAGAGCTGGTGGACTGAATGTCATAAGTAGTTGTCTCTAGTGAATATGAGAGTCTGTTGGATTTGGTTCCCTAGAACCAACTTCTTCCTACTTTATGATAAATGTATTCATTTTTTAATTATTATTAATAAACTCATTATCACATCATGATTATTATTATGTGTTACATAGTATATGATAATTTCTTAAGAGTAGTTGTTGTATTGAATGGTAATAGAAGATCCCTACTATGATTGTAACCCAGAAGTTCCATGAATGTATTCTTAAATCTATTTTTTATTTCCATATGATATTATTTGAGGTTTAAAAATTATATAGGATATCATGAATGGAGTCTCATATGAATTTTAATCACCTTTTTATTGTGTATGCCTTTGGTAATTTTTGATATAGAATATTATAAGAAGGAGACCCTCTAGTAGGAAATCAACATTTATATGTGTCATTAGATGTTATTATTTTTGGACGTGTGCATTCATCATTAAAATTTAATATTATTAATAATGATTTTTATAAGATGCGAACTTTTATGTATCGATTAATACTATAATGGAATAAGTTCGTGGAGAGGTAGAATATTTTGGGTGCATCATGAGTAAAATTTCATTAATAAATTATTTGAGAAAGGATTTGTACATCATTTCCTTTAACATATGTTGAAATCATAGGCCCTTTTAGGGACATGATATATCCTAAATAAATACTTTCCTATGGTGTTCTATAGCGAATTTTGATTTTTGAATAGTTAAGGAATGATATATCGAGAACATAGGATGATGACATAAGCATGTTACCTTCTTGATTCGCAATAGAAATATTTTATTATAAAAACATAATTTGTATGAAGTATTATGTTTTTTCGACATTAAATTATTTACCCATGGGTTTCTTGACATGTTTCTAGATGTTAGCCATGGACTTTAGGATACTTTTCCTAGTTCCATGGAGAAAGATTCCTACAGGGCAACACACTATGTAGATACAGAATCAATGTGGAATAATATATTGTTATTTATTATTTAACATGTTAAATAAATAATATTCTCACGTGTGGTTAAATAATTAATCATATTTTCCTGATAACTTATATTATGTCACCAGTTATTCAAGAGAATATTTCGTTAGAAAAACTATTTATTAAATATTTTCATTCAATTTATTGAAAATAATATTTATTTATTTATTAGATAATAATTTTGTGATATTAATTTATAAAAAATAATCATTATTTAGGCTTGAAAAATATTATTGTGTAATGGGGGACCATGAATAATGGTCTGGGGATAAATAATATATTTTGAATATTATTTAAATAAATAATATTTAATTTAATCAACGAGATTAGAAAATGTCAAAAATTATAATAATATTATTATTATTATTGAAGACATAACATTACAAAGGGATTTTAGAAATAATATGGGAACATGTACAAATATTATTTTCTAATTGAAGCAGTATATAAACCCAATTATATTATTTTTATTGAGAAACAATTCATTTGTTTTGAATTTCTAGTTCTAGAGATAATCCTCCAAAATACATAGAGATCTCTCTCTCTAAGAACATTCTCAGGATTGGATAATGGTTCTCCTCCACCACCACTCTCAAGTCTAGAGAGATCAATGAGAACCCTTCCATCAAGTTATTATTTGTGCGAGCAAAGGAAAATGAGGCAAGCATTAGGAACTTCCGTACTACCACCATGATATTCCTACCATGATGCACAAAAGTTCATGGAACAAATGTTGATTATTTATAGAGCGATCATATTCTGGATTCTTACAACAAAGTGATAGTATGAAAAAAATATTTTGTTAGATGTATCAACAAAATAATAATTTCTTTAAAATTATTTATTTAATTACTTAAATTAATTATAAAAAATATGTTATGATCATGTGATATTGTTTCAGAATTTTCAGACTTCTATATTCTTTGATTCAATTATATTGATAATGGAATTTATGATCATGTGATATTGTTCCATCATTTTTCAGACTTCTATATTTTTTGATTCAATTATATTGATAATTTAATTTATCATGATGTAAATAAAATTTCAATCAATGATCTTGAAAAAAATACGGGTTGCGTATTCTCGATCTAACACTTTCATTGTTCCTGGAACCCTCAAAAATAACTTTCAATAAACATAGTTTATATAAAATAGAATAAAAAATGAGATCTAATTTGATCCACAAATACTCAGTAAATGAGAATCCTGTGAATAATCATGGAGGATAAGCTTTTCAGTTTCATCATACTCCATATTAAGAGATAACCAAGCCATACTAAAACCTCATTTTCTATTCATTTTTATTTCAATTGGTTTATTTGTTGAGTTTTTATTATTTTAATTATTTTCACTATATTTAGTTTTTGTACCTACATTATAAAAAGTTAATTATAACTTTTTATATCTTTTTTTAAATTCATATATTCTTTTCATGAATAACTATGGGGAAAATTATTATTTTTGAATCAAATAAATTATATTTCTTATAATTGTATAACCAAACACAATTTTTGAACCCAAATAATATTTGGTTGTATAATAACTTCTATTTATTTATTGGATTATAATTGTTTCATAACTTGTAGATAGGATTAAGGGTAACCTTATATTTTAAAATAAAATTTTAATTTCAAATATGATAATAACTTTCTCCATCATTATCAGGGAATTTTAATAATTATGATTATTAAAAAAATATTTCTTACTATGATAAAGAGAAAAAATATTTTTTCATAATGTTTTTATCAAAAAAATTTACTCATATAAATTTTATCTTCAATTGGTAAATAATTTTATAGTATAAGTAAATGTGCTCAAAATTTTAATATTTTACTTAAATTATTATAATAATTATTGGTCATTATTTTGTGGAATTTTTCAAAAACATCGTATCATTTTTATATTTTTGTAAATTTGTATTTAAACATGTTGGATTTTATGTTTTTTATAATTAATATTCAATAATTTATTAAGAAAAAACAAACCACCTCCTTCTGAGCGACCCTCATGGAAAACAGTTATTATCGAAAAAATAAAAATATTTCATATATAATTACCTTTTATGAGATATCATGTCCAAAACTATGAAAATATTTTCTTAATAATATGAAATATTCTAGTTATAATGTCACATCAAGACGTTGAACCATTAGATTAATTTAATCATTTAATTTTTTCAGCCTCAATTTGGAGTTTCAGGAAAGACTGGGTTTGAAATTTTTATTTTTGGGTTTTTAATATTAGGGTAAATGATAGTTCACAATTAGTAGAAACCATGTTCAAACCACGTGGGTATGTCTGTAGATTTTAGCAGAGTCAATTTCATAGCCGAAAAAATGGTTTTCCTAACTGTGCATCATGCCCGTGCTTGGTGATTGAGTACTCCAGTAGAGGCATGTAGTCGGTGTATGGTTTGGAAGCGCCTGTTGATAAATTGTAAAATTATTTTATGATAAAATAAAAAAAATAAATTAAAAAATCATTATAAATAATAATTCTAATCTACCCTTATCCCCACCCAATTCAACGGAAGTTTCACCCCTTTTACTCCACCTCTTGCATGACCAAATTCCTCCAAACTTCCAACCAGACAACACCCCCTTCCCTCCTCCCATGGTTTGTGGTCATTTTTCATCCCTATTTGTGTGTGATCTCCTCTGTTAAACTCTTCCTCTCCTCAATTTTCTTTTTACCCATTCATTTTGATTTGATTTTCATCTGTGTGGTGCATGTTACTTGAACAAACCCTGAACCAATTTATTGTATTTTATTTGTATATTATTGGTTCCATGGATTAATAGGGCTCTATAATGGTTAGTTCAATAAATACCATTGAATCTATTGGGTTTGACATCAGTTTTGGTTAGGTTTTCCCATCCTCTTATTCCTTTTCACAGTTTTATTTAGGGTTTTGGTGAATTTTTTGTTTTTATTTTTTCCTTGTATCCCTTTGACATCCTATGTGTATCTTTGTACCAACGTACATTATGTAAACAATTTGTGTCTCCATAAAGAAATATTACATACTTATACATAGATAAGGAATATAAATACTCTCTTTGTATATATTCCATCATGGTGAGGGGAATATCAACATTGTAGACCGGGTAATATATATATATATGTTTTTGTGTGTGTATTTGGGTAAGTGTAAGGGAGGGATTTTATTTTCTACGGACTTTGGTATCTCTTTTTTAGTGGACCTCTTTGAGGTGGATTAAATTTTCCATTATCACATGTGACATGTTATGAGGTAGCTTTCCTATGTTTGGTCCTTCAATTTGAATTAATTAATTAAATGAGTGTTTGAATGATGTGTTTTTATTTTAATTTAGTATTTATATTATAGGAAAATCATTTGTGTATATAAGATACATGTTTTTATTTTTTTCATTATCTACCTAAGATTCCAACCTGGGTTTTCATGTTAAAAAATTATCTCGTCCTTTTTGGAATATGTTAATAATTTTCAATTTTCAATTTCATTTTTTAAATTATGGTTACATAAAAGTATTAAGGATCAAATTTCTCCTTCAATTGTTTTATGGAAATGGAAAATCCCATTATGGAATGCCCCTTTAATTTAAAATGTGACATTTGGGTGTTAAATGTCTCGTGTGAAAAGTGTGCATGATGATGGGATAGTGCCTCATTTTTGTGTGACTTGGAAAGTGAATTTTCTTAAATAAGGATATCATAGGTGAGAATGTAGATGTAGTTTGTAAATAATGTGATATGTATTTATATAGGGGATGGATAAAAACTCACATCCATTTGAATAAATCCCATGGGATCCTAGAGTACCTAGGCAGGTATACTAAGGACTAGTATGGGATATGATTCTACCAGGCCTGGCCTGGGATCCCTGATAGGATTATGCTGCAATAGAATCTAAATAAAATAATGATTATGTGAAACCATTATAAGTTTGGATTTGAAATATATAGCAGATAGTGCGTGAGAATATATTATATGGGCTGATCATATAGAGAACAAGGATCTTAAAGACCCATCTAACCTAGTTTATTAGGATTTTAACATGGTGATTTATATATTTTCTCTTTTTTTCTATCATATTACACTAAAATATTCATTACATTGTATAATTTTTATGACAAAAGTAATAAAAGCCCCATTCTATTTCAACTATTTTCTATCATTTTATAATGTGATGTTTCTTCTCGGTTTTTCATATTGAAACTTTTTCTATTTGTGATTATCCATTACAAGGAATTTACTAAAATTTTATTGATTTTTTACAACTATTTGTTTAAAGTGATGGAAATGGTTTTACATAAAATGGAAGCTTGATAAAGTTTTCTTAAAAGAGTGGAAGAACCCTTTTTTATGTCGTATTTTTGAACTAGTATGATTGGATTCCTTTTAAAAGGTATGGAATATGGAATTGGTTAACTTATATAATAGTAACATTGAATTTTAAATACTGTAACCTATAATATTAATCATTTTTCAGTTCTAGGTCTCCCTACAATGGTTTTATCTTCCAGTGACTCTGGTTCCTTGGTTGGTGGTGGTCCATGAGGTAACATAGAGGAATGTCCAATTTTATTTAATTTCTTGAAAAAGATAAGTTGTATTTTTTATTAATTATTTATTTATCTGTCAGTTTTTCATGGTCTAAAGAATTTCCCTAATTGAGTTATTAATGATGCTTGGAACTAATTTTCAGCATTAGAGGCTCGGGAACACCTCACGGTCGTTGTTGCAGGATGGCTCGGGTGACCAGTTTGGGGTTGACATGGGAAGGATAATGAAAAAATGGCATTAGAGCAGTACTTTTTAATTTGGTGTGTCAGGTATATTAGAGATATGAATATCATAACTTGATAAGAAGGGAATATAATAGAATAAAAAAACTCTTACTCATTCTGAACCTTGAGTTACTAGAGATATTTGAGATATGAGTCTTTCATTTTTATTTTGTTTTTGTGTTATTAATGCATTCTTAGTTCAATAGTACTATTCATTTTGGGGTATGATAATTGAATAATTTTGGTGTCAAATAGAGATCGTACATGGAGTGGTGAACCATGTGGGACCTGAGTTCATGGATCAGATGCATCTAGTGGACTGTATAGGATTAACACATGGTCAGCTAAATTATGTGGATGTGCTTTGTGTGACAACAAGTTACATATTAAAAGGTTTTGATGCAGTGATTTTTTACATGGTTTTGTGATGCATGATCAGGTTTTAAAAATAAATTGGATTTGAGATGAAAAAGTTGTTTTCGAAAGGAAAGTACTTATTTTCTAATGAGAATATTAGATTCAAAGCGGGAGTTTAAGTGGTATTTTTTTAAAAAGTGGATATGTTGGAAATGTGTTAGTATAGGAGGACATTAAATGGGAAAATTGGATTTGGTGTTTAGGTTGGTTTTAGAAATGGAATATTATTTTAATTAAAAATGTGGAATTGAATTTGGAAACAAGTGAATTTTGAAATAGTGGGTTTTAAAAGTGGGTTCTTGTCTTGTTTTGTGATGTTTTGTGGTTTTTTTGTCATTTGAAATGGTTTGAGTTTTTTTTGATGTGTGAGTTTATGAGATTGGTGTTTGGTTATAAATACTAATTTTTGAGTTTTGTTATGATATTGATTTGGTTTCCTTCTTTACATTGTTTATAGTAGCCATAAAGAAATACTCAGTGGGTTTCTAAAGAGTATCTTAAAATCATTGGGACTACCCAAACTCATAGTGGAATGGTGGATCCGAGGTCTTTTCAATCTCTTCCTATCATCCATGTAGATATAGAACCATTAGAATCTATAGAATGTCTTGAGGAAGTTTAAATTTTTTCAGGTCTTTGGGAACACTAGAAGCTATGGGGGTGCGAGTTGTTTTGGGATTATTTTACGGAATGATTTTGGATGAATGGTTGGTGATAATTCCCTACTTGTTGTGAGTTGGGATATATTGGGAGATCATTAATACAACTTTCATCAAATTTTTAATTCATAATGATGTGAAGGTGAAGAACGTGGTAGATCATGTAGATGTTTATCAAGGTCAAAATATGGTGGAGAGGTATGTTTGTTTTGTTTATTAAATGATGTTTCAAAGGCCCAACTGGCACATTATAAAAAGGATTTATTTATTTAAATACAACCTTTAAGTTTTCCCCTTGTTTTTATTTGTATAAAGTATATTAAATTTTAACTGTTATTGTATATATTTATTATACCATTCTTCATGATAAAAAGGTTACTTTAATGAATATGTTTTGAATGTGACCGTGATTTATGGGTTTTATTTAGTATATTTTGTTATTTTTTACATTTTTCTATCAAATCGATAAATATATCAATGGGAACTAAAAGTAGAAAAGAGTGATATCTAGGTTCACATGATACACAATTGTATGGATTTTCCCCAGATAGTGGCCCCAGGTTGGGACTATGGTCATCTTAGGGGAGTTAACCCCTATGTCATGATAGGTAAGGTAACGTCCTCTTCCTATGGGCTATTTTAACAACAAACCCCAAATCATTTTCTTGAAAATTAATGGATTTCCACTATCCTTAGGTGACATCCCCAAGAATCCAAAGTCTAGGAATAAATTCTAATGGATTATGAGACATTTGGGGAAAACTTTTATTTTTGAAAATAAACAAGATATAACATACCATACCAAAATCCAAATCTATTACATAATTCATGATGAATATAAAATTAAATAGATATATAAACCAACCAATAAAAAATATTAGAGTGAATATAAGACAAGGAGTAAAAAATATCAAAACCAAATAGAAAGATGACAGAAAACATGAAAGAATGTGATCCCATGTATTAACTAACCCATAACCAAGCTCTAACACCACCTTTCATGCTTGGGGTATCAAGTTGAATCATTATAAAAATAAGGCATAATTTCCAACTATGTATTTTAGTATATAAAAACTATAAATTCACTATAGTTCCCAATCTGGGAGTGAGTATAAACTTTGTAGAAATTACCTATAATCTTTCAAAATCACTCCATATGGATAAAAATTATTATCATAATTTATAACAACATTTTAAAAATATTGAAATAGTTTATATAAACCTTAATAGAAATATTAGGGTGAAAACCCATAAAAATATCTTTTATATCCACTTAATTAGGGAATAATCCTTCCCACGTCAAAAAACACACAAACATGCACATATCCATACACACAAAATCTTGATGTTTCCGTTGAATGTGGGACTCCATGACCTTAATCCAACCAACCTTGGTGGTGGCACTTCCATCCAATACCATACAATTTGAATACAAACAGACCAAATCATGCCAACTTCCATGCAATTGTTTTACATACAACATCTATTAATTTGAAATAATTTCACCATGAACTTTTCATGCACTAAAATGACTAGAAAATTTGAAAAGAATCATTTTTAAATATCTAAGAAAAGGAGGTTTTTCAAAATCAGTGCAATAATCTATTTTTTCCAATAAACAAACAAAGATGTATTCCTTTAAAAAATCACACAATGTTTCTATATAAAATCCATGAAAAAAAACTAAAGAAACACAAGGATTCAATTTATAGAATAGTGGGTAAAATATAAAAGTCACCAGACTCAAATTAGATTTATTAAAACAAACGATTAATGATTCTTACATCGAATCGACCTCTTCCTTTAATTCCACTATTAAAACCCAAAAAACCTCATAAACACAAAATGAACCACATAAATCTAGGAATTAAAATACTAGACTTTTCTTATATCATGAAAAAAATATATATACACAAATATAAGGAGAAATGAAATGATGTCCATTTATTTCCACAATTATAGGTTCACAAATCTAAATGAATTGGAATCCAAAAATCAAAGATCTCTAGAAATCACATTAGAATTCCCTAAATGTTGATAGGTAGGAAGCGGAAATAAAATTATAATTTCCTTGAACTAGATGAATCTGTTATTATTTGACTTAGGCTATTCATGAGATCAAATTGGAATTCTCATCTTGAATTACTAAAGAGTCCACTTCTATGGAAAAACTTAACACCATGGATTATTTTCTAGAAAAATAAACTTCATGAATTGAATGGTTTTCACATCATTAATACACCTAGTGAACAAAATTCATTCTATTAAACATATCATGAGAAATTACCCATGAAATTAATGACATGAAACCACAATTCATGATGTGTTTTTTTTTCGGATCAATTTTTCAGTAGCAAGACTCCATGCCCTTATCCCCTTTACTCTTCTAAAAACATTCGATTAATTATCCCATAATTCCAAGAATAAAAAATGTATAAAAATATGGAATAACTCAAACCGAGGGTGGTAAAATCTCCACACCATTGTTCTTTCCATCCTAAAAAAGTAGAAAACTAGAATTTCTCTTTAAGAGCTTGATCCACTGCTACCATAATTCAATTTAATATTCCTATGTGTCTTATTGAATCTATCTAGGATACAATACATACCATATTAAACTCTTTCATTCCCCATGAAAGATTTTTCTTTTCTTATCCATAATCGATATCTGCACCTAAATCAATGTAGCATCTGGTTTAGGAATAACATTGTCTCATAAAATTACATTGTTAGGATCGAGATGGAACTTCCTCAATTGTGTTACCTAAAATACATTATATAAGAACTGAACCTCACCACTAAGGAAAACCAATAATCCACATCACCCACTCGTCCATTTATCTTAAAATGACTAAATTAAAATAGAGGTAAATTTCCTTTTGTAACAAATTGATGGTGCCCTATCCTCATATATATTCTTATAAAAATATGATGATCCCCCTAAAATGTTAATTTTCATAGAATGAGATCCACATAAAATTTTAAATGACTATAAGCTATCACTATCCTTTTTATTATTATTATAATCTAATCTATTATATCTTATACAAGGCTAGGTCCAATTAGTTAAGTCTCTCTTATTTCTACCTAATAATGTTTTTAAATTAAAAGAAATCCATACAATTATTTTATAGGACACATTTGTATCATGACATGATAACTAAAATTATATGATAACTCTACAAATAGAAAATTATATCCCATTATCCTACTAAATTCATCACACAAGATCTAAGAATATATCCTAACATTTGGATCATCGGTTTGGATTTTCCATCCATTTAATGATGTTATTGTATGATAAGTGTCCACTAGGTTATGAGATATTGCTTTTGGGGTTTCCAGAATAGATATGTGATCATGGGATCTCGATTTGACATAATTGAAATTGGGACCTTATGCATAATTACAACTTCAAGATTGTAGAGTGTAGAAAAATATTTCACTCCATTAGATTCATGAATAATGATTGAATAATCCAATTTTTTGAGTTAATCTATAATAACACATATGGAATCATGTTTTATAATAGTTCTTGGAGGACCTATCACAAAATTGATAGCTGTTTCATCTCATTTCCACAAAGTAATCATTAATGAATGAAACATATCAGTTGAGAATTAGTTTTAAACTCTCACTTGCTGAAAATTATAGTATTTTTATTCAAACTCTTCCACTTTCCTCTTCATTATATACAACAAAAATTGTTCTCTCATTACATTATACATATTCAGGGTTCTTGTATGAAAAACCCATCTCAAATAGTGGTTGGTAGAAATAATTTGTTCTTGATAGCAAAGAGGAACCCCAATCAAATCTCTAAAACAAAGCAATGATTTTCTACCTTGTTTCCTCCCTTCATTAGAGTCCCCAATATTGAGTTCAGACCCAATAGTTAATAATTTAGGATTATATTTTTTAGTA
This sequence comes from Viscum album, assembly GCA_963277665.1. NCBI lineage: Eukaryota > Viridiplantae > Streptophyta > Magnoliopsida > Santalales > Viscaceae > Viscum > Viscum album. The sequence goes on along the minus strand of OY728157.1, from coordinate 228,101,924 downwards.
TCTCTAACCTACTCAAAAATATCAAGAAGTAGAGATACCATAATAAAAAAGAAAATATCAACTTTCTCTAAAAAAACCAGATGCACATTAGCTCTAACTAACCTTAGATACCATTTACCTGAAGCCTTTTTATCTAACTGATTATATGACATTATTTAGCATATAATATGGTAAATAATTTCATTTTCCTGTTATATATATCAAGTCATTTTTTTTGATATTATGTCCATCTATATTTTCTTAGATTCAAATCCCTTTTAGAGAAAAAGTGTATAAATCTCTAATGGTCTACGAATAGTATAATTTTATCACAAAAAATATAATGACACCAAATCATAAAGGAACACAAAATATGATCTAATTCCAAATCTTTTGTTGGGTAGTTTTTCTTAATCAACAACAACTATAGTGATCCATAAGTAACAATATTGTCTCCATGCATTATAACACAACCTAATACAGATATCAATGAATCGTAATAGAGTACATACCATTCTATTGAATCTGAAAATGTACGAATAGGCACTAATTTAAGATGAACCATATGTTCTTGAAAATATTTCATGCACTCATCATCTATTATAATGGAAAACCATTTCATGAAAAATTTATCATCAGTGAAGAAAGACATGAAAAATCATGAACAAGTATCGGTACTGTCCTACTAAGAAAACGAATCTGTGTATTTAAAAAATATTCTCCTATAGTTTCTAATAGAAAATTGATTATATCTTTTCTGGATCTAATGAAACTCACATTTCAAAAAATGCATGACCGTGGAAGCATACCTCTTGTGACATTATCACAAGATACCCAACACTAGTCAAGTATTTATAATGATTAGTCATAGTTATCGAATATACTATAATATCATGGATGAAAACCACCATAATTGATTGAAGATACCACTAAAATTTATGATTCATTAATTCCATAAACACCTCTGGTGCATACATGATACCAAAAGGCATAACCACATATTCGTAGTGAACATAATGGATTATGGAGAGTGTTTTTTCAATATAATTATTCTGAAATTTTAATTATTGGTATCTTGGTCATAAATAAACTTTATAAAACCTTTTAAACCCATTTAATTGATCAAATCAATCATCAATTTGTTGAACATGATACAGATTTTTTATCGTAACTTGGTTGTGCTTATGATCATCCACACAAAGTCTAAGAGTTCCATCTTACTTCTTTATAAAGAGTGTTAGTACATCCAAACGTGGCATGCTCGATCGAATAAACCTTTTCCTTTTCAATCTCTTCTAGTTAGAAATTAAATTCCCTCAATTACATAAGTGATATCCTTTAATATTGAAGGGAAATTGCACTGGTCTCGATGAGAAGATCAATCATAAACCACACATCCCTTTATGGTAGAAACCTAGATAAATAACCAAGATAAACATCATAAAATTGGTAAATGGGGGTTGGATAATATATATGACTAATATTATCAAAAGATTCCCAATTAATAACTACCAACAAATAAAACATCATCCCAACCACCGATTCATCAAGTCCATTCTTCATTCATTCACATCCCAATATATGTTAAATAGATGTTTAGTCTTATAAGGATATTTGGAACTAATTTTTCAAGTATAAAAAATGATATCGTACATGAATTATATCATAAAATACATCCTACAAATCAAGTCATAGATATCCATATAAATAAAAAAAATACTAAATAAATTTAGCCTCGTCGATTGTTATTGAACATAATACACACTAAAAATCTTAACACTATCATTTCCCTTGATGTGTTTGAAATTTAAAAATATATAGAAAGATCTCAACATATAATCATATATAATCTATTAAAAATGATGAACTAAATTAGTGGGATTAACCCGTAACAAAAAAGTCTTACACGAGGTTAGTATTCAAAAGAATCAAAACTCACACTATCAAAGGATTAGATTGATCATCCATGATCATATTCTCAACACCATAAAGCTTCATAGTTGCTCCTCCTTGATCATTTATTCCTTTTCAGGGTTGTATAAACTTTTTATTCATAATGTTATTAGAATTACCTTAACTTTCTCATTTATGAGGGTGTGAATTATTTTTATTTGATTTCCACAATGAAGTGGAGGATGTATCAGAAATATGAGATTCATCTCATGCACTTGTCTTTAGAGGGAAATGAAAAAAATTATGAAGATTTACTATCTAATTAAATTTATTATATGAAATTATTGGTTCTATAAAATCTCTCTTATTATAAGAATTAAAAACATATTATAAATAACAAAAATTTAAACTTGGTCATGAAGGGATATAAAACAATCATGTGGTATGATTCTTATATGCTCCACCATATTATAAGTAGGCGTACCTATTTCACTAATTTATAGAATTTGAGTTTCACCTATTTCTATGGTTATTCCCCCACCATATATATTTTCAAAAATATACATTTTTTATATAGTTTCACTATTTACCAACTCCATATAGTTTTTAATACAATAGAAATCTATATGAGAGAGAATATCTTATTTCAACCCATACTAAATGATGTATGGATTCAAGGATTAACAACCTAGTACTCTTGGGAAAAAAGACTCATATTTTTAAAAACATAGTCACATACTTTTTAGTTGGTATGTTTTATTATTTTAATTTAAATAAGTTAGTTTCTAGAAGAACCTATGTTCTTACAAACATGAATCTTGAGTGGAAATTTAAATTTTTTATTTAAAATTCTTGTAATTGGTAAAATGGTCATTGTTTGACTGCAGATGATTTCTATGATCATTTAGATAGTCTTAGAATAAGGTTTTTACCCTATGAAAATATTTTTGTTGAATTCCATTACATTTTAATTTTCATATTATAATAAATAAATAATTTTTAATTAATTAAATATCAATTAATTTGTATGTGTTTGTTATAATATATTCTTCAAATGTATTTTTTTTGAAACTATGTCTCTTCTATTTGTTTAAAATGTGGGTTTTTCCTATGTGAAGCACAAACTCATATTAGGATCTAGGGACAGGCTCCCTTTTTAGTTTTATTTTCATTTTTTACATTTCTTTTTTCCTTCTTTTCATTACTTTTCTTCCCTATATTCTATTGTATGCCCCCTCTGTGATTCCTCCATCACATGACCAAAATATAATGGGATATGGATATATAAAGATATATAAATAGGTATAGAGGGATATAGAGATAGTGTAAAAGAATAAGGAAAGTACAACCAAGGAGCTCGGTAGAAGATAGATCATCGTGTGACAACCTGGATTGTGGAACTAGGTGACGCATTAATGGATTCTTCCCAAAGGTAGGACAATATTATGTTTCCATAAATTAAAGAATATTTGGAACTTTCATGTTTTAGATACATTTTATGAATTCTTAGGATCCCTTAAGAGTCGATTTATACCTTTAAAGGATAAAAACAGGGGTTTCATGCAGATTTGAGGGGTTCCCAATTTGAAAATCCCAATCATATGTCGTGTGGTTCAGGGACACACACTGCGTACTTGGATTGGGTTGTGTAGCCATGTACACATCCTGATACCTCTTGTAGGAAAACATGGCTATGTAGAGTACCTGAGTAGGCCCTGTGTGGGTTTCACACTATTTATAGCCACATAACCAGACAAAATCCTTTTCCAGACCATGTGATGTACATAGAGCGGTACCCAATGAAGGGTTCATGCCATGTACATGAATAAAAAATTATGTAGTTATTTTTTACACACCATTTATGGATGGATTATATGCCTAGGTGAATATTTGTGGGAACAAAACATTTACTAGGGTATACACACCATGTACTCTCATACCACCCTTTGAGGTGTTTTGATATCCTTACACACCAATGATAGAATTATATGTATGAGTAGTACATATTGAGTATTTTTTGCATATTCATGATGGGGAAACCCATAATGTGGTTTCAAGGACTCATAGGAGGTGTTTTTTTTGGAGTTTTTCAAAGTGGGTAGGTTCTTTCTCTGGTAATTGAATCCTGTTATCTATTGATAGTGAGACCCTTGATTTGAGATGGACCATGATCCATCATTCAAGATTGATGTTAAAGGAAATTTCTTTTTGGTCCCAGATTCCATATGATCTTTTGAACTAGATGATTCCATGTAGTATACCACAGTCTTATCACCATTTTAAGGGTCCCATTTGTGGTTCCTTTGATTTCATGCTGACCTAGGGAATCCATTTTCATATCCCACTCACCTATTTACTCTTTTAGCAGATTCCTAGTAGGATTTCTCTACCTATGTATACCATTTTAAGGATACCATATGGGATTCCTCCACCTACATACACTATTATTGAGTTTTCATGTAGGATTCATCAAACTCTGTACCATCACTAAGGATCTTGAGTAGGATTAATTTTATTTGTCCTTACATGATAGACCTAGTGGGTTCCCCGATTTTTGACCAAAATAGATATAATAAGTTGGGTTTGGGTGGAGATAGTAGTGGTAATCACCTTAGAACTCATACTGAACATGTAATCTATAAGGTCTAGGAAGTAGTATTGGGTTTAAAATGATTATACAATCACAATTTTTACTTTTTCATTCACCTATTTACTGATAATGTAATGATGATTACCGAACATTCCTTTAGGTTTTTAACAGAATATCCTAATGAAATGTGAATTTATTTCTTGGGATTCTTACATATATCTCTTGGGATCTTGATCGTGTACCTTTTAATATGTATTATTTTTTTAGTTTTCCCAAATTTGATTCCTAGGATGTAGCTTATGGGCATTTATTTGATTGTTATATTATTTTATGGATGTTCAGATGTAATTTATAGGCTCTATATTTTGAACTATGTTGAATGTGATATTCAGGAATGGTATCTAAATGCTTGTGATGTTTAGGGATGAAATCCTAATATTTATGATATTCTAGAATGGAATTATTATATTTATGTACTTAGATATAGATTTAATTTACTTTTTATATTTCATAAGGGTCATCCCCTCAGACGTTATCCTATTCGTAATGTCATGATTTACTATAGACCAGGACCAAGAATTTAGACATTGTACTCGATTCATTTAAATAGAGGGGTATGGAATCTGACTCCATGGACATTTATAGGATTTGTCATCTGTATTTGAAATCCATAATTATAGTGATTGGAGGTGAGTTCAAGTGAACTAAGGGTTAAGATAGTATTTCCATATAGTGAAACAACTTGATCAATGAAGTTTTGAATTCTGGGAAAAGAAGATATTGTTGATCAAGATTATAGATGTAGGGATCGACTTATTTTTACATAGCTTGAGTGGTATGACATCCAGCTTAATTCCATTTCTATAGGATGTCTAAATGATCAAAATTATAGAACCAGGGTCAACTGTGGTTTATTTATGATATTTATAACCTTACTCAGGTATACATATATTTATCTATATATATTTATAGGAATATATATATATATAAACATATAAATATATATACAACCACATGATGGCATATTTCCATGTTGGCCAGGATTACAGAACCTGGGATCAACTATGGTTTCACGTTATTCATTTTATTTATAATATCCAGTTTTTTTCTGGAGAAGGATGAGAATATTTATTATACACGCACTTATGAAAACCTTTCTATAGGTTCGTCATTGGGACGGCCTAATGATATTATTTCTCACCCATGTATATAAACCATAGTGTACATGTAGAACTTATATATTGTTTTTAGGTTGAGCACATATACATGGTGGATAAGGATGAGGGTTCGATTTTCAAGAATGAGTGGATCAACTAGTGTGGATTCTTTTGATCTGGTTGGAGTCGCACAATAGTTTTTTGGAGACTAGGTATGTGATTTGGTTTGGACTTAGTAGTAGAGCTATTTACATCTATTTTTGATTATTTTCTGTACTCCAATATATGGTTAGCACAATGGGTGAAAAATCTTGTAGGTATGACATGACTGTTTTGGATTTTGTAGCATTTCATTTATTATTATAACATTCATATATTTTTGTTTATTTACTACTTCTATACTCTCCTTAATTACTACATTAGATAATATCTAGTTATTTCTATTATTTTATACTCTGATATGAGGGCATAGTTTCTCCACATTTATACCCTTGTACCACACTACTAGTCGCTATCCTATGGTGTACTAGAGGCACTCTTGATGCCCTATGGAAAACTGGATAGAGGGACTGATTCAGTGTCATCTTGGTTGGGATGTTAAAATTTTGTATTAATAGTGTTTCCTTTCCTGTTGTTTTCCTATTTAGGATATGAGAGACATACGCATTAAAATTGTTTCAAAATCTATGATTGATATTACAATATTACATCGAGAATACAAATTTCTATTGAATGTCCATGTTACCATGGATATGAGATTGTTGTTCTTGATATCTGATGTTACAATTTTATAAGGTTTTTCATTTGAGTGATGTGTATGTTTTGAATATTTTATGACATACTATGGATATATGGCTCTCAACCCATTGGTAAGAGTCCATTGAAGGATTTCTATATCTTGGACAACTGAAATAGGAAACTGACTGATTTTGACTCTTAGATTGAAAAAAATTTGTTGTAACATGAATCATATTTGGGACAAAGGATTCACATGTTATAGGCCTAATTGTGTGTGATTATTTCTAATGATTAAGGCCAGTTGTTTAATGTGTCATAAACAAAAACCTAAATGGTATTTTCACATATATGTTTTTGATGGAATTCTAATCAATTAAGAAAAATTAAACATATATATTTTTTGATTTATGGAAATGTGGATCTACTGTGAGACATTTATGGTGATTATGTTGACTCACCCCTCACGCATCAGAGGTGTAGTGTCCCTAGTAGGTTGATTGGACACATGATCCCAATGTGTTATACCCCCTTTACAGTATTTTTTCAAATGGATGTTTTCTAAAGAGTCATTAACAACCTATAAAAAATTTTACCACATTTATTGGAATGAAATTATACTTAAGTGTACTAATTTTATGGCTATCTAGTTAGATCAATGTGTATGATTCCGATAGGTTCTAGAATGTTTGTACTAAACTAGACCATGATGGGGTATTTCTATATGTGTATTCCAGGTTAGTGTTAGTTTAGTATCTATTCTATATTTATATCATGATCTCCAATGAGAAGTTCCTCATGAGAATTCTCATATAGGATTAGTCCTTTGTAGTCCATGTTGATAGTTTTTCCCCTTATAGGTCAATGCTATATGTTCCTCCCTAAGATATGGTTGACTTTAGGGCAAGGTGGTTAGACCTAGTGACCATGTTGTAATACATGATCAGTAAGGTTACGTGGAATACCTATAAGCACTTAGTTTTGAATCAAACCCTTATTTCATAATGTTTCTTTTAGATCTTGGTAAAACCACAAAATAGGTTAACCCATGCTTATGGATTCCTTTTTTAGGATTTTACTTAGGTTATACACTCTCTTAAGAATGACTTATAGTTAGTACATGGGTTTTGTGATATATTCACGGTGATATGCCTTCAACCTTTAAAGATAGCACCTAGGGTGATTATTTTTCAAGACTATATATGATATGAAGGATTTTTTAGGTGCCTATCCCTATTGAATTTTGTTTCTACTATTTTTAATGTAGTCATAGCCAAGGTATATTCTTTTTTATGGAATAATGTTGGTTGAATGGTGGTCATGGAATAAATTTTGGTATAAGATAGGTTCTTGTTTTTTATAAGGATTTCCATGGGATATTCATTATTATTTGGATTGACAAGCTGTATTGAATTTTCGTCTAGGTTTTAATAGAACATAAAACACTAAAGTAAGAGTCTAATGATAAAGGTACATGTTAGTTTTATGTGGTACCATTTAAATCATAAATCGGTGAGTGTTTTCATACATGTTGAGAACCAATGGTTTCAAATACATTCCATTGGAATGATTTTGGTGAGTGATTTTTTAAAGATGAATGTACCACTATGGTAGAGGAGATATCAGAAATTAATCAAGTACCACGATACTTTTTACAAATGTTTGGACTTGGAAAAACATTATCTGGAGACATTCTTTGAAGATTAGGTTAATGGAATGTAAATTTTTTTTGATGTGATCATGGTTCAAAGAGATAGATACATGTATATCGATGGAATATTAGCAGACTCTTAGTTTTGAGAATATAATGATTTTTATCTTGACATAATCATTAGTATTTAGAGATATTATCAACACTATGACGAGTTATATAAAAAATATCTCTACTACTATGACGATGGAACTTATTATGTTTGCACGTGAGTAAAGGTCTGTGGTAAGACATATGGTGGGAAGTGTATTATTGGTCATTTTGGGGTGGTAACCCTGTTTTCGGTTGAAATTACTAATTTTACATGGAAACTATTTTATAGATTCATGAATTTTCAATTTTACTAGGTTATGATGAGGATATACTTATAGTATAGAGCACCATTTTGGTAAATGATAAATGTATTCATTAATAAAAGCGTTTTTGATATTGTGAGACCTATCATTTGATGTTCAATATAAAATTTTATATAGATGTTTGAGATGAGAGGATGGTTGATATATTACCAATTAGGGTTCTTATTTATGAGAAGGTTTACTATGGGGAGACTGTAAACCCTTGTTTTTTGGACTGAAATTTTTAGTAAAAAATTGAATTTTCCATTTCGACTTCTTGTAATTGTTAAAATGTGAATTTTATATAGTAAATTACCTTTTATTAGTTTTATGAAAACTCTATTGGTCCCAAATCATGTTTTTCACCCTATTATAGGTGTTTGGTAGAATTATTAATAGTTCAAATTTTTGTGGAATAATTAATATGTAGTAATTAATTAATTAATTAAATATTAATTTATTAACACATGTTTTTTGGTGATATCTTTTCAATGGAGCATCAAATTGAAATTAGGTATGATTTTATGATTCTAGAATGAGGGGTTTTAACTAGATAAGACATAAACCCATGTCAAACACTAGGGTCAGGCCTGAGCTCCTTTTTTCATTTTCCTTTTTTTATTACTTTTTGTTTTTTATTTCTTTTCCTTCTAGGGGTTTTTGCATACTCCCCTATATAATTCCACCTTCATGAGACTAAGATATAAAGGGAGAGTGGGATGGAAAGATAGGGTGAGGAGAGTAGAGGTACCACAATGGAACTTTGGAGGAGCTAGATCATCATGCGACAATCATTGATTTTTTAAATGGGTGAATCTTTAGAGGATTGCACCCAAAGGTAGGTTGATTTTATGTTTTTCTATAAATTCATGAATATTTTTTGATTTCTTTTTTTAGTGACCTTTTATTTCTACATAGAACACATTTTTGGGTCTCTCTATACATTGGGATGAGAAAATGGGATTTTTAGATGGATTTTATGTGTTTCCCATTCAGAAATACCAATCACACCATGTTTGGTAGTGGAACACATGCCCTGTGTTCATCCAATTTAGGGAAGATAACTTTATTGAAGTAAACATAGTGTATAGAGTATACATTTAATATACTAGGACTCGTAGTAGTACTGTAGCAGTACTGTACACTATCCGGGTACTATAGAAGAACTGTACACTATACAGGTACTATAGCAGAAATGTACACTGTGCGGTATGGTAGCAGGTACTGTTCGGTACTTTAGCAGTTGGAACCATTCACCTTGGGCCACCGGTTTGGTCTTGGAGTCCTTAAGGATTTCGGGCCACCTAGGCCTTCAGGTCAGTAGGGCTTTCGGGCCACCTTTAAGGACCTCGGGCCGCCTCAAGGCCTTCGGGTCACATGCATTTTCCCTAGAAACACTACAAAAAAGGAGGATCCCAGAAGAGGATTCAGAGCATGTTCAATCAATAGAGCAGAGCCAAATGGATAGTCAGAATGAGAGGGTATGGCTATGCCATCGGTACGAGCCTGTGCTTGCATGGGAATCCTAGCCAGACGGCCATGCAAAGGTGGAGAGCTACTATCATGATGCAGATGCTCAGGAGGGGCAGCTCCTTGTAGATAGTCTAGTTGGATTCCCTAAGACCTTCAGGTCATGTAATCACTAAAGCCTACGGGCCTTATAACCTTTGAGCCTACGAGCCTTGTAAGGTTTCCCCCTCATCCCTTGAAAAGGGGGTTATCAAAAATCAATAAAAATGAAGGCCTTCGGGCAATTCGGTCATGTACTAGGACTTCTCCGTGTAGCTGAGTACCCGACCAAATAGCCCAGGTAATGGAACATGGCCTTGTAGAGTACGCGGTCAGACTCTAGGTGGGTCGCACACCATGTACATGTACATGGATACAAAAATACATGGGCATGACTTGTGAGGTATATAAGAGGGCACCTCATGTAGATTACACACTATTTACATGACTCATACATCATGTACATGGGTTTTACATGACATGTCCTATTGACTTACATGCCAACGTGAGGTTTTTGGGGTACACACTGTGTACTTGTGTATACATGTCGTGTACTCCTCTCTTGTTACCCTTTTATAGTTTGTTCGTTTCTAAATTCCCTAGAGTCAATTTGTATTTCATGAGTAGTTCCTTTTATGTATGTTTCTATGTATATAATGATGGTGAAATTCTTGAGGTGGTTTGAAGACTCATGGGTGGTGTTTCAAGAGTTTGACTAAACATAGAGGTTTTTCCTTCGAGAATCAAATTCATTTATCTAATCAGATTGATACCTTTGATCAAATGTAGTCCATGATCCATATTAATAGCTTGTGGTTTAAGAAATTTATTATACCAATAGGTCATATTTTCTTATGTCCTTTAATATCCCATGTAGGATACCTATATCTTATCACTGTTTCTGAGGTCCCCATGTGGGATGCCTTTGCTCACATGATGGCCTAGTGAATCCTTTATATGATTCCTTTTACCTATTTAATATTTCCTAGGATCTCATGCATGATACCTCTGCCTATGTATAACATTATAAGGATCTCATGTAGGATTCATCTTCCTACATATACTGTTATTGAGGTTTCCTACATGATTCCTCTTCTTACATACCATCTTTCAGGATCTGGAGTATGATTTATTTTTTGTATCTTGACCTGAGGGACTTGTTGGGTGCCCTGATATTTAACTGAACCTGAGATAATACATTAGGATTGGGTAGATGTGATAGTGGGTTTCACCTTAACACCTATACTAAAATTGCATCATGTGATATAGTTGAAGTAGTTGTGGGTTTATGCCTTTATCCATCGTCACCCTTTATATATGAATTCAAATGTTTACTGCTAATGAAGTGATGATTACCAGAGGTTATTTCTAATTGGTGGGTGATGAAGTTGACACAATGATCCTTTTTATTGGGATTCCCAAACGTATTTCTTTTTATCCAAAATCTAATCATTTTATTCATTTTTATTTTTTTGGATACCCATGTGTTTCCGGGGACTAGACTTTTGAGCCATTTATTTGGTTTTTATATTTTTAAATGGATGATAATATGTAATTATTGGGATCTATCATTTGATCCCCATTGACTATGATATTTTGGTATATAATACATATGTTTTTTATATTTTCTAATGAAATCCCTATGATTATGATATTCAAACATGGAAACCCTCTGTTTATGATTCTCACTCATGGGGTCCCTATGATTATGATGTTCATGCCTGGAAAACCTATGTTTATAATTATTAGGCATGACATCCTTATGATTCTAATTTTCAGGTGTGTCATCCATATTTATTGTGATACTTGAGTGATGGTTATGATTATTCCCTCCCTAATAAATTACTAGATCACAGTTGTGGGTATATTGATCCTCGTTGTTGATGTGACATATACTCAATAGTTGATTACTCTCTCGTAAAGTGACACCTAAAATTATCCCAAGGCTTGGGTGGATACACCATTATTGCATCTCCTAGATCTAATACTATGTATGGGGTTGTTGATCCATTTATCTCAATGGATTCTAATCATGTACTAGGATTTGATGTGCATTCATTTTAAATATCTCCTAAGGTTCATCCCGTTAGAGAAAATCAAAGTCCAAATGTCATGATTTATAATAGATAGTTACCTAGAATTTAGATACAGGACTGGATTCTTGTGGAGATAGTTGTATAGAATCAAAATCAGTGACCATTTATAGGATTTCCCATTAGTATACAAAATCATTAATTAAAATGATTGGAGGTGAGTGCGGGTGAATTCTTGGTTCAGACATGTATCACCCTAGGGTGACATAGCTTACTCAGATAAATTTCATGTGTTGGAAAAAGAAGGTAACTTCAATCAGGATTATGAACATAGGGATCAAATTAATTATACATAAGATGAGTTTTATAAATCTATTTTGAATCACATTACATAGGATTCCCATACAATTGGGATTACTGACCCAAGGATCAACTGCTCCTCATTTATCATATTTTTCACCTTACTCATGTATATACATATCTATGTATATATTTATTTAAAGGAATATATATATTATGGAACATTTCCCATTTTTCTGGGATTATAAACCCATCGATCAACTGTGGTTTCATGTTATTTATCTTATTTATGATATTCAGTTCTGTTTTAGCTTGGATGATATTTATTCATTAGAATGCCCTTATGAAAATAGATTAATATATTCATTGTTTGGGTCTCTTAATGAGATTATTTCTCAAACCTATATGTGCACTTTCACGTGTGTACTAACCATATATCTACTTTTCAGGTAGAGTGCAGATATGTGGTGGATAGAGAGGAGGCCAAGTGTTGTATGATTGAGTGGATACATTCATGTTGATTCTTTTGATCATACAAGTGTAGTTCAAATGTGTCTTGCAGACCAATTATTTGGTCTGGACCAAATTTAGTAGAAGAACATTACACTTTTATTTTAGTTATTTTATGTTCTTCTATATATGTGTTCGTATGAGAGGGTGACCAATGTTGTGTGTATGAAATAACAATTAATTTCTTTATATCAATTCATTTCTTATTATAGAATTATTATATTTCAGTTTATTTTTCTTATTATTCACTTATAGTTTTTACTACTTTTGAAGATATCTAGTTATTTCTATAGTTTATTAAATTGACATAACAGAATAGTCACCCTACTGTCATTCCCTAGGCCATCATTGCTTTTCAAAAGCCTATAGCTTACGAGAAGATGAACATAAAACCTTATGGTGAAGCATATTGAAGAAATGATCAAGTAGAATTCTAGATAAGACATTATAGTTTCTATTTCAATTATGAATGTATAAGTATAGATTTGTTTTTTGAAAAATTATTCAAAATCCTCCAGTACAATTCCCTTATCAAATTTAGATTAGACAACTAAATACAACCATTAGAGTGCATGATATTACACCATATAACATTCCATCATGAGTCTAGACCATCTGGTATCCCAATGGATTAAAATACTTTCTTCATCTGATTCATCCAGACCTCCTATTGTTTGAGTTCCAAATCCCCCTTGAATGATGGGTTGAATCTACTTATGAAACTTAACCAAGAGGTTTACCTATCAAGGTTCATTATTCTTATTTGAACTATCTATATCTTGTAAATCCTCAATGATACTTTGGACCAATTGAAAAATCACACATGCCTCAAGAACAACCATATTTTCAATAGCCTCTTCTTACTAACTTCAATGATTTTTATCTAGTTCCATTATCTATAACCATAGAAAGAATCATTTTGTCACTAGGTCTCTATAAAATGAATGATTATAAGGTTTTCCCAAATAACCATGAGCACAAGGAAATAAATTTACTATTTAAAAAATATCCTTTTTAATAATTTTCTTCTAATAGAAAACTCAAAATGAATACTGTAGTTCTAGTGGAATGTCATAATAACAATGTATAAAATGCAACAGTCATTGGATAGACCCAAAAAAAGAGATAACAACACACTTAGAAGTGTCTTATAATACTATTTTACCCATACACCATGGTAAATTGAAAACCAAATGAAAATAGATAGCTAAGTATTTTTAAGCTATAAATTTCACGTTATGACATTACTATATCTTTTTTACATACCAAGAGACAAGTGGTCCAACCATGACTGATACCATCTGTGACATCCCACCCCAACTCATTGGCTTGACAAAACTTTTAGCGAAATTAATATCAGGTGGCATCCCCATGACACCAATGGCTTTAAATAAATTCCAATGTATTAGGATTCATTTGGGGGATTACTTTCCCTATTAAAATAAACAATGAATAATATTCCACACCCCCATCCAAATCAATAACATGATGTGGGAATAATAGAAAATTAAATCAATTTATAAAAAAAATTAAAAAAATATCACCATTAAATTGGAACATGGTATAATAATTTCTTCATACATAAGTTGAGATGACTAAAAACATGAATGTACAAGATCTCAAGTACCACTCGACCAAGTTCTAAGATCCAACACCACCTTCCACACCTGAGGTATCAATATGCATCACAAGTGAATAAATACACCTTTCACTTCCCCATATCTCATTATATAACATCTAAAAATAAAATAATGTTCCCAAGAAGGTGGTGTGTATATACTTAGTAGGTATTCTCTACAGACTCAACTTACAATACTGTTATTTTTTAGAACAAATTCTATAAAACATTTTTGATATTGTGGAAATATTTATATCATCCTTAAAGGGAAATATATGTGTGAAGAAACATTGACAAATTGTTTTCCATACACTTAAATTTGAAATAATCATAACCATGACCAAACACACACACACATCCATACACACACAAGATCTATGTTAACATTGACAGTGTTACTCCATGATTGTTACCCATCCTAACTTGACAATGGCACATCCAACTAGGCTCATCCAGTTTGAATACACACCAACCCCATAATCCCAAATTCCATGAAAAAATGTTGTACATAAAACAATTATTCCATTGATATAATTTCATAATAACTATTTTCAGGATTTGAAACCATAATATAATTTTGAAATAATTTTTTAAAAAACAGATGAAAATGATGTTTTCAAGAATCCATGTAATTATATTTTTATTAAACACCTTAAAAAATGGTCAACTTCATGAAATCACACAATGATTCCCTAGAAAATAAATAAAACCCATTTTAGAAAAATAAATAATTCAAGTTATAGAATAGTTGAGATGAGATATAATAAACCTAACTCAAATTATATTGATTATAACAATGGATCAAAGATGATTCCATGGATCCATCCTCTTCCATCAATCCCTCTATCAAAACCAAAGTAGACCTCATCAATGAAAAACCAACCAAACAGATCTTAGTATTTCAAATATTATCCTATGATTCTAATCAATAAAAACTAAGGAGAACCAAAATTAGAAGGTTTAAAAATACCCTAAACATTGATTTACACACTTGAATGATCAAAGATTCAGAGGAATTAGAGTCCAAAAAATCAATGATTATTTTAAATTTTATAGGGATTCCTAGGTAGTTGAGATGGAGTAAGTCGAACCAAATGAGAACTTCCCAACACACTCCAAATAAAAAATGGTTGGGCCTGGGATATTAATAACGTGAATTGGTAATTCATTTCCTAAATTCCATTCGAGTCCAATTGTTTAAAAAAACTAGATTCCTCATTTTTTTTGGAAAAACTGATTTCAAAATGTAAATGGTTGTCATGTCTTGAATTAACTAGTGAAAAACCATTCACACAATGAAACAAATAACAAAATATTCACCAAAAAAATCTTATTTGAAAACCACAATTTATGACTTGAACTTTTCCTATTTAATTTCAATAATTAAACCTCCATTACCATCTCTAATTTACCCTAATGAAAACCACCTCATAATTATCTTATGACTACAGGAATAAAATAAAATATATAAAATGTCATAGTACCTCCAACAGGGGGTGTTTTAGTGGTGTTGTCTAAACCATAAGTGGATTTTGATACTAAATAATTGTGTATTTGATTCCAAGGTTGTGTGGGTTCCTCCTAATATTTTTTATCTTCTTGTATTTTAAAGGTTTCATTTCATCCCCCTATTTATGGTAGGTGTTTCCATGCTTTTCAATTTTTCTTTATAATTGATGATAAGCTTGGGTTTTTTCTAATTTATTTTATATATAAATTATATATTATATTTTTTCATTTAATTTACTAAAATTATTTTCTCAAAATATTTTATATTTAAATTTTTTTTAAATATCATTATTGGTTTTATATATGGAAATTATTTATTACAAAAGGATGTTGTCTAGGATTTCATTTTCAAAGGATATTAATGATTTCCTTGAGTTTTAGTTTATGTTTTTATTGATTATACATTTTTATGGTATGTTTGATATTTTTTAATAATTTAATTCCTTGATGTTTAATGTTGTATTTAGTTAGGTAATTTTAAATGTGTAGTCTTCCAATGATATAAAGTTGTTTTTAAATTTTTTTCATTCCCAAAAATATGATTTCAAAGAATATTTAAGGTGTGATTTCCAATTTTTTAACAAAAGGTCTATTTTGGTAACCTAATAAATGTAATTATGAATTATTTTGGTTTTTAAATAGATCTTGATAGCATATTTTTAAATGGTAATACAAATTTAAAATCCCAAGACTCGGTTTCCCTCTTATATAAATGAATTTCTTTTCGTGAATGATCTATACCATAAATTTAAGCCTTGTGGTTTTTATTTATAATTTTATTAATTGGATGAATGATAATTTTTTGGATTATATTATTTATATTGGTATCTTTAGTGTGAAGGGTTTATGAGGGATGTTTTTGGTTTTTTATTGGCATGTTTTTTATTTTATTCTTTTATTGATGTGCGATTGATATGTGACACATACATCCCCACAATATACTTAGAGTATCAAGTGAATCCTATAAATATTAATGATATAATAAGAGATGGTTTTTATTGAAGTTATGTATATGAACTGACTAATATCTCATGTTTTTTAGTTAAAATCCTTACTAGGGGAGTGCCAGCTATGAGGATTGGTAGATAAAGCCAGGTGGGTATTGTTTTGGGATGCATAGATATGACGACATGTGGTTATACTCAAATACATGTATGATATTCTAACAATATATATATTATTTTACTGTGAATATATACACCTTATTTGATCTCATAATTAATATAAATTATTATATGCACATTTTTCATCACTTTATTATAATATGAGATAATTTTTCAACTTTTTTATTCAATATTATTAAACAAAAGTATTATACATGAAATTGTTATTGTATTTTGTATGTTTTTATATATTATCTTAATATATTAGTTCATTATTAATAGCTAAAACTCTTTTATGACTACCATTAATATTGTTTAATCTAGATATATACATCCTTTGAATTTAAAATTTAGAATGTCTCTAATTTTATTTATATTTGATTGGTTTCTGGGTATCTTTTTAACATTATCTAGAATAGTTTCAAAAATTGATGTGGGGATAAATTCATTTAAGAATGGGTTTAAAAAAGGAAATATTTTTTTTAAATAATTTTTTGGTTTCAAAAAAGATTTTATAAAACGTTTTTTAGTTTTTATGGATATAGTAAAACCCATTTTAAATATTTTATATCAATATAAATCATTAATAAATGGTAGTGCATGTACAATTTGGTGAAATCATACTGAGTTTTTATAATCAAATGTAACATACATAAACTGATGTCTATAGACTGAGTAGATTTTATAGGTTTAGGTTTAAGGGACCTTTGTGTTTGTGATCATTTTTATCTTAGAAGTTCTTGAAGTGGGAAATGGTTGAGGTTTAATGGTGACCTCAGAGTCATGTAGAGAATTTTTAGGGTGTTTTGATTTAATTTTTATTTTAGATGGTTCATCTCTATATTCATTCATTATATATATCCACACCTTGTATGGTTACTTTTTATTGATATACTATGTTATATAATTTTTTTTTCAATTGTACAATATTCAGATAACAATTTTTTAAACTGTTTATTTAAATTTTCATGAACATATAATATATAGACACACTATATTGGATTCGTGGATGAATTATAATTTTTATATTATATATTATCTAGTTTGAGAAATCATTACAAAGAGTACATTTCGATTCCATGCAACTAATTACTAGCCTATGTGGATTAATAATTCCCTTCGATCCCTACCAAAAGATAGCACAAATTCTCAATTGATGGTTGGACAAGGTCAGTTCATGATTAAAGGGTGTCAACGAACCCCTATTATTTTAGGATTTTGGTAGATATGATATAAAACCAGATATTACGAGTTAATCCATGAGTAGGTTCCCAAACACCACCTCTTCTGATGAAGCCTGAGTTACTATGGGATTTCAAATTTGGAGTCCTCAATTTAGAGTTATCTTTATATATATTTTTGGTGTTTTTCACTCGAACTGATGGATTTCGAAGTTATTTGGAAATATTTTGAGATATTTGAGGGATTTTTTATGTTTTTCTGTGTAATTGGGATATGTAATAAAGGTAAAAAGATTTCCCATATGGTCTGAAAAAACCATGTGAATCCCATAAAAATGGCTCTTTGAATTATCTAGTGGTAGTTTCATGGTTTATGTACGATATATCAAACCATGAGGCAAAATCATTCACCTCTAATAACCACCTTAATTTTTTTATTCATTTTCAATTATATTACCTTGGTCACATGTAATAATTTTTTGAGATAAATTAGTAAGAGTTTTATGATAATATGACTCTATTAGGTAATATTTGATTTTCATTTTTTAATATAAAACCCAAATTATAGAGGAAGGGTTTAGTTTCAAGAAGCTATAAATAATTTTTATAAAGTTTATTTTTAAAACAAATGGGTTGTTTTAAAAATTAAAAATTAATTTACGAATGAAAATTAAAATTTAAAACCTATTTGCAGTGAAATTCCAGGATTTTGATATGGGTGATTACTATTTTATTTCATTATTTATTTTATTTAAGGTGATAGGGAATTTTAATTTTTCTATTGAGTCTATGTTTTAATTATTATTTCGGTCATGACTCCTAGAAAATGTATCAAGAGATCATTGTTAGTCTGTTTCATGGTATGTTTTCCAGCCAAAGGCCTCTTAGGGTATTCATGTGGTATTTTATACTAACAACCATGCCCTAACTCCAAGTAGAGAGGTTGAACCAAACCGTTATTAATTATTTCTCATATTCCATAGTGATCAATGACCTCAAGGGGAAATGGAGAATGTGGAATAAAAATGAATTAGAATTTAATTCATTGAAAAATATAGAGGCCTCATGCGTGAAAATTGTGATAGATTTTTTTTAAGGACCGAGTTAAGAATTGTGGTGGACCAATGATCCACACTAGATATATTGTAGTATTAATTTGAAATTATTGAAGACAACATTCATTCAATGTAATTTTCATAATAATTTAAAATTTTAGAAAGTAGTGGAGATTATGAACCACTAATAGGGTAATAAAATGGTGATATATTATGTCCCCTATTTTAACCAAATGATCCACTTATATATCATGTTAGTTTCCAAGGACTACCTGATGGTCCCTCTTTTTTTCAAAAATCTCTATCATGAATATATCTCTAAAATACCTCAATTTAAACCATATTTGTTTGATTATGTGGTCAATAAGGCCATTGTGGTGGAGTTGGTCATTAAGAATTAACTTAGTGGGAGAGGATACCTTATTCCTATCGACATCAATGATGGTTAAATAAATTTCAATAAGGAGAAAAAGGGTGAACCCCTATTTAGAAATTGGAGTGACTTTAGAGAATATTTTTATTCTACTGTCATTCATATGATGGCTAAAAGTACGCATATATTCGCAATATGATGTAATCCTAGAAACAATAAGCCCTTATTATCTAAATCCTTGAAGACCATATAAATCTATAAAAATTTGGGTCATATTAAAATTTTCATTAAGTTTGAGTGTCAATGAATGAAGTAACATTTATCCTATTTGGGATCTTAGTGGTAGTATACTCAATATTTTTTAAGGAAGCTCTTATTTTATTCTACTTATTCCCTTGAGTTTTCATAGTTTTTGGATCTATATATGTTCTATGGTTTATTTGACTCCATGGGCTATTTTGAATATATTTTTATCTATTTTATGGAATGATAGATAGTTCATTAAGATTAGTGATCAATTCTGAATTCCCTTATTAGAAGAGTTGTGTAGTTCATTGTGATGTCTTCTCTAGAACTATTTATCTTGAGTGATCAACTATCATAAAAAGAAAACTCACATTGTCTTTAGTCCTATAAAATATTAAATATTTAAATTGTTCATCTTGATTATAATTTAAGGTTTTATGATGTGGTTGGGGTTCTATCATTGGTTTGATTCCTCTAGGTATCATTCATTATTTTGAGAGGAGAATCTATGTGTTTAACCTTTATAGACCCCAGATCAATTTATTGTATTTCCATATCTATTTTTATTACTTCCTCATTATATGTTCTCTTATATTCTACCATGGTTATAATGACATTCCTTTGGAATTCAGGGAATTTCAATAGGACAAAATTAGTTTAGTGTGGATAATCATCACCCCCTGGACATTATTTTCTTTATTATTTTATTTATTTTATTATTTTAATTACTATCCATTATTTCTATGATTAATTAACTTGAATTTTTAATTATTGGAGCTTGAAGTATTGGGAACAAGGCTGGTGTGTGGTTAGTTCTTACGATGCAACCTTCCCATGAAAAACCTAAAAATAGTTATAGAGGTGATTTATATGGTTAGAACATATTTTTCAATCACGAGGTAATTCTATTTGATATTCCAGGTGTTTCATGTGAATGAAAAATTGTTTGTGGAAAATATATTAAACCATGCATCAACTATGTGATCCGCCGAGAATTTTAAAATCATTAAAAAAACTATTCGACATTATCAAATTTAATTATAATCACCCCCTTTCCTCTTCCATTTAACATGAAACCTATCTGATGTGATCCTTATGTGACCTTACTTTATTAACCCATGGAATTTTGAGTCTCTATTCTCGAATCATGGTGGTTTCACCACGAATGATGTCATTTCTCCCCTTTTACTCTCCCCCTTCTTCCATCTTTAATATTGTTCCCTCCTTCCCGTGATATGGGGTGGTGTTAGTCCAACTCTCAGTGGGGTTTGACACTAAATAGTTTTATATTTGTTTCGAAGTGTGTGAATATTCCTCCTCGTACACTTCTATCCCCATATTTTAATTTTTTTTATCCACACTCCATTTGAGGTATGTGTTTTCATGTATTAATTTTTTTACGATACCAGATTTTATTGAGTTTTTTTAAAAATAATTCTATGGAAATTATGTATGTTAGGTAATATTTTAAATACTTTAAAGACTTCTATAAAATTTTATTGTATTTGAAATTATTTTCTCAATATTTTTATTGGTTTCATATTTGAAATTTAAGGGTTATAATGGGTTATTGATTGGGATTTATTTTTCAGTGGAATTTAATAGTCTCCTTGAGTTTTCTCTTATGATGTTTTTTTATTATACATCTCCATGGTATTAGTATAATTAATTAATAATATGATTCCCTGATTTTTTACACTTTATTTAATTTTAGGATTTTAAAAGTGAATTTTTACCTTAATTTTATCTGGGTTTTAAATGTTATTCGTTCTCAAAATAGTTTCTAAAATATGATTTTAAGGTTTTATTTAAATAGTTTCCATATTTAGTACCTTGAAAAAGAAAATTTTGATTAATTTTTGTAATTATGTAGTTCCTGAAATATGTTTTTGAAATGTTAATACTTGTTTAAAATCCCATGTCTAGGTTGGCTCCTTATATAAATGGGTTTCCTTTCCTAAATACGCTATAACCATATGTTAAGACCCATGGTTTCTATTTAAAATTATATTCAATGGATGAATGTGATTATTATTTATGATTATATGATTTATATTTGGGGATCTAGTGATAAAGGTATATGAGGATGAATGAAGGTATGTTATTGTCTTGGTTTTACTTACAATTTATTATTTTTACGAGACTCATATGTCATACATCCTTATTCAGACTAGAATGATATTATCAGGGGAATCATAGGAATTTTAGTGAGATATTGAGAGATTATTTATATTCTAGTTATTTTTACACACTAACTAGAATCCCCTTGTTGTGAATTATGATCACTAAAAGGGGAGTACAACCAATGAGGTTGGGTAGAACTAACTAAGTGGTTTTTTATTTGGGTTTATTTATAGGATAGTATAAGGTTCCACCTGAGTATATCTAGGGTTATATCACTATATTTTTAGGAGTTTACCATGATTATAAAAAATATTTCTAATTTATTAATTGCTATACATGATAGTGTAAACATTATTTCGCTGCCTTATTGTTATATTATATTATTTTTCTGCTTTGTTCTTCATTATTATTTCTCATCTTTTCAATATGATACAATTTATATATTTTATATGGTTGTTTATATATATATATATTATTTATTTGGTATTTCTATATTGATATATACCAATGATTTATGACTTCCGTTAATCATATTTTATCTAGTTCTCTATTTCATTTTTATTTTAAATCTATAGTGAAACCTATTTGATATATCTTTATCTAGGTTTATGTTTTCTTCTTAAAATTTTCTAAAATTGATTCATGTATGGTTTTTATAAAATCACAACTATTATAATGTATTTTGAAAATGAAAGATAAATTTATTTTTCTATAATTTTTAATTTCCAAAATAGAATTCATAAAACATTTATGAGTTTTTTTCTAATGATTGAGTAAAACCTATTTTTAAATATTTTTCTTCAATTAAGTGTCTCTATAATATCATGAAAATTTTAATGAGTGGAATTATTGGTGAAATATGACTATGATATTATTCTCACACCCAACTTTCACCACCTAGTGTCTATAGACAATGTGGATCTTGCCTGTCCAGATTCAGATTATTGGGAAGGTCCAAACTTGTGTACTTATATATTTGGGATGCTCATGTAATGGTTCATGTTTGAGGTTGGATGGAGACAACTCATTTATGTGGAGATTGTAGTGCGTATTTGGGTTTTATATTTTATCATAGATATATTAGGCATATCATACATAATTATATTTATTTGATACTTTTTAGGGTTTTTTAATATTACACTATGTTAGATATTTATTTTTAGTTGTGATAAATATTTATTTATTTCTATTTAGAACTATTAAAATTATTTTCCATGGATATTGAATGTATGGGTGCAATGTGACAGATCCTTGTAATTATTCTACTATTTGTTATATGCAATTTATTTGGTTATAATATTGACTAAGAGTATGTTTTTATGACCTTGTACCAAATTCCATACCATGGGTATTGGTAACACCCTTATATCATTTCCATGGTCATTATAAAGTGAAACAATGAGGGGTGGATAGTGTTTTTTGTAACATGAATGGAAATCCCCTAAGATTATCTCACATGTCTCAAATTATATTGAATTTTCTTAAAATATTATTATATAAATAGGAATTTATGTTTTTTAATGAACGAGAGGTGTTAATCAAGGTATCAACTTGTCTCCCGACCACTTTAATTTACTCTTAAATCAAATTTCATGTAAGCATTATATTTTTATGGATAATTTAGAATTTTTTTTAACTATAATTTTTACAAGCTCTAAATTTTTCATGATTCATATATATAAAATATTTTCTTATTTACTAAATTATACTCTCTATCATATAACCTTATTAATAAGGTTTTAACACTTTTAATTTATATATTGGTTATTTATTAATAATCATAAAAGTATTATTTTCTCTAATAATAATAATTATAATACAAAGAAAACATGTATCGATGTAATATATTTCAAATAAGTTAAACATCATGTAAACCTAATTTCATGCCCCTCCAAGACCTCCAAACCTTCATATCATATTTTTTATTTCTATAGTGCATAAATTGACACTTAATATTATATTTTTTCTACTAAGCTTCTTGTATGTGTCACTTCTATCACCCTTCTTAAATTTTTTATCTGTACAATATATGCTTATTAGTGAAGATTTTTTATCCAAATAAATATGTAAAATAATTAAATCTTTTTTAATAGGAATATATAAATAGGGAGGTAATATTAATTCCATAAAATACTAAGTATCACCTCAAGAATAATTAATAATAAAAAAATTAATCCATAATTAATATATTGATCAAAAAATATAAATCATGAATAGATACCTATAAATAATTAATATTCTAATTCATAGAAATTTTAAGTTAATAACTACAAAATTTTAAGAAATATTTAATAAGGTATTTTAGAAAATAATTTTTTATAATTTCTTAACCATAATGAATTCAATTTTCTCATCAAAAATCCATTTAATCAATCTAAATATAATATATCTCATTTAAAGTTCATATAAATGAAAATAAAATATTTTTCTGATAAAAAATAATTTAAATCATAAAATAACATGAAATAATATAATAACACAACTAACTAAAATCAACTCTATGATTATTAGACACTGATGTAGAGATGAATGAAGATAAAATACATGAATTTTTTCAGTTTTTATATATATAATGATAATATTGTAAACCATTAATAAAATATGTAACCATGAATTTATCCTCTCTACTCTAAAAGGCCTATGTCCAATAAAGTGTCACAAAAAAATCATCATATTATAACAAAAGGAAAACCTTGAAAACTAATTTTAAAATCAGTAACATAATTAATATTTTGATATAAATTCAATAGTGTTTGAAAATTTGTCAATTTCTTTTTAGGTGGAAAATAACTAAAATGACTTTTTAATTTAATAAACTTTGAAAAAGAAATTTTAAGGTCCTTGGAGTGTAGTTTTAGGATAATGTTTTTAATCACCATGACTATGACGAGAAAATACATATAGGATTTTAGACAACTAATCATGAAACATAAAAGGGACATTTATAGTATGGTTATCTCCATTTATATGGGGGAGTGTCAATCATCATTGAT
This sequence comes from Viscum album, assembly GCA_963277665.1. Taxonomy (NCBI): domain Eukaryota; kingdom Viridiplantae; phylum Streptophyta; class Magnoliopsida; order Santalales; family Viscaceae; genus Viscum; species Viscum album. The sequence continues at coordinate 228,076,970 of OY728157.1, read as the reverse complement.
GAAGAAGCTTCTGTAGGGTAAAATCCTTAATAATATACAAATTTAAAACAAATAAAATAGTTTTATTCCAATGTTTCAAGAAATAAAATAATAAAATTGGATTTGAAAATAATATTACCATTAATAGATAATTACAATGATACAATGTTATGAAAAATCTAATAAATCATATACTCACCTACTCTTACTATATGAATACGAACCATTAATATATTATAAAAAGATAAACTATTTTAGTCATGGGTTGATGAATAAACTTATCATAAAATTATTATGTTGTTGATTCCTACAATGACAATATAGATCTAGTCAATTTGGGGAGGTTCTAGTTTGATTTTAATCCCTATCATTATTAATTAAGATATATTTTTAACACAATTTCCTCATATATAACCATATTTTTGATTGATGGAATTGTGTTTCAGACATGATGCCAGCCATATTCACTTAAACAATTTTCACATATTTATTGCATTTAATATAGCTCTTCCATTGAGATGTTGGGGGTAATCATACTAGATTAATGATACCATTATATTTTTATACTCTTATAATAATATTACATTTTTATTATTCTCTTAAAAAAATACAACTGCCCCAAGAGTGGGATATAGATATACCATTTCCACAATTTCCCATGATCAAAACCTTATGCATGATCACCTTATTCATTGAATATAAATAGTAAATATGGTAAAATTACATATAATTTTATTATATATTTGTATAAGGATCCACCTAAAATATTCTCTCTTTCATATATTATTTCTACTAGTTTTTATATAAATCAAACTAGATCAATTAATGGAGGGGTCTAATTCATGAATGATTGATTTTAAACATTATATCTAAAATTATAAAACCATAACCTTGGAATGTTTATTAATGTAGAATTATTAGTAAAAGGGAAGCTAAAACCCATATCTATAATTTAATGAACATTCGCATCCCATTTCATTGCATGTTATTTGATTCACAGCCAATGATAGTATGATTAAGGAAATAATGGAGGAGGTTGAGTGGGATTTTATTATAAGGACTAGATTAATGACATGGAGGTGTGTATCACAATATGAGAGTCTAGATAAAGAATGGGTGTGGTGTGGTTTTATAGGTTGTGTTATTAAGTTCTAGAAAGTCATATTTAGTTCCCCTACTAGTTTAAGGATAGATACAGAACATCCATCATACTATTGCATAGTATGGTTTTATATTTCTATCTTGCAGTGTGGAAGCTCGAGATAAGGACATCGACATTTGTCCCTATTGAGGAATTATTATGGGATGGTTATGGATTACAACATTATATTACTCAAGGCTTTCACATCCACCTTATTACATGAGAAAATATCCCATAGGTTGGTTGGGATGTGTGAATTTTTAGTGGATCATTATATTTTTCACCATCATTTTATTAGAAAACATATAGTTTTGAGAGTGATAATTAAACATTCACCGTGAGCCCCTGTTTTCTATCATTGGAATAAATTTAGGGCCACACATATAATTAATTCATTCACCTTTCATTCTTCAAACATTAGGGAGACCTAGGTGTGTCCGTAAGACGTCTTTTAGACCCTACGTGGCTTTGATTCCCCACATCATAAGATGGATCATAAATGATCTGAGGTGTGTTCATAATCTTTCACCACTTATTTTAATTTTCCAATTTTATTCTAGGAAGGTTATGGTTATAGAGATGGATACTCCAAGAGATATTAATGACAAATATTTATGGGGGATATTATGGTTCATGTTCATTAGGGTTTTCCGTATGGGGATTTTTGTGGTGATTGTATTTTCCTTGCATTATTCATACTATGTTATGTTAAAGCCTTTTGTTGAGGAAGGGGATCCGAAAACTCTTCTTTATTCAATAAAAATATTGTTTCTTTTATTTTCTCCTTTGGGTGAGTAATACTAATTGATGTAATGTTAATAATAAAATATAATAAATAAAATTAAGGGAATGAGGTGTTTTTCATGTGTTTATCTTCTTCCATGATATTTCTGTATCACTTGGTTCTTGATCATTATTATTTTTTAAAACTATTGTTATTTTTTATACTTATTTACTACAACTTATATTTTTAATTGATTCACCTCTCAGAAAAGGATAACCACTTAATGAAAACAATTAATCGGTAGTGTGGAAAAAATTATATTAGCATGAAAGCATGTTTTGCGCGTGTAAGAAGGAATTGAATGTATCGGGTGCTAAAATACATTTTTTTAAATGTTGTATTTTTAGTTGTTATGGTTTTGTTTATATAGTTAAATTTGGTATTCATGTGGTAATTTTTTTGGTGGGGTTTTTCCATGTTGGATGGAATGATATGCATTATGGGATGGATTTTTCAATGGTTGGTATGCATGTTATGTCGTAGGTGATGAAAATGATTCCCCATGATGGATAGTGGGATATTATTTAGATGATGGATCATTTAGAGGGTGTTGTAAAAAATGAAAAAGGTGATATTTTTTTGAAACAATCATGGTTATAGGTTGTGCAGTTGGGTTTTTGTCACCATTCCACGATTGGAAAGAGGGGATGAGTGGAGTTACTATGGTATATGGCTTGATTGGTTGGCATGGGATCATTTTTTATCTTCTAGATGTTATGAAATATAGTTGGTGATGATGATAATGAAATTGGGTTGGCTGCAAATGAATAAACTTATAGCTAAATATATAAAAATTGATACGTGACATAAATAATTAATGGCCCAGGATTAATGTGGACGATGTTTTTTTGGGTTTTTTTATTAATATTGGAATTCTATTCTAAAATTATTGTAACCTAGTTCGTAATAATAAAATTTAAAAATGGTGTGATGATATGACTACATGCATTAAGAGAGATAATATAGTTTTTTTAATTGTAATATGATATTGGTATATTCATTATTCTAGTGTGTAGTAGTTGTGGTAAGTGTGTGGTGTTAGTTTCAAGTGGAATTTAGAAGAACTCTAGTGGTGTTATGGGTAGTGATGATTTTTTTGGAAAACTACTGAAATGATTTTTTTGTGGGTTATAATATGATGTATTTTCTATATTTTCATTGTGAACTATACCCAAGTCATATATCCTTTCCCAGTACAAATGAAACTTAGGTACTAGGTGTTTTACCCAACAATTAGGTTGTAGAGGGAACATATAGATAGATACTGCCTTTTCCCCACTCTCCCTTCACGGTGTAGTATGTTTCACAATATGAAATGGTATACCCCATCTTGTATTAAATTAAAAGTTATTCTATGTTCTAGAATACCTTAAGGGGTATAGAATTAATGAGGGTTATATAATATACTAGAATACCATATGTGTTAGATAAAATGGTTTTAGGGATGAGCCTATGAGGTATAGATATAATGTTTCCAGGTGTATTGGATAATCTTGTAGAGTATTAGAAGAGATGATTCTGTGTGATGGGGGGTCATGCATGGTATGGGAAAAGAAAGAAGTTGATATGATTTATATTCAAGATACCATAATGTTCAAGATATATGACATGAAAATGAGGCATGGTCAATTGTAGCATAGATATAGAATGGATTGAAAAGATTTCCTTTCGCATTAGGGTGTGTGAGAGAGAAATTAGTGAAGAAGTTATGTGGGATTTTATTGACTATATATTCATTGATATTATGTTACCATACATGGATTTGATATTTTTTGAGTGATTCATGGAGAGGTTTGTTGGTAGCTCTCTTAATAAGTTTTTTTATTACACTATATGTCTATTGATTGATTAACATGCTCCTTCTATATATTCAAAATGTGTATTGGTTATTATCCATGTAAGTATACATGATATGATCTTACACACACACACACACAAACATATATATATATATATATATTATAGGTTTATAGGGTGATTCTGGTGACTAGGTTGAATAATACTAGCTCAGAGCTTGGTTTTTATTGCTGAGATGATAAATATGAGCTTTATTGGAATTTTAATTTTGAATTTCAATTTTCCAGGAATAATTCAAGAAATGTAGGATTATTTTTTATTATAGTTTGTTTATATTATGGGTTTTATTAGTTTTCTTCTATATTACATGGTCGAATATGGTTAATGCCTTCTATTTTTATTTTTTATAACCTATGTGATAGTATCCAACCAGGGTCTTATTGGAGGTGGGACAAAAGGGTCACAGTCACCTTCAATATATAATTGAATTGGTTCCTAGTGGGGGTCATTTATCATAGAGTGGTATCAGAGAATATGGTTGGTATTTAGGAAGTACGTTGAAGGTAGAAACTGATGAAGATGCATGGGTTGGTAGGATTTTTTTTCTTAATCTTAGTACATTATGAAAGAAAGGGAGACCAGATGGGAACAAGATTTTAGGTCTCCTTATGATGTGATGAATGGAACTTAAGATTATTAAACATAGTAAGTGAATTGTTTCTTTATATAGGGTAGGGACATCAAAGTTTTATACGATCATGCTTGTTTACAATTCTGTTTAAAATTTTCAATTTTGGAAAAATTAAATTAAACTAATAAAATGAGATTCATTCAATAAATTCTATTATACCAATATTAGTATTGTGGTTACTTGGTTATAGATGTTTTAGCTGGTCATCATCTTTAAATGGTTCAGGTTGGTGAGGTTCAGTAGATAGACCAAGCTTACCATTGGGGGTGACCTGGATGAAGAGGATGAATTGTAGAGGAAGTAACTAAGTGAGAATCAGCATTGTGGCACGGATAAGTAGGAGGGTAAAATATCCAATATAATGATATAGAACTATCCAAAGGTAAATGATATCCCTTTTAGTATAACTTGAACTAAAGATGAATATTGGGTTTTATTGGTAATCAGTCAGATGTGGGGTGCATCATGGTAGTGGTGGATCATTTCTTTGGGCGATAAAAAGGAGGAATATTATTTATTGGATGATTTTCACATGTATTTTGACACTTATATTTTATAGTCAATGATGTGGGTGGTGATGAGGAAGTATCTACTCTTATTTGGGTGGGATAGCTTATGTGTGTGGGAGCTTAGGATCTAGTATAAAGGCACCCTCTACTTATTCCCTAATCAATTTCATGATGGGGAGTCTAAATATTTTCTTCTGGAGGGGGTACTTTCCTAGTGTTCCACTATGAATTATCCCCAATTATGTTTCCTACATTCTCAGTTGGGATTATATCAAGAGGGAATCCATCAAGACTCCTCTAGGAATTGAGTTTTTAGTGAAGGATCCGAGGTACCTAGATTGTAAAGGTTTTTTACTATATAGAATCAACATCAGTTGTTTCCCCCATGTTTCTTTGATGATAACTATTCTATTATTCTTATAAGTGTTTTTTTACCGGTGTGATATACTTATAAGAGGTATGATCATTAGTAGTTTTAGTGGATGGGCATCTTTGAGGATCAGAGTGGTGTATGAAAACGTGTTCCAAATAAACCCTAGAAATAATAGTTTCCTGAGAGGTCATGTCAGTAGAAATTGTAGCAATATTATTTTCTACCATAAGAACGGTCATGGTGGTAATTTTCAGCAGCAAAGAATAGAAGACATGCATGGGAAACATCATGCTATGAATATCCCAGCGTTGAAGGGACCATAGATCATTCGAGGTGTCATTTCCTAGTTTTATACAATGTCCTAGTATTTTTTTGGTTATTTAACATCAAAATCATTGGATACACTTTCCTAGGTCCACTAATGAGGACTCAAGGTGAAGAGGCATCTAGTTCCTATGTTGTTGGATATACTTGTTAGACACATGAAGAGTCTATTAAATGTGTTTCGGGGTTTGTAGGGTCCTAAAAAATCCGCAAAGGAAGGATGAAAATCCCCTATAATACAAGGGATATTCTACCAAATTTCCCCCCAAATAAAAAATTAGGATTGTTGGGGAAATACTCAAAAGAAGGCACAAGCCGAACTGGTCCGCAGACCGGTCCAATGATAATGGGTCGCGATCGGTTCCATAAAGGACCCCTTCCGCAGACCGCTGTCATTCCCGGAATGGAGGCAGAGATCCTCCGCAGGGGCGAAGCAGGATGGGTTCCAGACCAGTCCATCGTCACGAACCGCCCAAGCTACGGACCGCGTCGACCGGCCCAGACTGCGGACCACTGTAGTTCGTGGAATGGAGGCAGAACCCTAGGCCGCCACGAAGCACTCCCCGAGTTAGTTTGGTTCACGGTGGAGATGCGTTCAATGCCCCCCGTGAGTTGCGGATTGACCGAGTCATCTGTAAATCAGGTTTTTGGTCATGGGCCACCGCAAAAGGTGCCATATGACCACAGATACATCTCATTCCCCACTCTATAAAAGTAGGATGAGGAGGAAGGGGAGAAGGAGGATTCAGAGAGATCGAACAGACACTGGTGGAATGATTTCGAAGGAAAGAACTTAGGATTTCTCAAACCGTGAAGTTCCAGTCCGCGAACCAGAACATGTATGAAGTTGGAAGAGAATTAATAAGGAACTGAAAATGCATAATAACATGGTGAACCTCGAACTTAAAATAACAAAGAAAAGAAGACCGTGAACCATGGCCCCTCTGCGGATGCATTCCCCACAGACCAAGGAGATTATGCCTCTTTTTCGATCCGTCGCACCGCGTAGCACCCTCCTACGCGGGCGAACCCCCGACCGACGAACCCCCGACCGGCGCGGCCCTTGGCTTCCACTGCTCGCAAGGATCCCTCCACGTACCACCTTGGTACGCGGGCCAAACCCAAAGCTGCGAACCACCCCGGTTCACGGGATGCCCATCAGTCTGACGACCACCCTAGTTTGTGGATGGCCTCTCCAGCCACGTAACACCTCCCTACATGAAGGGCTTCACCACTCATACACCCATGTAGCCCACCAAATCCTTCGGAGTTCCCATTCCCTGAGACGGATAAAATTCTCCAAATACAGCCTGATCCTCCACAGCCCCCTCAATGGGCCATTCATCGGCCTCGAGCCGAGGCCTCCACCAGAGCCGCCGAAACCGTGTGATGTAACCTTCAGGCACATCAGCGTGCCATTTTGAGTTCACATACCCACGGTAAGCAGGTGAAAAGGGGCTGCCCCCAAACATGGGAAAATTTCCGAAGCATTCCTAGGTTCACATCCCACAGTAATGCAGAGTCCGAGCCCGAGATCCCACTTTGTGCCCCTCCACTTGTTAGGGTTGGAGCCCTTCTCCCCTCCCCGGGGCGTGGTGGGATACCCATCAGAAAGAAGCCCACATGCACCTCCGTACATCCCCACGACCATGCCCAAGATGGGCATAGTGGGAAAGGGTGTTGTTCTGTCCTAGTTAGGGGTCAAGTCCCTCTCCTGCTGCACTTTGTCATCCTGGGCATCCACCTCAGAGTAAGCCCTAATTTTATGGGTCGCCTCTATGCGTAAGCCCCACTATACTTCCCATGGACACACCTTTTGCGACGTGATCATCTGGTCTCTGTTGCCTCTTATTTCTCACACCGAGAATGACTTACATGGGCTTATAGTAAGCATCGACTATGACATCCTCTTATGGGCCTCCTCAGAGTGTAAGACCCCATCAATTCCTATGCGTCTCCTCAGAGTGTAAGCCCCAATCCATTCTTATGGGCCTCCTCAGAGTGTATTCCCCAAGAGGATCCAAACTACGTGGACATTGATCCTTGTCTCCTAGTAAGGGTACGTAGGAAGCCTCCCTGAGGTTCAAGCCCAACAACCGGTCGATCCGACTGTCTTCACGTCGGTTCACTGGACCACTCCTAGTGCCGCCTCAATGAGTCCAAACTCCTCGGGGTCATTAATCCAATGAGGGATGGTAAACCACGGGCATAAATGATTATGAACCCATGCGTCCAGGTGACTATTGCCTACTAGGAGAAATCCATTGACAGTATGCTTGGGTATAAACCAAAGATTCACGAACATATGAATACATCTTAAATCAATAATAGAGTCTCGGAACAGGCAATAATTCCCCCCAAAAGGGTGTGATGAGCCCTAATTCCCATCTTCTTGACCAATGCAATTTCTTAAGTGTCGCTGGCCAAATCACCAAGCAAACGGCTGCCTTTGGAAAGCTGGTTCATGGACCGTCAGATATGGAACCGTTGGGTGTTTCGAAACCGATCCGAAACAAAAAATGGCGAACCCGATGTGAATCTTTAACCAAGCATGATAGATTCAACCTAATCCCACCTTGTTCCCCCTTTAAACTCACAAGGCGGGCCAAGCATGGTCATTAATTACACATGGGGTCATGAGATGCTTCTTTGACGGGTTTGCTGCTTGTAGTTGTTAAAATTTTTTATTGGTACCATTCAGAACTCCCTTCGATCCAATGGCGTCATGAAGGAACTCTCAAGCATGTGCTTCCAACTGCGCAATGATCGAACTTCCTCACCAATGGAGGACCCTTTTACCTACCCAGTGTCTTCAACACTGGGTCTCAGATGCATTGATATGAGAGTACCACATGAACGGTACTCTCCCAATGTTGGAGGCAGCCATGCAAGACCTCCAATCCTCCAGGACTCTCCAGTCGCCTGCCCAGCAGCAGCCAAAAAGGCAGTTCCAGATGGCTCCTGTTGCCATAACAAACCGTTTCATGATTCTACCCAAGAATGAGACAATGCGTACCTCCTTTATCTTAGGAAGGCAAATGAGGTCGACGTAGAGGACTTCATCCCCACCGAATGGGGGCCCCACTCCAAAGCCACCATACAAAGACGTCAACACGGTCACGCCACGACTCAACATCCTCTCGATAATGAGGATGTCTCCCTAAGGATCCAGGCCCACGCTCCCAAAGCTCCAGCCCCTCAGACCACCCAACGAGGGAGGAAAACTTACAACCAGGTAACGGTCATCACCCTTGTCCCCGAGGAGGAGCTCCGTTGGCCGGTCACCGAGACACATCGCGAACAGGAACACACACCTGTTTGTTCCTTCAAAGCTCTCCATCCAGACATGGTGGCCTGCTATCCAGACATGGCGGCATCATACGAGCAGGCGTGCATCCCCGCCGAACTCCACCATGCCCGTCTCTCACACACAATGGTACATACCTTCTAGACACCTCTCCATGCCGAGGGTCGTGAAGCCAACCAACCCGACATGGTGGCACCCAACGTCTACAGGAACAGCTTCCTAGTAGATTCTCCTGATGCCTACCATCTCGATATGGTGATGATCAACAAAGCCCGCCACCCAGATGTAGAAGAAACTCATAGGTGGGAACGTCTCCCTGCCAACAATGGCCACCGACTCGATATGGTGGGAAACCAATATAAGTAGGGCTAGCTCCCTGTGGATGCAAGTAAAGTCCACCATCCCAATGTGGTGGAAAACGGAGAGATGAACCGGCGTATACCGGCCCAGGGGCAGATTCGTTCACCTTCCCCGACATAGGATAATTTTTACTACCTACTGACCACCATAGGACCGGAGAAGGATATTCCTACTCCGATACCGGAATGGGCCTTCATACCCGTTCTAGCCAAATATGTCTCTCTACATATCCTAGAAATGATGGAGGAGCATGTATCGATCCTAGATCATATATTGGAGACTTTCCAGAGTGTAATTGCATCAGCAGAAATAGCAAGGACTCGAGCTCGTGAGCTCATCTCCCCAATTGAGGCGACTCATGTAAGAGAGGAGATAGCCACCTCGGAGAAGATCTGCATCCCTGAATCCACCCAAGAGGGTCTCCAGCTATATTCTACGACGTAAGGGCAACCAGATCGAGCAACTTCACTCGTTCCAACTGGGGGAAACCCGTCCATCATGGTGGATGCTCTAGAGTAGGCATATATCCCTGCTAAAATTCAAGATGTTTGTAGTCTTATCCTGGAAACATCACGAGACCCAACTAGATAGGTACCCAAAGGTGAAGGCCATTGTCAATAGAAAACGGTCCCTGCTACCTGCAAGAAAGCGCCCCGAACGCGCTGAAGGCAGCCGAAAAACAAGGAGCGTGTTCATGACTCCACTCTGCGAGAAGCTTGGGTTACCAATGACACTAGGAGCATGGCGAAGGCTCCAAACCCTACCCACCCCTTACCATATTATGTGAGTGGCAATAGAATTTGAGGAGGTCCTCTCCGCAATGTCGCTACCAGCACCTCTGAAGGTCCTCCCTAGAGCACCCGTGGGGGCCTCCCCCACGGGCATATAATGATCGATCACGAGAGCACCTCTTTTGATGCAAGCCACATAAACCCTCCACGTGACCAGAAGATAGACCAGCCAGAAGGTCCTCCACTTGCTGTGGTCCAACCTGAAGGTCCTCTCTAGGGTATACGCTGTAAACACTCTCCATGCAGTGGGACCACATATTATGATATTAGTCCTCGCTATCATAGTCGCAACTGCGAAGGCCCTCCCCATAGTGACGTCTCATCATGACAAGAAGGCCCTCCCCTTATCGTGGCCAGCCCTGAAGGTCCTCCATAGGGGTTACGTTACAACGACACTCCACGCAGCCGTTCATCAGATCATGGTTGTAGTCCTCTCCACCCCGATAACGGAGGTCCTCCTCGTAGAGATGTCAAGCAATGGGAAGGCCCTCCCCTCATTTCAGTACATTCTGAATGCCCTCATCAGGGTGTACCCCACAGATATTCTCCCTGTGTCAGCTATAATGGTAGTCCTCACCATTGCAGTAGCTGTGATGGTAGTCCTCGCCACCATGGCTGCCACTACGAAGTTCCTCCCCATAGTGGCCCCATGCAACAAGAAGGTCCTACCCTTTCTGCTGTGTGTCTTTAAGGTCCACCCCAAGATACACACCGAACTTCAAACCTTGATGGTCATCCTTACCATGATGGCAGTTGTTGAGAAGGCCCTCCCCATCACAACACTTCATAGCCAGATGGGCCTCCCCTCGCTGCGACATGCCTTGGAGGTCCTCCCCAGGGTATGCACTACAAAAGTCCTCTATGTAGGGAGGCGTCAAGAAGTAATGGTATTCCTCGCCATTGCGGCCTTCATTACGAAGGCCCTCCCCATAATGACATATCCTATCGATAAGAATTTCCTCCCCTGCCGAATCAATCACGGAAAAGCCCTCATATGCTGAGGCACTCAGAAGGACGATATCAATCATGTTAGATTCCTAGTCAATCGCTAACGACACCCCTCTTCAATCAGGAGATGTTCCGGGGCCACGTTCAACTTCGGAACCACCTCAGAATCGACCACATGACCAATCAATACCTACCGGTCCCACTACCTCCGAACAACCTATCGGTGAGCCTCTCAGTTGGGCTGACCCGGTAGAGGAATCACTAGCGGAGGAGTATGTCGACATGTTGCACCTAAGGAAACGACTGGCCAGGGATGATATACCAGTTATGTTTTGGCCCACAACCACCTCTCAGTTCGACATACTCAGAGAGTTGTCGGAAGAATGCGTTCACGACATCCGCAATAATATATGGACAACCCTCCGCTGACTGAAATCAAGCTTTCGGCTCTACGACGGGTATGTAGACCATGTCAAGACAATAGGAGACCTCCTACATCATATCGACCTGGAAGCTCTTCCTTCGGAATGGCAACAGCGACCCGAGAGGTATAAAGGAAACATGAAGAAAACCTTCCTCTGTGCACTGCACCAGCTATGCTTCCTCATTGATGATGCTCCGACGGGAGTCCATATCAGAGGATGGGAAGAACACGAAGCTCTGAATTTTACTCCGCTCCCCGCCCAGATTAACCCGTTCGACACGGTGTATTATAACGTCATCATATCAAGAAGACAATCAAGTGTTCTCCCTATTCGTGAAAGGCAACTCACCCAACAGATTCAGGCCTTGATTAAGTCCCAGAAGAGTCCGGCCCGACGGGAACAAGCCATTCAAGAACTCCTGAATCAGGACACCGAGAGCATACAACATGCCTCCCTTCTGAGAGAGGCCAAGAAAAGGTAATTTCCTGCCTCCCCAGAATGGATTGATTCACAGAAGGACTCAGCACCAAACCCAGTTCACCCCCAAATGAGGGCACGTGAGATCAGGCAGGTCGCAATAGCAGCAGCCACCGACGCAATCCAGGGTCAACCCCAGCCTGCAGGGCTGGGGGGAATTTTTAACCAAAAATGCCCCTGTAATACCAATAAAAATGGGAAGGGACTCAACATCCAAGGAACAGAGCCAACCCCAGTCCTCAGGGCTAGGGGAATTATTACCTCTTCCTCAACAACCTCCCCCCACGAGAATCAGTGTTCTCTCATCTAGGGAGGATAGCCAGATGAGGAGGTTCTTACCCTCTCCCGTCGTATGAATCATCATATCCTCTGAAAGGGAGGCATACCGTAAGGTCACACTAGAGAACTCTCCGCGCCACCCTTCATCAAGGAGCCCGAAATAAATTATGGGACATAAGAGGGAAGACCAATAAAAGACACGGGAGATCCTATTGCTTTTTGGAAGATGACATCTTCTCTGCCCCCCGATACGCATCCATCAACACCATAGAGGCTAACCCCATGGGTAACACTGAAGATGGCTTAGATCTAGATGGATTGGGAGATGATGATTTCTGTCAGGTTGTGACTCACAATGAACCACCAGGTGTGCACACCCGGAACCAGAGGGCCACTGTAAACATGGTTCCCCTTTATCTAACCTTCCTCTTCTCACCCTGAAAGCTTCCAACAAGGATTAGAACAAAGGATCGGTTACCCTTAACCCACCTCATTCTCTGGATAAAAACGAGCCACTGACGCTCGAAGAGAGATTCACTCAACAAGAAGAGGAAATGAAATAATTGAGACAGATTAATGTCGAGATACTCTAGAGGAATTCCCTTATTGAAAGTGTGTCCCAAGAGGAACCACATCATGTGCTCTGAGTGAGTGCACCTCAAAGAATAAGGTTTTTCCCAAAAAACGATGTACGGTTTGCGATCCTACCCAATGAGGCGTACGGCCCATCCAACTACCCAAATGTGGATCCAGATGAATACCAAGACTTCCCTCCACTCAAGAAGCAGCCAGAGCAAGTATGTTTGAACCCTCTGAAGGTGTCACAAAGGACACATGCACCCTCGGTGCCAACCGAGATAGATCCTCAAGCAATTCCTCGGGCTACACTTGCCCTGGACCGGGCCCAACGAGATGTAAACCAGGGTCTCAAGAACACCATCGAGGAACTAACAGCTCGATTGGAAGAAATGGAAGGTTGGCGCGCTCCTATACAACCAGAGCGGAAGCCCTACCTAGATTGGATGAGCAACACGCCTCCACCACCCAATTTTGGGAGCCTTGTATTCCCTATATTCAATGGATCAGGCAATCCGGAATAGAATTCTATGCACTATGCATCTTATTGTGACCCTATGATGGGAACTTTGGAATAACAAGAAGCAGTGAAAATCAGATGCTTCGTACGGACCTTGCAAGGATCTTCCTTGGTCTGGTATACGAGTCTACCTGCCCAGTCAATAAAAAGCTAGGAAGACCTTTGGCAGCAGTTCCTGTTCCACTTCAGCTCAACATTGCCTAAAACAACGGTAAGTGACCTCATGAAATCAAGCAGAGGGCAAACTAGATAGTCTCAGATTTCATCACCTGATGGAAAGGTCCGATCTACTCTCTGAATAGGCCAATGCCTCAAGATGAATTTATCTCCATATGCATCGACAATCTTCAAGATGACCTGTAAACACCACTAATACCAGTGGAGTGCACCACTGGCTTTCGCCATCTCTCGGCCATTGCCCAGAGAATCGAGGACTCCCTAAAGTGGACCAATTCGAAGTCCCGAATAGACTCACAGGCTCCTAAAAAGTGAACAATTAGAGTCAAGGTGTCCTCTGTCACGCTCAAGCCAGCCCCTGTGCCTGCCCCACCGCTCAAGCCTCCAAGAAATCACCATGCTCCCCCCCCCTGTATATCAGCGGCCACCTCTGCCCAGGCAGAACGATCAGAAAGGGTCGAAGCGGAGTCAGTTTGGGGAACGAAGACATAAAGCATACTCATTCCTAGAGGAACATGTCTGTGGATACTTCATCGCCGCCATGAATTACAACTTTCTTCGCCTCCCGGAGCCAAGGAAACCCGAAGAAGTCGGCTGCGATGACATGCCAGACTACTATCCCTACCATCGAATGTTGGAGCACAATATCCGAAAACGCTTAGTTTTCAAGGACCTCCTACAAAGGATGATAGACTCCGGGCAGGTCGATCTGGGACCACCCTCTGCACACGTGACATATATTTCTACCAGTGACTCCAACAAAAGGAAGGGGTGGCAGGAAGTCACCAGCAAGATGGGGCAGAAATTAGATAACTGGATGACTCGGGACACTATCAATCGAGCCCATGGAAACCTCCGAGCTCAATTATAATAGAAGGTTTTGCTGCCAACAGCCCCTGACATCGCACAACTGACGATATCAGCCTCACAACCCTCCACGAGCCAGCCATCTAGGAAAAATCAAAAAGGGAGGAGACAAGCGCAAGAGAAAAAATCCGAGATGAGGCCAAATTTATCCCTGATGCCATCAGATTTCATACCCTCGAATTTGGCGCCACGGGAACCAACCCGCTAAACGACACCATCAGGGACAACTGACCAGGTTGACTTGTTTGAGGATGAACACCCAATATTTGGATCCATAAACATCATCCATATTATTTAGTCATTCCCTGACGAAGTGTATAGTTATGATCCTGAGTTCCCAACACAAGGATCTGGGACGAGGAATCGCAGAGGCAGGGGATATCAGGGAAGGCACAGTCGCGGCCGAAACTAACCCTATGGTTGGACCTCGGCCCAAACCGTTAATACCGTAGAAACCCGTGGGAGATCCCTTCGACAGGCTCAACAGGAAAAATGATATCCCTCCTCCTCCACAAGTGGCTACTCTGCCCCCATTATTCTGCAGTACCCATCAGAGGAGGAACAAGTGTCTAGCCTCCTAGTGCGCACAAACAGACCAGCCAGGCCGATTCCCCAGAACATGGGGACATAATCGGCATCTGACCCCACAGCCGGTCCCTCCTCGTCTCATATTCAAACTCCCAAGCGGCCGGCTAAGACTCTCCCGCCAATGGAGAAGCGTCATCCACTGTAACAGAAATACAAAATCCTTAAGTAGCTAGCATCAGTACCAACCAGGAAGTCAATCCTGGACGCCTTGAGTTTGTCATCAGACCTAAGGTAGTTGCTTATAGAATCCCTGCTCATCCCCCAAAAGTTACATGCTGAGGTAGCTGCCACCGAGATTTACCGGACGAAGACTGGTTCGGCTGAATGCAATGCGATGATTTCCTTCACCGATCAGGATGAAGATGCCATCATACAAGGACACATCAAAGCACTATATGTCTCCAGCACATTTGATGATGTTGAGGTCTGCAAAATCTTTATCGACAATGGATTTGGAGTTAACCTTCTTTCCCTATGGAGACATCGTATGTTGTGCTACAGTGAGGGCTATTTAATACCCTCGGCCACAACTCTGCTAGGTTATTATAAGAGTGAGAAAAAGACAAGGGGAAAAATTAAGCTACAGACCCATTTTGGAGACCTTGTGGACTATCCGGAATTCCTGGTGGTTCGAATGAACATAGAATTCAATGCCCTACAGGGAAGGACATGGCTCCATAAGCACATGATCATTCCTTCATCCTACCACCAGTGTATTAAGTACTGCGTCAATGGGAAATATGGGACGTTGCATGCTGACAGGGCCCCTTTCGAGCTCTCCGAGTCACACTACATTGTCATTGGGATTTATGAGCCAAAGAGGAAGAAACCTTTGACTGATGGTATCAACTGAATCCCCGCTCCAAATGGTCTGGAAGTGGTTCCTGATGACCCCCTCAGACAACTTTCCAGAGACTACGTACTGCCCATCAATAATATTGAGAGCAATGATTCATGTTCGGGCACACACTCAGCTGTCTTTGTGACTTCAGCCATAACAGCTGAGCGTGACAATGTGAAAATTCCTACCAAACCTCAATTTGGGGACGAGTACATGAGCGAGGACGCCCACGACGCCTCACCTCCGGATTCCCATGAACCAGTGCTGGGTGTTCTCCTCCCGTTAGATCAAGAAGATGAGTATTTTGGAGAAGAAGAGGAGGAAGATCTCAGGGATGCACCACCCACATTTGAGGAAGGTATCTCCACCACTGTGGATGAGCTCAAGGAAATAAACCTGGGTACCGAGGAAGACCTGAGGCCCACTCCTGTTAGTGCCGCCATGTCCCCCGAGGAGCATGAGGTATATACGTCTTTCTAGAGGTAACATCCGGATGTCTTTGCCCGTAATTACACGGAATGTCCGGGACTCGATCCCTAAGTGGCAACGCACCGCCTAGGTCTGCCAGAAGATCACCGGGGCTATAAACTGGCTACCATAAGGACACACCCATAGCATGCTTCCATAATAGAGGTTGAAGTCAATAATATAATTAAATAAGGCTTCATTTGGGAGGTCCAATGCCCCATCTAGTTGGCCAACATTGTCCCCATCTAGAAAAAGAATGGACAAATCTGCGTTTGTATCGATTTTAGAGATCTCAATCAGCATTGCCCGAAAGATGATTCTCTGGTCCCAATAACTGAGTTATTAATCGATGCAAAGACTGGGTATGAGGCTCTATCCTTCATGGATGGCTATTCTGGGTATAATCAGATCAGGATGGCCGAGAAGACGAAGAAGCCACTACCTTCAGGGCCCCCCGAGGTGTATTCCGTTACAGGGTCATTCCCTTTGGTCTCAGAAATGCTGGAACCACATATCAATGCACCATGAATCGTATCTTCAAACCATTCCTGGGAAGATTCGTCGAATGTTAATTAGATGACTTGGTGGTCAAATCCCGAAAACCCTCCCATCACCTTCCATATCTTGAGACCATCTTTAAAAAACATCGACAATATTGCCTGAAGATGAACCCCTTGAAGTGCGCCTTCGGGGTTACCTCATGGAAATTCCTTGCCTTCGTCATACGCCATCATGGCATTAAAGTCGACCCTGAAAAGACTAAGGCTATCCTTGACCTGCCGCTCCCCGAAATCTCACCGAGTTGAGGGGATTCCAAGGAAACTAGGCCTATATAAGGCGGTTCATAGCCAACCTGGATGGAAAAGGTTTTCCCTATACCAAGTTAATGTAAAATGGAGTCACGTACCAATGGAAATATGACTTCAAAGAGGAATTCGATAGCCTAAGGAAGTATATCTTAAGCCCATCGGTGCTCATGCCCTCGGTTGAAGGAAGAACTCTCATTATATACGTGACGACCATAGAGAGATCATTGGGATCATTTTTCACACAAAGCAATGATTCCGGCAGTGAAAACAGTCTCTATTACCTCAGCCAAACTATGATTGACGCTGAGACTCGATACTCAAAACTCGAGAAGAGCTGTTTGGCCTTTGCCTTCACAGTTAATAAGTTGCGACATTATCTGCAGAATCATGAAGCCCACTTGGTCTCGCATAATAACCCGCTCAAGTACATCATCATCATCTCGATGCTGACGGGACACCTATCCCGATGGGCAGTAATCCTGAAACAATTTGACATCCGTTTTGTGCCTCATAAGGCCATCATGTGCTAGGATTTAGCAGATTTTATTGCATATTACCCCTCAACAGGGACCGCTGCATCAGACAAAGAGCTACCCGATGAAGAAATTTTCACGGTTCAAGAAGAGCTCCTAACATGGGAAATTTACTTCAACAGCGGATCCCGAAGCCCCACTGGGAAAAGGATGGAAGATCCCAAATTTAACAAGATGGGTTTGGAGATAATACTTATGTCTCAGGAAAAGGTAGTCTAGCCATATTCCTTCCTCCTGTCAGAAGGATGTATGAACAATGAAGTGGAGTATCAAGCCCTCATTGCAGGCCTGGAGCTCGCACTCCAGGCACATGTACAAAACCTAAAGGTAAAAGGTGACTTAGAACTGGTCTTTAAGCAAGTCAATGGTGACTATGATATTAAAAAATAGCTGTTGATTCCCCTATTTGACCATGTCAAAGGGTTAATGGGGGAATTATCCACAAAACCAACATTGACCTATATTCCCCGGTCTCAGAATGCCCAGGATGACGCATTAGCTAATGCGGTCGTAGCCCTAGCCGACCCAGATTGGGATGAAACAGTTATTAGAATTGTTCACCACTGAATGGTCTTGCCGTTTGTCCATGCCAAGAAGGAGGAAATCCGTGAATTCAGTCCTATCCCTGAGCCATATGCTCCTGCCACCAGTTGGATGACCCCTATTGCAAACTACCTTCGATGGGGAGAACTTATGATAGACAGGGATAGATGAGAGAAAATACGGAGATGGGAAATCATGTTTGTCCTACATGGACGCATGGTTCAACAAGAGGTCCTCTACAAAAGAGGCCTCGACGGAGTTCTCCTCAAATGCATTGATGGAGAAGAAACCACTGCCGTCATGACTGAAGTGCGTGTCAGATCTTGTGGAGCACATCAGCAGGGGTCTAAGACTTCCCATCGGGTTCAAGGACTCATGTACTATTGGCCCACAGTGGAACAAGATTGCGAGCGCTTTACCGCAAAATTCCACTCATTCCAAATTTATGCCAACTTCATACACCAACCCTCGGAGTTACTCCATCAGGCCAAGTACTCTTGGCCATTTTCCCTCTGGGGAATGGCTGTCATGGGACCATATCCTCCCGCCACAGCCAAACAGTTGAAGTATATCGTCATGGCAACCGACTTCTTTTCCAAATGGGCAGAAGATGTAACCCTTACGGAAGTCGAGGCAAGAAGAATTGTCAGCCTTTTGAAAACCAATATCATCACCAGATTTGGTGTCCCTCATACCATACTGATGGATAATGGAACAAACTTCTGCTCTACTGAATTGGAGAAATTATACCAAGAGTATGGTATCAAGTCTAACCACTAATCCCACTGCCACGCAGCGGCCAACAGACAGATAGAGGCTTTCAACAAGACCATGTCCAAAATTCTCCAAAAAATACTAGACAAATACAAGAAGTCATGTCCAGATAAAATTCTTCCATGCATTGTGAGCTTATCGAACCACAATCTGCACCACTACTCGGGCAACTCCGTACTCATTAGTATACGGAATGGAAGCGGTCCTACCTATTGTGATCCAATTACCCTTGCTCTGTGTTTACATTTGTGATCATTTATCCAAAGACGAGCGATCCGAAAAGCGGCTAGGTGAATTGGAGCAGCTAACGAGAAACTGTTGCACACTTTGCACCATCTGAAGGAATACCAGAACCGGATTGCACGAGCCTTCAATAAAAAGGTCCGTCTTCGGTCTTTCTTGGAAGGAGAATTGGTGTTGGTCCTCCAGGCCCCAATGATACCCAGAAAGAAACATCCAAAGTTGGAGAACAAGTGGGAGGGACCATATGTTATACACAAAGTCTACTCCAACGGAGCATATTCCTTGATCTC
This sequence comes from Viscum album, assembly GCA_963277665.1. Taxonomy (NCBI): domain Eukaryota; kingdom Viridiplantae; phylum Streptophyta; class Magnoliopsida; order Santalales; family Viscaceae; genus Viscum; species Viscum album. The sequence goes on along the minus strand of OY728157.1, from coordinate 228,057,556 downwards.
CACGAACGGGAAATTCACCACCGCTCCTACAAATGGGAGATTCCTTAAAAAGTATTTCACATAGGCATAACTAAAAGCAGTTATCGTCCAAGATGTAGGACGTTAAACTGCCAAGCACCCAGCGGTCCAAACTCTATGACCCTAAACTAAGTGTAATCCGTCCTCATCAGCATAACTAAAAGTAGTTATCGTTCGAGCTTTAGGATGCTAAACTGCCAAGCACCCAACTTTCCAAACTCTATGACCCTAAACTAAGAGTATTTCACCCTCACCGCACAACGTTAAACTGTACGGACAAGAAGTTTCAGAAAATTCACTTTTCCCGCGTGTATGGACCAGAACTGCATGGGGTGTATTGTCTTTAAGAGAATTATGTGTGTCTTGATTCCTACCCTCGTGGGATACGCAGCGATACCAGGGTCCCCTACACTGGCCCAACCACTCCCAAATGAAATAAAATTAAAAAAAATGTCCCCTTCCCCCGTGTATGGACCAGAACTGCATGGGGTGTACTCCTTTCAGAGAAGTATGTGAGGTTTGATCCCTGCCCTCGAGGGATACGTAGCAATGCCGGGGTCGCCTACCCTGAACCAGCCACTCCAAAATGAAATAATATTTAAAAAATGCCTTCTCCCCCCGTGTATGGACCAGACCTGAATGAGGTGTATTTCTTTTCAAAGAACTACGTAAGGCTTGATTCCTACCCTCGCAGGATACGTAGTGATACCTAGATGCTGTATCCTAGCCCAGCCATTTAAAAAATGCCCATTCCCCTCGTGTTAGGACCGGACTTGCACAGGGTGTATTCAGAGAACTATGTCAGGCTTGATTCCTGCCTGCGCAGGATGCGTAGTGACGCCAGCATCCCTCACCCGGGATCATCCACCCCAAATGAGAGTAAAAATGACCTCCCCCCCGTGTACGGACCATACCTGCATGGGCTATACTCCCCGTCCTCAAAATGATGTTAAACTGCAAGAATAAGAGGTTAAAAATCCCCTTTTCCCCTGGTGTAAAGACCAGAACCGCACAGGGTATACTCCCCATCCTCACCATACGACGTTAAACTTCATGGATAAGAGGTCAAAAAATTCCCTTTTCCCCATGTACAGACCAGGACCACATGGGGTGTATTCCTCATCCTCACCGCACGACGTTAAACTGCACGGATTAGAGGTTAAAAACGCCATTTTCCCTTGTGTATAGACTAGACCTGCACGGGGTTTACTCTTCATCCTCACCACATGATGTTAAACTGCATAGATAGAAAATAAAAATGCTCTTTTCCCCCGTGTATGGACCAGACCTGCATGGGGTGTACTCCCCGTCCTCACCGCACGACGTTCAACTACACGGACAACATCCTCACCGCACGACATTAAACTGCACGAACCACGTCCTCACCGCATGATGTTAAACTACACGGATTTTTTCGCAACCCACCCAAGATATATGGAAAAAACGAGGTGGATATACTCCTTGCGCATTTGGATGCATCCTCTCTATACATCAGACTCCATGGACTGGGTAATTATGGATTTTCATAACCATTCATTTCCATTGAAAGTGCAAATTTATCGACCCGTGGACACCTTTTCATGACTATGCATACCATGCCCTCAGCGGATATGCTTATTGATAGCCCCTGGCCCATCTACCAATGGCCATATTTCCTCAGTTGATACTCTTCCTAGCTCAGTACGCCTATCGGCCTCAGAGCCCCAACATCATACTTCTCGATCTAGAAATTTATGGCATAGTGGTTTACAAATTCACCCCCTTATTTCAAATCCAAACGTTGAAAGAGTATCCCTTCTCGGTTAGCCTATGTATCCGCCCGTGGTTCAAATTCCGACATGCATATATGAACATCAATCCACGACTAGGCTACTTTGACTCATCGGAGAATTGTAGTGGAGATGTTTCTCGTATGCTCGGACACCATTATCCCCATATGCTGAACTATGTACTGTGAGAAATCTCGGGTTTTTATAATCATTCATGGCCATCAGAAGTGGAAATTCATTGACCCAGGAACACCTTTGTAGGACTATTCATACCATGCCTCCAGCGGCTCTGCATATTGATAGCCTCAGTCTCGTCTATCAAAGTCAATATTTCCTCAGGCAGTACTCTTCTTAGCTTCGTACGTTTACCAGCCTCAGAGCCCCCACACCACATCTCCTGTTCCGGGGAACCTCAAAGTTTCAGTTTACAACCTTTATCCCCCACCATGTTCAGAGTATATCGGAGCATGGTAACTCAGTTATCCTTCGAGTGACTGCAGCAATAGTCAGCCAATGGTCCGAGCTCTATGACCGCTAAACTAGGAGTACTTCATCCTTACCGCACGACGTTAAACCGCATGGAGTGAAGTTTCATCCCCACGTGCAAGATAAATTAGTGCAGGGAGCTCTATAAACTTTAATAGCAATCAAGGCTGATGATGCCCGACATGTATAGATATTTTTATACCAGGTAACAGACTTCGTGGCCCAGATAATTTCGGATCCTCATAACCATTCATGGCCATCGGAAGTGGAAATTCATCGACTCGGGGACACCTTTGCATGACTATGCATACCATGCCCTCAGCTGCTCTACATATTGATATCCCCTGGCCCGTCTACCAAAGAAAAGATTTCCTTGGGCGGCACTCATCCTAGCTCCGTACGCTTACCGTCCTCAGGGCCCTCATATCATTTCTACTGATCCAAGAAGCCTTGAAACCGTGATTTACACCATCAACCCCTCTCCACGTCTTGGGAATGCTGAGGTGTTCAATCCCATTTACATTTTGATCAAGAGCACCCTTTTCAACTACGTCTTTACCACATGACATTAAACTTCATGGAACATCTTGGCCTCTTGGCATAATGCTGCAAAGAACAAGCATTAAACATCCAGGGAAATGCCTCCAACAACAAGTATTTTCATTGGTTTAAAAATGTCACTGTCCTCGCTTCATGATGCTAAACTGTATAGAATCCTTTAAAAAAGTCCCCATCCTCGCTGCATGATGCCAAACTACATAGAATCCTTTAATAATGCCGATGTCATCACTACATGATGTTAAACTGCACAACATCCTTGAATAATTCTCCTCATCTTTACCGCTTGACGTTAAACTGCACGGAAGCCGTCCCTTCCGCATGAAGCTAAAATGCATGGTCAAACCTATCATAGGTTCAGTAAGGAATGAAAGATTGTCTTTGTCCCTCAGTGCATGGGTCAGACCAGCACAAACCACCGTCTCACACCAGTGTGAGCAGCGATGACTTCACCCATTCTTGGGAAATTTAGCCTAGATATCTATCTCGTATCCAGGCACCTTGTCCTCATAAACCATACACTGTACTCAGAAAAATCCTAACTCTCATAAACCACCCCTGGTGGTCCCGAATCACAAACTTCCTTGATGTTTCCCAACTATTAGGAGAATGCAACCATTGACCTAAGGACACCTTTGCATGAATACACATAACAAGCCCTCAGCGGCTCTGCATATTGATAGCCCCTGGCCCGTCTACAAAAGGCAAGATTTCCTTAGGCAATGCTTCTCTTCGTACGCCTCCTGGACCTTGAGCCCACATGTCCATCCCGGGATTCAGAAACCATCTGAGATACAACTTACCAACCTTTTCCACGACCCTACCTAAATATGGCGGAATGTCTCTGACGAGATTACCGAGAACCAGGAGAAGCCGTTCCATTCTAGATAATGTCTCGACTGCATGACTTTAATTCGGCACCAAGTTCCAAACATCCTTTACTCATGATAAATTCATAGGACTCGGACCTCGAGTCCACACTTCTAATTAGTACAGATGCCCTCAAACTCTTTCATACGTCACACAGCCTTTCTGAGCCACCCCTTGTGGTTTTCATAATTCCCAAAGCCACCCATGGTGGTTTCCATAAGTCAGGCTTCCATGAAGTTTTTAGGACATCAGAAATGGAGAGTTATTGACTTAAGGACACCTCTACAAGTCTATGCATACCATGTCCTCAGCGACTCTGCATATCGACCATCCCTGGCCCATCTACCAAAGGCAATATTTCCTTGGGTGATACTTCTCCTACCTCTGTACACTGATACGACTCCCATTCCTTGAGACATGCCCTGCATGTCATTCAAATCTAAACATGTTCCACCCACATGCGTCGGGAGTATATCGAGACATCTTTTAATCCACAAAATCTCATTGGGGCCCTTGCCCCATCATATCTGGTCAAAGCTGTTCGACCTAAAACATCAGTAATTATAGTTTTGATGGAGGGACTTTAAACTGCTCACAATGAAAAAAAAAGGCACAATGCCTGTTATGCCAAAATCCCGTAAAGGGCGACCTAATAAAAAGTCGGGCCATACCCGCTGGGTCCACACTAAATGGTCCCAAAAAAAATTGGGCATTAACAAGCAGAGACAAAAAGTTTTGCGGGGATTTTCTACAAAACCCTATCAATAGTCAAACTATGCTCGCTGGATCCCATGGTCCAGGAAAACGTTAGAGTTTTTTCTATTTCTTTGAGTTGTGATTAATTCTGATTCAATGAGTTGTTATTCACAAAACAATTTTTCTAGTAACAATCAAATTTTAAAGCAACAAAAGATTGGCAGAGATTGTAATCCATTTGAACAAAAAGGGAGGACGTCCATAAGCTGGGGCCGCTCCCTCACAACGAAGGGGGGGGGAGGGGTTTGAAAAACAGAGGGAAGGAATGGCTTTGACCGTCACAAAGGAGTCGGGATCACCCTCTCTACCAAATTGACGACTGTGCGGCAGAGGTTGTTGCGAGTCTGCTCCAGCACGGCCTTCTCCCTGGCCTCAACTTCAGCCACCTAATAAGTCTTATACACAGTTGTTTGGAGACCGTTTATCCCTTTCCTGGTGAGTTCAAGGAGATCATTCATAGTCGATAATTGATCCCTCAGCATTGTTTGCCATACTTCATCTTCATTCAACTCAGAGGAATGGATGGAAACCTGATCTTGAGAGCTCGCCTCTTGTGCAATTAGCTGATGGAGATTTATCGCGGATTCCTCTAGGGCTTGGGTCCTGCAATGAGAGGCAGCAAGGTGAGAATTTTTGGGTTCATTAGAGGAAACTTCCTCACGGACCATGAAAACCTGGCAAGCGAGAGAATGGAACTGCTGATATTCAAAGCCACGTGACCCCAAACCCAATAAGAGTTGTCGGAGAGCTTCAGTTTTAGGTGTCATCTCAGCAAGAGGAGTTTCTACAACAATCTCTCAAATATGGGGCCAGGACAACCGGTGCACCAGTCTTTGGTCCGCCATGACCTGAGGATATTTGGTATCCTCTCTAGATAGCATGGGAATGAAGTCTGGCATTGCGATAAGCGCAGACATGTGCATGCCAAAAGATGGTTCTGATGATGGAAGGCTTGAAGCATCTAACCCTTGTTCAGGTTTGGGAATCAAGTTGCTGAGTCTAGTATCAGCTGGTAAAACCTTAGGAATGGTCTCTCTAGGACCCGATGCCACAGGTTCATCCTCATCCACATCCAAGAAGGATGGGTTCATCTGAACTATAGCCACAGAGGGGATGGGAGAGGAAAATCCCCTGAGTCGCTTTGACCACCGAGCCATCAGTCGGTCCTCCCTCAGTGCCGATGATGAAGGAGAGGTAGGAACATCAGTCACAATGACTCCTGATTTTGTAACTTTCAATACATCCTTCTCTAAGATTTCATCGGGATAGTGTTTTAACCACATTCTTGCGTGCTCTAAGGATCGGCTGACAGCTGCTCCTATGCCGGGCAAGGGAATGATTGTGTCACATCTTTCCCGCATCAGCATCAACCACCATTAACAGAGAGTGGCTGGGTGCAGTCCTTGAGCCTGATGTGGGGGAAGTGAAACTTGTTGTTCCAAACACCCAACCTGGCGGGAATATGGTGGGGGCGTACAACTTGCACAGAGAAACGCCGTGAATCCGTGCAGACAAAAAATTGTCCCATAGTGAAATCATGTAAGAACATTCTTTGAGGTTCCCCCTGCAGTTGTCAACCATGACACCGGAAGGGATGAGGTAGGGAGTGAAAGAAAACTGGGATAAATCATTCAGAAGCTCAATGATTTCGTCGAAACTGAGAGACTTCAGACAAACCCCTTCTATATCAAGTAGGTTAGGCCTAAAGGTAGGAAGAGGGATGACCGTGTTATGAAAATACTCATAACAACGGATGTGATTCGCTATCCATCCATATAAGAATTGAAATGGCCCACTCAGAGGGTAGGATGACCCACCCTCCTGCATGTGGCTCCGCAATTCATAAATACGAACCAAATTGGGCATGACCAAATTCACCGGGCGACCCTCTGCCAACTCCACTGCCATCATGAAGGTGCAAAGCCTGACGCTCGGGTTTATATCCTGAGAAAGGGAATAGCCACCCGCTCAAAAACATAGCAAACAGACCTGCTAGCCTACGAAAAGGCGGCACGTTGGGGCTCACCTCATAACCCCAAGAGAGGTAGTCGCCCCTTACAGAACCGCCCAGTAGGAACCTGGGATGGTTCGTGACTGTTGGGAAGGATGAGTCTTGGGGTGCTTGATCATCTTCATAGGACCGACGACATTCAGAAATAACCCTATCCAGGTGCTATTGGGAATAAGAGAGCGGGCACGCAAGGCCCGACCTAATGACCACTCCTCCATGACTAGAAGATCCCTCTCCAACGAAGGCACTTGTTCTACGTCGTCCCACGAATCAGGAGTGGGAAGAAACTCGTCATACATCTTACCAATGATTGGAAGCCATAACAATTGGTAGATTTCCTATAAGCTAATTCCAACTTCATAATGGGCTAAGTGGAATGTATTAGTGCTTGAACACCAGCGACTAAGCAGGTCAGGCATGATCAAAGATGGTGGGTAAACAACAAACTTAGAGGCCCACACTACAGAGTACAAATTGACTACTTTCAGTGACTTGAGAGATTCCCAACAATGAAGGTGTACCCAAAAGGCCCAGGCCCAGTCATTTGAGAAAAGATAGCCAGACTGAAGATCCCATCTAGGAATCCACCCTACATCAGGATCCACTTGAGCAAGGATGATAATAGAGGGGTAACTCTTGAAGACATCTTCTTGAGAAAAGTCTTGTGTGTACTGATCGCTTTGGGTCCAGACAGAGTCTCTCAAAATGAAAGTGTCTTTAGGATCAGGATCATAAATCATTTCCCCCAATGGAGTAAGGTTCGCCTGAATGGACTCTGGTAACGCTTCCAAGAAAGGATATGGAAGACCTGAGAAAGTATGAGGGATAGAGACATCACCTTGGAGACTGAAGACATAAAGCGGAAGTCGATTTGATAGTGGATAACCCAAGAGATTAGGAGAGAGCAGGTCCTTCAAGACATCGTCGTCTAGAATGATAGACCAACTAGGGTCCTATTTGATGCCCTCCGCTCTACGAGTCATAGCTAGATGCCTATTTGCGCCAATTGAGAAAGGCTCGACAGCAGACTTGGGCGCTGAGTCAGGAGGAACCATATTTTCTCCTTGCATTATAAAAACCAGGAAAGTGATTAATCAAATTAGTCAAGAAGCCTTCATGATGAGGACCGCAAGCAGGCCTCAAAATGTGGTTTGCGATGAATGCATCCCACGAACCAACCCTCCGCCGAAGCAGTCCGTGGTACTCGGGCCCGCGGAGAATTGGCGAGAAAACCGCGAACCAAGTTGCTCCACAGAATCTTAATCCCAGATTTAAATAATTAGATTCAGTAGACTTAAGAAAATTTCAAAATTTGGATGACTTCAGACCATGGACCGTCAAAACCATGGAGCACATTCCTATGCGGCCCGGCGTGACATGCTTTTTAATTAATTAAAAGTGATTAGTTCGTAGCTGGAGATTGGTCTAGGGGTAAAGGTGACCGAAAATGAGGAATGGTTCTCAGAAATTTCAGCTGGTTTGCAGGCGAGGCATTTCGAGAAGGAATGAGCACTCAGAGATAGAAAAAATTGAAATATCTCTGATTTCGCAAAGAATCCAGTAAAATACAAAGGAAGTCCCCTCATATTTATAGGTGTGGCCCCCTACTGGGTCCACTCCTCTATCACAAACCATCCAAGTTTCAGGACCACTCTGCATCGGAATGGCCTCCTCTTCGTTTCGATCGGACCCCATTCCAATGGGTGGCATTTGTAGGGTCCTAAAAAATCCATAGAGGAAGGATGAAAACTCCCTTTAATACAAGGGAGATTATACCAAATTTTTCCCCCAAAGAAAATTTTGGGAACAGTGGGGAAATACTCAAAGGAAGGCACAAGTCGAACCGGTCCGCAGACAGGTCCAATGATAATGGGTCATGACCAGTTCCGTGAAGAACCCCATCCGCGGACCGTTGTCCTTCCCAAAATGGAGGCGAAGATCCACCGCAGGCGCAAAGCAGGACGTGTGACAGACCGGTCCATCGTCACGAACCGCCCCAGCCGCGGACCATGTCGACCGGCCCAAACTGCGGACTGATTTCGTTCGTGGAATGGAGGTGGAACCCTACATAGCCGCGAGTCACTCCCCAGGTTAGTTTGGTTCGTGGGGGAGATGCGTTCAATGCCCCCCGTGAGTTGCGGATTGTCTGAGTCATTCGTAAACTGGGCTTTCGGTCATGGGCCTCCGCAAAAGGTGTCACATGAAAACATATACTTCTCTTTGTCCACTCTATAAAAGGAGACTGAGGAGGAAGAGGAGAAAGAGGATTCAGAGAGATCGACTAGACTCGGGTGGAAGTATTTTGAAGGAAGGATCATAGGATTTCGCAAACCACGATGTTCCAGTCCGTGAACAAGAATAGGTATGAAGCTAGAAGTGAATTAATAAGGAACTGAAAATGAATAATAACTTGGTGAACCGAGAACTTAAAATAACAAAGAAAGGAAGACCTTGAACCATGGCCCCTCCGCGGATGCACTCCCCACGGACCAGTGAGATTATGCCACTTTTTCGATCTGTCGCACCACGTAGCACCCTCCTATGCGGGAAAAGCCCCGACCGACACCGCCCGTGGCTGCCATTGCTTGCATTGATCCCTCTTCATACCACCCTTGTAAGAGGGCCGAACCCGAAGTCACGAACCACCCTGGTTCGCTGGATGCTCACTAGAGTGCAAACCACCCTTGTTCACGGGATGCCCATCAGTCTGCCGACCATCCTGGTTTGCGGATGGCCTGTCCAGCCGCGCAGCACCTCCCTACGTGAAGGGCGCCACCACTCATACACCCATGTGGCCCGCCAAATCGTTCGGAGTTCCCATTCCATGAGACGGATAAAATCCTCCCAATCCGGCCTGATCCTCCGCAGCCCCCTCATTGGCCCATTTATCGGCCTCGAGCTAAGGCCTCCACTAGAGCCACCAGACCCATGTGGTTTAACCATCAGGCACATCACCGTGCCTTTTTAGTTTACATACCGATAGTAAGCAGGGGAAAAGGGGCTTCCCCAAAACTTGGGCAGATTCCCAAAGCATTCCTAGGTTCACATTCCCACAGTAATGTAGAGTCTGAGCCTGGGATCCCCCTTTCTGCCCCTCCACTTGTTAGGGCTGGAGCCCTTCTACCCTCCCCGGGGCATGTTGGGATACCCATAAGAAGAATTCCCCCATGCACATCCATACTTTCCCACGACCATGCCCAAGGAAGGGAGTAGTGGGAAAGGGTGTTGTTCCGTCCTTGTTAGGGGCCACGTCCTTCTCTTGCTACACTTTGTCTCCTTGGGCATCCACCTCAGAGTAATCCCCAATTTTATGGGCCGCCTCTATATGTAAGCCCCACTCTACTTCCCAGGGACGCACCTTTCGTGACGTGACCATCTAGTCTCTCTTGCCTCTTATTTCTCACAGCGAGCATGACTTACGTGGGCTTAGAGTATGCATCGACCATGAAATCCTCTTATGGGCCTCCTCAGAGTGTATGCCCCAATCCATTCCTATGGTCCTCCTCAGAGTGTAAGCCCCAATCCATTCTTATGGGCCTTCTCAGAGTGTAAGCTCCAAGAGGATCCGAACTACGTGGAATTTGATCCCTATCTCCTAGGAAGAGTACATAGAAAGCCTCCCTGAGGTTCAAGCCCAACAACCGGTCGATCTGACTCTCTTCACGTCGGTTCACTACGCCACTCCTCATGCCGACTCAATGATTCCAGACTCCTTAGGGTCATTAATCCAACGAGGGATGTTAAACCTTGGGCATAAATGATTCTGAACCCCTATGTCTAGCTGACCATTGCCTACGAGGAGAAATCTGTGGATACTATGCTTGGGTATAAACCAAAGATTCACGAACATATGAATACATCTTAAATCTATAAGAGAGTCGCGGAACATGAAATAAATTCCCCCAAAAGGATGCGATGAGCCTGAATTCCCATCCTCTCGACCAATGTTAGTTCTTAAGTGTCGCTGGCCAAATCGCCCAGCGAACACCTGCCTTTGGAATGTATGTCCACGTAACTTCGGATAGAGAACCGTTGGGCATTTTGAAACTGATCCAAAACAGGGTTGTGAGTTGATTATATGATAACATCAATCATATATGGATTTCTTTCTACTTAAAATACATCCATACAAATCTACTCTAGATGTCGATTAGTTCAATTATATGCATGTGGTTATTAATAGCATATAGAGGAGAGTTGTGTTTTAGTATGATAGGAGTTAGGTTGTGGTGTTTTTAGGAGAGTGGGAGTGTTTGATGGGCAGTGGAAGTTAAATGTTTTTGTTTTCTCATCTACTAGAACTATCCTCAAATTTGGTAGAGGTGAAGGTGGTGGAGTTTCCTAGATTCTTGAGGCGTTTACCAATATTTTTCACAAAGAGGTTGTGAATATACCCCATCCACATGATTTGAAGTTTGATATCCCATTTCATCTTTAATCCTCTTTTATTTTGATGGATTATTATCAAATTTCCCTTTTCAAACCTTGGGAGCTGAGTATTCAGGTTAATGAGTTTATTTATTAAGGATCTATCTAACACAATGTGTTAGAATGTGGTTCTCTTTTGCCTTTTCCAAGAATGAAAATTATGGTATAAATTTATGTATTGACTATGAGTGGCTAATCTAATTGATAGTCAATAACCACTTCCATATTCAAAGGATTTATAATATATTCAGATAACATAAGGGAGTTAGCTAGTTTTTTAATGATGATTTGTGGTACGAATATCAATAGATGATGATGAAGGAAGAAGATATCTTGAAAAAATCTTTTGAGCATCATTATGGGAACTATAAGTTTATTTTCATGTTATCATATTTCATGAAAATCACATATTTATTCATGGAACACAATAAATCTATATTTTATGAGTTATTGGGTCAGTTTTGGTGTTTTTTTATCAAAGATATGCTTGTATAATAGACTTCAATGTTGGAGAATTTTGAGAACCTTCGGGAAATTCCATATATACCTCGGCACCAAATAATATATGGTAATATGAAAAGGTATGAATTTTTGATTTGGTAGGTTCAGTTATTTGGGGGTGTGGTGTCTCATCATTGGGTAGAAGTGGATCATTCAAATATTGAGGTTGTTGTTTCTTAAGTAGAACCCAGTAATGTGGCATAGGTCCATAGATTCCCCATTATTTTGGGTTATTATCATAGTTTCATGTCAGAATTGGCTCAGGTCTTGGCCCCATTGACATCCTTAACAAGTAGGTATCAGTCCATCTTGTGGACTTAATATTGGTTGGAGGCCTTCGACCTCTATAATGAGATGTTGACCAATGATCATATGATTTTATTACATTAGGAGGCAGTGATGCATGAGGTGTTTTAAAATCACCCCATATCTATTTTTATTGTTTCCTAAGGTATTAATTTTTTTTTATATCATATGAGTCTAGGAATTTAACCCCACATGTGTGTAACTATTCCACCTATGATCTCGAGTTGGTAGTGGTGGATTTTTAACTAATGATATGGTGGAATGACCAAACTGGTGAGTGATATATAGTATTTACAAACCATAAGAGACTAAAAAATACATTCTATTCTCATGATCTATATCATAGATAATAGATGTAGATGGTGTTTCCCTAAAATTATGAATTTTTGATCCCCTACTCCATGGAGATGGGGATTGTAATTTGAAATTTCATTAGACATAAATCACATGGATATAATATTTAGGTATATATTAATACATGAAGGGAAATATAGGAGACATAATTGATAAATCTTGATGTAAAGGGGGGTGGAATCTGAGAATGTCACTTTTAGATATAGGTGTAATAATCCTTGATGTATCAGGTAGAAGAGTCTCAGTGGGGGGACTTGTAGGTAGAGGTAATGAGGGAAAGATTCATCCATGGTGATACTATCAAGAGATGGTTGGAACTTAACTGAAATATGATTAGTTTTAGGGGAAGGATGTTCATTCTATTACCGGTGCATGTGGTGTTTCCTCCTAAGATAAATAGCTCAATAGTGGCAGTGATTCCTGGTGTGTCCAAGTTGTAACATGCCTTAAGGGGTTGGCTTTAGTGGACCATGATGAACTAATTAGAGAAAGTGTTTATATCACGGTTCTTGGTCTTCCCAAATTAGAATGAAAAGAACTATTCTTGGAGTGGATTGATATAGTCGTTGGGTGTCCCTATGTGAGAAATAATGGAAATATTGAAGGATTTTATCAAATTTATAAAATAGTGTCTAGGAGGTCATGTCATTATTTGAGTGAGAATTGGTTTTTTATAAAATCATCTAAATTTTAATCAATATAGGATTTGGGTATCATGGAGGTCTTGGATTAGTGGTTTGAGGATAACATTGTATGGATTTAGAAAGGTGTTTTGGAACATAATTTTTATCATGATCCTTGTTTTACATTATGAGTTTAGATAGGATTGCTGCATGATTTTGGATTACAATTATACATTATAACTACTTTACACCGTTATGGATTGGAAGATGAATTTAATTATATATATGATAGAGGATATATTACAAGATTGGTTCATGGTATTAAGTGTATCATGGATTAATCATTTTCCCTTGGATAGTTTTTATTTTTTAAATAGATTCTAAACCATTATTTTTCGTGCTCTAATAAAGGAATTATATGGGTGGACAATTCATACCTTGTTTTTATGAACTGATGTTGTGGATTTGGTAGTCATTGTCCTATATGCAGTGAAGCACATGATAAATAATATTCAAATGATTTGAGAGTGGTAGAATGTGACAAATGACTATTATAAGTTTTTTTGATTGAAGTAGGATGTCATTCATGTTTGAGGTTAGGAATCATATGTTCTTTAGGTTTTCCCTCTCTATGGGAAGTGGAGTTCTAGTTGCGGGGGTATGATTTATCCTTATTTTATCAGTATTTCAAGGCATTATAGTGTGTTGGTGAGGTGGAGTATCACTAGGTGCTTCCTATGTAGATGGATCACATCCACACAATTTTCACAATTTTTGAAATGTATTAATATCTCGAAGATTATTCTCAAATCATTAATTGGTTAGATTTCAAAATAGAGGATGATTCAGAATTTATAGAGATTTTGGTTGAGATATAAGATTGTCGGGGGAAGGTATTTGTAGAAAATCTATTTGTTGGTTCATGTTTTATGGATGTAGTGTGGAAAAAGTGAGTGTAAACATGATCATCATATTTCCACTCAATATCCCAAGTATTTATTCTCTGTTTCCTCATCAACGATATATTTTACTACCTCTAGGTTAATTAAAATGGTTATTCCTAATTGTTGAGTTTTTTATGCTGGTTTCATGTGCTTCTATCATTGTTTTTTCTATTTGAGATGTATCTCTAATTTAGTTTTGGGATGGTTGTGTGGGTGATTTTTCCATCGAGTTTGCTTCAAATTTATGAGTATTTTGACAACATAATAGTTGTCTAATATATTTAATCAGAATAACCAGAACCATATTTTTTTGAGATTATGATGATCTAGGAGGAGTATTGGGGAAATATCATTAGAGGTTTAGATGAATTTTAAGCAAGGAATTGGTTCTGCAATATAGATATATTTGTTACACCGTGAGGGGCTAGGTGGAAGGCATAACCACATCATGGCATTAGAGGTTGTTGTGTATGGTTTTGAGAGGCTTGGTTTAAATCCCATTTTAATACTAATATGGCTACAAAATATCCATTAGACTATAGTATAGTCTACTTTCATAGATGATTCTTCTTGCATGTAGTTGTTTCTTGTAGTTTAGAGGCTTAGAATGAGAATTATGGGTTCATTAACTCATAAGGAGTTATTACAACCCATTCTTGGAATAAATAAGCATAGAATACCGAATTTTTTTCCACTTAACTAATGACCATGGTGTAGATCCCAGAGGTTTTTTGGGATAAGTCTTTATGTGTAATTATAATATAGGTTGTGTTGGGGTTTTTGGGAAAACCTAAAAGGAAGCTGAATAACCATTTACCTTGTACTGTGATTGCCCATTTTATATAATGTGTATAATGTTTGGTCCAACCCTAAAATTAATTCATTAAAAATTCTTTCTCAAAACTATTGGGTGAGCTTGATACATACATAGGATATATTGAAACCCTTATTTATTAGTTTTGAGTTATGGATTTAAGATATTATTCCTCAATGATCTAAGGTGCGATCCTTTTCTTTCTCCTTTTTTTATTGTCCACTATTCATTTTATAGAAGATGTTGTTTTGGAGATGGTTGTTCCATGTTATTTTATACCAAGATGTTGAAGGAGTTTTATGTAGTTCATCATTATTGTGGTTTTCCTTATATGGTTTCTCTTGGTTATCATGTTTTCCTTTCTTTATTATTGTACAACAGGTCAAAAAAATTCTGTCAAGGTAGGGGAATTAATAAATATACATTATTTTGTGTAAATTTTGCATTGAAAAAGGTTTTTTATTATTTGGGTTATTAGTATGGATCTATATAAAAATGATATTGCACTAGAGTAAAGAAATTGATGGTAATGGGATGTTTTCACTTTTTTTAGCTACATTAATGATATTTCTATTGCACATGGTTCTCTTTCACTACTATTGTAGAAAACCGTTACATTCATTGATCCCAATCTACTATTACTATTATTGTTTTGTCTATTAGTCCCTAATAATGTTATAATCACAAAAATATGGTAATGAACTGACTATTTATAAAAGGTAATTAATATGAAAGTATGTTTTGTGTGTGTAAGAGGGAATGTAATGCATCCGGTGATAAAATATTATTCAATGTGCCACATTTTATGGTTTTTATTTCTATGTTTGTGTAGTAAAAAGGGGATATTATTTGAACATTGTTGTGATTGGTTTCAGATTCATTTGATATAATTATAGTCATTAAGGTATAGTATTATATTGGTTGGTATGTGAGTTATTTAGTAGTTGATATGGCCAATTCCTTGGGTTGAATGGGGGAATGTTGTTGAGATAGAGTTTCATGCAGTGGGTGATATAGTAAATTCCAAATACAGAATAGTGTGTTTAGGATGAGGTTATGGGTTGGGTATTTAGGCTACAAATACCATATTGGTTATGTAAATATGGTACATGTGGTGTTACTATCACCGAAAGATTATTTGGTTAATGTGGGGTTGTTAGGTATTTTCTTAGTGGTATTGAATTTAACTGTTAATGATGAAAATTAAATTGGGTTGACTTGAATCTAATAATTTGATATCTATATAAGAAATATTGATGTATGAAATGAATAAATAATTTCTTAGGATTAGTGTGAGTGGTGGTTTTTTTAGTTTTCCATTAAATATGGAATTGAACGGTAAAATAAATATAACCTGGTTGATAGTCAGAAAAATTGGAAATGTTGAGATGATATGAATTAATAAACTAATATATATATTTTTTGAATTTTTTTAATGGGATATAGTGATGGTTCATTTATTTGTGTGCGTAAGTAGTGGTAAGTGTGTAGAAGTTTTTTTTATGGAATACAGTGTAACTCTATGGTATTGGGGGTGGTGATGGAATTGTTTGTGTAAAAATAATAATATGGGATAGTGTGTTGAATTATATATGATGTGTTTTTTAGGATTTCATTACACATATAATTTGAGTTATATGACTAACTCATAAGACACATTGGTACCGTGTATTTTTCCCATAATCAAGGTCAGTGAGGGAACAAATAGATGGTTACTCCATCATCCATTCTCTCCCTTATATGTGTATTAAGAGGTTTGATATATAATAAAAATTCCTAGTTGTTATTTGATGATGAGGAATAGTTTGTACAAGTTGACCCTAGTGGGTATTTATTTTATGGAATGGTATGTGATATGTTGGTAGACCTTATGAGTTTGATGAGGTAGTGTTTTAGAAAAATCTATGGGGTATAGATGATATGGTACTTGATGTATTGGGAGATCCTATGGGGTGTTAGATGATATGGTCTTACATATTTTGGGTAATTCATTGTAATATGATGGAATAAAATTTCGGTCTTTTAGGTTCATGATACCTAGATGTGTAGTATATGAGATACACAAATGAAAAATATTGTGTTGCAACACAGCTGTAGAAAGGATTGGGCATATGAAATTTAACATTGTGAATTTATATAGAAATAAAATTAGGGTAATGGTAAGGGTTAACCTTGAAAATATATTAATATATATTATGTTACTATCCTTATAGGTGATATTTCATGAGTGAGGCATTACGAGGTTGGGTGGTTGTTGGCCCGATGAGTGATTTTTAGTTCCACTATTTTTTCGTGGATGCAATAAAATGATAATTGAACATTTTCATGAGTGTTATTAGATATGATCCTACTGAGTAAATATTTTATTCTCATCCCTATACATATAAATAAGTTTATAGGTTTACATGGGGATTTTGGTGACCATACTAGATGGTATTAGCTCAGAACAAGGGATGTCTTAGAGAGTCATTTCCTAAAAGTTGTTTTGCAATTTTTTTGAGATTATTATTTTAATAACATCATCCAAGAATTATGGTATTTTGGAATATCTTGGATTATTTATATTATCATAATAATCATTAGTTTGTTTCTATATTCCTAGGTTTTATGAGGGTAATGCCTCTAATTTTTATATTTTATATCCATTGTGATAATCCCTAACCAAGACATATTGGAGGTGGGCCTTGGGGGTCTCTCTCACCTTCAATGTAGTCCTAGGTGGGGTTCTTATTGGGGGATGGGTCATGAAAATATATGTTTAAATTATCATTGTAAGTAACATTAACCACCATATACCATTAACTCTCTATATCTCCTTACATTATAAATTTAGTTATATTAATCCTAATATTATCCTGGGTATATTGGGTTTGAATGATTTTGTGAATTTTCAAAAGCCAATAATTCACCACATATTGTCTGAAATCACCCATAAAAGTCAAAATATTAGACTAATTACATGTTTATGTTAGATTAACCATTTTAGGTTCCTCCCTGTCCCCTTGTTTCCCCAATTCTAGGGATTCCCTGATGAATATCACCATAAAAATGAGCCTCCATGGGTGAGATTTTTTTGGAAAATCATTCATATTAAAACCCCTAGTTGAATCTATATAAATTTCCTCAACAAAAAAATCATGGAATCATTTGATTTAGTTTTTATGAAAAAATACATATTCATAAATCATAAAACTATATAATTTATTCATATCTCATCCATAACCAGCATTGCAATTCCCTGTATTTCGTATCATAATTTTTAGTATAATAATTGGATATTTAAAACATCATTATACACCCCAAAGTTTATATATTATATGTTTCCAAGTATATATTTTATATTTATTCATGTAATTTAATTCTACATCTCTCAAAACTCAAATAGACTCCCATATTTATATTTAGATACATTTAACGTTGGATTCCCTTACTCCTCAAAATATTCTATCAGAGATGAATTATAAATCATTTTGATGAGTATACCATAAAAATTTAAAAATAAATAAAAAATTCATGTCATCCTCTCTCCAAACCACCCTATAAAAAATTAATTCTCTAAAAAATAAACTTCAATGGGGTTTTATAGTGTAAAAAAATAATTAAATGTAACACCCCATCCCTAGTTTCCCATATTTGGTTCTTTATTTTAATAAATTGGCATGATTACAAGGAGTAATGTTTCGAAAGACCGATCAATTTAGCTGTCTTAGAAAATAGATTACATACATGAAAAGTACTTTACACTTTCTAATATAAAACACAACATAAATAATCCTTTGATAATGCCATTAATCCCCTATATTAATAACTCATATCAATCATAATAGACTTCTTGGAATCCTAGAAAAACAAAACATAAGAAAGTTTTGATCTGAGATACTCAGTAAGGGTAAATAATTTAGCAAAAGCTATAAATCTTTAAGCCAATATGTGTAAAAAACAGCCTTCAAAACAGAAACATGAACGTAATACGGAAAAAATAAATCAAAAATTACCTTATAAACATGAACATGGATATTCTACTAGTTTAATTATCCCGTTTAATAACTAATTTCATAACAAGGGAATGAATAATGTCGAACATCATAACCACATAGTCAAGGCCTCGTGCCGATACTATAAATAATTTTTTTTCATGGCCTTCTGTTTAGATAATAATTTGTCTCATGAGACTACCGATTAATTAAGGTGCTATGGTGGGACCCTCCCTTCACTTTCTTATTATAATTCATTCCTCATATAAAATGTTTAAATCATAACATAAACATTGATATTAAAACTAGAATACAAAATGTCAATACATTAACCATAACCCATTAATAGTATAAAAATAGCATATCCACATTTAAACATATCATAACTCATTAAATAAATTATGGAATATTGTATTCTAATTAATCAACCTCATTGAATAATATGTAGTAAATTATGTTGATATAGGTGAAAATTATCTGTAAAACTCTTTGAGAGAAATATCCCTTTTAAATGAAATAATTTAAAAGTCACACAATTTAGAAAGGAAGAAATTTAAAAAAAATATTTAATCAACGTGTCCCATACCACTTTGAAAATTTTGAATGGAATTAATATTTTAAAACATTCAAGTCCATATAAATAAATCCTTTAAACCATTTTGAAAACATGGACATTAATGAAAATGATTTAGAATAATATGTATTTAAACCATTTAAAATGATTATTTAGTTAAAGAGTCCCTTGAAAAGAATCTTTTTGTGAACTCTTTTACAAATCATGGATATGTATAATATATATTTCTGAGTAAAAACTTACACACAAACAATCTCGGAAAATAAAGTGATTGAGGAATTAACCCTTACCTTGTACTTTTCTTTGGTCAATGGTATGTTTAACCACATGTATAATGACCATAACATGTTATTAAATTATACCAGAACCATATTCATATTTATGATATCATACTTGATTCATTAATGACCTTATACTACCAATTTAATAATAATTTCATGTTTAAATAATATTTTGGGAAATAATCGCCTTCTTTATCATACATGTTTTAACTTGTTATTCTTAACCGCATCACTTATATCATGATTTCATTGTTATAGAATATAAAACATTATGTATGTATCATATATATTCAGAATATACATATGTGCAATATATACATATATGAAATGGAAGACACTATTTATGGAGACGGTAGTCCGTACGTACGCATAATCGTTGTTTCCGTTTTCATATTGTATTGAACGGAAGTAAGTGAATGAGATATATGTAAATATATATATATATATATATATATATATATTTCCAGTAGCATTATTATGTAACATATTACATACTTATTAATAATATATATTTTTTATATTCATCGTTGAATGGTGATTGTGGAAATTAATCTCATCGTGTCTTGGAGACGGTAAGATGTACTTACGCACGAGCGATGATATCATTTTATTGATGGAGAAATCATATGTAATTGGATGGATTATTAAATATAAAGAATCATTGATATGTTATATTTATTATTTACATCAATTTTATTCATTATTATATCCATCCAAATAATGAAGCGTTGAATAACGAACACCACGATGTGGGGACGGTAAGCCGTACGTACGCAAATATGATGAATCATTCATTCATATGATGGATAGAATAATGAATATGGTTATAAAATATTTATAATAACATATAAATATTAATAATTTAATGGAATTATTATTTTAGTATGGAAGCATCCAAGAAATAGGAAGTGGAAGGAAAAAAACAAATTTGAAAGGGGTGATGAAATAATTACATCTTTTTCTGGTTCTTCCTTTTGATTTGAACGAAAGGGAACCATAGGTTGGATTTCTGATCTACATAAGGCCTCTAAGAAGAATTTATGGTAGATGGTAGGATATTTGGGCTAGGTTTTTCCTTGCCAAATGGCATTGGAGGTTTCAACTTGAGAGAAGGGGAAGTACCCTTTTACAAGAGAGGTGAGGGGCACTTTAGGAAAAGCTTCAAATATGAATTAATTATATAATATTTTTCGGTTTCTAATATATAGAAATGGATTTATTTCTAATATAATCTGTTTAGGGGGATAAATACTCTCAACCCATAGGTTTTAGACAAGTTTATGTCACAATATTAACCTTATCTTTTAGATTTAACTTCGGGTTAAATAGTTTAACATTTACCATGTGTCCTGGTATTTTTATGTAACATGGTTAATAAACATACAATAAAATCCAAATATAACCTATATTGGTTAATTAATGACATGTATAATCTTATATAATACCTCTGGTAAAATATCATATTTTTGTAGTATAATATCATTTAATAAAATTGAATTTGTTATAAAAACTAATTTATGTAAATGTCGACACTATTTTGTATCTGGTTTTTGTAAAAGTCATAAAAAATTTATTACATCAATAAAAATACATTAAATAAACAATAAAATGTAATATTAACTTATATAACTCATGTATGTCATAAAAACTTCAAATTATATTTATTTTGTTTTTTATAATATTCATTATTTGATTATTTCATTAATAAGTAAAATACTCCATCATTATTGTGTTATTAATAAATATATTTATTTTATGTATAAAAATTATAAATAAAATACCATGATTTATGAAATATTTTTAGCTTTAAAATTTATATTTATAGTCTTAAATATCCCTTATATAACCACATATAAAAACTATTTCACTAAAAGATATATGATTATGTTACATTTTCCTTAATTTTCAATTAATTTTTATATAGTGCCATTTCCATTTACAAGTGGATCCATGGGGTACCAAAATCGACCCAAGGATAATAAAGGTTGTACATGTAATAGAAAATAGTGTTATTATTCGTGTTAGGGTAATTTAATATAATTATAATATTATTTTTTACACTTATTTATCGTATTTATCATTTAACCATGGTAAATAAAATATTTATTGAAGTTACTATTCATAATGTATAAAAATAAAATTTATCTATTTAAAAAATTTGAACCTCATTATTAAAAAATGGAATATATTTTTCAAAATTCAAAACATATAAGTTTTAGAAATTAATTTAAATTTAATTCCCGTTATCAAAATGAGAAAGTGGGTTTTTAAGAAGTAAAAAACTATCGAAAGATTGACATGTGTTTATGTAGAATTTAAAATTGAAATTACCATCAATGACCTATATTATATTAAATGATAAAAATATAATCTAATGATACTTTAAAACCACTCAAATTTATAATTTAACATTAAAAATTATATCCATTATTGTTTTTCAATTAAAATTTAGTATTTTTCTTTATTCATCAAAATATGAAAGTTATCAGAAAGGTACATAAAATTTATCCAAAATAAATTTGTATATACTTCTTCTAAATAAGAATTTAATTTCATAAAACTAAATATATAAAAGTGTCGAATATTGGATTTAAAAATGATTATCCATTAAAAGGCGTAAAAAACTACATTTTTTGAAAAATACTTCTTTTATCTGAAAAATTGAATTTGTACTTATATTATGTCTAATAAATACAATAGATTAATGTTAAAATTATATGTGATATATAAAATTTAAAATGTGGTTAATAATATTCAAAACATCTTTTTAAATGGCTAGTTTGATAGGTTGTGGTGTACTTGAACTCGGTGTTGCGTACATCACATGCTACTAAATTATTTAAAAAGGAAGCATAGTGTAGAAACTTGGGGTGTTACATTATCCCTTCCTTAAATAAATGGCATCCCATAAATTTAAAATCTGTATTAAAAACTAGGGTTTTTACATTTCAAAATATCTTAGTTGAAATCCCATATTGAAAAATGGATTAACGAGGCCACTATTTTAAAATAAATGAATGTAAGTATGAAGGTTACCAGAAATAACACATAATTGGGTTCCATATAGGAAAACATGGAGATGGAAGTGAAAATAAACTATAATGTTCTGATGGATAGTGATAGAGAATATTATTATGAGAAAT
Organism: Viscum album; assembly: GCA_963277665.1. Lineage (NCBI taxonomy): Eukaryota > Viridiplantae > Streptophyta > Magnoliopsida > Santalales > Viscaceae > Viscum > Viscum album. Next base: position 228,035,146 of record OY728157.1, on the reverse strand, counting down.
TGAACAACCAGAAAGCTATAAATCTGCGATGATCTAAGAGGCCATTTGATCCATCACAAAAGAAGGTGCTAGAAAAAACATTTCTGGTTTTATGATCCTTTTCCTAATGATGTATAATTAATTTAATTCATCTACTAATAGCACAAGGAATCATACTTAATTTAGATGTAGTGTCTCATCCTCTACCCTAAACTCATCTTTCTCTTCAAAAGATAGAACACAAAAATATTCTATTTATCTCAATCTTATAAGGTTCAAAATATATACATATATCATTTAAATGATTAAAACTATTTTTTAATTACCACAGACTTACTGTAGTCTCGTGATAAGCGATAAAGCCTTGTCACACTTTGGTTTTGGGTTCAATTCCTGTAGCTTTTTCCAACGTGATGGGTTATTACATGACTTTCATGTTATCCCTTTTCTAAAACTATAGTATTAGGAAATTACAAAACTAATATTAAGAATTTTTTTAACCTTAATCAATACTTTCCAAAGTTTCAACTTAATCCATTCCAACCATTAGAGTTATCCAAAATCCATCATTCCAAACTCTCTTTAAAAGGTCTCTAAACATCCAAATTCAATTATTACATCAGATTACTCAAACAATGTAATGTTTCTCTTTTTATCACACAATGAATATATGATTATTTTCATCATATTAAATGAATGATGAAAACAAAATGTAAATTAGTAAAATCATTATATATTTCATTATTCTTATAACCAAGACATAATTCTAGAATCCAGAAACAAAAATACATTAATTATTCCACTTCAACCATAGTTACAATATAAGCTTGACATTGATCCATTTTATTTTTTTCTGAGCTATAATCCCTTGATGATTTCGACAATAATTTTCATAATGTCCCATATCTTTACAATTATAACATTGCACAAATTATTTAATTCCATTATAATCACGATCTTGTTGACCTTTTTCTCCACATTTGTAACAAACTCCCATGCCTTTTAGGCATGTATTGAAGTGATTATTTCCAAAATTGTCAAATAAAGGAAAATATTTCTTTCCCCTTTTCCCTTCATCTGTCTCTTTCCCCATAATTTTCTTCTTCTCTTTCTTTACATTATTGTCATAGGACTTAGGGAATTCCTTTTATATCTTTATATCACATGAGACTATATATTCATACGATGAGAAGGATTGTGAGACTAAATCTCGATGGAGAAATTGTTATAACCCATAAATGAATCGATCAATATTAATTCTTGTGTTACATGTATAGTCTATAGAATTCCCTGATAACCTTTTGTAGTTATCCTCATACATTTCAAAATTCTCATCCTCTTTTTACCTCAGGCTCAGAATTTTTTTCCCATATCATCTCGCTGTTCACGAGGAAAGTATTTCAATAGAAAAGGATCCTTAAACTCCCATAATTCTATATTTCCTACTTATTCATCCTACTTTGTGTTTTGAATTAATAACCACCGTTGATCTGCATCTCCTGGGAGGTGATAAAATTTCTGAAAACCTTTTCCCTTTTGTTATTGCTCAAAGCAAGAAATATTTTCTATAAGAAACATATCCACTGATCAGCTACAATAAGATTTTTATTCCCATACAATTTTCCAGTTTGCTACCTCATGAAGTGGTATAACATTGATCCTCCGCGTTGTGGATCAGGGTGCTCCATACAAGTAAAGTTATTATTAATAACCTGAGTGAGTTTTCATAGTATGGTTATAAGATGATCAGCACCAGTTGTATCACCAACTCCAATATAATTGTCTTATGTAGGAGTTGAATCCCTATATATATTAGGTGTGTTGATACAGTTTCCATTCCTTCCACTTTTCACCATTTATAAACAATGGCACATAGTAGGTTTGTTTATGAATCCCAATTCATAATTCCTAACTTGTAAAATACTTAACATACATTGTGTAGTTTATGCATATAATCAATAATCCTAAAAAATGTTTTCTTTGGTAATGTATTTACTCATAGATTCTTCATAATGTTTTAAATGAAATTTGAACTATCCTAAGCATATCCCCCAGGGAGTGGGAAACCAGGTACGAAGTAAGTCCCATTGTTGTGTACCAAGATACCCTGGGGCATGCCTGAAAATCTATGTCAGATTTTTTACTTCTAGGTACATCTGTGCCAGAACCACTTCAACTTGTTGTATCCATACATGGATGTATTTCATCGAAAACCCACATAATCACTACATTATTTGAATTTTATGGGGTTCTTATATACATATCTACAAAGTCTATCATAGGTTTATGATACCTAATCTAAGTGTTCAAAATAAATTTTCATGATTGTTGATAAACTTCCTCTGATAACAACTGTAACACATTGACCACAGTTACCCAGAGTTTTTTCCTTTTTTTTAGTGGCATTGTAACATGGAGTTAAGTTCCAAATGACTGATCATCTTAGCAGTATTGGAAAATATATTACATACATGAACATTACATTACTCTGTCTAACATATTACACAACATAAAAAGTCTTTTGAGAATTCCATTAATCCCCTATCTTAACCCTGTATATCATTCACACTAAACTTCTTGTAATCCTAAGAAAAAAACATAAGAAAGGGGTGAGCTCAGATGCTCAGTAAGGGTAAATAATTTACTAGAATCTATTAACATTTAAGGAAATATGTGTAAAAACAACAACAACCCTTTAAACATAAACATGAACATATAATGGAAAAAACAAACCAAACATTACCATATAAACATGCACATGGATATTCTACTAGTCAAATAGTCCCATGTGCTAAGTAATTTTATAATGAGTGAATGCATAATACCGGACATCATAACCATATAGTCAAGGCCTCATGCCCAGACTAAAAATAAAAATTTCATCAAGGCCTCGTTCCAAGACACTAATTTTTCTCATGAGACCTACCAATGCACAGAGGATCGATAGCGGGCCTCACATGTCACTTACAAATTCCAATGAATTCCTCATATGAAAATGGTGAATCATAATATAAACATTAATATTAAAACTAGCATACGAAATGTCAATACTTTAACCACAAACCATTAATGGTATAAAAATAGCATATCCACAGTCAAACATATTATAACTTATTCAATTCAATTTGGAATGTTGTATTATAATTAATGAACCTCAATCGAGAATAATACCTTGTAAAGGACATTGACATAGTTGAAAATGATCAGTAAAACACTTTGAGAGAAATATATATTTTTTCATAAAATCATTTAAAAGTCACCCGATTTAGAAAGGAAGTCATTTAAAAGAAATTTTGGAATCAAATTTTCCTATACAACTTTGAATCCTTGAATTAATGAAAAATTTAAAACATTAATGTGCATATAAGTAAATCCATATACCCATTTTGAAAATATGGACATTAATGAGAATGATTTTGAAGAATAAATATTTAAACCATTTAAAATGATGTTTTAGTTAAAGAGTCCCCCGAAAACAATCCTTTTCAAAACTCTTTTATAAAACATAGAAATGGATAATAAATATTTCCCAGTAAAAATATATACATAAACACTCTCGGATAATAATGATATTGATGAAATAACCTTTAACTATTACTTTCTTTTGGTCTAGGGTAAGTTTAACCTTCTGTATAATGACCATAGTATGTTAAGAAAATATACTAGAATAATATTCATATTTATGATATTAGACGTGATTCAATAAGGACATATAATACCCTTTTAATAATAATTTTCATGTAAAAATAACATTTTGGATAATAATCGCTTTCTTTATTGTACGTGTTCTAACGTGTTATTCTAGATAATATCATTTTTATCATGATTTAATTAATTCAAAAAATACAAAACATTATTTATGTATCATATATATTCATAATATAAATATGTATCATAGATAGATATATGAAATGGAAAACATTGTTTATAGAGATGGTAGGCCATACGTGCGCATAAACATTGTTTCCATTTTCATATCACATTGAACGGATATAAATGAATGAGATATATATATTATATATATATTCAGTAGCATTATTATGTCATATATTACATAATTATTATATATATATATATTTATTTATTTATAATCATCGTTTAATGGTGAACGTGGAAATGAATCTTATCGAGTTGTGGAGACGGTAAGCCCTACGTTCGTACAAAAGATGATATAATTCTATTGATGGTTAAATAATATGTAATTAGATAATATATTGTTTATAAATAATCATTAATATGTTATATTTATTAGTTACATCAATTATACTCATTATTATACCCATCCAAATAATGAAGCGTTGAATAACAAACTCCACAATGATGTGGAGACGGTAAGCCGTATGTACGCACGTATGGTGACTTTGTGATCAATAGGATGGATAGAGTAATTAATATGGTTTTACCATATTTATAATAAAATATCAGTATGCATAAGGCACTAGATTAATTATTTAGTTATTGAATCAACCAAGAAAGATAAAGTGGAAGAAGAAAAGAACGTTGAAAGAGGAGAATAAATAATTACTTATTCTTGAGGTTCTTCCTTTTCATTTGAATAACATGGAATTCTTAGGTTGTATTTATGATTTAATTAAATACTTTAGAATACATTTATGGGAGTTTTTATGTGATTTGAGTTGGGTTTGGCCGAGAAAAATTGATTCGGTGGTGTGAATTTGAGATAAGGGGAAGTACCCATTTATAAGAGAGGTGAGGGGAACTTTAGAAAATCCATGAAATATTAATTTATTAAAAAATCATTTTCGGTTTTTAATGGATCCAAATGGATTTATTTCTAGGATAAGGTAGTTTTGGGTATAAATACTCTCAAAAAATAGGTTTTAGACAAGTTTATGTACTCATATTAACATTATCATTTAGTTTTAACTCTTCGTGAAATAGTTTAACATTTATCATGTCTCCTTGTATTTTCATACTACATGCTAACTAAACATAATATAAAATTCCAGAAAACCCTAAAGTGGTTCTATAATGACATATATAACATTAAATATTCCATTTGGAAGAATCATATATTTTTAGGAGTATTATATGATTTAATAAAATATTATTTTTTTTTAAAATTCATTTATGTCAATTTTGACACTATTTAGTATTTGGATTTTGTGAGAGAATTGAAATGTTTATTACATAAGAAAAATACATTGAATAAACCCTGACACATTATATTCACCTATAGATTTTTTGGAGGACATAAAAACTTTTAAATTATATTTATATTAATATTTGTCATATCTTTTATTTGATTCTTTCATTAATAAAGAAAATATTGTATCATTATTTTGTTATAAATAAATATATTTATTTTATTTCTAAAAATTATAAATAAAATAACATGTTTTAAGAAATAGTTTTAGCATTATAATTTAAATTTATAGTTGAACATATCACTTATACAACCCATTATAAAAACTGTTTTACTAAAAGATACAAGTTTATGTTAAATTTTCCTCAACTTTAAATTAATTTTTATAAAGTGTACTTTTCACTTACAAGTGGATCCATGGGGACCAAAAATCGACCCAAGGATTCCCATGGTCAGAAATTTATCAAAAAATAGTGTTATTACATGTGTTAGGTTAATATAATATTATTTTAATATTATTTTTTACCCTTATTTACTAGATTAATCCTTTAACCATGATAAATAAAATATTTACTGAAGTTTCTAATCCTAAGGTATAAAAATACAAGTTACCTATTTACAAAATTTAAAACTCCTGATTCAAAATATGGAATCCATTTTTTTAAATTCAAATCACAGAAGTTTCATAAATTAATTTAAAATCAATTCCCCTTGTCAAAATTAAAAAGCGGGTTTTTAAGAAGTAAAATATATCAAAAGACTGACAAGTGTTTATGTAGAATTTAAATGTAAAATTACATATAATGAACAATATTATTTGAAATGATAGAAAAAATATAATGATACATTAAAACCATTCAAAATTATAAATTAATATTATAAATTATTTTGATTAAAAAAGTTGTTTTCAATTAAATTTTTTGATTTTTCACTATTAATCAAAATATGAATGTTATTAGAAATGTACCAAAAATTTATCCTAAATATTTTTTATGTCCTGATTCTAAATAATAATTTAATTTTATCAAATATAATATATAAAAGTTTCAAATATTTTATTTAAAAAGGGTTATCCATTAAAAGGTGGAAAAATGCATTTTTTAAAAAAATACGTCTTTTACCTGAAAAATACTATTTGTCCTTATATGATGCCTAATAAATATAATAGATAAATTGTAATATTATATGGGATATATAAAATTCAAAATTTGGTTAATACAATTCATAACCGCTTCTTAAACGGCTAGTTTGATAGGCCATGATGCGCTTGAACTCGGTGTTGCGTACATCGCACGCTATTGAATTATTTAAAAAGGAATCATACCATGGAATCTTGGTATGTTACATGAAATAAGTTTGAAAATTACATAAAGGGTTTTAATTTTCTATTAATGAGGTATTATTATACCTCTTGTGAAGAAATCCATTATAATTTCAATGATACTTTAAATACAATACATGTTTTTTATTATTCACTACCCAAGTGGAAATAAAGAATGATAAATTCATCACTTAATCACTCCAATGGAAATACATTATATTATGTATATTCTAATATGTAAAAATATAAAATTTATAGAATTGTTTTTATTATAGTGAAAATAATTTACCAAATGAGAAAATACATCGAATGATCAATGAATAAATGTTTGGTTCAATCATAAAATTCCACAACATCTAATATATTAATGAAATAGCTGATTTTTGACGATTTTACCCTCACATTACTCTAGAAATCGCATAAAAATATGGTTTTGTTTTTAAATATGATAAAAACAAACCTATAATCTGGAAACCCTGTACTGTAATCCATTTTTCGGCTTTGTCTATACCTAATTGAATAAAAAACTCGATGAATTTTTATAATGGCACTGTCTGGGAGTAGATTAATCCTTAAATTTTAATATCATATTACTTCAAACATAGTCCTCTAAATAACTGTAGTTGATTATTAGAATTGAGGCGCTAAAATATTTTTTTTGAGTATATCATTACAGGCCAACCTAACTATTGAACATAAACCTATAACTTATTGTTTTTCAAATATTTCATGTTAGTTATTTATAAGTTAGTTTATCCAAAAAGTTAGAGGCAAAATAATGTTTTTCCCCTAGCACATAATTAATTACAGTCTCAAAATTAAAATTATATCACAAAAGAATAATGTTTAATATGATTATAATTCTTATCACTCATGGATCAACAATGAAATTGATAAAAAATGAATTTTAAGATGTGTCACTCATAAAATAGATAGAAAAAATGTGGTATATACAAGGCATATCTTAATATTAGTTCATTAAAATAATGTCTCCCAAAAAACCATAGATCACTTTAGTATGATAATAAATAAAATATAATGATGATTTATAAATTAAATAAAATGAAAAATATTATAAATCATAATAGGAAATTTAATATGTAATATAATACCCAAATATCCACCCTGAGAAAAATCGAACTGTATATATTTTTTATATGAACCTATAACTGAACTCTCCATTTTCAAACATAATTAATAACATAGTGTACATTTAAATATGATGTATAGACATAGGGTATGAGTATAAAACTCAATAGTGTTTTCTTAAAAACACAAGAAACATCAATGGTTGATGAATATATGCGATGGTGAATGAATTTTTATTCCAATATAATAAATTTCAGTTTGTGATGTTTTAATATAATATGATAAGGAGTCTTAAAATAAAATATAATATAATTACCATAATCCTCCATTTCTATAATTTTTTTTACATTTTTATAGTAAATTCTATTCAAAAATTTATAATGATTTTTATAACCAAAGATCATTTTAAGGACTCTAAAATAATAAATGGGTAAATAATATTTATGTTACCTGAAAATTATTCTTGTTATTTGAGAACTTTAACCAGATAAAATATAATACTACTAAAATAATTTGATATTTCACTTTTCATGAAGATAAATTAGTTGAAATTGAAGATACCACGAGAATTGTGAGAATACTATTTGGAAAGAACAATGAGTAAATGGAATAGATTTTGGAAACCCTAAATTTAATCAAAATGAATTAATAAAATTAATATTAGTAATTAAAATTAGGGAAATGTTTCTCTCAAAAAGCATTAGTTTAATTGATAATACATTTTTAAATTATCATACATTGATAGTCTTCTATGGAATTGGATTTTATTGCTATACTTTATGAGTTTTAAAACTTATTAGTGTAGTGTTAATTTTAAAAATACTAAAAAAATTATTTTGATAAAAGAAGAGGATGATAAAAAAGAGTAATGAAGTAAATTTATTGATTAACCCAAATTTTTTGTTTATTTCACACATAATAGTTTATCATTTTATGTAATGGTGTGACAAGAATACTTAATACATTGAAAAGAAGGATCCTTGAAGAGATGTTGGTCAACATGAGTTTGTATAACATAATATGATTATATGAAAAAAACATGGTGAGTATTAAAATATTTTTTAAGACATATTTTGATAATGGTGTTATCCAAAATACTGCAGTTATTGTGTTATGATATATGTAATGGTGTGTTTTAATGAGAATTTATGGTCTAAAAGTGGTTGATATGAGCGCACATGGGGAGAACAACATGTTATTGTTTTCCATCTTGGTTTTGGGATAAAGATAAAGACATTCCATGGTCAATATAAACACAAATTTGTGATTATATAATCTACGAAAACTTATATAAAAAAGACATACAATTGTTTAGTGGATTAAGAGATATAACCCATGGTTTTCAAATCTATATTTAAACTGACATAACATGTCATGGTTGATACTAATATGTACTGACTTCCAAATATCTATTCAGTCATATATTTCCACACTGATATGAATAATATGAGTTAACCAAAGATATGTTAGATTATTCATGATAGACTATTGATATACATTGACTAGAGAATGAGAACACACTTTATATGGAGATTAAAAGATATTGTGGAAAAATAGGAAATAATTCTTTATGGGATATATGTATATTATTGATTTTCTTCGTTAATTTTTTCTATTTTAAAATTATATAATTTATATGAGGAATAGATTAATTGTAGATAAATATAACTCTTAATTATTGTAGGTCCATCTCATTTCCCTTAAATTGCTTCATTGATAAAAATAAAAATAATGAGTTGTATGATAACACCAACTAATCACAAATGACTATCCACTCATAGGAGTTGATTAATCTTTTCAAAAAACGTATGTTCATGTGCTTGTGTTTATCTATTTTTTATTCATTATTATTAAATTAGTTTTAGGAATATTATGTGCATTAACTAAATGTGTGATTAATATATTTTCTTAAAAAATTTCTTGGAGTAGTGATATACCATTCCCACCACCCTTAATCAATGATTTTAATATTCCCCTAGGCACATTACATCATTCCTCTTATACATAAATAACACCATTGGTTCAACGAATACTATGGAAAATTTTATGACGCTACTCAAATAAACACAACTCAAGAGAGAATATTCATACCATATAGAGCTATGTTTTATAAATAACTGTAATCAATGTTCTTTTGATCACTTTACCCTAAGCTAGTATCTCAAATTCACTATGGTTTTTTTCATTCAAGAATAATATTATATCCCAAATATCACTCTATATAGGTCCAACACTAATTGATCCAACACCCCATCTATAACATTTCCAAAAATTATGATAACAATGAATAACTCTCCTTATATAAAAGAGAATAATAAAAATCAGAAATAATACATTATTCAATGACTTACTATACATTTTCATTGAAATATACACACATTCTTTGGGGGATGAAGTAAAAATATAGGGAATGACAATGGTGGAGAAGATGTGTTACATTTCTTATGTGTAGGGAGAAACTAATATCCTTGGGGAAACCATTTAAAATTTGAAAATATAATTACTCAATATCAACAATAAAATTAAGTTTAAATATATTTTTTATCACAATTTTACTTATCTATTTTATTTAAAAACTATTTTCAAATATAATTTAATTATTAACCTTAAAGTATTTTCTCTTTTAAAAAATCTGTTAGGTTTGGTCCCAACACCAATCACAAAATACATAAAAATTAAAAACGTATATTAATTCAATTATTAAATTCATTATAATGTTAAAAAATTAAATTTTGAACGACTTCACATAAAATAAATAATTAAAAAATAATGAACACAAATCGAGGAGATTGTACAGTGACAAATAGCTCAGTGTTTTGTTTTTGAAAATATATTTACACAAAAATCTGATAATTATTAATTTAAAATATTCTCTCATTTTATAAAATAATAGTCAATCAAATATTTATTATATTATTTTCATTGTGATGATATTTTATTAGAATAATTAGCTATTCAGAATGTATTCATATATGAAATAGTAGAAAAATAAACATATAAGTGTTCCTAATTTATGAATTCAATAGTGATATGCCATAAATAAACTATGCAATTTTATTAAATCTGCTTATGGATAGTAATAATCTCATAAACAGTTTTATATTAATTTTACAACTCATATGTAGGAAAATAATTTCTATACATATTATTATGATAGTTTTTATCAATAAAAAACATAATTTTTTTTTATTTTTTTATTATATATTGATAATATGCCTTTAGAATATAATCCCCTCAAGTTAATTTAACATGCCAATTGAATGTTAAAGTCTAAATTTCAAATAAATGGTGGAGGATCTACCCAAAGAGATTTATGAATAATAATATGTATGGAATTCATGAAATGACCCACTGGGACCCCACCAAAGATGGCATTAACTAGAGTGTGACACCCAAATCCCACCTCTAATAGGCCAGGGCTGGAAACAAATTCAAAAAATGATAATCATTAATATGGGAGGCGTTAGCCTAATATACCTTTATATATGCACAATACCAACTCCATACCAAATATTGAATATATAACAATATATTATCCTCTAAAGTGAAAAACAAGTCATAAAATAACCTATAAGATACATATTAGAGTACAACACGGTATACAAAAGTATGTTGGAAAAAATACCAACTCGTATATTAATATATAGGGAAACCTAAATTGATAACAATTGTAAGAGGGTAAAGCAAAGGATAGAGTGACTCAATATCCTAGTGTTTGGCCACCAAACACAGTTTGCATCACCAGGTACTATTAAGCTCCATTGATAATAGGTCCACTATATTCAATACTAATATGTAATTAATCTTCATATGACACACAATGTGTAGGAAAATCCCATGTATGTGTGGTCATATACATATCCATTAGGATAAACTAAAAAACAAAAAGGGGGACATAGAATTAAAATATCAAGTTCAAACCATAATAAAGAGAGTAAAGGAACCCAAAATTAGATATGGTCAAAATTAACCAATGTGAAGGGATAAAGGGTATCTCTATCTCAACAACCAACTCCGAATGATGAGTCAAACTGTAGCTACCAAAGTCATATCTTTGATACCAAACACCCTGTGAAACCTCCCATGAATTTTAGTGGGGTGGAATTCTCATCCCCAATGCACACCACAGCCTAGATATCTCTATATTCGATCCACTAATTAAAACATAACCTATAGAAAATGAGTATGGAGGACCTTCACCTCTTCATTGTGTAGAAAAGTTGAGGGAGAACTACTCTAATAAAAGACCTTCCCACCACTAGAGCTCAATGATAGAGAGTCTATCCGATATATAGAGGAACCATACCCTTTGTAATTTAGGTTGGTTTGGTCTGTACATATAAAAATTATATGGGGGACCCACCACCTGGACATATAAGAGAGTACTGACCTTGTTAATATTACACAATAGATAAAGGTCCATCTCCCTATATCATAGAGTTTCATCCCAACCTGTATAAATAAAATGGGGGACCCGCCACTAGGAGAGACATGGGATTACTGACCCCAATATATCTCTCATAATCAATCCTAATCAATGACAATGACCAAGTGTCACTGAAATATGTTTCTTTCTAATGATACCAAATGTTGTATCTCTGATTCCATATGTAGAGACCTGAATCTTGACGTACTTAGATATTACATTACTTCTGCGGAATACATAATACATAACAAAAATAGACACACAAGGACCGTAATAGTTTAGTGTCTTTGGAAACTTGGAACGTAATCTTGGGGAAAGATCTTCAACATCTCCCATAAAGATCTTCCACTTTTTGTTTCCTTACCTAAAACCTTTCTTTTAATCCTTGGGGAAAATAAAACATAAAAAGGGTGATCTCAAATGCTCAGTAAGGGTAAGCATGGATAAAATAAAACATACCATATACATTTGAACTTAAAAACATGAACATAATGTTTAAACATCAAAATATTGAGCAACGACTTAAAATATGGAAGTACATAAGTCATAGATCATAATGGAACATAAATCATGATAACATAGAATGGGAATAAAACATATAATTGTGGCATCCATTAAGCACATGTAATGATTTCTATAGTATCCAAGGCATTGCTTCCAAGACCATCTTAGTGCACAAAGTACCTTTCTAAATCCAATTCACTCCTCATTCTAGTCCTGTAATACTGAACCGGATTAACTTACCATTCCATCCATGTCTATCTCATGAGATATAAATCTTTACCGAATGAAATGGAGGGATATGTAGGTCCCACCCATCTTATAATGAAATCATTCTTACTTGTGCCACAAAATAAACATACATCATTCATAATAATCTAATAAATAAAATTGGTTTCATAAACATCATCCCATCATCACATAATCCATATAAAAGAAATAGATATCATTTCATAATAAGAGAAGTGAAACCATGTAAATCATAGAGACATGTTACATGAAACATACACATATGAAATAATGTCATCTTAGATGAAAAATGGTTTTGATAAAACACTTGAAATGAACTCTTGAGGAAAATATCCTTTCTTCATCAAAATCATTCTCTTTTCACAAAAGGTCAGACAATTTTAAAAGAAAATGATTTTGTTGAAAATAGTCATGAAATCGATTGGAAGAAGCTTCCGGAAAATAGGGCTTTATAAAACCATAAAAATCCATTCGTTCTGTATAAGTTAAAAAAACATTCTTCTCGTACTTTTGCTAGAAAAGACAAAAATGTACCTCATGACGTAAAACAAAAGAAAGATTCCTTACATACCATGTATTAAAAGTCAAAAATGGGTAAAAAGGACTTCAAACATACATGAAAACATTTTTATAAAACATGTACATGGATAATAACAATAACCCCAGTAAATATTTACGAATAAACAATTTCGGATAAGAATTATATTGGAATATTTATCACATAACTTAGGTCAGATGTGCTTCATACGTATCCGGACCTCCTCTTCTTTGAAGCGCCTCTTTGAGACCTCCTTTTAGGGCACTAAAATTGGTCTTTGAAGAAGACCAGGACCTCTAAGATGTTTATAGAGAAGCGGAGAAGAGAATTTGGCAGGGTTTGGCCGAGCTTGAAGGCTCAACGTGGTGTGAGGAGGAGAGGCAGGAGGTTCCCTTTTATAAGGGAGGAGAAAGGCACCTTAGGAAAAACTAAAAATATTTTTTTATTATAAAGTCATATTCGGTTTTTAATAGCTCAAAATTGAGTTATTTATATTATAAGGTGGGGATGGGTCGAAATCCTATCATCCATTAAAAATTAGACATGTTTAGGTTTCTATTTTAACCTTATCATTTAGATTTAACTTTATGTTAAATAATTTTTCTTTTACCGCGTCTTCTTGTTTTCTTACACTATAAGGTTTATAAACATACTATAACAATCCAAAAGAAACCCAAGTTGTTTATTATTAATTTATATAACCTTATCTAAGTCATTTTTCCAAACCTCAGATTTTTAGGAATAAAATAACAATTAATAATATAATATTTGTTTTAAAAACTATTTAATGTCAATTTTGGAACTATTAGGTAATTGATTTTTTTGAAAATCATAAATAATGTTTAGTTCTAAAAAAGGTAACTAAATCAATACTAAAATGTCATATTAACCTAGAAAATTAGTGTAATTCATAAAAAGTCTCAAATTACATTTATTTGGGTATTTATAACATCAATTATGTCAATATTTCATTAATAAGATAATTACTACATCATATTTGTGTCATAAATAATTAAAATTATTTAATGTCTAAAAATTATAAATAAAAAACAATTGTGTATGAAATATTTTTATCTTTCTAATGAATATTTATAGTCGAATTTATCTTATGTATAACCCTATATTAAAAATTAATTACTTATTAAACATTGATTTTAACTCTTTTAACCCTTCTTTAAATAAATTAATAATAAATGTCCTAATCTTATCCAAGTGGGCCTAAATGGTCATATTTTATTCCTAAGGTTGTTTTTGGTCGAATAACACTTATCCAATATAATTAGGACATGTTTTAGGTAATAATAATATCATTTTTACCCTTAATTACCCTATTTACTTTTAACCGTGGTAAAAAAAGTAAAATGTTACTATTCACAAAAAATTATTTTCATCTCATTGAACCACATTTCAGTCCTTGATATTATCCATGTCTCTTAGTTTTTTGAAATTCCAATCACAGAAGAGGTAAAATTATGTTTTATGAAAAATTCATTTTTTTAACTACCACCTAGTGGTTTCACTATTCATCAAAAAATGATAGTTTCCAAAAAAAATACCAAAAATTAGGCCTAAGCTATATTTGATATTATGAACTCAAAAATGATGTTTATTTTACCAAATTCCAAACATATCAGTTGCATTAATTAATTTAAAAATTAATTCCTGTAGTCAATACAAATAGCGTGTTCTTAAGAAATAATAACTATCAAAAGATTGACACTAGTTTATGTCTGGTTTAAATGTGAAATTACATCCAATGACCAAAATTGTATTAAATTGTAAAAATATATTCTATGTATACTTTAAAACCACTCAAATTAATAATTTACCACTATTAATTATTTCGATTAAAAAGGTTGTTTTTAATTAAAATTTAGTAATTTTCACTATTCATCAAAAATTGAAAGTAATACGAAAAGTACCAAATTTTCACCCTAAGCTAATTTCGATTTTCTGAATCCAAAAATGAAGTCCATTTTGAAAGTTAAAATTTATAAAATTTCAAAAAGTGGGTATTACTATTTATAACGGCTAGTTCATAATAATATTATAATAATATCTCGTTTAGTGAAACTCGGTATTGCGTACTACACACGCTATCGAGGAAGGTCGCGATTGTGTGTAATGCAAGGAAAGTCAAGGATGCGTGTTGTGCAAGATCCTTTTGGTGTAGCATACAAAACAAGACATTAATGAAATTAAAAATAATATTTTTCATAAAATCTCGGGGTGTTACATTCTACCCCCCTTAAAATGAATTTCACCCTCGAAATTCGTCAGGGTTATAAATGGTTTACTACTCGAAATTTTCATTAATAGAAACCCACATGGTAAAAATGAATACCAAAACTTGGCTTTAAAAACTAAAGTATGAAATTTAAAGGTTACCCAAATTAACCCATCACTAGGTTTCCATGTAGGAGAACATAGGTGAAAATATGGATATGGAAGAAAAATCTAACCATCAAGTCCTGATGGAGAGTGGTAGAGAACATGGCTATGAAAAAGACATCAATCACAAAGCCATATATTTGTGATGATCTATGGTACCATCTGATTCATCGGATGTAAGGGCACTATGACAACATTTTTGGTTTTCAAGATAATTTCCCTAAAGTAGATGAAATTGGAATTAGAAGAAATACTTTCGTGATTTTGCTACAGTATCACCGTTGGTCGTTCTTTGGAAAATTTCCACTTCATCTCTTAAAGAAATGAAGTTGAATTTGTCATTTGTGATGTGTTAGTAGATCATGTGATTGAATGATGGATCATTCCATCTATCTCAAACAAAAGGTTAGAAAAGATATCAAAAATACATAAGTCCATCTATTGTGAGATTAATCATATATGGTTTCTAAAATGGACTTATACATTATATATCATACTTCATTATATAATAAAACTAGTTTCTCCTAAATAAGGACTTCATGTAGGCTAGTGGTAGGCGATAAAGGCCAGTCACACTTCCGTTGTGGGTTCGATTCCCACAGCCTTGTCCGACACGATGGGTTGTCACCTGTCCTACAGGTTGTCATTTTTCTAAAACTACATTACTATAACATCCCATAAATAATATAAAAAAAACTTCTATCCTTAAACAATACTAACTTATGTCTAACATAATCCACTCCAATATTTAGGCTTATCCAAAATACTACTGTCTAATCTAATATTATAGTGAAAATGATTAACAAAGAGTTCATACAACTAGCATGTTAATACCATCATTGATCCCCATATATCATGAGATATGTCTTTTTGGTCACATTCCAAACATTAGAAGGCCTTAATCATGTATTCTATTGAAAAATGAATACCCGTTGAATCTTACTGAAAACATGAGTGCTGTCAAAAGTGAACTCTTTTCACATACCAAAACCTCTAACCATGATATAACTATTTCCTTATATTAGTCATGAGCTCATGAATACTTTCGAACATTTCATTTTCCCGTTTTCCATTCAATATGCGCATTTCATCTTTTTTACAAAAATATCTCAATCACTTTCCATGGTTACTGGTACCATAAAATTATTGAAAACCAAAATATACCAGTACATAAATATTCCAATATTTCATGATACTATATACAACATTATTTTGGAATCCCATTACATAAACACTTAATCCTTCCACCACATCGTTGTCATATTCAACATCACCAATAGTGATCGTATGTGACTTCCCTTTGTCCTTTTCCTTAAGTGGTTTCTCATGTCGATCATCACTAACCCTTGGATTAGGGAATTTATTAGCATAATGCCCCATTTCCTTTCACTTGAAGCATTGAAGTATTGGTGGTGCGTTCTCTGCAGTCTTTTCTTTATTCACATCATTAGAAACCCTTTTTCCATTACTTCGACACCCAGCTGCTTGATGAACTTCTTTTCCACACTTAAAACATTTTCTAGTCCCTTTAGGACAATATCCACCATTATTCGTTCCACACTTTGAGCATAAGGAAACATTCATCTTCTTTTCACCATTATTCTGAGATTTCTCCTTGAACTCCATCTTTCGTTTCTGGTCAAAACTATGAGATGGATAAGTAACGCCAACTTCCATTTCTACCTTGATAGCACAACGCATAATTTCTTCATAGCTACTGAAGTCTCTTATAGCTAATTCCCTTCGAATATTTGGTTTTAAGCCACTGAAGAATCGATCAACTTTACTTTCAGGTTGGATGATAAAGTCAGATGCATACCTTGAAAGCCTTGTAAAATTTGCTTCGTATACACCAACAGATTCATCATCCTTTTGCTTTAGTTCAAGGAACTCTTTCTCTATATTTGTTCGAAGAATAAGAGGGAAGTACTTATTGAAAAATAAGTTCTTGAACTCGTCCTATTCCATGGACTCAATTTCATCTTTTGGCCTCGTATTCTTGATAATATTCCACCATTGATCAGCTTCACCTTCCAAACGATATACTGCTAAGATGAATTTATCATGTTCAGAACATTGAAGAACTGAGAATATCTTTTCAATGGTACTGATCCATTGTTCAGCAACAAGTGGATCAGAAAACCCACTGAAAGAAGGTGGACGTTGCCTCGTGAAGGACTCAATAGAATATTGTTCCCTTCTCTGCTCATTTGGTAGTCCAGAATGATTCATAGCTTGTGTAAGTATAGCAATAAGATTTTTCACTCCATCTCCCATAAAATTTTTTTGTTCAGGAGGACAATCATTTCATTGTCCATTGCATTGATCAACATGGTTCCTTTGGGTTTCATCCATCGTCTAAAACCCAAAAAGAATAGTGTGAGAGGCAAAAATCATGCTAGGGAAAACAACATAATAAAGGGGGAGTACCTTCAATATCTAATATCTTAGGTTTAATTATAAGATAGTTACCTTAATTCTAGGACTATAACCTATACTTATACTTAACCTTAGGGACATCCCTAGACATACCTAAGAAATATCTCTAGGGATCTCACTAAAGTTCTCGCATCCTAGTTTCCAAAGGTTGAATAATCCTTTCCTCTGATACCAACTGTAGAGACCCAAAGCTTGACGTACATTGATATTACATTACTTTTGCGGAAATCATAATACATAACAAAAACAGACACACAAGGACTGTAATAGTTTAGTGTCTTTGGAAACTTGGAATGTAATCTTCTAATCGTGGTGAAATATCTTCAACATCTCCCATAAATATCTTCAACCTTTTGTTTCCTTACCTAAAACCTTTATTTTAATCCTGGTGGAAAATAAAACATAAAAAGGGTGATCTCGAATGCTCAATAAGTGTAAGCATGGATAAAATAAAACATACCATATACTTTTGAACTTAAAAACATGAACATAATGTTTAAACATCAAAATCTTGAGCAACGACATAAAACATGGAAGTACATAAGGCATAGATCATAATGGAACATAAATCATGATAACATAGCATGGGAATAAAACAGGTAATGGTGGCATCCATTAAGCACATGTAATGATTTCCATAGTAGATAAGGCATTCCTACCAAGACCATCTTTGTGGAGAAAGTCCCTTTCTGAATCGAGTTCACTCCTCGTTCCAGTCCTGTAATAATGAACTGGATTAACTTACCATTCTAGCCATGTTTATGTCTTGAGATATAAATATTTAACCAACGTATTGGAGGGAGATATAGGTCCCACACATCTCATAATGAAATCATTCTTACTTGTGCCACAAAATAAAAATACATCATTCATAATATCCCAATAAATAAAATGGGTTTCATAAACATCATCCCATCATCACATAATCCATATAAAAGAAATGGATATCATTTCATAATAAGAGAAGTGAAACCATGTAAATCATAGATACATGTTACTTGAAACATACACATATGAAATAATTTCATCATATATGAAAAATGGTTTTGATAAAACACTTGAAATGAACTCTTGAGGAAAATATCGTTTCTTCTTCAAAATCATTCTCTTTTCACAAAATGTCATGCAATTTTAAAAGAAAAGGATTTTGTTGAAAATAGTCATGAAATATTTTTGAGGAAGCTTCATGAAAATAAGGCTTTATAAAACCATAAAAATCCATTCGTGCCGTAGAAGTTAAAAAAACATTTTTCTCGTACTTTTTCCGGAAAAGTAAAAAAAGTACCTCGTAACGTAAAACAAAAGAAAGATTCCTTACATACCATGTAGTAAAAGTCAAAAATGGGTAAAAAGGACTTTAAAAATACATGAAAACATTTTTATAAAACATGTACATGGATAATAACAATAACCTCAGTAAATATTTACGAATAAACAATCTCGGATAAGAATGAGATTGGAATATTTATCCCTTACCTTGGTCCAATATGCTTCGTATGTATCTGAACCTCTTCTTCTTTGAAGCGCCTCTTTGAGACCTCCTTTTAGGGAAATAAAATTGGTCTTTGAAGAAGACCAAGACCTCTAGGATGTTTCTAGTGAAGTGGAGAAAAGAATTTGGCAGGGGTTGGCCGAGCATGAAGGCTCAAAGTGGTGTGAGGAAGAGACGGAGGAGGTGCCCTTTTATAAGGGAGGAGAGAGGCACCTTAGGAAAATATAAAACTATTATTTTATTATAAAGTCATATTCGGTTTTTAATATCTCCAAATTGAGTTATTTTGAAGATAAGGTGGGGATGGGTCGAAATCCTATAATCCAACAGAATTTAGACAAGTTTAGGTTTCTATTTTAACCTTATCATTTAGATTTAACTTTATGTTAAAGAATTTTTCTTTTACCGTGTCTTCTTGTTTTCTTACACTATAAGGTTACTAAACTTACTATAATAAGCCAAACGAACCCCAAGATGTTTATTATTAATATTTATAACCTTATTTAAGACATTTGTCTGAACCTTAGATTTTTAGGAAAAAATAACAATTAATAATATAATATTTGTTTTAAAAACTATTTGATGTCAATTTTTACACTATTTGGTAATTGATTTTTTTGAAAATCATAACAGAATGATTAGTTCGAAAAAAGTTAACTAAATCAATACTAACATGTCATATTATCCTTGAAAATTAGTTTAATTCAAAAAAAGCCTCAAATTAAATTTATTTGGGCATTTATAACATCAATTATGTCAATATTTCATTAATAAGATAATTACTGCATCATATTTGTGTCATATATAAATTAAACTATTTAATGTCTAAAAATTACAGATAAAATGCCATTATTTAGGAAGTCTTTTTAGCTTTATAATGAATATTTGTAGTGGAATTTATCTTATGTATAACCCTATATTAAAAATTATTTACTTATTAAACATTGATTTAAACTATTTTAACCCTTGTTTAAATAAATTAATAATAAATGTCCTAATCTAATGCATGTGGGCCTAAATGGTCATATTTTATTCCTAAGGTTGTTTTTGGTCGAATTAAACTTATCCAATAGAATTAGAACATGTGTTACGGTAATAATAATATCATTTCTACCCTTAATTAACCTATTTACTTTTAACTGTGGTAAAAAAAGTAAAATGTTACTATTCAACAAAAAATATTTTCATCTCATTGAACCACATTTTAGCCCTTCATATTAACCGTTTCTCTCAGATTTTTGAAATTCCACTCACAAAAGCGGTAAAATTATGTTTTATGAAAAATTCATTTTTTTAACTACCACTTAGTGGTTTCACTATTCATCAAAAAATGAAAGTTTCCAGAAAAATACAAAAAATTAGGCCTAAGATATATTTGATATTATGAAATCAAAAAAGATTTCTTTTTTACCAAATTCATAACATATCAGTTGCATTAATTAATTTAAAAATTAATTCCTGTTGTCCAAACAAATAGCGTGTTCTTAAGAGATAATAACTATCAAATGATTGACACTTGTTTATGTCTGGTTTAAATGTGAAATTACATACAATGACAAAAATTGTATTAAATTGTAAAAATATATACAAAATATACTTTAAAACCACTCAAATTAATAATTTATCACTATTAATTATTTCGATTAAAAAGGTTGTTTTTAATTAAAATTTAGTAATTTTCACTATTCATCAGAAAATGAAAGTTATCCAAAAAGTACCAAAATTTCAACCTAAGCTAATTTTGATATTCCGAATCCAAAAATGAAGTACATTTGGAAAGATAAAATTTATAAAATTTCAAAAAGTGGGTATTACTATTCATAACGCCTAGTTCATAATAATATTATAATAATATCTTGTTTAGTGAAACTCAGTATTGCGTACTACACACGCTATCGAGGAAGGTCGCGATTGCGTGTAATGCAAGGCAAGTCAATGATGCGTGTTGTGCAAGCTCCTTTTGGTGTAGCGGACAACACAAGACATTAATAAAATTAAAAAGAATATTTTTCAAAAAATCTCGGGGTGTTACACCATAATAAAGTTCATCATCACATAAAACATGGAAAACTACTTACAGGCTTTATACAGGCCAAAATATGAGTCTATAAGAGGGATATGAAAAATATATATGGTTATGTGGTAAGTTCATGACATGTACATAGGCTTAATCGACGTGTAACCTCGCCTAGAGACTTGGGTGTTTCTTCATGTGGACATGTCTTGGGAGTCCACATCTCATCACTTGGTGTGTACATAAGTCTAAACTGCCTGTGACTCCACCTAGACACTTGGGAATGTCTTCCCCTCGAAATGGAATGGGAAATCCATGTCTACCACACAATGTGTACATATTGCTACCCAACATGTATTCCCACTCAGGTTCCTAAGAGTGTACTCCCATAGTACATATCTCAACTATCAATGTTTATCCATATTATGTGTACACATACTCAAGGTTTGTGGCTTGTTCCTTATTCATATTTATTTTCTACCATTGTATAATCTCATTTCATGTGGAATAACCACATGTCTTGAAATAATTAACTCAGAAGAAACTATAGTTTTCACAAGATCTCAGATGATATGGTGTGTGTTCTTCAATGGTATATACCATGAGTCATATATTTCACAAAAAGCGATTCATTACTTAATGTAACCATAAATAGTTACCATTTATTTAACATCTGACTTTTACCAATTTAATGTCACGCCTAGGGTAAAAAATCACTTCACAAAAACAAACATTTTCTTTTTTTCCCATCCAAAGTCATTCTCAAGGATAATAGCATTGATTCTATATTTTTTTTTGTGAATTTAAATTAATATATATTTATATTTTATATATATTAATTCTGAGGACCTGTGACCCAAAAAATACATTGCCAACTCCAGGGATAATACATAGAGATATATAAAAATATATAAATAAAAAAAAATGAAACAAATGTCCATAAATTATTACCTCATATATGTTTTATTTCCTTAAAATGTAAGAGACACACAAAAGGGTTGGGGTATTGAGTCTGTATCTAGCTTTCATGCTCCCAGGAACTCTCTTGAACACTCTTGTGCTCCAAAATCACTCCAACAAAAGAAATTGTCTTTACACATAAGATCCTCTCCCATCAATCATCAATCATCTCTGGGTACACTAAGAAAGAGCCTTCATATTCAATGTTCATCTCATCCTAGTCAATAATGTGTTACACTTTATGAATGTATTTCCTTTTCATCAACACTTGGAAGACTTCATTCACTTGGTACAAATAGTGGGTGTAAGTAAAAGTGGTAAGAACCCTCACCAACTCACCAAAGGATATAGAATGGTCCAATGAACCTCAAAGATAAATTTATACACTGTATAAAACTCTATAATCCTCACTTTGGGTAGAATCTTGGGAAAACATGGTTTCTCTTCTTGTACTCCAAATGAACATGTCATCTATTTGGGTAATATTTTTGTTGGCTCTGGGATATCCTCACACACTTAAAGATCACATAAACTGTTTTTGATGTGAATTGCACTATCATTGGTATAAAAATATTTATCTCACAAATCTCAATCCAGCATAAGTGTTACATATATTGTCCTCTATATAGGGCTTAAATAGGATCCGTTTTGATGATGTAGTAAAATAATTTATTATTAGAATACAATACCCATGGTAT
This sequence comes from Viscum album, assembly GCA_963277665.1. NCBI lineage: Eukaryota > Viridiplantae > Streptophyta > Magnoliopsida > Santalales > Viscaceae > Viscum > Viscum album. Next base: position 228,011,942 of record OY728157.1, on the reverse strand, counting down.
ATGTTCCATGTAGCTCCAGTCTTAAACTGACATGTTACCCCATAAAACATTTTCTAAAACCTCAATGGTATTCTTAGAATAGTTATCTTCCTTGTAGTGGAACATTAGGCTCATCCATAATTGGGTCCCCAAATCCTCCTACTAAGCTCTCCATAACTATGAAATAAACCATGAATCATGGTTAGAGATGATCATCATGTGTACTCTATGAAGCGAGATGGTATGATGCATATATTATTTTCCCAAACACTCAAACAAGATCTACCCTTAGAAAGCGAGGAAGTGTGATGACATAGTATCTTAGTTGATAATCACCCAAATATAGTCGTGTCCATTAACTGAATGTAGAAAATACATCAAAAAATCTATTGATATGGCATTCTATTTCCATTCAGAGAACATAACAGGCCAAGTCAGACTAGTTAGATCATAACAACCATCCTTACCAACTGACATGTATATCACTGAGGAACAAGATTGAAGACACTCTACATCATGTTAGCCAACAAAAAATTACTCCAAAGGTCCTTGTACATATTTTCCATAGTAGGATTTAGAGGAATTAAAGTCGTATAAAACTTCCTCATCATTTCCTCATTAAATTTGACTAGACATACCATTTTTTTCTAAAATTGGATGAGATGATTCCCTCTTTCATATAAATAAAATTTGTTCATATCTTGGGAATATCTGGTCATGTAGAACATTTCAATTAACATCTCTATACTATCCTCTTTCACATTCTAAAGAAGTGGTGGATTCACTACCATCATATGAAGATAAGTTGCACATCTCCCCCCCTAAGGGTAGCTATAATGAAGACAACTCCTTTGTAGCCTACTCCACCAAATGATAATGGAATTTTTTTATGGGAATATTCTACAGTGTTTAAATTTTTTAAAGTAAATAATATCTCCATTTCACAGTCTTATTAGAACTTCAACTAATTAATCCTCATTGTGTTGTGTTCTCTCTAGGTATAGATGTTCCTAAAATCCTGGTGGCCTCATTAAAAAAATGCACACCCTAAAGATAAAATTTTCATATCTCTATGTTGAATACTTCCACTTCCATAATTGATTCTATCAATAAATTATCCCTATGGTGTATCAAATTCATCGAAACATAATAAATCACCACCGACCACAAAATAAACATACATTCGAGACCAGCTCAAGAGTTATTGTGAAACACTATACACTCGACTCCCTCTTTAGGTAGATTGAACATAGGAGAACTGATCATGCCCTACCACAACATCTCTCACAATCTATAACTACCCAAGATAAGAAAACAACTTCCCTTTATATGTCTAGGTAGTCAAAAAGTTTTAGTCTTGGAAAATTCCATCATAAAATGACAATAGTACCCTATGAAACTGTGGAAATTCGAAACCTATCCATGTTTCTAGGTGGATCAGAAGAAAACACTCCATAGGCCTTTATTTGACATATTTCTACACCAATATTAGTGTTGACATTCCCTAAAATTTAATCCTATAAAATCCAAAAATGTCACTTCGAGAGCCTAACGTATAGAGGGTGATCTCAGAGTAAATCAACGACACACCTCAAATACTCTACATGCTCATCCTATAACACACAATATATGATATTTTCATCAATAAATAAAACAAATGATTGATCTATGTACATTTTAAGATATGATTCATATGCGCCATGAACATTGTGGGGAAATCTATCACACAAAATAGAATCACTAGGAACTCATCACACCTGTAATGATAATAGAATATCATATTTCATATATCATCATTATAAACCACCCAAATGTTGTAGTAATACCTTATATCAAACTTACAAAACTATCTCATATGTTATAATAGGTTGAATAGTATTTTCAATAATTCAAAAATGGATTGTCTTTTTTGATAGTCACGTGAATCAGGTGATGAAAAAAAAGCGTCAATCCCTCATATTCCATTTTCATGGGCTGCTATAGTGCTGCCAGGGTGACATATATGTTGTTAAAGATCATTCCTCGTAATTTCCACTAACCAAGATCCATACTAGAAAACTAAATATGAGTTTTATATATCATCAGGAACATGCTGAAAAATATTGTAGGGTTTCATTTCAACTACAAAAATATACCAGAAGAATCTCTCTCCTCCAAGATTCGAGACAAGTGTGATCATCAACAATTCAATTGTATGAGTCTTTAGATAAAAGAGTTGGTCTAAAGGATCTATTGTAATGTCCAAGTCACAAGAAAGGGATGTGGTAAGGAATTGGTAACTTGAACCAATATCAACTAAAAATATAGCTAATATAGAGAATTCATGGATCATACCATGGATTTGTTCTACACCTCTGAGTTATAAGACTCCAGTCCCAGAAGATATCATTCCAATAAATCTTTCGATTTCCCAAAAAACTGTGTTCAAATATGAAACATTAGCACCACCAAAAAAACCATGAGCATATAATTTAATGGAACCCATCCACCACACATCAAAACAATCCACTTTGGGAAGAACTGACTCAACTGAATGACTTTTAATCAATTCATAAGAGAAAAAATCTTTGTGTGGGAAGTATCCATATCATTTTCATGATCAAAGACACATCACCCAAAAAAACACATGGATCCATCCATTCCCTACATTTTCAAAAGTAATTCTATATATTAGAACCATTATCTAACTATAAGGGGTCTCACAGAAAGTAGAAAACCCAAGAAATCTCCACCAACTAAACCATAGTTACACATGTAGTTGATAAGAAGTAATTCTATATAAATAGATTCTTATATATATCTATATATAGGGTTACAAAATAATAGATCTAGATAAACAGTTTTCACTAGTTCCCTACTTCTCCATGAATAAGACTATTCATGAGCATAATGATCTGATCATACATGGTCCTAACATGCTAAAAAATCTATAACACAACCTCAATACAATCCTCCACTATCTAAGGGTATGGATCATCATGAAACCTGAATGTTCTAGGTCATTAGAACTAGTGAAATGATCTTAGGCCACATAAATTGTCCTCATGAATTTCTGGAGATATAAACTTCCCAACATGAAAAAATAACCTTCTCGGACTACTATTGATGGTTAAATCCACTTCTAATTTGGTGAAAGGAATACTCTATTCTATCCTAGAGGAAAAAAATTAACAACGGGTCCATATATCGAGGCATCATTTATCAACTGGTAATCATCGTTACATTATCTTGGATCTTATATAAATATTTTCAAGGAAAAATCTTGAAAATTATCAAGATGTACCATGATAAAAGATTATATATCAGGATATATCTTAATAACTACATGTAAGTTAAGGGTCCCAATACTATATGACACATTTACGATTCATTTTCTGGTAACTAATTCCTTAGTATGATGAGTTCACAAATAGGTATTCATTGTCATAGTAAATGAATATGTTGGTCATCACACCATCCCCAGATTCCTTATTCTGAGAGTTCTACTCAAGACACCCAAATATTAATTCCCAAATTTTAGAATCCAAACATTACAATATATCTAACTATAAAAATTTTCACTAGTAAAAAACCACCTCTGATACATCTCTGTTATTAACAAAACCAACAAGGCCTCACTTATTCCCACAGTAAGCTGAGCGGGACACCCCAAGATGACGTCCTATAGGCCAAGGGTAGGTGAAATGTAATGAGAAGACATGTCATTGAAATGGGAGGCCTTATCCTAAAGTAAATTTACACATATACACAACTCGTTCCATGAAATAATGCATATATATATAACAATTTAGTATCCTATAGAGAGTAAAAAATCATAAAACAACCTCAAGGATATATACCAATGGGAAATAAGGTATAAAAAAGTATAATTGTAAAAAGACACCCCCAACCTGTAATAAAGTGGTAAACTTTAACTGATAAACAAATTAAAGAGTTAAAGTGGGAGAGAGACTGACTGAAGATCATAGAGTCTGAACAACAAACATGATCATCTCAACTATTTAATTCTTAGCTCTACTAATAGAAGGTACATCATAGTCACTACTAATATTTCTATCAGTTTTATAAGAAATGACCCAGGATGGAAAAAACTATGAAAGGGTGAGTATATACACACCTTGTAGGTCCCCTCAAAAACCAAATAGGGGATAATTAGAAAAAATATATTCAACGCAACCCAAAATAAATAGGTTAAATGAAACTAACATTAGATACACTCAAAAGAAACCTAAGAGAAAAGAGAAATGGTATATCCATCTCAATAGCTAGTTGTTAATGATGAGTCGTCCTACAACTACCAACAATCCATCTTTGATTCTAACCACAATGTGAACCCTGACAAGAATATGAGTGGAGGACCTGCTCCTTGCTACTAAACTCCATAGCCGAGAGAGCTCTACCTCCCTACCAAAAAGCATGAGTAATATCTCAAGAATGAGTATATAATACCTACACTTCTCCAAAATATTGAATATTTTAGGTAGCACTACTGTAATAGAGGACCTTCCCACCAACAGAGATCAATGATGGGGAGTGCATCCTATATATAGAGGACTGACACCATCTATAATATGGGGGATTTTGATATAAAACATTATGAATAATATGGGGTACATTCCACTTAGATACATTGGGAGTACTAATTCTATAGGTACAACTTATTTGATTGAGGAAATGAACCCTATAGGGAGGACATTCATCTCTACCCATGTAATTTATATAGTGGACCCACCACATGGATAGATAGGGGCATACCAACCCCAAAATATCTTTTATAATCAAGACTGATCACTACCATAATACAATAATCACTTAACAAAACATCCCAATAATAACACATTGTTTCATATCTGTGATGCCAAAATGAATTCCACTATCACATATTGCATGGAAAACAACAACGTATTGGATACTCATATGCCTAGATTTTAGTCATGGATAAGGAGATGTATATGGCTCGCAATTCTATGTTAATTATATGGTGTTTACATCAGGTCACACATTGTGTCACCTCACCATGAAATTTGGATATGTGTTCCTAATGACATAGCTTGGGAATCTGTGTCTCATCAAACAATGTGTAAATAGTTTTACACTATCTGCGACTCCGTCTGGATACAAGGGCATGTATTCCTCTAGATAGGGAATGGTAAGTCTTGTATCAATACACAATGTGTATATAGGTCTACAAGACTTGTACACCAACACACGGTCCTAGGTGTTTCGTCCCACGATACATAACTCGACTATCCATGTGAATTCATATAGAATGTCCCCATAGGATCATGGAATGTATTCTTACTCAGGGTACTGGGTGTGTGCCTCCAGTAAATGAAATGGTTGCATGGGTAAGATCACAAGGTGTGTGGGCCCTAACACATGATGTGTGATATTTAACCAGGACAAAACATTATCCATTGATGGAACCAAGACTACTTGGAATGTGATCCTCTAGGATATAGAACATATGGTCGGGAATTTCACAAAAAGAAAAGTATTACTTCCCACGGACACAAGATACTCCAAATTCACCACCATCCTCACCTTATTACCATCCAAAACCCATAAAAATAAAAGTAAAAAATATTTCAGTTATCAATTAATATCATCTTGTGGCCGGAAATCAAAACTTCTTTCTTGCAATGGGTAGCTACCATAATTCTTGTCTCCATTTAGGCACGTGATCCATGATACCATATCCACATCCAGTAACACACCTTTATTTATCCACAAAATATAATTCCATAAATTTTTCATGCATCCACTATGAATTTGGGGGTTTGAACACACTCGAATCGTGTCCAAAAATGTCAAACAACAACCCATAGACCAATGATGAAGAATGCATTGAACTGCGGTGGTAATAGTTGAGGAAAGATGTCAAACCCATATTTTTTCTAGGGGATTATATCCAATTAATATATAATTTGGAACATTGTGAGAAAATGTTCAAAGATGATATAAACTGAATAGGTTCAGTAATTCAATTTAGAATTATTCTAATGTGAATAATATAAATCATAGAAAATATGAATATATAAAATGCATGCCCAATAAATAAATCAAAATAGGTATTAATCCATTAAATAATATTCCTTACCTCAGGAACATATTGATCACTAGTGAAGAACACTTCTGATAGTGATGGAGGTGAATTTGGTACTGCATTTTTCATCCATCTCACAATTCTCCTTGACCGCTCAACAGTGATCCATGTTATTGACTCACCAACACCAAATATGGTCTCCCGAACCACTATAATATCCCATGTTTATGTATCCAAACCTTTATATTTTGAATAATTATTAAAAAATCGAGATGTGTTAGGTTTTTTGAAAATTTACTTAAATAAAAACACTAAATAGATTAAATAAGTTAAATAAATAAATTACATAATGCATCTACCAATGTTATCATTCAACTAAATATTTAATTCAAACCAACATTATTTCATTCACAAGGTAAAATCCAAGATCTAAAAAAAATGGTGGTCTTAGATTTCCCATACGAGATCCTAGTCAATAAGAAAACCTTTCATTCTGAAAATATTTGTGTTTGCTTTAATATATATTAATATTCATTATATGATAATTTTGTGGTCTTGAAACACCTAAAACATAGAACCAACTCTGTATAAAAATTCATATATATATATATAGAAATATTCAATGGAATAAACCAATAAATTGGAGTTATTAAATTATCCCTTCCTTCAATGTATTTCACCATGAAAAGAACATCCTATATAAAAGGATGGAGGTACTAAGGCCACATATGGATCTTTTGATACCATAATCTTTTCTACACACTCCCATTCTACCAAATAACTCAAAAAATGAATGGTCCATCCATACATGATGAAATGTTTTCCATCCTTGATCATCATTAGGAACTCTAAGAAAGTGTCTTGTGCTCAATTTCTAATTCATGCTAGAAAATAACATGTGACATTTCAGGAACGTGAGTACTTTTCTACAAAACATAGAATATTTCATGAACTGAATCCAACTATGGTGTATTTCCATGAAGTAAGAGACCTCACCCACCCTACCCATGATACAGAATGGCCTGATGAACATTGCGGATATCTTTCATCTTTAGATTGACTATTGCAGTCCTTGTCATGGTTTGAGTATTAGTAAACCATGGTATTACTACTTTAACTCCAAAGGCTTATGATTTAAGTACATGTAATATTTTATTTAGCTCGAGGTTGTCCTGATATGCTCACTAGTCAGATTAAACTTCTCTTCCACTTCCTTCACTATGTCTGGCCTAACAAGTTAAGTATCACTAAATTCAGTCTATCGAATGGGTGGCTTGTAAGTTCTCCTCTATAGGTACATTAATGGTGTTAGTCCAAAATTGGAGTGATATATGATATTATAAGCAATATCAACTATTGTTTTGTGACCAATATAGATCCTGACCAAAATTGACACCTTGGGCCACAAAACATTACTTAACACATGGATGGTCTGCATAGACTAGCCATACACCAAGTGGTATAAAATTATGATCATTTGTAAGTAGGTTCTAATATCCTTCGTCAAAAGTCTCAAAAACAATAAAATATTATGCTAATCACATTTTAATATCTTCATTATGGGCTCCCCATCATGTCAGATGTTCACATGTGTGTAAAACTACCCCAAAATATCAAATGATTTTTACCCTCAAATAAATGGTGTATAGAATTGTTATCTTGGTTGATAATTAACCATATATTTTCACAAACTCTCACTATATGTGGAATCCACATAAAAAAAATCAATATCCATTTTCATTTCCATTCATAGAACATAAGAGAATGAGTAATACCAACATGATCTTGACATCCAGACATACTTCTTGACTTTTGAGGCATAGAGGAAAAAGATCATTAATACTATGCCTCACACTAGTTAACCAAAAATACTACTAGTGGTCTTTGAACATATTTTCCACACACAAATGTACATCTATTGGAGAGTAAGAAAAATCTCTCAACACCACATCATATAATACGATTAGATATATTTTTAATCCTTAAAAAAGGATGATGTGATCCCATCCTTCATAAAAATTTATTTCTGGTATATTTTTTGGGTATATGTTCATGTATAAATTCACAACCAATACATCTTAACTGATCCTCCCCCACATGATGAAGAAGCAGCGAAGTCACTACCATCTACTGAAGATATGTTTCACCCCTCTCATCCTCTCGGGCTAGTGATAATGAGTCCAACTAGTCTATTTCCTCCTCCACCTAATTAGAGCATAATTTAAAACCAAGGGAATATACCACCATGTTTACCCCTCTATATTTTATAGACTATCTTTTAATCATAAACCTATATCAAATCCATCCATTTCCTCTATTTTGGGTTGAGTTGTCTTTAGGAAGAGATGTACCTCAAACCCTAGAGGTCTGAGTAAATAATAAAATCATCTATTAGAAGTTAAAATCTATATACCTCCAAGTTGAAGAATAAAACTTCCAAAAAATATTAGATCATTTAATTCATCTCATGGGGTGTTAACTACCTCGACCCATAAGCAAGGACAACATGTATCTTCATTAAAATGCATCTTATAATAGTTATATAGGAATCAAAAAAATGATACACGCTCAACTCTTTCCTCATGAAGTCTCAATAAAAGAGCACTAACCATGATCTACCCTAGCCCCTCCATGGTTGCGTCACCTTTTAGGCCATGTACTCATATTATCTTTCCATGTCTACAAAGTCAAAGGGTTTTAGTAATAGAAAAATCCCTCAAAAGCCACCAATAGTTCCCTACTAAACAATTGAAACTCTACACCTCCTCCATGCTCTTTGATGGATTATAAGAAAACAACACATCAATGTTTTTCAATCCTATGATTAAACTAATATTAGAGTTTACATTCCCCAAAATGTGAACCTATTTAATCTAGAAAAAACATTTTGACAGAAAACTATATAAATGGTGCTTCTAGATTAAGTGTAAGACCGTCCAAAAATTATTTTCATGTTCCCCCTCTAGCATAGAGTATACTAGAATTTCAATGATAAATCCAACCACAAATTGATCCAAATATAGTTAAAAGATTTAGTTCATAAGATCGATGAACACTGTGGGGACATTCATCACACCCAAAGGCATCACTAGGAACTCATCATGCTTGTAACGACATCATAACGACGTCATCGATATAACATCCATAGGAAACCATAGAAGGTGGTAAACAGACAATTAGAAGTATATCACTCCACAAAATAGGTTGAAGAGGTCATCAATCCTTCAAAAAAGGATACTTGTCTTTGATCTTCACCAAAATCAAGCAATGAAAAACAACACAAAGCATCAAGGTCTTTTAATTATTTTTCATGAACTAATATATATATACCAATGGGGACACATGGGGTATAAAATAACCATAATAATAATGTCTCAATCCCATGGATCATACTACCCAACTAAAAATGATTCATCTATATTCCTGGGAACACACGATAAAACATCACACGGTCTCATTGCTGCTATGACAAGATCCCTTGATAAATCTATTCTCTATGACTCAGGCCACAATATATGAAAAAAGTGCGTACATTTAGACTTTATTGAGTAGGAGTCTCTTGATATAAGATTTTTTTATAAAGGATCGAATGGAATATACAATTCTCAAACAAGAAATGTGGAAAGGAAGGAGTGACCTATAATTGTATCTACTAATTTTATTGATAAAGAAGATATGTCACTACTTTTACCATGGATCACACTGATGCCTCCTGGTCACAAGACTCCAATTCCTAAAGCTATCTATCAACATTACCCACTGGTATCCTAATACTGGTGTTCACATATAATGCATTATCACCACCAAAATAACCTCAAACATACAATTGAAAGGAACTCATCCACCAAACCTCACCACTATCTACTTTTGGAGAAACTGACTCACATGAATGGCTTTAAATCATGTCATAGTAGATAAATATTAGTGGGGTAATAATTTTTCTTCCTTAAATGCTTGAAGCAACAACACCCAACACCAAAACTGGGATATTTCCACGCTCTAAATTTACCTTAATAATTCTACCTATCATGAACACAATCTCAAAATGAGGGGTCCCACATAAAGTGAAAAACTCAAGCCATCACCTAGAGCTAATCCTTTTTTACGCATAGGGTTGCAGGAATGAAATACTCTATCAATAGATTCTTCTATATGTACCAAGATAGTGTCTCCTCATTTTTGATTTAGATGATTAGTCCATACTACCACCCTACAGGTAAATAAATAAGATTGGTTGTGATCAAAACCATTCGATTGATTATGGTATGCACATGCCAAAAAAAATTGGCCATTCCCTTGATCTAATACTCTACTTCTCAAGGGTCTGGTTCACCATGAAAATGAGATATCTCAATCACTAGAACTCATGAATCGTTATAATCCTATGTGCATCAACTTCATATCTTGTTTGATGCATTGGCTTATCAACATGAAGACACCCATCCACCTATACCACTAGAGGTGGGTCTATGCACTTCTCATTTGTTGAAATCACTAATATATTTTCACTTGGAGGGAACACCTTAACAATATATATCTTCACTAGGTCACCATCACTCAACATGTCACTTTATGACACTATATTAGAATCCTAGATGGTTCTCTTCAAAAAAGAATTTTGAAAATTATTAAAGCATAACATAATAAAAGAGAATATCTAGGTAGATGTTTTTAGAAGGATATAGAATTTAAAGGACCCAATACTATATGATGCACATACCATTAGTCTCCCTACAATCAGTTCCTCGGAATGCTAAGTTGATAAGTAGGTAGTCAGAGTTTTTTTGAATTTATACATCGGCCTCCACACCATTAATTCATTCCCAAGATGAGGGTAAAACTCGACACAAACAAACAAAATTTCCCTATGTTACCAAACCAAACCTCACATCATTTTTGACTCCAATCATAATATCTGAGAAAAAACCTCCTCTCATACCACTCTATCTTGATTTTACCCACTATCACCCTTAATTTTCTAATAATAAGTTGAATGTTCATCCTCAAGACTGCATCCCATAGTCAATGTGATGAAGACATGCACTGAAATTGAATATCACACAAATGGTATGTCTTAGATTCAAGTACCCGTATGAGTGCACACATCCAACTCATGAGTTAGAGCATAGATATAAAAATTTAGTAGCCTATAGAGAAGAAAAAATAGATTAAACAACCTATAGGATTCATATTATAGTTTAACAAGGTATAAAAAATTATAAGTGGTAATGTACACACCCTACAAGTAATATAGAGGGAAACCAAAATTGATAACAACTGTAAAGAGTTATGAAGGGGAGAGCCTGAATTAAGATCTTGAAGTCTAACCATTGTACATGTTTTGTGCCACCATGAACTGAAAATATCCACTAATACAAAGTCCTCTATATTCACTTATAATATTTCTATCATTCTCATAATATATTACGTGTACATGAAAATTCCATACAAGGGGTGATATATACATACCCATTGTGAAATCATGAAAACCAAAATGTGTAGTATTATATTAAATATAGTTAGATCAACTCATAGAAAATTGGGTAACATATCCCAACATAAGATATGATCAAAAGAATCTCAGGTTAAGAGAGAAATGTGATCTTTATTTCCACACCAACTAAGAATTATGTGTCTTCCTATAGCTACCAAAAACTATCTCAAATTAAAACTACCACGTGAATCCTTTCCAAATTATGAGTTGAGGGCCCACTCCACACCAATATTCTCTATAGTTGATGGGTTGTTATATCCTAGCCAACAGTCACATGTAATATCTCAAGAGTGAGTATGTTGTACTCACACATCATCAATGCATTGCATAGTTCAGGTGGCACAACTGTAAAAGAGGACCTGCCCATAGCCAGAGCACAATGATTAGGATTCCACTATATAGATAGAGTTCCCAAACCCTTAATTATGTAGGGTAGTACCAATATACCTATATAGTTGATATGGGGGACCTTCCACAATAACAGACAAGGGAGTACCGACCTCAGGAGTTCAACTCTATTGATAGAGGACCCTCACCCTATGCGGAGGAGTTCCATCTATACCTATATAAATGAGATGGGGGACCTTACACCAGGAGAGATATGGTAGTTATAAAACCCAAGAATTATAATATAAGAAAAATCAATCTGATAGAATATGTTACATGAGACACCATTCTTTAAAAACCCATGAAATATATTTCTTTAAATTTAATCGCTTCAACAGCTTAGGGAACTCATAAACTTGATCCTAAATGAACAATAATATAGTGTACGATTATAAAAAATCTAAGAAATTTATGGGAAAAAATATAATAACTATATTATAAAAATTATTGCTATCTATTAATTATAAATATAGTTTGAATCATTTAAAATAAAAAAGAAATGTTTTATGAAAAATGATAATGTTTCTAAAAGATTGTTTCACTTTGCGCACATAGTTGAAAATTAATATTTACAAATTTTAGATATTTTTTTGATAAAATGAACTTAATTTTTTGAAATTGTAATATTAAAATAATATTAGGGTTATTTTTTGTGAATTTTTTTTTGAAATGATTTATTTTCTAATTAATAGTGAGAAATAAAGAATTTCAATAGAAAACTGCATTTTTTTTAAATTATTTTTAAAGATAAATTATATTTTGAATTGGTTTAAAATTAAAATTTGAAAATACTATATAAATTAATCCAATTTAGTTCCATGGAATAATTTACAATAGGATTTTTTATTTAACAACTTTTTAAAATTTTGAACATTTTCTCTTTAAAAAATTTCATTCTTGTTACTTCCACGGGATTGGTTTTACAATATGTTTTGGAAATTATAGGAATTTAAATAAGAAAAAAATGGATTAATTATTTGGAATCATCATAATTTATATTCTATAATAATGTAAAATTAATTTTGGACAAAAAATAATAGTGAAAATAGAAAAAAATAATTACCATGGTTATGGTTAAATGGTATTACCAAGGGTTAAAAGAAAATGATAAGGGTAAAAATATTCCATAAACCTATATAAAAAAAGTTAATGGAAATATTTATACCATATAACTTCTATGATATATAATTTATCATTATTTGAGCCAATTTACAACAAAAAACAAGGTTATAATTTATTCTTTTCAAAAATTACAAGTGTTGCACTCACCTCTCCTTAAAATTACTCCAACTCTACTCTTTTATTCACAATTTAAGACCATTTTGGTTTGGCCATGAATTTAACCTAATAAGGCTTTGGTGAAAACCTAATTAAGAGACTTGAAGAAGAGGTAATTTTCGTCAACATGCATTTTTATTTTATTTCTTCCCCCTCCTCCTTAAAATATTATTAATCCATGAATATATAATAAAACCATTATATTAAATATACTAATATATCTTTAGATTATTTTAATGACCTGACAACACCCCCAATTCCGAAAAAGGGTTTGTGAAATCATTATTTGTGTGTACGATAGACTATATCAACATGAATCGACGCCATTTTTTCATTACCACATTTTATGGTTTGGTATGATGATTGATATAAAGTATATATATGATATTTATAACATAATTATACCATAGTATAAATTATATCATTTATTAATCTTTTACATTATATTCCTTAGGAGATATGTAAACACTGCTCGTGGGTACAACTGACTATCACCTCACGAAGATATGTGATTTTCCTTTCACTAACGCTTTACGTGGAAGGTGATAAGGATAAATATAATTATTATATATGATATAAATTACAATTTTATCATATTAATAATTTTTAAAATATAGTATATATCATTTTATTTCTTAATTTACACTCGATGCGAGATGATAACATCGTTCATGTACATGTGGACTACCACCTTCATGAAATAATGTGACTCTATTTTCTTCCCCACACAACCAGAATGATATATATAATTATATTTAAAATAAATGAATGAATATTTATGATATTATTATCACTATTTAAAGATAAAATATTACATATCTCCTTTCCATAATGGTCATTAAAAAATGGAAACGTTACTTATATGTACGTACGACTTACCTTCTCCATCCTCATAACGTACTTCATTTCTACAATACATTTTCCTGATTGGTATTAAAATTATAATTGGTGTATAAATAAAATAATTATTTCATTATTATTATTCTATGGATTATGTAACTATATAATATTCCCACAAAAATAGAACTTTCATAACAAATAATGAATGATAACACAATACTATTAACACCGAAATCAATGAAAATAATAAACGATTGTTAGTGAATGAGTGATAATATATTATAGAAGGATCATATGTTATTTTATAAATATTAATATGGTTATTTTATAAGTTCATAAATTTTTTAAAACCATTACACTTGAGTATAATGATTGTTCAACCAAAATGAATAATGGGTAAGGGATTTAATCTCAATTTAAATTCAATTGAGGCTTATTTGTTATTATGAACCAATTAAATTTTATGTGTTATGTATAATACTAATTTAACATTAAATATAATTATTCAATCATATATAATGTTTTTTATTTTTCACTTTGAATCATTTCATCCGTGTGTATTTTATTAGAAAATTACCAAGTGGTAAAAGTTATTGTACAATCTCACTTTCATTTGTGTTCATTAACTTTATCTTGAAACAATCACTTTATTGTAATAATTTTTGTATTTTAAATTAAATTTCAACTAAAACTCCATATTCTTGTGTGATGGATAAGATTATTTCATAGACACTATACCATTTTCAAATACGGTGTTTACTTTGAAATTTATTTGATTAACTGTGGAAATATTAATAAATTTTTATCCATAACTCAATAAGGATATTTGATGATATGAAATATTGATTTAGGAATTTAATTGATTATTTGATATATGAGGAATGTTATAGATATAAATTGTGTGGGTCCTGGTATAATATAGTACCTCAATGAATTAGTATGTCTGATGAGATAAATAAGTTGGCCAAAATAAATGGGTTTCTACCTATGGTTTTAAACTATATTTTGAATGGCCTTGACTGTAGAGGTATCATGATGGTTGAAATAATGAAATAAAATGATTAATCATTTAGATAATTGAGAATTCAGGTATTTTTATTATTAATGATATTCTCCCAATAATATTTTCTCTAGATGCATTTCATTATCATGCTATTTATTTAATGGAATGTCTGATCAATTATTTACCATGACATATTGATTACGCATTATCTAATTATAATAGCGAAGTTATTGATTGAAGGTTTTGTGTGTTAAATTTTTTAAAATTTCATATTGATTAATCATTATTTATTTATGATATAATTTATTTTACTTAACCCATATTGATCATTTGAGCTTACCCATATTTTGTTTTGTTTCAATAGGATTTAAATAATATATATTTGAGTGAATTTCCAAGGATGCAGTTCATTAGTTGTTATTATGTATTATGTTTTATTTTCAACCACCAATTATAAATGGGTATCATGTATATACATGGTTCTCTATAACTAACAAACTGATCACTCCTTCAGGATTTGTTTCTTTGTATCTATGATAATGTTATAAAGCTGACAAGGGCTCTAGGTTACTCGGGTCAGGGTCATTATAGTTGGTATCATAGGAAGTTTAGTTGAAAAACTGGGCACTAGATTTAAGAAAAAATATATTAGGGATCATAACCCATGATAGGCAATGAGGATAAGTATATGAAAACATCTCATAGGTTTGTATAGGTCTAGATTATATGGATTTTTCATATAAATAAATCATTGTCTATATACTACAAGTGGATGTGGTTTTGGAAAAAAAGGTTCATAGGGTTAGTAACTTTGAAAAGGTTGATTTTTGATAGACCTGATTTTCACCTGGTGTAGGAAAACTATCATTAATACACACCTAGTTTGACACTTTGCATGGATTTACTGAGGATATTTTACATTTTATTTGTTAACCATTATGAAGGATTTGAAAAAAAAATATCCTCGAAGAAACCAGGTTTATTATTCTGAGATTAAAATTGCATAAATTTTAATTAATGATAAGTGTTACACTATATTGGGAATTATACATTATTATTTAAAATTCATAATTTAATTTTGTAATACATTATATAATTTTTTTTGGAAATGGAATTCAAAATGAATAAAGGAATTAATACTCACGACCAATATTTATATTTACCTACCATGAAAACCAATACACTGGTATTATAACTATGAAATTATGGCTATATTAGGGCAGCTTAATCAGGTTATGAAATATAACCTTTCCTAAATGGATGATTTTGTTCAACATCATGATTATCTTATATTAGATCACTCTATGTAACTGAAACCCCATAATTTGGTGGCACTATTAATCCTTTGGTATCAAAGAAATGAATTAAGTTTTTGAAAAAGTTATTTATGGCCTTAGAATGCAGTGATGATTAAATGGTTAAACATGTAGTGTACTGTCTAAAATTTTTTACTGATCAATGGTAGTCGTTGATCCAGAATACTATGGAGGAAGAATCAATTGAACTCATGGAATATAATGCTTTTAAGGATACATTATTCAACAAATATTTCCCCCATGAGAAAACAATAAGATAAATGTATAGTTCCTTACAATAATGTAAAAGGTAGAAAAACTATTGTAGAGTATGAATCCACCATTAAAAATTTATCTAGGTATTCTCGTAAAAATATATGTAACATAGTGTAGATGATTTGGAATTTCTATGAAGGGCATATGTTAAGTCTCCGAATGGAACTGGTCTCTTAAACAATTTCTTCAAACGATTAAAAAATTTTATATTATATCAAGATATAGAAATACTTTTTTTCATGTATTATGAATTTGAATGGAATTAAAAGAATAATAGGATGTCAGAGAGAAAATCAGATAAAGGGAGAAAATGAAAGATAGATTTTCCCACAGGTAATAATTATGGAATGAAACACCCTGGTGCCTAGTTAAAGGTAGTGTAATTTTTTTACATGTGTGGATAGAATGGAAACCATGATCATTATTCAAAGGTAAATAGATAAATTTAAATTGTGTAACGCTTCAAGTGTAAGGCGACATGGAAATAGGAAAATGAATACCCCACGAATAAAG
The DNA here is from genome assembly GCA_963277665.1 of Viscum album. Lineage (NCBI taxonomy): Eukaryota > Viridiplantae > Streptophyta > Magnoliopsida > Santalales > Viscaceae > Viscum > Viscum album. Next base: position 227,994,831 of record OY728157.1, on the reverse strand, counting down.
GTAATATACATCAGATGTAGCTAAGGGATCAAGGTCAATCTTAAGTTATAAATATAGCCAATGTGTAATTATTAATGTTTTATGTGTTTATATTTAATAATCATGTCATTTAATTATTTTATCAAAGATATCCTTGTAAGGAGAATTATGAAATGTATGATATCTGTACTGCATTTCTTTTTTAGTATGGATTGAATGCATATGTTGAATGAAATTGATGGCCAAGAAAAATTATTTAGGGGAGAGTTTATCTATTTTGAAAACACATGATTAAGGGAAAAAATCCCTTAATGTGTTCTATATTTTGAGATAATATTGAAAATTATATGTTTATGGGATATTATTGTTAAACATGAAATTGGCCAGTGATTTGATGGCCCATTTTATCTTTCATTTGGTTTATTACATGATTTTATTAGTGGAATATATTTGACAACCTGTGATTTTATTTTTTAAAGAATGAATGTTTTCATTAATCTTTTTTAGTGATAATAGTATTCACTTATTTATAATATGAAATTAATAGAAAATTTATATTGTATAGGGAATAAAATGATAAATTAGTGAACTTACTTCTAAATTTAATTTGACAAAATTTTGATGATCCTTAAGGAAAACTAATTATGGATGGGGTTAAGTTCAACTTTGGGTGTTATTGGAAAAATTTATCTAACCATTTGGATTCTAGTGAATACATTAGGAATTACTTGTTTCTCTTTTAGAGATCTTATGATCTGTTAAAAGTTATTTTTTGTTCTTTAGGCCTTAAAAATTCATATTTTAGATATTAAATTCCTTTAGTAATAGATGAAGTGAGAATTTACTTAAGCACAACCAAAGGATGAATAATTTCTTATGAAATAAAAATATACCATGTAAATATATATTATCATATTAATTGAGTGTTAAATAATTCCCCAATTCAAGGAAAATGATATGGAGAAAAAAAATTTATCCTATTATTATCAATTTTTAAGATACCATTATCCCTTTTTACACCTATATTTTATGGATTTTTTGTTGTTAATTTTATCTTTAATGTGTTCTCTATCAATCTCCACTAGTATTTGGGTGTTAGTTTTTTATTTTATGTCCCTGTTTTCACGTATGACCTATTTTCTTCTATTTGGAAACATTTTATGAAATATTTCATATCAAAATTGTAATTTTATTTCACTATTATTAAAAGGATGTTTTATTAACCATTTTTTAATACATGCATTTTTTATAAATATTAATTTAAAATATCAAACCCTTGATTACTGAGGTGATGTTCAAATTGTGAGGATGCAATTTATTTAAGGTGGGAGGAATTTAACACTCTGAAATTATAAAATAAAAACATTGTATTCAAAAAAATATGAGACATTAAACATTTAGAATAAATATACCAAGACATATATTTCTTTAAATTTAATATCTTCAATAGCTTTCAGAACATGCAACCTTGAGACTAAGTGAAATTTAATAAAGGTTACAGTTATAACCTCGCTGTTAAATTGGAGGGTATTAATTTTATTAACTAAATTATAAAAATTTTGGTTACCTATTGATCATAAAGAGAATAAGATTCATTTAAAAGAAAAATAAATGTTTTATGAAACAAATTTTATTTTTTATAGGACAGTTTAGTTAGGATTTACACACATAATATAATGTTAATTTAAAAAAAATTATAAAATATATGTGTTAAAATTTTCTTTATTTTTTAAATGAAACTATTATAATTATATTATGGTTAATTTTTTGTATTTTTTTTGTAATGTCTCTTTTTTTATGAATTATGAAACATACTAGATTTTAATGGAAAAAAACATTTTCATTAAAATTATTTATATTGTTAAATTATATTTAGATCTGGTTTTAATGAAAAAATAGTACAATTTTATATAAATTTATCCAATTTAGGGTATTAGAATTATTTAAATAGTTTATTTTGATTAATTTTTTTTTAAACTCTTGAACATTTTCCTTTCCAAAACCTGTTTTATCATCGCATCTTTGGGAATAAATTTCAATGTAAACATTTCGTTTTTGTTAATTAAATTTAGAAACATTAATTTTATATATTATTTAAAAAAGTTATAATATCTAACAAGTTAAACCTAATTTTTTACTAAAATTATTAGTGAAAATAATACAAATTAATTATCGTGGTTAAGGTAAAAATGGTTTTACTCGTGGGTTAAACTAAAAAGATAAGGATTAAAATTAACTACAAACTTGTATTAAATATATTATCTGAGAATATATCGACATTATTCCTTATATTCTCAAGAATTTTCTATTACTGCATCCTTGTGAGATGAAAAACTGTTGGTAGAATTCATTCTTAAAAAAATACCAATTTTTTCACTCTTGTCACCTATAAATGAAACACCATATACTATATTATTCACATCTTAAACCCTTATTTATTATAAAATAACAAACCAAATCACATCCTAAATTTCAACCTCTCATCCTAGAATCCTTGATTGGGCACAAATCTTTTATGGTAAGGATTTTTGGAAATCCTAATTAAAATTCCTAGAAAATAGGTTACATTTTTCAACAAATGTTTTTATTTTATTTCATCTTCCACCTATTCTAATTTTTATTAAATCATTTTACAACAATAAATTTGTATCTTACATATAATGAGATACTTTTATGTTATTTTCATGACCTAGAAAGACCTATACTTCCATAAAACATGTTATAAAATCATCTTTCGTGTGTATTTTGAAAAACGGTATCATGATCCAATATTATTCATTTTTCCATTACACCCATTCTCAGTTGGGTACGGTGATGGATATCAAGTATATATATATATATATATATATTATTTTTTAACGTTTTTATACTTATTTATACATTATGTAATATAACCTTTTTTACTTTCAAATATGTAAGTGGTACGATAACATCAATTGTGTGTATGGCGGACTACCATCTCATGAATCGATGTGATTCATCTTTCGTTAATGTTGTACATGGAAAGAGATAAGAATTAAGTTAATTATTATATTGATATAAATTATTTTATTATTTTATTAATAATTCTAAGAATATAATATATTCCATTTTATTTCTTACCATTTCACTCAATTAAAGATGGTCATGTTGTTCGTGTATGTGTGAACGACCACCTTCATGAAAAGATATGACTATTTTTTCACCAGCAAACCACATGGATGATATATATATATATATGGATTCTCCAAAAAAATTTATTTAATATATTATTATCATTATGGAAATAGAAAATATTACTTACCTTCTTCCGTAATGATTACTGAAAAAAGGAAACATTACAGAAGTATGCGTAGGAGCTACCATCTAAATGATTTTAACATACTTAATTTCTCAAAACCTTCATTAATGATTAGTATTAAAAGTTTAATTGATTTGTAAATATTATAATTATTTAATGATTATTATTATGGTAATTTTCATACTATATAATACACACAATGACAGGAACATTCATAACAATACATGACTAGGAAAACAATGAAATTAACTCCCGAATCAATGAAAATAAAGACCTATTATTAACGAATGACTGATTGGATGTTATAAAAGGATAATATATGATATTATCAATATTAATTTGTTTATTTTATATGTTAATAACATTTTTATAATTACTATATTGGAGGTTAAATGACGTTCAACCAAAAGTTATTATGAGGTATGATATTTCATCTCAAATTACGTTCAATTGAGACTAATTGTTTTATTATGCACTAAACAATTTTTATTTGTTGTATATACATAACCTTTTTCATGTAATATCATGATTAATTTATACATAATGGTATTTTAAGTTTCAATTTTATTGATTTCACCCAAGGGGATTTGGATTCAAAATAAAAAAAGTGTTAAAACTTATTATACAATCTCACATTCCTTTTTAATTTTAAAAATTATTTTGAAACAATAACTTTATTGAAATAATTTTGGATTAGAATATATTTATTTTAAATAAACATACTATTATGTTATATATATTCTTATTTTGTAAACTAAATACCATTTTTTACATATAGTGTTGAGTTTGAATGTAATTTCGTTAATGGGGGAAAATTAATAAATTTGTATCCTTTACTCAATTCAGATATTTGATGATAAGGAATATGGATTCATGAATTATATAAATTATTCAACATATGGGGAAAGCTTTAGAACTCTAATGATAGGTGATCCTGGTATAATATACCCCATTTATTCATCAATAGGTCTACTGAGACAAATATTTTGGCCAAATTAAATGGGTTTCAACCTTCAGTTTTAAACTATCTTATGATAGGTATTGATAGTAGAAGTATCATGATGCATTATATAATAGAATCTAAAAATAATGAATTTACTACATTGATAATTCAGTGATTATTATTATCTATGGTATTTTCACTGTTTTATTATCTCTGGATACATTTCATTCCCATATTATTGATTAAATTAGACATGTGATCAATTATTTACCTTTCCAAATTGATTATGCCTTATATAAATGTTATAGGAAAATTGTTGATTAAATTCCACATTTGTTCATTTATATTCCATGAAATATTGATTAATATTTATTGATTGATTATATTTTCAATTATATTTAACCCCTCCTTAGATTTTTTGCTGACCCTTATTTTTTTCCTTTCCCTAGGATTTGAAGAAGAGATCATTGAATGAGTTTTCAATTTTCAATTTATTGTTTTTTATTTTTACATATTATGTTTTATTTTTTACTCCCAATATAAAATATTTATCATGTATATATCTAGTCCTCTAGAAATGTAAAAATGATCAACCCTTTGGAATTTAACCCTTTGTATTTGTGACAATGTGATAAAGAAGACATCGGTTTTGGGATACTAGGGTCAGAGTCATTATAGTAGTTGTGATCCCACCACATCTTTGATAATAAATCTAGATCACTAACATCCACCAAGAATAACTAAAATAATAATCCTACCTAAAACACATCATATCATATCTTTGACACCCAAACGAATTCCAAATTTGTGTCTTTCATGGAAACTTACGTTGGATAGGCTTCACGCATGACGAAATCAGTGTCCCAAGGAAGGAAATAAAAAAGATAGAATGTTTTGTGAGATGTATATGATATGTACACATGGTCATATAGTGTATGACCTCACCAAGACACCTAGGTGTGTCTTCCCTAGAAATATCTTGAGAAGCCATGTCTCATCACATGATAGGTACATAGGTCTACAGAGTGTCTTACTCTACATAGACACCTAGGTGTGTCTTCCCTGGACAAGTCTTGTGAGGCCATGTCTAACAACACGATATATATATATTAGGATAAATGAATTGTATTCCCACATAGGGTTCAGGTCATGTACTCCCATGGTACATGGCTCTCCAATCCATGTTAATCTTTATGGAGTATCCCTATTTGAAAACATTATTTATACTTTATTTGGGCCCTCGGTGTGTGACTTCAGTACATAGATTAGCTTCCCAATTAGGATCAAATAGTGTATGGGATCATATATACAACATGTGATATATAACTCAGCTGAAACATTAGTGTCTAAAATTACCCATTCAACATATTGTGGTTTTTCCCTAAGATACATAGCGTGTAGCCACACATTTTGAAAAAATTCATGGCATCTATCACATAAATGCCATATTTTTAAAATCTACAAAAACACTTTCCATTTGATAATATGAAATCCATTTAAATAAAATAGTAAATCTTTTGATCATCAATTCATGACCATTGAAGGCTAGAAATATGAACTCTATTCACCTAAGTGTTATCTTTTGTATCTCTCATATTTTTTTGGGGGCCTCGGTCCATGATTCCATCACCATAATCCCACAACACTACTAGATCCATATTAAAAAAAACATAATATGTTTTTCTTTCATGAAACCACTATAAATAGGTGGGTTTGACCACACTAGAATCTAGTCTAACATTATAGAATCATGACCATGTGTGCTTATGATGAAGAACGTTAAGAATAATGGAGGGAAAATGAAAATAAAAAAGTAAAGACCAACATTTTCTTTTATGATACCGTAAAATGATTACATAAAGAGAAACCAATGGAAAAATAGTGGCATAGATGATATAAACAAAATAGATTCTATTGCACTATTTAAAATCAGGCTCAAGCGACGAAAGTAAATAACATAAAATTAGAAAATATATAATCCATTATCTAAAATTTAATCAAATGGAAATAAAATCAATGAAATGACATGAAATGACTAAATGAATGATTTATCCTTATTTTATAATGCATCCACTAGCCATTATAGTGATGATACCACTGCGTTGTTCAACCGTCTCATTATTCTCTTTGATTGTTCATTGTGGATCCACGTTCCGATGTCTATAATACCAATGAAGCTATCCTCCTCCTCCTCTCTAACCACTTAGGGTTATACTACTAACCCTTGACACTTTCCATCATGATAAATAAATATAGGGGTGTTATGTCATTAGGATATCCAAGTAAATTAATTTAATGAATTAATTAATTACTGAATCCCACTACCAAGGGTCACTTTCAATTAAACTCTTGATGCCGACCAACATTATATTCAATCAGGGGTAAAATACATTATTTAGAAACAACATTGGTCATGGATTTCTAATATTTTGTTTCAATCAATAGAAAATCCATTTATTCTAAAAATATGAGTCCCTATACTTTAATATATATTTATATTTTCTATATATTAATTACGAGGTCTTGTGACCCCAAAAACTCTATTCCAACTCTGAAAAAAATACAATGATATGTATAGAAATATTCAAATTAATAAACAAACTAAATTAATTTTAATATAATGGACAAGTTTGGTATTACATTATAATTAAACAAAAATATTGATATTGCAATTAAATTTAATACATGTTGCATAAAATATGTGAGGCCTTTTAATACACCTTTAAAGTAACAATTTAAATTAAAATTACATAAAATTTTAAATTCTTAGTCATATTAAAAATATAAGAAAATAATATTTTATACTATTAATATTAATAGAATTATTTATACAACAGTTTCTATAAGAAATAATCTAGATTTTTTGTTAGTATTATTAGTCGATTTACAAGGAACCTTATTAAGAGCCACTTCCAATAATTTATGTAGATATTGAGGTATGTTTAAATCACCTTCTGATTACACTAAAATAAAAAATTATGACTGGTAGTGTAATAAATTGAAATATTGTTTTGGATTTTTTAGGTATTTAAAATATATGGGGAAAATAATCAATATTTTGATTTTATTAGTGTTATTAACTGAAAATAACACTGAGAATCTATTATAGACATGTAAGCAAAAAAGGATGAGAATGTAGTCATTTTGAAAGGTATTTAAGATGTTATATGACTTAGTGACACAATGAAAAAATTAAATATATTTCCATGTGATCATTCTATGTGAAATGATAATCAAATTTTCCATTAAATATCTAAAAACATATATGTTAGACAATTTTTATGAGAGGCATTTTCAAATAAAAGGTTTTTAATGTAAGATAAATGAATATAAAGAGGAATAGTTACAAACTAATCCATTATCCACACTAAAAAAGTCTTTATTATAACTTTTAAATTATTTATAATGCTCGTATTGATAAAAGAAACCATAATCTACTGTATTTTTATAGAAAAATATTAACCTAAAAAGGATAGCATTAAATAGCATCAAAACATTTTATAAAGAATGTCAAAATATTTTTATATTATACAAAAATATTAACTTTTTAGAATTTTTGTATTAATATATTTACAATACAAAATTTTAGCATAGTAATATTAATAGATATATTGATATATAATTGTAATAAGAAAAAAACCAAAAAATACAAAATAATTGATGGACATTGAGATCTTTCACAAGTATTACCCATTTTGAAACAAAATTAATGAGTTCCTATAGAAGAACATTTATTTTATCAATTTTAATTAATGAATTAAAAACTAATTATAATTTTGGTGTTATATAATAGATAATAAATTGTAATTAATTCATAATATATTTTCATTAAGAGACATGACATATAGTTATAAAAGGAAAACATAATATATAAAGTAATATATAAAAAACTAATGTTGAAAAATCATGATAAAAACTAATTATCGATAAAAAATGAACTTTAAATAATTCATAATACAATAAAAATGAAAATTTATTTATAGTTTGTTTAAACATTTCACAAATTAATCCAAATATCATTTACCTAAATTTTCATTAAAAACTAGCCTAGTTTTTTTGGTTTTTATTTTTTTTGTATTTTAGTAAAACAAAAAAAATTAATTATAAAAATTCATATTGGACCATTAAGTCAAAAACATATTTCAAGTACACATGTGGTTTTGTATATAGGTGAATGTTTATTTGAAAACCATTTCACTATTTTTTTTAATAATATGTATTAGTTTACTTGGTTATTATTGTTTGAAATATGTTTACAGAAAATTAGATACTTTTTATAAAAAAAATTCACTCTATATCAATCCAAAAAACATCACACATTGGTTTAACATGTGGTTATATATTATGGGTCATAAAATAATAAATGATATATATACTCAATTTTAATTATTAACTAATATGGATTGATTAGTTTTGATCATTTTTAAAATGATTGTACAACATAAAAATTCAACTTTTATAATGATGGTCACATCACCTGTCAGATTAATGTGTGAATTTTTCATAAAATTTTCAAATTAATCTAGGATTATTATCTAAATTATTTATAATAATATGATAATGTTTTATTAATTTAATTATCCTACATTACATATCCCAATATGAATATTTTCATGGATAAAATAAAAGTAATATTGTGTGAGGATAATATCACTACATGTGATTCAAATAAAATAGTAGATGTTCATGGTAATAAAAATATTAAAAAGAAAATGATTATGGATCACAATAATGGAATAAAATAATAATATTTTATTATTTTCATCCATAAAAGGATAAAGGATATTCATAAATTAGAGTAGATTACTAAAAACTATCATTTTTGGAATGATAATACATTTAGGAAAGATATGGAAGATTTATTTAGAAGGGACGCGGGGGAAAATTGTTTGATAACCCCTATCCTAGATGCAGCAATTATTATATTTTCCACTAAACATAAAAAGAAAATTTTTATAATATTTTTGGGAGGATTTATAAATATAATGCCTATAATATATTCAATCAAGTTTTAATAATTTATAAACTAGTGGTATTAGTTAAAGTTATTGTTGAAAATAACTAAATATATAAGTATGTGTTTGAAATATTTGTATGTTTTTAACAATTGAGAAATAATTTATAGAATATGGGTATTGTTTTTTATATTCCTATGATTGATGAAGGATCATATGATAATAAAATTCTAAAATACATGAATGTGTTGAGTAAATTTTGAGTATGATTTGTTTTTTAAGCAGCGTGTTGATATATTGGGGAATATATTAGGAGAATATGAATTTTATATTTTCTATACAAGGAAAATTTCTTCTCAATTCTTAATTTATAAAATTTTTATTATCCAACATGGTTCCCATTGAATAATTCATAATATCAAGAAAAAATGGTGGTTATGGTCATACCAATGTGACAAATCCATTGACGCATAATTATTTTTTATCAAAGGGGGAAGTATTTTCAATACATAATTATGTTATTTTATTATATTTATATTCTTTATAAATTATTCATTTAGGCCACAAAACTGAATGATATGTGGATTGGTATAATAAGAGAATGGAAAAAATTACAATTTTTGTGAATATTTACGATGAAGAAATACTTAAAGTAAACTTATAAAATAAAAATACTGAAATAAGTAATAGGAAAACACATCTTCATGTTATTTTTAAATAATCTAAGACATGTATGTTTTCCACTCATTCTTGAAGTATTCATTTTCTCACATGAATATGTTATTTTCCTAGTATTTATATAGTACTAAAATGATATATATATATATATGGTCTCTAATCATTTTGAATGAAATTGTATATAATATCATATATTCCTCTTCAGGGATATGTGTTTGTCTATGGCATGGAACATTCTTTATAAATTTAAATATTTAATAACTATAATCACTATGATTCATTTATTTCAGATGATGTAAAAATATTTTTAAATATAGGAAATATATAATTATATATTTTTTCAGAGTGAAATATTATACGATATAACTTAATAGTTTTATAGTTGAAATAAATAGGTTCGTTTTAGGAACTTAGTGTCATTATAATATATAATTAATGATAAATAATCACTGAGTTATCAAAATAAATTTTTTTAATACATTTTATAAAAAAAATTGAAGATTTTGTTTAAAACATAGAATATTGTGTATTTATAATTCTTATTGATCAAAATATATGGTCTATTTATTGGATATCCATGCATCATATCTATAAAATATATCATCAGATTACGTAGATTTATTTGAATGATCATTTTGTGACCCTTATAAGAATTAGAAAATAATAAGTAATTAATGTTAAAAAATAAAATAATATAAAAAAAATGAGATTATATAGTTTTAATTTTTATAGTAGGTATTATAAAGAGTATTAATTTTATTTTAAATACTTTAGATACTTTGTGTTTTATTGCATGAATTTCAACCAAATTTATTGATTTTTTGGGTTAGAAGTGATGTGAGGATGAAAAAATGTATAAAAATTATCACAAGGTGACCCCTATATTTATTCTTGATATAAATTTCTATAAAAATTCTGGATAATATTAAATTTTAACAGAAAATTTACATCCATAATTATACATAAGAAATATGAAAATATTACTTATATTTATTCACAATAGAGGATCCTAACCATTCATGTTTTATAATTTCATTTATAATATCACGACTAATAGTATAATGATATACTATGGTATTTTATATTCAAATTAAATGTCATATGTATTTCCACTATTTAATAATATATCAATATAAAATTATAGAATCAATAAATTTTGGAGAGACATTAGTGGGGTAAAATAATATTTTGAAGGTTTTTTTAATCTAACAAATGGTAGAATTTATTAACCCTATTTTTTCTCATTCTATCCTTACATAAATTTGTTCAAACATTTTCATTAATATTAAAATTTTTTAAATATAATAAAAGATAGATATGACATAAACTTTTTCATCTTGTTTCTTGTAATGATTAAATAGAATTGTTTTGAATATTTCAAAAAATTATTCTGCCATAGAAATATCATAATCATAATGAAGTACATGTTGTTGAGCTCTTAGATCATGATCTATAAGACTCTCCACATCACGTGATCTATTAAATGTTTTTTATTGTGTGGAGTGTCACCTTAAAAAATTTTCAATATACCTTCTATAAAATGGTTATTTTTTGGAAATCATATATATAAATCACAATAAATTTTTATCTATAATATTCTAATATAATATAAGTATCAATAAATTTTTATTTTATAGTTAACATAAACTATAGGAAAAATATGATTACCTAGTATAAATATAGACTTTATAGTGAATTACTATCCTCAAAATTGTGGGTGAGTGTCTCTATGTAATGTGGTTGTTATAATGTTGATTTTTCTTATTGATACCTTCAAAAGACAATCCTTATTAAATAGTTCTTTGTATTTTTCTTTTTTCCAACCCATCATCATTATTAACATTCACATAATTCCATTTATTATTAGAATAAATATTTGTTTGATATTCCCAAAATCATAAATGAGGTGATATCCAAAAACCCAGACTTCTGAAATGACCATACATCTCAAGATCCTTCAAAATTACTGAAATTAGTTGTTTTCAAGCTACGGTAGATATCATATTTTTGGTTTTTTTGAAAGGCTGAACATGAGATGGAAACCCAGCCCACACCCCCAAAATGTATTAAAAAATAAAAGTAAAAAAAGAATGAAGGATGTGAATTTTAATTACACCATAAATTTATTTAAATATTACACATAAAAAGGTCAAAGATGAAGGACAATAGAGAATAAAAAAATTCTAAATATAAATAGTGATGTATTCATGTTGTGGAACAATTTTTTGGAAATTCTTTGTTCCTTGTAATCCCATAAGTGAAAAAATGTGATTAACCTATAGATATGGACATGGAGAACTTGATATGAGGTAATAGGTCAGTATCAAAGATAACATGATCATGAAAAAACCAACAACATCATTTCTTCCAAAATAATATTTAAAAGTCAATGAAACAACAAAAAGGATGGAGTAATCACTTGGAAACAAGAAATGTGAAACATGTGGTTTTAAAGAGTGAAAAAATAAAATCTTTCAAAAAACAATCCATCAATACATATTTCATTTAAGAGTTATTATGCGGGATAATTCATTGAGTAAATAAGTCTATGATCCTACCATTAAATAGTAACTTTATTCAAAACTACAATTCCATGATACATTTCCTCAAATATTTCCACAAAACCATAAAAGAATAAATAACAAATTAACTATAACAAAAAAGGTCTAGAAAAAATTACCAAAATGGATTCATCCCAATAATAGATAAATAGAAAAAAGAAGAGAACACTGATATCATCACAAAAAATCTCCAAACTAAGGCAGAAAAAGTATGTTAATACCCTTTTCGATATATCTACCAAATCACAGTTTTCAAACCAAATCTCACTAAAAATAAATATATCCATCATCACGACTTTTAAATAAGAACATAATCAAAAAAATAGTTCTAATAACAATACAAAATTCTATGAATTTAGTAACTAATGTTTCATAGAAAAACAAATATTCCCAAGGCTCACATATGAATACTTATATTCAATCACCGAACATCACAATTACACTAATACAAAATACTTTTGCAGAATGATCCTTCTATACAGGCACCCAGATAAGTATCTGACCACATATCGAGCCAAAAATAAGCATATTAAATAAAAAGGGAACAAAAATAAAGAATCAAGTAATAAGTTAAACAAAAAGATTATTTCTAAGGAATGTAACTGATGTTAAAATCTAGATTTATTCTATATTCTTACACCATATTTATGAAAATTCATTTTTTGATTTATGGGTATATATCTATAGTGATATCCCCATTCGCAAATTTTTGGAATGTAATTAAATCTTTCCCATCCATCCATGAATCAAATTCTTCCATCACATCATCCTCAATAAAATAATAATATATATACATAAGGTCATTTTTTTCATAATCTTCTTCCTCATAAAAACCAAAGGTTGCAGTAGGATGTTCAAAAACTATCTATTGTAGTATAAGTTCAATTTTTTCCTTCCAAAAGGATTCTTGGATCATTTTATTTCTAAAATAGTTTCAACTAATTAAAACTAAGTAGTTATTTTTTGAGTTTTAATATATATTAAAAATGATTAATTTTGGTTATTTTATAATTATTCTAAATTAAAATATTATTTTTAAATTTTCATATATTTTTTTTCCATTTTTATTTACAAATGCTTTCCACCATTGCATATTAAATTGGGTAGGGATTTATAGAGATTCTATCTTATCAATTCACCTGTAATTATCTATATGTAATTATTTTGTTATTTTATCTAATCAATATGATACTATATATTTATATTATATAAAAAAAATTCAAGTTCAATGTACCTCATATTTTTATTACGGTAGTGGAATGGTGGTTTTGGTGCACATTTTTTTCTTTATACCTTTATTCTATTTAATAAACTAATATTTATAATAAAAATGAAATTTATACATTTTATTTAAAATAAATTATAATTTTTACAATTAAAATTAAATACCCATTAATCATGATGGGAAATTAAAAAATTCTATTTTTTTATGATATTTATATAAAAATTTGTTGGGTGGGGTTTGATGTTTCCCTTAGAAACCCTACGATAAATTGTGGTTAGAATCATTAAAAAATATCCATGAATCTTTCTAAAAACCCTTCAAATGAATTTTACACAATATTTTTCTAATATACTTGTACTCTATAAGGGAAAATAACAAAAACAATGTATAAATACTACCATATTTTAGAATATATATTTCCCTAAATAAATTTGAAGTGTTTGATATATTTATTTGCATGAAACACTGAACTTGTATGAGCCTTTATATATTTTAATATTAAAAGTGATCATTAAAGCATAGTTATTAAATTTGTGGGTATAAATAGAAGTCATCATATTTAAAAATATTTTTACAAAAGAATTTCCCTAGATAATGACTTATTAATTCTTTGAATATAAGTACTCATATTTTAATAAAAAGAAGAAAATCATATAAGACCTAACTTTTGAAGAATATTATTTTTTAAATATTATTTATGTTTATCCAAATAAAATATATTTTTCAATAATGATTTTTGATGAAATATATTTATAATTATATAATAAAAGGAATTATAATTTATAACCTAAAAATAAATGGTTAGAAATAAAGATAAATTCACTGTAAATTAAAAAGAGTTTTTTTACAGAAAATGAATTTTTTTATGTGAAGTGTATTTTATATTTATAAATTAAACTAATCAATATTGATGAATGATTTTATGGAAATTTATACATGATATATTTGATAAAATATACTAAAAATCATATAATTGTTATTATTAGTCAAGGAATTAAAATAAAATCATTTTTATTCTTAAAACACATTTTCAATAAAAATGGTTTATATGTGTTTTATGCATGAATATTAGAATTATGTTATAACACTCCTTGGAATTAAATCATGTAAAATAGATTTAATAATTTTAATCAGTATAATTAATATTTATTAATAAAGAGAAATTCTTTTTTATCCACAATGAATTGTCACCATGGTTAAAATATTGTGACCGCAGTGAGGGTTAAAATAGTTAAGAGGGGTTATCCTAAGAGAGATGGTTTAAAATAAAAAAACCTTGAATAAATCCGATTTATTTGTTACATTTCAACCACAACATTATTCTATTATAAAATATGATAATTCAGAGCAATTGTTCTTGAGTAAGACAAGTATTATATAATAATGTTTCATGAATTTTCCTGAGTTCCACCCACCTCACTTATAAAAGAGAACCTACTCTTTACACTTCTATGAACCACATAAACACTCTAGTTAAAAAAATACCTAAAAAATATATTTGAAATATTTATCCATAGGAAATATAGGTCCTTTCATCACCAAAATACCCACTCAAGAAGGAATAAGGTGTAATCCAAAGTAAGATACCGAAGAACGCAATAATTTTATTTACTTGTCTATTTGAGTCTCTTTCTTCCCTAGCCTCCTCCAATTTTTTTCCAACCATGTAAATATAATGAAATAATTATATTAACTATAATTAAATGTTTTTAGGATAATGTTACATACATTTTATATCTTTATTAGATCTGATGCAAAATAATAACATTACACTTGAATAAGTACATACTATTGACTCCATGAATCGATGTATTTTATTTTTTATCATCATCTATCATATATGGTTACATAAATGGATTTAATGGAAATTATTATATTGAATAATCATTATTCTAAAAATTAAAAAAAAATTATCAAGCTTCCTAGCCTCAAAACTATTTCAAAATGGTAATGTCACTCTTGTATACATGTGGACTACACCATCTACAAAACGATGTGATATGCATTTCATTTATTCTTAACTTGGATTGTCATAATGATAAATTTAATGTGTAAATATGATATTAGTATTATTAGGTATATATATATTATTATTTATCTTTCTTTCTCTCTAATATTTAAAAAATATAAACATCACTTGGGCAAACGTACAGACAACCATATCCATGAGTTCTTGTAATTCGTTTTTTATCACAAAATTATATGAATTGTTATGAAAATATATATAATAAATAAATATCATACTTATAAAACAATTAATATTTTATAGATTATAAAATATTGGCCAAGGTGTGTAATGACTAGAACGGTTGATCCAAAACATGCATGGGAAAGGAAACAGTTAACATCACAAAAGTTAATTTTAATGAAGAATTATTAATAAATTGTTAAGTGGAAATTATAAGGGAATAATATATGGTAATACAAGTATGAATATTTTTTTTGTGAAGATTTATAAAAAATATCAATTTCTCAAATAGGATCTTAAGATAACATATAAGTAAATTTAGGACTTGTGTTAAAAGTTTATGATGAAATTTCATTTTTGACCATATAACCAATTAAATATTAAGAAATCATTGTTTTTATTCAAATTAAACAGTATTATTTAGAATATTTTCAAATATTTCTTGGTGGATGTATACATTAAAATTGTATGATCAGAATATATATATATATATATATATATATGACACTTTCCTCCAAAAAAATAATGTCTCCATATCATTAATGCATTGATTATCACTGCTAACTCTTGGTCATGAGTTGGGTAATTTTTCTCATGATCCTTCAATTGGTGTAAGGAATATTCTATCACCATATCACTGTACACAGGAATGAATCATATCCCATTATTTAATACATTACTATAAATCAAAGACTCTTCTCCATTGCAAGATTGTGTGAATACTAGTGTACAAACAATCTATCTTTTCATATTCTTGAGATTATCCACATATTTATCTGTCTAAAATTACTTGATTCTATTTAATGTAAACATAGTGTGTGGATTATATATCCATGATAAATTCTTATAAAATAATAAAAAGTATCCAACCAATCAATTAAATCTATATATCTCAGTCACATTAGTCCATCTGGGCCACTATTAAATAACTTTTGTCATCAATGGATACATTGATATACTCTCACTTGATATTATAAGACCCAAAAATGAAAAATTATGTGTAAAAAATTCACACTTGGTGATATTTTTATACATATTATCATTCCATAGGGGTTTTAGATAATTATTCATGTTATCACCATAAAGCACCTTGATCTTGGAATATTTAAAAAATTCATCTATAATCAATACCACAAAACGATCCAGGTAATCCCTAAAGTATCCCTTCATTAAATCCATAAATTTAAAGGGGATATTAGTAACACCAAATGAAATAACTGTAAATTCATAGTTTACATACCTCATATAGAATCATTTTTTAGGTATTTCATCAATTTTGACCCCCAAGTAAAAGTATCAAGATCAAAGATCAAACTTAGAAATATATTTGCATCCTCATAATTGATTATATAAATCAAAAAAATGGGGAAATGTATAGTTATTATTTACTAAGAGATTTAAATTACCTGATAATCAATTAAGATTCATATTTATCCCTAATTAGTATTAAAATAATAGAATAGATACACTATGTGGTGATGCACATGGATGAAAAAATCCATTTTAAGCATTATCCTAGAGTTTCTTATTCAATTCATACAACTCAATCAGGTTCATTCTATACAGAGTATTTGAAATACATGAAGCACTATGTATGAGTTCTATTGAAAACATAACTTAAATATTTTGAGTAAATTTATGAAACTCTTCTATAATGACATCAATAAACTCTCATAAAATAATAATATTGTCAATTTAGAGTCTCTACCTAATCATTTTATAGGACTCAAGACTCATAAAATGCATTTAATTTTTAGTGGAATTTCATATTTATCCTTTGTATTACTAAATGTGACTTATTTTAATCTATTATTGATATGGTATTTATATAAATAAAGTCAATATGTGTCCAAAATAATTTTATATTCAACTAAATGGAGTGTAAAAATATTTTCATGAACTATATTTCCATAACCGTAAATACAATAAAAATCATAGAGCTAAGATGTAATCATCATACCAGTAGATGTTTTCCATACTAATTCAACATCTAATAATTGAAATGGTAATCCTATACCCTAGGAAAATTATTTATATATAAAATACTTGATATATACAAATTCAAATAAGGCATTATTTTTTCTATAGTGGAATGTAAGAGTAAATTTTACCACTTTGTAATTATACACCACATCAGTGATAGTGGTCACATGTGATTTACATTTATCTTTGGGATAAAAAAGTTAATAACATTATTCCTCATCATTAACCATTATATTTGAGGACTAATTATCTTAAGTCCCATACTACTTGAATATGAAACAGTAAAGTGTAGTTGGTCACTTCTATGAAATGTTCTCTCCATTCATAACATTAGCTGACTTCTTTTTACCACTTAATTATTAGTTTACCAGATGAACTTCTTTTCCAAACATAAATAATTTACTATACCCTTTAGAAAATTTCCTCCATTTTCATTTCTACACATTTATGATAAAGGAAGACTCATATTATTCCCCCAATGGGTTTTATTATTAGAATTACCTTGAATTTCATCATTATTTTTACATAAAAACCATGTAATTGATGAATACATTGATCTCAATTTATTCTTGGATATGACATAAAATGATTTACTTTTATCCATTAAAGTATATTATGGTTAATAACCTTTGGATACTTGGTTTTAAGACAATAAGGATTCAATTAATATTTATCTTAGGTTGTATGAAAATACTAGAATTATACCTCACAGGTCCTATAAGAATTTACTCATAGTTACCAACGGATTGATAATCCATATACATTATCTCAGGGAATTGTTTCTCAATTATAATATGAATAATTATAGGAATGTACCTGTTGAAAAATAATCATTTAAACTCAAACCACTTCATAGAGTCCATTTTCTCTTATTTCCCTATGTTCTTGAGAAGAGTCCACCATTTATATACACCACCTTTCAAACAATAAATAGAAAATATAATTTTTTATGCTCTAAAAAATGAAGGTAAAAAATATATTTTTATTGGTACTGATCCATTACTTGAAAATTAGTGGATTAGAAGACACAACAAAATAAGGGGATGTTTTTTCATGAAAAAGCCAACAAAATTATTTTCAGTCATTTTTTTATTTGGAAGCTCCAAATGAATAATATCTTGAGAAAGTTGTGTATTCATTGAAATAAGGTTTTTAATTCTAGGTAACATAATATTTGTTTCTTATAAATAATATCATTTCATTTTTCATCATATTCAATATTGATATATATCATTCTAATTTTATCCATTGTCTAAAACCAAAAATCATATAATGATAAAAAATAATCACAGTGTGAAATCTTATAATCACAAAAATAATTTATATGATGACTAAATAAGGAAAATTTATCTTCAATATATAAAATTATATGTTTAACCAATGCCATTTATGGTTATAATTAATTAAAATCACACATAATGGTTATGTAAAGACCCAATTTTTTATCCATGGAATTCCTTTATTATAATTATGTATTATAGTATAATCACATTATATTACTTATAGAGCACAATAAAAACCTTGTAAATAAATAATGAGGGAAGTAAAAGGTATCTATAAAAGTTAAGAAATATATTCCGATGAAATAGTAACTTGACCTTTGGAATATTAATTGTGACCCTTATAAATAGTAGACAAATCAATGTAATTGTAACCTCACTAAAGGAATTATAAATAAAATTTATCCCTATTATAGTTGATAATATTATAAAATTATATATTAGTATATGTAAATAAATATATAAAAAATTATTGATTATCTGTACATATTTTTTTAAGTCTTGTATATTTAATTAATTATATTTTATTATTTTAATAAAATAAAAGAAAATTTATTTTCATAAAATAAATTCATAAATTATTATTTTGAAGTCTTATGATCATTAGATAATTTTATTAGACCTCAATTAATATCTCAAAGTGTTCAAAAATCGTTTTTACTTTTTAAATTTTTATTTTTCATGTAAATTATGATTTTAATTAAAAACTAAATTTATCATATTTAGATAAATATTTTGAAAAATAGAGTTCATTTTTTGGATTCTACACATTGAAAAATTGTCTGGGATATTTTTTTGGATTTATTTGAAATAATTTTATTTTACATGTACTGGAATTTTTTTACGATAATTTAATAATTCATCATCATCCCTCCTTCCCCCTACTTTAACACTGGAAATTAAAACACCATCTGAGATTTTTTAATTTATCACATTAGAGAATGATGGGTTTTAAATTTCTATTAACGTATTAAACTCTTGTCTTGAAACCATTTTTATAGTTCAACTATAATATAATATATGTATTAAATCTTATTTAAGGTTTTATAAGGTTTTTTAGACATGATATAAATTTATAAAGAAAAATATGTTTTTTTGTGATAAAAAACCACCACATAACAAAAATTGTTATCATTAATGTTTTATATAATGATTCAGTATCACTCCAATTAACCAAATTAATTTTATAACCATTTAATCATACATATGTTCAATAATATCATAAAAATTCAATTCTAGAAAACCATTCTCTTCTTACAAGTATATAAGTAAACCAATCCTGAAAACCAAGGAAAAAAACATTCCCAAACAATGAAATTGAACCTCTAAACCAATCAAAAGATAAATGAATGAACTTAATAAGGTTATAAAAAATCAAATTCATGAATAATAGGTTCTATAATTATTAATTAATTAATGTAATTTTTTTATCCATGACATTATGATAAAGTGAAGGGCACCTTTGGACATAAGGTAATGGATTCTTCTCAAACATGCAATATTGATTCGGGTTGCTCAATCTTTATTTTTACACAAATTAAGTTATCTTTTCATTTTTTTGTATATATTATAAATGATGTGTTTATTTTCAAATATCATATATCAACATCCATTCCTCATTCTCTTTCAAGTATATAAATATTTTTAAGCGGTTACCTTCTCAATTCTTCCTGGTAATTAAGCCTGCTGTAAGGGAACTTCACGAAATCTAACCCAATTTCAAGTGCACCCTATCATCTATTTTAATCCGCTATTATTTTTCTAAAATAATTATTCTTATTATGAAAACATTCTTCTTTCAATCATATTTTTACATAAAATATTATCCCCTTTTCTATTTTGAAGGTACTTTTGTATTTTCATTAAAACCGCACTAAAATGTTTTAATGCAAAAATTTATAAAATACTCATGTTACATGTAATCAATTTTGTATGAAATATGTTATAATGATATATTCTAATTTTATCTTTTTAATTTTCATGAATGTTTTAATTCCTTTCTTTCATGGACACTTTTATGATACTCCCATTTGTTATGCATTATGTCATGAATATAATTCCCAATTCATTCCACGGTTAACCCTTATGTTTACGCATGATTGATTATGTAGGATTTTTTATGTATAAATAATATTCATGAACAAGTTATGATGGGTGTTCATATATATATCTCCAATTAATTTAGTAAATATGAGTGTAATGAGATGTAATGTGCAATGGTCTTGGTGGTAATCCTTAACTCGTGATACCATATGCAATGTTCTTGGTGGTTAACCCTGAATTGTTCTCCTCTCTGTGGAATAAGATATGGCTTGTGGTAAAGTCGTGGTTTATGTTTCTGAAACATTATTTTGACTCCATATTTATTTGATCCCATGATAATTTGTTATGATTCCATATGTTCCATGCCTTTTTAAATCATTATGTTAACCCTTCTAACCCATGTGCTAAAGATTTATTCTTATGTTTATTCCCTTAATATGAATTTTAGCACATCCATTTGTTCATATTATACCCAGGTTATCCTTTGAAGACATTTGTGCACAATGAATGTTTGTATCTCTCAATTATGATTTAATAAATATATTTTTTATTTTGTAGTATGTTATTTGTTTTATGAACCTAGTCTTACATGACTATAGACATTACGATTCTTGGCTTGTAATTTTATGTATAATTATGCTTAAAATAATGTAATGATATGTGTAACACTCTGGGTCACTATAGTTGGTATCAAAGGATGGTATAGCTATTTATGGAGTTTAGGAAAATATCACTTCACTAAAAACCTTAGGTACGAGAAAATGTATAGAAGTAATTCCCAAAAAATTTTAAGTATAGAGTAAGTGGTTTATCAAAAAAAATTCCATGTCTGGATACAAAATATTGGAGGTGGATTTGGAAAAAATGTATCTATCGGTAAAACCCAAAAACAAAACTTTATGCTAGACTCAAATGGGAACTTGTTCACAATAATGGGCCTTGCTGCAATTCAAGTTTTACACTTTCGATGGATATGATTTGGTAAATTCACAAGCTTAGTACAAACCATTATTAAAGGAACCAAAAATATAATCCCATAAGAATAAATTTTAGTAAATTGATCATGGATAACATAGAATGAAAACTAAGGAATCAAAATATAGGATATGATTTTCTTTTATTAGTTTATCTTCTTCTATTTATAGTTTTATTTTTTATGGTTATTAACTAAGCATTCAAGACCTATAATGTCATAACCCATCTCTCGTGGTCTGTGCCATGACTACCCCAATCCGACCATCCATAGGCCAGGGGCTGGCGACTAGCACCGGAAATGGAATATCCCTAAAACCGGGAAGGCATTGCCTCTAAACCTTTAAAATCACGCAAACCAAGCACGCATCAAGATAAAAGAACAAGGTAAAATATATGGTAAACATGGTGTGCACATTAAGTAAAGGTTCTAGAATAAAAGAACAACTGGAACGTACAAGTAAAACTGGAAAGTACAAGTAAAACTGGAAATAGTTCCTCTGAACACCAGCCAAGAATCCCACCTGAAGGGTAGGTACAGCTCATGAATGGTATCTCTGTGGGTCATCTTATCTAGTGTTCTCAACCCGAGGAACCTCCACCCCTGGTACCCTCATCCTCGGTCATCGTTGTCCATCATCTGCATATAACACAGCATGGTGTGGGTGAATCCCTTACAGGGGTGAGTATAACGATACTCAGTAGGGACCCCAAGACCCCTGAGGTTCCTTCAAAATCCAAAAATGATAAACCACAATGTAAGAACTCAATCTAAAAGCACGAATAAATATCCATCACACTACTTATGTATATGCCCATACATATATCTAAGTTGTCAATAAAAACACACCTCACACAAGAAGAAATAATATAATAAATGTAGAATTACTCCACATGTAACGCCACAAAGATATAAGTACCACACAGATATATCACAAGGGTAAAGACTCAGATCACACAGTTATAAGGGAAGTGTAGAAGTAGAGATGATCAGTCGCAAAGATAGATAATCTTATTTTTTCAAGAGGCTTTGCTGCTGATTTTACGGAGTCTGACCCACACAAGATCGATAGTTACTAACCCCCTCAATGACACACAAAAGATCTGACCCACATAGGATTTCTGAGTGCTGACCCACACAAGATCTGACACACATAGGATCGATATGCATTGACCCACATAAGATCACAGAGCACTGACCCACATAGGATCTGACCCACTCATAATTAGTATGTGCTGACCCACACAGGATCTCTGAGCGCTAACTCACACATGATCGATAGGTTCTAACCCCTGCAATGACCCACACAAGATCTGACTGACCCAGATTAGATAGGTAACTAACCTCCGTATTATCCGTCTCCAACCTCCTCCTCACTTCAAGCCACTAGATTCCTCGCACCCGGTGCACTCGAGTTCCATATAATCTGTCCCTTGAGATATAGGTCATACCTCGACCACCACTAAAATCAAAAAAGGATCAATCCAAAGGTCCGTCGCATCATTAGGGACCCAACACAATAGACAGCAGGTCAATTGGACGCACGGTCTGTAAGTTATTAGCATTTTTGATTCGAGGGCCCGATTGGATTCAAGGTTCGATCCAACCTTGTCATACTCCAACTTTAACCAAAAATCAAGTGGATTATACTAAAAGTGTCATATCGATCCAAGGATCCCAATGCTGCAGATGGATCCTCAAACAGATGTCTGGTTCTCAAGTTATGACTAAAAAGGCGTATCAGGGTCTAATTGGGCCTCGGTCCGGTTCCACCCTGTCGAACTGACCCGACCCAACCCAGCCTAGGCCGACCCAACCCAGTGGTCCTGGGCTATGGCGGGCCCAGCCCTCTAGGTGCGGCCCATAGAGGGCCCACCCGGCCAGGTGCGGGGTCTTCACCTAGCCGAAACCCGGGGGCTAGGCACCTCCCAGTTTCCCCCGAATGGTTCAATGCACCCTTCGGTCGCCCAGCTCGCATGCGATACTACTTGGAAGTCCCACTTGGTGGGACGTAGTTTGCTAAAATGTCCATCGGGTTTAATTCCCAATGGCACGGTCATGCGCCATTGCTCCACCAGCGGCCGGCCGGGTGTCGGCCACCCTCTGGCCTCCACCAAAGGCAAGCGGTTGTGACCTCCTACTCCGGTAGCACGGACGTGCACCGCTGCTCCGCCACGTGGCCAGATAGATGCCAGCCACCACCCTACTCTACTGCAGCCGATGGGCCATAACCTCATGTTTAACCAGCGATGTAGATGTGTGTCGCCCTCCTTTCTCACAGCTGTTCGGGTGTCGGCCGCCGCCTTCTTCCGTGAGCCATCGTGACTTCATTCCAAGACCGAAAATTATTTCGTTTTCATGTTCACAATCTTCGGGTCAAGGGCTCTGCAGTAATATGTCGCACCCAAAAAAAACATTGTGTTTTTAGCATCATTAATTATTTGGCGTCGAATAATACACGAAGAACGAGCAGAGAATGAAAGAAAGGGGTCCAGTCATAAGTGCGGAATGATGGCCATGTTTATTTGGCCATTGTCGTCATGAATCAAGAGTTTGAAGAATCAAAAAATAGATTAAATCATTTTTCAAATTGAAACCCCTACCTCATTCGTCCATTGGAGGTGTCATGAGAAAGAGGATGAAGTCGGTGAAGGGGACACCGATGTTCCTTTTTCATGCACCATGCTCCCGATCCGAGCTCACGCGTCATCCTCGATCTTGATCTGGGGACATTCTTTGTTTGAACAATATCCTCCAAAAGCTCTCTCCAAGGCTCTCCTCTTTTTCCAATCCTTTTTTCCCGCAAGAGTTGAGGTTCCAAATTAATAAGTTAAGTTAATTAAACCAATTAATGTCAGAACATTTAATTGGCGGAATTCCAAGGTTTAACTCACATTTAAGAGGGAGTTCAAGGGTCGGGTAGTCCCCACCACTAAATTCAAATGGGAGGTTTCATGCTCAGGTGGTCCCCACCACTAAATTTAAAATGGGAGGTTTCAGTTTCAATTTTTTTTTAAAAAAGAATTGTTTTTGTTTTATTTTCTCCCACAAAAGACTGAAAAATAATATCCACCCTCGACCTATTGTGGTTGATGTGAAGACCTCCTTAAGTGAATATCGGCGTTGCGAGTTCAACGATGTCCTCAGATTTCATTTTCGAGAACCGGTTCACAAGTTACATAATTTCACTCGCGTGATTATTGAACGTACCCGAAAAAAGATCAAAAATTAATTTTGGGCACATCGAGCCTGAAAATCATGCGCTGTAAATTTACCCAGACTCGTAATATTCCCATATTATTAAAAAAATACATGAAAAAATCTGTGACTTTACATTCTCCTCACCTGAGTGATTTGCGTCCATGAAAGCCATAAGACAAACTAGGAAAACAAGTGGGGGTACTGAGCATGAATCTGAGCCTCTCGCTCCCTTGTGCTCTCCAGGAGGTTACCGTGCTACCAACGAACGTGCACAATAGGTATCGACCATGCCACAAAATACATGCTTCTATTGATCCTCAATATCCACTAGAACCTACAAAAAACGTTTCCCCATCATCGATATCCTGCTCACCCCAGTCAATGATGTGTGAAGAATCATATACATATCTTCTCAGATGGGAGACGTGGAAAACGTCGTGCACCCAGTGCAACTGAGGTGGAGGGGCGAAGCGGTAATCCACCTCACCAATTCTACTGAAGACCTGAAAGGCTCCGATAAACCTCAGAGATAACTTTATCCCCCGACCAAATCTCTGGAAACCTCGTCGAGGTGAGACTCATATAAATACATGGTCACCATACTCGAACTCAAGAGGTCTCCATATCCTATCATCATAGGACTTATGCCTACTCTTTAAATCCTTCATTCTCTACTAGATGATCTGCACCTTCTCTATGATAGCTTTTATCATCCCTAGTCCCACGAGTGCTGACTCCCCTAGGTCAGTCCAGCAAAGGGGTGATCTGCAAGGTCACCCATACAACACATAGAATGGTGCTACACCAATGGTGGAGTGGAAGATATTGTTGTACTCAAACACCACCATGGGAAAGTGATCCTCCTAGCTGTAGTATAAATCGATGACACAAGTACGTAGCATGTCCTCGAGGGTTTGAATGGTCTGCTCTATCTGACTATCCGTCTAGGGATGGGAGGCGGTGCTCAACTGAAGTTGTGCCCCAAACACCTCCTACAACCCCTTACATAGACGAGAAGTAAATCCTGCATCCTGATTGGAGATAATCGTATATGGCACTCCATGAAGCCGCATAATCTCATGCACATAGAGGCATCCCAATCTTTCTACTGGTCCCTGCTCTATGATAGGTAAGAAGTTGGCTGACTTGGTGATTCGGTCAACAATCACCCATATAGAATCATGACCCCTAGATGTGTGTGGAAGTCCTATCATGAAGTCCATGGAGATTCCATCCCACTTCCACTATAGAACCTCTAACGGGTAAACTAATCATGTTGGAATCTGATGCTTTTCCTTAACTTATCGACAAGTGAGGCACTAAGAGAAAAACTCTTCCACTGCTTTCTTCATTCTCAACCACCAGTGCTTACCCCGAAGGTCCTGCTACATCTTTTCCACTCTTGGATGTACTGCTAGAGGGGTTGTATGGAACATTGTAAACACTTACTCCCAATGTACCAATGGTACCATAGTACGCCCTCTGAAAAAGAAGGCGTGCTCCCCAGGTTCATAAAATCTTTCAGGTGCCTGTCTTGTGGATATATGAGCACGTCGAGCCTTGCAGTTACTGTCCCCAAGCTGTGCCTCCCTGACTCACTAAATGAGTGGGGGAGTTACTATTAGAGACTGAAGATATGTTTCTCTGTGTCGATCTACATTGGATATCTGCAAAGTGGTTAGCTACTCTGTTGCATCACTCAGCAACTGTATACCAGATATTCTACAGAGTACATCTGCTACTACATTCCCATTCCTAAGAGTATAGACTATCTCGAAGTCATATTCCTAAAGGAACTCAAACCAACACCGCTGTCTCAGGTTCAGGTCATTTTGAGAGAATATATACCTGAGAATCTTGTGATCAGTGTAGACTGTAAAACGTTCTCCCATAAAGTAATGTCGCCACATCTTCAAGTCAAAGAACACTACGGATAACTCCAGGTCATGGGTAGCGTAGTTCTACTCATGTTGTCTCAGCTATCTAGAACCATACACGATCACTGCTTTCTCCTGAATCTGGACACATCCATGTCCGGTCCCTAATGAGTCGTAGTAGATGATGTAACCAATGCCTTCCTCCAGTAGCCACATGATATGGGAACTCATCAGTCCTTGCCTCAGCTCTGAAAAACTCCACTGAATTCTCTCAGATCACATGAAGGGATGCCTCTTCTTCGTTAACACTAATAAGGGTGTCTCAACTCAAGAATAGTCAGGAACAAACCTCCGATAGTAACCGGCTAATCCCAGGAATCTTAGCACTTCCATCACACTCTTGGGTGGCTCCCAAGTGCATACAGTCTCAATCATCACCGAATCCACCACAACTATAGCCTCTGAGATGATGTGTCCTAATAAGTCATCCTCTCAAATCTAGAACTGGCACTTCGAGAGCTTACCATAAATCAGGTGATCTTAGAGTTTGTCTAGAACTATCTATAAATGATTGGCATGCTCCTCCTTAGTCGCTGAGTATATCAAGATGTGGTCGATGAAGACTACCACAATGCGGTCGAGGTATGGATGAAAGATCATGCTCATGAGTCCCATGAACACTGTTGGGTTGTTGGTCACACCGAATGGAATAACCAAGAATTCATAATGTCCATACCGATATCTGATGGTCATCTTCAGCACATCCTCGTCTCATACCATGAGCTGGTGATAGCCTGATCTGAGGTCTATTTTTGAAAAAAATTGTTCTCCCTTCACCTGATCAAAGAGATTGTCAATGTTCTAGAGTGGGTAATTTTTCTTCACGATCACTGAGTTCATGTGATGATAATCCACACAGAGTCTCAAACTCCCATCCGTCTTCTTGGTGAACAAAATAGGGGCTGCCCAAGGAGAAACTATGGGCCTAATGAATCCAATACACTGTAAGTCCTCAAGCTGTACTCGTAGCTCTCGAAGCTCCGTAGGAGCCATCCGATATGCTGGTGTAGATATCAGTGTTGTCCCGAGGTACAAGTTGATGTAAAATTCCACCTCTCTATGATGAGGGAGACCCGGAACATCATTAGGGAAAACATCAGTGTACGGGTCCACCACTACAGGATAGCTCTGACTTTCAACATCAACCACTCCAAGGGTAAGGCTAGCCAACTGATGTTTGATCAGCTGCACCCACTTCCAGGTAAGCCCATCCTACACATCAAAAGTTCTCTTCTTTCCAATGAAAGGAAACCTTGTCCCATCCAGGAAGACACACTGTACTTTGTGCCTAATACAGTTAATCTAAGCATGGACTATGGATAACCAGTATATACCAATGATGATGTTGTAAGGCCTCGACACCACTAATAGAATATCCCATCCGAAACTCTCACCTCCTAGAGTAAGCTAACACTGCCAGAACCAGTTCATAATCATCAAATCTACTCCCATAGGAGTCTCTAGCCGTAATCATTGAGCCAATGGCTCCACTAGTATCTAATAGCTCCGAATGAGGGCCGTGAAAATGAAAGAGTGACTGGAACCTGTGTATATAAGTACTGTAACTATGGTGGAGTAGACACAGATCATATCTCATATCATATCTGGAGAGCTAGGGTCATAAGCCTTAGTTGCATGGAGATTATCTTTTACCTATCCACCTTCTCCCTATGGTCAGGGTGGACCACCTATAGGTGGTGGCAGTAGAACCTCAAATCACTGCCCATCGCCGGCTGCATGCCCTGATCCTCTTCCATGTCTGCCTCCTACCAACGAACCTCCTCGATTGAATCTTCACCTCTTCCTAGGTGGTCCTTCGACCATCTTCTAGTCTTCTGTATGGCGGGTTAGGCAGTTGTGAGCCATGTGACCTTGCCCGTCGCCTGAGAAACACTGCTTGTTCCTTGCTGACAATGCTTTGACTTGATATCCCCACACAACCGAACTAGTATACTATGGTCATCCACCAGTAGGTCTGGTACTCCTGGACCTCTGTGTCATTTTTCTGATGCCAGCTACCAATGACTCTGCTATATGTCCTTCGGTGGTGGGACATTCTACTGATGACTGCTCAGCAAGGAATCTATCCACTAAGAGTGCTCTCTCTAACACTCTTACCTATGTCGGGATGCTGAGAGAAACCATCAAATCGCTAATCTCCCATATGAACCCCTGCTCGAAGGTCCAGGACCTAAAAAAAGGGTCCCACACCATGTTAGTGGTGTAGCGTGAATGGTTGGTGAACCTAACTAAATATTGAGCCACAGTCATGCTACCCTGCTAAAAGTGGAGAATATCTTGTATAAGCACTGAGTGTTGGGTTTCTGTGACAAATTCAACCCTAAAAAGGCTCCCAAAGTCCTCCTAGACAAGAGTCACCTCATCGTGAACGTGGATCATCAAGAACCACTATCTGCCCGTTTCATCCTAAAGAAGACTGGCAGTAAGTATCACCATGAGATAAAACGATGGCCCTACCAGTTGAAAAACTATAACCATGCTCTCCAGCAAGTCCACAACTACCTGTGAATTTGTCTTGCCTCCAATACTCGGTGACCTTTGGCACTGAAACTCATGCAACATGCTCAAGCGGTGTACACCCTCTAATACTGGGGATAGTGGCATTAGCTTCCCAATGGGTAGTGGTGTTTCTGGTACACCACCCGATGGTACAACTGTCATAAGGGGACCCTACACTGATGCCTCTTCACTCGGTGGGCTATCATCATGTAGTCTAACTAGAACCCTAGATGGCTGTCTGCGTGGTGGCATCCTGAAAGGAAACAGGTGTGCCATGGAATTTATATTTATACTTGGTTGGAAAACTCAAAGAGATCACAGAGAAAATTTTTCAAAAACACACTCTCAATTAGTGTTTTCATGCACTGAGTCAGAAATCAGAAGTCAGGGTCCTGGTGTATGGATACGTCGGTCACCGCACATATACTGGACTCCCCAAACAAAAAACCACACGAAAAAAACTTAACACTATTTCTCCACATATAAATGATCGTTATACTAGTTCTCCAATAGAAACAAAATCCCCTGATACCAATTTGTCTCGACTTGTCCCTCGGGGTCCTTGCCGTGACTACCACAAGCTCGCCTTCCATAGGCCAAGGGCTGGAAACTAGCACCGGAAAGACATATCCCTAAAACTAAGAAGGTATTACCTATAAACATTTAAATTCATGAAAACCAAGAACACAGGAAGATACAAGCACATGGTAAACATATATAGTAAACATGGTGTGTACAATAATTAAAGGGGCCCGAATATAAGCCCAACTGGAAAGTACAAGTAGAACTAGGTAGTACAAGTAAAACTGGAAACAACTCCTCTAAACACCCGCAAACGATCCTACCTGAAGGGTAGGTACATGTCACAAACATTTGTCGAAACAAATCATCTCATCTACGGTCCTTCGCTGAGAAGATTCCAACCCTAGTACCCTCATCCTTTGTCAATGTTTTCTGTCGTCTGCACTTGACACAGAAAGGTGTGAGCAAAGCCCTTGCAGGGGTGAGTATAACGATACTCAGTAGGGACCCCAAGACCCCTGAGGGTCTCTCAGAATCCACAAAGGATAAACCAAAAATAAAGGCCTCTATCTCAAAGCACGAATCAATAGTCATCACCATACATAAGTATATTCCCATACAAATACGTAAGTTGTCAATAAAAACACACCTCATGCATGAGGAATGAATACCAGAAAGGTAGAAGTACTACCCAGGTAACACCAAGAAGATATAAGTACCGCCTAAGTACACAACTTGGGTAAAGACTTAGCTCACACAGGTATAAGTGAAGTATAGAAGTACAGATGATCAGCTGCGAAAATAGATCATCTAATTCTTTCAAGAGGCAATGCTGCTGATTATATGGAGTGTGACCCACACAAGATCGATAGGTACTAACCCCTACAATGACCCACACAGGATCTAACCCACATAGGATCGGTATTCGCTTACCCACACAGGATTACTGAGCACTGACCCACATAGGATCATACCCACATAAGATCGGTATGGGCTGACCCATACAGGACCGCTGAGCGCTGACCCACAAAGGATCTGACCCCCATAGGATCGATATGTGTTGAACCACATAGTTTCGCTGAGCACTGACCCACACAAGATCGATAGGTACTAAACCCCACAATGAACCACACATGATTTGACCTTCCAAGAGTTGATAGGTAACTAACATCTGTATTATCCGTCTCCAACCTCTGCCTCACGGCCAACCACTGGATTCCTCACACCTGGTGCACTCGAGTTCTATAGAATCTATCCCTAGAGATTCCTGTCATAGATATACTTCTATTAAACTCCAAAAAAGAGTAAACCAAATGTTTTTCGTGTCATAATGGACCCAACACAACAGACGGTGCATCAATCGGATGCCCGGTCTGTAATTTATTAGCGTTTCCGCTCTGAGGGTCCGATTGGATTCAGGGTTGGATCCAATGTGTCCATACTCAAAATTTATCCAAAACTCAATTAGATTATACCACAAGTACAATCTCAATCCATGGATCCCAATGCCGGAGATGTCTCATCAAACGGATGCCCGGTTCAAAAGTTATGGCCAAAACGGTGTATCAGGGTCTAATTGGGCCCGAGTCTAGTCTAACCCAGCCCTACTCGGCCTGGGCCACGATGTGCCTGGACCGCTAGGCCGCGGACCAGCCTACCCCTTGAAGGGGTGGCATGGCCCACTGGGTGCGACCCAGCTCGGGCTATGTGCGATACAGCCCGCGCTTGGTGCGGCCCGTGGTGCGGTCTTCCTAGCCAGGTGTGGGGTCTGACCTAGCAGACACCTGAGGGAGAGGCGCCCCCACAAGTATCCCCAGAATAGTCCAGTGGACTGTTCGGTCACCCAACTAGCACACATGATTACTTGTAGGTCCCTCTTGGTGCGACGTGGCTAACCGAAATCGATAGCCAATTCTCCTCCTAGCGGCGCTGTTGTTCGCCGCTACTCCACCCGCGGCCGGTTGGGTGTCGACCATCCTCCGGCCTCTACCGCAGCCGAGCAGTCGGGGACTCCTACTCTAGTGGCATGGATGTGCACCACTTCTCCTCCACATGAATGGACGGATGTCATCCTCCACCCTACTTTTTCGCAGCCGACGGGCCGTGATTTCCTACTCAAACGGCGACGCGGATGTGCGCCGCCCTCCTTCCTTGCGGCCGGCAGAGTGTCGGCCGCCTACTTCTTCCACGAGCCATCACGGCTTTGTTCCAAGCACAAAAATATTTTTGTTCTCATATTCACGATCCTCGGGTCGAGGGCTCCACGTCCATACATTGCGCTCAACAAAACATTGTGTCTCCAATGTCATTAATTATTTAGCGTTGAAGAACGCACGAAGAATGTGCGGAGAACGAAAGGAAGGGGTCAACGTATAAGTGCAGAATGATGGTCATTTTTTTTTTCCATCATTTTTCTAAATCAAGAGTATAAAGAATCAAAAAAATGATTTTATCATAATTCAAATTAAAACCCTACCTCGTTCGTTCGTTGGAGGTGTTGTGAGGAAGAGGATGAAGTCAATGAAGGGGACACCGATGTTCGTTGCTCCCACGCCACGCTCCCAATCTGTGCTCACACATTATCCTCGATCTTGATCTAGGGACGTTCTTCATTGGAAGATGAACCTCCAAAATCTCTCTCCATGGCTCTCCTCTTTTTCCAATACTTTTTTCCCCGTGAGAGGTGAGGTTCCAAATTAATAATTTAATTTAATTAAACCAATTAATGTTGGCACATTTAATTGGGGGATTCCAAGGGTTAAATCACATTTAAGAGGAAGTTCAAGGGTCGGTTGGTCCCCACCACTAAATTCAAATGGGAGGTTTCTAGCCTGGGTGGTCCCCACCACTAAATTCAAAATTGGAGGTTTCAATTTCAAAAACAAAATAAAGATTGTTTATTATCATTTCTCCCACGAAATGTATGAAAACTAATTTCTACCCTAGACCTACTAAGGTCGAGGTTATAGCCTCCTTAAGTGAATATCAGTGCTGCGAGTTCAACGGTGTCCTCAAGTTTCTATTCTGAGCACTAGTTCAAATATTACAAAATGCAGCTCACACGTTTAGTGACGTACCTGAAAAAAAGTTTAAAAATTCATTCCGGGCATACCAGGCCTTGGAATCATGTGCCGTAAATTTCTAAAGACTCGTAATATTCTCATATAATTAAAAAAAATTACATGTAAAAATCCAGGTCTTTACATATAATTGTACATTATCTCATTTAGTTAAATGTGGGTTAATTGAAGAACACATGACATCAATCAATGTGATATGCAATGTAATGATTTCCCTAGTGATATACCTGATATTGTGGGAATGGGTGCTCAAAACTGTATGAATTCACATGATCAGTTAGCTAAAGTTATGAATAATAAATTCAATCTTATGTAATGACATATTTCTATAAGGAAATATAATGTTTCTATAGAATTCATCATGCAGAAAGGCCTTCCATGTTTTATGGATCCTCTAATACGCACATCCTGGAACAGTGGATTAACTCCATTGAAAAGATATTATCAACCCTCCAGTTCTTAGAAGAAGAGAAAGTCATTCTGGAGGTTAATCATTTTGATGGGGAAGTTGATCAGTAGTGGAAAATGTTCAATAATACAATGTCCTAGGAGAAAATTGATTCCATGGATTTAGAGGAATTCATGAAAACGTTTTTCAATAAATATGTTCCCCAAAACCTTCATCTCAAGATGGAAAGAGTGTCACTCAAACATAAGAAGAAGGAAAATGGGTCCATTAGGGAGTATGAAGCAAAATTCACAATTATTTCAAGATACACTATTGGAATTTTCATGAACACCAAAAGAAAGGTGGATCACTTATTTAGTATATTAAAGCCGATTCATAAAAAGTGTTGGTAATTTGAGACATTGAAAGATATAAGGTGATTGTTCATTGATCCCATAAGGTTGAAATGGACATCGGAGACTGTCAATGGTCTCATGATCTCAATGAAATGAATATGAAAATTTAGACTAGTATAGGTGGTTTAGAAAATATATCCCATGATGGAAAGATGATCGAACATCCCAGCAGTGAAAATTGTGGGAATAAGCATCATGGGAACTATCTAAAGGGAACCAGGAATTGCTTCAAATGTGGAATAATGGGACATCTGTCTAAGAACTATTGGTGGTATATGAAGAATCCCACTAAGTGGAAAAATAAATGAAGGTTCAAATCAACACTCATCATGTAGCGCAGTGTTACAACTGTATGGAACATGGGAATTGTGATAATAACTTCCCAAAGACAATGTTTGTGAGAGGTAATCAACACAATCCTCCAAGGCAACAAGGGAGGGATTATGTTATCACTACAACTGAGGTTGATTTGGACAATGATTTTGTTATAGGTATGCTAGTTATCCATTCAATAATAGCTAATGTATTATTCGATTCTGGTTATATAAATTATTTTATATCATTCATGTTTAGTTGAACTATTCAAACACCACATCAAAATTTGGGGATTGGGTTATATATGAGAAAAAAATTGGATCATTATTGCAATCAAAGTATATAAAACCTCCACGGTTAATATTTGTGGACTGAACCTCCAAGAAAATATCTTCATACTTCCTTTTGTTGAGCTCAATGCTATTTTGGGCATGGATTTTCTATATTTATATAAACCCAGCACCAACTATCAGGAAAAGGACAACACTCTTCACATCCCAGAGTATCCTCCAATCCATTACAAGTGTAAGGAGGATGATTAATAATCTTCAAAATCATCATCTCAATTGTGGATAATTTTTAATTTTGAGAAATAATTTCTTTCTCAAATTATTGAGACAATGCAGAGAATCATGCTCGATGCCATGCCCATTATAGTGGATTACATTGAGGCATTTCCTGAAGAATTGTCTAGTCTTCCTCATGATAGAGAGATTTAGTTCTTAATTGGACATATTCTTGAATATCTACCTATATCATAGACAACTTATAGAATATACCCCATTGATATGGAATATCTGAAGAAGTGGATACATGAGAATCTTGATAAGGGTTTTATTTTCCCGAGTTCTTCACATTGGGGAGAACCAGTCCTCTTCGTCAAGAGGGTGGATGGTTCAATGGGAATATGCATTGATTATCATGATAATAATAAAATCATGATAAATAACAAGTATTTTCTTCTTTAGATATATGACTGGTTTGATCAACTTTGTGGGTCATGTTATTTCCCTAAGGTGGACCTTTAGTTAGGATATCACCAATTAAAGGTGAGGAATGAAGACATTCCCAATAATTCATTTTGAATGAGATATGAACACTATGAGTTCATAGTGATACCCTTCAAACTCACTAATTATTCATAAATATTCATGTATTTAATGAATAGAGTCTTTTGTGATTACCTCAACATATTTGTGGTCATCTTTATCAATGATATTATGATATATTTCAAGAGGAAGGAGGAACATGAGAAGCATTTGAATACTGTGCTGATGACTATCCAAAGGGGAAACAATATGAAAAGTATATTAACTGTGAGTTATGGATGGAGTAATTATCATTTTA
This sequence comes from Viscum album, assembly GCA_963277665.1. NCBI lineage: Eukaryota > Viridiplantae > Streptophyta > Magnoliopsida > Santalales > Viscaceae > Viscum > Viscum album. The sequence goes on along the minus strand of OY728157.1, from coordinate 227,959,017 downwards.
GTGGAATTTTATCACAAACAAATAGATATCTATAGACCCTTCCAAGACACACACAATCAAATAGCGGCCCATACCAACATCTGGAAGAGATATCCACAACTTCCTTGGTCTAGGTGGGTATTACCGATGTTTTGTGAAAAAAATTTCATGATTCTCAAAACCAATGAACAATCAGACATGGAAGGGGTAATGTTTTTCTAGAATTAATAATGTGAGGATATATTTAAGGATCTCAAAAAAAAGGATTATCAGTATAACAATACTCACACTACGGATAAGTGTAAACCAATTTATGGTGTACAATTATGCTTAAACGAAGGGATTGGGATGTGTGCTGATGGAAGATGATTAATTGATAGCCTACGCATTAGGGTAGACTAAAATACATGAGAAAAACAATCCCATGAATGACCTAGAGTTTCAATCTCTGATCTTTGCATTGAAAATATGTGGTCATTATCATTATAGGGAGAAGTGTGAGATATATACTTACCACAATGGTATCAAATTTATTTTCAGATAGAAATATCTTAATATGTGCTAGTGAATATGGTTATATCACATCAAGGATTATGAAATCTCAATATTATACCATCATGGTAGGGGAAATAAGGTGGCAGATGCTCCAAGTAGAAAGCATCTTACATCTTTATCAATGATGGTATTTGAAAAGGATCAAATCATTATAAGTTTGTAGAGGATGAACATGGGAAGAATTAAACGAAAAAAAATCACATGTCATTTCTCAAATTATTGCTAAACCATCCCTTATGGAGAAAAAAAAGGATTCCTAACGAAATGATATGGAAATTTCAAAAATGTTCGAAGCTATTAAAAATGGGAAATCCTTTGAGTTCATGCTAGATGTGGATGGATTTGTAATATTTTGTTCACAATTATGTGTACCATCCAATATAGAGATAGAGAAGGAAATTTTGAATGAAACACGTAGCTCAACTTTATATATTCACCAATGGAGCACAAAAATGTATCTACATGTCTGAGAGAACTTTTGGTGGGACAATATGATGAAATATATTGTTGAGTATACATCATAGTTTCTGGTATGTCAACTAGTGAAGGATGAAAGAAAAAATACTAAAGGGATGATAAAAACACTACCTTCAACGACATAAAAATGGTATAATATCACAATAGAATTTATCATTGGACTTCTAGGGACATCTAGAGGAAAGAATACTATATGGGTCATTGGGAATCGGCTTACAAAGATAGGTCACTTTATCACAATTTTGGAGGACTTATCATTGAATTAACTTTCACAGATATATATCAAATAGGTGTTAAGGATGCATGGAGTACAATTATCTACTATATCCTATAAATATTTGAGATTCAACTTGATGTTCTGGAAATGTCTCTAACATGATCTAAGCACTATGTTGAACGTCACCATGACCTATCATCCTCAAACTGATGGCAATTTGAGAGAAATATTAAAACATTGGAATATATTTTGAGAGAATATTATATGGACATAAAAGGATGGTGAGACCAATATATTACCCTAGTTTAATGCTCTTATAATAATATTTTATACTCCTGCATCCGAATGGAAACGTTTGAACCCCTTTATGGGAAAAGGTGATGAACACTAGAGTGCTTCCATGATGTCAGTGAGAATAAGCTGCTAGGACCAGAACTAGTGGAGAAGGTGGAAATAATTTAACAGTACGTCAAGGCATCCCAAAGTCAAAAGATGAGTTATAATTACAATCATCAACAGGGCCTTGAGTTCAAAATTGGAGACATGGTATTCCTATGCACGTGTTTATGGAATAAGGTCATGAGGTTTCAGAAGAAAGGAAAGCTAGTTTCCTGGTACATCTTCTACTTCAAGATTAATAATCATGATGGAGTTATGGCCATTCGACTTGAAGTTCCACCCACCATGTCTAATGTACATGATGTCTTCAATGTACCCCTCTTAAGAAAGTGCATACCATATCCTTTACATGTATCGACTTTGAAGGTTGTACATTTGCATAATGATCTTTCTTAGGAAAAATAGCCAATTAAGATCATTGATCATAGAGATAAAGTAATACGCAACAAGACTACTCACCTGGTCAATGTACTATGGTTGAACCATATGTATTAAGAGGCAACATGAGAACTAGAAGAAGTAATGAAGGAAAAGTACCCACACTAATTTATGACATATAACTTAAAATGAAATTTATAGGTTGAAATTTTATAGGGGGAGAATGTAACGATCCAATGTTTTATTAATGGAATTCCTTTATTACAATTATATCTTATAGTAAAATCCCATAGGATTACTTACAAATAAAATTAAAACCTTATAAATATATAAACAGTGAAATAATAGGTATCTCTTGAAATTAAGGAGCATATACAAATGAAATATTGAATTGACCTTTGATAGAGTAAGGTGACCCTTATGAATTGTAAAATGGTCGATGTAATAATAACTTCACCAATGAATGTATAAATAAAAGGTATCTATCATATAAGTGAAAATATTTTTTAATTCTTTCTTAATATAAGTAAATAAATATTTTAAAAATGATAGATAAAGTATTGGTGTTTTTGTAAGTCATGTATATTTAATTAAATTTTTTTTGTTAAATTTAATAAAATAAAAGAAAATTTATTTTCATAAAATGAATTTATAAACTACTATTTTGATGAATTTTAATGAGAATATAATTTTACGAGACTTTAATTTGTTTTTAATGTGTTAGAAAAGTAGTTTAATTTTAAAACTTTTAATTTTCAAGTAAACTATGATTTTAATTAAAAATAAAATTTCTCATATTTAGAAAATTATTTCTCAAAAATGGACTTCATTTTTAGATTATACGCCTCGAAAAATAATTAGGGTGATTTTTTTTGTATTTTACTGAAATACAATAATTTTTTCTGAATACTGAAATACGATAATTTCTAATAAATGATAAATACGTAAAATATGATGTCATAAAATTATTTATGGCGTATGTATGGCCATTATCTAGAACTGACATTCCCAATTACTATTTTTGGTCTTAAGAGTCGGGAATATTTATAGTCTTGTGAAAAAATATTAAATAATTTATTTAAATAATGGGAAACCCCTCCTCTCCCCCACTATAAATACCACCCCTCTTTACCTCTTCTCTTTACTCTTCTCTAGACTGGTTCCTTGTCTAAATTACTCTAAAATATCTCCCAATCTCTTCCCTTCATCCATTAGCCCTTGGTATCATCAAAAGACCAAAACTTGTCTCCTAAAGAGGCTCTCAAGGAAGAAATATTCAAGAGGTAAAATCCTCTTTTCATTTATTTTATTTTATTTTCATTAATATTCCTTTCTTTATTTTAATTTTGTCCATTCATCCAAATGTTAGGATAAATCTAGTACCATACATGTAATATAATTTTGTTATGAAAATGTAATAATTCATCATCATATCTTCATTCCCCCTCATTCTATACTAGAAAAGAAAACATCATCTGAGATGTGTTAATTTATCACATTCTAGGAAAAAAGGTTTTCAATTTATATTACCATGTTCAATTCGGGTCATTAAACCAGTTTTATGGAAGTGAATGACTATAAAATTAGTGTTATATCTTATTTAAGGTTTCAGGATCTTTTTTTCCACATGATATTAATTTATAATGAAAAATGTGTTTCATGTGATAAAACCCGCCAATTTACCAAAATGGTTATCATTATATATTTATATGAAGATTCATATTCCCTCCAAAAAAACCAAATGAATTTTATAACCATTAAATATTATGTATTTTTAATAATAACATAAAACATCAATTTTGGAAAATTATTCTCATATGTCATGTTTATCCTTACTTGTATATAAGTAAACAAATGATGGAAACTAAGGAACCAAACACTCCAACACAATGAAATTGAACCTATTAACCCATAAAAACGCAATGAATGGACTTAATAAGGCTATAATAAATCTAATAAATGAATAATATGTTCTGGAAATATTAATTAATTAATTTAATTTGGTTATCCAAGACATTTTGAACATGTTAAGGACACCTTTAGACTTAAGGTAAGGGATTCTACCCAAACATCCATTATTCATTTGTGTTTCCCTATATTTTTTTTACCCAGATAATGTTATCATTTCATTTCATGTAAATAATATAAATTAATTTTATATACTCCAAAATCATGTATCAATATCCATTCATAATTTTATTTTTGGGATATAAATATTTTTAAGTGGTTCCGTTCACAATTATTCCCAATAAGGGAACTCATTTTAAGGGAAATTCCAGAAATCTTTCCCAATTTCAAGTTCACTTGATCATATATTTTAAGCCACCATTATTTTTATTAATTAAGAATTTTTATTACAAAAACATTATTGTTTGCCTTTAGGTTTTATATAAAAGATTATTCTCTTTTCTATTTTAAAGGCTCATTAGTATTTTCCATAAAACCACACCAAAATGTTTTAAGGATAAAATTTCTTAAATAATATTCTTACATGTTATCACTTCGGTTTGACATCAATTACCAGATTATATTACTATTTTAACTTTTTAATGTTTATTTTTGATTAGTTATTTTTTTTCATTAAAAATATTATGATACCACTATTTGTTAGGATTTGTGAAATGAATATGATACTCAATTTCCTCTATGGGAAACCCTTATGTTTATGTATGAATGATTATGTATGATTCTATATGTGGAAAAATATTCATGAACATGTTTTGATTGGTGATCCTCTATACAGTTCTAATGAATTGGGTTAAATTTAGTCTCATGAGACAATATGTACAATGGTTTTGGTGGTTGGTCTTAACACGTGAAACAATGTGCAACAATCTTGATGGCTAACCTCGACTTGTGACCCTCTATGTGCAACAAGCCATAACTCATGCTAAATTCATGTTTTATGTTTATACAACATTATTATGACTCCATGTTTATATAATCCCATTATTATAAGTTATGATTTCATATGTTCGGTACCTTTTTATATCAAAATGTCATCCCACCAAACCCATGTGCTAAAACTTTATTCTAATGCTTATCCCCTTACTGGGATTTTTAGCTCATCCCATTTTTCATGTTATCACATAGGTATCCTATGAATATTTTTGAGCATAATGGAATTTAGAAGATCTCATTGATGAATAAATAAATAAATGTTTTATTTAGTCCTACGTTATTAGTTCTTTCTACCTAGTCTTACCATACTCTGGACTTTGTGATCATTGTTTTGTAATTTAACGTTTAATTATACATAAAATCATGTAATGATATGTGTAAAAGGATGGGTATCTATAGGATTATAAAGAAAATGTTAATTAAAACAACTATACCACTCATTATTGTCTAAATAGGTGTATAGTCTAAATCCCACTCATCGTTCCCCAGTGATGATTGTGTTAATACCCAATATACCCCTTACCTCTAGGTTCATATGTTCCCCAGTCGCATCCATTTTCCAGAATCTAGAAAATGATTTATCTTTTAGGAAAATCAGTGTTATCTATTTAATATTTAAACATTATATTACCTTCTTGTAGGTATTCCTTAACTCTTTTTTTATTCCCCATTTTGTTTGGGTGTGTTGTGGGATTTCCAAGGAAAAAGATCCTTTATTGCTGGAAATTCATAAATTTTAGGGGCGTATATTTTTTATTGAATTAATGGAGTACTAGTATAAATTTTTAAAAGGGTTAAGTGGATGACCTTTGGAATCTGAGTTCGCCAGGGTGATTTCATATGAATTATTGTAGAATCAACCTTCTAAACACTTAAACAACATGAATTGGTTACACAATATGAATAATTTGATGGAAAAATTTGGTGAAAAGGTTTACAGAGTGAATTTTTTTCTTCTCATTAAATAGATTCATGTTATAAGAAGGTAAATTAATGTTATTTTTAAACAAAAGTATTTCGTTTTGGATAATTTTATAAATCATTAAATTCACATCATGAAATTCACATCTTGAATGTAGTTCACATCGTGAATGGTTCAAGGATAGCGATTTTAACCACCCTGAATACATTATTTATTTTATTCTATGTGTATGATTCTTTTCCAAAACCTTGGTTAAATCATATTATATTTTGGATATATCAGCACATTTCATATCATTTTGTTTGGTGATTTGTCTTCATAGTGGACACATTTCATCTCTCCAAGAGATATTTCTTGTTCCTTGTTGTCCATGTTTATACCAATGATGTTGAACTCTGTTTTTAGATCCATTGATCTTGTGGTGATGTTCTTCTGGTTCATTTCTAGATCCAAAGTGTGCCCCTCTTCTGGGGGCACGTTCTCTGTTGGTTGTGGTGCAACCGTTTCATTTTCACTAATGCATATTTGATCTAACCACTATACCAGACATGGTTGTTTTTTAATATGATTCATAAGTATGGTAATCATGGGTAAGGCCTCCGTTTATTAATATATGTTCCATCTGGTGGTTTTGGATCTAGTTTTGTGCATTTTTTCCCCAAAGGTTAGGTAGGCGGTTGTTTTTCTAGCCTATACTAGATGAAACATGATTATTTTAGTTTTAATAAATTGATTTATAAATAAAATGACATGATCAATGGATTGATTTGTGTGAATAAATGTGTTTTTTGAAACAAGTTAGTTTTCCCCTTATTTTGGAAAAAGGGAAGGTTGATTTTCATGAACATTGAAATGGGATAATGAAATAAATTTCATGCCAGATTTTGAGGACATTATTTGAAAAATATATCACATGAGAATCATTAGGTACATAGGTGTGAGGTGTACTGATAGGCCTCATCCATTGATACCTTAGAGGGCTTCAGTCATGGGGTTTTACTATTATCCCTAGGCCCATTATTCTTGCTACATGTTAGACCTTTCATGAGGTTCACTTTATTTTGTGTTCCTATACTCTCTATATTTTGTACATATATCTAGAGACTTGATGTTCATGATAGTCTATGTTTTTGTATGAGTTTCCTAGTTATCCTAGCTTGCAGTGATCCTTAGTGTGATGTTACCTATGATTGCTTTGGAGTTTGACTTCTTGAATTTGATTACCTACAACAATATATGAGATATTATTTCAAATTTGTTTACATGGATTATTATATATGGGAATAATTGAAATATCTTATCGGAAATTTGACATAAAAACTATTTAAATGATTTTCATTCCCTTTTTCTTTAAACATGACCATGGTCGGATTGTTTTATGGATAATTATTATGGAACACCTTGGTGGGATCCTACTAATACAATTAGATCAAAACCCTTGAATCCTTTCGGTGGTGCATATGCATTGTTATGTCTTTTGATGCATGCAATGTAAAGGATTTGTAGTGAGGTAGTGTGGTTTCTATCTGATGAGTTGGTTAGATAATGGTGAGATAGCTGGCAAATATCAGCTTATCACAAGAAGTATTTTGATTATCTAAATGATTATGTTGTGGCCTATGGATCTCATCATCTTTGTCCTCATTATAGGAATTACCTGACTCGTGAATTAGATATTTCCATGTATATGAAAGAACTTGTGTGTAAGAGGAACAATCTCATTGGGGAAATATTTACAAAATTTTCTTATCATAAAAGTTTGATATAAAACTTTTCTTAGAAATTCATGATTCATAGAGAGAGTTAGTGAGTGGAATAACTTCATATGTTATAATTTCACATTGCCTCCAACCCTAGGGAAGTGGAATGTCATTTTATATTCTCATAGAATGAATGTTCCATAAAAAATATTTTGGAATCTACAGAAGAGTTGATCATTATGGGACTCATGGATTTGTTGAATTTGGATGATCTAGAGATTGTTTACTTTATGGTTCTCAATAGTTATCAGTTATCATAATCTATCCTTGAGTATATTCAATAGGCTTAGTAGAAATTTGATGGGTTCAGAGAAATTTGAGAAACCCATTATGGTAGGGACACTGTTTATGGTTGGTATCTCCCTTAGATGGTATTTTCCTCTTTGGGTATTGATTTTTAATCCCATCATCTATGAGGATACTTTTTTGTTTCATTATAATAGTCCTTTTTAGGATATTCATCTGACATGTACACAGGTTTATGAGGACACCTGATAGTGATTCTGGAGGATGGGTATTAAGTGTTGTATTAAAGATTATGTGTTACACTATTACACCTACCAATAGATAAAGGTAGAGCATCTATAACCTTCTTTATTTCTCCATTCACATTTATTTAAACTTTCTAAATGAGACTATATGTCCATTGAATTGTTTTTGGGATTACCATGGACTCACCGAGGGAGAATGTCTATGGGGGTGGTGATCGATCATTTGACAAGGTGAATTATTTTATTCTGACCAAGGACATCACTAAAGTTAGTGATATGGGTAAACTATATTTATAAGAGGTTTTTAGGGTACATGGGGTTCCCTTTACTATTGTCACAGTTAGGTATCATTGTTTTTACTCATAGATCTTGAAGAGTCTATAAGAGGCAATGGGGTCTCTCATCAGGTTGAGTACAACTTACCATCCACAAAGAGATAATTATATGGAACATGTTATTCAGATCATGAGGATATGATTTGTGCCTCCATAATGTATTTTGGTGGAATGTGGGGAAGCCATTTGGGAGTAGTTGAGTTTTCTTATAAGAATAATTATTAGTCATTAATCAGAATATCACCCATAGTGGATATATATTGTGTCTCTTACTAAGCACCTCTTTATTGGGAAGATTTGTGTGAGGCCTCTCTTGTGGGACTAAGTCTCATTTGGGAGATGTTATGAAGCATTCATGCTATACATTAACCTCATGAAAAATCACAGTGTCAAAAAAAATCTCATGGGGATCAGAGACAACATACTTTAGAGATTTTCATTGGCAACAAGGTTGTATTGAATGTATTTCATTAGTTAAGTCACCATCATTTTAGAAAATAGTTTAAGTTGGATCCAAGATATGTTAGAATATTTTAGGGCACTAATAGGCTTTGATAGGTTTATTATAAGTTGTCACTGTTGGTTCATTTGATGGTAATTCATGAATTTTCCCATATATATCATCTTAAGATATATCATCATGATCTCTCTCATATTATGAGTTTCGAATAGATTGATCTAATGTAATATTTTTCTATTATAGAGATACTTTTTTATATCCTTTACTCCCAATTGAAATGCTTTCATGGGAATTATATTCCATTAGTCAAAGTGTTAGGTGAAAAATATTAAATTCATAGAAGACATTGGAGCATGAAACATCCCTGAGGGAGCAGTGTCCTTACCTTCTTCCAGAGATCCATTCTTCCTTAGGCCTTTCCATGAATAAAAGGACTTATGGTGGATAGTTTTTAACATATCATTGACCTTTTTAGGTATTCCTCATCTTTATTTTTGTTCCCCTTTTTTGGGTGTGTTGTGGGATCTTCAAGGATATAGAGACTTTTTTGTGGAAAAAGTACACCATTTTTAGGTTGTATATTTATTTGAATTAATGGATTATGTGTATAAATGTGTAAATGGATTAAGACGATGTATTTTTAGGTCTAGATTAACCTAGGAGATTTTCTATGCTTTTCTGTACAATATAACTATTGTAAAATTGCATGTCATGAACTAGTTACACAATGTGGATCCTTTTTCATGAAGATAGAATGACCAGGTTCATAGTGTACAAATTTTACAAGATGTGAAATAGGTTAACAACTTTAAAATTTTTATTGGTTTTATTTTTTAATCTGAAGAAATTCCCTTTTTGTTGTATCTAAAAAAGTGGTTCATGTATTTAATATTTTGGGGCCAGTGATTTTAACCCTGATGCATGTATTATTTTTATTTCATTCAACATGAAGGCTTCTCGCTTGAGTCCTATTAGATATCATAGGGAATTTTGGGCATCCAAACTCCATTAGGATCAATTTATTTTTTTAATTGATCTTTATGGTGGATGTAATAAATCTCTCCAACTAAGATATATTTTATGATTATTCATTGTAGTTGGTCATAGTAGGGATGTTTCACTACATCTTCAAATCTAGTGATCATTTGGTGATTTTCTTCTTGATATTTTATATAAATAATGTGTGATCTTCTTTAGAGGGATATTTCTATATTGGTTGTGGAGTGGAAGGTTCATTTTCTCTAATGTATGTGTGATCTAACCTATCTACCTACTTTGGATGTTATGGAATAAAATTATTATATGTTAGAATCATAGGTATGGACTTGATTTCTTGTTTTATATTTATTCAGGTGGTTTTGGATCCTATTGATGGTGTGTGTGACCCGAGTTTACGGAAGGTGGTTCCATTTATAGAATATTTTTTTTCCTTTACTACTCTAGTTTTTATAAATTGATTTATAAGTAAAATGGATGGATTGATTGATAGATTTGGGTGTGTAAATGGGGTTTTCAGAAAATATTGGTTTCCACATGTTTTGTTAAAATATGATGGTATATCTATGGAAATGTGAAATGGGTTTGTGAAATTTTTTTCAAGTAGGGTTTAGATGAAATGGTTTGGAAAAAGTAACACATGGGAATCCTTGGGTACTTACGTAGATAGTGTGGTGATAGGATTCATTTGTTGATACCATCATGGTGTTCACTCATGGGTGTTCCACTACTACCTAGGCCCATTTTCTAGTGACTTCTCAGACCTATTGAGAGGTTCACTTTCTATGGTATTCCTATAATCTCTCTATTCAATCCATATGACTAGAGAATTGATGCACATGATTTTCTATGTCTGGGTAAGAATGTCCTATCTACCAAGACCTGTAGTGATCCTTGGAATGAATGTTACCCGTAATTTATTTTGAGTTGTACTAATTGACTTTGATTACTTTATTTGGTATATTTGATTCTATTTTAAACTATCTTACATGTATTATTAGAGCTATAGAAAATGGAGAATTTTTTACCATGATTTTCATACAAATACTATTTAACTAATTTTAATGCCATGTTACATTTAAATTTTATCATATTTTTATTATAGTATGTAGAATTATTATGGAACACCTAGTTGTGATACTACTAAGCCTGTTGTCTCACACCATGCACACCCCATTAGTCTATATACCTTGTTATGTCTTTCGATTCAAGGAAATGCAAGGATCTAAAATGAGGCTACATGGATTCTAGATGCTGAGCTGAGTAGATGGAGGTGAGATAGTGGGAAATCACCTGCTTATTAAATGTAGTATCTATTTCTTGTTTTGGGTTTTTTCCTTTATTGTTCAAATTTTAACTTAGAGTTTTCTAGTTAATTTTAGGTTGTATAACTTATTCTATTTGCTTTTAGTTGTGGGATATATTTTCAGATTTTCTATTCCATTGATACTTTTTTAAATAAGTATATATATATATTCCATGTTGTGTATTTCAGGATGGGAGAAATAATTCCATTTTGTTATTATTGATTCCTAGTTGTTAGTATCCAGCCTATGGGGATTCGGATCGCACTTCGGTTATGTGGTAGACCGATTTAGGTACATGTTATTTCGAGTATCTAAGTTGGCTCTTGAAAACCATAATTTAAGATGTTATCTTTTACTTAGTATTGTCATAATGATTTTCACTAAGGTTTCTCCATATTATTTTTTATAAAAAATATAATCCATGCTTTGATACAAACTGAGGTGACCGAAACATTTCATATATAAATAAAACATCTTATTAGATGAATATTTATTACATATCATTACTATAAAAATGATAAACATAGTGGTTTATTATTTTATGAAACTTTGAAATATAAAGAAATTGTATTAAAAAGATCTATGTAATCACTAATGATGTTATTCACAACTAGTACCTTTCTTAGACGGATTATAATTACAACCATTCTTCATATCCTGAGGAAAAGGAAAATAAATAAAGTATGAGATCAGATACTCAGTAAGGGTAAAAAGGAGAGATATTAATGATAATTTAATCATAATATGATTATAAGGTTAAGATAACATGAGAATAACATTTGAAAATAATAACAAGTAATTAATAGATCATAATCATTAGTCATGGAATAAATTTTGGAAGGTTATAAAACGTGAAAAGAAAAATCAAAGAACATGATAAATGATATCATAACATTGGCATATAATCATGTCATAAAATATTTGAATTAATTGTCATATAATCATAATCATATAAATATTATGCCAATACAACCCCTGAATACATTAATAACATGTCAGCACTATAACAAACAATGAGTTTAGAGGTGGTTTTTTAGTGGCGTGTTACTAAACCGCTATTAAATTTTTTTAAAATATTTTAGCAGAGATATATTATAAACTACCACTAAATGGTTAAAAAATATAACACATGCATTACTTTTCCCCTCCCTGAATCCCCCCAACCCAGCACCCCCGGCCCCCACCCCGCCGACTCCCCGAAGCCTTATCCTCGTTGTCGTCGGTCACTGCCCATCACATGCCCTCGCCATGCCTCGCCTCACCGCACCTCGCTTCTCCGTACCTCACCCCACTACACCTCGCCTCTCCACACCTCACTTTGCCACCCCTCACCATGAATCCCGACTCCCACCTCAATGCCCCTCAAAGGTTGATTGGAAAGTGAATCTAACACACCGAGAAATTTTATTTTTGGTTTTTTTTCAAAATTTGATGATATTGATGGTTTAATAAATAAATTATTCCAAACTCTGTAGCTGACCATATGCAGAGGGGGGGATCTAGTTTTTTATACACACATGATATGTTTTCATGGGTAGAACACGACTTTAGGGAAAATTATGCATTTATTAGTGGAAACCATGTGAATTACCTTCATAAGGGATGTTCTACCCAGTTAATCCCACATTGTTTTTAATGATTTTAATGGTTTGTGATCCATGATTGGGATATACATTATTATTTTCCTATGAATAATTAAATCAAATAAATTTATTTTTAGGGATTTATATGTCAAGTGAGAATTATTTAAAATGATTTTTTCTTATATGATTCGATTTATTTCTCACGTATAGATGTTTTAATTCATGGTATCTTTAGGATATGAAAATTGTCTATATTTATACTACACTGGATATTAAACATAATTTTATTTTATCTCTAGTTTTCTGTTGATTTTATGGATTATATTAGATATGAACTTATGCCTTATGATATATTACTAAATAGTAAATTAAGATTATACAACGATTTAAGGTAAAAAACTAATATAATTCATTCTTTATACACTAACCATAAATTAGAATAACGGTTTTTCATAATTAGATTGAATACTAGGAAGCATTGTTTATAAATATATTGTATTGAATACTATTATTAAAAATTGTAAAACATTTTTTATAGACATATTTTAATTTTTGTACACTTACTAAAAAACAGGTTGGAAGATAATACAGATTCCTGATCATGAACAGGTTGTGAAACATATTATTCTGGAGTATAGATACGTTATAAACATATTATACATTGTTCATTGTCATTTTAGGACCAAAATTTCCATTACATTATAAATACAATCATAGAATAATAACATGAGTTGTACAATTTCTAGATTATAAAACCCAGATAGATTAAAAAATATTACTGCGATAAACACTACTGAAAGTGAATGTTTTTGATGTTTTATTCACATAAAAATATTGTAATTTCACACACCAATAATAAGAAAAAAGTATAGGATTGAAATGATGGTTCCAAAATACATGAGAGGAATATGGAATGTTGCTCACATATGGAGTTTGAGTTGGAAAACAAAATTTATAGCACCATTTTGACCCCTCAAAAATCATGAATTACTCATGGAATGTGCTATGATTCAATCCTAATGAAATGATAAATTCTCATATCAACATTAAAAATGCTAGAAAGAATATTTTCCTCGCTTTTTAGGGATAAAAAAACTATAACATCCTAAAAATTATAGAATTAATGATTATTTCCCACTATTTTGTATAAATAAAGTCAATACCTATTTATGGGATGATGATTGAAATATTATGTGTATAAATAAAAAAATTCATTATAAAAAACAACTCATTAAAATAAATAATCAAATGAAAATGGTGAATTTTGATGAACCAAGTACATATAATAACTAACCAAAATCCACTCAGTTCATCCAAGGTGTACCCATTTCATCACTTTTTATGTATTACATGACCATTCATTAAGAATAATTACTTATATCAAGATTTCTCCTCACTCCCTTAGAATCCTCACACTCAAGAGAGACTATTCCCCTAATTACATTAACCTAGTTTCACTAAACAAACCCAAAGAGAGTTAATATTATCATCTATGATCCACCAACATAGATACCCCAAGAACAATGAATTATCATGAGCCATTTGACACATTACAAAATCCCAATCTCCTCACTCATGGAGTTTTAAAATTCTGAGTCTATTTCAATATCTTATCCAATACAATTCCAATGTATCTACACTAATTATTATATTTTTCAAGGATAAACCCTTATCATCCCTTAGTTTAACCTACTATAGTACATATAATTTCCAAAACAAATCATTCCACAATCCAAGACAACTTTAGTTCCCTTTAAAAAATGATTGATATCATTTCCCTTATGAAATATCCACTAAGAAACTCTTAAATCTCCATCCCAGGCATGAAACACTCACACCACTACGTATGCACTATATAGCCTAGCTGATTGTTAGGCCTTCAAAGAACCTCATACCATGGGCATAGTACTTTTGGATTTGACCATTTTTATATGATACTCCCCCTATCAACCATTTCATCATTTACCATTGGTGATGTGTCTTTGTTTTTACTATTTTTCATCTATATATCAAGATGTTGAACACAAACTTCTTTGTTGCTTTATTTTTGACCTAGAAAACATTTAATTCATTTTGGGATATTTTTTAAATATAAAAAACATTTAATTGAAATATTCAACAGAAGTCTATAAAACCAGTTTTAATAAAAAAAATAAATAGAAAATCTTATTTAAGATGCTTCGTTATTTATCATTGTTATGTATATTTTGTTTGCTATTGTTGTGCATCTGTTATCATTTCTATTTTTTCAGCATTATGTTTTTGAAATAAATGTTTTGAATTTAATTTTATTGGATTAAATGAAAGGAATGAGAAGGAGTAAGTATTACACTATTCCACTGACCAGACCAACAAATGACGATCCATCTATCTCCCTCCCCATAGAATCTGAGACACCATCTATTTTCCCCCTACACTATATCTCACACCCTCCATAAGCGTCCCATCAGTAGATCAATTTACAACATCCCATTCAGTAGCCTCAACAGTGATGGGGTAGGGTTTTACTCTTAGTTATTCATAGGGATACTAAAGGGTTACTTTTATATTTACATATTTTAATATGAATACATTTAATGCATTTTTTTAATATTAACTGTTTGTTTATAAAATATGAAAACAATGAAACTATGGAGAAAAATATGAAAAGTTCATATGCATGGATTATAACTGGACTAAAGATAGTTTTACCATTCAATTCCTATGGGGTCCCTATAAAAGTCACATATGATTACTATGCCAGATTCTAGGTCAGCTGGTTGTAGATCCATTTTCCCTTTCTGATTACGTATGATGATTTGAGGAATATTCCTTCATCTTGAAAAAATAATGTTTTTGGTTCACAAATAATGGAAATTTTAATACATTACAATGTAATGGAATGTCAGCATGTTATTAAATTCTAATATTTTACAATTGAATCTCTGTGTACAATTGTTTTTCCTTTTTACTGTAGCTGATGTGCTAACATGAATGTGGATAGTGAAAAATCTAAGCACAAAAGGGAATGTTTTTATTGAGAGACATCGTGATGAGAAGCACATGGTATTTAAATATATATTATTATATTAATCGAATTTTAAATTTATAAATGTATATAAAAAGGATATAACATTGAATACATTACTATTAAATTACATTTTATTTATTTCTGGATCGTTCAAGGAATAATGAATCAATCTGAGATAAGAAAATCATCTCTCACACCACGGGTTAAAGTGTTTTCTATAAGAAGATTGACTATGATAATATTACCATTAGTTTAAATATATATATGAAAATATTATTTATTAAATATATTAAATTTTCGATTTATCTTTTTCTAATATAGTCATAGAGTTTAGGGCACCAAGTATCCAAAACAGAAGTGTGTTTTAAATTTTAAAAAAAATCTATTGGGAGTTTTATTAATGACCCTACCAAAGAAGTTGGTGTATGAATTCATTTTTCATTATAATAACATATTATCAATTTTTAATATGTTAATATATATTTCTTATAATAAGAATTATATTTTATTTATTTTTTAATATTAAAGAACTATGGGATGCCAATCCCGTGTTGTCCTAATTAGTCTCCCAAGATGACCCAATTGGTAAAGTTCTTGGGAAACAGCATCCTGGTCGAGTGTGTGGGTAGGGTTCGGGGCCCGTACCATCTAAATTCTTTAACATGCCATTGGGGATTGAAGCTGCATATACACTTGTTTGTAGTTGGGATACTCAAATATATTATGTTTCTATGAAAAACACAATTCAAGAATAGGGGCTCAAATATCTGCTTTGAATAAATCATTGGTCGATTTATATCTGAATATGACTGGATCTATCCCTAGTGATATTGCATCGATGACGGGTGGTGAGCAAGTAAATCAAAAAACATCTAAATTAGTTAGTTTTCAAACATTTATTCCTTTTATGTTTAAATATAAATGTAAAAAATTATTTAATTTTCAATACAATTTTCTTACAGGTTCCTGTAAGTGGATGTAGAGATAGAGGTGGAGAGGGTGACAAGCAGTGTTCATCATCAGACAATGATTAGTGGTCTTGTTGATATGTTGGAAAAATATGGAAACAGAGGGTTTGTTCATGTATCATGTATTATATATCATTTATCATGAATCATGTATCATGTATCATGTATCATGTATCATGTCTCATCTATCATGTATCATGTATCATGTGTGGTATAGAGTAGTCATCTAACATTTTCATGACCTACCTATTTCATGATTCCCCATGTTTGATAAAGGCATTGGAATTTGTTTTGTATTTATGCTTTTGTAGGGTAGGGAGTCTATAATCGGCAAAGTGTGAAGTTGGTGGAGTATGAAGTAATCTATGTTCCATATGGAAGATGTCGATATTTAATAGTTTCATTTGAGTTATGTAAGGATGTGTATATTAGTATTTTGGACTAACTATTTTTTTTCTTACTTGATTTATTTCTTTCTTGTAAGAGACACAATCCCCACACCCATTTCATTCATGGATGTGGCACACAATTGTTGGGTCAACCATTTACCACATTCGAAACAAGGGAATGATAACTTCTCAAAACATATCCTTTGAGGTGTGTACCCTAGATAGTAGCTGATCATATTTTGGAATCATGACAACACTTTAGGTGAGAATAATACTTGGTAGATGATAGAGATCAAAATTGGGAGCTACACTAATATGTGATTGAGCACATTGAGTGTGCCTATATTTAAGAGAGATTCAAACACATTATTAAGAGGAATGCCCAGAGGTTTTTCATTGTTTGGTATGGGACTATGATATGAAATTTGGAATATCTTTGGATCCCATGAAACTTATAATCCACCCATATGTAGTTTTGAAAAACTATGTGGTAAATGATTATCATTAGAATAGAATTTCGTATTAGGAAAGGGCTAGAATATCATATTTGTTACATACTGGTCAAATATGGTCAATGTTATGCTAGCTATTTTAATATCTTATAGATCATAATTTCATGCTATGTAGTTTTAAGGCTTACGCCTCAGAAGCTGGTTCTATAAATATTAAATTTTTAGATTGATATCTACGAAACATTGTTAACTATGAGGTGATAATCTTAAATTCTATAGGGAAAAAATATAGTTTCACCTCTTTTTAAGGGGTGCATATTTTGGCTTCATGGTTTTCCAAATAATACACAAACCCTGAATCTCCAACTACTTAATATCCATATAACACATATTATGTTAAAACTATTAGTTAATTTCTGTTCTAAAAAAGAATTTGGCACTATATCATTCACAATCCCAAAATGGGTTGGGCACACAATTTGTCAAAGATGTGAAAAAACCGTATGATGACCTCTACAATAAACATCAAACTTCTCAAAAAAATATATATAATTTAAAAATTTTATGAATTCCAACTATTATAATTTCATTCTAAATCTCAATTTTATGATCACCCCATACACTAAACAAAAAATCTAAATTCATTTGAAAATTTCAACCCTTCTAAAACACATGATCTTACAACCTTACCAATGTAGAAATTATCATCACCAATAATACCGAGAGGACATTATAAACAAGATCAAACCTACAAGGTATGGAAATTCCAACTCAAAATTCCACATTTCATTTCAATCCTCCCAAATTTATTTTAAATAAACATATATTATACGACCCATGAACTGATAAAACAAGAGAAAATGTTTTGTACCCAGTAATAAAAAACTAATAATGTTCATACAAAATCCCATATATACTGAGAAAGGGTCATGTAATTATCTTATTATCTACTACAATGGAAATATATCCACAATACATTTTAATTTTTAATGGTCATTTCTGAGTTACGGTACTCCCATTATCAAATTTTTCTATCTATCTAAGACCTAAATATCCTATAGATGCTCCCAACACATTTTATAAGTTACATAAAATAATATTACTCATGGCCCTCAATCATTTTTGAAATGGTTGAAATTAAATTTACCTTGTTCATATTTTTTACACAATATTTTCCATTAAAATCTCTCAGAATCTAATAAAATGTACCTGTCTCAACCCACCATGTACCTGAAGTGGCTCCTCAATGACCAAATACTAATTTTAGGTATAATTATTGTTGAAATGATTTTGGTTGATATTTTTTGAGAACACTCAACTTTAATAGTCAACATCTCTAAATCTATATTCTGTCACCTTTTATCCAAGGTACCCCAATATCACGTCCAACATGCTTACCATGGCTTGTAACCAACTTCTAGTGACATCGATTGATCTACAAAATCTTACTCATTTGTGACACCATACCAAAACAAATATTGTAGTCCATTCTCGATACAGCACACCTAGAAAATAAAAAGGTATCCCAAGAATAATTCCTAGACTCAAGCTTCTCCCATGTATGTATTTAAACCAGTACTTGGAATTCACTTTGGAATACAACAGTATCCAATTCCAGGTATAAAGAAACTCGAAAACTAAAACAACCATTAAATGGCTGGTACAAAACTCATGTAAGTATAACCCTCTAATATATGACATTTTTAATCCACATATTAAGGATTTCTATAAATCAATCCTTGTGTAAACCTCTCATGGATTCATTCTATCCAAACATAAAGGTATGGTTTTAATAATTTATCATGATATATATATGTTCTCCCAACATACTTAGAATGGTGTTAATATATTTCGAATGAATGAATCTAGAACAGGAATACAACATGTTTCTAACCATTACCAATTATTGTTCCACAAATAAAAATATCCTGAAATTTTTGGGAAAATATATTGATAAGCCTGTTTAGATCTTAAGATACACAGTCCATCAAAATATGTTATACTTGACTTGATCTAACCCTTGATTCCACATCTCTCGATGATGTGTGACTAGGTCCAACAATGGGTGAACAACCTCAGCACATCTGAAAACAATCATTGTACTTATATGGTATATCATTAATGGGTTACACCCTAAAAAGATCACATCATATTTAACATGATGAATATATGGAAGTCTCAGCTCCCATTAAAAAAATTAATCACTGAAGAATCAATCAATACAGCCCAAACATACTTGTTTAAGATATTACCATAATAATATCTAGTGTTTTAATTAAGGTATTTATCAAACATCCATATATACCATTGATACCATATTATTTCATGCATAAAAAAATTACAATAATGAATCTCATCATTCTTTAATGGTTGGGTAATCAAATGACCTCCTTTTCATCATGTTTCCATGAATTCATAGACACACTACTGACTGGTAAAAATCATGGATTTCTTATTTATCTTCATCATGAATCTATCATCTAGAATTATTTTAAACTCAAATCCATGTTTTAAAATTCATTTTCAGGTTTGAGATATGATGTATTGAATATACCAACTCATCAGCTTCAAGAAGTCATTCTATCAATTTTCAATTGGTCCTTTACAATTTTCTCTTCTACATAAAAGGACATAGTTTCCATAAAACTCATCATTCTCCCCGCCTTAGAAATTTATTGGGAAACATTTCGTTGAAATAATAAACATTCCATGGCACATTCTTCACCCACTACTGAATGTGGTTCCAAAACTAGGATAACATTCTTATATTAATCAACAACCATAATTTAAAAAACACCATCCTTTTACATGTTTTATAGTATATGTCCTCTCGTAGAATCATTCATGATGCTCTTATAGAGTCATGTTTAAGAACATCCTATATATCAAAGATAAAGATCAAACTAAAACTAATCAGTAGTGTTGTCAAACCCAATTATTTTTATAATGTTATCCTGAGCAATCGGATAAATAATTCTTATTAGGATGGATCAGGGATATATCTTATATGTTCATGAAATTTATTTTGAACGATAACATCATAGACATTGTTTCAATACACATTAATGTCTTAGATTTATATCTTTGAAACAATGCTATATGGTTGAGATGTTGTGGTCTAGATTATTTTTATCTAAGATCTCTATATATCGTTTTTGATGAAACATTGTTAGCTTGTTTACTACTGAACATTGTTAGATGGTTTAGGCTATTATGTTATATGTTTTCTGTACATGAATTTTTAACGGTACTATTACTATGGATAAAAAATATGCTGTATTTTTTATTTGTAAATCTATATTTAGTGATGGTTTAAACTGCCACTAACTAAATGAACTGTGTTTAGAAATAATTTAAACCACTTATACTATTTGATATTCTATTATCGGTGGGATTTAAAACCACTTATAAATAAATTCACATTTTTTAGTGGTAGTTATGGTGGATTTAGCTGAAGTTTTATTGTAAAAAGTTGGAAGAAAATTAGCAACTGTTTAAACCTCCCCTAAATACAACATTTTCTGTCACATTAAACTGCCGTTAAAACTGAAAAACAACTGATAAATATGTTAACTATGAAAATTGCCATAAACCACCTATAAATTTGAGAAACCACAGTGTGTTGGATAAAGACACCCAATTTATAGACAGTTTAATTAAAACATCACAATATCATATAGAGGAAGTTTAAACCACTTCTATGAGGAACTTTTCTTGTAGTGTAGGCTTGGGAAAACCACTTATTTCCTTACATTAGGCTTGGTATAAATTGTTTTTTACCCTTTGAACTCATAAAACATTACTACTTACCTAATTCATTGAATGTACATAATAGTTCTACCTATCACATATTCATCATCCATTTATATATTCACCATAAAATTATGAATACCGTTATATTTTCATCATAAATTAACCAATGGAAAAGAAAAATTATTTAATTAATATTTCATCATCATAAAAATAAATCATATAGAGAAATAATAAGTATAGTATCATAGAAATATTTCACCAATGAAAGATAAGTTACAGCAAATTATGTTACCATAGTTAAGAAATTCATTTAAAATATCATTGGAACATTTCATGAGGAAAATAAAAGTTTCATTATAAAATTATTTATTTAAAATCTAAAAATTTGAAACATATCAAAATAAATTCATTGAAAAAACAAAAAAACTTTTAAAGAATACTTCAAGTAAATTTGTATTCGTGAAGGTGGTAAAATTAATTCATGTGGTGTATATTAAAACAATTATTTTTTTTTCACACCTTTAGTAAAAATTACATCATTCCAAAAACAACAAGAAGATTATTATTAATAACTTTTATAAAATTTAAACCATGGGTCATAATTTCATTAATTAATCCTTAGAGGGTAGTAAATATATAATTTAAATAAATTTAAATAAAATATTTACATGGAATAAATATATTCCTGGCTGGAAAGAAAGAAAATTGAATTTAGTTGTCCTTAAATAAATAATTTTTATCTCTTGAGTACTTTAAGAGAGGAAAATGAAATTAAAACATGTATTCTCTAGAAATAACCATATGATAAGAAAATAAATGATATTTATGTTATAAATATAATATAATTTCATCTTCATAAATTTAAGACAAAATAATTCTCATAAAAATGAGATCGTAACACAAAACCATTTTCCCTTCCGTAACATTGGAATCATAAGAAATTACCGGAAATAACTTTAATTGAAACATTACATATCATTATATAAGAACTATTAATGATATAATATTAAAAACTAGTAGTATATATTCCTCATAGATATAAATATTTACATAAAATCAAGCATGTATTGATGACATAATATTGAGATGAAGAACCCTTACTTCATGTTCTACATTCTTTTTAAGATCTATAACCTCATGTATACTAAATTTAAATGTAGTATAATTATATAATATAAACATTTATTGATTTAAAATGTCATAGATTAACCAATAACAATATTTCAATACCCATTAGTTTATATTTTTTTTAAATCATCATTTCTAGGTGTTAAATTTTACATTTTCGTGAAAGTTTCATATAAGTATTTATGATCCTTATAGTATGATCATGGTTCCATAATGTATAGAATTTTAATCATTGTACGAAAATAATATATGTTTAATAATATACATATATAACCTCTAAAAAAATTTATATAAAAATAAACGAGTCAAACCGTTCATGGGAATAGTAATCAGTACATATGCATGGCAGTTTCTTTCCTATTATAATAGAAAATATGGACAGAAATATAATCCATATTTTATCATTAAAAATTTATTATTTTATCTTAAATATCATATATATTAATAAATCCATAATCATACCCAACCATGAAATATAGTGATGGAAAAATAATCAAACCACTATGTGGAGGTGGTAGTCCACACATACGAATAAGTGATACTCTTATTTCCCATTTTATTGAAAATAGGGGAAAATGGTTTTTATATTATCATAAAAAACCAATTATATTTATAATACTGTATTAATAATTTTATTATCAATAAAACATGCCTATATATGTTTGAATAATAGATATTATCGGACGTACTCAATCAAGAGTTACACCTCTTCATTGAAGAAACTTTGAATTACACCTTAATCTTTGAATATATGTTATTATGATAACATAAAAACATCTAAAATTTCTAAATGGGTTTTATGAAAGTATTTAGTTTTTTATTTTCGAATATAATATTCACATTAATTATGTATAATAGAGGAGATTTGTGTCTTTTTTTAAGTGAGGGAGATGACACACTTCGAATTTTTTGAAATATTAAAATATATTAATGTCATACTGAATATAAATCCTTCAAAATTACTCTTATTGTATTAATAGATGATTTATTGTAAAAATATGTCCAAAAAATATTATTTTGATAAGTTTAATTTTAATTATTACCCTTATCCTATTAGTTTAACCTTTTATAATCCTATTTTAACCTTAATCATGGTAACAATTTTTTACTATTTTTACTAATAAGTATGAATAATAATGTAAGTTGACTCATTAATAAGTTTTGAAATTACTTTTCAAAATATAAAATCCATTTTATCAAATCTAGTTTCTATTAGTGTAAAATATTAATTTTGAAATAAGAATGTGAAATTCAATGAAAACACATTTGTATAAATATTGTATTTTTAACCATAAAATTTAATTTATATTCCTTAATTACCTAGTAAAAAAAATTAATTGAAGTAAATTATTGTATTTAATTTTCTATAATTTAATTCCTTAATTTATAATAATATATTTATGTTATTTGAAAAAAACAATTCTCTCCTAAAAAAGTGTTTTGAAAAAAGTAACTATTTTTTTCTCTAAATGATTTTATCTTCATTCCTAAACTTTTGGAGACCAATATATGAATTATTTTTCATATATTGTAAGAAATTTTCAATATAATTCATTGAAATTGTTTTTTTATAGTGATAAATATACATTTTTAGATAAACATATAAAATAGATAGAAAAATACATTGCTTAGAAATTAGGTGTTTTAATCATTAATTGATTTTATTAAAACATTATTTATTATTCCATTGTAATTAACATATAAATTTTAATTTAGTAAAAAATTCCATTATATATTTCAAAATTTGGTTAATCATATTCATACCTTTAAATCCAACATCTTGTTAATAATAGAATACTACATCATTGGTTCATTTTGACTTGAGAATCTATGTAAAAAAGGATATTTAATACATCCAGTTTATTTAAAAGAAAATACATATAAAATCAAGGGTAGTTACATGGTACACTCTATTGAAAATATTATGTATTCATTTATAGTGTAATTAAATATTAAAATATTGTGCTGTTACTCTTAACTTTTATGGTTCGGTGGAATGTATTATAGCATTATGTATTGTATATTCATCTATAATAATGTAATATTTAATTATATATAGATAGAGTAAAATTAGTTGGAATGAGATAAAGTATTAGTAATTTTTTTATATTAGGTTATGAATAAAATTTTTTATGTAACCTATGACAACCTATGATGAACTAAAAGTGGTTTAAGATGAACCTAATTTCCAAAAATTTGTTAAGAAGATGTCGTAGTTTTGTACATCTTGGTAATGATTCTTATAACTATATGATTTCTCATAGATTAAATATAATTTATTATCACATTATTTTTCATTCAATGGATGAATCAAGGAGGAATCATGTTAACAATAAATGTAATATAAAACGAAATTATTTTCCTCTCGGGAGAATGAAAAGAATGAGAACTGGAATGAAAAATCTTAATATTATTCTCATGAAACACTATCAAGCTATGAATTATTCTAAGCTTCAATATGACTAAATTAATTAGGGAAAAAACGGTTGAGACTTCCATAAGGAAATGTATACCTTTCATCAGGTGGCCCTCCAATCCAGTAATTGTTAAGAAATTGATCAATTCCACTAAAAAGTCATTTTTTGATCTCCACTATTCAGATCATGAAAACTTTATATTATCCATTTATGATTTATAAGGTTAAGATTAAAAATAATGTAATCTTATTATTAATATTATGCAAGTATAAGATAGTTTCTCCCTATTATTGTAAGGGTTAAATATTTTATTTTTCCTTAATTACATTCCCAAAACACATTGCAAAATAATATAAAGGGATTTTCTTGACATTAAGTTGAAGGATGATTAATCCATTAGTAAGTATGGGTTTAATTTTAATATAATTTCAAATAATTATTTTGGATTTATGATTGGTATTAAAAGTAAAATATATCATTTCTTTACCATCTTAAAAAAATTATATGAAATGTGTTATCCTTAAGGTACTTCAATGGCTAAGAATTAACCATTCAGTGTCCTCTCATAGTAAAAATAGAGTCAAGACTCTGATAGTTATTTTTGTTCTGGGGAAATTAAAATAAATATGGATCCTTGAGTATATTAAAATAATATATCCCATGGAGTAATGAAATAGAATCTTTCAATTTATTTAAAGTTTGGAAAGAAGTATGGGTGTAATGACCCTGAACATTCCAAGAGTGTTATGAATTTTTTCACCCTTTAATTTACTTTTTTAAGTTATTCCTTGTTTATATGAAGTATTTGATATATTATAGTTGTATTTAATGGTTCTATAAGTCTTTATGATATTTTATGGTTTAATGATGATTGGGGGAAACTGTGTAGTTTTTCATAGCCAATTTTGTGGACATTTGGAGAGGAGTAGCGGGTGATTCAAAATTGGTGAATCACTAAAACAAACCATGTACATTCTCCATGAAACCATGTAAATATAAATAGAATAAAAAGGATTTTTATTGCATGATTTACCAAACTATTGGGACAAACTATATGGGTAACCTCTAGAGGTATTGAGCCTCACATGGTTGGAACATTATATGGTAAATCATATGTATTAACCCTTAAGATGAAATAAATTAATCTAAAAATTTATTATTTTATCCTCAAACATCCCATTAACCCATCCTTATTCATCATACTTCTAGGTATCCTAAACAAAGAAAATATAGTGGTGGATCTTGGAAAATTATCTACCATTGAAGATACATTTTGTTGGATCTGGAGATAACAATTCTTGAGATTTCAACATAAGTGGTTATTTTCCCTTAGTTATTCTTATCTTTATTATAGATTCTATCTTATCCTTGGTGAAGACACCAAATCCATATTTTCGTATTCAAGTATAGTAATTTTGACATGATATAATTTTATTCCTTACATATTAGCAGATATAGAAGGTGGAAGTTCAGTTTTTCCTTAATCCTTTAAAGATTCATCCAAATCCACTCATTATTTTGGATCTCAATGGGTATGTTTAAACTAATCCTAGGCCCTGATTGGTTATTCTTATTGGGTATTTTTTATTTAATTTTATATAGTGACTTGGGTTTGGTTTTTGTGATCGTTGGTGTGTGATATTTATTTGTATGGTGTACCTTAACATTGGCCTTCAATTATGATAAGTTTAGAAGTCTATTTCCACGTTATAGATACTACAAAATATTTAGGTCATTTACAGCTTTCGTGTTGGTACATATCATGATAAATTTAATGATATAACACACTTGGGTGTGTTTGTGTGTGTGTTTGGATCATGAAATTTCTCTTGGGGTGACAAGCTTTTATGTGTGTATAGATTTAGATTTTTTCTTGTTAGGGATTATGTATGTATATATGTCTAGGGTTATTAGACTTATCTTATCTAATATTAATGTAATATGTGTACCCTTCATGGATTTTTTAATCACGTGGAAAGGTATTATTTGTTACTTGATGTGTGATGATCATGGTTGGGTCATGAATGAAAGACGTCAAGACATGATGGCTTTGAGGCCTAACCTGATACTCTTAGTGGGGAAAGATAGACTTGAGGCCCATTCTGAGACTTACATTTTTCTTATGTCTTTTTTTGAGATTCATGGCTATAAAACATAACTCCTCCACTTTTATGGAGTTAAATTAGTTAGATCCAGGGTTCTTGGAAGCCAAGTTTGTGCGTGTTGACCTCATAGGTGATTGTTTAGTTTTTCATTTACATTACTATTATTTCTTTAAATTATATATAAATTATGATCTTATGTCAAGGATGAATTAGTGGTGTTGAATTAGATTTATACTCACACCCTACATGGGAAAGTTGGGGTGAATACACACTTTATGTCCAATGATCAAATATAGGTAAAGTGACCTTTTTCGGTTAGCATATCTTGACGAGATGGTCAGATGATTGGAGTTAGTGTGGAATTTTGGGTTCTTATTATAGTTTATGTTATTTTCTATAAACATTGTTTAAATTTGTACTTGACATACTGTTGACCAATGTTTTAGTTTTATTTTATGACATACTAATACAACATTGTTTATTTTGTTTACTTTAATTTTATGATCTCTTATTTTATTATCAATTCCTCATGTTTATGTGTTCGTTAGATATATGTAATAAGTATATAGCCTCCCTATATTATTATATAGGCCCTCAATTCTAGTCAAAAATCACTTATGTATGGGGAAGCCTGAATGAGGTCATGTGGCTCTCCATACCAGACCCGATGATTCGGGTTGGGTTGTAAAAAAATGGCATTCAAGTGATCCATTTTACTTGGAAAGGATTTTGGAATTTTATATAAAGAATATATGAAACTTGGGACTCCTATAGGGCAGTTTTTCATGTTCCTTTCCATCTCATGTGTAATGGACATATGAGTTACAAGGGAATATGGGATTTTTATTTTTTATTTTGGAATTATAGTTTTATGATTATGTTTAATATTATTGTTCATCTATAGAATATGGGTTTTTGGGGAGTTTATTCTTCATGATTAGGAATATAGGTTCACATTCCATGCACCTTTTTTATTTTAACTAATAGATGTTTATTAACTTTAGTGTTAGTTATAATCTATATTTTATGCCTCTTAAGTGTATTATTAATTATATTTAATTATATGATCTTGGTCGTGTTATATCTTATCATATATATATAATTATGACCAAATTGTATGTATAGAATACTTAGTAATATGCCTTAGGTAATGTATGGGGTTATGTGTTATTGTCGTAGTTAGCTTCTATAATGAGTCTATATGAAGTGGTTCTTATGTGGGTGTTTGATCAACACTTAGGTAGTATTTCTAATTAAGCTATCAAAGGTGATTCCATGTGCATGCTACATAATTTCAGATAATTATTTCTTAATGGAAACGTTTGGAACCAATTTGGGAAGCAAGATAGGATTCTATCATCATGGTAAATTATCATACATCAATTCTAGATGTGTAGGAGAATGCTTCTACGCATCATCCCATAGTATATCTTGTAATCTAGTTAGTGGAATTTCTTCAGAATGGAGTTGTGTCTCTAGTACCTATTCAAGGTAGATGTTCCCATAGGGGTTGTAAGATTATGTAATAATAGTCATAGGTATTTCATTTACAACATCCCCCAATTATTACATGGAACTAGAGTCCCCCTAGAGGTTGAGGACATGATTAGGATCATATAGAGTATTTTTGATATGGTAGAGACTCCTTTTGAGAAGTTAGTGAAATTGGTTTCATATATGTTATAAAGACCCACTATGAGATGATCGATCTTGAAGAACCATGGTGAAAGGATTGATGGTATGACATAGGAGTCCTTCAAGGATATCTTATTTAAGGATTTATTCCCAAATATATTGATTCTGGGTAGATCCATTGAGTTCGTGGAATCCAAAATGTTTAAGATGATGGTGACTCAATATTTTACTCATTTTAATTATTTTATGAATTTTAATCCCCATTTGGTTAGGAATTAAGCATATAAATCCTATAAGTTTGATATTTGATTACTACCTGAGAATATAAGCCATGTGAGGAACTTCAACATAACTACATAATTGAAAGTTCATCCCATGGTCCTTTTAATTTAGGAGGTTGTATCGAAGGATAATGGAGTTGTTATTCTTCTTGTCCTAATTATACTAGAAGGTGGGTTCTTGAGTGAAGATATTTTTAACCCTTCTAGAATAAAAATATGATAAACGAGGAGGTCCACAATGGTGACAATAGGTTTCGAGAGTAGAAACATGGTTCTTCATATCCCTCCATGGGAGGAGGTGTTTAGTGCTCTAATTTTGGATAAATTAGACACCATGGTATATTATTCTTAGATACTTAGAGGAAGGGTCATCAGTGTGGTAGGATAACACACCAACATCATTTCTCTTCTAGAGAATCAAAATCGAGTTCACATAATGATTTTAGAAAAATATTGAATCTATGGGTGTTGCAAGGATAAACTCAAAAAATGAGTTATAAAACTATAGGTAGGTCAGGATATGAAGAAGGCTCATTTCTCAATAGAAGATGAAACAACTATAGAGTTCAGTGAATCTAATGAACTAGTGTCCAGGTTGATAGAGTCATGGATCTGGTGTGGGTGTATTCTACATAGTGGATCAGATTCTAGATGATGGTGGAGGGGGATATAAAAATGTTCAATGAATGGTTTTTATTAAATCTATGCTCCCTACATTCTTATTTGATAAAATGGAATCTAATTATTTTATATCTTCTCAATTAGTTTTTCTGTAAGGTGTAGTGATAAACATTTTCCATGAATTAAAATCTCTCGATAATCCTCTTAGAAAGAGGATATAGAGTACACTTAAATGTCCAAAAATTATTATAATGGTTCTATACTGAATAATATATATGTGATTTCCTAGTTTTAGACATGAATAATTTTGATGTGATCTTTTTTATAAATTGGTTGAATCATTACCAAGTATATATTGATAGTTATCAAATAAAATGACCTTTACTACCTAGAAAGAATTAATCCATGTCTAGACTAAATAATGGGATTTGGGAGTAGGTAGAGTGGGACTGGACCTCTATTAGATCAAGACCATTATGTCTTAGGTGGTAGGAATGGTTCTTAGATTAGATCATGTAATAGCTCTAACTACTTTTCCCCCTATGGTGGACCTTTAATAGGAGTTATTTCTAGAGTATTTATTATGACTACCTCCTTATAGTTGTATCAATATCAAGAATGAACTCTTTCCAAATGAACAACCTATATCGATACCTCAAAATAAGAAAATATCAACTGATATGAAGAAGTTGAATGTTAGGTTTGAAAGTTTGGAGATGAAAGGGTTTATATAGTGATTAACTTCTCCTTGGGTGGTAATATTTTTCACAAAGGAATATAGTAGCCTAAGGCTCCATGCAGATCACCATAAATTGAATCATGTCACAGTGATGAACTAGTATACATTTTATAGGATGGATTATTTGTTTGATTGTCAAGAGGAGACCAATGATTCTCTAAAATAGATCTTTTATTGGGATATCACTAACTTCTAGAAAGAGAATAGGATATATCGAATATGGAATCTTAGATCATATATGGGTTATACAAGTACCTTGTGAAGTCCTTTTGTTTTAAGAACTCTGAAACAGTGTTCACATACCTATTAAATAGAAATTTTCACCCATAATTAGATTCCTTCTGGTAGGTATTTTTAATGACATATTTGAATATTCAAAGACCTTGGAATTTCATTCTAGATATATAGAGATCATGTGAAGTACACATCAAGAACATCAGATTTATTTCCTTCTTTATAAGTGTCAATTTTGGATCTAATAGTAACACTTTATTAGGCATGTTATTTCTTATATGAGTATTTCTATTGATCTGGAGAAATTGGAGGTAGTTTCATTATGGGAATGGACTAGGAACTTGTTTTATATTCTGTGTTTCCTTATCTTAGAGGGGTATTATAGGTGGTTCATCTAAGACTTATACCATTTGGATGATCTTATTAGCAGCCTTACCAAGAACGTGGTAAATTTTTAATGGACCAAACTATGTGGGGAGGTCTTTAAAGAGAAAAAGTTATGGATGAAATATTCTTTAATTTTAATTCAACTAGAACTTGAGATCAGTTGAGAAGTTGAATTTGATTCCTCTGTTGTAACGCCCCGACCCCAGCTACCCAGATTCGGTGCATTACTTCGTAACATTGGCATGATCACAAGAAAGATCAATTCTCGAAAGACCGATTGGTTTAGTAGCCTTGGAAACACTAGATATATTCATAAGTTTTACATTACATCATAAATTGAAAAACTACTACAACAACATAATGTCTCTACAGTCCACACTATTATCCCCTCATAATATCCCTGCAGGTCATTCATAACTTACATCTTCACATCCTGGGAAAAATAAAACATAGAAAAGGGGTGAGCTCAAATGCCCAGTAAGGATAACAATATAGCGGAACATTCAAAAAAAGCATAAACATTTAAGGCAATGAATTACTAAAACAAAAGCCTTTTAAATTTAACTTCAACATAGTATGGCAAAAGTAAAATGAAATAATGCCATTTACTTGTTCACATGGATATTCTACTAATTGAATAATCACATGCAATATCAATAACCACTTTCATAATGTTGGAATGCATAATGCTAAAAATTAATTTCTTTGTCTAGGCCTCATCCCAAGACCTAGGGGTTACTTCTAACCGGAACCCAACCCGGAGTGCCTCTAATAACCGGACACCAACCCGGAGTGCCTCTAATAACCGGACACCAACCCGGAGTGCCTCTAATAACCGGACACCAACCCGGAGGGCATACTTTTACCAGTCCCTAACCTGGAGGGCTTAATTTAACCAGTCCCCAACCTGGAGGGCTTACTTTTACCAGTCCCCAACCTGGAGGGCTTACTTTTACCAGTCCCCAACCTGGAGGGCTTACTTTTACCGGTCCCCAACCCGGAACATACTTGTTTAGCACATTCATCTGAAGAAAAGTTTGAAATATAACATAAACATTCGGATTAAAACTAGCATACGAAATGTCAATAGTTTCACCATAAACTATGAATGGTATAAAATAGCACATCCACAGTCAAACATATCACAAAACCTTCAATACAATATAGATGTTTTGTATTATAATAAATCAACTTCAAATAAGCGTAAAATCCATTAAAGGATGTTGACATAGATGAAATCAAAACACTTTTTAGAGAAATATCTCTTTCTATTTTTGAAATCATTTAAGAGCCATATAAAATAAAACATTTTCTTGAAAATATTCTTGTAAGCTTGTAAGGAAAGCTTTGACGATTTTATAACGGCGGAAAATAACCGCACCCGCCGTATAAGTAAAAAAAAACATTCTTATCTTAATTCTGTCGAAAAGGTCGAAAAGGACCTTGTTTTGAAAACGACGGAAAGATTCCTTTATAAACCTCTTACAAAAATTCAAACAAGGGTATAAATGAATTTAACCCATATTCTTGTAAATAATAAATATGTTTTGAAATACATTTCGAAGAAACATGGATGTGGATGATAAAGAAATCCCAGTAGATTATTACGTATAAACAACCTCGGATAATGAAGAGATTGTGAAATAACCCTTACCTTGTACTTTTCCTTTGTTGGGGTAGGTTAACCTCCTATATAATGGTGAAATAATTGTTATTAAATTATACAAGAATCATATACATTAATATGATATCATATATGATCTTTTAACATTGCTTTATTAATAATATCTTAGTATTATCGTCGTTTCGGGTGATAATCGATTCGTTCTTCTTAAATGTTTGGTTACGTAAGACATGTTTGTAATGGATAGATTATATCTTATTCATAATCAGAATGATATTAACATTATTTTTAACCCTAAAATGAGAATAATACTTGAATGGATATGATGGAGAATGAATCTTATCGCGTTCGTGGAGACGGTAGTCCGTACGTACGCACGAACGCTACTTCCATTTGATTTTCATTTTAAAAGAATCAAATCCAAATGATACATAGGTATATTACTATTCCAGTATAATATAATATTTTATATATGTTACTTAAGTTCATTAACACCATCCTTTATACGTTCCATGTGTGGTATGAACGAGTCATATCATTTTAAGGGGGCGGTAGTCCGCACTTCCTCAATTGAAATTATCGTATGTATATACAACATGAAACGAATAATGGTATGAAATAAAATGGAATTACAGAAGCTTATATATAAAATATATATCATTAATATCATATTTAATTACAGTGCCATCATAATGGCCACCAGGAGAGGCGGTAAGATGTATTTGAACAATCATCGTTTCGTGAGGCGTTAATTTTCCATCCACAGAAACATTATGTTCATCATCCATTAGATGGAGTTGTGTGTATGTGTAGTTTGAATACTTCTTATAACAACATCCTAGTATATTGAGGATACTGGTGTTGTTACAAAAGAAGGGAAATAAAAAGAGTTTGGGGGTTGGAGAAGCAAAATAAATGAAAATAATTTAAGAGAAATCGTTACCTTTAATTTAGGTAACTCACTTTGGTTGGAACCAAAGGACTTCTTGAAATGCTTTCTGCCTAAGGGGAAGCTTCAAGGAGGAGGAGAGGGATGTGGGGAGCTTAGTTGGGCAGTGTTTGGACGAGCCAAGTGGCTTGAGAGGTGTGAAGAAATGAGAAGGAGGAGTTCCCTTTTATAAGAGGGGTGAGGGGCACCTTTGGAAAAGCTAGAAATATTAATTTATAATAAATTCATATTCGGTTTCTAATGGCTCCAAAGTTAACTATTCAAAGGTTAAGGTGGAGATAGGTCGAAAACCACTCAACCAATAGAATTTAGACAGGTTTGGGTACTTATATTAACCTTATCTTTAAGTATTAACTCTAAGTTAATTAGTTTCACTTTTACAATGTCTCTTTGTATTTTTATATAATACGGTTAATAAACTTACTATATACATCCAAGAGACCCCCAAGTGGTCCATTAATGAGGAACCTATCATAATATAAGTCTCTTGGCCGAACCTTAGATTTTTGGGAATTTAATATCAATTAATAATATAATATTTGTTTTAAGAACTCTTTTATGTCAATTTTGACACTATTCAATAGTTGATTTTTGTGAAACTCCTAACAGATTGATTACTTCGAAAAAAGTCAATTACATCAATCCTAATATATCCTATTATCATATAAAATTAGTTTAATTCATTAAAAGTTTCATATTATAATTATTTGGGTATTTATAATATCAATTATTTTAATTTTTCACTATTTTAGTAATTACTGCATCATCATTGTGTCATAAATAAAATAAATTATTTAATGTCTAAAAATTATAAATAAAATATCATTATGTAGGAAATCTTTTTAGCTTTCTAATGAATATTTATAATAGAAATTCCAACATGTATAACCCTATGTAAAAATTGTTCTTCTAAAAGATGTAAGTTTATGCCATTTTTATTTTTATTTTAACTTTATTAATATAATGTGTCATTATCACTTACAAGTGGATCCATGGGGTCCCAAAATAGACCCAAAGATGCCCATGGTCGACCATGTATCAACCAATAGGGTTAAGACACGTTTTAGGGTAATTTAGTATTATTATAATATTATTTTTTTAACCCTTATTTACCGGATTTACCCTTAACCATGGTAAATAAAATATTTACCGCAGTAATTATTCAAAATGTCTAAAAATAAAAGTTACCTATTTACACAATTTGAACATCCTGATTCCAAATATGGAATCCATTTTCCTAAATTCAAAACACAGAAGTGGCAGAAATTAATTTAAAATTAATTCCCGCTGTCAAAACAAAAAGCGTGTTTTTAAGAGATAATAACTATCAAAAGATTGACACTTGTTTATGTTCGGTTTAATTGTAAAATTATGTCCAATGACCAACATGATATTAAATAGTAAAAATATATTCTAAATATACTTTAAAACCACTCAAATTAATAATTTATTACTATTAATTATTTTGATTAAAAAAGATGTTTTTAATTAAAATTTAGTAATTTTCACTATTCATCAAAATATGAAAGTTATCCGAAAAGTACCAAAATTTCACCTTAGGCTAAATTTGATATTCCGAATCCAAAAATGAAGTCCATTTTAAAATATAAAATATATATAACTTCAAAAAGTAGGTATTACTATTCATAATAGTTAGTTTGATTGGTTACGGTGTGTTAGAACTCGAAGTTGCGTACAACACACGCTACTGTTTTATTCAAAGGAAAGCATACCGTGGAAGCTTGGGATGTTTCATTTTAAATTTTTTGATATCTCCATTTAGTCAAAAAGTTTAAAATATTATATTTAAAAAGGTTTCACTATCAAAAGTTGATAAAAGTGCAATACTGAAAATGAATCTGTCCTTGCATTATGACTAAGAAACTCAAAATATAGATTCTAAAATTATAAGGATTATATAAAGTTTAAAATTTAGTTAATACTATTAATGACCTCTTTTAATGGCTTTCTTTTTGGTAAGTCATGGTGCAATTGAACTCAGCGTTGCGTGTAGTGCAAGTTATTGAATTATTTTGAAGAAATAACACACTATGAAATCTTGGGGTGTTACATTCTCCCCTCCTTCAATAAATTGCGTCCTCGCAATTTGAAATTGTTCTTAAAAAATAACAGGTTGAAAGTAGAAAATATATTTGTGGGAAAACCCACATCGGAAATTGGGTTACTAAAATTTAGTCTTAATATGAGGAAAAGAGAAATCAAAGGGTCACCACCAAATTATGATCTCGATTAGGAGAACATTGTTGGAAATTAGAGACATATAATCGGAGGAAAAACGTAAATATTTATAGGTAGTGATTGAGGTCATCAATCACAAACAAGTGTATAATTGAGGTCCTTAAATTCATCAATCTATGATGATTTGAAATACCATCGGTTCAACAAAACATAGGGTATTAGGATAACACATTTTTGACGTTTCAAAATATCTTAGTTGAAATCCCACATCGAAAAATGAATTAATGAGGCCTCTATTTAAAATAAAGAGTGGAAAGTATGAAGATTACCGAAAATAACACATACTAGGGTTCCATGTAGGAAAATGTGGATATGGAAGAGAAATCTAACCATCAATTATCTGATGGAGAGTGGTAGAGAACATGGCTATGAAAAGGCCAACAATCCCAAAGCCATAAATTAGTGATGATTTAAGGTACCATCTAGGACAACATTTTTCTTCTAAGTTCCTTTTATTAATGTTGAGGAATTTATTTATGAGATTGTATAAGATCATAAGGAGATATACTTACATTATAATTAGAGTTTTATCCAATAATAAATTTCTACCACAAACTCATCTTTCACTCTAAAAGATAATAGAACGTAAAAAAAAATTTCTATTTATACTATTCGTACAGGGTTCCAAAATAAATGATATTATAATTCATCTACCAGATCTTTTAAAAAAACAACATTATTTAATCCAGGACATCTCGTGGGCCAGTGGTAGGTGATACACCCTTGTCGCCCTTCGGTTGCGGGTTCAAGTCTCGCAGCCTTGCCGGACGCGACGGGTTGCCGCCCGACCTCCGGGTTGTCCTTTTATGGCAATCCAAAATAATCCAAACTAGAACTATCAAAAATACTTCTGTCCAAACTCACCGTCCAACATTTATAAGGAAGGTAAACATAATGCAGATCCTTTTTACCCCGTAATAGCATATGAATACTTTCATCATGTATTCTTTTAATACACTGAAACATCCTGAATTACCATATTCCTTATTGATTACATTCATTCTCCCTTATTCCATATAGAATGCTGGATATACTTCATCAATCCAAAAATGTTTTAAACCCCAACAAAATGATGGAATATACAAATCATTAATCAGTTTCAATGTAGTCAAGAATATCCAATATAATTTATCCAAATCAATCATGTATTATTCTAAAATCACTAACTCGGTATCAGAACCATATTATGGTTTATCTTTCTCTCAACCATATATTTTCCAAAAATTTATCCTACTATTGAGTAACTTTTCTTTGTTCCACACAATCTCAAGTCCTTAATGAAATAGTACTGCAGTACAATCCTTATATACTCCATAATTATTATAACAAGTACATTGTTGATACAACACTCAATTGACATAATCAACATAAGAACTCTAATCATTCCTCTTCATCTGTGGTAGTATCATAACTTGATTATTATCCAATAGCATCATTTGCGTCATAGTCTGATGACTGGGACATAGGTTCGCGTAGTGTCCAAACTCCTTGCAAATGAAGCATTGTACATTTGAAACCATTTTCTTACCCTTGCAGTCACGTACTTTGTGCCCTTTTCCTCCACACTTATAACAAACTCCCATTCCTTTCAGGCAAGTTCCAGGGTGTTTCTTCCCACAGTTACCACATATGGGAAAATTCTTCTTTTCCCTCTTCCCTTTATCCAATTTTCTCTCTTCCATCCTTTTCTTCTCTTGCTTCCCTTCAAAGCCATAGGACTCAGTAAACTCTTTACTTATCTTATCAACACATGATATTATTTCTTCATATGATGATAATACATGGGAGACTATTTCTCTTATCAATTCTAGATTAAGACCATGAACGATATGATCCTTCCTTCTCTGTGGATCATGTGCATTTCTGGAGTTCTCATTCCTTCTACTGGGCGCCATTTCTAAACAATGGAATAAACTAGATCAGTTTATGAATCAAAATACATAATCCCATACTTATAAAACACTTAACATAAATTGAACTATTTATGGATATAATCCATAATCATAAAAATGTTTTCTTTGAGGAAGTATATACTCATAAACCATTCATAATGATTTGTAAAGAAAATGAGAGTTATCCTAAGCATATCCCCCGGGAGTGTCGTAACCAAGAGTGCAGCAAGGCCCGTTGTCGTGCACCAGTTCCCGTTCGAGTCTAGCTCAAAGCGGTGTTTTCGGGTTTTACCCCTAGGTACATCTGTGCCAGAGCCGCCTCTACCTGCTCGTATCCAGACAGGGATGTATTGCTCGGAAAACTCACAAAATCTCTACAATACCAAAATTCTAGGAAGTTCTTCTATACTTATCCTCAAAGTTCATCTTAGGTCTACGTGCTCTAATCAGAGTTTATCTAAATCTAGCTTCCAAGGTTTGTACTAAACTTCCTCTGATACCAACTGTAACGCCCCGACCCCAGCTACCCAGATTCGGTGCATTACTTCTTAACATTGGCATGATCACAAGAAAGATCAATTCTCGAAAGACCGATTGGTTTAGTAGCCTTGGAAACACTAGATATATTCATAAGTTTTACATTACATCATAAATTGAAAAACTACTACAACAACATAATGTCTCTACAGTCCACACTATTATCCCCTCATAATATCCATGCAGGTCATTCATAACTTACATCTTCACATCCTGGGAAAAATAAAACATAGAAAAGGGGTGAGCTCAAATGCCCAGTAAGGATAACAATATAGCGGAACATTCAAAAAAAGCATAAACATTTAAGGCAATGAATTACTAAAACAAAAGCCTTTTAAATTTAACTTCAACATAGTATGGCAAAAGTAAAATGAAATAATGCCATTTACTTGTTCACATGGATATTCTACTAATTGAATAATCACATGCAATATCAATAACCACTTTCATAATGTTGGAATGCATAATGCTAAAAATTAATTTCTTTGTCTAGGCCTCATCCCAAGACCTAGGGGTTACCTCTAACCGGAACCCAACCCGGAGTGCCTCTAATAACCGGACACCAACCCGGAGTGCCTCTAATAACCGGACACCAACCCGGAGTGCCTCTAATAACCGGACACCAACCCGGAGGGCATACTTTTACCAGTCCCTAACCTGGAGGGCTTAATTTAACCAGTCCCCAACCTGGAGGGCTTACTTTTACCAGTCCCCAACCTGGAGGGCTTACTTTTACCAGTCCCCAACCTGGAGGGCTTACTTTTACCGGTCCCCAACCCGGAACATACTTGTTTAGCACATTCATCTGAAGAAAAGTTTGAAATATAACATAAACATTCGGATTAAAACTAGCATACGAAATGTCAATAGTTTCACCATAAACTATGAATGGTATAAAATAGCACATCCATAGTCAAACATATCACAAAACCTTCAATACAATATAGAAGTTTTGTATTATAATAAATCAACTTCAAATAAGCGTAAAATCCATTAAAGGATGTTGACATAGATGAAATCAAAACACTTTTTAGAGAAATATCTCTTTCTATTTTTGAAATCATTTAAGAGCCATATAAAATAAAACATTTTCTTGAAAATATTCTTGTAAGCTTGTAAGGAAAGCTTTGACGATTTTATAACGGCGGAAAATAACCGCACCCGCCGTATAAGTAAAAAAAAACATTCTTATCTTAATTCTGTCGAAAAGGTCAAAAAGGACCTTGTTTTGAAAACGACGGAAAGATTCCTTTATAAACCTCTTACAAAAATTCAAACAAGGGTATAAATGAATTTAACCCATATTCTTGTAAATAATAAATATGTTTTGAAATACATTTCGAAGAAACATGGATGTGGATGATAAAGAAATCCCAGTAGATTATTACGTATAAACAACCTCGGATAATGAAGAGATTGTGAAATAACCCTTACCTTGTACTTTTCCTTTGTTGGGGTAGGTTAACCTCCTGTATAATGGTGAAATAATTGTTATTAAATTATACAAGAATCATATACATTAATATGATATCATATATGATCTTTTAACATTGCTTTATTAATAATATCTTAGTATTATCGTCGTTTCGGGTGATAATCGATTCGTTCTTCTTAAATGTTTGGTTACGTAAGACATGTTTGTAATGGATA
This sequence comes from Viscum album, assembly GCA_963277665.1. NCBI lineage: Eukaryota > Viridiplantae > Streptophyta > Magnoliopsida > Santalales > Viscaceae > Viscum > Viscum album. Next base: position 227,919,227 of record OY728157.1, on the reverse strand, counting down.
GATTATATCTTATTAATAATCAGAATGATATTAACATTATTTTTAACCCTAAAATGAGAATAATACTTGAATGGATATGATGGAGAATGAATCTTATCGCGTTCGTGGAGACGGTAGTCCGTACGTACGCACGAACGCTACTTCCATTTGATTTTCATTTTAAAAGAATCAAATCCAAATGATACATAGGTATATTACTATTCCAGTATAATATAATATTTTATATATTTTACTTAAGTTCATTAACACCATCCTTTATACGTTCCATGTGTGGTATGAACGAGTCATATCATTTTAAGGGGGTGGTAGTCCGCACTTCCTCAATTGAAATTATCGTATGTATATACAACATGAAACGAATAATGGTATGAAATAAAATGGAATTAAAGAATCTTATATATATAATATATATCATTAATATCATATTTAATTACAGTGCCATCATAATGGCCACCATGAGAGGCGGTAAGATGTATTTGAACAATCATCGTTTCGTGAGGCGTTAATTTTCCATCCACAGAAACATTATGTTCATCATCCATTAGATGGAGTTGTGTGTATGTGTAGTTTGAATACTTCTTATAACAACATCCTAGTATATTGAGGATACTGGTGTTGTTACAAAATGAGGGAAATAAAAAGATTTTGGGGGTTGGAGAAGCAAAATAAATGAAAATAATTTAAGAGAAATCGTTACCTTTAATTTAGGTAACTCACTTTTGTTGGAACCAAAGGACTTCTTGAAATGCTTTCTGCCTAAGGGGAAGCTTCAAGGAGGAGGAGAGGGATGTGGGGAGCTTAGTTGGCCAGAGTTTGGACGAGCCAAGTGGCTTGAGAGGTGTGAAGAAATGAGAAGGAGGAGTGCCCTTTTATAAGAGGGGTGAGGGGCACCTTTGGAAAAGCTAGAAATATTAATTTATAATAAATTCATATTCGGTTTCTAATGGCTCCAAAGTTGACTATTCAAAGGTTAAGGTGGGGATAGGTCGAAAACCACTCAACCAATAGAATTTAGACAGGTTTGGGTACTTATATTAACCTTATTTTTAAGTATTAACTCTAAGTTAATTAGTATCACTTTTACAATGTCTCTTTGTATTTTTATATAATACGGTTAATAAACATACTATATACATCCAAGAGACCCCCAAGTGGTCCATTAATGAGGAACCTATCATAATATAAGTCTCTTGGCCGAACCTTAGATTTTTAGGAATTTAATATCAATTAATAATATAATATTTGTTTTAAGAACTCTTTTATGTCAATTTTGACACTATTCAATAGTTGATTTTTGTGAAACTCCTAACAGATTGATTACTTCGAACAAAGTCAATTAAATCAATCCTAATATATCATATTATCATATAAAATTAGTTTAATTCATTAAAAGTTTCATATTATAATTATTTGGGTATTTATAAGATCAATTATTTTAATTTTTCACTATTTTAGTAATTACTGCATCATCATTGTGTCATAAATAAAATAAATTATTTAATGTATAAAAATTATAAATAAAATATCATTATCTAGGAAATCTTTTTAGCTTTCTAATGAATATTTATAATCGAAATTCCAACATGTATAACCCTATGTAAAAATTGTTCTTCTAAAAGATGTAAGCTTATGCCATTTTTATTTTTATTTTAACTTTATTAATATAATGTGTCATTATCACTTACAAGTGGATCCATGGGGTCCCAAAATAGACCCAAAGATGCCCATGGTCGACCATGTATCAACCAATAGGGTTAAGACATGTTTTAGGGTAATTTAGTATTATTATAATATTATTTGTTTAACCCTTATTTACCGGATTTACCCTTAACCATGGTAAATAAAATATTTACCGCAGTAATTATTCAAAATGTCTAAAAATAAAAGTTACCTATTTACACAATTTGAACATCCTGATTCCAAATATGGAATCCATTTTCCTAAATTCAAAACACAGAAGTGGCAGAAATTAATTTAAAATTAATTCCCGCTGTCAAAACAAAAAGCGTGTTTTTAAGAGATAATAACTATCAAAAGATTGACACTTGTTTATGTTCGGTTTAATTGTAAAATTATGTCCAATGACCAACATGATATTAAATAGTAAAAATATATTCTAAATATACTTTAAAACCACTCAAATTCATAATTTATTACTATTAATTATTTTGATTAAAAAAGATGTTTTTAATTAAAATTTAGTAATTTTCACTATTCATCAAAATATGAAAGTTATCCGAAAAGTACCAAAATTTCACCTTAGGCTAAATTTGATATTCCGAATCCAAAAATGAAGTCCATTTTAAAATATAAAATATATATAACTTCAAAAAGTAGGTATTACTATTCATAACAGTTAGTTTGATTGGTTACGGTGTGTTAGAACTCGAAGTTGCGTACAACACACGCTACTGTTTTATTCAAAGGAAAGCGTACCGTGGAAGCTTGGGATGTTTCATTTTAAATTTTTTGATATCTCCATTTAGTCAAAAATTTTAAAATATTATATTTAAAAAGGTTTCACTATCAAAAGTTGATAAAAGTGCAATACTGAAAATGAATCTGTCCTTGCATTATGACTAAGAAACTCAAAATATAGATTCTAAAATTATAAGGATTATATAAAGTTTAAAATTTAGTTAATACTATTCATGACCTCTTTTAATGGCTTTTTTTTTGGTAAGTCATGGTGCAATTGAACTCAGTGTTGCGTGTAGTGCAAGTTATTGAATTATTTTGAAGAAATAACACACTATGAAATCTTGGGGTGTTACATCTGTAGTTGGATTGAGGTTATCTTGATGCAGAATTTCCAGGTTGTTACTTAAGAGTCCTTCGAGCTACAAACTAATTATTGAGACTACACTACTATTGACTTGGAGTTAGTAGTTGTGACACTTTAATAAAAATTGTTGTTTTATTATCTATTTAGTGATAGATCTATATTTTATAAAAACCACAAGAGTTTATGATATATTTTCTCCAAGTGAGACATAAATATGTAGCAAATAAGTTCAGTTTAGTATATGTAGACATTAGATTTTAAGCTAGAATAGGCCCCTGGAAAAGTTAATGTCGATATAGATTCTATTAACATGAAGGTACAAGAGTTGGGACTATAAACATAAAAAAGAATTTACATTGATTACTATACTCATTATTTGGTAGGTATGTGTATCTTGGAGCCATAGGAGGAATCATGTGCACCCTTGGTCATCACTTCTACCTTGGTTGATTAGGTCAAGGCCAGTAATAAGATGAATCTAGATTATCTATTGAAATGGGATAGGTTGAAAGGAGGTGAAACTGTTCTATGATAGTCATTATATGAGAATTATATTTTTTCCCTCTACATGAGAGTGGAGGTTACTGATTACATGAGAGAGTAATTTATGATGGATTCACAAACCATGAAATGGGTAGTGTATCAAATATCTACTAAGATGTTTCCTGACATCAATCATCATTAATGGATTCCATGTATGAAACAAGATATAATAGGGATAGTTTCTTATTTAATTACATTATAGAGGATCAAAGTGAAACATTAACTACCCGGTGGTTTACTTCAGCCCCTTCGTATACCCATAGGTAAGTAGGATGGGGTGGAAATGGACTTCATCAGGGGGTTTATCAAGAACCTGAGAGATCATGATATAGTATGGGTTCTCATTGATTGACTTATAATTTTTTCAAAATTCTTTTCCATTTTGTTAAATAAATTCATCGATGATTTGGTTAGGTTGTATGATCAATGAATAGTGTGGTTAAATAGAATTATTATAATTATAATTTATAGTCATCAATTTAGATGGATCCTTTGAGAATCGCTATGGTTAACCATGTTATTCTAGTTTATCATGGAAAGAAGAATGAAAGTAAATAGTTCTCATGATGAATTTAGTAGAGAAAACCTCTGAGAGGGTGTAGTTATTCAGCAAGTGACTGGATACATATCAGATTTGGAATGGATCTTATACTGACCAATGATAATGGCCATTGGATGTCTACATGGGTAACTGATTATTCTTATGGGTATCACCTCTATTAAGTCATGCAAGATTGTAGAGTTGTGGGAAATTAACTTTTGTATTTATGCGACCATTCAAGATATTGGGACATATTGGAACGATGGATTAACAATTGGATCAATATTTAGGATATCATGGTATGAATGACTTTTTACTCGTATATGATCAACGGAATTACAATTCATTTCATTTTCATGTGATTAATGTCAGGGATGTTGAGTTGTAGGTGGATGATTCATTCAAGGAATGTCCAGTGTGAATTTTTGATCAGGTTGAGAAGGTATTGTGAAGGAAGATTATTCCTTGCATATATTTTTTATAAAAGTGTAGTCATACTCATTAAAAAGTCAGAGTAGGAATCAGATGTGTAGTTTTACTGGACTAAATGGTTTGACCAAGACATCTTAAACTATTCATGATGAAGATAAGTCCATAAAGGTGATATTGTAATGGAATTGGACTGTCACAACCTGTCCCATGGGGCCCGGGCCGTGACTACCCCAAGCCCGCCTTCTATAGACAACGGGCTGGCGACAAGCACCAAAGGTGTATTCCCTAAAACTGGGAAGGCATTGCCTTTATAACATGTAAACACATGCAACCAAACACACAGCAAGATACGAATGCAAGTCAAATGTATAGTAAACAAGTGAGTATAGTAAGTAAAAAGGGGCCAGAATACAAGCCCATCTAAAAAGTACAAGTACAACTGAATGCAATACCACTGATGAAAGAGAAAAGACAGCTACTAGATCATCCTCCGAGGTTCCTACCTGAAGGTAGGTACAGATCGCATCCTCAACACTCCATGTCCACCCATCTCCTCTGCGTACTGTCACACCATATGGTCTACCTCCATGTATCGTCCAGTCCTGGTACTCTTAGCCTCAGTCATCGATGTTTGTCGGCTGCATCTAACACAACAAGGTGTGGGAATAGCCCATGAAAGGGTGAGTATAACAAAACATAGTAGGGACCCCGAGACCCCCAAGGTCTCAAAAAATCCACCAAGGATAAACCACAAATTATGAATTCAAGAGATAACCTTACTTAGGTATATGACAATACATATACCTATGTTATTAAGTAATCCATCTCAATCATGAGGAAAACACAGATATACTGACTTAGCTCCTAGTAGGATTTATTCTAGGGGTAGTATCTAGTAACATCCCCAGTCACATTGTTGAACACCTCGGCTTCTGGAGAAATCCTCCTCTATCGAGTATAGTAGGACTGTCGCGTCACACAAGGGAGAATCCCACTGACCTTGGACTACGAATGTACTCCTCATGTCAAGTACTATGGGTCTGTCATGTCACATAGAGGGGCTCCCCACCATGGGTCTGACGTGTCACACAGAGCCGCTCTCCCTCATGGAAAGTTGTGGTAATCATCTTGTCGAGTACCGTGGGTATGCCACGTCACCAAGGATCTCCCCACTATGGGTCGGCCGTGTCACCAAGGAGCTCCCCACTAGGTCATAATAGTCATTCTGTGTCAAAACGGTCAGCAGTCATCATGTTTCAGCTATCTACTAGGTCCCCGCACATTGCTTGCTCGTCTCCTCAAGGATCTACTCCACAAGGTACTAGTCGATACTCCAACTACTACAAAGTCCAATGAAGAAGTATCTCAAAGCTCTGCCACGACATAGGGAACTCAACGTAACATATGGCGCATCAATCGGACGTCCGGTCTATAAGTTATTAGTCTTTTAGTCCTGGGGGCCCGGTTGGATTCGTTCTCGTTTCAACCTGACCGTTCCCCACCTTAGTCCAAAAATCTATAGAATATACTCAAAGGGTCTATCTCCCTCCATGATTCCCAACCGCGCTGACGGTTCGTCAAACGGACTTCCAGTACCAAAGATACAACCAAAAGAAAGTAAAAGGGATCGTAGTGGGCCAAAGTCTGGTCCGACCCGGTAGTACCGACCCGGCCCACCCCGACCTGTAGTGTGGCCCATCCTGTTGGGTCGGTCTGGCCCACTGGGCCCGACCAGATAGTCCGCGAGTGGCCGCAGAGGGCCGCGGGTGGCCAGGAGGGCGCAAGGCCGTGGGGGGCTCGGTCGAGGCGGCTCGGAGGGACACTGTGCGGCGCAAGATGGGGTAGCTCGGAGGGCCGCAGGGAGGGCAGTTCAGCTAGGGTGTAGGTTCGGTTCGGTCAAGAGGCTGGAGTGCCGCGAGGGTGCGGGTCCGGTTCGGTCGGGAGGTTGGAGCGTCGTGGGGGAGGGGGCCTAGTTCGACTGGGAGGCCAGAGCGTCATGGGGCACCACGGCCAGGGCACGAAGCTGGGGTGTGCGGCTAGTTCGGCCGGGAGGGCGGAGCACTGCGGTGGCTCAGCCGGGGTGTAGAGCTGGGGTGCGCGACTGGTTCTGTTGGGATATTGGAATGCCGCGGAGGCCACTGGTGGTAGCGTCCTTGCGTTCGTCACCTTCATCGCCTTCGTCGACTTCTTCCATTTACAAGAGTACAACAATGAAGAATGATAGAGGGTTCGGGCCATGTTTGTTTGTCCTGCATGCTCCACGTTTAGAGTGATAGCAAGCGGTTCACAAAGAACGAAGCATGAACATGTCTGAATGATATTTTAAAACATCAGTTTCCCCTGACCCTTGTCAATCTCTATTCCCAAATACCATAGAATAATTATGAAGTGGAGAAAATTGTATGTGATAATCAATAAACCCCAACTTCATTCGCTTGATGTCGTTCGTGCAAGAAGGTAGTATGGTCATCGATTCGCCGTAGATGAGGATGTCCTATGTCAGAAGAATTCTCGACGAAGAAGGTTGAAGGAGGTCTGCATCCTTCGTTGGCAGAGCATTCTTTATTGGATAAATTTCTAGCAAGTTCCACCTCTCTCCAATTACCCCAAAAAGAATTCGTAGCCCAAAATAAAAGATTATGAGTTCAATTATGTTTTTTGGCATAAATTCAAATTGTTTAATTAATTAATTTATGTTTTGGGTCAATTAATTAAACGGAAGGGTTGGAATGATTAATTAAAGATGGTTGATGTAGGAGGAGTTGAAGAGGCTCTCCCTCATTTATTGTGGGAGTTGAAAGGTTTAGGCCTCGGGTGGTCCCCACCACCATAACCTATCATGGGAGGTAAGGTTCAGTTGGTCCCCACCATTATAACCTCTCATGGTAGGTTATGGTTTTGTGGTCCCCACACCTCAACTTCCACTTGGAGGTTTTACAAAAATAAAATAAAATAAAATAAAACATGTGTTTATTTTATTTTATTGTTTCCATAAAACCCCAAAAAAAATTATCATTCACCCTCGACCAACTACCGTCGAGGTGAAAGACTTCTAAAGAGAATATCCGCGCTGCAAGTTCAATGGTGCCCTCAGATTTCAATTTTGAGCATCGATTCAAAAGTAATATAAACCTGCTCGCACGTATACTAAACGTACCTGAAAAAATGTTCAGAAATTCATTATGGTCACTCCAGGCCTTAGAATCACGCATCGTCAATTTTCACAGACTCATAAAATTTCCTTTTAATTAAAAAAATTACATGGAAATTCTAGGTCTTTAAATTCTCCCCACCTCAGGCTTTACATCCCTGTAATCCACGACTCAAACTAAGGGACCATGTGGGGGTACTGAGTATGCATCTGACCCTCTCACTCCCATGTGCTCTCTTAGAGGTTCCCGTGCTGCCAGCGAACGCGCACTAGAGGTATCGACTGTCCACAAAGGACCCACTTCTGTCAATCCTCAATCTCTACTGGAACCTCCATAAAAGTATCCCCATCATCGGCATTCACCTCTCCATGGTTGATGATGTGAGAAGAGTCGTCCACGTATCTCCTCAGCTGGAATACGTGGAAAACATCATGCACCCAGTACAACTGAGGTGGAAGAGCTAAGTGGTTAGCCCCCTCGCCGACTCTACTGAGGACCTGAGAAGTTCCGATGAACCTCAGAGAAAACTTGCCGCCTAGGCCAAATCTCCGTAGACCTTGTCGGGGTGAGACCCATAGAAAGATGTGGTTGGCATCCTCGAACTCCAGAGGCCTCCGTCTCCTATCGACATATGACTCATGTCTGCTTTGTGAAATCTTCATCCACTCCTAGATGATCTGCACCTTCATTGTGCTATCACGAACCATCTATGGTCCCCCGAGTGTTGACTCCCCTAGGTCAGTGTAACACCCCGAGATTTTATGAAAAATATTCTTTTAAATTTCATTAATGTCTTGTGTTGTATGCTACACCAAAAGGAGCTTGTACAACACACATCCTTGACATGCCTTCCATTACATGCAATCACGACCTTCCTCGATAGCGTGTGTAGTACGCAATACCGAGTTTCCCTAAATGAGATATTATTATAATATTATTATGAACTAGCTGTTATGAATAGTAATACCCACTTTTTGAAATTTTATAAATTTTATCTTTCAAAATGGACTTCATTTTTGGATTCATAATATCAAAATTAGCTTAGGGTGAATGTTTGGTACTTTTTAGATAACTTTCATTTTCTAATGAATAATGAAAAATAATAAAGTTTAATTAAAAACAACCTTTTTAATCAAAATAATTAATAGTGATAAATTATTAATTTGAGTGGTTTTAAAGTATATTTAGAATATATTTTTACAATTTAATACAATGTTGGTCATTGTATGTAATTTCACATTTAAACAAGACATAAACAAGTGTCAATCTTTTGATAGTTATTATCTCTTAAGAACGGGCTATTTGTTTTGATGACGAGAATTAATTTTTAAATTAATTAATGCTACTAATATGTTTTAAATTTGGTAAAATAGACATCATTTTGAGTTCATAAAATCAAATACATCTTAGGCCTAGTGTTTGGTATTTTTCTGGAAACTTTCATTTTTTGATGAATAGTGAAACCACTAAGTGGTAGTTAAAAACAATGATTTTTTCATAAAACATAATTTTACCGCTTCCGTGAGTGGAATTTTGAAAATCCGAGAGACACGGTTAATATGATGGACTAAAATGTGGTTCAATGACATGAAAATAATTTTTGGTAAATAGTAACTTTTTCCCTTTTTTTACCACGGTTAAAAGTAAAAAGGGTAATTAAGGGTAAAAATGATATTATTATTACACATACACATGTCCTAATTCTATTTGATTAGTTTAATTTGACCAAAAACAACCTTATCAATAAAATATGACCATTTAGGCCCACTTGGATTAGATTAGGACATTTATTATTAATTTATTTAAAGAAGGGTTAAAATAGTTAAAATCAAAGTTTAATAAGTAAATAATTTTTAATATAGGGTTATACATAAGATAAATTCGACTATAAATATTAATTAGAAAGCTAAATATATTTCCTACATAATAGTATTTTATTTATGACACAAAGATGATGCAGTAATTATCTTATTAAGGAAATATTGACATAATTGATGTTATAAATACCCAAATAAATGTAATTTGAGACTTTTTATGAATTACAATAATTTTCTAGGTTAATATGACATGTTAGTATTGATTCAGTTTACTTTGTTCGAACTAATCATTCTGTTATGATTTTCAAAAAAATCAATTACCAAATAGTGTAACAATTGATATCAAATAGTTTTTAAAACAAATATTATATTATTAATTGTTATTTTATTCCTAAAAATTTAAGTCTAGGCCAAATGACTTAGATAAGGTTATATATGTTAATAATAAACAACTTGGGGTTCGTTTGACTTGTTATAGTAAGTTTATTAACCTTATAGTGTAAGAAAACAAGAAGACATGGTAAAAGAAAAATTATCTAAATAAAGTTAAATCTAAATTATATGGTTAAAATAGAAACCTAAACTTGTCTAAATTCTATTGGATGATATTATTTCGACCCATACCCACCTTAGCTTAGAAATAACTCAATTTGGAGCTATTAAAAACCGAATATGACTATATAATAAAATAATATTTTTAGTTTTTCCTAAGGTGCCCCTCTCCTCCCTTATAAAAGGGAACCTCCTCCCTCTACTCCTCACACCACTTTGAGCCTTCAAGCTCGGTCAACCCCTGCCAAATGCTTTTCTTCACTTCCATAGAAACATCCTAGAGGTCCTGGTCTTCTTCAAAGACCAATTTTAGTGCCCTAAAAGGAGGTCTCAACGAGGCACTTCAAAGAAGAGGTAATGTCTGTTACTGATTCTTTAAACATATTTCTTCTTCCACTTATTCTTCTTTAGTTGTTTCATTATGAAGTAATAACGTTAGTATCACTCATATAATGATATGTTATTATAATTATGAAACAACCCTATTTCAACATCTATCAATCCTACTGAAAACGAAATCACTGCGCATGCATACGTACGGAATACCGTCTCCACGCCGTGGTGTAATCTATTTTCCACCACCACCTTACTTGGATGGGTATAATGGGGGAAATAAATAACTATATATGATTATTTTAAAGTAGTATTGATTCTATAATAGTATACATACACTCCAATAAAATTACACAATCATGGGAAGGATATCATCGCTCGTGCGTACGTATGGAATGCCGTCTCCACGACGTGATGAGATTCATTCTCAATGATTAACCATTCATAAATGATTATAAAGTATATATAAAAAGTAATTATGAAATATATTAAATAATAATGATAATGGATTGATGTATATATATATGTATGTCATCCAATTAGTTCCATTCAATTCAATGGGGAAACGAAAACAACGTTCATGCGTACGTACAGCCTACCGTCTCCATGAACGGTGTATTTATTTCCAATTATCGATCTATTATATATATGTATATTATGAATATATATTATATATAAATCATGTTTTATATTCTGGAATTAATTAATCGTGATCTAAGTAATTATATGAATAATTACAAGTCAAAACACGAACAACAAATGAAACAATATTACCCAAAATGCTCTTTAACATGGAATTTACAAAAGAACAGGTAATATAAAGTCACAAGTGAACCATATATGATATAATAAAAATGAATATGATTCTATAATAAGTCAATGACTTTATTTAAATCATTATACAGGAGGTTCGGATACGTACGAAGCATATCATACATAAGGTAAGGGATAAATATTCCAATCTCATTCTTATCCGCGATTGTTTATTCGCAAATATTTACTAGTGTTGTTGTTATTATACATGTACATGTTTTATAAAAATGTTTTCATGTATGTTTTAAGTCCTTTTTATCCATTTTTTACTTTTACTACATGGTATGTAAGGAATCATTCTTTTGTTTTATGTTACGAGGTACTTTTATGACTTTTCCGGAAAAAGTACGAGAAGAATGTTTTTTTAACTTATACGGCACGAATGGATTTTTATGGTTTTATAAAGACTTATTTTCATGAAGCTTCCTCCAAAATATTTCATGACTATTTTAAAAAAAATCTTTTTCTTTTAAAATTTCATGACATTTTGTGAAAAGAGAATGATTTAGAAGAAGAAAGGATATTTTCCTCAAGAGTTCATTTCAAGTGTTTTATCAAAAACATTTTTCATATAAGATGAAATTATTTCATATGTGTATGTTTCAAGTAACATGTATCTATGATTTAAATGGTTTCACTTCTCTTATTATGAAATGATATCCATTTCTTTTATATGAATTATGTGATGATGGGATGATTTTTATGAAACCCATTTTATTTATTGGGTTATTATGAATGATGTATGTTTATTTTGTGGCACAAGTAAGAATGATTTCATTATGAGATGGGTGGGACCTATATCTCCCTCCAATTCACTGGGTAAAGATTTATATCTCATGAGATAGACATGGCTGGAACGGTATGTTTATCCGGTTCAGTATTAGAGGACTGGAACGAGGAGTGAACTCGATTTAGAAAGGGACTTTGTCCACTAAGATGGTCTTGGCATCAATGCCTTGGCTACTATGGAAATCACTACATGTGCTTAATGGATGTCACAATTACATGTTTTATTCCCATACTATGTAATCATGATTTATGTTCCATTATGATATATGCCTTATGTACTTCCATGTTTAAGTCATTTCTCAAGATTTTGATGTTTAAACATTATATTCATGTTTTTATGTTCAAATGTATATGGTATGTTTTATTTTATCCATGATTACCCTTACTGAGCATTTGAGCTCAACCTTTTTATGTTTTACTTTCACCCAAGATTAAAATAAATGTTTTAAGTAAAGAAACAAAAAGTGGAAGATCTTTATGGGAGATGTTGAAGATATTTCACCACGATTAGAAGATTACGTTCCAAGTTTTCAAAGACACTAAACTATTACGGTCCTTGTGTGTCTGTTTTTGTTATGTATTATGTATTCCGCAAAAGTAATGTAATATCTATGTACATCAACCTTCGGGTCTCTACAGTTGTTATCAGAGGAATGCTTTAGTCAACCTTTGGAAACTAGGATGTGAGAACTTTAGTGAGATCCATAGAGATATTTCTAAGGTATGTCTAGGGATGTCCCTAAGAATAAGTATAAGTATAGGATATAGTCATAGAATTATGGTAAAGATCTTAGAATTAAACCTAAGATGTTAGATATTGAAGGTACTCCCCCTTTATTATGTTGTTTCCCTAGCATGATTTTTGCCTCTCACACTATTCTTTTTGGGTTTTAGACGATGGATGGAACCCGAAGGAACCATGTTGATAAATGGAATGGAAAATGCAATGATTTTCCTCCTGAACAAACAAATGTTATGGGAGATGGAGTAAAAAATCTTATTGTTATACTTACACAAGCTATGAATCATTCTGGACTTCCAAATGAGCAGAGAAGGGAACAATATTCTATTGAGTCCTTCACGAGGCAACGTCCACCTTCTTTCAGTGGTTCTTCTGATCCACTTGTTGCTGAAAAATGGATCAGTAACACTGAAAAGATATTTTCAGTTCTTTAATGTTCTGAACATGATAAATTCATCTTAGCAGTATATCGTTTGGAAGGTGAAGCTGATCAATGGTAGAATCTTATCAAGAATAAGAGGCCAAGAGATGAAATTGAGTCCATGGAATGGGACGAGTTCATGAACTTATTATTCAATAAGTAATTACCTCGTATTTGTCGAAAAAAGATGGAGAAGGAGTTTCTTGAACTAAATCAAAAGGATGATGAATCTGTTGGTGTATGCGAAGCGAATTTTACAAGGCTTTCAAGGTATGCATCTGGCATTATCATCCAACATGAAAGTAAAGTTGATCGATTCTTCAATGGCTTAAAACCAAATCGTTGAAGGGCATTAGATATAAGAGACTTCAGTAGCTATGAAGAAATTGTGTGTTCTGCTATCAAGGTAGAAATGGAAGTTGGTGTTACTTATCCATTCATAGTTTTGATATGAAACGAAAGATGGAGTTCAAGGAGAAATCTCAGAATAATGTTTAAAAGAAGATGAATGTTTCTTTATGCTCAAAGTGTGGAAAGAAGCATGGTGGATATTGTCTTAAAGGGACTAGAAAATGTTTTAAGTGCGGAAAACAAGGTCATCGAGCAGCTGGGTGTCGAAGTAATGAAAAAAGGGTTTTTAATGATGTGAATAAAGAAAAGACCGCAGAGAACGAACCACCAACACTTCAATTCTTCAAGTGCAAGGAAATAGGGAATTATGCTAATAAATGACCTAATCCAAGGGTTAGTGATGATCGACATGAGCAACCACTTAAGGCAAAGGACAAAGGGAAGTCACATGCGATCACTATTGGCGATGTTGAATATGACAACGACGTGGTAGAATGATTTAGTGTTTATGTAATGGGATTCTAAAATAATGATGTATATAGTATCATGGAATATTGGAATATTTATGTATTGGTCTACTATGGTTTTCCATAATTTTATGGTACTGGTAACCATGGAATGTGATTGATATATTTTTGGAAAAAAGATGATATGCGCATAATGAAGGGAACACGAGAAAATGAAATGTTTGATAGTATTCATGAGCTCATTACTAATATAAGGAAATAGTTATATCGTGGTTCGAGGTTTTGGTATGTAAAAGAGTTAACTTTTGACAGCACTCATGTTTTCAGTAAGATTCAATGGGTAATCATTTTTCAAGAGAATACATGATTAAGGCCTTTGAATGTTTGGAGTGTGACCAACAAGACATATCTCATGATATATGGGGATCAACTATGGTATTAACGAGTAAGTTGTATGAACTCTTTGGTAATCGTTTCCACTATAATATGAGATTAGAGAGCAGTATTTTGGATAAGCCTAAAGATTTGAATGTATTATGTTGGAAATAAGTTAGTATTGTTTAAGGATAGAAGTTTTTTCGATATTATTTATGAGATGTTATAGTAATGTAGTTTTAGAAAAAGGACAACCTGCGGGACGGGCGACAACCCATCGCGTCGGACAAGGCTATGGGAATCGAACCCACAACCGAAGTGCGGCTGGTCTTTATCGCCTATAACTGGCCTACATGAAGTCTCGATTTAGTATAAACTAGTTTTATTATATTAAGTGGTATGATATATGAAGTATAAGTCCATTTTAGGAACCATATATGATTAATCTTACAATATATGGACTTATGTATTTTTGATAACTTTTCTAACCTTTTGTTTGAGACAGATGAAATGACCCATCACTCTATCACATGATCTGCTAACACTTCATGAATGATAAATTCAACATCATTTCTTTAAGAGATGAAGTAGAAATTGTCCAAAGAACGACCAACGGTGAGACTGTACCAAAATCAAGAAATTATTTCTTCTAATTCCAATTTCATCAACTTTAGGGAAATGATCTTGAAAACCAAAAAATGGTGTCCTAGTTCCCTTATATCCAATGAATCAGATGGTTCCTTAGACCATCACAAATATATGGTTTGTGATTGATGGATTTTTCATAGCCATGTTCTCTACCACTCTCCATCAGGACATGATGGTTAGATTTTTCTTCCATATCCATATTTTCACCTATGTTCTCCTACATGGAAACCCAGTGATGAGTTAATTTGGGTAACCGTTACATTTCATACTTAATTTTAAAAGCCATGTTTTGGTATTCCTTTTTACGATGTGAGTTTCTTTTAAATAAACTTTCAAGTAGTAAACCATTTATAACCCCGATGAATTTCGGGGGAGAAATTCATTTTAAGGGGTGTAGAATGTAACACCCCGATATTTTATGAAAAATATTCTTTTTAATTTCATTAATGTCCTGTGTTGTACGTTACACCAAAAGGAGATTGCACAACACGCATCCTTGACTTTCCTTTCATTACACACCATCGCGACCTTCCTTGATAGCGTGTGTAGTATGCAATACCGAGTTTCACTAAACTATATATTATTATAATATTATTATGAACTAGCTGTTATGAATAGTAATACCCACTTTTTTAAATTTTATAAATTTTAACATTCAAAATGGACTTCATTTTTGGATTCGGAATATCGAAATTAGCTTAGGGTGAAATTTTGGTACTTTTCAGATAACTTTCATTTTCTGATGAATAGTGAAAATTACTAAATTTTAATTAAAAACAACCTTTTTAATTGAAATAATTAATAGTGATAAATTATTAATTCGAGTGATTTTAAAGTATATTTAGAATATATTTTTACAATTTAATACAATGTTGGTCATTGGATGTAATTTCACATTTAAACCAGACATAAACAAGTGTCAATCTTTTGATAATTATTATCTCTTAAGAACACGCTATTTGTTTTGATGAAGGGAATTAATTTTTAAATTAATTAATGCAACTGATATGTTTTGCATTTTGTAAAATATAAATCATTTTTGAGTTCATAATATCAAATATAGCTCAGGCCTAATTTTTGGTATTTTTCTGGAAACTTTCATTTTGTGATGAATAGTGAAACCACTAAGTGGTAGTTAAAAAAATGAATTTTTCATAAAACTAAATTTTACCGCTTCTGTGTGTGGAATTTCAAAAATCCAAGAGACACGGTTAATATCAAGGACTAAAATTTTGTTCAATGAGATGAAAATAATTTTTGGTGAATAGTAACTTTTTATTTTTGTACAACGGTTAAAAGTAAACAGGGTAATTAAGTGTAAAATGATATTATTATTACCCTAACACATGTCCTAATTTTATTGGATAAAGGTAATTTGACCAAAAATAACCTTAGAAATAAAATATGACCATTTAGGCCTACATGGATTAGATTAGGATATTAATTATTAATTTATTTAAAGAAGGGTTAAAATAGATGAAATCAAAGTTTAATAATTAAAAAATTTGTAATATAGGGTTATACAGAAGATAAATTCGACTATAAATATTCATTAGAATGATAAAAAGATTTCCTACATAAGGGTATTTTATTTATGACACAAAGATGATGCAATAATTATCTTATTAATTAAATATTGACATAATTGATGTTATAAATACCCAAATAAATGTAATCTGAGACTTTTTATGAATTACACTAATTTTATAGGTTAATATGACATGTTAGTATTGATTTAGTTAACATTGTTTGAACTAATCGTTCTGTTATGATTTTCAAAAAAATCAATTACCAAATAGTGTCAAAATTGACATCATATAATTTTTAAAACAAATATTATATTATTAATTGTTATTTTATTATTAAAAATCTATAGATTGGGCAAATGACTTAGATAAGGTTATATATATTAATAATAAACAACTTGGGGTTCGTTTGGATTGTTATAGTATGTTTATTAACCTTATAGTGTAAGAAAACAAGAAGACACGGTAAAAGAAAAATTATTTAGCATAATGTTAAATCTAAATGATAAGGTTAAAATAGAAACCTAAACTTGTCTAAATTCTATTGGATGATAGGATTTCAACCCATCCCCACCTTATCTTTGACATAACCCAATTTGGATCTATTAAAAACCGAATATGGCTTTATAATAAAATAATATTTTTAGTTTTTCCTAAGGTGCCCCTCTCCTCCCTTATAAAAAGGCACCTCCTCCCTCTCTTCCTCACACCATTTTTAGCCTTCAAGCTCGGCCAACCCCTGAAAAATTCTCTTGTCCACTTCCCTAGAAACATCCTATAGGTTTTGGTCTTTTTCGAAGACCAATTTTAGTGCCCTAAAAGGAGGTCTCAAATAGGTGCTTCAAAGAAGAGGTAATGTTCGTTACCGAGTCTTTCAACTTTATTTCTTCTTCCACTTCCTCTTAATTAGTTGTTTCATTATGAAGTAATAATATCAGTATCACTCATATAATTATATGTTATTATAAGTATGAAACAACACTATTTCACCATCTATCCATCCTACGGAAAACGAAATCACCGCGCATGCATACGTACGGAATACCATTTCCACGCCGTGGTGTAATCTATTTTCCACCACCACCTTACTTGGATGGGTATAATGGTGCAAATAAATAACTATATATGATTATTGTAAAGTAGAATTTACTCTATAATAGTATACATACACTCCAATAAAATTCCACGATCATGGGAACGATATCATCGCTTGTGCGTACGTACAGAATACCGTCTCCACGACGCGATGAGATTAATTCTCAATGATTAACCATTAATAAATGATTATAAAGTATATATAACAAGTAATCAAGAAATATATGACATAATAATGATATTGGATTTATGTATATACATATGTATGTCATCCAATTAGTTCCATTCAATTCAATGAGATACGAAAACAACGTTCATGCATACGTACGGCCTACCGTCTCCATGAACGGTGTATTTCTTTCCATTTATCGATCTATTATATATGTATATTCTGAATATATATTATATATAAATCATTTTTTCTATTTTTTAATTAAGTAATCGTGATCTAAGTAATCATATGAATTATTACAAGTCAAAACACGGACGAGAAATGAAATGATTTTACCCAAAACGCTCTTTAGCATGGAATTTACAAAAGAACAGTTTATATAAAGTCACAAGTGAACCATATATGATATCATAAGAATGAATATGATTCTGTAATAAGTCAATTACATTATTTAAATCATTATACAGGAGGTTTGGATATGTACGAAGCATATCGAACCTAAGGTAAGGGATAAATATTCCGATCTCGTTCTTATCCGAGATTGTTTATTCGTAAATATTTACTGTGGTTATTGTTATTATCCATGTACATGTTTTATAATTTTTTTCATGTATGTTTAAAGTCCTTTTTACCCATTTTTGACTTTTACTACATGGTATGTAATGAATCTTTCTTTTTTTTACGTTACGAGGTACTTTTTTTACTTTTCCGACAAAAGTACAAGAAGAATGTTTTTTTAACTTATACGGCACGAACGGATTTTTAATATTTTATAAAGCCTTATTTTCATGAAGCTTCCTCCAAAATATTTCATGACTATTTTCAGGAAAATCCTTTTCTTTTAAAATTGCATGACATTTTGTGAAAAGAGAATGATTTTGAAGAAGAAAGGATATTTTCCTCAAGAGTTCATTTCAAGTGTTTTATCAAAATCATTTTTCATCTAAGATGACATTATTTCATATGTGTTTGTTTCAAGTAACTTGTCTCTATGATTTACATGGTTTCACTTCTCTTATTATGAAATGTTATCCATTTCTTTTATATGGATTATGTGATGATGGGATGATATTTATGAAACCCTTTTCATTTATTTGGTTATTATGAATGATGTATGTTTATTTTGTGGCACAAGTAAGAATGATTTCATTATGAGATGGGTGGGACCTATATCTCCCTCTAATGCATTGGGTAAATATTTATATCTCATGAGATAGACATGGCTGGAATGGTAAGTTAATCCGATTTAGTATTACAGGACTGGAACGAGGAGTGAACACGATTCAGAAAGGGTATTTGTCAACTAAGATGGTCTTGGCAGTAATGCCTTGGCTACTATGGAAATAATTACATGTGTTTAATGGATGCCACAATTACATGTTTTATTCCCATGCTATGTTATCATGATTTATGTTCCATTATGATCTATTCCAAATGTACTTCCATGTTTTAAGTCCTTGCTCAAAATTTTGATGTTTAAACATTATGTTCATGTTTTTAAGTTCAAATATATATGGTATGTTTTATTTTATCCATGCTTACCCTTACTGAGAATTTGAGCTCACCCTTTTTATGTTTCATTTTCTCCTAGGATAAAAAGAAAGGTTTTAGGTAAGGAAACAAAAAGTGGAAGATCTTTATGGGAGATGTTGAAGATCTTTCACCACGATTAGAAGATTACGTGCCATGTTTCAAAAGACACTAAAATATTACGGTCCTTGTGTGTCTATTTTTGTTATGTATTATGTATTCCGCAAAAGTAATGTAATATCTATGTATGTAAAGCTTCGGGTCTCTACAGTCAGTCCATCACAAAGGTGATCTGCATGGTCACCCGTAGAACGCCTCGAATGGTGCCATCCCTATGGTGGAGTGATAGCTGTTTTTGTACAAAAACTCCACAAAAGGAAAGTTATCCTCACAACTGCGACCGATGTCGAGGAAAAAAGCGTGGAGCATGTCATTAAGGGTCTGAATAGTCCACTCAGTCTGGCCATCCGTCTAAGGATGGAAGGCAGTGCTCAAATAAAGCTTCATCCCTAAAGCCTCCTGCAACCATTTCCATAGTCGGGTAGTAAAACGTGTATCACGATCGGAGGAAATCATTGAGGGTACTCCATGTAACCGCACAATAGGATGTACATAGAGACATCTCAAGCTCTCTACAGAATCCTGCTCTATGATAGGTAGAAAGTGAGATGACTTGGTGATTTGGTCAACAATCACCCAAATAGAGTCATGTCCCTTGGATATACGTGGAAGTACTGTAACGAAGTCCATGGATATCCCATCCCACTTCCACTCCTGGACCTCTAAAGGCTGAACCAAGCCTGCTGGTACCTGATGCTCTACCTTCACTTGCTGACAAGTGAAGCACCATGAGACAAACTCTGGTTCTGCTTTCTTAATTCTAGGCCACCAGTGCTGTCGTCAGAGATCTTGGTACATCTTCACCACTCCTAGATGTACCGCTAGTGAAGATGTGTTGAACTCCCTCAACACTTCCCCCTGATGTGACATTGGTACCATGGTATGTCAAATGATGAAAAGGACGTGCTCCCCACCTTCAGAAAATCTATCAGGGGCCTGCCCTGTGGATATCTGAGCACATCGTGTCTTGCAGTCGGCGTCCCCACACTATGCCTCCCAGAATCGCTGAAGAAGTGGGAGAGTGACTGTAAGAGATGGAAGGAAAGCTTCTCCATCTCTATCCAAAAAGGATATCTGCAAAGTGGCCAACTGCTCTGTCACCTCACCTAGAAATTCTGTACCAGATCTCCCGCTGAGTGCATTGGCAACAACAGTCCCCTTCCCAGGAGTATAGACTATCTTGAATTCATAGTCCTTGAGAAACTGAAGCCAATGTCACTGTCTCAGGTTTAGGTCCTTTTGAGAGAAGATATACATGAGACACTTGTGATTAGAGTACGCGGTAAAACGCTCGCTAATCAGATAATGTCGCTACATGTTCAAGGCGAAGACCACTACTGCTAACTTCAGGTCATGGGTAGCGTAGTTATACTCATTTTGTCTCAACTATCGAGATCCTTATGTGATCACTTCTCTCTCCTGCATCAAAACATATCCATGTCTGGTCCCTGATGTGTCGCAGTAGACTACGTACCCTACGCCTTCCTCTGGAAGACTCAATATGGGGGCACTAGTCATCCACTGCCTCAGCTCTTGAAAACTATACTTGAATCTCTCCAACCACACGAAGGGTTTCCCCTTCTTCATCAAGGCTAATAGTGGTGCTTCACCTCTTGAAAAATCTGGTACATATATCTGGTAGTATCCAGCCAAACCCATGAAACTCCGCACCTCTGTCACACTCCTGGGTGGCTCATAAAAAAGCACCACCTCAATCTTCCTTGGATCCACTTCAACTCCATCCTCTGATATGACATATCCCAGAAAGTGAACCTCTCGGATCTAGAACTAGCACTTCGAGAGCTTATCATTAAGCTAGTTCTCTTAGAGTGTGTCCAGTACTACCCGAAAATGGTAGTCATGCTCCTCATCAGTGGCTGAGTAGATCAGAATGTCATCGATGAAGACTATGACAAAGCGATCGACGTATTGCTGAAAGATCCTATTCATGAGTCCCATGAACACTACTGGAGAATTGGTCACACATAATGGCATAACCAAGAACTCGTAATGGTAGTACTGACACCTGAAGTTCGTCTTCTACACATCCTCATCTCGTACTCTGAGCTAGTGATAGCTTGATTGGATGTCTAACTTCGACAACCACCGTGATCCCTTCAGCTAATCAAAGAGTTCTTAAATCCTCGAGAGTGGGTACTTGTTCTTCATGGTCACCTGGTTCAGGCACCGGTAGTCAACACAAAGCATCAATCTCTCATCCGCCTTCTTGGAGAACAGAATCATGGCTGCCCAAGGTGAAACACTTGGACGGATGAACCCCTTCCCCCACAAGTCCTCTAGCTATACCCGCAGCTCATGAAGCTCCGCAGGAGCCATCCGATATGCTAGTGTTGATATCAGTGCCGTCTCAGGGTACATGTCGATGTAAAATTCCACCTCTCTATGAGGAGGTAGACCTAAGACTTCATTAGGGAAAACATCCGTGTACTGGTCCACTGTAACAACCCGAGATTTTATGAGATATATTATTTTTAATTTCTTTGATGTGTTCTATAATACACTACAACATGATTAGCTTGTATGATTCGCAACACTGTATTAGCTTGCAGTATACACAACACTATTCTTGGATCATGTTAATCAAAAATTTGATAGTAGTTATTCTATGAAACATTGAGTGTATTTATATATATATTCAATGTATAAATGAAATATGGTCGGATTCGGTTATATGAAACAATGGAGGATTCTTTCACAACACGCAACCCTGACTTGGCTTGCATTACATGCAATCGCGACCTTCCTCGATAGTGTATGTGGTACGCTATACCGGGTTTCACTAAACAACGATATATTATTATAATATTATTATGGACTAGCCGTTATGAATATTATTAACTACATTTTGAATTTTATAACATTATTATTCAACTTACATATTTTCTAAAACTTGGTATGAGAATAAAATAAATATTTCGGGTAAATTATGTAATTTTAAAAAAAATGCAGTTTTGCCGCCATTTGATGGCGCACCCACTTTAAATATAGTTTTTGACATGTTTAGAAGTTCATTTTGACAAAATAATATTCTTCCTTGGAATCAGGATATAAAAATTTAATTTGGATAAATTTTTCAAATTATTATGATAACTTTTATATTTTGATGAATAGTAAAAACACGCTATATTTTAATTAACAACAATTTTTTTAATCTCAATAATTTATATAGTTATATTATATTTTTAATTGGTTTTAAAGTTTAATTAGAATATATTTTTATCATTTAATCTAAATATGGTCATTGTAATTAATTTCACTTTTAATTTGGACATACACTAGTGTCGATCTTTTGATAGTTATTGTTTCTTAAAAAAACACGCTATCTGTTTTGATAACGGGAATTAATTTTAAAATTAATTAATTCCACTTCTATGTTCTGAATTTGGAAAAATGGATATCATTTTTGAATTTGGAATATCAAATATATCTTAGGCTGAATTTTTGGTATTTTTCTGAAAACATTCAATTTTTGATGAATAGTGAAAACACTAGGTTAATATTTAAAAACCGAATTATTATTTAAATAATTATTTATTTTATTTAAATTTATTTTAGGTCAAAATTGATACGTAATACCTATATAAGTTCAATATAATTAATAGGAGTGATTTTATAATTATTTTAGATATATAAAATTTTATTGAACTTTTCACCGTCTTTTACCCACCTCCTAGGAGAATTTGGAAATTCACAAAAAGCTTAATTTTACCGCTTCTGTGAGTGGAATTTTGAAAATCCAAGATACACAGTTAATAGCAATGACTAAAATGTGGTTCAATGAGTCAAAAATAATTTTTGGTGAATAGTATCTTTTTACTTTTATTTACTGTGGTTAAAGGTAAATATGGTAATTCAAGGTTAAAAGAATATTATAATAATTAAAAATTACCTTAACACTTATCGAAACCTTATTGGATGAGTAATGGCCGACCATGGGCATCCTTGGGTCGATTTTGGGACCCCATGGAGCCATTTATGAAAGACAATGACACATTAGATTAATTAATTTAATGTAAAGACAAAATTGGCATTAACAAAAATCTTTTAGTAATTAAATTTTATATGGGGATATATAAATTATCTTTTAGACTATAAATATTCATTGGAAAGGTAAAAATATTTCCTAAATTTTGGTATTTTTTTATAATTTATAGACATCAAATAAATCAAATTATTTATGACACAATAATGATGGAGTATTTACCTCATTAATAAATGATTTAAATAAATTATATTATAATGATTAAAATATTATCCAAAACATGTCTAATTCTGATTGTATGATTTTATTTCGACCATGAGTCATCTTATCTTCATATTTAATTATTTTTGGACCTTTTGAAACCGAAGATAAGTTTATAATAAAATAATATTTTCACACTTTCCAAAAGAGCCCCTCCTCCCCTTATAAAAGGAGACCATTTCTATCCAATTCCTCACACCTCTCAAGCCATTTGGCTCATCCAAACTCTGCTCAATCAAGCTCCCTACATCCCAATACCCCCCTAGCAGCCTTAACATAGGCCGAAGGGACTTGAAGAATTCCCTTTTGGTTCAAACCAAAGGAAGTACCCAATTAAAGGTAACAATTTCTCTTAAGTTTTTTTCTTTTATTCTACTTATCCAACCCCTAAACTCCTTTTAATCCTTTCTTTTATAACAAAACCAGTACCCCAAATATACTGGGATGTTTTTATGAGAAGGAATATAACTACACTTACACACACCTCCATATAATGGATGAAGAACAAAATGTTTCTGTGGATGGAAAACTAACGCCTCACGAAACAATGATTGTTCGATTTTGTCCTACCTCCTCTCATGGTGGCCATTATGATGAAACTATATTTATATATGATATATATTATGATTTTATTATGTTCATTTACTTCCCAATTATATCAAGCCTTTATGGTTTCCATAGTGGGTAAATACGATGATCTCATTTGAGGAAGTGCGGACTACCGCCCCCTCAAAGTGATGTGATTTGTTAATGCCTTACGTGGGATGTATAAAGATTGTAGTTAATGATATTATATATGATATTATACTGGAATTATAATATACTTATGTATGATTATGTTTTATTTCTATTAAAATAAAAAAATAGAAATGAATGTAGCATTCATGTGTACGTACGGCTTACCGTCTCCATGAACGGTGCATTTAATTTCTTACCTCAATATGTTATGTAATATTATAAATACATGTATATGATGGATATATATAATATATATGATATATAAATCATGAATATCATTCTGGATATAATGAACCTTTACCACATGATCAACATGTAATTATAAGTCCATTTTTGACTCAAGTACCAAATATCGACAAAACGAACATTATTAACTTAAATGGTTACATATTGTTTATAACATGGTAATAAGTGATATAAAAGGAATAATAAATTTGAAAAATATTCTCAAGAAAGTAGAAATTATCTTTGGTTTATTATTCAGGAGATTAAAGAATGATTGAGTCAAGTCATACACGAGGTAAGGGAACATCTTAACCCAATTTGTTTTCTTTGGGTTGATCTTCTCTTTCTTATTTATGTCGTTCTTGGATTATGTGAGAAATCAATTTTTATATCTTATCACGAATTTATAATTTATTTATGTGACCTTATAGTGAATACACATAAGTGATATATTTACAAAAAAGATCTTTGTAAGGGATAGTTATTCCAATCTCATTCTTATCCGAGATTATTTATTCGTAAGTATTCACTAGGGTTATATTTATCATCCATGTCCCTGTTTTCTAAAAATAGTTTCATGTATTTTTAAAGTCCTTTTTACCCATTTTTGACTTTTAATACATGGTATGTAAGGAATCTTTCTTTTGTTTACGTTACGAGGTACTTTATTGACTTTTCCGGCAAAAGTACGAGAAGAATTTTTTTTAACTTATACATCATGAAAGGATTTCTACAGTTTTATAAAGCCTTATTTTCATGAAGTTTCCCCCAAAATATTTCATGAATATTTTCAACAAAATATCTTTCTTTTAAAATTGCATGACATTTTGTGAAAAGAAATTGATTTTGAAGAAAAATGATATTTTCCTTAAGAATTCATTTCAAGTGTTTTATCAAAACCATTTTACATCTAAGATGACATTATTTCATATGTGTATGTTTCAAGTATAATGTCTCTATGATTTACATGGTTTGACTTCTCTTATGATTAAATGGTATCCATTTGTTTTATATGGATTACGTTATGATGGGATGATGTTTATGAAACCCATTTTATTCTTTGGGTTATGATGAATGATTTATGTTTATGTTGTGGCACACGTAAGAATGATTTCCTTATGAGATGGGTGGGACCTATATCTCCCTCAAATGCATTGGGTAAAGATTTATATCTCATGAGATAGACATGGATGAAATAGAAAGTAAATCTTGTTCAGTAATATAGGGTTGGGACGGCAAGTAAACCCGGTTCAGTAAGGGACTTTGTCCACTAAGATAGTCTTGGCCGCAATGTCATGGCTACTATGGAAATCATATCATGTTCTTAATGTTTTTCCACAATTACATTTTTATTACCATGCTATTTTATCATGATTGATGTTCCATTATGATCTATTCCCTATGTACTTCCATGTTTTATCTCATTGCTCAAGAATTTCATGTTTAAACATTATGGTCATCTTTTTAAGTTCAAATGTATATGGTTTATTTTATTTTCTCCATACTTACCCTTACTGAGCATTTGAGCTCACCATTTATATGTTTTCTTTTTCCAAGGATATAAAGTATGGTTTTAGATAAGAAAACAAAAGGGGAAGATCTTTATGGGATATGTTGAAGATCTTTCACCATGATTAGAAGATCATGTTCCATGTTTCCAAAGACACTAAATTATTATGGTTTATGAGTATCTATTTTTTTAGGTTTTAAGTATTCTGCAAAAGTAATGTAATTTTAATGTACATTAAGCTTTGGGATTCTACAGTTCGTATGAGAGGAAAATTTTAGTTCACCTTTGGAAACTAGGTTGCGAAAACTTTAGTGAGATCCCTAGAAATATTTCTAAGGTATGTCTAGGGATGTCCCTAAGGTTAAGTATAAGTATAGGTTATAGTCCTAGAATTATAGTAAAGATCGTAGAATTAAACCTAAGATTTTTTATATTGAAGGTACTCCCCTTTTATTATGTTGTATTCCTAGTATGATTTTTTCCACTCACACTATTTTTTCTGGGTTTTAAAAAATGGCTGGAAACAGGAAGATTCACGATAATGGAGGATATGATGGACAATAGAATGATATTCTTCATAGCAACCAAATGAAATTGGATCTGGAAGTCCACATATAATTATTATGCCTAATCAGAGAACTCATAATATGATCAATAATCTCAACTTTGGTATGTTTCATGAATTATATAATAAGAGAAAGATGGAGTTTCATGATGATCAGGGAGGAAAGAAAGTTCAATTTCCCTTCATGTATATCATGTGGGAAGAGGAATAAATGAGAATGTTTCAAAGGAACTGGAAAATGTTTTAATTGTGGAAAAGAAGGTCTTCGGGTAGTTGATTGTCGAAGTAATGTTTAAAAGGTTGCTAATGATGTTAATAGAGATAAGACTACAGAGAACTCCCCACCAACACTTCAATGCTTCACGGGAAATGAAATGGGGCATTATGCTAATCAATACCCTAATCCAATGGTTAATGATGATCGATGGGAGAAATCTATTAAGGCAAAGCATAACGGGAAGTCACATGCGACCACTATTTGTGATGTTGAGTATGACAATGATGTGATGGAATGAATAAGTGTTTATGTAATGGGATTCTAAGATAATGTTGTGGAATCTCATTTAATGTATCGAGGAATATAGGAATATCGATGTATTAGATCATTGTAGTTTATAATAATTTTATTGTACCGTTAACCATGAAAAGTGATTGAAATATTTTTTGGAGAGTAGTTGAAATATGCAAAATGAAGGGATAAGGAGATAATAATAGTTATGATAGTATTCATGAGCTCATGACTAATATAAGGACAATGTGATATCATGGTTTGAGTATATAAAAATTTTGGGATTTTGGTATGTGGAAAGAGTTAACTTTTGACAGTATTCATGTTTTCAATAAGGTTCAATGGGTATTCATTTTTCAAGACAATACATGATTATGGTATTCACATGTTTGTAATGTGACCAACAAGATATATTTTTATGGGGGATAAATGATGGTATTTACATTCTTGGTTGATGATATTTCTAGTAATCATTTTCATTATACTATAAGATTAGACATACGTATTTTCGATAAGCTTAAAGGATGAAATGGATTAAGTTGGACATCTGATAGAATTGTTTAAGTCTAGAACTTTTTTTGATATTATTTATGGAATGTTATAATAATGTAGTTTTAGAAAAAATGACAACCTGCAGGATGGGCGACAACCCATCGCCTCGGACAAGGCTGTGGGAATCGAACCCACAACCGAAGTGCGATAGGCCTTTATCGCCTACCACTGGCCTACAAGAAGTCCCTAGTTAGTAGAAACTGGTTTTATTTTATTAAGAGGTATGATAGATGAAGTATAAGTTCATTTTTGGAATCGTATACGATTAACCTCACCATAGATGGACTTATTTATGCTTGATAACTTTTTCAAACCTTTTTCTTCAGACAGATGGAATGACCTATCATTCTATCTTCTGATCCGCTAAAACTTCACGGAAAACAAATTCAACTTCATTTCTTTAAGAGATGAAGTGGAAATTGTTCAAGACATGAACAACAATGAGATTGTACCAAAATCAAGTATGAATTTATTATAATTCAAAATTTCTTCAACATTAGGGAAATTATCTTGAAAGCCAAAAATTTTTTCCCAGAACCCTTATATCTGATGAATAAAATGTAACCACTAGATCATCACAAATCTATGGCTTTGTGATTGTTGGCTTTTTCATAGCCCTGTTATCTACCACTCTCCATCAGAACATGATGGTTAGATTTCCCATCCATATCCATATTTTCACCAATTTTTTTCTATGTGGAAACCCATTGATTAGTTAATTTGGGTAACCATTACATTTCGTAATATAGTTTTTAATGTTCAGTATTGTTATTCTTTTTTACAATGTGGGTTTCTATGAATGAAACATTCAAGTAGTAAACCATTTATAACCCCGATGAATTTTGAGGGAAAAATTAATTTTAAGGGGGGTAGAATGTAACAACCCGAGATTTTATGAGATATATTATTTTTAATTTCTTTGATGTGTTCTATTATACACTACACCAAGATTAGATTGTACTATTTGCAACACCGTATTAGCTTGCTATATATGCAACACTATTCTTGGATTGTGTTACACATAATTTTGATAGTAGTTATTCTACGAAACATTGAGTGTGTATATATATATATATATATTAAATGTATAAATGAAATATGGTTGGATTCTTTTATTCGAAACAATGGAGGAGTCTTTCGCAACATGAAACCCTAACGTGGCTTTCATTACACAGAATCACGACCTTCCTCGATAGCTTGTGTTGTACGCAATACCAGGTTTTACTAAACAATGATATATTATTATAATATTATTATGGACTTGCCGTTATGAATAGTATTAACTACATTTTCAATTTTATAACATTATTATTCATCTTACATATTTTCTAGAACAGGGTATGAGAATAAAATAAAATTTTCAGGTAAATTAAGTATTTTTCAAAAAATGCTATTTTGCCGCCTTTTGATGGCGCACCCACTTTAAATCTAGTTTTTGACATGGCTATAAGTTCAATTTGACAAAATAAAATTCATCCTTGGAATCAGGATATAAAAATTTAATTTTGATAAACCTTTCATATTATTCTTATAACTTTCATATTTTGATGAATAGTAAAAACATGCTATATTTTAATTAACAACAATTTTTTTAATTGCATTTATTTATATTGTTAGATTATCTTTTTAATTGGTTTTAAAGTGTAATTAGAATATATTTTTACCATTTAATCCAATGTTGGTAATTGGAATTAATTTCACTATGAATTTGTTCATAAACCAGTGTCGATCTTTTGATAGATATTGTTTCTTAAAAACACGATATTTGTTTTCATAGTGGGAATTAATTTTAAAATTAAATAATGAAAATTGTATTTTTTGAATGTGGATAAATGGACATCATTTTTGAATTTGGAATCTCAAATATAGGTTAGGCTGAATTTTTGTTATTTTTCTGAAAATTTACAATTTTTAATGAATAGTGAAAACACAAGGTTACTATTTAAAAACCGACTTTTTATTTAAATAATTATTTATTTTATTTAAATTTATTTTAGGTCAAAATTGATACGTAATACCCATATAAGTTAAATGTAATTTATTGGAGTCATTTTATAATAATTATATATATATAAATATTTTATTGAACTTTTCACCCTCTTTTACCCACCTCCAAGGAGAATTTAGAAATTCACATAAATCATAATTTTACCCCTTCTATGAGTGGAATTTCGAAAATCCAAGAGACATGGTTAATATGAAGGACGAAAATGTGGTTCAATGAGATGAAAATAATATTTGGTGAATAGTAAGTTTTTACTTTTATTTACTGCGGTTAAAGGTAAATTGGAGAATTCAAGGTCAAGAGAATATTATACTAATTCAAAATTACCTTAACACTTGTCCAAACCATATTGAATGAGTAATGGACGACCATGGGCATCCTTGGGTAAATTTGGGGACCCCATGGAGCCACTTATGAAAGACAACGACACATTATATTAAATAATTTAATGTAAAGACAATATTGGCATTAACAACGATCTTTTAATAACTAATTTTTATAAGGGGATATAGAAATTATCATTTAGACTATAAATATTCATTAGAAAGATAAAATTATTTCCTACATGTTGTTAATTTTTTTTTATTATTAGACATCAAATAAAATAAATTATTTATGACACAATAATGATACAGTATTTACCTCATTAATAAATGATTTAAATAAATTTGATTATAATGATTAAAATATTATCCAAAACATGTCCAATTCTGATTGGATGATTTTATTTCGACCAAAACTCATTTTATCTTCATCTTTAATTTTTTTTGAAACTTTTGAAACCGAAGATATGTTTATAATAAAATAATATTTTCACACTTTCCAAAAGAGCCCCTCATCCCCCTTATAAAAGGAGACCATTTCTATCCAATTACTCACACCTATCAAGCCATTTGTATCATCTGAACTCTACCCAATTAAGATCCCTATATCCCTATCCTCCCCCTAAATGCGTTAACTTAGGCAAAAGGAACTTCAAGAAGTGTCTTTTGGTTCAAACCAAAGGAGGTTACCCTAATTAAAGGTAACAATTTCTCTTAAGTTATTTTCTTTTATTCTACTTCTCCAACCCCTAAACTCTTTTTAATCCTATATTTTGTAACAAAACTAGTATCCTAAATATACTAGGATGTTTTTATGAGAATAAATCCAACTACACTTACACACACCTTCATCTAATGGATGAAGAACATAATATTTCCGTGGATGGAAAACTAAGGCCTCACGAAACGATGATTGTCCAATTTTCTCCTACCGCCTCTCATGGTGGCCATTATGTTGGCACTGTATTTATATATGATATATATTATTATTTCCTCATTCTTCTTTACTTCCCAATTTTATCAAGCCTTTATGTTTTCTATAGTGGGTAAATACGATGATCTCATTTGAGGAAATGTGGACTACCGCCCCCTCAATGTGATGTGATTCGTTAATGCCTTATTTGGAATGTATAAAGGATGTGGTTAATGATATTATATATGATATTATACTGGAATTATAATATATCTATGTATCATTATGTTTTAATTCCATTAAAATAAAAATATATAAATGAAAGTAGTGTTCATGTGTACGTATGGCTTAACGTCTCCATGAACTGTGCATTTCATTTCTTACCTCCATAGGTTTTGTAATATTATAAATACATGTATATGCTGGATATATATGATATATATGATATATATATCAGGAATATAATTCTGGATATAATGAACCTCTGACCACATGAACAACATGTAATTATAAGAAGTCTATTTTTGACTCAAGTACCAAATATCAACAAAACGAACATTATTAACTTAAATGGTCACATAATGTTTATAACATGGTAATAAGTGATATAAAAGGAATAAGAAATTTGAAAAAGGTTCTTAATCATGTAGAAATTATCCTTGGTTTATTATTCATGAGATTAAAGAACGATGGAGTCAAGTTGGACACAAGGTAAGGGAACATCTTAACCCAATTTCTGTTCTTTGGGTTGATCATATCTTTCTTGTTTATGTCATTCTATGCTTACGTGAGAAATGAATTTTTATATCTTTTCATGAATTTATAATTTCTTTATGTGACCTTTTAGTGAATACACATAAGATATCTATTTACAAAAATATCTTTGTAAGGCATAATTATTCGAATCTCATTCTTATCCGAGATTGTTTATTTGTAAGTATTCACTGGGGTTATATTTATCATCCATGTCCCTATTTTCTAAAAATAGTCTCATGTATGTTTAAAGTTATTTTTACCCATTTTTGAATTTTACTATGTGGTATGTAAGGAATCTGTCTTTTTTTCCGTTACGAGTTACTTTTTTGACTTTTTCGGTAAAAGTACGGGAAGAATGTTTTTTAACTTATATGGCATGAAAGGATTTTTACGGTTTTATAAAGACTTATTTCCATGAAGCTTCCTCCAAAATATTTCATGACTATTTTCAACAAAATTTCTTTATTTTAAAATTGCATGATGTTTTATGAAAAGAAATTGATTTTGAAGAAGAAAGGATATTTTCCTCAAGAATTCATTTCAAGTGTTTTTTCAAAACCATTTTCCATCACAGATGACATGATTTCATATGTGTATGTTTCAAGTATAATGTCTCTATGATTTACATGGTTTCCCTTCTCTTATGATTAAATGGTATCCATTTGTTTTATATGGATTATGTTATGATGGGATGATGTTTATGAAACCCATTTTATTCCTTGGGTTATGATGAATGATTTATGTTTATGTTGTGGTACACATAAGAATGATTTCATTATGAGATGGGTGGGACCTTTATCTCCCTCCAATGCATTGGATAAAGATTTATATCTCATGAGATAGACATTTCTGAAATGGAAGGTAAATCTAGTTCAGTAATACAGGGCTGGAACGACAAGTAAACCTGGTTCTGTAAGGGACATTGTCCACTAAGATGGTCTTGGCATCAATGCCTTGGCTACTATGGAAATCATATCATGTGCTTAATGTTTTTCCACAATTACATGTTTTATTCACATGTTATTTTATCATGACTGATGTTCTATTATGATCTATTCCTTATGTACTTCAATGTTTTATCGTATTGCTCAAGATTTTCATGTTTAAATATCATGGTCATGTTTTTAAGTTCAAATGTATACGGTTTGTTTTATTTTCTCCATGCTTACCCTTACTGAGCATTTAAGATCACCCTTTATATGTTTTCTTTTCCCCAGGATGTAAATAAAGGTTTTACGTATGATAACAAAAGGGGAAGATCTTTATGGGAGATGTTGAAGATCTTTCACCATGATTTGAAAATCATGTTCCATGTTTCCAAAGACACTAAACTATTATGGTACTTGAGTGTCTATTTTTGTTATGTTTTAAGTATTTCGAAAAAGTAATGTAATGTCCATGTATGTGAAGCTTTGGGCCTCTACATCCACCATTAGAGGATATCTCGGACACTCCACATCAACAATTCGGAGGGTAAGGCTAGCCAATTGTTGTGTGATTGGCTGCACTCTTCTTCAAGTAAGTCCATCCTACACTGCAAAGGCTCCCTTCTCACTGGTGATTGTAATCCTGGTCCCATCCATGTGGACACACCATACTTTGTTCCTAATCCAGTCTATCTGAGCATGGACTATAGATAACCATTTCATACTTAAGATGACTTCATAAGGCCTCAACGTTGCTACTAGGAGATTCCAGTCGAAGCTCTCGCCTCTAAGAGTAAGATCGCATTGCTAGCACCAGTGGGTAATCATCTAATCTTCTTCCATAGGAGCCTCTATCCATAAGAATCGAGCGAATGACTCTATCAGAATCTCTGAGATCCAAATGAGGGCAATGGAAATGAAAGAATGAATAGCACCTATGTCTATAAGTACTTCAATTAAGGTGGAGTAGACACAGATCGTACCTCATATCATCTCCGGAGCGCCATGATTGTAGGAATCTACTGCCTGGAGCTGAGATCTCCCTTGTTCACTTGCTCACTATGGTCGGGGTGGTCTTCATGGTGGTGGTGGCGATAATATCTCGAATCATCGCCCACCACCAGTTGCACGACCAAATGCTCCGCCACGTCTGCCTACTCCCTGCAGACCTCCTTGGTCGAACCTCTGTCTCTGCCTGGGCGATCCTTCGACCATCTAATGATCATTTGTACGGAGGGGCAGACAGTCACCAGCCATGTGACACTGCCAGCCGCATGCGTAACACTACCCGATCATGGCATGACTGGATCCGCTTCATGTGCCCCGCACAACTGATTCAAAGGCATGCAGTCATCCACCTATAGGTATGGTCCTCTTGGACCTCTGTGACGTCTGTCTGCTTCCAACTGCAGAAGAATCCTCTACGTGATGACTAGTAGTGGGTCTTGCTGCTGGTGACTACTCAGCGATGAAACACTCCACCATGAAATCTCTCCCTAACACCCCTCCCTGCTTTGGGATTCTGAGTGAGACCATTGAACCTCTAATCTCCTACCTGATCCCAAGCTTGAAGGTCTGGGCCTTTAAGAATAGGTCTCAAAACATATATGTGGAGTAGCGTTAGAGGTCAGTGAACCTCTCTGAATACCGAGACACTATCATGCTTCTCTTCTGTAGATAACGTAGCTCTTATATGTGCAATGCGTGAAGAGTTGATGGAACAAACTCTGCCCGAAACAGGCTATCTATGTCTGCCTAGAGAAGCATCACTTCATCATGAACCTGGAGCATCACGATCTACCATCTTCCTGCTGCTACCTATAGAACGATGGAGGCAAGGATTACCATGAGATCAAATGGTGTTCCAACAAGTCAGAAAACTCTCATTACATCCTCTAGCCAATCCTCAGCCGTCTGCGTGTCCATATCTTCCCTGAACCTAGGTGGCCTCTAGAGTTGGAACTTGTGCAGTGCGCTCAAGTAACATGAACCGTCTGGTGCTTGGGATGGTCGCATCAGTGGACCAACAGGGAGTGGTACTGCTGGTGCCTCCACTAGAAAAGGGACCTGCACCGAAGCCTCGTTTCTCAGAGGGCTATCAGTGCATACAACTCTCAGAACTCCAGTTAGCTATTTTCAAGGAGGAATCCTGAAAATAAAAAGGTGTTCCATATTTAATAAGTTATACCTGGTGATTTTACCTGGTGAGTTGACTCAATGATTCAAAAATAAGACTCTTGGAAACAAACACAAAATCAGTGTCTTCATGCACTGAGTCGGATATCAGAAGTCAGGGTCTTGGTGTATGGATACGTCGGTCGCCACACCAACACTAGACTCCCTGAACTGAAAACTGCAGTCATTACCCTTAACACTATTGCATCACAGAAAAGAAAGATCAGAGTCCTATGTTATGTAGTAGAACTGACTCCTCTGATTCCAATTTGTCATGACATGTCCCCCAGGGCCCATGCTGTAACTACCCCAAGCCTTCCATCCATAGGCTAGGGGCTGGTGACTAGAACCAAAGGCATATTCTCTAAAACTGGGAAGGCAATGACTTTATAACCTATAAACACACACAACCAAACACAAAGAAAGATATGAATGCAAGTCAACTATATAGTAAACATGTGAGTACAGTAAGTAAAAGGGGCCAGAATAAAATCCCATATGGAAAGTACAAGTACAAATGAAATTCAATACAACTGATGAAAGAGAAAAAATAGCTATTGGATCATCCTCCGAGGTTCCTACCTGAAGGGTAGGTATAGATCACCTCCTCATCACTCCAGGTCCACCCGTCTCCTCTACGTACCATCATGATGTATGGTCCACCTCTAGGAACCGTCCAGTCCTGGTAATCTTAGCTTCAGTCAGCACTATCAGTAATCTACATGCAACACAATAATGTGTGGGCATATCCATGCAGGGGTGAGTGTAACAATACTCAGTAGGGACCCCGAGACCCCCAGGGTCTCACAAAATCCACCAAGGATAAACCACAAAGTATGAAATCAAGAGATAACCTTACATATGTATATTCCCATACATATATCTATGTTATCAAGTAATCCATCTCAATCAAGAGGAAAACACAGGGATACTGACTCATCTCATACCTAGATTTATTCTAGGGGTAGTATCAAGTAACATACCCAGTCACATCATCGAACACCTTGGCTGCTAGAGAAATCATCCTCTATCATGTACAGTGGGCCTACCGTATCACACAAAGGCGCTTCCTACTAACCTAGGACTGCTAAGGTACTCCTCCTGTCATGTAATGTGGGTCTACTGCGTCACAGAGAGGCGCTCCCCACCGTGGGTCTGCCGCGTCACACAGAGGCACTGCCCCTCATGACCTACTAATGTACTTTTCCTATCGAGAATTGTGGGTCTGCCATGTCACCAAGGCTCCCCCCACTGTGGGTCTTCCGCTTCACCAAGACGCTCCCCGCTGGGCCAGTCAAGTCACTCCGAGTCCAAACGGTCAGTAGTCGTCAAGTCTCAGCCAGCTACTAGGTCCCCACACATGGCCCAGACGTCTCTGGGAGGATCTGATCCACAAGCTATTGGTTGGTACTCCAACTACCACAATGTCACATGAAGAGGTATCTCAATGGTCCCCCACATCATAGGTATCTCCACGTAATAGACGGTTCCTCAATTGAATGCACGGTCTCTGAGTTATTAGCCTTTTAGTCATGGGGGCCGAGTTGGATTCATGTTTGATCCAACCCGAGCATTCCCCATCTTAGTCCAAAACTATGTGGAATCTACTCAAAGGGACCATGTCTCTCCATGATTCCCAACATTGCTGACGGTTTGTCAAACAGACGTCGGGTGCCAAAGATGTGTCCAAAAGGAAGTAAAAGGGGTCAAAGTGCGCCCGGGTCCGGTCCAACCCGGCCTGGGCATACCTGGCTTGGGTTGACCTTGCCTATCCAGCTAGGTCTGGCCTGGCCCGCAGTGCGGCCTGTTTCGTTGGGTTGGTCCGACCCCTGGTTCTGGCCTGACAGGCTGTGTGGGGCTGCAGAGTGCCGCAGGTAGCTGCGAGGGCACGAGGCGGCTCGGCTGGGGTGACACGGAGGGCAGGCAGGCGGCGCGAGCCGAGGACGCTTGGAGTGTCGGCAGGCGGTGTTAGTAGGGGCTGATCGAAGGGCCATGGGAGGCATGAGCCGAGGTGGCTTGAAGGGTCGCGACGAGGGCAGTTCGGCCGGGGCACGAGGCCAGCTTGGCTGGGTGGCAGGAGCGCCTCGAGGGGGTGCGGGGCCGGTTTGGCTGGGAGGTCATAGCACCGCAGGGGCACGAGGCCGGTTCGGTTGGGAGGCCGGAGCGCCGCAAGGGTGTGGGCCGGTGCAATCGGGAGGCCGGAGCGCCAAGTGGAGGCTTAGCCGGGGCCCAGAGCCAGGGTGCAGGGCCAGTTCGGCCAGGAGGGCGGAGCACCACGGGTGGCTCGGCTGGGGCGCAGAGCCAGGGTGCACGACCAGTTCGTCCGGGGAACCGGAACGCCGTGGGGGCATCACCAGTCCTAGAGGCCATGGGTGGCGGCGTCGTTGCCTTCGTCACCTTCATTGCCTTCATCAACTTCCTCCATTTTGAAGATTACACCAAAGAATAACGACAGAGGGGTCGAGACATGTTTTTTTGGCCCGCACCCTCTGAGTTTAGAGTGATATCAAGCAGTTCACAATGAACGAAGCATGAATGTGTATGGAATATATTTTAAAACATCAGTTTCCCACAACCCTCGTCAATCTCAATTCTCAAATCCCGCAAAATAATTAGAATGGGAGAACATAGGAACTTATAATCAATAAACCCCCACCTTGTTCGCTTGATGTCGTTGTTTAAAGAAGGTAGTACGGTCGTTGATTCACCATAGATGAGGACGTACCGCATTAGAAGAAGTCATGAGGAAGAAGGTCGAAGGAGGTCAGCGTTCTTCATTGGTGGAGAATTCTTCATTGGAGAGATTTCTCCCAAGTTCCTCCTCTCCCCAATTCCACAAAAAACAATTCATAGCCCAAAATAATAGATTATCAATTCTATTATGTTTGTTGCCATAAATTCAAATAGTGTAATTAATTAATTGATGTGTTATCTCAATTAATTAAAGGGAAGGGTTGGCAAGATTAATTAAGTAGAGTTGGCACAATTAATGTAGGAGGAGTTGACGAACACCTGTATACAGAAATTAATTTTGAAAATATTAGTAACATGGAATTCAATTAAACCATAATGTAATAAAATTAACTTTATTCGGGAATCAAAAACCTCATTTTTCTATCTTTGAGGCCTATTTCTCCAATCATCATAAGAAATAGAAAGGGAAATGGGCTCCGCTGCCAGATGGCCTAGAATCTGGACAAGTAACCCCGCGACGTCATCCGTAGGGACCCCATAAGAATCAAATGGCATGAATATCTTCTCTCCATTCATATTCCAAACATCTGAAATTTTTATTTTTTTCTCCTTGGTTGCATTTTTTTTCATCTTCAATGAGAAAGCAATTAGTATAATCCAAATTCAATGAATTTATTTCATTAAAATTTGTACCTATGACAGTGACACCCCAGTATGTCCATGATGAACTGTAAGAGGCGTGTCGCCATCCCACTGTTGAGGATTCTAATGGGGGATTCGACGAATCAGCTTCTAATGTGACACCCACATATGGTGTGAGAGATGGTGCAGGGGGAAATGGTGTAGGGGTGTAGGCAGCTGGTGCCTCAGATTCTGTGGGGAGGGAGCCAGATGGATTGTCATCTATCGCAGAACTAGATGAAATAGTGTACCACTTCCTCCATGGAATTCCTATCATTTAATCTAATAAAACCTAGTTCAGAATATTTATTTCAAAAAAATTATGCAGAAAATAAAATTAAAAAGGATAATAGATGCCCAGTATTAAAAGTCAAAATATATATAACAATGATAATGAATGACTGCATAAATGAAACAAGTGACTGCTGAATGAATAAATAATTTTACATACAATAATTTTCCTCTGCAATCATGTTGATTTCCTGCTCCATTTTATCATCCACTTCATTCATCCTTGCTAGACTAATATTTTCAATATCATGATGGAAAAATAATTCTGCTTCCTGATGTTGATGAAATTCAATTTCAAAGGTCAAATCTTTCACTTCATCACCCATATCATACAAATCGTTTTGTATTACTTGAAAAACTAAAATCCACCCTTCATCCCCAACATCATTCACAAAATATACCATTTTTCTAGTGATGCTAAGATATATGGATCATGAAGTTCATGATCACCAACATCCATCAAGCGAGAGAAGTTCATAGAATTAAACTGCAAGGAATCTCTTTTAACACCTCTGATAATATCGACCCATTTGAATTTGAATAAAAACAACAGAAAAATGTCCATGGTAGTTTAATTCTATAATATCATGGAGCTTTCTGTAGTATCCCACTTCAGCAAGTGTAAATATACCTCTATTCTGTGTTTTCAAACCCACTTCTTGATCGACTGTACGAAATCTAAATCCATTCACATTATAAGCATCGAACTTTCTAACTTGTTTTATAGGACCTATAGAAAGAAACTTTAAATCTTCTAACAAGTCTGCTCGAGTATCAGTATTCATGATCTGAAAAAATAAATCTAATTTAATAGATTTACAAAATGTATGTGTCCAACTAATATTCATATTTATTGCAATATTTATGACCATACACGTCGTGAAAACCATTCATCAATCTCTTTATTAATAGTTTTCATTATATCTTTCTCATTTAGTGTTTGTCCTCTCATTCATCTCTTTGTTTGTTTCCCCAACTCTTCAATAAATAGATCTACAATTTCACTATTCAGAAACAAATATCTATGTGCCTGTAATAATTCCAATTCTGTCAGTGTCACATTTGAGATCCTCCCAACTGATCGGCCAATAGCAGGAAATATTTTTGATTTCTAATGCATTCGAGATTGAGTTGATGTGTCGTCAACACGTCCAACTCGATTAAGACTTGTATCAATATCATACAAATTTCTGGAAAAAAAGTTAAGACACTCTTAAGCCAAACAACCTTCATCAATAGAGCCTTCTGGATGAGCATTTTTTCTCACATATGCTTTCAAATGACCAAGATATCTGTGAAATAAAATAATAATATTATGAATTTATTTAAATGCCAATTTTTTTTACTGAAATGAAATAAATATAAATAAAATACCTCCCAATTGGATACATCCGTCGATAAAGAACAAGGCCTCCTAATTTAGCTTCTTCAACCAAATTCAAAGTTAATTGCATCATGATAGTAAAAACAATGGAGGAAAGATCATCTCCATTGCACAAAGGGTCAATACAAACCTCTCCTGGAGGTTGTCATGCTGAAATGGATATAGAGATTTCTCACATACTTTCCTGAAAAAAGAGGAGAATTGGAGTACAACAGCAATAACCTTTTCCGGTAATAATCCATGCAATGTCAATGGTAGTAACTATTTTAACAAAATATGTGAATCATGACTTTTCAATCAATGTAACTTACGATTCTTCAAGTCAACACACCTCAAGATGTTACTAAAATACCCATTAGATACCATCACATTCTTTAAAATTATATGGAATGTATATTTATCCCTATTTTTCATTGCAAATATGGTCGGAGCATACTTTTCATTCTCATCTAGCCATAGATCATGTATTATGTTCACTACTTGTAAGTCTTTGCGAGAATTTAGATGATCCTCAAACTTTCCATGCACATTAACTAATGTGAATGTCAAATTATCACATACATTCTTCTCAATATGCATCAAATCAATATTTTTCCACAACAAATTAAATTCCCAATACAGGAATATGAAGAATATACATTTTTCTTCCATTGTTGCATTCTGATTTCACCTAAAGATGCAAATCGGACCCGTTTTCCACTATCATTCAAATGATGAACCTTCCCAAATTTTATTTCAACATTTTTAGGCTGTGTCAATATTTCATAACTAGTTAACAACTTTGGAGGTGGTCTACGGTCAATGTAACCATTAAATTTTGATCTGTTCACCTGAAATCTCTGAAATGCATCGAGAAATCTCCGATGGCACAAGAAATGCCATTTTCTACTATGAGGTTGCCATTTGTTCTAAAAATCAATGTTACAAACGGGACAATCCAAACCTGTGTAAGTGTTCCAACTAGATAAATTTTCATTCCCAGGGAAGTCAGTAATGGTCCACATTAATCCAGCATGAAATTTGAACATTTTTTTAGAAGAAGCATCAAATATCTCTACACCATTGCTCCATAACTCCTGCAATTTGTCAATCAAAGGCTGCAAGTATACATCAACATAATTTCCAATCATTTTTTTTCTGGAATAATCATCGAAATGATAAAATATTTTTATTGCATACACATCCACGGTGGCAGATTATAAGGGATCAAAACAACTGGCCAAATGCTATAACTGGTACTCAATGTCCTAAAGGGGTTGAATCCATCGACAACCAATCTCAATCGAACATTCCTAGGATCAACTAATAAATATGGATGTAATGAATCAAATGTCTTACATGATTTGGAATTTCTTGGATGTCTCATTAACCAATCATTGTTTTTATCTACAGAATTCCACTTCATGTGTTCGGCGGTTTTTGTTGACATGAATAATCTTTGTAATCGAGGCCTCAATGGAAAGTAAGTCAAAACCTTTGAAGGTGTATTCATTTTCTTCTTCTAAATGAAATTATGTTCATTCAGACTTCCAACATCACCCTTTTACTTCCATCTATAATAATAAAATTTCTTTCCATTCTGTCTACATTAATCCTCTTACCAATAAAGCATACAATCATTGGGACACACATGTATTTTTGTATAATTCAGACCAAGCTTATTAACAACTTTTTTCATAACATAAAAACATTCTAGGATTTTTACTTCAAGAAATTCATCATGAATCAATTACAATATCATGGACATTGCCTTATTTGTAATTACACATAGACATTTGATATGGTACAACTTAAGAAGAAATGAAAGATTTGAATATTTCAAACACCCACTATATAACTCTTGATTTCCATAGTCAACTAAATCCTGAAACACATTTTTCTCAGTGAAGTTTTTTCTTACATTTGGATCTATAGAATCAAGAGGAGGATCCAATGATATGATACAATGTTGATCTGCTTGTGTTACAGTCTCAAAAACATTACTTTTCATGTTGCAATTTGTAGCACCCTCTTCTGGTTGTTCTGATATGTTTTGATGCTGATAGTGGAGTCTTGCAGTTCCGAATGCATCATTTATGACATTTTTCATTTCATTTTACAATTTCAATGAACTTGGGACCTCATTCTGTGGATTAACATCAGTAATCAATCTTTCTATAATGTTCTATTCTCTATGCCAAACCCAACACAAATATTGACCTGGGAATTGGTTCAGTATTAAATGTTAATAAACATCATCTCTCGTAAACCATGTTCTAAATTTACATTTAGGACATGGACATCTTATTCTCCCATCAACGAATTGATTAGAAATGGAAAAATATAAAAACTCATTCAAACCCTTAACATACTGAGGTGGGTTCTATAGTAATGTGATCCATCTTTTATCCATGTATATCACAATGTGCCTACACAATAATAAGAAAAATTAAAACACATAGTTACTACTAAATAGAGAAAGATATTCATATATACCATTGAGTATGATTATAGAAACATAATATAATAAAGATGATCCCCTGGGTTAGATATGATCCGTCTAGTGTTTTGGATTGGGGAAGTTTCTTTGGTAAGGGAAAACAGTGTCCTAACAATACCATATTACTCAATTACCACTTGGTTAATACTAAAAGTTATGCTAAACAGTATTCCTATCATGTTTCTCCCAAATCACCAATTTTCAACCCTAGACTTTTGAAATCCATTATAGAATCAAAATATAATATTAGATAACAAAAAGTAACATAACCATAACTTGGTTGGAATCACAGTTCAAGAGGAAAAAAATAATGTTTCCAATCTTGATAAAGAAGCATAGAAATAGCAGGATGTGACCATTAATTGGTCCTGATAATGTAACTCTAAATCACAAAGTAAATGGTTTGGGCTTCATGACTATAAACTAAATGACCCATGTTCTCATACCATATCTAACTCCATCAACCCAGGTAGTAAAAGTGTGACATCCCTTATGCCACTTTTTTCCTATCAGATGTCATGAATTGTTGAAACAATGTGAAAATGGACACTTTGTGTAATGGCACACCTTCATTTTTTTTGGAATTATTGTCAAATTTTAACTGTTTTCCATTTTTTACAAAAATGATTTTGTGATTATTATAGAATTATTAAATTAAAATGATAATACTACTATTATTTTACAGATACATATTCTAGAACACCTAGGTGAGATCCTATATATTCTACTATCTAACACCCCATTCCCCTCTTATGTGGTCATTATGAATAGTTTTATTGAGTTATAATTAATTAAGAGATAATCCATATTCATGATTCCATATTTTACCAATTTATATTAGGTTAGCATGAAACATCTCTTCATGTAGGCTACCCCAGCTTATGGTCCACACATCATAAACTTAAACAACGTGCACCTGAGTAAATTTTTCTAACCTTAAACATCATCTATATCGGGACAACATGCATGAACTAATACTATATAAGTAAATATACACACACTCATCATGGTGAACAATTTTAAAGAGAAACCAAGGTAAAAATTGAGTCTCCACTAACTAGATATGAAGCTAACCTAATCTAAGTTAAGCATTTGGAATTGAAAAATGGAAGAAATCATGTTAGGTTGAAAACACATAAAGGGAATCCTAATAAGAAGACAATTACTTGTGAACTAGGACTCCCCAATATAAGGATCAAGAAAAATTTAAGGTGATAAAATAAATGACTTAGATCTTGTGGGGTTCATAATTTAAATCTACAAGAAGTCAGGCTGTACTCGCTGGGCCCTTTTGACTATGAAATTTTTTAAGCATTCACTTGTTCTATCATCCCCAGTTTATCAGTCCCGAGGTATATTGAATAAGAGGAGGCTATATTCTTGGACAACCTATTCCTATCAGTAAGTGAGAAAATGATGGATAAGAGCATATAAGTTCCATTAATCGAACCCAATTATGCCCAATCCATAAAAGAGTTGGAGAAGAAACTCCACTTTATCAATATTCTCCTATATCCCCACGATGATAGAAAAAATTTGGCACCAAACACATTTTATCACAGCTTAGTTTTTTACAGAGATGTTGTAATATAAATACTATTTACTTGATTCTGTATGTAGGAAGCTAGCGATACTGAAGAAGCCTCCCTGTTTTATCCCCCCATGAAGCCACTATAACCAATAGATAGAGAAACTAAGAAGGTAGATGCTCTAGGACAATAAGTAAACTAGGATATTGTTCCGAGTATTGAACATGATTTTGTGGAAGTTTTTGAGGGACTTGTAAATGTGGAACATCATTGGGTAATTAATTTAATAGAACTTCTAAAATAGAATCCACTGACATTTTAAAGGGATTTTAGACATAATAAATCAGATGTGTTTTCGTATACGAGGTCCAGTTTTTTATCATTGATGGGAAACCAGATGAGATAAACGTCAACGTTGGAATGAATATTCATGAGTCCCCGATGCTAGAATGATTAGACATATTTGTTTTGGATATGTTGTTTCAATACCTCACTCGGAAAGGATATGTATACTTGTAATGCACATTAATTATTTTGAAAACAATTGAGGTAATAAATGTAGAATAATTTGTTAAATTTGAACATGTATGTGTATAAGATTTTAAATATACTTCACAATTCACTCACCTTGTTCACTGTTCACGAGAGGGAACACCTAGAAAGAGACTGAATGAATAGATCATTATTTAAGGTATCTATATTAAGAATCTATCAATATTTTTAATGTTATATATTTCATTCCACCTAGAAATATATAATAAGGAGTTGGTTAGAGGAAGAGACTTTGGATAGAATATTAGTGTAGGAGGAACCATTGTTCAGTTATGTGAAACTAGGAGTATCAACATGGGATTTAAACACAATATGTAGAGTAAGTCCTATTATATTAATGTACGAGAAAATCAATCAATGGGATGAGTTTC
This sequence comes from Viscum album, assembly GCA_963277665.1. Lineage (NCBI taxonomy): Eukaryota > Viridiplantae > Streptophyta > Magnoliopsida > Santalales > Viscaceae > Viscum > Viscum album. The sequence goes on along the minus strand of OY728157.1, from coordinate 227,874,582 downwards.
TAATAATCCATATCACATCATTTGACCAGGTTTTTTACAATGCATCTTGAATTTACACATGAATATTTAATTCAAATCACCACTATAGAATTTACACCATTATTCCATGAATTGGAATCTTAAAAAATATTTTCAAATAATTCTATGACAAGCTGGTGCAACATGATCAACCCTACCTCTAGTTTTGTATGCTCAGATAGAATAGTCCCATTTGACTAGTTCTTCACAAAAGAATTAGGAAATATAAGAGGCATCTAAAAAAAATTATGTTTATTAGGATGAGCCTCGTTAGAGAAGCAATAACTATCTTGTGAAATTTTAGAAGTAGTTTTATACATAATTTAAGGATATCATGAACAAGAAACATAAATCCTATATGGTTTGGGGTACCATTTTCCTAAATGTGGAAATTATTGATGTCATATATGATATTTTTGTATTGGATAGATCCATCATTCTTCTATTGTTAATCAACATGTGGAAATTATTCCTCATACAATTAGTGTCAACACACCTCATAGATAGTGGTAGTGAGGAGGATTGAAATGGATAGAATTCTACATGACTATTATTTCAGTATAATCTATCTAATGTATTCCTATTATATACATGTATTTCATTGATTTAATCTTTTGTATGAACTACATGGTGGGATTTAAAGCTGGTATTGTCCACCCAGATTATTAGGTAGTGTTCACATCTCTATACATATATCATCATGAATTCACTTGGGATTTAGTTCTAAATATAGTTATAATTAAAGATATACTAATTGTGGTTGGAAAAATCATAGACTAGTTGGTGTTAAAATATTTGATTTCTTATAATGAAACATGAAATGTAAGTCTTCCTATCATAGTGGATTGACACACCAACATCATTCCAAAAGATTTCTCTAGGTTACCATCCAAGAATGAAATAATATATTATATCAATCTACTTCAATGATCATTCCCATAACTGACTATTTATATCCCATTTATATTGAATTACCCATTAACTTATATTCCATTTACAATCACAACTTATTTATCCCATATATCAATTCCACACCTTAACCCATTTAACATAATCACATTATACCAAATGCCCCCTTATGTTATGTCATCAACAAAACACATTTCTCACTTATTTCATTTAATAAAAAAAGTTCACATGCCAACCTAATTGTCCGGGGTTCTATCTCACTAACCCATATATCATTTAAATGACAATGTTCTCAACATTTCTTTAAAATAAAATCATGGAATAAAACACAATTCAAGATACTCAATTGAAATAATCTTGAATCCACCATTACAAAATGCGTCTTCCTCTTTCAAAAACTCAACATGTCCCAAGAATTTCATTTCTATTTACAACCATAAAAGGGGATATTAAATCATTTTCAGAAAGGGGAACCACACCCTCATTTATAATCACCATTTTAAATCTATTAAGATAACCCCGTTTTTCCAATAACATTGAGGTCAATACCTCCTTTTCAAAACAATACCCACTTTTAAAACATTGTTGTCCCTTATGGAAAACCATAAGAAAATCAAAGTAAAAACTGCTTATTTTAATCCATTTGAGAATCCAACTAGGCATTTCAAAAAATACCAATTCCATATTTCAAATATCCCATTAACCATGACTATATACAAACATACAAATCTCTACCCATTCACTTTCATAATTATTGTATTGCAACATTTCAAAAAATATTTCACCAACCTTATGGGGTTTTCATAACCCAAGGGTATACCTAAGTATGATCTCAAACATCAATGGACCCAACATAGTCCTTATAAGGTGTCAGACCTCAATCTGAGTCCTAATCTCACTTTTCTTACTCATGAACACAAAACATAGTAAAGAAGTAAATTGGAACAACCACATACACACATAATACATAATGTTTATGAGAAAAATCATCAATACCACATGGGTTCATGGGGTCACCAGGGTCACGGGGGGCCGGGGTCGTTGGGGTCACGGGGTCCCTGGGGTCGCAGGGGTCGCAGGGGTCGGGGTCATGGGGGAAGTGGGGGAAGCAGGGAGAAGCGGGGTCAGGATGGGGGAGAGTCGTCAGCGTTTAACAAAAATGTTTTTCAAAATATTATAATAAACATCCGTGAAAACATTTTAAAAAAATGTTTAGCGGTAGTTACCAAAATAGCCACTAAAAACCCACCGCTAAATCCAATTTATTTTGTAGTGGTTTGTAATTTACTAAACCTTGTGAGTACCCTAAGGTAATTGTGATCCTTTAAAAATTAGAACATGGTTTTGTAAATGATGCTTCAAAAACATTAATGTGGAATTAATTAATCTATTTTTTTTATTTTAACCTAAAACCTCCCAAAACCCCTTAATATTAATCACACACCGAGGGCTATCAAACCTATGGAATCAAGTGGGCGTTTTCAGGTAATTCCCTCCCTCTATATGGAAATTTTTTTATATCTAGAGATGTTAGTCCTATGGATTTCAATGTAAGAAATTTTGTCCCTCTGTTATTCTTATTCATACGAGATCTTCTCTATTCCCCTTGAATATGACCCTTGATCTAGAATTTTATGGTTAGATCAAGGAATTTTGACATTATATATTGTGATTTCTTCTATATTTTAATAAAAGTATTAAAGAAAAAATCTTTTGTTGGTATCATTCTCAAATTCATCAAGATATTCCCATTAAAATGGATCTCATAAGGTTATTATAAATAGATCATAACCCTTGATTCATTATTCTTCTTGAATATTTTTTCTTGAATACACGTTTGTCTCTTTGGTCTAGTTTCTAAAGATTTTGGATGTGTTTAATTAATTCATGGGGTGAAACATGGTGGTTGGTTCAATACACTTAAGGTAGGGTATTCTTACCATGTTACATAAATTGCATATACTTTTACCTTATGAAATGGTTTTGTGTTGGTGTGTGGACCATGATACCTTTTCTAATATGATATTATTGTACGCGTGCATCTATATGTGGACTATGAGACATATCTTAATATGAAATTATTGAAATGTTTATAGCTCAAAAATTTCGTTTCAATGGATTCTGTAAGTATATATGTGTATGTATTATAAACTACTAATATCAAACATCAATGTGACAGGTGGAATATTCATGTCTTGGTCAATTCTTTAAGTGGGGGGAATTTTTGACGTGACATGTGATTATTATAGTTGGGTCTTGAATGAAATACGGAACATTTTGTTGTCCTTAATACCTAACCTCAGACAAGTAGTGGGCCATGATGAACTTTTGGATTGAACTAAGATATTTTATGGGGAATGATTTAAATATGTAATGAATTGAGGCATGGTGAACTAATGGCCTATTCTAAGACTTACCGCCGTATGTTGGCTTATTTTGAGGTTCATGGAAACTCGATACAAACCCTCTTATTAATGGAGACAGTGAAGGTTGGGTCAATGTACATGGTATCCTATTTCGTGAATGATGAAACATTATGTGATAGTTTAATTTTTAATTTTCATTCCATTAATTTCCTGTAATTTTATATAATTTTTTTACTTATGTTCAGGATCTAATGGGGGTGTCTAAGTGTGATTTTACTCAACCCCAATATCGGTTTCTACATTTGTGTGAAAAATTTAATGTTAGGGATCTAGTAAATGGAAGGGGTCCTATGTCAGGATGTTTTACTAGAGGATCATGGTAGATGAGTGGAATAATGGTTTAATTTAATGTTACATTATATAGAGTCTCAGGTTTTCTTCCATCATTTTTTATTTATAACTTTTTTGACGTTTGGTTGGTTTTTTAGTCATATTATATGAAATATTGACACAACATGGTTTATCTCATTTAATTCTTTCTTTGATATCTTATTTTACTATCACTTCCACACGTATATGTGTTTTTAGGATATCCATACCAATGAAATAGGCTCTCCATGTATCGATGTCAGCCCTCACTACTAGTCAACATTATCTTGCATATGGAAAGGTGTGCAAGATATCAATAGATACTCTACTCTAGAACACATGATTTGGTTCAAGATGTTACAATGTGTGAAATTTAATTTAATGGATTGGTAAATGTTTTAAGTGTGTTAAAAAAGATCCTTGATCAATTAAATGCTAATGTAATGTGAACATGTCAGAAAACAAAATTATTGGATAAAAATATCAATTGAATGCACCACCACAGTCAAATTCTCTAAATTTAATCAATATATAAATTATTCCAATCAGTGCGTGAATCTAAGTTTAAATGGAGAAAATTGACATTATCAACCTTTTAATATGAGAGACGAGGTGAAATATCATGTGATCACAGCTAACAATGTGGGTCATGAGAATGAAGTGGTGAAAGGCATGCATATCATTCACACTAGAATATAAAATGTATTATTTTATAATAATTATACCCATGATTTTATATCTAAATATTATTCTATAGGTTTTACATCACCACCTCAATGATTCAATGTCATGTTAATGATATACTGATCACTTTTCAATTATGTATATCCTCTATGATAGATAATTTTGGTAATGTACGTCCTACAATCCATGTTATTATTCCTCTAGTAGAAATTGTCGTTCTAATGTGAATGGATTATCTATCTTTATATAGATTCCATATAAATTACCAAGAAAGATAAGTCACATTGGATGTTCAAAATAAATCTATGATTGTATATCAGTGTAAGAGTTGGTATGAAATTTATTGGAAGTTTCTTCCATTATATGGGTCACAATATATATTCTTGAGGGTTATATATCTCAAATGGTTTGGGAGAAACTCAAAATTGAGGAAAATCCTATTTTTCAGGAATATGTTGTTGTTTTTTATAAGAGTTGCCTTTTTTCCCTAGATTGTGAAGTCGAGTCTTTAATAGAACTCATACCTAGTGTAATTCCAATTTCAAAGCCTCTTTATGAATGTCCCCAATTGAGTTATAATAATTAGAGAGGAAAGTATAGAATAATATTGAGTATGTATTCATACACATAAGTGGTTTACCATAGGGTGAACTGAATATTTATTTATATAATACTGGTCAAAAAATATTTGAATTAATAATCAGAAACCGGAAAAGATCACTCTATAGAAAAAATATCTTCTATCCTATATTGATTACTTATTCGATTAACCACACGAAAATCATTAATTTTTAAAGATGTAAATTCATTATTAATATCATCAATTGAGTTTGAAATTATAGGATACTCCCAATAAAACTTCCCATATGTGGTATGGTGATTATGATTTTATAGTAATTCTATTTGGAATAATAAACTCCCATCGTATCTTGATGGATATAATTAATTGATCCTTCAGAGATTATCTTAATCAGTTTTGTGGTAGTATTTATAGATGTTATTTATTTTTATTCAGATTGCAAGGAAGGTCGTGAAGATCATTTGAGTTTTGTGTTGATGATACTAGGGAATGAGATACTATATTACAAATTCAACAATTGAGAATTTTGGATATAGAAAGTATCATTTTTATGTCATTTGATCACATGTAAGGTTATATTTGTCGGTCCATAAAAGTTATAAGTTATTAAAAATTTCCCTAGAAAAATTAAGATGACCAAAATGCATATTTTTTGGGGTTTTTGGGATAATATGTATTTTATATAATAAATTCATCTTGGGTATCAAATTCAATAATCATGTTGACATGGATGGGATAGAAGATCCTTTGGACATATTAAAGTGATAAGATTCCAAATAACCTAATTGAAGGTTGGTAAGTGAACTTTTAATTAAACTAACCTATTTTGAAGAAGGGTTTTTGATATACAATGATTCATTAAAGAATGGTTTGGGATACTTTATCATTTATAATGAAATGGGAGTACCATATTCCTCTTGAAAATTATTGGTTCATTAATAAAATGACCTAAATCAGGGTTTAGATGAAGAAGAGATAATTTCTTCCTCGAAAATGTACATGAATTATCTATATGGGGAAAAGTGTGATATAATTATCAATCATAAAAACATGAAGTATATATTCACATAGATAGATTTCAATATGAGAAAAAGGATATAGTTGTAGTTGACTAATTTTTTTATAAATTATAATTTTGGTAAGTAAATTGAAGTTCTTGATCATCTGAGTCCAAAGTACCATGCTTTCTTCTCCATGATGTGGATTTAAAGGGTTCTAATACTTATGGATTTATATAGGATTTACCATTAAATAATAATAAAAGGGGAAATATATTATCTTTATCATATAAATATTCAACTATCCATCCATGTGAATATTGAATATCCGTTAGTGGAGAATGTGGAGCTAAAATAGATGACAATTATTGCTCTAGGTTTTAGCTTCGGCTACAATGGAATGATAAAATCATGAATTGTGTATGTGTACTAGAAATTAGAGAATTAAAGAATGTTCTATTTGATGAATTTCATAGCTCATCATTCTATATTCATCCTGGATGTATGAAGATGTATAGAGATATAAAAGAGTGTTTATAAGAGGGAAGCATGGAAATAAATATTGAGAAGTTTTTATCTCAGATCCTAGAGTGTATGAAATTTAAGGATGAATGCTATAATTCTAATAGGATGTTAAATCAATTTCGCTTATAGAAATTAAAATTGAAACCCATAACCTTCTATTTCATCTCAGGACTCCCTAATACTTATATAGTCCACAAAATAATTTGTATTTTAGTTAATTTCTTTACAGATATTACTCATTTTGTTTATATTAGATAATATTTCTCTCAGAATTAGCTTCCAAATATATAAATTAAGGAAGTGTTAAGGTTTCATGGAGTAACCTGTTCTATTATCTATAATTAATATATGATGTTTACATTAAATTTTTGGGGAATTCATCAGAAAGCATTGAATATGAAGTTTAAATTTCTCACTTTATATCACCCTATGTTCTATGGTCATTATGAGAGAATATTTCAAACCCTATAAGTTATTATGAGATCATAATCTATAGATATGAAATGTTTTTTTAGATCGGTACCTTTCAATGTTTTAATTTTCCTACAAAAATTTATTTCACTCAAGAATTTAGATATCCCATTATGATGACCTCAATATAATATAGTTAATTACTCAAACATGATATGATGATGTTAGAGAATGAAAACTTCTAGAGCAAGTGTTATATAAGTAAATGGAAGAGAAAATTAGATTCAATCAATATCACATAAGGTTAAATTAGAGTCAATATCAGAGTTATGTTCATAATCGTATATATTATATACTTTTTGAATTTAATGAGAAGGTATTATTATATATACGTCCTTTAAAGAAGGTTATGATATCTATAGGAAGAAGAAGCTAAGCCCCAAATATATTTGTCCCTTATAGATCAGTGATCATATCTAGATGGTAGCTTATCAGTTGATTCTTCAACCAAATCATTCATAGGCGCAAGATGTGTTCAATGTATCTCTTTTGGGAAAAACACATACATAACCATTCACATGTACAGAAATTATATGTTATATGGTTGGATTGTGATCATTTATATGTGAAAAAAAAGAAATGGAAAATTTGAATCACAAAGGGAATGAGAAGCAGAATAAGAGAACTCACCTAGTAAAATTTCTTCGCGGAAACCATATATTTTATGAAACTATGCGTGAAATAGAATATGCGATGTGATAAAAGTATCAGTATTTACATATGTCAAATTAATATGATTTTAAGTGAAAAAATATTATATAGGGGTAGAATGTAACACCCTGTGAATTTATAATATATATTCCCTCTTTAATAAATTTAAAATGTTTGATATATTTCTTTTCATGAAAAACTGATCATATAATGACCAAAGATTTTCATATATAGAAATGACAACTTTTTAGATGAATATTCCTTTTATTATAAAAATTAACCCACTACAATGTTAAAATTATATTTCCACTATAAACTTTGAAACAAAAAAACTAGTTTATAGAATATCATCATTGTCTCTCACTTACTTCTTCATAACTAGATCACTTTTTTCAAATCACACTCGACACCTTTCTTTATATCCATTGAAAAGGAAATATAAAAAGGGGTCAGAATAGATGATCAATAATGGTAAACATGGAAGATGTCGATTTATTATCTTATTAAATCATTAGATAATAAATATGGGTATGTGATCATGAGAATAAATTTAAAATTTATTACCCAACTTGTCATGGATCATAAAAACGAGTCATAGCATAAAACATTAACATGGACCATAATAATGAATCTTCATAATAAATAATTCTTAAACCATATGTTCACATCCTAAATATGCGTGGAATTATAATAATTATAGAAGAAAATTTCGTATGTCAATGTGAACAACCTAGTCTCTCTAATTATGCCTTATTATGTTTTTTCCAAACAGATAAAGCACATTGAACTGTTTTCCAACATAGTTCAAGCACATCAAATTTTTTCCCTTAACTATATGATGATATATAATTAATTAACCAATGAATTGGAGGAAGATATAGGTCCTACCGATCACATAATGAAGACCATAATTCTATTTTCCATAATAACCTAAATCATTCACCATCTCAGAACCCATGTAAACAATTGAGTTTCATAAACACTTTATCAATACATAACTCATGGGAAAAAATAGGTTTCCAAGTATCGTTCCATCATAAATATAAATCATTAATAAAAATAATAATAATGGTATTCTTGGGGAATATAACTAATAATCCATAATTAATCAACAAATAATGTTGTCTTATAAGGAAAATGGTTTTGAAAAATTTAAAGAAATTATCCTTGAGGAGAATATCCCCTATCCTTTATGTTTTTTTAAAGAGCATCACATTTATTAAAAAAAATTTTATTTAAAAATAACCTTGTAATATTGTAAATTAATATGAAAGTAATTAATAATTAATAATTCCAGGAAGGGCCTCACATTCCATATAGGTGAAAAACATTCATTTCGTAAACTTTTATCGAAAAGTCGCAAAGAACCTTGTTTTGACAAACACAAAAATAATCTTTTGAAATAGTTTTGTAAAAAGTAAAAAATGGGTAAAAATAACATTTAATATTAATAGTAAAATAGTGAAATCCATTTTGAAAATGATTTCTAAAAACATGGATGTGGAATATAAATATTCCCCTTTAGGTATTTAAAATGAAAAATCTGAATTATTGATGAGATTATGAGATAATATCTTACCACATTATAATTAGTTGAATCATGTTACCCATGAAAGAATGAAAAGTATATGAAAAATAAATTACAATAATATTCATGATAAGTATCATAAAATACATTCATGGGGATTATATACATCACGTAGAAGAAACAAGTAGTGTACAAAGCATGTGTCCCGCAAAAATATTTGCAAGAAAAAAATCCCTTACCTCAAGTATCACCTTTCCTTGTCCAAATTAAAACATCCTTTAAAATAAATATTAATTTATTATAATTATATAATATAACTATAAATTAATCATACCTTGATTTATGTTTTTATAGAATCTTATCACCCACTTATTAATAGATAAATTCAATGTTTTAGATGATATCTATTTCGTTTTCCAAGCCAGTTTCGGTTTGAATGTCCGGATTATTATAATATAGTAATGATAAAATAATTTAAATAATAATTATGATGTTACATATATAATATATATTTATAAAATTTATCCTCATTACCAACCATGTGGAATATATATGAGAAACAAATTGTATCGCATCGTGGATATGGTAAGCCATGCAAACGCATGAGCGATGTTATCGTTACCAACAAATTTTAGTTGGTAAAAAGGTATATGAGATATTATGATTTAATATGTATAATTATAGTATAAAATTTATATAAAAATATTTAACTTATCATAATTCCCACCAATAAAATTTGGTTATTTAAAATGAATTGTATCGCTACGTGGAGATGGTAAGCCGTACGTACACACAAGTGATACATCCACTTCTTTTTTGATGGAAAATGAGATGTATAATGGTGTTATTATAATCATAATAATGTTTAAGATTATTTAGGATGATGATTTTATTATTTAATGATATATATATATGTGTATAATATATATAGGAGTCATATATTTGTATAAAAAGAGAATGATTGGTTAGAGTTATTACCACTTCTTCAAAACGAGTCATTTAGATCTCTTCTAAAGGACACTATTGTTTGTCTTATATGAAGAAGAAGACTTATATAATGTGTTTAGGTATATTTTGATGAGAATTTTGAAGTGTTTTTAATAGTTATAAGTCTCAATTATTTTAAATGAAATTAGGGAGGAGTTATCCTTTTATAGTGAAGTTGTGGGACACCTTTCGGATTTGTCAAAGGATTAAATTATAATAAATTAAATCTCAATAAAAATATATCCAAATGGAATGTTATTCTAATATAATGTATGAAATTATGTTAAACCTATCAACCCATATATTTTAGACATATTTTTGTGTAATTTTAAACCATACCATTTTGATGAACCCTTAATTAACCAATTCTAATTTTAACTATGGTAACAACATTATCAAAATTAAAATTAATATTTGTTACTGTTTAGGTTTAAATTGAAATATAATTGGTAATTGTATAATATTTTAGACCAAAAATTATCTCATGTGTCCTTATTTAGTATTTTTATGATTTTTAACAAATTTAATAAAATATTATTTTCATAAAATATAATTATAATAAATTTTGACACTACTCATTACATTGACAATATAAAAATCATGATAGAAAGATAAATTAGAAAAAAATTAATGAACTAATAATATTTAATATTCTCCTATAAAATTATTGAATAACTTTAATCAATTAAAATTATATTTATCTTAATATTTTTAATATCACTCAATTATGTTTTTCATTAATTGAATAATTACTACATCATCATTTTATAATTATTTATCATAATTATTTCTTTACTATAATTTTTTTAAAATATATTATGTATATAAACATTTTATATTTATGAATAATATTCATAGTATATTATATCTTCTATTTATCCCCTTATTAAAAGTATTCTACTTATTAAAATCAACTGTGTCACATTTTCTCACTCCCTTTGATTTTACTAATGTCTAAGTTATTGTCTTGCAAAAGTGTCCAATAAAAAATTATATTTAAGAATTGTTATGTTAAAGGCCTAATTAACCTCCTAAAAATGTATTTAATAAATATTTATGCCAGTTTTAATATATTTGTAATAATATTTTGACTCATAATTACCTTATTTACCCATAAGTGTGTTAATAAAAATTATTAAAGTTATTATTCAGATTGTCCAAAAATAAAAGGGAATTATATAAAAGAGATTTAGTTATTATTCCAAATATTTAATCTATTTTTCTAAATTTATAACACAAATTTGGATAAAATTACTTTATTATTTATCTTATTGATGGAATGAGAAAACGAGTTTTTAATGTGAAAATAGTCAAAAAATGAAATGTTTTTATATCCAAAATAAATTTTAAGAAGATTTAAATGAGCTTAATAATATTAATATATGTATTATTGATCTAATATTACTTTAAATCCAATTTAAAATATAATTTTACATTATTAATTATTTTGATAAAAATTCATTTTGTATTAAAATGTTGTATTTTTTTAATATTCATCAAAAAATGAAACTCATCAGCCAAATAAAAAAAAATCAACCAATGTAGAATTTTATATCTCTATTTAAAATTAGAATTTTTTTATATAATTTATAAAAGAGTCAATGACTATATTTAAAATAAGTACACCATCATAAGGAAGAAAAACTATCTTTTTAGTAAAATACATCTTTTATGCATAAAATTAAATTTATTTGTATATAATATAAAGAAAAAAAAGGATGGAAGTTAAAAATTTTATTAAATATATTATATATATATAATAATCCAAAAATAGTGATTTGTTTATTTATTGGTATGAAAAAAACTTTTTCACAAATAAATTGTTTTTCATAAAAATATTTCCTTTCATATTTAAAAGGGTTTTTATTTTCATTTATAGTTAATTGATCACCAAATAGTTAATTATATATACACATATAAACCATATTTTCGTATTTTAGTTATTCATTTTCATACCCTTCATGCTAATGGATCAGTTGTAATTTTCATGTTCATATAATAAAAATAATAAAATGATGTTTCATAGAAACTCAATGTTGCATGTAATGCAAGCTAAGATGATGTTGAGTGTAGAATAATCTTTACATGGTTTAACATATAACACAAGAGATAAATGAAATTTAATTTATTAAAATAATCATAAAAACTCAGGGTGTTACATTCTATCCCAATTAAATAGAATTTCACCCTCATAATTAATCACTCATATATAGAAAAACTATAAGGATACCTCTACCTCATCACATCCTAATGTTTCCATGTAGCTTCCTCAAATTTGAGGTTCGTCCCAAAAACATTAACAAGATGAGTTGTATCGATTCATAGAACATTATCTATACAATCCAAAATCACTACTGATTGTTCATCATAAGAATGACAAACCTGTAGTGGTGATACAACTCAGTTTAGTACAAGTGGATGATCAGGTATTTACTTCTTAAGTATATATACATGGAATACAGCATGAACATGATAGAGATTATGTGGAATTTCCAATCAGTTATATACCATCCTGATATGAAAAATAATTTCAAAAGGACTCATATGCCTTGGTCATAGCTTTCCCTTCATTCCCAATCTCATTACTCTCTCCAAGGGATATATTTATATAATTTCCTTTTCATCTACTTCAAACTACAGATCTTTCCAATGATTTTAAGCATAACGTTTTTTCAACTCTAAGCCACTCTTATTATTTTTAATATATCTATCCCTTTATACCATTTCCTCTACTATATCATGCCACAATAGATTACTTTTCAGAACATTGTTCCAGTGCGTAGGATATCATCACTTCATACCATAGAGGCCTTCATAAAGTGACATCTAACTGCTAGAGTCAAAACTATTGTTATAGGAAAATCTATCAAATGAAGATGTTGATCCAAATAACCTTTTAAATACATATATAAATATCTCAATATATCTTCTAGAGTTTTAATCATCCTCTCATGTTGACCATCTGTCTGAGGATGATAAGATGAATTAAAATGTAACTCTATATCTCGAGCCTACTGAAGACTTATCTATAACTTTGAGGTAAACCTCATATCCCGATCTATTACAATGGAAAGTGGTACTCCATGAACTCCTACTAATTTATTATTATATAGTTTTGAAACATGATAAAGATATAAATCTTCTCTAATATATTTGATGTGTGCATATTTTGAAAGGTGATCAACTATAACCCATATAACATTATGGCCTTCATATATTTTGGGAATACTCATGACAAAATCCATGGAATTGTTTTCTATTTTCATTCAGGTATGGTTAATTATTGTAAAATACACTTCTATTTCTATCTCTACTCCTCAATTTAATGATAATCTAAGAACCAAGAAACATACTCTACATTATCTCCCTTCATTCCAACCCTCCAGAATTATTCTTTCAGCTCTCTATACATCTTTGAACATCTAGGATTAATAGAGAATGATGAACAATGAGCCTCATCCAATAGTTCCTTAATAAAATCTGGTATAAGATGAACATATACACTATTCCTTAATCTTATTATTCCCTCACAATCATTGTTGAATTTAGGAACAATTTTCACCGTTTTTTGCAACTTCATATCTTCCTTTTATGCCTTGTTAATCTTCACTAGGATAGATAGTTGAACATCCAATTAGGCTAGATAAGATTTCTCCAATTCATTTGTGATTTTAATATCCATTAATTATAGATATAAAAATATTGGTTTTTTTGTGATCCTCATAATTGATAAGATATCATAGTAATTTTAACTCAAATAATTTTCCACCTTGTTCACTTTTCCATGGTGGTAATGGATTGAGAAATCCTAATTTTTAATCAGTTCTAACCATTATCTTTTGTTCATATTAACATCATTATATGTGAATATGTACTATAACATTTTTGTGGTCATTATAAATTTTACAATTTTTCCATAGAGATAATACCTCTATATCATTCATGAAAATATTACCACAACTAATTCCAAATCCCGAGATTGTAATTTTTCACACAAACCATCAGTTTTCATGAGGCATAAAAATAACCATGTCATCATTCATAAGAATGAATCCCAATCCATTATTGTATATATCACTATAAATTACATACCCTTATCCACTATAGGATATTGTAATAATGGGGTAATTTATAATATTATCTCTAGTTCTTTACAATTTTCTTCACATTAAATTGTCCAGAGGAACATGGAACAATTTGGATTTTACTTGGTGATTGTATTGGAATGTCTAGATAAATTATTCAAAAATAATTGATAATATCCAGTCAAACCATGAAAACAATTGAATTTAGTAATAGTTGTTGGTCTAAGACATTTCTCAATATGTAAATTCTTTTAATGATCTACTAATATACCCTCACTTGAGATTTTATATCCAAGAAATGAAACATTCACTAGCCAAAACTCACAGTTGGAAATTTTTTCATAAAGATTCTCATTTTCAGGTTTTTTCGTACAATGCTTATGTGATATTGATGTTCTTACTTGATATTTAAAAATAAAAGAATATCATGTATAAATACTACCATGAACTAATCAAGATAATCTCTAATGACTATATTCATCAAGCCTATCAGTATAGTCAGTGAATTAGTAATACCAAAAGGCATCACTATAAATAAATATTGTCTAAAACATGTTTGGAATTCCATTATGGGTATATATTCCTTATTTACCTTCAATTGATAATAACCATCAATGAAGTTCAATTTTAGAAAATTATTGATATCCACATAGTAGATAAAATATATGATAAATACAAGGAAGCAAAAACTTATTCATTATTTTTTTAGGATCCTAATGATCAATGAAACGATGAAATAATCTACATTCATTCTAAACAAATAGAATAGGTTCACCCTAAGGTGATGCACTAGGGTCTATGAATCATTAATCAAGGTTCTCCTATAGTTTTTCATTAACTCCTGTAAATCAATTGGGTCTACTCTATATGTAGTCTATGAAACAGCCATATCACTAGGTATGAGTTATATATAAAACTAAACATTACAATTATATAGAATAATAGAAAAACCTTCTAGAAAACATCAGAAACTCCCATACAATATTCTTATTCTTAATTTTTAGTTTCTTCCCTACTAACGTTGATAGATAAAATTCATGTATAGAAATTAATACCCATAAGATGGAAGAAATTACCATTAGAATTTTATATTAATCCTTTCATAATTAATGATAATCGATTCATTTGGAATATGGAATGCGACTTCCCTTCATTAGAAATTAATATTATCCCCATATAGATAAATCCAATCCATGATAAGAATCACATAAAATTCAACTATATGGAGAATTACGAGATTTATAGGAAATACATTCCTAGAAACTTCAATCGGAGAAGAACTATTACTATGAGATGTAACCATTGTACCAGTAAGAGTCATCACAGACAACTCAACATCAAATTTATGAGGTGATACTGTGATACCCTTAGAAAATTATTTTGAAATAAAAGAGTCGTTGGATCCAGAATCAAATAATATCTTATCTATTTTGGAGTGGATGATAAGTGAACCTTTCACCATGTCATTCTTAAAAACCACTTTGACTATTATGATCATAAGTGATTTCCCTTTATCTTTGGTATTTAGAGGTTATTGTAGTTGATCATAAAAAACCTTTGGATTTGTGAATTGGATGGAATAATTTCCATAATCCTTTCATTTATTTCATTAGAGGGGGGGGGGGTGCAGCCTTTGTCTTCGTCTTTTTCACCACTACATTAACCAACCTGTTCATTGCCTTTTGAAATTTTTGGAACTTATAACCAACCTTTACACATTTAAATCACCTTACAGTTCTATTAAAACACATCCTTGGTAGGTTCTTCCCATATTTGTCGGAGGTATATTGCTAGAATTTATTTCCACCATGTAATTTATTTGAGTTTTCTCGAGTCATTATCTTACTTTCCTTTTCAAAACCAAGGGAATGGTGGTTATCTCCAATTTCCATTTCCATATTAAGAGAATATTAATATTTTTTTTGTAGTTATTAAAGTATATTATGGATAAATCTTTTCATATATATGGTTCTAATCTACCGAAGAATTGGTCGATCTTACTTTCTAGTTGGATAAGAACACATGAAGCATACTTCACAAGTCTTGTAAAATTTTCCACGTAGGTACCAAAAGATTCATCTTCCTTTTAATTTATAGTTATGAATATTTTATCTATCTACATATGATGAATATAATAAATCACATATTTAAAAATAAGTTCTTGAACTCATCTCATTTCATGGATATAATTTCATCATCTTTACTGTTATTCTCAACAAAATTAATCCTCTGATCTGCATTTCCTTATAGATGATAAATACCTAGTACAACTTCTTTCTTGTATCAATCATTGAAGAATAAAAAAAGTTTTCTAAATTGTGTTAATCTATATGTTATACACTAGTGGGTCATAAGATCCCCTAAAAGAAGGTCTATTTTTGTCAGGAAATATTTAACATTACATGCTTACCTTATTTGACCATTTGGAAAATCAATATGATTCATAGCATAAGAAATTTTTTTGGCAAGGAAGATATATTTTTTATTTTGGTTCTCATAAAATAAGGTTATTCTGGGGGATTATCTTTGCATTTTCCATCACATTTAGCATTAACATGATTTCTTCAAGTTCCATCCATTGACTAAAACCATATTTTATATTGTGAGAAATAAAAATTAGTATAAGGAATCATGAAAAAATATTTAGAAATTTTATTAACTCATAAGAACAACTATTAATCCTTATGTTTATCCTAGGTAATTAACAATCATTACAAAAACTATAGTATTTTATCTATACTTGGACTTATACATATTGTTATTATGGATGTTTTCTCAACCTAGTTTCAAAATGTTATCTAAAACATTTTTATGAAACCAATTATTACAACCCGAGAATTTCATATATAGATATTACATATTTTAATATGAATATTCAATTAATAATAAAGATACATGACCAAGGATCGTAAAGTTATAGTGACTTTGTAAACATTGAAACATAAATAACTGTTTCATAAATTATCTACATCATATCCCACTTATTTCTTCATAATTATATCCCTTTTTCATATCACCCTTGATAACTTGCTTCATATTAGATGGAAATAATGAGTAAAAATTGCTATTATCATATGATCAGTGAGGTTAAAAACGTATGATATCAATTTTTATCTTATGATATCATAATAAGAAAATATTGGTATGTGATCTTGAGAATAACATATTAATTTCATACCCAACTTTTCATCGATCATAAACATGATTCATGACATAAAACATTAACTAGAACCATAAAAATGAAACTTCATCATAAATCATTCCCAAACTATATGTTCAAGTCATAAATATGTGTGGAATCATCATAAGTATATAAATTTTTTTGATATGTAAATATTAACTACCATGACTCTCATATTTGTCCCTAATACCTATTTCCATTAACGTATCAAGCACATCGACTTATTTCAAATCACAGATCAAGCCCAATAACTTGGTTCCCTTAAAATTATCACAAGATATAATTCATTACGCAATACATTAGAGGGATATATAGTTCCCAAATATAATATTATTAAGACCATATATATGTGTTCCACAAGTACATAAATCAGTAACCATATCATAAACTTTGTGAAGAAATTAGTTTAAAAAACACTTCATTATCATATAACCCATGGAAAAAACTAGGTTTCTCAAGTACCATTCGGTCATAAATGTAAACCAATAATAGAAATAATAATAATTGTATACATGGTTAATATGAAAATTAAGGAATATGTTATCGTCAAACAATGTTGTCTTTGAAGGAAAATGGTTTTGAAATATTTTTTTAAATAATTCTTGAGAAAAATATTCATTTATTTATGAAATCAGTTTTTTAAAGAGTAGGAAAATTATAAAGGAATTTTTTTTTTCAAAAGAAATTTTTAATATTTTAAAAGAAGATTCTAGGAGTAAAATAGTAATGATATTAGGAAACAACACTCATATCATATTTTTTAAAAAATTCTAGGCATTTATTTTTTTCAAAAAAGTCACAATGGTCCTTGGTTAGAAAATGATAAAAATATTATCTTCGAAACATTTTATAAAAATTAAAACATGGATAAAAATAAAATTAAATATTCAAAGAATATTATAAAACACCTTTTTTAATTTTTTAGAATACATGGACATAGAAGTTTAATATTCCATAATCGGTATTTAAAATGATAAAATTCCGATTATTGATGAGATTGTAAAATAATCCCTTACCACATTATAATCAATTAATAGTATACCCCTTGAAATAATGAAAATTATATGGATATGAAAATACAATAATCATAAGGATAAAAAACCTAAAATAAATTCATAATAAGTATATACACTACATAGAAGAAAGAAGTAGTGTATAAGCCATGTGTCCCATTGAAATAAATTAGAGACCAAAATCCTTTACCTCAAGTATCCCCTTTCCTTATTCACATTCAAAACTCCTGTATAATATATAATGATTTATTATACATGTATTAGATAACCATATATTAATAAAACCATTAATGAATTATTTATAACATCTTATCACCTATTTATTAATAGTTAAAATCCATGTTCTATGTGATATATGCTTCATTTTCCAAGCATGTTTCGGTTTGGCAGTCCCGGTCCTTATTTATTAATAATTGTATCATCATTTAAATAATAATAATTATATTATATATATATATATCATATATAGAAAAAAAATTAATCCTTATCAACCCCATGTGAAATATATATGAGAAACAAATCACATCGCATCGTGGATATGGTAATCCATATGTATGAACGAGCGACATTATAATTTCGCAAAAGATTACGTGGAAAAAAGGTAATATGATATTATCATTACATAAGTATAATTATTTCATAAATATAATATATAAATATTAAACCCATCTTAATTAACACTCATAAAATATTGTTACATGATAATTAATTGCATGTCTATGTGGAGACGGTAAGCCATACAAACGCACGAGCAATACTTTCACTTATTGCTTGAATGGAAAGGAGTTGTATAATGATGGGTTCATAATAATAATAAATTTTGATATTATTTAGGATATGAAGTATATTTTTTTTATGATATATATCTTAGATTTATAAAGGTATAGAAGAGTATAAAAAATGGTGACCAGTTAGAGTGATTACCTCTTCTTCTAAACGATGACTTTAGATCTCTTATAGAGGACTCTAGGGTTGGACCTTTGTGAAGACAAAAACCTCTATAGTTGGTCTATTTCATTGAACAATAATTGGTTAATTTATGATATTTTAGTCTATAAATTAACCTATTTTTCCTTATTTATTATTATTTTATGATTTTTAACTAATTTAATAAAATATTATTTTCATAGAATATAATTAGTGTCATTTTTGACACTATTCATTACATTGACTTTTAGAAAATAAGAAAAGAAAAATAAAATCAATACAATTCTTTTAATATAATCATAATATGTCATATTCGACTATAAAATTCTTGGAACAAATTAAGTAATTCAAATTATATTTATTTTTATATTTTTAATATTATTTTATTGAGTTTTTCATTAATTGAATAATTACAGCATCATAATTGTGTAATTATTTATCATAATTATTTATTAACTAAAATTTAAAAATAAATTTCCAGGATATTTATAATTTTTTTATATTTTTGAATAATATTTATAGTCCAGGATATCTTTTATTTATCTGCATACTAAAAATATTATACCTATTAAAATTAATAGTTTGACATATTTTCACTATCTCTAATTTTAGTAATATCATATTCATTTTCATGGAAATGTATCCATTAAAAAATATAGTTTATAAGCCTGGATTAAAATTTTATAATTAAATTCATCCAATAACATTTTTTGAACTGTTAGGGTTATTTTATAATATTTAGTATGTTATTTTTACTCGTAATTACACGATTTTACGATAATCATTGTAATAATAATTTTTAAAGTTAGTATTCATATTTTCCAAAAATAAAGGGTTCTAATTACTAAATTTGAAACATATGATTCCATATATGGAATAATATTTTAACGTTTCAAACTTTATAATTTTATTAAATTAATTTTAAATTAATCTCATTGACGGAATGAGAAAACAAGTTTTTAAAGTGAAATCATTCATACTATAAAAATATTTTTATATCCAAATTCAATGTGAATTTGTTTAAAATGACCATAATTGAAGTAATAAAAATATTTTAAATATAATTTTACATTAAAAAAATTTAAAATATAATGTATCATTATAAATTATCTATATGATATTTCGATTTTCAATTAAAATGTCGTATTTTTTACAATTCATAAAAAAATGAAACTAGTTTGAAAAATACAAAAACTTCAGCCAAAATAAAACTTTATATCCTTATTTAATATAAGATGTTTTTTTGAAATATAATTTATAAAAGTGTCAAAACT
The DNA here is from genome assembly GCA_963277665.1 of Viscum album. Lineage (NCBI taxonomy): Eukaryota > Viridiplantae > Streptophyta > Magnoliopsida > Santalales > Viscaceae > Viscum > Viscum album. Next base: position 227,854,016 of record OY728157.1, on the reverse strand, counting down.
AGATTTAAATCAAGTGTGTCATCAAAAGGTCGAAAAATGGATTTTTAGAAAAATACATCTTTTATGCATAAAATTGGATTTATTTTTTCACATCTTGAAAACACATGGGATTAATGTTATAAATTATATTATATATATTATATATATAATATAATAAAACAATATTAATTTTTTATTTATTTTTATAAGACAAACTTGTTCACAATTAAATAGATATTTAGAAAAAATGATTTATTATTCTATTAAAAAATATTCTCATCTCCATTAATAATTAATTGACCACCAAATAATTAATTATATATACATTTATATAAATTGTATTTTAATAATTCCTTTAATACTATTCAAAAAAAAATTCAAACTTCTAGGTTATAGTAGTCTTTTTTAAATAATTATAATAATAAATTGATGTTTCATAGAAACCCATTATTTCCTGTAATGAAAGATAATTTGGTACTATGTGTAGAATGATATTTACTTGGTTTAGCATATAACACAATATATCAAAGAAATTTTTTATTATTAAAAAAATATTCATAAAAACATGGGTTGTTATAGATCTTATACGAATCGTGATATATTTCATTATTAAAAATGATCGTCATATCCTAGATATTAAAATAGAAGGAATAAATATGATTATATTCATTAAAAAATATTAGTATGGAAGTTTTAAATTTTACCAAGGTATTTATTAATTCTTATGGAATAAGTACTCCAATCTTAATGATAATAACAAAATCAAATATGATATAATATTTCGAGAATTTTATTTTTTACATATTATATATTTTAATCTAAATAAAACATATTGATAAATACTAATATATATTGAAATATACATAAAATTTATATAATAAATGTAATAATAATTTATATATTGTCTACTAATTGTTCAAATCTGAAGATAAAAGAATTTGACGCTAAAAAGATTTTTTTGAAAACTGTTCTTTATTGTAAAAAAGTAATTTATTTTATTAAATAAAATTAATTTATATTTATGAAATATTATAATGAAATAAATATATAATATATTTGTTATAATATATTAAAATTAACCTAATGGTTTTTACTAGGAAAAGAAGTACAATTTACTCACTTTTATGATTAAAAATATATTTTCTCTAAAAATGGGGTTTATGAGTTTTGTACACGAATATTAAAATAAAATTAAGATAATTGTAGGACTTTTATCGTTTAAATATATATATATATATATATTTATCATAATTAACAATATTTAATATTATAAATTTAGTTTGTATCTATATTGAAAATTTACTATGGTAAAAAGCATGTTAACCCAGGAAGAGTTTGATCGGTTAAAAGAGGGGTCATCCCAAGAGATAGTTTTTAGAACATATCATTTTTTTCTTCTATAATTTGGTAGATATTTTCCACATGAATTTAGTAATGCATGTATTATATAATAATTTTTGAAGTATTTACATGTTTTTCAACCACCTCACTTATAAAAGGGATCACCCTCTTCTCACTTTTAGACACCCCTAATCACTATATTTTAGAAAATACAATCCAAAATACCTTCTCAAGTTTCCTACTCAAATCCTATGGGATCTTGTTTGACCAAAATAGATACTCAATATTGTTTAATGTGTAATCCAAAATAAGATACCGTAATGGGAGGTTATTTTATTTACTGACCATTTTGGGTTTCTTTCTTTATTAACTTAATCCAAATATTTTATAACCATATTCACATGATAAATTAAGTATATTTATTAGAAAAACATTTAGTTAATGGTATAAATATTTTAATTCTCCATTATATCTAATGGAAAACAAAAACATCACACATTTGTACGAACAAACTATTGTCTCACTAAAGCGATGTATTTTATGTTTAATCACTATATCTCATAGATAATTATAAAAATGGATTTAATAGATATATATTATTTTTATAACATAAATATAAATATATAAATGTTAGATATTATCTATCTTCTTATTCTCTCATCTGTTGGAAAATGTTAACGCCACTTGTGCGTACATATAGACTACCACTTCTATGTAGTGATGTTATTTGTTTTTCATTTCTACATAACAGGGATGGTCATAAGGATATATTGAATGAATATATATTATATAAATAATATTATTATAATTATTTAATGTTATATTATTATTTACATTTCTTTTCACTCATTAGAAAATGAAAACATCACTGTTATGATTGTATGGACTTCCGTCTCCATGATCTAGTGTAATTATTTGTTCATCACCACTTTATATAAATGGTAATAAAAATGTATAAAAATAATATATATGATACTTATGTAATGATAAATAATCCATATATGATCAAACTATAAACAAGGTTCATGGACTAGAACCATCGAACCAAATCATGCATGGGAAAAAAAACAATTAACGCTCATAATGTTAATTCAAATGAATAATTGTTAATAAATGGCCTAATGTAAATTATAAGGTGATGATATTTTATAATATAATTATGAGTAAAAATATGCCATATATTTATTATAAATATAAATTTATTATTCATGATCTTAAGTGAATATATGAGGAAATTTAGAACCTGAGGTATGGGTGTATGTTATAACCTCATTTTTAATCAAGGTTTTTTATGGTTGAATCTCATTTGGAAGAATTTTTTGATATTTATCTATTAAACTCCATAACTTTTATTATTTATATTAATTTCTTAGGTTTTTATGTTTTCCTTTTATCATCCTCTCTATTGTAGTTAAAATGATCAATGAAATGTTTTTATGAACAGATAAACTTATTTCCTCATTTAAGTCAAGAATCTTTCTCTTCTATATCCATGTTCTTAACTTTATTATGGAATAAATAGATGTTTTAAAAATTAAATTCTCACTACCATTTAATTTTTTTAAAAAAATTATTAAATAAATTATTTTCAAAAAAAAACTCAATGAATCACTTTTGACATTTTAAAAAAGTGTGAAAAGAATGTTCCCTTTTAACATATACAACATGAATGATTTTCCCCATCGTCATGTTAACCATTTATCATGATGATTCATTTAAACTTTCAAATGGTTTTGAAAAGGAAATTCTATTATTGTTTTTTGATATTGTAATTTTTAAGATTTAGTGGGTGAAAGCGTATATTTTCACTTAGTTATCAAAGAATATTCTAAACGATTTTATAAAATATAGTTTCATCTATTCCAACATCCTTTAAGGATTATTATGTTTCCCTAGGAATGTGATATTATTATAATTATATTTTATTTATCTTTATGGGTTATAATGATTATGTTTTTATGAATGATTTCAGGAAACACTTTTATTTCCAATGTTTTAATTAAACTAGAATGAAATTATTAATTTTTTAATGTTCTTATAGAACACATATGTATGATATTTATTATGTTATGAGTTTTACCATAATTATATAACCAGACAATTAATTGTTTAAATATTAGTATATAATGATATATTAAAAACATGAATGTGGACTGAACCAAGTCTAGTAAGGGACCCCATCTACTATAACAATCTTGGTAGTGAGCATTGACAAAGGAAATGATCGTAATAGAGAGTAAACTCAATCCACTATTATAAAATATCCAGTATGATATTTAGGATGTTGCTAATTGATTATTAAGGAAATGAGTTTCTATGCTTCCATGAAATATAAATAATATCTCTTCTCCTTATAATTCTCTCTCATGGATCATGATTAATTATTGATGATTCCATACTTTTATGACTAATGCATTTTTTATGAAACCTCCATATATCATAACTCGTGATTTATGGTTTATGAAATATTGGGTATATTTTTTTTAAATTTATGATAATATTCTCATATCGTTATGCTTATTTTATTCTCATATATGACCATCAATTGATATCTCCCATGTTTACCCACATTGATCATCTAAGATCACCATTTCTTATGTTTTTTTTCATGTAATAATGAAATAAACTTAGTAGGCCATCTTCAATAAGGGTAATATGAGAATAGAACCTTGTGGGATATTGAAAATACATTTTATGAAATAATTTTATGATCTATCGAGCATCAAAATAATATAAATCTTTTTAAAATAATGGGTGTATATTATTTTGAAATGTATTTAATATTCATCTAAAATGATGTAATATTTATGTTGTAAGGATTAGGTATCCTAAAATATTTCACTTCATTTATTTTATTATATATATAAAATATAAAAGTTATATTAAAATGGTACTACAATCTACCAAAAATATTTCCATCAATGTATACACAACATTTTTCTGGCATCTATATCAATTGGCATGTGTATTTCAATTCTAAACACAATATAATTAATACAATTTGAATTTTATGGGTCAATTGGTCCATCAAGAGAATTATATATAAAAAAAAATTATAATAAATAGTTCTCAACTAAATAAATTTTTTTATCTCAATCATGTAGCGATTCTATTTAATTTTTTTAACATATATATTTTTTTATCACATTTAGTATATTTATACCTTCAACATGTTCCTGGCCCTCATTCTATTTACCAAAATCTATATCATTGTTTTGTTGTTCCTTAATATTTTTATCATTAGTATATGTAGAATAAATTTTCTATGAAACTAGTTTGAAAAATAATTTAGAATAAGTTAAACACTATATTGTATAAACAATACAAGACAAAACAAAAAAATGTAAAAAAAAGTTACCTAGATGAATCAACCATATTTATTACACTATTTTCCATTTATTAAGTGGTTAAAGGGATAATTCACCTAAATAAACTATCTAAATTCCATAATTTTAATCCCCTTTAATAAATAATATACATTCTACATTGGGAAAATCATAAAATGAGTGTGATTCTTTCATGAAATTACCATCCTCGGTAAAATATTCATTTTGTTTTTCTGTATTTTCAGTAAAAAACTAAACTGAAAATTATTATTTTTATAGAATACAATTCTTAAAATACTTTTAAAATTTGTGATTACATTATTAATTGTCCATCCTTCTACCATTATTCACCATAGATCACTTTTAAATATATGATTTTATTGATTTTAATTATAGTTATATTATAAATCCATTTGCAGTAAAAAAAATAAACACTTGGAATATCATAAAATTCAACATTAATATTTTTAAATAATTTTAATTTAATATTTATTCATATAAATTTTATTTTTGCTCCCAATACCTGATAAATTCATCAATCTTTACATAAGTTTATCTTCATGTCCATCATCATACTAAGTTAATCATGTTCATATTTATATAATGTGTTGATATTAATTATATAACTATTATAAGATAATTCATGTATAATTAGTCCTCCACAATACAATCGTATTCTTTTAAAAATTTATTTCTTATTTTGGGATAATTCTTTAAAAGTATGTTCTCAAAACCAAATTATAAAGTGTTAGTTTTTATATTTGATATTAAACATTCATCCCATAATGGATTAAAATTCCTAAGAATTTATTTATGAGACTAAATATATATTTTAACCACTATACTATTATATATAATATAATGGTTATATTTCTCATAATATATTATGGTAATTGGGAAAAAAATATGTTCTTAAAATTCCATCAAACTTAAGGCAACTAGTGATATGAGATTTTGGTTGTTCGATTTTATCTAAATTAGATATGTATTTAGTATAGAATGTGATGGCTTATGCAATGACATAAGATTCCAAAATAAAATATTATTGGAAATGTTGAATTTATATATAAACTTTTAGAGGATTAATATACCATTAAATGGGGTGAATCTACTTCTAATGTACATGAACAAATAGACTTATATCTTTTACCCAGTGTACCATCAAATTGATCATAAATATATATATATAAACACAAAATTATGATGGTGGGATAAACATACATAAATCACATAATATTGTTTAAATGTATTTTAAAATTGTTTGAAACTTATTTTAGTTAATAATTTTTTTAAATATCACTTAAAAAAATCAGATATTTAATATTTTATTTTAGATATTTTTTAATCAAAATATAGTATATAAAAACACGCAATAAATTATAAATCAATAAATGAAAATCATGTGATTTAAAGACTTGTAATTTCAAATCATTCATCAATAAAATATTATTGGTATTTGATTAAAATCCATCTAAAATAGTTACATCATTTATGATGTTTCAAAATTGAAATCTATCTTACATGTAAATAGTTTTAGCCACTCAAGGTATAAAGGTCCACCATCCCTATTTCATTGGAACTAACTCTTCCCTTCCCACCAAAGATATCATATCTAACATATAATTGATGTTATCATGGGTTTTTTGGGTGAACATAGTAATATTATAAGGACACTTCAATAATTTTTTTATATGCGTGACATTAATAAAATTTATTAAAATAAATAAATTCTAGTATGTTCATTAAAAATAAAGTTGGACACTTCTTCAAACAAATTTTCTTAAGGGTTTTCAAGAAATATTTACCCAAAATAGTGGCATAATCATTTACTTTATTAAACTATTCATCACATGTTAATAGAAAATGAGAACTATATTCTTCCATCTTCCCACTTATTTTTTTCTATGATCGATATTTATGTCCTTGGGATAGAAATTTATGAATCCCAGAAAACACTTTATCCATACAATTTATCAATTTAATTTTTTGGTACCTTCTTTTCAATTGGGACACCATAAAAATTTTATAATATTTTACCCCATCATATTTTTATAACCATAAAATTCAGTTATCATCCTAAAATTATAGAACTCAATATATTTTCTATATTTTTATAGGAATTTTATTTCATACCACTGATAACCCATAAAAATTTAGAACTAAATTCAATAGATCCAAAAAAAATCAATATCATTACAACATTATTTTGGACTTGAAATAGGGATACATAATAAAATGTGTTTTCACTTCATACACAATTAGGGTGGAAAATTTCTAATTTACCAATAGAACTATTTATGCATTATGATTGATAATTTTTACAATAGAATGATTCATTTCATTTATAGATAATACAATGTGGTTGTTTCTCATATTGTTTCCCAATATAGGAAATTCAATAACAATTTTCCTCTACTAAGGATTGTATCCAAGGTGTCGATATTTTCTTTACTGAATTTTTTCAACTACTTTTTATGTTAATTAAATTTCACAGGCTCAATTTAATACAATCATCTAAACTATAGAATAAATATAAATTAATATATAAATTATTAATGAATTGATTCTTCCTTCTTTCATTAACACACGTCGTGCTGAATTCATATTTTATGTGACAAATATTCATTTTAAAATAGTCTAAAATAAATTCGATAGGCATGTATTCTATGTTAATAAATACCCTAGGGACATAATTTTTTTATAATAATATGTTTGATAATGAAGCTCATTAACATTTTATAAATAATACTTTTATATAGATTTATATTTTAAAAGATGGTGCCAATTCATCCATTGTAATCATTCAAAAAATATATTATTAGTATGTTCTATAATATTATATATTTAGTAAAATGATAAAATATTGAAATTTTTATTGGTTAATTAAATTATTATATCCTTTTAGATAAACATGAATCTTATATTCATCCTGTATTTTCATTTAATCTGTAATATTTACACCATCATTTACATTTATAGTAATATTAGACGATTTGAAAATCATGTTGTTAATTCAGTCACTAGCTATATTAAAATAATCCCCATGTTTATTTTAACACTTATAAATTTGATCAATTATTTAATATATCATGTCAAATCGTCTATAAAAAGTTTTCTTGAAATATTTCATGACTCATCCAAACTAGAACCCCTATTCTGTTGATAATGACACCAAGTGTGACCAATAAATCCCAACTTCAGTAGGTATTGGGTTAACGACTGGATCTGAAGGTATAAAAAAAACATATGGGTTGAATTACCCTTATTATTATTATTAATATAATAAAATACCACCAAAAAATATTTATGACATAAAACAAAACTAATCCTATAGTGGATGTAACATCATACATAAAAAACTTCTACCAATAAATACCCAAGAAAAGAATATACCGCGAAAGTTAATCCATTAATACTAACAAGATTAGCATATTATTTAATTTATATCCTAATCAGTTAATTCATTTTATAAATCTATAAAAATAGGATATATATTATGGAGGAGCGCATTCAAGTATACTAAGTTGGATCCTCTGAAAAACCTCTCATGAAAATATGGATGAAATATTCTAAATCCTCTAGAAATAAATAGTGAACCCAAATCATTACATAAACTTGGTTAAACATCACACAAACATGACAAGTCTCACTCACAAAATCCTCACACATTTATAGTAATATTATATCAAAAGAATATAAATAGAAAGGTTCCCCAGACCTACTTCCCCACTGTACTGTCTTACCATATACACTAATAACTTATGTTTTGTGGATACAATCCCTTCCATTAATATATAATATTGTACCATATAAATAAATCATTTCTATATAATATATACTATATATATACTAATTACCATATTCCATATATTTCTTTATAACTAAGATGATTCATGATTGATATCATCCTTATGAGATTCTCTGTGAATGACTCAACTACACAACCACGTAACTACCTCATTATTATATTATTACCCCAATGTCACATACTATATCCCTAAATGATCATAACATATACTATTTATTGGTGAGAAATCATGGAATAGGGGTCAGTTAATCATATGTATCACCTCTATCTTCGATATTGTGGGTACACATAGATCCGAAAACCTCACATGGGTGTCAGAAAGGTTATCTAAATATGTGTCAAATTCCTAATAAAACACCTATACATCCAAAACAATCAACTCAAATTCAATACCCCACTTCACTAAATTCTTCAAAATTTAACCAAAACACATAAAAAACTCCACCATATCCATAAAAACTATGAAATAATGACACAAAACCACAACAACAGAATCATTTCATCTATATTTTCACTATAGCATATAACATATAACCCAAGAAAGAATTGATTTATAATCATTGAAAAAAATCCTTTAATGATGATCCATCATTTAATTATCAACTCAGAATAACAATAAAAAATAGTTAAATATTCCCATTTTTCTCCCTTTAATCCACTCTTGTCTTTGAATTACTCTCTAATTATGAACAATCATTCGGTAAATCCACAACAACAATAATAAAATTATAATACGTTGCTCACATTAAAAATTAAAAAATTTACATTAAATAATATCAACATTGATTCAAAATTTCAATTTCCCATTTTCATTACATTTTATTAAGTCATTAAATTAAAAAAAATCATAATAAAAAAAAACTATAACACACTCAGCACAAAGATCAATCAAACAAAAAATTCCCAATAATAAAGAAAATATGTGAAACATGTTCATGTTAAAAAGAAATTTTTAATATTATAATCCATTTTTTCCCTTTATTAGGTTATTTGAAACTATTTACCAAAAGAATAAAAATCATGATAATTCAACATTTTTCACAAAAATTTAAAAGATTGGGATTATGAATTTCTTATGACATCCAAAGATTCAACAAACATAGAATAGGAATTAGAAGAAAAGGAAGATCAACCCCAACAAAACATTTAATAACTCCCCATAAACATATACATAAGAATCATTAATTTACTTCTCAACCAAACATAAAAAAAATTGAACCAATACCTCTACCATAACATCCTCAAGAAATATTAACAAGATATAAGTGAAGAAAATAAAACGATATGGTTACAAATGATCTAGAGAAATTGATCATGAAATTTTATAGATTAAGATCCAACAAGGAAAAATAAAGGGGAAAACCAAGAAAAAGGATAGTTAGGGTTCAAAAAGATATAATGGAATAAAAGAGGATTTGAGATTCCCCATAAAATTTTATAAAAATATTTCGGATATAAAATCAAAATGTGACTACCATGGTAATTTCATAATTGGGTTTAGTCAACTAACCCTCTAAAAATTATGATGTGACATCCCCTTATCTATCCCCAATAAATATGGTCAATAACCTTTTAAAATTGATACAAAAAAGGAAGGACAAGGAATAAACCCACTCTCTACACAATAACTATAAAACCTTCATACGTAAATTTACAATCTGAACCCTCTATCACTCAAAACTGATAACACTGCACAAATCCATATCACAATAGAAATCACCATATCCCAACTATCCTAGATAGAGGAACAAAAAATCCACATTAGTATAATCATCAAAATGTAACCTAACATTCAAACATGAATATATATAAATTTGGATTTAAATGAACAACTCACATTAGATAGATGAAAATAAAAATATCATTGTCCAACCTCCATGGAACAACCAAAAACATGACAATATAACCACATTAATCATGAAACACCACACCCGACTTTGCCAAATCTTCTCCTACAACCAAGAAAACATGGTACAGTTACCCTAGACACATTTTGATCTAGTTAAATGTTGAAACTATCAACCCAACTCCATATATCCTTCTAACATCTACATCCCTACAAGTGAGGAACCGAAATACAGTACCCTAAAAAAATGCTACCCAGCCCAAATTTTCACATGACCCAGGGCTGTTTTCAATCCCCATGAGCATGTGACTAGAACCTAAGCCTTAAAAAAACCACATGGAATGATTTTTCCCAAATTGAAACAAAAACATGGAATATATACATAAAAAATATTGAGAGATTGTGTAAGAGGTAAATATATTACATTAATGAATGAAAACAGTAAAAACTGCACAACACTAAAGTATAAAAATTATCCTTGTTTAAATTTTGAAAAAAATGACAACATAAAAAAACTGATACTGTATGCGATAGGATCTCTAATCTCCCACCATCTCAATACTAGCTTCCTATGCTCAACTGATAGAAAATCATTCTGCAGAACTATAATTTCTTTTCTTTCCCTACATTGAATGAAATACAATAGTCAATTACCTTTTTAAGGTTTTTATAGGGTTTGATCTAACCTGATTAACACGATCCCAACATGGTGTTATGTGAGAAGTCATTAAACAAAAAAAATTAATAATGCTAAACTTTAAAGAAACAAAATACATGATAGACAAATTAGAAGTTATTATATCGAAATCATGGAATGAAATTAATTTTCAATTCTTCAACATTTCCATATAAATCAAGGAGAAATAGTTTAAAATCATTTCATATACATATATCAAATAAGATATATGAAGTCAAATCATAACATTTATTTAATATCATATCAAATCCATGGTAATACGGCCAAACATAATAATCCAAAATTAAATGTATTATCACATAAAAGATTAATATATGTTCATTAATCTAGGGAACTTATACCTAAAATATATACAATAAATTGCGCACCAACCCCCTACACATAGGAGTCAAATCTAGGCAATAGAGGAACACCCCCGAAAGTGAACCCCCCAATAGGGTCTGCCAAGTCCCTAGAACAATATGATTAAAGAGTATAGGAACAAAATTAGAGTTAACCCCATGATAGTATCAATAGATTAGGAATATTAATAAAACCTCCACACAAGTACCCAAGCCTTTCCAAATTCTCTATTTTACAAACAATTATATCAATACCATGCATAGAAAACCATTTTATAAAACCATTTCACAATGCATTGAAAACCCATTTAATTTACCAAAGTAAAGAAAATCCCATATTTGATGAGAAACACATTTCCATGCACACAAATTAAATCATTCTATCATAACATTTTTTAATAAAATAATTTATCAATACTAGATAAGTATAGTTTGTCCAACAAAGGCTAGATACAAAACCAACTACCTTAATATTGGGTTTAACATTCCCACAATGGGAAAAACTAATAAGAATAAAAAATGAAAACAAAGGCCCTAGAATTAATAATCATATATCTTAGAATTAATTAAAAACCCAAATAGATGGAGGAATGGTTAGATCACAAGAAAAACTCCAATAACCCACACATGTTGCACTGCAACCAATAAATATATTACCCCCGAAGAATGATCACACAATGGATATAGAAGAAAACAAGATAATTACCCTCATAGATAAACAAATCCAATAATTAAACACAAATATTGTGTCATGATCAAAGGAAATGAAGAAGAAGAATGATTATCTTACCTAGAGGTACACTGCACACAACCTTAATGATCAAACAACGAATGAATCGATTTGTGAGGAGTGGAGGTTCCCAAAATCTCAAGGTAAGAGATCTGGTTCTAGAAAAAAGAGGATACAGTGAATTAAATAAATAAATCACTTGTGTGGCACCCTAAAAAGCCACCATTTTTATAATTATGTGTTTTATAATACCTTTACAATTTATTTAATACATATGATCTATATATGCTAAAAAACCAATCGCCTTGTTACGAAATGATATATTTAATTATTACACACATCCTAAAAATGTTTTACCACATGTAACCTTTATTGTTATGTATTCAGATTAAGAAATTATCATATTGATCAATAAACAATTTTACTCCCATTACACAGTGTGTTAGTTCATCAAGGATGGGGAAAACTCCAGTTTTTAGTATAAAAACCCCACACTACCAGGGGATTTATCTAAACTATAGGTGAAAACTATAAATTGATTACAATTTTATAATTGAAATCCAATGATTCAAATAAACATAAATCCCTAAAATTTAGTTCATTTTCCCCTCCCAATTCCCACTAACATTGGGAGTCCCAAGATGCACCCAAATAAAAAAGAAAATGACATGAAATATGATAATTGGATGTCACAAACTCCCCTAATCATACTTTCAATCCCCAAGAAGTCATGTGGAGAAATGAAGTCTAATGAAGAGGTGGAGACACTCTTAAATAAAAAAATTAATCATGCTCTCAAGTCTCATGATAATAAGTACCATCTCTCTATAACACTAAGAAATATGGAAGTGTCTTCAAAAAAAATTATTTTACTAGAGAGTCAGTGATATCTACATGCTGCTCAACTACAAAAACATCTTTCTCTAACTCAATCTCTTCTAGAATCAGAATGTGATGTGTATCTGGTAGGTATTTCTTAAGATGAAATGTTTAGAAAATATCATCAATTATTATAAACTAAACCAAAAATTACAACTGATAAGAAACCTACCCCATCTACTCAGCATCCTAAAATAGTTTTATATATCTTGAATCCAATATTACTTATTTCCCCACAAAAGGTGACCCAATCGAGGAGAACCTTTCATGATAAACTGGTCACCCTTATAAATCTCCATACGATGATTCAAGTAATCTCTATATGACATTTCATTAAATCTAAATTGTATCAATAAAACTGACTTATATCTGGAATCCTTGCTGATGTCTGAGAACCAAACTCGACCCCACCAAAGTGTACTTTCCTAACTCATCCCAATAAAGAGGTGATATACATGGGTGACCATACAAATCATTTAAGGGATACATTCTAATTGATAAATGATAACTATTGGTATAAAAATATTATCCAGTACTCAATGGATATCCCAAGATTCACCAAAATACAAGACATAAGCAAGAAAATATCTTCCAAGATCTAAATAGAACACTTTGTTTGACCGTTATTATATTGATGGAAATTTGTACTCAACCTAACACAATTCCCAAAAAACTCTAAAAGACTCCTAAAGAACCTTCAAGTGATACTAAGATCCCAATTTCCAACAATGTAAAAACGAGACCCTATTTAACCTCACAATCTACTGCACATACATCTCACCCAGATCCTCAACTTTTGAGATCCCCATAGTCTAAACATAGTGAGATAGCTTTTCAAAAGATCAACCACCAACCAGATAGAATTATTCCATTGGGGAATCCATGGTAATCCAACAAAAATGTATTTGGAAGCGTCATCCATTTTTTAAATCTAAATTAGAAGATAATAAATCAAACCAAAAGGTTTTAGAAGCTCAGCATTTATAATTTAGAAGGTGTAATAGTGGGACACTTAATCTATAATGTCCTGATTCATACCCAGCCACAAAAATCACCATCTCATGTCATAATACATCTTCATGGTTCCTGGATTAATGGACCATTAATAACTATGACAATCTAACCAAACCAATCTCCTAACTGATACTTTCATGACAAACCATTCCACAAAACTGACAATACCACTTGAAGAGAGACACTAACCAAGAATGGTCTCCCCACTCTATAAGGTTTCATGAATTCCTACAATCTCACCATCATACTAACTACCCGATATAATATACTCAAGGAGAGATGATTATAAATAAAAAATAAAAATAACCATAGAAAAAAACATATTCCCAAATATATAGATGCACCCGATAAAAAATATCTATAAGGTTATACTTTTCATTCGATTCAAAAATAACACGTGAAGGCACTCTTTTTTTAAGATTATATATAGTGTAATTCCCATTTCTTATGATAGAGGTGATATTTAATTCAAATTTATTAGTTTATTCCACCCACCACCTATATATTAGATTCAAGTCTTTCTGGGAATATATATTTCTCAAACTCTTATGGTCAATAAAGATAGTGATCCTCTCCCAAAAAATATAGCTCCATTAAAATTTAAGCACATTCATAGAAATGGAAATATAAAAATAATAAGCATTTTAATTATTCTCTTATGGTAAAAGATAATAAAATCTCTAAGCTACCACATGATAATCCTTTATGAGCATGTAAACCAATCCAAGACCAGAAGCATCCCAAAAAACTGGACACCCTTTAGTGGTCTTGTAATGTCTCGACCTGGGATCCACTGAACCCATGCCCCAATTCAGTGGGTCACATAGACTCAAGCACACCTCCTCGTATGCTAGAGGATACTGACTAGTAGCATTGGAAAAAAAGTGGTTTTTTGGGGAGACTATACCCACATATCATAGTGGCACAATAGATATAACCAATAATAAACAATTGTAGAAGAATATATAAATAGATAGAATCAATAAACTAATGCATAATAAAATTTTTTTAACCGAATAATTAAGAAAAGGAAGTGATAGATAACTGAACAACCACCTAAATATCTCAAAATCAACAATGAGGTGTTTGATATAGGGATTCATGGCATGCTAATAATAAAAAGGGGAATATAGGGGTTAGGAAGATACAAATCATGCTATACAAACTAAAAAAAAGAAAAAAACCACTCCACTGTTATTTTGAGCTAATACCTAGTCATCCACTCCTAAGCTACTACTAGATAATCATATCCACACCCTAATGAAGGGCCTTTTCCCTTATCAATAAGTGTATCCAAATAGTTTTTTTGGGTATTAGAGGCATACTGATTAGGGTGTGAAATATAAATCTCAGTACGCCACCACCAATGATGTCAAAATGTAATCCAAGATGCGATCATAACTAAATAGTGTGAAAGAATAATAAATTAAATAAAAAGTATAGGAATAAATTATGAAATAAATAACTAGTATTCTCATGTTATAATAAGACACATGGTAGGTCTACCTCCTCTAGCTCATGGAAGAAATGGGAGTCTGAATAGTGAATATATATACAGTAGTGAAATATATATATATATATAGTATAATTATATATATTTCATCCACCTATATAAACTGTGAATGTGAGGGTATAAGTGGCCATATACCTAAAATAATAGTATTTGGCTGGACCAGGGTGTAGCTCAGACATCCCTAGCCATTCTAACAAGCCTATAGGCTCAAGTAATATGGTACATACCCTAAATCACAAGAAAGCTGAGAGATGTGTTACAAAAACACTCAGAGCGATGATTGTACCATTAAGGAGACACTCTAATCATGGTGTCTGGTGCGATAATCCTAACACCCATATAGTATCAACGGTGTGGTACATTATGCTCCACACCTGATATAAGTGAGTGTGATACAACCATGCTCAACTAGTCTATTACCATAGCGTCACAACCTATATAAATGAACATTATATGTATAATTGGAATGAGGCATAAACAACCATGAAACATTTTTAATAAGATTTTATTCATAGATAAGCCATATTCATCTTTATATGAAAAGTCATGAGGAAATACCACAAATGTATACCTTTAGTCAAGTTCAATTTCATTTAAAACATTATAATTCATAATAATAATTTAATAAAACATAATTTTAGGCATGGTTTTACCACCCTCCAAGAACCAATTCATTTAATTAATCCAATTCATTTAAGGTAGGGAAATAATAAATATTTATCCACACCTATTTGTTTAAAACATTCATTATAATCAACACAATTAATTTATTAAGAAATGGAAAATCAATTCATATGGCTCTGGTGGCAATTGGAAGGAGTCACAATCCAGTGGTAAGAATCCTACATGGGAAATTCCTTTTTCAAGCTATTCCAAATACCTAAGGGGTAATTGGGATCATTAAACATTTATACACAAGTGGGAAAACCCATTTAATGTCTAATAATAAGTCTAAAAAGTCATTCTGGGGATTTTAGAAACTATCCATTTAAGACTAATTTAACATGGCACACCCAAGGGGGTCCATAAAAGGAGTATAAATCCTCTAAACTCCTAGAAAATGATCAATAGATGTATAAAATATTACGATGATCAATTTTATATAAAGGAACCAAATTAAAAGAGATGTTCAGAATGAACAGGTATGTATAATGATGACATAACTACAAAATAAATAAAATCAATGGGAAACGACATGACCAAAAACCTCAAGGATGAAGATGATGACTCACTCAATATTGACCTCATATTTGAAGCAGGTTGGAAGAAACTAGAGAAATGGTCTAATGCCGTAAAAATATGGAAAATTAGTCAACATTTAAATAGCGCAATGGATGACAAGATTGTCATATACATGAATTGTGATACTTTGGGAGCATACCAAAATAAATCCAATGCTCCTAGAAAATTGAATATTTTACACTTGAAGACGTGGCTGTCTCAATGCCTAGATTGAAGTGTTATTTATCTAAAAAGAAGAGGAGAATCAAGGCTATCCACTAGAAGAAGAATGAAAAATATTTAAAGGTATAAAAGGTTTATTGAAAGGAAATGGTCTTTTTAACCTAAAATAAATAGGCACATGGTTTGGCCACATAGTTTATCCAAAATTTTCTCATTTCACTACTACATTGGGAAAACCACATGTTTAGATGCACAATTTGAAAAAATAGGGCAAACCCATTAAAAATGACTCTATCCCAAATCTACAACCAACTCAAAGTTTGTGTGACCTATGTCACGTGTTTTTATACAAACCATCTACATAATGTTTTTTGGCTATGTCAGAGATCATGGCATCTAATAAGACACATATGCACCCATGAACACTTTTTCTTGATTAGTATTCAACATTTGGGATGTTTAAGGATTTGAAATTGAAAAAATAAAGAACCATAACATTGTTGAAAATGTGGGTCATTACAGATCTCATGTAATATCAGAATAGGATTCGATGTTGTAATTTTTTTAGACCATTGAAAGAAGATTGAAACCTTTCATCCCACATAAATTTCTTCCCTTTCAGGGTAAGTGTAGTCAATGGAGACTCCAAATATGTGAAATCCTTGATGTACCATCAATAGTATCTAGAAATACCAAGGAATCTTCAAATCGTAAAGAAATCTTCAGGTTCTTCCCAAAACAAAAAAGTTTTCACTTTCTCAGGATCAACTCACAATACATGCTCAAAAATTCTCATTCCCAAAGATCTTTACTTCTTGAAGCTAGATGTTTCATTTTGAAAACCATCAATCCAAATGGCGACTCCTTATGATTTAAAGAAACAAACTGAAATGTTTTTCCTGATTGCATTTAGTTCTCGATTAAACCATAATTTCATCCTCGAACTCTATCACAAAATCATTTAGATACTAATGGAATATTTTACTCATCAAATCCATCAAAATCTATGGAGAATTAATCATACTGAACAACATAACAAGATATTAATAATGGACATACCAACTCTTGAAAGTAATCTTCAGTATATTAGAAAAATTAACTTTGAGATGATGATAACCCAAATGAAGATCAGTCTTCCTAAACCACTTTTCTATTTTAACTAATAAAAAAATCATCAACATCAGGTAAATGATACTAATTATTAACTGATATTGGATTCCACTTCTGATTTTTTACGTATATTTAGAGTGGACCACCTTACTTATTGTAAAATAACATTGAGAATTCCCATGTAGAATCATTAGGGAAAACAAAACCCTTCACCATCAATCATCTTAACTGGATATTGATTTATTTTAGCTCTTATGGTTCAATATGATAGAAATGTGTCAAAATTAGTTTAATACCAGGCACTATGTCATCTGTAAACTCCAACTAAATCTTTAGATAAATCAGATAAAAATATTTTGTTAAAACATTATGAAATAATTGAACAACCTTAGGAAGATAAAAAATATAGGAAACATCATTGATATCATCTTCTATAGCATACAAAAGAAATTTAGCTATGAGAGGGATGGTCATCCATTACTAGTACATGGATCCCACTCTCCCTAATACACCAGTGATCTCCCATAGTCCACAATAAATGGGACACATCACTGGTAATAATCACTTAATCATTATTAAGAAAAATCCATTCCATCCCTACAATGACTTAAAATGAATCCAAATCAAGAATAAGAAAATCTCAGACTTAGTCAACATCTGTTATCAAAAGATCACAATAATTACACCAAACCCCTTGATCATTTCTCTTACCAAGAGGTATCTCTAAATCCATAACAAATGACATTATATTTGTTGTAATTTTAAGTATATTATTATAAAAAATAGATATAAATGAATTGGAAGTACAATTATCAAATAATGGAATCACTATAGAAGATGAAATAATGGTGGTACCTCTCATTGTCATTGGACTCACATATAACTCCACCAAAAATTCATCTAATGCATGAAGGTGCTCCACTCATAAGAACTATGGATATAGATCTATAGTATTTGAAGGATTTGACTGTATAACAGAATCCTTTGGATCAAAATATCCATTACGATATTAGGGATTAGACATATCCAAATAGAAAATATGCATGTGACGATAACATTCATAAATGTTTCACTTTTTTTAGTTGAAGGAAAATAACGTTGAGTGTGTCCAGAATTTCCACACTGATATCAAATCAGGTGTAATCTATTAGTTTTAACTGAATGTGCAAAATATTCATGCTACTAAAACCACCCCACCACTCCTGTATTGATCATTCCAATTCCTTTTTTCCATTCTGTGCTAATAAAGCTTCCACTAGGTGGAAGACAAGGGGAATAAGAATAGAATTTTTCTTCAATATTTATCTCTTCTATCATAAACCTATCCATTGTCTCTTCATAGTTCAAAATCATTATCAAAAATACCATCATTGTGATATCTGGTCACAAACCCTATAGGTACTTTTGAGATTTTGGATGGTCCTTATTTGCTACCTTTGGAGAAAAACTGACCAAAATAGAAAACCAATTGGTGTATACTAACAGCAAACTCTCCCTATTGTATATAATGGAAATCTAGAGACATAACCTTATTTAGAATATCTTAAAATAATGTGGGAATAATAGAGTCTTGAAACCCTTCAAATCTGTTGCTAAATTCGTATCTCCATGTTCCATGGAATCACATCATCACTTTTTTAGACCCTTAAGTCCAAACATTTTTCACTTCACTTTGATACACATAGGGTTATCCAATATATTTAAAATAATAACGATCATTCCAATCCATTCCTACACCTATTAATTTTCATTCATACCCTTAAAGTATGGAAGACTCTCATGAAGTTAATATTTTGATTGATCTTTATCTTCTTTTTATTCTAGATATACCTCAATGACTGTGTTATGGACTTCTACCACATTTGATTTGATATCATGAACATCCCATATGATATCCATGATAAACTTATAATTTTTATATGGATTACCTTGAGGATCATTAGCTGCACCCTCTTATGGAACCTGCAGAATATGTCTCAGAGGCATACTACTTAACACTAAAATAGAAGAAATGATCAGATAATAGAGAAATATCAATTCAAAACAGAAATCCTTATGAAAAAACTGAGATAAATTTCATGAACTCAAAATAATAGATACACATCTCCAAATCCCAGGGTAACTTGAGTCTTGTCATCGTAAGAACTGGTCAAGCACTCACCCCAACCTACATCTTATATTCTGAAAATCCTATTTCCAAACTACAAAGAATCCCAAGATGACGCCTCTTGATGATAGACCTGATTTGATACCAAACAGTGAATATCCCACCCTGAATACCACGTCAAACTGGTAACTGACCTAAATTTACACATACTTGAAGGGCATTCCTGAACCCCAGAGGTTGACAACTAGAACCTAAGCATCAAACAACGACCATAGGAAAAACTTTTTCCCAACCTAAAATAACAATATAGAATATATAAATACAAAACTGAGAGAAATTAAAGAATAGATAAAAATATTCCATAACTAAAAAAATAGTGGACACAACACAACTTGAATGTAAAAAAGTCTCCAAGTGAAAAGTTACAAAATAAAGGATAGTTTAAACAAAATTCCTACTGTATATGATAACCTATGTAATAACCGACCATCTGAGCACAACTACCCAGACTGAGCTGATAGAAATCCTTATCCCCTCACTACGACACCTTTCCTTTCCATGAATTAAATTACATATAACCTTCCATGCACAATCGAAGTGGTGCGCAATGTGTGAGCTAAAAGGATCAGTTGGATCCCACCATGGTTTTTCGTAATAATTCTTTATAAAAAAATATGAAAAATGATCAACTTTAAATAAAAAAAGTCATGAGATATAGTTTGCCAATTTTTATATCAAAGGCAAGGAAAAAAAATTAATTTTCCATTTTTTCAAATTTCTAAATAAGTCTAGGTAAAATAATTTCAATTCATTTCATATACATATATCAAAGTTGACATATCAAATCAAATAAAAGAATGTATCACATATAATTTCGAATCCATGTAATTTGAACCACAAATTACCATCCAAAATTATACGTAACAACTTTCTAAGGATCATTATATGTCATGCAATCTAGGGAACTCATACCCCCAACATAAACAATCTCACAGACATCAATCGCCTTTAAATGAGCATGAAATCTGAGTAATATATGAACACTCTAGAAATAATGACACCCCAATTGTGTCTACTATGTTCTAAAAGAATAGTCTTAAAAATAATAGGAACACAACATGAGTTAACCCCCTAATAGAATCGATGGATGGGTCAATTATTACACCTTCCACCTATGTACCAAATCCTTCCCATGTGTTCTATTTTCTAAACCAACTCATTAAACCATTTCATCAAAACCATAATTAGAAAAAAAAAATTAGAAAAAACATTCAAAATTATATGAAAACTCTTTTCATTTACTAGTATTAGGGAAAATATATTTTTATCAAAAACCCATTTCGATACATAGAAATAAAATCAGTAAATCATGCAATTTAATTTATAACAGAACATATCAAACCATAGAAATGTAGTTCATCCAACATATTATAGAGGGAGAACAACCACCCAAAATTGGGGTTTCACACACCTGCAAAGGGATCCACCAATAGGAAGAACACAATTGTGAAACTAGAGGCCCTTGAATCAATCTTATCATCTCTTATAATCGATTCAACAGAAAAAAATATGGATAAAAGTGTTGATCATGACAATCCTACTTGAAAGCATAGTTGTTACACCAAAATAAAAAAAGGAATGGACCCCAGAGGAAGATCACACAATGGATTTAGAATAAAATAATAGAATTACAATAATAGATAAAAAATTCCAATAATACAACAAAAAAATGCTACCAAATTCAATAGTAATGAAGAATTAGTATGATTCTATTAACTAGAGAGACACCATTCACAACCCCAGGTATCAAACACTGAGCGAATCAATCTGAAAGAATAAGAGGTTCCCAAAATTTCTATGGAAGAGATATGGGTTGAGAGAAAAGAGGATTAAGTAAATGAAATAAAAAATCCATCATACGGCTCCTTAAAAATCTACCCTTGCATGAATTATACAACGTGTAAGGCGTTTATAATTCATGTAATCCCAAGGGTCCATATATGCCGAAACAACTATCGTATTTTTTCAAAACCCAATTACTAAACATTAAACATCATGTGAACCCATTTTATTGTGTGTAACTATTCCTGTGATTTATTCGGTTCACGACATGATCCTAAAGAATAATACATGTCATGTACTCCTATAACACGATGTATAAATTCCCAATAGATAGAAAAAACTCCAATTTTAGTAGAAAATCTCCAAAATACCTTGGGTGTTGTCCAAAATCGTGAAGAACCCCATTAATAAATTAAAAATTTATACATAGAATATCTGAATTCATAAAAATATACATCCCTAAAATTTATGTCATTTTCCCCAGAAACCTCTCTCCAACCCCAGGATCCTGAACACACATTGAAATAAAAAGGAATATGAATAATGGGAAGGGAAATACCTAGAAGATAGTAACTAGATGTTACAAAACATCCTACCAGAATCTTCAACTCCACAAAATCTAAATAAATAATTCTATGATAAACCCATGAACTTATAAAAAATAGAAACACAAATGTAGAAAAATAATCCAATTATGGTCATTAATATGATATAATAAAAATATTAAGAACTCTTTAACCCATTCTTCATACTCTTATTTATAAGAATAGATCCCATTATTTTGTTTAATTCATTTTCATCCTATTCGATTCCCAAATATTCATATTTCCATAAATAAATAGACACATAAACAAAATTTATTCATATAATATATCATTATTGATTTTTTAAATTATATAAAGAAATAATTTAAAGAATATACTTAAAATTTATAATATATAATTATATGGAGAACACAAAACAAACAATATAGAATCTATACATTATACATATATAAGGTATATATATGATATATAAATAGATTGAAATTTAATATAACTAATATATATAATGTGAAGGACCCTGGGACACCCTGAGAGGGGAGGGGTGAATCAGGGTGAGAACTTTTTCTTTTAATGTGATGGATCTTGTTTCCATGTCTGTAGGAACTTATTGAACCTGTATAAAGAATATGATCAGAAAGCAAACATTCACATGCACCGAGAAGACAAAACACTTTTTACTTGGTTCACCACTAATGGATACGTCCAAGGAGCATACGTCGACATGTTGTCGGATGTACCTAAATCCACTAAACTTCACTAGTTTTGGATACAATGGTTTGAGAATAGTCACTCTATCCCTGGCTCACTACCTTTATAATTGTTCAGGGATAGCTCACTATATCCCTCGGGTCACTCCCGTTGACTCCCCCTGGCTCACTTCCTTTGGTGATGTCCCACACAGTTTATAGACGTGAAGGCCTCTTCATTATTGCAAAAGAAAGCATCCTCTATTTAATGTAGATGCTATTTTGTAGTCCAACATTCACTCGTATACTAATCCCACTTTCCACTGAAGATATCAGGAAATCTTCCAGTTGTCGTGCATCTCCAAAAGGTCCAGCGTACAACAACCTCACCTGGGGAGCTTCTCCAAGACCCAAGAACAAGTTTCAAGAATGGAATGCAAGTAACATGCGTGGTACAAATTAGAGTGCAGGTGATGCCAACACAGTTTTGCGACACTTCCTCCTTCAACACCAAACTTGCACAACTCTGCCCCTTTAACTTCCAAACTGCATTGGTCGCGCAGCCAACAACCGTTGCACAACCTCTACTTGCACGACCAAAAACCATTTTGCATGACTCAACCATTTGCGCGACGATAGCTCGAAAAATGTCTAAGTCTTGAACATGGATACAAATGAGGAGGTGTGGTCCACTATTTATAGGCTAACTGGACACCCTGCACGGTGGCGCGCAGGCCTCCTCTCGGTGCGCAGGTTTCGTCGCGCAGGCCCCTCTGCCCAAGTTTCTGCCACGCAACTCAATTGCGCCACCCAACCAATACTTGCACAAACATATTTCCTTTTCCATATTTTGTTTATCTGTTCTCTAAAAACATCTGGCGCGCAGCATTCCAAAACTCCTAGGTACCGGCGCACATGTCCTTTCACGGCGCGCATGTCACTTGCACGACCTTCCCACCTTGTATCTGTTCTTTGATTGAACTGTAGGATCACTTTGCTAGCACATATTATGAACTTCCACTGAGGATTGACAACAAACACAAAAAATAATCCAATTTTTGCCTAGACCAACCATGGTTCCAACATAAAGTTATCTATATTAAGCACATATGATATCGTGTAAATGTGTAACCAGAAATGTTCGGTTCAACGGCAACGACTGGCATGGTTCGAGGTTTTTATTTTGTGAGAATCATTGTTCTGAAGTCCTTCATGTTCTGTGAGGATGGTTTGATGTTGTGGGGATGATGGACGGTGGGTTCTCTTTCCGGGGAAGGGGAGGAGACAGTGGGGATTTCGACTATCAAGGGGCGCAACCCGAGGTGCTTTGGTAGGACTATGGACGTTGGGTTCTGTGGGCATCTTGAAAATCATTCAGTTCTGGCGGTTTTGGGAGATGACGGTATCAGGGGTAATCAATTTTCTATGTTATATTTTTTGATGATGGTGATTCATTTTAGAGAGCACGGATCAAGGATCTTACAGCCCAAGGCGATTAGACAGTGCTGGGATCGATGCTGTATTTTGAGAATTTTAATTTGGCGCTTTGGGGTGTACTATTTTTTGAATTATGAATCTGGTTTTATGTCTAGTTTCGGTGTGGTTTTTCATCTGGAATGTATGGTTACCATTTATCCTTAAAATGGCTTTTTGAAAATACCAAAAATATGGATTTGGTGGTAATGTGTATCCTATAGTTATAAATTATATTTTAGCATATTAACTATACATTTCAAATATGTGTGTATTTGTTTGTGTGTGTGTATATATATATATATTATAATTTTCTATAATATAAATACATATATTGATAGTATATGTACCAAAATATATTTATTTATATACATGACTATATATATATATATATATATGTATGTATGTATAAATATATATTTGTGTTTGTGTATATTTATAAATTTATATAATATATATACATATATATATACACATCAAAAAACTAAACATGTGTGTAAATAAATATAAATATTTATATGGTGCATATATCCTTAATATATACATAAATATTATACATAGAGACAAATATATATATATATATATATATTACACACATTTATATACATTCACACACACACACATATGTTAGGATTACTAAGGTTATTTGGTGATTTTTTTGAGGAAGATGGGTTTTTATGCTACATGGAGACATGTTTTCATGAAATATGTCTATATAAAAACTTATAAGATCAATGTGAAGATGAATATTTCTTTATCCATTTTCCACAAAATAGGGCTTTAGCCGGGAGTCCATATTTCACTATAATTATTCATTCATATTTCTGGGGTTTCCACTAATAGGATTTCATGTGCATTATATAATGGTGACATACATAGTCTTAAGACCATATAGTAAGGGCAATAAATTACTCATTTTTAATTTTTCAATTATATAATTCTCTTCCCTAGAGTGATGTGAGATTATTTACTTTATATTTTCAACCTTATGGATAATTACAGATGGTCATGTATGTAGAATGTCAATTACCACAAATCTAAGGCACCATTCAGTTAAGGGTTGATAAAGGAGTTGATTGAGAAACATTATAAAGGGTCAAAGGTTTTGTTTGTGAATAAGTTTAGTAAATATTCCGGACTCCCAATTATTTTTATAATATCTAAAATGAATACCTTTTTACCCTTTGTGAGTAGATGTGACAATAGGCTTCATGGGTGGGAAATGAAAATTATTTCATATGCTGGGAAAGATGTATTGGTTAAATCAGTTACATAATCATGTACATTTTTAGAATCAAGGATAAATTCTTCTCCAATAGAAAAAAAAATTTCGATAAGGCTGTCAGGGAAATATATTTTTATTGGAAATAATTTTTGTTATTATGTTTAAGAAAGAAATCCAATTATTTCTATAGGGTAATTTTTGGGATCAAGATGATATTGGAAGGTTTAGTATCACGGAGGGTCATCAATGGTCAAGCTATTAAGGTATGTAAATAGTTTTGGTTTCGTGATGTGGTTGAGAGGTTTGTTACATCTTTATAACTTTTTGTAAAGGTAGGTATATGGGTTAGGGTTATAATTAATGATATCATGAAATATTACTAACGATAAAAAATTTGGTCTAATTTAATTAGTATGGAAATGAATCTAGTTTATCAATGATTAATTTTCAAAAATTTGTTGGGGGTCATTTTTTGGTATTTTTCTTTTGGTGGTGAATTTTTTATATAGACTATGTATAAATCGGCTCTGCAACTAAGAACCCTTTTATGTATTTTTATCTAAAAGAATATATATATTTATATATATATATATATATATATTGAATATTCCACTCTAGGTTACGTTATTTTAGAAGTGTTTTTTCAAGATAATTATCCCAACTAAAGATATTATTTATAAAAAACATATTTTGTTGAATGGAACCTTTATTGGGTGTTGTGAGGATTCTAAAATAATGGTATATGTAGTATTTTAGTTCTTCATTGTTAAAAATATTGCGACTATGTTTTATATATATCTGAAAATTATATCTTATGAAGTCTCTGATTCCCAATATCATATTCTTAGCTAGATTTATCTACATGACATTAATGTGATGAAAACCGTATGAACCTTGTTTTGGGATTTTTGGATGAGGTGGGATGATATTTCTTTCTAATAGTATAATTTAATGGAAGGTGTTTGTCTTTATAGAATATAAATCCCATTGGATTTTTTGAAGATGTGATGAGAGACTAATATCCAATTTTATGTTTCAATGGTCAATTCTTATTAGTGTCCACCAAGCTACGAGTTTGTTAATATTAACATTGATGTTGTCATGTTGTGTATATTCCTAAATGGAATTGGTTTGGTGTGTAGAAATTATAGTGGTTTTATTGTCGATTTGGATCATTGATCATTCCATGAAAATTTGAGTCCTTTAATGGCATAAACTTAATATTTCTCAAGGTTAGTCATGTTTTCATTGTAATAGGGTTGGAATAAGATTTTTTGGAGTAATATTTCCATATTATTATTTTTCATTTCTCATTGACGGTTGAATCTCTCTTACCTTTTTTGTTTTTAGTAGATTTAATTTTGGGTATATTGACTAATTGTAACCATTTTCAATCATCCTTTGTGAAAAGATTTTGGAATCAAGTGGCACGTCATCTTATTCAAATAATTTATGATTGTGATGAGGGTTTTTGGTTTAATGTATTCATTTTGGTGTTCAACATTTTTTAGTTATTCAAAATTTACATACATAAATCTTTTTTATATTCAGAATTCACACACACACACACATAGATATATATATATATACACACAAACATAAATATACTTAGATATATAGGAACATAAAAACACAAACACATGCATATATATATATATGTGTGTGTGTGTGTGTGTGTGTGCAAATATATGTTGTCACTATATTTATTTGTCTATACTGAGTATTTTGTGTGTGTTTTGTTGCATTTGTGAAAAGAAAATGATGAAAAACTAAATGAATCACACAAAACCACATATATGATATAGAAAATCATGAAATGAATGTTTTGAGTAAATATTATATTTATATAAATATATTAATCCAATGGATTAGTAGTAAAATTGGTAAATATCTACCTCAATGTAGATATTACATAAAAATATAGACTGATCCATTTCTTATTTTTAAATTAAAAAGGATAAGACCATGATCAAAATTTTAGAGAGAACAAATAATAAAAAATTCTTATCCACAATATTTTGTTATAAATGATAAAAATATATTTTATTAGTTTTTTATCACTGAAAAACAGAATCTTTGTCTGATCCAATTTTAGCATTAATAATATCTCAATAATTTGAAAAAATAACAAGACATAGGTGGCTTGTGGGATTCAAAAATAGTGCTCGAGAGAAGGATAGGTTTAGATATCCACCAAACCCGAAAAGCTCATCTGATAATATAATATATCTTTTAATTGTAAATATTTATTAAAATAGATATATTTATATACACTTATATCATGACTTCATTATATTAAATATTTATTTATTAGATAAGTCCCCTTTTGACTAGGATGAGATTCGACACTTACATAGCCTCGAGGCTTGGATTGCATGGTCTGAAGGCCTAGTGGTGCAAATGTATTTTTACATTTTTATTGACATGAATGCATTGAAACAAATTCTCCCCAGCACCACTTCAATGTATGTTCCTAGATCACAACCATATAATGCATTTTGATTGTCATTTCCATACACAAAGTTGTGTGGGGCTTAAACCAAGTGGTATGACCGCCTTGTCCCTTCATATCCACATCTAGTTTGCTTTGCCTAGTGATTGTTACCACTCTAATCCATCTTCCAAAGGTAGATCCAATATAGTCAATCTTCCCTTTTATAATGGTACAGAGGCCTAATGGACCATAGGCCCAAGACAAATCTTGAAAGCCCATAAGCTCAATTCGGGTGAATATTAATTCTCCTACAGTATCCCACCATAGTAATTTTTATTGTACCAACAAAAAAATTACTTTATACTACTACAGTACATTTCGAAGTTTTGTCTCACTCAGGATTCATGTAGGATTACAATGAGTCTTAACTAGTTGGGTAACCCCCAATAACAATACATTTATATACACACAAATAATTTTTTACTTGTCGATAATTATCTATGTGTCTGTCTATGTATATTAATATTTATTTCCATGTAAATTATTATAATAAATGTATTAAAACAGAATGATATATATTTAGACCATCAAAATAATATTAAGTCTATTGTAAATATATATATGATTATGAATTTTATATATAATATTATTAGTTACATTTAAACAAATATTGACTAATTATATTAATGTATAATTATATTTTAAAAATATATCTAATTACACTTAAATATAATTAAATTTATAACGTAATACTAATTATATATATATATTAAAATTACTATCAAATATATATATATATATATATATGCATTGTTAATTTTTTTTATATTTAAATTTAAAAATATTTTATAAAAATTATTAATTACAAATGTAAGAAAAATATATTATTAATAATAAAAATTATTATATATATATATATATATTAAGAAATATCAATAAATACAAAATTTATAGTGATATATATAATAATATTAAAATTATTTTTAATATAAATATAACTATTACTTATTATATATATTTACATTGTTAATTATATTTTTAGAAAATAATTATTATTTATAATAAAATATTCTCATTACTTAAGAAAAATATAATTATTTATACATAATGGAATATCAATAATTACGTATATTAATTTAAAAATATATATCAAAATATAAATTATATTTAAATAAATGTATATATATAAAATATTACTAAATATTTTCTAAATTATATTAATTACAAATTAGTTTTAAATAATTTGTAAGTATATATATATATATTATAATTATAAAAATAATATTTGTAATATTTCAAAAAATATCATTAATTACATAACCGGTAGAGTTACATTCTCTATATTTAATTATATATATATACAAACAAATAGAGATAAATCATTCATATATAAATATATATATTTTTATTTCCAATAAATTTTCATCTGAATTTTCAATTTAATGTAATTTTATATATTATTATAGATTATATAATAATTTTATAAATATAATCATTGATATATATATATATATATAAATATATAAATGTGTGTTCCCACACACACAAACCATAATATAATATGTTTATACAAATACACTTATGTGGTATGAAAGGTCATCACTCATGGAGAGACCAAAAGTAGTCGCTAATTGGATTTAGCAGCACCCAAAGAACATAAAAACCAATCACTCTTTCTCAGTCATTATAAGATATCTTGAGGAAAGCTATATCAATCCTTATATGGTGGTCTATATAGGTCTTCTAATGAGTGGAAATAATGACCGCAATATTAATGTCACTATATATAAAAAAATTAAGAAAAAATACAAGGAAAATAGCTTCCTAGTTGTTATTAAAAAAGAAATAATCATTATATAATTTCGTATATATGTACACAATAACTGATTTATCTAATAATGTATAAAATAACATAACAATTATCATCATCGAATTACTCTTCGAATTCGACACCCATAATCTCAAAATTGAAATAAAAAAAATTATGTAATATTTATTACAATCAAAATAATAAAAACTTAATTTTTATAACCCATATTTTTAAAGTAAATTATTAGACAATAAAAAATAATTTTTGGAATATTTCTCATTTTTAAACATATTATATATTTTTAATAGTTTATACATTAAAAATGTTTTTTCAATTATTCTTTCACTATTGAGTTTTATATTATTATTTTTTTCAATTTGTACATGTTAGAAATTATTCACCAATAGTTTCCTCTAATTTTAGGAAAATTCATTGTTGTTTACTATGTTTTGATCTTTACACTAATGTTTTAGAATTTTTAAATAGAGAAACTAAATTTGTTCAAAATCAATGAAAGATAGAACATAGATTGATGTGGAATCTATTACTATATGTCAAAAATAATTGATGATAATTATCCAATGATTTCAGAACAATTGAAGGTTTTCTATAGTTTTTTCCCACTAACACATGTTTTCAAACACTTTTATATCTTATAAAATACATGTGTGGTAATTCTATGAACACAAAAAGTAAAAAATACATTCCCATAATTCATAAATATTATAAATTATTCATTGATCATAGTCTTCTAATTTCATGACAATTCGTGGTTTCTCCTATAGGTTTTGACCACTATAGGCACATTTTAGAGTTTTAAAACTCTAAAACAACACATTCAATGATTCCAAGAAAACTATAACTCAACTTAATTTTGTCAATATTTATATATTTTAAAAAGTAATCATCAATAATTATCATATATTTCAATAAAAATATAATATTTTTTTAGGTGTTGACTTTCTAAAGATCATTTTTAATGACTTTATGATCTTTACAAACACACATGCGGTCATTGTGAGCACAATACAAATCAGATTATTGAGTTTTCTATTTATAATTATAAAAAATATTTAAAAAATATTTTTAATAAAATTTCCCGAGAATTTTTTTTGGGTATTGACCACTATATGTATGTTTTATACATTTAAGACTGTAAAACTACCTTTTCAATCATTCCATGAAAACCAAAATAGATATTGATGTGGAGTCAATTCTAACATGTCATAAATGACCCATCATTCATTTTACTATGCTTTAAAAATAATTTGAGATCTTTTCACAGTTTTAATCCTCCAACATGTGTTTATAGATGCTTTTATGTCTTTAAAAATGCACTTGTGTTCATTCGAGCATGTAAAACATCGAATTGATGTATCACATATTTTTATATTTCAAATATTATTCAAGGATAATTATAAAATGATTTTAGGATAATTTTGGCTATTTTATGGTCTTGAATGTTAGATGCATGTTTTACAGTTTTATAACACTAAAATAAAGCATTCAGTCATTTTGAGAAAACAATGACTTGGATTTATTTTCAGCCAATTCCTACATTTAAATAATTAATCGACAGTTATTTTTCTAATATTTCATGGAAATATAAGGTTTTTCTAAATTTTATCCATTAAAATCAAGTATTTAAGGACTTTAATATCTTTAAAAATATATTAGTGGTCATTTCGATCCCTCAATACATCAAATCGAATTTTTTGTTGTTGTGAGTACATGTATTATATAATTAAAGGATCATTTACCTATGACATCATTAAAATTCATGTTCATTTTCTAGGTTTTGGATAATATAGACACGTTATAGAGTACTAAGTCAATGAATCCAGTAATTATTTTATCTCAATAAACCGACAACTTTGATTGATGTAGTTTATATTCCTATATGTCAAAAATAATTAAATGTAATTTTTAATAATATTTAATGAAAAAATGAGGTCATTTTTTATTTCTTGACAATCTTACACATGTCTCTAAAGACTTCACTAAAACTGAAATCTTACACATTCTAAGAACATTGTTCATTAGATTGATGATTCATCTATTCATACTTGTCAAAAACAATATTGTGTGATTTTTGTATGATAATTTTATTTTAATTCATATTTTATCATATTTATTATATATTATAGAATTGTTTTAGAGATTAAAAATATAAAACTACACTTTTGGACATTTCAAGAAAACTACAACATAGATTCATGCGTTTAATATTCTTAGATCTAAAAAGTTAATTAGTTTTTATTTTAATAATATTACATGATAATTACATGGTTTTAATTTTTCCCCCTAAATAGTGTTTTTATGGATATTAAAAATGCATGATAATTATTGGTTTGGATCATTACACACATGTTTTTGTATTTTATATTAATTAAAACAAACTTTTAATCATGAAAAGAAATCTGAAATTCAGATTAATATGGAGTTCATTCAAATAATTTCGAAACTAATCATCATACATTATCCTAATATTTAAATACATTTAATGATCAATTAGTATGTTTCAACCCTCTAAAACAAGTTTTTTAAAATATAAAATATTTAAAAACACACTTTTAGTCATTATGAGCACATTGCATGTCACATTTGTGTTCTCTAATGTTATACATGTCAAAAATTATTCAATGACCTATTTCCTATATTTACATGTCAATTAAATGTCCTTGTATAGTTTGTGATCATTAGAAATATATTTTAGTTACACTACCACAAAACGGGCCAAGGCCAGCGCCACCCTTTATCAGCACTAAAAAAGCACTAATAAAAGTGCCCATTTATCAGCACTTTTTTTAGCCCCGATAAAGGTACCACCTTTAACGGTGCTTATTTTTAGCACTGTTAATGATTACCCCTTTATCAGTTCTTATTTAGTAGTGCGAATAAAGGAGGTTCTTTATCAGCGCTTTTTTTAAAAGTGATGATTAAAGGGTCTACTTCAAAAAAATCATTGAAAAAAATATATTAATATTTAAATATATAGATATAGTTATATTGATATAAATAAAATATATATTTTTTAAATATAATTATAAATATATTATAGATAAGTATAAATATACAGTTACTGTTAATATATATGATATTTATTGAAAATGGCATATAAAAAAATAAAAAAAATATTTTTAATTAATAATTTGAAAATTATTATAGAGTAATATTCATTTATTAACTATTTGAAGACTAAAAAAATAAAAAAAAATTGAAAAAAGTTCCAAAATATGTTGAAAACACAACTCAAAATTCAAATGACCAGAAATATTGATCCGGGTGTCCATTTGAGCTCTACCATATATCAAATCGAAACATGAAACGAGATCTACACCTATATAATTGGGGGGACCCTAGTCAAGGTATTTTAGAGGCCAAAAAAGGCCCATAAGGCCTCCAGAACTGAGTTTTTAGTTGGGTTGCCCCGGTTTTTTAACATTTTGTGGCTTTTTAGCCTCATTTAAAGGGGTACTATTGGCTTTTTTGGTGGGGACTGAATTTATTCCAAGGTATAACATTCATATTGCTATTATATCTTTAAAATTTTGTCATTTTTTATAATGAACTGCTACTTATAATCAAATATATAATAATATATACTTATTTTTAATATATTGACACATAAAAATTTAATTATAAATACTAATGATAAAATATATTTACATATAAAATATATTAGCGTTATCCAAATTTTAACTAATTTCCATTTTATTTAAAATAAAAATATATGAATATTTATATACCTATATATTAACCAAACTATATATATATTAATATAACAACATATATATTAATATAACTATAAATATATATATTAATATCACTATAAATATATATATTAATATAACTATATATATTAATATAAATATATATTACTATACGAATAAATATAACTAAATATATATTTATGTATAAATAGACATATCATGAAATGGAAAACAAATCAAAAAAGAGGAGCGGTAAGGGCTTAAGCGCATAGGGGGGGGAGGTCTCGAGTCAAAACCTGGTGGCGGCAGGGGCGCATGCGCATGGGAGAATATGGAAGCTAGGGTTAATAATGGATGGCGGGATAGCGCTGATAAAGGGTGGAGGGGGGTGTGTGGGGGCACAGGAGGTACGGGAAGGTGCAGATAAAGGTGGGGCTCAAGTTTTGTAAACCCCCCCGAGATTGCTAGGTTTTTTTAATTGTTTTTTTAACTTATATCAGCGCTTTTAAAAAATAGCTGATAAAAGGGGACATTTATCAGCGCTAAAAATAAAGCGCTGATAAAGGACCCTTTTATCAGTGATTTTTTAGCACTGATAAAAGGGGTCTTTATCAGCGCTTTTTGGAGCGATGATAAAGGGGACCCCCCTTTTATCTACGCCAGCTTTAATAGAAATTTTCTAGTGCTGTTAGAGGCCATTTTTAGCACTAATAAAAGTGGTATTTGTAGTAGTGTTATTTAAAATAGTAAAATCGATGTTTTCGTTATCCCAAAAAATGAAAAAATTGATTTAAATGACATCTATTATTAGATTTAAAAAATAATAATCAATTGTCATTTGTATAATATTCCATGATAATTTTAGGACAATTATTAGGTTTTGACCCTCTAAAGAATATTTTTTTATTCATCAATATATTTAAAATTTCACATGTGGTCATTCAGAGAAAAACACAATTTTAATTAAAATGTCACATATTTTTATATTTTATATCATTCTCAAAAGATTTCATAACAATTCATGGTAATTTTCTAGGATTTTACTATTACATGACTGTTTTTTATTTTTAAGACAATAAAATTGTACTTCTGATCATTTTTAGAAAAATGAAACAAGGATTTTTGGTGAATTTATTCCTTTATATTAAAAAGTAAGAAAATTAATTTTTCAATTTATTTCATGAAATTATGATGTCATTTTCTATGTTTTGACACAAGAATGGGTATTTTTAAAGGATTTTATATCTTTAAAAATGAACTCTTTTTCATTCTGAGTACACAGCATGTGAGATTAATGTAATTTTTATTCGAACATGCCAAAAATTATTCAAAAATAATTTTCCTATGATTTCACATCAATTAAATATTTTTATCTTTTTTTGACCTATTCATACATGTTTTATAATTTATAACATTAAAACCATCATTTTTATAATATCAAAAATAAGCATAGCTTGAATTGATGTCACATCTAGATAAAAATTTCACAAAATAATAAAATGTAATTTTCTTATAATTTCATGACAATATGAAGTAATTTTATAGGGGTGTTCCCAATACAAAACATTGTTAATGACTTTTATATATTTAAATGTGTATTTTTATTCATTACTAGAAGAGAACACATTATATTGATATGTTATATGTATATACATCTCAAAAATTATTCAATAGTAATTTCTCTAAGATTTTACAATGTTTCAAAGAAGTTTTATTTGTTTTTGACAATTATACACATGTTATAGAGCATTAAAACACTAAAATTTTACTTTTAATTATTCTAATAAATTTGAAACCCAAATTGATGTCCCATCGATTCCTATGTTTTATAAATTAATCATTAATCATTTTATTATGATTTCATGATAATATGAGGTCTTTCTAATGTTTTGAACATCAGATGCACATTTTTTACAACATATATATATTTAAATACATACATTAGTTCATTCTGAGAAAATCGTACATCATATTAACATTAATTCTAATAATGACTGTCATAAATTATTAAAATATCATTTGCATATTATTTCATAAAGATTCATCATCATATTTTATGTTTTGAATCTAATAATACTCAGTGAGAAATGTGTTCATAACAATAATCATGTTCATAACTAAAAAATTAATTGTAATTATATATATGAAATAAATCATCAAATAATAAAATTTTGTGGAATATACCTCATGTATCTTTTGAGTCTATGTCTAGATCACCAGTGTGCTATAGTTTTCCCCCTGGAAGCGAACGAGCCTTATAAATTTTATTAGAAATATATTAATAAATATCTTATTATGTAATGATTATTCTTTTTCATAAAATATATATTATAATGGCCTTAGATTTTTTGTCACATTTGAAGGATATATTAGTTACTCACTATAACAAGAATCTATAGATTATTTGAAAATATTCATAAACATATATCTTATGGTCTAGATAACATCTATTTGATATAGAACAAATAATGTTTGACACTCACGTGTTTGAGGCATAAAATACATTAAGTCTTATTATAATGAAATTTTCACTTGGTGGTCTCCAAAAATTTAAGTCATCAGGATATTCCGACTAATATTAATTCAAAATGATTATATGTTATTAAATATTCCTTTCTATGAGAACAAGTATTGTTCATTTGACTATATATTATTATGAATGTGTGTTATTCATTGTACACATTGATATA
Source organism: Viscum album (assembly GCA_963277665.1). Taxonomy (NCBI): domain Eukaryota; kingdom Viridiplantae; phylum Streptophyta; class Magnoliopsida; order Santalales; family Viscaceae; genus Viscum; species Viscum album. Next base: position 227,817,503 of record OY728157.1, on the reverse strand, counting down.
TTTTTAAAAATAGTGATGAAATATTCTCATTATGTCGAAGAATTTGTTGGGAGGATCATAATGGATTTGGGATTTATTGAATATGTCAAGAAAATATTTTTTCCTTCTTTATTAATAGAATAAGATGTCAATGAACTATTTATGGAAATAAAAATGTTTGGATAAATCCATGTTCATGGTTTTTCATCGACGAGTTAATTTTAAATGGTAAAGGAATGATAATTCATGTTTTTTGGGTGAGGACAAAATTATGAATCTTTTGCAATGAGATATTGGTAGTAAATGAATTATATTTTATAGTAGTGTTAATAGGAATAATGTTATCACTGTCACATTAAATGATTTCTCTACAAGGAAATTGAAATGTTTTAGATTCTAATTTAATATTTTATGTAAGTTCACATAATTGCATTAAGAAATAATCCTAAAGGGTCACACATGAAGTTTATCCAAAATATCAATAGATTTTCTTGATTTAATATTAGCGTAAATATTATTTTCTATTTTTGGAATGACAATTATTCAATTAAATTTGATCGCATAATTATTTAATCATGAAGTATTATAGTTTAAAATATGTAAGATGTATTGTATATCTTATTTATTATTCATAAGTTAAAAAATAAATGTTTATTTATTCACTGTATTTATGAACATATTAATATTAACATTTATTTAGTTATGTTAATATTAAAATAAATATTTAATCATATGTTTAGTTAATATAATATTTATTTATATATTTAATGGATAGCATTAAATTTAATAGATATTATATTATTCAATGTTCGTTAAAATCTATAGGAGGAATAAATATTTATATAAATAGCTCCCAATGAAAATATTATATTATATATTATATAATTTAAATAAATAAATATTTATTTATTTAAGATATTATTTTTAAATAATCCTTTTTCATAGGATATAATAGTATTATTATTGTTATTATTTGATGAGATAGAGTATTACTTAGATTAAATATATTGAAAAGGGTATGTTTGTAGTTACAATTTATTTTAACCCAGAATATATAATCCATATTATATGATTTAAGAGGATTGATGAGCCCTTTTTTGAAAAAAGGATAGCCTCTCTAGAATTTTATCATGCCCCCCAGAGACTCTTCCTCTATCCTCCCTCCGAAAAACATAGATAGAATAAAAGATTCATCTTTTTTGATCAACAATGAGGGAAATTAAGAACTTTTTCTGCCCTTCTAGCTCCAGATGATTCAAGATCTTCGTTCCTATATTTTTTAGCACATATGGACTCACATAGACGAATCCCCTCTTAGATTATCCATCAAAACAATTACACACCACGTGAAGAAATTAAAATTGATTTATTTGTTTAATCATATTTGAATCCATTCTCAGCTAAAATAATTATAAATCAAATGTGATAGATCCTATTAAGGATATTAAAATTGTAAAAATATTTAGAAAATTTAATGTAAGTATATTTAATTTTTTCTTTTACTTTTGATGTTGACACTTGTACCCCATCAATGGGATGTTACATCATCACCTCCCATATACATGTTGATATTTGTTATAATATCTCTCCATAATTTAAATAGGATTACCAAAAATAACTCAAACAATATTGTACTACATATTCATGTTTTATAGAATGAAGTGCATGATCCCAAGGAATGATATGACTTGGTTTGTTCATATCATAGGGTATAAAATAGTGATTCTACACTTCTACCTCTACAGAGTCATCTGGTACGACTAAAGCATATCATAAATGGTTGTGATATGAGTAAATAAAATTAAAAGAGGTTATCACACATTAAGAATCAATTTTTTGGTTTCTTTCCCAAATTGATTATAACTAATAATTAACATTTCATAAGATAAAATAATAAGGAGGAAGGACTCATTCGTGTAATGAATGCATAAAAGGATGAAGCTATTTACTCACGCATGAGTAAATTCATGGAATTATAGGATTTTTCATGAGGAATTATATAAATGAGTATGAAGGGTATGGTTTTTTATATACCTTTTACGAGCCTTAATGATTCTTTTCATTCCCCTTACTCACATACATATTCTCTCTTTATATTGAACCCCATATATTTTATTCCAAAATATCACATATCATTATATTAATATATAATAGATAACATTATGATCCATTATATGATCATTTAGGCATAGTGCCTTTGAAAATGTAGACACATAAAAAACTTGTTCATAAGAGATATATATCATATTTTGTGAAGTTATTCATAACTGGAACCACTCTTAGCCATATCATACATAAAACATTATTCATAACTTGGGGAATGGAAACATAATAAAGGGTGTGTGAAAATGATAAGTAAGGGAAAACAATGGAGAAAAAATTTATCACATAAAAAAATAATGATCATAGGGGTATGATAAAAATAACATGACATTTGAAAACCATATCCAATATAAGTACCCTACCTTAAACATTACAAATTCTTGTTATTTTAAATTATAAATAATGTTACTACAATTTTCTGGATCTATTCGATTTTGTGTTTTACAAAATTATGAAAAATATTTATAAATTTAATCCATACATTACAAGTGGAAACAAACACTCAGTATCCATCTTTTCCACCAAGCCAAAATTATTTAAAATAAAACACAATTTCGTTCCACTATAAATATTTACAACTGAAATCTTGAGTTATTTTTTTCTATTACACATACATTAACCCAATAAAAAACATTAACAATTATTTATGAGAAAAAAATCATGTTGAGGGACATAAAAGAAAAAAAATCATTAGTCGAGTGAGAAACCATAAATGATTTTCCTAATAACATACCATTTTCCACAAAAATGAATCATCTTTTCAGAAAGATCATTATCGTGCCTTTTGAAAATCAAATGGTTCCCATAAAATTTCATTATAAAGTAGATCAAAGATTATTTAGTATCATGGGACATAATTTTACATAAAAAACATACAGATTTAATAACAAATATGGTCAAATTTCATCTTTGGAGTACTCATTTCTTTTGATCTTATAACGCAACCACTCATACTTGGTTTATCATGGAACCACTAATCATTGGTCAATAACAAGACAACACATCCTTGGTTTACTAGAGAACCACCATTAATTTTATTAAAAATGGAACCAGACATTATCATAAACAATTACCATGAATCATATATTAAACTTAAATCATGAAAACTAGCATCATAATGAAAATCTTATGGAAAATAACCATTCTATTTTTAAATCTCATAATTTTTGAAAAACTGTACACATAAAAAGGGAAAAGATATATATAATATAAACCATGTAAACTCATAAATGAATATATAAAAAATTATAGATTCATAATGGTGGGAAATTATTTTCATTATGTATATGATAAAAAACAGTCCTTGCGTAATTGTGTAAAAAAATTAAAGAGAAAATTTAAAAGAGATTTTTTAAAAATAATGCCCCTTACATTAAGTTTGATTCATCATGTATGTCCTTTATTTTCTAGAATAATAAACATATGTTATTTTTTAACATTATTAAGATACTTCTTGAAGTTAATTAATTTCTTTATATCACTTATGACCATGTTATAAACAATTAATTAATCATTTAAGTTCAAGTCATACATTTTGTTGATATTTGGTACTTTAATCCAAAATGACTTCAGTCAGTTGACTATGGTCCAAGGGTTGATTATTAAATCATCACTAGAATAAAAAAAATTATCATTTTTAGTGTTCAATTATACTTTTAAATTTAAGCAACAAATATGGTTATGAAAAATGAATTATGTCACAATTACAAATATGGTAAGTCATATATACGCATGAGTAATGTTTTCATTTTTCAATGATCATTACGGAAAAAATGAAAGAATTATTTTATCATAAAAATAATTGTAATATTATCATATATATCATATTAATTCAATAAATATACTTATATATTTCATTTATTTCAGGTGTTGATGAAAAATGAATCACATCACTTTGTGGAGTGTTAGTCCACAAGTACACACAAATGGCGTTATCATTTTTATGTTCATGGAAAGGTAATAAAATAAATGATATATTAATATTTAATAATTATAATTATGTCATGAATATCATATATAGATATTAATTACATCATTATAGTCCATCCTTGAGTGATGGTGATGGAAAATGAATTAAACTAGTTCACGAGGTGGTTGTCCACCATACACACGAACAATGGATTCTTTTCCCATTAGATTGAATTTTAGATTACAATACACAATGAAACTAACATAATAACACCTAAATATATTTATTATTATGGATATATGATTTGAACGAGTTTTAATAAGGTTTTAGGGATATGGAAGAATAATAAAATCATAAATGCTCTATTAAAGGCAATAACTCATCTCCTAACAATCCCTTTACTTAACACCTTAACACCACTAAGGTTGGTGTTATTAAGAAAATAAGACATCTATTATGTGGTTAGATATTATATTAAGGTATTTTTTTTAAGGTATGGCTTAACCAAATATGTATTTAAGTGTGAAGAATTGAGAATAATGTCTTCACTTTAATAATAGAGGGGATGTCCACTCTTTGAATTTCTCAAAATAATAAATTAATATACAATAATATTTATTAAAAAATGGATGAAAAGATTTAAATTTTGATTATAATTTGGTAATGGGTATAAATAACTTCATAAAATTAAAATAGAATTATTTTTTACTATATTTATAACCTTAACTTTTGGTTATAATCCTTATTTAATGCCTTTTATCTCTTACCATGATAATAAGTAGTTTTACTCATTTAACAGTTTATATCATTACTATAAAAAAACACTCATAAATTGTCCATGGATGTGATTTTAAACATTATCTTAATCAATTGTATGAATTCAATATTTTTAGAAATTTTATATAAATTAATAAATTATTATATACTATAAAATTTACATAATGTCAATTTTAATAACTATTCCTAACTGTGACCTCGATAATATTAAGATAACACTTAATATTCAAAAAATAAATTTTATTACATCCTTAAAATGTAAAATTAAACTATAAAATAATATTATCATATTAATTTTCTAAAAATATATTTAGTTTCATATTTAAATTGTAATATATTTTATTTTTTCATTAATTAAATAATTACTTCATCTGTGTTGTGGAGGTATTTAAGGTAATTATTTAGTTACTAAATATTAAATCTAAAAGTCCATGGTAAATTTAAATATATTATATTTGAAAATAATATTTATATATGAACATATCCTACAGATAACCCCATATAAAAAATGGTACAGTTATGAAAAATTGTACTGTGACATCTTCAACTTTTATATAAATATTAAATTAGTAATATCATATTAGTAATGTCATAATCACTAAAAAATTTAATCATAAGTCCACATATTTAAAAAATTAATTATTATAGATGAAAATGACTCATATTATAAAATTTTTCACATCTAATCATCTTTTTGTATTCCTTATCATATTTTTTTACCCTCAATTAGTCGATTCATCCTTTACCATGTTAACAAGAATTACCATGTTTATTATTCTTATTGAAAAAAATTAAATGGGACCAACTTATAAAATTTAGACCCAGTAATTCTATATATGGAATCGATTATGGAGAATTAAAGACACACAAGTATTATAATTAAATTTTAATTTAAATCAAAAAATTAAAATGAAAAAATTGTTTTTGAGCAAATTCCATTTTTTAAAACAATATGTTTTATACTAAATTAAAGTCTAAAATCTATATAAAGACCATAATTAGATTAATGTAATTCAAAGGGAACTAATTAAAATTTAAAAATAATCCAAAACATAAATAAACAATATAAATAATTTAAAATAAAATACAGTATTTAATATAAATCATTATTTTTAATTATTATTTGAAATATCTATATTTTCATAAAATTATCGAAACAATAATTATAAAGATAATATTAATATGATTCATTCAATAATTAAAATTCTTTTACAAATAAATGCTCTATAAATTTCATAAATTATGATATTCTGTCACAAAAAGAAGAAAATATATATTTTTTATGAAAAAATATTTTTTGAAGAATAAAATGACTAATAAAAAATGTGTCATTATTTTATAAAAAAATAAAAAATGAATTAATATTACTTTTTAAAAATATATATTTTTTATAATTCAGTTATTCATATTATTACTTGATAATTAATTAGATAGGTTATAAGAGACACATTTAAAAATAATATTTAGTTTTTTGTTAATGATCGATGTGGAAAATATTCTACACAATCGAACATTGTGTTCAATTTTAAAATACTAGGATGATACATTCTCCCCACATTTTGGATATTATGTCCTCTCAAGTTTGAACTTGGGATTGAACATTATAGGACTAAATGTTCAAAATACATTTATTGAAATATCACATCGTATAATGGATTAATAAAACATATGCTTGATATAGGAGAAATGGTGAATATGAAGGGTATCTTTAGTAATAAATACAAACTATGAGAACTAAAAAAGGGAGTGAAAATGGATATTTAATAGAAAACTAGATATTATTTTCTAATAGAGAGTGTTAGATGATAGGATCATGAGGAAGTAAACCATCAGAAAATCATAAATCTATGATGGGTTATGAGGTCATCAATTTCTCAGTATAAAAAGTAAAAGAATAATGTTTTTGTTTCAAAATAATTTTTCTATAGTTTATTTATTCAATTAAAACCTAAAATATGAACATAAAGATATATTATAACTTATACTTTAAATAAATTTCCACCACTAACTCATATTTTAGATCTAGAAAATGAGTATTCAATATGAATTTTTCATTCCTTGAGAACTAGAATCAAATTCTACTAATCCAAAAATCTATAAAAGGAAAACAGTATTTTCTTACCATATGTAGACATTAACCAAAACTAAACCAATTTTTACAAGAAAATATAATTATATAAAAATAAAAACACTATTTTAATCTTTAAAATTCTACCGTATTACCCAAAATTCATCAAAGATTATTCATTAAACTACATTCTATAAATGTATTCAAAGAATATTCTCGATTAAGATTGAAACCCAAAAATCATAAGGTTTTGATCAAATATTATTACATGATAATTTTAATATTTTTGTGCCAATCACATTAATTTCTCATAAATATTCATACCAAAATGTAACTTCCAAAATTACATTATCTCCAAAATATGATTATCATTTCCATAAATCACTTAAATCACAATAAAGAAACATTCTATTTATATATGCTTCCAAAATATATTTCGTCCTTTATTCCTCAAATGAAATCCCATATTATTCTATTTAACTTAATCATATTGGGTTACCACAATATTTAACTAATTTTGAAATAACCTTAGTCACATAACCGCAAATCAATTTCCAATCACATGGTTACTATTTTATAAAACATATATTCCACAAAATAACTGAACATTTTTCCATAAGATACATTAAATATAAACCATTTTTATATTGACCAAAACATAATGTAATATAGTTTAAGGTGATGTACACTTGTCTCTATTTTGTTGGGGGTTTAATCCCCATAGCCTTGGTAGATGTGACGTGTTGGCACACAATATGTGGGATATCCTTTTCTAAATTAATATAATTCTTATATATTTACAAAAAAAATTATGGTAAAATCCTTAAAATTACCATATTATATTCAATATTAAATAATTTTTTTAACCTTAGTGGTTATCTCATACTTTTCATTTTTCAACCCAAAAAGTAATTACCCATAATTACCTCAAAAATAAATATCTCCAAAATATTCATCAGTCTCTTTAAAATTTCATAACCTAAAGCCTCAAAAATTGTTTATAATATATTAAACATAAGATCAAAAATAAAATTATAAACCCATGATGTCATCCTTAACTATTAAAAAACCTCACCAAAAACTTTTCTAATATCTAATGTTTTTTAAATCCTCTACCAGTACCATCTGTAAGGTCCCATACATAAACATTATATAGTTATGTGATTTTAAACTAGAATTAACATTATCAAAATATAGAGGATTTTTTTTATATTTTTACAGAATTTATGAAAACTCATACAAAGTAATATCATACATTAAAATATTACACTAATACTTATTATCTATTTTTGAACCAAATATAACTTTTTTAAATTAAATCACAATTTGTTTCCATAACATATTTTCAAAACATTCAAATTGAATTCTTATTTTTTCTTATCCATCCTTATCCCTTATAAAAAATTTAAAACAAGGGATTAGAATAAAATGCTCTATAAGGTGCATAAAATAAATGAAATCATTAAAATTGAGAAAACCTAAAAAACATTTTATAAATAAGCCTATTTACCAAAAACAGAATCATCATTTCAAAAATATAATTATCTTACATTTGGAAAATCAAATCATTTCTATAAATACTCATTAGAGAGTATATAAAAGTTATTTAGGTATATTTATAAGTTGTTATAAATATCTAACTGAAAAACTTAATAATAAATATGGTCAAAATATATCTTAGGACTACTCAATACATTTGTGGTTATAACAAAACCACCATCCTTGGGTTATCATGGAACCACCAGTCCTTGGTTTATAATATAACCACCTATAAATGGATTATAATAGAATATAAAATTATCATAAAAAATAACAATAACTATATCATAATCATAGATCCATAAAACGTACATCATTAAAATAATATTAATTAAAATACCATTTATATTTTGAAATAACATATATTTAAAAAAATTATGCAAATAGAAATGAAAACTTTTTATTTTAAAATAACCCTGAAAACATATAATGGAATATTAAAATAATGTTTTGGTAATGATTTTAATAAATTACACTAATTATTTATATTTTAAAAAACACACTTTTTACACTTTTGGAAAAAATGAAAGAGGAACATTAAAATAGAATTTTTTGAAAGAAATTTCCTTACCTAGAGTTACATTCATCACATGTATCCTTTATCTTACTAAATCATTAACATATGTTAATTTTATAATTTCTTAATAACCATTTAAAATTAATTAATATCTTTATATCTCTTATTACTATGTTATAAATAACTACTCAATCATTTATGTTTTTGTCATACATTTTGATGATATTCAATACTTATGTATAAAATGACTCTGGTCGGATGATTATTGTCAAAGAGTTCATTATTCCATCATATATTGAATAAAAATCCTGAAATAATTATGATTTATATATATCAACTATACTTCTAAATTTAACTATTACATTTGGTAATGAAAAATGATCTATGTTACAATCCTGGAGAAGGTAGGTTGTAAGTACGTTGGAGTATTGTTTCCATTTTTCAATGATAATTACGGGAAAAGGTATGTATTATAATATATTTATAGAATAATATTAATAACACACATAAACATAAACACACACACAGATATATATAATATTATTTCATTTAATATAATTATATATTTCATCTATGTGATTTCCTGATGAAAAAAATGTATCACATTGCTTGGTGGATGTGGTAGTCAACACATACACATGAACAAAATTATCATTTTTTCAGTGAATAGAAATGTAAGAACTTAAATTATACATTAATTTATTATAATTTTAAATAATTCAATAATATAATATATAAATATTAATTCCATCATTAATACTTATCCTTGAGTTATGGTGATGGAAAACGAGTTACATCAGTTTGTGAGGCGATAGTCCACCGTACACACGGTCGATTAATTATTTTATCATTTGATAGAATTGGAGAATAATATATGTCATGAAACTAGTATAAGAACACCTAATTTTATATATGATACTATATCTATTACTTTATCATGGTTGAAGAAGGTTTAAGGTAAATTGAAGAGTTAAAAAAACAAAATGCTCGATTAAAAATGATACCCCTTATTCAGACTATCCCTTTTATTAAGACCCTAATACCACTATGGTGTGTTTTATTCCAAAAAAGTACAATATAATGTTTTTATTCATTCTTAGAAGGTATTTTCTTCGGTATTGGATGAAATAAATAATTTTTTATGTGTAATGAAATGAGAATATGTGGTTCCATTTTACAAGAGAGGGAAGGGACACTCAAAATATTTTTCAAAATAATAAATTAATATAAAATAATATTTGAAAGTAAATTTATCAAAACATATTAAATAATAATATATGTTTTGACTATATTTAAACCCTTATCATTTGGTTTTAACCATTATTTAACCTCCTTAACTCTTACTATGACCACCTGGATTATAACTCTTAGATGGTTAATAAATTTACTATAAAATTTTAAACAACCTATAAATGGATCATGAATTATATTTTAAATATCATCCTTATTATTTATAATAAATTTATATTTTTTATGAATTTTATAATATTTTATAAATATTATTTACTATAACATATCCATAATGTCAACTTTAAGAATCATTCATTAATTTCACTATAATAATATCATTATAACTCATATTATTCAATAAAAACATTTTAGTAAATCCATAAAATGTCAAGGTGATATATAATATTAATTTATAATAATAATTATCTCAAATTATATTTATTTTAATATTTTTAATATCTCTAATTTTATTTTTACATTAATTATATAATTACTCATTATCGTTGTGCAAGCATTTAAGGTAGTTATTTATATAAATAATAATAATAAATACTATGATGAATATAAATATATTATAATTCAAATATTCCATTTATAGTAAAAAATACTCTCTATATAATGCAATTTTAAAAATGTTATAATTTTTAAAAATTAAATTGTGTCATCTTTGACTTTTCTATAAATACTATATTATAAAAATCATAGCCACAATAAAATGGTTTCAAAAGGCCGTATATCCAAACTAGGAAATATTATAGATTAAAATTACACATAAAATAAAATTGGTTCAAGTTTAAGGGTTAATTTAAAGTCCTTATCAAATTATTTTATCCCTTAATTAACCGATTTAGCCTTAATTGTGGAAACAAAAATAACCAAGGTAAATATTCATATTTAAAAAAAAAATTAAAATATAAAATATTAATAAATTTTAACCGTATTATTAAAAAAAATTAATACTTTATATATAAATAAATATTCATAATATTCATAATTATATTTAAATTAAAAAATTATTTTTATGGAAATATAAAATTTTTAAATATAAAATTTTTTATGCTAAATTAATGTCTAAAATTCATTAAAAACCCCATAATTGGTTTACTTTAAAAAAAATTAACTAAAAAAAATTTAAAACTAATAAAAATATATTTTACCACATAAATACAATAAAATAAAATTCCTTTTTTCAATATATATAAGTATTTTTTACAATTCCTTGAAAAATTAATATTTTCAAAAAAATATAAAAAATTAATTCTAAATATAATTTTCACATGATTAATTTGAAATATTAATATAATTTTTTCAAGTAAATTTTATATATAGTCAATAAATTATATTTTTCATTCATAAAAAAAGATAAAACATATTTTTGATGAAACATATTTTTGAAGAATAAAATTACTTTACTGAAAATTGTGTGACAAGGTAATAATAAAATAATGATAAATTCATATTGAGTTTGACCATTAAATTTATTTCATGAATAACTTATTCTTATTCATACCAACTAATTAAATGGCTAGGTTATAATGACCATATTCGAATAATGATATTTAAGTGTTTGTTTAAACTCGACATGGTGTATCTTTTTTGCTATTGAACATAGTATTTCTTTTTCAAAATTAGGATATTACACCCTTCAAATAATAGATCATAATATTATCTCATGGTATAATTATTAGTAGTTATTAAGTTATGAATCACAAAGTAATAAAATAAATAAACCCATGAGAGAGTAACATTGGAAAAAGATCATGTCAAAAAAGAGTGGTGTAAGTGTGGAATAGTAATAATCATAGAAATATTATATCAAGGATACCCACAAAGACATTCATACCATGTTACTATTTTTCTAACCACAAATGAACCATCTTCAGTCTTAGGATAACCTATATTGTACCTTAATTCGGGCTTGGGATAACCTCCTGTGTGGTCTCTTTAAGGCTTGGGATAACTTCCCATGTTCCCTATTTTAGGCTTGGGAAAACCAAACCTATTCCATTTGAACTCATAGAACATTAATATTACCCAAATTAAATAGAAAAATATATAATTATGGTCCCACCAGTCAAATAATCATTATTATTATCATATGTACACCACATGATCATGAAAAAAGTATTCATAACTTAACTCATGGAAAAGAAAATTATTTTTATCGATATTTCAGCCTCATAATGGTAAACCATCAAGTGTAATAATAAGGATGATATCATTGGATGATAAAACTTGTAAATCCTATCTAATATAAAATGATGTCAACAATGATGAAAAAAAATCCTTTATACGATCATTTGAATATTTTATCAAGAAAATACCTTTTAATTTTTTAAATTACAAATTAAAATATAAAAATCCCCCAAATACTAAAAAAATTAAATTCTAAAAGAAAGATTGAAAATTTTAATGTGATATTAAATTCCTTTAGTGGTCTTGATGGCCACAAATTTAGTCCATATCTTGTACATCAAAAAATAACTCCTTTAACACTTTCAGTAAAAAGTAAAAAGTACCATATTTAGGAATTTAAAAGAATATTGATTTTAAACCATTTTTATAAAATTTATACATGGGTAGAAATGAATTTTAAAAAAATATTAGAATATTAAAATCATGCCTAAAGATATTTTTTGAAATCATGGACATGTATGAAAACCCATTTTGGACTGAAGAGAGAAATAATGTAATTTTTCCTTAAAATGTAATTTCTATCTCTAGAGTAATTAAAGAGAGGAATATGAAAAGACAAAAATGTATTCTAAAGAAATAACAATATGATAATATATTTAAATGTATTTATTAAGATAAGATCACATAATTTACTTTAATTGAAATTCATGGATAAACAATCTAGATTAAAATGACATCAAAACAAATATCGATTACGTCTTTGGTGACATTTGAATAATATCCTCAAGAAAGAGAAAACCATATATGGATTGTAAAATAACTATAAATTTCATGAAAATTATTATATAATAATTTTGATTTTAATTATGTATACCACATAAAATAATGAAGTGGTAAATTTGGCATGTTTTTCATAGAAATAAAAGTGATAAGAAAACCCCAGACTTTGAGTTTTACTTACTTTAAAAGTGATTTAAACTCATTAATAATAAATTTAAATATATTATTATTATATAATATAGTCTTTTATATACTAATAATATGATTTATTTTCCCCTAATAGCATTTTAAACCAATTTATTAACACATCCTTATTAAAATAATAATTTTTGGGTATTCAATGTTTTTTTTAGAATATCAGTTTGTCAATTCTGATCCTTATACTTGTATCATGGTTCTAGAATCTCTAGAATATTAACCATGATATAAGTAAAATATAATTAATATATTTATTTATTTATATTTGTCCATTAAATATAGATATTAAAAAATGAATTTCACTATTCATTGATACAATATTCTGTACACATGCATGAACACGCTAATCAATTTTCGACGGATCGAATAAAATAATGGTAAAATATAATTCACTAATTATATTATATCCTGGATAGAATTATTATTATATCATATATTTCATATTTATTCTCTAATTATATCATTATTACTATACACGTAAATCAAAAATAAAAAACAAGTAGCATCGCTTCATGGTAATGGTAGTCTATATGTACACATACATGTTGTTATCATTTTCAAATGTATTGGAAGGTAAAAATAAATATATGACATTAAATTTATAGATATATAATTATGAAATAAATATCATATATAAACATTAAACCCCTCATAATAATTATCTATGAAATATGGTGATGGAAAATGAATTGTATCGTTATGTGGGGGTGGAATTCCCAACATACATACTAGCGATACTTTAACATCTCATTTGATGAAATAGAGAGTAGATATTAGTGGTTAAATTATCATAATTACATTTATTTATATTGAGTATACCTTGGTAATTATTTTATAAGGATTAACACATAATTAGATAATCTATAAAATCAAATAAATTGAAATATGTCATGTAAGATGATTACCTCTTCTTCGATAGACCTCCTTTAGATCCATTCCCAAAGACCCTTGGAAAGGTAATTTATTAAGACAATAACCTATAATTCAAATCCAGGGAAGTTTATATGCATGTTTTTTGGGTTTTTTCATCAGATGGAGCAAATTTGAGTATACAAACGAGAAAATAAGAGTCCTTCTATAAGGGAGAGAAATGACACACTTGGAATTACAGAAAAAATTTAAAATATAATTAAGAAAGTATCCAGAAAAAGTCTTCAAAATCAACATAAATTTGAAAAAAATTTATATATGTTAAAAATATAATCATCCATTGAAATTTATATTTGTGTTTTGTCATTTGAGACTATATCTTTTGGGTTAACGCCTTTGAAACCCAATTTTAAACTTAACTATAGTAAAAAAAATTCAATTTTAAAGGGATATAATAACGACCCATACTTTACATACATTGTTAATACTTCAAAATTGAAGCACACTTATTACAACATATGACAAAACCACAAAGGACCGTATAGGTATAATGTCTTTAGAAACTGGGAAACATAAACAACTGGTTCATAAATCTTCTACAGTATCTCCCGTTTATTTCATCATATCTAGGGTCCCTTTTAGCATATTCAATTTAATATCCATCTTCCTGACCTGGGGAAAAGAAAACATAAAAGGGTGAGCTCAAATGCTCAGCAAGGGCAAATAAAGGAAATAAAAATCATATCATATCTTTATGAAGATCAAAACCTGCAAAAGAGATCATAATATCTTAACATGGAATAAATCAAAGAAGTGAAAATGAGATCCCCATAATCATAACATAAAACTTGAAACTTTGTGGCATGCACACATAATCATGGAAAATCATTTCTTGTTAGTCATGACTCATTGCCAAGACTATCTTAGTGGACAAAGTCCCTTTCTGAACCGAGTTCACTCCTCGTTTCAGTCCTGTATCACTGAACCGAAATAACCTTCCGTTCCAGCCATGCCTATCTCATGAGATATAAAATCTTTACCCAATGCATTGGAGGGAGATATAGGTCCCACCCATCTTATAATGAATCCTTTCTTATGTGTGCCACATAATCATAAAACATACATCACCGCATAACACATATAACAAAAATGGGATTCTTGAAACATCATGACATCATAAATCAATTCATATATGATAAAGGAATTCATAAACATAATTCCATCACAACATAGTCAAACCAATGTAAAAATATGGATAGAAACAGAACCCTTTATTATCTTAGATGGAAAATAATTTTGATAAAACACTTGTATTGAATTCTTGAGGAAAATATCCTTTCTTCTTCAAAAACAATTTTCCTTTCATAACATGTCATACAACTTTAAAATAAAAGAAGTTGATTAAAAATAAATTTGAAAACTTGTAAAGGAAGCTTCATGGAAATAATGTTTTAAAAATCCATTCATGCCGTATAAGTTAAAAAAAAACATTCTTCGTACTTTTGTCGGAAAAGTCAAAAAGTACCTCGTACGGAAAAACGACAAAAGATTCCTTTCATATTCTTTACTAAAAACTCACCTAAGGGTAAAATTGGATTTAAACTATTGCAAGTGGATGGAAACAATATTTCATATTGAGGGAACATGGATGTGGATGATAAAATACACCCCAGTAAATACTTACGAATAAACAATCTCGGATAAAAATGAGATTGTGATATTTCCCTTACCTTAGGTCCAATTTGCTTTGTACGTGTCCGAAGCTCCTGTATAATGGTTTAAATAATGTTATTGACTTATTCCAGAATCATACATATTTATATGATATCATATATGGTCATATTATTAGCTTCTTGTTAGTAATATTTCATTGTTACTTGTTACTCGGGTCTTTATAACTTTTTGTTCTTATGCGTGTTTTGTCGAATAAATTCTTATTCTTATCTTTAGGTTATAGATAATTCATTTCCAGAATGGTATTAGTGTAGTATATACCATATTCATTCATTCAATTCATTTATATAATCATTATGAAATGAAGATCATGTAGAACGAGTCGCATCACATCGTGGAGACGGTATTCCGTACGTACGCACGAGTGATGATATCGTTCCTATGATCGTGGAATTGTATTGGAGTATATATATATATTATTTCAGTATCAATATTACTTAATAATAATCATATATAGTTACTCATTACACCATTATACCCATCCTTGTAAGGTGATGGTGGAAAATAGATTACACCACGGCGTGGAGACGGTATTCCGTACGTACGCACGCGCGATGATTTCATTTTTTCCGTAGGATGGATAGAAGGTGAATTAGGGTTGTTTCATATTTATAATAACATATCAGTATGTAAGTAATACTGATGTTATTACTTTATCATGAAACAACTAAAGAAGAAGAAGTTGAAGAAGAATGAAATTGAAAAGATCGGTAATGGATATTACCTCTTCTTTGGAACGCCTCTTTGAATCCTCCACTTAAGTAACTAAGATTGGTCTTTGGAGAAGACCAGGACCTCTAGGATTATTCTAGGGAAGTGGAGAGGAGAAAATGGCAGGGGTTGGCCGAGCTTGAGTGCTCAAATTGGTGTGAGGAGGAGGGGGAGGAGGTGCCCTTTTATAAGGGAGGAGAGGGGCACCTTAGGAATATCTCAAAATATTATTTTATATTAAAGTCAAAATCGATTTATAATGGTTCCAAAGAGTCTTATTTCGAAGATAAAGTGGGGATGGGTCGAAATCCTATCAACCAATAGGATTTAGACAAGTTTAGGGTATTATTTTAACCTTATCAATTAGATTTAACTCTAAGTTAATTAATTTAACTTTTACCGTGTCTTTTTGTTTTCTTTCACTATATGGTTAATACACTTACTATAACATGCCAAACGAACCCCAAATTGTTTATTATTAATATATATATCCTTATCTAAGTCATTTGGCCGAACCATAGATTTTTAGGAATAAAATAACAATTAATAATATAATATTTGATTTAAAAACTATTTTGTGTCAATTTTGACACTATTTGATATATGATTTTTGTGAAAGTCATAACAGAATTATATGTTCGAACCAAGTTAATTAAATCATTACTAATATATCATAGTAACCTAGAAAATTAGTGGAATTCATAAAAAGTCTTAAATTACATTTATTTTGGTATTTATATTATCAATTTTTTTCAATATTTCATTAATAAGATAATTACTGCATCATCTTTGTGTCATAATTAAATTAAATTATTTGATGTCTAAAAATTACAAATAAAATACCATCATGTAGGAAATCTTTTTAGCTTTCTAATTAATATTTACAGTCGAATTTATCTTATGTATAACCCTATATTAAAAATGATTTACTTATTAAACTTTGATTTTAACTATTTTAACCCTTCTTTAAATAAATTAATAATAAATGTCCTAATCTAATCCAAGTGGGCCTAAATGGTCATATTTTATTCCTAAGTTTGTTTTTGGTCGAATTACACTTGTCCAATAGAATTAGGACATGTGTTAGGGTAATATTAATATCATATTTACCCTTAGTTACCCTATTTACTATTAACCGCGGTAAAAATAGTAAAAAGTTACTATTCACCAAAAAATTATTTTCATCTCATTGAACCACATTTTAGTCCTTGATATTAACCGTGTCTCTCGGATTTTTGAAATTCCATTCACAGAAGCGGTAAAATTAAGTTTTATGCAAAATTCAGTTTTTAACCTACCACTTAGTGGTTTCACTATTCATCAAAAATTGAAAGTTTTCAGAAAAATACCAAAATTTCACCCTAGGCTAATTTCGATATTCTGAGTCCAAAAATGAAGTCCATTTTGAAAAATGAAATTTATAAAATTTCAAAAAGTGGTTATTACTATTCATAACGGCTAGTTTTAATAGCATATTGTTGTTTAGTGAAACTCGGTATTGCGTACGACGCAAGCTATCGAGGAAGGTCGCGATTGCGTGTAAAGCAAGCCAAGCAAGTGTTGTGTAGAAAAAGATTCCTTTGATGATAACATAAAAGTCTCGGGTGTTACATTCTACCCCCCTTAAAAAGAATTTCGCCCTCGAAATTCGTCACTTTGCAACAAACAAATGAGGATACTTCTCCCTCATCATATCCTCAAGCTCCCATGTAGCTTCTTCAAGTTGGTGGTTTCTCCATAAAACTTTCACCAAGCGAGTGGTCTTGTTTCGTAAGACTTTTTCGCTACGATCTAGAGTCTCTATCGGCTGTTCTTCATAAGAAAGATCTTGCTCCAGCGGTACAACTTCTGAGCTGAGTACATGTGAAGGATCTGGTATGTACTTTCTCAGGAGAGATACGTGGAACACATCGTGAACTTGAGAGAGATTCGGTGGAAGCGCCAATCGGTAAGCTACCTTCCCAACACGATCCAGTATTTCAAAAGGACCGATATATCTAGGGCTCAACTTCCCCTTCTTTCCAAATCTCATAACCCTCTTCCAGGGAGATATTCGTAAGAACACTTTATCGCCCACTTCAAACTCTAGGTCTTTTCTTCGGTTGTCGGCATAACTTTTCTGTCGACTCTGAGCTGCTCTTATGTGTTGTTGAATAGATCTAACCTTTTCTGCCATTTCATCAACGAGATCAGGTCCTAATAGCTTTCTTTCCCCAACTTCATCCCAGCAAGTTGGAGTCCTGCATTTCTTTCCATAGAGAGCTTCATAAGGAGCCATCTGAATACTGGAGTGAAAGCTATTATTATAAGAAAATTCCACCAAAGGTAGGTGTTGATCCCAACCTCCTTTGAAATCCATAGAGCAAGCTCTCAACATAACTTCTAGGGTTTGAATTGTTCTCTCAGACTGACCGTCTGTCTGGGGATGATAAGCAGTGCTGAAACTCAACTCTGTATCCAGAGTATGCTGAAGACTTCGCCAGAACTTCGAGGTAAATCTCGGATCTCGATCAGATATAATAGAAAGTGGTACTCCATGCAATCTTACCACTTCCTTTACATATATCATGGCAAGCTGATCTAGAGAGAAATCCTCTCTAATAGCAATGAAGTGTGCAGACTTTGTAAGACGATCAACTATGACCCAGATAGCATTATTGCCTTTGGATGTTTTAGGAAGTCCTGTGACAAAGTCCATAGTGATGTTTTCCCATTTCCATTCGGGTATGGGTAATGGTTGTAACATCCCCTTAGACTTCTGTCTCTCAGCTTTAACTTGTTGACAAATCAAGCATCGAGAGACATATTCAGCAACATCTCTTTTCATGCCATCCCACCAGAAGTACTCTTTCAGGTCCCTATACATCTTCGTGCTTCCAGGATGAATAGAGAATGATGAACTATGAGCCTCATCCAGCAGCTCATTCTTTAATTCGGGGATGGGAGGAACGCAAACCCGATTCCTGAACTTTATTATCCCATCACAATCAAGGTTGAATTCAGGAACATTTCTCACCTTCTTTTGTAACTCGACATCTTCTTTCTGTGCCTCTTTAATCTTCACATGTATAGATGGTTGAACATTCATTTGGGAAAGATAAGATTTTTCCCTTTCCATTATAATTCCAAGATCCATCCTTTGTAAATCCATAAATATTGGATCTTTTGTGATCCTCATCATGGATAAACTAGCATGGTCTTGTCGACTTAATGCATCTGCCACCTTGTTTGCTTTCCCAGGGTGGTAATGGATTGAGCAGTCATAATCCTTAATCAGCTCCAACCATCTTCTTTGACGCATATTCAACTCCTTTTGTGTGAAAATATACTTTAAACTTTTATGATCAGTATAAATATCACACCTTTCACCATAAAGGTAATGCCTCCAAATCTTTAATGCAAAGATTACCGCAGCCAACTCCAAATCATGTGTTGGGTAATTTTGCTCATGGATTTTCAACTGTCGTGAGGCATAAGCTATCACCATATCATTTTGCATAAGAACACACCCCAATCCCTTCTTGGATGCATCACTGTAGATCAC
This sequence comes from Viscum album, assembly GCA_963277665.1. Lineage (NCBI taxonomy): Eukaryota > Viridiplantae > Streptophyta > Magnoliopsida > Santalales > Viscaceae > Viscum > Viscum album. The sequence goes on along the minus strand of OY728157.1, from coordinate 227,797,408 downwards.
AAACCTTTCTCCACTACAAGGCAGTGTGAGCACAGGTGCACTGGATAACCTTCTTTTCAACTCCTTGAAATTCTCTTCACATTCCTCTTTCCAGACAAACTTAACTCCTTTCCGAGTCAACTTGGTGAGTGGATTAGATAATCGTGAAAAATCTTTTACAAAACGTCGATAATATCCAGCCAAACCAAGAAAACTTCGGATCTCAGTTACTGTTGTTGGTTTTGACCATCTTTCGATAACCTCTGTTTTTGCTGGATCCACAGATATCCCCTCTTTTGAGATTATATGACCCAAAAATGAAACTTTTTGAAGCCAAAATTCACACTTGGTAAATTTGGCATAAAGCTTCTCCTTTCTCAGGGTCTTCAATATAATTCTCAAGTGATCTTCATGCTCTTCCTTGCTCTTTGAATAGACAAGAATATCGTCTATAAAGACTACCACAAATTGATCAAGATAGTCTCTAAAGACTCTATTCATTAGATCCATGAAGATAGCAGGGGCATTAGTAAGACCAAATGGCATCACTATAAATTCATAGTGTCCATACCTTGTACGGAAAGCCGTCTTTGGTATATCCTCCCTTTTGACCCTTAATTGATGATACCCTGAACGAAGATCAATCTTGGAAAAGTATTGAGCTCCGCGTAGTTGGTCAAATAAGTCATCAATGCGTGGGAGAGGATATTTGTTCTTGATAGTGATCTTGTTAAGTTCTCGATAATCAATGCAGAGTCTCATTGATCCATCTTTCTTCTTAACAAATAGAACAGGTGCTCCCCAAGGTGACGCACTAGGGCGTATGAATCCCTTATCAAGATTCTCTTGGAGTTGCTTCTTCAATTCCTGCAACTCAATTGGGGCCATTCTATAAGGTGTCTTTGAAATAGGCAAAGCACCCGGTACGAGTTCTATTGAAAACTCAACTTCACGATTTGGTGGAAGACCCGGTAATTCCTCCGGAAAGACATCATCAAACTCCCGTACAATGGGCATATTCTTAATCGTGAGTTTCTCACCAACCATTTGAGATAAATAACCTTCATTTAGTGGAATCAATACCCATAAGATGGAAGAAATTTCCACTGGAAGGTTATGTTCATCCTTGCATTGATAGACGATCGTAGATTGATCTGGAATATGAAATGTGACTTCCCTTCTTTGGCAATCGATATGAGCTCTATGTAGAGAAAGCCAATCCATGCCAAGAATCACATCAAATTCCACTAAAGGAAGGATCACAAGATTTGCAGGAAGCACTTTCCCACAAACTTCGATCGGAGAATAATTATAAACTTCTGATGCGATTGATGTGCCATTAGGTGTTGTCACAGCTAACTCAACATCTAATTGTTGAGGTAATACAGTGATACCCTTAGAATATTTTTCAGAAATAAAAGAGTGGGTGGATCCAGAATCAAATAAAACATTTGCTACTTTAGAGTGGGTGGTAAGTGTACCTTTCACCACATCGTTATCGTACTCCACCTCACTGATAGAAATTGCATGTGACTTTCCTTTGTCTTTAGCCTTAAGAGTTTGTTGACGTCGACCATCATCATCAACCCTTGGATTTGGGCATTGATTGGCATAATGCCCCATCTCCTTGCACTTGAAACATTGAAGTGTTGTAGGTTCATTCTGTGTATCCCTTCCTTTGTTTGCGTCATTAGACATCTTCTTCCCATTATCACGGCATTCAAATGCCCGATGACCTTCCTTTCCACATTTAAAACATTTACTTGTCCCTTTAAGACAACTCCCTCCATGTTTCTTTCCACACTTTGAGCATAAGGGAAAGTTCATCTTCTTTTCCGTGTGCTCTTTAGATTTTTCTTTGAATTCCATCTTCCTCTTCTTATCAAACCCATGTGACTGATGGGTTACTCCAATCTCCATCTCGACTTTGAGAGCACATCGAACTATTTCCTCGTAGCTATTGAAGTCCCTTATGGCTAACGCCCTTCGAAGACTTGGTTTTAAGCCACTAAAGAATCGATCGATCTTACTCTCAGGTTGGATAATAATACCAGAAGCGTACCTTGCAAGTCTTGTAAAATTTGCTTCATAGGTACTAACAGATTCATCATCCCTTTTCTTCAGTTCAAGGAACTCTTTCTCCATCTTTGTTCGGAGAATACGAGGGAAGTACTTATTGAAAAATAAGTTCTTGAACTCGTCCCATTCCATAGACTCAATTTCATCCCTTTGCCTCGTATTCTTAACAAGATTCCACCATTGATCAGCATCTCCTTCCAAACGATACACTGCTAGGATGACTTTATCATGCTCAGAACATTGAAGAACTGAAAATATCTTTTCAGTAGTACTAATCCATTGTTCAGCAACTAATGGATCAGTAGACCCGCTGAAAGAAGGTGGACGCTGCCTCATGAAGGATTCAACAGAATGTTGCTCCCTCCTTTGCTCGTTTGGAAATCCTGCATGATTCATAGCTTGAGAAAGTTGTGTGAGCATGGCTACAAGATTTTTCATTCCAGCTCCCATATCGTTTTGTTGCTCAGGGGGACAATCATTGCATTGCCCATCGCATTCCGCATTAACACGGTTCCTTCGGGTTCCAGCCATTGACTAAAACCAAGAAGAATAGTGTGAGCAACACTAATTATAATAGGAAACCACATAATTCAAGAATAAAATTTTCATGCTTAAGGTCTTATCCTAGGTTATTCAAGGCCATTTCTAAAACACTAAGATTGTGTTCTATGCTTAGACTTATCCTTTGGGTTCTTACTAAGGCTTTAACATCCTAGTTTCCAAAGGTTGACTATACCTTTCCTCTGATACCAACAATAACGACCCATACTTTACATACATTGTTAATACTTCAAAATTGAAGCACACTTATTACAACATATGACAAAACCACAAAGGACCGTATAGGTATAGTGTCTTTAGAAACTGGGAAACATAAACAACTGGTTCATAAATCTTCTACAGTATCTCCCGTTTATTTCATCATATCTAGGGTCCCTTTTAGCATATTCAATTTAATATCCATCTTCCTGACCTGGGGAAAAGAAAACATAAAAGGGTGAGCTCAAATGCTCAGCAAGGGCAAATAAAGGAAATAAAAATCATATCATATCTTTATGAAGATCAAAACCTGCAAAAGAGATCATAATATCTTAACATGGAATAAATCATAGAAGTGAAAATGAGATCCCCATAATCATAACATAAAACTTGAAACTTTGTGGCATGCACACATAATCATGGAAAATCATTTCTTGTTAGTCATGACTCATTGCCAAGACTATCTTAGTGGACAAAGTCCCTTTCTGAACCGAGTTCACTCCTCGTTTCAGTCCTGTATCACTGAACCGAAATAACCTTCCGTTCCAGCCATGCCTATCTCATGAGATATAAAATCTTTACCCAATGCATTGGAGGGAGATATAGGTCCCACCCATCTTATAATGAATCCTTTCTTATGTGTGCCACATAATCATAAAATATACATCATCGCATAACACATATAACAAAAATGGGATTCTTGAAACATCATGACATCATAAATCAATTCATATATGATAAAGGAATTCATAAACATAATTCCATCACAACATAGTCAAACCAATGTAAAAATATGGATAGAAACAGAACCCTTTATTATCTTAGATGGAAAATAATTTTGATAAAACACTTGTATTGAATTCTTGAGGAAAATATCCTTTCTTCTTCAAAAACAATTTTCCTTTCATAACATGTCATACAACTTTAAAATAAAAGAAGTTGATTAAAAATAAATTTGAAAACTTGTAAAGGAAGCTTCTTGGAAATAATTTTTTAAAAATCCATTCATGCCGTATAAGTTAAAAAAAACATTCTTCGTACTTTTGTCGGAAAAGTCAAAAAGTACCTCGTACGGAAAAACGACAAAAGATTCCTTTCATATTCTTTACTAAAAACTCACCTAAGGGTAAAATTGGATTTAAACTATTGCAAGTGGATGGAAACAATATTTCATATTGAGGGAACATGGATGTGGATGATAAAATACACCCCAGTAAATACTTACGAATAAACAATCTCGGATAAAAATGAGATTGTGATATTTCCCTTACCTTAGGTCCAATTTGCTTTGTACGTGTCTGAAGCTCCTGTATAATGGTTTAAATAATGTTATTGACTTATTCCAGAATCATACATATTTATATGATATCATATATGGTCATATTATTAGCTTCTTGTTAGTAATATTTCATTGTTACTTGTTACTCGGGTCTTTATAACTTTTTGTTCTTATGCGTGTTTTGTCGAATAAATTCTTATTCTTATCTTTAGGTTATAGATAATTCATTTCCAGAATGGTATTAGTGTAGTATATACCATATTCATTCATTCAATTCATTTATATAATCATTATGAAATGAAGATCATGTAGAACGAGTCGCATCACATCGTGGAGACGGTATTCCGTACGTACGCACGAGTGATGATATCGTTCCTATGATCGTGGAATTGTATTGGAGTATATATATATATTATTTCAGTATCAATATTACTTAATAATAATCATATATAGTTACTCATTACACCATTATACCCATCCTTGTAAGGTGATGGTGGAAAATAGATTACACCACGGCGTGGAGACGGTATTCCGTACGTACGCACGCGCGGTGATTTCATTTTTTCCGTAGGATGGATAGAAGGTGAATTAGGGTTGTTTCATATTTATAATAACATATCAGTATGTAAGTAATACTGATGTTATTACTTTATCATGAAACAACTAAAGAAGAAGAAGTTGAAGAAGAATGAAATTGAAAAGATCGGTAATGGATATTACCTCTTCTTTGGAACGCCTCTTTGAATCCTCCACTTAAGGAACTAAGATTGGTCTTTGGAGAAGACCAGGACCTCTAGGATTATTCTAGGGAAGTGGAGAGGAGAAAATGGCAGGGGTTGGCCGAGCTTGAGTGCTCAAATTGGTGTGAGGAGGAGGGGGAGGAGGTGCCCTTTTATAAGGGAGGAGAGGGGCACCTTAGGAATATCTCAAAATATTATTTTATATTAAAGTCAAAATCGATTTATAATGGTTCCAAAGGGTCTTATTTCGAAGCTAAAGTGGGGATGGGTCGAAATCCTATCAACCAATAGGATTTAGACAAGTTTAGGGTATTATTTTAACCTTATCAATTAGATTTAACTCTAAGTTAATTAATTTAACTTTTACCGTGTCTTTTTGTTTTCTTTCACTATATGGTTAATACACTTACAATAACATGCCAAACGAACCCCAAATTGTTTATTATTAATATATATATCCTTATCTAAGTCATTTGGCCGAACCATAGATTTTTAGGAATAAAATAACAATTAATAATATAATATTTGATTTAAAAACTATTTTGTGTCAATTTTGACACTATTTGATATATGATTTTTGTGAAAGTCATAACAGAATTATATGTTCGAACCAAGTTAATTAAATCATTACTAATATATCATAGTAACCTAGAAAATTAGTGGAATTCATAAAAAGTCTCAAATTACATTTATTTTGGTATTTATATTATCAATTTTTTTCAATATTTCATTAATAAGATAATTACTGCATCATCTTTGTGTCATAATTAAATTAAATTATTTGATGTCTAAAAATTACAAATAAAATACCATCATGTAGGAAATCTTTTTAGCTTTCTAATTAATATTTACAGTCGAATTTATCTTATGTATAACCCTATATTAAAAATGATTTACTTATTAAACTTTGATTTTAACTATTTTAACCCTTCTTTAAATAAATTAATAATAAATGTCCTAATCTAATCCAAGTGGGCCTAAATGGTCATATTTTATTCCTAAGTTTGTTTTTGGTCGAATTACACTTGTCCAATAGAATTAGGACATGTGTTAGGGTAATATTAATATCATATTTACCCTTAGTTACCCTATTTACTATTAACCGCGGTAAAAATAGTAAAAAGTTACTATTCACCAAAAAATTATTTTCATCTCATTGAACCACATTTTAGTCCTTGATATTAACCGTGTCTCTCGGATTTTTGAAATTACATTCACAGAAGCGGTAAAATTAAGTTTTATGCAAAATTCAGTTTTTAACCTACCACTTAGTGGTTTCACTATTCATCAAAAATTGAAAGTTTTCAGAAAAATACCAAAATTTCACCCTAGGCTAATTTCGATATTCTGAGTCCAAAAATGAAGTCCATTTTGAAAAATGAAATTTATAAAATTTCAAAAAGTGGTTATTACTATTCATAACGGCTAGTTTTAATAGCATATTGTTGTTTAGTGAAACTCGGTATTGCGTACGACGCAAGCTATCGAGGAAGGTCGCGATTGCGTGTAAAGCAAGCCAAGCAAGTGTTGTGTAGAAAAAGATTCCTTTGATGATAACATAAAAGTCTCGGGTGTTACAGATATAATTATACTTATAATTTAATGATTAGCTCATTAATTTAGAAGGGATGAAATTATAGATCATTTTTCTTCATAATAGTACTATTACAATATTTTTATAATTTTTAAATAATTTTATAAAATATTACTTTTCGTATAATATAATTAATGTCATTTTTGAAACTATTCATTTACATTGACATTAAAGTCCTCATGATAGTTATGTATTTCATTTAAAAAAATTTAAAACATCTCTCAGAAGTTATATTTGTCTAATAATATCTTAGAACAAAATAATCACCCAAATTTTATTAGTTTTAATATTTTAAATTTATTCATTTCAACTTTTTATTAATTGAATAAATATTGTGTTGACATTGTTTAAAAATTTATGGTAATTATTCAATCAATAAACATTATATATAGATTAAAATGATAAATAAATAATTTTTATTTAAAGTAGACATCTATAAACACAATTATCTTCTTTTTATCCTTATGAAAAAATAGAGACATTAATGTCAACAGTAACATTTTGGAACTTTCATTACATAAAATAATATAAATTTAATTATCTTGGAGAAATGGTACCAAATTTCCCTATAATCTAATTTGGGATATCTACAGTCCAATTTCCACAAGAAAATTAAATAATGGTATGTTTTTAGTTGATTTTGACACCTTATCTCATGATTTAAACTTTTTTAATTCATTTTATCCTTAATAGGGTTATAAATATTTATCACTGTTACTATTCATATTGACAAAATATGTTCATTATTTTCTAAATTTGAAACTCATGATTCAAAGTATTGTCCCATTTTTTAATATTAAAACATCAAAAGTGTAATAAATAATTTTTTTATATAAATGTTTCAACACACAAGGAAGATCCTTTTTTAGAAAAATGTATTTTTAAGCATATAAATTAAAAAATATCAAAATAATGAATATTTATAATTCAAACAAAATTATGAATTTTTTTTAATTAAATGGATCATTTGTAACTTTATGGAAAATTTCATAATATAATAGGACATTAATGTATATTTATTGAATAGAAAATGACAATATTTAAAAAATCAGCACTTTTCACTATTCACTAAAAATAAATCATTTAACAAAAATCCAAAAATTCTCCAAAGTGAATTGAAATATGATAATTTAAAATATTATTTTTTAAAAAATTATATAGTTTTTAAAATTGGTTGAAATTAATTATAATTTTCACAAAAAAATTCAACAAAAATTATTTTTCAACAAAATATCTTTTGAGGGATGAATGACTCTCTAAAAATTGATTTATTATTCTTAAGAATTAATCAATATATTTTTATTGAGTAGGACCACTATACATATATTTAATAATTTTATTATGTATATTCGTACACACTAATATAAATTTTATGTTATAACTATCACATTTAATTGATAATATTTTTATAATATATATCAATTCTTTTAAAGCTAGTTATTACATGTTAAGGAATATGTTGAGATTATTATTATTTAAAAATAATTTTTTTATGTGTTAAATTATCCCACCATTAAATTATGTTTTTCAATTATAATTCTATTTATGCCATCAGAGGTTCAATATTAGAAAATATAATTATTGGAAACCAAAATCCTACAGATGGATATTTAAAGTTATTTTAAAAAAGAAAATTTTTAAATATAAAGGTTACCTGAAATAGAAAATAATTATGTTCCCAAATATGGATACCATTATTGAGACATTAAATTACAGACATGTAGGATGAAACTAGAACCTATGGCCTAATAGTGAGCGATAGAGGACCCCATCATGAGAAAGTAAACAACCATAAAACCATAAATTTTTGATGTGTGAAAGGCCATAGATTCATAATAAATAATGTTAAATGTATAAAATGTTTATTTTGAGGTCCTTTTCATAAATTTTCGGGATTATTTTACACTTAATATAGATAACATGATAAAATGTTATTTCTTGATTTATTTTTATTTCATAAGAACAATTTTATCCTTTGGTTGTGCGTAGATTAATTTCTAATTCATGTCTTAATCCTAGAAGAAAATATTAAAGATACATTTTTCATGCTGAAATCATTATAATTAAATTTTAACAAATCCTAAGATCTATTTTTAATGAAACATCATTTCAATAATATATAATTATCAGGAAAACAAAAATGGCTAGCATAAGTTATCCAATATGGAAAATTTTAATACATTATTCTCTAAAACCTCAAAAATTACACCAAATGTTCAACATAATCCATTCCATAAATAGTAAAAGATATAAATCTTCTAAATTATTTCTAATTAATATATAAAACTATAAATATTTATAATTTGATCACACATTTTTTTTCTCGATAACCATTAACATTTATCCATAGAAAATGTGAATTAGATTATAATGTCACATAAAAAACATGTGGAAATACTGATTCTCTAAAAAAAATTCTAATAACAAGATTGAAATTAAAATATTAATGAAAACATATATAACTACCAATACATAACTCTATGTGTATTCCTAATATAAAATCAAATGATATTTTACATATTCCATTAATAAAAAAGTATAATAAACTTCATAAAAGATCACCTAAATCACTTTTTCATCAAATAACTAATGAATTTAAATATTACTCGTACTATCCCATTAACATCATCAATATAAGTCATATATTTATCCCACAAAAATACTATTAACTCATCAGTAAGAACATATTAAGGGTTATCATTACTTTATTGTTGTAGTCTCTAAAAATATAACCATTCCACTAAATCATTTTTATTATTTGTCAGTACTATTTAAAAAAAAATAAAATTAATAAAGAGAACTACTGTAGAAAATACAATAGATGTTTCATAATTCTTAAAATTAGAATAAAACTCATATAACACTTCAATATCATAATTCTCGAATCACAATAGGCACACACTCCAATCCGTTCACTTTAATGAATTGAATTATACAGTATCTTCCTTGGTATATGAGCTAACCCTTGTATTAGGGCATTGAATCGGATAATTCCCATCTTCCCCACACATAATACATTGAATTTTCTACTAATTCATTATTTTACAGCCTTATTTTCCACATATAAAACATTTTGATTTTCCATTAAGGAATTCTCCTTCGTGTATCATTCCCACATTCATGAAATGAAAAATATTGAAATTTCATTCATCTATGGTCATTACAATATAAAATTTAATAAAATTATATTTTCCTCATCTTTTTTGAGGACTTCTCAGAGGAGTGGTGTGGTATGGGGGATTATAGACCAGTTAAAAAAGGTATTCAATTTTTTTTTATAAATTTAGATATATTCCCCAATGACTAGTTGGGAAACATGTTTATTCAAGAGATAGTATGTATTCATAGGATGCTTTAGGTTATATATTTATATCATGGTGTATGTTTTATATAATTCTTATAAAAATTATTATGTAAATATCTTAGTACTTGGGTGATTTTGAGTACATATATTCACCCACATATAGAAAAGAAATTAGAATGTACTATTCATGTATAAGATGACATGATGAGTAAATGTGTCCAATATTTTGATAGGAAATAAGATAATCATTTAGTTATTATTGAGGTCACCTATAACAATAGTTATCATGTGAGGATTTAGATTCCTCCATATGGGGAACTCTTTGGTTTTCCACATTGATCACCATTGTGTGGGGTAGAAGTGGGAGAATCAGATTTGTTGGGGCCATGTACTTTGCAGGATACATCATAGAATATTTATTTATTTAGAAAGCATATGGTTATCAACCAAAATTGAAAAAATTCATATGATAAATGATATCATCAAACCCTTATGTATATACTGGGAGAAGAAGTGCTCTTTTTGGTTTCTCTGAGATTATGTCACCATAAGATTTGTAAACATGGAATCATAATAACGTGATGTGTTAGTATTTTGATATTGTTTAGGGGATCATACTAGTTGTGTACTAGATGACTCTTCTATGGTGGTATAGTTATATAAAAAATATTTTTTATGTGTCATAGAATCGAAAGTATCACCCCAACCCCTCTCATATGATTGATTTTAATTATGATGATCATTAGTATATTATATTCGTTTATGAGAATATGATTCATATTAATGATTATAATGGGAAGAATATTTAGAATAATATGGTTCCTTTAATTAGAGTTTTCTGAAAAATTGTCCATGATGATGGGGGAAACTTGAGAGAGGGAAGAAAATATGCATGGCCAATATTCCACCCTTCCCACCATTGATTCATATTGATGTTTGGGAGAGTATCTTAAGGATGAGTTGTAATACAGTGGGGAGGTGGTAAGATATTGTCTTGTTAATTATCAATGTTCTTATTTTATTTTTGGATTATTTTTTAAATGGTTAATATAATTCATCATGGGATGAGGGAAGGTCTCCGAAGTTTTTTAGGGGTTTTGGAAATGAAAACATGATAACGGGGTTTATAGTGCATGTTTCATGGTCGGAACGTCGTTAATAAAACACTTGAACCTTGATTGTGTGGCCTGGATCATGGGGTGCATGGTTTAAAAATAGTGTAATGTGTCTCTAGAAACCATATGGGATTGAATACTCTCATACAATTGGATTCTAAATGATTTTTTAAATTGTGTGGGTCGAACTAACAAAATGAGAAAACCTATTTTCCCAAGGATAGAGGACACTCCGTGGTTGATGCACAATTTGTAAAACCATACATCCAAACCATGCTTCTTCTTAAATATGTAAAATTTCACATTTTAGCCTCATGATAATTATATTATCTAACCCTATTTTCATCCTCATTTATCTTCTAGAATCATAGTATGTAAACCTTAGTCTCCTAAATCTTACATGGATGGATATCTATTGATCTTAGAGTGTTTTAGGTGTTGTTTTATGTGAATCAAATCCCTAGGTATGTCTCTAGGTGTCACAACCCATCCCAATGTGTCCCATGTTGTGACTACCAAACGTCCTCCTCAAATTTTCAATGGTATGGTTACTAGTGATGAGTGGGCATATCACTCACATGGGATGGCCATATCCTAATTTACATGTACACACATACACGTATCCAAGCCCGTACAATTTGAAATTTAACAAAAATGATAAAACATGAATGTATGCTTCTAAATCCTACCATTACAGTATAAAAAAAGTTATAGTATGAAAAAGGAAAAAAACCCACCATAAGGAAAATTAGAACAAGTCCAACCTGAATGTATATAATGGGATAAATATCAATACTACTGCTGGAACACACCTTGGTCTCCCATACTCCATAAGATATGTTGGGTCCTAGTCTCTCTTGGAATCCATATAAAGGTCGATCATATGTATAATACATGAAATTTGAGGGAAAATAACATATGGGGTTGATAATAACAATACACAGTTGGAAACCCCAAGATCACAATGAATATAATGTCAACAATACCAGCTAGCTCGTCACAAGTATACAATTGTAGTATATATCACAATAATATCACGATATAGTCAATAAGAACATGTAAAATCAAGGTAAATTCACAACCTTAATTCTATCCTAGGAATAATACTCAATATTTCCACATACCACTCATCAAGGATAACATGCTCCTTGATTTAGAGTGAATTAATGGAATCAATATGAGATGTACTTCTTATTGGGTCTCCCCATTAAAATTATATTCTGGATGACTGAATAGAATGATACAAATATGATAATAACACCTAAGTCTATTGGTTATTCCAATAATTCTATCTAGAGATTCCTACATAACACCTAAGTCTATTGGTTCGGCCAATAATTCAATCTATAGGTTCCCACATAGTGATAGTCATGATGATACCAAGAGCTCCACCTTGGAAAAAATATGATGATAGAGGATCTCACTATAGGCCTCATGGAATTATTACAAAAAATCTATTCAATGAATCCCACTGAAGGGATCACCATATTATTTTCAGGACACTATTACATACTAACCATTAAGGGATTTGTCAAAGGAACGGACAAAAAAATCTTGTCCAAGATAAAGAGGAAAATAGATCTAAACCTTCTTTGAAGAAGTACATGATGTGTAGGGGTAGTACTCAGCATATACCTTTCACATTAGTTCCTTCTCTTATATCATGACATGTGCCTGTTTCCATGTCCGAGCTTGAGTACAAAGTGTATCCAATACCACAAACTCCTAGCCGTGTTTGTTTCTAGCTGGTTGTGTCCATTTATATCAAGTAATTCTTATTCTAGTTCACCTTCCTAGGTACACACTGAGCCACTACGGGTTTCACACCATGCGATATATATCACATGCTGCATGATTTTTATATTCTTTTGTAAAATCTAGCATCTTATCAAGTGGGCTATCCCACAATATGTAACTTCAAAATACTTGTCGTGTAACATTGATTATTCTGGTATTCCATATCCTAATCATGTGTCATTTTCTTCTCCTCTAGTTATCGAATTAACCGTACATCAGGTTATAACTCAATGAACTCAATTGAGTGATACTTATCTTCACCATTTATTGAGTTTCATCCCTTCAAATGAATTCGAATATATTCCACACATTCTCTCAATCATCACATGCCCAAGACATGAAGAAATGTATCCATAAATTTTTCCCTTTTTGATTATCCATCATCATAGCTTTATCCCGTCATTTATTCAAACCCATATTAGTGATAGCAATATATTTTACCATGAAAAATGTGTGCAAATATTTTTTATATGTTACTTTTCAAGTGGTGGGAAAAATTTAAAAAAACATAAAAAATTGGAACAAACCTCATCCATGTTTAGTTAGACTTGATATATTTCTATTAGAATTAAAAAAAGAACTATTTTAATATACAATACTTCCCAACAATCCCCATATATTTACTTGAACCCATAATATGATTGATCCAGTAGTCAATCCTTTAGTTGGTTGATTCACATTTATTGTAGAAATAATTAATGGGTAATGATTCCTAATAAAAAAAATCCTACCATGATTTGTATCAATCTCTTGAAATGAATGATTCTTTGTCATTTTTTGGAGATATATTTGGGTACCATCGCACACTTATTGATGATCCATGAAATTTTCATCACTCGCCAACAGAAGATCCTCCAATTCTCTCTAATAGTTCCTCTCAATTTGAAGGGTTATGCAGCTAACCAAAAAAAATTCCTAACACCATTTATATTGAAAAAAACCCAGATCATGAAGGTTAATTAAATAAATCAATTTAATTCATTCTTTAATTTAAATATGAACCCATGACTACAACGAAATCTATACATTTGACACACTCCAAGGATAAGTCATGCCTATGGTAAAACCACTTCTCTTAACTTAATGAATCCATTAGATCTCTAATATAAGACTATTTTTAGAATTTATTCAATTTTTTATGGAAAATGTTTTTATGTGATATTTAATATATAAAATATATTTAAAAAATTAATCCTGGCCACCAGGCCTTAGAAGATCATGTCATCTCGGTACCTAACATTGAAAATAATCCATTCAATATTCCAAAACAATAAATAGAAAAATAGAATTCATTACATTATCCTTACCTTAGGGATTTACATCCTAGAAATCCAAAACAAAAGGCTACACAAATAGATTAGGGTACTAATAAATGCATCCAAATCACCCTCTCTCATGTTCTCTCCTAATGATTGTCGTTCTTTCACCAGACAGGGACTAGTGTAATTGATCACCCATAAAATATCATCTCCCATCAATCCATGATCCTTAACATATACACTACAATAGTAGCTCCATCCTCGATGTACAACATTCCAATGTTGATAATATGTGACTGGACATGCGTGTATCTTCTTAGTTGTGACACATTGATGACATCATGTACCTGATCTAAATGTGGAGGTAGATCTATGTAGTATGACACATTTTTAAATATACATAGTATCTAGAAAGGGCCATTGAATATTGGAGATATCTTTCCTCCCTACAAGAAATATCTATAATTCATATCGATGTGATCCTATTAAGAACACATGGTCTCCATCATATAACTCTAGTGGACTCTTTCGTCTGTCTATATAGAACTTTTGTGGAATATGTCCTCACCCATTCTTGGATAATCTGCACCTACTTTTTAGTGTCTCTCACCAACTCTATGACCATAATTATTGACTCTCCTTTGTCAGCATAACATAGTGGTGGCATTCTGGGTCTCCCATATATATCCTAGAATATTTCCATAGTAATGGTTGAATTATAGTTGTTGTTTTAAACAAAATTACCCAATGTTAGGTAATCCTCCCAACTATGGGAAAATTCTAACATGATATCTAACAGCATGTCCTCCAAGTCCAGAATTGTCCACTCAGTCTTGCAATCAGTTTGGGGGGTGAAACATTGTGCTCAAACACAACTGAGTTCCAAAACCATCGCATAATTCCTTCCATAACTGAGATTTTAATATAGAATCATAGTCTAAAATTATCATCAAGGGAACTATATAGAGTAGGACTATCTCGTACATATAGATGCATCCCAATATCTATGTTAATCTCTTCTCTTGAATAGCTAGGAATATGGATAACTTGGTCAGTCAGTCTATGATTACCCTGATGGATTTTTTTTCCTAGGGATGTACATGGTAACCCCATCATTAATTCCTTTGATATCTCATCCCACATACACTCTTTCATCTTTAGGGGTTGATCTAATCATGTTGGGACCTAGTGTTCAACCTTCACTCACTGAGAAGTAAGGTAATAGGAGAAAAATTCTACAACTCCCTTCTTCACCCCTATCCACTAAAACCAATTTAAGAGTTCGTGGTACATCTTTGAAACACCTCGATGTACCACCAAAAGAGATGTATGAAACTCTATCAGAACCACATCGAAAAATGTCACTAGAATCACCTTATATCATTTTTTAAGAATAACATGATCCCTAGATTCAGAAAATCCATCAAGAGCATGCCAATGGGATATGTTAGTATATAGGCACTTTTACTTGGTATCCCCAATTTGTGCCTCCCTGACTCACTATAAATGTGTTTAGGTAAAAACCATTAAATTGAGATATAAATATTCATATTTATCCATAAAGTATAACTACAATGAGTCCAACTACTCTAATTTCTTACTCAGTTATAATGAAATATATATCATGCTAAGAGAATTTATTACCACTTTCCCCTTCCCAGGAGAATAGACAATCGGGAAGTCGTAATCCTGGAGGGACTATAGACATAACCTCAATATCATGTTAAGATATTTCTAGGATAATATTCACTTGAATCTCTTATGGTCATAATAGAAAATAAATTTCTCTCCCATCAGGTAGTGCCTCCATATAACTAGTGAATATAGTGCCTCTGCTAACTCAAGATCATGGGACATGTAGTTCTAATTATGTTTTCTAATTTTTTTTGAATCAATGGAAATCAACACCAACCTATAAATCATAAAAAACTATTCTCATCCCTGATGCATCATAGAACATTACTTACTCAACACTAACCTCTAGAAATCTCAATATGGGAGCACTCCTCAATCTCTGTATCAACTCCTAGAATGCCAGATTAGACCTTTATGGACACTTGAATGGCTTCTCCTTCTATATAAAAATTGTTCAGGGATCTCATATCATGGATAATCTGGTTTGAATCTATAATAGTATATTTCCAACCCAAGGAATATCCTCACCTCCATCATGATCTAAGGTGGGTCTAAAGTTAACACTTCTGCAACTATCTCTAAGTCCATTAGTACAGAATATAATAAGATAACATGTCCTAAAAGTGATCCTAAAGAATCGATAACTATAACTTTGAGAGATTATCATAAATCTAGTTCTCTTAAAGTATGTCCAAAACCATCCTCAAGTGTCTCGGGTTCACATTAGATTCCATGTAAACTAGGATATTATTGATGAAGACTAACATGTGAAAATATATGAAAGGATGAATGATATAGTTCATGAGTCCCATGAGCACTGGTGGGGAATTATTCATGTCGATGGGAAACACCATGTAGTCATAGTGACCATATCATCATCATAATATCTTCTTAGATATACCCTCATCACGTAAACGCAACAGGTGATAGCTTGATCTGAGGTCAATATTCAAGAACCTATGTGATCATTTCTACTGATCAAAGAGGCAAATGATCATATATAGTAGATATTTATTATTTATGATAACCTGGTTTAGGAAATTTATTTCCACAAAAAACCTCAGGATCATGTCCACCTTCTTAGTGAATAACATTAGGGCTTCCCACGGTGACACACTGGGTCTAACATAGTCCTTCCCTTGCAAGTCTTTCAATTGCACCTTCATCTCACAAAGCTCTAAGGTAGATATCTGATATGTTGGTGTAGATATATGGGTCATGTAAGTGTTCAGATCAATAAATAATTCAATCTCTCAGTGGGGGTAATCCTAGAATGTCCTTCATAAAGACATCCCCACACTCTCCCACCACTACAGGGAAATAAAAACTCATAGAATCCAAGACACTAAGGGTCATGATATCTACCTGATGAGTAATAAAATTCACCCTTATATTCATTATTACATCATATATTTTCTAGGTTTCATTTTAAAGAACCAAAAATTATAGTCATATCTAGGTGGAAACACCTCATTCTCCACCTGAAATAGTCTATCGGATCCTGAACTATAAATAACTAGTCCATACGTAAGAGGGAATTGAAAGGAGTCATCGCTGCTAGAAATAGATCCCAAACAAAACTATGATCTCCAAGAGTCAGGTCACACCATCATCAAAAGTGTGTTATCATTTATTCATCTCCAGTAAGAGTTTCTAAGTGCAAGTGTAAAGCCAAATCCTCAACTAGAATCTTTATGTCTGAAAACAGATAATTAGAAATAATTGAATATCACACACATTTTTATATAAATACTATAACTAAGGTAAAAAATAAATATATTTTCCCTTATATAATCATTGTATACTATGGTTAATAAGCCTCAAATGCATGAAACTACTCTCACCCCTGTCTCCTAGATCCCTAAGTCTAGCATAGACCGCCTAGGAGTTCTGTTCTAACAAGAAAAAATGTATACCACCTATGGATTCCCTCTTATCTCATATTCCATTTACATATCCCTATAGAAATACCAGATAATATTTGTTAATATTCCAAGGTAACCCATCTACTATATCTATGGAAGCCATATGACGGGTCCAACAATCCCTTTCAAGATGTCCCCGACTATCACAAGAGTATCACTGCCTCTCCTTGGGATGATTATACCCATCCTATGAGCTCTAAACCCAAAAAATCTTTATCCTGAGATCACCTCTTGAAATTTATCTCATTTCTATGTCCTTGAGTCTGACATTAGTTAATTGTATTCAAATTCTATTCAAATGTGTTTCCATAGCCGATATCAACAGTCTGTGTCTGATGAGCCATAAAAATATTGATCACCAGGTCACTCTATATCACCCATAATAGGTTGGAATGTCGATATGTATAAAACTATATATTATTTCCATTAATATATCTCACTCAATGGTCTGAGACTAAAATAACTGATCCCACACCACATCCATTGATAATTGAGTGATGTTGAAGAACCACAACGAATAATTAATTGTGGTCGTACTTCACTTATTAAGTTGTTGAAGCTCCTAGACGAACACAACCATCAAAGTAGTTGGAGATAAATCCACTATGGAATGGTTATTGAACACTAACCATGAAAGAGTTACCTAATAATATGACTAGTTTACTAAGAACAACCAGAATTCTTAAGACCAATATTGAAGGCTCACTACCATGACCGCCATATTTTTTTCAATGTCCTTAGTAGACAAAAAACTACTAACAGTGCCTCAAGACATTCCTCAGACTCATGTAAATCGATATTTCTTTTGAACTCGAGGGGTTTGTATCACTAACACTCATGAATTACTGTAACACCCCGAGATTTTATGAAAAATATTTTTTTTAATTTCAGTAATGTATTATGTTATACGCTACATCAAAAGGAGCTTGCACAACACGCATCCTTGACTTTCCTTGCATTACAATCAATCATGACCTTCCTTGATAGCATGTGTAGTATGCAATACCGAGTTTCACTAAACGAGATATTATTATAATATTATTATGAACTAGCCGTTATGAATAGTAATACTGACTTTTTGGAATTTTATAAATTTTATCTTTCAAAATGGACTTCATTTTTGGATTCGGAATACCGAAATTATCTTAGGGTGAAATTTTGGTACTTTTTGGATGACTTTCATTTTCTGATGAATTGTGAAAATTACTAAATTTTAATTAAAAACAACCATTTTAATCAAAATAATTAATAGTGAAAAATTATTAAATTGAGTGGTTTTAAAGTATATTTAGAATATATTTTTACAATTTAATACAATGTTGGTCATTGGATGTAATTTCACATTTAAACCAGACATAAACAAGTGTAAATCTTTTGATAGTTATTATTTCTTAAGAACACGCTATTTTTTTGACGATGAGAATTAATTTCAAAATTAATTAATGCAACTGATATGTTTTTCATTTGGAAAAATAGACATTATTTTTGAGTTCATAATATCAAATATAGCTTAAGCCTAATTTTTTGTATTTTTTTGGAATCTTTTTTTTGATGAATAGTGAAACCACTAAGTGGTAGTTAAAAAAATGAATTTTTCATAAAACATAATTTTACCACTTCTTTGAGTGGAATTTCTAAAATCCGAGGGACACGGTTAATATCAAGGACTAAAATGTGGTTCAATGAGTTGAAAATAATTTTTGGTGAATAGTAACTTTTTTACTTTTCTTTACCATGGTTAAAAGTAAATAGGGTAATTAAGGGTAAAACTGATATTATTATTACCCTAACAAATGTCCTAATTCTATTGGATATGTGTAATTCGACCAAAAACAACCTTATGAATAAAATATGACCATTTAGGCCCACTTGGATTAGATTAAAGCATTTATTATTAATTTATTTAAAGAAGGGTTAAAATAGTTAAAATCAATGTTTAATAAGTAAATAATTGTTAATATAGGGTTATAAAAAGATAAATTAGACTATAAATATTCATTAGAAAGATAAAAAACATTCATACATATTGGTATTTTATTTGTAATTTTTAGACATTAAATAATTTAATTTATTTATGACAAAAAGTTGATGCAGTAATTATCTTATTAATGAAATATTTACATAATTGATGTTATAAATACCCAAATAAATGTAATTTGAGACCTTTTATGCATTACAATAATTTTATAGGTTAATATGACATGTTATTATTGATTTAGTAAACTTTTTTCAAACTAATAATTCTGTTATAATTTTCAAAATAATCAATTACCAAATAGTGTCAAAATTGACATCAAATAGTTTTTAAAACAAATATTATATTATTAATTGTTATTTTATTCATAAAAATCTAAGGTTCGGCAAAATGACTTATATAAGGTTATATATATTAATAATAAACAACTTGGTGTTCGTTTGTCTTGTTATATTATGTTTATTAAGCTTATAGTGTAAGAAAACAAGAAGACATAGTAAATGAAATTTTTTATAACATAAAGTTAAATCTAAATGATAAGGGTAAAATAGAATTCTAAACTTGTCTAAATTCTATTGGATGATAGGATTTAAACCCATCCCCACCTTAGCTTCGAAATAACTCAATTTGGAGCTATTAAAAACCGAATATGACTTTATAATAAAATAATATTTTTAGTTTTTTCTAAGGTGCCCCTCTCCTCCCTTATAAAAGGGCACCTCCTCCATCTCTTCCTCACCCCACATTGAGCCTTCAAGCTCGGAAAACCCTGGCCAAATTATCTTCTACACATCCCTACAAACATCCTAGAGGTAATGGTCTTCTTCAAAGACCAATTTTAGTGCCCTAAAAGGAGGTCTCAAAGAGGCGCTTCAAAGAAGAGGTAATGTCCATTACTGATTCTTTCATCTTTATTTCTTCTTCCACTTCTTCTTCTTTAGTTGTTTCATTATTAAATAATAACATAAGTATCACTCATATTCGGATATGTTATTATAAGTATGAAACAACCCTATTTCACCATCAATCTACCCTACGGAAAACAAAATCACCGCGTGTGCGTACGTACGGAATACTGTCTCCACGCCGTGCTGTAATCTATTTTCCACCACCACCTTACTTGGATGGGTATAATGGTTCAAATAAATAACTAGATATGATTATTTTAAAGTATTATTGATTCTGAAATAGTATACATACACTCCAATAAAATTTCACGATCATGGAAATGATATCATTGCTCGTGCGTATGTACGGAATACCATCTCCATGACGCGATGAGATTCATTCTCAAAGATTAACCATTCATAAATGATTATAAAGTATATATAACAATTAATCATGAAATATATGAAATAATAATGGTACTTTATTTATGTATATATATATGTATGTCATCCAATTAGTTCCATTCAATTCAATGAGGAAACGAAAACAATGTTCATGCTTACGTACGACCTACCATCTCCATGAACGGTGTATTTATTTCCATTTATCGATCTATAATATATATGTATATTCTGAATATATATTATATATAAATCATGTTTTATATTCTGGAATTAATTAATCGTGATCTATTTAATCATTTTAATAATTACAAATCAAAACACGGATGACAAATGAAACGATTTTACCCAAAACACTCTTTAACATTGAATTTACAAAAGAACGGGTAATATAAGGTCACAAGTGAACCATATATGATATCATAAGAATAAATATGATTCTGTAATAAGTCAATGACATTATTTGAATCATTATACAGGAGGTACGGATATGTACGAAGCATATCGGACCTAAGGTAAGGGATAAATATTCCAATCTCATTCTTATCAGAGATTGTTTATTCGTAAATATTTACTGGGGTTATTGTTATTATCCATGTACATGTTTTATAAAAATGTTTTCATGTAGTTTTAAAGTCCTTTTTACCCATTTTGGACTTTTACTACATGGTATGTAAGGAATCGTTCTTTTTTTTACGTTATGATGTACTTTTTTTACTTTTTCAGCAAAAGTAAGAGAAGAATGTTTTTTTAACTTATACGGCATGAACGGAATTTTACGGTTTTATAAAGACTTATTTTAATGAAGCTTCCTCCAAAATACTTCATGACTATTTTCAACAAAATCATTTTCTTTTAAAATTTCATGACATTTTGTGAAAAGAGAATGATTTTGAAGAAGAAAGGATATTTTCATCAAGATTTCATTTCAAGTGTTTTATCAATACAGTTTTTCATCTAAGATAACATTATTTCATATGTGTATGTTTCAAGTAACATGTCTCTATGATTTACATGGTTTCAATTCTCTTATTATGAAATGATATCCGTTTCTTTTATATGGATTATGTGATTATGGGATGATGTTTATGAAACCCATTTTATTTATTGGGTTATTATGAATGATGTATGTTTGTTTTGTGGCACAAGTAAGAATGATTTCATTATGAGATGGGTGGGACCTATATCTCCCTCTAGTGCATTGGGTAAAGATTTATATCTCATGAGATAGACATGGATGGAACGGTAAGTTAATCTGGTTCAGTATTACAGGACTAGAATGAGGAGTGAACTCGATTCAGAAAGGGACTTTGTCCACTAAGATGGTCTTGGTAGCAATGCCTTGGATACTATGGAAATCATTACATGTGCTTAATGGATTCCACAATTACATGTATTATTTTCATGGTATGTTATCATGATTTATGTTCCATTATGATTTATTCCATATGTACTTCCATGTTTTAAGTCGTTTCTCAATATTTTTATGCTTAAACATTATGTTCATGTTTTTATGTTCAAATGTATATGGTATGTTTTATTTTATCCATGCTTACCCTTACTGATCATTTGAGCTCACCATTTTTTATGTTTTATTTTCCCCCAAGATTAAAAGAATGTTTTTAGGTAAGGAAACAAAAATTGGAAGATCTTTATGGGAGATGTTGAAGATCTTTCACCACGATTAGTAGATTACGTTCCAAGTTTCCAAAGACACTAAACTATTACGGTCCTTGTTTGTCTATTTTTGTTATGTATTATGTATTCCTCAAAAGTAATGTAATATCTATGTACGTCAATCTTCGGGTCTCAATAGTTGGTATCAGAGGGAGGTTTAGTCAACCTTTGAAATCTAGGATGCGAGAACATTAGTCAGATCCCTAGAGATATTTCTAAGGTATGTCTAGGGATGTCCCTAAGGTTAAGTATAAGTATAGGTTATAGTCCTAGAATTACTGTAACGATCATAGAATTAAACCTAAAATGTTATATATTGAAGGTACTCCCCCTTTATTAAGTTGTTTTCCCTAGCATGATTTTTTCCTCTTACAATATTCTTTTGGGTTTTAGATGGTGGCTGGAACCCGAAGGAACCCTGTTGATCAATGCAATGGACAATGAAATGATTTTCCTCCAGAATAAACAAAAGTTATGGGAGATGGAGTGGAAAATCTTATTTCTATACTTACACAAGCTGTGAATCATTCTGGACTTCCAAATGAGCAGAGAAGGGAACAATATTCTATCGAGTCCTTCATGAGGCCACGTCTACCTTCTTTCACTGGGTCTTCTGATACACTTGTTACTGAACAATGGATCTGTACCACTGAAAAGATATTTTCAGTTCTTCAATGTTCTGAACACTATAAAGTCATCTTAGCAGTATATCGTTTTAAAGGAGAAGCTGATCAATGGTGTAATCTTATCAAGAATACGAGTCCATGATATGAAATTGAGTCCATCGAATGGGACGAGTTCAAGAACTTATTTTTCAATAAGTACTTACCTAGTATTCTTCGAACAAATATGGAGAAAGTGTTTCTTGAACTAAAGCAAAAGGATGATGAATCTGTTGGTGTATACGAAGCGAATTTTACAAGGCTTGCAAGGTATGCATCTGGCTTTATCATCCAAACTGAAAGTAAAGTTGATCGATTCTTCAGTGGCTTAAAACCAAATCATGGAAGGGCATTAGCTATAAGATACTTCAGTAGCTATGAAGAAATTATGCGTTGTGCTATCAAGGTAGAAATGGAAGTTGGTGTTACTTATCCATGTCGTAGTTTTGACAAGAAACGAAAGATGGAGTTCAAGGGGAAATCTCAGAATAATGGTGAAAAGAAGATGAATGTTTCCTTATCCTCAAAATGTGGAAAGAAGAATGGTGGAGATTGTCTTGAAGGGAATAGAAAATGTTTTAAGTGTGGAAAAGAAGGTCATCAAGCAGCTGGGTGTCGAAGTAATGGAAAAAGGGTTTCTAATGATGTGAATATAGAAAAGACTACAGAGAACACACCACCAACACTACAATACATAAACTGCAAGGAAATGGGGCATTATGCTAATAAACTCCCTAATCTAAGGGTTAGTGATGATCGACATGAGCAACCACTTAAGGCAAAGGAAAAAGGGAAGTCACATGCGATCATTATTGGCGATGTTGAATATGACAACGATGTGGTGGAATGATTAAGTGTTTATGTAATGGGATTCCAAAATAATGTTGTATATAGTATCGTGGAATATTGAAATATTTATGTATTGGTCTATTATGGTTTTCAATAATTTTATGGTACCGGTAACCTTGGAAATTGATTGAGATATTTTTGGAAAAAAGATGATATGCACATAATGAATGGAAAATGAGAAAATGAAATGTTTGACAGTATTCATGAGCTCATGACTCATAGAAGGAAATAGTTATATCATGGTTCGAGGTTTTGGTATGTGAAAAGAGTTAACTTTTGACAACACTCATGTTTTCAGTAAGATTCAATGGGTATTCATTTTTCAAGAGAATACATGATTGAGGCCTTCGAATGTTTGGAATGTGACCAACAAGACAGATCTAATTATATATGGGGATCAATGATGGTATTAACATTCTAGTTGTATGAACTCTTTAGTAATTGTTTTCACTATAATATGATATTAGACAGTAGTATTTTGGATAAGCCTAAAGATTGGAATGGATTATGTTGGACATAAGTTATTATTGTTTAAGGATAGAAGTTTATTCGATATTATTTATGGGATGTTATCGTAATATAGTTTTAGAAAAAGGACAACCTGTAGGACGGGTAACAACCCATCACATCGGACAAGGCTGTGGGAATCGAACCCACAAACGAAGTGCGACTGGACTTTATTGCCTACCACTGGCCTACAGGATGTCCCTATATAGTAGAATATAGTTTAATTATATTAAGAAGTATGATATATGAAGTATAAGTCCATTTTAAGAACCATATATGATTAATCTCACAATAGATGGACTTATGTATTTTTGATAACTTTTCTAACATTTTGCTTGAGACAGATGGAATGACCCATCATTCTATCACATGATTTGCTAACACGTCACGAATGACAAATTCAACTTCGTTTCTTTAAGAGAGGAAGTGGAAATTGTCCAAAGAATGACCAATGGTGAGACTCTACCAGAATCACAAAAGTATTTCTTCTAATTCCAATTTCATCAACATTAGGGAAATGATCTTGAAAACCAAAAATGTTGTCCTAGTGCCCTTATATCCGATGAATCATATGGTACCTTAGATCATCACAAATCTATGGATTTGTGATTGATTGGTTTTTCATATCCTTGTACTCTACCACTCTCCATCAGGACTTGATGGTTAGATTTTTCTTCCATATCCATATTTTCACCTATGTTCTCCTACATGGAAACCCAATGATGAGTTAATTTGGGTAAATGTTAAGTTTCATACATTAGTTTTTAAAAGCCATGTTTTGGTATTCCTTTTTACGATGATGGTTTCTATTAAAGAATCTTTTGAGCAGTAAACCATTTATAACCCCGACGAATTTCGAGGGTGAAAATAATTTTAAGGGGGGTAGAATGTAACACCCTGAGATTTTATGAAAAATATTCTTTTTAATTTCATTAATGTATTCTGTTGTACGCTACACCAAAAGGATCTTGCACAACACGCATCATTGACTTTCCTTGCATTACATGCAATCACGACCTTCCTCGATAGCTTGTGTAGTACGCAATATCGAGTTTCACTAAACAAGATATTCTTATAGTATTATTATGAACTAGATGTTATGAATAGTAATACCCACTTTTTAAAATTTTATAAATTTTATCTTTCAAAATGGAATTTATTTTTGGATTCGGAATATCGAAATTAGCATAGGGTGAAATTTTGGTACTTTTCGGATAAATTTCATTTTCTGATGAATAGTGAAATTTACTAAATTTAAATTAAAAACAACCTTTTTAATCGAAATAATTAATAGAGATAAATTATTAATTTGAGTGGTTTTAAAGTATATTTAGAATATATTTTTACAATTTAATACAATGTTAGTCATTGGATGTAATTTCACATTTAAACCAGACATAAACAAGTGTCAATCTTTTGCTAGTTATTATCTGTTAAGAACACGCTATTTGTTTTGACGACGTGAATTAATTTTTAAATTAATTAATGCAACTGATATGTTTTGAATTTGGTAAAATATACATCATTTTTCAGTTCATAATATCAAAAATATCTTAGGCCTACTTTTTGGTATTTTTCTGGAAACATTTTTTTGATGAATAGTGAAACCACTAAGTGGTAGTTAAATAAGATGAATTTTTTATAAAACATAATTTTACCGCTTTTGTGAGTAGAATTTCAAAAATCCGAGAGACATGATTAATATCAAGGACTAAAATGTGGTTCATTGAGATGAAAACAATTTTTGGTGAATAGTAACTTTTTACTCTTTTTACCATGGTTAAAAGTAAATAGGGTAATTAAGTGTAAACATGATATTATTATTACCCTAAAACATGTCCTAATTCTATTGGATAAGTTTAATTCGACCAAGAACAAAATTAGGAACAAAATATGACCATTTAGGCCCACTTGGATTAGATTAAGACATTTATTATTAATTTATTTAAAGAAGGGTTAAAATAGTTAAAATCAATGTTTAATAAGTAAATAATATTTAATATAGGGTTATACATAAGATAAATTAGACTATAAATATTCATTATAAATCTAAAAATATTTCCTACATAATGGTAATTTATTTTTAATTTTTATACATTAAATAATTTAATTTATTTATGACACAAAGATGATGTAGTAAATATCTTATTAATGAAATATTGACATAATTGATGTTATAAATACCCAAATAAATTAAATTTGAGACTTTTTTTGAATTAAACTAATTTTCTAGGTTAATCTGACATGTTAGTATTGATTTAGTTATCTTTTTTCGAACTAATCATACTGTTATGATTTTGAAAAAAATCAATTACCAAATAGTGTCAAAATTGACATCAAATTGTTCTTAAAACAAATATTATATTATTTGTTGTTATTATATTTCTAAAAATCTACAGTTCTGCAAAATGACTTATATAAGGTTATATATATTAATAATAAACAACTTGGGGTTCGTTTGGCTTGTTATAGTAAGTTTATTAACCTTATAGTGTAAGAAAAAAAAGAAGACTCGGTAAAAGAACAATTATTTAACATAAAGATAAATCTAAATGATATGGTTAAAATAGAAACCCAAACTTTTCTAAATTCTATTGGATGATCGGATTTCGACCCATCCCCACCTTATCTTCGAAATAACTCAATTTTAATCTATTAAAAACCGAATACGACTTTATAATAAAATAATATTTTTAGATTTTCCTAAGGTGCCCCTCTCCTCGCTTTTAAAAGGGAACCTCCTCCCTCTCTTCCTCACACCACTTTGAGCCTTCATG
Source organism: Viscum album (assembly GCA_963277665.1). Classification (NCBI taxonomy): domain Eukaryota; kingdom Viridiplantae; phylum Streptophyta; class Magnoliopsida; order Santalales; family Viscaceae; genus Viscum; species Viscum album. The sequence continues at coordinate 227,770,207 of OY728157.1, read as the reverse complement.
CTCGGAAAAACCCGACAAAATTTTCTTCTCCACTTCTACAGAAACATCCTAGAGGTCCTGGTCTTCTTCAAAGACCAATTTTAGTGCCCTAAAAGGAGGTCTCAAAGAGGCGTTTCAAAGAAGAGGTAATGTCCGTTACCGATTCTTTCAACTTTATTTCATTTCCACTTATTCTTATTTAGTTGTTTCATTGTGAAGTAATAACATCAGTACCACTCATATACTGATATGTTATTATATGTATGAAACAACCCTATTTCACCATCTATCCATCTTACGGAAAACGAAATCATTGCGCGTGTGTACGTACGGAATACCGTCTCCACGCCGTGGTGTAATCTATTTTCCACCACCACCATACTTGGATGGGTATAATGGTGAAAATAAATAAATATATATGATAATTGTAAAGTTGTATTGATTTTGTAATGGTATACATACACTCCAATAAAATTCCATGATCATGGGAACGATATCATCACTCGTGCGTACGTACGGAATACCGCCTCCACGACACGATGAGATTCATTCTCAATGATTAACCATTCATAAATGATTATAAAGTATATATAATAAGTAATCATGATATATATGACATAATAATGATACTGGATTTATGTATATATATATGTATGTCATCCAATTAGTTCCATTCAATTCAATGAGGAAACAAAAACAATGTTCATGCGTACGTACGACCTACCGTCTCCATGAACGGTGTATTTCTTTCCATTTATCGATCTATTATATATATGTATATTATGAATATATATTATATATAAATCATGTTTTATATTATGGAATTAAGTAATCGTGATATAAGTAATCATATATTTAATTACAAGTCAAAACACGGACGACAAATGAAACTATTTTACCCAAAATGCTCTTTAACATGGAATTTACAAAAGAACGGGTAATATAAAGTCACAAGTGAACCATATATGATATCATAAGAATGAATAGGATTCTATAATAGGTCAATGAAATTATTTAAATCATTATATAGGAGTTTTGGATACGTACGAAGCATATCAGACCTAAGGTAAGGGATAAATATTCCAATCTCATTCTTATCCGAGATTGTTTATTCGTAAATATTTACTGGGGTTATTGTTATTATCTGTGTACATGTTTTATAAAAATGTTTTCATGTATGTTTAAAGTAAATTTTTCCCATTTTTTAATTTTACTACATGGTATGAAAGAAATATTTCTTTTTTTTTACGTTACGAGGTACTTTTTTTACTTTTCCGGCAAAAGTACGAGAAGAATGTTTTTTAACTTATACGGCACGAATGGATTTTTACAGTTTTATAAAGCCTTATTTTCATGAAGCTTCCTCTAAAATATTTCATGACTATTTTCAACAAAGTAATGTTCTTTTAAAATTTCATGACATTTTGTGGAAAGAGAATGATTTTGATGAAGAAAGGATATTTTTCTCAAGAGTTCATTTCAAGTGTTTTATCAAAACCATTTTTCATCTAAGAAGACATTATTTCATAGGTGTATGTTTCAAGTAACATGTATCTATGATTTACATGGTTTCACATCTCTTATTATGAAATGATATCCATTTCTTTTATATGGATTATGTGAGGATGGGATGATGTTTATGAAACCCATTTTATTTATTGGGTTATTATGAATGATGAATGTTTATTTTGTGGAAAATGTAAGAATTATTTCATTATGAGATGGGTGAGACCTATATCTCCCTCAAATGCTTTGGGTAATGATTTATATCTCATGAGATAGACATGTTTGGAACGGTATGTTAATCCAGTTCAGTATTACAGGACTGGAACGAGGAGTGAGCTTGATTCAGAAAGGGAATTTTTCCACTAAGATGGTATTTGAAGCAATGCCTTGGCTACTATGGAAATCCTTACATGTGCTTAATGTATGCCACAATTACATGTTTTATTCCCATTATATGTTTTCATGATTTATGTTCCATTATGATCTATGCCTTATGTACTTCCATGTTTTAAGTTGTTTCTCACGATTTTGATGTTTAGACATTATGTTCATGCTTTTAAGTTGAAATGTATATGGTATGTTTTATTTTATCCATGTTTACCCTTACTAAGCATTTGAGATCACCCTTTTTAGGTTTTATTTTGCCCCAGGATTAAAAAAATGTTTTAGGTAAGGAAACTAAAAGTGGAAGATCTTTATGGGAGATGTTGAAGATCATTCACCACGATTAGAAGATTACGCTCCATGTTTCCAAATACACTAAACTATTACGGTCCTTGTGTGTCTGTTTTTGTTATGTATTATTTATTCCACAAAAGTTATGTAATATATATGTACGTCAAGCTTCGGGTCTCTACAATTAATCTTAGACTTCACACTTTATATGCTAGTACTGTCGGTACAATTAGCTACACGATAGGTAAGGATATGGTCGGTGCACCCCTTGGATGGAACACCTCCTAAACTGGTACATGTATAGATGCCTCATCACTGAGGGGATCATCCTAGTGATCCTAATGATGAATCATAACTATAAAACATCATAGATGAATCCTGAAATATTAAGGATGTACAACAGTCAGTGAGTATATCTAGATATTTGACTCAAGGAAGACATGAAAATCACAACCCATTCCAATATGATGTATGTTCCAATGTTTTTTCCCTATAACTAATGTTACATGTAATATGTTTTGAGGAAGGTGATCATATTCTTGGTGTATGGATATTTCATTTGCTGCACCAACACTGGAGTCCCTAGCATGAAATCCAAAAATGAAAAACATAACAATTTTATCTAATACAATCAAATAGACTGTGGTCATAAGAAACAAGTAACTTATTTGATAACACTCTATCAAGACATATCCCATCGGTTCTTATTGTATGACTATCCCAAGCCTACCTCTAATTGGACATGGGTTAGAGACCAACACCGAGTGGTTGTATTAGTCACAAGAGAGGACTTATCCTAATGCACTTGTACATACACACATTTCCAAGTATATAAAACAAGGAAATAAAAAAAACTAATAAAACATTCATGAAAACATATAAATACCACCATTAGAGTGTTCCAGCATGCACTGAAAACAAAAATATCCAAATACAAGTAGTACATAATGAAAATAAAACCAAATCCCACCTGAATGTATAGAAGGGGAATACTCCTCAATAAAACAATGGGAACACACCTCAGTCTTCTCAGATCACTTAGCTCATCCTGGTCCTTGTTCCTCTTGGACTCCATCAAAGATCGATCATCTACATATGACATGACATGTGTCGATAAATTCCATGAAAGGGTTATTATAACAAAACCCAATAGGAAACCCAAAATTCATTAAGCATATAATATCATGACTAATAGTCAGCTCATGATAGGCATATGTCTATGACACATATAAAAAGAAAATCCATATATTCTCAACAAATACATACAATATCAAGGTAAAGTCAAAACTATAATTACAACTTAGTAATCATATTGGAAGGCTCCACATAAGACTTATCTTGGAGAAGACTATCCATGAGTCTGATAGAACGGATAGAGTCTAACCAAGATGTTCTACTTATCGGGTCTCACCTTAATAAGTATACACTAGATGTTTGAAGATAATGATACATAGATGAGGATCCCACCCAACCCCATAGGGTATACCAACAACTCATTCTGTAATAACCCACTAATAATAATATTTATTCCCATGGAGTATTGTTCACAATTATATAAAGAACTCCATTAAGGAAAAAAATGAGGATAGAGTATCTAACATTAGGCCTCCCGAAAGTACTCTAACAATTCTATTCAGAGAGTCCTTATAAAGGGACCACCATCCATGGTGTAGGATGGGATTCCATACTTAACCTCTGGGAATTGATTGAGGGAATTAAACCTAATGAATCATGTCCAAGATGAAGAGAAAAAGGGAACAATGACTTATTTTAAGCTGTATACAATGTTCATTAGTAGTGCACAATGTTTCTTTGACACTGGGTCCTACTCATGTATCACAACCCAGTCTCATGTCCATGTCCATGCTTGAGTAAATGAAATATCTGAGCCTGTGTACTCCTCACCGTGTCTATCTACAGCTATCCATGTTTGTGTACCTTCCCATGTACACGTCAAGATTTTGAGTAAGGGTCACACACTGTCTAATATAGTTAAAATGTCGTGTGATGTTTATTATCTTCCAGAAACCCTTAGGACACAAAATTGGAGTTCCATATGATGTGTATCTTTGGTCTTCAATTCATGTAACAAATAATTTTCTGGAATTTTAAATATGGTTAATATATCATTATTTTCTCCTCTAGCTGTCGATCTGGCTATTCATCACCATGGAAACAATGAAACACTTCCGGTCATACCTTTTTATCATCGATCACCGATATTTGTTCCTTATAATATTTTCAAAGATCATACACACATGTTATATTTCATTGAATTTCAAAATATGAAGAATAGTATCCCTCAATCTATCCTTGAACAAGCATCCATCATCATAGCTCGATCCTATCATCAATTCAAACCGAAATCTATGATATCAATCTATTGTTCCATGAAATGGGTGTGAAATTTTTTTATCTAGTATATATCGAATCGCATGTCAAGGTTAATGGAAATTACAAATGAAGAATGGGAGGAGAAATCCAAGATTCACATACTGAATGAATGAACTCCATCGATGTTCAGTTGGCCTCGATCAATTTCTATTAGAATGAAAAATGAAGATCCAATTTAATGGGAAAATCTTCCCAATAACCCCCTCATATAATATCTTACATGCATTATTGCCGATTCTTGAAAATATCCATTGGTTGATTCATTCATGTTCATCATAGAAATAAATAAATTGGGAAAGAAACCAAATACTACAACATCCTACCTTGATTTGGATCTAGGTCCAACACAGAACGATTGTGTGTCATTGTCGTTGGTGAGATCCTTGAGTTCTATCACACATTGATTGGCATTCCCTGATCTGGTCGTCACTAGTCAATAGAATCTCTTCCAATGAACTCCAATAGATCACCTAAATTTGTAGAGTTATACAGCTAGCCCTAATAAATTTCCATACCCACATTTATATAGACAAAAACCTAGGTCATGGTGATTAATTAAATAAATATAATTAATACATTAATTCATTTAAATTTCCTCCTATGACCACACCCAAATCCAAACACCTGATGTGCTTTTAGGTTAGGTTGCCCCTAGCATAATTATCACACTATGAAATCAACCACAACCTTGGATTTTCAATTTGAGACTACATTTAGATGTTATTCATATTTTTTCATGAAAAATGTACACATGTAATATTTAAGATATACAATATATTTAAAAAATTAATTCTAGATATGTTGGGCCTTTGAATCGCATTTCATCCTAAAACATAAAACTGAAAATAATCCATTAAAATTTAAAAAAACAAATAGAAAAAATAGAAGTTGTTACACTAACTCTATTACAATAATTTTTCTATAAGAATCATTTTTGATTGTTTATCTTCTTTTTAAGATTATGAACCCTTTATTCTAGAGAGTTCTTTACTTTATTCTTTTTTGTTTTTTAGTTCGAATCAAGGATTGAGGATAGACAAGTCTCATTCAATGAGCCTAACGTTGGTGGTATACAATATGTTTCCCATAGTATTACCATTATTCTTGTGTATATAAATGTTTCAACATAATACCTTGTTTCCATTTTTTGTTCTTAAATAAGAAAATAAAATTGGGCCTTAAATGTATTTTTGAGACCCTTCAAAGACCACTTTAGGTCTATTGATGATTTTGAGCTCAGGCCTAGGGGTACCCATGGGGCATGGAGATCCGTTGAAAGTTATTAAATGAAATTTTAAATGATATTAAAACAGCTTTAGTTGTTATTTGGATTGTTATCACAACTTAAGGGGTGAGTTGTCTTAACATGGAATCTAAATTTGTTGGTAGATGAAAATGATAGTTAACAAAAAAATGGGTAGAGGGGAGTTATCATTTTAATAAATGGGCTTAAAGAAAATATTGTTTTTATGATAATTGAATGAATGGTTAAATAATTTTTTTATAGAAGTGCACCCAATGTTTTGAGTATATGAGACTATGTGAATTAATGAATGTTTAAATTGGTGTAACCTTGATAAAAGGGTAAAGTATGTTGGATCATAAAATTGTGAACTGATGAAATGGTTATAGATTATGAACCTGATTTTTCCATCCTGGGTATGAATATGGGAGGAATGTGTTATTTATAAATTGATGTATAGTACTTGTACTATATTATTAATGGAATATTTATATTAATAATTTTCTAAAATGACTAAGTATAATTTTGAAGGGGTTTTGGTTATTCAATTGATGATTTCCATCTGAATAAATTATATGATATAGAACATATGGGTAATTTGTGGTTTTCTTGAATTATTTCTATATTTTAGGTTATAGTTTTTTTTACCTAGAAAATTATCAATATTTAATGTTGAATTTGATTTCTTCTTCTCCATTTAAACCCATAAAAGTCTTATGTATATTCACATATATATATATTTGTGTGTGCGGGGGGGGGGGGGTGATACATTCATATCTACATGTATAAAAATGTGTACATATATATTTATACATGAATAAAATGGAAATTATAGGGAAAGACTTATTTAAAACCATGGTCTTATCAAATGGTCTCTTTAATCCTTAATATATTTCTAAAGAAAGTTTCAAATGTCAAATTTTCCATAGAATGTTATGATACATGTTTTTCAAGTTTGATTGATGGTTTGGTGTTTATTTCTATTTTTATATGGAATTGATAAATGAAATATTTTATTGAAAAATTAAAAGTCCTAAATGGAAGGTCTGGTTGGAACATTTAAATGATTTCTTTGAAATGTGCACACCTACATGGCGGCCTTATCTATTTATTCAGTGTTCTCTTATATAGTTTTAGGGAGATGAATTGACCAATGTATTTGGATTATGTGGACACTTGTTTGATATGTTTGATTTTTAGGGAACCTCATCTCCCCTATTTATTATCATCATGGAATCATGGGTATCTTAGAGAGGGATGAGAGACATTTCTATCAAGTCCTCATGAGACAAGATAAATCCACAATGGCATTGAAGACCATAGTGGGTTGTTTGAATAGTGGGGCTAATTTAGATAATTCATGTTCTTAGAGACTAGGGATTATTGACTAGGCCGATATACGATTCCAACTCGAGTATGTATGTGGTCTCCTCACATGATGTTTAGGGATTTTCCATGATTTTGTATTTATTATTATTTCCTACATAATGTATTGTATTTAATTAATTATTTTTAGTAGGGTTCTTAGAATTTATTCACTAATTTAATTATTATACTATAATACTAATTTGAAGAAAAACGTTTACTTATTTTGTGATGCATCCCTTTTATTCTTATTGAATTGCATCTATGTGTTTTGGGGGTTTTCTTTAATATAAGAACTAATTTGTATAATTTTTTTATGTAATGGTTTAAATGAATATTATAAATGTCTCTATAAAGATATGTTATAGATTGAATGGTTTTTTTCTAAGAAAGTCTGTGGTTCTTTCTTCAAAAATATAAAAACCTAATTTCCACTTATATTTTAAAACTACTATTTGAGGTCTATTTTATGTAAGGTAATGTATAGATTCAATAGTTATTACATACTAGGTTGTTTATACTGACAACATAATTATTCCACTAGATGTATATAGTCCTGAGTTATTTTGAATGTTTTAGTAAGGATTATTAATCTATCTTAGAGTGATATATTTTAATGGGTGGATGGTGATATTAGAGGTTACACAAATACGATATTGGGTGTCATGTCTTTTCCACCTATTATATCTTCTAGTTCAGCCTCCTATATCTATATCATATTTATATATATCTTTATTTATCAGTATATATAGGTTTACTTTTTATATGTTCTATTTATCTTATTTTAGTTTTCATTTCTTATTTTATTATTGTGCATGGATGTCTAATGTACATGTGATCCATGTCGGTCTTTTGGTTTTAATATTGTGATAATTATTTATTTCTAAGGAAAAATAATCCCCACAAATTGTTCTATGATTACCATGATTCTTTTCATTAACATGTGGGGATTATAGGTTCCCCTAGGGTATGTCGCTGGACTGATTATGTCTCAAGTTTAGGTGTTATCTTATATTGGTTCATGATAGATATAATGTAACACCCTGAGTTTCTAGTATGTATTTTCTTTTAATTAAAATACATTTTAACGATATCTTGTGATAAACTAAACATCAATCTAAAAAAATAATTCATAATTTTTAGATAAAATTTTATAAAAAATTATAAAAAATAAAATATTATGAGTTGGAATTATCAACCAACATTAAGGGAGTTACAAGTGGTGTAAACTCATACTAATATAGATAAATTATGAAAAAAATTATCCTCCTCGTTCACAATGAAGATCATAACTCTGAATATAACTATAGAGTCAAGGAATATAATTAGAAATATAATAATTATTTTCAATGATAGGTAAATGAGTAATATGGATAAACATATATAAATTTTGTAAGGCTATATAAAAGAATGCAATATCATTGTTATATTTATATTTTCATTATACCTGTAGTCTTTGTACAAATAACCATTATATATATATATATCAATTGGTAATATTTAAATATAAATCATATATAATTTTTAATAGAAAATTAATAATAATATAATTCACGAAACTCATGTAGTTGTTAATTTATTTGAAATATGGTTAAGAGAACGTAATGTTTTAAATATCAATTTCATATAAAAACAAATTTTCAATATGATTTATATTTTAATTAAAATATAAATTACTAAATTTTATATTTAAAATTTTATGAATTTAACTTTTTTCTTAAATTTACAATATAAAAATTAACGCAGGGTTTCCTTTAATTTTTTTTAAATGATCGTTTTTTAGGAATAGTAAGAAATAATATTTTTAACAACTTTATTTTGTTTATGTCATAATTCTGGTTTCAGAATGATTTGAAATTTTTAAAACAATTTTATAGAAATAATTATATTTATAATTTAATATAAGTTATTTAATGAAATTAGGTTGAATTTAGAAATATATGTTTGAAATTTTAAAACCTAAGTGAAGTTTTATTCTAACAAATGGGATAGTTTTTTTACTTCACATTAATAATGTAATTACAATGTTACATTCAGTTTGTTGTTGTTTTTAAATTCAAATAAAAAAATGTTTATTTATTTTTAACCAATATATGACATTGTTACCAATTCTAGACACGTTTTTTGGTGAAAAATATTTTTATTCTTAAAAAGAAATTTTTAACAAAAAATTCCCATTGGTTTTTTTATAATTATATTAAAATTAATTTTTACCAACTATTTTAATTGAATCTATTAATATGGGTTGAATATTTATAATAATTATAATCAATATTATGTAATAATTTAAACGTAATATTTGGTCACAAATATGGGTTATGTGGTAAGGGCATATCACCACATTAAAGGGTAAAAAGGTTTTAAAGGTGGATAACCTGAAAGATAATGCCACAATTATCACTAAACATTATCGAAATTTATTTTTCTTTTGATTTTATTTATAGAGTATATTATCATATATCTAAAACATTTCCCATTTTTTCCACTTTACTCTGAAAATTAATTTATAGAATCTATATTTTTGGAGTATTTGCAAAAGTGTTATACCTATTATTTATAAAAGGGCACCTCTTATATTCCATTATCCATGCACAAAAATCTCTCTTATATTGACAAATTCATTCTAAAATACCCTCCCAAAAACCATTGTTAAATACCTAGTGGTTTTCCCCCAAAATTACCATCTATGAAGACTTAATGTGTTTTTGAAAGATATTATCCAAGGAAGAGGTATATGTTTCGGGAAAACTATTTCAATTTTTTTTTTAAAATCCCCCCAATATTATATTTCCTTATTAAAATAATGTTACATATTATTTTAATAAAATCAATTTTTTATGTTTATATTACAACCATTTTCTATCTACTTTCCATAAAATGAAAAATAACAAATTCACTAGTGCATACGTCCAGATTACTACCTTAAAGTGGCGAATTTTATTTAATTTTTGAATCACATAAAAAAAATATAGATGGATTAAATGAATATATATGTTATTTATGACATAATTATTAATCTTGAAAGAAAAATTATTATTTATTCTTTTTTGTTTTCACTGATTGAAAAATAAAACATAGCATGTTTGTATGTGTGGACTACCAACTCCACAAGATGATGTATTTCATTTTTAATCACCACATTATATGATTTATTATATAACATATTTTTTGAATATATATAATATTTTGGATTATAATATATCATGAATATGGTTCCAAAATTATAACACAAAATTTATGATATTATAAAGTAATATATTTGTATCGGCAAATTATCAAAACAATTTCATCATCAATTTCATCTTCATGAATCCTAACTAGAAAATGATGGAATTATGTTTGATTTTTATAAATAATTAGGGAAATTATATTTCTTTGCCTTTAAAAATATTTTTAAGATGAATGTTTTATAAAATAATAGGGTTTGATGTCACCATTACAAAGCATGAGTGAAAAAAAATGAAATTATTGTCATTCGATGATGAAGATGAACATTGACAAATAAATACATATTTTTTAAACGATTATAATTGAATAATTTATAATAAAACATAAAGGAATAATTTTTTTAAATAATTCATCAAAATATTTATGTTTATTATATTTGTAGATAAAACACTTTCATAGAAGTCGAGATTTAAGGTAAAGGTTTCTCATCTCAAACATTATTCTTTGAGATATGCTTTAAATTACACCACCATTTTAAATTTATGGATTATATAAGGAATATTTTAAATATTTCATCATGATAAAATCTAAAATAATGGTAATTAATGTTTCATTTTATATTATCACTTTTAATTAGTTTTTATTCAAGTGTAATAAAATATTGAAGGGATTATTCTACAGTCACATTTTTATTCATGATTATATATGTTTAAATTTTATTTGTGGAAATTATATAATATTTCCACCATAAACCCCATATATTTTCATCAACATAGGGTATTTATTTTCTTATAACTATTATTTTAATTTTCCTCTCTTTTCTATTCAAATCAATGAAATTAATGTTTATATGTAAAAGGTGACATTATCTCTACTTTTTCAGTTGGGAATATAATTCCTCCATGACCATATTCTTTATTTATCATTACGAATGGACTTTTATATTATAAAACGGTATCTCAAAACATAAAACATGTTAAATTTAAATTATATTCAAAATTTATAAGCGTATAACCTTTTGGATTTCTTTACAAAATTTTGAAAAGTATATCCTTTTAAAAGTTTTCCACATAATTATTTTCCCACCATAATAACCATTATTTTTTATTTATAATACTCTATAATTTTTAATTATTATAAAAGGTAATATATATTTCTATCAGTAAATGAATTTTTATAAAGAAAAATATATTGTTTTGTTAAATGTTTTAAAGAGGGATTTCATTCCACTTACATATATTTCTATCATTAACTCTATATTTTCTTACATATTTATATTTTATTTTCAAGATTTAATAAATATAAATTATTTTAAAAATAATTTTTAAGTATACATCTGTACCTATGTTGAAAATAGATATAAAATGGACATTTAACATTATTTTAACAACAATGTTATATATTCTTTAAAAGAAAAATATTTTTAGATTATTTGATTCTATTTTACATTCTATTTTCCATATTTTTTATCTTTAATACAAGATATAGTTTTTTATTAACTGATCTCCTCCTTCATTATATTTTTTTATTATCATGGTTGTAATATAAAATTTTTCTAGTATCTATCATACCATATTCTTATTATTTTATTCAGTGTAAACACCTTGTTTTACATAAATCATATGGGGTGTGTTTTCTATGAAAGATAACAAATTTATTAACTAGTTAAATATTGACTATATGTATGCTTCATAGTTCTATAAAAAATATTATTGACTACAAAATAATGTTCAATATATACTGTGGAAAAATTTAAAATAAATTTACATGATTTTTTATAAATATTATAATTTAATGCAATAGCAGTTTGATTTTGTACTAGAAAATATTCAGATTTCATATACTTGATTCAATATAGCTACATAAAAATTAATCACGCATATTGATTATATAATTTATTCTAATCAATTTAATTTACATGAGAATGAATTGAATTTTGTATGTGAGGGGTGTGAGAAATATTATAGGAACCTTCTATACATTGACATGTCTAATGAGAAAAAATAGCCTATGTATTTGATGAATGACTGCCTAATTATTTATGACATTGTGGCGCGAGGCCATGATGGTTAGATATAGTAAATCTTAAATTATGTATTCCATAACTATGAAATTAGTTTTGGTTATCCATGAAATTATTTATATTTTTATTCATGGATATATTTTGGAATTACATAAATATGATTTATTATTTACATATTATTCATGTCATGATTATTCTATGATATCTATTGATGTGTGCTTTAATTTATTGATCAACTCATCCCACCCCTGTTAAGTTTAATTTTTCCTAGTTTAAGAATAATAATGTTATGTAATATAATTTTATAAGAATATAATGAGTGAATATTTTTTTTGGGAATGTTGATGAGTTATTTTTACAAAATCAGATTGTGGTATAGTATAAAAAATTCCTATTAAATAATAAATATACGGGGTTTCCATTTTCAAAATTTGTGATAACTCTCTAAATATGTAAAGATAAATTTTAATATATATTTATATAGACGTAGTTATTTTTATTGAAATTATAATTATAGACGTTTAAATTTGGGTGGCTTCAGTCTATTTAAAAAATAGAATATAAAGATTATGTTTAGTCACGCTGAATCTAGGAGAGTGGGTACGAGGAATCCGAATAACACATAGATATAAAGATTTATATATATATATAATTAATATATATATATATATTTAATATATATATATAATTGACTATATATGACTGAATATATTTATATATATGTGTTTGTGTCTGTGTGAAAAAATACATATATATACATACATACATATATATATATATCTAAATATATTTTTGTGTGTTTCAATGTCTTTATTGAAAATATATATATAATATCAATGAATATGAATATTAGAAATTAACATTGGTGGACAATGAAACACATACAAATTAGTATCAATTTTAAAAAACATCAATTTTATTAGAAAATAAATGTGAATCTGGTACCGGAAATATTGTGTTGTTTAGAGGAATAAAATAAAGAAATACAATGGTGAAACAACTGTTCAATGTAATGGTTCTCATGAGGGATGGAATTCTAAGAAATAGGAATGATAATTAAGTTAAATTATGTAATCCTTTCTCAGTAATATATGAAAAATCAATAAGAAATTATAGGCTTTCTCATAATTTATTTATGACCAAGAAAGATAAACTATCAAAATTTAGAAGTGATGAGAATGGTTTGTGCCTATTTATGTAAAATTTAGTGCAGTGAAACTATATAATAGAAATCAACTATCAATGTACTATCTTTGAATCAAAGGTCATAATTTCACTTTAAAGTCACATCCCATTCTATTCACTCAAGTAGAAGACCTGAAAAATAATTAAACAATTTATAAATAATGCTAGATAAGTGGAACCATAATATATTCAATAATTTTATTAATTCTATTAATATAGAAAAACATGATATTGAAGGACTGATTAAACTAATAGTAAATTTATGAAGTGTTAGGCCTCAATTGATCAAAACATTATCATTTTTTATTCTATATATAATAGGTCTTGTAAAAAATATTTCATCAATTAAATGGTTAATGTATATCAAATTTTATGAATAAGATAACATATATATAATAATATCATCTTAAGAATAATTAGGAAGAAAGAAAATAATTATATGAAATAAATATAAAAACATATGAATTGGAAAATAAATCTCAAATATGATATGATCCATTATCCAGGGACATATATTATAACGAGAAAAGTTCATTCTATATATAAAAAATGTACGAGTAGAAAAATTGGGTGAAAATTATATCATGGAGATCCATCCACATGAAAATCCAATTTTTTGTGGTTAATAACCTACACTATTAAATAGAAAATAAAAGGAATTTATAGGGGTGGAAAATAAAGATATAAAAGATATCTTTAAAGGGTAATAAATCCCATAAAAATACAAGTTAAAAGGATCATTAACAGGAAATAAATATTTAAATGTTAAATTATTATGAAAAATCAATTTCACAAGGCCCTATGATTGGTAAACATATAATTTTTGGTCCATTGAAAAAAATACATAAAATAATAATGGTGGATCCACCATAAAAAATATAATTTTTTGTATATAATACCAATATTCTATAGTATCATGCGAAAATTAGGTAAAATGAAGTTACCAATACAAAGTCCCACATAATAAATCATACATATGAAAAGTTTTCAATAAATAATTTTTTTTAAAATGTGATATTTACCATTAGTTTGATCTGGAGGTTAATATAATTTTATTCCCCCAATATCACAAATAATAAGAAACATGTATAACTGATATAACCATCCACGATTATCTAAGAAATATTGATGAATACAAATGAATTCTAAGTTCATGTGTACAAGTTAATGGAAAACAAGAAAACGATAGAGTTATTTATTAAAAGTATCAAAATAATAGTGTGATACTACAATGGTTAATGAATTAAATACTTAGATAAAAATATTTTATTGAAAATAGAAATTAGTATAATAAAATAAAATCATACTTATATTTCAAATGATTAAGAAATTTCGTTATATAAATGTTCTAGTGTACATATTAATAAATAGAAATACAAATGATCATCCTTATAAGATAATAAAATCCGTCGATATATGTAACATGATATGTTTGATCCCATGAAACTTCATGTTACATTAATAATATATTTTCCTTTTATGAACCTAAAATAACATAAATTGATAATTTATAAATAAAATATTTAAAAAGGAAACTTACAATATAAATTATTGAAACCATTTTTATCTAGTAATTAAACCAAAAAACTCATTATTATGTATTTTTGAGAATTGGTAAAACTCAACATGATTCATGGCCTAATAAATAAATTTCATGGGAAACCTAAATATTTTATTCATTTTTCTTTGGATGGACCATGAAATATATTTTTATACCATCTAATGACTAATCTATAAGTCATTCCAATGGAAATATTTTATATGAGAGTAACGTTGGACAAACACCTATAAAATAAAAATAAATTGATAAATAGTGTGTCCCCTTATTCAGTACCACTAAATAAACAATTATATATTTATTCCAATAGTAAGTTATTTTAGTAAAGAATTCATAATGTTTTATATCATAAATGGTAAAAAAATCTAATTAATATTCAAGATATTTAATTTTATTTATCAATGTATGAGAAGAATACTTTTAGATAGTGGATAAAGTCCTCGTAGTGAAAATGTCAAATGGAATCAATAAAAAACAAAATCATCTAATGCCTTGAGTCTCCATGACAAAATGGAAATTAATCCCTCATGAATAAATGACTTATCATTATTTATGAAAAATGTATGATTCCAAAAATTAAATAAAGCGATTAATAATATATGATAAAAACAAGGATACTTTGAAATAATATCTACGATTCAAAAATTAAAATTAATATAAATATGAAATAAATATTTTAATATGGGTTTTGAAATTTTTTGATAAATTAAATTAATGTAATCATAGTTAATTTAAAAAATTTGAGCATAAAATATATTTCATTAATATTTTTTTATTGGGATCTCGATTTTTTGGTTTTTACAAAATTAATATATAAAAAAATTAAATATAAATATTAATAATAAATAATCTCTATAAATTATTGTATGTATTCAAAAAAAAATTATTGTTATTTATAAATCTTCAGAAGAAAATTTTTCGATTATAGTCCAATCGAATGCTCAAGTGTCGTGGTCATAAAAAAATATTTTCTTGATCATCTTGGACTTGATGAGGATAATACTATTCTAAATATATGTGCTAATTCAAATTATATTAAGACATAAACAATAATTACTCCCCCCCCTCTTATGATATTTTCTTAGTAGGAAACTGATATCAGGATACTTAGTTATAACTTGAATTGTTTGTATAATAATCTGAGGAGGACAAAGTATGAATATATTTTTGTCATCTGGAATGTTATATAATAACATATTAAAATTTTAATATTGGTCACTATTTATGGATTCAAACCTTTTATTTCTACATTCTATAGTTTTACCGGTGTGTATAAGGGATATTTGAACTTATTTTGTTTACCTCTCATTGACAATGGGACATCCATCATTTTTTTCTAACTAAAAAAAGAAGATTTAGGCAACATAGTAAGACCCCTGTATCATTCTTAATCATTCATTAATATTTATTTCATGGTTAATTAGTGAAATTTTTTAGTTTCAATTGGATTTAAAATTTATTATCTGAGTTAAATTTCTTACTATATGCCCATTACTTTTGTTTTGAATCGGTTTTGAGTAAAATGAATAGTGTGAGTGTATGGTTGAAATGTACAAATAAATTTAAATCCTATGAAAAATGAATATGATTTTATGATCTATATGTATTATATATTTATGTATAATTTTACCAACCTGTTATTTATTAAATTCAATTAGAGAATATAATCATTTCAAGAGAAATTTTATAAATGTATCCCTTATAAGTGCATTTTCTTAATAATTATGGAGTTAAAATTAAAAAAATATTCATAAAATACTATTAAAATTAGGTTCCTTATACCTAATATTGAATATAATATTGTTTTTTTTTCTCTGGAACATATTTAGAAAACACGTTAGAGTCTTTTCAAATTGTAGTTTATCTAATATTACACTTTTGTTTGACTGTTAAGAAACCTCTGATTCTTATATTATATCTCCTTCCTGAATTGTTAATGGTTCGAGTATAAATAATTGTTAGTAATTTTTACTTAGAGGCCAATAATATATGGTGGGTTTTGGAATATTTTTGAATCGTGATTTTATTTATTTATTAATATTGAAGAACAGTTTCACCACGAAAACCTTTTGTCCTATTACTTTAGTAGTATTTATTTTCTTAATAGTCATCTTAGTTTTTATATTTTATTATATATTACTTGTAGATACGAACTTTTGAATTTAAATATTGGAATAAATGGTTAAACATATTGATTTTCATATAAATATATCTATACATAGTTCTCACATGACCTATAGGTTTGACATGTTGAATCAATTATGACTCGATTTAAGAGAAAATGATTCATCTCATTTGTGCGTATTGATTTTCTCTATTAATATGTTATTTATGTATATATTGATTGGCATGATAAAGAAAAACTCAAAATGATAAATTGCATCATTTTTAATATATACTACATCCTTATATAATTTATGTCTAATCAAATAGATAATGGGTATCTTCATGATCATCTGTTTGATAATAATTGATTTTTTATTGGTAATTTACCATAAGTGGGATTGGTTCATCATCATGATCCATATTTTATTTTTAAATATATGATTTATGAACAATAAAAATATATTATACCCATAAATACATTTAATTTTCTCAACAAGTTGATATATATATATGTGTTAAATAAACAAGATAAATAATAAACCTAATTTGTGTGGATATTATCCATTTCTTATGCTTATACTCAATGTCACAGATAGTAGATTCTCCGTTAATGTCGTATAAATTCAAAAAAATTACCAAATTTAATAATCTAAAATAGTATTTAAATTTTTTTTATTGTTTTTATATTAATAGAATAATATGTTTAAGGATAAATTTATATTGAATATATTTTGTATTACATAAGTCCTATAAAAGTTTAAAATTATGTTTTATTGAAAATGATAATGCATAATGAAGAAATAGATCATGTAGAAGGTAAAAAATGACCATGTAGATGTAAATAAATTATTGTTTTGTTAACATAAGATTGACCATGAATTCCTTTTTCAATATTTTTAAAGTCACAAGTGAGAATGATTTATACATCCTGTGATATTGACTATTTTCATTCCATTATCAATTTTTTAATGAGTCATGTGACCATGCCTATGATGAAATGAGACTATTATCTATGAAAAAATAATAAATGTAACAATTTTATATAAATCATGATATCATACAATTTTCATTAAGATACCATAAAGGTAATTTGATTTTTTTAGTTAAATATTTCAACGTCCTATCATTTTTTGTCCTCAAGGACACATTGACAAAATTAACGGAATTTATTACTTATATTTTTAGAGATAATAATACTATATTCATTTACACATTGAATAATAACTTATAATTATTCATAAATAGTTATATCTACATGGTGAAACTTTTTAAATTGATTTTATTATCATGATAAATGTGTTCGTGAGGTTGTTCATGATAATACTCTTACACAAAATAATAAATTTCAAGACTCCTTATTATTGTAAAATAAAATAAAATACGATATCCAATTTGATATATAAATAATAACAAATTTATAATATTTTGAAGAATTATATAGTATACACTATATTAGTTTCTTAAGACTCTATATCAAGTGATAATCGAGTTGTAATAGAACCATATATTATTTTAATTTGTTTTTTTATTTTATTATTTTTTGAGTGATATATAATATTAAATTTTTAATTATATTTATTTTCTATCCCCACATTATAAAAAAGTTTATTCACAATTTTCAAATATAATTTTTTGAATTAATATATTATTCACTTGAATAACTATAGGAATAATTATTTTTTAAGAATAAATACCTCTGTTTATGTTATTTTATAACAAGATACTATTGTATATAACAAAGAATATTTGGGTGTCTCATCACTTATGTTTTTTTATTTGATTAAAATTTTTTCCTATCATGTAAATATTATTGGGTTAAACTTTATATTTTTACAAAAAAATTAATTTATACAATGATTATCATTTTTTCCATGAATTATTACTGATGTTTCTTAATTGTAATTAATACAAAAAAAATCTCATTTTCTAGTTTAAAGAGATAAAATATATAAATAAAATATTTTTTATCAAAAAAATATAATATAATAAAATTTATCTTCAATGTTGAAATATGTTTTTAGTCTGAGTAAATATGAGAATAATTTATATATTTTCATTAAAATATTTAAATAAGTGCTAATAAATATTTTTAGAAATAATTAAAAAAAGCAGCAAATAATTGTTATAATTTGGTAATTTAGTAATTAGATGTATGGGCTCTTATATTTTTTTGCTAAAAATTAACCATTTTCTTAAGAATAATCAACTCACCCCTTATTGAGAAGAACTTTTTGATAACTTTTGTAATCTAATCACTCAAAATATTCATATTTAATTACTTTTATACAAGTTATCAATTTGGAAAAGGTCAAAAAATCTTAGAAAAATTGAATATTCATATTAGAATCCCAAACATCAACCGATACTAATAACATATTTTTAATCATATAGTTAATTTTATCCTCATTTTTTAGTTTTGAGGATGAGCTAGGTTTTCAATTTCAATTTTTTTGATTTTTAGATTGTGTGTACAGTTAGCACGGGGTTAGTCGAAATCATGAGTAAACTATTAGGGTGCATCTATAGTTTTTTAGTAGATTTAACCCCAGAATCAGAGCATGATTTCTAAAACCGTGCAGCCAACCCATGATGAATTTACAAAGCCTCCAATAGAGGTTTATAATTTGCAGATGGTATAATCGAACGTGCATCCAAACTATTCATGGTTTCTTGGTTTAAAAAACGATTTAATTAAAACAAATTAAATTATTATTACTACTATTATTAAAAAATGATATACCCTTACACCCTCTCCCACCTGATTTGCTCAAATTATCACCCTTCCCACCTCCCCAGGGCATATCCAACCCCTCCCCTCTTCTAGAAGCACACCATAGCCACCCTCCTCCCTTGTTTTGTGTTAGTTTTTTATGGATCGTTGGTGCGATATCCTCCAGTATTCTCCTCCTCTCCTCATAATATTTATTTTCCTCCATTAATTTTTGTTTTCCTTTCTCATATGTGGTGTTCATTCAATGTATAATCCCTAAACCAATTTTAGGTATTATAATTGTTAATTCTTGGTTTCTAGTGTTCATGGGGATCAATTAAATTTGGTATTAGCCATAACAATTAACGGTAGTGGATTAAAAATCAATTTTAGGTTTGTTTTATTCTACTCTTATTTTTATCCAAATGTTATTTTGAGTTTTTATGAATTTTGAGAATCTATTATTTTTTGAGTATCCCTTGGAACTCTTTGGTGTAGCATTGGACCACTATTCATGATGGTAAATATTTATGGTTCCCTAAAGGTTGTTTACACACATATATGTGGGTATGGAATATATATATAACATCTTTGTACATACTCCCTCTTGGAGAGGGGTACATGTACATTACAACTTGTGTTATATATATATAGGAACATATGTGTGTAAGTGTAAAGTAGGATTTCTCTTTTCAAGAGTCCTTGGTCCCTCTTGCTTCTATATATCTATTTGAGGTGGATTTTGGTTTCCATCTTCAGAGGAAATATGTTTTGAGGTAGTATCCCAATATACATGAGATTTTAATTTAAATTCCATAATATCTTGAGTGTTTTAATGGTATTATATTATTATTTAGTATTTATATAATATTAATATTTATTTAATCTTTGATAAATGCATGCTAATTTTTTCTAAAAAATATAACATAGATTATAATGTGGGTTTTCATGTTATATAATGTTCTCAACCATGTTTTAAGAAGTTTAAAGTATTTTCAACATTCAATTGGATTAATAAATAATGTCTCATTAGATGTAGTAAGGCATGGTTAACTCCTTTAGTTTTTTTATGAATATGTAAAGACCCCTTAAAGAATTCCCCTTGAATTTAAAGTGTGACGTTTTTGTATCACGTTTTTAGTGCAAAAAGTGTTATTAATGATGAGATTGTGACTTTTTTTGTCACAAAGAAAAGGGGTGTGCTTAAAGAGGGATTTTGGTTGTGGAAAGATGGAAGGGTTTCTGTACAATTAATTTTATGTTTATTCATATTTAATATTGATATGCACTAAAATCAATTTGATATAATAACATAGGAAACATGGTTACCTAAGAGGGATTAATAAGGACTAATATGTTAAAGGAGTTGACAAGACCTCAAACTAGGCTCCCTGAGTTGATTATGATACATCCCTAACTAAATAATATGATGATTCTATGAGGACTAATAGAACTTTTTATTTGACCACTCTAGTTTCACGGGCATGATAATAAATTATATGGTTTGATCACTAAGAGTATGAGGATCAAAGGGACCCAAGAATGCTATTTTATTAGGTATTTCCCATTGCAATTTATCTATTTTCTCTTTTTTTTCTAACAATAGAACAGTCATTTCTCAGTATAATTTTCTTGAAAAAAATGGTAAAAATATTCTCTTTACAACTATTTTCTGGAATATTTTAAATTGTCATTTCATCATGGGTTTTCATGTTGAATATTATTATATCATTGATTATCCTTTTAATGGAATTTACTGAAATTGTTTTCTTATTTTTAACTCTTTGAGAAATGGGATTGAAGTGGTTTTACATAAAATGGAATCTTGTTATTTTTTCTAAAAATACCTGAAATCCTCTATTTTCATATTTCATATTTTATAACTAATATGATTGGATTGATTTTAAAGGAAATGTATAGGGTTTTTCTCTTATTAAATTTATACTATGATGTTCAAATGATCATTCCAATACTCATTGTCATTTTTTAGTTCTAGGCCTCCCAACTCTAGTACCACTAGGAGTGAATAAGGTTCCATGGTTGGTGTTTACCTTTGATGTCACATAGAGGTATGCCTAGTTATATTTCCTTCCATTTCTAGTTCATATTGTTTTAAATTATTTTTTTGAGTTTCTAATTGGAATAATCATTCCTAAATTCATTTGTTCTTGATGTTAGACACGGTTTCCATCTTGGTAGGATGAGGAATGCCTCTTAGGCCCTATTGTGGGCCATATTGGATAACCAGTTCAAGGTTATCCCATTTTGTTCATGAAAAAGTAGTATCATAGCATCCCTTTGTTATTTAGGGTGTTAACTAGACTAGAGTTAGGTCTATCAGAACATGATTGGTTGGGTTGGGAGGAGTATTGAGAGCTCTTACTCATTCTGAACCTCATTTTACCAGGGATTTATAGTAGTTGAGTCCTTCATTTTCATTTTGGGTTAATGTTCATAGTGTTTTATTCATTCGATGACATTTTTTTGGTTATTTTACACTAATATAAGTGATATGTTGACACATGGTGAGCTTACATGTCATAGCGACCCATGTGGGACCCAAGTGAAAGCTAAGATACTTCTATTAGATGGTATATTCTTCAAACATGGTCTACTAAACAATGTGGTTGAGGTATGTGCGACTACTAGTTACCCATTAAAAGGTTTTGGTGTGTGTGTTTTTATGTTGTTTTTTTATATGAGTGTATTTTTAGAAGAAAGTGGATTTGGGATGACCAAATGATATTTAAAAGGAAAAAAAATTATTTTCCAATGGAATTTGATGATTTAAATGGGAAATGGAAGTAGTGTTTTTTTAATGTTGATATGTAGGAAATGTTTTAGGATAAGAAGAAATGATGTTGGAAGGTGGATTATAAAATGGGATTTTCTGTTTTAGATGTTTTTGAAAATGGAATTTTATTGAATTTCAAAATCTTGAATTTAATTAGAAAATAGGTGAATTTGGTAATGGTGGATTTTAAATGATGGTTATTGGACTGTTTTATATTATTATTTTAGTTTTATTTTAATTGATATTTTTTTTATTATTTGGCTTAATGATGCATTGGTTTATGAGCTTGGTATTTGGTTTCAATTTTTAGTTAGTTACGCTTTGGTTCTATGTGGGTTTGATTTTGGGATTTACATTACTTATAGTATACCAACTAGAAATACTCATACGGTTTATAAAGAGTCTCTACCAGCCATTATCCTAACCCATCCTCTTAGTTGAGTTGTGGTGATGAGAGCTTTTCAGTAATTCCATATCGTCTGTGGAGATCAAGTTCAATTAGAGGATTCGGAGTGAATTTAAGAAGTTGAATGTATATTATGGACTTCAGGAACTCCAAAAGTTGCTAGGGTGTGAGATATTTTTGTTCTATATGAGGTATTTGGTTTTGGAAAAGTAAAAGGTGATTTTTCCCTTATCATTTAGATTTTGGATATCTTGAGTGATCTTCAATAACACATTCATCCACTAGTTTATTATTGAGGAAGTGACAGAGCAGAAAGTGATATAACTTGTAGGTATTCATCCATGTGAATAGATGGTGAAGAGGTATGTTGACAATTTCAATGAGTTGGTTTCATTTTACCTAGATATTGTGTTGAGAAAATAGTTTAAATATCATATTTTCATATAGAGTATATGTCTATAGATCAAGGATTATGTTTTTTCATCTGGGAAAATCTTGTTCGAGAAGCTGGTGGATAGGGAGTTTCTAAATGAGATGGTTCTCTGAGGGCATCCTGTGGTAGTTTAAAATACGGTTTATTTTATTGATTTTGAATATTCCTCATCCGGTGGTGAGTGTGGACTGGTGGAACCTATCCTATACTAGTTTCTTTTATCAATTCCTTCTCTTCATATGAAAGACCACATTCTCATTTTCTCTCAACATTGATGGTTTGGGTATTCTATCCATATTTTTATAATCCCCGAAGTCATATCATTAATGTTACCAATTAGGATATCTAGAGATATTTTGTTGGTTTTTCTTCAAGGAGATGATCATTAGGTCAAGAATTATTATATCCTGAATATGAGGAAGCATATTCATCAATGAATCAGGTATCTATCCATTTATATTAAAGATAAGACATCCCAAATATGATATTATAAATTTTCAAACGTATATCTAACATATTTTTCTGATTTTAGAGTGGTAACTACTTTAGTTTTACTATTCATGTTGTTTTCTATTCATGGGAATTTATGATTTGGGGATTTTGGTAGCCCAGTTTTTTTATGTTTCAATGATTATACCTTGTGACCGTGTGATCTTAAATGTGTATATTTTTTATTAAACAATTTTATCTCCTTGAGGTGTCTTGTTTCATAGGTCCAAAATCATTGGGAGTGGTTTTTAGTATAGTTAGGTGTTAAGGTATTCTTTGGGGTTCCTTCTGTAATTTCCTGTTTTCTTAGAAATTTGGTTTCTAATGCATGTAAAATTTTGGAATGGAATTTTGAATCCTCTATTTTTAGGTGATGGTTGTTATTATTTTTCTCATCTATTGAGATCTTGTTACTTATTTAGGAAACTGATGTTTGGAAAGAGCTCTAAAATTCTTGGTATACCATCATAGAATGAGCTTGTGGTGAACTTGGTTCCAATGTTTTTTTGGATGGGGAAATTTCTTATTCTCACCATGCCCAACCCAACCATTGTAGTTTGGCCCACATGGATAGTAGGTCATGTGAAATATGCTTTTATAGATCCCGAACAGGCCAAGATTATTCTATTTCATTCTTTATATGACTTGGATTGGGGTTTTCTATGCTATTGAGGTTGTCTTTTTTAAATGTTAATCTCTCTCTCTCTTTCTTAAATGGTTCATTGGTTTTAAGGTTTGAGTCCCACTATTTCATTAGCTAATGTCATAAATGTTTATCTCCGTTCTTGAGGATGATTAATTTAGTTTCTTTTGGATTTTGGGATTTTAGTATTTTAGAAAAACAATGTTTTGGGTATACAGTTTTAATGTTTGGTGTCATATATTGAATAAATTTTATCTTTTCATTTTTCAAGGACAATAGAACCTATTGGGACTTTCTAGGGGTATAAAGTGTCAGGGTAGGGAGAATCGTCACACCCTGAATATAAGCCAATAATTATTTTTAATCATTTAATTAATTTTGTCCTTGTTTTTTAGTTTATGTCCAACCCACTTTTAAAATTTTAATTATTGGGATTTTCATATTGGACACATAGTTCACACAAAATTAGTAGAAACCATGTGAAAACCTTGGAGATAGGATTGTAGTATTTTATATAGATGGACACATGTATGGTGAATAGTTTCTCCAACCATGTAGCCTACTTGTGTGGGGGTGTCTAGGGCATCTAGTAGCGACTCATGCTTAGTACAAGGTTTAGCCAACTATGCTGCCAAACTATGCATAATGTTTATTTTTTTAAAAATCCGATAAATTTAATTAAATTAATTATAATAATATAATAAACTAGTATGTCATTAAATCCACAATCATTTTCTCAAAGCCTCCCCCCATCCTTTATCCCTCTCATGTGACCAACCCCTCTCCTCTTCCAAAAACATATCATGGCCTCCCCACCTCTTTCAGTTTGTGGTTGTTTTTCCTTCTAATTGTGGGTTCAATATTCTCCGATAAACCCCTCTAATCATCATTCTATTTCTTTTTCCCCTTTTCTTTTTTTTTTCTCTTATCACATTTTGTGTTCACCCCATAGGAAAACACTAAACCTATTTTGGGTATTCTTTTTTCAATTTTTATTCCCAGGGTTCATGGGGCTTGATTAGGGTTAGTTATAGCCATAACCATTAAAGGTAGTGGGTTCAAAAATGGTTTTAAGATGATTTTCTTCTACTCCAATTCATTGGAATAATTTTATTCAAGGTTTTTGTGACTTTTCTGTTTCTGTTGTTTTTATAGTATCCCTTGGACCTCTTTGGGGCCACTTTGGATCACTATTTGTGAATGATACAATTAAATTTTCTATGAAGGCATATAAAACATGTAAAAATGGGTAATGAATATATATACACCATATTTTTACATATTCCCTTAGAGTTAGAGTAATATTTATATTGATGATAGGTGTGTATATATATGTGTATACTTATATCAGTGTAAAGATAAAGTTCACTTTGCTAGAGTCTTTAGTCTCTCATCTTTTCATGGACTACATTGATGTGGATTCTAGTTTCTATCATCTCAAGAAACAGGTTTTGAGGTAGGTTCCAAATATCTGAGCGTCTAATGGGAATTTATTTATTTATTTAGGGTTTAAAGGGTTCATTATTATAATTTAGTATGTATAATCCATGTGAATTGTTTTTTGATCTTATAGATGATTTTTTATTTATTTTATATATCTTACCTTAGTTTCCATAGTCTGTTTTCATAATAAATCATCCTCTCTACCTTATTTCTGGAAAATGTAAAATATTTTAAATTATTAATTGGTTTTTTAAATTATGATTCATTAACAGTGGAATTTCTTGGTTGAAACCCTAATATTTTTATGGAAATAGAAACCCCCTATAAAGCATGTCCGTTGAATTGAAAATGTGACATTTGTGTGTTAAATCTATGGAGCGAAAGGTGTGTCTGACGATGTTATTGTTTCTTATTTATCTGTGGCATCGAATAGGGATGCACATAAGGACGTAAATATATGTTAAGAAGGTGTATGGGTATTTCTATAAAAAATGTGTCTTCTATGTATTTGTTATCCTGATAAAAGCTCACATATATTTTAGTGAAGGATTTGGGGACTATGGGTACCTAGGTGAGTGGACTAAGTACTTGTATGATGGACATGTAAATAGGGCGCCAGATCGGGATCCTTTGTAGGATTTCACTACAATAACAAATAAATAGTACAATTATACCTTGGGGACTACTATAACTTTGTAATTGATGACTCTATCAGCTGATTATTGGGAACAGATTATATGGTTAAATCACTAAGAGTGTGAGGATTGATGGGACTGAACTAACCTAGTTGTGTAAGAATTTCACATGTTGTTTTCTCTCATTACACTTTTTATACATAAAAATAATTTAAAACATTCTATTATCAATTCCATTTTAATAAAATAATCATAAAACACATGTTCTATTTTCCACTATTTTGTAGAATCTTGTAATGTTATGTATTCTACTTGGTTGTACATATTAAAACTTATTCTAGAAATGATTATCCGTTATATGGAATTTAATAAAAACATGATTTATAACTATCCAAAAAAAGTGATGGATGTTGTTTTACATGAAATAATATGTTGTTTTTTTCTTAAATAGTCTAAAACACTATTTTAAAATAGTCTTGTTGAGGGCCGTATCAAGAGACCGGTTTGTGGGTGAATCATGTAGTTTTATGAAATAGAAGGCCAATGAAACCAATTGAACTTATTATTATAATGATATATATTATTTTAAATGTAATATAATAATTCAAATCCACTTAAAATATTTTTTATATATATGGGGAAGCATAAAGTGTAAGGACCCAACCTTAATCATTACATAATATTGAATTAAATGGACAATTCACAATGAGGAAATTTTTAGGTTTAGAGTTTTAGATAATTAGGTCATAACATTTACATAAAAATATGAATATTACATGTAGACTATTCTACTCAGTATCCATTTATTCATAAAATAAAAACACTTGAAAAATAGATTCAGGTCTAGTTCCATGTTTTAGACAGCATTTCTTTTCATTGATCTCATCCTTGACCCTTATTCATCTTTATGTCCTGTGGAACTCATTTAAAAAACATGGGAGGAGCATGAAAATATCAGTAAGGGATATAAAATAAGTAATGAAAACACTATCCCATTAATAAATACAAAACAATTAAACTGTACTTTTCAATCATGACATACGTCATGAAATCATAATATTTATGAATAACACAAAAAATTCATTAATCATAGAGGTAACTTGTGGAATCCATATAATACGTACATTTTATCTATCATAGCTATATACGTAGTCACATTTGGAATACCCATCATAGTATATTCCCTAAATCTCTTAAGAGAATATTCACATTTACGTCCGTCATGTCACCCAATGCATTGGAGAGCTATCTCGGGCTCACCTTCCATAGGTTTATCACGACCCACCCGTATATGTAAACAATTCCTAATAGCCATATCATATTAATAACCCATAAAAATAAAATAATATAAATATAATACTTTCACATTGAAATCACAATATATCATTTCAAAATATTGAGAAAATAAATGCTTTTATCAAACCATTTTCAAACCCATTAAAAATAATAAATAAAGATATTTTTGAATTAGTGTGTCCCATACCACATTGAAGATTTTGAATGAAATTAAAATTTCAAAACATTAATTCCCATATGAATAAATCCTCAAAACCATTTTTAAAACATTGGCATTAATGCGAATGATTTAGAAGAATAAACTGTTATATCATTTAAAACGATATTTTAGATAAAAAGTTTTTAACAAAATGAGAGACCATAGAATACAAATAATTGAAGAATAAAATTTAATATGAACTTAATAATATCATGAGGATAATGTTATTCATGATATAATTTTCCAAAGGATAGTATATACACTATCTAAGAGTGAATTGGTGCATATCAACAATAATGTCTCAATGGAAATGTAAATTGAGACAAAATCCCTTATAAAGAAGGTATCATTAGATTAAGGATAAATCAATTACATAATTATTTGTAAAAAATATAAATACACCCAATATAATTGGATATTAAGCATAAAACAGTCAGTGGTTATTCACACATATTCATATAATGACATAATCAAGAAGTAGATGTTTTACCCAAAAATTCAAATTTGGTTAAGAATTTTTCTTACAGAAATTCGACTGTAACATCCCAAATAAGTAATGAATAATAGATATTTTTATCTATGCCTATCAATGAACTAGATAGTGTTTTAGAGGCTTAAAATGAAAATTAATCCAATCTTAAGCATGGAATACACTAATATTTTTAAAATATTATTTTACTGACTTTTAATGGAAAAACATTTTGGAATCTATCTTTTGACGATTTTATAAACTATGTTTGTCAAAATAAACTTATTCTTTATTATTGGGACATAAAAATATACCTTGTGTGAATTTTTTGGTATTTTTCTAACAATGTTCATTTTTTAATGAATAAAGAAAAATACTGCATTTTACATCAAAACTGCTTTTTAATATAATTTATTTATATGATTAGATTATGTTTTGAATTGGTTTTGAAGTGAAATTAGAATATATTTTTACCACTTAATCCAATGGTGGTCATTGGAATCAATTTCACTTTGAAATTGGATTTAAATTGGTGTCAATCTTTTGATACTTATTGTTTTATAAAAACACGCTATTTGCTCTGACAGCGGGAATGAATTATTGAATTAATTAATGTGACTTATATGTTTTGAATTTGGTAAAATAGACTTCATTTTTGAATTCAGAATATCAAATATAGCTTAGGGTGAAGTTTTGGGTTTTTTCTGAAAAACATCAATTTTTTATGAATAGTGAAATCACTAAGTGGTAGTTAAAGAAACAGATTGTTCGTTTAAATGAAATTTTGCCACCTTTGTGTTTTGAATTTCAAAAATCTGACATACATTGTTGTCATTAAAAAGTAAAATGTGGTTCAATGAGATTAAAATAATTTTTTGGTGAATAGTAACTTATTATGTTTTTATTCGCGGTTAGTGGTAATTAGTGTAGTTTAAGGTAAAAATAATGCTTTTATAATATAAAATGACCTAGAAACATGTCTTAACCTTATTGGATGTGTCATGGATGACCATGAAAAGCCATGGGTCAACTTGGGGACCCCATGGAGCCACTTTGGTTGTGAAATGACATAAATAACTTTTTATTTAATGTAAAAGTGAAAATGACACAAACATAATATGTTTTATAAAAACAATTTTTATATAGGTTTATACAAGTCATCATTTTGACTAGAAATATTCATTGTAAATCTAAAAAAATTTCCTACATCATAGTATTTTTTTATAATTTTTTGACATTAAATAAATAAATGTATTTATGACATCATAATGATGTAGAGATTACCTCATTAATAAAGGATTTAAATAAAATGAAATGATAATGTAAAATATATGAACTACACATGTCCAAAACCTATTGGATGGGTGTATTTCTAACCCTTATCACCTTATCCATGAATTATATCAATGTGGGACCTTTTGAATCCGAAAATCATTTTAAAATAAAGTAACTTATCTTTACTTTCCAAGAGTGCCCCTCCTTTCCTCTTATAAAAGGCCCCCACCTCTACCTCTTTTCCCACACTCCCAAAGCCTTTGGCTCATCCAAACCCTGCCCATATTGTCTCTCCACTTCCCTCTATTACTCCTTGAAGCCTCACTTTGGGAAGAAGTCTTCCCAAGGAAGCCTTTGAGCTCAAACCAAAGGGTGTTACCCGATTTTAAGGTAAAGTCTTCACCTGAGTCCGTTTGTTTTATTTTGCTTCTCGAACCCCCTAAACCCTTTTTATTCATTTCATTTGTAACAACTACAGTATAATCAATATACTAGTATTTTTTTATATGATGGATTCTAGCTACACTTACAAACACCTACATCTAATGGTTAACGAACATACTGTTTCCGTGGATGGCAAATTTATGCCTCCCGAAACGATGATTGTTCAACATTCTATTAACACCTTCAAAGGTGGCCATTAAGATGTCACTATATTTATATATGATATATAATATGTTCATGTTTTCCTTAAGCTTCTGTATTTTTTATTTTGGGCATACCTTTATGGTTTCCATTATGGGTAAACGTGATATCTTCATTTAAGGAAGTGCGGACTACCGCCCCCTCAAAATGATTTGATTCGTTAAATACCATATGTGGGATGTATAAAGGATGGAACTATGATATTATATATGATATTATACTGGAATTATAATATAACTTTATATCATTATGATTCCATTCTATAAAATACGAAATAGAAATGAAAGAAGCGTTCATGCGTACGTACGGCTTACCGTCTCCATGAACGGTGCATTTCATTTCTTACCTCTAAATGATTATGTAATATTATAAATGCATCCACGTACTGGATATATATGAAATATATAATATCTAAATCATGAATACCATTCTGGATATAATGGATAAATGAACAATTTGAAATTATAAAGGGCTTATTTTGTACACAAGTACCAATGATCGTTAAAACGAGCGTTATTAACTTAAATAATTACATAGTGTTCATGACATGGAAATAAGTGATATAAAAGGAATAATGAACTTAAAAAAGGTTCTTAAACAAGTATAAATTAACTCAAGTTTATTATTCAGGACATTAAAGAACGATCGAGTCAAGTCGGACCCGAGGTATGGGACTTCGTCTCAATCTCCTTTCATTGAGGCATATTTTATTTTATACACAACTTTCTTTTATACGGTGTATAAACCCCTTTGACTTTTACGTTTATTCAAAGGGAATCTCTTTTATACGAAGCATTTACTAAATGACAAAAGGGAATGTTTTTGTCGTACGTATGAGGCGACAACGACTTCTCCTCCGTCGTGACCGTTATTTGAGTTTCGGCTTCCTCTACAAGCCATACCTTCTTTTTAAAAGAAAAATAAATACCATGTTTTACTTTTCTTTTATTTTGGTATCGAAAATGGTTTTCATAATGTTTTTATATCAATGTGTTGTATTGATATATTGTGATTGAGAGGTGGGAATGTTATGTTTCCTTTATGCATGTTTTATGTGATACGATTATGTTGAGGTTCTTGGGCATTATTATGAAGATGGGTGGTTCCGTGATAAACTAAGGGCGGTTGAGCCCGATATAGCTCTCCAATGCATTGGGTAATGTGAAGGAGTGAAACGTTAAGGTTTCTCCGAAGAGATTTAGGGAATATACTGTGATGGGAATTCCAAATGTAACCAAGAGGGTTACTCCCTACGTAAGAATGTTATGAATGCGTCAAGTTACCTTTATGTCTAATGATTTTTATGATTTATTAATGATTTGATGAGGTATGTTAAAGTTCTTGTGTTTTATGGGTAAAGTATGATCTCATCCTTATGTATATATGTACCCATGTTTCCTTTCCATATTTTTATATCCCTTACTGAGCTTTTTATGCTCATCCCATGTTTTTTTGAAATGTTTTTCACAGGTCAGGGGAAAGGTACATGATATGATGATAGTGTCAAGGAAGTGTCAAAAAATAATCCATGTTTATTATAAATATGTTTCCATTGATGGGAATAAAGAATACTATCTTTATGTAACCACTTTGTTTATATGTGGAATGTAATTAAAGTTTTATGATCTAATTCTCTAAAACTCTAAACCCGAAAATATCCTCAATGTGTAATCTTGTAATAACTCAAGATTAAGTAAGGTTTAAGGCTGGGGCCTTATAGTTGGTATCAGAGGTCGGTTTCGATAACTTTAGGAGTTATAATTCTATTAAATGATTATCTAAAAATATTTATTTTTTGAAATGATATAGCATTTGAAGATTACCATGTTGCTTCATCTAAGACATGTTTGTTCAGAATGGTTTTCCGCAGAGGAAACAGGGAAGCAGTGCTAGGAAGGCATACAGAAGGAAATAACCTTCTAAATCAGCATCCTGAGATGGTCGGAATTGGTACTGAACAGTTTGTTGCAGTAATGGCGCAGTTGACTCAAGCGATAAATGGCGGTGGTATCCATACACGACATTTTCCAGATCAACCGCAGAGGAACATGTCAGTGGTGGAACATTTCATGAGGCAACATCCCCCATCTTTCAGAGGATCATCTGACCCTGTGCTAGCTGAAGGGTGGATTAAAGCAATGGAGAAGATTTTTGATGTCATGGGGTGTTCATGCAATCAAAAGGTTAGTCTTGCTATTTACCGTTTGGAGGGTGAGGCAGATTAGTGGTGGTCGATGGTTAAAAATATTAGGGACGCTGATGAGATTGATGCTCTCGACTGGGATGAATTCAAAGGTATGTTTTTGAGTAGTATTTTCCTAAGGCTGTTTGACTTAGGATGGAAAAGCAATTCTTGGAATTTAGGCAAGAGTAAGACTCAGTGGCTACCTATGAAGAATGGTTTACTCGATTGGCAAGGTACGCTCCAAATTTTATCCGAGACCTTGATAGTAAAATCAATCATTTTTACTCAGGATTAAAGCCAAAATATCGAAGGGCATTAGCTTCTCGTGAGTTTAAAAGTAATGAAAAGCTTGTTCGATGTGCTGAGAAGGTAGAAATGGAGTTTTCCGATGATCAAGTGTTATATAACACCCAACAGAAGAAGAGACCAAGGTGGCAGGAGAAAGGTAAGAATTCATCAAAAAAGTTTTATGGTAAGAAAACTAAGTTTCCAGTTTGCAATAAATGTGGAAAAAGGTATGCGGGGGAATGTCATCTGAATTCTGGAAAGTGATACCGATGTGGTAAGATGGGATATAAGGCTCGTGATTGCACTGAAATGGATCAAGGTGAAGGTAAGACCAAATTGGATTTACAGTTAGTGAAATGTTATAAGTGCAATGAGATGGGTCACTATGCAAATGAGTGTCCGACAAAGAGCTTGAGTGATGGGATGCAGTTAGACTACAAGCAGAATGGGGTGGTGAAATCCTTTGCAACTACTTTAGCAGA
This sequence comes from Viscum album, assembly GCA_963277665.1. Lineage (NCBI taxonomy): Eukaryota > Viridiplantae > Streptophyta > Magnoliopsida > Santalales > Viscaceae > Viscum > Viscum album. The sequence continues at coordinate 227,736,613 of OY728157.1, read as the reverse complement.
TGTCGGGCCGTCAAATGAAGTTGTATCAGGTACTTTGTTTGTTTTTTCAGATTATGCATGTGTGTTGTTTGATTCGGGGTCTACACATTCTTTCATCTCTGAAAACTTTTCTAGTAAAATGGGAATACCATCTCAAGAAGTGACTCCTGAACTTTTGGTAAAAGCACCTGGGGGAAATGTTGAGGCAAAAAAATTTTATAAGAATCATCCTATCCTTATCTGTGGAAAGAACCTACTTGAAAACCTTATTGTTCTACCTCTAGTAGAGTTTGATGTTATCCTGGGTATGGATTGGCTCTCTATTTACCATGCTAATATTAATTGTAGAGCTAAAGAAGTTTATTTTCAGAAAGACTTTCAGTTTGTGTACAAGAATGAACCCTTACTGTTGATAACATATCATGAGGCCGAGAAACTTGTAAAAGATGGAAATGAATGTTACCTTGCACACATCGTTGAAAAGAAAGGAACTGTTCAGATTAATGATGTGCCAGTGGTAAATGAGTATCCTGATGTTTTTCCTGATGAGTTGCCTGGAATAATTCCAGATCAGGAAGTTGAGTTTACGGGTGACTTAGTTCTTGATGCTAAGACAATTTCAAAACCCCCTTATCGAATGGCTCAAATTTAACTTTTAGAGTTGAAGGAGAAATTGCAGGATTTATTATAGAAATGTTTCATTTGACCTAGCACATCACCTTGGGGTGCTCCTGTTTTATTTTGTAAAAAGAAAGATGGTTCTATGAGACTTTGCATTGATTATAGGGCCTTGAATAATATCACTGTTAAGAACAAATATCCTTTGTCTCATATCGATGATTTGTTTGATTAGCTCCAGAAAGCTCAGTTTTTTTCAAAGATTGACTTGAGACCGGGGTACCATCAGCTGAAGGTAAAGGAGGCAGATATTCCGAAGACCGCGTTCTGTACGAGATATGGCCATTATGAATTTGTAGTAATGCCTTTTGGGCTAACCAATGCACCTGCTGTATTCATGGACTTAATGAATAGAATTTTCCATGAGTTCTTGGATAAGTTTGTGGTGGTTTTCATTGATGATATTTTGGTGTTTTCTAAAAGTAAAGAGGAGCATGAAAGACATTTAAGGGTTATCTTGCAAACCATAAAAGAAAAGATAATGTATGGTAAATTTAGCAAGTGTGAGTTTTGGTTGCAACAAATTTCTTTCCTTGGTCATATAGTTTCTAAAGATGGAATAACTCTTGATCCGGCAAAAACAAAAGTTGTGGAAGAATGGCCAAGACCACACAAATGTAACCAAGATTCGTAGCTTCCTTGGTTTTGCAGGCTATTACCGAAGGTTTGTTAGAAATTTTTCACGGTTATCTAGTCCAATGACTAAGCTTACTCGGAACGGTGTTAAGTTTATCTGGAAAAAATAATGTGATGATTGTTTTCAGGAATTGAAAAGAAGATTGGTGAATGCTCCATTTTTGGCACTACCATCCAGGAATGGTGAGTTTGTTATATACAATGATGTTTCATTGAAAGGACTTGGTTGCGTCCTAATGCAGAATGATCAGGTAATTGCTTATTCTTCACGACAGTTGAAGACTCATGAGGTAAATTACCCTACACATGATCTGGAATTAGCTGCTGTTGTTTTCGCTTTAAAAATTTGGAGGCATCATTTGTATGGAGTAAAGTGTGAAATATATACTGATCACAACAGTTTAAAGTATATATTCACTCAAAAAGAATTGAACATGAGAAAAGGAGATGGCCATAATTAATCAAGGATTATGATTGTACAATTCATTACCATCCGGGAATAGAAAATAAAGTGGTTGATGCTTTGAGTCGAAAAAGTAATGCTTCATTAGCAATGTTGTGTTTGGAACGTGATCCTTTGGTTAAGGATTTGATGAAATTTGGCATAGATGTTGTTGGTTGTGTAAGTTATTCTGTTTTGTTTTAGGTATCAGTGAGATAATCTCTATCAGATAGAATCAAGCAAGCACAGAAGAAAGATAGTGAGTTGCAGAAAAAGGTAGAGCTGGTTCAAAAAGGTAAGTTTCCTGAATTCAACGTTGATAATGATTGCGTTTTGGGATTTGGGAAGAGATTGTGTGTGCCTTGTGATTCACAGTTGAAGAGAGAGTTGTTAAGTGAAGCTCATAGTTCTCCACTTTCAGTTCATCCAGGCATTACTAAGATTTATAGAGATCTGCGGGAGTATTACTGATGGGATGGAATGAAAAGAGATATTTATGATTTTACTGTGAAGTGTTTGACTTGTCAACAGGTTAAAGTAGAGCGGCAGTTACCGAAAGGGATGCTTCATCCATTACTAATGCTATAGTGGAAATAGGAGAATATATCCATGGAATTTGTTGTGGGATTACCGAAGACATCTCGAGGTAATAATGCAATCTGGGTTATTGTTGATCGCTTGACCATGTCTGCTCATTTCCTAGCTATACGAGACACTTTTTCCCTGGATCAACGTTCCCGGTTGTATCTTAAAGAGATAGTCAGGTTACATGGAGTTCCTATCTCCATTGTATCTGATCGTGATCCCAGGTTCACTTCTAACTTTTGGAAAGGCCTTCAGAAGTCGTTGGGTACTGAATTAAATTATAGTACAGCTTTTCATCCTCAATAAAATGGGCAGTCAGAACGGACAATTCTGACCTTGGAGGATATGCTACGTTCTTGCTCTATGGATTATCAGGGAAGTTGGGACCAACATCTTTCTTTGGTTGAATTTTCATATAATAACAGTTTTCATTCCAGTATACAGATGGCACCATTTCAGGCATTATATAGGAAGTGGTGTCGAACTCCAGCTTTTTGGGATGAAGTGGGTGAAAGGAAGTTGATGGGACCAGAATTGGTAGAAGAGATGGCAGAAAAAGTTCATCTGATTCAGAAACACATGAGAACAGCTCAGAGCAGGCAGAAGAGTTATGCGGATAACAAGAGGAAGGATCTCTCTTTTGAGGTAGGTGATCATGTTTTTCTCAAAGTATCACCATGGAAAAGTGTGATGCGATTAGGTAAGAATGGAAAGATGAGTCCAAGGTTCATTGGACCATATAAAATTCTAGAGAGAGTTGGATCAGTTTCTTATAGAGTGGATTTACCTCCGAGTTTATCTCAGGTACACAATGTTTTTCACGTTTCGATGTTTTGAAAGTACATGCCAGATCCATCTCATATTTTGAGTCCAGAGGAAGTTCAGCTGGAAGAGAACCAATCTTATGAGGAACAACCGATCCAGATTCTTGACCACATTGAGCAAGTGTTGTGGAATAAGGTGATTCACCAGGTAATGGTTTTGTAGAAAAACCACATGATTGAAGAGGCAACATGGGAATCTGAAAATGCAATGAGGGATAAGTACCCCCATTTATTCGATAAGTAAATAAATTGCGCGAACGCAATTTTCTAAAAGGAGGAAGGATGTAACATCCCAAGTAAGTAATGAATAATAGATATTTTTATCTATGCCTATTAATGAACTAGATAGTGTTTTAGAGGCTTAAAATGAAAATAAATCCAATCTTAAGCATGGAATACACTAATATTTTTAAAAGATTGTTTTACTGCATTTTGATGGAAAACCATTTTTGAATCTATATTTTGACAATTTTATAAACTATGTTTGTCAGAATAAACTTATTATTTATGATTGGGACATCAAAATTTACCTTTTGTGAATTTTTGGTATTTTTCTGACAATGTTAAATTTTTAATGAATAGAGAAAAATACTGCATTTTACATCAAAAATGCTTTTTAATCTAATTTATTTATATGATTAGATTATGTTTTGAATTGGTTTTGATGTGAAATTAGAATATATTTTTACCACTTAATCCAATGGTGGTCATTGGAATCAATTTCACTTTGAAATTGGACTTAAATTGGTGTCAATTTTTTGATACTTATTGTTTCATAAAAACACGCTATTTGCTCTGACAGCGGGAATTAATTATTAAATTAATTAATGTGACTTATATGTTTTGAATTTTGTAAAATAGACTTCATTTTTTAATTCAGAATATCAAATATAGCATAGGGGGAAGTTTTGGTTTTTTTCTGAAAAACTTCAATTTTTGATGAATAGTGAAATCACTAAGTGGTAGTTAAAGAAACTGATTTTTCATTTAAATTAAATTTTGCCACCTTTGTGTTTTGAATTTTAAAAATCTGACATAAATGGTTGTCATTAAGAAGTAAAATGTGGTTCAATGAGATTAAAATAATTTTTTGGTGAATAGTAACTTATTAAGTTTTTAATCGCGGTTAGTGGTAATTAGTGTAGTTTAAGGTAAAAATAATGCTTTAATAATATGAAATGACCTAGAAACATGTCCTAACCTTATTGAATGTGTCATGGAAGACCTAGAAAAGCCATGGGTCAACTTGGGGACCCCATGGAGCCACTTTGGTTGGGAACTGACATAAATAACTTTTTATTTAATGTAAAAGTAAAAATGACACAAACATAATATGTTTTACGAAAACAATTTTTATATGGGGATATACAAGTCAGAGTTTTGACTATAAATATTCATTGGAAAGATAAGACGATTTCCTACATCATAGTAGTTTTTTATAATTTTTTGACATTAAATAAATAAATGTATTTATGACATCATAATGATGTAGCGATTACCTCATTAATAAAGGATTTAAATAAAATGAAAAGATAATGTAAATTCTATGACCTACACATGTTAAAAACCTATTGGATGCATGGATTTCGACCTATTATCACCTTATCCTCGAATTATATCAATGTGGGACTTTTTGAATCCGAAAATCATTTTAAAATAAAGAAACTTATCTTTACTTTCGAGGAGTGCCCCTCCTCTCCTCTTATAAAAGGCCCCCACCTCTACCTCTTTTCCCACACTCCCCAAGCCATTGGCTCGGCCAAAACCTGCCCATTTTTTCTCTCCACTTCCCTCTCTTACTCCTTGCAGCCCCAATTTTGGAAAAAGTCTTCCCAAGGAAGCCTTTGAGCTCAAACCAATGGGAGTTACCCAATTTTAATGTAAAGTCTTCACTTGAGTCCGTTTGTTTTATTTTGCTTCTCCAACCCCCTAAACTCTTTTTATTCATTTCTTTTGTAATAACTCCAGTATCTTAAATATACTAGGATGTTGTTATAAGAAGGATTTGAGCTACAATTACACACACCTACATCTAATGGTTAACGAACATACTGTTTCCGTGGATGGCAAATTTATGCCTCCTGAAACGATGATTGTTCAACATTCTTTTAACACCATCAAAGGTGGACATTAAGATGTCACTGTATTTATATGTGATATATAATATGTTTATGTTTTCCTTAAGCTTCTTTATTTTTCATTTTGGGCATACCTTTATGGTTTCCATTATGGGTAAACGCGATATCTTCATTTAAGGAAGTGCGGACTACCGCCCCCTCAAAGTGATTTGATTCGTTAAATACCATATGTGGGACGTATAAAGGATGGAACTATGATATTATATATGATATTATACTAGAATTATAATATAACTTTATATCATTATTATTCCATTCTATAAAATACGAAATAGAAATGAAAGTAGCGTTCATGCGTACGTACGGCTTACCGTCTCCATGAACGGTGCATTTCATTTCTTACCTCTAAATGATTATGTAATATTATAAATGCATGCATGTACTGGATATATATGACATATATAATATCTAAATCATGAATACCATTCTGGATATAATGGATACATGAACAACTTGAAATTATAAAGGTCTTATTTTTGACTCAAGTACCAATGATCGTTAAAACGACCGTTATTAACATAAATAATTACATAGTGTTCATGACATGGAAATAAGTGATATAAAAGGAATAATGAGCTTAAAAAAGGTTCTTAAACAACTAGAAATTAACTCATGTTTATTATTCATGACATTAATGAACGATCGAGTCATGTCGGACCCGAGGTATGGGACTTCGTCTCAATCTCCTTTCATTGAGACATATTTTATTTTATACACAACTTTCTTTTATACGGTGTATAAACCCCTTTGACTTTTACGTTTATTCAAAATGAATCTTTTTTATACGAAGCGTTTACTAAACAAAAAAAAAAGGATTTTTTTTGTCGTACGTATGCGGCGATAACGACTTCTCCGCCGTCGTGACTGTTATTTGAGTTTCGGCTTCCTCTACAAGCCATACCTTCTTTTTAAAAGAAAAATAAATACCATGTTTTGATTTTCTTTTATTTTGGTATCGAAAATGGTTTTCATAATGTTTTTATATCAATGTGTTGTATTGATATCTTGTGATTGAAAGGTGGGAATCTTATGTTTCCTTTATGCATGTTTTATGTGATATGATTATGTTGAGGTTCTTAGGCATTATTATGAAGACGGGTGGTTCCGTGATAAACTAAGGGCGGGTGAGCCCGATATAGCTCTCCAATGCATTGGGTAACGCAAAGGAGTGAAACGTTAAGGTTTCTCCGAAGAGATTTAGGGAATATACTGTGATGGGTATTCAAAACGTAACCAAGAGGGTTACTCCCTACGTAAGTAGGTTATGAATGCCTCAAGTTACCTTTATGTCTTATGATTTCTATGATTTCTTCATGATTTGATGAGGTATGTTAAAGTGCTTATGTTTTTTGGGTAAAGTATGATCTCATACTTATGTATATATGTAACCATGTTTCCTTTCCATATTTTTATATCGCTTACTGAGCTTTTTATGCTCATCCCATGTTTTTTTTGAAATGTGTTTCACAGGTCAAGGGAAAGGTACATGATATGATGATAGTGTCAAGGAAGTGTCAAGAAAGAATCCATGTTTATTTTAAATATGTTTCCATTGATGGGAATGAAGAATACTATCTTTATGTAACCACTTTGTTTATATGTGGAAGGTAATGCAAGTTTTATGATCTAATTCTCTAAAACTCTAATCCCAAAAAGATCCTCAATGTGTAATCTTGTAATAACTCAAGATTAAGTAAGGTTTAAGGCTGGGGCCTTATATCGACTGCCTAACGTCGTCTCTTTAAAATTCAGAAAATAAGTTGATGAGAAAGAAAAAGATGTGTCATCACATGGACATAAAATCTACATCAACAAGAATATATAAGGACAAATCCCAACATAATAATATGTAAATTAAAAGACATAACAAAAAGAAGTCTTTTAAAAAGAGGAGGGTGAAATGTTCATTTAGCGATTTGTTAACTTATGAAACATACAACCCAAGAAAGAAATATCACAAAATGAATTTTTAGATACCCAAAAATTAAATTATATTACAAAAATAATACAATCATGTGCAGTACATCCACTACACAAAAGGAAATAGTGGCTTATATGGCATGAATCTCACGGGAATAAAAAGTGATATTAAAAAACCGTACCATGTTGTAATAAATCGAGTTGTATGAGAAAAAGTTAATAACCACCAAATTAATCACATAATACCATTAATATAATTATAATCATGATAATATATATCAAATGGAAGTACACAATACACCACATGCAATAAATAAGTGGTGAACAATGGAAATCTGAAGGAAATTAAATGTGAGATATAAAATCACTTACATCATGTCCAACATGAATTGTATGTTCCTTGTTCTTCCTTAATAGTAAACTTAAGTTAATTTATACATGATTCATAACATTTTTATTTTTTAATATTACTTTTATATCACTTATTACCTTGCAGTAATATTTAGTTAATTATTTGAGTTCATATCAGACATTTTGACGATGTTAGGAATTTGAGTAGAAAATGAACTTGTTATAATTACAATTTTTCCATGTGGTAAAAACTCCATTATCTCCAGAATGATATTAATTATTTATATATCATAATTATCATATATATACAGTATATATATAATATTACATAACATTTAGAGATAAGAAATGAAATGCACCGTTCATGGAGACAGTAAGCCTTACGTACGCATGCACGCTACTTTCATTTCTATTTCATAATTTAATGGAATTAAAACATAATAATACATGGATATATTATAATTATGATATCATATATAATATAATTAAATAAATCCTTTATACATCCCACATAAGGCATTAACGAGTCATATCTCTTTGAGGGGGCAGTAGTCCGTACTTCCAAAAATGAAATTATCGTGTTTCATCCATTGTAAAAAACATAAAAGTAAGATATAAATAAAAAATACAGAAGCATAAAGAAAACAAAAACATAATATATATCATATATAAATATAGTGTCATTTTAATGGCCACCATTAGAGGCAGTAGGTGTTAATTGAACAATCATCATTTAATGAGCCGTTTGTTTTCCATCCACATAAACATTATGTTCATTAACTATTAGATAGAGGTGTGTGTAAGTATAGTTTGAATAATTCTCATAAAAACATCCTAGTATATTTAATTACATATTATTCCATAGTAAATCCTGACATTTAACACCAAAAAACATAGACTACTCTTACGGTCTCATACTGTAGCATAAATAACAAAATATCATATTTTGTTAGATAGGTAAATTATTTCAATTAATAACCCAAATCACAATATGTCCACAAAAACAGATATTCTTCCAAAATAAAATTTCAACCATTACTCCACAAATTTAATCCAATAGAATTATATTTTTCTTAAGCATATTGTGTTCCCAAAAGAGAGAACGTCTTCCAAAATCACTTTTATCACTTAATCACCAAATCATTTTATTATACTAAGGATATCAATTTGATAAAACATAAGATCCGAAATAAAATTACTCTTAATCAATAAAATCATTTAACTAAAAAGAATAAGTCATATTAACCAGGGACTTCACGTAGTCTAGTGGTAGGCGATAAATCTCAATCTCACTTTGGTTGTGGGTTCGATTCCCACAGCTTTGTCTGATGTGATGGGTTGTCACATGGTCTATGTGTTGTACTTTTTATAAATCTGAAAAAAAACCCTTACATGTTTTAACTTCAATGGTTTCCTTATACCTCTCATTTTTATCACAAATCATTATGATCTCCACATATTAATTCTTCATATCTTATATATATATTGTCATTTTTTTAATTTCACCACCATATGATAAAATGAAATGATCCCTAGAATAAAAAACATCATACCTTGATCATGGTGTCCACTTGGTTTCATCGTTATATTTTTTATGTAGGTAGAAGTTCCATGCATTGAAACAATGATTTAGAGATCCTTCAAAATCATTTTCTTCCTTCATCCAAATACACCTTATACAACATGGGCCATATGGGTGTTTATAATTTCAAACCATCTGATAAAACAAGATTTCTATAAAATAGTTGGACCGAATTTGAGTGGAAACAATAAATTAGCGGTCCTTTTAAAATACCACAAGTATGTGATGAGAGACTGTATTGTAAAGTCAAATATAAATAGGTTGAGCAAGGGTCTCCTTCTTCAGTACCTTTTTTAAAATCATAATATACTTCAAAATATTGTGATAAGATAAAATATTTTTAAATAACTTGATAAAATTTACCTTTCTTAAAAATATGAAAATATTATGAAAATAGTATTTTTTTTAAATACAACCAATAATCCACCATGATAACCAGGTATAGTGGATGTGTTTGATATCTCAAACAACTATTTTCAAGTGAGTTGTATGCTAATGAAAGTTTCACAATCATCTGAACATGACATTGCAATAATTATTGCATTAAAGTCATCTGGAAGAGATACGAATGTTGTCTGAGATCCTCCTCCTTCTATTTGTAATAGACTATACTTAATCTGAAAATTTTTCAAAAATAAGGATTTTACTTAAGGAGTAGCCATAGAGACTAACCATGGGTCAAAATAAAAACTCCTAAACCCTAGAGTTTTCTAAACCGACCTCTGATATAAACTGTAAGGAACCGCCCTTAAACATTACATAATCTTGAATTAAATGGATAATTCACATTGAAGAACTTTTCAGGTTAATAGTTTTAGAGAATTAGGTCATAACATTTACATAACAACATGAATATTACATGTAGAGAATTCTACTCAGTATCAATTTTTTCATAAAATAAAAACTCTTGAAAAAAATATTCATATCTAGTTCTAAGTTTTATAAAGTACGACTTTTACTTGATCTCATCCTTGACCCTTATTAATCTTTAAGTCTTGTGGAAATCATTTCAAAAAATTTGGATGAGCATAAAAAGCTCAGTAAGGGATATAAAATAAGGAATGAAAACATGACCCCATAAATAATTACAAAACAACGAAACCATACTATTCAATCATAAAATACCTTATGAAATCATAAGATATATGAATAACACATCGAAATCATAAATCCTAAAGGTAAATTGTGGAATCCCTATCAAACATACATTGTAGAAATCACAACTACTTAGGGAGTCGCATTTAGAATACCCATCACAGTTTATTCCCCAAATCTATTAGAGAAACATTCACATTTACCTCTATCACGTTACCTAATGTATTGGAGAGCTATCTTCGGCTCACCCTCCCCAGGTTTATCACGGAACCACCAGTATACGTAAAAAATACCCAATAGACATATCATATTCATAACACATAAAACAAACATAATGGAAAGATAAAATTTCAACATTACAATCACAATATGTAATTTCAAAATATTGAAAAAATCAATGATTTTATCAAACCATTTTCAAAACCATTTAAAATATTAAATAAAGATATTTTCAAACCACTTTCATAACATTTGGAGGTAAGAAATGAAATGAACCATTCATGGAGACGGTAATCCGAACGTAAGAATGAAGGAGACTTTCATTTCTATTTCTTATTTTAATGTAATTAAAACATAATGGTACATTGGTATATTATAATTCCAGTATAATATAATATATTATATCATTAATTATATCCATTATACATCCTATATAATGCATTAAGGAGTCACATCACTTTAAGGGTGTGGTAGTCCGCACTTCCTCAAATGAGATTATCGTATTTATCAACTATGGAAACCATAATGTTTTGATATAATTGTGAAGTACATAAGCATAAAAAAATCCTAAACATAATATATATCATATTTAAATATAGTTCTCTCATAATGGCCACCATGAGAGGCTGTAGGAGTTAATTGAACAATCATTGTTTCGAGAGGCATTAGTTTCCCATCCACAGAAACATTATGTTATTTACCCATTAGATGGAAGTGTGTGTATGTATAGTTTGAATACATCTCATAACAATATCCTAGTATATTGAGGATACATGATTTGTTATAAAATAAATGAATAAAAAGAGTTTAGGGGGTTACAGATGTAAAATAAAACAAAATAACTTACGTGAAGATGTTACCTTTAAATCGGGTAACTCCATTTGGTTTGTACCATAAGGGTTTCTTGAAGTGTTTTCTGCCTCAGGTAAGGCTTCTAGGATAAAGATAGGGATCTTGGGAGATTATTGGAGCATAAATTTTATGATCCAAAGGCTTGAGAAGTGTGGGAAATGGGTAGGAAGTTATTGATTTTTAGAAGGGAGAGGAGGGGCTCTTTAGAAAAGTTTGATACAATTATTTTATTATAACCTTATCTTCGGATTCAAAAGGCCATATAATAGTAAAAGTAAATATTAAGATGACTCATGGTCGAAATAAAATCATCCAATAAAAATTGGATAGGTTTTGGTTTTGGTTTTAATATTTATAATCTATTTTGTTTAAATTATTTATTAATGAGGTAAATATTCCATCATTATTGTGTCATAAATAATTTAATTTATCTGATGTCCAAAAATTATTAAAAAAACTACCATTATGTAGGAAATATTTTTATATTTCCAAATAATATTTATAGTGGAAATTAAAACTTATATAACCCCATGTAAAAATTTATTTACTAAAAACTATTTGTTTATGTAATTTTTGTGTTTATTTTAAATTACTTAATATAAACTGTCATTATTACTCCCATGTGGATCCATGGGGTCTCCAATTCAACCCTAGGATGCCCAAGGTAGGATATGTATCATCCAATAGAATTAGGACATATAACGACCCATACATTACATACATTGTTAATACATCTAAATTGAAGTACACTTATTACAACATATGACAAAACCACAAAGGACCGTATAGGTATAGTGTCTTTAGAAACTGGGAAACATAAACAACTGGTTCATAAATATTCTACAGTGTCTCCCATTTATTTCATCATATCTAGGGTCCCTTTTAGCATATTATACTTAATATCCATCTTCCTGACCTGGGGAAAAGAAAACATAAAAGGGTGAGCTCAAATGCTCAGCAAGGGCAAAAAAAGGAAATAAAAATCATATCATTTCTTTTTAAAAATCATAACCTGCAAAAGAGATCATAATATCTTAACATGGAACAAATCATAGAAGTGAAAATGAGATCCCCATAATCATAAAATGAAACTTGAAACTTTGTGGCATGCACACATAATCATGGAAAATCATTTCTTGTTAGTCATGACTCATTGCCAAGACTATCTTAGTGGACAAAGTCCCTTTCTGAATCGAGTCACCCTCGTTTCAGTCCTGTTTCACTGAACCGGTATAACCTACCATTCCATCCATTTCTATCTCATGAGATGTAAAATCTTTACCAAATGAATTGGAGGGAGATATAGGTCCCACCCATCTTATAAAGAATCCTTTCTTATGTGTGCCACATATTCATAAATCATACATCATCGCATAACACATGTAACAAAAATGGGATTCTTGAAACATCATGACATCATAAAACAAATCATATAAGGTAAATGACTTCATAAAAATAATTCCCTCACAACATAATCAAATCAATGTAATAATAGGGATAAAAACAGAACCCTATATTATCTTAGATGGAAAATAATTTTGATAAAACATTTGAACTCCATTCTTGAGGAAAATATCCTTTCTACTTCAAAAACACTTTTCTTTTCATGACATGTCATACAATTATAAAATAAACGAAGTTGATTAAAAATAAACTTGAAAACTTATAATGTAAGCTTCTTGGAAATAATGTTTTAAAAATCCATTCATGCCGTATAAGTTAAAAAAAACATTCTTCCCGTACTTTTGTCAGAAAAGTCAAAAAGTACCTCGTACGAAAAATGACAAAAGATTCCTTTAATATATTTTACAAAAAACTCACCAAAGGGTAAAATTGGATTTAAACAATTGTAGGTGGATGGAAATAACATTACATATTGAGGAAACATAGATGTGGATGATAAAATACACCCCAGTAAATACAAACGTATAAACAATCTCAGATAAAAATGAGATTGTGATATTTCCCTTACCTTAGGTCCGATTTGCTTTGTACCTGTCCGAATCTCCTGTATAATGGATTAAATAATGTTATTGACTTATTCCAGAATCATACATATTGATATGATATCATATATGGTCATATTCTTAGCTTCTTGTTAGTAATATTTCATTGTTACTTGTTACTCGAGTCTTTATTGCCTTTTGTTCTTATGCGTGTTTTGCCGAATAAATTATTATTCTTCTTTTAAGGTTATAGATACCTTATATCCAGAATGGTATTAGTGTAACATATATCATATTTATTCATTCAATTCATTTATATAATTACTATGTAATGATGATTATGTAGAATGAGTCGCATCACATCGTGGAGACAGTATTCCGTACGTACGCACGAGTGATGATATCGTTCCTATGATCGTGGAATTGTATTGGAGTATATATATATTATTTCAGTATCAATATTAATTTATAATAATCATAAATAGTTACTCATTACACCATTATACCCATCCTTGTAAGGTGATGGTGGAAAATAGATTACACCACGGCGTGGAGACGGTATTCCGTACGTACGCACGCGCGGTGATTTCATTTTTCCGTAGGATGGATAGAAGGTGATTTAGGGTTGTTTCATATTTATAATAACATATCAGTATGTAAGTAATACTTATGTTATTACTTTATCATGAAACAACTAAAGAAGAAGAAGTTGAAGAAGAAAGAAATTGAAAAGATCGGTAATGGATATTACCTCTTCTTTGGAACGCCTCTTTGAATCCTCCACTTAGGGAACTAAGATTGGTCTTTGAAGAAGACCAGGACCTCTAGGATTATTCTAGGGAAGTGGAGAGTAGAAAATGGCAGGGGTTGGCCGAGCTTGAGTGCTCAAATTGGTGTGAGGAGGAGGGGGAGGAGATGCCCTTTTATAAGGGAGGAGAGGGGCACCTTAGTAATATCTCAAAATATTTTTTTATATTAAAGTCAAAATCGGTTTATAATGGTTCCAAAGGGACATATTTCGAAGCTAAAGTGGGGATGGGTCGAAATCCTATCATCCAATAGTATTTAGACAAGTTTAGGGTATTATTTTAACCTTATCAATTAGATTTAACTCTAAGTTAAATAATTTAACTTTTACCATGTCTTTTTTTTTCTTTCACTATATGGTTAATACACTTACTATAACATGCCAAACGAACCCCAAATTGTTTATTATTAATATATATATCCTTATCTAAGTCATTTGGCCGAACCTTAGATTTTTAGGAATAAAATAACAATTAATAATATAATATTTGATTTAAAAACTATTTTGTGTCAATTTTGACACTATTTGATATATGATTTTTGTGAAAGTCATAACAGAATTATATGTTCGAACCAAGTTGATTAAATCAACACTAATATATCATAGTAACCTATAAAATTAGTGTATTTCATAAAAAGTCTCAAATTACATTTAATTGAGCATTTATAACATCAATTATGTTAACATTTCCTTAAAAGGGTAATTACTTCATCATTGTTGTGTCATAAATAAATTAATTTATTTAAAGTCTCAAAATTATAAATAAAATATCATTATTTTGGAAAGATTTTTAGCTTTCTAATGAATATTTATAGTCCAATTTATCTTATGTATAACCCCATATAAAAAATGCTTTAGTTATTAAACATTGATTTTAACTATTTTAACTATTCATTAAATAAAATAATATTAAATGTCATAATCTAATCCAAGTGGACCTAAATGGTCATATTATATTCATAAGGTTGTTTTTGGTCGAATTACACTTATCCAATAGAATTAGGACATTTTTTAGGGTAATAGTAATATCATATTTACCCTTAGTTACCCTATTTACAATTAACCGTGGTAAAAAAAAGTAAAAAGTTACTATTCACCAAAAATTATTTTCATCTCATTGAACCACATTTTAGTCCTTGATATTAACCATGTCTGTCGGATTTTCGAAATTCCATTCACAGAAGCGGTAAAATTAAGTTTTATGCAAAATTCAGTTTTTAACCTACCACTTAGTGGTTTCACTATTCATCAAGAATTGAAAGTTTTCAGAAAAATACCAAAATTTCACCCTAGGATAATTTCGGTATTCCGAATCCAAAAATGAATTCCATTTTGAAAAATAAAATTCACAAAATTTCAAAAAGTGGTTATTACTATTTATATCGGCTAGTTTTAATAATATTTTAATAGCATATCGTTGTTTAGTGAAACTCGGTATTGCGTACGACGCAAGCTATCGAGGAAGGTCGCAATTGCGTGTAAAATAAGCCAAGAAAGTGTGTAGTGAAAGATTCCTTTGAACAAAATATTACTCATAAAAATCTCGGGTGTTACATTCTACCCCCCTTAAAATGAATTTCGCCATCGAAATTCGTCACTTTGTAACAAACAGATGAGGATACTTCTCCCTCATCATATCCTCAAGCTCCCATGTAGCTTCTTCAAGTTGGTGGTTCCTCCATAAAACTTTCACCAATCGAGTGGTCTTGTTTCGTAGGTCTTTTTCGCTACGATCTAGAATCTCTATCGGTTGTTCTTCATAAGAAAGATCTTGCTCCAGTGGTACAACTTCTGAGCTGAGTACATGTGAAGGATCAGGTATGTACATTCTCAGGAGAGATACATGGAACACATCGTGAACTTGAGAGAGATTCGGTGGACGCGCCAATCGGTAAGCTACCTTTCCAACACGATCCAGTATTTCGAAAGGACCGATATATCTAGGGCTCAACGTCCCCTTCTATCCAAATCTCATAACCCTCTTCCAGGGAGATATTCGTAAGAACACTTTATCGCCCACTTCAAACTCTAGGTAATTTCTTCAGTTGTCGGCATAACTTTTCTGTCGACTCTGAGCTGCTCTTATGTGTTGTTGAATATATTTGACCTTTTCTGCCATTTCATCAACGAGATCAGGTCCTAATAGCTTTCTTTCCCCAACTTCATCCCAGCAAGTTGGAGTCCTGCATTTCTTTCCATAGAGAGCTTCATAAGGAGCCATCTGAATACTGGAGTGAAAGCTATTATTATAAGAAAATTCTACCAAAGGTAGGTGTTGATCCCAACCTCCTTTGAAATCCATAGAGCAAGCTCTCAACATATCTTCTAGGGTTTGAATTGTTCTCTCAGACTGACCGTCTGTCTGAGGATGATAAACAGTGCTGAAACTCAACTCTGTATCCAGAGTATGCTGAAGACTTCGCCAGAACTTCGAGGTAAATCTCGGATCCCGATCAGATATAATAGAAAGTGGTACTCCATGCAATCTTACCACTTCCTTTACATATATCCTGGCAAGCTGATCTAGAGATAAATCCTCTCTAATAGCAACGAAGTGTGCAGACTTTGTAAGACGATCAACTATGACCCAGATAGCATTATTGCCTTTGGATGTTTTAGGAAGTCCTGTGACAAAGTCCATAGTGATGTTTTCCCATTTCCATTCGGGTATGGGTAATGGTTGTAACATCCCCTTAGACTTCTGTCTCTCAGCTTTAACTTGTTGACAAACCAAGCATCGAGAGACATATTCAGCAACATCTCTTTTCATTCCATCCCACCAGAAGTATTCTTTCAGGTCCCTATACATCTTCGTGATTCCAGGATGAATAGAGAATGAAGAACTATGAGCCTCATCCAGCAGCTCCTTCTTTAATTCGGGGATGGGAGGAACACAAACCCGATTCCTGAATTTTATTATCCCATCACAATCAAGGTTGAATTCAGGAACATTTCTCACCTTCTTTTGTAACTCGACATCTTCTTTCTGTGCCTCTTTAATCTTCACATGTATAGATGGTTGAACATTCATTTGAGAAAGATAATATTTTCCCCCTTCCATTATAATTCCAAGATCCATCCTTTGTAAATCCATAAATATTGGATCTTTTGTGATCCTCATCATGGATAAACTAGCATGGTCTTGTCGACTTAATGCATCTGCCACCTTGTTTGCTTTCCCAGGGTGGTAATGGATTGAGCAGTCGTAATCCTTAATCAGCTCCAACCATCTTATTTGACGCATATTCAACTCCTTTTGTGTGAAAATATACTCTAAACTTTTATGATCAGTATAAATATCACACCTTTCACCATAAAGGTAATGCCTCCAAATCTTTAATGCAAAGATTAGCCAACTCCAAATCATGTGTTGGGTAATTTTGCTCATGGATTTTCAACTGTCGTGAGGCATAAGCTATCACCAGATCATTTTGCATAAGAACACACCCCAATCCCTTCTTGGATGCATCACTATAGATCACAAACCTTTCTCCACTACAAGGTAGTGTGAGCACAGGTGCACTGGATAACCTTCTTTTCAACTCCTTGAAATTCTCTTCACATTCCTCTGTCCAAAAAAACTTAACTCCTTTCCGAGTCAACTTGGTGAGTGGATTAGATAATCATGAAAAATCTTTTACAAAACGTCAATAATATCCAGCCAAACCAAGAAAACTTCGGATCTCAGTTACTGTTGTTGGTCTCGACCATCTTTCGATAACCTCTGTTTTTGCTGGATCCACAGATATCCCCTCTTTTGAGATTATGTGACCCAAAAATGCAACTTTTTGAAGCCAAAATTCACACTTGGTAAATTTGGCATAAAGCTTCTCCTTTCTCAGGGTCTTCAATATAATTCTCAAGTGATCTTCATGCTCTTCCTTGCTCTTTTAATAGACAAGAATATCGTCTATAAAGACTACCACAAATTGATCAAGATATTCTTTAAAGACTCTATTCATTAGATCCATGAAGATAGCAGGGGAATTAGTAAGACCAAATAGCATCACTATAAATTCATAGTGTCCATACCTTGTACGGAAAGCTGTCTTTGGAATATCCTCCCTTTTGACCCTTAATTGATGATACCCTGAACGAAGATCAATCTTGGAAAAGTATTGAGCTCTGCGTAGTTGGTCAAATAAGTCATCAATGCGTGGGAGAGGATATTTGTTCTTTATAGTGATCTTGTTAAGTTCTCGATAATCAATGCAGAGTCTCATTGATCCATCTTTCTTCTTAACAAATAGAACAGGTGCCCCCCAAGGTGACGCACTAGGGCGTATGAATCCCTTATCAAGATTCTCTTGGAGTTGCTTCTTCAATTCCTGCAACTCAATTGGGGCCATTCTATAAGGTGTCTTTGAAATAGGCAAAGCACCCGGTACGAGTTCTATTGAAAACTAAACTTCACGAGTTGGTGGAAGACCCGGTAATTCCTCCGGAAAGACATCATCAAACTCCCGTACGATGGGCATATTCTTAATCGCGAGCTTCTCACCAACCATTTGAGATAAATAACCTTCATTAAGTGGACTCAAGACCCATAAGATGGAAGAAATTTCCACTGGAAGGTTATATTCATCCTTGCATCGATAGACGATCATAGATTGATCTGGAATATGAAATGTGACTTCCCTTCTTTGGCAATTGATATGAGCTCCGCATAAAGAAAGCCAATACATGCCAAGAATCACATCAAATTCCACTATAGGAAGGATCACAAGATTCGCAGGAAGCACTTTCCCACAAACTTCGATCGGAGAAGAATTATAAACTTTTGATGCGATTGATGTGCCATTAGGTGTTGTCACAGCTAACTAAACATCTAATTGTTGAGGTAATATGGTGATACCCTTAGAAAATTCTTCAGAAATAAAAGAGTGGGTGGATCCAGAATCAAATAAAACATTTTCTACTTTAGAGTGGATGGTAAGTGTACCTTTCACCACATCGTTATCGTACTCCACATCGCTGATAGAAATTTCATGTGACTTTCCTTTTTCTTTTTCCTTAAGATTTTGTTGATGTCGACCATCATCATCAACCCATGGATTTGGGCATTGATTGGCATAATGCCCCATCTCCTTGCACTTGAAACATTGAAGTGTAGTAGGTTCATTCTGTGTATCCCTTCCTTTGTTTGCATCATTAGACATCTTCTTCCCATTATCGCGGCATTCAAATGCCCGATGACCTTCCTTTCCACATTTGAAACATTTACTTGTCCCTTTAAGACAACTCCCTCCATGTTTCTTTCCACACTTTGAGCATAAGGGAAAGCTCATCTTCTTTTCAGTGTGCTCTTTAGATTTTCCTTTGAATTCCATTTTCCTCTTCTTATCAAACCCATATGACTGATGGGTTACTCCAATCTCCATCTCGACTTTGAGAGCACATCGAACGATTTCCTCGTAGCTATTGAAGTCCCTTATGGATAACGCCCTTCGAAGACTTGGTTTTAAGCCACTAAAGAATCGATCGATCTTACTCTCAGGTTGGATAATAATACCAGAAGCGTACCTTGCAAGTCTTGTAAAATTTGCTTCATAGGTACCAACAGATTCATCATCCCTTTGCTTCAGTTCAAGAAACTCTTTCTCCATATTTGTTCGGAGAATACGAGGGAAGTACTTATTAAAAAATAAGTTCTTGAACTCGTCCCATTCCATAGACTCAATTTCTTCCCTTTGCCTCGTATTCTTAATAAGATTCCACCATTGATCAGCATCTACTTCCAAACGATACACTGCTAGGATGACTTTATCATGTTCAGAACATTGAAGAACTGAAAATATCTTTTCAGTAGTACTAATCCATTGTTCAGCAACTAATGGATCAGTTACCCACTGAAAGAAGGTGGACGCTGCCTCATGAAGGATTCAACAGAATGTTGCTCCTTCCTTTGCTCGTTTGGAAGTCTTGCATGATTCATAGCTTGAGAAAGTTGTGTGAGCATGGCTACAAGATTTTTCATTCCAGCTCCCATATCGTTTGGTTGCTCAGGGGGACAATCATTGCATTGCCCATCGCATTCCGCATTAACACGGTTCCTTCGGGTTCCAGCCATTGACTAAAACCAAGAAGAATAGTGTGAGAAACAATAATTATAATAGGAAAACCACATAATCAAGGATAAAATTTCACACTTAAGGTCTTATCCTAGTGTATTCATGGCCATTTCTAAAACACTAAGATTGTGTTCTATGCTTAGACTTATCCTTAGGGTTCTTACTAAGGCTTTCACATCCTAGTTTCAAAAGGTTGACTAAACCTCCCTCTGATACCAACTATAACGACCCATACTTTACATACATTGTTAATACTTCAAAATTGAAGTACACTTATTACAACATATGACAAAACCACAAAGGACCGTATAGGTATAGTGTCTTTAGAAACTGGGAAACATAAACAACTGGTTCATAAATCTTCTACAGTGTCTCCCATTTATTTCATCATATCTAGGGTCCCTTTTAGCATATTCTACTTAATATCCATCTTCCTGACCTGGGGAAAAGAAAACATAAAAGGGTGAGCTCAAATGCTCTGCAAGGGAAAATAAAGGAAATTAAAATCATATCATATCTTTTTGAAAATCATAACCTGCAAAAGATATCATAATATCTTAACATGGAACAAATCATAGAAGTGAAAATGAGATCCCCATAATCATAACATGAAACTTTTAACTTTGTGGCATGCACACATAATCATGGAAAATCATTTCTTGTTAGTCATGACTCATTGCCAAGACTATCTTAGTGGACAAAGTCCCTTTCTGAATCGAGTCACCCTCGTTTCAGTCCTGTTTCACTGAACCGGTATAACCTACAATTCCAGCCATGTCTATCTCATGAGATATAAAATCTTTACCCAATGCATTGGAGGGAGATATAGGTCCCACCCATCTTATAATGAATCCTTTCTTATGTGTTCCATATATTCATAAATCATACATCATCGCATAACACATGTAACAAAAATGGGATTCTTGAAACATCATGACATCATAAAACAAATCATATAAGGTAAATGAATTCATAAAAATAATTCCCTCACAACATAATCAAATCAATGTAATAATAGGGATAAAAACAGAACCCTATATTATCTTAGATGGAAAATAATTTTGATAAAACATTTGAACTCCATTCTTGAGGAAAATATCCATTCTACTTCAATAACACTTTTCTTTTCTTGACATGTCATACAATTATAAACTAAACGAAGTTGATTAAAAATAAACTTGAAAACTTATAAAGGAAGCTTCTTGTAAATAATGTTTTAAAAATCCATTCATGCTGTATAAGTTAAAAAAAACATTCTTTCCGTACTTTTGTCAGAAAAGTCAAAAAGTACCTCGTACGAAAAATGAAAAAAGATTCCTTTCATATATTTTACAAAAAACTCACCAAAGGGTAAAATTGGATTTAAACAATTGTAGGTGGATGGAAATAACATTACATATTGAGGAAACATAGATGTGGATGATAAAATACACCCCAGTAAATACCAACGTATAAACAATCTCGGATAAAAATGAGATTGTGATATTTCCCTTACCTTAGGTCCGATTTGCTTTGTACGTGTCCGAATCTCCTGTATAATGGTTTAAATAATGTTATTGACTTTTTCCAGAATCATACATATTGATATGATATCATATATGGTCATATTCTTAGCTTCTTGTTAGTAATATTTCATTGTTACTTGTTACTCGAGTCTTTATTGCCTTTTGTTCTTATGCGTGTTTTGCCGAATAAATTCTTATTCTTCCTTTAAGATTATAGATACCTTATATCCAGAATGGTATTAGTGTAACATATATCATATTTATTCATTCAATTCATTTATATAATTACTATGTAATGATGATTATGTAGAACGAGTCGCATCACATCGTGGAGACGGTATTCCGTACGTACGCACGAGTGATGATATCGTTCCTATGATCGTGGAATTGTATTGGAGTATATATATATTATTTCAGTATCAATATTAATTTATAATAATCATAAATAGTTACTCATTACACCATTATACCCATCCTTGTAAGGTGATGGTGGAAAATAGATTACACCACGGCATGGAGACGATATTCCGTACGTACGCACGCGCGGTGATTTCATTTTTCCGTAGGATGGATAGAAGGTGAATTAGGGTTGTTTCATATTTATAATAACATATTAGTATGTAAGTAATACTGATGTTATTACTTTATCATGAAACAACTAAAGAAGAAGAAGTTGAAGAAGAAAGAAATTGAAAAGATCGGTAATGGATATTACCTCTTCTTTGGAACGCCTCTTTGAATCCTCCACTTAGGGAACTAAGATTGGTCTTTGAAGAAGACCAGGACCTATAAGATTATTCTAGGGAAGTGGAGAGGAGAAAATGGCAGGGGTTGGCCGAGCTTGAGTGCTCAAATTGGTGTGAGGAGGAGGGGGAGGAGGTTCCCTTTTATAAGGGAGGAGAGGGGCACCTTAGTAATATCTCAAAATATTATTTTATATTAAAGTCAAAATCGGTTTATAATGGTTCTAAAGGGTCTTATTTCGAAGCTAAAGTGGGGATCGGTCGAAATCCTATCAACCAATAGGATTTAGACAAGTTTAGGGTATTATTTTAACCTTATCAATTATATTTAACTCTAAGTTAAATAATTTAACTTTTACCATGTCTTTTTTTTCTTTCACTATATGGTTAATACACTTACTATAACATGCCAACAGAACCCCAAATTGTTTATTAATAATATATATATCCTTATCTAAGTCATTTTTCCGAGCCTTAGATTTTTAGGAATAAAATAACAATTAATAATATAATATTTGATTTAAAAACTATTTTGTGTCAATTTTGACACTATTTGATATATGATTTTTGTGAAAGTCATAACAGAATTATATGTTCGAACCAAGTTGATTAAATCAACACTAATATATCATAGTAACCTAGAAAATTACTTTAATTCATAAAAAGTCTCAAATTACATTTATTTGAGCATTTATAACATCAATTATGTTAATATTTCCTTAAAAGGGTAATTACTGCATCATCGTTGTGTCATAAATAAATTAATTTATTTAATGTCTAAAAATTATAAATAAAATATCATTATGTAGAAAATCGTTTTATATTTCTAATGAATATTTATAGTCCAATTTAGCTTATGTATAACCCCATATTAAAAATGTTTTAGTTATTAAAAATTGATTTTAACTATTTCAACTATTCATTAAATAAAATAATATTAAATGTCATAATCTAATCCAAGTGGACCTAAATGGTCATATTTTATTCATAAGGTTGTTTTTGGTCGAATTACATTTATCCAATAGAATTAGGACATGTGTTAGCATAATAGTAATATCATATTTACCCTTAGTTACCCTATTTACTATTAACCGTGGTAAAAAAAAGTAAAAAGTTACTATTCACCAAAAATTATTTTCATCTCATTGAACCACATTTTAGTCCATGATATTAACCGAGTCTGTCAGATTTTTGAAATACCATTCACAGAAGCGGTAAAATTATGTTTTATGCAAAATTCAGTTTTTAACCTACCACTTAGTGGTTTCACTATTCATCAAAAATTGAAAGTTTTCAGAAAAATACCAAAATTTCACCCTAGGCTAATTTTGGTATTCCGAATCCAAAAATGAATTCCATTTTGAAAAATAAAATTCACAAAATTTCAATAAGTGGTTATTACTATTAATAACGGCTAGTTTTAATAATATTTTAATAGCATATCGTTGTTTTGGGAAACTCGGTATTGCGTACGACGCAAGCTATCGAGGAAGGTCGTGATTGCGTGTAAAGTAAGCCAAGCAAGTGTTTAGTGAAAGATTCCTTTGAACAAAATTTTACTCATAAAAATCTCGGGTGTTACAGGACACATGTTATGGTAATTTATTATTATTAATATATTATATTTTATCCTTATTTACTATATTTACCTTTTAATCATGGTAAATAAATTATTTACTGAATTAAATATTTAAAATTTCTAAAAATAAAATTTACCTATTTACACAATTTGGACATACTAATTAAAAATATGGAATCCATTTTTCTAAATTCATATCACAGAAGTGGAAAAAATTAATTTAAAATTAATTTCCGATGTCCAAACAAATAGCGTGTTTTTAAGAAATAATAACTATCAAAAGATTGACACTTGTTTATGTCCAATTTCAAAATTAAATTACTTATAATGACCAAAATTAGCAGAAATGGAAAAAAATATATTCTAATTACACATTAAAACTAAATAAAAAGATAATATGACCATATTAATAAATTAGATAAAAAATAATTTTTTGAATTAAAATACAGTATTATTCACTATTAATTAAAAAAATGAATTTTATCAGAAAAATAACAAAATTTTATCAAAATTAAATTTTGATGTCTTTATTCTAAAATAGAAATTTATTTTGTCAAACAGAACATATAATAGGGACAAAAACTATATTTAAAGATGGTTCTCCATTAAAAGGTGGAAAATCGACCTTGTAATGAAAATTATAACTAAAATTAGATTCATTCACATTTTAAGCCTCTAATATTTATTGGATAATTGTAAAAACTTTTAACAAACATTATAATCAAATTTTAGATAGTTCTTTTTATTTATATCGATAAAATGACTAGGATTTAACTACCATTTGAAATAATATTATTATATTATTAGTGTTCCACACAAGATTTCAGAGAAACACATTGTTGCGTATCGGGTACACCATCGAACATAGCATCCACATTAAAGTATAATTAATATTTAATTCAAAAATATTAATAAATATGAAAAATTTCAGGTTCATTATTTACCTGGGATGTTACATAAAGGGTATGAAATGAATAAATCTCTATGGAAACAATATAGTGATGATACATGGTTCAGTTATGATGTTTAGAAGAACATGAGATACAAGAATATAATTATTTAAATTTTTTTTAATAGATTTATCCACATGAAACAATGAACTAAATCAAACCAAAACATGTGTTTTATTACAAGTTTTTAATAATTACAAAACTAATATTTAAAAAAATATATTAACAAATTTTAAATTCTTACATGTAGAGGATATATAATTGAAAGGATTTTTTATATAAAAGGACCTTCCATTCAAAAAAACTATATAATGTGTTAATAAATTTATATTTATCATTTTTTAAATATTATATTGATTATATAAAAATTTTCAATATATTAAATAACATATTAACATCATTATAGTGGGCTGCAGACGACCCTGTACCCGTGTGGCAAAGGCTCCTGCTTGACATCCAAAAGACCTAGGATCGAATCTGGGTAAGGAAATATTTTGGGGGGACTGTAGCAGTATTGTAGTAGGGAATTTTAGCAGTACTATAGAAGCAGTGGAAATATAGTAGCAGTAGCACTGTACTGGTGGAGCCACTGTAGCAGGAACTGTATTGGTTGTGTTACTGTAGTAGGTACTGTAGCATCCCGGGTACTGTAGTATTACTATTCACCGAAGGACCTTTGGGCCAAAAATGGGATTTCGAGCCATTATTCAGACCACTTGGTCTTGGGCCTTCAGGCTATGTAATGGGTCTCCCTCTACCTAGTTTTAAAGTGGTCTTTGCATTAAATAATTAATTAAGCTTCAGCCCTAATGTTTTAAAAAAAATCCTTATGGTGGGAATTGGAATTCGACATAAGCAAGAACACATAATGTTTAAACGAATCATTTTTCACTAAAATATATTGTATTAATATTTTCATTTAAAAGATATATTTTGGAATTTTAAATTTTTTTTACAAACCGAGATTTATTTTCGAATTCCCTATATCAATATTAGTTTAGGTGATTAGTACTAAATATTAATTTTTACAAAAAAACATACATTAATGAAATTATTTGTATATAAGTAGGAATATAAAATTCATTAAAATTTATATAAGACATAATTTTTATTTTATAAGTGCATTTATAAGTTTATAATGTTTTATTTTAATTAATAGACACTTATGTTACATTTTACAACTCAAGTTTATTTTAATAAATTTTTTTGAAACATTATATATATAATATTTCAAAATTCCTTTTTAATAAATAATATAATATTAACATAATAAATTATATTTATAATTTGGAATCATTATTTCCAAAATATATAACAATTGAAAATTTATTTTTATTCATAAAATATAAATTACTTGGTTAAAAACTAAGTACCTCGTTAAAAATCAAAAATAGTAAAGAGGTTTTATCCAAGAGGAAAAGACCAAAAACCTGTTTTAAAAATGTATGTGAATCATAGGTTGAGGGAATTATCAACCCTATCCCTTATATTATCCATCATTTCCCGATTTTGGATCTAAATTTCCTGGAGAGTGATTTCCCATTATTAAAAGGTTTTTGGTATTTACAAAAAATGTCCCCGCTTTTCCCTTATAAAAGTGTTGCATATCCTAACTTCCATTCACACCAAAAACTAATTATTTATTCAAAAAATATATCAAAGCCTCTATCCATCACAATTATTTACCATGAATAGTTTTCTATCAACTCAAAATACCACCCTCAAAGACTAAACCCACTTTGCAAAGGAGATAATCAAAGAAGTGCAACATAGATTTCTAACTGGTCCTTCATCATTTCAATTTCATTTGGTTCATTTAATCATCATAAAATTTTAATATACCCTCATAAAATGATAAAATTGGTATCATTTTAAAAAAAATTATTATAACGATGGTAGAATCATTAACCACTTTTATATTTTCTATTAAGATAAAACAAATAATCTTTCATGTGATGTGATGAATTCCACCTCCACAATGCAATGTGTTTTAATTCCATTTAAATCATTAAAATCATATTCATAATGTATAATTAAGTATAAAATTATATTAATTATTAAATATTATATATTTTGAAATTATAATAAAAATTACTTCATTTCCTCATTCTATGGAAGATGAAATCATCATCCCTGCGTACATATTGACTACCAACTCTATAGAACAATCGACTTCTCTTTTATTTTTCTTATCATTACAAAGTTACCATGATGGTCATTATAACAGTTTTAATGGATAAATTTTTTTTTGAAATTATTATGTTTCTATAAAGACACATTGGAAAACTTATAAACAATATGTGCAATAAACAATAATGTTAAATTCAACTATCCAAAACAGTGTTCTAAGAGAAAAAAATGACTTCTTCATATTACATAATAACCTTGTATTGGGTTTATTCTTATTAAACTCTTTTTAATTCTGATATATCACAGTAATAAACACAAAATAATATCAATGTACTTCTATTAAATTGATTTTACAACTAAATCAATTCATAACCATCTACTGATTTTGGTATGTTATTGTTTGGGTTGGATTATCTCTCTAATTGAACAATGTTTTAAATTTATCTCATTTAGGAATATCTGAATTTAAATAATGGTTATATATGATATTAATAATAAAAATATTATTTTCTTACTTATATAATAGTAATTTGAAAATGTAACTCATTACTTAAGAAATAGTATTCGATCGACATGAATCATTAAAACATACTCATCACCAAATTCATTATTAAGGATCATAGAAAAAATTCCCATATAATGAAATTATATCTTTTTAATTTATTATAAAAAATAATTTACAGTACCTATTATAATATTTTAGTAGTGAATGTTTGGATGAAAATTAATAATAACATAGATATTAGGAAACTAGTTTAAAAAGATCAATATTTCACAAACTTGGTATTGAAAAATAATAATAAATAACTAATATATGTTTGGGAAATAATTGTAAATTATGTTTATAAAGGTTATATAAATGAATAATTTTCTTAAATGGGGGATTAATGTGGTTATTTATTATATACCGCATGTTAGAGTGCCATCAACTTTGTAAAAATTCAAGGTATGGTTATCATGTATCAAATTTAATATCATGAGACAAATTTGTTATTGTAAACTATTGAATCAATATAATGGTTTGATTATGACCTAATGAATGTATATTACCATATTAATTTAATTCATGTGGTAATGAGATCCATATATTTTTCAATATTTAAATTGATTTTTATTGAAATCATCTAAATGTCATATTCTTTATTAACTCAACTCCCTTTATTAAGTTAAAATGCATATTTTGGAAATTATTCATTCTAGGATTTATTTATTTTAACCTAAGTTTATTTTTTATTGGAAATTATCTTAATTACTATATAAATTTTTCTTTTAAAAGAAATTCTTTTTCCCTAATGGATTTATTTCTCAAATATTAAATAGTTATTAAGAATAATTTGCATCATCTTTAACAATGGTTTATCTTCTATGTTCATTTTTTCCTTTTCTGAAAAAATTTTCCACTATATTTTTAAATCAAGTTATCAAATATATCATGTGAAATTTATATTTCACATATCATATTTTCAATATTGAGTTCTTTTAATTCATTTTACGATGTGTGTTTTCAATAATGGTATATCAAAATATTAACATGGGTTTCTATCATTTTAAAATAAAAAGTTTTATATTCCACTCCAAATTTATTTTGATAACCATTAAATCAATTAAAGTATATATTATTGAAGTATATTTTTAAAAATTATGTTTTTTCAAAAGATTTTACTCAACCTATTTGAATCCTATATTCCCTTTTCAAGGCTAAATTATTAAAGATTCTTTTTAAATGCAAATGTTTTCAAATTTTTTAAACCTTCATGTATTTTACAAGGATTTGTTATTGATATTTATTTTAAAATTATCATTTTAAAAATTCATTATTTTTAATTTCTCAAAAGTTACCTTTCTGAAAATGACTTTTTAATGTGACCTATAACATCATCACATACACCAAAGTTAAAAATGTTTTCTGCAAAAGTCTTCTATGATTTAATGATCATTCTCTTATTTATCACTAAGGTACTTTTATCCAAGTAAGTGATTTTTCATTTCTAACCCTATAAATATTCTTATGATATACTCTTTTACGGTGATCAAACATTTGGAATGTATTATTAATATTCATGTGGTCAATTTGTATGATACTCTCAAGAATTATTGTGAAACCCATTTCTCTTTTATCTATTCATTATAATCTATCAAATTATTATTTTTCATATTTCACCATATGTATGGATGATTGGAGAGGGTAATCCTATACATCCATCATGTTAATTGGTAATTTTTATATCTTATATTCCCAAAAGGTACATGAGTGGATTTATCTAAGGAAAAATGGTACAGGAGAGAATTTATCCCAAACCAAATGGTACATGAGATGAGTTATCCCAATACAAAGGGTACACATGGAAATTTATCCCAATTAAAATGTAATAAAGGATGATTTATCATTAGAAAAATAGTAAATTAGAGAATTTATCCAAACCTAATATGTGAAAAGGAGGATTTATCACAAGTCAAAGTGTGTTGATGAGGATTTATCTAATGCCCATGGGCACATTAGAGGACTTATCCCCTTACTAAGAGTATATAAAAGGATTTATCCATATATAAATAGTAAATTGGAGGATTATTGTAATCCCAAGGATACATGGGAGGATTTAAAAAAATATAAAGGTTGCAAAATAGGATTTCTCTCAACAAAAAGGGTTTACCTGAGGATTTATCCCCAACCAAATAGTACGTGAGATTATTTATACCAGGATAAAGGATTGATGGGAGGTTTTATCCTAAGAAAAAGTATATCTGAGAGTATTTATCCAGTTCCAAGGGGTATATGGGAGGAATTTTCAAAATCCAAAGGGGTGTATGTGAGGTTTTATCCCAAGCCCATAGGTACAAATAAAGATTATTTCATGCATAAAAAGGTATATAAATGATTATCACAAGGAAACTATGTAATTAATGTCTAGTTGGGTATCCTTAACATAATATTTTAATGATTATGTTTATGAAAAACTCTTATTCCATAATCATGTGCCTGTGAGTTTTCTCCGGGAATCATGTTTAATGTTTCATGAATCAACAAAATTTTTCCATGGTAAATGTTTGTTAAATTGAGATTTAATATCCTTCTATCATGGATTATAGAAAATACATATTGTTACAGGATATATCAATAAAATGATTCTTAAGTCCTCATGTTTATTCATATGATTATAATCTAACCCATTATGGCTTATTCATATGCATTCCTTTACCGAGCATTAGATCTCACACATTTCCTAGGTTTCACTTTTCTACGTTATAAAGATGATTATACCTTAGGATAATTATATAAGAGAGTATATTGTTGTTTTATTAATGGATAAATCTTCACATGTGTTTCTTATATATCTAGTACTAAGATAAACTAAACCTTTAGTTCTCCAGTTTGTGTGACCATTTTGGAGAAGGAATGACTATTCATGTAAAATATTGAAATAAATGTTTTTTTGTTTAGAATGGGTCACTATAATGGTAGATATAAATAAATGAATAAAATTTTTATTTGGATTACTTGAATTCAATCAAATGAAAATATTTTATACTACATGTGAAATATGGGATTATCTTATTATTTCCAATGGAATGAATAATAATATGAAATTATTTCATTAGAATACATATAATACATAATATGATACTTTTAAAAATAAATCTAATAAGTATATATTAAAAATATATTTTTGGTTCATTAAAATAATCAAAATAATTATTTAACATAGATATATATTGAATAAAAAATATATATTTTATGCACATTGAATTATTGTTCATATAAAATGATTAATTTGGAAATTTTGATAAGAGAGTTTATAAATATAAACACCTTTAATGTTAAATAGATGATTAGAAAAAATGTAATTTATGTAGAATAAGTAAGACTAAATAATAATAAATATGTTTAACCAAAGAAAAAAATTCATTCAAATTATCCAATTAATGTAATATGGAATATATTGAACCAATATCCAGAGAATATTTTTGATAAAAACAATGAGTAGATTTCCAATATGGATATAAGAGTAAAAATGTTTTATGAATATGAAAAAAACTTATCAACATCCTATAACATCCTAGAAAAGTAATTGAAGACAAGTTATTAGTATATGGATGAAAAATGTACATAGGAAACCTTTTATGAATTTAAAATAAAAGTAAATATCAATGATCATAATACCAATTTAATAAATTTGGAAAAGTATGTGAAATTTAATTACACAAATAAATCCATGAATAATATTATATAAAGATCCTTGAAGGTAGTTTTAGTGACTTTGAGGCTAGTGGTAGTGTTTTAAGGAATAAGCATTTTAGGTACATTATACTTATGGATCATTTTAATGTTTTATTGTAAATTATTTTTTAGGGATAATAAAGAATTAAAATAATTTTGAACTATGATTAAAGATACTATGAATGAAATAATGATAAATAAAAATTTCTTAAGGAATCTGAAGTATTATAATTAAATTAAAAGGATTATATCACCCATAAATATGTTAATTCTTATTTTTTAAAATTTTTAATGGAATTTTATTTCAATTTCTTTTAATTTTTATTTTTTTCCATTTGGCGTTTTTTTGGTATTCTTGTAATTTTTTTATTTATATTTCTATCGGGATGTACTGACCTATGGGTGTCACACCATGATGATCCCCAAGAATAATGGATATTTTTATATCTATATTGGGGGAGTTTACCTCACACCATTATATGGGATTAAGGATATGCGAATTTCTTCCTATATAATATTTTTCAAACTATGAATGTTGGGTCACACCACACCATGATATTGTGAAATGATGTCATAACTATACCTAGTTTTAGGGGAATTGTATAATGATTTGTACATTACTCAACCCATCATTACATGTTTCAGGAAAAGGGTTTAACTTTTCCTATATTACCATGATATTTTACAATTATATTTTTAGATAATTAGAAAACCCATTATAATACATAGAGAAGACTATCATATAGTGTCCGTTTTTTCCACCCAAATATGATTCTTTTGTTTACCCTTGTGTTTCAGTCATGAAAAACACATTTTATTCAAGGACAATTTTCTTTATTAAAATCATCAATTTATAATAATTTTTTAGTCATCCTTAGGCCCAATAAATTTTTTTTCTAATATGGGATGAGAAAGAAACTTAGTATATAATATAATGAAATACATTTATTAGTTCGATGAAAAACCTGAAATCCCATAAATTTTATACATTTTCATATTGTATTTTGATCATAAAAAATAAATCATATCCTTATGGGGAATGTTTTTTAAAAAAATCTTTAAAACCTATAGTAATCAAATATAAATGCGTGTACTAATTTTATAGAATTATGTTAATAAACCATGTTCACATGTGTCAGAAATAACTTTAAGCTAGTAAAATTCATAAGATAAACATACTAGTTTAACTACCTCTTTCATGCCTTTAATTATAGGGAAAATGATAATAAGAATCATTTTTAAAACATATAATAAAATTCAAATATAGTTGAAAATTTATTTTATAAATGATTCATCAATAGATTTGATCTCACAAAGATTTTTTAAATATAATATATCTATGAAAAAGAGTCCAAAAGGAAACATAATAATTCTTAAAATAGTTATTAATGAAAATTTCTTACCTTAAATAACAGTTAACATTATACATTAATTATCCCATAAATATTAAAATTATATTATTTATTTAATTTATTAAGAAAAATTTTCATTCTCATTCAATTATCATTATCAATTTTATGTAATTTATAACCATGTTTCATTTAGTGACATATACATTTAATTTTATGTTAGATATTTTAAGGATGTTTAGTTCATAATCTGAAAATAGGTTCTGTTGGTTGACCACTGTTAAAGGGGTTATTTTTTTGAACATATTAGGAATATAATCATGATATTATTATAAATTTTATAAATTAAATAAAATTTTAGAACTATCCATGAAATCTATACATGAGAAATGAATCACATTTCATCATGGAGGTGGTAGTCTAAAAGTATCTAAGAACGATGTCATCATTTTTCAATGGACTGAAAATTAATAATTTGGAAGGTGTCTTTTAATTATATGATGATAATTATGTAGTAAATATAATATCATAAAAAGGTATTTGTGATTTGGTGATGAAATATGAAACACATCACTTCGTGGTGTTGGTAATCCACATGTGTGTGTGAGTGATGATTTTATTTCCCATAGAATTTAAATAGAGAGGAAAATACGTTATAAAATAACGATAATTACATTTTTCTATATTTAATATACTGATGTAATTATTTTATAAAGTTTAAATAATGTTTGAAAATGTTATAATAATAAGTAAACTTGAAATAGGTTGGATATGACTTATGAATTCTCCGCCTATATCTTCATTGGATTATATATTATGACATCTAGGTTATGTATTTTGGTGAGAAAACGACCTACAAGATTTCAAGAGGTGAATTGTATAGATATTTTATCGATGATATGATGAAATAGAGTTCTCAAAAGGTGTGAGTAATAGAAGATAGAAGGTTCCTATTTATATGTGATGGTATGGGAACATTTGGAATTACTTAAAGTGTTGAATTAATTTTAATGTTCACATGGAATCAAGTTGAAATATTTAAGATATTAGATGAGTATAATATTCAATCCTCTCATCAAATAAAATATTTAAATTTTTAGGTGATGTTTTCACCGTCATCTCTTATTTTCAACCCTTATTTACCATTTTGAAGATTATTGCGATATCAATGTTTTTCACTATTTAGGGTTTAAAAAAGCTTCTATAAAAGGATTAGTGACCCATAAATTGACAATTACTAATATTATAGACCATATGACATTTAATTGGTCAATATGGTAAATTTATAATTTTTTAATCAATAAATAAAAATTTATTTAATATAATATATGATTATTTTCATTTTTAGGATTATTCACATGTTTGTCTTTAATAACATCAATGTAATAATATAATTAAAATATAAAAATTAAAAACATCACTAGTATGTTATATTTATCTACAAAATTTATGTAATAAGATAATTCATCCACATGTTGTTACTAATAATCTTTTTTAAATAAATTTCTTTAATTTTTCTATTACCTAGATTAGAACTATGTTGTCATTGTGTAACCATAAAAGTTAATTATTCCATCAATAAAAATTAATAATAAGTTACTATGATAAAATAGTTTATTAATATTTAAAATAACCATTTAAAATCGAATGTAACCAATTTTTTTCCAGTGAAATAATATAAAATATATTGAAATTAAGAGAGTGACATTTAGTTTTTATTCTCCACTAAAAATAATGTTAAGGTCATTATTAAAGGAAAGTTGTATTAAATTAAACAATATTCAATCCATATATAGTTTTGGTTAAATAAACTATCTTAAAATATATAAATATAAGTTTTAGGTAGATTTTTAGGCCTTACCTCATGGTTTTACCAGTATTTTACACATTTTACCCTTTTGAGGTTACAAATATTTACAACAGATAATATTCTTAATGAGAAAATATAAAAGGGTCCTATTTACCTTATTCAAAAATAATTATTCCAACTATAAAATAAATTTTTTATTATGAAATTTATATAATTTGAAGATATCTATTTACATATAAATCTGTAAAATACAACGAAAAATGGTTTCTTGAAAATGCATTTTTATGTCCAATAATAAACTCATACAATAATTAGATATAAATATAAATTGTATGTAATTAATTAGATAATTTATAATTAAATTATAATTATTTTAATTTAATAAAAAAATTAAAATGATAATTAGTTTTTTAAATTATATTATTTAATGAAAACAGCTAAAAGTTATACAAAAATAAGAAACTTTCACCATTCATAGAAATTTTTTTTTCCAAAAAATTAAAAATATTCATTCTATGCTCATTCTGAATTACTAATTTCAAAAATGATTTTCATTTTTTCAAATTAAAATAATATTATTTTGAAATTAATCTTTTTATTGAGCTATAAAATTTATGAAAACAAATTTAGTTATAATAAAAGTATTTAATTTTTGATTAAAAATTTATGTAAAATTATTTTAATAATTTGAACTATATAAAATATAATACACTAATATTAATAAGTAAATATTTTTATTTAATATTACATGGGTTATCACATTATTCCCCATTTAAGAAAATTACATCCTAAAAATTTTATTCACTACTTAAACAGGTGGGGATATTTTTCATTCATAGCATAATCTGATTCCCCTATTAGTTATTCGACCACATGGGTTTTCAAAAAACCAATTACATAATGATTCACCATATTCATCAAAAAAAATTCTTTGTGATCAATAATATAAATATATTTTTCTTCATATAAATACTCTTTTCAAAATATACTACCCCATGGCTCCAAATGCATAACACATTTCCATATTATTACTTTATGAAAAACATGATCTCCAACCTCAAATGGAAGATCAGCCTTCCAGTTCTCTACATAACTTTTATCGGTAATATGAGACTCTCTATTGCGAGTTTCAATCATGATTTTCCTCTCAAATATCTCCTCGATAAACTCAATTCCTAATAAATTCCTACACCTACTTCATCCCTATAAGATGGAGTCTAACACTACTTTCCATATAATACATCAAAATTTTCAATTTGTATACTTGAATAAAAACTATTATTGTAATAAAATTTAACTAAAGAAAGATGTTGATCCCAACTTTCCTATAAATCTATTTAATAATATTGAATCATTTCTTATAAATTCTAAATTGATAACTCTGAGTGTCTATCAAATTGATGAAAAATATATGAACTGAAATTTAATTCACTATGGAAGAACATCTGAAGTCATTTATAAAAATTATATGTATACATAGAATCATGGTTTGATATAATGGGGAAGTTAACTCTATATAACCTTACTATATCTTTGAGACACATCCAATCAATATAGTGTAATAACACAATATATTAAATATGAGGGAAATTTATTGATTTCATTAATCAATCAATAGTAACCAAAATCCCAATATTAACTCTATATTTAATGGTATATATGAAGAAGAAGTCCATGGATATATCTTCAAATTTATACTATTCCACTATAAAAGGCTAAATTATCCTTTTTGGTAATATTCATTCAACATTAACCTAATGAAATGGTAAATATTTTAGGCTAAACTATATCATATATTTATTTAGTCATTCACATAGAAAATAATCCTGAAGGACTCTATATAGATAATTACTTCTACTATGAATAAAAGTGGGAGAGTTATAAGATTAAATGAAAAATTCCATTTTCTTCTGAGATATAGTAGGCCCAAATAACCTTTTACCAACTCGTAAAACTCTTAACTTATCAGAGTTCAATTCAACTTAATAACTTATCTTTAACAATTCTACCATTCCATGAAAATCATAATGTTCCTTCAAATATTTATAAATAATATCTTACAATGAATAATGCACTTAAATTTGAAAAAAAGTAAGCTCATGTATACATAATTTCTAGGACATCATTCCTTAAAACATTCACTAAATAATCATGTTCCAATCATAACATTGTTAATTATGCATTATATTTTAAATTCAAATCATAGAATACATTATTTACCTTTCTTGGATTATAATGAATCATGAAATAATAAACTTTTATTAGTTTAAGTCATATTTTAGTACTCATTTTCAACTCTATATAAGTGATTATATACTTCAAACTTTTATGATCAATATAAATTTCATACGTTCCTCCATATAAATGATATATTTATTTCTTTAAAGTAAAAAAACATAAGATCTTGTTACCAAACATGTGTAAAATTATTTATCTCATGCTGTTTGAACTGAAATGAACCATACTAAATTTCCTAATCATTTTTAATTAGAACAAAAATAAGTACCTTTAAGGAAGAATAACAGATGATAACATATTTACCATTTCAACATGGTATAATAAAAAATAGGGCATTTAACGGTCTTATTTTTAGTTCCTAGAAATTTTAAGAACACTCTTTATTCCAGATGTGTTTACATCCTTTTTTAGTTAACTTGGTTAGTGAGCTAAATAAACAATTGAAATTTTCAATAATCCACTAGTAGTAACCCACTAATCCAAGAAAACTATGAATCTATGTGGACTTTTTAGGTCTTGTCCATTATTTGGAAAAATTAGATTTAATATGGTCAATAGTCGTTCTATCACTAGATGAAATATTGTTGAGGAAAGAAATAATCTACAACCAAAATTCACATTTATTTAATTTTACATGTATCTTCATGTTTTTTGAGGTTTTACATATAATACTTATGTTTATTTCATGATAATCATGCCTTTCTAAAATACACAAAAAAAATTAAATAAATAAAACTATAGAATTGCTTAAATAGTCTTCCAAAACTGAATTCTTAGGATATAGGATTACAGATGGTGTATTTGAGAACCTAAAGGGAGAAACCACAAACTAACAATTCCAATATCTAGTCTAAAACCCCGTCTTGAGAATATATTATTCTTTTAACATAAACTGATGGTACATTGACCTAAGATCAATCTTTGATAAATATTATGTTCCCTAGATCTGATCAAGGAAATCATATATATGAGGAAATGGATACTTCTTATTAACTATGATGTTATTCAAGGCAATATAATCAATATAAAGTCTCATTAAACCTTTTTTTATCAAACATAAAATAAGCACCCCATTTTTAAGACCATAGATGAATGAAACATTTATCATGTGACTCATTCAGCTTACTTTCAATTCTAAAAGTTCTACTTGAGTTATTCAATATGGGGATTTTTAAATTTCCTTTGCAATTGGAATTAATTACATAGTAAATTCAACCTCATAATCAAGAATATTTCCTTGAAAGTAATCACGAAATTCATCCATATATTCATTTACACCTAACCCATTAATAATTTGAAATTTTTATTTTTACAATAACATGTTCTATATAAATTCCCCTAAAATATTTAATTAATTTATTAGATTCTTAATATTTTATCCATGGTAATAAATCATTAAACACAACTTTTTTAGAACTAAAATATATCTTGTCATAATAATCTGAAATCCAATATATACTTATAATAATATCATAATATAGATCTCTAATATTGGAAGTTCAAGAATATTTTTTGGAAAACCCATCCTATCGATAATGTTATGATGATTGCAATAAATCATGGTTGTCTTAATAATTTTACCAGTAATTTTCACCAAATTTTTCACCTTATTTTTAAGAATTAATACTCCTATTTTATATAATAATTTATCAAAAATGAAGGAATATGAATATCCTTTGTCAAATAAGGCATCAAAATGATTTTTATATTCAATTTACTTACATTTAACAACTTAATTAGATTTCCCAACATCAACCATAGTGGTTGAAAAAGTTTTTTCCATGCTACTTTGGTTTTATCTATATGATTTTCAACCTAAGTAACTAACATCGATCACACATTATCATAATTACCCAAATCATTACAATAAAAAAATCAAATCGAGGTTTTTATATTTGTTAGCGCATTGTTGTATTGATAAACACTATTTTCTTTGAATAAACGAGCTATATAACTAAACATACCACACTGGTAACTCATTCGAGATCCATTAAAATGTTCCCTAAAATTTATTTTAGATCACTTGAAATATTTTGGGGGGTTTACCTCAAAATTTCTTAATTTACTTCTTCTCTACTATTTTTCACATTTATATCATCCTAATATTATCAGAATAAGGAACATATAGGCTAGGAAACATCATCTCAACTTGCTTAACTCAATAACCAACATTCTTATGACATTTAAATTCAAATCAGGCAAATATAGTTAGAAAAAATGGTTTCAATCCGAATTAAAGTATATTAATTTTACTATCAATGTCCCAAATACAATTCAATGAATACCAGGTTAATCCTATAAAACATTCCTCGTACATGGCTATGAAATTCTCCACATTTAACCTCAATTTCAAGAATTGGTTCTCTACACTAATTTTAAAAACATTAAGTAAATATTTATCAAGAAAAATATTTCTAAATATATCACATTCCATAGAATTAATATCTTCTCTATGTGGTATTCATATCCAATGACCACTCTTGATCAGATTCACTATCAAAATTAAAGTTGGAAAGCATTACATTTTGATGTTTTAAAATTCCCATGACTTTTAATATCTTTTCTAGAGAATCGATCAATCCTTTATCTACCATTAAATTGAGGTTCCTCTTAATGTTAGTGGTTTTTGTTGTATAAAATCATCAACTATTAGCAAATTCCATGAAGGTAAATATGGGTTCTCTCAAACATAGAAAAATCCATCATTTATAGCACGAATCAATTGATCCATAATTGAAAAAACTACTCAATTATAACTCCAACCATTCCATGTAATTTATTTATATGGATATTAATATCATGATACCATCCTTCTTTAGTTTTTCCATTTACACTATGAGAAACCTTTTTAAAATGGCATATATTAGATGATCAAACATGTTAATCTTAAAATGTGATATTATTTCAACATAACCATAATTTAGAGTCTCTCATGTTTATTATATTAATATCAATTGAACCACTACAATTAACTAAACCCTTTCACTAATACCAGATATAAGGAACTATAATTTTATCATCCTATAATTACATAACTTAATATAAGGGTTAAAACTTTTATTACTTTCTTGTGACCTTTTATGTTTACAATTTTGGGTAATTATGAAAACAATTAAAATACTAAGGGAATAATAACACAATGTGACCATTTTTTCTACGAAAATAGGATTATTAAGTTTTCACTCAAGTTTCATTCACGACACACTTGATTTATTCTAAGAAAATTTACTATATTTTGAGTTGTACATCCTAATAGTTCATACTCATCTTTAGTCCCTATGAATAAATTTGAAAACATGGGATGATCAAAAATATAATAGTAAGTGATATAAAGGAAGGAAATCCATAATTCTAGTCTTTAACATGAAAACCCATAAAAATTTTACCCTTTCAAATTATTTTTTGAGTATATAAATTTCATTACCCAATTCATTGCAGAGCTATATCGAGCCCTCCCATCATTTATGTTGTACTAGGCTCACTCTTTGTATGAAACGAATCAATATCACTTGTCATGATCTATAATTATAAATTTCCATGTCATTAATAAAATATTTATAAGATTTCACATTTTCATCCTAAATCCCTCGAAAAACTCTTTTTAACCTATAAGAAAACGACTTTCCATATTCACATAAAAATATGGAGAAATAACCCATTATTTTGAAAACTATTTAAAATGAATAAATCCAAAAAAATATTGTTAAAATTATTTTAATTTAAAATAACCACTGATAGTTGAAAATTAAGCTTTAAATCATTGGAAATTTATGATGGATTTAAATTCCATACATGTTTTACAAGTTAAAAATGATTAATTTAAAACGTTATGTAAAAGTACCTTGTTTGGAAAAGAAGATTCCTTTTTATGCCTTGTAAATATAAAAAATTATACAATAAATAAGATATTCCATAGAAAAATTTAACAACATAACATTTATATGTATTAAAAATAGATTTGAATGAAACATAAAAATGTTTAATTTTTTAAGGGAAATCAATAACTATAAATTCCATTTTTCATCCAATGTTATTTACGTTCTGAATAATGAAAATACATTAGTTATTTAATTTCTTAATAACCTTTTTCATTTTAATTTAATTATTATTATAACTTTTTAATAATTTATTACCATGTTTTATTGAGTTTCAAAATTATTTAAGCTTACATCAGATGTTTTGGGGATGTTTAGTTCATTATCCAAAATCAGATTCGGCAGGTTGACCATAACAGAAGGAATCATTATTACAATATCTCCATAATATTAATCATAAAATTATTATAATTTTTATACATTAAGTAAAATTTTATTTCCTTACATGAAAGGAATACATGAAAAATAATGACATTGCTTCGTGTAGGGGGTAGTCTACACATACTCATGAACCATGTTATCATTTTTGAATAGATGAAAATGGTATAAAATAAACTATGAAATATATGTACATAATTATAATTATTTATTGAATATAATATCAAAGAAAACATTTATTTGAGGTAGTGATGAAAACCAATAGATATTGCTTCATGGAGTTGGTAAGCCACATTTATTCCTGAGTGATGTTTTCATTTCCTACAGGATAGAAAAGAGATGAAAAGGGTTCTACCATAATCAAAATTAATTTTCATCCTATAGGATAGAGAAAGGATATTATTTGATCATGGTTAAATAATATTTGAAGAATATTAAAGAAGAAATAAACTTGAAGCTGGTCAGTTAATACTTATACCTTCTCCTCAGATAACCTCTTTGGACTACACCTTGTGGCTTATTGATTTGGTCTTTTGGTGAGCCCAATACCTTATAGATATGAGGAAGGATATTCGAGTTATATTTGGGAAGATCGTTGAACAAATATATTTATCAAAATGTTTGGGTAATAGTGGATAAGAGGTTCTCTTTTATATGTGAGAGAAGGATCAACCATGAGAAAACATAAGGATTAAATTAACATAATTTAACATTCATTTTTATGTGGAACCAAAATTACATATATCCAATATAGTCTCATTTCAATGAAATCAAGATAGAAATTTAATTTGAATATAAACTTTTAATAAATAATTAATATGTTCTATTTATCTGTAAAATTCATGGAACACAATTATTAATCCAAATTTAATAACCTTTAATATTTTAGAAAACATTTATTTAACCTTTATTTTACTTTAAAACGCACTACGTCAGCATTGCATATGCACTTAATATAATTATTCAACCGCTAAAAATTAAATATAAATAACCATGATAAAAATATAATATCTTTAAAAGAACCATTTAGAACAAAAAACAACATCTTCTTACCCCCATGTAAATATATTAGGGATATTTAAAGAAAGAGTGTGAAATTTTGTTTTTATTATCTACGAATAATGATATTACAGTAATTACTAAAGGAAAGTGGAAACAAGTTTTATATTTTTTTGAGTTAGGCTAGTTTATTGTAAGAAAAATAGTCAAATATAATAACTATAAGTGTTAAGTGAATTTTTATGCCTTATATCATAGTTTTATCTATATTTTACTAATATTACCTATTGTTAGGTGATAATTTTTTACTACAGTTAATATTCCAAATGACCAAAAATATGAGGAATTTATTTCCAAATTCTAACTGCCTAATTAAAAATTTAAAATCAATTTTTTCATGTTTGAATTTCTAGAATGTTTAAAAATAAATTTTAATATAAATGTGTAAAACTCAATGAAAAATAGTTTTTAGAAAAAAAATTATATGCCAAAAAATGAACTAATACCAAAAATAGGTATCATAATATTTTATTTCTAATTAGTAAGATTATTTATAATAAAAAGGGAATTATTTTATATAAAAATAAAAATGAAAACATAATTTTTGTTTTAATTTACTTTATTTAATAAAAAGAATTGATATTCTTACAAAATATGGCATCATTCACTATTCACATAAATATAAATCTTATTAGAAAAATCATAAAAATTATTCAAATATAATTCAGAGTGAATTATTTAAAAAAATAGCTCATTTTTTAAATTTTAAATTCTAAAATTTAGACATTAATATTTTAAATAAAACTGTATACATTATAAAATTGAATTTAATATGAATAAGACTATTTCAACATTGATATAAAAATTAATTAATATTCATATAATGAATATTAATATATAAAATTTAATTCATGAATATTAATAATGAGTGAAATTGATTTACTATTACCTATTTTTTCACAAGAAGATTTACATCTTGAAGTTCTTCAGTCATGAACATAATTTTTGTGAATTTACAAAAAACAACCTATATAGAATTGAAATGCAATAAGATTTTCAGTCTCTATTATTTCATTCATCCCAGAAGTGAGGAGATATGTTGATGGTTCTATTATATAATCATTGGGACATTGGTTTTCTATTTTATTCCTAGAGGAGTTCTCATAGTAAAGTTCTCTAATCCTCCTCCTCTAATTTTCTTTTCCATTATCCTCCTCATTTCTTACACTAGAAGGGTCATAGTGATATATGGTTTCCTTTAATCGAATTTAACATTGTGATTTCTAAATTTAGGTCTTTTAATAGTCTTATAAGGGATTTAATATCAATTTTATATTTTATTGGAACCATTATCAGTGGATGTGATAAATTTTTGTAGTTTCCTGCACAGATAGATCTTATAATTAAAAACCATGTTTAGTTCAAATTTTTTACACCATGATCTGAATGTTTTAATGT
The DNA here is from genome assembly GCA_963277665.1 of Viscum album. Lineage (NCBI taxonomy): Eukaryota > Viridiplantae > Streptophyta > Magnoliopsida > Santalales > Viscaceae > Viscum > Viscum album. The sequence goes on along the minus strand of OY728157.1, from coordinate 227,693,257 downwards.
TTATTATATTTTTATTATTTATTTACACAAAAATTAGTACATTTTTCTTTTATTTTCCACTTGATTTAAGTTTTTTTCTCGAATAGGGGTTCTAATATCTATTTCCATGAAATAATTCACTCTTTTTTTGGGTAAAATATCAATTTGGCTCTTGTAAAATGAGTTTTCTAGCATATAGGATGATTTGGGATTTAAAAACTAAAACACAGGATTTTATTTAAAATAATTGATGTTCCTGGATTTAATTTTTTTAATTATTATCATTGATTTTTGAGATGGTTTTATATGATTTTCTTTTCAAAAGTGTATTTATAACATTGTTTCTTATATAATGTTTAGAAGGCCCAATTGGAACATTAGAAAGAGTTTCCCTAGATGAAAATATATCATTGAAGTGAATCCATTTTTTATTTATAAAAATTATATGAATTTTTACTTATTATTTAATATATTTTTTATACCATTCTTCATGATAAAAAAGGGGCTACTTTCATTATAATTTTTTTGAATGTGAGGGAGATTTGTTGTTCTTGTTTGTTATATTTTATAATTTATTACCTTTTGATTTATCCCCACCATTTTAAAACTATTTGGGAACTTAACGTATTTGGGTGTAATATATAGGATCACTCGATACTCTAGTGTAGAAATTTTCACATGAAAGTGGCACCAGGTGGGGACTATGTTCCACTTAGGGGAGTTTACCCCACTATCAGGCCTGATAGGGAAACTTATTATTACTATGGGGTAGTTGTAACATCCCACCCAAACTTATTAGATTTATAAGAGATTGATTAACACTAACCTTATGTCACATCCACTAGATAAAAAAGGATATAAATAAATTCCATGGACTTTCAATACATTTGGGGGGGGGGAATTTACCCTACAAAAATAAACAAAAAATAACTTAAAACAATAAAATGAAAATATCAAACATGATGCATGAGAAATAGACAATAAAATCCATATATTAAACCAACCAAATAATAATATAATATTTACTACAAAGAATTTCATATGACTATAAAAAACAAAGTGCAAGATAGCTCAAAACATGAAAGGACCTGATCCCAAATAACACCTAACCCAACTCCAAACTCCAACTCCACCAGCCATGCCTGAGGTACCTAGATGAATCAATAAATATTTAAGACACTATTCCCATCCATGCATCTCAGTATGTAACATCTATAAACTTAAAAAAAAGTTCACAATAATAGGGTCTGTATGAACTTATTAAGAATTCCCCAAAGGTTTCCTAACTCACTCCACCAGGATAATACATATTAGTACACTTAATATTAAACAATTGAAAATATTGAAATAGATTTTATAATACATAAGAGAAATATGAGTGTAAAAACCATAAATAAACTATTTTCTATCCATTGAAATTTTGAATAATCCTTCCCATGTCCACACACACCCCATATGCATACAAGCACACTAATGGTGTTACCATTAATGGTGGATTTTCATGACCATAACCCATCCTACATTGATGTTGGGATTTTCGACCAAGCCCCTACACTTTGAACATATGCCAACTTAATAATTAAAAATTCCATACCAATACATTTTATTTTAAAAAATAATTTGAATGAATTACATCACACAATTTTCATGCATCAAAACCAAAACATAACATAAAAATCATCATTTTAAAATCATAAAAAACAGGTGTTTTATAAAACCATCTAATTATCTATTTTCTAAAACACAAACAAAAAGGGTTTCCTTTATAAAATAACACGATGTTTCTATAGAATATCCAAGAAACCCCATTCAACAAAACTAGTCATTCAATTTATAGAATAATTGAGATTATATAGAAGGTACATTCCCTAAATTCAATTTATTTTCATAAAGAATTTATGATGATTCCATGAATACAAACTATTCCTGTAGTTCCTATATAAGATCCCTAAAAGACCTAAAAGACATAAAACTAATAAAATATATCAAAGAATTCCAATACCATTATGTGTTTATAATCAATAAAAACTAAGGATATCCACAATGAGAAGTAATAATGACACCCTAACCATTAATTTCCATAATATAAGGATTAAATATTAAATAAAATATGAGTATGTATATTGAAGATAATTAGAAATCAGCTGGGGATTCCATTTATGTTGAGAGGGAAAATGAACTAACCAAATGAAGAATTTACTAGCAAAGGATGAATCAAAACATTCTATAAGTAAGCTATTAACATCATGAATTAAGAATTCATGTCTTCAATTCTATGAGAGTCCACTTACACTGAAAAACAAGATTCATTAGTTTATCTTCTAGAAAAAAAATTTTCACAAATTTAATGGTTTTCACTTCTTGAATACACCCAAAAAAAATATTCATTTTGTAAAACAACTCACCAAATATTTCCAAGGAAATTCATTTCCTGAAACCATATTTCGTGATCAGAACTTTTCCTGTAAAATATATAACACATGGAATCTAGGATACTATCACATTTACCATTTCTAATACTTCCAGTTAATTATCCTATGATTCTGAGAATGAAAAAATGTGTCAAATAAATAGTACCTCACACTGAAGATTCTACATTCTCCCCACCATTGGTCTTTATGTATTTGGAAAGTTAAAAATTGATGTTTTTCTATAAGATCTCATGCCACTTCCCGAATGCTTCATTTTCACATTCCCACACCTCTCCCTTAATTTGATAAAACTATTTATAACTCATTGTAAGATTATGATTTCCTAATGTATGATTTTTTCTTACCTATCCATAATATGTAACTTCTTCTAAGTCAACATAAAATTTGGTTCCGTATTAACAGGGTCCAATTGAATAACAAGATTGGGATTAGGTTGATACTTCCAAAATTAATATACATGAAAAAAATATGTATGAAATGTTACAATGTAGTAAATACAACATATAACCCACATAACCCACTAATTTATTTATCTCAAATGAAGCAATGTTTTTTGGAGAAAAATTCATTTATTACTAAAATATGATTCCCTAGACTTCGAAAAATTATTAGGAAAATATGATCACCCACCTATAATGTTTTAATCATCCATTCAGTTTTACCATCCATTTTTAGATGAAAATTTGTTTTCATGGTCATTTGGGTTCCAAGGTCTTACTGTAAGGATTTTAGAAATTGAGATGTGATCCTGAGATCTTGATCAGACATAATCTAAACCGTGACCCCATGCACCATTACAATTTCTCAAATTTATAGTTTAGAAAATTTTTTCAAAATATTTAATTCACAAATAGGGGTGATGTGATCCAACTTCATGAGTCAATCAATAATAACCCATGTGGAATAACGTTTCAGAACTATTTTGGAAGTCATGTAAAATAATCAATTGCTATTTTCTCCTATTTCTAAATGGGAACAAGTAAATAATGCATCATAATAATTATATGATAGTGTTCTTCCATGACCACTAAAAGTTGAGGCATCTCGAGGAAAACTCTAAAACATTCCACTTTATTTCATCCCACCAAATTTTTTATCACGTTTATTTATACATGTTGTAGATTCTAAGATGAAAATAATATATCGATGGTGTTAGGAAGATATAAGTTTTTGGTAATTGGTCAGGGAACCATAATCTGATCTCTAAAATGAAGTGCATATTTCCCATCAAACTTACACCCCTCAATGATCTACCCATCATTGAGTATTGACCATATGGGTAATCATTTGGGATCATATTTTTTAGAATATCTAACATTATCAACCAAATTCTGAAAAATTGATACCATAATGAAAACTAAATAATAACATGTCCCCACATAATCTAGATGCATTTGATCTATTACTGATATTGTCTACCATTGATCTGAAGCCTCTTTATCCAACTGATTATATGACTTTCAAATAAAAGAATTTACTATTGAATATCCATTTCTCTATCTATATATCAAGTTGAAACAAAATATTTGTAGATATTCTATCCACCAATGTTTACTTAAATTAATTTCCCTCTATGGGAAATGTTTTCGATCCCATGTGGTCAATGAACGCTGTAAATTTGTCACAAAAATATAATGACACAAATTATTCCTAGAATAAACTAAAGATTCTAAATCCAAATTATGTGTTGGTTAGTTTTATTCAGTCACTCGAAACTACTATTATCCATTATAAAAAACATGGTTACCCTTTATGAGAACACAACACAATGAAAATCTAGATGAATCACAGTGTACTACATAACCATATCCAAACTCTAGAAATATAAGGATTGATATTGATTTATTTTGAACCTTATGTTATATATAATATCTATTTCACTAATAATTTTATTAGAAAGGAACACCTTTCCTTTTCAAAATTTTCATCAGTGTGGCATAATGCAAACAATAACGAAAAAGAATTGATAGGGTCCTACTAAGAAGAGAAACATGTTTATCTCAAAAACATTCTTTGGTGATTTTTATGAGATATTATCTTCAATATTTTTAGAATCTACATAAATTCCCCTATCATAAATGAAATGTAAATGTTAAAAGGACTCTTGTATAAAGAAATCATCGTTTGAAATATTATTATCAAGGTGGTGTTCCTACAAGATACCCAACACTATAAACCAGTGTTACTCATGATCATTCTTAGTTCTATAATACCCTAGAATATCAATAATGAAAACCACCAAAATGGAATCAATATACCTATTAAATTTCTAATTCATCAAATATATAAAATCCAATGGAGAATTGGTGATACCAAAAGGCAAAACCATATATTTTTAGTGACCAAAATAGATTATGAATGTCTTTTGGAATATCCTCCTTCTAAACTCAGTGTTTTTTAAATCCTGATCACAAATCTAATATAGGAAAACAAGACATGTACCTCAATTGATCAAACATAAAACTATTTTTTAGAACATAGAACCTATGTTTTTCCATAACTTGGTTTGTCTTATGATAATCCTTATAAATGTAAAGAATTTCAACTTCCTTTTTTACAAAGAGGACATGTACTTTCCATAGTGATATTCTGAGTCGAATAAAACATTTTCTTTCCAACTCTTCCAGCTAGACTTTTAATTCCCCCAATTACATTAGTGAAATCCTATAATATATAATTCAAATTGGATTGGTCCTTAAGAGGTGATTAATCATAATCTCAACTTCTCTTTTGGGTGGAAACCCAGATAAATTATGAGGTTAAACATCTAGAAATTTGTTGATGATGGTTGAAGAATCTCTATGTATAATCATACACATGGATTAAAAAGTAACTACTACCAACTAATAAGAGATATTTCTAACCACTAATACAAAGGCTCCTGTTATTCTTGCATCTCATCCTAACCTCCATTAAATAGATGTTTAACAACATCAAGAGAAGTGAAACTAACTTTTTAGGAATAATAGTCAACATGGTACTTAAATGAGGTTAACTAATACATCCCCAGAATTATCTCATATATATATCTATATAAATAATATATAATTCAAAAATCAATTCATCCTCATTCATTATTATAAGAAATGATACATAGTTAAAGTCTCAGTACTCCCATTATCCTAGAGGTGTTGGATGTTTAAAAATAGATGGAATTATCTCAATATGTAAACCCACATGAACAATCACATCATATGAAATAAAATAGGGGGATACAACCATATCTAACAAGGCTTGAATAAGGGTATAATTAAAAAGAATCATACCTGAAACTATCAATGGATTATATATGTCACCAGTGATTATCTTATTATCACCATAAATATTTTTTGTTTTTCGTCTATATTTATTTCTTCCCAACCGAGGTTATATAACCTATAGATTCATGGTGATCCTAAAATCAACTTAAGTTTCTCAAATATTCCGGTGAAATATCTTTTAATGAGGTAACTCTAATGAAGAATTGGATGTCTATGAAACATGAGATGTATCTCCTACAAAAGACCTTGGAGTGCTATAACAATAATACTAAAGATGACCTATATGAATGTAGTTATGACATGATCTCAGTGGTGTCATAAAATTGTTCTTCATAAAAGAAATAAAAAACTATTATAAACAAATAGTATTTATATAAGGCCGTGAAGATAAATTAACTGATCTTGTGGTTTGATTCTGAGATTCTCAACCGCCTTGGATGTTAGTGTCCTTCTTCCACTTATTTCCATCATTTGAGTCCCAACCATATTTGTGGTGATTAACAGACTCTTTCGAACCATATTTCCAACAATATATCTTTTTCCATAGTTTCACTATTTACACTCTCTCTAAAAGTTTTAATACAAAAATATATATCTTATAGTGATTCTCCGGTCACATATGAGAGTCAAAGATGTGTCACTTTAGGAAGGAACTTCTAGAAACATCTTGAAAAAAAAATAATGATTAATAAACTGAGTTACATACTCTATAGAGGATATGTTTTATTGTTTTAAACTAAATAAGATGGATTCTCATATAATTTTGAATGTATGAGAATAAAACAATTTGTGGAATTTTTTAAAAAAATCCTCCCATGTAATGCCTTGGTCACCTTTTTCCTAGACTACTTAATCCCAGAAATAGAATTCAAGACCATTAATAATATATGTTTCCATCATTACATTCATCTTAGTCAGTGTTCCAATGAATTAAAATATTCCATTAATATAATTCAATCATGGATCCTCGTTTTTAGGTACTGAATTCCCATGAAATATGGTTTGTTTAATCTAATGAAACTATAGAAATTTCTCCACAATTCAAGGCTCATCATTCATATTTCTACTATCTATTGATTAGAAATATTAGAAATTATTTTAACCAATTGAGAAATCATAAATCAATAATGTTAAATAGCATTTTCAGCAACCTCCTCATGTTGATTTCAACAACTTATATCTAGTTCCATTTTCTATGACCAGAAAAAACTCAATTTAGTCATAATTTCACATGAAATCGAAGGATTAGATTTTTTTTTGAAATCATATTAATCGTCAAGAAATGTCTATTCTTTTATAAAATTGAAAATTTTAATATTTTTCATAGAACATGAAACTAAAAGTGAACAATGTAGTTCTAGTGTAAAGCCTCATTAAAAATGCATGATATATAAAACTCATCATCTATGCCCACAAAAATGATATAAAAACGTAACTAGAAGTTTTTAGAACACTTTGGTTTGAAAACATCTAGGTAACATGATGTTCAAAATAAAAATGTTTGCAATGTATTTTTATTTATACATTTAATGTTCTAGAATTTCTATCTCTTTAATACATCCCAAGAGTTATATGTGACAACCAAAACTAATACCATTTTTAACATCCCACCCCAAATAATTGTCATGAGAAAGGATGGACTGCAACTAACCCTAGGCAGAATCCCAGGACACCAAGGGATAGTAATACATGCCAAGGGATATGGAGACATTTGGGGGATGATTTTTCCTAAGAAAAAATAACTTACCAAACCAACATATAAATCTCATGCATAATTAATGAATACAAAAAAATTAATTCCATATATAAAACCAATCAAAAATAATATTAGAGTGAAAATGGAACATGGGATAATAACTGTCAAAACAAAAAGATAAGATGACTCAAAACATGAATGGACATGATCCAAAGTATCACATGTCCCGGATCCTAGTTGTAACACCACCTTCCATGATCAAGGTATCAATATATATCACTAGATAAATAATACACCTTTCTCATCTAAATATATTATTATTTAACCTAAAAAAATCAGCAATGTTCCCATGTAGGGGGTGAGTACTAACTCAGTAGGACCCTAGTGACTTCCCAACTAGCACAAATATGAAATATCTTGTTATCCCAATATATATATAACATTTTAAAAATTGTAAAATATTTATACCATCCATTGGATAAATTAGAGTGTGAAACCCCATAAAAAATATATTTTCCATCCACATAAATTTGGAATAATATTTCCCATCAACACACACACACACACAAATAAATACACACATGATCATGATGTTTCAATTAGTTGTGGTAATCCTTGACCATAACTAGACCTACCATTAAATTGTAACCTCTACCCAAGACCATCTATATTGAACAAACACCAACACAATCATTCCAAATTCCCTACCAAAAATTTTTACAAAAAAATTTATTCTTTTGAAACCATTTCATCAAATACATTTCATTCATCACAACCACACCCTAATTTTAAAATAATCATTTTAAAAACATAAAAATGGGGTTTTGAAAATCCATGAAATTATCCATTTATCTCGAAAACACAATCCAAAAGGGTTTTCTTAATTGAATCATATAACTATTCCATATAAAATACACACAAAAACATTTAGGAAAACAAAGACTTTATATTCTAGAATAGGGGAGATGAGAGAGAAGCCACCTAACTCGAGTTTGATTTATTTTTACAAAGGATAAAATATGATCCCTTAGAATATTCCTCTTCCATACATTACTCTAACAAAACCCAAGAATATCTCATAACACAAAACCAACCACATTTATATTGGTATTGAAATACTATTTTATATTTTTAATCAAGACAAGTATAGGAGATCCACAATGAAAAGGAAGAATAAGACCCTAACCATTGTTTTCTATAATTTAATGGTTAATGATAGGGAAGTAATCGGAGTCCATACATCAAATATCACAAGAAATCACCTAGGTATGCCCTAAAAGATAAGTGGGAGGAATAACGAACCAAATGTGAATTTCATAATATTGAAAAAATAAAAAAATTGTTTGGATCGGGATATTCCTGAGGTTAATTGGGAATTCACATCATGAATATATTAAAATACCACTTAATATTAAAAACATGATTCCTTAGTTTTTTGGTAAAATTTGATTTCACAATGTGAATGACTTTCACATCTTGAATAAACCCAATGAAAACCCTTTCGCTCTACGAAATAACTCATAACATATATCCTGAAAATTCATGGTTGGAAACTAATATTCTTTTTGAAAACTTTTTTAATACAATTTATAGTATCTATACCCAATGATATTCTCCCATGTACCCCTCTAAACACTTCAAGATAATTATCCCATGGCACAAATCCTAAAATAAAACACATAAAATGAGGGAGTACCCTAAACCAATGGTGCTACAATGGTCCCAGCCAAACCCTAGGTGGGGTTTGATACTAAATAATCGTGGATTTGATTCATAGGGTCTTTGGGTTCATCATTATAATTTTAACTCCCAGTATTTTAAATGATTAATTTCATACTCACTCTAATTAAGTTTCATGTTTTCCTCATTTACATTTTTCCTTTATCATCTATGATATTTTTGGGTTTGTTCTTATTTTTTCTTTAAAAATTATATATGATATTTTTTCTTTAAATTATAAAAATGTATATTCTAATATTATTTTATATTTTAAATTATTTTTTCACTTTTATTATTTGTTTTATATCTATAATTCATGTTTTATATAGTGTTATTTTATGGGATTTCATTTTCAGTGGACATTGATGATTTTCGTGAGTTTCATCTTATTTTTTTTATTGATTGTACATTTTAAATAATTTTCTAAAAGTTATTAATATTGTTATTCCTTGATTTTTAATACTTTATTTATTTATATAGTTTTAAAATTGGAGTTTTACTTTAATTCCAAGTTGTTTTTAGGTGATGTTTGTTCTCAAAAAGTGGGGTTTAAAGGGGATTTTAAGGCCTAATTCCCATCTATGAACTAAAGGCCCATTTGGTACCTTGAGAAAAGAACAAAAGAATAATTTTTTTAATACTTATAGAAATTATATTATTACATTATAATAATAGTTTAATTTCTCAGGGCCTGGCTAAAAGCATATGTAAATTGTTTTCATTTCCTGAATGAGCTATACTATTAACTTATGATTTTTTTTCTATTTATAATTGTATTTATTAGAAGTATGTGAATATTTTTTATGATTTTAAGATTTAGGGAGGAAGATTTTTTGAGAAGGGAGTATAAGGAAATGTTTTAGTATATTATTAGCATCGTTTTTATTGTAATTTATTATTGATGTATGACTGATATGTCACATATCCATCCTCCCAATCTACCTCTAGTATTATGCTAATCCAATGAACTTTTTTGAGTGATTGTGATATGGTGTCTAGGAAATTTATTTTTTTGTGCTAAATAATATCCCTTGGTTTTGTATTCTAATACCTACTAGGGGAGTGAGAATAGTGAGTCTACATAAAGAAAGATATATGGGTATTATTTCAAGATGCATCACTAAGTTGACATATGGTTATACACAAGCATATCTATAATATTATCACTAGATTTAAGGGATTTTTACATGAATATATACACCTTGTTTTATATCTTAATTTCCATATATTATTGGGTAAACTATATGTCATCACCTTGTTGTTACATGAGATTATGTTTCAACTTTTTTATTTATTATTATTACTCTAGTATTATATATGAAATTATTGTTTTCTGTTGTATGTTATTTATATAGATTACTTATTTAGTAGTTATTTTTTAACATATAACATTGTTTTATGACACATATTTGAATTTTTTATCAACATAATTATATTCTTTTTTATTTCAAATATATAATGATACAAATTTGAATTATGTTTGTTTAGGTTTTGGGTTTCTTCATAACATTGACTAAAATGTTTTCAAAAATGGATATTAGTCAAAGATACATTTTAGAAAGGGTTTTAAAATGGAAGGACTAATTTTTTCTTTTAAATTAATGTTTTGGTTTCAAAAATGAATTTATAAAATGTTTGTGAGTCATTTTCCTTAGGATTTAGTAAAACATATATTAAAATATATTACATCCAACTAAATGTTTTATAAAGGGTAATTCATGAAATATTTGCTAAAATCATAATGTGTTTTTATACTCACACATTACTTACACGATAGAGTATTTGTAGAAAATGTGTATTTTACTAGTTTAGGTTTGTATGTTTTGGAACCTATAACCCCGTGACCTTCTTTTTCATGGATTTTCAGGGAGTGGGAAGTATTTAAGGTTGTACAGTTTCATCCAAGTCACATGGAGATTGTGTGTAAGTATTTTGTTTTTTTTGTATTTTATATTCATCTTCCTCATCTAACTTCATTATGTGTATTCAAACCATGTCTAGTTTCTTTTTATTATTAGAGTAAATTGGGGTACTTTTTTCAATTTGAATAACATTTACATTTATTTTCATTTTAAATTTTTATTTAATTTATCATCAACATCTAAAATATAGATGCACTATACTTGATTCATTGTATAATTACATTGTTTATTATATATCATTTTTATAAATAAATCTCAATAGGATGTTTTGATTCAATTGAACTTGTATCTAGCTTGTGGGATTAAGAATTACCCTCATGCCTTGCCACAAAGAAACTCAAGTGCCCAATTAATGGTAGTTCAGGGTTATTACATGATTAAATGGAATCATAAAACCCTAACTATTATAAAATTTTCATTTATAAGAGAAAGGAACATACCTTACGGGGTAGTCCCTGAGTAGGTTATCAGACACCACCTCTAATGAATAAGCCTCAGTTACTATGGGATTTCAGGTTTTGAGTTATGAATTTAGATATTTCTTTATTTAATTTTTGTGTATTTTTAGTTGAATTGATTATTTTCAAGGTTATTGGAAAGTTTTGTGAAATATTTGAGGGTTTTAATATGTTTTTATGTGCAAGTGGAATGAGGAATAAAGAGAAAAACATTTCACACATGTCTTGAAAACACAAGTGGATCCCATGCACATAGTTTTGTGAAGCATCCAGTGGTTGTTTCATGGTTGTTGTAAAGTCTATCAAATAATGATTCCAAACATTGAACATCCAAAAACTTCATAAAAAATTTATTTTTGATTATTTTTCTCTTAGATTTCCTTCAATAATGTATTATTACTATTTGAGATGAATTAAAGATATTTTTATGAAAGTTTGATATTATTTTGTCATATTTTATTGATATTTGGTACCAAAAAACAAAAATTTAATGGGTCATTATTTGGTTTAAAAATGTTATAAATAAGTTTTCAATAGTGTATTTTTTTTTAAAAATTGTGCGTTTCAAATTGGAAAAATGAATTTTTATATGAACATGTAAATTTAAAACTTATATTAATGTGAAATTTGAGGATTTTTAGATGACTATTTATAATTTTATTACTTTATTTTTTGTAATTAAGGTGAGGTGGACTTTAAATATATTAATTGAGTCTTAGGTTTTGTTTTTTTATTTAGGTCTTATATCCACAGAAATGCATAAATAGACCATATAAAGACTATAACATAGAGTTTTTCGTATCCTAGTTCCACTCGGGGTATGGATTCTAGATTACCTACTAAATACCACGCCTAGAATTTGGTAAGTGAGGTACAAATAACCCATTATTAGTTTTTTCTCATCATCCATTGTGACCAAGGAATTCAAGAGTAAATGTATGGGCTGGAAATAAATTAATTATTCTTTTATACATTGAAAATTATAGAGGCCTCATGTGTAAATGTTGCCTCAGACAAATTTTAATGATCAGTTTAGAAATAGTGGATGATCATTGCTCCACTTTATCTATAGAGTAGTTTGTCTTGGGGACTCATTAAGACAATATTAATTCAGTGGAATGTTATAAATAATGTGAATGAGAATAGATTGGTGGAGATTCGGACCCTCTTGTAGGATGATCAAAAAATTAAGGTTTATTTAAAATATTTTAACTAATTGATTCACTTCACTTTTGAGTTAGTGTTCTAGGACTAGCTGATTGTCCCTTTTTTTCGACAAACTCTGTCCTAAACTCATATATAAAATGACACTATTTAATTTTGATTTTCATGAGGATGTGGTCAATAATTCCATGGTGGTGGTGTTGAACTTCAAGGAATAACATAGTGTGACAGGTGACCCTATTCATAGAGGTATCAGTATAGGTTCTACATCATTCAAGAAGACGGGGTAGGTTGCACCCCAGTTTGGAAATCAGAGTGACTTTAGTGAATATTATTATTTTTCTTCCATTCATATGATTAATAAGAGGATTATTATATTCTATCAATGATGTTATTTGGGTGACTCTATGCCAACCTTTTTTAAATCCTGGAAGACAATCCATAACTTTGGGTAGTTGGGTTATCTTCATAAGTTTTATAAGTTCAAAATTCAGTAAAAGAAAAAATCATTATCGTAGTCGGGATCTCAATGGTATTATTGTCAATCCATTTTCGAGGTATATCTTTTTTTTCACCCTTATTCCCATGATATTTCATGGTTACATTATATATGTGTGTTTTGTGGTTCAATTGAATCTCTATACAATTTTGAATATGTTTTTAGCTATTTTGATGGAATTGGAGATGGTTCATTACGATTATGGGTTATTTCCGGATTCCCTTAGTGGAAGTGTTAGTGAGTTCGTTTTGGTGTTTTCACTAGAACTATTGTTCTTGAGTGATTTATCATTATAATAAGATTTGTTATATTGTTGGGAGAACTATTAAATTCATAAATCCTTAAATTTTTCCTCTGGATAATATTTTTAATGTTTTATGATGGGGTTATAGTTTTATCTATACTTGGATTATTTTGGGTATTGTTCTTGATTTTTATATGTTTTATAATGTTTTTAACCTTAATATGCCCCAATTTAGTTTATATTATTTCTTTATCTAGTTTTCTTCATACCTTATTATATATTTTCTTGTGTTCTATACCGTGATCGCAATTTTGTTTTTTGGGGCTTCGAAGTCTTTATATGATAAAAAGTGTTATGGTGGGGAGAATCATTACTTCCCAAAATTTATTTTAACTATTATTTTATATGTTTAGTTATTTTAATTATTGACCAAGAGGTTTCATTTGAGCTACTTTTATTTATCAGTGTTAAGAGCATGTAGTTTGGGAGAAAGGTTGGTGTATGGTTAATGATTACTATGCAGCCTATCTCAGAAAAACCTGCAACTAGTTATAGAATTTAGTCTCTTGGTTATTACATATTTTTTCAGACCATATGGTAAATTTTATTGGTTTTTTGGGTTTTATAATGAAGGACACATGATTGGAGCCCAATTTTAAAAACCACGGATCAACTATGAGATTTTTCATTTAATTTTAAAATCATGAAATAACCATTCCACTAATATTATGTTTAACCCTCCTTACCCTATCATGTATCCCATTTCACAAGAAACCTATATTAAGTGGTCAATTTTTTACCTCTCTTCTATACCCCATGGTATTTTGAGTATCCTCCTTAAAATATGGTTATTTCTCCTAGTATGATATCCCTTATCCCAATTTTTCTCTCTGCCTTCATTATTATTTAGTATTCATTCCACTTCGAAATTCTATTGGGTTGTGTTATCCAATCCCTTAGCAGGGTTTGACACTGTATAATTATATATTTTATTACAAGGTGTGAATATTCTACCTTAGACACTTTTATCGCTATATTTGAAGGATTTGTTTCATCTGTACTTCATTTGAGGCATGTGTTTTCATGCCTTACACTTTTTTTATAATCTATGATCTTATTGAGTTTTTTATAAATTATTTTCCTTCAAAATTCTGTTTTTTATGTATTATTTAAAATTCCTAAAATAATTTTATCAAATTATTTGTTAATTTAAAGGATTTTTCCATTATATTTATTGGTTTCACATGTGAAATTCATGGGTTACAAATGGTTTGTGTTTGGGATTTCATTTTCAAGAGACTTTAATGTTTTTATGGAGTTCCATATTTTTTTATTTTTTTATTATAAATGTTTTGTTGTTTTTATAATTCCTAAATAATGTTATTACCAAATATTTTTTATTATATTAAATTGGGTAATTTTATTAGGGAATTTTTTCATTTATTTTATGTAGTTTCTAAATGTTATTCATTCCCAAATTAGGTTTTAAAAAATGATTTTAAGGTTTGACTTCAAAATTAGGCTTGTTTAGTACCCTGAAAAAAAAACATAAGATTAATTTCAGTTTTTAAATAGTGTTGAATGAATATTTTAAAATTTTAATACTAGTTTAAATTCCAAATTATATATTGGCACCTCATATAAATTGTTTTATTTTCATAAATAACATATACCCTTAACATAACCCTCGTAGTTTCTATTTGAAGTTATATTAATTAGATAAATGTGGCAATTTATGATTCATATGTGATTTAGAGTGGGGGACCCAGATAAGGGATTATAATGGTGGGTTTAGGTTATTGATTATCACAATTTTCCCTATATTTCAATATTGATGCATGACTAATATGTCGCTCATCCTTCATTAACCTATAATGTTACTATCATGTGAATACTAGTATTTTTAGTTATATATGGAGAGATTATTTATATTTAAGATTTGTTTACACACTGACTAAGAACCCATGATTGTGATTTATGATCCCTATATGGAGAGTACTGCCTATGAGGCTCTGTAGAAAAATAAATGTGGGTTTTATTTATGAATTCATCAATATGGTAGTATATGGTTCTGCCTAGATACATGTAGGATCATATCACTATATTTATTTGACTTTCTATGGATTATATACACCTTATTTGATTTCTTAATTTCTATAAATTATTATGTACACTTTATTTTTTCTTCTTATTTTTATATGAGACTATTTTTTTCTTCATAATTATATATTATTTTAATAGTTTTATGTATTCTAATATTTCAAAATTTAATATGGTTATTTATATGTAATACTTATTTGGTTGTAATCTGTTCACATCTTCCACTAGTTTATACTTATCATTGACCTAATATAATCTAGTTATCTAATTCATTATTTTTTTTTCATAGAGATAACTGTTGGACATATATTTAGATGGGTGTTAGGATTCTTCGTAAAATTTTCCAAAAGTGTTTCAAAAACGGTTTTTGGTAAAAACATGAATTTTATAATAGATTTGAAAGAGAATGAAAAATATTTTGTATTGAGGTAATGTTTTCAAAAATATATTTAAAACATTTTTATGAGTTTTTTTGTTAGGCATTAATAAAACATATTTTAAAATATTGTACACCAAACTATAGTATTTAGAATAACTTTAAAATTATAATTAAGGGACTCTTTAGTGAAACCTCAAAAATCTATTATTCTCACACCCATCTTACACCACTTGGTGTCTATAGACCATGTGGATTTTACAGGTTTGGGATCATCTTGTTGAGAATCTAAAACCTTTTGGATTTCTTCATCTTGGATTCTAATGGACTATATAATTTTATAGGTTGGATAGATACATCACAACCATACGTACATTGGTTTTTAAATATGGGTATTAATTTTTATCATATATTTATCAGACTAATCAACCGTAACATTATATTTCGGAATATGTATAGGTTATTTATTCTTATGCTAATAAAAAATATTATTTTCAATTGTTCCACATTTGGA
Source organism: Viscum album (assembly GCA_963277665.1). Classification (NCBI taxonomy): domain Eukaryota; kingdom Viridiplantae; phylum Streptophyta; class Magnoliopsida; order Santalales; family Viscaceae; genus Viscum; species Viscum album. The sequence goes on along the minus strand of OY728157.1, from coordinate 227,676,894 downwards.
TTAATTTTTAATTAGAACTATTAATCTCATTTTTCATGGACATAAAATGTATAAATTCACCATTTCATATTCACAGTAGAATTACACTATTAATTAAAGGTTATTATTTTGGATGAAATCATTACTAAGATTATGTTTTTATTCCATTACACTTTCATACATCCTATTAAGATTGGGAATGCCCATTAAGAATTAACATGGTCCAAACCAGGTATATAGTTGAGGGGTGTCCTGGGTTAGATTATAACACTATGGAAAATATCCAAGTTAACCACACATGTCTATACCTATATTTAATTTTATTAATAAATTATTACATAAATAGTCGTTTATGATTTTTAAGGAAAACGACTTGTTAATCAAAGTATTAGAAAATCTCAATTTCACTTTAATTTATTCTTGGAATGCATTTCAAGCAAGTAATATATTTTTAAGGATAATTTTGATTTTAAGTTTAATTATAAATTTAATATGATCTAAATTTACCCTATTGATTATATAGAAAACATTTTATTATTTATTAAATTATAAACTCTATCATATAAACATATTAATGATTTTTTAATACTTCTAATTTATATATTCGTTGTCTACATATTGAATAAGAGTTTTATTTTCTTTGAGCATAATAATGAAAACACCAAGAAAATATTTGTAGATATTATTTATTTCAAATAAGTTAATCATCAAGTCCCCAATTTTGGGGCCCCTCTAAGCCCATAAAACCATTCAAATCATATATTTCCATCCACTAACAAAGAAACTAACACATTGTATTATGTTTTTTTCATAGTATGTTTATTATTTATTTTGGTTCAATCCCCATTATTAATGTTATTATCTCTACTCTCTATTCTTATTTGTGTAAAAAAATTAAATCTATATGTAATATAATTTATTAATTTTTAGTAGGTTTATATAAATAGAGATGTAAAATATCTCCCATAAAAACTGAAAAATAGCTCAATAATAATGAATAAACAAAAATATAATCTATAAATAATCCATCAATAAAAAAAATTATTTAATGAATACATATGATTAATAGATATTCTAATTCATATCAATTTTAATTTAAAAAATACACTATTTTGTAAAATATAAAATATGGACTTTCCAAAAAAATTAACTTCCATAATTTCTTAACCTTAATCAACTAAAATTTCTCAGACCAAATCCATTTTTAATCCGTCCAATTATTATATATGTAATTTAAAATTTTTATAGTTAAAAATAATTCAATTATCATGAAAAAAAATCAGTAATTTTAATCATAAACACAAAATGAATAAATATAACTATTCAACTACAATGAATTGTAATAAATTAAAAGGGTCCCTAACTCAAATCACCCCTATGATTGTTTAACACTTGCATTGAGAACAAATTAGATATAATATATGAAATTGTATAGGTTTTCATATAAATTCTGATTATATATTAAACCAATATGAAAATCCATAACAATGAGTTCATCCTAACCATTCTAGGAATCTAGAGTCCACTTAAGTTTCACAAAAAATAAACGTTAATATCATAAAATAAGGATTAGAATTTAAAATCATTTTAATATCATTATTATAATCATTATTTAGATTCAATATCAATAATGTGGATATGATAACCATTTCCTCCAAGTTATAAAATAAATAAAATGAAATTGGAATTTAATAAACATTGAAAAATAAATTCTAATGACCATTTTGTGTAGTTTTAGGGTAATGGTGATTATCACCATGTCTATGAAGAGAAAATAGTATGCGGTTTTAGACAGCTAATCCTGATAACTCATAAGAGATAGTTATAGTATGGTTCTATCTATTTCTATGTGAGAGTGTCAATCACCATTTATGAAGAATATTCTTCATGGTAAAATACTAACTAATTTAATAATTTACCACAAATAAAATGGTTTTCTTCCTGCGGTTCAAGATATAAATTTTTAAAAATGGATTTGAAAATAAAATTAACTTCAATAGTTAATTACTATTATCCAATGTTATGAAAAATATAATGATTCACCTATAATTTTCCTCAATACATTACCCCTCTACATCTATGACTAAAAAACATTACCCTATTATAAAAATACAAACTATTTTAGACATAGGTTGATAAAAAAAACCACATAAAATTATTATGGTTTGTCATCCCTACCCTTCCTCTACAAATATAATCAATTATGGAAGGTTGAATATTGGTTTAGAACCCTATAATTGTTATATAAGATATGTTTTCAGTAGAATTTCTTCATATATAACCACTTTTATCATTGATTATTTTTTTTCTTCCATTACGCAATTCATATTCACATGAATAATTAACCCAAATTAATAACATGTCAACTTAATCCTCCCTTGAGATGTTGTGGTAAACATAATAGATTCATGATACCTTAATATTTTTATCCTCTTATAATAATCTTAACTTTTTTATTAGTTTCTCTTGGAAAACTTCTAATTCCTAGAGATTGGGAAAAGAATATAGCATTTCCATAGTTACTGAAGAGCAAAACCTAATCCATGATCAACATATTCTTTTCAAATACATAGTCATACATGTAACATTATGACATATTATATTAAATATTTGAATAATGGGTCACCAAAAATCTTATATCCTTCATAAATTATTCCTAATTATTTTTATATAGAACAAACAAGATAAGATAATTGAAATTTATGATCCATGATAGATTGATTTCCAACTTTATCTATAAAAATTATAAAATATTAATGTTTAAAATTTTATTTCAGTAAAATTATTGGTTAAGTATAACCTAAAACCTATATCTATAATGAAATGAAATTTGATTCCATGTTTATTTTCATGTTCTCTGATTCAATGGTGCTAAGAGTAGGATTGAGGAAATATCAATGGAGTTTAGCTGAATTTTAATCTAGAGACTGGTTCAATGACATTGAGGTGTGTGTCGCACTGTGAGAGACCAGGTAAGCTTTGGTTGTGGTGTGGTGTTATAGGTTGTGGTGTAAGGTTAGAGAAAGTCAAATTTATTTCCCCTACTAATCCAAGGATAGATATAGTGTATTTATTGTACAATATCATTGTGTGGTTTTTCAGATTTGTCTTATAGCATGGAGGCTCCAGATAATGGTATTGGTGTCTCTAGCACCTGATAAATTGTTTTTCCATATTCATGGGTTTCTCCATGATATTACACTAGGATTCTATATCCAATTGATATCCCTAGAATATATCACATAGGTTAGTCGGGTTGAGGCCCTTTTTATTGTAGCATCAACGTTTTGTTGGAAACCATATAGGTTTTGAAGTGACCATTAAAATTTCACCATGAGATAATGTTTTCCAAATTAGGAATATATTCATTGAATCCTTTGAAAATAAATCATTCCACATTATTAATATAATTATTTTGGTGACCTAGGTGTGTTTATAAGATGACTTTCATCCTCTACTTATTTGTTCTAATTCCTAGCATCAAGGGATTTATCATTGGTGATCTGAAGTGTGTTCCTTCTCTTTCACTAACTATTTTATTCTCCATTACTACTTCCAAGAAGGTTTTGGTTGAGGATATAGTTAGTATAGGATATGTTATTCAGATATGTTTATGGGGACTGTTAGGGTTCATGTTGATTGGGGTGTTCCTTATAAGGTTGGTCTTCATGATCATCTTCCCTATGTATCACCAATTTATAGATATTTAAAAAACTTGGATTAAGGTATGGGATTCAAGAACTATCCTTTATTCTATGTAAATTGTGGATAAATCCATATTTAATATTCTTTTTTTATTAATACATATTTACCAACTGAATATAACAAACCATAATAATTTAATTTAAATGAATGGGGTGATTTTTCATGTTTTTTACTACTTCCATGATTTTATGTTTAACCTAGTTCAGGTTGTCCATTATTGTTTAAAACTATAACTATTAATGAAACCTATGTACTGCTACTAATTTTTTTTTGTATTCACCTATCAATAAAGTACAACCATTTAATGACAGAAATGAACTGGTCTTGTGTAAAAACATTAATTGAAATAAAATCATTTTTTGTGTGTGTAATAAGGAATGTAATGTATTGGGTTATTAAATATATTTTTTTTGTGATTATTTTTAGTGTTTTTGTGTTTATTAAATTTTTAATAAAATTTCTATGTTATGCAATCATTGTTTTTTCTTTGGTTCAGAAACATCGATTAGCATCAGATGCATTTTAGGCTGGTTTTTCATTGGTCGATATATAGGTGATGTACTTGATGATGTGGTTGATTCCTTGGATGTTATAGTGGGATAATATTCAGATATTGGTGTGTGTATTGGTTGTTGTATCAAATGTGAATTTTGGGATAGTTTTATATGTTTGGGGTTATGAGATGTGCAATGGGGATTTAGTTTCCTAGCCAATATTGAAAATAGGGGATGATTGGGGTTAGTATAGACCATGGCTTAATTTGTTAACATGGGATCATTTTTTTGTTTCCTGATGGTATGAAATATAGATAGTGATGATGAACTTGAAATGGGGTTGGATGAAACTGAATTACATGATAGATAAGGATGAAACATTGACACTTGGAATGAATAATTAATGGATAAGGATTAGTTTATGCTATGTTTTGTGTTGTTTTTCATTAAATATGGAATTTAATGATAAAATTATTGTAACCTTGTTTGTAAAAATAATATATGAAAATGGTGAGATGATATGATTAGATGATCTGAGAGATAAACTCTTATTTGGTTGTTTGTAAGGGGATGTCCGGATGGTTGTTGGTATAGTGTGTGAAATTAGTTGTAATCATGTGTTTTTGGTATTTATTGTAATGGATTTGAACTCTTGTGGTGTTATGGGATGTAATGAAATTGTTTTTGGGGAACCGGCTAGGATGATATTTTTTATGGATACTAAATGATGTATTTTAAATGATTTTGTTACATGCCCCACTCAATATTTATTGGTAAACATCACATTGTATTAGATGACAAGGTATGATATGTGGTGGAAGCCACTAAGGGGTATTATTTAAATTAGGGTGGCAATGAAATACCATCAAACCCTATGGGGGTATATGAATGGTTGTTTTGACCACCCCTAAGAGGTATAGATGAGATTCTACATGATGTATTGTAAGACCATGAAGGGTATTTTATGATACAATATTACATGATGGGTGTTTTCCATGGTAGAATGAGGGTGTGAGGTTGATAACATTTATATTAATGATACACTAATATACAAGATATAAGATTTTTGAATGAGGAATACTGTTTTTTTGCACATGTATTGAAGGGATTGAGCACATAACATTTCAAATTGGGATATGAGATAAAGAAATGTTTGATGAAGTGGTGTGGGTGATATTGACTATATATTCATTGATATTATGTTACCTTCCATGGATTCAATATTTGGTGAGTTATCCATTGTGAGGTTGGGTGGTAGTTCTCCTAATAAGTGTTTTTTGGTTCTACTGTATGTTCACTAATGGATTTCCATGCAACTTCAACAAATTCATGATAGGTTTAGGTTAATATCCTGATATTTATTAATTTTATGTTATCCTTATATATATAATTTTTTTTATTTTTTAGGGTTATTTTGGTGACTAGGATAGAATGTACTAGATCATATCTTGGGATTTTCTGAAGAGTCGCTATGTTAGAGTTCGAATGGTATTTTATTTGGGAGATTTATTTTTCTGATAAAAGTAATTAAATTTTGGATTATTTTAAATATCAGATTATTTATATTATGGGTTTTATGAGTTTTTTTCTATATTCCTTGGTTTTATATGGGTAATGCCTTCATTTTTTTTTTGTTATATACCATATATGCTAGTCTCCAACTCAAGTCTATAAGAGGTCGGTGTCAAGGGACACATTCTCCTTTACAGTAGTATAGGAGTGGTTCATTGTGGGGTTGGGTAATGATATATTGGTGTAAAATATTTTCATATGTAGTTAGGAAATCAACTGGAGTTAGGCACCAATGAGGGTACATGGGTTGGTATGGAAATAATTACAGTTAAAAATAATACATGATGTACGAAATGAAGACTGGCTAAAACACTAGATTCTAAGCCCCCAAAGGGTATGATTAAAATACCATATACTTCATGAAAATGCAATGTGATGGGTTACTTCTAGTAAAATATAAAACACAGAGTAGTGCATGTATCATGATTATTTAGACTTATGTTTAAATGGTTAGGTTTTGGGAAATTATTTAATCTAATTATATGGTCCTCATTAAATAAGTTTTATTCTTCGAAGATTAATATTTTGGTTCCCTGGTTATAGAGAAGTTATTTATTCATCATCTACACATGGTATATGTTAGTGAGGTTTGGTAGGTAGACACAACTGACCATAGTAGGGTTGACTTAGATTAGGAGGATGAGTTGTGGGGGATGATACTTGGTGGTATTAGCGTTGTGTCTAGCATAAGTATGAGGTGAAAGTCTTTCATCTAGAGAGAGAGAACTAGTTGGAGGAGCTTGAGATATCATTCAGTCTGTGAGAAACTGGTTATGAGTATCATGTTCTATTGGGAAGTAGTCATATGTAGAGAGATGTCGAGTAGTGGTGGATCCTTTATTTAGGGGTGTATAAGGAGGATGATGTTTCATGGTATTATTTTTATAATTATTTTTACACATAAATTTTATAGTTGATGACAAGAGTGTTGAAGAGGTGGAAGATACTCTCCCTTCAGTTGGTGAACTTGTGTGTGTGGGAGATTATGGATGATTATAAGGGTCTCCTCTACTTCACCCCTAATATGTTTTCTAATGATAATTTAAGATATTATCACAAGTAAGAGTTAATATGGCTAGTGGTTCACTATAATGTCACCCCATTTATGTTTCATACATGATCTATTAGGATAGATTGTAGAGGGGGGCCACTAGTGTTCTTTGAGGAGTAGAGTTATCAGTAAAGGATCTTACATACCCCGATTATCAAGGTTTTATCTCCATGTCATTGTCATCTATAGTTTACCTCCCATTTCACTAGGGATAGTAGTTCTCTTGTTCATATTGATACATTTAGAATAATGTGTTTTTCTTGTAGTAGGTATGATCATTAGTGATTTTAGTGCCTTGACATCTTCTTAGATTAGTGAGGTGTTCACTGATATGCTTTACCTAAACCCTACAAAAAATAATATCCTTCGAATTCATATCAATATAAATTATAACATAATGATTTTACACCATAGTTGGGCTAAGATAGTAGAGGATATCCTGGTGATGTCTCTCCCTAGATGGACATATTGTGAATAATGATCATGCAGGTGGTTTTCAAGAGAGAATTAAAGGATACAAATATAGACAACTTTAGGTTATGGATATTCCAGTTCTCAAGAACTATAGATCATTAAATATTACTTTTTCTAGAATTACACTAGGTTTTATTCATTTTTTTTGATTCTACAACATATCAATTCATGGTTTCACCCACCTTGGTCCCCTTCTCAGGACTCAAGGTGGAGGGCTTCTAGTTCCCATAGTGTTGACTATGCTAGTTGTAGATCTATGATTCTATTTAATTTTTTAGGGTATTGATTTGATAATGGTTAAAATTAATCATCTTTTTATTTATTTATACTTAAAATAAATCCATAAAATTCTAATCTATATGTCATCTAGTTTTATTCTGTACATACAGTTATTAACATCATCTAGAAGAGAGTTTTGTTTTAGAGGATGGTTGTCATGTGATCGTTGTTAGTGATTGAGATCATTGGTCGGGTTAAATATGTTAGATATTTTTTTGTCTAATATTGTAAAAATTTTCTCATATTTAGTGGATGTGAAGGTGGAAGAGTTTTATAGATTTTTAGTGGACTTTAAATATATTTTGCCTCAATAAGTTATGGTTTTACCCCTTCAACATGATATCTAGTTTGATATCCGATTTCAGCCTTTGGTCTCTTTGATTTTGATGGATTCTTATCGAAAGTTAATTTTTCATCCATGTGAGTTAAGGATTCAAGTTGATGAGATGATGGAGAATGGATTTATATAGCTCAGTTTGTCAACATGGGGTGCTCCTGAGTTATTTTCCAAGAAAGAAAATGTTGGTATATTGTTGTATATTGACTGCCGATGGTTGAACTGGGTGATAGTCGACAACCATCACCTTATTCTAAGTATTTTTTATCTATTTAGATAACATAAGATAGGCGACTAGTTTTTGAATGTTGAATTGTGGTCCGAATATCACCATATGTGGTTGAAGGAGGAGGATATTCTGGAAACTACGCTTGGGTGTCATTATAGGATCTTCGAGTTCAAGGACATGTAATTATATGTCATGAACACACAATCTATGTTCATTGGAAATATGAAATATGTATTATATGAGTTCCTATATAATTGTTTGTTTATTCACATTAACAACATACTTTTATACTTTATGTGAGATAAGGAGCATTTTGAGAACCTCATGGATATTCTTCAAAACCATCAACACTATCTACTCTGTGGGAATATAACCAAGTGTAGATTTTGGATACGGGTGTGAAATAAATTTGTAATTTGTTGTCTCATTATGAAGTAGTAGTGCATCTATAGAATATGGAGTTTTTCATTTGATTGGATTCACCCAAGAATATTTCTGAGTTCAATATTGTCCTCAGTGTTATGAGTTATTATCATAGTTTAATGTCTAAAATATCTTAGTTCGTGCCCTATTTAAATAATTATATATAAAGGATCATGCCCTCTTATGGGCTTATTATTCTCCAAAGTCCATAAAAAAAGAATTAGTGGATTATTAGTGATTTTATTCTTAGACTACTAGATGAGGGAGTGATGTTGCAGATCTTCTGAACAGAAACCCATATTAGTTTGGGGTTTTTGGAAATTTATAAATGAGTAGTGATATCATATGATCCGATGAATTTATACCCCCATGAGTGTAACTATTCCATCTACGATATTGGGTTAGTATTTGTGGTTTTTTAACAAAATTTATTATGTAATTACCTCATTGGGGAAATATTTTTAGTATTTATAGACTATAATATACTAAGTTATGTATTCTATCAGCAAGATATGAATATAATACAATGGATGTTGATGGTGTGTCACTATAATTGTTATTTTGAGATCTCCTACACTATGTTAAAGGGTAATTTAATTACAAATTTTCTTGGTTGTAATTCAAGGAGTTAAATTTTCATGAGTCTATAAATACTTTAAGGGTAAGGGAGGAGCTATAGTTTATAGGTATTGATGTAAAGGAGTATGGTTCTAGATGACGTCTCTTTTAGATATAGTTTCATTAATCCATGATGTAGGAGGTGAAGGATACTCAATGGTGTAAGTTAGACATAGATGTTATGAGGGGACATTTAATACATGATGGTACTCTAAATAGATCTTTTTAAGATAACCAACATCAGAAGATGCTTAAGGGAAGTTTGTGTGTTATTTTAATGGTTCTTGAGTTGGTTCTCATTACAAACATATTTAAATAGTGTCAATGCATCATGGTATTGACAATATTTAACTTGCCTTAAGGCTCATAATTAGTGGCCTAATATAAATTAGTTAGTAGAATATTTTTTGTCATGGTTCTTAGACCTCTAGAATGTGAATGTTGACAACTGTGATCAGAGTGGATTGATACAGTCATTTGGTGTCCCAATTTGGAAATGGGATGAAATACCAATGGATTTTATCACTATTCTACCATAGTCCTATGGAGGTTGTGAAGATATTTTGGATATCAGGGATTGGTTTATATAATCATATAACATTTTATAAATATCGGAGTTGGTTTTCATGGAACTCATGGATACATGGTATGTAGATGATGTTGTGAGGCTTCAGGTGGGTACTAAGGACCATAATATATTATTAGGATCCCATTTTTATCTTATGATTCTTGATAGGATTACGACAAGTTTTTGGGTTAGAGTTGTTCCTTAGAGTTAATTTACATTCCTATATGGATGGGTAGATGAAGCTAACCATACACACACTAGAGGGTTTGTTACAATCATGTGTCATGAGTTTTAGTGTATCATAAAAGGATAATTTTCCCTTGGTCATGTTATATTTAAAAATATATTCCACTCCACAATTGGCGTGGATCAAATCAGGGCAATATATGGTTTTCTATTTCATTCCAGGCTTTCTTGGTTTGTGGTTGTTGAGTTAGAAATAATTTTCTTAGATGTGGTGGGGATAATAATAGATAATATTTAGATGTCCTAATATTATATGAAGGTGAGGTTAGACCGTCAAAAGTCATATGTTGATCAAAGGAGTATTTTGATGTAGTTTGAGGTTTGGAATTATGTGTTATTTGTATTTTCCCCTTGTTTTTTTAAATGGATGTTTATATGTGGGGTATGATTTATCCTTAGTCTATTAGTCATTTCAAGGATTTTCAATGTATTAGTTATATAGGTTATCAATTTGGGATTCCTATATAGATGTATCAGATCCATGTCATTTACCATGTGTGGATACTCTTGGGATATATTCATGATGATTATAAAATAATTGAATGGGGATATTAAGATAATAAGGGTGATTCAACATGAATATAGGGGTCATTTGAGATCAAATATTATTAAGATAAGTTGTTCTGTGTGGAATCCATTCATTTGGTTCATGTTTTGTGGATTCCATGTGTATATGTTTTTTTTCATTACATGAATTAAGTGTTTGTTTTATCATTATATTGTGTTTTTCCTCCTAGTTTAATGAGATTCAAAGGTTGTGTTTTTATTTTTATAGGTATCTACCATGTATTGATGGATTTGTAGTGTTTATTGTTTTTCCTTCTCAGTTTTATTCTAATTATTCAGGATTGGAACAATTTAATAGGTGTCTAATGTAATTTATTTGAACTTCCCAACCTATATCTTTGCAAGAGTTTTGTGTAAAATGTTTTGGGAGTATTATTTAGTAATGATCGGTGGAGTATGAACTGAATTTTCTAATGGGATTGATTCTATAGCATGGAGATGTGTGTCACACCAGGAGTGGCTTGGTAGAATTTATAGCTGCACCATGGTGTTAGAGTTAAGGGAATAAGGTTTTAGGAGGTCATATTTAGTTCCCCTATAAGTACATCATTGGTTACAGTGTATCCATTGGACTGTGACATAGTGAAGTTTCTTAGATGATTCTTGTGGTATAGAGTAATTCTTATTGTGTGGATTCTTGGAATGAGTATTACAGTTTCTGTTCCTCTTGAGGAGTGGTCGTGGAACATCCTTGGGTTGAATCATCATATTACCCCTATTTTGTTCATTATAAATGATGAGCAGGGTTTAGATCCAAGAGGTTATTTGTGTAAGACCCTTTGGATCATTACATTATAGTTTTTATTGGAGTTTTTTGGGAAAATATTTAGGTAGTGCCATGACCAATAACCTTGAGTCATGATCCCCTATTTTTCTGCATGGGTATAAATTTGGGTCCAAATTTAAAATTAATTCATTCATATTTCTTTGTATGCACTTTTTGGTGAACTAGGTACATCCATAAGAGTTCTTGTAACCACCCATTCTTAGTATAGATTCCCAGATTAAGGAGATTAATCAATAGTGATCTCTGGTGTCTTCATTTTATTTTCATCTTGTTTTATTAACCATTATTCATTTCAACAAGGTTGTTGGTTTAAAAATGTTATGTCCATTTGATTTTATGGATATATATCAATGGTGTTTATGTGAATTAATTTTACTAGGGTTTCCCTTATATGGTTTCACCTGATGATCATTTTATCCTTTCTATATTATTGTACAACGATTATAAAATCCTCGATTTAGGTTGGGGATTTATGAAATATTATTTATTCTATGTAAATTTAGGATCTATAAATTTTTTCTTGGGTTAGGTATTATGGATTGACCTAAAAATTTAATTCCTTATAATTGATAAATTTAAATTCATGGGGTGTTTTCACATTTTTGTACATACATTCATGATATTTTTATGGATCATGGTGCTTATTCAGTATAATTTCAAAAAAAATATGATTGAGGCTTATATACATATTCTATCATTGTGTTGTTGATTATCATCTCATAATGGTTTAATCCCAAAAATATAGTAATGAACCAATTTTGTAAACTGTAATTATTTTTTTTGTGTGTAAAAAAGAATTTAATGTATTGGGTGATGAAATATTTTCTTTTGTTCTACTGTATTTGGTTGTTATTTAATCTGTATTTTGGTATTTAAATGGGCATATAATGTGATAATTGGTTTTATTGGTGTTAAAGGCATTGGATGGAATTTGATACATCATGGGATTGTTTTATATTGGTTGATTCAATGGTTATATAGTAGGTGATGTGTCCAATACCTGGGGTGGCATAGGGGGTGTGGTTGAGATAGTGGTCTTTGAAGTAGGTGGTGAGTGAGATGCTAAAGGCGTAATGGTGTGATGTGGATGAGGTAGTGTATTTTTAAGTTAGGCTATAAATACCATGAACTAGTTGGAAAGGGGGATGGGTGGGGTTACTATCAGTGGCAGATTAGTTGGTTGATATGGGATTGTTGGGTAGTTATCCGGTGCTATGCATTATTGTTGGTAGTGATGAAAATGAAACTGAATTGGGTGAAACTGAATAAATTTATATCTAAATATGAAAATTTTGTTCTTGAAATAAATAAATAATGGGTTAGGATTGATTTGGGTGATGGTGTTTGTGTTTTTTCCTTATATATGGAATCGCATGGTAAAATGAATTTAAATCAAATGAGGTAGATACTATTGTACTGATTTTTTTAATGGGATATTGGGATGTTCGGTGGCTCACTTTATTGTCACATTATTCAGTTTGTATGGTTTTTTGTAATGGTATATAGTGGAATACTAATGGTGTTGTGGATGGTAATGGAATTATTTTGGTAAACCTGATAAGATAGGATAGTGTTTCGAATTCTATATTATGTATTTTATATGAGTTCATTACATACCTAATCTATGTAATATATCCTTACATACTCATAAGACACATGTGTACCATGTTTTTTACCCAACATCTAGGTTGCTGAGCGAATGGATATATGGTTACTTTCTCTTCCATGCTCTTCCATATAGGGGTAATAAGAGGTATAATATATACCAGTAGAACCAATTAGGTACGTGAGGCTATGGGATAATATGTACTAAAAGACCCTAATGAGCATGTATTCGATGATGTGATGCATGATATAATGGGAGACCATAAAAGTTAGATGATATTGAGTTCCAACAGACCATGTGGGGTATATATGAGAGGGAACATGATGTACTAAGAGACTCTATGGGGTTTTGGATGAGATGATATTACATGGTTGGGTCATTCATGGTAGTAATAGGGAATGATTATTAGGTCCTTGATTTTTATGATACATACATATAAAGTATATGATATTTGTGAATGTGAAAGAGCATGTTGCAGCATGGATGTAAATGGGATTGAGCACAATAAATTTTACCTTAGGTTTTGAGAGAGAAAAAACAATGGGAAAATAGTATTGGGTGACCATTAATATATATTCATTGATATGATGTTTCTATCCTTTTGAGAGATAGTTATTGTGTGATAAATTTTGAGGTTCGTTGGTTGTTGGATCGTTAGGTGCTTGTTGGTTCCATTGCTTGTTCATCAATTCCTAAGTATGCTAATTAAACATTATTAAGAGTGGTCATAGGTATGATCCTAATGAGTATATGTTTTATTATCACCCACTTATATATAATAAATTTTAATGGTCTCTAGGGGGATTCTAGTGATAGTTATTAATGTTATTCTCTCAGAAAAAGGGCCTCGATGTAGAGTCGTTGCCTTTTTTTTTCTATTTTATTTTAGGATTTTGATTTTTAAGACAACATTAATGTATTGTGGTATTTTTAGTAATCATTTTTTATTTATATTATTTTATTCATATGTGTTTTGTTTCTTTATTATATGGTTTTATTTTGGTAATGCCTCTTATCTGTATATTTTATACCCATGGTGCTAGTCACCAACCTGAGACCCATTAAAGGTGGGGCTTAGAGGTATCTTTCATTTTCAATATAGATCATGGATGGGTTCTTAGTAGGCTGGTCAAGAAAATCTCTAGATAAATTCTTATTTTAAATAACGTAAACCACCACATCCCATTGCATCTCTATTGCTTCTTCCATTATAAATATGGTTAGGTTTATCAAAGAATTATATTTGGTATATAATATCTGGATGATATAGCTGATTTTTTTATTCAATCCTTCACAAAATGTTGACCCTTATAATCCCTAAAAATAAGAATATTGTACTAATAACATGTTTATGTCATATTATCCATTTTAAATTCCTCCCTCTCCAACTATTTCCCCAATTCCATGAATACCCTAACGATGTTCACCATAAACATGTACCTCCATGGGTAGAATTATTTTGTAAAATCATTATTATTAATTCCCATTATTTAATTTACATAGTTTTCCCAAAGAATAAACCATGAAATCCAATGATTTAATTTTTATGAAAAAATTTAACTTCATAAAACATAAAACCGTATAATGTATTCATCTCTCAGCCAAAACCACCAATGGATTTCCCTGTATTTCCTTGAATAAATTTTATATTAGTAATTAGATATTTAATATACGATTATAAACCCCAAAAAAATTAATGAGTATTTGTTTCCCAGTAAATTTTATAGATATATTCAATTGATTTAATTTAATATCCATCAAATCTCAAATAGACTCTCATACTAAAATTTATATGAATTAGAATATAGATTTTCTTACTCTTCCAAATAACCTATAAAAGTTGATTAATTTATCAATTTGATTATTACACCATATTTATATAAAAAACACAAAATTGAAATCAACCTCCCTCAAAACCGCCCTATAACACATGAATTCTAAAAAAAGTAACTTTTAAGGGTTTTGATTGTGTATAGATAGAATGAAATAGGTATGAAAATGATCTATGAAAAATGGAAATTTCTAGTAATGAGGTATTTTTATAACTCTTGAAAAAAATACCACTATAATTACAATAGTGATTAAAATAAAAAACATGTTATCTTGGATTCCTCACTACATTATTGGAAATCATGATTGATTAATTGGTTTTATAGTCACTTCTATTGAAATCCATTCTATTATGAGTATTCCAATAAGTCCAAAAATTTATTTTATTTAATAATAATATTATTATAGTGTAAATAATTTACCAAGTTAGAAAATAACTCTAATGATCAATAAAAGAAGTCTGGTTCAATCATAAAACCTTATTTCCTTATACGGGATATTAAAACAATAAAAAGATACTATTTTAGGGGGAAAATTCCTAAACTAATCTTGTTAAAAAAGATAATAAATTTTGTAGTATCCGCATAAATTTACTCGAATATTCTCTAAAAACACGGGTCTTGATTATAAATATGATAAAAAACGTAGTTATAATCTAGAAACCAAGTGTTAGAATCCATTTTTGACCGTTAACAATACATAATTGCTCAAAAAATTCTAATGAATTTTTATAGTGACATTCCTGGAATATACTAATATTAAAGCCATACTATATATTAACTCAATCTTGTTCCTTTAAATACATGTAGTTTATGATAAGAAAAAAGGGTCTAAAATATACTTTTGGAATATATCGTTATTTTTTAACCTAATCATTAAACCAAACCCTATAAATAATAGTTTGTAAAATATTTTGAATGGGTTTTTTATATATTAGTTTATCCAAAACATTAGAGAAAAAGGAAGTATCGACCCCCACACATTGAACTAAACTCTCATAATCAAAATTATATCATGAAATAACAACTTTTTATGCAGATTATATACTAAGAACTCAAAAATATATAATGAAATTAATAAATAAAAATTAATTTTATGATTTGTTCCTCCTTAACTAGATATAAAACTTATAATATATACAAATTATATCTTAATATTAGTGCATTAAAAGAAATTTTCCAACCTGATCACCTATCACATAAGTATCATATGAAATAAAAGATAATGGGAAGGTCTATGTAAAATAAAATAAAAAACTCCTATAAATGATGATAGGAAATGAAATATGGGATATATTACAACAAAATAGAACATGATAAAAATAAAACCATATATATTCCTCTGAATACCTGTAAAATATCTATCTATTTACTAACATCAGAAAAAACATAGTCAAAATTTAAAAATGAGGTATAGATATAATGGATGAGTATAAAAAAAATAAAATTTTATAATTAATCAAGATACACCCATGGGTGATGAATATATGTGATGTTGTATGAAAAAAATTATCCAACATAAAAAATTTAAATGGTTCACATTTTGATATAATATTATTAGGTTCCTATAAACAAAATATAATATCATCACGAGGAACCTCTTGGCTTAAAATATCATTACACATTTAAAGAAAACTTTATCAAAAATTATTAATGATTACAATATGAGAATATAATTTCAAGGAATCTCAAACAATATTGGTTGATAAATAATATTTTGGTAACATAAAAATAATATTGTTATTTGAGCACTATACCCATGTAAAATCTGAGAATCCTAAAATAGTATGATATATGAGTTATCATGATGATCCCTATTTTAAAATTTAAGAATTCTTTATTATTGTGAGAATACTATTTAGTGGGGTAGGAGAGTCAAAGGTTTAGATTTAAAAAACCCTTAATATATTAAAAATGAATACAATTTTTAATATTACTAATTAAATTAAGGAAGATATATATAAAAAATGTATTACATTATTTTTGTAATTTGTTGTTTAAATTATCATACATTGGGAGTATATGATATAATTATTCCTTCATGTGATAATTAATGAGTTTGTATCCTTATTAGTGTTGTATTTATTTTTAAAATACACATAAAATAGATTTATTATGTAAAGAAAGGATACAATGGAATAAATAAATCGATTTAAAGAAAAAAATAATTTTGGGGTATATTTCACACTGTTTGGATCAAAATATGATGGATTGTTTCATCTGACAGTTTTATTGTGGGGGTTATATTTCTATACAATCATTAATTTTGGTTTGACCATTTCAATTTTTTATATAAACTGCCAATAGATCACTCATCTATAATAGAGTTTATTCCTTATTTCCAAACGAAGACAATCTGTTAGAGTCTTATACCCAACAGTGCCAAAAGACTCACGTTGGTCGAGGGGATGGGATGTTAAGATTAATACACCCTTTTAGGGGGAATTATTTCCTACAATAGTACTATCTAATATATTTAATATATTTTCATAAATATCATTTTAATCCCACTACTGGACATATTACGCTAACAAAATAATCAAATTTCAAACTCTGCCATGTTTAAAGGGGGTTCTATTTATTAGTAAATTTGTATGTATCTAAGGTTATTCATTCATTTCGCACAAATGGGTATATGTATATATTTTAAATCCATATAACAAAGTACTCCAATGTTGACTTCCTTTTACGGAGGAAATTAATATCTTGGGAATTTGATTGAACCTTTGTGCGGCATCTTACGTATCATGTTTATAATCAAAATAAAAACCCACATAGTTTGTTAAACCCATGAAGTTTGACGTCAGAGAGAAAAGATATATGTGGGTTAAATTATGAACTAGGTATTGATCTCAAGACTCATATAGGTGTATTATATATCTTTATTATTAAATGAATATGATTCATTATTGTTCAATCGTGCCCTTGGGACTTACCCTGAGGTGGGTTCCCTTATATAGGGATAGTATTATCATTATATTGAATAAGAATTTCACTCAATGGTTTCCCTGAATGGGGAGATTTGTGATGCGATTGATGTGAAAATTTTAAAATTCTTAATCCCATTTTATCCATGCTTGTTGTGGAAAGTATATGATTGTAATAAATAATTCTCACTACATATGAATGTGGGAATTATGTAGAGAGGAATCCTTTATAAGATGGTTAATAAAAATCTAGGAACTTAGAGAGGTGACTTATGTATCTTGGTTATGGAAGGAATCAATGTTTCATTAATTATTAAAATTATTAATCCAGACGTGGAATATGAAAAATGATGATACTATGGGAGTTATTGGTTCTTAATCTATGGAATATTGTAGGCATAGAGGGACATACATCGATGTGGTTTCCCATTTGATCTCGAGCCTTAAGAAGTCGTCCTAAAAATCCTGATTGGTCTAGGAATCAGAGTCATCATAGTTCAAATAAATTATAAATCAACTTATGTGTTGGGAAGAAGGATGAGCCCATGAGAGAGATCAAGTCTCGATGGTCAGAATGTTAGAGACATTGAGGGACTGAAATCAAGGTGGATGATAATTTGAGAGTTAGAATTAGGAAGGAATCCTAT
Organism: Viscum album; assembly: GCA_963277665.1. Lineage (NCBI taxonomy): Eukaryota > Viridiplantae > Streptophyta > Magnoliopsida > Santalales > Viscaceae > Viscum > Viscum album. Next base: position 227,658,556 of record OY728157.1, on the reverse strand, counting down.
ATATCATGATTATGTAAAGAATAAAAGGAATTAGAGTTAATATACTTTCTCAATCCACTGGTGGACAAGGAATAATGATGATCCCTTGATAGTGATTGAGTCACGATGGTTGGAATGTTGAAGACATGGAATAAATTACACCATGGAGGATTCCCATTTGTGATCAAAACTAAGGATGGATCCCTACAAATCCTAAATATGGAAGGAATAAAAGTAATTTTAGTTTAGTCACATTGTCAATCTAATGTTTGACGAGGAAGAATGAGGAGCTGATGGGAGATATTGGGTCTCAATGGTGGGAATGTCAGAGACATGGAGGGACTTGCATCGAGGTGGATGTCCATTTCATCTTAGGCCTTAGGAATTAAACCTAAGAATCCTTGTTATGGAAAGAATCATATTCATAATAGTTTAGGTAATGGTATGTCAAAATATACCCAGCTGACAAGGTTATCTTGTCTTGTGACACCTACTTGACATGTCTTCATTGCATGTATGATGTGTCTGGGGTGTCGGTATGACATGCCTGAGGATATATGGAAATGTCATGGTTTTCTAGGGAACATGTTCAAACATAATTAGATGATCTAGTTTGAATTGTATGCTGAAAATTGCATGACTATGATGGAATATCTAGAGCAAAACCTATGATCAAGTCTGACATTTCTAGAGGGTGTTTCAAGACCTAAATGACATGTATGTAGGGTATCATAAAACATGGATGAAGATTTTTGGGTATGTCATAGTTTCTATCAAACATGTAAGAATACAATTTCATCATCTTGGATGACATTTATGGAGGGTGTCGCATGAACAAGATTAATTTCCATGGTGAAATCATGAGAATTGGATTACATTTGTTGGTTAAATCATGAGACCTATATAACATGACATGTTGTCACTATGTAACTTGGGTCACATATATGGAAGACATCAAAAGATTCGAAAGACAATCCTAGAGGACTACACAAGACCGGATTGGCATGCCTAGTGGGCATCCCATGACTTTCTTGGCATTTTTTAGATACTTTAAAATATCCAAATTTCATGTCTAGGGAGTGTCACATGACTTGATAAACATGTATCAGTGATGTCTCATGATCAAGGTGGGTCATGTGAAGTGAATGAAGACCATTGAATCCATCTTCAAATAAGTATCAATTATATTTTAGTCTTTATTCCAGCCCTTATTGTATATATTCCCTATTTCTTTCCCATATAAAATTATTTTAGGTTTCACATGACACATCTGACATGTGGGACCTCCTTCATATAATCTAGCTGACATTCTAGAAGTCCTTCACATTATTTATAGATTGACCATGAGAATAATCTTTGTATACCACATGATCCCTTAGGTTATTAGTTTTATTTTAACTAGTGAAATAACTTTGTGATCATATGACTAGTCACTCCAAGAATACTTCTCTTATCCTCCTTATGTAGTATCTTGCTGTCATCTATGGGTTCTGTAGATGTTTTTTTTGCTAAATGGGGGAGGGTGGATTTTATACCTTGATGTCAATGTTATACACTTTCATGCATGGTGAATATAAAATGTATTGGGTCTAGAGTCGGTGAAGGTATTTTGGTGTCTTATTCTTTATATAATCCTATAGAGTGTCACTCATGGCGTCATATGAGGATCAAAACCCACAAAAACATTCTACCATCGACTTGTTTATTGGACCACAACTGATGAACGAGACTCCACTTAATATTTTAGTTCAAAAAATATGTTGAACTTATTAAAAATTAAAAATTATGATGATTCTAAATATAGAATCTATTTTTTCAAATTAAAATCATATAATCGGGAGAAAATAATTTAATTTTAATCCCGTAGTTGGGTTGAAAATGCGGGTTTTTAAAATAAATACAATCAAAAGTTTAATATGATTTTATATTTAATTTTAATGTGAAATAGATTAAAATGACCCAAACTAAGTTTAATGATAAAAATATGATCTATTTAATCATTTAAACTAATTTAACATATAGTTTGAGCCTATAATAAATAATATGAAAAAGCAGTTCTGAATTAAAATTCACTATTTTTCACTATTCAACCAAAAATTGTGTTTCTCAAAACAATTCCATAAATTCACCATAATATAATTTCGACATTCTAAATTCAAAAATGAATTTTATTTTATCTAAATAAAGTTATAAATGTGTGTAACTTAATTTTTTTATTTTTCACCAAAGGGCATTAAAACTAGTTCATTTGAAAAACTGTTTTTTAAACATACAAGGACATTACCGGAAATTATATCATTCATTATAAAATTTTTCTATTTATATAAAAACAATATAAATTTTATATTAAAAATATTTATTACTATTAATATTTTTTAAATGTATATGTTATAATTACCTCATTTAAATAAATAAAACAAAAAAATGATGTTTCATAAAAACTCAGTTTATATGAAACATCATTTTATAAACTATTTTGAGGGTTTTGAGAAATAAAAAATATAAAAAAGTATTAAATAAATAGAAAATATAAATTTCAAAAAATCTCATTGGGTCACATTATAACACCCATAAAAAAATTTCCCCCTTGAAATTTTTATATGTTATCAATGGTTTGATATTTAAATTTTTCATTCATAGAATCATACATCGTAAGAATGAAAACTAAAACATCCTTTAAAAAAGAAAAGTTTGAACCATAATTGTCACACAAAATAACATATAACTAGGTTTATACATGGGAGAACATAGGTTGTGAGTGAATATTGGACATGGATAAAAATCATAAATATTTATAGCGAGTGATTGAGGTCATCAATCAGAAACATGTGAATGATCAACGAAAAGTTGAGGGCCTCAATTACAAAAAACTCTATTGATTTATAAGGCCATTAGATCCAAAAAAGTTAAGGTTTAAGGAAATTATTTTTTCTTAATTATCATAACTTAGAGTAATTATTCTATTTACCTAGAGTATAAAAAAATATACTTAGTTTATATATTTCTATAAAAAAATAATTCTTTATTTATGCTATTAGATATTTCAAATTCATCTATTACTTCAAGAAATGGATGTCCTAAAACTAACTTTGATGCTCGAAGAACTAAAATACACATTTAAAATTTATTATGGCCTGTAAAATAATGAAAATTATAACTATGTATCATTAACTATTATTAAAAATCAATATGGTTAATACTTTAATATCTATACATAAAAAAGTAACACTATTGTTTTATTATAAATAAATTTCATCAAAAGTAATTATAAATTAACATGGACCTCACATAGGTCAGTTGTAGGTGTGAACCATTTATCACCCATTGGTCATGGGTTCCAGACCCCCAGCCTTACAGGAATTGATTGGTTGTCACCAAAAATACATGATGTTCATTTATAAAACCACACAAATATAATCATAAAAATAAAAATGATAGACCTCCTTTAAATAAAGTTAACCACTAAATATCACTTTAAGAAAGGTTTTCAATACTATCTCAATAAATAAATACTTCCTCTTAAGTTTAACTTAAACTTTTCATGAATTTTCAACCTTATAACCATTACGAAATATGAAAATACAAAACAAAAAAAAAATAAATTCATGAAATTATCTTAACATTGATCCCCCATATATCACAAAGTATCTCTTGGTTGTCTCATTCCAACATTTGAATACCATCATTGTAAATTCAATTGGAACATGGTAAAATACTAAATTACCATAAATCAAATTTGAAACCATGTGTGATTCCTTATTCCATATATTACTTGATATATTCCATAAATACATGAAGTTCTAAACCACATCCACGATAGCATGAATTACATTTCAACATGTCCTTAATTAGTTCCAATGTAATCAGGACCATCAAATTTAGTTACTCATATATCACATATCTGTATCCAAACAAAAATATCTTAACATAAGTATAATATTATGGGTTGTAATACATTATTCAAAATATCACATTGTGATTAAATCACTTTTCTAGTCCATTGGAAACATTCAATAGAATATTTTGAATCCTTAGCTAAAATCATAAACTAGAAAATCCTTGTTTATAAACCATTTATATATCATAATTATTGGATCCAAAATGCTTAAAAATATTGGGTTATTCCAATTAATCCATAATCCATAAGAAGCTACCTCATCCTATTATTGAATGCCACTTTCCTTTCACATTTCATATGTAGTCTCATCATAATCAGCATTAGTCCCACCACCTAGTTGATTCTCTTTAGGATATTCCCTATTGGGAAATTTAGTTTCATAATCACTATTTATAAGACACTTAAAACACATACCCTTCGATGATTCCCTAGGGAGGCTGATATTTCAATCCTTTTCATTAAACAAACTCTTGACTTGTTCTTGGTAGTCACTTGCTTTGTGTCCTTCTTTTCGCAGTCAAAATTTCTTCTTGTTTTTATAAGAGATTCACATAAGTGATTACTTCCACATTCTTAACCCATAGAAAATATAATCTTCTTTTCTCTATGTTCTCCAATACCCAAAATACTAGTAAACCCCTTCCTTATTTTCCTTGGTGAGTCCATGAGATGGTTAAGGTATATGTTGTTAATCATGTTCTGTGAAAACTAGTTTGGAGTGATCACAATATCTTTCACTCTAGTGATCATCCCATTTGACTTCTCATCAGAAAATCTTCCATCACCTTCAATGTTAATCAAATTCTTTCAAGTTCCCACCATTGGCTAAAACCAGATTCATAGTTTTAATATTTCATATCATAGTATAAAACTATATAGTCTTGAAAAGATTTAATTATTGGATGTCTAAATCATAACACCTTCTTTAACTTACGAAACCCTAGGTTCATCCTAGGTTATTTTTTCCAAATTATATTTAAATCCTTCATGAGGGTTTGTGATGAGTTTGTGAATTCCCAAAGCATATCCCCTAGGGGATTCAAACTAGGTGTGCAATTAGGCCTATTTTTATGTACCTGATTACGATGAGCCGGGCTGAGAACATCTTTTCTAAATTGTAACTCCTTGGTACACATGTTATAGATCCACATACAATTTTAATATCTAGAAATGGATTTATTTCTTTTAAACCACTCACTCTACCATTTATCATAAAATTCCATGATATTTTCCTATACTTTTCTTTATCCTTAGACTTATCCATAGACATGTATGTAGGGTTCTCAAAACTTTTTTCTCATCCAAGATTCTAAAGGATAACTAATCCCTTAATCTAATAACAATTATAGAAATACACTTTTTTGTACATTAACATTACATGACTTTTTCAAAATACTTATAATATTATAAAATCATATGCCCAATGGCCATATTAATCTAGAACCTTTAAAAATTTGGAAACATAAAAACATGTACATAAGTGAGCTACACTATCTCCCACTATGTTCTTCATGACAAGAACCCTTTTTAAAGATATCATACATAATAAATATTTTCATAACCTATGGAATGAAACATAAAAATGGGTGACTTAGATTCACAATAAGGGTAAACAAGGGAGACATGTAATCATAAACATTAAAATAAGGGTTTGATAACATGATCATAACATTGGAAGACCATACCATGAAAATCATTAGAATATAAAAAATAATCAGGGAATAAATCAGGGTAGTTCATAATATATGAATCATAAGAAAATAAAAACCATAATCCATGAAAGCATAACATTGTAATAATATATTGGATTGACGAAGACATATAAGCACAAATAATGACTTTCATAGAAGACAAGGCATTGCTGCCAAGGCTATATTATTGTAAAAAGTCATATTCTGAATCGGTTTTACAGCCCATTCCATCTATGTATTACTGAGCTAAGTTCAGTCCATGTTCCATCCCAGTAATATTGAACTCAATTAATTTTTCATTCTAGCTATGTCTATCCCATGAGATATAAATCATTACTCAATCTTCAGAGGGAGATATAGGTCCAACCCATATAATATTGAAATCATAAATACATGTTCTGCATGATCATTAAAAATATACCATAACCCATAAAATGAAATCGGTATCATAAATATGAAATCATATCATAACCTATTGAAAAAGATATAGGTTCCATAATCATTTCATTATGACTTGTAACCTATGAAAATAAGCAAGATTAAAAATAATATAACCAATGAAATATAAAGGGGTTTTATAAACATCAATCCATCAAAACATAAACTACTCAGACAAAGAATATGGATGGAAAAAGCGAATCATTTTCCCATAAATTCATAATTTAGACCATGATATTTCATCTTAGATTGGAAATAATATTGAAAAAACCATTTCCTGAGAAAATAACTTTTCTTATTTGGTTTTTGAAAACATAAAACGTTTTGAAAAATATTTTCATGACAAGAAACACCAAAACATATAAAATAAGCTTTGAAAACATTTTGAAAACCATTTTCCTTGAAAAATTCATGAAAAATTAAAATGAAATATTAAATGTTTTTCTAAAATCATTTCATTGAAAATACATCAAAAACATATAAAGAAATATTTAAAATGTTTTGAAAAATATTTCTTTTAAAATACATTGAAAATTTATTAATAAATCTTGAAAATGTTTTGAAAAAAAATTTTCTGAAAATAATTTAAAAACTAATAAACATAGATTGTGAATGGTTTGAAAATCATTTCATTGAATATACTTCAAAAAAATTTTAAATAATCTTTAAATTGTATAAAATACATTTTTAAAAAAAATTGAAAACTTTTTACTTTAAAAATATATGTGTAAACTTCTAAAGGATGCTTTGAAAACCAAATAACATTTTTTAAAAACCTTTATCATTGAAAACAACAGTAAAAATATTATATACCAATAATATTTAGAAAACATTTTCTTTTCAAAAAATAATAACATTTTTATCTTGAAAATTAAGCTTTTATTTAATTTCAATAATGATGACGGGTAAATATGTATATGTTTTATGTGGTAAGAATAAAATTAATTTTTTTCACAGTGAAAGGTTAGAAAAATTTCTTATTCAGAAAGTGACAAGAATATTCATTTGAAAACATTTTTAAAATAAAAAAAGAGATAAATTTCCTTTAAATATTATATAATAATAGTAGAATATTATGGTAAACCCTTTATAGATAACATTGTTTTGATGGAATAAAGATTTCTATCTGAAGAGTGGTTAATGTCGGGATTTTATAAAAACAATGTATTGAAAATATTATGTAAAAAATAGTAGAAAATTGTACTAGTACATTAATATATTATTAAAAACTGTAATATAAAAAAATTCATGATTGATCTTGATAGATGGATCATGATATTTCATCAATGGAAGCATAAACATAAACAATCTCGAAAAGAGATGTGATTGTTTCAATAAAATATTACCACTTGGTAACATTGAACCATACTTCAAATGTAAGAAAAATGATATTACATGAATACTAAAATATCATGAAAATAAATATATTTATGATATAACATTTCAAAGGAAATATATACTCCTCATGAAAATGTATAGGTTACTAACAACACATGTGTCTCAATGAAGGAAAATTGAGATAAAATTACTTTACTGATTTGGTAACTTTTGAGATATAAAACCCATGATAGAAAGATAATATAATGGAAATGTAAATACGCAGAATTTTTATTATAAAAATCAAATAATACATAAATGAGTATTATTCACACCACAGAAATGGAATGGAAGGTGAATAAATCATGTATCTCATGGAAATAAAAAGTGAGATAAAATTCTCGTACCTTCTGTCTTGACTCTCTTCTTAATAGTACAACCTTCTTATATAATAAATGTATGTTTATTAAACATATTTTTCTGAATAATATTCTTATATATAATACCTTATATGTTTTTATTATGACCTTATATTACTTATTTTTTAACAATCAAATGTGAAGGTTTCATTTTAGGTAATATTCACTTTCTTCTTCTCATGTGTCTTAACTTGTCATATCATGGGTCCTTTAAATTATATAATGATTTAATGAATTTAAAACATGAAAAAATTGAATATTCCTTATATTATTTTTATAATAATCTTTAAAATATAAAATTATGAAATGGAATACACTATTAATGGAGATGATAAGTCATATATATGTAAGAATGTTGTTTTATTTTTATTTTTGTATTGAATGAAAAAAATTAAATGATATATATATATATTATAATTAAATTATCATTATTATTTAATATATATAATATAAGTTCACTAAACATATCTCTTATACATTCCATGTAGTGTGTGATTGAATCACATCGCTATGAGGGGGAGGTAGTCTACAGTTCCTCAAACGAAATTATCATACTTACACTAAATGGAAAGTATAAAGAAATGTGTTGTAAAATGATTAATGAATATTAAAAACAAAATAAATATAATATGTAACATATAGAGATAAATATTCTTCCATAATTTCTTCTATGAGTGGCGGTAAAGAAAAAATGAACATTCATCGTTTCGTGGGACGGTAGTTTATCATAGACGTTAATAGTGTGTTCACTACCCATTAAAAGGAAGTGTGTGTAATTTAGTGTAAAACCCGTAGAATAACATTATTATAGTATATTTAGCATACTTTTTTATATGAAATCATGAAATAATATGTTTTTAGGGGTAGTATTATTGAAATATAATAAAAGAACTCGAGGAAGAATGTTACCTCTTAATCAGGTAACCCCTTTTGGTTTGCACGAAAGGGGTTCCTTAGTCATATTCATGCCCAAATAATGGCTTATAAAATTAAGGGAAGGATTTTTAGGATATATAATGGTAGATATTTGTAGATAAAAAGTGTCTTGTGATTTTTGAGGAAGTGGGAGTGCAGGAGGCCTATTTGTAGTGGAGGATGAGTGGCACTCTTTTAGATTTTGGGAAAAAAAATTCCACTGACCTTTTCCCATGTTAAGTGCAACTAATAGTTGAATAAATATGATAAAAGGGATTATATGTTCCAAATAATTCCATAACATGTCTCTTTTAAAAGTTTCTTGGTCGTGTGGGACCTTATGATTAATGCTCATTCCCTTATTGAGCTTAATTTTACCTTAATCATTCTAGACAATTTTAATTACTTTCAATAATATTTTTTGTCAAAAATTAAGATGAAATTATTAGAAATTAGAAATTATAATTTATCCAATTATGTAATCCATTTTATATAATTAAAATCACATAAGTGGCTGAAATTAATTTAAATATAATCTCATAGTTGGGTTGACAATACAGGTTTTTAAAGTAAAGATGTTTAAAAAAAATTCTTTTTTTTATATTCTATTTCAATGTGAAATTGAATAAAATGACACAAATAGGGTTGAATTATAAAAAAATGTCTGAATAAACTTTTAAATCAATTTAAAATAAAATTTCACCTTTAAAATAAATTATATAAAAATGCAGTTTTGAATTAAAATTTAGTATTTTCACTATTCATCCAGAAATGACGTTTCTAAAAAAATCCCATAAATTCACCATAAATTCTCCATAAAATAATTTAGATATTATAAATTCCTAAATAAAGTTTATTTATTCATATTAAATTTCAAAATTTTTCAAAAATTAATTTTATTATTTTTACACTAGGATATTAAAAGCAATTCATTCTAGAAAATAGAAATTTTAAAGATATAAGTACATTACCGAAATTTTATTTTTCATTATTAATATATTTTATTTATATAAAAATATTATGAAAAAAATGTGAAAAATATTTATTAATATTCATATTACTAATTTTAAGGATTAGTTTATAAATATATTGTTTAAATAATTATAAAAATAAATTGATGTTTCATATAAACTCAATATTGTGTTTAATGTATGCCCATTTGATTTTACATGTTTTGTATTCCAACTTGGTGTTGTGTGTAACGAACACCAATTCTATGTTTCTTATAAAAGAACTAAAATTTATGTTGCATGTATTGAACAATTTACTTGTGTTTCTTATAACTAAAGCCAAACATAGTTCTTTTTTAAAATAAGTTATTATCAATGTTTTGTGAAATGAAAAATACGAAGAATATTAATTTAATTTGAAAAACAATATTTCTGAAAATCTTTATGTGTTACACATTTCATTATTGTATGACTTGGATAACTGTGAACTCATAATCTATGCTCTAGGGAATATTATGCCAGAGAGAGTTACCTTTTGAATGCTTCACTCATGTTACCACTCCAACATTAATTACTTTTAAAGACCAATATATGGAGTTAAATTACTACCACTAAGACCTTAACGTATTTTTGGAAAGTGTGAATAGTTGGGTATTACTATGCATCTATGGTACAAAAAATGGTGGTTTGGGTCATGTTGGAGGTTCCCATAGATGAACAAGGTCAATCAATCATTGAGGAATCGATAGTGGTCATCTTGAGGATGTGACTAAAGGGCCATGGTGTACATGAAACCATTGTAACATCTTTTTTGATTTCGTTGACATAATATGATGTCATAGTAGAATGTCCACTCTTGATATCCCTAGTATTTACTTCTTGGGATATGGAATAGGGTGGAGAATTGATCGGTAACTAGGGGACCAGTGATAAGGGTTCCCCGGGTCAACTAGCTCTAATAAGAGTGGAGATTACCATTCCTAGAGAGATGCCCTCAACATCATCACCTTCAAGGGGTCCTTCCTTAATTCCATTGACATCAAAACATCATAGAGTTCTTACATTTTATGGGAAAGGTAAAAGTATATTTTCTTCATTTATAGAGCCCACGACACTATAATCCTAATGTAAGTGTGTAATTTCAGTATTTCTAGGTTTTAGACTATTCTAGTAACACATCCTGATTTGTAAAAAAAGTGCATGCCCCCACAAATCTCTCTTAGAGGATAATGTATCTACCCTAGAGGATGCAGGTGAGCATTAGGTTTCTTTAGAAGATCCTTCAATGTCAGGCCTAAATAATTGAGAAGAAGAGATGAAATATGTGACATCTCTGTTTTATCTGATGCCTACTGCAAATGTTTTAGTGGTCGTGCCATTTGATTTGTTATTTGAAAAGATTTTTTTTAATATATTGATATATGTACGTATTCTTCTACATATTTATCTTAGATGGAGGTGTTTTTCAGGGAAAGTGAATAATTCTTAAAAAAATGGACAGATGGATTAATTTATGTTAACATTTCATTCACTCTTATAGACCTAATGTGTGGGGAGAAATACATGAAATTAGAGAAAGAACTGTTGGTGCAATCAGACAACTCATAATAAGAGGGTGTTTCGTTTTCAACTAAGGATGGGGTTTGGGAAATAGACATTGCCATTGACACCACTGGGAAAGTTATGTTTCTAACATCATTCATATCAGTTGTCCACCAAGTGAAAACATTTCATTTATTATATAATATATAGAAACATGTGTCCCTTTTCATAGTTCCTTTACACCGGAGCATAGATGATCAAGTTCCTGATTCCATGGGAATTCCTTTGATCGAGTAAACTGGTTCAGAGGATGGATCCCTAATTACTTCGTAGAAGACATTGAGCATGACTCCCGTAATTAGTGACTTATTTCCAAAATATTTTTTGTTACTATAATGGGGTTAGTTCATGGGATTTATTTTAAATCACATTATCAATCAATATGATGATAAGTGTGGAGGGAGATTGGGCCCTTTATTTTGGGGTCACCTTTGGAAGGCTTACTAAACCAGTTGGTTCAACTTCCACTCATGTTTACCAACCACGGTTTTGGTGGTTTTGATTATACAACCCCTCAAGATTAGGTGATGTATATTATCTCTCTTAGGGAGAAAAATAGGGACCTTGAATTAATTATGGTATCTGCAAAGGATTCCTCTTATGTAATTCAAATTTTCGATGATACCTTAAAATTTTTTACTAGTGGTCAGTGTCAGAAATAACTCATATGGATGTGGTCAATTTTGGGAAGGAAAATATCATCCATATATAATATGGAATAAATTATCTTCAAGAAGAATTAACATAGTATTATCATGTAATTAAAATATTAAAGAAAAATAAACAACAGTAGCTAGAGCTCAATGAAAAGGTAATGATGACCAGAAATAATGTTGTTAATAGGGTGGAGGATTTGTAGTAGATTACAAAGTCATAAATTGAATTCATTGAACAATTATGTCATTCCATTACCTTTACAGATAAACAATTTTCAGAGGCCAAAGACTCCTCTGAATTCAAGATGTGATGATATTTTAATTTCATGATATTTACTTTGCTTTTGCATTCATGGTAATGACCCTAGTATGTGGATATTCCACCTTTTTCACGTTATCAATGAATAGATCTTACTAACTTTATATTTCATTGTCCAGTTCTGTTTCTTTCATGTTGTGCCTGAATTTTTTTGATCTTATGTTTCATCAATCATCCCTAATACCCCTAATTTTTATAATATCAAGTAATCCTAAATGCCTATATTTTAATTCATAAATCAAAATAGATTTTTCATTAGAAAAACCAATGAATTCCCACTCACATAAGATAACTCATTGATGTACCAACTCCATTTTTCATAAGATCAACTCATTCATAGAAGTATACTTCAGGAAAACAATATATGTCATGGAGAGAGATTTATCAATATTTGGACAATGTTAGTATAAATCCTCGGCCATAAACATTACATAATCTTGAGTTACCTCAAGAATACACATTGAGGATATTTTTAGGTTTAGAGTTTTAGAGAATTAGATCATAAAACTTGCATTACATCCCACGTTTAAACAAAGTGGTTACAATAAAAGATAGTATGCATTTTTTCCCATCAACAGAAACATATTTAAAGTAAAACATGGATTCTTTATTAACACTTCCTTGACACTATCATCATATTATGTACCCTTCCCTTGACCTGTGAAAAACATTTCAAAAACATGGGATGAGCATAAAAAGCTCAGTAAGGGATATAAAAATATGAAAAGGAAACATGAGTACATGTATACATATGAATCAATGAAATCATACTGTACTCATAAAACATCATCACATTAACATACCTCATCAAATCATGAATATATCATAGAAATAATAATACATAAAGGTAACTTGAGGCATTCATAACATTCTTGCATAGGGAGTAACCCTCTTGGTTACGTTTGGAATACCCATCACAATATATTCCCTAAAACTCGTCGGAGAAACCATAACGTTTAACTCCTTCACGTTACCCAATACATTGGAGATCTATATCGGGCTCACCTGCCCTTAGTTTATCACGGAACAACCCATCTTCATATCAATTTCCAAGAACCATAACATAATCGTATCATATAAAACATGCATAAAGGAAACAAAAAATTTCCACATTTCAATCATGAGATATCAATAACACATTGATATAATAAAAACTTTATCAAAACCATTTTCAATACCAAAATATAAGAAAAGTAAAACATGGTATTTATTTTGGTTTTAAAAAAGGTATGGCTTGTAGAGGAAGACGAAACTCAAATAATGGTCACGGCGGTGGAGAAGTCATTGTCACCGAATACGTAGAACAAAATCATTCCCTTTTGTCATTTAGTAAAACTCTTCGTATAAAAATATTCCTTTTGGATAAATGTAAAATTCAAAGGGGTTTATACGCCGTATAAAAGATGGTTGTGTATAACACAAAATATGCCACAATGAAAGGAGATTGAGACGAAGTCCCATACAAAGATCATTTTTTAAATAATATAAATATATTATGTGTATTCACTATAATTAAACATAAATAATGTACCAATACAAGATAGGACATAATAATATCATGACATAATTTGAAAGTAGGAGATTAACCCAAAGAATAGAAATTGGGTTAAGAAGTTCCCTTACCTCGGGTCCGACTTGACTCGATCGTTCTTTAATATCCTGAATAATAAACTTGAGTTAATTTATACTTACTTAAGAACCTTTTTCAAGTTCATTATTCTTTTTTATATCACTTATTACCATGTCATGAACACTATGTAATTATTTAAGTTAATAACGGTCGTTTTTACGATCATTGGTACTTGAGTAAAAAATAAACTCTTTAAAATTAAAAATTATTCATGTATCCATTATATCCAGAGTTATATTCATTATGTATATATCATATATATCATATATATCCAGTATATACATGCATTTATAATATTAAATAATGTATAGAGGTAAGAAATGAAATACACCGTTCATGGAGACGGTAAGCCGTATATACGCATGAACCCTACTTTCATTTCTATTTAGTATTTTATGGAATAGAATCATAATTATATAAAGGTATATTATAATTCCAGTATAATATCATATATAATATCATTAATTACATACTTTATACATCCCACATATGGCATTAACGAATCAAATCACTTTGAGGGGGCGGTAGTCCACACATCGTAAAATGAAGATATCGCGTTTACCCATAATGGAAACCATAAAGTTATTCCATAAATGAAAAATACAGAAGCTTAATTAAAACAGAAACATATTATATATCATATATAAATATAGTGTCATCTTAATGGCCACCTTTTAAGGTGTTAAAAGAATATTGAACAATCATCGTTTCGTGAGGCAGAAATTCGCCATCCACGAAAACAGTATGTTCTTTAACCATTAGATGTAGTTGTGTGTAAGTGTAGCTCTAATAAATCTTATAAAAACATCCTAGTATATGGAAGATACTGGTGTTGTTACAAAATAAATGAATAAAAAGAGTTTAGGGGGTTGGAGAAGCAAAATAAAACAAAAGAACACTAGTGAAGACATTACCTTAAAATTGGGTAACTCACTTTGATTTGAGCTCAAAGTCTTCCTTGGGAAGACTTATACCCAATGTGAGGCTTCAATGAGTAAGAGAGTAATTTTGGGAGACAAAATGAGCAGGTTTTGGCCGAGCCAAAGGCTTTGGAAGTGTGGGTAAGGTGGTTGAGGTGGGGGACTTTTATAAGAGGAGGGGAGAGGCACTCTTGGAAAGTTAAGAAAAGATACTTTTTATAAAATGATTTTCGGATAAAAAAGGTCCCAAAATTATACATTTAGAGGATAAGGTGATAAGTGTTAGAAATACACCATCCAATAGGTTTTTTACAAGTGCAGGTCTTAGATTTTACATTATCTTTTCATTTTTTTAAATCGTTAAATAATGAGGTAATCGTTGCATCATCATGATATCATAAATAATTTTATTTATATAATGTCTTAAAATTATAAAAAAAATACTATGATGTAGGAAATATTTTTATCTTTACAATTATTATTTATAGTCAAAAATATGACTTGTATAACCCCATTTAAAAATTGTTTTAGTAAAATAACTCATGTTTGTGACATTTTTAATTTTAACATTAAATAAAAAGATATTAATGTCATTTTCCTTCCAAAGTGGCTATATGGGGTCCCCAAGTCGACCCATGGATTTTATTGGTCGGCCATGACACATAAAATAAGGGTAGGATATGTGTCTAGGAATTTTCATTTTATTATAATATCATTTTTTTCCTTAAATTGCACTAATTACCTCTAATCGTGATTAAAAACTTAAAAGTTACTATTCACCAAAAAAATATTTTAATCCCATTGAACCACATTTTACTTCTTAATGACAACCATGTATGTCAGATTTTTGAAAGTAAAAACAAAAAGGTGGTAAAATTTAATTTAAATGGAAAATTAGTTTTTATAAGTACCACTTAATGGTTTCACTATTCATAAAAAATTGAAGTTTTTCAGAAAAATAACAAAACATCATCCTAAGCTATATTTGATATTCCGAATTCATAAATGGTGTCTATTTTAAAAAATTAAAAACATATAATTTACATTAATTAATTTATAAATTAATTCCCGCTGTCAGAGCAAATAGCGTGTTTTTATGAAACAATAAGTATCAAAAGATTGACACTAGTTTAAGTCCAATTTCAATGTGAAATTAATTCCAACGACCACTATTGGATTAAATGGTAAAAATATATTCTAATTTAACTTTAAAACTAATTCAAAAGATAATCTAATCATATAAATAAATCAGATGATAAAGTAGTTTTGATGTAAAATGGAGTTTTTTCCACTATTCATTAAAAAATGAACATTGGTAGAAAAATACCAAAAATTTATCCGATGTAAATTTCAATGTCCCAATCATAATGTATATGTTTATTTTGACAAATGGAGATTATAAAATTTTCAAAAGTTTGATTTAAAATTTGTTTTCCATCAAAAGGTAGTAAAACAAACTTTTAAAAATATTAGTGTATTCCATGATTAAGATTGGATTTATTCTTATTTTAAGCCTCTAAAACACTTTCTAATTCATAAATAGACATAGATAAAAATAATATTATTAATTACTTTCTTGGGATGTTACATCCTTCCCCCCTTTAGAAAATTGCATCCGCACAATTTATTTACTTATCGAATAAGTGGGGATATTTAGCCCTCATTGCATTTTCAGATTACCATGTTGTCTCTTCAACCATATGGTTTGTCCATAAAACATTTACCTGGTGAATTACCTTATTCTGCAACACTTTCTTTCTACGGTCAAGAATCTGGACTGATTATTCTTCATAAGAGAGATTCTCTTCCAATTGAACTACCTCTGGACTCAAAACATGAGATGGATCTGGCATGTACTTCCTTAACATTGAAACATGAAAAACATTGTGTACCTAAGATAAACTCGGAGGTAAAGCCACTCGGTAAGAAAATGATCCAACTCTCTCCAGAATTTCATATGGTCTAATGAACCTTGGACTCAGCATTCCTTTCTTACCAAATCACATCACACTTTTCCATGGTGATACTTTGAGAAAAACATGATCACCTACCTCAAAAGAGAGATCCTTCCTCCTATTGTCTGCATAACTCTTCTTCCTGCTCTATGTTGTTCTCATGTGTTTCTGTATCAGCTGATATTTTTTTTCAACTCTTCTACCAATTCTGGTCCCATTAGCTTCCTTTCACACACTTCATCCCAGAAAGCTGGAGTTCGACACCGCTTCCTATATAATGCCTCAAATGGTGCTATCTGAATACTTAAATGAAAACTGCTATAATATAAAAATTAATCCAAAGAAAGATGTTGGTCCCAAATTCCCTGATAATCCATAGAGAAAGCTCGTAGCATATCCTCCATGGTCTGAATTGTTCGTTCTGACTGCCCATCTGATTACGGATGAAAAGCTGTACTAAAATTTAATTCAGTACCCAATGACTTCTGAAGGCCTTTCCAAAAGTTAGAAGTAAACCTGGGATCACGTTCATATACAATGGAGAGAGGAACTCCATGTAACCTGAATATCTCTTTAATATACAAATGGGAAAGTTGATCTAGGGAAAAGTATCTTTTATAGCAATGGAATGGGAGGATTTGGTCAAGCGATCAATAATAACCCAGATTGCATTATTACCTCGGGGTGTCTTCGGCAATCCCACAATGAAGTCCATGGATATATTCTCCCATTTCCACTTTGGAACTGGTAAAGGCTGAAGCATCCCTTTCGGTAACTGCCTCTCTACTTTAACCTGTTGACATGTCAAACACTTCATTGTAAAATCAGCAATATCTCTTTTCATTCTGTCCCACCAGTAATACTCCCTGAGATCTCTATACATATTAGTGCTTCCAGGATGAACTGAAAACGAACTATGAGATTCACATAACAAATCTCTCTTCAACTGTGAATCACACGGCACAAAAAATCTCTTCCCAAATCTCAAAACACAATCATTATCAATATTGAATTCATGCATCTTACCCTTCTGAACCAGCTCTACCTTTTTCTGCAACTCACTGTCTTGCCTCTGTGCTTGCTTAATTCTTTCTGATAGGGATGATCTCACTGATACCTGAAACAAAACCGAAGAACTTCCTTCCCCAACAACATCTATGCCAATGTTCATCAAATCAAAAAACCAAAGTATCTCGTTCCAAACGTAGCATGGTTAACGAAGCATTACATTTTCGACTCAAAGCATCAGCCACTTTATTCGATTTTCCCAGATGGTAATGAATTGTAAAATCATAATCCTTGATTAATTCCAGCCATCTCCTCTATCTGATGTTCAATTATTTCTGAGTAAATATATACTTTAAACTTTTGTGATCAGTATATATTTCACACTTTACTCCATAAAAATGACGCCTCCAAATTTTTAAAGCGAAAATAACAGCAGCTAATTCCAAATCATGTGTAGGATAATTTATCTCATTAGTTTTCAACTGTCATGAAACATAAGCAATTAACTGATCATTCTGCATTAGGACACAACCAAGTCCTTTCAGCGAAGCATCACTATAGATAGCAAACTCCCCATTCATGGATGGTAGTGCCAAAACTGGAGCATTCACCAATCTTCTTTTTCATTCCTGAAAAAAATCATCACATTATTTTGTCTAGATAAACATAACACCCATCCGACTTAGCTTTTTCATTACACTAGATAACCATGAAAAATTTCTAACAAACCTTAGGTATTATCCTGCCAAAGCATGGAAACTATGAATCTCAGTTATATCTATGGTTCTTGTCAATTCTTCCACAACTATTGTTTTTGAAGGATCAACAGTTATCCCATCTTTAGAAACAATGTGACCAAGGAATGAAATTTTTTGCAACCAAAACTCACACTTTTTGAAATTCCCATACAATTTATTTTCTTTTAAGGTTTTCAAAATAACCCTTAAATTTCTTTCATGCTCCTCTTTACTTTTAGAAAAAACCAAAATATCATCAATGAAAAACACCACAAACTTATCCAAGAACTCATGGAAAATTCTATTCATTAAGTCCATAAATATAGCAGGTGATTTAGATAGCCCAAAAGGTATTACTAGAAATTCATAATGGCCATATCTTGTACGAAACGCAGTCTTCGGAACATCTCCTTCCTTTACATTCAATTGATGGTACCCCGATCTCAGGTCAATCTTTGAAAAATACTGAGCTCCCTGTAGTTGATCAAACAAATCATCGATATGAGGAAAAGTATATTTGTTCTTAAAAGTGATGTTATTCGTGGCTCTATAATCGATGCAAAGTCTAATAGAACAATTGTTATTTTTATCAAATAAAACAGGAGCACCCCATGGTGATGTGCTAGGTCGAATGAAACCTTTCTCTAATAAATCTTGTGATTGCTTCTTAAAATCTAAAAGTTCAATTTGAGCCATTCGATAAGGGGGTTTTGAAATTGGCTTAGCATCAAGAACTAAGTCAATCGTAAATTCAACATCCCGATTTGGTATTATTCCAGGCAACTCATTAGGAAAAACATCAGGATAGTCATTTACCACTGGCACATCATTAATCTGAACAGTTCCTTTGTTTTCAACAATGTGAGCAAGGTAACATTCATTTCCATCTTTTACAAGTTTCTCGCCCTCATGATAAGTTATCAACAGTAAGGGTTCATTCTTGTACACAAACAAAAAGTCTTTATGAAAAGAAACTTCTTTATCTCTACAGTCAATGTTAGAATGGTAAATAGAGATCCAATCCATACCCAGGATAACATCAAACTCTACTAGAGGTTGATCAATTAGGTTTGCAAGTAGGTTATTTCCATGGATAAGGAAAGAAATATTCTTATAAATTCTTCTAGGCTCAACATTTCACCCAGTTGTTTTTACCACAAGTTCAAGAGTCATTTCTTGAGATAGTATTCCCATTTTACTAGAAAAGGATTCAGAGATGAAAGAATGTGTAGACCCCGAATCAAACAACACATTGGCATAATCTGAAAAAACAAAAAAAGTACCTGATGCAACTTCATTTGATGGCTCGATATCTTCTGAAGTAGTTGCAAAGGATTTCACCACCCCTTTCTACTTGGATTCTAACTACTTCCCATCACTCGAGCTCTTTGTTTGACACTCATTTGCATAGTGACCCATCTCATTGCACTTAAAACATTTCAATAACTGTCAGTCAAATTTGGTCTTACCATCACCCTGATCTTTTTCAGTGCAATCACAACCCTTATGAACCATCTTACCACATCGGTAGCACTTTCCAGAATTCAGAAGACATTCCCCATCATGCCTTTTAGCACATTTATCACAAACTAGAAACATAGTTTTCTTACCATCAGACCTTTTTGAAAAAGTCTTTGCTTTCTCCTGCCACCTCGGTCTCTTCTTCTGTTGGTTGTTATAGAACACTTGATCATCAGCACTCTTCATTTCCACCTTCTCAGCACATCGAACAAGCTTTTCATAACCTTTGATCTCATGAGAAGCTAAAGCCCTTCGATATTTTGGCTTTCATCCTGAGTAAAAATGATTGATTTTACAATCAAGGTCTCGGATAAAATTTGGAGCATACCTTTCCAATCGAGTGAACCTTTCTTCATAGGCAGCCACTGAGTCCTCCTCTTGACTCAATTCGAGGAATTGTTTTTCCATCCTAAGTCGAACAGCCTTAGGAAAATACTTCTCAGGAAACATACCTTTTAATTTATCCCAGTCGAGAGCATCAATCTCATCAGCGTCCCTGATATTTTTAACCATCGACCACCACTGATCTTCTTCACCCTCCAAATGGTAAATAGCAAGACTAGCCTTTTGATTTTCTGAACACCCCATGACATCGAAAATATTCTACAGTTCTTTAATCAACCCTTCAGCTAGCACAAGGTCAGACGATCCTCTGAATGATGGGGGATGTTACCTCATGAAATGTTCAACCACTGACATGTTCCTCTACGGTTGATCTGGCTGATCTCGTGCGTGGATACCGCCACCATTTATTGCTTGAGTCAACTGCGCCATTACTGCAAAAAACTGTTCAGTTCCAATTCCGACAATCTCAGGATGCTGATTCGGAAGGTTATTTACTTCTGTATACCTTCCTTGCACTGGTTCCCTGTTTCCTTTGCGGAAAAACATTCTGAACAAACATGTCTTAGATGAAGCAACATGGTAATCTTCAAATTCTATATCATTTCAATTTGACCATAAAAAAATATTTTTGGATAATCATTTATTAAAATTCTAACTCCTAAAGTTATCTAAACCGACCTCTGATACCAACAATAAGGCCCCAGACTTAAACATTACTTAATCTTCAGTTACCTCAAGAATACACGTTGAGGATCTTTTCAAGTTTATATTTTTAGAGAATTAAATCATAAAACATGCATTACATCCCACATTTAAACAAAGTGGTTACAATAAAAGATGGTATGCATTTTTTTCCCCATCAATGGAAACATATTTAAAATAAAACATGGATTCTTTCTTGACACTTCCTTGACACTATCATCATATCATGTACCCTTCCCTTGACCTGTGAAAAACATTTCAAAAACTTGGGATGAGCATAAAAATCTCAGTAAGGGATATAAATATATGGAAAGGAAACATGAGTACATGTATACATAAGAATCAATGAAATCATACTCTACTCATTAAACATAAGCACATTAACATACCTCATCAAATCATGAATAAAAAAAAGAAATCATAAGACATGAAGGTAATGTGAGGCATTCATAACATTCTTGCATAGGGAGTAACCCTCTTGGTTACGTTTGGAATACCCATCACAATATATTCCCTAAATCTCGTCGGAGAAACCTTAATGTTTAACTCCTTCGCATTACCCAATGAACTGGAGAGCAATATCGGGCTCACAAGCCCTTAGTTTATCACGGAACCACTCGTCTTCATAACAATTCCCAAGAACCATAACATAATCATATCACATAAAACATCAATAAAGGAAACATAACATTTCCACATTTTAGTCACAAGATATAAATAACACATTGATATAATAAAAACATTATCAAAACAATTTTCAATACCAAAATAAAATAAAAGTAAAACATGATATTTATTTTTCTTTTAAAAAAAGTTAGGCTTGGAGAGGAAGCCGAAACTCAAATAATGGTCACGACGGCGGAGAAGTCGTTGTCGACGCATACGTACAACAAAAACATTCCCTTTTTCGTTTAGTAAAATGATTAATATTAAAAGATTCCTTTTGGATAAACGTAAAATTCAAATGGGTTTATACACCATATAAAATAAGGTTGTGTATAAAACAAAATATGCCTCAATGAAAGGAGATTGAGACGAAGTCCCATACAAAGATAATTTTTTTTTAAAATAAAATAAATCTATTATGTGTATTCACATTAAGTACACATAAAGATTGAACAAATACAAGATAGGAAATAATAGTATCATGACATAATTTGAATGTAGGAGATTAACCCAAAGAATAGAAATTGTGTTAAGATGTTCTCTTACCTCACGTCCGACTTGACTCGATCGTTCATTAATGTCCTGAATAATAAACTTGAGTTAATTTATACTTGCTTAAGAACCATTTTCAAGTTCATTATTCCTTTTCATATCACTTATTACCATGTCATGAACACTATGTAATTATTTATGTAAATAACGGTCGTTTTAACGATCATTGGTACTTGAGTAAAAAATAAACTCTTTATAATTACAAATTGTTAATGTATCCATTATATCCAGAGTTATATTAATTATGTATATATCATATATATCATATATATCCAGTATATAGATGCATTTATAATATTACATAACGTTTAGAGGTAAAAAATGAAATGCACCGTTCATGGAGACGGTAAGCCGTACGTACGCATGAACGCTACTTTCATTTCTATATCGTATTTTATGGAATGGAATCATAATTATATAAAGGTATATTTTAATTCCAGTATAATATCATATATAATATCATTAATTACGTCCTTTATATGTCCCACATATGGCATTGACGAATCAAATCACATTGAGGGGGCGGTAGTCCGCACTTCCTAAAATGAAGATATCGCATTTACCCATAATGGAAACCATAAAGGTATTCCATAAATGAAAAATATAGAAGCTTAAGTAAAACATAAACATATTATATATCATATATAAATATAATTTCATCTTAATGTCCACCTTTGAAGGTGTTAAAAAAATATTGAACAATCATTGTTTCGTGATGCAGAAATTTACCATCCACGGAAACAGAATGTTATTTAACCATTAGATGTAGGTGTTTGTAATTGTAGCTCGAATACTTCTTATAAAAACATCCTAGTATATGGAAGATACTGGTGTTGTTACAAAAGAAATGAATAAAAAGAGTTTAGGGGGTTAGAGAAGCAAAATAAAACAAAAGAACACTGGTGAAGACATTACCTTTAAATTGGGTAACTCTCTTTGATTTGAGCTCAAAGGCTTCATTGGGAAGACTTCTTCCCAAAGTGAGGCTTCAAGGAGTAATATAGGGATGTGGAGAGACAAAATGAGCTGGGGTTGGCCGAGCCAAATGCTTTTGAAGTGTGGGTAAGGTGGTATAGGTGGGGGCTTTTTATAAGAGGGGAGGAGGGGCACACTTGGAATGTTAAGAAAAGATACTTTGTTATAAAATGATTTTCAGATAAAAAAGGTCCCACAATTATAAATTTCTCAGTTAAGATGATAAGTGTTCGAAATCCACCCATCCAATAGGTTTTTGGCAAGTGTAGGTCTTAGATTTTACATTATATTCTCATTTTATTTAAATCATTAAATAATGAGGTAATCGCTGCATCATCATGATGTCATAAATAATTTAATTTATTTAATGTATAAATATTATAAAATAACTAATATGATGTAGGAAATATTTTTATCTTTATAATGACTATTTATAGTAAAAAATATGACTTTTATAACTCCATTTGAATATTGTTTTAGTAAAACAACTTATGTTTGTGACATTTTTAATTTTAACATTAAATAAAAAGATATTAATGTCATTTTCCTCCCAAAGTGGCTCCATGGGGTCCCCAAGTCGACCCATTTATTGTCTCGGTCAGCCATGACACATCCAATAAGGTTAGGACTTGTGTCTAGGCATTTTCATTTTATTATAACATCATTTTTTCCTTAAATTGCACTAATTACCTCTAATCACGATTAAAAACATAAAAGTTACCATTCACCAAAAAATTATTTTAATCCTATTGAACCACATTTTACTTCTTAATTACAACCATGTATGTCAGATTTTTGAAATTCAAAACACAGATGTGGTAAAATTTCATTTAAACGGAAAATCAGTTTTTATAATTACCACTTAGTGGTTTCACTATTCATAAAAAATTGAAGTTTTTCAGAAAAATACCAAAACATCACCCTAAGCTATATTTGATATTCCGAATTAAAAAATGATGTCTATTTTACAAAATTCAAAACATATAAGTTACATTAATTAATTTAATAATTAATTCCCACTGTCAGAGCAAATAACGTGTTTTTATGAATTAATAAGTATCAAAAGATTGACACAAGTTTAAGTCCAATTTCAAAGTGAAATTAATTCCAACGACCACTATTATATTAAATGGTAAAAATATATTCTAATTTAACTTTAAAACCAATTCAAACGATAATATAATCATATAAATAAATTAGATGAAAAAGCAGTATTGATGTGAAATGCAGTATTGCCCACTATTCATTAAAAAATGAACATTGTCAGAAACAAACAAAAAATTTATCCAATGTAAATTTCAATGTCCCAATCATAAAAAATATGTTTATTTTGACAAATATAGATTATAAAATTGTCAAAAATTTTATTTAAAAATGGTTTTCCATCAAAAGGCAGTAAAACAATCTTTTAAAAATATTAGTGTATTCAATGCTTAAGATTTAATTTATTCTCATTTTAAGCCTCTAAAACACTATCTAATTCATAAATATAAATAGATAAAAATATCTATTATTCAATAATTTCTGGGGGTGTTACAGTTAGTGAACATAATGAGAAAATCATAATTTTTTCAAAGGCCATAGGGTGATCCCCACAAGATTTGTATCTTTTAATTTTATATTTCCGTAATTTTTTAGAAATCTCTATATAGGGGAAGTCTCAGTTGGTGTGTACATTTATGTTTTTCACCGGCATTCCTCTTATAATTTTTTGGATTGAAAGGTTTTTTGCCTTTTTTATTTATGAATGATCAATATTTTCCATGTCACACAAAATACGTGTCTATTGAGAAGAGAAGCAACATTTTCATTGGATTACCTTATCAATTATTACATTTGGTGATAATTAATTCTCTTTTTCTTGTAAAAACTTGAATATTATTGTGCTTATGTTTAGTTTTTTTGAGCTTATACCTTCTATTATTTTATTTCAGGGTCCTTTAGCTCAACCCTTATTTTATTTTATTTTATAATCTTTTAGCTCCGACCTTCTATTTTTGGAGTTTAAGGTATATTATCTTGGACCTTGTATTGCAATAGTTTAAGTTATTTTAGCTAATAACTTCTATTATTGTATTATATGGAAATTTATCATATTCCTTTTTTTATTTACATTTAAAGTATTCTACCTGAGACCATTTATTGATGCGGTTTATGGTCTTTTAGATCGTGCAGGATTCAGGAATATGTAATATGGGGAACTCATTCTGAGGATGACCCTAAACACCCTAAGGTTCTATGTTTATTTTTGGTGTTTTTAGGGATCACGATGATTGGAGTTCCTTTCCAGTAAGGATGAGACTTCACTAATTGGTTGATTATAGACATTATGTTTTTCTTGAATGGTCAAAAATATGTGTCGACTCTCTTTTCCAAGTGCCATGAATGATTTTCAAACTAGTATTAGTGGATGGTGAATTATTTTTACAGAAAATTCTATCTAGATAGTTATAATATGGGTTGAGTAATTCATAACCCAAAATTTTGAATTGAGGAATATTTTATGGGGTGGAAGGCCTTCTTGTGATCAACTATGACTTGTCTGGGGTCATATTCAAGACTAGGTTAACTTTTCATGGGAGCCTTAGCGAGATAATTTTTTCACATCAAACGGATATTATGAGATCACAATAGCTTTTTGAGGAGACATCACATGATCAATGGTAATTGGTAGGGTCATATGAACCCTTTCACATGAAGGTAAGTGTACCCTCGCTCTTTAAGAAACATCAAACTTCACCTTTTTATCTCCTAATTTTTTTTACATAGGGATATAATCTCATGAATTTGTGTCAATTTTGTCGAACAAAATCACTATCCCTATACATGATGTGTCGTGTGATAAAAAATGGGTCTTGTGGTGATGTTTGATTATTGTCAAAGACAACCCCTATACTTTTATATGAATCTAGAGGGAATTCACATAATTGAATAGAAATTTATGAGATCATTTTCATGATTAAGGTGTCACACCGACATTCTCTTAAATGATATGGTGGATATGTTTCTAGGGACTTTGTGAGGTATTATAGATTTTATGAGTATGTAATATGAGGGTAAACCACCATATAATGTCTCTACATTTCTTATATTTTATTTCTTTATTTTATTATTTTTTCAATGAGTGTCATGAGCCAGTCGGTTGACAAGTTGTGTGTTTGAAAGAGGATGTTTGGAAGCCTTGACATAATCATCATCAATTTTCTGGGTACCTTTTTAAAAATAGAGAAGCTTGTAAAAGGGGCTCTACATGATCAAAAGTATATCATGCATTGTGCACAATTCATTCCCATAACCTTCAGTGGGTCATGCGATCATGTCCCCTAATAAAGAATTTGTGATCTATGTGAGTTGGCCACCTTCTATTCCATTATTTTTCAAAGGAAATAATAAACATACTTTGCATATTTTTTCCCTTATAGATTTTTCAATTATCATTTGGTGGGAATAAACACACATGTAGTAGTTTATAATATGAAAAAATGTTGGTAGAAAATTATTAATACTATGAAAAGAAGGATCTTGGTGTAGATATTGGTCAATATGAGTGATTAAAAAACATTATTACAATATGAAAACACCATAGTGAAAAAGAAAATCTTTGTGTTTGAAGATATGTTTTGGGAATGATGTTATAAAAATAGTGACGCCAGCATGACATGATATATGTATTGGTGTGTTTTACTGAGAAGTTGTGGTCCAAAATTATTTGATACTTGCTAACAAGAGGAGAACAACATTTCATTTATTAAATTATTAGTTTTTAGAGAATTATATAAACATTCCCTGGTAAATATAAACTCATATTTCTATTTATAAAATCATTGAAAGTTAATTTAAAATTTTCATACACATTTTATAAAGGATTAATATATGTAACCCAAAGATTTAAAATCTATCTTTGAACCCACATAACATGTCATAGATGATATCTCTGTGTCATTATTCTTTAACATCAACTTAGACAAATATTTCCACATTGAGAAAACAAGTTTGCGCTACCAAAATATATGTTAGATTATTTTTTAAATAAAAGTAATTGAATTTTTGTAGAGAATATGTACACACATTAATTAGAGATTAATAGAACTTTTAGTAGTGTAGGAAAGTAATTCCTTATGAGATATATGTATATTATTAATATTATTTATAATGGATTTCTATTTTCAAATTATATATTGTATTATAGGAATAGATTAATAGTCAATAAAATATAGTGTTTAATGAGTTTAGAACATCCCATTACCCTTAATGTTCTTTGTTGATAAAAATAAAAAACTATGAGATGTAGGATAACACCACCCGATCACAAATTACTATTCACTCAAAGGAGTTGATGAACCTTTTTAAAAAACCTATGTTCATATGATTTCTTTTATCTCTTTATTATTATTCATTATTCAAGGATTTGGTGTAAGATAATTTTCATTAACTAATGGTGAGATTGATGTATTTTTTAATTTTTTTTGTATTTATTTACCACCACCAGCAACCTTCCTCAATAATTTTCATATCTCACCTAGCCATAATTCAAAATTTCCCATATATATCAATCACACATTTATTTCAACCAATGTTATGAAAAGATAAATGATGTTACTCTGAGAGACGTTCCTTTAGATAACATATTCATACCATCTAGATTCATGTTTCATAAATAGTCATATTCATTTCTCTTTGGATCACTTTATCCTATGATTGTATACCAACTTCCTTGGAATCTCTTTTTTATAACACTATTGAATCCCACATATCACCTTACTATGATTCAGTAGTCATGGATCCATCATCCCATCAAACCCACTTCCCAACATTAAGATAATAATAAATAAGCTCTACCTAATTGAATGATAATACTCAACATTAGAAATAATAAAATATTCTTGAACTTTGATGTTTCTTTGAAATATACACATGTTATTTTGGTAACAAACCATACATCAGGGGAAGACCAATGGAGGAGTATAATTTATATTATTATATGGGTAAGGAGGAAATAATAACCTAGGGGAACACCTTTTTAAAATTGAAAATAAAATTACTCAATTATATCAAAAAAATGTTTAAATAGGTTTTTTAAAAAATATTTTACTTATATACTCATTTAAAACCTCATTTTCCAATTTAATTCAGTTATTTACATTAAAATATTTTCACCTTTATCAAATTTTTTAGGGTTTATCACAACACAAAACCCTAAATCCTTGAGAATTTAAATTTATATTGATTACATGATTAAATTAATCAATATGTTCCAAAACTAAATAGTCATGATCCAATCTTAAAAAATGTTGAAAAATATTACTAAAAAATAGAATTGATTTTATAATGAAAAAACTGTTAATGTTTTATTTGATATAATTTTTCACAAAACTATGATATTGATTATTTTAAAATCTTATCATGGGTTATAAAAAAATATTCAATCAATATTTTTTAAAATTATGTTTTTGGGGATAGTATTTTGTAAAAATAATTAGATATTTGAAATTAATTCTAACATTTAACTCTATAAATATATATATATAAGTTTTCCCACATGATTAAATCAACTATGAGAGTCCAAAAAAATATATCAAATTTGTTTGAATATTTTTATATGTTGTAACAATCACATTAATAGTTCTATAAACATTTTGAAATTAGAATTTTGAAAAATAATTTCCATAGAAGTAATTTTGATTATTTCAAATAAAAAAATACATAAAAAATCATTCAATATGTTTTTTGTTATATATAGATGATATTCTACTGGAATATAGCCATATAAACTTTATTAACCATGTTAAGGGATGGTTAAAGTATAAATTTAAAATTAATGGTTGAGGCTCTACCCACAAAACTTTTGGATTAGAAATATTTATCGATGTTATGAACCATCCCATGAGTATCTGCCTAAGATAGCATTAGGTATAGTGTCACACCCCAATCCCTCCATAAATAGGCCATGAGATCATGACAAGAGTTGAAAATCCATATCATCGAAATGGGACAAATTAACCCAATGTACCTATACACATTCACTCAACCAGCTCCATGTAATAATACATATATATAATAATTTAGTACCCTCTAGAGATTAAACTAACCATTAACAAACCTCTATGATACATATCAAATTGAAATAAGGTATAAAAAATTATAATGGGGAAATACACCCGAAAACAGTAATATAGAGAGAAATCCAAATTTTTAATAACTATAAAGAGGTAATACATGGGAGAACCTGACACAAGGTCTCATAGTTCGACCATAGAACACAGTCAACACCAATATGTAATATTGATATACACCAATATTAGATCCACCGTAGTGACTATTAATCATTATCTCATTTTCATAATACATGAAAAAATGATATAAAATACTATATATGTTGATTATATGCATACCCAAAATAATTTTTTGAAAACAAAAAAGGGAAGTAGTAGAAAACATATAGTCAGTTCAACCCAAGGGAAAGATGGTAAACGAACCCAACATTAGATATGCTCAAAATAAATCCAAGAGAAGAGAGATAGGGGGTATTCATCTCCACATCCATCTTATATTGATGTGTTAACTGGAATCTTCCAAAGCATCATTTGTGATGACAAACACCATGTCAAACCTCATAAGAATCTATATAGAGGTCTTGTTACTCGCTACAATACTCAAAAACCTGGGGAGTTGCCCCTATTATCTAGGAATCTTGCATAAAATCTTTAAAACGCGTATGTAGGATCATCACCTCACCACTATATAGGGAAGCCAATGTAGAACTAGTCCAATGGAGGACTTTCCTTCCACCTTAGATCGATGATAGGGAGTTCAGTCTATAGATAGAGGTCCTTAACCCTATATAATGTGTTGTAATTCCATCTCTACCTGAAAAAATGGTATGGGTGTCCCACCACCTAGAAATATATGGGAGTACCAACCCCGGGATTACTACTCTGCAGATAGAGGAAATGTTCCCTTTTTGTGGGACTTTCATCTCTACCTGTATAAATGATATGTGAGACACACCACCTATAGAGATCGGGGAGTATCAACCCCAACATATCTCGAACAATCAATATTTTTCACTACTATAGGTGAAGTGATAATGAATGAAGCATCTCATTTGTGACTCCTCGTAAAGTAACCAAGGATTTTATATATAAATATCACATCATTTTTATGAATTTTCAATACATTTCATATTAACATGCATGAGTACCATAAAAGTTTAGTGTATTTTGAGGCCAAAAGAAAAATCTTCTGATTTTATAAAAGATCATTATCATACCCAAAAAATATCTTCTCACAATACTCCTCTTATTAATACCTTATATAGACCTTTTTTCATAACATGTGGAAGGAAACATAAGAAAGGGGGAACTCAAATGCTCAGTAAGGGTTAACATTGGAGATATAAATATATGATCATGTAAAATCATTAGATAATCACAACAGTATATGATCATAAACATAACATAGAAAGTACATACCTAACCTGTCATAAATTATAAACATGAGTCCTGGAATACAAATTTATCATTTTAGAAATCATGTCCCATTAGAGTGAGAAATCAACATAAATCATTCATTAACCATGATCTAATTTCATAAAATTGTTGTACTATCATAAATATAGTAAACACATTTGATATTTCAAGGATAACAACCAAGACCATCAACATAGTGGATCATAACTTATCACCTATTTTTAACTATGGATTAAGAGACACATGTTTCTTATAGTGGATCAAGAGGCACCTATTTTTTATATTCAATCAATCCCATAGACTTGTTTCTCATTATTATCTCTTAAGATATAAATCATTATAAAATTCATTAGAGAGAGAAATTGGTATCACACATCTCCCAATGAAAACCATACTTATATGTTCCATGATATCATAAAATATTCAACATATCATCACATCATAACATGTGAAAAGAAAAAAGATTCCTAACAATTTCATCAATTCACCATTGCATATCCCATGAAAAATAAATTGGTTTCAAAATAATCATCAATATAAACATTAATTATCCATATAAATAATAATGAAGTATTCATTCAATGTTATACCTAGTAAATAATAAGTGACGTCAAAGGATGAAATCTTAGATGGAAAATAATATTGATATATTACTTGGAATAATTTTTGGGGAATATAGACTTGCACTTTGAAAAACACTGTTTAAAATATAAAACAATTTAAAGAATAATTTTCTTTAAAAATAATAATTTAAACTATAAAGCATGATTTATAAAATATTTAAAACATTTATTGATGAAAATATACTTTATTCATTGAAAAAAAACATTTCAAAACAAAAAAACTAAAATACAATTATTTAAAAACCTCCTTGAAAATTTATAAAGTAATATTAAAATAACATAATGTTCATGAAATTGGTAAACTTCGTTCATGTCATACACATAAAATAATATTCCTTTCATATTTTCAGTAAACTACAAATGGGATTTAATTAGAAACTTACATGATTATTCCTTCAAAAAAATTGTCTAAATTATGAAAATGGGTAAAAAATTATTTAATTGATTATTTTAACACTGTTAAAAAAATTGAAAACATTTTTAGAAATCATGGTTTCAGAAAATTAAGGGTTTTTTACCGAAGAGAGAAATAAAGATGATTTAAATGAAATTATTTAAACAATTGAGTTCATAAAGAGAGTGAAATAATGGAAAACCACAGGTTGTCATGAAATAAACATATAATAAAAAAATTTAATCAATTTAAATAATTTTCATAAGAATCATCATTAAATAAATTTATAAATAGTATATAAACCAAATAAAAGAAAAAAATTGTGAATATAGTATGTGTAACATAAAAAATAAATGTGATAGGGAAATTCCTTACTATAAGTTTCAACTTCTATCACACATGTTAAAACCTCTTATATAATAAATAAATGTTTATTATAAATATATGACAAAATCATAATTATATATATATTACCATATATGATTTACTTATGAAATTTTATTAACCATTTATTAAAAATTCCATGTTAAAGTCACATTTTGGGAAACAACTAATTTGTTTATCGTGTATGTTTTGATTTGTTATTTTCTAATTTCATAATTTGATCTTGATTCCATAATCAAAAAAATAATAAAAATGATATAAATATCATATATATTCATTATATGTGTAATTATAGTGATTCATTATATTTATATATATATAATTAAAAAAATTGTTCATAGAGATGGTAAGTCATACGTATGCATGAACGATTTTCCCATATTCCCGACGAAAGGAAAGAAAGAAATTAAATTAGTATATTACATTTATAGAATAAATATTATATTATATATAAAACAAATTTTCGTAAATACCATCCTTATTACCAACCTTATTACCATCCTTATTATCATCATTATTACCATTATAGAATAAATTTTATTTTATATAAAACACAAATTTTACATATTACCATCATTATTACCATCCATGTAATGAATGAACAATTCACAACACTTCATGAGGCAGTAGTCTTCCGTACACACAAACGATGTTATCGTATTCTAAAAAAATGGAAGGTAAGAATTTCCATCATTTAGAATGATTATATAAGTATAATAATATTCTAAATATCATATATATGAAATTAATCCATTATTATATACATTTTGTGGAGGTGATAATGGAAAATGAATAACATCGGTACGCGAGGCAGTAGTCTACCATACACGCAAATGATTATTTCATAACCCATTTGATGGAAGATGATAATAATTTAGGTTATTAAATTAAAATTATAAAATAAAACTATATTTAAGATAATTTTGTTATTATATATTCTTGTTTTAATAATAATTCAAGGATTTGGGGGAATAAATAAAAAATGGATAGTTAGGGATGCAACCTCTTTTTTGGGGAACTTCTATTAGTTTTCCCTAAAAGGAATATTAGGTTGGATTTATGACCAAACTAAGGATTCTTGGATGAGAGGAGATAATTAATTATGTGATTATTTAGGTATTTTAGGAAGAAAATGGTTAATAATGTTTAAATAGGATACGAAAGGGTGTGTTCTTTTATATGTTAGGTGAGTGGGACACTTAAAATTTTTTAAAAGAAAAAGTAGTGCTTGTACTTATCACATTCCACAAAGATAAAAAATGTGTCATTATTGAAACTATAAAAAGGAAAGGCCAAACTATTTTCTTCAAATTGGTTTTGAACATGTTTTGGGTCATTTTTAAGCCTTATTTTTAGTTTAACCCTTAGTAAGCCCATTTTGACCTTAACCAAGGTAAATAATATTTAATGTTTTTACTAATAATTATAGAAAAAAAATTTAGTTGACCATATTAGAAAATATAAATTATTATTATTAAAATTATTTAATCCATTTTCTCTATTAATTTCATCAATTTCAAAAAAAAAAATTATAAAATTAAGCCTCTAGAAGTGATGAGAATGCATTTTCCCAAATAGAAAATGTTAAAAAATTAAAAAAACATTTTTTAATAGTAAATATAAAATTGATTCCAATTATATAAATTATACTAATTGATATATAATTGAAATAATTTTACTTTTAAACCCATATTAAAAAAATTGTATGTTTCTAAATTATTTAAAATAAATTAATTTTTTTTTTCAAAAACCAGTATTTTCACTATTCATCAAAAACATTATCTTCTTACAAAATTATCAAAAATACACCATAAAAAATTTTCAAATGATAATTTCAAAAATTAATTTCATTTTTTCAAATAACGTTTCTAAATTTATAAAAATAAATTTAAAATCAACTTCTCTAACGATGGAAAAACTACTTTTTGAACAAATACATTTTTAAGCGTAAAAATGGATTTATTAATATCTCTTGGGTTGAAAGATAATATGATAAATTTGAAACATTTAATTGAATATATAATATAAAAATATAATTAAAATTAATCACTAAAAAAGATTTATTTTATTGATTGAGATAAAATATGTTGTTGTATATAAAAATTGTTTTTCAGAAAAATAGCCCCGTTATTTTTAAAAATAATTTTTTTATTTCTAATTATTTGGTCAAATATAAATAAATTATATATAAGTTTGTAAACCCTAGATTTTAATAATTTTTTAATTCCCATTTATACCCAACATTCTAACATCTAGGTGAATAAAAGCATATTATTTAATAATATTTGAATAGTATGTCACATTTTGTTTAAACACAATGTTTCATCTAACACATGATAAAATCAGTGTTGCATGAAATGAAAAATATAATAAATATTGAATTTAATATAAAAATATATATTTTGAAAATTCCCAGGGTGTTAAATTATACCCCCCCTTAAAATGATTTCCCCCCTTGAAATCTATCACTTTAGCACAAAAAATAAGGATACTTATGACTTATTACATCATCAGGTTCTCATATAGATTCATCAAGATAGTGGTTTTTTAAATAAAAATGATCATGTGAGTGGTATTATTTTGTAGAAGTTTCTTTGCGTGATCCATAATCTCAAGTAGCTATTCCTTATAATAAATATCATTCAATAGAATTATAAACAATTAGTTTAGCACATGTGAAATATCAGGTATGGACCTCATTATGATAGGCACAAGGAACACATCGCTAACCTGAGACTAGTTTGATAGAAGATTCAAATGATAATATACTCTCTTTATACGATAATATATTTTAATGGGACCAATATACGTAGGGTTACTTTTCCCTTATTTCATACACTAATAATATTATAGAAATATCTTCCCTCCATCTTCAAATTAAATATCAAATCAATGATTATCAGTATAAAAATTATATCAACATTCTTTTGTCGTTACATGTTTCCGAATGGATTTAGAATTCACTTCCATATCATTAAGTTGATCAGGTTCCAATAGATTTCTATCTAAAACTTCATTATATTACATTTTAGTTCTACACTACGTTCCATACAGACCGTTATATGGTTCCATCTAATTTCTCAAGTGAAATATATTATTACAAGAAAACTCAACTAGAGAAAGGCGTTGATCTCAACCAGATTTGAGATCCATAAAAGTAAATCATAGTCCATACTCAAGGTTTTTAATAGTTTTCCCAGAACGAAAATCTATCTAAAGATGATATCCAATAATAAAACTCAACTCTGTATCAAGATCATACTAAAGGCATCAGAAAAAATTATGGTAATCTTCAGATCCTAATCATATTCAATTGAATGTGGTGTTATATGAAACCTTTCAGCTTCATTAATATTTGTTCTCGTTATAGGATATAGAGATAAATCTTCTCTGATTTCAATGATGTTTGTTTACTTCATAATGTAATAGACTACAACCCACAATTATTGCAACATAAAAGATAAGATAAACCCTAAAGGTTACTAGTACCTTTAGTCATATATTGACAAAGTGTAAAATAATTCCTCCAATAAAATATATACAAAAAAAGTGTTTTTTACCAAGATGTCTCTTAAAATATCTTTAATCTATATAAACTACAATCATGTAAAACCATAAAAGGGGTTTCGATGACATTGAACTTATGGTCCACCTTAAACACATAAACCCATGATGGTATTTAAAACTCTTATGTTAATTTTATAAGGATACATATACATATCCAAAATTTAATTATCCTTTATTTGTTATACAATATCATTTATTATACCAAAAAAATTCATTATAATATTGGGTCCATCTTTTTACCAATAAAATCCAAAAGATTATTTTATTGTTCTAGAATCCATTTAGAGGGATATAATCACTTTAAATTTTTATAAAGGATGAACAATAAGATTTTTATTGGTCTCACCCATAAAAAATAAAACATGAAATTCTCAATTGAGGTGGAGAGAATAAGTATACCCTAATTATCATGATTCACACAATCCTTTCTCTTTCCATAACATTTCCCTTTATCATTTTTCTTTAGAGGGTTTTTTCTCTTATAATCCACATCATCCCTTAGATATGGCAATTGAATCAAAAAAATACCAAATTCAATGAACCTGAAATATAGAAGTGTGGGTTGTGTATTAGTTTCAGTCCTCATCAACTATGTTTTGTTAATATTCCCAATTATCTAATTTTCAGCATTTATGGGCTTTATAACATTACTTTACACATTACAGTTACTGTTAGTTCCATTCCAAAAATTCCCTTTAGGATTATTCCCACATTTATGACATACATATGGATGGAATTTCATTCCACCGTTACAGTATTCCTAATACACGATCTTCATTTTCTTAACAAAAATATAGAAATGGTTGTAATATCACTTTATACCATAATTTCACAAAAAAATTATTATTCATATTTACTAAAGTCTCTTATATTCAAGGAATTTAAATTAATTGTTTTTATGCCACCAAATAATCGATAAATTTTTCTTTCAGGGAAGATTATTAAACCAAAATCATACCTTACAAGTCCTATAAATGTATCTTCATAGGTTCCTATATATTCATCATCTTTTTTGTTAGTCTCAAGTAATTCCATCTCCATCTTTGTTTTTATAATACAAAGGATGTAATTACTGATAAATATCTAATGAATCTCTCCTCATTCTATAGATTCAAGTTTTTATTACCTCGTGTTTTTATAACAGTCAACCAATGATATTCTTCTCCTTCTAAATGATAGACATACAAAATTATTTTTTCATGATTTTAACGCCTAATAATTCAAAATATCTTTTCATCAGTACTGATCTATTTCCCATAAATATGTGGATCAACATAACCACTAGAAAATTTTTGGAGTTTCATCATGAAGGACTAAACAAAAACTTTTTCCCTCATTTTTTCAATTGGATTTTCATCATGACTCATATCATGATAATGTTGTGGGAGTCTTCAATAATTTTTTGATTCCCATCAACCAGAAAATTTTTTTTTCTCCAGATTATAATCATTTCATTTTTCGTTTCACATAGCATTAAAATAGTTCACTTGGGTTCCATCCATGGATTAAGAACATAGGTAATGGTTTGAGAAATACTAAACATAGTGTAAACCCACATAATCATGAAAAATAAATAATAGGATTTCTAAATCAAGAAAACTTATTTTAAATATCTATCACCATAGTTTTAACCTATGTTATTCATGGACATTATTAAAATCCTCCAAGATGTGTGTTAAATAGTTTATGAATTTACAAATCATATCCACCAGTAGTGTCAAACTGAGTGTGCAAAAAATCCTATTTTAAGGAACTATGGGATAATCATGTCAAGCTCAATACACCCTTTACAGATTTATTACCCTTATATAGCATTGTTCTAGATCCACTTCCATGTGTAGTATCCAGATATGAATGTAATTTCTTGGAAATCATTTAATCTATCCTTCACCCAAATTATATGATATTATCTAATACATATAATTATCCTTAGACTCTTCCTTGGATATATCCCTAGACATATCCCAAGATCTATACTTAGTCATATCCTAAGGGACCTCAAAAAATATTTTCTTATCCTAATACCCAAATATTGACTAATCCTTTTCTTTTGATACCAACTAGAGTAACCCAAAATATTATGTATAAAAATCACATCTTTTTAGAAAAATATTCAATAAATTTCAAAAACACAGGCTTGAGGAAAATAATATTTTATTTCCTTTGGAGACTAGAAATGAAATCATTATATTTCATGAATGATCATATAAATATCTCAAAAACATATTCTCACTTTGTAATCCACTTATTTATACCATACCTAAACCCTTATTCATAACCTGGAGAAGGAAAATAATGAAAGGGAGGGATTATATGCTTATAAAGGGTAAACATATGACATATCAATCTATGATCATATGAAATAATTAGATATGAATAATGTTATTTGATCATGAACATGACTTAGGAAGTCAATTCCCAACCTGCCATAGATCACAAACATGAACCATGGCATAAAATTTTATCATTTCAAAAAACATGGACCACAAGAATGATAAATCATCATAAATATATCAAAAAAATAATATTATTTTATAAATGTTTGGTACTATAATAATATATAATTATTATTTCATATTTCATAGTTAACTTCCAGGAAAATCAAAAGTGGATCAGGACTTATCAATTATTTTCCATTGTGGATCAGGACGCACCAACTTCCCATAGTGAATCAGGACACACATGTTTTCCATGGTGGATGAAGGTCACTAACCTGTTTTCCATTTTTATCTCATGATATATATGTTACATAAGAAAATATAGGACCCATAAATCTCATAATTAAATTGATACTTATGGGTTTCATAATATCATAAAACATTCATTATATCGTCACATCATAACTCAAGTAAAGGAAATGAGTGTAATAAACATTTCATCAATTAACCATACCATAAAACATAAAAAATAAATTAGTTTCAAAGAAATTACATGAACAAAAACATTAACAATCTAGTTAATTAATATGGATGGTATAATTCAATATTTTCCTCAATTAAACATAATTAACATAAAAGGATTTCATCTTAAATAAAAAATGATTTTGAAATATCAATTGGATAATTTCTAGAGGAGTATATCCTTTCCAATTTTAAAATAACATTTTAAATAAAAAATTCTTTTCAAAATTCTTTTTCTTTAAAAATAATCATGGAAACATATAAATAAATATTTAAAAATCATTTAAAATTTTTCTGAGGAAAATATATTTTCCGCTTTGAAAATTTATTTTAAAACATAATTAAAATTTATAATCGTTTTATTTTAAAATGAATATTTGATCTTGTAAATGAATCTTTACTGAAAATAATTTTCATGATGGTGTGAATTTATTTTCTTATTTTACATGATACAATAATTATTCATTTATCATTTTCTATAAAATCAAAATGAACATTGTTTGAAAAAAAGACATGAATATTTCGTTCCAGATAATTTATAATGTGAACAATGGATACATTTTTCTTTAATAAATCATTTATATAATGTTAAAACCATTTTTTAAAACAATTTTAGAAAACATTTAATTGGGGAAAAAATTTATAGAAGATGGAAATTAAAATGATTTTTCTTAAAAACAATTTCTAAAATATTGAGTACATAAAGAGGTCAAAATTAATGGAAAACTTCTATTATAAGGACCTAACTCAAGGAGAATAAATTTCCTCTCTTTCTTGAGATATTTGACATAATATTTCATAATTAGAATCATAAATATAAACAATCCTGATAAATGATGAGATTATATCATAAAAACCTTACCACTTTTGTAAATTTTGTACCATAATCCCCTTAACATAGAGATCCAAAAAAGGATATATAAATCCCAATAATTTTCAGGAGGATCATCACAAAATAATTTTATGGTAATTATAGACACCACATAAAAGAAACACATGCTGAATTTGGCATGTGTCTCATAGAAAATAAAAATGTGACAGAAATCCCTTACCATAAGTCTTGACATTACTCATACATGTTATAGCCAAATTTATAAAAAAGTTAATTTTATTATAATTCTATTATAGAAAAATAATTATATTTATCATAAAATATATTATTTACATATGAAAATTTATTATTCTTTTATTAACAATTTCATGTTAATGTCATATTTTGGGCAATAACTACTTCATTTTTCATGTATATTTTGATACATTACTTTTGGTCCTATTACTTTTATCATGGTTACATAATATAAATAAATTTAAATATGATACAAATATAATATATATTTTTTATATATGTATTTAGACAAATATATAAAAGTTGGAGATAGAAAATGAAACACACCGTTAATAGAGATGATAAGCCATATGTAAACCTAAGAACTTTTTCTATTTTCCCAATGGAAAGGAAGAAAGATATAAAAATAATGTGTTACCATTTTAGAATAATGTTTTACTTAATATATAGAATATATTTTCATTAAAATTATCCTTATTACCTTCTATATAAAGTATAAACAAATCACATCACTTCTTGAGGTTTTATTCATTCATAAAAATGAATACATTATCGTATTCTCATGGAATGTAAGGTGAGATTTAACATGTGATATCATAATTATAAAATAATAAGAATATCATAAATATAATATATAAAAAATAAATTCATCATTATATTCATCCATTGGAGGTGGTGATAGAAAACTAATAACATCAGTACATGAGGCATTAGTCTACCATACACCCGAATGAGGATTTCAGAACCCATTTGATAGAAGAGGAGAATGATTTAGGTTATTACATAAACTTAATAATGACTAAGTTTATATAAGTTAACAAGGATATTATAGGCTGGCCTTCTGACCATGATAAGGCTTCGAGGATGAGAGGTGATACGTGATAAATTTTAATTTCTTTTATGAATATTTTATGAATTTTTAAAAGACCCATATTGGAATAATAAATATATATTTGAACTAATTATACCTTTAAAACCATATTAAAAAAATTGAATGTTTTTAAATGCTTTAAAAGAAAAAAAAATTTCTAATAACACCATTATTTTAAATTATTCATAAAAAATTATCTTCTTAGAAAATTAAAAAAACTAACCCTAAGATAACTCTTAAATGATGATTTAAAAATTATTTTCATCTTTTCCAGTAAATATTATATTAGTGGAAGGTTTTTTAAAATAAGTGCGCCAAAGGTGACAAATATTCTTTTCAAAAAAATATATTTTCTATGCATAAAAAAATATTGCTTCATATCTCTTGTCTAGAAAACACATAAGATAAATGTTAAAAAAGACTGACTGAATATATAATATATTTGTTTCTAAAAAATAATTTACTAAAAATTATTAATTAATGTTATCGAGAGAAAACATATTTTTACACATAAAAAATAGTTTTTTTAGAAAAAGATTTTCTTTTTTCAACTTGTTTTTATATTCATTTATAACTCATTGATTATCAAAGAACTCATTATATGTGTTTGTGTGTGTGTGTGATTAAAACATACAATTTCATAATTTAGTTAATCCTATTCGTAATCACTATTATAATGACAGTGTGATAACTATCATATTAAATGATAATATTTTAATAGTAAGTCATGTTTCATTGAATCTCAATATTACGTGAAACATAAGATAAACTCAATGTTTCATATAACATGAAATATAAATAATATTAAAATTATCCCAGAAAATGTATTTTTCAAAATCTCAGGGTGTTACATTCTACCCCCTTAAAATGAATTTATACTAAAAAGCTCATCACTTGGGTACCAACTACTGATGATAATTTGACATCATTACATCCTCCAGTTCCAATGCGGATTTTTCAAGTTAGTGGTTGTGTCAACAAAATTTTACCAAGTGTGTGGTCTTTTGTCATAGAACATTCTATATATGATTTATAATCTCAACTAATTATTCTTTATAAGAAAGATCATGCTCCCAAGGTACGACCTCTAAGTTAAATATATGTTAATAATCATGTTCCTTGTGAGAGGTGAATAAAACACATTGTGAACCTGAGATAGGTTCTGTTTATGTTCAAAATTATAATATATTATCAAGATATTGATAATTATTTCAAATGGACTAATATACCTAGGGATTAGATTTCAATTCATTATTTAATGGAGAAATTCATAGAAAGACCGTATCACCTATTTCTAATTCTAGATCACATTGATGATTATTAGCGTAACATTGATATAAACATTGGGGTATCCTTAAATGTTTATAAATTGATCTAAAATTTCCTTCCATCTCATAATATTTATAAGTTTCCACTAGATTTATTTCTATAATTTCATTCCATTATATTGGAGTTTTACACTTCTTTCCATAAAGGTATTCATAAGGCATCATATGAATTATCTGTTGAAATATATTACTATAGGGATGAACAACTAGAGGAAAGTGTTGGGCCCAATCACCTTTGAAATCCATCATTGAAGGTATTATCATTTAATTTATGGATTGAAATTTACTCTCAGAGTGCATGTATTTCTGAGGATGATATGAAGTGTTGAAACTCAACTCGATACCAAGAGCATGGTGAATGCTTTACCAAAACATCAAGGTAATCTTCAGATAATGATAATATACAATTGAATATGGTAATTCAAGAAACCTTACCACATAATTAATATATATTATGTTAATATCTTCTAGATATTAATCATCACTGATAGCAACAAAGTGTGCTGACTTTATAAGGTGATCGATCAAAACCCATAATTACATCCACATCAAAGATAAGATAAACCACAATGTTTACCAATTCCTTTAATCATATGTCCACAAAGTTTAATTTCATTCCCCCTAAAAATTCATTTCACTAAAATATTTTCAAAACCAAAGAGTTGTATTACCATAAATGTCTCTTAAAATATCATTAATATTGATAAACTCCCATCATGTAAAACCTTAAAATGGGTGTCAATTAATTTGAAATCTTGATCAAAATTACGCTCATTAATCCATAATGATACCTATAAATCATATGTCAATGTTACATGGAGACATATACACTTCCAAAATTTAATTCACCATATATTCATTATATATGGTTATATCATATACAATAACATTTTCATTGGATTCTTAGGTTCATCCTTGTATTGATATAATATAAAATATAAATTTACTATTATTAAATCCATATAGAGGGAGATAATCAGATGATATTTCACTGAAGTATGAACAATAATTCTTTCAATGGTCTCATTCAAAAACATAATACCAGAAAAATATTATATAAGGAAGGGAGTATAAGGGTGTTATAATAATTATCACTCACTTTATCCTTTATGATTGCATAATATTTACCTTTATCCTTTGTCACCAGAGGGTGTTATGTCTCATCATCTACATTTTCCTATGTATCTGGGTATTAATTTGTATAATACCAAAACTCTTTTCACATGAAACATAAGAGTGGGGGTGGTTCATTAGTTTGTATGCTCTTCTCCTCCATTTCATTAATTATACCATTAATCATATTTCAACATTCATGGGATTTATGACCCATATTTCTACATTTAAAGAACCTCCCAGTTCCATTTTTGAAATTCCCTTGATGCATATTCCCATGTTTCTGGCTTGTAGCTCGCAGGAACTGAATTCCACCATTTTAGTTTTCATGAGACTTTATCTTCATTTACATATCAAAACTATAGTAATGGTGGTAATTTATGATTTCTGTTTCAACATTCAATTCACATCGACTGACTTCTTCACTTCTATGAAAGTATCTTATATCCAAGGACTGTCGAAATATTGGTTTTATGCCACCAAAGAATAGATAAATTTCTATTTGGGGTTCATTATTAAACTATAAATATCCTTTAAAGCCTTGAAAAATAAGCCTCATAGGTTCCCATATATTCATCATTATTTATCTTAAGATCCAGGAATTTCTTTGACATATTATTTGTGGAATAAACTGAAAGTGCTTACTTATAAATATCACCTTAAACTCTTCTCATTCCAAAAATTAAATTTATTATTATACCATAATATTTTAAATAATATTCCACCAATTAATTGTTTATCATTCTAAATTATAAACATCCAAAATTAGTTTTTCATGATCCAAACAATGAAGAAGATAAAATATCATTTCATTGGTGCTTATCCATTTCTTATTAATCAGTGGATCAGTGTAACCACCCAAGAAAGGTGGAAATTTCCTCATGAAATTTTCAATATAACATTATTACCACCTTTTCTCATTTTGAATATTAGAATGAGTCACATCTTGAATTTTTTTTTGTGAGAATAGTGAAAAGATTAATCA
Source organism: Viscum album (assembly GCA_963277665.1). Lineage (NCBI taxonomy): Eukaryota > Viridiplantae > Streptophyta > Magnoliopsida > Santalales > Viscaceae > Viscum > Viscum album. The sequence goes on along the minus strand of OY728157.1, from coordinate 227,614,661 downwards.
TTCCATTCCCCATAATGTTTGGTTTATTTTGAGTAAAATCATTACATTTTACATCTCAATTTGAATTGAGATGGTTCTTTAGGGTTCAACAGATTTACTAATACCAAAAATCATAGCATGAGAAACACTAATCAAAGTGGAAAAAAATGTTATCATGAAAAATAATTTATAGAATGTCTAAATCATGACACATGATTTTTAATATATGATACCATATGATTAATGTAATTAATTCATTACCATTATTTAAATATTTCATGATAGTTCATAAAGGGTTTGGAAATTTTCAAAAGTATATCCCCAAAGAGTTTCAAACCAAGTGTGCATTAAGTCCCATTTTCAAGCACTAAGTGGTGGTTTAGTCGAGCTCAAGGCACCATGTTTTTAGTTATTACCACTACGTACCTCTGTACCAAATAAAAATCCTCTTGTAATATCCAAAAATGGTTATAATTTATTGGAAACCCCTAGCTCTATCCTTCAATAATATTATATGATACATTCATATACATAAAACTATCATTAGAATTATCATTATAGATATTCCTAGGCATATGACAAGATAAATAATTTTTCATATACCTTCGCATTTTACTAATGTTTTTCTAATCCCAATCTCCAATGATTGAATAATTATTTTCCTTTGATACCAACTATAGTAACATCAGATTCTTTATATAAATATAACATCATTTTAGAAGAATATTCCATACATTTCAAAACCAAATACCTGAGAACCATAATCATTTAGTGTATTTAGATACCAGTAAAAAATCATATTCCATTAAATATCATCAATATCTCTCACATTTGTTATCTCACGTAATACTCCTTTTAGAAATAACCTACTCAAACCTTTATTCATAAATCATGTTAGGAAACATAATAATTGGTGAGATTGGATAATTAGTAAGGGTCCGCATATGAGATGTCAATCTATGATCATATGAAATCATTAGATAAGAATAAGGGTATGTGATCTTGATCATACCTTATGATGCCCATACACAAGTTGTAAAAGATAATAAACATGATTCCTGGTATAAAACATTATCATTTCATAAAACATGCCCTATAATAGTGATAAATCACCATCAATCAATCATTAACAATAATATCATTTAAAAAAGCGTGGAGTCATCATAAATATTGAAAAATCACTTTATAATCCATAGTTAACTTATATTATAATAAACACAGTGTATCAAGACTTATCACATGTTTCCCATTGTGTAATGGACACACATGTTTCCTATAGTGGATCAAGACACAGTTATTCCGCATAGTTGATCAAGCCCAATGGATTTTTCACCAATATTATCTCATGATATATATAGATTTAACTAATTAATTCAACATAGATATAGTGTCCACTGATCTCATAATGAAAACCATACTTATGTGTGCCATGATATTATAAAACATTCATCATACCATCACATCATATGATGTGTAAACAAAATGGGTTTCATAAAATTTTTTCAATTAATTATAGAAACCCTGATGAAAAATAAATGGGATTTATCAACATTTCATCAACATAAATATTAACCATCTAGATAAATAATAATGTTAGTATAATTCAATCTAATCCCCAGTAATGCATCAGTAACATCAAAGTTTGTAATTCTAAATGCAAAATGATTTTGAAAGATCACATGAAAACTTTCATTGGGAAAATAGCATTTACATATTTAATAACACTTTTTAAAAGATAAAACACTTTCAAAATAATTTTCCTTAAAAATATCCTTGGAATTTAATAAAGGATTTTTTAAAAATTATTTAAAAATTTTCTTGAGGAAAATATCCTTTTCGATTTTTGAAATCCTTTTTAAAACAGAAAACATTTATAAAATAATTTTCCATTAAAAAAACATAAACATTTATAATGGAATCTTCAATGAAATTAATGGTCAAAAATGTTTTAAATTAAGTTCATGTTGTACATGATAAACCAAATATTCCTTCCACATTTTGGGTAAAAGACAAACTATCATTGTTTGGAAAATAACATGACGATTCCTTTCATAAAAATTGTAAGAAATAGGAAATGGGTAAAAAAAATATGAAATAAATTTAATAACTTTAAAACCATTTTATAAAAAACTTTCAGATAATAGGGTTTTGGAAAAAAATGGTTTTATAAAAAATAGATAAATAAAGATGATTTTTTATAAAACTAATATTTTGATTTATTGAATGCATAAAGATTGTAAAATTAAAGTAAATAGGGTATTTAGAAGAAATTACTAGAGGATAATAAATTTCATGTGTTTCTTGAGATATGGATCAAAATATTTTATTATGATAAGCATAAATATAACCAACCCTGATAAGAATTTATATTTTATTATAAAACCCTTACCTCTTGGGTAAATATTTTACTATAAACCCCATAGAAGATGGATAATAATATGGATATATGAATCACAATAATTTTAATGATAAAAATATTAAAATATATTCTTGATTTTTAAATACAACACATAAAAGAAACCCATTTTGAATATGGCATGTGTCTTAAAGAAAATAAAGTGAGATACAAATCCACCACCATTTGTCTTAACTTTATTCACAGACATACGAACATAATATATAATAAATATAATTTTATTATTAATATATTATATAACCATATTTATATATATCAAATCATATATGGTTTACTTATAACCTTTTATTTTCTATTTATTAACATATCCATGTTAAAGTCATGTTTTGGGAAATAACTGATTTGTTTTCCATATATGTTTTGATTTTTTATTTTGGGTTATGATAATTTGATCATGGTTAAATAATCTAATGGATTTTAAACATTATATAAATATAATATATATTAATTATATATGTACTCATAGTCATCATTTAAATTTATTGACAGAAAATGAAATACATCTTTATGGAGAGGGTAGGTAGTATTTACGCATTAATGTTGTCTACATTTTCTCAAAGAAAATAAAGAAATAAAATTAAAAAATATATCAAAATTTATTAATATTTTCCATTTAATATATATCACTTATTTTCATTTAACCCATATTTATTACCTTCCATGTAAAGAGTGGTCGAATCACATCACTTCAGGAGGTGGTTGTGCGTTGTACACACGAATGATATTATCATATTCCCACAAAATGGATGGTAAGAAAGGACATGTTATATCATGATTATATAACAATAATAATATTATAAATATAATATATAAATAATAAATATATCATCATCTTTGTCTATGATATGTTGTGATGTAAAAAAAATAAAATATGTTCGTGGGGCTGTAGTCAACTATACACAAGAAATATGATTTAATAAACCATTTGGTGAAAGTGGAGAATAATTTAAGTTAATACAATAAAATAATAAAATATAACTATAATAAATATACTTATGTTGTAATATAATAATCATTTAATAATAATTTAAGGAGGTGATGAAAGAAATAAAAAAAATCTCGGTTAGGGATGTTACATCTTTTTTCAGGAAACTCTTTTTGGTTTTCACCAAAAGAATTTTTAGAATGGATTTATGAGAAAAATAAAAATTTTAGGATGATATGAATGAATTAAGTAAGTTATTTGGGTATTTATTATCTATACCAAAGGGTTTTTGAAGTGTGAAGAGGAGTGGATTGGGGTTTCCTTTTACCAGTGAGGTGAGTGGAAAACATATAATAGTTCAAAAGAGAATGGTGTACCCATGTTTTTCCCATTAAACAGGTATAAAAAATTGGAAATTATAAAACATATATTATATAAGGTCTAAATATTTCCATGAAATGGGTGTTTAATTTATTTTGGGTCATTTTTAACCCTTATAGTTTAAGCCTTGGTAAACTCATTTTTCTCTTAACTCTAGTAAAAATTTTATACTATTTTTTGTAATAATTATGGTAAAAAAATGCGATCAATTTATTGTATAGTATAAATTATTATTATTAACGATATTGAATCAATATTTATAAATCCCATTAAGATAAGTATAGAAATTTAATTTGAAATTATTCTTATAGATGCGATGAGAAATTGTTTTTGTAAATATTAAATGTTTAAATGTTTAAATCATTTTTATATCAAAATTAAAAATTAAATTAATTAAAGTAAAAAATGAATAAATTAATATAAATATAATTGAAAAAGTTCTACCATTAAACCCATATTAAAATATTTTTAAGGTTAATAAATGATTTAAAAAAAATGAAAATTTAAAATATAAACAATAATTTTTCACAATTTAACAAAAATTTATTTTCTTCAAAAATTGTAATAAAAATCCCCAAATATAGTTTTGAAATTATGATTTCAAAATTAAATTCCTTTTTAATTTTTTTTTTGTAAAAGTAGAAATAATTAATTTTAAAGCAAGTGTTTAAAAGGCGACAAAACATATCTTTAGAGAAAATACAATTTAAAATGTAATGTTGGATTTATTCTTCAATATTATCTTGAAACACAAAAGAGAAATTTTATACATTTAATTTAATATATAATATATTAATTTCATTATAAATATTCACCAAAAGATTTTTATTTATTTTATTAATATAAAAAAATATATGTGTGCATAAAAATTTTTTTCCGAAAAAATTTCCCCTTTATTTTCCAATTTTTTCTATTTTCAGTTCTAATTATTTGGCCTCCAAGGAATTCATTATATATACATGTTTAAACCATATATTTCCATAATTTGTTTTTTCATACTCATACCCACCATTCCAATGGTTATGGGATAATTATCATATTAAATAAAAATATTTTAATAATATGTCATGTTTTGTTTAAACATTGTGTTGCGTGCAATACAAGATAAATTTAGGCATGCATGTAATGAAAAATATCAAAAAGAATAAATTTATTCGAAAAAAAATATTTCCGAAAATCTTGAGTTGTTATACCTCATGACATATCTCTAATGCCAAAATGAAGGCCATCAATATGTATTATATGGAAAACTACTCAAGATATCCATCCAATAAGCCTAAATTTGAGTCACAAAGAATAAGTTAGATAAGGTAGATGTTTATATAGGAAGTACATATCATGAAAATAGGGTAACATAGTGTGTAACCTCACATAGAAAACACGGTGTGTCTTTTTATGTGCATAGCTTGAGAAGCCATGTCTCATTAAAGGGTGTGTATATTAGTCTACACTATGTGTGACTCCACCTAGAAACATGGGCATGTATTCCCCTAGAAATAGCTTGGGAATCCATGTTTCTACAAATGTCATTTAAATAGGGATACACAAAAAGTATTCCCACTCTTGGTCCTGGGTGTGTACTCTCGCGATACCCATATTGATTATCCATGTTCATTCACAGGGCGTGTCCCTACGGGAACCTAGTGGGTAAACTTAATTGATGTTCTTGGAATATACCTCAATTATATTTCATGGATACCCATGGATGATAACCTATTTTGTGGGCATGGCCACATGGTGAGGGATATTTATCTCATCAGAAACCCTAAATTATTCTAGAATCCAAACCATATGGTGTGTGTTCTTCAAGGATACATAGAGTGTAATAAATAATTTCATAACAATTGAATCCTTCATTCACACGGATGCTAGATCTTCCAAATATTCCTCAATCATATCCATTTGAAGCCCTAAAATCTTGAAACATTGAAGGGGAAATCCTCTTATCATTTTTTCTATCCAATTATGGATATAAATCAGAACTCTATTCCCCTGAGGGGTAGCTATTTCACCTATCATCACTATTCAAGGGGCCCGATCCACTATCCCATCACATGAATTCCAAAACAAACCTCCATTCACACAAAACACTTATTTTCATGTAGTTCACATATCTATTTTGAATCCAACTATTTGAATGTGCTGAAATCCATCCTGGAAATGTAGATTCAAGACCCAGTGGACCAATGACTCAAGAACATGGATAGCGGTTGTGATGAAAGAACCAGAATGATGTAAAACCCATTGTTAGCTAGTGTGTTCTTATCCAATTATTACATAAAGTGGAACCAATGGAAAAGGGGGGTGAGTAGATGATAAAAAATAATTGGATCAAGAAATATTTTTAAAATAAAGATCATGTAAATAACATAAATCAGAGAAAATAAGATGATATATAATCAACACTCATGAATTTAATCAAATAGAGAAAACAATCCATGGAATATCATGCCTAACCTCACAAAAACATTTATCATTAGTGATTAAAACATACACTATCAATGAATTTGAATATCTAATTGGGTCTATCATTTGTCATTCATCTCACAATTCTCTTCAACCATTCATCATCAATCCACATTCCTAAGTCACCAATGCGAATGACGCTCTCCTCATCCTCCTCTCTAATCTCTCAAGCTTATGCAGCAAACCCAAGGAAATTTCCACAATGATGAATAAATAGAGGTATTATTATTTTCATCAACTTATGTAAATTAATTAAATTAATTAATTAAATAATTAATGCACCCACCAATGGTAACCTTCAATCGAATGTCTCATGCCAACCAAGTTTATTCCTTACCTTGGTTAAACCCCATGTTCTAAAAATAATTATGGTCTCAGATTTCCCATAGGGGGTTCAGATCATTGTAAGTACCATTTATTCCAAAAATATGTTATTTTTTATCATCAATTTATATTAACAATTTCTATATAATAATTATGGAGTCCTGTCACACCCAAATCACAGGACCAACTCTGAGGAAAAATCAAGAGATATATATATATATATATATTACAATTACTAAACCATAGAAATCAGAGTCATTACAATTTCCCCTCCTTGTATTTTCACCCATAAAATAATATGATATACAAAAGGGTGGTATTATTAAGTCCTTATCTAGATCTCAATCTCCCAATAGATCATATACATGCTCATATTCCACCAAATCACTTAAACTAAAGCAATGGCCCATCCAAATGGGATCACCTCATGTCAATCTTCAATCATCATTGGGTACACCGAGAAAGTGACCCCATCACTAGTGTTCTTATCAACCTAGTGAATAATGTTCAATGGGTCATGAACATATCCTATATTTCATTGAAACATGAAAGATTTGTTGAACTTGGTCTAACTATGGTAGAAATATCATGTGGTTAAGAACCTTGATAAACCTCCATAGGATCTGGAATAGTCCAATGATCTTCAAGGATACCATTCTTCGCCAAAAATATATCAATAATCCTCACCATGTGAAGACACTTAGGCTAAAATATTCTCTATTCTTGTGATCCAAATTGATATGAAGTCGATCTATGTAATATTTTTCTAGATCTAGGCTATCCCTAAATTTTCACAGCTCTCCTAAACATTTTCTTTTATTACCGGGACAAGATTTGGCCCAACAATTGATGTCTCACTAGTCTCAAATTAATATATATATATATATATATTAAATTTTGGGTCTCCCATAATGATCATAAAAACGTTCTATGATGATAAAGGAGTTATAGATTTTATTATAAGCGATCTCCACCTATTTTAAGTGATCCCCAAAACTCCAGCCAAAGACTGACATGCTCGCTCATAGAAAATTCTACAACACATAGATGGATTTTTTAGACTATCCATCTTTTTAGTGGTGGAACATTGTTCTCATATATAACTAGGTAAAAAAATCCACATGAAAACCTCTCCACAACCATGACATATATTAAGAATCATATTCAGAAACAATCATTGTGGGTACCCTGTGAATCCAAAGAGTATCAAGCATGTACAACAATCCCAAAATCTGAACCAAGATCTTCCCGGGGATTGAAATGTTTTTCGTTTAATAATCACCAAGATATATTTATGGAATCTCACTGTATGTGGAATACCTACTAAAAAAATATTTTGATATTTCATTCTATTTCCATTCAGTGAAATTATAAGGTTGATTGAGACTAGTTGGATCATGACTTCCAAACATAACAATTAAAATGTGGGGCCCGGATAAATATGGGTCAAAACACCCTTATTCACATCATACCACCACAACCACCACTAAATTCCCTCATAAATCTTTTATAAAACCATTTGTACATCTAAAATTAAGGTATAAAACACCCTCAACACCTCCTCAAACAATAAAACTGGAACTGTTGTTTATCCTTAAAATGGGATAACGTGCTCCCTACATAAAAATCCATCTAGTGAATCTTCAGGGGATATATTATTACATATAACTTCCCAGTCAATGTATCTCAATTAAGACTCTCTCATGAGATGAATAATTGGTGGTGTTACTACATTGAATAAAAATATGTGTCACACCTCTCCACCACCAAGGTCATCTATAATGAGGACAAATGCTTTGTCACCTCCTCCACAAAATGATAACTTAATTTCCTTATTAGGTCATCTTCCACCAGATTTAATTTCCCCAGAGAATATACTATCTTGAATTCATTGTCCCACATGATCTCAGACCAATTCATCTTTCTCACTTTCAGTATTATCTGGGTAGATATGTACATAAAACCCTAGTGGTCTAAGTAAACAACAAAAATATCACCCAGAAGATAAAATATCAACATTACTAAGGTGAATACTATCACTACCAAAATTGAGTTGATTTTTTATTTATCCTAATAGGTATTGAACTTCCATGAACCATAATAATTCACTACTATCCACTATATCAACATACAATTGATCCTAACTCCAAAGGCTTAGAAAATCAGTATGTACTTGATTCCCTCCTCTGGTAGTCTAAACAAAAGATCACTAATAAATCTATACCATAACATCTATACGGATCTATAAGTACCTAGGATAATAAATCAACTTCTATTTACTTGTCTTTATTGTCAAATAGATGTAGTCTTTGAAAATACCATCTTAAACCTCTGACATTACCAGGAAAAACTAAGGAAAATTCACACCTCTTCCATGCTTCTGGGTAGTTCATAAGAAAATACAACATCAAAATTTATTAGTACTATAAAAAAAATATGATTAGAGTTAACATTTCCTAAAAATAAAAACTCTCAAATCTATAACTGACGCTTCAAGATACTATTATAGAGCTGGTTCTCGCATAGTAAGTTTAGGAAAATCCTCAAATGCTATGCATTCTCCTCCTCTGGATCATAGTATAAGTGAATTACATGGTTAAAGATAACATTGAATTGGTACAAATATGGTTCGAATATTTGGTTCATAAGCTCCATGAACACTATACATAAATTATTCACACCAAAGGGTGTTACTAGGAAATCATGATGATCATAATGACTTTAAAATGAGGTATTCATTATACCATCATCATGAAACCTAAAACGGTGCAAGATAAACTTCGTATCAACTTTTTAGAACAATGTAAGAACTATTAATAGGTTTAATATATCCAAAATAATTTATCAATGGTTTATTTTCTTTTATATTCGTCAGTGTCTTGTGAAAGAAAACAACACAAAGATTTAATCTCTCATCTACCATTTCATGAGCTACTTTGTAGCTAGAGAGGGGAACAGAGGGTCAAAAATAACCTTACACATTGTTTCTACCACCCATGGTTCATACAATTAACCTAAAGTGTTTTTTCTGTTTCCTCTATCACATAATGAAAAACATCATAGGTTATCATTACCACAATAGAAAGATACCATGAGAAGCACTCTCATATATGATTTTAGTCATCGGTGATCTTCAACACTCCCTTAGAAAAAGTTTCTAGATGAAAGATGTGTGGTAAAGCGTGCAATAAAATATCCGAGTCACAAACGTGGTGAGGGATAAGGATTGACATTCACCTATATATACTAAAACTAAATATAAAGTAGAGAAGTAACTAGTCATACCTTGAATTACTTCTATGCCTTTGAGTCATAAGGCACCACTTCCTAAAGTTATCCTTCCACTTACCCATCTAATTTTACATAACCAGGGTTCACATCAAAGAATATGGCAGCCCCCCAAAAAAACTGTGAACATACAATTTAAAGTAACTCATTCACTACACCTAAAATCAATTATATTTTAGTGACACTAACTCACCTACATAGTTTTAAGTCATGTCATAAGTGAAAATGTCTTATATGGAGAAAAATGCCTCTTCTTCTCATGATATAAAGCACAACACAAAACACAAAAAAACAGATCCATGCATAACCTAGATTTACCTGAATAATTCTATACGTTAGGACCACCATATCATAAGGAAGATACGCATGAAAGGAAAAAACCGAAGACATCACCTTCAATTAAACCATAGTCACTTGTGGGGTTACTTAAAAAAATACTATTTGAAGATATGTCCAGCTCCATCTTAAGAGAGGGTCACCTTGTAATAGACCTAGATAAATAGTATCTACTAGTTTCTTGCTTCTCTATGATGTATACTAGTTGTGAGGATAACCATAATATTGATCAGGGTCTCCACAAATTGGAAATACCCGACCGCTGCCTCGAACCAATCATCCACTGCTTGATGGTATAAATTGTTGTAGAAAATAAACAGTCTCTATTTTTGGAACCCATGAAATGAGATAAAGATCATACAATGTCATCATGTCCTATATGATCTATAGAGTATTTAATATGTAGATGATCATCTCTCAGGACCACTGAAGGTGGTTCCATGCACTACTCATCGGGTGGAAGAACTACTCTATACTCCCTTGGTGGTAGAACCTCAAGAATAGTTACATGCACCAAGGCCTCATCACTCAATAAGTAATTATCATTACCCTATCTCAAAATCCATGATTAATATTTGTATAGAGGATTATTTAAAATTATTAAGATGTAACACAGTGAAAGACCATATCAAGGGATTTGACTTCAGAAGGACATAGAATTAAAGAGACCCAATCCAATATGATACATGTACCATTGGTTTCCATATAACTAGTTCCATAAAATTTCAGGTTGAAGTGATGAACTCAAGACCCCCAACATCTTTTCCCTGATTTACTAAAACAATCATCACAATATATATAACTCCAAACATGTTCAATAGAAAAAAACTCCTCTAATTATACCTTTTCATGACCTGACCCACTAATGTCGTGGCTATTCCAGTAGTAAGCTAAGTGTGAAACCGAAATCTCACCTCTAATATTCCAGGGGATGGCGATAAGTGACCATAAATAGTATCACTGAACAAGATGGCCATAGACTAAAGTACACGTACAAATTCACACAATTGGATCCATGATATAGTGTATAAATATAAAAATGCAGTAGGCTCTGTAGAGTAAATATTGCATGTGAAACCCTCTAGGATACATATTATAGTGAAACAATGTATAAAAATTATATGGTAAAAAATAATTCTCAACCAGTAATAAAAAGCCAAACCCACGCTAAAAAACTATAAAGAGGTGAAGTCGGGGAGATCATGGATCAATATCATAGAGTCCAACCACCGAAAAAAATAGTTTCAGAACAAAATTATAAGCTCCACTGATACCAGGTCCACTATAGTCAATCATAATTTTTTAGTTATTTTTCATAATAAATGACACATTTAGTATAATCCCATGCATGGGTGAGTATATAAATACCCAGTAGGTCATCCCGAAAACCCAAAAGGAAATTAGTAGAATAAATATAGTTGTATCAACCCATATAAAAGAGGGTAATGGAACCAAACATTATATATTCTCATAAGAAACCCTAGTGAAGAGAAAAAGGGTATATCCTTCTTTATTGCCATCTGGGAATTATGAATAATCCTACAGATACAAAAGGTCTATCTCTAATTACATCAACCATGTAAAACCTTGACAAAATTTGGGTGGGGACCCTACTCCCCACCAATTCAATCCAAAGTAAAGGGAGACTTATATCCTAGCCAAGCGTCATGTGTAACCTCTTAAAAATGTGTATAGATGACCCACACCTCACCACTTTTTAAGAAATCCAATGGATAATTACTCTAAAGGATAACTTTCCCAACACTAGAGCTCAATGAAAATAAGTACACTCTACATATAGAGGACCTTTTCCCTCTGTAATATGGGGGTGTTCCATCTCTATTGGTATAAATGATATGGTAGATCTTCCACCTATATAGACAGGGGAGTACTGACCCCCAGGAGTATTACACCATACATAGAGGACCCACTCCCTCTAGGGTTATATTTTCATCTCTACCTGTATAAATGAAACAGGGGACCCACCACCAAAAGTTATATGGTAGTACTGACACTAATACCTCTCTAATAATATTTCCCCATCACTACCATCAGCTAAACATCACTTGAAGAATCAGCCTTCTCATAACACCTCATGTCGTATCTCTGATTCCAAAAGGAAGTGCACCATTACATCTTACATGGAAAACTACTCATGATAGGTTTCTTGTATTCCTATATCCATGTTATGGATTAAAATATACACAATATATAATGTTTTGTGGGAAGTAAATGGTATATACATAAGGTCACACATTGTCTGACCACACCTAGATGCCTAGGTTTTTCTTCCACTTGAACATCATGGGAATCCATGTCTCATTAGACAACATGTATATAATTTTAAAGAATGTGTGACTCTTCCCAAAAAATTGGGAATGTATTCCAATAGACATTTCCTAGGAATCTATTTCTCACCACACAGTGTGTATAGAGGACTAATGGGAATGTACACCCATGGACCAAAAAAACAACTTCTCTTTATGATTCTAAAAAGTAAAAGGGTGGTAGTCCTAGAAAAATCCTTCAAAAAACTTTGAAAGTACCCTTCCTAATCAAGGAAATCAACTAATTAGGATGATAAATCAATATCTTGTTATGTTTCAGGGAATTAAAAGGGTTGTAGTCCTAGAAAATTCCATCACAAACCTTTGACAGTAACCTTTAAGACCAAGGAAACTTAACACGTCTTCCATGATCCTAAATGCATCATAATAAAGCACTGAATCAATTTTTATTGATCTCATGAATAGAATAAGATTGAAGTTAACATGCCCCCAAAAATGAACCTCTCAAATCCATAACTAACATTTCAAGATCCTGTTTTATAATCGGTTCACCCTAAGTAATTCAAGGATTACCCAAAAAAAGCTATGAATTTTCTGCCTCTGATGAAGAGTATATGTGAATTTAATCAACAAATACAACCAAAAATCAATCCAAATATGGTTATAATATTTGATTGTTAATATTCATGGACACTTTAGGTGCATTCATCAGACCAAAATTCATCACTAGGAAGTCATCGTGCACATAAGGAAATCAAAATTCTATCATAGTTGTACCATCATCAGGAACCCTCAATAGGTGGTAGTCGGACCTTAGATAAACCCTTGATAACTGTTGAACAGCTTAAAATATTTTTAAAATAGAATAAATAAATTGGAAAAGGGTACCTGTATTTGATCATCACTTAACTCAATTGGTGGGAAAATAATGCAATGTTTCATAATCTTATATTCATTTTTAAGAGCTACTTTGGAGCTGATAATAGGGACACATGTGGTTTAAAAGTAACTTCCACATAGTGTCTACCAGCCAAGGTTGACACTAGCCAACTAAAGAGGATTTGGTTGTATCTTTCAACACATGTTGTAAAAAATAAAAGGGTCACATTTCTACTACCATAATAACCCATGATAAACTCTCTCCTCCAAGAAACAAATGCACTACTGGAAGCGATGTGTAATTTTTAGTGCATCCTTAGTATGATTATCAAGGAACATGAGTTGTTCTGAAAAAACAAATGGAATATCCATGTCTCAATTTAAGTGACGTGGTGAGGAAGTACTAAACTATATCTTTATATACTAAAACTAAATATAAATAAAATTGTTCATGGTTTATACCATGGATCACACTAACACCTATAAGTAATAAGCCTATACTGACTGAAGTTATCCTTCCACTTTCCCCATCAGTTTCCCATTACTGTTGTTCACATGTAACCCTTTATCACCACCAAAATGACCTCAATAATACAATTCAATGGAACAAATCAACCACACCACAACACTATCTTCATTCGGTAGCACTAAATCACATGCACAATGTTAATTCACATCTCAAGTGAACAAACCTTGGTGGGGTAAGAATACCTCTTCCCTAAAAGCTTGAATACACAACACCAATCACAAATAGAGAGACCTATCCATAACATACATTTCCATAAATAATTATACGGTTTAGAAACACCATCTCACTAGGAGGGTCCCCATACATGGTAGGAAACACAATCCATTTCCTCTATTTAAACCTCGATTAATCGAAGGGTTGCTGGAAAGTACTCATCTCTAAATAGATTCTTGTATCTATACCAATAGAGGTTCTCCTCATCTTGGATCTTTATCGAAATTCCATAATACAACCCTAATACTCCATGAAGAAGAATTTATATGAGCACAACCATTTGGTTGATCAATTTATACAAAATCAAGAAAACTCATACCACTGCATCAATGATGAATGTTGTTTTTTATTTTATAGGTAGTTTAAATATACTGGAAAAAGTGGTTTTAGGTGTGACACTGACTATAAATAAAACACACAATCTATTATATCCTTGTATGAAAAAAATATTGAGTATGTAGTCATTATGAAAGATATTAAATTTTTCATAATACATAGAGACAAAATATGTAAATTAAATATATTCACATGTTATCTTACTATATTAAAGGATAATAATATTTTCTATTTCTGTCTTGGACACAATAATGCTGAGATTATTTTTAATAGATAAATTTTTAAATCAATGGTTGTGAATGTATGATAAAGGAAGGGAAAGAGTCAATTCTATAAAAAAAATCCTTTACCAGTATTAAATAATCAATTATTATGACTTATGAATTATTAATAATTCTTATTCTAATAAAACCTCCATCAGATACTATAGTTTCATATAGTCTAATTTGTAACTTTTCAAAATCATCATCAAATGGAAATAACAATTTCAATTTAAAAAGACTGTCAAAATATTTTTGTAACATTATAAAATATAATTAAATTAACGAATTTCACTATAAACATATTCTCAATTAATAATTTTAGTGTAGGAAAAAATGAAAATTATATTGATATATAATATTTATAAGAATTAAAAACAAAATAAATACAAAATAAATGTAACACATTAAATATAATTCATAGTGATCATCAATTTTTGTACCAAATTAATGTGTGCATATAATAAAAAATAATATTTTATTAATACTAATTAATAAAATAAAAACAAATTATAGTTGTGATGTTATATAATACATGATAAATGTTATGTAATTCATAATATATTTTATTTATGAGACATTGTATATAGTTAAAAAATAATAATATAATATATAAAATAATATATAAAAAATTAATATTGAATAATCATGATAAATACTAATTACATACATAAAAATGCACTCAAAATAATTATGAGCAGAACAGAAATTGAAATTGATTTGCAGATTCATTCTACCGGTCTCAAATGAATCCAAAAATCATTTTTTTAATTTTCATGATAATATAAGTTTGTTTTTTGGTTTTTATTATTTTTATGATGTTATAAAAATATAAAATATTTTTCATTATAAAAAATTACATTTGATCATTAATTCCATATCATATGTGACTTTGACAGGTGATTTTCATATAGGTGACCAATTATTTGAAAACAATTGTCCTAGTTTTTTTAATAATATATACTTAATTACTTAGTTATAATTATTTCACAAATATTCATAGATATTGAAATACATTTATTAATGAAAAGAAACTATATATCACTCGAAATAGAAAAACAGTAGTTTGACATTTTGTTTTTTCTCACGACTCATTAAATAATCATTTACCTTTATCCAAATTTTGTTTAATTAAATGATATCAATTTCTAAGTTTTGATCATTTGGAAAATGTTCGTAGAACATAAAAATTCACTTTTAATCTTGAAAATCACATCACTTATTGGATTGATGTGTGGATTTATCATAATTATTATTAAGTAATTGAGGAACATTATCTAAAATTTTTAGTATAATTTGAGTTTGGTTGACTAGTTTTATTCACTTACTTCACTTATCAAAATATTAATATTTTCAAGGATACCACCAAAGTAATATTATATGAGTATAAAATCATTCAAAGTGATTCATATATAGAATATTATATGTTCATGGTAATGAAAATATTAAAATAACATTGATTATGAATCCCATTAATAGAATAAATTGACAAAACATTTTATATTTTAATCCATTAAATGTAAAAGGATGTGCTGAACGAAATGAGGATTAACATAAACCAATAAATTTTGGGATAGATAAAACATTTGGGAAAGATCTTGAACATTTCATAAAAAGGTATGTTGGAGAAAATTAATCAATAAATTTCTCTATCATAGATATCATAATTGCTACCTTTTTCTTCACAATATAAAAACAATTTACAAGCCATTTTATTGAGGATTTATAAATATAAAAAATATAAATATATTAATGTTTTAGTAATGTGATAAACAGGGTTGTTAGTTAATGTTTTTGTTGAAAAAAATATAAAAATATAAGCCTTTATTTGAAAAATAAGTATGTTCCTCAAAATAATGAAATATTATATAGCCTCGGATTGTTATTATTATATTCCTTTGATTTATGAAGGATTCTATGATAATGAAATTCTTCAACACCAATGGTGTTTTATAAATATGGAGTGAGGTTTTAATTTGGAGAAGCATGTCTATATAATGGTGAATATTTTATTTGATAATAATCTTCCTCTTCAATAAATATGTGAAATTTCTTATCAATACTTAATTTATTATATTTTTTGGATCCAATCGGGTTACCATTATTTAATTTATAATATCAAGAAAAAATGGTGAGTAAGGTATTCCCAGTGTGAAAAATCACCTGAACCTTCATTACTGTTTAACTAAGGGTAATTATTCTAAATTAATGATTTTGTTATTCTATAAGGTTTATATTTTTATAAATTTCTTGATTTAGGATGCAAAATTAAAATGGAAGTGGATTGGTATAGTAAGAGAATGAAAATAAATTAAAAATAGGGTTGATATTGAAAATGAAAAAAATACTTGAAGTAAAATTGAAAAACGAAAATACTGAAACTAGTGATAAGAAAACACCTCTTCCTGATGTTTTTTAAAAAATTAAGACATTTAAGATTTCCACTCATTCTTGAACATATTCATTTCCTCACATGAAAATATTATTTGTCAAGTATATGTATCGTACTCAAAAGAGAGATATATATATATATAATCCATAAATATTTTCAATGAAATTATATATAATATCATAAATTCATCTTCATGGATATGAGTTTTTCCGTGGAAGTAAACATATTTTATAAATTTAAAATTTTAATTATAATAATCACAACCATTCATTAATTTTAGACAATGAGCAAATATTTTTAAATATAGGACATTTCTTATATATTATTTGATAATGAAATAATATTTTATATACCATAATACATATTCAGTTATCGAAATATATAGGTTCATTGTATTCTCTTATTGTCCTTATACCATGTAATTAATGATAAATAAACATCAAGCTATTATAATTACTCTTGTAAAAAAATATTTAAGCCAAATAATAGGAATATTTTGTATAAAACATATATGATATTGTATTAATAATTCATAAGTTACAAAATATGTGGTGTATTTATTGTAAATTCATGCATCATATATTTAAAATATATCATCGAATTACATTGATTTATCAGAACGAGAATTCTGTGATCCTTATAAGAATTAAAGTAATAATAATTAATTAATCTTAAAAAATAAAATTTTATTAAACGTAGTTAGATTAAACAGTTTTACTTTTTCATGGTAGGTAATATGAATATTTTTAATATATTTTTAAATAATATTAATACTTGGTGTGTTATTTCTTGAATTTCATCATGATTTATTGATTTTTGTGGGGTATAAGTGACATGAGGATTCACAAATGTATAAAAACTATCACAAGGTGATCCCTTTATATATTCAGGATATAAATGTATATAGAAAAAACAATACTATTAAATTGTAAAAAAAATATACATCAATAATTAGATATAAGAATTATGAAAATATAACTCATATAGATTCACAATGGAGGTTCGTGTCCATTCATGTTTGAGAATTTCATTTATTCTCTTATGACTAACAATGTCATGCGAGGTAATAATATTTTGTATTAAAATTAATTTTAGAAGGATTTCAATTTTTCAATATTATTCTTTTATAATACTATAGAATAAATAAACGTCGAACTGAAATTAGTGGGTTAGAGATTTTTTCATAAGAAATTTTTAATTCAATATCTAGTCCATTTAAATTTCTTGGCCCAAATTTCATTTCCCTTATATCATTACATACAGTTTTTCATAAATGTTAATTCATTGTAAAATATTTTAAATATAATATAAGTTGTATATGGCATACCCCCTTATCATCATGTATATTAAAAAGATTAAAAAATTATTTTAATATTCCAATAGCAGATTCCACTATACAAATATCATCATCAAGAGAAACATATTGCTCAAATATTATATCTTGATATATAAGACTCTACACATCAAGTGGTATATTGTATGTTTTTTACTATGTAGGAAATAACCATGAATATTTTAAAATATACCTTTTATAAAATGGTGACTTTTTGGAATTGTTATATATAAATCACAATACATTTCACTATATAAAATAATAATACAAAAAAAGTATCAATAATTATTTATTCATAGTTAACAAAAACAATTGTTAAAAATTTTATTAACTAGTGTAAAGTGAGAATTTTAGGTAAATTACTACCCTTGAAACAAGGGGTGAGTGTCTCTATATAATTTGGTAGTTATTGTGTTTATTGTTCTTATTGATTCCTTCAAAATAGAAGCCTTATAACCTAGTTTTGATTATTTTTCTTTTTTTCCTTCAAAGTTTCAATATTACAATTCATAGATTTCATTTTATTATTAGAATAATTATGTATTTTTTATTTCCCCATTTAATCTCATAGTGAGATTCAAAAACCTATAAGTTTAACACTACCATACTACTCAATATCCATCAAAGTTACTAAAATTATTTTTTCCTCATCAACAACATATGACCCATTTTTTGTCTAAAATATATAATAATAAGGGAATAAAATTATTATTTTTAATGTTTTAATATATTAAAATTGAATAAATTCAGTTATTTATTTATCATACTAGATTGAAATATTTTTTAGAAATTTTCATTTTTAATTGGCCCCATATTATTTATAGGATATTTCTTTCATTTCACTTGAAATGGGATAGATATAGAGAGAGATTCCAACATATCAATCCATATGTAACAATATAAATGTAATTATTTTTTATCATATCAATATTTTACTATATATTTAAATATATTCCTTTTTTCATGTGAAAAGTCCCCATCCTTTCTTAATGGTATTTGTATGGAGGTTTCACTGCCTGATTATTTTCTATACTAATTTTCATGTTCATAAATTATCATTTATAAAACAATGAAAAATATACAATTAATTCCGAATAAAATATATTTATTTAAAATATAACTTAAATTTCGTCTTATTGTTATGGGAAATTAACAAATCCTATGTTTTTTCCTCTATGATATTTCTTTATAGACAAGTTTTTCTGGGTTTGAATTTTCCTTAAGAAATCCTAAGATATATTTTAGTAAGAATAACTGCAAATTCTATATGAATCTTTCTAAACAAATATTATATTAATTTTATTCTATATTTTTACAATATAATTTAATAATATAAGGGAAAATATGAAAAAAAAAAATGTAATACCAAAATGGTTTTGGATATATATTTTCTCTTTAACAAATTTTAACTATTCAATATCTTGTTATACAAGAAATAATGGACTTATAACTGTCATGATATTTTTTTTAAAGTGATCATTACAACCAAGATATTAAATTAGTTTGTATAAATAGAAGTAACCATATTAAAAAAATATTTATAAGAAAGTTTTTACCTAATAAAATTTTATTGATTAATATGTTGAAAATATGTACTCAAATTTTAATGATAAAAATAAAATAATATAAGAACAAATTTTTGAAGAATTTTATTTTATAGATATTTTGTATTTTTATTAAAATAAAATATATTTTTCACTAATTATAATTGATGAAATGTAATAATAATTTTTAAAATCAAAGAAATACTCATTTATTCTCTGATTATTAATTGGTTGTAAAGGAAGATAAAATTATATTAAAGTAAAAAATAAATATTTTTTAAAATAGATTTTATTATGAAATAGGTATTTTGTATTAATAAATTGAACTAATAAATATTGATAAATTATTTTAAGGAAATTTAAGGATGATATATTAAATAAAATATATTAAGTTTCTTGTAAGGTTTATTACTATCCATGGAATGAGAATAAAATTATTTTTATACTTAAAAACACATTTTTTATAAAAATATTTTTATATGTTTTATGCACAAATATTTGAATTCATTTATGCTACTTATAGTAATTGAATATTGTAAAATTAATTCTATATTTTGAATTAGTATATTTAAAGTTAGCTAATAATGTCAATTTACTTTCTAACCATAATAAATAGTTACCATGTTTAAAATATTGTTAACACGGTGAGGTTTAAAAGAGTTAAAAGAGGGGTTAACTTAAGGGAAAAGGTTTAAAATAACACAAAACATGGAAATAATTCCCATTGTTTAACTGGATTTCAACCCTAACCTTATTATATTATAAAGTATGCTAATTATTAGCCACTTGACTTCATTAAGACTTGTATCATATATCACTATAGGAAAAGTGCGTCGTAGTGGCTGTTGTTTTATGGATATGGAGGCTGTTTAAACAGCCTCCATATGATTTTGTGGAGGTTTCAAAAAAACCCCTCTAAATTGTGTGTCGTCATACAATACGTGGTGATTTCTTCAATTTGGAAGATGTTTTTTGTTACCATCATAGAGATCACATTTCATGGTGGTTGTTCATTGGTTTAGTGGTGGTTTTCCTGAACAAAAAGTGTTTTTTGTCGCGTTAGTTTAAACCGATTCAGAAAAAAATTCTATTGTTTAGGAAAACCGCTGCTAAATCCATGACCAACTGCCACAAAATGGTAGTTGAAAATGAAAACTATCTTGTGGAAGTCTTAATCACCGGTAAATTATTGTACGTAGTGGTGGTTTTAACTGCCTCTGTTAGTAAGATATCAAATTATAGTGGTAGTTAAAACCACCATTAATGGTAGATTTATAAAAAATGCAGCTGATTCTGTAGTCCTAGGACCAGTGCCCTGAAAAAAATTGTTCCAATTTCACATGCACATACATCTTACATCCAAAAGAATACAACGAAACCAACATTTTCTTAAGAAAAATAACCTTCAAATCCACAGACTTTTTCAATTTGGAAACACATAATAGTGAAAAAGAATATGGTATGGTGAGGAAATATGATATTATTGGATACCACATTGTGGTCTAAATATTGCATTGTAAGTGTTCTAAATGAAGAATCCCATTACATGGAAGGATTTCCATGCGATTTCAATTATAAATTCATAAGGGGTATGTAATTATAAATCCACATGTCATACAATTTCTTCCTTTTGGATATTTACCTATTTGTTCAGATCCTGATTCAAGGTGTAATATATGATGAGTCGCACCCTATATGGAATTTTTGGGAGGGCCAGAAGAAAATTCCAACTCTTTTTTGGCCATTTCCATGTTTGGTTAAAGGTACCAATGAAACAAGTTATGAGTAAATGAAATCCCATTTAAGAAGTAGATGAACTTCTTATTGAATGAGCTAAATGAAAATCTATTAGGGTGGTAGAATACGTTCCCTTTTGTATTCGAATGGGGAAGGAGAAAATGAACATAAATATTCTATTGAAGAGACAGTGGATGTTCTGGGGCTATAAAATAATGTCTAATTCTTCCATGTTCAGTCTTACGGGGTTAATTTCCATGCTGATCTATAGCTAGATTTTTACTTTGAGGGATGCACACATGGGGGTTTGGCCATAGAGAATCATTAAGGTGGTGATGTTTGATATGGGGTATCCCAACAATCTATATGTTCTTATATTATTGTATTTGTACAATTTTCCATATTATATCTTCCAAGGGAAGACTCCACTCCATGTATGAAGTCCCTTTCACATCTTATATTTCTATGTAGTGTTACACATGGGGGGATATTATTACTGAGACCACATCTCTCCACCCAGCACCAATTTCCATCCAACATTTCAGAATATCTCGTAAAGATTCCTACTCATTTCTAACCCTATGGATGTGCTTAAATGGTATGGTCAAGAGAATGAATCAGGTTCCAACCATTCCCCCTCCCAACAGGGATGGTGACTGACGATGTTATGTGGACCATCATGAAATGGGAATACCTCATGGGCTTACGAGGTGGGGTACTACTGGTGAGGGATTATTTCTAGCTGATATGTTATCCATAAAATCTATATCAGTTTGAAAAGGTAGTTCAAGTTCATGTTGTGACTGACCCCAAATGTGTACAGTGGGGTGTGTGACAAATTCCAACCTTCAATCATGAGGATAATCTAGCACATATTCATTCATAAGGATGGGAAAAGAGTGACAAGGGCCCCCAGTACTAACTTCGGCCTTCATGCTTAATCCAGAGTACAAATAGTGTAGGGTGATCTTATTTATTATGATAAATGTTAATGTGATATACTACAATGGATGAGGAAGGAGAGGCCCCAGAATATAATCGTCAAGCGAGAGCACTAGGTGGAACTCATTCGGGAGGTGGATTTATCCCATTGGGTTATTATGTATGAATTGTATAGGAAATTTGTGACATTGAAAAAGTGGGATGTTTTGAGAGATCTGCATATAATGGATATAAACTCTTGGGAATGTGATATTATGATGAATTAGATCCCTATTTGTTAGCCTATGAGTACATTTTTTAATGGTTTAGGGATGTTTTTGTTCCATGTGGACATTCTTAGCGATATTGTTTTCGCCGAATACTAGTATAACGGGGTCTTCCATAGAATGTTCACTTATTTATGTGTGATATAGAAAAAAATCAATATAGATGGGATGCATATCATCAAGATGGTTCATGCCATGTTAGGCTTTCACATTCACCATGATGATGCAGTGTGGTATGTAATGGAGCATATGGATTTGATCAATTCATGGGTAACTAAAATCTACCTTACTAGCCATGTAAAGGTTCTTATGACCATGACCACCCCTCCTAATATCTACCATGTAAATATTTGGATCTTAAAAATCAAAGATATAACTCTTATTTTAGAATTGATTCCTGAATCCTTTTTCACTTGTTCAGGAAACAAAAATAGAGAAGGGATAGGTGCATATTGTGTTTGATATGGAGGTAGAGGGATACAATGAGATGTGTTATTACATCCATTGATGACCACTTCCCTACCACTAGGAATCTTAATACATGAATTTTTAAATTTTAAGGGCATCTGTGCTGACCTCTTGGTACTCTCCCATTGATCAACAATAAGAGGGTTGTGATCTATGATGAACTTTGGAAGAGTAAAACTTCACATTTCAGTGTGGGAACCCCTATAATTGATATAAAAGAAAACTCTACCATGTTTACTTTCCTATATACTATTTATAGTGAACCTTACCCATGTAAATTTAGTTCTTTCAATAGTAACTTCAGTTAGGTTACACTAATCAATGAAGCAAGAGAAATCATCTACAGTTTGAGAAAAGTGTCGTCCAATCTTTTCATCTGGTCTCAGGTTAGTATTGAAGTCTCTAATAACTATTTAGTTTTTATCCATATATGATTCATAAATATAAATATTCATTAATAAAACATTAGGATCGTACATTTCTAGTGTCTTTTGATGACTAGGTTCATAATTCATAAAAGGAAAAATAAGAAATCATGAAAATGTTAATTGACAACTTTATGCCACACGTGATAAATATACAGACTGACTATTACAATATTTTTTAACATATCAACAATACCCCTAATCATTTTCCCATGATGAACACATCTCATCACCCTCTCCACCTCCATTTATATATCCTGCTGCCACCTATAAGAACATTATTTTGAAAATTAAATAGTTGTGTATATTTATATATAAACATAAAAACACGAAATGTTTGAAAACTAAATGATTTTTTTTCCTTCTCACCACCAGTCGATGAAATACCACCTAGGGTAGATTCGGTCATCTTCTGATATAATTCAATCACCAATTTCTACAAAGCGGATATCTGAGTCCCATATTCCCGAACTGTGTTTCATAGAGAAACAATCTCTCTCTGAGTATCTTGGGGTATGGACTGATTATAACCCAGAGAAGATGCAGCTAAAATCCCATGTGGCGTGCCAAAGTCCTCATATAGTAGAGGTCCCAAACCCATCATGTGCACTCGACCAGGATGCTCCTTCCCAAGAACAATAGAAACTGGGTCATGGTGTGAGACTGAGTAGGAATTCATAGGATTTTCATCCCATAGTTTGTTAATTTTAACCTATAAATAATATATTAGTAATATTTGAAGCAATATATATTAACATAGTGACAACTGATAATAAGTTATTATAATGAAAAATGAGTCCATGCCTCAACTTCTTTGGCAGGCTCATTAACAAAACATCTGTCAGTTATTTGGTGACCTTTCCACAACGCTTCAGTGCAGGATGTTGGGTGTCCTAAACCTTGTGACAACATTAAACAATGATAAATCAACAATTTAATATATTAAATAGATAATATAGTCTTCAAAATATTTAAACTAAAGAAAAGATTACCTGAGCCGATCAGCTTCTAGAAAAACTCATTGACCCCACTGTGTGAGGGATGACTTGCTTAGCCCAACCTGATGCAGTCTTCCTTGAAATATCTTAAATTAAATAAAATAAAATTTAATAGTAATGAATTTAATTTAATTTACTCTTTATATACATGTATAAATTTAAAATGAGATTAATATAATAATATATAATTAAATACCATCTTCTTCTCATCACGATGTTTGTCAAAAAAACATTTCATTGCTCTTTGGGTACCCCATTAGGTATCTTATCATACATATAATGAGTGGTCAATGACGTATCGTTGACATTTCTGCACAATCTCCATTTAAAGTCTTTCCATTTATTTCCAAGATTTATCAATTTCCACTTTATGCTAGCACATCAACAACTGTAAAGTAGAAAAACATCTGTACATAGAAATTAAATTTGAAAATATTATAATTTAACAACATAATAACATTCAATTATAACATAATGTTTTGAAATTACCTTTATTTTGGAATAAAAATACATCATTTTTTCATATTGAAGGCATATACCTCCAATAATCATACGAATTAGAAAGGGAAACCGGCTCTGTGGCTAGCTGGACAAGAATCTAGCCAAGTAGTCTGGTGGTGTCATCCGTAGGGACCCCATATAAATATAATTGGAAAATGATATTCTCTCAAGTCAGATTTCATACATCTAAAGTTTTTATAATTTTCTCCATAGTTTCATTGTTTCCATATTTAATGATCAAACATTTTGTAATAAAATTATTAATATTAAAATTTATACCTATGATAGTCACCCTCAAGTATCCCTAGGAAGAACTAGATGTGGTGCGCTGCTCCCTCACTATTGAGGCTCATGAAGTGGGAGGCCATGAATGAGATGCAGAAGGGATTCTCACAGAGGGTTTAAGGGATGGAGATGGGGGAGATGGTGCAAAAGGGAATGTGGATGGTGTCTCATATGTTGTAGAGAGAGAGATAGATGGATTTTCATCTGTCGGTGTGGTTGATGAAATAGTATCACACTTACTCCTTGGCATTCATGTCAATTAATCAAATAAAATTATGTTCAGAACATATATTTCAAAAAAAATAGGCAGAAAAAAATTAAAAATAATATCAGATAAACATTACAAACAAAAAAAATATACATAAGAATGAGAATGAATGAATTAACAAATTAAATTACTGGTTGCTAAATGAATTCATAATTGTACATATAATAATTTTCCAATTCAATCGTGTTAGTTTCCTGATCCATTACTTAATCCACTTCATCCATCCTTTCTACAAAAATATTTTAAATATCAATTTGGAAAAATAATCCCACTTCTTTCTATTGATGAGTCCAATGTTAGAGGTTAAATCTTATACTTTATCTCCCATATCATACAAATCACTTTGTTTTTTTTGAGAAACTACACACCACCCTTTATCCACAACAACATTCACATAGTATACCATTTCCTCTTATGATGATAAGATATACGAATCATGAAGTTCATGATCACCAACATCCATCAAGCGAGAGAAGTTCACATAAGTAAATTTCATGAATATATTTTAACTCCTCTCATAATATTGACCTAATTGAATTTGAATAAAACCATTGAAAATTCCTATGCTAGTTTAATTCAATAATATCAGATAGTTTTCCATAGTAATCCTATTCAATAAATGAAAATATACCACTATTCTATGTTTTCAATCCCTTTTCTTGATCAACTATATGAAATATAAATCAATTCATGTTGTAAGTGTCGAACATTCTAACATGATTTTGAGGACATCGAGCAAGAAAATTAAAATATTCTAACAAATCCGCTTGAGTATCAGTATTCATGGTCTAAAAAAAGAAAACATTATTATATTTTCCAAATATATGTGTCAACAAAATATCTATATTTATTGTAATATTTAAGAACTAACACGCCGTGAAAACCATTCTACAAGATCTTTATAAACATATTTCCTTATATCTTTCTCATTTCATTTTGGCCTCTCATTCATCTCTTTGTTTGTATCTTAAAATCTTCAACAAATGGATTTGAAAGTTCATTATTCAACTGCACATATATATGTGCTTGTAATAATTCAATTTCTATTTTTGTAACATTTGAGGTTCTCCCAACTGATCGGCCAATAGCATGATTTTTTTTTTGATTTCCCATGTATTTGAGATTCAGTCGATGTGTCATCAAAACGTCCAACTCGATTGAATCCTAGATCAAAATCATCAATGTATCTAGAAAAAATGTTAAGACACTCCTCTATCAAATAGACTTCAGCAATAGATCCTTCAGGTTGAGTTTTATTTCTCACGTATGACTTCTAATTCCCAATATATCGTTGAAATAAAATAAATAAACATAATTATGCATTTAATTAAGTTCTATTAATTTTTTACATAACTAAAAAACAAATAAATATATTACCTCTCAATTGAATACATCCATCGATAATGTACGGACCCTCCTAATTTAGCTTCCTCAACCAAATGAACAGTTAAATGCATCATGAGAGTAAAAAATGATGGAGGAATGATCATCTCCATTGAACAATGTGTCAATAAAAACCTATCGTGAATGTTTTGAAGATCAAATGGATATAGAGTTTCCTCACATAGTTGTCTGAAAAATGTGCAGAATTGGAGATCAACAACAACAAATTTTTCATGTAATAATGTACACGATGCTAATGGTAGTAAATATTGTAACAAAATATTTGAATCGTGAATTTTCAATCCATGTAACCTATGATAATTTAAGTCAAAACACATTGATATGTTGCTTGAATACCCATCAGATACCTTAAAATGCTTTAAAATTCAAATGAATGTATCTTTATATCTATTTTTCATTGAAAAAATTGTCAGAGCATACTTTTTATTATCATCTTGCCAGAGATCATGTTTTATGGTCATCACTTGTATGCCTTTTTGAGCATTGAGATGGTCCCTTGACTTCCCATGCTCATTAAGCAATATGAAGTTCAATTTTTAACAAATATTCTTCTCATGATTCATCAAATCAAAATTATGCCACAAAAAATTATATTCCCAATATGGAAGTTTGAAGAATATACATTTTTTTTCCATAGTTTCGTTCCTATTTCCCTTAACAATGCACTTCAAACACATCTCCCACTATCATTCCAATGACGCACCTCCCCAAATTCTTTTTCAACCATTCCATGTTGTGCCAATATTTTAGAACCGGTTAACACGTTTGGAGGTGGTATATGGTCAATGAAAACATTGAATTTTGATCTGTTCATCCGAAATCTATGATATGCATCAATAAATCGTTGATGGCACAAGAAGCACCATTTTCTACTGCGAGGTAGCCATTTGTGCTCAAAATCAATGTTACAAATAGCATAATACAAACCCTTGTAAGTGTTCCAACCCAATAAATTCCCATGTCTAGGGATGTCACTAATGATCCAAATTAGAGAAGCATGCATTTTGAACATTTTTTTAGAAGAAGCACCATAAATCTTAATGTCGCTGCTCCATAACTCTTAAAATTCATCAATTAAAGGCTACGTGTATACATCAATATCATTTTTAGGCTTTTTTTCATGAATAATAATAATAATAATAAAATAAGTTTGTTGCATACACATCTATAGAGAATGATTCTAACGGATCAAAACAGCTGGCCAAATTCTATAACTGGTACTCAATGTCCCAAATGGGTTGAATCCATTAGTAGTTAATCCCAATCAAACATTCCTAGGGTCAACTGAGAAATCCGGATGTAATGAATCAAATTTCTTCATTGATTGTGAATCTAATGGATGCCTCATTAATCTATCATTATTATTTTCTATATAATTCCACTTCATGTGTTTGGTGGTTTTCAATTATATGAATAATCATTAAAGTAAAATATTTAAAGGAAAGTAACACAAAACCTTTGTAGGTGTGTTCCTTTTCTTCTTCTTCATGGTAGTATATTTATTTAGACTCCCAATATCACCAATTTACTACCATATAGAAGAAGAAGATTTTTACAATCATGTATACTTTAATCCTCTCTCCAATAAAGCATACAATCATTGGGACATGCATGTATTTTTGTATAATTAAGACTAAGCCTATTAAAAACATTTTTAATATCATAAAAAGACTCAGGGGGATTTTCTTCTGTACATACATTATGCAACAATTCCAATATCATAGAAATTTCCTTATTTTTAATTCCACACAGACATTTGATATGGCACAACTTCACCATTAAATAAAGTTTTGAATATTTCAAACATCCACTAAACAACTCTGGATATCCATCGTCAACTAAATCATGAAGCATATTTTCCTCAGCTAAGGTTTCTATTACATTAGTCTCTATATAATCTAGAGGTGGACCAATGATATGTTACGATCTTGATTTGGTTGTCCTACTGTCTCAAAAACATAACTTGTCACATTGGTATTTATAATACCCTCATTTGTTTGTTCTCATATATTTTGATGTTGATGTTGGTGTCTTTCAATGCCGATTGCATCATTTATAAGGTTATGCATTTCATTTTCCATTGTCGATGATGTTGGGAGCTCTTTTAGTAGATTGAAATTAGTGCTCAACATTTCTGTAACGTTTCATTCTCAATGAAAAAACCAACACAAATATTGATCAGGGAATTTCTTTAATATTAAATGTTCATAAACTTCATCTCTCTTCAACTATCTTCTAAATTTATAATTATGACATAGAAATCTTATTCTCCATTCAACGACTCGATTGGATATTGATAAATATAAAAACACATACATACCCTTAGCATATTGAGGTGTGTTCCTTGACATTTTGATCCATATTTTATCCATGTATGTCACAATGTTCCTACATAATATTAAAACGAAATTAAAACACATAACTATTACTATATAGGGAAACAGATTCATAAACACTAGATGAAAAAAATATAAATATGTTGAAGAAGGTTTTCCTATAAAAATAATTATGGTAAATAATGAACTCACCCACTTGAAAAACAAAGCATGAAAATTAAAATGATACGTAAAAGAAGAGGAGAACAAGGATACCATCCCTATAGTTTTTTTTATGTCATGCTACAACGAAACAAATGGACAGACTGATGATGTCATAACATTGATATCACTAAGTAAGGGAAAGATAAATTTTATAATAATTTAATAGAATTTAGGAATATGAAATGGAAACAATCTCCTACGTTAAACATAACTCACTACTTGAGAAAATACATGGGGAACCAAGATGTAGAACATGCTATGAATCATCAGGTGAAATGATTAACAACATTGGTAGATGAATCTAAGGCTTATGAGTTAGGGATTTGATTTTCCAGTCTCAAAGGAAATAGAAATTCATAAGATAAATGAAATATTGTATATTAAATTTAGAAAAATAGATCCTGGAATAACACTGAAAATTATTGTTGTCAATATAACTTTTTAGTTTCCATTTAATTTTGTTTCAATTATAAAAATTAATATAGATTATTAAATCCATAGTTTTATGGAATTTAAATAAAATATTCAATCCCCAAAACATAGAAACATATCATTAATGGTTAGATCATAAGTATATGGTAAACATGAGCATGAAATAAATAACTTATTAAAAATGTCATGGATTCGTGAGAGTTGGTCACATTTCATTTTAGAAGGACATGTAATATCAAATGACCAAAAATATACCATAGTGTAAGATTTCAGAAACATAATATAGTAAAGATGATCCATTGATCATAACGTAGGAATAAAAGAGTGTGACATAAAATTGTTACATAGAAATAATCATAGTAAATCATAACATAGAGAATCAGATATCATTGCATGTTTCCTGTAATATAGTGCAGTATGTATTAAAACGTGATTCTCATAACATAGTGGACAAGACATAATTACCTAATATCATGAAATAACCCAATATAATTTATTCAATAATCAATAATCCAACTATAATTACTCGTATTTACAAAATTCATGGAACAGATTTAGAAAGAATTAAAAAAGAAGGAACACAAGAAACCTAACCAATATCATTTTTAAAATCATCTTTCAAACCATATGAACCTTGAAACCTTCTGAAAAACTATTACACTCCATTCAAAAAATTCACAAAATGAAATTAAGAATAAGATAAATCATACTAAATTCATTTAATAATATCAAATTACGGAATTGCATACCACAATCTTTGAAACATCCAGAATATTATGGAAAACAAAAATCGTACCACATGGGAACCTATAAATTTAAGATCATACCGCAACCATAAATATAGAAAATAAAGAATGAAGATCATATTCAACCCATTCCATTTTTGTGTAAAAACGATAAAATGGAACAATGTTTCTCCTCCCACTATGTGACATTTCCTTTGATTTTTAGAAGTGAAACCACAGTAACACACTATATTTAACACACCCCTATTCATGGGATATCTTATGTTTAAGATTTAGTGTAAAATATGGCGTTGGTTGGAGCCCCATCCAATTTTTGTGCTATTTTAGAGTAATTGCTACTAAAATTTAATGTTGCACATTGAAATGGCTCTAATATTCAACCAAACCAACCCAAAATCATTCTACAAGTACACCACAATGGCATACAGACCTGCGTAGAGGGGAAGTAGAGGTACTGACCGGAAGTGACGGGTGAAGAGGAGTGGGGAGAGGAGGCGGGACGTGTCGAGGGCTTCAGGGGGGTCGTCGGGGGTCACCGAGGTCGTTGGGGTCGAGGGCTCATAGGTATTTTGGGGGTCGCGATGGGGTTACGGGGTTGCCAGGGTCCCGCAAGTTGTTGGGGGTTTCCAGGGTCGTTGGGGTTGCGGGGGTCGTAGGGCTCACTAAGTGGCACCTAGGGTCGTGGGGTTGGGGGGTTGAGGGTGTTGGGGGTATCAGGGGAGTTTGGGGGAGAAGGTTCATGGCTGTAAATAACAATTTTAGTGGCGGTTTTCAATAAACCATCGCTAAAAAACTACTACTAAAGGGGAATAATATTGTAGTGTATTAAAGTTTCAAGTATTCCACACACCTCACTTATGAAAGTTCACCTCCTATTATCTCTTCTCCACACCTATTAAACACTATATTTAAGACAAGACCTACCAAAATACAATTCTAAAATTAATCCTGATGACTTATAGTTTGTATTCTAACCAAAAATCCATTTCAAGAAGGCTTACGGTGTATTCCAGAGTAAGATAGTTGAAGAAGTGGAAATTTACATTCCTAATATATTTTTAGATTCCATCTTCCTTACCTCCAAAAAGTAATTTATAACCATATTAAATTAAAAAATATGTATATTTAATATAATATATGTTTTTAGCTTAAGGGTACATCCTTTTTATATCCCCATTATATCTTAAGAAAAATAAAAACATTACACAAGCATAGGTATGAACTACAGTATCCATAAACCAATGTGTTTTATTTATCATCACTATTTATCATATATTGTTATATAGATATATTTTATGGATATATTTTTTTATGTAATATTTATTATTATTTATGTATAAAATATTATTTACTATTTTACCCTCTAATCTAGTTGAAAACAATAATGTTGCTTAAGCGCATGTATGGACAACCACCTCTATAAAGAGACGTGATTCATTTTTTATTTATTCTTAATATAGATGATCATAAGGATCCATTTAATGGGTACATATGATATATATGATTTTAATATGATTCTATAAATATATATTATTATTTATCATTCCTTCTTTCCATTATTTATGAAATAAAAACAACAGTCGCGCATACGTACACAGTACTATCTCCATGAAGTGATGTAATAAACTTTTTATCACCACCTTATATAAATGGTTATAGAAATATATATATAAAATAAATATGATACCTATGTTATTATTAATATTATATATATGATAAAACTATGACCAAGGTAAATGTATTGGAACCATCGAACTAGAATATTCATCAGAAACAAAAAAATTAAATCCCCAATGGTGAATTTAATTGAATAATTGTTAACAAATGGGTATATGAAAATTATAATGGAAAAATATATTTTAATATGATATTAATATGGTTATGGTATAGAATTATAATAAATTTAAATTAATTATACAATATCTTAATATAACGTATAATGAAATTCAGGACATGAGGTAAGGGTTTATGTTGTGATCACATTTTAACCATATATCTTTGTAACGATTAAGTAATCTTAATCACTAATAAACTTCAACAATATTCTCAATAACAAATTAAACTATTTATGGATTAATACATATTTTAAACTTTTATGATCAGTATATATATATATATAAATCAACCCTTTTTTTTAAAAATATCATTTCCCCATATCATTAATTCAATGATTAGTGCAGCTAACTACAGGTCATGAGATGGGTAATTCATCTCATGAACATTAATCCATAATAAGGAATAACCTAAAAAAAACATTATAAATAATAATTCATAATATACCATTATTTTATATAAAGACCAATAATTTACATACATTGTTATTAAATCCGAATTGAAGCATACTTATTACATAATATAACAAAACCATGATACGACCGTATATGTATAATGTCTTTAGAAACTGGGAAACAAAAACAACTGGTTCATAAGGAATCTAAATTTTCTCCCGTTTATTTCATCATATCTAGAGTCCTTTTTTGACATATCCTACTTAATACCCTTTTTCCTGGCCTGGGAAAAGAAAACATATAAAAGTGTGAGCTCAAATGCTCAGTAATGGTAAAAAAGGAAATATGAACCATATCATATTGATAAGAACATAACATTTTGAAATTCTTAACCTACAAAAGAGATCATAATATAATAACATGGGATAAATCATAGTAGAGAAATGTAATCCCAATAATCATAACATTAAACATGAAACTTTGTGGTATACACACATAATCATAGAAAATCATTTCTTATTAGTCAAAAATCATTTCCAAGACTATCATAGTGGACAAAGTCCATTTTTGAACCGAGTTCACTCCTCGTTCCAGTCCTGTATCACTGAACTGGTTTAACTTGTCGTTCCAGCCATGTCTTTCTCATGAGATATAAATCTTTACCCAATGCATTGAAGGTAGATATCGGTCTCACCCATCTCATAATGATAAGATATTTATGTGTGCCCCAAAATCATAAATCATATATCATAGCATAACCCATGTAATAAAAAATGGGATTCTTAAACATCATGCCATCATATAATAATCTATATAAGATTAAAGGACTTTATAAAAATAATTTCATCATAACATATTCAAATCAATGTAAAAATAGCGATAGAAACAGAACCTTATATTATCATAGATGGAAAATAATTTTGATAAAACACTTGAACTCCATTCTTGAGGAAAACATCCTTTCTACTTCAAAGACATTTTTACTTTCTTAACATGTCATATAATTTTAAACTAAATGATGTTAATTATAAATATACTTAAAAACTTGTAAAGGAACCTTCATGGAAATAATGATATATGAAATCATAAAAATCCATTCATGCAATATAATTTAAAAAAAATTCTTCTTCTACATTGACTGGAAAAGTAAAATAGTACCTCGTACTAAAAACGACAAAAGATTCCTTTCATATCTTTTACTAAAAACTCACCAATGGGTAATATTGGATTTAAAAATTTGTAAAAGGATTGAAATAATTTTACATATTGGGGAAATAGGGATGTGGATGATAAATATTTCCCGGTAAATTTATAAGTATAAGCAATCTTGGATAAAAATGGGATTGTGATATTTTCCCTTACCTTAGGTCCAATATGCTTTGTACGTATCCGAACCTCCTCTTCCTCGACATGCCTCCTTTAAACTTCCTATTAAGGTACTAGAGTTGGTCTTTTGAGAAGACCATAACCTCTATAATATTACTAGGGAAGTTGATAAGATTAAAGGGCAGGGGATGGCCAAGCATGAAGACTCAAAGTTGTGTAATGAGGAGAGGGAGGAGGTTCCCATTTATAAGGGAGGAGAGAGGCACCTTTGGAAACATCAAAAATATTAATTTATAATAAATAAAAACCCACTTAAAAACATCCAAAAATGACTCATATTCGAAGATTATATGAGATAGGGTTGTAATCTAATCAACCAATAAAATTTAGACATGTTTGAAATTTATTTTAAACCTTGTCAACTTGATTTATCCTTATTTAATATATATAATTTTGTTTGTGTTAATAAGATTATAAATTTTAAATTAGTATAGAAATTAACTTATGTGTTGTTAATTTCCTATAATTGGATAATTTATGACATTTTAGACAATATAAATTTTAATTTATAATTTTTAAATATTTTTGTGATTTTTAAACAATTTTATGTTACAAAATAACAATAGTGTCAAAATTGACACTATTCATTTATTCGATTTTTAATAAAATCCACACAGAAGATTTGTTCGAAATAAAAGCTTTAATATATTCATAACATGTCATATTTATCTAAAAAATTCGTGGAGCACATTAAATAGTTCATATAATATTTATTTTAATATTTTTAAAACCATTTATTTGATATTTCAATCAATAAAATAATTTCAACATCACTATTGTGTCACCTTTAATGTTAATTATTTAATCCCTGTAAATTGTAAATAAAGTCACATGATTTAGATAATTTTATTAGATTTATGGAGACTATTCACGTCCGATGTTTCTTAAAGTTTATCACTACATTAAAATTATTATACTTATAAGATTTAAGAGAGTGACATGTTGTCACTTTGTTGGGTTTTAATAATAATTAAATTATTTCCATAGTCAAAAGTCCATAATATGAATCTATTCCGACCCTTAGGTGATATGGGTCGACTTTTAGTCATCATATATAATGTTGGTAGGTATTAGTGTAATTTTATAATCTTATTTTTACCCTTAATTACACGATTTACCTTTAACTGTAGTAAATAAAAATTATCGTAGTTAATATTCATAATATCAAAAAAATGTAACCTATTTACATAATTTTAACCCATTGAATTAAAATATGGAATCCATTTTTCAAAATTAAAAACACATAATTTTCAGTAATTTATTTAAAATTAATCTTGTTGTAAAAAAATGGGTTTTAAAAGTTTAAACATTCCAATGATTGAAATGTTTTTACCTATGAATTCACTGTAAAATTAATGGTAATTACATAAATTATATTAAATCGTAAAAAATATTATATTTATTCTTATAAACTATTAAATATTATAATTTAACCATATAAATTATTGCATTGAAAAAAGTTGTTTGTAATTAAAATATAGCGTGTTTTTACTATTCATTAAAATATTAAAGTTATCAGAATATTATGAAAAATTTATAAAAAGTAAATTTTTATATCCTAATTCCAAAGAAGAATTTTATTTTGTCAAATTGAACTTATAAACATGTCAAAAACTAGATTTAATATTGGTGCGCCATCAAAAGGCGGAAAAACTACATTTTTTAATAATACTTATTTTACCCAAAAAATTATTTTGTCCTCATACCATGTTCTAGAAAATGTTTAATGTAATGTTATAAAATTAAAAATGTAGTTAATACTATTCATAAAATCTAGTCCATAATAATATATCATTTATTTGTGAAACCCGGTATTGTGTACTACACACGCTATCGAGGAAGGTCGTGATTGCGTGTAACGCAATCCAAGCTAGTGTTGTGTGTAGTGAATGATTCCTTTGGTGTTGCGTATAACCTAAGACATAAAAACATATTTCTCATAAAATCTTAGGGTGTTACATTCTACCCCCTTTGAAATGAATTTCAATCTCAAAATTCTTCATTTTTTAACAAACAGATGAGGATACCTCTCCCTCATCATATCCTCAAGTTCCCATGTAGCCTCTTCTAATTGGTGGTTCCTCTATAAATTTTAACCAAGCGAGTGGTATTGTTTTGTAGAACTTTTTCACGACGATCCAGAACCTCTATCGGTTGTTATTCAAAAGAAAGATCATGCTCTAGTGGTACAACTTCTTGAGCTTAGTACATGTGAAGGATCAAGTATGAACATTCTTAGGAGAGATTCATGGAACACATGATAAACATGAGAGAGATTCGGTGGAAGCGTGAATCGGTAAGCTACCTTCCCAACACGATCCCGAATTTCGAAAGGACAGATATACCTAAAGCTTAGATTTCCCTTCTTCCCAAATCTCATTACTCTTTTCCATGGAGATATTCGTAAGAATACTTTATCACCCACTTCAAACACTAGGTCTCTTCTTCGGTTGTCGGCCTAACTTTTTTGTCGACTATGGGATGCTCTTCTGTGTTGTTGAATAGATCTGACCTTTTCTACCATCTCATCAACAAGATCAGGTGTTAATGGCTTTCTTTCCCCAACTTTATCCCAGCAAGTTGGATTTTTGCATTTCTTTCCATAGAGAGCTTTATAAGGAGCCATCTGAATACTGAAGTGAAAGCTGTTATTATAAGAAAATTTGACCAAATGTAGGTGTTGATCCCAACCACCTTTGAAATCCATAGAGCAAGATCTCAACATGTCTTATATATTTTGAATTGACCTCTCAGACTGACTATCTATCTGTGGATGATAAGTAGTGCTGAAACTCAACTCTGTATCTAGATCATGTTGAAGACTTTGCCAAAACTTCGTGGTAATCCTCGGATCCCGATCCGATATAATAGAAAGTGGTACTCCATGAAATCTTTCCACTTCTTTCACATATATCCTGGAAAGCTAATCAAGAGAGAAATCTTCTATAATATCAATGAAGTGTGTCGACTTCGTAAGACGATCAACTACAACCCATATAGAATTATTTCCTTTTTATGTTTTAGGATGTCCAGTGAAAAAGTCCATAGTGATGTTTTTCCATTTCCATTCTGGTATGGGTAATGGTTGTAACATCCCCTTAGACTTCTGTCTCTCACCTTTAACTTTCTGACAAACCAAGCATCAAGAGACATATTTAACAACATCTATTTTCATGCCATCCCACCATAAGTACTCCTTCAGGTCCCTATACATCTTCGTGCTCCCAGGGTGAATAGAGTATGAAGAACTATGAGCTTCTTCCAATATTTCCTTCTTTAATTCTGGGATGGGAGGAACACAAACCCAATTCCTGAACATTATTATTTCATCACAATCAATATGAAATTCAGGAACATTTATCACCTGTTTTTGTAACTCTATATATTATTTATGTGCCTCTTTAATACTCACATGTATAGATGGTGGAACATTCATTTGAGAAAGATAATATTTTTCCCCTTCCATTATAATTCCAAGATCCACCCTTGCTAAATCCATAAATATTGGATCTTTTGTGATCCTCATCACGGATAATCTAACATGGTCTTATTGAATTAATGCGTCTTCCACGTTGTTTTCTTTACCAGGGTGGTAATTAATTGAGAAGTCGTAATCCTCAATTAGATCCAACCATCTTCTTTGGCGAATATTCAGCTCCTTTTGTGTGAAAATATACTTTAAACATTTATGCTCAGTGTTAATATCACACCTTTCACCATAATGATAATGCCTCCAAATCGTTAATGAAAAGATTACCACATCTAAATCCAAATCATGAGTTTGGTAATATTTCTCATGGATTTTTAACTGTCATGAGGCATAAGATATCACCATATCATTTTTCATGAGAACACACCCCAATCCCTTCTTGGATGCATCACTGTAGATCACAAACCTTTCTCCACTACAAGGTAGTCTGAGCACAGGTGAACTAGATAACATTCTTTTTAACTCATTGAATTTCTCTTCACAGTCCTCTGTCCAAACGAACTTAACTCCTTTTCGAGTCAACCTGGTGAGTGGTTAGATAATCGTGAAAAATATTTCACAAAAAGTCGATAATATCCAGCCAAACCAAGAAATCTACGTATCTCAGTTACTGTTTTTGGTCTTGACCATATTTTAATAACCTCTGTTTTTGCAGGATCCATAGATATCCCCTCTTTTGAGATTATGTGACCCAATAATAAAACTTTATGAAGCCAAAATTAACACTTGGTAAATTTGACATAATGCTTTTCCTTTTTTAGGGTCTTTAATACAACTCTCAAGTGATCTTTATGTTCTTCCTTGCTCTTTGAATAGACAATAATGTCATCTATAAAGACTACCAAAAACCGATCATGATAGTCTCTAGAGAATATATTCATTAGATCCATGAAGATATCATGGGCATTAGTAAGACCAAATGGCATCACTATAAACTCATAGTGTCCATACCTTGTACGAAAAGCTATATTTGGTATATCCTCCCTTTTTAACCTTAATTGATGATTCCTTGAATGAAAATCAATCTTGGAAAAGTATTGAGCTCCGCGTAGTTGGTAAAATAAGTCATCAATCCATGGGAGAGGATATTTGGTCTTGATAGTTATCTTGTTAAGTTATCAATAATCAATGCAGAGTCTCATTGATCTATCTTTTTTCTTAACAAACAGACTAGGTGCTCCCCAAGGTGATGCAATAGTGCATATGAATCTTTTATCAAGATTATATTGGATTTTATTATTCAATTCCTACAACTCAATTGGGGCCATTTTATAAGTGTCTTTGAAATGGGCATAGCACCCGGTATGAGCTCTATTGAAAACTCAACTTCACGATTTAGTGGAAGACCTAGAAATTCCTCTAGAAATACATCATCAAACTCTTGTACAATGGGAATATTCTTAATCGTGAGTTTCTCTCCAACCATTTAAGATAAATAACCTTAATTTATTGGAATAAAGACCCATAAGATGGAAGAAATTTCCAATAGAAGGTTATATTCATCCTTGCATTGATAGATGATCATAGATTGATCTGGAATATGAAATGGGACTACCCTTATTTGGAAATTGATATGAGCTCCATATAATTAAATCCAATCCATTCCATGAATCACATCAAATTCCATTATAGGAAGGATCACATGATTTGCAGGAATAACTTTCCCAAAAACTTCAATCGGAGAAGAATTATAAACTTTTGATGCAACTATTGTTCCATTAGAAGTTGCCACAGATAACTCAATAGCTAACAGGTGGGGTAGTATGGGGATACAATTAGAAAATTCTTCAGAAATAAAAGAGTGGGTGGATCCAATATCAAAAAAAACATTTTATAATTTAGAGTGGATGGAAAGTGAACCTTTCACCACTTCATTATCGTACTCCACATCGTCGATAGAAATTGCATGTGACTTTCCGTTGTCATTGGTCATACGATTTTGTTGATGTTGATCATCATCAACAACCCTTGGATTAGGTAATTGATTAGCATAATGCCCCATTCCCTTGCACTTGTAACAGTGAAGTGTAGGAGGTGCGTTCTGTGTAGCATTTTTTTGTTCACATCACTAGAAATATTTTTCCCATCATTGTGGAATTCAAATTCCTGATGACCTTCTTTTCCAAATTTGAAACATTTACTTGTCCCTTTATGACAATTCCCTCTAGGTTTCTTTCCACACTTTGATCATAATGGAAAACTCATCTTTTTTTCAGTGTGGTCTTTAGATTTCCCTATGAATTCCATTTTTCTCTTCTTATCAAACCCATATGATGGATGGGTTACTCTAATCTCCATCTCAACCTTGAGAGCACATCAAACAATTTATTCATAGCTATTGAATCCCCTTATGGATAACCCCCTTTGAAGACTTGGTTTTAAGCCAATAAAGATTCGATCGATCTTACTCTCAGGTTGGATAATAATCCCAGAAGCGTACCTTGTAAGCCTTGTAAAATTTTCTTCATAGGTACCAACTGACTCATCATCCTTTCACTTTAGTTCAAGAAACTCCTTCTACATATTTATTTGAAGAATAAAAGGGAAGTACTTATTGAAAAATATGTTCTTGAACTCATCCCATTCCATGGAATCAATTTCATCACTTTGCCTCTTATTCTTGATAAGATTTCACCATTGATCTGCTTCACCTTCCAAATGATATACTGCTAAGATGACTTTATCAGGATCAGAACATTGAAGAACTAAAAATATCTTTTCAGTGGTACTGATCCATTGTTCAGCCACTAATGGGTCAATAGACCCGCTGAATTAGGATGGACGATGCCTCATGAAAGATTCAATAGAATGTTTCTCCTTTCTTTTATCATTTGGAAGTCCTCCACGATTCATAGCTTGAGAAAGTTGAGTGAGCATGGCTACAAGATTTTTCATTCCATCTCCCATAATGTTTGGTTGCTTAGGGGGAAAATCATTTCATTTCCCGTCGCATTCAGCATTAACACGGTTCCTTCGGGTTCTGGCCATTAACTAAAACAAATAAGCATAGTGTGAGAAACACTAATCATAATAGGAAAACTACATAATCAAGAATAAAATTTCACACTTTTGGTCTTATCATCGCTTATTCATGGAAATTTCTAAAATACTAATATTGTGTTCTATGCGTAGACATATCTATAGGGTTTTTACTAATGCTTTCACATCCTAGATTCCAAAGGTTGACTATACCTTTCCTATGATACCAACTATAATGACCCATACTTTACATACATTGTTATTACTTT
Source organism: Viscum album (assembly GCA_963277665.1). Lineage (NCBI taxonomy): Eukaryota > Viridiplantae > Streptophyta > Magnoliopsida > Santalales > Viscaceae > Viscum > Viscum album. Next base: position 227,573,408 of record OY728157.1, on the reverse strand, counting down.
AGAATTGAAGCATAATTATTACAACATATAATAATACCATGATAGGACTATATAGGTATAATTTCATTAGAAATTTGGAAACATAAACTACTGGTTCATAAAGCATCTTCATTGTCTCCCGTTTATTTCATCATATCTAGAGTCCTTTTTGGCATTTCCTACTTAATACCCTTCTTCCTGACCTATGGAAAAGAAAACATATAGAACTATGAGATCAAATGCTCAGTAAGGGTAAATACGGAAATATCAATCATATCATATTCATAAGAACATAACATTTTTAAAAGCCTAACCTGCAAAAGAGATCATAATAACATAGCAAGGGATAAATCATTGTAGTGAAATGTAATCTCAATAATCATAACATAAAACATGAAACATTGTGGTATACACACATAATCATAGATTATCATTTATTATTAGTCAAGACTCGTTTCCAAGACTATCATAGAGGAAAAATTCAATTTATGAACCGAGTTCACTCCTCGTTGCAGTCCTATATCACTGAACTGGATTAACATGTCATTCCAGTCATGTCTATCTCATGAGATATAAACCTTTACCCAATGCATGAGAGGGAGATATAGGTCCCACCCATATTATAATGATTCCATTCTTATGTGTGCCAAAAAAATCATAAATCATATATCATAGCATAACCCATGTAATAAAAATGGTATTCTTAAACATCATGCAATCATAACATAATCCATACAAGATAAAATGAATTCATAATAATAATTCCATCATGACATATTTAAATCAATGTAGAAATAGGGATATAAAAAGAACCCTATATTATCTTTTTCGGAAAATAATTTTGATAAAACACTTGAACTCAATTCTTGAGGAAAATATCCTTTCTACTTCAAAAACTTTTTTCCTTTCTTAACATATTAAAGAATTTAAACTAAATGAAGTAAATTAAAAATAAACTTGAAAACTTTTGAATAAAGCTTCATGGAAATAATGTTCTATGAAATAATAGAAATCCATTCATGCCGTATAAGTTAAAAAAATATTCTTCTCGTAATTTGGCTGGAAAAGTCAAAAAGTACCTCGTAATAAAAACAACAAACGATTCATTTCATATCATTTACTAAAAACTCACCAATGGGTAAAATTGGATTTAAAAAATTGTATAAAGATATAAATAATACTACATTTTGGGGAAACATGTATGTGGATGATAAATATTTCCTAGTAAATTCAAAATCATAAACAATCTCGAAAAAAATGAGTTTGTGAGATTTTACCTTACCTTAGGTCTGATATGATTTGTAAATATCCGAACCTCCACTTCCTCTACATGCCTCCTTTAAACTTCCTTTTGAGGGACTATAGTTTGTCTTTTCAGAAGACCAGAACCCCCAAAATATTACTTGGGAATTTGAGAAGAGTAATGGGTAGAGGTTGGCCAAGATTGATGGCTCAAAGTTGTGTAACGAGGAGAGGGAGGAAGTTCACTTTTTTAAGGAATGAGAGGGGATCCTTTGGAAACCTCAAAAATATTAATTTATAATAAATAAAACCTAACTTGAAAACCTCCAAAAATGACTCATATTATAAGATTAGATGATATAGGGTTGTAATATCATCAACCAATAAAATTTATACATGCTGGAAATTTATTTTAAACCTTATAAACTTAATTTATCTTTATTTAATCAATTTAATTTTATTTGTGGTAATAAGATTATAAATTTTAATTTGTTATAAATAATAACTTATGTATTGTTAGTTCTCCATAATTTGATAATTTATGACATTTTCGACCATATAAATTTTAATTTATGATTTTTAAATTTTTTTTTATTTTTAAACAATTTTATATTATAAAATAACAATAATGTCAATTTTTACACTATTGATTTATTTGAATTTAAATAAAATCCACACAGAAGATATGTTCGAAATAAAATCTTTAATATATTTATAACATCTCATATTCATCTAGAAAATTCGTGGATCACATTAAATAGTTCAAATAATATTTATTTTTATATTTTTAAAACCATTTATGTTTATATTTCAATCAATAAAATAATTTCAACATCACTATTATGTCACCATTAATGATAATTATTTAATCCCTAAAAATTATAAATAAATTCAAATGATGTATATAGTTTTATTAGATTTCTGGAGACTATTAATGTTTTAGGTACCATGAAGTTTATCACTAAATTAAAATTATTATACTTATAATATTTAAGAGAGTGACATGTTGTCACTTTCTTAGGTTTTAATAATAATTAAATTATTTCCAGGGTCAAAAGTTTATAAAATGAATCTATTCAGACCCTTAGGTGATATGGGTCGACATTTAGTCATCCAATAGAATTTTGACAGGTTTTAGGGTAATTTTATAATCTTATTTTTACCCATAATTACCCGATTTACCTTTAACTGCAGTATATAAAAATTACTGTAGTTACTATTCATAATATTAATGAAAATTATACTATTGACATAATTTGGACCTTATGAATTCAAATATGGAATCAATTTTTCAAAATTCAAAACACATATGTTTTATTAATTAATTTAAAATTAATCTCGTTGTTAAGAAAATGGGTTTTAAAAGTTAAAACATTGTCAAAGATTGAAATGTTTTGGCATATGAATTCACTGTAAAATTAATGGTAATGACATAAATTATATTAAATGGTAAAATTATATTCTATTTATTCTTTAAAACCATTAAAAATTATAATTTAACCATATAAATTCTTGCAATGAAAATAGTTGTTTTCAATTAAAATATAGCATGTTTTTACTATTCATTAAAATATAAAAGTTATCAGAATAATATGAAAAACTTATCCAGGGTAAATTTTTATATCCTGATTCCAAAGAAGAATTATATTTTGTCAAATTGAACTTATAAAAATGTCAAAAAATACATTTAATATTGGTTCAACATCAAAAGGCCGCGAAACAGCATTTTTTGAATAATGCTTATTTTACCCAAAATAATAATTTTGTTCTCATACCATGTTCAAGAAAATGTTTAAGATAATGTTTTAAATTATAAATTTAGTAAATATAATTCATAAAGTCTTGTCCATAATAATATATCGTTGTTTAGTGAGACCTGGTATTGCGTACTACACACACTATCGAGGAAGGTCGTGATTGCGTGTAACGCAATCCAAGCCAGTATTGTGCGTAGTGAAAGATTCCTTTAGTGTTGCGTATAAAATATGACATAAAAAAATATTTCTCATAATTTCTCAGGGTGTTAAATTTTATTCATCACTTGAAATCATAAATCCTTCTCCATCTCAAGGGAGTGTGGGTACGGGTTCACTGACCACTCTTCTTTTCATCTCTTTGAAATTCTCAACACATTCTTTTGTACAAAATTACTTAAATCCCTTTCAAGTTGACATGGTGAGTGGATTGGATATACATGAAAATTTCATAATTAATCATTAATATTATATATAAAATCCATTAAAACTTCTTATCTCACTCACAGAATTTGATCTAGGCCAATGTTCAATAACTTACATCTTTGATGGATCCCCTAATATACCCTTAATTTAGATTATATAACCCATGGATGAATCATTGTGTAGAAATAATTCACAATTCGTAAATTTTATGGATCTTTTATTCTTAGGGTCTTCAATAAAATCACCAAGTGATCTTCATGATCATCCTTACTCATATAATATTTAATAATATTATCTATAAAGACTACCAAAAACTGATCAAGGTAATCACTAAAGACTATATTCATTAAATAAATAAAGATAATGAGATATTAGTGAGACCAAATAGAATAAATATAAATTAATTGTTTACATACAACTTATAGAAGGATTTATTGGGAATTTATTCTCTTTTTACCCCAATCAATAGTATCCAGGTCAAAGATCAAAACATAGAAAAATATTGATATCCTCATAATTTATTGAAAACATCATCAATATAGGAAAAGTATAGATATTATTTGTTGTTATATTGTTATCTTATTGATAAAAATATAGTGTCATACTTAACAATTATTATTCTTCATAAATAGAATAGGTTAAATACATATCAATGTACTTGAAAAAATGAATCCATTATCAATATTGTCCTAGGGTTTGTTCTTGAATTACCACAATTCAATCAGGGTCATTCTATATAGTCATTTAAATAGATGTAGCACCATGTATGAGTTCTATTGAAACCTGAAATTCAGAATTTGTTGGAAAACTAGGAAAATAATCCATAATGACATCATAAACTCTCATGGAATAATAATATCTAAAATTTTGAGTTTCTCTACAACCATCTGAGTTAAACACACCCATTGAATAGGACTACAGACCCATACGATGGATGTAATTTCCATTGGAAGTTAATTTTTAATATTTGGAATATCAAATTTGAATTGAATAAATCCTAATTGATATGGGATTTAAATAAATAAAATTAATTAACTTCCAAAATGACATCTAATTTAACTAAATAGGGAATAAAAAAATAATGAGGAATCATATTCCCATGACCTTTAATTAGAGAAGAGTCATAGAAATCAGATATAATCATCATAAAATTAGTATTTTTCACAATTAATTCAACATTTAATCATTTAAATGGTATTGTGGTAACCTTATAAAATTATTCAGATATAAAATAATATGTAGATCCATAATCAAATAAACCATTTGAAGTTATAGACTAGAAGGTAAGTGTACCTTTCACAACTTCATTATTATACCCACATCAGTAATAGAGATCATATATGATTTCAATTTATCTCTATTATTAAGATGTTTATAATATTGATCATCATCAATAACCCTAGTATTTGAGGACTATTTCTCATAATTATCAAACTCCTTGAATTTGAAACACTGGAGAGTATGGGTGCATTATAGAGAGCTTCCACTCTATTCACATAATTATCAATCTTCATCCCCTAACTTCAGTATTTTATTGCCTAATTGCCCTACATTATTAAATTAAATAATATACTAGTCCGATTTATAATTTTTAATTCATGATTTTTTCGGACTTCTAGGATAGAAAAAACTAAACTTCTTCCTTACATGATTTTATTATTATAATTTCAATTCAATTCAATTGCATCTTTTAATAAAAACCTAGATATTTAAGGAAGAACTCAATCTCCATTTCTACTGGGACTGTAAATCAAAATAATTCTGTATAAATTTTAATGTATCTTATGGATATTACCATTTATAAATTTCGGTTTAAGCCATAGAAGTATTGATCAATCTTACTTTCAGGTTAGATGATAACACCAGAATCATACCTCATATGTATTGTAAACATATCCTCATAAATAATAATGGTTTTATCATCCTTATACTTTAGATCAATAAATTCATTCCCCATTTTCAATGAATAAAATAAGGAAAGCATTTTTTGAAAAACAACTTTTTAAACTCATAATAATCTATAGATTCAATTTAATCTTATTTCCTCATATTCTTGTTAAGATTCCACCATTTATCTTTTTCTCATTCTAAATGATAAACTTCAAAAATAAAAAATTTATGAACCAGATACTTGAGAGTGAAAAATAATTTTTTATTGTTACTGTTCCATTACTCAAAAATTAGTTGATTAGTATAAACATTGATAGAAGGTGTATGTTTCCTCATAAATTAATCAATATAATTTCTTTACACCTTTACTAATTTAAAATTTCTCATGATTCATTGATCTAGAATGTTTTTTATTCATATCAAGTGGATTTTTAGTTCATTCTCCTTTAAAAATTGGTTGTTTATGAGAAAAATTATTTAATTTCCCATTAGATTCCAAATTAACATGGTCCCTTCTCATTCCATCCATAGATAAAACAAAAAAATCATAGTATGTGATACAATAATCATAGTGGGAAATCATATAAACATGAATATCATTTATATGTTTTCTAAATTAATACACCTTCTATTCAATCTATAATACCTTGGGTTTTGCCTATGTCATCTGTGGTAATATTCTATTAAAGTCATTCATAATGTGTTATAAATAAAATAATATTTAACCCAATCATATCTATCGATAATTTCTAACCGTGGGTTGAATATTTGGACCACTCATCAAGCACTATTGATGATCATGATAATACCTATTTTGATCCAATTAGAGTTGTTTACCCTAAGTGCATATGTTTCATAGCCATTCAATTTTTTACTATCTCCAAATAGATTTATTTTATTGGAAAATGCCACATAATTTTTTACTATAATTTAGAATATTCTTCTATTCTTAAGATTAACATAAGGGTTCTTACTAACGTTCCCTCATCCTAGTTTCCAAAAAAACTGAACCATGATCTAATACAATCTTTGGTGGCCCAAACATTTCATATATAAATAATACATCTTATTTGATGATTATTCATTACATATCATTTCGATCCATTCCATAACCATAAAATATTATTGTTTTTGGAAACATGGATATTCAAAAAACTCATACATAAAATATATAATCCTTCTCCCACTAAGTTATTCACAACTTGAACCCGTCTGAGACATATCATAAAGAAATTATTAATTTATATCCTACGAAAGAGGCAACATAATAATGTTTGATCTTGGATGCTCAGTTATAGTGAACAAGGGACATATAAATGATCTTTTAAGAAATATATTAGAAACAGGGTATGATAAAAAGAGCTTGAAATTTAAAAATCATACACATTAATTCATATATCAAAATCCCAAGTCATGGAATAAATACTAGATGTTCATAATACCTGAATCAAAAATAAATAAAAGGACATGATCTATGATAGAATTACATTAGAATAATATTAAGTTATAAAATAGTGGAATAAAGTGTGTCACAGTCATAATCATAGAAATATTATGTCAATGCTACCCTCCAATTCATTCATCACATGTTAGTCTTGGGTTAACCACCCGTTTACATAATTTTGAATTGGGATAACTTTTGATGAAAAATTTTATCTCATAAAACATTAATATTTACTCAATTCATTGGAGGTAATAAGGAGACCCACCTTCCATGTAGTTATCATCCATTTATATTTATACCACAAGATCATGGAAAAAATTATCATATCTTTATAACATAACATGTAGAAAAGAAAAACAGTTTCATTAATATTAATTCATCATAACTGTAAACCATCAAGAAAAATAATAAAAATTATATCATAAAATCATATAACTAATGAAATATAAGTAACAGAAAATTATGTTATCATAAATAAAAACACCCTCTAAAAACATCGGACCATTTCATGAGGAAAATAGACTTTTCATTTTGATATCACATATTTAAAATATAAATTTTTTTAAAAAAATTAATGAAAAAATTTCATTCAACAAAAGAAAAAAATTGTAAAGTAAGATTCAAATAAAATATTAGTCATGAATTTCAAAACATTCATTCATCTCATATATGTTAAAATAAATATTTTATTCACACCTCTAGAAAAAAGTACCATATTCAGAAAGTGAAAAGAATGTTCATTATTAACATTTTTATAAGAAGTCAAAAAATGTCAAATTTTCATTAATAAATCACTGTAGAATAATAAAAAAAATATTGCAAAAAATATTGATGAAAATATGGACATGGAAGAAAGGTATTCCTGATGGAATAAAAAAATTAATGTCAAATTTCTTTAAATGCATAATTTCAGTGACATGAGTACTTAAAGTTGGTAAAATAAAAGTAAACAATTTATTTTATAGGAATAAATATAGAATTAGAAAATAAATGTGATTTATGATATAAATATCATATAATTTAATTATCATATATTTAAGCATAAACAATCCTAGTAAAAATAATATTGTAACATAAAACCATTACCCATTTTGAAACATTTGAATCATAACCCATTCAATGAAGTAACATGAATTATAACATTAAATATAATTAATTAGAAATGATTAATTATATAACATTTAAAAATGGATGTAAATAAACCTCATAAAATTAAAGAGTTTCATAGCATCAAAGATGTCTTAGATACTCAATATTGAGATGAAGAACCCTTAACTCAAATCCTAATTTCTTCATAAAAATATATCATTCTATATAATAAATTTAAATATAGTTTCATTATATAATATAACAATTTAAATACTTATAATGTCATATATTATCAACTTTTAACATGTAAACTCCCATTCATTAATAATTCCATACTAAAATCGTCATTTTTAGGTGTTAACTGTTTCATTTCTATGAATCTTTTGGTTCAGTAGTTTAAGTCTTTATAAATTGATCATGGTTCCATTATCTCTAGAATATTAATAATTAAATAAATATCATATATATTAATTATATACATATTTATCTCTATCAATAAAATGTATATATATAATTATAAAGCACACCAATCATGGTCATGGTAATCTATATATACTGATGAATGCTATTTTAATTTCATAATGTAAATAAGTAAAGAAATATAATTAATATTTTATAATTAAAAATTAATAATTATATCATAAATATAATATATCTTTATTATATATTTCAATATAACCTACTATTAAAGATAATGATGGAAAAATAATCATATCGATACGTGGAGGCAGTAGTACACACATACACAGTAGTGATACTTTCATTTCTCATTTTATGCATAGGAGGTAGAAATGGTTGTTCAATAGTAATACTAATAAAATATTAGTATATTGATTATAAAATATTAATCATGTTTTTATGGATAAAATTATTTTAGATAAGGTGGAAGAAAAAATAAAACTGAAAGTACTCAGTTAAGAGTTATACCACTTCATTTAGAAGCCTCATTTGAATTGCACAATAATCCTTGAATGAAATCTATTTTGACAAATAAAAGACATATAAAACATGGTTAGGGATGTTAATAATTTAATTTTTAGGTATTTTTTATATAATATGATCATTATGTGTTTATAAGGGAGGGTAGGGGTGTCCTTTTATAAGGGAGGGAGAGAACACACTTGATAATTTTTTTAAATATTAAAATATATTAACGTCGTGCAGAATAAAAGTAATTAAAAATGAATCATATTATAATAGGATATGATATAGGGTATGAATATTTCCATAAAATATTATTTATACAATTTTAGTTGCTAATATTATCATTATATCTTTGTTTAACCACCCATCCCTGGTAAACATGTTTTAACCTTAACTGTGGTAACAAATTTTTTCTATTTTCTCTAATCATTATGAATAAAAATGAATGTTCCTACAATAAATTATTTGGAGATGAAGATTCCAGAAATATTTTTTTTTATAAAATTAAATTTCTATAATTCATATAAATTAATTGGAACATAAACATGCTAAATGTAATGGAAACTAATTTTTCAAAAAAAATTTATATCTAATCATAAAAATGAATTCCCAATTATTAGTTACCTAGTAAAAATAATAAAATTAATGTTAAAATATTTTATATAATTAAAAATATTTATATACCATTAAAATATTTATTTAATATTATTTCATATAATTTATTATGACAAAAATACATTATGTTCATAAAAACAGTTTTACGAAACAGTGCTCTTTTTACATTTATATGATTTTATCTTCATTGATAATTTTTAGATGACTAATGTAAAAATTAGTATTCATATATTCATATAATTTATCAATTTATCTCATTTAAATTGTTTTTTTAGAGTGATCAATATACATTGTTTAGATAAAAATACATATCATGTACAAAAATACATTTCTTCAAAACTGGGTCTTTTATTCATTAATTGAGTTTACTAAAAAATTTAATGATTATAGCTTAAGAGTTAGTCAATAAAATTCAATTTAATAAAAAAATTATATATATATATATCATTATTTGGTTAATCATATTCATACACTCCATTCCTGTAACTAGGTAACAAAGGTTTACTATATCATGGGTTCATTTTGAATTCTGGTTTCATGTAAACCAAGATATCTAATACTTAAACATTATTAAAATTAAATACCTATAAAATCTGGGGGTAACACATGGTTCATTCAATTTAAATTCTTATTGATTTAATGTAGAATAATATATTTAAATATTGGGGTGTTACACGAAACCATTATAATTTAATGGTATGTGTTATTTTGATATGTGTTGAATATTCATCTATAGTGATGTAATATTTATTTATGTAACACTTACATCACCTCAGTTGGTAACAAGGTTAGGTTTAATTATTTTTGTATATTAGGTTCTCATGAAAAATTATGATATAACCTAATACTACTTATCCTCAATTGAAAGTGATATAGGACGAAACTAAAGTTTCAAAGATTGATAAGAAGCTCTTTTAATTTTGGAAATATTTAGAATGATTTTTATGATTATATGATTTCTCACATAGATTAATGATGTTTTACTCTCACACTATTATTTTTTGTTTTATTCAATGTATGGAACTAGGAGGAATTATGTTAATGATTAATGTAAAGGAATATGAAATGAATTTCTTAAGAAGTGAATTAATTGAATGAGAGATGGAATGAAAAATATTTTTGTTATCCTCATGAAACTAAATCAATATATAAATCATGTTAAGATTAAAAATTACTAAAGAAATTAGGGAAAATATTTTGAGTCTACCATAAGTAAATATATACCATCCATCAGTGGGTCATCTGATGAAATAATTTTTTAGAAATTAATCAGCACCACTAAAATGATATTTTCTATTTTCCGGTACTTAGAGAATGAAAAGATTTTCATATTCATTTATGGTTTATAATGTGAATATTATCAATAAATTAATATTATTAAGAATATAAGTTAAGAGTAAGATATTTAATCCTTATCATGGGAAGATTTTAATGGTTAATTTTTTAATAAATACCTTTTCATAAGAATAAAAATGGGGTTCCTTGAGATTAAATAGAAGGATGATGAATCCATCTGTACCTATACGGTAAATTTTAACATACATTCAAGGAATTATTATTGTTATATAATCATCCTAGAATCTAAATTTGATTGATTATCAATTTTCATAATAAAATTATATCAAATATGTTATCTGTAAGGTTCCTTAGTGGATTGTAATAATTTATTTTAGTTTACATCAAGGAAAAAATGGAGAGTGTGGAGTCCCTTTATTCTTGTGGTTTTGGGGAAATGAAAATAAATATGGTTATTTTATAATATTCAAATAATATAACCCATGGAGGAAAGAAAATAAATCTTTCTTCATATTAAAAGTTTCGAAATAAGTATGGGTGTAATGACATCCAACATTTCAATTGTATTAGGTGTTTTTAACCATTATTTGAATTTTTTTTAGGTTACTATATCTTTGGATAAAGTCCTGGGTAGCTCTTAGATTTTTTTGTTGGATTTTATAATCCTTTAAGTTGGTGAATGGTTTGAGCATGATTAAGTAAAACTGTACAGTTTTCCCAAGGTAAATGTGAATCGTATTAGATAGGTCCATAGTATTATGCATGGTTGGAACATAGTTAAAGATAACCATGGGAAATTATATAGGTAACTTTGATAGTAAAATGGAATAAAAATGATTGTTGGTGTATGATTTACCTGTCTATGTGGCCAAATAATGTGGGTATCCTAAAGAGGTATGGAGCCCCACATGGTTTGACACAGTTTGGTAAATCATGTATCTAAACCATGCATGTGGAATAAATTAATATAAAATTATTATTATTGCCTAAAACCATAAAACCCCAAATTATTATTCCTAAAACTAGGGATATTGATCCTAGGGACTTCATTGGTAGTTCCTGGATAATACCATCCCTCTGAAGATAAATTTCATTGCATCAAGAGATATCAGTCCTAGATATTTCAACATAATTTATCATTTGTCAACAAATATCTTTTTTCGTAGTATATATTATCTCACATGGTTAGAAGAGAGTTTGGTAAATCATTCTTCTAAACCATGTATATGGAATAAATTTAACTAAAAATTATTATTTTAACCTAAAACCTCCAAAAAAAACCCATCATTCTTCAGCCTATGCCTATGGATCCAGAACCTAGGGACTCGAGGGGTGGTTCTTGGAAAATTACCTCCCTCTAAAGATAATTTGTTATATCTAGGTAAATCGATCATAAATATTTCATTGTAATTGATCATTTCCCCTACATTGTTATTGTTTTTTGTAGATATTCTATTTTCTCCTTGGTGAATTACCAAGATCCATACCTTCATGGGAAAGACTTGGAATTTTGACATCATATAATGTGATTCCTTTTATATTAGAAAACAGGGAAGGTGAAAAATTATTTTTTCTTAATCCTTCATGGATTCATCAAAATCTACTCATTATGTTAGATCTCATTGGGTAATTGTAAACAAATCATGTCCCTTGACATGTTCTTATTCTTGGATATTATCTCCTGAATCCTCATATAGTGATTTTAGTTTGGTTTTAGGGATCATTGGTCTGTGAGATATTTTTAGTTGATAAACCTTAACATTTTCCTCAAATAAACATAATTTAGGAAGTTCATTACCACATTATAGAAATTGAATAAAACTATATAATATGAAATACGTATGTCCACATGTAGCTTGTGAGAAATTTTTTGATATGGACTGATTGGGAATCCATGTGTGTGGACCATGAGACTTCTCTTTATATGAGATGCTTGTGGGTATGTATAGCTTAATAATTTCCTTGTTATGGATTATGTATGTATTTATGAGTATTGTCATTAGAGTAATTTTAACTAATATAGAAGTAATAAGTGTACCCTTCATACCATTTTTAGTCACATATAGGGGGATCATGTGTTAATTAACATGTAATGATTATAGTAGGGTCTTGAATAACATATGGAAGTACATGATGGCCTTTAGGCCTGACCTCAGACTGTTAGTGGGAAATAATTTCCTTGTAGTGTGACCTGAGATAGTTACTTGGTCATGATGGCCTTTTGGGATAACCTAATATATGATGCCCTTATGGACTATTATGAGACTTATGTTGGTTTTTATTCTTTTCTAATATTTATTGATACTAAACATAACTCCTCATCCATCATGGAGTCAATGTAGGTAGTGTTGCCATTTTAGTAATCCTAGTTAGTACATCATGATCTGGCATGTGATTGTTTTCATGTGTATTTACTTTAATGTCATTGCATGAACATTTATATAAATTATGAACTTATGTAAATGGTGGATTAATGATGTCCTATTAGGTTTATAATCACACCATTTACAGGTATCTCAGTGTGCATACAAAATTTATGGCTAAGGATCCAATAAAGGGAAAGTTCCCTATGTCAACCATCTAAGATAGGTGATCAGGTTAGATAGGTGGACTTACGGTATACTTTAGGTTTCTTATTATGGTGTCTCTTATTTACTTTTATCATTTTCTTAATAGTTTACTTCATGTTGACTAGTTAATTGGTTGTTATTTATGTCATATTGATAAATCATACTTTATGTTATTTACATCCATTATATGATCTCTTATTCTATTATCACTTTATCATGTATGCGTGTTGGTTAGATATATTTATCACGTTTATAGTATCCTCGTGTTTTGATTTAAGCCCTCCTAGTAAGTGAGAACCCTATTATATATGGGGAGGAATGCATGAGGTCATGCGACACTCCATACCGGACCTAATTATTCTGTCAGGTCAATAAAAAATTGTCTCAAAGTGATCCATTTCCATTGGATACTATTTTAATGTTTTGTATAAAGGAGATAGGATAGTTGGGACTCTGGTAGGGAAGTTATTCATGTTCTAATACAAATCATGTGTAATGGACCTATGTGTTTAAGGGGAATGTGGGATTTAAATTATTGATTTTGGAAATATAGATTCATGTTTATCTTGAGTATTATTTTATAGTTGTGGTTTATGGGATTTGGATGTTTTCATGCATCATGAGTAGTCATATAAGGTCACATGCCATGTGCTTATTTCTTAGTCAGTGACCAGGTTTTAATTAATTAAGTGTGAGCTATAGTATATATTCTATGTATCACAGGTGTATTATCTATACCATATAATTATTTTATCCAAATAATGTTATATATTATTATATGTACATGACTAGGACTAAAGTGAGGGTACAAAAAATTGGGCTTAGGACTCAGGTAATGTAAGTTGTTTGGTGTAATAGTCATAGGTATTTTTTTATTATGAGCCTTTTTGAAGTGGTTCTTAGGTTTTTTTCTAATAAACACAAAGGTAGGATTTATAATTAAGGTATCAAACTTGTTTCTATGTGTACACTATGTAATTTTAGATTATTTTTCCACATAGGCATCTTATGGGGATCATTAAGGAAACGGCCTAGGATGCTCCCGTCATGGAAAATTCTCATCCATCAAATATAGATATATTGTATAATGTGGCTTAGAAATCTCTCATAGTTGATGTAGCGGTATTTTTAGTTGAACTACTTCAGGATAGAGTCTATTGCCTAGTATCTATTTAGGTAAAAGTATCCAACATGGTCCAGATGACTATGGTCCATTATTCTGAGGATGTCTAGTTACATCATCCCCTATCAGTCTACGGAATGGTAGTTCCCTATGATGTTGAGGACTATATTGAGATTATCAAGGGTATTTTTAATTTTTTTTGAGAATTCTTGTGGTGGGAGTGTGACATTCGTTAGATATATGTTATGGGGACCTACAAAGATATTGTGGAGTGTGATGAACTAGGCTGAAAGGAATGATAGTATGTCTTAGGGAACCTTTGTGGATATTTTTTTTGAGGATTTCAGCTAAAATATGTTAAGATTTATAGAACATAGGAAGTCATAGAACCACAATAGGGAATGATATTGGTGATGCAATATTTTACTCATTTTACAATTTTTATACATTTTAATTCTATTTAACTAGGAATGAGGAATAGAAATCCAAGAAGTTCAAAATTTTATTATGAAGAAAGTTTAGGATCCATGTGAGGAACTTGAACCCGATTACGTAATTGAATGTTATTTATAAGGTCCTTACAATTTGGATGGATTTATTGATGGATAAGGGGAAAGGTCTTCTTCTTTCTCTAAGTAGACTATAAGATGGGTTCTCGAGTGAAGTTATGGGTTCCAAATCAAAAAAAAAGTGAATGGGTGAGGAGGTGTACAAGGGTGATGATAGGCTACCAGAGTAGAAAATTGTTTCTTCATCTCCCAATATGCTAGGCGGTTTTTTTCAATTCTTTAACTATGGAAAAATTGGATAACACTACAAATTATTCTAAGATAATGAGTGGGTGTTTCATTAGTTTTGTAGGATGGGACAACACCACCATTTTTTTCTATACAATCATGGCTATGATTATATAAGAATTTCAGGAAGATGCAGGATCTAAGGTAGTACCAAAGAGAAAATCATACACTGAGTTGGGACACTATAAGGGGATCCGGTTGTGAAGCTAATAGGACAACATAGAATTAGATAGAGACTACCTAGGATTTAGTGAATCTGATGAACTTGGGATAAGGGGTACAAGGTCATGGATTTGATGAAGTTGTATTATATGTAGTGGATAGGATTCCAAATGATGGTGGGGAGGCACCTTAAAAAGTTCAATGTATGTTTTTGATTACTTTTATGATATCTACTACCTTATTTGATATAGTATAATCTCATTTTTTATATCTTCTTAACAAGATATCATTTAAGGTTATATTATAAATATTTTTCCTGAATTTTTGTCTCTCAATACTCTACATAGAAGGTGGATAAGGAATACATAGAGATGTCTAAAATTTCTTATAGTTGTTGTAGTCTATTGACATCAATTGGATTTTCTAGTTTTAGAGATGAACAATTTTGATATAATATTTGGTCAGGTCCACTAGGCTTAATACCCTAAGATGGGGGTGAATCAAGGCATGGTAGATTAAAACTTTCTCCCTTTTGGATCTTGTTTCGTTGTTAGAAAAAACTCAATTCTCTCTTCCTACTATTGCAATATACGAACTGATAAGAAATAATTCACATGAAACTACGATTTTTTCATGGTTCACCCTCACTGGGATACGTCGAAGGAGAATAAAATGACAATGTGCCTATGGACCAAATTCACTAAGGCTCACTTCCATTAATGAGTACAATGTTTGGTCTAGATCATCTATGCCCAGGATCACTACCTTTACAATGTATGGAGTCTTCTAACTACATTCACAATCGTCACTCCCTATGCCTCTTTCTCTGGCTTGCAGCCAGAAGAAAGCGTCACTGTCTTCCTCTTCTTTCTCTCACTACTCTTGGAAAAGAATCCTCTCACAGTTTATCGACTTTTAGGTGAAACACAGTTTCTAGACATGTAGTTCCCATCATTTTCATGAATTCATGCTTCCTCCACTATAGGTATATGCTCTGTTGAAGTTCTATTTTAACCCACAGATGAATTACACCTTCTCGAGTACTATTAGGTATCAGAAAATACTTTTTCCAACTGAATTGATGCTTTTACAAGCTTCCTTGTGCAAATCATGAACACCCTTACTCTCCCACGTACTGAGTACCTCATTTGGAACATGGGACACCTTCTTCGCTTATATATTATGGTACCGCGAACCGACCATTATCTGTAGAGTGCCATTGAATTCACGATTGTTTTCTTCTAGAGTGTACCAATTCCGCAAACCTTTTATATGAAACCCCTGATTTCTGTGAACTGTTCTCTATTTTCAGACTTCCTTCTCATCCGCGTACCAGAGCTCCCCCTCTGCATACTGCTTTCCATACTCAACATCTATTGTACTGGAGATTCATCCCTTATTTACAGATACAACTTCTTCCACATACCAGACATCCTCTTTATTGTACTAGAATTCTTTTTCGGGTTATGAATCCCCGCAAACACCTTTTGAAAAACTACTCCTGAGTGAACCACATTAGCCTTCACAAACCACCCTTCGTGAACTTCTTTTGGACTTCATTTAATTCCCAGAATAAAATATGATTTATAATGATGTTCAATCTCTACAGTAATCGATGGGTTTAGAAATTATTATATAGGCAAAGATATCCGTTTAATTCGCTAAATCAAGATTCACCAAATCTTGATTCGATACATCCTCCACCACGTACCGCATCTTCTGCTACCGCGAACCTCAAGCCATCCACGAACCATTTTCCTACACACTCCGCGTACCAGATTTTCTCTTACATGGTCAAACGCCTCAGCCGACTTCAGCCCATCTATGTACCGCACTGCCTCTCAATTGTGAACCATTTTTGGTTTTGCGAGCTACATCAAAGAACCATTCCCACTGCCAGGTATGCGGCCACATACTCTCCCAGAAAATGGTATGCAATCCATGTCATGGGCTCCTCATTCCTCTTTCCTCATTGATTTCATTCTCCATTATTGACACAAATTCCCAATTTTGAGGCCCCACAATTTGGGAAACACTAGGAAATTGCGCCACCTTAGAAACCTTTCTTTGGAAAACACCAACTATTCTAATTAGCAGTCATCTGGCTCTGTCAACAAACACAACTCCACCCAAAAACAAACTGAAAGGATTCCATGAAGGATTTTTTCCCAACAATCTCCCCCTTTGGGTTTTTTGAATACTCTTCTCAAAATAATTCTTTGTAGTTTTATATCTCGTTGTATCTCCATCCATCATCAAACATCATTCACTTCATGTAATTAAGATAGTGATAAAGGATTTTCTTAACCCATACTCTAAGGCCACATGAGACATGATCAGCATGAGAAACAAGAGTATAATAGAAATTTCATCAATGAATCACTTCATTTTATACACCAACTTTTGACTCCAAAATGATACCAATTACTTAAACAGATACAAATTCTTAATCACTGGAAACATTCTCACACCATTCCAACATCACTTCACTACTTTTATCATGATCCTAAACTATCGTTATATCTACTCTTTGATCGATCACTTATAGAATCATTAGATTTAATGCTCCCCCTATATTATATCTCTTCCATATAGCTTCAGCTCAACTTCAACTCCCTATATCTTGTTTCTCCACTTAACAGATTCTCCCAGTGTCTTTTCTTCCCCTATAAATAGTCACACATTCTCCCCCTTTGTCAACAAACCCGAAGGGCACTTCAAGTTTGTCTATAATAGGGTAAAGAACAGATATCAACATATTAGGGAATGACAAACCATACCACAGGGAGAGGGGGACCCACATCTAAACTTCTTCAATTATAGTGAGTTAAATAATCTACTAGAGATAGTTGATGTCATTAAAATGATTCTTTGGGTAAGGCCTTTGTAAGAATATCTGCAACTTGTTGCTCTATAGGCACATACGCCAGCTTCACAAGACCTTCCTCCAATTTCTCATTTATAAAATGATATTTGATTTCAATGTGCATTGTCCTTTAGTGATGGACTTGATTTTTTCTTAGATTTATAACACTTGAATTATCACAATGGATTCTAATCAGAGACTTCACATTAATTTCCATATCTTCTTGTTGTTGCTTCATCCATAATAGTTTTTCCAATATTGAGTAGCTTCAATGTATTCAGATTTTGTGGTGCTCTATGAAATGCAATCTTGTTTCTTTCGTAACTATGAAATACATAACCCTCTAAGATAAAAGGAACCTCTAGACATTGATTTCCTATCATCTAATGAACCATCCCAATCTGCTTCTTTTTATCCCAATAAATCTGGATGATATTTGTCACTGTAAATTACACCAAAATCCAATGTTTCCTTTTTATATCGAAGAATTATTTTTATTATTATCATGAGGCTCAATTAGGGATTGATTTGATACCTTTCTACATGGCATGTGGAAAATAAAATAGAAGGACTTGTTGGTGTTAGGTATAATAGACTTCCAATGATCTTCTTGTATTCTGTGATATTAACTAGATTGGCTTCACCACCTTGTGATATTGTCAACCGGGTGGCAACCAGAGTATTCATCTATTTGGAATTATTTATTATAAACCTTATAAAAACATCCTTGGTATATTTATATTGGAAAATAAAAGTTCCATTTTTTTCTTTTATTACTTGTAAGACAAGAATAAATGTCAGCTCCCCAATCATCGACATTTCGAACTCACTTTTCATGAATTCAGAAAACTATCTGCATTGTGCTTCATCTGATCCACCAAAGATTATGTCATCAACATAAACCAGCACCATCTACTTTTATATAAACCAGTGCAGATTCTGTTTGCATCTTCATGAATGAGAAAACCACCAGGCGAATCAATGTAAACTTCTTCTTCCAAAACACCATTTAGAAATGCTGACTTAACATCCATCTGGAAAATTTTAAACATTCATTGCACAACTGTGGAAAAAAATATTCTTATTTTCGCTTTCTTTAAAACAGGTGTAAAAATTTCATTAACAACAATACCCTCTATTTGAGAGTACCCTTTATACACCATGCATTCTTTGTTTCGAATGACTATGCCATATTCATTCAATTTTTTATGAAATATCAACTTTGTTCTGATAAAAAAAATTTATTCATGGTCTTGAAACAATTTCCCATGTCTGATTATTCTCGATTTGGTGAAGCTTTTCATTCATTTCAAGAACCCAATTCTCATCTACAACTACTTCATTAAATCATTTAGGATCAAATTGGGATATGTATGATTCTTGTTATAGAGACTTCATCCTATTTGTCTGCACTATTGTTGTCTAATCACCAATTATGTTATTCCTATTAATTTTGTCTCTTCTTGCTAGTTTTTCTAAAGATACTGATTTATTCTCATCATCTGAGTCTTCTTATAAATCATCCTTTAGATCAGAGCATCTCCTGACCTACTCATCTCTTCATCACTGTCCTCCTGATTCTGATCATTCATTTTCTAAATATTTTTTTTCATCTTGTACTATAGTCACATCATGAAATTCAACTATCTTTCACAGCAACTTATTAAACACTTATATGCTTTTTTGTTCTTTGAGTATCTAAGAAATATTTCTTCATCCCCATGGGATTCAAATATCATATGTTTCTCATTATTGAGAATGAAACATTTACTTCTGAATATTCAAATGTACTTCAATGATAGATTCTTTCTATACGATAATTAATATGGAGTCTTTTACTCTTTTGGAAAAAGTAAATCTCTAATCAAAGAATATACTGATGTCATTACTGCTTATTTCCAAAATTTCTCTATAAGTTCTTTTTCAATGAGCATTGTTCTGGTCTTGTTGTTGACAATATGATTTCTACTCTCAACTACTCCATTATGATGTTGAGTCCTTACTGCTGAAACATGATTCCTTATCAGTTGTTTTTTGAGATAATCCTATACTTTTCAATTTGGTAATTCTATTCCATTATCTATTAAAATATTCTATATTTTCTAACCAAACATATTTTAACACTCTTGTTGATATCTTGTAATTAAATTGAATACTTCAGATTTGAGGGTGACTATGGACACCCATGCCATTCTACTATAGTCATAAATGAAAAATACATAATATATCCTCCCATCAATAGACCTTTGCGAAATTGTCCCACACACATCAAAATAAAGCAACTCAATAAATCTTCTTGACCATTTCTCCATTTTCTTATATGTCTATTGAATGATCTTTCATGTTGATAGGCATCACATGTATGAGTACGATCACGTGATATTCTAGGAAGATTTCGAGCTGTATCATATTTCACCAGATCTTCAAAGAAACCTTGGTTTATATGGCTAAGAAATTTATTCCATAACTTGTTTTCTTCATGCTTAGACAGAAAGCACATATCTTCTTCTCCACTCATCTGGTAGAGATTACCTTTTGTACGCATTCCTTGTAAAACAACAACACCCTCCTTTTCCATGATGATACATAATTTCTTGGACAAACTTATGTCATGCCATGATTCACACAATTGAGTGACACTAAGAATATTGTGACTAAGCTCCTTAACAACCAAGACATTTTCTCATCTCATATCTTTTCCCCCAAACATGGATTATCCTGAAATAATAATTTTCAAGACCTCATCATTACTAAATATTATGATACCTTCTTTATAAAACATGATTATGATCACTAGATCCTTGTTTTTAATCATATGGGAAGTGCATCCACTATCAATGATCTATATTCTAGTGAAATCAGATGTCTTGAATGCCATTTCTATAACCAATGCTTGCTTGAAACTTTTCTTTTTAACCCAGGTCTTTGACTTCATACCTTTCCTGGAATGATAATATTGATCTTTCTCATCATGTTATTGACCAGCTTAAACTTCTAGGGATGCAAATCTATTTTGAATTTTTAGCTCTCTTGATGATATATTTGAATGCTTCGTATGAAGAAATTCAGTCTTCCTCGGCACCTTCCTCTGCATTATTGATGTGAAATATCGTGCCATATGTCTGAGTCCTTTACACCTAGAAAAAATACTATCAAATGATGAACTAAAATTTTGAGCATTGAATGACCACCTCTATTGGTCTAGTTCCCTTTAGTACCTCTTTTCAATGGAACATACATTATGAGAGCGTCCCATCTTACCCCAACAATAAAATCTTAAGTGAGATACATTCATGTGTGGTAATGATGCACCACTTTTTGTTCCATGGGTTCTCTGAATCGTCTAATTTTTCTTTATCCCCAAATCAATCTTCAATCATAGAGTTGGTGCTTGTGGTTTGTCTAGAACCATAACTGATTTTTGTTTTAGATCAAGACTCATACCAGACTTATTATTCATAATTAGTTATTTCTTCTGTTCTGATGGACCACCCTGCTCAAATATCATATTCTTTCTTTCCTGTATGACCTTATATCCTAGATGTTTCTCCTGATCTTTAATTTTTCATCACAAATTTACAAATTCCTCTTCTATTTGTTTGATACATTCAATTTGATCTTTTCCAGTTTTAGTCAAACATTCAATTTCTATTTTCTCTTCTTTAATTTTGAGTTTGTAATCAACCAACATTTCATGTTTTTCCGCCATTGAAGACCTTAGCTTTTCTATTTTTGCATTCAGATCAGAATTCTCTTCTTTCTGCTACTGTATAAAGAGTTTAGCATCACGAACAATTTTTTTGGATTTCTTTGTTTTGGCTCTCAAAATGTCTACCTCTTCAATAGAATCTTCTAATTCAGCCTGAAGATCAACCCTTCTTTCAATTTTTCCTTCTTCATTATCACATTCTTCTCTTGTTACTAAATTTATGACACCTTCCACCAAAACATATATATTTTTTATCCCAACAGTCCTCCAACTCTTCTACCTCATATTCTTCTAAACATCCATCCTCTCTTGAAAGAAGTTTATTCTTTTTGAAGAACTTTCTCTTGGTAATTATACCCCCATTCTCTATTGATGAATACTTCTTTTGGGTAATTTCATCATTTTCATCATTTTCAACATCAAACATCTTAGGGAACTTTGATGAAAAATTCCGAATCTTTTCGCATCAAAAGTATGCCAATGGAAGTTTAACGTTTGAAATTTCCTTATTTACTTTACAGACTAGAGGATAGAAATGACATGAAATCATCTATATTATCTTCCTATAGACTATTTTCAACAGATAGAATCTTCATGTCCTTGAATTTCACTTCCATTGACTTCCCCTATTTCACTACATTGTTGTCATCATTTCTCATTTCATATGCTACCAGGGAACTGTGCAGGTTATCTAGTGTCAGCTCTTTTTTCTCATTGTCTTCCAGCATTGAAACTTTTGGATTGAATCACGATGGAAGTTTCTTCTAGATTCGTTTCACAATTTTTATATCTTCAATGACTTCTCCAAGACCCTCTATGTATTCAAAAATAATATTTATCCTGTCTAAGAATGCATCAATAGTCTCATTGCAATTTATCTTGAGATCCCCATACTTGTTCCATAGAACCTGCAGCTTTTCTTTTCTAACTTTTGTGTCACCCTAAAAATTTTTTATCTATTTTTGCCACACTGCATGTGATGTTTTATAGGACATCACCTTCATGTAAATTGTATTTTATAGGGATCCTCCTAAAGCATTGATACCTTTAGCATCAACATACAATTCCCTTCTTTTAGCTTCTGATAATTCACCACTACTAATGTTAGCTGATATTCCATGCATAGCTGATGTGAAGACATCCATCCCAACTGATTGGAAGTAGTGATGCATTTGATTCTTCCATAGTTGAAAATTATTTCTATAGAAGATTAGTTTTTTTTACGATTTACCACCTCAATTTCTTCTTCTAAGAGAGAACCACAGACTTTCAAAAATTACCTATGATACCAATTGTTAGGTCCACTAGGTTGAATACCCTGAGAGGGGGATTGAATTAGATTATGGTAGATTCAAACTTACCCCCTTTTGGATCTTGTTTCATTGTTAGAAAAAACACAATTCTCTCTTCCTCCCGTGGAAATATACAAATAGATATGAAATCATGCATATGAAACAATGATTTATACTTGGTTCACCCTCATTGGGTTTCATCCAAGAAGCATACAACGAAAATGTGTCGATGTACCAAATTAACTAAGGCTCCCTGCCAATAATGAGTACAATGTTCGGACTAGATCATCTATACCTAGGCTCACTACCTTTAAAAGTTATAGGGTCTGCTCACTGCATTCCCAAGGGTTACTCCCTATGCATCTTCCTCTAGCTTTCTACAGGTGTAAAGGGTCATTCTCTTCATCTTTCTTAGCTCACTACTCTTGGAAAGTAATCCACTCAAAGTTTATTAAATTTTAGGTCAAACACAGTTTATGGACATGTAGGTCCCTTCATTTCCATGAATTTATGCATCCTCAACTATAGGTAGATGCTCTGTTGAAGTTATGTTTTCACCCGTAGATGAATTACACCTTCCCACGTACTGTTAGGTATCAGAAAATACTTTCAAAAAGTGAATTAAAGATTTCACAATATTCCTTGTGAAAATTGTGAACCACATTCTTCACTCATGTATAGAGTACTGGGTTTGTTATGCCAGACACCTTCTTTGCGTACCTCTACTGCATCCACGAACCACCCTTCGTCTACGGAATGCCTCCGCCTTCACGATCGTGTACCGATATTGCGTACTGGTCCTGCAAACCTCCTCTGTGAAACCCCTCCTGTCCGTAAACTATTTACTCTTTACAGACTGCCTTCGCTTCCATGTATCGGAGCTCCCCCACCGCGTACTACATGATAAATTCTCCCTCTCGTGTACTGTATATTCCTCCTCTGCATACCAAGAAAACTTATTTTGTATACCAGACATCATATTTCACGTACCAGACTTCCTTTGCGGGTTAAGAATCCCTAAAAACACCTTCACCAGAAGTACTTCTGTACGAACCACCTTAGCCTTCACGAACCACCCATCGTAAACTTCCTTCAGACTTCACCGAATTCCTGTAGAAAAATATGATTTCTAATGATATTCAATGTTCATAGTAATCGGTGGTTTTATAAATTCTTATATAGGGAAATATATCTTCTTAATCCACTAAATCAAGATTTACCAAATCTTAATTCGATATAGCCCCCACCGCGTACTGAATATTCTGATGCCGCAAACCTCAATCCATCCACGAACCATTATTTTACATGCTCTGCATACCGCCTTTGATCCAACGCGGTCTAACTCCTCTGCCCACTTCATCCCATCTACGTGCCGCACTGCCTCTCAGCCGCGAACTGTTTTTGGTTTCGTGTACCGTTACCGCTGCCTAGTACGCGGCTGCGTACCCTTTCCGAACTTGCCATGTGAACCATGTCCTGCGAAAATGCGCCACCTTAAAAACATATCTTTGGAAAACCCAAAGCATTCTCACTTCTATTCATCTAGATTTTTCAATAAACACAACCACACAAAAATCATACAGAGAGGATGCCTTGAGGGATTTTTCTCAACATGTTTTGAATACATTGGTTGACTCGTTACTTAGATCGTATCAATTTTTACCATAGACAGGTGATCCTTAACTTCCTAAAAGAATATAATTGTGTCCATATTGAAGAATGGGATCTAGAATTTGGAAGAGTGGGGGTATACCACTATTATATCTGGACCATTATGTCTAAGGTGGCATGTATGGTTCTTATATTAAATTAGACAGAGACTCCTACCACTTGTCCTCTTTTGGTGGATCATTTCCAGGACTACTTTATATAATATTTCGTAGCACTCTATACTTATAGTGGAATCAAGTTGGATAATTAACTCCTTCTAGGTGTCAAACCTAAGTTGATCCCATCATATCAAATGGAACCAACGTATATAGAGAAGTTGAAAGTGTTTCTTGAATATATTGAGATAAAGGTGTTTGTTGAGTAAATCAATTTCCCTTGGGATGCTCTATTTCTAATTCCAATAAGATAGATGGTATCCCAAGGATATATGTGGAGTAACAAAAATTTAATCAATTCATAGTGAAGAACTCTTATCCATTTCATAGGATGTATAATTTTTTTATCAGTTCAGAAGATCTCAGTGGTTGTCAAAAATTGATCTACGATTAGGCGATCATCAACATCAAGTCATAGAAGAGGATATATCAAATAAAAAATCTAGGAGTAGATATGGGTTAAAGGATTACCTTGTGATGTTATTTGAGATAAATAACACTCTATAAGTGTCCATATCCCTCCTAAAAATAATTTTTCTCTCATACTTGTATTCATTCATCGTGCTGTTTGTTGATGACATCTTGGTATAATCAGAAACTGTATAATTGTCTGCTTAGAATTTAAAGATCATGTTAAGTACACATAAAGAGCATTCAATTCATTTCAATATTACTATGTGTCAAATTTTTATTTAATAGGTACACTTAAATAGGAATGTTTTTTCCTAGATAGGTATTTATAGTGATCTGGAGAAGATGGAGGTTGTTTCATTATGGATACTACATAGGAATGTTTTCAATATTCATAGATTCCTTCGATTAGTGGGGTACTATAGTTGGTTCATCTAGGACTTCTCTAATTTCATAGTACATTTGATTTTTTTTACGATGAATGGGGTAATGTTTTAGTCGACCAAAATATGTTAGGTGACCTTACATGAGATTAATAGAAGGTTGAAATTTTATTCGACTTTGACTCTACCTGAAACTGGGATTGTTTAAGAAGTTTATTGTGATACCTCTATAATTTGTTTGGGGATTTTCTTAATGTATAATGATCATGTAGTTTCTTATGGGTCCCTCCAACTATATACCCATGATAAAAATGACCATACTGATGAAATAGAGTTAGTTATTATGGTCTATGTCTAACAATTTTGGATTCATTATGTATTTAGAGAAAGATTTGTATTTTATAAAAACCATAAGATCTTAAAATATATATTCTCCCAGTGAGACCTAAATCTATAGTAAAGATATTTGATTGAGTATATAAATATTTTTGGTCTGAAGATGGCATATACATATGGAAAATGATATTTTGTTACATATGATGTTATAAATACGACAAACGATTTGGGATCATAGACATCAAAACAAAAGACTGCATATTAATGAGTCTATTCATGAATTGGTAGGTTTGTGTATTTTGGAGAAAGAGGGATCATATTTTCTCCATTTTTATTAATTCTTCATTGGTTGAGTGTTTCAAGTTCGTTTAGTAGACTGATCTAGATTATCTAGTCACGTGTTATCGGTTGAAAGGTGATGAAATTGTTCTTGGATGGTCCTTATATGGGAATGATATGATTTATTTCTATTGTAGAGAGGCAGTTCCTGCTTCTATGTGGGAGGAATTGATGTGGGATTCAAAAACCTTGGAATGTGTGGTTATTACAAGATCTATTAATATGTATCATGATATTGAACATCATTTATAATGGCTAGGCATGATAAAGGATATAGTAGGGTTCAATTATCATTTCCTTACATTCCACTAGATCAAAGAAGAACACCAACTACCTAGTGGTATACATCATCCTCTGCCTATAACTATTTGTGAGTGGGATGAGGTGGTGATAGAATTTTTCATGGGGTTTATCAAGACCCTGAGATATCAGGATATAGTGTGGGTTTTCATTGATCAAATTATGAAGCTTTCACATATATTTCACATTTATGAAACCGAATTCAAAGATGATTTGTATCCTGACCCAACCTAAAAAGGCCTTAGATGAAACTATCCCAATCCATCCTCTAATAGATAATGTGATGGAGACTAGAGACAGTAAATAATATCACACAAATGGGATGCATTATCCTTAAGTACATATATGAACGCACACATATCTAAGATTATAAAATGTTTAAATGTAAAACAATAGTAAACAATGAATGAATACATCTATAATCCCACAACCAAAGTATGAAAAATGTACTAGAATGCGTAAATTGGGTATAAATACAAGCCCAACCACCCTAGATAGTAATTTCGAATCTACTTAGAATTAGAGAAATTTTTTCAATTTTGACACAGATATACACCTCGTTCAATATTTCCGAAACTATCTCCAACTGCTCCTTGTCCACCATGGACTCTATAAAAAAGGTAATTCATCTTTATAACCCACAACACATGTGAGCAAAGACCATATAGGGGTGAGTATAAAAATACCCAATATGACATCTGAAAATAACCAAACACAAAGCATCAAGAGTAGTCATCTAATCACATGATATGTCAATCATAATATGAGACAAACGAATAAACATCCAGATACACTTGCTGTAGACACATAACCGCAAGTTCGGATAAAAACTATAAAGCAAGCCTAGGATTACTACTTAATGGTTACATGTAAATGCTAATATATAAGAAAACAGTAAATGATATATACCACCACTGAAGAAACCAATCTTATAGGTCCCTCTTATTAAGTCTTGAAATAATGGAAACTGAGAGGATTCATCCAAGATACACAATTTATCGGACTACACCTCATCGAAAATATTAAATCTCGATACACAGATAGGGGGTTAATTCCAATGGATCACTAGGGGTACCTGGCCCTATTGGAAACATCATTCTATATAGGAGATCAATTTCCATGTAAATATTGGTCTGTACAATTCCAACCACCCCATATAATGTAACATGAATGGAAATGGGGATCACTCGGGGTATCTCAAAGGCATAATTGCTATAAACTACTAAGTTAGTAGTTAATGTAGTCTAAGTCAACTCACTCCAAGATAAGGGAACAAACTCTCACTGAATAGATGATTAAGAAATTTTAGATGGGCAACATTGTTTTACTAGAATGGGATACTACACTAAATTCTCATAGGAAATAACCAAAGAAACACATTCAAACCATAATGTCCCATGATAGCTCACAAAATCATTCAAATAAGCTAAGATAAGAACCAAGAGGTATTAAACTGATCCTTAATGGAGTAGATTTTGTGTCCCCAGTGGGTACATGTAGTGTATCATATAGTCTTTCACTACCATAGTCTGGCGCTAACATGGAATTCACTTTTTCAAACCACATAGCATGTCCATAAGTTACATGGAGTTTAGAAGTCTAGGATGGAACTCAGCATGTATCCATCCCATGCCCACAGAGTTTTTTAGTAGATAGAGTGTGGATCACCATACATGTAATATAGGACCACATGATCTCCTAGGCATGTACATCCTATACACACTGAGCTTCCTGCTATGGTGTACACAACATGTGGCATGGACCACAAGGCGTGCAACTCTTCACAGCCTTTGGGGTGTGTGCCCCATGTACACCCCAAATTGGTTGACTGAGTTTCACATGGTGAGTGACATTTGGAACTTCGTTTCTGATACTTTTTTCCACACAAAAACCCAAATTACACACAAAAGGGATGACACAGAGAGTTTTCATAGGACTACTCTGGGTGTAGTCATGTTTTCTCATAGAACTTGTGGAATGCATCACATGTCTTCATCAAAAACCCTTAAAAACTTATCCCCCCCCCTAAATCATAGAATATGTCATGGATTTGAGGTATAAAAGACCTCATCACCCCCAATATCTATAATATAGTCATTTTGACAGTACATACTGCTTAGGAATCCACCACCATCACGCCTCTCGGATACCGCATGCCAAAATGAAATCGTGAACCAATGATCTATTCATGGATCTATTTTCAAAGTTCTATCCTTGAATCTTGTTTCTAAATCTCCATCCCAAACACACAATAATGATATATTTTACCAAATATTAAATGTTTAATAATCATTCACAAGTTATTCATTGAATTATATTCCAAATAAATTTCCAATTAATAATACATGTAAAATGGGGAGATAAATCTAGAAATAAAATGAGTAAAGAACTTAACTTGGCCTTTGTTCATTTTATCTTCAATACATTTTTATAGAAATAATAATGAAGTGGTATATGGATCAAGAAACAATGAAAAAAAATTATTTACCCCTAAATCCTTTGAATTACCCATACCTAAAAAATAATCAATTCTCAAATCAATATGTTATCCAATTGATTCAAGTTCATCATGTTATAAAAAAATGGGAAAAATTCACACATAAAAATAAACCTATAGCTGTTTGGATAAAAAATAACGAATAAATAAAGTACATCATTATTGTTGGTGAGATCCTTGAGTTGTGTTGTATCATGATCCTTGATATGATCTAATCTAATGTCATTTTCCAGGACTCTCTCCTCTAATGATCCTATAGGTCTCCAAGGCTGAGAGGAAAACCCATAGATCTCCTCATAAATATGTATTTAATGATTAATCTGGTCACTTCATCAAATAATGTAAAATAATTCATTTAAATAATTAATTTTATTAATATTGTGCCCATGAAATCTTTTTCACACACAACTCTCACTAACTATGGTTATGTCGCTCCTATAGAAAAACATACATTCTTGAACTCAATAGTTCCCTTTAATTTTCAATCGGATCCTTAATTTAGGATTTATACCACTTTTCTAGGAAATCATCTGCATGATATTTAATATTTTTAATATATTTTAAAAATTTATTACTAGAAAACCAGGCTTCAAAATCATACGTCATCTCAGCTCCTAGCTATAGAAATATTACTATAAACATTACAACGTATTAAACAACAAAAAATAGAAAATTACCTTATTCCCCTCTTCAAGGATTTTGGTCCCCAAAAAACTCAAACTACGAAAAAGGTGGTGGTATTGAGGTCTCAACTAGGTATCATAATCCTATGAGATCTCCCAATGGTTCCTTTTGATTTCAACAAACATGCACCCAAAAAAACAGTCTCCCTTGATGATTCATTCTCCTACCGGACCTCATCATCACTATATCGTTGAAAAATGAAACTCCACTCTCACAGACTAGCTCACCTAGGTCTACATCTTACAATGATTCATCTATGAACCTCCTCAGCTATGAAATATGAAGAAGACCAGGAAACCAAAACTACTATGGTCACAGTGTTAATAGATCCATCTCCTCACCAACCTGACACATCAAAATGAAAATAAATGGCCTAATAATCCTTAGAGATATCCATTCACCCTAGATAATACTCCATAACTATCCAAATTTCACGGCATTCATCATGAATCCACTGAGCACCCCTGAAATCTATCGGCTAGTAATCATCCTCCTCTGGATGAATTAGAACCTATTTAATGACCACTAGCATCAAAATTAGGACACAAGAACTGTTATCTTTATATGAATAGTATAATAATGTCTTGAAAGGTCTCTCGTATCTGGCCTTTAAAATTTGATCCTCTTATGGTTGAGTAAAAATATTTACAATATGAAAACCCCACTGATGGTATATGATCATCCCAACTACGGATCAAATCCAACATGAAAAATCAAATCATGTTCACCATAACCTAAATAGTTCATTCAACCATGCTATATAGTTGGGGTAAAACACTATTCCTAACTGTAAATATGTCCCAAAAATAATTATTGAATCCTCTATAAAATAGTGTTGTGATGTAAGCAAAAAATTCTATAATTATCATTAAGTGAATTCTACAAATTTTGATAGCCTCATTCATGAAAAAGTGTCCCAAACTCTCTAAAAAACTATGAAGGAATAACCCATTGATAGAAGAGACATCATACATTTAACCTGAAAACTAGTTGAAACACCCTTGGTTTCCTAACCAGTTCCAAGATATCTCAGTACATCCTCACCTCCACAAGATGTACCATTAATTGAAAAAAAATCCTCAACTCCTCTTCTCACATGATAATATAAATCATTATCCTACCATTTAAAAAGGATGACGTGATTCTTTCCTTTAAATAATTCCCATGAGGAATGTATGTAATGGATATATGGTCAAAAAATATCTCACAATTGATATCCTTGATTTGTACCTCCATGGATTTTAGAGGAAGAAAAGGGTAGAAACCATCAACTTGAGGTACACAAAACCATCCTAGTGTGTGTCATGTTCTCCATCTTGATGCTGAGAACACATATATTACATCAAAATATACTACCATGAATAGATCGAAGAATGGTTAAGGACCCAGTCCATAAGTCTCGTGAACACTGATTTTGTGTTCAACTTGCTAGAGGTTTTCAACAATCAATCAAAGAAACCATAAATGCTCTAGGATGTTTCACTTGGTATATACACCTCTTTGATATGGATCTAGTGACAACCCATTCTAAGGTCAAACTCTAAAATCTATTTTTTCCACTTTCATTAGTCGAAGAATCCATCAATTTTCATGGGTTGATATATTCCGTCATTTCGCCTGGTCCACATGAAACCATTCTATACCCAATCATGATACAACATCCACCTATCAGGAGAACAATGTAGGGTTTCCCATGAAAAAACATAAGTTACTATAAATAAACTTTCTCTACAAACACTTAATTGTACCTTCAGCTATTACAGCTACCCAGGTTCATTCGATATACTAGAATTGAAATCAGGCCCTGATTAGTGCAAGTCCCTATAGAAACCAAAATATAGATAGTGAGGTAAACCTACAACATCCTCATAAAAGATTCCCTTATAATACCCCACCAAAATATGACCAAAAATCTCATAGCATTCACTACTCCAAGGATAATATTGGACAACTGATAAGGGAATGGTTGTAAACTCATGAAAATGAGCTCATCATGCCCTGTTTGGGGATCACTCCATATAAAAAGAGTAAAATTTGATCCCAAAAAATTAGAAACACTCCTACAATAACTAGTATCCATCATATGAGCATGGGTTATGTGGGGCTAGTCTATATTGAGGAAAGCATTTTACAGTCCCAATACCACTACAAAAATATGTTCAAACTAGGATCTCTCTATCTCTCTTCTCAAAATCAAGTCAACCTTTTGGTAGATGTGTCCATTAACTAATCCTATCTACAGGAGCCTATAATACAAGGGATGAGAAAAAAGGCTCCAATAGTATCACAAGGTCTTTAATGGGGGATATTTTCAGTGAAAATTGGGTCCTAATAATGTATGTAACTTCAATTGGGATAGTAAAGATACGCAGTGTACCTCAAACAACACTCAAAGCCTCTACAATCTCACGGTAATTAATTATATACCTATCCCACCTATTTACCACAAACAAGTATTCATTTGACACGTAAATACATAAAAACCTCAAACACACAAGTAAAAAAACTCATCCACCACACATAGACACTATCCACTTTGGTTGGCACTAAATCGTCCACATGATTTTAGATTGTGTCCCAATAACATGTGTCAGTGGGGGGAAGTTTTTCTTTTTAAATGCATGTATGAATCCATGAAAAAAATCACCAATATAGGGTTCTACCAATTCCATATGTCACAGTAGATAAGTCTAACCACCTGGATATCCATCAGGGTGGGGTCTCATCTAAGTGGTACATTCACACCATGTGGTCACACTAGTCCTCCACCACCTGAGAAGGGGGGGGGGGTCTAGATCACCAAGAAACATTGGATGTCTATAAATCTATAACTCGTGATGAAAAATCATCATAGGTGTGTCATATTTTAGTACAACTGGATACAACTAGTACTTCATAGAGAAAAAAATCTCTCCATCACAACCATACAATTAAAATGGATCAGAACAAGCCGGAAACCCATACCACTTACTTTAGTCAAACCTATATCATCTGAGGGTATATCTATTCATGGAACCTCATTGATATATATCACTGGAACTCACACAACATTCTGACACTACATGTTCTATAGTTCTCTCTTTCTAGATCCATCAACTACTCAACATGTGGATGATCATCTATGTAATCCAAAAAAGGATCCATGTGCTGCTCAACTGAGAGTAAGACTGCTTGGTGACCACCTAGGGTAGTAGAGCTTGGTGAAAACATTGTATATGATTATTAATCAAGAATTTATTTTTAATGATTTATGTAGGTATATTTTTTTTGTTCCATAGACTTATAATATACTGTATCAATGTGATTGATGGGACCATAATGGCTTAGTTAAATTTTTAGAGGTGGTAATGTGTGAAAAGCTGCATGATTATTATGGTAGAATATTGAATGATTGATTGAAAGGAATGATGTCCTTGAGGCATAACTAGAGAATAGTAGTGGTTCATGTTGGCCTTATGGCCTGACCTATGATATTTGGTGGTGAATGATAGTCATGTGACCTGGCTCAAGGTGTGATGGCCTTATGGTCTTTTTGGCATGTTCTGAGATTCATGGTAACTAGAAATAACCCATCCTATGGTGTAGAGAAAATAAAGGTATTTTCTTGGATTTTGGAATCCTATTTAGTGAATGATGAATCACAATTGTATTTTTTTACTTGTGAATTTAATTTCCATTAATTTCATGAACTTTTATATAAATATTTTACTTATATTAAGTATTCATTAGTTTTTTGCAACAAGTTTTACACTCACAACCTAAATGGGAATCTTATTGTGTGTGACAAAATTATGGTTAGGGATATATTAATAGGAAGTGGCCCTATTTTTGGACACTTAGATGGAGGAGTAGGGTAGGCTTGAAAAATTATGGTGGATGTTGGGTTAATTGTTATAGCATCTCTTATTTTCTTCCATCACTATTTTTCATTTTACTTGACTTACAGTTGGTTGGTATTTTGGTTGTCTTGTATTGAATATTAATATAAAAAAGTTTATTTCATTTACTTCTATTTGTAGGATCTCATATTTTTTATAAACTCTTCATGTATATGTTTTTGATGGATATATATAACAATGGAATATTCTCTCTATGTTGGGATTTAGTCCGTCTCCACTAGTCAGTAGCCTCCTACATATATAGAGGTGTGCATGATATCATGTGACACTCTATCCTAGACCAAGTGATTTCATTTAGGGTGATGCAATGTGAGAAATTTCTATTAAGCTACTCTAAAATGTTTTAATTGTGGAAAATAGGGTTATCAGGTCATTTAATTATAATATAATGTGAATAGTTCAGTCAATGAATTTAATGGATGAAAATATCAACTAATTGCACCACTAAGACAAAAATTCTATAACTTTATGGTGTATCGAATTTATTCCAACAAGTACCTGAATATAAGGGTTAATAAAGATAATTAACAATAGTAACCACTTAATATGAGATAGAAAGGGGAAAATCATTTGATCATAACTACCAATGTTAATCACGAGAATGTTGTCGTGGATGGTGTACTTATCATTCACTCTATAACCACAAATAACTAATTTAATTCTAATTAAACCCACTCTATTATATATATAATTTTTTCTACATGTATCACATCACCCCTTACTGATTTGAAATTAAATTAATGGTATTATGGTCACATATCAATTCTATATGTTCTATCTGATAGATTTTTGTGGAAATGTGCTTCCAGAAATCATTGTTATTTTCCTCTAGTTGAAGTTTACATGATATTGGGAATGTAGTGAACCTATTTATATAAAAATTGTGGAAATTAATGAGAATGGGAATTCACATTTAATATTCAAAATGAACATATCATTGTATATCGGTTTGTGGGTTAAAATAAACATTGAATAGAAATTACATAAATTATATAAGTATTACTACCTATTCATGAGGGGTAATTATCTCAAATGGTTGGGGAGAAACTCAACATTTTAGATAATATTGTTTTACAAGAATAAGTAGATGTATATTCTGATGATCTTCCTTGTCCTCCATGAACTATGAAGTTAACTTTTTAATAGAACTCATACCTTGTGTCATACCAATATTAAATAGTCTTTAAGAATGGTCTCAATTAAGTTGTATGAATTTCAATAGAAATTATAGGATAATTAAGAGTATGGTTTAACACATTAGTGTCATTCTCAATGGGGTGAACTAGTTTTTTTAATAAATAAGATGGGTCAACACATCCTTGGATTTATTATCAAGTAACTAAAAAGATCAATATCAAGAAAAAAGTATCTTATAATCCATTTTCATTACTTATTCGATTAACTACATGAAGATCAATACTTTTTAATGATTAAACATCATTATAAATATCATCAATTTAGGGTGAAGATGAAGGATATAGCCCAGATAAGCATCCATATGATGTATGACCATTATGAATTTATAGTGATTCTATTTGGACTTTCCAGTTCCCACTATATCATCATCGATATAAGGAAGAAATTCTTTATAGGTTTTTCTGATTAGTTTAGGGTTGTATTTATAGATGATATTATATTATTTTTAAAAGGAAAGGAATAAAATGAATACCATTTGAGTTTTGTTTTGAAGACCTTAAGGAAGTAGAAACTCTATGATAAATTTATCAATTGCGATGTTTGGATATAGAAAGTATCATTAATATGTCATGTTATCACATTTGATTGTATTATTGCGGATACTTATAAGATAGAAATTATTGAAAATGGTCCTAGACAAACCATAGTGACCAAAATACATGATTTTTTTGTCTATAGGATATTAATGGCACTCTATGAGGAATTTCTTATGCCTATCATATTCAATAATCATGTTGATATTGAAGGGATACATGTTTCTCTGGAAATATGAGTGTAATAAAATTTAATAGAACTGAAGAGAGGGATTTTTAGTGAACTTGTGCTTACACTACCCTATAGTGAATAGAGTAGTTTTATATACAGTGATGCATAAATGATGGGATTGAGATGTTTTATCATGTAGAATGACATGGTAGTGAAATTTTCTTCATGTCAATTAAATGTTCGTGGACAAAATTACCCATCTCATGGATTAGAGATGAAAATTTTAATTTTTTTCATTGAAAATATAGACGAATTATACATATGGTGAATGGTATGATATATATATATATATATATATATTGATCATAAAAACATACAGTATATATTTACAATTAAATATTTGAAAATGATCCAAAATATTCGGTTGGATTTGATTAAATATTTTGACTACTAACTATATTACCACTATAAGAATGAGGTCAAGGTGGTTGAACCTCTATGTTGGAAGGATTGTGCTAGTTTTTCCATGATAAGGATTGAAAAGAATCCAATAATTTGGAATTTTTAAAGGATCGACCTTAAAATCCCAAGTAATAGAGAAATATCTTGTCTTTCTTAGATGAATGTATAAGCATCAATCCAAGTGAATATTAAAAAGGCATAGGTGGAATATGTAAAGATAAAGAAGAGGATAATAATTTTTCAATAAATCAACATGGGCTATGATGGAATGATAAATTCATGAACTGTGAATGTGTCCCAAAAAACCAATATTTAAGAAGGAGCTATTGGATGAAGAACATAACTTATCATTATTTATTCATCCTGGATGTAGATGTTCTATAAGGATATAAAATAGTTTTTCTAGTATGATAACATGAAAATAGATATTGTGGAGTATGTATCTCGATGAATATTATTTTAGTAAGTTAAGGATGACGATTAGTATTCTATATGGATGTTACAATCATTACCCATGTTGGAATAAAAAATAGGAATACATCTAAGGGTCATAACACCATATCAGTTTTTTTCAATTTCATTATAAATTCAACATGTTTTATTTCTATCAGATAATATTTCTCTCCTGATCATATTTCATATATATAAATTAAGTAATTTGTAAGGGTTCATGGAGTAACACATTCTATTATTTCTTATTTATATTTTATTTTTACCTTGATATTTTGGAGAAATCATCACCAAGATTTGAATATGAAGTTGAACTTTTTCACCATATATAATTTTCAGATATTTGGTCAGTATAAGAGGACTATTAAAACCCGAGAAGATATTCTATGATATTTCTTTATGGATTTGAATGGTTGTTGGGAAAACACCTTCCTATGTGTGAATTTTTTTACAACATAATCTTTCACTTGATAATTAACATGGATTATTATAAAGCTCTATATAGAATTTTATGACTCTATATTTTTTGGATGAAGTTGTAGAATGAAATATATTGGTAATAGTAACAAATATGTAAATACAATGAAAATTAGATCAACTAAGTAGCACATAAAGGGAGCTTATAGTGAAAAAGATCTATATTGATAACCATCTATATTATCTAGAGTTTGAAGATAGAGGGTATGTATTCTTTTAAATATCTCATTATAATATGTTTATCAGCTCTATAAGGAAGAAGTATCTATGCACCCAAAATATCAATCTGACTGGAAACCATTATTAATTGATGCTTCCACTAAATCTTTCTTAGGTTCATGATGTGTTCCATGATATGATTTGGAGAGAGAAAACATAAACCTTAATGTGTGCTGAACATAGATGCTATACCACTATTTAATTATCATGCATATGTTAAAAAATTGATTTAAATTATGAATCATAGAGGGAAATTTATACAGAATAAGACTACTCACCTAGTAGAAGTTCTGTGGTGAAACCATAAGATTAAGGAAACTATGTGGGAAACAAATGATGTAATGAGGTAGAAGTATCATTGTTTTTGTATATCATAGTAATGGAATATAGAGATATAAATTATTATAAGGAGTGTATAATGTAACAACCCAAGACTTTAGAATATATATTTTCTCTTTTATAAATCTAATGTATTGAAAATATTTCTATACACACAATAATAACCTTATAAGAACTATGAAATATTTTATTATTAAATATGATCATTATAACCCAAAAATTAAATTGGAAGGTAAAAAAAGAATTATATGAATTAAAAATTATGTGTATGAAATTTTTTTAATAATAAAAAAGGATTTATAAATTCTTAGTAAAGAAGTACTCAAATTTTAAGGCTACGAATAAAATTTGATAAGACCTAATTTTTCATGAATTGAATTTTTACATATATTGTATTTTTATCTTAAAAACTATATTGATAACTTATAATAAATAATGAAATATATTGATAATTTATATAACAAAAGGAATAATAACTCATTAATTTTTTATTAATTGGTCATAAATGAAGATTAAATCATTTGAAGGTAAAATGATATATTTTCATGAAATTGTTTATATTGTAAAAATAATAATTCATATTAATTAATGGAATCAACAAATATTGATGAATTATTTTAATGATAGGTTTAGAAAATATATCCATTCAAATATATTAAAATTCATTTATTTTTTGTAACAAGGGATGTAATGACAATAAAATCATTGAAATGATTAAATATACATTTTCTCTAAAAATGTTTTTTTGAGTTTTGTGCACAAATATCAGAATACATTTTTACCATATAAAGTAATTTATTAGTTTCCAATAGCTTAAATATTTATAATAATCATAATTAATACTATTTAATATGTTCAACTAAATTTATATACATAATGAATATTTTTTTGGGTAAAATTCTTGTTAAATCGGTAAGAGTTAAAAGATATAAAAGTGGTGTCAACCTAAGATATAATGTTTAAAATAACCCAAGAAATATAATTAAATATAAAAATTTGATTTGATTTATAAATTGACCATTTTTAATTGAAACTATGATAATTTTTAGCCACTTTTCTATAGTAAAACAAGCATTATAAAATAAATTTTCATGTAATACAAAGTTTTCTCCCTACCTCACATATAGAAGGGAACAACTTCTTCTCACTTCCCCACACCCCTTGAACACTATATTTTATAAAATAGCATCAAAGATCAATTTCCTAATTTTCTACCAATATCTTATGGGTCCTTGTATCACCAAAATACAAACTCAAAAAGACTTAATGTTTATGACAAAGGGAGAACCCTGAAGAAGTGGTAATTGTCTTTACCGAGTCATTTTGAGTTTCTTTGTTCCATAACCTCATCAAAATAATTAATAAATATATTCAAATTTAGAAATAGGTATCGTTATTATAAAAATATGTTGTTATTTTAAATGTATAATCAGTTTATATCTCATTCATATCTACTATAAATTAAAAACATCGATCATGGGTGTGACAGACTAGTGTCTCAATGAAGTGATGCATTTTATTTATCATCACTCTCTATTAATAATAGTTATATAGATTGATTTAATGGATATAATTTAATTTTATAAAATAGTTTTTGTTTTATAAATATTTAATATTACCAAACTTCTTATTTTTTCTATCTTTTGAGAAATGATAATGTCGTACGTGTGTGTGGGAGGGCTACCACCTGTATGTAGTGATGTTATTCATTATGTAAGTATTACTAATATGTAAGGTCAGTAGGATAGATTTAGTGATTATATATGGTGTTATTTTTATTCTTTAAATGTATACTATTATTTACCATTAGTTCCATTAATTGTAAAATGAAAACATCACAAGTGTGTTTTTAGGGACTATCGTCCCCAGGAAGTTATGTAAATAATCGTTCATCACTACTTTATATGAATGGTTATAAAATTTTATATAATGAATAAAAATAATACTTAGGCCATTATTAATATT
This sequence comes from Viscum album, assembly GCA_963277665.1. NCBI lineage: Eukaryota > Viridiplantae > Streptophyta > Magnoliopsida > Santalales > Viscaceae > Viscum > Viscum album. The sequence continues at coordinate 227,533,741 of OY728157.1, read as the reverse complement.
TTTTATAAGATTAAAATGTAAATAAAGATCAAGGATAGGAACAATCGAATCAAAACATGCATGAGAAAGGTAACAATTAACCCCCCCCCCCCCGAATGTTAATTTTAATGAAGAATTGTTAATAAATGGGTAAATTTAAATTATAATGGAATTATATATTTTAATATGAGTATGATAATGATTATGGTATATATTTATAATAAATATAAATTTATTAGATAGGATCTTAAGTGCATGTATGAATAAATTCGGGACCTCAGGTAAGGGTTTTATTTGTAATCTCATTTTTAATCATGATTGTTTATCTTTGAATCTTATTTGGGGGAATTATATTATATATAACATGTAAACCCTATATATTTTTTAATTGGTTATTTATTGGGTTTTTATGTTTTAATTTTATTCTACTCATTATGTTACATAAAATTATCATGGAAATGTTTATATGAAAAGTAAACCTTATTTCCACTTTTCAATTAGGATTATATATCTTATATATTAATGTTCATAACTTTTTTTTGTATGTTTTTACCTTTACTTATATTTTTTTAAAAATATCATTTTCCCAACAATTTAATTTTTTCAAAAACAATTCAATGGAATATTTTAAATTACATTTTGTATGACTCACTTTTGAATTTTTATAAATGTGTCAAAATAATTTTATCTTCCAAAATATACGTCTTGAATTAATTTTCCCATCATTATTTCCATCCTTAATCATGAATAATCATTTAATATTTTTAAAGTATTTACTAATCAAATAATATTCCTATTTTTTTGGGAATTATAGTTTTTAAAAGTTACCAAAAAACATTTATTTTTTCATTATTATCTAATCATATATTAAATTATTCTATAAAAGAGATTTTTGATCTATTAAAATGTCCATTGAGTTTTATTGTGATTTAATATGGATGTTCTATTATGATAAAATTATCTATATTTCTCTATATGGCCAATATTGATGATGTTGTTATTATGCATGATTTTATAAATCATCTTTCTTTCCCATGCATAAATTATTCTATGATGAAATAATAATTGTTGTTATGTTCTTACGGAAAAATTATGTATTTTTTTCATTATGTGGTGAGTTTTCCTAGAATTTTTTATCCCTCTAAGTCATTAGGTAAATACTTATGTCCCATGATATATTTTAAACTGTAATGGGGAGTTAACCCAGTCTAGTTTCAGACTATATCCAAAAGGATTGTCTTTGTAACACTATGAGATTCTTTGAAATATATTTTTTAAAAGTAATATAATATTATAATTATTATTTGATAAACAAAACATTGTGTTTAGATTTAATTACACACAATAGTGAGTTTCTTTGAAAGTATTCATGACACACGATACCAAACATCAGTAAACCTTAAATAATATTATTTTAAATATGTCTATTATACCCTAGCCATTAAATTAGTGGTTAGGAATAGTATTAAATACTTTATGAAATATAAAAATAAATTTACTACTCACTGTAATATATTTATAAATTATAAGAAAACAATCAATCAATTTTTAGTAAAGTCATCACATTCATCAGCGTTTTATTTTATTCAAAAATGATTATTATTTTACTTTTCTGAGAAATAATTTTAGAAATTTTAGAAACATTATTTGGTCAAGTGAATTTTATTTTTGAAATAATAATATTTATATTAACTTATGGCAAAAGTTCAGGTTTTTTAAGAAGATATTGATTATTCTGTGAAAATAAAAAATTGCTGATTTTTTTAAAAACAATAATTTCTTATCAATAAATTAAATAATATAAATACCCTATTATGCTTTAAATTATCTTAAGTATTATTTAGTTATATTTCATCCAACTAATTACTTTTTAATCCACTTTATAATGTATTTTATTATAAATTTACTTTTGGATTTAAAAAGGGTTTTTGTAGGAAAATTTTTTTTATAGTGCATATTGTTTCTCCATTTAAATTAATTAAAATAGTACTTAATGAGGGATTTTTGAAAATATATGTATATATTATATGTCAATAAATTTTAATCAATATTCATATTGTTATTATTATTATAAATGTATTTAATAAAAATCATCTTATGCTTGAGAAAAATACACTTCTCGAAAACTAGTTTTTCCAACACGTCTAATGGTTTTGTATTAAATTTAATTTTAATGTTTTTGAAGAATTATTTAAAAAAAATAAAATTATTTTTTTAGATAATAATTTACATTTTTTATTTCGGTGACTTTTTTAAAATTTTCTAAAAATATTTATATTTTGATGAATACAAGAAAAAATGGAATTTTAATTGAGAACTATTATTTAGTTTAAATTATTTACAAAGATAACATAAATTTAAAATAGTATTTATATTAAATTTAATTCAAATTTATATCTATTAATAAAATTTAAGTCATTTTAATGAATTTCATTTTGAAATTTGATATAAAAACTTTGTAAACCTTTGAACATTTTTTACATTGGAAGACTGCTTTAACGTTGTGTCTTCAAAAATAATTTTATATTAAATTTTTTTAATTATGTTAATTGAATTTTGAAAAAAGGATTCAATATTTTTCAATCAGAAAAATTTAGATTATTTTATAATTTGACCTTAATTTTTGACCAAAATTAATTTTGAAAATAGTAAAAAATAACTGCTGCAGTAAAGGTAAAAATGGGTTTACAAAGGATTAAAATAAAAATATAAGGGTTAATATAACCTAAAACATTGTATAAAATCTATTTAATGTCCATATATAGACCCCATCATGTATAATTATCGATAATATTCAATATTTTAACCTTTTTTATTGTGAAAAACATGGGCATGCCTTTTTCTTTTAAAAAAAATACAACTGTGTAACTCGCCTCACTTACAAATGCCCACCTTCTCTCCTCTCTTATTCACACCTTTAAACCATTTTGTATTGTAAAATACCTTCCAATATAACTTCCATAATTCTATCCTCTAATATTTTAATCAATATATTTGGCATAAATCCAAACTACGATGTCTTTTGGTTTAAACCTAATGGGTCACCTGCGGAAAAGGTATCATTCTTCAACAGGTGTTTTTATTTTATATCATCATCCACCCCTTTAAATTATTATTTTACCATGATGATATAATAACCATAGTATCATCCATATCATTAGATTTTTATATTTTATGTTTATAACCTACCACCATCTCTACTTCCATCAAATGGTCTACAAAATCAGCATTCATTTATACAGCTGACTACCGTCATGCAAACCGATTTAATACCTTCATCCATTACCACCTCACACACTTAGGTATTATGATCAATATAAATTACATATATATGTTATTTATAAAATAATTATAACTATTTAGTCTTTATATCATATATAAATGTTTTACTTTCCATTCCATTGGCGATACAATAGTGTCGCTCATGTGTACTGCGAACTACCACCTCGCAAAGCGATCTAATTCTTTTTTCACTAACTTATTACATGGAAAATAATAATGATAAATATGTGTTATATACATGAAATAATTATGATATTGATAACTTATTTATCATTATGGAAAAATAATATATCATTTTCATTGTTATTTATTCACTCACTGAAAGATGGTAATATCATTCGGGTATGTGTGGACAACCACATTTACGAAGCAATGTGACTTCCCTTTCATCACTACACCACATGGAAGATATGTATTGGTATATTTAAAATAATAATAATTAAATTATTATATTATAATAATTCTTTAAATTTAATATATTACTTACATTTTTATCATAATGATCTTTTAAAAAATGGAAACGTTTCTCATGTGTATGTACGACCTACTGTCTCCATGATCGTAACATACATCATTTCTAAAAACCATATTTATTGGATGGTCTTACAAGTATAAATGAATAATAAAAGTGATAATTTTGTCATGATTATTATTTTGTAGATGATTTATCCCTGATTAAATCTAGAGGGGAAAAATTAATAAATCAAAACATATCCAAAAAAGTGTGGTTATTACCCAAAACAAGACATTAACATGGAATTGTTAATAAAAGGGTAATAAAAATACAGAATGAAATCATATATGCAATGAAATTTGTAATTTTTGATCTCTAATATATGTATAATGAACTTAAATTTATTATACTATAGGTTTAAATGGGTGCGAAGGAAGTCGATACTTACAGTAAGGGATTTCTTGTATCTCTTTTATTTCCAGGAGACATATTCAAATTCACCAATTCATTCATTTGTGTGGTTTATACACTGAACTCTTAAATTTTATATCCTCAATCACCTAATTTACATGATATTTAAATTTAAATTTTATTTTATTTTATATTGGGGGTTACAATTCAAAATATAACCAAAATGGGATGGTTTTTTCATCTTACTTTTTACTTTTATGAGACACATACAATATTTACCACCTATTTATTTTATCTATAATATATACATACCTTGAACTTATTTAATTAATCTTATACTTAAAATAATGAGGACTGAAATATAAATTTTATGATCTGTCTTTCATGTGGTTTACATTTCAAAGGTTACCAATGTCGTAAGGGGTCATTGCATCAATTTGCCTTCCTTCAAACATATATTAATTTATGAACCATTCGTATTTTATAAGGGGTATATACATCCCCTTTGGAAAGTAATACCATGAACATATTTATTATCATGATATTATATATTTCATTTCACTTTATTCTTTCATGGGGATTATGATTCAAAGTTACCAAAGTGGTAATGATTTTATGTTACAATTTCTTCATTTATCATGATTATCTATGATTATGATTAGAATTAAAAAATCTTATGATCCATAACTCAAGAAACTCATGAATTTTTTTATCCTATGATTATTAAAAATATTTAAATTAATAGTACCATTTTCCCACTCTTTGGAACATAAAATAATTGAAAAAATGTTTATCATAAAAAATAACATTATTTATATCTTCATTGATAAATATGTTATCTTCCTAAATCATTTTTTCAAATAAAAAATGATTTCTTTTTCTCCCAATATTTTTTTTAAAAAATATTACACATGTTTAAATTTTTTAAAAAGGTAAATTAATATTCAAGTCATTTTTCAAATAATCCTCATTTGAGTTTTACCTTAAATGTGAATGGAATCTTTATTTTAACATGTATTGCATGAATGAAACTTCTCATCATTATGACTATTATTTTATTTTAATGTTCCTTTATATGTTTTCAATATTATATTCAAGTAAAATAATTTTAAATTTTTTTTATGTTTTAAAAATATTTTTTAATGACCAGAAGAATATTTTACTTAATAAATGCATTAAATGATTTTTAAATCTTCTTTTATATGTTATCAATGATTATTTTCGAAGAAAATTATATTCCAAATATTTAATAAATATTTTTAAAAAAAATTTATTCTCAATGTAATGTTATTTTCATCAAAAATCTTTCCAGTTGATTGTTCTTTCAAAATCATTCTTCATAAAAGATGAAATAATATAAAGTTAATTTTGATTTACTAGGGATATAATCCAAGGAAACAATTCTTATTCTCTCTCTGAATAGTCTATGTTTATGATGAAAAGATGTTTATGAAACCTATTTCTCCCCCATGGGTGATACCAAGAAAAAATTATTAGGAATCTTACTTCTCTTCCAAAGGTTATTCTATGATTAAATCATGAAATGTTTTTTAAACCTATCCATTTTACAAAGGTTATGATATGATCAAATTTTTAATAATCCCATTTCATTTCATAAGTTAATATAGGATGAATGTTATATGCTCTTATGTCCCAGGTATATTTTATTTTCATTATTGGATTCGAGGGAACTATATCTTCTTCCACATCTTTTGTTAGTGATAATTGTTCTATGACCTCAAACAGTATATGGGTGGTTATCCCAATCCATAAATGTAGGTTATATTAGTGGTTAGCCCTAGCCCAAAAAATAGGTTATATTGGTGGTTAGCGTAATCCTGAAGCAGTTACATAGCTGGTTATCCCAAACATAACATGTTTTGAATGTCTTGATGGGTATCCTTGAAAAAATATTTATTAATATGTGTTTTCTAGAATTCCATGTTTTATGTCAATGATTTTGTCTCATGGATCATGTTCTTTTATTTCCTTTTTTTCACGACTTATTAAATACCAATATTTTTTTCATGAATCAATATTATGATCTTTGAATTTATTTTATAGTTTTCAAGTGTTATGGTCATGTTATCATACATTTATGATCATTTTATACATATAAATCTCCATTGTTTACTGTTACTGAGAATCTAAGCTCACCCTTTCTTATGTGTCCATTCCATAGGTTAGAAAGAATGGTTTTACGTAGGACTACGAAACCGAAAATTATTTGTGGGATCCATTAATGATCATTCATGAAATAATAATACTTGCTTCCATGTTTTCAAATTCAATAAATTGTTATGATTATAAATATGACAACCATGCTCTTTATTACACACTTAAACATGATTTATTACATAAACATAACTTGAAACAACATATAATATCGAATGGTCTTGTGTCTTTGGGGCTTAGGATCATTACATAACAACTTAAAACATTAAATAAAACAATTTTTTTGAAAACTTCATTTACATGACCACTACATTCCCTCGTACATAGCTTTGCACGGGATAACCAGAGGACATGAATAAGAAAAGGGTGAGCTATAAAGCCCAGTAACGAAATAAACAAGAAGTAACAGGAATAATTAAATACATGTTAGAAAATAGGCATATTAATGGAGGACAAGAGAAATATTAACATAAAGGCATGATAAAGCATGGTAATCATAACATGGAAATGTGGCAACAACACTTAACATAGAATTAGCATGAGCCAAGGCTCATTGCATATGGAGCATGAGTAAAGCCTCATTACACATGAATCACAAGTAAACCCATGTTGCACTTAAATTAGAAAGAGTCAAAACTCTTTGAACATGACATATTATTATACTATACTTTTCCGAATGCATTGGAGTGCAATCAGGGTGCACCCTTCTTAAACATTTCATTTAATGCATATGTGTGCCACATGAATCATATAACATGGAATCAATAAACATCATAAGTTATTCCATGATTAATTAATGTGGAGTAACTACATGAAAGTACCATTCAAAATTAATATGTGAATGAAGGTGAATACCCTTTATAGATACATGGATATGGTCTTAAGTACACAATGACTTGGCTTGGAAAAAATGCGATGCAATTTTGGCAGCATAACGATGTGACATGAGGATTCATGAAAATGGTTGATGGCAGAGAAATGGGTGTCTCATCATATTTACATGAAATAGATAGTAATTTGGGTCATATAGATACATTTACCAACAAAGGTAATTAAATTTAGATGCATAATACAAAATAATTACATGGATGTAAAAGAGGAGAGAGAAATTTATCACAGAATTTGGGCATGGTAACAGGTGCACATGAGAGGAATTAATGAGAGAGAAAGGGGTATCCCATTATCCAAAAATAAATACGGATGTATGGGATAGGTGAAAAATAATTCCCCAACATTTATAATTAAAAACAAAAGGCCATAAAAACTTTAAGAAAATTGGACAAAAATGAGAAAGGAATAAATCCATAACATGGAAGTGTGATGCCAAAGGCTTGGGAGAGGCTTAAGAGATGCTTCTTGTGAGATTGGGGTGCCTTGGGAGGATTCTAATGAGAGGAGGGTATAGGTTGGATGAACTCAAAAGGATTTGAGTGAAGAGGAAGTGGCAGATTGAGTGGGTTTATATAGGAAATAAGAGGGAATTCTTTATTATTTAGGTTTGGGTCACCACACATTAAACTAATCAATACCACAAACCAGCCATGGTTTTTTCCAAATGGGAAAGGAAAAAAATATTTTATAAGGCTAATGGACGAACTTATTAAAATAATATGGTTTTCTATGTGGAGGTGAGTCACACTCTCAAGGAAATTCATTTAAAAAGTAAAAATGTTTTATAACTCTTGGCGGGTCTACTAAAGTTTTGTAAAAAAACCCAAAATCACATTATTTTAATTCTAAAACATATATTGTCCTAAAATATAATTTATAATATTTTAGTACATCACTATTTGGTAATTATGTTGTCATAAAACACATTATATGTTTGAATGGTATTTAATTTTTACCCAAAAATTCGACTGTCTCAAAAAATTATGAAAAACTCACAGTTGGATAATTTTGATGTTCTGATTCCAAAAATATTATTCATTTTATCTAAATTACTTTATAAATATGTTATTTTTTACTTTTCAAATAGAAATCCAATATTTATAAAAAAATCACGGGTTTTGATAAAAATAGATTTCATACCTTCATTAAAATTACAATTGCATTCATAAAAATTATATAACCATTTATATTTAATAAAAAGTAATTAAATAATATTTTATTAAAATATTATTTATATAAAAAATCCATTAATTAATCAAAATATATTTCTTAGTTGAATATTAACTAAAAATACAATTTGGGATTTAAAAACTATTTACGAATTAATAATAATAAAACGAATGTAAATTCTTTATTATATACAAAATAATGCTCATTATCATAGTGATAAGGACTTTTTACATAGCCCCTTATAACACCCACATAAGACATAAGGTTAAGGTGTGTGATGGTGACAGACTCTTGGGGTGGTTCAGATAACATCGCTCATTTGGTAATCCCTATTAACTTACACTTCTCCTGTTGTTGGTTCTGCTCAAGCTTAACATGTTCAAGCTCCACGTGTGCTTCATCAAGAGTGAATCCAAATGACTCCACCATATTTCTGAGCTCTGACAAATGGGCTTCGTATCGATAATGTCAACAGAATTAGGCCATTGCTTCCTTTGTCTGAGTAAATTGGATTTGTCAAAGCCCTGTACTTATACTAGTCATGTGATCACTGTTCAACGGAAATATTAGCAACGATCACAATTCATAATGGTATTTTTAAATCCATAAACTTAAAACCAATAAAGTTCACATTTTATTTAACTATAATAAGACATTTTATTAGGTCAATGGGGATTTCCATTAATGAAATTCTGGGTCATTAAAATCTTCCCTCTTAAGAAAAATTTCCCTTTAAATTTCCTTTTCCCACAATAAAATAGATTTGCGTAACTCTGATTCCTCATTTCCTTTGATTCCCACATCGATTCTTCAAACATGTGGTTTCTCCACAAGACCATAATGAGAGGTGTTGACTTAATTCATAGAACATTTTCTCTACGATCTAATATCTTCACTAGTTTCTCCTCATAAGAAAGATCATCCTATAGATGTACTAACTCTAAAGAGAGTACATGTGAAGGGTCTGGTATATACATTCATAAGAGGGATATGTGAAAGACATCATGTACTTTGGCCATGCTAGGTGGAAGTACTAGTCGATAGTCCACATCCCCAACACGATCAAGAATCTCTAAAGGGATGATGTACCTAGTACTTAACTTCACTTTCATTACAAACCTAATGACCTTCTTCCTTGTAGATATCTGTAGAAATACCATGTCTCTAACTTTTAGCTCAAGGCCTTGTTGATGGTTATCTTCATAACTCTTCTTTCGACTCTAGGCTGACTTGATATGCTGCTAAATGGTTTTCACCTTCTCCACCATTTCTTCGACCATTTCTGGTCCTAGCAGCTTACGGTCACTGACTTTATCCCAACCGACTAGTGTTATTCACCTTTTCCCATAAAGGGCTTCATATTGTGCCATTTGGATGCTCATGTGGAAACTATTATTAAAAGATAATTCAACAAGAGGAATATGTTTATCCCATCCTCCTTAAATGTCCATTGAGCATGCTCTAAACATATCCTCAAGATTTTGGATATTCCTCTCAGGTTGGACATCATTTTGAGCATGATAAGCTGTACTGAAGTTCATCTCAACATCCAGAGCATGTTGAAGACTTCCAAAACACAGAGGTGAATCTTTGATCTCGATCGGATACAACAGATAGTGGTACTCCATGCAGCCTTACCACCCCCTTCATAAATATATGTGCCAGTTGATCCAATGAGAAATCTTCTTGAATTGAAATAAAGTGTGAAAAAATTGTAAGATGATCGACAAAAAACAAGATTTCATTGTTGCTTTGGATGCCTATGGAAGTCTAGTGATAGATTCCATGGTGATGTTCTGCCATTTCCATGCTGGTATGGGCAATGGTTGCATCATCCGTTTAGACTTTTTCCTCTCTGCCTTCACTTACTGACATAGAAGGAACATTGATGTAAATTCAATGATCTCCTTCTTCATATTATCGCACCAATAATGGCCTCAGATATCTTGATATATCTTTGTGTTTCCTAGGTGAATATAGAAATTTGAACTATGTGTTTCATCCAAATATTCATTCTTAGGATCATAACTTGATAGAACACATAATCTTTTCCCAAATATCACAATTCATTCTTCATTAACATTGAACTACGAGGATTTCCCTCTTCTAATAGCTTCCACTTTCTTCTAAATTCCCCCATCATCATTTTTAGAATCCATTAACCTTTCCAAAAGAGACGGTTGAGAAATCATTTGTGAAAGGATTGATGATGTTCCCTTATTTATGATTCCAATGTCTATATTCATCAAATATAAGAATATTGGATCATTCTCAATTATCATCAGTGATAGAATCACTAGGTTCTTTCTACATAGAGCATATGCCAACTTTTTCACATTCCCAGGGTGGTAATGGATTGAGCAGATATAGTCATTGATCAGATCTAACCATATTCTTTAGCGCATGTTCAACTATTTCTGTGTGAATATATACTTGAGGTTTTTTTTGTCCGTATATATTTCACACTTCTCCCAAAAGAGATAATTCTACCAAATTTTTAAAGAAAAGATCACCACAGCCAACTCCAGATCATGAGTTGGATAATTCTTCTCATGAACTTTAAATTTCCTTAAATCATAAGTAATGAATTTGTTATTTTTCATCAACACACATCTCAGACCCTTCTTCAAAGCATTAATGAACACCACAAATTTTTTTCCACTTGTGGGTAAAGTGAGAATGAGCACAATGATAATCCTCTTTTTTAACTGCTTTATTCTTTCTTCGCATTCATCTCTCCAATCAAACATTAATCCTTTCTGTGTTAGCTTGGTAAGATGGTTATAAAAGTGTGACAAATTTATCACAAATCATCGATAATATCCAGCTATCCCCAAGAAGCTATAGATATTCATTACCAATATTGGAATCAGCCATCCCTCAATTGCATCTTTTTTGGAGGGATCCATAGATATCCCATTGGTTGTGATGATATGTCCCAAGAATGATAACTACTTCTACCAGAACTCACACTTGATATAATTTTCATAGAGATTCTCCTTCTGTATGGTCTCTAGAATAGTTCTTAGATGCTCCTCATGATTCACCTTGGTTTTTGTGTATATTAGAATATCATCTATAAAGACTACCAAAAATTTGTCGAGGAAATACCTAAAGACTCTATTCACTAAGTCCAAGAATATTTCTAGAGAATTAGTGAGTTTGAAAGGCATTACTATGAATTCATCGTGCTCGTATCTTGTATGAAAAGAAGTCTTGGGGATATCTTTCTTTTTCACCCTTACTTGATAATATCCCAACCGCAAATCTACGTTGGAGAAGTATTGAGCTTCACACAACTGATCAAACAAGTCATCAATTCGTTGGAGAGGATAGTTTTTCGATATCATGATTTTTTTGAGCTCATGATAATCAATGAAAAGGCACATTGACCCATCCTTCTTCTTGACAAAGAGGATTGGTGCAACCCATGGTGAAGCACTTGGGTATATAGATCCTTTATCCAAATTCTCTTATAGTTGTTTCTTCAGATCCTCAAGCTACACAATAGTCATACAAGACAGAGTATTGGATATTGGAATTGACCCAGGTATAAGATCAACTGATAATTCAAACTGTCTTCTAGGAGGAAGACCTGACAATTTCTCGGGAAACACTTCATAAAATTCCATCACAATAGGCGTGTCTTCAAGGATGGTAGCTTCTTTTGACTCAATCATCTGAGCCAAATATGCATTCTCATAGGGTAATAATATCCACGCTTGAGATGATGGATCTATAGAATATTTATCTTACTCCTTTCACTTGTATAGAATCAGGGGTCGTTTCTCCACATGGAGAGTGATTTCCCTCTCACGGAAATTTATTTCGTCTTTATATAAAGAAAGAAAATCCATGCAAAGAATTGCATCAAATTCCACCAGAGAGAGTATGGTGAGGTTCACCAGGAAATTCAATCCACATATTATGATAGGGGTGGAGTTATATTCACGGGATGAAATGATTGCCCCATTTTCCATACTCACCAACATCTTCACTTCCATGATTTGTGGTGGTGCTGGGATTTTTCTACTAAGCTTTTGGGATATAAAAGAATGCGCAGAACTATGAGAGATAACCGTACCTTTCACTTTTTGATTCTGGTTCTACTCTTTACATTATATACATAGGGATGAATATCTTAAATAGTTAAACACAAAAATTTGAATCCAATGACAAAAATGGATGAGTTATAAATATATTTTATTTCCATAACTTATGAATCTATAGGCTTCATTCTATGTTATCCATGATCTACTTTTTAACATATATTCTTTGGGAAATTTTTTATACCATTAATAATGGTTTATAATAAGCTTGTGATTTTACCAGTTTATATCCCCCGTGAGTATTGTATCCAGGAGTGAAGCAAGGCCCGTTTTCGTGTACAAGGATACCTTGGGTCAAGCCCAAAACTCTTTTTTGGGGTTTTCACCCCTAGGTACATCTGTGCCAGAGCCGCATGTACCTGTTCGTATCTAGATAGGGATGCGTTTTCTTGATAAAACACTTACTCAATACACACCAAAAATTAGTGATGATTTTATTATACTTAGTCTTGCCTCTAAGGCTTCATTAGGGTTTTCTAATCATATTCCCAAAAATAACAAAACCTATTCTTTGATACCATCTTGGAGAACCCTGGTATTTATTACACACTTAAACATGATATATTACATAAACTTTACTTGATACAACATAGAATATTGACAGTTCTAGTGTCTTTGGGGCTTAGTATCATTACATAACAACTTAAAACTTGAAATAAAACATCTTTATTTAAAACATCCGTTACATGACCACTACATTCCCTCATACTTAGAATTGCATGCGATAAACTGAGGACATGCATAAGAAAAGGGTGAGCTATAAATCATAGTAAGGGCATAATAATGGAATAACATGAGGAATAAAATACATGTTGGATAATAGGAATATAAATGGAGAAGAAGAGAAACATGAACATAAAGGCATGATAAATCATGATATTCATACCATGGAAATGTGGCAACAACACATAACATGGAATTACCATGAGCCAATGATCATTTCACATGGAGCATGAGTAAACCCTAATTACACATGAAGCATGAGTAAACCCTTATTTAACTTGAATTATCATGATTCAACACTCATTTCTCATGGAGTATCATGATACTCTACTTTTCACAATGCATTGGAGTGCTATCTGGGTGCACCCTTCTTAAACATTTCATTTCATGTATAAGTGTGTCACATGGATCATATAACATGGAATCAATCAACATCATAAGTTTTTCTAGGATTAAGTAATGTGGAATAAATACTTGAAAGTAACATTAAAAATATATATGTTCATAAAGGTGATTACCCAAGATAGGGACATGGGTATGGTATTCACTACACAGTGATCTTGGCTTGAAAAAACGCGGTGCAATTTCGGCAGCATAATGGTGTGACATAAGGATTCATGAAAATGGTTGATGAAAGAGAAATGGGTGTATCATCATATGTAAATGGAATGGACTATACGGGGTCATATAGATACATTTCCCAAAAAAACATAATTTAATATAAATGCATAATACAACTAAATTACTTGGATGTAAAAGAGGAGAGAGAAATCCCTCACATAATTTTGTCATGGTAATGGGTATATATGAGAGTCATTAATGAGATAGAAATGGATCTCTTATAATCCAAACATAAAGAATGCAGTATGGGGGAGGTTCGGAATCATACCCTAATATTTATAATTGAAAACAAAAGGGGATAACAACTTTATGAAAATTGGACAAAATGAGAAATGAAGAAATCCCTTAATTGGAAGTGTGATCCCAAAGGCTTGTGAGATGCATGAGAGAGGATTATTGGGAGCTTAGTGCGCCTTGATAGGATTATAGAGATATGATAGAATAGGTTGGATGAACTAAAAGTCTATTATTATAGAGAAAGTTGGAACTTTTGTGGGTTTATATATGAAAGCAGAGAAAATTCTTTATTTAAATAGGTTTCAGTCGCCACACATTAAACTAATCAATACCACAAACCAGACCATGGTTTTTGCCCATGGTTTTTTCCAAAGGGGATTAGAATACAATATTTTATAAGGACAATGGCCGAACATCTTAAATTAATAGGGTTTCTTATGTGGAGGTGAGTGACATTTTGAAGGAAATTCATTGAAAAAGTGAAAATGTTTTATAACTCTTGGAGGGTCCACTAATGTTTTGTAAAATAAAAAATACAAAACTAATATAATATTAATTTAACGTTAAAACATATATTGGACGAAGATATCATTTATAGTACTTTATTACATCACTATTGGGTCATTATTGTGTCACAAAACACATTATATATTTAAACAGTATTTAATTTTTACCCAAAAATTTGAATGTCTCAGAAAATAATGAAACATTAAATGTTCTATAATTTCGATGTTCTGATTCTGAAAATAATATTCATTTTATCTAAATAATTTTTTAAATATATTATTTTTTACTTGTAAAATAAAGAAATAGACATTTATCAAAAAATCGTGGGTTTTGATAAAAATAGCTTTCAAACCTTAATAAAAATTACAATTGAATTCATAAAAATTATAAAACCATTTATAATTAATAAAATTTAATTTAATAAAATTTCATTAAATTATTATTTAAATAAAAAATCCATTAATTCAACAAAATATATTTCTTAGTTCATTATTAACTTAAAATACTATTTGCACTTTTAAAACTATTTACGAATTAAAAATAATAAAATGAATATATATTCATTATTATATAAAAAAATAATGCGCATAATCATTGTGCTATGGTCTTGTAACATCACCCTTTATAACACCTGCATAAGACCAAAGGGTAAGGTGTGTGATGGTGATATACTCTTGATGTGGCTTATATAACATCGCTTGTGTGGTGATCTCAATTAACTTCCACTTCTCTCATTGTCGGTTTCGCTCAAGCTTACTGTGTTCAAGTTCGGAATGGTCTTGGTCAAGAGTGAAGCCCAATGACACCACTTCCTTTCTGAGCTACAACAAATGGTCTTTATATAAAGCATGTCTACTAGATGAGGCCATAGATTCCTTTTTCTAAGTAAATTGGATTTGTTAAATCCATATATTTATATTAATCAAGTGATCACTGTTCAATCTCTATATTAGAAACAGTCACAATTCATAACGGTATTTTAAAATCATGAAACATAAAACCAATGAAGTTAAAAATTTATATAAAAACATTAATGAATTAAATTAGATCAAGAAAAATTTCCATTAATGAAAGTTTCGGTCGTTACAATTAAGTGTGTATTTTTTAATGTAGTTAATATTCGTCTAAAAATATTTTATATCCATATATGAGAAGCTTGGGTTGTTATAGTTTGTATAAGAGGAAACGTTTTTTAACCTGTAGAAAATAATATGAGAAAAATTTAGTGATATCCCTAGGGATATTTATAAATATATTTCTAGGTATGTCTTAATGGATAAGTATAATGATGACTCAATGTATAGGAAATTTTCTTGTAATTTTGGTAATGGATAGATAAAGTGGTTTCAATGAAATTTAATCCCATTATAGATAACAAAAGTGTATTTTGATCTAGAACAAAGGTTCCTAGGGATAATAACTTGAAAAATGGTGTGTTGATATGGACTCTATCATAATTTGGTTCATGAAAACAGGTTTTATTACACAAATTTTTACCCAATTCTGGGAGACATGCTTTAGAAATTTACAAAGTCATTACGACCATAATGAATGATTTAAATAGAGGATGGATATGAATAATATAGGATAAGCCTAAGATTCCATAGATTAAAAAAAATGTGTATTGATATAAACATATTGTATGTTATTTTTTCATGATTAGGTGGTTTTCCACTATGATTAGTATTTATCACAATATGATTTTTTGGTTTAGTCAATAGTGAGACCCAGAAGTAAATCAGTTAACATTGAATGTGGTGGAATTTTTTTTGATGAGTAGCCAAATTGGATAATTACTATAATAAAGTATATAGTGATTATTCTTAATTAGTTATAAAGAAACATTATTTACAATTTTAACTACATCCAACTATCAGACTTTCTGATTAAGAGAAGAATAAAGTTAACTGAGAGTTTTTGTTGTGGAGACTATAGAGGAATAGATATTCAATTTACATTGTGTCAAAAATGTGGAAATCAGATCTCATAGAAATGTATTAGATGGATGATAACATGTTTTGGGTGTGGAAAAGAAGAAAAAAACATAAGCAATAATACAGTAAAAAAAGGAAAGGTTCAGTTAATGCAATGTATTAGAAGAATTTCCCCTTTATGGTATCATCGACTATTCAATGTTTTAAATGTGTAATATACGGGAATTTTGAAAATAAATTCTCTAAGTGAAAATATAATGAAGATAATCAACAATTTTTTTGATTAATGGTCATATTACTAATTATGGAGATAAAAAAAGTGACATATGAAAGGAAATAAGTGTTAATGAAAACGACAATGAAGCCTTGTAAATGGTTTGAGAAAAAGTGGACTGATTGAATTATTTATTTATTGGAATTAAAGGATTATATGAAAAATTTTGTATACCATGGGTTATCATCCCATGTTCTCATAATTTATTAAAGAAAAATAGAAAAATCATACAATATGGAGACAACATAAAACAAACTATGAAACACACACTACTATAATCTCCAATGCAATCACAAACCAAGAGAACATCATCAATGCGAGTGATTTCCACCACCTCTACTATGCGGATGTCTTCCTGTCCTCCATGTCTTTGGTTGTTTCCATGTCCCTTCATCCACCTAAGAGATACTATTTAATGGTCCCATGGTAGTTGAATATTTCAACTTTGTAACTAGATCAGAGCTCTTCGGTAGGGCTTTTATGGAAGATCCCCCTGCATTGAACATCTCAAAGCGATGAGAACTACCAAATTCAACACAAAAGACATCCCTACTACTGGATCTATTAAGAATTTCAATGAGAGTAAGTAAATTTTCCCTAGCCTCTGCCACTTCATGTATATGACTAGTTTCCCAATGTCCCTGAGAGAATGTAACTATAACCTGAGAAGTCTCCAGGGGATTTACCATATCAGTAGTACCTCTAGTATTGATCATTGCGAGGTGGGATTAAACATTCTTCCCTTCCCTACTTTTAGAAGAGTTTAACTCCTCCCAAAACTTAGAGTTATCTTTCATTTGAGTGTCATGTTCTAAGTCATACTCATCACTTTGATCTTTAGCAGTGGCATGAATCCCTACTAAAAGAACATCATGAAGGAAGAATTAGAATTTTTCTTAAAAAGGTCATAGACCTCTTTGTAAACAAAATGGAGAGAAACCCCTTCCCATTATAGATTCATTAGGTGCATCATTTCTACATTTTGATGTAACCCTTCATACACCATTCTTTTACCAAAGGTTGATCAAGATATTTGGGTCAATCCTACATGGAGACAACTGCTTGGGTCTCCTTACCACTAGATTTTTCCTCATTGAAGGATCCATGATAATTTTTCCCATGAGTAGAAGGCCCAAATTTCTTCATGATTTTCCCACATTCTTACATTAAAGGACATAATTCCCCACCAACCCTAAATAGTTACAAAATGTGTTAACAAACTCACATTCAAATTCCACCTCAAATTGCCAACTATTGGCTTCCATGGTGACACAATCTGGTAAAGAATTATACATGTACATATCAAAAAAAACTCTAGAAAAATAACCATATTTCCGAAGCAATTTGTTCTCATCCATTCTCATGGGGGCACCAATGCCGAGACTATATCATTCACAATTAATGGATACCAAAATACCCAACTTAAAACATGAATTCTAACCCAAATCTACGCATTATAATTCTTTTGTAGGTATGGATTAGAATTTAAATCCCAAGAAGACAAACAAAAGATTCAAGGATTAAGAGATAGAAAACCATTTCTTGACTCTCTCGATCTATTATTAGAATATTAAAAAAGGTGGAAGTAACCTCTTACAATAGGGATTGTCCTCTAGTCTATAAACCCCTATATTTGGGAGATTTTGAGTTTCCACTGCTCAGTATACATTAGATTATCACCCTTAGAGATAATTAACCACCTAATAAGGGAGAATTTACATGCCTAAAGTTGTTACCTAAACTCCATAGGATAGGCAATGACTATAAATTTTGCATCATTAGATCTAGAAATTTGGGAGTCCCACTGACAAGCATTCATAGAGGAATCACAAAAATCAGAGAAATAAACAATTTCAATCAAATATTTCAGAGAATAACCTTTGGAATCCCAAAACAAACCCTAAGGATTCATGGCTGTGTCAGGAAATAATGATGAAACTCCCTGACCAAAATCCTTCACTAGATCCGCACCAAAATCTTACAAGGCATCGACATCAGTCTTCAAGGCATCCGGCGCATTTGTGGCCAGGTCTGATGGATGTGAAACTAGAAAGAATGATTCATTAGTTGATGTTATAACACTGAGATTAGAAATTTGGTCACCAACTATCAACACAAAAAGGCCCAAAGTGAAAAAAAACAAGATCCAAAATGTGATTAGTAGGAGCCGAGGCCAGTAGACAAATGTTAGGAAAAGTGTTCTAATTGAAATGAAATATTTTTTTTAAGGTAATATGATAGAAAATTTATTTTTGCGGTTGAGAAAATTATCTTTAGCTTGAATAAAGAGATTATTGATATTACTAATGTAAATTAGATAATACTGATTATAGTGAAACTGGTCAATGACTTGTTGACAAAGTGTGTTATGTTATCATTGATAGTGTATTCTTCTTTTTTTTATTTCATAAATATATCCAATAATCTAGGTTTAATTTTCGGAATGATGACTCATTTATGTTTTCGATAATATTTTATGGTAATTCAGGTTATTTCCATGTTTCAAGAGAATACATGATAAAGATATTCACATGTTTGGTATGTGACATCAAGAGAAACATTATGATATAAGATATATTAATGTTCAGTTTATTTTTAGAAATTTATTTACTTTATCTATAAATTGTGTATTTTGGAAGGGTTATAATTTCAACCATTTTTTTCCTTTTTAATGTTGAATTTTGGATAAGGTTTTGAAGATTAACTCACTACTTCACTTTATGAATATTTTCCATATTGAATAACCAGTGTTAACCTTTTCATAACTTGAGATAGAAGGATTGAATTATCATTCTTTTATAGATCTTATTTAGGACTTTATACATCAAAAATTCATATCTTGTTGTAAAATATAAAGTGGAAATTGATCAAGGAACAACCAAATGATGAAATTGTTCCTATTAAATAAAAATATATAAAGTAAGTACATTTTTATATGTTCTTAGTCTATAGGAAGAATTAATACCCCAACATTTGAAAAAATATATTGAAATAAAATATTCCTTCTATCCTCATTTTCGATGATATTAATAACCTTTTTCACAACTCTTTGGTTTATGTTTTTCTAGTCCTTAAAATTCTCTATATCACCCATTTCTTTGGAACAATGATCTCTCTCACTTTATATAATTATATAAACTTTTCTTCCATGTCCATATCATCACTTCTATCTTATGTTCTCTTATGAGGAAACCTAGTTATGAGCAAATTTATGTAACATTTATATTTCCAACATTCCCTTTTGAAGGTATGTTTTATTATTCATTTTATCTATTTGAGTTAGAATGAATTATTTTTCAAATTTTAAACCGTTGATGACCGATACGAATTTATAGGGAAAAATTAATTTTAAGGGGGTTAGAAAGTAACACACTAAAATTATGTAAAATATGTTTTTCAAATAAATTTTATACATTTATATTTTTTGTTACGTGAAATATATATTATAGCTTGTGGTAAATATGCATCAATTATTTTCTTTAAAATTTTTGTGACACAAAACATTGATATTCAGAAAACCATGAAATAATATTATTTTAACATAGTATATTATAAAATATCCATTTAATATATTGGTATGGATATCATTAAAAACATAAAAAAATATACATTTAAATGTTCCACTCAATAAAATATATTTATAAATTTCTATTAAATTATCAATCTATTTATAGTAAAGTGATTATATTCGTACAAAATTTGAATTGATTAAAAAATATTTTTATTGATTTTTATTGGAATTTTTTTTAAATTTTTTATTTTTTTGTCATTAAATTATCTTTATTTTTAAAATCATCATATTGAAATTAAATAACAATGAAATTTTGTGATTTTTCTAGAAGATATTTATTTTTCTGTCAATAGTGAAAATGTTGATTTTTGTAAAACAATAATTTCTTTGTAATAAATTTTATAATTTAAATTACCAATATTTTTTAATGTATCATATTTATTATTTTTTTTATTTATTCTACATAATAACTTTTTAATCAACCTTATATTATATTTTTGTAAAAGTTTATTTTTGAGTTTGAAAAGGGAATTTTTCTGAAAAATGTATTAAAGTACAAAATGTTTCTCAAATTAAGTTAACTAAAATAATCCATAGTGAGAGATATTTTAAATTAAATTTATAGATTATATATCAATAACTCTAACATTATATTTATACAATGATTATTATTAGACATAGAGGTAATATAAATCATCTTGTGTTTTAAAAAAAATACAATTATTGAAAACTCGCTTTTTCGTCATTTCTATGAGTTTTGTTTTAAATTTAATTTTTTAAATTTTTAAAAATTCTATATGAAAAAATAAAACTAAAATTTGAAATTAAAGTTTATGAATTATTTTAGGATTAATTTTTTATCATTTTTGAAAAATATTAATTTTCTGATGAATAGTGAAAAATATTGAAATTTAATCACATAATTCCTTTTAGTTTTGATTATTTATAAATTTAAATTATATGTAATATTGTATTTAAAATAAAATTTGTCAAATTATATATCTATTTATACAATTTATTTCATTATAATAAATTTCAAATTGAAATTGGATATAAAAACATTGTAAACTTATGAACATTTTCACTCTGAAAACATGATTTATTGTTACATCAATAGAATTAATTTTAAATTAACATTATCCAGTTTTATGAACGGAATTTGGAAAAATGGATTCCATATTTTGAATCGTAATAATTTAAATATATAATAAGTTCAACATATTTTATTACCAAATTAATAGTAAAAATATTAAAAATTAATTACCAGAGTTAAGGTAGAACTTTGTCCACCGAGAAGTTAGACTAAAATGACTGGGGATAAAAATACATAACTACTTGTTTAAAATCTATTTTATGACCATATTTAGACTCTATAATATCATTTTATTTATAATATATTATTTTGGACCCATTTTAAATGTCAAAAACATGAGTACACCTAATTCATTTCAAATTATTACATGTATTCCACTCACCACACTTATAAAGGGTAACCCCTCTCCTATCTTCTTCACATCTTCAAACCCATTTGTTTCAGCTGTGACCTAAAAAAATCCCAACCCAAATTCTGTAATGTAATCCTATAAGCATTATTTTTTTCATAAATCCATTCTAGTAAGTATTTGGTGCAAAACTAAAGAGGTTAGTGAAGGAAGATATAACATTCTTAAACAATAGTTTTTTATTTTATTTATTACTCAACGTCATTAAATTATTATTAAACCATTTTTATATAATAAAAATATTATATTCCATATATTTAAATGTTTTTATGTCAATTTCCTGACATAATACCATAACCATTTCAATCAAATGGGTTGTAAAGTCGTCGTTTGTGTCTGTGGCGGACATCCGCCTCATGAACCGACATCATTCGTTTTTCAATTACCACCTCTCACTTTTGGGTATGATGATGGATAATATATATATATATATATATTATATTTAAAAGAAAATTATACCACTATAGTAATTATATCATATATACCTTTTTAATTTCTATTCCATATGGTATACAATACCGTCGCTTGAGTGAAAGGAAAACTACCACCTTACAAAGTGATATGATCAATTTTCAATAGAAATTACAGGGAGAAAATAAGTATAAATATATGTGCTATACATGACATAGTAATCATATTAATTACTTAATTATCATTATTAAAATATAATATATCATTTTCTTTATTTCCTTTTCACTTACTGAAATATGATAGTATTCTTCGTGTACGTGTGGCAACTACCATCACGAAGCGATGTAACTCTTCATTCATTAAAATACCGCATGGATGATATTTATATGAATATATAAATAAATAATATTATATTATTAATAATAATATCAATATGTAAATATAATATATTACTTACCTCCTTTTCATAATGATTGTTGAAAAAATGGAATCGGTACTCATGCGTATGTATGGCCTGCCGTCTCCATGATCGTAATGTACTTAATTTATCAAAACTGTATTTCATTATTTGTATTATAATTAAAATTGGTATATAAATATTATAATTATTTAATTATTATTATTGTTTATATTATCTAATCATGATTAAAGTAATAGGACAAGAAATATGAAATCAAAACATATACAAAAATAAAAGTGGTTATTACCCAAAACATGACATTAACATTGAATTACAATAAATGGTTAATAAAAACATATAAGTAAATAATATATGAAATTATATATCTAATTTTTTATTTAAAATATTTATAATAAATTTATATTTATTATATATGAGGTTCAAATGATTATAATGTAATTTGAGACTTTTGTAAGGGATTTATAGTTTCTCTTTTATATCAATGAGACATATAAAAATTCCCTAATAATTTAATTTTTGTGGTATATATACTTACATTCTTACATTTTATATCATTAATATCCATATTTTTATGATATTTAATTTTTCAATTGATGTCATGATTTCTTTGGGATTATGATTTAAAATATTACTAAAGCGGTGAGAGATTTTTGTCCCACTCTTTACTTCTGTGAGACACATTCCATATTCACAACATAATTCTTTTATGTGGTATATATACTGATCATGAATGTATTTTCATATTATTTATCTTAAAATTATGGTTATTTACCTATCCATTTGAATATCTCTCTTTCATGGGGTTTACAGTTCAAAAGTAAACATAGGGTTAAGAGGTCTTTGTGTCAATTTTCCTTCGTTGAGACATTTTTAATGGTATTCACCTATATTCTTTTATGAGATATATATAAATCTCATTTGACATGTAATATCTGGAAATTATTTATTCTCAGGATATTATATGTTCTATTTAACTTTATTCATTCATGGTGATGACGATTCAAAGTTTCCAATGAGAAAATGATTTTATGTTAAAATCACATCATTTTTCAGGATTGATTATGATTTTGTTTTCGATGATAAAACTATTAGGATAAAAATCTCAAAAAAACCATGATTTTTTATGCTCTAGTTATTCATGATATTTTTATGTAATAGTATCATTTTTCACTCTTTGGTTATTAAAATTATTGATAAAATGTTTGTAAGAAAATATGAATTTATTTCAATGTTTAGTTAACAATATAATTTATTCCAAAACAATGATTTAAAAAAAGGTTTAAAAATGATTTATTATTGTCCCATTATATTATAAAATACATTTTTAAATATTACGTAATTATTAATAAAAATTGAATTTAATCTTCATGTCATTTCCCAAAAAACACCAATCTAGATTTTCCAAAAATTTAAAAGGAATGTTTGTTTTAACATTTACGTCATGAATGAAACCTCACATTATCGAAACCATTATTTTTATAGAATATTAGTTTATAAATTTTCAGATTTTTAAAAAAATAAAAATATTTTCAATTATTATTATTTTAAAAATTTATTTTCAAAAATGAAAGGATATTTTCCTCAAGAAATGTTTCAAATGATTTTAAAGCATCCATTATATTTTTTGAAAGTTTATTTTCCACAAAAAATATTTCCAAAATATTTTATAAATTTTTTTATATAAAATAAATTTTCAAAAAAAATTTATCTTCATTAGGATATGTTCCATGTTATTATTCTTTAAAAATCATTATCCGACTAAGAGGACATCCTTTGAGGTTACATATATTTTACTGTAGATGTGATACAATGATATAATTCGTATTCTCTCTCTGAATTTTTTATTCTTATGATTTCAATATATTTATGAAACCCATTTATATTCCACAGGTTATACCAATATAAAATTATTATGAAACCCACTTCTTTTACTTGGGTTATGCTGTGATGAAATTATAAAATGATTATGAAACATTTATCTTTTCTAATGGTTATGATATAATGAATCATTTATGAAACACATTTCATGTCATGGGATATGGTAAAAAATGCTTTATAATCTTTTGGAACAAGTATATATGATTTTTATTATGTAATGTGTGTGATATATATCTCCCTATAATTCATTGGGTAATGATAAATTGTAAAGACCCGGAAATTTCAAGGAAAATGTTTTCTTCATTTCTTGGGGATTTTACATGAATGCAGTTTCATGACGGCGCCTGATTCCGAGGCCCGGTGTGCCCGAAATCAATTTTTGAAGTTTAGCTCGGGTATGTTCAGTGAACGAATGAGTGAGTTTTTTAACTTTTAATCTGGTGCTCAGAATCGAAATCCAAGGGCACCAATGAAACAGCAGCACTGATAATTTCTTAAGAGGACCATTACCGAAGAAGCGTTTTCTCGGGAAGAGTTGTTAAAAATTCGTGGATTAAAAAAGAATTGAATAAAAAAAATTTGTGGGACATTTTTTATTAATTCTTTATCGTAGTGGTTATATCCAACATGGGGTAGTTAGGGTGGGACCCACAAGCCCCTAACTACCCATGAGAGGATTAAAGGTGAGGTGGGGCCCACACGAGCCCCCACCTTTTCACTTTCCCCAAAACTCCTTAAAACCCCCCTCTTTAATTTTGTAACACATCTTAAATTGAGTAACCTTCCATTTCCTCTCTCTCTCCCTTAACTCTCGCCAACACATACCTTAATTAATTAATTGAACCTATTCAATTAATTAACTAATTGTTTTGAATTTTGAAAGAAAATACTTGTGTTAATAAAATAATAGCATGAACCTATTATTTTACTTTGAAACATTTTGTGTGGGGAGAAAAGGGAAACAACACTTGTGTAAAAGAATGAGGAAGTTCCTCATGGGTGGAAGAACATCTTCCTCTCCGTGAAGAACGGTTCTTCTCCGATGAAGAACATCGACCCCTCAACATAGAACGACTCGGCGACCCGGATTCTTCCGTCTTTTCTTCCTCCACGACAAGGGAGAAGTCGCCGATTGCGGTGATCATCACCAACGACAATGTACCTTCCTTCTTCATCACCTCAACAAGTGAGGAGATGTCGTTTCCTCCTCAGACACACCCCGACGTCCACGGAATCTACGTCTGACCCCCACGACGCCGTTCTCCACGACACCCAACATGCGACATAAAATATCCTGGTAGGGGTTTTGTCTTTACGTTCAGATTTTATTTGGACGTTCTTATATAATATCGGCCACCTGTTCTAAAAATAACAGAGGGGGTCGGACCGCAGAAACACGGCCGAACCTGCTCCCCCATTTTTATTTTGATGGTTATCTTCGTGGCTTGAAATGGAAGAGACGAGGTGCCGTCGCACTGCGCGGAAACAAGGAGAAATGCGGAGAGGAAGCACGGTGTCGTCGCGCCGCGCCGTTGAGACCGAACGAAGCTGCTGACGGAGTCGGGCCGTGGCGAAGGGGCGCGGCATCGTCGCATTGTGCCGAAGAACCACGAAGAGACTGCGGCCAAAGCAGGGCAACGACGGAGGGGCGTGGCGCCGTCGCACCGTGCCAGATGAACCTAGGCCGCAGTGGAGCTCTGTAGGGCGACCGGAGCTGCCGACCGCCGGTTCTGAAGGTCGGGACCAACCGGTCCTGTGTGGAGTGCGTTGGATGGCCATTACAGCTATCCAGATCCGGAAAGACTGGGGGTCAAATCCCCAGTCAGCGCTGCTCGGCGGACCCCCCGTGGGTCTGCCGTTTCGTCGACGATGGTGGCGGTTTCCCCCCTTCCGTGCTCACGCGGCGCGCGCGGCGCCAGTGCCGGCCGGAACGGCCGCACCAGGCCGGGCCGCCCCCTACTGGGCCGGACCCGGGTCGGGTCGA
Organism: Viscum album; assembly: GCA_963277665.1. Classification (NCBI taxonomy): domain Eukaryota; kingdom Viridiplantae; phylum Streptophyta; class Magnoliopsida; order Santalales; family Viscaceae; genus Viscum; species Viscum album. Next base: position 227,507,267 of record OY728157.1, on the reverse strand, counting down.
CCCGGTTTGGGCCGACTAAGGGGGTCTCGGGTCAGGTCGATCCAGGCCCGAAACCCCCCTAAAACATTACAAGTTCTCTTAAAACCCCATAACATGGGCTACGGACCTCCGATGAATGCACCGTACGTTGCGATGAAATCCTTGGATCGAGATGGTCATTTCTGTTTATTACACTCAAGGTTTCAGATAACTTTAGGTACAACCAGGTCGGTTCGAACCCGAAACCAATCGGGCCCTCGGAGCGGAAACGCTTATAACTTGAGCTCCGGATGTCTGATTGACATGCCGTTGACCTTGTTGGATTCCTCTTGATGAGACAGATCTTTTGGAATACTTCTCCTGAGGTTTGGACACAGTTGGATAGTGGCTGGGTTGGGTTGAAGCCAAAATCCAACCGGTCCCATCGAACAGAAAAACTGATAACTTTCAGACCACACATCTGTTTGACGAACCGTCAGCGACATTGGTGATCATGTTGAAAAACGGTCCCAATGAGTATAACCTATGAGAGTTAGGGGTATAGTTGATATATGACTGGGTTGGTTCGCACATGAATCAAACCGGTCCCCTGGAATGAAAAGGCTAATAACTCACAGACCGGGTGTTTGATTCACGCACCGTCTGTTGTGTTGAGACCCCTATGACGCGACGGTCCTTTGATATAATTCTTCATGGAAATTTTGGGTACATGGATTATTGACCTGTAGCTCATGGAGCAGACCATCCTAGAGATGATCGTACGGAGTTTGGAGACCGTGTATCTAGCTGAGACCTGACGACTGCTTGAACGACTCGACATGGAGTGAGTCGACTAGCCTAGTGTACGGAGCGCCCGGTATTTGGCGATAGACCAACAGCGGACTGAGCGCCCGGTATTTGGCTGCAAACCCGCGGTACTCTATAGGAGGAGTTACTCCGTAGGCTATTAGGGAGGGTGCCTGATATTTGGCGGCAGACCCTCAGCGGACGGAGTGCCCGGTAGTTGGCAGCAGACTCGCGGTACTCGACAGGTATAGTACCTCAGCAGTCTAAGGTTAATGAGCAGTACCTCGGAGTTATGACAGGATCACTGTACTCGTCAGAGACGGAGCTCTTCAGTAGTTACGGTTTTGATAATGAAAATCCAGGTTTGAGCTGAGTCTTTGACATTTGTGTTTACCTCATGAATGAGAAGGGTCACTTGATAACTTAGGTATATGTATGGGCATATACCTATGTAGTGGTTATCGGTTGATTTAATAACCATTGTGTTTCCTCATGATTGAGATGGGTTACTTGATAAATGAGGTATAAGTATGGGCTTATACCTAAGTAAGGGTTATCTGTTGAGATCCTTCATTGTGTTTATCCTTGTTGGATTTAGTGAGACCTTGAGGGTCTTAGGGTCCCTACCGAGAATCGTATACTCACCCCTGAACAGGCTATGCCCGCACCTTGTGGTGTTGGTTGCAGACGACGGGCAGCGCATACAGAGGCCGAGTGTTCGATGACTGGATGGTACCTGGAGGTGGACCTCACGACGAGTCAGTAACCGGAGGTGGACTTCACAACAAGACGGTACTCGGAGGAGTTTGACAGGAGATATTGTTTTTGAGGCTATCTATACCTTCCCTTCAGGTAGGATCCGAGATGGAAAACTTAGGAGCTGCTTCTATTCATCCAGCTGTTTGTCTTTTCTGTTGTACTTTCGTTCAGTTGTATTTGTACTATTCAGTTGGGGTTTTATCCTGACCCATTTACATTTCAGCACTTTCTTTTGTACTTAGTGTATCACTTCTGCTTGTACTCTGTGGGTTTTGTTTACTTTTATAAAGGAAATTCCTTCCCAGTTATCGGGATTTATGCCTTTGGTGCTAGTCTCCAGCCCCTGGCATATGGAAGGTGGGCTTAGGGTAGTCACGGCATGGGCCCTGAGGACGGGTCTTGAAAAATTGGTATCAGAGGAGTCGGTTCAACCGCAGAACATAGGACTCTGATATTTTCTTTCTGTGACGAAATAGTGTTAAGGGTACCAATTGTGGTTTTTAGTTCAGGGAGTCCAATGTTGGTGCGAGCGGCTGATGTATCCATACACCAGGACCCTGAAAACTAATTTCCAACTTTTTACCTGAAAACAATGATTGTGTGTGTCTTTCCAATAGTTTTAAAAAGTCAGCTCAAACCAGGTTAGCTCATGAGGTATAAATCGTTTGACCGTGTCATGTTTGTTTCTTTCAGGATGCCTCCCCGTGGACGACCAGATAGAGCCCCGAGAGTCATATGTACTGACAGCCCACCGAGCAACGTGGCCTTAGTACATGGCCCTATCCCAATTGAGGCACTAGTGGAGGCACCAGTGGTACTACCACCCGTTGGGCCACCGATGCCACCAGCCCCAGTAGCAGAGAGTTCACGTCTCTTGAGCACACTTCATGAGTTCCAGTGCCAGAGGCAAACCAGGTTCAAGGGAGAGACGGACCCGCAGGCAGCTGAGGATTGGTTAGAGGCTGTGGTAAGATTCTTCATGCTAGTAGGGATGCCAGCAGACTTCATGGTGATCCTTGCTTTCATCCTCCTTCAGGCAGCAGTAGGCAGATGGTAGAGCTTGATGCTACAAATGCATGACGAGGTGACACTTATGTGAGAAGACTTTGAGAGCCTGTTCCGGGCATTTTTTGTACCAGCAACCCTTCGAGCGGTGCGTATACAGGAGCTACTACATCTACAGTAGGGTAGCATGATGGTGGCATAGTAGTCAGCAAGGTTCACAGACCTCTTCCGCTACTCCACAGATATGGTATGTGACCCGTTCTTCAGGGCCCGAACCATCGTACAGGGGCTCAGGAGAGAGATTAGAGCTTCTTTTGTTTCTCGCAGCATCCCGATGCAGATAGGGGTGTTGGAGCGAGCCCTCTTAGTGGAGAGTTTACTTGCTGAGCAGTCACCAATAGTAGGACCCACCACTAGCTGCCATGCGGTAGAGTCTTCTACAGTGTGCAGTAGACAGATGATGCAGAGGTCCAAGAGGACCAGACCTATCGGTGGCCGACTGGACCACTCAGGTTAAGTTGTGCGGGGAAACCAGGGTGGAGTCCGAGCCAGTCATGCCAAGAGTGGGTAGTGTTACTCCTTCGGAGGGCTTGGTTACACGGTACGTGACTGTCTGAACCACCGTACAGATGATTGGTAGATAGATGAAGAACCCCTTATACAGAGGCAGTGGTTCGATCAGGGTGGACCGCAAGGAGCAGGCGGCCATGACAGGGGAGCTGGCTGGGCTGCTGGAGGTGGATGACGCTTCGACGTGTTTCCACAACAAGAACCAGGAGGTCCACCCCCGACCGCAGGGAATAGGTGGACTTGGGAGAGCTCAGCTTCAGGAAGCAGAAGCATATGACTACGGAGCTCCGGAAGCTGGCGGACAAGAGCGGGACTAGTTCAAGGAATGTGACCTTTGATCTTGGTGTTTCTAGTTTCATTGTTGTCATTTTTGTGTGTCTGTGTACTTCGAGCTGCCATAATAAAAGACACTTGTCCTTGTGACATTTTCTTCCTTCATTTTTTATGTACTAAGAGGTTCCTGTTTAAACTGTTTACTTGACCCTCACTTTAGAGATTCCTACTGGAAGAGACCCAGTTACCTCATTCTGATGCAGACCATGTGACTCGACCCTTAGAGGCAAGAGTGGCAGTTGGATCTCTTGGTAGTAACGTCGAGGCCTTATGACGTCGTCCATGGTGTGAATGCATCATTCATGTCCGGATTGACTGTATTAGGCAAAGAACCGTGTTCATCTAGGGGACGAGACGGGATTTCTCTTATCGGCAAAGAAGAAATATTAGCAGCTCTTGTGGGACCATAGATGGTCTAGGCCATGACAGAGAAGGTCCAGGTCATCCAGGAGAGGATGAAGACTGCACAGAGGAGGGAGAAATCATATGTTGATAGGAGACAGGACCACTGGAATTTGAGGATGGCGACCACGTTTTCTTACAGGTCTCACCTTGACTAGGTCTATAGTGATGTGGCTGAGGTGGCAAGTAATATTTGAGGTTCAGTGGACCTTTTCAGGTCCTCAGTAGGGTAGGCTAGGTGGCTTACCATTTGACCCATCCACCTTAGTTGCACCAGGTGAATGACAACTTCCACGTATCTCAGTTGAGGAGATACGAGAATGACCCTTCGCATATCATTGACCATGGGGAGCTGGACTTTGGTGATGAGGTGACTTTTGCGGGGTTCTAGTAGTGGTTGAGGATTGATATTAGCAGATCCTACGAGGTCGTTCAATTCCTCTTGTGCACTTTTGTTGGCAGCATGGGAACCTCCAGGAGAGCACATGGGAGCGGAAGTCGCAAAAGCGTGCTCTGTACCACTTTTTTATCTCTAGTTTGTGTTAAAGCTTTACGGGGGCATAAAGACCTGAGGTGGGAGTAATTTAAAGTCCCTGAAATTTGAAGGAAATTTTTTTCTTAATTTCTTGGTGATTTTAGAAGAATGCAGTTTCTGATGGCGCCTGATTCCGAGGCCCGGTGTGCCCGGAATCAATTTTTGTTGTTTAGCTCAGGTACGTTCAGTGAATCACCGAGGGGGTTATTTCTAACATTTAATCTGGTGCTCAGAATCATAATCTGAGGTCACCGATGAAACCATAGCACCAGTAATTGATTAAGAGTACCATTACCAAAGATGCGTTTGCTCAGGAGGAGTTGTTATAAATTAGTGGATTAATAAAGAATTGAATAAAAAAATTGTGGAACAGTTTTTTATTAATTCTTTATCCAAGTGGTTATATCCAACATGGGGTAGTTAGGGTGGGTCCCACAAGCCCTTAACTACCCATGATAAGATTAGAGGTGAGGTGGGGCCCACATGGGCCCCCACCTTTTCAATTTCCCCAAAACTCCTTAAAACCACCCCTCTTTAATTTTGTAACTGATCTTAAATTGAGTAACCTTCAATTTCATCTCTCTCTCCCTTAACTCTCACCAACACATACCTTAATTAATTAATAGAACCTATTCAATTAATTAAATATGTGTTTTCTATTTTGAAATAAAATACTTGTGTTAATAAAATAATAGCATGAACCTATTATTTTACTTTGACACATTTTGTGTGGGGACAAAAGGGAAAGAGCTCTTGTGTAAAAGGAGGAAGTTCCTCTTGGGTGGAATAACATAATCCTCTCCGTGAAGAACGGTTCTTCTCTGACGAAGAACATCGACCCCTCAACTTAGAACGACTCGGCGACCCAGATTCTTCAGTCTTCTTCTTCCTCCACCTCAAGGGAGAAGTCGTCGACTGCGGTGATCATCACCAACGACAATGTACCTTCCTTCTTCATCACCGCAACAAGTGAGGATACATCATTTCCTCCTCGAACGCACCCTGATGTCCACGGAATCTACGTCCAACCACCACGACACCGTTCTCTGGAACATCCGTCGTGCGACGTCAAATATCTAGGTTAGGGTTTTGTCCTTACGTTCGGATTTTATTTGGACATTCTTCGATAATATCGGCCACATGTTATCAAAATAATGGAGGAGGTCGGACTGCACAAACACGGCCGATCCTCCTCCCCTATTTTTATTTTGATGGTTATCTTTGTAGCTTGAAATGGAAGTGACGTGGTGTCGTCACACCGTGTGGAAACACGGAGAAATGCGGTGCCGTCGTGCCGCACCGTTGAGACAGAACGAAGCCACGACCGGAGTCGGGCTACGGCGAAGGGGAATGACGCCATCGCACCGTGCCGAAGAACCACAAGGAGGATGGAGCCTGAGCGAGGCTGCAGCGGACAGGCGCGGCGCCTTCGCGCCGCGCCGGACGAACCAAGGCCGCGACGGAGCTAGGGAGGGCGGCCAGAGAAGTCGGCCACCAGTTCTGGAGGGTAGGACCAACCTGTCCCACGTGGAGTGCGCTGGCAGGCCGTTACGGCCGGCCAGATCTAGAAAGATCGGGGGTCAAACCCCCGGTAAGCGCTATTGGGAGGACCCCCCTGCGGGTCCGCTGTTTCGTCGAAGGGGGTGGTGAATTCCCCCTTTCTGTGCTCATGTGGCGCGCGCGGCGCCCGTGCCGGCTGGACAAGCCGCACCGGGCCGGGCCACGCCCTAGTGGGCCGGACCCGGACCTGGGTCTGGTTGACCCGGTTTGGGCCGACCCAGGGAATCTCGGGCCGGGTCGGTCTCGGGCCCGAAACCCCCCTAAAACTGGACAGGTTCTCTTAAAAGCCCATAAATTGGGATACTGACCTCCGATCGAAGCATGATCAATTGCGAAGCAATCCTTGGATTTAGACGGTCATTTCTGTATATTACACTCAAGGTTTCGGAGAACTTTGTGTACAACCGGGTTGGTTCGAACCTAAAACCAATCGGGCCCTCGGAGCGGAAACGCTTATAACGTGGGCTCCAAACGTCTGATTGATTTTCCATCTACCTTGTTGAATTCCTATTGATGAGACAGAACTTTTGGCATACTTCTCCTAAGTTATGGACGCAGTTGGATAGTGGCCAGGTTGGTTTAAACCTGAAATCCAACCGGGCCCCTTGAATGGAAAAGCTGATATCTTTCAGACCGAACGTCCGTTTGACGAACCGTCAGCGGCGTTGGTGATCACGTTGAGAAACGATCCCTATGAGTATACCATATAAGATTTCGAGGTATAGTTGAGATATGGCAGGGTTGGTTCGCACATGAACCCAACCAGGCCCCTGGGATTAAAAGGATAATAACTCATAGACCGGGTGTCCGATTGACGCGTCGTCTGTTGCGTTGAGACCCTTATGACAGGGTGGCTCTTTGAGATACTTCTTCGTGGAACATTGTGATACGTGGAGTATCGTCCTGTAGCTCATGGAGCAGACCCACCCAGAGACAAGCGTACAGTGTATGGCGACCGTGTAGCCAGCTGAGACCTGACGACTGCTTCACCGACTCGGCTTGGAGTGAGTCGACTAGCCCAGTGGACAAAGCACCTGGTATTTGTCAACAGACCCAATATGGACGGAGCACCCAATGGTTGGACGCAGACCCGCAGTATATTAAAGGAGGAGTACCCTTGTAGGATATTATGGAGAGTGCCTGGTATTCGGTGGTAGACCCTCAGCGGAAGGAGCGCCTGGTAGTTGGCAGCAGACACGCGGTACTCGACAGGAGGAGTATCTCAGCAGTCTAAGGTTAGTGAGCAGTAACACGGAGTCGTGACAGGATCACTATACTCGTCAGAGACAGATCTCTTCAGCTATTATGTGTTTGATAATGAAAATCTTGGTTTGAGCTGAGTCTTTGACCTTTGTGTTTACCGCTTTAATGAGATGGGTCACTTGATAACTTAGGTATATGTATGTGCATATAACAAGGTATTGGTTATCCGTTGATTTCATAACCATTGTGTTCCCTCATGATTGATATGGGTTATTTGATAACTTAGGTATAAGTATGGGCTTATACCTATGTAAGGGTTATCTGTTGAGATCCCTCTTAGTGGTTATCCTTGTTGGATTTAGTGAGACCTTGAGGGTCTCGGGGTCCCTACTCAGTATCATATACTCACACCTGCATGGGATATGCCCGTACCTCATTGTGTTGGTTGTAGATGACGAGCAGCGTTGATAGTGGCCGAGTGTTTGAGGACTGGACGGTACCAGGAGGTGGACCTCACGACGAGTCAGTATCCAGAGGTGGACTTCACAACGAGACGGTACTCGGGGGAGGTTGACGGGCGAGAGCGTTGTGGGGGGAATCTGTATTTACCCTTTAGGTAGGATCCTAGGTGGACGACCTATGAGATTCTTCTATTTTTTCAACTATTTTCCTTTTCTATTGTACCTTCGTTCAGTTGTAGTTGTACTTTTCCGTTGGGTTTGAATCCTGGCCCATTTAATTTTTATCACTTTCTTTTATACTTAGCGTATCAATTCCTCTTGAACTCTGTGGGTTTTGTTTACTTTTATAAAGGCATTACCTTCCCAGTTATCGGGATTTATGCCTTTGGGGCTAGTCGCCAGCCCCTGGCCTATGGGAGTCGGGCTTGGGGTAGTCACGACACGGGACTCAAGGACTGTTCATGACATAAATGTTCTATGATCTCAAAGATGGAATGGGTGGTTACTCTAATATTGAAAATGTGGGTACACTAGTTGTTATCCCAAGCATAAAAAAATGGTACATGGGTTAATATCCCAATCCTGAAGTAGGTACATGGTTGGTTTTCCCAATCCCAACACATTATGAATTTCATGGTGGGTGGCCTTGACATAAAATTTTCTATGATTATTTTATGCCACCATTCCATGCCTTATAAAAATTTTATTCTCATTGATTGTGTTATTTGATTTACATATGATTCATTTACTATGAAATACCAAATTTATGTCATGACATGTTATTATATTTATTTATTTTAATGGTATGGTTTTGAAAGGTTTTGGCCATGTTATGTTACACTTATTCTCATGTTGTGTTAATGTGTCTCCATTTTTAACCTTACCAATAATATAAGATCACCCTTTTGAATGTTTCCATTACCATTGTTTGGATAAAAATATTTTATGTAAAGATATTAAAGGGGAATGTCTTTATGGAATAAATTGAAGATATTTAATGAATTAAGAAGATTATGTTCTAAATTTTCAAGTAAACTAAACTATTATGATCCTTAGGCATGTGTTTTCATAATTTAATGAATATTCATCTAAAAATATATAATATTCATGTATGATTGTCATGTGTTTTTATAGTCTTGAAAATGAGGCTATACTAAGTAAATGATGAAAATTGAGAGTAAACATAATCCACTATGGGACTCTATCCATTATGATAGCCTTGGAAGTGAGAATTTACTAAGGAAATGATTTTCTATTCTTATTTTCATGCTAAAAATATGTCTTATGCGTATTAGTTTCCCTCATGGATCATGAAAAATTATTGATGAATCCATACATTTAAGACACATGTATTTTTTTTATGAAAAATCCATATATAATAACACATGATTTACTTTATATGACATGTTGGTTATATTACTATAATTTATGATCATATTCTCATACCCTTTTTCTTGTCATAATATCACTTATGCCCATATTTTTATATCTCTCATGCTTACCCCCAATGAGTATCTATTATCACCATTTATTATGATTCATCTTCTCTAGGTTGTGAAGAAATGTATTTAGTATTGTAAGTTCAACAAGGATACTATGAGAGAAAACATTGGTGTTATATGATAAATATCTTTCATGAAATAAGTTTATGTTTGATCTAATATCTAATGAACCAAATCCTTTATTGTTTTGGGGAGTGTATTATTCTGAGAGGTATTTAATATTAATCAAAAATGATGTAATATTTATATATGTGATGCTTATTTTTCATCCAAACCAGGATGTCACTTATTTATTTTTTTATAAAATAAAAATATAAATTAAAAAGAAAATAAAATATTCCAAAATTGTTTCCTTCAATTTATAAATAAATTTTTTTCAAGTATCTATATTTATCGGCGTGTGTATTTGAGTTCTAAATAATATTAAATTAATTTAAATAGATTTATTTTGTTTATTAGATCAACCAAATGCATTATATTAAACCTCAAATTTCTAAAAAATAATTTCCAATATCATAAAATTTGTCAATGCCATTATGTAATAATGCTCTTAAATTTCATTGATGAGGAAACCTTTTCAATAATTATCACTTTTAGTATGTTTGTCACCTTTAACCTATTTCTCAATATTAGTCTAATTACCAACTTCCATATCGCTATTATAGTGTTCCTTACGATGGGTATAATTTGTAGGTATAGAATCCATTGTCTCCAAAACTATTTAGTCAAATAACATAAATATATAACATCTATATTTTTAAAATAATACAAAATAAATGACAAAAAATGTAACAAATTACCTAGAGAATCAATCATTTTTATTACACTATATTTCATTTATTTAGTGAGTGAAGTGATCATTACCCAATATAAATTATTTAAATTCGGTCATTTTTGTCACCTTTCATATATAAGACACTGTCTAAATTGGGACCAACATTAAATGATTGTGATGTTTTTATGAAATTATTATCCTCTAGATAACATTCCTTTGATTTTTTACTTATTTTAATTGAAAACTAAATAAAAAATCCATTTTAGTTTGTATCATATTATGCATAAAATACTTTTACCATTTATGATTCCATTATGAAGGGTCTATCATTGTGCGTTACTTTTCTAAATATTACTTTTACAAATTCTATTTTATAAATTTTAATTGTACTCCTATTATCAAAAAATTTTCCTCAAAAAACAAATAATCACTTGGAATATCATATAATAATATTCTAATATTTTGTTAATGATTCCAATGTAATACATACTCATATAAATTAAATTTTTGTTCTTATTACATGATAAATGCATCATTTTTCTCACAAGTGTAAAATCAATTTTTTGTGTTGTTTTAAATTAATCATGTTCCTTTGTATAGAACATGTAGATATTAATTACATAACTATTATATGATAATTCATGTATAATTGTTCCACTATCTTACCATCATATAATTCTAAAAATTTATTTCTCAATTATGAATAATTCCATAAAAATATATTCTTAAAAACACATTATAAACTGATGATTTTTTATATTTGATATCAAATATCCTCCCCATGATAGATTCAAATTCCTAATAATTAATTTATGATATTAAATATAGGGTGTAACCTCAATAATTTTATATAAAACAAAAAGGATATATTCCTCAAAAAATATTATAATAATTGTCATAACATCTATTCCAAAAATCCTTCACCCTTAAGTCACATGGAGTGATGATATTTTTTGGAGTCCAATTTTATACACATTGGATACTTGTTCGATGTAGAATGTGATTTATTATTCAATAATATAATACTTCATAATACAACCACATAAGAAATATTTACTATTTATATACCATTCTTTATGATTCATATTCCATTCAATGGGGTACATATATTTATAATGTACTTGACCAAATAGTCTCATCTCTCTTACCAAGTGTAGTATAAAATAAACCATATATATCAAATAATTATGGTGGGATAAACATATTTAATTCACCAAATATGTTATAAATGTATTTTCCAATTTTTGTAAACTTCATATAATCAAAAAAATTCTTAATATTACTTTAAAAAGGAATAAAATCTTGGTAATTATATGTCATATTTGTTTTAACAAAATAAAATATATAGAAACATGTAATAAATTTTTCACTAATACATCACAGTTATGTGATATTAATAATTTCATTTTTAAGTCATTAATTGACACAATATTATTGATAATTTATTAACCCCCCTATAAAATAGTCACACCACTTAGGATGTTAAAAAATTTAATCTCTCTTACCTAGATGTTATTTGATCCACTATAGGAATAAATTTCCATATTCCCTCTCTCACTAGCACTAAATCTTCCCTAATCCAAAAAGAAATCACATCTAATCATGAATTGATTCAATTTTTTTTCTTCTTGGTGAACTTATTAATGATCTAATGAAACTATAACAAACACTTTTTTATATTCTTAACATCAATAAAATTTATAATATATAATTAATTCCAGTATGGTTATTGAAATAAAACTAATCACTTTTATAAAACTATTTTCAAAAGGGTTTTCCATAAATATTTACCTAAAACAGTGAAATTAACTATTGATTTATTAAACTATTCATCATAAGTTAATAGAAAATGATTATAATATCTTCCATCCTCTGATTTAATTTTTTTTATGTTTCATATTTTTTTCATTAGGATATAAATTTATGATTCCAATAAAACACTATCTTTATACAATGTTTCAACATAACTTAGTGTGTACCTTCTTCACGTATGGGACAGAATAATATTCTTCTAATTTTGTTCCCCAAAAACATTTATATGAAGTAATGTTATTTATCATCCTAAAAAATACATCACCCAATATGGTCTATATTTTTCTGTATGAATTATATTTCATAACGCTTGTATCCCATATAAATTTTAGACCTTCAATCAAAATATTTAAATGAACATCAATATCATTACAATGTTATTTTATTATTGAAATAAATATAAATAAATTAACGTGTTTTCACTTAATATACAACCACTATTGAAATTTATAATTTACAAATATAAATAACCATGTACTATGATTGATAATTTATAAGTTAGAAGAATTAATTTTATTTATAGATTACACTATATGGATGTTCCTCATCTTGTTTCCAAATCTAGAAAATTCCAGATCAATTTTCTTGTAGAAATGTGGATATGTTGGGTGTAAAATTTTCTTATATTGAATTATTTTATATTCTTTATATTTTAATTTCATTTCATTTCCTCGCATTAATAAAAGAATCTAATCTCTATTATTATTATAAAGTACTATATTTCATTTAAAGGACTTCATTCATCTATATTGTATTAATCCATGTTTCACATAAGGTATTTTTTAATTAAACCATATTCCTATTAGAGTTACATACAATCATTTGATAGGAATTTATTCTATCTTAGTTAACAACCAGGGAGCATAAAATATTTTTCAAATCAAATTTTCAACATGGAAGGTCATTATCATTTGGTAAAAATTCCTTTTATATATAATTATATTTTTAAATTTTTTGTCACTTTATCTTTTTCAAGCATGAAACTTATATAGTATTAGTGTAGTTGATAATATTATATATTGAGTAAAATTATTATAAAATTAAATTTGATAATATTTATTTAATTTCATAAATATTTTTTTGATAATAAATAAGTTCCTATTCATCGATCATTTGCATTTAATTTATAATATTTACACCATAATATACAATTATACTAAAATTAAACAATTTTTAAATCTTGTTGATACTCCAATCATTGGATACATTTCATTCTTCCCCTTGTTTACTTTAACAGTTATAACTTTAAACTATTCTTTAATAGATCAAGTGTTCTTCCAAATCATTTATGAAAATTCTTCTTGAATAATATGATGACCCATCCAAACTAGAAACCCTATTGTGTTGATAGTTATGCCATCTTTGGCCTTTAAAGACTGCCTTCATTAGGCCATGGGTTTTTGATAGAATTTAAAGTTATAAAACATACATATGGTTATAATTACCCTTATAGTTACCCAGAATATAAGAAAGAACCACTAAAAAACTCCATATTAAATGAAGTAAAACCATTCCTATAATTCATGTTATATTGTATATAAAAATGTGTCCTAAAAAATACCTAAAAAAATATACTCCCATAGTAGTGAATCCATGAACACAAATAAACATCCCACAAAAAGTTAGTAATATTTTTTCAAATCACTGACTTCATCCTATAAATCTATAAAAAAGGATATAGATTATGGAGGTGAGAATACATGTATACTCAGTTGGATCCTCCCCAAAACCTCTCATGAAAATACGGAAGAATCATACTAAATATTCTATGAATAAATAGTGAAACCAACTCATTACAAAAACAAGGTAAACCATCACCCATCCTTAAAAAGTATATATCTCAAAATTCATACATAGTTATAGTAATATAACATCAAAAGAATAATGATAGAATGGTTCCCCACACCTGCTTCCCCACATAACATCTTTCTCCTATGCCCCTAATGACTTATGTTCAAAGGATTCTATCCCATCCATTCCAATAAAAACTCACACCATATTACCACATCATAGATATATATAATATACTATATCCATATAATTCATACCACTTACTATATATTTCATTATAAATGAGACATATCATGATTCATATTAGGCTCATGTGATTCTCTCTATGAATGACTCAACCACACAACCTCGTCACTACCCCATCATTACATTACTTACCTAATGTCAGATACTATATCTTTAAATGATCAAAACTCATACTATGTACCAGTGATAAATTTGGTAAGGGGGAGGAATCAATCGTCTATATCACCTCTATCTTCGATGTTGGGGATACACTCAGAACAAAAAACTACATATTGGTGTCAGTAACGTTATATGAATTTGTGTCAACTTCCCAATACAACACCACAACACCCAAAACCATCGCCTCTCCATTGTGTCCCCACATAATCAAATTTTTTCACATCTAACAACAAAACATTGAAAACCCACCATCACCATAAAAACCCAAAAAATAAAGACATAAAACCATTACGAGAATAAAATTTCTTCCATATTGTCGCCATATCACAAAACAGTATGACCATAGAATGAATAGATTTATAATGATCATTGAAAAATGATTATGTAAATATTGATTAATTATTTAATTATAAAATCATGTTCATGATGATAAAAATAGTCAAATATTTTTTTTCACTCATTAATAAATTACCATAATTAAATTTCTTCACTATTAGAAATTTGACCCTTAATTATTAATTATATTTACATCATAAATTATTTTTCAAAAGATAGTAATCTTTCATATAAAATTATTTTTATTACTAATAAAAAAGTATAATAATTTATACATAAAATAATAACATTGGTTTCATTACTTTTTATGAAAATATAATTTAAAATGTTAATTATATTTAAATATAATCATATATATATCTATATAATATTACTCATAATTTTCTAAATTCTATTAATAATTAATTATTTTTAAATAATTAATAACTATATTTATATATATATAATATGTATATTATTTTCATAAAAGCAGTTTTAAGAATACTTCAAAAAATAATATTAATTACATAACATCTATTTTTTTAAAGGTGGGGGTAGAATCCCATTTTTATTGAATCAAAATACACATAGAAAAAAAGATATTAGCAAAAGTTAAAACATTTCATCAATACCTCCATCACGAGGTCCCAAAATTTTTTCTAATATTTTGAGTGATTCGTTTCTCTTTATGTTGAAAATATCCCCAATCCATTCTGTGGCCATGACCGCATCCAGAACCCCTGTTGTGAAGAGATTTCTAATCCCACACTGGCTCAATAAGAGTTTCAATGTCCATGTCATGTGAATATGAGACCTCAGATAGCACCAAATCTTTCTTTGTCACTGGTTCATCCCTTCCACGTCCCCTCCGGTGACATTTAGCATGTCGTCTATGCTTCCTATAGCTAGCTTGCTGCCATGAGTAATTCAACTCACCATATTCTGAAGTAGGGTGTTGGGAGTTTTCCACTAGAATGATATTTTATGCCTACGGATCAATATATCTTTTCATTGTAGTGGAGAACAATTTGGTCTTTTCTCCCTCATGATCCATGAGACCATCCCCAGGTTGTCCTGCATGAGAAACAATAAGATCCACCTTGACATGACTAGTAGCTTTGTCAGGAGCAAGGTCATTGCATATAGGGGGTTTGGGAGCCATGAGATCCCTTACAATTGCATTATCCACTCCCTTGGAGGGAAATAGAGTTTTCTTTCTAGACTAGATAGCATGAGTTACTTCACCATGATGGATTTCAATAAACGATAGGATACCAGCATCCAAAATTTCAGGAGAACTCAATGGAAAAGAAGAGGAACCAGCCTCCTTAGAAGAAGACCCTTTAGTTTCCACTCGAGTATTAATACCTTCAATGCCACTCGGTATTGAAGGTTTCCACGTACCAGGTAGTAGGGGGAGATAATCTGAACCCCTATCAACAATTTCAATCCATGAGGGTAGGCTACCCAGCTCATGTTCAAGGGGGGTTATAACATCTATCGAATAATTTCCTAGGATCGTGTTTTGACCAGTCTCAGTAGATTTCTACTATGCCTAAGAATTTAAGGGTTTATCATTGTCAAGAAACCAGATTTCCGAGACTTAATCCTTTTATAGAATGGACTATTATCATGTCCTTGTAACGAAACAATCACAAATGATGGAACTTCAAAAATGTTATGTGTCTTATTCAATGACCTTAAATTTTGGGAAGAACTAGGGGAGGTTCTCAAATTCAATATTCATTTAATGTTATTCCTTATCACTTGAAAGGTAAACCTTATCTATCAAAATGGAACATAAATCAACTTACAATAAAAATCTAGCTTAAGAAAAGTATCTAGAAACCTCATTTTCCATATCCATTTTTATCTGAACCCCTATTGACAAAGCAACCTCTTATAATATCCTAAGATTCCAAATAATCCAATTTAAACCAAATACATTATAACATGTTTGAACTGATGTGTTATCGATTTTTAGAGGATTGAACATGCGGTCCCATTATTGATGTGGAACACTCCATGATTGAATGAAATGGAACCTTACCCCCATGCTCACATCTTGTGTTTTGAAGAGGGAAAGAGAAAGTGGAAGAAACCCCTCCCTAAGGAGACACACTCCGAGGAGGCGAAGACCCATATATCCAAAAATATCTAGGTAAGATAATAAATATTCTATGGTGTAGATCCTTTGGGAAGGATGAGATGAGCAATGATTGAATGTGCCCCAATTTCTAGCCACTCCGAGATCATGAGTGGATCAACATTAATGAGTGAAACATAACACTTCTAATGAATTCAAACATTAGAACCCTTGAAAAGGGGGAAAGATCAATTGTGCGAACTAACCTTGATTAGGTTAACATTAGGGGTTCCACGCTTCATTAGTGATCTTCGAATGAAGCTGGTAATGGAACTTAACAGCGCACAATGAACACCAAAAGTAGTCACAACTTATTTTCCATTATAGGCACACATGAGGCAGGATACAAATATCCTCATATGGATTTCTCTATAGGTCTTCTAGTGAGTGTCTATAGTGAATTCTATATAGCAGTAACAATTTTTAATTATATTTAAGAAAAAATATATTGAATTTTAAATTCTAGCTAGTATTTAAAAAATAAAAACAAATAAATGTCAACGTAAAAAGTCAGGGTTTATTTACACTAAAATTTCTTTATTTAATAAATTTTAAAACAATATAACAATTTACCCCATCGAATCATTCTTTGACCTCCACATCCATCATTTCATATATTATCTACAAAAAAAATTAAGTAAAACTTAGTATAATAAAAATTAATAAAAACAAAACAATAAGAACCTAAATAATTTTTTAAAGTAAAATATCATATAACAAAAAAAATTGATTATTTCTTATTTTTTAAAATATTTACTATTTATAAAAGTTATAAATTATTAACTAATATTTTCTATATAATTTCATGAAAATTCATGGTTGTTTACAAGGTTTTTACATTACACCCATGTTTAAGTATTTTGAAATAGAAAACTATATTTTTTTATCATTTTAAGAAAAATATAACTCAAATTGATGTTGAATCTATTACTCTATATCAAAAATTATTAAATGATAATTATCTTATTAGTTCACAACAATTCAAGGTCATTTTCTAGGTTTTAAACCTCTAATGCGTGTTTTTTTAACAATTTGATATCTTTTAAACCACATGTTTGGTCATTATGGGAGAATCGTGTGTAGGATTGGAATTTAATTAATTTATAAATATAAAAAATTATTTAATTATAATAGTCCTTTAATTTCATTAAAATTCATGGTTTGTTTTTCAATTTTGACCATTATACACACATTTTAGACTTTTATAACTTTAATACTATACTTTCAATCATTTCGAGAAATTTAAAATCAAATTAATGTGTTTTATATTCCTACAATTCAAAAATTAATAATCAATAATTTTTTTTAGATTTCATAACAATCTAATTTCTTCTAGGTTTTGAACCTATAAAGGACATTTTTAAAGACATTAAGATCATTAAAAACACACTAATTGTCATTTTGAGCACAATAAAAATCTATTTGATTTGATTTTATATTTATAGATATACAAAATCATTAAAATATAATTTTCCTATAGCTACATGATAATTTACTATTGTTTTCTAGGTTTTTAATATTATTTGTAAGTTTCGGACATTTAAATTAGTAAATCAAACTTTTTAGTTATTTTGGGAAAACCAAAACACATATTTATGTAGAGTATATACCTACATGTCAAAAATTAGTCATCATAAATTTTCCTAAATTTTCTTGATAATCAGAGATCTTTTCATTGTTTTTAACACTGTAACACATGTTTATATAGACTTTTATGTCTTTAAAAATACACTAGGGGTCGTTTTGATCACACCTTACATAAAATTGATGTTTAAACTATTTTTAAATTTCAATATATATTTTCTAACCATTATAATATGATTTTAATATAATTTTTAGTCATTTGAAAGTTTATAAATTTTATATGCATGTTTTAAATTTTTAAAAACAAGAAAAACACTTTCAGTTATTTCCATAAAACCATTACATGGATTGACATAGAGTGTGTTCCTAAATTTCAAAATTTAATCAATGTTAAATTTTCTAATATTTATTGATTATCTAATGTTATTTTATAAATTCTATCCTTTTAAACCATGCTTTTAATGACTTCAATATCTTTAAAAAACACTTTTGTTCATTTAGAGCATACAACAAATCATATTTAAATTTTTTATGTGTGTACCTGTCAAAAATATTCAATCATAATTTCCATATGAATTCATGACAGTTCATGATATGTTTCTAGGTTTTAGTCATTACAAACACGTTATAGAGTACTAAAATAATAAAACATCACTTTGGGTTATCTTGAGAAAAATGAAATTCATATTAATGATTTTCATATTCCTATATTTAAAAAATAATTAGTGGTAATTTACTTAATATTTAATTAAAATATGATATTTCTTTCAAATTCAAATATATTTTTTCAAAGACTTCACTAAGAATGAACATTTGATCATTCCAAGAAAAATGTACGTTAGATTGATTTTCTATTTATTCATACATGTCTTAAATTATTCTATGATTGTTTTATTATAATTTGATTATAATTAATATTTTTTATAAGGTTATAAATAATACACACAAGTTTTAGAGTTTAAAAACAATAAAACTGCAATTTTGGTAATTTTGATAAAACCACGACTCAGATTAATGTGTTTCCTATTCTTACACATCAAAAAATAATTAGCAGTAATTTTCCTAATATTCCATGAAAATTTTAGGACGTATATTTTATTTTACAATCTAAATATTGTTTTTAAGGACATTATTGTCTTTTAAAATGAATATAGAGTCATTCCAAGCACAACACATGTCTATTGACCCACCACTTATTCTTATATATAAATATTTTATTTAATGATAATTATCCTATGATTTCATGAAAATTCATGGTTCATTTTTTACATTATACCATTACATACGTGTTTTAGTATTTCAAAACAATAAAAATAAAATTTCAGTCATGAAAAGAAAATATAAACTCTAATTAAGATGGAGTTTCTACCAACTTTTCAAAAATTACTTATCAGAAACAATCATAATCTTTAAACATAATCCTCAATCAATTAATAGGTTTTAACCCTCTGAAACATGTTTTTAGAAAACACTTAAACCATAAAAAACACACTTTTTCATCTAGAGAACATGGCTTGTCATATTAATGTGTCATCAGTTCATAGAAGTCAAAAAATATTTATGATCATTTTATGGTAGTTTCAAGTCAATTAATTATCATTTGATAGGTCATGATCATTACACGCATGTTTTAGAGTTTTTAAAAAATAAAACTAAACATTTGATTATCCTAAGAAAACTAAAACTTTGATTGATGTGAGTTGTATAGTTAAATTTCAAAAATTACTCAATGGTTGTTGTTATAATATTCCAAGAAAATTTGAGAACATTTTCAAGTGTTTGACCCTATAAGTATGTTTTTAAATTCATTAATATCTTTAAAAATAAACATTTTTTAATTCTAAGAACAACAAGAATATAATTCAAGTGTCGTATATTTTTATTATTCATATCAATTTACTAGGAATTCATGAAAATTCAATTTAATTTTCTAGGTTTTTACATTTACACGTGTAACCACCCAATATTTTACTGTATTTCTCTTTTTAAATAAATTTATTCTCTTCAATAGATTTCATTTCATGCAACACAGAGTTCAAAAGGACCACAGTACAGTATAAAATTTCCATTAAATTGAATATAATAAATAGTAATAACTATATTTTTATAATATGTTATTTAATAAAATTTACTTGTTATTAATTTATTACAAGTAAAAAATATATATAATAAATATTTTTAGAAAAACTATTTTTGTGTGTAAAATATTGTTATAGCATAATAAATTAATTATTCAATATTTATGAATTATTTTAAGGAAATTTATATATTAAATAACATTTTTTAAAATTCATATAATATTGTTACTATTCATTTTATAAGAATGAATCCAGTTTCATTCTGAAAAAGAGTATTTTCAAAAATGTGATTTTTCTCACGTTATGCACAATTATTTTAAAATTAATTTTCGACACTTATATCTATTGAAGTTGATATAAATGATTACATATATTTAATTAGGATGTTGAAATTTCATAATTGGTCCCCTTTTCTTTTTTTCCATAATTAATAGAAACCATAGTAATTATTATCACCACGGTAAAGGGAAAATCATGTAATTAACAGAAAAACTAATTTGATAAGGACAATAAAATGACCCCTAAACATTCCAAAATAATATTTTATGAGTAGTTATCATACATAATAATTAACGTATTGGTTATATGACCATTTATTACTAATTGGATGAGATTATTACCTTTATAATATTTTATTTAATGAAATGTAAAAGATGTCACATTCATGTTTTTAATAACTATAACATTTTTAATACATTGTTGTCTATAAGATATATTTGACTGGAAATTGTATATTGTAATATAATATATCTATCTACATCATGGTAATTTATTATTAGTTTTTATTGAATAAATAATTACCTTAAATACTTACACAACGTCGTTGAAGTAATTATTCAATTAATGGGGAAATCACATAATTGATATTGAAAATATTAAAAGCAATATAATTTGAATTCATTAATATAATCCATGACTTATATAGATAAATATGACATATTAGGAATATATTAAAATATATATTATTTGAATTTATCTTGTTTTATTGATATAATTAATGTCAAATTAATTAATATTGTCAAAATTGAGAGTAATGATATTTCATGAATATAATATTTTATTAAATTATTAAAAATCAAAAAAATTTAAATAATCAAAAATAGACGAAATATATCTGAAAAATTCATACCCTATTAATTAATAGTCTATTTTTAATCATTAATATCTATAACAATTTTAATATATTTTATTATTTTGAGGAATTCTAAAAGTGCCCCTCACCTCAATTATAATAGGATACTCCTCCCCAAATTATTTACACCAGTTTGAGCCTTATAATTTAATCATATATTTCCCATTACTATAATAAAATTTCATATACATGTTATTTAGGTTTCTTCTCCTCAAAATACCAACCTTAAGACCCTTAAGAAAAAATCTAAAGAAGGTCTCTCAAAGAAGAGGTAAACGCCTTTACCAAATCCTTCCATTTTATTTCTTCTTCTAAAAAATATTCAGATTATTTCCATATAAAATTAAAAAATCTAGTATACTATCTATACTAATATATTATTATGATTATTATATAATCATATTATCCCTTTTATCTACCCTATGAAAAACGAAACCATTGTGCGTGTGTACGTACGACTTACCATCTCCAAGGAGTGGTGTAATTTTTTCATCCCAAATTTACTGGGATGGTTATAATGATAAAAATTATAGATATATAATATACTTATGACCTTATATTTATTTTATAAATTTAATATTTCATCCATTTCCCTACCCATTTACCATTAAGGGATTGATGTTGTCACTTGTGCGTATGTATGCCCTACAATCTCCATGAAGTAATGTGGATAATTTTCATTATCAAACATTAAAATAATGGTGCAAACATTTATTAGAAAAATAAAATATTATACATATATCATCAATATACTTCTGTAAATTATTAATCTATATCACATGCACATTAACTGTAACTTACATGATGAAACATGCGTGAAAAAATAAAGCAATTCACATCTTAAAATAGGGTAATAATGAATAATTATTAATGAGCGGGAGGTAAGATATTATATAAGGATTTTTTATGAAATAATATATTTTAATATGGTTTGAGTATAAATTAATAATATTCTTTGATCCATTATATAGTAGGTTAAGTCACCTTCAACTAAATGAAAGTGCAAGGTAAGGGATTTTTGTCCCACTTTTTTTCTGTGGGATACATGTCTTATTCACCACTTATATCTTTTTTTGGTGTATATACTACCCCTTTGATATATTATATAACTTATATACCTTTCATCATGATATATACAGATTAATTTGAAGTTAATTTTTATAGGGCATACAATTGATAAGATACCCAAGTGGTAAGAGTTTATTTCATGATATTTTCATTATATAGGATTGTTTTTGTTTAAGTCTCCAATATAAAATATCATTATTCTATGTCTATTTTTTCAAAAAGTACGTTCAAAAATTATTTTCAAAAAAGGGTTTTTCCAACAATTATTTAAACTCATTTTTAACCTTGTTTTTCTTTTTACAAAATTTTTGAAAATGAATTACCCTATCATTTCCCAAATGAGGTAATTTTTAACTTTTACAAAAAAATATAAAATTTATTTTTTATCATATATAGAAATATCATATTTTTAAGATATCATAATGTCTTAATGTTTTGAATATTCTATTATAATTTTACATCCTTACATTGAAATAATATATTTTCCTTCAAATTTCTGTAATTTGTTTTTAAAAGTGAATTTCAAAGTAAAAAATATATTTTTACTCAAAAATGTTTTTAATGATATTTTTATGGTACTTTTATTAATCAATGAAAACATCTATTTATTTTACTAATTATACATTATCTATATGTTTAAATGATATCTTCCTCTTAATAATTCACTTACTTTTGATCATTATATATATTTTATTTCACTTAAATATCTATATAACTTGTATCATTGATATGATTGTTACATAAATTGTATACCATTTTTACTTATGATGATTTCTTTAAAATTTGATGAAATGATTAGAGAAATAATTCAAAATCCATATTCATTACTGAATAAGGATATTTTTGGATAAGTCATATTGATTCATGAATTAAATTGATCCTTAGATGTGTGAGGAATGTATTATACCTATAGTGACGGGTGGGGGCAGAATTATATCGCACATCAATGCCTCGATAGTCTCTGGAGGTGAATCTGTAAGCTATAAATAAATAGGTTTACACCTATAGTTTTAATCCATGTTTTGAAAGGTCTTGATGTTAGAGGAATCATGTTCTTTAGAACATGATATCATATAATTATGCATTTCATCATTAAGATTTCATTTATTATTATCCATGATATTTTCACCAAGATATAATCTATGGATTTATTTCATTCTAAATTTAATTTATTAAATATAATATGGTTTTAGGTATTTACTTTTCATTATTTATTATTACCTATTTTATTAATATATTCAAGTTATATAAAAACCTTTTGTGTTTAGTTATTCAATTTTCCATTTTAATTATGCTTATTGATCCATGATAGCTTTCATTGTATTTAACCTTTACAAAGAATTTGATCTCACCCCTATATTTTTTTCTTACCGGGATATGATGATTAAATATTTAACTAGTTTGAAGGATGTTTTTTACATTCATCTAATATGTTTTATGCATATTTCTAATGTCATATTGGGACAATTCTTGTTTCTAGTTCTTCAAGACTACAGAACTGCTTGGTCCTCTGGGATTTGATAACATTTATTTGTGCCAATGTAATAAAGTGACCACCCGCTCTAGGATATAGGGTTTAGGGGTTTCCAAATTGGTATTAGAGAAATTTTTGTAGAAACAGTAGAAAAAATATTCAAAAATAAACATATCTAAAATTAGAATTATGATAACCCCTTATAGTATTCCAGAATTTCACTATTGGTAGGATTTTATTTTTGGGCTCAATATTCATGTTGATTTTGATCTGACTCATTTTTTTTCAATTATTTAGTGTTGGAACATAATGGATTAAAGAGAGTAAATACTCATGGTAAATTTAGGGATTTCCCTTCTAAGAATTCCAATATAGTTGTCATTAGAGATGAAAAGATCAAAACTATACTAGTGCAGCTGACCTCTGTTATGTCTAATAACCTACACAAATGAAGCAGTTTGATTTTCCATGACATGATACACATACTAGATCACTTTATGTGATCAAAGTATCTATATTTTATAGAAACTAATTACCAGTGGTGGCTGATAAATGGATCAAGTCTCTTGAAAAGATATTTATCAACATGGGATGTAATGAAATAGAAAAGGTTATACTATAAGTGTATTGTATTATAGAAAATGAATATCAATGATGGTTGTTTATCTAGAATACTATGTAGGGAGAAGAAATATAACAAATCGAATAGAGATATTTTAAATTAATATTCATTGATAAATATTTCCATTATGAGAAACAAACTAAAATGAAGAGGAAATTTCTCATCTTAATGAAAAAGGTGGAAGGAATTTTTATAGAGTATAAAGGTACCATTAAAAGACTAGCTAAGTATTATTTGGATTATATACCTATTACAGAGATCAGTATAGGTTATTTCATTGAAGATATTAATTTGAGTCTCGGACTGACATTGGCTTGTCAAACTTTTTAATCAAATGATGAAATAGTATTATGCACCTTAAAATGGAGAAGGAATTATCTCGATCATATATCGTCAAAGAAAATCAAGAGAATAATATTTTGGATGAGAATCATGAAAAATGAAAGGTGTCTAAGAATAAGAATATAATGATCCAATTTCCAATTTTGGAAAAGCTGTGGAAAGAATCATCCTAGGAAATTAGTAAAGTAAATGGGTGGTTATTATAAGTTCAGAGATAAGGGACACATTGTCTTATGAATTCGAGGGGAAGAAATAAATCAATGATGTCTCGAGATATAGTTGTAATGAAATAGGAAGTTATTTAGACCAATATCCAAATCTTCATGGGAGTCAAACAAATATGAGTCAAATAGGATAAGGATAAGCTTATTCTATCACTACAGATAATGTTCTAGTTCCTAATGATGAGGTTGTATGTACCTTAATCATATATTCAAATTTAGATAATTATTTATTTGATTATGGATCCTTGAAATCTTTTATATCTACACATTTTTATTGTAAAATTAGACATTTCAGTTTTAATTTTAGAAGGGAGTTGTTAGTAAAAACTCTTAGAGGAAGTCACATTGCAATAAGAATGTGTGAAGAGGTTCCCATTGTGACATGTAAAAATGATTTATTTTCTAAAATTACTATCATACTTACGGATGAGTTCGATATAATTCTTAGTATGGAATGGATTTCAATATATGATTCTAAAATTAATTACAAAGATAAGGTTGTTTTAATTCTTGATGAATATGTGGAATTCCTTATCATTAGAATGAAAAATTCATCACTTGATTCATACCTAAACCCACCCCTAGTAGCTCTTCTAAATTATATTCTTAGAGAAGAAGATACAACACAGTCTATGGATGAAAAATATAATCTTCAAATTAAGGATGTACTAATTTTACAAAATACAATGATGTATTTCTTGATGGATTTCCTAGAAATCCACCAAAGCTTGAATTTGAATTTTACAATGATTTAATCCCTAATGAAAAACCTATATCAAATAATATATATATAATGGTCACTGTACAATTAATGGTGTTAAATAAACAACATAAATAGTTGTGTGGAATGTGATTTTTACTCCCAATTGTTTTACCTTGGGATCCTCTATTCTTTTTATTAAAAATAAAGATTTATCTATGAGGTTGTGCATTGAATATATAGAAATAAATGCTATTATGATAAAGAAAATGTTTCTTCTACCTCTAATTGATGATTTATTTCATCAACTTTATGGATATCGATATTTCTCAAAGATTGAATTTTGTTTTGGGTATTATCAATTATGATTAAAGAAGGAAGAAATTCTGAATATATCATTTTGTAAGAGGTGTGAAAATTATGAGTTTATATTAAATCCATTTGAATTGACTAATTCACCCTATATTTTTATGGATCAAATGAATAGATTTTTCATAGAATACCTTGATATCTTTTTTTAGTTATTGATGATATATTGGTGTGATCAAAAAGCTGTGATGACCATGTAAATAACATGTAGATAATGCATAATACCCATAGAGAAAAGGAATTATACAACAAATTTATCAAGTTTGATTTTTGGAAATAGAAATATTATATTCTGGGCCATATTGTATCCAAGGATGGAATCTCAATTGATCATTCCAAGAAAAATGTAGTCTATGAATGGAATACACCAACAAATATAACTGAGGTACATAGTTTCATTGGTTTGGTGGGTTACTATAGTCGATTTGTTCAAAATGTTGTCTGATTAGCTAACTCATGAACCAAGCATACATGTAAACTGGATATGTTTTTATGGACAATGGAATGTGAATAATTTTTGTAATATTTTAATAGGATATTGGTCAATGATCCAATTTTGACTCTACCATAAGAAATATATGGATTTTTAATATATAATGATAGATAAAAGAATGGACTTGGTTGTGTACTTATGAAAAATGATAATGTTATTGCATATGCTTATGGGAAGATAAGGATTCATGAGTAGAGCGATCCAACATGTGATCTTAAGTTGGTAGTCATAATATTTACTTTGAAGATATAGAGAAATTATCTGCTTGGTAAATGATGTGATATATACACTGATCATAAGAGACAAAAATTTATATTTTCATAGAAATATATCAATATAAGGAAAATTTAATGGCTCGAGCTACTCATGTATTATTATTTCTCAATAAAATAACACCCAAGTAAGGAAAATAAGGTATCACATTCATTTATAAGGCATGATCATGGATTTTTTTTATAAATTAATGATTGATAGGGATGTTGTGTTTATTGATCTAGAAAATTTGCAAATGGGAATGATTATGGATTGGAAAAATCACTCCTTTGACACGTTGTTTACAAAAAATATATATTGGAAAAGATAAAAATGTATATCTAATGATGATAATTTTCACATGAAAATTAATTCATAAATGATGTAAAATTGGAATACTTCATATACGAAGATGGTGTTCTGAAATATAGAAAGAGACTATGTTTTCCATCTATACCCGAAATATATAAAGAAATGTTTGATGGTTCCCTTAGCTCAAATTTCCCTATACACCATGGAAACAATAAGATGTATAGATATTTGAAGGAAATTTTTTTGTGAGATCATATGAAGTCGGAAATTGATGATCATGTGTCAGGATTTTTGATTTTTCAACAAGTGAAGGTAGATATATAGCATCATAGAAGAGTCATGAAAATTATCCCTATTATTTTATGGAATTGGGATGACATTAATATGTATTTTTTCACTAGATTACAAAACACTACCAGAAATAATGGTGTAATACAGGTTCTTGTTGAACCACTTACCAAATCATAACACTTACTCATTAAAAAGAATGATTTTATATTATATCACCTTGCACGCCTCTATATTAATAATGTTATAAGACTTCATAGTGAACCTATTTAAATTTTTTCTTGTCATGATCAATGATTTACATCAAATTTTTTGGAAAATTATTCATAAGTCTTTTGATACTGATATTCCTTTAATCTCCACATATCTCCCACAAAGTGATGAGAAATAAAAAAATACAATCCAAATGTTAGAATAAATGTTTATATAATACGCACTTGGCATTCAAGGTATATGGGATTAGTATTGAACTTTGGTAGAAAATTACCACAACAATAGATTTAATTCAAGTAATAAATAGAACCATATAAAACACTATATAGAAAGAAGTTTCATAATCAAACTTATTTGGATGAAGTTGGTGAAAGGAATATTATAGGCACAAAACATTTTGAGAAGACATTATCAAAGGTAAGGACTATTCAGTTACATATTAATGTGGATAAAAGTTGGAAAAACAGTTACTCCAATAACCAGAGGAATGATTTTGAATTTCAAGTGGGATATTATGTTTTACTGAAATTATATTCATGGACTAATGTTGTTCTGTTTGGTAAGAAAGGAAAAATAATCCCCAGGTACATCGGGCCCTTTTAAATTCTTGAAAGAATTGGGGATGTGGGTTACCATTTAGAAATAATACCAGGTGTCTCTAAAGAACATGATGTGTTTCATATATCTTTGTAAAGGGTGTACGTGATTGATCCAATACATGTTATCACTCTAAAAAAATTAATTGTAACATGATTTATACTACTATGAAGATCCTATCTAGATAATTGATATTATGGAGAAAGTGTTGAGGAAATGAATGACTTATCTAGTAAAGGTGATCTGGAAAAATCATATGATTACATGGAAAATTTGGGAACCTAAGAAAATTATGATAAGGAACTACTCAACAATATTTATGATGTGACATTATGGAAATTTCTATGATGAAATTTTTTGAAGGGAAGATTGTAACACACCATGATTTTATGGTATGTCTCTTTTTAAATAAATTAGATCTCATCAATAGCTTAAATTAAATGAAACAGAGTGTTCAAATGGGCCATAAAAGATTAAAAAATAAAAATTCAATTAGTGGGAATAAATATTATTAAATAAATTTAAAAAATATTTTATATAATAAAATTTCCGGGATATCAATTGATTATTAATAAAAAAATATTAGAAGTGTATTTCTGAAAAACTATTTTTGCACGTGCAATATAGTTATAAGATACTAAATTGAATTAGATACTATATTTGAATTATTATAATGAAAATTATATATTTAATAATTTTTTGTAACCTTTATATAATATTTTTACTATGCATGGGATAAAAATTTATCCATTTTTTCATAAAGACAACATTTTCTAAAATGTGATTTTTATCATGTTTTGTGCTCTTATTTTACAATTAATTTATACCCCTTATATATATTAAATTTGATAAAAATAATAACATATTTAGAATAAAGAGGGTCATATTGTGTAATTGGGCCCCTTTCATATTTGACCGTAATGAAAACTAACCATAGTAATTATTATTAACATGATAAAGGGTAAATCATGAAATTAAGTGTAGAAGTGATATAATAAGGACTATAAAATGATCTTAACACCTAAAAAAATTATTTGATGAGTAATATTCCTACAAATTCATTAAAGGTTCAGATATATGGATATTTATGACCATTAATATGAGATTATGACCATTTCAATATTTTATATAAAAAAAGTCGAAGATGGCACATTCATGTTTTTAATACCTATATCATTTTGAATATGGGGATATGCATAGGATATTTTAGACTATAAATATTATTTTTTAATATTAACTTTTAATCTACATCCTGGTAATTTAAAAAAAATTATAAAAAAAAATAATTTCCTTAAATTCTTACACAACACTAATGCAGTAATTGTTCAATTAATGGAAAATAAAATAAATGATAGTGAAAAAACTATAAGTAATATAATTTGAATTAATCAAGGATATAAATTAATTTTATTGATTAATATGATCTATTTGGGATTTTTTAGAATATTATTTTAAGTTATATTGTTGTATTGATTTTATTGAAGTCGAAGTAATAAATTGTGTCCAAATTGACAATAATGATATTTCTTGAATATAATATTTTATTAAATTATTTTAAAATCAAAAAAATAATAAAAAATCAGAAATGGGATAGTATATGGTCCCAAAAGTCATATAGTATTTATTTATAGTCCATTTTGAATCATTTGTTTCAAGATTAGTCTTACTACATTTTAATATTTTATGGATTTCCAAAAGTGCGCCTCATCTCAATTAGGTAAGGGAAACTCCTCCATCACTTATTACACCACTTAAAGCCTTCAGACTCAACCAAGTCCTACCAGTTTCTATTCTACGATTTTTTATCCATGTTATAGATCTTCTTTTATCCATAAAAGACCAAACTTAAGTCCATTAAGAAAGTATCTAAAGAAGGTATCTATAATAAGAGGTGATCATCTTTACCTACTCTTCAATTTTATTTCATATTTTATTTCCTCTACCTATTTTGTTTCTAAACTAAATTAATAAATATCGTATCATATACACACTTTTATTTTATTATAACTTTCATGCAACCATATTCTACGTTTTATCCATCCTAAGAAAAATGAAAGCATAGCATGTGCTTACATAAGACTTACCGTCTCCACACAGTGGTGTAATTTGTTTTTCATCTCCACTTTACTTGGATAGTTATAATGATGAAAATAAGGGACATATAAGATAATTACAAAAAAATATTTATTCAATGACATTAATATATCATTCATTTACAAACCCATTTACCATAAAGGGAATGGTATCGTCTCTTATGCTATATATGACGTACCATCTCTATGAAGCGATGGGACTCATTTTCCATATCTAACTTTCAACAATGGTTTTAATAATTTATCATATCATTAAATATAATTCTTATAGAATAAATAAAATTCTGGAAAAAGTGAATCTATATCCCATGCACATGAACTATAACTTTTGTGAAAAAACATGCATGAAAAAATTTTGTCAACACCTAAAATAATGGTAATAATGAAATAGTATTAACGTGTTAGTGGTATGATTTCATATAATGATTATATATGATATTTTAAATATTAATATGGTTTTATTATAAATTAATAGTGTTCTTTAAAGCATTATATGTAATATTAAAGTGTCTTCAGCGAAGGAAAGCATGAGGTAAGGGATTGTCGTCTCACTTTAATTTCTGTGGGACACAAGACTTATTCCCAACTAATTTATTTTTTTTGGTGTATATACAACAAATTTGATATATTATATCATGAATATATTTTTCATCATGATATTTAAATATTCATCTGAATTAATTTCTTGTATGGGTCTTATAATTGATAAGATACCCAAACGGTAAGAGATTATTTTAGAGACTCTTCATTATTTGGAATTGTTTATGTTTAACTATCCACTAGGGAATATTTCTATTCTATATTTATATCTTTTCAAAAAATTGATTGAAAAAATCTTAATATTCTTCTATAATTATTTTAATTTGTTTTTAAACATGTTTTACTTTTAAAAAAAATATTGGAAAGTGAATCTTCCTGTCATTTTTCAAATGAGGTACGTTTTGACTTTTCAAACAAAAATACAAAATAATTTTTATTAACTTATATGGAATGAGAAGATTTTTCAACTGTATGACACCTTAATGATTTGAAATATGTTTTAAAACTATACAAGTTGAATTTCAAATAAAATTATTTCCTTCTTACATGTGCGGTTTCATTTTAGAAGTGAATTTAAAAGTTTAAAATATATTTTTACTCAAATTGTTTTTAATTATCTTTTTTTGCTAATTTTTTTCATTAGTGACAAAAAAACCTTTATTTTACTTATTCCATACTATATATATGTTTAAATGATATGATCCTTTAAATAATTCACTTAATTCTGATAATTGGATATTTCATTTCTCTTAAATAACCATATTACTTGTATCGTGGATATTATTATTTCCAAAAATGTATAATATTTTGACATATAACGATTAATTTGAAATTTATTTGAATAACTTGGGAAACAATTTTAAATCCCTATTCTTCACTCAATATGTATATTTTCTTATAAGGAACACTAATTCATGAATTAAATTGATCATTGGATATACAAATAATGCTTTGGACCTGCAGTGACGAGTGGGGCTCTGAATTATATAGCCCCTTGACGCATTTATAGTATCATGAGGCGAATCAATAATCTAGAATTAATTGGGTTTATAACAATATTTTTATATTTTCATATAAAATGTCTTTACAGGGGAGGTAGCTTGTTCCTAATAACCTTTTATCCCATAATTAAGCATTCTCTTTGTAATGATTTTTGTTCTTATTATCCATGATATTTTTACAATGATGTAATCTCTAGATGAATCTCATTCTCAATTTTATTGATAAAATGGAATGTTTTTTAATTTTTTTAATTTACCATATTGATTATGACTAATCTTATCAAGATATTTAATTAATTCAAATGGCTTGTGTGTTCATATATTTACAATTCAATATTGAATATTTTTATTGATTCACGATAGATTTTGGTATACTCACCCCTTACAGATTATTTGACGTCACCCTTATATTATTTTCATTATGAGGATATGAAGATGAAATATTTCATTGATTATAAGTATTTTGTTTACTTTCCTTTAATATGTTTTATGTTTATTACCAATGTAATATGGAAACCATGTATATATCTATTCTATCAACACCATTAATCTGATCATTCCGTCATTGTTTTTATAACCTATATTAGTGAAAATATAATAGAGTGACCACTGACTCTGGGAAACTAAGTTCTGGGTTTTTTATAACATGAATGTTTAAGATTTTTAATACTATAAAACTGTACATTCAATCATTTTCAGAAAACCACGACATGGTTGGATGTTGATTATATTGCTGCATTTTTAAAATTAATAAAAGTTATTTTTTGAGTAATTCACGAAAATATAAGGTCATTTTCTAGGTTTTTAACCTTGTGAGGGTATTTTGAAAGGCTTTTATATCTTTAGAAATGAAATATTAATCATTTTGAGCCCAATTCATTTTGAATTGATACATCGTCCATTAACACATTCCGAAAACTATTCCACAATAATTTTTTTAATGATTTCACATCAATTTGTTTTTTTTAATATGTTTTTACCTTTACACAAATGTTTTAGTGTTTTTATAACATTAAAACAATAATTTTTATCATTTCAAGAAAAGCATATCTCGAATTATTGTCATGTCTATACCTAAATTTCAAAATTCAATAAAAGGTTATTGTATTATGATATAATGATAGTATGATGACATTTTATAGGGTTTGGCCCTTTATAACATATTTTTTATGACTTATATATATATTTAAAATTGTATTTTTTGTCATTTTAAGAAAAAAACATGTCAAATAGTTCTATTATGTGTACATACTTGTTAGAGATTATTTAATAGTCATTTTCCTATGATTTTAAATCATTTAAAATAATTTTTCTATGAATTTCTCAATTATATGCGTGTTTTCAAGTTATAAAAGACTAAAACTATACGTTTGATCACTATAAGAAAAATACAGCTCATATTGATGTGGAATATATTCCTATCACCCATAAATTATACAATGGTCATTTTCATTTGATTTCATGAAAATGTGAGGTCTTCTTCTAGGTTTTGACCCTATGATGCACATTTTTGAAGACTTTTATATCTTTAAAAACATACTTTTGGTCATTTTTATCACACCACACAACATATTAATGCATAATATATTTATAACAATAAAAATTATTAAAATATAATTTCAATATAATTTTCTGAAAATTCATGATCTTCTGTAATGTTCTGACTCTTACACTACTCTTTGAGACATTATTTATTAACAATAATCACTTTCATAATTAGAAAATTAATTTTAATTATATATATATATAATGAATAATTAAATAAAAAATTAATATAACATACCTCATGCATCTTGTGTGTGTGCATCTAGGTCACCAATGTGTTGGAGTTGGTTCCCTAGAACTAACTAAAATTATACTATTGATTTCCAAAATATTAATAAATATCTTATCACGTAATGTTTTTTATTTTTCAAAACATTGATATGATAATGGACATATAATAATTATCACATAAAAGGGATATATTAGTTCCTCACGATAATAAGATCCTAGAGATTCTATAACAATATTCATAAACATATATCCAATGGTCCAGCTATCATATATTTGATAGGGGAATAAATTATGTTTAAAAATAAGGTTTTAAAGGCTTAAAAGTCATTGTGAGTTATTATCATGAATTTGTTTACTTGGTGGTCTTCATGAAGGGGCGTTAGAAGGGTTTACTGACCAATAGTAATTCCACATGATTATATGCTATTGGATAATCCTATCTGTGATCATTTTTATTGGTCCTTAGACTAGATATTATTATGAATGTGTATTATGAATTGTGTACTTCGATATATGGAAAAAATAGTGATGTAATATTCTCACAGTGTGGTATCATTCATTGGGTTCATCATATGTGATATGGGGTTTACTGAGTAAGTCAAGTATGGATTTCCCTCTTTCATATTAATATAATAAGATATATATGGACCATTGTTTGATATGTAGCTATTTTATTAAATCCATGGTCATGGTGGTTCCTCAATGAGATCATGTCCAAAATTCAATCAAAGATAAATCAAGTTTATATGGTGATGAAAGACGTTTTCATCCTATCTAATGAGATATTAGTAGAAAATGGAATTATATTACATAGTAGTGTTCCTAGGAATGGTGTTTTTATTATGACCTTAACTTCCATCTTTATGGGGGCCTTGAGATGTTTCTATATTTTTATCTTATACTTTATGTAAGTTCGCATAATTCCTTTAAAGAATAGTCCTAAAAGGTCATGCCCTAAGTCCATCAAAAATATCATTGAAATTCCTTGAATTTATTATTAGAATGAATATTATTCTGAAACTCTGGACTAATAATTATTCATGTAAAGATGATCCTATAAATATTCAATTTCATGATATTCTAGTTTTGAATATATGAGATTAGTTTTATCTCTTATTCATTATTCACATTATAATAAATAAATAAATATTTATTCACCAATATTGTGAGTAGATTAAAATAAATATTTATTTATTTATGTTAATTTTAAAATTAATATCTACTCATAAGTTTAGTTAATATAATATTTATTTATATATTAAATTGATAACATTTATTTAAAAAAAATTTATTATTCAAGGTTAGATAAATTATTTGGATGGATTAATAAGTCAAGTAAATAGCCCAATGGAAATAATATATTATTTATTATTTCATTTAAATAAATATTAATTTATTTAGTTAAGAAATGGTATTTATATAAATCCATGTCATGGGATATAATATTATTATTACTAATATTATTATTAGTTAACATCGAGTATTAGTTAGATTAAATATACTGATAATTGTATATCTGTAGTTATTAATTATTATAACTGTAATTATATAATCCTTTTTAAATCATTTTATAGAATAAGTAGGACTTTTTACACAAAATTATAGACTATAACGAATTTTATCATTCCCCTGAGAGATTCTTCATCGATCCTCCCTCTCAAGAACATAGAGACAATAACAGAACCTCATTTTGTGATCAATATTGAATGACATGAAGAAGTTTTTCTTATATACTACCACTTATAGATTCATGATTATTTTTAAGGGATATTTGGAGCACATTTGGACAAATTTATAGGAATCATATCTTAGATTCTATGACATAACAATGATATAACAAGATCTATAAAAAAATTTATGGATAAGTGTTGTCACATTTGATGTCATTCTCATTTATATTTATTATTAATTAAATGTGATATATCTTATTTATTATATTCAAATTTTGTGTTTATCAACTTATTCTAATATTATTCATTGAAACCAATGGAAACCCAAAATTTTTAACATGTTCTTTTTCATGATTTACCCCTGATAACCTTCACTATAGAGACATGATGATTCCCACTTACAGAATATGACCCTAAAATGTATATAGTTTATATAATATAACAATAATACTAAAATTTTGTGTCAGTATATTTTATATTATTTTTTACCTATAATGTTGACACATGTACTACATTAGTGGGATGCTAAATCATCACCTCCACAATATGTGTTGACATCTATTATATTTTATCTTTATTCTTAAATGATTTTAACCCAAAAGGCCTCAAATAATAATGTATGATATATATATATATATTGTATAGAATGATTTTCATCATCCTATTTTGTATCATATGACAAGGTTTTCACAAATGTTGTGGTGTAATATAGTAATATTACACTTATGCCTCTTCAAAGTCATGTTATACGACTGGAATTTGTCATAAAGGGTTATGATATGAGTTAATACAACAAAAATATTTAACCGAACATCAAGCATCAATTTTTTGTTTTATTCCCATATTTTTTGTAATTAATAATAAATATTTCATAAGATAAAATACAAGGGAGTAAAGACTCATTGATGTGACGAATGCATAAATGATTAAAGTTGTTTACTCATTATTTTTATAATGAATATTTAAATTCATTACATTAGAGGTTTGTCCTTGATGGATTGTATAATATAGAGTGAAGGACATGTTTTTTGTGTAGAAACATTTTATGATCCCAGATTATTCATCTCATTTCCAAAACTCCCTTACTTCGTCTCTATTTATATATAATCCCATATATTTCATACTTAACTATAAAATCTTATTAGTTGAATATTAAATATATAACAATATGATCCATCTATGAATAATTTAGGTATATTTTATTTTAAAAAATTGGATACATAAAAAACATGTTCATAATAGATCTACATCATCTCCTACTAAGTTATTCATAACAGTAACCCCTCATAGAAATTGCATAATTAAATCCTATGTTCCTAACATGGGGAAAGAAAACACAAGAAAATGTGAGATCATATTCTTAGAAAGGATAAATTAGGGAGATATTAATGATCACTTAAACATAACCTGAACAAAAGGGTATTAAAATATGACATTAATGTTTGAATATCATACCCTACATTTCATAGATCATAAGTGTGGCATAATCATAATCATAGAAATATTGTATCAAGGATGACCAATAAAAAATTCATAACATGTAAGGATTTGTATAAATTCCCATATACCTACTTCGGTCTTGGGATAACCTCTTATATACCCTATTTCAAGATTTGAATAACAACCCATGTACCCTCTTCCCATGTTCCCTCTTTCAGGATTGGAATAAACTCTTGTGTGCCCGATTTCGAGCTTAGGATAACCTCTCATGTTCTATTTGATCACATAGAACATTAATCTATACCAATTTTATTGAAGGGGTGTATAATTATGGTCCCACTCATAAAATAATCATAAATTAATTCATATGTTTACTACAATATCATAAAAACATTTAACATAACATAACTCATACAAAAGAAAACGGGTTACATCAACTTTTCATCAACATTACCATAAATAATACAAAAAAATAATAAATGTGGTATCATTGGATCATCACCCTAGTAAAGACTAATTAACATAAAACGATGTTATCATAGATAAAAAATTATTTTATAGTATAATTTGAATAAATAATAAGGAAAATACCATTATTATTATTAAAACACATATTAAAATGAAAAAAATAATAAAATATTAAGGAGTGAATTTTCTTTAAAATAAACATGGAAACTTTTAATGTAACCTTCAAATCATTTATTAGTTTTAATTTTGGGAATTTACATTCATATCGTTTATGTTAAAACAAATATTTATTTTACATTTTCTGTAAAAATTCAAAAGTAACTCATTCAGAAAAAAAAAGAATTACATTAAATCATTTTAAAAAATAGAAAAAGGGAAAAATGTATTTATGAAATAATAGTATAATAGTAAAATCATTATTTAAAACATTTTTATAAAACATGGACATATAAGAAAACTATTTTTCGACTAAAGATATAAATAAATTAGGTTTTCCTTATAAATTTTCTTTCATCCTCTTGAGTACTTAACGTGAGAAAAATAAAGGAAAACATGTATTATAAATAAATAACCAAAATATAATAAAATTAAATTAATTTATCAAGAAATTATCACATAATTTAATTCAAAGTAAATTCAAGTATAAAAAATCCTAATTAAAATGAGATTTAAACATAAATATTTATTGTTTTGGTTACTTTTATATCATAGCCTCAAGAAAGAGATAACATTATATGGATTTTTAAAACTAGATAATTATCATTATAATAATAATAAAATAATATCATGGGTAGTATATATACCATATAGAAGAAATAAGTGGCGAATATGGCACGTGTCTCACAGAAATAAAAGTGAGATGAAAATCTCAAACCTCATGTCTGACTTTATTCAAAATCATTTTAAAATCATTTATAATAAATATAAATTTATTATAGTTCTATAAAAAAGTAATGTAAATAATTATAATTTCATATATTATCCAATCATAACATTTTAATACCCATTTATTAATAACTCATTAAAATAATAATTTTCAAGTGTTCACTGTTTCCTTTCTAATAAGAATCATTGTTCGGTAGTTATGGTCATTATACTTATATCATGGTTACCGAAACTCCATAATATTAACAATTATATAAATAAAAAATATATTAATTATATTAAAATAATATATATTCATTATATATATAAATATTTATTTACATCCATAAATGGTATAGATATAAAAATTTAATACATTGTTCATTGAGATGATATACCATATATACATGAATGAGGTTTCTACTTTTCGTAAGATGGAATGAAATAAAGATAAATAATAATTCACCTTTATAGAATAATTATTATATTTTATATATAATATTTATTTATTAATTCCATCCTTATTACAATTAATGTAAATCATAAATGAAAATCAAAAAATATCTTTTCTAGATGTGGTAGTATATACGTACGCACAAGTGACATTATCATTTTCCAATGCATTAGAAGGAGATAATGTAGATACGATATTAGATTTTTTGATACATAAATATTGTGTAAATATCATATATAAACATTAAACCTATTATAAAAAACATAAAATAAATATGGTGATGAAAAATTAATTGTATCGCTATGTGGAGGTGTCATTCCACATGTTTGGATGAGTGAAAATTTCACTACTCCTTTAATGAAATATAGGTAAGATATTGGTGGTTACAAAATCAAAATAAAAAATATATATATATTTAGGATTATTATATTATTATTTTATGATGAAAACAATAGATTGAGAAGTGTTCTAAGAAGAAATAAACTGAATGATGTCAGGTAAGACAGTTACATCTTCTTTGATAGGCCTCCTTTAGATCCTTTCATAAAGACCCTTGGAATTGTCATTCAAGAACGCTAGAACCCGTAACTCATGTATATGCATTTTTATAATGGAATACGATAGGTTTTCATTAATATATATGGTAAAAATTTGTTTAAAGTAAAGAGATAGGAGGTGTTCTATTATATTGGAGGGAAAGGACACACTTGGAATTAAAAAAAAAGATTAAAATATAATTAATCCATTGCCAATACAAATTCTCCCAAATAGACATATATTTGAAAAAAAAAATATTTTCAATTTATCAGCAAAAAATTAATTTAAATTGTTTATTATGTCATTTAAAAGCATATATTTTGTTTTAACCCCTTTGTTAAAGGATTTTAAAATTAACTACGGTAATAACTTTTCAATATTATAGGGTTATAATTTTACTAATAAGCTAAACGATAACTCATAAATGTTAAAGGAATAAAATTTTAAACCATAAATTATCATAATAGTCCTCTTAAAATATTTTATGCTTTTGAAATAATTTAACAAAAAATTATTTTTCATAAAATATCATCAATGTCAATTTTGACACTATTCAATTACTTTGATTTTAAAGTAATCAATATTGATATGGAATCTAGTTATGAACCATTAATGAATCTATATCATATTGAATATGTCTAAAAATTTCTTAGAACAAATGATTATCCAAAATTGTTTAACTCATAATATTTTAATATTATTTATTTTATATATCTATTAAATGAAAAAATAATATGGTGACATTGCATGATAATTTTATGTAATTATTCATTAAAAAAATATTAAATAAATTAACATGACAAAAAATTTATACATATTTTAAATTAAAATTTATAACCACACTTATCTTATTTCTATCATTATGAAAAAAATTTAGAGACATTAATGTTATTGTGATAATTTTGAAATTTTCATTATGAAAAATATAATAAATTTCTTTATCAACAAAAAATTGTTCCAAAATGCCAAATATTATAATTTGGGATTTATAGGGTATAATTTCCTCTATAAAATTAAATAAGGATAAATTTTGGGTTTATTTTGAGACCTTATTTCATGGTTTTAACATTTTTTAACTTCTTTTATGCTTATCGGGGTGAAAAATATTTGTCATTGTTACTATTCATAATGAACAAAAATGAAAAAACACATATTTACCAATTTTGAACATAATAATTCAAAATATTATATAATTTTTTCAAAATTCAATCTTTAAAAGTGGAATTAATCATTTTTAATATGAATGCATAAAATGTGATGAAAAACAATTTTTTGAAACAATGTATTTTTTCATAAAAATTAACTTATATCGATAAAATGAAAATTTTTAATTAAAATGGATCTAATTTGATTATTTTAAATTAAATGGAATATATTACACTATAATAAAAAATTAAAAATATAATGGTACTTTCAAATTACTTTATTTAATAAAAATAAATGATGCTATTTGGAAAACTGGTATTTTCCACCATTCACTAAAAAATCAACCATTTCATAAAAATCATGAAATTGAACCTAAGTTGAATTAAGATATGTTATTTAAAAAAAAATTTAAATATAAATTTCAAAAACAGACGTAAATTAATTATAATTCCCACACACAAAATGCAAAAAAATAATTTTTTAATAAAATGTCATTTGAAGCATAAAATGACTTTATTAAAAATTGATTTATTATTTTATAAGAATTAATGAATACATTTGTATTGATTATTTAAATTATGAATATATTTAATAATTTAATTACTCATATTCATACTCACCAATTCAATGGCTCTACAATAATGGTCCCTTATAAATAATAACAATTTAATAATATATCTCAATCCACTTAAAGCTAGGTTTTGCGTGTTAAGAGAGATATTGAAATTATTATCATTTTAAAATAATTTCTAAGGGAATTACATTATATCCCCCTAACCCTATATAAATTACATCCTCAAAATTTCATCTCATCCATCAAAGGATAAATATTTTAAAATGCATTTATTGACGACACACATCAAACATTGGGAAAATAAAACATATTTAAAAATGTAATGTGGGAAATATAATGGTTAACTAAAACCCAAAATAATCTTGTTCCGATATAAGAAAAAAAATTGATGAGAAGTCAAATTATATAAATGGAGGAGAAAACTAGCATTCATATAGTAATATTGAGATATAGATAAATTGTTATTGACAAAGTTAACAACCAAAAAACCATAAATTTGTATGTGGTGAAAATACCATATATTCATTAGAAATAAAGTTAGAAGTATAAAATTTTTATTTCAATATTCATTTCCTAAATTCTAGGTATTATTTTAATCTAAATATATATAACATCATAAAATTTACTTACTTTTTTCTTATTCTTTTTTAATCATAATTTGAGCCTTTGGTTATGCTTTGTTGAATTTACAGTTCATATTAAAGTCTAATAAATTAATATTCAAGACACATTTTTTATTCATAAAGCATCAATATTAAATTTTATTGGATCATAAGATCTATTAAATAATGATAAGTCATTCCTTCTATCTCTAGTTATAATAAAAACCAAAATGGTTAGCTCAAGTTATCCAATATTGATAAATAAAATATATTAATCACTAAAACCACAATAAAAACATCCATTTGTTCAACTTAATCCATTCCATAAATGGATAACCATAATTCTCCTCCAAAATATGTCTGAAAAAATCAAAACCTAATAATCTTAATAATTTGATCACATATATTTTTTGCAAGATAAAATTTAATATTTTTCCCATGAAAATGTGAAGAAAACCAAAATAGCACATAACAAACATGTGAATAGCTTGATTATCTTAAATCGTGATAATAACATGAATCACAATAACACGTTAATTAAAACATATATAATAAAAAAGGTAATTATTTTCTTATTCATCAAATAAAATCATAATCTATTAAATAAATTCCATAAATCAAAAAAAATAATAAGCATTATAAAATATAACCAAAATCACTTTGTCGTCAAATATCTAAAAAATTTAAAGGTTACCAATATTATTCCAATTACTTAATCATTATTATCCATATCTTTATCCAAAATAAATAATATTAGCTCAACATCAAACATGTATTAAGGGTTATTTTTTCCTTAATCATGTGTTCTTCAAAAAATAACCATACCACTATATCACTTTTTATAGTTATTATTGTTATTCAAAAAATGTTTTCAAATACTTGTAGAATAACAACCATTTAATTACCCTTGTATGTTTCATGATTCTTATAACTAGAATATAATTTATATAAAAGATATACAACATAATTCTTAAACCCCAATGCATACGTACTCTAATCCTTTCACATTAATTATTAGAAGAATATAAGATCTTCCTTGGTCTAGGATTTAACAGTTGGATTGGGGGAATTGTCTCAAATAATTCACAACTTCACCACACATAAGACATTTAATTCATCAAAAAAACATTGATTTATTCTCCTATTTTAAAAACATATAACATTTTCTTATTCCGTTAATGAATTATCCTGGTTGTGTCTTTCCATCATTATTTACATGAAAAGTGTTGAACATTATTCTCCCTTTGTTAATTACTATATAAACTTTTGTAAAAGTATATCTTTATATTTTTTCACATATTGGGTAACTAAATAGACTTTACATTTTTAATAATATATCATGATATATTATTTGGCACAATCACTTGGTTTCACCTTCCAATTCCTATATTTCATAGTTTCTCATGGGGATAATCATTTTATTTTCAATCACATTCTCTATTAATATAAATCCTCCTAATTCACCCATTTTCTAAAAAAATCATAGTGTGAGAAAAAATAATCATAGTGAGATATCATGAAAAATAATTTATTTAACATCTATATTTTGACACCTTTTTTCTAATATATGAC
Organism: Viscum album; assembly: GCA_963277665.1. Classification (NCBI taxonomy): domain Eukaryota; kingdom Viridiplantae; phylum Streptophyta; class Magnoliopsida; order Santalales; family Viscaceae; genus Viscum; species Viscum album. The sequence continues at coordinate 227,464,443 of OY728157.1, read as the reverse complement.
ACCTTTGGTTTAACCTAGGTTATCCTTGGTTAACATCTATTCAAATCCTTCATAATGGTTCATAATGAAAATGTGAATTAACCCAAGAATATCCCCTGAAAGCTTCCAAAGTGGTGTGTCATAATGAAACACTCACGAAGAACCAGAATCATATTTTAGATATACTCGACCAACTATTATTAGGTTTATTTTTTCTAGATACATCTGTACGAAGAACAAATCTAATTGTAGTATTCTTGGAGTGATGTTTTGTTTGGAAAACCACAATCATTTATTTATAATAAAATATAATTTTCTCCTATATAAGATTATTTTAAGGGTTTGAATAAATTTTTCTTATCCTATTATTCATTTCTAACAAAATCATTCTCTAATAAAAACTATAACTGCCCATAATTTTTATACATAAATACGACATCATATTAAATTAATACTCAATACATAACATTATTATCTACACCATAATCATATGATTCAAGTATATTTGGAAACATGGATGCATAAATAAACTATTCTTAAGTGATCTATATGATCTCCCACTATGTTCTTCATAACTAGCACCCTTCTTTGATATATAATCTTGAAAACCATTATTTATATGTTGGATAAAATAAACATAAGAAATGGTGATCTTGAATTCTCATTAAGGGTAAGAAGGTAGATATAAATGATCAATTAAACATAACACGATCAAAAGGGTATAATAATATGATCTTATTATTTGAAATTCAAGCTCTGGATATCATAGATCATAATTGAGTCATGGAATAAAGCATATCAGTTTACAAGACATTAATCAAAAAGGAATAAAAAAATATGACCCATGGTAAATATCATTGGCATAAGATCATGTCATAAATGAGTTTCATATTTTTGGAATTATCATAATTATATAACTATTATATCAAGGACACCCAAAAAGAAATTAATATAATTTTAGGATTTTTTAACCACCCATATAACATCTTCTGGCTTGGGATAACCTCATACGTACAGTCTTTTGAGCTTGGGATAACCTCTCGTATACCCTCTTTCTGGATTGGGATAACAACTCATTTACCCTCTTTCTAGCATGGGGTTACCTATCATATAAAATTTGAGCTCATAGAATATTGATCATTACCCAATTCATTGGTGGGATATATGATTTTGGTCCCACGTATCACGTAATCATGAATCCTTTCAAATTTATTCCACAAGATCACAAACCATTCATCATAACTTAACCCATGGAAAATTAAATAGATTTCATTGATATTTCAACATCATAAAAATAGGAAATCTATATAAATAATAAATATTGTATCATTGAATCATATACCCATTAATACCAATGTAACCTCAACGTATGTTATCATAGATGAAAACTTACATCAAAATATCACTAAAATATTTCATAAAGAAAATACCCGTTAAATTTTTAAATCACATATTAAAATATTAGAATTTCCAAAATATTATGGGAAATTTTTTCATTGAATATAAACTTTTAAAATTAAAATGGAAGATAAAATAAATTATTAGTATTTTTTTGGGAAATTATTATCATATAATGTATGTTAAGATATGTATTCCTTTCACATTGTCATTAATAAGTCAAAATACCTAGTTCAAGAACAAATAAGTAGATTTATTTTAAACCATTTAATATAAATTAAAAATGGGTAATAATTAATTGAAAAATACATTAAAATAATAAAACACATTCTTTAAAACATTTTTATAAAACATGTACATGGACGAAAAAGGATTTTCGATCGAAGAGGGAAATTAAGTCAGTTTTCCTAAAAAATGTTCTGTCAAACTCTAGAGTACATAAAGTGAAGAAATAAAAAGAAAAAAATTATTATCAATAAATAATCAAGGTATAATAAGATTAAATTTATTTATCTATGAAGGATAAAATAACTTCCTTCAATATAAATTCATGCATAAATAATCCTTATTAAAATAATATTGAAAAATAAATCTATTATATATTTTAGAACTTTTGAATCATAGCGTCATGAAAGATGTAAATGTATATGGACTTTTAAATCCATATAATTTTCCTCAAATTCATCCTAAAATAAATTAATGATCATTATATTCACCACATAATAGAAACATTTGGGGACTATTCCATGTGTCTCTCAAAAATAAAAGTGAGTTGAAAATCCATTAGCTCGAGCTCATCTTACATTAAAAGTGATTTATCCTCATGTGTAATAAATTTAAACAAATTAAAATTATATATAACAGTCTTTTGAAAACATATAATATCATATTTTATCCTATTATAACATTTTAACACCAATTTATTAATACCTCCTTATTAAAATCATCGTTTTAGGGTGTTTATGTTTTCATTTTTCATGAGGATTTTGGATGATGGTTCAAATCCTGGAACCTGGGTCATAGTTAAATAATATCCATAATGTTAAAAATTATATAAATATAACATATAATAATTATATAAATAACTATATTGGTCTACAAAATTTAGTGATATAAAAAAAATTACACCAATCTTGGAGACGGTAGGTCATATGTAGGCATGAGCGTTGTTTTCACTTTTCTACGGATGGAATAAAAGAATGGTGTATAAAAAATAAAATTTTTATAATCATTATTATATCATATATATATATTATTAATAAATTAATTATATCATTTTTATCAACCATTTAAATAGTGAATTAAAAATTAATCCAATCACTTCATGGTGGTTGTTGTCCATATATACACATGGAAAACATTGTAGTTTTTCTGTAGACACGAAGATAAGAAGGTATATATGATAATATAATTATATGAGACTAATTTTTTCATAAATATGATATATACACTTTTAACCTATCAAAATAACCATCCCTGCAATATGGTTATGGAAAAGGATTAGTATGACTACATGGTGACAGTTGTCTGCACATGTTCACGGTAGATACTTTAACATCACAAGTGATGGAATAGATGGTGGATATTGGTGTTTACATAAACATAGAAACATTTAAGTAAATTTATAGTACTAGATTTATTATTTTATTATGAATACCTTATATTTATAAGATCTACAAAAATAAATAAATTGACACAGGTTGGGTAAGATGATTAGCTATTCATGGGTAGGCCTCCTTTAAATCAATTATTATGGACCCTTGTAATAGTATTTTAAGAAGAAAATAACCTATAAATCATGGATATATAAGTTTTTAATATAATTTGTTAAATTTTTTTTGAGATATAAGGATCAAATTGGTTTAATGAAAAGATATTAGGCAGGTCATTTTATAAGGGAGGGAAGGGAAAAACTTGGAATTAAAAAAATGATTAACATATAATTAAGTCGTTATATAGATAAGTGATTCTAAATGGGTATATATTCAATGAAAAATAGTATAAGGACAAATATTACCATAAAATGATATTTATATAAGTTTCGGTGTCATTCTAAACCTTATATTTTGGTTTAACCCCATCATTAAATGATTTTAACCTCAACTCCAGTAAATACATTTTCAAACATAAATGGTTATAATGTTACATAAAAGTTAACAATTAGCCCTTAATTTCTTGAAAAAAAACCACTGGGTCCTTCCTAGAAAGTGGTAAGTTGAGTGAGACGCCACACTCCCTCCTATAATAAGCAAGGGGATGATGGCATGTGTTGGGTATTCAAAATATTGAAATAGGGGGCCTTAACCTAAAGTAAATGTACGCACATGAAAAACAAAATCCTTGAAAAAGTGCAGAGGTATAATAAAATATTGAACATATATATTGAATAAAATGAATGAAATAACCTTTTTGAAATAAATATCCAATTAAAAAAATAATAATACAAATGATATAATGGGGTAAAATACATTCCAAACTTGAAAAATGGGGGGAAACCCAAACATAAAATAACTGTCTAGAGTAGAGTGGAAGAGATCCCAACTCAAAATCCCAGAGTCTGACCATAAGAATAGTCATTTACACCATTTACTACAAATATCCACTAAACTAATTCTAATACACTCAATGTCATAATGCATATCAACTAAATATGACCCAAAACATGTGTAAAAATCTCATGCAAGGGTGAGCATAAACATACCCAATATGACATCCCAAATTCACCAAACGTAAATCATCAAGGGAGAGTATTCTTTTCATCACAATTAATTTAGGAAAATTGAAATATGATACTACAACCATAACAATTACAACCCAAATATCTTCAACAAGAATCTCAAATAAATATATAAAGGAGATCTCTATCTCCACAACTGGCTACGAATCATGAGTAAGCCTACAACTCCAAAGGTATATCAATGATGCCAAAAATCATATATAACTTCACTAGAACCTATGTGGAGGGACCTAAACAAACCATTACTCTAAACATCTGAGGGATCACTATCTCTATGAAATTCATTTCATGCACACTTTTATGAATCGCAGTAGAGGGACCTGCTCGTCCCTAATATGCTCCACGACCTAGGGATCACTTAATCCCATAGAGGGAACACTCAATAGTGGATCTTGATGATGTCTGAGTACCACTTCGTAGAAATAAGAACTTAACCCTATATAGTATGGTGTATTATCAACGCTACCTTTGTAAATAGTGTGGTAGACCTACACCTTGGTGGGATCAGGGAGTACTAACCCTCGAATCTCTGTGATCTCGTCTGATCTCTTCCATTGGTCAAGCTTCCCGAAATTAATTATACCACATGTAACAACTCTTATAATATATATAATTCCATAAAAAGGACACTATCACATTATACATGGAGAAAATCTTACTATGGACTACTCGTGTCCTTGAATCTAAGTTTTGAAAATTCTTAAAGAATGCGTGGGTCTCATCATTGGTCTAATGGGAAAAAATATAAATCCATAGATATTATATCATAAAAGGACATGAATGGAAAAAGTGATCATATCATTGTGATCCTAAAAGGAAAAATGACTATAGTAAGCAAATTAGTGGCCCGAAAAGGACACATATTGAAAACAACTCATTTTATCATATCATATATGAATTTTACTTCTTGGTTCTGAACCATGAGCCTAAATTAAATACACAAAGTTGGTATTCAATTTTCCATCTTGAAGTTTGGGCCGTCATGCCATATGCGGTTCGTAAATCTGATGTCACAATGATAAGTGACGTCAGAAATAATGTTTAATAATAATGATAATAATAATAATATTATAATTATAAAAAGATAAATTGGAAATGAATTCCCTTCATTCCTACATTGTGTGGGGTGTATATGAGTTTCTCCACCTTCCTCACTTAAAAGTTGGCACCCCACTCCCAATCTCAACAAAATTATTATTATTAATACCAATAGATATCACATATCCCCCATTTATCAGGATATTCCAGGTGTATAAAAGGTCCCCCAAATTTTCATGAAAGTTTCCCACTCCCACTCTCTTCAAGTAAAATTAATATACTAATATATAAATTTTATATCTATCATTTATGGAAAATGGGGGTAATATGTATCTCCATCTTCCATGAATCCCCGAAATGCTGCCCTATATCATTGACATACATGGAAATTGTCACCATGGGGTGGGGAAAGGCTTATGTCATCTATTTATCTAGGCCTCCAGCACCTCATCACTCCAAAATATATTGCCGCCAAATCTAGGGTTGAACACATAGGTGGTTGGACTCTATATTCTCAACCAACACATGAATCAGTCTTTTTACACTACTCATCAAACATAGAAACCCATGAAAGATAAAACCCTAGGTCAACCTCCAGTAAGTCTCTAATATCCTATTATACTACATCACACATCATTCATGATCTCAATCTAGAATCCATAACTATAACAGTATTCTTTTTCACCAATGAATGGTTTCGTAATGATCAATTATCTACTATTTGTCAAACTGTCAACCAAAACAAATACCAACTATGAATTGGTGAATAATGGTGGGAGAAATGCACATAACACAATAAGAGGAATTCAACTCATCCATTTTCAGGTTTTACACTGTCTTTTTCTATTAGATTGAAAAAAATGATCAACAATCACGGATAAACAATTATTATTAATTCCAACTCTAGGAAGATTAAAAAAAGTCAAATCCAAAATTTTACCTGTGAATTAATTTTCTAAAGATTAAATTCATGTTTGAATAGGCATAATAAAAATAGGTGGGTAATAATCAATATTACCACCCAATATTGATGATAGATCGGTCATTAGTGAAGAACATATTTTCAAGTGAATAATAATAATATCTCATTATATTCGTCATCAACCACACGATCCTTGATCAGCTTTTATGAATCCACCATTCTGGTTGACAATAGATCTCTCCTCCTATTTATCTATAATATATCAGGGTATTAAAGATAAACCTAGAGAATATCGAAAACATTTTATTTCTAGATATAAGTTTATGTTTGGGAATTTAAAATTAAATAAATAATTTATTTATTTATTTTTACAAACACATCACCAATAACTACCTTCCACCAAACGGTTGATGTCGATGATCTTTATATCATGCCTAAGGTAAACCCCACCTTTCGGGATCAAATTTGGTCATGGATTTCCAATCCAAGGAAATGCTAAAAGTTAAAACAATTTAAACCAAAAAATTGGTGTTTTCATGATATAATATATTTGATATTTTAAATATATCAATATTGAGCCTCCTTAAACCATGGAATCTCACAATGAATCAGTGCATGGATCTGACCATATTCCTTAAAATATTCCAAATTCACATAAGGAAAGAACAAATTCATTAAAAATAAATGGATAAGGTATGAAATTTAAGACCATTTATCATAATACTTTCCCTCTTAAAATATTTTTAAGACTTTTAAATAATTTAAAAAAATATTATTTTTCCTAAAATAAAATTAATGGAATTTTTAAAGGTATGCATTTAATTTGAATATAAAGTCTTCAAGATTGTTTTGGAATTCAAATAAAATCCTTTAAAACATCTCCATTATAATTTATTTATATAAAAATTTTATGAAACTTAATAATTCACCAAATTTCTATTACTTTTATATTTTGAAATTATTTATTTTATTTTTCTAATAATTGAAAAAAATATACTTCAGCGTTGCGTAAACATTTAAAGTAATTATTCAAGCATGAAAGACTGTAAATAAATTACCATGATAAAAAAATTAATTCATATTTAAATAAAAATTTAGAACCTAACTTAACCTCTATTTACTCTTATGAAGAAAAATAGAGCCATTAAAGTCAAGAGAGTGACATGTTGAAATTTTCATTTTAAAAAATAAAATAATTTTTATTATAAATCTAAAATGGAGCCAATATTATATATATTCAATTTTGGAATATCTATAGTCTAATTTCTTATATCCAATGAAATAAATAAAAGTTTTGTGTTGATTTTAATATCTTATCTCATGGTTTTAATGATGTTTTTTCCACTTTATCCTTGTCTAGGTGAAAAATATTCATCATTTTACTATTCATAATGACAAAAAATAAATGTTACGTATTTAACATATTTTATCCACATGATTCAAAATATTATATCTATTTTTAAAATTGAATCTTCAGAAGTGGAAATAAATTTTAATATAAATGTATGAAAAGCAATGGAAAACTGTTCTTATAAATAATTATTTTAGGCAAAAAAATTAACTTATATTAAAATCATGAATATTTATAATTAAAAAGAAATTAATTGTATTATTATGAATACAATGGATTTTATATCACTTTAAAATAAAATATAAAATAAAATGGTGATTTTAAATAACAAAATTTAATGAAAATAAATGATAGTATTTGAAAAAATCGATATCTTTAATAAATCATTGAAAATGAAATCGTTTCATAAAAAACAAAAACAAAATCAACCTAAGTGTAATGTTACCAAATCGAGAACCCTTTCATTATGCCAAAAGGGTTGGTTATGAGACCTTAAACGCACCTCCCCATAATCCAAATGTCACAAACTAGCAATGGAGATGTGATATGTATAGTGGCAAACTATAGCCCATATATTTATAGGTTACAACACAATGGAAAATATATAATAAAAATAAACAAATATCAATGTGATGAAATAATGAAAATAATATAATATAGTGGAAGCTAACAATAAAACACAAGAGACCAGTCAATAATTTATAATGAAATAATGAAATGATATGTTGGAATGTAACTATATATGATTCTTGAAAAATAGAAGTAAAATACTAATAGACTGAATATTCCTTAGTCCCCAACCCCACATCATTATCATCCTCAAAACCAATATCATCTATTATAGAAAATCAATATCAATATCATTTTCCATTATCGAATCCTACATCCCTGAAATCTTCTTGCGTATCAAACAGCATCCCAAAAAGGATTTCAGTATAACTCAGTAAGTTGACATCACCATGTCTAAAAAAACCAGTCTGATAATAAGTTTATTCAATAAAATGATAAAAATTGCACTAATTAATTAAACAATTGATGAAATTCAACCACAACCCACTTTCGATCCATGTTGAAATATCCCAGATCACATCTTATGAACTTGCCAACCAAAACCACAAATACATGGTAAAAACCATTCTTTAGATCCATATCAAAATATCTCTGAGCATGTTTTACTACCATGCCAACCAAAAATATATATCCTTGGAAAAAACATATTTCGTCTCTGTGCCGGAATATCCCAAAGCATGCCTTATGACCATTCCAACCACAACCATATAACCATGGTAAACCACCTGATTTAGCTCCATGCAAGAATATATCTATGCATGTCTTATGACCATGCCAAACACAACCATAAAACCATGTTATAACATAAAAATATGGGTCAAATCCTTGTAAGGATTACATCATCTGGGTTAAATCTATATAATCATTACATCATTGGAATGGGTCGAGACCACTAACTATAAGTATTATATCATGGGACTGGGCCGAGCCCACCCAATATCAACATTATTACATATAAGTTTGCATGTGATATATCCATTCACAATATATAATCATTTTATTAAAGATCTCAAGATCCATCAAAATACCATGGATATCAAAATATCACATCATAATCCATAGTGGTTAATTATGTGAATTTCCATTTGTTTTCATTTACCTATTTCATTTATATCATAGTTGATCAATGGTTAAATCAATAATTACCTCTTCGGCGGTGGGGTACTGGTGCGTGGTTGAGTTCCATAACAACAGTTTTCGGTGAGGTCTGGGGTTCAATTCCTTGGAGCCCTCTCTTGGGAAAATTTCCGCCTCCGAGGTACCACTCATCTTGCCAGGTCACCTGGTGTCTTACCGGGTGGGTAGAAGGGGACACATCACCTAACTGACGGATTTCTATGACAAACCATTATTGATCGAGGTGTAACCCCGTGGGATGCTCTGTCATCTCGACTAACAACATATCTTTCCTGGATGAGGCTTCTCTAGATGATCTCTTCATGGGGAGGGGGGTTCTTAGGTGTAGAGGGTTTGAAAAGGCCACTCCTGGGAATTTCCTTTTAAGAGAAAATTAATGGTTAAAAAAATAATTAGTAATCTATTACATAAGGATTATATATAAAAAAACCACCTAAGGTCTCATTTTATGCAAAACACCCATTAATCCATTGTCCAATTCAACTATATTCAATATTTTTTCACCCAATGGGTAGCCATAATCATGTTCAATAACCAATTTAAAACTATGGACTCCATAGAATAATATAATTCATAACTTAATTTATTTTTAACCATGTTACATTGGTGGAATCACAATATATCATATACTTATAAATTATAAAAACATAGGGTTAGGATTTAAACCCTTATCTTTAAGTGATGATCAATTCAATGAATCCAATGGCAAATGCCCATGAGGAAGAAGTTTTGGTTTATCACCAAGTGGATCCTAGATCAAAACTGACCAATATCAAAACCAAAAATAGACATGTTCAAGGGATTATACCTTAATGTTAGAAGAAACAAGTGATATAATGGAATAACATAACCAAAAAGACACACTATGGGACTAGTTGTACAAATGGGATGTTATGAAGGGAGTTTGACACTCTAAAATCACCTGGAAGAATCCTTATGGTTAATAGGAGAGTGTTTTAGGCAAGGTGAAAAAAAATTCAGATGCATAACATACTTTAAAAAACAAGGTCGATGTATTACATAGTGTGTAATGTAGTTAGACATTGTTTAAATATTTTTAATGGGATATTTCTTAGAACTCATCGCCTTATGTTATTTTATTAAAAAATCTAAAAATTACATGATGTGTAATCCATTTACATAGTGTTTAAATGTTCTGTAGATAGGTTTTCAAGTCATTTCCATCTTAAACAATCCAAACCCCTTTTAAATCTTCTCAAATTACCAAAAACCCAAGGTAAACCATGACCCACATAAAACCAGACTGGATTAATTAAAAAACATATATCATTGGACATTAATTCATTTTCCCCAATAAAGTTTCTCCTCATGGATTCTCCTTAGTTTTCTCATTTTTCCTCATAATCCAACACTTCATTTATTCAAATAGAATCTATAACGACCTAGCCTTAAAACATTACATAATATTCAATGTTAGTCAAGAACTTACATACTTTAAAATTTAGAATCTTTAAAAGTTTATATTTTAGAGAATTAGGACATAAAACATACATAACATTCCATATTCAAAAAATGTGGATACTATTAAACAATATCCATTTCTCCCAAAATACAAAGCATTAAAAATAAAACATGATTTATTTGAAAAAACTTCATAAAACTCATCATGAATTCCTTCTTTCCCTGACCCATCCTTATAACCTACGAATAAACACTTTAAAATGTTCTTATGATCACAAAATTTTTATTAAGGGGTGTAAATAGAGGAATCATTACTCATGTGATAACAAAAAAACCAACAAAATCCATTTCATAAAAACTCACTAGCATGCATAGAAATATCTTGCAGTTTCATTGGGACATATTTACCATATCACTCTTACATTCACCCTTACATATGGAATAGTCATTCATTAAACTTCCATCTATTGAGAACCCAATGAATTGAAGAGATATAATGGGGATCACCTATCATATCTTGAGCTTAAATGGACTCAACCCAACATATCTTGAGCTATAATGGGGCTCAGCTCGTTATATGTTGAGATATAATGGGGATTAAACCATTATATATTGATCTATAATAGGAACAACCCAAAATAAAAAATTTTGAGGAATATATCATGAATTAAATTCATTTTTTCTCATTTAAACCCCTGAGAAAAACACATTCACATATAAAAATACCGATTTTTCCTAAAAATCACTTTTTAGAAAAATATAAAAACAATGCACATAATAATGAAATAATATACTTAAATAATAACTATGAAAACTTATAAAGAAATCATTACATTAATAAATAATCATGAAAATGGGATAAACTTTCCATAATATATAAAAAACATCTTTTTTTGAATTTTGTAAAAGAGGCAATAAAAACTATTTTGAATGAAAAGTCCCTTACCTCGGGTTCGAATTTCCTCAGATGTGTTCAAACTTATATATAAAGGTTTTAATAGTGTTATTAACATATTATATAAATAAAATCAATTATATAATTCCTTACATTATCTTCTTATAACATTATCCACCAATTTATTAATAATATTTTTTTATTTTCATTGTTTTGGCTGTGTTCTTTTCATGGTTACCAATGTTGGATTATTTATGGTCTTCCTTGGAAAAAATAATAATAATAAAGTGATAACATATATATATATATATATTTCATTTTAAATAATTACATGTGACTTTAAACATTCCCTAACTTCATTAAAAATGATATGAAAAATCATCGCCCACAAAGGTGGTGAATTGACACACCACAGACAACGATTACATTATTTTAGAATAAAAGGAGAAGATGAGAGATTTTATGATTAATATACCATAAACACAAGAAAAAATAAGTATATATTTGACACTAGAGTTTTCATGTAACATTAGATACTATATGGGGATAAGGTATAGGAGAGAAAGAATTTAAAAGAGAAAAAAAGAATTTAACTATTGCGAAATTCTCATTGAGAACCTCTTTAAGGATCATGGAAGTGGCCTTTTTGTGACACCAGAAGCTCAAGAATGTGGTAAGGGTTGAGGACGATGGATTTTTTAGAGGTTTTCTGAATAATAAGTCTTAATTTTATGATATTCGAAAAGTAATGATCCCTTTTTTATAATTGAGTTGAGGGATAACATAAGAATTACTCGAATTATTAAAATAATAATAAATATATTATAGGATTTAAGACTTCCAAAAGTACTAAAAATCATAGGATATCCCATTATCTAAGGAAAATTATATTTTTTTGATTTTTTATTGATTATTAATTTTTATATAATTTAATAGAATATTTAGTTTTTAGAAAAATGTTTTTTTCAAAGTAAAAACTATTCACAATCCAGACTTTAAACATTTCAAGAAAAAATTTCCAATTTGACTAAAAATATATATTATCTTATACATGTAATAATTACCAATTAAAATTGTTAATTTACATAAATATATCTAATTATATTTATTTTACTTATTTTAAACATTAATTTTATTTATTCATTAATTAAATATTTACTGTATCACAATTGTTCAAGCCATTAAAGTAATTATTTGTTACCTAAAAATTAAAAAAAATTATATGAAAAATATAATTTTATTATATTTCTAAAAACTATTCTTGTTCAAAAAATACTTCTAGAAAACCACTTATTTAAAAAGTATACTTGTTGAAAATTATAGTATGAACAAGTTATCTTCATTTTTAATAAAATAATATAAAGGGACTAATGTGATCCATGTGGGTGTGTCTAAAATTCAAATCCAAAAATTATATTTTTCTAAGAATTCTTATATAAAAAAATGTAGACACAATTTAGTTCATTTAATAATTCTTATAATTTTAATAAAAATATTTTATTTATTTTTCTCATGCTTGTACAAGCACCACATCTACATTGCACATGCATTAAAGTTAATTAATTTATATAAAAAATTAAAAATAAATTAATCTCATAAAAATAAGTTATTTATGCTCAAAATAACTTTCTATATTCATTCATTATGAATAATTAATAATATACATGTCAATAAAACTTCTTAAATTTGTTATTTTTTTTCATACCCTACATAATTATTTCTCTTGCACTTGGATAAGAGTAATGTTATATAATTATAATATTATAAATTAATAGAAAAACATAAATATTAAATATTAATTAATAAATGAGTCTTTAAAGTAATTTTTAGCACTTGATTATTGTTTATAATGAACCAAATTTGAAATTGGTAATGTTGCATATGCACTACAAAGGTGCTGACAATAATTTTTATACATATCTGGAATAGAATATAATTTTTATGTTATAAGTTATTTATATTTAATATGACTCATACAATATATTTATTTTATTATTCAATAAATTTAATAAATTTTATATCACAATTATGTCTTCACGACGTCACAAAAAAATCATTTGTTTTAAAAATAATCTTTTTTTACTATTCACAAAAAATTAAACATTTTTAGAAAATTCACAAAACATTATACCAAGATAATATTAACATTATGAATTCAAAAACGTAATTATTTTTTTCATAGAAAAATTATATAATTGAAGAATTTATGCTTCAAAAAATAATAATATAATAAATTATTTATTTTACTAAATACTATTTAAATCAAGAAAAATAATAAACAAATTATTCTATAAATACCTGGATTATTAAAATCTCCACCATTTTGAAATTACATCCTTATAATTTTTATTTACTTATAAGCAAATGAGGATACTTTTCCCTTGTAGTATTTTCATATTCTCATTTTTCTTCTTCTACAATGTGGTTTTTTCATAAAACATTAACTTGGTAAATTACCTTGTTCTACAAAACATTCTCTATGTGGTCAAGAATCTAAACTAGTTTCTCTTTATAAGAAAGGTTCTCTTCCAATTTAATTAATTGTGGGATAAAAACATGTGATTAATCTAGCCTAAACTTTCTTAACATTGAAAGATTAAATACATTGTGAACCTCAGATAAAATAGGATGAAAAGATACATGGTAGGAAACTGGTCCAACTTTATCCAAGATTTCAAAAAATTCAATGAACCATGTACTTAACTTTACTTTTTTACCAAAACACAAAACACTTTTCTGTGGATTTATTTTGATGAAAACATGTTCACCTACCTCAAATGAATGTTATTTCCTCATGTTATCTATATGACTTTTATTTTTTCTCTAAGTTGTCCTCATGTGTCCATTAATCAACTAAAATTTATAAGCCATTTCTCTAATAATTCTTGTCCAAACATCTTCCTTTACCTGAATTCATCCCAAAATGTTGGAGTTTTTAACTGCTTTCTATATAATGCATAAAAATGTTCCATCTATATTCATGAATTAAAACTGTCATTATAAGAAAACTAAACTAAAGAAGGATGATGATCCCAAATTCCCTGGTAATCCATTGAAAAATATCATAGCATATCGTCCAATTTATGAATTTTTCATTTTGATGGACCATCTGATAGAGGATGAAAATATGTACAAATTTTTTTTGGTCCCCAGTGACTTATAAAGGCCTTTCTAAAAGTTTAAAGTGAACCTAGGATCTTGATCTAATACAATAGAGAGAGAAACTCCATGAAAACAGACAATTTCTATTAGGAGTAGTCTAGAAAGCTAATATAGGGAAAGAGTGTCCCGAAAAGTAAGTGAGTGGGTGGATTTAGTCATATGATAAATAATAACATAGAATTTATTATTACCTTGAGGTTTCATTGGTAGCCCACCATGATGTCTATGGATATATTTTCTAATTAGTACTTTGGAACTGGAAAAGGATGAATCATCCCCTTCAGTAAAGGCAATTATTTTTTAACCTGTTTACATTTCAAAAGTTTCATTATAAAATCTATAATATCGCTTTTCATTCCATCCGACTAGTAATACTCTTGAAGGTCTCTGTACATCCTAGTGCTTCCAGGATGAACTGAAAATGGAGAACTGTGAACTTAACGTGACAATTATTTCTTTAGATGAGAATCAGAGAGAACACATAATCTATTCCCAAAGCTCAAAACACAATATTTAACAATGTTAAAGTTATATAAATTAACCTTTTGAGCCAATTCTATAATTTTCTACCACTTACGGTCTTCCTTTAGAGAATACCTTATTCTAACTGACAGAGACGACTCCACTAACACTGGAAACAAATAGAAGAATTTACCACACTAACAATTTCCAATTCAAAGTTCATTAAATAATTTACCAAAGGGTCATGTTATAAACATATCATGGTTAATGTAGCATTAATTTTCAAAATCAATGCATCATCCACCATATTTTTTCAGGATGGTAATGAATCATCCAATCATAATTATTGATTTGTTCCAAACATATTCTCTATCTCATGTTAATTCCTTCTGAGTAAATATATACTTCAAACTTTTATTGTCAATATATATTTCACATTTTACTCTATAAAGTAATGCCTCTAAATTTTTAATGAAAAAAAAATAGAATCTAATTTTAAATCATGTTTTATGTAAGTTAATTCCTATGGTTTCAACTAACTAAAATCATAAGTTATTACCCGATTATTCCCCATTACAACACAACCATTTCCATTAAATTATGCATCGCTATAGATGAAAAAATCACCATTTATATAAGGTAGGGTCGTAACTGGGGAATTCACGAATATTTCTTCCAATTTCTTAAAACAATCATAAAATTGTTTTGTAGATAAACGTAACACCTTTTCCTGTTGAATTAGATAGTGGGATAGATAACCACACAAATTTTTCAACAAACCTCTAGAGATGGCCTTAAAAACCAAGGAAACTATGAATCACAGTTGTTTTTTTTATATTCCATTTTTCAATGAATTTTGTTTTAGAAGTATTAGTAGTTATGCCATATTTAGAAATAATGTGACCAAGAAAATAAATGTGTTTAAACAAAAATTCAGACTTTCTTAATTTTCCATACAGTTTACTTTCTTTTAAGGTTTGAAGAAATTCCCTTATATGTCTTTCATGCTTCTATTTACTTTTAGAATATACCAAAATTTAATCAATAAACTCAACCGAAAATATTTTCAATAACTCATTAAATATTCTATTTATAAGAACCATGAATAAAATAGGTTCATTAGTTAACCCAAATGGAATAATGATAAATTCATAATTTTTGTGTCTTTTTCAAAATGTAGTCTTCAGAATGTCTAATTCATTTGATTTCAATTCAGGGTACCCAAAACTCAGGTCAAGCTTCCAAAAATATTGTGCTCTCTATATCCAATCAAAAATATCATCTATATGAGGAAATGTATACTTTTTCTTAACAGTGATGTTATTTACGGTTTTATAATCAATGAAAAGTCTTATTGAACCATATTTTCATTAAATTAACAAGACAGAAGAACCCCATAGTGATGTTCTAGGTTATATTAAGCCTTCGTCTAATGGGTCCTACAATAGATTTTTCAATTATAGAAGTTCCATTTGAGCTATTCGATAAGGGGGTTTAGAAATTATCTTAGCATCAATAATTAATTCTATAGTAAACTCAACATATCGATAAGAAATAACACTAGGAAAATAATTAGGAGAAACATTAAGATACTCCTTTACCACTAACACATCATTAATCCGAACTGTCCCATTATTTTGAAAAATGTGTGCAAGATAACATTAATTTCAATCTTTTAATAGTTTCTTAGCTTCTTGATATGTTTTCAATGGTATGAGATCATTCTGGTACACAAAATAAAACTATTTCTAAAATATAAATTCTTTAGCTCTAAAATCTATATTATCATGAAAAATAAGAAGCTAGTCCATTCCTAGAAACCCATAAAACTCTACTATAGAGAATACAAAAGGGTTAGCAAGGAAAATCTATCCATGGACAGAGATAAGTATATTTTTACATTTTATTTTTGCCTCAATATTTCTTCCAGGTGTTTTTACCATGAGTTTTGGATTCATTTATTGATTTGGAATTTCCAATTTAATTGAAACATTCTCAAAAAGGAAGGAATTTGTAGGCCATGAATCAAACAAAACATTGTCAAATTTTAAAAAAAAAACTGATGCACATGATTCAAAATTGTTTAA
Organism: Viscum album; assembly: GCA_963277665.1. Lineage (NCBI taxonomy): Eukaryota > Viridiplantae > Streptophyta > Magnoliopsida > Santalales > Viscaceae > Viscum > Viscum album. The sequence goes on along the minus strand of OY728157.1, from coordinate 227,447,283 downwards.
TTTATCAACATATGTTGACTTATTTGCAAAGGATTTTTCCACACCCTACTACTTCCAATCTTGTTGACTTCCCCATTAAGTAACAAACATTGGGCACACATTAGAAAAACGACTCAATTCCTTATAGTTAAAAATATCACCATAGGATTCTCATTATTTTTCTGATAATTTTACTTACACTCGTGAGAGATGTGGAAAAAAATTACAATTTGGTAGAACTTCCAACAATTTACAAGACATTCTCAAGGATGCTTTTTACCAATATTTGTAAAATAAGGGAAATTGATTTTCTGATATCCTGATTTCTTTGAAGAATTATTACCCGACTCCTTCCAACCTAAATTCTTCTTGTTATTGTCATCCTGAGACACATACATCTCAAAAAACCTCATCTAAAATTTTTTCTCCCAAAAAAAAAGTTTCTCATAGCTTTTAAACTCTTGTGAATCCAATTCTCTTCATAAAATTGGTTTTCAAAAAAGATTGAAATCCATTAATTTTATTATTAATTTCCCAACTAAAATTTGGTATGTAAAAAGCCAGTATTATAAAACTAGATTCATAAGTGGCCACAAATTCATTATCCTCTACTTAAGTTTCAAGAATTGTTTCTCTATTCTGAGTCAAACTGTTTTTGGAAAATTAATTCTAGAAAAAAATCATAATGTCAACCCATTACAGCCTATCAATATCATCTTTTTCTCTCATATTCTTAACAAGATGACACCATTGATCATATTAACCATCAAAATTATAATTGTATAGTGATATTTTTTGGTTTTTCTGAACATCTCATGACATTATATTTTTTTAAGAGAATTGATCAATCTATCAGCTACCACTGGACTTGAGTTCCCACTAAAAGTTGGATGATGTTTTCTCCTAAAATGCCTCACAAAAGAAGTGTTTTTTTGTGGTAGATTAGGATCTTCTCTAGAATATATACCACCGCCCTTTATCAACTACGTTAACAAATCCATTACTATTACAAAAAAATCAGTTCCAATTCCGACCATTCCAAGGTGCTGATTCAGAAATATGTCATCCTTTTGGTGCCTTCCTACATCATCTAACTTATTTATTCTATGAAAAAAAATTCAACATACATATCTTATACAAAGAAAAATGGTATTATTTAAATTATAAACCATTTAAAATTAACCATAAATTAAAAATCAATTTTGGTATTCCATTAACATCATCATAACCCCTAAAGTTATCTAAACTATCATATCATAACAACTATAAATACCCATCCTTAGAAACATTATATAATATTGAATTTTAGTTAAGAACTTAATTTCTTTAACCATTTGGATTTTTTAGGTTTACAGATTTATATAATTAGGAAATATTATATACATAACATTCCACATTAATAAAAGGTGAATACTAGTTAACAACATACATTTCTTCGAAAATATAAAACATTAAAAATAAAATCATTATTTCAGTTAAAAATATTCATATCATTCATCGTGAATTCCTTCCTTATCTTACCCATCCTTATAACATGTGAAAAAATTAAAATCCTAGTATGATATCAAAAAAATAAATCTAAAAGATTTAAAGAATGAAATCATTAGACAAGTGAAAAAATAAAAACCAATAAAACCCATTTCATAAATGCTCATTAGCATGCACTGAAACATCATGCAGTTTCTTTGGAAGATATTTACAATATCACTATAAAATTAAACTTTACACATAGAATAACCATTTATTCAACTAACATATCTGGAGTACCCAATTCATTAGAGTTCTATAATGGGGATCACCCATCATATCTTGTGCTATAATGGGCTCAACCTAACATATCATGAGCTATCATGGGGCTCAACCCATCATATTAGGAGCTATAATTTGGATAAAACAATCATAAATTGAAAAAAATTTGGCTCAACCGAAAATTAACAATTTTAAAGGAATATATCATAAATAAAACTCTTGACAACTCATTTAAACCAATTAGAAAAACACATTCACATATCAAAATACCATCTTTTCATAGAAATCACTTTTTAAAAAAATACATATACCACACACATAATAATGAAATAATATACTTAAAAATAGGTATGAAATCTTATTAATGAATCATTAAATTTAAAATTAATCATGAAAATTGATAAACCACTCATACCTGATAAAAACATTCTTTTTTTTAATTTTGTAAAAGAGTCATTAAAAATAATTTTGAAAGGAAAGTTCCTTACCTCAAATTTTACTTTCATTAATATGTGTTCAACATCCTATATAATGGTTTAAATAGTATTGCTAATATATTACATAACTAAACTGATGTTTATAATTCCTTAAATTGTCTTCTCATAACATTTTCCCCTATTAATTAACAATATTTTTCTATTTTAATTGTTTTGAGTGCATTCTATTCAAGGTTTTCGAGGTTGGTTTATTTATGGTATTCCTTGTAAAAATGAAATAATAATCCAGAAGAGTTAACATATATATATATATTTAGGTAATTTTATACAATTACATTGAATTTAAAATTTTCCTTATATCATTAAATGGGAAAAACATCGTCCACAAAGGCGATGAATTACCTCACCATAGACGGTGATTTTGTCATTTAAGAATAGAAAGAGAATATAAGGGATTTTATTATTAATACAACATAAATATCACAAAACATTAGTATATAATTGATACTAGAGTTTTTATGAAACTTCTTATAAGAGGTTCAGATAAGGTATTGGTGAGAAAGTATTTAAAAGAGAAAAAAAGAATTTTCCCCTAAAAAAATTCTCGTTGAGAACCTCATGAAGGCTCTTGTAAGTGGCCTTTTTGTGAGACTATAAGTTCAATAATGTGTTAATGGATTATTATTATGGAATTTGGTATAATATTTCTGAACAAGATAGATTAAATTTGTGAAATTTGTGAAGGAAGGATCCCCTTTTTATAATTGAGGTGAGGGGTAACATAGTAATAACTGAAATTACTACAATAATAATAAATATATTATGAGGTTTAAAACTTCAAAAAGAAATTAAAATCATAGGATATCCTATAATCAGATTAATATTATCATTTTTTCATTTTTTCATATTTTATATATTTTTTAAATAATTTAATAAAATATTTTATTCATAGAAAAAATAATTTCTTCAAATTAAAAACTATTCACGATCATGACTTTAAAACCATCAAAACAAAGTTTCCAATTCAAATAAAATTTTATATTGTATTTTATACATATTATAATTACTTATAAAAAATTTTAAATTACATAAAAATATAAAAATATATTTATTTTACTATTTTTTAAAATTATTAATTTGATTTATTCATTAATTAAATATTTAATACATTATAATTGGTCAAGCCATTAAGGAAATTTTTTATTACCTTAAAATTTAAAAATTTATATGAAAAATAAAATTTAATTATATTTCTAAATAATATTTTTATTTGAAAAAGACTTCAAGAAAACCAAACATTAAAATATTAAATTTATTAAACATTTTAGCGTGAACAAGTTGTATATCTTTTAAATAAAATAAAATAAAGTGACTAATATGATCCATGTGTGTCCAAAATGTTGAAAATTTGAATAAAAAAATAATATTGGTCGACACTTGCCTACATAAAAAGTTATAGACACAATTTTAGTCATTTAATAATTCTAATAATTTTAATTAAAACATTATATTTATTTTTCTTATGTTTGTACAAGCACATCATCAGCATGGTACAAGCAGTAATGGTAATTATTTAATATATAAAAAATAAAAAAACTTATTATCATAAAAATAAGTTAATTAGGTTCAAAATAAATTTCTATATTCCTTAATTATGTATAATTACTAATAAACATGTCAATAAAACTTTCTAAATTTGTTATTTTGTCTTTTCTTACTCTACAAAACTATTGCACTAGATTTTGGATATGATTAATTTTATATAACTATAAAATTATAAATTAACTGACGAAAACGTAAATAATTAATTATAATTAATAAATGATTCTTGAAAACAATTTTTAGCACTCAATTATTATTTATTATTAACATAATTTTACATTACCAATGTTGCGCATGCACTGTAACATCCCAGGTAAATAAAGAATAATACATTTTTATATTTATTAATATTTGCGAATTAAATATTAATTTTTTTAAGGGGTTTCTATGTTCGATAGCATGCCCGATACGCAACAACCAGTTTCATTGAAATCTTACGTTGCACACTAGTAATATAATCATATTTATTTTAAATGGTAGTTAACACGTAGCCATTGTATTGGCAGGAATGAATATAAATAAGTAAAATATGGTTATATATTTTTGTTAAATGTTTTTACATTTATCCAATAAAGGATAAAGGCTTAACATACGAAAAGAATTCAATTTTAGGCATAGATACTCTAATATTCACTAAAAGGTCAAACTATCACCTTTTGATGGTCAACCCTCTTTAAATATAGTTTTGATCACTCTTATACATTCTATTGGAACAAATAAAATTCTTCTCTAGAATCGGGACATCAAAATTTACTTTTTGCAAATTTTTGGTATTTTTTCGATAAAGTTCATTTTTTAATGAATAGGGAAAAATGTTGTATTTTAATTCAAAAAATATTTTTAATATAATTTATTTATATGATTATATTATCTTTTTAATTGGTTTTAAAGTGAAATTACAATATATTTTTACCATTTCATCCAATAGTGGTCGTTGGAATTATTTTCACTTTTAAATTGGTCTTAAACTAGTGTTAATCTTTTGATATATATTGTATCATAAAAACACGCTATTTGTCATGATAGTGGGAATTAATTATTAAATTAATTAATGTAACTTATATGTTTTGAATTTTGTAAAATAGACATCATTTTTGAATTTGGAATATCAAATATATCTTAGGGTGATGTTTTGGTATTTTTCTGAAAAACTTCAAATTTTTATGAATAGTGAAACCACTAAGTGGTACTTAAAAAACTGATTTTTTGTTTAAGTGGTATTTTACCACCTCTATGTTTTGATTTTCAAAAATCCAACATACATTTTTGTCATTAGGAAGTAAAATGTGGTTCAATGGGATTAAAATAATTTTTTTGTTAATAGTAACTTTTAAGTTTTTACTCGCGATTAGATGTAATTAGTGTAATTTAAGGTAAAAAAATGTTTTAATAATATGAAATGATCTTTACACATGTCCCACCCTTATTTGATGTGTCATGTCCGACCAAAAAAATCCATCAGTCGACTTGGGGACCCCATGGAGCCACTCTGGTAGGAAAATGATATTAATAACTTTTTATTTAATGTTAAAATTAAAATGTCACAAACATGAGTTGTTTTGCCAAAACAATTTTTAAATGGGGTTCTACAAATCATATTTTTGGCTATAAGTATTCATTAGAAATATAAAAAGATTTACTAAATCATGTTATTTTTTTATAAGTTTTAGACATTAAATAAACTAAATTATTCATGACACCATGATGATGCAGTGATTACCTCATTATTTAACAATTTAAATAAAATGAAAAGATAATGTAAAATATATGACCTACACTTGTCAAAAACCTATTGTATGGGTGGATTTAGAACCCTTATCACCTTATCCTCAAAATTTATAATTGTTGGACCTTTTTTATCCGAAAATCATTTTATAACAAAGAATCTTTTCTTAACATTCCAAGAGCGCCCCTCCTCTCCTCTTATAAAAGGCCCCCACATCTACCACCTTACCCACACGTCTCAAGCCTTTGTCTCAGACAAAACCTACCCATTTTGTCACTAAAAAGTGCTCACTAACTCTTAGAAGCCTCACTTTGGGCAGAAGGCTTCCCAAGGAAGCCTTTGAGCTCAAATCAAAAAGAGTTACCTGATTGAAAGGTAGTGTCTTCTCTTGTGTTATTATGTTTTATTTTGCTTCTCCAACCTCCTAAACTCTTTTAATTAATTTTTTTGTAACAAAAAAAGTATATTACATATACTATGATTTTTTTATAAGAAGGATTCGAGCTACACTTACACACACCTACATCTACTGGTTAATGAACATACTATTTCCGTGGATGGCGAATTTCTGCCTCACGAAACGATGATTATTCAATATTCTTTTAACACCTTCAAATGTGGCCATTAAGATGTCACTATATTTTTATATGATATATAATAAGTTTATGTTTTACTTAATCTTCTGTATTTTTTTTATGGAATACCTTTACGGTTTCCATTATTGGTAAACGCGATATCTTCATTTTAGGAAGTGCGGATTACCATCCCCTCAAAGTGATTTGATTCGTTAATGCCATATGTGGGATGTATAAAGGATTTAATTAATGATATTATACTGAAATTATAATATACCTTTATATCATTATGATTCCATTCTATAAAATACGAAATAGAAATGAAAGTAGTGTTCATGCGTACGTACGGCTTACCGTCTCCATGAACGGTGCATTTCATTTCATACCTCTAAACATTATGTGATATTATAAATGAATGCATATACTGGATATATATGATATATATGATATCTAAATCATGAGTATAACTCTGGATATAATTCATACATTAACAACTTGTAATTATTAAGAATTTATTTTTGACTCATGTACAAATGATCGTTGAAACGACCGTTATTAACTTAAATAATTACATAGTGTTCATGAAATGGTAATAAGTGATATAAAAGGAATAATGAACTTGAAAAATGTTCTTAAGAAAGTAGAAATTAACTCATGTTTATTATTCAGGAGGTCAAAAAATGATCGGTTCAAGTCGGACCCAAGGTATGGGACTTCGTCTCAATCTCCTTTCATTGAGGTATATTTTGTTTTATACACAACCTTCTTTTATATGGTGTATAAACCCCCTTTGACTTTTACATTTATCCAAAAGGAATATTTTTTATACGAAGTGTTTTACTAAATGACAAAAGGGAATGTTTTTGTCATACGTATGCGGCGACAACTACTTCTCTGCCGCTGTGACCATTATTTGAGGTTCGGCTTCCTCTACAAGCCATACCTTTTTTTAAAAGAAAATTAAATACCATGTTTTACTTTTCTTTTATTTTGTTATTGAAAATCGTTTTCATAATTTTTTTATTATATCAATGTGTTGTATTTATACCTTGTGATTGAAATGTGGAAATTTCATGTTTCCTTTATGTATGTTTTATGTGATACAATTATGTTATGGTTCTTGGGAATTATTATGAATATGGGTGGTTCTGTGATAAAATAAGGGAGGCTGAGACCGATATATCTCTCCAATGCATTGGGTAACGTGAAGGAGTTAAACGTTAAGGATTCTCCGAAGAGATTTAGGGAATATACTGTGATGGGTATTCCAAACGTAATCGTGAGGGTTACTCCCTACATAAGAATGTTATGAATGTCTCAAGTTACCTTTATTTCTTATGATTTCTATGATTTATTCATGATTTGTTGAGGTATTTGATTATGTTTTATGAGTAAAGTATGATTCCATGAATGGACTAATGTTTTCATTTCGTACTTTTATATCCCTTACTAAGCTTTTTATGCTCATCCCATGTTTTTTGAAATGTTTTTCACAGGTCAAGGGAAAGGTACATGATGTGATGATAGTGTTAATGAAGTGTCAAGAAAGAATCCATGTTTTATTTTAAATAGGTTTCTATTGATGGAAAAAATGAGTACTATCTTTTATATAACCAATTTGTTTAAATGTGGAATGTAATGCATGTTTTATGATCTAATTATCTAAAACTATAATCCTGAAAAGATCCTCAATGTGTATTCTTGAAGTAACTCAAGATTAAGTAATGTTTAAGGTTGGGGATTTATAGTGGGTATCAGAGGTCAGTTTAGATAACTTTAGAAGTTAGAATATTGTTAAAGTCTTGTCCATAAATTAATTTATGGTATGATATAGCATTTAAAGATTACCATGTTGCTTTGCCTAAGATATTTGTGTGTTCAGAATGGTTTTCCGCAGAGGAAACAGGGCAGCCATGTTGGGATGACATCAGGAAGAAAACAACCTTCCAAATCAGCAACATGAGACGGTCGGAATCGGAACTGAATAGTTTGTTGCAGTGATGGCACAATTGTCTCAGGCTATAAATGGTGGTGGTATCCATACATGAGATCAACCAGATCAACCACATAAGAATATGTCAGTGGTGGAACATTTCATGAGGCAACATCCCCCATTATTCAAAGGATCATCTGACCCTGTGCTAGCTGAAGGGTGGATTAAAGCACTGGAGAAGATTTTCGATGTTATAGGGTGTTCAGAAAATCAAAAGTTTAGTCTTGCTATTTACCGTTTGGAGGGTGAACCAAATCAATGGTGGTCGATGGTTAAAAATATCAGGGATGCTGATGAGATTGATGCTCTCGACTGGGATGAATTCAAAGGTATGTTTCATGAGAAGTATTTTTCTAAGGCTGTTCGAATTAGGATGGAAAAAAAATTCCTGGAATTGAGGAAAGAGGAAGACTCAGTGGCTGCCTATGAAGAAAGGTTCACTCATTCGGCAAGGTATGCTCGAAACATTATCCGTGACCATAATAGTAAAATCAATCATTTTTACTCAGGATTAAATCCAAAATATCGAAGGGAATTAGCTTCTCGTGAGTTCAAAAGTTATGAAAAGCTTGTTCGATGTGCTGAGAAGGTGAAAATGGAGTTTTCCAATGATAAAGTGTTCTATAACAACTAACATAATAAGAGACCGAGGTGGCAGGAGAAAGGGAAGAATTCTTCAAAAATGTTTGATGGTAAGAAAACTAAGTTTCTAGTTTGTGATAAATGTGGAAAAAGTAAAGATGGGGAATGTCTTCTGAATTCTGGAAAGTGCTACCAATGTGGTAATATGGGACATAAGGCTCGTGATTGCACTGAAAAAGATCAATATGATGGTAAGTCCATATTTTATTTACAGTTAGTGAAATTTTTTAAGTGCAATGAGATGGGTCACTATGCAAATGAGTGTCCGACAAAGAGATTGGGTGATGGTAAGCAGTTAGACTACAAGCAGAAAGGGGTGTTGAAATCCTTTGCAACTACTTCAGCAGATGTTAGGCCATCAAATGATGTTGTATCAGGTACTTTGTTTTTTCAGAGTATACCAGTGTGTTGTTTGATTCGGGGTCTACAGATTCTTTCATCTCTGAAAACTTTTCTAGTAAAATGGGAATACCATCTCAAGAAATGACTCGTGAACTTTTGGTAAAAACACCTGGGGGAAATGTTGAGGCAAAAAGAATTTATAAGAATCTTCCTATCCTTATCTGTGGAAAGAACCTACTTGAAAACCTTATTTTTTTTACCTCTAGTAGAGTTTTATAATATCCTGGGTATGTATTGACACTCTATTTACCATGATAGGATTGATTGTAGAGCTAAAGAAGTTTCTTTTCAGAAATACTTTCAGTTTTTGTACAAGAATGAACCCTTACTGTTGATAACATATCAACAGGATGGGAAACTTGTAAAAGATGGAAATGAATGTTACCTTGCACAAATTGTTGAAAACAGGGGAATTGTTCAGATTAATGATGTGCCAGTGGTAAATGATTATCCTGATGTTTTTCCTGATGAGTTGCCTCGGATAATACCAGATCGGGAAGTTGAATTTACTGTTGACTTAGTTCCCGATGCTAAGCCAATTTCAAAATCCCCTTATCGAATTTCTCAAATTGAACTTTTAGTGTTGAAGGAGAAATTGCAAAATTTATTAGAGAAAGGTGTCATTCGACCAAGAACATCACCTTGGGGTGCTCCTGTTTTATTTGTTAAAAAGAAAGATGGTTCTATGAGACGTTGCATTGACTATAGAGTTGTTAATAACATCACCGTTAAGAACAAATATCCTTTGCCTCATATAGATTATTTGTCTGATTAGCTCCAGGAAGCTCAATATTTTTCAATGATTGACCTGAGATCGGGGTACCATCAGTTGAAGGTAAAGGAAGCAGATATTCCGAAGACCGCGTTTCGTACAAGATATGGCAATTATGAATTTTTAGTAATTACTTTAGGTCTAACCAATGCACCTTCTGTATTCATAGACCTTATGAATAGAATTTCACAAGAGTTCTTGGATAAGTTTGTGGTTGTTTTCATTGATGATATTTTGGTGTTTTCTAAAAGTAAAGTGGAGCATGAAAGACATTTAAGGGTTATTTTTCCAACCTTAAAATAAAATAGATTGTATGGGAAATTCAGAAAATGTGAGTTTTGGTTGCAACAAATTTCTTTCCTTGGTCACATTGTTTCTAAAGGTGGGATAACTGTTGATCCTGCAAAAACAAAGGTTATTGAAGAATGGCCAAGACTCACAAATGTAACTAAGATTCGTAGCTTCCTTGGTTTGGCAGGATATTACCGTAGGATTGATAAAAATTTTTCACGGTTATCTATTCCAATGACTAAGCTAACTCGGAAGGGTGTTAAGTTTATTTGGACAAAAGAATGTGATGATTGTTTTCAGGAACTGAAAAGAAGATTGGTGAATGCTCCAGTTTTGGCACTACCTTCCATGAATGGGGATTTGGTTATCTATAGTGATGCTTCATTGAAAGTAATTGGTTGTATATTAATGTAGAATGATCAGGTATTTTCTTATGCTTCACGACAGTTGAAAAATCATGAGGTAAATTACCCTACACATGATTTGAAATTATCTGTTGTTGTTTTCACTTTAAAAATTTGGTGGCATCATTTGTATGGAGTAAAGTGTGAAATATATACCAATCAAAATAGTTTAAATTATATATTCACCTAGAAATAATTGAACATGAGACAGTGGAGATGGCTATAATTAATCAAGGATTATGATTGTACAATTCATTACCATCCGGGAAAAGTAAATAAAGTGGCTGATGCTTTGAGTCAAAAAAGTAATGCTTCATTAACAATGTTGCGTTTGGAACATGATCCTTTGGTTAAGGATTTGATGAACTTGGGCATAGAAGTTGTTGGTGCAGGATGTCCTTATATTTTGTTTCAGGTATCAGTGAAATCATCTCTACTAGACATAATTAAGCAAGCACAGAACCAAGATAGTGAGTTGCAGAAAAAGGTAGAGTTGGTTCATATGGGTAAGTTTCCTGAATTCAACATTGATAATGATTGTGTTTTGAGATTTGGGAAGAGATTGTGTGTGCCTTGTGATTCACAGTTTAAGAGAGAGTTGTTATGTGAAGCTCATAGTTCTCTGTTTTCAGTTCATCCAGGCAGTACTAAGACGTATAGAGATAATCAGGTGTATTACTGGTGGGACGGAATGAAAAGAGATATTGCTGATTTTACTATGTTGTGTTTGACTTGAAAATAGGTTAAATCAGAGTAGAAGTTACCGAAAGGGATGCTTCAGCCTTTACCAGTACCAGAGAGGAAATTGGAGAAAATATCATTGGACTTCGTTGTGGGATTTTCGAAGACACCTCGAGGTAATAATGCAATCTCGGTTATTGTTGATCGCTTGACTAAATCTGCTCATTTCGTCGATATACGAGATACTTTCTCCCTAGATCAACTTTACCATTTGTATCTTAAATAGATAGTCAGGTTACATGGAGTTCCTCTCTCCATTATATCTGACCGTGATCCGAGGTTCACTTATAACTTTTGGAAAGGCCTTCAGAAGTCGTTGGGTACTGAGATAAATTTTAGTACAACTTTTCATCCTCAATCAGATGGGCAGTCAGAACGAACGATTTAGACTTTGGAGGATATTCTACGTTCTTGTTCAATGGATTATCATGGAATTTGGGACCAACATCTTTATTTGGTTGAGTTTTCTTATAATAACATTTTACATTCTAGTATACAGATGGCACTATTTGAGGAATTATATGGGAAGCGGTGTCGAACTCCGGCTTTCTATGATGAAGTGGGTGAAAGGATGTTGATGGGACCGTAATTGGTAGAAGAGTTGGCAGAAACATTTTAGTTGATTCGGAAACACGTGAGAACAGTACAGAGCCGGCAGAAGAGTAATGTGGATAACCGGAGGAAGGATCTATCTTTCTAGGTAGGTGAGCATGTTTTTCTCAAAGTTTAACCATGGAAAAGTGTGATGCGATTCAGTAAGAAAGGAAAGCTGAGTCCAAAGTTCATTGGACCATATGAAATTCTGGAGAAAGTTGGATCAGTTGCATACAGAGTGTCATTACCTCTGAGTTTATCTCAGGTACACAATTTTTTTCATGATTCAATGTTAAAGAAGTACATGCTAGATCCAACTCTTGTTTTGAGTCTAGAGGTAGTTCAGCTGGAAGAGAATATATCTTATGAAGAACAACCAGTCTAGATTTCTGACCGTAGAGAGCAAGTATTGCTGAATAAGGTAATTCACCATGTAAAGGTTTTTTGTAATAACAATATGGTTGAAGAGGCAACATGGGAATCTGAAAATGCTATGATGGATAAATACACCCACTTATTTTGATAAGTGAATAAAATTGCGAGGACGCAATTCCCAAAAGGGGGGAAGGATGTAACATCCTAGGTAAATAAAGAATAATACATTTTCAAATTTATTAATATTTTCGAATTAAATATTAATTTTTCCTTAAAGGGGTGGCTATGTTTGATAGCGTGCCTGATACGCAACAACGAGTTTCTTTGAATTCTTTTGTTGCACACTAGTAATATATAATAATATTTATTTTAAATGGTAGTTAACACGTAGCCATTGTATTGGCGGGAATGAATATAAATAACTAAAATACGATTATATATGTTTGTTAAATGTTTTTACATTTATCCAATAAAGGATAAAGGCTTAAAATACGAAAAGAATTCAATTTTAGGCCTAGATACTCTAATATTTACTAAAAGGTCAAACTATCGCCTTTTGATGGAGAACCCTCTTTAAATATAGTTTTGTTCACTTTTATACATTATATTGGACCAAATAAAATTCTTATTTATAATGGGTACATCAAAATTTACTTTGTGTAAATTTTTGGTATATTTCCGATAAAGTTCATTTTTTTAATGAATAGTGAAAAATGTTATATTTTAATTCAAAACCTCTTTTTAATATAATTTATTTATATGATTAGATTATCTTTATAATTGGTTTTAAAGTGAAATTATAATATATTTTTAACATTTAATCTAATAGTGGTCATTGAAATTATTTTCACTTTGAAATTGGACTTAAACTAGTGTCAATCTTTTGATATATATTGTTTCATAAAAACACGCTATTTGTCATGACCGCAGGAATTAATTATTAAATTAATTAATTTAACATATATGTTTTAAATTTTTTAAAATAGGCATCATTTTTGAATGAGGAATATCAAATACATCTTAGGGTGAAGTTTTGGTATTTTTCTTAAGAACACCAATTTTTGATGAATAGTGAAACCACTAAGTGGTACTTAAAAAACTGATTTTTTGTTTAAGAGAAATTTTACCACCTATGTGTTTTAAATTTCAAAAATCCAACAGACATGGTTGTCATTAGGAATTAAAATGTGGTTCAATGGGATTAAAATAACTTTTTGGTGAATAGTAACTGATAAGTTTTTAATCACGATTAGAGGTAATTGCTGTAATTTAAGGTAAAATTAATGTTTTACTAATATGAAATGACATATACTCATGTCCTAATATTATTGGATATGTCGCGTCAGGCCAAGACAATCCATGGGTCGACTTGGGGACCCCATGGTTCCACTTTGGAGGAAAATGACATTAATAACTTTTTATTTAATGTTAAAATTAAAATGTCACAAACATGAGTGGTTTTTCCAAAACAATTTTATAATGGTGTTATGCAAGTCATATTTTTGAATATAAATATTCATTAGAATGCTAAAAAGATTTAATACATTATAGTTTTTTTTTAATTTTTATACATTAAATAAATTAAATTATTTATGACACCATGATGATGCAGCGATTACCTCATTATTTAACGATTTAAATAAAATGAAATGATAATGTAAAATATTAGACCTAAACTTGTCAAAAACCTATTGGATGGGTGTATTAAGAATCCTTATCACCTTATCCTTGAAATTTATAATTTTGGGACATTTTTTATCTGAAAATCATTTTATAACAAAGTATCTTTTCTTAACATTCTAAGAGTGCCCCTCCTCTCGTCTTATAAAAGGCCCCCACCTCTTCCACCTTACCCACACCTCTCAAGCCTTTGGCTCGGACAAACCCTACCCATTTTGTCTATCCACATCCCTCTATAACTTTTAGAAGCCTCACTTTGGGAAGAAGTCCTCCCAAGGAAGCCTTTGAGCTCAAATCAAAAAGAGTTACCCGATGTAATGGTAGTGTCTTCACTTGTGTTATTATGTTTTATTTTTCTTCTCCAACCCCCTAAACTCTTTTTATTAATTTCTTTTGTAACAACACCAGTATCTTCCATATACTAGGATGTTGTTATAATAAGGATTAGAGCTACAGCTACACACACCTACATCTAATGGTTAAAGAACTTTTTGTTTCCGTGGATGGATAATTTCTGCCTCACGAAACGGTGATTGTTCAATATTCATTTAACACCATCAAAAGTGGACATTAAGATGACACTATATTTATATATGATATGTAATATGTTTATTTTTTACTTAAGCTTATTCATTTTTCATTTATGGCATACCTTTATGGTTTCCATTATTTGTAAACACGATATCATCATTTTAGGAAGTGCGGACTACCGCCCCCTCAAAGTGATTTGATTCCTTAATTCCATATGTGGGACGTATAAAGGATGGAATTAATGATATTATATATTATATTATTCTGGAATTATAATATACCTTTATATCATTATGATTTAAATCCATAAAATACGAAATAGAAATGAAAGTAGCGTTCATGTGTACGTACGACTTACCGTCTCCATGAAAGGTGCATTTCATTTCCTACCTCTAAACATTATGTAATATTATAAATGCATGTATATACATGATATATATGATATATATGATATCTACATCATGAGTATAACACTGTATATCATGGATACATGAAAAACTTGTAATTATAAAGATTTTGTTTTTGACTCAAGTACCAATGATCGTTAAACCGACCGTTATTAACTTAAATAATTACATAGTGTTCATGACATGGTAATAAGTGATATAAAAGGAATAATGAACTTGAAAAAAGTTCTTAAGCAGGTAGAAATTAACTCAAGTTTATTATTCAGGAGGTTAATGAACGATCGAGTCATGTCGGACCCGAGGTATGGGACTTCGTCTCAATCTCCTTTCATTGAGGCATATTTTGTTTTATACACAACCTTCTTTTATACGGTGTATAAACCACTTTGACTTTTAAGTTTATCCAAAAGGAATCTATTTTATACGAAGCTTTTTACTAAATGAAAAAAGGGAATGTTTTTTGTCGTACGTATGTGGCGACAATGACTTCTCTGCCGCCGTGACCATTATTTGAGTTTCGGCTTCCCCTACAAGCCATACGTTTTTTAAAAGAAAAATAAATACCATGTTTTACTTTCATTTATTTTGGTATTGAAAATGGTTTTCATAATGTTTTTATTATATCAATTTGTTGTATTGATATCTTGTGATTGAAATGTGGAAATGTTATGTTTCCTTTATGTATGTTTTATGTGATACGATTATGTTATGGTTCATGGGAATTATTATGAAGACGGGTGGTTCCGTGATAAAATATGGGCAGGTGAGCCCGATATAGCTCTCCAATGCATTGGGTAACGCGAAGGAGTTAAATGTTAAGGTTTCTCCGAAGAGATTTAGGGAATATACTTTGATGGGTATTCCAAACGTAACCATGAGGGTTACTCCCTATGTAAGAATGTTATGAATGCTTAAAGTTACCTCTATGTCTTATGATTTCTATGATTTATTCATGATTTGATGAGGTATGTGATTTTGTTTTATGAGTAATGTATGATTCCATGCATGGAATAATGTTTTCATTTCGTACTTTTATATCTCTTACTGAGCTTTTTATGCTCATCCCATGTTTTTGAAATGTTTTTCAGAGGTCAAGGGAAAGGTTCATGATGTGATGATAGTGTCAATGAAGTGTCAAGAATGAATCCATGTTTTATTTTAAATAGGATTCCGTTGATGGGAAAAATGAGTAATATATTTTATGTAACCACTTTGTTTAAATGTGGAATGTAATGCATGTTTTATGATCTCATTCTCTAAAACTCTAAACCTAAAAAGATCCTCAACGTGTATTCTTGAAGTAACTCAATATTAAGTAATGTTTATGGTTGGGGCCTTATATGCACTGTGTCAGCACTAACAATATTTTGTACATTTTTAAGGAATAGAAAATAATTTTTATTTTTTAAGTTACTTATGTAAAATTTTCATCCTATAATATAATTATTTATTTATTTATTAAATTTAATAAATTTTTTATCACAATTATATATTCATGACATCACAAAAATTATAGTAATGGGGCACACCCGTCCTGTCTTCAGTTATAATGGGTTCAACCCAACATATCTTGAGATATAATGGGGATCGACCCGTCATATATTAGTCTACAATAGGGCTCAACCCATAATATATTTATCTATAATGGGATCAACCAAAAATAAAAAATTTACAAGGAACATGTCAAGAATAAAACTCATGATAACTCATTTGAACCCCTGATCAAAACACATTCACATATCAAAATACCATTATTCATAAAAATCACTTTAAAAAAACCGCACATATAAGAATGAAATCATATACTTCAAAATTAACTATTAAAGTTTATAAAGAAATTATTACATTAATAAATAATCATGAAAATGGGGTGAACCGCTCATTTTGTATAAAAAACAATCAATTTTTTTAATTTTGTAAAAGATACAATTAAAAGGATGTTGAAAGGAAAGTCCCTTACCTTGGGTTATAATTCCTTAAAATTAGTCAAAACCTCCTTTATAATTGTTTGAATAATGTTATTTATATATTTTATAACTAAACTCAAGTTTAAAATTCCTTATATTATCTTCTTATATCATTTTCCACCCATTTATTAACAATATTTTGTGATTTTCATTGTTTTGGGTGAGTTTAATTAATCAACTCCAAAGTCGGTTTATTTATGGTCTTCTTTTTAAAAATTTAATAATATTATATAAGTGATAACATATATATATTTAAATAATTTTAAATAGTTACACGTGAATTTAAAATTTCCTTGATTTTGTTAAAAGGGAAACAATAAAACATCGTCCATGAAGGCGTTGACTTGATGCACCATAGTCAATGATTTCAATATTTAAGAATAAAAAAATAATATGAGAGATTTTATGATTCATATAACATAAAAAAACAACTATAAATTATATATTTTATACAAAATTTTACATGAAGCATTTTATAAGAGGTGGGGATAACATATAAGTGAGATAGAATTTAAAAGAGAAAAAAAATAATTCACCTCTTTAAAAATTATCTTTGATTACCACTTTAAGGATCATGGAAGTGTTCTTTTGTGAGATTGGAATATCAAAAATATTTTAAGGGATTTTTAGATGGTAGTTTTCTAGATTTTGGTCAAAAAGAAGGCATAAGGTTATGAATGTTTGGAAGGAAGGCACCCATTTTTATAATTGAGGTGAGGGGTAACTTAGGAATTGCAAAAAATTATTAAAATATTAATAAATATATAGTAGGGTTTATGACTTCCAAAAGGACTCAAAATAATATAATTTTCCATTATCCAAGTAATATTATCATTTTTTCCATTTTCATGCATTTTTGTTATTTTCAAATAATTTACTAAAATACTTTATTCAATGAAAAAAATACTTTTTTCAAATTAAAAACTATTCAAAATCATGACTTTAAACACATCAAAAAAAGGTTCCAATTCGAATAAATTTTTTATAATATCATATATATATATATTAATTACCTATTTAAAATTTTAATTTACTTAAAAATATAAAATTATAATTATTTTACTATTTTTAGAAATCATTAATTTGATTTATTCATTAATTAAATTTTTACTGCATCATAATTGTTCAAACCATTAAGGTAAATATTTATTACCTAAAATTTATAGAAACAATATTATATTAAAAATATAATTTTATTTTATTCCTATAGACTATTCTTGTATGAAAAAAACTTTTATAAACCCTCATATTAAAAAATTTTACATATTGAACATTATATTGTGAACAAGCTGTATTTCTTTTTAATAAAATAATATAAAGGGAATAATGTGATCCATGTGGTTCCAAAATGTCACAAATTTGAATCTAAATGTTATATTAGTCTATAGGTTATTATATAATAATTTTTATCCACAAATTACCTCATTTAGTAATTCATATAATTTTAATAAAAATATTTTATCTATTTTTGTTATGCTTGTACAAGCACTGTATCAGCACTACACAAGTATTAATTTTAATTATATAATATTTAAAAAATTAAAAATAAACAAATATCATAAAAATAAGTTTATTAGGTTTAAAATAAATTTATTTATTTGTTCATTATATTTAATTACAAATATACATGTCATGGAAACTTATTAAATTTTAAATATTGTCTTTTCTTACCCTGCACAATTATTACACAGGTATTTGGATAATATTAATATAATTTATCTATAATATTCAAAATTAACTTCCAAAAACCTAAAAACACATAATAATTAATCAATGAGTCTAGAAAATAATTTTTAGCACTCAATTATTATTTATAATGAACTAAATTTGACATTTTCAATGTTGTGCACGCACAATATTAACACTGACAATAATTTTTATACTTATCATGAATAGAATATAATTATCATGTTCTAAGATATTTCTGTATAAAATTACTCTTATAATATCATTATTTAATTATTCAATAAATTTAATAAATTTCATTTTATAATTAAGTCTTCATGACGTTGCCAAAAATATTCTTTATTTAAAAAAAACTCTATTTTTTACTATTCACTAAAAATTATAATTTTTCCTAAAATTATCAAAAATTCATAACAAGATAATTTCAACATTATGAATTCAAAAGGAAATTATTTATATTGAAGAAAAATTATATAATTTAAAAATTATGGCTTTGAATAAATAACAATATAATAAATTATTTATTTTAAGAATTGCTATTTCAATCAAGAATACTAATAAACAAATTATTCTATAAATACCTACGTTTTTACAACAGTTATCCATGTAGAAACATGACCACCAATGTTTAAATAGTAGGTGAAACTCAAATAAAATAATTTTAACAAGAAAACTCAAAGAGAGACATTTCCAGAAAAAGACGAGATCTAACACTATGTGTATTACGATATACTAATATCAAAAAATGATGATTGTTTAAAAAAAATCTAAAACCGGTAGAACATTATTATAAATTATAATAAAAATCAACAAAATCATTTTTTTAATAAAATTCCTTTTTTGAGAATAAAATTAATTTACTAAAATTTCAGTGATTATTTCCTACGAATTAGTCAGCGCATTTAGATTCAATAGGAACATTATAAATATATTTCATAATGTTTTTACTCATATTAATACACAGAAATTAAACATATATGTTATAAAGGTCACATTTAGATAAAAAATATATATTATAACTCAATTTTCTTAAAGATCATAGTTTCTTGTTAAGAAAGATATCATGATTATTATTATTTTAAACTAAATTTTCAAGGTTTTTCCCTTTACCTCAATATTAACTAGAATTACATGATATATGAGAGGGTACCACACATATTACGGGTGATTTAGCTTTTACCCATGGATACACCATTGATGATGGATTCAACTAACTATCATTAATAGATGTCCATCAAATAACATTGATGAATTTAATATTTTATGCTCACTAGGTAATGGTACATATTCATTTTTTATTTTATTTTTAAATGGTTTCATGTTTTATTCATGGTATATATTTTTCAGTTTTGTTTTTTTATTGTTTATGATCCATTGATTTTAATGTCAATCCATTCTAACAAACCAATTGTAACTTCCCACCCCTCCTCATTGGCTTGAGTTGAGGTGGAATTTCCACTTTTCCTTAGAAAACATCCCTAAGGAACTAAAGGCTCTAAACAAAAGCTGAGGTCTTCAATACAATTTGGGGAATATTTTCCCTTTGGGAGTCACATCAACCATAACCAAGCATACCATAACCAAGACCACTATATGATGCAAGATAAAAATTTAACACATCTCATGTAATTCCAAATCATATAAAAACCAAACTAAACTAAGACCAATATCACAATACTAATTCCGAAGACTAAACGACATAGTTCAAAGACTCCAAAGACTTAACTCCATAGCTCCGGACATACTCCATGCTCCAAATCCAAAATCCATGCCCAAGTATCCTAAGGAACCACTAAAGAATTGCAATACCTTTCGTTTACCAATTTCCTAATACAAAATATCTACAATATCATCAATGTTCCAATGCAAGGGGTGAGTAATGAAACTCGGAAGGTTTTATCCAAAATGAAATCTCTACTCATTCCACTTAGATAGAAAATGTTATCAACTTTATATAAAAATTATATAATTTATATAAAATTATTTAATTTTTTATGTCAAAATATAAAACACTTTCCTTTCCAAAATAGTTTCCAAGCAAAGTACCTAAAAATCTATTTGAACCATTTCATATTTCTTTTTGGAATATCTATCACGTGATTCACACACACAACCAGACATGCATGATTCAGTGATAGTTCCATACTCATGTTCAGTTTCTCACCCATCCACCATTTTGTCACCATGTTTCCAATCTCATTATGCCCCAATGGCACCTTCCTCTTATCTAGGGTCACATCCCTTCTACCCTAATGGTACACACCCCTTATTTAGGGTCATGTTGAAATCATGAAATCAAACAAACCCATGTATGAAAAAACCATAAAAAATCAACCATTTGAATAAAAAATCCCTTTTATTGAAAAAAATTCCATGAATCAAAATCAATCCATATTTTAAAACATTATTTTAAAATAATTACACAAATCACTTTACAAATCAATAAATTTCTAAAAATCCAAAAATCATCAATAAAGAGGGTTTCTACCAGGATTTGAAAAATAAATTCCAAAATAAATTTTAAGAAAAATAAATAAATTTAAACTAAGCCTTCATGTTCTAATTAGAGGAGTCAAGATTAAAGCCATATTTCTCGGAAACTATGGTGAAAATGAAGAAACTAATTCATCAACAAAACCGAGTGGAATCCCTAAAAACACATTAGATCTCATTCCCCAACATAAAAAACATATATCATCATTATTGGAATACACTATCATAGATATATCCTCAACGAACTAGATCTATGAATCCAAGAATTGAAGAATTATATATCTAAGGAAACCCATCAAGGATGACGACTTACAAAGAAATATGACCTTCAATGCACCATGATTTACCAATAGATTGCTTTTGAGTTAAATAGGGGAGTCCCCAAATCCTTTAGGAGGAGTAAAAACCAAGCTATCATTGATATAAAATAAAAAGTAGTGGATTATTGGAAAATCCAAGTGAGATACATTTTTTTGGATCAAAAAACCGTGCATGGTTAGTCACATGGTTAGGCAAACCGTGCACTAACCATAAAAATTCCTTTATACCTAGAATTATGGTTACACCTTGGTGTCCATATTGTTTAGCCAAACGGTGTGCCTACACAGATCTAACTTCCTCAGTTTTCATAGTTTTTTATAGGAGTTTCACAATTTCTTCTAACTATAATCAAACCATTCACCTCTAAAAAAGAACAAATAACATTTCAAAAGTCTTACAAACCCTCCCAAAAATCACCCAAACACTTTAAATACATAAAATTAATAAATAAAATGTTACATAATTGAAATATATTTTTATTATTTATCGTCAACATTGGCCTTTTAATCCACAGAATGTAAAAAGCCATTACTTTCCTGAAATAGTTTAGGTCATTGGTCGACCATTTCCTTCTTTAGTTCCCAAGATTCTTCCTCAATCAAACCATGCTTCAAAAAAGCTTCACTAGAATGATGATTTTCCCATGAAATACTTTCTATTTCATATCCACAATTTGTATGGGTACATGCACCAATGAATCATTTGGATCTTGGTCAATGTGATTCCATCGAATCCCACGGTCAGGATTACATTGATACTTATTCAACTGAGATAAATGAAACACATTCTACACTATAATGAACCATGGTGAAAAAGTAAACTGATATTCTACCTCACCTACCCATCCATGTATCTCAAAAGGGATTATGTATCATGGAGATAACTTTCCCTAATTCCCTAAATGATGTTGCCTAATCCTTGGAGAGATTCTCAAGAACATGTGATCACTCACCTCGAAAGATAGTGGTCATCAAATATAATCTGTATATTATTTCTAAGGACAATGAGCCATCTCCGTTCTCTTCCTAATCAATGGAATCTTCTCCGTTGTCTCTTGGAAAAGGCTGATTCCAACAAGAGAAGTCTCACCTATTTCTACGCAACAGAGTAGATAATGATAAAGATATACATATAATTCATCAAAAAGATACATATGTATCAATCCCTGATAAGTTATTTTAATTGATAACTCCACTACTAGAATGTGATCCTCCCATGAGATAGAAAATTATTTTACACAATCCCACAACATTTCTTCCAAATTTTTTATCATCTTTTTCGGATTTCCCATCTTTCTACGAATGATACACCAAACTCATATTCAAATGAATTACATGTTCTTGCTATAAGTATTTCTAGAAAATCACATAAACCTTATATTTATGTCTTATACTATTTAACATAGTACTCCATTTCTCTTTACCACTTCTCAAATATAGATTTTTTGGAAATTCCATCACCATATGAGATTCATGAATTGGGCTGAAATGGGCGTAATTTGTGAGTAGATCCACAATCACACATATGGCATCATATTTACAAACTATTTTCTGGATACCTATTACAAAATCCATGGATATATGTTCCCATTTCTATATAGAAATAGTTAAATATATCAGCATACCTTCTATCCATTATTGCTTTGTCTCAACCTACTGATAGGTTAAGACTCTCAAAATAAACTCATCCACATTTATCTTCATGTCAACCCACCAAAACTATGAATTCAACACCTTAAACATCTTCTGTATTCGAGGATGAAAAACCCCTTTTGAATGGTAATATTTATGGAGAATTTATTCCAGACAATCCAAAGGTACAACCATACTTTTTTGAAACCACGAAACAAAAATCTCATCTAGCTTCCATCCCTCAATGGTCTTCCCACCATTAAGTCTTGACCTCATAACAACACATTCTATATCAGACATCTCTGCCTCTTTAACTATCTCAACCAAATCAGGAATAAAATAATGTAAAAATAAAACCTCTACACTACATTAGTCTTCACAATCCAAATGCATATCGGTTATCACCAACATCAACTACCACTTATTTGAAGCCTCTCTTCCCAATTGACCATATGAATTTCTACTTAAAGCATCTACCACAGAATTTTCTTTACCCGATGTATACATCAAGTCAAATTCAAAACATTTGGAGGTACTGTATTTATCTTATTTTTCTCATATTCAAATCCCATTATGATAAAATATTTTTCAAACTCGTATTATCCATAAACACAGTAGCATTCTCTCCAAAGTTGTAATGATGCCATGTCTTCAAAGAATGAACTATAACCGCTAACTCCAAATAGAATTTTTTGTATTTATTCTCATACAATTTTAACTATCATAATTTATATGAAATAACATGATCTCCCTACATAATAACACATACCTACCTTGACCCCAAAGCATAACAATACACCATGTACCCTTGACATGATTTTAGAAAAATCAATATTGGTGATGATCTAAGGGGAAATTTAAGCACTTTAAATGACTTCAAACATTATTTGTTCCATTGAAAAGGAATCCCTTTCACAGTCAATGTAGTCATAGGTAAATATAGTCATGAAACACTGACAAAAAAATATTGTTAATAACTAGAAAAAACCTAGAAACTATGTATATTAAAGATATTCATTGGAAGTTTCCAAGAGATGATAGCCTATGTCTTTTATGGACCCACAAAATCACCCATTTCAAAGATTATATGGCCAAGAAAATGTACCTCTAATATCCAAAAATAATAGTTTGATAATTTTGAATACAGATGATAATCCCTAAAAATTTATAGCATTGTATCCAAGTGTTCTCATGTTCATAAATTTTCTTTTAATACACCAATATGTCATACACAAACACCAGTACAAATGAATCTAGATATCTCTAAAACATTCAATTTATCAATTCTATAAAGACATTTGGAGCATTTTTATGTCTGAAATGCATAACCACATACTCTTAATGTCCATATACACTCTTTAAAGCTATCTTTGGAATATCCACCCTCCACACATTTAATTGGTGATATCCTAATTATAAATCAATTTTAAAGAACCATGAGGCTCCCTTCAAATGATTGAATAGATCTTCAATGCTTGGATGTGGATAAGTATTCATTACCATAACTTGATTAATAATACATTTATCTTGACACGACTGAAGAGTTCCATTCAACTTTTTGAAAAACCAAATCGGTGCTGCATATTGAGACATGCTAGGTTCAATGAACCATTTAATTTCAAGCTCTTCCATCTACACTTTTAGTTCCCTTAATTATATTGGTTCTATCCAATAAGATGTATGGTAAATAGTACTAGTCCCAAGAAGGAAATAAATAATAAACTCCACTTCCCTTGTGGGTATTAAATCTAATAAATTTCTGGGAAATACATCTGGAAACAGATCAAAAATCACTAGAAAACTGATATTATTGATCTCTTCCATCAATTCCAAAGTCTATGCTGGCAATTATTGTGAAATTGTTCCATCATTGGGTGGTAATATACTAGTTTCACCTCACTTTAAATTTATTTCTCCTATAAATAGTTTCTCGATGCTATCCTCAATCATAAAAGAAACCATTTGAGAATAACAATCAATATGGGACTTAAATATATTCAACCAATCCATACCCATGATTATGTTATAAACATTCATATAAACTATAGAGAAATCCCATATCAACTAATTTCTATCAATATTTATAGAACAAGATCTACAAATAAATGGTTTAAATTCATTTTTACCAAGTGGAGTTTGAAGTTTCAAAATAGAAGGCATTATATCAACATTTAAACCCAAAAAATCAATAGTATGAGAAGAAATAAATGAATGGAATTCACCAATATCAAACAAATATTTTATAAGGGTATAATTAAAAAAACCATACCTCTCGCCATATATTTTCCTGATTGATCATCCACAATAACTTTCATGGCTCCCTATAACTGCTAACTCATTGCACTTTTTTTTATTTTCCTATTGAGATTGCACTGCCTGAGGAGTCATGGTAGTCCTAGAATCACCATGGCTAGCTCGGTTCTACTGATGATAATTATTATTCTACCCCCATCCAATTAAAGTATACGACATCATTGAAATATGAGATGTGTCCTGAACACCCAATCATAGAGAACGATGACAATATTTCTGAATATCCCCAATTTAGATGCAATTTTGGCATTCTATAGGTGGTGGTGTACACTCTATATTCATGAGATCAAAATAAACATATTGAAAACATACATCATTACTATTTGGTCTTGGAGGAAGATTCATCGATCTTGCCATCTGATTTGGATTCATCCACTACCTGGGAAATAGGTGTATTTTTGTCTCCTATTTCCAGAATTATAGTTCCCACCTTTTCCAATAGGTATCAACATGCTTACTCCACATATAGTCATTGAGATGTATCTCTGTTCCATCATCACTCTATTAACCATATCTATATTATTATTTATAAAAAGAATAAAAATAATAGAGAGAATATATTGCCTCAATCATGATTCCGAAGTGATTACCTTCAAGGATTCACTCGATGCAACTTCAAATAAAAATAAGACTAAATTTATAAATTTAGACACATACTTTTTCACTTATGTATTCTCCTACTTCATGATGAAAAAATATATCATTCTTGCAATCCTAAACATATTATAATAGAATTTTTTATTGACTATGGAATTACTTGGTCTAAAATGTTCAGGATTTTTAAATCCTACCATTTGTGTGAAATATCCTCCAGCATATATGTGACCTTCTTGACCTTCTTCTCTATTGGAATTCCAAGGAAATAAAAGATGTGATTTATATAATTCATGCACACCTCCTCCTTTTCTAGTTCCAAATCATTCAGAATGATGGGTGGATTATTCTTTTAGAACTAGATGTAATGATCCACTTTTATGGTGCATTCCTTTAGATTCCTTTATCCACAACCGTAATGGCTTAGACTATACAATAAACTGGATATTGGTTTCACTATGGCTCAGGTGCAATCGCATTCTCAGCAGTCTCTTCCAATCAGTTTCTATGATGCCTACCAGCTTCCATTTTTTATAAAAAACAAATTATATAAGTCTAACTCTCTAGAAAAATAATTCTTAACAATTTCAAATTTATAATATCCAAACTATCACAACAAGGATTTCCCAAAATTCAACACTTTTTTTCAACCCATTTTTTAAAAGACCACCATCCTTTTGAAAATTAAACTATTTTCAAAATATCAAAATCATTACATTTTTAGAATCCCACATGTGAAATCATTTTTCAATAATTTTCATAAATAAACATTTTTTCACCTACCGATAAATCATTACTCAATATGAATATAAAATCGTAGTGGGATTTCATTTGTATCAATGCATGTCATGCTCTTCTCATTGGATAACCCTATAAAAATGATATTACAAATCCTATAAGTGTCATTAAAGAACTTTTGTACCCAAAACCCTTATAACTTGATGTCCATCATAAATAAGTTAGTTGTTCTTTTTATCCTCTACATTTTAATTCATAACAGTCTTACTCCTTTCTACCAACCCAGACCAAGGACTAAACGAAAATGAGTTTTAAACTCCAAGACCAACAAACCAATACCATTTTACCCAAAATGAGTACTGACCGACCAATAATGATATCACTTCCAACTCAAGGACCGAACAAAGCTGATACCACTTGTAACATCCCACCCATCCTTATGAGCTTGAGTTGATCTAGAATTTCTACTTGGACTTTGGTGAAATACCAAGGCTTCAATTGTTAGAAATAAATTCTAAGGGCTTCAATACATTTGGGGGATGATTCCCGTTTTGGAAATAAAAGAAACACAACCAAGCATACCATAACAAAAAACACTATATAATGCATGATAAAAATGCAACACAACTCGAGTAATACTAATTAATATCATAACCAAAATAAACCAAGACCAATATATAATTACCAAATCATAAGACTAGACCCCAAAGCTTAATGACTATAAAGACATAACACCACATCTCCCAGCATACTCTCTGATCCAACTCCACAATCCATGACCAAGTATCATGAGGTGCCACTAAAGAAATGAGATACCTTTCAATTACTTGTGTCCAGATAGACAATATCTGCAATAGCACCAAATTTTCATAGAAGAGGGTGTGTAATGAAACTTAGTTGGTTTTCCCCAAAATAATTCCCTACACACACCACTAGGATATAACATGTTATCACAGTTATTTTAAAAAATTTATATAAATCCATTTAGAACATTTAAGAGTTTATATCAAAATATAAAAAAAATTCATACCAAAATAGTTTCCATGGAAGGTAACGAAATAAATCATTAAACCATTTCACATTTCTTTTTGACATACTCATTTCATGATTCACGCACACAAACACACATCCATGCTTCAATAATAGTTCTATACTATTGAGTGGTTTATCTTCCATCCACAAAGTCATCATGAAGTGGCCAATCTCATTGTTCCCCAATAGGACATTCCCCTTATCCAGGGTCACATACCTAGTAACACAATGGTCTAGTTCCCTTATTCTTGGTTGAGTTGACATCATGAACTCGCACCAAACCATGTATGCCGAAACAATTCCAACCCAACCATTTAAATCTATTTTAATAAAACATCCCTTTTATTGAAAGCATTTCAATGAAACCATTCCAATGAATCAAAACCAAGATATATTTTAAAACATCATTTCAAAATCATTAAACAAAGAACTTTACACAACAATCAACATCCACAAATCCCCAAATTATAACTAAATAGGGTTTCTAACATGATTTTCACATTAATTCCACAATAAATTTCAACAAAAAAACCAACATGAAACTAATAAATCATGTTATAATAAGAGGAGTCGAGAGTGAATCCACCTACCTCAAAAAAAATGGCAAAAACGAATAATGGAATGATTAATTCCACAAAACGAGGTTGAAGACCAAAAAACCTGCCTGAGATCTTGTTCCCTAACATCAACATAGCCATATCTCATAATTATTGGAATCCAATATCATATATCAATCCCAAATTGACTAGATCTATGAAGATAAGATTGGAAAGTAGAATATATCTAAGGAAAAAAATCATGAACAGAGACTTACCAAGAAATATGGCCTTTAATGATCCCATATTTTCCAATGGATCATTTTCGGATAGAAGGGGACATTATCCAAAGCCTTTGGAAATGTAAACACCAATTTAGGGTCTAAATAGAGGAAATATGAATGGAATAAGGGAAAATTTAAGTGTGATACACTTCTTTGGATCTAAAATTTATTTATTCATGGTTAGTTACACTATTAAGAAAATTGTGCACTAACCGTGAAAGTGCCTATGACCCCAAAAGAACGGTTACACATAGGTGGCCACATAGTTTGGCCAAACCATGCAACTAAAAAATCCCAATACCTCCTATTTCATAGTTTCCTATAAGAGTTTTAGAGTTAAAACTATCCATTTTCAAACCGTGCACCTCCATAAAATCTCCACAACATTCCAAAAGTCATCCAAACCACACCCAAATATTTTACATACATAAAATACACAAATAATGGGTTACATACAATAAACTGGGGGTGCTACACCCATCAATATTATTAGATAAATTTCATGTTGATTGATTCATGAAATAATGTATTAAAATGGATTAATTGTATATCATATGGTTGTTGTATTTCCAATCATAAGATAATAATTATAATTTATTTTGTGGATTTTTATAAAAGATTTTATATCATTAAAAGAGATTATATCATGCCATATGATATTGGATATCATAGGTAGTGTCTCGGTTCGATTCATAAATTTATCTATGTAGCGTAGAATATTACATTGCCGGTTATAATGTATTATTGAGCCGATGGAATCTGTAAAATAAGGAATCATATTTATTTAGTGATGTTGGTAGAGATCATAAAATGAATATCACATGTATTTTAAAAATGCACTAGACCTATCATAAGTTAGGAATGTTATATCCACTAAATTATTCTTTTGAAATTCATCATGTGTCATATTTATATTATGTTGGGAGTATATCATAAGTTGTGATTTCCTACACCATGTAGTTGATCCTACATAACCCACCCAACATGTTTTTTTATTTTATACAAGACATGCCATATGTTTAATTTTAATGTTTAATGTTATTAATCCTACATAAACCTTTTCCAATGTTTCTTATAATAGATATTTTTATATGCCATATTGTATGGCAGATAGTCTCATATTATCCATTCACACAGGACATATCACACCTTAAATATATGTATATTGTTTAATTTGATATAAAATAGAAAAAAAGATTTTCCACAATTAAAATTAAGATGTGAATTCTATAATTTTTAAATTGTTTATAAATTAAATAAAAAGTATTTCTGATATATTTATTTATTTTATAACCATCTTTATGAATTAATTAACTATAAAATTATTTATAATTAACTTATTAAATTTTTATGAAACATTAATTGAATGAAACTTAAATAATATTATCTATTGATATTAAAATATATTTTTTCCCAATTTATGAATTTTGAATAATATTTTATATATAAATGATTATATGTAAATTATAAGGTTAATTTATAAAGTGTTTATAAATTATGTAATTAGGGGGAAATATAAAGGATTTTATTTATAAAATTTTGAATTGTTTATAATTATTAATTTGAATTGATCAAATTAAATTCCATGTTTGAGAAATTATGTAAACCATTTCAATATGAGTTTTGATGATTGATATGTCCATGGTTTAAATAATAAAAAAATTGTGATTTTTGGATTATGTAAATTGTTTATATAATATAATTATAATATAAAATGTTTATGTCTTATGTAATATGATATATTTATGAAAAAATACATATAATGAATAATAAAAAGAATTAATATTTCAAATAAATATAAATTGTTAATATTTATTCAATTACAAAATTTCCATAATGTAAGGATAAATAGTTTATAATTTTTTATTTATGACTTTGTCAAAAATTGTGTATCTCATGTTAAAATACTTGGATTGTTCATTTATTTATTATTCCCTATTTAATTTAGATATAAAAATATTATATTGTAGATATATTTATAATTTAGTTTAAAGAGTTAAATAAGTTCTATAAAATGTCATACAATTATATAAGGAGTTATATAGTTGGTATGATAATGGATTTATCTTTCTTATATCTTTAATTTGGCTTGTACATGAGTTATTTAAAGAGTTACACATCAATATATTTTAAACATATTGATTTAGTGGAATGAATAGGATTCCATACTAAATCATTAGAAGTATACAAATACGTAAAGGGAATAACGTGAGATAATTTTGTTAGATTAAATACCCCTGAAAAATAATAAGTTTTATATTCCATTTAAAGTGAAAAATTGTTAAGAACTCAATAATCCAACCAGGAGGGTCATGCCAAGCATGGGTGCCACTATATAATATTGTGTAAGGAAAGAAAGTAGTGTGTGACCCTAATAAGATCATCTACCTATTCTCAGTATTATCATTAGATTACACTTTGTTTGCAGACCCAAATAAGATTAGGTTTACAAAGGAATAAATTTGAGTTGTTTCATGTTATGGATTTGTTATAGTGTTATCTAATCCACTATTCAAGGGACATATATGATATGATTGGGATGATTCCCTACCTGAATCTATAAATGATGGCATAAATTCTAAAGTGACCGAAATATTATTGAAATATATATCTTTTCCCACTAATGAATATAATGGATTTTAAAAGGGGCCATATTTTTAGTCAGAGTAAATTTGATAAAATTATTTAGTAAATGTTTGTAAAACCTGATACTCATATGATAAAAAATTATATTGTAGATAAATATAATTATCACCATTCAAAATAACTTTCAGATCAAAACTTATTAATAAATAAAATCAGGGAAAATAATTTCTTAGATTGGTACAAACTAAATAATTTTTCTTAAGAATCATAAATTAGATATGTTAGAGTAACTTCTACCTGCGTGACCAATTATTAAAGTATTTTAAAAAGTGGATTCATATTCTTCTATGAAACATAAAATTATTATCTTAAGTTTTATTAAGGCTTTTTCTAAGGATATATTTCATTTGGTTGATGAATGGAAATATTCCAATTATTTTAATGAATTCAATAAAATTTTACTTGATATTCTTAAATTGTTGTGGATAGATGAACTAGGCATGTGACATCTAGGTTCTTGTGCTATGTAAATAGTATAAGTCAGTAAAATTTACAATCAAAAGAAGAAAAATTATTTGGTAAAGCTAAAAATGTTTCCTATAATAGCTCACTAAGGTCATTAAAACAATGATTTATATGGAAAAGAAGGAAAAATTTCTATATGATGGAATATCCAAGAATATATAAAGGAGTGTTGGAAACTTTATGGAATTTCCATTATAAGTATTAATCATATGGAAATAAATTATTGGTTTTTTAAGGTTTTATGATAAAAAATATATAATTTTTAGCTAATTTAAATATACATGAGTTCAAAATTTAGGTAAGGTTTGATAGAGCTTGTAGTTTATATACAACAGCTTGAGTAAAGGGTTATTGAATCAATTAATTTAATACAATGTAATTTTTCAGTATCAAAGGAATATAATTAATAGATTTTGTTAATTTTATTTCATTTATATGATATAATTTATTTATTATAAAATATTTATTATAAAAAAATATGGCATTATTTATTAAATAAATTATATTTTATATTATTTTACATTAATAACATGTTTGAAAATTTTATTATGGTAAAAATGTTTCATCCAAGATAGAGGTGATTATCCCAATGTTTGTTAAAATATGCAACGAAGATCCACGGTGCGAGCAAGCCGGCCCTAAATGTATTAAACAAAAAGTAAGGTACAAGAGATTATGCCTTATAGGGGGAAGTACAAGAATGAGAATATGTAACACCCCGCAAATCATCATCCACCATGCTAATGAAAGCATTGGGGATTCTGAATGACCACATGGTGCTCAGCCCATAATAGCCTCCTTTGAGAGGGCATCAACAATCTGATCTACCTCCATGTAAACATGAGATATGGAGATATGAAGGCGACTGGCCTGGTTGAGGCAAACGATCCAATGAGGAATCAGTCTCGAAGGCACATCTATAGTGCGTGTTCCAAAATCCATCATTGAATGTTGATAATCTGATTCGATCCAAAGAGATGACCAGTTGTAATAGACATAATATTTGATATCATTGATCACAACCCAAAGTTCAGCTTCAAATGCAGTACTTTGGCTAATAAAGTGGTGGAAGTAACCTTTGACAAAACTACGGTAAGTACGGAACACAACTCCATATCCTGAGGGTCCATGCGAGCCAAAATCAGCACCATCAATGTTGACTTTAATTCCAGGAGGGATCGGTGGAATCCATATAACATACTTGAATTCAAGAGGCAGCTTCGGATTTCCTGCAACAAAAAGAAACTGCAGAGTTCGCAGATCCTCGAAAGAATTATGCATCGTGCAAGATTGCACAGTAGTAGCAGCAACATGAATGTCCCTATGTATGGCAAGGGAATCAGCATGAAAACAATAAGGTTGATATTCAAAGATCTTCTGATTGCGTGCAACCCAGATAACATGGATGACCGATGTAGTAGCCACAACGAGCAGATTGTGGACCTGCCCACTATTCCCATCCTCACAAAGTCACGACATAAGATCCTCAAGATTCCTACAGTGATAGAAATCAAAACAGAACAAAGAACCAATGTATTCCAAATATCCTAAGTATAAAAACAGTCCTAGAAGAGGTGATGGATAGTATCTTCTGCCCACATACACAAAGGGCATGCAGAGGCAAGATGGTGCCCAGCTCTCTGTAGTTGGTCGTGTGTAGGGAGTCGGTTCCTCCAAATCATCCAGAGAAGAACCATTCTATATGGTTGAACAAAAGGGGCCTTAAATTGAAGTAGCCACTTGGGTGGTCTTTGAGAGCCCACCAAGTTCACAGCATTATACTCTTTGGTGTTGAAGCGACCATGTGAATTTTTGTTCCAGATCAATGTATCCTCTTCCATGAAAACATAATTCTAAGTTTCTTGCACAACTTGAATAGAAATAACATCATCAAGGGTGTGATCTTGGTTCATGGAATCAGCCATAGTCGGCGAAGCCATGGTGGATGGGATGGCAGTGCTATCAATAGGGCTGTCCAGCCAAGATGTATGCTAGCAATTAAGCATGGAGTCTCTACTAACCAGCCACTTCGAGTGCTGCATAATGTCATGAAAGGAGTAATGAAGAGAGGGCCAAACAGAGGAGAGAAGATAGTGCGAATAACCAGTAAATAACCATAGTTTGAACCTTCAGGATAGTAAATCATCTGAAGCCTCATTAGAAGACAACAGGTTCCAAGTGAACTTATTAATCAAACTATCATTAAAAGTCTTGAATTCGTTGACCCCCATGCCTCCCATCTCAAAAGGCTTGACACAATACCTATAAGAAACCGTTATGATTTTCCTTTCATGCACTGATCATGACCATAAGAAGTTTCTGACCATGCGTTGAAGATTATTCAGCATGCTTTTGGGCCATCTATAGAGGGAAAAAGAATACACAAGCTTAGAAGTAATAGTGAACTTGTTAAATGATAGATTCTTTATTTCCCATAAGTTATCCAATAATAAAGAATACCATATTAGACATGGATGCAATAGTGAACTTGTTAAATATTATTACTAATAGGAAATAAGTACCATTTACTTACATAAATGTGTTTATATATATTCTAATTATATTATGAATAGAATATAGTGATCAAGAGTCTAGTTCAAGTATTTTTTGATTTTGAGATTACGATAAAAGATTATGCTAGTCTACAAATCTAATACCACTTCATCTTCAAAAAGATATTAGGATATATAGATAAAAGGTTAATGTAAAGAGTTACATAATTTAAAATAAATATTTCAAGTAATATTTTTATAGAAAGGGGTTTTTCAGGATTATGATGAACATATAAAGATTTATATGTATACTAAAAAAATTTAACATCATAAAATTTGATGTCACGGTGTTATGAATTTTGAATATGTTCAAGGAGTTTAACACTGGGAATGTGATTCCAAAATATCATCATTACTCATACTATATTTCATAATAAATGATAATCACTAAATATCTTAGTTGGATGGTTATTTAATATGGATAAATAGTGATGTGGTATGAATTACATAGAGATGTCATGATTTTAATAAAACTACTAAAAGTAAAAAAATGTTTATTCAGAAATCGAAAATATATAATATATTTGACTGGGAATTATTTATAGTTTTGTAAAAATTTTGAAAAGGGATTATGAATGTAAATGTATCATTTTATATTAAATCTTAATATCCACTTTATCATTCGTTATCATGTGTTGTATATATATCTATACATATAGGTATATATGACAACAAATGA
This sequence comes from Viscum album, assembly GCA_963277665.1. Lineage (NCBI taxonomy): Eukaryota > Viridiplantae > Streptophyta > Magnoliopsida > Santalales > Viscaceae > Viscum > Viscum album. The sequence continues at coordinate 227,412,446 of OY728157.1, read as the reverse complement.
AATTATAATTGATTTCTCAAAATTATACAATGATTTATCCCTAACAGATGTTTTCCATGGGGTATTATAGGTTATAATAAAATTATGTGGTTTTTGTGACAATGATTCTATTATAATAATTCAAAATATGAACATGAAGTACCAAATGGGTTTTGTGTGCTAGATGGCCAATGAAGTATACCACAAAGAGTTCCATACAATATTCCTTAAGTGTAATAGGGGTTCATATATATTATTTGGATTCCCCAATACCTGTGGTTTGTTAGATACATATAATTATATTCACCATAATTTGATACATATCTTATAAAATCCTTAAGGATTAGTTAATCATGGTGTGGTTGGGTATATTTATTATCATGTCATCGATTGGTTTTTAACCAAGATGGGATTTTTCCTCTCGTTTAATGGGTATGATATCTTAGCCCATGATTGAGATGGACTAGGGAATTTCATAGTCATACATAGATAAAAAAATAAAGATTTTATCTATTATATAAGGGGCATGTGATTTGAATATCTAAAAAGGATTATAATATATGATGTATTCAATGCCATGGTCAATATATAGTCAATAAAATTGAGAATTTAAGAGTTGGTTATGTGGGATTGAAATGCTTCAGGTGTCATGGTCACTTGATGTCTGGGGAAAATATATCATATGAAAATTTATGCTTTCATATACTGTAACTGGTGGATATAGGTACAGAGATATGTTTGTTAATTTTATATCACACTATATCCCTATTGATCTTGAGAAGCACTTATTTTTTTTCTAGAGGCTAATCATTGTTTTCACATATTAATTTTTTCATTCATATTTATTTTTAATGCTACAAAGTAAAACGAGGTCTCACATTGTGGCTGAATGAATAGGGATAAAGTTTGACTCAAAGTACTACTATAAATGTGTTTTAGTGTTTTTTCAAATGGTTTTTTTGTATAATAATTCAAAAGGATATATATTTGATGTAATAACAAGTGAATTTTATTATGTCTTTCCAAAAGTGTTTTTAGAGATATCTGAAAGAAGTATTTTATATGGTTTCAGTAGATATTATATATTATGAAACATAATGTGAAATTGTATTATGTCTATAGAGATTTTGTGAAAGTGGGAGACTGATGGAGATATTCCATAAAGACATCATATCACAATGTATGATCTATTAATATCATATAAAACAACACGCATAATCATAAGGAATATCCTATTCCTAGGTTTCTACAAATCATAGTGTCTAATATGGTTATGTTTCACATATTCTTATATCAAGTTATATTATAAGAGTATATTATATCAAAAAGTGTTATGATATAATCTAATATTACTAATAGAGGTTATAAAATGTAAAGAATCGCTATTTTATTTCTCTCCCACATTAGATATCATTAATATTGAATGTTTCATACGATGAAATATAAGGTAGTTAGGATGAATTAATTTGATGACAACATAAATATGTGAATCTATTTAATCATGAAATTTATAAATCACAAATAAATGAATAGAACTTAAGTAATTTACGTGAGGGATTTTATAAATGAGGCTAAAGACCATGGTTTGTGTGTCAAAACCTCATGTGGCCCTAATCAATTATTTTCATTCTCATAGCTCACCAACTCCTTATCCCTTTACCTCGAGAGGATGATAGGGTCTCACCTAAGAAATTGATGATCCATATTCAATATATGGATACAATATAGTGGAGGGAGTCCTTGTCATGATTAAAAACATCTCAAAAAACCAATGTAATGAAGGATATAACTGATTCTCATCTATGAAATATACATGTGTTTTCTTCATTTTAGTTATAAATGGTTTGAGGTTTCATTCATGGTATATAATGTAAATTTTTGATGTTTTTTCACTAATTTTATTAAGTGTTAATAAGTCCTATGAAACCCATTAGTACTCTACTCATAGCTACTAAAACCAGGAATCTATATTCCCCCTAACAGTCATCACTATAGAATGTACTTCAACAGGTGAATGAATCTATGCATCAATCACCTCAGTTCTAACAAGTACATGACATAGGAATCATGTTCCATGTGTCAATTATTATCCATGACAATTAATCTCTAATAAACAGTAAAATATGTAATCTATGTGTGCAGTAATATATCGCTTCCCCTCTGGAAGTTGTGCTAGCTCATCATCAAAATGATATTATCATATATAAATAATGAATTATGTACCTATATTAATACCATTTATGGAATAATAATGTATTTTTTCAATAAAAAATATCTTACTATAACACATGAAATAATGGGATTAGTGGACCGAAAAGTCCTCGTCCATACCAATATATGATCATTGGGTTGCCTCACTAGTATAACTACCAAATAGGTCCAAGTATGAGTTGGTTATGAATCCCACAGACTCAAACTTTATTATAAAGATTAATGTACAAAGATGATGAGAATGATAGAAAGAACAAGTTATACACAAAATGTCTCCAGAACACCAGACCAATGAAAATTCACAGCATTTTTATCCCTTCTACACCTTCCTTACAAGTCATCTTGACCTCCCATGTTTCTTCCTCTTATCTATTACATATGAGTTAGCCGAATATCACTGTGATCCTCTACATCTGATGACCCATCCTTATCACTTTGAGAAAAATGATCAGAGTCTTTTTTATTTGGAATATGTTTATCAACATGTTACCCTTTTTCACTATCCCTATCATCATTAGAGACAAAATCACCAATATTGACCTATTTAGTAGTGGTTACAAATTTTTTGAAGATCCACTTTTAATACCAACCCATCTAAAGTTGAGGATGAGAAATCTAGAGGCTATTAAAATCCCCATTTTATTTTAGATTTATGCTATAAAAAATAAATTATAGAATATTTTAGGGGAATTTTGGAACCATCCCTCACCCGACTCCAAAGATAAAGCCTCTCAAAGTTAGTTCCATTAATATAATAAAGCATATAAAATAAATTAAATGTAGTGGAAAGTGTCTCAATATGAATTTTTTCCCATAGTGAAACAGTTTTTTAATTTCTAGAGTCCCTTTCTTTGACTTAGACTCCATCATTGTCACAAACCCAGTTAAAATGTCGAAAAACACTGCCAATGAAACAATGAGTGCCCACTAGAGCCTTGAAGGACATTGAGGTGGTTGATTTCTCAACATCCATATGCATATTCCTCTCAATATATGAATCATAGTCTATACAAGCATGTTTTCAAGGATTCAAATGATCCTCAAAATTTGTTGCCTCAGGCTGAGTGTAGCCCCCACTATTTTCCCAGGATCTAATATAGGGGTAGTGGTATAAGAAAAATCTATGGAAATTGCTTTAGGATCCTGAACCAAAGCTCGAAGCAGCATCATGGACAATCCTAACACCACTTCGAGCTCCTCTAGTTTTAGTATATGCTTTTCTAAGGTGATAAAAATCTTTCACCCTAACCTGGCCTTCAGTTTCTCGACCATAAATGGTACCCGAGTTCTCCCTCCTTGAATTGATAAAATCATATTGTACAATATCCTTATAGTAAAAAATATTATCTTATCATGTGTAAAATGATCCTTCTCTACAACTGAATATTTTGCCTAGGTAGATATCCTATGGATCATAAAATCATTAAAATATCTCATTGATAGGTATTTTAAAAATTCAATTATTAATCACATGTCCATGATCCTAAAAATTGGAATAAATTTTCTTTCTATGGAGTCCATCATTTGAGTTCCCAATGTAGTTACAAAAACCACTATAATAAGACGCTTTTCTAGCCTCCATAGATAATTCAATTTCTTTCTATCAATAATAAAAATTACTTTATTAACAATTTGATAACCGAAGTCAATTTCAATAAAAACAGATAGAAAATGGCCAAATATAGCTTGTTCTATCTCTCTATTAAATTTAATGGGTAAGTCTATAGTACAAGCAACACTCCCACAAGATTCTTAGGTTCCATAAAAACCAGCTATGCCCCTTATCCTAAATCTATACATGGAAAATTGAATTCTTGACTGACTTGGAATTGAAAAAGGTTTCACAGCCTTGTAATCATAGAAATACTAGTTTCGGTGCTATGAATCTAATTACCCAGGCCTTCAGTTTGTGATCTTATGAAGGGAAAATAATATAAAAAATCATCATCCAAGCAAGGTGAACTTGAAACAATAGAACCCCCATATCTGGGTTAGATGATATTTATAATCCAATAAATTATATGTATTATCTTTCTAAATACACATTAAATGACCAATGATAAATAACTTACATTCTTTAGGGTGTTGAGAATGAATTATCAAGAAGGTGTGAACGGTGGTGATTGAATATGTGAATTATAACAAGGCTAATTCTACATTAAATGTAGTAAATTATTATAAAACTAAATTATTAATGTAATTAATATATTCAATGTGAGAAATATCATTGTTACCTCATCAATAGACCCAAACATCCCCCAATACTTCCACTGGGTTATAATAACACATAGATGGAAACATTTTACTCTATTTAGAATACCTGAAAATGGTGCCCAATAATCCCTCTTCACACTTTTCCTATAATATTTCCTTTATTTTTAGAATTTCAAAATCCACACTATCCAAAACACACCTATATAAAATTTCAAATTATCCTATTCCTAATAAAATTTTCATTAGATACGGTAATAATAATAATAATAATAATATGAAATTTTGAATGTTAATTTTACCCAAACCTCCATCAATAATCTATCAATATTCTCTAGGGATATTGGCATCCACTCATGAGTCATTATAAGGTATATTTTGGATCCCATATCATATGTCTCATCTAATTAGTGATTTCATGATCCACCACTCCAAATGTAAAAAAGGTTTCATCAAATAAGACATCTAATTGGGTATCAGAGTTCCAAGATTGAACCGCACTAGTTGGTACATGTGTCAACTAGAAGATACACCAAACCCAATTAAAAAATCATAATTCATTAAACAATAACTAGTTTTTTAATTGTAAAAAATAAAATGGATATCAGAACATAATTATAGACAAATAAATTAATTTAATATAAAATTTGAAATATACATTCCACCAATTTCATATGAAGCACCCTCAGCTTCCTGTGACATAACTGTACATTTATTAAAAAATAAAGTTAATTTCAGTATTTTTTTGATAAATAATTCATAAAAAATTTAACAATTTTCTATAATTTTCATATATAACTAGAAAAAAAAATTACATGCACCCTATCACTGATCATACAAATCGATTATATCTCCTTGAATGGTCTCCTTAACCCACTGAATATGTTATTGTCAAACAGATATAGTGGTTAAGTCATGAATTTTCTTAATAAATGTAGAAATATCAGGATTCTCTCATTAAATTAGACAAACCCTTTTCTCTCATTTTCACCATAACATTCTAGTTAAAATCAATTATAAAAAGGTTAACATTATTTTTCAGTAATGTTAGAATAAATGGATTTTTATTTAATCGATCTCTTTATGAAATATTTTTTAATATTTTAATAACCTAAATTGGTAATGGTCCACTTTTTTCCATAAAATAAATCAATTAACTTGCAATTCAACAATATATATTTTACGATAGAAATATAACTAACTTCAATTATGCCCCTTAATAGTCCATACTAATAAACAAAATTGATTTATGGACAACCAATACCACTATTTTTTATTTATAAAATAACATTAACATATCTAGTAAAAAATTATAATCTATTAGAATCTAAATTTTTGTGATGATGAGTCTTGAGAAATATACCATCAACTAGTTAGTTATGCAATTCAGTCACTATATAAGTACTAGATTCATGCATCTTGTGAATCTATAAATTTTACATAATTCAATGGGTGAAGGGATGTAAGAATTACCTTTTGATACATTATAAAAATATTGAATCAATTATATGTACATGAATGAGTCATTAACCACTCATGAAATGTCTTCAAATGATGTTTTTGGACCTGATGGTCAGTTGCATATGGCCTTTCTATCTCAACCCATCATTATGCGTCATGAATAAAAAAACAATAATAGATAAAGAAAAAATAAATAAATATAAAAATAATAATTATTATTGATCATCTATATATCTTTGTGTCACAGTAGTAAAATACTATTTAAAACAACAACTTTACTATGCCATTTATTAAAAACCAATGTTATAAATGGTTTTTATAGTATTTAATTTATTATCAATCTAAAAAACTGTTGGTGGAATTTTTTTACATAATTTATGTAATAATCGATGTGAAACTCCAATTTTCATCTCCTATTATATTAATGACAAATGTAAAAAATATTAAAAGCCCATTAAAATTTCATACCGGATATATTATTTCATTTTACTCACTCGAACCCTATTGTTTCCCTCTATCAAAACAAACCCTAACCCCTTGATCATATACACTCTCTCCCACTAATATCCTTTATAAATCTTTATCCCGCACACTCAGTCATTCCCTATCAACCTTAGTTATCCTTTATTGGAAACATCCTTCATTGTCATTGGTTTTCTCTTCACTACTACCATCCTCCATAGCTCTATAGTTTTTTTCGTTTTTATTTATTTTTGAAAATTCTATTAAATAGTTATATTTGGTTTCAGATTATTTGATGTGTTCATTGTTATCTATTTATTTTTAATACATATTTTAAATGATTCACAAATTATCACTACCGTAAATATTTTTTTCACTATCTCTCTTCATATTCCCGAATCGATATCATTAATTAACAATCATCATTGAATCAAATACATGTAAGTGATTTATTATTTATTTAGCCAAATGATTTCTTAATTTCATATAGATTATTTAAAAAATTATTTTCTATAATATTTTAGTGATACTGACATATATATTTCATTCAAAATAATGGAATATATGTTAGAATATTTTTTTCAATTCATTTATCATTTATATTTTGAATAATTTCTTAAATTCAAATAAAATACTTTATTTATGTTTGAATTAATATTTATGAGTAATGATTTATTATTATTATTATTATTATTGGAATATTATATTTATTCATTTATATGAATATATTTATATTTGTGTTGATATTATTTGTGTTAGTATTAATAATATTAGTTTTGGTAACAACAATAATAATAATAATAATGTTAATATTATTAATACTAACATTAGTGTTTGAATTATTGATATTAATATTTATATTACTGATAATATTATTAATATTAATATTATTAATGTCACTATTTGTGGTAAAAATGTTAACAAAATTCCCACTTTGTGTATGAATTTTATTTTTTGTCAATTATTATTATTGGTTGACAATGATGGTCAATGAAATAAAAATATTTTATTGATTTCAATATATTGAAGATATTAGAAGGAAATAATTTGTTGAATATTTTGGTTAAAATTAAATTATATGCATGCTTGATATCAAAGTGGTTATAGCTTTTATGAATGGATAAAAATTATTATATATAAGTCTTATTATATTAAGGAAGTTCATTTGATGATATTGAGTTTAAAACTATAACGATTGTTTAATTGATGACAATTCTGAGAGACATGTTCTACTGGTATGTGGAGCACTAACATTGTCTACTTTAATGAAAAATAATGATGATCCATCCAATTGTGTTTCTTGATTGGATTATGTTTAAGCATGTTGAGCGAGTTGATATTAAGAATATCTTGAAATATTTTATTATAGCATGAGGACCACGATATTTCTTGAAAAAATTATTAGAGATCCTGAAAAATATTATTTTTCATGATGAATATGAATAATTCCATGAAATATAAATAGTATTACATGAGGATATTTATTACTAAGGGAAATAGAAAGAATTACATGCAATATTTAATTATTTCACATGCATTATTTTGAAGGCCATGTATTAAAATCTTTATTTTATGATGATTGTCTATAGATATTTTCTAAGTTAGAATTTGTTTTTATATGATGATATTTTTTCTTAGATTATTATAAGTGTTAGTAAAATATTTGGGGCTAAACACATCCACCCAAGGAAGCCATATCAACCACATATGAGTATCTAGGCTCAACGTATATGAGAGTTAGCCCATGCATGTGAAACCAAGATGTCAAGTGCATGTAGTTCACAAAGGATAAGTTGTGGAAGCATAGCTACCACATGGAGTGAACAGGTGGGTGTATATGGGGAGTACACAGCGTGCATGGAGGTTCCTAGGAGGGACATGGTAGGAGAGGAATTTCATGTGGAAGGGTGTGTATTCATGGGTGTTTATGGGCGTTGGCTTAAACAAGTGGTGAACATAGACTGATTTATTAAGAATCAATCAACCATGATGGTGTTCTATGTGGGATGATCAAGGATGAGGGTTACTACACCAATGATAAAAACATATAGGCATTTCACTGGCCATTTTATGAAGTAGATCTCAATCATCCTAACAAAACGAGTAATCCTATTCAACCTCTTGATGTGAGAGGGTAACTATATACTGGAGTTCATTTATCCTACAACTTCTGAGGATCGGACTAAGGTTGATCCCATGAGAATCCAACACACGAATAATTTAGATCAACATGAAATCTTGTTTCTATATGTTTGAAACTATTTTTTGAAGAATATGATACTGGATAAATGAAAATGAAGTTAAAGCGGTTGTTTCAAGCATCCATAGTATATGGATGTGCTCAATACTATTAGGAGTGATAATGCATGTGATATTTATCGTGTTTATCTAAGGATGTCATCATGAATGAATTCATTCCCATATTTTCAATATCAAATTAGAATTACATAAAAAATAAAGGAAACTTGCATAAGTAATATTTGAACACTAAGAACATGGAAGATATTAAAATCTTTAATTTGTGGGATTTGAGTCAGTGAAAGGAAATGAAGCAAGGTAGTGATCCTCACCTATAAATGGAGATCTTATAAGTTGAATCATGTCATTTTCACTTTAATTATACTTAATAACTCTCATTTTTCTGAGAAATAAATTATCATTGTACTTCTCTTACATGATAAAGAAGACTCCTCTAGCAGCATCTGCACTACGTGAAGAAGGGGAGTCATGTGAACCTACTTGGTAACATGAAGAATAAACATGCACATCCTTCTTGAAGATGATCCATAGACACTCAATTTGTGATATCACTCTTAATGTTTTTTTGAATAATAGTTTCATGAACTAGTGATCAAGTACCACACTACCATTATGTTACATGAACAAAAAAATGTACATGTACACTTTAGATACAAGATGGATAGTGAGAAGTATCCTGAACTATTTTCATAAAGTAGGAACTATGAACTTGGATAATACAAAAACTAAATGATATTATTTATCTAGAAAACCCTACTTGGGATTACACAAAGCCATTATATTTTTGAGAATAGTTATAACTAGGAGGTAGTGAACTTAAAAAAGGATGATGTGTACATATATACTAGTTTTCAATAATGAAATCGAATGGAGGAATGTGAAATGAACCACTAGTGCAGAAAACGTTTTTTACGTCACCATTTTTTACGTCGGTTATATAAAACCGACGTCATAATATGTAAAATGAGGTTTCTTACGTCGGTTATTTCTTAACCGACGTAAAAACCTGTGTTCGGTACACCTTTAACGTCGGTTATTTTTATAACCGACGTTATTAATCGCGCGCCTTCATTTTTTACGTCGGTTATTTTTATAACCGACGTAAAAACGCGGTTTTCGAAGGCCTTTTTACGTCGGTTATTGAATAACCGACGTAACAAACGCGGTTTTTGAAGGCTTTTTTACGTCGGTTATAAAATAGCCGACGTAAAAAAAGAATCCGCAGATGTTTTTGACGTCGTTTATTCCATAACCGACGTAAAAAAACGCGGATTTTGAGCCCTTTATAACGTCGGTTATAAAATAACCGACGTAAAAAATGAATCGGAGGAAGGTTTTTACGTCGGTTATTTCAATAACCGACGTTATAAATGTTTTTAAAACAATTATCACGTCGGTTATTGAATAACCGACGTGATAACTCATTTAAAAATTTACCCAGACCCGTGGATTGTCATTCGCGAGTTTACCTTCGATAGTCGCGACTCGTCTCTCTCGCGCGTAAACCCGAATCGGCTCGTCCATTTCGTTGGTTTAGATTCATTTTGCGATCATCGTTTCTCATATTTAATCTCCTCGGATCAATCATCTAAACTCGCAGCACTCAGGTAATCCTCCCACTCGTTCGTTTTTTTTTCGCGGATAGTATATATATATGTGTTGTGATTTTTTTGTTGAAACTAGCTAAGATTCTTCGATTGCGAACCCTTTTAACTCGTTTTGGCAGCATAATCTTATTTATTATCCCTAGATCTATTTCTTCGACTTGCAATATTGAGTAATTTTATGATTTCACTAATTTTTCATCGTTTTCTATAAATCCCCGAGAGGGTTGGGGCGTGTCCATTTGGATGGGTTGCCCTTTTACAGTTGTTACTACTTTATTCACACACAACCATGGCATAGGTGCATGGATTTGGGTTCGGGGGGAGTCCAGGGGGGTTTACAATGGGGTGGGTGGGTGTGGGGGCTGTCCAAGGGTGTGGGTGGGTGTTGGGGGGTGTCCAGGGGGGGTGTCCAAGGGGGTAGGGGGTGGGGGTGGTGTTTAGGAGGGGTGGGGGGCTGTCCAGAGGGTTGGGGGGTGTCCAGGGGGGTGTCCAAGCAGGTCGGGGTGGGGGTTGTGTCCAGGAGGGGTGGGGGTGCTTTCTAGAGGGGTCGGGGGCTGTCCAGAGGGGTCGGGGGGTGTCCAGGGTGGTGTCCAAGGGGATGGGTGGGTGTGGGGGGTTGTCCAAGGGGGTGGTGGCCTGTCCAGAGGGGTCGGTGGGGTGTCCAGGGGGGTGTCCAAGGGGGTGGATGGGTGTGGGGGGCTGTCCAAGTGGGTGGCGGCCTCTCCAGAGGGTATTTGGGGTTGTCCGGGTGGGTGGGGGGTTGTCCAGAGGGTTGGAGGATGTTCAGGGGGGTGTCCAAGGGGGTAGGGGGTGGGGGGTGGTGTCCAAGAGGGGCGGGGGGCTGTCCAGAGGGGTCGGGGGGTGTCCAGGGGGTTTACAAGGGGGTGGGTGGGTGTGGGGGGCTGTCCAAGGGTGTGGGTGGGTGTTGGGGGTGTCCAGGGGGGGTGTCCAAGGGGGTAGGGGGTGGGTGGTGGTGTTTAGGAGGGGTGGGGGCTGTCCAGAGGGTTGGGGGTGTCCAGGGGGGTGTCCAAGCAGGTCGGGGGTGGGGGGTTGTGTCCAGGAGGGCTGGGGGTGCTTTCTAGAGGGGTCGGGGGCTGTCCAGAGGGGTCGGGGGGTGTCCAGGGTGGTGTCTAAGGGGATGGGTGGGTGTGGGGGGCTGTCCAAGGGGGTGGCAGCCTGTCCAGAGGGGTCGGTGGGCTGTCCAGGGGGGTGTCCAAGGGGGTGGATGGGTGTGGGGGGCTGTCCGAGGGGGTGGATGGGTGTGGGGGGCTGTCCAAGTGGGTGGCAGCCTCTCCAGAGGGAATTTGGGGTTGTCCGGGTGGGTGGGGGGCTGCCCAGAGGGTTGGGGGATGTCCAGGGGGGTGTCCAAGGGGGTAGGGGGTGGGGGTGGTGTCCAGGAGGGGTGGGGGGCTGTCCAGAGGGGTCGGGGGCTGTCCAGAGGGTTGGGGGGTGTCCAGGGGGTGTCCAAGCAGGTCGGGGATGGGGGGTTGTGTCCAGGAGGGGTGGGGTGCTTTCTAGAGGGGTCGGGGGCTGTCCAGAGGGGTCGGGGGGTGTCCAGGGTGGTGTCCAAGGGGATGGGTGGGTGTGGGGGGTTGTCCAAGGGAGTGGCGGCCTGTCCAGAGGGGTCGGTGGGGTGTCCAGGGGGGTGTCCAAGGGGGTGGATGGGTGTGGGGGGCTGTCCAAGGGGGTGGATGGGTGTGGGGGGCTGTCCAAGTGGGTGGCGGCCTCTCCCGAGGGTATTTGGGGTTGTCCGGGTGGGTGGGGGGCTGCCCAGAGGGTTGGGGGATGTCCAGGGGGTGTCCAAGGGGGTAGGGGTGGGGGTGGTGTCCAGGAGGGGTGGGGGGGCTGTCCAGAGGGGTAGGGGGCTGTCCAGAGGGTTGGGGGGTGTCCAGGGGGGTGTCCAAGCAGGTCGGGGGTGGGGGGTTGTGTCCAGGTGGGGTGGGGGTGCTTTCTAGAGGGGTCAGGGGCTGTCTAGAGGGGTCGGGGGGTGTCCAGGGTGGTGTCCAAGGGGATGGGTGGGTGTGGGGGGCTGTCCAAGGGGGTGGCGGCCTGTCCAGAGGGGTCAGTGGGGTGTCCAGGGGGGTGTCCAAGGGGGTGGATGGGTGTGGGGGCTGTCCAAGGTGGTGGATGGGTGTCGGGGGCTGTCCAAGTGGGTGGTGGCCTATCCAGAGGGTATTTGGGGTTGTCCGGGTGGGTGGGGGGGGGGGGGCTGCCCAGAGGGTTGGGGGATGTCCAGGGGGTGTCCAAGGAGGTAGGGGGTGGGGGTGGTGTCCAGGAGGGGTGGGGGGCTGTCCAGAGGGGTCGGGGGGTGTCCAGGGGGGTTTACAAGGGGGTGGGTGGGTGTGGGGGGCTGTCCAAGGGTGTGGGTGGGCGTTGGGGGTGTCGAGGGGGGTGTCCAAGGGGGTAGGGGGTGGGGGTGGTGTTTAGGAGGGGTGGGGGGGCTGTCCAGAGGGTTGGGGGGTGTCCAGGGGGGTGTCCAAGCAGGTCGGGGGTGGGGGTTGTGTCCAGGAGGGGTGGGGGGCTGTCCAGAGGGGTCGGGGGGTGTCCAGGGGGGGTTTACACATCGATTTGTTTTATATTTCAAAATTGTTTACATTCAAATTATGATTTTTTTCATATAAACATATATTTGTCTTATCTAAAAAATATATATATTTTTGCTATTTGTTATAGGTAATAATGAGTCGAAGTTGGATTACGGCACATCGAATGAGCAATGAATATGAGGAAGGTGTTGATGCCTTTTTGGAATTTGCTAAACAAAATGTTCCAAGTAGTGACATTTTTTTCTGTCCATGCCTGAAATGTCTGAATATGAAGAAGTTGAAAAGTAGAGAGATAAAAGATCATCTGATTTGTCATGGTTTCAATCCGAGTTACAACCCTTGGATTTGGCATGGCGAAACTGGACAGAATGTCACTGATGATAATGAATCGCAAGATGGTAACTCCGATGGAATTGAAGAAATGATTCGCGATATTGTAGCAGAACAAATTGAGATAGAACCGACAGTTGCACGTCTATATGGTGATGCCGAAAAACCATTATATCCTGGTTGTACAGATTTTACGGTTTTGTCGGCGGTGTTAAGATTGATTAACCTGAAGGCGAAACATGGATGGAGTGACAGAAGTTTTACAGAGCTGCTACAATTGATGAAAGACATTCTTCCAAAAGATAACGATCTTCCAGATTCACATTATAAGGCCAAAAAAATATTATGCCCATGGGATTGGGATACAGGAAAATACATGCCTGTCCGAATGACTGCATTATATATAGGAAGGAATATGAATTTCTGAAAGAGTGTCCTAAATGTGGGACATCACGGTATAAGGAGAAAGAAAAATCACAAGCTGATGTAGAGATTACAAAGCTCCCTTCAAAGGTATTTTGGTATCTTTCTATAATTCCTCGTTTCAAACTATTATTTCCTAATTCACATGATGCAAAAAGGTTAATATGGCATGCTGATGAGTGGGTATGTGATGGAAAAATACGTCATCCAGCTGATTGTCCACAATGGAAGAAAATTGATTCCCAGTACCCTACATTTGGAAATGAAATTAGAAATCTGAGACTAGGCTTGTGCACAGATGGAATGAATCCATACCGAACCCTCAGTAGCACACATAGTTCATGGCCTGTTTTATTGGTAATTTACAACCTCTCTCCTGAAGTTTGTATGAAGCGCAAATATGTCATGTTGAGTATCATGATCTCTGGTCCAAAGCAACCCGGCAATGATATTGATGTATACTTGTCACCGCTGATTGATGATTTGAAACTGTTATGGGCTGATGGTATTAGGGTGTATGATTCTTATAAAATGGAATATTTTCAACTGCATGCAGTGCTTCTATTCACTATAAATGACTTCCCAGCATATGGAAATTTTTCTGGATACAGTGTTAAAGGGCATAAAGCATGTCCAATTTGCGAACAACAGACGTCATATTGTCAATTGCATCATGGGAGGAAAACAGTGTACATGGGTCATCAAAAGTTTTTGCCTATGGATCACCCTTATAGAAGACTAAAAAAGGCATTCAATGGCTCACAAGAATTTGATACTGCTCCTCAAACTTTATCCCCCGAATTTTATTTTGAGAGGGTGAAAAACCTTGATGTGACATTGGGAAAGACACAGAAATCTGGTAATGATAGACATATTTGGAAGAAAAGGTCAATATTTTTTGAGCTACCATATTGGAGGTATCATGAAGTCAAACATAATATTGATGTCATGCAAGTGGAGACGAATATCTGTGATTCTTTGATCGGAACATTGCTAGATATTAAAGGAAAGACAAAAGATGGGTTGAATGCAAGGTTAGACCTACTGTCAATGGGAATACGTTTGGAGTTAGCTCCCACTCCTAAAGGAAGACGAACATTTCTTCCCCCGGCTTGTCATACATTATCGAAGAGGGAGAAAAGTAGCTTCTGTCAGTGTCTTCATGATATCAAAGTGCCTCAAGGTTATTCTTCAAATGTAAAAAATTTTGTCTCATTGAAAGACTTGAAGTTGATAGGTATGAAATCACATGATTGTCACGTCATGATGCAAAAAATTCTACCAGTTGCACTGCGTGGAATATTGCCCATCCGTGTCAGAAAGACTATAATGAGGTTGTGTTATTTTTTCAATTCAATTTGCAACAAGGCGATTGATGTGAATGCTTTGAACATTTTGAAAAAGGATGCAATTTTTATACTTTGTCATTTGGAAATGTATTTTCCTCCAACTTTTTTTGATATGATGGTGCATTTAATGATTCATCTGGTTCGAGAAATAAGGCTTTGTGGACCTGTATATCTTCGTTGGATGTATCCTTTTGAAAGGTATATGAAAATATTAAAGGGATATGTTAAAAATAAATATCGACCTGAAGCCTCCATTATTGAAAAGTATATTTCTGAGGAGGTAGCAGAGTTTTGTACAAGCTACTTGGCTACGGCGCAACACATAGGTTTGCCTCCATCTCGCCATGAACGGGTTAATAATGAGGGAAAGGGGATTCATGGCTTGAAAGTCAAATCACTGTCAGCTGAACATATGAAGAAGTTAGAATCATACATCTTGAATAACATAGCTGATGTTCAACCGTATATCACATTGCATATTAATGAGTTGAAACAATGTCATCCAAAGAAGAAAGAAATGTGGATTTTGAATGAGCACAACAAAACTTTTTTGCCATGGTTTAAAAAGACCTTGCTTGGTAGATCAGATGTATCAGAGACATTAAAATGGATAGTGGGTGGTCCATCTTTAAATGTGATAACATGGTCCGCTTATGACATTAATGGCTATACATTTCATACGAAAGCTCAGGACAACAGAAGTGCAGTTCAGAATAGTGGTGTATTGGTGTTTGCAGAAGCAATGCATTTTTCGAGTGCTAAAAACAGAAACCCAATTTCGGCATCAAGTGCATATTATGGAGTGATTGAAGACATATGGGAGGCTGATTACTTTAAAATTAAAGTTCCCGTTTTTAACTGTAAATGGTTTATCGGTAACAACAGTGTCAGACACGATGAATTTGGAATGACACTTGTTAATCTGAATAGATTGGAAGACACAACTAATTCTTTTATAATGGCAACACATGCCAAACAAATTTTCTATGTAGTAGATCAATCAGATATTCAGTGGGATGTTGTTTTACAAGGGAAAAACCAATATGTTGGTGAGGATGAATTTGATGAAGATGCTGATTTATGTGAGATCCCTACTTCCATGGAAATATTAACAGAACATAATGATGAGTATGTTGAAGACATGGTTTGTGCCATAAGGAACGATCACGACGAAGGAATTTGGGAAAACAATCCAACTGTACATTCCTAAAATTACAGGTAACACAAGATTATTTCTTGTTTACATATAGTTTTTTCATATAATGTTAGATACTGTAAATTTTTTACTTATTAAAACATGTATCAAACCAAAACGATAAAACAATAAAAACCGTAAAGAGGAGAAGTCCTGGGCGCACCGGCTGGCCAGTGGTGGATCACCGGTTGGCCGGTGGTCCAGAACAAAGCTCTGTCTGGTCCACCGGCCGGCCGCTGGATCACCACCGGCCGGTCGGTGGACCAGACAGAGAGCCTTCCTCTCTGTCTGGAGCACCAGTGGCCGGCCGGTGCTGAGCCAGCGGCCGGCCGGTGGTCCAGACAGAGAGGAAGGCTCTCTGTCTGGTCCACCGGCCGGCCGGTGGTGATCCAGCGGCCGGCCGGTGGTCCAGACAGAGGAAGGTTGTCTGGTCCACCGGTCGGCCGGTGGTGAGCCAGCGGCCGGCCGGTGGCACCAGGCAGTGGGCAAGTCTACTGCATGGGTCCTCCGGCTGGCCAGTGAGCTCACACCGGCGGACCGGTGGACTCAGTGAGTCCACATTTCAACTTTCTTGGGCCAACTCCTTGGCAACCTTTTGCCTGTGTTTACCATGTTTATCATTGTTTAACATGCTTTCCATATTACCAATGTTTACTATTATGAAATTTAGTACACTTTTCTATTTGTGAACTAATGTTTGTTTTTTTTATTTGAAGGAAAATGACAGATCAATCAGTTGATCAGCCACATGATTCTGGAGATTAGCATATTGGTCATACATCTGGGGAGGAACATTCACATGCTCCTATTACGAAAAAGAGTTCAAAGGTTGGTAAGCGTGGGTGCACACGTTTACCAAAATTATCACTTGCCCGTACGAAGGAGGAGAGGATAGTCGTGGAGTTTGATGATGATGATCTTCCTAGAGGTCCAAATGCTAATGATTTTAAGGGTTTTGTAGCAACTCAGGCTAAGAGCAAAGTAAGCATTCTCTATGATTATTGGAGAAGTGTGGATAAGGCGATAATTTCTCAGCTGTGGGAGACCATTTTGGTAAGATCTTTTTCTATTGTTTGACTGTTCTTTAAATGTTTCTAGTATATATAATATTTTTAACCTCTTTTTTATCAGATGACATTTGATATTCTTGACACTGGAGGAGTCAGGAAGAAATGCTTATCGTTGGATGCTAGGAGATGGAGGGATTTCAAATCAACCCTCTCATCTGATTTCATTTATGGTCATAGGAGTCGTGAGAATCCATGTCGTATATATCCTTTTATAGATGAAGACACATGGAGACAATTTTTTGAAAGTAGAAGAAAAGAATCATTTTTGGTAAGGGCAATGTAAACTTTTATAAGCTTTCTTATATAAATGATCTTATTATTGTTTTGTTAATGATTACTTATTCTTAATTTATAGCAAACAAGGAAAGCTCATCAAGAGATACAATCTAAAAATGTATACCCTCATAGTTTATCTCGGGGAGGGTATGCATTATTGGAAGAACAAATGATGGCAGAAAAATTTCAACAACTAAGAGCTGAGTCTTCAAGCTCTGGAGAGGTGGCCCCTCCATCCCCTCCATCTAGACATGAGAAATGGAAAAGAGCTCGGAAGGGCAAAAAAGGACAATATCTTTCGGAAGAATCGAGACTCGTAGTTGAGAGGATTGTAAGATATCTATTTTATTTATTTGAGTTTACTATTTTTGTCATATATTTCCAATCATTATAGAAATGTTCAATTAATTATTACAGGACTCTCTTGAGGAGCAGAGTTCACAGGGGAAATTTACACCATCTGGGAGGGAAGATATTTTATCTGTGGCATTGGGAAAGCCCAAACATCCTGGCCGTGTAAGAGGATATCCGGCAGGTGTATCGGTAAGAAAAGTGTTGCCACGTTCCTCAACTTCTAACGTTGAGGGAGTTTATAAAAAAAATAGAATCCTTGGAGGCTGAAGTCCATAATATTAATGCGACAATGGAGGACAAGATTAGAGCATCGGTGCAGTTAGTGTTTGCAGACTTGCAAAGACAATTTCAGGGTGCAGATCCCACTCCACCTCTCCCAGTAGCTCCCACTCCCCCACCTCAGCCTGCGGACCCCATTTTTGATCCTCCTCCTCCGCCGTAGCTACCTACTTATTGTGAGTTGTATGTTGATGATCCTCAACATCATATAGTTGCATATGGGATGGTATATTGTATAGGAGATACAGTTCATCATCAACAGTTAGAGGTAGAGAATCAGAGGGTCACTGTACAGGATATTATAGATAGATCAGCTCGGATACCATTACCTACAGATGAGGTGACGACAGTTGGACATAGTATCGGCCATTTTTTACTTTGGCCATCCAGACTTCTTCGACTCATTACCATAGAGGTATGGATGTTATATCTTTTATTTTATATTTTTATTAATGTTTTATCATTTGAAAACTAATATATTTTTCAATTTATTTTTACAGGAATACTTCAAAGGTAAAGAAATACTGTATAGACAACAACAAAGACAGATAACTATGACATCAGATGCAGATACTAGCAGTCTTGACAAATTGTCAAGATATTCAAATTTGTTGGCGGATCATTATGACTTTACAATGGAAGCTCATGTCTGTGGACGTGAACTATGTGTGGGGATTATGAAAACTGATATCATGGAGTTTGTCACTGGAGATAAGTTGGGCATCAACGTGGTGGAAATTTTTATCATGTAAGTCTTAACACCTTTTCCTTGCGTTATATTTATTAAAAATGTATACTTATGTCTGCTTTGTATTAGGTATCTGTATAAAATTTGTGAGAGGAATGAGCTGACAGATGTATATGGATTCGTGGACCCACAATTGATTTCCCCTGAAGCATGTGCATTGGATGAGGAACAAAGAATGCTTTATATTGCTGATAGATTTGAAAAGAATGTAATCACACAGTGTTGGATGATGCCTTTTTGTGAGAGGTATGAAACACATCCCTCTCAAAGAGTTAATTATCTTTTAACATAAAAAACCACTAACGTTAAATTTCCTTTTATCAGGGATCAATGGATGTTAGGGGTTTTTTTCCCTAGGGAGAAAACACTTTATTGGATATGCTCTCTCCATGATGATGTGCGAGAATGTTTTAAGAATATATTGGAAACGTAAGTTTCAATTTCACAATAGTTTTATATATTATAATGAATTTTAAATTTACCCCATTCGTATTATTTTCTAATAGGGCATGGGTCCACTTTCGAAAAAGCGCAAAGAAAAGGAATTTCAAGATCAAATATGTACATGCGAAGGTAAATATCCATTTATAATTTTTACATTTTGATTTATTACATAAAAATAATATATTGAATTTACACTCATTCAAACAGAAATGTCATGAGCAACAAGGCATCATCGAATGCGGATATTACATGTTAAGATTTATGTATGAAATAATAACAACTGGGACAGTTCTGAGTTTTGACCTGGTAAGATTTCCTCTTTCTCATAATATTTCAATTTGATTTATTCATTATACACATTGACTACTATCCTTTTCCTTTGTAGCTTTTTGATGACCCTCAACCCTTTACTGCTGAAGATATCAAACACTTACAAGTGGAGTGGTCAAATTATTTTACAGGTTTGATTGACTTTTAGTTGTTTGTAATGTAAAATGTAATTTTGAATATTGTCAATGTAATTGTGTATTTCGTAGTCGTTTAGGTTGGATTTAGTTTTTTTTTAAGTTGACAGTGTAAGTTTTGAATGTTATATAAGTGAATGTTTAATTTTTCTCTACTTCTTGTTTTGGTCTACTGTTGATGGTTTTTCTGGTCTGGATTTTGGTATGGGGGGGAGAGGTTCCAAGGGGGTGGGTGGGTGTTTGGGGGGTGTCCAAGGGATTTGGGAGGGGTTTCCAAGGTGTGTTTGGGGCTGTCCTAGGGGTCGGGGGGGTGTAAATGAGGTGGGAGTTCTGTCCAAGGGGCCGGTTGGGTGTAAATGAGGGTGGGGGGGCTGTTCAAGGGGTGGGGGTGTCCAAGGGGTGGGGGTGTCCAAGGGATATGGGAGTGGTGTCCAAGGTGTCTGGGAGTTCTGTCCAAGGGGCCGGTTGGGTGTAAATGAGGGTGGGGGGCTGTCCAAGGGGTGGGGGTGTCCAAGGGGTGGGGGGTGTCCAAGGGATATGGGAGGGGTGTCCAAGGGGTGTTTGGGGCTGTCCAAGGGCTCAGGGGGGGGGTGTCCAGGGGTCGGGGGGTGTCCAAGGGGTCTGGGAGGGCTGTCAAGGTGTGGGGGGGTGTCCAATGGGTGTTTGAGGCTGTACTAGGGGTCTTGGGGGTGTAAATGAGGGTGGGGGGGCTGTCCAAGGGGTGAGGGTGTCCAAGGGGTGGAGGGTGTCCAAGGGATATGGGAGGGGTGTCCAATGGGTGTTTGAGGCTGTACTAGGGGTCGTGGGGGTGTAAATGAGGGTGGGGGGGCTGTCCAAGGGGTGGGGGGTGTCCAAGGGTTGTGGTGGGGCTCCAATGTGGTGGGGGAGGGCTGGCCAGGTTGTTAGGTGGGTATAGATGAGGGTGGGGTTCAGTTGGGGCTTGGGGGAGGGCTGGCATGGTTATTTTTGTTTGGTTTCTGGTTGCTTTTTGGTGAGAGCAGTGCAATTATTTTAAAAAAAAAATTCTTTCACGTCGGTTATTTTATAACCGACGTGGTAAATAAATCGGTAGGGGTTTATCACGTCGGGTTTTTCTAGAACCGACGTGATAAACCGTTCCCGGGGCTTTTATCACGTCGGTTCTTAATATAACCGACGTGCTAAAAGGCCTGGGAATCGATTTACCACGTCGGTTATTGGATAACCGACGTGCTAAAACGTTTCCCAGGCCTTTTTATCACGTCGGTTATTTAAGAAACCGACGTGATAATAGGCCAGGGGAAGGGTTTATCACGTCGGTTATGACATAACCGACGTGATAAACGATATCCCAGGCGTTTTATCACGTCGGTTTAGGGAATAACCGACGTGATAAAGCCCCCCGCGCATATTTATCACGTCGGTTATTATATGAACTGACGTGATAACCACGGTGATGTTAGGGATATTACGTCGGGTTTTAAATAACCGACGTAAAAACGTTATTTATAACGTCGTCTGTATTAACGTCGCCTAAAAAACGACGTAAATAATAAAAAATAACCAACGTAAAAAATGTTTTCTGCACTAGTGAACAATGAATTAGACATGTATAGTAATGATATTGATAATACATGAATGAACTTTAAAAAACCTGAATTTATATTCAAATAAATGAATTATGTTCATGTGGGTTTTTGTTGGTAATTCCATGCATAGTTAAAATACCAGAATAAGATGATTCAATAAGTTCAATTCATTATAAGTTGTGTTGACCAATAATCAATTTCACTAAGAGGAAATTGATACTGCTCTCAATTGTTGATATTTAGTATCAAAAAAATGGAAAACAACACTACACACTAATATATATTATTGAGTGTTTAAGATTATAAGAAGAATATGAGAATTTCCAATTTATATTCAGTTGGTTATAAATTGGGTCAAAGAATAGTTCTATGGTGTCCAATATACTACAAATTAATATTAATATAGCTATTGAAGAAATGGATATTAAATAATTATGATGAATATAAGTATATACCTCTTTTTTTGATAATTAAAAAAGAATTTTGGGATTATATCTAAAAATATGATGAACTGATGCAATCCATTTTACAATAATGTAAAAATATAGAAGAAGAAGAATATAAATTTATTACCTTCTATTGTGAATGTATCATGTGAAGAAGAACATGTAACAATAAAGTAGCATTGTGACATTCATTAGTTTTCTTAATGTGTGGAATTATTTATCAGTGATACCAGGAACCTTAACAGATGAAGAATATATTTATTGGTAGTATAAAGAACCATATAAGATCTATAAAACATATAATTTCATTCTAATATAGTATAACTCAAGTAAAAGGATATACCCTACGTATTGTAACCATGATTAAAGGATTATTTTCTTTCAATTGTGTTGTTGGATTATTTCCAGACCATTGAAAGGAAAAGCTACTCTTATTGAGTTGTGAACCTTGTAAAAATATCATCTCTATTATTTACCTGCTTTTATAGACCTGTATGAGATATATAAAAGTGAATAAGTTAATCAAGATCCTAACAGGTCTAAGAAGAAAAATGGATAAATTTTCTAATTACTGAAAAATTTATCATCGCAGATTCAACCCTAGTGTTCGGTATATCTCCAAGTGGTCCTCTCAATTGGTATCAGATCCAAGGTTTACCTCTATTAGATTGTATACTTTTTAGTTATTATATTTTTAAGATTTGATATTCTTTCTCGTGTTTAAATTGAAGTAAAACATTAGTGAAGATTAATTTATCTCAAAGAATAATTATGTGTTTACGAAGATCATGATGAATATGAGAAAGAAATAGAAAACAAAGTTGAATAAAAAGACCCTATTTCCTAAGGGAGAGGAAGTATCTATATCTCCATTCCTTTCTACAAATTTATACGTATCAATCTTGGAATGTATATAGTAGGTTGATCATGGATCTAACTAAGAAAGGGACAAAGATCATAGCACAAGTGAATCAAGATATTCAACTGATCATGAGGTAAGTGTTATTTGCATTCAAACTTTTTCACAAGATGATGATACTAGCATAATTTGTGATGGATATTAGTCTACATCTTCTTAAGATATATCAATTGATAGATTAAGAGATATTCTGTATTTATTTCCCACACAAACATTATCTCTTGTTTTTGGATTCTTTCAATGTATGTAGGAATATATCACCAAGATGGAAAAATAAACATATTGTATGTAGAAGGATTTATAAAAAAATTATATAATTTTAAATTCTCTTTAGATACGTTGGATTCATTGAATCTATAATGATGGATCTTTAAATAAGTTCCTCAAATCTTCTTGAAGAAGTTTATGAGAAGTATGGATTCAAGGAGACACTGGATGAAAATATCGTTTTGTTTGAATATAAATTTAAAAACATCATTTATTCCATGGATTAACAATTAGAATATAAAATTGAGAAGAACAAAGAATTGTACTCCTTATTATAAAAACCATCAAACATTATGAAGAGACGGCTAAAATAATAATGATTTATTTTTAATATAATATGAATTTGATTTAAGACAAAAAAATCATCATCAATATAAAATTTCTAGAATTGGATGTTAAATTAGACAATATTGAGAAGAAACATGTTGAGGGTTTATAAAAGAATGATATAGTTGCTAATGATAATCAATGATCATCTAGAGGAATCTAAGGTTTTAATACCTCCAACATATTATAATAAGATCACAACATCATTTAACGATCTATCTCAACAAAATTATGAAGAAACAAGTACCATCCATACTATCTTTTAATAATGTTTCTTAATCTATTTTCATTAACAGTATTGGTCAAAAAAGTAAATCTCAATATGAAGGATTGAATAAAAGATATAAATAGTATACCACAATGAGTATGGGGGATATAAAAAATAGTATGGAAGATAGTTTCCCAAAAAGTTCCCAGAAACCTATAAAGGAGACCCAAATACATTATACATATAAAATAAGAATATTAAGGTTTGTGGGTCAATATTAGTGCTAAAACCTATTCTATAATGGTGAACTATATTTTTGTCATTATCTTCTATATTTTAAAGCATAAATAAGTCTCATGTAAAGGGGGAGAAATCCAGAGATAAATAATAAACATCAATAGGTTAAGAAATATATGTATACAAAAAACATATTTAAAAAAATGAAACAAATATATATCATACATACAACGGCGGTGTTCACAATGTCGGTACATGATCATCTTAATATGTATCCAAATTTCATAAGAAAATAATACCACAAAATATGGTTATGAAATTAGATGTATCCTAGAGAAGAAATCAGAAAAAAAAATTATAAATTTTATTCACCTAAGAATGTATCCAAGATGAATGGTGAGAATAATTTGGATTCCAAATCCAAGAATATGAATAAAACTATTTCATTCAAAATAAAAACTAAGATGTATAGAACTCATAAGAATCCATGTAAAGATCCAAAATTTATTCCAAAGTTCCTAATGAAATGTTAGTTATTTGGATAGATTATTAGGAAAGGATGAGGAAAATATAATAACAACAATATAATTATAGTGAAAAGGGGAAATAAAAGATTCATCATCAAGATAGAGAATCTATGTGTGTATGTTGAAAATTGGTTAGTCGCACTGGGAGAAATTGTTCTAAAATTATTCCAGTATAACAACAGTATTTTAATAAGATAAAAGCTGCACTAGGTGATAAAAGTTATAAAAACACTTGAATAAATAATTTTTATACACAAATAAATTGAATAAGTGATAAGACCCACACATCCTCGATTAGAATTGAAGATCTGATATGAATATTTGATGGGTAAAGGAAATGGTACAACATGGTTGAGAAAAAATACAAGCTTAAAGTTCGCATTGAAGAACCAAGTATGGTTACACCTTAATTCATTAAACCTTTGGGGTTTCATTTTTTATTAGAATTCATGGAAATGAAGGTTCATCAAATTCTTAGGGGGATAACCTGAGAAGTATTGAGTATTTTCAATTATTTATAGAAAATTTATGTATGTCGTCATCCTTTAATGATTTATGAAATTGAATTAAAATAACAATATGATATGGGGCATCATTAATGAATTTTATGTCTTATTTTTCATTTCCTAGACAAAAAAGTTAAATAAAATACATCTTAGTTTGATATTATAGTTGGTATTTTGAAGAAAAAGTATTTAAGAAGATCACCCTTGGATAAGTAATGAAAGTTAAAAAATATGGATAGTCAAAAGTTGAATATCTATATTGGTGTATTCTCTAAATTAGAATATCTTAAAATCCATTCTTGTAGAGATCAAAAATTATAAATATGTTTAGGATTATTTACCTTATAGGGGAAATGATGAAAAATGATGTTCATTCTAGTATCATTATTTCAATTAGAATCAAATCTAATTATTCTAGAATCTACTTGAAGATCATGTCATTGAAAAATATATATTTTCACTAATCTCTCATCCTAGTTAGAAAAAAATATACTTAATATAAAGGAATAGTAATTTAATAATCAATGTCATGAGAAATTTGGAAGTAATGGAAGTTCCCTAAGGTCACCTATCCTTCTTATTTCACTTGAAAGTTTTTTATTTGTTTCTTGAATTGAGTGCCTTAGTTTTAAGTTGATCTCTCTAAAATAAAATATCATATCTATTTTAGATATCTTCATCATAGAATAAAAGTGTAATGTAACACCCCATGTAAATAAAGAATATGAAATTTTCATATTTATCCATATTTTTGAATAAAATATTAATATTACTTTAAAGGGAATTCTATGCTCGAGGGCGTACCCAATACGCAACAACGAGTTTCTTCGAAATCTTATGTTGTACTCTAATAATAAAATAATATTATTTTAAAAGGTAGTTAACACCTAGCCGTTGTAATGGAAGGAATGAACAGAACTAACTACAAAATGATTATATATGTTTTTCAAATATTTTTACTTTTATCCAATAAATGTTGGAGGCTTAAAATGCAAATGAATCCAATTTTAAGCATAAATCCTCTAATATTCTTTAAAAGGTCGATTAACCGTCTTTTGATAGAGAACCCTTTTTTAAATATACTTTTGACAATTTTATATATTGTATTTGACAAAATAAAATCTTTCTTTAGAATCTGGACATCAAAATTTACTTTGTGTAAAATTTTGTTATTTTTCTGATAAAGATCATTTTTATTGATAATGTTGCATTTTAATTCAAAACCTCATTTTAATCTGATTTATTTATATGGATAGATTATATTTTTAATTTAGATTATAGTTTATTTAGAATATATTTTCACCATATAATCTAATTGTGGTCATTGGAATTAATTTCAATTTGAAATTGGACTTAAACTAGTGTCAATCTTTTAATAGATATTGTTTCTTAAAAACACGCTATTTGTTTTGACAGCGGGAATTAATTATTCAATTAATTAATGAAACAAATATGTTTTGAATTTTTTAAAATAGATATCATTTTTTAATTCGGAATATCAAATATATCTTAGGGTGACGTTTTGGTATTTTTTTGAAAAACATCAAATTTTGATGAATAGTGAAACCACTAAGTGGTAGTTTAAAAACTGATTTTTCGTTTAAATGAAAATTTACCACATCTGTGATTTGAATTTCAAAAATCCAACATACATAGTTTTCATTAAGATGTAAAATTTGGTTCAATGGGAATAAAATAATTATTTGGTGAATAGTAACTTTTAAGTTTTTAATCGCGATTAGAGGTTATTAGTGTAATTTAAGGTTAAATAATGTTTTAATAATACAAAATGACATATACACATGTCCTAACATCATTAAATGTGTCATGTCTGACCAATAAAATCCATTGGTCAACTTGGGGACCCCATGGAGCAACTTTGGTTGGAAAATGTCATAAATAACGTTTTATTTAAAGTTAAAATAAAAATGTCACAAACATGAGTTGTTTTAATAAATTAATTTTTAAATGGGGTTATACAAATCATATTTTCTACTATAAATATTAATTAAAAAGATAAAAAGATTTCCTACATCATGATATTATTTTTGTAATTTATAGACATTAAATAAATTAAATTATTTATGATATAATGATGATGAAACGATTATCTCATTAATAATGGATTTAAATAAAATGAAATGATAATTTTAAAACTATAACTTAAACCTGTCAAAGACCTATTGTATGAGTATATTTCGAACCCTTACCACATTATCCTAGAAATACATCAATGTGGGACCTTTAAAATCCGAATCTCATTTGAAAATAAAGTAACATTTTGTAACTTTCCAAAAGTGCCCCTCCTCTCCTCTTATAAAAGGCCCCCACCTCTACCACCTTACCC
This sequence comes from Viscum album, assembly GCA_963277665.1. Taxonomy (NCBI): domain Eukaryota; kingdom Viridiplantae; phylum Streptophyta; class Magnoliopsida; order Santalales; family Viscaceae; genus Viscum; species Viscum album. Next base: position 227,385,426 of record OY728157.1, on the reverse strand, counting down.
ACACCTCTCAAGCCTTTGGATCGGCAAAAACCGGATCATTTTGTCTCTGCACATCCCTCTCTTACTCCTAGAAGCCTCACTTTGGGAATAAGTCTTCCCAAGGAAGCCTTTGAGCTCAAATCAAATAGAGATACCCGATTTTAAGGTAATGTCTTCACTGTGTTCTTTTGTTTTATTTTGCTTCTCAAACCCCTTAAACACTTTTTATTCATTTCTTTTGTAACAACTAGATTATATTCAGTACACTAGGATTTTGTTATAAGAAGGATTTTATCTACACTTACACACACCTACATCTAATGGTTAAAAACATAATGTTTCTGTGGATGGTGAATTTCTGCCTCAAGAAACGATGATTATTCAATATTCTTTTAACACCCTAAAAGGTGGCCATTAAGATGTCATTATATTTATATATGATATATAATATGTTTATGTTTTACTTAAGCTTCTGTATTTTACATTCATGGCATACCTTTATGGTTTCCATTATAGTTAAAAACGATATCGTCATTTTAGGAAGTGTTGACAACCGCCCCCTCAAAGTGATTTGATTCGTTAATACCACATGTGGTACGTATAAATGATATATTTAATGATATTATATATGATACCATACTGGAATTTTAATACTATTATGTATCATTATGTTTTAATTCCATTAAATAAGAAATATAAATGGAAGTAGGGTTCATGCGTACGTACAGCTTACAGTCTCCATGAACTGTGCATTTCATTTCTTACCTCTAAATGTTATGTAATATTATAAATTCATGTATATAATGGATATATATGATATATATGATATCTAAATAATGAATATAATTCTGTATATAATATATATTTTACCACATGACCAACTTGTAATTATAAAGAGTTTATTTTTGAATCAAGTAGCAATGATCTACAAAACGACCATTATTAACTTAAATAATTACATAGTGTTCAAAGCATGGTAGTAAGTGATATAGAAGGAATAATGAACTTGAAAAAGGTTCTCAATCAAGTAGAAATTTACTCAAGTTTATTATTCCGGAGGTTAATGAACGATCGAGTCAAGTCGGACCCGAGGTAAGGGAACCTACCCCTCTCATTCTTTTTAAGTACACTATTTCATGTCATTCCTTATAAGCTCATATTTCTTATTATTGGGATGTTTTTTTATATTGAACATACTGTAATTTTTATTTTCAGATGATGAGAGACCCTATTTTATCTCATCAATCCATTTTGGATGTTTTGATTGGTGTCGTTAGGTTGTCGAATTTACGTAAGATATCCAACCTCTCTCTTTCTTTTTAAGTACTCTCCTTTATGTCACTTCTTTTAAAATCCTTTTTTATGTTGGTAGATGTTATTTTATATTAATATTGGTTTAATTTTTATATAAATATGATGAGATACCCTATTTTATATAAACAATCCATTTTTGAAAGTTTTAAGTGGCGCCGTTAGGCTGTCGAGTTTTCGTAAGGGATTTTTCATCTCACTTTTATTCCCATGAGATTTATGCTACATTTTCCACCATTTCCTTTGATTGGTATATGTACTTACCATTATTATACTCTTTGTGTAATATAATTTCGTTTAAAAGTATTTACATCAATGTTGTATTGTCCTTCTTTCATGGGGTGTATGTTTCGAAAGATACCCAAGTCAGTAAGGGATCTTTTCACCCTCCTCTTTTTAGAAGACTTGTTTTGTTGGGTCTTTTAATTTACATATTTTAATGTTGGGATATGTTCTTATATATCCTTATTGATGTAATGTTTATTTCCAAGTAACGATATACCCTTTTTATCGCTCATCAACTCATTTTCTTAATTTTAAAGTGATGCTGTTAGGCTATCGAATTTTACCAAGGGAACTTCTTTACCCAATTTCGATTTCTTTGGGTTCAACATGTAGTTATTGAATATGTCATCCTTTGAATATGTGTGAATGACCTTTTATTTCATTACACTTAATATCCACTTATAATGGGTGTATTTATATTTATCACACATAATTATGAGATTGATTTATCTATAATTTAAGGGTTCCTTCTTTACAGGGGATTTCATCTCATTTTACATTTCTATTGAGACTTCATTGTTGTTATGCACCAATTCACTCTTATATGGTGTATATACTATCCTTTGGAATATTATATCATTAATTCCTTTATTCTCATGATATTATAAAGTTCTGATTAAATGTTTTTCCTCAATTATTGTATTCAAGTGTCTCTCATTTTGTTAAAAATCCTTTAACTAAAATATCATTTTAAATGTTTTAATAATTTATTCTTAAAAACATTTCTCATTAATATCCATGTTTTAAAAATGGTTTTATGTATTTATTTATATGGATATTAATGGTTTAAAATTTTAAAATCTTCAAAGTGTTATGGGACACTTTGATTCAGAGATCTCTTTATTAAATGTTTTAAATGGTTTTGAAAATGGTTTCTAGAATGGATTCATTATTTCAATATCCTATAATGTTATATGTGGGAATGTTATATTTCCATTATGATTAAGTTATGTGCTATGATTATGTTATGGTTCTTGGGCATTGTTTATGAACACGGGTGGTTTCGTGATAAACTGAGGAAAGGTGAGCCCGATATATTTCTCCAATGCATTGGGTAACACGAAGGAGTTAAACGTTAAGGTTTCTCCAAAGAGATTTAGGTAATACACTCTTATGGGTATTCCAAAAGTAATCAAGAGGGTTACTCCCTACGTAAGAATGTTAGGAATGACTCTAGTTACCTTTATGTCTTATGATTTCTATGATTTATTCATGATTTTTTGAGGTATGATTAAGTGCTTATGTTTTATGGGTAAAGTATGATTTTTTTCTTATATATATATGTACTCATGTTTCCTTTACATACTTTTTATAACCCTTATTGAGCTTTTTATGCTCATACCATGTTTTTTAAATGTTTTTCCCAGGTCAAGGGAATAGTACATGATATGATTACAGTGTCAAGGAAGTGTCAAGAAATAATCCATGTTTTATTTTAAATATGTTTCCTATATTTTATGTAACCACTTTGTTTAAATGTGGAATGTAATGCATGTTTTATGATCTAATTCTCTAACACACTGAACTTGATAAGACCCTAAATGTGTAATCTTGTAATAACTCAAGATTAAGTAAGGTTTAAGGCTGGGGCCTTATAGTTGGTATCAAAGGATGATTTAGATAACTTTAGAGGTTAGAGTGTTGTTTAAGAAAAATATACAAGATGTGTATAACCACAATGGTTAGTATATTAGATGGAGTCATCGTTTTTCTGAAAGTTAGAATGAGTTTGAGATAAATTGGATATGTATATATTGGTGTTTATCTTCCTTTTTTTATTTGATGACTTTACTGATTTACTCACACTAACCTTTTTGGTTTTAGTAAATGGCTGGATCTAGCAGGTACCAAAGTAACAGTGGATTTTAAGAAAACTATGATGGTTTTAGTAAAGAACAACTGAATGATATGGGAGCTTCAATGAGAACTCTTGTGGTTATCCTCAACCAGCTATCTGGAGTCATGATTGACCACCTGATCCTTAGTGATTTTTATAAGGCATCGTATATGTGAGAAACAAATCCCCACGGATGTTCAGGTAATAATCATAATGGTAAGTATGTTCAAAAGCATATGTGTCAAATATATGGAAAGAAACACATAGGAAAATGTTTCAAAGACACATAAAGATGCTATAGATGTGGAAATGAAGGTCATAAAGAAAGAACCATCCATGGAAAAAGGAAGCATCTAGTTGACTCTAGGAAAGGTAAATAAGTTCTTTCTGAAGGATCAATTGAATGTTTTAAATGTAGTGTGCATGGTCATTATGAAAACACATTTCCTACGAAAAAGTTTCGGGAATGGGGTCACTAAGATCGTACAAATATTCATTTACCAATACCTAATTCCATTCCGATTGAGGATGAAGAAACTGACAATGAAGAATGAAAGATATGGATTATTTCTTAACATATGTTTCCCTGTTATTAGAATCTTAGGATATGATTCATGATTCTGTTTGTAGGAAAGAAGTATTTAAGAATAAGTTGAAAAGGAATGGCTAATTGATCATGAAGAATGTTGAATGAGTAAGAACTTATCATATAAGGGATTCAAGAGTTATGGTAGATTTTAGGATGGTGAAATTCTTAGATGTATTAAGTCTCTTTTGATGATGGGGTTACATTAGAAGACTTTTTATAGTAACCCTGATGTTTGATATACGAAAATTTTATTCAAGGAATAATTATCCATTATTTTGTGGATATAGTTATAAAGAACCATTTGGGTTTATATGATTCTTGAATTTGAGGCAATTACTAGTCAATACATTTTGGGTTTAAAAATGGAAGTTATCAGATAACCTTGGTGGTTAAAATATGTTATAGTTATTTTTGATGAATTTATCTCTCTTTGAGGAATGTTATAAAATTATATAGTTTTTGAAAAGGGACAACACGCAGACCATGTGACAACCCATTGCATCGGACGAAGCTGCAGGAAGTGAACCCACAACCAAAGTGCAGCTGGTATTTATCACCTACCACTGGACTACATGAAGTCCCTGTTTAGTTTGAATGATATTTTTTAGTTATATGATTTTATGAATTAAGAGTAAGTTGATTTTTTAGTTATCAATGGAAATGATTATCCTATCATGGAGGATATGTGATTAGCTTAATTACTTTTCAGTATGAGACTGTAAGAGTAACTGATGTTATTTTGGAGAAAAATGTTAAAATTTATCTTAGGAGACTATGTGATTAAATCCTTCAGAGAATTTGGTTTCAATCTTAGTTTGGTTTACTTTGTAGAATATTATGGATATATGTTTATTGAATGGTCTTTTTTGAACTTTGGGTTTTAGATTTGGTTAAGGTCTAAAGACAAAGGAAGTATATAGTTCTCTTTTATGGATTAGGTGATTCTCTAGAAGTTGATTATAGCTGTCTTAATGTGGACAAGTCATCCTAAATACTCGTCTTTTGGAGGAAATATGAGTTCATGTAAGAAATCTAGTAAAAGTTGAAAGTCAACATGACAATTAAGTATGCTTCCTTATGTTTTAGTTAAGCTCATAAATAAATTTCTCAGTGAAAATTAACATAAAACAAAAATTTTGTCTGTTAATGTTTCCTACTGGGGAATCAAATACCGTTTAACCCATCACAAGTATGTGATTTTCTTATTGTTAACTTTTTCCTATACATGTTTACTATCACTCTCCGTCAGAACATTACCCTTTGGTTTTTCCTGCATATCCATATTTTCATACTTGGAATCCTAGTATGGGTTAACTCGAGATACATTTGTACTTCTCTCCCATTCTTTTAATGTGATAGTTTTACTGACTCTTGTTCCGATGTGAGATTTTAAATGAAGCTTCCAAGCCCAATTTTAAAATTGCGAGGATGCAATTCCCAAAAGGGGGGAAGGATGTAACACCCCGGGTAAATAAAGAATATGACATTTTCATATTTATCCATATTTTTGAAAAATATTAATATTACTTTAAAGGGAATGCTATGCTCGAGGGCGTACCCAATACGCAACAACGAGTTTTGTCGAAATCTTACATTGCACTCTAATAATAAAATAATATTATTTTACAAAGTAGCTAACGTTGAGTCTTTGTAATGGAGAGAATGAACGGAACTAACTATAAAATTGTTATATATTTTTTTCAAATATTTTTACTTTTATCCAATAAATGTTAGAGGCTTAAAATGCAAATGAATCCAATTTTAAGCATAAATCTTCTAATATTCTTTAAAAGGTCGATTAAACGCCTTTTGATGGAGAACCCTCTTTAAAATATACTTTTTAAAATTTTATATGTTGTATTTTACAAAATAAAATCCTTCTTTAGAATCTGGATATCAAAATTTACTTTGTGTAAAATTTTGTTATTTTTCCGATAAAGATCATTTTTATTGAAAATGTTGCATTTTAATTCAAAAACTCATTTTAATCTGATTTAATTATATGGATAGAATATATTTTTAATTTATATTAAATTGTATTTATAATATATTTTTTCCATTTAATATAATGGCGGTCATTGTAATTAATTTCACTTTGAAATTGGACTTAAAATTTTGTTAATCTTTTAATAGATATTGTTTCTTAAAAACACGCTATTTGTTTTCACCACAGGAATTAATTGTTAAATTAATTAATTCAACATATATGTTTTGAATTTTTTAAAATGGACATCATTTTTGAATTCAGAATATCAAATATAGCTCAGGGTGAATTTTTGGTATTTTTCTGAAAAACTTCAATTTTTGATGAATAGTGAAACCACTAAGTGGTAGTTTAAAAACTGATTTTTCGTTTAAATGAAACTTTACCACTTATGTGATTTGAATTTCAAAAATATGACATACATGGTTGTAATTTTGATGTAAAATGTCATTCAATGGGATTAAAATAATTTTTTGGTGAATAGTAACTTTTATGTTTTTAAACGCGATTAGAGGTAATTAGTGTAATTTAAGGTAAAAATAATGTTTTAATAATATTAAATGACCTATACAGATGTCCTACCCTCATTGGATGTGTCATGGCCGACCAATACAATCCATGGGTCAACTTGGGGACCCCATGGAGCCACTTTGGTGAGAAAATGACATAAATAACATTTTATTTAATGCTAAAATAAAAATGTCACAATCATGAGTTGTTTTACTAAAAAAATTGAATGGGGTTATAAAAGTCATATTTTTTACTATAAATATATATTAGAAAGATAAAAATATTTCCTACATCATGATAGTTTTTTTATAATTTTTATACTTTAAATAAATTAAATTATTTATGACATCATGATGATGCAGTGATTATCTCATTAATAAAAGATTTAAATAAAATGAAAATATAATGTTTACACTATAACTTAAACTTGTAAAAGACCTATTGGATGAGTATATTTAGAACCCTTACCACCTTATCCTCGAAATAAATCAATGTGGGACCTTTAAAATCTGAAACTCATTTGAAAATAAAGTAACATTTTGTAACATTCCAAGAGTACCCCTCGCCTCCTATTATAAAAGGCCCCCACCTCTACCACCCTACCCACACCTCTCAAGCCTTTGGCTCGGCCATCCCCGGCTCATTTTGTCTCTCCCCATCCCTCTCTTACTACTAGAATCCTCAATTTGTGCATAAGACTTTCCAAGGAAGCCTTTGAGCTCAAATCAAAGAGAGATACCTGATTTTAAGGTAATGTCTTCACTTGTGTTCTTTTGTTTCATTTTTCTTCTCCAACCCCCTAATATCTTTTTATTCATTTCGTTTGTAACAAATCCAGTATCTTAAATATACTAGGATGTTTTTAAATAATGGATTCGATCTAAACTTACACACACCTACATCTAATGGTTAAAGAAAATACTGTTTCTGTGGATGGTGAATTTCTCCCTCCCGAAACGACGATTGTTCAATATTCTTTTAACACCCTCAAAGGTGGCCATTAAGATGTCACTATATTTATATATGATATATAATATTTTTATGTCTTACTTAATCTTATGTATTTTTCATTTATGTCATACCTTTATGGTTTCTATTATGGTTAAACACAATATCTTCATTTTAGGAAGTGCGGACTACCACCCCCTCAAAGTGATTTGATTCGTTAATACCAAATGTGGTATGTATAAAGGATATATTTAATGATATTATATATGACACCATACTTTAATTATAATAATAATATGTATCATTATGTTTTAATTCCATTAAATAAGAAATAGACGTGGATGTAGCGTTCATGCGTACGTACGGCTTACCATCTCCATGAACGGTGCATTTCATTTCTTACCTCTAAATGTTATGTAATATTATAAATGCATGTATATAATGGATATATATGATATATATGATATCTAAATAATTAATATAATTCTGTATATAATATATATTTTACCACATGAACAACTTGTAATTATAAAGAGTTTATTTTTTACTCAAGTATAAATGATCTACAAAACAACCATTATTAACATAAATAATTACATTGTGTTCATAGAATGGTATTAAGTGATATAAAAGGAATAATTAAATTGAAAAAGGTTCTTAAGAAAGTAGAAATTAACTCATGTTTATTATTCAGGAGGTTAAAGAATGATCGAGTCAAGTCGGACCCGAGGTAAGGGAACCAACCCCTCTCTTTCTTTTTAAGTACACTCTTTTTTGTCATTCCTTTGAAGCTCATATTTCTTATGATTGGGATGTTATTTTATATTAAAAATAATTTATTTTTTATGTTCATATGATAAGAGACCCTATTTTCTCTCATCAATCCATTTTGGAAGTTTTGATTGGCGTCGTTAGGCTACCGAATTTACGTAAGAGATCCAACCTCTCTCTTTATTTTTAAGTACTCTCCTTTATATCACTTCTTTTAAGATCCTCTTTGTTATGTTGGGAGATTTTCTTTTATATTCCTCTTTCTGCAAATTTTATTTTAATATTATGAGATACCCTATTTGATATCATCAATCCATTTTTGGAAGTTTTATGTGGCGTCGTTAGGCTGCCGCGTTTTCGTAAGGGATTTTTCATCTCGCTTTTATTCCCATGAGATTTATGATACATTTGCCACAATTACCTTTGATTGGTATATGTACATCCCATTATTCTAATATTTGTGTAATATAATTTCTTTTATAAGTATTTAAATCAATTTTTTATTGTCCTTTTTTCATGGGGTGTATGTTTTGAATGATACCCAAGTCGGTAAGGGAATTTTTCACCCTCCTCTTTTTAAAAGACTTATTTTGCTGGGTCTTTTAATTTACATATTGTAATGTTGGGATATGTTCTTCTATATCCTTATTGATGTAAATTTTATTTCAAAGTAATGAGATACCCTTTTTATCTCCCATCAACTCATTTTATGAATTTTAAAGTGACGTCGTTAGGTTGTTGAATTTTACCAAAGGAACTTTTAACACAATTTCGATTTCTTTGGGTTCAACATGTAATTATTTAATATGTCATCCTTTGAATATGTGTGAATGAACTTTTATTGTTTTAAACATAATATCCACTTATATTGGGTGTATTTATGTTTTTCACACATAATTATGAGATTGATTTATCCTTAATTTAAGGGTACCTTTTTTACAGGGGATTTCATCTCATTTTACATTTCTATTGAGACTTAATTGTTGTTATGCACCAATTCACTCTTATATGGTTTATATACTATCCTTTGGAATATTATATCATGAATTCTTTTATACTCATGATATTATAAAGTTCTGATTAAATGTTATTCCTCAATTATTGTATTCAAGTGTCTCTCATTTTGTTAAATACCCTTTAACTAAAATATCGTTTTAAATGTTTTAATGATTTATTCTTATAAATATTTCTCGTTAATATCCATGTTTTAAAAATGGTTTTAAAGATTTATTTATATGGATACTAATGGTTTAAAATTTTAAAAGCATCAAAATGTTATGGGACACCTTGATTCAAAGATCTCTCTATTAAATGTTTTAAGTGGTTTTGAAAATGGTTTTTAGAATGGATTCATTATTTCAATATCTTAAAATGTTATATGTGGTAATGTTATATTTCTTTTATGCTTATGTTATGTGTTATGATTATGTTATAGTTTTTGGGCATTTTTTATGAAGACGGGTGGTTCCGTGATAAACTAAGGGCGGGTGAGCCTGATATATCTCTCCAATGCATTGGGTAACACAAAAGAGTTAAACATTAAGGTTTCTCGGAAGAGATTTAGGGAATATACTCTTATGGGTATTCCAAACTTAATAAAGAGGGTTACTCCCTACGTAAGAATGTTATGAATGCCTCGAGTTACCTTTATTTCTTATGATTTCTATGATTTATTCATGATTTTATGAGGTATGTTAAAGTGATTATGTTTTATGGGTAAAGTCTGATTTTATTATTATGTATATATGCACTCATGTTTCCTTTCCATACTTTTTATAACCCTTACTGAGATTTTTATCCTCATCCCAAGTTTTTGAAAAAAATTTCACAGTTCAAGGGAATGGTACATGATATAATGATAGTGTAAAAGAAGTGTCAAGAACGAATCCATGTTTTATTTTAAATATGTTTCCTATCTTTTATGTTACCAATTTGTTTAAATGTGGAATGTAATGCAAGTTTTATGATCTAATTCTCTAAAACTCTAAACCTGAAAAGATCCTCAATGTGTAATCTTGTAATAACTCATGATTAAGTAAAGTTTAAAGATGGGGCCTTATATGTAACCCCATGAAAATAATTTAATGAAATCTCATTTCATGAGGTATCATGATCAATTATTAATATTATTCTTTATTTTATAAATAAAATCATCTTATTTTATAGACTAATAATGACTCATAAAAACATATAGTGAAATGATTAATGGAACATTTATTATGTATATAAGGATTCCCTTTTTCCTTGAAAACATCATTTCTTATCAATATGGACGAGAGAAAGTGAAATGAATGTTTGAAAAGTAAATGGGTTGGATTCAAATATTGAATATTCATTTGGAAATAACTTTAAAGGTATTTCCAACAAATTCAAAGGGGGAGATTAATGATCCCACTTTTTATATGTGTTTGATTATTTTCAATGGTAGTTTTTAGTTGTCAGAGGTGGTTAATGAAATAGAAATATTTCATTGATGTCAATGTGTTAATGATGTATGATGGAAACAAGTTTTTAAAATTTCTAATGAAGTTTCCAAGATATCCAAGCTTTATATCAAAATAATTATAGCTTTGATGAATGTATATAGAAGATAGTAATCAATTATTATTATCATAAGGAAGTTCTTTTATAGAATTTGAGTTTATAACTCTTACGATTATTTATCTGATGGTAATTATCAAAGATATGTTCAATAGGTATGTGGAGAAAGAAAATATTCTATATTAAGGAAAAAATAAGATTATATATCCTATGGTGTTTCTTAAATATTGTATGTTTTAGAAAGTGAAGAGGGATGACTTTAAGAAGGTCATACAATATTTTATTATTGCATGAGGACCAAAAAAATGGTTAATAATTTAATCGAGATCATGAAAAATATTATTTTTGTATAATAAATAAGTTAAATTATATGAAATTGAAATATTATTCCATTAACCGATTTATTATGACTAAAATTACAATTAAGGCCAAAATATATTTTAGTATTGAGTTTGTTTTATTTCTAATTCCATGAAATAAAATATGTATTAGATGAGAAATGGCTATGAATATTTTGATAATTTGGAATTCGTATTTATATGAAATTTTTTTCACAAAGACTGTTGAAATTATTAATAAAAAAATTGGGGCTATCCACAACCACCCAAGGAGGATAACTCAACCAAAAATGAAGAACTCGGATAAACCAACATGTGGGTTATCCTGTACATGGGAAACGATGGTTGAAAGAACATGGAGACTGTAGAGGAGAATTGGTGGAAGCATAACTCCCACAGAGATTGCATAGGTTGGTGCGCATTATAGAAACCTAATATTAATATACATGGATATTACATCATTTTAGAAAAATATTCAACACATTTAAAAAATACATGTTTGAGAACAATAATATTTTAGTGTCTTTGAAAACATGGAACGCAATATATTATAACTCAGTGAAAGATATCCAATGTATCACATAAATACCTTCCCCTTTATTACTCCTACTCAAAATTTATTTTCATAACCTGGGGAAATCAAATATAAGAAATGTTGAGCTGTAATTCACAATAAGGGTAAATAAAGAAGATACACAGGCATAATATAAGCATAAGGGTATGAGAACATGATCATTACATTGAAAAATCATACAGTGTATATTAAAGAACATAAAAATGAATCATGGAATAATAAACAACAGTTGATAAGACATTAATCATAAGGGAATCAAGATAATAATACAAGAAACATAACATAGTAATAAGACATTGAATTGTGGGAAATACATAAACATATAAAATGATTTCTATAGTTTCAAGGATTACTCACAAGTCCATCTTAGTGGAATTTGGTCACTCCCCAAACCATCTTAATATTCATGGTTAACTCCCAATACCATCTTAATGGAAAAAGTCCATTACTAAACTGGGTTCACTCACCATTCCAAACCTGTATTATTGAACTTGGTTTACTTCCAATTGTAGAACTGTATTAATGTACTAGGTTCACTTATAATTTTATCCTTTTATTACTGAACTAAGTTCACTCCTCTTTCCAGCCCTTTTATACAAAACTGAGTTCAATCCTCATTTTCATCCTATCTATCTTATGAGATATAAATCCTTACCCAGTTCATTTAAGGTAGATATAAGTCCCCCCCATCTCATAATGAAATCATACACAAGCGTTCCACAAGATAACAAAGAAATCATCATATCACGACCCATATAAAGTGTAGGGTTTCATAATCATTATATCATAACCCATGAAATGGAATGGGTATTATAAAAATTTCACTATATCATAACCTATGGAAAGGATATGGGTTTCATAATCATATAATAACCCCTAAAATGAAGTGGGTATCATAATAATTTTATCATGGTATAACAAATGGAAGATAATTGGGTTTTATAAAAAACATGTCATCTTAATCATAAACCATTCAATTGAAGAATAAAAATGTTGTCCTTAGATGAAATGCCCAATAAATAATAAACCATATCAATGGATATTATTTTAGATGTATATGGGTTTTGAAATATCAATTGGATAATTTCTTAAGTGAAATAAACACTCTTTGAAAAACAATTTTTAAAACATAAAACATTTTCAAAATTATTTTAAATTAAAACCACATTGAAAAGGTATGAATTTATCTTTATAAAACATTTAATCATTTCTTAATGGAAATATAATTTTAAATTTTAAAAACACTTTGTAGAACACAAGACCTTGTGAAATCCTTTTTCTTTAAAATAGAATTGAAAACTAATAAAAGTATCTTTCAAATCATTGAAATACTTATCTTTGAAAATAACCCTTTGAAATCATATAAAGAAAACATTTAAAATCATTTAAAACAGTTTTTAAAAATAAAACCCGTTGGAAGACGTTTTGGCTAGAAAATATAATTCGGAAACATATAAACAAAGCTTTAAAAATAATTTAAAACAATTTTGTAACATAATACATTTTTGAATGCATTGTTCATTAAAATATCTTTTAACACATATAAAATAATCTACGAAAATAATTTAAAACACTTCATGAAAATAAAATAATTTTGAAAAACTCTTTCCTTGAAAATAAATTTTAAAACAATGTATATTCAAAATAACAAGAAAACACAGTTCTTAAAAATAATCTTGTAAAATTTAAAATAATGGTTTAAACAAACGAATTTCATAATGGTGGATAAATCTATACATGTTTAACCTTCCATTTTGCACCGAAATTTTTCTAGAAAAGTGTCTATATTAGAAAAAGATAAAAATATTCCTTTTTGAAAACCCTTTTTAAAAAAAGATTAAGACTTTGGTTAAAATTTATTTTAAATGTCATAGGAGAATAGTAGAATAATTTTCATTTTTTTAATAAAACATGGTTTTCTATGAATACATATTTATAACTGAATAGAATAATGAAGTCCTATGGTAACACCCCAAGCTTCCATAGTACATTTCTCTTCTAATAATACAATAGCTTGTGTTGTACGCTGCCCCGAGTTCAAGCACCTCACAAATAAAAAAAGCCACCTTTTTAAAAATCATTTATGAATTGTAATACCATCTTTTTAAAATTTTATAAATTTTATTTTTGAAAATGGACTTCATTTTTCAATTCACAATATCAAAATTAGTTTAGGGTGATTTTTGGGTATTTTTCTAAAGACATTAAATTTTTGATGAATAATGAAAAACACTACGTTATTGTTTAGAAAATAATTTTTATAAATATTATTTTTATTTAAATTTATTTTAAAGTAAAATTAGATAAATAATATCTATATTAGTCGAATTTAAATCATTGTATTCATTTTATAATAAAATTTGATATATACAATTTTATTGACCTTTTTAACATCTTTTACCCTCCTTCTAGGAACATTTACAAATTTGCATAAAACATGATTTTACCGCTGCTTCAAATTGAATTTAGAAAATCAAATATAAATTGTTTTCATCAATAAGTTAAATTTTGTTCAATACAATTAAAATAATTATTTTTATTGTAACTTTTGAATTGTATTTCCCACGGTTTAAAGTAAATAGGGTAATTAAAGGTATCATTGATATTATAATTACCCCAAAACATGTCCTAATTCTATTAGATAAGTGTATTTCGACCAAAAACAAAATTAAAACAAAAATATGATTCTTTTTTATCCACTTGTATTAGATTAATATATTTATTATATTTTATTTATTGAAGAGTTAAAAGTGTTAAATTCAAATTTTAATAATAAAAACATTTTTAATATATAGTTATACATAAGATATATTCGACTATAAGATCATCTTATTTCTTAAATCATAGTTTTTTATTTATAATTTTTAGACATTAAATAATTAAATTTATCTATGACACAATGATGATGAAGTAATTATCTTATTAATGAAATATTAAAATAAATGATATTATAAATATAAAAATAAAAATAAATTTTAAATTTTAATGATTTCATAGAATTTTATAGGAGAATATGACATGTTAGGGTTTATTAGATGTATTTTTTCGAAGTAATCAAGTTATTATGGCTTAAACAAAAAAATACTAAATACTGTCAAAATTCACATAAATGAGTTTAAAAAAAATATCAATTTTATTAAAAGCAATAATATTCCAAAAAATCTAAGATTAGGAAAAAGGGATTAAATAATGTTATATATCTCATTAATTAACCACTAGAGGTTATCTTGGAATTTTATATTAATTTTATTAACCATGTCGTGTAAGAATACATGAAGACATGTTAAGAGTTTAACTATTTAACTAAGAGTTAAATCTAAAAGATAAGGATAATATGGTAACCTAGAAATGTCTAAAAACTATCGGTTGATAGGATTATGACCCATAACCACCTTATCCTAGAATTAAATACATTTTATGAAATTAGAAACTAAAAATTATTTTATAAAAAATTAATATCTCAGGCTCTTCCTAAAGTTCCCCTCACCTCTCTTATAAAAGGATACTTCCCCTTAACTCAAATTCACACTTCCAAATCCATTTGGATCGGCCAAAACTGACTCAAATCTCATTCCAACTACCCTCAAGTCATCTTAGTGGCATTAATTTTATCATAAATCCAACATAACGTTCTATTTTGTTAAAATCAAAAGGAAACACCTGATGAATAGGTAAATATTTCATCACCTCTTTCAAAGTTCTTTTCTTCTTACACTTCATATTTATTTGTATTTTCCATACCAAAATAATATATACATTACATTATACATAATTTTAGGTTATTATAAATATTTTACATCCATATTAATTATTTTATACATCCTATTAATTACAAATTTATCGTACGTGCGTACGTACGGCTTGCCGTCTCCACGTCGTGGTGTAGTTTGTTATTCAATGCTTCATTATTTTTAGGGGTATAATAATGAGTAAAATTGATATAAATGTTAGATATAACATGTTAATGATTCTGTATATATAATATACCCTCCAATTATATACAATTTCCCCATTAATATAATGATATTGTTTCTTGTGCGTACATACGGCTTACCGTCTCCATGACGCGATCAGATTTCATTCCCCATCAATAATAATGTTCATTTGATGATTAAAAAATAATGTTTAAAAAATTAATATCATTCTTGATATGAATCAAATACATCCTATTCATAACAAACATGACTTACGTAACAAAACAGAAAGGAAAACGAATCAGTTAACACTCGAAACAATGATACTACTGAAATATTATTAACAAAGCAATATAAGATGATAATATATGATATCATATTTATGTATGCAGTTTTTTTATACTTTAATAACAATTATTTAACCATTATAAGGAAGGTTAATGTACCCTTTACTGAGTAAAAGTATAAGTTAAGGGTTAATTTTTTCAATATCTATATTATCCAAGGTTTTTAATACGTAAGTATACACTGAGAATTCCTTATCATCTACATCTATGTTTCTTGAAAATGTATTTCAAAACATTTTTACTATTTTATTGTAACACCTCAAGATTTTTATAAAAAATATTCTTTTTAATTTCATTAATATATTTTTTTGTATGCTACACCGAAAGGAGCTTTCACAACACGCATCCCTGACTTGGCTTGCATTACACACAATTGTGACCTTCCACGATAGCGTGTGTTGTGCGAAATACCGAGTTTCGCTAAACAACGATA
Organism: Viscum album; assembly: GCA_963277665.1. Lineage (NCBI taxonomy): Eukaryota > Viridiplantae > Streptophyta > Magnoliopsida > Santalales > Viscaceae > Viscum > Viscum album. The sequence goes on along the minus strand of OY728157.1, from coordinate 227,369,065 downwards.
TGCTGTATAAACTAGCCATTATGAATAGTAATACCCACTTTTTAAAATTTTATAAATTTTATCCTTCAAAATGGACTTCATTTTTTGATTCAGAATATCGAAATTAGCCTAGGGTAAATTTTTGGTATTTTTCTGAAAACATTCAATATTTGATGAATAGTGAAAACACAGGGTTACTATTAAAAAACTAACTTTTTATTTAAATAATTATTTATTTAAAATTTATTTTAGGTCAAAATTGATACATAATACCTATATAAGTTAAATTTAATTCATTGGAGTGATTTTATAATAAATTTAGATATATAAAAATTTTATTGAACTTTTGACCGTGTTTTACCCAGCTCCTAGGAGAATTTGAAAATTTACATAAAACCTAATTTTACCAATTTTGTGAATGAAATTTCAAAAATCCGAGAGGCACGGTTGATTTCAGTAAGTAAAATGTGGTTCAATGAGATAAAAATAATTTTTGGTGAATAGTAACTTTTTACATTTATTTACCACGGTTAAAAGTAAATAGGGTAATTAAGAGTAAAAATGATATTATTATTACCCTAACACATGTCCTATGTCTATTGGATAAGTGTAATTCGACCAAAAACATCCTTAGTAATAAAAGCTGACCATTTAGGCACACTTGGATTAGATTAAGACATTTAATATTAAATTATTTAAAGAAGGGTTCAAATAGTTAAAATCAAAGTTTAATAAGTAAATCATTTTAATATAGGGTTTTACATAAGATAAATTCGACTATAAATATTCATTAGAAAGCTAAAAATCTTTCCTATATAATTATATTTTATTTTTAATTTTTAGACATTAAATAATTTAATTTAGTTATGACACAATGAGGATGTAGTAATTATCCTATTAATGAAGTATTGACATAATTGATGTTATAAATAACCAAATAAATGTAATTTGAGACTTTTTATGAATTCCAATAATTTTTTATGTTAATAGGAAATTTTAGTATCTATTTAATTAACTTTTTTCGAACTAATCTATCTGTTATAATTTTCACAAAAATCAATTACTAAATAGTGTCAAAATTCACATAAAATAGTTTTTTAAAAAAATATTATATTATTAATTGTTATTTTACTCCTAAAAATCTAATGTTCGGCAAAATGACTCATATAAGGTTATATATATTAATAATAAACAACTTGGGGTTCGTTTTCCTTGTTATAGTATGTTTATTAACCTTATAGTGTAACAACACAAGAAGAAACGGTAATAGTAAAATTATTTTACTTAAAGTTAAATCTAAATGATAAGGTTAAAATAGGAACCTAAACTTGTATAAATTCTATTTGATGAGAGTATTTCGACCCATCCCAACCTTATCTTCGAAATAAATCAATTTGGAGCTATTTAAAACCGAATATGACTTTATAATAAAATAATATTTTTAGTTTTTCCAAAGGTGCCCCTCTCCTCCCTTATAAAAGGGAACCTCCTCCCTCTCTTCCTCACACCACTTTGAGCATTAAATATCACCCCCATGCCAATTTATCCTCTCCACTTCCCTAGAAACATCCTAGAGGTGTTGGTCTTTTTCAAAGACCAATTTTAGTGCCCTAAAAGGTGGTCTCAAAGAGGCGCTTCAAAGAAGAGGTAATGTCCGTTACTGATTCATTCAACTTTATTTCTGCTTCCACTTCTTCTTATTTAGTTGTTTCATTATTAAGTAATATCATCAGTATCATTAATATACTAATATGTTATTGTAAGTATGAAACAACCCTATTTCACCATCTATCCATCCTACGGAAAATGAAATCACCGCGCGTGCGTACGTACGGAATACCGTCTCCACGCCGTGGTGTAATATATTTTCCACCACCACCTTACTTGGATGGGTATAATGGTGCAAATAAATAACTATATATAATTATTGTAAAGTGATATTGATTCTGAAATATTATACATACACGTCAACACAATTCCATGATCATGGGAATGATATCATCGCTCGTGCGTACGTACGGACTACCGTCTCCACGACGTGATGAGATTCATTCTCAATGATTAACCATTCCTGAATGATTATAAAGTATATAATAAGTAATCATGAAATATTTGACATAATAGTGATACTGTATTTATTTATATATATATATATGTATGTCATGTACTTAATTCCATTCAATTCAATATGGAAACGAAAACAGCGTTCATGCGTATGTACGGCCGACCGTCTCCATGAACAGTGTATTTCCTTCCATTTATCGATCTATTATATATATGTATATTCTGAATATATATTATATATAAATCATTTTTTACATTTTGTATGTAAGTAACCATGATCTAAATAATCATATGAATAATTACAAGTTAAAACACGAACGACAAATGAAACGATTTTACCCAAAATGCTACTTTAACATTAATTTAAAAAAGAATGGGTAATATAAAGTAATAAGTGAACCATATAAGATAACATAACAATAAATATGATCTGTAATAAGTCAATAAAATTATTTAAATCATTATATAGGAGGTTCAGATAAATACGAAGCATATCGGATGTAAGTTAAGGGATAATTATTCCAATCTCATTCTAATCCAAGATTGTTTATTTGTAAGTATTTACTGGGGTTATGATTATTATCCATGTCCATATGTTCTCAAAATGTTTTCATAAAATGTTTACATTTCTTCAATGTATGTTTAAATAAATTTTTATTTTTTTATACTTTTACCACATCGTATGGAAGTAATCTTTCTTTTGTTTACCATATGAGGTACTTTTTGACTTTTCCGACAAAAGTATGAGGAGAATGTTATTTTTAACTTATACGGTGTGAACAGATTTTTAAGGTTTCATAACGCTTCATTTTCATGAAGCTTTCTCTACAAGATTTCATGAATATTTTCAACAAAACCCTTTTCTTTTAAAATTTCTTAGCATTTTGTGGAAAAAAATGATTTTGAAGAATAAATGATATTTTCCTCAAGAATTCATTTCAAGCGTTTTTATCAAAAATATTTTCCCTCTAAAATGACATTATTTAATATGTTTATGTTTCAAGTATAATGTCTCCATTATTTACATGGTTTGATTTTTCTTATGATTAAAATATATCCATTTTTTATATGGATTATGTTATGATGGCATGATGTTTAATAATCCCATTCTATTACATGGGTTATGCTATGATGTATGATTTATGTTTATTTTGTGGCACTAGTAAGAATGATTTCATTATGAGATGAGTGGGACATATATCTCCCTCCAATGCATTGGGTAAAGATTTATATATCATGAGATAGACATGGCTGGAACAATAAGTTAATCTGGTTCGGTATTACAGGACTGGAACGAGGAGTAAACTCGATTCATAAAGTGACTTTGTCCACTAAGATGGTCTTGGCAGCATTGCCTTGGATAATATGGAAATCATATCATGTGCTTAATGGTTTCCGCAATTAAATTTTTTATTCCCATTCTATTTTACCATGATTTATGTTCCATTATGATAAATGCCTTATGTACATCCATGTTTTATGTTTGTGTTCAAGATTTTGATGTTTAAACATTATGTTCATGTTTTTAAGTTCAAATGTATACGGTATGTTTTATTTTATCCATGCTTACCCTTACTGAGCATTTGAGCTCAACCTTTTTCTGTTTTCTTTTCCCCCAGGATTAAAAGAAATTTTTTAGGTAAGGAAACAAAAAGTGGAAGATCTTTCACCACGATTAGAAGATTACGTTCCAAGTTTCCAAAGACACTAAACTATTACGGTGCTTGTGTGTCTGTTTTTTTTATATATTAAGTATTCTGAAAAAGTTATGCAATGTCCATGTACGTCAAGATTTGGGTCTCTATAGTTGGTATCAGAGGAAAGGTTTAGTCAACCTTATGAAACTAGGATTCAAAAACGATAGTGAGATCCCTAGAGCTATTTCTATGGTATGTCTAGGGATGTCCCTAAGGATAAGTATACGTATTTGATATAGTCCTAGAACTACGGTAAAGATCTTAGAATTTAACCTAAGATTATAGATATTGAGGGTAGTCCCCTTTACTATGTTTTTTTCCTTAGAATTATTTTTTCCTCTCACAGAATTCTTTTTTTGTTTTAGTAAATGGAGGGAACCCGAAGGAATTCGGTTGACATTGAATCCAATGGAAAAATTGGTGACTATGAGTAACAAAATTGCATAATGCCTAGAGAGAATGATATTTAGATTATGTCGAATCAGTCATTGTGATATATGATTAACAAGGTGAAATTTAGTGGTATGCCTAATTCATCAAATAAGAGGAAGATAGACTTTTATTCATGTTCGCATGTTGAGGAGTATAAATAAATGAAGATTGAGATTTCTAATGAAGGGAAGAAGAACCTTGAGTAATACCTCAAATGGAGGGACAAATGTTATTTGTGTGGAGAAAAGGGTCATAGAGTGACAGACTGTTATAGAGTTCAATGTCCTAATTGTGGAGAACATGGGAATTACCCAACTCAATGCCCTGACCAAAAAAGTTAATTCTAAATCAAGGAAGGACTTATTCCATGTCAATCATTGAAGAGGATTGATTAAAGTGTTTATGTATTGTTATTCATGAATAATGTTATTGAGGTACTTTTATGGTGTATTAGAATATTTTTGTATTAGTCTATTGTGGTTTTCAATAATATTATGGTACCGGTAACCATGAAAAGTGATTCAAATATTTTGGAAAGTAGATGATATGGGCATAATGAAGGGATAAGAAGATAATGAGATGTTTGATTGTATTCATGATCTCATGATTGTTATATATACTAAGTGATATCATGGTTTGAGTATACAGAATTTTGGGATTTTGGTATATGGAAAGAGTTAACTTTTGACAGCACTCATGTATTCACTAAGGTTCAATGGGTATTCATTTTTCAAGGGAATACATGATTAAGGCCATATAATGTTTGTAATGTGACCAAAAAGACATATCTTATGATATATAGGGATCAAAGATGGTATTAACATGCTTGTTATGTGAACTCTATGATAATCATTTTCAATATAATTGGAGATTAGACAACAGTATTTTGGATTAGCCTAAAGATTGGAATGGATTATGTTGGACATAAGTTAGTATTGTTTAAGGCTAGAAACTTTTCGATATTATTGATGGAAAGTTATAATTATGTATTTTTAGAAAAAGGACAACATGTAGGACGGGCGAAAACCCGTCCCGTCGGACAAGGTTGTGGGAATCGAACCCACGCCCGAAGTGCGATAGGCCTTTATCACCTACCACTGGCCTACAGGAAGTCCCCAGTTATTATAAATGTGTTTTAATTTATTATGTGGCATGATATATGAAGTATATGTCCATTTTAGGGACCAAATATGATTAATCTCACTATAGATGGACTTATGTGTATCTGATATCTTTTTCTAACCTTTTGTTTGAGACAGATTGAATGACCCATCATTCAATCACCTGATCTACTAACACATCGCGAATGACAAATTCAACTTCATTTCATAGATATGTGAAATGTAAATTGTCCAAGGAATGACCAATAGTGAGATTGTACCAAAATCAAGTAAGTATTTCTTCTAATTCAAAATTTTCAACTTTAGGGAAATGATACTGAAAACCAAAAATGTTGTCCTAGTACCCTTATATCCTTTGAATCAAATTGTACCTTAGATCATCACAAATTTATGTCTTTGTTATTGTTGGATTTTTCATATCCATGTTCTCTACCACTCTCCATCAGAACTTGATGGTTAGATTTTTCTTCCATATCCATATTTTCACATATGTTATCCTATGTGGAAACCCAGTGATTAGTTAATTTAGGTAACTGTTACGTTTAATACATTAGTTTTTAATTCTGAGTTTTGGTATTCCTTTTTACGATGTGGGTTTATATTAAATAAACTTTCGAGTAGTAAACCATTTATAACCTCGACGATTTTCGAGGGAGAAATTCATTTTAAGGGGGTAGAATGTAACACCTTGAGATTTTATGAAAAATATTCTTTTTAATTTCATTAATATCTTGTGTTGTATGCTACACCAAAAGGATCTTTCACAACATGCATCCCTAACTTGGCTATCATTACACACAATCACGACCTTCCACGATAGCGTGTGTTGTACGCAATACCGAGTTTCGCTAAACAATGATATGTTGTATAAACTAGCCGTTATGAATAGTAATACCCACTTTTTGATATTTTATAAATTTTATCCTTCAAAATGGACTTCATTTTTGGATTCAGAATATCAAAATTAGCCTAGGGTAAATTTTTGGTATTTTTCTGAAAACATTCAATTTTTGATGAATAGTGAAAACACTAGGTTACTATTCAAAACCCGACTTTTTATTTAAATAAATATTTATTTAAAATTTATTTTATGTCTAAATTGATACATAATACCTATATAAGTTCAATGTAATTAATTAAAGTCATTTAATAATAATTTTAGATATATGAAAATTTTATTGAACTGTTGATCGTCTTTTACCCACCTCCTAGGAGAATTTGAAAATTTACATAAAACTTAATTTTACCACTTTTATGAATGGAATTTATAAAATCTGAGAGACACAGTTGATTTATGTCAGTAAAATGTGGTTCAATGAGATAAAAATAATTTTTGGTGAATAGTAACTTTTTACTTTTATTTATCACGGTTAAAAGTAAATAGGGTAATTAAGGGTAAAAATGATATTATTATTACCCTAACACATGTCGTAATTCTATTGGATAAGTGTAATTAGACCAAAAACAACCTTTGGTATAAAATATGACCATTTAGGCCCACTTGGATTAGATTAGGACATTTAATATTAATTTATTTAAAGAAGGGTTAAAATAGGTAAAATCAAAGTTTATTAAGTAAATAATTTTTAATATAGGGTTATACATAAGATAAATTCGACTATAAATATTCATTAGAAATATAAATGGATTTCCTACATAATGATATTTATTTTAATTTTTAGACATTAAATAATTTAATTTAGTTATGACAAAATGATGATGCAGTAATTATCCTATTAATGAAATATTGACATAATTGATGTTATAAATACCCAAATAAATCTAATTTGAGACTTTTTATGAATTCCAATAATTTTATATGTTAATATGACTTGTTAGGATTTATTTAATGCACTTGTTTTTGAACTAATCTTTCTGTTATGATTTTCACAAAAATCAATTACTAAATAGTGTCGAAATTGACATAAAATAGATTAAAATAAATATTATATTATTAATTGTTATATTATTCATAAAAATATAATGTTCTGCCAAATGACTTAGATAAAGTTATATATATTAATAATAAACAACTTGGGGTTCGTTTGTCTTGTTATAGTATGTTTATTAACATTGTAGTGTAATAACATAAGAAGACACGGTAAAAGTAAAATTATTTAACTTAAAGTTAAATCTAAATGATAAGGATAAAATAGGAACCTAAAATTGCCTAAATTCTATAGGATGAGAGGATTTCAACCCTTCCCCACCTTATCTTCTAAATAAATCAATTTTGAGATATTTAAAACCCAATATGACTTTATAATAAAATAATATTTTTTGTTTTTCCAAAGGTGCCCCTCTCCTCCCTTATAAAAGGACACCTCCTCCCTCTCTTCCTCACACCACATTGAGCCTTCAAGATCATCCAACCCCTGAATATTTATCCTCTACACTTCCCTAGAAACATCCTAGAGGTCTTGGTCTTCTTCAAAGTCCAATTTTAGTGCCCTAAACTGAGGTCTCAAAGATGCGCTTCAAAGAAGAGGTAATGTCTGTTACCGATTCATTCAAATTTATTTCTTCTTCCACTACTTCTTCTTTATTTGTTTCATTATGAAGTAATAACATCAGTATCATTAATATACGGATATGTTATTATAATTATGAAACAACCCTATTTCACCATCTATCCATCCTACGAGAAATGAAATCACCGCGCGTGCGTAAGTACGGAATAACGTCTCCACGCCGTGGTGTAATCTATTTTCCACCACAACCTTACTTGGATGGGTATAGTGGTGAAAATAAATAACTATATATAATTATTGTAAAGTGATATTGATTCTGATATATTATAAATACACTTCAATACAATTCCACGATCATGGGAATGATATCACCACTCGTGCGTACGTACGGGCTACCGTCTCCACGACGCGATGAGATTGATTCTCAATGATTAACTATTTATGAATGATTATAAAGTATATATAATAAGTAATCATGAAATATTTCACAGAATAGTGATACTGTATTTATGTATATATATGTATGTCATCTACTTAATTCCATTCAATTCAATAAGGAAACGATAACTGCGTTCATGCATACGTACAACCTACCGTCTCCATGAACGATGTATTTCTTTCCATTTATCGATCTATTATATATATGTATATTATGAATATATATTATATATAAATCATGTTTTAAATTTTGGATGTAAGTAACCATGATATAAATTATCATATTAATAATTACAAGTTAAAAAACAAACAACAAATGAAACGATTTTACCCAAAATGCTACTTTAACATTAATTTACAAAAAAATGGGTAATATAAAGTCATAAGTGAACCATATATGATATCATCACAATGAATATGATTCTGTAATAAGTCAATTACATTATTTAAATCATTATAAACGAGGTTCAGATACATACGAAGCATATCAGACGTAAGGTAAGGGATAATTATTCCAATCTCATTCTTATCCGAGATTGTTTAATTGTAAGTATTTACCGGGGTTATGATTATTATCCATGTCCATATGTTCTCAAAATGTTTTCATAAAATGTTTACATTTCATCCATGTATGTTTAAAGTCATTTTAACCCATTTATACTTTTACCACATCGTACGTAAGGAATCTTTCTTTTGTTTACCATACCAGGTCATTTTTGACTTTTCCAACAAAAGTATGAGGAGAATGTTATTTTTAACTTATACGGTGTGAACGGATTTTTATGGTTTCATAATGCCTCATTTTGATGAATCTTCCTCTACAAGATTTCATGACTATTTTCAAAAAAACCCTTTTCTTTTACAATTGTATGGGATTTTGTGAAATAAATGATTTTGAAGAAGAAATGATATTTTCCTCAAAAATTCATTTCAAGTGTTTTTATGAAAACTGTTTTCCATCTAAAATGACATTATTTAATATGTTTATGTTTCAAGTATAATTTATCCATTATTTACATGGTTTGATTCTTCTTATGATGAAAAGATATCCATTTTTTTATATGGATTATGTTATGTTGGCAAGATGTTTAAGAATCCCATTCTATTACATGGGTTATGCTATGATGTATGATTTATGTTTATTTTGTGGCACAAGTAAGAATGATTTCATTATGAGATGGGTGGGACCTATATCTCCCTCCAATGAATTGGGTAATGATTTATATCTCATGAGATAGACATGGATGGAATTGTAAGTTAATTCAGCTCAGTATTACAGGACTGGAATGAGGAGTGCACTCGATTCAGAAAGGGAATTTTTCCACTAAGATGGTCTTGGCAGCATTCCCTTGGATAATATGGAAATCATATCATGTGCTTAATGGTTTCCACAATTACATGTTTTATTCTAATGCTAGTTTATCATGATTTATGTTCCATTATGATCTATGCCTTATGTACTTCCATGTTTTATGTCGTTGTTCGAGATTTTGATGTTTAAACATTATGTTCATGTTTTTAAGTTCAAATGTATATTGTATGTTTTATTTTATCCATGCTTACCCTTACTGAGCATTTCAGCTCACCCTTTTCATGTTTTCCTTTCCCCCAGGATTAAAGTAAAGGTTTTAGGTAAGGAAACAAAAAGTGGAAGATCTTTATGGGAGATGTTGAAGATCTTTCACCACGATTAGAAGATTACGTTCCAAGCTTCCAAAGACACTAAACTATTATGGTCCTTGTTTGTCTGTTTTTGTTAGGTATTAAGTATTCTGCAAAAGTAATGTAATGTCCATGTACGTCAAGATTTGGGTCTCTACATTTATAGAATATGGTTTAAAGTCATTTATACCCTTGTCTAACTTTTTATAAAATATTTTGGAAGGATTCTTTCCATTTTTTGTGAACAAGGTTCTTTAAGACCTTTTCGATAAAATTAAGGAAAGAATGTTTCTTTAACTTATATGGCAGGTGCGGAAATTTTCCACCATTATAACATCTTCAATGATTACCTTACAATATTTTATGAATATTTTCAAAATAAATTTTTCATTTTATAATTATGTGAATTTTAAATAATTTCAATGTAGAAATAGATATTTATCTCAGATAGTTTTTAGATTGATTTCATCTATGTCAACATCTATTGTTAGATTTTATGTTAAATATAAGTTGATTTATTATGATATTATATTCCATATTGTAATAGTAGTTTAATGATATTTTTGACTTTGGATATTCTATTTTTATGTCATTCATAGTTTAAGGTTAATGTATTAAAATTTTGTATGTTGGTTTAATATAAATGTTTATGGTATGTTTCACCTTTTTTATATGAGTAATGTATTTGACATATTAAGTTATAGGTAGGATCTGCTATATCCCCTCTATGCATTGTTAGGTCTTATGATAAAAACTAGTGTCTTGGAAAAAGGCCTTGAAAAAATTTATATTTAGGGTTTTGTCATGAGGCCTTGACTTTGTGTTTATGATGTCTGACATTATGCATTCAATCATTATGAGATTAGATATTTATATGAAATGTTATTATTTGACTAGTAGAATACCCATGTGAATAAGTAAATGTAATTATTTGATTTATCTTTGCCATATTATTCTGAAGTTTAAGTTTAAAAGTATTATGTTTTAGTCTGATATGTTGGATTAAATGTTTTTGTTTATTTATGATAGTTTCCACCATATTGTTATCGTTACTGAGCGTCGGAGTTCACCCCTTTATGATGTTTTATTTTTCCCAGAATGGGGAGAAGTATATTATGACTGACCTTCTAGGATTGGCTAATTAATATAAGTGTGTTTATTAGAGACATGATGTTGATTTTTCATTTTATAATGTATTGCTAAACTTATGTATGTATCTAGTACTTTCAAGGCTACTAAACTAACCTGTCTTATGGGACTCAATCTCTGGTAATCATGCCAATGTTACATAATATTGCACTGACTCTGGATAACTAGGGTCGTGGTGTTACGATTGGTATCAATGTAAGTTAAATAAAAACCTTGTAAACTAGATTTATATAAACTATGATTAGTTAACATTACCCTATGATAGGCTTTAAGTATTAGTATAAAAACATCCAAATATTTTGGTAATATATATATTATGTGGGTTTTCCAAGAAATACATCACTGTCTAGATACTACAAGTGGACATGGTTCTGGAAAAGATGTACCTAGGAGTGAAAACTCTAACAAAGAGTTCCAGGCTTAACCCGAGGTATCCTGGTACACAACAATATACCTTACATCTCACTTGGTTTGACACTCTCGGGGGATATGCTTAGTATAAATCACAGTTTCATTACAAACCATTATGAAGGATTTATGAGTAAATACATCCCTAAATAAAACATTTTATGGATAATGGATTATATTCATAAACGTTTCAATATATGTTAGGTATATTGCCATTTTGGAATTAGGCATTACGATTCATAAACTAACCTAGTTTATGGAATTATTTACAAATGGAACCTAGTGGAAGGAATTGAAACTGCATCAACTCCTGTAATCCATGTAGGGATTTCCTTCCTACTCAAGATAATTATAGTGGAGTTGGTGATGCAACAGCTGTTGAATAGCTTATAACCATACTGGGACAACTCACTTTGGTTATAAGTAATAACCTTGCCCATATAGAGCACCCTGATCCATAACATAGAGGATCAATGTTAGACCGCTTCATGATCCAAAAACTACCACCATTCAATGGGAAAAAAAATCTATTTTTAGCTGAGCAACGGATAATTTCCTTATAGAAAATATTTCATGCTTTGGGGAGTTGCAAAAGGTAAAGTGTTGTTATGGAAATTTATCGCCTCATAGGAGATGTAGATCAATGGAGGTAATTAATTCAAAACACAAAGGAGGATAAAGAAGTTTCAAATATGGAATGGAGGGAGTTTAAAGATATTTTCATAGAAAAATAATTTCCTTATGAACATTGATTGGATATGGAAATTCAATTTCTAAATATGAGTCAATAAGGGGATAAGAAGGTCGCAGAGTACAAGGTGAACTTTACAAGGTTAGAAAGGCATGCTTCATATTATATACCTAATTAAAAAAGTAATATTTATCGATTATTTCATGGGTTAAAACCATTTATCCATTGTGAATTATTCTCACAATACTTCTCATCATACGAAAATACAGTCTCATGTGCTATCAAGACAAAAAAGAAATTCTCTAAGTATTATGACTTTAAAGTGAAGAAAGAGAATAAGATATCTGTTGAACACTCTGGAAAAAGAAATAAGGTGTAGAAAGGAAAAGTTTAATTTCCATCCAGTAGTAATCGTGGGAAGAAACATCCTAGTACATGCCTAAAGGGGATGAAATTTTGTTACAAGTGTGGAGAAAATAGCCACCAAGATCGTGATTTCAAGGGGAAGAAAGATGTTATCAATGATCATTGTTATAATTTTAAGGAAATGGGGCATTAAGAAAATGAATGTTCTAAGTGTCAAGGAAACTTACCTCTAAAAGGCCAAGGAAACAAGGCCAATCTTATGTGATCACAACTGTAGAGGTTGAATTTCCTAATGACATGGCGGAAGGTACTTTAATCGTTTCCCCCAAATTAGCCAATGCTTTATTTTATTCTGGATCATCTCATTCTTTCATATCTTCCCATTTTTCCAAAAAATATATATATTTCAAATTTTACTTACTAAGGGATTTGTCAGTAAAAAACACTAAGGGAATTATTATTGCAATAATGTTTATACAATCAGTTACCATTATGTCATATAAACATGTTTTATCAACTAATCTTATTTTCATACCCATGATTGAATTTGATATTATCCTCGGTATGGATTGGAGTTTAGACCATGATTTCAAAAATTTTTGTAATAAGAAGGGGGATAAAATTTTTGATGAAGAAAAAGATTCCATTATCTTTAGAGTAGAAAAATCACCATATGTTTCTCATCTAGATCCACCCCCAGTAGCTCTACCAAATTCAATTATTGTGGAGGAATAGAGTGAAATAACTATGGGTTGGGAAAGGAATGTTCAAATAGAGGATGTACCCATTCTGTAAGAATATGTTGATGGGTTTCCAAAGGATCCAGCAAGACATCCTCCAGAATGAGAAATTGAGTTTTCCATTAACTTAATTATGGGTTCAAGGCCTATATTGAATACCCCTTATATAATGGAAACTATAGAATTAGTGGAACTAGAGATAAAACTATAGTAATTGATTAATAAAAGATTTATTCACACTCGTGTTTCTCTATGGAGAGCCTATATTCTTTTGGTTAATAAGAAAGATGGATTTATGAGTTCATGAATTCACTATAGAGTGATCAATTTTATGACTATAAATATCAAGTATCCCCTACCTCACATTGATAATTCTTTTGATCAACTTCACAGAGCTCAATATTTTTCAAAGATTTAACTTCGATCTGGATGTCAATAGTTATGCGTGAGGAGGTAATAAATTCCAAAGATAGAATTTCATACCAAGTATGTGCATTACAAGATTACATTAATTCCTTTTGGACTGACTAACTAACCCTATGTTTTCATGGATCTAATGAATAGAGTTTTCTTGTAATATAATGATTACATTGTAGTGGTATTTATTCATGATATCATGGTATACTTCAAAAGCTACAAAGATCTTGAAAATCACTTGTGCAAAATTATAGAGACTCTTAAAATAAATGAATTATATAGGATGTTTTGCAAGTGTGAATTCTGGCTTTAGGAGAATTACTTTCTTTTCCATATTGTCTCCAAGGATAGCATCTTTATTGATCCTTCAATGACAAGGTCTATCCCAGAATGTCCAGCACCAATGAGTATAACTAAGGTATGCAATTTTATTATTTTAGTTGGTTACTATCGGCGTTTCTTCTAGAAATTTTTCCAATTGGATAACCCAATAACTAAGATCACACGTGAAGGGGTTAAATTTTTTTGGACAAAAGAGTGTGAAAATGTTTTTATGAATTGAAGAGAAGATTATTAAATTCTACTAACTTGATTCTACCATCAGGGAATGATGGGTTTGTTATTTATAGAGATGCTTAAAATAAATGACTTGGTTTTGTCCTTATGAATAATGATATAGTTATTGCCTATGAATCACGGAAGCTAAAAATTCATGAACAAAATGATCCTACTCATGATCTTGAGTTTGTCGTTGTAATCGTTGCTCTAAAGATATGAAAACACTATCTCTATGGTTAAATATGTGAGATATATAATCATCCCAAGAGTTTGATGTAAATTTTCTCATAGAAAGAACTCAACATGAGGCAGAGGCGATGGCTCAAACTACTCAAAGATTACGATTTCACAACACACAATCACCCCGGCAAAGAAAATAAGGTGGAAGATTCTTTGAAAAGAAAAGATAATGGTGTTCTGACCAAGATGAACATTGAAATGGATCCTATGTTTATAAGTTTAGTAAATATAGAAATGTGAATAATCATGGAAGGTGAAACATCAATACTTTTTCAAATGGTTGCTAAACTATCTTTATTAGAAAGGATAAAAAGTTCTTAGACTGATGATAAGGAGTTTCAAAAAAAATTAATGTTGTGAATGATCCGAGATTGATTGGCTTCATATATGAAGATAGAATAATGAAATTTGGGAAGAGGTTTTTTGTTCTTGATATTCCTAATCTAAAAAGTGAATTTTTGGATAATGCTCATAGATCCATTTTCTCTATACACCCTGGTAGCATAAAGATTTATAGATATTTGAAAAAATAATAATTTTGGTGGGACAACATGAAGAGGGAGATTTTTTATTACATGTCAAGATGTATGTTTTTTCAACAGGTGAAGGCTAGAAGACATCATCCTAGATGAGTCTGGAAACATCTTCACATACCTGATAGGAAATGAGATTATAATATGACGGGCTTTTCAGGGTCTACCAAAGATTCCTAGATGGAATGATGCAATATGGGTCATTGTTGATCATTTTACAAAGTCAGCACATTTTCGTACTATAAGAGAAGATTTACCACTTGAACGTTTAGTTGTACTATATATCAATAAAGTTTTAAGACACCATGGGGTACCCTTATCGATTGTTTTTTATCATAATCCCCATTTTACATCAAAATTTTTAAAAAATTATTTAGAAATACCTAGATACTGAACTTCGATTGAGAACTGCCTACCACCCTCAAACTGATGGACAATTAGAACATATTATTACAACCATAGAGGAAATTTTGAGATCATTCTCACTTGAAATTCAAGGTATGTAGGATCAATATTTACCTCTAGTAAGATTTTCTTATAACAATATCTTCCATTCAAGTATTCAGATGGTAACATATGAAGTGGTATATGGAATGAGATATCACAAACCAAATTATTGGGATGATGTTGGTGAAAGAAAAATTTTAGGCCCATAACTTGTTGAGGAAACAATAGAAATGGTGATGTTTATCCAAACCCACATCAAAGCAGCTCAAAGTATGTAAAAGATATGTGTCGATAACCAAAGAAAGGATTTGAAATTTCAAGGAGGAGATCATGTTTTATTGAAGGTATCTTCAAGGAAGCATGTTATAAGATTCGGTAAGAATGGAAAATTAAGTCCCATGTACATCAGACCTTTCTAAATCTAGAATGAATTGGAGTTAAAGCTTATAATTTTGCAATGTTGTCTAGTCTCTCCAATGTTCCTGATGTGTTCCACATATCACTATTGAGAAAATACATGCCTTACCCATTGCATGTACTCACCTATGAAGAAATAGAAATTGAGATATATTTTCTTTATTGTGAAGAGCCTATTAGGATTCTTGATACTAGAGAACAAGTGTTTGGAAAAAATAGATGACTCGTCTGGTAAAAGTTCTTTGGAGGAACCATAAAATAGAAGAGACAATGTGGGAACATGAAAAACATACGAGGAAGAACCACTCAAATAAATTTATACAGTAATATTCTAAAAATTTCAAGGTTGAAATTATTTGAAGTAGGAAATAATGTAACACCACAATCTTCAACAGTACGTTTCCCTTTGAATAATACAGTAGTTTTCTTAGTATGCAGCACCGAGTTCTAGCACACAACGACCAATAAAAACGTTCTATTTAAAAAGTTGTTTTGAATAGTAATACCCAATTGTTGAAATTTTATAAATTTTATTTTTCAACATATACTTCATTTTTTGGATTTGGAATATCAAAATTAGCTTTGTGTGAGTTTTTGGTATTTTTCAGAAAACATTCAATTTTTTATGAATACTAAAAAACATTGCGTTATTATTTAAAACTGACTTTTAATAATTATTATTTTCATTTAAATTTATTTTAAAGTCAAAATATATACATAATACCTATATTAGTCCAATGTAATTCATTGGAGTCATTTTATAATAAGATTAGATATATAAAATTTTATTGAACTTTTTAACGCCTTTTAGCAACCTTCTAGGAACATTTTAAAATTTTCATAAAACCTAATTTTACCACTTCTGTGAATTGAATTTAAATAATATAATAGATACGGTTGTCATAAATAAGTAAAATTTGGTTCAATATGGTGAAAATTGCTTTCAGTGAATAGTAACTTTTCAATTTTATTTACAACGGTTAAAAGTAAATAGGGTAATCAAAGGTAAAATGATACTATAATTACCACAAAACATGTCCTAATTCTATTTTATAAGTGTATTTCCACCAAAATAAACCTTATTAAAAACTGTTATCCCTTTTTATCCACTTGGATTAGATTCAAGCATTTATTATATTTTATTTAAAGAAGATTTCAGAGTGTTAAATTAAAATTTTAATAACTAAACCATTTTTAATATATGGTTATACAAACGTTAAATCCACCTATAAATATTAATTAAAAATATTAATATATTTCATACATCATATTATTTTATTTATAATTTTTAGACATTAAATTGTTAAATTTATTTATGACACAATGATGAGGGAATAGTTACCTTATTAATGAAATATTAAAAAAATTGATATTATAAATATTAAAATAAATGTAGATTGAAACTTTTTATGACATACAAGATTTTTATAGTTGAATATGACATGTTAGGGTTGATTCAATGTATTTTTTTTGAACTAATCAAGTTTCTATGACTTAAAAAAATAAATACTAAATAGTGTCAAAATTGGCATAAATGAATTCTTAAAACAAACACTATTATATGGAAAGATATAAATTTCCTAAAAATATAATATTAGGAAAAAGGACATAAATAATGTTATATATATTATTAATTAATTACTTTATGATCTCTTGGATTTTTATTGTAATTTCATTAACCATATAGTGTATGAATACAAGAAGACATGGTAAGAGTTAAACTATTTAACTAAGAGTTAAATATAAAAGATAAGGTTAATATGGTCACCTAAACTTGTCTAAAACCTGTTGGTTGAGAGTATTTGGATCCATCCCCACCATATACTCTAAATAAATCCATTTTTACTTATTATAAACAGATAATGATTTTATAATAAATTAATATCTCAAACTCTTCCTAAAGTGGCCCTCACATCTCTTATAAAACGGTACTTCCCCTTCTCTCAAATTCACACCTCCATATCCATTTTGATGCACAAACCCATACTAAAATCACCTCCCAAATACCCTCACTTCATTTTAGAGGCAATACTTTGATCATAAATCCAACCTAAGGATCCCTTTTGCTCCAATCAAAAGGAAGCTCCTGAAGAAGAGGTAATTATTTCATCACCTTTTTCAGTATTCTTTTCTTCTTCAACTTACTATATATTTGTTTTTTCCATACCAAAATAATTAATCCAGTACCTTATACAGATATTTATTTTATTATAAATATTTTTCAAGAATATTCATTATTCTTTCCATCCTATGAATGACAAAGTCACCATACGTGCGTACGTACGACTTTCCATCTCTACATCATGGTGTAGTTTGTTATTCAACACATCATTTTTTGGGATGGGTATAATAATGAGTATAATTTATGTAAATAATAAATATAACAAGTTAATTATTATTTATATATAATATAACATCCAATTACAAACAATTTCACCATCAATAGAATGATATTGTCGCTCGTGCGTACGTACGGCTTGCCGTCTCCACGATGCGATGATATTTCATTAACCATCAAGAATAAAGTTCATTTGATGATTAAAAAATAATTTTTCAGAACATACTATCATTATGAATATGAATAAAATACATCCTATCGATAAAAACGTTACATAGGTTACAAAACATAAATAAAAATGAATCAAGGAACACCCAAAACAATGATACTACTGAAATATTATTAACAAAGCAATATTAGAGGATCATATATGATATTATATTTATGTATTTAGTTCTTATAGAATTTAATAAAAATTATTTAACCATTATACAAGAGGTTAACATACCCTCAACAAAGGAAAAGTACAAGGTAAGGGTTAATTTTAACGTTCTTTTTATTAACTTAGGTTTCTTATTAGTAAGTATCTATTAGAAATTCTTTATCATCCACATCAATGCTTCTTAAAAATGTATACCAAAACATTTTTAATATTTATTATACTATGGGTTAAATCCATTTATTCTGTTTTTTGAAGTTTTAAAATTTTATTTGAAAGTAATGTTTTTGTCATTTTCCAAACAAGATAATGTAAGAATTTTTCGACAAAATTAAGGAAATAATGATTTTTTACTTATATAAAGGGTGCGAATATTTTCACCATTATAAAACCTTTGAAGATTAACTTACAAAATTATATGAATATTTTCAAACTAAATGTTTTATTTTATAATTATGCGACTTTTAAATAATTTCAATGTAGAAAGAGATATTTTTCTCAAATAGTATTTGGTTTGATTTCATCTATGTCTGCATTTATTTTTGGATTTTATGTTTAATTGAAGTTGATTTATTCTAATCCCATATTAAATATTGTATTGATAGTTTTATGATATGTTTGACTATGGATGTGCTATTTTAATGTGATTCACATTTTATGGTTAAAGTATTAACATTTCGTATTTTAGTTTAATACGAATGCTTATGTTTTGTTTCACCCTTTTCATATGCGGAATTTATTGGACGTAGTAAGTGACGGGTGGGGATATCTATAGAACCTCAATCCAACACTCAGTCTCATGAGACAAACTAGTGTCATGGAATAAAGCCTTGGAAACATTTATATTTAGGGTCTTGGCATGAAGCCTTGACTTTGTGGTTATGATGTATGGAATTATGCATTCCATCATAATGAGATTATCTATTGATATTACATGTGATTATTAGACTAGTAGAATATCCATGTTAATAAGTAAATGGAATTATTTGATTTATCTTTTCCATATTATGCTGAAGTTTATGTTTAAAAGGATTCTGTTTTTGTATTGTACATTGAATTAAATGTTTATGCTCATTTATAATATTTTCAACTATATTTTTATCCTTATTGAGAATCTGAGCCCATCGCATTCTTATGTTTTAGTTTTCTTAGGATGAAAATAAGTATATTATGATAGACCTACAGGGATAGGCTAAAGAATATAATTGTTTTTTAGTGGAGACACAATGTGGATTTTTAATTTCGTAATGTAATGTAAAACTTATGTATGTATCTAGTAATTCCAAGAATTCTATACTGATCGCTCTTTCAGGACATTATCTCTTGTGATCATTCCAATGTTATGTAACAATTCACCGACTCTGGATAACTAGGGTCGAGGAATTACACATATTCTCTTGAAATTTTTTATTAATTATATTAAGTACCAAATAGTGGAAAAAGGTAAATCTATTTGAAGATGTCATGAATAAAGAAATATTAAAAATTTCATGATAATTCTGGAGATATATATCATAATATTTCATCAATATATGTAAAATCATAAACAATCTCGAAAAATGATGAGATTGTAGTAATAAACACTTTCTTCTTTGGTATATTTGAGTCAAAGTCCCCCTGAAATAACAACATTAAATTTATCTTAAAATATCATTAAAATAATTTTATTCTTGATAAAACATTTCCAATGTAATTATGTACACCTCATAAAATAGTATATGTTCATAACACAACATGTATCTCAACGAAGGAAATTTGAGATAAAATTACTTTACCGATTTGGAAACTTTTGATCCATAAACCCATGAAAGAGATGTCATAAAATGGATATTTAAATACCCATAAATTTAAGGTTAAAAATAATATAGTGTATTTATTATCATTAAATACACCACACAGAATAAACAATTTTTGATTAAGTCATAAGTCTTGAAAGAATAAAAGCTATACTAGAAATCCCCTTACTACTTGAGTAAATTTTGAATCATGTGATCTATGAAATAAAAAAGTCAATTTAAACTTTTAATATTATAAAATAAATTAAATTAATTATATAAAATGTCATATTTAGGTATATACACTAAAAAATAATAATTAATGTTGAATGTATCATATATCTCGCAGAAATAAAACTGAGAAAGGGAAAACTGTTACCTTACGCCTTTAATTTATTTATACGAATTCAAAAATCATGTATAATAAATATAATTTTACTATAAATACACCATCGAACCATATTATTATATATCATACCATATTTGATTTTATTATGATGTTATATTAACCATTTATTAACAATATCATATTAATGTTACATTTCGGGTAATAACCGCTTTGTTTTTCGAATAGGTTTTGACTTGTCATTCTTGATCCAATTACATAGATAAGGATTTAATTATTTAAAAAATGTAAAACATGATATAAATATCATATATATTCTATATGAAAATACATATAATAATCTATAAAATATATAAATTTGTAATTAAATACATCATTCATGGAGACGGTTGGTCTTACGTACACATATACATTATTTCTCATTTCTTGTCATATTGAAAGAGTAAATGTAAATGAAATATGTGTGTGTATATATACATATTATAACTTAAGTGGAATCATTATTTAATATATATCATATAAATTTACCAAACTCATCCTTAATACATTTTATGTAAAGTGTGAATGAATCATATCACTTTGAGGAAGTGGTATCCCACACGTCCACAAACGAAGATATCATATTACCCAAAAATCGAAAGTAAGAATGTTTGTGTTACATAATAATTAAATAAAAATCAATAAATCAGATATATCATATAAAAATTTTAATTCCATCAATATTCTCAACATTTAATGGTGGTAATTGAAGAACAAACAACATCAGTTTGTGAAGTTGTTGTCCTTCGTACACACGAATGATGATTTTGTATCCCATTTGATGGAATTTTGTGTAGGTATAGGTATAACAATTAACATAAAAAAATCTCAGTATATTGAGGATACTTTGGATATTATATAATCATATAATAAGAATAATTTATGGGCTGGGGAATGAAATAAAACCAATGTACTTGTTGAAGGATGTTACCACTTGTTTGGGTAATTCCTTTTGGCATACACCAAAGGACTAACTTGGTTTTATTTATCCTAAATGTGAGGATTCTAGGATAGGATGAGTAATGTTGTGATATTATTTTTATAGGTTTTGGATGATATAAATGGATTCAAAGGTGTTAATAATTGAGGGTGGTGAGAACCATTCTATAGTGGTGGAGGTGTGGTATTCTTGTAAATATAAATAGGTAAGCACTATTGGGAGTTCTACCTTACATAATGTGCCTCAAATAATGGTCCATTTTATATAAAATGGGTTTTATGGTATAAATATTCCCATAAAATTTATTTTGGAAAAGTTTCTTAGGTTATGTTTTACCTTAATGTAATGTTTAACCCCTAAGTAAACTCGTCTTTATCTTAATCACTGTAATTAATTTTAATTACGTTCACAAATATTTTTGACAAAAACTATGTTAAAATTACAAGAAATTATAAAATATTATGATTCAAAATAATAAATTTATTTTCCCAAATTCTAAACATATAAGTAACAAAAATTAAATTAAAATTAATCTCTTGAATGTGATGAGATGGTATTTTTTAATGTGAAAATGTCCAAACGATTATAATGTATTTATATCAAATTTAAATTTGAAATTGATTCCAATGACCTATATTTTTTTTAATGGATTTATAATTTATATAAATATAACTTAAAATATAATTTAAATTATAATTTAACGATATAAATAAATTATTAGATAACATAGCTTTCAATTAAAATTCATTGTTTTTAACTATTCATCAAAAAATGATAATTCTCATAAAAATACCAAAAATTCACCCAAAAGTTAATTTTTTATATTCTTATTTAAAAATTTTATTTAAATTTTTCTAATATAGTTTTTTAAATCTTCAAAAATTATATTTAAAATTGGTTAAGTCAATAAAATAAGAAAAAAATTAACATTAAGAAGAAATATATATGTTTATGCAAAAAATTGGATATTTTTTTATTGGTTGTCTATAAAACACCTATGATGAATGTAAAATAGTAGAAAAAAATAATATATATATATGTATATATATTTCATTAAATTTATTTTATCAAAATTGGTTTAATTAGTTGAGATAAAACATGTTTAATTTCATAAATACAGTTTTCCAATAAATGACTTCCTATATTTTCAAAAGCATTTTATTTTCATTTCTAGTTAATTTGTCACCAAATACATATTCTTATATATATATGTATTCCATATTTTAATGATTTAATTAATCTTATTCATAACCACAATTCTAGTAGGTAGGTGATAATTATGATAATATTTTAATAATATTATTAATAGTAAATTGTATTTTGGTAAAACTAAATCTTAATTGTAACGGAAACTATAAAAAGAACTTGATATTGTGTGTAACACAAGAAAAAAATAGTTTTTTTGTGTAATAAAATCTAATCTAAGTGTTTTTTAGTGTAATATTAACTTTGTTGTTTCATGAAACAGAAACCAAACATATTTCTTTCACATAACAAAATCTATTATCAGTTTTTTTTTGAAAACCATAATATCAAAAACATTAAATTAATTCAAAAAAAAATTTCAAAACATATTGGGTTGTCAAATTCTACCACCCTTAAGATGAATTTTTCGACCAAAAAAATTCTATGTTATTAAAGATTTAATACTTGAATTTTTCATTTGTAGAAACCCATATCGTAAAAATGAATATTAATACTTTCTTTACAATGAAAAAGATAGAAACATAATCATTTCCTAGAGTAACTCATTACTAGGTTTACATGGAGAAGAACATTGGTGGTAAGTGAAAAAATGGACATGGAAGAAAAATCTAACTATCAAGTTCTGATGAAGAGTGATAGAGAACATAGTTAAGAGGATGTTAATTATCACAAATCCATAAACAAAAGTGGTTTGAAATAAGTCATTGATATAAAAAAAATGATGATAATGGGAAAACATTTTATTTCAATACCCTTTTCCTAATTTTGAATAATTTTCATGAGAAGATATACTTATTTAATATAGTACAATCTCACCATTTGGTTGTGTCTTGATCAATTTACACATCATCTCTTACACCAAAAATTAAGGTGAATTTAGTATACCTGATGCACTAATGGATTATAACATCCCTATATAGAATGATATGTCATTCCATCTATCTTTATTTATCATCACATAAACAAGTATAACATAGGTTATTCAATATGCATAAATCATCATATGGTGAGATAATAGTTTATTCTCTAAAAAATCATCTGAGGTTTAACTTAAACCATTACATACTAGTTCAACCTTATAACCCCTCTGAAATATGAAAATAAAAAACATTACAAAAGAAGGTTAGTAAAATATTTTAACATCGATCGAATATATATAATATGTTGGCTCTTTGTTGTCACATTCCAAACATGTTAATACCTTTATCATTTATTCTCTTGAAACATGATAATACACTAAATTACAATAAAACCTTACTGAAATCATGAATTATTTCTTATTCAAAATATTATTGGATATATTCAATGAATCAAAAAAAATATGTTCTAAACTTCATACATTATTACATAGAACAATTTTTCAAAAAATAAATAATCAGTTCCACGGTAATCAATACATTCCAATTTACCTTATCTATATCAATAATCTCTTTATCCAAGATAAAAATAATTTTATCAACATCACGAATGTGTTAAGGGTTACCATTCCTTAATAAAAATGTCACATTTTTATTAAATAACTTTTTATGGTCATTAGCAACATTCAATTTTTTTTGGAAATCCTTAATGGAAAATATATTCTTCATTTTTCATATAACATAATCCTTGAATTAAAATACATTAATACATATACCATTCATTCTCTTCCTTAATACATTAACTAATATTCATTTTCTTATTCCTTAAAACTTCATTCCTATAATATTAAATATTAATCGTGTCTTAAGGTTCCTTAACCAAAATATAATCATGATTCTTATATTTAGTGTAAACAACACAGTTAGGACATCTCATATCTTTCACATGTCATGTTTTATCTCTTTATCTTTAGAAGTGAAACCAATACTCATACCACCTTCCTGATTCAAATAATGAAACTTCCACTTAAGGCATTTATTTTTTATTAATCTCAAACTTAACAATCAATGTTAACCTAATTAATTCTAGACCATTTTATTTACTAAGACTAGAAAACATAGTGTGAGAAACACTTATCATAACATAAAACCACATAATCATGAAAAATTACTTATAGGTTTCCTAAATCATGAAACGTAATTTTAAATCTATGAAACCTTTTTATATTCATTTTATATTTACCTATACAAGTCCTTCAAAATATCCATAGGTAACTAACTAAAATTTTCTCATCCTAGTTTACAAATGATGAAAAAACATTTTCTTTAATACCAACTATAATGACCCAGGATTAAAATACATGGATATACATCATTTTATATTAATATTCATCACATTAAAAACAATAATTTCTCATAGACCATAACAGTTTAGTGTCTTTATAAACATGGAACACAATATCTTCTAACTTGGTGAAATATCTCCAAAATCTACCATAAATATCTTCCCCTTTGTTACCCCTACTTAAAACTAATCTTCATAACCTAGGGAAATGAAATATAAGAAAGGTTGATCTTGGATTCTCATTAAGGGTAAACAAAGGAGATACACAAGAATAACATAAGAATAAGGGTATGAGAACATGATAATAACATTGTAAAATCATATCCTATATATCAAGGATCACAAAGATAAATCATGGAATTAATATTGGTTATTCATAATACATGATTCATAAGGGAATTAGGAGCATAATCCATGATATCATAATATAGGAATAATACATGTAATTTTTGTAGAAAAATAAAAATTTAAAATGGTTTTTATAGTATTTAGGTATTAGAAAAAAGGCATTATTAATGGAATTGGTTCACTCCCACAAACCATTTTAGTAGTCAAGGTTCACACCCAAGACCATCTTAGTGGAAAAATTTCTTCACTAAACCGGGTTCACTCCCCGTTCCAACCCTGTATTATTAAACTTGATTCACTTCCCATTCCATCCATGTATTTCTTAACATGGTTCACTTTCTATTCCATCCCACTATTACTAGACCTAGTTCACTCCTTGTTCTATCCCTTTCATACTAAACTGATTTCATTCCTCATTCCATCCATATTTTATCATGAGATATAAATATTAACCCAATTCATTAGAGGGAAATATAGCTCCCACCTAGATCATAATTATATCATATATATGTTTTCCAAAATATAATAAAACAATCATCATATTGTGTCCCATTAAAATAGATGGGTTACATAAACATCATATCATAACCCATGAAATTAAATGAATATCATAACCATTTCACCATATCATCACCATTATAAAATAAAAAGGTTTCATAATAATTTAATAACCTGTTAAATGGTTTGGGTATCATAAGTGTTTTATCATGTTATAACTCGTGGAAGAGAAATGGGTTTAAATGACAACTTTTCATATTAATAATAAATGATTCACATAAAGAATTAAAATAGTGTCCTAAGATAAAATCCCAAATACAGCATAAAATATATCAATGCATATTATCATAAATGGATCAAGATAATGAAAGAATTTTTAGAGAATTTATTATTGTAAAATAGCCATGAAAACATATAAAGGAATAATTAAAAATTATTTAAAACATATTTTAAACATAAATAATTTTTGAAAACCTTTTTCTTTGAAAATATCTTTTAGAAAATATAAAATAATCTTTGAAAATAATTGAAATTATTATTTAATATAAAACTTTTTTGAAAACTTTTTTCTATAAAAACATTTAAAAATAATTTCTAGAATATTAGGGAATATTTTTTTATAGTTTTATAAAATTTCAAAGGAATATTCAAAGAAATTACTTTCATAATGTTGGATTAGTTCATACATGCATAAAATTACTTTTTACACCATAAAAAGTTTAGAAAATTGCTTCGATCGAAAAATGACAATAATATTCCTTTTTAAAAACTATTTTGTTAAAAAGGTAAAAAAATGGGTAAAAATTTCTTTTAAATTTGAATGGGTAATAATATAAAACTTATTAAAACATGTTTATAAAACATGGTTTTGGAGGAGCATAAATTTCTAACCAAAAATAGTAATAAAGTCCAATTTTCTTAAAAACACATTCTTATTTATCTTAATTGCCAAAGAGAGGGAAACAGGTAACATTACTTGGATATATCATTAATAACCCTGTGATAACAAAATTAATGATAATTATTAGTATATTATACATAATATATCCTTAATGGTTTATTTATCATAAATAATCTAGATAAATGATGATATTATAGAAATAAACTCTTACCGCTTTGGTAACTTTAAATCAAAATTCCATTGAAAAAATAACATTAAATAAAGCTTAAAATGTAATTAAATAAGGATATTCATGATAAAAAATTTCAAAGTGATGTATATACAACACTTACAACATTATAGGTGTATAACATAACATGTGTCTCAAAAAAGACAAATTGATAAAAAATTACATTACCAATTTTATATATATTGAACCATAAACTCCATGAAAGAAAGATCATAAAATGGATATGTAAATAAAAAAACATTTATGGATTATAATCATATAATATATTCATGGGAAGTATATACAACACATAAAAGAAACGAGTGTTGAATAAGGCATAAGTTTTACATAAATAAATGTGAGAGTACAAATCCCCTTACTACTTGAGTAACTTTTGAATCAGGAGATCCATGAAAGAATAAAATAAATTGAAACTTTTAATACCATTAAATAAATTAAACTCATAACATAACATTACATATGAAATTATATACACATTAGAACAATAATAAGTTTTGGATATAGCATATATCTCACATAAATAAAAGTTAGACGAGAAAACTCTTACCATAAGTATAGAATTTCTTCGTACATGTTAAAAACTGTTGTGTAATGAATATATGTTTGTTATAAATACACCATATAACCATATTATTTTATATCATACCACATATTTTTTTTATTATGACTTAATATTACCCTTTTATTAACAATTTCCTATTAGAGTTACATTTCAGGTAATAATCGCTTTTTTCATATATGTTTTGATTTCTTATTCATGATAATATTACTATTGCTCTGATACTTTTTCAGGGCATGCGCATCCGTCTGTGGGGAGGACGCACTGCTTGTTACCCCACATTCCCGCTTTTCAAAGGTGGGCGGCATCCGTTCCTTATTCAGGGACGTCTGCTACTTGATCGAAACTGGGATGATGGGATGTCAGTTCTTCCTTCCGTGGATTCCTCCTCGGATCTCATCCCCTAGTCCGGGTCTCCCTCATAGATTTAAGATGGGTCTGTGAAACTCATTCTCGGTGCCATATCTACATGGACGCCAGTTAATTAAGCTGCTTCCATCAAGATGCTCCAAGGGGTCTTGTCGGGGCAGCAACCTTCGGTGAGGAGAATGGTCACGTTGGGGTGTCGTTGGAATGTCTGTCTTTGGTCCCTCATCACAGGGCTTCACGAGGGCATGGAAGCCCGAGGCATCCCACATCTAATGTGGGTAATGTGTACGATCTAAGGTTTTCCTCAGCTTCCCATGTCTAACACGGGGAATGTGGAAAGTTTAACATCTTCCGGAGACGGGATACAGTTTAATGTCATGCGGGATGAGATACAGTTTAACGTCATGCGGGATGAGATAGAGTTTAATGTCATGCGGGATGAGATACAGTTTAACGTCATGCGGGAAGAGGGGTTTGGGGCTTACACTCTAAGGCAGCCCATGGTGGCCAGGGAACCGACATGGAGAGGTCGGGATGACCGGGTGGTGGGCTTGAACCTCGTGGAGGCTTCCTACGTACCGTGCGTTAGCACAGATCAAAGTCCACGTAGTTCGCTGAGATGGGGCTTACGCTCTGAGGCGGCCCCTGGTGGTTCCATGGTCGATTCACACTCTAAGACCATGTGAGTCATGCTCGGTGTGAGAAACAAGAGGCAGTAGGGACCAGGAGATCACGTCGCAAAAAGGTGCGTCCGTGAGAAGCGGAATGGGGCTTACGCGTTGAGCGGCCCAAAGAGGCAATAGGGGATTACGCATGGTTATCGGCCCTTGGTGATGGGGCTACTCCATGGTGGAGGCCCGTGGTGCGACAAAGCATAGTGGGAAAAGGACTCCACTGGCCTCGGTAGGGGGGAAGCATGGAGATGCACAGGTGCAACCATCTGTTTGAAAGGCTAGGGGCTTACGCTCTAAGGCGGCCCTTCCCCCTCGGACAAACGCCACTCCGACAAGGAGGATCTCATTACATGTGAGGAAGATTCCATTCCCATGGAGACGAGAGGCGTAAAAAATGTCCGAGCTGGGGGGACCCTGCGTGTGAAGCACGGGGTCGGACCACAGTTTAACGTCATTTGTTAAAGACGATGTGCTTAGCAGTTTAACGTTTTTTAGCTTGGACGAGGTGGGTTCGCTCCACACCCCAAGGGCTTATATGCCCAATACCCTCTACCCCTTGTGGGAGGGAAGGAATCAGCAAGTCCATAGTGAAAGGGGACCGCAGGGCAAACCACCTGGGGGTCCACGTTATCGTGGCTATGCGAAGAAGAATTAGCCGTTTGCGTGCCTATGCGGAGAAGCATAAGGCAAAGACACGCAACGGGAAACATGGACCAAGGGAACTTGAGGTTACTTCTCACGAGCCGGGAAGGCCGTACGGGAAAACAACGCATGGAACGCATGCCCGGCAGGGGAGACATCAGGTGCCGATGCAGAGGGCAGCCAAGGGGCGTCAAGGTGAGGGGTCCTGGGCTTTGCGCGCAAAAAAGAAAGTTTGCGCTCAAATCACCGGGACTGCACGCAATTGGAGTAAGGGAATTGCGCACGGAGAGGAAATTACGCGCCGGGTATTGCGCGCATGGAAGAGTACTGCGCGCACGAGTCACGGATTGCACACAAGGTTGGAACCCGGGGAAGGGGGAAATTCACTTAAGCCGGTGGAGTTGCATGCAAAGGGAAACTCCTGGGCAAGGTTGCACGAAATGAGGGATTAACTGGAAGTCATCTTGCATGGGGGGGGGGGGGCGAATTGCATGCACGAAAGTCGCTTCGAATTCCAAAACCCCCAAACCATTCGAGGTCACCTTCTATTTATAGGCGACGTCCGACGAGGAATCCAGGCAGCGCGTGAAATCTTTCACACCAAGCGCAGTCGGCGTGCAAAAACTCGCCGTGCAGAACCGGGGCACGCAAAGATTGCGCGCCTCATCAGCTCAATTCTGCGAACCTCGGGGATACTACGCACAAAGAATAAATTTTCACGCAGATCCTTTTTTATTTCGCGCACCATATCCCGGGCCTCCAAATTAGGGCTCTCAGTCCGAATATGACTTCGCTTTGTCATTTCGAAATGTCCTCTGAGAGTTATGGAATTTTTTCGGCGTCAACAAATTCCCCCCCTTGGAATTAGCTCGGTGAGAGGTCACAATGATCAGATTCCAAGGGAAACACTGAAACGTCGAAGCGCTGAGTCTCCTGGTCAAGTTGCGCACAAAATTCCAACGGGGCGCGCAAAACTACGGACGTGCGCGGAACCCTCTTTTCGCGCAGTGCGGAACCCTGGCCTCGCCTATAAAAAGGGGCCCTGGGTCCCAGATTCGTACTTCCACTTTTTCCGTGCGATAAGCTCATCGCTCTCATGCGTGAAATCGCTTCCGCGACAGCGCGTAAAAATGATCTGGCGGCGCAGAATTCCATCCGAAATTGATTCGTGATTTCGCGCATGTTCGTGATCTTCCGCGCTTCGTGTGCCGATTGCGCGCTCATCTCCCAGATTTTGTGCAACTCCTTCAGATTTCATGAAAAACTCTCCGATTCCGCGCACTACATCCTGATTTTTCCCAACTCTCGAAAAATTCGACATGGCTGCAAACCGAGTTGACGTGGAGGAAGCAGCTGCCCATAGGACAGAAAAGGCGGCGAACGAGGAGGTTTATGGCGCCAAGGTGATCGTCTCCAAAAATCTGACCTTGTTCAATCTGCTGACTCCAGATCAGAAGACGTATCCCTTGTCTGACAACCTCCCGCTATGGAATTTTGGCATCCTGGGGGAGGTGCCACTGCCGGGCTTCGAGGTGGACACGCCACGGTCTTGGGTGACTCGAGAGGATGGACTTCCTCGCTACAACATCACCAACAATGGCCATCCTGCCAGAGAAACCAAACATATAGACGTATATGTCATGAACCCGATGACTAAGACCATTACCATGGACGAGCCTGCGGCAGAGGATTGTCCGGCTCTCTACGCGAGCACGTTCTGTCAAAGTGTCACAGATGATACGAAGGGCTGGCTGAAGGATTGAGACCTACGGTCCGGGGGAAAATTCACCAGCGAATGGGCCTGGGCGTTCTGGGTCCGCCATACCTGTGACCAGTTCGGGGACGAACTGCGGTATATCGTCCTATTTGAGGCTGTATGGACATCGTAGTTCCACTTCCACCGCCATCCTGAACTCGGACCGGAGCTATACACCCAGTGGTCTCCTGACACCAACACATTCCACCTTCATCATGGGGAAGTCAGCATCTGTCTCTGAGACGTTCACTGCATCGGAGGTATCCCACTGGAGGGTTACCAATACGACGAGTTTGTTCCTCCAAAGAGCACCTTGGGAGACAGGTCGCGGACGCCTATTCTGACGTGGAACCTGTTTAAGATGGCCAAAGAGAGGCTGGGGGTCAAGGACCTCCTGAAGGACGTTTCCTTCAAGGGCTGGTTCAGCCTGTTCCTCAAGAAGGATCCGGCCATCAAGATGCCAGGACAGGGAAAACGGTGCCCAAACGCGACTCAGAGGAGCAGGGATGGGACATACTGGAGGACCATGGAGGCGGGACAATACCAATCATGGGGCTACTACGTCATTGTGGCCCGGGACCCGAACGTCCAGTATGTCAGGTTCCTTGCTACCTTCCTGAGCGGGTGGCTCCTGCCGGTGTGGGATGCGAGGATGGGCGTCCGCCCAACAACATTGGTGATGGGGGGCTCCATGGCCGCTAACAAACAGTTCAACTTGGGCGTCCCTGTACTTGGCCAGATTTATGCCATCCTGGGGCGCATCTCATGAGGGGGGTCGCCTTAGAGAGTATGTGGTCCCTTCCAGATCTTTCACGGCTGGGTGGCGGCTCATCTCGGCAGGTACACTTTCCCAAACGTCGTCCGTCCTCCGGGCAACGGTCTGTGACCGTCCTTGCTAAACATCGCAGGGGTGGCGCTGATGACGCTCAATGAGGAGGGTGTGGGGATCAGCATCAACAACCAAGCCAACTTCAACTTCATCCTGTTCCCCACCCCAGTCGGCCAGCTGGAGGACAACAGTCAAGGCTCTCTGGAACAGCAGGAATACTTCCAGAGCATTCGGGGCGGGGTGCTCATGGCTCAGATCGACGGGAAGGTGATCTGCGAGCCTTACGTACCATCCAGATTTTCCAGGCAGTTCGAGTGCCTCCAATGATTGCCGAAGAAGGTATTCACGGCTGTCTGGAATGAGAAGAATCAATGCGTCCTGTGCTAGATGTGGTTGATGTTTACCACCTTCACCTCTGGCGATGTCGTCACTCCTCCCCCCGCCGGGGTTGATGCTGGCCTAGCAATCAAATAAACCGAACACTGGACCATTGCGTACACTGAGTCTCTATTACGCAAGAGTTTACGGTAACTCGAGGTTACTCGCGTGGAAACCGGGCTATGGGAAAGAAGGCACGACACCTTCGGAAGGGGGAAACCAAGGGCGCGTCAGGCAGCGAGGCCTGCACAGGCCAGGACTTTGACAGCGGGAACATCACATGGTGCAGCCACGTCCTCGTTACCCGTAGGAGGGTCACATGAGGGGGACAGGGAACTGTCCGGGAAGCAGATAAGATACCTGCTTGAACCTTCCCAAGAGGCAATTCTCCCGGCACTTTGGTCGGCTTGGATGACCATGTGGAAATCGCTGAGAATCGAAGCCATTTGGAAGAAGATAATGCAAAACGGGATCCAACTGCCAGAGTTCGGGATCATTCGAATTACCGACCGAGTAAAATTCCATCGGTGAAATGCTTATCTAACGGCCATGGATGCATACACATGCAAAAGGGGGCGGTGTGTGGAGCCACCATTCCTAGTGAAAGTGATGCTCGGCCAGGAGCATGATCCAGAAGCGATGCCACCAGGAGAAGGCGACAGTGATGAGGAGTCGGAGGGGGAGGAGGAAACCGGAGAGGACGAAGGCGAGGGAGAAGACGAAGAAGAAGAGCCCGAAGGTGAGGGGTCTCAAGGGGAGACCTACCAAGGGAGTCTCCAAGAGAGCGGCGAGATTTCCGGCTCTGATCTCGACATAACCAAGATTCTCGAGGTTTGTCTCTATCTTCATTCATTTCCCTTATTCATCCATTCTTCTTTCCAACTTCTAACCCAATTCCCCATCCTACTCAGGAGCGGTTGAGCGTTGGACGGGCGTCCCCACCAGAGGAGGGAGGAGAGGAATAGGTGGGACATGATGGGGATCCAACACCCATCATTGAATTAACATGCGTGGAGGGGTCTACCCTTACGGCGGCTCCTGCAGCGGCCGAAACACTAGGGACCGACACTCTGGATTCCTGTAAGTCTCACACTTCACTACTGGCGCTTGGTGGAAAAAGATCCCATCTTACCAGCGTATGCCTTGCGCAGTGATCTCAACACTGGAGGCACGTCAGGCTGCGGAGCCCAGGCCATCCGCGAGTGGACCAGCGGCAGACATACCACCTCGTTCAGAACATGCTCCATGCACTGAGTCGGCCACGACAATAGATGAACAGGGGGCGGCAGACATTAGAGGCACTATTCCCGAGATGAGGTCGGAAGCTGGTGGAAGCATTATTACTGCTGGGGTGAGAGAATAAGGTCGCCCGGACATTGAGGATTCTATTCCTAAAAAAGGCGTCCCTGTGGCGGATCCTGCTGCCGATCTGCTGGTTGCCTTCCCCATATACCGACCCGCTGACCCCGAGGATATATTTGACACAGACTCAGAGGCAGCCGAGGAGTGCCGGATGACTTGGCGCAAGGGGTGGAAGTGTATCCAGCGCTTCCTCAGACAGCCCCAGTGGGATTGGCTGAGGCGGATGGGATCACTTCAGACCCGGCTGCGCTTCCTATGCACCATAGTGGCTAACGCTCAGCGCCTTCATCTGACGGTCCGTGATTACATGGCCGAGAAGATAAGCAAGAGTAGCCGGCACGATGACATTGCCCAGTGCTGGGAAGGATCGACGAGTGCTCAAGCGCTGCTGAGGGCGGAGCAGGAAGTTCGGCACCTCGAAGTGCAGGCGACAGAGAAGGAGGCCTTAATCGCAACATGCTTTGAGCTTGTGGAGAAACTGACGACCCAGTTGGCTGATGCGCAGGAACAACTGGTGGAGGCGAGTCACCAGATGACCGTACATCGAACCGAGTGGGCATAGGCACAAGCTAGGGCTGGTGAGCTGCGCTCTGTGGTGGCCGATGAGGAGAGAGTCTTCAAAGAGCGAGAAGCGGTCCTGGAGGCTACTAGCCAAAGGGTAGCAGTGCTGGAAAGATCGATTCAGCACGCTGATCCCTAAGGGCTTTGTTGTTTCCATCTCATGAACTTTCTTCTTGTACTGCTCATCGTCTCAATCCAATATATGGCCAAATCCATTCATTTGCACCCTTGGTTTAATGCACTCAATCATAGTTTTGAAACGAATAACAACTCATCCATAGGCTCCTGTGGGTCGCGCCCAATGCGAGAAGCAGAGGTTGCATGTGTCATCATCTCGTCCAACTGTGGGGCATTGACCAAGCTTCAGGAATCCGAAATTGGTCCTAGACTTCTGAGGAGACCCCGGGCCGATTGATGTGTCAACTTCTCAATGTGCTCTAACACACGAGCGGGGTGATTCCGAGGGCTTTGAAATCCATCCAAACATAGGGGGATGGAGAGGAAGGGTGAATCACACTGTCCAAATTCGGAACACAATGGGGTACAATGATGGATGATAACTATCAACCATGGTGGAAACACATCATCCATATCATGTTGGTCTGGAATGGGGACACTAAACGAGCACTGACCGCTGACCATGTTCGCAACATGGGGCCTAACTCAAATATCGTCGGTCAGTTTTCCGGAATGTTGGCCCAGGACAGTAGGCGAAGCATAGGTCTGTCATCCATACTGTTAGGGGGTCGCGTCAAACATGACCATTCCTCCAAAACGTTGGCCAAGGATAGTAGGCGGACCATTGGTCGAGCATCCATACTGTTAGGGGGTCCCGTCAAACATGAAAGGAAATGAGGATCCGAATAAGGGGGGACGCAAAGCGTGGAAGGTGGACTGGTGGCTTGTTCGAACAGATTCCAACACTCCCGAAATTGCGCCACCATGGAGAAGGCGCATTAGGCGGACATACCGACCTGATCACGGGTCATCCCAATTTCCAGGAAGGACCTCTATGGCGAGAGAATTTCCACTTCCCATTATTATCATGGGTCATCCCGAACCTTCTCGGGGTAGATGTCCCAATTACACCACTTCCCATGATGTCAGGCCGAGGGGCTGACAATAAGGAAGGACAGGGTTCAGTAATCCCTGGGGCTGGACCCAAAAAGAAATGTCTGGGCGGTCCTATGTATCTCATTAGGATGAGAATCAAGCCACACGTATTTCGTAAAACACAGTTTAACATCATGTTAGAAGAAATACAGTTTAACGTCATGTAGGATAGGGAACACATCTCATCTGGGGATAAGCATGACACAGTGAGTAACCTGACGTAAATGAGGACATAATCCCGCACCACATCGCGCAATCCCACAAGAGAGAGCGAGTCATAAAAAGTCAAAGAAATGATCTTAGTTTTAGGTCTTAGAACTCAGACTAAAGGTCGTAAGGAAACGTAAGAGGCACACGGTGGAGTAACTCAAACACCTGGTGTGAATGGGAATAGGGGGTGTGTATGGTGCGGTGAACAACCCGATGTGAATGATGGAATAATCCCATATCACACTACACACCCCCCTTAGGAGAGGTTTTAGGTCAAGGGACCAAAAACGAAAGTAGGCTGGGCCCGCGGGGAAGTGCCCCGGGCACTCCTACATATCTCATAAGGATGAGAATCAAGACATACGTAGTTCTAGAGTGGTAGCGTCCTAACGGCGCGTAACCAGGATGATATCATCACAATTTATGGTCTTGCTGTTGGACCAACAACACAGTTTAAAGTCGTATGGTTTGGACCGTCACACAGTTTAAGGTCATATGGTTTGGACCAACAACGCAGTTTAAGGACATATGGTTTGGACCATCACACAGTTTGAGGTCATATGGTTTGGACCATCACACAGTTTATGGTCATATCGTTTGGACCATCACACAGTTTAAGGTCAAATGGTTTGGACCATCACACAGTTTAAGGTTATATGGTTTGTACCATCACACAGTTTAAGGTCAGATGGTTTGGACCAACAACACAGTTTAAGGTCATATGGCTTGGACAAAAAACACAGTTTAAGGTCATATGGTTTGGACCAACAACATAGTTTAAGGTCATATGGTTTAGACCGTCACATAGTTTAAGGTCATATGGTCTGGACCCTCACATTGTTTAAGGTCATATGGTTTGGACCATCACACAGTTTAAGGTCATATGGTTTGGACCATCACATATTTTTAAGGGCATATGGTTTGGACCATCACACAGTTTAAGGTCATATGGTCTGGACCATCACAAAGTTTAAGGTCATATGGTTTGGACCAATAACACTGTTTATGGTCATATAGTTTGGACCATCACACAGTTTAAGGTCATATGGTCTATACAATCACACAATTTAAGGTCATATGGTCTGGGCCATCACACAGTTTAAGTTCATATGGTTTCGACCATCACACAGTTTAAGGTCATATGGTTTGGACCATCACACAGTTTAAGGTCATATGGTTTGGACTATCAGAAACACACATGATGCAATAAAGCATACTTGATGCAGGTGAGGATGTAATCACATACCATCATCGTGTGCAGTTCCGAGAGAGGAGCCTCGGGCCAAAGGGTCCTACGAGGGTTCCACAATCAGGGGGGCAGGAGATGCTAGATCCCAGCTATACTGGGCCCGAAACGCAATGTCTGGGTGACTCCTCGTTCCCTATTGGGATGAGGGTCAAACTGAACTCAACCTGTAGATAAGAGACCCAAGCACATACTCTAGCGCTCAGATCGCAGGAGCCCCAAGAGACATCGTTATGTAGCTCGGTCTGTCTGATGTGTGGGGGTGTACTGAGGGGTAGTACAAGGAGTGTTGAGATTCCACCTTAACAAAGTGGAGCGGAACATGACATGAACCATGCCTCCAACATTCAGGGATTAGGGAAACTAGCATGAAAACTGAGGATTACTGCTGACCATGTTCGCACCGCAGCATCCTGTCGTGTTACCCATGGGGACAAACAAGTGAGCATCAACCGCTGACCATGTTCGCAACACGGGATTCTTATCAATTTGTTGTCTGAAACCCTCGGGGGCATTGGCCCATGACTATAGGAGAGCCCTTGGGCATTGTATCCAGGCCGTTCTTGGGGGTCCCTCTGGGTGTGAAGGATGACGGGGGCCCGAATGAAGGGGAACACGAAGCTTGGAAAGTGGATGGAACTTGCCTAAGTCGAATCTGGAACTCCATGTCCTAGACCAGTATAACCTGAGCACATCAGTAGACCACTGGAAAGGGTCAGAGGGCTCAGTCCGAGAGTGTCCAAAAGATGGTGGATCCCCGGGAAAAAGAGGGGGCATAATGCCAAACACATTGGGAACCGGGAAATTGTTGGATCTCCTAAGAGATGGGGCTGGACCTGACATCTAGGTGTTCAGGAAGTCCTATATATCCCATAAGGATGGGAATCAAGCCATACGTAGTTCTTGAAACATAGTTTAATGTCATGGTGGACGAAATATGGATCTTAGTTTTAGGTCTTAGAACTCGGACCAAGGTGCAGTTTAGGGTCATGCGGGACCATACAGTTTAAGGTCATGCAGGACCATACAGTTTAAGGACATGCAGGACCAAGGATGCCTAGATTTATGGAAAAATGCAGTTTAAGGTCATACTGGACTATACAGTTTATGGTCATGTCGGACCAAGGATGCCTAGATGTA
Organism: Viscum album; assembly: GCA_963277665.1. Lineage (NCBI taxonomy): Eukaryota > Viridiplantae > Streptophyta > Magnoliopsida > Santalales > Viscaceae > Viscum > Viscum album. Next base: position 227,331,195 of record OY728157.1, on the reverse strand, counting down.
GGGAAAAATGCAGTTTAAGGTCATACTGGACCGTACAGTTTAAGGTCATGTCGGACCAAGGAGGGTTTAGGAAAAGTACTTCTTGAGGAACCTAGCGTTGGTGGGATGAGTGATACTCTCACCATCCATAGTCACCAGGGAATACGCGCCATTGGGATAGACCTTGTGGAGAATAAAAGGCCCCTCCCACTTGGGCTCCAACTTGGGTGGTTTCCTACTGGGAATCATTGGTGCTCTAAGAGCCAGCGCCAAGTCACCTTGCATGAATGAGTAGAGGCGAACCTTCTTATCGAAAGCTCGATCCACTCTACTCTGATGCCTTTCCATGTTATGTAAAGTGTGAAGCCTACTTCCATCCAGTGCTTCCAATTCGGCTAAATGGATCTCGGAAACTCTATCCGGTGCTTGCTGGTTGTAGACTGCCTTGCGCAATGAGGGAAGCTGGACCTCGATGGGAAGGACGGTCTCAGCTCCGTATACCAGGGAAAACGGAGTCACCTGGGTGGAGTTACGAGTTGTCATCCTATAAGCCCAGAGGGCGTTGGGGAGCTTGTCCGGCGAACTTTTCTTGTTCTGATCAACCATTTTTTCCAGAATGTTAGAGAGGGTTTTGTTAAACGCCTTAATCTGTCCATTCTCCTGCCCATGATAGCGGGAGGTGTGGTTAGAGAGAATGTTGTACTTAGCGTACAATTTATTCAGATCAGCCACTCAGAAGTTGGTTCCATTATCCGTGAGGATAGCGTGAGGTATTCCAAACCGGTAGATGATATTGGAGCTCACGAAGTCGGCGATAGAACAAGCCTTGACTTCCCTGAGCGGGGCTGCCTCTGGCCACATTGAGAAGAAATCTATAGCGGTTAAGATGAACCGGCACTGGTGGGCTGTCGCCGGCGGGTAGGGCCCTACGACATCCAACCCCCTGACTGCAAAGGGCCAAGAATACTTAGTATTATGGAGAGGCTTCAGTGGCTGATGCACAAAGTTAGCATGAACTTGGCACGCATGACACCTCTTGGCGTGCTCAATCCAGTCGTGGATCATAGAGGGCCAGAAGTATCCCAGCGTTCGAATCTGGTGGGAAAACTTCGACCCGGCCTGGTGGGCGCCACAGGAACCAGCGTGCACTTCTTGCATGACCTGTGGGATCTCAACACCTTGAAGACAACGGAGGAGAACACCGTCAAACTCGCGCCTATAAAGGAGCTGCTCAAGGCTGGGACCACTTTGAATGGTGAACTACGGCGCGCGGTGCCGGATTCGTTCCCGCTCTGCTCGGTCCATCGGAATATTGTCGTACCAGAGATATTCAACCAAGGGTTTCCTCCAATCAGGAACTGTCTCGATCACCCCACCTGAAGCCTCGGGGGGTCCTGACGTAGGGGCACCAGCGGTGAGATGGTTCACTCGCGGGCCACGATCTCCCTATGGGATAACATGAGCAATGACTCTTCGGTGCTCCACGTGGATGACTAGGTCATCCTGTTTGGGCTTCGTGAGTGATGCGGCCAGGCTGGCCAAAGCATCTGCTCGATTGTTCTGCGACCGGGGATCGTGAACGACATCTGGTCGGGAGGGGAACCTAGCCATTAGATGGAGGGTGCATTCCAGCAACGACATGAGTTCTGGCTTCCTGAAAGCATAGTCACCATTAACCTGCTTAATGACTAGCTCAGAGTCCCCTTTTACATACAGGTGGGGTACGTTAACCTCCAGAGCCAACTCGAGGCCAGTGATGAGGGCATGATAGTCTGCCTCATTGTTGGTGCAGCCTTCTGACAACAAGAATGAATATGGCCGAACGGCTTGCTCCGGGGTGATGAAGACGATACCCAGGCCCACTCTGTTAAGCCTAGGATCGTTGAGCCATCTACCAGTAGGGCTTCGGGAGGCGCCGTCAAAGTGCATCTGCCAGCATGGGGTGGCGTGATCGACTGAGAGGATTGCTTCATCAGGATAGCCCAAATCCAGTGGCTGGTCTGCAGAGGTTGGGTGGGTAGCTAAGAAGTCTGCCAACGCCTGTCCTTTGACAGCCTTCTGAGGCACGAACCTAATGTTGAAATTCTGGTGGATCGCCGCCCAGCATACCAATCGTCCGGTCAACATAGGCCGGCTCAGAATGTATTTCAACAGGTTTACACAAGAGACCAGCTATACCTCATGGTGCTGAAAGTAGTGCCGCAATTTCTGTACGGCGAATATGAGCACCATATAGCTCTTCTCTATGGGAGAATATCTATTTTCCACTTCGAGGAGCATGCGGGTGAGGTAGTAGAGGGTATTCTCTGTTCCCTCGTTGTTCTTTTGGGCGAGAAGGGCGCCGGGGGATTGCTCCAGGGCGGTCACGTAAATGACTAGCGACATTCCAGGAATGGGTGGCATCAGGACCGGAGGTTGAAGCAGATACTGCTTAATTTCCTCAAAAGCGGTCTAACACTCTTTGTCCCACCCATATGCGGCGCCGCTCTTCATGAGTCGATAAAAGGGCTTACACATTCCGGCTAGATTCTCAATGAATCGGCGTATATAGGATAGGTGTCTTTGGAGGCCTCGAAGCTCCCGAATATTATTCGGGGGAGGCATCTGACTGATGTCCTTGATCTTCTCAGGGTCGATCTCGATACCTCGATACCTAACAATGAATCCTAGAAACTTTCCGGAGGTGACCCCGAAGATACACTTCAACGGGTTCATCTTCAAGTGGCGAGAATGGATGAAACCGAACACTTTCTCAAGGTGTTTGAGATGGTCCTGGCGCTGACGAGATTTAACCACCAGGTCATCTACGTAGCACTCCACCAGTGTCCCGAGGATCGGCTTGGATATGCAGTGCATATCCCATTGATAGGTGGCACCCGAATTCTTCAGGACGAAGGGCATAACCCGGTAGCAGAAAGTGCCCTGGGGGGCCTTCAAGGCAGTGAACTCTTCATCCTCGGGGGCCATCCAGATCTGGTTGTACCCGGAGTACCCATCCATGAAGGAGAGGGCTTGGAACCCGGTCGTTGCATCGATCAACAGCTATGTCGCGTGAAGGGGAAAGTCATCCTTCAGACAGTGGTGATTAAGATTGCGGAAGTCGATGCAGACCCTGATCTACCCGTTCTTCTTCCTGACGGGCACAATTTTGGCTAGACACCAAGGGTACTAGACTTCCTTCAAGAAGTTGGACTTAATGAGCTTATCAACTTCGGCCACAACCATGGCACCATGAAAGGGGTGCATTTTTCTGGGAGGCTTCTTGAACCTACGATGGTTTCCTGGGAGGCTAAGGAAGTGGACAGCTACCTGGGGATCTAGTCCCAGCATCACATCATAACTCTAGGCAAACACATCATGGTGCTAGCTGAGGAAGTCTATGTACTGTTTATGCTCCTCGAAAGGCATAGCGGCACTGACCAATGTGGGTCTTGGGTCTTCCTCGCTACCGAGGTTCACCTGTACTAGCTCGTCGACCGTGGTGGAGAAGCCCTCCTCAAAGGTAGGAGGAGCATCTTCCATGTCTTCTTCTCCTCTTGTGGAAGGATTGTCCATGGGGGGAGCCGTTTCGGGGCAGCTCAACCCGGATGGGGAGTTGCCACCAGCTTTGGCGGCAGAGGTCGTCACGACGGGATACTCATGCACCACGGAGACCATGGTGACGAAGGCGGTTGATCCAATCCCATCCGGCCTTCAGCCTAAGGGGCCACACTTTACGACATCAAAGTAGTGGTGACGCGTTGGCTTGAGCCGATTGATTCCAGCCCGGTGAAATAGACATGTATGACGTACTGCTATTGCCATGAGCCCAACGTCCCGATATCATACAGGGGTAGGAGGCTCAGGGATCACCTGAGCCTGGTTGGTGTAAGAGTACAAGGTGATTTCCTGCCGTCGCTTAGACCCAGAAATATGCCTTCCTCTGGTACCCAAGACAACAAGGCACTCTCCCATATCAGGAGTCGTGGCGTCCAACCGATGGATTGAGATGACATATGCATCATCCAAACATGACCAGGGATCACTCGTGACAGCGGCAGGCTCATCCTCACCTGCCAGGATTTGCTTGTCTTTGCTCTTGTAATAGTCAGCGTCCAGGTAACGAGCTTCACAAGAGGAAAAAAGAGACGCATCTCCTTGGAGAACACCCACTCGACCCTTAAAGAAGTATTTGAGGCACTGATGGTACAATGAGGGAACCTCTGCATGAAGATGGAGCCATGGCCAGCACATCAACGCGTGTAGGCGGTGTCCTGAGAGAAAACCATGAATTCAGTATTGGAAATTAAGCCGCCGAACTGGGTCTTCAGACAAATCTTGCCGAGTGGAATTTGATCGATCCAGTCATACCCCTGGATTCTGAGGTCGGAGGGAGTTAAATCATCCTTGGACAACCCCAGTTTTCGCAGTGTCCAAGTTGGGATCAAGTTAATACCAAAACCTGTGTCGACAAGATAGCGACGAACTACCACGCCATTGAACTGGCCGGTGATGTACAACGGGTGGATGTGCCCCTGTATGGGAGGGTCTTCATCTTCACTAGAAAACGAGATAACCGCCTGACATTCGGCGTCCACAATCACCTCGATGTGGATGGCTTATGCGGCCGCTACCTCCATTTCAAATAGGAGGGGGCTTCTTAGAGCCTCGACGAGCACCTCACGCATTTCAGATGACAGGAGAAGGGCCTCAAGGATGGAAAACCTTGCCGGAATGCCTTTCAGATGCTTCAGGACATCATACTTTCACGCCAAACGCGAGCTTCGGCTTACTGGAGGTTTCTCTACGATTGGGGGCATGACGGGCCCTACTGGCAGGACCGGTGACTGACTGGTACTAGGCACTTCCCGAAGTTCACTAGCTGAAGCCCGAGAGGTGACTTTCTTGCATGGACTGGAAGGCCATAGTCGGCTAGTGGCAGGGCTGGGTTGGTTGCGATGCGGTAAAGGCGGTTCCGCCCGATCCAGCAACACAAACGGTGGTGGAAGCGAACCTGTTGTCACCGGGTGAGGGAGCTGTGAGTGCTGCTCTCTGTACCGGGCTTACTGCCTGGTCTCGGTAGCGTGCACGACCTGATTAGAGTTGACGACTGCCATGCCCCGACGATTAACATAGCCATGGCTCCATCGACGTTGTCGACGGCTGGGGCCATTGGGGAGGTCCACCTGGCGCTCCTCATCATCGGGAGTCAAAAAGGGATTTACCAACTCTACGGTGTTAACCGAAGCGTACCCCAGACTTTCACTCGATGAGTCATCCACTACCGGACGGGGTCTCGGAGGGATCCCCATTTTTGGGGGCATGAAATCGCCAAGTGTGCGGGAAAATGATGGCAACGACAGGGCACATTCTTTCTTCTTGCACCGCTGCCTGCTCCTCTAGTAAGAAGTAGGCTGGGACGACGATGCCAAAGTAGCACTCACAGACTCCGAGGGCTCTAGCTGACTCAGGCGGGCACGAATGATGCCATAGGCACGGGAGACCGTCCTGTGGGCCATCCAGTCATTATCCTTCTGGGACCCACGGTCGGAAACCTGTTCCCACCCATCCCCGTTGTCACTACCGCCATCTGATCCCACGAAGATACCTGCCACCTATGCCAGGGCTGGGCCCAAGCTGACTATGTTGTTGTCAATCTGGTCTTGGAGCCAATCCTTAAATACATAGCATTGCTGGATGGTGTGTCCCAGGATCCGATGATAAGGGCAATAGTTAGGGTGATCAGTGAGACAATCCTCTTCTGGCTTCTGGCACTCAGGCAGCCACACAATCCTCTGCTCCAAGGCGCTACGGAAATAACTAGGGACCTGGGCCTCGCCAAATGAGTAAGTCTGATTCCTTTTGTCTAGAAAGGGGGCTCTTGGGGGATGACCATGACTAGGGGCCGAAGGAGCAGGCCGAGGAAGAGGAGTTGGATTACCTCGCCTAGGTGGTGGCGGTGCGTTACGTGTAGGCGCCTACCAATTTTGAGGCAGTCGCTGCTGGCCCGGAGGCTGGGCCCATGGTGGTGGACCCTTATGAGCCTGCTCAGCTGGCCTCACTAGCTGAAACTGTAGCTGTCTAGGGGCCTCTATCTGGGCCACAACAGTGGGCTCGGCTCTGGCGGCTCTCCTTGTAGAGATTATAGGAGGCAGAGGGCGTGCCTGACCGGCCTGTTGCAGGGCTTATTCGTGGTGTTGAGCCTTGTCCGAGAAGTCTTGAAACCCTCCAGGGTAATTCTGTATGATCAGAGAAGGAACAAACTCCACCTTGAAGTTCCCTACACACATCGTCAGTAATTTCTCCAGAGTCAGTGGCATGTCAAGGGAGTACGTGAGACCCTTCCACCGGGCGATGAAGTCCGCGACTCGCTCGTCGGGCCTTTGCGTGCACCTGAAGAGGTCTGCAATGTCCATCTTCTGGGTTGTGGAACTGAAATGGTAGAGGAATTGCAAGAGAAGGTCCTCCCGGCTAGTCATAGATCCAATAGGGAGCTGGTTGTACAAGACGAATGCTGGTCCTTCCAGTGTCTGAACGAAGCACCAGAGCTTGGAAGCCTCCTACTGCGCCGGAGTCCCTAACATTGGCATGCACCTCGAGTTGAAGTGGGCCAAGTGTTGTGGCGGGTCTCTGGTCCCGTTAATGGGGGAAAAAGTGGGGTTCCCAAATCCTGGCGAAGCCGGCATGTCATCCACCCATGCTGTGTATGGCTTTCCGTCCGGTGGGATTGCCACCTTCCGAGTTTCCACGGTCTCCAAGCGGGCGATGAGTACTTCCATCAGATCATCCGGATGCGGATTCCTATCCTGACGGGGATCTCTATCCACAAGCGCGTTTCCAGGCTCTTTGATACATTAGTCATGCTCATCAGCTCGCGGGGCAGCTGGCAGAGCGACTCTCGGGGCGGCGGGAGGAAACCGAGCAGGGTCCCCCAGGTGGTCTCGCCGCTCGGGAGGGTTCGGCGAAACATATCGCGCCCTCTTTCCATGGGTCCCAGTGTCTCCCATGTCGGCGAACACGACACGGTCACGGTTTCCCGGGGGGATCTCAGCAAGGGGTAGATGCTCTTGCCCCTGCTGTCCTGGTCTAGGGTCACCGTACTCAGGCCGCCACTCTGCAATGCGTTCGGCCAAGAGCTCATCAACCAGCCTCTTTTTCTCAGCTAGCTCTTGGCGCAACATGGCCTTCTCGGGATATTCCTCTACCTTCTTCAACAAGGCATATGGGTCGGTGAGTTTGACAGACCCGACAGGCTCTTTACCCTTACCGATGTTTCTGCCCAGTGTTAGTGCCTCTGTGGGTATGGGAAGACCTAGGATGCTCCTCTGTTGGCGAGTAATCCTCCCAGATGGGTCCAGTAGCGACATGTCCTCAGGGGGAAAGTCCCCGTTTAGGGGCTCCACAATGTTTCCCTCATCTGAAAGGTCATTCATGTTGACTGCCACTGCCCTTGGCGACGTTCCCTCAGGGTCGTCCAGTGGATCGGGCTGTCGGCGGATCACACAGAAGAGGAGAGCAGCGTACTTCCCCCATCCGCGGACGTGCGTGTGGGGGGTGGCTTCCTCAATAACTCTGCTGAGTACTTGGAAACTCTAGACGCATTGTTGTTGGAGGGCCTCGTGGTGGTTCAACGACTTGGGGTGCTGAACCGTAGGGAGCGCTGCCAGGTCGACCCGACGACACTGCCCACTGATCTCCTCGAGATGCGCTTGGCTCCCAGGATAAGGTGCGAGCTGATGGTGAAGGCGGGAGTGAGTCACCCGAAGAATCTGGCGGAAGCATTCAAACTCTCCAGGGGTGAGTGACTGTGGAACATCAAAATCCGATTCTGCGACCGACCAAAACTTCTCAGGGAAGTGGCCCCATGCAAGAACGGTCGAGAAGCTCCAAGGCTCCGGTTCGGGGTCCGGACCTTTCCACCCCTACTCGTACACCGAGGGTAGTCGGGGAACTAGCAATGGCGCTGAGGCAGGCCGTCGTGCCGGTGGGCTGGCCGGCGGGGAATACGGCGAACATGCCAATTGGCCGCCGATCCCTGGGTTATCTTCTAGGGGTTGCAGTGCCCTGGCTGCCATGTCGTGATAGGATGGAACGGCGAATGGGCCTCCTGTCATAGCGTCAATGCTCCCCGAGGGTGTGTTGCCTCGCGACTCTTCCGTCAGTCCCTAGAAAAGTTCCCCACCCTCCCTAACAGGGGCAGGAAGTGCTCCCGAGGAGGCCAGTGGCAACTGCGGGCTTGATCCCTGGCGGTACACCAAGTCCTTGTCCTCTTGGATATACCATCGAAGGGGGGAGGGAATAATATGTATCTTTCATTCGGGGAGTATGATAATGACGCGCCGCATCCCCATCCCTGCCCTCAACTCGAAGGGTTGGGGGAAGGTTCCATCGTCGAGTCGTACTCTGCCGTGGAATCCGAGAAACAGACTGGTCTAATTTCCATCCGGACTCCCCTAACATTCCTCCTGCGGCGATGACGCCCAGCCTTCCTGCCCCTGTGTAGCTCCTCAAGGTAAGGACGATTTCTGTCGTGGGGTCCCCTGGCCACAATAGAGTTGGGGCAGAGGGGACTGAAGGCCAGGGTGCGAGAAGCACCGGGACAGATGTCGAAAGGGACATGGGGAGGACCTCCATGTGAGTGAGCGACTGGATACACAACGACTACATACTCGCGGCCGGCAGTAGGGGGATTGAACTCATACCCCATGCAGTGGGCACTAGAAGGAGTCATACCCGGAGCATAGCCGTCGTGAAGAAGATTTCGGCTTTCCAGATCGGTGGCACAGAATGAGCGTTCATGGTGAGCGGCACTACCGCGGGTTGGTCCACAGTGGCCATTGCCAGTGTCCACGACCAGGAGATTCGACCCAACTTGCCTGCAGGGCGGTCAGGGTTTTGATCCCAGTCGGGCACATGGCTGCCCCTGCTGAACATGTGCGGGGATCAGGTAATAGGAGTCAACAGTGGCTCGGGCCACAGTGGTTGCAGATGTTGATGCCCCAGGACGGGCATTCTCTCCCGTTCGCGCTTGACGCTGGCGTCGAGTCAGAAGGGTTGGAACCAGCGGTGTGAGCATGAATATTTCCTGCTCCTCGGCTTGGGGAGTCATGCGGTGGCGTCGATGCAGCCTGGCGGGGGTTCGCTGTTATCCCCTGAGACGGATCGCCGATCGGGTGGACCCGGAAATCCCCCACCTCATTGGCTTAGGGGAGGGATGTGTCAAGGCACTCCGGGGATAGGCTCCCGAAGCGGTTGAACGTCAGAGTGGGGAGTGGCGGCTCCCGGCGCGGCCCTTGAGGGTGGCGATGGTGGTGAGGCGCAGCCACCTCTAAATCCAAACGGGCCACGCCCCTGGCAGGGATGATCCCTTCCTCGTCGTACCTAAGAACCCGATCATTGATCACCCTCCGCTGGATGATTTCTAACAGGGAGAGGGGGAACGAGCGCCTGGCTTCTACGGCGGTTGAAGTCGGAGTGACTGTGGAATAGGCGGGACCACGCAGGGTAGCCGCGTCGGTACTGCCCCTGCCCCTACGCCGGTGGGCAGGTGGCGATCGAGCTCTGAATGCAGTGATATGATTCCTGGTGACATGCTAATATTACGACACCCCGACCGCTACCATTCCCCGTATTTAGGAGAAGAGCTTCACGTCAGGTTCACCATTTTTGTTGCTCCGATGCTTTCGCCGGGGCGCGTGAATCCGTCTGTGCAGAGGACGCACTGCTTGTTACCCCGCATTCCCACTTTCCAAAGGCGGGCGGCATCCATTCCTTGTTCAGGGACGACTGATCCTTGATCGAAACCGGGATGATGGGATGTCGGTTCTTCCTTCCGTGGATTCCCCCTCGGAGCTCATCACCTTGTCCAGGTCTCCCTCATAGATTTAAGACGGGTTCATGAAGCTCATTCTCGGTGCCATATCTACATGGACGCCAGTTAATTATGCTGCTTCCGTCAAGATGCTCCAAGGGGTCTTGTCGGGGCAGCAACCTTCGGTGAGGAGAATGGTCACGTTGGGGTGTCGTAGGCATGCCTTTCTTTGGTCCCTCATCACAGGGCTTCTCGAGGGCACGGAAGCCAGAGGCATCCCACATCAAACGCGGGGAATGTGTACCATCTGAGGTTTTCTTCAGCTTCCCATGTTTAACACAGGGTATGTCACGAGTTTAACGTCTTGCGGAGATGGGATACAGTTTAACGTCATGTGGGACGAGATACAGTTTAACGTCATGTGGGACGAGATACATTTTAACGTCATCCGGGACGAGATATAGTTTAACGTCATGAGGAACGAGGGGTTCGGGGCTTACGATCTTAGGCGGCCCTTGGTGGTCAGGTCACCGACGAGGAGAGGTCGGGATGACCGGGTGGTGGGATTGAACCTCATGGAGGCTTCCTACGTACTGTGGGATAGCACGGATCAAAGTCCACGTAGTTCGATGGGATGGGGCTTATGCTTTGAGGTGGCCCATGGTGGTGCCATGGTCGATTCGCACTCTAAGCCCACGTGAGTCATGATTGGTGTAAGAAACAAGAGGCAGCAGGGACTAGACGATCACGTCACAAAAAGGTGTGTCCGTGAGAAGCAGAATGGGGCTTACACGTTGAGAGTCCCAAAGAGGAAGCAGGGGCTTTCGCGTGGTTAGCGGCCCTTGGTGCTGGGGCTTACTCTAGGGTGGAGGCCCGTGGTGCGACAAAGAACAATGGGAAAAGGACTCCACTGGCCTTGGAATGGGGAAGCATGGAGATGCATGGGTGCAACCATCCGTTTGAAAGGCTAGGGGGTTACCCTCTGAGGCGGCCCTTCCCCCGCGGACAAATTCCACTCCGACAAGGAGGATCTCATTCCATGTGTGGATGAGTCCATTCCCATAGAGACGAGAGGAGTAAAGAAAGTCCGAGGTGGGGGGACCCTGCGTGCGAAGCACGAGGTCGGACCATAGTTTAATGTCATGTGTTAAGGACGAGGTGCTTACCAGTTTAACATCCTGCAGCTTGGACGAGGTGGGTTCGCTCCAAACCTGTAGGGCATACATGCCCAACACCCTCTACCCCTTGTGGGAGGGAAGGCATCAGCAAGGCCATAGTGAAGGGGGGTTGTAGGGAAAACCACCGGGGTGTCCACGTTTGCGTGGCTATGCAAAAAAGCAATAGCTGTTAGCATGCCTATGTGGAGAAGCATAAGGCAAAGCAACACAATGGGAAACACGGCCCAAGGGACCTTGAGGTTACTACGCACGAGCCTGGAAGGCCGTACGGGAAAACAACGCATGGCGCGCATGCCCGGTAGGGGAGACATCAGGTGCCGGTGCAGGGGGCAGCCAAGGGGCATCAAGGTGAGGGGTCCTGGGCTTTGCACGCAAAAAACAAGGTTTGCGCGCAAAACACAGGGACGACGCGCAATTGGAGCAAGGGAATTGCGCGCGGAGAGGAAATTCCACGCAGGGTATTGCGTACAGGGTAGGATATTTCATGCACGAGACATAGATTGTGCCCAAGGATGGAACCCGGGGAAGGGGTAAATTCACTTAAGTCGGTGGATTTGCGCGCAAAGGCGAACTCTGGGGCAAGGTTGCGTGAAATGAGGGATTACTTGGAAGTCATCCTGCGCGCGGGGGGAGCTGAATTGCGCGCACGAGAGTCACTTGGAATTCTGCATCCCCCAAACCGTTCGGGGTCACATTCTATTTATAGGCGACATCCAGTGCGGAATCCAAGCGGTGCGTGAAATCTTTCGCGCCGAGCGCAGTCGGCACGCAAAAACTCGCCGTGCAGAACCGGGGCGCGCAAAGATTGCGCGCCTAATCGGCTCAATTCTGCGAAACCCGGGGATACTACGCACGCAGAACAATTTTTTGCGTGGATCCTCCTTTATTTCGCACACCACATCCTGGGCCTCCAGATCGGGGCTCTGATTCAGAATATGACTTCACTTCGTCATTTTAAAACTTCCTCCGAGAGTTACAGACTTTTTTCGGCGTCAACAATTACTTAGATTCTGATTTAATTATTTAACAAATTTAATAAATTATATAAATATCATATATATTCAATATATAAGTAATGATATATAAAGAATATAAATATGAAATAGAATACACTATTCGTGGAGACGTTGGGTCGTACATACGCATGCACATTGTTTTCATTTTCTTGTCATATTAAAAGAAGGAAAGTAAATAAAATATATGTATATATAAATATATACTATAATTATAGAATAATAATTATTCCATATATATTATATATGTTTAATAAACCAATACATAATACATTTCAGGTAAAATGGGAATGAATCGCATCACTTTAAGGAGGCGGTAGCCCCCACATCCCCAAATGAAGTTATTGTATTCCCACAAAGTGGAAAGCATGAAGGTATGTATTATATAATAATTTAAGACTCATAATTACATAATAAATATAATATATATATAATATAAAATAATTATTATTTCATTATTTTGAACCATTAAAGTGGTTAATGTAAGAATGCACGACATTGATTCTCCATGCAGTAGTACGTCGTACACTCGAACAATGATTGTGTATCCCATTTGATGAAAGTGTGTGTGGGTGTATTTTGATCCCTAAAAATAAAAAAATATCAATATACATATTAAATTTTTTTTATTATATAATCTTGGAATAATAATAATAATTGATGAGGTGGAAAAATAAATAAAACAAAAGTGTTTGTTGAAGGATACTACCTCTTCTTTGGGTAATTCTTTTTTGTGTTCCCCAAAGGACTAACTTGGATTTAATTTTTCAAAAATTGAGTATTATTTAATGTGATTAAAGGATTTGGGATATAATTTGGTTAGGTTTTGGAATACTCAAATGGATTGATATGTGTTAATAATTGAGGGGGTGAGTGTCCTTTTATTGTGGTGGAGGAGTGGCATTCTTGTAAATATAAAAGGGTAAATAATATTGGGAGGTATAACTTCCATAATTTTCGTCCAATAACAGACCATTTTAATAAAATGTAGGATATGGTAGAAATATTTCTATGAAATTTATTTTGGACATGTTTCTAGGTTATTTAGAATCTTAATCTTATGTTTAACAACTACGTAAACTCATTTTTACCTTAATATCTATAATTAATTTTAATTAATTTCAATAATATTTTTGTTAAAGAACTATGTTTACCTTACTATAAATCATAAATTATTTTTATTAAATATATGGAATCCATTTTTTCTAATTATAAACATATAAGTGGTAGAAATTAATTTAAAATTAATCCCATATAGGGGACAAACAATAGGTTTTTAAAGTGAAAATGATCAAAATATTGAAATGTTTTCATATCCAAATTCAATGAAAAATTTATTACAATGACATAATTTATATTAATATATGTATCATTTATATAAAATTTATTTAAAACCAATTTAAAATATAATTTAACTATATAAATAAATTAGGTGAAAATGTAGTTTTCAATTAAAATTCTATATTTTTCATTATTCATCAAAAAATGTAGCTTCTCAAAAACAATTACCCAAAGGAAATTTTTATATTCCAATTTCAGAAATTACATTTATTTTTCCATAATAAATTGATAAAATTGTTAAAATTATATTTAAAATTAGTGGGGAAATAAAAGGTGGTAATATTACCTTTTAGAAAAAAATATATATATATCCTTATACATAAAATTTGATTTATTATTTTCCTCTATATCTAAAATGCATAATATGAACATTAAATAGCTCAATGAATATAATACATATATATATTTAATTAAAATTATTCATAATAAGTGGTTCAATTAATGTGTTCAGGTAAAATGTCTTTACTTTCATAAAAATAGTTTTCCAGCAAAAGATTTCTTATATTTTCAAAGGGGTTTTATTTTCATTTCTAGATAATTTGTAGCAAAAAACATCTTCTTATATACATTTTTAAACCATATTTTAATAATTTAATTAATCTTATTCATAACCTTAATTCTAATGGATGGGTGAAAATTATTAATTTTTTTAATAATAATATTATTGTACATTGTGGTTTGGTAAAATTAGGTCTTTTGTGTAATAAAAGCTATCAAATGAACTCAGCGTTGAGTGTAAACGAAGCCAAAAATAGTGTTGTGTGCACTAAAATCGAATATAAGTGTTGTTTTGTAGCATAATATTAAATTGGTGTTGGAAGAAATTAAAACAAGTCTTAGTGATTTTATATAACACTAGCTACATTTAGTGTTTTGTGAAATGAAAAATATTTAAAAGATTAATTTAATGCAAAAAAAAATTTCAAAAAATATCTGGGTGTTACATGAATGGGTAGTACATATATCACATGAAATTTCCTAGGAGTTACAATTTTGTGGAGGTGTCTCAAATAAGGGAATGTTTGAATTGGTGTTTCTAGGTGCTAACCTTGGAGTCAGCTCATGAAAGTGACGGACATGGACTGATTTATTAAGAATAACATGACTTAAATTGTGATCTATTTGGGATGACCAACAATATAGGTTCTTTTTTCCCTACTAAAAACATATAGACATTTCACTTCCTATTATATAAAGAAAATATCAACCTTCTGATCAAAATAGGTGTTCTTATTTAACCTCTCTCAATTGGTGGGTTACCACACACTAGATTTTTTGCATTCCATGACTTTTGAGGATTAGAACAAGATTTATATCATGATAATTAAACATATGATAGATCTGGATTAAAATGTAGTCTTTTTTCTAAGTGTTTTCTACTATTTTTTCAAAAAAAACATGATAATGTATGAATGCAAACAATGTTATAGAGGCTGATTTGAACATCTATAGTGAATGGATGCATTCAAGGCTCTAAGGAGTGATAATGGATTTGATATTTATCATATTTATGTGAGGATATAATCATATTGTAAATGATTCCATTTTTCTCAAAATCTATATAATATTGAAAAAAACGAGGAAACCACATAAAGAATATTTTAATGTCAATATCTTCTTTGATATTAAAATCATTGATTTACATGGTTTTATTTGTGGTATTTGAGTTGGTGAAAGCTAAAAAAGAAAGAAAATGTTATCTTCCTATAAAAGTGGATCTTATAAGATGTAATATATTTTTTTTCACTGATTTTATATATAATAACTCCCGTTTTTTCTATGAAAAACTATGTATCTCTACACTTCTCATATGTGAGGAATCATACAATTATATGAGAATCATAGATACATGACGAATGGTAGTTATATGAAACTCCTTGGTTATGAAAATAATATCATTGAACATCATGTGTGTAGAATAAACATAGACACTCGATTTGTGTCATCACACTCAAACTGTTTTCCAAAGAATTGTGTCATAAACCATTTCTCAAGTGTTACACTCCTACTATGCTACATGAAAATAAAAACATAAATTTTCTATATTAATACAACCTTGATAATTAGAACTATCATAAAATGTTTGTGTTATGAGAAGGAGAATGAAACTGTGTATAAAACCTTACCTGAAGGAAATAGGCATAGTGAACTTGAAAAATACATAACCTGCATGATATTCTTTATCTAGAATACCCTACTTGATATTAAAAGAAGCCTTTAGATTTTTAGAAAAGTAATAACCAGGAGGGAATGAAAATAAAAAAGGATAGTGTGTAAATATATACTAATTTTTTTAAAGTAAAGTTAATGAGTAAGTATAAGTGAATAGTATAGCATGCTTGCATGGTAATGAGAATGATAATGCATACAGGAATCATGAAAAATACATTGATATTAAAAAAAGTAATTAGGTTCATATAGGTTTTTAGTAATAATTAAATTCATAAATAAAATATATACATTAGATAATGTTATATGTTTAGTGTATTTTAAGTAGTATTTAGAAATAATTAATTACACTAATAGTAAATCAATACTACACCCAATTATTGATATTGAGTATCAAAGAAAAAGAATACCACACTGCCAAACTACTACATATTACTGAGTGTATAGGATCATAATAATAATAAAAGAGTTGAAAATATATATTAATTAGATTATAATTTGTGCCAAATAATAGTTATATGATATCTAGTATACTATACATTCATATTTTTCTATCTTGTGATGAAATACAGAAGAAATCATAGTATGAATGCTAAGATGATCTTTAATTTTTCTTATAATAAAAACAGATCTTTTTTATTCTATCTAGAAATAATAGGAACTATTGTAGTCTGTATTCCAATAAAGTATAAGTGAAGAAGAAGAAGAATAGTTTATTTCCCACTATTATATTAGTTAAAAGTGAAAAAGAAAGTGGAAGAACAAGGTTGCACTATGACAAACATTAGAATTCTTAACGAGTGGAATTTTTTCATGGTTTTATAAAGAACCTTAACATATGAATTATTTAATAAAAGGAAGTATAATTAACATAAAATGAGTTAAAAAAATACACTTCCATTTTATAAAAGTGCAACACAAGTGAACAAACATTCCCAACTTATCCTAAACACGGTTAAAAGATTATTTCCTAGTATTTTGGTTGATGGGATATTTACAGATCATACCCAGAACTAATACTCTTTCTTAGAAGTGAACCTTATAAAATATCTTTTTTCATCATTACCTTAAATCATATTCTTTAATGTTATAAATATAATATAATAAGATAATAAATATCCTAACATGTCTAAGAGGTAAAAGGGATAAAAGGTATAATTGGTGAAAAAGATCACAATATTGATTTAATCTCTTCTGAATATTTTGTATTTCCCAAAGTGGTCCTATAAAATAGTATCATATCCAAGGTTCAACATTATTTTATTCCGTACATTTTTGTTATTCTCATTTAAATATTTTAGTTTTATTCATATGTTTAGGATAAAGTGTAGTTTTGGTGAGGATTCTGTTATCCTAGATAAAAAAATTATCTACCAAGACCATGATGAATAAGAGAAATACAAGATAGAACGATATTGAATAAAAATTCTCTCTTTCTTAGAGAAGAGTATCATTATATCTGTTCCCTGATAATAATGAAGACATATCAGGATTCTAAATTAAAGATAAGGTGTCTTATGTTTCCACAAAGTAAAAAAGGTAACCTTCTTACCTCAAGTGAATAAATATATTCATGTTATCATGAGGTATGTGTTGGTTTATTTCAACGTTTCCAAGATGGTGAAGATCCTATCATAAGTGGTGATCGTGATCGATATATAACATTTCCTAATATATGAGTTGATAGATTAAGAGAAATTATGAATTTAATTCCCACAGAAATAGTCTCACTTTTTTGTGGATTAATTCAATATATACAGGAATATATCACTCAATTTAAAGAAGAATCAATTTATTTGGATAATTATTTACAAGAAAAAAATTTAGAATTTTAATAGATATTTGTACATGTGGGGGCCTTTCAAGTAGTAAATATAGAGCACAAAATATGTTCCTAAAAATTGATAAAATAATTTTATTATAATGTTTCAGTCAGGAAGACACTATAATAAAATATCTATGCAACTTGAATATAAATTTAAGAATATAATTGATTTCATAGATTTTTAATTGGAATAAAAATTAAATAAGATCATATAAGAGTGATATTTGTTATAAAAAAAATCTTAACATCATAAATAGAAAGAAAAAATAATTCAGAGTCTTATGAGGAAAATATGGTTATGATAGATGATATAAAAACCATCATTAATATGAAATTTCAATAATTCAAACTTTAGTTGGCCGATCATGAGACTAAATTTTTTGAAACTTCACAAAAGAAGGATACCATTTTTTCTGGTAATCAATGCTCACTAGAGTAATTTAACATTATAATACCTTCAACATATGATAAGAAGATCATGAATTAATTCAATGATCTTTCTCAAACAGCTTTGAAGAAACATGTACCATTTATACAATCTTGTAATAATGATTCCAAGTCTATTATCATGAATAGTATAGGTCAAAAAACAATATATAAAAAAGTATGGGTGATTAAAGGAAAGAATAATGCCACCACTATGATTATGGTGGGTAGAAAAAATATTATAGATTTTGGTTCCCCACAAAGTGTCCAAAAAGATTTGAAGAATACCTAAAAACCACATACAAAATAAATAAGAAGACCAAGGTTTTTGGTTCAATGATTGTTCTGCAACAGATTCAGGAATTCTTCACTATATTATTTGTATAATACTCTTAATGTTAAATAATAAAAAATTTCCAAGTCTAGGGGGACCAATATATAGATGAATAAGAAACATCCACAGGTCAAGAAAAATATATATAGTATAAAAATATTTTAAAAACATGAAAATATTTGTGATTCATACAATGGTTGTGGTCATAATTATGGTATATTATCATCCCATCATGTATCCAAAGTTGATATGAAAATAAGACCACGTAATTTGGTTAGGAAAAAATAAATATCCTTAAAATCAAAAAAAAATGTTATAAATATTTCACCCTATAAGGTATCAAATAAGAATGGTGAGAAGTCCCTGGAATCCAAATCCAAGATGAAGAAAAGTGTTGTATCCAAAAGAACTACTAAGATAAAAGGAACTTAGAAGAAGCCATGTAGAATATCCAAACATTCTTCCAATGTTCCTAATGATAGGTTAGTTATCTGGAAAGAATATTTGGAAATAATTAAGAAAATTTTTTAATCTCAATAAAAGGATAGTAAAAAACAAAATAAAATTTTCCACATGAAAATAAAGATGATTTTTGTTTGATGTACAATATGGATGGTCATACTGTGATAAATGTTTCTAAAATTCGTTCAATAGAAGAATTATTATATAAGAAGATGAATGTTTCACAATGAGATACAACTAATTTAAAATCACTTGAATAAAGATGTTTCACAGAAAAATAAATTGATTAAGTGATAAGATCTATATATCCTCAATCATAATTGAATATCATATGTTAAAGTTTTAAGAATAAAGAAAATGTAGAAACTTGGTTGAGAAAACCATCTCAACCTTATGGTTCACAATGAAGAATAAAATAGGGTCCACTATATTCCCTTAATATTTGGAAATTTTATTTGTTCTTATAATGTACGTAATTTAAGGTGAATTTATTTTTTAGGAGGACAACATGAGAAGAAGTGAGTGCTATCAATTCTTGAAAATAAATCTAAATAATTAATCATCCTTGAATGATTAATCAATTGGTATTCAAATAAAAATATGATATAGGGTAATTATTGATAATGTTTAATAATATTATTTCATATCCTGGACAAAAATGTATAATGAAAATATTTCTTGGTTTGATCCTATATTTGGTATTATAAAGAACATGTATTGAAGAAGATCATCCTTGGTGAAGTTCTGGAAGATGTCAAATCTATACAGTCAGAAGTTAAAGGTCCATATTGTTTTATTATATAAATTTTAATAGCATAAAATACATTATTGAAGAGATCTACAACTATAAAGATGTTATGGAGTGTTTCCCGTTTGGGGGACAAATGAAGAAAAATAATGTTCTTCCGATAATCATTTTTTTTAATTGAATTAAAAATATATTTATTCTAAAATGTTCTTGAAGATCATGTCTTTTTAAAAGGTATTTTTTTAATATCTCATTCTTTATTAACAAAAACAATCAACAAAATACAAACAAGAGTAATTTAATTAATAAATGGTATAACAAAAGTTGATGTAATAAAAATTCCCCAAGTCCAACTATCCTTTTTGTTGAAATTGATTGTTTTTTATTTTTTTACTGAAGTGATTGTAGGGATTTCAGGTTAATCTCTCTTAATAAAAGATTCATATATCATTTTAGTATATTCACCCTAGAATGAAATTGTACAACCCTTGAATACAAGTATATGTGTTTTTATTTCATGAGGTTTCATGATCAGTTGGTAATGGAGAGATTTTTTAACTAAATCAAATCCTCTTTTTTTCTACATCGAGCATGATTCCTGTAGAATTACCGTGAAATGATGAATGAAACATTTCTTAAGTATGGAATGATAACCTTTCCCATGAACTTTTAATTTCTTCTTAATAAGGGATATATATAGTGAAATGAATGTTTGAAAAATAAAGGTAAGAGATTAATATATTCACATATTTATTTGGTAATAAAATTGAAGGTTTTTCCAAAAAATACAAAGGGGTATTGTTGAGAAAACTTTGTGTATGAGTATTATTTGATGCTAATGATTATTATTAGTTGTAAAATGTGGTCATAAAAATTTAAATATTTCATTGATATCAATATGTTGACGATTTATAATTAAATAAGTTTTTAAATTTTTTTATGAGGAGTCTAAGATATTAAATTTTGACATCAAAGTGAGTATAGCATGGATGAATGGATAAATAAGATGCTACTCAAGTATTATTATGTAAAGGATTTTATATTGATGATTGTTAGTCCATATCTATATTTTTTGAAGAGATGATAATTCTCAAAGACAATCGCTACTGGTATGTGGGGAAATCACATTTTCTACATCAATGAAAAAGGAATATGACCCATCCAATGGTATTTCTTAATTGTATGATGTTTATGTAAGTTGAGTGAGAGGATTCTGGGAAGGTCAAATAATTTTTTATTATTGTATAATATCTATGAGAAATATTGAATAATTTAATGGAAATCATGAAAAATACCATTCTTCATGAAGAAGAAGAAGAAGTAGAAGCAATATGAATATTATTTCATGATGATATTTGTTATTAATATAATTAAAAATAAGTCAATGTAATATTTTATGATGAATTGATGGGGATAATTGATAAGTCAGTAACACCCCAATATTTTTGGAACAATTTTTTTAAAATTAATTAAATCCTTTTGAAATTTTTTGTGACACACAATACAGAGTATTTCTTATGTTACATTCAATAATGAGTTTCTTTTAAATCATGGATGATACATCACACCGAGCTTCAGTAAATCATGAAATAATATTATTTTAAATTTGTATATTATAACCTATACATTATATAAGTTGGTGTAAATTTTATGATCTACTTTTTTTATATATACATATAAATTCCTTACTCAATATAATTTATTTTCAAATTATTGGTAAATTATCAATCAATTTTTAGTAAAGGGATTATGTTCATCAAAAAAAATTCCTCAAAAAAATAATTATTTTGATAAATAATATTATAAAACTTTTAGAAAAATTATTTTATGAAATAAACTTAATTTTTTAAAACAAAATATCCAAATTAACCGATGGTAAAGTTTTGTGATTTTTTTAAAAGATATTGATTTTCAGGGAATAGGGAAAAATGTTGATTTTTCTAAATTGTCATTTCATTTCAATATATTATGTAATTTAAATGACCCATTAAGTATTAAAGTAACATGAGTAATATTTATTTATATTTAATACAATTAATTAGTTTTTAATCATTTTAATATTGCATTTTAGGAAAAATTTATTTTTTGTTTTAGAAAGGGTTTTTGACAGTTTGAAAGTGCATTATGTTTCTACATTTTAATTAATTAAATTAATCCTTAATTTTAGATTTTTTAAATGAAATTTATAAATTATATATCATTAAATTTTAATTTATATTCATATAATAATAATTATTATTATATATAGATTTAATAAAAATGATCTTATGCTTGAAAAACAACACTTCTCAAAAACACTTTTTTTTCTCACATCTGTGGGTTTTTTTATATTTAATGTATTCCATTTTTATTATATTTAATTGGAAAAATAAAATTAATTTTTTAAATTACCATGTTTAAATTATATTTGGGTATATTTTGATAAAATTATAAAAATTTTATTATTTTAAAAATAGTGAAAAATGCATTTTGAAACTGCCTTTTCATATTAATTTTTTAAAAAAGATAAATTATATTTTAAATTGATTTTTTAAGTAAAATTATTTCAATTGTATATATATATTAATACAATTTATTTCATTTGAATAAATTTTATATTTTTATTGGATATAAAATCTTCTTAATCTTTTGAACATTTATTACTTCGCTTTCTCATTGCATCTATAAGATTAATTTTAAATTACAAATATCCATCTATATGAATATAGTTTTAAATAATAGATCAGATATTTGGAATCAAGGTAATTTAAATTATATAATAATTCCAAATTAATTTTTTACAAAAATTAATATTGAAAACTATAAAAATTAATTACCATAGTTATGGTAAAAATAGGTTTACCTCGGGGCTTAAACTAAAATAAAAACGATAAAATGACCTAAAAAAGTATAAATTATATTTTATGACCAAATTTCTACCCTAAAATGTATAATTGTCTATAATTATCTATTTTTTCTTTTTGGAATGTGAAAAACATGGTTAATCCTTTTTTTCCAAAATATTACAAGTATTCCACTCACCATAATTATAAAAGGAAACCCTTTCTCCTCTCTTATTCACACCTTAAAAACCTTTTGGTTTGTTACCCGAAGATGAGGTAACGTTATTCAATGAACATTTTTTTTCATTTCTTCCTCCACCTACTTAAATTATTAATAATTAATTATGATATAATAACATAATTATATAATATATTCTGGAAAAATTATGTTAATTTCATTATCTACAACCACATATACCTCCATAAAATGGGTTGTTAAATCATTGTCCTTGTGTATGGAGAAATACCACCTCACGAACCGATATCATTTGTTTTTCCATTACCACCTATCACGATTGGGTATGATGATGGATATATAGTATATAGTATATTTATTATATATATAACTTAATTATACCAATGTATTTGTTATATTATATATACCATTTACTTTCTAATCCAAATGGGATACGATAATGTCGCTCATGTGTATGGCGAACTACCTCCTCGCAGAGTGATGTGATTTGTTTTTCAGTAATGCATTACATAGATGATAATAAAGATATATATATATGATATACATGAAATGATTATGATATTAATGAACTTTTTATCATTTAATAATGTTACTATATCATTTTATATATTACCTTTTCACTCATTGAAAGATGATAGTTTCATTCGTGTATGAATGGATTATCACCTTCCAAAAGCGATGCAGATCTCCTTTCATCACCCCACAAAATGGATGATACATATTTGTATATCTATAGACCTAATATGGTATTTATGATATTATGATAATTTTTCAAAGATAATATATTACTTACCTTATTTCCATAATGATCTTTGAAAAATAAAAACTTTACTCATGTGTACGTACAACATATAGTCCCCATGATTTTAACAAACTTAATTTCTCAAAACCAACTTTCATGATTTGTATTAAAATTATAATTGATATAGAAGTATGATAATAATTTCATTATTATTATTTTATATATTATGGAACCAAGATCAATATAAGAGGTACAAAAATAAAAAATAAAAAATATATAAGAAAAATAATGTGTTATTACATGGAACCTAACTTTAACATGGAACTATTAATAAATAAGTAACAAAAGGACATAATTAAATCATATATGGAATTATATATGTAATTTTTTTCCACAATACATTTATAATAAACATATATTTATTATGTAGTATGTTCAAACAATTATGAAGGATGTTGATACTTACGGTAAGGGATTCCCAGTCTCTCTTTTCTTTCTAGAATTGTTATGCAAATTGATCATTAGTTTCATTTTTGTTGGGTATATACTACCATTTCTAAATTTTAAATCATGAGTATATTTATCTTAATGATATTTATAGTTTCATTTTATGTTATCTTTATTGGGGATTACTATTCAAAAGACAATAAAAGTGGTAACAAATTTCTATCTCACATTTTACTTTTTTAAGACACATTCCATATTCACCAAAAATTTATTTTATGAGGTATATATACATACAGTGAATTTATTTTATGATTAATAACCATAAAAATATAGGGATTTAGATACACTTTTTAGTATCTCTATTTCATGGGGATTACGGTTCTAATGTTACAAATCAGTAAGGGATATATGTATCAATTTCCCTTGTTTGAGACATATGTTTTGAAATGAAACTATATTCTTTTAAGTGGTGTATATACCACCACCCCATTAACATGTAATATCATGAATATATTTTATTCTAAATATATTATAAGTTTAATTTAAATTTATTCTTTAAGGGGGATTATGACTCAATGTTACCAAAGTGGTAATGATTTTATGTTATAATCTCCTCATTTATCGATATTGTTTATGATTATGTTTTAGATGATAAACTTTTATGATCCATCTCTCAAAAAACTCATTAATTTTATTATGCTATACTTATTAATGATATTTTCAAGTAATTTTACCATTTTCCTCTCTTTAGTACATCAAATAATTGACAATACATTTTTAATAAAATACAACATTATTTATCTCTTCGGTCAGAAATCCATTTTCTTTTAAAACCGTGTTTTCTAAAACTATTTTAAAAAATGATTTATTGTTACGAAATTATTTTCTAAAAAAATACATTTGTAGCTATGTTTAAATTTTTATAAATTTTTTTTAAAAAAAATATTCATGTTGTTTTCCCAGAAAAACAATTTGTATTTTATCGAAAATTTGAAAGGAATCATCATTTTAATATGTACGGTATGAATAAAACATCACATCTTCATGAAAATTATTTTCTTTGTAGCTTCCTTTATAATTTTTAAATGTTTTGTTCAATGAAAAGTATTTTCATGTATTTTTATTTCTAGAACAATGTTTATCAACGACGGGAAGATATTTTCCGCAAGAAATGTTCTAAAGAAATTAAATATTCCTTTATAAGTATTCAAATTTTATTTTCCAAGAAAATGATTCAGAAAATAATTTATAATGTTCAGTTTTAATAATTGATTTCATAGAAAAAGGTAATTTTAATCAATAAACATTACAAGTTATTAGTCTTTCAGAATCATTCTTAGTCTAAGATGAAAACCTTTTAGGTTATTTATTCTTTACAGGGGATATGATCCAAGGACACCATTATTATTCTCTATATAAATGGTTTATGTTTATGATGACAAAATGTTGAATAAACACATTTATCTTCTGAGAGTTAAAACATGATAAATTAATTATGAATCCCACTTTTTCCCCATATTATTATATAATGAAATTATTATAAAACATATCTCTATTCCACAAGTTTTGATATGATAAAATTATTATTAAACACATCTCATTTCATGGGTTCAAAAAAGATGAATGTTTTATAACCTTATAGAACACATATGTATGATTTTCATTATGTGACAAGTGGGACCTATATATCCCTCTAAAGCATTTGGTAATGATAAATTTTTTTGAGATCAAAGTGTCAATAGTTGGTTATCGCAATATCGAAAATGATGGTACACAGGAGGGTAGAAAAGGCCCAAAAAATAGGGTACATTGGTAGTTATACCATTCATGAAGTAGGTACATGGGTGGTTTACCCAAGAATAATATGTTATGAATGTCTTGTTCGATCACACTACAATAATATTTTGTATGCTTCCATGTATGCCATAATTCAATGTATTTTTCAAATATTATTATTTCATACATCATGTTATTTTATTTCCTTATGATTCCTGAATTACTAACTACCAATATTCTTTCCATGACTGAAGATTATGATCCTCAATTTGCTAGGTATGGTTTACAATTTTTTTACCCATGTTCTCATACCCTTATTCTCATTTTATTCTTACATATCTCATTTTTTACCCTTTTGAAGCATTTGAGCTCACTGTTTCTTATGTTTCCTTTCCCGATTTTATAAATTAAGGTTTTAATTATGATTAATAAAGGGGTGGGTAAATTTGGGATACATTAAAGATATTTCATGAATTAAGAATCTCGTGTTCAGTTTTTCCAAATGCATGAAAAATTTACAGTCCTTAGGTTTGTGTTTCTATAATTTAATCAACATTCATCTAAAATGCTATAATTAACCTGTTTGAGAAGACTAGGTTTTTATAGTTGGAATCAGAGGAAATTTTCAGTTAACATTTGGAAAAAAGGATGAGAAACATTTAGTGATATCCCTAGGGATATTGCTAAGGTTAAGTCTAGGGATGTCATTAAGGATAAGTATAACGATGTTTCAAAGTATAGAAAATATCTTAAAATTTTGTTAAAGGATAGATAAAGTGGTTTCCATGTAATTAAATCTATATTAGGATGTTGTAGGTGGGTTTGGGTCTAGCACAATGGTTCCAAGGGATAATAAACCTAAAAATGGAACATTGATGTGGACTCAATTATCCAATGGTTCATGATAACAGGCCTAGCTGCATGCCTAGTTTGACACTCTCGGGGGATATGATTTGGAAATTCACAAACTCTTTATGATCCATCATTAAGGATTAAAATATATTATGACTATGAATGGCCTAGGATAAACCTATGGTGTCATTAACTAAAAATAAGGTTTCATGATTTATACATCCTATAAATTATATTTTCATGATTATGTGATTTTACACTATTATTAGTGTTGATCATGCTATACTTTTTTCTTTTAGTTAATGATGGGAACTATAAAGGATTGGGTTGACATTAAATGTCTTGGACAATTTTTTATTGAGCATCCAAATGGGATGATAACTAAGGTGAATGATATTTTAATTATGCTGAACTAGTTATCATGGAACAAGATTAAGAATGTGAACCATAAAAATCTCTCAAACTCACCAAGGAAATGATTGATAGAGTTTTTTGATAGTTTTTATGTGTAAAAAAATTACACAATGAGAGTAACTACAAAGTAAAAAAATCCAAATTTCAGTTAACGCAATGGATGAGGACAATGGCCTCTATAAGTTATCATTGACTATTAAATGTTTTAATGGCATAAATCATGGACATTAAGAAAATTGATGTTATAGGGGGAAAGTACATGATTATAATCAACAATGTTTAATGAGTAATGGTTTAATGTTCATTGGAATAAACCTCTCCAATCCATTACTTTGTAAGAATCTAGTGTTTGAGGAGTTCTAGAAGATCAAGAAGACTCATTTACACACTTTGTAAAATTCCCATCTTTTCAGGTTTTCTAAGGTGTCTCACCTCGTAGACTCTCATTGGCATTGATTTACATGTGGTGACTCAATGGAGTTATCTCATTGGCATTAGTTCACTGGCATTGTCTTGATGACACCCACTCTCTAGTGGTCTCTCGACTAGCGTTACCTTGTCCCATGATGTCTCATTGAATGATGAATCAATGGTGGTGAAAATAATTTCCTTTGATAGTATCTAGAAATAAATGACTCACTGAATAGTTACATTCTGAATAGTGACTCTCCAAACCATGAATCCCAAAAGAGTGACTCACTAAATAGTGTCTAGATAGCATTTCCTCCAAAACATATAACCCATGAACGATACGTCGCCTAATTGTGGGTCATGAAAAGTGTTTCTAACTTCCTAAAGTTTATTCCCTTTGACATTCTCTTTAACAGAAAATGATTTTAAGCCATGATTTGAGATTTTATGACTAATTCGAAGCCCATAAATCCTATCTTGATTTTTTTACTTTATGGTTTGTGGATTTTAATTGGTCAAAATGTGTTTTCTTGACCAGATGCAATTTTAATGGAAAATCAAAATGTATATAAACCCATTCGTCTATATAGATCTTTATGAAGTCAAGTTATTCTTTCCCCTTCATCCATTCCTTCTTATTTCCCCTTTCTATATGATACCCAATGTTCTTCTTCTTGTAGGTGTCAAGTAAAGTGTTGCAATAGTTGGTTCATGTTTCCTTAGATATTTTCCTACTGTGTGTGTTCCCCTTTATTGGTGTAGCCAGGTGGGGGTTGGTTTGTGGATGTGGTAATTTGTGTGTGGTATATTTGTGCAGTGGGCCTACAAATATGGTTTTGTTTTAGTGTTTTACTAGATGTAGTTGTGAATTGGGGACATTTTTTGTTGAGATGTTAGATTAGGATGGATGAATTTGAAGAATGATGTTCATTTTTTGTATGGTTTCTTTTCCATTTATAGCTTGAAATAAGTTTTACTTGTAGATGATGGTCGTTGTGTTGAGTGTCTTTAATGTGAAGTGCGTTAATTTACCATGGTTCTCCACTTTTCCCCTGAGTCAATGAATTTTGTGTTTATTTTTATGTGTTGTGATTATTGGTTTCTATTTTAGTGATGGAATGCATAAATATTTGATTAATAAGTCTTGGAATTGCTTGGGTTTATTTGATTAACAAAATGGGAATGCTTAAATAAAATTGGTTGGGGATAGGAAATGGTTTTTTTGCTTGATGTGTGGTGTTGTGCATTTATATACAGTAGTAAAGTTAAAGGTGTTGGGAGTGAGTTTTTGTTAGAGTACCCATAGGATGGTCTTGAGTGTTTGGTATTATATATGTATATACTTGTATGTTCCTTATGATTTCTATACGCACCCACCCTAGTTGAGGACTATGTGCTAAACACCCCCATCATCATAGGGGAGGGTGTATTTCCCAATATCTAGTTGGGAGTATAGATGGTTGTGTACCTGCACTTTTCCACTCTATATTTCCAGAGATGTAGGTATGGCATAGTCTGTGATGGTTGGAGGTATGTTATTTTTCTCATATGGTGGTTGTGATGGCCCAAGTGTCTTCGGGAAAGATTTTATAGCCTAGGTGTTTGTGGGTGAGGGAGCTTGTACTTTCTCGCATGCCTTCAGGATGAGATGTGACATATTTCGCAGGTGTCTTTGGGATGATAAGTAAGGTGATGTGATGTGATGTGTTGTGAGGACCAGGTGTGTGTGGCCAGGATGAGCAGAGAGGTAGAGGTGTGTGCGGGCAGGTTGTGACATATTTCGGGTCCCAGTTGTGTGGGCGAGATGTGTTGTGATATGTGTAAGGGATGGGAGCTCCAGGACATTGGACTTTGGGAAAGAGTGGAATAACTTTTGGTAAGGTGGTTTGGGGTACCCTATTATTGATCTGCTCTAAATTAGATTACTTGACTTTCATTACTTGGTGAGTGTGCCTTGATGATTTTTGGTTGTTAGAATGTCTGTTTTGGTACTGTTTGGTTCAGTTTTCTTCTCATGGGTGAATTAATATTCCTATTTCAAATGTGCACGAAATCATTTGGTTTTCATACTAATTATACTTATATGATCACCCTACATACATAATAATATTTTGAGGTTTCCAAGAGGATTACGTAGACCGTACTAGACTTTACTAGCTCGGATATTGACAGCAGTTGGGTCACTGCTCTACTTTACTTTTAGTATATTTACTTTAGAGACTATAGTATTTGTATCAGTTATATTTTATACATGCATGTGGAATGGTTTATGTATTTATTTTATATATGTCTCAGAGCTGATTGTGGATGATCCATCATATCTTCCGATCATGTTTCTTTATAAAGGGTAATACCTCCCATATTGTGATATTTGTAGACCCTTGGTGATACTCTCTAACATGAGGCCTACTGGAGGTGGAAATCAGGGGGTCATTATCTCCCTTTCTTCAGTGCTTTCCCATGATGGGTATATTTGGAGGAAGGGGGTCATGAGAGAGTGGTATCAGAGATGCTGGTTGAGAGATAGTATGGAGTTTGGAGTTAGGCAGAGTGAGGATTGCATGGGGTGATATGGTAATAGTTACAGTTGACCTCAGTGTGTAACATAGTTTAGGGAGACTGAATAGGACATAGTATTTTATGTCCCCCCTAATCTAGTCATAGAATCTAACATTATTGAATGGCCAAGTAAGATGGGTCTGCTTATAGGTTAGAGACCTAGTAGAGGTATATGCATTATAATGACTTGTTTTATTCATTAAATTTGGGTTTTTAAGAAGGTTAAAATATATAAAATAGATAAAACTAATTTAAAATGAATTTTGATTACATTACATACTAATCGGGCTTAGTAGATATTTTCTTACCTTTCATCTATGGTTCCAAGTCATCTTTCGCATGTGGTTCAAGTAGTAGTGGTTTAGCAAACTGATTCGATTGATCATCATAGGGTTTACCTGGCTGAGGAGGGTGATTAGTGACAGAGGATGTTGAGTTATTTCTAGTCATATACATTGGTAATGTAGGAGGGTTGTGTTTATAATGTGTAGACATAAGGTTGGATAGAAAATATGGAGATTTCCTTTGTTCTGATTCGGACCCTGATGGAGTGCAAGGTCCCTTTGGCAGTCCTTCAGATGCGGGGACATGCGCATCAATGCTAGATGTCATATTTAGGGGAGCGGAAGGAGGCGGGTGTTTTATGGGTTGACTTAGAGAAGTAGTTTCATACATAATTTCTTTCATCAACCATTATGGTTTAAAAGAGGTAGGAGATACTATACCCTCATCATGGGAGTATGTCAGTGCGGGATCTTGGGATCAAGTTCTAGAATCTTCTTCATCTTTCCCCATTTCTCTTTTGAGATGAGGATTCTCTTTCGAGAAGTCTTGAGGAGGTTCTATGTCCTTCTATCTGGTATATTGTTACTCTTTTTATGTTTCCAATGTATGTGGAGGTCCAAAAGAAGGAATAGGTTATCAAATGAATTAAATCATGAGGAGTCCAACGATGAGAGAGGAACCCGCATAGTTATTTGATAGGAAGAGTTTCCAATAGAAGGTATAAAGTGCTAAGACCATCATGGTTTGACCAGTAGGGAGTCGACCACAACTGTTTCATTTCTGGCCTCCTGGTGATGGTGGTTTTCATGAATTTCCAAGGATCTTTGTGATAGTCTTTTTTGGTTTCGGGGTTCATTTTCATCGCCACAGAAAGTGCATAGTCATTCCTCGTTCGTATTTTGGTGGAGGTGACAGGTTCAACACTATCCCCATCAGTATTTCCCAATGCATCCATTTCAACAGCAGGGATAGTAGGTTTTTTATCTACCTCAGGTAGATGAAGCAGGTAGAGGCGAACCTTAGGATTCTATAAATGTTCAAGGGCCATGACCTGAGTGTGGCTCTATAAGTAGTCTTCATCATAGAGGCAAATAAGTAGGGCTTGGTCAGTTTCACAAACTAGAGGTAGAAGTTCCAGTAGGATCATTAATCATCTGAGGTAAGATCTTCTTGATTAATACCATTTTATATGCTTTGTTTGATTCAGGAGCTTCACACTCCTTTATTGTACATTATCTATCCTATTATCTGGGACTGTACCTTGAGAGGATTGTCATTCCTCTGGTCTTTAGTATGCTATTCAGAGGCTAGACCATCTTGTTTGATGTGTGGTAGGGGTGTATACTGAAGATGGGAACACATTAGTCCCATGGGGATAATCTATTACTTCATATGTAGCCGTACAATGTCATCATCAGTATCAATTGTTTGTATTCCATATAATTCTTTATCTACTACTTCTAAAGGATATTTTTTTTCATATGTGGATGTCTAGTGTGTGGTTTTTGTTGGTGAGTAGTGTTGTCCGGTGGGGAGTCATCGTATGGAGCCTTTTCTTTCCTTTTTGGATAGGCTTTAGTGGAATCAGTGGACACTAAGATGATGGAGGTTCCCAAGGTCATTGGCGAGTTCCTGGTTGTTTTCCCTAAGTAGGTTGTGATTCTACCCCCTCGATTTGATGATGACTTTGGAATAGACTTGTTGCCCAGTGATTCTATGATTTTGATGGATCATTATCGGATGACACCTTCTGAGTTGTGGGATTTGAGGATTTAGATAGATGATCTGATGAAGAAGTGTTTTATCTAGACTAGTGTGTCACTTTTGGGTTCTCTAGTGTTGTTAGAGAAGAAATTGGATGGATGTTTGAGGTTATATATAGACTACCAGAGTATGAATCAGGTGAACGTCAAGAACTACTATCCTCTTCCAAGGATAGAAGATCTTTTCGACCAGTTGAGAGGGGTGAATTGGTATTCCATGATCGATCTGAAGTATTTATATCACCATTTAAGGGTAATGTATGGAGATATCATAAAGAAAACCTTTAGATGTAGGTATGTGAACTTTTCATTTGTAGTCTTGTCGTTCGGTGTTACGAAATCTCCAACCATGCTCAATCATCTTATAAAATCTATATTATGTGAGTTTCTAGACTAGTTCATCATTGTAATTATTTAAGGTATCTTAGTTTACTCAAATTCATAGGAGGATCACGTTGAGCATCTCAGAACTCTCTTGTTGGATCTTCGAAGAGACTAACTCTACGAAAATTTGTCCATGTACAAGTTATATATAGGAACAATACATTTCCTCTAACTTGTGGTGTCTCTATAGGGTGTGATAGTAGAATCATCAAATGTAGAAGTAGTTTTTCTTGGAAAGCACCCTAGAACATAGCATGGGATTGAATTTCCTTGGTCTTGTAGGCTATTAACGTATATTTGAATTCAATTTCTTCCATGATATATCCTCGTTGGCAAATTTATCCCGTAAGGAGAGATATTTTGTCTGGAGTTAACAATGTAAGGTACCATTCTCCAACCTAAATGGCAAGTTGTTTAGTTCTTTGGTTATCTAATTTTTTGAAGAAGGGGTGATTTTTGAGGTGTTCTGTGATTCTTTCAATCTTGGCTTGGCATGAATACTGATGTCGCATCGAGAATGGATCTATTATGGGACTTGGTAGTTACGTCCCCATGAGTGTAACTATGCCACCCATGATTTGGAGTTAGCAGTAGTCGTGTTCTCGATAAATATTTGGTGGTATTACCTCATTGGGAGGCACTTTTTAGTCTTTATGAATCACAAGATCTTGAGGTATATCTTTTCCCAGCATGATTTGAGTCTACAACAACATAGGTGGATGGAGTTTCTTCAAGACTTTGATTTTCATATCTCTTACACCTTAGTAAAGGGATATTTCATTTCCATTACTTTTAGTATAAAGTTGAAAAAGGAGGTTGTTCATGAATCAGTAGATGAAATAGTGGATGGTGGAAAAGGATTTTTATTTTAGATGATAGTGAAGTCTTCTCTGATTCAACGGGTGGAAGAATCTCAGAGGGGAGACTCATAGGTAGAGGTGTTGTGTGATAGGGTCGACCATGGTGATGCTCATGAGGGATGGCTTGTGGATGTCTAGAAACAAATGTTATTCCATGGAAGGTTTTTTGTTCCAGTGGTGTTGCAAAAGGGAGTTCGTAGTGAGTTTCATAACTCACCTATAGCAGTACACACATGAATTTATAAGATGTACTATGGTTTGATGATGATGTTTTATGGGACCGAGATAAAGTGGGCGGTAGTAGAGTTTGTGGAAATATTATTGATCATCCAATGGGTAAAGGTCGAGCATCGTGTTCTCAATGGTTTGTTGTAGCCCTTGGATGTTCCCTAGTGGAAGTGGGATGACATCAGGATGGATTTCATCATAGGGTTACATAGATCTCAGGGGGCTATGATGTTATCTACGTACACTACTACAAAACTAGTTTTATCCAGCTCTAGGAATTTAACAACACTACCTAAAAATTCTATTAAAGTCCTCCTTTTTCATCGCTAAAAAATCATTGTTAAAGGGGGTCTTTAACATTGCTTTTTTAGGACTATTAAAGGATGTATTTAATAGTGCTAAAAATCATTATTAAAGTGGGGTCCTTTATCAGCACTTTTTTACAATGGCTGATAAAGGGGAGTTTTTATCAATGAATTTTAGAAGCATTGATAAAAGACCTCCCTTTATCAGTTCTTTTTTAGAATCTTTGATAAAATTATACATCAAAAAATATATATTTCATTAAAAATAATATATTAATATATAATGATAATTATATTGATATAAATATAAATACAATATATATTTTTAAAATATGTTTTAGATAAGGTAAATTGGAATTTACACCTAATAATTATAATATTTAGTGGAAATAACTTATAAAATATCTATAAAAAAATTTATTTAATAATTTTCTTAATATTAAAAATAAATAGTTATTTAATATCAATTTGAAGCTAACAAAAATCAAAAAATTAATAAAATATCTTAAATAAGTTGAAAATATAACTTTAACTTCCAATGAAAATAACTTTTTATCCGACAGTCTATTTAGGCTCTACTACATATCAAATTAAATCATGCAATGAGTTCTATGACCTTAGTGTCATAGGTAATCCTTTTTCAAATTTTTATTCTCTGGTATTACATTCATATTGATATTTTGGTTTTGAAATTTTATCATTTTTCACAATGTACTATTATTTATAATCAAATATATGACAATATATATATATTTTATAAATTCATAACTAAAATTTTAATATTATAAAGAAATTACTAAACATATTTACATATAAAATATATTTATTAACATATAAACATATATATAATTATCGGGATAAAAATGTAAATAAATAAATAAATATATATATATATATCATAAAATGTGAAAAAATAGTATAGGGGTGGAAATGGATTTGATTTATATGATGGAGGTCTGGGGTTTAAAAAATCGGTGGAGGTAGGGGTGCACGTGGGAGGGTAGGATTGTCTAAAGTGCTGATAAAGGGGTGGGGGAAGTGTTGATAAAGGGGTGGGGGTGGGAAGGACTAATGAATGGAATGGGTGGGGTGTAGAAAAAATTTATATACCCTTTATCATTTGGCCCTTTAACAGCACTAAAAAAGTTATTTTGAAAGACCCTTTTAGAAGAACTATTTTAATGCTATTAAAGGAGTTCTTTAACAGCAATATTTTAGCACTAGTAAAAGCTTCGGGCCTTTAACTGCACTCAAATTATCAATACTTTTGATGAACTGATAAAGGCATATTCTATCATTATTAAAGGCTATTTTTTAGTAGTGGTAGTAGTGGATTGGCTGAAGAAATTTTATCACTTCTTGGTGATCAAGGAGTCATGAATAATGGATTCCTTAGAACAAGGTATGTGGATGAAGTGGTGGAGTTTAACAGAGTTCCATGGTCTAATGTCTCAAATTAGGATGAGCGGTTTACGTCATGAGTCTAGAGTTGGTTGAAACATGTTTTCAGCACCCAATTACACCTCAGTGCTACTTTCCACCTTCAGATAGATGGGAAGACCGAATAGACTATCCAAACAACGGAGGATATATTGTAGGTGCTTGTCTTAGATTTTGGTGGATATTGGGTGTGACACATATATTTGGTGGAGTCTTCCTATAAAAATATCCATCACTCTTCCATTTTCATGGACCTGTTAGAGGTCTTGTATGAAAGATCGTCTCATTCTTCGTTGTTCTTGAGGGAGGTCGGGAAGAAAACTGTTCTTTTTCCGGATGTGGTTAAGATTAGGACTAAGAAGGTTCATCTTGTTTGTGAGATGAATAAAGTGTCACAGGATCAGAAAAAGTTTTATGACGATCATAGAAGGAGTCCCTTGTAGTTCGAGGGTTGGGATCACTTGTTCTTGAAGGTCTCACATCTATGTGGGAGTAAAGGTTCTATAGGGGGAGTTAGCTTTTTCATAGGTTTTTTGGACCCTTCGAGGTTTTAGGGTGAGTCAAAGAGGTGGCATACTAGTTTTTATTGTCATCACGGTTAGAGAGGATCAATGATGTCTTACACATATGTTGGCTTCATCAGTATCTTCAAAATGACTCCCATGTCATTGAATGGGGAGAGTTGGATATTTGGGAGACAAGACCTTTTTGGAGAATCCATTAGAGAATTAAGATTGTCACCAAAATATGTTGTGAGGACAGAACATTCCTTTGGTTTATTTATTGTGGAGGCATGGTGTCCGGGAGGAGAGTACTTGGGATAGAGAAACATAGATGTGTGCTCAGTGCCCGGAGTTGGTTCGAGTTTTTTTATCTGTTTCACTTTGTAATGTTGTGTTTGAATCCCCTTATTTTATGAAATTATTTGTTTTCCCAGAGATTTTGATGTGTGTGATGCGATGTGTGGTAGTGCCATGACATATGAAAAAGGGGTTACCTAATTCATAATCAAGAATCATTAATTATGATGTGATTAAACCTGTGTGGGTGAGTCAGTGCCACATAGAGAGGATGGTATCCTGACATGTAGGATGAGATTCTCTAATTCATGTGTTTGAGACATTGTGATTTTTGTGCCTGTGGAGTGTTCCTTGTGGTTGGTTGGGTTAGAAGATGTCAGATAAGGTGTTCATGGATGTGGAGGTTTTACTCCAGCTTTAAAACTACACTGGGTGGTTTATCATTGAACGTTGGTGCTCTTCGTAGTGTTTCAAGTATAGAGGGTTCGTTGAGAGGTATCTTGAGGGATTTTTATTCTGACCCTTCATCTCTTTACTTTAGATTTTCTTTTGAATTCTCAAGGGAGATAATAATTTGAGAGGTATCTGATGTAATATCTTAAACTCTTATATCTATTCCTTTAGGTAATCTAGTGTTTTAGGTGTTCTGGAAGATCAAGGGGACTCATTTTAACAATTTATGAAATGTCCCATCATTCCATGTTTTCTAAATGTGGCTCACCCTAGCAGTCACTCACTGGAGGTGGCTCACTGGTGGTGGATCGCTGGTAGTGACTCATTGATGTTCGCTCACTAGCGGTCGCTCGACCTACAATACCTTGTCATGTAGTGTCTCACTAAAAAATGACTCACTAATGGTGGTAGGCATTGCATCTAATAGTAGATAATGAGAGGTGACTCATCGAATGGTGGATATCCCAACACTGAATCATATAATAGTGAATCGTCGAGCGGTGTCTCACCAAATAGTGACTTGTCAAGCGGTGAATCGTCAACGGTGACTCATCGAGCAGTGACTCGCGAACAATGCCTTACCTAACATTGAGTCATTAACAGTGTTTCTAGCTTCCTATAGCTTCACCCTTTTGACATTCTCATGGATATAAAACACATTCCATGCCTCGATTACAGACTTTTGAGACCGATTCGAAGCCCACAAATCCTATATTAATTTTACCTAAGGGGACGGGGATTTTAGTTGGTTAAAATGTGTTATCTTGGTCAGATTTTCCTTTACTGAAAAATCAAAACATATCAAAAATTGAACCTGTATTTAGATATTCTTAAAGCTGAGATATCCATACCCCTTGATCCATTCCTTCTAGTTTCCTCTTGCTATAGATTTCCCAGAGTTCTTCTTCCCGTAGGCATCAAGTAAAGTGTTGCAAAAGTTTGTTTGAGTTTTCCTAGAGGTTTTCCTACTGCATGTGTACCCTTGTCATAGTTAAACCAATAGGTGCAGATCACCTTTTCTTCTATGTAGGTTTTTCTTCATCTCCCTTATTTGTGTATCATGTGTGGTGGGTGTAGAAATGTTTCTTTTGTGTTAATAGGTTAATTCAGATTAATAATGATAAGTGAAATAGTTTAATAACAATATATAGATGTTGGGGAATGGGATGAATGTTCTTGATTTTTTTATCTCTGTTGATACTGTGATTCATATGGGCTAACTACGCACTGAAAATTGTGGTCGTTGCGGGTCCTTTTGTGTGCCCAGATTCATTTGTGGGATGCATGTTTTTTTCATTGAACAATTATATATGAAAATTTTTAACCGCATATATTTGGCTAATAAATGGATTCCCCCATGATCATACTATTTATATGATAAACGCTAAATTAATAAGTGTAATTAAAGAAGAAATTCCTTGTTAAATCTGAATAGGATTTTATTTGGTTTGTACGGTGTTGTGGTTGTTTTTACATTTGTGCTTGGGGGAGGGGGTTGGTTCTATGAATGTGGTAATCTGGAAATGGTATGTTTGTGCAGCGGGGCTATAGATATCGTTATGAATAGTGTGTTTTTTGGATGTTGGTGTGAGTTAGGTATTTGTTGTTATTAAGATGATGGATTTTGAGGGGTGAATTTTTATAAGGATTGTAGTGGTTGGTATGGTAGCTTCTCCATTGATAATAAGAATAATGTTTCACCACTGGTTGAGGGTCATGGTGTTGAGTATATTTAAAATGAAGTGCATTAATTAACCATGGTTCTCCACTTTTCCCCTTAGTGTATGTGTTCTATGTTTCTTGTTGTGTGTCTTCCAAGTGGTTTCCCATGTAGTGATGTAATGATTAAATTTTTGATTAATAAAGCTTGGAATGTATTAGGATGGTTTGATTAATGGGAGGGGAATGGTTAAATTAATTTTTTTGGAATATTAAATTGTTTTGTAGCTTGATGTGTGGTGTTGTGATTTTAGAGGTAGTAGAAAAGTTAATGGTTTTATTAGTGAGTATTTTGTTAGAGGAACCATAGGTTTGGATTGAGTGTTTGGTATTGTATGTTTATATAATTTTATATTTCTTGTGATTTCATTATGAACCCCACCCTAGTTGAGAATTATGTTTTGAACACCCCCATCATCAAGAGGGAGGGTGTCTTTCCAAACATCTAGTGGGGTGTACAGATGGTTGGGTCCCACTATTTTCTTCTCTCTCTTAGAGGTGAGGTAGTTATATGGATTTTTTTGATGGATATAGGTATTTGAGTTTCTTTATATAGTGGTTGTGATGGCTCAGGTGTCTACAGGCGAGACATGATAGCTCCGGTGTTTGTGGGTGAGGTGGTTTGTATTGTCTCAATTGTCTTTGGGATGAGATGTGATGTGTTTCCTAGGTTTCTTCTTGATGATATGTGAGGTGAGGTGATGTGTTGTGTTGTGAGACCTAGGTGTTTGCTGGTGGGATGTGTTTTTATGAAGTTGTGTGAATACAGGTTGTGATTTGTTTTTTGGCCCAGGTGTGTGTGGGTAGGATTTTTTGTGATGTGTTGAAGGGATGGGAGAACCAGGAAGTTCGATATTGGGAAAGAGCATCATAAATTATGGGAAAGTGATGTAGGGTACCCCATTATCATTGTGCTCTATATTATATTACTTTACTTTCATTACTTGGTGAGTGTTCCTTGATGTATTTGGGTGGTTAGTATTCATGTTAATATGTTGTTTGGTTCTGATTTTTTCTCATGGGTGTATTAGTATGACTCTTTCTCATGTGCATGAGAGACTTTGGTTTTCTTACTGAGTATTCTTGTATACTTACCATACATACATAAAACTATTTTCAGGTTTATGGGAGGATTATGTGGACAATGATGGACTTTACCAGCTCAGATATCAATAGTTTTTGGGTCATTACTTAGGTTTACTTTTGGTATTTTGAATTTGGATACTTTTCTATTTGTATCGGTTCTACTTTACACATTCATGTGGGATGGTCTATGGACTTATTTTATATATGTCTCAAGGTTTCGTGTGGATTATTCATTATATATCCCTATCTTGTTTCTTTATAAATGGTAATGCCTCTCATGTTGTGAGATTTGTATACCCTTGGTGATAGTTTCTAACCCACGACCTACTGGAGGTGGGACTCGGGGGTCATTATCTCCCTTTATTCATTTCCTACCCAGGAGGGGTATATTTAGAGGAATGGGGTCAGAATAATATTGCTGATGATGAAGAGACAACAAATAAAAAGTGAAAGCAAATAAGTGTTAAGGAAAAAAGACGATGAATCCTAGTTAATGGTTATAGAAATAAGTGGGATGATTTCAGTGAATATGAATTGGAATTCAAGGATTATGTATCATGAAATATATAAGAATTGTTCAATATAGTTTTTCTATTGATATTTTTTAAAAATATTTTAAATTTCACCAAAGGACTCGAAAATTATTTAATGGAAAGGAAATATTTTGAATAAGGGAGGATAACCCTAAATAAGTTTTTTAGAACTAATGAAAAACAAGGATATATCTATCTTTCACCAAAAAAAACTAGGGGTATATTTCACCACAATTCCAACAATTTTTTTAAACTATGGGTATAGTTTTCATGGGAAGTAAATCATAGGAAGAACCTAAACAAGTGGTTCTCTGAAAACTGTGGGTATAGGTCACCCCTATACCCACGGTCATTATAAACCATGTGTGTAGGTTTTCCGGGAATAAAAATTTCAATAGAATGACATATACCCATGGTTCTCTAAAAACTATGCATATAGGTCACCCCTATACCCATGGTTTTTGTAAATCATGGTAGTAGGTTGTGTGGGAAAATATTATAGGAAAGCCTATAGCCAAGATTAGGCCAAACCACAGGTATAGGTTGCCCATTATTTTTTCCATAATAATAATAATAAATAATTTAATGTAAATATATTTTTGTAGTTATAGATATTTATATATTGAATGTAAGAACAAAAAACATGTTTTAGGACAATGGTAATGTCAATGGAGATTTAGTAAGAGGAGTTGGGATTAAATACTAGAATAGAACTTTTTTTAATATGGATATATACCCTTGGTTTGACCAAACTATGGGTATAGGTTGGACCATTATTTTTCTATAATAATAATAATAAAAATGATAAATAATTTAATAGAAATAATTTTTTTATATACCTATATTTTTTTAAATATAAGAATATGAAACATGTTGTAGGATAATGGTAAAGATGTTGGAGTGTAGGAGAAAGGTACTAAGATAAAATACTAGTGGTTGGTTTCTTTTAAAATAAGAAGTGATACCCACAGTTTGACCAAACTATGGGTATAAGTATTTACATAGAAATTTCCTACACCAACAGTTCAAGAACCGTGGTTATATGTGGTATATACCCGCAGTTTAATGAAACCATGGGTACATGTCTATCTAAATGGCTTTTAAGTCCATGGTTCCTGAAACCGTGGGTATAGGGCATACCCACAGTTTTAGGGTTTATACCCACAGTTCTATACTATGGGTATAATGTTTTTTTCCAATAGTGTTGTTTGAGGAAATATTTTTTAGTTTGGATAAATAGGTGGCTGGAATGTATAATGTAAATTGGATATTACTGATTAACTTGTAATTGATTAATGATTTGTTGAAAAAATGGTTTATACTATCATTGATGGATTAAATATCAGTTTTGGATTTAAGAAATATATCCAATAATCTATGATTTATTTATAGAATATGAAAGGATGTATGTTTTTTATAATATTTTATAGTAATTAAAGTTATTACCATGTTTTAAGAGAATACATGATAAAGGTATTCACATGTTTGGTATGTGATAATCAAGATCCACATTATGATAAATAGTTGATTAATAATAATTTTATTATAAAAAATATAGTGACCTAATTTATAAATTTTGAATTTTTAAATTGTTTTAAGGCCAATAATTTATGGAATGGTTTATGTTTAACTTTGGATTAGGTTTTATAGATTAACATACTACTTCACCATATTAATATTTTTCCATATTGGGTAACTAGTGTTAACCATTTTTTAATAATAGATAAAAGGAATGGATTATCATTATTTTATGGGTCTTATTTAGTACTTAAGAGATGGAAAATTCGTCACTTACAGTAATATATGTAGTGTAAATTGATCAATTCATGACTAAAAGTTCAAATTAAGCATATGAAATAAAAAATATATAAAGTATGTACATTTTCATATGTTCTCAGCCTAGATGGAAATGGAATTCCCCATCATTAGGAAAAGAACCTTAGAATAAATTATTATTCTATTATCATCATTTTTTATGATATCAATAAACTTTTTCATGAATCATTTGTTTATTTTATTGTGGTCATTAACCCTCTATATATCACCCACTTTCGTGGATTCAATGATTTATATCCCTCTCTATAATTATTTATGATATTCTTCCATGTCTATATCTTCAAATACCACATATGCTATTATATGTGAAAACCTAGTTATGAGTTACTTTAGGTAACCTTAATCTTTTCAACAATATCTTTTTAGGGAATTTTTTTATTCATTTGAGCGATGTGGTTTTCTATAAAGGTATTTTTAAATGTTAACCATTTGATAACCAAGATGAATTTTGAGAAAAAAAATCATTTTAAGAGGGGTAGACTATAACACTCCAATTTGTTGTGAAAATAAATTCAAATGAATTTAATCACTTCAGTATATAGTATTTAAAACAACACTGAGTATATCTTGTATTACACTCAATAATTAGCTCATCAAAATCATTTATGACACGCGACACCGATCTTCTGTAAACCATGAAATTGTATTATTTTAAATTTGTTTGATAAAACATGGACATTAAATAAGTGGGTATGAATTTTACTAAATAGTTTGTGAAATATACATATCAATTGCCTACTCAATATAGTCTACTAATAAATTATTATAAAATAATCAATCATTTTTAGTAAAGTGATTATATTAATCTAAGAAATTATTTTCTTGAAAAAGATGATTTTTTTATTTGTATGATAAAATATTATATAAAATTTATTTAATAAAATTAAATTTAAATTCTAAATCATTCTATAAAAATAAATTATGGTAAAATTTTCTATTATTTAAGAAGATATTAATTTTTCATGGAATTGTGAAAATTTATGATTTTTGTAGAACTATAAAATTTTTCAATAAAATATATAATTTAAATTACAAATTTTGTTTTAAATTAAAATTTTTATTTATTTATTTATATTTAATCCACTTAATTACTTTTAAATACACATTATATTGTATTTTACTATAAAATAATTTTTTGGTTTTAAAAAAGTGTTTTTTCTGAAAACTATTTTAAAGTGCATAACGTTTCTCCATTTCAATTAGTTAAAATAACCCATAATTGGGGATGTTTTAAATGAATATTATAGATTATGTATCAATAAATTTTAATTGAGATTCATAAAATGATAATTATTTGAAAGAGTTAATATAAATCATCTTATTCTTGAAAAAAATACACTTCTCAAAAACCCGATTTTTCATCTTGTTAGTGGGTTTTGTTTTAAATTTAGATTGTTCTATTATTAGGAAAATTATTTGGAAAATTAAAATAAATTTTATAAATTGTCATGTTAAAATTATATTAAGGTTTATTTTTTTGATAATTTCCTGGAAATGTTTATTTTTTTATAGATAGTGAAAAATGTTTAATTTTAATTGAAAATTATATTTTTATTTAAATTATTTTTATAGTTAAATTATTTTTTAAATTTATTTGAAATTTAAATAATTTAAATTATATATATTTTAATTCAATTTATTTCTTTTTAACCAATTAAATATTGAAATTGGATATAAAAACCTTTCAAATTTTTCTACATTTTTCACATTGAAAACTAGTTTTCTCATTGTATCTGCAGGAATGATTTTAAAATAAATTTTTTCACTTATGTGAATGGAATTAAGAAAAATTGATTCTATATTTGGAGTAATAGTAACTTTTTTTATATAATAAGTCAACTTAATTTTTTACATAAATTAATAGTGAAAAAAATAAAAAATAAATACTGAGGATATGGTAAATGGGTTTACCGGGAGTTAAACTGAAGAGATAAGGGTTATAAAAACCTAAAAATTTGTCCAAAATATATTTTATGGAAATATTTTGAACCTATAATATCTAATTATATATAATACTACATTTTATACCCTTTTATTGTAAAAAATGTTTGTACACATTTTTCTTTCGAAAAATATTACAACTGTTTCACTCACCTCACTTATAAAAGTTCACCCCTCTTATCTATTATTCTTTCGTTAAAACCATTTTAGTTCATCCAAGATATGGAAAATCACTACTTAAATTTCCTTATATTATCCTATAATCCTTATTTTTTTCCTAAAGGCATCCTAGGAAGTATTTTTATGCAAAACTAAGGAGGTTACCTGAAGAAAATTTAATGTTCTTCAATAAGTGTCTTCATTTTATTTTACCTCTACCTAATTAAATTATTATTAAAACCTGATGATATAATGTTATAAGTATATTTGAAAAATTAATATGTTATTATGTTAATTCCATGACCTAAAATGTTCCCTACGTCTCTCAAATGGGTTACAAAATCATTGTTCGTGTATATGGTGGACTATTGCATCGCGAACTGATGTCATTCATTTTTCCTTTAACACCTCTCACGATTGTGTTTGATGATGTATATAAATTGTATATATATATATATGATTCTTATAGAATCATTATAACTATTTATTCATTATATAACATATACCTTTTAAATGTTCATGCCATAGGGGATACGATTACATCACTCGTGTGTATGGAGGATTCCTGCCTCATGAAGTAATGTGATTAATTTTTCACTAACGCATTACATGGAAGATAATATGGATAAATATATGTGATATAAATTAATTTTTTATTAAACTAATTCCTTACTTATCATTGTTAAAAGATAATATCTTATTTTATTAATTAACTTTTCACTCACTAAAAGAGAATTGTGTCATTCATGTACATGGGGACTAACACGTTCACGAAGCAATGTGACTCTCCTTTCATAACCACACCCAATGGATGATATGTATAAGTATATCTAATTAAATAATATTTTATATATCATATTATTATCATTCTGGAATGATAATATATTAGTGACCTCATTTCCATAATAATCATTGAAAAAATTGAAACATTAGTCCTGTGTACATACGGCCTACCATCTCCAAGATCGTAACATACATCATTTCTCAAAACCTTATATCATTATTAGCCATAAAATTATCATTGATATATAAATATGATAAATATTTCACGATTATTATTCATTATATTATGAAACCATGATCTAAGTAAGAGGACCGAAAATGCCAAAACAAAACATAAACAAAAAACAAATCGGTTATTACCCAAAACACGACATTAACATGATATTATTAATAAATGGGAAATAAAAGGATAT
The DNA here is from genome assembly GCA_963277665.1 of Viscum album. Taxonomy (NCBI): domain Eukaryota; kingdom Viridiplantae; phylum Streptophyta; class Magnoliopsida; order Santalales; family Viscaceae; genus Viscum; species Viscum album. Next base: position 227,286,723 of record OY728157.1, on the reverse strand, counting down.
AAATAAATTATTTATGGTAGGATAAATGTAAGTTAGGTTTTTTATAATATGTATAATAAACTTATATTTATTATACAAGAGTTTTTAATAAGTACGATGGAAAGTAAAGACTTACAGTAATGGAGTTTTAGTCTCTCTTTTATTTCTAGGAGACATATGAAAACTCACCACTCATTTAATTTTTTTGGTGTATATACTTCCATTTTTAAAATTTATTTAATAAATATTATTATTTTATTTATAATTAAATATTCACCTAATGTTATTCATTATTGGGGATTAAGTTCAAAAGATTACTAAATTGGTAAGGGATTGGTGTCTCAATTTTTACTTCTGTGAGACACATACCATATTCAACACCTATTTATTTTATATGGTATATATACTAACCATGAATTTATTTTATGATAATTATCTTTAAAATTATGTTATTTACATATCCATTTTAGTATATCCCATTCATGGGGTTTACGGTTCAAAAGTTACCACAATGGTAAAGGATCTTTGTCTGAGTTTGGCTTCTTTGAGACATATGTTATGTTATGAACCCATATTCTATTATGAGGACTATATATTGAACCTTTAAATTAATTCTCTTGATATTATAAGTTTTGTTTAAATTTATTATTTAATGGTTTTTATGACTAAAACGTACCAAAGTGGTAATGATTTTATATTATAATCTAATCATTCATCGAGATTGTTGATGATTTTATTTTTTATGATAAAATATTATTATCCATATCTCATGAAACATGTGAATTTTTATCTCCTATGGTTATTCATGATAATTTTTTGTAACATTTTTACACTTTAGTACATAAAACAATTGATAATACAGTTTTAAGAAAATAAAACATTATTTCTCTCTTCAGTCAATAATCTGTTTTCTTCTCAAACCACATTTTCTGAAAATTCATTCAAAAATTATTTAATATTATTCAATGATTTTTTTAACAAAATTTGTAACCATTATTTACTTTTTACAATAAAAAATTGAAATAAATCATCATGTAATTTTCCAAATAATTCCCATTCAGTTTATAACAAAAATGTAGAAGGAATATTTGTTTTAATGTGTATAAAATAAAAAAAACATCCCATCATCATGAACATTATTTTCATTGAAGATCAATTTATAATTTTTCATGTTTATTTTCAAATTAAATGATTTTCAATATGTTTTATGTTTTAAATTTTTGTTTCAAATTCAAAAGTATATTTTTCAAAATAAATGTTTTAAAGTAGTTTTAAACCATAATTTATAAGTTTTCAAAGTCTATTTTCTACGAGAATTATTTTCAAAAATTTTTATAAATTTTAGTTTTATAAATTTATTTGAAAATAATAGTATTTCCATCAAGAATAAATCCATGAGATTATTCTTTTAAAATCATTCTCTATATAAGATGAAATCTTTTTAGGTTAATTATGATTTATTGGGGATGTGATCTAATGAATCTATTCTTATTCTCTCTATGAATGATTTATGTTTCTGATGAAAATATGTTTTTGGAAATTTTTTCTCTTCCATAGGTTATACCGTGATAAAATTCTAATGAAATCGACTTCTTTTCCTTGAGTATCTGTTTTGTGAAATGATAAAATTATTATTAAACATATCTATTTTCCATAGGTTATCAATTCATAAATTGTTTATGAAACCCATTACATTTCGTCTATTATGATAAGATGAATGTTTTATGATCTTGTGGAACACATATGTTTGAGTTTCATTATGTGATGATTGGGAACTATATCTTTCTTCAATGCATTGGAAAATGATAAATGTTCAATGATATCATTTGGTATAATGGTGGTTAGCCCAATCCCAAATAGAAGGGTACATGGGTGGTTATCCCAAGCCTAAAAATAGGGTACCTTGGTGGTTAGCCCAATCCCAAAATAGGTACATGGGTAGGGAGCCCCTGCCTAACATGTTATGAATGTCTTGGTGGGTAACCTTGACATAAAATTTTATGTTCTTATTTGTATGCCACAATTCCATGTATTATGACAATGTTATTATCTCATGGGTCATTTTCATTGATTTACTTATGATTCATGTCTAATGAACGATAAATATTTATTCTATGAGTGAATCTTATGATCTTTTATTTACAGGCTATGATTTTCAAATGTTATGATTATATTCTCATACTAGTATCCTCATGTTAGGATTACATACATATCTTTTTTACCCTTAATGAGAATATAAACTCAACCTTTCATATGTTTCCTCTCCCTAGGTTATGAAGAAATATTTTAATTAGGTGTAATAAAGGGTATTATCTTTATGGGATATTTTTGGGAAACAAATATCTCAATGTAATAGTGGAACATTTTTGAGTTGGTGGTGTACGTTGATAAAGCATGTTTTCTTGGTGAATTTTCAAGTTACAGAGATATTGTTAACAGTCCATGTTGACAAAGAACAATGTCAATGGAATGGAAGATCTGAAGGCAGTACAAAAAAATAGAGGAAAAAAATTCATAAAAATATTGTAAAATCTTGAATTTATTTAATATTGGATTTTCTAGGTATGTTTCACGAAGGTTAAAAAGTTTTTGAAATTGATCTTTGTGATTATGAAAAATCATCAAAAAAGTTAATTTCCCTAAAGAGAATATGAAAATATGACAAGGGATTGAATTTCTTGAAGTGTGGGTTTTCACTAAGGGTGGTTCATGAAGGAACAAAATTTTTTGATGCTGATCTCTGTGATTATAATAATCAATTGAAAAAGTGGATTTATATTATGTCCTAGTAAAAATATTGAAAAAGAAATAATTACACAAAAATCGGGGTTTTCATAGGGTGGTTTATGAAGGCGTGGAAGTTTTTGATGGACGACTCTGTGATTATGAATTGAATTATGGATTGCATCACAAAAGTGGGTTTCCATAAAGGAATTATGAAAATATGGAAAATGCATAAGTTTTGCGAAGAAAGAGATTTTCCAAAGGGTGGTTCAAGAAGATGTGAAGGTTTATGAAGGTGGTCTATGAAGTTATGAAGAGGCTTCACAAACACCACGAAGGTTTTTGATAGAACTCTCTACAGTTATGAAGAGCCTTGTGAAAGAGAAATTTTCATGGAGATTAGTGAAAAAGGGAGCATCGTGAAGGAAAATAGGAACATTGAAAAATGGTGATGAATTGGCCATAAGGTTCATGAATTGGTGGAAATACCTATAAATAGGCCTCTACCCCTTCATAAGAGTAAAGAGACTTAACGAAAAATATTAAGGCATCAGATTCACAATGTTGTTCGTGAAGGTGGTATGAAAAGACATTCATGAAGGCTTTAAAAGCCAACAGAATGTTCTTTGTGAAATAGAATTTCTTCACAATGTCACAGTCAGATTTGGGTGAAAGAAAGAGCTTCACGAAGGCTCTAAAAGGCAACTGAATTTTCTGAGTTTTAGGAAAGTAAATGAGTTTTACAATGGTTTGTTGATCTTATTTAAAGGTCTTTGTGATGAGATCTACAATGGAGCTTCTTAAAATATGGATTTAATTATATTCTATGGTAAATAGATATTCATCAGTGGATTCATGTTAGACTTCAATATTTTATCTACACACAGTGGAGGATGCATTTATTTTAGATAATGAATGGAACTACAAGTACATAAAATATGAGTGAATCTCATTCCTCGTGTAGTGAATAAAAGAAGTGGAATACGGTGATCCTTCCCACTAGTAGTGAGATAGAGGAATAGACATAAGTAGTGACCCTTGGGAATGTAGTGATAAGACCCTAAAATTTTTAAAATTAGTGAGCATGGGAATAGAATATCCTTCCTAAAACTTGAGCTTTAGTTCATTTGGTACATCAGCACATCGCCGTTGTATTCTCCTTGGACATATTCTGGTGAGGGTGAACCAAGAAACAATATCTCAGTTGTGTTCATTCATTCCTGCATTACATTCAAAGAATTAACATCAGATAAAGAAAACTGTATAAGATCATCATTAACACTTATGTGGAAAAAAAGTTACCCTTTTAATATATAGGTCAAGATCTATTAGGGTAAGAATAATTTATAAAATAATATGCATACCCTAATTAACCACCCCCACCTCATCAGGTTATTTAGGCCACTTTTGAACCTAATAATTGTGATCAAATGGAATGTTTCTTTTATCAGATTTGTTTCTTATGACTTTTATTCAGTTGATTGTTCAAATTAAAGATTCAGTCTCCTCTTGTCTTGGTGTTTCATGGTAAAGGGAAGTACATCAAAGAAGAAGTTGAAGTCTTGTGGTATTCTATAGTGTGAAAGTGTCTATAGAAAATGTTTGATTCAGATTAAGGAAAAAAATTGTCTACTAAAGAAAGGTTTGGATGAATCATATTGTGAAAATATAGACTCACTCAATGATGATACATGAATGAGTGAAGCACTTGAAATTCAAAGTGATGTTGAAACTATTGATGATGAATAAATTCCAATAATGAAAAAAGTTTAAGTTGTCTATGAAAAAAAATAATTTGATCATAAATAGGAAAAATAAATTAAATATAAATAAATATGAATTCAAGAACTGGAAACTAAGGTCCAAAATCTAAGAGGTTTGAGTCAAAGATTTATTGATGTGGCTACTGATCTAAGGGAGAATAATTATTCCAAAGATAAAGAACTACAAAAATATATTTATTGATAGAATAACCCAAAGATAATGAAAACACAGAAGATATGAAGTTAGATGAAATTCAGAATATGAAACCTAGAAATGATTATCTTGCTAAAAATCTCTCTAAACTAGTTCACAATAACCAAAGGCTACAACAAGATAATTCATGTTGTTTTTATTCTTTTTCACATGAAAAAATTAAAATAAAGTTGAAAAGTGACATGTTGGATAAGATCACATGTGAATTGGTGGTTGAGATAAGTAGAGGGAATTATTTCAAGACAGAACAGATGTTCAACTTGAATTAAGGGATATGAAAATTCAACAATTTGGAGAAGAGATAGAATTGGTGATGAAAGAAGTGGATAAATCCATTATTAAAGTAAAACCTAAAACGAAGGATGGCATGCACTTACTATTTGATTATCCTTTGGCATGTGATGCCGAAATGAAAAGAAAATATGTTTTTTAGGGAAAAAAGTACACTTTTTCTCATTTTAGAGGATGTACTAATTTGGATAATATGGTATTGGAGATGGTGATCTCCCTCTCCTTCATAATAGGGAGAGATATGAGAAATTTTCTAGAGTTTGTGGGTGCTAGATACAGATCTAAAAAAGGCTTTTCCAGGATGTAATGAGAGTATGTACTATTTCTGTGGAATTCCTTTTCATACTTCAAGAATTTATATTAAAGAATTGGAATATATTTCATCCAACAAAGATATAAATACTGCTAAATATATTAATAATAAAAAGATTCTTGAAAATTATGAAAGAAAAGCTGCTCAAAAGAAAGAAGTTATCAAATTCTATTATTGTATAAGGTAGGGACACACCATGAGTATGTGTCAAAATCCCAAGGTATCAATTTTGGAAGAATAACTCTAGCTACATCAATATATCGACCAAGAACGAATGAAATGTGGTATTTCATTAATAGAAGATGTTTTATATTTTGGAATCATGGGAATTTGGAAAGACATTGAAGTAAGATGAAGGAAGGGAATGGAATGGTTCGCAGAAAGAGATCTCCAACACTGGGAGTGTACAATGAAAAAACCTATATTTGAAGACAATATGATAAGTTGAAAAATAGGTTTACACCTTCATGGGAATAATAAGGATCTCTAATAAAGAAAGTTCAATCACCTCATCTTTTACACTCACACCAAACCTCATGGAATGAATGTGAAACAACATAGAAAAAAAGGTAGGATATTATCTAGTTGCGAGTAAGAAGAATGTATGTTCAGCTGAGGACCCAACACCATCATGAAATCATGTGGATACTCATTTAACTGATAAATGAAAAATGAGTAAAAAAGGTCTTGAAAAACTCACATGTCATGACACATAAAGATAAGTGAGGGTATGAGAAAGAACCCTCCAATAGGGGAATAAGACAGAGTAGAAAAGAAGTAGAAAGAAGCCTGCTCAAATAAAGAGTCATGAAAAATGGAATATTAGTTGAGACTAAAAGGGGGAAATTTATACAAATGGGTGTACACCGAAAATGTTGGAAAATGACAATACTATATAACCTAAATATCATAATAAGGCATAGCATGTGGGTAAAGAAATATTATTCATATGTCCAAAATAGTTGAAGTTGGATAGACAATTAGAACAAGCACAAAAATAGTACAATTCATTGCAAGAATGTATCAATAGGTTGATCAATCAGGATCAACCACAATCCTCTTCTTGAGAATTCTATGGATTCCTCTCTCCTTATGTGTTTAAATTCTACACACTAATGTTCATGTCTTTCAGGATTTTGTGGAGATAAAATCAAAGTGTAAGTTTCATGAAAAGAATCAATGTAGTGAAGTGATGTGCTCTATAATGTCAACGGATTCCAATCAGTTAGAAGAGTTTAAGAAGAAAGTAATTATATCACCACAATGGATAGTGAAGGTGTTATTAAATTTATCTCTTGTTTACTTCACTAATTTCCAACTCAATAGGCATAGAAGTTTTGTTAATGGATCAATTATAAGTGTCATATGTGAACAAATGATGCAAGAGAAGAATAATCTTTTCGATTCTAAATGGTGGGATTGACAACTGGAAGATTTTATTATCAAAGGGGAATAATTCAATCTCCTAACCCGATAAAAGATCTCAATGGTATAAAAAGAATGGAAGTTTATGTTTTCTGAAATCTAGAAGACTAATTAGTAGAGAAATAGAAAAAATTATGTATTTGATGATTATTAATTTTATTCTAACAATATGGTATTAGATAATCATTTTCAGGATACCAAGAAGCTATAAGAGAATATTGGTAGTGGTCAAACAAGAGGATAAGAAAAAAATTTGTAAGAAATTATGTCACTGTAGTAGAGAACGAACAGAATCTTTAACAACATAATGACTTGTTGTTTTATTAAATTTATGAGGAGTTAAGAGACTCAGAGGGAGTAGAAGTGAAAAAGGCTATTTTAGAGGAATATGTTGATTATGCATACGAGGAAGTCAAATCTATATTAGCATAAAAGCCAAATATCATAGCTAAAATAAACAGGCATAAAATCATTGGTGATTAAAAAGTACTAGTGTAGACTAGGAGGACGAAGACTCTACAGAAACCATGGTTTTTAACTAAGGGGGAGCCTAAATTTTTTGAGGAAGCATATAAAAATGAAAACTAAAGTGGCTACCCTAATGAATTCTTCATGGGATGATGAAGGCAAAGAAGTTACTCTCATAGAATATAAGATGATCCTTGGATATTTATTGTGCGTAATAGATACATGACCTGATATTTTTTTCTCCACATTTCAAGCAGTGTAGTATCAAAGAAATACCATTGAAAGTCTCATGATTATAGTGAAAAGAATAATTTGGTATATCAAGGACACTGTGGATTTTTGGGGTACACAGATGTAAATTGGGTCTGTTCAGCAGATGACAGGAAAGCAACATCATGTGGTGTATTCTATCTTGGAATATTGTGTGTTTCTTATCTAAGTAGGAAACAAGATTACATTTTACTGAGCACCACATAAGCTAAATACATTGCATCTATAGAATCATACATTCAAGTATTGTGGATGAAGCAGTATCTTGAAGATATGAGAGTATATTCGATGTATCTGACCATAATCCATTGTGACAATTCATGTTCTATATATCTTAGAAAAAATCTAGTTCATCACTCAAGTAAAAATAACATTGAAATAAAATATCATTTTTCTAGGATATAGGGTATAAAGGGCATGTGGAGTTGGAGTATATACCTATATACATACATGTTATAGAAATTATGAAAATGGACTTACTCGAAGAAGTAATTTATAGACATCAACGAGCTCTGGATGAAAGGTCGACTCCCCACACATAAAAAACTATAGACGTGGAACTCCCTCTCCCCATGTTATGGTGTGTTTTCCAATATTTGTTGATATATGTTCTTCAACTTTTTTTAGACTATAAAATTGTGACCTTTGATTTTGTTGACAAAGGTGGAGAAAGTGTGACTATTCAAGGGGGAAAATATAATTGGTATGACACGGGGAGAAGATAATAGGTGGAGTAGTGAGATAGGGGGAGAAACAATATAGGGAGAGTAGGATAATAACATCTCATGATTCTAGAAGTGATCAATCAAAGGACATATATCATGAAATTTCAGTTTTGTGATGAAATTAGTGGTTTATGTTGTTTTGTTTGAAGGATTTGCGTCAGAAATGAAGTGATTCATTGATGAAATTTTCATACTACTCTTGTTTCATATGTCGAAAATTGATCATGTGTGATAAGAGTATGTGTTGAGTAAATATTTGATCACTATCTGAATAACAAGATTAAAATGGGGTTAAAGGATGTAAGGAACTTCAACAAGGTATCAAATTAGGAATGATTTTTTAACAAACCAAAAGGGGGAGATTGTTAAGAAAAACACTCAAGGTAACATAACCGCATTTTTGGGTTGGTTGTGTTTATTGAAAAAGTAGGTCATCATAATTAATTGTCGAGTTCCAGAGATATTTTTGGAAATCTATGTTGACTATAACATCCTGCCTTTTTATCACATAAAATTTCGTTTACATTATACAAAATCAGGGATCTTTAAGGTTTAGTGTTTTGGAAACCAGGAAAATAATACATGAAGATGACATAAAACATTACTATTAAAATCTTCAAAGGCTTCTTCATTTGTTAATACTAAGTTCATTACATCATCTCATAACTTGGGAGCATACATCAAAGAAAAGGGTGAGCAGAAGGTCCAGTAAGGGAAACAAGAGAATCATTTTACATGTGAACTTTAGATACATCAATAAGGGCATGATAAATAAATTAAAGGCATGATAAAGAGATCATGAGGCGTATCATAATAAAAATAGTGTGTTTCATAACAAGAAGATGTGGCTACAACATTTAACATAGACAATCATGAACATATAACCAAGGTCAATACCTATGTTTTCATTTGAAATTACCAAGGTTATTCACCAAGATATCATTAAAATTGTAATCTCTAGTGGTTACGTCGTTACCCAATGCATTGGAGCGCTTTCAGGGGTCACCCTTAACATTGTCTTTATTATCATGTGACCCAAATATATCATCATCAATCATTTCATAAAAAATATATATAGCATAAAAGAAATGGGATTCATTTCATAGTCATCACATTTTTAAAATTGCTTAAAAGACGTGATCTTTATGTCACTTTAAACCCACGGAAAAAGGAAAGCGGGTTTAATGTATGTAAGTCCCAGAATTAAAATAGAAAATTTAGATATATATGTGAATACCAATATAGAAGAAAGTTATTTGAGTATTCACTAAATAAAATAAATGATTTTTATATAAAGAGAGAGTTATTTTGAGACGAACATTCTGCAGCATACCGGGTAAGTTATAGGGTTTTAGAATATACTGAAAAGAGTGGGGACATGAGTCACCCACTCATAAATGATCCATAAAATATTATAGGGACATGATATAAAGGATATAAGAACATGGTAATGAAATTTCAAATACATACAATATGAAATGAAAAACATGAAAGGAAGACAAAAATAAGATTTCTCTTATTAAAATTCGGCAACCTAACGGCGTCACTTAAAACATAAAAAAACATTTGAAGAGATCAAATAGGGTCTCTAATCATATGTACATAAATTATCAGTATGATAGATATAGATATTATACCCCAAAATATTAAAGGAAAATTGAATGACTTGACACAAAAATAGAATTTGAAAATGTGAAGGGTAAAAGAATCCCTTAAAAATTCGGCAGCCTAACGGTGCCACTTAAACATTCATAAAATGAAATTATGAGAGAGAGGGGGGTATATAATCATATTAACATGAAAAGGACAGTAGGATGAATATAAAAGAACATCCACAACATAGGAGCATAAAAGAAATGACATAAAAGAGAGTACTTGGAAAGAAAGAGAGAGGTAGGATCCCTTACCTTAAAACGTAACTCTTAAAACTCAAGGGTTGGGAACTTGAGGGCATGAGGGACCTTGGGAGGACTCCTTGGGAGGTAAGGAGACCAGAACTTAGTTGAGGATGATTTTTGAGTCCAAAGGATGAGAGAATGGATTGCTATTTATAGGGAAAGTGAGGGGACAAGGCATTAATGGCCAAGGGACACCTCATTGGTGGTATTGAAAAAACCATGGGATTTACCATGGTATTTTGAAATGGTATTGGCCACATGGGACACCTTATAAATTGTCTTACTATTCATAAGTCGACCATAAATATTAAATAATTATTACATCCTTAATGATGTCATTAAACACCCGAAACTCTAAAATGAAAATTCACTATTCACCAGAAATTCAACATTCTCAAAAAAATCCCAAAATTTCACCTTAACAAAATATCGATGCTCTGACTTTAAAAATGATCTCCATTTTATAAAAATAATTTTCTAAATATTTTTAATTTAATTTTTAAATAAACAAACTATTCACATAAATTACATTTTTTTCAAAAAAAAAGTCCCCAAAAATTACCTTAACATAATATCGATGCTCTGAGTTCAAAAATGAACTCCATTTTATAAAAATAATTTTCTAAATATTTTTAATTTTATTTTTAATAAAAAACACTATTCACATGAAAAAACTGATATTTGAATAATAATTTCTGAAACAGGTATTTACCTATATTGTTGAATCACATTACTTAATCAAGGTACCTAGATTAAATTAACACTTTCTTTAAGTGAGATTACTAATCCATTTGGTCACATTACTAATCCTAAATTTAAAATCACTATTCATAATTTACTATTCATCAAAAATCATGTTGATCTTATTAGACTCTAAATTTCATACTAAACATAATTGTAGAAGACCATTTTTTGAAAATCATTACACATAATTAATTATTTTAGGTTTATATAAATATTTTCAAATATCCTTTTTCTAGAATTCATCAAAAATATGCATACTATATTTATCCGGACATTTGAAAATTCACAAACATCATCATGAGAAGAAATCAAATTTTTTATTTAAATCAAAGGATTACACAACGCAGTTTTGGTCTCCTTACATATCCCCTTATAACCACAACATAGGACCTAAGTGTAAGGTGTGTTAAGGTGAGAGAATCTGAGGGCGGCTCGACAAAAATTGCACGAGAAGTAATTTCTATCAGTTTGAACTTCTCGCGAAGGCGATTCTATTCTAGCTTCACACGATGAATTTCAGCTTGGGTTTGGTCCAGAGCAAAGCCCAGTGGTGCTACCTCCTTCCCATGTTCTGTTAGATGGGCATTGATTGGCCTGAGACTACTGGATGAGGCCATCGAATATTCTTTCTATATTAATTAACCAAGATCCCTTGTACTTATAGACAATAATCACAATATTTAGTTTCCAAATTTTCATATTGACCAATTTTCATATAAAAGTCGAAACCGAACAGTCTCATTTTAATTATACTCATTTCAATAAATGAAAAATATTTTTTGAGTAAAAAATAAAATAACACACAAAATTAGGAAACAAAATTTATTCAAAATTTTGTGTTGTTAAAATCTTCCCCCCTTAAAAAATTGCATCCTCGCAATTTTTTAAATTGGGCTTGGAAATTTCATTGAAAGTCCCACATTGGAAAAAGAGTCAGTACCACTATTACATTAAATGAATGAAAAGGAACTACAAAGGTCACCTGAGTTAACCCATACTAGGATTCCATGTAGGAAAACATGGATATGGAGGAGAAAACAAAGGGTCAAGTTCTGAGGGAGAGTGATAGAAAACATGTCTAAGAGGAAGTTAACCACCAGAAAATCACAAACTTATGATGGGTTAAACGGTCTTTGATTACCCAGTAGGAAACTTAAACCAACAATGTTTTTGTTTTACATTCCTTTTAATAATTTTGGGGAATTTATTTACTACATAGAACAAGAACACAGGGAAATATATGTACCTTCAAGTAGAGTTTCATCTCTTAATATGTTTCACCAAGACTATTCATTTCTCCAAACAATGAGCATTCAAAACTACTTAGACTCATTAAAGCACGAGAAATATTTTTTATAGAATCACGTAATCCACAAAATATTAACTATCTATTTTTTCTATCATTAAAATTGTCCCCAAAAATAGAAAGGGTATGATAAAATAACTCTTAAAAAAGAAAGAATCCCATAGGAAGGGAAACTACTTTAAATCATAAAAATTCTATGGTACTACCCAAAGTTCATCATAGACCATTCCATAAATAATTGTACTTATAATTCCTCAATAATAAACCAAACTGAGATTGAACCCAAATATAAAAATGATTTTATAACATAGTCTTCCAAGATAAACTTTATCGTTCATCTCCAAACAACATCAATCACTCCAAACATCTTTTAACAAAAGTAACTAACCTAAACATATTTTCCCCAAGAGAGGTTAATCATTTCTATAAGTAACCTAAATTACAATAAGTTCACCTTAAATTCATCGATTATTCAAAATATAACTCAACCTTTACTCCTCAAAGAAAATATCGTAGTAATCTATTTACCTTGATCATATAGGGTTCCCGAAATAGTGAACGTCTTCCAAAAGAATAATCATCTTTTAATCCCCTAATCATTTTTTAAAGAAGAACAGCTTCACAACATCAACATGTGGTACATAATAATAGATATTTTCCTTAATGTCATAAAACTATCGTAGGTAGTGACTCGATGTTCTTAGAAAACATGACTGATATGCTCATAGAGCACGAACTAAAATATAACATGACATAGACAATTATTTCAAAGAAGTTACATGTATGTCAGTCATCATGATCCATCTGACCATAAGACTTGCATTGTTCCCTTTTCCTTGAAGATTTATAATGCTCATCATGCTTCTCATTCCTTCTAAGAGAGCATTGCCTTGGATATTATACAACTTCTCCACATTTAAAACCTTGAAAAGTATAAGGTACATTAGATCGAGCCTTATCTCTATTCATCACATTATCCATTTTTTAAAAGAAATTGGATACTTTATTCCCTATCACCCAACACTTAAATCATCTCCCAGTTCCTTTGTGAAATTATCCTTGGTACCCCTTTCCACACTTTTTGAAAAAATGAAATTGGGTCTTCTTACCCTTATAAACATTACCAGATGAACATTATTGAGACATCATCTTCTACTTCCTTGATTAATTTGGGCATTCAACTGGGTACCAATTATTAATTGTGATTTTTGATAGTTGGTTTGGAATAAAAACAATATGTTCAACTTGATATCTCGTCATCTTTATCATATTAATAGGGAAATCGTCAGATTTCTTATCACATTAGTTGTTGGGATATGTTCTTCAATTTCTAGCCATTAACTATGAAAAGAAAGTATAATTAGGGGGCTTAAATACTAAGCCAATAATCACGAAAAGGAAACTTTAAGCATAGAAGGATAAACTTGTATAAGAAAATTATATCCTAACTTGTGATCCCATTGGTTCCAATCTAGGTTATCCATGATCAAATATTATTATGTGAATATTTATTTTAATTTATCTCTGTTCCTTTAATAATGGTTCAAAATAAGGACATGAATTTGCCAAAGCATATCCCCTGGAAGTGTCGTAACCAAGAGAAGGCCCGTTATTGTGTACTAGTTCCCGTTCAAGTCTAGATCAAGCAGTGTTTTCGAGTTTTTCCCCTATGTACATCTGTTCCAGAGACACATCTACCTGCTCATATCTAGACAGGGATGTATTTTCTGGATAAACCACTTACTCAATACTCACCAAAATACCAGGACGATTTTATATATTTAAACTTTTCTATAGGGTTATTCCCAAAGTTTTCATATCCTAATTTCCATAAATAACTAAACCATCCTTTGATAAAAATTATAACATCTAGACTTTTATCACATAAACTCTCTTTTACATTATACAAAATGGGGTATCTTTAAGGTTTAGTGACTTGGAACCCAGGAACTTAATACCAAAAAACAACATAAGAAATTCTTCTTAAACACTTGAAAGACTTCTTCATTTGTTAATCCTATGTTCATTACAACATCTGATAACCTGGGAGCATACATCAAAGGAAAGGGTGAGAAGAAGGCCTGGTTAGGGAAACAAGAGAAACATTTTACATGTGAACTTGAGATACATCAATAAGGGCATGATAAATAACTTAAAGGCATGAGAAAGAGATCATGAGGAATATCATAATAAAAATAACGTGTTTCATAACATGAATGTGTGGATAAAAAATTTAACATAGACAATCATGAACATATCACCAAGGTCCATCCCCAATGTTTCATTTGAAATTACCAAGGTTATTCGCCAAGATATCATTAAAATTGTAATCTCAAGTGGTTAAATCATTACCCAATGCATTGGAGCGCAATCAGGGCACACCTTTAAATTTTCCTTTATTATCATGTGATCCAAATAAATCATCATCAATAATTTCTTAAGCAAACCATATAGAATAAAATAAATGGGTTTCATTTCATAGTCATCACATTTTAAAAACTTCTTTAAAGTGGTGATCTTTATGTAACTTTAAACCCACGGAAAAAGGAAAGAGGGTTACATGTATGTAAGTCCCACAATTAAAATAGAACATTTTTATATATATGTGAGTACCCATATAGAAGAAATTTCTTTGAGTATTAAATTAATAAAATAAAATATTTTGAGATAAAGAGAGATGCATTTTGAGACGAAAATTCTGCAGCATAATGACTAAGTTATAGCGTTTTATAAAATATTGAAAAGAGAGGGGACATGAGTCACCCAATCATAAATGATCCATGAAAAAGTAGAGGGATAGGATATAAGATATATAAGAACATGGTAATGAAATTTGAAAGACAATCCATATGAAATTAAAAACATGGAAGAAAGAAAAAAATATGATTTCTCTTATGGAAATTCGGCAGCATAACGACGTCACTTAAAACATCGAAAAAAATTGAAGCGATCGAATAGGGTCTCTCATCATAGGAAAATAAAATATCAGTATGATATATATAGAGATCAAACCCTAAAATAATAAAAGTAACTTGAAAGAATTGACATGAAAATAGAACATGAAAATCAGAAGGGTAAAAGAATCCCTTAAAAATTCGGCAGCCTAACAGCGCCACTTAAACATTCATAAAATTAAATAATGAGAGAAAGAGGGGGTCTCTCATCATATTAACATGAAAAGGAAAGTATGATGAATATAGAATAACATCCCCAACATAGGAGCATAAAATAAATGACATAAAAGAGAGTACTTGGAAATAAAGAGAGAGGTAGGATCCCTTACCTTAAAACGTAACTCTTAAAACTCAATATTTGGGACCTTGAGGGCTTGGGGGAACCTTGGGAGGGATTCTTGGAAGGTAAGGATACCATAACTTCGTTGAGGATGATTTTGGAGTCCAAAGGATGAGAGAATGTCTTGGTATTTATAGGGAAAGTGAGGGGACAAGGCAGTAATGGCCAAGGGACATCTCATTGGTGGTATTTGAAAACCCATGGACTTGCCCATGGTATTTTCCCATGGTATTGGACAATTGGGACACCTCATACTTTATCTTACTATTAATAAGTTGACCATAAAAATTACATAATTATTACATCCTTAATGATGTCATTAAACACCCGAAACTCTAAACTGAAAATTCATTATTCACCGAAAATTCAACATTCTCAGAAAAATCCCAAAATTTGACCTTAACCAAATATCGATGCTCTGATTTCAAAAATGAACTCCTTTTTATAATAATAATTTTCTAAATATTTTTAATTTCATTTTTAAATACAAAAATTGTTCACCGAAATTTCATTTTTTAGAAAAATCCCCAAAAATTACCTTAACATAATATGGATTCTCTGAGTTCAAAAATGAACTCCATTTTATAAAAATAATTTTCTAAATATTTTTATTTTTATTTTTAATAAAAAACCACTATTCACCCAGAAAAACTCATACTTGACTAATAAATTCTGAAACAGTTATTTACCTATTTTATCGAATCACATTACTTAATCAAGGTGCATAGATTATATTAATACTTTCTTTAAATGAGATTACTAATACATTTGGTCAGATTACTAATCCTAAGCGTAAAACCACTATTCATAATTTACTATTCATCAAAAATCAAGTAGATATTTTTAGACTCTAAATTTCTTACTGAACATAATTGTAGAAGACCATTTTTTGAAAATCATTACACATAATTAATTATTTATGGTATAAATAAATATTTTCAAATATCCTTTTTCTAGAATTCCTAAAAAATATGTATACTATATTTATCCAATCATTTGAAAATTCACAAACTTCATCATAAGAGGAAATCAAAATTTTTTATTTAAATCAATGGATTACACAAGGCAATTACGGTCTCCTTACATAGCCCCTTATAACCCAGCATAGGACCTAAGAGTAAGGGGTGCTAAGGTGAGAGAATATGAGGGCATCTCGGAAAACATCACACGAGTAGTAATTTATATCAGTTTGAACTTCTCTCTAAGGAAATTACGTTCTTGCTTCACACGATGAAGTTCGGTTTGGGTTTGGTCCAGAGAAATGCCCAATGGTGCTACCTCCTTCTCAAGTTCTGTTAGATGGGCTTCGATTGTCTCGAGACTACTGGATGAGGCCATCAAATCTTTCTTTCTATATTAATTAACCAAGATCCCCTTTACTTATAGAAAATAATCATAACATTTAGTTTCCAACATTTCATGTTGATCAATTGTCATATAATAGTCAAAACCCAACGGTCTCATTTTAATTATAGTCATTTCATTAAATGAAATTGATTTGTTGAGTAAAAAATAAAATAACACACAAAATTAGGAAACAAAGTTTATACAAAATTTCAGGTCATTGCATTGAAAAATAACCAAGACAAATGAATTGAATATCTGTAGGTGGTATAAAAATAACAGAGGCCATGCAGCATCATTTTCTAGTGTTTGCCAAATTTTTGGGTCAAAAATAAGAAGTTTGGTGAAGTATTGTGAAAAGTGTATTTTCGTGAAGATCCCATCAAAATATGGTAAAGGCCTGATTTTTTTGAATATTTTAATTTCAAGGTGTGTTTTGTGAAGGTGAAAAAGTTTTTTACGGTAATCTTCGCAATTATGACAAATCTTCAAAAAAGTGGATTTCCCTAAATGACATATAAAAATATGGAAAACGCGTGAATTTTATGATGATTGAGTTTTCAGGAAGGGATGTTTGCAAAGTACCAATTTTTTTTTGATATTGATCTCTTCAATTACAACAATCATTGAGAAAGTATATTTCCATGACGACCTAGTAATAATATGGAAAAGGCATGAATTTCATGAAGACTGGGGTTTTGTGACGGGTGGTTCATGTAGGCATGAAGGTTTTTGACGAATAGCTCTATGATTCTGAATTGAATTATGGATTACATTGCGAAAGTGGATTTACTTGAACGACTTATGAAAATATGGCTAAGGCATAGGTTTCTTGAAGAAGTGATTTCATGAATGTTGGACTGTGAAGATGTAAAAGTTTATGATGGTGGTCATTGCATTTATTAATAGGTGTCACGAACACAACAAAGGTTTTTTATGGAACTCTCTACGATTACGATGAGAATCGAAAAGGAGAATTTTTCATGGAGCATCGTGAAATAGGGAGAGCTGCAAAGGAAATTACGAAGCTTCAAGAAATAATGATAATGTGAATGGAAGGTTTTGAAATTAGTGGAAACACATATAAATAGGCATCTACCCCCTTTATAAGAGTAGATAGACTCAGCAAAAATCTTATGGCTTCGGATTTGCAACAGAGTTCATGAAGGTGGTATGTGAAGACATTCACAAAGGCTTTATAAGACCACTGAATTTTCATTGCAAAATAGAATTGCTTCATGGAGATTAAATGAGCTTCTAGGGAAAGAAAGAGCTTCACAAAGTCTACAAAATCCATCTAAATGTTCTGAGTTGTGTGAAAGTAAAGGATTTTTTGAAGGCTGTTTGATCTTCATGAAGTGTTTTCATGAAGATCTCCTTGAATGAGCTTCATGAAAGTGGGATTTTACAATAATCTTTGGTAAAGTGATATTTATCCATGGATAAAAGTTAGAATTCAATAGATCATCTAAACAGAGTGGTGGTTTCATTCATTTGAGATAATGAAGGAAACTACAAGTCCATAAACTTTGAGTGAATCCCTACCATGAGCAGTGAGCAGCATAAGAGGAATATGGTGATCATTCCCACTATAAGTGATCCATAAGAAAATAAATAGGGATTTTCCCTTTCGAATGTAGAAATAATATCCTAAACATTGTAAAGAAGGTGAGCCTGACTATAGAAGATCAAGCTCAAACCTATAAATTTATAGGATTTTGTAAATAAGAACATCTTCATTGTATGCTCCTTGGACGTTTCCCATTGAGGGTGAACAAAGTAAAAATCATGGTGTCATGAACTTTCATTCCTGCATTACATTCAAATCATCTTCATCAGATAAAGAAGGAATGTATAAGATCATAATTAACACATAAGTGAAAACAATGTGACCCTTATAATAAATAGTTCCAGATCCGGTGGGGTTGGAAGAATTTATACAATAATATCCATACCCTGATTCACCCCCCTCTCAAGGTATCTAGGCCCCTTTTGGACATAACAGAGACATTTAAGATCTTTCCTGAATTAATAATATTACATTCCATGTTTCAAAACGCACTAAACTATTATGGACCTCAAGCATGTGTTTATGTAATGTAATGAATATTCTTCTAAAAATATTTAATAACCATGTATGAGAATCCTAGGTTTCTATAAAGTTGGGATTTGTTTTTATATGATGAAATTTTCATTTAGATTATTTTATGTGTTAATAATAAATTTGGGGCCATCCAAATCCACCAAAGGATGATAGCTCAACCACATATGAGGAGCTAGGCTCAACACAGATGGGAGCCAACTCGTTCTTGGTAAACCATGATAGCAATTTCATGGAGAATGTAGAGGATAAATTTTGGAATCATAACTCTTATATTGAGAGAATGGGCGGGTACTCGAGATGGTCAGTGTGTGTGAGGAACATCTCATTCAAGGATGTGTGTACGTGGGTGTTTTTTTCTACTGAACCCAATGTAATCTCGAGAAAGAGGCTACCAAAGATTGATTTATTAAGATGTACATGACCACACTGGTGTTTTATCTGGGTTGGATGAGGATGTAGGTTATTATTCCTCCACTAAAATCATAAAAACATTTCATTGGATGTTAGATGAAGCATATATCTTCTGTTTTATTGGAATGGGCGGCCTTCATCAACCTCCTCAAACTAGAGGGTTACTCGATGCTGGTGCTTTTTCATGACATAAATTTTGATTATAGTACTAATATCAATATCAGGATAAGTAAAAAACGGAATAATCAAGATCAACATGAACATTTTTTTTCAATTTTTTTGCAACAAATTGTTCAAAGAACATGATAATAGCCTAATCAAAATGAAGTTGGAAAGGATGTTTGAGAATACATAGCACATAGATACAATCAAGCCTATAAAGGGAGATAATTAAAATAATATTTATCACATGTATTTGATGATATCATCATGAATTAACTGACTACATTATTTCAATTTCAGGAGAATATTACAAAATAATAATAATCCTGCACAAATATTATTTGAACACTTAGATCATTAGTGATATTAAAATCTTTTATTTACATGGAATTAATTACCGGATTTGAATCAATGAAAGTTAAAAAACAAAGTTGGTGATTATCGTATATAAAAGGAGAGCTTATAAGATTAAATAAGTTGTTTTCACACTTGTTATACCCAAAAATACTTGTTTTCCTAAAAAGTAAAGTACCTCTATGCTTCTCTTAAATGAGGAAGTGAACTATTCCATCATTCTATTTGCAATGTGAATATTGGGAGTTTTGTGATCCTTTATATTTAGATGAATAATAATCTTGCACATCCAGTATAAGGAAGAACTATAGAAAATACATTTTTGTTATCAAACATGATATATTTCATTAAGGACAGTTCTTTAACCAGTTCTTGAGTATTACACTACTATTGTGTTACGCGATTAGAACATTATACATGTACTCTATTGATACATGATGTATAGTGAGAAGTATCAGGTATTGTTTATGTTGTGGGAAGGATAAGGTAGTCTCTTGTTCAACCTTATAAGAAGGAATTTTTCACTATGAACTTAAAGAATGCATAACCCATGTGATATTATTTAAAAATAATAATTTACATTAGACAAAGCCATTCAGTTTTGACAAAATAAAAAATAATTAGGTAGTGAATATAAAAAATGGAATTGTGTGAATATATACTAGTTCAAATGATGTAAAGTCAAAAGAGTAAATAGAAGTGAATGGTTAATTGGTCATTCAAGGTAATGAGAATGATAATGCATATATAAACTGTGAAAAATCATACATTTATATTAATAAAAAGGAATTAGGTTCATGTGGGGGTTTGGTGATAATTCCCTA
Organism: Viscum album; assembly: GCA_963277665.1. NCBI lineage: Eukaryota > Viridiplantae > Streptophyta > Magnoliopsida > Santalales > Viscaceae > Viscum > Viscum album. The sequence goes on along the minus strand of OY728157.1, from coordinate 227,266,110 downwards.
CATAATTCAAATACATGCATAAGATGATGTGAGATGTTCAGTGTAGTGTAATTAGTGTTTAAAAATAATCATTTTCACTAAGAAGAAATAAATACTACACTCAAGTAAAGATATTAAGTATCAAAGACAGAGAATATAACACTACTACACTAATGAATTTTATTGATTATTGAATATCATAAAAAATAATAAGAGAGTAGATAATATACAATTAGTTTACTATAATTTTGGTCAGAGAAGAATTATTTTTATCCCACTTACTACACATTCATATTATTATATACTGGTGAGGAAATAGTGAATAATTAATAATGATGATGCTAAGATTATGTTTTATTGTTTTGATAACCACAAATGATGTTTTTCATTCTAACCAGAAATAAGAAGAACTACTTTAGTATGTTTTTCACTAATGTAGAAAGAGAGAATAAGAATAAGAAGAGTTGCTTTCCATGTGATGTAGAATTAAAAAATTAGGAATAAAGTAAAAAAACAATATGACTTCCATCAAAAGTCTCAATAGGTATAAAACATTCTTGGTGTTTCAAAAAACCTGAACAGGATTAAACTATCTTCATAGATAGTATAAAGAACCATCCATATATTGTAAAACGTGCACTGTCATTTGACTATAATGAAATACCAGTGAAGTTATGTTCCCCGGTTATTGTAACAATGATTAAAGGATTATTTTCTAGTTGTTGTGTGGTTGGATTATTTCTAGACCATGATAAGGACTATAAAGACATATTCAGTTGTGAATCTTGTAAAAATATAGTGTTCCATCATTAATATCTTTCATATACTTGCTTTTGATAAAGAAAAGTGAATAATAGAATGAGGATCATATCCTATTTATGCGATAAAATGGATAAATGTTATTGTTAGAAAAAAATCCAAAAATTGATTCACCTGCCTCAGTGTTCAATATATCCCAAAGTGGTCCTCTAAAATATTAATATTAGTGTTAATATTATTAATATTAATGTTAATGTTACTATTATTAATATTATTGTTAATGTAAATATTATTGATGTTACATTTAATGTTAATATTATTAATAATATTTTTAATATTATTAATAGTAGTTTTAAAATTATTAATATTATTATTACTACTAATGGTAGTTTTAGTAGTACTAGTATTAGTATAAATATTATTAATATTGGCATTAATATTATTATCAGAGTCAATATTATTTTTACTAATAATACTCTTATTCATTTTTTTAATTAGTATTTAATATTGTTTTTTATTAAAGTAATTTTTAATTTATAATTCGAAAACATAATAACATATATTATTAATTGTATAGTTGTTAGGTGATAATGAATCATAGTTAGGTTTTTTCATGGAAAATATGTGATAAATATGAGAAAGGGGTTAATTATTTTTTGGAATGTCGAATGAGAGGTGACATATTTCTATGACCTTGAATCAGTGTTTAATTATGAGAATGTTGTAAAGAATAAAAATCAATAATCAATAATTTTTCAATGTCAGTAATCCAAATTAAAATACTGGGATTATCATAGTGAAATTGTTTTGAATTAAAGATCTAATGATGATAGAAATATTCAAGATAATTATTCTCGTCAAATTTAAGAAACAATTCATGATATTTATGTGGAAGGAATTGAGAAAATACAAACAACTGATCACCTATATGGTCATACTAAAAATCATTGTATACAGGTTCTATGAAATTTCTCATTTTATCAACAGCGTTAATATTAGTTAACATTAAATATTGAATGAGTAGATTGAAAATAGTTTTAAATAATTAGTACTGCTTTTGAAATAAAATCTTCTAAAAAATTTCATGAATTGAAAATAAATAATGTTTATTTTATTGATTTATTGACCAAAACAACATAGAAAGGATATTTATGTCTACCTATCACCATTAATTGATGATTATAAATTCTTATGGGAGGAAGGTATCATAGTGAAATATTCTTATAAAAAATAATATTTTCTAATGTATGTAATGATTATTTTCAATACAATTGACTCCCCAAAATATGGAAATTTTCTAGATTTACTGTCAATGTGTATAAATCTTATCTGATTTATGAAGAATGAATATAATCTTATTAACTAAAAAATGTGAAAAAAATTATATGGATCATCAATGGTTTTAATTTATGGATCATTTTTATCAAATATTTTAAAAGGAATATAAATTCTTAGAAGAATTTGATATTACTTCAAATCCATCATCAACCGATCGGTATTTTGAGAGAGTGGAAAACTTTGATGTCATATTTTAAAAGACACAAATATATGGTAATGAAAAAAATATATAGAAGAAAATATTAATAAATTTTTTGCTTCCTTATTAGATATATCATAAGGTCAAACATAATATTGATGTAATTTATGTTGATAAGAATAATTATAGAAAGTTGATTATAACATTGTTAGATATTAAAGGTAAGACTAATGATGGTTTGACTGAAATATTTGACTTACTATAAATGGGAATGCATTTTGAGTTAGCCCTCACTCCTAAATGAAAATGAACATTCTTTCCTATAACTTGTCATTCATTATCCCAGAAGGGGAAAACAAAAAAAATGTGCGTATTTGTTATTAGAGTGCCACATATTATTTCTTCAAATGAAAAAAAAAATCATTACAAGATTTGAAATTAATAACAATGAAATCTTATGACTTTCATATTATGATGCAACAACTTTTACTTGTTTTATTACTTCGAATACTACCCATATGTGTTAGATTAACTAAAATTTAGAGATTTTATTTTTTCAATTTCTGTTATAATAAAATAATGTATCTAGATTAATTGAATAATTTAAATAACAATACATTATATATACAGTATCAAATATAAATTTACATTCCACCCCTTATTTTTTATATCATAGTACATTTAATGGATCATATTTTGTGATAAATAAATAATTTTGGTCATATATACTTATCTTGGTTGTATCCTCTTAAAATATAAATGAAGATATTGAAGTGGTATGTTATGAATCCACATCAACCATAAGAGACCATTATATTTAATTATATTTATGAATTAGTAGAAGACTGGTGTATAAACTACTTATCTATAGTAGAGCACATCAGTTTTTTACATCTATCTATGAACATGATTGTTTTTGGGGGAAGTGAATCTATGTCTTGAATGTAAAATCACTAATAGGTGAACCTATAATACATGAAAATTTATGAATCTTGAATAAAAAAATTAATCTAAATCATATATAACATCATATATTAATGGGTTTAAACAATGTTTTTAAATATCCAAAGTACAAATTATATTTTTTTAATAAGTAATATTTCTATTGTGTTAAATTTGTCAATGTGTGTTGAATAATCGAAAATGAAAAGAGGAAGTTGTTTTCTATTATTAATACGAAAATTAAATTCATTTTATTCCTAAGAACATATGGCTAGACAAGTTCAAGGATTGAATCCTTATACATTAGATGATTTTGGGGATGATCTTAAGTATTACAAAAAAAGACAATTACTTATAGAATATAAATAGTACTATATACAACTGGTTTTTGATGAGATTGGATATATATTTATTGAATCAACTATATATTTATTATTAACATAGTTAACAACAATAACGAATCTTGGGAAACCATCCTTAGACGATTTAGAATGAATATATAATTTTGGATGGTGATTTTAGAAGTATATAATCATAACTTAAGTTGAAATTTAAAAATGTAACTACTCAAATAGGTGAAATTAAATGTTTAAAATAATATATAATTATATTGATTATAATCATAATTAATTTGATAATTTCAAAGGTTATATAAGGACACATTATATGTCTTTATAATTACTATAATTCTGCATTTGTGATAAATTCTAAGGGTATATTAATGGTAAATAGATATTAAATAGAGAATATATTAAAAAATGTGTTAGTTAATGCAAACCATAAGTTAAATGTTGATTGTAACCATTTCCATCCACATGTGAAAGCTCAAAAATAGTTAACCTAGAAAATTATTGGTTAAAATAAACAAGCATGTTGTAGTGCATGTATGAGGATAGTAAGGAAGTGAAAGGGTAGAGTACCACTATGTTGAGCGTTATGATGGCTCCGAACAAGGAATGAGGTCGGTACCATGGGAGAACACTACTTAGTTGTAGGATTAAATTTTTAAAAAATTACTTCTTGTATGGAGTAATAAACAATGTGATACTTTTCCAATGTTTCCATTATTCAGAAGATAAGTGATATTTCATTGTATTGGGTTATCATTTTCCTTCCATGTAATAGAGTATTTGATTCATTTATGATTTTAATGAGGGGTTTTCACATTTTTCTCAACATTTACCCACAACACATATAATGTTTTTGTATTCATCATTCAATAAATAGATAAGAGATCCATGTTATAGTTCATAGAGGATGAAGTATATGTTTAATAAATAGTATGCAGAGGTGTTTTCAAACTACAGAGGAATTTTTCATGTGTACGTGTAAACTTATTGTTGATAAAGGAATCTATAGTCATGAAATTTTTAATGGGGTATACATGAATCCTGGGGTGTGAATGAGAGATTTAATGTTTTTTAAAAACATAAAAAGATGAGTGGCTAGCCATAATTTATAATTTCTCTAAGATAATGGTTCACATTTTCTTAGTATATAAATAAAATTTCCCTAATTATTATTGAGGTTCATGATATTGATAAGTGATTTAAATGTGTAAATATATTATTTTATATAATTGTATAAGTAATATTCAACATTATTTCCATCAGCTATGTAAAGTAGTATAGAGAATAATATGCAAACTCCAGGTTGTGTGAAGAAATATTTCGTAATGTAATAGTTAATAGAGAATCAGTTCGTAGAGAATCAGTAAACAAAATATTATTTAGAGAATTATTTTCTTATGTAAAAAAATTCTACAGGAAGTGAATTAATGGTCTAATATCCTATGTAAATGAATATTGAGTACTACGAACTATTATTTTTGTGAATTTCAAGAAAATGTTTTAAGGAAAATAGTACTTCATACTAGGTGTTACATGAATATGAGTTAAAACCCATAAATAAATAGTGAGACATAGTTGTGTGAACATTTTTTTTAAAATAATGAGATTTAGAAGATAAAAATTGATTGATAATGGAGAATACTAAAATTTAAAGATTTTAAAAAAAGGTATGATAATGTACAGTGCCAGACTATTTGGTGAAATGAGAAAGAAATAGATCATTGATGATCTATGGAGTGTGAAAAAGACTACATTATTTTATTTTTTTATCATATTTAAAAGTTATTTACGAATTTAAGAAAAAATTTTTTTTTATAAAAAGGCATGAAGAGAAATATTTTAATTAACTATTGCTAAAGAAACAATGTGAAAATAAGTGATATTTTTTTTGCTTGAACTATATTGTACTCACAATCATATTCTATTTTTTTAGTGTTACACTGGATGAAGAAAAGTGTGAATCTATGTTGATAAAATTTGGATATATCACAGGTGTAACAACATGTTTTTATAATAGAGAATCTTTGATTTGTGGGTTTAACAAATAAAAAAACAAGTGGGTTCCCAAATTTAGGAAAAACCTTATAAAAATTGTTCTTTCCTATGAAATTTACTTTTTAAAAAACATGGGTAAGCTAGAGAAAGAAATTTAGAGGATATATATCATAACCATTCATAGAGGTTCAAATAAAAAGCATAACTCATGAAAAAGTGATCATTTATTCACTCCCCCCTCCCACTCTCAGTGATCTAAACAATTCTAGGCACTTCACTTTGTATCAGAGAAAATTAGGTATCCTTTGGGTGGAACTATATTTTTTTAGTATTTTTAAATCTCCTTATAATGTGTAAATTTCATGAAAATTTCGATATATATCTTATAGATAAAGGGGATGTTACTTTTTTTTGGTGAAATGTGAATCTATTAGGAATAACTAAAAATAAGTAAAATAAAAAAGGAGGAAAATTACTTGAGAAAACATCAAAATAAAATAAGGATCTAGCAGTACAATAAAATTCATAAAAGTGGTTATTATTCGTCTAAAAAAATATATTGAGACTTAGCCTTTAAAATAATTACTTTCAAGATGTGAATAGTACGAGTAGGTTGATTTTTTTAAAACAAAAAAAGACCTCTACTCTATAGTTATAGATTAACTAAAAGAAGTTCCCAATGTAGTGGTTAAATATATATTTGGAGTTATTAAATAAATTAATTTTAAAAGTGCATTCTTGTAATTATTGGCAGAAGAAATAGAGAAAAATTTGGATAAGAAATTCCAACGATGGAATACTTTTATACAAATGGATGTTGCCATAGAATAATTTTTATCACATTGAAATAAACATATTTAACTTATTAAATAATACCTGAGAAAAAGTTATTATGATAAAAATGTGACTAATTATTTATTTTTAGAGTGATACATTCATTATAAAAGCTACAAAAAATCAATGTTAGTGTCAAAGATGATTATATGAAGTTTAAAACAAAAAAATAGTGCGTGAAAACTTATTATAAGAAGAAATAAAATTTTGTAAGGATCAGATTCAAGAGATGAAAAACAAGTAGGAGGAATGTTTGAGATCTGTTGAGGATGAAAATAATTCCCTCAACATTCAATGTATTGAACTTGAGGTAAAATTGGGAAACATAGAGTAATAATATACTTTAACTTTCAAAATTACTAAGAACAAATTCGTTTTCATAGAAACATATTATGATAGTCTTATTCTAAAAAATATTTAAATTTATGGAAAGAATATCTTGTGAACATCTAGATGATCATCTACATCAATGTTCCAAATAGAGGTAACTTATAACCTATGTTTCATGTATTAGTGTTATTTCAAATGATTTTATATATTTAAAATAAATTTTTAGGAGAATATTTATGGATAAAATGATAATAAATCAACAAATATATCAAATTTGGATTTCAATATATCCAAGAAGTGAATCTCTCAAAAAATAGCCAAGAAGATCTATGTTTTAACTCAAAAACAACAAGGTTCTAAAGTACAATTTATTTTATATATTGTAGTTAAATAGAAAGGGAAATGTTTTATTAGCTACTTATTGTGTTTATAGAGATTCAAGCATAGTCCAATTGTATGTTGAATATTGGAACAACATGTTAATTAGTAAATATTACATAATGTAATAATTAAGGGGGATCATATCTAAAGTTATAAGAATAATTTTAATCCAATGTTAGTATTCATAGAAAATGATGAATGTTTTCACAATTAAAATATTTTTAAACTTACATAAACTTGGTGAAAATTGTAATAAAAGTGGTCATAGTTATAAATATTACAAGTATTAATCTTATAAATATATACTAAAAGTATAAATATAAATAATATCACAATTATATAATAATTAATGAAGAAAATAATACATGTATGGATTAGGATTCAATAAAATGAAGAATGGTGTAAGAAATAGAATAAAGCTATGAAAATTATTGCAAATAATTCAAATAATAATGATTTCATGGATGTAAAACCCACGTTTATATTCCTTTACTATTGAAATAAAGTACATTGCATATATCATTACAAAAAAATCCATAGAATTTGTAATTAATATAAGAAAGATGAATTCAATAAGATAATAAATCCAAGAGAGAGATAAAATAATTGGTATGGTGATTGACATCCAAGAAGAATAGTTGAAGGAGTTTCTTAAGAAAAGTAACAAAAAGTTGTGACAAAACTATATAGAGACTCAAATAAAATTAAGTATGTTAAGAATGATTTCTTTAATTTTTATATATCCAAATAGTTATTGTCTTGACATATTTAGAACGGAAAAAAATAAAGTGTAACTAATGTAGGGAATCAAGTGATTCCAAATGAAGAATAATTTGAATTTATTAATAAGTTTTCTAAAAAGGATGAGCCAACAATTCTTGAAGAGTTGTGTGGAAGTTGAAACTTGTCTATTAAATCTCAAAATAACTTTATTTATTGTTTAACAATATGAAAGAAGATAGTGAAAAACAAAATTAAATCATCATTGATTGAATGCACATTAGTGGTTGAAGTAAAGAAGCCTACTCCACTAAAATGAAAAGATCAATAAATAAGTAATTCAATATTTCCTATGAGAATAGATAATAGTAAATTTTGTAAATAAATAATTAAATTCCCTTAAATTGATAATTGGGAAATAATGGAAGATCTTGGTTCAGAGGAAACTCTCATCCATGAAATTTCTACTAATGAATTAAGAAGTTTTGCTTTATTCCCTTGCTTTTTTATTTTTCACTGACTTGAAGGGAATTGAAGAAAATGAATTAAATGGGAATGTAGATAAGTGTCATAGAAGTTATAATATATTTACCCTCATTATTCATATATAGAAATTACACCACTTTTGTCGAATATTTAATTCATAACACAAACAGACACCTAAATACCGTATTATTTTTGTACATTTGGATACATGGAAACACAAACATTGGTATATGAGTGATCTAAATTATCTCCCACTAGGTTCCTCTTGACTATTACCCTTCCTAGAAACATAAAACATAATACATATCTTCCTTACCAGGGGAAATGAAACATAAAAAGGGGTGATATCTAATTCTTAATAAGGGTAAAAAATGGAGATATGTGAACATAATCAAGTATACAAGGGTATGAGGACATGATCATGAAAATAGAAGACCATACCCTACATATCAATGATCATAAACCGGTGTCACATAATAAATATTAGAATTTCAATGGAAATTAATAATAATTAAATAAATAACATAATCTTTGAAGGAATTATATAGTAACATGACATGGAATTGTGGAACATACATAAGTATATTAAAACCCGATGTCAAGGCTATCGACCAAAACGTTCATGAAATGTTTGTCTTGGTCTAATCACCCGTGTACCTACTCCGGGCTTGGGATTCACTCTCATATACCCTTCTGTTTTGTTCTTGGGATTTACTCCCATGTACCATCTTATTTCAGGGTTAGAATTTCTTCCTGTGTAGACTTTTGTTTCGGGATTGGGATGCCCTTTAATTTACCCTCTTGTTTCATACATTGCATTCCCTCTAATGTATCCATTGAGCTCGGAAATAATTTATAATTATCCCAGGAATGGGAGGTATATATAGGTCCCACCCATCTCATAATAAAACTATACATAAATTTTCCACAAGATAATAAAACCTTCACAATATCATGACCAATAAAAAGATATCGGTTTCAAAAACATCATATCATAACCCGTGAAAAAAATGGGTATTACAAAAATTTAATCATATGATAACCTATGGGAAACATATAGGTTTTAGAGTCATATAATCCTAGAATATCCCATGAAAGTAAGTGGGTTTCATAAGAATTTATTTTGGTATAACCCATTGAATAGAAATGGGTTTCACAATCATATATCCCATACAAGTGGAATGGGTTTCTTAAACATATAACTCGTGAAACAGAAATGGGTTTCCATAAACATCATTCCATCTAAACATAAACTATTCATAGATATAATATAAATGTAACCTTTGTATAATTTCTGATAATGTAATTATAAACACCAATGGATGTCTCCTTATATGGAAAAGAATTTGAGATATATTTTTAAAAACATTTCTTGAGGAAAATATCATTTATTCCTTGAAAAAGAATTTAAATAAAACAAAACCTTTTGAAAAACATTTGATTTGGAAATAATTTTAAAACATAAAAAGATGTCTTGATATAATTTTGAAATAATTTTCCTTGAAAATTTATTAAATAAGCCTAAAAATATTTTGAAAACCTTTTTCCCTGAAAACTTATAAAATAATCTAAAAAAAAATTTCGAAAAAAAATTCCTTGAAAATTTATAAAAGGAGATTATAAAATTATGAAAATAGTTTTCCTTGAGAATTTTTCTAAACCATATGAAATAATCATTGAGATTATTTAAAACCTTCTCATTGAAAGCAACCTTTTTCAGAAAAAAAAATCATTGAAAATCATTTAAAACATTTTTTAACTTAAAATAATTTTTAGAACCATTTTCCTTTGAAACCCATTTAAAGATAAAAAAATTTCTAGAATATTGGTAAAAAATATATAAAAAATAAACTTGTAAACCTACAAAGGAATCATCAAGGAAATGACACTCACAAAGGAGGGTATTTTCATACATGCCAAACAGTCCTTTATCACCTTAAAAGTTCGAAAAAATGACTTTATGAGAAAATGATAAGAAGATTAATTTTAAAAAAACATTAAAAATTTAATTCATGGGTAATAATTTCCATTAAAAATAATAGGATAATATTAAGACATTTTTTATATTTTTTTAGAAAAAATATTTTTTAAAGAACATATATTTCTTACCAAAAGGAAAAATAAAAGTCATATTTTTATAAAAAAAATTTCTTAACTATATTAAGTACCAAAGAGTTTAAAAATGGTACCATTAATTGTATATAACATTAATATAAATAGGTTAAGAAAATTCATGAGATTTATTGAGATATGGATCATAATATTTCATCTACGAAATCATAATCATAAAAAATCTTGTTAAACAATAAGATTGAAGCTATAAAGATTTACCACTTTAGTAACATTAAATTATAAAAAAATGTAAAAAATAAAATTACATGAATATTATAATTTAATTAAAATAATTATATTCATCTTATATCATGTCAAATGGTAGTATATACACCTCATAGAGAAATATTGTTGCATAACATGTCATGTGGCTCAAAGAAGGTAAATTGAGACAAAATTACTTTACCGATTGGGTAAATTTTGTAACAGAAAGCCGATGAAATAAATATCATAAAATGGATATGTATATATAAATAAATTTATTTATAATATACATTAATTATTATTATACACCACATAAATGAAGTGAGTAGTGATTAAGGCATGTATCTCTCACACACAAAAGTGAGATGAAATTATATTACCTTATGTCTTGACTCTCTTCGTACTCGTACAAACCTCCTGTATAATAAATATAAGATTATTATAAATATTTTAAAGAACCATATTTTTTTTATAATACCATATATTTTTTTGACTTTATTTTACCCACTTGTTAATGATTCCATGTTATGGTCTCGCTTTGGGTAATATCCTCTTTGTTTTTCACATGTGTCTTAATTTTTTTAATTTTGTTCCTCACACTTATATCATGATTTAATGAATGTAAATCATGATATAAATATAATTTATATTATGTATATATGTATCTATAATAATATATATTATATATAAATATTAAAATTAATACCCCGTTCATGGAGATGGTAGGTCATACGTACGCATGACGTTTCTTTTTTTCGTTGTAATATTGAAATAATTAAAGTAGATGATATATTTTTATATATATAATAAAATTAAATTTTAATTATTATGTGGGATATATCATATAATTTCACTAAGTCATCACTTCATATTTTTCATTTAGTGTTTGAACGAATCACATTTCTTTGAGGAGGCAATAATCCACACTTTCATAAATGATATTATTATAGTTAAAACAAATGGAACACATAAAGTTATGTGTTATATAAAAATTAAATAAGTATTAAGAAAACATAAATATCATATATATATATATATAAACTTATTTTTTGTTATAATTTCCCCACATGTGAGGTGCTAAAGTAATAATATATAACATAATTTCGTGGGACGATAATTCAAACTATGCAAGAACAGTAAGTTCATTACCCATTAGATGGAAGTGTGAGTAAGTGTATATAGGACCCTTAATATATAAAAATATCAGAATATTTAGGATAAGTATTATATTATGTAATCATGGGATGATAATAATTGATGTGGTGGAGAAATAAAATAAAATAAAGGAGCTTGAGATAGGATGTTACATATTCTTTGGGTAAATTATTTTTCTTTGAGGAAAATGGATTTCTTGGTTTGAATTATTACCAAAGGGAGGCACCAAGTTGGAAGTGTCGGATGTTTGGAAGTGAATTGGGAAGATATTTTATGAAATTAGGTTGCTTGATAGGTGTTAATAAGGGGTATATATGGTGTATTTTTATAGAGCTAAAGGACACACTTGAAATTTTTGAAAAAATGATTGGTGAACTCATGTTTTTACCCAAAAATGTTATAAAATATACCATCCTAACTTTTTATTTCACAACATTTCATTACTATTTTCCAATAGAGGATCTTTAAAGTCTAGTTTCTTAGAAATCAAGAAAAATATACTATAAAACATAAAAAATTATTATAATCCACTTGTAAGGCTTCATAATAGGTTAATCCTAAGTAAAATTACTACATCTCATAACCTAGAGACATAAATCAATGGAAAGTGTGAGAAGAAGGCCCCATAAGGAAAACCAGTGAAATATTTCACATGTGATCTTTAGCGATATCAATATGAACATGGAAATAAAGAGGAATGTCATAATAATAATAACTTGAAACATAACATGAAAATGTGGATAAAAAATTTAATTTATAAATTCATGAACATATCACCAAGTTCCATCCCCAAGGGGTCATAATAATTACCAAATTTATTCACCATGGTATCGTAAAACTTGTCATCTTTAAAGATTATATTATTTACCCAATGAATTGGATCACTATAAGGGATAACCCTTAATATGTATTTATTTTTATGTGAGACACATATATAATATTCAAACATTTCATAAATAAACCAAAAAGAATAAAATAAATGGGTTTTATTTCAAAATCGTGACGTTTTAAAAAATTGATTAAAAATGAGATCATTATGTCATTTATAACCCATGGAAAGGGAGTGAGAGTTTCATGTATATCAATTATAGAATAAAATATATCAATTTTATGTCTTTATTAATACCCGTATAATTTAAATACATTTGGGTATTCATTTAATTAAAATAAGATAATTTATTGATAAAAAGGGAGAAATTTTGAGACGAAAATTCTGCAGCATAATGGCTATAAAACATGATTTTAGAAAAAATTAAAAATTGTGGTGACCAGGATTACCCACTCACATATAGCTCATAATATAGTATAGGGATAGAATAAAATGTAAATAAGATCATGTTATAGATTTTTTAATGACATACCACATGAAAAGGAAACATCAAAGAAAATAGAATATGTGATTTCTTTTAGGAAAATTCAGCAGCCTAACGACATCACATGAAATTTCAGAAAATTAGTTGATGAGATTGGAAAAGGAATATAATAATTTGGAAATAAAATAGACAGAAATAATGATATATACGAATATACCCCCATATAATAAAATGGAAACTATAATACATAACATAAAGGATGTTATTACTATAAGAGGAGGGTGAAGGGTTCCGTTACTTTGAAGAGTAACATCAGAAACTCAAAGGTTGGGACCTTTGGGGGCTTGAGGGAACCTTGGGAGGACTCCTTGGGAAGTAAAAAGACTAGATATTTGTTGAGGAGTAATATATAATCATATTAATGAAGGAATGGGTTGTTTCTTATAGCAAAAGTGAGTGAATATATTTTATTAATTTCCAAGGGACACCTCATTAGTGGTATATGCAAGACCATGTGATTTCACATGGTATTTGCCGATGGTATTGGCCACTTGGAACAGCTCATAACATGTATTACTATAAAAAATTATACCATAATTATTACATCATTATTACATCATTAATGATGTCATTAAACACATAGAAACACAAAAACATTATTTTTACTATTAACAAAAAATTCAACTATTTCAGAAAAATCCAAAAAAATCACCCTAACCATTTTTCGACGTGTAGAATCCAAAATTGAACTCCATTTTATAAAAATTATTTTATTTTTATGTTAAATTAAATAAATAAAATAATAATACTTGACTAATAATTTCTAAAACATTTATTTACTTATACTATGATATAATTATATCACATTGCAACTTTAAATGACAAAAACATATTTATTCTTTCTTAGGTGATTTTACTATTCCATTGGTAAAATTAACATTCATAAGGGAAAAACAACTATTTTAAAGGTTAAAGTTAATATTAATCAAAAATTATTTTAATCTTATTGAACCATATTTTTCACCCTGATTACACCCTCTTATGTCTGATTTTCAAAAATCATTTTACTGAAAAAGTAATTTAATAATAAATTTTTTTCATAAAATCAATCAAAAAACACAATTAATAACAAACTATTTATCAAATTGAAACTCCTTATAAAATTTCCAAAAATTAATCCTCGGTTAACTTTTACATATGAAATTCAATAATGATGTTTATTATAACATAATAATTCAATATGTATGAGAAATATTAGAAAAGTACAATTCTTTTACTTCTAAAATAAATTTATCAAAATTTTCTTAATTAAACATATACTTTATTAAGAGAGTCTATTCATAAAATGGGAAAGATGGAATAAATATTTTATTTATACCAAGGTATTACACAAAGTAACTAAGGCCTTGTTACATAGTCCTGTATAACACATGTATATGACCTAAGAGTAAGGTGTGAAATGGTGATAGAATCTTGGGGCGGCTCAAACAACAATACCCGAGTGGTGATTTCTATCAGCTTAAACTTATCACATAAGAGATTCATTTCAAGATTCAAATGTTAAAGCTTAGCTTTGGATTGGTCTAGATCAAAGCCTAGTGATGTAACCTCCTTCCCAAGATATGATAGATGGGCTTCGTACGACCCGAGTCTACTGGATGAGTCCATCGACTCTTCTTTCTGTATTAATTAACCATGATCAGTTGTATTTATAAATAAAAGTAATAATGTTAAGATTATAATTTCCAATGATCATATTGGCCGACAATCATATAAGAGTCGAAACCTAGTGGCCTTATTTTAATTATACACACTTCATTAATTAAAGTATATAGTTTTTTTGAGTATATAATACCACAAAAAAACCATGAAACAAAAATTATTCAAAAGTTAGAGTTGTTACATTTCCCCCCTTAAGAAATTGCATCTCTAAAATTTCAACTCACACCCTGAGAAGATAGAAGGTGGGGGTACTTCTGCCTCATAGATTCATCTGGTTCCCACATGGATTCTTCATATTTGTGGTTCCTCCACAACACCATAATAATGTGGGTAGTCTTGTTGCGTAGAACCTTGTCTCTACGATCCAATATCTCCACCATCTACTCCTCATAATAGAGGTCATAATCCACTTGTACCACCTCTAGGTTTAGTACATGTAAAGAGTTAGGTATATACTTCTTCAAGATGGATATATGGAAGACATCATGAACTTGTGCTATATTTAGAGAGAGTGTAGGCCGATAGACCACTGCTATTACACAATCAAGGATTTCATAGAGGCCAATGTACGTACGGATGAGCTCCCCTTTCTTCAAAAAACCACATGACTCTCTTCCAAGGTAAAATTTGAAGAAATACTTTGTTGCCAACATCAAACACCAAGTCCCTTCGACGGTTGTCAGCATATCTCTTTTACCAACTCTAAGTATCTTTAATGTGTTGCTAGATAGAATGGACCTTTTATGTCATATAATTCACAAGATCAGGCCCAAGAAGCTTACTCTCACCATCCTCATCCCAACAAGTTGGATTTCTACATCGCTTCCCATATAGAGCTTTATAGGGTTCCATTTGAATACTCGATTGGAAGCTATTATTGTAATAGAGCATAACTAAAGGGTGATGTTGATCCCATCATCCTTTAAATTTAATTGAGAATGTTCTCAGCATGACTTTGAGTGTTGGAATAGTCCATGAAGCCTTACCACTTCTTTCACATAAATCTTGGCAAGCTGATCAAGAGGGAAATATTCCCAAATAGAGATAAAATGGGAAGCCTTGGTGAGACAGTCCACAATAACCCATATCTCATTTTTTTCCTTTGTAATTTCTCAGGAGACCAGTGACAATGTCCATAGTGATATTATCCAACTTCCATGCTTGTAGGTAGTGGTCACAATACAACTTTAGGAATTTGTCACCCTGTCTTCACTTGCTGACAAACTGGGCACCTTGTAGTAATGTCAGCAATCTACCTTTTAATATTATCCCACCAAAAAAGATCTTGAAGGTCCCTATACATTTTCATGCTTCCTTGATGTATAGAGAAAGTATATCTATGAGCATCATCCATCGTCCCCATCATTATTTATAGAATATATGGAACACATAGTCTTGTATGAAATTTTAGTACACCTTCTTGATCAATATTGAATTTAAGAAACTTATCATCCTTCAAAGCCACAAACTTCTTCTGTAACAAAGGATCTTCGTTCTAAGATTTATTGATATTTTCTAATAATGAATGTTGAGAAATCATTTGGTTTAGGTTTGATGATGTCCATTCTCTTATAATTCCCAGGTCCATCTTTACTAAGTCATTGATCAAAGGATCTCTCTAAATCCACATCATAGATATAAAAAGTTGGTCTTTCCTACATAATGAATCAGTGACTTTGTTTTCCCTTTGGGGGTGATAATTAATTGAACAATAATAGTCTTTATGAAGTTCCAACCATCTCCTTTGTCTCATGTTCAATTCCTTTTTTTTTGTGAAAATATACTTTAAAATTTGATTGTATGTGTATGTATCATATTTATTCCCATAAAGATAGTGCCCCCATATATTTATAGAAAAAACGACTGCTACAACCTCTATATCATGTGCTGGATAGTTCTTCTCATGACCATTCAACTATTGACATGCATAAGAAATGAATTTTTCATTTTTCGTGAGGATGCACCCATTCCACTTCAAAGATGCATCGCTAAAAATAAATAATCCTTCTCCACTTCACGGAAAATTTTATACAGGTGAAGTAACCTGTATCTTCATCATCTCTTGGATACTTTCTTCAAACATGTTTTTCCAGATGATCTTGCCCCCTTTTTGAGTTAACATGGTTACTATATTAGAAAGTCATGCAAATTTTTTCACAAACCTCTTATAATATACCGCTAATCCAAGGAAATTATGAATCTTAGTTATTATTGTAGGATGAGTCCACTCCTCTACAACCTTTTTCTTTTCAGAGTTAACTATTATTCCTTCATTTGTTACAATGTTCCCCATGAAATAAATTTTTTATAACCAAAAGTCACATTTTCTAAACTTTCCAAAAGCCTCTCCTTCCATAGATTTTGCACAATAACCCTTAGATGATCTTCATGCTCCTTGAAACTCTTGTAATATATCAAAATATCATCAATAAAAACTACCACAAAGCTATAAAGGAAGTATTTAAATACTCTATTCATCATATCCATAAAAATAGATTGTGCAATAGATTTTTCCGAAGGGCATAACAACAAACTCCTAATGCCCATATCTTGATCTGAATGTAGTTTTTAGAATATATTCTTTCTTCACCCTTAATTGATGATAACTAGATCAAAGATCAATATTGGAGAAGAACTTAGCCCCAAGAAGTTAGTAAAATAAGTCATTAATTCTTGGAAGTGGGTATTTGTTCTTCATTGTGATCTCGTTTAGTTCTCTATAATCAATTCATAGCATCATTGATCCATACTTCTTCTTCACAAAGGGTATAGGTTCTCTTTAATGAGACACACTCAATCAGATAAAACCCTTCTCTAAAATATCTTGGAGTTGTTTCTTTAATTCCTCCAGCTCCATATTTTCCATCCTATATGGGGTCTTTGATATCGGATGGGATCCAAGTACGAGTTTAGTGGAGAGCTCTACCTCTCTTTATGTAGGATGTTCGGGTAACTCCTCAAGAAATACATAAATGTATTCCTAGACAATGGGGACACTTTCTATCCCTATACTCTCACATCCTTCTTCTTCTTCACCTATTAACTCCATAAATAAGGATATATGAGGTTATTTTAGAAAAAGACCGGGTTCAGTTATCTCTCCTTGGAAGATAACTGTAGGTTTTACATTCTAGACTACATATATTTCTTTGATTCTATATTTGATCTTAGAATTATACATTGAGAGCCAGTACATCCCTAGTATAATGTCAAATTTCATTATGGGAATGACTACTAGATTTTTGATAAGATTTTTATCACTAAAGTATATACTAGTGTTTCTAAACACAGACGATGCATGGGAAATCCCACTATGAGTCTCTATTGATAATTCTACTTTTATCAATTCAGGGGATAATTTTAAATTCTTTGAAAACATGGAGGAAATAAAGGAATTCCTAAAACCAGAATCAAACAATGCACTTTCTATCTTTGATAGAAAAACAAGAGTACCTTCCACCACATTATTTAGAGCTTCAACATCAGTTTTCATCATAGAAAAATCACGACATTGTTCCCTTATCCGTTTTTGAGATTGATGGTTGTTCCCCTCCACTGCACTAAAATTTTGAAAGTGATTGAAAAGTACCCATGTTGTCCACACTTATAGAATTGTACATCACATAGTTCCTTCACCATCTTCCATTTGTCGTCAGTTTTTGGGAGTTCAGGGTTCAACTAACTACGACAATTCCAAGTGATATGGCCATCTATTTCATACTTGTAGCACTTCCCACTCCGGAGAAGGAAGTTCCTCGAATGCTTCTTCCAACAATTATTACAATATGGATGTTGCATTTGATTGAATCATCTATCCTAATAAAAGTTCCTCCCTAATTTGGGATCCATTTATCTCTTCTTTTCATTGGATTTATGAGACCAATGCATCTCACTGAACCCCAGTTAGAATTTCATTTCACTCCGTATGATCTCCAGATAGTTGTCATAGTCTCAGTGGTATATATTCGTTCATATATGAAATATTATTCCACTAACGAATCTATCAACCTTCTCGTTTGGATTCATGAAAAATATATAGGTGTAACGTGAAGTCCTTGTGAATTTCCTCTCGTAACTTCCAACAGATTAATTCTCCTTCTGCTTCAGCTTGAGAAATTCCTTCTCAATTTTTTGTTCTCATAGAATGGGGGGAATATGTATTGAAGAAGATACATTTGAACTCTTCCCACTACATAGCATCAACCTCCACTCTTGACCTCTTATTTTTAATCTATTCAACCATTGACCAGCTTCTCCCTCTGAGCAGTAAACATCCAGGGTGACTTACTCTTGCTCTAAATAGCAGAGAACATAAAAGATCTTCTTGATGGAGCCAATCCACCATTCATAAATCAATGGGTCTATAGATCCATTGAAGGTTGGTTTTTGTTGATGCATAAATAACTCAACATAACGTTGTTCCCCTCGTGGTGAGATCAGTCTCTCAACATGATTCAATTTAATTCCTATAACTTGAGTGAGTTAGTTTATCATTCTCATGAAAGATTCCATTCTGGATTCCATCAGAGGGTCGTCAGTGCATGGTCCATTGTGGTCACTATTTGCATGGTTCCTCCTATTGCCTGCCATTTTCTAAAATAATAAAACCTTAGTTATATGGTTATTTAATTTATGAATCTTTTACCAATAATGTATTTTTATGTCTTAAAACATCATTCTTAATCAATTATATTTATCTATAAATCATTTATAATTATTCATAAAAAGATTGTGATTAACTAAATATATCCCCTGGAAGTGTCAAATTAGGAGTTCAGAAAGGCCCATTGTCTTGTACAAGGATACCTTCAGTCAAGCCCCAAAATCCTTGTTGGATTTTTCACTACTAGGTACATCTGTGTGAGAGCCATATCCACTATTTCATATCTAGATAGTGATTTATTTGTTCAGAAACAACTTACTTAATATTTCACCCAAACATTATGAATTTGTTTTCATATTTAATCATTTCTATAGGGTTCTAACGAAAGTCTTCATAGCCTAATTTCAATAAATAACTATACTATACTTTTATAAAAACTATATCATCCCACCTTTTTATTTCACAACTTTTCATTATATTTTACAAATAGGTGATCTTTAAATTTTAGTGTCTTGGAATTCTGGAACAATATACATGAAAACATAAAAAAAATTCTAATACACATTTAAGGCTTCAAAATAAGTTATTCCTATGTACAATTACTACATCTCCTAACCTGTAGACATACATCAAAGGAATGGGTGAGATGAAGGCCAAGTAAGGAATACAAGTGAAACACTTTACATGTGAGCTTGAGCGATAAAAATAAGAACATGGAGATAAACAGACATATAATAATAATAATAATAATGACATGAAACATAACTTGAAAAAGTTTCAAAAAAATTTAATTTATACATTCATGAACATATCACTAAGGTTTATCCCCAAGATGTCATAAAAATTTCCATGGTTATTCACCAAGGTATCGTAAAACATGTCATCTCCAGAGATTAAATTCTATACCCAATGCATTAAAGATCTATCATGGAGAAGCATTAACATGTATTTATTTTCATGTGATTCACATATATCATATTCAATCATTTCATAAATAACACAAAAAATAAAAATAAATGGGTTTTATTTCAAAATCGTGATGTTTTAAAAAATGATTATAAATGGGATCATTATGTCATTTATAACCCATGGAAAGAGAGTGGGGGCTTCATGTTTGCCAATTACAGAATAAAATATATCAATTTTATGTCGTGATGAATAACCCTATAAATGAAATAGGTTTGGGTATTCACATAAATTAAATAATATAATTTCATGAGAAAAATAGATAGATTTTGATAGGAAAATTCTGCAGTGTAACGGCTATACAACAAGGTTTTAGAAAAAATTAAAAAGTGAGGGGAAAAGGGTTACACACTCATAAATAGATCATAATAAATTATATGGACATAATATAATGTAAATAACACCATGTTATTGATTTTTGAAGTACATATGGCATGAAAGGGAAACATGAAAGAAAATAGAAGATGTGATTTATTTTACGAAAATATGGTAGCCTAACGGTGTCACATAAAATTTCAAAAAATTAGTTGATGAGAGCGGAAAGGGACTCTCGTAATTTAAAAAGAAAATAGACATAAATAATGATATAGAAGAACATAATCCCACATAATAAAATGAAAACCAGAATACATAACATAAAGGAATTCATGACTAGAATAGGATGGTGAAGGGTTCCCTTACCATGAAGTGTAACTCTAAATACTCGAAGTTTGGGACCTTCGGGGGCATGAGGGAACCTTGGGAGGAATCCTAGGGAGATAAAAAGAGCATATAATTTTTTGGGGAGAAATTTGGAATGAAAGGAATGAAGGAATGGGTTGGTATTTATAGAAAAAGTGAGGGAATATTTTATTAATTTCAAAGGGACGCCTCATTAGTGGTATTTGCAAAACCATGGGCTTGCCTAGGGTATTTTCCCATGGTATTGGCCACTTGGGACACCTACTAACATATATTACTATATAAAAGTAATAAAGAATTATTACATCTTGATTACATCATTAATGATGTCATTAAACACACCAGAACTCATAACTGTATTTTTACTATTCACTGAAAATTCAACTCTTTCAGAAAAATCAAAAAAATTCACGCTAACCATTTTTCGACGTGTAGAATCCAAAAGTGAACTCCATTTTATAAAAATTATTTTAATTTTAAATTAAATTAAATAAAAAAAATTTTAATACTTGACTAATAATTTCTTAAACATTTATTCACTTATACTATGATATAATTATATCACATTACCACTTAAGTTGACTAAAAAATATTTATACCTCCTTAGGTGATGTTACTATGCCATTGGTAAAATTACTATTCATAAGGGAAAAATTATTATTCCAATGGGTAATGTTACTATTCACCAAAAATTATTTTGATCATATTGAACCACATTTTTCACCTTAATTACAACCATGTATGTACAATTTCAAAAATCATTTTACAGAAAAAGTTATTTAACAATAAAATGTTTTTTTACTATTCATCAAAAAACACTTTTCATAAAACACTATTAATAAAATTGAAACTCTTTAGAAAATTTACAGAAAACCATTCTAGGTTAATTTTGATATTTTAAATTCAATAATGATGTTTATTTTACCATAGTAATCTTCTATGTATGAGAAATATTTGAAAAGTACAATTTTTTTACTTCTAAAATTAATTTATAAAATTTGTGTTAATTAAACATTTAATTTATTAAGAAAATATATTCCTAAGACAAGAAAGATGAAATAAAAAATTTATTTATACCAAGTGATTACACAAAGCAACTACGGCCTTGTTACATAGCCCCTTATAACTCCTGCATATGATCCTAGAGTAAGGTGTGCAATAGAGATACAATCTTGGGGCGGCTTGGAAAACATTTCCCGGGTGGTGAGTTCTATCATCATGAACTTCTCCCACAAGTGATTCCATTCAAGATTCGCTTATTGAATCTCAGCATGGTCTTGGTCTAGATCAAAGCCTAGTGTTGCAACCTTCTTTCCAAGCTCTAATAGAAGTGCTTCGTATAGCCCGAGTGTAATGGATGAGACAGTGGACTCTTCTTTCTGTATTAATTAACCATGATCATTTGTATTTATAATAACAAATTATAACGTTAAAATTACAGTTTCCAACAGTTATATTGACCAGTAGTCATATAATAGTCGAAACCCAGTGGTCTCATTTTAATTATACTAACTTCAATAATTAAGTATATAGTTTTGTTGAGTATAAAATAACCCACAAAATCTGGAAACATAAATTATAAAAAATATCATTTCATTAACTAAAAAACAAACAAAACTCAATAATGAAAGTTTTATGGGTGAAATATGGAAATAAAATGGTTTGTTTACAAGTTTATATGCCATTTTGGCCCTTAATTTTACTTTTTAATTCATTGTTAAGCTCAATTTTACCATAATCATAGTAATTAATTTTAATCACTTTCACTAGTACTTTTGATCCAAAATTAAATTGATCTTATTATACCATATATATTATTTGGGTTACAAACATTTATGTAAATTTTTTGAATCTCAATTCACATAATAATCAAAATTATGTTAGAAACTAATCTAGCAAATATGGTGAGAAAGCTGGTTTTTAAAGTAAAAATGATCAAATGTTCAATAAGTTTTTCTAAAAAATGTAATTATAAAAAAGATTACAATGACCAATTTTGGATTAATATATGTATAATATATATTTTTTTACTTTAAAAACAAAATTAAAATAAAATTTAATATTAATTTTTATTTTAACAAAAACCAAGTTTTTAACTAAAATACAATATTTTTCATTATTCATCAAAAAATGAAGCTTCACGGAAAAATACAAAAAATTCACCCTAATTTAATTTCAATTTTATGAATTCAAAAATGATTTTTATTTTGAATAATAAAATTTATAAAGGTCTCAAATATTATTTTTAACATAGGTTCACCCATAAAAGGAAGTAAAACTCATTCTTGCAAGTAACACATGTTAATTCAGGGTTGTGTGTACCACATGCTAATCTAAGTGACATATGTAGTTAAATATAAACATGGTAATTCATATAAATAAATGAAAACTTATTTATTTTATATTTATATATAAAAACACTTTATATTATGTTATGTTAAATGTATAAGATTAAATTAATTCGAAAAAAATTCACAAAATCTCAGGGTGTTACATGTACAACAAGAATATTTCATCATGATGGAATGATATAACTCCCATGATGAATAATAGATTAAAAACCTTTAGGGGGATTATATGAAGAATAAATTCCCAAAGAATATTTCGTTTTTAAAAATATGAAAACTATAGAGTTTCTATTAAAGATGAAATATAAGGATATATTTTTTAAGATAAATCTATCTGTACAGATCTTGAAATGAGAATTAAATGGTATCATATTATGAAAATATTAATAAAAATCTTTGATATAGAGGTTTATTCAATCTTGATTTCTTAACTGGTTAATCCAAACAAGACTTATAGTTGAATGGATGATTGATCATTTCAAAGACACGTATTTTATCATTCTTCTCTCAATAATTCATATTATTCTATAATTATGAGTAAAATTGGGTAAAAATGTGTCTTCAAAGATTTAGAGTATGGTAAGATATAATAAATACTTCCCTTATATCCTATTTTCATTTATTATCAATAGGGGGATAAAGATTCACACATATTGACGTTAATATTTAGTTGTATTGACAAAAAATGGGGATATTTAAGATCCCTGTTATGGATTATGTTTTTTGTTAATACACAATATTCTCATTTTGAGAAAGCTATTAATATGTATAAAATTATATTATAAGAAAAGATGAAGTTTCTATAAATTTTAAGTAGGTAAACAAAATTGATGTTGTTGCTAATAACATATAGTTTGAAATGTTCTTCAAAAATATCCTTATACATAATATGATTTTGATGATGGTATTAAGTGTTGAATAAAAAACGAATTTACTAATGGAAAGTACCGAGTACCACCTATAATTATTTTGGAATGGTTTCAGACAAATATTTTTTTAATCAACTTCGAATCTGAGATTAAGAGAGTTATCAACTAGTTAAAACTTCAGAAATCATCTTTGGATGAGATAACATGAAGAAATAAAATTTAATAGAGATTTAAGAAGCTGAGATTCATAAATTGAAGTTGAAATTACAATGGTATTGGAATTAATAAAATAGGAATAATTAAATTTTGTAGAAGAATGTGGAAATTTGAAAAGGAGTTTTGGAATTAATCTGATTATTTTAAAGGTTATACAAAGAAAAATGAAATATCATGATAAATAGTAAAATTTTATGTTAGTGACGATTTTTATGGGTTTTATTATAGAAAAGTCATATTTAATATAATTTATACTAAAGAATATTCATTTTAAGGCCAACCATAAGAACAATATCAACCAAATTCATGGTTATATATAAGAGAAAGCTCAATTATAGTTATCCCACGGGGGTTTGGGTGAATATTGAAAATCAAAGGTTGAAGGAGGTATGAGGAGTATGGGGAGGAATAATGGATGAGAACCACCATGTGGGGAGACAAACATTTTATAGCCATGGAATGGGGTTCGTACCATGGGATATCACCACCTAGTAGTAGTATGAACTAACTAATAATGGAGTGGTATTGAAAATTAAAAACTAAAGTTAGAATCATCCTATGTGGGCATTGTTCTTAAGTTAAAAAAATGTATGTTTTATTAATTGATATGAAATCATAATGACTCTTCATCTTCTTTATGTATAATGATGTTTGGGATGTGCATAAATTTTACATGAGGAGTGGTCACAATGTATACATTGATCATGAAATTTTTTAATGCGTCATTCATTTAAAACCCATTTGATCCACATGAGATTTGATGAATCTAGAAATAGTGAATAAAAACAACATAGGGAAAAATTTAATTTGTAGTTTGTGTACAGCAGAACAAAAATCAATTTCATGAAGTCAATTCATGATGCATATATATTAGGATACCTTTTCATTATATGTAATGTTATGTTTGGTGCACCACTTCAATGCATGAACTCACAACATGATACTTGCTGTTTATATAGCATACAATATGTGTTTCGTAGACACTATTTATAAGTGTCTGAAAATTTAAAAGGTAGATTTCTCACATATATGTAAACTTATTGAACATGAACTAGACTTTATTCCGGTGAACTAAAATAGACTATGAATTATGGATATTATGTGGACAATATATGTCATGTTTTTTGATGTCTAAATAATATGAGAGGTTAACCATGATTTGTTGATTTTTTTAAATTAGGGTGTTGGTTTGATAGTGGTGTAGACATTATTCTCTAGATTCACATAAAGAACACACAAGGTTCAATTCAGGTATAATTATAAATGTGGTGTAATATAGAGAGTGTTCTATGAATATAATATTATGTGAATCATTAATTCATGAAGAGATGGTTAGTGACACATCGTTATGAAAATAATTACAATGAAAAGGATTTTTATTCAAAGTATTTTCTTATATAAAAATTGTTACAAAAAGTGAACAATTCTTGTAATATCCTTTGGAAAATAATATTGAGTATCATAAACTATGATTTTTTATAATCTAATGAAATATATTATATTTTCTGAAAATAGTCTAATTTACTAGGTGATATGATAAGAATAGTTTAAAAATTATTCATGAATTAATACTATGAAGTGATACTGAGAAGTAGTTGTAATAATAAGTCCCATAAAGCATGAA
The DNA here is from genome assembly GCA_963277665.1 of Viscum album. NCBI lineage: Eukaryota > Viridiplantae > Streptophyta > Magnoliopsida > Santalales > Viscaceae > Viscum > Viscum album. Next base: position 227,240,044 of record OY728157.1, on the reverse strand, counting down.
ATTTAGAAAAATAAAACTATAATATAAGGAAGAAAATAGATGATGTGATTTTTTATAAAAAAAAGTGGAGAGAACATTGATATATAGAGAATTTAGTGAATTGAGAATGAATTAGATCATTAATGTTCTAAAGATGGTGAGCAAGCCCAATAAATATAATTGTGTTTATAAAATGCTGAAGTTCTTGAATAAGTTAGCACTTGAAATTATTTTGATCTAAAAGGATCTAAGAGGGAGATATTTATCAACTATTTTATAAGTAAATATGAGAAAATAATTGATAATTATTATTTTGTTTTAAACTATTATTACTTACAGTGAGAAGGTATTTTTTTAGTGGGACTCTGAAAGGAACATAGTGTGACTCTATACTGATAGGATTTGGAAGATTCTTGGTCTAACCACTTATTTTTATTGTATTTAAAAATTAATTGGAATTTTAACCATTCATAGTAAGGATTAATCTCTCGCATCGAGGCAAAACCTTGTAAAAATTATTGTGTCATGTACCATTTACACTCTGAATCATTCAAGTAAGGCTAAGATACACAAATTATAAGGATAAAGATCTCAAACGATAAATTAAGTTAAATTAAAAGGAATAATTCATGAAGAAATAGATCATTGTTTCACCCTACCCTTGATTATCTAACAAATTTCAGGCACATCATTTATATGAGGAAGAAAGATATATGGGTACTGAATGGGCATAATAAATCTTTTTTTCATGGTTTAAGGAGACCAATCATGGTAGATCTTAAGCGTAAGGTACATTGAAAAGGTTATTGGGTGGGAAAAGTTTAAACATTATAACATGGTATGGGCATGAAAATAATGAATATACATCATATACCAAATACCCAAATGACATAATTGTAGCTCATAATATTGGTGTATTGGTTTTTGTTGAAGCAAGTCATTTCTCAAGTGCGTATTATGGGGACATTGAAGATATACGAGAGATTGATTACATTAATTTTTTCATTCATGTATTTAATTATAAATGGTTTTTTATTATACTTTCATTAAAGAAAAAAAATTCAGAATGACATAAGTAGATCTAGTTATATTTGGATGAATAGAAGACTAATTTATCAGAGCGACCCATTGTGAAATAAATTTTCTATTTTCATTATCCATTAAATGTTAATTGGTATATCATTTATTAAGGAAAAATAGTATTTTACTATATAAAGTTTTATAATGATGATGAATTATGTGAGATCCCAACTTCTATGGAATCATTTTCATAGGATACTGATGACCATGGCATAGACATGATGTGTGCCATATGAAATGATCATAAAAATGAATTTATTATTAAAATAATTTAGCAATCTTCTCATATTACTAGTACTATATATATATATATATTTCCTTTTAAAATTTTGAAATTTTGAAAAATGTGAGATATATTATTTGTTATTTTATTTCTTATTTAAGACATGTATTACAAGAAATATGAAAAATTGTTTTTTTACTTCTCAAAAATGAATTAAATATAAATATTAATTTTTTTACGATATTTTTATCATTGTAAATATTACTTAAGTTTTGTTTTATTCTATTTATATCATATCCTGTCTCATTAATATTTTAATATATTTTTAGTATTTTTATTAACTACATTAATAAATATTATTAAAAAATTATTAGTTTAGTTTTTTTATAATATTTTCCCATTTTTATTCTTTTATTAAAAAATGATTTTTGGATCATAGTTAAATAATTATTTGTTTTTTTGTAATAACATGTGAGATAAAATAGTTGATTTATCTTGAACATCTAAATAGGACCCTTCACATTCTTTGTTTAGGAGCCTCTTTGTTCTTCCATACAGGACCATCTTACTTCTGTAAGGAAAGGGACAAATTCCAATGTTTCTAAGAATGGTAGCACACATTTACTATAATTATAACTTTCTCTTATAAATGAGCATAGAACAACTATCATGTTTGATATTAATGGTAATCCAACAATTCCAAAATTGATGAAATTTTGATATTTTAAGGCTATTAAAGGTTGAGTAAAACATGTTTTTTGATTTATAATTGGATAAGTGTCAATCATATGACATTAACTCAACTATGGGTGACCATTTTTATAATAACATTTTTTACAATTCTATTTATCATGAAACATTCTGACTAATATAAGTTTTTTTCTCACTATCAGTTGAAAAATGATTTACCCGACACTAAATAAGTCATTACGATATGATTATATATTTATAAAAGGATGAGGAGGGATTTGTGTCAACAAATACAAAAAATTCCATTTTTTTATTCAAAATGAAAAGTCATGTCAACTATATGGTTTTTTAGAAGAAGATAAATGGAGAAAGTTTATCGAAATTAAATTTTAAGAATACTTTTTGGTAAGTAAAATGTAAAATATTTGAATTTATTTTTTATGTATTGTAACTAAAAATGACTAAATAATTTTTTTCTTATCTTTAATTAACAAGAACTAATAAAATCTCATCTATATATCCAAGAGAAGAATGTATACCTTAATACTTTATCTCATGGAAGATATCATCTAGTCAAAAAACAAATGATTGTGGGGAATTTTAAAAAAATGAATTATAATTCTATAGGATTTTTATATATTTTACTCCCTTCCCCCCAGATAAACATGAAAATTAGAAAAATTCAAAATGATAAAAAATGAAAAATATCTTATAGAAGAATATAAGGCTACAGGTTAAAAGATAATAAGATCGAATTTTAATTATTTATAAACTCTATATTCAGTAACACTAATTTTATTCCAAATATTATTTAAAGGAATACATTAATGAGAAAAGAACACATGATACCTTCATTCCTGATATAAGGAAACATATTTTGTCCAATTTATTAGGAAATGAAGAACACTTTGGTTATTTATGAGGATATGTGGTGGGTGTCTCTATTAAAATTTCTCACATTTACTTGTACTTATTTAAGGTGGTATTTATATAAGGAAGAAATATACTTTTTAGAATCTAAAATTTAGGATATGGGTGAGATGGTACATAATAGGATTAGATCATCAACACATTTTATTTTTATAGACATACAATGAGATTTTCATCTTACATATCCTACTATGAATCTACTTGCATATCTCCCTCCACCCCATCCTCCATAGTTTTCCATATATTTTAAATTATATATTGACGATCTTCGGTATCATATTTTAGAATAATAGATTATTCATTATATTAGGGATATATTTCATTATCAACATATGGAGATGGATCAACTTAGGGAAACGATACATAATAGTATAGATGTATCAACTAAAGTATTGTTCACAACTGAAGAGGTTACTATAATTGGAAGTATCAAATATTTTTTACTACAACCAGATATAATTATACAACAAAATACCACTATGGTATTAAAATAATATATACTTTATTAAATATTATTATTTTAATTTACATATATATTTTAATATTTATCTTTTTTTTCTAGGAATACATTAAAGTTAATAAAGAGTTATATATAAAGATAAAACATGTTTAGGCCCCTTCGACTTCACAAATAATTTTTCCAAAGGAACTTCTAAATTATCATCATATACTTTTATTTTATTTTATTTTTTTGTTTATGAGCTTTCAAGGACTACTTATGTTTGTGGGAGTGATTATCTGATAATAATTTCTATGAAAAACATCCAACGGATTGATGTTTCAAATATTCTAGTCCTCATAGTGATAAAAACCTTTAAATTTAGTCTGATTATAATATTTTTCAATTATATCAATTATATATAACATACAAATTATGTTTTTGTTTTATTATGTGCCTTCTTACACTTTTTCCTCTCTATGATATGATATTAGTGTATAGATTATTGGACACACAATTTATTTCCCTGGAAATAAAAATAATATGTGATAGTGATATTAATGAATATGTTTATCAAAGATTTAAAATTTTGAAATTATGTTTTTAATGAATCTTCATCTTTGTGGGTATGAAACATATATTTCATTATATTGAAATTTATCATTATAAAATAATAAATCACATTATTGTTTTTATATAAAGTGATTATTGTATTTTGTGTGTTCTTTGTCCACAAGAAAACACTACTTACATGTTATGCTTCATACATGGTGGAAATCTTTGAAAAATAAAAGGGGTATTATAGAATAATGTTTTATTATTTTTATAATTATATATTATAATATATTTTAATTTTATTTTATAGTTATCAATTTCAAACTAGACATAGAAGCACTTAGTGTGATTCTCGCCATATTTTGTTATAAGTATCATAAACACTCTTTAAAGTTATTAGAAAATTATTTTATGTGATTTGACGTTATATTTGTTGAAATATAATTATAATCATCAAATAGCCTTAAATGGTCCTTGAAGAATCCATAATGGAAGTATTGAAGTCGTGGATGGGGGCTAGAAGAACCTTAGAGGGACATTAAAGGAATTGTAGGATCCTCTTGTTGAAAACATTGAGAAAATGGCCAGAACTGTGCTTGTTTTATTGAATTAGTTGTGTAAAGGTGGGATGGTAAGATAAAATAGACAACTTATGGTGGCCACACCCGTGCTGTTTAGCATTTTGGGAGGAAAAATGACCAAATATCATGCACCAGGACTTGGAGAAAGTTGTTTCAAAGGACGGGTTGAATTCAATTTTAGTCAACCTATTTAGTTATAATCATCAGTGACTTTATTATTCCTCATATATTTTCAGAAATATTTATGAAATATTTTTAAGGATATAAATATAGTCATTTTGGTGACCTTGGAAACTAACACCTTCGTATTAATTCTACAATTCCATAATTATATGATCTCTAAATCTCTACCAAGTTCTCTCTTTTATAAATGCTCTCTTATCTAATCTAGAGTGTGTGATTATTGTAATATCTTCCCACTCTCACCTTATTTACCATACTCTTATTTTTTTCATATTCTTTAGAGAGAATTGATAATTTACTAAAACATTATTCTTCTTAAGAAATCTTATCTCTTATTCTCTTTCTTCTTATTGGTTATCACTACAATTAAGTTTTGGGATTTTATTTTTTATCCGTAACCACTAAAAGTAATGGGAATATTCACATTTTCATATTTCTAACTTAACCACTAAAATTATAGTGTCTATTATAATTTTAGTTTCTTTCTACAACCTAATTAATCAAGGGAGTTTTGGTCCCTTGGCTACCTTTAAATCTGAGGGACTAATACCTTAAATGCTCAATTGATTGAGATGGTAGATATAGGTGATATTCATTATCTATTTACAAACATCATTATCAAATTTCATACCTAATTTAGTTTACACATTCTCATTTAATTATTTCATTCAATCCTTTATTTAATATTTTATAAAATCCATCAATTATACTTAATAATTTTATTCTTGAATCACTCTTTTTTTTATTATTCATCATTTATTATCATATATAATTATATTATTTCACTTTCAACTTCGATTTTTTTTTCGATCTCAACAAAAAAAATTAAATTTCTTAAATATTTTAAAATAAGTTTCTAATTATTAAAACATTAATTATTTCTTTTGAATTTCTATTTTATTTCTTAGTAGGAAATTCACCCACCCTCACCACCTTCCAGTTTACCATAATGTAACTTGAATTTAGTACCAAGGATGTTCTTGAAAAACTTTTTTTTAATTATTTTAGATATTATTTTATTTTAAAAATATTTGACCATTTTTTCATGAAACATTTTTTAAATGGATTTTAATGAAACTCTTGGTGATCCGAAAAAGACTCTCTATTAGTTGTGATATATTTTTTATGTAAATAAATATGGTTCTTTGAAAAATCATATGTCTAATTTTATTAGATTTATTGGATATACAGTATATAAAATTTTTATACATGTTTATAATCCTACAGCTAAAAAGGAAGATAAATGGACTCCTAATGATATTTTTTAATTAGATGGTAAATTAAGAAATTCCTTACATTGTGGTTTAGATCAAAATGAATGTAATCAAAATAATTAATGAAAAAATAGATTGTGAAATTTTCAAACTATTTGTTGTAACTCATGAAGGGAAAAAAAGTCAAAGATACCAGATTATATATATTTAGACAAGACCTTGAAAGTCTCATTATGCATTCTATAGAATCTATCAATGAAATTTTTACTTTATTTACTAATATTTGTAATGGGGTAATGGATCTTGGTAACTCTCTTTATATGGAATATTTATTCATTAGAATCATTTAGGTTTTATGAAGTAATTAGGAACTTAAAGTCTCCATGATATTAGAATCTAATGACATAAAGATTGTGCTGATTGAGGAACTCATTATTTATACAAGACACTGACCTTATACCTTACTAAATATTGAATTAAATGAATAATTCACATTGAGGATCTTTTCAGTTTTAGAGATTTAGAGAATTAGATCATAAAAACTTAATTACATACCACATTTAAACAAAGTGGTTACATAAAATATAGTATTCATTTTTCCCATCAACGGAAACATATTTAAAATAAATCATGGATTATTTTTTGACACTTCCTTGACACTATCATCATATCATGTACAATTCCCTTGACCTGTGAAAAACATTTCAGAAACTTGGGATAAGCATAAAAAGCTCAGTAAGGGTTTTAAAAATTATGGAAAGGAAACATGAGTACATATATACATAATAATGAAATCATACATTACACAAAAAACATAATCACATTAACATACCTCATAAAATCATGAATAAATCATAGAAATCATAATACATAAAGGTAACTAGAGGCATTAATATCATTCTTTCGTAGGGAGTAACCCTCTTGGTTACGTTTGGAATACCCATCACAGTATATTACCTAAATCTCTTATTAGAAACCTCAACTCTTAACTGCTTCGTGTTACCCAATGCATTGGAGAGCTATATCGGGCTCACCCGCGCTTAGTTTATCACGGAACCACCAATCTTCATAACAATGCCGAAGAACCATAACATAATCATAGCACATAACTTAACCATAAAGGAATGATAACATTCCCATATTTCAAAAACAATATAACATTTTAAGACATTGAAATAATGAATCCATTCTAAAAAACATTTTCAAACCCATTTAAAATATTTAATAAAGAGATTTTTAAATCAAAGTTTCCCATACCACATTGAATCTTTTATGATTTTAAACCATTAATATCCATATAAATAATTCCTTAAAAACAATTTGAAAACATGGATATTAATGAGGAATATTTATAATATTAAATCATTAAAACATTTAAAGGATATTTTAGTTAAATGGTTTTTAACAAAATGAGAGACACTTGAATACAATAAATAAGGAATAACATTTAATCAAAACTTTATAATATCATGACAATAAAGGGATTAATGATATAATATTCCAAATGATAGTATATACACTATATAAGAGTGAATTTGTGCATAACAACAATGAAGTCTCAATGGAATGTAAATTGAGATGAAATCCATTATAAAGATGGTATCCTTAAATTAAGGATAAATCAATCTCATAATTATGTGCGAAAAATATAAATACACCCAATATAAGTGGATATTAAGTGTAAAATAATCAAAGGTCACTCACACATATTCAAAAAATGACATATTCAATAACTACTTGTTGAACCCAAAGAAATCAAAATTGGGTTAAGAAGTTCCCTTGATAGCCTAACGGTGTCACATCAAATTTTAGAAAATGAGTTGATGAGAGATATATAGGGTATCTCATCACTTGGACATAAAATTTATGGCAATAAGGATATATAAGAACACATCCCAACATAATAAGACGAAAATTTAAAGACATAACAAAATAAGTCTTTTAAAAAGAGGAGGGTGAAAGGTTCCCTTACCGATTTGGGTAACTTTCGAAACGTACACCCCATGAAAGAAGGACTATAAAAAATTGATGTAAATACTCATAAACGAAGTTATGTTACACAAAGATTAGAATAATGGATAGTAAAAACACCACTCAAAAGGAAATATTGTCAAATGTAGCCTGAATCTCACGAAAACACAAACTGAGATAAAAATCCCTTTATGAAATTTCGGTAGCCTAACGGTGCCAATTAAAACATCCAAAAATGGATTTATGAGATCAAATAGGGACTATAATAATATGAATATAAAAATTACAGAATGAGGAATATAAAATAACATCACCAAACATAAGAAAGATGATCTTAAAAGAAATGACATAAAAGGAAGTACTTAAAAAGAAAGAGAGAGGTAGGATCCCTTACCTCGGGTCCGACTTGACTCGATCATTCATTAACCTCCGGAATAATAAACTTGAGTTAATTTATAAATTATTAAGAACCTTTTTAAAGTTTATTATTCCTTCTATATCACTTACTACCATGCTTTGAACACTATGTAATTATTTAAGTTAATAATGGTCATTTTGTAGATCATTACTACTTGAGTCAAAAATAAACTCTTTATAATTACAAGTTGTTCATGTGGTAAAATATATATTATATCCAGAATTATATTCATTATGTAGATATAATATATATCATATATATATCCATTATATACATGAATTTAAATATTACATAACATTTATAGGTAAGAAATGAAATGCACCGTTCATGGAGACGGTAAGCCGTACGTATGCATGAACACTACTTCCATTTCTATTTCTTATTTCATGGAATTAAAACATAATGATACATAATAGTATTATAATTCCAGTATGGTATCATATATAATATCATTAAATCTATCCTTTATACGTACCACATATGGTATTAACGAATCTAATCACTTTGAGGGGGCGGTAGTCCGCACTTCCTAAAATGAAGATATCTCGTTTAACCATAATGGAAACCATAATGGTATTCCATAAATGATAAATACATAAGCTTAAGTAAAACATAAAAATATTATATATTATATATAAATATAGTGACCTCTTAATGGCCACCATTGATGGTGTTAAAAGAATATTGAACAATCATCATTTTGTGAGGCAGAAATTCGTCATCCACAGAAACAATATGTTCTTTAACCATTAGATATAGGTGTGTGTAAGTTTAGCTAGAATACTTCTTATAACAACATCCTAGTATATTTAAGATACTGGAGTTGTTACAAAATAAATGAATAAAAAGAGTTTAGGGGTTGGAGAAGCAAAATACAACAAAAGAACACAAGTGAAGACATTACCTTAAAATCGGGTATCTCTCTTTGATTTGAGATCAAAGGCTTCCTTGGGAAGACTTCATCCCAAAGTGAGGCTTCTAGGAGTAAGATAGGGATGTGGAGAGACAAAAGGAGAAGGTTTTGGCCAAGCCAAAGTCTTTAGAGGTGTGGGTAAGGTGGTAGAGGTGGGGGCCTTTTATAAGAGGAGAGGAGGGGCACTCTTGGAAAGTTACAAAATGTTACTTTATTTTCAAATGAGTTTCGGATTTTAAAGGTCCCACATTGATGTATTTCTAGGATAAGGTGGTAAGGGTTCGAAATATACTCATCCAATAGGTATTTTAAAAGTTTATGTTATTTTTTAACATTATATTTTCATTTTATTTAAATCCTTTATTAATGAGATAATCACTACATCATCATGATGTCATAAATAATTTAATTTATTTAATGTCGAAAAATTATAAAAAACTATCATGATGTAGGAAATCTTTTTATATTTATAATGAATATTTATAGTCAAAAATATGACTTTTATAACCCCATTTGAAAATTCTTTTAGTAAAACTACTCATGCTTGTGACATTTTTATTTTAACTTTAAATAAAAAGTTATTTATTTCATTTTCAAACCAATGTGGCTCCATGGGGTCCCCAAGTTGACCCATTTATTGTCTTGGTCATCCATGACACATCCATTGAGTATAGTACATGTTTCTAGGTCATTTCATATTATTAAAACACTATTTTTACCATTAATTACAATAATTGCCTCTAATCACGATTAAAAACATAAAAGTTACTATTCACCAAAAAATTATTTTAATCCCATTAAACCACATTTTACATCCTAATGACAACCATTTATGTTGGAATTTTGAAATTCAAATCACAGAAGTGGAAAAGATTCATTTAAATGAAAAATCAGTTTTTAAACTACCACTTAGTGGTTTCACTATTCATCAAAATTGAAGTTTTTCAGAAAAATACCAAAAATTCACCCTAAGATATATTTGATATTCTGAATTCAAAAATGATTTCTATTTTAAAAAATTCAAAACATATAAGTTGCATTAATTAATTAAATAATTAATTCCCGCGGTCAAAACAAATAGCGTGTTTTTAAGAAACAATGTCTATTAAAAGATTGGCACTAGTTTAAGTCCAATTTCAAAGTGAAATTAATTCCAATGACCACTATTGGATTAAATGGTAAAAATATATTCAAATTTAACTTTGAAATCAATTCAATAGATAATATAATCATATAAATAAAGTATAATAAAAAGAGGTTTTGAATTAAAATAAAACATTTTTAACTATTCATTAAAAATGAACTTTATCGGAAAAATACCAAAAATTTACACAAAGTAAATTTTGATGTCCCTATTCTAAATAATAAATTTATTTTGTCAAATATAACACATAAAATTGTGAAAAAGTGGATTTAAAAGAGGTTCTCCATCAGAAGGCGGTTAATCGACCTTTTAATGATTATTAGAATGTTTACGCTTAAAATTGGATTCATTCGCATTTTTAATCCTCTAACATTTATTGTAAAAAGTAAAAATATTTGAAAAACATATATAATCATTTTGTAGTTAGTTCTGTTCATTCCCCTCATTACAACGGCTAGGTATTATCTACCATTTAAAATAAAATTATTTTATTATTAGAGTGCAATGTAAGATTTCAAAGGAACTCGTTGTTGCGTGTTGGGTAAGCCATCGAGCATAGCATTCCCTTTAAATTAATATTAACATTTTATTCAAAAATAGGGATAAATATAAAAATGTAATATTCTTTATTTACATGGGGTGTTACATCCTTCCCCCCTTTTGGGAATTGCATCCTCGCAATTTTAAAATTGGGCTCGGAAACATCATTGAATGTCCCACATCAGAACAAAAGTCGGTAAAACAATCACTTAAAAGAATGAAAGAGAAGTACAGAGGTCACCCGAGTTTACCCATACTAGGATTCCATGTAGGAAAACATGGATATAGATGAAAAATCAAAGGGTCATGTTGTGAGGGAGAGTGACAGAAAACATGTTTAGGAGAAAGTTAACCATAAGAAAATTACAAAATTGTGGTGGGTTAAACGGTATTCGATTCCCCGGTAGGAAAAGTTAATAGAAAACATGTTTGTTTTAAGTGACTTTTCATTGAGGGATTTATTTTTGATCTTAAGGAAACATATTTACTTGTCATGTTGACTTTCAACTTTTACTAGATTTATTACACAAACTCATACTTTCCCTAAATGATGAGTATTTAGGAAAACTTGTTCACACTAAGAGTACTATAATCAACATCTAGAGAATAAACTAATCCAAAAAAGAGGACTATATATTTCCCATATCTTCAGAATCTTACCAAAACAAAATTTATTAGAACAAGATCAGATAATCCAGATAAAGAATAACCCTTTACAAAACGAAAATCTATTCTTAATCTCCAAAATTTGTCCAACAAAACCCAAAGTTCAACAAAGACCATTCGATAAACAATTTTTCCATAAAATTCTTCAAAGTAAACCAAACTAAGATTGAAACCCAAATATTTGAAGGATTTAATCACATAGTCTTCCAAGGTACAAATTAACACTTATCTCCAAATAACAACAGTTTCTCTTAAAGTCTCATATTGAAAAGTAATTAACCTAATCACATATCCTCCATGATAGGTTAATAATTTCCATAGATAACCCAAAATAAACATACTATTAATTCATAAAATCATATAACTAAAAATAGTAAGTCATACTAACTAGGGACTTCACGTAGTCCAGTGGTAGGTTATAAATACCAGTCGCACATTGGTTGTGGGTTTGATTCCCGCAGCTTTGTCCGACGTGACGGGTTGTCACATGGTCTACGTGTTGTCCTTTTTATAAAACTCGAAAAATAACCCTAACATGTTTTATCCTCAATAGTTTATTTATACCTCCGATTTTCATCCAAATTCGTTACGATCTTAATATCTTAATTCTTGAAGTCTTATTTCACCACCATAAGATAAAATAAAATGATTCCCAAAAAGAATAACAGCATACCTTGATCATGGCATCCACTTGGTTTCATCGTCATCTTGCTCACGTAGGTAGAAGTCCCATGCATTACAACAATGATTTAGAGATCCTTCAAAATCATTTGCTTCCTCCATCCAAATACACCTTGTACAACATGGGTTATATGGGTGTTCACAGAAAAACAGTTTTGGAAAATAATCATGTATGACATATAATTCCAAAACATCTGATAAAACATGATTTCTATATAATAGTCGGACAATATTTGAGTTGAAAATTTCTATTATTGGCCATTTTAAAATACCATAAGTATGTCCCGAGAGACTATATTTTAAAAGCAAATATAAATATGTTGCACAAGGGTCTCTTTCCTCAGCACCTTTTTTAAAATCATAATATGCTTCAAATTCTTGTGATAAGGTAAAATATTTGAAAATACCTTGATAATATTTACCTTTCTTAAAAATATGAGAATATTGTGAAAATAGTATTTGTCTAAAAACAACCCATGATCCACGATGATGACGAGGTATAGTGGAGGTGTTTGATATCTCATAAAACTGCTTGCAAGTCAGTTGTATACTAGAAAAAGTTTCACATTCATCCGAAAATGACTTTGCTATAATTATTGAAAGCATGTCATTAGGATGAGATAGGAATTTCATTTGAGATCCTCCTCCTTCCATTCATAACTGACTTTACTTGACCTGAAAAAAGTTATAAAACAAGGATTTAAATGAAATAATAGATATAGGGACTAACCATTTGTCTAACAAAAACTCATAATCCCTAAAGTTGTCTAAACCGGCCTCTAATACCAACTATAAGACCACGGCCTTATACCTTACTTAATATTGAATTAAATCAATAATTCACATTGAGGATCTTTTCAGGTTTAGAGTTTTAGAGAATTAGATCATAAAACTTGAATTACATTTCACATTTAAACAAAGTGTTTACATAAAATATAGTATTCATTTTTCCCATCAACGGAAACATATTTAAAATAAAACATGGATTCTTTCTTGACACTTCCTTGACACTATCATCATATCATGTACCATTCCCTTGACCTATGAAAAACATTTAAAAAACATGGGATGAGCATAGAAAGCACGGTAAGGGTTTTAAAAAGTATGGAAAGGAAACATGAGTACATATATACATAAGAATGTAATCATACTTTACCCATAAAACATAAACACTTTAACATACCTCATAAAATAATGAATAAATCATAGAAATAATTAGACATAAAGGTAAATTCAGGCATTCATAACATTATTACGTAGGGAGTAACCCTCTTGGTTATTTTTGGAATACCCATCATAGTATATTCCCTAAATCTATTTGGATAAACCTTAACGCTTAACTCCTTCGTGTTACCCAATGCATTGCAGAGCTATATCGGGCTCACCCGCCCTTAGTTTATCACGGAACCACCCATCTTCATAACAATGCCCAAGAACCATAACATAATCATAGCACATAACATAACCATAAAGGAAATATAACATTCCCACATTTCAATAACAATATAACATTTTGAGATATTGAAATAATGAATCCATTCTAAAAAACAATTTCAAAACCATTTAAAACATTTAATGAAGTGATTTTTAAATCAAAGTGTCTCATACCACATTGAATCTTTTAAAATTTTAAAGAATTAATATCAATATAAATAATTCCTTAAACCCATTTTGAAAACATGGATATTAATGAGAAATATTTATAAGATTAAATCATTAAAACATTTAAAAAGATATTTTAGTTAAAGGGGTTTTTTTTTTAAAAAACGAGAGACACTTGAATAAAATAATTGAGGAATAACATTTAATCAAAACATTATAATATCATAAGAATAAATGGATTCATGATATAATATTCCAAATGATAGTATATACACCATATAAGAGTGAATTGGTGCATAACAACAATGAAGTCTCAATGGAATATAAATTGAGATGAAATCCATTATAAAGATGGTATCCTTAATTTAAGGATAAATCAATCTCATAATTATGTGCGATAAATATAAATACACCCAATATAATTGGATATTAAGTGTAAAAAAATCAAAGGACATTCACACGCATTCAAAGGATGACATATTCAATAACTACTTGTTGAACCCAAAGAAATCGAAATTGGGTTAAGAAGTTCCCTTGAAAGCCTAACAGCATCACATCAAATTTTAGAAAATGAGTTGATGAGAGAGATAAAGGGTATCTCATCACATGGAAATAAAATTTATGGCAATAATGATATATAAGAACCTATCCCAACATAATAAGATGAAAATTTAAAGACATAACAAAAGAAGTCTTCTAAAAAGAGGAGGGTGAAAGGTTCCCTTACCAATTTGGGTACCTTTCGAAATGTACACCCCCTGAATGAAGGACTATAAAACATTGATGTAAATACCCACAAACGAAATTATGTTACACAAAGAGTAGAATAATGGACAGTAAATACACCACTCAAAAGCAAATATTGGCAAATGTAGCATGAATCTCACGAAAACACAAACTGAGATAAAAAGCCCCTTATGAAATTTCAGCAGCCTAATGGTGCCAATTAAAACTTCCAAAAATGGATTTATGAGATCAAATAGGGACTCTCATAATATGAACATAAAAATTACAGAATGAGGAATATAAAATAACATCCCCAAACATAATAAATATGTGCTTAAAAGAAATGACAAAAAAGGAAGTACTTAAAAAGAAAGAGAGAGGTAGGATCCCTTACCTCGGGTCCGACTTGACTCGATCATTCATTAACATCCTGAATAATAAACATGAGTTAATTTATACTTGATTAAGAACCATTTTCAAGTTAATTATTCCTTTTATATCACTTACTTCCATGTTATGAACACTATGTAATTATTTAAGTTAATAATGGTCGTTTTGTAGATCTTTGCTACTTGAGTAAAAAATAAACTCTTTATAATTACAAGTTGTTCATGTGGTAAAATATATATTATATCCAAAAATATATTCATTATCTAGATATCATATATATCATATATATCTATTATATACATGAATTTATAATATTATATAACATTTAGAGGTAAGAAATGAAATGCACCGTTCATGGAGACGGTAAGCCGTACGTACGCAGGAACGCTACTTCCATTTCTATTTCTTATTTAATGGAAATAATAATATTATATTTACATTATTTTATCATATATAATATCATTAAATCGATCCTTTATACGTACCACATATGGTATTAACGAATCAAATCACTTTGAGGGGGCGGTATACCGCACTTCCTAAAATGAAGATATCTCGTTTAACCATAATGGAAACCAAAAAGGTATTCCATAAATGATAAATACAGAAGCTTAAGTAAAACATACACATATTATATATCATATATAAATATAGTGACATCTTAATGGCCACCTTTGAGGGTGTTAAAATAATATTGAACAATCATCGTTTCGTGAGGCAGAAATTCCCCATCCACAGAAATAGTATGTTCTTTAACAATTAGATGCAGGTGTGTGTATGTTTAGCTCAAATAATTCTTATAAAAACAACCTAGTATATTTAAGATACTTTAATTGTTAAAAAATAAATGAATAAAAACAGTTTAGGGGGTTGGAGAAGCAAAATAAAACAAAAGAACACAAGTGAAGACATTACCTTAAAATCAGGTATCTCTCTTTGATTTGAGCTCAAAGGCATCCTTGGGAAGACTTATGCCCAAAGTGAGGATTCTAGGAGTAAGATAGGGATGTGGAGAGACAAAAAGTGAATGGGTTTGCCGTTCCAAAGGCTGGAGATGTGTGGGTAAGGTGGTAGAGGTGGGGGCCTTTTATAAGAGGAGAGGAGGGGAATTCTTGGAAAGATACCAAATGTTACTTTATTTTCAAATGAATTTCGGATTTTAAATGTCCCAAATTGATGTATTTCTAGGATAAGGTGGTAAGGGATAGAAATATACTAATCCAATGGGTATTTGACAAGTTTAAGTTATATTTTTAACATTATCTTTTCATTTTATTTAAATCATTTATTAATGAGACAATCGTCGCATCATCATGATGTCATAAATAATTTAATTTATTTAATATCTAAAAATTATAAAAAAATATCATGATGTAGGAAATCTTTTTATCTTTACAATGAATATTTATCCTCAAAAATATGACTTGTATAACCCCACTTAAAAATTCTTTTAGTAAAACAACTCATGCTTGTGACACTTTTATTTTAACTTTAAATAAAAAGTTAGTTATGTCATTTTCCAAACAATGTGGCTCCATGGGGTCCCCAAGATGACCCATGTATTTTATTGGTCGTTCATGACACATCCAATAAGGTTAAGACATGTTTATAGGTCATTTCATATTATTAAAACATTATTTTTACCATAAATTACACTAATTACCTCTAATCGTGATTAAAAACGTAAAAATGTTACTATTCACCAAAAAATTATATTAATCCCATTGAACCAAATTTTACATTCTAATGACAACCATGTATGTCAGATTTTTGAAATTCAAATCACATAAGTGGAAACGTTTCATTTAAATGAAAAATCATTTTTTAAACTACCACATAGTGGTTTCACTATTCATCAAAAATTGGTTTTTCAGAAAAATACCAAAAATCCACCCTAAGATATATTTGATATTCCTAATTAAAAAATGATGTCTATTTTACAAAATTAAAAACATATAAGTTTCATTAATTAATTTAATAAAAAATTCCCACTGTCGAAACAAATAGCGTGTTTTTAAGAAACAATATCTATTAAAAGATTGACACTAGTTTAAGTCCAATTTCAAAGTGAAATTAATTCCAATGAACACTATTGGATTAAATGGTAAAAATATATTCTAATTTCACTTTAAAAACAATTGAAAATATAATCTAATGATATAAATAAATTGTATTAAAAAGTGGTTTTGAATTAAAATACAACATTTTTCACTATTCATTAAAAAATGAACTTTATCGGAAAAATATCAAAAATGTACACAAAGTAAATTTTGATGTCCCGATTCTAAATAAGAATTTTATTTTGTCAAATATAACACATAAAATTGTCAAAAAGTGTATTTAAAAGAGGTTCTCCATCAAAAGGCGGTTAATCGAACTTTTAAAGATTATTTGAATGTTTGCTCTTAAAATTGGATTCATTCGCATTTTTAATCCTCTAACATTTATTTTAAAAAGTAAAAATATTTTAAAAACATATATAATCATTTTGTAGTTATTTCTTTTCATTCCCCTCATTACAACGGCTAGGTGTTAACTACCATTTAAAATAAAATTATTTTATTATTAGAGTGCAACGTAAGATTTCAACAGAACTTGTTGTTGCGTGTTGGGTAAGACATCGATAATAGCGTTCCCTTTAAATTAATATTAACATTTTATTCACAAATAGGGATTAATATAAAAATTTCATATTCTTTATTTACTTGGGGTGTTACAATTTATCTCCTGAAATATGACATTACTAAGAGAAGGAAATATCAAAATGAGGATTAGGAAGGATAAGAAACTAAAATGACTGTTACTTTAAAATAAATCAACAATGAATCATCTAAAATCGAGGACATGATTTTAAGCATATGAGAAGGTTTATAATGTACATAAAAAATAAAAGTACTAATCAATGCTTCAAATAGAAAAATAAATAAATTAAATTTACTTTCTTTAAGTTACAAAAAGACGGGTCACATCAAGTTAAATTATCTCTAGAATAAAAAAATAAAGTTAAGAATGTTCTAAAAGAATAAACTTTTAGTGTGATCAAAGGTTCAATTTCAACTTAATAATCAAGTGAAAAAATTATTAATTTCCTCATGGAAAATGTGTTGGTATGTGATGAAGTAAATTTTTCATGTTGTAGTTCTTACAATTATACCTCTTGTACATCTTCAACCTCTCCATTAATTTATTGATATCTTATTTATGCTAATGATTACCTTAATGGTGTTTTTATAAACTACTATCAAAATTTTAAAAACATAAAAATACATATAAATTTATTGTTTTTAAAAAATATTAACTTTTAAAAAAAAATTTGATTTATTTTTAAAACTAAAAGAATAACCTAATTTTTAGAATTTGTAATTTCAAATTAAATATCATAAAATTGGTATTTATTATATTACCCAAGGTGAAGAAAATTTTAATAAAATTTTTGGATATCAAAGAGATATTAAATTTAATTTTATGATGTGTTTTTAAAAATATTATATTTTTCCAAAAAATTATAAAAACACTACACTTCTAAAAGGAATTTATCATAATAAATTGGGTAATTATTTCAGGAAAGTTGGTCATAATTTTTATGAATTAAATTGTTAAAACAATAGAAATATATACCAAAAAACTCATCAATATTCACATATTTATAATGGAAAAACTATTCAAAAAATGGATTCCAAGGAATTTATTTCCTAACTTAAGTGGACCCAAAATTTGGGAACCAATAACATTAGTCTCTTAATTTTTTCTGGGTAAAACATATAAAGATAAAAAATGATAAGTTAATTGGTTTGTGGATAATGGTTGATAGAGGAATATGGAAATGATCCTTCCAAATTAAATCATCTCATACAATTTTATAGAGGAAATATTAAATTTTTAGATGACTCAAAAAAGTAAAATTATTGGTATATGTATGATTTATTTATCCAACTCTACTTTAATTATTGATGTTATATTTTTCAATGACATAATGGATAATTTACTATGTATTAAATAATTATGTGATAGATGTTTAAAAATTGTATTTAGAATGATTTATTAATGTTTTTAATTATAAAAGAAATATTTTATTTACAACATCTCATTTTCATAATGTTTATATTATAGATTTAATCTATTGGAATTCAAAATGCTAAGCTTGTAAGTGTATAAGATAATAAATCTAGTCTTTATAATAAATTCCTAGAACATAATAATATTCATTATCTTTTCAATCATAACTATAATGACTAGTATGATATTTACCAAAATTGTCTTTTAATGAAAACTTTGTTTTTAAACCTATCCAACTTCTAATGAAAAGAAAATCATCTCTTTGATCTAAAAATGAAATATCCACTTATTAATCTTTAAAAATATTCCAAAATAACCTTTTCAAAAAAACTCAACATACTGGTATGAGGGGTAAAAATTACACCTTTTTAATTATTTATGAATATACTATATTTACATCAGTTTTCTTCTTAACACATAAAAATGAGTCATGTATTGTCTTTGTAAACGTTTCAAGGAAATTCAAAAAATGAGAAAGGATACAAAATATTATTTATTATAAGTGTCAAAGTTTGAAAACTTGATAATAAATACATTGATGAGTTTTTTGATTCTCTATGATAAAATCACTCTATTTTCTTCTAGAACAACACAACAAAATAGGGTTGTTGAAAGGTGAAATAGTTCCCCCCAATATGTTTCTATAACTCTCTTCACTAATTTTAACCTTCCCCACCTATTTTCGTCAAATTTGTACAATAATGATTGATTTATAATTAATTTTGTTCTCAAAACAACTTTCATTTGAAAAAACCCTTTGTGAACTTTGGAAAGTAAAATTTCCTAAATCTATCTTCTTCAATGTTTTCATTTGTAAATAATTTATCCTTAATACATAGGACAATATAGAAACATTCGACCTTAAATACAATCAAGTTGTATTTATTGGGTGATTTAACTCAATTAAATCATATTGAGTCTTTAATAATAGGATCTATACCATATAAAAGTTAATTCATTTCATATTTGAGGATAATATTCCTAAATCACATGCTCGAAGTGATGATAATCATACAAAAACTAGTTTAAACCTACCTAAACATAAATATTCCCAAGAAATTGAAGATAATTTATAAACCCATTATACTTCGTCACCCAAGGCTTTGATACAATCAAAAAACCATCCTCTTTAGAATTTTAATGATGAATTAAAATCTGGAACTCGTACTATAAGGTCAATATTAAATGAGGTTGAACATCAAGATTTTCCCTCTTACCTTAAAACTTGTTCCCATGGTAATTCTATTAATGTTGGAAATTGGAAACTTTTCATTAAATATGATTTGATCCAATTTCAAAGGAAATTTGTTTGGAATCTCATGTAATGTCCCAATAATCATTATATTATTTCCACTAAGTATAATTTTCAAATTAAACTTGATGATCAAGTATTTTTCGTCCATAAAAATGCTTGACTTGTTCCTAAAGGATATAATCAAGAGGAAAGTTTTGGTCATGTTGAAACCTTTTCCAATGTTAAATATCATTAATTCATTATAATATTATTGGAATTTACTTCTAATTTAAATTTAAAATTTTTTATATGGATATAAAAAGTAATTTTAAAAATGGTTTTATTTCTGAAAAACACATTGTTGACCAACCAACCTATTTTGAAAATCCTAAATTTCCATGTCTTATTTTCAAGTAAACCAACACGCTATGTAGTTTCAAAAAATCCACTTTGGCTTGGTATGAGAGGTTAAATAAATTTATTTATCAAAAATGATTTAAAAATTGGAAATGTTTATTCCACTCTTTTTCTCCAAAATTATTTAAATGATTAATTAATCTTTCAAAACTTTATTGGATATGTTATTTTCATATCCAATAAAGAGAAAATTTGTATTTAATTTTCTGGTTAACTGAATGAAGAGTTTGAAATTGTTTTTATAGGATAACTCAAATTATTTCTTGGTTAACAAATTTCCCTAAATTCCAATGGAAATTATTTAAAAAAAATTAAAACACTAATGAAATTTTAAATATGTTTGGAATATATCATGCTAATGAAATTAAAACACCCATGACTAAAACTTTTATAATTAAATGGGATGAACTCGGTCATTCAATAAATAATGTTATTTGTCAAAATGTGATTGGAAATTTAATTTTCCTTACTGTGACCCAGCTGAGAATTATTTTTTGTGTTACCTTTTTGATCTTTTTTATTGAAATATAAAATAATCACATTTAAAATATTTAAAAATGCCTTTTTTTATATTGTAAAGGAACTAAAAACCATTTATTATGTTTTCTAATGGAATCCTCTTGGGAACTTATTTTTTTATGATACTTATATTATAGGTTTAAAAATATATAAGAAAATTATTAGTGGAACTTGTTATCTACTAGGAAAATCCATTGTCTCATGGATTATTTAGAATAAAAACTCTATTTCTCTTTCCATAGACAATGTATAATATATACCTATTGGGGATTATTTCACCATAGTTATATGAATGAAACAAACTCTCTTATAATTTGGTATAATATATTATACCTTTAATATAAAGTGTCACAATACTAGTGGGATTATTATATAAAAAACCTATTCAACAATCTCACTTTAAGAAAATCGATCTCAGACACCATTTTCTATGACATCACTTTCAAAAGGTGATATCTCTCTCAAAATTGTTTTTAAAAGCCTCCAACACACTGGTATCTTTACTAAACAACGTACTCCTGTTTTTTTAAGCTTTATTAAAGGCTATTTGGATATGATTATCTTGTGATATTTACCTCTTAATCATGGTAGTCCTGATATTTTTCAATGTTTTTAATAAAAATCCAAATAAATTTTCAAATAATTTTTTTTAACTCCACATAATTATGGTAAAGTTAAATTAGTGTGATAAACCATGAAAGACATTCATGTCTAGGTTAAAAAATTGGTTATAGTTCTTAAACTTGTTCGATTAGATGTTTTATCCTCGAAAAGGGTTGGTTGGATTTTTAATCCAAAATTCACCCTAGGAGAAGTAGTGGTCTGTTACTACACACCTGGTTCGACACACTTAGGAAAATTAATATGAGTTATTAGCACAATATTTTCTAAACCAAAATCATTAGATTATTTTCTTAAATTATTTTTAATCAATTATTTCTTTATTCTAGTTTTTTATTGGATATGACCGCTTTATCCAATATTATACACTATTTGAGGGGGCTATTCTAGTTAATACTGAAATGATCCTAAAAGAGACACCATTTTTCAAAACCATTTTTTATAATTTTATTTTACACTTAAGATTTGAAGTATGTATGATTCTTTTCTATCTTTCGTTCAAAAATGGAATCCCTCTTTTTTATTACATAAATTTTCATTAAATTGTACAAAAAGATGATCTTTTAATGATTAGTTTTTTGAAAATTAGGAACATAATACAAGAAAATATAAAAAAATAATCTAAATACAATTGAATAAATCATCAAAGGTTTATCCTACGTAAATTTACTACATCTCATATCCTAGGGTCATACATCACACTTAAGGGGTGAGCATTAAGAATCATAAGGAAAAATAGTTTTCATGTGATCATGAGGAATATCAATAGAACATGAGGAATGCCATTAAGGAATTAGAAAAATACAATATAGAATATAATAATAAAAATAACAAGAATTATAACATGTTAATGTGGATATAAAATTTAAATGATATATTCATAATCATATTAGTAATGTTTTTCACCGTGTTACAAATGAAAATTACCAAGGTTATTCACTAAGGTACCATAAAACATGTCAGCTATAAAGATTAAATTCTATACCCAAGTCATTGGTGCTCTATTATGGATCACCCTTAAAATGTATTAATTAATTTTATACACATATATCATAATAAAAAATTTCATAAATAACTCGTGGAGAATAAAAAAATGAGTTTCATATCCAAATCATTATGTTTGAAAAGTGCTAAAAAACTTAATCACTATGTCATTTTAAACCCATAAAAAAGGAATTTGGGTTTAATGTATATTAATACAAAAATAAAATAAATATTTTTTGAATTTAAGAGAATAAACTTGGAAAATAATGAGGCTTTAGTATTCACAAGTATAAAATAAAAGGGAATTTCTTGAGGAGAATAGGGAAATTTTGATATGTAGATTCGATAACATAACATGTATATAATGTGGTTTTAGAAAAGGGTAAAATTAGAGGGTGAGAGTGTATCCCATTCTAATAAAATAATTTTAAAGAATGGGTATGAATAAAAGTTTAATAAAATATAATAATCATAAAAATAAGAAGACAAATACAAAAATAGGATCTTGAATTTAATTGTGGAGAAAAGAAGGATAATTCCCTTACATTGAAGAGTTGCTCCTAAAACATGAGGATATGGACCTTAGGGGCCTAAGGTCACATTTATGGGAATCCTTGAAAGGTGAAACTACAAAATATTCTTATATTATGGGTTGTGAGTGAAAGTAAATGGATAAATGGGTGGGAATTTATAGAAAAAGATCAAGATTTGTTTAATAATTTCATAATTTAGGCCTTGGAAATCTAGTTGTGAAAAATGAAAAACCACATGCCAACCCTTAGTTTTTCCCATAGTTTTGAATATTTGGGACATATTTTATTTTATATTAATAAAAAAAGATCCTAAAATCTTATTATATTACTAATTTTTCAAGGAAAACCAAGGTTTCCACAAAATAATATTTTTAATGTTAAAATTTTAATTTTTGACTTTGGAAAGTAACTTATTACAAGGCCCCAGCCTTAAACCTTACTTAATCTTGAGTTATTACAAGATTACACATTGAGGATCTTTTTAGGTTTAGAGTTTTAGAGAATTAGATCATAAAACTTGTATTACATCCCACATTTAAACAAAGTGGTTAAATAAAAGATAGTATTCATTTACCCCATCAACGAAAACATATTTAAAATAAAACATGGATTCTTTATTGACACTTCCTTGACACTATCATCATATCATGCAACCTTCCCTTGACCTGTGAAAAACATTTCAAAAACGTGGGATGAGCATAAAAAGCTCAGTAAGGGATATAAAAATATGGAAAGGAAATATGATTATATGTATATATAAGAATGATATCATACTTTACCCATAAACCATAAGCACTTTAACATATCTCATAAAATCATGAATAAATTATAGAAATCATAAGACATAAAAGGTATCTTGAGGCATTCATAACATTCTTACGTAGGGAGTAACCCTCTTGGTTACGTTTGGAATACCCACCGCAGTATATTCCCTAAACCTCTTCGGAGAAACCTTAACGTTTCAATCCTTCGCGTTAAACAATGCATTGATGAGCTATATCGGGCTCACCTGCCCTTAGTTTTTCACGGAACCACCCGTCATCATAAGAATTTCCAAGAACCATAACATAATCGTATCACATAAAAGATGCATAAAGGAAACATAACATTTCCACATTTCAAACACAAGATATCAATAAAACACATTGATATAAAAAACCTTATGAAAACCATTTTCAATACCAAAATAAAAGAAAAGAAAAATAGGGTATTTATTTTTCTTTTAAATAGAAGGTATGACTTGTAGAGGAAGCCGAAACTCAAATAATGGTTACGGCGGCGGAGAAGTCATTGTCGCCGCATAAGTATGACAAAAACATTCCCTTTTTTCATTTTGTAAAATGATTCTTATAAAAAATATTCCTTTTGGATAAATGTAAAAGTCAAAGTGTTTTATACACCATATAAAAGAAAGTTTTGTATAAAAAAAAATATGCCTCAATGAAAGGAGATTGAGACGAAGCCCATTACAAAGACGATATCCTTGGTTTAAAGACAAATCAATTACATAATTATGTGTTACAAACGAATACACCAAATATAAGTGGATATTAAGTGTAAAACAATAGGAGGTTATTCACACATATTCATAGAACGACATATTCAAGGAGTACATGTTTATCCCAAAGAATCAAATTTGGGTTAAGAAGTTCCTTTGCAAAAATTTGACAGCCTAACGGTGTCACTACAAAATTCAGAAAATGAGATGATGAGAGATAAAAATGGTATCTCATCACATGGACATAAAATTTAAATCAATAAGGATATAGAAGAACATATCCCAACATAATAGTATGTGAATTAAAAGACATAACAAAAAAAGTCTTTTAAAAAGAGGAGGGTGAATGGTTCCCTTACCGACATGGGTATCTTTCGAAACATACACCCTGTGAAAGAAGGACAATACAACATTGATGTAAATACTCATAAATGAATGTATATTAAAAAATGAGTAAAATAATGGGCAGTACATACACCACTCAAAGGAAATTGTGGCAAATGTAGTATAAATCTCACGGGAATAAAAGTGAGATGAAAAATCTCTTACGAAGACTCGGCAGCCTAACAGCACCACTTCAAACTTCCAAAATGGATTTATTAGAGGAAATAGGGTATCTAATCATATCAACATAAAGTTTACAGAAAAAGGAATATAAAAGAACATTCCCCAACATTACAAAGAGGAGCTTAAAAGAAGTGACATAAAGGAGAGTACTTAAAAAGAAAGAGAGAGGCGGGATCTCTTACGAAAATCCGGCAGCCTAACGGCGCCACTCAAAACATCCAAAATGGATTGATGGGAGAGAATAGGGTCTCTCATCATATGAAAATAAAAATTACGGTAAGATTAATATAAAATAATATCCCAATAATAAGAAAGATGAGCTTTAACAGGAATGACATAAAATAGTGTACTTTAAAAGAAAGAGAGGAGTCGGATCCCTTACCTCAAGTCCAACTTGTCTTGTTCATTTCATTATATTCCTGAATAATAAACTTTGGTCAATTTATAATTTCCTAAGGACCTCATTTAAAGATTATTATTCAGTTCATATCACATATTATAATGTTATAATAATTGTTTAATAATGTTAGTTCATATTAGATGTTTTTACTGATGTTTGGTACATGAGTCAAAAATAAACTTGTTTGAAAAATGATTGTCCATGTAGTTATAATTAAATAATTTCCAGAATAGTATTAATGATTAAAATATCATATATATCTAGTACATATTCATTTTATACTATTCCATAGCATTTGGAGATAAAAAACGAAAAGCACCGTTAATGGAGATGGTAGGTCGTACGTACGCATGAACGCTACTTTCATTTTTTCTTTGTCATATTAACGGAATTAAAAATAAATGATATATATATATATTATAATTCTAGTATAATATATATGTTATATAGGTCACAAATGTTCATTAATTTCATTCTTTATACGTTCCATGTATTGCATGTACGAGTCACATCACTTGAGGGGGCGGTAGTCCGCACTTCCTTAAATGAAGCACGTTTACCCATAATGGAAACCATAATGGTACGCCCAAAATGAGAAATACAGAAGCTTAAGGAAAACATAAACATATTATATATCATATATAAATATAGTGTAATCTTAATGTCCACCTTTGAAGGTGTCAAAAGAATGTTGAACAATCATCGTTTCGGGAGGCATAAATTCACCATCCACAGAAACAGTATGTTCTTTAACCATTAGACAAAGGTGTGTGTAAGTGTAGCTCGAATCCTTATTATAACAACATCCTAGTATATTAAATATAATTTAGTTGTTAAAAAATAAATTACTAAAAAGAGTTTAGGGGGTTGGAGAAGCAAAATAAAACAAAAGGACACAAGTGAAGACATTACCTTAAAATCGGGTAAGTCTCTTAGATTTGAGCTCAAAGGCTTCCTTGGGAAGACTTATGCCAAATGTGAGGCTTCAAGGAGTTATAGAGGGATGTGGAGAGACACAATGGGCAGGGTTTGGCCGAGCCAAAGTCTTTGGAAGTGTGGATAAGGAGGTAGAGGTGGGGGCCTTTTATAAGAGGAGGGGAGGGGCACTCTTGGAAAGCAAAGCAATGTTACTTTATTTTAGAACGAGTTTAGGATTTTAATGGTCCCAAATTAATGTTTTTAGAGGATAAGGTGATAAGAGTTCTAAATCCACCCATCTAATAGGTTTTGGACATGTCTAGGGCTTAGATTTTACATTATCTTTCCATTTTATTTAAATCGTTAAATAATGAGGTCATCGCTGCATCATCATGATGTCATAAATAATTTAATTTATTTAATGTCTAAAAATTATAAAAAAAAACTATGATGTAGGAAATCTTTTTAGATTTCAATTGATTATTTATAGTAAAAAATATGACTTCTATAACTGTATGTAAAAATTGTTTTCGTAAAACATCTCAGGTTTGTGTCATTTTTACTTTAACATTAAATAAAAAGATATTTATGTCATTTCCAACCAAAGTGGCTCCATGGGGTCCCCATGTTTGGCACAAGGAATCCCATGGTCGGACATGAGACATCCAGTATTCTTAGGACACATGTTGTGGTCATTTTTTATTATTATGATATTATTTTATTATCTTTAACTACCCGATTACTCCTTAATCAAGATAATTAAAGATAATTACCGTCGTTACTATTCATAAAGTCCAAAAACAAAAGATTTTTAATTAAATAAATTGGAACTTATGATTCCAAATATTTAATCCATTTTACCAAATTCCAAACACATAAATTGAAATAATTAATTTAAAAATAATTCCCGTTGTCAAAACAAATAGCGGGTTTTTTAGAAACAATATTTACGAAATGTTTGGCACTTGTTTCTACCTAATTACAAAGTGAAATTAATCTCAATGACCATAATTGGATTAAATGGTAAAAATATATTCTAATTACAGTTTAAAACAAATTAAAAAGATAATATAACCATATAATTAAATTATATGAAAACGCAGTTTTGATGTAAAATGCAGTATTTTCACTATTCATTGAAAAATGAACTTTGTCAGAAAAATACCAAAAATTAACCAAAGGTAAATTTCAATGTCCCAATCATAAAGAATATTTTTATTTTGAAAAATAAATCTTATAAAATTTTCATAATTTTGATTTAAAAATGGTTTGCCATCAAAAGGCAGTAAAATAATCTTTTAAAAAATATTAGTGTATTCAATGATTAAGATTGGATTCCTTTGCATTTTAAGCCTCTAACATTTATTTTAAAAAGAAAAAATATTTGACCAACATATATAATCATTTTGTAGTTAGTTCTGTTCATTCCCGCCATTACAACGGCTAGGCATTAACTACTATTTAAAATAATATTATTTTATTATTAGAGTGCAACGTAAGATTCCCAAGCAACTCGTTGTTGCGTGTTGGGTACGCCATCGAGCATAGCGTCCCCTTTAAAGTTATATTAAAATTTTATTCACAAATATGGATAAATATAAAAATGTCATATTCTTTATTTACCTGGGGTGTTACACTTATAGGTTTGTAAAATTATTAATATATATTTAAATACTATATATTAAAAAAATAAAATATATTTTGACTTGTATTGTGTTTAAAAACTAATTATATCATTATGAAATAATTATGAAGTCATTAAACATGACCAAAACCTCAAACTGCATTTTTACTATTCACTAAAAAATAAAGTATTTTTAAAAATTATAATAAATTCAATCTAACCTAATTTTGACATTATAATTTAAAATATTATGTTTATTTTATCATAATAATTCTATAAATATGATAATTCTTACTTTTAAATACAAATATAATTATTTATTAAAAAATAGTGGGTTGAAAATGTAGTATAAAATTTCTAACAATTAATATTTTTCAATGACATAATAAAATTATTTTATAATTTATATTTAAATAAGAGTGTTGTTTTCTTAATATTTCATTAAAATATATATTATTAATAATTCCGTAGTTTATTAGAAAAAAATTACATCCTTTTTGGAAATTACAATTTGTGTTCAAAAATCAATTTATCGAATTCCATCTCAATTAAACTTATATTTTATTGAGAAAAACTACTCTTAAAAAGAAATTTTTGGAATAAAAATTTTATTTATACAAATTAATTACACTTTAATCAACTAATTCCTAGACATTTAACCCCTTAATTCACACACATAATGTTTGATGGTGGTAGTTTCATGGGGTTCCTTGGCTAACCTCGACAGAGTGGTAAACTCCATAAACCTTAACATATCATGTCGGATATTTTTTTCATGATTCAATTTTTAATGGTCGGATTGGGATTGGTCAAGGATGAATTATAGTGATGACACCTACCTCTCATGTTTTGACACATGGGCTTCCAACGACATGAATTTACTAGTTGGCGACATCGATTATCCTTTTTGTATCAATCATCCTTTATAATTATTACAAATAATCCCTTAATTATAATGGTAAAATAATTTCTAAGAGTATATTTTCTAATGATCATATTTACCAATGGTTATATTTAACCAATGGTTATATTATAGTCAAATATTAATGGTCACATTTTCCTTAATACTATATAAATACCACCTCATTTCTAAATATATAATATTTTCTGTGTATAATATAATATAACACACATTTTCAAGAAATAGTTATCATTCAAAAAGGTTGGCACATTTTATTACTCCCCCTTAAGATATTTCATCCCTGAAATTTCAATTAATTCTCTCAGTTAAAAAAAGCTATGGGTACTTCCTTCTCATCCTCTCCTTTGGTTCCAACATCACTTCTTCATATTTATGGTTCTTCTGAAACACTTGGATGTGGTGGGTAGCCTTGTTGCGTAAAACCTTTTCTCTATGGTCCAGGATCTTAACTGGATACTATTTATAATAAAGGTCATATTCTAGTTGTTCCACATCCAAATTCAGTACATGTGAATGGCCTGATATATAGTTTCTTAAGAGAGATATATTTAATACATCATGAACTTGAGATAGATTTGGTGTAATTTCAAGCTGATATTCCATCGCTTTTATGCGATCAAGGATTTCATAGGTGCTAATGTACATGGGGATAATGTTCCCTTTCATCCCAAACTGAATGACTCACTTTCTTGGTGATATTTGAAAAAATGCATTATCTTCAACATAAAACTACAAGTCCTTTTGATAGTTGTCAGCATAGCTATTCTTATAACTCAAAAAATATTTTATATGTTTCTGGATAGCATGAATCGTTTCTATCATATCTTTCACAAGATCAGGCCTAGCCATCTTTGCCTCACCAAATTCATCTTAACAAGAAATATTTCCACATCTATTCCCTTATAGAGCTTTATAGGGTTCCATTTGAATACTAAAACAGAATTTTTTTTGATACCATAATCCTTTACCTTCCATTGACCATGTTCTCATCATGTCCTTAAGTGTTTGAATAGTGCTTTTAGATTGTCCATTAGTTTGGGGGTGATATGACATACTGAAATTCAATTCATAACTCTGATTATGTTAAATAATTCTCTAGAATATTTATGTAATGCTTGGATCATGATTAGAAATGATAGAATGATTCACCCCATGTAACCTCATCCCTTCCTTTTCATAAATCATGGAAAGTTGGTAAAGTGATAAATCTTCTTGAATAATGATTAAATGGGAAGTCTTGGTGAGTCACTATATTACAACCCATATCACATTATTTCCTTTGGATGATCTTGGGAGATGAGTAAAAAAGTCCATAGTAACATTTTCTCACTTCCATGATGGTATGGGTAGAGGTTTCAATACCCTTTAGTAAGTTGTCACTCCACCTTCACCTACTGACATACCAAGCATCTTGCAGTGTACTCAGTAATCTACCTTTTAATTTTATCCCATAAATAATTATCGCAAAGGTTCCTATACATTTTATTGCTTCCACGATGTATAGAGAATGTATATCTATTATTTTAATCCACAAATTATTACTTTATCTCTATAATAAATGGAACACATAGTCTTGTATGAAATTTAAATACACCTTTTAATCGACATTGAACTCAAAAAATCATCAATTTTTCTTAACCTCTATATTATTCTATAATAAGGGATATTTTATTTGATCTTTCTTCATATCCTCCAGTGAGGATGGTTAAGAAATCAATTTGAATAGGTTTGATGATTTCCCTTCCATTATGACTCCCATGTCCAATTTTACTAGATCTTATATCAAAGGATCTCCTTAATTCCTCATCACTTCCTTCACAAAAGGGTTTTCCTACCTAATTCATCTAAAAAGTTTTGTCTTCTCTTCTAGGGTGATAATTAATTAAACTATCATAATCATTAAGAAGATCCAACCATCTTTGTTGTCTATTATTCAATTCATTTTTTTGAATATATATATCAATTTTTGGTGTTTTGTGTATATATCACATTTCTTACCATAAAGATAGTGCCTCCATATTTTTAGATAAAAATAACTGAAGCTAGCTCATAGTCATGTGTTGGATAATTTTTCTCATGTGGATTTAGCTGTTGAGATGCATAAGCAATCACCTTGTAATTTTTCATGAGGACACACAAAATCCCTTTCATAGATTCATCACTAAAAATAATGAATCCTTATTGGATTGACGGTAGAGTTGACACATGTTCAGTTACCAATATCTTTTTCAACTCTTGGAAGAATTATTTATGCTTCTTTATCCATATAAATTTATCCCTTTTTTGAGTTAACTTTGTCAGTGGATTATAAATTTTTGAAATATTTTTCACAAACCTACTATAATATCCTGATAACCTAAGGAAAATATGAATCTCTGTTACTATCATAGGATGAGGCCACTCCTCCAAAACTTTTTTCTTGGAAGGTTCAACTAAGATTCCATCATTGGTTACAATGTTCCCCAAGAAAGAAACTTGTTATAATCAAAATCCACATTTTCTAAAAAATTTAAATATCTTATCCTTCCTTAGAGTTTTCAATATAACCCTTATATGATCCTCATGACTTTTATAATATATCATAATATCATCAATAAAAACTATCACAAATTTATCAAGGTAGCCCTTAAAGACTCTATTCATCAAATACATAAATATTGTAGGATAATTAGTCTTTAACAAGGGCATAAAATCAAAATAATAGTTCCCATATCTTGATCAAAAGGTGTTATTTGGAATATATTCTTTCTTCTCCCTCAATTGATGATAACCAGATTAATGATTAATATTAGAGAAGAATTTATCACCACAAAGCTAGTAAAATAAATCATCAATATTTATTATAGGGTACTTGTTCTTCACTATGATCATGTATCTCTATAATCATTTCATAAGCACATTGATCTCTCCTTATTCTTCACAAATAGAACATGTTCTACCTAAGGAGACCCTTGGTCAGGTAAATCCCTTCTCTAAAATATTTTAGTGCTATTTCTTTAGTTCCTCTAGCTCAACATTTTCAACTATATATGGGTTATTTGACATCGGATTGGATCTAGGTATGAGTTCAATGGAGAACTATACCTCTCTTTCTAGGAGAGTTCAAGGTAACTATTCATGAAATATGTATACATATTTCTAAACGATGGGAAAATTTTCTATTCTTTCAGTTTCATTTCCTTCTTCCTCTTTTCCAATTATCTACATAAAAAAGGCTATGTGAGGTTCATCTAGACAAAGCTCGTGTCTTGATATATCTTCTTTGAAAATAACTTTATATTATAAATTCAATACTACTGATATTTCCTCTATTCTATAGTTTATTTTTTCAATATAATTTCAGAGCCAGTCCATCCCTAGTATAATTTCTAATTCCACCATGGAAAGGAATACTAGATTTCCAATGAGACTATGCTCTCCAAAGTCAACACTAGACTTTCTATACACTTTTGATGCTTGGATAATCCCTCTAGGAGTCATAAATAATAAATCTACTTATAAAAGTTTAAGGATTGATTATATATTCTTTGTAAACATGGAGTAAATAATGGAATGCGTAGAACTAGAATCCAACAAAGCACTTGCAATATTTTAGAGAACAATGAGAGTACCTACCACCACATCATTTGAGGATTCTACTTCAACTATTATGATATAACATTCTTGACCATTCTTTCATGGCCTAATATGATGTTTATGGTGATTATCCTCCATTAAATTTTGATTTTAATAGTTATTGGAAAATGGAAGAATCTATACGTGCATATAGCATTGGACATTTGGATGGTTCTACACTATCTTAACATTGTTATTAGTGTTGAGAAGTTGAGGCTTCACCTAAATATGATATTTCAGATCTATATGGACATATATTCCAATATTTTATCATTTTAAACTCTCTAGCAATCAGTTCCTCAAATTTTTCTTCACATATTTGTTGCACGTGGTAAGTTTCACTTTATTTCCATCCTTTCCATGATCAAAGTTCCATACTAAGTTTGGATCCAAATATCTTTTATTATTTTGATTATTGGGACCACTGCATCTCTCCAAAATACATTTCAACCTTCATAGAAATCTACACTATCTTCTCATTGCTGTCACATTATTGATTGGCTAGATTCCTTCTTATATGGGGTCGTATTTTACATAATAATTTATCAAACATTCTATTAGGATCCATAACAAAGCTAGGGGTGGGATAAGAAATAATTGTAAAGTTCATATCCCTGCATCCCATGGAATAATTTTCCTTCTAATTTAGATATAGTAATTCTTTCTCCATTTTTATTTGAATCGAATGGTGGAAATATTTATTCAAAATTCTTTCCCGAAACTCTTCCCACTCCCGAAAATCAATTTCCCTTATTGTCTTCGTGATTTTAATCAGTATAAACCACATATCATCTTCTCCCTCTAAGATCTAAACATCAAGGGTGAATTTCCCCTATTCTGAACAACGGACTATAGAAAAGAACATTTCTATAGATCTTATCCATTATTAATCAAATAATGGGTTGTAAATCCACTAACAAAAGGTGGTAGTTAACAAATAAAGGACTAAATGGAAATTTTTTCCCTTCGAGGTGAATCTGGTCTCTAAGCTTGATTGAAGTTATTGTCCATAACTCGAGTTAGTTGATTAATCATTCTCATGAAGTTTTCCTTTCGGTATTCCATCGGAGGCTCATCAGCACGTGGTCCAATGTGCTCATTGTTTACACGGTTTCTTCTATTTCCCAACATTTTATAAAAGATGAATACCATAGTGAGAAATATGTTTCTTTTATTTAACTTATAACTATAAAGTAATTTTAATTCTTAAAACATCATACTTAAATATTTTATTCTTAAAGATAAATAACTTTTCTACAAATCCATTATAGTGATTCAAAAAAAGTGTATGATTAACCAAATATATACCCTAGGAGTTTCAAAATAGTAGTACAACAAGGATCGTTGTTAGGAAATAGTTCGCAATTGATTATACCTCAATGAATTATTTTTTGGGGTTACATCTAGATACATATGTCTTATATCCACGTCCACTTGTTCATAACCAGACAAGGATTTCTTTCTAAGTAAAACAATTCATTAATACTTTACCAAAATACATATATGATTTCCTATATTTAAACTTTTCCCTAGGGTTATTCCTAATGTTTTTAATTCCAAATGACCAAAAATAAATAAATCATTCTTTGATACCAACTATGGAATCCCACCTTTTAATTGCATAACTTTTCATTACATTATAAAACAGAAGATCTTTTAAAGTTTAGTTTCTTGGAAATGAGGTACTTAATACAGAAAAAAAATAAAAAAATACTATGAATCCACTTTAATATATCCTCATGGTTTCATTATAAGTAAATTTACTAGATCTAATATCCTAGGGACATACATAAAAGGAAAGGGGTAAATATTAGTCTTAGTAAGGGAAAGCAATTTGCATGTTCTCATAGTGAATATAAATAGGACATGAGGAATGTCATTAAGGCACGAGAAAAGGGAAATAAGGATTATCATAATAAAAAGAATATAAATTATATCATTTAAATTTTGATATTACATTTAAATTAGGCATTGATAATCATATCACCAAGGTTTTTCATCAAGGTGTAATAAATGAAAATTACCTAGGTTATTCAATAAGGTATTGTAAAACATGTCATTAATAGAGATTAAATTATTTAACCAATGAATTGGAGAGCTATAATGGAGAACCATTAATATGAATTATTTAATGTGAACCATATATATCATAATAAAACATTTCATAAATAACCCATGGAGAATAAAAAAAATGGGTTTCATATCAAAATCTTGGTATTTTAAATGTGCTGAAAAACATGATCATTATGTCATTTTCAACCCATGGAAAATGAATTCAGATTTCATGTATGTTAATACTAGAATAAAATAGATCATTATTTCATTTAGGTGAATACACATGGAAAATAAAGAGGCTTGGAAGTTTGTAAAAAGAAAATAAAAGATAATTTATGGAGGTAAGAAGAATGTTTTGAGATGTAAATTTGGCAGCATAACAAGTATAAAATATGATTTTATAAATAGGTAGATGAGAGGGTAAAAGGGTCTCTCATTAATAAAAATATAATTTTTTAGTACGGTAATGGATAAAATGGTAATAAAATGAAGTGATCATAACAATTATAATACATATATAAAAAGAGTCTCTTGAATTGAAGATAAAATAATGATAATTCCATTTCTTTGAATAGTTACTCCTAAAACTTGAGGATTGGGACATTGGGGGACTGAGGACGACTTTAGGGTACTTCTTGGGGGGTAAAAATACCATATATTTATTAATTATGGGTTTTTAGTGAAATAAAATTGATAAATATGTGGGTAGTTATAGAAATAGTGTACGATTTTCTTAATAATTTCTAAATATAGGCCTTGAAAATCATGGTTGTGGAAAATGAAAAACTATTGGTTTTCGAGTGGTTTTTACCCATGGTTTTGAACCTTTGAAACATATTTTATATTATTTTTGCCCAAAAGAACCTAAAATAATATTATAATACGTATTTTGACAAGGAAAAGTAAGGTTTTAAAAAAATATGATTTTTAATGTTAAAGTTTCCATTTTAGACTTTGGAAAGTAACTTATAGGTTCAGAAACTGATTAAAATCACTTAAAATATGTTATATTAACAAAATAAAATATTTTGAGTCGTGTATTTTGGTTATATAATTATTAAATCATTATGACATAATTATGAAGTCGTTAAACATACAGAAATCTTTGTACTTTATTTTTACAATTCACGAAAGAATAATGTATTTTAGAAAATTAACCATAACCTAATTTTTCAATTATGATTTCAAAAATGGTATTTCATTTTATCATAATAAATATCTAAATATGATAAATTTACTTTTAAATACAAAAATCATTATTTATTAAAAAATCACAGGTTGAAAATGCATTGTAAACTTTATGACACTTAAAAATTTTCAATGACATAATAAAATTATTTTATCATTTATATTTAAATACGGGTTTTTTATCATACTATTTAATAAAAATAAATATAATTCATAATACAATAGTTTATTATAAAAAAATAAATCCTTTCTAAAAAGTATAATTTGTGTCTAAAAATCAATTTATCAATTTCTACCTTAATCAAACCTATAGTTTATTAAGAAAAAATATTATTAAAAGAGAATTTATTGAATAAATATTGTATTTATAAAAATTAATTGCACTTAAATTAACTAATACCTACACTCGTAACACCTTATTTCACCCACATATGTCCTAAGAGAAAGGTGTGTGATGGTGGTAGTTTCCTGGGTTTCATCGGCTAACATTGACCAAGTTGTAAACTCCACTAACTTTAACTTCTTCTATAAGAGATTTATTTCAAGATTAACTTTATTAATACCATCTTGGTCTTTCTAAGGGTGAACCCCAGTGATGATACCTCCCTCCCAAGTACATATAGATGGACTTCAAAAGACATGGCTCTCTAGGTTGAGGACATCAATTTTTATTTCTGTGTCAATTATCGTTTAACATTATTACTTAAAAGAATGTAATTATAATGGTAAAGTTATTAACAATATTATAGTTTACAACATTTATATTGAACAAAGTTCTTATTTGGACAGTGGTCATATAACAAACGAATGTCAATGGTTGCATTTCACTTTATACTCTATGAATACCACTTCATTATTAAATAGATAAGGTTTTGTTATGTATAATATTATATAACACACATTTTAAAGAAATAGTTATCATTCAAAAATTATGGGTCATTACATCAAAGGTAGGATGCTCTACTATAATTTTTATAGGGTCACTCGGGTCGAATCCTCGACGATATTACTATTTTTATAGTTGATTGTTTTTTTATTTTTTAGGGGGGTTTATTTGTCGAGCATAACTAAATTTATTGATGGTTGATGTAAAATTTAAAAATTTGATAAATATTTGGGTGATTTAATTATTGGTGATTTAATTTTATGACATCCTTGAGATTTTAAAAACTTTTCATTAAATTAACATCCACTTCACATGATGATTGTGATCGGAATTCCCATTTTTTGGATTAAATCCAAGCCTTAATGAGTGTTTTAACATTTAAAAATTATCATTAATGGAAGGATTAATATTTAATGAACCCATGTGTAATTTTTGTGCCAATAATTCATGGAATAAACATGTTAAACATGATGTGTCAAAAATCCATGACATGTCCAATTTCAAAAATGCTGTGTTAATTTAAATAATGTCAATCAAGTGAAATCTCTCAATCAATTATCATACTCACATTTTGAATTACCAAAATGGATGATTTAATATTCCATTTAGATAGTTATTAGTCTTTTTGAGATTATTATGATGATTTGATAAGTGAAAAAAATAAAATATTGATATGGAATAGGAATTGTGTACCAAACACAAACAAATTAAAAGAGGTAAATGCGCTGTTTTGATTGAATAAGAATGTGAAAGAGTGAATGGTATTTTGGATTTATTTAAACTATATTTATAACATGTATAATATAATATATATGGTATATTATAATAAGATACGTTTATAATGAGAAATTAATTAAACATCAATTAAAATTACAATCACACTTAAATAATTAAAATTAAAAACACTTGATGTAAATGAAGAGAAATAATTGAGGAGTGGTATATTTAGTAGAAACATGAGTTTTTAAGGTCCTACTATGACTTTTAATATAATATTTTGATTCCAATATATCCTTATAAGTGCTTACTATTTAACCGATTTTACTACGAATAGGGGTATGAATTTATAACCAAAGGCACTGGACTCT
The DNA here is from genome assembly GCA_963277665.1 of Viscum album. Classification (NCBI taxonomy): domain Eukaryota; kingdom Viridiplantae; phylum Streptophyta; class Magnoliopsida; order Santalales; family Viscaceae; genus Viscum; species Viscum album. Next base: position 227,201,994 of record OY728157.1, on the reverse strand, counting down.
TTTCCTTCCAAAAATACACTTCAATTTGGATTAAAACATTGACCATTTAGATAAATTATTCTTGAGATATATTATTCTTAAAATGTTGTCTATATGGATTTGGAAATTTCACCTAAAAAAATTAGTTTCCACTTGAATTTTGGATCCAATTTTATGGTTAATTTACTAAACCATGTAATGATGTCAAGTTTTATTCATAATTTCTCAAATTCCAAAATGTGAATGAGTTTTAGGATTGGAAGATTCTCTCATATTCAAATAAACCTATTCTAAATAGTCGGTCTAATACATATTTAGTTTAAAATGAAAAAATCACATCCTAGTTGGAAATCTATATTTCAAAAAAAAATCAATAATTTTGGGATATTTTATAATACCAAACAGAATTGTAGTCTAGAATTTCATATATAAATCGAGACCCTTATTGGTTTATTTTGAGCTTAAAACTTTGATCCAAGATGTATTTGGATATCCTATAACATATCATGGAGTCACCTTAAATTTGTTATTCTTTATTAAGCCCTGAAATTCAATAATAATGGTTAGTCTAGTTTCCTCCACAGATTCGGTAGGCCTTCTTCTATGGTCCATGTGGCCATAAAAATGGATAAATTATCCATTTACCTAGTCGAATTATTTTTATTCATTGGAATAAAGAACCAAAATAAATAATAATCACAAAATTTGGTTTATGAGAGAGAGATCTATGATAAAAATAGTAAACTGACTTGAATCTGGATTAAATCAAATAATAAACACAAATTATATTTATTATTAAAACATGGTCTTTTCACTCAATTTATTCACTTTCCCTTGAAAATAAGTAAGGGGAGTAGATAAAAAATATGAATAATTTAATAACATAAACTCCATCATACATAAGAATGTATATGTTATCATGCACAAGAAACATAAAACATAACAAAATCATTTTCACTCACCAAAAAATATTTAAATTTTTTTTCACCAATATAGTGAGGGCACCAATAGTTCAATAATTCATAAATAATTACACCCAAAACTGTTACTACAATCATGTGTAAATAAAATTTATTTTTCATGTTCAAAATATGAATAGGAAAATACAGGCACTCTAAACATACCCCTCACAAGATTATGTAAATTTACTCAAGGAATTTCACTCATTCACCAACCAAAAGTGAAAATAATAGACATTGTTAGAGCTATCATATTACAATCCATATTATAAAATTAACAATAATCAAGGGGAGTTTCTTATGGGGGTTTTAGTGGCACCGTTATGGAAGGAAAATAATTTACAAAGAGAGGAAAAGGGGGGAACAACAACATGGAAAAAGAAATGCACAATTTTTTATATTAGACATGGAAGGTTATTGAAATACCTTTTTAAGAGAATGTAAATGTGAAAAGGAATATGAAAAAATATAGAAAATTGGATGAGGATAAAAATATGAAATAAGTACAAAACATAAAACTTATCCCAACAACATAAGAATAGATGATGCAAGTGTACTTTTTTCTTTTTTTTCCTTTTTTTATTTTATCACAACTTGAACCGAGAAAAAATCTCACACTCATATCCTAACTCATGTTTTATCCCCTTGCAACACTAATTTTAACAGTTATGACAAGTTCAAAGGTTGAGAAATAGAAATTTTTTCCCACCCAGGACATAAGACATTTTTTTTTCCATTTTTTATTTTGGTTTTCAATTTCTTCTTTTTATTTAAACACTTTTCATAAATATTTTTACAAAATGGAATACACATAAAAACACTCACAAACCTCACCGAATGAAAACCTCTGCCAAATAGTTAAATTGATTATTTCCCTTAATAATATATTGAATTGTTTAAAATCAAGGAAAGGATACACAAAATGAAATCCATACCCCCATATACATAAATTTAAATAAATCATGATATAAAAATCAATTTATATTTTGGGTGGGAAATGGTCCTGGGCCTATAATGTGGATATTAAAAAATGTTTTCATATAATCAACGGGTATTTCAAAATGAGGATCACTGTAATAGTAATGGGAGGTTATTTGGTTATTTTTATTCTCATGTGGATTAGAATATACCACTATCATATTAATATAAAACAAACATGGATTTTCATCCCATAGGTCCATAATATCAAGACTTCAATTGGGTGGTGAAAAAAATATAAAAAGATGCTCATAGGTAACCTTTTTATTAAATATGAGATCATTCCTCATGGGTCAGGGAAAAAAATTTCCAAATTAAAAATTTAGAATTAAAAACTTATTGGTCTTAACAAAAATTGGTTTATAGAATTTTATAATGAAAAAAAAATGATATAAAAAATGTCATTGGACTTTGTAAAGTGGTTGAAGAAATTATTTTAAAAATGAACTATGAGTAATTATGAATTGTTTTTTTCTAATTTGTATTTACACAACCACCAAAAAATAAAAAAAATGTTATGTTGGATGATGAAAGTGTTAAAAAACGAGATAGAAGGTGATAATGAAAGAGAAAGAAGTTGAAAGATAGGAAAATAGAGAAAGAGAGAGATAAAGATATTGGTGGACAGAGAGAAAAGGTATAAGAAGGGAGGGATAGGGAGTTAAAGGTAAATAGGTTCCCCCTAGTTTGGGTTTGGTGGATCTCCATATCCATCCAATGGTGGGCAGACTCTAATTGTTAGGGATTGGGTGGAAGTTGATGTGGTTCTTGGGGTGTGTTTACTCACATGGGGATGCTTTAAATAATGATCATTAACAATGAATTTAATTTTGGAAGAGGCCCTTGGACATGCACCTCCCCAAATTGGTGAACCTTAGTAATAATAAAAGGACCTTCCTAGTGAGAATTAAGTTTTCTTGGGTGAATACAAAAGCGATAACTAAAAATAATTTTATTTCACCTTCTAGAAGTACCTTTTGCAGGATGTGTTTTTCAATGATTTTTATAGCATTTAATTGGTAGATATTAGAATTATCATAGGAATAAATTCTAGGATCCTCTAGTTCATTCAAATACAACAATATCTATTCACTCAATTTTTCACGATAAAAATTACAGTGTTTCATTTTCCAACTTGACTTTTGTTGAATTTCAACTAGTAAATGACATGATTTAACAAAAACAAACTTAAATGGAGACATCCCAATGGATGTTTTATAAGAGATTTGATAATACCAAAGTTATCCACAAAATATTTAAAATAGTCTTTTATTTTGTGCATAAAAATTACCTCAAACACTCTTTTAACTTCTCTATTATTAATTTCAACCATTCCATTTGTTTGGGGTGATATGAAGTTGATATTTTATGTAAAACTACACTTTTTCTCAAAATTAATTTTTGGGTTAGATTACAAAAATGTGCTCCTAAGCTACTAACCTATGCACATTGAGTTCTAAATTGATGGAAGATATGGGTTTAAAGGAACTCATTCATTGTGTGTGTATTATCCATCCTAGTGGGTATAGACTCAACCCACCTTGAAACATATTCAAGATCCATTAAAATATATGAGAATCCATTAGAAGTTTATAAGGGACTAAGGAAATTGATGACCAAAACATCAAAGATCTCATAGAATATTATAGGATTTTGGGGCATTTCATTTATTTTGAAAATTGTTCCAAACTTTTAGTAAGTGGTAAATGATTGAAAGAAATCATGCGAGTCCAAGCAGAGTAAAGGATAAAATAAATTTGGGTAATGGACCTTTTTAGTGGTCCATTTTTGTCCAAAGTGTCAGCCTATAGGCATTGAGTGAGAGAATTCTAAGATGCAGGAATTTTCATTTTCATCAACACATCTCTTATTTCATATGTCAATACTATTTTTAAAATATGTATTAAATTCCCAAAATTATTATTTTGAATAACTTTTCATCTTATTTTTTTCTTTTGAAAAAATTCTGGAAAACAACAAAAACCAAGTAATTTACATTTTGGGTATACCATGGTTACATTGGAGTAAGATATGAGAGGTGTTCAGTGGGAAATTTGGGATCAATGATTTTAGAATGTGAATAATTAAATATTAATCTCAGGTGATTAACCTTAGGGTTTTCTTTTCTAGGTTTATATTTCATCTCATGTTAAAATTCTTTGAGAATTATGGTCTATCTTATAATCCTTAGTTTGGAAATAATTTTTATTATTAATAATATTAATGATGAATGATCTATAAATATGATGATTTTGGAATATAAGAGGTAGATTTGGAATTTATCCAAGGAAAACAAAAACTAAATGTTCTATTTTACTAATCATGTAATGAGATTGGGTTTCATCCAATGTTTTTGAGTCATAATAGATGAAATGAGTAATTTTTTCTCTTCTTTAACCAAGTACATACCCAATGTTCCTATTAGAAGCATGACACATCAATCTGAACGGTAAGGAACAATCTGGGATTTAGAATATTAGGGAATATGTGATCAAAACATTGAGTACAATAAAGGCTCTATTGATAGCCCTAGAGAAATTGAATGTAAAGTCATTAAAGATTAATTGAGTAGGAAAGAGGAAAATCTACTAAAGTTGTAGATAAATCATTAAAAGAAACTGACATGATCAATGAATGATAAGATTTCATGAACTGATGTTTTCTTAATAATTTATTGGATTACTTCAATTTTGTAAGGATATACTTGAATACAATCCAGAGAAATTATGATCCCTAAAAAACCATTGGTAATTATGAAGTGACATGTCTAAATATTTAACTTATGGTTACATTTGACACACTTTTATTGGACCAAAGAGAGTGAATGCAAGTAGGATTCTAGTTAATCCCCATAAATAGTAAATCCATATAGAAGTACCTCCATGCAATGTTCAATGAATTTGGAAAAGACATTCATCATAATCCTCTAGAATGTCGTAGGAGCATTGAAAAGTCCAATGAGAATTCTCCTATATGAATATGTTCCTGTGGGAAAAGTGAATTTAGTATTATATTTGTCCTAAGGTGTAATTTGGATTTGTAAATAGTTAGTTTATCCATTGAAAAATCAATAATTTTTCGTTCTAAAAAATCCTTCTAAAATTTTCTCATAGAATAAAAAGTCTTAAGTGATATTTTCATGTTTAAACATTCAATTTTTGATAATATATGCAGACACTACATTTTTTCACTCATGTTATTACCACCTCTCTATAATCATTTGTGAAAATAGTTATCCCAAACTTCTTAGGTTCCACTTGAATCAAACTAACCCATTCAATATCATAAATTGGATAGATAATAATTGATTGAATAATATTGGTGATACTTTCCAAAATACCTCAATTGTGAGTGGGTTGAGTCTTCTTTAAGGTTGTATGATTGGTTTGGATGATTATTCTAGGGATGTGATGCATGAAATATTCAATGTTAATTTTTGTTCTGTCATCTAGGGTCCAACATAAGGCCTTTGTTTTTCAAACTCATGAAAAAGTTTTTACTTCGCAATTTCATTAGCTGCATTATTGAAAATGATAAAAAAAGAATGGTCATTGAAAAATAATGCATACTTAATGTGTATAGGATGAGGTTTTAGATCAATTTTATCATTCATTTTTTTCAGGAAACACAAGAATAATGGAATGGATTCCGGTTGGTTTTGATTTAATTTCCTCATTACATTATACTGTGGAACAATAAATATCATATGTGAAATGGAATTCTAAATATTTTTTATTTTCCTTTAGATTATTAGAGTATATAAATGAAAATTCAACATCAACTTATCAATTTATGACTTGGTTAATAATGGTAGTAATTTCACAAAATCATTTATCATTATAATAGAAATAAAATGATGGAACTCGATTAAATCATATCTTAGAAGCATCCTCATAAGTCTAGATAGAGAATGCAGAATGATCCTATGATAGTTATCTTATGGCTTGAAAAATATTGAACCTGACCAGTTGGTAACCAAATTTTATTGATAATATTCCATCATGGACAAAAATTTTAGTTCTTTAAATCATGAGGAATGGTCTTCCAAGAATTAGGGGAGATTTTGAGGAAAATATCACACCCTACATGTCAAGGAAATAGAAATCAGTTGGGAAGAAAATATCATTAACCTAGATAAGTATATCCTCGATTATTCCCTCACGACTGGAAATTCTTTGATTAGTTAACTAGATGAAATCACTCATTGGGTACAAGGTATCTTGACCAAGGTTGAAGAAGATGGATTTGGGTATTACATTTATTAAGGATCTTAGGTATATGAGTTCATAATCAGTGTTGGATCTTTCTATTTTTCATGGAACCGTAAAGGTACATGGAAATTTTCACTTCATGTGAATGAACTATTGGTTTGAAACATTTTCAATGGTCTTAAATTCTCTATTATGTGTGAAAAAATCCTTAATAAACTTTTCATATTTATGAATTTTTTATGTCATCCAAAAGAGGAATATTTTCTTCACCATGACTAAACATGTCAATAATTTAATGATCAGTTTCAAAGGGATTATTTGTCTTAGAGATATCTTTAGGAAAATTAATTGGGTTCCTCAGAGGGATAGAAAGAGGTGAGGTTGTGGATTTAAGTTAATTTTCATAATTTTTATTATTTTATTTTTTATATATACATTTAAAAGATATTTTGAGGATTATTCAAGAGGAATATCAGTTTTATTTCCATGTTGAAGTGGAATTTCATTAACATTACCATCAGATTTGGGAGACAAATGAGATGGGAGTTGGGAAGAATTGCATTTTTGCTTCTGGATTAAGTGGGATGAATGTTGAAAAATTTGGTTATCATTTTTTTAAGGATTGAATGGGTGAAGGAGGAAAGATATTACATTGTTATTTACCATTTAATATTAAAATTAGAGGCATGTACCACATTTGGATTTTATAAATAGGGGTTCTTTTGAAATTGATTTCACTGTGTTGGGAATTGAGAAGGCGCACAAGGATAATGGAAGTTAGGAGGAGTGGAAGGAGGGGAGATCCTTTGATATTGGGGTACAAAAAGTTAAATTTGTTGGAAGTTACCACCACCTTGACCATATGGGAATTGGTTTAGATTTTGAGGTGGGAATTGATAAATTCTAGATACGGTATTAACATACTTCAAGCCTAGGTTATTTGTTGAAGAGAAGCGATCAAAATGCGATTGGTTAGAGTTTCTAATGAACTGAACTAGTTTTGGTGGGTTGGTGTTCTATTGAGCATATATTGTATTGAGCTCAATTGTACCAGAAGAATCTAATAGATCATCCTTTAATCAAATAAATAATTCAGTTTGGTGATTTAGTGAGGTTTAAATTCTATAGTTTTTTTAGGTCCAGGGAATAAAAAATGTGGGGAAGATGAGTTTGGGGATTTGGTAGCCACAACTAGTTTTCGTACATGGACAGTAACCTCACTTATACACTCAATAATCTTGTTGGGTTCTATATATTGATTCTATTATAATTAATTTAATTGAACATATGATCAAGTATGGAATAATTTTGTTTTTTTATCCATGTTTCGTATGATATATTTTATAGTTTTAGGTATTTTTTCAACAAGAGAACCACCACTTGTGAAATCGATGAGAGCTTTGTCCACAGAAAATTTCCCAACATAAAAGTATTGGATCAATAGTTTTTCATGGATTTGGTGGTGTGGGAATGTTTCCAAAATATATTTGAACCACTCCCAGAACTCATGGAATTATTTATTGGGTAATATATGGATATAACTAATTTCTTTTTGAATGGAATAAGTTTTAGAAGCAGAGAAGAGTTTCTCTAATAAGATTCACTTCATGAAATTCCATGTTTTTATAAAACCAAGAAGAAATTATTATATCCATTATTTTGTGGAGTTCTATAAGGATAGAGTGAATTCTTTAATTGTTAATTTTTCTTCAGAAATCCCTTGAGGATTCATGGAAGAGAACTCCACTTGTAACTCATTGAAGTGAAGATGAGTATCCTCATAGACATGCCCAAGGAAGTTAGAAAAAATATTAAATCAAATATTATTTGAGTTAAAAATTATCCTTGATTTTTGGAAATTGAATTACAAGGTTAGTAGAATCGAGTTCTTTAAGGGTTTGTGCCTAGGATTGGCCATATCTTGAACAATTTGATGGAAAATGATTGGATAATGATTGTTTTTAATATCCATATAGCTTATCCTAATTTGGAAAATATTTTTATTGATATTTGGGTAAAAAATGAGGTATTCATTGGGTGGTTATTGAGAATTCAGAGAAAAAATTGAAAGTTTGAGGTATGTGGTTTTTCCTCTGGGTTTTTTTTTCGGATTTTTTTTGGTTTTTGGTTTTTTTATTTTATAAAAATAAAAAAATTTCCAACTACCTATCACACCATACTTAAAAAAAGCACCGTTTGATGTATAGTTGATTACCACCTATCAATTATGTATACGTTTGGTTCTCTGCTCTATATTTTATCGATGAACTCAAGTCAAATCCCATGTTTTGGTAATCTTTATGGAGTCAATTATTTTTTTACCTTTCTAATGATGGGATGTTTTCATAAAATAATTAAATGTAATTACGGGTGAAGTTAAATTTATAGTTTTATGAGTATTGGGGTGAGTACGTTATTGGTGGTGTATGTTTATCACATCCTTGATATTTTATAAACATTTCATTCAACTAATATCTATTTCACAAGATGATTCGGATCATAATTCCCTGTATAGGCTCTAAATAAATCCTTAATGAGGGTTGTAATATTTATTAATTCTAATTTATGGACGATTAAATATTTCATGAACCCATTTTTATATTTAGTTATAATAAACTATGTAATCTACACTTCAAACAAGATTTGTATATAATCCATGACAGATCCAGTTTCATATACATAATATTAATTTAAAGAATGTAAATCAAGAAAAATATATTTCCCACTTATCATACAAAAATATATTATTTACTCATCCATTTAGATGGTAAATAATATTTGTTGTCTGATTTTTATGATTTTTTAAATGAAAAAAATAGATAATGAGAAGAGAAAAAGAACTGTACACCGATCAAGCATAATTGAAGGGAGGTAAATGTACACATTTGATTGAATACTAATGTGAATAAAAAATGTTTTTTGGGATATATATAAACTATATAAATTACAAGGATATTAAAATACACAATGTGTATGAGAATAAAATACATTGATCAAAATACATGCATTAAACATCAATTGAAATTACAATCACACTTACACAATTACATTTGAAAACAATTGAAGTATGTAAAAATAAATCATGTAAGAATGGTCTCTCAAGTAGAAACATGAGTTTTTGAAGTCCTAATAGGCCTTTGGATAGGATATGTTTAGTAAAATATATCCTCATAAGTGATAAGGTTCTAACCCCTTTCATGGATTAGAGGGGTGAATTTATATCCAAAGGTGTTGGACAGTTTGCCTTCCAAAAATTTCCTTCAATTTGGATACCCAATTTTACCACATATATAGCTTAATATAGAGATATAATCAAATTAATAGTCTTATATATGTATGTACAAGGTTCACCCTTTAAATTTTGAGGCCATTGAACTTTTTATCTAAAGTTATGTTTTATTTTCTAAACCATGTGTTTCTATCTAGTATTATCAATAATTTTTAAAAGGCCAAAATGTGAATGGATTTTAGGCTAGGAAAATCCATGAAATCCAAACCATTTATTCTAAAAATTTGTGCACATATTTTTATAATTTAACTCCAAAATATTACAGCTCAATTGGAAATCTATATTGGGACAAAAGTCAATAATTTTGGTTTGTTATCGAATCCCAAACAGAATAGTGGGGTGGAATTTATTTCATCAATTAGGCCCCTAATTGGTTGATTTGTGACTTGAGTTTTTCATCCAATATGTATTTCGATATCCTAGTTTATATTATAGAACTTCATAAAATTTAGGATTAATTATTGATCCCAGAAATTCAATCATCATGGTGGCTCCAATTTTCTCAAAAGATTTGGTGGGCCTTATTTTGTTGTCCATATGGCCATTGAAATGTACTAATTAGCCAATTCTCAAGTTGAATGATTTGTATTAACAGGATTAAAGAAACCTAAAAAGTATTAATCATAAAATTATTATTATTAAAGATATAGTTATGATTAAAATATTAAACATAGTGGAATCTATATTAATTAAAATGATTCTCAAAAATTATATTTAATATCAAAACATGGTAAATTCACACAATTTATGAACTTTTCCTTGAAAATCATTAAGGGGACTAGATAAAAAAATATTAATATGTTAATAACATCAAACTTCTTCAAAAACTTTTTAATTTTTTTTTCATTATTTATTCCATATTTTATGAAAAAAATTAGTTTTCTTTCGTCTCGATATTTATTGAATATACCACTTTTTAGATTTCAATATTTTCCAAATTTCAAATAAAAAAGCCTCTCACAAAATATCATTAATGATGATAAACAAAGTTTAAAATTTTATTTCTATTTTTATAATAACCCCATCTTTGAATCCATTTTGATAATCTCAAAAGGGGATAAATTTTAGATTATTTATAGAATTCTCAGGCAATTATAAATCTCTAATTTTTAAATTTCTTATCTCAAATGGGGATATTTTTTGCGTATTTGGGGAAATATGAGAAAATTAGAGTTATTTAATGTTGTTTTTATTTCTTATCAGAAAGTGGGAGAATTTTTTAGTGTTTTTTAAATGGGGAAAAGTATTTTGTGGTATAAGTTTTTATTGTTTTTAAAAATATTTGTTTTTATTTCTTATCCCAGTTTTGCAAATATTTTTATATTTTTCTAACATATTTTCTTTCAATAGTGTTAATTTTTTTAGTTTTTTAGTTTACTTTTTTATAATTTCATAGTTTTGTAGTGTTTTTTTTGTTTTTATAGTTTTTATTTATTTATATTTTAATATTATTAATTTAGTAATATTTTTAGTTTATATTAAATTTATATTTTAAAAAAATTTAATTTTTAACATTTTATTATTATTTTTAGTTGTTTCATTAAGATTAGTTATTTTACATTATTTTATTAATATTTTTATTATTTATCAAAATTTTCTATATTAACTAGTTTTATATATTATTATGTTTCATTTTAAATATCAGTTGTTTCAATAACAGTAGTATTCATATTATTGGTTTATTATTATTATTATACTAGATTAATATTTAATAGTAGTAGTATTATTTTTAGAATAGGATTTAATATTTTATAACTACTCATTAATTATATTTTATGTATTATCCTATTATATATAATTATATGTGTCTATTTATATGTAATCATATATAGTTATTTTTATTTTTTATATCTATTATAAATCTTGTAGTTGTTGTTATTATTATTATATTTAATATTATTTTTTGTTTTTTATATATATTATTACATATACATTCACCATCATCAGGGGATAGGGTTCATGAAACCCTAACAAAAGGTGGCGTCACAATCATGTCCTTTCCATCCTCACCCATCGTTGAACCCACTTGGATTCACTATCTCAACTAGTGCACATGGCATCCCACCACCACAACAAACCAGGATCTCCTCTCCATCACCAACAGCCCAATAGGCATGCCTTTCCATCATCAAATATAATCACATCCCACCCTTGTTTTACTTCACACCCACATCCACAGGCAGTCTGGCCCTCCATCAACCATAACAACTGGGGGATCCCCTATCTTGTGCACCCCCAGCACAATGATAAATCGTCATGTGTTGCACTGAACTAATGGGGGCCCTCCTCTCACTTCAACAATATACACTAGACTCTACTGAAAACCTATCCTTATCTACACCATCACACCTTAGCAAATAGCTATAGACCACTGATTTTTTGTGTGTAGTGAACTAATGCGGTGTCCCTCTCCTCATGCTGGCAGTAGATAGTTTTAGGTTCATTTTTGATTGATAATGATTCATGCACATCATTAACACATTTTATGGTTTGGTTCGATAGTGTGGTGATCGTCAGAGTGAATATTATTATTTTGTGATCCTTAGAAAGTGTTTATGTTGACAATTATGTTGACATGAACACTGCGATGTCCTCTATTTATTATTTTATGTGTTGTCTTTTCATGATTTTGAACTAAATTTCATAGTGTTGGATTTCTGATGAACGTGACAGTAATTTCATTCCATTATTTTTTACAGTGGCCGTAATTGCATGCCATTATTTTTAAACCATGTAGAACCACATAGAGAATTTGCGTAGAAACTATGAATATCATTTTAGAAGAATGTTCAGGATGATGAGTTTAAAATTTTATTAATAAATAAAAATTATAAAAAAATAACTATTTAAAAATTGCTATTTAAATTAAATAAAACTACCTTAGTGAACAAAATTAATTTATGTAAGAAAAGCAGTAGAGATGAAAGTATCTGAGTTGTGACATTAATTCATGTGCATGAAATTCCAATTATTTAATTTCCACATCTAAATATTTATTTATTCAATTAGATCCAATTCTAAATTTAATCAAAATACAATCAAGTCTTGTTCTCGAATATCAAAAAATATTCCAATTTAAAAAAAAATCAACTTTTATTTCTTTTTTAATTAATGAATAATTTTCACGTCGCATTAGTCTTGAATCATTTTATGAAATAAAATTAACAATTTCTTAGAAATTCAAAGTATATATCTCTGTCAAGTTCACTCACATGATATCACTTATTAGGTAACACTCATGAAATTTTAAAGGGTAATTCACACAAAATATTAATTTTTAAATTCATATATTTATTTTTTCAGAATTTGCTTGTGTGTGATTTATGATTCTATCACAACCGTGATTGACCTATGAACAAATAAATTCTCCGATGATCTCCTACCCATGATTACATATTGGGTATCAATTGAATGAGAACCAAATCATATGTGAAAACTCCAAATTATAATGAAATCAAATTCATATATGATTAATTAAATAAACATTTGATTAAAATTAAAATTCAAAAGGCAATCAAACATGCTTAAAAAATAATGTCATTCAATTATGGTCACATTCATTACAACTCTGACACTATTGAATTTAGCTCGAAATCATTGCAAAATGAAACATAAATAATAAAAATATGATATCACCATGTTCATATTAATGTAATAGTCATTTCAAGCCATTATTGATTATCAAAAAATAATAATATTCACTTTTTAGATCCTCACATTATCGAACCAAACCATAACGCTTGTCAACTATACACGTGAATCACTGTAAATATCCAATTTACCTGAAATAGAACACTACCAGCATCAAGAGAGGCATTCCATACTGATTCACTACACACCAAGAAGTGGTGGTCCTTGGATGTCTGATGGGGTGTGATGGTGCATCCAAGAATAGGTTTGTTGTAGATATCAGTGGCTAGTGTTGAAGGGAGGGGAAGTTCACCACTGGTTCATTGTTGCACGGGAGGGTTTAGTATTAGACCGATGGTGCACAGGTGAGGGGAACCCTCAGTTGTTGCGGCTGATAGAGGGTCAGCCTCTGTGCGAAGGTGGTGTGGAGCAGGCTAGAGGAGAGGCTGACAGTGTAGGAGGGTGATGGTGCCTGGTGGGTGCACTAGTGTGTTAGTGTAGAAGCATGGAGAGAAACGTGGGTGTGTAGTAGTGTGACGGAGGTAGGCGTATGTCTTAGATAATAGAGGGGCATGCCTCTTAGTATGTTGGTGATGGACATGATATCTTGGTTTTTTTGGTAGTGGGTTGCCTAGTGTACTATTGAATATGGTGAATCCAAGAGGGTGTGGTTTCGGGTGAGGATAAAGTGGAGATGATGAGAATGACACCCATCCTAAGGGTTTCAGAAACCGTATCCCCAGGATGATGGAGTGCCTCTTAGTAATCAAATAAATATACAAAATAAAAAAATGTGAGTATATATTACAATTAAAATAATATATATAAAAAATTACTAACATTAGAAATAATTACATATAAATACAAACATACAATTAGATATAATAGGATAATAGGTAAAATATAATTAATGAGTTGTTCAAAAATATTGAAACATATCCTAAAAATAATAATACTACTGTTAAATATTAATCTAACATAATAATAATAATAAAAATAATTAATAAAATTCATTCTACCATTATTAAAACTACTAATATTTAAAATAAAATTTAATAATATATAATACTAGCTCATATAGAAAATTAAAATAAATACAAAAAATATTAATAAAATAAACTAAAACACTAATATTAATGAAACTATTAAAAATAGTAAAGTTTTCAAAATTAAATGTAAATAAAATATAAAATCAATTTAAACATAATAATAATAAATTGATAATATTAATATATATAATTAAATTATAACTATTGAAACAATAAAAACACTAAAAAACTATGAAATTTTGAATAATTAAATGAAAAAACTAAAAATGTTAAACTATTTAATGAAAAAAAAATAAAAGGAGAAAAATATTACCGAAATCCATGGGAATCAAATCCCTCACACATAAAGTTTTGCACGACTGGAAAAAACAATGAAAAATAATACACAAGTGAACCTGTAAAAAAATCCGAATATCAAAATTACAAGTTCAAAATTTTCCAATCCCTTTTAGCCACAAAATATAATTCTTAATTTAATATCCCAGTTTTACAACAAGTGTCCCTTCCACTCAGAGTCATTCCAAAACAAGAATCTACACCCATGCATCATGGGACCTATCTCACCAATATCTCATCACAAAAACCATTTGATCAAAGTTTTTCCCAATTTTCAAACACATGAATGGTTACTAAAGGCTTGTCATGAATTTTACATCTCCGCTAGTGGAAATAAAAAGAATAAATGTATCTTAAGAAATTTACATGATTTTAAAATGTTTATGATGTTGTGGGATGGTGGATTAAACAAAAAATCTACATTTTATTAAAAAAAATGAAGATTGTATCTTGAAATAAATGCATGATGAGTGTCAAAAAAAAATTTATGCACAAAATCTAACTCCTTGGGACTTAAAATATTTTGTTTCCCCAATCATATGATAATAAACGTCTCACTAGTTTTTTTCATTTTTGTTTTTCTTTTTTAGGTACACATCTCACTTAAATAGAATGGGATGAAAAACAAGTGAGTATAACTCCAAAACCCCATGAAATAAATGATAGAAAAATGACAAAGAAAGGTACACAAATAACATATACATTTTAGAATCTTAGTGGTAGTATTTCAAATAGAAAACTATATAGCTCATGAATTAATGAGTCAAAACTTTTATAGGTATCCCTAAAGGTGATGTTTACCATTTAATGACTATATATGTACTCATTATTGGAACAAAAAAGAATCAATATTTTCATCTCAAAATACATAGAATGAATCTAGAAATTATGAAATTTAAAAAGAATGATAATATTGGGATAATATCAATCTATGTGCATAAAATTTAAATTTCCCAACAAACAAACCTCTCCATAAATAATTCTCCACCCACACTTAGATAGAAAATTATCATGCAAATGGTCAATAAATGGTTACAAAAGAGTATCGTCTATGGGATCATCCTAAAAATGATTCTTCATGGCTTCTAAAAGATACAGAATAGAGAAAATTAAAGAATGGTTTAGTGGGTTAAAGTGGATAAATATCTCAAAAAATGACTTGGTCATTTATACTGAATCTTTAAAAACTACTATCGGTTGGATGAAAAAACATGGAAAGTTCATGAAGGAATAACATGAAAAAGATCCTCTCAAGAAAAAGAGAAACATTAGATCATGAAAAAAATGGATAGAATCCTCATGGGTATGGAAATATAATGTTGAATATCAAATATGATCATGAGTGCAAATACGAGTTTCAAAATTATACAAGTTTCCAAAGAATATTTTTTTAAGAATGGAATAATATCAGTAGTCATCAAAATACTGGTATCAAGAATAAAATCATGCCAAATGAGAATCATGTGCTCAAACTTCCTAGGGATATAAGAGGTATTCTTCTGAACATGTTATGAAAAAAATACAACAAATTTTAGGTGGGTTCAATAATTGAAGTAATGTTATATATTTTTCAATTTTTATATTTAGTTAACATGGTGTTTTTGGAATCATACAACAAGATAAAAAATAAATCATTTCTTGAGTAAGTTTATATGGATGAATAAATGATCCATATATCTGATGAAGCTCCATAAATTATTTACCTATAAAATCCAAACATAAAAAAACAAACCTACATTATATAAAAGAATGCACACCATAATCAAAATCATGTTAATGATAAAAATATGTATGATGAATTCAAATACACTATACTGGCATGAGAAAATAGATTATAATAAATTAAAGGTAGGTTAGTTCCTAAAAACTAAATGAATTGAAACAAAATATTGTGAAAGGAAAATAAAATAATGATGTTTTTCCTATAATTGATCATATATTTTAATACATATTTTGCTAGATAATGATGAAATTTCACACAGATCGAATAAAAATGTAAACCACATGTCTACTTCTTTTTCAGTAGAAGTGTTAAATACATTCATTTAAAATGAAATTATCATGTAATATATACAATATCTCAAAGAAAAATTGTTAGAATAGTGTATGGGTGGAATGAAATGAAACTAAAACATCTCAAATACAATGAATATAAATATTCTAAAGAAAAAAAATCACTAAATAATTAATGTTTTTACAAAGGGCGCCAATAGGATGATTATAAAAATTACCTCTTTTTCAATGTGCTTGAGAAAAAAATCCATTTACTAGACTCTTTCAACAGTCAGATTATATCCATTATATTATTGAATAAAATGTCTTGGTCAAGAATATATCCTAATTCATTTCCATTTCTATCCACTAGAATGGGTAAATATACTAGTTTCCAACTGAAAATATTCTATACGATTTCATTAATTATAATAGGGTCACAAGTATTTCTAGAATCATTAGGTATTTCAAGTGAAGTGTTCTTAAAATTGATTCATAGAGAAAGTGGAGTGGGGGAAACTGGAGTAATTGATTTCAATATGTCAATAATGACATCTTTATGAACGGTTTCTTTTATACCTCCCTCTCCAATTTTTTTTGTAGGAACATGTGGCACCACAAACTCAAGATCCAATAGGAAATCCCATTCTCCCAATTTTTATAAAAAATTGGGAGTGTTCACTAAAAAATCAATAAATGATTTCATGAATCATGAAATTTTTCATATGTCTCTATTTTATAAAAAATTTTAGATTCACAAATATTTTCCGAATGAGGTCATTCAATGTCATTTGAAGTAATGCTAACATGAATGTGGTAATTCATGTTGTCATAGTTTAATTATGACTCTATAAAAGTACAAAGGGTCTTAGTTCAATTTACTCTTCATCAAAGAATGGTTTAGTTTGATAGATATTTAATTCAGTATTTTCACATTGGGATGGATGAGTTGTGAACTCATAGAATAAGGGCATGAAATCACATTATCTGATGGACCATTATATTCAACAGAGTGAAAGATTAAAATCTCATATTCTGGAAATGTAGTTAGATTACAAGAATTAATTTTTTATGGATAGGATTCATGAAAAATATTATAATAATGAGTATTTCTCAATGTAGTCTCATTATTAGAATTTGGAAATGAATATTGTTCAAATAGAACCTCTACTGAGCTTTCTTTAACTGAATTTTTCTGAAATAGATCATCAAGATGTAGTGAGGAAGCCAGTTGGAAAAGATGATTCATTTTATTTTATAAATTCTTAAATTTATTTTATAGATATTTTATTTATGATATAAAATTTTCAATACATTCATCTGGAAGTTAAAAACATTGATTTGGCTTAGTGATAGCAGATAACAACATGCACTGAATTATTAAATCATTTTTTCTCATTAATTATCAAGTTCCAAATTTTTAGGAATTCATTGAATTGGAAAATGATTTAAATATGTATATGTAATTGTATTATAACATTTTGAAGTATTCTCATAAATATCATAATAGAGAATTCAATAAATATCATTACAAAAATTGGATTACATAGATATCTCATGTGCGGTGAATCGGTATACATTTTACGTTGATCATAGGCATCGTATGGCCGGTATTGATTATAGTTGTGTGTTTATTACCATGAAATTCATAATTTACTAGGGACATAAAATTATCTATGATGAAAAAATCCCAGATTAGAAAAATGAATGTTTTTTCCCTTTTTTGTTTTGTGTTTTTTTAGTTTTTAAACCTAAATCACTTTTTTAAGGAACTCATAATGATTCTATTCTCCCTAGAAATAGTGCCATAAATTTTCATGTACTATGCATCACATCTAATTTTCAAACTCATAAACCCACAAACTACTATAGAAGTAGTGATCATGGTAAAACCATAGAGAGAATGTGCATAGACACTAGGAATATCCTCTTGGATGAATTTTCAGGTAAATGAGTTGAAAATGATTAACAAATAATAATTATAAAGATTAAGAAAATATTTAAAAAATTATATTTAAATTAACTTAAACTATATAAGTGAACTAAATTAATATATGGAAGATAACCCGAGGAGATGGATGTTTCAAATTTGTGACTTCCATTAAGGTGTATGAAAAAATAATTATTTTATTTCAACATCTAAATATTTATTTATTTAACTATAACTGATTCCAAATATAATCAATATTCTATTAGGTCTCACATTTTGATATTATAGAGTATTCTAATTTTCACACAAATCATCCACCATTTCGTTCCTTGATTTAATGAATACTTTACACATCACATTTTTGTTGAATCACTTGGTCAAATGCAACGACTTGTTTCTCACAAAGTCTAAGTATCGATCGGTGTTAGTTTCACTCACATGAGATAACTCGTGAATGTTTGAATGGTAATGCACAAAAATTTTAATTTTTCAATTAATATATTTATTTATTTATAATTTTCTCACATTTGATATAGGATTCTTTCATGCACGTGATCGAACTCTAAATAAATAAATTCCCAGATAATCTCACATTTGTGATTACTAATTTGGTATCACACTAACGAGAACCAAAACATGTGTACATACTCAAAATAAAAATTAATTAAAATTCATATATAATTAATTAAATAATAATATAATAAAAAATAATAATTAAAAATGAAATCAAACATGGTTCAAAAATGATGGCATGCAATTACCGTCACATTCATCGAAACTCTGACACTATAGAATTTATCCTGACAACACGTCACATAAAAAATTAAAATAGGATATCAATATGTTTTTAATATCATAATTTTCACGATAATCTAATTTTGATGATCAAAAAATAATAATATTTACCCCATTGGCCTTTGCACTATCAAACTGAACTATGACACATGTTAACGATGTTCACGAATCACTGTCAATATCTAATACACCCAAAACCATAAAATGCTAGTGTGAGTAGAGATTTTCCCACAAGTTTTTTGTACACCAAGAATTGGTTTTCCTCACGTTTCTACTGGGTTTTGTGGGTGCAGCTAAGGAGAGGTTTTCATTGGAGGCCAGTGGTTAGTGTTGAAGTGAGAGGAGGGCCACAACTACTTCGGTGCTACATGGGAGGGATTGGAGGCAAGATGTTGCACAAGTGAAGGTATCCCTCTGTTTCTGTGGTTGATGTAGCGTCATCATGTGTGTGGAGGTGGTGTGGAGCAAGGTGGAGGAGAGTCTGGAGGGGCAGGAGGGCAATGGTGCCTGGGGGGTGCGCTGGCTTGTTGGTGCAGAAGGAGGGTGAGCAGTGGGGGTGTGCAACAATGTGAGGGAGGGAGGAAGCAGTCTTGGATGATGGAGAGACCAACCTCTTAGGCCATTTTTGATGGAGAGTATCTCCTGGTTTACTATGGTGGTGGGATTACTGGTGCGTTGCAGGAGATGGTGAATCTAGGAAGGTGCAGCGCTAGGTGAGGATAGAGAAGAGATGATACCGACGCCGCCCTTCCATAGGGTTTCCCAAACCCTCCCTCCCAGATGTGGGAGAGCCTCTCTATTATCAAATATATATAATAAACAAAAAAAATTAAAGATGATAATAATAATAGATATAAAATATTATTATTATATATAATTATATATAAATACACAGATATTATTATATATAATAAGATAATACATAACATATTATTAATGAGTTGTTTTAAAACATTAAAACCGTTCCTAAAAAAATAATGATACTAATGAATATTAATCTAATATAATAATAATAATAGACTAATCATATTAATACTAATATTATTAAAGCTACTAATATTTAATATGAAATATAACAATATATAATACTATCAAATATATAAAATTAAAATAAATAAAAAAATGTTATTAAAATTAACTAAAATACTCATATTAAAAAATATACTAAAAAAATAAAGTGTTAAAAATTAAATGACAATAAATTAAAAAGTCAGTATAAACTAATAAAAATACTAAATTAATAATATTAATGTATTATTAACTACAAACTATAGAAATATTAAAAACACTACAAAACTATGAAATTATGAAAAATTAATCAAAACACAAAAAAATTTTAAACTATTAAATGAAATGATGTTAGACCTATATAAATATATTATCAAAATCCATGTTCATAAAATCCCTCAAAAATTTTCTTTTTCACTTCTATGAAAAAATATACAACAATACATAAGTGGACCTATAGACAAATCAAAACCTCAAAATTAAAAAGTTCAAAATACTTCAATCTATCTTACCAATTAAATATCATGATTTATTTAGTATCCAAATGACCAAAAATAGCATACCTTCCACTCACAGTCATTCAAAAATAATCATCTACATGCATGCATCAAGTTCCCTACCTAACTATAACTCCCGTTGCTGAAACCATTTGATTGCTGTTTTTCTCAGTTCTCATACACATGCATGATTACCATAGGATTTCCATGAATTTAACATCCCCACTTTTGGAAATAAATACATTAATCTATAGGAAATTAAATGAGGTTAAAATTTCTATGAGGCTTTGGGACAGTGATTCATAAAATATTTGACATTTTTTTAAAAATATTGTTGGATCTTGAAATAAATGCATGATAAGTGTCAATCCAAATTTCACCCTCAAAATATAATATGTGTTAAAGAAATTTTTTTTCAAATCATATCTTGTTATAATCTTCACATTTCTATAATATTTTAAAGTTCATGATCATCAAACGGGGGGAGTTTATTATGCTTCTCACCACCTTTTTTTAATAATAATAGACAGTATTTTAAGTGTTTAACAATTTATTTTATGTAATTTTTAGTTATATTTGTTTAAGTAATGTAATAATATGGAAATAACTTTTAAATATCCTGGAATAAGTCATAATAGAAGTTTTTAAGACTTGTATAGAGGCTAGAAGAATCATAGAAGACCTTTCAGGGAAGTGGAGGATCCTATTTTTGTAACTATAGAGAAAAATGACCATATTCATTACTGTTTTGTTGAATTTGTGGTGGAAATCTGATATGGTAGGCCAAAACAGCCAACTACTACTGGCCTTGCCCATGTTTTTGGTCGTTTTGTGAGGTAAATGGTTATTTATTATGCACTAAGCATGGTGTAAGAATTATTGATGGTCATGCAACATTTAATTTTGGCCAACCTTTTTAATTTTGATCCACAACAACTTCATTACCCCTAGGAAAATTCCAAAATATTTCTAAATGTTTTTTAAAGTTATAAATATTTTCCTTTTAGTGGCATTGGAAACTAACACTTTCTAATTCATTCCCTAATGCCTATGTTCTAATATCATCAAATCCCTCTCAAGTGCTCTGTTTTCTAAATCCAATATTATCTAATATAGAGTGTGTGCATAATGTAATATATTTTAAATAACAAATTTTTTATTATTCTCTCATAGTGTTCTTCATATTCTTTTGATAGAATCGATATTGTGCTAAAATGTGATTTCCCTAACAAATCCTTTCACGTCCTCTCTTTTTTATTATTAGTTCTCACTACCATTAAATTGAGGGAATCTGGTTTGGTTTCCATAACCATTAAAAGAAAATAGAAAATTATCATTTGAAGTTTCCAGAATAACCTTTAAAGTTGTATTATCTATTGTAATTTCATTTTCCTTCTATAACCTAAAAAATAAGGGATTTTTTGTATGATGTCTACCTTTAGATCCAAAAAACTAATACCGTAAACCCTTAAGAAATTTACGTGGTACATATAGTGGCTCTTCATGAGATATTTATGAAATTCGTTGACAAATTTTATTCTTTTTTTATTTTCCACATTTTCATTTATTTATCTCTTTCATTATTTCATTTAATATTTTATTTAATCCAACAATAACTCTTAATCATTTTATTCTCAAATATCTCATTGTTTTTTCCTATTTTTTTAATTTTATATATAATTATATTATTGTGATTTAAAATTTACATATTTTTGATTTTCCCTTAAAAAGTATTTAATTTCACCAATATTTTAAAATATGTTTTTAATCATTAAAACGTTGACTATTTCTTTTGAATTTCCCTTTTATTTTTGAAAGGGAAATTCACCCCATCCGCCTCTTATCATTTTACCCTACTCCAGCCTACAACACTATCATTGTTCTATAAAAATAAGGGAATAAAATATAAATTATATGTGATAAAATTTTACTTATTTATAAGTAATATAATTTAGTAGATTTGTAATATGTTATTTTTTATTGATAATTTATTTTGAATAATAATTTTTATTGTTAACAAGGATGAGTTGAATGTGGGTATTATGTCCTAGTATTTTTGAGAAAATAATTACAATTGAGAAAATTAAATCTTTATATAAGGTTAAATTTTATTATCATTTCTCATTTTATTTTTTATATCATTAAATTATGATTGAATAATAAATAGTTTCTTTCTAATTGTTGGAGTTTTTATGATCCTCACTCGTATGATGGAAATGACCAAAATCATCTATGAGGAGTATGTTTTGATCATTCAACAAATTTTCTTGATTTCAGTTTGTCTATTCATATTTCTAATTTATATTTATTATTTTATCTATGAAATTTTTAAAATTTAGTATTTTTAATTTTCTACCATAAAACTACTAGAATTTTCTACAAACTTCCTGTAATTTTATACTTCTTATAGATTTCATAATAGTATCATTATTTAATTTTTATTTTAAAAAATAGTGTTATCTACATCAATTATTTATATAAATTCCATCAGAAACATATTTGACAGTGATTATAAAATAATATATTTCAAACATATTAGTTTATGTCAGTTATTTAAAATAAGCATTGTCAAGATAAATATTTTATATCAATTATTTTATAAAAATCATAAAATGTTTTCTAGTTTATTATCTAAGTATAGTTTTCAACATTAGTTATAAAATAACCAATGTGTAATTTAATTCATCAAGTGTCAATTTGACTTGTCTAAAAAACTATTTAAAATATCACATAAAAATATATCCCTTTATAAGTGATATTTAAAAATTATATTGCAAAAAAATTTCAATACAAGTGTCAATGGAATTACTGATGAAGAGTTAAATAATAGTTATTGGTGAGCATCTCACCACAAGTGCTATTTAGAAACCTATGGTGTTCCTCTGGCTTCTTAATGCTTCTACCTAAAGTTGACCAATTCTAAGATCACTTTTATAATGTTGGCTCATTGTATGCCTTTGGATGACCGACCCATTATTCTCCGCCTTAAAAAAATTCATTTGAGAAATTTATGTTGAAGTGAATGGATTATGATTTTCACATGATGAAAATATTTTTTATGGTAGGGAGGAAAACATGGTGTTTTAAATTGAATAAATTTAAACTAACCATATTTATTTCATTTATTTTATTATTTTAATGAGTTCCATATTTAGTATATTTGGACAATTTTATTCATATGGTGTTTTGTTTGGGATGATTGAATGTGAGGTGTCATGGTTGGTAGTTTTTTGATATTTTTGAGGTGCATTTATTTTATTAATTTTTGATCCCAATTTTTAGGAAACTATAAAATGGTATAGACTCTGTAACACCCCAACCTTCCACAGTACACTTCTCTTTTAATAATACAGTAGCGTGTGTTGTACGCAACTTCGAGTTCTAACACACACCACAACCAATCCAACAAGTCTTAATGAATAGTAATACCCACTTTTTGAATTTTATAAATATTATATTTCTAAATGGACTTTAATTTTGTGTTCGGAATATCGAAATTAGATTAGGGTTAATTTTTGGTATTTTTATAAAAACTTTCAATTTTTGATGAATACTAAAAAACACTGAGTTATAGTTTAAAACCGAATTTTTATTTAAATAATTATTTATTTTATATAAATTTATATAAGTTCAAAATAGATACATAATACCTATATAAGATCAATTTAATTCATTGGAGTTAGTTTCAAATAATTTTAGATATATAAAAATTTTATTGAACTTTTCACCGTCTTTTACCCACCTCCTAGGAGAATTTTCAAATTCACATAAAACATAATTTTACTACTTCTATGAATGCAATTTTTAAATTCCTAAAGACTTGGTTAATATCAATGAGTAAAATGTGGTTCAATAAGCTGAAAATAATTTTTGGTGAATAGATACTTTTTACTTTTATTTACCATGGTTAAAAGTAAATAGGATAATTAAGGGTTAAAATGACATTAATATAACCCTAAAACGTGTCCTAATTCTATTGTACAAGTGTATCTCGACCAAAAACATCCTTAGGAATAAAATATTATCATTTAGGTCCACTTGTATTAGATTAGGACATTTATTATTATTTAATTCAAAGAAGAGTTAAAAGAGTTAAAATCAATGTTTAATTGCTAAAATATTTTTAATATAGGGTTATACATAAGATAAATTAGATTGTAAATATTAATTATAAATATAAAACAATTTCCTACATAAATATATTTTATTTATAATTTTTGGACATTATTTAATTTAATTTATTTATGACACAATGAGGATGCACTAATTACCTAATTAATGAAATATTAAAATAATTGATATTATAAATATCCAAATTAATGTAATTTGAGACTTTTTATGAATTCCTTTAATTTTATAGTTTAATATGACATGTTAATATTGATTAAATTATGTTTTTTAGAAGTAATCATGCTGTTAAGATTTTCACAAAAAATCAAATACCAAATAGTGTCAAAATTGACATAAAACGGTTTTTAAAACAAATATTATATTATTAATTGATATTCAATTCCTAAAAAACTAATGTTAGGCCAAAATACTTACATAATGATAGTTGTATCATTAATGAACCACTTAGTGTTAGCTTGGATGTATATTGTAAGTTTATTAACCATATAATATAAAAATACAAAGAGACATGGTAAATGTCAAACTATTTAACTAAGAGTAAAATATAAATGACAAGGTTAATTTAGTGATCCAAAACTGTCTAAAATATATTGTATGAAAAGACTTAGACCCATACTCACCTTAGCCTATAAATAAGGAACTTTGGAACCATTATAAAATGAATATGAATTTATAATAAAATAATATTTTAAGTTTTTCCTAAGGTGCCCCTCACCCCTCTTATAAAAGGGAACTCCCCCTTATCCCTAATTCACACCATCAAGCCATTTGGCTCGGCCAAACCCCTCCCAAATTTTCTCTAAACATCCCTCAGTTCGTCCTAGGTGCCTTAGTTTGATCATAAAGCCAACCTAAGGAGCCCTTTTGATCAAATAAAAAGGAAGAACCTGAAGAAGAGGTAATGTTTTCAACACCCTCTTTCAAGTTCCTTTAATCTTATACTTCTTCTTTATTTGTTATTTACATTTTAAAATAATAAATCCAGAATCTTATATATACCGTGATTTATTATAAATATGGTACGACCATATTAATTATTCTATCCATCCTTGGAATGACATGTCACCATACGTGTGTACGTACGCCTTATCGTCTCCATGTCGTGGTGTAATTATTATTCAAAACATTATTATTTGGATGGGTATGATAATGATGTGTAATTTATATAAATAATACATATAACATGATAATTATTCTGTATATATTATATAACATTTAATTATATATTATTTTAATATCAAAAGAATGATATTTTCACTTGTGCGTACGTACGGACTATCGTCTCTACGAACGCGATAGGATTCATTCCCCATCATATCCAAGCAAGTATAATTCTCATTTGATAATTAAAAATAATGTTTAAGAACATGATATAATTCTGTATATGAATAATATACAACCTATCCATAACAAACACGGCTTACGTAACAAATTATATAAAGGAAAATGAGTAAGTGAACACCCGAAACGATAATACTAAGATATTATTAACAAAGCAATGTTAAAAGATCATATATGATATCATATTAATGTATATGATTCTTTTATAATTTAATAACAATTATTTCACCATTATAATGTAGGATAACCTACCCTCGACCAAGGAAAAGTACGGTGTAAGGGTTTATTTCCCAATCTCTTCATTTTCTGAGGCTGTTTATACGTAATTATCTACTGGGACCTCTTTATCATGCATATCCATGTTTCTTAAAAATGTATTTCAAATAGTTATTACTATTTTAAAGACTATGGGTTAAAGTTATTTATACCCTTGTTGACATTTTATAAGATGTTTATAAAATAATCTTTTCGTCATTTTCCAAACAAGGTCCTTTTTGACCATTTCGACAGAATTATGGCAAAAATGTTATTTTAACTTATATGGCGGGTGTGGCTATTTTCCATCATTATAAAATCGTGGAAGCTTCCCTTACAATATTATTAGATTATTTTGAAAGTAAATGTTTTATTTTATAATTATGTGACTTCTAAATGATTTCAAAAAAAAAGAGAGATATTTATCTCAAATAGTTTTGATTTCGTCTATATCAATATCCTTTGATGGATTTTAGGCTTATTTGAAGTTGATTTATTATGATACAAAACTTCCATATAGTATTGAAATTTTTTTGAGATGTTTGACTGTGGATTTGTCATTTTTATACCATTCATGGTTTATGAAGAAAGTATTGACAATTCGTATCCTAGTTTTAATACGAATGTTTAGGTTTAAACCTATTCATATGAGGAATGCATTGGACTTAATTAGTGATGGGTGGAGCCTGCTATAGCTCCTCAATGCATCAGTAGGTCCCATGAGACAAACTAGTTTCTTGACACAAGGCCTTGACAAAATCTTATTTGTTGTCATGGCACAAGTCCTTGACTATGTGGTTATGATCGTCTGGAATTATGCATTCCGTCATTATGAAAGTGGTTATAGTTACCTCATGTGATTATTTGAAAAGTAGAATATCCATGTGAATAAGTAAATGATATTATTTCATTTTATTTCTGCCATATTATTCTGAAGTTCAAGTTTAAAAGGATTTTTTTTAGTTATACATTTCCTTAAATTATTATGGTTATTTATGAATGTTTCTGCAATATTGTTATCTTTACTGGGCATCTAAGGTCACCCATTTCTATGTTTTATTTTTCCCATGATGTGAAGATGTATTTTATTAATGACCTGAAGGGATAGTATAAGGGGATATGATTGCGGAGACTAGATGTTGTTTTAGTTTTCACTTTATGATGTAATGTAAACTTTATGAATATATCTGGTGATTCCAAGGTTACTAAACTAATTGTTCTTTTGAGACTTGATCTTTTGTGATCATTCCAATGTTATGTAATAATGAACCGAATCTAGGTAACTATGTTCGGGGTGTTACAGTTGGTATTAGAGAAAGTTTAGTACAAACCATGTAAGCTAGATTTAGATAAACTCTGATTAGAGCACATAGACCTAAGATAGAAATTGAGGATTAGAATAGAAGAACTTCCTAGAATTTTGGTATTGTAGAGATTTTTTGAGTTTTTTGAGAAATATATCCCTGTCTGGATATGACCAGGTAGAGGCGGCTCTGACAGAGTTGTACTTATGGGTAAACCCTGAAAACGCATCTTTGAGCTAGACTCGATCGGGAACTGGTGCATGACAACGGGCCTTGCTGCACCCTTGGTTACAACACTCCTGGGGGATATTCTTAGGATAATTCTCATTTTCATTACAACCATTATGAAGGGTTTATGAGTATATACGTCCTCAAAGAAAACATTTTTATGATTATGGATTATATCCATAAACTGTTAAATTTATGTTAAGTGTTTTACAAGTTGGATTTATGTATTGTGATTCATAAACTAATTTAGTGAATGAAATTGTTTAGAAATGAAGCCTAGTGGAAGAAATAGAAACGGTATCAATGCATGCACTCCATGTAGGGATTTTCCCCCTTCTCAAGATAATTATAGTGTAGCTGGTGATACAAACGGTCATGATCAGCTAATCTCCATACTTGGAAAACTCACTCAGGTTATGAATATTAACCTTACCCGTATGGAGCACCCTGATCCACAGCGTGGTGGATCAACATTAGATTGCTTCATAAGGAAACAACCACTAACATTAAATGGGAGTAAAAATCCCTTAGTAACTGAATAATGGATAAAATCTTTAGAGAAAATATTCCATGCCTTGGGGAGTAGTGAAAGGGAAAAAGTTATCAAAGCAGTTTGCCGCCTCACTGGAGATGCTGATCAATGGTGGTCATTGATTTAAAACACGAAGGAATATGATGAAGTATAAAATATGGAATGGAGGGAGTTAAACGAGATGTTCTTAGAAAAATACTTTCTCATGACCATCGAGCGATATGGAATGGAAAGTTCTTAGCCTGAGGTAAAACGAGGATGAGAATGTCACAAAGTATGAGGATAACTTTAACAGGTTAGCAAGGCGTGTTTCCGATTATATACATAGCCCAGGAAGTAAGATTGATCATTTATTTGATGGGTTAAAACAATTTCTTCGTCGATCACTAGTCTCACAGTCTTTATCGTCGTACGAAGACATTGTTTCACGTGCTATCAAAACAGAAAAGGAATTCTCTAAGTCTTACGACTTTAAAGAAAATCATGAGAAGAAGAGATCTGTTGATCACTCTGTAAATAGAAATAAGGGGAAGAAGGGAAAAGTTAAATATACATCCTACAGTAAATGTGTGAAGAAACACCCCAGTATTTTCATGAAGGGAATGGGTGTCTGTAACAAGTGTGGGGAAAAAGGCCATCAAGCCCATGATTGAAAAGGGAAGAAAGAAGCTACTGATGTTCAATACTACAATTGTAGGGAGATGGGACATTATGAAAATTAATGTCTTAAGTGTTAGGAAAACTTATCTTAGAAAAGGACAAGTGATCAAGGACAAGCTTATGCTATCACTACTGCTAATATAGAAGCTCTGAAAGACGTGGTGGTAGGTAATTTAATGGTTTCCTCAAGTTTAGAAAATGCATTATTTGATTCTGGATCATCGCATTGTTTCATATCATCCTTGTTTGTTATGAAAATTAGATATTTCAAATTTGATTTAACAAGGGAGTTGTCATTCAAATCTCCTAAGGGAAGTATCATCGCAAAATTTTTTTCAATCTGTTCCCATTAGAGAATATAAATGTTTTTTATCTACGGATCTCATCATCATAGCCAGGATTGATTTTGATATAATCCTCAGTATGGATTTTCTTTCAGACATTGATGCGAATATTTATTATAAGATGAATGAGGTTACGATTTTTGATGATGATGATAAGTAACACCTGATCTTTAGAGCAGAATCGTCACCACTTAATTCTTATCTAGATCCACCCCTAGTAGCTTAACTAAATTCAATTATTGGGGAGGAAGAGAATGAAATGACTGTGGGTGAGGAAATGAATGTTCAAATAGAGGATGTACCTTTTTTGAGAGAATATTTTGATGTTTTTATAGAATATTTACATGGACATCCTCCAGAATGAGAAATTGAGTTTTCCATTGATATAATTCCTACATCGAAGCCCATATTGAAGACCCCTTATAGAATGACCACTATGGAATTAGTGAAACTAAAGAAACAACTATAGGAATTTAATAACAAGGGATTTATTATCCCTTATGTTTCTCAATGGGGAGCCCCTGTCCTTTTTGTGAAGAAGAAAGATGGATCTATGAGGTTATGTATCCACTATAGGGAGATCAATGCTATAAAAAAAGAACAAGTATCCCCTACCTCGCATTGATGATTTATTTGACCAACTGCATGGATCTAAATACTTTTCAAAGATTGAACTTCGATCTAGATACGATCAGTTGTGTGTGAAGAAGGAATACATTCCGAAGACAGCATTTCGAACTAGGTACAAGTATTACGAGTTTACAGTAATGCCTTTTGGATTGACTAATGCACCCTCTATATTCAGGGATCTAATGAATAGAGTTTTCAAGGAATATCTTGATGATTTTTTGGTGGTATATATTGATGATATCATGGTATATTCCAAAAGTTATGAGGATCATGAAAATCACTTGCGCATTATATTGAATACTCTGAGAAGACATGAATTATATGGGAAGTTTAGAAAGTGTGAATTCTGGATTTTGGAGATTTTTTTCATTTCCATATTGTCTCTAAGGATGGAATTTTTGTTGATCCGTCTAAGACAAGAGGAAACCAAGAATGGCCAGCACCGACGATTATTACTGAGGTACATAGTTTTATTGGTTTAGTAGGTTATTATCGATGTTTCATCCATAATTTTTCCCCATTGGATAACCCATTAACGAAGCTCACATGTAAAGGTGTTATATTTGTTTGGAAAAAATAGTGTGAAGAATGTTTTGAAGAACTGAAGAGAAGAATAGTATGTTCCCCTATATTGAATCTACCATCAAGGAATGATGGGTTTGTTATTTATAGTGATGCATCGAAGAAAGGACTTGGTTGTGTCCTTATGCAGAATGATAGGGTTATTGCCTATGCATCACAATAGCTGAAAATTCATGAGCATAACTATCCTACTCATGATATTGAGTTAGCAGCTGTAATGTTTTCTTTGAAGATTTGGAGACACTATCTCTATGGTGAGAAATGTGATATTTATACTGATTTCAAGTGTTTGAAGTATATTTTCTTATGGAAAGAACTCAGCATGAGGCAAAGGAGATGGATCGAATTACTCAAGTATTATGATTGAACGATACACTACCCCCAAGGGAAGGAAAATAAGGTTGCAGATGCTTTGAGCAGAAAGGATCATAGAGTTTTGAACAATTTGAGAGTTGAAACGGATACTATATATATGGATCTAGTAATGATGGATATGGGAATCACTATGGAAGGTGAAACATCAATGTTTTTTCAAATGGTTTCCAAACCATCTTTACTAGATAGGATAAATAGTTCTTATACCAATGATGAAGAATTTAAAAAGAAGATTAAAGTTGTGAATGATGGGATATTGAGTGACTTTTTGTATGAAGATGGAATTTTTAAATTTGGGAAAAGACGTTGTGTTCCCGATATACCTGATCTAAAAAGGGAATTGTTGGACGATTCTCATAGTTCCAATTTTTCTATACACCCTGTGAGCACCAAAATGTATAGAGATTTGAAAGAACATTTATGGTGGGAAAAAATGAAGAGGTAGATTGCAGATTTTGTGTCCATATGTATGGTTTGTCAACAGGTGAAAGCTGGAAGGTAAAAACTTGGCGGAGTCATGCAACCTCTTCCCATACCTGAGTGGAAATGGGATAATATCACGATTGACTTTGTCATGGGACTACCATAGACTCATATAAGGAACAATGAAATATGGGTCATTGTTGATCATCTTACCAAATCAACACATTTTATTTCTATAAGAGAATATCTTCCACTTGAACGTCTAGAAAGGCTGTATATTAATGAAGTTTTGAGACTTCATAGAGTACCACTATCAATTGTTTCTGATCATGATCCACATTTTACATCAAGATTCTGGATGAGTCTTCAGAAGGCCTTGGATACTGAACTTCATTTGACCACTGGTTACCACCCTCAACCAGATGGACAATCAGAATGAACTAATAAAACCATAGAAGATATGTTGAGGTCTTGTTCACTTGACTTTGAGGGTATGTGGGATCAATATTTACCTCTGGTAGAATTTTACTATAACAATAGCTTCCATTCGAGTATTCAGATGGCACCGTATGAAGCGTTATACGGAAAGAGATATCAAACACCAACCTGTTGGGATGAGGTTGGTGAAAGAAAACTCATAGGCCAGAACTAGTGGAGGAAATGATGTAAAAGGTGAAGGTAATCCAAAACCACAACAAATCAGATCAAAGTAGACAGAAGAGCTATGTCGATAACCGAAGGAAGGATTTGGAATATCACATAGCAAATCATATTTTTGTGAAGGTATCTCCATGGAAGGGAGTTATACGTTTCAGTAAAAAGGGTAATTTGAGTCCCAGGTATATCGGACCTTTCGAAATTCAAGAATGAATTGGGGTTGTGGCTTACGGTTTGGAAATGCCAACAAATCTCTCCAAAGTTCACGATGTGTTCCACGTATCATTGTTGAGAAAATACATGCCTGACTCAATGCATGTTCTCAACTATGTGGAATTAGAAATGGAACCTGATTTTTCTTATTGCGAAGAGCCCATCAGGATTATTGATACCAGAGAACAAGTGTTGAGAAACCGGATGACTCGTTTGGTAAATGTTCTATGGAGAAACCATAAGATGGAAGAGGAAATGTGGTAACCCGAGGAACTTATGATGAAGAACCACCTACTTTTTTTGTAGTAATGTTCTAGAAATTTCGATGATGAAATTATTTGAAGGAGAGGAGAGTGTAACACCTCAAGCTTCCACGGTACGCTTCTCTTTGAATAATACAGTAGTGTGTGTTGTATGCAACATTGAGTTCTAACAGACACCACAACCAATCCAACTACCCGTTATTAATATTAATACCATCTTTTTGAATTTTATAAATATTATCTTTCAAAATTGACTTCATTTTTGGATTCTTAATATCGAAATTAGCTTAGGGTGAATTTTTTATATTTTTCTGAAAACTGTCACTTTTTGATGAATAGTGAAATACACTGAGTTATAGTTTAAAACCGATTTTTTATTTTAATAATTATTTATTTTATTTAAATTTAATTATGGTCCAAATAGATACATAATACATATATAATTTCAATTAAATTTATTGGAGTTAGTTTAGAATAATTTATATATATATAAATTTTATTGAACTTTTCACCGTCTTTTACCCACCACCTAGGAGAATTTGAAAATTCACATAAAACAAAATTTTACCGCTTCTGTGAGTGGAATTTAGAAAATCTGAGAGACACGGATAATATCAAGGAGTAAAATGTGGTTCAATAAGATAAAAATAATCTTTGGTGAATAGTAACTATTTACTTTTATTTACCACGGTTAAAAGTAAATAGGGTAATTTAGGGTAAAAATGTTATTAATATTACCCGAAGACATGTCCTAATTCTATTGGAAATTATTATGTTGACCAAAAACATCCTTTGGAATAAAATATTATCATTTAGGTCCACTTGGATTAGATTAGGACATTTATTATTATTTAATTCAAAGAAGAGTTAAAAGAGTTAAAATCAAAGTTAAATTATTAAATCATTTTTAATATAGGGTTATACATAAGATAAATTCGATTGTAAATATTCATTAGAAAGTTAAAATGCATTTCCTACATATTTTTATTTTATTTATAATTTTTAGACATTAAATAATTTAATTTACTTATGACACAATGGGGATGCAGTAATTATCAAATTAATGAAATATTAAAATAATTTATATTATAAATATCCAAATAAATGTAATTTGAAACATTTTATGAATTAAACTAATTTTAATGGTTAATATGACATGTTACTGTTGATTTAATTATGTTTTTTCTAAGTAATAATTCTGTTATGATTTTCACAAAAATCAAATACCAAATAGTGTCAAAATTGACATAAAAGAGTTTTTAAAACAAATATTATATTATTAATTGATATTCAATTCCTAAAAATCTATGGTTCGGCCAAGAGACATATATAATGATAGTTGTATCATTAATTAACCACTTTGTGTTCTCTTGGATGTATATGGTATGTTTATTAACCATATAATAAAAAAATACAAAGAGACATGGTAAATGTCAAACAATTTAACTAAGAGTTAAATATAAATGATAAGGTTAATTTAGTGACCGAAACCCATCTAAAATCTATTGGTTGAAATGATTTCGACCCATCCCCACCTTATCATATAAATA
This sequence comes from Viscum album, assembly GCA_963277665.1. Lineage (NCBI taxonomy): Eukaryota > Viridiplantae > Streptophyta > Magnoliopsida > Santalales > Viscaceae > Viscum > Viscum album. Next base: position 227,167,853 of record OY728157.1, on the reverse strand, counting down.
AGTCACTTTGTAGCCATTATAAACCGAATATGAATTTATTATAAAATAATATTTTATGTTTTTCCTAAGGTGCCCCTCACCCCTCTTATAAAAGGACACTCCCCCTTCTCACAAATTTACACCTTCAAAGCCATTTGGCTCGGCCAACCCCTGCCCAAATATTCTATAAACTTCCCTAACTTAAACCTAGAGGCCTTAGTTTGATCATAAAGCCAACCTAAGGATCCTTTTTGATCAAATCAAAAGGAAGAACCTGAAGAAGACGTAATGTTTTCACCACCCACTTTCAACTTCCTTTCTTCTTCAACTTCTTCTTCCTTTGTTTTTTCCATTATAAAATAATAACTCCAGTATCTTCTATATAATTTGATGTTATTATAAATATGGTACAACCATATTCAGTATTCTATCCATCCTTTGAATGACATGTCACCATATGTGTATACATACGGCTTACTGTCTCCACGTCGTGGTGTAATTGTTATTCAAAACATTATTATTTGATTGGGTATGATAATGATGTGAAATTGATATAAATAAATAATATAACATGATAATTATTCTGTATATATGATATAACATCCAATTATATATTATTTTAATATCAAAATAATGATATTGTCGCTCGTGCGTATGTACGGACTACCGTCTCCACGAATGCGATGAGATTCATTCCCCATCATATCCATGCAAGTCTAATTCTTATTTGATAATTAAAAAAAATGTTTAAGGACTTGATATCATTCTGTATATGAATAAAATAAAACCTATTCATAACAAACACAGCCTACTTAACAAAGAATATAATGGAAAATGAGTAAGTGGACACCCGAAATGATAATATTAAGATATTATTAACAAATCATTGTTAAAAGATCATATATGATATCACATTAATGTATATAATTATTGTATAATTTAATAACAATTATTTCACCACAATAAAAGAGGTTAACCTACCCTCAACCAAGGAAAATTAAAAGGTAAGGGTTTATTTCCCAATCTCTTCATTATCCCAGGTTGTTTATACGTAATTATCTACTTGGACCTCTTTATCATCCACATCCATGTTTCTTAAAAATGAATTTCAAATAATTCTTACTATTTTATAGAGTAGGGTTTAAACTCATTTAAACCCTTGTTGACTTTTTATAAGATTTTTATAAAGGAATCTTTCCGTCATTTTCCAAATAAGGTCATTTTTAACCTTTTCGATAGAATTAAGGTAAGAATGGTTTTTAACTTATACGGTGGGTGAGGCTATTTTCCGCCGTTATAAAATTATTGAAGCTTCCCTTAAAAGATTATAAGTATAATTTGAAAGTAAATGATTTATTTTATAATTATGTAACTTCTAAATGATTTCAAAAAAAGAGAGATATTTATCTCAAATTGTTTTGATTTCATCTATGTCAACATCCTTTGATGGATTTTAAGATTATTTGAATTTTATTAATTATGATACAAAACATCCATATAGTATTGAAGGTTTTATGATATGTTTGACTGTGGATGTGTTATTTTTATACCATTAATGTTTTATGAAGAAAGTATTGACATTTCGTATGCTTGTTTTAATATGAACATTTATGCTTAAACCTGTTCATATGAGGATTGCATTGGACTAAATAAGTGACGAGTGATGCCTGCTATAGCTCCTCGATACATCAGTGGGTCTCATGAGACAAACTAGGGTCTTGGCACAAGGCCTTTACAAAATCTTATTTTGTAGTCTTGGCACAAGGCCTTGACTATGTGGTTATGATAGTCTGGAATTATGCATTCCATCATTATGAAAGTGGTTATTATTATTGAATGTGATTATTCAACTAGTATAATATCCATGTGAATAGGTAAATGGAATTATTTCATTTTATTTCTGCCATATTATTCTAAAGTTCAAGTTTAAAAGGCTTTTTTTTAGTTATACACTGCCTTAAATGTTTATTCTTATTAATGAAAGTTTCTGCTATATTGTTATACTTTTTGGCCATTTGAGCTCACCCATTTCTATGTTTTATTTTTCCTAGTATGTGAAGAAGTATTTTATGAATGACCTACAGGGATAGTATAAGGGGATATGATTGTGGAGACAAGATGATGTTGAATTTTTCACTTTATGATGTAATGTAAACATTATGAATGTATCTGGTGAATCCAGGGCTACTAAACTAATCAGTCTTTCCAGACTTGATTTTTTGTGATCATTCCAATGTTATGTAATAATGCACCAACTATAGGTAACTAGGGTCGGGGCATTACAGACCCAAAACAAATTTAAAATCCACTAAAAAATAAATAACAAAGGTTAAATAAATAAATATAGTGGTTACCAGATTAGTGAATGGTTTTCGGTTAATTTTATGGTTAGTGAATTTATATTATGTAATCATATTTAATGTATTTTATTTTAATGAACTATGTTATGAGTAAGGGATAAATAATTTGAATATTTCTTTCATATTAATTCCATTACAATTTAAGGGTATTCATGTTTAAAATTCATTGGGTTCTATTAAAATATTTTTATTTTCCATGAAAATTACCATTTTTGAAATGTAATAGTCAAGAAATTGGTGTTCGATTTGAGTTGAATTATTGAAACTGATGAATTTAAATTATATTTTATATTTATGGACTATTTTTTGAATGAGTAATGGTATTTTTTTAGTGTATTGGAATTATCTAAAATATTTATTCATGTGTGATAATAGTTTTAAGAAATTTGAATATATGAATTTGTAACCCACAATTATGAAATTATTTGGATGATTTTATGTTGATTTTTCAGTTTTTAATGTTTTTAAGTGGATTGGTATGTTTATGATTATGGGTTTATTTTTAGAATTTATTTTATTTTTTTATTTATAATGTTTTAGAAAATTTGTATTTCCAAGTGTAGTGAACCATTAAAAATTATCGAGGAAATGATGTAGATAGTATTGTAACAGTATTTTGGTTTTAGACTGGTTTATAAAGTAAAGTAAAATAATTTTCATTACAAAAAAAATAGAAATATTGGTGGATCTATATTTGAGTTTAAAGATGAATTATAATATAAAATAATGTAGTTTTAAAGAATAAGGTTTCATTAGGTTGTGTTTTAAATGGATTTACACAATTTTCTTGGATTATTTTAGTAAAGATTAATTTAAATGAATTTAAATTCATTTTGAGTTATTTTTGTTGGGTTTTGTATCAACAAGATGTGGTTTTGAATTTTTTTATTTTTTATGTGGTTGTGATTTTCATTTATTGCTATAATTCCAAATGTTTTCAAAAAACTAGTAATGTTTGTTGGTGTTAGAAAGGGTGGTTATAGTAGAGAATATTTCATTTTTTTGTAAAAACATTTTTAGCGAGAGATTATGGTGTGATTTTAAAACTAATGTATTGTATGTTGGAGTTGGTGTCCTGGTACCAACTCTTTGTACTTTGATACATGTATATTCGATGTATTTAATATTAATAAATATATTTATTACATATTGTTCATTGTTCTATATGAATCTAATGTAATATTGTCCTCTAGTATACATCGTGTTGATAAAGTCATATCAATTCACCGCTATGATGAAAACCTTGAAGTTCTTTGATAATATTCTTAAATAATTTTCTATGGTTGAATAACTTACTATGATGAGACACATAGTACAAAGACTATCTGGTGTGAGTACTCGTAAGTAGATGAGACTTATTCTTATGAAGTTCAAAATTAGTAATCTCTAATATGAAAGATTATGAGAATAGACATGTGAGTAGGAAATCATCATGTTTTGTTGTCATCATATATTTCTATCCAATAGCATGTGTGATTTCCCATAGACTTTAAGATTAATATTAATGCATGTTACAACTCATGTACTTGGATGTATTTTGTAAACCATAATGATAACAGTTCATGGTGAAGTTGGATACGTTGGGTGTGTCCTGAGTGACATTTCATTAATGGATAAGTCAAGGAAGGATTTGTCCCTCCCATCTTTATGGAATTTGATATCTCATCCCATTGAGTATAATAGAACCATAACCCTAATTTCCATATCCATGATGTAACTACGTGTTTATTTTAGTTAGTCAAAGAAAGATGTATTGAGCATATAGGTTGTTGACATAGATGTGAAACTGGATTGATAAGATATTGAGACAAAGGGGTTATATTACACAGTGAGCATTTCTATGTGGTTTTCGTTATTGAAACATCAAGTTCCTTCTCTTGGGTGTCTTGACTCGTTGCTAGATATTAATCCTGGACTTAAGATAAGCCTGTATAATTCCAATGAGAAAGAATCCAAGAGGGCCACACATTAGGTGTTTTTTTGATCAAGATTAAATTCTATTTGAATTTAATTAAAGGAAGAAATATTATTCCCAATACTAGGGAATAATTTTATTCATTTTTTATTGATCACATAAATTTAATAAATTTTTATTCACTGGTATCTGAAAAAATATATATTTATTTATTTTATTGAATATTTAATAAATATTTATTCATTGGCATGTGAATGAAATATTTATTTGTGAGTAAAATATTTATTTGGCTTTTAAATAAATACCATGGAGTTCAAAATGGACCAACATCATGTTTGGTGATAACATAATTATTTGTATGCTAATAAATATTATTTTTCAATTTGATAACGTTGGTGCACCACAAATTTAATTTTTTCCATGATCAACGATTATTACGGGATCAATACGATGATGAAAACCAGTCTCCACGAAATAGAATCAAAGATTTATGTAAAGAATGAAGAGGCCTGAATCCTTTAGATAGGATCATGAACATCATGTTTATAATTAATTTAATTAATTTCATAATTAAAATAATACCTGGATCTTCAGTATTTTCATCGTTGATGATGTTTATCGTTTGGAAGGACCCTTCTAGATTATCTTGTTGTGCTTGCAAGGTTTCAAACTAAAATCCCTCTAGAGGTGACCCACACATGTTCCAGGTGGCCTCCGATCGACACCACTCGTTCTCTGGGTGCTAGCGTGGTGAAGCGAGTGTCTTGTGTTAGTCGTTCTTGATTGCTTGTTTTTCTATCTTGAAGAACGTATCTTGTTATTAAGAGGGGAGAGAGGAGGATTCGAGAGAGAAATTGTTTGGCTCAACAATTATCAATTCACCAGGCGTCTGGTGTGTTATATGGCCCAAAATTCATACTTGTCTATTTATATATATGGAATTTTAGTTACAATATTTAATTGCATAGCAACAATTAAATACATTCATGGTCTTAGAGAAAACTCGTGCTTTTAATAATAATACCGCATCATTATTTATGTTTCACCAACTTTCTCAAAAAAGAATTATAAATAAAATTCGGCGTCACAAAATTTTAGCAGTGTCATTTTTTTTTCAACTTGTTAAATAATTATATATCTTCTTGCAAATAATTATTTTATACCGGACCGACCATGGTCCACTCGAACTCCACTTCCATTTATTTAACACCCGAATAAATAAATAAATAATTTATTATCTTAAATAAATATTTTATTTAAAAACTAGTAAATAAATATTTATTAAATGTTCAATAAAATAAATAAACATTTTACCCAGATTCTAGTGAATAAATATTTATTTAATTTATGAAATCATTTTACCTTGAATAAAATTATTCCACTGTCTTGAGAATAATATTTATTAATTAAATTCAAATAGAATTTAACAAAGACCACTAAAGACACTTAGTATGCGACCCTCTAGGATTCTTTCTCATTGACATTAGGCGGGCATGCCAAAAGTCCAAGAGTACTGTCTAGCAACAGGTCAAGGAACCGTAGAGAATGAATTTAAAGTCACAAAAACAACATCCACATAAAAACGCTCACTGTGTAATATAATCTCATTGTCTCAATATCTCATCAAGCAGGTTTCATGATAGTGTCATCAACCTTTATTCTTGATGCTTTGTTCTTTGACTACCTTAAATAAGCTCGTCTCTAAACCATGGCCATGGAATTTTTCTTGACGGTTCTATTTCAATCAAAGGTCTAAGATATAAACATCCATAAATGGAAGGGATAAATCCTTCCTCGACATATCTATTAATATCATGTCACTCATGACGCACCTAATGTACCCTACTTCCCATCAACTGTCTATGTGACGATTTTCATTAGTAAATTAAAGTGTGCGAGTCGTGACACATATTAATAACAATATTAAAGTTTAATGATCAGTACACATGATCATAGATAGAAATATCTGATGACACCTAAACATGCAGAATTTCTACTAGCAGGTCTATTTTCATAATTTCTTATCTTGGAGTTTACCAAGATATAACTTCATCAGAGGAAGTCTCATCTTCTTACGAGTACTCGCACCTGACGATCTTGATGCTACATGTCCCATCATAGTATTTCATCCAACCGCAAAACTATATTTAAGAATATTGTTATATAATTTTTAGGTTCTCATCATAACTGGAAATTCCCATGACCTTACCAATGCAAAAAATACTCTAGGACATTATAACATTATAGTCATGCATAACAATGAACAATATGTAATAATAAATTAAATATCCATGTAATCAATGTAAAACCTGTTTGTTCTAGGACACCAACTATTAAAAACTCCCACTTGGACTAGATCCAACTGCCTACGAATTTCAGTCAGCTAGACCTCACATGGTAATCATGTTTCTGTTGAGTCAAGGATTTAGTCAAGGGGTACACCACATTGTCTTCCATGGAAATACTGCTCACTTAAACTTCACCTCTCTATGAAAATGCCCTCAAAAGATTATACCTCCGAAGTATGTGATTTGTCTCTTGATGTGACCTTGTATCTTTTGAGAGTGCCACCAATGTAATATTTTCATAATACAGTGTGATGAGATATTTACTACTAGGTATCACATCTAGCTCCTAGTTGAAGCTTCACATCCAAACTGCTTATTTAGCTACTTCAAAAGTTGCGATATACTCAGACTCTGCTATAGAATCTGTGACCACACTCTTCTTTGATCTCTTCTATCTCACTGCACCTCCATTCAAAGTGAAGATGTATCCCGTTTGCAACGTCATGTCATCTTGATCAGTCTAAAAACTAGAATATACATATCATTTGATAACTAGTTCCTCAATTCCTCCATAAACAAGGAAAATATCCTTATTATGCCTTATATACTTTAAGATAGTCTTGAATACCATCCAATGGCCGTCATCTGGGTCATCTTGATATCTTCCTACCACACATAATGCATATGCGACATCCAGCCTAGTACATAGCATGGCATACATGGCTGACCCAATTGTTAATGAATTTGGAGTCCTTTCCATTATCTTTCATTCCTCATGTTTCTAAGGACACATTTTCTTGGAAAGATGAATTCCATGTGACGTTGGCAACAATACCCTCTTAGATTGTTCCATAATGAATATCTTCAAGATATTATCAATGTATGTACTTTTAATTAGGCACAGAAATCTCATGGATCTATCACAATGGATCATGATCCCAAAGATATATGTTGCCTCGCCCATGTCCTTCATGGATAAGCATTGATTCAACCATGCCTTAATAAAATGTAACATTGTTATCTCATTTTCAATAAATAATATCTCATCAACATGTACTATTAAAAAATTGACTGAATTCCCACTAAACCTTTTGTAGATATAAGGTTCACATTCATTCTTGATAAAACCAAATTATATTATGGTATCATCAAAACGAATGTTCTATGACCCGGATGCTTGCTTTAATCTATAAATACATTTCTGCAACTTTCATACCTTATTGGCATCCTTTTGAGTCACAAACCCTTCAGGTTGTGTCACGTAGACATCATCTGGAAGGTTCCCGTTAAGGATGTCTGTTTTGAAATCCATTTTCCAAATCTCATAGTCATGGTAAGCCACAATGGAAAGTATTATTATGATGTATTTCAACATTGAAACTGGCGAAAAGGTTTCATTGTAGTCAATTACTTGATGTAGTTCAAACCCTTTTGCCACCAGTTGCGCCTTATGGGTACTGACTTGTCCTTCCATGTCTAGTTTTTTCTTGAATACCTATTTCCAACCAACAGGTTTTACATTAACTGGAGGATCTACCAAAATCCAGACATGGTTTTGACACATGGAATCCATTTCAGAATTCATGGATTCTTGCCACTTGGAAACATCCGTTCCACTTACTACTTCCTTTTTGGTTAGAGGATCATTATTTTCAATTAATAATGAGTCACTATCCTTTTCAACTAGAAAATTGGACCGTTCCGGTTCTCTAACCTCTCCTGTACTCCTACACAGAACTTGTGTCTCTGGAATAGATTCTTCTTCCACAAGGCTTTGTAGAATCTGTTCATATACAAACTCTTCTGTACCTTGAGCCTCAAATTCATTGATGTCTATCTTGCTCCCACTATATCTTTTGGAAATGTGATCCCTATCATGGAATATGGCATGTCTTTCCACTATAACATTTTTTTTCTGAGGGGTTGTATAGTTAATATTCCCTTGTTTCCTTGGGGTATCCTATAAAGCTACCCTTTGTGTCTCGGGGTGGGAGTTTGTTATCTAAAAAGGCATTAACAAATGATTCACTACCCCACACATGTAAATTTCATAACATGACTTTTATTCCACTCCAAAACTAGTATGGAATACCATTTATCGATTTAGTTATTACTTGTTTTAGTATGTGTACCATTGTTTATAACGCATATCCCCAAAAGGATAATGGAAGACCCACATGACTCCTTATTGATCACACCATGTCCAAAAGGGTGCACTTCCTACTTTCACTCACACCATTCCACTGGGGCGTGTTAGGAGAAGTGATTTGGGATATGATCCCAAACTCCCGTAAGTAATCAATAAAGTCTTGATTATGATATTCTCCACCTCAGTCTAGGATGAGTTTCTTAATCTTCTTACCAAGCTCGTTCTCAACTTCATTGTTGTATTCTTTGAACTTATCAAAAGAATATGACTTATTACTCATTTAGTAGATATATCTATATCTACTAAAATCATCAATAAAAGTTATGAAGTATGAGTAACCTCCCCTTGCTTCAATTGGATATGGTCCACACACATCGATATGAACCAATTAAATAAGTTCTTTAGCCCTTTAACCTTTCACACTAAATGCGGCTTTGGTCATTTTGCCTTGTAAACATGAATGGCATACGCCAAGTGGTTTAAATTTGAAAGAATATAAATATCCATCTTGATGTAAGTTTTTCAAGCATTTCAGGTTAACATGACCTAACCGGTGATGCCAAAGTTGGGTGTGGCATGATTCATGTGAAGTATCTTTGTTATCAATTTCCATTACTTGGTTTGTGTAATCCAACATGTAAATTCCGTTGTATAAATGTGACCTACCAAAACAAATTCTATATTTTTAAAAGAAGAAACATTCATTACAAAAATGGAAAAAAATCCATCTATATCTAATTTGGATATAGAAATAATGTTTTAGTAATATAAGGAACATAATAAAAATCTTTTAACACAAAGATCATCTCAGTTGGAAACATGAAGTGGTAGTCCCCGACAGCTACAGTAGCAAGTCTGGCTCCATTGGCTACTCGTAGATCTACCTCCCCTCAATCAATCTTCCTAAATAAACTTGGTTCATGTATTTTGATACATATGTGAGAACCAGAAGTTGTATCTAATACCCATTTTTTAGAAACAGATATACTGCATTCGACAACAAATTCACCGGAAGCTTACCATTTCTTCTTAGACTAGGTGCATTTCTTATTTCAGTGGCCCTTCTTGCCACATGTGAAACAAAAAGCCTCTTGTTCCTTTCCTTCTCCTTTGATCTTCCTTTTTGTGGAAGGATGTGAAGAATATTTAGACTTAAATCTCTTCATCTTCCATTTCCTCTTATTCAAAATATGGAAAAAGGGATTTTCACACATCATATCTTTCTCCACTTGGTGAATGAGGATAAGAATACCAGATAGAGACTTCTCAATGTTTTTCATATTGAAATTAATATGAAAGTTAGAGAAGTTACGAGGGAGTGATACAAGAATGAGATCATTGTACAGTTTTTTGGGGAGTTTAAATCCTAGAACCTCTAGGAACTCAATGTAGCCAATGATCTTGACAACATGTGGCCCAGTTGGGAAACCTTCTCCAAACTTACTATGAAATACTTCTTTAGATATCTAAAACCTTTTATATCTTTCTCTCTCCTAGTAAAGACCATGGAGGTGCTCGAGCATTCTATAAGCATCCATGTTTTCATGAGACTTCATGAGATCACTAGACATTGATGATAGCATCAAACATTTAACATCAACTGCATCGTACATATATTTCTCATAGACTATGAAATCCTTATCACTCACCTCTTTAGTAGGCAGATCACGTAATGATGACTCCAGCACGTAAGACTTCCATTGATGGCGTAGGATAACCCAATGGCATCTAAACCATTCCTAGATGTAACTGCCGGTGAGGATGTGGTCTTTATCCATAATTGATCACAGTGATAGTGTGATTGATGATATTTTCATTTTTATTCTAAAATTAAAAGAGAAGATCATTAGTACATACTTGATTGTATTTTATGAGAAATAATAATTTTTCATTAAGTGTCCCACTATTTTATCAAGTCCCAATGGCCCTCACCATTGAACTCAAAATGTATAGTTTCCATGACATTCTAGTGGAAAGGATCCATATTCCCCTTCGCATAACCCCAACAAGGGTTGGTCAAGCTGTTAGAATTTATTTATGTAGGTAGGTCTTTTCCAACTATGGGCTTGCAGCTTCTTGATCTATTGAGTGGACTCCCCAATCCGGAAATCATGACTTCTGGATTTCCTCAACTCTTGACTCCAATATTACACCAAGTCTAGGAAGGGATAATCCTTTTTATGTAATATGGTCAAGTCAACGCAAAACCTTTTATAAGGTATTCCTATAGAAATGTATGTGTCCCAATAATGGTTGGTCAAACACATAGTTTTATTGAGTTTTTCCCTTATTCAATTAATAGAAGGCTTGGTTTGACTAAATTTTCATTAGGGTTGTTTATCTCTTATGAGTGAATTTATTATTATTATTATCACATGATTATTAATATTAAGAGGAACTTACTTAAATGATTAACCCTGTCTTGATAATATTTACACTTAATTCTGGTTTATTATAGTTCTATCTTACATTCTTGTTTAATTCATTAATTATGTGATTGTGACAAAACATATATAATGATAAACCATACAATTGATAGAAATAAAATAAAGAGAAAGATCATGTGATTTTCTATCAGTTAGTTTATCTAGCAGTTGATAAACTAACCCTAACCTAGTAGAGAAACATCTTGAACCTTTTAGATTCATGTTTACAGCTTTCCACTTATCCACCTCTGTATCTCCTGGGATTGGTTTTTTCTCAGATCCATCTTGAACTACCTCCAATATATTGGGAGTTTCATCCATTAGATATGAATTTTTTAACTCACATATAGGTGAGGGAAAAAGGGGGTTTTTTCGAAAACAACCCTTCGGCACACAATCCCTACATATTAATGATGAGAAGGCTCACATGCCAATAAATTTAATTTAAAAAAATAAATTAAAAGAAACCATCCATATACAGAGGTCGTGGTCTAGATCATGGTCATACATACATGCAATGATATTTACGCATAAATAAAACTTGTATTAATTTATTTAAAAATGTTTTTAAGATAAATCACACACGAATAAATTAATTATCTTCTTTAATTAATCATTCCTTTTATCTTAGACACTTTTCTGAATTTTCTTGAGATTCTCTTCCATCATAATTTTTAAATAATATATTTATATAAAATTATCATTGTAGATAACTTGTACCTTGGAGGAAACTCGTTGAATTCCTATTCATAACTACCCAATGAGTAGAAATGAACATTACACCGATTTTAAAATAAACAAATATATATAAAACACTTATCACGTGTTGTGCCTCATCTTTAAGCCTACACGATGGTACATGTCTCAAGGGTTTGTATAATATAATAATAAATTTTAATAAATCTGGGTAATTTGGATGAGTACAAGACGTGTAGTTCCAAATAAATAACATTTACTATTTTTCACCATCCATCCGAAGTACATTCCTGGGGAAACTACATGTAAGTGTACTTTGTAAATCTTCTGAGTACACGGAATGTCCAGTAGGGCACATGCCGTGTAGTTCCTTGTTACACAGTCTCCAACAGGGAAATCCATGTACGGGGTACACAGTCCAACCCAAACGTGATGGGACTACACGTAGTGGGCCACACGGAGTGTAATCCAAAAAACACATGCCACCTATTACTGGTCAATACACAGTCATTAATACTTAGACAAACTCCAATGACATAGCTTGGTTTGGCGGACCAGACCTGGTGCATTGAACCTGGGCTACACGGTGTGTGCTTTCGAATAGATGTCATGTGTTCTTGTGTTTTATGCCCAAAAACCTTTGGCACCTCCATATGAGATCCTCTGTTTTATTTTAATCAAAATTAAAAGAAAATATCATTTCTATAAGGTAAACGAGATACAAAAGAGGCAGAACAGATCATAAGATCCAGATTTTCAAAATGATTAACATGAATTGAAACAACTATATTATTAAATGCATAAATCATAAAAAAATATTTAAATAATTATAAACTATGATGTAATCGCTATGATACCACTTGAAGGTTCTGGGCACAGCGAAAGCGTGGTTGGGACGACACCGAATTTTAATTTTTACCATAATCAATGATTATTTCGAGATCAATACGACGATGAATGACAATCTCCAGGGAATAGAATCAAATATTTAAATAAAGAAGGAAGAGGTCTGAAACCTTTAGAGTGGATCTTTCAAATCATGTTTATAATTCATTTAATTATTTTCATAAATAAAATAATACCTGGATCTTTAATTTTTTCTTCATTGATGGTGTTGATCATTTAGAACAACCCTTCCAGATTATCTCATTGTGCGTGCAAGGATTCAAACTAGAATCCCTTTACCGGTGATCCACACATGCTCTGTTGGCCTCTGATCGACATTGTTCATTCTCTGGGTGCTAGTGCGGCGAAGTGAGTGTCTTGTGTTGGTAATTCTTGATCGCTTGTTCTTTGGTCTTAAATAATGTAGCTCATTCTTGAGAGGGGAGAGAGGAGGATTTGAGAAAGGAATTTTTGGATCACCAATTCTCAATTCACCAGGCGTCTGGTGTGGTATATGGCACAATCGACATACTTCTATATTTATATACATTGAATTGTAGTTAAAATATTTAATTGCAAATAAAATATTAAATACATTCATGATCATAGAGAAAAACGATGCTTTTAATTATAATATTGTGTCATTATTTATGGTGTTCCAACTTGCACAAAACATAATTATAAATAAAATTCTACATCACAAAGTAATAGAAAAATTATTTTAATTTGTGTGAACTAGTTAAATAATTATTTATCATATTGAAAATAATTATTTTACTACTAGACTGGCCTTGGTCCACTCTAACTCCACTTCCATTTATTGAACACCCCAATAAATAAATAAATAAATTATTTTATTAATAAATATATTATTTAAAAACTAGTTAATAAATTCTTATTAAATGTTTAATAAAATAAATAAATATTTTACCCACAATCTGGTGAATAAAAATGTATTTAATTTATGTAATCATTTTAACTAGAATAAAATTATTCCACTGTCTTGAGAATAATATTTATTAATTAAAATCAAATATAATTTATCCGAGACCACCAACGACACTTAGTGTGCGACCCACTAGGATTCATTCTTGTTGGCATTATGTGGCCTTTCCTAATGTCCAAGAGTACTATCTAACAATAGTTCAAGGCACCCAAGATAAAGAATATAATGTCGCAACAATGACATCAACATACGAACACTCACAGTGTAATGTAATCTCTTTGTCTCAACATCTCATCAACCAGGTTTCATGATAGTGTCATGAACCATTATACATGATACAATGTTCTTTGACAACCTTAAATAAACTCATCGTTACAACATTTCCATTGAATTTCACATAAAAGTTCTATTTCAATCAAAGGGATGAGATATCAGCTTCCATAAATAGAAGGGAAAAATCCTTCCTCGACTTATCCATTAATATCATGTCACTTGTGATTCACCAAACATACCCTACTTCCTGCCAACTGTCTGCATGATAGTTTTCATTAGTAAATCAACATGCACGTGTCGTGACACATATTAATGATATTCTTAAAGTCTAAGGATCATTAAACACTCTGACAGATAAAAATATCTGATGACACCAAAACATGCATAATTCCTACTAGCGGGTCTGTTCACATAATCTATTATCATGGTGATTACCAAGTGCGAACTTCATGAGAGGAATTATTATTTTCTTATGAGTAATCACACATGATGATCTAAAAGCTATGTGTCCCATCATAGTATGTCATCCAACAACAGAACTATTTTTAAGAATATTGTTATAGCATTTCAAGGTTTTCATCATAGCGGGGAACTGTCGTGACCTTATCAATGCAATAAATACTCTTGGACATTATTACAACATAGTCATGTAGAACAATGAAAAATATTTAATAATACATTAAATATCCATGTAATAGTAGTAAAACTAGTTAGTTCTAGGACACCAACTCTTACATGTGTGACTATATATATATATTTTTAATAAATATACAATTATATAAATATATACAATGATATATATATATATATTTATAATTATATAAATATGTTTATAAATATATTTACAAATATATTTATTTATAACTATAGTTTTAAATATATATCTACAATTATATTTATAAATACATATTTACAATTCTCTTAATATATTTATAATTATATAAATTTATATTTATTTATATATTAATAATTATATACATTTATATTTATTTATTTATTTATAATAAAATAAAATAAATTTTTTATTTAAAATAATTATACTATTAAAATCAATTATATGGGCCTTTATAAGAATTTGTTTAACAATGATAAAATATATATTTATTATCACTATAAAAACATTGATAAAGTGGTCTTTTATCAGTACATATAATTTTAGCGCTAATAAAACTTCTCTTTATTTGTGATTTCTTTAAAAATGTTGATAAAATTTTCCCTAATCTTTTAAAAGGAACACTAGAATAATCAATTTTTATTATGTCATTCAAACTCTCACGAATTTTTAGGTATGCCACCTCTCCCCCTCGATCTTCTCTTAGATGAATCAACTATGAAATATAAGGTATATTATTTTTTCCTCCTCCTCTATCATTTATCCACGAGTATAAAAAATATATTATTCTCTCTCTGACACGACAACACGAGGGTGGATGAGCACTGCTAGTGCCACCCTGCATCGGTCCCCAAGGCAAGTACCTCCACCCATCAGGTTGTCCTCTTATCGAAAATATCTAGTCAGAAGCAAACCTTATGACATTTATTCAAGAAATAAAAATAATAACAAGAGATGCAGATGAGGTAAAACATAGAGGCTTACCCTTATCTAAATGACATGATATTAATAAAAGTTAGAAGGAACATTCCAATGATCATAATAAGATTCATCTATAGTTTCCCGCTTTGACTATGAGTTGCCTTGATTGAGAATCCTATGGATCTATGCCCTGGATATTTCCTTCTCTAGGTTGATCATGACATTTGATGCCATTGAATAAGATATAGTAGACATGTTCCCTACTAGATTGTAATAATCTTTTCATGGACTTCTTTTTGGAATATCACTTCATTATACAATGACAACATGCATAAAATGAGAACCACTGGAAGGCCTGAGCTGAGCGGTGTCTAGTAAGAACAACCTATGTTCTTTATCACTACCATCTTCAGAAATGTTACCCCTATTTCTAATCCCTGATGAGAAAAATGAATTATGAATCTCCTGATGATAATCCAAATCCTACTGAAGAACAGATGGACTAGACCCATCATCATGTGAATCATGTCCATAAAAATCCATTTACAATGGTGGAATTGTACATCCTTTCCCTTCATGCCGCAAAACAGTAGCTTCTAGAGTAGCACACTGAACATGGGCTTAGATAAGCTCTTGCAGTTCTGCACATTGTTGAGTGTCATCCCCTATTTGTTGGCCTTGAATTTCCATTCCATAATGGATAGGTGCAAAGTCAAAGGCATTACAACTGCATTTCCTCTTCTCACCTTCATCACTTGCTGATCCAGCACTACCAAGTTCATTGTGAATATTAGTAAATGATTGTTTGTCATAAGAAACTGCATTTTTCACATTATTCCACCTCATTTTCTTCCCGAAATATCCCTCAATATGAACATTAAAAGCAAGAAAAGAGAAAACCATATTTTTTCAACAATTATCCTTACCATGCCCAGAAGTTTTACAATCTGGAAAAAAGTCAGGTAGTGTTTCATATTCTACTTGCAGAATAATATCATCATCCAATGCTGACAGAAAAATATTATGAACCAAGAAAAATCATAGATCTACCTCAACCATGACTCTGGCATAGTGACCAAATTTGGCTACCACAGTGATTCTATCCATTTTGATCGGGATTACCATAGAATATACAATATTGAATAAAATATTTTGATTCTAGAAATCCATTTAAAATCAACAATTTTATTCCAGACATTTGCTATCGAATTTTTAAATGAAAATGGATTAAACCAAAAATCATATTCTTGAAAGAAACCCATATCTAGATTCAAAGAAAATTGATCCAATCCCCGAAGCCCTAAGTTTCACATCCTCAAATGAAAAAATAATATGAAAAAATACCTCACCCAAGGGATTGTATTTCCAGTCAGAATAACCCCATATAACGGATAACTTCTAAACCAGTGGATCAGTATTCCCAAAAATTCTAGTAGGAAGAACCATTCTGGAAATGATTGAATGCTCACAATTCTTGAATCTCTCAAGAATGGCCTCACTACTATTAAAGACACGAGCAGTGAAACCCTTCTTCAGAATACACTTTGGAACAACATCTTTCATATCAGTGAAATGTCTTATATTGGAATCACCTTCAATCCCCACAAGACCAAATCAAGAATATTCCCAAACCGTTGGACCATATCAACCCCTCTTTACCACCCCAGTCGACATAGAAGAGATGGGATGATGCATCCTACCCACCTCATTGCCCAAAACCATTGTCGGTCGATGAATAATCACCTCAAAAGCTTCTGTAGCTGTGGGTCATTGAGAACATTACAAATCAATGAAGGCCTTCTTTATCCAACGAACATCGCATCCCTCAATCTCTACTATAGTAGATCAAGTAAAACCATCTTCGATTCTCCAAGAACCACTTTTGGGTGCACCGTAAAATCCAGATCGGGAATGGGTTACCCCCATCACTCTAGTCACCCTACCCGAATGACTAGAAGATGCTGAAAAAACCTTTAACCCATTAAATATGAACCTATGACCAAGGAGGGGCATAAAATACATGAGAAAAGATAAACCCTAAAAGCCTTCACTAACACCATGGTAGAGATCCCGCTCACACCCGCATCTCACCTCAAGTTCTATTTACGAGTCTCGGGTGGTCCTCTTGATTTTTAATGCTCCTACCTAAAGTTTACCAATTCTAGGATCACTTTTATAATTTTGGATCATTGTATTCCTTTGGATGACGAACCCATTTCTCTCCTCCATAAAAAAAATTTCTTTTGGGAAATTTATGTTAAAGTGATAGATTATGGTTTTCACATGATGAAAATATTTTTGATGGTAGGGAGGAAAACATGGGTTTTAAATTGAATAAATTGAATCTGAACATATTTATTTCATTGATTTTATTATTTTATGGAGTGAAGGATTTAATATATTTGAACGATTTTATTCATATGGTGTTTTGTTTGGGATGATTGTACGTGAGGTGTCATGGATGGTAGTTTCTTGTTATTTTTTAGGTGTGTTTATTTTATTATGTTTTTATCCCAATTATTAGGAAACTCTAAAATGGGACAAACTCAAAATCAACTTAAAATCCACTGAAAAATAAATTACATAGGTTAAATAATTAAATATAGTGGTGACCTGATTAGTGAAATATTTTCAGTTAATTTTCTAGTTACTGCATTTATTTTTTGTATTTATATTTAATATATTTTATTTTATTGAACTATGTTATGTATAATTGATAAATCATTTGAATATTTCTTTCATATTTATTCCATTAAAATTTACATGTATTAATGTTTAAAATTCATTGGGTGGTATTAAACTATTTTAATTTTCCATGGAAATGACCATTTTGGAATTGTAATAGTAAAGAAATTAGAGTTTGATTTGAGTTGAATTATTGAAACTGATGGATTTGAATTATATTTTATATTTATGGACTATTTTTTGGTTGAGTAATGGTATTTTTTTGAGTGTATTGGAATTATCTAAAATATTTATTCTTTTGTGAGAATAGTTTTTGGAATGTTGAATATATGAATTTGTAACTAACAATTATGGAACTATTTGGGTGATTTTATGTTGATTTCTATCTTTTGAATGTTTTTATGTGGATTGGTAAGTTTATGATTATAGATTTGATTTTTAAACTTTATTTTTTTTATTTATTTAGAATATTATAGAAAAAATTTATTTCCCAGTGTAGTGAACATTTAAAAATTATTTATGAAATGATGTAGATAGTATTATAACACTATTTTGGTTTTATAGTGGTTTAAAAATATAAATTAAATAATTTTCATTACAAAAAATAGAAATATTGGTGGAGTTATATTTGAGTTTAAAGATGACTTATAATATAAAATAATGTTCTTGTAAAGAGTAAGGATTCATTAGTTGTGTTTTAAATGGATTTACACAATTTTCTAGGATTATTTTTGTAATGATGAATTTAAATGAAATTAAATTCATTTCGAGTTATTTTTGTTGGGTTTTGTATCAACGAGATTTGGTTTTGAATTTTATTATGTGGTTGTGATTTTCATTTATTGTTATAATTCCAAATGTTTTCAATAAACTACTTATCTTTGTTGGTGTTAGAAAGGGTGGTTATAGTAGAGAATATTTCATTTTTTTGTAAAATCATTTTTAGAAAGAGATTATGATGTGATTTTAAAACTAATGTATTTTATATTGGAGTTGGTGTCCTACTACCAACTCTTTGTACTTTGATACATATATATTCGATTTATTTAATATTAATAAAAAATATTTATTACATATTGTTCATTGTTCTGCATGAATCTAATGTAATAATGTCCTAGAGTATACATCGCGTTGATAAAGACATATCAATTCACCACTATGATGAAAATCGTGATGTTATTTGATAATATTCTTAAATAATGATCTACGGTGGGATAAAATACTATGATGGGACACATAGTACAAAGGCTATTTGGTGAGAGTACTCGTAAGCAGACGGGACGTATTCTTATGAAGAACAAAATTATTAATCTCTATTATGGAAGATTATGAGAATAGACTTGTGAGTAGGAATTCCTCATATTTTGGTGTCATCAAATATTTCTATCTATTAGCATGTGTGATGTACCTTATACTTTATGATTAATATTAATCCATGTTACAACCCATGTACTTGGATGTATTTCGTACACCATAATGATAAGAGTTCATAGTGAAGATTGATACATTGGGTGTGTCATGAGTGACATGTCCATAATGGATAAGTCAAGGAAGGATTTTTCCCTCCCATATTCATGGAAGTTGATATCTCATCCCTTTTATTGTAATAGAACCATCATCCTAAATTCCATGGGCATGATGTAATGATGTGTTTATTTCAGTTAGTCAAAGAAAGATGTATTGAGAATATAGGTTGGTGACACAGTTGTGAAACCTTCTTGATGAGATATTGAGACAAAGTGGATATATTACACATTGATCATTTCTATGTGGTTTTTGTTATTGAATCATCATGTTACTTCTCTGGGGTGTCTTAACTCGCTGCTATATAGTAATCTTGGACTCTAGACAAGCCTGTCGAATGACAAGGAGAAATAATCCAAGAGGTTCACACAGTAAGTGTATTTTGATCTAGATTAAATTATATTCTAATTTAATTAAAGGAATAAATATTATTCACAATAATAGGGAATATTTTTATTTGTTTTTTAATGATCACATAAATTGAATAAATTTTTATTCACTGGTATGTGAATAAAAATATATTTATTTATTTTATTAAATATTTAATAAATATTTATTCATTGGTATGTAAATTAAATATTTATTTATGAATAAATTATTTATTCGGGTATTCATTAAACACCAAGGAGTTCAAAATGGTCGAACATCATGTCTGGTGATAAAATAATTATTTCTAAGAAGATAAATATTATTTTTCAATTTGCAATAGTTGGTGCACAACAAAATAATAATAATAATATATTACATAAGGTTTATTAAAGGTTTTAAATGTTATTTAATGATCGAAATTCTATTATATATTATTTTAACATAAACCCTAACTCTATAAATTGATGATCATGTTTATTTTTTATTGCATCCAAAATTTGAGAATAGAGAATTGTTGTGCACAAAAAATTCTCTCTTGCCTCCTCATTCTCTCTCCTTATTAAGAATAAGAGACACAAGAGTGATTTCTTAAAGACTAAAGACCGAGAAATTAAGATCGAACAATGTAAGTCATTATATTTTTTCTCTAGCACCAAAATATTTAGTGTTGTTTTTTTGAGATTATTCGAGCATGCATGGATCACCACTGGAGGGATTCTACATCGTAATGCAGGTAATCTGAAAGAGTCTTTTTATATCGTCAACATTCATAAATGAAGAATGTTCCTAAGTTAAGGTATTTATTTATTCATATTTTGAATACTTTAATTATAAATTTTATATTCAGTATCCCCACTCATGGTTTCAAGAAATGATTATTTAAATAAAATTTAAAATATCGTTCACCACCAAATACTTTCGCTATGTCCAAACCCAACAAGTGGTATCAGAGTAATAACATTTAAAAGTATAATTATTTAATTTATTTTTGATCCATACACAATCTTTGTTGACCTTTTATTTCTTATTATCCATTTATTAATCTGATTTGAATTGAAATGCTTTGACATATTAATCACATTCATCCAGTGTTTCATTTTATTAAATGTTTAAAAATATATGAATAATGACTAGAGATTCCCTCAGAAAGTGGGAAATATTTGGCTGGTAAAACTAGGTTACACAATATGTAGTCGGAGTATATTTTATGTACCCATGCTCATTATACCTGATTCGCCAAGTATTTAGTTATAGGTTATGCATTTATTACACACTGTGTGTTGACTGGGACAACCAGACACATGACAAGGAAATACATGGTGTGTAGTTGGCATGCATATGCCATGTAGTCTCACCAAGTTAACATGTTGAAGTCCTAGGTGTATGAATCAGATACATGGTAACTAAGGTACAAATCATGTAGCTGGACTGCACACACAGTGTAGTGTCCCATTATAGGAAAAAAAATTAAATATTACATTAAATTGAAAAATTATAGCATGAAAATATTATTTTATTGATTCAAACACCTATGTGTGTTTGAAAAATTAATAATGGTTTTAAATAATATTAAATGATCAATTAATTTATTATATTTAATATTTCATTATTGGTTCTATCATTTATTTTCCATGATTTGCATAAATAATGGTTATCTATAATTATGATTAGGTGGTCATTAAGATGAAATAGAATTAATTAATTAATTTATTAATGAAAACATGTTTATCTTAATAATAAGGAATGAATAAAGAAATGAATTCTATGTGATTACTTTTAAATATTCGTTCCATGTTTGACCGATCATGAGATTGACCAAGACCTATATATGTGTTTGAATTTATTTAAATTAATTTATTCCATGGGTTTTCAATTATTAAATATTAAAATAAATGATGGACTGTGAATCATCACTTCCTCCATTATTATGTAGGACCGATGTGTTCAAGGAAATTTATATAATCCCTTTTAACCAATCTTTTGGTTCCCCTCACATGTCTGTGAGTCATAAATACAGGTAATTAATAGAGTATCCCAAGGCGTGTGGAGGCAGTTCGAGATGTAACCATGATGATTCGAACTTGGTGATACATAGATATACTAGTGGAATCCTATAACTCATGCCAAGACTAGGAAATTGATTTATTACCCTAATTCATAGTCTAATTTAATTTCCTCTCATTAAATCAACAGTTGGATAAGCTCTTGATCGGTTTATTTACTTTAATTATTTATTTCTATCTATTCATTATTAATTTTATGTATACAAGATAGCAGTTACGTAAATAAATGAATTAATTTGTAAATATGGAAGCTAAATAAATGAATAATGTGTATCATACATAGTTAATTAATTAAGTAAAATCCACTAAATATTAACAATAAAATTAAAAGATAAAAAATGATAAATATTATGTATAAATTAATTAAAATCCCTCAACATAATATTAAGTCAGACTAAACCTTCCATTTCTTGATTGGGAATGAAACCACAGAAATAAGTGTAGCACATGACTAAATTCTAGATACTTACTATTATCAGAGATTTCTCTTAAGGGTTTTGGGTTGAATTAAACAAAAATTTATTGAGTTTAATTTCCAATGTATTTTCAGTACAAATTTGTAGGCAAGAGTTGATAAAATTAAATTTAGGATTTCAGGATAGGGTAATCCACTCAATAGATCAAGGAGATACAAGTCCACCATTACAATGATCACCGACCTAATTATTTTCTTACGATTTTCATGGAAAAAGTCTGGATCATTAAGAAAAGTAATGGGGATCCCTTCCACAAGAATGTTAAATAAATAAGACATTCAGAGATCAATGGTGAGGGTTATTGGGACATGATAAAATAGTGGCATATTTAATAAAAACATATAATTTATTATATATCACCTAATTTCCAATCAATAAAAGTACTAATTATTTGATACTTTTAATTATAGAAATAAATGAAAAGTTCATAATCTATACAATCCCTATAATCAATATTAGAGAAGGAAAACCTCCTAACTAGTAGCAAATTCTTAGAGTGGTTTAGATTCCATTGGGTTATACTATATCATGAATGGAAATATTGCATGTTATCCAAAAAGCCCAGGGATGAATCAAAGATCCACTCCTTCCATATTTTATAGAAAAATAAAGGCAAGAAACAAAGCATCAGAAAGGAGATTTACAAAGTCTGGTAAACACCGTGCCATAAGCATCAGCCTCAACGAAGCGCCTGCAACATTCAAGAGCCAAAAATGACCATTAAGAGCTTGAATCTTCCACAGCCAACTTTGAAAGAGCATCAGCCACTTGATTGGCCTCCTTGTAAACATGAGTCACATCAAGGATAATATCATCATGAAATTTAAGACATTCAACCCAATAAGGTAGCATAGCCCATGGGACATTCCTGGATCTCTGTTTGATTAAATCCACCGCCACCATAGAATCAGATTCCAGCCAAATAAAACCCCAACCAAAATGAATAGCATATCTGATTTCTTTGATAATAGCCCATAACTCAGCTTCAATAGCAGATCATTGCCCAAAGAAATGATAAAAATAGTCTTGGACAATTCCTCGATAGGTACAGAAGACACCACCACAGCCTGAAGGTCCAGGTGTCCCTGCAGCCGCTCCATCAACATTAACTTTCAGCCATGAGGGAATGGGGGGAATCCATCTAATAGACGTCAGCATTAAGGGTTTTTTGTGTCTACCACTAACACCAAAATTCCTCAAAACAATAAATTCATTTAACAAATTTTTCATGCAACCAGTTTGAATCCTGGAAGATGTACAGACCGCCCTGTGAATAGCTTTTACACTAGAGTAAATAGTGGGAGTGATATCATTAAAGAGATATTCATTCCGGGCCTTCCAAGTGAAGCTTATGGAGGCTGCAACAGAAACCATATCCAGATTCCCCACTTGTTCACTGCATTGAGCATCAACAACTGAACAAAGCAGCCCTTCTATGGAGAATATGTTTAAAGAACACCCTGTCATGTCTTGGATGTAGTTCCATAACCTGCAAATGAGGGAACAAGAGAGGAAAATGTGCTCAAGGGATTCCACATCACCATAAAATAAAGGGCATTCCGAGGCAAGATGAATGCCAATCCCCTTAAGAGTGGAATGAACTGGTAGTATTTTCCTCCAGATTTTCCATAAGGGCAGAAAATCAGTGGGTGGGATGAAACAGATCTTGAAAGCAAGAAGCCACCTGGGTGCTGGGGCATGGCCAGCACAAAAATAATGGTACATTGCTATGGTACTGAGGATCCCATTGGTACTATGCTCCTAGATGAGAGTATCCCGATCCATGTACTTATCATTCAGGAATTCAGAAAGTAGATCGGAAGGGATGATATCCAGAAATTCTGGATTGGAATTCTGCACCGAGGCAATCTGGACATGCATTAGATTCTAGGGAATGATAACAGCCTGGTGGATAGGTCTGGAAAGACATGAATTAGTCCAGACATTCATAGGCGAGTCCCTACAAAGTAGCCATTTTGAGGACATAAGATTCCTAATAAAGGTAGACATTAGAGCTAGCCAAACTGAGGATGAGAGGTAGTGAGGATATTCAGTCCAAAGTCTTGAAATAAACCGGGCACCAATGAAATCCATAGAATTATCCTGGAATGATATGAGATTCCATGTAAACTTGCTAATCAGGGCATCATTGAAGAGGGCTAGATCCTTGATACCAAGACCCCCCTTATCAATGGGTTTGATTCATTCTTTCCAGGCAATAACCACCAATTTATTTTCATACATGGATCCAGTCCATATGAAATTTCTTATAAGCCTCTGATGCTCCTTGATTAGATTTCTAGGCCATCTGTAATCAGAAAAAACATAAAAAATCATGGATGTGACCACAGAGTTCACAAGACAGATTATTCCTGCTTGGGACATTGCCTTCCCCTTCCAATTAGCCATTTGATCGGTGAAACGTGAGAAAATGGGTTGAAGATGAGATATTTTAACTCTGCCCCAAAAAAGAGGAACACCAAGATAATTAAAAGGTATAGAACCCTTCTTAACTCCGAGCAACCTAGAAAGATTCCATTTTCTTCTATTATTCACTCCTTTTCCGAAGACAACAATGTATTTAAGGGTGTTAATAACCTATCCAGAGACATCCTCATAGTGGGAGAATATATCCTTTATTGAATTAACTATTCTAAAATCAGCCCATCCAAATAACATGATATCATCAGCATAAAACAGGTGAGAAGGGTCATGAAGATCCCTTTCAACTTGAATTTTATTATACAAACCACCTTGGACCAGGTTATCAAGACAGTGACTTAGATAATCCTCTGCCAAAGCAAAAAGGAGACCAGAAAGAGGATCTCCTTGCTGAAAGCCTCTGTAGCATTGAAAAAATCCCCTTGGAGATCCATTAATCAGAACAGAAAGCTTAGCACTCTTGAGGATAGCATGAATAAAATTGATATATTTGTTATAGAAACCATGAATTTTCAAAATGGAGAAGAGAAAACTCCATTTCATAGTGTCAAAGGCTTTTGATATATCAATTTTCATGGAAAAGCTACCAGGTTTTGCCTTTTTCCTCATATAATTGATACATTCAGATGCAGTAAAGTTGCAAGATTGAATGCTCCTTCCTGGTATAAACCCAAACTGGTTTGGGGTGATAATGTTTTTAGCCACATGATACATCCTATTCAAAATGATTTTGCTGATAATTTTTGGAATTGTATTCCCAATTGCAATTGGTCTGATGTCCTTAATATCAAAGGCATTATCCGTCTTAGGAATCAAGGCAATAAAATTTGAATTGGAGCTAAAATTCATGGAGGCAGTGATAAATAAATGTCTAACTACATTCACAACCTCTTCATGAACCAACTCCCAATTGAACATAAAGTATTTGTTAGTGAAGACATCAGGCCTAGCAACACTATCAATATTACGGGAGAACATGGCTTCCCTTACCACCTTTCCCCTCGGAATTTCCACAAGCTTATCAATAATTTGATCGTCAATAGATGGCATGATGTTATGAGCAATTCTGCTGGAATTATCAGCTCCATTCTAAGAATAAAGCTCAGAGAAATAACTCACAACAACATTTGAGATTTTAGCTTCTGTATTAAAGATTGAACCGTTGATACTCAGAGCAGAAAATCCCCTTATAAGTTTCCTTTCCTTGTGAATTTTATGGAAGAAATTTGAATTCCTATCCCCCTCCTTCAATCACCTAAAATTATAAAGAGACCTGGAAAATTTTCCTTAATTTCGAGCAGGTTATCCAGCTTTTAAAGATCTTGGATTTCATCACTGGATGGCATATGACATAACTGATTGACATTCTAAAAGTTTAGAAGATGATTTTCAGCCTCTTCAATGTCTTCATCCATATTGGAGAATCTGTTTTTACTCCACTCTCTCACCATTAATTTTGTTCTTTTCAATTTAAAAGAAACAATTTGAGATGCAGATCCAGAATTTTCTATGTTCCAGGCAGTAGTGACAATCTCATGACACCCTTGAATGACAAGCCATGCATTGTTGAATTTAAAGGGAATAGGTGTCAGTCTTGGCCCACCAGAGGAAATATCCACCTCATGGGGGTTATGATATGAGTGAATTTTGGGATGAAAAATACCAGAAGCAGAAAGGGTGTTGTTGTTATCAAAAATTTGAAGAAAACATCTATCAATTCTACTAGCCTGCCTTCCATTCTGATTATATCTACCCCAGGTAAAATTAGCACCCACCATATCAATCTCAATGAGATTACATATGTCAATTAATTGAGATAAATCCTTGGCTGCAAACCTATTAAAACAGCATCCAGTTTTCTCCTCTTGTCTCAAGACTGTATTAAAGTCACCTGCAATGATCCAGTTTGAAGGCAGTTGAGAAGATAAGGAAACCATTTTAGACCATAGATCTCTCTTTTTCAGATAGGAGTCATCAGCATAAACACAAGACATAAAATAATTAAACCCATTCAAACAAACTGAGACAGAAACAATTTGTTTCCCTTGTGTACATGAGAGTAATGTGATGGAATCATGTTTAAGCACCAATAAACTCTCAGCATTCCCAACATTAATTTTGTGATTAACAAATGAGTATCCAATATATTCCCATTTAAAGGCTTTCCAACTGGTAAACTTCATTCTTGGCTCAGCAATTCCAATAATGAGAGGATTTTTGGTCAAAACAACATGTCGAAGGGCATTGACCGTGGGAGAATTCCCAAGCCCTTGACAGTTCCAGAATAGGAGCTTAATTTCTTTGAGGCATTCATGGCCCTTGTTTGAGCCCCACCCCTAACGAGATCTTTTTTAATTCTTCCCTTCCCATTTCCATTTCTTTCTGCATGTAATTCCTCTGATTCAGATGGTTTCTTATCTTCATCATCACTATCCATCTGATCATCTGACCAAAACACTCTAGTGAGAGGGCTGAATCTATTTAAAGAAGTATCAATTCCCACTTCATAATCACTACCATTCTTCCTTTTAGATGATTTACATATGGGGACTTGTGTGAAATAAGTATTCCCATCCTAGATCAGGGAGTTAGACACTTGCATATTATGTTCTTCATTGATAATCTGCTGATCGATAGGTTCATAAACTGGTTCAGAATAGAGCTCAGGCACTTGTAGAGAACACCCTTCATTGATAACTGACAGAATAGCAGGTAAGATCCATGTTGTGGGCTTAACAGATGAGGTAGGAGTGGGAGACAGAATCACATGACCACTAGCAGAGGCCACATTAGTTCCCTCCCTCAGAAAATCCTCAGAGATTCTCCCTTTAATAGGAGGTAAATTCCCAAGAGAGGCATCATGAAAGATGGATACATCCAGAGTCTGATTATTGGGAATAACCTGAGAAAGTTTTTCCATGTTATCATTCAAATGTTGTGTCAAATCATTTTTGTTCACGAAAGAGTCGTCAATCTCCTTCATATCCTGCTCAATTGCAATTATTCCAGCAAGAGAGATTAAATCATCCTCTAAAACCTCAGAGGTGGGATGATTAACATCAGAAGATGGGGATATTTTCTTCTTCCTACAGCCAGATTCCTCATAACCTTTGGCATTACAGAAGGAGAAGATGCATGCCCTCATGCACTCTTCAGGGGAATGACCAAATAGATTTCATTCTTTGCAAAAGTTTGGCTTTCTTTCGTAGAAAATTCCCAGTGAAATGATATCATCCCTGGTGGAAAGAAGGTCTTCTACCACCAAAGTGCAAGCCATATCAATCTCAATCAAGACATGGAAAAAATGTCCAAATCATGGGTTATCCTTTTGTCTCTCCATTCGTATTGGATTCCCAATAGAGGATGTTATATCCCATAGGATTTGGGGATGCCAATAAATCCAGTTGAGCTTGTAGATATGAACCCAAACTTGAACAAGAGTGTTAGAGATATTAAAGGGATAAAAATTTCGATCCCACTCCTGTATTCGAAGAATTCCTGGATTGAGGGAAATGGATCTAACTCCCCAGGCTATTATTTTGATATCATCATTGGGGAAGACGATGTGGAAGAATCCCTTGCCCATTGCGGTCATCGTCCAATTGTCAAAACACCATGCAATAGAAATCTTCGTGAACAATTCATGGAACTTCCACATCCTTTCCCCTTTAGGTGTGATAACACGAGGAATGATTGAGAATTTTCACAAATTAACTATTGCTTCCACCGCATCTTGATTGGCCACCACATGCGTAATTCCTCCTTTTCTGATCACCTGACTAGGAGAGCGGGTTACAATGTCAGAAAATGGGGGCTAAGAATCAGCTTTGACAACTTCCGCAAAGCTTTTGATCAAAGAATAAGGATCCAAATTCAACACACAATCAGAAAAACCATGACATAAAGGATCACATAGCGAGAGCAGATCCTTGTGACCAATTCGATCTTGAGAAGGAACCACCGATGATTCTCTAAACATAGGATCCTTCGGAGGAGGCTTATCACCACACTCTAGTTTACGAAGAGATCTCCTTTCTTCAGCCATTTATTCAAAACGTGTTCTTTTGTATTGCATGTTATAATCCTCAATACTCAGTCCAATTTCCATGGAGGAAAGTGATAAACAGTTCATTTTGTACAAAAAACATTTGAGCAACATAGTTGACGTTCAATTTTTGATTCTTTAATCTATGTATAGTGAACTCATGTCGTCTCACAAAAACATGGATATATATAAAATGATTGAGATCCTCTATAGTATTTACTAGGATAGATCTATAATGGAATGGTTTGAGATGTCCAAGGTGCTCTTTCAAATTAATCTTGGAGAGGCATCCCTAACTGGACCTCATTTATTCAAGCTCATTGGCTACATTGAGCACCAAGAGGTTATAGGTTTTAAAATTCGTGAAGTACTGGGAACTGATCTCATTCTGGTATCACCCCCTCAGTGATTCTCTATATTTGTTGTAATTTTAATATTAAAAACATTGAAATGTCCCTTCTAGATATTCATTCTCCCTTTCACCATGTAGATGAAGATACAAAGCATGAAAATGGTTCCATCCTTATGGTGAACAAATAGAAAGAGAAAGCGAAGAGATTGAAGCCCAAAGATTGTTCACACCATTATTAGAAGAGGAAGATGAATGGGAAAGCAAGGGAAAAAGATGTTTTTAGTTTCTAATGTGGAAATAAGGGCCACTAGAATAAAAACTACACCCAAGCAATGAAGAAAGGGAATGCTTCAGGCGAGTTTGTTATCAAGTGCAATTTATCTATTTCTAAAAATTGGGTATTATAATTATCTTGTGGTACTCGCATATGTATTGAAGTATAGGAACCATGTAGATGCAGAATAATTGAACTAGGGGAGGTAGATATACAAGAATCCAATAGAGATAAACTCGATGATATAGCTATATATCGGGGAGCACCGCCACACATTGCCGACCATAATGATCTTCGTATTAAATGGTTGTTATTATGTGACTTTAGTTACCAAAAAAAATATTTATATTTCCATACTATATAAAAAAGGATTTATTTAAAAATTTTGGAATAATTTATTCTTCTTTTATAATGATAGAACTTTTTATAGCATGACACATTTAAATAAATGTATTTATGTGTAGGATTACATGAACCAAGTAATAGTAATCAATAATAATGTTACTTCACATGAATCATTACACACCCAATTTTGGTATCCCCAAAAAGGTCATGTAAATGAAAAACACTTGACTAAATTACATTGATATGGATATTTATATAATTTTTAACTAAAAACACATTGTTCATGTCATGCATGTTTATAAGGAAAAATGAACAAAGCCCCATTTAGTGGGAAATGTGAAAGGGCTAAAGATATTCTCAAATCAATTCATATCAATGTGTGTGGACCATTTCCAAATATGGAAAGGGGTGGGTACTCATACTTCATAACATTTATTCATGATTTTAGTAGATATAGACATGTATAATTAATGAGGTGTAAGTTGGATTATTTTAATAAATTCAAGGAATACAATAATGAAGTTGATAATCATCTTGGTAAGAAGATTAAGAAACTCCACTTAGAAATTGGTGGGGAATATATTAATCAATAATTCATTGATTATTTACATGAGTTTGGGATATTATCTTAACCCACTCCTCCTTATATTCCTCGATGGAATGGTGTAAGTGAAAGGAAGAACCATGCCTTATTGCATATAGTGATATCAATTATGAGTCATGTGATTATTCCATTATCCTTTTGGGGATAAATGTTATAAAAAAAACATACATACTAAATTAAGTGCCAAATAAAGAAATAGATAGTGAACCATACCAATTATGGACTGAAAATAAACTTGTGTTGTCTTACATACACAAGTAAGGTTGGAAATCATTCATTAAGGCCTTTTGAAGTAACAATATTTCACCCCAAGGAATAAAGTGTATCTTTATAGGATATCCCAAATAAACAAAGGGATACTACATATAAAATCATCTAGAAAAAGGTTATGGTTGATAGACATCCAACATTTCAGGAAGAGGATCTTATCTCTAAAAGATATAATGGAAGTGTGATAGAATTTGATGAAGTCTAGGCTCAATATACACAAGAGTTGGAATAGGAACAAATTCCAAAAATCCCCACAGAAGAATAAATTGTTCCAGAGACACAATTACTATATAGGTGTACTAGATATGTTAGAGAACCAGAATGGTATTATTTTTTAGTCAGTGATAATTTTGATTCACTATTAGTTGATAATAATGATCTGTTAACCTACAAGGAAGTACTAAGTGACACAGATTATTCTATGTGGAAAGAATATATGAATTCTAAAATGGATTCCATATACCAAAACTAAGTCTATATTTTGGCGGACCCTATAGTATATGTAAATCTTGCTAGTTGAAAATTGGTATTCAAGAAGAAATTAGATATGGAAGGAAAATTCAGTACATATAAAGCCCGACTAGTTGTAAAAGGGTTTAACCAGTGTCAATTCATTAACTATGAAGAAACCTTTTCACTAGTTGAATGATCAAATCCATCATAAATATACATTCCATTATGGCCATACATTATTATTATATTTGTACAATGGATTTCAAAACATCCTTACTTAATAGAAACCTTTAGGAATATGTCTATATGACACAACCTGAAGGGTTTTTGACTCCAAAGGATGCCAACAAGGTATGAAAGATTCAAAGATCAATTTATGGATTAAAGAAAAAATCTAGATCATGGAACATTAATTTTGATGAGGCTATAATGAAATTTGGTTTCATAAAGAATGAATGTGATCCATGTATCTATAACAAATTTCATGGGAGTGCATTCATTTTGTTAATAGTATATATTTATGGCACATTACTCATTATAAACAAAATAACAGTCTTATAGTTTGTTAAGGAATGGTTTAATAAATATTTTTCCATGATGACTTGGGTGAGGAAAAATATATTCTTACGATCAGGATCCTTCATGATAGATCCAATATGTTTATCTTCTTACACCAAATAACATACATTGATAAGATACCAAAGAGATTCAGTATGGAACAATCCAAGAGAGGATTGTTTCTAGGATCACGTGGAATTTATATTTCAAATAAAATGTTTCTTATTTCACATAATAAAGGAAAAATACCTTAAAGTATTATATATGCATCAAATTTTAGGTTAGTCATGTATTCTATTCTATGTACTAGGATATATGTTTTTTACGCATTGAGTGTGGTAGCTAGATATCAAGAAGATCCAGGTGACTGCCAGTTGATGGTAGTCTAGCGTATCATTATGTATCTGAGGGGTACAAAGGATATGATCTTGGTATATGGAGGAGATGAAGAAGTTTTCATCAGAGGATATAAATATTCTAGTTTCCAAACTGATCAAGATGACATGAAGTAACAAATGAGATATATCTTCACATTGAATGGAGGTGATGTGTTCTGATATAGCTCAAAGAAGGTTGTTGTTTTAGATTATATAGTAGAGACCTAGTATAGTATGTATTATAAGGTAACTAAATAAGTAGTATGGATTCAAAAATTCATCCAATATCTGGAAATAGTATATAGTAGTAATGATCATATCACACTATATTGTGATAATACTATAATGGTGGCTCTTACAAAAGAGTTAAGGTCACATCAGCGGATGAACCACATACTTCATAAGTATCACATCTTAATGGATTTTTCATAGAGAGGTGAAGTTGTAGCAAGTAGTTTTTTCCATATAATACAACATAGAATGATGATATGGTATGTGAAGTATGATATACTCTATAATACCAAATGTTGGATCGAAATAATATGGATACAGAATGAAGTATCTAATATTTCTCAAAATACAAGAGGGGTTGAATTGTTTACTTTAAGAAATTCCTTTGGAACTTTTAAAGATAATTATTTTTAACAAGGTTAAACAAGGTAATTCACAAAACCTCTAGTTCTACACACTTGCTAGATTCCAGAAATATGATTCCAAGAAAGTGATTCTGGAGAAGATGGTTATGGAAAATGAAACTTAATGAAACTATATAAAGATAGAGATTCTTCCTTAAAGCGTATTGAATCTTACTAAATTAGAGTAAACAAGTATAAGGAAGTATAAGATAGTTATACATTCCTTAACAATAAAAATACAACAGAAAACATGAAACAAACAAGTAATAAGTAGTAAGTATTCTAACCCAAAGAGAAGGGTATCCAACAACCTTGGATAAAGGTCACTTTATTTATACTTTCAAGAAAGTATGTCTTACCCACACCAGGGTAAGCCCTCAATACGAAGATCATAGATTGTCTTTCTATCCTCGCAATCCCTCAACTTCAAGGTAGTCGGCACCTTTTTCTTCCTCAGCATGGAAGTCCTAAAACATTAAGGAAGTCGGCACCTGGGTCTTCCTATCCCCGGAAGCTCTCAAATGTAATCAGAAACATTCGAAGTTGCACGAAGCAAATCTGAACAAGGTCTTCAGTACGCACAAAGCATGAGAGTGTCTCCCTAGAAATCACTTCAACAACATGTAATATGTAGAGTCATATAATGGTATTGAGCTCTTTCAAATGAGCTCCTATTTATAGGCACGACTTCAATGGTCGACTCCATCCTCCAACGGTCATATTTTTCCTTGAATTTCGTAGGGACTTGTACACGTGTCACTCAAACAATGGTCAGTTAGTAACTGAATGAATGAAATCGTTTTTATAACAAAAACAAGTGTAAGAAAAAATATGGTTACATAACGAAAATCAAATATTTGGAATGTAAGCAAATAAAAGATCAGAGTCTAACCAAAAACATATTCGGTGTATATAATAAAAGGATATTCATATTCTATATTCTAAGGAATTTAGAACCTGAACTCTATATAATACAAGAGTATAAATTTCAAGGAAATTCAGAGTCAGGATTCACAAGAATTTGGAATCTAAACTTACAATGTTTGGAGTCAGAGTTCAGGATAATTCGGAGTCAAAACACATAAGAGTTCAATGTCTGATTTCAGAGAACTCGGAGTCAGAACTCATAAGATTTTGGAGTCTGAATTTAGAGAACTCAGAGTCATAAATAAGAAGAGTTCAGAGTCTGAATTTAGTGAACTCGGAGTCTGAATTTGTATCCTGAAAACATAATTCTCTTTATCTAGTATTATATGATTCTAAGGTTTTAGATATGAAACCAAATTTTACACTTAGTCAAAATGAACAATGTAAAATGTGGTAAGGATAAATTTCCGTAGGGATGGAAAATTTTCCTTATGAAATTAAAACACAAGGAAAAATGAAATTTTCTTTGAGATAAGGTGTTTGTGATTTTCAAAATAAGAAGGAATGGTAAAGTCATAAGGAAACCTTATTGATTCAATAATCTCCCAAAACATGAAGGAATGGATAATTCATAAGAAAACCTTATTTACTCAATAGGAAATACCCATTTAATAAATCCTAATCTTAGCAGAAACATCAAAATCATGTGAGGTCTAGTGGAATGAAAGTACCAAGTAGTTAGATCTAGTCCAAGTGGGAGTTTTTTAGTGTTGGTGTCATAAGATCAACTAT
The DNA here is from genome assembly GCA_963277665.1 of Viscum album. Classification (NCBI taxonomy): domain Eukaryota; kingdom Viridiplantae; phylum Streptophyta; class Magnoliopsida; order Santalales; family Viscaceae; genus Viscum; species Viscum album. The sequence goes on along the minus strand of OY728157.1, from coordinate 227,133,271 downwards.
TTGAGCTTTGATTATATGTATACTTGATATATTGAATATTAATAAAAATACACATTACATATTTGTCATAGTTCTAAATGAATCTAATTTAATAATGTCCGAGAGTATGCATTGCATTGATAAAGTCATACCCATTATCTTTTATGATGAGAACCTTGATGTTATATGATGATATTCTAAAATAATGTTCCATGGTTAGAAATCATACTATGATGGGAAAAATATTACATATAATTTCAGGTGAAAGTACACATAAGTAGATGCGGTTTATTCTCATGAAGTTTGTACTTAGTAATCTCCAAGATGAGAGATTATGAGAATAAACCCACCAGTAGAAATTACGCATGTTTTGGTGTCATCAAATATTCCTATTAGTGAGCATGTGTGATGGTCCATAGACTTTGATTATTATTAATTTTTATTACAAATAATATACTTAGATGTATTTCATAATCCATGATTATTATAGTTCATAGAGAAGTTGGATATGCTGGGTGCATCATGAGTGACATGTGATTAATGGATAAGTCAAGGAAGGATTTATCCCTTCAATATTTACGAAAACTGATATCTTGAACATTTGACTGTAATAGAACCATCATCCAGAATTCCAAGGACATGGTGTAATGACATGTATATTTCAAAGATTTAATGAAAGAGATATCGAGCATATAGTTTGGGGACACAAATGTGCAACATGATTGATGAGATGTTGTGAAAAAGAGATTGTATTACATATTGAGCATTTATATGTGGTTGTTTTCATTATGAAATTTAGTTCTTTCTCATGGTTTCCTTGACCCATTGATAGATAGTAAACCTAGACTTTATGCAAGACTGCCTAATGCCAATGAGAATGAATCATAGAGGGTAATATAATGAGTGTTTTTATTTATCCTAATTAAATTCTATTTGAATGTAATTAATTAATTAAATATTATTCTCAAGATCGAAGAATAATTTTATTCATGTTTTATTGATCAAATAAATTAAATAAATATTTATTCACCAATATGTGAATATATATATATATATATATTTTATTGAATATTTAATAAATATTTACTCTCTAGTATGTGAGTGAAATATTTATTTATGAATAAAATATTTTATTGGGTATTCAATAAACACTGAGGAGTTTGAAAAGACAGTGACTATGTATGGTGATAAAATAATTATTTACAAGCTGGTAAATATTATTTATCAATATGAAAAGGATGTTGAACCAAAAAATAATAATATTATTATTATATGGAATGAGGTTTATTAAATGTTTTAAATGTTATTTAATGGCCAACAAGAAATTAAATAATATTTTAACCTAAACCCTAACTCTATAAGTAGAAGGATATGTCTCTTGTGTATTGCATCCAAAATTGAGAATATAGAATTTTTATGCATAATGAATTCTCTCTCAAGTCCTCCTTCCTCTCCTTCTCAATAATGAGAAACACAAGAGAGATTTCTTCAAGACAAAATAATGAGTGATCAAGAATGAATAATGAAATACATTTGATTCATGACACTAGAACTCAAAGATCAACTGGTGTTTTTCAAAGGTCATTGGAGCACTTATGGATCAATGATAGAGGGATTCTATCATTGGATCCTGAAAACACAAATAAGGCACTCCAAAAGGGTCTTTTTGGATGGTCAAAATTAATAAATGAATAAAGTTCTTAAGACCATTTATTTATTTATTCATATACTAAATAAATTAATTAAAATTTGATGTGTAAGATCATCGCTCATGGTTTCAAATAATGATTATGAAAATAAGTTTCAATATATCATATACCACCACATGATTCCACTACATTAATAACCAAAATTGCCTCTATTTTAAAATAGTTTTATGGTTTCTCTTCAAATTTTTATTAGACTTATTACAATTTAATTATTTTTCCATTTTCAAAACATTGTTTTTTAAAATGGTTTAGGTTTAAATCTTCCTTTTGTTTAGTTGATATTTTTTTTATACTCAAAAAATTATAAGGGTTTTGATGGTGATTTCATTAATTTTAGACGTTTTTATTAGATTACTAATTTTCATTTTGTTTGTGTTTGAATTTAGAGTTAGGAAGTGTTTTGATTGAGTAGAATAATGAAAAATTATTTATTTAAATATTTTATATGATTCATGAATATTCTAGGTTGGTTTAGGGATTATATAGTTTTAAAAAATTATTTAGAGGCATGAACCATAAGGAATATAAATAAATATGAATATTTTATGTTGGTTTGATTTATTTTGAATGAGATTTGTAAAAATCGCCTATTGAGTTAATGAATACTCATGAAATTTATAACAATTTTTAAACAAATTAGTGGCGGAATGAGTAAATATCATTAAAATTAATTTTCTAAAGATGCAACCCACATATAAAAGGTATGTTTTAGTGTTTAAAATGTATCAAGAAAGTTTAATGTTAGAATTATGAAAAATGGGAACCAACTAGGAATTTAAAACCAAAGGTGTTGTGAGTTTTACATGGTTAATATAGGTGTTGGGAAAATAATTTTTCATATTCATTTTCTTACCTAGTTACCATAAATATGAGGGGTGTACATGGAATATTTAATCATTGATTGAGGTATGTGGTTATTTATAAGTTCCATATTATTATTTATAACATTATTTATGTTGAATAATCTATGTACACAATATAATTATTATTTTGATATATTGAGTATCATTAGGAGTGGTTTGAGTGACACCCATAAAAAGTTATAATTTAAGAAATATTTATCTCATACACATATAAGACTATAATATAGTGGAATAATTTTATAAAGTTTATTATAATCTCCCCTAACCATACATGTGGTATGGATTTTATTAATAAAGAGTATAATCTTTTGGATATACCTATGAAGGTTTTAACTAATGGATGTGGGGGATAACTTATAATGATCCATGTCATTATTAGAGGTGGAATCAAAATGTTTCGAATATCAATGATGTGAAATCCATGCTAATTGATTTTATTGAATGTTTATTAATGGAAATTATTTTTGGTGTTTTTAAGGAAATTGAATAAAGATTTTTGATATTATATGATATGTGAAATATACCTATGATTGATAACTCTACTATTTTTTAAATATGTGATTTTTAATGGGTTATAGTATAAATATATTTTTTAGTATTCCTATAATACATTTTTTAAAGCTAATGCTTTGGTCAAAGACCAAAGCACAATTTATTGAAAAGCAAAAGATTACAAAAGATGGAAGGATGGGATTTTTTTACAATCTCTATCAAACAAACATAATAAGTCTACTGAAAGCGTGTCCAGCCAAGTCATGCTCTAATGCACTCCTTTGTTAGAAAGAGCATCTGCAACATATAGTAACATGGAATCCAACTTCACTTATTTCATCAATAACAATTTAATCCATTTATTTCATGAAATTCCAAGCTCCATGACCCTGTGTCAATATTTATTGATGACAAGACCTTTTATTTTTTTAGGAAAGATATTTTTAAAAAAAATTAGATAGTAACATGGAATCCAACCTCACTTATGTCATCAATTACAATTTAATCCATTTGTTTCATGAAATTCCACGCACCATGACCCTATGTCAATATCTGGTGATTACATGACCTTTTATTTTTTGAGGAAAGATATTTTTACAAAAATTTAGAAAATCATGTCATAATTAAATGAAAATAAAAAACATAAATTTCCAAGGGAACGTTTCTATCTAGTAATAAATAAATTTTGGTTACCAACATATTTATTGCTATATTTTTATCCCACACAACATAAAATCAAGAACTTGGACCAACAACCACATGTTTACCCCATGTTGTTTCTTTTCATGTCACCTTTATGTAAAATGATAACCTTTCAGAAATCATAACTGTTAACATTCGAATTTTGGGTTCCCCACATTATAATTAAATATTACATTATCCGTTGATTATTAATATAATATTTGTATTTATTTGTTTTTTGTACAAAATCATTATTTTATTTTGATAATAGGATAAATATGAATAAAAAATGGATTCATGCTTATTGTATTTCAATAGAGTATGAACATGGAGTTAAATATTTTTTCAAGTTTGCAATGTAGAATGAATGTAACCCTTCCAAATCTTTTTTTATATTAATTCTGTTTTTATTGAAGAAAAAATAGTCTAAAATAGTTGGAAGAATTGATTTATCATAGAATAGATCAAATCTATAAATTATAGATTAAACATGGGAAAATACTAAAAGTACACACCTATTAGGATGATACTAAAATTTATTGATCATTTTCTATGAATACTAGTTTAAATAATGATTAAGATCATGTGAATGAAATGAAAATGGAAATTGAAGATGAACATTGTGATTATACGAAGTTTTTTTAGTAGTTAAATATCTATGATAAGAGACCACTATATAATAATTTTACGAAATACAAAACATTGTCTGATGTATTGAAGTTATATAATCTGAAAGTTAATATTGGATTAAGCAATACTAGCTTTATAGAACTACTTGGTCCCCTGAATGATATGGTACCAAAAATAAAATGAACTTTTTTGTCAAATATATGATGTTAAACTAATGTAACATTCAAAGGGAATGATCTCTAAAAGTATACATGATTTTCCAAATGATTTCATATTGTATTACGAGGACCTTGAATCACTCATAAAATCCCCCAAGTGTGGTGTAAATCGATACAAGAAAGATGGAAAATGTTTTTAAAAAGTTATATATTACATTCCTATCATTTCAAGGTTTATAAGACTATATTGATGTCATGAAACCATGATAAAATTAACATGTCATGTAGATATAAAAATTAAATATGGGAAACTACATTATCTATCAGACTATTCTCAGTGGAAGAAAATTGATTATGAGTATCTTGAATTTGGAAATGAGTCAAGAAACCTGTGTCTTGCATTATCTACATATGTAATAAATCCTTTTGGTGTATAGAGTAGTACTCATAGTATATGTAAAATTATGTTGTTAAATTATCACTTTCTTCAATGTTTATGTATGAAGCTCAATTACATTATGTTGTATATGCTTATATTTGGACCAAAAAACCTGGTAATTATATTTATTTATATTTGGATACATTGACCAAGGATCTGAAATTGATGCGGGAAATATGTGTTATAATGTATGACTCTCATAGAAGTGAAGAATTCACATTAAGGTCCATGTTTTATGGGATAATAAATTAATTTCTTTCTTGTGTAGAATTTTCAAGCTATAACAATAAAGAAAGGTTAGGGTGTCATATTTGTGAAGAATGCACACACTCGGTTCGGTAGAAACATTACTCAAAGGCTATATTTTTAGGAGATCATAGATTTTTACCTCAATGGAATAAATACTATTATTGGATGATTTAATTTTATGGGAATATCAAATAAGGTAAAATTCCATCTCCAATAACTGGTGATCAACTATTTGATAAAGTAAAATATATTGACATTATTTTTTGGAAAAACTTTTATAAAGAAACATAATAAATTAGGTTGAAAAAATAGATCATTTTATTAAAATTTCCATACTATAATTGTTTGTATGTCATAAATTTTCATGATGCTGTGTATCTAGAAAAAAATTTATTTGAAACTGTTAGTGGAATTTTACTAAATGTTCCTAGGAAAACAAAATATGGAATTAAGGATAGGTTGGATATGATTGAAATGGGGATAAGAAAATTGATGGGACTAGTGAAGGTTAAAAGTTGGAAATTTCTCCCTCTAGTAGCTGACACTCTATCCAGATAAGAAAAATTATAAATTTTATGTTTCCTTAATGGTGTAAAAAATCCAAAGGGGTATTTATAAAATTTCAAGAATGTTGTGTTAATGATTAATTTGAAGTTATAGGGACTAAAATAAAATTACTATCATTTTTTTGCAATATTTTATTCCCACCACTTTTCATTTTATTCTACATAAAAATGTATGAAATAAATTAACCAAACTTTTTCTTTTTTAAGACATATGTAGAAAAGATATAGGATTGATGAGTTTTAAATCATGAATATGGAGGTTGCAGTCATATTATGTGAATTAGAGACGTTTTTACCACTATAATTCTTTGATATAATGGTCCACTTGATGGTTCACTTGGTTAGATATGTTTAACTATATAGTCATATCCATTTTAGATGGATGTACCCAATTGAATGGTATATGATTATTTTGAAAGGGTATTTCATGAATCAATGTTGGTCAGAAGGTTGTATTTTATAATGATATATTGTTTAAGAAGTTGTTGAATTGTATGAAAATTACCTATCATATGTTGATATAATCAGTCTCTCAATGTCTCATCAAAGTGGATGACTTATGGGTGAAGGGATTTCTAGAAGATATATTGTTAGAATCACCATCATATAGTAAGAAAAATCTAATGTTTACATTTTACATAATAGTGAAGATGTTGATACATATTTTGAATCCCACAAAGCAATTCTTAGACATTTGAATCCATCAAAGGGTGATGTGTAGATATCAAACACAAATAATCATCTATTTATAGGAGGGTTCAGATATTATATTTATAAGGAATTATCTGAAAATATGGATTAAATTTTCAAACAATTTTGATGACTAGCAAGAGAACTAAATACAAATCACATATATTATAGTATTTTTTTCATTTATGGTTATAAATTCTATTCAAAAGAGCATGATTATCCTAGAATAATGAAAAATAGCAGAGTTATGCATGTGGCACAAGTGATGCACATATATGGTTGCAAGTATTGAAAACTAATTTATGAAAATATTTCATATTTTGACATCATCAAAAAAATATACTAATTAGATTATATAAAATTTCAAGTGCTAGTTTTCTGTTGAAAAGGGGTTGAAAATTGGATTTCGTTTATAGTCAATGAAATGGGATTTTTAAAGGTGAATTTTAGTGTGAAAGGGTATAAGGATGATGTGTGTATAATGTAATCACAAGTAGTGCAAGTATTTTATGTCGCAGGTCTAGTAAATAAGAATTATCCAATTGTCTTAATGGAAAATAAAAAAACTATATGTTCATATGAAAATTCAATCAAGGATGACTCTTTCATTGGGATACCAAAATCATTTCCTCGTAGATTCAATGTAGACAATGTCTTTTATTTTAGAGGGTACCACAAAGAGGCAATTTGGATTCTCAGTAGAGGAGACAAATCCCTTCAATATTTAAAGAAAATAAAGAGAGGTCAAATAGTAGGGTAAAGTTTTTTTTAATATTCCATGATTATCCTTATAATATTATGTGTTCTCTACTATATTAACATAATCTAAATTAAATGTTTGATTACTCATGTAGAAAATTACTTCTGCACGTGATAATGTTATGAATAGAGGGTAAGAACATAAAATTGATGTGAAAACTACTAAATTATTAGGGTATCAACAAAATTTTGATGAAAAAACAAGAACAACATAGAATTACTATGTTGACAAAAATATATAGATGATAAGAAAGGTTATAAAATTTGAGGTTGGATGGAATCAGCACAACCAACCTATTGAACCCAATAAGTCAATGTTTATTAGTTATGTTGGGCTCACAATAAGAATGAATGTGCTAATTGATATAGAATCATGGTGCCATGTCTATCCTATAAATAATGAAACCCTTTAAGACGATATTAAGGTAATTTTATGATATACATTATATATTTTACTGAAAAAATATATAATGAAATGTTGATTTACTTTTCATTATTCCATGAAGAGTTTGTTGATTTTATATTATTTATGAATTAAATATTTCATAACGGCCACTGGAAAATCCCATAGAGTCTTTCAAAAACTTCTTACCAAGTTTTATCTTAGGGATACTGAGTGTAAAGTAAATCCCCACCCACCAGTTACTTATACACACATTATAAATCTGAAAAAATGAAATGATTTCATCATTAGTTTTGGTTAGAAATCATTCAAGGTGCATTGTATTTGATAATATATTATTTGAAATTATTTATTTTATGCAATTTGATTAAAAATTATTAATTTATGAAACAAAAAAGGAGCAATGAAAATAAACAATGTGCATCAAAACCAACGTACCCCTATTTCAAAGCAAGGATAGGGTACACTTTAACTAGAGAATAAAATGGAATGTATTTTAAATCTAAAATAATTTTTTTATATGATATGAAACAACATATGATCCCTTTTTATATGAATATTTATGAATCAAAATCCAAAGCCACTTCCATCACACGTCATGTGCTATGGAAGGGGGACCGTGTAAATAAAGAGGGTAAAATAATTAATGAAAACACAAAAGTAGTATGGGAAACATGTGAAAGTATGCCATAAAAGTAATTTTCTATGATTTATAATAGTATAAAATAAAAATATATATTATGTTTAACTATTATTTATATGTTTTATACATAATAATTAGTAGAAACCAAACTTTAAGTTTCTTTGAATCGACCAGAACAGTATGGCCATGTTAGAGGTGCAGGTTTTGAAGTGTCTCCTTAAACATATTTTGAGAAGACAAAACTGCAACAAGATATATATCCGATGATGAATTAATTTCATGCAAAAATAAATGCTTTGTAAGATATTATTATCTTTCCTGGTTTGGTAGACCAATATATGTGAAAGGATCAATGTGTCTAAGAGTGGAAAAAATCAATACATGAGCAACCAAATGAACCCACTATCTTTGAGGAACGTCATTCCCCTAAACCACATTTGTTACCCAATGTAATAAATTTTTTCACTACTCTTTCTATTAAATGTGAATGAAACAACCAATGATAACTTTATATTTTTAAAATTATATAGGGTAAAGTTTTATGTGATTTCTATCTATCAACACCCATGCACCGCCTTGTTGTGAGGGGCATAGTGTATAATATCTTAAGAGGCATGATACACAATAAAGAACTCCCAAAAGATCACATGATAGTGGGGATTGAAGTAGCTCAAGATATAAACCCTGAGTTCCCTATTACACGTGATGATCCAGATATTACAATGGTCAATGATTCTATTGAAACTTTTGTAGCATGACTATCTAATATTATAAAGATACATGAGTTAATTTCTTAATTTTTTTTCAAATGAAAAATATATTACAATTGATGAAAAAAGTTCTTTAGTGAGGTATGGTATTATATAAGGATAAAATGATTAAGAAATGAAAATTCCCATCTACAAAATCCATTTAATTGACCAACAATACAAAAGGAACTTCCAGGATTACCTTCTCCCCCCCAGTTCCACTGCAGGATATATTAACATTACAAGTTCATACATAAACCACATTCAAAGATAGAGATGTGTCATAAATTCAATATGAAGAATAAATATTTGGATTTGTAAATATAGGCAGAGTTGGTCTCAATAGTATAAACGAGGTTCTCATGTTTTAATGGTTGGGAGTCTCAATTCTGAATACAGACATCAGGTATATTTTCATAATCCATCTATCCATAAATTATCTATTATGCTCATTAATGTTAATAAATTGTCATATTTTCAATAGGCATTTATATTAATACAATATGTAACATCCCTGGTTAATAAAAAATAATACATTTTAATATTTATTAATATTTTCAAATTAAATATTAATTTTACTTTAATGGGGTTCTTATGTTCGATAGCGTGCCCAATACGCAACAACGAGTTTCATTGAAATCTTTCGTTGCACACTAGTAATATAATAATATTTATTTTAAATGGTAGTTAACACATAGTCGTTGTATTGGTGGGAATGAATAAAAATAACTAAAATATGATTATATATGTTTTTTAAATGTTTTTCAATTTATCCAATAAAGGATACATGCTTAAAATACGAAAAGAATTCAATTTTAGGCATAATTACTCTAATATTCACTAAAAGGTCGAACTATCGCCTTTTGATGGCGAACCCTCTTTAAATATAGTTTTGTTAACTCTTATACATTCTATTGGACCAAATAAAATTCTTCTTTAGAATCGAGACATCAAAATTTAATTTCTGTAAATTTTTGGTATTTTTCTGATAAAGTTCATTTTTTAATGAATAGTGAAAACTATTGTATTTGAATTCAAAACCACTTTTTAATATTATTTATTTATATTATTAGATTATATTTTTAATTTTTTTTAAAGTGAAATTAGAATATATTTTTTCTATTTAATCCAATTGTGGTCATTGGATTTATTATCACTTTGAAATTGGACTTAAACTAGTGTCAATCTTTGGATATATATTGTTTCATTAAAACACGCTATTTGTCATGACAGAGGGAATTAATTATTAAATTAATTAATTTAACTTATATGTTATGAATTTTTTATAATAGACATCATTTTTGAATACGTAATATCAAATATAGATTAGGGTGAAGTTTTGGTATTTTTCTGAAAAAATTCAATTTCTGATGAATAGTGAAACCACTAAGTGGTACTTAAAAAAACTGATTTTTCGTTTAAATTAATTTTACCACCTCTGTGTTTTGAATTTAAAAAATCCGACATACATGGTTGTCATTAATAAGTAAAATTTGGTTCAATGTGATTAAAATAATTTTTGGTGAATAGTAACATTTAAGTTTTTAATCGTGATTTGAGGTAATTAGTGTAGTTTAAGGTAAACATGATATTATAATAAAATGAAAATAACTTGAAAATTGTCCTAACCCTGTTGGATGAGTCATTTCTGACCATGACAACCCATGGGTCTATTTTTGGGACCCCATGGAGCCACTTGGGTAAGATAATGTCATTAATGCCTTTTATTTAAAGTAAAAGTAAAAAATGACACAAACATGTACTGTTTTACAAAAACAATTTTTACATGAGGTTATACAAGTCATATTTTTGACTATAAATATTCATTAGAAATCTAAAAAGATTTACTAAATCATGATATTTCTTTTATAATTTTTAGAAATTAAAGAAATTATATTATTTATGACACCATAATGATGCAGCGATTACCTCATTATTTAATGATTTAAATAAAATGAAAAGATAATGTAAAATCTAAGACCTACACTTGTAAAAAACCTATTGGATGTGTGGATTTTGAGCCCTTATCACTTTCTCCTCGAAATTTATAATTGTGGGGCCTTTTTTATCCGAAAAGCATTTTATAACAAAGTAACTTTTCCTAACATTCCAAGAGTGCCCATCCTATCCTCTTATAAAAGGCCCCCACCTCTACCACCTTACCCACACCTCTCAAGCCTTTGGCTCGGCCAAACCCTGACCATTTTGTCTCTCCACATCCCTCTATAACTGTTAGAAGCCTCACTTTGGGCGGAAGTCTTCCCAAGGAAGCCTCAGAGCTCAAATAAAAAAAAGTTACTCGATTTAAAGGACATTAAAGAACGATCGAGTCAAGTCGGACCCGAGGTATGGGACATCATCTAAATATCCTTTCATTGAGTCATATTTTGTTTTATACACAACTTTCTTTTATACGGTGTATAAACCCCTTTGACTTTTACATTTATTCAAATGGAATCTTTTTTATATGAAGCATTTACTAAATGAAAAAAGGGAATGTTTTTGTCGTACGTATGCGGCGACAATGACTTCTCCGCCGTCATGACCATTATTTGATTTTTGGCTTCCTCTACAAGCCATACCTTTTTCTAAATGAAAAATAAATAGCATGTTTTACTTCTCTTTTATTTTCGTATTGAAAATGGTTTTCATAATGTTTTTACGTCAATGTGTTGTATTGATATCTTGTGATTGAAAAGTGGAAATGTTATGTTTCCTTTATGCATGTTTTATGTAATATGATTATGTTATGGTTCTTGGGCATTATTATGAAGATGGTTGGTTCCATGATAAACTAAGGGTGGGTGAGCCCGATATATCTCTCCAATTAATTGGGTAACGCGAAGGAGTAAAACGGTAAGGTTTCTCTGAAGAGATTTAGGGAATATATTGTGATGGGTATTCCAAATGTAACCATGAGGGTTACCCCCTACGTAAGAATGTTATGAATGCCTCAAGTTACCATTATGTCTTTTGATTTCTATGATTTGTTCTTGATTTGATGAGGTATGTTAAAGTGCTTATGTTTTATGAGTAAAGTATGATTACATTGATTCTTATGTATACATGTACTCATATTTCCTTTCAATATTTTTATATCCCTTACTGAGCTTTTTATGCTCATCCCAAGTTTTTGAAATGTTTTTCACAGTTCAAGGGAAAGGTACATGATGTGATGATAGTGTCAAGGAAGTGTCAAGAAATAATCCATGTTTTATTTTAAATATGATTCCGTTGGTGGGAAAAATTAGTACTATCTTTTATGTAACCACTTAGTTTAAATGTGGAATGTAATTCATGTTTTATGATCTAATTCTCTAAAAATCTAAACCTGAAAAGATCCTCAATGTGTATTCTTGAAGTAACTCAAGATTAAGTAATGTTTAAGGCTTGGGCCTTATAGTTGGTATCAGAGGACGTTTTTCATAACTTTAGGAGTTGGAATATTGTTAAAGTCTTGTCCATAAATTAATTTATGGTATGATATAGCATTTAAAGATTACCGTGTTACTTCGCCTAAGATATTTTTGTGTTCAGAATGGTTTTACGTAGAGTAAACATGGCAGCTATGTTGGGATGACATCAAGAGAAAAACAACCTTCCAAATCAGCTACCTGAGACGGTCGGAATCAGAACTGAATAGTTTGTTGCAGTGATAGCACAGTTGAATCAGGTTATAAATGGTTGTGGTATCCATACACGAGATCAGCAAGATCAACCACAGAGGAACATGTCAGTGGTGGAACATTTCATGAGGAAACATCCCCCATCATTCAGAGGATCATCTGACCATGTGCTAGTTGAAGGGTGGATTAAAGCACTGGAGAATATTTTCAATGTCATGGGGTGTTCATACAATCAAAAGGTTAGTCCTTCTATTTACGGTTTGGAGGGTGAAGCAGATCAATGGTGGTCGATGGTTAAAAATATCAGAGACGCTTATGAGATTGATGCTCTCGACATGGATAAATTCAAAGGTATGTTTATTGAGAAGTATTTTCCTAAGGATGTTCTAATTAGGACGGAAAAACAATTCTTGAAATAGAGGCAAGAGGAAGACTCAGTGGCTGCCTATGAAGAAAGGTTCACTCGATTGGCAAGGAATGATCCAAATTTTATCCGAGACCTTGATAGTAAAATAAATCGTTTTAACTCAGGATTAAAGACAAAATATCGAACGGAATTTGCTTCTCGTGAGTTCAAATGTTATGAAAATCTTGTTCGATGTGCTGAGATGGTGGAAGTGGAGTTTGCTGATGATCAAGTGTTCTATAACAACCAACAGAAGAAGAGACCGAGGTGGCAGGAGAAATGGAATAATTCTTCAAAAAGTCTGATGGTAAGAAAACTAAGTTTCCAGTTTGTGATAAATGTGGAAAAAGGCATGCTGGGGAATGTCTTCTGAATTCTGGAATGTACTACCAATATGGTAATATGGGACATAAGTCTCGGGATTGCACTGGAAAAGATCAAGGTGATGGTAAGAACAAATTTGATTTACAGTTAGTGAAATGTTTTAAGTGCAATGAGATGGGTCATTATGAAAATGAGTGTTCGACAAAGAGCTCGGGTGATGGGAAGCAGTTAGACTACAATCAGAAAGGGGTGGTGAAATCCTTTGCAACTACTTCAGCAGATGTCGGGCCATCAAATGAAGTGTTATCAGGTACTTTGTTTGTTTTTTCAGATTTTTCCAGTGTGTTTTTTGATTCGGCGTCAACACATTCTTTCATATCTGAAAACTTTTCTAGTAAAATGAGAATACCATCTCATGAAATGACTCCTAAACATGTGGTAAAAACACCTGGGGGAAATGTTGAGGTAAAAAGAATTTATAAGAATCTTCCTATCCTTATCCGTGGAAGGAACCTACTTACAAACCTTATTGTTTTACCTCTAGTAGAGTTTGATGTTATCCTGGGTATGGATTGGATCTCTATTTTCCATGCTATGATTGACTATAGAGCTAAAGAAGTTTCTCATTAGAATGACTTTTAGTTTGTGTACAAGAATGAACCCTCACTGTTGATAACATATCAAGAGGCGTAGAAACTTGTAAATGATGGAAATGAATGTTACCTTTCACATATTGTTGAAAACAAAGGAACAATTTAGATTAATGATGTACCAGTGGTAAATGAGTATCCTGATGTTTTTCCTGATAAGTTTCCTAGAATAATACCAGATCAGGATGTTGAATTTACTGTTGACTTAGTTCCTAGTGCTAAGCCTATTTCAAAACCCCCTTATCGAATGACTCAAATTGAACTTTTAGTGTTGAAGGGGAAATTGCAAGATTTATTAGATAAAGGTTTCATTCGACCTAGCACATCACCATAGAGTGCTCCTGATTTATTTGTTAAAAAGAAAGATGGTTCTATGAGACTTTTAATTGATTATAGGGCTTTGAATAACATCACTATTAGAAACAAATATCCTTTGCCTCATATCGATGATTTGTTTGATCATCTCCAGGGAGTTCAGTATTTTTCAAAGATTGACCTGAGATCGGGGTACCATCATTTTAAGTTAAAGGAAGCAGATATTCCGAAGACCGAATTTCGTACAAGATATGGCCATCATGAATTTGTATTAATTCCTTTTTGGATAACCAATGCACCTGTTGTATTCATGGACCTTGTGAATTTAATTTTTCATGATTTCTTGGATATGTTTTTGGTTGTTTTCATTGATGATATTTTGGTGTTTTCTAAAAGTAAATAGGAGCATGAAAGACATTTAAGGGTTATTTTGAAAACCTTAAACGAAAAGAAATTTTATAGGAAATTCAGCAAGTGTGAGCTTTGGTTGCAACAAATTTTGTTCCATAGTCACATTGTTTCTAAAGATGGGATAACTGTTGATCCTGTAAAAACAAAGGTTGTTGAAGAATGGCCAAGACCCACAAATGTAACTGAGATTCGTAGCATCCTTGGTTTGGAAGGCTATTACCAAAGTTTTGTTAGAAATTTTTCACGATTATCTAGTCCAATGACTAAGCTAACTCGGAAGGGTGTTAAGATAATCTGTACAAAAGAATGTGATGATTGTTTTTAGGAGTTGAAAAGAAGATTGGCGAATGCTCCAGTTTTTGCACTTCCTTCCATGTATGGTGAGTTTGTTATCTACAATGATGCTTCATTGAAAAGATTTGGTTGCATCCTAATGCAGAATGATCAGATAATTGCTTATGCTTCACGATAGTTGAAAACTCTTGAGGTTAATTACCCTACACATGATTTGGAATTAGCTGTTGTTGTTTTCTCTTCAAAATTTTGGTGGCATCATTTTTATGGTGTAATGTGTGAAATATATACCGATCAAAAAAGATTAAAGTATATATTCACTCAGAATAAATTGAACATGAGACAGAGGAGATGGCTATAATTAATCATGGATTATGATTGTACAAGTCATTACCATCCAGGAAAAGAAAATAAAGTGGCTGATTCTTTGAGTCGAAAAAGTAATTCTTCATTAACAATGTTGCATTTGGAAAGTGATCCTTTAGTTAAGTATTTGATGAAATTTTTCATAGAAGTTGTTGGTGCAGGATGTCCTTCTATTTTGTTTCAGGTATCAGTGAAATCACCTCGATCATAAAGAATTAAGCCAGCACAGAAGAAAGACAGTGATTTGAAGAAAAAGGTAGAGATGGTTCATAAGGGTAAGTTGCCTGAATTCAACATTGATAATGATTGGTTTTTGAGGTTTGGGAAGAGATTGTGTGTTCTGTGTGATTAACAGTAGAAGAGAGAGTTATTATGTGAAGCACATAGTTCTCCATTTTCAGTTCATCCGGGCAGTACTAAGATGTATAGAGATCTTCATGAGTATTACTGGTGGGACGGAATGGAAAGAGATATTGCATATTTTACTGTGAAGTGTTTGACTTGTCAATAGGTTAAAGAAGAGCAGCAGTTACCGAAAGGTATGCTTCAGCATTTACAAGTACCATAGTGGAAATGGGAGAATATATCCATGGACTTCATTGTGGGATTTCCGAAGACACCTCGAGGTAATAATGTAATCTGGGTTATTGTTGATCGCTTGACTAAATCTGCTCATTTCCTTGCTGTAGGAGATACTTTTTCCCTAGATCAACTTTACCGTTTGTATCTTAAATAGATAGTAAAATTACATGGAGTTCCCCTCTCTATTGTATTTAATCATGATCCCAGGTTTACTTCTATCTTTTGGAAAGGCCTCTAGAAGTCATTGGGTACTGAATTAAATTTTAGTACAACTCTTCATCCTTGATCAAGATGGGAAGTCAGAATGAACGATTCAGACTTTGGAGGATATGCTACATGCTTGTTCGATGGATTATCAGGGAATTTGGGACCAAAATCTTTCTTTGGTTGAGTTTTCATATAATAACAGTTTTCATTCCAGTATACAAATGGCTCCATTAGAAGCATTATATGGAAAACGGTGTCGAACTCCAGCTTTTTGGGATGAAGTGGGTGAAAGGAAGCTGATGGGACCAAAATTGGTAGAAGATATGGAAGGAAAAGTTCAGTTGATATAGAGACACATGAGAACAACATAGAGCAGGTAGAAGAGTGATGCGGACAACAGGAGGAAGGATCTCTCTTTTGAGGTAGGTGATCATGTTTTTCTCAAAGTATCAGCATAGAAATGTGTGATGCGATTTGGTAAGAAAGGAAAGCTGAGACCAAGGTTCATTAGACCATATGAAATTCTGGAGAAAGTTGGATCAGTTGCTTACTGAGTGGCATTACCTCTGAGTTTATCTCAGGTACACAATGTTTTTCATGTTTCGATGTTGAGAAAGTATATGCCAGATCCATTTCATGTTTTGAGCCCAGAGGTAGTTCAGTTGGAAGAGAATCTCTCTTATGAAGAAGAACCAGTCCAGATTCTTGACCGTAGAGAGAAAGTGTTGCGAAATAAGGTAATTCACTAGGTAAAGGTTTTGTGAAAAAACCATATGGTTGAAGAGGCAACATGGGAATCTGAAAATTCTATGAGGGATAAATACCCTCTCTTATTTTGATAAGTGAATAAAATTGTGATGATGCGATTCCCAAAAGGGGGGAAGGATGTAACATCCCTGGTAAATAAAGAATAATAAATTTAAATATTTATTAATATTTTCAAATTAAATATTAATTTTACTTTAAAGGGGTTGCTATGTTTGATAGCGTGCCCGATACGCAACAATGAGTTTTTGGAAATCTTACGTTGCACACTATTAATATAACAATATTTATTTTAAATGGTAGTAAACACGTAGCCATTGTATTGGCGGGAATGAATAGAAATAACTAAAATATGATTATATATGTTTGTTAAATGTTTTTAAATTTATTTAATAAAGGATAAAGGCTTAAAATACGAAAAGAATTCAATTTTAGGCATAGATACTCTAATATTCACTAAAAGGTCAGACTATCGCCTTTTGATGGAGAACCCTCATTAAATATATTTTTGGTCACTCTTAAACATTCTATTGGAATAAATAATATTCTTATTTAGAATTGGGACATCAAAATTTACTTTGTCTAATTTCTTTGGTATTTTTCCGATAAAGTTCATTTTTAATGAATAGTTAAAAATGTTGTATTTTAATTCAAAAACTCATTTTAATATAATTTATTTACATTATTAGATTATATTTTTAATTGGTTTTAAAGTGAAATTAGAATATAATTTTACCATTTAATCCAATAGTGGCCGTTGGAATTATTTTCACATTGAAATTGGACTTAAACTAGTGTCAATCTTTTGATATATATTGTTTCATAAAAACACGCTATTTGTCATGAAAACATGAATTAATTATTCAATTAATTTATGTAACATATATTTTTTGAATTTTATAAAATAGAAATCATTTTTGAATTCGAAATATCAAATATATCTTATGGTGATGTTTTGGTATTTTTCTGAAAAACATCAATTTTTGAAGAATAGTGAAACCACTAAGTAGTACTTAAAAAAACTGATTTTTCGTTTAAATGAAATTTTACCTCCTTTGTGTTTTGAATTTCAAAAATCAGACAGACATGGTTTTCATTAAGAAGTAAAATGTGGTTCAATGAGATTAAAATAATTTTTGGTGAATAGTAATGTTTAAGTTTTTAATCGCGATTAGAGGTAATTAATGTAGTTTAGTGTAAAATTGATGTTATAATAAAATGAAAATAACTTGACACTTGTGCCAACCCTATTGTTTGAGTCATGTCCATCCAAGACAACCCATGGTTCGATTTTTTGGACCCCATGGTGCCACTTGTGTATGACAATGTCATTAATGCCTTTTATTTAAAGTAAAAGTAAAAAATGACACAAGCATGTATTGTTTTACTAAAACAATTTTTACATGGGGTCATACAAGTCATATTTTTTACAATAAAAAGTCATTAGAAAGCTAAAAAGATTTACTACATCATGAATGTTTTTTAATTTTTAGACATTAAATAAATTAAATTATTTATGATACCATGATGATGCAGCGATTACCTCATTATTTAACGATTTAAATAAAATGAAAAGATAATGTAAAATCTAAGACCTAAACTTGAAAAAAACTATTGTATGGGTGGATTTCGATCCCTTATCACCTTATCCACGAAATTTATAATTTTGGGGCCTTTTTTCAAAAAATCATTTTATAACAAAGTATCTTTTCATAACTTTCCAAGAGTGTCCCTCCTCTCCTCTTATAAAAGGCCCTCACCTCTACCACCATACCCACACCTCTCAAGCCTTTGGCTCAGCCAAAACCTGCCCATTTTGTCTCTCCATATCCCTCTCTAACTCTTAGAAGCCTCACTTTGGGCATAAATCTTCCCAAGGAAGCCTTTGAGCTCAAATCAAAAAGAGTTACACGATTTAAAGGACATTAAAAAATGCTCGAGTCAAGTCGGACTCGAGGTATGGGACTATGTCTCAATTTTCTTTCATTGAGGCATATTTTGTGTTATACAAAACATTATTTTATATGGTGTATAAACCCCTTTGACTTTTACGTTTATTCAAAAGGAATATTTTTTATACGAAGCGTTTACTAAACGACATAAGGGAATGTTTTTGTCGTACGTATGCGGCGACAACGACTTCTCCGCCACCATGACCATTATTTGAGTTTCGGCTTCCTCAACAAGCCATGCCTTTTTATAAATAAAATATAAATACCATGTTTTACTTTTCTTTTTTTTTTGTATTGAAAATGGTTTTCATAATGTTTTTATATCAATGTGTTGTATTGATATCATGTGATTGAAAAGTGAAAATGATATGTTTGCTTTATGCATGTTTTATGTGATACGATTATGTTATGGTTCTTGGGCATTATTATGAAGACGGGTGGTTCTGTGATAAACTAAGGGCGAGTGAGCCCGATATAGCTCTCCAATGCATTGGGTAACACGAAGGAGTTAAACGTTATGGTTTCTCTGAAGACATTTAGGGAATATACTTTGATGGGTATTCCAAACATAACCATGAGGGTTACCCCTCATGTAAGAATGTTATGAATGCCTCAACACACCATTATGTCTTATGATTTCTATGATTTTTTCATGATTTGATGAGGTATGTTAAAGTGCTTATGTTTTATGAGTAAAGTATGATTATATTGATTCTTATGTATATATGTACTCATGTTTCCTTTCCATATTTTTATATCCCTTACTGAGATTTTTATGCTCATCCCATGTTTTTGAAATGTTTTTCACAGGTCAAGGGAAAGGTACATGATGTGATGATTGTGTCAAGGAAGTGTCAAGAAAGAATCCATGTTTTATTTTAAATATAATTCCATTGATGGGAAAAATGAGCACTATCATTTATGTAACCACTTTGTTTAAATGTGGAATGTAATGAATGTTTTATGATCTAATTATCTAAAACACTAAACCTGAAAAGATCATCAATGTGTATTTTTGATGTAACTCAAGATTAAGTAATATTTAAAGCTGGGGCCTTATACAATATAAAGGGAAAACCATAAAAAGCATGATTTGGATTCATTAATTATTTTATTGTTTCTACCGAAAAAATTTCTTTGGGGTTCGATGAAATTGATAAGAAAAAGATGACCTAACCACAGAGTTTGAGAAAAAACTAAAACATGGAAAACACATGTTGATTTCTATAATGTAAGGGTAAAACTCTATAATCAAATAATATAATTTTTTGAAAAAAAAAATTCATTACTTATTTTTTTCAGGAAGCACTGGATAATGATCATAATCAATTTAAATATCCAAAATATTTTTGTTGGATTCAATTCATGGATTCCATAAAACTGACCACACATATTTTTTATTTTAAATTGGTAATGAACTAAAATCAATATTTTAAAGATATATTTCAAATTATATGTTTCATTTTATATTTTAATGAAAAAATTTTTCTGACAGGGAGATCTATAAATATAAGATAAATCATGGTATATGTTCAGTCACTAAATATTAGAAGCCTATGGATTTCATCAAATGGAAACAAATTAAGGTATATATATAAATATTAACTCTAAAAAAATATTGCAAAACAATATTTTTATTTGGTTCAAAGTTTCTGCAGTGTTCAATGAAAGATAACAACAATGATTATGGATATTACATTTAATAATTTATGAAATATATCATATACCCTCAAAATACTAGCATCCTGGAACGTGAAATTTTCGATGGTAATTACAGTTTTATAAAAAATATTTCTTAATAATTTGTTTATATATATTTTCTTAGTGATATCAAAAATTAAAATAATTTACTTACTAAAAAGAAGAAGAAAATTTGTTTAGATATGAGTGGGAAGAGTACATAGTGTTAAAATGTTTTTCAACACCAAATTTAGGTGATTACCTATTATGTTTTTGATCTAGTACAGACTATGACCCTAGAAATATATTTGGGATGTGAAGTATAAGAATCATAATTCTTATACATTATTGTTTATTTTTTTCTCTAGGAGTAATATAATGGAATAAATAAATATGTTTATAAATGAATAGAGAAAAAATACGGTGTCAGAATGTATATAGATGTTAAGAAGAGGTGACTTACTACAACATATTTAGTTACTTTCCTCATCAATTTATCTTATTTTTATTTAATTTCCTTATCATTTTTATCTGATACTTGTTTTGTTAAATTTACGAATTAGTTCAAAACAAACATCACATTTTCAAAACTAGGGAAAAAATTAGATGGTTTTAATACTTTAGGATAACAATCCATAAGTAATTTTTGACCTGTAGGAATTGACTGCACATAAATATGACACATGGTGTGGTAAGTATGACTCAAAGTGTGTGTTTTCAATATAAAAGTGTCATTATAGTTTGAAAGACATATCATATATCCAAAACTGATAAAAATAAATCATATTGTTTCCAAAATTTTGGAAAAAGGTCCATAATTTATTTGTGACCCATATGAATGGACCGCACATAAATACAACACATAATGTGGTCAATGTGACTAGAACTGTGTATTTTCAATAAAAAGTGTCATTTTAGTTGAAAACACACATCAAAAAGACAAAACTGAGCAAACAAGATCATATTATTTTCAAACATTATAAAAATGACCTATAATTCAATTTTCATGTATAGTAATTGTCTGAATGCCAACCCGACACATGATGTTGTTAGTATGACTTGAATCACATGTTTTCATTATAAAAGTGTCACTTTTGTTTAAAACACACATCAAATAGCCAAAATCGAGAAAATGATCTCGAATTATTTTCATCCTTTAGGAAAATAGTACACAATTTATTTGTGATGTGTAAAAATCAATCAAACATTAATTTAACACATGATGTGATCGATATAAGTCAAAGATAATGTTTTCAATATAAAGGATTCATTTTAGTTTTAAATGAACGTCATAATCCAAAACTAAGAAAATGATCTTATACTATTTTAAAACATTATAAAAACAACCCATAATTTTCTTTTAATGTGTAGGAATCAACCACATGTCAATCTATAACACTATGTGGTTGGTATGACTCAAAGTGAATGTTTTCAATAAAGAAGTTCCATTTTAGTTTAAAATTCATGTAATGTCACAAAAAATGATCCAATGATCTTAGACTAGTTTCAAATTTTTGAAAATGATCCATAATTCAATTTTCACATATAGGAATTGATTTCATTCCAATCTGACACATGATGTGGTCAGTTTGACTCCAAGTACATGTTTTCATTAAACAAGTGTCAGTTTAGTTTAAACCACAAATCAAATAGAAAAAACCAAGAAAATTGTCTCATATTTATTTCAAGCATTAGAACAATAATCCATAATAAAATTGTGACATTTTGGAATGGACCTCACATAAATTTGACACTCGATGTGGTCAATATGACTTGAAGTTCATGTTTTCAATACAAAAGTAGGATTTTAGTTTAAAACATGAATCAAATATCCAAAATGGAGTACACATGCGTAGATTATTTCAAAAATTTAGGGAAATGATTGATAAAACATTTATGAAATTTAGGAATTGACTTCACATCAATCAGATTCCAGATTTGGTTGGTATGACTCAAAGTATGCGTTTTGAATAAAAAATTTCCATTTTAGTTTTAAACACACATCAAATATTCAGAAATTTGAGAAAACAAGATAATATCATTTTAAAAAATTATTTAAAAGTTCCATAATTAATTTTTCACATTAGAAATTAACCTGACACAAATCTAACACATGATGTGGTCGATATGACTCAAATAATGTGTTTTAAATATAAAAGTGTCATTTTTTTTCAAACACACAACAAATAGCCAAAATTGAGAAAGCGAGATCATATTGCTTTCAAAGATTAATTTTTTCCATAATTCATTTGTGATGTGTACAAGTTGACCACACATCAATTAAAAACATGATATGACCGATATGACTCGAAGTGCATGTTTCAATATAAAGGTTTCATCATAGTTTAAAATTCATATCACCAGTCAAAACTGAGAAAATGAGTTCAGATTATTTTCAAAATTTAAGAAAATGATCAATAATCCATTTGTAATGTGTAGGAATTGACCACATATCAATATGACACCTGATGTAGTCGACATGGATCAAAGTGAATGTTTTCAATAAAGAAGTTCCATTTTAGTTTAAAGAACATTTCACATAACCAAAAATAAGAAAATTAGCATGAATTATTTTGAAGATTTAGGAAAATGATCCATAATAAATTTTTCAAGTGTAAAAATTGACTAAACTCCAATCCAGCACACGATATTGCCAGTACAAATCTATGTATTTGTATTCAACATAAAAGTGTATTTAGTTTAAAACACAAATTAAATAGCCAAAACCAAGAAAACAAAGTCAGATTATTTTATAACATTATGAAAATGGTTCATAATTAATTTTTGATGTGTAAGAATTGACCACACATCAATCTGACACATTACGTGACCAATATTACTCAAAGTGTGTGTTTTCAATATAAAGGTGTCATTTTAGTTTAAAATGCGTGTCATTAGCTAAAATTGAAAAAAAAAGTTCATATCATGTTCAAGATTTAGGAAAATGATTGATCATCCATTTGTGGCATATATTAATTGACCACATGTTAATCTAACATCCAATTTGGTCGATAGGTCTCGAAGTGCTTATTTTCAACATAAAAGTTCCATTTTAGTTTAATGATTGTGTCACATCGGAAAAACTGAAAAAATGAGGTCAGATTGTTTTAAAAACTTTAGTAAAATGATCCAAAATTAATTTTTCATGTGTAGGAATTGACCGCATGACAATTTGACACACGATGTAGCTGGTATGACTTGAAGTATGTGTTTTTGACATAATAGTGTCATTTTAGTTTAAAATACACATCAAATATCCAAAACTAAGAAAATGAGCTCATATTGTTTTCAAATTTTATAAAAATAGTCCATAATTAATTTTCGGTGTGAAATAATTAACTAGAAATTAATCTGATACATTATTTGACCGACATGACTCAAAGTGTATGTTTTCAATATAAAGGTGTCATTTTATTTTAAAATTCACATCACCAGCCAAAACCCAGAAAATAAGCTCAGATTATTTGCAAAATTTAGGAAAATTATTGATAATTAATTTTTGACATGTTGGAATTGACTATATGTAAATCCAACACCCGATGTAGTAATTATGACTCAAAGTTCATGTTTTCAATATATAAGTGTCATTTTAGTTTAAAAAACACATCACATAGAAAAAACTGTGCATATAAAGATCAGATTGTTTTCTCATTATTTTATCTACTATTATATAATTTATTTTATTATCATTTTTATTTGATACTTATTTTTCTTCTTTTAAAAAAGATAATTCTTGAATATGAATAAGAAATGGTGTTACAATAAAAGTCTTGTTCAAAAACAGAATGTTCTCTTGAATTGACTAATATATCTAGTGATTTTCTATCACTACAGATGTGAGACAATTCAAGATAACGTTATTTTGAGAACAATTTGAAATGGTGTGATGTGTAATTATCAACTACAAATCAATCTGATACACAGTGTTCCTAGTATGGATTAAAGTATATGTTTTTAGATTAAAATTGGCACTTTGTGTTTAATTTATTTCTTTATAGTATTACTAAGATAAGAATTGTCTTCTTATAATTTTGAATTATTTTTCTTCAGCTTGGGTGGTTTTTTCAGAAACTAATATCATGATCGAGGGTCATAGGACAAATACAAAATAATATTGATGTTTTTGAATGTATGTGATTAATTTTACTTACTCATGTAAATGTAAAAAATCAATGTTTTAAATTCTTTTAATATAGTGTTTTTTCTTATATATGTGTTGTAATTTTTATTTCAAATAAGTTTTGTATTTTCTATCCCTGTATTTTATCTTTTCTCCTTATTTTTTCTACTTTAGTGTTATATAATTTTAACCACACAATGCAGAAGAATACCCCTTTATCAATTCTAGTAATAACATTGATAAAGTGTCTTTTTATCAGCACTAGAAAAAGATATTATAAAGGTACTCTTTATTAGTGATAGGAAAGGAACTGATAAATTATCCCTTTATTAGTGCTAAAAAATTATTGATAAAGGACCCACTTTAGCTGTGCTTAAAGAAGTGCTGATAAAGGGTTGGGGATTTTAAGGGTACTAGGATTGTCAGTTCTTTTTGTGTTAACAAATCCCAATTTTAGCACTATAAAAGGAATTATTTATAGTAGTGACATGAAGTTGTTTTTTTCTTTAAATAATTAAATATCACATAAAAACTCCTTAGCTTGAAAATTATGAAAAACTAATTCAATGGTTTTGAAATGAAGGCGATCCTCCTCTATTTAGGAAGTGTTTCACAATCGTCATCAATCCTGTTAATGCTATTATTTACCATAGTTTAATTATTATATATCATTAGTTTATGAATCTTAAATATTATTTAGTAAAATTTAATTTTTAAATATAGTTTTCCATGCATTATTCATCCATTATGAGTATTTTTTATAATCTATTCCCTACCCCTTCCACTACATAAGTCGTATCTATCATCGAAGGACAACATGATCAAACGTGTTGGCTGATGATGGATTATGTTTCTAGATTTATTATGTGTATGATATTATTTGATTTATTCTTTATTATATTTCAATGTCATTTTAGTAATGATAATACCATTCACCATGCACAAACCACTTGAGGGGGGAGTTTTTAGGTCTGTCACAACATCTAGTTATTAAGAGAACATACCAAGTGAATAACTTAGTATGACCTATGTCACATCACACATATGGATTGGATAAATTAAGGATTTATTATAGATATGTAATGACCTGACCTGTCGAGGTCTGTACGGATAACAAAAAGCAAAGTGTGACACCTCAAGTCTGCCTTTAATTGGTTAATGGACGACGATAAGAACTGAGAAGGAATAAACTAAAATGGGAGGCCTTATCCTAATGAACCTATATACACACACATAATCATCTCCATGAAAAAAATGAAGAGGTATAATAAAAGACTGTAATATCTAGAGTATAACCCTGCATGCAATAACCTATAGGGAATACATCAGAGTAGAAAAATATAAAACCAAAGTATAAATGGGAAAAATACATGTCCTATTAGAAATGAGGTCCCAACCTAACAACAACTGAAACTGAAGAGTTCATAACTCATAATCTCCAAGTCTGACCACCGAACACGATCAATGCACCCAAGTACCTCTATGGAACACTAATGTCACCACTGATCTGCATGTCATCTTCATAAGACATGACACATATGGGAAAATCCCATACATGGGTGATTATATATATACCTTGTAATATGCCCTAAAAATCATAAAGGGAGTAATAAAAAGATATGCCAGTCAACTTAACCCATAATCAAGAGGGAAATGAAAACCCAATTCACATATTTCCTTATAAAAAAACCCATGTGAGAGAGAAATGGGATCTCCATATCTATATCTCAGCTAATAACGATGCATCCGTGGGTATCATTAAAGGTCCATCTTCAATGACCAACATCACAAGCAACTGCATAAAAATATTTATTGAGGGCTCACACGTCGCCATTGTGCTTCATAGCTGAGGGGGCACTGTAACACCCCGAGCTTCCACGATACGCTTCTCATTCAAAAATGCAATAGCTTGCATTGTACGCAAGTTCGAGTTCTAACACACCGCAACTAATCAAAATAGCCGTTATGAATAGTAATAACCACTTTTTAAAATTATAGAAATTTTATATTTCAAAATGGACTTCATTTTTGTATTCGTAATATCGAAATTAGCCTATGTTGAATTTTTGGTATTTTTCTGAGAACTTCTAATTTTTTATGAATAGTGAAAAATACATAAAAACAACTTTTTTAATCAAAATAATTTATACAGATAAATTATACTATTTAGTGGTTTTAAGGTATAATTAGAAAATATTTTTACCATTTTATCCAATGGTGGTCATTAGAATTAATTTAACATTGAAATTGGACATAAACAATTGCCAAACTTTTGATATAAATTGTTTCTTAAAAACACGCTATTTGTTGTAACAGCGGGAATTAATTATGAAATTAATTAATACAACTTATATGTTTGGAATTTTGTAAAATAGACATCATTTTTGAATTCGGAATATCAATTATAGCTTAGGGTGAAATTTTGGCCTTATTCTGAAAAACTTCAATTTTTGATGAATAGTGAAACCACTAAGTGGTAGTTAAATAACTGATTTTTCGTTTAAATGAAATATTACAACTTCTGTGATTTGATTTTCAAAAATCCGACATACATGGTTGTCATTAAGCAGTAAAATGTGGTTCAATGAGATCAAAATAATTTTTTTGGTGAATAGTAACTTTTAAGTTCTTAATCGCGATTAGTGGTAATTAGTGTAGTTTAAGGTATAAATAATACATTAATAATATGAAATGACATAGACACATGTCCCAACCTCATTGGTTGAGTCATGGCCGACCAAGACAAGCCATGGCCTAACTTGGGGACCCCATGGATCCACTTTTGTTGGGAAATAACATAAATTACTTTTTATTTAATGTTAAAGTGAAAATGACACTAACATAAATTGTTCTACTAAAACAATTTTTAATTGGGGTTATACAAGTCCAAATTTTGATTATAAATAGTCATTGGAAAGCTAAAAAGATTTCCTACATCATAGTATTTGTTTTATAATTTTTAGACATTAAATAAATTAAAGTATTTATGACATAATAATGATGCAGCGATTACATCATTATTTGACGATTTAAATAAAATGAGAAGATAATGCAAAATCCGAGGCTTACACTTGTCCAAAGCCTATTGGATGAAGATATTTCGATGCCTTATCACCTTATCCACGAATTCTATCAATGTGGGACCTTTTAAAACCGAAACACATTTTCAAATAATGTAATGTTCCTTTACTTTCCAAAAGTGCCCTTCCTCTCCTCTTATAAAAGGCCCCCACCTCTACCTCATTTCACACACACTTCAAGCCATTGGCTCGGCCAACCCCTGCCCATTTTCTCTCTCCACATCCCTCTCCTCATCCTAGAGGATTCCGTTTGGGCAGAATCCTTTCAAAGGAAGCCTTTAGGCTCAACTCAAAAGGAGTTACACTTTTTAAGGTAATTCATTCTCTCATGTTCTTTTGTTTTATTTTGCTTCTCCAACCCCCTAAACTCTTTTTATTTACTTCTTTTGTAACAACACCAGTATCTTAAATATACTAGGATGTTGTTATAAGATTTATTTGAGCTACACTTCCACACAACTACATCAAATGGTTAAAGAACATAAGGTTTCCGTGGATGGCGAAATTCTGCCTCCCGAAACGATGATTGTTCAACACTCATTTAACACCTTCAAAGGTGGCCATTATGATGTCACTATTTTTATATATGATATATAATATGTTTATGTTTTCCTTAAGCTTCTGTTTTTTTTCATTTTGGGCATACCTTTATGGTTTCCATTATGGGTAAAACACGATATCTTCATTTTAGGAAGCGCGGACTACCGCCCCCTGAAAGTGATTTGATTCGTTAATACCATATGTGGGATGTGTGAAGGATAAAGTTAATGATATTATATATGTTATTATACTGGAATTATAATATACTCTCATATCATTATGATTCCATTCCAGAAAATATGAAATAGAAATGGAAGTAGCGTTCATGCGTACGTACGGCTTACCGTCTCCATGAACGGTGCATTTCATTTCTTACCTCTAAATGTGATGTAATATTATAAATGAATGTATGTACTGGATATATATGACATATATGATATCTACATCATGAATACCATTCTGGATATAATGAACCTTTGACCAAATTAACAACATGTAAGTGTAAGAAGCCTATTTTTGACTTAAGAACCAAATACCGACAAAATGAACATTATTAACTTAAATAATTACATAATGTTCATATCATTGTAATAAGTGATATAATAAGGATAATGAAGTTGAAAATGGTTCTTAATAAGGTATATATTAACTCTAGTTTATTATTCAGGAGGTTAAAGAACGGTTGAGTCAAGTCAGACACGAGGTAAGGGAAATTCTTAACCCAACTTCCATTCTTTGGGTTAATCTCCTACTTTCAAATTATGTCATGATGTTATTATGTCCTATTTTGTATTTTTACTCTCTTTATGTGTACCTATAGTGAATACACATAATAGATCTATTTTATTTTAAAAATGATCTTTTTAAGGACTTCGTCTCAATCTCCTTTCATTGAGGCATATTTGGTTTTATACACAACTTTATTTTATACGGTGTATAAACCCCTTTGACTTTTACATTTATTCAAAAGGAATCTTTTTTATACAAAGTCTTTTACTAAACGAAAAAAAGGGAATGTTTTTCTTTCCGTACTTATGTGGCGACAATGACTTCTCCGCCGTCGTGACCATTATTTGAGTTTCGGCTTCCTCTACAAGCCATCATTTTTTTTAATGAAAAATAAATACAAAGTTTTAACTTTCTTTTATTTTGGTATTGAAAATGGTTTTGAAAGCATTTTTATTATATCAATGTGTTGTATTGATATCTTGTGATTGAAATGTGGAAATGTTATGTTTCCTTTATGCATGTTTTATGTGATACGATTATGTTATGGTTTATGATATGTTTAAACCTATTCATATGAGGAATGCATTGGACTTAATAAGTGACGGGTGGAGCCCGCTATAGCTCCTCGATGCATCGGCAGGTCTCATGAGACAAACTAGTGTCTTGGCACGAGGCCTTGACAAAATCTTATTTGTGGTCTTGGCACGAGGCCTTGACTACGTGGTTATGATAGTCTGGCATTATGCATTCCATCATTATGAAAGTGGTTATTGGTATTGCATGTGATTATTCGACCAGTAGAATATCCATGTGAAGAAGTAAATGGCATTATCTCATTTTACTTTTGCCATATTATGTTGATGTTCAAGTTTAAAAGGCTTTTGTTTTAGTTATACATTGCCTTAAATGTTAATGTTTATTTATGAAAGCTTCCGCTTTATTGTTATCCTTACTGAGCATCTGAGCTCACCCCTTTCAATGTTTTAATATTTTCCAGGATGTGAAGAAGTATTTTATGAATGACCTGCAGGGATAGTCGGAAGAGGATATGAGTGTGGACTATGGAGACTTTGTTATTGTAGTTTTTCACTTTTTGATGTAATGAAAGACTTATGAATGTATCTAGTGTTTCCAAGGCTACTAAACTAATCGGTCTTTCGAGACTTGATCCTTTGTGATCATGCCAATGTTACGAAGTAATGCACCGACTCTGGGTAGCTGGGGTCGGGGCGTTACAGGCACACTCTCTTTTGGAGGACCCACTCCTCACCAATGCTCGAAGACTGGGGAAAGGTGCCACCCCCAAAAATACATATCTAATCCTTATATAGTAAGGGGGTTCCCAACTATACCTAAGTAAAGTGTATGTGGGACCCACACCCTAGTGTTAATAGGGTGTTTCTAACCCAAGAATCACATTGATAAACCTTTCTGATTAGTACTATCGACCATACATTGGGGGGGAGGTACCACCCCATAGATAGCAGACCCATTTTAGGTTCTGGGCGTAGAAGAAGCGTGTTAACGGGTGTACCCAACTGTACGTTTTCCATTAACAATGATCAATATGAGATCCATCACGATAATAAAATGCAGGATATTTAGAATAGAATGAAGAAATAAAGAAAAATAATGGAGTCCTGAAACTATATAGAGGATCATCATATGCTGGTTATAATTATTTTAATTAAAAGACAAGAATTACTTAGATGAATTCTGTCTCCATTGATGATTTCGGTCACAATCTGATGTAATCCGTCATTGTGGCATAAAATCCAAGTGTAGGATTCCTCTATTGGTGATCCAAATGTGCTCTAAGAATATATGGATGTTGTAGAAGGGATCATAGTGTGCCAGTGTAGAAGAGCCTTCACTTGCGATGTTCACCTTTAATTGCCTTGAGAGCCGCTTACAAAGTGCTATCCTTGATCTAGTGGAGGAGGATCTCTCTCGTAGATTGAGAATATTCATGGAAGAAAAGAAATTCTCTCTTGGATTGAGAGATTTCTCTAGATCCATTCTGAACAACCTACAAAAATGGCTAGGCTAATGAGAATTATATAATTGGGATTTTAATGACTTAAAATAATAAAATGAATTAATTAACAGAAATAATTTATTCATTTCATTTAATTCATAGTAATATTCCATGTCTAATAATAGCAGTTGACTATTATTATTAATTGAAATGTGTCTAGTGAATTACACCTAATATTATTTAATTAAAAAAATAATATTATTTCTCACAAATCCCTAAAAAATTACATGGAGTTTATATTAATATACATAGCGTTTACTTTTGTTATTCCCATTTTCTTTATTTCCACCACCACATTTATTAGACCTCGAATAATGGTTATTTAATTCTGAAATAAATATCCCTACACTACACACTAATAAATATATTATTACGCACAGAATATATTCTCTCGAATAAATAGTGTCGAAATAAATGTGATCATGCATCCTTGAATAATTATTAAACCACAGTCAGGAATAATATTTATTCATCTTTTTAAATAAATATTTAACTGAGATACATGGACACACTTAGTGTGTGACCCTCAAGCCATCTTTCTCAATGGAATTAGGTGGATCCTGCCTAACATCCAAGGTTAGCATCTAGCAACACGCCAGGGCACCCATACAGTAAGAAGTTAACACCGCAATGACGTGTCACCTCCTATGAATTCATACCATGTAATGTCATCCCTTTGTCTCAATATCTCTAATAAAATGGGTTGAATGCTAGTTCCATCAACCCATGGGCTTGATTATTCTTTGTTTGACTTTCTAGAATTGAACTCACCCATTCCTTACCATTTCTATGGATTTATTTAGGCTATATCAATTCCATCAAAGGGCCTGAGATATCTAATTCCATTATAGAATAGAAGGAATAACTCTTTTCTCGCATTATCTATTAATTTAGTATTACTCATAACGCATCCAACACATCCTACCACACTGCGAATAGCGTGTCATTAAAGTTTTCATCAATACATCTAAGTGAGTGAGTTGGAATAGCCATTAATAATAATAATAAAGTCTAATGACCAATACACACGTCCATAGATAGGAACATCCAATGACACTATGAAATGTGGAGTTTCTAATAGTGGGTCTCATTCTCATAATACCATCCTGAATATTATCAAGGGAACACACCATGAGAATATGAATCAATGTATTATGAGTCATAACCCCTAATGGCTTGTATTATTTTTGTCCCTAAAATAACATCATCTGACAATATAACATATATTCAAGAATAGTGTGACGACACTTCTGGGTTTTAATTATAGTAGAGATCCTCTAGGAACATTTAATGAAACAACTATACTTAGGACATTATCACATGTGTTTTCACGCAGAAGAAAAACCAAGATGTGATAAGATATTTATTAATGAGTAAAGTACAATGTAGTTGGTTCTAGGCCACCAAATTCAACAGATACCCACTTGGAATATCGAAAACTACTAACAACCTTTAACCCACTATCTCTCACATGATATTCTTGATTCTACTGAGATATGCCTTTAGTCATGGGGTCTGCCACAGTCTATTCCTTGGACACTGTACACACTAGAACATGACCCCTTTGATAGAAATCCCTTAAAAGTTTATACTTCCGGAGTATGTTCTTATTTCATTGTTGTGACCTTGGTTCTTTTGCAAGATCCACCACTGTAGTATTATCACAATACAATGTGAAAGAATGTTTACTTCTAGGCACCACATAAAGCTACTAGAAAAAGTTTTGAATCCAGATAGCTTTCTTGCCTGCCTGAGAACCTGCTATATATTTGGAATCTGCTATAGAATCGGTGAAAACATGCTGTTTTGAACTCTTCCAGCTCACAACTCCCCCATTGAGACATAAAACATATCCAAATTGCAACTTCAAATTGTTCTGGTCTCTCTGAAAACTAGACTTAGCATACCCTCTGATGAAAATCTCTCCGTCTACCCCATACACCAGGAACATATCCTTAGTTCTTCTCATATACTTAAGGATTGTCTTAACAATAGTCCAATGTTGTTCTCTCGAATCTGCTTGATATCTTCCTACCATGCTCAGTGCATAGGCATCATCAATCCTGTTACATAACATGGCATACATGATGGATCCTATTGAAGAAGGGTATGAGATATTACTCATTCTATATTTGTCCTATTGTGTCTACGGACAAATTTTCTTAGAAAGATGTAGTCCATGTGACACTTGAACCAATCTCCTCTTGTATTGTTCCATACTAAATCTCTTTATTATGTGGTCAATATATGTACCCAAACAAAGTCCAGAAAACTTCTTGGATCATCCAAGTATGATCTTGATCCCTAGAATGTAGGCTACTTCACCCAATTCCTTAATGGTGGAAAACTTGTTCAACTAGTCCTTAAATGACTGTAAGACTGGTATATCATTTCCAATAAGAAATATGTCATCAAAATATACTACTAGGATAACGACCACATTCCCATTAAACTGCTTATAAACTCATGGCTCACATTCATTATTAATAAAACCAAATTCCTTTATGGCTTCATCAAATAGAATTTTCCATGACTTTGATTCTTTCATTAATCCATAATGGATTTCGGCAACTTGAAAACCCGTTTGGCTTCACCTGGTGTCCCAAACCCTTCCGGTTGTGTCATATAGACATTTTCTTGAAGGTCCCCATTAAGGAATGCTATTTTAACATCCATTTTCAAAATCGTGAAGTCATGGTAATATGCTACAAAAAGTATGATTATTATGTATTTAAACATGGAAACAAGAGATAAGGTTTCATCATAGTCAATTCCTTAACTTTTTCTGAATCCTTTAGCCACAAGCCTTGCTTTATAGGTGCTAACATAACCTTCCATGTCCAGTTTTCTCTTGAATTCCCATTTTTATCCAACATGTTTTACATCAACTAGATCATCGACTATAACCCAGACATGGTTTTGATACATGGAATCCATCTCAGAATTCTTAGCTTCTAGCCATCTTGGAGCTTCTAATGTTTTTTATTGCTTCATTTTAAGAGATATGTTCATCATTTTCCAACAATAATTATTCACCATCCTCGGTAAATAGGAAACCAAATCTCTCTAGTTCCCTTTCCTCTCTTGATCTCCTATGAAGTACTTGTGTTTCTGAAACCTCTTCTATAGGGATTGTGGAACATGTTCCCATACCAAATTCTTTGAATCTTGAGTATCAACTTCATCGAAGTCAATCTTTCTAACCCTACCATTTTTGAAGATGTCATCCCTCTCAATAAAGATGAATTTTTTGGTGATAGTCACATTCTTGTCTGAAGGATTATATAGGTAATATTATTTCACTTCCTTGGGATACCCTATAAAGATACACCTCATGCCCTAGGGTGCTAGTTTTTTCCCTGAGAATGCCTTAATATATGCCTCACATCCAAATAAATTTGTGTGCAACAAAATGAGTTTCTTGTTATTCAATAACTCATAGGGAATTCTATTTTATGCCTTAGTTGGTACTCAGTCTAATGTGTATGCTGCAGTTTTTAATGGATATCCCCAAAAAGATAATGAAAGATCTTCATGACTCATCATCGATCTCACCATGTCCAACAAGGTGCATTTCCTCCTTTTACTAACACCATTCCCCTATGGTGTATAAATAGTAGTGAGTTGAGATAGAATCCCAGACCCCCGTAGAAGATAGATGAATTCTTGGTTTAGATATTCTCCACCTCGATCTGATTGAATTTTCTTTGTCTTCTTACCAACCAGATTCTCTACATAATTCTTGAATTCCTTAAATTTCTCTAAGGACTCTGATTTATACCCCATTAAGTATACGTAGCCATATCTACTCAAATAATCAGTAAAATTAATGATGTATGAATATCCACATCTATATTCTACTAGAAATGGTCCACACACATCCGTGTGCAGCAATCCTAGAAGCTCTGTGGCCCTTTCACCCTATCCACCAAAATGGGGCTTGGCCATTTTACCTTGTAAACAAGCGTGACATCTATCAATTGGTTTTATCTCAGTCGAGTATAAATAACCAACTTGTAAGAGATTTTTCAAGCGCTTCTCATTTACATGACCGAGATAGCGATGCCACAGCTGGGTGATATATGATTCATGTGACTTTGTTTATTTATCGATTTCCAACACATGGATTATATAATTTAATTCATACAAACCATTATTTAAATGCGCCATACCATAACATAATTTGTTCTTATAAAAGAAAAACCCCTTATTTACAAACATGAAAATAAATCCATCTATATCCAAAAATGATACATGAATTACGTTCCTGGTAACACTAGGCACATAGTAATAGTTATATAAAACCAAAAGCATCTTAGTTGGAAATGAGAGATGGAAATCACCAATGGCCAATGCAGCCGGCCTCATGCCATTGTCAGCTCAAAGATCCACCTCTCCTATGGAAATCATTCTAAATCTACTTGGTTACTACATTTGAATACAAATGTGATCCCCACAAGATATATATAATACCCAATGTGTATAAATAGAAAGATTTCACTCGATAACGAACGCACCTTTAGTCTTCCCACGTTTCTAGGTGTAGTTACTCTTCCAGTGTCCTTGATTTCCACATAGAAAACATACCACCACCCATTCCATAACCTACCATTGAATTATCCCCTTCTTGGAGGGATATTTCTTAGGGGATTCAATCCATTTATGAATCCTGGGACCCTTTGCCTTTTCATTCATTTTCTTATTCACCATTAAGACTGTGGGTTTGTCACGCCCCATGTGGTTTTCTACCCGGATAATTAAGTTCAGAAGTTCCAATAGACTCTTCTCATTGTTGCTCATGTTGTAGTTGAAAATAGAGCTTGATAAGGTCTTGGGAAGTGATGATAGGATAAGATCTTTATGCAACTCATCTGAGAACTAATTCTCTAAGATGTCTAGGCATTCAATGTAGACAATAATCTTGACTACATGAGGCACAACTGGTGTAGAATCTCCAAGACTATTTGGGACGAAAGCATTGGAGATATCATATCTCTCATGTATCACCTTCTCTTGATCGATATCCTTAAGGTGAGACATCATGCTATAGGCGTCAATGTTTTCATGTTTCTTCAAGAGATCATTAGACATGGCGAGTAGCATGAAACACTGGACTTCTGTGGCACCATCCATATGTTTTATATAGAAAGATATTTCCTCATAACTGCCCTCTTTTCTAGGTGAAATTGGATCATTCTCTTTTAGCACATACAATTCTATCTCGTGGCGAAGTATGATGTGTAAATGCCTCTACCATTCTTGGAAATTGGTACATGTGAGAAGATTTTCCTTCTTGAGAATGGTACAAAATGATATGTTTGAAGTCATTTTTCTTTCCGTTTCTTCAAATTAATATGAGAAAAGGTTTAGTGCTTTATCATGATAAAACTGAGACAAATAAATAATTTAATACTTATTAGTCTCCCACTATTTTATCTAAATCCATTATCCCTCACCATTGACTTTGAAATATTCTGTTTCCAGAATATTCTAGTGGAAAGGATCCATATTTCCAGTCAAAATACCCCAACTATGGTTGGTTAAGAAACTTGAAGGGGTTTAGGTAGGCATTCCAAATGCCAACTACATTAACTCACAGTTCCTTGATCCGTTGAGTGGACTCCCCAATCCTGAAAACCTTTTATTTTGGATTTCCTCAACCTTTTCCTTTTGGTCACATGAAGTCTTGTTGTGGCTATCAAACCTTGATGTGAACCAAGTAAAGTCAACCCAAAATACTTAATTATAATTCCCCAATAATTTAAATCACACCAACTAGGTTTGGTCAAGCACTTTGAAATATGGTTCGATTTGATCCAAGATTAAGGAAGGCTATACCGACTTAATATCTCTTTAAGAGATTTTATCCTATAATGTAAATTTAAATTTTATTATCTTTTATTAAATTCTTGTTAATATTAAGTGGGATATACTAAAGTGATTAACCATTTATAAGATAATATTTACGCATAAGCCAGTCTTATTTCAGTTTCATCTTTCTTGCTTGTTTAATTCATTAATTGTGTGATTGTGACAACACACCCACAATAAATAAACCATTTAAATGAAATAAGTAAAATAAATGGTATGATAATGAGATTTTTCTATTGTTTTGTTTATTTATTGGTCGATAAACTAACCCAAGACTGAGGGGAGAAACACCGTAAACCTTTTGGGTTCGTGTTTACTGCTTTCCACCTGTCCACTTTTGTATCTCCTTGGATTGGATTCACCTTGGATCCAAACTGGATCCGCCTCTTCTAGATTGTGAGCTCCATACATTACATATGATTTTATCTCACACACAAGTGAGGGGTAAAGGGGATTGATATAAAAGAAACCTTGGGCATGGAGGCCCTACATATTAATGAGGAGAAGGCTCGTAGGCCGACAAATTTAATTTAAATGAATAAATTAAAAGAAACCATCCACATACAAAGGTCCGGGTCTAGCTCATTATCATCCATACATGAAACGATATTTTTTCATAAATAAATCTAGCATTTAATTGTTTAATAATTCATGTTTAAGATAAACCATGCTCAAATTAATTATTTGTCTTTATATAATCAATCCTTTTATCTTAAACAATTTTTTTTGAATTTCCTTGAGATTCTCATCCATCATAATTTTTAAAAAATAAATTCATTTAAAATTATCTTTGTATGTAAATTTTACCTTGAAGGAAACCCAGTGAATTCCCATTCATAACTACTTAATGAGTAGAAATGAACATTACACAGATGTTAAATTAAACACACATATATAAAACACATATCACGTGTTGTGCCTCAGCTTTATGCTTGCACTATGGTACATGTCTCAAGGGTTTGTATAATATAATAATAAATTTTAATAAATTTTTTCAATTTGGATGGGTAAACAATGTGTAGTTCAGACTACACAACGTGTAATTTTGTTCACCGTCCATCAAAAGTGTACGCCTAGGGACATGGCATGTAGATGTACTTTGGAAATCATCAGAGTACACGGCGTGTTCAGTGAGACACATGTCGTAATGTATCCACGTTACACAGTTTCTAGCTGGTCAAGATGTGTACAGGGTACATAGTCCAATCCTAAACTGATGGAACTACACAATGTGCTTAGTGGGCCACACGACCTGTAGGCAGATATCAAGAAGATCCAACAGAACTGTGATGACACACTTTACTCATGAATAGTAATACCCGTTAATAATAATAAAGTTTAAGGACCAATACACATGTCCACAAATAGGAATATAAAATGAAACTATGAAATGTGGATTTATTGTTGGCCGGCCTCCTTCTCATAATACCCTCCTGGATATTACGAAGGGCGCACACCTTGAGATGATGCCTCAAAATTTTATGAGTCCTCACCCCTAATGACTTGTATTATTCGTGTCTGTCAAATAACATCATCCGGCCATAGAACATATATTCATGGACTATGTTATGGAACATATGGGTTCTCATCATAGCAGGGATCCAATATAACCCTTTAATGCAACATCTATACATAGGAAATTATCACATGTATTTTCATGCAGAAGAACAATGAAGATGTGCTAAGGTATTTATTATTGAATAAAGTACAAATTAGATGGTTCTAGGCCACCAAATCCAACACCGACAACTTATATAGTAAGGGGGTTTCCAACTCTACATGAGTAAATAGTAAGTGGTATCCATGCCCTAGTGCGAACACGGGTTTTCCAAGCCTAACATCTCTCTAATAAACCAGCATGATCAATGATATAGGCCTAATGATACTGAAAGAAGTTCCACAATCATATATCCTCATGTAAAAAATATAATTCCAACATAAAGGCCATCATTACATTCTACAGAAAAAAATATCAGGATAAGCTACTCACAGGAAAAAATATAAGACCCAATGAAATTGACAAACACAGTTGTTATCAGTAATATAGTTAGATCCTGATAAGATCAAATTAATTTTTGGTGAATAGTAATGTGCCCTTATGAATAATATCTTGACCCTTATGAATAGTAATGTACCCTTATGAATAGTAACCTCACACGTGTAATTATAAATAAAATTTAGGCTCCCTATAAATGAGAGTGAATATTTTAAAAATAAATAATTAAATGTTGGTATATTTGTGAGAAATAAATTATTAATTAAAATTTTGTAATTAATAGTCTAGGTTAAAAGATAATTAATTTTCATAAAATGTATTTATAAAAAATATTTTGTTATCCAATAATTTTGTCATATTTTAATGAGATCTTAGTTAATTTTTCTAGGGATTATAAAAGCAGTTATAATTTTAAAAACAATATTTTTTTTGATTAAATTGTGTTTTTAATTAAAAAAAATATTTATAATATTTAGAAAATTATTTTCATAAAATGGATTTAATTTTTGAATTCTACATGTCTAAAAATGGTTAGGGTAAATTTTTGAGATTTTTCTAGAATACTTGAATTTATGTGAATAGTAAAATACAGTAATTACGGTATAAATACGTTATAAGATAAATACACTATTCCTTGCATCATGGATGATGCAAGAAACCATAATTTCAAAATCACATGAACAAAATAACATTTTTATTCACAATGAAAAATTCTATTCATAGTCTTTAGGAAAAATAATAAACAAATGTTTAAACTAATGCAAAACCCTTCTCTCCTCCACTATATAAACCACCCCTCATCCCCCTCATCCTCTAACACCTCTCAAGATTTGATCATTTAAAAAGTTATTATAAATACTCTTCCCAAGGCCTCCATTATGTACAAGACCTACTGGTGTCACCAAAAGTCTAAAAACAAAGGCCTTGAGAAGATTTTTATGGAGGATTACTCATGGGGTAAACCACTCTTCCTTTTTCTTTAAACTTCTTTTACAAGTTCAATTATTTTATTTATCTATACTAACCTCCCCTAATATAACATCTATAATAATTATAGTACCATATATGTAATATAATTTTATTATTCTAATAAAATATTTCATCATCATCTATTTTCCCCCTCCACTTATACTAAAAATGAAAACACTGTCCAAGATATGTTAATTTATAACATTCAAGGATGACATGTTTTAAATTTTTATTAACATATCCAATTATAATTATTAAACCATTTTTATGGTTTAAAAAATTATAATATATGTAATATATTCTATTTAATGTTCTGTAATCAATTTTTACACATGGTATTTAATTATAAAACAAAATGAGTTCGTGGTGATCGAAAAACCATAAAAATAATCCAGGCCTTTATCATAAAAATTTTATATAATGATTCATCCTCTCCAAAAATAACCAAAGGATTTATAAGACCTTTTAAACTTTTGTATTATCATTAATAACTCATAACTTCATTTCTGGATTTCTATTTCTATTTTACACGAACTTCCATACTCTTATATAGGCGAACCTAACATGAAAACTAAAAAAACGTGCACTCCCAAAAGATGAAATTGAATCTCTTACCCCATCTAAAAGGCCATAAATGAACTTAATGAATATATAATAAATAAATTACATGTATATAAGGTTATTTAATTTTTAATTAATGAATCTAGTTTTATTATTTAGGACATTAAGATCAAGTGAAAAATACATTCGGACTTAAGGTAAGGGATTTCTAATCTCACTTTTATTTCCATGAGGCTTCCATTATTCACAACATATTTTTTGTATGTGGTGTATGTATTCTCAAATTTAATATATAATATCATGATTATATTTATATTCAATATATTAAATTATTCATTTGATGATTATTAATTCTTGGTCATGCGATTCAATTGATTACAATATGGTGAGACACTTCATCTCAATTTCTATTGCTTTGAGACTTACTTGGTATTATGCACCTAATAATTTTTATGTAGTGTATCTAATACCCCTTTTGAGATTATATTATCATTTTCAATTACTTTCCTACTAAATATCCATATTCTTGAATAACAAATATGATTATTTTCTTAGTCGTATACCCTTTTACATATGATGTTTATTTTGAATGTTGTTTTAATTGTGGAAATATTGATGAATTTGTATCATCTACTCAATAAAAAAATTGATAAGGCATACTGTTCTAGAATTAAACCTTTATATAAGAATTTTTTATACTTGTAGTGATGGCTGGGGCCCTCTATAGCCCCTCGATGAATTGACATGACTCATGAGACTAAAATATTCGGCGACAAACCATTCAAGTTTGTTTCCAAACTAAATCAGATAGGTTTCTACCCACAGAAATAAACCATCTTGACAGTATAATGGTTCTGTAACAAATACACGACATGCACAAAATACAAATTTTATTCATTAAGTACTCATTTATAACATTCCATGGTATTTTCACTATGAAAAAATATAGGAATGCATTTTAATTCCTAGTTTATCAATGGAATGTGTTTTTTAAATTATTTACATTTACATAATGCCTATTCCATATTGAATTAACTCATTGATTTATTGATTCATGTAACCCTTATTGATAATTTTATATCACCCTTATTATGTTTCCCTTTCCCAGATTATGAAGAATAAAATCTTGAATAAGCTTTCAAGGATGTAGTTTATTTCATACAATTATGCATCATGTGGTATTTTCTATCATTCCCACTGTAGTATGGGTATATTTAATGTAATATGATCTTCCAAAACTACTAAACTACTCATTTATTCTGGATTTATTTATTGTAATCATGCCAATATAATAAAATAAGGCACCGGCTCCAGGTTTCTAGGGTCGAGGAATTACAGTGGAGGATCCGTAGGGAGGTACAATACATGTACCTATAGTTACAAGACATGTGATATCACCTGGTATCTTGGACATGTCCTCACTTACACTATACTTGGATGTCCATATGGGACTACACGATGTGTATAGGTCACACATGATATGTCTTGGCAAACCAAGTCCTTCTTGGGTTCTTCTAGAATGTTCCTGTGTACTTCAACCAGTTATTGTGTACACTGGCTATGCCCATGTACATTGGTCATGTTTGCGTACCCTGGCCGTGTATAAGTACGTGGCCATGCCTATGTAATGTGGTCATGCCCATGTGCTTGGACGTGTTCAAGCACGTTTTCTCCTAGGGTACATTTTGAGTTCCCAACATTGGGTCACATGGTGTGTATGGGTCATACATAACATGTGATACTTAACTTCACCTGAAATATTGGTGACTGTTTCCATGGGACTACATGATGTGTGTTATCCTCAATACACTCCATGCTTATTATAATTTTTTATAATTTGAATAAATCTTCACGCGTCTCACTCACACCACCGTTTCCTCCATTTCCATTTCAAATCACATTGTAGAGTGCGGGCCTAGGGCCTAATATGCCCGATCAATCACCAGTGGATGAATCCATCCAACCAAACCCCATGGGGTTCATCCCATCACACAATGACACTTCCATGGATGAATCAAAAGGGACTATCCTTCAATCCACGTCACCATCACCCACAACCCCATCGCACCATGACCTATCTACAAAACAATTAACCACATGTTGTGCATGCATCCGCCATGAATCCAAGGATTCAATCACAATTGAATCCAACCTAAAAATTTTGAACCATGACCCTATGGGCCAACAATGAATAATTCAAAGAATGGTGTGGGAAATTTATAATAACAAAGTGAATCCATCATTGACCAATGAGATCATTTATAATTATTACATTTTCTTTTTTAGAAAAGTGATCCCACCTACTCTCATGATATTAAATAAAGTAAAAATAATTGAAAAGAAGGTATTTTACATTTTTCCCCATGAAATATAAGCATTGAATCAAGAGGGGGAGTGTTAGAAGAGGTAGATTCATCATCAAGAAATCATTTTTTTTCAAGTCCATCAATAATAGAGTTGGATTCATGAACATCACACATGATAATATAGTTCATTAATCATAGATTATCAAGGTAGTTGGACCATCTAGCTGTTAATTTCTAGGAGAGTTGAATTCATCCATTTCTAAATTCATATACAATTTTGGTGGAGTCACATTTGAACCAAATATTATTCCAGTTCCTTTGGAATTTCATGTGAACAAAATTGTTCAACCAAAACATTTCCACTTCCATGGAAGTGAAAAAACCACAAGGTCCATGAATAAAATCAATTAAATTTGTCGTTGTGGTCTATAAATATGGCGCCAAATCCCATTGGACCGGGATTTCCCCTAGATGATCCACCAAAGTTTCATTTGAACCATTTATCAAATGGGGGGATTGAAAAAAACATAAAGTGTGCTGAGAGAAGGATGGAATTTACCTATAATTTTCAGACATCTTAGCATAGTGAGATCAAAGAATGAACTTCTACAAATCCTAGTTTGTAGTGGGTTTACATTATAAACTACCACAATGATATCAATAAGGGATGTCTTAATATTTAAGTGTTTTTGTTCTTGAATGATCTTGTTTCTTCCTCGGTAGATGACTTGCAGTAGTTCCTCATAAGAAAACTTGAAGAATATTTTTAGTTGCTGGGACATAGATATTCATAGAGAGTCCTTCAGTAGGTTCTCAATTTTAACTTCATACAGTGGGTGAATCTCAAAGAATTCGAACACTTCCTTCCACAATGAGGATGCAGTTTGATAGAAAAAAAAGGTAATCCACATATTCTCTATTATGGGGATAAAAGACACATCTTGAACAAGGTGAAATGTCGACTCCCTAGAGGTGGACATAAAAAGGAACTTTGGATAATTAGATCCTCTAAACTAGTGAAAATATATAAGGAAATATCCACTTGGTGTTGAAATACCCAATACATTTTGGGGTTACCTGCACCTTATGAGTATATATTGACTTATAATAAATCATCTCATTCATTTTATGTTCCCATATAAATAAGTTATCCTATTTTCTAAAATTAAAAATTTCAAAAAGCTAATCTAATGTCATCTGAGAGATAGTCAAGGTTTGATAATTGACCCCTTTTTATGGTATTGAGTTCTGTGGACTAATCAATGGAGTTGATCAAATAAATAAACGGTGTTCTAGTCCAGTTGACTATCCAAAATTTGAGTGAATAATTAGTACTGACCGACCGGTGATAGTTTATATAAATTTTATCATAAACTACTTTCTGATTAGGCCATATAGAGGATTCAAAGTAATTGGATTTTCCAATTGTCAACATTTAAACGAATATGGATCTAAGGAATCCTAGATAGTGATAACATCAATTGAAAAGTATCCAAATGAATTTGGATTAAAGTGTCTAATTAAACAATCTATGGTTTTTAATGAACATACCACCAATGATATAAGGCCTTTAACATTGCTTCAATGTTATTATGATGATTTTTCTTTCTATAATGACACCACTTCAGAAAAAGTTTCTCATAGATGCATTTATGATTTTAATTAAATAAAGTGACCAATTATAAACCATAAAATAATAAAGAACATTTAAGATCACAACATGATTTTAAAAGACAACCTATTACTTCCATTGAGAGATATTTACCTTCCCATGAGGCTAAGGTTCTTCTAACATGACTCAAAATTTGAATTAAGTTAGAAGCCTGAGGACTTCTCCAGAACAAAGGAACACCTATATAAATTAATGGGATGGTGCCTTACCTAATGCCCAATTCATTAATCACACTAAATTTCTTGGGGGTATATATGTTTTTACTAAAATAGATAAATGACTTGTTCCAACTTATTTCCTCGCTTGAAACATTTTCATAGTGAAGAAGTGATTTCTTGATGTTTTGATGTTTTTTATACCCCCTGAGTAAAGTTAATAATTTCATCATAAAAAATAAATGAGAAGGATCATAAATACCTCTTATATCCCTAATAGTCTCCATATCTTCTTTTTCAACCTTATAAAGAATAATCCTACTAAGAGAATCTTATACTATAGAAAAGATAATTGAGGAA
Organism: Viscum album; assembly: GCA_963277665.1. Taxonomy (NCBI): domain Eukaryota; kingdom Viridiplantae; phylum Streptophyta; class Magnoliopsida; order Santalales; family Viscaceae; genus Viscum; species Viscum album. The sequence goes on along the minus strand of OY728157.1, from coordinate 227,088,286 downwards.
AGAGGATCACCTTTCCTAACCCCCAAAAAGAATGTGATGTACTCTTATGGAGATCCATTTATGAGGATTGAGATATTGGTATATCCAAGTGGAGTTTTAATCCAAAAAATGAATCTCATGTCAAATACAATGAATGAAAAAACATTTCAAATAAATCCCCAATCCATAGTATCAATCGTTTTTTCGATATACTTCATTAATGGTATATTTCCACCCATAGTGGTCTTCCTAAGTAGATTCCCACATTTTGAGGTAGTGAGAAATAAATCCTGGTTGTTCTTACCTTTGATGAATCCGAACTAATTCCATAATGTAATTTTATTAGTGATTATGTCAAGCCTCATAAAAAAAATTTGATATGACTTTATGAATGGTGTTGACAAGAGAGGATGGTCTAAATTAGAAGATGTCATTGGTATTTTCCACTTTTGTAATAAATGAAATTAATTGAGAATTAATACCTCTTGTTATAGAACCACACTTGAATAAGTGATTAACAAGACTGCATACATCATGGTTCATGAAATCCTAGTAAAATTTGAAAAAATGATTAGTGGAGCCTTTTGGTCCAGGAGAACTCCTTTTCTGAGACCAAATATACCATCCTTGACTTCAATATATAAGGAAATTTAGGTAAGCATTGTGTTTTACTATTTAATGATGAATTTTGGAATGATTCCTTCCTTTAAATCTGCATTTATGGATGGACCATTGAATATATTCATATAAAAGGAGACAATGTGATTATCAAGAGAATTCTTATCATCTAGAAGTTGGTCACCATCCTTAAGAATATAAAGGGGCTTATTATCACTTCTAATTCTATAAATATCATTAAATAATTTAGTATTCCTATCTTTATCAGTGACCCACCTAGTTTTGAACATATCCTTCTAAATTCCATCCTTGATTTTTATATGATTTCATAGCTTGGAATACATTTTTTTTCATGTACAAGTTTACCAAATAAGTTACTCCTAGTGATAGAATCTTGGAGAAGTTGGAAAGAGTATTCAAGAGCACAAATCTCTTAATAAAAGAAGTTAAAACTTTTCTTGATCCATTATTTTATTTTAACTCTGATCATTTTAATTTTTTAGATCCATCTTAATGAATTTTCATTGTAATCAATCGATGTTCAAGTATCATGAAAATTTTTGCAGCTTTCTAGATGAGCAGTCCAAGAATTATTAAACCTGAAATGAAGAGGATAATTCCTTTCATTATTAATTGAGTTCTCAAGGATGGGGTGGTGGTCATAATTGTGACATGCCAACGTAACACACGATATGGATTTCTGAGTGACAAGAGAGGCATAGTCCATAAAGGCTCTATCAATTCTATTGGACTTAATATCATTTAAGTATTTTATATACCAATTGAATTTGGCTCCAATAATGTTGACCTCAGTTAGATTTGATTACTTAACACAAGTTCCAAAATCTTTGATTGAAATAGAATGTGAGACTGGTCCAGGTTTCTCATTCCTATAATGGATTGAGTTGAAATCACCAATAATGATCCAAGGGTCACTAATTATGCTAAATTGAAGTATGGTTTTAATCCAAAGGTATCTCATAACAATATATTTATTTAATGTATAAAAAATGAATAGAAAAATATCCTTATAGATCGGATAAGGATGCAAGTAATAATATACTCTTCTATATAGATTATAGTAGGATTTTCAATATTTTTGTGATCCAAAAGCCATAACATATTTGTATTGGAGGAGGCCTTATTTATACCTAGTTAAAAATATCCAATTCTATCAATAGGTTTGTACTTTCTAGAGAGATTTTTATTTCACTGAGATAGAACAATTAAATCCGGTTTGTACATACCTACTAGAAGCATAATGGAACTCAAAGTGTTAGGGTTGGATTATCCAAAAATGCTTCTTCAATTTAATATGGGATTAGGGGTGCTGCCCCCCATCTATTTGGCCTATGATATTAATTTTCTTTTTATTATTTTATTCGGTCTTACATTCTTTAAACTTGAGGCATATTGTGACTCTTCAATTAAAACATCAAGATTTATGTTAAAAATACCATGTTATCATCTTCCTTATATTAACTAATAAGAATTTATTCCCTCAAGGTTATAGGGGGTCCTAAACATTTAATAAATTATATTTCTTCTCAATTACATGAACCTACTGCATCCCATAAATAGTCAGGGACTATTAGTACAATTGAATTATCGATTTTAAATCAGATGAAATCATTTCAAGCACAAAAAATTTAGATTATAAAGAGGAAACAATATTAAATATATATGAAGAGGGATTATAAAGATAATATGGTATTTCTTCGGAATAAGTACCATGATTTTCAAATCCATTTTCAATATAAGTACTTTCAGGATCATTTGATCGATGAAGATTCTATTGAAGTTATTCTTTATCAACAAGTGTTTCCCATGAACTACCAGTGATATAATATTTATCCCATTTCACACTCTTGCTTTGTCCAGTCTCAGCACCTTCCATATTCTCTACAGGTTTATTCTTCATTCCTTTTGTGACTTATTTCTATTCCATGGATCTATGAATCAACTTGAGCTATTTATGAACCACCCTACAATTATTAATGGAATTTCCAACCATTTTTCAATATTGATAGTATGATGTAATATGTTCAAATTCAATATTGACTTATAGCATATGATCATTAGCAAGAAGAGAAATCTGGTCTAATAGAGGTGTCTCCATGTTGATGTTAGTGAGCACCCTTTCATAGTGTCCAAGATCTCCGTTGAGAGTATAATTATCAAAATTTAATGGGGTTCCAACATATTCATCTATATATTTGTGGATCATGGGATTCCAGAAAACCCACGAAATTACATGCATCCTAACCCACACCTGTGCATTAGACTGCCGCTGATTCACAGCGTTAAAGGTAGCATCCCATTCAGATATACATAAAAAAACCAGACTTCATATTATCATTTCTGGACTTCCATAAATCATTGAATTATTATTGTTTTTATAGGATGATTTAATAATATCCTTTTGCTATCGATATCATCCTCCATTGTGGTATCCATGCGTGAAAAAAGGTGAAAAAAATTATTTATCAGATCAAGAATACCAAAATATAACAGAGATCAAGCAAAGGATATAAATAAATGATAATAATAAATGAGATATAAAATTTCATGATTATCAAATAAAATTGTGTAAAAATTCATAAATTATCATGCCCTACTTCAAGAATGGATCAATCGTTGTTGTAGAACACATTTGTTAGTGGTGAAAAAAAATACCCTACTACCTTCGCTATCTGTCTTATGATCCTCCTCGATAAATTTCATTGATCCATGCTCTCAGTTTTATAATTAATCTATCCTCCTCCCTCCAATATCCCAGGGTTATGTAACTAGAAGTGAGTATTTTACATAATATGTTATATAAAGAGGAAGACTAGGATTAAGTCATTTAAAATTAATTAATAAAATTAATTTATTAATTTACTTAATAAACCTTCCAATGAATGTCTTCCATGGAATAACTGATGCCGAGGAACTTTATGTCATGTCTAGGGTAAACCCCATGTTTTGAAAACAACCATGGTTCCATATTTCCCATCCAAGAACCAAAATAATGGTAAAATCATTAATTCTAAGAAAAATTATGTGCATGATATAATATATTTCTTATATTTAATATATAAATACCAAGCTCATATGGGAACTAAAATATTACTCCGACTCATTATCTGACTTCAAAAACATTCTTTAAAATATTCCAAAGTATTATGAGGGAAAAACAGAGTCATTACATTCTCTACTCCTTCAAGGATTATCCCCCTAAAAAGCACATAATATACAAAAATGCAGGGGTAATGAGCCTAAATCTAACTCTCACACTCCCAAGAGATCTCCTACATGATTCCATACTACTAAAGTACTCAAACCAAAGGCATGGTCTATATGTGTAGGTTACTCTCCTACTGGTCCTTGATTTCCACTAGGTACTTCATGAAGTTGGCTCCTTCCTCGATGCCCAGTTCACCCTAGTCCGTAATGTGAATCAGGTCATGTATGCGTCTCTTCAGCTGAAACACATGGAAGATTACATGAATTTAGGCCAATTGTGGGGACAAGGTTAAGTGGTAAGAAACCTTTATAACCCTTTGTAGGATCTCAAATGGCTTGATGAACCCCAAGGATAAATTTATTCCATAGACAAACCTATAAAATCCCAATTGTGGGGAGACTCTCAAGAAAACAAGAACTCTCTACTCAAAATCCAAAGGCCTTCGATATAAATTTGTATAAGATTTATATATGCTCTAGGCTATCCTCATATGATTATAGATCACATGTAACTTCTCTATCATTGCCTACACCATCTATTGACCAACATGTGATCTACCGATTCATCAAGGGGATATAGCGGTCCCCACCCATTACTTACTAAGTCCAATGCATTCATAAGATGAATGTGGTGAAACATAATAAATATTAACATTCATATTTAAGGCTAGCATATGAAATTTTAATACTTTACGCAATCAATAAAAATAATCACAAACAATCTTGAGTAATATGGAAAATAGTATCAAAATAGTACATCCCCAGTTAAAATCAATTATTTAAAATCTAGTTTTTTTCAAATATTAAGGAAATATTTTTATTCGAAACTAATCATGGATAATTATAAATGAATCTTAAAATGAAATAGTGGATATGATTATGGTAAATTCTTCTCATTTTTTATAAGTTAAAAAACATTCCTTTTACAATGTTGTAAAAAGGTTAAAAAGTACCTGATTCGAAAAATGAAAAGAATACCCCATTAATTTTTTTTACAAAAATTAAAAAATGGGTAATTTTTTTAATAAATTATTTTTATAGTTTTGTAAATATTTTTTAAAGTAATTTTATAAAACATGGATATGGAGGAAAAAGTATTATCGATCGAAGAGAGAAATAATGCCATATTTTATTAAAAATAGTTTCTCAATAATTTTAAATACCGTGGAGGGGAAAGTGTTACAATTAAATTAAAAGTTCATGAATAACCATATAAGAATAAAATATATTGTTTTTAATAAATAAATATCAAATAATTCCCCGATGGCAGACTTAAAAATAAAAAATCTATAACAATGATGAGATTGTGAAATAAACCCTTACCTCAGGTTTGAATTCCTTCATATGTATCTAAACCTCCTATATAATAAATATAAACTTATTATAGATCCATTCCAAAACAATATCATATATATAATACCATATATTGTATAATTATAATCTTTTATAACCCTTTTATTAATAATTCTTCGTTAAAATCACTGTTCTGGGTAATAGGTGCTTCATTTTTCATGTATGTTTTGGTTTGGTAGTTTTGGTCATTTTATTTTTTTCACATATCCATCATAATTTTTTTTTAAAATCATATAAATATAATATATATTCATTATATATATATATATATCTATTAATAATAAAAATGCAGTGGTATAAAAATGAATTACATAATTTATAGATATGGTGTCATGTACGTGCGCATGAGCGATGTTTTCATTTTTCAAAGGGTAGAATGAAGGAAAGGAGAATAATAATTAATAATTAAATAAAAATTATTACAACATATATATAATATATATTCATTAAATATTCCCTTATTTCCATCTATGTAAATCATAAATTAAAAAAAATTACATCGCTCTGTGATGGTTGTAGTCCACACGTACACACGAGTGTAACTATTATTTTCAAATTGATTAGAAGTTAAGAAGATATATATGATGTTATAAACATAGAATAATATTTTTGTAATAAATATCAAATATAATAATTATTTAAATACTTATAATCATTCCACTTAAGTGGTGATGAAAAATAAAATACACCCCTTTGTGGAGATAATAAGCAATACGTATACACAAGCGATGTTTTCTCTTTTCATAGAATGAAAATGAGAATGAATATGATTTTAATATAATAATATTAAAATATAATAATATTTATTATACTATATTTATTATCTTATGATGGTTACTACACTTTAAGTGTAAGTAGAAGAAGAAATTAACTTGAATGACTTTGAAAAGATGATTACATCTTCTTTGGTAGACTTTGAATTTATTCTTAAAGAACATAGGGTTAGTCTTTTAAAATGTGAAAAAACTATATAATATGGATAAGTATTTTTATAATAGGAATGGGTAGGTTTTAGTCGATATAGATGGGTCAATGTATTGTAAAGAAGAGAAAGGAGAGGTTCTGTTTTATAATTGAGGGGAAGAGCATTCTTGAAATTTCTTAAAGTGTTAAATTAATATAAATTTTTTTTCATTTCCAAAATGGCCCCAAAATGATATAATTAGAAACTAATTTTAGTATATGTTTAAATTTTCTCATTAATTAAAATTTGGACAAGTTTTGGGTATGTTTTTACCCTTATATTTTAGTTTTAACACCCCATTAACCATTTTGACAATTACCGTAATATTAAAGGTTTATAACCTTTAATGTATAATAATGTTACTATAAATTGATAAAATCCCCATAAATGGAAGATATATTATGTTTAAAACCATGTCCTATAAATTTTAAAAAATATAATATTTTTAATAAATTTTAATCATTTAATAAAATATTATTTATTATAAAATATCATTAATGTCATTTTTAACACTATTAATTTAATTCAGCTTTAAATACGTGAATAAAAGAGTTATTTTGAATATAATAATTTATAAAATCTCTAAAATGTCTTATAGATCTATAAAATTCATGGAACAGATTAAATAAATCAAATTATATCACTTTTAATATTTTGTAAAAAATTTATTTCAGTTTTCTGTTAATTGAATACATACTGTATTAGTCTTATGTAATAATTTAAGGTAATTCTTTAACACCGAAAAATTATAAATAAATTACCATCATGAAAATATACTTATTATTACAAAAAAAACTTTTTATATCCATTAAATACTTTTTATATCTATATGTGGACACATAAGAGATATTTAAAACTAAGAGAGTGATATTTTGTAAATTTCTTTGATTTAAATATTATATTTTCATGTTTATGGAAAAGTATCCATTAGACCAATAAAATTTGAACCTAATGTGATAAAGGTATAATTTAATTCCTCTAATAATAATTATGATGACAAATTATGACCTTATCAATTAGTTTTAATCTAGATTAACCTGATTTACCCTTTATTAAGGTGATAAATTTTACTACGGTTACTATTCATATTGCTTAAAATTAAAAGGGACCAATTTAGAAAAATTTAACCTCAAAATTAAAAATATATAATAAATTTTATCAAATTAAAAACCTATTAGTGTAAAAAATTTATTATAAAATAAGTATGTGAAATGTGATGAAAACTACTTTTAGAAAAATGTAGTTTTTAAGCATAAAACTGAATTTATTCTTATCCCATGCATATTAAAAATATTAAATGTATGTTAAATATTTGGTTGAATATATAATAAATAAATTAAATTAAATTAATTCACCAATAGTGATCAATTTTATTTATTAGGATAAAAACACATTGCTGGCATAAAATATATTTTCTTGAAAAATTCATTTTTTTGTATAAATTTTTTTATAACAAATTAACAAATAAAATTGATTCAAATGAACATAATTGAATTATTTATAATAAAATTGTGATAATTTTATTTTTAAATAATTTTTAAAACCAAATGGTACTTTGTAAATTCTTGAAAAAAATACACTTTTCAATAAAAAACGGAATTTTTCACTATTCGAGGAAAATCAATTTTTTCAAAAAAATCCAAAAATTTCACCCAAATATAATTTTGATATATTTATTTAAAAAAATATATTATTTTTATAAAATACAATTTATATATGTTATAGTAATTAATTATAGTAATTTTTATATAAAATCAATAATAATCATTTTCGAAGAAAACATATTTCTGGAGGATAGAATAAAAGTTATGCATTTTTTTACTTAATTAAAAAGAATTAATAAATAAGTTTTTATTGAGTAATTCCTTTATATATATATTTAATAATTTAGATAACACTATTTATACCCTTAAATTCAATGACTCGGTTATAACAGTCATATTTAAATAATAATATTTCGTAGTTTGTTTAAGCTCGGTGTTGCATGTTGTATATGATATCGAACAAAATTTTGTTCTAAAATCTTAGGGTTTTAAAATTTACTCCATTAAATAAATATTATCGTTGACATTTCAACTTTTTCATGATAATAATATGTGTTACAATTGAAAATTATTTTATGGAAAACCCAAATTGTAAAAAACGTTAATAATACTATCTCTTAAATTAAGGGAAAGAGAAATACAAAGGTCATTAAGAATAACGCATATATAGGGTTTAAAAAAGGATAAAATTAATGGGATGTAAAAATATGGACATAAAAGAGAAAAATAACTCCTAAGTACTAATAGAGAGTGATAAAGGACATGGTAAGGAAAATTTTAACAACCACAAAACCATAAATATGTGGTAGATGAAATGAAAATTAATTCATAGGAAATGATTGAAATAGGATAACATTATTATTTGATGATATGTTTCCTAGATTTTGAGGAATTACATTACCATCAGGACTGAAAAAATAATTAATTATACTTACATGATATATTTCTATTTCATAATTACGATTTCATCCTTTCATTGTTCTTTGATCAATATCCAATTCATCTATTACTCTGAGAAATGACTATCCAACATAATTTTTTTATTCCTAAAGGACTAAAATAAACTAATAACATGTCGCATATTCCACAAAAGGATAACAATAAAGTCCTCATGTCTCTAAATATTTTCCAAAACCAAAATGTTTAGCAAAAGTCATCCAATATTTTGTTAATCTCTAAAACCTCAACAGTAATAACCAAACATTAACTTAATACATTAAATAAATAGTTAACATTAAGACTCTTACATATTATTCCTGAATAAATTAAAAATCAACTTAACATTAATCCATACATTACCCCATAGTTATCACATACAAAACATGTGAATAAATTGATCACATATTCTATTAAGACATGGTAATTACCATAAATAATAAATTAAAACAGACATGATTATTGAATTTAACTCTCAACTAATTCCTAAAATAAAATAACATATTATTAATTATATTTCATAAATAAAAAAATGTTTCAAACTCCGTCATAAATTAATTTTTCATCAAATCACTAACAATTTTCAAAGACACCAATACTATCCCATTTACTTTTTTAATATCAATCTTCTCTTTAACATAATTAAAAAGTATTAACTAAACATAAAAAACATATTGAGGGTTATATTTCTTTTATTTTATGTTTTATCGAAACATATCACCTTACCACTGAATAAATTTTCTTGTTTATCGGCACCATTCAACACATGATTTCCAATCCTTAAAAAATCCAATTGTAGATAAATACTTTGATGTTTCATGATTATTTTTACCATAATATCATTGAACTAACACTTATACAAAAAAATTTATAAAATATAAATAAAAAACACTTAAATAATTCCACTTCAACTATTGACATGGCATAAATCCTTCCATAGTGTAGAAGTTAACTCTTAGATTAGGTTATTGACTTGGATAATTCTTTTCCCCCCCATACATAATACATTGAACTACTTGAAAATTAATTTATCTATAACCTTAATTTAAACATAGAAAAAATCTTCCCCTCTCTTTGAGACATTCCCCATGGTGTCCCTTTCTACTTTTTTGACATGAAGGAAATTGATCCTTCTTTCCTCCATGTTCTCCACTACCCGAGCTCTCATAAAACTCTATCCTTCTCATCTTTGGTGAGCTTTATAGCTGGTTAATGTGTATGTTATTAATCATATATCATGATAATGGATTTGTAATAATCATAGTATCTTTCTCTCCAGTCATCATAACATTTAGTTTCTCATAATCACCACTTTTTCCATCATGTTTAATGTTAACATGGTTACTTCTAGTTCCTGTCACTGACTAAAACCAAAAACCATAGTATGGGTAACAATAATCATATTGGGAAATCACATGATCTATAACTTACCAAAACTTTAGGATGTTATCATAAATCCATTCATAGGGTTATGTTCCATAATCTATTTTTTCCTAAATCTAGATCCCAAGGTTTTTAATAAACTTCTGCTTATACCAACTATAATGAACCCAACACAAGTATCCCATAGTTTGTGGTTAATTTATTAAATTTTCACTTGATTCAAGGAATAAAATTTTGAAGGACTAAATAGATTAGTTGTCTTTATAATCAAGATACATACATGAATCTCACATTATAATTGAAAACATAAAATTCAACATAGTATTTTCATTGAGTACACAATTATTACCTTCAACATATCCCTATATATAAATCATAACACAAATCTTGGAATTTTGATAAAGGAAACTAAATAAAGGAATAAAAGCTAATTCTTAGTAAGGGTATGCGTGCAACAAAATATATCTTAAATAACTAAGTCATAATCAATATTAAAATGTAAATAAATAATAAAAATTCCATTTAATCAAGAACTTGAATATGAAGAATATTATGAAATGAATAAATGATGATCAAAAAATTAAATATAAACAATCACATTATAATGAAAATTATCCATGGATATAATCACTAATCTAATAATCACATCGAAATCAATAACTAATCTCATAATAAGGGAATTCATAATTTTGGACTTCATAAACATAACATCAAGGCCTCATTCCAATACTTCTTACTTAAATTGGAAAGGCCTTAGTAAAATACCCAAGATAGTTTATATCATGATACATATTGATGAATATAATGGATATAGTGGGTCCTAACCATCAAATAATAAGTTGAATATATTCCTGAGATGAAAATAATTCAAAAACGATTACTAAGAAATTTCTTAATAGAATACCCTTTTTCAATTTTTAATAAATTATTTAAAATATAATTTTTTTACTAATATTAAGGGAAAATTTTTATTAAAGAAAAATAATATAAAAATTTAAAGGAATATTCAAATAAAAGAGTGTTAATGATGGTGGAAATTTACTCTCATTTTGTATAAGTTAAAATAATTTCTTCCACATAATTTTAACAATGTTTAAAAGTACATCTTTTGGAAAATGATAAGAAGATTCCATTAAAATAATTTTATAAAAACTAAAATATTGGTAAAATATTTTTTAATAAATATTTATTAGAATTTTGGAAATATTCAGGAAAATAGTTTTAGAAAACATGTATATAGAAGAAAAATAATTTTTGTCTCAAGAGAGAAATGAGGTAATACTTTCTTAAAAACATTTTCTCAATAATTTTAAATACTCAGGATAGTAAAATGTTAATATTAATTTAAAATTTCATGAATAAACATAGGGTAATAAAATATATTTCGTTTATGAATTAAATATCAAATAATTCCCTAAAGGGATGCTTAAACATAAACAATACCATATAATGATGAGATTATGAAATAAACCCTGACCTCAAGATCGAATTCCTTAATATATATTAAAACATAATATATAATAAATATAAAATTATTATAAATATATTCCATAACCTTACTAAAATATATAATAACATGAATTATTTACTTATAATCTTTCACCACATATTTATTAACAATTCCTTATTAAAATTATTATTCCAAGTAATACGTGATTTATTTTTCCTGTATGTTTTGGTTCAGTAGTTTTTTTAATTTTATTTTTATCGTGGTTACATGATATATTGAAAGTTAAAAATGATATAAATATAATATATGTTAATTATATATTTATTTAGGGTAATACATAATTGATTGAGGTAGAAAAATGAGTTACATAGTTCATGGAGACGGTAAGTTGTACGTACAGATGAATATTATTTTCATTTTCTGATAGAAATAATCAAAGAAAATTGAATAATAATTAATATTTATAGAATATTTATTATATCATATATATCATATATATTCATTAAATATATATTCATTACTATCTATGTAAATTGTAAATGAAAAATTGATCACATCGATTCGTGGTGGTGGTAGTCCTCACATAGGCACGAGCAACGTTATTATTTTCCAAAATATTGAATGGAATAATTTTTTATATGATTTTATTGTTATATAAGAATGTTTATTTTATAAATATCATTTATAATCATTATTTACATCTTTATAATCATCCATTTAAAATAATGATGAAAAAAATTACACCACAATGTGGAGATGGTAAGTCGTACGTACGCATGAGCGATATTTTCCCTTTTCATAGGATGAAAAAGATGTAATATGGTTGTAACATAATCATAATAAAATATTATTATATTTTTAATACTATATTCCTTATCTTGGTATGGGTACAATACTTTAATTATAAGTAGAAGAAGAAGTAGACCTGAAGGACTCAGTAATTATGATTACCTCTTCTTCAGTAGACTTCCTCTAGATCTTTTCTTAAGGGCGAAAAGGTTGGTATCTGGGAATGAAAAAAGTATCTAGGACATGGATAACAATTATAAGTGGAATGTATATGGGTTGGTCGATGAAGACTCAATGTGGTGTAAAAAAGAGAAAGTAGATTTTTCCTTTTATAATTGAGGGGAAGGGTATTCTATGAATTTCATAAAGTATTAAATTGATATAAATTATTTTTCATCCAAGTATGGATAAAAATTGACATAATTAGAATATGATATTATTATAATATTAAATCCTATCACATAATAAATTTGGACATGTTTTGGGTATTCATTGACCCTTAACCTTTATATTTAACCCCCATTAACCCTCATGAAAATTACCATAATATTAAATTTCTCACCCTTTAAGAGTTAATAATGTCAATATGAAATGAAAAAATCCCCATAAATATGCCATAATTGATGTTTAAAACCATATCAAATTTATTTTTTTGAATCGAATATTTTAATTAATTTTAAATGATTTAATAAAATATTATTTATTATAAAATATCATTAAAATTATTTTTTAAAAAATTCATTTAATTTGACATTAAATATATCAATAAAAATGGGGATTTAGAATATATTACATTAAAACCTCCCTAAAATTATATATATATCTATAAAATATATGGCACACACTAACTCAATCAAATTATATCACTTTTAATATTTTTAAAACAATTTATTTTATTTTTCTTATCAATTGAATACATACTATATCGGTGTTGTGTAAGAATTTAAGGTGATTATTTAATACCTAAAAATTATACATAAATTTAAATCATAAAAATAAGTTTACTATGATAAAAATATCTATTTATATTCATTTTAAACTTGTTTTTTCTTATGTGTACACATAAGAGATATTTTAAACTAAGCGAGGGACATTTTGTAGCTTTCTTTGATTTAAATATTATAATGGTCATTTTCATGGAAAAGTTTCAATTTAAAAAAATGATGCCTAAGGAGATAATGGTATAATTAAATTCCTTAAATAATAATTAGGATCAATAGTTATGACGTCATCACTTAGTTTTAACCCAGATTATCCCGATTTACCCTTTATCGAGGTGATAAATTTTACCACAGTTACTATTCATATTGCTTAAAAATAAAAGGGTCATATTTACCAAAATTGAACTTATTGATTAAAAATATGAAATCAATTTTATCAAATTATGTATCTATAAATGGTAGAAAGTAATTTCAAAATAAGTGTAGAAAACATGATGAAAATCACTTTTAGAATAATATAATTTTTTAAGCATAAAACTAGATTTGTTCTTATCCCATTCATATTAGAAATATTAGATGAATGTTATTTTTTTAATATATAAAATATAAGTTTCAATAAAATAATTTATCAATACTGATAAATATAATTTATTTAAAAAAACACACTCCAAGCATAAAAATAGTTTTTTTCATAAAAAAAATTCTTTTATATATAAAAAAGTTTTTATACCAAATTCAATAATAAAAAATAATTCCAAAATAAATAATTAAATTATTAACAATATAATATAAACTATTTTAGTTTTAAATAATTTTTAAAATAAAATTTATCTTTGTAAATGATGGAAACAAAAATACACTTATTTAAATAAATTTGGTATTTTTCATTATTCACTTAAAAATCAATGTTTTCAGAAAAATACTTTATATTTCAACCTAAGATAATTTGGATATGATGATTTAAAAAATGATAGAAATTTTATAAAATAAAATTTATATAAGTTCTAGAAATTAATTATTATATTTTCTCATAAAAAAGCAATAACATCATTTTTGGAAGAAAACTTATTTTTAAAGCATTAAATAGCATTTCATAAAATTTAAAAATTATTTCCAAATAATTAATTAATGAATATTTGTTTTTTATATACATTATATATATATTTCAAAATTTAGTTAATACTTTTTATACCCACCAATTCAATAGTATGTTTATAATAGACATATTTAAATAATAATATTTCGTGGTTTGTTTAAGAGTGGGGATGTGTGTTGTATATGCTATCTAACAAAGTGTTGTTTTAAAATCATGGGGTGTTATATATAGTAAAATGATAGATATTATTATAAAAAAATCTGCACATTAAAAGTTAACCTCCCAGCTTTTTCATAAATCCAACACGAAAGATCTCAAAATATCCTCCAACACCTGGATAGTTCACTCGGTCTACCCGTCCGTCTGGGGGTTAAACACCATAATCATCCTCAAATGGGTCCCAAAAGACTTTTTAAATCCTCTCCAAAAACATGATGTGAACCAAGAATCATGTTCAGAGACAATCATCGAAGTTACACTATGAAGCCGAATGTTCTCCCATACATACAACTTCCCCAAACTCTCAACAGACCCTACTCCCCAATGGAAAGAAAGTGCGATGAATTGGTAAGATGGTAAATAATAAACCATATAGAATCTTGGAATCTCAATATCTGAGAAATAAATATAAAAAATTACATATATATGACATCCCACTTCCATTATGGGATCTCAAGAGGTTGGGTAAAACCTACTAAAACATAATGTATGATCATTACCTATTGACATGTGAGACATGGAGAGAAAAACTCATCAATAATCCATCCTCAGATATTTACTACCATGTGATAATTATGAAACTCCCTCAACACCTCATCACGCAATGTGATTGGAAACAACATCCATCCCTAGAAAAGGATGACGTTCTATCCTCCTTCCAAAAATACTATTGATGCATCTATTGATGTTAAATAGCCACATAAAACCTCATAATCCATGTCTCACACTAAGGCTCTCCCACATTATGAATAATTAGTAGATTTACAACTATCGAGTGAGGATAAGATGCACCCCTCTCCTCAATGAGGGTAGGATGCAACGAAGCTTATTGATTATATACCTCCTCCACCAAGAAAGAATGGGATCCCATGCTAAGTGAATTTGAAACCACATTTTACTTCCCTATATTATAGAACTTCTGGAATTCATAGTCTTGTAGGTACCCTAACTAATGACTCTATCTTAGGTTGTGGCATCTCTGAGTGATGATGTACTTGAGACTCTAGTGACCTGAGTAAACCAACAAACTATTACCTAGAAAATAATTCCTCCACATATTTAGAGTGAAGAATAACTCTACTAAATCTAGGTCATGAGTCACATAGTTCATCTCATGGGGTCTCAACTACCTCAACCCATAAGTAATCACTACCTTATTCCATATCAACAAACAACTGACCCATCTTCAAAGTCATCACAAAACACCACACACTCAACAAACTCCTTCAATAGTCTAAACATAGGAGCACTTTCCAACCTTAGCCTCAACTCCTAAAAGTATATCTAACATTTCTTAGTCTAGGTAAACAACTTCCCTTTTAACATCAAGGCAGTCAAAGGGGCTGCTACACTATAAATGTCTTCCAAAAATCTCTAATATTACCCTAACAAGCCATGAAAATTCCTTAACCCCATCATTCTATTGGGTGGATCCAATGAAATAAAAACATAAATCTTTTACAGATCCATATCTAAACTATTCTTAATGATGAAATGGATCAAAAAGTGGACTCCGAGTATCCAGAACAAAGACTTTGATAGATTACCATAAAACTGGTGCTCCCAGAGCAAGTCTAGGACCATCCTCCTATGTTCTGCATGCCCATCTTCTAATGCATAGTAAATGAGAATGTCATTGATAAAGACAAATAAGAACTAGTCTAAGTATTGAAAGAAGATCTGGTTCATAAGATCCATGAACATAACAGGGGAATTCATCACACGAAAAGGCATCAATAGGAACTCATAGTGTCAGTAGCAACATTATATTTCCATATTTAGAATATCATCCTTGAAAACCCGTAAATGGTGGTAGCTTAACCCGAGATCAATATTTGACAACCAACTAGCACCTCTCAACTAGTCAAATGGGTTATCAATCCTCAGCAAGGGGTTCTTGTTCTTTATTGTTACATGCTTAAGGAAACGATAATAAACACAACTCCTCAATCTCATATTCACATTTCATGAATAAAACTGGATCCACCCAGTGAGAAATAATAGGTTTGATAAAATATTTCTCTCAATGGTACTCCAACTACACACTCATCTTCTAAAACTCTATAGGGGTCATCTGATATACTGTAGGAGATATCAGTATTTTCATAGGGTGTAATTCGATGCATAAGTCCATTCCCCACCTTAGTGGTAGTCCAAGAACATATTTTTGGAATAATTCTATGTTATCCTCCACTGTTTATGGAAGCATGGTGTTTGAAGATACCACCACAAAAGGGATAATATCACCAATAATGGGTGATAGTTTTAAGCTTCCTTCTCACAAGACCTACCTGTTTAGCCTCGATAAATATCTCACCCAATAAAGAGAATATCGTACCATATATGTGAAGATATCTAAATATCCTATGATAAAATTATATCTTGGAACACACAATAGAAAATCAGTCAATACCCAAGATAATGTCCTAAGATTTCTTCATGATTCCAAAGAGGTCCCATGAGAAACTCTCTACATAAATGACCAACATTCCCTTCTAGAAAATGTGTGAAATAGAATAATGACTCCATGAAAGAACTTATAGCCATATATTATAAGCTAAAGACTCAACTGAAACATAAAACTCCCATATAGGGGATATTAAGACAATGTAATCACTCATGCCTATTCCTACAAGTACTAGATAAAGAGTATAAAAGACACATATTGTACATAGAACCATCTCATGAGTATCCTAGTCATGTCCCTTCATAGCCTCTAACTGCTCGTATCCTATACCTTCAGACCTATCATCCTAAAATGGACCCCCATGCGCTAGTGTAGGAAGTATTTCATAACTTCATTCACCACCACCTTCTCCTCCATACATAGCTATACCAGAACCTCTATTAAAACACCTACCTAAGGAATGACCAGACCACGCCTAAGAGATCCCTGACCATAGTACTGCCTCTACCATGGTAGTCCATACACCATATTAATTACCTCATTATCATTTCATGTCATAAAATCATGAGTTATTTGACCTCAACCATCACAGTCATAAAATCTCCCCTCTATGGGTTGACTGGATCCTGTACGTGACCCCTGATCTACAAACCCACATGTTTGAATTGGGGAATGGAAATTTCTTTTATAACATGACCCTAAAAATTGATATATGAATGTTTTTGTAGATAACTAAACCCCGTGATGTCCACTTCTAACTCCTGTCTCCCGATTCCCATATTCTAGGAATCTCTCTGTAACCATATCTCGCTCCAGCACTCTAGTATAAGTAGAAATGCCCAAGGAGACTATGCTAGCATCGACGTCTCTATGAATTCCATGCTCAATCTTCCATGCCTAGTATAAAACATATCTCATTTTATCAAGGGAGTAATGTGTAAGGTCAGTAAACCTTGAGGAATACACATAAATAATCATATCACCATGCTGCAATCCAGGATACTCTAAAATACACACCGATCATAATAATGAAGGAAAATACTCATCATGAAATAGATATTAGAAGTATACCCATTGGGGAATCATATCATAATGAGTCTGAATGATTAGGTGCCACTGTTTCCCTACTTCTCCATGAAGAAGACTATCTTCTAGGCCAACCTTTTGATTAACCAAGTTCTAAACTATCCTGAAAACTCAGATCACCAAATCAATCCTATATTTTTGTAACATAAGGTTCTAACTCCTTTTGAATCCTCAATGATCTTTATCACTTGAACTTACATAATATTATAATCCTACAGGAATGGTCATAATTTCCCATTGAATCTATCTACTACTCAATATGTGGTGGATCTACTCTTGGACTGCCTAGAGGAAACACCTAATGATAATGTCCCCAAACTGAGGCCTCATAACTCAATTGATCGTCATCAAAACCCCATATAATCATCCTAGCTAGTTTTCTTCATTGAGGAATCTGAAAATTTATCATGATATACCATGGTTAGATGGGAATACATGGGAGTCTTACTCAAGAAGTATATAAAAGTTGAAAGAATCAATCATATATGATGCATTTATCTTATTTTACCTACAACTGATGCTTTATCATGGAAATTTGAAAAGAAAGGTATTCCGAGTCTTAGTGACTGGTTACGTTCACTGTTTCACCATCACTGGGTTCCCTGGATATAAATCTGCACCTGAGACACCAAAAAACCCATTTTCATAAGTTCTGAACTAATCATCACAATGGTTCTAACCCCAAAACTAACCTAAAGAAAAACCTCCTCTTATACCACTCTATCATGACCCAACCCACCTGGGCACTCCTTTATAGCAGTAAGACTAGTGTGACACCCCAATCCCACATCCAATAGACTAGTGGCTAGAAACAATCATTGAGAATACATAAATTTAAATGGTAGGTCTAATCCTAATGTATATGTATGGAAACACACACAACTATCTCCATGCAATAGTGAAAAGGTATAATAAAAGGCTACAATATCTAGAGTATAATCGTTTATGAAATAACCTCTAGAAAATATATCAGAATGATAAATTTTAAAAATAATAATAAAAAGGAAGAAAATACACACCCAATATGAAATGAGGTCCCAAACTGAAAAAACTGGAAAAATAGATAATTAAATAGAGTCTGACTCATGATCTCCATGTCTTACCACTAAACATAGTCAATGCACCCAAGCACCACTACTCTCTTGAAAAGTCACTTCCAATATTCCTATCATCTTTATAATACATGTCACATGTGGGAAAATACCATGTTGGTTTGAGTATATACATAAAATGTAGGACACCTTGAAAACCAAAAAGGGAGTAGTAGAAATATACAACAGTCATCACGACCCAAAAAAAGAGAGAAATAAAAATACAATACACATATATGATCATAAGAAATCCCAAATGAGAGATAAAGGGGATATCCATCTCTATAGACCATTTATGAATGAAGAGTCTGACAATAAATCTAAAGGTCCATATACAATTCCCAACATCACATGGAACCTTACAAAAATCCATGTGGAGGGAACACACCTCACCAATGATCTCCACTATCGAGGGGGAACAACCTTTAGTGAAGGAATCACTCTCTATTGAGGCTTGAAGATAAAGGAGTTCTGACCAATAGATAGTGGAATTACACCCTATATAGTAAGGTGGTTTGGGGGGGGGTCCATCCTTACATAAGTAAAAATGTTGTGGGGCCCCTTCCCTGCTGAAAATAGGGGGTTATCAACCCCAAAATTTCTCATATAAACTAATCCAATACTTCCTATCAGCCAAGGGATGCTCAGCCTCAAAGAAAGAGACACACAAATATGGAAGCTCCTAAGAGATGTACATGGTGTGTACCTTGGGTCTCATGACTTGTGACATCGGTTTGAAACTTTACGATGTCTATTATTTCACATATCTTAGTTGGACATGTGGTACTACATGAGGTATAAAATTCATACATGATGTGTCTTGGCCACCCACGGCATGTTCATTTCCATCTGGCATGTTCCCTTATACTTCATCCCTTTCCTGTGTACACTGAACGTGCTTGTGTACACTAGACATATGTGGATTCCCTAGTTGTGTTTGAATACATGGTTATGACCATGTACTCTCAACGTGCCCATGTTCATGTCAATGTCAATTCTTGTGTACCTACATGGTACATGCCGAGCCACTAGCACTGGATCACATGGTGTGTATGGTTCATACATAGTGTGTGATACATACCTTCACCAAAAACCCTATCCACCACTTCTAGGGGAATACCAGACACATGTTCTCGAAAGTATATAATCTGTATATCATGATTTTCTAAAATACAAATAAGGATTCATACATCTCACATATGCTCCCGCTATCACTGTTTCCACCTCAAATCACACTGGTGAGTACGTATCTTGGGTCAACCATTCTAAATACATATTGTATGTCGATATTCCAACAATCTGAAACCTTTGCAGTTCGTCCAACCACAACATGCCTCTCTTGTGGATGAAACATGAAGAAATTTCCTCCAGTCCATATTTTAAT
The DNA here is from genome assembly GCA_963277665.1 of Viscum album. Lineage (NCBI taxonomy): Eukaryota > Viridiplantae > Streptophyta > Magnoliopsida > Santalales > Viscaceae > Viscum > Viscum album. The sequence continues at coordinate 227,067,818 of OY728157.1, read as the reverse complement.
AACCATAAACCCTCATAATATCACAATCCATTCACAAAACACTGATCTACATGTTGTGAACACATCCTCCATTAATATGGGGGTTGAATCACACTCAAATATAAACTAGCAATGTCAAAGTAGAACCTTATGTGTCAATGCTAAAAAATTTGAAGAATATTGGGGTAAATGCACAAGAAAAAAAGGAATCTATAATTTTCCGATGCGATCTTGGACAATGATTAAATAATTTTGGTATCCATGGGTAAAAACAAGGTGAAACATATGAATAATCTGATCAAGAATACCCAATTAATATTGGGATCATGTGAAGGATATGAATCATGGAGAATAATAAAGAAGATATACAAATCTATGATTATCAAAACAAATAGGGTGTAAATCTATAAAATAATGTGCCCTACATCAAGAAATTATTGATTATTGGAGAATAACACATTTTCTAGAGGCAATGAAGATGACCATGTTGCATTCTCCAACAATATTGTGATTCCCCTTGATTGATTTCATTGATCTATGTTCTCAATTTTACAATGAATCTCTTCTAACTCCTCTAAACTCCTAGGGTTAAAAGAGAACATAGGGGAATTTCTAAAAGATGTTATTTAAAGTGGAAGACTAGATTTAGGTTATTTAAAATAAATAAATAAAAATTAATTAATTAATATACTTGATGTACCCTCTAATAGATATCTTCCATACAAATCCCAATGTTGATCGACTTTATGTCTCACCTAAGGTAAATCCCATGTTCTATAAACAACCATATTCTCTGATTTCCCATTCGAGGTACCAAATAATGGGAAAACCATTTATTATGAAATTATTGTTTTGTTTGATATAATATATTAAATATTTTTAATATATTAATTCCAAACTCCTCAGAGCCCCATAATCTCATGATGACTTAACGACTGGCTTTGAAAATATTCAAATGTCTTACAAGAAAAAAAACAGAGTCATTATAAGATATGACTATGATGTGGTTTTGATTGTGGTTTTTTGGATAGACACTGGTTTCTTGGGATGTGGATTTTATCTAGTGGGATCTGGTTTGTGGGGGACCTTACTATATCTTTATGACACGTGTTATACTTTACATACCTTTTTATTTAGGGAGTGTGAATAATGGTGATATTTTTTGGGAATTTTCATGGTCACGCTAGAATATAGAATGTGGATTATAGGTTTCCCATTTTAGGGTTTGACCTAGTTTACTAATAGGTGCTAAGGGATGGTAAGATCAATACTATGAATATTTAATTTGCCACTTTGATTGTTATTATTGCATAATATTAACATTGTTTCTCAATACTTTGGGGGTGGCCTAATGTGTATGTGGATATACTCGCCCCAAATTTTACATATAGGCTTATAAGATCAATTTGTTGGAGGAATTGAGAAATGTTATATTAATCTATTTTATGGTTAATTGGAGGTTAAAGTTAGAGTTTTATACCATATACCACCATTGCATATTGTTTTTTTTTTTGGTTTTTTAATATTTTGGGGGTTAACAGGTGTTTTACCGTGGGTAGTTTCAGTTTGTAACTATTTCTAGAAATTCATACATTCTTCACGGATATAATATGTACTTATTGTGAATTCATTATTTATCATGGTTTGGGGTTTTAATTTTCCCATAAAATATTATTTTATTTTCTCTAGAGGTGGTTTATTCCATTTTATTGTTGAAACACCTTTATGCTAGTCAATAATTCATGTCCCATTGAATGCGGGACAAGAATGGATCTCTCATACTCATTACTGACCTAGAGATGGGTTTCAATGGGGTAAATTCATGTTATAGTGGAATAATATGATTTCATTTACATATAGGTGGTAATTTTTAGCATTCACATGTTAGGGTTATGTCGGGTTGGTGAGGGAGTGGTATATCTGAACATAGGATAACAATTAGTCTAAGGAAATTAGTTATAGATGTGGGTGGTTGATGTATTCTCTCACAATAACCTTGGTTATATGTTGATAATTACTAGGTAAAGATTATACATCCTACAAGGTACATTACAATTATGGTAACATGTATCATATAGTTTAATTTATTTGTTATTGATTACTCATACTATGTTGTGAATGATGGTTCACACAAGGTAAACCGATGGGATAAATTTTTTGTTTTAATCTAAATTCATATAGTTGAGATTGGTTTTATCGAATACTTCCTATTTTATATAGTCATTCCAATTATAAATTCCCCTATATGTGAGGTTATTCAGCACCAGGCACCCAGAGTGCATCATCAATTTGATGTAAAAGTTTTGATTGATGACTAAACTTGGAGTACATAATTACTTAATTTTTTTACTAGAGATTATTGTAGTACAATGGAAGAATTTATGATTCAATTATGTATCATTGGATTAAATATATAAAACTTATTTTTGGACTACTTAAAATTTCATTGGATAACTTGGCATTTTTGGCAGTTAGTTTGTTACTGAGGTGGACGATATACCTCATATATTGGGATGGGTCCATAGTTCAATAGATTAATCTTTTAGTATATTTTATGGATTATTTTCCCTCGTTTTACTTAATATAAGAACACTAATGTTTTCTTTTGACCATTTTATATAGTAGTTTAATTTTTCTTGGGTCTGGGGGAATGTTCATGGGTTTAATACATTACTCTCTGGACATGTTGTTTGATGATGATCCAAGTGAATGAAATTTTGAGAGGGTTTTGTAATCATAAATCCAAATGCATAATATAATTATGAATTTTAAGACATTTATTGAGGCACTATATATAGTGTTGATGAAGAAGAGATTCATAAATAGGATTTTTTTTATTTTATAAAATGATCCAAAAATGTCTTTGTTAGAGTAATAGTGGAGGTCACAACTTCATTTATAAGAGATTGTTTAGCACTACATGTATCCATGCGATTCAGTTTATGGTGGATCCTTAGAGATTTAGAGAAGGTATTTACTAAACATTTGGATGATGTCAAGCAATTATTTTCTATAATTTTGTTAGAAGGAAATTTCTATAAGATTTTATAATCTATCTTGGGTGAGAGGAAGAAACTAGAGAAAAGTGTGATAGGGAATAGTCCTCCGATAAATTTTATAGGACTCTATAATGGATATAGACCATACCTTCTAAAAAATACTCTTATTTACCTAAAAACACATGTTTAAATTGTTATAGTAATAGAGGATATAGGAACATTTTCTTTTCATTAATCGATTTTGGGGTGGAGATGGTCATGGCCAACAGTATTTTGGATTCCAACTAATATTTTGACATTTTCATGTATAAACGAGAAGGAAAAATAAATTATATATAAGAGGAGGTTCTATTTTAATATATCTTTAGTTGATAGTGTTAACATAGTTGAATGTGTCTGGGGAAATGTGAGGCATAATCTACCTTTACTCTATACCTGTTTCCATGTTAGTAGACATAATGGTGAAATAACATTTCTTCATTCCATCTCTTATTCAAGTGTTATATCATTTCATTGATAGGCTATGAAAACCATTTTAGAAATTTTTTCCTATTGAACAGTGTTTAAGGATAATATAGATTTTTTATATTTCTGAGCATGTTTTTGGGAAAGATTATATCTTATGGGATTTTTTCATACTGAATATACATCTATATGATGCCTTTCTAGACATGTATTGTTTCATTTCATTATAATATCGTATTTATTATTATTAAAGGTGGTTAATATTATTTGGATTGAGTGTTCATCATCAAATTTTCAATTACTAGTAGGTTGGTAGTTTATCTATAGGGGGATTGAACCTTTAAAATTTACTTCTAAAATGGAGAGCTTAATGATGTGCAACATAGAGGCATAGGAGGATAATATTACCTATATTTTTCTTGAGTTAAATAATATTTTTATAGAGGAGGTAATTATTTTACCTTTGTCATGTGGGGTGGAGTTTATTATAATATTACATCAATGTAAAATGGTAATCATATTAGCCATGTAATAGATGAAACCTTCTGATATTTGAGTGATAAGAAACTAGATTGATGATTTTTTGAAGAAGGGATTTATATATCTTAGTGTGTTATCTTGTGGTTCACTGATATTGTTTACTAATAAGGAAAATTAAATATTGTAATTTTCATCAATTATCATTGAATAAACTAGGTAATTATATATAATTATTATCATCTATCAAGACTTAGCAATATACTTTACCATTTTGGGTGAAAGATGGTTATTAGATATTCGTTTTCAATCTAGATATCATCAGTCAAGTATTCAATATAACAACAACTCAGAAATTCCATTTCAATGAGAATAAATTAATTAAAATTATATTTTGATTCTAATAGTATTGATAGATTTTTCATATATATATTTATATATATTATTGACGCATTGGGTCCTCCAATAGTATCTTAATCAATTGTTCATTTTCTTCATCAATGAAATCTTGACATATTAATGGACTGAATAGAATCATCTCAAAACTCTTTGTATTTTTTGTCTTGTTATTATATGCACATGAACTATATGAATAATTTTCAAAGTGTTTAATTTGGATATGATAGAATTACTTCAAAGAAAATACTGTCTTAAAGAGTGTTATTTTAGTGGATCCAACTATGATTAAATTAGTTATATCATAGGGACAATTGAAAAATGTTTTAGAGGTGTGTATTTGCGTTAGACTAGTATGATATTATGGGAGATTCATATCTGGATTCTCACATATTGCTACATATTTATATAATTTAATGAATATGGGATATAATTTTATTTGGCTATAGAAATGAGATTCAACGTTTTATTTTCTAATGGTAAGGTTGAAAAATGATACAATTCTATTCCTAACAAAGGAAGGAGTCTCTTGTGAGGTGTATTGTGAAACCTTCATTTAGGTTTTGGGTTGTTCCTTATGAAATAGTAAGAATTTATTCTCTATGGGTTATGATAATGACACCCTCATGAGTGTAACTATGTTATCTAGGATCTATAGCTTGCAACAATGGTTTTCCTATCTAAAGTTATGGAGGCATTACCTCATTAGTGATCAATTTATGGTATTCAAAAATCATAAAATCTTATGCTATATATTTTTCAAAACATAAATAAACATAATACAGAAGATGTGAATCGAGTTTCTCTTTTACTACGACCTTGAGACCACATATATCCCATGGAAGGGTAATGTGGAAGATGATGATTTTTGTAGAATAATGTATTGTGAATTTTATCATGTTGATATCTATGATTGGAAGATGACGTTAAATTCAATATATTTACATCTTGACATAAAGATAGTGAATTTCCATGAATTTTTAGTTTAGATATGGATTTATTCTCTCATGGTGGATAGAGTGGTGGAGAAGTAGTATTTTCATCTAGAGTTTGATGTATGGAATGATCACATTGAGTCATAATTTGGTACTCAAAGTTGACATGGAATGATTATATAGTTCAAAAAGATTCCCCATAGCATTTATTGGAGGATGAGGTGCATCGAGTTAGATATTAGGATTAGTTGTTTGTTATGCAGGGAATGCGAGTGGATATATTTACAGAATTTCCTTGTTTACCAATATTTGTATATGAAATAGGTGGTAGAATTATCTAATATTTGTGAAAATAGTTTTAGTGGTTAGTTTTTAAGAGGTTGGTTCTTGAGTTTGTTGTGTGGTGTCTTTCCTATCAGCAGGTAAAGGCTACGAATATGGTTCTATTAGGATTGTTGTAACTATTGGAAGTTCCTCAATGGAATTGTAATGATATATCTATAAAATTTATAAATAATATTCCTAATTCCCCTAAGGTTTATGATTATATCTTGGAAGTGGAAGATAAACTAACAACACCTACATATTTCATTCATATCATGTAGTAGTATTTATTGAATTCCAAAGGGTATCTATATACCTTAGAGGTGGTAAATTTTTATAGAATACCTTGATTGATTATATCTTATCCTAATTCTCAATTTAAATCACTGACATCAAGGGGGATTCAATATACCTTTTGGTACCCAACTGTTCCTATGTACTATATTCCATCTATAAAAATATGATCATATTAAGAGTATCATTTAAACTCTTGAGAATATATTATGGGCATGCATTTTGGACTTCTTTCAATCATGATATAATAATCTATCATTGTTATATTTCAATTCAAAATGAAACTATTTTTTTATGAAATACAGAACCATAAAAGGAATTGTAAACATGAAATTTTCATTCACATTTGTGCGAGGAAGAAATTATAAATTCTTATAATATTATGCCTAATTTGGTACAAAGAATGACATAGTGGGTGTGACTAATAAAAGAGCGCATGAGGATGATACTGTACAATTAGAATTCCAATGATTATACAAGGAGGATACCTTTTGATTTTATGATTATTGATCATTTCTTCATGTAACTTTATATAAATCATGGTAAACTGAGGCTTAATGGAGTTATTAGTTGTTCCATGAGATTTAGTGGACCCTTTAAGGAGTTGGATTTTGGATTTAGTTCCCTAGAACCAACCAAATTTTTACATATGATTAATTATATATATATTTATATTCTAATCATATAATGATTATTCTTATATGTAATATTAATGTGATATTTTCCTTAGAGTACTAGTTACATTAATAGGTTATAAAATTTCCCCACTATAATGAAAACCAATAAATTTCATGATGATAATATTAAATAAAAATGTATTATGGTCTAGATAATTCAATATAATGTGATCCAGATGATCTTTGACTATTAGGTTCTAGGGGACTGTAAGCATTTCGATTTCTTCTCATGAACTTCAAACTTGGTGATCTTCAAGAATGGAGGTCCTGGAGATATAACAACCAAAATAAATTCCACTTTTTTTATTTGTTATTGGATATTCCTATATGTCAATGTGTGTATTGGTCCAAAAACATGAGATAATTATTAATGTGTATCATGAATGATATAATATGATGTATGGATAAAAAATATGATGATATATACTCATAATGAGGTAACATGCATTGGTTTTATCATTAGTGATGTTACATTAATTGAATGTCCCATAAATTATTTTTCCCTTCTTATTAAAAGAAGAATACATCTCTAACTCTCTAATTAAAATGGAACTATCTATAAAAAACGGTTATTATAGTTAATAAACAATTTAAATTTAGAAAGTAAAAGAAAGATAAATCAAGCATATAGGTTGACAACACAATTATTCATCTTTCCTGATTTGACATTGATTAAAAAGGTGATTAGATTACATAGTAGCATTCATAGAATGGTTTTTGTTGTTTCTACTCTTACCTTTTTCCCTATGGGTGCCTTGAAATTTTTCTAGATGATGATCTTGGAATTTAGGTATGTTAAACCTATGTTTTTTGAGAAAAGGTTCTAGAGGGTCACACACTAAGTGTATCGAGAATCCCATTAAATTTTATTGAATTTATGTTTAAAAATAAATTTATTCCCTAGTTTTTGGAATATTAATTATTTAAGTAAATGTTAATCGAAGATATATTATCACAATATATTCGATTTTATAATATGTGAGTTGAATTTTATCTCTTGTTTAATTTTTAAAAGGAAACAAATATAATATTTATTTATTCATGAGTTTAGTGAATATATAAAAATAAATATTCATTCATTTTATGTAGACATTGAAAATAAATAATTATTCACATGTTTATTATTTATAATATTTATTTTATTTAATAGAATGAATATATTTTATTATTAATAGTTTCATAAATTTTATGGAAGAATATGATCTGAATTTAATGATCATATAAAAATGATATATTTTATTTTATATAAGTTAAATAATCATTATTTAATTTATTAATGAAATGATATTAAATTTAGAACATTTCATGAGATATAATAATAATAATAATATTATTATTATTTTGAAGTGGATTATAACTAAGGTTAAATAAAAGGAAAATGGTCATTGTGTAATAATATTAAATTTAACCTTGTTATATAGTGTAAAATATATCATTTTTATATTGATGACATGGTAGATAAAAAAAGACATTATCTATGATTATCTCAAGCCCTATAAAGAATTATCCTTTCCTCATTGTCCCAAGAGTCTAGAGAGATAACAAGAGAAAATTTTTGAGATCAATAGAGAGAGCCATAAATCTCGTGATTATTATATACTAGTAACTAGGATTTCACAAAAATCCTTAAAATTTTATGGATCACATGTGGATATGTCTTGAGGAATCTTTAGCTGGATACTCTATCACAATAAAAATACAACAAGAGCGGCGATGAAATTTTTTTTCAATAAGAATACTACAGATGAGGTAATAATATATTTAAATTAAATATAAATTAAATGGATATGATCTTATATATGATATTATAGGTTTTATTTATATCATTATTTGGTTTATCAATTAACTTTTTTGAAAAATAAAAATTAGGCCCCCACAAAATGCTTTTACTGCTCCCCAAAATCTCTAAGTTGTATCAAAGTTGTAACATTTAAATTTATAATTATTTATAAATTATTTGATCTATTTTATGTAATTATTTTATATCATTTATGTTTATATTTTTTTCTGATTCCAATAGTCAATATTAACCATTAATTTGACATTTTATGGCCAATAAATATTAAAAAACTTGAAATGAACGCCACCTAATATAGATGATCCAAGGTCACTAGTTGTGTTTCATAGTTTAATTGCATGGAACAGAAAAGAATATTCTATGTGATGGGGTTTTCCCTGAATAAGGAACACACTGTATAATTCATGACACATCATGGGGGTAAATACAAGATGTCATTATATATCGCGTATTGACTTCCAGCATGATATATGGTTTGATATAGACTACACAATGTCTAATGCATGGGTACACGCTATGTACCCACAACCAAGATATGCACAATTTAGTTTTTTGAAGGCCATGTGGGTCCATACAAGGCATCATTACATTCTACAAATTGGCTACCAACTCAACACATAACATGAAAAGATATTCTCAATGTGTTGTTGGAGTACATTCCATGTGATATGTCCCACTCCACACAATTTATACAGTGAGTAATTATCATCATGTCATGTGCATTAATACAAAATATCTTTATATGTTTCATATTGAATACCAACACATGACGTGTACGAGTCAGTTACATGTCATATAATATATGTTATTTTCCAATAGTACACATTATAAAGGCTATGTGTAACAACACACCTTTTTTTTAGTGGCACACATTTGGAGTTACATGCCATGTAGTACAAAATAAATGACACATACAATATGATATATATTAAATTTCCAAAAATAATATTTAAAATTAAGATGGAATTATACATCATGCAGCCCCTAAAGTACATGTTGAGTACTTAATTATTTTAAATTATAATGTAAATTTTTTTAGAAATAAGGGAATGGATTTTTAATACATCTCAAGGACTAGAAAATTTGGTAGAATTAAGATAAGGAAATGATTTATTAATTTTTTCTTAATTTATTAACTCAATAGAATTTATCTTAGAAGTAAATATGGGAATTGAATTTTAAAAATAATAAATGCAGCTATCATTTCATGTTATGGAACACACCTTTTAGAACCTAAGCATGAAAAAAGGTTCCAATGTTTCAAAACATTAAGCACCTGATGTCAACATATGAATAAAAGAAAATAAACTCTAAATTATCACATAAAATATACCTTATTAACCTCGAAAAAATTCATGAATAAATCAAAAAATGTAAGAACTAAAACCCACACCAAAATTAAATAAAAAATGGATTTATGTAGTTCAGACATAATCATAATTCACATAAATCACAATAATTTTTTTAAGATGGTGTGGGTTTATGTTATTCCATTATAAGTTACATTCCAAAATTTATGTTAGGTAGGTCAAGGTGATTTATTGAGAATTTCTGGAGTGTAGTCCCTTTATTCAGACAGTAACATCAGGTAATACATGTTTAAATATTTTTGAACATTTTTTACCGAGACTTGGATCTAGAAGGCTTATTCTGGAACTTGGGGATCTCAAAAATTAAAGTGGTATCATTACATTGAAGAAGACTTATGGAGGTTTTATTTTATTGAAATATTTTTTTAGTGGGATATTATTTTTTTGGAAGAAGTAATGGTTCTGGTTGGAAAGTTCAACGTGTTATATATTAGATTTTGGATGATGTGGATTGAGGATTATGATCACCAGAAAGAGTTTGAACATCCATTTATGGGGATAAGACAATAAGAAATGAAAAATTGGAATGAGAATGACTCGACCAAAAAGAACATGGGGATAGTTTAGATATAATTTCCCCAAAACATAGCCTTAATCATATTAGATTTAAAGAGAATTGTAGGTCTAATGACTATAGTCTCCAACATATATAAAAAATTTAACACTATGTACAATGTGTTTATAGTGACTACACAACATGAATATTTCAAATGTAATGTTGGTGGAAGACCATTTAATTGAATTCAAAATTATTTTGAGTTAGAATGAATTGATGCGAGTGAATTTCAGTGGTTCCGTATGGGTATTGATACTTCTTTTATTACTTAGGGAATCATGGGGTAAGATTTTTATTATTGTGAATAATTATAGTGGAAAGAATGACATTGTGTTCAAGTAAATAATATAACTATTTTTGAATAAGTATATCTAGAATAAAAAAGTATAAGGTGCTAACCACATTCAATATTGAAGTTAGAGGACATTTTTATCAAATGGGAAACCAAATTTAGAAGGTGAAAAATGAGAAAAGAGATATGATTCAAGGGAAACCATCAGCACTGAGACCAGTATGCTGGCATTATTGGAAAAAGGTATATTTTAATAATGTTTGTAGGCATATATGGGTAAATTAAAAAAAGTATACTTCTAGAATATCTCTTAAAAATGCCACAACCTTATAGGAATGAAAATTATTGATTACTATTACCTATCCATTGGAGTCATGAGTCATTGATTTTGGGGATTTTTTTCTCTGAATATCAATGTTATAGAAATATAACAAGGAATTAATTTTTTAAATGATTAAATATGGTTTTTCCTATAGCTAATGAAGCTCTAAAGATTGTTTTAAAAGTAATTGGGACATTTAAACAAATTGGAAAACATTTATGCAGTGGAAAGTGGTGACACACATATAAGGATTATGGAAGAATCTAATTTCTATAGGTCATTTAGATGATGTTGGATTTTGTAAAGTATTTATATAAATAACATGTAGGATAAAATGTGGTTCCATGGTGGTGTCCAAAAGTGTGGAAGATAGAACATTGTATCTTACTCGGAGTTTAGAATGAACAATTATTTCCAAAATAATAACATCCAGATCTGTGAAGTTGTGGAATTTCCATTTTGGTCACATAGGTGAGAAGGGAATGATAGTCCTAGATGAAAAGGGAATAATAAAATTCAATCATGGTGAGTAAGTAACATGCAAAGAGTGTGCATTGGGAGTTTATGGAAGTATTCCTTAAATATGGAAGGAAATGAACCCCTTATTTAGAATTTATATATTTTAAAAATAAATTTGTGGGTGCTAACTCCAGATTGGTCTCAAAGTGGGTCATTATATTACCTTACCTACATAAATGGTGTGACACAGATGGTGTCGTTGGTCTATCATAAGATAATTTATGATGTTATCAGAACCTTCATCCGATGGAGATCCATGGTGAAATGAGAGGATGGTTTAAAGTCAAAATTATTTTGGTTTGATAATAAGGGGGGATATAGAATGAGGAAGTTTAAATGTCTTTTTTAGAGTAAAGGAATAGGTTTTTAGAATATTGATCCCTAAAAACTAGGATAGAATAGTGTGGTAGAGTGGATTAATTAGACTCTATTTAAGCGAGATAGAACCGTGAGAATACATTATAACATTACCAATTATTTTATAGTGGGAGTAGTTAATTATGTAGAATATGTTATGAATCAGAGTCTATTTACACCATCAGGGAAATAAATTCACGAGTATAACTAAACTAAAAGAATTTTAGATTAACCCCACCTCAAAATTTTTTGTATAAATTCTTATATCCATATTTATTCTAGGGAAATAAATATGATAAAAGATAATTCTCAAGCATTTTTCTTAATGGGTTGTTATAATGAAGAAATTGGATTTTGGATTGGGTATAATGATGTCTAAAATTTCATCAAAAGATGAAATGTTATCTTCAATGATAATATCATATTGAAGGTTTAGAACATGGAAGAAGTTGTAACTAATTAAAAAGAACTAGTGAAGAATGATAGGGTTGATCGAAATGAATTTTTGGCTTTTAAGGAAGCACTCAAGTTCAATATGAAGCCGATGGTTCCAAAGGTGGAGTTTTATATGGATGTCAGATTATGGATTTTCATCATAGGACAAAAGTAAAAGATATATATTAGACTATGGAGTCTGATGGGGTAGTTATAGAAGATGCGATTTTATAATAAAAATAACCTTAGGAATGAAGGACGTATACTAAGATTAGATGACTGATAAAAAGGTTTATAATTAATCCTCATAACTTGTTTATTATATATGGTGGATAACCTGCGATACTTTAAGGGGAGAAATGCCTCAGTGATTCAAAATATTGATAGTTAGAAATGAAGGATGACATTGAACCCTTGAAAGTCAACTAAACATGGGAGTGAATAGAATCAATATCAGGAATGAAGGTGCTATAGAAGAAATGGGTCAACTAGTTGAAGGAAGATACATATGATAGGAATTTATATAAGTAATGGTTAGTTGTGAAAGGATATCAATAAATGGACTATGTTTATTTTAGTGTAATATTTTCTGTAATTGTTAGAAAATAAATCTAGACGGTTCATGGAATGGATATGGATGAAGGTCCAATTCTAGAATATTAAGATGGGAAAATCTATTTACTATATATTTATTTTGAGGAGGAAATATTTATAAATAATCATTATGTTTTCATGAAAAAATGGAATAAATGACAAGTGTACAATCTCAAACAATGTTTAAATGTGTTGAAACAAGGACTTAAGGAATTGAAAAAAAAAATTTGATTCCTTCAGGAACAAACAATTATTAAGTAAAATGTATACCATTTTTACTACCATAACACTACACCAAATTGAAAATTTAGAAGTGGTTTATAAAACTGCTGCTAATTTTTTTATAAATTATTTATCGGTGATTTCTAAAAAACCACTGCTAAACCATTAAATATTTTCATACCCACGAAACTATCCTCATCCCTTGATACCCTCAACCCCAAAACCCCCGACCCCCTGACTCCTCGAATCCCTATTGGCCACATCACCGCCCTTTGTCGCCATCGCCACCCTCACCGCTCCTCGTCGTGCCTCACCGCGCCTTGTTGTGCCTCTCCGCCCCTCGCCGCGACTCGCTCCACCTCGTAGTACTTCGCCGCCCCTCGAATCCCCCACTAGAGTCATTATTCACTATAGTAACATAATTACAGGAAGATAACCAATTTATAATATTACCATATTCATGCATATATTCATGATGTAGTTCAATTGATCCATGATTTTTATAATATAAGGAATTCATCTTATGACCCACCGATATTCTCCACACACGATCTATAGCTCATGATACATTATGTTAAATAAATAATGTTCTTTCATATGACGCCCAAATGAAACATATTTATATTATTATTTTTCAGTATTTATTTTTATTAAATTAGATAATTTTTAGTTTGGAACATTCAAAATATTGGAAAAATATTATCTCACATGGCGTGCATGTGGTTATCAGCAATTTGACTAACTATTATTATATAGAATGATTTATTATTCATTATTAATATAGGGTTGAAACTTATTTAGGAGTTAAAATGTTCCATAATCCTAAGTGGGGTGAAATATTATTGTATTGGATAAAAATTGGTTTTACATTTTTAGGAGTAATTGTGTCTTCTAACCATGTTAGTGAAAAATTCTAACTAACAACATTGCATGATGAGATAAATTTTCCCAAATCCATATGACTAAATAGTGTCCATGATTCCAGTTTAAAACTATTTATTTCTTATCTTTTAACTTTATAAATTTAAAAAAAAATTAGGGTATCTTCATTCTTAATGAACGATTCTACGACACTTAGGAATATCTTCTTCACTTCAACACTTTTCTTTTGGTTTCATTAATGGAATATATTTACCCATGGTGATAATGGTTAAGTAAATTTGAAAAACACATCATCCTACCTGAATCAAGCTACTTCATCATCACAATTTCAATATTTTATTACTTTAATAAGGATGTAGTTTCTAGTGATTTTACATTAATTAAATTTATTTATAGGTTTCATTATTTTAGGGGTCATTATGGTGGTTTAATGTTTTATCTCTTCATCATTAATAGAATAAAAACCACTATCTTTATGTTTAATGATTTTAGTTAGGATTCTCAAAATGATTTATTATAAAATAACAACACTATTAATTTATTGTATGAAATAAATGATTCAAAATGGTTTTATTATTATATAATTTATGGTTATTTATTTTTCATCATACTAATTTATTTTACCTATTTATTTTCATTTGGAATAAAATAAAATCCTAAAATATCAAATCTAAAAACTAGATTTCGTGAATGATATTCCCATATGGAGTGTTGTGAAATATACCCCTTAATTTATCTTTAATAAATTGACATTACTTCCAATAAATGATTCCTTATAAATACAAATGTTGTTTTTGAAAATTTGAAAAATGATATAAAATGATTTCACCTTGATTTCCTTGATCTAATCCTTTGAGGATCCCATATCCTATTTTAATTTATTACAATCTCTTATAATATTATGAAATTTTGTTAACAAGGTAGACGAAAAGGATTGAATTTCATAACTATCTAATATTTTACTCATCGATGGTGAATCATTATGCACTAGAAGTGGTGATGACATATGGGGTGTATGAAAATGGTTAATAGTCTCCATACCAACATCAACGACTCTATCTCTACTAGCAGGTGGTCCAAGAAGAATTGTATACACTGACTAATGATAAAATTTAGCTATAGGTATTATTTCAACAACTAAAACACCGAGAACCATCTCAATTTTCCTTTGTTAAGGAACTAAAATATTTTTCCCAAAAACTATATCAACATAATGAACTCATTTAGTGGATTCAATTACTCCATATCCTTGACTCCAACCAACCTCTTACACTATAGGATTTACATATGGAAACTATGTATTTTCTCAAGAAACTTCTTATTCTTACACCTCCCTAGCAGTCACCATCTCAGGAGTTGATACATCTCTATGTGACAAGGTTTGGGATGGCTACCCCCTTGAGCCACTCCTTTCCGACCTACATGATTCAATTAGTTTGAATTGGTTTCCCAGAATTATCCAATAGTATCCAATAACATGAAAAATTTTGTATTAGTCTTATGGAATTTTACTA
This sequence comes from Viscum album, assembly GCA_963277665.1. Lineage (NCBI taxonomy): Eukaryota > Viridiplantae > Streptophyta > Magnoliopsida > Santalales > Viscaceae > Viscum > Viscum album. The sequence continues at coordinate 227,052,411 of OY728157.1, read as the reverse complement.
CATCTCTCTAATTTATGTCCACTTATTTTTTCTTTAAAACAAGGTCGATCAACATGCAATAGGGGTAATCTTTTATTATTTATTTTCCTTTGCAACAATGATGCATAACCCACATCATGTATCATGGAAATTTTAGATTTTGATTGTTGATCATTATATATAATACATACACATCCAGAAACAATACATTGTCAACTTATCAATTTCTCTAGGAAATCATAGTTTAATCAAAATTACACAAAACCTTCCACTCAGGGTCTAAATCCTTCACCTGCTTCATCTTAAAATAAGAGGTCCAAAACATGAATTTAAAAACCTATTTTGGTTCTACTGTATATGTAACAACCAATGTATTACTAAAATTGTACTTCCCTTCATGGGGAAAATGAAGAATCTCAACAAAATCCACTAATGAAGCCATCAAATCATTCCCATTTACATTTGATGACACAATATCCTCTATTCCACAGGACTAAAAATCAACATTCCTCACGAACACATTTACCTCTTCCTTTAAAAAACCATTTTCTCCTCCAATTTTCGTTCCCTAAATTGAATTTTAGGCTTTAATTTATTTTGAAGAGGTTGACATTGAATTTCTTAAAATATTCGCACATGAATTGGATAAATCGATGTATATGTGTTCCATACATGGAATATAAAAAAATTATTATTAACTCAAACATTATGGAAATCATTAAAATTTTGAATCCTATTTCAACTGTTATATATATTTTGTTTGTTAGTACTGTGCAATTGTTATCATTTTTAATTTTTTTCTACATAATTTTTTTAAAATATAACTTCTGAGCTTAATTTTATTTGATTAAATGAATGGAATTCCACGTAAAAAGTGTTACACTGTTTCAGCAACTACAGAGATAGATTATGATCTATCTATCTCTCTCCCTACGGCATCAAAGACACCATCCGCTTTCCCCCTTCACCATATCCCCCTACACCATCTCTCACACCCTCTGAGAGTAGCCCTTCAACTGCTCACTCATCGCCTTCCCTTTCAGGAGCCTCAAGAGTGAGGGATCAGGTATGAACTTCTTGTTCTTCATGGGGATAGTAGAGGGTGACTACTATAGGTTCAAATTTTAATATGAATAAATTTATTGCACTTTTTTATACTAATTTTTTGATCACTAAAGATGAAAACAATGAAACTATGAAGAAAAATATGAAAAGTTTAGATGTATGGAATCTGACTAGAGAGAAGATAGTTGTCCCATTCAATTTCTATGGGGTCCCTATGGATGACCTCATAGGATTACATGGCCATATTCTAGGCTAACTGGCCACGGAGCCGATTTCTCTCCCAATTACATATGATTATTGGAGGCATATGACTTCAACATGAAAAAATGATGTTTTTTATTCCCATATAAAGGTTATTTTAATACATTATTGTGTAATTTAATGTCATTAGGATATTAAATTATAATATTTTCAGAATTAATTTTTGTGAACAGATGTTAGTCCACTTTACGTTTTCTGTTGTGCCAGCACAAAAGTGGGTTTTTAAAATAATGGGTAAGAAATGGAAAGACATTAAATGGAGAATGTAGAGATATTTCAATGATACTTCATTGGCCTCAAAATATATGTATGAAAGCTAACCATATAGGATACCCAAAGGGTAATGGATTGTTTTTTTGACAGACATCACGATGAGAAACATATAGAATTTAAATATATATTATTATATTAATTGTATTTTAAATTTATACATGTATATGAAAAAGAGATGGTATTGAATACATTAAAATTAAATTATGATTTATTTATTTTATGATCTTTCATTGAAGAATGCATCAAGACGTGCTAAGCATGTCATCCCTCACACTGTGGGGTCAAAGAGTTTTTCTAGAAGCTGATCAACTCTGGTAATCATTACATTAGTATATATATATAAGACAATATTATATTTTTAATATATAAAATTGTTGAATTATCATTGTTTATCACAGTAACATTATTTAGGGCACTATGCATCCTGAATAGAAGTGAGGTTATATGTTCACAAAAAATATGATGGAAGTTTTGTTCATGATCCTACCAATGATGTTGGGTGTATGGACTCATTTTTCATTATAATAACTTATTATCAGTTGTCACTATATTAATATATATTGTTTCTAATTGACTGATATTTTATTTATAGGTAAAAATTAAATATCTATGGGATTCTAATCCCACACAATCCTACTCAGTCTCCCATGATGACCCTTTTGGTAAAGTTCTTGGGAAGGAGAATCTTGGTCAAGTGCAAGGGTTGGGTTTTGGACCCATACCATCTGAGGTCTTTTCTAGGTCACCGAGGATTGTAGCTGCATCTACTCCTATTTTTATTTAGTTCATACCCTGATATTATCAAAGAGATGTCTTTTCTTTACAAAACACAATTCAAGAACAGGGGACTAAAATATCTACTTTGAAAAAAGCATTGATTGATTTATATCAGAAGACAACCAGATCTATCCCTAGTGGTATTGCATCAATTGGTGGTGAGAAGGTAAATCAAAAAAAATAAAAATCATTTAGTTTGAAAACATTTATTGGTTTTAATTTTAAATATATATATATATACAACAATAGGAATTTACAATCCTTATGTAGTATTAATGGATATTTATATTTATTAATCATATAATAATATGTGTAAAAATTTCTAGGTTGTTATATCTATTATGTAGAGGTCAAGAAAAGGTTTTTTGTGATATTTTTTAAATCATCATAAGTTTATCATAGAGATAATGGCTTTAACATAGTGTCTAATAGTGATGTTTTTAGTGGTTATACCTTTTTAGGAATAGTTTTACCATGAAGCAGCGATGTGTCCTAGAATCTTATTAATAAGATACGACAATGTATGTCTATACTTATGTAGTCTAGGGGATTTTTCAGTTGAAAATTGGGATGTTTAAAGTTTCTTAGATTCATAGGCATATATATTTATAATATAGAGGTTTTAATGTTGTGGGTTTAATGGATTTAGTGTTTCCCATTTAAATTTTATAGTTTCTAGTTTTCCAATTTTTTAAGTATTATGTTTAATGTTATTATGGTTTGTAGGTTTATAGGTTTCTAGTTACATATTTTTTCTTTTTTGTTTTTATTTAACAGTTTATTCATTTTTTTGTGTGTTAAGTTAATGTTTTATTGGATTTCTTGTTATATGTTTCAATTTTTATACATTTCGAGTCTTTATGTTTTTCACTTTTCATGTTTTAATGTTTATAAGATGTTCTTTACATATTTTAATGTCATACGTTCAAATGATTTATACTTTAAATAATATGTAGAAATAGCCTATCCGGTTTTCATATTTTAAAATTTATATATCTCATATTTATTATGTTTCATGTTTTTATGTTGTAGGCATTGAAATTTGATGATTTCATATGTTTTTATTTTTAGGGAAATGGTTGGATGTTTTCACATTTTTTGTTTTCAATAAGGAAGTATGTAATATTATAGGCTTTTAAGCATGGATATATCATGTTTAATGATCTCTTTAGTTTTAGGATTCTTGTATATAGGTATGAGGATTACTTTTTTTCATTGTTGTAGGATTTTGTTTGGTTTTTTAAGAAATCGTTACATTTAATGATTGTTGGTTGAATGATTTCCAGTTTCAAGGAATTCATGTTTGGAAGTTTAAAATATTCTAGATTACTTGTTTACATTTTTTTAGGCTACTGGTTCTAAGGATTCAAAATTTTCAGCAATTTTTTATTTTAAATCTACCTTTAGCGGTGGTTTAAACTGCCACTATGTAAATGGACCTTATTTTGTAGCGGTTCAAACCGCCACTATAATTTGGTATCGTGTTATCGGCGGTGGTTACAACCGCAACTACAAACATTCATGGTATAATTTTAGAAGAGGTTTTTTGATTTCACAATGATTATTGTGATTTTTTTTTGCCGTGGTTTAATAAAATCGCCACTCAAGCATAAGGAAGTGGTTTAAATTTTCTCTATATAAAAAAAGTCACCGCTATGAGGTTATTTTCTTATAGTGTAAGGTGTTTGATATTGGATGATTCATTATACATATCTTTCATTTAGGTGATATGCATATGGTTGGTCCGTATATAAAAAAAATTAAGGAACTGAGAAATTATTTGTCTATAATTTTTAAGATGAATTATAATATATCTATTATTACTCACTCTATAGTAACTATATCAGGTGGTTAAAGTGACCTTAGTTGCACCTCCCTATATGCCAAATGCTACTAACTAGAAGTGAGGCTCTATGGTCAAACCATAAGGATACTATAGCTTCATACTAGAGTAAGAAATAATACAGAAATAATAACAATATCATAAATTCATAATAATAATATATAATGATCCTCATATAGAATTTATATAAAAAGAAACATACATCCTATGCAATATTTAAATGAATCGTGTAAATTTCATACAAGTTATACCTCAGAAATGGATCCCTAGGGGTGCATTGAATATATAAAAATCCCAAAATAACATATTTAACATGGTAGGATAAGTCTCCAAATGTGGTCCCAAGTATTATCCGAGTCTCATACCCCCATGATCCATCTTAGCAATGTTAGGTCAACCATAAATCATAGAGTATTTTCCATTGTCATTTCTTATAAATAATTAGTCTACTCAAGTACCCTTGATGGATCGAGAAGGGTATGAGTACAACTTAGTAGGCCCCCACCAATAGATTACCTAAATATATTTACGATGAGATATAATTCATAATAATGTTCCATAGTAAAAATAAATAAAATTATAATAAATATATCACCATCCTTTCTCGGGACTCAAGGTGATATCGAGGATCGACTATACACACTTTATATAGTTTCAAATTTCATTGAACTGGATACAAAACCACATATGGGTAAGCACATCCAAACCTAAAAACATAATAATAAATCCCAAGGGGGTCCCATTCCACTTCAAAAACATAAGAATATCATATAGGTTGACCCCTTCTACCCTAGATCCATAAGGGTATATCCTAAGGGGACCCCATCCTAACCATTACCATAAGAATCTCACTCATGGGGGGTCCCATCCTACCGATGATCCATAATCAAAACACCAATGGGACCCCATCCTACCATTGAATCATAATAATCTCACTATAGGTGACTTCTTAAGACCTCTAAACCATAAGAACATCACCCAAGGAACCCCATCCTACCCCGAAACTGTAATTTTATTTTTTAAAAATTTACCAAATTTATTATATTTTTAAAATTTACCAATTATGAATTTTGTTATTGAATGTTTTTCTAATTAAAAATCATCATAATTTACCATGTGACAATATAGGTCATTTTTTCATATTTTCCCTTATTCATCCTTTTCAAGATTCACAATTCATTCTTGGGAAACCAATTGGTTTCCTCTCAATTATTTTCATTCCATTAGTTTAAGTCACACCAATTTTTTATTGACAAGGGACTTATCCCTTCATTTATTAGAAAAAATCTTATGGCCTATGAAATATAACATCATAAGGAAAACACCGATAATTTTTTTTATTAGTTTTTATGCAAAGCTTCATTAGGTCTTCGTGACCTTACATCACACACATAAGGAAAATAGAAGTAGTCTTAGGGATAATATAAGAACCACCTACCTTATGATTGTAGAAGGCTACTAATTAAATTTCACCGGTTAATTAAAAATCAAATGGATGGAATCAAATATTAAGAAACCAATACTTGAAATAAGGAGTAAAAATTAGTAACTAGCATAATACCACTAAACGTTGAGAGTAACTGAAGAAGGATGGAATGGGAGTGTTAGAATTACCTCAATATCACCCTCAAAATTAATGACACTCAAATATTCCATGGATTAAAGGAGAAACCTCCCAAAGAATAGAGTAAGAGAAGAGAGCCACAAATAGACACACCTCTATACGACCATATTAAAGAAAATAAGGATTGGGGGTTAAAATCATCGAGGTCATTTCAATAAATTCATAATTTTTATCTGACAAGGTATACTGTATAGTTTAGAAACAAAATTTCAGAAACAATGTGCCAACCATCCAGTTCCCACTTTTAAGAAACATAGCACCTAAAATGTTTAATATACGTAGTTTTATCTACCCACACACCAACCATGCATCCTACCTCCCACACCATCCACAACCATATGTTTCACCAAGTGGTCTGCACAATTAAATGAATCGTGCACAAACCATGCCAAATTCCACTAAGTGAGTGTACCTGCACTGCATGGTTTGGGTCCATGGTTAGAAATAACCACGTTCCAACTATGTTACCTTCTTATAAATTATATACTGAAGAATTTTTAAACCTCTATATCCCTGAAAACCATAAGGATAACTCCCAATCCCCCACCAACACGTTAATAATCTATAATCAAATTAAAAAAATAAGGACAAAAAAGACTATATGGATTCATACCATAATAAGGTCAAGGGTTTTAAATCCTACCCATCATATATATGATAATCCACAAACTATGTTCCTAAACTACACTCGATCACCCCAGTGAAAAACTCCAGCCACTAGGCCAACATATCGTACCCTCACTCACACATGTCCTCCTGGATACACCTATTCTTCCACTACACTCACTCCAAAGTGACCATCTTACTATGTAGAGTCTTATCTCTATAATATACTATAAATATTATACACTCCTAAAAATACACAACAACCTTGAGTTTTATTCCATTGTTATTGATTACATGAGAAGGGTTGGAATAGTACCACCAATGTTGCAATTCATTGAATATGTTGTGTATGAAACTAAAACACTAAGGGATAATCAATAAGTACACCACTATAGTAACCCTCTTAAGGATATCAGATAGACCCATGTATCTATGTTCTGTCTTCCCCTTCATCTATATATACTAATTTTCGAATATAAGCAACGCCTGTAGAAATACCTAATCACCAAACTCAAACTACATAGGTCATCATTTTCAGTTGTTGTATGAACCTTTTATACATTGATTCATTTATAATCACTTCTTTATTAAATATATATTCTTTAAAAACAACGAAATGAGACAATTACTATCAATTATTGACTCCACAACATCTATCTAACATAATAGTGATCGACACCACATTCCATATAATTCCTTAAAAAGAGATATCTAAACTGATTCCTAGTAACTATTATTATAGGAAAACTATGATAGTGAAAAAAAATTCCCCATTAAAGTTAGAAATTTAGGAATGTCACCCAGGACATGTCCTCCAATATCAAAATAGTATTCTTGAAATTCACATTTATCTAAGGGTGATACACATTACTTAGGTGAACCTGTATACCAAGTAAATTCTATAATACTTGGAGGAATAATGTTGTAAAGTGATCAATAATATTAGTGATGATACTCTAATTTATCCCATATAACCATACTAACTCTCAAACATACAGCTTTCATATCTCCTCAATAGAGAAATATCTCAAATCAATAATAAATGAGAGAACATAGTTATCTAATATATTATAAACCATAATGAATCACTACCTCTAGGTATCCTTAGAATCCCTATCATGTAATCCTTAATAACATCATCCCATGTTCACTTAGGTAAGGACAGTGGCTATAAAGGAAAATCAATCCACCAGTGCTTGACCATAACTAGTTTATAGGTGGAGAATCGTGTGAAAAAACCTATTATGTCCCTCTACATCCTCAAACACCATTATTTCATGTGTATATCATGGTGAATCTTAGTCAAAACTATATATATATATCACCCATTGAAGTGTGTGAGTCCCTCATCATCTCTTCAGGAATGCTCATAGGGATTACCATATGACCTCAATCATAAAGAATCTCATCAAGATTAAGAGACTAGTACTATGGTGGACTCCCACCATATATGTTGTCTCAAATCACTAGATAGTATGACTATTATTGGTAATGACTATTCTCCCTACTTAGGTGTTATAATTTTTTAAATAAATTCATAAGGGTTACATGACCTTAGTACTCTTAAATAACAAGTTGAAACTCTATAATGAGGGACATTAACTTCCACTTAATACTCTACTCTTGAACCACCCAAGTCCATGTATTCCCATTCAAGGTATCTATACCAATGTTACACTTTATAGAAGTATACACCTAGTAAAAATTAAAGGATTGTATATACTCGACCAACATTCACCACTAATGATTCCAGTTCTACTATGATAAAATATACCTAAAGATCTTGTGGTCACTGTATACCAAAATCCACTTTCCCAAAAGGTAATGCTTATAATATTTTATGGCATAGACTAGCTCTACTTGTTCAAGATCATGAATCAATTAGTTACACTCATGAAACCTCAACTAACTAGACACATAAGTATAAATTCCACCATCCTACATCAGAAATAATCCTAACCCAACTCATGGTGTGTCAAAATATTATGTATACTCATTACTCATCTCAGGTATGTTCAAAATCAATATTGATTCAAATATCCCTTTAAAATCTTAAAAGGATTCCTCATAATAGTCTGACTAAAAAATACCACCCCATCCATAGTTAGGCATGTCATAAGTAATTCCAAGAAGAAGAATTCCTAAATGAATCTCTAGTAATAATCATAAAATCCATAAAAACTATGGATCTAAAAAATATTCATAGGATTATCTCAAGAAACCATCACCTAGAACTTATTAGGGACAAATTATACACTAACCTCTACTATCAAATTCCCTAATAAGTGCATCTGATCGATCCAAAAGTGACACTATGAGATCTTGGAATGTAGATGATGCTTTGTCCCCCACTGCACTATCATGAACCATCAAAATGGAATTTCTTGCTTCTTAAAGACCTACTTCGAATATCTCTAGTAGAATATACCTGCCTTTAATGACTTCCCCCACAAAATTTAATCTCTATAGTGAGGGTTTGATTCATGATATATGAGAATGTTGGCAGGAAAAAAAATGCACCTAAAATCGAATCTCATATCTATTCTCATCCATGAAATTTATCACTCTAGCTATCTCATCCCCAATTAGAATCAGGGTAAAAAACTATTAATTAGTGATGAAAATTTAAAAATCTAGAACTTACATCGCTCACTACAGTAGATACGTTATCTCCCAAGACCATCCACCCCCAGGGTGTCCATAAAATAGTGATAAAAAACATGGTTTGGAATTCCATCAAAGAAAACCTCACAAGATTGTTCATATAGACAAAAATATTCCACAACTACTTCACATTACCTCAAAGAATATATGTTTCTAACTTTAACCTAATCTAAGGGGGGTATATAAATGGTCATAGATATTATGTATAGAATCTACCTAGAGATCCATCACTTGTGGACCACCCTCACCTATAAATAATGGTGGGTTCTACATCTAAAACTATTAGGTCAGATTATATATAGTAAGTGTGACTTGTTTCATCTCTATCTACATGGAAAAAATCACTCACAGTAATCTCTCATAGAGAAAATCATCTATAGTAGATATTAATTCTATAAGAGACTATGTTTTAACCATCAGTTGGGTGTGCTTATTTCCATCCTTCTAGTGCCCCACTATAGGCCATCATGGATGAATGTCTCTAAAATTATAATCACATGCTTCACAAAAAATTTCTATAATAGTTCTTAATATTATAGTTTAGAAAAAATAATAAAAGGCATAACATCTCACTATCCTAGATGTTTCAAATCATAAAAATCTCAAAAATTAGGCACTGTTTCGAGCCATGTCCACCGATTCACAGCGTCATCATCTTGAATAAAAAGGATCCAAATTATTAAATTTCAATTTTTTATCTTCCTTTTTCTTTATTAATAATATCAATTGTATTATCTAGTTAAATGAAATTTCATTAACAAGTTATATATGGAAACACATTATATGTTTTTCTTGACATTTTATTCAATGAAAACAATTAAGAAACAAGGAATTTTATTATGAGTAATAATAATAACCATCAAGAAATATGGTATATAATATTACCCAATTAATATATATTGGAAACCTATATAAAAGTTTCTAATGAAACTTTTAATAACCAAAAATTATATCATATGAAAGGTAACCAACAACAATCAAGCACATGATTGACATGTAAATCCTATGTTCCTGATATTATGCTTAGACACACACCATATTTCTATTTCTGTCCAAGAATATAAATCCAAAAAATAATAAATCCAAACCCATGCATATCACCCTAGGTGAAATGATACAATTTTAAAAGAAGAAACCAAAAACAACAAACCCATCCATGTTAACTTTAAAATAAATTATATGTGGGTTAACTAATCCCAATAACAATTTCCAACAAAATCTTATACCTTGTATACCTTTTTTAAGTAGAAATCCAAAATAAAATATTCTCTTATACCACTTTATAACATACCTGATGTGAATTACTCCAAATTAGAAATATTAATTTGGTTACCTGACCTTAGGCGCACCTCCCCATATTCTATAGGATTCCAAATAGCAATGAAAATTTATAGTAAAATAGTGGGGATACTATAACCTCTTATCAGAGTAAGAAATAATAAGTAAAATAATAAAAATATCATACAAGGAAAATATTAATACATAAAAGACCTCATAGAAATTATAATAAATAGAATAAAAATTCCATTATATATAAAAATTAATATTATAAATGTCATATAAGACATATATCCAAAATAGATCCCATGAGGGAAATCACATACATCAAACTCCCAAAAGAACAAAAATAACCTGATAGGTGAAGTCTCCAAAACTGGTTCGATTTATAGCCCAATCCTATCTCCCATGCTATATTCTAGTTATTCCAAGTAAACCTTAAATCATAGGGTATTTTCCATTATCCTATCTTGCCACCAGAATGTATGCTCAGGTACCCATGGTGGTCTGAGCAGGGCATCAGTACAACCTAGTAGGCCACTAAACAAAACACCCCAAAATATATCCCTTATAAGATATGATTCATGAGGATGTTCCATGGTAAAAATCACTAAAAGGATAATAAATAAATCATCATTGATCCTCAAGTTTCAAAGTGTAACCTGAGAATTTCCAAACCCACTTCATCCAGTGCCGCGTGTCTCTATACCAAGTACACAACCACCTTGGGGAACCATGTACAACCCTAGAACCAAAGGAATCCCACCAATGGGTATACTATATATCCAAAAAACCATAATAATTTCACACAGGGGGATCCTATCCTAAAATATAACCATATGTTCATAACTTAGGGGGACCCCCTCCTAACTAATATGCATAATAATCTCACCCAATGGTGCTTTTTCCTTCCCTGGAACCGTAATGGTATCACCCATGATACATGATCGTGCCCCAAAACCTTAAGAATCCCACCCATTAGAGATCCCATCCTTCCCTAGAACTATCACTCAAGTGGAACCCATCATTCCCCAAAACCATATTTCCATTTTCCAACATTTATCACATCATTTACATCGTACCAATTATAACATTTATTGTTTATTGATTTTTATATCAAACACTCCTCACAATTTCATACATGGAATTCCATGTAAATTTCCTAATATTACCCCTTATTCATACTTTCAAGGACTCATAATTATTTTTATGGAACAACTTGGGATTCCTCCCAATTATTTATATTCCATTAGTTTAATATAAACCATTTTATAGAGACAAAGGGTTTTATAAATTCATTTGTCACTAGATAGATCATGGAATGAAATATGGTTTCTCATAAGGAAAAAACATCAACCATTTTATAAGTTTTTAGTTCAATCACCATTAGGAAGATGTGACCAATCATCATACACACAAGGAAAACGGAATTCGAGTTATGGATAACTTAAAGAACACCTACCACTTTCTTATATAATATACTCATTAAATGTCACTAGGTGATTCAAACTCAAATAAAATAAATCAAATATTTAGAAAAAATATTTGAAATAGGACATGAATGGTCATAACCATCATAACCCACAAAACAACGAGACAAACTATATAAGGGTGGAATATGGGTTCTAGAATTACATTTAGATCACTCTCATAGTGAAAAATACTAGAATATTATAAGTATTGAATGCTTCACCTACCAATGCATGGATAAAGAGAACAAGGACATGAATGAAGACACCCCTAGTCAAACGAATGGAATAAAATAAATGGATATAAGAGTTAAAATCCTCAATTGAATTTTGATAAATTAATAATTTTCATGTTATTAATAATATCACATGGTTTTGGAAGTTTTATGAAAATCATGAAGTTATTATTATTAAAGAAATAAACACCTCACATGGTTTACATTGTGGTCCACATGTTTCAAATAACCATGCGCCAACCATGACAATACATAAATATACTATACTCTCACTTTATGGTTTGGTTGTATGGTTATCACTAATTGTACACCTAACCGACAACTCCTATTTTCAACAATTTTCAAGCCTGCAACAACTAGAGCACCTCTAAGTAATCTTAGGCTCCCCCTCCAACACATCAAAAATATATAATTAGAGTAAAAACCAAAATATAAGAAATAATTAAATAAATTCGTACTCTAATAAGGTCTGATGTTTTACATGAAAGATCACTGGGTAATCCTAGAAAATATTAGGGATGAGAATTCAAGGGGACTCAATGCCTAAAACATTGATTTTATCACCATAAAAATACATTCATAAGATATTGGAATATTTCGAAATGGCTGGATCTAAACTTATATTTATCCCACTAGATGAACATGAAAAACAATACAAAGATAGATAATTAAGAAAAAAATATGAGGCTAATTACCCAGTGAAGGTTCAATATGCATTAATAGTTATAAATTTGATATATTCTATGATTTTTATATGGTTATACCTTACTCATGCAGTGGGAGTTGTTAGTAGGTTTATTTAAAATCTTATAAAAGAGCATTGGGAATTGATAGAGTGGATACACTTGTATCTCAAAGGTTCAGAAGGGATTTTACTATATATTGGAATGGGTAATCCGTTACAAGGGTATGTTGACACATACATTTGATGATATGTGTTTATATGGAAATGTACCACTATTTAGGTGTTTAACTATGGTGGAACATCCATAATTTTTATGTTTATGAAGGTTTAGGGGCATATAGGAAATGGTTGGAACCATTACCAATAATGTTTTTCATTGAATTATTTTGATTAAATTCTCATAACTGAATGGATGAAACACAAAATATTCATAGAGGATACTTTAAAATATTTTTTATGTAATATATATAGATAATAATTACCTTTTCTTGGAATTATTATTTTTTATTTTCAAATCAGTGAACATTTTTTTAAATAGTAGTTTCATTAAAGGATCCAAGGTTTAACCATTCTAGTGGTATCCATACATGCTCCATGAATATCAAAAAATCACTATTAAAACTCTTGGTACTAGTAGGAAATAACCAAACATCATGTTTCATTCACCATTTATCACAAAAATAATCTTTCCACTTTTGAAATTCTCTCTCTAGTACGCTCAATCCTTGAGAGGGAGGAGAATGATGATCTCCTCTTGTTTCTTGAGAGAAATATTGATAATTTTTTTCAAATATTTGAGATAATTCTCTAGAGAATTTATTTTACATATAATTATATAATTATTTATATAAAATTAGGTTAATTAATTTTTTATTTATCGAAGTACCTTAACCAATATCTAAATTCTAAGTATACCCTATGGTAAAAAGTAACAATAAAAACAAAATTAACAAAAAAACAACAAAAACAATAATAATGTTATTTCATTGATGTTCACTATATAATAGATATTTAAATACAAACCCTTAAATAAAAATAACACAATTTATTTAAATGATATTAAATAAAATGTATCATTTCATCCGTACCAAAAACTCATCCAGTTATTCCTTCTCATGATTTTTTAGACCTTGAATAATAAGTTATTATTTAATTAAATAAATATAATTGTATTATTAGTTCAATAAATAAGTAAATATTATATCCACCAACTTGTGAATAATTATTTATTTTATATTCAAAGAACTAAGTAAATATTTATTTGTTACCATGCGAATAAAAAATATATAAATAAATAGTATATTCTCATATAATTATTTGTTAAGTTTTGAATGAATATTTATTTATTATTCAACTCACACACATATATATATTCTATCTAATAAATGGTTATTTATTTAATGTGATCAATAAAACCTGAATAATTATTAAACCAAAATATCGGAATAAACTTTATTGAAACTATTAAATTCAAATATAATTAAACTGAAATTTTGGATACACTTAGCATGAGACCCTTTATGAATTTTTCTTAGTGAAATTAGGAGAAATTTAATAATTTATAGTATAGGATTATAGAAACACATCAAGAAAATTTCACAATGACAACTACCACTTATGGATGCTCACTGTGTAATATTATCCCTTTGTCTTCTTATCTCATGAAGAAGATTTCATTACATGTGTCATCATGATATATTATTTATATATCTTTCTTTAACTTCTTGAAATGAACATGTTTATACACTACCATAAATATGTATTCATTATAAAATTTCATTTCAATCAAAGGTCTATAAATATATACTTTTATTAAATGAAAGGGACAAATCCTATCTCAACTTATTCATTAATTTCTAAGAATTTATAATGCACACAATGTATCCTACCAAAACATGAGAATATTTCATCATGAATTTATTCAATCATCTAAGTAGAAAAATAATGATATAAATTAATAAAAATCTCAAGTAAAAATACCAATACATACATTTAATGATAGGAATATCCAATGTAAAATATAACATAAGTGAAAACTAATGGAGGGTATGTTCTCATAACATCATCTTTTAGAGATTAAAAAGTGTGAAATGTAAGGGGAGTTGTCTCAATGTATTATGATCCTCATACACCTAATAACATGAATTATTTATGTCATATTGGATAGATTTCCTCTATATATAAAACATATATTTAAGAATATTTTAATAAAAATTTATGGTTCTCATCATAGCAGGGAACTTATATGACATTTCATTGTAAAATATATTCTAAATTCATTAACAAATTAATAAAATAAAGAGTAACAACAATCATATGATAAGATATTTATTAATATTCAATAGTTTTAACATATTGGTAATTTGAAGTATAAAGTCATTTTATTTTAGGGAACCAACTCAAATTGACTCCCATTTTCACTAGAATCAACTAATAACTGACTAGTTAGCCACAGATGATAATCATGATTCTAATGAGTATGGATATATCCATTAGGCTTACCACATTATGATGGCCATTCTACTTATTAAGACTTCATCTCTCTATGAAAATATCTTAATAGGTGATAACAATGTGTGTTAACTATTTTTACTTAGTCATGATTTTATATCTTAACTAAACACCATATCTTAAATCAAACCATCATTAAACCATCTTCTTATGCTACATTAGAAGATTCAATGTACTCTGTCTTTATAGATATGTAAGAAACTATTTGTAATAAGTTTTATCTTACATATCACCTTGGCCTAACTATGATATTAGATCAAACAGATATAAAATAAGACAAGTTTTATATCCCCATCATAACTAGTATTTACATTTCTCCAATTTCTAAGAGCACGTCATGTTTTACATTATAATGTAATTTTGAATAGCTATGACCAATATCCTTCGAAGTTCTCTTGGATTTATATGATGTTTAATGTATTATTCTTTAAACATAAGAAATATCAAATCTCAACACATATCATGTAATCCAAGATAGATTTTAAAATTACTGCTATGAATATATAGTCTATTGATCACAATAATCATCTATAGTGCTTTGCTACATCATTTAGGAGAGATCTCATGCCACATGACATTGGAAAAAAGTCATTTTTGAACTACTTTATATGTTATATTTCAATATATTGTTAATGTATATAATTTTTTTTTTGAATTAGGAAACCCCCAAGATCTACATATGTACATCCCGTTCAGATAGAACATGGATTGCTACTTTAAGTCATTCATGGAGAAATTTTCCTTAGTATTAATTTACTATAAGAAAGATAAAATATTTTTCATATTTCATAAACTTATCTATCTTGTAAAACCATATCACTCTCACTAACCTCTTGTAGAAATTTGAAACACTGTCATTCCAAATAAATATTATGTGATCAGTATACATTCTTCAATACATTAATGGATCATTGTAACTTGTATACATTGTTGATTTTTTATAGTGTCCCATATCTTTTTATTCATTTATTGTACACATCTTCTATAAGTATTCCTCTATGTAAGGTGTTATTAACATATAATTACTAATAAAGTAATGATAAGTATAATATTTAAAGTGTGATATATCTTGAAAATAAACTATTATTTTACTCATAAACAAAGCATATTTAGCTGAAGTATCATGGATGAGTGCTGGAGCTACAAAAGATAGGTGGGAGCCAAAATTTAAAAAATGTGATGAAAAATGTCGTAGTTTAGGAAGGTCTAAGTTAGTTTAATTCATCAATGATACATGGGTTATTGGGAAGAAAGAAATAGAGATTCACAAATTATTTCCATGAGAGGAAGGAATGACATAATTTCCTAGGTTATCTTGAGGACTTTGTGGTGAAGCTATGAAAAAATAGTCTCAATGTGGGATATTGTTAGGTAAGATATGAAAATTATTTTTAGGTAAATTTTGGATATTATATAATGTGGATTTTTTTTATTTTTAATTTATAATAAATTGATAATATTGGTTATCAATACTAGTTTTTGAATGTTAGGTGCATTCAAAGATAGATGGGAAATTTTAGAAATATGTTCAAGAAGAAATTTAACATGAAATTGAGTAACTCTAATGATGTGTAAAAATATTTTTTCCCTATAATAATATTTCAGAATAACAAAATATATATGTAAGTTTAAATGGTATTTTTATTGGAAGTTGCAATTTGAGGTGTTTCTTTTTCTCGGAAGCTTGCAATAGCTCTATTCAAGTAGGGGTTATCCATGAATATCAGAAGGAAATGAAATTATATCAAATATATAGAATCATATATAAATAAAATAGTGGGATAAATTTTTTATATATAAAGAAATTTAATCACTATATTCCTCTTATATTATTAGTAAAAGAAGTAGTTTTTCTATCATGTATTTAGACGAAGTGTAAACCATGTAAATCCATTTACTATTCTGTACTAGTGTGGGTTTATGTTATTCTATTTTTTATTCCATTCTAGAAGTTATGATATGGTGTTTAAGGTATTTTTTCATGAGATATTGGAGAAGAGTTACTTAATCTAGATATTTATATCTACTGTTATAAGTCATGCTAATTCTAAAACTAATTTCACAAGTTGAGGGTCCATAAAAAGTGTTCCAGAACATATGGTTCGTAGAAAAATAATAATTATTAAGCTAAATATGATGATCTATGAATCATACATCCAACCATTATTATGTATGATACTATATGTATAATGTTTATTTTTTGTAACCCTAAACACTAGTACCCGTCACTTTCATTTGATTATACATTTGTCAAGGATCTAGTTCGTAGTCAAAGGAGACTGTTTTATACGTGATCCAATATGAATCCAATCTAAGAAATTCATTAGAGAATGGTCGATGGAGTAACTTGATCCATGTTAGGGATCAAGAAGTTATTTCCCCAATAATAGAGCTTGGTTTATCACTTCCTTATATACTAAATAGTATACAGAGATCATAATCATTTCAATTATTTTTTTACTCTATAAATGAATTTGTTTTATGTATTTATGATTTATTTGGATGATTTAACATGATCAAATATTACAAATAAATTAAAATATTTATTAAATAAATTAAAATAAAGTGTATAATATTATTTTATCATATATATCTAATTACTTATCAATGTTCCCATATAAATCAATCAAAAAGTATACAAAGGATAAAATAAGATATCTTATACAAGTAATGTTAATATGTGTGAATTATTTTATCAAAAATGGTTAATTATTCATGTAATTTTCATTTAACTTTAACAAGTATTTAAATTACAACATAAATGAAATTAATAAATATGTTAATAAAATTTCTCAACTTAAAATATCAAGTCATCAAAAAACTTCCATCACTTGAATTAGAATACAACCATAATTAAAAGTAATTAGTCTAGCCCATATTATGGTACCACAAAATATAAGATTGTTTTAATGAATGTATTGAGTCAAATTAGCCATGTTAGCATCAATATAACTTTATAAATCATAATTGGTGTAACTTAGAGACAATTATTGAGGAAATAAAAGTATATTTTTTTAGGATTGGGGAGTCCACTATAAATATCATGGAGCTATAAGTTAATTATGTTAAAAAGAATCCATAAAAAATAAATACCTTCAAGTAATTCGATAAGTCCTCCATATGGGATATCAAAAGGGAAATATGAATCATTTTCACTAAAATATTTGAGAGACTATATATTCCAAATCAAACAGTGAGGTAAAAGGTCAGAGGTTTTTAATGGACCTCTATTGAAAATTTACCTTCAAAGAATTTGGAATAGATACCATAAGGTTATATCTAAAGGAGATTGAGATATAGATATAAATAATCACATTTTTTATTTTATTTTTTAATAGAAGATGAAAATAAATGGAGATTTTTTAGTTTATATAAGAAAAAAGAAAACTAACGAAAATTTATTAAAATAAAATTATAAAGTGTATATTTGAAATTAAATCAAATCAATTAAATAAAGATTGACACCTGGAATGTAACATCATATTACTAACATTCAGGAATTTATCATCTCTAATTTCATCTCCCTCTTTGTTTATGTGCATTTTGGGGACTCCGAGGATAGAGAGCCTTTGCTGGAAAAAAAATGAACTGATGTCCAAGGATGTATGTTTTTTGGAGTTAGTAGAGTCCACATATAAATGTAAAAAAGGATTAAGAGGATGTACTTTAGGGTCTGGGTTACCTGGGAATTTTATAATCATTTCTGAAGAATCCGTATTCTAAATGGTTTCCCTTTATGAAATCGTTACATGACGTGAATATATTGCTTTTCTAATTCAATGAACTAGTTCATAGTGTGAAATGTTTACACATAGTGAGTCTGGTTCACATCCTAAAAAATTTCTATCAATGTTTTTTAACTAATTCAAGGCCATTTTCGGCGTATATTAATTTCATGTGTTTCGATGTATATGAATTTCACGTCATTAACCCTGGATTCACATTGTGTAATGTTCATGGACTATAGGTTTTTATGTGTTGCCCATATAATTTTATTTTCATTTGGATGACACATTTTCTCTTGAGACCTAGGATCTCTCCCATGCTATTTTGGGGATCTCATATCCTTACAAATCATTTTGTTCAGTGATTGATCGTAATTTTGGTTGATCTTAATCTCTCTGAGGAAGTGATCTTTCTGATTCTTCATTATTGTTGGTCACGTCAGTTTTGTGGTGCTACATTTTTAGATATGTTGGTCCTATAGTGAAGATTATTTTAATTCACTATAAATATTTTGTGTCACATTCCTTAATGGGATGACATTTATGTTTTGTATGGTGCAACATGTGAGTTTCTTGAGGTATGTGTTATTTAACTTCACCACCAACCAATTTTCTTGTTGAATTGATTATGAGATTTAAGGATTGATTATAGAGACTCCATTATTTTCTTTATGTTCTTATGCATTGGTGGATCCTATTGGGGGCATGTGCGACCTGAGTTTGAGGTAGGTGGTTCTGTATCTAGACTCTATTGTATGAACTAAATTTCCTAGGTTTTATAGATTGTTTTACAAATTAATTGAAATAATTGAAGTATGTGTGTGGAAATGGTTTTTTTAGAAATTATGTTTTTTCAATTATTTTGGTAAAAGATAAGTTATATTTAAAAAATTTTGAAATGGATTTGTGAAATGGATTTCAAATCATGGTTTTGATGAAATGGTTTTGAAAATTTAGCACATTAGAAGCCTTGTGTACTTAAGTGGAAGGTGTAGTAATAGGCATCATCCGTTAATAATCTCGATGGGTTCACTCAAGGGGTGTTCCTCTACTCTCTAGGATCATTTTTCTAGGCACTTGATGGACATGTTGGGATGTTCACTTGCTGGGGTGTTCCTCTTCTCTCTTGATTCGATGCATATGTCTAGATATTTGATGAATACGACTTTCTATGTTTGGGTATGAGTGTCCCAGCCAGACTGATCTATTGTGATCATTGGAGTAATGTTACCTATGATTTGGTTTGGAATAATTTTTATTTTATATGATATGTGATACATTATTTTCTTTGTATGGTTTGATATATGTGAAATTATTTGAAAATATTTTACCTAGATTATTTGGAAATGTGGAAAATGGGAAATGTTTTACCTTGATCTTGATATAAAAAATTATTATCTAATTACAATGTATTTTTTTCTTTAATGTTGAGAATTATTCAGATTATTGTATTGATAATTGATATGGAACACATGGGTTGGATCCTATAAATCTTATTTAGCTCACAACCTGTGCACCCCATTGGCAGCGTGTAGATATTGTTATGTATATCAATATGGGGAAAATAAAGGCTTCATAGTAAGGTAGTGTGGTTTTTGTCAGCTACTTTTACTTAGATAGTGGTGAGATGTTTGGAGTATTATCATTCTATCACATAAAGTAGCTATTTCTATTTTAGATATCATTTTCTATTAGAGTCGTACATTAGATATTGCTTAGATAATTTTTATTTCGATCACTTCTACTATTTCATTTTTGATTTGACATATATTTATTTTTTACTCTTCCTATTTTCTTCCTATCATGTATGTGTATATATAAATATATTTCTTATTTTCTAATTTCGGTTAAGAGAAATAATTCCCTCTGGTTGTTGTTAAATCCTATGTTTTAGTCGTTATCCCATGCGGATCGGGAATGACATTAAGGTATGTGATGGGTTGGGTAGGGTACCGGATTGAGAGGGTATCCAGGTCGTGTTCATCATATTTTGGTATCATAGGCATGTTATGATTGGTTTTGAAAAGTTGGTAGACTAATGATAGTATTTTTGGGACTTGAGAGGAAAGTTGGGGTGAGTTCCTGACCCGATATTTCTATGATGAGACTCAAGTTATCATGGGATGTTGGGATATGTGACTCATGTTATGAGTTCTTGATCATAATCTCACTTTTTATTATGTTTTTTTGGGTTTTAATTGAGATTATCTTATTGTCTGATCCTTTATTTTATTTTGGTGTATAACGGTATGCCTTTGAGATGTATTCAATGGGTTCCTCAGGAGGATGAAGTGGATGATCCCTATGGTAATCTACCTCAAGATTAGAATTTATCAAGGCTATCATGCATGAATTTCATGTTTTAGACCAAAATGTATAAAAAGTACATAATTATTTTTTGAGCTATAATCAAGAGATAGAGGGGAGTGGGATCAATCAATGGAGTTCCTACACTCAAAGACACCATCCTTTAGTGGTATACATGAATATCAAGAGGTATAGGATTGGTTGGATAGTAGTGATCATATCTTCAACTTTCAAGATAAACATAATAATATCAATGTGAAGTGTGTGGAGTTCAAACTTGTGGGACCCAGTAAGTGATGGTGGGATTCAATTATGCAAGAATATAGACACATGGGCTTGGATTGGAAGGGTTTAGATACCCAATTCTTTTAGAAACTTTTTTCTGGAGTTAGTGATGATGGAGAAGTCTCTAGAGTTCCTATCGTTATAGCAAGGAGAGTGGTTGGTGTCAGTGTACACCAATCAGTTCATGGAGCCGGTTCATTTTTCATGAGATGTAGTAAATAATGACCAAATAAAGGATCATAAGTACATAAGGGGTTTGATATTGAATATCATATCATACGTATTTATGCTGTAGCTTTCATCCTATGTGGAGATTGTTGACAGAAAAATGATAGAAGAAATGGATATGGTAGGAAAGTTTGGTTATTTTACCCTTTCCATTCCATTGAGTGGTAGCTTTAGTGATGCAAAACGAGGAATAAGAAGTGGAATGATCATCATAAGAGTCACTACCACAAAACTGGGCAAGGCATGCACCTTCCTTTATCAGCGCTAACAGAAAAGTGCTGATAACGGGGCGGGCCTTTATCAGCGCTAAAAGAAGTACTGATAAAGGTCCACTTTATCAGCGCTAAAACAAGCGCTGATAAAGGAATTATTTATCAGCGCTTTAAATATCCCATTATCAGTGCTTTTCTTAGCACTGATAAAGTCACTCTTTATCAGTGATACAAAAGTGCTGATAATGTCTGGCCTTTATCAGCGCTAAAAAAGCACTGATAAATGTGGTATTTATCAGTGCTTTTCATTTTAGCACTGATAAATACAGCCTTTATCACCGCTTTTTACTAGCACTGATAAAGGCTCACGCGGAATTGATAAAAACCCTCGGGTCCTGTTCCTCCTCCTCAAACCCTGTCAAGATCTCGTGGAAGTCATCCTCTACTGCGGCCGCCGCCGCCTCCTCCTCCTCCACTGTAGTTGCTGCCGCCACCTTCTCCTCCTCCTTCGGCCACCGCTTCCTCCTCCTCCGGCCGCCTGCTCCTCCTCCTCCTCCTCCGGCCACCGCCTCCTCCTTCTCCTCCTCCTCCTCCGGCCGCCACCTCCTCCTCCTCCGGCCGCCTCCTCCTCCTCCTCCTCCGGCTGCCTACTCCTCCTCCTCCTCCTCTGACTGCCTCCTCCTCCTCCGGCCGCCTGCTCCTCCTCCTCCTCCGGCCGCCTCGTCCTCCTCCGGCCGCCGCCTCCTCCTTCTACTCCTCCTCTGGCCGCCGTCTCCTCCTTCTACTCCTCCAGCCACCTGGTCCTCCTCCTCCTCCTCCGTCCGCCGGCTTCCCCTCCTCCTCCAGCCTCTGCCCTGCCTCTGCCCTACCTCCGCTGCCTTCGGTGCCTCCACTATCGACGCCTCCTTCTCCTCCGCCACCTGGTCCTCCTCCTTAAGGTGATTAAAATTGAATTTGAATGAATTAATTATGTTTGCATTGTGGTGACCCCTTGCATCCTATCCCAAATTATGAATATTTGATAGCCATTATGACTATTGTTATTGTGGGTAGTTGATATGTTTGGATTGTGATCACATGATGTTATGTGTTATATTATATACTGATGATAATATGACATTACAACATGAATGATTCACCTCGTATGTGTGTTTTCATATGTGGTGTTTATATGTCGTACATCAAAGTAGTGGACCATCATGAAATTAATATCCCTTAGTAGGGTACTACACTTGATATGTGATGATGAAGACAGAGAACCTATGCATAGGGTGGAGGTACAACATATCCATGGTGTCGTGTCATGGGTGTGCTTGAGGTACCCAATATTTTCTAGGTCCCATTCACTATGAGATGCATAATTTTTTTCGATAACCACAAGGATAAATCTCATACATAGAAAGAGGGTAATAAGGTCACTGATTTCCTGGCTACTTAGGCCTCTCTAGGTAACCTTTGTACCATATTTAACATCATAGGATCCCTCCCCCCCCAAGATTGTTAATTTAGTTAAAGAAGATTCCCTTGGGATAAACTAATTTATACCTCCTTTGACTATTTTTAGCCTTGTCCCATTCTTGAAATAAAATATATTAACATTGGATGTGTTGAAATAAAGATCATGACTGAGTTATTTAAGCTATAACCATGGGTTTGTTGTGCCCCCCCTCCACTACTCCCTCATCTCCCCACCTCATCCATGCCTTCCCTCCTCCCTCATCTCCCTTTCCTTTAACTAAACCTCCTCCCCTTCCTCCTCCCATATTCACTTCCCTCCTAGCACCATGATTTGAACTAAGGGTAGGTGCCTTCCCCCATCCAAACAAAAATCTTATGGATCGTGGCCTATTGCAGCTAAGCACTAGACCCAAACTCGAACTCCACCATCTCCTTCTCCCTCTTCTTTTCCACCACCATTGGAAGATTTCATCTCGTTGGGTTTTGATTTTCCTTTTCATCCCACCACTCACAAGATGTGGTTCCACCTACCGTTGTCGATCCCTATTTTCACTTTGAGGAAATGCAACACTAGATGTGCTTGGACCATTTTCAATCCAAGTCAATTTTCACCAACAAATCCATGGATTTGGTCATAATACACAAGGTCCTCATCGAAAAGGTTGTTATGGTATCCCTTCGCATCAATGGAACACTCCCAAAGTATTGATGTTCCTGAGGAGAAGTTTTAGGATCTCTTTTTAGAGTTCCTTACAACTTTCAAGATAGAATTAATTTGTATCACCTTCAAACTAGGTGGTAGGGATTGGGATTTCACACTGGGTGAGTTCAAAGTTATCTTGGGGTTTATTCTTCTTACATTGCTACAACCACAACCTATGTTGCTTTGTGTCTTGATCTGAACAAGACAAATACACTAAATAGTTGGGTGTTGATCACTCATGAGCCCATTAGCATCCATGATCCTCCCACATCCAAGAGCACCCAGATGAAGGGTTATTATCTGAGGATTAGTCATTGTGCCGTCACTCATGCCTGGATAGCATGGGGAGACTCCTACATAATCATCACATAGTCTATGGTTCCCATTATGGACACTTCCTTGGGTTCCCTTGTGGAAAACATATATTGCTTCTTAATTATGCATTTGGTCCCATGTGTTTCAATCAACTCTTTACACTTTTACTTTTGATTCACGTGTTAGGCTACCTATTGGCCTTACCCATGAGTTATTTCCTTGTATGGACACCCTATAGAGACCGCCCTATGAGATTGATCCACAAGTTGCACTGATTATCCTACTTCCTCACAAAAGGTATGGTTAACCCATGTCTGTAGTGGTGAACCCCACTAACTCACTATAAAAAACTCCCAAGGCCCACCCCTCATCAGGGGTGATCAAAGAGAGGAAGAGATTTGATGAATCCGAAGAACCACCCAAGATTTTCTATTAATGAGCACGCCCCCTACCATTTTTGAAGTATCTTGTTTTTTATCTAAATTATACTCATATTCCTTCTCCTCTAACCTATATACTCATCCTATGGATTTCAAATAGGATGAATATAAATAAAGAATGGATGAATGCCAATCGGTTGAAAAAAAGAGTATGAAGAAGGCGTGAAAGAGTTTATCAAGTTTGCAAAAGATCATGCATGTGACTCTTCTCAAATACTTTGTCCGTGTTTACGCTGTTGTAATTCCAAACAAATTAGTCTAGATGAGTTGGAAGAACTATTGTTCTATCATGGAATAGATCAGAGTTATACATGTTGGAATAAACATGGGGAAACAATGAATGTAAGTAGTGACTGGGGTGACATAGCGTTTTATGGATCATCTGATATGATTACAAACATGAACAATGAATATGACTGTATGGAGGATGTGATTACAGATGTGAATTATGATGAAGATCATATTAAGGAAATGACAAGGACCTTCAAATATGAACTTCATGATTGCCCAAAATTGTTTGAGAAGTTAAAAAGTTGTGAAAATACATCATTGTATGCTGGTTGCACTAAATATATAGCATTGTTAGCCGTACTGAAGCTCTATAATTTGAAAGTAGACAACGGGTGGAGTGATGACAGTTTTATGAAAATACTTTCCCTCATGAATGACATGCTCCCAGAAGACAATGAGCTCCCGAGCCGAGCATACGATGACAAACAAATGCTATGTTCTATGGGTATGATCTCTGAAAGAATACACGCATGCCCAAATGACTGTATACTATTTCTCAAGGACCAAAAATCACTTAGAGAATGCCCAAACTGTGGTGCTTCTCGATACAAGAAAGATGAATCCAGTCCTACTAAATTTGTACGGTACTTTCCAATCATTCCAAGGTTTAGAGGCCTATAAGGAAGTAAGGAGACTGCAGAACAATTATCCTGGCATGCAGATACAAGAATTAAATATGGGATACAATGTCACCCAGCAGACTCTCCTCATTGGAAACAATCGATCATGAGTATCATGAATTTGGAAACGAGCCGAGAAACCTTCGTCTTGCGTTATCTATAGATGGAGTGAATCCTTTTGGTTTTCAAATAAACAGTCACAGTACATGGCTGGTTATGTTGATAAATTATAACTTACCACCATGGTTATGCATGAAACGAAAATACATCATGTTATTTATGCTTATACCAGGACCAAAACAACCGGGTAATGATATTGATGTTTATTTAGCGCCATTTATCGATGATTTGAAATTATTGTAGGACTCAGGTGTTACATTGTATGATGCTTACAGAAAGGAAGATTTCACTTTGAGAGTCATGTTGTACAGGACGATAAATGACTTCCATGCTTATGGAAATTTGTCAGGATATATCATTAAAGTAACTCAAGGCTATCCCGTTTGCGAAGAATGTACACAATCAATTAGGTTGAAACATTCATCGAAAACCGTGTTTCGAGGAAATCACAGATTTCTACCGCGAAGACATAAGTACCGTTCTTGGACGACATCATTCGATGGAAGTTCAGAAGAACGTACAACATCATCTCCACTAATAGGTGATCAATTTTTTGAGAAAGATAAAAATGTGGACACTACTATTGGTAAACCGGCTTCGAAAAACCTTAAGAAAATCGGTTGGAAAAAGATATCGGTTTTTTTGAATTACAATATTGGAATGGTCTATATGTAAGAAATTTTCATGATGTTATGAATGTAGAAAAAAATGTATTTGATAGTGTTATTGGCACGTTGCTAAATACATCTGGCAAAACAAAAGATAGAATTAAGGCTAGGTTGGACATGGTTGAGATGAGAATATGAGAAGTGTTCGCACCAGTGAAGGGTGAAAACAGAACATTTCTTCCTCCTGTTGCTTACACTCTTTCCAGGAAGGAGAGATATCAGTTGTTCAACTTCTTGAATGACATAAAGGTTCCATAGGGTTATTCGTCAAATATCAATAACCTTGTGTCAATGAGAGACTTGATGTTAAAAGGTATGAAATCACATGAAAGTCATGTTTTGATGCAAAATCTCATTCCAATTGCTTTACGTTGCATTTTTCCCAAGAAGGTATTCCATACATTAACAAAACTGTGTTTCTTCTTCAAAGCTATATGCAGAGAAGTTATAGGCCCGATGAAATTTCCAGCTATGGAAAACGAAATTGTCATCATATTATGTGAATTAGAAATGTTCTTCCCACCTTCATTTTTTGATATGATGGTTTATTTTATGGTCTACTTGGTGAGAGAGATTCGACTATGTGGTCCTGTACATTACAGATGGATGTACCCCATTGAACGGTATATGAATATTTTGAAAGGGTATGTCAAAAATCGAATTCGGCCAGAGGGTTTTATTGCAGAGCGATATATTATTGAGGAATCTGTTGAATTATGTACCGAATACTTTTCTGGTGTGGAAAGCATTGGCTTAACGATATCTTGTCACACTGGTCGGCTTGAGGGTGAAGGAATTTATGGAAGAAAGGTTGTCACAATCAATAGTACAGATCAGGAGCAGGCCTACCTTTATGTTTTTCATAACAGTTTCGACGTTGAACCATATGTTGAAATCCACAAAGAAATTCTTAGGCATTTGAATCCATCTAGGGCTGAAAAATGTATATCAGATACACATAATCGACAGTTTATAGGATGGTTTTGAGATCATATTTTTAATAAGTCAGATGAAAATCTAGAGTCAATTTCGGAACGGCTTCGATGGCTAGCCGGAGGACCAAGTGTGTATGAATTATATTACAATTCTTATGTAGTTAATGGTTATACATTTTATACTAATGAACATGAAAAAGATAGTACCATGCAGAATAGTGGGGTTACACTTGTGGCTGAAGCAATGCATGTTTCCGGTGCTAAGGACAGAAATCCAATTTATGCGAATATGTCATACTTTGGCATCATCAAACAAATATGGGAGTTGGATTATATGGAATTTCAGGTTCCGATATTTTAATGCAAGTTAGTTGATAACATGAGTGCTGTTAAAATAGATGATTTGGGATTCGTGAAAGTGGGTTTCAGTAAGGAAGGGGAGAAAGACGAACCATTTATAATGGAATCACAGGCAGTGCAAGTATTTTATGTCCCAGATCCCAGAAACCGAAACTGGTCAATCATTCTGTTATCGACCAAAACAAATGAAGGGTCAGATGAAAATTCAACAAAATATGACCCTTTCATTGGGACTTCGAAATCCTTTTGCAGTGGTCCCAATGTAGACGATGTTTTGTATGTCATAGGAGACCACAATGAAGGGATATGGATAGTTGATAGAGGGGTCAAATCCCTCCAGCCTCTAAAAAATAGAGTTCAATAATTAGGTTATTGATTTTTATTGTAATATATATTGTGTTACATTATGTTATTATCTGTTCACTGGTGCTTTTATGTGATCTAAATTAAACTTTAAACTAGTTCTGCAGATAATGACTTCTTCACCTGCTGATGCACCTAATCTAGAGACACAACACGTCTCCCAACCAATTGCAGATGGTCCCACTACTGAGAGACAACAGGTCTCTCAACCTATTGCAGCTGGTCCCACTGCTGACGTACAACAGGTCTCTCAACCTGTTGCATCTGGTGCCAGTGCCGATGCTAGCACTTCGGAGAAACATAATGATGATGCAAAAACTGAGGAAATGGTAGGCGATGAAACCCCAGCGACAGAAAAAAAACAGGTGCACCGTAGTTTGACAATTTTAGCGAAAATACTTAAGGCAAAAGCAAAAGGCATCAAATATGAGGTGGGATGGAATAAACTAGGCCAGCATGTAAACCCCAAAAAAGCCATGTTTAGTAGCTACATTGGAATCGTCACTCGAAAACGCCTGCCGATTGATGTAGAGTCATGGCACCATGTTGTCAGCGGGTTGAAAACATTAATGTGGGAAGATATTACGGTAACATTACGATATCATCTATTTAATTTATTAAAATAAAATAAAATAATGAAATATTGACTAACTCTTCCTCATCTCTTGCAAAGTGCATTTATAGTAGATGTTTTGCACAAATAATATGTTTTAAGACTGGCAGGAAGGATTCATAATTGCTTTCGAACCATTTTAAGGAAACATCATCTGAATGATCCCGAAGGGAAAATCAAGCCACACCTGCCTCCTCTTTATGCACAATTGATATCCCATGGAACGTGGGATGCGTTTTGCAACCATCTTGTGGAACAAAATTTTCAGGTACATTGTTTTTTTGTTACACATTGTGTAAAGTTGCATGTATTCATCACATTTATTGACATGTTTTTATTTATAAAATAGCAACTGAGTGCTAAAAATAAAGAACGGGTAGCAAAACTAGTGTACCCCTACTGTAAAGCAAGGTTGGGGTACGCTTCAATTGAAAGACAATTCGTACGTATTTTAAAAGTACTGTAATAATTTTATGTGACATAAAACAACACTGTAACCATGTTTCTCTGTTTATATGCAGATTGATAAAGAAAAATCTCAAGTCACTTCCATTCCACGCCATGTGCTATGGAAAGAGGCTCGTGTTAATAAAGTGGGGAAAATGGTAGATGAAAACACACAAAAAGTGTAGGAAACATGTGTAAGTATGACATAATATAAACTTGTTTTGCTTTAAATCACTATTACATAATTATGCTTACTTATTTTTCAATATTTTCTATTTGACATTGTGACAGGAATCAACAACACCCTCACCGGATGCAGACATACTTTCAACGGCCTTGAAATAACAAGAACAGTATGGCCGCATCAGAGGTGTGGGTTTTGGGGTGTCACCCTGGGTATATTTTCAGAAAAAAAAACAAGAGAATGAACAAACTAAAGAATTGCATGTAATTAGAGATAGAGTAGCTACCCTTGAAGATCTATTCCATACTCTGGGAGAGATGCTAAAGAGTTTGATGGAGGAGAGTTGAAGAGAATAAACAACTCAAGAACAAACCGTGCAAGAAGATCCACCCCTCACCAGCTTTGATGCGAGCCATTCCCCTCAATGTCCTGAATTAACTGAGGTAATCAATGTTATAATATTCATTTTTGTGAAATGTGAATCACATAGACACTGATACCTTTCATGTAATGATATTTTACAGGGTGAAAATGACTGTGATTTATATCTGTCAACTCCCACCCATCGCCTTGTAGCGAGGGCTACAGTGTTCAATATAAAGAATGACACGCTACACTCCAGACCACTTCCAACCGGTCAAGTCAAAGTGTCGATTAATTTATCTCATGAGATAAGCGCCGAGCTACCCGTTCCAAATAATGATGATGACATTCATACGGTGTAAAAAGCTATTGGAACATTCATTGCATGGACGTTGAATCTTGTAAAAAAAATGTCGACCAGGAGGTATGCATTTCAAATTCATTTTTCAAGAAGAACCGTTAACATTAAATTAGAAAATGGATGAACCGATGAATGTTATTACAGAAAGAAAAAATGGAGAAGCTAAAACAAAAGATCGGCTCAATCATTGGATCAACTAACTGATCAAAACGATCTAATGAGAGTGCGTTCACCCCACCCGTTCTATATCTAGATTTAATATCATTTCATTCTCATGTGGATACGAAAATGAAAGACGGAAAGAGTCATACAATTGTTTGTGAAAAACATATGTACGGAGAGAAAACATTATATTTCGTTAGTGCAGATGCTGTTTCTGAGATCATCACATATGACTGGCTAGGAGCCTCAGTTATAAATGTATACATGAGGTATGTTTTCATGATTTTATTTTACAGATGTTAATATACTTTGATAATGATGGAAAAATACATCTCATATTTTTCACATGTGTATATATGAAAAACAATTGAAGGGATTTTCCCATGAATACAAATTTGGGCTCGTTAGTCCTCACACAATTTCTGCACAACGAGAAAAAATAGATTCTAAATTTCAGGCTGAATTAATGTCAAATCTGCTCAGAACGTTTCAAAGCAGAATTATGACTGACAGACTCTTTTTAATACCAACGTTGCAGTGGTAAAACTCTACATTTTAATCATATAAAATATATTTTCATTTCTATCAGTACTTATTTCTTTTAGTGTTTTTAGGGAACATTGGATGCTCATTGCAGTTAATTTGGAAATTCTAATGATTTATTTTCTGGATTCACTGCATGGATATCCAACTAAACGTCCACACATGATAGTGATTGTCAATTTTTAATACACTAGATCCAACATTTTAGAACTAAATATATAGTTATATAATTTATATTATCTTTTAATGAGTATTTTGTTATGATAGGGCGGTGTATGAATATCGTTTAAAGGCTGGAATGAATCCAGGGCATAAGGACAACAATGCCCACAAGATCTACAAATGGAGAAGTTTGGGTATATATAATTATATTTCACTATCCAAATACATATCAAAACAAATTACTTATTTTTATCTATGTTTCTGCAGTGTCTGAAACAAACAAACGATAAGGACTGCAGTTATTATGTTTGTAAATTTATGAAAGAGATCATATTTCATGAAAAAACTAGCATCCCTAAAGAAGTATTTTTGAAAATAATCACTACTTTATTTAAAATAATTATTAATCCTTTGTGTATTTATATTTTTCATTACTACTATGACAGTCGCAAAAAATCCTATTCAGAAGATGATATAAATGTCTGTAGAAACGAATGGGCAGCAAACCTGATGGAAGAATGTAAATAAATAGGACAATGAAGTTTAATTCCTAATACTTATGTTATCTTTATATGGTCATTGATATCTCCCTTTACACTTATTGAGAATATATGATCTCCCTTTCTTATGTTTCATATCCTTGGATTAGTGAATTCCTACTACATAGTTTGAAAATGACATAAACTTTAGAAAACAACACTACTGACATACGGAATACTGAGAAAACTTGTTCGGATGGTTTTGAAACTTTAGGAAAATGATCCATGAGTCATTTTTGATGTGTACGAATCGACCGTACCTCAATCCGATGCAAGGTGTGACCGGTATGGCTAAAAGTGTCTGATATCAGTTTTAAATTGAGATAAAATTTGGAAAACAACAATAATAACAGACGGAATACTGTGAAAACGCATTTGGATTGTTTTGAGATTTTAGGACAATGATCCGTGAGTCATTTGTAATGTGTACAGATTTACCACACCTCAATCCAATGCACAGTGTGACTGGTATGGATAAAAGTGTCTGATATCAGTTTCAAATTGAGATAAACATTGGAAAACAACACTATTGACATATGGAATACTGAGCAAACGCGTTATGATTGTTTTGAAACTTTAGGAAAATGATCCATGAGTCATTTGTGACGTGTACGAGTCAACCACACCTCAATCCGATGCATAGTCTGACTGGTAATTCTTTTCATTAGATAAAGAATCAGTATTTATTAAATGAGATAAATCAATCAAAAACATATTGATTTTACATTATCCCCTTTCATTGTTATTAAAATGAAAACATTTGAGTTTAAAATTTCATATTTTAGTTTCACATTTCCATATTAATGTATTCTTTAATATTACTGTTTTAATTTCTTTCATTATTGCATTAATAACATAATATTTGTTTTCTTATATAGGTTAATTTTTTTCCTTGTGTTCGGATGCTTTGTTCGGCAACAACTACAGTCGAGAGGGGATCACAGATATCAAAGGATGAAACATGAATGTTTATAACTGTTGTTGAATAATTGTAATTGTAACCATGTAAAACAATGTTTGAAATGTATATAGCAATGTGTTTTTTTGTATTCATGATGTTATGTAAATGTATATACTGTTGTCGGTCAAAATATTGTGTGCGGGTGCTATGGTGTGCAGGTGTGCATGTTCTGCATTGTGCAGGTATTTTGCAGGTATTCTGGTGTGCAGGTTCTATTTTTTTAGTGCAGGTGATGGTGTCTTTATCAGGGCTTTTTTGAGCGCTGATAAAGGTCACCTTTAACAACACTAGAGGAGCGCTGATAAAGGTCTCCTATATCAGTGCTTCTTAGAGTGATGATAAAGGGTACCCCCTTTATCTACGCCGTCATTATCAGTGCTTTTCTAGCACTGTTAATGCCAGTTTTTAGCGCTGATAAAGGGACAAGTTATAGTAGTGAGTGTTGGGGGGGGTCTTAGGAGTGTGCCTCCTCTACACCTTCAGTTTTAGTCCATAGTGTTTACCGTACTTTCTATTAGTGTGTCATGGTTAGACACACCCAAATTTCTTGTTCCTCACTTGTGAAGATGTGTAATAGTTGTGGATACTATGGACATCTACAATGTTTCTATCTGGCTACGTTTGTGAATTGTTATGGTCACATATTATTATATCCAAAGGCTACTGTGGTGGAGTAAAATGCTTCAAATACTATAGGGATCTCCCCTTGGGAGTTAGGTGTGAAGAAACTTCATGTAGTGGATGAGATTCTGATGGATTTGATTTGTGTCCAGTGATAGGCATAGGTACCATCCATATTAAATCATTAATAGCTACTGATTTTTTTGATACAGATACCCCCCACATATTTATATATTCCCATTTTGTGGCTATTATTAAACATCCAATGATACTCATGTCCTTTATTATGGAGTTAGTGGAACCTCTTTGAAAGATTAAAGACAGGGGGTTTTAGTTTCCTTCTTGTTCACTATTGATAGCCGATGCAGAGTTATTCTAGGATTTCCTAGTTCTAAATTTATATTTGTTTCAAATAATCATTGGGATGGATTGGATTATCGCTCATCATTTATAGGTTGATTTTTATTATCGGCATGTCTCGTTTCTTATGGACTATGGGAGCTCTCTTGTTTTTTTGGGAGAATGGGATACATGGTCAGGACATGCATGGCCTTCCCTCCTAGAGCTCATGTGTTTTTTATCTACTATAATAGTTAATCTTGATGATGTTTCTTCCATTGTTTATGTTGCCACTAATGTTCAAGATTTTCCTGAAATTTTCCCAGATGATTCCTCTGGTCTTCCTCTAGAGAAGAAGGTAGAGTTTAAGAATTATTTGGTTTCAGGTATAAAACATATTTTGATACCCTCTTATCATATATAACTAGTGGAGCCGAAATATATCAAGATTCATTTGGATAATATTTTGGTGAATGGTTTTTTTTCTCCCTAGTGTTTCCCCTTGGGAATACTCTGTGATCATTTCTAATAAGGAAGATGGTTCACTCTAATTATTTGTTGACTATCAAAAAATGAACTATGTAAGAGTCAATAATAATTATCCTTTTAATTGTTTGGATTATTTTTTGACCATTTAAAGGGGAAAATGTGGTTTTAGAAGATTGATATTTGGTCAGGTTATCATCGACTCATTGTTCCCGAGTCTGATATACCGAAGATGGATTTCATGAGAAGGTATATACATTAAGAATATCTTTTAAGGTAATTTGGTATAACTAACTCTCCTACAGTTTTCATTGTTTTGATGAATTATATATTCTATGAATATATCAACCATTTTGTGGAAGAGTTCAAGGTTGATATTTTGTTTTATTCGAGATCCGAGCTTGAGTATGAGCACTATTTGAGTTTGGTTCTAGAGATCATGATGAATCATCATTTTTATATAAATATTTAGAAATGAAATTTCTAGATCCAACAAGTAATTTTCTTGGGACATGTTATTTATGATAATGGATTATCTGGTTATGGAATCCTGCCTTTTTATTACATAACATTGCATAAAATTTTACAAATAAATGATCTTTTAATGTTTAGTGTCTCGTAGATAAGGTACATAATACATGAAAACATAAAAAAAATTCTATTAAACATGAAAGGCTTATTCAAGGTTCATCCTAATAAAATTTATCAAATATCATAACCTGAGGACATACATCAAAGGAAAGGCTGAACTTAAGGCCCATTAAGGGATAACAAGGGTAACCGTTTACTTGTGATCTTGAGGAAAAATAAAAACATGAGGAAATACACAAAGGCATGAGAAATAGGAATATCATAATAAAAATAACATGAATTATAAAAATTAAATGTGACTAAAATATTTAATTTAGGCATTCAAAATCGTACCACCAAGATCCATCCCCCAGGTGTCATAAAAATTTCCAAGGTTATTCATCAAGGTATCATAAAACTTGTCATTTTTAGAGATTAATTTTTTTACATAATGAATTAGAGAAATATCATGTATAAACAATAATATTAACTTATTTTCATGAGATCCACATAGATATTAATAAGAAAATTCAAAGGTAACCCATAAAGAAAAAAATAAATGGGTTTCATATCAAAATCATGGTGTTTTAAAAATTGCTTAAAACATGATCTTTATGTCATTTGTAACCCACGAAACGGGAATGAGGGTATTATGTATGTAAATAAAATAATAAAATAAATAATTTTTTATTTATTGATGAATATCCTTGTAATAGAAATATTTTTGGGTATTCACATAAATAAAATAATATAATATTTTGAGAAAAAGAGAGAGATTTTGAGAAGAAAATTCTGCAGCATAACAGGAATGAAACATGGTTTTATAAAACATTAAAATGTGGAGAGGAAAGGGTAAACCATTAATAAAAGGCACATAATAAAATATTGGGATATAATAAAATATATATAAAAACATTGTATAGAAATTTTAATGACATACCACATTAAAGTGAACTCAAAAGGAAAAGAGAAGTTGAGAATTCCCTTACCTTGAAGAGTGACTTCTAAATCTCGATGATCGGGACATTGGGGGCTTAAGGACACCTTGTGATGACCCTTTGTGAGGTAATTATATTAGAGATTATAGGGGAATGAATTTTTAATGAAATAAAACAATTTAATGGGTGGGTAATGATATAAAAAGGGAGGGAGTTTTTTATTAATTTCTTTGGCCACCTCATTAGTGGTATTAGAAAAACCATGAGATTACCCATGGTATTTTCCCATGGTATTATCCAAATTGGAAACCCCATATAATATTTCTATCTAAAAGTCTAGAAAATAATTATTACAAAATTATTACATCATTAATGATGTGATTAAATACTTCAAAATCACAAAACTGTATTTTTACTATTCACTGAAAAACAAAATATTTTATAAAATACTCATCAATTTACACTAACCTAGTATCAACATTATGTATTTAAAAATGTAATTTATTTTATCATAATAACTATATAATTATGATAAGTTTATCTTTTAACTATAAAAATACACATTTATTAAAAATAACAGCGGACCTAAATTACATAGTGAATGCATAGTAAAATCTCTGAAAAATGAAATTATTTTATCATTTGTAATTAGAAATGAGTGTTTATATAATATTATTTCTTTATAATAATTATTATTCATAATATCATAGTTTATTATAAACATTTATATCTTTTATGGATTTTACAAATTCATTTGGAAAACAATCAATTTATAAAATTCCATTTTATTAAGAAAAACTATTATTAAAATAATAATGATGGAAAAAAAGTTTATTTACACAAAGGGATTATACTATAAGTATCTAATAACATGAAACATAAACTATTATAACATCCGTATATGACCTAAGTGTATGGTGTGCGATGGTGATGGACTGTTGGAGCGACTCAGATAACATTGCTCGAGTGGTAATTTCTACCAACTTTAACATCTCCCAATGACAATTTCATTCATGATTTAATTATTGAATATCAACTAAGGAATGGTCTTGAGAGAATCCCAATGACACTAACTCTCACATAAGTTCTAAAATATGGGCTTCATATGGAAAGAGTCTAATGGATGAGGCCATAAACTCTTCTTTCTACATTAATTTCCCTTTATCATTTCTATTTATAACGGGATGATCCACAAAAAACAATTAGATCCAGAGATTACTTGGTCTTTCTAGATACTACCAATGGGTTTCCAAGTATTTCTTGAAGTTTTCATCACATTTGATGACTCTTTCTTGTAAAGGGGTGAAATTCATATGGGATGAAAAGTGCTAGTGTTATTTCAATGAGCTCAAATGAATTCTAACATTAGCACTTATTCTAATATTAGCTGATCCGGATAAGGTGTATGTGGTTTTATGTTATTCTTATGGAGTTTTCCTTATTATTTTCTTATAGAGAATGATTATGTGGTGGATTATGTCTCTTTTAATTTTATAACACATAATAATAATTAGCACACTCATGATTTGATTGTTACCATGGTTATGCATGTGATTAAATGTTAAGAGAATTATCTTTTTAAGGAGAGGTTCATTGTGTTTTCTGACCATAAGAGACTAAGATATACCTTTTCTGAGAATTAATTTAATATTATAAATAGGCAGTTGGTGGAATACCTTCATATGTTTGACATCAACATTTACAACACCCCGAAGAAGGGAAATGTCATCTTAGATGCTCTCAGTAGGACATTACCATTACAGGCTGTTCTAGAATTGAAGGAGGAGTGGAACCTTATGGGACTCTTCACTCAGTTGCACTTGGATGCTCAAGTGGATGTTTCAGGTTTTGTTCTGACTAGTGTTAAGTTATCATCATCTCTCCTTGAGTTTATTTTCTAGGGTCAACAACAAGATAAATAATTCAGCGGAATTAAAGAGACCCTATATGTTGGAGAGATCGTTTCTAGTTGGTCTCTCCTTTCAAATGTTATTTTACATTTTGGATTATTTTTTCATCCCAGCATCTATAAGGAGATTAGTTTTTTTAATATAATAATTCACCATGGTCCATTCACCTGGGCACTGCAAAGACATATTATAACATGAGACAATGATTCTGGTGTTCGAGTATAAAGCATGATATTGCAGATTATTTGTCTTGCTGTTATACATTCTAATAAATAATGGAAGAGAATATTATCCCATCTAGTTTTCTCCAACCATTTATGGTGTTGGTTTGAAAATGAGATGAGGTGTCCATGGACTCTGTTATTAGATTACCACAGACTCTTCAAGGTAGGAATACTATCTTGGAGGTGATTGATCAGATGAAAAAGTCAGCTAACTTCATTATGATCACCACTGTAGTTGAATACCTAGGTAGGATATATATTTGTATGAGGTTGTAAGGTTACATGGGGTTCCTTATGTCATTTTTTGGATAGGTATTCTAGGTATACCTCATAGTTATGAAAGAGTCTCAATGAGATTATGGGGGCTCTGGTCAGGTTGAGCATAACTTACCATCCACAGACACATGTACAGATGGAGCATGCTATTCAGATCCTAGAGGATATTCTTTGTTCTTATGTCTTGAATATTTGTGGATTATGGGATAACTACCAGATATCGGTGGAGTTTAATTATAATAATAGTTATCAGTAATTGATTATAGTGGATCATTTTGAGGATTTGTATGGTTTCACATGTAGGTCACCTTTTTAATGTGTAGAGGTGGGAAATTACTCTATTGTAGAACTGAGTCATTTTTAAGAGTTTTCGAAAAGGACTCATGATATGTTTTGGCATATGTTTATAGCTTAGAGTTAGTAGAAATGGTATGCAGATCTTTGGAATCTACCTTTGTAGATTTCTATTAGTGATTGAGGTTTTCTGAAAGTTTCTCCTTGGTTGTGTCACCTTCGGCTTAGAAAATTGGAATAATGGATCTAAGATATGTTATACCATTTATGTTCACTGAGATGATTGGTCGGGTTTCTTATTAGTTGTAATATCTAGTTTATTTTATAGGTATTCATTTTTTTCCACATATATCATCTTAGGAAGTACCAAACTAATCCCTCTCACATTCTGAGTTGAGAAGAAAACAATTTGAAGCCAAAAATTTCTGTTTTAGAGAATCCAGTAGATATTTTTGACACTCAAGTAAAAGTTTTATGTGGGATGTTGATCATGTTGCCTAGAGTATTGTTGTTACACAAACTAGATTCTCACAAGACTTGGGAATATGAGTCTTTGATGAGGGAACAATGGAATCATCTTTTTCTTGGCACAATTCTTCCACATGACTTCTCTGAGACATAAAGTCTTATAGTGGAGATTTTTTAACATCCTGATACCTAATATTAAGTATTTATCATCTATCATTTAATTTTCCACTTTTTGATGCGTTTTGGAGATTCTGAGGATATAGATCCTTTACAGGGGAAAATGACCTAAATTTTGGGGATGTATGTTTGCTATAATTAATATATTTTAGGAATAAATGTATAAAAGGATTAAGAGGTTATACATTGGTTTTAGTGTTGACATGGGGTATTTTTTATCAGTTTCTATAGAATATTTCTCTTAGATAGTTTCATTTCATAAAATAGTTCCACGATGTCAATTTGTTGTCGGGCTGATGCCGTGAAATGGTTCAGAGCATGAAATGATTACACACCACAAGACAAATTCATGTTATGAAGTGTTCGATCAATGTTTTTTAACTGAGGTGAATCCTTTTTTTGGGTATATGTATTTCACATTTCCAACCAAGGATTCATGTAATGTAATTTTCATGGCCTGTAGGTTTTTAGGAATTGAAAATTTTATTTTATTTTCCTTCGGTTTCAGCCTTATCTCTCAAGGCCTAAGATCTGTTATAGGCAATTTTGGGAATCACTTCTCCTTCTGGATCAATTTTTTCGATGATTAACCATGTTTATGGTTTCCCTACATCTCTCTGTGTAAGTTATATTTATTTCTATCCAAGGGTTTTAATAGTGCAAGTGTTCTATTTTTTTAGATCTATTAGACTTGTGATGTTGATTATATTTATCCTTTCTAGATCCATTATGTGATATTCCTATAGAGGTGGACCTTTATGTTGGTTTTGGTGTAGCATGCGAGTTTCTTGATGTGCATGTTTTGTATCTTCTCTCCCAGAATCGTGTTATTGAATTTATTTTGAGATTTAAAGATTGATTGTAGGGACTCCATTTTTTTCATTCCATTATATCATTTTAGTGATCCCCATTGTGGGAATTTGTGATCCATGTTTGAGGTAGGTTGTTCCATCTCTAGCCTATACTGGATAAACTACATTGCTCTTGTTTTATAAACTGATTTATTAATTAATTGGTATGATTTAATTGTGTGCATAGAAATGGGTTTTTGAGGAAATATAATACTCCCCATTTTTTTGATAAGATAAAAGGTATTTTCAAATCATTTTGAAATGGATGAATGAAATGGTTTTCAAATCATGGTTATAATGAAATGTATTAGAAAATGTATCACATGGGAAGCCCTAGGTACTTAGTTGGAAGGCCTAGTAACATGTCTCATACATTGATACTATTGAGGGGTTCACTCATTGGGTGTTCCTATAATCCCTAAACCCATTTTTCTAAGGACTTGATAGACATGTTGGGAGGTTCACATGTTAGAGTGTTTCTTTGATATCTTGATTTGATGCATATTTATTGAGTCATGATGTATGTGATTTTCTTCATTTGAGTATGAGTGTCCTATCATGCCTGACCTGGGGTGATCCTTTTCATGATGTTACATGTGATTCGGTTTGGACTGATTTTTATTTGATATGAAATGTGATGTATTCTTTTCTTTTACTTATATGGTATATATGAAATGATTTTAAACTATATACCTAGATTATTTGTAAATATGGAAAAGGAAAGTGTTTTATAATACTTTTTATTAAAACTATTTAATTGATTATCATGCCTTGTTTTATTTAAATTTTAGGGTTATTTATATTTTTGTACAATGAATTGATATGGAACACATAGGTGTGATTCTATTGAGCATGTTTATCTCACGCACTGTTCACCCCTTCAGCAGTGTGTAGACCATATTATGTTTCTTTATTAATGGAAAAGAAAAGATCTACAGTGAGGTAGTGAGGTTCCTATCATACATGTCTGGTTAGTTGGTGGTGACATAGAAGGAGTTCTCTAACACTATCATATGGATTAGCTATTTCAGTTTTATTGGTCCTTTAGTGGTAGAATTGTACCTTAGATATTGTTTAGACACTTTTGAGTTATATCACTTTAGATATTTGCTTTTTGATATGACATATATTTATTGTTTAGTCATCTACTATATTTTCCCATAATGTTTGTGTGTATATATATGTGTCATGATTTCTTCTTTAGTTTCGGTGAAATCATTCCCTCTGGTTGTTGTTGATGCTCATGTACTAGTTGCTAACCCGTAGGAACTGGGAATGCCCTCCGGGTATGTGACAGTTCGTGTTAGGCACCAATTTGGGAGGGTATTTGGAACGGGTTCATCACATGATGGGAACCAACATATGTAAAGTAGCTTCAAACATTGGGCACACCATTATTCATTGTTAAAAATATTACATCAATTTGAATTATTCTAAACACACTCTAAGAACTTAATGTGTACAACTGATTCTACTAAAAAATCGTACCAAGACATCAATATGTGTATTTTTCCTCATATAAAAGTGAATTAATTACAAAAATACCTCTAATAAATTAAACCTAATTAAAAACATTATAATCATAAACACGACCTTACAAAATAAATTTAAAGAGTGAGTATAATTTATTCACCTCATAGATTGAACAATAATTCAAAACA
Source organism: Viscum album (assembly GCA_963277665.1). NCBI lineage: Eukaryota > Viridiplantae > Streptophyta > Magnoliopsida > Santalales > Viscaceae > Viscum > Viscum album. The sequence continues at coordinate 227,010,960 of OY728157.1, read as the reverse complement.
TGATTAAAACATAAAATAAATTGCAAAATAAAACTACTAGTTTAAATTGAGGAATTTTTTTAGAATAATTCAATAAGATAAGTATGAAATAAAAACCATGGAAGGGTATTTACCATGGGTCTCCACTTCTCATATTAGAAAAAGGGTTTAGTTAAACATGACTATATAGGATGAGAAGTCAATTTACTACCGATCATTACTTGATTCTGGTCTTAGTTTAGTACTCCACTTATTATTGTGTGATTATGATCATATATTGTGCCTCAATTCAGATATGTATATCCATCAATGTGGTTGAAAAAGTAATTTTAAATAATGTAAGGCTTCAACTCAAACTTGGGTAACCCTCCATGCATGCATGGATCTTCCCTTCATTTTCTTCCAAGTTCCACTAGACTATAATTTTTATTTGTAATCCTCCCTTGATACAAATACTTTTTATCTTCCCCATATTAGTTCTTGAATTATAAAATAAAATATATAGTTTTAATTAGTTTTAATATAGTTATGAGGTGAAGGGGATCTGGACACAAAGTGGTTAGTTATTTCTTTATCCTGATTCACATTATCTCTTCACAACATGGGTGTATTACCCATGGTGAAACATTTTATTCTTCCCTATCTATTTTTAGTAGAATCAATAATACACAACAAAAACACAATCAAAATTAAATTATCTTGAATTTTTTTTTAAATTTCATTCAAGGTGTGACTTACTTCATTGTGGTATAAAGAATATTCTTATTATGGTTTGATTTCTCCCATTATGGTGTGACTAAAAGATACACAGTGCATAACTTCTGTAAGTCCATTAAAAATAAATTTCCTATAATTAATCCATATGTGACTATATTATTCATTAAAAAAATCTTCATTTATATTAATTTCAAAATATATAGCTTCAGGTGAGAAACTTGGTTGGAATTCAAAATGTATAGAATCTTATAAAACCCCTCAATATAAAAACACATATACATATGAAACTAAATTTTAAAAAATATGAGGTTTAGATGATATGTAGTAGAAATATATATATAATCAAATATGTAAGATAAAATATTCATACTTTAGAAAAAATTCTAGTTCAACTCATACATAACATATTTGACATCACCAAAAATTTTGTTTTGATTGATATATTAGAAATATTTCTCAACAAATAATAAAAATATAATCTCGTGTGTATTATGTAATATTAATATCTCATACATAAGAATCCATAATTTATATGTAATATTTTTATAATTTTATGTATTTTAACTTTATCTCATGCTTAATATTTTTCAGGCAGATGTGCAAGATATACGACTTTTCTAGATTTCAACTCTCTATTACTCAATATCATACAGATGTGATGAGAATATTATATAAATCCTAGCCCTATACATAATTCATCACACATTGTTTCAAAATTACCCATTTTAATAAAATTTAAATTAATAAAAATCAAAGCATGGATTCTCAGAATATTCTATAATTGAATAATAAAACATATAAAACACGAATTAAGTCATTTTCACAATTAATCCCAAAATTTTTCTTAAACATAAAATGAAAAAATATTCATTAAAATGAAAAAATTATGTGGATAAAGTTATTGAAATTTAAAATTAAAATCAATTAATATATGAACTCTATCAATTTCCCTAATAATATTCCTTGGATTCTAGGATATGTATTCACACAAAAATATTCAAAAAGTAATGTCCAAAACACAATACAATGAGAGTTTTTATTTAAAAATAATGACCTCAATCTTATCATGACACCAAAATGTCTTTAATTAAATTTAATCTATATGTTATATTATATCCATTTTCGCTTCTTTCATCTTTTCATGCACATAAACACCAACCTCACTAAAATTATTTATCTCATCAGGCACTTGTTAATTTTAGAAAAGTTTTTATTATCAAAACACATGCAAGGGACACCATAGGATTTATAAGTTGATAAATATCCACCCAATGAGTTATATAGTTGTACTAATAATGAGAAATTGTTTAGGGTTTTTTGTGGTTAAGGGTTGGAATTTTCTATGTTAAAAAATTTGAGGCAAAAGAAAGATGTTTTCTATATTTGAAGAAAAATGCATGATTCTAGTTTTTTAATCAGTAATGACATCTTACACAATATTATAGAAATAATATACCCACAACACCTTAATTTAAATAGAAAACACACCATAAATATTTAGATAAAAAAATTATTTTTCATCTCTACATCTTCATCAAATTTCTTCTTACGATTTTGTTTTTAGATTCTATATAGAATTGAATTTTTAAAGTCTGAGAGGTAACATTAAACTTCAAAAACTATTGTGAAATTTTTATCCCATCATTTGAAAGACATGTTTCTCATTACATCTACCCATACATGAGGTTTTTTCATTTTTTTATAATTTTTCAAATAGTAGCTCAATAACATGATTTTGGATTTCAAAAAATATGTTTTAAATAGTTCTAGTTAATTAACATTCAGTAAATATTATTAGAATTTTAATGTTTCTCAATGTATACTGAATTAATAAAAAACATAAAAAACATCTCCCCATTCTACACTTGATTTCAACTAGTATTGCAAAATTAATTTTTGAGAGGGGTGGATTTAGTTTTTAGGATTATACTGTATCTTACTAACCATGTTTTTTATGTATTATGAGGTAAAAACTATGATAACATGTAAGGTTAGGAAATAATAAGATCTAATTATATAAACATTCATTTTTTTACCAAAATAAATTCCGAAATCATGTTCTACACAAGCACATAAATGATTTAATGGTGTAAATGAGACAAAACAAGATTTGGTTATTCAATCACGGTTTAATTTACTCAAGAATTGAAAGTACTATGACGAATATGTAAAAAAGGATAAAAAAACTCATAGGGAATTTATTTTAAAATTGGGAATTATTTTTTGGAATTTTATTTAGTAATCATAGGTCTTTTAATGAATTTCAAAAATTAGGAATAAAAAGTAAAGTCCATATTAATAATCATTTATGATAAATTCCATGGGTAAAATCAATTTAACAAATTAGAATTGTTTATAAATTTATAAATGTATTCTTTATTAGATTCCAAATTTTCAAAACAATTAAAAATTTACAAATAAAAACACTAAAAATGAAATAAAAAATTAGGAATAATGAAGAAAACACAAAATCGAAATATAAAAAAGGTTGTTTTCGTAAGGAAAAAACATGGATATAACCCTTATGAATATGAAATCCATCTATTTGATCAAACATATGGACCTGTTAAGAGAAAAATTTAACATATGCAGATTTCTATCCAATTACACTAACCTGCATAGTGGAAATTCTCCACAATTGTTATTGAATTATGTGTTTGTATGATAACATTTCCCTTATCCTCCTGAGTAGTGTGCAATAGAGATAGGTAAAACAAACATAATCACAATAAAAAAATACATGGTTTTTCATCACATAAATAAAAAAAGAAATGGAAAAATATGATTTAACATGGTTCGGACAAAGTCCTATATCCATGGGGGAACAATGTAAGAAAAATTTATTCCAAGAGTTATAAACGAGTATGAAACACTCACTAAATTCTACTCCATGATTGGGTTTGAGAAAATTATGTTAGAAAAAAACATTATTCATATATTTCAGTTATATATTTTAGAGCTGGGCTACCACCTTTTTATTCGAGGTCTCTATCTGGTCAAAAAATTACAAAAACCACTGAGTTTCGTTGAAAATATTTCATTGATTAGAAAAAATGATGATAAACTATATAATATCCCATTAATGATTTTGATATATGGTCAAAATAAAAAATCCATTACCCATATAATGGTATCCATGCCATTATATATAGGATTAGTGAAAACACCCTTTACCAGTGTAAGGGTAGCCCGTGAATGCCAACCATGGGAACTCCATCTGATGATCTCTATCTGATCATCGAAGTATCACTATTGAAAAAATCCCATTCAATTAAAATATATGTAATAAAAATATAATCAATGTGCACTATCCATTAGATATTATTTTTAGTGAAAAACCCATTTTTTCTCTATATTATGAAATATTATTGGAGGAAAACATCCATCTAGTCAGTCTGAAGATCTATGTCTGATATGTTATATCTAGAAAACCCCATGAAATGAAACTTTATAAACATTATAAAAACTAAACAATACCCCACATGTATATTTCTTTAGGATTTTCATCCTCCTTTTTATTTTATCCACCTGAGATTTTCTATTATTTGATGTTAGTAGTACTCTGTACTCAGTTTGATAAACCATGTCCCACTGAGGCACAATGTTTCCTCAAAAAAAATTTGACAATAAATTTTGTGAACATACCTATAGAATTTTATTCCGAGCAACCTTTAGATGATTCAACACTTTATCCTCTAGAATACATTATATGAACTGAAACATCAAGTAAATGTTTTTAATTCTTTCATAAAACACTGGGTGGTGAGAAATCTGGATAGTACATTGACTATCACAGAAGAAAAATCCTATATCTAATCCATTTATGAGTTCCTTCGACAAGTGCATAAAGAATATCATTTTTCCCTAATTCAGTAGTAGCAATGTACTTCAATTATCATATAGATAAAGTAAATAGTAGTTGCAACAGACATATCTAACTTACTATTATTTCATTGAACATAAAAAATAAATCCTTTAGTAATTTTTTGCGATACATGTATCCATAAAACTATGCATCTACAAATCATTTCACCCAATCATCACCACCAAAATATAATTCTATATCCTCTGATCCTTTTAGATATTGTGAGATATATTTAATATCATCCTAATGGTTTCTTAGAGGTTTTAAAATAGAATTTCTAATAACAGCCATCAAAAAATAAATATATAATTGTGTAAACCACTTCACATATCAAAATTATAACAACCAAATATTTTATGAAATATATATTATATTATTAAATTTAGTTTCTTGAATAGGTTATGTTACACGGCACCTTAAGTCTAATAAAATCGTAATAAAGTATACTATTATAACCTATCCATTAAATTGGTGTGTTTTGATAGTACCAACTAAATTATACAAATTATATGGTTCACACATGTATCAAATTATTAGAAATTAAAATAAAAATCATTTTAAATTAAAATAAATATTTTTTTGAAAAAAAAATTCATCTGAAAATGTGTTTTTATATTAATAAATTATTTTAATAACCATTGGTGAATGATTTTAATTTTTTTATATACTATATATTACGTTAAATTATTATTATTCATCTAATATTTTCTCTAGTCATGATATAAGAATAAATTTAGTGTTAAGGTTAAAAATATATATTTTTTTTATAAAAAATAGTTTCATTATGTTTTCCACACCAATTTTAATTTTTTGTTTATAATTTATGAAAATTTATTTGAATAATGAACTTAATTTCTGAAATTAAAATTTCAAATTTATCTTAAATTTTTTTTATAATTTCTTGAAAAGAATAATTTTATGATGAATATTTTAAAATATTCATTTTTTTAAAAATTGCCCACTCGTTTAAAGAATTTATAAAGTTCCATTTTGGTTTTATATTAATTAAAAATAAAAATTTGTTAAAAAATAATATTATTAATCCAATTTAGGGCATTGAAATCAATTTTGTGATTAATTTTTATATACGAAATTTTTTATTCTTAAGATAACTTTTTCCTGGGAAAATTTATTTTTCGTCATGATTGTATGTTTAATTTTAAATTTTTAACATTTATGTGAATGGAATTTTATAAAATGGATTCATATCTAGAATAATAAAAAATAATATTAGGTAATATGTTCAAATTATTTTTTGTTCATAATGAATTGTAATAATTGTAAAAATATGTTATTATAGTTAAGGTTAAAACATGTTTACTGGAAGGTTAAAATAAAAATATAAGTTTAAAATGACCTAAAAATTATCTAATTTCTATTATATGGGAATATTTCAACCATATCTCATATATTATTTTTTAATTTTCCATTATAGATTCTTACGTTCATGAAAGTTACATGAAATTATAGGAAAACTGTATAAAATTACAACTATGCCACTCACTTCAATTATAAATGGGAACCCATCATCCTATCCTATACACAATTCAAGAACATTTTGTTTTAGATAAAAAATATAAAAATAAATTCCTTAAATCTCTATCCTTCACATAGAGCCTTTGTTTTTATTATAAAGCGCTCTAAGGATGTATTTTGGTGCAAACCATAGGAGGCATTTTTCTTAACCATGTGTTTTCAATTTATTACTTTTTCCACATAATTTAAGTATTATTAAACCTTAATGAAATAATAAAACCATTATATTCCATAAAATATAATTTTATTATATTAATTTCATAACCTCTATCCATCTCCTGTTCCATTAAATGGGAAATGAAACAGTCAAACGTGTGTACGATGGACTACCGCCTCACGAACCGATATAATTCATTTTCCATCACCACATCCCACGACTGGATATAATAATGGATATAATATATATATATATACATGATATATATGATATAATAATTGTTCTACATATACTATTTAATTTTTAATTTTCCTTTTTTCCTTCAAAAAATTAAAACAACGTTCATGCGTACGCACGACCTATAATCTTCAAGGGCAATGTAATTTATTCTTCTATCTATAACATTTATATATGAATATAAATATGTATATAAATTTAATATATTATATTTATACTATTAATTAAATATGGAGGTTATATAACCGATGTTAAATTATAATGAACAAAACTATCGAACCAAAACATATATAAAAATGAAGTAGTTATGACCTATAACGATAATTTAAAAAAAATTCAATAAACAAGTGAAAAATTATTATAAGTAAATCATATATGGTATTATATATATGAGTAAGGTTATAAAATAAACATATATATATATAATAAATCTATATTTATTATATAGGATATTTCAACACATACCAAGGAAGGCATACATAAGGTAAAGGTTTATTTCATAACCTCGTCATTATTAAGGATTGTTTATGTTAAAGTCCATAACTAGAGTATTATTTGATATTTATATTTTAAACCAAATTTATTTTACTATTATATATTTATTTATATTAAATAAATGTTTTCCTTTCATTTTCATCTATTTAAGAACTCAATGTTTTGAAATAATATTTTTAAAGAAAACCAACCTTGTATTTTCTACTTGGCCTGGAATCCTTCTCTTCCATGTCCATATTTTCCTTAAAATTTCTAAAATATTTTTTAACATTATAAAATGACTCAATAATTTTTTTTATCCATTTATTAATATTTATAAATTTTTTTAAAAGGAATATTCCTTTCATTTTCCAAATGAGGTACCTTTTTGACATTTTTACAAAAGTGTGAAAGAAATGCTTTTTTAACTTATATATCATGAATTAAATTTATTGATATATTGAAAACTTATTTCATTAAAGATTAATTTTAAATTTTAAATGATTCCTTTCAAATAAAATGTTTTTCTTAATATTTGGAAAATATTTTTTACTTTAAATAAGTGATTTTCATGTGAAAAGTGTACATTAGTCAAGAAATTTTCCAATGAACATTTAAAATTATTTTCATATATGTAAAAGTAATTTTTTGAATAATATAATAAGGATATAATATAATGATACCATACACCTTATTTATATATATGTTTTATTATTAGTTTGATTGGGTAAATTATTCATATTTTTTATGCTAGTTCTTCAAATATGGACAATTATTGATTTTTTAAAACAAGATGATATGTTGTATTATTTTTTCACATGATTAATGAATTAGACTTATTAAGTTATATGTGGGGAATATAACTATATATCCCCTATATCATGTTGTAGCTATCATGATACAAACTAGATTGGGCAGTTAGCTGAGGCCTTACCCATTTATAAAAGATGTATTGGAATGAGGCCTCAATGGTAAGTTTCAGATGTCCGACATTTTTCATTTCATCATTATGAAATCGGGTTTATATGTTTATATAATTATATAATTAGTTATGATTTCCATGTATATGTTTCATGATCATGTGATTATTTATATGGAATCATTTTATTGTCAATTATTTTTTCATTATTATCTATGCCTTATTAGTTTCCACTGTACACTTACCCTTACAAAGTATCAGAGCTCACACCTTTATTTGTTTCCTTTTACCAAGATGTCAAGAAGTGTATTATGATTTATATGTAGGTATATTCTCAATTAATTAATGGAACTCTCAAAGAAAATACTATGGTGTATTTTAAGTTTTCAATTACAATTTTAGATTCAATTATGTATCAAGTTTTCCAAGACTAGTGAACTATATGATCCTTTGAGATGAGATCACATGTATTTAGTATCAATGTAATAAATTAACCACAAAATTTGGGCCAATAGGGTTGGAGTATTATAGTTTATATCAGTTCAAGTTTATTATAAACCTTGGGAACTATATTTATAAAAACACAGATTAGGGAATATAACCCTTTGACCGACTTTGAGGATAAATATAAGTATAGGATTACAACCTAATGTTTTGATAAGGTAGAGATTATGTGGGTTTCCAAATAATACATCATTTTATTGATACTATAACATGACATGGTTTTGGTGTAGATGAATCTATGCATAATAACCTTGAAATGATTTGGTTTTAGTATATATTGACCATCATTTTGGTGCATAGTGAATGTATCCTTACTGTGCACCTTATTTGAAACTCTCATGGGATAAGCTTGGGTTAATACATCTTTTCCATAAAAAAATTGTAAATTATTTGAAAATATTATCTATGATTTTATAATATTCCCATCTAAACCGTGTTTGTGATATTGATATTAGTTATTTATATATTTTTCAATTTACGTTAAGTATTTAACTAGTTTAGAAATTATAAATTATAATTCATAATATTAATATTTAATCACGTTTTTTCCATTGTTTAGAAATATATTACGATGGAAGGAATGAAAACTGCATCAATTAACACAATCCATATAGGGATTTACCTCATAGGATAGATAATGATGTTGGAGGTGGAGCTGGAGTTGGAGTAGATAAAATTATTACTATATTGGCATAGATTACTCGGGTTATTACCAATAAACATTACCATATGGAGTATACTTCTAATCCAAAATATTATTTGATAAATTAATACTACTTAATGCATTAGAAAACTCTATCATTCAGTGGGGCTAAAAATCGATTTGTAGCTGATAAATGTATAAGTTCATTAGAGAAGATATTTCTTGCATTGGGAAATAATAAAAGGGAGATGGTTTTCATGGAATTTTATCACCTATCAAGGGATGTGAATCAATGGTTTTCATTAATTCAAAACAATAAGGATGTTGAGGAAATAACAATCATGGAATGTAAGTATTTTAAGGAAATTTTATTATAAAAATATTTTCCTAGTGAACAACAAATAGATAATGAGAGACAATTCTTGTGTCCAAGACAAGAGGAAGAGGAAAATATTGATATGTATGAAGATAAAATTAAAAGTTTATCAAGAAATGCTATGAACTATTTATGTAATAAAAATAGAAATATATATTAACCATTTATTTGATGGGATTAATCTAATCATTCAAAGGGAACTATTCTCCAACACATTATCATTATATGAGCATATTGTATAATGTGCAGTTAAGATAGAGAAATAATTCTCCAAGTCTTATATATTTTAAGGGAAGTAAGAGAAAAATAGTATGAAAAAACAAAATATGGAAGAATGGGAAAAATAGAAATGTTAAACTTCCAACATGCAATACCTAAGGAAGGAAACAACTTGGTATAAGCTTAAAAGGAAAAGGATTTTTCTTAAAGTGTGGAGAAAAATACCACCATGCTCATGAATTCAAGGTTAAGGGAGAATCCCTAAAACTATAGTGCTTTAACTATAAGGATATGGATAACTATTCCAACTAATGCTTCAAACATCAAGGATAATTATCCCAAAATATGCCAAGGGGAGAAGGATAATCGTATTAAATTAATATAGCTAGCATCAAGGTTCCTAGTGATGTGGTGAAAGGTACACTTATCATCTACTCCAGGATTGTGAATAATTTATTTTAGTATAGTTAAACCCACTCATTTTTATTTAAATAATCTTTTATGGGTATCTAATCATTGCCTTAATTCTCAGATATTGATATAGTGATGAAAACTTATAATGGTAGGATGATCTCATCACAAGTCTATACATCCTATCTAATGTATTTTTTGTGGGATTGTTCTTCCTAAAAATATTATTATATATCATATAGATGAATTTTAATTAATTATTTGGTATGGATTGGATATATTATTATAAATTCCACATCATTTTTTAAGGAAGGAAAGTGGCATTTTATATTTCGAATCAACCTTCAATATTCTATCAGTGCATAGATGAACATAAAATTCAAATGGAAATTAATTCTATTATATGGGGGTTTCGGCCTATTTTTTAATCCTAGGATTCATTTTTTACAATAAGTCAATATGTATTGATGTATGAAGTGTTTATTCTTGGAGAATTATTATGGATTCATTTAATATGCATTATATATCACACTTGGAAAATTTTCCATGAATGAATATGATGATTGGTGAAGTGATCTTATGTTCTAATACTTGTTTCATTAATGACACATTGTTTACAATAAGATGAAGAATAAGACTTCCATTAAAAATAATGTTAATTACCTGAATATTATTTAATTTAAGGCCATGAAAAAATAGAATCAAATATTTTTAAAGATGTTGTTTTGAATAAGAAATGTAGTTTAAGAATACCACACAATTACATTTCCCTCATGAAGGCGTTTTAGTAATGGTTGGTGTGGCATACATGAGAGGATTTTCTTGATGAATTTATTTTTGAATAAGGTTTGGAAATCCATTTTTATACATTTATTAGTTCTATGTATATAATAGTATGCCTCATATTAATATATAAGGCCAATCCATTCAATAATACAAGGGATAGCACTCAACCACTCATAGGGGGGCCGGGGGATAAACCTCCATGGGAGATACTACCCAAGGAGGTATCATAGAGTCATATATGGCCGTGTATAACCCCTAAGTGGTCCCATGTATAAGTCCCACATGAGTATGAAACCATAGGAATGGTTGGGATCATATATAAGGCCTGAAGGGTTTCGATGGGCCTACATAGATGAGGCATGGACCATGTGGCATGCAGTTCACGTGTGACAGGTGTTGATCACCCATTGACATCTCGATAGTGTTGTGAAAGGAGTTGTAATAAATGTCTGAGTAAAACCAATATCACGGTCAATGTGGGACAAATTAAGAGCATCCATTATTCCTCCATCATTGTCAAAAAATGAGGGCTGCTATATTGAATCAATCCAATCCATTATATTTCTGACGTTGTTTATATTTGGCTTCTCCAATAATCTTAAACCAGCAAACATCATGGCTTTTTCTGGTATAATAAAAGACAGATGACCATCCTTGTTGATCAAACTGGTGGAATGAGACAACTCAATTAAACCAAAGACATGCCTGAAACTTCATCTTACATGAATGATGATCGCTCGAAGAACTATGATGATGACAAGTAATTGCACAATGACATCACATGATGATCTTAAGATAATGTGACCAAATAGTGACTAACAATGTGACATCATGAGAAAGTGTCAAAAAATTGAAGACATTCACCATGACACCTTGTGATTTTCATGGGTAACGTGATAATAGGATGCCATCATGAGAAAAAGAAATATCTCAAGATGATCTCATGTTTTGTAGGAATTATCATTTGAATAATTTGGGATTATCAATAGTATTTCCACTGATCTGTCGTATGGTTATCAAACCGATCATGTTAACCTATCACTCTTATTGACTTCTTTTCCATTGATTTATATGTATTTCTAATGAGATTCCCTTGTTGGAATGCATTGCACATGTGAGTACGATCAAGTGATATATTAGAGAGGTCTCTTGCTGCATCACACTTTACTAGATCTTCTTGGGATGGTTTGTATAGATGAACAAGTCATTTATGCCATATATTGTTTTCTTCCTCTCGGGATAGAAAGCACATATCTTCTTCTCCACTTACCAGGTAGAGATTTCCCATTGTTCTTTTTCCTTGTTGAATGAAATCCCCATCTCTTCCTTTTTTGATAAACATCATTTTAGTAAACCTTATATGATGTCTTCAGTTGCATAGTTGACTGATGCTGAGAAAATTCTGACTGAGCCCTTCAACTACTAGGACATCTACACGTCTCATCTCTTTCCCCCCAAACATGGCCTTTCCTGAGCCAATAATCATTAGGCCTTCATCGTTTATAAATTTAAAAACTCTTTCTTTGTCATATTTTACACTAGTAACAAGATCCTTATTACCTATCATGTGATATGTGCAACCACTATCAAGGATCCACACACTAGATCAATTCAATGCTTTAAGAGAAATTTTTTCCACCACTGCCTTCTAATCTTTATTCTGCTTGGTCCATATTTATTCCTTCACACTCATCATGGATTGAGACTTTTTTTATTTCATAGAGTATGATAGACCAGCATCATCATGAAAAGCTGCAAATCTATTTTTGTGTTTTCAATTCACTTATTGGTTTATTGATCTGCTGCTTGTGAACATTTTGATTCTGCTTTGGCACATTCCTCTATATGGTCAAAATGCAGTACATAGCCATGTGCCCAAATCCTCTACACCTAAAATAGTGTCCATATAAATATGTTATGGAGAACCATTCTCTGTTTGCATGCCACCTCTGTTCTTACGACCTTCGATGTATCTTGGATTTGGAACACAGATACTGTGAATGTCCCATCTTTCCACAACAATAACCCCAGGTATAAGGTGTATTCCTTTGTGTCACTTCTCGACTGCGAGTTTCCCCTTGGGATCTCTGAATATTCTTATTCTACTTTGTGTCCAAATAATCCTTCAATCTCGGAATCGGTGCTTGCGGTCTGACTTTATTTATCAGAGCATTTTGTTTTCTATCAATCCCCCCATCGACCTTAGCATCTGAACATAATTGATGCTTCCATTCTGCTGAACCAATCTTATCCAATTTCAGCTTCTTGGTTTTCTGAGTTATCTTCTTTCTTGATGTCCCAACAGGAGTCAAGAGTTTTTCTTGATCCTTAACCTTTTTCCGAAAACCGAAAACTTCTCCTTGATGTTCTTCAATATGCTTTATTTGATCATTCTTTGTGTTATTCAAGCCATCGATCTCTCTTTTTTGTTCTTCAATATTGATTTTATACTTACTTATCGATTCTGAGTCCTCCAGTGTTGATGACTTGAGTTTCTCAATTTCTTTCATCAACTCAGACATCTCTTCTTCCAGCTACATCATATAATGTTTGGCATCACGAAATACGTTGTTGGATTTATTTTTTTTGGTTCTCCAAACATTTATCTCCTCAATAGCTTCTTCTAATTCAGCTTTCATATCAACTCTTCCTTCAACTTCTTCTTCTTCATCAATTCCAGTTTCTTGCTTTTTTTGAGTACTTCCAACAACAAACACCAAATAATTTTCTCCACGGTCTTTGCAGTTCTCTATCTCTTCATCCCCTCAACCTCAGACTCTCCCGAGCTATCACATTCATTTGAAAGGATATTCTTATTCTTCAAGAAATTTCTATTTAACTGTTTCTTTCCTTTCATATAGGCTGAAGGATTCTTGGGAATATCAACTTCATCGACATCATCATCCTCTTGAAACCTTTTTGGGAACCTTGCCACAGGATGTCAAACTTTTCCACATAAAAAACAAGTAAGTGGAAGTTTCCCTTTAAACTTTTCTTTAATTCTATGAAGGGTTGAGGATAGGAATGACATCACCTCATATGTCTCTTCTTCTTATGGATAATCTTCTGTGGTGAGATTCTTAATGGTGTTGAATTCCACCTCTTTGGATTTACCCTTTCCACAACATATTTATCATCGTTTCTCATTTCATATGAAACAAGTGTGTTGTGAAGGTTATCCAATGTTAGATCTTTCGGGTTTTTATCTTCCAAAACTGAAACTTTCAGGTTGAACCGAGGTAGAAGTTTCCTTAAGATATGCTTCACAAGTTTTATGTCTTCAACAAATTCTCTAACACCTCGCATGTCTTCCACTACTACATTTACCCTATCAAATAATACATAAACTGATTCATTCAGGTTCATTATCAGATCTTCATACTTGTTCCAAAACACATGTCGCTTCACTTCTCTGACTTTTGTATCTCTTTCATATATGTTCAACAACTTTTCATTCATAGCATGTGATTTTTTTTCATGACATAATCATTGAATATATATCATGGGATAGGGATCCCCCGAAATAACTGATTCCCTTTGCGTTGGTATCCAATTATCATCACTCAGCTTATGATAATCAACCAATATTAATATTAGTTGTGATACCGTGAATTGATGCTGTAAACACATCCATTCCCAAAGATCGGAAGTAGTGTTGCATTTGATTCTTCCATAGCTAAAAATTGTTCCCATCGAAGATCAGAATCCCTTTATGACTGATGACTTCCATTTGACAGAGAAATGGATATCAAAATTTTCCTCTGATACAAATTTTTAGGTCCACTAGGTTAAATACCCTGAAAGCGGGGTGAATCAGGGAATTCCATATTAAAACAACTACACCTTGTGATCTTGTTTTGCTGTTAGAAACAACCCTCTTCTATCTATTTCGCATAGAAGATTATGAATAATCCTTAAAGCATGAACATGAAACATAAATTTTTACTTGGTTCACCCTTAATGTGATACGTCCATGGAGCATACATCGGCAGTGTGCCGATGTACCAATTCCACTATAAGTGCACTACTATTTACAAGTTCGAAATGGAATCAATATCCCTTCTCGTTTATAACCACTCACTATATGAAAGCTCAATGGTATCTCAACTGAAGTGTGCTCACTGCTTCTTCAGATGATCCAATCACATTTTATATACTTGTAGGTCTCTTCATTATCACTAATGAAATCTGCATCTTTAACTATTGATAGATTCTCTGTTGAAGTTCATCTTTCACCTACAAATAAATCTCACTTTGCACCGACTGTACCGGGAAACTGTAGATCTTTTGAGAAACCCTTATTGTGCCTTGCCCGCAACATTAATGCCTTACGTGCAAGATTCCACTTTTGTCACAAAAACCCCTTTTTGCACAAATTTAATGCCTTTCATGCAAGATTCCACTTTTGTCGTGATAACCTATTTGGGTGCAACTTAAATCTTTCGCTCAACTCAAATCATACAGGCAACTTCTTTGGCTTGTGCGCAACTCAAAATATTTCGCACAACTCGCTTTGTGTGAAATTCTTATGTGATCCGAGTCTCATATTTTCTCTAAGTGAATAGCTAATCCAGTGTGAGGGGTCACCTCTTATTTAAAAACATCATTGACCCCTACGCGAAAAAACCCCAATGTGTCATGCAAGATCCTAACACATTGCGAAAAACCCCATTTTACGTTGCCTTTGGCATGGAGTCTCTTTTTCACCAACCTATTCTTTCGTGCCCTTCTTGAATCTTTCACGCACTTCTTCCTTTGCCATTTTTCGATGTTCGGACCGCGAATCATGCCTAGCGTGAAAAACCCCTTTTGACGCTGCATTAGGGACACAAGGTTCTTTAATTCAACCTCAAATTTTGTGCCAATGTTCAAATCTTTCACACATCCTCCTCTTTCTTGCTAATTATATAATCTTTTGTGCAGCTTCAATTCTTTCACACACAACTGAAAATATTTCATGATCCATAGTCCTTTTCCATTTTTACACCTTCTGACCCCGAAACATGCCTTGCGTTCATGTTTCCAAACCACCCTAGATCTTGTGCGCATATTTCTATGCCAAAAACATGTTTCACCATTTTCCGGTTTTCAGGCCCAATAAAATGGTAAACAATGGAAAACAGTGCCACCTTAGATCTATTCTCTTTGTACCACCTCCAGATCATCCATTCCTCTATCATCATTCTTTTTCAACATAGGTTCTCAGCAACATCTTTGGAACTCGACAATTCACCATGGAAACTTGATTTGTCAACAAACACAATCAACCCAAAAATGCTGCAATGTTACCTTGAGAGATTTTTGTCCAAAAAAACCATACTACATCGCTTTATCAAAGTCATCTTTTTTGTCCATGAAATTTTCCAACAAAGTAGTGTATTCTCTCAGCTTTTGAACATGAGTTTTGAAAGATTGAGTGACAGGTGTGAAATTTACATTCTATACAGGGTACTCAAAATGGTTTGTCATTTCATGCTTAGAAAAAATATTATTGATGTAGAAATACACCTTCTAAGTAATTTCTTCTTGAGAATCGATTACAATATTGGAATGAATTCTTACCAAATAATGAAAAATATCAATATTATTGACAACCACAGATAGAGACGTTTTGTCAAAGCCACTGAGCACTGATTGAATTTCTTTCTTAACAACTGTTCTAAGAAGATCTTTGTCTAAGTAGGGTTGAGATGACTATCCAGAGGTACTAATATCTGTAACAACTGAATTAAGGGACTTTAGTTGATTCATAAATTTCTGTAGACATCCCTTATACTCATCAATCAATTTTTTGAAACCAATAAAAAGATTACACATTTCTTGAACTATTTTATTGTTTCTTTTAGCCTCCTTTTTAGCTAAGGAAGATAGGTTAGGTTGACTTAGAGAGAAAAATTCTTGTGGAATCTGACCTCTAACATCCCTAACAGGATGAGAAACAAGATCTAGTCTTGATTCAAATACACTCTTCATATCTTCAACCATTGCTCTGAGTGTCCTCACATCATCACTCAGCTGTTTGTTATCAATTCCGACCTCTTGAATTACATGAGGAATTTTTGTCTGAATCTTCTCTATGATCTTTTCTAACAATAGGGTAGCATCTATTTCACTTAGTATTGTTATGGGAGCAGGTTGAGTGTTCATGATATTTTCAAATCTAGCCAATAAAGTAGATCCAAAGTCTTTCAAATTATCCTTACTCACTAAGGTATAAGGTTATTGTGAAGGTATAGGAACAAGTGATGAGACATGCTTAGGTTCTTTTGTAGATATAACTTCAAGAGCTGATAACAGTTTCAATTGAAACACAATATACATATATATAACATTCACTGAGGCTTCTTGGGAATCATCCACATTAAAATAGTTAGGGAATTTATACCATGTATCTACAGTTCTTTGATCTACTGGATTATGAATTTCAACACTTTCAAGATTAGGGTTCTTCTCCCCTTCAACATGTGAATCTCTCAAAAGACTAAGAGATTTAGTTATTTGATCTATTTCCAAAATTTTATCCCCAATAGCCTCACCCATTTCTTTTATATTCAACTAGAAATCTTGCTCCATTATTTGCTCAGCAGATGGGATAATCTCAGGAACAACTTGTTCATATAAGTGTTCCTCAAAAGCAACTTCTTTTCTCAAGTGAATGTTCTTCTTATAAAATATCTTCCAGAAAAACCTTTCCCCTTACATTAACAAAAAAAATTTCTTGAGAAGAATGTTCTTCATCCAAATCAACAATTTCTTCATGAACAATTACTTCCTTCTCAATTATGACTGTAGGAACATGTCCACTGTCTTCCTTAGCGAGAAAAGTTTATCCTACAGGTGTAACAACCTCTTCTTCTCCCTTATTAGGATAATCAACAGTTTGATCTAGTTCCAGACCAGGATTAAAAATGTCCTTAGGTCTTGAAGAATGCTCAATGGGGTTTAACTTTTCATAAACCATGTCATTTTCATCCACCCATGCTTTTCTCCACAGATTCCAATTGATTTTCATTCTTTTTTACTTTAACCATTGAGATAAAAAATTCATAGTCCTTAATGACTTCTTCATCCAGTCCAACCGGCCCTTTAGTATGAAGTAGTGTAGAGATTAACCTTGAGTAGAACAAGGAAGTTGACATTGAGGTTGTCTTTATCAACTCAGAAATATGAAGTATAACAAACTTAAATAGGTTAATATTGTGTCCATTATTCATAATATTTATAAAAAATACTTCTTGATACTTCATAGTTTCAAAATATCCTTAACATGGACTAATAAGATTCTGATCATACTTAAAAAACAATATGGTTTCACCATCCATCTCAGCATCAATAGCTCTTCTCTTTGATTTGTTGCTAGTCAAGCATCCCATGTCCTCTTAAAAAACAATGATATCACTTGGTGGAGGAGGACCTCTATGGTAGTCCTAAAGAATTCCATCATGATGTATCCATAGGCTAGCATCCCATAACCTCAAAAAAGGTATAGGAAATTGATCCAGATTCTCACAACAAAACCATATTCTATATCAAATGAGAATAAAACGAACTGATAAAACTGAGAAAATAGCTTTGGGTAAATATGCCTAGTATCATTTTTAAACCAATCCAGCCATCCCTTATTTTTAGTACATTAAATACTAAAGAATTACTTAACAGCAGCCACTTGGGGTGGATTTTCTTTTCTGTCACCCCAATTCTACCAACAAGGTTCAAATTCAAAGGACCTTCGAGCGCTATCTTCTGTGCTATTTTGATCTTCTTTTTTGATATTTTCTTCTCAAAAGATGATGAGGATGGATGTTTGATTCTGGTCATTCATTGAAGGTTTGAGAAAGAGAGATAGAGAGTGAGATAGAACAGAAGGGTTAGAGGAGGTCTTACAGTTTGAGAGAAGAGAGCTTGGGTGAAGAAAAGAGTGAAACATCTTTCATTTTAATCATTTAAGGATATCGAGAATCACAGATTCAAAATCATGGGAAAGAAAAATAATAAAAGAATTAATTATAGTGATACAGGTTATAATATGTAAATAAAACAAAAAGTGTCTTTATTGTGAGACCAGAACAGACGTTGATGGTGAGACCGTAACAAGTTTTCGCGGTGAGATTGTAATAGTTTTTCACGATATCATATCTACTGTGTGACATCAGAATGGTGTGACCATATTTTTTGAATGAATATATGCCAGACAGTAACTGAGAGATAGTAACTATGAGACAATAAATATAAAACAATAGATTTTAAGTCACTAAACTATAGAACTATAACAGTTAAACAATAATCTTCAGACAGTGACCTGTGAAATCGTAAACTATGAAGCAATAAGTTGTGAAATAGTACACTTACAACTTAAGATTTATCATTCCCAATTCATGTATGATGTAATATATTATTTTAGAATTTAATGGTTTTGTGAATATATCAGCAAGCTGATATTCAGTACCAATGAATTCCAAAGTGATATCACCTTTTTGAAAATGGTCTCTCAAAAAGTGATGTCTTAAATCAATATGTTTTGTCCTAGAGTGTGAAACATGATTTTTTGAGATGTTAATATAACTTTTATTGTGACAATTTATGGGTACATGCCTGAATTGATATCCATAATCTAGTAATGAGTGTTTCATACACGAAATTTGTGCACAATAGCATCCAGTGGCTATGTATTCAACTTCGACAATAGAAAATGCAACAGAGTTTTTTTTCATACTAAACCATGATACTAGTAAATTTCCTAAAAAGTGACATATTCCAGAGGTTCTCTTTCTATCTAACATACAACCACTGAAATCAGCATCATTATAGCTAACTAACTCGAATGATTGTGCCCGGGGATAGAATAGTCCTAAACTGGATGTCTGATTGAGATAGTTGAAAATCCTCTTAACAACCTTTAAATAACATTCCTTAGGGTTTACCTAAAAACGAGAAAACATACATACAATAAATATATTTTTAGGTTTACTAGCAATTAAGTAGATTAAGCTTCCAATCATTACTTTGTAAGTGGTTTGATCAACAGATTTTTAATCTTCATTAAGATCCATCTTACAAGTAGTACTCATTGGAGTGTCACTACTTTTATTGATATCCAAGACGAAAAATTTTAGAAGATATATATTATATTTAATTTCATTTAAAATAATACCATCATTATTTTGAATGATTTGAAATCTAAGAAATAATTTTATTTCACCCAATAAACTCATTTCAAATTCGTTTTGCATTATTTTAGAAAATTAAATACATGTAGAATTTTTTAAAGATCCAAATATAATATCATATACATAAATTTTAACTACTATAACATCATTGGAAATTCATTTTATAAAAATTGTTGGATCAGTTATACCTTTTGTAAAACCTTAGGGAATAATAAAAGTACTTAATCTATCATAAAAATCTATTAGAGCTTGTTTTAAACCATATAAAGCTTTTGATAATTTAAAAAGATGATTTGGAATGTGAAGATTTGTAACAATAGTGGGTTTCCCAACAAATACATCCTCATCTATATACCAATTTAGGAATGAACTCTTAACATCCATTTGATATAGTTTGAAATTTAGATGTGCAACATAAGCAAGCAGAATTATGATGGCATTAATTATAGCTACTGTTGCAAGGGTTTCCTCATTGTCAATTCCTTCTTCTTGATTATAGCCTTGTGAAACCAATCTAGCCTTGTTTCTAGCTATGTTACCAAGTTATTCTACCTTATTTCAAAACACCCACTTAGTGCCTATGGTAAATGTGTCTTTATGTCTATCAACATGTTTCCAAACTTTTTTCCTTTCAAACATGTTAAGTTATTGTAGCATAGCCATCTACAAAAATTCATCATTGATTGCAACATTAATGTTTTTAGGTTCAAGTTGTGACAAGATGACTTGATGTTTAAAATGATTTTTAATAGAAGCTTTAGTTTGAGTTTCTTTATCTAAATCTCCTACAAAAACTTATAATGGATGGTTCTTAAGAGTTCTAACAACTCTAGAAAAAGAAGGACTAGTGACTTCAGGTTCTTCAACATGTTCGAGTTCATTATGACTTGAATCTGAATAATTTATAGAATTGGAAGTTTTCACAGATTCCTTTATAGGATGGTTAGAGGAGTTTGAATTGATTTCCAGATTTGACACATCATCGTCTAGGTTCTCTAGAGTGGTATTAGGCTCATGTGGATTTGTTTCATCAAATTTAACATAGAGAAATTATTCCACACATTTTGTTCTTTTGTTTAACACTCTATAGGATTTACTAGAGATTGAATATCCTAGAAAGATTCCATCATCACACTTGAATGATAATTTTTCATGATTTTCCTTACTATTAAGGATATAGACTTTTAAACCAAAAACATTGAAGTAGCTTACTTTGGGATTTATATTGTTCCATAACTCATATGGAGTTCTTTTATGAATTGGTCTAATAAGAACTCTATTAATAATAGATCATGATGTATTTATAGCTTCAGCCCCAAAATAAATAGGTAATTATTATTCACTAAGTATGGTTCTTGCAATCTCTAGAAAGTTCCCATTTCTTCTTTCTATAACTCCATTTTGTTAAGGTGTTACAGGGGAATAAAAATTATGACTATAACCATTTTGTGAGAAAAATGATTCAATATCATGATTTTCAAACTGAAGGCCCTGATCACTTCTTAAGGATTTAATTCTACATCCACTATGATTTTCTATATTTTTATCATATTTGGTGAAATGAGAGCAGGCTTCTATTTTGTGAGGCAAAAAAAAGTCCAAGTGTATCTAGAGAGGTCATCCAAAAGAACATAAACATAGTGATTCCCATTTAAAATAGAAACTCTAGATGGTCCAAACAAATCCATGTGAACCGGTTAGAGATGTTGATAAGTTTACACTTCTTTCTTTGGTGCAAATTTTTTTTGGTGTTGCTATCCCTTTTGACCAGTATTACAAACATTATAATATGGAAAGTCAATTTTGTGTAGATCATTGACGAAGCCTTTTCTAATTATCTTTCTAAGGGAGTGAATATTACAGTGTCCTAGTATCCTATTCCAAATCCAAGACTCCTTGTGAAATACACTTAAACATGAATCATTTTGAGAAACTAAAGACTCTAAGTTAACAAAGTATACATTTTCAATTCTTAGTGCATAAAACAGTAATTCATTTTTAGAATTAAAAAGATTGAAAGCATCATTTTAGAATTTATCCTGAAATCCTTCATCACATAGTTGTGAAATACTAAGAAGATTATATTTTAATCCATCAACAAAAAGTAATTTCGAAATTTAAAGTAAGTTCGAGTTACCGATTTGGAAAAGGCTAATGATTTTTCACATTGGCATTGTCACCAAAGGTGACATGTCCACTATTAATTTTCATTATGTTCTTGAAGCATAAATAGTCTCTTGTCATGTGTCTTGAACATCCACTGTCCAAGTACCATAAGATTTTATAGAAGATATTTAAGAAATTTTCATATAAAATAGTCAAGAAAAAATAGATTTTGGGACCCATATTTTTTTGGGTCCAGTAATATTAGTGACTAGTGATTTAAGAATCCACATATACCTCATAGGTTTCATATAAGCATTATGTAAAGTGTATGAAAACTAAACTCTATTTGGTTGAGAAAATCTTGAAACAATAGAGAGTGTATCATAACTTGAACTAGAAGAATGTTTACCAGAACTAGGAGTAAAGCTCTATGTATTAGATTTAGAAACAAAATTGGATTTTGAAAAATTTCTTTTACCAGGTTAATATCCTATTCCATTAGTATATTTCGGAACAATCTATTTACCTAGAATTTGTACCAAAGTATATTTACCCTTAGTAAACCATTCAAGTTCCCTTTTCAAATACTCATTATATAGATTTATCTCATTGTTTTCTTTGAGTAATTGATCATTTTTCTCCATTTCTACTGAATTTTCAGATTTAACAATTGAGGTAAGAACATACCATTTCCTTAAAGACTTATATTAATCTTTTAGTGCATTGCATGTCTCTTCAATCATATTATTGTACTCAAAAATTAATTCATTAGACATATTATCAGAATCACTCTCATCTCCAGAATAATAGGAATTATGTACAAGAGATTCCAGTGTTACCTTAGATGTGTTTTTTCATAAAACACTTATTGGATTTGTTATCCAATTCATCATGTAAGGATTTTGAGTCACTTGAACTATCCTCAGATGCATTCCACATTGCTTTAATTGCCATTTTATAATTTCTGTCTTTGTCCTCATATTTCTTTTTGTACTTGTGCTTGGTACATTCAGCCAATACATGCCCCTTTTGCTTACATTCATAGCATATTATCTCATCAGACTTTTCAATTATTTCCCAATATTCCTTCCAGCTTCCCTTTTGATCAAATATTCATTTGAAGTTAGGATTTCTGAAAAATTTCTTATTCACGTAAAATCTCATAAACCTTATGGCTAATTGAGCCATCTTCTCATCACTTTTAGGTGATGATTGTTTACTGTTTGAAATTTCTACAGATACTTCTAATTTCCCTTTTTCTTTATGTTTAGAGGTGGTGGTCTTATATGCAACATATTTACTTTTGGGTGCAATGTCATCTTCCTTGTTTACTTTCAGCACCTCTTCATACATAATTAGTTTCCCAATAAGTTCTTTTATAGGTATCTTTCTAATGTCACATGAATCACTAAGAGAGAGAGAGGTTCATCTCCATCTATCAGGTAGGAATCTGAGAATCCTCATCAATTGTTCTTTGTAAGTAACTTCTCTTCCAATAGAAATAACTGTGTTGAAAATTTCATTGCACCTAAGATATATTTCAGAAATAAGCTCATCAGGTTTTATTTTAAATTTATCATATTTAATAGAATATGTACTAAGTCTCATATATTTCACACTAGAAGTTCCTTCATGTGAAATAGTCAAAGTATCCCAAATTTCATGGGTAGATTTACGTGCAGAAATTTTGTTAAATTACTCGTCTTCTATAGAGAAATATAGAGAATTAATGGATTTGAAATTGTTATTATACGCAGTCTTGGTAGGTTCACCCCAATTGATTCTATTAGTAGAGGGAATCTTATACTCATCTATAATTGAAGACCAAATTTAAAAACCCAATCATTCTAAATGCATTTTCATTTTAATTTTACATTTGGTATAATTGGTTCCATTAAAGAATCGAGGTATGTTTGTTGCAGCACCTTTTAGTCTATTATCTAGAATAAAGAAATACTTTTAAAGAGGTTGAAATTTATAATTAAAATAAATTTACAGATATTTAAAGTACAACTAAAATCACAGTTGAATTGGATTTAAAATAGAGTCTTAGTAAACTCTTTTGATACCAAATGTTGGTCAGAGTTAAGTACTCAAGAGGGGGTGAATTGAGTATCTTTAAAAATTCCTGTTTGAATAGTTTTCTTAAAAGGCTCACCAATAAAAAAATACATCCTAGTAAATCAAATTAATAGAGTTATGAAATTTCGACTATTTAAATAACTTCTTAGAATATTGATTAATTTTCAGTAATCTTAATATAAATTATTAATATTACTTTTGAATCTATTCTAATAAGTCAAAACAATTATAACTTATTACCTAGATTAACTATCAAAGTAAATATTGTGATTTCTGAATTATATAGTAAAACAAGGAAAAATAAATTAAACAACACAAGGAATATAAAAAAAAGTGGTTCAGTCTCAGGCCAAGACCTAGTCCACTCCTCTTCCAGATAACCTTCCACCAAGTAGTTTATATTAATAAACGTGATCCACACCTTGGATTAGGGTAAATAAAAAGCACATGACTGTCCTAGTCACACGACCTCCTCCACAGTTCTTCATGGTTATAAACTACCAAGTCACACATGGACCTCTTTCACACTTATCTGTGGGAATAAACAACTGTAAAAAGATATGAGAGAAATGATATCTTGTATTTTTCAGTTTAGGGTAGGAGACAATTTGTGTTTTAATACAGACACACACACACTACTCGAAAGCTAAAAACACTACAAAAAGATGATGAGATAAGGTAAGATGTGCTCTGAGTATTTTTCTATGAAGCTATGGACTTCTAAAATGAAGTCTATGATAGACTCGAGTCCTCTTGTGGAAACAGAGTATCGTAAGTCTGGTGCTCTGGTTTCTAGTTAGATCTAGATCATGTTATTTTTGGAGTTTTAATTTCAAAGATGTTCTTGAATCCAATCTATGGTATTACTTATTTGGGATTCTTGAATGCTTTGTGTGTTCTTCAGATGTATCTTATTGCACGTGTCCATTTTTCTGATGAATTCTCACCCTTCTGCTGCTCTACTTCTAATTGTTTCAGGTCCACATGTTAATTTTTCTTCTTGGAGTGCATGTGTTGAAGCTGACATGATGCATGTATTCTTCACCTTGTACCTCGTACTGTCACGAGACATGTCTATAATGAAATATTAATTATGTCTATGAATTTAAAAGACACACATATGACCCTTATAAACTAAATTGAATACGAAAAAATAGATTAAATTATGGTGTCATAGTCTATCTAGAAATTTTTCCACTTGGAAACAGTGTCACCACGAAACAATTTCTTCTTCTTTTCCTTTAAGCGGTGAGACAATTTTGATGTCATGGTTGTATAGAGACTAGGAACTGGTAGCACAGATTCAATGTTAGGATCACAATGTCTAATCCTTTTCCAAACTTCGAACAGTGTGTTAGAAAGGAACCAGTGTCACAGACTCTAACAGATCTAAAACTAGTTATGGTTTCTGGTCACAGTGTCTAAGTCATGGTGTCTGAGTCAGGGTGTTTGGGTCACTGTGTTTGGTCACGGTGTCTGTGTCACGGTGTCTGGGACACGATGTCTATGACATTGTGTGTGGGTCACGGTGTGTGGGTCACAGTGTCCAGGTCGCAGTGTATGGGTCACGGTGTCAGGGTCACAATGTCTGGGTCACAGTGTCTGGGTCATGGTAAATGGGTCTTTTTCCAAAAACCAAAACCGGTGGCAGACTCATGATTTCTCAGACTTAGCTAAATATATGTATATAGACATAAGAAGTATTATTCCCAGAATAAATTAGACTTAATCATTCAGAAAATAAATCATTATAAACCAAATTAAATATAGTTTACAGAAATCAGTCATGATTTTTAGGAATCAAGATCTTGAAAATTTTTATTTAAAGAATAAAGATCCAACCATCTTTACACATGATTAGAAACATATTAAATAGGATTAATAAGATCTACAAGATGTTTAGGATTTGTAATTATTGAAACATGATTAATATAGGAGGAGAACAACAGTATGGAATGTGGATAAACAATCCATACCAAGAAATATATCATAAATCCTCAACTCTACCACCAAGAGGTTCCAAATGAAACTCCCACCTCCAAGGTCCAGATCACACTGTTGACACAAATGTGTGGTCATTGAGTCTTGTTTAGTAGGTGTCTCCAAGCATAAGGGATGAGTCAACAATTCAACTAGAATATCTAGATCTTGAACAAGACTTGTGGTGTGAATGGAATGAATAGAACCTATTTATATCATCACTAAAAATAATATATAAAATACACATATCGTACCTCAAATCATTCCTAGACCCCATGGTTCATATGCCTTGATCACATGCAGTTGTCCCCTCCCCTATCCTCCATCTCCCTGATCCTGGAATGGACCACATGGGGGTGGTGGTGGTAATAAGTTGAAATGTTCACCACATCCTACTTCTCTCCCAACTCCTCTTCTATCTCTTCCACCCTACAGATCTGCCTTCTCCTATTGTTATATCTACCTCAGTGGTCCATCAACTGTCACCCTATCTGTTGTATGAAGATTTGGACAATCTTGAGTGAGATTCCCCCTACCATCACATGAATATCCATGTATCTCCATAGGTTAACTGGAACCACAATGTTAAACATGAACTGTAGATCCTATGTCCTAGGACCTCCTCCTAAAACATATCCCACTTCTAGATCCCTGAGACTGATGTCATCTCCCTATTGCTGAGGTCTCTTCACCTTCTCGTCCACTACTGACTGACACTCGCTGTATCTGCTCAGCCAAAAAAGATTTCAACTATCAAATCTTGTTCCAGCACCCTAGTATAAGGAGAAATTCATTGAGGGATAATAATGTCTTAGATGTATCTAAAAATACCTTTCATAAAGGTGTGATCCCAGAAGTAATAATCTCTAACCAAATCCATTGAGTACCTATAACAGTTGGAAAACCTCGATTAATAATGAGCCACTTTCATGGTACCCTACTAGAGATGAATAAGCTCTTAAAGACACAAAGCTCTAAGTATAACTGGTGATAACTCCTCTATGAAGAGACACACAAATTCTATCCATGAAATAGTCACCTAATCATGAGTTCGAATAGCCAAAATCCCCCATCGCCTAACCGATCCATGTAGAAGGATCACTTCCAGGACTACCATATGATCCACTAGTATCATGACTAGATAGAAAACTCAGGTCTCTACCTAAAGCCATTACATAGCCACCTAATGGTTAGGTTCTCCTTAAAACCTGATGGGTCTCTATCTATGAAACTTATGAAGTACGCTAGACCTATGCACCTCACCTGCTAGTAGTGCAGGTACCACGTGGTGCTCCACAGGTGGTGGTATAGCTGGTGCAGCACCAAGAGGTAACATCTGGGGAATTGGTCCCTGTATCAAATCCTTATAATCGAGGGGGTCATCCTTGTGATCAAGCTACTGAATCCTATATGGTGTTCATATTGGAGGCATCCTGTAAGAAAACAAGATGTTCCATGTCCAATGAGTATATCAAGAGAGCTCACTCAAGAAGTACATGGAACCATAACCCATCCCTATATGATAAATTTACCATTATTTTCAATACAACAAATGTTCTCATGTACTAAGTCAAAAAGTAGGTTATTAGAGTCATAGTGTATGGATATGTCAGTCACCACACCAACATTTGAGTCCCTATCCTAAAAGCTGAACTGGAAACACTTAACACCGTTTCCCCAAAAAAATCTCATAGAATGCCAGTTCTAAAGTAGAATCGACAACCTTTGATACAACTCTGTCACGACCCGTCCCAGTGGGGCTTGTGATGTGACTCCCCACTCCCATCTCCAACAGGTCAGGGGATAATTACTATCACTGAGTGGTCATATCACTAACATGAGAGGGATTTCATATGTACTTTTACGTAGGCACACATCTTCAAGACCCCAAAATATGGAAATGTAAAACCACTAAGAATTGAATTCATGCCAACCACTATATCCCTACTAGAGAATGACAAGAAAGTGAAGTGCAGAAATCTAAATTGGGCTAGAATACAATCCCAGAAAAAATAAGTCTGTTACCACAAGTCCAACATGTAATAAGAGGTACCAGGACTACTCTCTATAGCTATAGGAATGCACCTTGGTATGTATGAACTCACAAGGCACTGTCTGGTCCTGGTTCACCAAGGATTCCATCAAAAGGTCTCTCATAAACACAAGACACGACAAGTGCAAGAAAATATGGTGTTGGGGTGAGTATGATAATACTCAGTTGGATACCCGAAACCACAAAGTAGTGTAAAAAGGATAGTACAATCAGCTCTACACAGTATATGTCTACAACAAAAATAACAATAATATCCAGATATACTGAATATATATCACATAGTCTGGGTTAAGTCATAACCACACTAGGGTTCCATCTTGAAGATTCCAAGAAGCACTTATCTAAGAGAAGACACTCCTGAGTCTGATAGCCCTAATGACATCCGTTTAAGAAGTAATGTTTGTTAGGAACTTTCATGAGAGAGATATGTTAATAGATCTGAAGAGAAAGATATGATACCAAAAATGTGGATTACAAGTAGATCCATTAGGTGGTACCAAAAACTCCGTCTATATTAGACTTCTATGTAGAGGATTGATGCTCAATGAATTTGGTCATATCAATATAGAAGACTCTACCTAGGGTATGAAGAATGATTAGAGGATCCTGCTCCAGGCCTCTTGAGAGATTCCAATAACTTTATCTAGGAATTCCTACTAAAGGGATAATTGTCCAAATGAGTATAAAATGATTCACACCTCCCTCGAGGGAACTGATAGGAGAACAACCCCTAATGAAAATTGTCTAATTTACATAGGAGAAAAGAATAAAACCATATATAAAAGGATACACGATGGGTATTAGGGTCACATTCCATGATAATTGACCCTAGGTGCTTCCCATGTAAAACGACCCATGTCATTCCAAATAGTGTCATTTAGAAGATGGGAACATGTTGTGTAGAATATGTAACAGGATGTGTCCTTCTATTCGAGGTCCACCCATGTACTACGAACATGTTCCAATACATGGTGTCAACCTGTGCATATATTCCAGTGTACCAGTACACAGGGCATTCCATTTACTTCGTCCAAGAAAAGCAATGTGGTGGAGTATATGCTAGGTAGGAAACCCATATACTCCATACCATGTAAGTGTACTCCTAGAGTACATGTTAAGTGGTCTGATGATTAGCACAGGTCATGTAGCCCATTCTATACACTGTGCATTCAATAATTTCGAAAACATTAAAGTTATTTCTCATGTTCCTCTCCTGATCTCCCAGGTTCTACTTTGGTGTTCTGTTCACCTCAAAACATCATATCCAAGGTCGTTTTATCACCCTAACATTTTATCGATGTGTTTTAGTTTTTCAATTGCCCAAAAAAATGTTAAATCAATTCCAATACAAGCCTCTCAAAGAACAATTTTTCTGATTAACTCCAATTCATCCATTTCCAATGCAGCCACACAACTGTTAGGTTTTCCCATGGTTGGATCTTAAATTTCAGATCTTTGTGCTAGGAAATGAAGTATCCACGATCCTTCATTCATGAGCCCATCAAAAAATGAAGAAAACATAGAAAACAGGGGAGAGAAAACAAAAGAAAAAATTAAGAGGAGAAATCCTCGATCATTTTTCTTTCCATCTATGATCCATTCTAATAAAAATGATCAAAAAAGAATAAAAATTTTCAAATGATAAAACCCTGATAAATACCACAAAGTATAACCCATCCAGTAAGGAATGATCGAACCATGAATCAGCATGTTCTTTGGTTGGTCCATTTTTATCATTAAATCTAATAACGATGAATGAAAATCCAAATAACAAAATCAACATGGGAAAAATATTTTTTTTTCTATTGAATATCGATTTCCACTAGATATATCCATCAAGAATGACCTTTGATCCAATTCTTTATTGTCACCGCTAAGAGAATTATATAGGGTTTCTCTCTAGAGACTCCAAAGAATTATGAGGTTAGGAGCCTAACCAAGGACCCCTATGAAAAGGCTTAATTAAAAGAAGAATCATCGTTGCATCGATGAAACATAGTAATAAAATAAATTCCAAATTTATTTTATTCATAAAAAAAACTGAAACTACTTTTAACAATTGACCCATGCTAACTAATGTTAGGTCACTCCTAAGGTAAGGCTGCTACTCTGAATAAAATGTTGCCCTCATATTTCTGACCAGGGCACCTATTTAGAAGCTTTTCCATTTTTTCAGTAAAACTGTGCATGTGTGCTATTTAATATTTTAATATTATTCAAAAATTTATTCCATACACACTGGGTATCAAAATCACATTTTTTCTTATATAATAGTCTCAAAATTAATCCCTATAATATTTAAAAATAATACATGGAAAATTCCAGTCATTACCAACTCATATAGGAATCTGAGAGTTCAACCCCTGTGGGAGAGCATTTCCAAGGAGGCATCATGTAGACATGAAGTTCCCTGTATAATACTTGAGCGGGAATGTGTATAAGTCCAACAAGAGTGTACACCCATAGGTGTAGTTTGGATCGTTTATAAGGAACAGAGGGTTTAAATGGGCCCATATAGGTGAGGTGCATCCCATGTGGAATGTATTGTAAGTGTGACCAATGCTAATCCATTGTATCCATATCTACTGTGTTGCATCGAGAGTTGTAATAAATGGAGTATGAAAATAGAGCCTGCAGTCAATGTGGGAAAAATGAAAAGTCGATATTATTACTCCATATTTTAAGAGTTGAAAAGAAAGAGGGAAACAAGTTGGAATAAATCCATGACATCGGATTTCATGCAACACTATTATTTGATGTTCCCATTTTATTCCACCTTTAGACCTCATGGATTCTACTCACATGAACGAAGATATACATCCGTCCACATTGATATAACTATAGAAATGAGATAGCTTGATTAAACTAAATATATGATTGTAACTTTGTCTTTCATGTATAATGATCACTCAAATAAACATGATAATCACAAGTAATCATAGGATTCCATTACATGATGATCTTAGGATCATGAAACCAAATGGAGAGATTCAATGATACATTGTGAGAATGTGTCACAAGAATTGAAGATATTCACCATGAAATCTCATGATGTTCATAGATCATGTGAAAGTAGGAATCCATCATGAGGAAAGAAACGATAGAAATATGATCCAATCGTTTACATGAATTATCATTTGAATAATTTATGATTATAGGGAGGATATCAATCGATCCATCACATAATCAATGAAGTGATCATGAGAAACTTTCACATGATCGCATGGTCATCTTGGTGATGCACAAAAAAGCAAAAAAAACCATAGCATTCATGAGATCCTGGGATCCTTAAGAGTCATAATGGGTCCTCAGAACAACATAAAAAGTGGCGAAGAGGTGGTTAATTCTCCTATATAAATATTTTGTCTTGACCAATGAAGATTGAGTTTGTCCTTTAATATTAATTGAGAAATCTTGAAGGAGAAAACCCACCAGATCCATCCACATAATGGAAGAAGAACCTTTGAGCCTCATTGGTTACACAAAGGATACCATGGACAGTAATTATATTTTTAGGTGGAAACCCATGAGATATCTAGGTTTAATAAAAATATTTAGAAGAACCCATAGACAACCCAATTTCTTATGAAGAATGAACCAATAGACACACAACATGTGTCACATCATGCGAAGAAACTCTTTCTTACAAAGAAATCTTGAGACGTACCTGAAAACCGTCATCCTTCCATGTGAAGGTTGCGATGATCCCACAGATAACACCTCCTATCACATGAAGGAGACACCTTTAGAAATACCTCTTGTGTCACAACGGAACCCAATGGCCACCAGTGCCATGCGAATGGAACAATGATTCATGTGATCAGTCTTGTAAATTATTTATGTGAATGAGAAGTAAGAAAATCATGAGAACACTTCTTTGTGAAAGGAAGAAGGTAGGAGAATAGTAAAGTACTAATTTTCATGAAACCCATGTATACTTACATGAATAAATAAAGGAATAAGTTTCCTAATACCCATGCAAACCATGCATGAATCTATAAAGAAGAATACGTGAGAAACAAAAGAGGACAATGCATGCATACATGAAATACAAGAATGCTTAAACAATTAAGAAGTTAATCCAAAAATAAATAAGAACATGAATGTGATCATAAATAAACATGAATATGAAAAGGTATATTTTTTTTGAGAATCTCATAGTATTAAAGATCCTAAGTGAATGCGCTAAGGATTTAGATCCAATGAAAGTTTTGAATGAAGTTAAATAGATAATTCAAGAAGACAATGAGATGATACTATGAAATATATTTATTATATATATATTGTTAAAGATTTTTTTTATTACTTAAACACATAAATTATGTTCATGATTAGAAGAATTAAGAATCATCTTGATCATTGTTTCACCTAGGCAACCGATTGAAATAGTACTTGAACATGTTTACTGTAATGGGTGATAAACAAACTCATAGACGAAGATCAATATATCATCCTAAAGTGGATAAATATTTGAATAAAGGAGGAATCCTCTTAGTTGGAGTCGGGAGTAGGAAGTATCCTATGCTATTTAGAAATAGAAGTATCTTGTGCAGATTCTGGAGCAGGAAAGTGTAGATTCTGGTAACCTTTTGGGATGTGGTATAAATAACCTCCTCTGTGAAATCATGAGAGATAAAATGTGACACTGTATTGACCATTTTAATTGGTTATAAGATTATAGTGTATAATTTGGGTTGGAGAGAATAAACAACACAATAATTTGTAGGTTTGACTGACTGACTAGAAATTAATTTTTTTATTAATATAAATACTCTTTTAAGGGGGGTTTTTTTGACTGAAAAATATTTTTTTATTTGATTTTTGAAAACCACTTATTGAGTGAGTGGGAACCAAGAAATTCAATAGATTACCATATCCCCAATATAAAGAAACATCAAATAAAGAATACCCTTTCATATGAAATTAAATATCTCACCACCACGCTAGAACACCTCAAGACATAGATCCTCAATCCACGAGCCTACTCGAGTTGTGCCACTGACATAGACCCAACTCTCATCATCTACATCACCTTCGTCAAAGATCATCGATGAGAACCCAATGGGTGTCCCCATCTGTAGACCTTCGTCAACATCGTCACACCATCGTCACCCATAACACTATAATGAGGAAGAAATATCGAACAATAAAGTGTCCTATAAAGACCATAATCGTGACTCACCGATTCATTAAACCATCATCAGAGCAGAACCAACCACATCAAACCCAACCATCATAAACTCACCATAGAAGATAACTTGAACAAACTCCACAAAAGATAGAAATGTGCGAGATCGAATAATATAATGCCAAAACCGGCCACTGTTGATGATACCCAGAACTGGCTGCTCGATCTCACAACCCAAATAAATACGATGAATATCGAGCTACTCCACCTTAGAGATATAAAGGGAGTCTGAGAACTATAGTAGTGAAACTAATGAACCAAGACATGATGAAATGCCAGTGTAACCTCTCCTCGACACTGTCACATTTCCATCACCTTCAACACAACATCACAAGCATCACTGGAATAAAACAAATCTCATACAGAGAAGTGAAAACCCTAAAAACATGAAAAACCCATCGATGAAGTGCTGTTCTAGGCATGCTAACAACTGCCACACCCCACATCCCAAAGTCTCACTGTTGCCACCACTCTCGATCTGCCTTTGAGGGGAGCATAATAATGACAAAACAAAGAAGGGAAAGAGAAGTTAAAGGATTCAAGTATCGATACCGTCAGTGAGGAAAAAGAGCAGAACCAGATGATTCCAAAAACAGAAGACCAACACCTGAGTGAGATGAAGAAGGAGAAGTGAGAAGAATGGGAGAGGGGGAGACGATGCCGAAGAGTCACACAAAGGCCTCCCCCACTCCGAGCCACCACAGAGGGTAAACCATAGCACGAGAGAGACAAATGAATATTGGATCAAGGATTTAATAGTCTATATAAGTTTAATTGAACAGAAAAAATATTTTAACCAAAAAATGGATCCCCGACTCATCCCCTCCTCGTCATAGTGTTCTCACACTGATCTGGGAACTTCACTATTCATGAGGGATATTTATCTCAAATGTTATGGGGAAATAAATATTGAATATTTCCCTATTATACAATAATATATTGAAGTATATTTGTGGAATTTTTTAGTATTATCCCAAATCATGGAATTTGGTTTTCAATATATCTCATAATATGATTTATGCTTATTTCAAAGACTCCATATAATATTTCCCAAATAGAATTGATATAAGTGAATAAGAAGCTCCAAAAGAATATAGATAATGGATTAGTTCATCCTAGTACTTCACTATGGGGTGAACCTATAATATGTTAAGAATAAAGTTGGGTCAATGTGTACTATCTTTTATTATCTGAAACCTTACAAGATCACTAATAAGAACAAGTATTCTCTACCCTGTATCAATGATTTGTTTGATCAATTAGGAAGAGATCTATATTTTTCTAAGATTGATCTTTGATCTAGGTATCATAAGGAAAAGATAAAAAAGGATGATATACCCAAGATATCCTTCCATATGAGGTATGTTCACTAAAAATTTTATAAAATTCCACTTGGACTCGCCAATACTCCAACTATCTCCCTGGATTTAATGAATTGTGTCTTTAGAGATTACCTTGCTCAATTTGTGGTAGTATTTATAGATGATATTATTATATATTCAAAGATAAAGGAATATTATAAAGAAATTTTTAGAATTTCATTAAAGATCCAATGGAATGAGACATTGCATGATAAATTTACCAAGTTTGAATTTGGACTTCAAAGAGATTCATTGTTGGGTCATATAATCTCATGTGAGGGTATATCAATATATCATTCAAATAAAGATGTTATTGATAAATGGTTGATAATAACCATGATTACCAAAATCTATAGTTTTTTTGGGTTGGCTCGATACTACTGATGCTTTGTGAGAGATTTCTTATGAATTTGTAATCTACTCACTAAGTTAACTTGAATGGTATCCAAGTTCTTTTTGATATATTAATGTGAGGAAAATTTCAATGAACTAAGGAGAAGGTTAGTCATCACACTTGTTTTTACACTACCCTCTAGTAGATAAGGGTTTATAATATTTAGTGATTCATCAAATAAGTAAACAGTATGTCTCCACATGCATAATGACATGTTGATAAAATATTCCCCAATCCAATTAAAAATTCAAGAGAATAATTTTATGACTAATGATTTGATGATTGTAGTGGTAATTTTTGAAATGAATATATATAGTCATTATCAGTATGGTGAATGGTTTGAAATATATACTAATTATAAAATCATGAAGTATATATTCACACTAAAGGAGTTGAATATGAACCAAAAAAGATATTTGAATTTGATCAAATATTTTTTTTCTCAACAAATTACAACCATGATAAGGAGAACAAGGTGGATTATGTTCTATTTTGGAAAGAATTTTCTAGCTTATCTATGGTGGGGATCACAAAAATCCAATATTTCAGGATTTCCAAAGGATTGTTCTAAAAATATTGAAGGATGGGGAGACATATTTTCTTTATAAAATTAGTGTTCAACCATCTATCCATGAGAATATTGAAGCAGCATAATAGGAAGATGTTGAACTATAAAATAAGGTGAGAAATATTCCTGAGTTTAACATAGATTATGATTGAATGATAAGGTTTATAAACCATGTATGTGTTCCATATATATCATATATTAAAAAAGGATCTATTGGATGAATCTCATATTTTCTAATTCTCTATTCAAACTAGAATTACAAAGATGTATAATGATATTAAAGTGTATTTATGGTGAGATATTTTGCAGAGACATATTTGTAAGTATGATTCTCAATTCTCGGTATGTTAGTATATTAAGGCTAAGATAAATAAGTATAAATATATGTTACAACCATTACCCATACTAGAATGGAAATCAGAGAACATCACTATAGATTTTGTCATTTGACTCGCCAAAATGTCTAAAGGCCATAATTTTATTTGGATTATAGTATATATCTTTATAAATTTAGAACACTTCATTTCTATCAGGGAAGACTACTCTCTTGATCATCTGTCTAGAATATACATTATGGTAGTGGTAATTTTCAATGGACTAATATATTATGTTTTATACAATTAATATTTGTGGTTGACCTTTAAGTTTTGGTAAAGTCTCCAACAGACTATGGATATAGAGTTATGTTTTAGTATATCTTATCATCCTCAGATAAATGGTCATTCTAAGAATAAGTAAGAAAATCATGAATGGTACAAGGAATAGTAATAATAATAAAGATTTGTAACCATGGTTAAGGTTAAAAAAGTTTTAATGGAGAATAAAATTAAACACATAAGGTTTAAAATGACATAATTTTTTATAAATTACATTGTATGGACATATCATAAAATTATATCATATAGGTTCATGAATAGTCCATTTTTTATCCTTTTTTCTATGAAACTTACCAGAAATTATCTGAAAACTTTATAAAATTACAAGCGTTCCACTCACCACAATTATATACGAAAAACCCAATAATTAACTATTAATAGTTAAGTAGCCTCTTGTTTTAATCAAAAAATGAACAAATATTTTCCTTAAATCCCTAATAATGGCCCAAATTCCTTGGTTTTATAAAAAAACCCATATAGGAAGGCTTTTGTTGCAAACTAAAGAGGTGTGGTTCTTAATCATGCATTTTAGTTTTGTTTCTTCTTCTACCACCTTAAATTATTATTAAAACATGATGAAATAATTACATCAGTATCATAAGAATACAAATATGTTATTATGATAATTTTGTAACCTATATTCATGTCCTCTTACATCAAATGGGAAATAAAACTCTCAATCATGTGTATGATGTACTACCTCGTCACAAATCGATGTAATTATTTTTCCATCACCGCCTCCCACAACTGTATATAATGATGGGATTAATGTATATATATGATATAATACTGGTTCTGTAATGGTGATTTAATATTTACCTCTATTTTATTCTATCTATATAACACTAAAAACAACGTTCATCCATATGTTTGGCCCACCATCTTCCTGAAATGTTTAATTATTTTTATCTCTGACTTTTGTGGATGACTCTAAATATGTATATAATGAATATATATTATTTTTATACTATTATTAAAAACATTCAGGTGAAGGAACCATGATAAAATTACAAGGATCAAAACTAACAGACCAAAACATACATAAATAGCGAAAGAGTTTTTACCCGGAACAATAATTTAAACAATGAATTGTGGATAGAAGGGTGATAAAAGATTATAATTAAATTATATATGCTTTTATATGCATTATTATGGTTCTAAAATATATTTATAATTAATATATATTTATTATATATGATTTTATATCATTTATAAAGGAGGTCAAACCTAAGTTAAGGGTTTATTTCAGAATCTAATCATTATTTAAAAAATTTTATGTTTAAGTATATATTAGGAGTGTTATATAATATTTATATGTTAAACCATATTTTTTTATTATATTATATCTATTTATTGAAACTAAATAATTTTCTTTCATTGTTCTCTCTTTAATTACACAAGATACAAAAATAATTTTTTTAAGGAAAACCGACCATGTATTTTCTACTCGGGAAGAAATCATTCTATTCCATGTTAATATTTTACTTAAAATATCTAAAATAATTTGTTTAAAATTATATCAGAATTCATTAGATACATTTTTAATGATGTATTACTTTTTACAAAATGGTTTAAGTGGAATTTTCTTGTCATTTTACCAATGAGGTACGTTTTTCCCTTACAAAAGCATGAAAGAAATGTTTGTAAACTTATAAAACACGAATGTAATTTCACAAGGTCATAAAAACTTTTTAATTTAATTTAAAATATTATAAGGTTTGATTAATATAAAAGGGTTTCTTTAATTTTTTATAAATATTTTTGACTTTAAATAAGTGATTTTAGATTAAAAAGTGTATTTTCCTCAAGAAAGTTTTCAGCGATCATTTTAAAGTAGTTTCATCTATATCAAAATAAATTTTTAAATCCTATAACAAGGAAATAATATGTTGATTCTATCCAAAATATTTCTCAATATGGTTAATTATCAGTTTGAATAAGGAAATTATTGATATTCTATATGACAATTATTCCAATATGTAAAATTATTGATTTTTAAGGCATATTGATTAATTGGTATTATTTATTCTTATGTTGAATGCATTGGAATTATAATGTGATATGTGGGGATCAAAATTACATAGACCCTTGATGTATCAATAGGTCTCTTGAGATTAACTATATTGAGTACTAGGGTGAGGCTATACCCATTTATGTAAAATTTCTTGGCACAAGGTCTTGACTGTACGTTCCAGTTGTCCAGTATTATGCATTTCATCATTATGAAATCAGTTTTTATTTACATGTGATTATTTTATTAGTCATGATATCCAGGGATATTTTTCAAGATCATGTGATTATTTATAATACATTACTTATTTATCATTTATTTCTACATTATTATACATTCCTTGTTAGCTTCCATTGTATTCTTACCCTTACTAAGAATCTGAGATCACCCCTTTCTTATGTTTCTTTTTCTCAATATGCCAGGATGTGTATTATGATTTATATATATGGATATTATAAAGGGAATAATTGTGTTATTTAATAAAATACTATGGTTTATTTTATTTTTTGAAATATAATGTGATATTCAACTATGTATCTATTTTTTCAAGACTAATAAACTATTCAATCCTTTTGGATGTGATTGTTTATATCTAGTACTAATGTATTAAAGTAACCACTGACTTTTGGATACCTTGGTTAGGTAATTTAAAAATATTCATACAGTCAAAGAAAAAGGATCCTTATCTATGTCATGAAATTATCCATTCATTGATGGTGATTGGGTTTTGGAATGTCTAAATTGTCTGATGATGGGAGTTCAGAGAGGTTTACAAAGAGTCATTCCAAATCTTTCTATGACTTTTCTAATGTAATCCTTATAGGATAAAACTGATCATCCAATTTTACAATCCCTCTCAATTATCATCCCCAAGATTTAATTAGCTTTCCCATGGGCTTTATCACAAACCAATTTTAAAACTTCCTCTTTGGTTCCATAATTCATTATAAATCTAGTACAACAATTAATATATCATCTATATACAATAATAGTTTTATATATATTCCACTCTCCCACTAATTTTTATAAAACAGATTATCATAATCATATCAATTAAAACATTCTTCAAACATGAATGTTTAGAACTACCTATTCCACTATCTTGGAACTCACTTCAAGTTTTGAATACTTCATTTCAACATAAAAACCAAATCAGCCTTTTGATGAACCCCATAAACCTTTGTTTGAATAATGAAAATCTTATCCCCAAAACCCCCCTTAAAAATCTAACAATACATCCATCTACTCCAACTATTAATGTTTTGATGAAAAAAATACTAAGCACCATCTGAATAGTTGTGTGCCTTACCGCTGGTGATAAAATTTTATAAAAATAAATTGACTACAAAATAGTTGAATTTGACAAATAGAAGTTTAGTGAAATATTATATATGTGTATGTAAAAAAGAGTAATTCCAATCAATATTCAGTTCAAATTTTATTATTTTAATGTGTCAAAATTCTTTTTACTCTCAGATATATTCATTGATATTAATAATCCAATACCAAAACATATTATATTAATAATTGAATAGTTTTTTTATCATATTAAAACTAAAAA
Source organism: Viscum album (assembly GCA_963277665.1). Taxonomy (NCBI): domain Eukaryota; kingdom Viridiplantae; phylum Streptophyta; class Magnoliopsida; order Santalales; family Viscaceae; genus Viscum; species Viscum album. Next base: position 226,971,010 of record OY728157.1, on the reverse strand, counting down.
ATTTTAACCAAAAAAATAAATCTATTATTATTAATTATCAATACTAACTAATATTTCACAATTATAAAAGTATTTTGTAATAACTTTTATAATAACAATAAATCTTTAACCAATAATTGAATATATATATTAATTATTTAGTTCTAACAAATATTTTTTCAATTAAAAACAAATTTTTATACAAATAATTATGCTATTGATCATTTAACCTTATTTCATAAAACAAATATATATAATATAAAATTATTGATAAATGCTTCAAAAATCATATCAATTCAAAATTTACAATTTCAGAAAACTAGAATTTTATGAATTATATATAATTTTTTAGAAATAAATTTATTATATTGATCAAATTATACCGATTGAAAATATCCCCTCACCTCAAATTTGGATTACCATGCACAATGCTTCCCCAATCTGATACCCTAAATACTCTTAAACAACTAACTAAAATAAAATTTTTGTTTCTCTGTTTTACATTCACCACCACCAGTTTTTATAAGTTAGTTTCATACATTTCCATTGATCTCTACCTAGTCTTATATTCCTTAACTCACCACTATTCTTCGCATATTTTTATCCACCACTCTGATACTATGTCATCCCATGTTTTATTTTTTAGATCTCCCGTTAATTTGTTTTGTAACCATCATTTATATATGTTCCATTCATCCTATCCTTGGGAATACTATGCTCACCCCATCTTTTACCATCCACATAATATTCACCACTAATAATATGAAATTTTTTATCAATTTTTTTTATTGTTTGGTGCTCTTACTTTCCAAATTTTTCACAAGGATACTATGAGGCCCTTCAAGAAAGCATGGAATAATTTTAGAAAATATTAAGAATTATTTCGTTAGGGAAACCACCATCACATACAAAATTTTAAATTAGATCCCATAATTTTTTTAACATGTATATCGACTACAATATATTTTTAAATTTTTTAATCTATGAGTGTCAAAATTGTTTGCATAACCATATATTAGAACTATATAGTTACATTGTTTTTATTATTTGTCTATGTAGTTGAATATTTTTTCCCATTATAGAATAATGTTATTTGAAATTATAGGGCTAATGATACGTTTTTTTCATAGTTATAAAATTTACTTGTTCATTTTAAGTTCATCCTTTAAAAATGAAACTTCACATAAGCAGGTCTATGGTGATATGTATGATATGGTTTTATATATTTTTTCTTAGATAGTGGAATAATGATTATTAATAAATCTTTTTTATAATAAATGATTGAATTTTTTATCAAGGAGCATATATCTCTTCAAATTCCTTTAATTTGAAAATAAGTGAAAATGAGTGAACTTTTTAGAATGAAATATTTTGATAGAAAATGAGGTATAAATTAGGTAGAAAATACAACATAAAATAATAAATTGGTTGGTTTCAATAAATCAATAATTTTCTATATATTTTTCCTTCCTAACATAATTTTTGAAAAAAAAATCATCAAGAATTAAATTTATACAATTCATGTTTTAAAGAATATTTATAATTATCAATGAGCATATAAATAGTAGGCTGGTATTTATTTTAGAATTTAGTATAAACATAATTTCATTAGACATAGTATGTTAGAATATTGACTCCTTATTTCACATCTAGAATTTTATAGGAACTTTCTAACAACTCTGTGTATTATTCCATCACTTCTATAGACAGTGAGATATATTCTACATTATTAGAATCAAAATAATTTAAGAATTCTATAGTGAAATCATGAATAAACTTATATACAATGAAAATTTCATCTTTTAGATCCATCATAGCTATAAATTTGAATATCTTTCTACCATCATCATAATCAAAACTAATTTTGAAAGAAAAATATTCACTATCACTCCATGTATAATCATCCTTGAGAAACATTTTTACTTTATATTTTTTAAACTTATTGAATCATTTTTTTGTCTTATTGAATTCAATAAAGTATAGTTTAACATTCTATTATTGCATGGACTCATATAATTTTTCATCATTTTATTCTATTATTAATTTATTCTTTGTGAACTCTTATATATGTATCCTTTTTCATTTTTTAATTTTCTTTCAAGGACCACTACTCTGTTTTTACCATCCAGGTAATATGATATTTTTACTCATGGGTAAAAATTTATGTTTTTGGTATTTTTTTAGGTGAGTGTTTTATTTGATTCCTTGTATAATTGATCAAACTAAAGGGAATGTTAGGAGGGGTGAATTGTTTTCAATGAAGGAAAATTAGGTGGGTCAACTTTAGGAATATAGGTAAATATATAAAATTTCAATAGGAATGTCACCATATAGGCTAGTGTTGAAGAGAAAGTTTCATGTAATTTTGGAGTTAAACAAATTAATCATTCTAGGATATTAAAAAAATTCAATTTCATTACTTTTATAGTTATAAAGGAGAAGAATCATTTATAATTGTATATACAAGAAGATAATAAAAATTCCTTATGAGAAGTCATGACTTTATAAGGGAAAATAAAAATCTATTAATTATGATATAATCCTAAATAAATATTAGGGATATTTAATGAATCTATATAATTCTAGACATAAGTTTTATCAGGGGAACAAGATAAAGTAACTAAGATGTTGAATTGAGGATACTCTCGGGAAGGAATTTCTTCTCTAGGAAACTAAATATCATTAATTCTATAAGTTTTGTATTTACTACCTATTTTTTCTATGTTACCTTTTTCATTTATTGTATTTTTTTCGTAAAAAATAACTTCACAATGATGAAATTATATAAAAAGTGTGTGTGGTAAAGGGATAACTGACATTGCACTATATTTTTGTTTTTTATTCTTGTATTCATTTATAGAAAAAAAATGGATAGACATGTACATATAAAGGAGTTCTTATCCACATATAAAAAATAAACCTCATGTATGGGTTTTAATTTGTTTCAATGTTAATTATATTTATGTTTTTTATTTTTAAGTGAAGAGGGCAGTGTTGTCTTCTAATTGAAGACCCCTTTAAGATACTTTCAATTTCAACAAATAAACTGGATGGTTATATCTTTCTTTCCTATTTTTTTAAATGATTATTTTTTCTCATATTCTAAAATACAATATCATTAAAGGTCAAAAAAATAAGGTAATATGGGAAAAAAATATTTTAAAACTTTCTTGATGCCTCCTAAAAACAATAGTGTATTTGGTTATAGAAATTAAATCTATATGCTGAAATCTGATCATTATTATTAATTTGAATATGTTTTTTCCATTTAAAATTAAAAACAAATATGTTTCTATTCAATAATAACTTTATATGTGGTCTATATTCATTCTAAAATAAGTTTCATACATATGGTTTTTTATATATTTTAAAAATATTACTATGAAATTTTACAAGAATATTTTTTTTCTCTGATATATGACATTTTTCGGCAGAATATAAGTTTATTTCCATGTTATTATACTTACTGGTAATTCTTATTGAAAATAATCTTGAAAATTAATCTTGAAAATAATATTTTTTTCACTACTAATTTAGTATATTGTAAATCCTTTCTCTACCAACATTGCTTTGTATCTCTTACTTCCATTATTTTTCTCTTTTAAATAGAAAATACATTTGTTTTCTAGAGACCGCTTTCCTTATAGTATCTCATAAAACTATCAAGTATTATTTAAATTTATAGTACTAGTTTCTTCTTCTATTGAAGACTCACACTATTTAGAGTTTTGATAGTAGCTACTACCTGGAGACTATCAAGTTCCCTTGCATCCCTTAGAAGTAAGATTCTCATACCAACCCCAAACCTTTGAATAGGTTTCCTGTCACGAGTGGTTATTATTAAAACAAACTCATGGTCTTCAATATGGTAGTAATCTATCTTATGGAGGTATGTAAGATCATTCCTTTTCTGAAACATGTATGTCCAATCATTCACCATCTAACAACGGTCTGTCTGATCATCCTCTGTCTAGTACCCTGACCATCAGAGTTCTAACCTTTGATATATCTAGACTAAATGTTTTTATGGTATCCTATATATAATCATCATTAAACTTGATAATTGAACTTTTTTCAACTCCCTCCTCATCTATGTTTTGATCTTTCCACATAATTACTTCATTAAAATCAATATCTCAGCTCTAGATGACTTAATTAATTTTATCATGCCACAAGTGATAACCAAAGTTATCATCCCCAAAACCAACATGAAAACAAACATTGGATTTTTACTCCAATATGTCCTTATATTTAACAACAATATGAAAAAATGTTTCACTTCAAAATATCGTGATATAGTTGAACTCATGTCATTTACTAGACCAAAGTTCCTTAAGAATTTCCTGTCCCACAAATAAATCTAGACTTTTATTCACCAAATAAGTCATTGTATTAAATCCCTCTACCCAAATTTCCTTTGGAATTCTTGAATTATGCTTCATAAATTTCAAATTATTAGTTTTTGTTTGATTCATCCTTATATAAATTCCATTTAGTTTTGGAGTTATCATGACCCCATTCTCCAGAGATACCATAATGAAGGGAGAGAGATAATGAACCCTTGAGTTCCACCTCCAGGAGGCCTTGAGTTGGAGACTATCACTAAGGGTATGAAAATTTCATAAATGGGAGGCATTACCCCCTATAATAAAATAGGACTAGGAGATAGTATAAACCAATAAAAATAATCTATATAAAATAATATAAAATGGAACCAAAAAAACCCCATAATGAATTTGTAAATAACAAAAATACATATAAAAGTCTCCAAATGGATTATTTAATAAAAATAAAAACTAAGGTAGTGAAACATAAAGAACTCCACAATTATGAGGTAGTAATCTCAAGAATACTTTACAAAGTCCTCCCAGAAAGTTGAAAAACAGTTTATATATACATAGGGTGAGAATGTAGGTATACTGAGTAGTAAATCCAAAGTCTCTTGTGCACATGTGAAAAGATCATATTAATTCACCCGTGAGGAAACAAAAGAACCCAAAAAACGTAAACATTTCAACTAACTGAACCCAAACCTCACCAATGCTTTCTTACAAAATAAAGAATCAGAGAATAATGTTATAAAATTATTCTTATAGATGATAGGCACCCATACCAATTTTACCCTTATTAGCCACTCTCATACCCCAATGACATACTTTTGTCAGCTCTCACCACTTCCATATAATATTACATCACATCACATCGCATCCATCTTGCATACACCCGGATCATCACATCACATAACATATCTCTCAATGATACATGGTCCATCAAATCACATGAAATATCATAACTAGTGTTGTACGGGATCATGAACATGAAGGAAAAAAACCTTATTTCCTCCTCCTACCATGTTCGAACCCCACCATTATACATTTCATAACATCTCTCCATAATACTCATAGTCTATCACATCTCATCTCATCACATCATGATTGTCACACTTTTGACTTATGGCCATCATATCCCCTACATGTCATCATTTCCTAGAAAAGGTAGAGGAATCGAGTAGGTGACCAACCGTCCATCCTCCCACACAGATGTTGGTAAAAAAACCCCAAAACTGCTGGTTATTGATGCTATGTACTCGATATGGGTGTGGTTCATAATTAAAAAAATGAAATATAGTGTATATATAAGATCTACACACAATAACAAACTAGTCGTTCATAATAAATATACCAACCAACTTATAATTTTATCCACTTTTATTGCACCCTATAAATGAAGAACGCCATAAAATAAGCCACAATCCATAATTCACATTTCATCTTCCTTTTTAGTTAAACCATTTTCCTTATTTTCATGACTAACCACTTTCATTATTCTAATCCTTTAATTCTCTATCCGTACTATTAATTCATTAACTAAAACATTAATTTAAATTAAAAGATACCATTTAATTTAAATACTACATGATTAACTACTACAATGAATCAAAAAAATGGGACATTTTTCAGATTTAGGAAAAATAGATTTCATTTCATTCCACTTCTTTATTTAAGGGATTTCTCACACAACCTATAATCTTGAGGAAGCCATTTTATTTACCAAATATAAGCTATTAAATAATTTCATTTAAAGAAATTCAAAACAATCATAATAATAAATATTCCACAACACATATCAAATCAAAATAAAAAAGTGTCCTGATATTGATAATTTTTAGCGAAACATCAAACTTGCAGAATACTTTATACAATATTACAAAAAAACATGTGAGTGATATTTTTTTGTAAAATGATAGTGATTAGTTTCATGTGAATATAATTTTCTTTCTTTATAAGATAATATTTCAATTATCTAAATTATCACAACATGTGATATTAAGAAAAAAAATTCTATATGCATGAAATAATACTTTCTACGGGAAAAATTATCTACAATATGAATAAATCATATAAAATACAGGTTAAATTCTCTCATTTACAATCAATTTTAATTATTAAATTATTTATATTTAATTAAGATGATGAAACTATATTCCAAAAAGATAACATGAGTATATCCATCATATATGATACAAAAAGAATAAAGTCGAAGGATCCTCTACAACAAATTTTTCACCCAATGAAGATGAGAAACAATGTTTACAAGGCCCTATGTGAATCCATAATGATCTAATAAAATTTCTAAATATAAGACACACAAACTATCTTTAAATATTGCACACCTCTTAAAAAAATTAAATCATCATTTTTACAAAGCCATATATATACATATACATATATTTAAGTATACATGTTTTTTATCATTCAAATATGATAAAATGTATATAAATATATAGATAAAAATATTTATTTTGATATAAAATATTTATATATATATACATATATATATACATGTTTCTTTATTAAAATATTCTGTAAAGTTTTAAAATAATAGTACACACACACACAACTCATACATATATAAAAATATATGTTGCCAAATATATTTTATATTTGAATGATCAATTAATTTTATAAAACTCAATACATATGAAAATATAACACATACACATAATAATTAATAACAGCATAAAATTTTCAAACCATGTGTAAAAAAATAATATAATTGATAACTAATATTATTTATTTGTGAGAAAGGTATTTTAAAAAAATGTGTAATATTTCTCACATAATATAAATATTAAATTGAAATTAAACCTCAATAATATACAATTATTTATTTTTAAATAATTCAAAAACATCGACACTATGAGAAAAACATCACCAAACACTCTCAAAACCCATGAACAACAAATGAAGGATCTATGAAAATCTAGACCATTATAGGAGTTCCTAGTATAGTCTAACCATGTATAAATCCCTTGTTCTTATACAATTTATTAATGCTATGTGTGGTTTATTCCCAACCATTGTGTATCCGAATTCATTTCAATTTTCATTTACACTCTTTCTTGGACATATCATTGCATTGAATAAATTCATATAACAAATTTGAATTTTTTTAGTAATTATATATAGACCTTACTAGTGGTGTAAACAATAATGGTCACAAATTATAGTTAACCTCGATATGATAAAATAGGGGCTTAACCCTACACATCGGAATATTAAAGTTATAAATTTTGATTCTTTGGCTTTCTTCCATCAAGGATAAATGAAAATATATTTTGTTTTCTTAAAAAAATAACCCATATTTCATGGTCCATGTGATCTAGTTTGAGTATTCCCTTCACTGATAGAACATTAATATTTTTCATATTGAGGTGACCAATCCTACAGTTCCACTTTTCGAGACTATCTGATGAAGTTGTTCCAATAGTTGCAACATTATCACTCAATCTAGTAAGATATAATTTACCATTTTGTACTCTATAAGAAATCATCATGAAACCTTTACTGATCTTCCATAATCTATAAGAAAAATTTATTTTTAATCCTACATAAACATTCTTTCCCACTTTTAGGAGTTTCTTTTGAATACATGTAATGTATCTTATATCTTCCAGTTTCAAGATACTTATAGTTTTCATTTGAATGTTCCTATCACCTTTTCTAACTATATCCAGGTATTAATCATCTACAAGATGCATTATACCCAAGATTATTAGTAAAAATTCAACCATTAACCCTCACTCACATGTTTAATAAAGAAATACCCCTGAGTTAATGACCCAAGACTACTATGGAATGATCATAATTAGTAACAAGTCAGACCCTCCTTCCATTATAATGACTGATTTTTTTTCCTTTCGAAGTCGAAGCCTCTATATGATTTTGCTAATCATTCTTGATATGACCTTATTTCCATAAATACCTCATGTAGGACCAAAACCTATCGATTTAGCTAGACTTCTTCGTGGGTACTTATCTTCTTAAGATTTATCCTTTTAATGGTATGCATAATGAATTGAAAATCCCCATTTTGTAGGATCGAGAACATTTTTGTATGCAGTTCAAATATCATTTTACCTTAACTACCCATTCAATATCATGTTTCAAATATTATAAACATGAGATTTTCCTTACCACTGGATTTTTTCACTACTGTAACCTTGGAATCTGAGCTTTCATGAAGTGAGGAAATAAAAAAAATCCCAAAAGCATCTCCTAATGAAATATTCACATATTTGATATTTACTTGGATTTTGTTTAATCCATTCACATGATTAATATCATGCATTCTATCCAAAATCCTCAAGATGAACAATCATATAAGCATGATAAATTATTTAATATTTGTTTGATTCTCATAAATTTCTACCAAATATTTCATAACCTACATAGTGGTTTTCTTCTCTTTAATGTTGAATGCATAATTCCTATAAAGAGACATTCTAATTAAGGATAAATAATTTCTACACAACCACCCCCATTCCACACTTTCAATTGTTTTACTAAACTTTCTAAACATTATTGAATCAATATATTTTTATATTAAAAGATGTTCCAACCTCATGCTTAAAGAAAAAATTTCCATTCCAAAAAACTCATCAATAAAAACCATTACTTCCTCTAAAGTCATTATTCTAATAATAGTAAATAAAATGAAATGTAAAAAATATCAAGGAAATGGAAAAAATAAACTAAATTTCAATAATGAAGAGTAATAAATCATACATACTACTGAACCTCTTGTGTTACCATTTTTTTAAGAAGAAACATTAATAAATAACTTAAGAAGTAGCACTCCATCTATTTGATCTAATGAATGGAACTAGTGAGGTAATTATTTATAAATGGATATGTCCGTCTGATTTCTCCAGCCACTGTAGAAAAAATTATCCAAATTTTTTATTGGATGAAGAATACATATGATGACCTTGTCCTCCCCCTGACTAGTGTGCACTTAAACTTGGAAAATCTAACCTAATCACCAAAAAAACTATGTATGTTATTCATATAAATAATAAAAAATAATTAGAGAAATAAGTTCTAATGTGGTTTGAAAAAAATAATACATCCACATAAGAACGCTGCAAAAAGTTTCCATTCCAGGAGTTACAAACGAGTACAAAATAGTCACTCAATTTCACTCCATGATTGGGTTTCAGACAATTAAAGAAAAAACTCACACATTTCATATAGTTCAGTTACATAGTTTAGAGGTGGGACACCACACTCTTTATAGAGGTATCTATCCAGTTAAAAATGTTCAATAAAATCAAATTTTCATAATCTATTTTCCATTAACTTTGGTTACAACCAATAAAATATAGAATCTTCTGTTGATACTACAAATATATAGTCAACATGAAATAGTTAGTACCAAAACAATGGTATCCATAACTATGTGTAAAGTTATCGGTGAAAAAAAATGTACCAGTGTAATGATAACCCATGAATTCTAACTGTGACAACTACATTTGATGATCTTTGTCCTATCATCGAATTCCCGCTACAAAAAAACCAAATTCTGATAAAGCTCTGTCTTCTCAAACTCTATCTGATGCATAATTTTTATTGGAATATTTTTCTATTGAAAAACCCTTCTACCCATTTTATTTAAAATATTACAAGAGGAAACATTCCATCTGATCTATCCAAATATCAATAACTGATATCCAATGTCCGAAAAACTCTATTCGGTGAAACCTAAAGAGGGTTCCAAAAACACAACATGTCCACCACACTTATTTTTTGCAATATTCTCATTTTTCACCAGTTTAATTGATAATTTGTAATTCTAAATTATAATCACATTAAAAAATAATTTATTTTGAAGGACATTACATATCCTTAGATGTATTTAGTATCTTGAGGTATAATATCCTCCTTCTAATGTTCTTTAATAATCTCTCAAAATAGTTTTAATATATTCCCATTAACTATAAATGGAATAAATTTCCTTAGTTCTTTGATTTGAATAGTACCAAATTGGAAAACATGATTAATAATAAACGGACAATACCATTTTGAATGAATCATACCTAGAAACATATTTAAGCTAGAATAAAACAATAAAACAATATCTTATTTTGTAAACTCTCTATTAAAGATAAATTTATAATGAAAAATCATGATTTTTCAATATGCATCATAAAATATTCATAAAATATGTTCTAAATTTCATAAAAATATTATAAGATATTTTTTATTTCTTTTTTATGTTAAAAAAGATCTAGGTTATAGTTATTGATAACTAAAAAGTTTTTATATTTTAAGTCCATAATTAAAGGAAACACTCTCTCATATAGTGGTCTAATTGGGAAAACTCAAATTTTAGTTTTAAAACATTTACCCAAAAATCATAATCTAATCTCAAAATATAATCTTTTTTATTTGGTGGATAATTTTCTCTATTATCTGTTTGATCTAACTATTGTAATCCTCATCCAATACATTTGTATTAGGGTGTAAAGGTATAAAAACCTTATTATGAACTCCATATTCCCTAGAAATAGCATCTAAAGTCCTATTAAAGAAGTGTTTTCATTGATATGTGATGATAAATTATGGTTTTAAAACAATATAAAATAGTTTAGATCTTACAAATTTGAAATCTACCTTAGAATCATATGTTTTATTAGGAATAGATTCTACCCACTTGGACACATATTCAAACATAAATAAAATGTATATATTTTCAAAATAGATAGGAAATGGTCTCTTTTAATCAACACCAAAAATATCAAAGACATCAGAAGAAAGTTCTATTATTGTTTAATATCATTTTTCATCTAAATATTACTTTAAAATAGGTAGTTTTTTGTATCTCTATAAAAAATACAAAGCAACAATAAAAATGGTTCTGTAAAATAAAATTAAATCAAGAAAATTTCTAGATGTTATTTGTGGAAAAAAGTGTCCACCATAAGTAAAGTTATGTATAACTTTAAGAGCAAGACATATTTTATTGTTTGAAATTCATCTCCAGATGATTTGGTCACTTCTAAGGATCCACAAATAAGGGACATCCCACTAGATTCTCACAAATAAGGGTTATCCCATATAGTTTTATTTGGAATGTCTCACTCAACCTAGTGGGTAGTTGAATTCAATGGTCAAACACTAGATTCTCACTACCATTGTTATCCATTGTTTCCATATAAACTTTTTTATTAAAAAAATCCATCTACTGATCCTTGGTTTTGCATCATATTTCTTCATCAAAAATGTGATTACATAATAGTCATTAAAAACAATTACATTGGATCCTAGAAAGTAAAATCTAATTTTTTTAATGAAAAAAATTTATAGAAATTCATTATCATTGGTATTATAATTATCTCATTCTTGATCTATATTCATATATGAACACTCTATGACATGAGACTTCTTTTCCACTAATCAACTCAAAACATCCCCTACGGAAAAATGTGAGTAATTAGTCATACGTTCAAGAGTTAAATCCCATATAGGTGCCTAAATAATGGGTAAGGATACTAATTCCTTTTTCTCCCTAAAGGATTCTTTACAAATATCATGAAAGTGAATCTATGATTTTTTTAGAGAAATCTGGATAAGGGTAAAACTTTCATACTAAAATATTTTATAAATATTCTATAAAAGCCAATATATCCATGGAAAATATCACATACCTCACTATTTTTGGGTATGGAATTGAATGAATGAAATAAAAAATTAATTGATCAAGTTGGATTATTTATTTGGACACTATATATCCTGTAAAAATTCCATTCTCTACCATAAAATGGTATTTCACAAAGATGAGAATAATGTTTTTCTCAATAAATTTTTTAATAATTAAAGCTAAATTCATCAAAAAACTCTCAAAATATTAGCCACTAATTGTGTAATCCTTTATAAAAACATAAATATAGTTTTATAAAGACATTTTTGAAACACTCATCATATATATTTGAAAGGATCTCTATGAATTTAACAATTAAAAAACCATTATTCTATAAGAAGAATAAAAACGAAGAAAAGTAAATGTCGTTTTATCTTGATCCTATAGTCTAATGTGAATTTGAATGTATCTTAAGAATCTATAAATATAATAATATTGAGATTTCCTTGAATGTATATCAATAACTTGGTTATGAAATTATAGAAGGAAGTGATATTTCCTAGTGAAATGGTTTAGTTGATTGTAATCAATACACATTCAAGGTTTTTTGAATTCTAACATGGAAATTATCTCTAAGATCATTCTTGTAAATGGAGAAACCAATATTTTTAGAAACTATTAAGATTAAAATAACACATTAGCAATCATAAATTGGAAAAATTATTCTAAAACTATAAAAGTGATCACATATTTCTTAAAATCGACATTTTTTTTGGATTTATCCTTCTTTGAAATTTCCTAACTAGTTTTTCATCATAGTATAACGAGATTTTATACATTAAAATTAAAGGAACAACTCTAATAAATTCATCTGAGGTCCATCCAATGAATTTATTATTTTCAACAAATACACTTAAAATTTTATTTTATTTTTTCTATGAATATTCCTTTAACAATTATAACATGATGTTGTTCATTCTCCTATAAAAATAAATATTTGAGAACATTAAGAAAAGGTTTTAGTTATAATTTTAGTCGGTTGTTTTCACTTGGACTAGTGGGGTTTAATGACTAAAAAACATGTACCTCATATCGTAAGTAATTTACTAGACAAGAATATGTTTAATATTTAGTAGTAGTATATAGTTATTCAACAATATTTTTACAAGTTTCATTTTCATAAACAATTATTGATTCAATAAAACATTTGAGATCTAAATAATAAGATTAATTTTCCATGTTTTTTGTAAAACCCAATGTATGTTTGTCAGAATGATTTATTATCTTCTTAAAAAAATTAATAAATTCATTACATGTTAAATTCTCAGTAATTTTAATAAAATTAGTAAAAAAATAACTTTTTTCTAGTAGGGTTTCATTCATAATTGTATGTATCTAAATAATATAGATAAGTAATATTTTAATAAAGAATAAAATAATTATATGAAATGTAGAATTTTTATTTATATAAGAATAAATTTGTTCTTAATTAGTTGGGAAATTAAAAAATAAATTAGTGGAAAACCAATAAATCATGTTGGATTGGGGAGAATAATTATGCTCCCTTAGTTATTTCATCTATTCAAAAATATTAAAATGGTCCATTTTATTTCCATATTAAAGTGAAATTGTACCTTATTAAATATTTAAGATTTATTAAAAAAATTATGAAAATGTATTCTTACGATTAAGGGTGAATGTGTGCTAAATCTATCAAATTATATATGCAGAACATATAAATTAATAGGGAAAATCATATCTCTTAATTACACTAACCTATCCTAAATTACTCCAATAGGTTTTGTAGTACTTCAATCAAATAATTCAATTATAATTCCAGTAGTTTTTATCTCTTTAAATAGTAGGGTTGAGTATAGAAAATAGGTCATCACATTTATGGATGCTCATAAATCTTACATAACATATTTAAATTCAACCCCTATAATGTAGGGAATGAAAAAAGTTCTTGGATACGTATATATTATAGGGAGTTTATGTTGAATCATGGAGTAAATATTCCTCCGTTGGTTCAAATTTCCCCCTCTTCAATTTACACTCAAGAGAACACATCACCTTTATTTTTTGATATATTTCTGAATTTATTTCACTACATCTAGAAAAGAAACATCAATATAAAATTTCATAATAGTTTCAAAGATATCACTATCAATTCACTCTCATCACTTTTCTTAATTTATGGGCTACCTTTAGTGTAATTTAGTTTCCGTTTCAGAATTTATTGATCATCTTCATCACTATTAGGAGAACTGAATGGTCCTATCATTATTATATAATATCTTTTTGTTTTATCAATAAATTATTCCTATTTAAATATTATTTTCTCTTTTATAGTTGGTTTTGAATTTTTTTAAGGATCAACATGTGTTGGTCTATCTTTAATATGGTCTAAATCTCGTGAAACAATTGTGTAACTCTCATTAGGAATTTTAGGTTCATAATTAATATCTCTAGGATTGTTTAAATAAGTAAACCTTCTTAATTTCATTGTAACGACCCTATGATTTCTACTGGGGTTTACTTGATTTTGTGAAGTAAGTATAACACTTATTTGGTTCCCTATATTACTAGTATCATGGTCCATTTTCCCCATTTGAGTCATCATAGTCTTCTTCATATTTTTTTATTTTTAAATACTCCCTTAAAGAAAATTTTTATAATTTTGAGTTAGTTGTGTTGGATAAAAACTCCTTCTAGGTTAAGCATTTGTTTAGTCCTGGATGTATATAGGTTGTAAGTTTCTTGACTGAACTCATGAAAATATTTCTTACTATCGAGGGTTCCAAAATATCTCTTTAAAATAGTTATTCCAACCATGGTTATAAGTTTATAAAGGGTTTAAATATTTTTTATTGGAACATTTTTCTTTAAAAATATCATTTCATATATCAGAATGTACATGAATTTTTGGGAATTAGTAACAATAATGATTAGTTAAAACACAAATTCCACACTGAACTTGAGGTTTGAAACATGGTTTAGGTTGGGGTTGGGTTGGTGAAGTGTTATGTAACGTTATGGACTTCACCATAATGGAAATATTACTAAGATGGATTTCTATTTGTTTATTTTCAAAACATAAGGTTTGAATTTTATTGGTATATTTCACATAGAGAATGCCCTTACTTCTAAATTATTGGGTATTTTGGGAGATGGTAACAATTATATATATAGAAGTATCTAGAGTTTCATACAATATGTCTCCCCTATAGAAATATTCATAATTATATTATTAGTAATATACATCCCATAATAAAAGTATTTAATTAAAATCGTTTCATTAATTTTATGGTCGGTAAAACAAATACATAATCTCTTAAATCTATCCCCATATGCATGAAAAATATCACCCTATGTTTTTCGTCTTCAAGAATTTTATTTTTTTATTAAAACTATACTAAATGTTGGGAGAAATTACCAAGTAAAAGTTTCTTCAGTTCACTAAATATATATTATTTAGTAGTGGGAACAAAATAACCACTCATTTTACACTCCTTATAAAGAGAAAAAAAAGTTAAATATATGTTGAGTGGATTTTATCCACCTCCTCTTTTTTTGATAATTACTTCAACCCTTCGATTTATTTTCTCTATGAATTTCTTAACCATCACATTATATTATACAATAAATTAATGTATATTCTTATTATTCTCATAATTATGCAATTAATCACATTTTAAATTGATGAAAACTCTTTAGCGTAGATAATATCTTATATATGAATTAGATTTATTGTTAACATAGTATATATTGAATGTTCAGATATCTAAAATTGTATAATATATTATGTATTATATTGAAGCTATAAAAAATATATTACATATTAATTATTTTATGAAATTTACTTTTTATAATATCTTAAACATGTAGAAGATATTCTATAAATATATTATGTATTTAGATTTCAATGATTTCAAAAAATGGACAAATATTATGTATCTTTTGAACATTACAAAATTATATTACATATCACTTAAATCTATAAATAATTATATAACATATCAAACAAATATAAAGAAAATATTAAATTGTACACTTAAGATATTTTAGATGTTTAGTTCTATAATGCTTTGAGATGTAGATATTAGAGATGAGGGTTTCATCAAATTGTATAATAATTAATTTTATAATGAATAATAGAATTACTTTTATGTTATTGAGAATAACTCTTACATTTTTAAATATATTTGGAAAATTTCTAATTCATTATAAAGGATTTTTTAAATGGATCTTTTAGAAATGAATCTTATAAATATAAATCATACAGAAATCACTCTAAGGGAAATGGAAGGTTGAATCTTATTAAATGAAGTTACTCGTATAAAATGAATACTCCAATTAAATGAAGTGGAAAATATTATGAAATAAAGGAAATGAATCTCATGAAATTAAGCGAGGACTATTATGAAATAACGTAAAATACTTTTAATATATTTTATAGGGTACTATTATGATTATATCCATTATAATTTACTTTAAAGAGAAAGTGTTATAATGAGGGTATTTTCAAGACCATACTGAACTAAAAAGATAAAAAAGGATAAATTTAGAATGAATTATTCATAGAAAATTTTCTTCTTGAATCTAAATGGAATATTATTTATGAATATTTTAATGATTTTATTGACATTTTAAAATAAAATGTCTGAATTTTAAAATTAATATTTCATAATATTTTATGGCTGATTGAAATATTTAAATGAATATTTTTATACTGATTCACTTTGTTTAAATTTTGGAAACTAAAAAAACTAATTATTTATAGCTTTATTATCAATGACATAAGCAACACATACTATTATTCAAAGGTTTATTTCAAGAATAAATGATCAAAGTCAATGAGAAAATCATGTTGAAGATTATTGGATGTGTTGAATAATTTATTTATGATTTATCAAATCGAGATAAAGTCTATAGTGGTTATAATTTTCTTTATATTATATATATGTTTCTCTTCTAGTGATTGATGAATACAAGATACAATAAATCAATTTTACGTTTTATTATTTTATTTTGGAGCTAAAATCATATTTTATGACTAGTAAGAAGGAATATAATAACGAATATCATGTTAACATGAAGATCATTATTTCTATTTATATTATGCATTTTATAGATCAAGAATAGAAATTTTTTATTCAAAACTGATATTTAAATGATTGTTCATTTTTTAGAGGAACACTATCAGAAGTCAGTTGCTAGAGGCTGGGAAAAGTTATGCACTGGAGATATTTACAACATCTATATCAAATTTAATTTCTTCTTAATTATTAGTTACTATTACATCAGTGTGGGAGTAATTGAATGTACTTGTGTTCAATTGTGAATTCTGTGATATCTAGTTGTACTTAGATATGGGTGAAATTTCAACTACATGTACTTAGTTTTAGAAATTTTAACTAGATATACGTAGTTTTTGAGGTTCTTAGTAAATGGATCTAAAATCAAAAAAATATCATAGTTTTAATAAGTATTTACTATTATCACCCAATTGTGTTATACCTCGGAAATTATTAGATTAAAAATCCCTAATGTAGTATTGAGTGTTTGTGTAGTGGAATATGAGATCTTCTTGTAGCCTGAAAAAACTATAAAAATATTGACTTTATATTCTTTATTTCATATTATTTCTATATATATATTTGGATTAAAAAGATAAAAGGAAATATTCAAACTAATATAAATGGAAGGTTTAAATAAAAATATATTTTTAATGTACTCGATTCACCACATTCTTGATTATTTTTCTCTACTACATATTGGATAATAATTGGTATTAGAACAAGTATTGCAAAGATTCATAATTTATATAGTTGAATCTTGGTGAATAATTTTCATAGAGATTATCTTTTAGGTTTTAATATAATAGATAGAAATATACAACTTGAAAAAGAATTATTGTTATGGATGATCTGATAGAAGGTATGTATATGAATATAGATCGTTATTTTTATGGTGATAATTATGGTTGTTGGAAATCTATAATCATTATTTATATGAATAATCATCATTTGAAAATGAATAAATAGGTATTGAAAACATATAGGACACCTTCTAGTGATTTTTAATTGTTTAATTATACTCTACTAGATGGTTATTAATTAAATTCATAGGCCATAAATGATATTATTTGTGGATTAAAACCAGATGAATTCAATAGAGTTTATCAGTGTGCTGATTTTCCAAATATATTGGAGAGTATCACTATTTTTTATTAATAGACAAATAATTTCAAACAAATATGGAACAATACAATAAAACATATGTTTAAAATTTTATAAAGTTTTATATATAAATCACTATCCAAATTAATTGAAGAATCACAAAAATTATGAACAATGTGACTCTAAAAAGGGATATAGTGTCAGAATAAAATCACGATATTTTACAGTTATATATATGATATGGAGTGTACTATCTACTAAATATAAAAAATATACATGTATTAAAAGATAAAAATGAAAATTTGGAGTATAATACTAATGATGTATGAGGTTGATATGTTATTAGAGGCCCATAGTTACAAGATGATATAAAATGAAAAAGATACTACAAAAGTTTCTACTTTTAGTGATATATATTCTGATTCACTAAATAAAGATTCTTGTAATTCAGGTTATTATAATGAAATTTAATAAATTTCATAAATATTTAGTAATGTATACAATTTGAGAAAATAAAAATTCAATAATGATTATGAGAATGAGGATAGTTGTTATGAATAAAATAAAAGAGGAAATTTGAGACATGATTTCCTTAAAATTCAATATGAAATGAATTCTAGAAAGTCTGATTACATGGTAAAAGGAAAGAAAGTTATGAAAAATAACTAGAGTTATTGTGAGGTCTCTGTTCATGATTTTTATTCTAACTCTTAATCTAAGAATTTTAATCAAAAGGTTAGTTTTTTATAAAGGAATAGACCGATGGATTACAAGCCTTCTCCTCTATTATTTTTGAATATGCAAAATATTATTTTGGTGAGATTAATGACTACTATATTATGCAAGAAGCTAAATTTTATTCTTTAAAAAAGTTCTGAAAAAACTATGGGAAATATTATTATTATGTTCTTATTAAAAAACTTGTTTTTAAATAGATTTCGAATTTAATGTCTTATTTTAATAAATCGGAATCTATTTATCCAATGATTGATGTAATAATTACTATTTTCTTAGATAATTTTTCTTCTTTGAGATTGGATTCTAGAAAGTTTACTAATGGAGGAGTATTAACTTAATAAATTACCTGGCAATGTTAAAATAAATAAATTCTTTCTTTTTATTAGAAGAAATGGGAAAATCATTAAATTTATATGAAATTTGTTTTTGGCTAGTTCTAATCATAAAAAAATTTCTAATGTTTGTACTTTTGGAAGAAACAAATAGTTTTTTTTATATAGATATCTTGTTTCTAATAATTTTGAACCCAAAAATTATATAGGCACTAAAAGACATTCTATTTTGACATTTTATATAAATAATCCATAAATACTTGGATGAAAAATAATATGGTGAAAAATTTTAAATAAATACTTCTTAAAATTATAATCATTGTCAAAGTTTTATGGGAATCATGATGTCATTATAGAAATATCATCCAATACTAAAATAGTTTTTTATTTAAAAGAACATATCATTGAAGTTGTAATAGTTGAAAAATCCAAAGAGTTTTTATTTTACTTCTATCTTAATTAATTGAACTGTGATAACAATTATATATATGGTTATTTCTTATGACTATTTATATATAATTTCTTGAATATATTTTATTTTAATTATATAAATACCAGTGATAACTTTATATATATTTTTAAGGGGATTCATCATAAATTTTTCAGAATGTACTTAAACTATTTTATAATTTTTTCCTGATATGAACTATTTAATATATATTTTCAACATGTTTTAGCATGTTTCTTGGATCATTGAGTTTAAATAATTTATCTTTAAAGGAGAAATTTATTAATATGGAGTTTATTATTACTTGTTTTTTAGAAATGATGTTTTTATATTAGAATGACATTTATTTTTTTAAGTGAGAGAATACCATTTCTGTTAAATGATGGTTATTTCATTCATTTTTATTCATTTAAATCATGTTATTACTATTATTTATTATTAATTGAAATAATTATTATATGATTTCATATCCATAGAACTTTAAGTTCTATTATATTAAGGAAGAATGTGTTACTTATTATATCTTATAGGTTCTTTATTTTTAATTTAATGAGATTGATAAAATTTTTTATTATATGATTAATTTCTTTACGATCTAACATATATTATATTATAATTTTTTATTATTAAAAAAGTGGGATATTTTTTGTGTAGTTTCATCGGGGTTTTTATTAAAAAAAGGGAAAGTTTACATGGTGGTTCACATCCACTTCATCTTTGTTTTAATAATGAATTTATCCCTTCTCTTTATGTATTTCATCTACCATCTATTTATCTTTTATGATGATTTAGTTGATATTATTATTATAATTATTATTATTATTATTGTAATATTATTACTCAAATTTTATGTGGGGGAAATATTCTATGCATAGATAATATCTTGTGTATGAATTCTATTGAAGAAGAACTTAATACATATTAGTTGTTATGATATTTAACACTATATAATATATTATATTTTTTATTGAATCTATGAAAAATATTTTTTGTATTGATGATTTTAGGAAATTTCTTAACTATAACATCTTACATATACTAGATGTAATGAACCATCCCAAGCTTATATCAACCGAGACACCTGACCCAATTTGAAATAATTCTCGAAGTGTGTTATCGATCCTCATGGCTAAAATATAGTTCTTGGGCATCGTAGGAATCCATTTAGGAATGATTTTCCTAAAAAAGAGATAAATTACATTGGGAATATAAATTAATACAAGAGGAAAATTAAATAAACATTCAAAATAGTTCATAAAAAACTATAATGATCTATCCAATTTGAATATATATATTCCCAAACAAAGATATCGCATGGAATACATAAATGACAATACCTATAATCACATGAAAATAAATAAACTTCAGATGAGTCTGACCCATATCAATGACACCTCCCATTTCTCACCACCACAAAAATCTCCCAACATCAACTACGATGTACATGAATAGATCCAACTGAGAACATGGAATCTAAAATATATATAGTTGTGAGGTAAAATGCATAGTATTTCACCACAACCTGCCAAAACTATGAAACATGTTTTATAAGAAAATTCGTTAATGATATTTTGAGAATAAATCTATAAATTTTTCTTTATACATATAATTTTATGGATATCAAAACAATTCCATAATTTACATCTAAAACAATTACATATATTTTCCAAAAATAAACATATGTTTTGAAAACAATGCCACTAAAATAATCCATATTAGACCCTCGCACTCCCTTACCATTTCTCTAAAACATCACATTTGTTTTTTTTAATTGAAAATAGTTACTTTAAAAGGATTCAATAGCCTAAACCATCTAAAAACCAACCATTTTTGAAATCCACTTTAGAGAACCCTCACTAGAGTGTTTAAATTCAAAATAGGATTTTTAAACCCCACTAAAAACTCATTTACCAAATAAGTTACTTAAAACACACACGGGTCAATCATAACAAATACGACACCTTGTATGATATGAAATATACAAAATATAAAAAATTAACAGTTCTATAATAATGAAAATAGGGGAAATGATTCAAAAAATAAATAGATAAAACTCCCATCAATCACCAACCTATCATAAAGTAATCAAAAATATCATGGGATCTACTATAAGATCCCTAATGTGCAGACATCCTTGACTCACATAAAATAGACCAACTTTAAAGCATATATTGCATCCTAACAAAACCCATCTGAGTAGTTTACACTAGCCTCATTAGAATGGAATATGTTATCCAGACCTTTTTCATACTAGGGGGTTCACTAGTAGTGTACAACTCTCTAGTCTAGCATAGATCTGGACTCCTACTTAGTATCCATGTTCCCATGACCAACAAGGAGGAAGTGAGGTATAACACAAAAAAGCCAAGTCCAATAGGCAATGAATAACCATAACTACACACATTTCAAGCACCAAATTATAAATATCCTCATCAATAAAAATTTACCATGACATAAATGAGTACATCCCTATACAAGGAGAGTAACCATGAATCACATATTCATAACCCACAAAAGGGGTATACAAGAAAGGAGAAAAAAGGGGTTTTATTCACATTTTACACTTTATAACCAAATTACCAATTAGGACAAAACACAAAAAATGGCATGAGAAATCCAGGCCCTTTCACATTTCTTAAGACACCATTTCAAACACTATTTGGAAAATAATGGAAATCACCCATGCATTTAAAACATTTTAAATATTCCCTTAAAATAAGGGACATTCATTTTTATAACCAAAATAAGGCCAAAGTCCATCCATTTGAACTAAAAAATTTTAAATAAATCCATCAATGTGTGTATCACAGGGGGAAAATACTCACACATTTCAAATAACTATTTGAAATACACCAAATAACCCCATTTATAAACTATTTTGAGGTCACCACCTTATTTCAAAACATAATTACTTTTTAATTTAATTTACACATTGAAAAATCCCGAGATGAAATCCATTACATGACTTGAAAATAATTTCAAAATTCAATAATTTATTTCACAATAATATTAGCATAATAAAACATTCCATTCGAAACTTGATAACATTAAATTTATATGAAAACCCATTTATGCGAATCTAAAAACACAAAGAAATGGTTTCAAATCACTTGAAAACTATAAAACATATTCACAAATTCAATAAAATAAAATTTAAAAATCACCAAAAACCTTATATTTTCAAAATGAAACAATTGTATCTAAACACCTACCTTAACATATGAAAACCAAGATGAACCAATTTGGAACAAGTCACCTTCCATGAAGACCACACCCATGTTGATGGAAATAATGTCTATAACTTCTAGAAACTAAAATACCGATCATTATATCCACTTGAAACCCTGAAATTAATCAAGAGGGTTATAAGGTTCACTAGGGAGGCCAAAAATAGAGATAATAGAGGGGGATGGATAAAGAATGAAATTGAGGAATATTTCACCTCATATGTCTTTGAAATCATCAATGGAATGAAAACATTCCAAGGGGGTGGAGGTTTAAACTCATAAAATATCTCCCAAGGGGTCAGGCAATGTAAGATGGAATAAATGGGGGTGAAACCCCATAAGTTTAAATGGGTAATTTTTTGAATTTCTTAAATTTTAAACATATGGGAAGACAACATGGTTTGGATACATAGTTTTCTAATTTTTGCACTAACCATTCATCATACTCTTCCTAAGAGAAAGAGGCTATATAGTCACTCTTGTGGAACTACATAGTTTAACAAACCATGCTCTAACCATGACATATGACAATATAAAAATTAAATATCTAACCCTATGGCTGCTGCACAGTTTCCTTAATTGTTTGCATATCATGAACCATACCCTTGACCCACCAAATAACCTCCATAATTTCTTTTAGGGGTCACATGGTTTGGACCTAAACATGCACAACCCATACTAAAAAACCATAAATAGTTCAAAATTATCTAAAAACGTCCCACAGAAATATAATTTGCATCATTTACATCTAACTGGTTGATTTAAGTATTCATAGAAAGAACACCTAAAAAAATTCATATTATGAGCCAGAACATCATGTCAAACAAAAAAAATACCACCATCACAAAATAAAAAACACCACGACATGTTGAGTGTCAAAGAATACGCACCGTGCCACTTTCTACACCAAGAAAGTCTATATTTTAAAGGTATGAAATGAATGTAATGATGATCCAAAGTGGACATAACCTAGAGAACTACTCTAGGTTTCTCAGCCTCAAATCCAATAACCATGTTACTCAAAAATAGATGAACCAATCAACCACAAAGGTTTTCAAATATATATAAGCATAAAAATAATATAACTTCAAATAAGTATCCTTAAATAGTATGAGAGACCTAACATGGTCTCCATACTATTTATAGTTACTCTAAAATGATATTCTCATCATTTAGAGTCCCTCAAACATGGTGTCACAATGAAATAATTATTGATAAATGCATCATCAAATAGTGGGAAACCACCAGATAAACTCACTCTAAAACCAAAAGTTCTTCCAAACCTAAAGGATGGAAGAACAACTATAAGCATTATCAAAGAACAACATGATCTCTCACTTTAGGATATGACAACTATAGATAACCTAGGGTTAAAACCTAGATCAACCTCACTTGGTGTAACCTAAATAATAGAATCCTAAACACCACTTAGCATTAAAAAATTATCTTTTGAATCAAAAACTTTATTTTTACAATTATGAACCCAAGGACTATCTCAAGTGAAAACAACTAGAACCTAAAAGAATAAAAAAATAATAGGAAAAACCAAAAATATAAAATAATGTCTACCTAAATAATGAGGCTTAGAAAAAAACACTCATGGAAAACCACAAATGATTAGTATAACTATAAAAAATCAAAATAAACCCTCATAAGAGGAAAATAAATCATTCCATAAGAAAAATATGGAATTCTATTAAGTAGTATTCAAACCATACATCAAAATACCCCAAAAGGGAATTATCCACAAGATCCTAAAAAAACATTAACAAATGAAGCTTTCTAAAACCAATATTACAACCAACAAAGAAAAGGTCTCAAAAACACATCCAAAAAGGATAATAATCGAGGAATAATTCAAAAATATAACTTAAAAATCTTATGAATATGAATCAAAATGGATAAAATAGAGGAAAGTTCTAGGATAATTCAAGCCGTGGGGCTTAGAATTTCCTAGAGCCCTTAATTGGAAGTATATGAAAGATCTCCTATCTCCATGAGAAATACTATTTTCTCTAACTCAATATTTTATTTCTTATTCTTCTAACTTTTTGGGTTATCCTAAATGTCACCACACTTATACTATGTACTCAATGTAACTAAGGAATCACCCACTATAATTAACTACCTAGACTGGTCAAATTCTACTCGAATGACCTCATTGATAGTCTATTAAAAATATTTTAGACCAAACACATGTATGGATAAACTAGAATCTAGGTGAATACTACCTTAAAATAAATATATTTCTCATGTTCCCTAAGGAAATACATCATATAAAGGATTTCCACTTCAAATTGGTATCAACGTACTTTCTCACTGCGGAGTCACCTTAGTGATGGCTTATAAGATATATATACTTATCCATTTTCACAACCTTTGGAAAGAACCACAAGACAAACCCAACATAAGGATCTCTAAAAACAACCCTTCACGTAACTAAGATGAAACCATTAGTACCCACCAAACATGGATAAAACCATCAATAAATCTCTATAAAGATCTTAACCAAAAAGATTCAGGTGTCACAATAGAGTCAAGGATTACCTTTTTCTATACAAACTACCTCACCTCTTATATCGACCATAAATCACTAAAAAAATGTGGATTTGGATTTTTGATGTCCAAAATGGGTTTGATCAATGGATGGGTTCCACATCCCCTACACTACTTGAAGTTTGAATATCTATTATAACAAAATAATCTTTTTTCTCTATTCAAGGAAACAATAATAACAAATAAAAGATCATTAAATCATACCTCAAGAAATAAAATAAACGATATCTTTATATCTAGAAATAAAAAAAACATCCATAATCCACGATAATAACCAAAACATCCAAACTAAAAACTACTTTTCATTTCAAACCACCATTTTTAACTAAGGAATTTTGAAATCACCCTATATAAAGGTACATACCTGAGAACCAATCCAATAAAACATAAAAAAGTACAAAAAATACTTCTTGGAAAACACATGCACCCGAGCAAGGAAAATCCTAAAAAATCCATTTTGAAAATCACATTTTATATCAAAAACTAAATATCTCAATAATCCCCATAAAAACCCATTTACCTTTTTGAAAAATCCAACCACAAATAAAAATAACAATTTTATAAAACATTTCATAAAACCAATTTTGAAAATATGTATTTCCTAATATCCCTTTATTTCCAAAATAAGGATTTCAAACCAAGTACGTAGAAAGCACTACACATGAATTCAACAAAGGATCACGTGAACCAAATCCTAAAAAGGGATGAAAAACACTCTTTTATGCACCTCTCACAAGTGAAACCCACCTAGGGAGAATCCATATTCAAGAAGATTAAAATAAGATAACTGAGAAAGAAATAGTTTTCTTCACACTTTATCCATACATGTTGGTTGGCCATGTGACATCCATGAAACATAATATATTATAGCGTCAGTCTCTACTAAATGGGTGTTTCAGAGATTTAGAAGCAGGGAAAGACACAAAAACAACATGATCTCTCTTATCTTTCAACCCCAAAACCATTGAGTGACCCCTAATATCATTCAAATAATTAAATGGGATCAAAATATCAATCAAAACACATCAAAACCATCAAAAACAGCAACAAAAACTGAAATATAGGAATTTTAGCCCAATTTCCCTTGGAATATTATGTTTCAGGAAGAGAAAGTACTAGCTAGATTTTCCACACCCATACCTCTCAACCGCTGAGAAACATATCCACCTTTCTATGAGGACATTCTATAATAATAATAAAAACTAAATAATCTTATTCTCCAACTCATGGAAGATCCAGTCCTCTTCTGATTCTATTTTGTAATGAACATTATCAGGCATACATTAGAAAAGAAACCCGAACTAATTATCCATAAGGCCATAAAGGGGTTCTTAATCCCCCTGAGCTAACACACAGTTCTGAGAAATCACAAAAATCCCTTTGGGAAAACTTTTACCTGGAAAATAGAAAAAAAACAAAAATAAATTAATACAAGATAAAAAATAAATAAACATTCCTAACATGTCATAAATAACGAGAATGATCCAACCTATTTTCATATACACAATATCAAAATAAAGATTCAAGAAGTTATACATAAATAAGAATAACTATGTACAATGTACAATAGACCTACTTGAGCTGATACCAAACCATCTCCACAAGACCTCTGCTTTCTTACCACCACCAATCTCTCCCAACATCAGACACAACAAACATTAATGGATCCAAATGAGAACATAGAACTAAAAATATATATATGCATGAGCTAAAAATATTAGTAGGTCACCAAAACCCATTGAAACCGTGAAATGTGTTTCATAAGGAAATCCATCAATTCTATATTGAAAATAAACCTCGAAAATAATCATTGTATATATAATTTCATGGAAATAAAAACAATTCCATAATGATCTTCTAATACATTTCCCACGTTTTGAAAAATCATAAGCATGATTTTTGGAAACAAATCCACCGACCTAATCCATTTCAAAGAAAAAAAACCATTAACATTTCTCTAAACAAAAAATTTACTTTATGTAAATGAAAACAATTACCTCAAAATGTTTCACTGAATGAATCCATCTCAAAAACAAAACACCCATTTTAAAATCCATTTTAAAGAACCACAAAAAAGTCTTTATGTACAAAATTGGTTTTCTAAACATCTTTGAAACATAATTTTACAAATAAATGACCAAACACACACACATAGGTCAATCCTAATAGTGAAGGCACCAAGCACCACTTGAAATATATCAAATATAAATAAGGAAAGGTGACATAAAAATAAAATAAGGGGAAATGATACAAATAATAACTAGATAAAACAACCCTTAATCAAAAACCATATATCAAAAAATAAAATGTTTCTTGGGTGCTACCCTATGATCTATAATATTTGCATGTCCTAGAATTGATTAAAATATACAAACATTCTGTCATACATTGCTTCCTAACAGCAACCCGTCAATGTATCCTTCCCCATAATATTTATAATAGAACACCCGATCTAGAAAATTTTCATGCTAAAAGATCCACTAGTATTGTTAATATACCAAAATGTTGTAAATATCAAGACTCTAAATTAGTATCTCAGTTCCCAGGACCAACAAATATGAATTATGGTGTAGCGTAAACAATCCATGTCTAAAACACAATGCAGAACTATTACTACCCTCACTTTAGACAACCCATAATGAATATAACCATTCATTAAAATGATCAACAGTATAACCAATTACATCCCCACACAAGAGGAGAAACTAAGTATCACACAGTGATCATAATCCGCAAAACGGGTGGATAAGAAGGTGGAAATCAAGGGTCGATATTCACATTTTCATATTTAGAACAAAAGTTCCAAACAATACTTAACACCAAAACATGGATTGATAATGAAAATACCTTTCAAATTTCATGAAGAACCATTATAATAACTATTTTGAATAATATGAAAATCACCCAAGAATTAAAACTATTTAAAATATACTGTTAAATCAAGGGTATTTCCCTTTGAAAACTAAAATAAGGAAAAAGTCCATCCATTCCCATTAAACCATTTTAAAGTAAGAAATCAAATCATCTCTCATAAGTGTAAAATAATCACAATCATCAAATCACCAAATTAAATACACCAAAGAACCTCTTTTATAACCCATTTTATGGTCAAAACCACATTTCAAATCAAATGTCATCTTTATATGTTGTTTTCACTCATTGAAAACCACAACCGGGATGAATCCCATTTCATGACATGAAATCTCATTTCAATAATCCATAAGGAATTTCACAATGTTCTTATCATAATAAAATATTCTATTTCACACATGAAAATATGGGATTCACATGAAACAAAAATTATGAAAAGTTCAAAATACCATGATATGGTTCCAAATCACTTAAAAACTATCACATATATTCATACCTTAAATAAAAAAAATTAAAAAGAATAATAACCTTTATAATTCCAAAATGAAACAACTACATAAAAACACCTACCTCATGAAATAAAAACCTAATTGAAAATATTTGGAACATGTCACCTTCAACAACGACCATATCCATAGGGAAATAAATGGTTTCTATAACACTTAGAATAAAAAATCACAATCAGTAAATCCATCTGGAACCCTAAAATTGGGAAATAGGGATATAGGTAACATGAAGGAATATACAACCAAGAAACAATAGGGGGAGTAGAGAACAAGAGAGAAATGGATAAATAAATAACCTCATATCTCTTTGGAATAATTTATGGAAAAGAAATAATCCACGATTGTTGAGGTTTGAACTCCTCTACCCAAACCCAAGGGGTTGGAAGATGTAGGAGTAGAGAAAGGGGTTGAAACCCCTTGAGTTTAATAGGGGAATTTTTGTAATTTCCAAAAAATTTAAACACATCGGTAGATCATATGTTTTTTTAATTGGGTGATAATTCTGTGCCGAACTCTTCCTATGCAAAAGAGGTTTCCTAGTTACTCATGGGGTACCACCAAGTTTAAAAAACCATGCTCCTACTATACCATTATACACTATCATAATTACAAATCCAATTGTATGTTGTCCACACCATTTTCCTAACCATGAAAAGGCGGTGCAAGACACCCATGACCCACCAAGAATCAAACATGTTTTTCCCTAGGGGTCACATAGTTTGGACTAAACTATGTGTAACCCATGATAAACAACTATGAGTAGTTCAAAATTAACTAAAAAGGTCCCTCACAAAGAGAGGCCCAAAATTTTACCTCTAATAGTGCAATTTAACTATGAATAGAAGAAAAAATTATAAAATTTAAATGTTCTAAGACATAACCTCAAGGAAACTCAAACAAAACCTAACCTTCACAAAATAAACAAGACCATGACACATGGGGTGTCACATAGGAGAAGTTATGAAAATATACTACATATTGAGATATTTGTGATGTAAGAAAATAAATAAATATTAAATATCCTTGGATCTTGAAGAAATTATCTTACATATGATCACAAGGTACGAATAATGATATTATAGATCAAATAAAGTTGAATAAAATATTACATTATATAGTTTAGATATTTTATACGTTCAGTTCTGTGATGTTTTGAGAAGTTGAGATTGGAGCTATATTTTTTACAAGATAGACACATACCTTTTACTATGAATAATGGAATGATTCTAACATTCTATAGTATTACATTTACCTTTTTAAGTATGTTTGCAATTTATATAAGTTCTTAAAAAGGAATTCAGAAATTACCCTTATGGAAATGGCTCCCATGACTTTAAGTATTATGAAAATGGAAGAAAGAGACATATAAACTAAAGTAAATATTATTATATAAATACTATTAAAAAATGAGTTGAAGACTCTTATGAAATAATGGAAATGGATGAAACAGTCTTTTATCGGTTACTCTTATTTTAATTTCATTTAATATTTATATTGAAGTTATAGATGCACCGTGATGATATTGTCATGACCTTGTTGACCAGAATAGATATGGATAAATAGAAGTTTAAGATGAAATATTTATAGAGTCAGATATTCAAATCTATATGAACTGATATTTATGAATTTCATTATGAGTATAATGATATTTTAATATTTAATTTTTTAATTTTTGACTGATTATATTATGATATCTCAATGTCAATTCAAATGTTTAAATAAATATTTAATTATCAATTGATGTAGCTAAAATTTCAGAAATTATAATAGATGATTATTTAAATCTTTATTATTAAAGAGAGAATTTATACATACTTTCAATCAATTATTTTTGTAAGAAATAATCACTAACTATGTGACAATCATGAATATGGTAATGGGATTCATTGATTCATTTATTTTTTATTTATTAAAGAGAGGAATTCTACAATGATTGGATTTATTTTTATGTTATATATTTTTATGGATGTAATGCATGATTATAAGATAAAAAAACCAATTGTATAGTTTTTTTATTATCTTTCTATATTAAAATTGTATTTGATGACTTGGAAGAATGAAGAGAAGAAGGAAGCCTATTTGAACTTAAAGACCATTCTGGATACTACTGTTATGAACATTGATGATCGATTATAGTGAATTTTAATTATGTTTAGGGATTATTCATTTAATAGAGGAATACTATCTATTGGAAGTTATTGGAGCATATATAAAACTATGAGTCTGAGGTACTTATAGTTTCTATATACCATCTACTTTATACTCAAGTGGAAACTACTTGTACTTAGATGTGAGTGAAGTAGAAACTACTTCTACACAGTTATGGATTAAGAGAAAAAGAATTATACGTAGCTATGAATGATGTTTCATTTTTTATACATAGTTATAGAAGTGTTTATTACATATACTTAGTTATTTATGTCCATGGTAAAAGGATATAGAGAAACATAAAAATCTTTACTGTATTAAGTGTGTGCTGCTTCCTCTTAGTTATGTGACTCATATGAAAATAATCATAATAAAAATCACCAAAACTTCTTTGGGTATTAGTTGAGTGGAATAGGGGATTTTATTATTTCCAAGAACCATCATTAATTTTTTTTTCTATAGTATTTTTTAATTATGTTTCATGAAATCAATTAAAAATAAATAATGATATATTTGAACCAACCTTAGAGGGAATTTTTGAATTGAATAAAATTTGAAAAGGAATCAATTCAAGTATTTTTCTTCTCTACATCTGAGATAACAATATCATTTGGTAAAAATTCACACTCAATGGTTTTATATTGGCACAAATATGACCAAATTATTTAAATGTTTGTGTATATCCTCTTAGGTAAGTCCATTTAATTTAAGATGTTTATGAATGAATATATATTTATTGTCAAAACCACATGGTTCATTAGGGAATTCAACATTATTATTTTTGTTATATTTACAGCATAAATCCAATTGGTTAAGATTTATGTTGTCTTACATTAATATTTATGTTTTTAAATCCTCTATTTTTATGGAATTTATGGTTTTAAAATTAGTAGAATATATCTCAGATTGGTTCATAGATTCAAATACTAGAGGTTTACCTTACTCAACTATCACTGTCCAAGTACTAGAATGATATATCTTATCAATTTTATTGTCAAAGGGATCTTAATTAGTGTTTAAACCATTATTCAAAGAAAATAATATTTAATTGATGAAAATTATTAGGAAACCATCCTGAAAATGGAATGTATTAAAAGGTAATGGGGTTTTCACATACCTCTTTTGAAAAATTAATCCCTAAAGAACCCAATATAGTAGCCCCTAAGTTAGTCTTATAGGGATGTTGTGACTAAGTTCAATACTATCAAAAAAAATTTGATTAAAAGAAAAAAATAAATGGGTATTTATTGAGTTCATATAGAAATGAAAAAAATTAAATAAAATTAATTAAAATAAAATGAGAGAGATAATAATAAGGAAAAAAAGAAAATCAATTCAATAATGAGTGAGATCTGGTGGGATAGAAAAGTTGTGTATTATATTTGACGTTTTGAAACACCCTTAATTGTTGTAAAAAATATTTCTTTCATTTGAATTATTCAATTCACATGATAATAAGTTGTAGTGTATACATAGTTTGTATTTAAATCATACCAAGACATCATTATTAGTTTTTTTTCCTCTAATTGAGTTGATTTAATTACCGAAATACCTCTAAGAAATTAAAACTGATTTGAAAAATTGTACTCATATAAAATAAATTTATTAAGAAATTTAAATATTGGGGATAGTTACATT
This sequence comes from Viscum album, assembly GCA_963277665.1. Classification (NCBI taxonomy): domain Eukaryota; kingdom Viridiplantae; phylum Streptophyta; class Magnoliopsida; order Santalales; family Viscaceae; genus Viscum; species Viscum album. The sequence goes on along the minus strand of OY728157.1, from coordinate 226,938,463 downwards.
TACTTAATAGATTATACAAAAATTCAAATATAATTAGAAGAGAATTGAATTCCAAAATAAGATAACCAGTTTACATTCATGAATAGAATTTCTAGAATAATTTAATATGATACAAAAGAAATATAAAACATTAAAGGGTATAAACCATGGGTCTCCACTGATCATAGTCAAAAATAGGTTTATTTAGACATGGATATTTAGGTTGAGAACTCAATTTTATACTACACCTTTCTCAACTCTAGTCTGGGTTTAGTTCCCATCTTCTTGATAAGTGACCAGGCTTACATCTTGTACCTATTTATTGTATGTTTATTCTTCATAGTGGAAGTGAAAATAATTTGAAATAAAATCTAAGTTTAAAAAACTCATGTAAAACCCTCCATGCATGTATCATCCATCCCTTCATTTTCTTCCAAGTGGAATTTAATTTTTTTGAATCATCCCATGATCTATAACCTTTTACTCTTCCCCATCTTAATTCATGAGGTCACCAAATATAGATATGATTATTTAATGGGTATTACTTATCTCATGGGAAAAAGGGTTATGGGAATGACGTGATTCATATGAGTTTCTCTATCCTAGTACACTTAAACTCTTTGTGGTGTGACTGCATTCCTCACAATGCAATATTTTGTTATCCATTTTCTGATTCGGGTGCAATCACTTCTTCATAGCATGGAAACCAGTTAAACCCACTTTGTGTTTATGATATATTTGTTTTTTATAATGTTAAAATTCATAGATCCAAGTTGCTTGATGTCAATATTTTGACTTTATAATGTCCCGGAATCAGTTCTTCCTCACATGACCAAGATGCGTCACTATGTGTCCTCAGGCGTGGATCCCCTTAGGCCAGAGTATTTTGAAAAGTGTTGTGGGTGTAATAAATATAATGAGGATTCTATACCCTATGAAACTGATATAAATATTATCAAAAATAAAATTAAAAATCAATATAGGAAATCACCAATAGACAAATATAAAAAATCAAATATATCAATTATAATATACTATGTCCAATCAAAATATATGCCAATTAAATGTCAAACTAAAATTCATCCAAGTAGTCAACTAAATTATAGACTCCAAAAAAATACTCAAAAAACCAGTCTAAAAATATATGCTCTATCTTGTATGTATGCTCAAACCCCATCCAATAAAGCATAAAAATTAAGCATAGGGCCCCTTGGCCTTTTCTAGACCTATATACAAGATGTCTATCTAGGTACCAAACAATAAATGAACATGGTGTAATTAATACTCCGTAAAATGAAACCCAAAGTGTCTAAACCTATAAAATATATATAAATATTGCATGAAATAGTAAGATAAATAGGTTTATTACTTCATAAATTAATGATAAACATCAAAATAAAGTCGTTGAACCTAGACCTCTAGGTTGATACAAGAGGTTAACCAAACCTTATTCATAGATATTCTAGATGGCTCTTTCCTTGTAACCTAGTGAGAAAAACTCGAAGGATCTCTATGTCAAAACCACAATCTCACCCCAAGACTTAAATATGAACATACATTTCACCCTCAGGAATCAAGCATCTCACCCTTTGGCCTCAATTAACTATGCCTCTAGCCATCTGGTAGTATGTATCGAGCATCTAGCCGTCAATAATTATGTAACCATACCTTTATCCCACGGGAGGTATGTACCCTTGAATCTATCCCTCATGGGCTATATAACCATGAATCGAGACCTCTTGTAGTATGTGAACCTACATTCATACCTCTCATAGTACACGACCATACATATATCCGTGAGTGATTACACAACTATTAATCTATCCCTCATGCGGTCCATGACTATGCATCTAGTCCTCACGTAGTACATAACCATTAACCCATCTATTTGTCATAAAAAAAATTCATAACAAGATAATATTCTAATAAATACAAGTATAATACTAAATACTAAACATTCGAAACATGTTATTATGAGCTGTATTGGTAAATTAACCCAAGTTAACAAATTAACACACAATTCATTCCATTAGTGTAAGTTATTCATTTACAAATAAATAATGATCATTTTTTATTTATCAATTATATCCCAATTAAAAGGTAATAAATTACAATTTTATTCCAAGATACTAGTGGTCACAATAATTATAAGAATTAATTTCAAATATCCATTATGCCCAATTACCATTAACATGTCTTTATAACCATATTTTATCTTGTTATATGTCAAATATAATTGCATTCCAATCAACCACATTCAAGACATGTAATTGTTTTCCAATCTAATTACCCCAATTCACATTACAATCTAAATCAAATGTTAAAAAATTTCATTATCAACCACCAATTTATTATGGGGATATTGGTTCATACGTTCCAATTTCTAAGCTTAGTAAAGTGGTTAGAACCCCTTTTGGGTGGACGAAAGTCTCTATCTCAACACTAACAGACCCAATGAGATTAACTAGATATTTAGAAATAAAATTTCGTCAATTTTAGTGAGTTACCAATTAGGTTAGGTAATACTGATGGCATGCAAATGTGATTACACATGTTTCACAGACTAAAATACCAAGTCAACCATAGGGAGATGACTTGGACCACCATATTCAATTACATATAAAAAGTGATCAGTGATCATGTTTCTGGATCAAAAAAATACTATGATCTTTATTTTGATATGGATTGACACATGATTTCAATGTGAGAAGAAGAGTATCTGGGTATAATACAAGAAGGATTTTTCAAATCTAAGAAGAACTCACCAATTTGAAGTTGCTCATATCTTACTATGGATCAAAGGATCAAGTAGAAGCATTGTAGTTGTCAAAAACGCTCTAGAGAACCATTAAAAATTTCTAAAATAATTTTACGGTCAAATTATGGGAGAATAAGTGTTTATAAGAGGTTGGAGGGGGAAATTATTTTCTCATCTCTTATGAAGCCCATACTGAAACCACCAGGTAGTTGATAGGCACCAACTACTTTCCAATGGTGTCATCCAATGTACCTATATGTCTGGAGACTCCATGGGCTACTGGGTCATGCCCATAGTCCAATGGTCTATGATATCCTAACTAGGTTTTTATAAGTCCAATCAGTGACCTGGTGGCACTGTATCACTAAAGGATATACATACGACATATAACCTCCTATTAACATGACTTATCTATGCCTCAAAAAAATTTAAAACCACACATTATTCAATAAATGGGTCTCAATCACTAAATTAAAGAGGTTCAATAAAAAATATAAAGAGGGCCTTTAATGGGTAAAATATGGGATCATATAGATTTGTAATGGACGAGAATTACATTTTAGTTTCCAAGAATATAGATGAGAAAATGAATGGATTGGAAGCATGTTTAATGTTATAAAACATTTTAAAAAGAATAATGGATTCCCAAGAAACATTAAATAACTAACCTTATTCTTGGAATTTATTATAGTTTCTATGATTAATAGTATTGTTGGAAAATATGTTTGGAATTGGAAGATTTGTTACTAAGTATTTATATTTTACTATGAATATAATTTTGGTGAATGGAATTTGAGAAATTAAAAGGAATTTGAGAAATATTGATTCTACTTGTTTTATTCCACTATAAAGATAAATAAACTTCTATTTTTTAGATAGGGAATATTATATATATATATATAAAGGAAGAATTACGTTATATAGACTAAGACTGTTATAGGATAAATCATAACCACAAAAATTACTATCCATTGGAGATAGACAAACCTATAACAACCCTGACCCTAGTATCATAGTGCTAGTGGTTACTTTATTATTTTATCACTAGATACATGTGATGGTATCCCGAATAATCAATTAGTTTTGTATTCTTGAAAACTGGATACATGTTTTAATATCACCTTAAAAATGAAAAAATAAAATTAAACATAGTACTTTCTTTGAGAAAATAATTATTCCGTATAGAATACCCTTTAATATAAACCAAATTACCCTTTATTACATCCTAGGGAAATGAATCATAAGAAAGGGGTGAGTTCAATTTCTTAGTAAGGGAATGAAAACATTAAAAGCTATCATATAATAAAAATATTGTAAATAATATGAAAAGAATAAATGATGATCAAGTAATTCCATATAAATAATTACATGATCTTGAAAATTATACATAAATATCATAACCACTTGAATGATCACATGGAAATCAATAACTGATTTTCTAATTATCAAATTAATAATTCTAGACATCTTAACTTATTGTCTAAGCCTCATTCCGGGAAATATTAAATAAATGATTAAGGCTTAAGATATTTACACATACTTCTTTTTCTCATGAGAGTTACTAATGAATTGAGGGGATATTTAATTCTAGGAGCCACCTATTACACAATAATTCCAATGAATTTATCATATTAATAAATAATATAACTTAGTCGACGTTCCTTAATAATAAAAAACTATATGTATTTGAAGGAATAGCATATGAAATTTCAATTCTTTCTCAACAAAAATGATTATAATCAATCCAAATATTTGTGGTTGATAGTATCATTAAAATATATCCTCATTAAATAATAACATTCATAAAAGGGTTTTGACTTATATGAAAATTTTCTAAAAAGATAAGTAGAAAATTAAATGAGGAAAATACCCTTTTCATTTTGAAATCACTTATTTAAAATATATAAAATTATGAAATAAAATAAAAAATATACTATTTAGAATGAAACATGGAAAATGATAAATTAATATTCAAGAAAAATAATATTAATTATGATGGGAAATTATATTTATATGATAAATGTTAAAATAGAGATTTTATTCACACATTTGGTGAAGAATACCCAATTCAGAAAACAAAAAGAAGATTCATTTTAAATTTTTTTTTATAAATTAATATATGTGTAAAAACTACTTTAATAAATCATTTTTTAATATTAAAAACATTTTTTAAAACATTATAAATAAAATATGAGCATGGAAGAAAAACATTCCTAACCAAATAAAAAAACTCAATGGATTTTCCATAAAAGATTACTTATGAAATTTTGAGTACATAGAGAGAGGAATATGTAATGAACCAAATTAATTTATAGTAATATTAAAAGTATAAGTAATATATGGTTCTTAAGAACATAAATATAATATAATTCTCTCACTAACAACTTAAACAAAAACAATATTTAATAAAGATGGCGTTCTGTAATAAACCCTTACCTCGAGTCTAACTTGATTCTTAATTTATTTTAAACTCCTATATATTAAATTTAAATTTATTATATTTATATAATATAACTATATAAATAATTATAATATCATTTATGATCCACTTACAATATTTCCATACACGTTTATTAATAATTGTTTTTATTAAAATCATAGTTTTTGAGAGTTAAATACTTAATATTTCAGGTAAGTTTTGGTTCAGTAGTTTTAGTTCTTGCATATTTCTCATAGTTCTAACTTCTACATAATTTATATCATGGAATAAATATAATATATTTTCATTATATACATATTTATAATAATTCATGAAATCAAAACATGAAAAATGAATCACATCGCTTCACGGAAGTTGTGGTACACACATACACACAATTGACATTATCATTTTTTAACATGTGGAATTATAAGACATTAAATGATACTCAATATTTATATATCCATAATTATTTCATAAATATAATTTATATTAATTATTACATCTTTTTAACCATACAAGTATAGTGGTTATGAATTTTTTGTTTCACTAATATGTGGAGACGGTAAGTCGTACTACTGTATGAATGATTTTTTCTATTTCTGTAGGATAGTGAGATGGTAGAAAAATATTTTTACAAATTTATAATCACATATATGTATAAAAATTACAATTTATTCATTTTTTAATGTATTCCATAGTTCTATAAGAGTTATAAGTTGAAATATAATTGAATGTACTTGGTTAAGTGTTATACCTCCTCGTTGAGAAACCTCCTTTGGCATACACCTTAATCCTTGAAAGGATTGTATTTTGGGGAATAAAAGAAACTCTAGAAAATGGTTAATGAAGATAAAATATTATTATGGTAGGTCATGGCCGAGATAGAAGACTCAAACATTGTGAATAAAAAAGAAGAAGAGGTTCCCTTGTATAACATACAGAAAGGACACACTGGGAAATACTTAAATATTTTAAATATAATATATATCATAATAATGAAATGTGGAAAAAATGACCATGATTTTAAATTTAGGAAATGACACGGTTAAAATAAGTTTAAAAAATAAAATTAATACAAGTTTATGTTCTATTTAAAACCATATCTTTTTTTAACACCTTATTAATTTTTTTTCACCTTCACTATGCTAACACATTTTTTAGCTTTAAATGGACATAAATTTACTTATAAGGTGAATATTGGAAAAAAATGGTTCGTTGATCACATTTTAGAGCATTTAACATCAAAATTTTCCTTTTTCAAAATTTTTATTAATTTTGGAAATTTTTAATAAAATATTAGTTGGCATAAAATTTCATTAAAATCATTTTTTTGGAATATTAATTTAATTTGACTTAAATAAAATAGAGAAAATAATATAATTATAATATAAAAAATTTAACTTAATTTTAACTTCATAATTACCTATTAAATTCATGTAATACTACAATTCATCCAAAAAATATTAATCATATTGTTTTTTAAAATCACTTACCTTGATCTTTCAATTGCATGCACAATCAATGTATAAATTTTGCGTAAGTGTTTCAGGAAATTATAGCATAACTAAAAATTAGAAATAAAATAATATCACAAAATAAATATTTTATTTTCAAAATAACATTTTATATTCATTTATAATTTATTTTTATCCCTATGAAAATATATAATGGAAAATAAAACCACGAGAGTGACATTATGTATTAATATTTTTCTTAAAAAAATATAAAGGTCATAATGAAAAAAGGAAAATATTTACCAAATTTTAACCCATTTTTACCTATTTTATCATTACCGAGGTGAAAAATATTTACCAAGGATACTATTTAGAGAGACAAAAAATAAAAAGGAAATATTTATCAAATTTGATCATCCTAATTAAAAATATGGAATCTAATTTTCAATATTAAATTTGTAAAATTGGATGAAATCTAATTTAAAATTAGCATGCAAAATGCAATGAAAAACTTTTTTTATAGAACAATGTGTTTTAAGCTTAAAAATGATTTTTTTCTTATAAAATTTCATATAAACACAATTATATGAATTTTAAAAAATTTATTCCATATATAATAATAAATTTAATTAAATTAAGTCATAAATAGAGATTAATTTAAATTATTATAATAAAAACAAATTTTGCTCACAAAAGGATTTTTTTAGAAAAACATATATTTTACTTTCAAATTATTTTATTTTCATTTCTAATCAATTTATAAAAAATTAATTTTTTTTTAAAAATGTAGAAAACAAATTTTAATACTTTATTTATTTCTATTAATACCCTCTAATCTAATGACTTGGTGATAGGTGTCACATTAAATAATAATATTTTAATAGTATATCACAATTCATTTAAACTAAGTGTTACATGTAACATAAGCTATTAATGAAATTATATTTATTTAAAGATAAATTTATCATAAACTCATAGGGTTTCACATTATGAAACCATATAATCAATTATCCCTCAAAATTTAATTACACTTAGACAAAAACTGAGGAAACTTATGCCTCATCACATCCTTGGGTTACCACGTAACATCCTCTAATTTATAGTTTTTCCACACAACTTTGATTAGGTGAGTGGTGTTATTTGATAGAACTTTATCTCTATAATTTATAATCTCCACTAACTATTCCGAATAAGATATATCTTTCTAAAATATATCATGATGTTGAGAGAGATTTGGTGGAAGTTCCATGTGGTAATATTTCATCATGATACAGTCCAAGGGACCAATATATCAAGGGTTTAAGATTAAATTATTTCCATATATAATATCTTTATTCCAAGGATATATTCTTATTAATACCTTTCTACCAACTTCAAACTATGGATATTTTTGATTATTTTATTATTACTTTCATACTGACTCTAAGCTTCCATGTTGTGCTACTTAATGACTCTAACCATCTCTAACATTTCTTTATTTAGATCAATTCCCAATAACATACATTATAAATATTGATCCCTAAATATTGTAATTATTTACTTCTTATAATAATAGTATTCATAATTATACATTAAAATTCTTGAGATAAATATATTATTGTAAGAAAATCACACCAAAGGAAGGTGTCGATCACAACCACCTTTTAATTTCATAGTGGAAGATATCAAATTGTATTATAGATTTATAATTTTCCTCTCATACTAAACATATATTTAAGGATTATATGTAGTACTAAAACCCAAATTTGTATCAAGAGCCTTTTGAAGATTTCTCCAAAAAATTGTGTTAAATCTCAGTTCCTGATCAAATTATATTAATGAGTAGAACTACATGAAACTCACAACTTCTTTACGGTATAAAAGAGTATGTTTATCAAGATAAAAATATTTTATAATGGAAAAATGGGTTTATTTCATAAGGATATCAACTATAACCCAAATATAATTATATAATTTTGATGTTTAGGGGAATCTAATGATGAAATCCATGCTTATTTTTTTGGATTTCTATTTAGGTATGGTTAATGGATGTAACATACCCTCAGACTTATGTCTATCATCTATTACTTACTGACATACCTTGCATCATGATACATAATTCAAAATATCCCTTTGTAGGTTGTACAACCTTTAATACTCATTTATATTTCTATACAAATTCATACTTCTAGGATGAATAGAGAATGATTAATTATGAACTTTATCTAAAAAATACACCTTTAAGTCTATTGCTGATTGGGAACACAATCAGTTCCTGAACCTTATCATTCCATTATGATCATGGTTTAAATTATGAACATTCTTCACATTATTCTATAATTTCAAATTTTCATTATATTTATTAATAATCCTCTAAATAACGGATGGCTTAACATTCATTTGACAGATATAAGACCTAACCACTTTCCTTATAATGTCAAGATCTTTATTATGAAAATCCATAAATATTTTATCTCTTTAAATCCTCATTATGGAAAAACTATCATAGTATTTGTCACATGGTGAATCATCCACCTTTTTTTCTACCCAAGGTGGTAATGTATTAAGCTTCCATAATCTTTAACAAACTCCACCCATCTTTTCAAGAGTATATTCAACTATTTTTGTGTAAGTATATACTAATGGTTTTATGATCAGGATATATATCACACCTTTGACCATGTAGATAATTCCAAGAATATTTAAATAATAAAACATTTTTGAATATTTCATAATGGTTTATAAAGTGTGTTTGGATCAACCAAATATTATCCCCCACGAGTTTCTATCCAAGTGTGAAGTCTTAGTCCAACTCATCATGAACAAATGTATATCGAGTAAATAACCAATCCATACCTTTTATAGTTTTTACAACTAGGTTAATCCTTGACATGACTATATCCACTTTTTTGTTTTTAGATGGAGATGTATTCTTTAAGATGCCACACATTATCTACCTTACCAAAATAACATGATATTATCATATACGTAGACAAATCCTTTGAGTCTGTCACAAGATTATATTATTTAATATATATTCGTATAAATATAGTTCTAAGGTTTACACTAAAATTCTTTTGATACAAACTATAAAAACACTGACCCTAGTAGTTTAGAGATAAGGTTTCCTTTATTACATCAGAACTAGCTGTATGAAATAACTTCCAAATATATCAGTTAGTTCTGTAGTCATGGAAAATGAGATACCTGCTTGATTCTCACATTAATTGTGAAGAAATAAAATAAAATAAAATATTTTCATTTATTGAATCATTATTATCATTATAATTTCCTTATCTATCAATCAATGTATACTTCATAGAATTATAGGGAAATTAAACATAAGAAATGGGTGAGCTTAGATTCTAAATAAGGGAATTTTTACAATGGAAGCTATAAAATAATAAACAAGTAATGACTAATATCGTAGGAATAAAAGATGATAAAATATTTCCATATAAATAATAAAATGATCTGAAAACATATCCATGAATATCATAAATATTCTGAAAATCACATGTACATCAATAATTAATTTCATAATGATAGAATTCATAATACTAGATTCCATAAACTTTACATTTAGACCTTATTCTAAGTCATCAAACATAAATTGGTAAGGCCAATGGAAAATAAATTTTTTTATTATCTTATGATACAAAATGATTCATCAATGGGATACATAATTATTTTCCCCACCTTTTACTTAATATTTCCAATGCATTCATCATATGAGTACACAATACAACTTAATCAACATTCTTTAATAACTATCCATATGAGAAGAACTATAATACAAAATTTTAATACTTCCCAATGTCAAAATGATCGCAACCCATATATGTAAATATGGTGTATGGTATCATTAGATTATATCCTCTGTAAATCCTAATATTCATCATAGGATGTTTTCATAGATGAAAATACTTTAAAAATATCACTGAAATATTTCTTGATGAAAATACCCTTTTCATTTTTAAATAACTTATATATAATATAAAATTTTCCAAAAATATAAGAGAAAAATTTTATTTTGAAAGAACCATGGAATCAGATAATGTAATCATGAAGTAAAATAACAGTCATGATGATAGGAAAATTCATTAGTATGTTAAACATTGAAACACATATTCTATTCACACCTTTGGTAAAAGGTATATTGTTCGGAAAATGATAAAAAATTCCTTTTGAAAATTTATATAGAAAGAAAATATTTGTTAAAAAGTAATTTAATAAATTATAATGAAATAGTAAAAACATTATTGGAAACATTTTAATGAAAATATGGACATATAAGAAAAATTTTCCTAACCTAATTGAAAAACAAATTCAATTTTACTGAATTTTATAATTTAGAAACATTCCAGTACATAGAGATATAAACATGAAATAAAAACTTGTAATTTACATATATATATGAAGGATAATAAAATATATGTGTTTTAATATAGAAATATCATATAAGTCACTCAATTTTTACTAAAACATAAAAATATGGAATATGGATGAGATTGTGAAATAAACCCTTGCCTCAAGTTCGACTTGCATCATAAGTGATTTTAATATCTTATATAATAAATTTAAATTCAATATTAATTTATAAAAGAACCATATAAATACTTATAATAACATATATGACCCACTTATAAAATTTCAACACCATTTTATTAATAATACTTTAATAAAATCATCATTTTCAATTGTTAATTTTTTTCATTTTTCATATAAGTTTTGGTTAAGTCGTTTGGTCCATGAATATTTATCATGGTTAAATAATATACATAATATTAATATTTATGTACATATCACATATATTCATTATATACATCTTTATAATCACCTATTAATGGTGTCCATAAAAAATGAATCGCATCCCTACATTAAGGTAGTAGTCTAAATGTATACATGAAATAAAAAATCCCTTTTCAATGGGTGTAAGGGTAAGAAGATAAATGGTATAATATATTTACATTAACATAATTATGTTTTAAATACAATATATATTCCATCTTGATAACTATCCAAGTAAAATAGGGATGAAAAATGAATTACACCGCTATGTGGTGACATAAATCTATAGATATAAAAAAGTGATGTTTTCCGCATTTTGTAGAATGAAGAAGAGGTGGAAAAAGGTTGGCCCATATTCATAATAGCATATAATTATATTTATGAAAATGCATCAATTTTTTTGAATAGATATCAAATATTTGTGTGATGTAGAAGGGGAAATAAAATTTAAAGTACTTGGTTAAGAGTTATACATCTTTGTTGAGAAACATCCATTGGCTTTCACCTAAAGCCTTGAATGAATTGTATTTTGGAAAAAATGATTTAGGATGTGGGAAAGGAAAATAGTATGGTATTATGACATGTATTTTCCAAGATATAAGGCTCAAATTTTATGAATAAAGTAGAATGGAAATCACCCTTTTAATATTGATGGAAAGGAAAAACATTGAAATACTTAAGAGATTTAAATATAATAGATATCATAATCATTTCAAGTGTAACGAAATAGAAATAAATTTTAATTTAAGAAATTATATAGTCCAAATATCTTGAACCACTAAAATTTTTACATTTTCAAGTTGTGATTAAATCCTTAACTTTTTGGTTTATCCCCCTCTTAAACTATTTTTACCTTAACCATGGAAACACATTTTCTCATATTTAAGGATCATAAATTTACCTCTAAGGTGAATGTTGGGTCAACAAGGCATATAGATTAAATTTGAGACAATATAACATCACAATTATCCTATTTAATGATTTATTTTTTATCTATAAAAAATTTCTTTAAATAATAGTTATCATAAAATATCATTAAAGTTATTTTGTGACTATTCATTTAATATGACTTCAAAGACCCCAATAGAGGAATTGAATTAGAATATAAACACATTTAACAGAATTTAAACTTTATAATTACATATTAAATTTTTTTTATACCATAATTAATCCAAAATAAATTGATTTTATTGTTTTCTAAAATCATTATCCTTGATTATTCTACTTCTTTTAGAAGCTCCGTATCGACATTGTGTAATCATAGGTAATTATATCATCAATAAAAATTTAAAAAAAATATATCCTAAAATTAAAATATTATTTTCCAAATAAACTTTTATATTAATTCACAACTTATTTTTAGCCCTATAAGGACACCTAAGAGAAATTAAAATCAATAGAGTCGCATTTTTTATTTATCCTCTTCTAAAAATAATATAATGGTCATAATCAAAGAAAAATAATAGAAAGTTATCATATTTTTAAAACATGGAATAACATTATTAAAAATTACACATCCAATAAGATATATTAATGTGTTAGAGATATTTTAAATTTTTCTAAAAAAATGTTAACCATGTTTTACCTGTTTTAGCTTTATGAAGGCGATAAATATTTACCACGGTTACCATTCATAAATACCAAAAATAAAAGAGGGATATTTAAAAAAAAAATCAAACATAATTATTCCAAATATTGAGTCCATTTTTTAAATATTAAATATATATAAGTAATATAAATCTATTTTAAAATAAGTGTAAAAAACACAATAGAAATTATATTTCGAAAAATGCATTTTTATGAAAAATATGGACTTATTTTTATCCCTGACCTATTAAAAAACATTATATGAATATAAAACCCTTTTTTTGAATATATAATCTGTAAATTTTACTAAAATAAATCATTAATAGTTATTAATTTTATTTATTAAGATAAAACACATTGCGTACATAAAACTAAATTTTCATAAGAACATTTGTTTCACTATAAAATGATTATATTTTAATTTATAATCAATTGATATAAAATGAGTTCATTTTATACATGTTTAATAAATAAATTTTTATAATTTTTTATTCATATCCATACCCTCCATTCCAATAGCTGGGTGATTACTCTAACATTAGATAATAATATTTTAATAGTATATTACAGTTTTTTTAAGTTTTTTTTGCATATAATGCAAGAAAAAAAGAAATTAAATTTATTTATAGAGAAACATGTCATAAAAAATTGTATTGTTACACAATCCTATCTAGAAAATGGCATGTTTTAGATGATAACAGAGTTTTTGTAGGTTGGCTTAGGTAAGAATATCATGGGGTGACGTAGGAGTAGAGCTCCACCAAGTGGTGTAGCATGATGGTTGTGTTTTTGGAACATGGTTATTCAACAAGAGTTCATTTCATGATATTAGCATCTTTTGGGTAATAAAAAAGTTGCTCTACCGATCAAATTTCTGATGTTAAATCATGTTATATGGGAAACTATTCATCATTTATATTTCATGAAGGATTGTGATGATAAAATTTCACATAACTCTATCTTCTTCCTCATTCCACACTTATATGTGTTTTCCCATTATCTCACATTTGAATTTAAGGAGGAGTTTTTCTAGTGGAAATCTTGAAACATTGAGTAATATACATTGGATGTGGATCAAACCCAAACTATTGAGGATGGGTTCTGGTAGATCTTATGAGTTTTGTGATCACCAAGGTGTGAAGGATGGATTTTGATAATTAGGTTTGTATATGAGATTCTAGGATAAATACCCAAATATTTTAGAATATTACAATGTTCATTATCATATAATAGATTTAACAACTAGCTTTAACGTCTATATAATATTATTATATAAATATGAAAATTATTACTGTGCCCTTGAATTGTTAGTTATGAATAAGAATATTTAAATTTATATATATATGGAAGGTATTTTAAATATATAGAAATAATGATTAATTTTTAGGGAAAAACAACTAAACTTTTAGTAAATTCATTTTATGCTCCTAAAATATGTTTTATTGAAAAATGAATAATATTATTTTTTTGTGAGTGAATATGATAAATAATTTCTAATAATTTTATAAATTTTATGTTATAAAAAAGATATTATTTTTGAAATAAAAATATCAAAACTATCATATGATTAAATTTATATATTTTTCTAAAAAGATGAAATTTTCATTAAATAGTTAAAAATATTGATTTTATAGAAAATAATTTGTTATTTTTAAGTATTTGAAAAGTATAAATATATTTTAAGTTTATTTTAAAATTTTATTCGTTAATTTTATTAAAAAAATATAATTAATGTCATTATAATTGAAATTATGCAATATTTTTATATTGAATTATTTTTATACATAAAAAATGAATTTTTCTGGAGAATCGTTTCTCATCTCATTTTGTAATTTTATTTTAAAATAAATTTATTTAAATTATATTATTGAATTCTAAAAAATGGATTTCATATTTTTAATCACGAGGTTCCAATTTGGTAAATATGTCCCTTTTATCTTTGGTCATTATGAATAGTAACTATAGTAAATATTTGCCACATTGGTTAGGGTAAATGGGTAAAACAAGGTTAAAATATGTGATAAGAACCAAAAATATCCAAATCACATATATTTATTTTATTGTATAATTTTTTTTGATCATAATGATCAAAAATTTAAAAATATGGCCATATGCCATTCATTAGAGCATTTATATTGTTTTAATTAAAGAATATATACAAAATGGAACTCTAATTATTTAATATCTCTAATATTCTTTTTATAGGTATAAAAATATGTTATGTTTGGTTTTAAATGGTTATTAGAATGGTGAATTATTTTTTTATGATTTTAATTTATTTTTAATTTTTAGGAATGGTATAATTACCTTAAATTGTTATGCAACGCCAACACAATGCTTGTTCAAGAAATAGAAAAATAATGAAAATGGTTTTAAATATATTTAATACAATACAATTTGGATGAAATGAAATATTATACAAATTTTTTTTCTATATATAGAATATTAGTGATATGTTAAAACATTATATTTCAATTACATTTCTATCTTGAGGACATTAATGTCAAGCTATGTGAATTGTTCAAAAAGTGAATTTAATTGTATCTTATGTTAAATAATATTTTATTAAATGATTTAAATTTAATAAAAATATTATTATTGGAAATATTAATGTGATATAGTCTTGAATATAAACCTTTCTCCACTAACATGTCACTTTTACTTTTATTGTAACTTTCTTGACCCCTAAAGTGTAAAAACAATTAATATCTTGGTAATCATCAAAATCGTTAAAAAATATATTAAAACTAAGTGATAAGGGTTAAAACATAACCTAAACTTGTATAAATATAATTATATTAGAGGATTTATAATAATAACTATATTATATTCAATATATTTTTTTTCCACATGAACAATAAAATTAAGTTAATTTAATTTAATACTTTAATTTATTCCATGATCCCCCTTCCCTCACTTATAAAATGACACTAATCCTTCTCCCTTCCTTAAAATTGAGTCAGTTAACTCAAAAAAACCAAAAAAAATCGATTCCTAACTTCATAATACCCACTCTATAGGTTTTGGTATTCTTAAAGGACCATCTCTAGGGTCTTAAAGAAGTGATCCAAAGGAGGTTCTTCAAAGATGAGGTAATCATCTTAACTGAGAATATTTATTCTACTTATTTTTCTACCTCATTAAATTCTATCCTAAACATTACAACATAATAACATAAGTATCTATGATACACAGATATGATATTATTTTAATGTAATAACCTTATTTATCTCATTTTCCATCAAATGGGAATTGAAACCATCATTCATGTGTACATACAAAATACACCCTCGTGAAACGATGTATTTCATCTCTCAACACCATATTTCATAGATATTTATTATAATGGATTTACTGAATATATATGATATTAATAACATAATTATTAATTTTGAAATTTAATATCTCATCCATCTTAATACCATTCCAATTGTTAAAAATGGAATCATTCCACATCTGTACTTATAGACTACCATCTCCACGTAGAGATGTACTTTATTTTTTAATACAACATCTCATGGATGGTAATGAGGATGGATTTAATTAATTTATTTAATTTTCATAGAATTATTATGTTCTTATAAAAATTATTTTATTTTATTTATTTATTTTTCATCCAAATAAAATTAAAAATATCTCTCAAGTGTATGTGTGGACTACCGCCTCATGAGATAATGTATTTTGTTTTTTATAACTAGTTTTCATGTATGGATATAAAATTTTATTATATATATAAAAATGAAAATTATTTCCGAATTATTATTTTATATATGATGTTAATATTCACCATTTTACTATGATCTACCATCAAATGTCATTTTTCAGTTAAGAACTGAACTTCCACAAAACACATGATGTTAACTTAACCGAATAAGTGGTTAAATATGTAACTTAATTAAATTAAATAAATTGTTTGATGATAAATCATTAAACCTATATAAGGTTCTTAAAAAATAAAATAATTATTATAAGTTTGTTATAAAAGAGTTAAAGGACAAACATAGTATGTTTGGACTCGGGGTAAGTGGTTTCTTAATACATTTTCATTTCATTGTGTTATACTGCATATTTATTGAATTTTTTTTCCATGATTATGTGTGAAATGAAATATGATTATATTATGTTTAAATTTAACTTGTTTTATGTATTTTTAAAATTGTTATATATAATCATCTCAATGCCAAATCGGTGGTGGTGCGGTGGTGAAGGTGAGTTGCCAAAACAGGTTGTTGTTTGGGAGGTTCAGGGTTCGAATCCTGGGAGTCTGCTTTCGGGGTGAGCCTCTCCCCCGGTGTCCACCCGCCTTGTCAGGTCACCCGGAATCCTCTGGGCAGGAAAAATGAGGCATGGCCCAATTGCTGACAGATCGCTATGAAGAACCATCGTTGACAGGCCATTACCCTCCGGGACGCTCAGCCATCTCGGCTGGCAACGACTCCTTCCCCGGCTGGGGAGTTGCCTTCGGGTACTACCCCTTCATGGGGGAGGGGGGTTTCTCTACGTGGAGGGTTTGAAAAGGCCACAGTGGGGAATTCCCTTTTGAATAAAAAATAATATATCATCATCTCAATGGTTAATTGTCAATTCATTGGTATGATCTTTGTAAGGATTATTCATGTCAATATTATTTCATTGATACATGTTTCGTATTATACACTACTTCCTTTTATAAGGTTTATATTCTAACTAGAGAGATATTATATGATTAATGACTATTTATCTTGATATTTATAGTTAATCTTAGTTTATATATTTCATTAGATATTGATTTAAATTATTTAAAAATTTCAAGGATACTGATGGCCTCAATTTCAATTATATGAGACATAATTAATTTTATTCATTGTGTTTTATTTTATATGGTATACCTAATAATAGATTATTGTGTTTTTACATATGGTTTTTTAGAAATCATATTTATTACAACATCATGTCATGTTACGTAATTCGATGGATTTTTTATTCAAGTTTTACCCAAGTAGCAAGGGTTTCTCATCTCAAAATTCCTTCTTTGAGACATGCATTGATTGATGCACCTATATTCATTTATATGGTGTATATAAAAAATCCTTAACCCTAATATATGGAATCTTTTTATACTGATGATATTTTTTGTTTCTTCTTATGTTCGTTCCTTTAAAGAGTTTTTGGTTTTAGAATTCCATAAACAGGTTTTATTTAAAAATGATTCTTTAAATGTTTTATAGACATTTAACCAAGATATTCCTCCATGTAATTTTTCTTATTTCAATAATACTTTTTTTTAAACTGGAATAATTTCCAAATTTTATTTTACATGATATTTGACCATATTATAAAGCGTTTTAAGACGAATTTTCGTATTTTTTTTCCAAATGAGTCACTTTTGATTCTCTTTACAAAAGTATGAAAAAATGTTTATTTTCAACATTTATAACATGAGTGTATTTTCTCACCATAAGAACTATTAATTTATTTTAATTTTAATTTATAGCTATCCATGGTTATTTTAAAATAAACTTCTTTTTTGATTTTTTTGAATTTTATGTTTTTAAATTTACAGAATGAAAAGGGTATTTTCACCTATTTTCATCGAAATGTTTTAGATGTTCTGATAAATATATTTCCATATATGTTAGAATCCATTAATTATTAATATGATTAAATGGTAATATGATATTATTATACAATTCATATTATTTACCATGATTATTTTTAAGAATGTTTAAAGTGATTATCATGAAACTTGATTTTTTTTGCATGGGTAAACTAAGATATAAAGGAATGTATGTTTATTTAAAAGTTTGTTGATCAAAATTAAACATTACATGGCTTGTATTCACATATGGTACAAGAAAATAATTCATTTTTTTGATTAATCCTGATATTTTTCATGATTATAGGCGATCCTAATATATTTTATACGACAGCTGAGCATGATATTGTTGTCCAATACACATGGAAATGTTCCTTGCCTTTAAATGAAAGAAACACAGAGTTACCAGGATAGGTTTATCCTATGAATTTAATAGGTATCTATTTATTTTTTACATGAGTTAACACATTTGATTAATATAATGTTCCAAGATACCAACATGTTTTATCTATACTTTTTATGATTTTATAATGGTATCTTTGATTAAGATTTATTTCACATGGCTCATGGTTTTGGATTTTTATGACTCCAACCATTGTTAAAGATTTATTCTATGTAAAATGTTTAATGATCCAAAAAATTATGGCTATAAAGTATTATATTTTATTCTCATGGACTTTGATTATATCATCACACCATTATTCCCATCTAATGCTTGATGAAAATATTAAGTTGTTAATTCTTATGTTTACCCTCAATGAGAATTTGAGCTCACCAATATTATATTTTTCAATTCAAAAAGTTATGAAGAGAGATGTTAAATAAATTATTTCTAAAAGGGTTTTATGTGTGAAGAATTATTTAAGATATATTGAAGAATTATTGTGAAATAATAAAAGTTAAGTATAATATAAAAAATGATCACTTGATGATATGGGTAATGTTACGTAAGAGCTTGTAGTAATTCAATAAAACTATAAACATAATAGTTACTTGGGTATATATATGATCTAATATTTCCATTTTTTGTTGTTTTTTGGATGGCTAATATTGGTTCATGTTTATTGGTATCAAATATAGAAATTTAAATATTATTTCATTAACATTGGATCCAAGAGCGTGGGTTCGAGGCTATTGTAATTGGTATCATAGTACGATTTAGATAATTTTAGATATTGGGATGTATTAATTGAGGTTTAATTATGTTTTATGTATACCATAATGGTTTTATAAGTTTAGTTTTATTTTTTAGATAAAAGTTATAAACACCCCTTTTGACGATTTGATTGATATGATATAAGGTGATTAATGATATTTTTTGGAGTTGTTTTATGAGGATGAGGTATATGTGAACCTTAGGATTAACATGAATGATTATTTTGAAATAATGATATTACAATTTTGGGATGTAAGTTGAAAGGTATGAGACAACCATTGAGGCTAAAAAATTGTTTAATGTCAAGGTTATTGAGGTTGATTGGGAGATAGAGCTAATTATTTATGGCATAATCAAAGTCAAACATTGAGTGTTATTGTTGAAGATTTGGAGGTTGAAGATTTATTTATTCATATCAAGGGTTATTAATTTGGGTATTATATTATAATTTTATAACCATTTTTTTTATTAATATTGATATTTAAAATTTATTTTTATTCTTTTATATATCTCATGATATATTGGGGGTCAATTTCAATTCTTTAGGCATGAGAAAGATTCATCATGGATACCCATGACTTGAAATATTGGATGATATAGAGGTAGAATCATGTTAAAACAAACATCAAAATTATGAAATTGATTTTATGGATTTAGATTAAACAAAGTAAATATTTTTTATAATGTTCATAGTGTGGATAATAAAATAATACCTCGTAAATTAAAAATGTTATTCTTTTTACAATCATTTATAATGAATTGATGGTACTCTTCATCTCTTATTGATTCATGATTTTTTGGTCATTCACATTCTCATGATCTCATTCTCTATCACTCCCCATAATTATTAGGATGTTACATTTCTTATAAATTGGTATATTTTTAATTTCCGATAATTCAATTCTATTTTGAAACCTAGTTATGTGTTATTATATATAACCTTAATATTTCCTATTATATTTTTTCAAAAGGAATTATTATTGACCCTTATTATGATATTGGTTTTCAAGAAAGGTTTTTTCAAAATTTAAACCCACGGTTACCAAGAATATGATAAAATCTGGACATAATTTATTAAAGCAAGAGAGAATTTAATACCCCTTCATTTTAAAATAATATTATGTTCAATAGTATACAAGACACATAATATTGAGCTGTAACGACTAAAGAAAGTCATTATTTAAATATGATTATCACAAACATGCAATTTAAATGGAGGGTATGAATAGGATTATCTATATATATATATATAATTTATATTAATAATAAAAAACTACTAAATAAATTTTAGGAAATAAGAAATAAATTTTTATTAAAGTCATTTTATGCTACAGAAATATATTATTTTAAAAAATGGGTTTTATTTCTCATTGTAAAAAAATATTATAATTAATTTATACCAATTAAATAAATCTTATTTGATAAAAATGTTTTAATTTTTAAATTAGAATAAAAAAATTATGTATAAATTATTTTTTTATATTTTTCAAAAAATATTTTTTTCCTTGAATAGTGAAAAATTCCATTTTTATAAAAATTATTTAAATTTACAGTGTCTACAAAGTCACATTTTATTTTGAATTTATTTTAGAATTTAATTTTTTACTTTTTATAAAATATTGTTTAATTAATTTAAATGTAATTGACATTACGATTAATTTTTGTATATAAATATTTCTGTGCTTAAAAAGACTATTTATTGTAGAAATGTTTTTGTTACATTTTGAAGGTTTATTTTAAAAGTAATTTCTACCAATTCTAGAAATTTTATCTTGAAAAAATAATTCAATATTTGTAATTAGGAGGTTAATTTTTTAATAGTACCCTATTATGTTTGGTTATTATGAATAGTAATTGTAGAAAATATTTGTCACCACTCTAAAAGGGGAAAACAAGTAAAATCAAGTTTAACTATGTTATAAGGCCTAAAAATATTTAAAAAACATATATATGTTTTATTGGATATTTTTTAGGGACGATAACAATATAATATTATAAAATATTTCAATATTCCATTCATTGTAACTTTTAGATTATTTTTGTCATGACCCGACCTGTACCAGGGCTCGAACCGTAACTACCCCTTGCCCGCCTCCGTAGGCCAGGGGCTGGCGACTAGCGACGAAGGCACAACAAACTCGTGGAGGTTATTTCCTATGAACCTGTACACACACACACACAACTAACTCAATGAAAAAGTGAAGAGAAAAAGAAGAAAGCAAGGTTCCACAATACTATAAAAAGGGAACTAAACAAAAAATCATCAACCTATAATAGTACAAGTACAAGAAGAGTAAAGCTAAAAGGGAAAGGGGAAAAAATACACACCTGACTATAAAAGTGACACAACTCACCAAAATGTGATAAAGTAAGTTAGCTGGAAGATTCCCACTCCTGAATCTCAAGCTACGACCACCACACGTGGTCCACGCCCCTCATATCCCAAAGCTCCTATGATGTCATGATCAACCTTCTCGTCTTCTGCAAGGGAATGCCAAATGCTGGAAAAACCCAAGCCGAGGTGAGTATAAGAATAATCATTAGGATGCCCCGAAGGCTCGATGGAGCAGCAAGAGATGTACTAAAGAGGAGAGTAGTAAGAGAGAACAAGGTACAACAAGGGTGAACAAAAAGAGTACAACTCCACCCAATAATAGATATGATTACTCAAAGAAACCCAAACGATAGAGTAAGGGGATCTTCATCTCAAAGCTCACACAAGGTATATGCACATACATATACCCATGGCAACTAGATATTCTTGTAAATCAGACCTGTAGTCTAGAGACATGTTACAAAATCACATACCCATGCTATGATCTAGTTTGAAGATTCCACAAAGCACTCATCTAGGAGAACTCACTCCACGAGTCTGATAGCTCTAATAATGAACGTCCGGAAAGTATCGTTCGTCGGAAAGGACACATGAGATAGATGAACTCATTATGGGGGAACACCTTTCTGAGTAGGGAAAGATCACGTTACATAGATGAGGATCACTGTCTGGGCCTTGGTGGATACCGCGACTCATCTGAATTCACCTGCTATATAGAGGATCAATGCCCAGTAGATTTGGCCACATTGATGCCTGACTCTACCTAGGGTCATGAATCGGTCGAGGATCTCACTCCGGGCCTCTCAGAGGGATGCCTGACTCTATCAAAGAAAGTTTTGCGGAAGAGAGAGAACATGATACACGGATGAGGATCACTGCCAGGGCCTTCGCAGATACCGCGACACATCCGGATTCACCTACTAGATAGAGGATCAATGCCCGATGGAGTTGGTCACGTCGATGCCTGACTCTAACTAGGGTCATGAATGGATAGAGGATCTCTCTCTAGGCCTCTTGGAGGGATACCTAACTCTATCTCAGCATGTCCTGCTGAAGGGATCATACTCATGTAGAAGGAAATGATTCCCGAGCTTCAGGGGAGCGAGAAAAAGGGGAACTAACCAAAAAAAACTTGTCCAAGATATGGTGGAAAAGAAGATAAAGCCATGTACTGAGAAGTACATGATGGGTAGAAATGTCACATGTCGTGTCTTCAGACCCTGGGTACTACCCATGTACAACATCCCGTGTTTTAAGGCTTGCCGTGTAAAAAGCAACTACATGACATGTAGAAAGTATCACTCGCCATGTCAACGTATCTAGGGTATGTTCCATGTATGCTGGCCATGTGCCCGTACACTACCTCAATCCCTGTATGCCCACCCATGTAATCGGTACACAGGATGACCCATACAACCGGCCTGGTCTGGCCATGTGGTGGAGTACCGACTCCAAAGAGAAGAAAACTATCACAAAGGAAAATAAACCTTCACTCAGGAGGTGGGGAGTCTCTTCTCTACCAGAGTAGGGGAGTAAGGAATACCCACACATTGATTCATCAAGGAAGTATCCATCCTAACTCTCACTAATCGAAACACCCTGGTTCTGTTCTGTTCAATTATCCAGTGTCGTTTGAAGTATGGTCATGCTCGATCTAACACGAATCTAATCGGGCCCTTGGCACTAAAATTCCTATAAATTACAGAATGGGTGTCTGATTGACGCACCATCTGTCATGTTGGAACCCTTATGATAGGGTCGGTAGTGGGCCCGATTCTGTTCCAACGTGGTCAGACCGACCCGGCCCGACCCAGTCTGGGCCGACTTGGTCTGGGTCGACCCAGTAAGACATGTTGGGTCTGGCCCAGCATATTGGGCGGGCCAGTCTGTTAGGTTGGGCCTGACCCACTGGGCCCGACCCAGCAGGCCGTGTGGGCAGTTCAGCCCGAGCTCGGTGCCAGTTCAGCCAGGAGCGCTTTGAGGGTGCGGCCCAGCCCGGCTCGGCCTAGAGGGCGCGGCCGGCCCGATTCTGCCATGGCACTGCGAGAGGGGCCACATTCCAGCTCAGGAGGCCATCACGGCTAGGGCCCCAAGAGGGTGTGGTTCAGGAGATTCGGTCAGGCAGAGGGCACGGCTCAGGCCGGTTCGGCCGATGGGTGGTGTGGCCGGTGGTCTTCGAGGTTTAGCTCTGCTGAACTCGTGAAGGTATGCTTTCTTTATATAGACACTAACTTTGGCCAGCATGAGCCACCAGAGTAGGTTAGCTTTTGGCCGAAAATAAAATAATTAAGGGAAAATTATTTTATTTTAAAATTCATAACTTCTAAACGGTCACTTGTATTGAAAATCCAAGAGTATTGTTGGGTTCGTTGGGGTGTGTTTCACCTAGGAAGAGCCTAAACTTGACTGGTGCAGTTCAAAGGTGTCTGATAATAATTTTCTGAACTTTTTTTGGGAAAGTTCTATAAATGCGTGTGCAGCATTTTATAAATTTTGAACCGGAGCTCGGAATTGAAATCTGAGGTCACCGTTGAACTCGCAGCACCAGTATTCTCTTATGGAGACTTTCACCTCGATGGTAGTGGTTTGAGAATGAAAGCTAGTTTTTGGGGTTTTTTGTGGAAAATAATAATATAAAATGATCTCCACATTATTTTAATTTGATCTTCCATGTGGATATTTCAGGTGGGGTCCATCAGAGCTAAAACTCCACATGGAAAATGGAGGTGGGGACCACCCAAACCATAACCTCCCATGAGAGGTTATAGTGGTGGGGACCACCCTGCTTTTTAAACCTCCTTGAAACCTCCCATTAATTGGGAGAAACCTCTCAAGTGCCTATCAAATGTGGGGGGGGGGTCTGGGTATCCTCCCAATAATTATAGCCAACACACCTATTAAATTGTGCCAACATAATTAAATTAGCATTCTCTTTCTATATTTAAATTACCATGTTGTTGGAATTTTGGAAGGGTCATAATAAATGAATCATCATAAATTCCAATGATCGTTACCTACCTCCCTCCCTCTCCTATATATAGGAATCTTGGGAGGAGATTTTGGGATGAATTCATCAAGCGATGAAGTGCTAGTAAAGTGACGAGATGCCCAAAACATGGAGGATTACACATCCTCCATGAAGAAAACATTCTTCCAACAAAGAACACCAGAGAGGAGCGCCTTAGTCTTCCTTTATCTAGACCTACTCCGACGTAGGATGTTTTCGACTACGATGAGTCGGCGCACAAACCACCGATTGAGGAAAATGCCGATGAAACCGACGTCTGTCTTTTCCCAATGATCCATCTTCTTCCCCGCACTAACGTCAAAAAACATCGAACAAAGGTAGGGGTTATTTTCATTTAAGTTCCATGTTCTTCTTTTCATTCATAAACGAAGAATGAGGATGTTTTCCTTTTTTCGGGTGGGTTGTAGTGCTTCGTTCTTATGAACCGATTACTATCACCATGAACATAGAGGGTGCGGGACAAACTAACATGGCCGACTCCCTCCGTAGAACTCTTTTGTGATGTTCTTTGGCATGGCGACGAAACAATGAGGTGAAGAAGGTGACAGACAAGAACCACACTCCCTCTGGTCTCCCCAACCCACGCCATCCTCGCAGTGCTTCGGCCGAACTGGCTCCCGGCCACTCCTGACCTATCTTGCGCCCGCTAACCACCCGGCCTCCCGTCACCCTCCCGACTCCCGGCTGCCACCAGCCTCTCTTGCGCCTGCCGGCATCCCGGCATCCCGCTGGCCTCCCCGCTCCTCGCAGTCGCTGGCCTCTCATCCGCCCACCGGTCTCTCGGCCGCCCACTGGCCATCCGACCACCCGCCGGCATCCCGGGCCAATCCACACGAGTCGGGCCCCTCTTGGCATTGGCCGAACTGGCCTTGGCCATCCGGGTGGAGCCGTCGAGCTTCTCCCCACACGCACCTGGCTGAGCCGGCCTTCCGTGCCCCACGCGGCGCCTCCGGGCCGAACCGCCCTTACACCGACGCGCGGCCGGTCTGCGCCCTCTTGACAGTTCTGTTCAATCACGCTATTCGCGGCCTTCACGGCCTGCTGGGCCGGGCTAGACCCAACAGGTTAGGCCGGGTTTACCAAGATCGGGCCAGCCCAGATGGGGTCATGCCAGGTCGGTCCGATCGGGTCGGACCGGACTTGGGCCCACTTCAACCCATTTACACTCCTTCAACTATATCTTCTGCACTAGACGTCCATTTGACGAACAGTAAGCGGCGCTGGAAATCATGGAGAAAGACGGTCCCTAAAAGGCTAATAACACTCAGACTGGGTGTCTGATTGACACACCGTCTACTGCGTTGAGACCCCTATGACGAGGGAAAAATTCGGGATTTTTCTTCTTGGGACTTTGTGGAAGTTGATGTATCGAAACTTTTCTTGAGGAGGGGATCCTCCTAGAATCAAGAGTGCTGTGCGTAAACCCTGTGGCTGGCTACTCTCTGACTACTATTCCTAGATCCTATGTGGGTTCGCCATCTCTGACTACTATTCCTGGATCCTGTGTCAGTTCGATAGTTCTGACTATTGTTCCTGAATCCTATGTGGGTTCGATAGTTCTGACTAGTGTTCCTGGATCATGTGTGGGTTTGACAGCTTAGACTACTATTCATGGATCTTGTGTGGGTCGACATCTCAGACTATTGTTCATGGATCTTGTATGGGTTCGACATTTATGAGTATTGTTCATGGATTATGTGTGGGTTCGACAGCTCTGACCACTGTTCCTGGATCCTCTGAGGGTTCGACAGCTCTGATTACTATTCTTAGATCCTGTGTGGGTTCAACAGTTATGACTACTATTCCTGGATCATGTGTGGGTTCGATAGTTCTAACTACTGTTCCTGGATCCTTTGTGGGTTTGACAGCTCTGACTACTATTCCTGGATCATGTGTGGGGTCGACAGCTCTAACTACTTTTCCTGGATCCTGTGTGGGTTCGATAGTTTTGATTTCTGTACTAGGATCCTACGTGGGTTCGAAAGAATAGATTATTTAATGGCTACATCTAATCATCTCTAACTCTCTACAAAATTTGTATAACTGTCTCCCCACCATGGGGCCCACCCACATGCCCAAACAGGACATCTGACTAATGAATTTCTCCACAGGCCAACACATGTCCTTTCCAGTGTGTTTTGTCCTCACTCACACACACTCTGGGAAACATCCCAAAAGGTCACCTATCCTGATCACTAATCTATGATAAACATGATGCATTATGGAGTTCTAATCTGATAGGCTCATAAAAAGGAAAGTGCACCTTGTTTACATGAGTCGTATCATTTATTCATTTAACACTTTTATCATTCCTGAGTGTTACAATCACCACCCCTTTAGAGAACAACGTTCTCATTGTAGACCCTACATCTCAACATAGGAAGTGCACTGCCTTAAAGGCTGGGTACCACCTCTGATACCAAATGTTACAAATGGGTCCTGGTGATAGCACAGACACCCCTCCCTAACATGGTCACAAAGTTCTGGCCCACTAGGTACCACCAGTTTCCCCACAGACACGTGGTCCCCACTATGGGGCCCATTCATTGCCCAAATAGGTCATCTGACTAATGAATTCCCCCTGGGCCAACACATGTACTTTCCAGTGTGTTTTTTCTTCAATCACACACACCCTGATAAACTTCCCAAAAGGTCACCCATCCTGATCACTACTCAATGCCAAGCACACTTGACTGTGGAGTTCTAATTAGATAGGCTCCCAAAAAGGAAGGTGCACCTTATTCACATGAGTCGTATCATTTAGTCATTTAACCCTTTTATCATTCGGGGGTGTCACAATTTTATGTAAATAAAAAATAAAAAATGTCAGTTTCTTTAATTTAATATCTCTAATATTTTTTAATAGGGATATAAAGATGTTTTGGTAAATTATGAATGGTTATTTTAAATATGAATAATTTTTTATCATAGAAATTTAATATTTATTTTAGTGATGAAATAATTACCTTAAATTCTTATGCAATGGAGACACAGTCCTTGTTCAATTAAGAGAAAAATAAAATTAATGATTTTAAAAATATGAGAAGTTATACAATTTTGATTAATTGTTGTGTTAGAATAATTTTTTAGTTAAATATAACTTATTATGGATTTTTTTAATGTTTATATTAAATTTAAATTACTATATTGATGTTCATAATGTCAAACTATATTAATATTTAAAAAAATGAATTTAATTTTATCTTAGGTTAAATAATATTTTATTAAATGAATTAAAATTCATAAAAATATTATAATTATAAACTTTAATGGGATATATTTAATAATATCAACTATTATAAACTTATTGGTCAATTTTACATTTATAGTTACTTTCATGAACCATAAAAATTAAAAAAACTTTGATATCATGGTAATTTTCAAAAGGGTTAACCGGGGGTTAAAGCTAAGATATAAGTGTAAAAAAATAAAAAAAACATCTCTAAATTTTATTCTATAAGAGGATTTATACTCATTAAAATCCTATATTCAAAATATATTAATTTTTCCACTTTAACAATAAAATTAATTTATATTAATTTAATAATTTATGTAATTCCAATGGTTCCCCTCCACTCACAAAAAAAAGGACACCGCAACTCCTCTACTTCTTACAAATCATGAGAATTTTATCTTGAACAAACCTTATGAAAAATTATTATTAAATTATTGAGATAAATTACATAGGTTATAGTATTATTAAAATTTCATCCACATGGTCCTTATAAATACATCCAAATGAGGATCTTCAAAGAAAAGGTAATCATCTTAACAAAGTGTTTTCATTTTACTTCTTCATATAATTACTTAAATTATTTACTTAACATTACAATATAATATCATAATTATAAAAAATATAATAATATATTATTATTTTAATTTCATACCTTATTTAACTTATTTTCCATCAAATAGAAAACAAACCATCGTTCGTGTGTATGTGAAGACTACCGCTTTGTGAACCAATGAATTTCATTTATCATCACATACTTTAATGGATGGTTATTATGATAAATTTAAGGAATATATATGATATTAATTATTTAATTATGATTCTATAAATATAATATATCATCTATTTTATTCCATTCCTTTCATTAAAAATGGAATCATTTCATCTGAATACACATGGACTACCATCTCTACATAGTGATACACTTCATTTTTCAATAACACCTCTAAGGGATGGTCATGAATGTGGAATTAATGAATTTATTTGGTTTTTATAACATTATAATTATTTTTAGATATAATATTTTATTTTAATTCTTTATTTTCAATCCAATGAAATGTTAAAACATCACTTATGTGTATTTGAAAACTACCACCTCAAGAGCCGAGGTATTTGGTTTTTTGTAACTATAATTCATGGATGGAGATAAAATTTTATTTTATGTATAAAATTATATTATGTTAGGATAATTATTAAGGATATGATGTAAAATTACCCATTTTACCACAATCAACATGCCAAATTCATTTATCAATTATGAACTAAACTTCCTAAAAACATTGGATGTGAAATTAACAAATTAATTAATTAATTATGTAATTGAGTTAAAAAAATAAATCATTCAATGATTAATTAATAATCATGGGATAATTTATTAAACATTTAAATAATTAATATAATTATATTATATTTTAGTTAAAGGACATGCATAATAAATCAGGACTTGAGTTAATGGGTTTCTTAACTCAATTTCCTTTCATTGGGTTATAACACTTCCTCATCGACGTTGTTATGCCATTATTATGTGAGAAAAGAAACCTGATTATATTCTATTTTATTTAAAATTGATTTATTTCTTTCATTTATCACACATAATCACATCAATGATTAATTCTTACATCAATGTTATGATATTTTTAAGGATTATTCATCCCAAAATTTTATCTTTGTGACATGTTTCATATTATACACATAATTACTTTTATAAAGTGTATATATTAACTATTGAGATTTTATATCATGAATAATTATTATATCATTATATTCAATTTTCATTTTATGTTCTCTTTTTAATGAGATATTGATAATAATGCTATTAAAGTTTTATGGGGTTTTATGGTCTTAATTTAAATTCTTTGAGAAGAAATTCATGTTATACTATATGTTTTATTATATATCTTATAATTAAGATCTCATTAATGTTTTTTCACGTATTTTTTCTTTGAAATTATAGGGTTTCTTAAATATTGTTATACTCCTTTATTAAATGTATTTTTTATTCAATCCTTACCCAGGTAAAAAGGGTTTATCGTCTGAAACATCCATCTTAGAGGCATGTTTTGATTGATGCACCTATATTCATTAATTTGTTTCATATTTCAACCCTTGATACATTATATCATAATATTTTTTATTATCATGGTATTTTATTTTTCATTTTATGTTCTTTCTTTTAAATAGAATTTGGTTTTATAAGGCCATAAATGGGGTTTCTTTATAAATGTTATTTTAATGTTTTTAAAGAATTTTAACTAAAATATTCCTCGATAATATTTAAATTATTTAAAGAATATTATTTTATTAACATAAATTACAACATAAAATTATTTTAAAATATATTTTACGTTTTCAAAATGTCTTTAAAAAGTAAATTTATTAATTTTTTCAACCCAATGAACTTTTGAAAATCATTACAAAAGTTTGAAAGGAATGTTTATTTTTAAAAATTAGGACATGAAAATATATTACCAATATCATATATATTAATTACATCTATGATTAATTTAAAAGTATCTTTTTTTATTTTCAAATAAATTAATTTTCTCAGTATTTTCAGAATTTTTAGTTTTTATAGGTACTAAAAGAAAAGGATATTTTGTCCTGTTTTCAAAGAGATGTTTTAAAGGTCATTTTAAAGTTATTTTAATCTATTTTTTGGTAATTTATTTATTCCCATGATTAAATGGAAATATGATCTTATGGTACCATCCAAATTATTTATTTTTATTTCTTATAAATATTTATCTGAACATATTATCATGAAACTTGATTCTTTTTATTGGGTAAATCAATCTATAATGGAATGAAAGTTGTTTTTAAATGTTTGATAATGGAAATTCAAGCTACCATGAATTATATTAATTTAATATACTTGGAATGTATTTATAATAATGGGTGATACAAATATAGATCATGATAATGGGTGAGCTCGATATAGATTATATGATGAGTGAGCCCAATATAACTCTTCAATATATTGATTAATGTTCTTTATCTTCAAAAGAAAGAATAAGGGAGTTAACTAGGGAGTTTTATCCTATCAATTTAAAAAGGATATAATTATTAATTACATGATTTATCATGGGTGATGAATATAATGTTCAAATATACCATCACATTTTATCTATCATTTGATGTGGTTTTAACGGACCCTTTGATCACGATTGACATCACATGGCTCCTGATTATTGATTCTTTTGACACCTACCTTTTTTTAAGCTACATGCCTTGTCAAATGTCTAATAATCCAAATTTTTAGGGCTATAAATTCTCTAATGTTATTATTATATACTTTTATTATTTAATCATACCGTTATACTCATCTTATGATCACAAATGGAATTCAATTATTAATGCTTATATTTAACTTTACTGAGAATTTGAGCTCACCCTTATTACATTTTCTATTTCCATAGGATATAAAGCATGATATTAAAAGAATTATTTCTAAATTGTTTTCATATGTAATAAACTTTATAAGAGTTATTGAATGATTATTATGAAATAATAAAATCGACGCACAGTAGAAAAAATGATCACTTAAAGACATGGGTAATATTATGTAACTCTTTCTCCTAATTCACTAAATCAATAAACCTAAAAATTATTTGGGTATGTAATTGATCTAAAATGTCAATTTGATTTTGTATTTTTTGGATAACTAAAATTTTTTTATGTTTATAAGAATCAAATACATAAATATAATGATTATGTTTTTAGCACCAGATCCAGGAGTGTAGGTTTGAGGCTATTATACCAGATTAAAGTGACTAGAACCCTATGCCGAGATATGAGTTATATTATGGGAATAAAGATCTTTTTTTATTTAATGTGAATCTTGGAAGTGTTATTTTGATAAAAAACTAATCTTGACGTGGGTTATGAGGATCTAAAGGCCTAGACCTGCCATGAGTGAGAGAGTTTTGGATTGACTTACTCAAGGGAGTTGAATCCCTATTGTGCTTAATATTTGGGGATTCCTTGGGGGAAGGTATGGATTACGACCCAATATGGACTGTTACATGTGTGATAATGTTGTTCTAATCATGTGGTGATGTAAGATGTGGATAATGGACCCAAACATCAGTGATAAGGTAGTGGTCAAGATGTGGATATGAGGCCCTACTATGAGTGATAAGGTAGGGACCATGGTTGATGGATGACCCCCATTGGGTGATAAGAGATGCTCTACGATTGAGAAATAGGACATTACCCTATTCCTTTGGGTATTGGATAAGACTTGGTGGATACCTAACCCTATGTATTCATATAGAATCTAGATTATTAGTATGATTTATTGAGGCAAAAACATGATTCCAGCATGGTTCCAATGTTGGTATGATCAGGTGTTACAGTGGAATAAGTAACACATGATGACCTATTGTTAATAAAGTTGTGGTGGACTGCTTAACAAAAAATGACTGACACACTTGTGGGAAATTTTTTATTTCATCATGCATACATGTATATGAGGGAGTATACAAGGAAAACCTAGTGATACCATATTAAGATATATTTATCACACATTAACGAGAACTCTAGTTCTTATGATTAACTTATTGATTCTTTCTGGTTATGAAAAAGTTGTGTAGTTGATCAAACTATAATACATTGATAAGTATTTAGAGATGAAAAGTAACCCAATATTTGGGATGGACGTAAATCCTTTTGTATTTTTTTCATATTTTATATATGATGTCTTCCTTGCGGGTGACTTGTTAAAATTTATGCCTGTATACTTCCACATGAGACATTTATTATCACATTGTTTTATATTTATTTTTCATACTATGATGTTTTATATTGATTATTTTTAGTGATATTTTTCTTTTTTACTTACTATAATTTAAGGTAATAGTTTCCCCATTGTATGGATTAGGCCATCACTGAATGTTGGAAGCATCTGAGTAATAATAAAGAAAGCCAGAGGTAATATTTCTCTTTATACTGGGAATCTATGGAGTGTCCTTTAAAATTATCCATTACAAATTGGTATTAGATCATGTAATTTTGTTTTACTATTTTAGTTTATTGTACAAAGATGATCTAAGAAAGTTTCAATGATTATGGTGGTCCTTATACTAGAGAGTCAGGAAAAAAATTCCACGGGGAAGTCCTGGTTATCAGGGGTACGTGATTGTTGTTATTGGTTTTCACTATTATGATTGAGGTTTTTGTTAAATATGATTCATTATTTTAGATTTTATATTTTCATGTTTTTGGATATTATCCCATTGGAAGGATTCCCATGTATATTGATCATAATTGGCATGTTGGGCTCATATGAAAAACTTATAATTATGTAGGATTTGTTTTAGTGATGATAATGGGTTTAATCATTTAAAGTATCAACAACAACAATACGGTGTTTTCTATATAACTTTTTGGTTGAATTATTATCATATGAACCACAATATATTTTACAATGAAATGTTTTATAGAACTAAGTTCAAGACATTCTACAATGATGGATATGCAATCCCTTTGTACAATGGATATATAGGTTCCCTTGAAGCGTTGGTACAAGTATAGGATGTGTAAGATCCCGAGACCCGTGCTTCCTTATTTGTTGCTAAACAAATGTTTTAGTTTTCAATAAAAACTAACTAGAAAATATATAGTCCTTTACATACCCAAATATCTTTTCTGGTCTATGTATTGATTTATTAGGAAAATTCATTACAAAATATCATATTTTAAACAAATTAAAAATAAAACAACTATTTGGTTTTACATGCGAAAAATTATTAAATGAAACCGAATCCCTTTGTAAATTCTAATGATACAATGATTGTTTTTAACATAAAGTGAATATAAAATCATTCAGAAAAGGGTTTCAAAACCAAACAAAGTATTTTATAAATACCTATTTAAAATACACTTTAAATTTTTTTATATAAAATATATAATATTTGATATAGTAAATAATTCTCAAAATATAATTTTAGGGTTTTTAAAACAAAAACAATACTAATAAAAAACTATTGAATAAATCCATTTATAGAAACCTAGTTAATTTCAAAAACCAATAACTTTATATAATATTTGGATTCCTCCTTTAAAAATCCCTTGAAAATAATAACGTTTAGGGAATGAAATGATATTTAGTAGATTATAATAAATACATGATTCAATTAGAAATATCAAAATTAAGATAACATCTTGTTGAGGCCATGGGACCACCTCATTCCTCATCAACATATTCAACACCCAAGTGACAAGTTTCATTTTTGGAAATTTTTTATAATGTCTCCATTTCTCATTTATAACCCAATAAAAAACATTAAAATACTTTCATAAATAATTTTCAAAGAAGAAAATAATTTTATATTTTTTAAAACTTTTGGAAAATATATTCTTCAGAAAAATTATAGGGGTTATGAGAAATCTGTAATGTAAGATGAAATTCATAAAGGAAAATCATAAATACAATTGAAATTAAATATAAAACAAATTATTTAAAATTAATTTTCCTGGATTAATGTTGACATATATAGTAAATTCTTATACCCACTTATGTATGCAACAACTATATATTATAAAAGATATTTGTCACATAAAATTGTTATTTTAGCATTACTAAACAACATTAATATCCTTAAAATATCATATAAAACGATAAATAATAATAATAATCATCTTGAAAATAATTTTTAATGATAATTATAATATACATAAAGTTATAATTTTAAAATAATTATTTATTATAAAATAATTTCTTTAAATAAAAAAATACCTTTACATAAATAAAAATTTAAATAAATAACCCCTTAAAAATTTGAATTTTAAAATTATAGAAGTTTGAAAATAAATAATCTCATTACCTTAACAAATCATAGATTAATATTAATGTTCAAATGGTATTTAGTAAGGATGTTTTCTACATCTATTATAGGGTTACGAGGATAAAATGAGGAATAAAAAGTTTGGAAAAAGATAGAGTGTTTAGTGAATAATTGTTATGTTTTAGAAGAGTGAAGCCACTATTTATTTATAATATCTTTGAGTGAAAAATTACCTTTAAAAATACTCGATTATTACCCAAATAAATACAGTGGACACTAAAAAACTTACCTGAATCTTTCATTGGTCTCATAAAATGATATAAGGATAATTAAAGTTATTGTCTTGTTCATAAATATGGAAACTTGAGTATATAAAAATTGTTCAGATTTACACCCCTCTTGGTTAGATAATGATAGTAAAAAAATACCAAATTGAAACAAGGATGAAAGATTTATTTATATTCATCATCATGTATCCAAGTTTTTAAGAAAAATCATATAGGGGAATCATAAAGGTTATATGAATTCAATATGATGGAGAAGATATACATATTTATATGTACGACTGTGCAATTGGATAACAAAGAAAACCTAGGTAAATCAATTCAAGATACATGAAAATATTACTTATTTAAGATTTATGGATAAATATATATTTTTATATACATTTTATTTATTCAATGTGCCTATCAAGAAATTAGAGATGGTATTTTATGATGAATCCTACAACTAAAATTAATGGAAGGATGGATTTTATAGTGTGTCTTCTTGGAGAACATGAAAATGAATTTGTATTACTACAATCAAAGTGTAAATTATTTTGGAAGTATGAATTATATGATGTTAACATAGTATACTACTATAGGATGCGAAGTGTAAAAGTTCTCTGTTTTGAAGGCTTGTCATTGAAGGAGGATAACAGTAAATGATGAGGGAAAAGTCATGATTCTTCCATAAATCAATCATGGACATTTAATCATTATATTCATCGGCTTAAATAAGGATATGAAGAGATAAACATCTAGAGTTTAAAAATTAATGATGAGGTTTAAGATATAAGTTGAATGAATTGAATAGTTATGATCATTTTGATAGAACAAAGATATTTTAAATGCAACATTTTAAGATGGGTGAATTGTAACCTATGTCTCTTGTAATATATAGATAAAATTATGGGTTAAGATATTAGATATATATAAAATTATACCCAATACTTAGAAAATGCGAGTAATAGGGTCCGCTCTTGGCACTTCACTGCTAGCAACGACATGTGTCAGGTCCTCTACCTCCAAGCCATCTTTCACATTGGTTCCCTCACACTTCACTTGAGTGTTCAAAATTTCATGAAAGTTATCTCTAATGATCGTGCATCCCATGAACATGGGAGGTTGATCTTCTTTCCCAACTCCCCTGTGGTGTAAAGGACTTTGGTAGCTCATGGGTTTGAAACAAATTGTATTTTTATACAAATTATTTACTTTAAAATATTAAAATATGACTATATATTGTATTTATTTTATTATATCATTCTAATAAAAATTATGGTACTTAAATATTGTTTATTATCATTTTATCATAAATTTTTAATATAAATTATTAATCTTAAATATTAACAATAATGTAATTATATTTTTTAAATTTCAATTCTAAATTATAATTTAATTAAAACTTATAATTATTTTAAATTCATTAGCATGTATCTTCTTAAAAATTTATTAATGTCTATTTTTACCAATGCTCATATTCCCATATTATAAATACCTCACTTGATTTTAATAAAATGTATCCCCCAAATTTCATTGCTCTATATTTCAATAATGGTTCTTATTTTACCCCATTTTTTGTGAATTCATTCTCTCTTCCTTATTGGTGTTTTTCTTCAAAGGGATAACCCTGATGAGGTAAGTTATAACCTAGGGGTTCTAATGTTTATTGGAAATTTTCATCTTTTATTACTAATGATTGCAATAATTTTAATTAACCAGTTACATACTCTTGTATTGTAAAGAAGTGTTTTTGAATTGAAGTTTGAATCAGTTTCTTATTTTTAATAAAATGTTTTTCTTCTTGTTTTAATTTTTTTTGAACCATTTATTTTCAACATTTATTCAAAATATATATCACGTTAATAGTTTTTGATGTTAAATTCTCTAAACTTAAATGAATTTCGCACTCACCATTCTTTTATTGATAAACCCTAATTCTTCTCCTTCCAAACTTCAATCTTGAAACTAGACGTTCTTAAAAAAATTTACTTTATCAAAATCAATAATGACTAAAAATATATTTTAATTTTTTTTTTCAAATTAACCCATACCTTTAAAAAAGTATCTTATTCTAATGTCCCTCAAGAAAAAAAATGGTAATTATTTCCAAATTGGACCTTATTGTGATTTCAAGTTCTTATGTTTTTTTCCATGTGAAACTTGTGCAATTTGGGTTAAATCGATGTAAACACCAATAAGTAGTTGATAAATATGTATTATGAGTATATAATTCATAAATTTCTATTTGAATTTTATTTCTATAAAATATTTTTATTGATTCATCTTATAACATTTTAAAATCATCTATGATACCTCCATAAAGAACAAATATTAAATTTTGATATATATAAGCTACCCGGAGATTACCTCTTTCCACATCGTCAAGAAAATAAAAGTTTTTCATATAGGTTTAACAAGGTGATGAATTACAAAATAATATCATATTACTTTATCTGTCATGCATAGTAAAGAGGTTGAGTATATATAATTTTTTAATAGAAGCATCTTGAACCTGGAAAGAATCATGGTATGGTAGGTGTGTTGGTTACCTCATATAGGTTCTTCCAAGTAATTTGAATTTTTGAGAGGGTATCAAAGTCATCTGAGCCCAAATTCAGAACTGTATTAGCAAAGAGATCATTTGGAAGGGATAAATATTTGTTTCCATTTTCCTCTTTAGATTTTTGCTTAAGCTAAAAACATTACTAAGTGTTCACTAAAAATAATAATAATTAACATGTAAAAATTTCCTAATCTCCAAAATTTTCTAAACTATCACTTTGATACCTACCATAAGAGCTCGAGATCCTCATGTCTAGATCTGGTGTTAAAAAAATACTTTATTTTTTTTAAATGTAACAAAAAATTAAAAAAGCCTTTATATACTTAAAAATCACGTCCAGTATAGGATTTAGAGGATTAGAAATATGTTTACAAAATATAGAAGTTTAAATAAAATTAAATGTAAAATTATTATCTAGTTTTACATGTTCTAACTTATTAAACAAACCCAAATTTCTTTTTAACTTTTAATAATCCTATGAATTTTTTTAAACATAGGGTGTGCATAATATTTCCCCATAAGGGGTTTTAAATACAGTGAAAATTTGTTTTATAAATACTTATTTAAAGAGCTTATTTAAAAAAATTATATCAAATAAATAATAATTTATATATTAAAGGATTTTCAAAATATAATTTTTGGATTTTCAAAACATAAAAATAATATTTCATTATTTTTATATAAATTCATTTAGATAAAGCATTTCAATTTCAAAAAAAATAATTTTAAAAATTATTTGGATTTTTCGTTTAAATAACCTTGAAAATAATAAATTTTATGAATTAAAATGATATTTGGAAGACTATAATAATAAATTAGGCCACTAATAATATCATTATTAGGAAAATTTATTTTTGAGGCAATGAGATAACCATTTTCCTTTAAAACATTCTAAAAATATGTTTTTCTAAAAAAAATCAAATGCGTTAAGAGAAATCCATAATGGTAAAATAAATTCCTAAATTGATTTCATGAACACTATGAAACTGAACTTAATATGAAAAATTTTAATTTATATGCATGGATTTTTTCCATACATAGTGCATGGTCATACCAACTTATGTGTGCAACATCCATATATTTTAAAAGTAATTTTAAAATTAAAATGATAGTTTTAACATTACAAAACACATTTAAAATCAATGAAATATCTATCAAATATTATAAATAATAATAATCTTATTGCGTATAAATTTGAAAAAAATTATAATATATATAAAATTATAAGTTTACAAAAGTAATTTTTAACAAAATAATGGATTTAAATAAAAAAATTACCCTTGAATAAATATTAATTTGAAAACATAACACCCTTACAATTAAATTATTTTTAAATAAATATATTTGGTTATAAATACTCCTCGTACCTTATGAAACCCCATATTATGATGAATTTTATGATTTTATTTAGCAAGGATGTCTTCTAATTCTACTATAAAACTATAATTATGAACCTAGGGTTAAAAGGTTTTGAAGAAGGGAGTGTGTTTGGAGAATAAGATTTGTATTTTTGAAGAGTGAATATACAATCTATTTACCACAATGGTGAGTGTAAAATTTTCTTAAAAAAATAATAAACCCTTATAAAAGATAATTACATTGGATACTGTAAAACTTTTCTCAATCTATTATTGATCTCATAAAATGATACTCAGATAATGAAATTTATTGTCTTGTTTAAAAGAATTTAAACTTGAGTATTTGAAGAAGATTAAAATTTACACGAATCTTGGTTGGATAATAATAGTAAATAAATACCAAAATAAATCAGGGATGATGAATTTGTATATATTCAATAGTGTGAATCCGTGTATCTAAGACACACCCCATATGATAATCATAAAGGTTCTATACATTCCAGACTATGGATATTTTATATTTATTTATATGTATGGTTGCACATCTAGAAAACCAGACAAACCCAGATAAATCTATCAAAGATGCTTAAGAATATTACTTATTTAATATTGAAATATAGGTATATATTTTTATATACAATTAATTTTATCAAATATCATATCTAGAAATCTAAGAAGATACTTTAGGATCAATCCTATAATAATAATTAATGGATGGACGACTTTTATCAGGAATATTATAGGATAAAATTTCAAATATTTCCCATATAAACTATCAATGCCTGACCTATAAAGGGAGTATACATGACATGATTTTGAAAAATTGTACCACTATTGGCTGGATGGAGTAAAACATCTCTTTTTTGAAGGATTGTTATCAAAATAGTATAAATGTGGAGGAATAGGGAAATGTTGACCTTGGGTGGTGCTTCAAACATGACAATTTCATCATTTATAATAAATAATAGGAATAAGTATATAAAAAATAAACATTAAAAGTTTAAAAATTAAGCGTTAATTTGAATATTAGGATCAGATTAATTGAATGACCACGATCATTTTGATCAAACGATGAGGTTTAAAATGTAACATTTTATGTGGGTTGAATAGTAATCTGAGTCTCTTGTCTCACATAGATAAAATAGTGGGTTGAGCTCTTATAAATATATCAAACACTCTAAAATTCTGAACATATTCAAGTAATGGGTCATCTCCCAGTGCTCCACTATTGAAACTGACCTGTGCCAACTCTTCTGCCATCGTGCTACCCTACACGGTGGCACCACCACTCTCCCAGCTGGCATTGGACCAGTAATGTAGGAAATATTCTATGATCATGCCACTCATGAGATATTAGACCTTAATATTGACCATAGTAGTGGTTCATAGTTCTTTTCTATCTCATGGGTTAGAAAATATTTTTTATACATTTTATTTACCTGATAAGGTTAACATGCAACTATATAATGTATTTTATTATTATCTTATTCTCAAAAAAATTTAGGTACAAATATATTGTTTATTATCATGATACAATAATTTTTTAATACTAATTATTATTCCTAAATATTATTACTAAAATAATTATATTTTATGAATTTAAAATCAATATTACAATTAAAAATAAACTTATAATTATTTTAAATTGATTATAATGTCAATTGTTAAAAATTTATTAACAACTATTTTCACTAATAGTCATATTCCAATTTCATAAATAAATCAATTGATTTTAATAAACTATATTCAAAATATTTCATTACTATCACTCACAATAATGGTTTTTATATTTAACATTTCTCTCTACATCCTTTCTCTCTTCCTTATCAGTGTTTTTCTACATCATCTGTGGCCCCAGTAAGGTATGTCATAATCTTGGTGTTCTAATGTTTATTAGTGTTTATGTATTCTATTTTTGATGATTGGGATATGATTAATTTACAATTTATAGACTCATGTATTGTAAATAAGTGTTCTTGAATTGA
This sequence comes from Viscum album, assembly GCA_963277665.1. NCBI lineage: Eukaryota > Viridiplantae > Streptophyta > Magnoliopsida > Santalales > Viscaceae > Viscum > Viscum album. Next base: position 226,897,210 of record OY728157.1, on the reverse strand, counting down.
AGTTTGATTCAGTGAATTATTTTTTGTAAATTTTTCTTCATATTGTTTTTAATTTTGAAGACTCGTTTATTTATATCATATATTAAAATTATATAATAAATTAAAAGTATGTGATATTATTGGATTATTTTTTAATAGAACTCTTGATAGTGATTGTGTTAGTTTTTATTTACATAAATGGTTTACAACAACCGATATAGTGTTTTCTCATACACCTTCTTAGTGGAACTATACTTAACTGAACTGAATAGTTATATAAATACCTCTATGAGGGTTGGGGAAATCTATATATAAATTCATTGGGTTCTTGAGATGTTTAAAACATAGGTGTATCTAGTATATATTTTATAATTTTAGTGGTAAGGATCAATTGTATGTCGACCCAACTAGTTATAGATGCACTTTCAGTTGTATGGTGGGAGTGTGCATAGATGCACATGATTTTTAAAATAAACCCATGTGGTGGGTAATTTTTTAGTTTGACTTCGATTGAGTGATATTGATTATTTTAGTTGGATAAGCTAATATGCAAGAGAAACATAATTAGTGGGCTAGGGACATTATCCTAGGATAGATGAGACATGTGTCATTTAAACATGAGTCCAGCAATATGTGATTAGGTTTTATGGGATCTTACAACCATTGAGTATAAGATTGATCAAGGTAGATATTAGTTAATCACCTATGATAGGGTTATTTATAGGTCTACACTACCTTATAAATGGGAGAGTGATGTGAATAGGCCTGAGTTCATCACGGCCCTCAAAATTACATTTATTAACCTACACTAGCACATTGGTGAATGGTTGATCCACATAGAAGGAAGGTGAGTGAATTCTATGGTTTTTAAGCTAAATACCTCACTGTCGTTAGTAATGAGGTAAACATATTTATAGTTTTTTCTACTTCTCAATTTTTAATTTTTTAATTTTTTTTTAAAGACAGAAAATATTAAGACAAGATTTGAACTAAGAAACTAAATCTTAAACTATGTAATGATGATCTAAAAAAATAGTGGAATGACATGTAGAAGAAAAATAAGAATAGAGATCAATTAAGTTCTCAGGAATTCTAAACTACAGGTATGAATGGATGTTATCTCTATAACTTACAATCAAAACACAACTCAAGAATGGTTGAAGAATTTCCCTCGCTAGGAAACTCAATAGGCAGAGGATTAAGTCTTGGAGTTCGCCACACAAAATCTTAATCGAACTCTATAGTAACATTAAAAGTTAACATTTATAAAATAACTCGCCATAAATTCCCAAAGTTTATGCTGTTAAAGAATTGAAAAATGCATCCAAAATCAACCTCACCAGTCAATTTTGAAGTTTTAAATTAAAAACATTGAAGTGTGAATGATCAAAATATTAGAAATAGAGTCAGTCTCACCAACTGATTCCAATTTCTTAAAAAGATAAGCTAATGAAGGTTATAAATCATAACCATAAGGTTTTAAAATTCTCGAGCTAAGAAAGTTCAACCTATGACCAAATTGATAATATAGTGAAAAATCACAAAATATATAGTACAAAGATTATGGACAGAGGGAAGGTAAACTCCCATAGCATTGCTCTTCCTTTGGGCTCATTAGCCTCCAGCTCGTCTCTAGTGTTGGTTCTGGGAATCCCCTCTCATAATGATGTGATCATGGAATGACGAACGAGAAATTCTGAATGAGACTCCCAATGAGAGTCCCATTATCGTATGATGTGATCATGGAATGATTGAGCATCCCCACTTTAATTCCCACTTCTACTCTGCTTTTAATACCCTCCAACAACTACTGCATATCACCAACCACATCTACCGACATAGTCTGTGTCTTAAATGCGCACCGCACACATGTGTTTTTTTCCGCGACAGACATGTCCCACTAATTTTTCTCACATTACTAATTCTCGCTGAGTTAGTTAATTGAATCTGGACAGTAACTCACTTCACATATGAACCTGCACAAGGAAACAAACAGAATAATTAAAAATGAGAAGGAAATAAATAAATATTTAAAAATATTAATTTATTAAAAGTCCTAAAATAAGTAATTATAAAGTTATTGAATTTTATTAATTTGAGTTATTAATGTCAAACTTAAATTTTAATTTAGATATTCTTATTAAATAGTTTAATTTATTTATATTTTTATTTATGTTAAATTATTTATTAATTCTGTTTTATAAGTTAATTATTCTATATTAATTACTTACTTATAATTGATATTGTTATATATTTTAATTTAGTTATTTTTAAATTAGATTTATTTAATTTTAGTTTTTTTATTATCTTATAGTTTGTTTTTTTATTCATTAACCCTCCCCCCAAATCGGCGTAACAGGGGGGGTTCTTCTCCAATTCTTCTCGTGGATTGCAGCGCGGCCCGCAGAACTCCTCAACACCAGTTCGGATGGTCTCCAGTAAGCGGACTTAGCTTCAGATTCACCTCAAGAGACAACACAATGTCTTAGATCACATCCTCCAGCTGATTCGTAGAAAGGATAAAGTAAAAGGATCACGATGAAAAAACTTGGCGGCTCCAGGCATTAGCGATTTAGGAATACATAACTCTAGAAGATGTGGAAGGCGGGTTGCATTGGGGTCTCTTTAACAGATGTAAAAATGGGATTGTGGATTTGAGTTTCAGATCTTCAATTAACTGGGTATCTTTTGATTCGTCTCTTTTTTTAAATTGTATCTGGTTTAATTTTCGTCAATGGATATGTGTGAACCATTCGGGTGGTGAAAGAGTGTCTCAGAATCATTGAAGGATGATCGCACAAGCACCGATGCCTATGTAGGAGAAGTAGTAGTGATATGTAAAATTTTTATGACACTAATGATGGTGTGAAGAAGCAATAAACTCTTAAATGGAGTTGAGGTAACGGTGACACCGTGAAGCAAAATGGAGGAAGGATACAGTGAAGCATGTAAAAAGACAGTGAAAAAACCGAAGGGTGAAACCAATGTGAAGGTGGAAATAGTGACATGGGTTACTGTGAGACTGTGAAAAGGGTGTCACAAGGACTATGAGATAGTAAGAGATAACGTGCATGGAGACAACATGACCGGGATGAAACCGTAAACTTGAAAAATAAACAGAGTATATAAAATAAATTAAAACATAAATTAAAAATGAACATAATAATTAATTGAAACAAAATCATAATTAAAACAATTGAAAATTTAAATGAAACATAAATTTTAATAAATTTACGAAGCCTATTAAACTTAAATTAAATTATTATCATCTTCTAAAATAAAATTTAATTAAATAATACAATTTTAAAACAATGTTAAATTATAAAAAAAACTTATAAAAACAAACTAAATTATATAATGTAAAAAGTTAGTTAATTTTTTATTATATACTTAAGTGAGTTAATGAAATTAAATTAAAGAGACTAAATAAAAGTAGTAAATTTATAAAACTAGCATTATAAATAATGACTTGTTTTAAAAAAACATCTTACAATTAGATTAAATTATTTCAATTAATTAATATTTAACACATGAGATTTTATTTAAAACATTTATTGTTTAAGTGCAACAACATAATTAATTAAATAAATAATAAATGATAAATTATTAGATATGTAAAAAAAATTCCAAACTAAAAAAAATTAATTATTCTATTAAATTGATGTAAGGAAAAAGTTATTTATTTTAAATCTTATAATAAACGTTTTATTATAAAAATTAACTAATTATTAAAATTTATAATAAAAATAGAAAATCCATTATTTATTAAAAAGTTTAAAAATAAATAATTAAAGTGATAAAAATTAATTAAAAAGATGTGGAAAAAACTTGTGTTTTTATGGCCACATCAAATTCCCCAGCACATAATCATTGTTTTTCCTAAAAAATCCCATGTTTTATTATCATTGAGAATAGAAAAATGGTATTAACGATTTTTCTCTAAGTTTAACATTTCCATGAGTTTGTAACGAAGGATAAAAACATGTCATTATGCTTATAAAATAAATTCCTTAAATGAATCTTGCTTAGAATAAATACTCAAAGTTAGTCAAGAGAGCAATGAATCAACAAGAAATGATATTTTCCTGGCTCATATGTGGTACTGCTTAGTGACTAAGTTCAATCTAGGCTCATGTACAAAGTCCAAGAGTGACCAAAGGTAAAATTTATTTATTATTTAGGCCCTAACAGTAGGAGCATTATTCTTCAACTTTTTCATCTAGATTCCAAAAATATATATATAATTTTTTGTGAATCACCTCAATGAAACAACCTAATAAATTTTCCATATAAACCAACTAACCCCTTCTTCATCTAGCGTTCATCATTCCCCTCACCTTAATTAGCTCATTTATGACCCTAGACACTTTATTTAACTTTTCCCAAGATAGGTATCATGTGATGAACACTATGAAATGCACTTATTCAAAGTGTACACAGGGATTACAGTAAACAGAAATTCACCCAGTATATAGGGTCTCTGAAACTCACTGTGGGATCCAGGATGCCCAAATTACTCCAGTTTCAAAAGGTTTTAATGAAAAGAATTTACATTGACTCATAAAATCAATTAATTTTAATAATTAATAGATGAATTAATCCCCTAGAATAAGAATAATATATCGAGTTCCAAGGGTTATGATCATAATTACATTAAAAAGAATACCCAAAATCACTTTCAGAAGTAGTTCCTAATCAAAATTTCCATCAAATCACTAAGTAAAATCACTCAGAAATCATCCAAAAACATTAATTTATGATTCAATGAAACTCTTAACTATAAATCAAAACACTTTTCAATGGAAATTCCCATTTGAGTTTAGTGAAAAGCTTAGAAAAATTGCAGAATTTTGGAAAAAGTTAACAATTTTTTGACAGAAAGTTTGAATTGTAAGAACATTTAAATTGTAGTGGGGAATGATGGGCTTTCAATTAAGAACAGTTTAGCACAGTCAATATTTGACCCCACCCCACACTTGAACTTTGTCCCCAAAGTATGCTTCTAAAGTGGAGAAGAACAATTAATTAATTAAGGAGAAAAAAAGATTTTCAATTTAGTGGATAGATGACATTTATAAAGGTCACATTAATGTTCAAAAATATTTTTCACCACAAGGAATAAATTAATAGAAGGTTCATTAGAAAGTACACACATTAACATTTAAGTCTAGTGACAAAGATTTTTTATTAAAGTTCAAAAGTAGGAAATAAGGTGTAAGTGCACAAATAATCGGGTGTAATAATTTTAACAAAGTATGGTTCAAATGGTGTTAAATATAGTATAAAGATTCATTCTAAACACTGTAAAGACTAATTTGTTCCGATAAACAACACAACTACCAACAATCATATACCCCCCACACTTAATTAAAATTAGTGAGAAGATTTCAATATAACGATGAAATTTGAATTTTCAACCTATGTCACATGTAGATTTTTTTTATTTCAACGAAGTGACATACAACATAATTTTAATACAATTCAAGTCATGCAACAGAATTTTCAGTACACATGTAGCCGAATTTTATAATACATGCAGAATTTTTCAGTGAGAAGAACATTATTAGAAAAAACAAGATTAAAAATAAATGCAGAAAATTGAAGTATGACCCTGATTAAGTTATTGTCCACAAATGGTCATGGGAATTCCAGTACTTAAATTACACAACAAAATTTTCCTAGAAACACAGAGTTAGTAAACTAGGAAAAGAAATGAAGCAGGGATAGTGCACATAGAAGACAACAAAGTAGAACTTTATTCAGTACAAAATAGTACAAAAATGAAAACTAATAAGAAGCATGGGTTGATTTCCATGAAGCACTGGATTTAAAGTCTTCAGTTAGACTTTATTTAATTACAATTTCTTTTATTTATTAACACAACAAAAACAATTGGTTGCCTCCCATGCTGTGATAGGTTTATAGTCCCTATCCAGACACACCTAGAAACTAACCGTAATCACTAGGTGGATGTGGTTTCTTTAATAGGAACCACCACATGTGTTTGGCCTAATTATTTTTAACATAATGTTGAGATTTGTGGGAAAAAGACAAAAGTAAACTAAAACCAAACTCTCAGAACCTAAAATAACCCCTATGTATCACCCTTTAACAATATTGGATATAGTGATCTCCACATCCAGAATATGTTTAGACATGTCAAGATTTGAATACACTTGAACGAACAACATAGATCTAGGTGCTTCAAAGGGTGTAGCATTGAACTCAGAGCTATATTTCATAACTTCAACATTAACATATTCAACCTAAAAGGTGTTGATGGGTGATTTTTGATTAGTAGGACCAAAAGGAAATTTAATTAAGTATTGAACTGAATCATGGACAATGGAACACATTTGTGATTCAATCACTAGACAACTATCAGTATCATGAAAAGGCTCAACACACTTCACATTTTAGTAAGTAAGTGACAAATTGGGAAGAGAATTTATTTTATCACAAACAGATTCATGTATAACCATGAAGTAAATCTCTTCCAAAATATCCTCATATGTTAACTCACACTAAACATCTACTACTTCTATCAATTCAATCCTACAACCATCATCTAATGTGTTTTCAACCTATTCTTTATGATCATGTTCAAAAACCTCACTTCCCAAAACAATATTTGTAGTGTGTTCTATAAAGTTATGTTCAGGGAGAGAAGTGTTCAATTAAACTTCAATAAACACATGTTCAATATTGATCAAATTTAAACATTTACACCCATGTATATCAACACTATTTTCAATTTCACTCCACAATGTTTCAGAAAAGTGAATACTATGAGAATAAGGAAATGAAAACTCATCAGCTAGCCTTTCTACAAAAGTCATATTCTCTTCCTCATTTTCTAACAATATTTCAGATATTACTGGGTTTTTTGGTTCAAAACATTGAAGAGAAATGTTCAGTTCAAGTTCAAAAATTTCAATTTCTATGTTTTCTATCTTACAGCTCCCTTCCAAAGTGTTCCCAATATTTTGTTCAGACTCATTATTCACAAATTCAAAAAAGTTTGGTGAAGAGTTTTTAACATTTAAATTTTCATTCTCAAAAATCTATTCTACCTAAATGACTTCCATTTCAAAACTCAAAAAAAATGATTTTTCTCCAATGTTGGAATTATGAAGCGAACTGGGCATTCCTTTTCAATATGTTTCAATTAATCTTCAAAATTTTCCAACTCAACATCATTAAAGTTCATTTTGGGGTTTTCGTCAATGTGTTCTTGATTCAGTGAGTTGGTTGTTTCCAATTTTAGTTGAACAGAATCAGATTTTTCAAAGAGGAAGGTTTTTTTCGTAGTTTCAGATTTACTTTCCACTTCAGATTGATTTTCAAATCATTTTTAAACATTTTCTTTTTCACTTTATTCAAATTCTTCTTGTTCTCTATCCCTTTGTTTTAATTCCAAAAGCATTTTTTCCAATCTTTTCATTCATTGATATTGTTCTTGAGAATATTTAAGTTGAATTTCATGGGTTTGGTTAAAACAAGTGTTCCAATTATTCCCACTAGCATCAAGTTTTGTTTCAATTAATTCACATTTATCTAGGAATTCAAGATTAGATTCAATCTTTTCATCTTCTTCAATGTAAAAAATCTATTGTGACTGGTTATAAACACACTGCTAAGCAGTATGTCCATAATCTCCACAACAAATGCAGTGTGGTTCTAATTTAACCATTTTTTAAAATTTTCAGATTAAACAACACACTCAAAGACAAGCAGACTCTAAACAGGCAACACAAGCAGCAAATGTTCACAATATTTTTTTTACAGTTTTTATATGATTTTTTATGTTTTTTATCTATTTTTATTTATTTTATTTTATTTTTATTATAACCCTATACTCTTACCACCTACCTTCCTCGGAAATGACACAAAATTTTGAAAAGGCCATAGGTCGTCACATCCCTCCAAATTACATTTTTTAACCTATAATAGCACAGTGGTGCAGGTCGATCCATAGAGAAGGAAGTTGAGTGAATTCTAAGTTTTTTAAACTAAAACCTTTCTATTGTCAGCAATGAGGTAAAAATATTTATAGTTTTTTTTTCTTTTCATTTTTTTACTTTTTAAAATTCTTTTTTATAGACAACGAATATAAAGACCAGATTTAAACTAAGAAACTAAATCTTAAACTAAGTCACTAGTTTATAAAACGTTTTTAACGTCACCATTTTTTAAGTCGGTTATATATTACCGATGTGAAAATCTGTGATATGTGGTTATTGACGTCAGTTATTTTATAACTGACGTAAAAAATACAGAGAGTAAATTTTCTACATCGGTTATTTTAATAAACGACTTCAATAATTCCATGCGTTCATTTTCTACGTCGGTTATTTGATAACCGACATAAAAATGAGGTATCTAGGATTTTCATAAGTCGGTTATAAAATTACCGACGTAAAAAAAGCAGCATCTAAGGCCTTTTTGATGTTGGTTGTTTGATAACCGATGTAAAAACCCAACCCGCAGAATTTTTAACGTCGGTTATATTATAACCAACGGAAAAAACCAACACGTGGCTTTTTTTACGTCGGTTATAAAATAACCGATGTAAAAAATGCAGTATCTGATACATTTATAACATCAGTAATTATAATAATCGACGATATAAATGTGATAGAAATATTTTATAACACCAGTTATTAAATAACCAATGTTATAAAATATTTAAAAAATCAACATTCCTTGTGGATTGTCAATTATGAATTTTCGATCAACAGACCATCGACTCGTCTCTCTCGCGTGGAAAACCCTAATCGAATCTTCAATCTCGTTTCGTTAAAATCATTTTTCCATCATAGTTTATCATATTTAATCTCCTAGGATTTATCATCTGCCCTCACAACACTCAGGTAAGCCTCCCACGACTTTATTTCGTTCATTTTTTTCCCGGATAGTCTATATTTACGTTTTGCAGTATTTTTGTTTAAACTATGTAATATTCTTGGATTCTGAACCCTCTTCCCTCGTTTTTTTATCATCAACATATTTATTATCTCTAGATCTATTATATCGACTCACAATATTCATGTAATCCTCACCTACTTCTATTTAGTTTGTTTTTGTTTCGTGGATGCCCGACATTGATGGAAAATTTTTTTGTCATTGACAACTAATGATCTCATTCACATCTATTACTGAAATTTATATGTAAACCATTGTGATACACCCATTCTGTGTACTAGTGTGATTTATTTTATAATTATATATGGTTTTACATGGTGGAATGTTTGTTTTGGATCCATGGTTGTTTCTATTTTTGGTATCACTTTTTGTTGTTCCATAATCTATTTACGTCGCTTATTTTTGTGGACTATTAAAATTCTTCATATGCTATTAAAATCCAATTCATTGACAACAGATAATTTTAGACTAGTAGGAGATATTGTTCATGCTTCTCATTTTGAATAATAACATGATACAAAAACTAGAAGCTTGAGGTTCAAATCCCTAGATATACCAAAACTAGTAGCTTGAGGTTAAAATCCCATGGTTCCGGGGGGCTGTCCAGAGGGTTGGTGGATGTCCAGGGGGTTGGGGCTGTCTATAGGGTTGGGGGCTGTTCAGGGTGTCCATTGAGGTGGAGGGGGGGGGGGGGTAGTCCATGGGTGTGTGTGTGTATGGGGGGGGGGGGTCCAAGGGGGTGGGGGTGTCGAAGGGGGGGGGGGTATCCGAGGGGTGGGAGCCTATCCAGAGGGTTTGGGGGGTTGCTCGGGGGTGGGGGCTGTCCAGAGGGTTGGGGGTGTCTAGGGGGTTTCTAAGGTCGTAGCGGGTGGTAGTGGTGTCCAAGAGGGGTGGAGGGGTGCTGTCCAGAGGGGTGGGGGATGTCCAGGGGTGGGGGTTGTCCAGAAGGGTGGGGGCTGTCCAAGGGGTGGTGGTGTCCAGGGGGTATCCAAGGGGGTGGAGGGTGGTGTTTAGAGGGATCAGGGGGCTATCCTGAGGGTTGGGGGTGTCCAGGGTGTCCATGGAGGTGGGGGGGGGGGGGGGGGTCCCAGGGGGTGGGGTGGGTTTCGAAGGGGGTGGGGGTGTCCAAGTGGGTGGGTGGGTGGGGGGGAGGCTATACAAGGGGGGTGGGTCATGTTCAAAGGGTTTGTGGGGTTGTTCGGCGGGTGGGTGCTGTCCAGAGGGTTGGGGGTGTTTAGGGGGTGGCCAAGGGGGTAGGGGGTAGGGTTGGGTCCAGGATGGGTGGGGGTGGTGTCTAGAGGGGTGGGGGCTGTCTAGGGGGTGGTGGGGTTGTCCAATGGGTTGGGGACTATCCAGAGGGTTGGGGGTGTACATGGGGGTGTCCAATGGCATGGGGGTGGGGGTGGTGTCCAAGAGGGGTGGGGGTGTTGTCTAGAGGGGTGGGGTGATGTCTAGCGGGGACGAGGTTGTCTAGGGAATGGGGGCTGTCCAGAGGGGTGGGGGATGTCCAAGGGGGTGGTGGTGTCCAGGGGGTGTCCAAGATGGTGGGGTGGGGTTCAGAGGGTTTGGGGGCCTGTCCAGGGGGTTGGGGTGTCCATAGAGGAGGGGGGGGGGGCAGTCCAGGGGTGTGTGTGTGTGGGGGGGGGTTCCAAGGGGGTGGGGGTGTCTAAGGGGGTGGGGGCTGTCCAAGGCGGTGGGGGCCTGTCCAGATGGTTTGGGGGTTGTTCAGAGGGGGGGGGGGGGCTAGAGGGTTGGGTGGTGTCTATGGGGTTGTCCAAGGGTGCTAGAGGTGGGTGGTGGTGTCCATGAGGGGTGAGGTGTCCAAGAGGGGTGGGGGTTGTCCAAGGGTGTGGTGGTGTCCAGGGGGTGTCCAAGGGGGTGGGGGGTGGTGTCTAGGGTGTGGGGGGGGGGGATGTCCATGGGGTTGGTTGTGTCCATGGGGTGTCAAAGGGGGTGAGGTGGTGTCCATGGGTGTGGGGGGCTGTCCAAGGGGGTGGTGGAGTCCAGGGGGTGTCCAAGGGGGTGGAGGATAAGTGTTAGTTGAGATTGACTACTGCATCATGGTTTGTGAGATTATGACATGATGATTGTATTGTTTCATGGATATTAGTTTTTCAATAGGATTCTATTTGGTTATATATATTTTGACCAGTCATCGACTATGAGAAAATTATGGTTTATGGGGGAGACCATGTTGTGGTTTACAAATATGCAGATATTTGTTTTGTATTTAAAAAATGTTTTACATTCAAATTATGATTTTTTTTTATATAAACATATATTTTCCTTAACATAAAAAGATGTATAATTTAGATATATGTTATAGTTAATAATGACTCGAAATTGTATTACGACACATCGAATGATCAATGAATATGAGGAAGGTGTTGATGCCTTTTTTGAATTTTCTATTCAAAATGTTCTAAGTAGTGACATTTTTTTTCTGTCCCTGCTTGAAATGTTTGAATATGAAGAAGTTGAAAATTTGAGAGATAAAAGATCATCTAATTTTTCGTGGTTTGAATCTGAGTTATAGTCCTTGGTTTTGGCATGGTGAAACTGGATAGAATCTCACTGATGATGATGATTCACAAGATGGTAACTCTGATGGAATTGAAGAAATGATTCGCGATATTGCAGCCGAACAAATTGATATAGAACCGACAGTTGCACGTCTATATGGGGATGCTGAAAAAAAATTATATCCTGGTTGTATAGATTTTATACTTTATTCAGCTGTGTTAACATTGATTAACCTGAAGGCGAAAAATGGATGGAGTGGCAGAAGTTTTACAGAGCTGTTACATTTGATGAATGACATTATTACAAAAGATAACAATCTTCCAGATTCACATTATAAGGACAAGAAAATATTATGCCCAATGAGATTAGGATACAGGAAAATAAATTCCTATCCTAAGGATTTTATTATTTATAGGAATGAATATGAATTTCTTTCAGAGTGTCCTAAATGTGGGACATCACAATATAAGTTGAAAAGGATGATGTAGAGATTACAAAGATCCCTTCAAAGTTTTTTTGGTATCTTCCTATAATTCATCGTTTCTAAAGTTTATTTTATAATTCACATGATGAAAAAAGGTTACGATGTCATGCTGATGAGAGGTTATGTGATGGAAAAATACTTCATCTAGCTGATTGTCCACAATGGATGAAAATTGATGAGCAGTATTCTACATTTTGAAATGAAATTAGAAATCCCAGACTGGGGTTGTTCACAGATTGAATGAATACATACCGATCCCTTAGTAGCACACATAGTTCATGGACTGTTTTATTAGTAATTTACAACCTTTATCCTGAAGTTTTTATGAAGCTCATATATGTCATGTTGGGTATAATGATCTCTGGTATGAAGAAACCCACAAATGATATTGATGTTTACTTGTCACCTTTAATTAATGATTTGAAACTTTTATGGGCTGATGGTATTAGGGTGTATGATTCTTATAAAATGGAATATTTTCAACTGAATGTAGTGCTTTTATTCACTATAAATGACTTCCCAGCATAGGGAACTTTTTTTGGATACAATGTTAAAAGGCATAAAGCATGTCCAATTTGCGAACAACATACGTCATATTGTCAATTTCATCATGGGAGGAAAAATGTGTACATGCTTCATCAAAATGTTTTTCCTGTGTATCAGCATTATAGAAGACTAAAAAATGCACTCAATGGCTCACAACAATTTGATATTGTTCCAAAACCTTTATCCCCTGATCTGTATTTTGAGAGGGTGAGAAACTATGATGTGACATTGGTAAAGACACATAAATCTGGTAATGATAGACATATTTAGAAGAAAAGTTCAATATTTATTGAGCTACCATATTGGAGATATCATGAAGTTGAACATAGTATTGATGTCAAGAACATGGATAATAATATCTGTGATTATTTGATTGGAACACTGTTAGATATTAAAGGAAATACAAAAGATGGATTTAATGAAAGATTAGACCTACTATCAATGGGAATATGTTTGGAGTTAGCTCTCACTCCTAAAGGATAACGAACATTTCTTCCCCCCGCTTTTCATACATTATCGAAGATGGAGAAAATTAGCTTTCGTCGGTGTCTTCATGATATCAAAGTGCGTTAAGGTTATTCTTCAAATGTAAGAAATTTTGTCTCATTAAAGGACTTGAAGTTGATAGGTATGAAATCACATGATTGTCACGTCATGATGCAACAAATTCTACTAGTTGCATTTTGTGGAATATTTCCAATCCGTGTCAGAAAGACTATATTGTATTTGTGTTATTTTTTCAATTCAATTTTTAATAAGGCGATTGATGTGAATGCTTTGAAAATTTTGGAAAAGGATGAAATTTGTATACTTTGTCAATGGGGAATGTATTTTCTTCCATCTTTTTCTGATATAATGGTGCATTTAATGATTCATCAGGTTCGAGAGATAAATATTTGTGCACCTATATATCTTCTATTGATGTATCCTTTTGAAAGGTATATGAAAATATTGAAGGGGTGTGTTAAGAATTTATATCGACCTGAAGCCACCATTATTGAAATTATATTTCTGAGGAGGTTGTAGAGTTTTGTATGAGATACTTGGCTACGGCGCAACACATTGGTTTTCCTCCATCTCGCCATGAACGAGTTAATAATGAATGAAAGGGGATTCATGGCTAGAAAGTAAAATAACTTTCAGCTGAATAGATGAAGAAGTTAGAATCATACATCATGAATAACAGAGCTAATCCTCAACCATATATCACATTGCATATTAATGAGTTGAAACAATGTCATCCAAGAAAGAAAGAAATGTGGATTTTGAATGATCACAACAAAACATTTTTTTCATGGTTTAAAAAGACCTTGATTGGTAGATCAGATGTATCAGATACATTAAAATGGATAGTGGGTGGTCCATGTTAAAATGTGATAACATGGACCAGTTATGACATTAATGGCTATACATTTCATACGAAATCTCAGGACAACAGAAGTGCAGTTCAGAATAGTGGTGTATTGGTGTTTGCAGAAGCAATGCATTTTTCAAGTGCTAAGGACAAAAACCCAAATTCTACATCAAGTGAATATTATGGAGTGATTTAATATATATGGGAGGTTGATTACTTTAAAATTAATGTTCCTATTTTTAACTGTAAATGGTATATCGGTAATAATATTGTCAGACACGATGAATTTTGAATGACAATTGTTAATCTGAATAGATTGGAAGATGGATCTGATTCTTTTATAATGGAAACACATGCAAAACTAATTTTCTATGCAGTATGTCAATCAGATATGCAGTGGGCTGTTGTTTTACAAGGTAAAAAACAATATGTTGGTGAGGATGAACTTGATGAAGATGATGATTTATGTGAGATCCCTACTTCCATTGAAATATTAACAGAACATAATGATGAGCATGTGGAAGACATGGTCTGTGCCATAAATAATGATCACGACGAAGGAATTTGAGAAAACAATCCATTTGTACATTCCTAAAATAACAGGTAACATATGTTTATTTCTTGATTACATTTATCTGTTTCATAAAATGTTAGATATTTTAAGATTATTATTTATTAAAACATGTATTAAAACAAAATAAGTATAATTTTTTGTTTGTTTTATGATTTTTTAGTTTACTTTTCCATATTTACCATTACATGAAATATATATCCATTATTTTTGTTCAATGAAAATTACTTTACCATGTTTACCATGTTCACCAGGTTTACCCTATTTATCATGTTTACCATATTGAACATCTTTACCATCTTTACCATTTTTTACCATGATTACCATATTAATAATGTTTAATATTACGTAACATGGTACACTTTTCTATTTTCTGATTACAGTAGTATTAAAATATTTGAATTTGTATATTTGTGAACTAATGTTTTTTTATTTGAAGGATAATGACATATCATTCAGTTGATCAACCACATGATTCTGGAGATGATTATATTGGTCATACCTCTGGCGAGGAACATTCACATGCTCCTCTTGATGTTCCCCAATCGTCTTCATGTGCTCCAATTATGACAAAGAGTTCAAGATTTGGTAAACGTGGGTGTACACGTTTACCATAAATTAGCACTTGCCTGTATCCAGGATCAGAGGATACTTGTTGAGTTTGATGATGAAGATATTCCTAGAGGTCCAAATGAAAATGCTTTTAGGAGTTTTGTATCAACTTAGGCTAAGAGTAATGTAATAATTTTGTATGATTCCTAGAAACTGTGGATAAAGAGATAATCTATCAGTTGTGGGAGACGATTTTGGTATGATCTTTCTCTATTGTTTGACTATTCATTTAATATTTCTAGTATATATAATATGTTTAACCTTGTCTTTATCAGATGACAGTTGATATTCCTGACACTGGAGGAGTCAAGAAGAAATGCTTATCGATGGCTGCTAGGAGATGGAGGGATTTCAAATCAACCCTCTCATCTAATTTAATTTTTGGTCATAGGATTCATGAAAATACATGTCATATATATCCTTTTATAGATGAAGACACATGGAGACAGTTTGTTGAAAGTAGGAGAAAATAGTCATTTTTGGTAAGGGCAATGTAAACTTTTATAACCTTTCTTCTATAAATGATCTTATTAATGTTTTTTTAATGATTTCTTATTCTTAATTTACAGAAAATAAGGAAATATCATCGGGAGATCCAATATAAAAATTTACACCCTCATTGTTTGTCTCGGAGAGGTTATTCATTTTTCGAAAAACAAATGATGGAGGAAAATTTTCAAAAACTAAGAGTTGAGCCTTAAAGATCTAGAGAGGTGGCCCCTCCATCCCCTCTATCTAGACATGAAAAAAGGAAGAGAGCTCGAATTATCATAAAAGGGAGATATCTTTTGGAAGAATCGAGAATCGTAGTTGAGAAGATTTTAAGGTATCTATTTTATTTATTTAAGTTAACTATTTTCTTCATATAATTTCAATCATTACAGAAATGTTCAATTAATTAATACAGGACTCTGTTGAGGAGAAGAGCTCACAAGGGGCATTTACAGCTATTGGAAGGCAATATATTTTATCTGTATTATTGGGAAAGCCCGAACATCCTGGTCATGTAAGAGGATATCTGGCAGGTGTATCAGTAAGAAAAGTGTTTCCACGTTCTTCATCTTATTACATTGAGGGTTTTTATAAAAAAAAATAGAATCCTTGGAGGCTCTAGTTCATAATATTAATGCGACGATGGAGGAAAATATTAGAGCATCGGTGAAATCTATGTTTGAAGATAAGCAAAGAAAATTTCAGAATACAGCTCCCACTCCTCCACCTCCCCCTGCAGACCCCGTTATTTATCCTCCTCCTCTGCCAGTTGCTCCCACTCACCCACCTCAGCCTCCAGACCCCATTTTTTATCCTACTCCTCCACCGCAACTTCCTACATATTTCGAGTAGTATGTTTATTATCCTCAACATTATATAGTTTCATATGGGTTGGTATATTGTATAGGAGATACAGTTCATCATCAACAATTAGAGGTAAAGAATCAATGGGTTACTGTACATGATATTATAGATAGATTAGATTGAGTAACATTACCTACAGATGAGGTTATGATAGTTGGACATAGTATCAACCATTTTTAAATTTGGCCATCCAGACATCTTCGACTCATTACCATAGAGGTATGAATGTTATATCTTTTTTTTATTTTTTTATTAAAGGTGTTTTATCATTTGAAAAATAATATATTTTTCTATTTATTTTTATGAGAATACATCAAAAGTATAGAAATAATATATAGACAACAAAAAGACAAATGTCTATGCCATCAGATATAGATTCTAGTAGTCTTGACATATTTTCACGATATTCAAATTTTTTGGCGGGTCATTATGAGTTTGCAATGGAAGCTCATGTTTGTGGATGTGCAATCACTGTGGGGATTATAAAAACTGATATCATGGAGCTTGTTACTGGATATAATTTGGGCATCAACATGGTGAAATTTTTTTCCATGTAAGTCTTAACACTTTTTCCCTGTGTTATATTTATTAAAAATGTATACTTTTGTTTGTTTTGTATTAGGTATCATTATAACATTTGTGAGAGGAATGAGCTGACAGATGTATATGGATTCATGGAGCAGAAATTTATTTCCCCTAAAGCATGTGCATTGGATGAGGAACAAAGAATACTTTATATTGCTAAAATACATGAACATAATATAGTCACACAATGTTGGATGATTCCTTTTTGGGAGAGGTATGAAACATATCTCTCTCAAAGAGTTCATTATATTTTAACATAGAAAACCACTATCCTTATATTTTCTTTTATCAGTGATCATTGGATGTTAGGGGTCTTTTTCCCAAGGGAGAAAAAACTTTATTGTATATTCTCTCTCCATGATGATTTGTGTGAATGTTTTAAGAATATATTGGAAAATTAAGTTTCAATTTATCAATAGTTTTATATATTATAATGAATTTTAAATTTAACCCATTCTTATTATTTTCTTATATGGGATCAGTCTACTTTCGAAAAAACACAAAGAAAAGGTGTGAAAAGATTAAATATGTAAATTTGAAGGTAAATATCCATTTATAATTTGTAGTTTTTTATTTATTACATAAAAATAATATATTGAATTTACACTTATTCAAATAGAATTTTCATGAACAACAAGGCGTTATAAAAAGTGAATATTATATGTTAAAGTTTATGTATGAAATAATAACAACTGGGGTTGTTGTGAACTTTGACCTGGTAAGATTTCCTTTTAAACATTTCCCTAATATTTCAATTTGATTTATTCATTATACACGTTAACTACTATCCTTTTCAATTATTGTTATTTGATGACCCTCAACCCTATACTGCTAAAGACATCAAACACTTACAAGTGGAGTGCTCAAATTATTTTACAGGATTGATGTAATTTTAGTTGATTGTAGTGTAAAATTTAATGTTGAATATTGTTGTTGTAATTTTGTATTTGGTAGTAGTTTAGGTTGTATTTACTTTTTTTTTGAATTTTACAGTATAATTTTTGAATTTTATATATGTGAATGTTTAATTTTTCTATACTTCTTATTTTTGTCTACTAATGATGGTTTTTCTGGTATGGATTCTGGTGTGGGGGGGGATGGTTCCAAGGGTGTGGGGGGGGGGGGTTGTTCAGTGGGGTGAGGGTGTCTAGTGGTGTGGGAGGGCTGTCTGGTGGGGTGGGGGGGGGGGTCCTGAGTTTCCATGAGAGTGGGGGGGGGGCAGTCCAGGGGTGGGAGCGTTTTCAGGAGGGTGGGAGGGTTGTCCAGGGGAGTGGGAGGCTGTCCAGGGGGTGTCCAGGGGTGTGGGGGTGTCCTGTGGGGTGAGGGGGGTTTCCAGGGGTGTGGGAGGGCTATCTAGTGGGGGGGCTATCCAGTGGGGGGGGGTCCAGGGTGTCCATGGGGATGGGGGGGTGGAAGTCCAGGGGGGTATGATAGGAGGCGCTGCCATATCTCGGGGGGATGAACGCTGCTGTAAGGTATTCATCACTCCCACATGTTAAAAATTTTGAAAGCTCAAGCTTCACATGTGGGAGTGATGAGTACCTTCCAGCGGCGTTCCCCCCAAGGGGGTGTCTAGGAGGGTGTCTAAGAGGATGGGGGTGTCTAGGGGGTGGGGGAAGTCCAGTGGTGGGGGTGTCCAAGAGGGTGGAGGGGTTGTCCATGGGGTGGGGGATGTCCAGGGGTGTGGTGGGGCAGTCTAGTGGGGTTAGGGGGTTCTGGTATGTTTTTGGAAACTTTTTGGTCTGTTTTAGATGTGTGGGAGGGCTATCCAGGGGTGTGGGAGTGTTGTCCAGGGTGTGGGGGGTATACAAGATGGTGGGTGGGGGGGGGGGTTGTACGGGGGTGTGGGGGTTTTCCAGGGGTGGTGGGGATATCCAAAGGTGTGGGGGCTGTCTAGGTGGTCTGGGGGCAGTCCAAGGGTGTGGGGGGGGGAGGGGGTCCAGGGGTGTGGTCGGGGTTGTCCAGTGGGGTGAGGGGGTTGTCCAGGGGGCGGTGGGGCAGTCAAGGAGGGTGGGGCTGGGGGGGGGGGGGGGGGGGGTTGTCCAAGGTTTTTGGGGGATGTCCAGGGGTTGGGGGCAGTTCAGGGGTGTGGGGGTGTCCAGGGGTGTGGGGGCTGTCTAGGGGGTGGTGGGGATGTCTAGGGGTGGTGGTGTCCAGGGGGGTTGTACATGGGTGTTGGGGTTTGTCCAGGGGGTGGGGCAGTTTAGGGGTGTGGGGGTTTTCCAGGGGTGTGGTTGGGTGTCCAGAGGTGTGGTGGGGGCTGTCTAGTGGGTTGAGGGGGTTCTGGTCTGCTTTTGGTAACTTTTTGGTCTGTTTTAGGGGTGTGGGAGGGTTTCCCAGGGGTGTGGGAGTGCTGTTCAGGGGTGGGGGGGGGGTATACAAGAGGGTGGGGAATGTCCAGGGGGTGGTGGTGATTTTCAGGGGGTGTGGGGGGGGGGGTGTCCAAGTGTGTGGTGGGGGCGGTCCGGTGGGGTGAGGGGGTTCTAGTTTTTTTTAACTTTTTGGGCTTTTTCAGGTGTGTGGGAGTGTTGTCTAGGGGGTGGGGGGTATACATGAGGGTGGGGGTTGTCCAGGGGTCTTTGGGGCTATCCTGGGGGTCGGGGGGCAGTCCAGGGGTGTGGTGGGGGCTGTCCAGTGGGGTGAGGGGGGGGGGGTGGGAGGGCTGTCTAGGGGTGTGGGAATGCTGTACGGGGTGTGGAGGTATACATGAGGGTGGGATTTGTCCTTGGGTGATTGGGGCTGTCCAGGGGGTCTAGGGGCAGTCTAGGGGTGTGGTGGGGGCTGTCCAGTGGGGGGGGGGGGGGGGGGGCTGTTCCGGGGGTGGTGGGGGGTGTTCAGTGGGGTAAGTTTAAAATGTTATCAATGTAAATGCTTAATTTTTCTTTGGTTCTTGTTTTGGTCTACTTCTGTTTTTGTGGTACGAATTCTTGATTTGGTTTCTGGTTGTTTTTAAGGAGAGCAGAGGACTACATTCCATTTAAAAAAAATTGTTCTTCCACATCGGTTATTTTATAACCGATGGGATAATGGAATGAGGAAGGGTTTATCACATCAATTATTTGAATAACCGACATGATAAACACTTGCAGAATGGTTTATCACATTGGTTATTTAATAACCGACGTGATAACCCCCCCCCGGACTAGTTTATAACATCGGTTATTATATAACTGACATGATAAACCATTTCCCAGGGGTTTATCATGTCAATTCTTAAATAACAGACATGATAAACATCTCCCGCGTTGTTTTATCATGTTAGTTATGTAATAACCGATGTGATAATGGCCTGGGAAATTTTTTATCACGTCGGTTATACAATAACCAGCATGATAAACCCTCACCCTGGTTTTTTCACGTCGGATAATTAATAACTGACTTGATAAACACCACGATGTTATGTTTTTTACATCTGTTTTTTTATAACCAACGTAAAAAACAATATTTATAACATCGTCCATATTAACATCGGCTAGAAACCGACATAAAATATGAAAAATAACAGACGTAAAAAACGTTTTCTGCAGTAGTGAGTAATGATGATCTTAGAAAATAATGGAATGACACATAGCAGCAAGATAAGAAGCGGGATCAATTAAGTTCTCAAGAATTCTAAACTACTGGTATGAATGGATGTTATCTCCACAACTTACAATGAAATCACACCTCAAGAAAGACTGATGAATTTTCCTTTCCAGGAAAGTCAACTGGAAGAGCATTAGGTCTTGGAGTTCACCACCCCAAAACATAATCAAACTGAAATGAAATTTTAAAAATTAACATTTGGAAAAGAACTCGCCATAAATTCCCAAAGTTTAAGTTGTTAAATATTTGAAAAGTGCATCTAAAATCAACTTTTCCAGTGAATATTGATGTTTGAAATTTAAATTATTTAAGTTTGAATGATCAAAAGATTAGAAATAGAGTCAGTGTTGCCAACTGATTCGAATTTCTTAAAAATGTACGCTAATGAAAGTTATAAATCATAACCAGAAGGTTTTAAAATTTCCGAGCTAAGAAAGTTTAACCTATGATAATCTTGGTTAATGCATTGAAAAAAAACTGAATATAGAGTATGAAGATTATGGATAGAGGGAAGGTAAACTCCCCTAGCACTGCATTGCCTTCGGGATCCTTAGCCTCCAGCTCTTCTCCAGTGTTTCTTCTGGGAATCCCCTCTTGAAATTATGTGATTGTGGAATAATGAATGATAAAGTCCGAATGAGACTCCCAATGAGAGTCCCATTCTCATCTGATGTGATCGTCGAATGAATGAGCATCCCCCCTTTAATTCCCGCTGCTACTATGCTTTTATTACCCTCTGTCAGTTAGTGAATACCACTTCTTGCTTCCACAAACATAGTCTGTGTCTTAAATGTGCACCGCACACGTACGTTTTTTTTTTCACGACATACACGTCACACTAATTTTTTTCATGTAACTAACTCTCGCTGAGTTAGTTGAGTGAATCTAGATGAAAAATCACTTCCCGTATGAACCTGCACAAGGAAACAAACAGAATAATTAAAAATGAGAAGGAAATAAATAAAATTTTAAAATTATTAGTTTATTAAAACTCTTAAAAGAAGTAATTATAAAGTTATTTATTTTTATTAATTAGAGTTATTAATGTTAAATTAAAATTTTAATTTAGTTATTCTTATTAATTAGTTTAATTTAATTAAAGTTATATTTAATTTAAATAATTTATTAATTCTATTTTATAAGTCAATTATTCTATATTAATTATTTACTTATAATTGATATTGTTCTATATTTTATTTTAGTTTTTTTTAATTTAGGTTTTTTTATTTTTTTATTAGTTTTTAGTTTGTTTTTTTATTCATTAACCCTCCCCCAAATCGGCGCAATAGGGGGGAGGGTTTCTTCTCCAATTCTTCTCCTGGATTGCAGCGCGGCCTGCGGAACTCCTGAACACCAGCTCAGACGGTCTCCAACAGGTGGCATCAGCTCTAGATTCCCCTCAGGCTGTGGTGCAGTGTCTTAGATCACGTCCTCCAGCGGATTCGCAGAAAGGATACAACAAAAGGCCAGCGATGCAAAAACAAGGCGGCTCCAGGAATCGATGATTTGGTATTGTAGAACTCTATAAGAGATGGAAGGAGGGTTGCATCTGGGTCTCTTTAACAAATGTAAACATGGAATTGAGGATATGAGTTTCAGATCTACAATTAACTGGGTATCTTTTGATTCTAAATTTTTTTAAATTTTATCAGGTTTAATTTTTGTCAATGGATACATGCAAAGCATTCGGGTGGTGAAAGAGTGTCTCAGAAGTGTTGAAGGATGATTGCACAAGCGTCGATGCCTAGGTAGAAGAAGTAATAGTGATATGTAAAAGTTCTATGACACTGATGATGGTGTGAAGAAGTGTGAAATGGTGAAAGGGAGTTGATGTAATGGTGGCACCATGAAGCAAAATGGAGGAAGTAAACAGTGAAGTAGGTAAAAAGATGGTGGAAAAACAGAAGGCTGAAACCAGTGTGAAGGTGGACACGATGACATGGGTTATGGTGATACCATGAAAATGGTTTCATGGTGACCATGAGATAGTAAGAGAAACAGTGCATAAAGACACTGTGATGGGGATGAAACTATGAACCTGCAAAATAAACAAAGTAAATAAAATACATTAAATTGTAAATTAAAAATTAAAATAATAATTAATTGAAACGAAAACATAATTAATACAATTGAAAATTTAAATACAACATAAATTTTAATAAATTTATTAAACCTATTAAACGTAAATTAAATTATTATCATCTTCTAAAATAAAATTTAATTAAATAAGTCAATTATAAAACAATGTTAAATTAAAGAAAAATACTAAAAACAATCTAAATTATTTAAAGTAACAAGTTAGTTAATTTGTTATTATAGACTTTAGTTAGTCAATGAAATAAAATTAAAGAGGATCAATAAAAGTAGTAAATTTATAAAACTAACATAATAAATAATTACTTTTTAAAAAAAACATCTAAAAATTAGATTAAATTATTTCAATTAATAAATATTTTACACATGAGACGTTATTTAAAATCATCATTTTTTTAGTGAAACAACATAATTAAATAAATAACTGATAAATGTAAAATTATTCGATATGCAAACAATAATTCCAAACTAAATAAAAAAGTAAATATGCTATTAAATTAAAGTAATGAATAAATTAATTATTTTAATGCTTATAATACACAATTTATTATAAAAATTAAACAATTATTAAAAATAATAATAAATATACAAAAGAGCCATTATTTATTAAAAAGTGTTCAAATAAATAAATAAATTGATAAAAATTAATTTAAAAGTTTTGGAAAAAACATGTGTTTTTAAGGCCACATCATGATGCTGGAGAGTCTTTTAGAAAAAATATTCATTATAATAGTTGATTTCACATAGATTATGTGTAGTGAAATTTTTTGGTGAATCAATGAGAGACTGTGTGAGCCGAGGACCTTTGGTTTTGATGAAAATCTTGTCAGATTGGTGGACTGGGGTTCTAGATAAGTATGAGAGATGTTACCCCTTAAAAAATGGTGATATCATAGATGGATGATATTAATGTCGATAATATGGGTATAAAAGGATTGTAAGGGGAAAACATGCATGATATTAGGGATTGTTTGGGTTCATGATCAAGAAGTACTGTAAGGGAATCAATATAGTGGGGATTATATAATTGGCCATTGGATGGTTTGGAAGTATTTGTGATTAATTTTCAATGAGTATACTAGGTTTTATTATTGGGTACGAGAGACATATGGGGAATGGTGTTTTTGTTAGTGCTTGTGTATTAGCAGGATGACCACATCCAATAATTACATGTAGAAATAAAAATATCTGAAGCCATATATACTGGGTTTTGGTATAGTATAATTATGATAAAGATACTACCATGGTGGAGAGAATCATATCGATCAATGATGTACGACTCACACATTGGATGGGTCATGATGTGGTGGGAATATTTAATAGGTTATTAATGTAGCATTGTGATGTTGGTGTGTGGTAAGATCTATAGATATTTTTTATTAGAGAATAGCAGAGTCTAAAAAAGGATGGAATCTTAGAAAAATTCTGATTGTTGAAATCAAGATCAAAATGGTGTTTATGTGGTCGAAGAGTAAGTCAGATCAGAGCTACGGTGACATTTAGGGTGATAGCATAATGGCTGGTGAGGTTGGTGTGTGATCCAACTATGGAATTACATTGAGTGTTTAGTTCCAAATTTGGTGTGGGTGAGAAAGTGATGTTTTATGCCTTTTGTATTTAAGGAATCATGATCAGGACAGGTGGTTTGGTGATGTGTTGGAGAGTTCAGGTGAGCACTTTTGGGGAAGGTAGGATAGAGGAGGACATACTAGTGTTTTTTCATGGAACCAATTGCGATAAGTTGGAAACTACTTCAAGTATTCCATTGGACTGTTGGAATATATAATAACATATTGAAAATATATTACTATTATGGGTAGAACCATGGATTAGAATCATTGTTTTTGGGTGGATCATTATGGTGGTGATCACTATAAGCTCTGAGAGGATTCAGTTTTATACACTATGGTGTAACTGGATGGAAGGTTGTAGTTGAGAATCACCTCAGTGCTAGAGCTATTAATGACAAGGTGAATTAGTTTTTGGAAAATATTGTTTCTTAGTGTTTGGATTTTCAAATTGACAAATATTTCAACATTTAGGGATAGAACATGGTGAGTTGGGGTACAATTAATGACCGGTATAGGATATGAGCGATGAATGGAGGACCACTGTTACTTTTTGAGTATGAGTAGCATTATGATGGGGATTTTGTAATGATACCAAGATTTGAAGGTCATTCCTTTTTAGAGGGAGTTTTAATTTTGTTCTTAAATAAGGGATTATTTCATGAATTTAGTTTCACATTATGAACCAAAGCATTAGAATATATTGAGAAGATGTTATCGAATATGGAATGGGGCCTCATTGGTGATTCATGTTCTTAGATGAGGGTTGGACAGAGGCTAATAAGCCTTGATGAAATAATGCTACTATATAATGTATTTAAATGATGAAATATATTGTGTAAGGCTATACTGAGGCTAATATATTCATAGTGTCATAGGTGACACAGATTTTTTCTATGGATAGAGTCTTACAAAATGGGTCAGGTTGTGAGGGGGGTTTCGGCCATGAAGATGATTCTTACGAAAGGGAATAAGGAATATTACAGTTTTTCCTTTATTTTTAGTCGATTAAATCTATTCACACCATGATGGAGGTGGGATGATGATTAGGACCTCAACATGGAATGGCTGCACCATTCCTAAAATGGGTTATGTCACACTGAAGAAGGGAATAAATCATATTTTTTAGCGGATTGGAGTGTCATTATACAACTGATGCATAGGGTTTATTTTTAGAAGGGTTAGACTGATAATTTATTAGTTATGCTCAAGTAATTTTTTTTTGAGATATGTGTTTTGGGAGGTCCATTTCAGTGGGTGACTTCCCCTATATTTATTTTATTCAAAATTTATTCCCTAAACACATGTTTAATTGGACTAGGTAGAACCAATAGGGACCGATGGAAACCTAGAGGAAGATATAGAATGGGTGTGAGTCTCATAGAAGTATAATATGTTTTTCATAGAAATTTGGGTAGTTAGTAACGACTGAAGACTATGCATCTAAGGGAAGAGAGTGTTGAATTTTTAGAGAGATACCATGGGTATTCTACATGTGATATATGAGATGAAAGTTTCCTAGGCTAGATTATTATAACAATTCAACAAACATGAGAGGTATTAGGCCTAGTGGTTGTTTATGATATGGGCATATGTCTAATTATTTATGAGTGGAACCCTATTGGATGTGGATTGGTTCATAGAGAAAACTTATTTGAAGATAATACCAATAAGGTTATATGGGATGTAATGGAGAGTGATTCCTTATAGTGGAAAGTTTGAGAGATCTCATTTGGAGACGTGATATGGGACTCATCTTCCTATTAAGGGAATTGTTTGAGACTTGGAATTATGTTTACAAGGGTTTTAGATTGGGATGGCTAGATGAATTCTCTAGGGTAGTGGGATCTAGTTATGATGTGTGATTAGATAAGAATCAGACCTTGCCTATTGGGGAAAGGGTTAGGTAGTGCTTATATTCTGTGAGGTCACTAAGGGGTGATGGATTAGAATTAGTGTTGACAGCTTTAGATGAGGGGATAGGTCAATATGATTATCTTATAATGAAGGGATTTGAATTGTTAGATTAGTTTCAAACCTATATTGATATTTATTTCATTTTCATGGCTATGTCTTATGATAACTAAAGGACCCTGATGTGGGAGATACATGTCATGAGGCTTGGCCCTACCATGAGTGATATGGATTCCTCGTTATGCATGAATTCTGGGTCTACCTTGAGTGAGAATATATGAATTGGGACTAGATATGGACATTTCCTTGAGTGAGAAGGAAATGGTAATGATTATGTCCAATCATCAGTGATAAGGCGTTTCTAGTCACGAGATTATACATGACATGGTTTTTGAAACCATTCTTGAGTGATAAGAAAGTTATCGGGATGCTGACATGAGGTATTACAGTGACTGATAATATTGTGGCCATGGTTTATGGATGATCTCTCTTTAGTACTAAGGTATTATCCATGAATTATATATAGAACCTTATTTAGTTTCTTTAGGTAGTGGTAAATACTTATTAGACACCCTACCATGTGTCTTTGGGTAATGCATGGGGTATAGGTATGATGGAATGATTTGAAAACTAGATTTTGGCATGATGATAAAGAATTATGATGATTAGTTGTGGCGTCTTCGTTAGAACATGATGAAGAAATTTACATGAAGACATAGTGGATTATTTTTCACATGGTTCCCAATTCAATTTCTTGATATTTTTTCTTTCTTCATGAATATAAATATATGATGTCTTATACAAGGGGAACATGGTGATACCTTATTGAGATATTTTTTCCCACACCCGGTATGGGAACTCTGGTGCATGTCAAATCTTAAGGATACTTTTATATTCAGTATAGGTTTTATAGTGGACATACTAGAGCATCTCAATGGGTATTAAAGATAGGGATTAGGAGAGGCTCTCAGATAATTGTAGCACCTCTTATATTTTATTGTTTTGTTTGTTTTTTATATGTAGTTATCCAAGTGGAAAATAATTTTTGATTTATAATATTTTTCTTCCACATGATAAATTTTTATTAACATTTTTATTTATTTATTATTCATACTATTATGTTTTATGTGTATTATGTGTAATTGATTTTTATTTTTTTTTCATACTCTAATTCAAGGGAATAGTCACCCCATTGTATGGATGAGACTATAACCACTACTTGGCAGCCTTTAGAGTATGGGGAGGTGTGCCTTAGGTCATGTATAACCTTATCCTAGGAAACTGTGGAGTATCCTCTAGATGAGGGTGTCACACAAGTGTGGTGTTAAATTTTATTAAAGGATTAAATTAGATAAAAGGTACCCACATTGATTCACCCTCCTCTCAGTGTTGTAAATATCTCTAAGTGGTGATAATGAATGGTATTAGATCTACTATTAAAGATTATATTGGAATCATAAAAATTAATTATTTAAATTATTTCATGTATTTTTATGTTTCTCTTTCAATGAAGCTTTTGAGTATAGATTTGATGAATCTCATGAGTTCCCTATCAATGAAACCATGGAATAATTTTTTATGACACTAAGGAACATGAATAAAAGAGATGTAAATAAGTTGAG
This sequence comes from Viscum album, assembly GCA_963277665.1. Lineage (NCBI taxonomy): Eukaryota > Viridiplantae > Streptophyta > Magnoliopsida > Santalales > Viscaceae > Viscum > Viscum album. The sequence continues at coordinate 226,869,492 of OY728157.1, read as the reverse complement.
AAAATCATTAACAAATAAGGAAAAAAGAATGATTCTATACGAGTCAAAGGTAATTGAAGTAGATATAATCATATTATATATGTTTATAATATATATCTTTAATTAACTCATGATGAGAACACATCCCTCTTAAATAAAAAAGAAGAGAAATCAATTTACCCATGCTATAATTCAAATGGAGACCAATTTGGAATATAAAAAAAAACCCAATGGCAGTACCCAATAACAAATAAATGGAAAACCCTTATACCTCAGAAAATTCCAAGAATTCATGTAATCAAGAGGTTACTAAAATTACTAGTAATAATGTTCCTTTATGAGAATCAAGTGTAGGTGGAAAATATTATATATTTATTAAGTTATGTGATAAGGAATATGATGATTCATGTTAGTATTTAATGAATACCTTGTATAAATTATATAGAGATATAATCACTTTATTTGTTTCCCTATCAAAAGAATACAAGAGGATATCAACTAACTTTGGTAAGATTTAGTAAATTTAGAGTAATAGTTGGAACAAATGGTGTTGATGTGTATATATATATATATATAAAATTAGGAGCCTAATTATCTATGAATTATGATATTGAAGAAATATAATCTAGTTTTGAGAATTATTGGTTTAGTATAATCTATGATAGATAATAATTATTGAAAAATACAAAATAAAGTAAACCTATATTTAAATATGTAGATGGTATTAATAATGAAAACCTAAAGATCACGACAAATAAAATCAAACAAAATGAAAGTTAACATGAAGAGAAGAAAAAAATTCCTGAAAATGTATTTATAAATATCAATAATGAATGTAAATAAAAAATAATGATGGTTGAGGATAAAAATAATATAATCAATGTGAAGTTCCTCACATGTAAAGTTAAATTAGATAATCTGGAAATTGATCATGATATGTGGTCACAAGAAGCTGAGGTAGGAGTTTCTTCTATAAAATATCCAAAGGAATATTTCTATTTAAAATGGTCTCTATGTTATAGAAAAAAGACATTGAGATTATTTAATGATAAACCAACAACAAGATCAAAGGAAAATGTACCATCCACACTAGAGAATTATGTTTATGATAATTATGTTATTATGTAAAATATAAGATTAAAAAAATATATTTAAATATGGATATGAAAAATAATTGATGAACCCGACCCTATATATATCATGGATAAAATAACTTATAAGAGAAAATATTCCTTAACGAAATCCCAAAATTATAAAATACAACACTATAATAGCCAGAAGGTAATACAAGATAGAATGGAATTCAATGTAAAATATCAATATTTATTAGTTATTACTGGTGTTGTGATTGATTTGGGATCAAGATTTTGGATTATTTGTATGATGTTTCAATGTTTGGAATAAAAGGAAATCATATATCAAGGAGGATCAAGGAAGAGTCATATAAAATCTCACAAAAGAAAAGTAAAAATAGCTATTTATCAAACATTCATAAAATCATTTGAGATATATGTGAAGATTGAAATATAAGTGGTAATAGTAATGATGCATTATTGCCCCAAAAATCTAACACAAATAAGAATTATGAGTGGATATGGTTTATTCATAGTGGTTTCTAATAAATACTACTAATTTACTATTATAATATATGCATTGAATGACGACTGACACTTTTTTTAAACTATCATTTTTGAATTTTCAATGCAGTTTTTTATATAAAACCACTATTAATAAATTTTTAGTGGTAATCATTTAAATATTACACCAATAAAATTATAAATCAACCCGATACTCCATTAATTTTATCATCAAAGAGACCTAATCTATAAACATGTACACCACATGCCTCCTTTCCCTTCTATATATCCTAACTTTCTCATCATTATTGTTGGTTTCTTGAGGACTCATACATGAATCTTTGAGTTATGATCTTCGTCATCATCTGTGTCTTCTTTTATCTCCTTTTATTCTTGGTTTTTTATCTCTCCTTACCTTGCTAGGTTTTGGTCAAACTCTAAAGGGGTGGGGTTGATTATATCTCTTGGATTGTGGTCTCTAAGGTTCGTGAGTCCAAATTTCAAACCTGTTATAATGGTTATTATCAAAAGAAATGATTTATCCTTCATATTATAGGTTGGTTTAGTCATTACTGATTCGTTTAATTTTGAAACATATTTTGATTTTACTCATAATTTCCTTTATAAGATTCACAAACTATGTTTTGTTATTTTATTTAGGTTTTTTTCATGAAAATATAATGTTACCTAGTGTTCCTTTGTTAGTGATATTTTTTGAACCATAAAGGTTATGTTTATAATTATTTATTATAATTATTCATATAAAACAAACAATACAAGATATATTTATCATGTTTTCTCTTAAATTTTATTAATTGTTTCTAATTTTAAAGTGTTACACAAACTCTTCTAAAATTGGATTTCTATTGAGGCTTAATATCAATGCTGAACCCTTATATTAAGATAACTTGAGTACTTTTGGAAAATAAATTATATTAGAACTAAATTACTAATGATATAATCAATTCTTAAAAAATCTTAATTCTTATTCTTTATTATATATTCACATTAAAAATCATTTCATTTAACTTAAATATAAATGAATTTTAAGTCCATTATCTATGATTAAATGTTTCATGACATTGCATTGGTGATGAGATAATGTATGAGTTTACTAAGTGGGAAGTAACTATTTGGTTTCAAAACATTTTGGTATATTTAAATTATATTATTACTGAGATAAACATTTGATAAAAATTAACTTTATTGTGTATTTGGTTTTATACAAATACTTGAATGTGTAAGATTACCCTATATTATAAAAGAACTTGTTTTAAATTCATTATTCATTTTTTTCAATAAAACTTACCTTTTCACAAACGAAATGTTGGTATTCTTATATTGAAAAGGTTCATTAGGAATAACCACTCATTTTTTAATTTATTAAACATAAGTAAATATTTACCATATATATAAAATTTTCATAAGCATATGTTATTCATAATTATAGTTTTAAATAAGTAAAACTCATTTGGATAAAGCACAATTACCATCTATTTATGTTTCTTATAATATCTTACCCAGGTTATTTCTTATTCAATATTTGAATTGTAATGAATATATATTGGTCAGATCTGATGCAATTTTTCGATTATTCCCTCGGTTAAACTCTAGTGTAGACTAGTTATTGTCTATGACTTGGTATATTGTATGTCCTTGACTATATAAGACATACATTGTAGTTTATCTCACAACCGATTCTTTATACGATTTTACATTAAAATATATAACTATATTGAAATATTAATAAGATAAATCAGTAGTTTTAAACATGAAATCATTTTTTAAATACCCATAAATTATTTGAATTTTTCATATTGGAAAATTAATGTTATAAATCATGAATTTTATTATTATCATGTTGAAATTTCAAAAGTTATAACTTCATTTATTATTTATATATTTGAAAAATTCCTAGGTTTAAAAGGTATGTTGGTCATTGATAGTCTACACCCACATGTGATACTAAACCGTCAATGATGGCCCTAAATCCATTTGGTATATCACCCACAACTACAAGTTTATTTCCCATTAATACACGGCCAATGGTAGATGATCATAACATGACGAATAATATTTTTTTTCACACATACCATTAAGAGGGTATTGATGAGTGACTATATTTAGTATGTATTTCATAGGTGAATACATTATTTATTTCATTATTATTCTAACTATTTAATATGTTTATTTTAATTTATATTATTAAAAAATGAACATAAAAATTTTAAAAACAAAATATGATTGTAAGCTACATAATTTTAAGGGTCTTATGCCTTTTCACTATTTTTGAGTGCACATGATAAATGTTGGAGGAATGTATGGGTTGTTTTTAGGTCATTTAGAATATAAGACAATGGCCCTCCACATTTGATACCATGATTGGAGGCATTCTCTAATAAACTAGAAGAATGAGATCACTGATAATAAATTAAATGTAAATTAATAAAAATATTGATTGAATATTTATAAATTTTATATTTTTATAAAAATTAGTATTCAAATAAAATATTCATACTTATTCCCCAAATCTCGTCATGGTTGAAATTGAACATTTATGGGGTGGCTTCTGGTGCACTAGGACCCTTGGGTTGTTGTGGTGTTTTTATCATTCATCGAGGCTTCGTTAAAAACTACTTCTACCACTATGATAGAAATGGATCTATGATTAAAGCTGAAAAATGGGTAATGACCAAAACTATTAAACATTCCATTTTACATGGATGGATATTTATTTGGGTGGAATATTATTCTTCAGGTGTTGTTCATTTTTTTAAAAAAAAGTCTTGGAATATTCCATAGTGAATGATTTAATGTTGAATTGTTTTTATTTACTTAATTAAATAAATTAATCTAGATTTCACTCATATATACATGGAGGAAAATCATGTTGTGTATGCTCTATAAAACAAAGAAATTAAAGATAAAATTTTGAGATGGTCCTTTATCATCCAAAATTTTTTTGTTCATTTGGTTTATTTGGATGCGTGTATAGTTTTTCATTTGTAGTTATGTAAATCAATTTGCATTTCTAATCTCTCTACCTTTTAATAAAATTTTCTATATATTGGATTGAGCCAAATCCTAACCATTTTTATTATAATATGATATCATCCTTTTCTTAATCTCTAAATTATATTTTCATTTTTAAATAATAATAAATTTCAAACAAATATATCTTCCATTTTTACTGAAATTTCTATGAAAAACACTATAAATAGAGAGATGTAGGTAATCCCACTGATAATAGGGTCGAATAATTTCACAAGGAGATTATTGACCCAGGTAATATTTGAATTATTATAACATATAAATGTGTTCAATTTTATTTTATTAAGCTTTCATAATTATGGATTTTATTTCATTAATCATATACGCTTTGAATGTTTTTTATAATATTCGGAGGATTGAGATGTGGTTTTATACGCATATAAAGTTCGAAAGAATTTGTTTTAATGGATCAGATTAGAGTATAGTGGTAAAGTAGTTTGATTAATATTTTTTTATATCAAAATAATTTTATATTCTTCAATATATAGGTTAAAATTAAGGAGTAATGGAAAGAAAATCCCTCCCATTCATCATATATCTCCTTGATTAACGTTATTTCCTATGTTATATACACTAATAATCTTGGTTGTGTGTGGGTTATGGTTTCTGGACTATCCCCATCATGATTTTTTGGGAGGTCCTAGACGTCATTCACAACGATGACTTATCCTACCCCAGGTCCAAGTAGTGGTCATGATCTAGTATTTTGAAAACAATTATGATATTATAGAAAAAAAGTACATGACTAGGATTCAGGATTAAGAGATCAAGATAAGAAGTTTTCTAAAGCTGGGGATTCATCGGATACATTATTATGAGACATGATAGGGATTATTTCTGATGTCCTTTCATCTATGATACAAGAGTCTCAATAGGTACAAATGATTATTTTTTAGTTTTTATTAAAATTATTATTTTATATAGTTTAATATATATTTTTAAATACTATAATTTCAATGGAGTAAAGAATTCATCTGGATGAGCAATGAGTATCATCTCAAGGCATCCATAATGATGTAGATGTACTGCCCCATACCTTGTGATCAGTTATTTGTTGTGATGTTGATGTCAAATCAATTTTGTAGGACATTTGAATGAATTTATAGGCTGTTTTAATTCCCATATGACATATTTAATATGTTATATGTGTATGAAATATTGTAATATAGTTTAAGTAGTTTATATAATGTTAATTTAATTTTTTTCTTATCACATGTGTTTGTAATCATGTGCTTTTATTTTTTGGTATTGAAGCTTGATTTTCAAGTAAAAAATTTGAGAATTTCTTTCACTATTTTGAATAGTTTAAAAGAGCACTAATCATAGTAAGACACCATGTATCAGTTAGAGATGGTTAAAACTATTGATATTAACTAAATAACCACCAATAAAACCCATAATTTATTAAACTATTTTAAAAATATTAAGTGGTGATATTAATCATCTCTATATAAGGGAAATTAAATATCATAATTTTAACCAACATGAAATGATTAAAAGCCAGTTTTAACAATTTCTAATAATGTCCACAAAATATTATAATTAAAAGCAATTAAACCCACTTTAAAAAATGGGTTCTCTAGTGGTTCCATAAAACTACCATCGATTTGAAAAAAAACATGTTTTATTATTTATAGAATCAATCATGGTGGTTTTAAAAACTGATGGAAAACTATGAGCAGAGGATTGAACTAACGTCTATATGTAAATAACCACTGCGAATGGATCTTTTTATTATAGAGTAATAATGTATCAAATTGTGCTAAATTAAGAAGATGTTTCACTTTATACCTTCACTCTTAGGTCCAATACTAAAAACACATACTTTACACATAGGGTTTGATACAATGTGACATGATCCATGCTTAAAATATCTTTATTTTAATAATTCCATAATTTAGACATTAGTGATTATAAATAATCACACCAAACCATGAATTTAAGGTTTAATGTATTTTAGGACCAACCATATAATAAACATATTTAATAATACCTATGGACATTAATCTATAAGAAAACCATAATAGACCCCATTCTAAACTTCTTACAGTTTATACTTATCATTACAATCTGGGGAATAGAGACATAAAAAATGGATGATCCAAAAAACACATTAAGGGAAATATTACCAATGATTCAGAAATGTTTTGATCGTTAACATGTGAGAAAATAATAATAATGGAGAAAAATTTATTAAAAAGATCATGGATTCATAAGTGATAATCATAAAGCTTTTTTGATCATTAATGATCATGATATTGTAACATAAGAGCAACAAATGTCATCATGAATCCAAGAAATTATAAAATATCTTATAATAATACAATAATACTCAATAATCATGGGTTAATAACATAAAAATCATAATATCAAAGAAATATGGAACAAAAATAAACATATGGGAACATCACCTTCGTTAGTCTCTCTATTGAACCCATGCAAGTGAATAAACTTAATGACCTCTGAAAATATTCATATCATGAGATATATATCATTAATAAATTTATTTGAGGGTGATATGGTACCTTATATTTTAATAAAGCATAAATTTTTACGACACTTGAAATAAACCATTCATCATATCATACAAAACCCATGGAAATAAATGTGATTCATATCACTTCGAAAAGGTATCACATGACATGATGTCAAAGGTACATTAGTTGATCAAAAGAATTAAATATCTAAAAGTAGTATTTCATAATGGAATTTCGTGGTTGATTCATGAAAATTAATTTCCTTGTAAGTAAATCCTTTATATTTAAAGAGAAAAATTTATGTGAAATCATAAAAGAGTTTTTGGAAAATGTTTTTAACATTTTTTCAAATGATGAAGTTACAAGTCAATTTCAAAAGTAAATTTTGAAAATGTGAAGTGTTTTTTTAAAAACATTTACTCTCAAAAATAATATTCAACATTGGAGTCTTTTAAAAATATCTAATGGTAATTTTAATGATATTTTGAGTGAAAGATAAAACGTATTATCATGGAGGGTAATTATCTTAATATTTTAAAATAACTTTGTAAAAACCTACATCCTAAAAAGGGATAATAAAAAATAATTTTGATAATTGGAAAAGTGAAATTTTTTGGATACAAGAGATAACACATAATTTTTTTTCAAACATATAAATTATTACATTGGTGGGAAGAAAAAATATGGACGTGTAAGAAAAGGTGATTATTAGGAGAGGATGAAAATTATTTGTAACAACACCAATTTAATGAAGAATAAATCTATCAAATAAGTTATATATTGTATGTGAATATGTAATGATTCAGAAATTAATGATTAAAGGAAATATAATATCAATATATAATTGAATAAAATAATATTATAAAACTATATTCAATGATAAATCATTATGACTCAAGAAAAGAAGTTGAGTCAATAAAATCCCTTAACTTTAATCTTGTATTCCAATAAAGTTCATTAATCTCCCACATCATAACCATAAACATATTATTAACCTATTGAAATACCTTATTTTTATTTATTACCATTTTCATTTTAGGTTGGAATATAAAAATATACACAATAGGGGGTGAATTGCTACTTTTCAAAATCATACAGAATTATGGATTTTGATATCAACTGTAGATTATGAGGATAAAAATTGTTTACATTTGTATAAAAATATATTCAGTGGATAAAATAAAAAAACACAACATTTTATAGTGTTTTGGGGTACAAAGATCCCCTAGTACAGTCCACCAATTACTCTTTCTATGAGCTTAGAGAATCTCACTACTCAGGTCCTCGTATCATAAGACCAATCCACAACTATGTGTAGGCAGTTTACACCTATTCAAACAAGACTAAAAAATAGAGTCTTTTGGTTCTTTAATAGAGAACCAAATATCCATATCTAATATCGAGAAGCTAATACTCCACCACTACTGAGTATGGGCAGTTGAAACTCTCAATAAAGATATTTATTTAAAAAGTTTTATATTGAACTTCACATATGTGACATCAATTGATTGTAGATGTATATTCTTCTTCATAATATGAAATATTCAATAAGGGTTAGTTCCAAAGTGATTTGGCTGTAAAAGATATTTAAATAAAAGCAACAATGATTAGTAGTAATATACTTACAGCAAATACAAGATTCAAAACTAGTATATCTCCAAAGTGTATCCTCTTTTATAGATAACATAGTCTGATCGATTTTTCTAGTAGATCTGTAAAATATCTTCCCAAGAATGTAGTTTTAATTAAAATATTTATGTCTAAAATTATTTTTTTCATACATATATATATATATATATTGAACAAATACACTGATAGAAAAAATAAATAAGATATCCTTCTTTGAAATTCTAGATCCAAGAAAATCGCTTGATAGATCATGATAATTCAAATCCATAAAAACAGCTCAGAGTTGTCATAACTTCCCTTAAAAATAGGAGAGAATTTATCAACTAAATAAATTTCATTAAACCAATCATAACAATTTTTAAAGCAGTTTTAAATGAACTTTAAATCAATCGGATATTCCGAAAAGACCGTTGCATGAAACTCTGATAAAATCATAATTTCAAATCTAGGATGTTGAAAAGTCAAACTTATGGTTCCTTCATAAAGTGAAAAAAATGCAAAATATAGCGTTCAACTACATAGAATCTATTCTCCAAATGTAGGGTTGAAAACATAAGGATGATAAAAAATTATGTTTGATGATCCATACATTTGATTCTCAAACGTAGGGTTCCATACTTACGTAGGGTTCTTTATCCAATATTTTTCTCTTTTTCAAACAGAAGGTTCCATCCGAACGTATGGTTCATTATCCATAAATTTCTTTTAACAAAGGGTTGATAAACCATATGTGCTAATCTTTTAATGCATGGTTTAAAGAAACATAGGGTTTGTTCCTTACATTATTTTCATCAATGTTGGGTATGAACAGTGTTTCCAGAATTCGATGAACTATGTTTCCAGAATACTTTGATGAATATTTTATGTGAATAAAAAACGTGAATATAATTACAAAATAATGATTATAAAAAATATTAATTTTTTAATATAAACTTAAAGTAATATCATTAGTAAAACCAACAATGTTATTTGTGGTTATCCAAATCAATAATATTTATAGTGTATGGTTGAGACAATACACACCCAACAATCTCCCCCATTTTGATGATCACAAAACCCATAAAATTAGTAACAATATTAAGGATTTTGTAAACATTTAAATGAAAATTATTCAAAATTATATTTAAAATAATTATTTTGATAAAAATAAATGTTCTCTTTATCCAAATTTATCCCCCTTTTCGTGAGTTAAAAAAGAATGTATAGAAAAAGATTAAAACGCCATTAATTTTGCACAGATCAGTAGGTGCATGTTATGATAATCTGTGTAGATAAATAATATTGGATTATTGGTTGTAGACATAAATATTGAAGAATAAAAAATAAATCACTGAAAATAAAAATAAAGACAATTTTTTTGATAAAAATTTACAATAGTCGGTGTGACTTGGAAATAGGTTAGCTGTCTGATATGGTTAGGGTACAAGAGGTTGGGTAGGATTTGGCCCGTTTTCTTTTATCTAGGATTTTTAGAAGCATGAAACATGTATTTCAATTATTTAATCTGTACCCACAATTTTTTTCATAAGTCTATCTCCAAAATTCAAAATCAAAACTATGGAATCTTGACTAATATGAATTTTTTTTATCAAGATTGACTTTCGAACAGTCATGGAAACTCTCCTATTTCTGCAGAAACTGGTCCAATTTATCTGTTAATTTGTTCAGCAAAAATATGATACTAGGTTCAATCTAGTTTAATTGGTCAATTAGAAATTTATAATTGTCTAATAGAACTGAGAAATGAGCATTATTGCACTGATGGTTCTATAGACGATCATTCATATCAGCCACAATAGTTGTTATTTCCTAAAATCTGTGAATCAGATATGGAGAGGTAGAAGGGGTAGAGGTCTATTCACTAGTCTTACTGAAAATAATTTTTATAGACTCAAATTGACTCACCAAATACCACATTAGATTTGTAAATTCTGATTTAGAAACAACTTCATATTTGATTTTTCCAACCTCATCCCACATTTATATCTTAAAACCATCAAAGTATTTTTTGGAAATATAATTTTTGTTAATATTCTAAAGGGTTTTCCTTAAAACTTCGAGTTCTTTCTAAAGTTTTATATTTTCTTCCTAAGATTTATTATAATTAATCACAATCTCTTCAATATTATTTGACAATGAATCAGATGTACCTTCATCTTGATTTTGTTTCTAATCAACAACCATAATTGATAAATGATTTGAAATTGAAATTTACACATATTTTTCACAAGAGTATGATTGATTATTATAATCATCTATTTGATCTCTAGATATATTTACTAATCTCTCCATTGATTTATTCTCAACAATATCTATAACTGTAGTTGTGGATTTTTTCACTTTTTGTTCTTCTTGAGAAGCTTCTTCTAGAACATTTTCTTCTGGAATATTCTTTGATTGAATATTTCCTTCTACTAGATCAACTATCAATAGTAAATCATGAATATCTCTAGCTTGACTATCCACTAAATGATCTTCTTCAGGAACTGGTTCATCAAAATAAACTAAGCAAGTAGCTTCTCCAGAACCCAATATCAATTATTTAATTTATTGAATTTATCAGTTTCTTAGCTAGAGGGAATGTCCCTCCTAACATTATTCTTCTTCTTCTTCGTCATTATATCGAATCCTTCTCTTGGTTGTTTATAAATATTGTCTATTATTTATTCTGCAACTCCTTCTTTTCTAACATACACATTCCCCCCTATGAAAAATCACCCGAACCTTGTTGCCCATTAGCACCAATAGGTAACAACTTTCCTATCATAGTACTATAGGAAAAAAATAAATTTTTTAGATTTTCTTCATTGAGTACATTTCCCTCATGGATTTTTATTTTAGAATCAATTAATCGAATCATTTATTTCTTAAATATAATTATACTATGTATCCTGACATAACGATAAAAATTCATCCTTGTATCTGATTGACATTAGTATTGTATATATTTGAACATATACCATGGAAAATTTAGCTTTACCTCGCGTAAAAAGAGAAAAATGATCTAAATTTCTAGATACAAAATTTTCTCTATTTCATCCATCCTTGGATCAATTCCAATTTGAATAAATTTAACCAAAATTTTATGTTCAACCTCGAGATTTTTTACCAACATTTTACTTCAGTTTATTGAAACAAAAAAATAAGAGACATAATGTCATTTGACTTAGGATATTTATCTTCAATAGACAATATATCAAATTGAAATACTCCTTCATGAGGACAATTCAAAATTAAGAAAATTTCAAAGGAAAAAATGGAAAAATTCTTATGATATATTCTTGCAAAAAAAGTTTCTTCAAAATCCCCAAAACTAAATTATAAGATTTTTTAGAAATATTTTAGTTCTACCCCATATTGAAACTCTAAGATCACTTCATTGAACATATAATCCAGACCATGAAATGCTAGCACATCTTTTATGAGTAGATTCATCTTGTATAGCCATTCGAAATCTATCAATTTTCCATTAAGAATCATTCTTCCAGAAACTCATTTCCACTTTAGATAAATGGTTTCACCCACTTCAGTTCACTTGTTTTTTTTAATTTCTAAGGATCTCAAAATTTGAGGTTTTTTAGACTCTAGGGTTTAGAAGGCAGAAAAAGGTTTGGGTAAGGTGAAACAATTTATAAAATGAATTGTAAGGAATTTGAATGTTTAATGACAAGTGATTTAATATTTTTGTTTCTCGTGCCAGTAATAGAGTAAATATGAATTTTTCTGAAAACACATGACAGGAATAAATTTAAGATAAAATAAATTAACTAAAATAGATAGTAAAATAAATACACTAAAAAAATTATATTTAATGTCATCATAAAATAAATTTAACATCAATAAATTAGAATAAAATAAAATTAAATAAAATAAAATAAAATTTGAAATGATAAAAATAGTTAAATTCATTTAAATATTAAATGAACCTATCTCCCCCTTAATAAAATTAAAACATACAGTGGGAAGATCCTTAGTGAAAATATCAGCTAATTGATATTCAGTGTTTACAAATTATAATGATATAACTTTTTTAAGAACTTGATCTCTTATAAAATGATGCCTAATATCAATATGCCTAGTTCATGAATGAATTATAGGATTTTTTGAACTATTTATATAACTTGTATAATCACAAAAAATATGTGTACTTTTAAAATATAGTCTAAAGTCCATTAGTTTGTTTTTTATCTATAATAGTTGTGCACAATAATATCCTGCATATACATATTATATATCGACTGTTGATAGAAAAATTGAGTGTTGTTTCTTATATGACCATGATACTAAATATTTTCCATAAAAGTAATAGGTTCATAAGATTCTTTTTCTATCTAATCTACAACCTCCAAAATCTGTATCTCAATATGAAATTAAATTAAAATCAAAGGTTTTGGATAAAGAATAGGTTAATAAACAATTATTTTAAATATCTAGAAATCCTTTTAATAGAAATAATATGGGATTTTATACGATTTTTTTTGAAATCTAGCATATAAACATATAGAAAACATAATGTGAGGTATGCTAGTATTAAGATATAATAAATGACCAATCATACATATATATAACTTTTTGTTCACGGGTTTTCTAGCTTCAACCAATTGAATTTTTATATTAGTACACATAGGATTTTTATAGGTCTTTGTGTTCTCAAGACCAAATTTTTTAATAAATCAATAATATATTTACTTTGGTTTAAAAAAATTCCATAATATTTTTGATAAATTTGAAGTCCTAAAAAAAATTTAATTCTCCCATTATACTAATTTAAATTATTTTTGCATGAGTTCTAAAAAACCATTACAATTTTTATCATTATTTGAACCAAAAATAACATCATCAACATAGATTTGAACTAATAATGTGTTAGAAAAAATTTTGTTCTTAAAATGAGTTGGATATTACAATCTAATAGTAAATCCATTTTTTAAAAGAGAAGAACTTATTCTTTCAAACCAAGCTCTAGGTGCTTATTTAAGTCTATAGTGAGTTTTAATGAGTTTAAAAATATAATTTGGTTTTTTATAATTTTAAAAAATAAAATGTTATTCAACATAAAATTCCTCCATAAAATAACTATTTCGAAATGGAGATTTAACATCCTTATGATATCATTTAATGTTCATATGAGATGCATAAGCTAAAAGGATTATAAGTGCTTGTAATATAGCTATAGGGGCAAAGGTTTCATCATAATCTATAGCTTATTTTTGATTATATATTTAGTTAATAATCATGTTTTGTTTCTAGTTATAATCCCTTGATCATCTTTTTTATTTCTAAAGATCGATTTTGTCCCTATAACTCTATATTTTGATGGTCTTTCAAATAATTACCAAACCTCATTCCTTTTGAATTAGTTTATCTTTTCTTGTATTACTAACATTCAAATCTCATATTATAAGGCTTATTTAAAAGATTTAGGTTCTTGTTGAGATAGAAACGAAGAAAATTAAACTAGGTTTTCTGTATTTTTTAATGTTCGTATTACTTTTTCTATATCTCCTATAATAGTTTCTAAAGGATGATTCTATAAGGTTCTATACTATCTAGGAAAAAACACTTTTAGGCTTATCATTATCATGTTCTTATGAACTACAGTGAATTTTTTTTATATTATTTTCAAAATCATTTGTTAGGTTTTCAAGTCTCGTGTTATCAAAAGAGTGAGTAATTCCATCAGTTTGATATTTCTATTTACTAAATGGGTCAGATTCATAAAACATCAAATGAAATAATTCTTAAAAAATCCTTGACTTTATATTAACTAATCTATATGCTTTAGATGTAACATAATATCCTAAAAATATTCTTTTATCATCTTTTCGATCAAACTTACCAAAATTGTCCTCGGTGTTTAGGATATACACCTTGCATATAAAAACATTAAAGAACTTTACCTTAGGAATTATATTATTCCAAAGTTAATAAGGTGTATTTTTTGGAAACAGATTTAATTAAAACTCTATTTACGATATAATAGGTTTTTCATATATATTCTACCCATAAGTATGTTGGAAAACTGTATTCATTCAATAGAGTCCTATACATTTCTTGAGTAGTTCTATTTCTTCTTTCAACAATTATATTTTGTTGAGGTGTTCTTGTTGCAGAGAAGGTTTTTTTAAAAACATGATTTGAATAAAATGAATAGAATTATTGTTTCTCAAATTCTTCACTATGATCACTTCTTAATGAAATTATCTTAAAACCCTTTTCATTTTGAAAATTTTTTTAAAAACCTTTACAAATACTAAAACCTTATATTTTTAGTTTTAGAAAATAGACCCATGTAAATATATAATAATCCTAAAATAAAACATAGACATATAATTTAACATCCAGAAATTTTACTCTTGATGTTCCAAATAGATCCATGTGGATAGGTTCTACCGGTTTTTATGTAGCAATCTTGTTAAAAAATTTTGAAGGAATATTTGTGTTGCTTTCCAATTTGGCATGCATCACAAAATCTATCGCATTCAAATTTAAGACTAGTTCAATAAAAAACTAACTGTTTCTTAGAAAATTTAAGTAAATAATATATATTATTATGACCAAGTATTCTATTCCAGATACATGACTCATTTATCTTAAAAGTTAAAAAATTCACTTGTTGTTTACACAAGGAATTTAAATACAAAGTATAAACATTTTATGTTATAGGTGCACTAAACATAAGCAATTTATTTTTAACCACATAGAATGAATTGTTAGAAAAATAAACAGAATATCCCCCATCATAGAGTTGAGAGATACTTATTAGGGGTTTGTTTATCCCTTGTACATCTAGTACTTTGTTGATGGGGAAATTTTTTGGATCTCCAATAGTTCCATGTCCA
This sequence comes from Viscum album, assembly GCA_963277665.1. NCBI lineage: Eukaryota > Viridiplantae > Streptophyta > Magnoliopsida > Santalales > Viscaceae > Viscum > Viscum album. The sequence continues at coordinate 226,853,937 of OY728157.1, read as the reverse complement.
ATTATTTTTCTTTTGAAATTATCACCAAAGGTGACAAGACCTCCTTCTATTTGAGTCAGAGTATTAAAGTTTAATGAGTTTCCACTCATATTCCTACAGAATCCATTGTCCATATACCATATAGATTTTCTTTTTCTCTATCCTAGTCCATGCAAAGGCAATTTAGACAAATGTTTTTTTTGGTACCCATATCCTCGTTGGTCCAACAGTGTTAGCTAGTAGAGATCTGACAATCCAGATCTGTTTTGTTTTTCCATAACTCATATCATTTACTTCAGATAAATTTTTTTAAATAAAATATCTTTTAATTACAATTATTTGACGATTCCTCAAATATCATTTTTTTAATGTCATTCAGTTCCACAAAAATTTCAAGTAACTATTTTGAGTTGGGAACAAAGTAATTTTTATATAGTTTAGATATTTTACCCTTACCACCTACACCGAATATTTCATTTCTAATGAAATTCATACAAAAAAAAACATCCATAGTATTTTTTCTTTCTGTAATGAAGTAGGAATCACTTTTATAAGTTTCTAATTCCTTTTGCAGTGCTTTATTATTATTATCATGATTTTTATAGTTTGTCGTAGATGAGTTACTTTTTTCAATTAACTCATAATGTAGTTTATGTAAGTTATTTATTTCTCATAAAACATCTATTTAAATTTTAATTAAAGATTTGTGTTTTTTTATTAAAGGGTCATATCTTTATTCAACAATTGTGCAGCAGGAATATAATTTATTATTTCAAAAATTTAATCAGAATAAGAATTAGATGAATAATGGGTTTGTACCTTATCTTCTTCAACCATGAAGCACATATTTTATTTCAGATTTGATTCTTCATTTTCTGAATCATACATTGATGAGTTATTGGAGTCTTCAGAATCACTCCAAGTAGACTTCATTGATGTTTTTCCTTTATGTTCATAATCATCATTTTCTAATATTTCTTTTCATTATTTCTATTTTCACCTTTTAGATGAGGACAATCAAGACTTATATTACCCAATTTATTAAATTCATAGAATCTAACTTATCTTGATCATTTCTCATCCTTTTTAATATCTTTCTAAATCCTCTTTTATTTTTATATAACTTACTAAATTTCTTGCTAATTGAGCCAGTTATGTTTTAGAAACAGATGTATCTATTATTATTCTCAGTATTCTTACATTATTCATCTTCTTTTCTTATGATATGTTACATTAAGAGAAGTATTATCCTTTTTCAATAAGAATTTATGATCTTCAGCTTCATCTTTCATTTCAGCTTCATAAATCATCAGTGTCCCAATTAATTCTCTCATTATCAGATTTTTTTCGGGTGATGATTAGAAAATTTTTTCTGATATGACATTCCTTTTAGTAGGTAGTACTGTCATTACATTCAAATCATGATCTTCTTGTTTGATGGGATAACCTAAAGATATAATAGTATAGAAAATATTTGGAATCATTCAATTCATCTAAGTTACACTCTCTCCATTAAACATTCTATATTTGTTAAATTTCAGATTTTCTGCTGCATACCTCATTTATATTCCATTATCTATTCCTTTATGGTGAACTGCAAGAGTTTTTTGCATTTAATAAGTTATAGGAAATTGCGAGACAAGATTGAATTAATCTGGTCCATGAAAACATATAAAAGCGTTAATATCTTTATAATTCTTTTCAAACATAGCCTCTGTAACATCAGTCGATGTTTTAATATTTTCATGAATTATATAAGGATAAATAATCATTGAGTAGACTCTAAATCCTAGATTCTTTAAATAAATGATCCTTTTTGATTTCCAAAACCCATAATTTTCACCATTAAATTATGGATCATGGACCATGGAAATATCTTCTCTTAGATTAGCCATTGATATCATTGAATAGACATTTGATCTTTCATCTTGCTATATCTTTTTTCAAATCCTCTCATCTAATATCTATGTTTAGGAGCGAATATACAAATATAAACAAGAGGGAGTGAATTGTGTCTTTTGAAAATATTCCACATTTCTGGATTTTGATATCAACTATAGATTATGTGGAAAAGAAGTGTTTATGTATGTATGAAAAATTATGTCGTGGATAAAACAAAAATATAGAACATGACTTTTTATAGTGGTTCTGGGAACAATGATCCCCTAGTCCGCTCCACCAATTATTCTGTCTGTGATTTTGGATAATTTCACTGGTCAGGTCCTCATATCATTTGGCCAATCCACAATTGAGTGCATGTAAATGATACCATTACAAAAAAGGATAAAAAACATAGCCTTATATTCCTTTAACATAGAACCAAATTTCCAAGGCTTAGATAAAAAATATGATACTCCACCACAACTGGGTACGAGAAGCTAAAAATCCCAAAAAACATATTGATTTTAAAAAGGTTTTGATTGAACATCACAGTTGTGATAATAACTGACAATAGATGGATCTTAATCTTTAGAAAATAATATCTTTCAGAAAGAGTTGTTCTGAAGTGATTCAGTTGCAATAGATCTTTAAATAAATGCAGAAATGATTAGTAGCTATAGAATTACAAAAAATGCGAGATTCAAAACAAGAATATCTCCCAAGTGTAGCCTCTTCTATAGAAAACATATTCTAATCGATTATTGATATAGATCTATAAAATATTTTCACAATAATATAGTTTAAATAAAAATATGTTTGTGATTAATTCTTTTAGTCATACATACATATATATATATTGAAGAAATAAAATGATAGAATAAATATAGTAGATATCATACTTCCCAATTCCTGGTCCAAAAAATCGCTTAATATATCGTGAGGATTAAAATTCAAAAAAAAATAGATTAAAGTACTCATAACATCCCGTAATAATAAGATAAAATTTCTCCACTGAATAAGATTTTTTAAATCAGTCATAATGAGGATTTAATCAATCTAAAATAATTTTTAAATCGGCTTGTAATTCTTAAAAGACCATTGCCCGAAACTGTGATAAAATCGTAAATTAAAATTTTCAATGTTGAAAATTGAAACTTAGGGTACCTTTATACAATGAAAAAATACCAAACATAGGGTCCAACTATGTATTTTACATTATCCGATCATAGGGTTAAAAACATAATTTTGATCAAAAAAGTAAGGTCGATGATCCATAAATTTTCTACTCACATGTAGGGTTCCATACTTACGTAAGGTTCTTTAACCATACTTTCTCTCTTTGTTAAACGCATGGATTCATCAAAATAAGAGGTTTTTTATCCATATGTTTCTATCAATATATGGTTGATTAACTACATGTGTTGATGTTTTAACGTAATGTTCAATAAAAATATAGGGTTTGTTCCTGACGTTACATTCTTCAATGTAGGGTATGAACAATGGTTCTAGAATACGACAAACTATGTTTCCAGAATATTGTGGTGAATATTCCATACGAATAAAAAACTTGAATATAATTCCAAAATAATTATGATAAAGATTATTAATTTCCTAAAATATAATTAAATTAATATCATTAGTAAAACAAATAAGGGTATTTTTGTGCATCAAAATCAATAAGATATATAGATTATTATTGAGAAAACACATGCCCAACATTATACTCTTTAATGATAATCATTCATTATACATTTATTAGTTAAATAATGTATATTTTCATTATCACGTGTTTTAATCAGTTTATATATTTTTCATAATGGTGATATCAAAACCCATTTTTAAATACCATGTTCATCATTACTATATTATAAAATATATTTCAATCATTTTTTAAATTAATCTTTTATACCCATGTTCATTTGATGGAAAATATGGACATTATTTGTGATAACCGAATCTATAATGAGCATGTTTTGGGTAAATTATCGATATCAATGAATTATTTTATAATGGTAATTAATTTTTTTGTTATCCTTTGAGAAACATATTCATCAAATATATTACTCTTTAACATAATATATATATATATATCAAAAAACCATATTTCTTACCATAAATATATAGTGGTGATTTAAAATAATACATGTTTCTCTATGAAGGTGGTAGTCTGCAAGTACACACAAATATTTTTTTCATTTTTTATAGAAGAAAAAGACGTTATAAATTGATTTATGTTTTCAAGAATCATAATAATCTTGTAAATATAAGATTTTTTTGTTAAATAAACCCTTTTAACCATCCATTTAATGGGACTTCTAAAATTTTAACATGTCACTCCATTGAGGCAGTAGTCTACAAGTACACATGGACATTGTTTTCTTTTTCTATTGAGATAAGAGGAAAACAATTAATAATTTTTCCATAAATATAATATTTTTTTAATGATGTATATTATGTTATTATTTTATAATATTCTAATATAATTAGAGGTATAATACTAATACTTAAATATATAAATTGAAAATATTGATTTGGGAATTTTTTCTTTACTACACTGATTATCTCCTTTGAAAATCGAAATAAGGATTTTAGATGTGGTTTTTAAAGACAGTAAAACCTAGTATATATTTCTAGTAGTGTTTTCTATGGAGTTTGGTAGAGTTTAGATAAACTAACGGTATTGTAGTCTATGTGTACTTTTTGTGGTGAAAGTATCCTTTTATAAGTGAGGGGAGTGGAATTTTGGTAATAAGAAGTGTACTATTTAAGAAAAGTGGCTCCAAAAGAAAAAATTAGATGTAATGATGTAGGGTCCATATTTATATCTTATAAAAAATTTTAAATTTGTTTTCAATATTGTTTTATATATTTTACCCTTAAACCAAATTTTCTGATAAATTTACTTTTACCACAATAACTCATTTTTTAACCTCTGTAATTTATTTTAATAACTAAAAATAAAATTAATATTAATAGATAATTTTCATATGTTAATCCAAATTATTCAAAAAATTAAATAATATTTACTACCTAAAAGTGATGAAATTTAATTTTATTTTAATAAATGTATCACTCATAAAAATGTTGTATTTGAAAAATATAACATTGGTTCTAAAATATTGAATAAAGGATCATAAATTAAAATTAATATTTTTAAACATATAATTTAACTTGTTAAATAAATTTTTGACAAAAAAAATGGATTCACATATTTTTAATTCATTTTTGTATCTTAATGATATCATAAAAGTCACAGTATTTGTACAATTGTTATTTTTTATTATTCACTTGAAAATCAATCATTTAAAAAAATTGATCCTAAATAATATTGTAATATTGAATCCAAAAATTAAAATTATTTTTTCAAATTTAAATTCTAAAATTTTAGAATTTAACTTTTAGATGGAAACATAAAATATAATGAAAAAAAAATTTATAAGAAGATAAAATTTTGAAAATATTTACTATTTTTGTTCTTATTTTAAATCAATTACTAATTATATTTGTGTTAATATATTATTTATATCAATAATATATTTTTTCATCATTTTAACATAATATAAATAGCTTATTGATATAATATAATATAGCTCATAGAAAGGGAATTTTAGGAAAAAATATATTTAAGCATAAAATTTTCTTTTTAGTTGTTTTGTTTTACTAATTGAATATCCCCAATACATTAAAAATAAAAGAGACTATTATTTTTATTTATTTAAATTTATTTCATAATGAATATACATATCTCTATGATCACCAATTAAATGGATACTTTACTAAAATTATATTTATTTTAATAAAATTCCATGTAATTCATTTTTTGGTTTATTGTTGCGTATGGAATAAGTTATTTAACACATTGTTAATTTTAATGAGGAATATTCACGAAAAATAATGGGATGTTACATTATGAACCATTAAATATAATTTCATACATGAAATTCTGTTGAGACGATGAAAATATGTGTGGATATTTTTTTCATTTTACATACCCAGGTTCCCATGTTTATCCCTCATAGTAATTTTTACTCTATAAAACATTCACTAGATATGAAGTCTTGTTATACTAAAAATAATCCCTTTGATATATAATTTCCAGTAGTTTTTCCTTGATCATTTTCTAGTTTAATAGATTTGTATTTAATTTTATATATAGGTACTGACATGGTGTTCTTAAAAAGTGATGCATGAAACACATCATGAACTTTTAAGAGGTCTAGAGGTAGTAATAAATGGTATGCTACAACACTGATATGATTAAGGATCTTAAAGGTACTGATATACCTATGTCTCAACTGAAATTTCTTCCTAAATCTCTTAACTCTATTCCAAGGATATATACATAGGAACACATCATCGCTAAGTTAAAAATATATATCTCATTGACAATTATATCTATAAATCTTTTGTTGAGTTTGTGCCACTTTCATATACTGTAGAATGGTTTGTGCCTTCTCAATCATCACGTGGAAAATGTGATGTTCTATCCACTTCTTCTCTAAAACTTCACTCCATAATGTTAGATACCTATAAATATTACCATGTAGATCTACATTTTTTTATATATGGTTTACATATGTATAAAATAAATTCATTGGTTATCGATTGATTATGAATGAAAATAAAAATCATTTTAAAGTAAAAGAAAACTTTTTTTTGAAAAATGTTTATATGTATGCAATTTGTTTTTTATTTTAATGAATTAAATTATTTACTATTGGTGAATGATTATAAGTATATATATATATATATATAAATTATTCAAAAATATATTTTATCATTCATCTAATATTTTTCTATGTATTGTATAAGAATAACTCTAATTCTATACTAAAAAATAGTATTTTTCTAAAAAGTGGTTTCATCACATTTTTCTCACTTATTTTAATATTAATTTATAATAAATTTAGAAAATTTATTTAAAATTTTTACATTACTTTTTGAATAATAATTTAAAATTTTTCTTAGAGTTAATTTTTGATAATTTTCTAGACAAATTATTTTTTCGTTGAATAGTCCAAAATAATGATTTTTTATAAAATGCCTTTTCATTTAATGAATTTACAAATATCAATTTTTTTTAAAAAAAATTAAATGTAAAATTAGTTAAATTTTATTTTTATTTATCTAATTTATATCATTTTTATCAATTTACCAAATAATTTTGATATAAAAACATTTCATTCTTAATAAAAAAAATTGGAATTTTTTTTATCATCCTTGTAGGTTTAATTTTAAATTAAATTATATTAGTTATGTAATTTGAATTTTGAAAAATCGATTAATTTTTTTTAATTATGAAAATCATAATTATTTAATAAGTTCAAATTAATATTTTGTTATATTGAATAATATAAATAGTAAACCATTAATACCATAGTTTAGGTTAAAATGGCTTTATTGGGGGTTAAACTTAAAATCCATGTGTTAAAATTACATAAAAACTAGTCTAAATTCTATTTTATTGAACAATTCCATCCCTATGTCCTCTATGTTCAATAATGGTCCATCTTGGATCTATTTAGTGTGTGAAAAGCATTGGAATAACTTATTTTTATCAAAAATTCCAAGAGTGTCATATCCCCCCTTATAAAAGGACACCCACTCCTGTTAACTCCACACTTGAAGAGCCCTTTTTTCATTAAAAAAAGATGAAAAAATACCTTCCCAAAATAGATCATAATGACCCGGAGTCCATTTTATTTATTATAAAACCATTTTATAAGGTATTTAGGTATAAAACATATAATGTTTTTTTGTAGAATATGTATTTTTCCTATCCATGAAATTTTGTTTTAATTCTTCTTATAACTACATAAAATCTTCATAAAAAGTAATAAAATAATAAAAAAAATTATTAAAATATTATTTTATGTGATTATGTTAATTTAATAACCTACATTTATCTCCTCTTCCATAAAATGGGAAATGAAACTATCGATCGTGTGTACGAAGGAGTACCGCCTCACGAACTGATTTAATTTTCTTTATATAACCACTGATTACAGATAGATATAACGATAGATTTAATGTATATATATTATATTTATGTAATAATTATACTTATGAAGTTATAATATCACATTTACCTTTAATATTTATAATTGTTTGGAAAATTGAAACATCACTCATGCGTACGTGTGGACTACAACCTCCAAGAAGTGATATGATTAGTTTTTCATTTTATTCTGACATGGATGGTAATAAGGATGTTTTTGATGAAAATATTTGATTTATATGATATAATAATTATTATTTAACTTTCTTTAGGTCCGTCTCTTAAAAAATGGTAACAACATTCTTGTGTACGTATGACCCATCATCTTCATTAACGGTGTAACTCATTTTTCAATATATAAATTTCATGGATGAATTTAAATAAGTATTATATTAATGTAAATAAAATTAATATCACCGTTAAAATTATATATATTATGTTACTATGAGAAAATTTTAAGAATCGAAACTACCAAACCAAAACATACAAGAAAAATTAAACAGTTATTACCCGAAAGATTGATTTTAGTAAATAATTATTAATAAATGGGTTATAAAATATTATAATATAATAATATAATGTGTGATAAAACAGATTATTTTTATTTAATAGATTTATGAAAAATATTTATTAATTATACAAGAGTTTTGGACCCATATAAATAATGTTAATCCCAAATTAAGGGATTTTCTTCAAACATTTATTTTTGTGGGACATATACCATATTCACCACTAGTTTTTGTGTGTGTGGTGTATATAGTTCTAATGAATGTATTTTATGATATTTCTCAACAAAATAATGGGACACACATATCTATATATTTTTATTTATATCATCCATCTTATGATTCAGAAGTTACCAAGTGGTAATTGGTTTCATAACTCAATTTCTTTTCATTGGGTTATTTTACCTATTTAGTTTATTTGATATTATAAGATTATGTGTATAATGAATTATAATTTTTTTCTATTTTATTTACAATATTTATATTCAGATTCCAATTTGATACAAATAATGAATTCTTTTATTAATTCTTACTTCAATGGTATGATTTTTATAAGATATTTTGTCTCAATTTCAACACTTTTGAGACTTATTTGGTAATATGAACCTACTTATTTTTATGAGGTGTATATATTGAATATTTTATATGATAAATGTGGAATATATTTATATTCATGATATTTAATATTTTATTTGAATTTCTTTATTTCATGTGGGTTATGATTCCAATGTTACCAAAGTGTTAATGGTATGTGCTTCAATATAATTATAATTAGGATTGTCTATGCTTGAATTTCCATTAAATGAAAATATTAGATAATTTTCCCATGAAACCCTTTAATTTTCATCCCATCTATTTATACAGGAAAATTTTAAATTAATATCCCCATTTTTTTCTCTTTGGCACTTAAAATGATTGATAAAATATTTTTTAAGAAGAGAGAACATTACATATCTTTTCGATCAAAATTATTATTCTTCCATATCCATATTTTCCATACAAAATTTTAAATAAAAATATTAAAATTATCCAATGATTTATTAATAAAAATTTTACCCATGTAAAAATGGTTTAAAAGGAATATTCTAATCATTTTTTGAATAATGTTCTTTTTTACTCTTTAACAAAAAATTTAAAAGGAATATTTGTTTTTTTAATATAACTGACTTGAAAGAAAATTCCCTCCTTCATGACCACTCTTTAATTTGAATATTCCTTTAAAATATTCATGATTATTTTCAAAGAAAATGTTCTGATAATATTCCAAAATAATATAGTTTTTGAAAGTGAATTATAAAATGAAATGTGTATTTTCCTCAAGAATTATTGTAATTACATTTTTTTAGAGTTTATATTCATAAACAAATATCCCTTATATCAATAAGGATAAAATGGGGTTATGATATAATGATATTGTACATATTGTTCCTTTGGATGGTTTATGACTAGTTTAATTGGAGACATACAACTTTGATACCATTTTCCATATTACTCTTGATGGTTTATGAGTATGTTTATTTATGGGGAGAATTATTAACATTTGGTATTCACGTTTTTAAATATGAAAGTCTACATTGATTATATTTCACTCCTTTCATATGAGGAATTCATTAAAAATTGTAAGTGATGGGTGGGGCCTATTATAGCCCCTTGATGAAATATTAGGTCGCATAAGATAAACTTTCTTAGGTATTTGGTCATGGCCGTAACCATTGATTTAAGATGTCTTGGCACAAAATCCTGAAAATATGTTTATGATGCTCAGAATTTTGCATTCCCTCATTATGAGATTATTTTTTGTGTCCATGTGATTATTTGATTAGTTTTGATATCCATTGATATGTTTCAATCTTATATTGTTGTTTATATTGAATTATCTGATCATGATTTATTTATTCCATATTAAATGTCATGATTAAGTTATTGATTAAATGGAATGTGTTTCTGTTATTTAACTTACCATGTTTATTATTCCTTATGTATTCATAATAGATTTCACCAAACACATACCCTAATTGAGAACCTAAACTCACCCATTTATTATGTTTTCTTTCCCCATTGTGACAATAAATGTACTCTATGTGACATGAAGAGATATGATAAATGAAATAGTGGTGTTTTCAAAGGAAGAACTATTTTTTATTTTATGTTTTCAAATGTAATGTTTAATTAATGTATGTATCTAGTTTACCAATACTCCATAACTATTTGGTCTTTTGGGATGTGATTTATTATATATTAGGGAAATGTAAAAATGTAGCCACCAGCTTAAGGACATTGGAGTTAAGGAATTTATAGTTATAATTAGTATCAAGATTAGTAGAAACCTTGAGAACTATATTTTTGAAATCATATATTAGATAAAATTATAATATGACTGAATTTGAGGATAAGTATAAGTATATAATAACATCCTAAAGTTTTAGTAAGGTTGGGATTATTTGGTTTTCCTAGAAATACATCCCTCTCTAGATACATCATGTAGTTGTGTCTCTACAATGGTTATATCTACGAGTAATAAATCTTAATGGTTGAATTGTTCTTTGAATCGATTATCACTTGGTGCATGAAAACGAGCCTTAAAGCAAAATTGGTTTTTCACTCCTCGAGGATATGGATGCGTTAATTCACATTTTCCTAATTATGGTTTTGTTTCCCACACCGATATTTTGGTTTTAGAAAATGGATAGAACTTGGAGGAATGATGTTTGTAACAACCCGAGATTTTATGAAAAATATTCTTTTTAATTTCATTAATGTCTTGTGTTATACGCTACACCAAAAGGAGCTTTCACAACACACATCTCTGACTTGGCTTGAATTACACGCAATCGCGACCTTCCACGATAGTGTGTGTTGTACGCAACACCATGTTTCGCTAAACAACGATATGCTATTAAGATATTATTAAAACTAGCCGTTATGAATAGTAATAACCACTTTTTGAAATTTTGTAAATTTTATTTTTCAAAATGGACTTCATTTTTGGATTCAGAATATCGAAATTAGCCTAAGGTGAAATTTTGGTATTTTTCTGAAAACTTTCAATTTTTGATGAATTGTGAAACCACTAAGTGGTAGTTAAAAAACTGAATTTTTCATAAAACATAATTTTACCGCTTCTGTGAATGGAATTTCGAAAATCTGAGAGACAAGGTTAATATCAAGGACTAAAATTTGGTTCAATGAGATGAAAATAATTTTTTGTGAATAGTAACTTTTTACTTTTTTTTACCGCGGTTAATAGTAAATAGGGTAACTAAGGGTAAATATGATATTACTATTACCCTAACACATGTCATAATTCTATTGGATAAGTGTAATTCGACCAAAAACAACCTTATGAATATAATATGACCATTTAGATCCACTTGGATTAGATTATGACATTTAATATTATTTTATTTAATGAATAGTTAAAATAGTTAAAATCAAAGTTTAATAACTAAAACATTTTTAATATGGGTTTATACATAAGATAAATTCGATTATAAATATTCATTAGAAAGCTAAAAATATTTCCTACATAATGATATTTTATTTATAATTTTTAGACATTAAATAAATTAATTTATTTATGACACAACGATGATGCAGTAATTACCGTTTTAAGGAAATGTTAACATAATTGATGTTATAAATACCCAAATAAATGTAATTTGAGACTTTTTATGAATTCCACTAATTTTCTAGGTTACTATGATATATTAGTGTTGATTTAATCAACTTGGTTTGAACATATAATTCTGTTATGACTTTCACAAAAATCATATATCAAATAGTGTCAAAATTGACACAAAATAGTTTTTAAATCAAATATTATATTATTAATTGTTATTTTATTCCTAAAAATATAAGGATCAGACAAATGACTTAGATAAGGATATATATATTAATAATAAACAATTTGGGGTTCGTTTGGCATGTTATAGTAAGTTCATTAACCATATAGTGTAAGAAAACAAAAAGACACGGTAAAAGTTAAATTATTTAACTTAGAGTTAAATCTAATTGATAAGGTTAAAATAATAACCTAAACTTGTCTAAATCCTATTGGTTGATAGGATTTCGACCCATCCACACCTTAGTCTCGAAATAAATCAATTTGGAGCTATTTAAAACCGAACTTGACTTTATAATAAAATAATATTTTTAGTTATTCCAAAGGTGCCCCTCTCCTCCCTTATAAAAGGGCACCTCCTCCCTCTCTTCCTAACACAACTTTGAGCCTTCAAGCTCGGCCAACCCCTGACAAATTCTCCTCTCCACTTCCCTAGAAACATCCTAGAGGTTCTGGTCTTCCTCAAAGACCAATTTTAGTGCCCTAATAGGAGGTCTCAAAGAAGCACTTCAAAGAAGAGGTAATTTCCGTTACCGATTCTTTCAACTTTATTTCTTCTTCCACTTATTCTTCTTAGGTTGTTTCATTATGAAGTAATAACATCAGTATCACTCATATACTGATATGTTATTATAAGTATGAAACAACCTTATTTCACCATCTATCAATCCTACGGAAAACAAAATCACCGCGCGTGCGTACGTACGGAATACCGTCTCCACGCCGTGGTGTAATCTGTTTTTCCACCAACACCTTACATGGATGGGTATTATGGTGTAAAGAATAACTATACATAGTTATTATAACATCATAATGATTATGATATATTGTATCATCCACTCCAATTCAAATCAATAATTATGGAAATGATATCATCGTTCGTGCGTACGTACGGACTACCGTCTCCACGACGCGATGAGATTCATTCTCCATGTTAACCATTTAAGAATGATTATAAAGTATATATAAGCAATAATAATGAAATATATGAAATTATAAAGCTACTGGATTTATGGATATATGTATTTCATCTACTTACTTCTATTCAAGATAATAAGGAACGGAAAACAGCGTTCATGCGTACGTACGGACTACCGTCTCCATGAACGGTGTGTTTCATTTCATTTATCTATCTATTATATATATATATATACTGAATATATATGATATATAAATCATGTTTTATATTCTGAAGTAAGTAAATCATGATATAAGTAATAATAATGTCAAGAACAACAAGTCCAAACACCTACGATAAATGAAACGATTTTACCCAAAACGCTTCTTTAACATGGAAATTACAAAAGAACGGGTAGTATAAAGTCATAAGTGAACCATATATGATATAATAACAATGAATATGATTCTTTAATAAGTAAATGACATTATTTAAATCATTATACAGGAGGTTCAGACACTTACGAAGCAAATCGGACCTAAGGTAAGGGAAATATCACAATCTCATTTTTATCCGAGATTGTTTTTTCGTAAGTATTTACTGGGGTGTATTTTATCATCAAAATCCATGTTTCATCAATATGTAATATTATTTCCATCCACCTACAACTGTTTAAAGCCATTTTTACCCTTCGGTGAGTTTTTAGTAATATGTATGAAAGGAATCTTTTGTCGTTTTTCGTACGAGGTACTTTTTGACTTTTCCGACAAAAGTACGAAGAATGTTTTTTTTAACTTATACGGCATGAATGGATTTTTAAACCATTATTTCCAAGAAGCTTCCTTTACAAGTTTTCAAGTTTATTTTTAATCATCTTCTTATGTTTTAAAGTCGTATGACATGTTATGAAAGGAAAAATGTTTTTGAAGTAGAAGGGATATTTTCCTCCAGAATGGAGTTCAAGTATTTTATCAAAATTATTTTCCATCTAAGATAATAAAAGGGTTCTGTTTTTATCCCTATTATAACATGGATTTGATTATGTTGTGATGGAAATATTTTTATGAATTCCTTTATCTTATATGAATTGTTTTATGATGTCATGTTGTTTAAGAATCCCATTTTTATTACATGGGTTACGCTATAATGTATGGTTTATGATTATGTGGCACACATAAGAAAGGATTCATTATAAGATGGGTGGGACCTATATCTCCCTCCAATGCATTGGGTAAAGATTTTATATCTCATGAGATAGACATGGCTGGAATGGTAGGTTATACCGGTTCAGTGAAACAGGACTGAAACGAAGGTTACTCGATTCAGAAAGGGACTTTGTCCACTAAGATATTCTTGGAAATGAGTCTTGACTAACAAGAAATGATTATCTATGATTATGTGTGAATGCCACAAACATTCATGTTTTAAGTTATGATTATTGTGATTACATTTCACTGCCATGATTTATCCCATGTTATGAAATTATGCTCTCTTTTGCAGGTTAAGATTTCCAAAATGTTATGTTCTTTTGAATATGATGTGATTGATATTTCTGTTGTTTACCCTTACTGAGCATTTGAGCTCACCCTTTTATGTTTTCTTTTCCCCCGGATATAAAGAAAGGTTTTAGGTAAAAAAAAGGAAGATCTTTATGGGGGATGTTGAAGATCTTTCACCACGATTAGAAGATTACGTTTCGAGTTTCCAAAGACACTAAACTATTACGATCCTTGTGTGTGTGTTTTTTTATGTACTAAGTATTCCGCAAAAGTAATGTAATGTTCATGTACGTCAGGCTCCGGGTCTCTACAGGGGGGATGTTGAAGATATTTCACCACGATTAGAAGACTACGTTCCGTGTTTCCAAAGACACTAAACTATTAAGATCCTTGTGGGTGTGTATTTTTTATGTACTAAGTATTCCGCAAAAGTAATGTAATGTTCATGTACGTCAGGCTCCGGGTCTCTACAGTTGGTATCAGAGGAAAGGTTTAGTTAACCTTTGGAAACTAGGATGCGAGAACTTTAGTGAGATCCCTAGAGATATTTCTAAGGTGTGTCTAGGGATGTCTCTAAGGTTAAGTATATGTATAGGTTATAGTACTAGAATTATGATAACGATCATAGAATTAAACCTAAGATGTTAGATATTGAAGGTACTCCCCCTTTATTACGTTGTTTTCCCTAGCATGATTTTTGCCTCTCACAATATTCTTTTTGGGTTTTAGAAAATGGTTGGAAACAAGATGATTCACGATAATGGACAATATGATGGAAGATGGAATGATATTCTTCATAATGAAATGGGATTTGGAAGTCCAAACATCATTATTATCCCGAATCAGCAATCTCATAATATGATCAATAAAGTAAAATTTGGAAAGTTTCCTGACTCGGCTAATAAGAGAAAGATGGAGTTTCATGATGATCATAGAGGAAAGAAAGTTCAATTTCCCCTATGTAAATCATGTGGGAAGAGGCATCAAGGAGAATGTTTCAAAGGAACTGGAAGATGCTTTGGGTGTGGAAAAGAAGGACACAAAGCAAGTAAGTGCAAAGGAAAAGGTTCAGTTAACACCATGGATGAGGATAATGGTATTGCTACGACATCAACAATGGTTAAATGTTTTAAATGTGGAATGTACGGGCATTATGCAAACCAATGCCCTAAGAGAAAGTCTCATGAAGAGAATCAGTATGGTCGTATGGGAAGTATTTATGTTGATGATGATGAAGAGACTAAAAATGATATGTGAGATGAAAGAATTAATGAAGCTCGGTCAATGGTTTAAGAAGGTAGTGGAATGATTACATGTTTATCAAGTGTAATGTTGTATAAGTAATATCATGGTACTATGGAATAAAGAGACATCTAAGGATTGTTACAGTATTGTCTTTCCTATGTTTTTAAAGTGTATGATTAATGGTACTAGTAACCATGAAATGTTATTCAGATATTTTTTGGAAAGTAGATGATATGCGCATAATGAAGGAATAATAAGATAATGAGGTATTTGATTGTATTCATGAGCTCAGGACTGATATAAGGAGAAGGTTATATCATGGTTTGAGTATATAGAATTTTTGGATTTTGGTATGTGGAAAGAGTTAACTTTTAACTGCATTCATGTTTTCACTAATGTTCAATGGGTATTCAAGAGAATACGTGATTAAGGCCTTTGAATGTTTGTAATGTGACCAACAAGACATATTTTATGATATATGGGGATCAACGACAATATTAAATCTCTGGTAATTGTTTTCACTATATTATGAGAGTGGACTGCAGTATTATGGATAAGCCTAAAGATTAGAATGGATTATGTTGGACATAAGTTAGTATTGTTTAAGGATAGAATATTTTCGATATTATTGATGGGATGTTATAGTAATATAGTTTTAGAAAAAGTACAACCTGCAGGACGGGCGACAGCCCATCGCATCGGACAAGGCTGTGGGAATCGAACCCACAACTGAAGTGCAACTGGCCTTTATCACCTACCACTGGCCTACAGTAAGTCCCTGGTTAGTATAAACTAGTTTTATTTTATTAAGCGGTATGATATATGAAGTATAAGTTCATTTTTGGAACCATATACGATTAATCTAACCATAAGATGGACTTATAACTTTTGCTAACCTTTTGTTTGAAAGAGATGGAATGACCCATCATTCTATCACTTGATCTGCTAACACCTCACGAATAACAAATTCAACTTCATTTCTTTAAGGGATGAAGTGGAAATTTTTCAATCCACGAACAACAGTGAGATTGTACCAAAATCAAGTAAGTATTTCTTCTAATTCAAAATTTTCAACTTTAGGGAAATGATATTGAAAACCAAAAATGTTGTCCTAGTGATCTTATATCCGATGAATCAGATGGTAACCTAGATCATCACAAATTTATGGCTTTGTGATTGTTGGATTTTTCATAGCCATGACCTCTACCACTCTCCATCAGAACATGATGGTTAGATTTCTCTTCCATGTCCATATTTTCACCTATGTTCTCCTATGTGGATACCCAGTGATTAGTTATCTTGGGTAACCATTACATTTTATACTTTAGTTTTTAAAGATAAGTTTTGGTATTCCTTTTTACGATTTGGTTTCTATCAAAGAAACTTTCAAATAGTAAACCATTTATAACCCCGACGAATTTCGAGGGCGAAATTCATTTTAAGGGGGGTAGAATGTAACACCCCGAGATTTTATGAAAAATATTCTTTTTAATTTCATTAATGTCTTGTGTTATATGCTACACCAAAAGGAGCTTTCACAACACACATCTCTGACTTGGCTTGAATTACATGCAATCGCGACCTTCCACGATAGCGTGTGTTGTACGCAACACCACGTTTCGCTAAACAACGATATGCTATTAATATATTATTAAAACTTGCCGTTATGAATAGTAATAACCACTTTTTGAAAATTTGTAAATTTTATTTTTCAAAATGGACTTCATTTTTGGATTCAGAATATTGAAATTAGCCTAGGGTGAAATTTTGGTATTTTTCTGAAAACTTTCAATTTTTGATGAATAGTGAAACCACTAAGTGGTAGTTAAAAAACTAAATTTTTCATAAAACTTATTTTTACCGCTTCTGTGAATGGAATTCCGAAAATCCGAGAGACACGGTTAATATCAAGGACTAAAATGTGGTTCAATGAGATGAAAATAATTTTTGGTGAATAGTAACTTTTTACTTTTTTTTTACCACGGTTAATAGTAAATAGGGTAACTAATGGTAAATATGATATTACTATTACCCTAACACATGTCCTAATTCTATTGGATAAGTGTAATTCGACCAAAAACAACCTTATGAATATAATATGACCATTTAGATCCACTTGGATTAGATTATGACATTTAATATTATTTTATTTAATGAATAGTTAAAATAGTTAAAATCAAAGTTTAATAACTAAAACATTTTTAATATGGGTTTATACATAAGATAAATTCGATTATAAATATTCATTAGAAATATAAAAAGATTTCCTACATAATGATATTTTATTTATAATTTTTATACTTTAAATAAATTAATTTATTTATGACACAACGATGATGCAGTAATTACCCTTTTAAGGAAATGTTAACATAATTGATGTTATAAATACCCAAATAAATGTAATTTGAGACTTTTTATGAATTCCAATAATTTTCTAGGTTACTATGATATATTATTGTGGATTTAATCAACTTGGTTCGAACATATAATTTTGTTATGACTTTCACAAAAATCATATATCAAATAGTGTCAAAATTGACACAAAATAGTTTTTAAATCAAATATTATATTATTAATTGTTATTTTATTCCTAAAAATCTAATATTCGGACAAATGACTTAGATAAGGATATATATATTAATAATAAACAATTTTGCGTTCGTTTGGCATGTTATAGTATGTGTATTAACCATATAGTGTAAGAAAACAAAAAGACACGGTAAAAGTTAAATTATTTAACTTAGAGTTAAATCTAATTGATAAGGTTAAAATAATAACCTAAACTTGTCTAAATCCTATTGGTTGATAGGATTTCGACCCATCCACACCTTAGTCTCGAAATAAATCAATTTGGAGCTATTTAAAACCGAACTTGACTTTATAATAAAATAATATTTTTAGTTATTCCAAAGGTGCCCCTCTCCTCCCTTATAAAAGGGCACCTCCTCCCTCTCTTCCTAACACAACTTTGAGCCTTCAAGCTCGGCCAAACCCTGCCAAATTCTCCTCTCCACTTCCCTAGAAACATCCTAGAGGTTCTGGTCTTCCTCAAAGACCAATTTTAGTGCCCTAATAGGAGGTCTCAAAGAAGCACTTCAAAGAAGAGGTAATTTCCGTTACCGATTCTTTCAACTTTATTTCTTCTTCCACTTATTCTTCTTAGGTTGTTTCATTATGAAGTAATAAAATAAGTATCACTCATATAATGATATGTTATTATAGGTATTAAACAACCCTATTTCACCATCTATCCATCCTACGGAAAACAAAATCACCGCGCGTGCGTACGTACGGAATATCGTCTCCACGCCGTGGTGTAATCTGTTTTTCCACCAACACCTTACATGGATGGGTATTATGGTGTAAAGAATAAATATACATAGTTATTATATCATCATAATGATTCTGATATATTGTATCATCCACTCCAATTCAAATCAATAATTATGGAAATGATATCATCGTTTGTGCGTACGTACGGACTACCGTCTCCACGACGCGATGAGATTCATTCTCCATGTTAACCATTTAAGAATGATTATAAAGTATATATAAGCAATAATAATGAAATATATGACATTATAAAGCTACTGGATTTATGTATATATGTATTTCATCTACTTACTTCCATTCAAGATAATAAGGAAAGGAAAACAGCGTTCATGCGTACGTACGGACTACCGTCTCCATGAACAGTGTGTTTCATTTCATTTATCTATCTATTATATATATATATATATACTGAATATATATGATATATAAATCATGTTTTATATTCTGAAGTAAGTAAATCATGATATAAGTAATAATAATTTCAAGAACAACAAGTCCAAACACCTACGATAAATGAAACGATTTTACCCAAAACACTTCTTTAACATGGAAATTACAAAAGAACGGGTAGTATAAAGTCATAAGTGAACCATATATGATATAATAACAATGAATATGATTCTCTAATAAGTAAATGACATTATTTAAATCATTATACAGGAGGTTCGGACACTTACGAAGCAAATCGGACCTAAGGTAAGGGAAATATCACAATCTCATTTTTATCTGAGATTGTTTATTCGTAAGTATTTACTGGGGTGTATTTTATCATCCACATCCATGTTTCATCAATATGTAATATTATTTCCATCCACCTACAATTGTTTAAATCCATTTTTACCCTTCGGTGAGTTTTTAGTAATATGTATGAAAGGAATCTTTTGTCGTTTTTCGTACGAGGTACTTTTTGACTTTTCCGACAAAAGTACGAAGAATGTTTTTTTTAACTTATACGGCATGAATGGATTTTTAAAACATTATTTCCAAGAAGCTTCCTTTACAAGTTTTCAAGTTTATTTTTAATCATATTCTTTTGTTTTAAAGTCGTATGACATGTTATGAAAGGAAAAATGTTTTTGAAGTAGAAAGGATATTTTCCTCAAGAATGGAGTTCAAGTATTTTATCAAAATTATTTTCCATCTAAGATAATAAAAGGGTTCTGTTTTTATCCCTATTATAACATGGATTTGATTATGTTGTGATGGAAATATTTTTATGAATTCCTTTATCTTATATGAATTGTTTTATGAAGTCATGTTGTTTAAGAATCCCATTTTTATTACATGGGTTACGCTATAATGTATGGTTTATGATTATGTGGCACACATAAGAAAGGATTCATTATAAGATGGGTGGGACCTATATCTCCCTCCAATGCATTGGGTAAAGATTTTATATCTCATGAGATAGACATGGCTGGAATGGTAGGTTATACCGGTTCAGTGAAACAGGACTGAAACGAGGGTTACTCGATTCAGAAAGGGACTTTGTCCACTAAGATAGTCTTGGCAATGAGTCTTGACTAACAAGAAATGATTCTCTATGATTATGTGTGAATGCCACAAAGTTTCATGTTTTAAGTTATGATTATTGTGATTACATTTCACTGCCATGATTTATCCCATGTTATGAAATTATTCTCTTTTTTGCAGGTTAAGATTTCCAAAATGTTATGTTCTTTTGAATATGATGTGATTGATATTTCTGTTGTTTACCCTTACTGAGCATTTGAGCTCACCCTTTTATGTTTTGTTTTCCCCAGGATATAAAGAAAGGTTTTAGGTAAAAAAAAGGAAGATCTTTATGGGGGATGTTGAAGATCTTTCACCACGATTATAAGATTACGTTCCGAGTTTCCAAAGACACTAAACTATTACGATCCTTGTGTGTGTGTTTTTTTTATGTACTAAGTATTCCGCAAAAGTAATGTAATGTTCATGTACGTCAGGCTTCGGGTCTCTACAGGGGGATGTTGAAGATATTTCACCACGATTAGAAGATTACGTTCCGAGTTTCCAAAGATACTAAACTATTACGATCCTTGTGTGTGTGTTTTTTTTATGTACTAAGTATTCCGCAAAAGTAATGTAATGTTCATGTATGTCAGGCTCCGGGTCTCTACAGTTGGTATCAGAGGAAAGGTTTAGTTAACCTTTGGAAACGAGGATGCGAGAACTTTAGTGAGATCCCTAGAGATATTTCTAAGGTCTGTCTAGGGATGTCTCTAAGGTTAAGTATACGTATAGGTTATAGTACTAGAATTATGCTAACGATCATAGAATTAAACCTAAGATGTTAGATATTGAAGGTACTCCCCCTTTATTACGTTGTTTTCCCTAACATGATTTTTTCCTCTCACACTATTCTTTTTGGGATTTAGAAAATGGCTGGGAACAAGATGATTCACGATAATGGACAATATGATGGACAATGGAATGATATTCTATATAATGAAATGGGATTTGGAAGTCCAAACATCATTATTATGCCGAATCAGCAATCTCATAATATGATCAATAAAGTAAAATTTGGTAAGTTTCCTGACCTGGCTAATAAGAGAAAGACGGAGTTTCATGATGATCATAGATGAAAGAAAGTTCAATTTCCCCTATATAAATCATGTTGGAAGAGGCATCAAGGAGAATGTTTCAAAGGAACTGGAAGATGCTTTGGGTGTGGAAAAGAAGGACACAAAGTAAGTAAGTGCAAAAGAAAAGGTTCAGTTAACACCATGGATGAGGATAATGGTATTGCTACGACATCAACGATGGTTAAATGTTTTAAATGTGGAATGTACGGGCATTATGCAAACCAATGCCCTAAGAGAAACTCTCATGAAGAGAATCAGTATGGTCGTATGGGAAGTATTTAAGTTGATGATGATGAGGAGACTACAAATGATATGTGAGATGAAAGAATTGATGAAGCTCGGTCAATGGTTTAAGAAGGTAGTGGAATGATTACATGTTTATCAAGTGTAATGTTGTATAAGTAATAACATGGTACTATGGAATAAAGAGACATCTAAGGATTGTTACACTATTGTCTTTCCTATGTTTTTAAAGGGTATGATTAATGGTACTAGTAACCATGAAATGTTATTCAGATATTTTTTGGAAAGTAGATGATATGCTCATAATGAAGGAATAATAAGATAATGAGGTATTTGATTGTATTCATGAGCTCATGACTGATATAAGGAGAAGGTTATATCATGGTTTGTGTATATAGAATATTTGGATTTTGGTATGTGGAAAGAGTTAACTTTTAACTGCATTCATGTTTTCACTAATATTCAATGGGTATTCAAGAGAATACGTGATTAAGGCCTTTGAATGTTTGGAATGTGACCAACAAGACATATTTTATGATATATGGGGATCAACGATAGTATTAAATCTCTGGTAATCGTTTTCACTATATTATGAGAGTGGACTGCAGTATTATGGATAAGCCTAAAGATTAGAATGGATTATGTTGGACATAAGTTAGTATTGTTTAAGGATAGAAGATTTTCGATATTATTGATGGGATGTTATAGTAATATTGTTTTAGAAAAAGGACAACCTGCATGACGGGCGACAGCCCATCGCATCGGACAAGGCTGTGGGAATCGAACCCACAACCAAAGTGCAACTGGCCTTTATCACCTACCACTGGCCTACAGTAAGTCTATGGTTAGTATAAACTAGTTTTATTTTATTAAGCGGTATGATATATGAAGTATAAGTTCATTTTTGGAACCATATACGATTAATCTAACCATAAGATGGACTTATAACTTTTGCTAACCTTTTGTTTGAAAGAGATGGAATAACCCATCATTCTATCACTTGATCTGCTAACACCTCACGAATAACAAATTCAACTTCATTTCTTTAAGGGATGAAGTGGAAATTGTTCAATCCACGAACAACAGTGAGATTGTACCAAAATCAAGTAAGTATTTCTTCTAATTCAAAATTTTCAACTTTAGGTAAATGATATTGAAAACCAAAAATGTTGTCCTAGTGATAGTATATCTGATGAATCAGATGGTACCCTAGATCATCACAAATTTATGGCTTTCTGATTGTTGGATTTTTCATAGCCATGACCTCTACCACTCTCCATCAGAACATGATGGTTAGATTTCTCTTCCATGTCCATATTTTCACCTATGTTCTCCTATGTGGATACCCAGTGATTAGTTAACTTGGGTAACCATTACGTTTTATACTTTAGTTTTTAAAGATAAGTTTTGGTATTCCTTTTTACGATGTGGGTTTCTATCAAAGAAACTTTCAAATAGTAAACCATTTATAACCCCGACGAATTTCGAGGGCGAAATTCATTTTAAGGGGGTAGAATGTAACACCCCGAGATTTTATGAAAAATATTCTTTTTAATTTCATTAATGTCTTGTGTTATACGCTACACCAAAAGGATATTTCACAACACACATCTCTGACTTGGCTTGAATTACACGCAATCGCGACCTTCCACGATAGCGTGTGTTGTACGCAACACCAAGTTTCGCTAAACAACGATATGCTGTTAAGATATTATTAAAACTAGTCGTTATGAATAGTAATAACTACTTTTTGAAATTTTGTAAATTTTATTTTTCAAAATGGACTTCATATTTGGATTCAGAATATCGAAATTAGCCTAGGGTGAAATTTTGGTATTTTTCTGAAAACTTTCAATTTTTGATGAATAGTGAAACCACTAAGTGGTAGTTAAAAAACTGAATTTTTCATAAAACATAATTTTACCGCTTCTGTGAATGGAATTTCGAAAATCCGAGAGACACGGTTAATATCAAGGACTAAAATGTGGTTCAATGAGATGAAAATAATTTTTGGTGAATAGTAACCTTTTACTTTTTTTTACCGCGGTTAATAGTAAATAGGGTAACTAAGGGTAAATATGATATTAATATTACCCTAACACATGTCCTAATTCTATTGGATAAGTGTAATTAGACCAAAAACAACCTTATGAATATAATATGACCATTTATATCCACTTGTATTAGATTATGACATTTAATATTATTTTATTTAATAAATAGTTAAAATAGTTAAAATCAAAGTTTAATAACTAAAACATTTTTAATATGGGTTTATACATAAGATAAATTCAATTATAAATATTCATTAGAAAGATAAATATATTTCCTACATAATGATATTTTATTTATAATTTTTAGACTTTAAATAAATTAATTTATTTATGACACAACGATGATGCAGTAATTACCCTTTTAAGGAAATGTTAACATAATTGATGTTATAAATACCCAAATAAATGTAATTTGAGACTTTTTATGAATTCCACTAATTTTCTAGGTTACTATGATATATTATTGTTGATTTAATCAACTTGGTTCGAACATATAATTCTGTTATGACTTTCACAAAAATCATATATCAAATAGTGTCAAAATTGACACAAAATAGTTTTTAAATCAAAAATTATATTATTAATTGTTATTTTATTCCTAAGAATCTAAGATTCGGACAAATGACTTAGATAAGGATATATATATTAATAATAAACAATTTGGGGTTCGTTTGGCACGTTATAGTAAGTGTATTAACCATATAGTGTAAGAAAACAAAAAGACACGGTAAAAGTTAAATTATTTAACTTAGAGTTAAATCTAATTGATAAGGTTAAAATAATAACCTAAACTTGTCTAAATCCTATTGGTTGATAGGATTTCGACCCATCCCCACCTTAGCATCGAAATAAATCAATTTGGAGCTATTTAAAACCGAACTTGACTTTATAATAAAATAATATTTTTAGTTATTCCAAAGGTGCCCCTCTCCTCCCTTATAAAAGGGCACCTCCTCCCTCTCTTCCTCACACAACTTTGGGCCTTCAAGCTCGGCCAAACCCTGCCAAATTCTCCTCTCTACTTCCCTATAAACATCCTAGAGGTTCTGGTCTTCTTCAAAGACCAATTTTAGTGCTCTAAAAGGAGTTCTTAAAGAAGCACTTCAAAGAAGAGGTAATTTCTGTTCCCGATTCTTTCAACTTTATTTCTTCTTCCACTTATTCTTCTTAGGTTGTTTCATTATGAAGTAATAACATCAGTATCACTCATATACTGATATGTTATTATAAGTATGAAACAACCCTATTTCACCATCTATCCATCCTACGGAAAACAAAATCACCGCGCGTGCGTACGTACGGAATACCGTTTCCACGCCGTGATGTAATCTGTTTTTCCACCAACACCTTACATGGATGGGTATTATGGTGTAAAGAATAACTATACATAGTTATTATAATATCATAATGATTCTGATATATTTTATCATCCACTCCAATTCAAATCAATAATTATGGAAATGATATCATCGTTCGTGCGTACATACGGACTACCGTCTCCACGACGCGATGAGATTCATTCTCCATGTTAACCATTTAAGAATGATTATAAAGTATATATAAGAAATACTAATGAAATATATGACATTATAAAGCTACTGGATTTATGTATATATGTATGTCATCTACTTACTTCCATTCAAGATAATAAGGAAAGGAAGACAGCGTTCATGCGTACGTACGGACTACCGTCTCCATGAACGGTGTGTTTCATTTCATTTATCTATCTATTATATATATATATATACTGAATATATATGATATATAAATCATGTTTTATATTCTGAAGTATGTAAATCATGATATAAGTAATAATAATGTCAAGAACAAAAAGTCCAAACACCTACGATAAATGAAACGATTTTACCCAAAACGCTTCTTTAACATGGAATTTACAAAATAACGGGTAGTATAAAGTCATAAGTGAACCATATATGATATAATAACAATGAATATGATTCTTTAATAAGTAAATGACATTATTTAAATCATTATACAGGAGGTTCGGACACTTACGAAGCAAATCGGACCTAAGGTAAGGGAAATATCACAATCTCATTTTTATCCGAGATTGTTTATTCGTAAGTATTTACTGGGGTGTATTTTATCATCCACATCCATGTTTCATCAATATGTAATATTATTTCCATCCACCTACAATTGTTTAAATCCATTTTTACCCTTCGGTGAGTTTTTAGTAATATGTATGAAAGGAATCTTTTGTCGTTTTTCGTACGAGGTACTTTTTGAATTTTCCGACAAAAGTACGAAGAATGTTTTTTTTAACTTATACGGCATGAATGGATTTTTAAAACATTATTTCCAAGAAGCTTCCTTTACAAGTTTTCAAGTTTATTTTTAATCATCTTCTTTTGTTTTAAAGTCGTATGACATGTTATGAAAGGAAAAATGTTTTTGATGTAGAAAGGATATTTTCCTCAAGAATGGAGTTCAAGTATTTTATCAAAATTATTTTCCATCTAAGATAATAAAAGGGTTCTGTTTTTATCCCTATTATAACATGGAGTTGATTATGTTGTGATGGAAATATTTTTATGAATTCCTTTATCTTATATGAATTGTTTTATGATGTCATGTTGTTTAAGAATCCCATTTTTATTACATGGGTTACGCTATGATGTATGGTTTATGATTATGTGGCACACATAAGAAAGGATTCATTATAAGATGGGTGGGACCTATATCTCTTTCCAATTAATTGGGTAAAGATTTTATATCTCATGAGATAGACATGGCTGGAATGGTAGGTTATACCGGTTCAGTGAAACAGGACTGAAACGAGGGTTACTCGATTCAGAAAGGGACTTTGTACACTAAGATAGTCTTGGAAATGAGTCTTGACTAACAAAAATTATTCTCTATGATTATGTGTGAATGCCACAAAGTTTCATGTTTTAAGTTATGATTATTGTGATTACATTTCACTGCCATGATTTATCCCATGTTATGAAATTATGCTCTCTTTTGCAGGTTAAGATTTCCAAAATGTTATGTTCTTTTGAATATGATGTGATTGATATTTCTGTTGTTTAACCTTACTGAGCATTTGAGCTCACCCTTTTATGTTTTCTTTTCCCCAGGATATAAATAATGGTTTTAGGTAAAAAAAAGGAAGATCTTTATGGGGGATGTTGAAGATCTTTCACCACGATTAGAAGATTACGTTCCGAGTTTCCAAAGACACTAAACTATTACGATCCTTGTGTGTGTGTTTTTTTTATGTACTAAGTATTCCGCAAAAGTAATGTAATGTTCATGTACGTCATGCTTCGGGTCTCTACAATGTTAATGCTTAATGTGATAGGCAATATTTTTATTTTGAGAAACCAAATGGGATGATGAATGAAGTTAAAGTTATTGTGATTGTTCTTAATTATTTAACTTCATATATGATTAATGACTTATAGCTTAACCAAATTTCACACAAAATAAGAAAAATAAGGACAAGGTCTTCTAAGATCTATGGTATGGGAGACTATATAGTAAAGAGTTATCAATTTTCTTCATGTTAGAAATGTGGAAAGATACATCTACGATAATTTATCAAATTAATATAATTTTTTTAATTGTAGAAAATACGTGAATAGAGCAATGAATTTCTAAGGAAAAGTGACGAGTTAAATAGAGATAAAGAAATTTCATCATAGAGATCTATCCATAGTATGTTGTCTTAAATGTGGGGAACCTGGTAATTATCTGAATAAATTAGCTATTTTAAAGGATAAATCCTATATCTTGGAAGGTACTGTGTTATATAGATCATTTTATTAAAAATATTGAAGTATTTATGAATTATTATTCAAGAATTATGTTGTATAATTATTTTTATCAATGATATTTTGTTTATAAGAATCATTCCAAATCTTAATATTGGGTTTTTTGAAGCATATATTTCTTCATCCAATATTAAATTAATAGTTATTGATACCATCATGGGTTTTTGGGTTAAATTTTTATAACTTTTTTAGAGTCTTATAAAACCCTTTTTAGGGTTTAAGTGATAGGATTTTCATGCGATTTAATGGAATTTTGGAGATTTTTTTATTGGGTTGAGGTATATATATCTATTAGGTTAAACATGAAGTATTATTTGAGGAAGAATTATATTTTCATATGTTTAATGGTATTTATAACCAATATGTTTAATATGATAATTGATTTTAAGGTCATAATAGTTAATTAAGATTATTTAATTTTATTGAAAAACTAACATATACAAGAAACCTTAGTGGTTAAAAAGTTACTTAATGATTAATGATTTTTTGAATATGTTTATCACATTTTTGGAAATTTTATAGGATTTATGTTAATATAGTTTTAGAAAAAGAAATATCCACATTTTGGGTGAGAAACTTTCATATCCAAAAAAGTTATTGGGGATCGAACCCACAACCAAATGGTGAAGAGGATGAAGTCCCTACGATTGGCCTACATTATGACCCAGTTTATATGAAAATGGCTACTTAAATGATTTTATGGATAAATATTAAGTTGAACTTTGGTTGTTTCCTTTATGGTTTAAAGATTAATTTATTATATTAGATAACTTGTGATAAAAATTTTGGTTTTAGTAAATATTTAGAGGCATATGAATGAAATTTTCACTCGTTTATAGATATTATGATATTTTAATAATTAATTTTAGTTATTTGGGAACAAATAATCTTGGATATTCATTTCTTACATTAAAAATGATGTGAAATTTTATCAAAGAACGACATAAGGATGAAATTGTTCTTATAAATAAAAATATAAATGGTATGTATATATATTTTTTGTCATTTATCTTGACAATAAACATAATACCTCAAGTATAGGGAAAGTATACTGAAATAAAAAATTTATCATTTTACAATAATTTTTCCCGAATTGATGATCTATTCAACGATAAAAAATTTAGCCTTATAGTTGTTAATTTTCTCATAAACATGTTTTATACCACTCTTCATTTTTCCTCTGACATTAATTTTCTCCCCCATTTCTATATTTTCACTTCTCACTAATGTTATCCTACTTGGAAGAATAGGTATGTGTTATTCTAGATAACCTCCATACTTCCATTTCTCGCATATTAAGAGGATGTTTTATAAATCCTTTTTTACTTTGTCTATTTTGTAAAAAGGTTATAAAATTGATGAATAAATAGGATTTCAATGGAATAATTTATTTATTAAGGATATAATGTAACACCCTATAATTTTATGGAATATTTCATTAAATTAAATATCTTATATGACTTGTCATACATGAAACCTTATGTTTAAATAAACCCTATATCACTATAGAAAAACTATTAAATATTTATGTATGAATAAGAGTAACTAAAAAAATAACGTACATGTTTTAAAAGAGTATAAAATAAATGAATTGGTTATCAGTTTACTAGGAATGAAATTAAAAATCATTTGAAAGTAAAAGAACTATATTTCTAAAAAACTATTCTTATTCATGGGATGATATTTCATCTAAATATTGGTTAATTATTTTATTATTTTTTCTCAGCATGAGATAAGAATAAATATGGGTTTGTTGTTAAAAACTGTATTTTGTTAAAAGTGGTTCCATCGCATTTAATGAACTTTTTTTAAAAATTAAATTATATCACTTTTAGAAAATTTATATTAAAAAATGGATTTAAATATTTAAATTAAAATTTAAATATTATATTGGTTTTATTTTTTATAATGTTTGAAAAGATTAAATATTTGACGAATAATGAAAAATACTGATTTTTATTGAAAACCAACTTTTCATTTATGGGATTTACAAATTCAAATTTTGTTTCAAAATTAATGAAGAGTAAAATTTATTCAATTATATTTATCTTAAACAAATTTATTTCATCTTAATCAATTTAAAGATGAATTTTTATGTAATAAATTTTAATACATATGATACATTTTATTGGGAAAACTATTTTTTCAACATGTTCGTGGGTTTAATTTTTAATTAAATTGTGTCACCTTTGTGATTTGAATCTGAAAAAATAAATTATTTATTTTTAACCATAATTATTTAAAAAATTTAATTAATTTTAACTAGAAATTGGGTCCCAATGAATAGTAAAAAATGTAAAAATTAATTACCATGGTTATGGTTAAAACATATTTATAGGGGGGTTAAACTAAAAATATAAGGAATAAAATGACATAAAAACTTGTTTAATTTATATTTTATGGATATATTTAATCTTTATATTATCTAAGGTTTGTGAATGGTCCATTTTGGATCCATTTACTCTGTGAAAATCATGGGTATAATTTATTCTTTTAAAAATATCCATGTGTGTCCTCTCCCCCATTTATAAAAGAAATCTACCTCTCCTCTACTCTCCATACATTCAGATCTATTTGGTTCAGAAAATACCTACCCAAATACCATCCTTACATCCCTCCATATGACATAAAGTCCATATCTTTTTTCAAAAAATAATTTTATAATGGATTTAAGTACAAACCTAAAGAGGTTGCTAAAGAAGAGATATAGTTCTTAACCATAAATTTTGGTTTTATTTTCTCTCATAACTACTTAAAATATTCATATAATATGATAAAAAATAGCACTGGAATATAAAATATTCTTAAATATTATTATTTTAATGAAATAACATATATCCTTCTCATCTTCCATCAAATGGGAATGTAAATTGGTGATCGTATGTACAACGAGGTATTACCTTACGAACTGATGTAATTCGTTTTCCATCACCACCTCACATGGATTGATATAATAATGTATTTAACTTAAATACACTATATATATATCATAATTTTTATTATGAAATTATAATATCACATCTAACTTCATACCTACCAATCTGTTGAAAAACGATAACGTCAATCATGAATATGTGTGGACTACCACCTCTATGAAGAGATGTTATTAATTTTTCATTTTATTTTCATATGTATGGTAATGAATATATATTTTATGATCATTTTTTATTTATATTATAAAATAATTATTATTTAATGTTTTTTTACCCCTCTTTCATTCCATCCATTAAAAAAGGGAGACAATGTTCGTCCATATGTACAACCTACCATCTCTATGAATATTGTAACTAATCTTTCAATATATAAACTTCATATATGACTCTAAATAAGTATATAATTAATATATATTATGTTAATATAGTGGTTAAAATTCATTATATGATGAAAACAATATTTATTTACAAGGAATGAAACTACTAAACCAAAATATACAAGAAAAATGAAGTAGTTATAACCAAAAACAAGGATTTTAACAGAGAATCATTTATAAAACAGTGAGAAAATATTACAAGTAAATAATATGAGGGTTTATACATATTATTATGTTTATAAAATATATTTATAATAAATATATATTTATTATAAAAATTATTTGGACACATATGAAAGAATTCTAACCTGATGTAATGGATTTTCAAATCAATTTTATTTTTGTGGGAAATATTCCATATTCACCACTTATTTACTTTGTGTGGTGTATATAAAATCCTATAATTTTTTTTATTATTATCATCCTGAAAATTATGTGATATAAATATCCATCTAAAGTTTTTTATTTCAAAACCTTTATGATTTAGATTTACCAAGTGGTAAGGGGTTTCCAAACTCAATTTATTTTCATTAGGTTATATGACTTCATCATTATCCTTGATATTCAAATATTATGTGTGTAATTACTTATGTTTATTTTATATTTTATTTCCAATTGTTTTATGTGTATTTATATTTTATACACGTAATGAATTTGTTAATTAATTCTCACTACAACGTATGATCTTTCTAAGATATTTCGTCTTAATTTTCACTCCATTATGACATATTTAGTAACATAAAACTACTTATTTTTCTAAGGTATTTATACAAATATTATTATAAGTTATACGATTAATTTATTTACATTTATGATATTTGATGTTTTATTTTATGTTATTTATTTCATGTGGTTTTGATGTGAAAGTTACCAAAGTGCTAAGGGTTTCTTCTTCAACCACATTTTAATTAGGATTGTCTATGCTTAAATTTACACTAAATTAAATTATTTGATAATTGTATAATAAAACCATTTAATTTACTTATAATTTTTATATAAATGAAATTTTTATGTAATAGTACAATTTTTTTCTCTTTGGAACTTAAAATGATTGATAAAATGTTTTAAAAAACCAAATTTATTTCTATATTCAGTCGAAAATATTTTTTATTTGATATTAATATTTTTCTTAAAATCTCTTAAATAAATTATTTAATACACTTTAATTATTTATTGAATACATTTTTACCAATGTAAAAAAAATGGGTTGAATGAAATGTCCTTTTCATTTAATGAATATGGTACTTTTTTACCTTTTTAAGGAAAATGTGAAAAGAATTTTTGTTAATAAACTGAACATGAACAGAATATACTACCATCATGACCACTCATTTATTTGTATATTACATTAAATTTTTACATGATACTTTTAAAAGAATTTTTATTCTAATATTTTTGAAATTTTTAGATTATAAAAGTAATTTTGAAAATTAAAAAGAAATTTCCTCAAGAATATTTTTAATAAATTATTATTGTATCTATATTTGTCAATGAAAAAACTTATCTTACTTTTAATACATTGGGGGTATGATATAATGATACCATCTTTATTATTTATTTAGATTGTTTATAATCAGTTTGATCGGGATATACTACTTTGATACCATTCCCCATATTACGTTGGAAGGTTTATTAATAAGTGTATTCATTGGGGGAATTATTAAAATTTTATATTCTAGTTTTTCAATAAAATTTTTACATTGATTATGTTTCACCCCTTTCATATGAGGAATGAATTTTACTTAGTAAGTGATGGTTAGTGCCTATTATATCCACTTGATGCATTTGTGGGTCTCACGAGACTATCTTTCATGGGTTTTGGTTGAGGCCTTGCCAATTTATGTAATATATATTGGCATGAGGTTTTGATGGTATGTTTACGATGCTTGGAATTATGAATTCACTATTTATGAGATATTTATTGATGCCCATTTGAATATTTTATTATTTATAATATCCATGGATAAGTTCAAAGATTATTATATTGTTTATATATAATTATTAGATCATCATTTATTACCACCAAATTAATCATCATGATCAAGTTATAAACTAAATGACACATGTTTTTAGTTATTTACATTTCAATATTTATTATTACTTATGTACTCATGATAGATTCTATCCAATAAAAACCATTATATAGAACCTGATATCACCCCATTTTTGTTTCCTTTCCCTATGATGAAAAAGAAATGTATTATAGTTGATATGTAGAAATATCAGAAATGGAATAAGGGTGTAACAAAATAAAATAAAATTTTGTATTTTAACTTTTCAAATGTAATATGAAATTAAAGTATGTATCTATTTTAATAAAACTACTAAACTTTTTTTCCTTTGGGGTGTAATGTTTTTTATGTTATGCCAATGTAATAATGTAACCACAAGCTATGGGCTACTAGAGTAAGGGTCTTTGCAACAGAATTTCACACCATTATGTCCTATTTTTATTATAATTATTAATATTTAATATTTTATGGATTTTCAAGGTAAATTAAATTATCATTGTTTTTTAATTTTTCATTTTAAAGTATTTTCAAAATAAAATGAAATTTCTCTCTATATTTATATGAAAATAGAATGTGATTTTCTTATCAGGACAGTTGAGTTTTTTATGGTTTTTATAATGAAAACATGAAATTTTTTAATATTTTTCTTCATAATATACTACATATGACTTAAATATGATGAGGGGTGTACCCATTATAACTCATCAAAAAAATTTTGTTCAATATTGCTCTATAATACATTGGGTAATGCTGCAGTTTTTAAAGGAGTAAATAAGAGAGATAACTGAGTTTGTTTCTCATATAGAATTAACTGATCTTTAGTTATTATAACATGAGTAAAACATGAGTGAAAATGGGTTATGGATTCAATTCATCATGGTAAGGAATATTTTATAAACATTTAAGGTAAATGTATTTTTTTCAAATAAACAGTATCATGACTTCCCACATGAATCATGAGGAATTTGTGGTTTTTTATATTCTTTATAATGGATTTCAACTGATATATTTAAGTACTGATTGGTTTTCACATGTGGACATTTTTAGTGTCAATGTTTTATTTTAAATATGGTAATTGTCCTCATGGAGGGTTTTCTTTTTTATTGGAATAATGGGATTAATTTATCTTTATATTTCTTACTAAGATTTGTTTTTATCATCCGTAATTTCAAAAAAATTACATGGGATCAAAGGATGAGTAGAAATTTTAGAAAGTTAAATATTTACACTATAAATATTATCTTAAACAAAGAAAAAGTGTCATAAATAGAGGTGTAAACATAAATATCAACTTTTTGGGAAAACATTAACACTTTGAGAATGTTTGGGGCTTATTATGTAATATTTTCTCCAATTATATAAAACTTTAAGCCAAAATTATTTTCAAAATATAAAAAAAATTACCCATTTATAAATCAAGTAATTATGGATTAATTATGATATGGGTCATTATAGTTGGAATAAGAGTCATATTTTAGATAACATTAGGTGTTAGGATGTTGTTTGATGAGAAAAAAGTAGAGGATAATATGATGGTTAAGTATGTCTTATTTTTTGTCCTCTTTCTAAATTATTTATTTTGATTTTAATTGATATAATCAATCTAAATGTTTTGGTTTTAGTAAATGGATGAAACTAGTAGGAAAAAAGTTAACAATGGATATGAAGGACAATGTGGTTGTTATCTAATTGACCAACCAAAAAATAAATAAAATGGAGTGAAAACACTTATGGGTATGCCTAACCGGTTATATCAGTATATAATTAATAACCTAAATCTGGGCTAGTTTCTGGACACACCAAATAAGAGAAAATTAGAGATTCATAGAATTTTTTGTGATGAATACCATGACAGAAAAAGGATTCGATTTACTACATTTCAAGAATGTGGGAATAATTACCCATATAATTAACTTAAAGGAAAAATAAGTTGATTTTAAATCTTGGTAAATTCAAGGATGATCACATGTTTAATGAAATTAATAATATTTTTATGTTTTGTGTGATGGGGATACATTTATTGAGTTTTAATGTATGTTTGAGGTCTATAAATCCTTTATGATTAAGTTTTAGTTCAATGAAATTGTTATTTTTGGAATTATGATTTTATATTTTGTAGACATGAGATGAAAGGTATTGATAAACATTGGGGTTAATATGATCTTTTTTTTTGAGGTAATTTTGGTTAATTAGGTTAAAAGGGTAATTTCCTTTTTGGGAATATATGTTTAATCATATTGATAACCATGGAATTAAAATGTGTTTTTGTGACTATTTTAATAATGTTATTTTAAAACATGTTCACTATATTGGGAGAATTATATGATTAATATAAATATAAATATTTTTTGGTAAGAACCATTTTTTTAGAAATAAAGTTAGAGTTATCTTTTAGAGACATATATAATATTTTATTGGTTTATTATGATAATAGTTATTTATTGAAAATATTAGAATATTTTTTATGTTATATAATTATGTCATACAATTTTTTTAAAATGAAATTATGTGTGATTATTAATTTTTAAAAATAAATATTAAATTGATTTCAGAAGCTATATGTGATATGTATTTCTTATATTTTTTGGGTTTTGACCTTTCTGTGGAATATTTTGACGAGTTTTAAGGTTAGTTATTTATAAAATTATTTAATACGAACTTTTATTTTTATTATTGAGGATTTGAATATTAATGTAGTATTACTTCATATGAATGTTTATTCATAATATATATTATCTTAACATGTTTAAATAATTTTAGGTTTTGATCAATGGATAGAAAGTGAAGAAATAAATTTTCATCCATTTTTAAACCTTGTGATCTATTAGATGTTGTTTTTAGTGATTCTGTAATGAAAAATTAATCTTTAATGTTCACTTATTGGATAAATTGATGAGATTAAAGGGGAAAAATAATATCAAATGAATAATAAAATCATGAATATAAAGTGAGAATAAATCTAGTCTATATATTTCCTTAAAATTCTATCTTAATTGTAAAATAATTTCTCAGATCTATTGAGTCTAATACATAAATATATACACAACTACCAAGGTATTATTTTTGAAACATATATTCAGGTATAAGTCTATAGGGATATATGAATTTATTAAATAATAATGTTCATGGCCTTTACTTACAAATTAAAGGTAATGATATAATATATATATCTCATCTTATTGCTATTTTATGATACATTTATTTTGAGATAATAAAATTTAAATTATGGGGCTGAAATTTATTTATGTGTTTTGAATATATTACACACACATTTTATCAATATACATTTATATTAATACTATGTTCAATTTTTTATACCATGCAGAATAACGAGCTTTAAAAAACTATGATATACTATTAAAATATTGTTATTTAAATCTAACTATTATTGCCTAGCTTTTCGTTTGGAAGGAATGGTAATAGTAACCATATTATGAAATATATATATATATATATATTTCTTACATAATAAAATATATAATCAATCATACATTCATTATCTATTGGTTGAGAATTAAGATAAAATCTTTTTATGGGAAAAGAGATATGTTTCATAAATCTAATGTTATACGTAAAATGTATTTTATTATTAATAGATGAAATTAAAATCCAATGATAAGTAATTATAAATAAATATATATATTATATATCCAATTTAATTAATTATCATTCATTTAATTATGGTTATTAGGAAAATAATGATAATATTGTCATTTTAGGCTTTTAAAATACAATTTATTCAAAATGGGGTTTTTTGAATTTTGTGTGTGGATATTATAATTAATTTCTTCTACTTGTAAAAATATTTTTAAAAAAAATTGGAAATTTTTTTGAAATCATTATTTGATAATAGTATTAGGATAATGTTTTGGTATTTTTTAGAACTAATTACTTTTTTAGTGAATAATTATAAAAAACAATCCTTTTAATTCCATATTAATCATCATTATACTTTGTTTTTGTATAAATTCAGTTTTTTTAGAAGGGTATTCTTCTAAAAATTATTTTCATTATGGTTGTATATTAATATTAAAATAAAATTATCCCATTTATACTAAATTATTGTTGATAATTTTATTTAATATTAGTAATTTGGATATTCTTATTGGTTATTATGTTTAATTCCATTTTTTTCTTTATGAATAGTTACCCAGGTAAAAATTAGTTACCATAGTAGATGGTAAAAAGAGTTAATCAAGGAAACAAGTATGTGATAAGAACATAAAAATATTATCTTAATTATTAATAAATGACGTTATTTTTACTATAAACACATTATATTTGTAATTTAATATTTTTAGACCCACTTTCTCATGAATAATAATTTATATTAATTTAAAACATTGAAAAATTATAAGTGTGCCACTCACCTCTCTTATGAAAGGTAAGCTCCACTACTCACTTATTTACACACTTTGATTTTTTTAGTACGACTAATAAATAAACAATTACCTTCCCAGAATCCATACCCATATACTATATGTGTTTTTATCCCAAAAATACCATCCTAAGAATGCTCAATGTGTAATATAATGGAGGTTTTCCAAAAAATTAGTATAATTGTTCATTTTGTGTTTCATGATTATTTATTATTATAATACTTTAAATTATTCTTAAAACATGTTTAAATAACAACTTAATAATTTTACACATACTTAAATGTTATTATTATAATGTTATTACAATTTTAAATTTTCTTTTCCATTTCTGGGAAATGAAAATATCACTCATACGTATGTGTGAACTACCACCATGACGAAGAGATGAATTTTATTTTTCATAATAAAATTATATATCAAGTTAAATTAATAAATCATATAAATATATATGATATTTATTACATAATTATGATCCTTTTAACACAATACACTACTTAACTTCTTATCATTTCTATCCATTGGAAATTGATAATGCTGCTCTGGTGTGTGTGTGAAATACCACCTCCACAAAGCATTTTTATTCATTTTTCATTTTCACCTTACATGGTTGGTCATAAGGATGGAAATAATGAAAAAATATTTAATTACAAACATATTTATTTTTATTATTAGTAAAATATCATATATTTTATTTATTTTCCACCTTGTAGAAAAATTAAAACATCATTTGTGTGTATGTACAGTCCACCTCCTCCATGAAATTCTGTGATTTGTTTTTCCTAATGACATTTAATGATTAGTTTAAAAAGTTTTTAGATGTATAAATATTATAATTATAAAATATATAATATTATTTAAGTAATATGATAATTAATCATTTTCCATGTTCAACGAACAAAATTTGTTTTGGGATTATGATCTAATGCCTTCAAAACATCCAATATAAACTTAACTAATTTAGTAAATAAAGAAGTTCGTATAATAAATGAAATAAAGGAAATATTTTTAATGGAATAGACATTAAAAAGGTTATTAATCATGAAGAAAATTAATATAATTTTACTATTTAGGGGTTAAAGTGAAAAAGAATCTAGATGAGACTTAAGTTAAAAGGTTTTCCTTTATTACCTTATTATAAAGAGTTCCTTGAAAATATTTATCCTCCATGTTAATGTTTTTAAATGTTTCAAGAATTTTATTATTTATAGTTAAATGGATATTAAATTTTAATTTAAGCTCACATTCATTATAAAGGTTTGAATTGGTCTATATTTAATTTTTATTTTTAAGGCCATTTTAATGTTTATTTACCAAAGTAAAAAAAGAATATTCTTAACATATATTGCATGAGAAGAATTTCACACCATAATTTAATTTATTTATTATAAATATTAATATTTAAATATTAATATTTTTTAAAGAAATGTATATTCATTTTATTTTTAAGAATTTTTCATCTCATATCATTTTAAAAAAAATAATTACTTCTCACACTTTTTATGGAAACAAGGAATGTAATTTACTTATGGGTTAAGATGATTTTTTTTATGTTTTTTATGATGAAAATTTAAAAAATTAAAATATTGTTTTTGTTGATACAATACATGAGCATTATATATGTTAATAAGAAAGCTCGATATTGCTCATACCAATGAGTGAACTTGATACAGAACTCTAATACATTCGGTAATGATGTAGTCTTTAAAGAAAAAAATTAGGGAGATAACAAGGTCAGTTGATCTTATAAAATTAAATTTTTTTATTATGAAATGTTTTATGATCAATAGGTTTTTTATATAAATATTATTTTTTCGTAAGTGAATGAATTTATTTGAACTTTTTCGGTGAATTTTTTTTTCAAATAATTTCTTTCATGAGTTCTCACATTCCATCTGAATGCTTCGTGGCTTTTTCTTTTTAATTTTAATGGTATTAAAAGATTTTATTTGATAAATTATTGAATTTAACTTTTGGAAATGTTTTATTTATGTTCTCTAGGTTTTATATTGAGAATTTTTAATTAATTTATTGGTTTTCAGGTTTTTTATTGAATAAATGAGATTTATTTATCTTTATATCCCTTACCGACCATTATTTTTATCATCCCACATTTTCAAATGTTTTACTTCGGGTGTAAGTATGATTATAAATTTTATTAAGTTTAATATTTTAAATATGGTGAATTTTATTAAACAAATAAAAATATTCTTATATGGAGTGTATACATAAAAAACTATTATTGTAGAAAAAAATATACACTGTGTGAAGGTTTCTAGTTTTTTATGTAATTTTTGACCAAATTATCTACAACTCAAAATATAAAAGTTCATAAAAATGTAATAAAATAAAATTCATGTTATAAATTAAGTAATTATGGGTTAGTTATGTTACAGATCATTATATCTACATACATATTTATTTTTCTTGGATTAATAGAGAAAGATGAACTACGTGTATTATCCCAAACATCCCTCTTTAGTTTTAATCTTAGTGGGACACTTATTTTGGTTCTAAAACCTAATACCCTATATTTATTATAGTTTAACAATGAAATATTCACTATATGTTTCTCTATATTCATATCATATTTTAATTATTCTTTGATAATTATGTCAATGTATGGTTTAGTAGTCATTTAAGTAATATAGGATTTCTCCCCTTCCCTGATGAATACATGGTTCTTCCTTTTAAAATACATCAGTTTTGAGTATTTTTCAACCCTTATCATGGATTAGTTAGTATAATATTTCCTTCTCAAAGAATCAACCAACTTGTTATCCTTCGCTAGGTGGTAATGTATTGAGAATTCATAGTTTTTATTAGTTAAAACTTTATCCTCTAGTGATATTTAACTCTCTCTATATGAAACCATATTTTAATATATTGTGGTCAGTACATATATGACACATCTAAACATAGAGATAATTCCTCAATACCCATAATGTAAATATCACTATCAACATATATAAATCATGTGTTAGGAAATTTTTGGTCATGAATTTTTACTTGATGCGATGCATAAAAAATTACCATATCATTAATTATGAGGATGCATCCCAAAACCATTAACGAATAAATAATGTATATTACAAACCCTTATCCACTATTGGGTAATATTAACATAGGTGTAGTGACCAATATCTTCTTATGATCCATTAATCATTCCCTACATTATTTTATGAAGAGGTACTTTATTCCCTTCTATGTTAGCTTGGTTGGAAGATTATAAGATCATTAAAAATTTATCAAAAGTCATCTATTGTATCCATCTAATATATGGAAACATTATATATCAGTTATTATAGTTGGTAAATTGCTTTATTTAATAGTTTATATCTTCAATGTATCTACAAATGTTACCTTTATTTCAATTACAAAACCCAATAATGGTACTTTATATTGCTAGAATACACACTTACTAAACATGGCATACAATTTATCATTTTTTAAGATAATTAACGAAATATAGAAAAGGAATTCATGATATTCCTTGATTTAAGAATATATTTGAATATAATTTATGAAGAAAACCATAGATTGATCATGGTAGTATCTAAAAATATATTTATTTTATTCATGAAGACATCAAAAGAATTTGGATGCCTAAATGGAATCAATATAAATTTTTAGTTTCCATACATCATATAGAAATAAGTCTTGGAAATATCCTCCATTTTGAAACTTAATTAATGATATATAGATATAATTTAAATCTTTGATAATTAATGAGATCCTTTTATATGACCTTATAGATCATTGATACATGGTAGAAGACGCTTATTTTTTATTGTGATTTTGTTAAGATCATAATAATAAATGAAATGATTTATTGATATATCCTTGTTTTTTAAAAAGATTATTAGTTCACCCCATAGTAAAGTACTAGGGATTATAAAACCTTTTCCAAATTCTCTTATAGGTACTTATTTAATTTTTATAATTAAATAGAATCTACTTAATATAAACTCTATAAGATTGGAATGGATCTAGGTATACGTTCAATTGAAACTCAACTTCATGCTTTGGGGGAAGATTGGATAGTTCATCCAGAAATATATTTGTATACTACCATACAATAGGCATTTCATTATTGATAAATTAATTTTTGATAATTTGATCTATAAGCCCATCATTTATGGATATCTTCACACATATAATAGAATTTTATTTCAAAGGAATTTCATGACCATCTTCACATTGATAATTTATTATAGGATGATTTTGGATATGAAACGAGGTTTCCTTATCCAGAAAATTATTATATAATATATATAAGGAAATAAAATCCATACCCAATATTATTTCAAATTCAACTAATGTAAGAATAACTAGATCCCTGGGGAGTATGTTTCTATAAATTTTGATCAAGGAATATTTATATATCATTGATGAAACCATCATGTCATTAGGTGTTTTCAATGATAGTTCAATATCAAAAGGTTGTAGTTATAAATTAACATTATTAGAATTCATGTGTAATATTAAATAATTCAAAAACTAGAATCAAATAAGGAATTAATAGTTTTTATGTATAGAATGAGTGTACCTTTCACTACTGTATTATCATGATCCACCATAGCAGTAGTGGTAACATACAGTATTTCTTCTTTTTTTGGATTAGGAGGTTTTTGGGGGATATTTTCTTCATTAACTCCAAGGTTAGGGAATTTATTTTTATAGTTTTATAATTCCTTGAATTTTAAGAATAAAAGTGTGGGTGGTGCATTAATTGGTTCCTTTTTATTATATTTTTTTAATCGACCTCTTTGCATTTCTTCGATGGATGTGCTCTAGGTGGCCTCCCTTACCAGACGTAAAACACTTTTTGTACCCCTTATGGAAGTTAACATGGGGGTTCCGTCGAATTTTTTTGATATATAGTTAGTTTTATTTTCTTCCCCCATATGACATATCATTAGAGCTTCCATGATACTATGATTTTAATTTTTCTCTCTTTCTCGAATAATGAGATTCCAAAGTTTATATCTCTACCTTTAGCACACATAAAAATATTACTTTGTATTTTATAAATTCTACTATGGATAATTACTTTCCAAGACATGGATTTATGAAAATAAAGAATTTATTGATTTCACTCTTAGGGTCAGATATAAAACCAAATAAATACCTTATGATGATCATGAGGTTTTTTTTTCTATTTCAATGGATCCATCGACTTTTTTTAAATTAAAATAATTCTCTCTCCATATTTGTGAGAAGTTTTTAAATAAAATACTTGGTAAATAAAAATATCTTAAACTTATTGCTTTATATAGAGTCTACTTCCTAATTTTTTATTATATTTAACGATATCCCACCATTGGTTAGAATCTCCTTTCAAATGATAAATGACCTAAA
This sequence comes from Viscum album, assembly GCA_963277665.1. Lineage (NCBI taxonomy): Eukaryota > Viridiplantae > Streptophyta > Magnoliopsida > Santalales > Viscaceae > Viscum > Viscum album. The sequence goes on along the minus strand of OY728157.1, from coordinate 226,811,013 downwards.
AAACATCTCTTTGTCTGAGATTTGAAAATGGAAAATATATTTTCTATCACATTGATCTATTTAATAGAAATAATTTCATTTGAATATTTGCTAAGGGAGGGTGGATGTTGTTTCATGAAAGGCCCAAAAACATGTTCAGCCTTCAATAGTGTGTTTGGTAGCACAAAATGGACTACGTTTTTTTATAAACTTGGAAAGTTTTGTGAGAATAACCATAATATTTAGTAACCCCACTCCTACCACATTCAGTTTCTCAATGGAAAAGTCACCTCAATAAATATAATTCCCATTTTTAGCTTGATTTATCACTACTCCACCCATTACATAAATAAATGAATGTTTTATATGTCGATACATAATTTATAAAAAATAAAACTTTTACCATAATGGATTAAATCATAAATGACACACGTAAATTAACTAATAAATTTATTGGTTTTAATCTAGGATATTCATAGTCTATTTTATGACATATTCTCTAACTATATATTAAATTAGTGAAAAAATACTTTATTATGTTTTATAAAGAGTGTTTTAATCAAAAAATCATATCCCTTGAGATTTTCACTCTATGTGTGGAATAATGTATCTTTTTTAGGAACAAGTTAAATATTGAGTTAATAATGAACTATCCATTTCAGGGTTATTACCCATAGGTACATATATTCTAGAGCCTTTATCCACTTTTTTATATCCAAATGTGGATTTTATAGGTAGTAAACCACATAATCTCTACATTACAAAAATTTCATGATGTTATCCTATAAATATACTTATACATATGATTTTTAATAATTTTATTTCATCCTAATAGCAAAAAAATTAATAAAATAATCTCAAAAATTTACTAAAACATCATATAAAACCAACTAAGGTTTCATAAAACCACACTTCTAGGTCACGTTATAAAATAACATACCTTACACATAGGATTTGATACCAAGTGAGATTACCCATGATAAAAACTTATATATTTTACTTCATATCTATAAGTGAAACATTACATATCATAAATAGCCACATTTTACCCTGAACTAATGGTTTATTGTTTCATCAATATAAGAAACTTATTTTACAATAATTTTGAACATTTATTTATAATCAGACCACAATAGAGAACTTTCTAGACTTCTAATAGTTTATACTTATTATTATAACCCATGTAATGGAAATTAATGAAAGGGGTGATATCCAACACTTAGTAATTGAAAAAATATCAATGAATCACAATGTTCAGATCATAAAAATTTAATAAATCATGAATAAGGGATAAATATATTATTTAATTTATCATGGAATCATATGTGACAATCATACAACATGTTTGAACATTAAGGATTATGATATAGAAACATTATACCCTATAAAATTAATCAATGAATCAAAGGAATAATAACATGGATTAGAATAATTTGAAAATAATATTGAATCATGGGATAATATCCTAAGAAAGTGTAATATGATAGAAATATTGTATAAGTATAATTATAGTGAAATATAACCTTTGTGAGTCACCCAATATCACCCAGACCTTTCAAAAAACATAATTGTGTATTTGAATACTTTTCTTCGTGGATTTAAACCATTAACTAATATATTGGACGTTAATATAGGACCACACCCATTAATCATACATACATATGTATTCTACTTGAAATAAATCATTCATCACATCATAAGGAACCCATGGAATGAAATTTATTTTCATGTTATTTTAAATTGGTATCATATAACAAGATATTAAATATAGATTGGTTGATAAAAAACTTTAATTTTCCAAAATTTTAATATCAAAATTTTATTTAGAGTGATACTTATGGAAAATAATTTTCAAAGAAAAAAATTCTTTATAGATAAATAAGAAAATGATAGCAAAACCATAGAAGAGTTTATAATATTGTCGTAAATTTTGAATTTAGGAGTCACATTCAAAATCTATTTTTGAAAAGGATAACTTAAAACATTTGAAAAAAATTTACATTTCCAATTATTATTAAATATTGTATCCTTAAAAAAATACATAAATTTTATCTCAAGGAAATGTGTAGTGGGAGATAAAACATACTATCAGGTAAGGGAAAACTTTTTTAATGTTTTAAAATACATTAGGTAAAATCTACATATTATAAATGGATTAAAAACATATTTGGAAAATATTAAAAGGGAAATGTTAAGTCAGTAAAAGATAACACATTACTAGGTATCTAAATATATTTGATAATATTGGTAGGAAGAGAAAATATGTACATGAAATAAAAATAGATTTCTACGAAAGGATGAGGATTTTTCATAAAGAACCAAATTTTAGGATGAAATAAATACATCAATGAAGATATATTTGACGTGAATATGTAATTAACCAAATAAATGAGGAATGTAAATATAATATAATTATATGATATAATAAAATAATCTTTTAAAACTATAATCAAAGACGAAACATTATGAATCATGAAAATAATTTGATTCAAGATAACCCAGTACCTGTACCCTTTTATTCGAAAAAAATGACTTAATATCCTATATCATAAACATGACCATATTAATCATAAATTTAAAAAACATATTTTCATACATTACCATTTCTACAATTTATTTATTATTATTCATTATATGTTCACTTCTGGATACTTTCTATTTTCATCAACAAATGTTTTCATCATTTCATATATATTTTATAATATAAATGCCATACCCTAGTAATTGATACCTTGTTCAACATTAATAGATTATTAAATATATTTTAATTTTGTTTTTCAATGTATTATGAATCTTCATGTAAATTTTTTATTAACTATGGGCATGCTTCGGGAGAACAGAATCCATGATGAGTTTGTTTTGGGTAATTTACTAATATCAATGTATTAATCTATAATGATCGCTAATTTTGGTGTCATAATTTTTGAAACATATTAATCAAATATATTATTACTTAATAACTCATATATTCATAAAATATATTTTATAACTTTTCGTGAAGGGTAGTGTTGAAAAATGGAACATGTTGCTCGTAGGAGGTATTAGTCTTCATGTAAACACGAATGCTGTTTTCATTTTTAATAGAATGTAAAAATAGGTTGAAATTTATTTATATTATAATATTTTTAATATTGTTATAAATATCATATTTATACATTAAATAAACCTTTAAATCATCTGTTTATTATGGTTATGAAAATAGTATGATATCGCTCCATGGTGGTTTTAGTCCACACATATACATGTTTGCCAATTTAATTTTTTAAGGAGATGAAAAAATATAGATAATAATTATTCCATAAAAATATAATAATATATTAGTTTAATAATTATAATTATATTTTTTTATGATGGTATAATATACTTTGTGGTATAATGAGATGTCTTAAGCAAACATAATTTAAAAGCAATATTTTTTTGATTTTTAACTTACTCCTTTGAAGGAAACATTTTCAAATTTTAATGGGTATTCGAAGAGTTTTATTTTGATGATAAAATATCCTCTAGTATATATATAGGAGTGTTGGGGAGTTTCTTCTATGAATTTTGGATAAACTAAGGGTCATGTGTTGTGAGGAGAAGTAGTGTGCTGAATGTCTCCTTTTATAAGATAGGGGGTGACATTTTGGTTATAAAAGGTGTAATATTCATGGAAGGTGGATCCAAAAGTTGAAAAGAACATATAGTGGATGATGTTAGGTCAATATACCTCCCATCCACACATTTAGATACTTTTTTTAATACTTTTTATATCTTGTACCAATAAATAAACTTTAACCCTAATTTAACTTTAAAAGGATAACTCATTTTATTAATAATGGTAATTCGTATTAATATGTAAAAATTAAATAACAATTACAATTACCCATCCCGAGAGACACTAAATGGAGCCCGATCTGGTTGTTCATGTGGCCTCATGCGCACCTTAACTTATGCAATATGATGCTAAATAGAAATGTGATTATGAAGGTGGTACAATAAGGATACTATACCCTCTAAATAAATAATTAATACAACACAAATCAAAAATAAATAAAGGGATTGGGAGATATTTATTAAAATAACATCAATAATCATAAACATAAAACCAGGCAAGAGAAAAAAATTCCAACCACATATGAACATGTTTTTTTATAATACAAGAAGTCAATTAACATTAGGTAATAAATGAAACATGACTATAATTACAAAAGAATCAATAAATAAATGAATAAACAAATCAAGTTGGTATCCCAAATACATTCTTGACCCTCATCCAAATTCCATGTCTTATTCTCTAAATATAAATAATAAGAAATAACCATCCATGATCCCATCCTACAACCATGTGGTATGTAACGGTACTAAATGGAGACCCAAACAAGGTTTGAGTAAAAATTAGTAGGTTTCCCCAAATAGTGTATAATTAATATATAGTCCATGAGTATAAAATGAAGTTTTGTGTAGGTATAATGATAATTAGTAATTCATAAAAATATAACATGCGTCAACTCAGGTTCTCATAGAACTCCCAACCAACTATATCTACTTCGGCCTAACCCGAAATATCTCTAAAATTCCATAATGTATATAAATATATACATATAGATGTATATAAAGATATATATGAATCAATGGGAACCCAAGTCTTGTGACTTAGTAATCCATATATATATATTAATATTTTTAATATTATTATATTATTATAAATAAGGGATGTTATACCGAATAGTTTTTTTGAATTGTAATATAATAAAGATCTAATTTTGTGTAGTGGGAATAAGAAGAGGTACCTGAATAGGTGATAAAGTACACCATGTATGAAAAATCCCAATCAAATATGTGATGAATCATGACCAACATCTAATGGTAGTTTGGAAAAATATGAAACAACAATAATTATAATTTTTTTAATTGAACATACCTTACATGGTGGTTCATGTTGAGATTTTTAAACACTAAAATTATTAAGGTGTTCAAGGAACATCACTACGGTGGTTTAAGATTTTTATTTTTTAAACTTCACATTTTAGAAACAACGCACAAAATTTCTGGCATGCAATAAAAATAGACATTTTGTAAATGATACAAATTTAAGGGAAAGGCATATATAACAGTTACCTAATACTTAGTATGATTTAAAAATTAATTATTGGGATTTTATATGATTTAAAATGATAGGAATTGAATAAATAGAAAAATTCCATGAAAATTATTTATATGAGCTCACATGGAAATATAATTCAATTTGGTGAGAAAAACAGGGAAAGGAAGGAGGAGGAATCATAGACTAATCGAGGGATATCCAATGAAACTAAGGATAATATATTTCAATTCTGAATGTGGATGATCCATTGACTCCTAGAAGGATATTAGGGATATCTCCATGCATTGGGAGGATTCAATGAGAAAATGAGGAGAAAAGTCATAATATGGGTCAACGAAAATAGGGGAATTTTGGTAATATCCCTCTTTTTAAAGGTGCATAATTTGGTCTCATTTTTTGTCAAACTGTGTGGTAACTGTATGCTAACACTGTCCAAAGGAACATAGTCCCACATATTTAGGCACATGACTAGAAAAAGCATTCACCGCTTTTTTGGTGCTACTATCGAAAAAGAACACCCCTCGCATGGTTGTAGCATACTGTTAGACAAACTTTGTGTTGACCATGTGAGTCCCTTTAAACCTATGCACCAAAATTCATGGCTAGTTAGGAAATCCTACAAAGTTAAAACATTCTTTATATACCTTTTTTGGGCTCCAAAGTTGAGTCAAATGGTATCTACTAACTATGCGCAAACCTGGCACCTAGGCCTATTTCTTCTGAAAATGAGTCTTTAAAGCCTTTCACTCAATAAATGCATATAAAAACTACAGAAACATTTTCGCATTAAAAAAATCTAACAAAACACTTTAAATTGTTCTAAATCTCAAAATTACATTCCAAATATTTATTTTAGATAAGTCTCATCCAATATGAAAAAAACTTAAATTCCTTTGGAAATTTTAACATATCCAAAACGCGAGGTGTTACAACCTCTCCAACATTAAACTTCTCATCCTTGAGAAGCGTTGTGGATAATTGAAAATGTCACCAAAACTACTTTAGTTGGATACACCCATTCAAATAGTTTCATAGCATTCCAAAATCCCAAACCAATATGAAAGCATCTCTTTAATCACATGACACTGAAATCATTAAAAATAAATCCTATGATCACATTTAAAGCGTAAAAGCAAGGAAGACACTTACCAGATGTTGTATGACATGATACATTATCTTGTCATTGTCTCTTTCACCAAATTGACTATGGTGTCCCCCATAATTAGTTCTATTATTTAACAGCGAGTGTTGTTACTAACAATATTAGAATTTACTATAAAATCATGTCCTTAATATCCTAATGATGATTCCAATAGGTTTATAAAATTATACATGAGGACTCTACACATGATCCTTGATTTAATTGAAATGGTAAAATACTAATCAACCAAGATCATTATGGGTGTACCAATTTTTTCTTAGAAATACAATAATGACCTTTACACTAAACATGTATTTTCTCAATGGTGTGCTTAATGAATTTCCTCACAAGTCGTATATGGAAACTTAAGAAATATCACATTGAAATTCTTCCAGCTAATTTTTTTCTAAAATACTTTAATATAAAAGACGATTAGTCACCAAAACTAGAGTATGAATCATTTTTACAAGGTGTACTAATATTTTTCCAAGAACGCTTACCGAAGCATGTACATGAATTTCGATGATATCCACTTGTTAAAAAATATCATAATAAAACCATCATTGTTTCATAGTATAAGCATAAATAAAACCTGATATAGAATCCTTGGATCGTCACAAGTCATCCCTATTCCTAATGCCCACACTCGAATTTCCCCAAGTTTTAATTCAAACATGTACCTAGAATTTTCGCAGAAATATATGCATACGTTATTCTATTTATCCATTGCCATATGAATTCCAAAATGACCACCACTCAACTAGTCACAAGGTTACTTGACCCTTCCCACATGAGGTTTGTATGCTAGTGACCAACATTTTCTACCCATTATATGAGAATACTTATCATTGCACCAATGAAAATAGTTTAAAAATGTAGGAGGTTCATCGCCATAAATGAAAAACAGTTTACAAAAACCTTATGGATTTCCTTTAAAATACACCTCACGAACAACTCCCAAGGATTCCTTTCATCCAATTGGTAATGATTTTTAGATATGTCAACATATAGTCGATGCTCTCTCAATGTAACAAGGAAGATTTCAAGATAATGACCATGATTTCCTCTAAAATAAGATCATATTTATAAGGACCTAGCCTTAAAACATTAGATAATATTTAATTTAATGAATAATTCACATTGAGGATCTTTTTAGGTTTAGAGTTTTAGAGAGTTAGGCCACAACTATTACATACATCTCAAAAATTACAAATTACACACTTCTACTCAGTTTAAATTTTTTCATAAAATAAAAACTATTGAAAAATGTTTCATGTACAATTCCATGTTTTAGACAGTATGACATTCCCTTGATCCCAGCCTTGACCCTATTCATCTTTATGTCCTGTGAAAAACATTTTGAAACATGGGATGAGCATAAAAAGATCAGTAAGGGTTATAAAACAAATAAAGAAAACATTTCATCAACACATACATAACAAAATATCTTTAACATACCACATGGAATCATAATATTTACGAATAACACATTGAAATCATAAATCATAAAGGTAACTTGTGGCATCCACATCATACTTACATTGTAGCTATCACAGCTACATAGAGAGTTACATTGTAATACCCATCATAGTATATTCCCTAAATATCTATGGAGAACCATTCACATTTACCTCCGTCACATTACACAATGCATTGGAGATCGATCTCAGGATCACCCACCCTAGGTTTATCAAAAAACAATCCATATATGTAAACAATGCCCAAGGACCAAAATATAATCATAACACAAAATATAATCATAAAGGAAAGATAACATTCCCAAATTGCAATCACAATATATATTTTAAAGATATTGAACAAGATATTTAAATAATAAATCCAAAAACCATTTTCAATACCAATATACATAAAAGAGTATATGGTTTTTATTTTTCTTTTAAAAACATTATATCTTGTTACGGAAGCCAAATATCAAATAATACTCGCAGCGGTGGAAAGGTTGTTGTCACCACATATGTTAAAAAGATACATTCTTTTTTTCAATTAGTAAAATGCCTCGTAGAAAAATATTACCATTGAATGAAATGAAAAGTCAAAGGTGCTTATACATCTTATAAAAGAAAGTCATGTGAAAAACAATACATGTCTCAATGAATGGAGATTGAGACAAAATCCCTTACCTCGTGTCTGAATTGACCCATTCGTTCTTTAATCTCCTGAATAATAAACTAAAATAAATTTAAAATTACATAAGAACATTTATCAAGTTTGTTCTTCCTTTTATATTATTTATTACCATGTTATAAACATTATGTAATCGTTTAAGTTAATAATGGTCATTTTGTTGATATTTGGTACTTGAGTCAAAAATGAACTTCTTATAATTACAAGTTGTTCATGTGGACAAAATTACATTATCTCCAGAATGATATTCATGATTTAGATATCATATATATCATTTATATCCATTATATATGTGTATTTATGACCATATATAATATTTGGATATAATAAATGAAATGCACCGTTCATGGAGACGGTAAGTCGTACATATAATGAACGCTACTTTCATTTCTATTTCATATTTAATGGAATGAAAACATAATGATACATAGGTATATTAGAATTCCAGTATAACATCATATATAATTTAATTAACTCTATTCTTTATATGTTCCACATAAGGCATGAATGAGTCATATCACATTGAGGGGCGGTAGTCCGCATTTTCTCCAATGAGATTATCGTATTTACACACAATTTAAACCATAAAGGTATTATATAAATGAAAAATAAAAAATAATAGAAACAATATAAATATAATACATATCACATATAAATTAATTTCCATCTAATGGACTACCATAAGAGGTGGCTAGAGATAATTGGACAATCATTGTTTCGGAAGGCGTTAGTTTTCCGTCCACAGAAATTTTATGTTCTTTACCCCTTAGACGGAGGTGTGTGTAAGTGTAGTTAGAATAATTTTCATAAAAACGACATAATATATTTAGGATACTGGTTTTTTCATAAAATAAAGGAATAGAAAGAGTTTAGAGGTTTGACATGGAAAATAAAACAAAAGAACTTAAGGAGAAGACATTACCTTTAAATCAGGTATGTTCTTTTGGATTGAACCAAAAAGTAAACTTGAATTGCCTTCTGCCTAGGATAAAGCTTATAAGTGAAAGGTTGGGACGTAGGGAGCTTATTTGGGATGAGTTTGGATGATTCAAGGGTCTTGAGAAGTGTGAGGAATGGGTTAGACGTGAGGGATTTTTATAAGGGGGGAGGGGCTCTTAGAAAACTGTGAAAATATTATTTTATTATATAATGATTTTCGTTTTCTAAATTTCCAAAACTTATTAAAGTTTAAGATAAGATGACACATTGTTGAAATAAAATCATAAAATAATAATTGGAAAGGTTTTATATATTATTTTAGTCTTTAAAATCTTATTTATTTAAATCATTTATTAATGAGGTAAACACTACATCATTATTGGGTCATAAATAATTTAATTTATTTGATTATAAAAATTATTAAAAAAAATAACATGATGAATTTAATCTTTTTATCTTTCAAATTAATATTTATATACTAAGAGATAACTTATATTACCCCATATAAAATTGATTTACTAAAAGATATTTGTTTATGTCATTTTAACCTTTATTTTAAGTTAATTAAAATAAATTGTCATTATCACTCCCTAGTTGCCGCTTGGGGTCCCAAAATCTACCCAAAGATGACCATTGTCATATATGTATCATAAAATAGGATTAGGAGAAATTTTAAGTTAATTTAATTATATTATAATATTATATTTTTACCCTTATTTATCTAATTTTCCTTTTAACAATGGTAAATAAAATATTTACAGAAGTAAATATTTATAATGTCTAAAAATAAAAGGTACATATTTAAACAATTTATAACTCATTATTCCAAATATGGAGTCCATTTTTTCAAATTCATAACACAAAATTGTCAGAAATTAATTTAAAATTAATTCCCGCAGTCAAAATAAAAAGTGTGTTATTAAGAAATAACTATCAAAATATTAACACTTGTTTATGTCCAATTTCAATGTGAAATTACTTCCAATGACCAAAATTGGATTAAATGGTAAAATGATATTCTAATTACACTTTAAAACCAATTCAAATGATAATCTAACACTATAAATAAATTAGATTAAATAGAAGTTTTGAATTAAAATACATTATTTTTCACTATCCATTAAAAAATGAACTTTATCAGAAAAATACCAAAATTTAATTCAAATTATATTTTAATATCTTGATTCTAAAGATTAATTTTTTTAAATATAACATATAAAAGAGGGAAAATCTTTATTTAAAAAGGGTTCACCATCAAAAGTTGGTAAATCGACCTCTTAAAGAAGATTAGAGTATTTGTGATTAAAATTGGATTCATTAACATTTTAGCCCCTATCTTTTATTATATAAATGTAAAAACATTTAACAAACATGTATATTGATATTTTAGTTAGTTATTTTCATTCTCACCAATACAATGGCTAAGTGTTAACTACTATATAAAATAATAATACTATATTATTAGTGTGCAGCGTCAGATTTCAAAGAAACACATTGTTGCTTATCAGGGATTCCATCGAACATAGAATCCCCTTTAATGTAAAATTAATATTTAATTCACAAATATTAATAAATATGAAAATGTCATATTTCTTTTATTACGTGGGATGTTACATGATTCCCCTATTGTAAATTGCATCCTCGCAATTTTATTCACTAATCAAATAAATGGGGGTATTTATCCCTCATAGCGTTTTCAGATTCCCATGTTGCCTCTTCAAACATATGGTTTATTCACAAAACCATTACCGAATGAATTACCTTATTTATTAACACTTTCTCTCTGCGATCAAGAATCTGTACTGGTTGTTTCTCAAAAGAGATATTCTATTCCAACTGAACTACCTCTGGGCTCAAAACATGAGATGGATCCGGCATATACTTTCTCAAAATTGAGACATGAAGAACATTGTGTACCTAGGATAAACATAGAGGTAAAGACACTATGTATGCAACTGATCCAAATTTATCTAGGATTTTATAGGGTCCAATGAACCTTAGACTCAACTTTCCTTTCTAACAAAAACACATCACACTTATCCATGGAGAAATTTTGAGAAAGACATGATCACCTACCTCGAAAGGGATATCCTTCCTCCGGTTATCCACAAATCTTTTCTGCCTACTCTGAGCTATTCTCATGTGATTCTGAATCAACTGAACTTTCTCTACCATCACTTCAACCAATTCTGGTCCCATTAGCTTCCTCTCCCCTACTTCATCCCAAAAAGATGGAGTACGACACCACATCCCATATAATACCTCAAACAAAGTCATCTGAATACTAGAATCAAAATTGTTATTATAATAAAATTCTACCAAAGAATGATGTTGCTCCCAAATTCCCTGGTAATCCATCAACCAAAAAATATAACATATCCTCTATGGTCTGAATTTTTCATTATGACCATAGAGACCCGAAGCTTGACGTACATAGATATTACATTACTTTTGTGGAATACATAATACATAACAAAAACAGACACACAAGGACCTTAATAGTTTAATTTCTTTGGAAACATGGAACATAATCTTTTAATCGTGGTGAAAGATCTTCAACATATCCCATAAAGATCTTCCACTTTTTGTTTCCTTCCCTAAATCCTTTCTTTTAATCATGGGGGAAAATAAGACATAAAAAGGGTGATCTCAAATGCTCAGTAAGGGTAAGCATGGATAAAATAAAACATACCATATACATTTGAACATAAAAACATGAACATAATGTTTAAACTTCAAAATCTTGAGCAACGACTTAAAACATGGAAGTACATAAGGCATAGATCATAATGGAACATAAATCATGATAACATATCATGGGAATAAAACATGTAATTGTGGCATCCATTAAGCACATGTAATGATTTCCATAATAGCCAAGGCATTGCTGCCAAAACCATCTTAGTGGACAAAGTCCCTTTCTGAATCGAGTTCACTCCTCTTTCCAGTCCTTTAATACTGAACCAGATTAACTTACCGTTCTAGCTATGTCTATCTCACGTGATATAAATCTTTACCCAATGAATTGGAGGGAGATATAGGTCCCACCCAACACATAATGAAATCATTCTTACTTGTGCCACAAAATAAACATACATCATTCATAATAACCCAATAAATAAAATGGGTTCCATAAATATCATCCCATCATCACAAAATCCATATAAAAGAAATGGATATCATTTCATTATAAGAGAAATGAAACCATATAAATCATAGAGACATGGTACTTGAAACATACACATATGAAATAATGTCATCTTAGATGAAAAATGGTTTTGATAAAACACTTGATATGAACTCTTGAGGAAAATATCCTTTCTTCTTCAGAATCATTCATTTTTCACAAAATTTCATGCAATTTTAAAAGAAAAGGATTTTGGTGAAAATAGTAATGAAATATTTTGGAGGAAGCTTCATGAAAACAAGGCTTTATAAAACCGTAAAAATCCATTCGTGCCGTATAAGTTAAAAAAACATTCTTCTCTTACTTTTGCCGGAAAATTCAAAAAAGTACCTCGTAATGTAAAACAAAAGAAAGATTCCTTACATACCATGTATTAAAATTCAAAAATGGTTAAAAAGGACTTTAAACATACATGAATATTTTTTATAAAACATGTACATGGATAATAACAATAACCCCAGTAAATATTTACAAATAAACAATCTCAGATAAGAATGAGATTGGAATATTTATCCCTTACCGTAGGTCCGATATGATTCATACGTATCTGAAACTCCTGTATAATGATTTAAATAATGTCATTTACTTATTACAGAATAATATTCATTCTTGTGATATCATATGTGGTTCACTTGTGACTTTATATTACCCGTTCTTTTGTAAATTCCATGTTAAAGAGCGTTTTGGGTAAAATCGTTTCATTTGTCGTCCGTGTTTTGACTTTTAATTATTCATATGATTACATAGATCACGGTTACTTAATTCCAGAATATAAAACATGATTTATATATAATAAATATTCATAATATACATATATATAAAAGATCGATAAATGGAAATAAATACACCGTTCATGAAGACGGTAGGTCGTACGTACGCATGAATGTTGTTTTCGTTTCCTCATTGAATTGAATGGAACTAATTGGATTACATACATATATATATACATAAATCCAGTATCATTATTGTGTCATATATTTCATGATTATTTATTATATATACTTTATAATCATTTATTAATGGTTAATCATTGAGAATGAATCTCATCGTGTCGTGGAGACGGTATTCTGTACGTACGCACTAGCGATGATATCATTCCCATGATCGTGAAATTTTATTGGAGTGTATGTATACTATTAAATAATCAATACTACTTTAAAATAATCATATATAGTTATTTATTTTCTCCATTATACCCATCCAAGTAAGGTGGTGGTGGAAAATAGATTACACCACGGCGTGGAGACGATATTCCGTACGTACGCACGTGTAGTGATTACGTTTTCTGTAGGATGGATATATGGTGAAATAGGGTTGTTTAATACTTATAATAACATATCAGTATATTAGTGATACTGATGTTGTTACTTGATAACGAAACAACTAATGAAGAAGAAGTGGAAGAAGAAATAATGTTGAAAGAATCGGTAACGGACATTACCTCTTCTTTGAAGCGCCTCTTTGAGACCTCCTTTTATGGCACTAAAATTGGCCTTTTAAGAAAACCAGGACCACTAGGATGTTTCTAGGGAAGTGGAGAAGATAATTTTTCAGGGTTTGGCCGATCTTGAAGGCTCAATGTGGTGTGAGGAAGAGTGGGAGGAGGTGCCCTTTTATAAGCGAGGAGAGGGGCACCTTAGGAAAAACTAAAAATATTATTTTATTATAAAGTCATATTCGGTTTTTAATAGATACAAATTGAGTTATTTATAATCTAATGTAGGTATGGGTCGAAATCCTATCATCAAATAGAATTTAGACAAGTTTAGGTTTCTATTTTAACCTTATCATTTAGATTTAACTTTATGTTAAATAATTTTTCTTTTACAGTGTCTTATTGTTTTCATATACTATAAGGTTAATAAACTTATGATAAGTAGCCAAAATAACCCCAAGTTGTTTATTATTAATATATATAACCTTATCTATGTCATTTGGCCGAACCTTAGATTTTTATGAATAAAATAACAATTAATAATATAATATTTGTTTTAAAAACTATTTGATGTCAATTTTGACACTATTTGGTACTGGATTTTTTTGAAACTCATAACCAAATGATTTGTTAGAAAAAGTTAACTAAATCAATAATTACATGTCATATTAACCTATAAAAGTATTTTAATTCATAAAAAGTCTCAAATTACATTTTGTTTGGTATTTATAACATCAATTATGTCAAAATTTCATTAATAAGATAATTACTGCATCATCATTGTGTCATAAATAAATAAATTTATTTAATGTCTAAAAATTTAAAAAAAATACCATTATATAGAAAATCCTTTTATCTTTCTAATTAATATTTATAGTCGAATTTATTTTTTGTATAACCGTATATTAAAAATTATTTACTTATTAAACATTGAGTTTAACTAATTTAACCCTTCATTAAATAAATTAATAATAAATGTCCTAATCTAATCCAAGTGGGCCTAAATGGTCATATTTTATTCCTAAGGTTGTTTTCGGTCTAATTACACTTATCCAATAGAATTAGGACATGTGTTAGGGTAATAATAATATCATTTTTACCCTTAATTATCCTATTTACCTTTAAACGTGGTAAAAAAAGTAAAAAGTTACTATTCACCAAAAATTATTTTCATCTCATTGAACCGCATTTTAGTCCTTGATATTAACCGTGTCTCCCGGATTTTCTATATTCCACTAACAAAAGCGGTAAAATTATGTTTTATGAAAAAATTATTATTTTTAACTACCACTTAGTGGTTTCACTATTCACCAAAAAATGAAAGTTTCCAGAAAAATACCAAAAATTAGGACTAAGATATATTTGATATTATGAACTCAAAAATGATGTCTATTTTACCAAATTCAAAACATATATATTACATTAATTAATTTAAAAATTAATTTCCGTCGTCAAAACAAATAGCGTGTTCTTAAGAGATAATAACTATCAAAAGATTGACACTTGTTTATGTCTGGATTAAATGTGAAATTACATCCAATGACCAAAATTGTATTAAATTCTGAAAATATATTCTAAATATACTTTAAAACCACTCAAATTAATAATTTATCACTATTAATTATTTCTATTAAAAAGGTTGTTTTTAATTAATATTTAGTAATTTTCACTATTCATCAGAAAATGAAAGTTATTCGAAAAGTACCAAAATTTCACCCCAAGCTGATTTTGATATTCAGAATCCAAAAATGAAGTCCATTTTGTAAGATAAAATTTATAAAATTTCAATAAGTGGGTATTACTATTCATAACGGCTAGTACATAATAATATTATAATAATATCTCGTTTAGTGAAACTCGGTATTGCGTACTACACACGCTATCGAGGAAGGTCGCGATTGAGTGTAATGAAGGGAAAGTCAAGGATGCATGTTGTGTAAGCTCCGTTTGGTGTAGCGTACAACACAAGACATTAATGAAATTAAAAAGAATATTTTTCATAAAATCTCGGGGTTTTTCATTCTACCCCCCTTAAAATTAATTTCGCCCTCGAAATTTGTCAGGGTTATAAATGTTTTAATACTCGAAAGTTTCTTTAATAGAATCCCACATCATAAAAAGGAATACCAAAACTTGGCATTAAAAAATAAAGTATGAAACGTAACGGTTACCCAAATTAACTCATCACTAGGTTTCCATGTAGGAGAACATTGGTGAAAATATAGATATGGAAGAAAAATCTGACCATCAAGTCCTGATGGAGAGTAGTAGAGAACATGGATATAAAAAAGCCATCAATCAAAAATCCATATATTTGTGATGATCTTAGGTACCATCTGATTCATCGGATATAAGGGCACTAGGACAACATTTTTGGTTTTCAATATCATTTCCCTAAAGTTGATGAAATTGGAATTAGAAGAAATACTTTCATGATTTTGGTACAGTCTCACCATTGGTCTTTCTTTGGAAAATTTCCACTTCATCTCTTAAAGAAATGAAGTTGAATTTGTCATTCGTGAAATGTTAGCATATCATTTGATAGAATGATGGTTCATTCCATCTGTCTCAAACAAAAGGTTAGAAAAGTTATCCAAAATATATAAGTCCATCTATTGTGAGATTAATCATATATGGTTCCTAAAATGGACTTATACTTAATATATCATACGGATTAATATAATAGAACTAGTTTCTACTAAATAGGGACTTCCTATTGGCCAGTGGTAGGTGATAAAGGCCAGTCACACTTCGGTTGTGGGTTCGATTCCCACAGCCTTGTCCGACGCGATGGGTTGTCGCTCCTCCTGCAGGTTGTCCTTTTTCTAAAACTACATTACTATAACATCCCATAAATAATATCAAAAAAACTTCTATCCTTAAACAATACTAACTTATGTCCTACATAATCCATTCCAATCTTTAGGCTTATCCAAAATACTGTTGTCTAATCTCATATTATTGTGAAAATGATTACCAAAGAGTTCATACAACTAGCATGTTAATACCATCGTTGATCCCCATATATCATGAGATATGTCTTGTTGGTCACATTCCAAACATTCGAAGGCCTTAATCATGTATTCTGTTGAAAAATGAATACCCATTGAATCTTACTGAAAACATGAGTGCTGTAAAAAGTTTACTCTTTTCGCATACCAAAACCTCGAACCATGATATAACTATTTCCTTATATCAGTCATGAGCTCATGAATACTATCAAACATTTCATTTTCTCACTTTCCCTTCATTATGCGCATATCGTCTTTTTTCCAAAAATATCTCAATCACTTTCCATGGTTACCGGTACCATAAAATTATTGAAAACCACAAAATAAAAATACATAAATATTCCAATATTCCACGATACTATATACAACATTATTTTGGAATCCCATTACATAAACACTTAATCATTCCACCGCATCGTTGTCATATTCAACATTGCCAATAGTGATCTCATGTGACTTCCCTTTGTATTTTACTTAAGTGGTTGCTAATGTCGATCATCACTAACCCTTGGATTAGGGAATTTATTAGCATAATAACCCATTTCCTTGCACTTGAAGCATTGAAGTGTTGGTGGTGCGTTCTCTACAGTCTTTTCATTATTCACATCATTAGAAACCCTTTTTCCATTACTTCGACACCCAGCTTCTCGATGACCTTCTTTTCCACACATAAAACATTTTCTTGTCCCTTTAAGACAATATTCACCATGCTTCTTTCCACACTTTGAGCATAAGGAAACATTCATCTTCTTTTGACCATTATTCTGAGATTTCTCCTTGAACTCCATCTTTCATTTCTTGTCAAAACTATGAGATGGATAAGTAACACCAACTTCCATTTCTACCTTGATAGCACAACGCACAATTTCTTCATAGCTACTGAAGTCTCTTATAGTTAATTCCCTTCGAAGATTTGGTTTTAATCCATTAATGAATCAATCAACTTTACTTTCAGGTTGGATGATAATGCCAGATTCATACCTTGCAAGCCTTTTAAAATTCGCTTCGTATACACCAATAGATTCATCATCCTTTTGCTTTAGTTCAAGAAACTATTTCTCCATCTTTGTTAGAATAATACGAGGGAATTACATATTAAAAAATAAGTTCTTGAACTCATCACATTCCATGGACTCAATTTCGTCTCATGGAATCGTATTCTTGATAAGATTCCACCATTGATCAGCTTCACCTTCCAAACAATATACTACTAAGATGACTTTATCATGTTCAGAACATTGAAGAACTGAAAATATCTTTTCATTGGTACTGATCCAATGTTCAGAAACAAGTGGATCAGAAGAACCACTGAAAGAAGGTGGACGTTGCCTCATGAAGGACTCAATAGAATATTGATCCCTTCTCTACTCATTTGGATATCCAGAATAATTCATAGCTTGTGTAAGTATAGCATTATGATTTTGCACTCCATCTCCCATAACAATTGTTTGTTCAGGAGGACAATCATTTCATTGTCCATTTCATTGATCAACACGGTTCCTTCAGGTTCCAGCAATTTTCTAAAACCCAAAAAGAATAGTGTGAGAGGCAAAAATCATGCTAGGGAAAACAATATAATAAAGGGGGAGTACCATCAATATCTAACATCTTAGGTTTAATTCTAAGATCATTACCGTAATTCTAGGACTATAACCTATAATTATACTTAACCTTAGGGACACCCCTAGACATACCTTAGAAATATCTCCAGGGAACTCACTAAAGTTCTCGCATCCTAGTTTCCAAAGGTTGACTAAACCTTTCTTCTAATACCAACTGTAGAGAACTGAAGCTTGACGTACATACATATTACATTACTTTTTCAAATACATAATACATAACAAAAACATACACATAAGGACCGTAATAGTTTAGTGTCTTTGGAAACATGGAACGAAATCTTCTAATTGTGGTGAAAGATCATCAACATCTCCCATAAAGATCTTCTACCTTTTGTTTCCTTACCTAAAACCATTATTTTAATCCTATGGGAAAATAAAACATAAAAAGGGTGAGCTCAAAGGCTCAGTAAGGGTAAGCATGGATAAAATATAACATACCATATACATTTGAACTTAAAAACATGAATATAATGTTTAAACATCAAAATATTGAGCAACGACTTAAAACATGGAAGTACATAAGGCATAGATAATAATGGAACATAAATCATGATAACATAGCATGGGAATAAAACAAGTAATTGTGGTATCCATTAATCACATGTAATGATTTCCATAGAAGCCAAGGCATTGCTGCCAAGACCATCTTAGTGGACAAAGTCCCTTTCTAAATCGAGTTCGCTCCTCGTTCCAGTCCTGTAATACTGAGCCGGATTAACTTACCATTCCAGCTATGTCTATCTCATGAGATATAAATCTTTACCCAATGCGTTGGAGGGAGATATAGGTCCCACCCATCTCATAATGAAATCATTCTTACTTGTGCCACAAAATAAACATACCTCATTCATAATAACCTAATAAATAAAATGGTTTTCATAAACATCATCCCATCATCACATAATACATATAAAAGAAGTGGGTATAATTTCATAACAAGAGAATTGAAACCATATAAATCATAGAGACATGTTACTTGAAATATACACATATGAAATAATGTCATCTTAGATGAAAAATGGTTTTTGATAAAACACTTGAAATGAACTCTTGAGGAAAATATCCTTTCTTCTTCAAAATCATTCTCTTTTCAAAAAATGTCATGCAATTTTAAAAGAAAAGGATTTTGTTGAAAATAGTCATGAAATATTTTGGAGGAAGCTTCATGAAAATAAGGCTTTATAAAACCTTAAAAATATGTTTGTGCCATATAAGTTAAAAAAACATTCTTCTCGTACTTTTGCCGGAAAAGTCAAATTAGTACCTGATAATGTAAAACAAATGAAAGATTCCTTACATACCATGTATTAAAAGTCAAAAATGGGTAAAAAGGACTTTAAACATACATGAAAACATTTTTTAAAACTTGTACATGGATAATAACAATAACCCTAGTAAATATTTACGAATAAACAATCTCGGATAAGAATGAGATTGAAATATTTATCCCTTACCTTAGGTCCAATACGCTTCGTACATATCCAAACCTCCTGTATAATGATTTAAATAATGTAGTTGACTTATTACAGAATCATATTCATTCTTATGATATCATATATGGTTCACTTGTGACTTTATATTACCCGTTCTTTTGTAAATTCCATGTTAAAGAGTGTTTTGGGTAAAATCATTTCATTTGTCATCCGTGTTTTGACTTGAAATTATTCATATGATTACATAGATACCAATTACTTAATTAAATAATTTAAAACATTATTTATATATAATATATAGTCAGAATATACATATATATATTATATCGATTAATGGAAAGAAATTCACAGTTCATGAAGACGGTAGGTTGTACGTACGCATGAACGTTTTTTTCATTTCCTCATTGAATTGAATGGAACTAATTAGATGACATACATATATATATATACATAAATCAAGTATCATTATTATGTCATATATTTCATGATTACTTATTATATATAATTTATAATCATTTATGAATGGTTAATCATTGAGAATGAATCTCATTGCGTCCTGGAGACGGTATTCCGTATGTATGCACGAGTGACGATATCGTTCCCATGATCATGGAATTTTATTGGAGTGTGTGTATACTATTACAGAATCAATACTACTTTACAATATTGATATATAGTTATTTATTTGCACCATTATACCCATCCAAGTTAGGTGGTGGTGGAAAATATATTACACCATGGCGTGGAGACGGTATTCCGAACGCACGCACGCGCGGTGATTTCGTTTTCCATAGGATGTATAGATGGTGAAATAGGGATGTTTCATACATATAATAAAATATTAGTATATCAGTGATACTGATGCTATTATTTCATAATGAAACAACTAAATAAGAAGAAGTGGAAGAAGAAATAAAGTTGAAAGAATCGGTAACAGACATTACCTCTACTTTGAAGCACCTCTTTGAGACCTCTTTTTAGGGCACTAAAATTGTTCTTTGAGGAAGACCATGACCTATAGGATGTTTCTTGGGAAGTGTAGAAGAGAATTTGGCAGGGGTTGGCCGAGATTGAAGGCTCAATGTGGTGTGAGGAAGAGAGGGAGGAGGTCCCTTTTATAAGGGAGGAGCGGGGCACCTTAGAAAAAACTAAAAATATTATTTTATTATAATTTCATATTCGATTTTAATAGATCCAAATTGAGTTATTTATAAGATAAGGTGGGGATGGGTCGAAATCCTATCATCCAATAGAATTTAGACATGTTTAGGTTTCTATTTTAACCTTATCATTTAGATTTAACTTTATGTTAAATAATTTTTCTTTTACCGTGTTTTCTTGTTTTCTTACACTATAAGGTTAATAAACTTACTATAACAATTAAAACGAACCCCAAGTTGTTTATTATTAATATATATAACCT
Source organism: Viscum album (assembly GCA_963277665.1). NCBI lineage: Eukaryota > Viridiplantae > Streptophyta > Magnoliopsida > Santalales > Viscaceae > Viscum > Viscum album. Next base: position 226,789,612 of record OY728157.1, on the reverse strand, counting down.
TGTATATGTAATTTTTATGAAGCTTAGAATTTAGGAATAAAATAAAAATTAATAATATTATATTTGTTTTAAAAACTATTTGATGTCAATTTTGACACTATTTGGTAATTGATTTTTTTGAAAATAATATCTGAATGATTAGTTCGGAAAAAGTTAACTAAATAAATACTAACATCTCATATTAACCTTTAAAATTAATTTAATTCATAAAAAGTCTCAAATTATATTTATTTGCGTATTTATAACATCAATTATGTCAATATTTCATTAATAAGATAATTACTGCATCATCATTGTGTCATAAATAAATTAAATTATTTAATGTCTAAAAATTAAAAATAAAATACCATTATGTAGGAAATATTTTTATCTTTCTAATTAATATTTATAGTCAAATTTATCTTATGTATAACCCTATATTAAAAATTATTTACTTATTAAACTTTGATTTTAACTATTTTAACCCTTCTTTAAAAAAAATTATTAATAAATGTCCTAGTCTAATCCAAGTGGGCCTAAATGGTCATATTTTATTACTAAGGTTGTTTTGTGTCGAATAAAATTTATCCAATAGAATTAGGACATGTGTTTAGGTAATAATAATATCATTTTTACCCTTAATTACCCTATTTACTTTTAACCGTGGGGAAAAAAAGTAAAAAGTTACTATTCACCAAAAATTATGTTCACATCATTGAACCACATTTTGGTCCTTGATATTAACCGTGTCTCTAAGATTTTTGAAATTCCTCTCCCAGAAGTGGTAAAATTATGTTTTATGAAAAATTCATTTTTTAACTACCACTTAGTGGTTTCACTATTCATCAAAAAAATGAAAGTTTCCAGAAAAATACCAAAAATTAGGCCTAAGAAATATTTGATATTATGAACTAAAAAATGATGACTATTTTACCAAATTCAAAACATATCAGTTTCATTAATTAATATAAAAATTAATTCCCGTCATCAAAACAAATAGCGTGTTCTTAAGAGATAATAACTATCAAAAGATTGACACTTGTTTATGTCTGGTTTAAATGTGAAATTACATCCAATGACAAACATTGTATTAAATTGTAAAAATATATTCTAAATATAATTTAAAACCACTCAAATAAATAATGTATCCTTATTAATTATTTCGATTAAAAAGGTTTTTTTTAATTAAAATTTAGTAATTTTCACTATTAATCAGAAAATGAAAGTTATCCGAAAAGTACCAAAATTTTACCCTAAGCTAATTTAGATATTCTGAATCCAAAAATGAAGTCCATTTTGAAAGAAAAAATTTATAAAATTTAAAAAAGTGGGTATTACTATTCATAACGGCTAGTTCATAATAATATTATAATAATATCTCGTTTAGTGAAACTCGGTATTGCGTACTACATATGCTATCGAGGAAGGTCGTGATTGCGTGTAATGCAAGGCAAGTCAATGATGCATGTTATGCAAGATCCATTTGGTGTAGCCTACAACACAAGATATTAATGAAAATAAAAGGAATATTTTTCATTAAATCTTGGGGTGTTACAATGACTGCCCATCTGATTGAGGATGAAAAGTTGTACTAAATTTTAATTCAATAACCAACGACATATGAAGGCATTTACAAAATTTGGAAGTAATCCAAGGATTAAGATCATATATAATGGAGAGGGGAACCCCATGAAACCAGACTATCTCTTTAACATACAACAAATAAAGTTGATCTAGAGACAAAGTATCTCAAATAGGAAGGAAATGAGAAGATTTAGTCAATTGATCAACAATAACCCATACATCTTTATTACCTAAAGATGTATCTGGAAATCCCACAACGAAGTCCATGAATATATTTTCCCACTTCCACTCTGGCACTGGTAAAGGCTAAAGCATCATTTTGGGTAATTTCCGCTCTACTTTAACCTGATGACAAGTCAAACACTTCACAGTAAAATAAGTAATATCTATTTTTATTCCATCCCACTAGTAATACTCCTGAAGATCTCCATACATCTTAGTACTGCCAGGATTAACTGAAAATGGGAAACTATGAGCATTACATAAAAGCAAATTATTCAACTATGAATCACAAGGCACACAAAATGTCTCTCCAAATCTCAAAACACAATCATTATCAATGTTAATTTCAGGAAACATATCCTTATGAACCAACTCGACCTTTTTCTACAACTCACTGTCATCCTTTTGAGCTTTCTTTATTCTGTCTGATATAGATGATTTCACTGACACCTGAATCAAAACAGAAGAATTTCCTACACCAATAACTTCTATTCCAAATTTCATCAAATCAAAAACCAAAGGACCTTGTTTCAAATTTAGCATGGTTAATTAAGCATTAATTTTTCATCTCAAATCATCAGACACTTTATTTTATTTTCCCGAATGGTAAAGGATCATGAAATCAAAATACTTGATTAATTCCAACCATATTTTCTACCTCATGTTCAATTATTTATGAGTGAATATATACTTCATACTTTTTTGGTCAGTATATATTTCACATTTTACTCCATACAAATGATGCCTCAAAATTCTTAAAACAAAAACAATAGTAACTAATTCCAAATCACGTGTAGTGAAATTTAACTGATGAGGTTTCAACTGACATGAAGCGTAAGACATTACCTGATCATTCTGCATAAGGATACAACCAATTCCTTTCAATGAAGCATCACTATAGATAACAAACTTACCATTTCTAGAAGGTAGTTCCAAAACTGGAGCATTCACCAGTCTTCTTTTCAATTCCTAAAAACAATCATCACATTATTTTGTCTAGATAAACATAACACCTTTTCGATTTAACTTAGTCATTGGACTAGATAACCATGAAAAATTCTCAACAAACCTCTAGTAATAACCTGCATATCCTAGAAAGCTATTGATCTATGTTATATTTTTGGGACATGGCCATTCTTCGACTACTTTGGTTTTAGCAGGATCAATAGTTATGCCATTTTTTGAAACAATGTGCCCAAGGAAATAAATTTTTTGTAACCAAAACTCACAATTTCTGAATTTGCAATACATTTTATTTTCTTTAAATATTTGTAAGACAACCATTAAATGATTTTCATACTCCTCTTTACGTTTAGAATAAAACAAAATATCATCAATGAACACAACCAAAAACATATCCAAAAATTCATAGACAATTCTACTCATAAGATCCATGAATATAGTCGGTGCATTGGTTATCCCAAAATAAATAACTACAAATTCATAATGGCCATATCTAGTACGAAACACAGTCTTCGGAATTTCTGGTTCCTTTACTTTAGATTGATGGTACCCCGACCTCAATTCAATCTTCGAAAAATACTAAGATCCCTGGAGCTAATCAAGCAAATCATCGATATGAGGAAAAGGATACTTGTTCTTAACAATGATGTAATTAAATGCTCTATAATCAATGTAAAGTCTTATTGAACCGTCTTTCTTTTTAACAAACAAGATAGGAGATCCCAATGGTGATGTGCTAGGTCGAATGAAACCTTTATCTAATAACTCCTGTAATTGCTTCTTTAACTCTAAAAGTTCAATTTCATCCATTTGATAAAGGGGTTTAAAAATTGTCTAAGCATCAAAATCTAAGTCAACAATAATTTTAACTTCCTGATTAGGTATAATACCAGGAAACTCATCAAGAAAAACATCAAGGTACTCATTTACCACTAGCACATCTTTAATCTGAATAGTTCCTTTGTTTTCAAAAATATGTGAAAAGTAACATTCATTTCCATCTTTTACTAGTTTCTCAGCTTCCTAATATGTTATCAAAAGTAAGGGTTCATTCTTGCACACAAACATAAATTATTTCTAAAAAAACCGATTTATCTCTATAGAAATCTGTAAAATGATAAATTGAAATCCAATACATACCCAAAATAACATCATAATATATTAGAGTAAAAACTATAAGGTTTGCGGGTAGACTATTTCCACACATAATGACAGGAAGGTTCTTATGATTTCTTTTTGTCTCAACATTTCCCCCCGGTGTTTTTACCATATGTTTAGGATTTATATCTTGAGATAAAATTCCCAATTTAATAGAAAAATTCTCAGAAATGAAATAATTTATAGAGACTGAATCAAATAACACATTGGGATAATCTGATCAAACAAACAGTGTACCTGATACTACTTTTTTTGATGACCCAACATCTGCTGAAGTAGTTGCAATAGATTTCACCACCCATTTATTCGTGTAGTCTAGTGGCATTCCCTCAGTTGAGTTCTTCATTGGACACTCATTTTCCTAATGACCCATTTAATTACACTTAAAACATTTTACTGACTATAAATTAGATTTTTTATTACCATTACACTGATCTTTTTCAGTACAATTATGAGCTTTATGTCCCATTTTACCACATCGATAGCACTTACGAGAATTCAAAAGACATTCCCCAGAATTTATTTTACTAATATTTTCACAAATTGTAAACCTGTGTTTCATACCAGAAGTCTTTTTTTAATATTTATTCCCTATCATATGTCACCTCGACCTCTTATTCTATTGTTTATCAAAGAACACATGATCATCAGAAAACTTCATTTCCTCCTTCGCCGCACATCGAACATGTTTTTCATAACATTTGAACTCATGAGAAGCTAAATACATTTGATACATTGGCTTTAATCGTGAGTAAAAATGTTAGATTTTACTATCAAGATCTCATATGAAATTTTGAGAAAACCTTGATAGTCGAGTGAATTTGGCTTCATAAGCAGTCATTGAGTCATCCTCCTACCTCAATTCTAGGAATTATATTTCCATACTAATACGAAAAACATTTGGAAAATATTTCTCAAGAAACATACCTTTGAATTCATCTCAATCAAGAGAATAAATATCCTCACAATCCTTTATAATTTTCACCATCAGCCACACCTGATCAAATTCACCTAAAAATGGTAAACAATAAGACCAACCTTTTGATATTCTGAACACCCCATGAAATCAAAAATATTCTCTAGTGATTTAATCCACCCTTCTACAAGAACAGGGTCAGATGATCCTCCAAATGATGGGGGATGTTTCATAATGAAATGATCCACTATTGAAATTATCTTATGTGGTTGATCTGCCTAATCTCGTGTATGGATACCACCACCAATTATAGACATAGTCAATAGTGACATCACTATAAGAAATTGTTAATTTCCGATTTTTACCATCTCAGGTTGGTGATTTGGATGGTTGTCTTCCTCCTGATGTCCTCCCATTGCAGCTACCCTGTTTCCTCTGCAGAAAACAATTCTAAACATATAAATATATTAGGCGAAGTAACATAGTAATTTTTAAATGCTATATCATTACAATCATACCATAAATTAATTTTGGACATTAATCTAATAATATTCTAACTTCTAATGTTATCTAAACAGACCTATGATACCAACTATAAGGACACGACCTTAAAACATTACATAATCATGAATTAAATGAATAATTCACATGAGGGATATTTTTGTGTTTAGTGTTTTAGAGAGTTCGACCATAACTATTACATACATCTAAAAAATTACCAAGTAGACACTTCTACTCAGTTTCCATTTTATTCATAAAATAAAAGCTGTTGAAAAAATAGTCATGTCCAATTCCATGTTTTTGAGAGAATGACTTTCCCTTGATCTCATCCTTGACCCTATTCATCATTATGTCATGTGAAAAACATTTCAAAACTTGGGATGAGCATAAAAATCTCTTTAAAGGATATAAAACAAAGAAAGAAAAAATTATATCATCAATACATACATAACATAAGCTCTTTAACATACCTAATGAAATCATAAGATTAATGAATAACACATTGAAATCATAAATCATAAAGGTAACTTGTAGCATCCATATCATAGTTATATTGTAGCTATCACAACTACATAGGGAGTTACATTGGAATAAAAATCAAATTATATTCTCTAAATCTCTTAGGTGAAACATTCACGTTTACCTCAGTCATGTTACCCAATGAATTGAAGAGCTATCCTGTGCTCACACACCCTAGATTTATCACGAAAATACCTGTATACATAAACAATGCCCAAGGACCATAATATAATCATAACACAAAACATAAGCATAAAGGAAAGATAACATTCCTAAATTGCGATCACAATATATCGTTTCAAGATATTGAACAAGATATTGATATAATAAATCCAAAAACAATTTTAAATACCAAAATACATTAACGAGTATATGGTATTTACTTTTAAAAAAACCTTACTGCTTGTTAAGGAATTCTAAGATCAAATAATAATCACGGCGGCGGAAAGTCCATTGTCACCGCATACGTTAAAACCAAACATTTATTTTGTTGTTTAGTAAAATGCCTCTTAAAAAAATATTCCATTTGAATGAAATGTAAATTCAAAGGTTTTTATACATCTTATAAAATAAAGTTGTGTATAAAACAATATATTCCTCAATGACAGGAGATTTAGACGAATTCCCTTATCTCGTGTCTGAATTGACCCATTCTTTCCTTAATCTCCTGAATGATAAACTATAGCTAATTTCTACTTGCTTAACAACCTTTTTCTAGTTTATTAACCCTTTTATATTAATTATTAACATTTTATAAACATTATGTAACCATTTAAGTTAATAACGGTCATTTTTTCGACATTTGGTACTTGAGCCAAAAATAAACTTCTTATAATTACAAGTTGTTCGTGTAGTCAAAATTACATTATCTACAGAATTATATTCATGATTTAAATATCATATATATAATTTATATGAAATATATATATATATATGTATTTATAAAAGTGCATAACATTTGGAGATAAGAAATGGAATGCACCATTCATGGAGACGGTAACCCTTACTTTTGCATGAACGCTACTTTCATTTCTATTTCATATTTAATGGAATGAAAAAATAATGATACATGGGTATATTATGATAATCCAGTATAATATCATATACAATTTCATTAACTCTATCCTTTATATGTTCCACGTAAGGCATGAATGAGTCATATCACTTTGAGGGGGCGATAGTCCGCACTTCCTCAAATGAGATTACCGTATTTACCCACTATGGAAATCATAAAGTTATTATATAAATGAAAAATAAAGAAGCACTGAAACAATATAAATATAATATATATCACATATAAATATATTTCCACCTTAATGGAGACTATAAGAGATGGTAGGAGATAATTGAACAATCATCGTTTTATAAGGCGTTAGTCTGTCATCCATAGAAATAGTATGTTCTTTACATATTAGATGGAGGTCTGTGTAAGTTTAGTTTGAATAATTCTCATAACAACAACCAAGTATATTGAGGATACTACTTTTGTTATAAAATAAAGGAATAAAAAGATTTTATGGGGTTGGAGAAGGAAAATAAAACAGGTCTTATGAGAATACATTACCTTTAAATTGGATATCTCTTTTTGGTTTGAACCAAAAGGTTTAGTTGAATTTCCTTCTGCATAAAGGAAGGATCCTAGGAGAAAGATATGGATGTAGGGTGATTAATTAGGTGGATTTGGGTCGAGAAAAGGTTCTTGAAAAGTTTTAGGAATGGGTTAGTGGTGAGGGATTTTTATAAGGGGGAGGAGGGGCGCTTTAGGAAAGTGTGAAAATATTATTTTATTATATAATGATTTTCGTTTTCTAAATGTAAAAACTTATTAAAGTAGAATATAAGATGACTCATGGTCGAAATAAAATCATCCAATATGAATTGTACATGTTTTGGATATTATTTTCATATTTATAATCTTATTTATTTAAATCATTTATTAATGAGGAAAACAATACATCATTATCGTGTCATAAATAATTTAAGTTATATGATGTCTAAAAAATATAAAAAAAACCAAGATGTAGTAAATATTTTTAGATTTTAAATTCATATTTATAGTCTAAGAGATAACTTATATAACCACTTGTAAAAATTTATTTACAAAAAGATATTTGTTTATGTCATTTTAGCCTTTACTTTAAGTTAATTAAAATAAAGTGTCATTATCACTCCCATGTGGCCCCTTGGGGTCTCAAAATCAACCCAATGATGCCTATGGTAAAATATGTATCATCCAATTGTATTAGAACACTTGTTAGGGTAATTTTATAATGTTATAACATTATTATTTACCCTTAATTACTAGCTTTACCTTTTAACCACGGTAAATAAAATATTTACTGAAGTGAATATTCATAATGTCTAAAAATAAAAGTTCCCTATTTACAAAATTTGGACTTTCGGATTAAAAATATGGAATTAATTTTCCCAAATTAAAAACTCAGAAGTCTTAGAAATTAATTTAAAATTATTTCCCACTGTTAAAACAAAAAGTGTGTTTTTAAGAAATAACTATCAAAAGATTGACACTTGTTTATGTCAAATTTCAATGAGAAATTACTTAAAATGACCAAAATTGGATTAAATTGTGAAATTATATTCTAATTGCACTTTAAAACCAATTAAAAATTTAATATAACCACATAAATAAATTAGATTAAAAGGCAGTTTTGAATTAAAATACAGTATTTTTCACTATTCATTAAAAGATGAACTTTATCCGAAAAATACCAAAATTTCATCCAAATAATATTTTGATGTCCCGATTCTAAAGAATAATTTTTTTTGTCAAATAGTCCAAATAAAAGGGACAAAAACAAGATTTAATAAGGGTTCATCATCAAAAGGCAGTAAATTGACCTTTTAAAGAATATTTGCGTATTTGTGGTTAAAATTTGATTCATTCAAATTTTAATCCTCTAAATTTTATTAGATAATTGTAAAGACATTTAAAAAACATGAATAATCATATTTTAGTTAGATATTTTCATTCTAACCAATACAATGATTATTCTTTAACTACCATTTAAAATAATAATAATATATTATTAGCGTGCAACGTAAGATTTCCAAGAAACCCATTATTGCGTATCATACACACCATCGAACATAGCATACCCTTTAAATTAAAATTAATTTTTAATTAAAAAATATTAATAAATATGAAAATTTGATATTTCTTTATTTAAAATGGATGTTACAATATTGATATTCCATTGAAATGTGTGTTTCTATCTCTCCAAGACATGCTCACATTAAAGAGGATAAACTTTCTTTTTAACAGTTCCTAACATCACATATCATAAAAATGCATGTCCAAGCTCAAGAACAGGTCAATTTTCTCATGAAAAAAAAATTAATTTTAAAATATATCTCATCACATGAACTTTTTTAAATTCACCCAAATATTTATGTCACCATGATCATGTGTTTCATATTGATAACAATGTTTCTCAACCCGTACCCAACTACTCATTGTCATTCCATATTAACCATTTACCACACACATATAGTGAAAAATAAAATTTTCATACACAATGCGTGTACATCATGTACAGCTCAATTCAAGACCTGAATCATGCTCTCAATGGTCATCAATCAATAAGACTAAGATGACCATGCTACCTAGAACATAGGTTTTATAAAGCTGGATGTTCCCTTGGAAATACTTCCCAAAATCAAACACCTTACCTATGCTATGATTTTTAGAATTACTATTTTCTTCATGAAATAATTTCAGGAATTAAAGAATCTACCAATAAACCACATTTCAACTAGTCTAGGTACCCAAGCATCCCTATCCATCGAAGCCAATTTCAATATCTACCAACCTAGTTTCTTCTTATAAAATACATAGGCATCATCATACATGTATTTAATATCCTAAGAATATTCTCATGTATCAATCTCAGATGAGTATAAAATCGAGATCACCACTTCAATGGAAACTGTAAACATCTGTCTAACCTCTCTCCCAGGTTCCCCTCAATCAAGCCAACTGTCACTAAGCCAATAAGGTATGAGTTAATGTTAAGGGACACTCAATTCATCTACATATCCATATGTTTCTCATATGAGAACCATATCCGACATGAGGGCTTGTATTACACAAATATCCGATGTTCCTATAAACATTATTTATGAAGGTATAGCTGAAGGGATGAAAAATATAATCAAACTATAGAGTCCAAATGAGTCAAAATAAGCATAACAACATCACTTGCCAAGCCTCGAGATACCAAGCTCTAATTATCTCTGAGAAACCTTATAATTAACTACTCTATAGAGGATTATGGTATGATAAAAATGGGATAAAGACCATATACTCACTGATACCTACATACAAAAATATTGAGATTCAACATACGAAACAACCACCTACCAACCTTGGGAGTCATTTACATAGCTAAGAGTCTTACCCAACACAAATGGTCGAAAAAGGACACTAAAATTACCTAGGAATGCTGCTCATATGTCTCCCAAATTCTAATTCCCAAGGGCGCTTTCATAATTGGAATATATTATATTTTTAACATAAGGCACCATTATTATATCTAGATTCATTCAGAAAGTTGTATATAGGCTTGAAAACCCATCCTTTAGACCAAAAAAGCATAGAAAGCCACTGAAACATAGGGAAACATTTACATGCCCATCTAAGGTAATGTTTATAGGAAACATTTTAAACATACATTATAGGAGTTTCATAGATATAATCACCTCTAAAAGGGTTCCATTTTAGGGAATTTAAATCAAACTAATTTATTAAAACATTTAATGTTGTTTATATATAAGGAAAATAAAATATTAGTTACAATAGAAAACTATACTAAGAATTTTATTTAGTTGGTACCACGAAACATTGGGAAATTTATATTATAATTTTATTTTAACCATTTTTATTTGTCTATAGGTTCCCACATCAGGATTCGTTAATGAAAATTTCAGTGGAAGGATATAGACAAAAACAACCTTTAAGTTTTTTTTTCATTTTAATTAACTGTGGCATCATTCCAATAAATCTCCTTAGAGACACAAGTTATTTTACCACTTTAAGGGGATTAGTTTTAGAAATATTCAAACATAAATTTATATGTAACACCATATAAGTGGATGCTAACACTTTAAATAACCTCTCTATTTATCATAAGCGTACCCCCATGGGGTTAAGTGCCAAGTACTAAAAGATAAAATCAACCTACTTGGGTCTTGACATTCCAAACTAGGTAAATTTAAGTGAAATTGAATCAAAATTTATTTATTAAAGATTAATTACGCACTTATTCGATTTATTATATAATAAATCATTTCAATAATGACCAACTCAGTTTGATTCTAGTTCATCCCAAAAACATAAAACACCACGACTGACCTACTCGAATTGAGTCAAGTCTAAGCTCCATAAGCAACCGAATCATTTTATGAGTTATATTTTAAAAACTTTTATATTTATTCAATGGTCTAGTCATATGAATTACCTTTACAATGTTATAAAGTTACATTCCTTTACAAGTTACAATTGGAATTCATGTAACATCAAATAGGTTGTCCTATTCTGTCTCATAATATAAAAAGTCTATATAGAGTGGTTTAATTATATAGTTCATCATTCTAAATTTATAAATTCCCATATAGTATTTTTGTTTCAATTATCATCCATTATTCAAAAAATTATTATTTCATCCCATACAACCAATGGTTCATGGCTTGAAAATGTCATAATTGGTTTTCCAAATACAATGTCACTAGCAAGATATGTGGGAAAACACTATTTTGGTTGATTCCAAAACATCATTTAACTAACCATATATCCTAATTTTAACATGTAATGATAAATAGTCACCCATATTGTTATATAGAAAATAATTATTAATAATTACACAAGCCATGTCCAATAAGTTCTAGGTAGTCAAACATTGCATCCTACATTGAATGAAATATATATGGAATGTGGATATCTATATCCCTACAATGATGCATGTAACAATACTTCCTTTCCATAGTAGGCCAAGGTAAAATCTAATAAATTAGTATCTAGTGTAAATTCAAAAATCACTCAAGGTGAAATTATAATCAACTGTAATTACATCAACATGAACAATCCCATCCTTGGAATGTTTACCTTCCCCTCTTATATGGGTTGGCCTAACCAAGACACGATCTATTTACCAACTGTCCACACATTACAAGTCTTCTTTCTACAAGACCAAAATAGTAAGACAAAAGGAAGATACCAATAATACCACATTTAATTCCATGACCTGGAATCCCCCAAAAACAATGGCCTCAGTTGGTTAGTCACATTACATTAAGTGCACATCCCCATATTTTAGAGGTTGCCGACAAGTGCCAATGGTATGAAGGTTGTATAATAGGGAGACTATACCCTATAGATCGATAATTAATAAATAAAAATCAATAATAAATAACGGAATAAGAAGATATATGAAGAAAAAATATTAGTAATCATAAATATATAACTATGCCAAAACCAAATAGTCCAACCATTCACGAACATGCTCAGTCATAAAATAAGTAGTTAATAAAAAGAAAGTAATACATGTAAAAATACCAAAATGAAAAAAGAACAAACAAATAAAAGACCCATCTTCAATCAGCAACCTGAGTACATTCATGGCCACTGAACCATTGATAATTCCGAGTCCATAAATTGAAACAAACAACAAGAAAAATCTGAGATACTATCTTGAAACCAAGAGGTCGGTTTGGCACCAAACGGAAACTCAAATAGGCTGTGAGTAAAAGTCAGTAGGCCACCACCAATAGTGTTTAATTAATATCTATTACATGTTTATAAGATGAAAATATGTGAATGTAAAATGATAAGAAGTATTGATTAAAAATATAACATGTGTCAGCTCTAGTTCCCATGGAACAGCCGATAGACTATACATGCTTTGGCCTAAGCCGGAATATCCCTCGGCATGCCATCATGTATACCGACACATACACACACACACACAGAGAGAGAGAAATAAATAAATATATATATAGATTCACCAGAGAGTACAAGAAACATAAAGTACAAGTAAAATGAAAAAAAGGAAGATAGTTATTGGGTCGTCCTCTGAGGTTCCTTCCTGAAGGTTAGGTACAGATCATCTCCTCAGCACTCCATGTCTGTCTATCTCCTCCATTTACTGACTTGTCATAAGGTCCATCTCCAGGCACAGTCCAGTCCTGTTACCCTCAGTCTTGATCGATGTTGTCTGTCATCTACTCCAAAAACAACAAGGTGTGGGCATAACATGTACCATCTCTAGTCCCACTATTGTTGACTCCCATGGGTCAGTCCAGTAGAAAGGTGATCTACAAGGTCTCTCGTAAAAACACATAGAAAGGTGCCATCCCAATGGTGGAGTGACAGATATTGTTGTATGCAATCTCCACCAAATGAAAGTTATCCTCCCAGCTACGACTGAAGTCAAGGACACTAGAACACAACATGTCCTCTAGGGACTGAATGGTCTGCTAAGTCTGGCCATCCGTCTGAGGATGGAAGGCGGTGCTAAAAAGAAGGTGTATACCGAAATCCTCCTAAAACCCCTTCTATACCCAATAAGTAAAACATGAATCACGATCGGAGACAATCTCTGAGGGTACTCTATGTAGCCTTGCAATCTCCTGAACATAGATGTGTCCCATGCTCTTTACTAAACCATGCTCTCTGATCGATATGAAGAGGGCTGACTTGGTGAGTCGGTCGACGATCACCCATATTGAGTCATGACCTCTGGACGTACATGGAAGTCCTATCACGAAGTCCATGGATATCCCATCCCACTTCCACTTTTAGGACCTCTAAAGGCTGAACCAAGAATGCTGGTACCTAAAGCTCCGCCATTACTTGCTGAAAAGTGAGGCATCGAGAGAAAAACTCTGCTATTTATTTCTTCATTCCCAGTCACCAGTGTTGTCGTCATAGATCCTTGTAAATCTTCACCACTTCTGGATGTACCGCTAGAGGGGATGTGTGGAACTCTCGAAACACTTCCTTACAATGTTACACTGGTACCATGGTCGTCCCCTGAAGAGGATGATGTGCTCCCCACCTTCAGAAAATCCATCAGGTGCTGGTCTTGTGGATATCTAAGCACATCATGTCTCGCAGTCAGTGTCCCCATACTGTGCCTCCCTGACTCGCTGAAGAAGTCGGGGAGTGACTGTAAGAGACTAAAGAAAAGCTGCTCCATCTCTATCCACAAAGGATATCTGCAAAGTGGCCAGCTGATCTGTCACATCGCCTAGTAGTTATGTACTAGACCTCCTTCTGAGTGCATCTACTACAACGATTCCCTTCCCAGGAGTATAGACTATCTCAAAGTCATAGTTTCGGAAGAACTCAAGCCAATGTCACTGTCTTAGGTTCCGGTCCTTCTGAGAGAAGATGTTCCTAAATGTCTTGTGATATGAGTAGACTGTAAAACGTTCACCCATCAGATAGTGCCACCCCATCTTCAAGGGGAAGACCACTACTACTAACTCCATGCCATGGGTAGAGTAATTCTACTCATGTTGTCTCAACTGACGAGAACCATATGTGATCACTACTCGCTACTACATCAGGACACATCTTATCCTAGCCTCTTATGTGTCACAGTAGACTACGTACCCTACGCCCTCATCTCAAATCCACAACATGGGGCACTAGTCAGCCTTTGCCTCAGCTTCTAAAAAATCTTCTGGCATCTCTCTGACCACAAGAATGGTTTCCCCTTCTTCGTTAATGCTGATAGTGGTGTTGCAACTCTGGAGAAATCTGGTATAAATCTCCAGTAGTATCCAGCCAAACCTAGGAAACTACATACCTCCATCACTCTCCTGGGTGGCTCCCAATCAAGTACCGCCTCAATCTGCACTGGATCCACTGCAACTCCAGCATCTGATTTGATATGTCCTAGAATGTGAAACTCTCAGATCCAGAATTGGCACTTCGAGAGCTTAACATAAAGTGGGTGCTCTCTAAGTGTGTCCAGAACTACCTGCAAATGATAGGTATGCTCCTCCTCAGTAGCCGAGTATATCAGAATTTCGTCGATGAAGACTACTACAAAGAGATCAAGGTATGGATGAAAGATCGTATTCATGAGTTTCATGAACACTACTAGAGCATTGTTCATGACGAATGGCAGAGCCAAAAACATGTAATGGTCGTAGAGACATCTGTAATCCATCTTCTAAACATCCTCATCTTGTACTATGAGATGGTGATTGGCTGATTTGAGGTCTATCTTCGAGAACCATTATGCTCCCTTCAGCTGATCAAAGAGGTCGTCAATACTCGGGAGTGAGTACATGTTCTTAACAGTCACCTGATTCATGTGCTGATTGTCGACACAAAGTCTCAAGATACCATCCGCCTTATTAGAGAACAAAATAGAGGCTAACCAAGGGGAAACACTAGGCTGAATGAACCCTTTCCCCTATAAGTCCTCTAGCTATACCCGTAGCTCACGAAGTTCTGTGGGAGCCATCCGATATGCTGGTGTAGATATCGATGTCGTCTATGGGTAAATGTTAATGTAAAAGTCCACCTCTCTACAAGGAGGTAGACCCGGAACATCATCAGGGAAGACATCCGCATAGTGTTCCACCACTACTAGATTGCTCAGACTCTCCACATGAACCACTCTCTGGGTAAGGCTAGCCAACTGATGGGAGATCGACTTCACCCTCCACCAGGTAAGTCCATCATGTGCTGAAAACGCTCCATTCTCCCTTGTTATGGTAAACTTGGTCCCATCAGTGCAGACAGAACACACATTGCACCTAATACAGTCAATATGAGCATAGACTGTAGATAACCAGTCTATACAAAAGATGATGTCGTAAGGCCTCGGTTCCACTACTAGGATATCCTAACTGAATCCCTCACCTCCTAGAGTAAGTTTACACTACCAGCACCAATGCGTAATCATTGAATCATCTCCCATAAAAGTATCTAGCCGTAATGATCGAGCCAAGGGCTCCGTCGGAATCTCCGAGCTTTGAACAAGGTCAGTGGAAATAAAATAATTACTGGCACTTGTGTCTATATGTACTATAGCTAAGGTGGAGTAGACACAGGTCGTACCTCATATCATCTCCGGAGCACCATGATCATAGATCTCAGCTACCTGGAGATGAGTTCGCCCCTATCCGCCTGTCCCTACAGATGTGGTGGACCTCCTACTGGGGGTGGCGGTAACATCTCGAATCGTCACCCACTGCCAGCTGCACAGTCATCTCCTCTTCCACGTTTGCTTACTCCCTGTAGACCTCCTCCACTGAACCTCTATCTCTACTTGGGTGGTCCTTCGACCATCTGCTGATTATCCGTACAGTGGGTCGGATAGTCACGAGCCATGTGACCGTACCCACCGCATGCCTAACGCTTCCCGCTACTGGCATGACTGGCTCTGACTCGTGTGCCATGCACAACTGACCCTGAATCCTGCAAACGTCCACCAGTAGGTCTGGTCCTCTGGGACCTCTGTATCATTTGTCTCCTGCCAGCTACAGAAGACTCTGCTACATGATGACAGGTGGTGGGTCTCACTACTGGAGACTACTCAGGAAAGAAACTCTCTACTAAGAGGGCTCGCTCTAACACCCCCGCCTGCGTCGGGATCTTGAGTGAGATCATAGAAGCCCTGATCTCCCGCCTGAGCCCCTAATCAAATGTCTGATCCCTAGAGAATGGGTCCTGCACCATATCAGTGGAGTTGTGTGAGAGGTCAGTGAATCTTGCCAAGTAATGAGCCACAGTCTTGCTGCCCTGCGGTAGATGAAGTAGCTCTTATATGCGCACTGTGTGAAGATTTTCTAGGATAAGCTCTGCCTGAAACAGTCTCTTGATGTCTGCCCAGAGAAGCACCACCTCGTCGTGAACTTGGAGGATTACCATGAGATCAGCTTGTGTCCCTACCGGTCAGAAAACTCTCACCCCGACCACCATCCAATCGTCAGCCGCCTGTGGGTCAATCTCCCACATAAACCAGGGTGGCCTCTGGTGCTGGAACTCGTGCAACGTGCTCAAAAAGTGTTCACCCTCTACTGATGGGGTTGGTGGAATTGGTGGCCCAATGGTTAATAGTACCGATGGGGGGCCCGCTGGTGCCTCTACTGGAAGTGGGCCTTACACCGAGGCATCGTTACTCGGTGGGCTATCAGCGCATACAACTCTTGGAACCCTAGCTAGCTGTCTTCATGGAGGCATCTTGAAAAGAAACAGGTGCCCCACTCTCATTAAATTTAACCTGTTGATCTGACTCAAATAGTTCACAAGGAAGACTCTTGAAAACACACACGCAATTAGTGTTTTTGTACACTGAGTCAGAAATCAGAAGTCAGGGTCCTGGTGTATGGATATGTCGACTGCCGCACCAACACTGGATTACCTAAACCAATAAACACACTCACTACACTTAATAATATTATTGTTAAAACAATCAGAGTCCTTTGTTCTACTATAGAACCGACTCCTCTGATACCAATTTATCATGACCCGTCCCCTAGGGCCCATGCCGTAACTACCCCAATCCCACCTTCCAAAGGCCAGTGGATGGAGACTGGCACTGAAAGGCATAATCCCTAAAACTGGGAAAGCATTGCCTTTATAACCAATAATCACATGCAACCAAGAACACAGAAAGATATGAAATCAAGTAAACTAAATAGTAAACAGAGTGAGTACAGTAAGTAAAAGGGGCTAGAATATGATCCCGACTAGAAATTAAAAGAAACTTAAAGTACACGTAAACTATATAAAAAAGGAAGACAACTGCTGGGATGGCCTCCAAGGTTCCTACCTAAAGGGTAGATATAGGTCGCCTCCTCAGCACTCCAAATCTGTCCATATCCTCTGTTTACCGAATCATCATAAGGTCCTCCTCTAGGCACTGTCCAGTCCTAGTGCCTTCAATATTGATCAACGATGTCCATCGTCTACACCAAACCCAACTAGGTACAGGCATAGCCCATGCAAGGGTGAGTATAATGATAATTATTAGGGACCCCGAGACCCTCAAGGTCTCACAAAATTCACAAAGGATAAACCTCAAATCATGAATCCAACTGTCAACCCTACTTAGGTATATGCCCATACATATACCTAAGTTATCAAGTATACCCATCTCAATCCTGAGGAATCACAGGGTCCAACCCAAAAGACCAAAGCACAATTGTTCCAAAAATGAACGAAAACCATAAAGGCAAGTACCACATAGGTACACCACAATGAATAATACAACCAAGGTATTACAACGAAGGAAAGTACCACACAGGTACGAACTCAGCTCACACCACGTATAAGTTAAGTACAATAGTAGAGATGATTAGATTTGACTATAGAATCATCTTACTCTGTTCAGAGGAAGACCCACAAAGGGTCGCTAGGTGCTGACCCACACAGGATCACTCGGTGCTGACCCGCACCGGATCGCTAGGTGGTGAACCACACATGATCGTTCGGGGCTGACCCACACAGGATCACTCTTCATTCTTCACATCACAGCTAGCTATCGGGTTCCCACATTGTGTTTTCCAGTCTCTGGGAGGGTCCGCTCCACATGCCAGTGGTTGATACTCCAACATCCATGAAGTCTCATGAAGAAGTATCTCAATGTAACACCACATCATATGGGTATCAACCCACCAGACAGTTTCTCAATGGGAGGCCCGGTCTGTGAGTTATTAGCCTTTTAGTCTCGAGCGCTAGGTTGAATTAGTGCTCGATCCAACCCGATCATTCCCCATCTTTATCGAAATCTCTAGTGGTGTATACCAAAGGGAACGTCTCTCTCCAAGGTTTACAACATCATTTACAGTTTGTCAAATGAACGCCAGGTGCCAATGTTATGGCCGTTATAGCAAAAAGCTCGTAGCTAGTCCGGGTCTGGTCTGACTCGGTCAGACCGACTCGGCATGTCCCGGTCTGGGTTGACTCGGTCTGACCCGCTACGTCTGGCCCGACCTGTTGGGTTCGGCCCAGCCCGCTGGGTGGTCCGGTAGGCCGTGAGGGATGCAAGGGGCTGCGGAGGGCAGAGAAGGTGGTGTGAGGCAGTGGGGGCCGCAGAGCGGCGACGCGGTGGCAGTGTGGTCACGAGGGCGGTGCGTTGCCGCGGGGGATGCGAGGCCATGGGGTGGTTCGACAGCGGACAATGTCAGGCCACGGGGAATCTCTATCGCATGGGTTCCTTGAGTGCACGAGGTGGCTTGGATGCGGGGTGCCGTGAGGGTGAGGGACAGCTCGGCCGCGGATGGCTCGAGGCCGCAGGGTGGGGGGCTTAGAGGGCCGAGGGCAGCACGGCAGGCTGCGATGCAGCGCGCCAGGCCACAGGGAGGCGCGGCCGGCCATGGGCGGCGGAGCGCCACGGGGTGCGAAGGCCACAGGCAGATGAGCACCGTGGGGCATTGAGACCGCGTGCAGCGAGGGCCGTGGGGATTTGTCGTTGCCTTCTTCACCTTCATCACTGTTGATAGCCATCCTCCTCCATCACAAAGAACAAAAGAAGTATCCCACGAAATTCAGAGAGGAAAATCCATGTTCGTTTGGCCCTCACTCTCCGCATTAGAGTGGTAGCAAGCGGCTATAGTACTTGAATCACAAGAATATCAATAACGGGTAAGGGAAAATAACTCAAACACCCTACCTACCTCATTTGATTCATCAACAGAGGTCGCGAGGAAGTAGACGATGTCGTTGGGGATAGACAGACATCGGTGATTTCGGTGTTTCTTCGATCGTCGTTTCATTGACATTGATGATTTTCCACCTCAATGATTGTCCCGAGGAAGAATTCGAAGTCGAAGTCGAAGTCAGCATTCTTCATTGGCATTCTTTATTGAAGAGCTTTGTCTTGATTCTCCAAGTTTCTCCCTTTTTCCAAGAGTTTCCCCCAATTCCACACAGTAATGAATCATCCAACATTATAGAATATATTGTCATAGTTTCAAATTTGAATAATTAATTAATTGAGTTGGTGTATTAATTAAAGGGGGGGGGGGGGGGGTGGAATAATTAATCAAGGGTAAGTTCAAGAGACTTCCCATCATTTAAGTGGGAGGTTCAATGGGGTTTAATCTCGGGTGGTACACACCACCATAACCTCTCATGGGAGGTTTTAGGTTCAGTGGTCCCCACCTCCATAACATCAATGGGAGGTTTGATTGTGGTGGTCCCCACCTCTTAACATTCACAAGGAGTTTCAAAATAAATAAACATAAAATGTTACACAATTTTATTTTATTTTATTTTCTCATGAAAAAGTTAAAAAAACTAACTTCCACCCTTGACCTACTGCCGTCGAGGTGAAGGTATTCCTAAGCGAATACCGGAGCTATGAGTTCAATGGTGCCCTCAGATTTCAATTCTATGAACTAGTTCAAAAGATACATAAACCCGCTCATAACATGGTGTAACATTTTATTTTTATTTTATTTTGAAACTCCTTGTGTATGTTTAGAGGTGGGGACCACAAAAATTAAATGTCCCCTTGATGTTATGGTGGTGGGGACCACAGAACCAAAAATCTCCAATGAGAGGTTATGTTAGTGGGGGCCACCTGAGATTAAACTCCTTTGAACCTCCCACATAAATGAGGGGACGTCTCTTCAAATTCCCCTTGATTAATTATACCACTCCCCTTAAATTAACACACCAACTCAATTAATTAATTTTTCCAATTTGAAATTATGCCAACATATTCTATAATGTTGGATAATTCATTTTTAGGAGGAATTAGGGGAAAATATTGGAAAAAGGGAGAAACTTTGAGAATTGGGAGAAAACACTACAACGAAGAATGCCAACAAAGAACGCAGACTTTGACATCGACTTCGACTTCTTCCTCGGGTCAATCGTTGAAGAGGAATGTCTTAAACATCAATGAACCCACGATCGAGAAAATTCTGACATCACCGACGTCTGTCTATCCCCAATGACATCGTCTCCTTCCTCACGCCCCCCTTCGACTAATCAATCGATGTAGGGAGGGTGTTTGAAATATTTTACCTTACCCGTTATTGATATTCTTTTGTTTCTAGTATTATAGTCGCTTGCTACCACTCTGATGTAGAGAGCGTGGGCTAAACAAACATGGACCGTCCTCTCTGAATTTACGGGGATAATTTTTGTGTTCTTTGAGATGGAGGAGGAAGACTATCAACTGCGATGAAGATGATGAAGGAGATGAAGGAAAAGGTGATGCCCCATGGCCACCGTCGCCCATGACCACTGCAGCCTGCGACCCACTGTGCTTCACCGCCCACGCATCCGCGCCCCGCGGCCTGCCGTACCACCCCGCAGCCCGCTATGCCTCTACGGCCTTTTGAGCTGCCCCGTGGCCTCACACCGTCAATGGTTGAGCCATCCCATTCCCTTGGGGAAACCCTATTACCTCACCCAGTATGCGGCAGAGGCGCCCCACGGCCGAGCCGGGATGTGCCCTCGCAGCACCCCCGCGATCGAGCCACCCCATGACCTATCACCCTCTATGGCCAAACCTCCCCACAGCCTCAAACCCTCCACAGATATGTACCACCCTCACGGTCCCATGTCCTTCACGACGCCGTGGGCGTGTCCCCTGTGGTTGTGCACCGCCTTCGCGACCCTCCGCGGCTGCTTGGGCCCTGACGGCCCGACATAACACCCAGTGGCCCATGCCTTACCCAACAAGCCAGGATGAACCCTGTGGGATTGGCCAAGTGGACCCAGACTTTGTCTCCTCAGGCAGCGTCAGGCAGTGTTAGTCCGACCAGGTCGGACAAGACCTAGACCAGCTACGAGCTTCTTGCTCTAACGACCATAACATTTGCACCGGGCGTCCTTTTGACAAACCGTCAATGCTTCTATAAAACATGGAGTGAGAAAGTACCTTTGGTATACCCCACTGGAGATTTGGATAAATTTTTGGAATGGTCAGGTCGGATCGAGCATTAATTCAACCAGGCCCTCGGGACTAAAAGTCTAATAACTCACAGACTGGGTGTCCAATTGACGCACCGTATATTTTGTTGAGACCCCTATGACATGAAGGTCCTTTGAGACAATTTTTTGGGAGAATTTGTAGCAATTGGAGTATAGATCAGTGGATTTTGGAACCGACCCTCCCAAAGATAAGAGAGCATAGTATTGGAACCCGGTAGCTAGCTGTGATGTGAAGAATGAAGAGAGATCCTATGTGGGTCAGTAGTGAGCGATCCTCTGTGGGTCAGCACCTAGAGATCATGTGTGTGTCATCACCGAGAGATCCTGTGTGGGTCAGCACCTGACAATCCTATGTGGGTCAGCACCAAGCGTTCATGTGTAGGTCAGCACTGAGAAAACTTGTGTGGGTCTACCTCTTAATAGAGTAAGATGATTCAGTAGTCACATCTAATCATCTCTACTACTATACTTAAGTTATACCTGGTGTGAGGTGAGTTCATACCTGTGAGGTACTTTACTTTGTGGTAATACCTTGGTGGTATTCTTCTATGTGTCGTACCTGTGTGGTACTTTCCTTTGTGGTTGTCCTTCCTTTGTGAAGCAGTCGAGCATTGGGATTATGGGTTGGACCCAGTGTTTCCTCATTATTGAGGTGGGAATACTTGATAACTTAGGTATATGTATGGGCATATACCTAAGTTGGGTAGATATTTGACTTCATGCTTTGAGGTTTATCCTTTGTGGATTTTTTGAGACCATGAGTGTTTCGGGGTCCCTACTAAATATCGTTATACTCACCCCTACATGGGATATGCCTGCACCATGTTGTGTTTGTTGTAGACGACGGACAATGTTGATCGATACTGAGGGTACCAGGACTGGACGGTGCCCAGAGGAGGACCTTATGATGAGTCGGTACATGGAGGAGATGGATGGACATGGAGTGCTGATGAGGTAATTTTTAACTACCCATCAGGTACGAACCTCATAGGATGAAACAACAACTGTCTTCCTTTTTTCTCCAGTTTACTTTTACTTTTAGTTTCTCGATATTTCCAGTTGGGCTTGTATTCTGGACCTTTTAATTACTGTACTATCTCTATTTACTCTTCAATTTACTTGAGTTTGTATCTTGTTGTGTGCTTGGTTGCATGTGATTACGGGTTATAAAGTATATTCCTTCCCAGTTTTTGAGATTACGACTTTTGGTACTAGTCACCATCCCCTGGCCTACGAAAGGTGGGCTTAGGGTAGTCACGACACGGGCCCCGGGAGATGGGTCATGACACAACATGACCAAGAATTTCCTATGAATGACATTACAAAAAGGATCTCATATTTTTTAGGGGGCATAAGGCCAAGTATCTGAATAGGGGATACACAATTACATGTATGAAAAATACCAATAAAAGATGTGAAGAATCATTTCAAACATCCAAATCAAGGCTGTGAAACGTCATTTCCCACAACACAAATTAAGGGGCATAAACTATTGTGTCCAACAACCCAAAATTATATGAATGTCCATTTCCAAAATTCTAGACAAAAGGGGTGTGAAGAATCATTTTTAAAAATCCTAAACAGGTAATTTCTGTAATAATCCAATATAATGTTTTCCCACTTTCCATATTAGCCTATAACCAAGGTGTTCTATAAAGAGGAAAAATGGTATCTCTCATATTGTAGTGTAATTATATGTGGATGTTACATTTAATATTTAAGTACAATACATGAGATCCCCCATGCCAAAATATAATCCATCGTATGAAATTATATCATTTAATTTATAACCAAATATAAAATATATGGTAAGAACCCATGCCTTAACACAATTTAAAAACACTCTTTTAATTGTTTTATTTTACAAATAACACATTGGTGATAATGAGTTCCAAGTTTAGGATTATCTACAAACTAAAATTCAATTAAATTTATAAAATTTATAAAGTCATAATCATTAAAAATAAATTATGTGGTCAAATAATAACTGTTTATCAATCAAATTTAATTCATCAAAAAATTTCACAAGCAAGGGGAAAATTCAACCAACCCAAATGGGTGGTTCAGTATAATAGGTAAAAAATGTTCATTATAAACATTTTTAATAAATATCACCTTATGCGGTGGTTTAGTTTGAGGTTTATAACCTCAAACCATTTAAGGGGTCTATGGAACATCACAGTAATGGTATACGTACTTAATTTATGACAATATACGTTTTATAAGTAGTGCATAGATAGTACGGTGTGTGACACAATGACACATTGTTTAAACAATGAAAATTTTTGGCAAAAGAATTTATACCTCCTACCTCATACATAGGAATCTTAACTCATCAATTTTTAGGATTTTATTCAAGATGAAATGAGTGGAATTAGTGAAATATAAAAACACTCTTTAAATAGGTCATATGACCTCACATGGAAATAACATCCAAAACATTGAAATAAATGGAGAAAGGAAGGAGGATAAATTATATACTAACTGGGGGATATCCTACACAACCAACATAGACCGATTATATTTATGAATAATTATGATCCATCAAATTCAAGGAGGAGATGAGGGAGATATCCATGCATGTGTGTGTGTGGGGGGGGGGGGGATACTATGTGAAAATGAGGGGGAGAAAATGTAGAAGAGGGGTTAAAAAAATATGGGATATTTGGTAATTTGCCACTTTTTAAAGGGGAACAATGGTTTGGACACATGGTGTGTAAAACTACATGTCAACCATGAGGCATACCTATCTAAAGGGAAGTGGCCACACATAGTTAAGTGCATGGATTAAAAAACTATGTGAAACCCATGTAGTGCTACCATATAAAAGGAACACCCCCTCACACGGTTTCAACACATGTTTAGAAAACCTATTAAAAAACTATGTGTGCACCTCTTTAACTCTTCACCAAAACTCATAGCTAGATGGCTCACGCAACATAGTTAAACCAACCACATGCATTGCTTTTATGGGCTGCTTAGTTGAGTCACACGATTACTACTAACTATGTGCCAACCATGAACTTCAGTTTGTCTGACCAAAAAATGTGTTTTCAAATTAGGATGCTCCTGAAATTTATATGAACACTCAAGAATCCTTTTGATCCCAAAACCCATTTTAAAAAGACTTTTAATTTTTTAAACTCTTGAAATTTCATTCTCGATCTCAATAGAATATTCATCCTATCCACTAAAAAAACATAACTTTTTTGATATTTAAAATCCTAAAATACACATGATGTTGCAATAATTATTTGATAATTTGGATATTCTACATCCAAATTTGAAAACAATTTCATAATATTAAATTCATAAAAGTGAAAAAAATTATTTTTAAGATAATTGATGTATAACATATGAAAATATTCTTTTAGAAATAATATTAATTATTTTATAAAGTTTCAAATATAGGTTTATAGATTAAAATTAGTATTTTTAAATTTATAAATTTAATTATTGAATATATCACTGATTCGGAATAATGTTCCAATTATTTTTATTTCATGGTAATATTCTAATGATATCTTAAAAGTCATAATATTTGTAAAATCTGTTTTTTTTATTTTGAACCTAAAAATCAATATTTTTAGAAAAACACCAAAACATTGATCGTAATATAATATTATTATGATGAATTCAGAAATTAATTTCTTTTTTCAAATTTAAATTCTAAAATTTTGTAATTTAACTTTTAAATAAAAACATAAAATATTATGAAAAACTGTTTTCTGAGAAAATGACCATTTTAATTATCATATCTTATAATTTTTATTTCCCATGAATTAATAATTATATTAGTGGTGATATATTTTTCATATAAACAAAATATTTTATCATCATTGAAATTTAATATAATTAGTTTATTGAAATTAAAATTTATAGGGAAAAAATCCAAGTTTAACATTAATATATTTTTGATCATAAAATGATCTTATTAGTTTCTTAAATATAAAATTTGATTTCCATAAGATCCTTAGTATTAAAAGTAACCTTTATATTTATAAATATTTTAAAATATGATAACCTCTATTTATACCCTACAATTAAATGACTACTTTATAACAATTATATTTTTATTAATAAAACATTTCCGAGTCTTTTTGGTATGGTGTTGTGTGTGAAACAAGCTATTTAACACAATGTTTAATTTAAAGAGGAATATTCAATAAAATTATGGTTGATAAGTAATACCACACATTCCAATAATAAATAAATTGAGTAAGATTTCTATTAATTATCCTTTGATATTATAAAGAATATAAATATGGTTTAAAATTGATTCATGAAGTACTAGTCGAGTGATTCAAAAAAAGAAGAGGCCTATTTTTCTACAGGAAAAGATGAAACATAATTAAATATTGTAAAAAGTAATGGTATTTTAATTTGTTGAATAAATATATAATAGTGGAAAAAATAGTCCAAGAAATGAATAAAGAAACTATTTTAGTGACAAGCACTCTTGAGAAGAAATGTTGAAAATTCATTAAATCTGAGCACTTACTTAAGGAATCGTTTATCATTTAGCCCACTGATTTATATAAAGTAATAAAACCTAAATAAGGATACTTAAATTCAAGTTAAAAGATAAAATAATTGATTCATAATTAATTATTCAAATTTCATGAGTGGATTTCAACCAATGATGACACAATATATGAATAAGAATTGTGAGGAAGGTGCAACATGCTAGATACACTTCCACATATAGTTTAACTATTTTTATGGATTAATAAAAATGTTTCAAAAATATTTAACTTTCCCTAAGTTTTATATGTTTTTTGATGGATAAGGTAAAGAATAATATCCCTTATAATGAAGTTTAAACATTGAAGAACTATATTCTACCTAAAATGAAAAAATATTTGAAAACCAGGTATTCTAGAATGAAGAAAAATTTCAACACTATAGAGATAGGAGTAACCTCATTGGGAAGAAAATTTCAACATTTATGATCACATTAAAGGAATAAATGTTTAACCTTATTCCAATACATTTTTGTTATATTTTAGTTCCTTATATTCATATAATTAATGTAGAAACAAGTTATTTTGGGGATAACTAGAGAAGATGTGTAAGATATCGAGAAAATATTGGATTTTTTTTTTAAAATTACCATCATGATATGAATATAAGTTATAATTTTAAATACCATATGATGTAATGTTGAACCATGAAAATGATGTTGATTTTTTTTAGGTAGAGACAAGTTAAATCAATAACTAAGTTGTTGTGTGACTTAAAATTCCATGCCAATATGAAATTATTGAATGTTATTAAAAACTATAATTGAAAGGTACAACTTGATATTCTATCATCCTTTTATTACATGAATCAAAATCTAATAATAAGGGGGAGATATTAATTTTATAAATGACATGAAAAATAATGTTTTTGTGTTGTTTCATGGTAAACTTCAAAAATATGGTACTTATATTAAAATGTTTTAGACCTAAGTGTTGTTATGAGATATGGAGTGAGGTTGTTATTTTAAAAAGACTTAATATATCAATATAAATATCATTGTTTCATCATGAAAATATTTGGAATGAAACTGAATGATTTGTTGTAATTAGTTTCAGTTGGTATCACATTTAGTTTTTCAATGGATAATTTTATTGTCTAAATTAGACTGTATTGGTTTTTACATAAAGTGTGGATCAAGTAGAAAAAAATTGGATGACTGGTGATAAAAATATTAATAATGGACTGATATGATCCAATCATATGAACTTTGTATCTTTTGAATAATTTGTAGTGAAAAATTTATATTATTTAATGAGAAAATGGAGAGATGAAGAATTATATAACATATTAATATTCTATATTTTAGTATTGGTATTGGAAAAAATTCAAATGGGGGGATTATTTAATTAAATTTTTGAATGTGTTTTATTTGGGTTAAATAAGGATAAAAAGAATAAATACAAGTTACATGATGTCAATATGATGAAATAGAATTAATTAGAAGTAGTTTTAATTTTTGAGCATATTGATGAGAATATGAATGTCCTAGAAGGAAGTTGAATTTTTTCAAGCATATTGAAAAGAATCATGGATTCAAAATAAATATTAAAGAGGCAAAATTAGTATTGGTAGTTATATAGAGTTTCAAGAATTATTATTCATGTTTTGAATGTTGGATAGAAGTGGTTGAGATGCTACTAAGTCATTATATTGCATTATTAATATCATTTTGGAAATAATAATTTGAGAAGTTAAAATTATTTTGATACATATTGATATTTCATGTTGTATTCATTATTAAAAAATATATATTTTTTATTATAAAATGAATATTATATATATAAATTGAGGAATTTTTTTCCAACCTAAGACATCCAAAATATTAAGCTTGACTATAACCATTACTGGCCATAAGAGAAAGCTCCACCACTACTAACACAAGTGGTGGATAAGAAAAAAAAGAGCTTACCTAGGTTAACATAGAAAGGAATAAAGTAAGGAGGCATATGATTAGAGATCCACCATGTGGGTGGACATGGTGGTTGTGGCCATGTTATATAGTGGTACCATGCTAGTTCATTTCCCGATTATATCCTATTTTGGGTAATAAAAAAGTAGCACTCTTCAATGATTTTTAAAATGGGTTCAAGTTATTTTGGAAACTATTCATAATTTAAATAATGTGCATTATTAGGTTGATATTACATAACATACCTTTATCTTCTCCCTCACATTTCACAAGTATATGTTTTTCAGTGATATTCCATTTGAATTTAAGGAGGAGATAGAGTAGGACTATATTAACTCATTGAATAAAATTAACATGAGCTATATACTTATCCCATATTTACATGATTTATTACACATGTGGAATCCTGAATAGGGATACACTAAAATATATCACCTAGATAGTTGACCACTAGGAATAAAGCACGCATCCCAATAAACCAGAGGCTACTGAATAGTAGTGAGGGTCTAATGATAGTGAAATGGGTATACTATATCCTATAAATCTGTACAAAACATTATGCAAGCATAAATAAATAACATTAAAAATAGATTAATCACAACGTTGAGAAAGATAATGATAAATAATAATCAATAATAAATTATTAAACAATCATGCATGAAAATTCTATAATGTACAAGCGATGAAAAATTAAAAGGAACACATGAAAAATGACACATGATACAATAAACATGGATAGAGTGACAAGGTAAACAAATAAATAAAAGTCTTATTAGATATCTACAATTGAATCATGAGAAATATCTCATTCCTATTCTCCCATAATCATTCCTATCATAGAAGGATAACAATATGCAAGTACAATCCATGATCCTGAACATGCAACCTTTAGTTCCGTTCGGGTACCAAATGACTACCAAACAGGGTATGAGATATACTTAGTAGGAAACCATAAATGGTGTCCAATTAATATATAATTCATTAATATAAAATAAAATAGTGTGCTTGTATATCAACAATATAGTAAATAAATAAATAACAACATGTCAAACTTCGGATCCCTGAGGGACACCTGGTCGATAATACATACTTCCTCTAAAGTGGGAATATCTATGATGATGTGTCACTACATATATACATATAAGTATATAAAATGTTTATATATATATATATATTTACAATATATATAGTAACATTTATAGCCATATATATAGATACTTAGTGTTATCTAGGACACAAGGTGTAACTAAAGCACCCATTCTTAGTAACAAGAGTCTCATGGAATAACATTAAGGGATTCCATGTTTGGGTGCCATGAGTAATAAAGGACACCATCCTGAAGTATCATAAATCATGCGGGATACTATACCCAGGAATTAAATTTAATATGTGACTCCATGCTTAAGTATCATGAATCATAGGGGATGCCAATCCTGAGTATCATAAATCCTAAGGTACGTCGTGACTGAGTATCACATTTAATAAGGGACACCATGTCTGGGTATCACATTTAATAAGGTATGTGATGCCCAAGTATCGTAAATCATAATAGACTCCCTACCTAAGTATATTATATCATAGGGGAGGCCATGCTTGAACATCACATTAAAAAATTAACACATTCCCAATCATCATATTTATTGATAATAAGTGTTCATCAAACATAACTATGAACCAAGGGAAGGTTTACAACCATTATAAATTTAATTTAGTTAAGGGAATAATAAAAAATTTACGTAAGAGTCACATGATGTGGTCATACCACTCACTTTCCATAAAATCGTAATAACCATTCATTTATGTGGATACCAATACCACTTATGATGTTTTTTGTCCCCATAAACATTTATGAAGTTAAGGGCCTTTAATAAGAACATTGAAAGGGGTGGAACTAGTTGAAGTAGATATCATCTATTAAGGATAATGAGGCTTATCCAACCCACTTGAATCATTAAGAATTTTTTCTAAAGGTGATAAAAATATAAAGAACACATCTGAAGGGTGGTTTAGTCATAGAAAAATATGGTAGAGGTAAACACATAATCAAAAAAACCGTAAGAGGTAGTTTGGGTGGAGTTATTAACCTCCAACCAGAAAAGCGGGTATAAGGGCATCAAGGTTGTGGTTTAAAAACATCAATTTAATTAATTTCATAATTTAGGATAAATGCACGTAATGTCCTATAGGAATCACAAAAAAATACTATATAAATGACAAAATATTAATTTAAATTAATAAAGAATAAATACGATTTACCAAGTATTCTTCAGTTGACCATTTTTGGGCTTTCATTCGAGCCAAAATGAGTGAAAATTAATGAATTTTTAAACAACATATAAATAGGTCATATGAACTCGCATGAAAATATAATTCCATATGGAGAGGTAAACAATGAAAAGAGTTAAGAGGAGTAATATCCTTACCTTTACTCTTCCAATGTGATGAAGAATTGTCTATTCCAATCCCCAACAATAGAAAACCCACCATGGGAAGAAGAGGAAGAGTTGTGTAAGGAAAAGCTATTGGAGAAAATTGGGGGATGATTTTGGGGTAAATTATTTTTATGGGTCTAGGGAAATATTGAATTTTTTCCTATATAAGAGTCGCATGGTTAGGCATCATGATTAGGAAAACAATGCTCTAAAAATGCAGTGCCTTTTTCCGCAACATGAAAACCACACACAGTTCATCAGCAATGTTTAAAAAGTCATGCACAAACAATAAGCTAGGAACTGTATTTCCTCCACACCCCACATGACCCAGAAAAAAGTCTAAAAAACCGTGTGAAATATTTTTAGTTCACCTGTTAAATAATCTACATAGGTCTTGTGTGACCATGTAGCCTCAGACACATAGTTTTTCATACCATTGGAAACTCACACAAGCTGCACGGTTTGAGTTCATAGTTTTCACCAACCATATGCAAAACCTACACCACCTTTTCCATTCCAAAACCCATACTTTCAAGTCCTAAACCTCTAAATCTCAACTGATCTCCCAATATAACTATCATGCCTTAAAACCCATATAAAAAATCACATTTAATCGATTTGAACTTTCAGATTTATATTTCGAGTATCCGTTTTAGATTTGGACCATCCACTAAATGAAAAGATCAAATACTCTTGAAATTCTCAACATGGTCCAAAACATGGGACAATGCACCACATTCATACAAAAGGAATATGAAGTGTGTGTTTCAAAAGATAAAATTCTCATTGAAGAAATTTTTGTCCAATGATTTAATGTGATTTTAATATTGAAATAACACGATATTTTTTATGAGTTATCCATTATTCCTATGGCTTCTTGCCTTTTTATTACATAACTTTTCTTTAGAGAATACATATTTAACATATTAGAAGATCTTTTGTGTTTAGTGTCTTGGAAATAAGGAACATAATAAATGAAAACAACATAAAACATCCATTTAATAAACTTGTAAGGCTTCATCATAGTTTAATCCTAAGTACAATTACTTAATGTTATATCATAGAGACATACATAAAAGGAATCGGTGAGCAGAAGACCGAGTAAGGGGAAAATAAGTGAAACAGTTTACATGTGAACTCGAGCGATATCAATAGGAACTGGATAAAAACATAGACATGAGAAGAGGATGTAGAGGAATTTCATAATGAAAAGAATGTGAATCATTAATTGAATATGTGGCTACAAAATTTCATTTCGACATTCATGAACATATCCTCAAGGTTTATCCTCGAGGTGTCATAAAAATTACCATGGTTATTCAACAAGGTATCATGAAACATGTCATCTCTAGAGATTAATTCTTTACCCGATGCATTGGAGCACTATCAGGGTGCACCATAAATATGTATTTATTTACAGGTGATCCACATATATCATAATAAATCATTTCAAAAATAACCCATGGAGAATAAAACAAATGGGTTTCATTTCAAGTTCGTGATGTTTTTAAAGTTCTTAAAATAAGATCATTCGGTCATTTCTAAACCATGTAAAGGGAGTGAGGGTTATATGAATTTTAATTACAAAATAAAATATATCATTTTATGTGTATTTAGGAACACCCATAGAAACAAAATAGGTCTGGGTATTCACATAAATAAACAAGATAATTTTAGTAGAGAAAGAGAGAGAAATTTTTAGATGAAAATTCTGTAGCATAACGGCTACATAAAATTCTTTTAGAAAAAATTTAAAAGAGAGAGAAAAAGGGTGAATCATTCATAAATAATTCATAATATAGTATAAAGGAAGAATAAAATAGAGATATAAACATGGTATGGATATGTGAATGTTATACCACATGAAAAGGAAACATGAAATCAAAGAGAAGATGTGATTACAAAAAATTAAGTAGCCTAAAAACGTCACATAAAATTCCTAAAATCAATTGATGAGAGTGGAAAGGGTCTCTCATCCATTGGAAATGAAATAGACAGTAGTATAAATATAGAATAGAAATCCCCCAAATAATAAAATGGAAGTATAAGACATAACATAAAAGAGGTCGTGACTTAAAAGAGGAGGGTGAAAGGTTCCCTTACCTAGAAGAGTAACTTCAAAAGCATGAGGGTCAGGACCTTGGGAGGATAAAGGGTACCTTAGGAGGAATATTTTGGAGTAGAAAGAATAGAGATTCGTTGAGGATGATTTTGGAATGAAAATAATGAGGGAAAGGCATGGTATTTATAGGAAAAGTGAAAGAATAAATTATTAATTTCCATGGGACACCTCATCGGTGGTATTGGCCAAACAATGGCTTTCCCATGGTATTTAACCATGGTGTTGGCCACTTGGGACACCTTATAGCATATATACTATTCATAAGTCTACTAGAAACATTACATCATTATTACATCACTAATTATGTCATTAAACACCCGAAACATAAAACTGTATTTTTAATATTCACTGAAAATTCAACTATTTCAGAAAAATCCCATAAATTCACCCAAAAATAATATTGATGCTCTGAATTCAAAAATTAACTCCATTTTATGGAAATACTTTTTTAAATATTTTTCAATTTCTTTTTAAATAAAATCATTATATATTCTAAATATACAACTTTAAAACTTTAAATCATTTTGTAACACCTTATGAATGTAATGAAGGTCCCATAAAATTATCATATAACCATAAGACAATAAAGTAATAATATTTGATTACATTTTTTGAAAATAAATTTCCATTTTAAATTATAAAATTAATTATAAAATTGTAAATAAAACATTTATGAGATACAAGAAATATCCAAACATATACAATGATCATTTTTTTCACTTTTTAGATGTCTAAATCGTATTTATATATTCATGGGTGATGTTTCCAATTTTTTAGCCAAATTACTATTCATTAATATTTATAATAGTATATTACTATTCATACTTTACTATTCCCTAAAAATCACGTCGATCTTATTAGACACTAAATTTTTTACTAATCACAACTGTAGAAGATCATTTTTTGAAAATAATTTCAGAAAAAAATGTATTTAATATTAAATTATTCTTATATTATTCATAAAAAACAAAATTTATCAAATATTATTCATCAAATTAAAACTTCTTGGAAAATTTCCAAAAATTCAACCTAGGTTATGTTTGACATTTGGAATTCAAAAATGATGTTTATTTAATCATAATAATTATCTAAGTATGAGAAATTTGACTTTTAAATATGAAATTGTTTAGTTATTAAAAATAAAAGATGATAGATAATAAATAGTTAAATTGCATAGTGAAATTTATAACATAAAAAAAGTAAAATTATTGTATCATTTAAATTTAAAAATAGTTGTTTTTAATCGTACTATTAAAATAATCATTATTCCATATACCCTCATTTTTTATAATAATTATATCATTTTTGAAAACTACAATTTGGGTCCGAAGTAATTTGATGTGCTTTTTTTGTAAAACATAATAAAAATTTATTAGGAGAAAAGACATCCATAAATAAAAGAAGAAAATTTTTTGGGTCGTTACAATTCCAGCAGTGGTAAAAAAAGAGAAAGATAAGGAGATAAGTTTAATAATGAAGAGTGTTGATTAAAGTGTGAAGGGGTATATTAATAATGGTAAATGAATAATAACCTCATAAGGTTCCTACTGTTTCATTATTAAAATGGGTTATATAATAATGTAATGTTGATACAATGTCATAAGTTTTATCAAAGGGTACATTCAGTATCTTCATAGAGTGTATATTGTTTAAAGAGATCATATACATATGGTTCATCCTTTTAGAGTTCATGATTTTCATAGGTTTCATGGTGTTAATAGATTTCATCTATATAAAGTTCAACTAACTCTATGAAAATGTATATTTCAATATGTTTTGAGATTCTTCACCTGATGAGTTTATCATATAAAAATCTTATGATGAAGAATTAGATACATCGATGGTTCTGAGGCTATATAATATCTCTTGTATATATGGATCCTTAAATAAGTTGATTTTATGGAATTAATAAATGGTAAATAATGTAATATTTATAATATCAAGGAATGTATTTCATTGCTAAGTCTTAAACAAAATTAATTTCAAGAATAACTATTAATATGGATGACTAAATATGTTAAGGATTAAATGATGAGAATTTAGGAAAATTAAATATGTATATTAATTATAGTTCAAAACATTAAATATCATTAAAATTAAATTAACAATATTTATTGAATATATATATATATATTATAAAAATAAAGAAAGAAAATATCATTTTCAACTCTGATAATATTTTAAATTATGCAAGTCAAAATTGGAATATAGTAGAGTGATCAGACCAAATTTTCTTATAATTAATTTTTAGTGTCAAATAATTAATGTAATCCAAAAGAGCATGAAAATTATCTTTCAGGTATGCAAAATAAGAAGAAGAAGAATAAGATGAAGAAGATGAGAATAGAACTAGCCTAACATCAATCTGAATATCATTCAAGTAGAAGAAAATATGGAGGACCCAGACTGCAATATGCTTGTATAACAATGTCTAAAGAAGAATAAATAGAAACCCTTTGATTGATGTAAACTAGAGAAAACTATATGATTTTTTTGTTTGAGGAAGCTAGTTTATTTATAATTACAATAGAAGGAGATCATTTTAACATTATCCCCGTGCGCCTCTTGCCAACTCTATTGATCTTGCATCAAATAGTTCCAAACTTATTTTTTTGTATTAAATGTATAGAATGTGAGTGCATTATTTATACCCTATTGGTAATAGGAATACATATCAAAGGTATTCCATTTTCTAAGCTTCTTTTGATAATAATAAGGGAGCTATTTGTGTATAATATCATCCATAATGCACCGGGGACATATTCCTCCTAAATGGAGGAGATTCCTATTAAAAAATCTTGGCGTTCTTATTGTGTAACCTTAATATTTATTTTCTTTTATACTACCCAATAGGTTGATAGATAAAGTATAATAGATATATTCACTAAATGTATTAGGATGTAAAAGGGATAAAAAATTTAAATTGGATTAAAATTCACCAAAAATAATTCAACCCTCTATTTATTGGACATATAACTTAGTAATTATAACTAAACCTACAAGTGGGAGTAGCTTTAAATGCATTCCAAAGTCACTCCATGGCACGACTCAATCCATTTTGAAGTGATTATTATTCTTATTCTTGTTCAATTTATACCATTATATAGTGATTGAAGTTCAATAGTGAATATATTCTATATGTTCTTTCAAATTATTTCTCATTAAATTCATACAATTAGGAATTTATACTTCAGTAGGAAAATCTTAATTTCTCTAATTTCGTAAATATAAAATTTCATGTGATTAGATTGGTTGGAATTAAAAACATATAGAATTTTATAAAAATACCTCTATATAAAACACCCATACATATGAAAATACACTTTGAAAATTATTAGGATTAGATGATTTGAAAAAATATCTGCAATACATATAGGAAAAAATATATCTTACATAATTCATAAGATAAAACATTCTGATGTAAGAAAATTTTTTAGTTCAACACCTAAGTAATTTATTGAACTTTTCTAAAATTAAGGTTTTGACTGATGTGTAAAAATTATTTATAAATACTTAAGAAAAATATAATACTATATGAAGTACGTAAGATATATTTCTGATACATAATAAAAAATACCTTATATATAAGATTTTATAGTCATCCATATTTTCAGTTTAAATCATGCATAATATGTTTCTATAGGATGCATAAAATATTTTTGTTTTCTTGATTTCAACTCATTGTTACTCAATATCTTATTGTTGGGATGATAATATATTACATTTCGCATCCCATTTCTAGGTACATCACACATTGGTAGCAAGTGAACCGTTTCTTAAAAATTGAAAAAAAAATAGAAATTAAAGTTTGTCTTGTCCAAATATTCAAGAAATGAATAAAATCACTTAGAAATCCTTAATTAATCCATTTTCATAATAAATCCCATAATATTCCTAAAACCAAAAAATGAAGCAATTTCCCATAAAATGAAAAACTAGTGAGGGTTAATTTATTTAAATAATAAATAAAATATTGAAAATTCTATTATAAGGGTAGTTCAGATTTTATAAAATTGTTGGTGAATTTATTAAGACAGTAATTAATCCATAATGGGTAATCAAGATAATGTACTAAACTACTATTTCATGTATTGATGATGATAGAAAGTATCACTACACATTCGATGTCATTGGGATCAATCCCGGAGAAATATGATCTCCAAACAGATCAAAAATTATATTACTGGTATAGGCGCATATGCATTTTACTATTACAGGAAATGAATAAATATATACAAGTCCCATTTTCCGATCGATCGTCCTAAGAAGGTGAGTGAGGAGGAGAAGAATTTATTCTAGAAACAAGTGCAAAATGAATTATATGTCCAATGACATATATTATTGTTTACTTCTACAAATATTTTAATGATTCATAAATTCGTGGATGCTTACTTCATTTTGTCTCTTATCTATTATCGTTATAAGGAGAAAGAGTGAAAATAGAGTTATAAAATCCCTAATGAAAACTTCATGTAAATGTTAATAGAAGCATTACATACCAGATACCATGTTGTCGTGATTCTTAAATATATTGAGATTTTTTGTATTTTGTGATTCAAACAATATAATGAGCTATTAGAATAACTCATCCTCTCCTCCCTTCAGCTAAGATTCTTTATATTTATTTTTAATTTCAATATGAATAATTCAGGTAAGTTTCACATGGATATTTGGAATTTGATTCACCATGTGGGGAAAAAGAGGGATAATTATTCTATCCCTATGGTAAGGAAAATGAAAAGAGATGAAAAATATCTTAAGGAGGATCTAAAATAAAGGAACCATTATAACTCCCTTCAACGAAACAAACAATAAAAATGTATGATAAATAGAATTATTATGATTGTTTTTATTTATAAAATAATGTCTATTATTAGTGAAATTCTAAATTATATACATATTACATTTCACACATTTTATTATAATCATAATAAGAATGAATATTCTTGATGACTATAAAAGGTGAGGTGGATATTTGAGGATTCTATCAAGTGAGATGAACAATGTTTTCTATATGAGACTACCATATCATAATACTAAAAAATGATTTTATTTTTTATGAACTATTGTTGTATTTCTAGTATAACCTAAAATATGATTTATTTATAAATTTTTGACATTAAAGGATTTATTTTCAATTTTGGAAATTAATTTTTTTACATCAACAATGATAAAATATGGTATGTACTATCACATGTGAATAATTGTAATTACATACAAGGATTTGAAAATAAGTCCTTGTTAATAGAAAATGAATAAAGTACACAAGAATCATATTTAGACCAGTTATAGAATCAAAAAAAATCATGTAAACAAAAATTATTTTTGCTATTATATAAAGATGTTTGTTTAAATTATTTTGATTTGACACCATTATATTTATTTCATACATGATTATATATAAAAATGACCAAATATAGTTTAATTAGAAAATATGAGAAAACCAAATAGGTTCTTGAATCCATTCAGAAAGATTTATATGGACTTTTTCTAGTAGACTCTAATGGTGGATTATAATACTTAATTAATTTTAGTAATATTTTCTAAATATATATACATGTCTACTTAATGATGTGTAAGATACATTCCTTTGATAAGTTTAATGAATATGATATTTTTTGTAACCGAGGTGGTCTATGATAGAATTTTATGTTATGTTATGTTTTTTTTCAATCATTTATAGGATGAACATGGATTTTGAATCGAAACAAAATATTTCATGTAGTATAATGGAATATTAGAATATTTTTTTAATATAAATGTTTCCTACTATTTTCTACAATTTTGGTTGTTAAAATTTGGAGTTTTTAGTGAATTTTCATAAAGGATTAGAGTCAAAGGAATATTTTTCATAGAAAATTTTATGAAAAATTGTGTATCGTTATTTTAGGAATATTTAATGAATAGAATCTAAATTACTTCTTGGTGGAAATGATTTACCACATAACAAGTATGTAAAGAAAAATAGGAAGTTTGCGATATATGAAATTTTATATTGTAAACATGATCAAATAAGAATGAATTTGTACCCAAATAGAACAGAAGGTAGTTATTGATGGAAAAAAATCATTTTCAATGTAAAGGTGGTGGTTTTTGTATTTCAACAATATAACAAATCCCATATAGAATGGATGTCATTTTTGGTAAGATGTAGTGTTTTTTGAGAGGCCCATGATGGACTGACCATGTAATATTTATATTGGCTTCCAAAAGGGATTACATGGAATTTATAAGGATTATAATTTTTTTGTAGATATGTTTTTCTACAAATATCCCACTAATACCTTCATTAGGAACTAAAATAAGTTTTATAATATTTGGTGTTTTTTTATAAAATCAATGAAGTGAGGTCAATCGCATAGCTAGGGCCATCTGTATAGTCGGGATTGGCCATATATAATGGGCGTCAACATAGCAATGTCAGACCATGTAGATAATATAGTTATCAAGGTACAATATCATGAATCAAAAGATTGATATCATGACACATATGGTGCTCTATGAAGCGTAGTACACAATGAATAGTAACTATAATAACACTTGGTCCCTGAAGGTTTTTAGAAATTAATCTTTATGAGGTATATCCTGTGATTTTTCTGAGGAATAAAGAGTGATTTAGAGAAATATTTTTTTGATTTCGTGATTCAATATATGATAATGGGGGAGTCAAATTCATGTCATTAAACTAGGGAAGAAATCATCGAAAGTAGTGATAAATGAGGAGTCAATGGTATTTAAATGGGGGTGGAAGTAAAAAAATACATGAACACATTGTAAATGTAGTGAACCAAGCATGGATTAACCATGGAAAAAATTCTAATACACAAAAACTAGTGAAACATAGTTGATTTTGGTATGACCTACACATGTTTACTCTATTCTCCTTAGACCATCCCTTAGTGGGGAACCATGTAAAATTTCTTACGTTCTATTTTTCACTTATGATCTTCTATGATTGGTGTATTTGTGATATAATCATAATGTTTTAATGCGTTACGACTAAATTAGTGATTCATAAGATAAATTTGACATACTTATTCATCCCTCCCCTCTTAGAGAATCATAGGGTTCAACAAGTGGTATCATATTGTTCAAGTTATAGTTGAAAAATTTTTCATTACAGATTTTATAAGAAGTAGAATTTAATAAATGATATGGGAGTCCCTATTTTTGTTAGAAAAAACTACTAGATTTGGAAAATTAGGATGATACATTTTCTTTAGTCACTTGGGATGGATATTCACTTTTACAAATCTATAGAGATCTATAAAAGTGATACAATAAAGTTGTCAATGGATTAATTAGATAGAATAATTATTGATAGAAATACCAATGATCAAAACACAATAATTTTGGATATATGAGATAAAATATATTTTAATATTGTGGGAATCCCTATAGCTAATTTTGTGTGAAAAAACTAGAAAATATATGTGAGAGTGATAATAATGTGAAGGAGAAAAAACACCATGTTATGTATAATAAGTTCAAGGATATGTAAATTCATCCAAATGAAAATATAGATAGTTAATTCAACCTAATTAAGAATTTGGTTTGATATTTTAGAGGTATTTCTAAATAAATTAAGGATAATGACATTTTACAGAAGATATTGGGAAGTCTTCCATCCATTCACAATTCAAACTTTTCAACTCTTTAAGAAAAGGATTTTTCAATGTTTTTCTTGATGATCCATTAAGTATGTTGGTATCTTATGAAATGAGTGGTAAAACATAAGAGAATTGAATTCATGAAAGAAAGGATATTTTATTCAAATCTGTGAAGAAAATTGACATTTCTAAAGAAGGTGACAATAAAGAAGATGTTGATGATGAACCTCTTTCTTTTCTAGGTAGATAAATTGAAAGAGGGAAAATGAGATTTAAGGGAAAGGTATCCTTAGCTTTTTTTCAACGTGGAAAAGTTTGGAAAATTATTTCAAGGTTCTCACGGAATATTAATTATGAATAAAGAAAATAAGAAATTATGTAGAGGTCATATATGATATTATTGTAAAAAAGGATATTTCAAATCAGGTAGTTAATTCTTGAGGACAAGCATAGTCATCAAATAGAAAGCTAATGATAAAGACTTTATATAGGAAGGTGAAGTAAAATTTATGTTTGACATTGAAAATTCCATGATAGAAACTATTGAAAATAAATAACCTAAAAGGAGCAACAATATCATCAGAAAGTTAAATTTGATCTCATGGTGGAACCCAAGGGAGATCTCAAAGAACTCTAACTAAAATAAAAGAAAACTAATTATATTAATTGAATGTGGAAATAATATTATAAAATTTTGGATGAAATACAATAAATGATTGACTAGATACAAGTATATCTAGATAATTAGTTATCTAGAAAATTTAATTCAGAAGAATTTATGAATTTAATGTATAATATTAATGAATAGAATAAGTTAATTTATGACCAAAATGATTGTATAAAAGAGAGAATGAAAAACGTATAACCACTATAAGATAAGGTTCTTACTCTGATAAAAAATTGAAACATAAATGAAAAAAAGTGATCTATATAAGAAGATGCCTTTCAGAAGGTTCATATATGGAGAACTAATATAATGAGTCCGGAGAGGCTGGAATGGTGAAAATTACATTCTGGATGAATAAATAACTAGATTTTTTTTATAAAAGGGAAAAGAACTGTGTTATTAAAACATTGAAATTAAAAAAATCATAAAAAGATAAATAATAATGTTCAATGTAGTATTGTTGATATTGAGACCCCAAATATTTAGATAATAGAAAATCTTATAAAAATAAATTATATGGAAGAAAATAATCCTTAATCCTCATGGGTTAACTAACGATGTTCAATTTTTTTTATAAATGATTGGAATTTATATGGGAATCATATAAGAAAAATATTTACCCTTATGAAATGTAAATTCTTTGGGTTTCTAGGTCATTCCATGTTCTACTATGAAGATGAAAGGAGAGATCTAAATAACGAAGGACTAGATAGTTAGTAAAGGATAATGAAGCCATATCTATAATCTTATAAAAGGAATAACTTTAATTGATATTGTTTATGTTGTTATCACATTGGGCATAAATCCTATGACTATGTTAAAAAAAAATGAATACAGGACAACCAAGAAAGATTTCAATGAAAAATTTGTTATATCCATTGGAGGAAGAAGAACAAGAGTATGATTTTACCTTAATTATTAATGAGAAATTTGAGAGGCCATCTTATCACTCTACTCTTTCAAGTATCTCATGAAAAGAAAATATATAGAGAATTATATTTTTGGTAGAAATTAATTTTAAGGCACTAAATTATTGAGAAAAATATTCTCGATAGTTTGTGTTCATCACATATGAAAAGAAATGTAAATCATTTGAAAAATATGAAATTTATAGTGGATGTAACCATTCATTTTAGAAATTATAGAGTATTGATGATCAATTGAAGTGACAATACCAATTTCATAGGTGATGATCTAAATAAAACTTTTCTTCTTATACATTGTTTAAAACACAAAATTTTGAGTGTGATTCAAATTTATGACTTTATCCTTGAAGTTAAATTTAATTATAATTGGTTTATGATCAAAGGCAGGGATGGATACTCCCTTATGAGGGTAAGGAGAATAAACCTTAATCATTATTATGTGGAAAATTAAAAAATTCATATCTCATAACAATAATAGAATTTGATAACTTATCGAATAGAAAGTTAGATAACAATAATAAAATAATATGGGAAAAATTATCTATTTTGAATGTTGTTGTAGAAAATACCAATATAATGGAAGATCAAGAAAATATATATGATGCTTGCATTTGAGAAAAAATTGGCCTAAATCCTTATCAAACAAGGAATAAGAGGGAATCAAATATCCTTGATCAAGTATATATTAATGTGTGTGGTCAAAATATTACATTTTCCACACATATAGTGTGGTAATTTATTATTTTTAATTATGATTATTATGTAATGCTATGTGTGATTCTTATTAAAAGAAAATGAGAAGTGATAGACTATAGGAAGATATTCCTATGAAGGATTGGGAATGAAACTAGTTGGGAAATAAAAATATTATGGTCTAAATATATAATGGAATAAAACTTTATTTAACTTTAAAATTAAATAAAAAACATGTATTGCTAATGAGGTTTCATTATTGAGAACACCTCAAAAATGGGGTTGTTGAATAAATAAATCAATAGATGAATAATATAGTCCAAACATGATGATTAAGAGTAGTGTTTCATGTCACTACTAAAAAGTGGCTTCTCAAGTTTTGGAAAACACCCAAAACTAGACATAGTTATTTCTAAGATTAGAAAGGGAACCTTATGAAATGTGGCATGTATGGAAGCCCCCATTAAATATTTTTCATGTCTTCAAGATTAAATTAATTATCTGAAACAAAGAAATAAATAAAGACATGTATGGAGATACAACAAATGATAGATTATTCCTTGGATACTCAAGGTATAATTAATTATATAAATGATAAAATAATAGGATTAGATAAATTTTTGAGTTAATTATGTCCTGGTTATTGATGATAAAACTATAAAGTACTCTAGGTGATAAAATGGTGATGTATATGATGATGGATAAGAAGGTGAAAATTAAACTAGTTTAAATATTGAGGATATGGAAGGTTCACCTAAAATTAACAGTTTATTAAATGATGATGATTTATAGGTGGAATCCATCTCTAAAGAAACTCAATTGGAACCATATAAGGTTAATCAAAGAGAAAATTTTGATTTATAAAATATTATTGGATATAAGACAACACCTACATAGATAAGGAGAATGAGAAATATAGATCATGGAGATATGATATTAATTGTATAAACAAACTCACTTAAAGTGGTATAAAAAGAAAAATCATGGTTTAAATCTATGAATGAAGGATTATATCATACTTATAAAAACTATATCTGGGATTTTTTTAAATGGCTAAAAAATTGAAATTGAATTATAAAAAAGTGGGTCCTTAAAAACAAATTCATTATGCATGGAAATGAGACAACCAACAAGAAGAACTTAGTTTGTAAATACTATACACATATTGAAGGAATTAATGTTGAAGAAACATTTTCTCTATTATGCTGAATGATTTTAATCAGGATCACTTTGGCTATTGAAATTCAACAAGGGTTCCAAAATTTTCATATGGAATTTAAAAGATAATTCTTACATGGTGTATTTGATGAAGAAGTTGATATTAAAATATCAATGAGATTTTTTCATAGAAATGATGAATCAATGGTTTTTAGGTTGGAGAAGAAAGTATATATTCAAAATTAGGACCCATAAGTATGGTATGCTTGGTTGGATTCATAATTAATGTTTCTTAAATTTAAAATGGGAAATGTCAACCATAGTCTCTATATTTAAACATCCAAGGAAGACAAGTTTATGGTTCTTGTGTATGTGAATGACATTGTCTATTGTGGAAGCAAGAAAAAATTCCACGTAATAATTATTTCACATGAAATATGAATTTAAAATTACCATGATTAGGGAAATCACATACTTATTGGGGATTCAATTGATTCAAAAGAAGGAACAAACGTTCATCTCATAGAAAACATATGAAATATAGATTATTATTATTAAGTTCTATGTTCATGATTATAAACCTATGTTGACTCTTATTTTCATTAAAAATGTTTATGGGGCATACTGATAGGAAATATACTCGCCCCTCTTGAATATGATGATAAATGAAAGATTTATATACTTGAATGTAAAACAGATAGATATTGATTTAATGACATGTTTAATAGATCATTTACCAAGTAACTATAAGGAAGATAATGTTTTCAATATTATATTATTTGTGGTGTACATACAAGGTACTCACATTTTTTTATTACAATTT
The DNA here is from genome assembly GCA_963277665.1 of Viscum album. Classification (NCBI taxonomy): domain Eukaryota; kingdom Viridiplantae; phylum Streptophyta; class Magnoliopsida; order Santalales; family Viscaceae; genus Viscum; species Viscum album. The sequence goes on along the minus strand of OY728157.1, from coordinate 226,744,978 downwards.
GGTGTTTGAAATTATCATGAATTCTCATCATTTTTTATCCTAACTGAGCTAGCAATGCGGGGGTTCATAATTTCATTAGTGGTTGATATTTAATTATCAATTAATATAGTTCTAGTTTTGATTGAATTAGGAAATCACTTTTCTTAATATGGTTGTAGTATTGTATATCTTAGTATCAAATTATTTCACTCAAATTTTATGGACGATGTAACAAATGGAAGATATTGGCGACGAGTTAAGATATCTAGTATAAATATTCTATGATAAGAAGAGTGTGATTGAGTTTTCAAAATATCCAGTTCAATACTCTCATGAAAAACATTTCAACATTATATGTCACTTCATTAAATAAAAATTATTATAAGGAATGATCAAAATGGAGAATTTTGGAAGAAGTGACTAAGTGGTGGATATCATGACTAAGCCGTTGAATAAGAAATGTTTTAGAAACATCGGTTGAACCTCAGTTGAACCACAATGTTCAACCACTTACCTTTACTTTAGGATGTATAAAAATTTCTATCTCTCTATTATATATATTATTTTCAATGTTTTTCCTCAATTATAGGTTTTACACCTCATGGATTCATTATCGAAATGATGGAAAAATTATTTGAAATTATGGGATAGTTTTATGGAATGAATGTTATGGGGATATATGATTCATTGGGTGTTACAATTTGTATGAATAATAGTATTTGATCGAGCATAGAGATTAGGGAATTCATTGAATGTGGATTTTCATGCACCATAGAATTCTCACTTGATTTCTAGTTTTTGAAACTGACCATTAATCGTATAGACGTAGAGTGATGGTTGAATTATTTTATTTCTATTTAGAGGAATTTGAAAATGTTCTTAGAATTAAATTTTACTTTTGATTACCGACAAACTCAAAGGGGAGAATGTTGGAACCAATGTGATCTAGAATAGATATTAGTGGTGTGTTGTGTTTTCTTTAAAAGCATTGTGGGTTGATTAATGGGTTTGAAAGATATGAAAATAATATATTTTTTAGAATGAATTCCTATAATATATTTTTTAATAAAATTTCTATATGTTTTCTAAATTTTTGGTCGTTAAAACCTAGATTTTTCAGTGAATTTTCTTTTAAGAGTAGTGCCCCAAAGATATTTTCCACATAAAAGTTTATGCAAAAACAAAAAGATTTTTTAGAAAAGGATGAATTAAGACAAATAATATGAATTGATTAATGGTTGATGTCTGTCATCATATAATAAGTATCCAAAGATTCAAAATAATACGTTGGAGTTGGAACTGTGACTAAGTATACATGTTTTCATAAACAAGAATTTTTGACATCATATCATAGAAGGCATTTATTGATTAAAAAAGACATTTTTAACGGAAATGTGGTGATTTTTAGATTTATGTGAATTTAAAAATATGACATAGCATGGATGTTGTTTGTGGAAGGACATAATTTTTTTTGGTGGACTGTGAAGGATAAACCACCATCAATACAAGTCACATTTTAATAAAATGAAAAATACTAACATGGAAACTCTAGGATTAGGGAGGTCTAACAGGATTAAGTTGAATTTATTGATTAATAAGTTTAACTAATATATTTTCCTATTTATACACCACTAATCCCATTATTATAGATAAAAGGGAAGTTTTAGTAGATTAAATGTTCTTTTGGAAAATCAGAGTTGTCAGTTCGACCATATAGTAAGGGTTACCTGAATAGAAGGGGTTGAATGCATAGAAATGGAATCATCATAATAGGAATATACTACATAAGAAATCTTGTTCATGAGACACTATAGCATGAAGTAAAAATATGATAATAGAGCATAGGGGTAAGCTGATGAAGCAAAATACATAGTGAATAGTGAACCATATATCACTTATTCTATTGATATTTTTAGATCATAAATTTTACATAGCTATATCTTGTTATTTGTTTATGACTAATGAGTTCTTTTGAATTTCATATTCTTGAATTCATGATAAAAAATATTTTAAATCTTTTTATGATGAGAGAGTTATCTTCAAGGCACTAAACTGAGGAAAAATTCACCAAACACCATGAGGGGGGTGGAAATAGTAGTGAAATGAAGATGGATGTATATTATCTCTATAAACATTGTAACGTAAGTGATCCATTAATGATGTGACCATGGAAAAACAATTTTAATCTATTAAAACTACTGAATCATAGTAGTTTTTATTACAAATGATGCCTTATCGATGTATGCTATTTAAACTGACCCATAATGGGGAACCGAGTAATTTTTGTTGTGTTATGTTATTCTTATATATACTTTGATGATTGGTGCATGTGAAATAAAATCCTATAATTTTAAAAAGTTCTTACCAATATGGGTTCAAGATCCATTAATTTATAAGAAAAAATTAACACCCTAATTCACCCCTCCCCTCCTAGGGCATTATGAGGTCTAACATGATTTTCATAAAGAATAATACTGGTAAGAAGATTTTTTTTCTTAGATAGATCTGGATAACATATTAACCATGAGTTCATTAATTATTTAAAATAAATTGGGATTCAATTCCAACTCACTCTTCCTTATACACAGTATTGGAATGGTGTTAGTTAAAAGATAAAAATGAACTTATTACACATTGTGAGAATGATAATGAGTCATGAATATATTAAATTATCATTTTAGGCATAACACCCTAATTTTTTTAAAAAATAATAATAATCTGAATAGATTTGTTAACACGCAACATCGAGCATTATGTGAACTATGATATGTAATAAAAAATTTATTATAACCTAGATATTGAATTAGAATGTATTAATATGAGTAAACTCATTATGTAATATATTTATAATGTTCTTACTAAATATAAAATTATTTATTAATGTTTAGGAAAGAAGAACTTAGTTTTCTGTGAAGTTAGTTTTTTCTTCCAAAATTAATTTTCTTCAAAATAGATTTCTGTTGAACTTTTGGTGTGGAAATTATAATTAATTTCTATCTCTTTAAGAATTTTTATTTTATAAAATAAACACCATTTCAAAAATCATCATATTAAAATTAACATAGGGTGAAATTTTTATATTTTTCTAAAATGATTATTTTTCAATGAATGGTGAAAAATACTAATTGTTCAAATACATTCACGTCTATGAAATAAATAATTTAATTTAAAAGTACCATTATATTTTGGATTTTTTATTGAAGTGAAATATTTTAAATTTGATTTATAATAAAATAATAAATTCTATTTTAATCAAAAAACATTCTTGACATTGATATAAGTTACTTTGTTTGTTTTAAAACACAATTTTTCTAAATACTATTTTTTTGTTTTATGAATTGATATTTAAACTGATTTAAAACAGTTATAAATATTGATTATTGAAATATATATAAAATATCTGGAATAATGTAATCCAAATTTGGTAAATATATCACTTTTATTTTTTTATTATGAATAGGAACAATGGTAAATATTTTTCATCCCAAAAAGTGTAAAATGAGAAAAATAGTGTTTCAAACCTATGATAAGGCCTAAAAATTAACTCAAAACTTGATTTATATAAATTTATCAGATTATTTATACCATATACATCAAAAATTACAATATACGACATTTTTTTATTTTCGATTGATAATAAAATTTATATAATTTAAGTATCAAAATTCCAAAATCTCACTCTCTTTCTTTAAATTCATTTTATATATTCACAGAGGGAAAATAATATTTTATAAAAGAATATAAAATATTATTTTTAAAATGATGAATTTATTTTTATGATTTTAATTTCTTAATTTTTAGTAATGTTTTAATTACATTAAATGGTTTCAAAATGCTAGCATAGTGCTTCAACAAGCTGTATAAACCTTAAATTAAATGATTTTAAAAACATAAATATTAATATTATTTTGGATTAATTGTGGTGTTACAATAATTTTCTGAATAATTTTAATGATTAATTGATGTTTAAAGGGAATATACTAGATATACATCACTTTCTTATGAACATTAAAGTAAAATTGAAGGAATAGTTACAAAAATGAAATTAATGATATTTTATGTTCCTAATATATTATTAAATGATTAAAAATTCATAAAAATTATAAAATATTACAATTTGAATGGTAAATGGTTTAAATTTAATTTCATTGACAATTTTGATGTCAAATTTTCCCTTAGAATTATATTTATAAATCTTAATGATTGAAAAAATGTGTTATTGTGATTATGGATAAAAAGGGTTAACATGGGGTTAAACTAAAGAGATAAAGGTTAAGATGACTTAAAACATTCCTAAATTACATTTTATGATATTATTATGAAATTATATAATATTTAATTCAAAATTATTATAATTTTAAACCATTTGGACTTGATTGTGGATTTATAATATTTTAGTTTTTTGAAACATTATATGAGCGCCTCATCCCTCCCTTATAAAAGGAACCCCTACTTTCTATTATTTACACCACTATGAACCATATAGATCAAATAGAAACTAAAAATTTACTATATAAATTTTTCTATCTCAGAATTAAATATTTTGGTATTCTCAAAATACAATTACAATGGTCCTTAATAAGGAATCTAAATGAGGTTTTCTGAAGAAGAGGTAATTATCATACCCATCACGCTTTAATTTATTTTTTATTATGACTTCTCTAAATTAGTGGTGTTGATAATAAAATAATAACACCATTGTCATAATTATATTATTTTTTATGATTATTTAGATACCATTATCAACCCTACTTCTATCAAATTGGAAATAAAAAGTGTCACTTGTGCGTACGTGTGGACTACAACCTCCATATAGCGGTACAATTCATTTTCCATATCTATAATTCATGGTTGGTTGTTTTGATAGATTTAATTTTTATATGTGGTATTTATGGAATAATATTACTTTTAATTATGATATATTATCCACCTATTTAATATATCATCCATTGAAAAATGAAAATGACGCTCATGCATGCTTGTGGACTACCAACCCCACAAAATGATGTGATTCATTTTTCATTTTTTATTTATATAAATAGTAATAAGGGTATATTTAATGAATATGTATGATATATATATATATATATATATATGATATAATAATAATTATTTAATGGTAAATTATTATTTACATTTCTATATTTCAAAAAATCAAAAAATGGAGCCATCACTTGTGCGTACGTATGGACTACCATCTCCACGAAGTGATGCAATTCATTTTTCAACAAATATTTCAAAAATTTATTTTAAAAGTTTACACGGTAGATAAATATGAAAATTATTTCATGGTTAATATATTGGAGATTATTAATCCATTATTAAGGTTCAAGTACTAGAATCATCGGACTGAAACATACATAGAAAACAAACCTGTTTTTACTCAGATGTTCGTTTTAGTAAAAAATTTAATAATGAAAGATAAATTTGAAATTATAATGGAATAATACATAGTAATTTATATATTAATATTGATATTTAATATATTTATAATAAAAATATATTGATTATATATTATATTTGAAAATGTAAGATTCAATATAGGATTTGAGGTAAGAAGAATTTTTACCTCACTTTTAGTTTTGTGAGACTTACTCTATATTCACAACTGATTTCCGTTGTGTGGTGTGTATACATCCCATGAATGAATTTTATAATTATTTTAATAAAAATAATTAGGATTTACAATTAAATATAAGACTATATCTTTCAAGAGTCTTCAATTTAGAGGTTACAAAAGCGATAACGGTTCCATATCTCAATACTGTTTCATTAAGACTTGTTTGATGTTATGCACCAATTTATATTTATAAGATTAATTTAATTAACATTTCACCTATTATATAATAAATGTAATTATGTTAATGATATTTAAATTTTATTTTGGTGTTATCATTTCATGGGACTTATTACTGAAAAGTTTTCAATGTGGTATGGGATTTATGTTTCAATCTCATTTTAGTCGAGATTATTTATGATTTAATTTTAATTGAGAGAAATTTTATGAAACCTTTATAAAAAATCCCTTTACAAATATATTTATTCATGGAATATTTAAGTGATTGTAACATTTATCTTCTATTTTTCACATGAAATGATTGGGAAAATGTTTTGAAGAAAAATAAACATTATTTCCTCTTTGATTGGGAATATTTTTCTTCAATGCCAATGATTTCTTTAAAATGTATTTGATAGCTTACTGGACATGAAACTCTGAGTATAAATGAAAAATAACATAGAATAAGATTAATAACTATTATTTACAATGGATGTTATGAATATTAACAATAAAATAAGAAAAATAGGGTTATCTATTGATTAGAAATAAATTAAGAATCATTTAAAAGAATTAGAAATGTTTTAGGAAAAATTTTATTTTATCTAAAAGATATTTTATTCATGCTTTGTACACATAATTTTAAAATAATTTTTAAAATTTTTAGAAAATTTATTTGAAAAATAATTTTTTTTAAATCATCATATCAAACATATCATAGGGTGAATTGATTTGGATTTTCTAAAATATTTCATTTTTCGATGAATAGGGAAAATAATCAATTTTAATAGAAAACTATATTTTTGTTTAAATAATTTTTAAAGTTAATTTATAAGTTCAATTTGTTTTAATGTAAAATTAGTTAAATTATATATCTAATTATCCAATTTAGAACATTGGAATCATTTTAATATTTAGTTTTGATATTAAAACATTGCAAATTTTGATAAAAAAATTCTTTGAAAACCAACTTTCTCATCGTGTCTAGGAGGTTAAATTTAATTTGAAATTTGCCACATATGTTAATTTAATTTTTAAAAATTGGTCAAAAATTAGTAATAATAATAATTTATATTATATAATATGTTTAAATTCTTTTTTTCTATAATTATTAGTATAAACGGTAAAAATTATTTTCCACTATTAAGGTAAAAATGGATTTATTGGGGGATAAACAAAAATGATACGGGTTATAACAATGTTGAAACATCTCCAAAATCAATTCAATTTCAATAATTAGACCTGATAATGTATAAGTCTCAATAATAATCCATTTTGGACCCTTTGGTCTTGTAAAAAACGTGGGTACGTCTTTTTATTTCAAAATTTACAAATGTTTCACTCACCTCATTTATAAATGGCCACCCCTCTCCTCTCTTATTCACACCTTAAAACATTTTTAGTTCCAGAAAATAACTAACTAAATAAATTTCAAAATTTTATAACATCATCATGTAATCATTATTTTTTTATAAATTCCCCCTAGGAAGGCTTTTGGTGAAATCCTAAGGAGGATACATGAAGAAGCGATAATGTTCTTCACTGAGCATTTTTATTTTGTTTCATCTTCCACATCATTAAATTATTATGAAACCATGATTATATAATAAAATCTATATATTACATATAATTATATTTTTTATATTAATTTCATGTTCTACAACCATCCCCACATTCATCAAATAGGTTATGAAATCATCCTTCGTGTGTACGGTGGACTACCACTTCACGAATCGATGTCATTCATTTTTTCCATTACCATATTTCACGATTGGGTATAATTATGGATATAAAGTATATATATTATTTTTATAACATATTTATACATTAGGATCCATTATATAATAAATTCCCTTTTACATTTCATTTCATTGGGTGTAAGATAACTTAGCTAGTGTGTATGACATACTACAACATCGCAAAGTGATATGATTCGTTTCTCAGCATATCTTTTAATGGAAGTCTATAAGTATATGGTTAATGTTTAAATCTTATATATATGGAATATTAAAGACATTAATGACAAATTTATCATTCTGAAATGATAATATACAAATTTATGTTTTATGTTTTCACTCACTTAAGAATGATAACATTAGTTGGGTATGTGTGGACTACCTCCTTCATGAAGTGATATGATAATGTTTTCATCACAAAACCACTTTGATGATATATATGAATATTTAAAGAAATATTATGGTATCTACTATATCTACTAATTCTGGCTTTCCATCTTCCACGTGCCCAACTTATTTTCTTCCACGTACCACTTTTATTAGGTGTCATCATTTCCTTCCTCCACATCTACCCGTTCGGGCCTTCCCCCAAAACTCGACGACTCAACCTAGCCCCCTATTTGCGTTCTCCTCAGTTGCGCTCATCCACTCCCCCATCCTAGGGTTCCTTTGTTTTTCTCCTCCCAGTAAGCCAGTCGTCCGTAACCAGCAGCCTTTCCCCTAATCGGGTTCTCCTCAGTCGCGCTCAACATCTCCGTCGACCTACAGTTCCTTCCTTATGATCCTCCCGGTAAGCCAGCCGTCTGTAACCCTCCTTCATCGACATTCGTTTTATACTTTGATAAAATACACTAATAGGGTTAGTCATCTTCCATTACCGGTCCGCATGAACCAGTTTTGGAGTTAGGGTTCCCTTGAAATCCTAACACCGTCGATCTCCTCCACATGGTAACCCAATAGTTCGTAACCAGTCTTCTTCGACATTCAGTTACTATGTGGATGAAGTACAGTCAACCGGTTTTGTTGGGTGTCGTTACTGGTTGGGATTACTATATTATGGAGTGAGGCTTCCCGAAAAATCTAGACTCTATTTTCATCATCTCCCAGGGTTCCTTCAATTCAGACTAGAAGGTGATCCAACATACTGAATAATACCTCCTCTGTTAGCTGTTATCTTTTGTAATAATCGCAAGACTGCTATGATCTATTATGTGTACTAGTAATCAAAAATTCTTCCACTTGATTTTCTTATATCATATCAGTTTTAATACAGTACAGTTTTATTGTGTTCGGTCTCATTATGACTTGTAGGTCATCCTAGTTAGTCAATACTACCTCCTTTCGTAGTTGGTCGCTTTCATCATCTTCGCATTAAGGTATGATCCTTTATGAATACTAGTAATTCAAATATTTTTCAACTATGCTTTGAATTTTATTTATGTTATAATATACTATAGTTAAATGCATTTTGTATGATTTTGACTTCTAGGTGATCCCACTTACTGAATACTACCTCCTCTATTAGCTGTTCTATTTGATCATCTTCGCAGTATAGGTATGACCTTTTATGCATACTGGTAATCCAAATTTTTCAGAATATCTCTTCTTATATCATTTCAATTTTATAAAAGTTCAGTTTCAATAAGTTTTGTCTCATTTCATATTTACCATCACAGGTAACTGAACATGTACTATGTTCTATTGTACATTTTGATTTGTAATTTGTTTCAATTCCATTTTGGTTAGGCATGTCGATATCCAACCTGATATTTAGTTCTCTGTATTAAATTTAATGTTAACAGAAAATTAAACTGTTTTGTGGTCTGTTGCTAGATGTCCCATCAAAATAATTTCGACATCATTTTGGTTAACCATGTTTATATCTGATTGCATCTTCTGTTTTCTGATGTTACTTTCCCTAAAAGAACCGAACAAACATCTATTATTCTATATTATAGCCTATTATGGTATTCTCTTTGTACCATAAATTTCCTTCACATTACTGTACTCTATTCATTATCTGGTCTCATTGCACACCATGACAATAAGCTATAAAGAAAAAAATATTGATAATGAATCACGCGTCGAAATCTTGAGAGGCGAAGATACAACAGATGGTACTAATAAAGGAATGACAACCAATTTATGAGTTCTATATTAACTCCACTTGGAAATGTTTCACTAACTATGATCTTCTTAGTATTTTCATTCATTAAACTTTACACATTATCAGTGTCATCAACTAATGGAAACTATTCAATGTCATCTACAAACATGTCGTTCACTCCAACAAGTGAACCACTATCAACATGTTACATCACACCCGAAGTCACATACATGCCATTATCATCTCTATGTATCAATGGTTAGTTCCATCTACATAAACCATTAACAAATTTATAATATTTCACAATGCATTTCAGACTAACCAAATTAAGACATACTAAACTACTTTTTTTACAATGCATGAACAATTGTCTGCAAAGACAAATACAAGTGTGGATTGTAATTCAACATATAAAAATTCAAGGGTACAACATAGAATGATGATGAAAGAATGAAAAAAACATGGTTCATTATTATTTCCCATAATTTTTATAATCTACATTTGTTTTCTATTTCATTCACTTAACTTTTATGTGTCATCTACTCTCTGTACGCTTTGTGAAAACCATAAATATAGTGCAATTTGTTTTGAAATTTTGGCTTCCAATGGACTTTGTAGTATATATGCTCACTGAGTTAATTCACATCAAATGACTGAAGTATCTCACTTCCTCTCAATCTGAAACAAATCCAATGTGGTTTTTCTGGGCACATGGGTATGTGTAAGTAATGGGAAAATCAAGGGAGATTTTTCTGTGGTATTGCTGTTAATTTTCCTCCATAGTTTCCTTGGTTCAATTTTATTGATTCCATTGTTTATGATTTTGGGACATGGCTGTGGTATTGCAATTTCTGTTTAAATATTTCACTATTTAAATTAATTCTCCTTATTTTATCTGAATTATACTTACTGCATTTCATTTTTCTATGATGAAAAGATATTACCATTCCTTTTCATATGTATTTTATGCTTATTACTACAATATTGAAAATCTGAGTCAGACAGAAAAAATCGTTTTCAGTTCATTGAGTACAATGACATTACATTTTTTATTAAGCAGAAACATATGATTTTTTAGTATTATGTTCAAATATCTATCATTCTCTAAATTCTTTTCAATTCATTTATATACAAATATGGTATATCATTTTAGTTATTAATCATTAACTGTTCTCTACAGAAAAATCTGGATTGTCATTTCTTCTTCAACTGGTTAGCTGTAAATTTTTTATTTCACTGAGTTATTGATTTTTTTCATTTTATAGTAGAGGAACATGATTTCTTTTCCGGATATCATTTACATATTTTTCTCTTCTTTCAGTTCCAGACATTGCAGAATGGATAGATTTATTTTATTTTTGTGATTTCAATATGTGGAAAAAATGGCTATTCCCTTAGATATTTTAATTCTAATTTCAATTTCATTGGAATTTATTTGTGTAATTTTATTTGTTCTTCAAATTTAATTTCTTCATTCCTTTTTTAGATTAATGATTTTTCAAATGTATATTTATATTCCAATGTTTCCTGACACAAATATAATTCGTTTATCAGTTAAATTAGACTATATTTATTATTTATATATTTCAGTAATTTTCAATTTATACATTTCGAATATTTTCATTTCAAAAAAATTTGAATATATATTATTTATAGACTCATTAAGGTGTTATTAAATTTGAATTGAATTTCTTAGATTAGAACATCTCATGCATATTAATCTCTTTTGGTTCATTTCATTGAACACCAGTTTGAAAGAAACCTTACATATTTTGGTCAATACTATATGATTTTTCAATTTCCAGTTTCATGTTTTTTCGCACAGTTTTATTTAGTATCTCATTTCATGGTGACTTTACATGAGGCAAAATTTGTATATCATATAATGTTCAAAACCTTTTTTCCCTACAATTTCGATTAGTAACAAATATTAGTACACTAAAGTTTATATAATGTTCAGTCTGATGATGTCAGTTATGGTTTTATTAGGTCTTGCATGCTAGATTCTATATATCATTTTGTTTGGAAGCTGTTTGAATGCCTTGAAGATTATCATATTTGATTTCGAGCTTTCATAATGTTCTTTTCTGATGTTTACAGACTCATAGTGAACATGATATTCTTGATGGATATGTTATTTTAGGCTTTCCTCTTGGTTTTTGGTTCTTATGGTAGTCTTGGACTACTTTGCCTCATTAGGTTTCTGTTTCATGGCTTTATTTGGCTTTCTTGGGACATCTATGAAGACCTGCATGGGCTGTTTGGTGATCTGGACCATTATGCTTCATACTACTTGTATTTTCTTCATTCTCCACTTTTTTTTTTTACTGATTTTGCTATGTCTATTTCTTCTGATATGCCTCTATTTTTATGCAGGAGTGTCTGATCAGATGCTCAGGGACATCCTTCAAAATATTTGATCCATGATTGGTTATTTGAGAAACATACTAAAGGATTGGTGATCTTGGTGTCTCATACGGCTACTTTATGATTGCAAGAATATTTCTCATGATGATTTGAATAGCTCCGATCACTTCTTTAGTATATTTTGTTCTATTATTATATATCTGGCTATCTCTAAAGCTTCGTGAGGGTGTATGTACTTTACACCTCGATATTTCTTTGTGCTCCTCTTTTGATTAAATAAACTCCTTTGGTATAAACTGGATGATCAGTTCATGTCAACTGTCTTCCAAAAATACTCCATTACCTATCCCTTTTGTGAATCTTCAATTCTTTGCAGGTTATCAAAATTTAATGATACATTCATAGTATATTTTCTAATGAAAATACTCCAAATACACATGTTTAATCAGATCACCCTTTATTTTTTGACCATTCCTTATTAGCATGGTTTACATTTGATATATCATAGTAAATAACTGTAACTTGTAGCATACAACCTTATCATAGACTACATGCACATTTGAAGAATAATTTGTCTTTAGAATATACATTGTCTATACTCTGATCATAGTACTGGGAACATATTCCATTATACTAGATTTTGTGATTCGTTTTTTCATTGAAGTAAACATACTGTTATTTTTAACATTGTATTGTTTGTGTTGTGTTTCTTCTATTAATTTCATTAGATGGTTTCTCATTGAAGAATAGGTTTTTTCTTGGTAAAGTGGCAATTCTGATGATGTTGGTACCCGATTGTGATGGTACTGTCACACATTTCTTCACTTTACTACTTATTTTACATTTAAATTCATAATTTTTTTATTCATTTATTCATTGATGACAGATTATTGGTATTTTTTCCTCTATATGGTTTATGATGTCTGAATTCTATTGATGTCTGGACACGGGTTCACATCCAAGAACATGTTTTTGCATGTAAAAATTTATGGTTTAGTTTAAGTTGGTACCAAGAAATCCTAAACTACATCATATGTATGCTTATTCAATTTTCCAGATTGATCATCTATTTGAGCATTTTCATCTCTCAATGTGATGGATTTAATCATGTTGTTCATGTTTGAGAAACTAGGATAGATCTTTGATTAGAATTTTGAATTCATTTTCAGGAATCTTATCTTTTTAATGTATTCTTTTCATTATTGGTTAAAGATAACATCATGTTTCACTTTATTTATCCTACTATGTCTGTTAGAGTCTTCTGGTATATTAGCATCACCTTCATGTCTATTAGCATCCACTGTATATTGTTTTTATTCACTTTATATAGCCTTCATTTTTTCTCTGCTGTAAACATACTAGGAATTTTTTCTTTGTATAGTTTGCACTGTGTTTCTTCTGTTAAATTAATGAGATGGTTTCACATCCAAGAACATGTTTCTCTTAGGAAAGTGTCAGTTCTGATGAAGTTGGCACTCGATTGCAATGGTACTGTCACAAATATCATCGCCTTACTACTGCTTTTATGTGAAAATGCATACTGTATTTTTTTAGTCATTTATTGTATTATAACAGCTTACGAGTTCTTTCCCCTTTCTATTGTTTTTTATGTGTCAGTTATATTGACATCAGGATATGGGTTCGCATTGAAGAAAATGTTTTTTCATGGAAAAAGTGGTGTTTGAGTTGAAGTTGGTACCAAGCAATGCTACAGTACATCATATTTAAGCTTATTCATATTTCAAGACAGATTATCTGTTTGAGCTTTTCATTTCTCAATGTGATGGATTTAATCATGTTGTTCAAGTTTGGAATATTGGGATGGATCGCTGCTAACATTTTAGAATTCCTGAACAAGAATATTATCCTTTTAATGTATTCTTTTCATCATTGGTTGAAAATAACATCATGATTGCCTTTATTTTTCCTGCTGGATCTATTAGTGTCTTTTCATATATTAACACGACCTTCATGTCTGTATAGATTTTAATGGATTGATATCACTATTTTATAAATAATAGTGACTGAAGAGAACTATAGGATGACTTGAGTTCTTTATTAAGGGAAATTAGTACATCATTATCTTTGTTTTCCCTCCCCTGCTATTCATCCCTATACTCTCTGTACTTACCTACAGACATATTTATGTTTGCATGCCTACATATATTTATTCCATCCTTCCCTATGTATTTTTAATGTGAAATGAGGTATATTTAATGGCCTTCACTATATAATTTTGAGTTACTGGCTATATACAGTTGTGCGCCTCTTACTATCTCTCATTCTACATGAATTATATGAAGCAGATATGCTCCATTTTTTCATTACTGTATATAATACATGCATCTTTTAGGCCAAACAGTTTGATTTTATAGCTGTTATAGATACAATGGGAAATGAGGTATTTATAATGGGCATCACTAGATATAGATTCAAATATTATATTAACAACTTCCATGTAAGTGTATTGTATTCCTTCATTGTAACTTAATGAAAATACATCGGTACATTGAATCTATAAATTGATGTTGATGTATTTTTACCGTTTATATATGTTTTATTTCTACTACATGTGTGTTTCCAGATATATATATATGTTCTAATAGTTCATGCTCATAGGAAATGAAATTTTTAATGTGTTTTCCAACATTGAAAAATCAAACATCCACGTTGATATTATGTTGTCTGTTGCATAAGAAAACTTCTAGGTATGTGTTTCTTCTTTATTTTCAATGTTTTTTATGTTTTCCATCTCTATATACTGTGTATTCAAGACATTTCCCATTTAATATCAAGGTTTCTGTAAATAACATTTAATATGCTATTTTATCTAAACCATGTTTTGTCACACAATTCTAATCCTTAATACTTTTACTCCACTGAAACATGTCTTCTTTGCTAACTTTTTAATTAGGGTTCTATTTGATAAATCTTATTGAAAGACAGTTATTGGACTTTTCATTTATAATAACTGATTCTATACAATGTTTTCGTGATTTCTAATTGAAGATTTCTGTTTTTACAATTAATTTAAATGGTTTCATTTTAGAGAACTTGCCCATGAAGATGGAAAATGGGTCCTTCTATCCGGATGGTCGGGATTTTAAGGTAGCAAGTATTAGCCACCAATACACATTATGACACTGTACCGAAGCATCATCTTCCCCAACAACTGAAGGTCAGTGATGCTTCTGGATAGCATTACTGCTACTAATAATAGATAGGTTGAGTTCTTTGAGTTGTACGCTCTTCCAGTAAAAAATATGTTTTTTATCCCTAGTATGGATTGTGCTCTATCTCCGGTTACAATTCTGTTTCCCCCTACCCTTTCACATAATTATAATCCTGATTCAGGACATTACTGTTGGTATCTCAACTCAAAGGAAGATTCACTTGGCAGATGCTGAGTTTGCACATGCAGCCTTGCTTTCAATAAAGGTTTGTTGATCTTTTAAACTACATTATCATTAAATTACCTTCTTTTGATTTCATGCAATGAATATTTAATATAGATGACAGAGCAAGAAAAAGTACGCCGTGAGCATGGGGTGATAGCCAGACCATCAGATCTGGATGCTCTCAATGAAGTTTAAATAAAAGCATTGGGTAAATCCTTGGCATCAAATGGGAGGTGGTTTATATATTTTTTCCTACAATTAATTCCCATTCAATATAAAGTTTTCCCCCATGCATGTTATTATCATCTTACTCTGTGATTGTATGCCCTTTATTTTTGTTGACAATTACAGTACTAATTTCTCATAGTTAATGGTTTTCTTTTGTTTTGCAAGGGTATTTATCGGAGTTAGCATCACATACCTATGGTTGTTGCCAGGACCCTAAACTAGATATAGTGGGGAATTTTTAGAACTATATTAATGTTTCCATATTTTATTCACTCCGATATCTATATCATGAACCAATATTTTATTTATTCAACATTAATATTTTTTCTCATGTTTTATAAATAGAATTCCCATACTTAAAAATAGCTATTGATCCATATGTCCGTGCGTACGCACGGGCGAGAACTAGTTAATGATATAATGATAATATTGGAAAGATAAAATACTACTTACCTCCTTTCCATAATGATCACTGAAAAAAAAAACATTACCAATGTGTATGTACCACCTACTGTCTCAATGATCGTAATTTAATTTATATTTCTAAATTATCTTACATGATTATTATTAAAAGTACAATTTATGTATAAATATGATAATTATTTAATGTTTATTATAACATATATTATGTAACTATGTAATATGTGCAATTACCGGAACTTTTGTGAGAAATCACTTGTAAAAACCCAAGTAATGATAGAATAAGTGTTTCTTATATTTATTAATATTTAATAATAATAGATTAATTAAAATATACTATATTTAAAATAGTAAATATGATATATCTAGTTTTATGGTTCAAACGTGATTTTTATAAAAATAAGTTTCATCACCTTTTAATGGCGCAGTGGTTTTGAAACCTAAATTTGTCACATTTATAAATTTTAATTCATAAAATAGAATTATTTTTATAAAAAGAAATAAAAAAATTTACTTTGGTTTAATTTTTGGTATTTTCCTGATAAGTTTCATATTTTAATGAATAGTAAAAAATATTGCATTTTTTTAAAACAACCTTTCCATATAAAACAATTATAGTGTTAAATTATATTTATGATTGGATTTAAAGTTTTATTATATCAAATTTTTACCAATTAATCCAATATAGGTAATTGTAATAGATTTTACATTTATATTATATAAAAAACATTATGATATTTTGATAGTTTTTTACTTTAAAAACTCATTTTTTAATTCTATCTACGAGATTAATTTATGAAATTTATGTGTTTGGAATTTTGAAAAATTGATTCCATATTTTTAGTAATAAGGTAAATGTTATTTAAATAATCCCCTTTTAAATTGGAGCATTATAAATAGTAACTTTAGTAATTTTTTACGAACACGCTTAATGAAAAATCATGAAAATTAATGGTAAAAATAATATTATAAACATTATAAAATTACCCTAACACTTGTCTTAATTTCATTTGATGAGTGTGTTTTTACCAAAATAATCCTTGGGACCATATTATAACATTTTTAAACCTCTTGGATGATAGTATCACATTTAAAATATTATATTCAATGAAATTCTATTCTATCACACTTGTGTATTTAACAAGTGAAATTTTTTTAAAAAGGGTTTAAAAAGGGTTTAAAAAGGGGATATATTTGACTAAAAATAGTATTTTTAAATATAAAAAGTTAAAATTTATCATGATAATTTATTTTTAATTTTTATATAAGAAATGGTTAACTTAATGGCTTTCACAATGATGATGTTTTAATTGTTAAATTTAACAAAATATCAAATAAATGATATTAACAATACTAAGATAAATATAAATTGAGATTATAAATACCATATACGAATTTTTTAGACTACTTTGACATGTTAGTGATGTTTTAGAATTATTTTTCTTCAATTTAACTTTTTTTTATGAAAATTTTAAAGAGTCGCATAATGAATAATGTCAATATTGACATTATTGTAATTTTAATATAAATAATATTTTATTAAATCTTATTAAATTTATAAAAATATAAAATTAGAAAAATAATTTATATAAGTATTAAAATTTTATCAATGTCTCATTTATTAGTCTTTTGTCATTTTATAGTATTTATATTAACCTAAATTTTTAAATTTTATAATATCATAGTAAGAATTAAGAGGGTAAAATAAGTATTAAAACAAAAGATACGGAATATAAAATATTCAAAGCTTTTATAAATTGTATTTGATCATTTTATTTACCCATCCTAATATTATAATCAAAATTAGTCACTTTTTATCCATTTGAAATATAAAATTAATTTATATTAATTTCATGTTTTTAAAAAATTGCAAGAGTTCTCTTTCCCTCCCTTATAAAAGGGAACCCCTTCTCCTATTTTATTAAAACATAAAAACCTATTTATTTTTTGCCAGTATCTTCCAAAATACCTTACTATAATCTATTCCCACATTCAAGATGCCTTATTTTTGTTAGAACACCCTTGTTAAAGGTGTTAAGTTTTTAATCAAATGAGGCAGTCTAAAGAAGAAATGTCATTTTTAATTTAGTGTTTTTAATTTATTAGTTGGTCTACAAATTTAAAATATTATTACAACATGTTGAAATAATAACTCCACTCATATTATTATAATGAGATGTTATGATGTTAATATAATCACCTAAATCTATCTTCATTTCCATAAAATGTGAAAATAATTAATTGTTCATGCGTACGACAAACTACCACCACGGGAACGAATATAATTCATTTTC
This sequence comes from Viscum album, assembly GCA_963277665.1. Lineage (NCBI taxonomy): Eukaryota > Viridiplantae > Streptophyta > Magnoliopsida > Santalales > Viscaceae > Viscum > Viscum album. Next base: position 226,726,673 of record OY728157.1, on the reverse strand, counting down.
CATAACCGTCACTCAGAAATGTTTATAATTATTTAATTAAAGAATATATATGATATTCATGAAATTTTTTTCTTTATTAAAGAATAATATATAATTTATGTTCTTACCTTTCCATACACATAAAAATGATAACCTCATTCGTGTGTTGGTGTGAACTATCACCTCCACAAAGCAACGTGATTCATTTTTCATCACCACATAACATGGATGATATATATATGTATATTTAAATAATTTTATGATATTATGATAATTATTGATAGATAAAATAACACTTATATTCCTTCCAAAATGATCATTAAAAATGTAAACATTATTCATACGTATGTACGACATACCATCTCTATGATGGTAATGTCATTAATTTGTCATAAATATACATAAATTGTTTGATCTAAAATTATAATTGATGTATAAATTTTATTATTATGTCATAAATATTATTTTATATATGGTGGAATTATATAAAATTTTACTATTGACATCATACCAAATAAATTTGGGACTCAAGTAATTAATATCATCAGAAAATTCTACCTGAACATACATACATAAATAATTGATATAACATAAAAATAAATGATTATAAAATTTAAAAGGGATATAACAAAAGTAAATAATTAACCTATGTTTAATATTTCAGAAGATCAAAATTGTTAATGATGAGTCAGACCTAAAGTAAGGGTAATTATTTTTCAAACCCTCATTTAATGTTTTTTAAACTCTTTAAAAAAACTAAAAATATTATTTTAAACTATATGACCTTAGTGGTCTATCCTGCATTAAAAAAAATTTATTTATTTTATTATTTATATTTTTTATTGTTTTTTAAATAAAATTATTTCATTATTATGAGTGCCATTTTTATTTTTACAAAAAAAAATTTACAAGAATAGTTTTTCAGGATATCCGAACGTGTTTCTGTCTTGGCTTTAAAATGATTTTTAAGGGTTTTAATCATGATATGTTCCATAGAAAGTATTTATAACGGTTTGAGACCATTATATATCAATATATGATTGGTTAAACCCTATTATATCTCAATATTTGACTGGTGATGCCCATTATAGCTCTCTAATATATTGTGTACTCCATATATGGATGTAGACCGTAAGGTTATTCCATATGTAAGGGTGAATGTAAGGGTGACACGAAAATGATAACCCAAGTCACCTATATGATTTTTTTATATATTCTATTGGGATTTATGAAATGTGTTTTAATGGTTTTCAAGTTTTCACGGGACTAATTATTTCTTTCTTCCTAACCCTTACTAATATTTTTATGTAAATCCAAATTTTTAATAAGTTTTTCATAGGATATAAGGATGGTTAAGAGAAAGATGAATTCAATAAGAATGTTAGTAATATTTTTCATAAAAAATAAATCATGTTTTCTTTTAAAATATCATATTTTGGAAGAAATCGATACTATATTAGATGTATAAACATCATAAGAATTTGAAATGTTATGTTTGAATTATAAACTAATTATCTAAATATATTAATTTGAAATGATCATCAATGTGAAAGAAATTAAATTACTGACTAAAACTCAATATTTTGGGATGTTTAAGGTCAGGTTATTATAGTTTATGTCAAAAGTTGGATTGGATAACAGTGAAGGCTAGGGTAATAATAATTAATTTCTCTTGAAAAGAATTACCATATAGAAAAGTGAAAATATTTTTGGATTTAAAGACTACCATGTTTATTAATTTAAGATATAACTTTTTAGAAGTATTTTCCATAGAAGAAACATGTTAGATATGGTGAGAAGGCATCAATAAGAAAACATCCTTCAAAATCAACATCTCGTGATGGCCGAAATAGACACTAAACAGCTTATTGTTGTGATAGAGAAATTGACGCATGATATAAATGACAGTGAAATCCATACATGATATCTAGTAGATAAACCATAGAGGAATATGTTTGTATAGGATCATTTTATGAGACAAAATCCTCCATATTTCAATGGAATCTCAGATCTAGCGGTAGCCAAAGGATGGATCAATGCTCTGAAAAATATTGTTGATGTCATGGGATTTTTTGAAATCAAAAAGGGAACCCTAGATGATTATTATTTTGAAGGTAAAGCAGATCAATGTAGGTTTTTGGTTAAAAATAATATATAAAAATATTATCGTTTCACTCTTTAATGGGATTATTTTAAGTGTCTTTTTCTGGAAAACGATTTTCCTAATACTATTTGACTCGAAATAGAGAAAAAATTATTATAACTGAGGTTAAAAGATGATGATTATGTGGATATGAATAAAGAAAATTTTATAATAATTTATATGTATATACAACATTTTATTCATGACTTTGATAGTATAATTAATATATTTTACTCTAGTTTGAAACCATTTTTATGAAGATATTTGGCTTTATGAGATTTTAAAAGCTAAGAGAAACTTATTCCCTGTGATGAAAAATATTACATGGTGTTTGGTGAAATGTATATTCCTCGTGATGATAAGAATAAGAAGCGGACATGTTGGAAGGCTTTAGGGGAAAATTTATCAAATAAATCTCATGGTAATAAAATTGCATTCCCTTATAATGAAAAGTGTGGTAAAAATAATCATTGAGAATGTCTTGTAAATTCTAGGATGTGATAAATATGTGGAAGGTTGGGAGAGATGTCTCTTTAGTGAAAGGGAAATGATCAGAAAAATAAGTAGAATTCGATGATGAAATGATTCTACTATAAAGAGTTGGGTCATTTTTATAATGTGTGACCATAGTTAGCTACTCAGGGGAGAAGTCAACAAGTCTAGAAATAGAATGTGTGGAAAAAATCCATTTCAACCACTTCAAAAGATTTAAATCCATCAAATGATGTTGTACTAGGTATATTTCTTATTTTTACAGAATATGAAAACATGTTTTTGATTCACGGTCTATACATTTCTTCATTTCAGAGATTTGTTTTGGTAAATTGGTAATTTCACTTCAATAAAAAAATAGAGATTATAGTAAAATCAATTAGGAGAAATATTAAGTAAAAAGATAAATAATATGAATCTTACTATTATTGTTTCTAGAAAGAATTTACCTTCAAACGTTCTTTTTTTTTCTTGTAGTAATGATTAATGTTATTTGGGGTATAAATTGAGTTTTTGTTTACCATGAAAAGATAGATTGTAAAGATAATGAGTTTTTTTCAGAATGAGTTCCAGATTGTGTACCATAATGAACATATACTATTAATAATAAATCATTAATCATAAAAACTGTAAAGATATGGAAATGAATGTTATCTTTCACATATTGCGGAAAAAAGGAACAGTTATAATTAATGATATTCTTGTTGTAAATAAATATCTAGAGGTTTTTTTAATGATTTTCTTATTATTATACATGATCATGAAGTTGAATTTACTATTTAATTATTTCTATAATCGAATCCAATTTCTAAACTTCTCTTTTGAATGGATCAAATAGAACTTCTGGAGTTGAAGAAGCAATATCAGGAGTTATTAGATAAATGTTTCACATGACCTAGAATTTCACCATGGGGTGATCCTATATTGTTTTTTAAAAATAAATATAGTTCAATGTGACTTTTCAATGATTATAGAGCCTTGAATTACATTACTTTGAAGAACAATAGTCCATTTTCTTATATCGATGATTTGTATGATCAGCTCAATAGAGAAGAATATTTTTCAAAGGTTTACCTAAGGTTGGGGTACCATAAGTTTAATGTAAATGAAGAATACATTAGGAATATTGTTTTCAGACTAGATATAAGCATTATGAAATTACAGTTATTTCATTTTGGTTTACTAACACACATGTTCTATTCATGGATTTTTTGAATTGAATATTTCATGAGTTATTGGACAAGTTTTTGGTTTTGTTTATTAATTAAATTTTGGTATATTATAAATGTAAAGAGGAACAAAAAATACATATAAATGTTGTTTTGAAAACCTTAAATGAAAATAAATTGTATGGGAAATTCAGTGAGTTTGAATTTTAATTGCAAAAAATTTCTTTCATTGGTCACATTATTTATAAATATGTCATAACTATTGATCTTGCTAAAATTCTAGTTCATAAAGAATGGAAAATAACCATAAATATAACCTAAATATATAGCTTCTCTTATTTTATGAATATATTATTGTATGTTTGTTGAGAACATTGCATAGTATCTACTCCAATGACTATGTTAACTTGAAAAGGTGTTAATTTAATTTGGAAAAAAGAATGTGATGATTATTTGCAGTAATTGAAAAGAATATTGGTAAATGATTATATTCAAGCCATGACTTTCAAAAATGGTGAATTTATCATAAAGAGTGGTTCTTCATTGAAAGAAATTAGTTGTGTTCTAATGAAGAATAGTCTGGTAGTTGTTTATGATTCATGTTAGTTGAAACCTCATGAGTTAAATTAATCTACACCGGATTTGGAATTAACTACTATTTCTTATAAATTAAAAATTTTAAGGCATAATGTCACGAACGGACCCGTACCGGGGCTCAAGTCGCAACTACCCCAAGCCTGCCTCCATATTCTAGGGGCTGGCGACTAGCACCGAAGGAACAACAAATTAGGGGAGGGATTTTCCTAAGAAACTATACACACACACCCAGATAACTCAATGCAAAAGTGCAGAGAAAGGAAAACAAGATACAACACTACTACAAAAGGGAAAGAAACATACATGCATTGAGCCCTAACCAGTATAACTAAAGTGCTGGAAAGTGGACTGAAAAGTAAACTGAACAGTTAAAGGGGAAAAACACGCGCCTAACCAGAAAGGTGCCACAACCCAGCAACAGGTAAATGAAAGTAAATAGCCAGCGAGTCTCACACCAGGAAAGTCCTGCCACGACCACTGAACATAGTGAAAGCTTCAGTGTCCTCTATGCTCATCTGTAGTCTAAACTGACCTATCCATCATCTGCATGGGAACACCAAGTGCAGGAAAATCCCAAGTAGGGGTGAGTATAAAGATACTCAGTAGGATGACCCGAAAGATCGAGGGAGAAACAAAGGAGGCACTAAAACTGTGAGCAGTAGACATTTTAAGATAGTGCAAGAGTACAATAGATAGATTGAAGCTCAACCCAACAAGGGAAAGGATGCAGGCTCGTCCAACCAAGAGGAGTTTGACACGGAAAGCACGTGGCATTCCCCACGCATCTTCACCCCTCCTAGAGTAAGAGTAACTGAACCCAAGGAGTGGGAACAAAAGTAGGATGTATATATATATGCTCAACATGAAACCCGAATGAGTGTGTAAGGGGATCTCGATCTCCAAGATTAGTCTGAGATAAGTCTCCAATAGTTCTATGGATATACATCACTGATTCCAAACAGTCCCACCTGCCAAAGCTGCATAATCGCTGAGCCATACCACCTAAAGTCCCACTCCGAAAATCATGGATAAAAACCACTGACTAGCCTCATCGGGAGGGGATGGGAATGAAATAAGTCATTGGGTAACCCACTTCCCATCCCAACTAGAGGGTAAACTCAAAAAGGTTGTCGGGTGACCCACTGCCCAGCCCTACTGGAGGTTAAACACTTAAAAGGTTGTCAGGTAACCCACTGCCCAACCCCGCAGGAAGGTAACCCACAAGAGATCGTCAGGTAACCCACTATCTAGCCCCACTAAATGGTAAACCATAAAAGGTCATTAGGTAACCCACTGCCCAGCCTTTTGGAGGGTAAACCACAAAATCTCATCTGGTAACCCACTGCCCTGCCCCGCTAGAGGGTAAACGACAAAAGGTCATCGGGTAACCCACTGCCCTGCCTCGCTGGAGGGTAAACCACAAAAGATTGTCAGGTAACCCACTGCCGAGCCCCGATGGAAGGTAAACCACAAAATTTAATCAGGTAACCCACTTCTCAGCCCTGCTGGAGGGTAAACATAAAGTCAACGAGTAACCCACTGCCCGTGCCATCACTGGGTGTCACTAGCACCACTATCATGCATAGGTTCAGAGTGCATCAACGGAAACTCCGACCAACGTCCTTTCGATTTTCCACATTTAATGAGGTCTCGAAAGACGCTCTGATCTCCCAATCGAATTACACCATTGTAATCCTTGCGAAGGAACACGCGAAATAGACTATTCACTTGCTGGCAATGACTCCCGATGGAAAAGTTATTCAACATCGCTTTACGCCCATACGTCGTCTTGTGGGGCCGACACCTCAGTCCCGAAAGAGGTTAGGTGAACTGCGACATCACGATACTCTCTAAAAAACACGCCAAAACAACTACTCATTTTCTCCAAACAGAAAACTGATGAAAAAGTCGCAAAATGTTGCGCACAGCTTAAAAGACGGCACGTGGGTCCCATGCCTCAACTCCTGTTTCAAAACCTGAAACCACCCAGGCCAAATTCTCGTTGATGCCAGGGTCACAACATCGCTGACGGCACCTAAAACGGAGTCTGGATGTAGAAGCTGTGACTCCCAGTGTTATATGCAAGCGGGGCCCTCTGGGGCCCACACCTCGACCCCAAAACACGTCATGTAGATCGTACTATTGTGTTCCTTACAGATAATCATGCGCTGTAGGCTATTAATTTTCTCTGAACCGATTTATGAAGCCTAATTCGAAAAAACGTAGCATACGACCAAAAACTATCTCGTGGGGCCCACGCCTCAGGCCCGAATTTAGGCAGGCGGATTGCACAGTCACAATCCCCTCGAAAAAACACTCAAAACGAGTATTCAAACACCCCAAACAGATGTCAGGTGAAAAAGTAGTGTTTCACCATAGAATGTGCAAACTCGGCCCTCTAGGGCCCGCGCCTTGTCTTCAACCCAAAAGATTTGGAAAGCATCTCAAAAAGTCCTCATGATAAATGGGGTCACGCTGCCGTTGACGGCGCGTCAATCGAACATCCCAAGAAGGAGTTAGGTCTGTTGAAAAAATAAATAAATAAATAAATAAATAATTATTCTCATTAAGAATTCGTGCCTCCAAGAAACGAAACCAAACCACAAGGGTTACGAACAAAATTTGAAAGGACCACCTCAACTCTAGGCCACTGCACCTTTGAAGGCACGTCAAACGGATGTCCGACTCGCGAAGTACATCTGTGGCGATCTTTAATAATAATGTATTATTATTAAGTTAGAGTGTTTTGGGTAACCCTCCTTTAGGGGTAGAAACCAAAATCCCTAGAACCCACTTTTAATAGTCTTTCTCACTGACATGGACCTACATCCAGAGACGGCGCGTCAAACGGAGGCGCCGTTTAGAAGTTACGGTCCCCCGAACGCAAGGGGGCCCAACCGGGCCGGTTCACCCCAGTCGGCCCAGCTCGAACTGCTGGCCCATAGCCTATCCTTGGGTCCGATCCGAATGGCCACGGCCCACTGGACATGGCCCGCTAAAGCCTCACCGGACCCCTTGGGTCCAGTTCTCCCCAGAAGACCGGCTTTTTGTCCGGTCTTCACCGCGTCATGCAGGACCCGCTGTTTGCGGGTCCTTTTCTCCTATGCACACCCTATGCGATTAGCGCCTCGGGTTCCCCCAGCCGACCGTGACAGCCGGCGCCCTCAACGCCTCTGCCTCTCGCAGCGCACTACCACTACCTCGGCCTACACCATGCCGCCTCACTCCGAGCACTGCCCACTCGACGCCGCTGCCGCCCAGGCTCCCCCGCTCTGTTGGCTACTCCGCCTAGTCCGCGATGCTTCTCCGCCGTCCTACGAGGTGCACCGTCACGTCATCTCCACCCGACACCACCACCGCCTCGGCTTAGCTCCTCCCAAAGCTACCCCATCTGTACCGACCACCCCGACATCGCTACCGTGTCTGAACTCCCCTGGCACTCCTCTGATCCCTACCGCGCCACCCCGACCTCCACCACCACCCTTGCCAAAGTCGGGGCTTCTGGCGTCCGCCGCCACCGCTCCGGTGGCCCGATATCAAAATCGAACATGGGATCAGGATCCTCAGGATAACGTTTAAGCATCACCCAACCCGATCAATAATCTGACAAGATTTTGGCGCGTCCAAAAATTGGGATGAAGAACGCACAAGAACGAGATGTAAAATAGGGCTCGGACGATGGCCGTGTTTGTTCGGCCATTGTCCCAATTAAAAAATGATCGAATTTTAAACAAAAAATTTGTTGAAAATTTAAGAAATCCACAAAGGAGAGAAATTTAACAAGAATCCTACCTTGAATCGCTCATTCTTCATTGGCGACACATTCGCTGCGATCCCACTTCGATCCGCCAAGGTTCCGGCAGAGGTTGCTCCTTGATTCAGCAATGAATGACGAATAACGACTAGATAGATAAAGAGATAGAGGGGGGGAGATAGAGAGAGAGATCTTGGGTGTTAGAGAGAGAGAGAGAGACAGTGAATTAGAGTTCCTCCTTAACCCTAAACACCTACTCCCTATTTATAGGGATTGCACTCAGTGCAGAATCCGATTCCACCGCGCCCTCTCATTTTTTGTCACGACTAGGCAAAATGCCCCATTTTGAACTCAACGGAAGTCTCCAATTTCCATTCTGAGTCTTCAAACGAACGTTATTTGAAAAGAACGCCAGTGATAAAAATCACTAAGTCATTATTTTAAAATGACGATTTGGCCCCTGGGTGACGTCTCTCACAGTAGGCCCGCGCCCATAACTTTTACAACCCGCCAAAGGGTAAATAGCATGCTCCAGACACAACTGTGACCTCAGATTTTGGATCTGAGCTACCATTTGGGAGAAAAAACAACCCCGCCACATGCATAGTATAAAATAAATTAATATTTTTATAAAATTTATTCAAGGAACACCGGGCCTCGGAATCGCACTCCGTCTTCGTGCCTATCTCTGGAATCATATGTAGAAATATTCCAAAGTATTAAAGGGAAAAAATAAGGTCTATAAATTATTCCCTCCTTCAAGATTTTCATCCCCGAAAAGAAAAACTTGGAAAAACAGCTCGGGATACATAGCTCACAACCAGCTCTCCCACTCCCAAGAAAACATGCACAAAACCTTGTTGGCACAACACATGAACCAAAGAGATGGTTCATACTTATAAGTTCTGCTACTCCCGAGGGAATGCATAGGAATACACACACACCTCATCAGCTGCGACATGTGGAAGGCAGCGAGCACCCACTCCTACTATTGGGAGGGTAGGGAAAGATGGTAAGAAACCTCTCAACCGCTTTCACGAAACCTGAACGGCCCAAAGAAACTTGAGCGACTTCCCAGAACAAACGTCTACTTTCCACATCGTGATCGAAATCATGGTTTGTTCCTGGAACATGGTATCGTGATTCCCTCCTTCATAATACACGTATAGTGAAACACACAAGGATATCTGGTCACACCAGTTCTCATAGTCGGTGTATCACAAACCAGACTCTCTTATACTCTCAACAATCGAAGGAGTCAGCATCATCAACTAAAGAAAATATGTGCCCTCCTGCTCCACCATGGTCAGCTATAGGGACGCCAGTTGCTTTGAAACTTCTCACACAAGTCTAGCATGGGACATCCTACAAAGGGAACCTACTACAAATCCTCCATCTTCTGGAACATAGACAACCTAAAAGTCATAGTCCTGCAAAAATTTCAACGAGCATCGTCACCTCAGGTTCATGTCTCTCTGGGTGAGGACGCACCAGAGAAACTGGTGGTCTGAGCAACCCAAAAATCGCTCTCCCAAAAGATAGCGTCTCCACATTCTCAGATAAAGGACCACCACCACCAGAACCACATAGTGAAACATGTAGTTCTGTTTATGAGATTTGCATCATATCGACTTGTACTTGATAACGGTATCAAGATTGTCGTTGAGAACGCAAGGTACCAACGAACAGGGCAGTCGAGCAAACTCATCCAACCTCCAAAGGCTAGACACGGAATGCACATGGCATAACCCACATGTATTTTTCCCTATTGGAAGGAGATTTATCCCCAAAATAGACACTTTTCCAAACCTACTAGTGGGACGTCACGAAAAAAAGCGGGGTCATGCCGAAAAGCCCCACTGGAAAATCTAGAACCTGCTCTAACACTCCACCGTACAACCCCATCATGAATGCACATGTCAGAGCGAAAAATACACCACGCTTCAATACTATCCACTTTGGGAGGAACTGACTCTCCCTCACAGCTTTGATCACATCACAAAAACGCATCTTAGTGGGGGAAGAACACCTTTTCTCGTGCATTCAAAGCTACGTCAGACAACACCAATGCAGGGTTACACCGACTCCCTGTGTCACCCTCGGTAACCCCTCTAATAAAGAGTTAGGCGAAAATAGTACCTCACGTAGTGTATAACACGTTCTACTGAGAAAAGTAGAAAAAGACACAGAGCGTACCTCTTATCATCTCATGCGTTGTAGGATTGTAGACATCCATAGCACACAGCCGCCCGCGGCCCCGTCCGTCAGCTCCCTGAGCCTGACATGGGCCGCCTAGTGGTGGTGGAAGGATCTCAAAATGTCGTCCACTAACCACAGTGGTTTCTGATCTTCACCCAACACTGCCTCCCTGGGAACCACCCTGTCCTCACCTTGGAGTTCTCTGATCAGGACACTGCCTCTGTCGTGGCGGTGCATCTACCAACTATCTGGAAAACTCAGCACATTTGGTCGTGTAGTCTCACGCCACGTGACCTCGCACATCACAACATAGCACTAGTCCTCCCTGGGCTATCTCGATTCTCAACGCTATCCCCGAAAATATTCTTGAGTCTCATCAAGGGGAGACTTCCATCGTCGAGGCCCTGCCAATTATCACCCCTCTAATAGAAATTTCTCTGTCACCAGTGTCTGCTCTAGCACCCTGAGATGGATGAGGATGCACAAGGGCACGATGCTGGCATGAATCTCCTCTAGAGAGATCTCTCTCAATCTTCTGTGCTTGGAAGTTGTCGTCATTGACCACCTCTAAAGGGTACTGAGTAAGGTCTGCGAACCTAGTCGTGTACTCTGACACTTCCATCACTCCCCGCTGAAGCTCCAGTAGCTCATGAAACCATATAAAGTGTATGTAGGAGAGGTAATACTCCTCACAAAACAGCTGCTAGAAGTCATCCCACAAGACTACCGACTCTTCATGTATCTGAGTATCCCTGGATCTAATAATTCCAAACTTCTTGGTTAGAAGACTGGCTGTCAAAGCCACCATCAACCTTTCAGAGTCCAAATAAGCCTGAAGAGGTGAACCACTAACTCTAGACAACCATTCCCTGTCTGAGGGTATGACTCACTGCAGAACCTCAGAGGTCTCTGACACTAAAAGCCACGTAGCGCGCCTAGCATGCGCTCGTCATCATACCTCGCTGTTGATACTATCTGCTACTCTATAGGTGGAGGTGCTACTGCCTGTCCTCCTGGAGAAAGGGTAATCGTATGATGGATATTGAACTAAGGCCTCGTCGCTCATGGAGTCATCGTCACAAACCGGAACTAGTATCCTGCCAGGATATCATTGTCGAGACCTCTTGAATCCAATCAAGGAGTACCATGGTCTAATGAGCATACATATATCAACAACGATGGGGAGCTGACTCAAGAAGGACAGTCAAAGACTCAATCCTATATGATGCGAAAACCAAATTCAATGAAACAGGTGTCTTAGTGTGGCGAGTCGACAAGTCGGTTATCAGGGTCCTGTTGAATGGATACGTCAGCCGCTGCACCATCACTGGACTCCCTATCCCGAGATTCGCTCTCGATACACGTTGACCCTATTTCCCTAAAACATAACCAATTACTTTTTAGGGATGTACGAAAAACTCCCCCCGGAATGAACAAGCCTCTGATACCACTTTGTCATGACCCGACCCATACTAGGGCACGAGTCGCAACTACCCCAAGCCCGCCTCTATAGGATAGGGGATGGGTGTAACGACCCAATATTTTTGAGTAGTATATCAACTTACTTTTATTGATTTAATAAGATGTTAATGGTTAATGCAGAAAGAGGAGTCGATGGCTTCATCCAGTAGAATCAACCCTTATGAAGCCCACTAATCAGAGCTTGGGAAGGAGGTAGCATCTGTGGGCTTCGCTTTGGACCAAGCCCAAGCCGAGCTCCAGCGTGCCAAGCTTGAACGAAAACGCTTGCAGGAGAAGTTCAAGTTAGTGGAGATTGCTACTAGGGCAATGTTATCTGAGCCTCCCTCAGATTCTCTCACCATAGCACACCTTACACTTAGGTCTTATGCCAGTGTTATAAGGGGCTATGTGATGAGACCCTAGTTTCCTTGTGTAATCCTTTCGGGTGAATAAATTGAGATTTCTTCCTTTAGTGATGCTTTTGAAATTTCAAATGTCTAGATAATTTTAAAATGTATTTTATTGATGAATTTTGAAAAGGGGATATTTTGAAATATTTATGTAAACCCTAAATAACTAATGATGTGTAATGATTTTCAAAAAATGGTCTTCTACAAAAGTGTTCATTAAGGAATTTGGAGTCTAATAAGATCAACATAATTTTTGATGAATAGTAAATTATGAATAGTGATTTTACGCTTAGGATTAGTAATATGACCAAATGGATTAGTAATTTCACTCAAAGAAAGTTTTAATATAATTTAGACACCTAGATTAAGTAATGTGATTCAATAAAATGGGTAAATAACGGTTTCATAAATTATTAGTCAAGTATTAGTTTTTTCGGATGAATAGTGTTTTTTAATTAAAAATTTAATTAAAAATAATTAGAAAATTATTTTTATAAAAAGGACTTTATTTTTGAACTCAGAGCATCGATATTATGTTAAGGTAATTTTTGGGGATTTTTCTGAAAAAAATGAATTTTCGATGAATAGTGTTTTTATTTAAAAATTAAATTAAAAATATTTAGAAAATTATTTTTATAAAATGGATTTCATTTTTGAAATAAGATCATTGATATTTGGTTAAGGTGAAATTTTGGGGTTATTCTGAGAAAGTTGAATTTTCAGTGAATAGTAAAAATACAGTTTTAGGGTTTCGATATGTTTAATGACATCATAATGGTGTCATGATGATGTCATGAGATCTTTTGAGGGTTGGCCGGACAAGGGTGATGAATTATTGTTTTGGGGGCCCCATGTGGCCTAACTCCATGATAAATGCCAAGGGAGAGCACATGGGTTTGAGAAAAGCACATGTGAGTTGTCCCTTGGCCATTAATGCTTTGTCCCCTCACTTTCCCTATAAATACCCACCCTTTCCTCCTTTAGTTTTCACTCCCAACTCTCCCCCAACGAAGTTATGGTCTTCTTACCTTCCAAAGAGTCCTCCCAAGGTTCCCCCAATCCCTCAAGGTCCAATCCTTTGAGTTTCAAGAGTCACGTTTTAAGGTAAGGGATCCGACCCCTCTCTTTCTTTTCATGTAATCTCTTTTATGTCATTCCTTTTATGCTCCATGTTTTTATGTGAGAGGATGTTCTTTTATATTCCTCTTACTTCCCTTCCATGTTTATATGATGAGAGATCCCCTCTTACTCTCATCATTTCATTTTATGAAAGTTTAAGTGACGCCGTTAGGCTGCCGAATTTTTAAGGGATTCTTTCACCCTTCTCATTCTTTTCAAAGTTCTACTTTCATGTCAAGTCTTTCAAGTTCCTTTTTATTATGTTGGGGTATGATCTCTATATCTATCATACTGATCTCTTATGATCATATGATGAGGGACCCTATTTGATCTTGTCAATTCTTTTTTATTGAAGTTTAAGTGACGCTGTTAGGCTGCCGAATTTTCATAAGAGAAATCTAATTTTTTGTCTTCCTTCCATGTTTTTCATTTCAAATGGTATGTCCTTCAAATTTCATTACCATGTCCATATATCCTTCTTATTCTGTCCCCTACTGTTTTATGGATCATTTATGAGTGGGTGACCCATGTCCCCTCTCTTTTCAATGTTTTCTAAAACCCCAAAACATAGCCGTTATGCTCCAGAATTTTCCCCCTCAAAATGCCTCTCTCTTTTCTCAAAAATTATTTTATGTTATAAATTAAATACTCAAAGCTCTTATTTATACAAGGATATTCACATATATATCAAAATGTTCCATTTTAAATTCTGGGATTTACATACATGAGACCCGCTTTCCCTTTCTGTGGGTTTAAAGTGACGTAAAGATCATGTCTTTAAAGCAGTTTTTAAAACGTTGTGATTATGAAATGAAACCCATTTATTTTATGCTATATGAGTTATTTATGAAATGTTTGATGATGATTTGTGGCTCACATGATAATAAAGGCAAATTTGAGGGTGCTCCCTGATAGCGCTCCAATGCATTGGGTAATGATGTAACCACTAGAGATTACAATTTTCACGATACCTTGGTGAATAACCTTGGTAATTTTCAAATGACACCTTGGGGATGGACCTTGGTGATATGTTCATGATTGTCTATGTTAAATGATGTAGCCACATCTTCAAGTTATGAAAAATGTTATTTTTATTATGAAATGCCTCATGATTTCTTTCTCATGCCTTAAAGTTCTTTTCATGTCCTTATTGATGTATCTCAAGTTCACATGTAAAATGTTCCTCTTGTTTCCCTTACTGGGCCTTCTGCTCACCCTTTCTTTTGATGTATGACCCCAGGTTATGAGATGCAGTAATGAACCTAGAATGAACTTAAGGAGACGCCTATCAAGTGTTTAAGAAGAATGTTTTATGTTGTTTTCATGTATTATGTTCCTGGTTTCCAAGACACTAGACCTTAAAGATCCTTAGTTTTGTGTAATGTAATGAAAGTTTATGTTATAAAATGGCGGGATGTAATAGTTGGTATCAGAGGATGGTTTAGTTATTTGTGGAAATTAGGATATAAAAACTTTAGGAAGAACCCTATAGAAAAGTTTAAATATAGGGAAACTTCCTGGTATTTTGGTAAGTATTGAGTAAGTGGTCTATCAAACAAATACATCCCTGTCTGGATACGAGCAGGTAGAGGCGGCTCTGGCACAGATGTACATAGGGTTAAAACCCGAAAACACCGCTTTGAGCTAAGACTCGAACGGGAAATGGTGCACGATAACGGGCCTTGCTGCACTCTTGGTTACGACACTCCCGGGGGATATGTTTGGTTAATCACATGCTTTTTATAAATCATTATGAAGGAATTATAGAGAACTATAATTGTCTAAGAATGAAGTCTTAGTTAAAAGATTCATAAATGAAATAAGTTTCTCACTAAGGTTTTATTCTTATAGAAAATGGTGGGCAATAGGAGAAACCGTGACGATGGTGACTGCAATGCACCATGTGCTGACGACCCTCCGATGGAAGCCGGAATGGAAACATTCATGTGAATGATGAACCAACGGACTCAAGTTATGAGTAATAACTTGAATCAAGCTGAGAGGCCGACCTCACCACGAAGGGAACAACTTTCTGTTTAGTCCTTCATGCGTCAACGACCGCCAACATTCAGTGGATCTACTGACCCATTGGTTGCGGAACAATGGATAAGCTCCATTGAAAAGATCTTTTCTGTACTTCATTGTTCGGAACAAGAAAAAGTCACCCTTGCTGTTTACCGCCTAGAGGGAGAAGCTGATCAGTGGTGGTCACTGATCAAAAACACGAAGCCACGAGGAGAGATGGAAGCTATGGAGTGGGAAGAATTTCGGGGGATTTTCTTTAACAAGTATTTCCCTCGTTCAATGAGAACGAAAATGGAGAAAGAGTTTCTCGAGCTGAAGCAGAAGGAGAACGAATCTGTCGGAAGCTATGAGATGAACTTCACAAGGCTTTCCCGTTATACCTCAAGCTTTGTCATGGACCCTAATGGGAAGGTTGATAGATTCTTTGGCGGACTACGACCACATCTGCGGAAGAATCTAGCCAACAGGGACTACGATAGCTATGAAGAAATAGTTCGAAGTGCTATGAAAGTTGAACTAGAGTTTGGGGAGACACAGTGGTCTCACAAATCTAATGAGAAGAAGAGAACTCTAGAACCGAGCCTGGGAAGAAGTTTTGATCAGGAAAGAGGTGGAAAGCATATGAAACATGCCACATGCAATAAATGTGGGAAGAAGCATCCGGGGAACTGCTTGATCGGAAGTGGAAAGTGCTATAGGTGTGGAAAAGAAGGCCATATTTCGCGGAATTTTCTTGGTGATGTGAAGCCTCAACTTCCCAACACTAACGACAGAGGAAAGATGGTTTTGGCCCTACCTGAAGTCACATGCTTCAAGTGTGGACAGCTTGGGCACTTTGCTAATCAATGTCCAAATCCGAGGGCGGTGGAGGGGAATCACCATCAACCTCAGCAGAGGCCAAGGGAGCAAGGTCGTGCTTTCGCTATCACAACAACTGAAGTTGAAGTTACGAACGATGTGGTAGCAGGTACTCTTGTTGTCCTCTCAAAACTAGAAAGTGCTTTATTTGATTCTGGTTCTACGCATTCCTTTATTTCTTCCATGTTTGCAAAGAATATAGAATCAATCCCCGAATTGCTTGAGGTAGATTTGTCAGTCAAGACTTCAAGTGGGATTATCCATGCATCAACAGTGTTTAGAGACTCTAGTGTTTACTTTGGTGAGCACAATCTTATCGCAAATCTAGTAGTCATTCCCATGATGGAATTCGACGTTATACTAGGGATGGACTTGCTCTCAAAGTATAATGCTAAGATCAAATGCAGAAGTAAGGAAATCTCAGTAGTCTTGAATGAACGACCTACAGTTATCTTCCGAGGAGAGATATCCCGAACTGATCCCTATCTAGAAGCACCTCCTATAGCTTTCTTTATGGAGTTAATCGGTGATGATGAAGAAGGGAAAGGGAGCATACAAATTGAAGATGTTCTGATTGTTCAGGAATACATGGATGTATTTCCTGAGGAGTTACCTGGACCTCCCCCAGAAAGAGAGGTAGAGTTCTCCATTGAACTCATACCTGGGTCTCAACCGATATCAAAGACTCCGTATAGAATGGAAAATGTGGAGCTAGAAGAGTTAAAGAAACAACTCCAAGACTTGTTGGAGAAGGGGTTTATCCGACCGAGTGTGTCTCCTTGGGGAGCACCAGTTCTCTTTGTGAAGAATATGGATGGATCAATGCGGCTATGCATTGATTATAGAGAACTGAACGGAATCACAGTGAAGAACAGATACCCTCTTCCAAAAATTGATGATTTATTTGACCAACTTCGTGGGGCTCAATTCTTCTCTAAGATTGACCTTCGATCTGGTTATCATCAACTGAGGGTGAATAAGGAAGATATTCCAAAGACTGCCTTCCGATCAAGATATGGGCATTATGAGTTTACTGTTATGCCCTTCGGCTTGACTAATGCTCCTGCTATTTTCATGGATTTGATGAATAGAGTCTTTAAGGTCTACCTTGATAACTTTGTGGTAGTTTTTATTGATGATATTTTGATATATTCAAAAAGTAGTGAGGAGCATGAAAATCATCTGAGGGTTATTTTGAAAACTCTACGGAAGGAGAGGCTCTTTGGGAAGTTCAGCAAGTGTGAGTTTTGGTTACAACAAGTGGCTTTCTTGGGGCACATCGTAACCAATGAAGGAATCTCGGTTGACCCTGGAAAGACAATGGTTGTGGAGGAGTGGCCTCAACCCACAACAGTAACTGAGATTCGTAGTTTCCTTGGTTTAGTGGGATATTATAGGAGGTTTGTGAAAAACTTTTCACGGCTTTCTAATCCACTAACCAAGTTGACTCGAAAAGGGGTTAAGTTCATCTGGACAAAGGAATGCGAGGAAAGTTTCCAAGAGCTGAAGAAGAGATTGGTTACTGCACCTGTGTTAACACTACCCTCTATCGGAGAAGGATTCGTTATTTTTAGCGATGCATCTTTGAAAGGGCTTGGGTGCATCCTCATGCAAAATGACAAAGTAATTGCTTATGCATCTCGACAGTTGAAGATTCATGAGCATAATTATCCTACGCATGATCTAGAGCTGGCGGCAGTTGTTTTTGCTCTAAAGATATGGAGGCACTCTCTTTATGGGGAGAAATGTGATATATACACTGACCACCAAAGTCTAAAGTATATTTTCACTCAGAAAGAATTGAACATGAGACAAAGGAGATGGTTGGAGCTTATTAAAGACTATGATTGTTCAATTCATTATCACCTAGGAAGAGCAAACAAAGTCGCGGATGCGTTAAGCAGGAAAGATCCTGTTGTTCTGGAAATAATGAGGATCCTGGGAGATCCCTTGATTAAAGATCTAGTAAAACTGGACATGGGAATTATAAGGAAAGGGACATCATCAACCCTATCCCAAATGATTTCTCAACCTTCATTACTAGAGAAGATCAAGAAGGCTCAAAAAGAAGATCCTTTGCTGCAGGAGAAGTTCGAGGCTGTAAAGGATGGGAAGTTCCCTGATTTCAATATTGATCAAGAAGGTGTATTGAAATTTCGTACAAGACTATGTGTTCCATCTATTCCGGAGATAAAGAAAGAACTGATGGATGAAGCTCATAGATCTACTCTCTCTATACATCCGGGAAGCACTAAGATGTATAGAGACCTTCGTGATCATTATTGGTGGGATAACATGAAGAGGGAGATTGCCGATTACACTACAAGGTGCCTGGTGTGTCAGCAAGTAAAGGCAGAAAGACAACTTCCTAAGGGGGCATTACAACCGCTACCCATACCAGTATGGAAGTGGGATAATATCACCATGGACTTTGTAACTGGTCTCCCAAAAACATCCAAAGGAAACAATGCGATATGGGTTATTGTGGACCGTCTCACCAAGACAGCCCATTTTATCTCTATTCGGTAAGATTTCTCTCTGGATCAGCTTGCCAAGATATACGTGAAGGAAGTGGTAAGGCTGCATGGGGTACCACTATCCATCGTATCTGATCGTGACCCAAGATTCACATCAAAATTCTGTAGAAGTCTTCAGCATGCTCTGAATACTGAATTGAATTTTAGTACGGCCTATCATCCTCAAACTGATGGCCAATCTGAAAGGACTATTCAGACACTCGAAGACATGTTGAGATTATGCTCAATGGAATTTAAAGGTGGATGGGATCAACACCTCCCATTAGTGGAGTTCTCCTATAACAACAACTTCCATGCGAGTATTCAGATGGCACCCTATGAAGCTCTGTATGGAAAGCGGTGTAGAACTCCTACTTGTTGGGATGAAACTGGTGAGAGGAAGCTTCTTGGGCCTGATCTTGTGCAAGAAATGACAGAACAGGTTCATGCCATCCAACAACACATAAAAGCTGCTCAGAGTCGGCAGAAGAGCTATGCTGACAATCGACGAAGAGACTTGGAGTTTGGTGTTGGTGACAAAGTCTTCCTTCGAATCTCTCCATGGAAGAGAGTCATGCGGTTTGGGAAGAAAGGGAAGCTCAACCCTAGGTACATTGGCCCCTATGAAATCCTTGATCGCACAGGAGCAGTGGCCTATCGTCTAGCACTTCCACCGAACCTAGCTCAAGTTCACAATGTCTTCCATGTATCTCTCTTGAGGAAGTACATACCCGACCCTTCGCATGTACTGAACCCAGAGGTGGTACAACTGGAACATGACCTCTCTTAGGAGGAGTAGCCAGTGGAGATATTGGACCGTAGAGACAAGGTCCTACGAAACAAGACTACCCACCTTGTGAAAGTGTTGTGGAGGAATCATAAATATGAAGAAGCGACTTGGGAGCCTGAGGAAAAGATGAAGCAAAAGTACCCTCACCTTTTCGACTAGGCCTCAAGTATAAATTTCGGGGACGAAATTTCTTAAGGGGGGAAGAATGTAACGACCCAATCTTTTTGAGTAGTATATCAACTTACTCTTATTGATTTAATAAGATGTTAATGGTTAATGCAGAAAGAGGAGTCGATGGCTTCATCCAGTAGACTCAACCCTTATGAAGCCCACTTATCAGAGCTTGGGAAGGAGGTAGCATTTGTGGGCTTCGCTTTGGACCAAGCCCAAGCCGAGCTCCAGCGTGCCAAGCTTGAACGAAAACGCTTGCAGGAGAAGTTCAAGTTAGTGGAGATTGCTACTAGGGCAATGTTATCTGAGCCTCCCTCAGATTCTCTCACCATAGCACACCTTACACTTAGGTCTTATTCCAGTGTTATAAGGGGCTATGTGATGAGACCCTAGTTTCCTTGCGTAATCCTTTCGGGTGAATAAATTGAGATTTCTTCCTTTAGTGATGTTTTTGAAATTTCAAATGTCTAGATAATTTTAGAATGTATTTTATTGATGAATTTTGAAAAGGGGATATTTTGAAATATTTATGTAAACCCTAAATAACTAATGATGTGTAATGATTTTCAAAAAATGGTCTTCTACAAAAGTGTTCATTAAGGAATTTGGAGTCTAATAAGATCAACTTAATTTTTGATGAATAGTAAATTATGAATAGTGATTTTACGCTTAGGATTTGTAATATGACCAAATGGATTAGTAATTTCACTCAAAGAAAGTTTTAATATAATTTAGACACCTAGATTAAGTAATGTGATTCAATAAAATGGGTAAATAACGGTTTCATAAATTATTTGTCAAGTATTAGTTTTTTCGGATGAATAGTGTTTCTTAATTAAAAATTTAATTAAAAATAATTAGAAAATTATTTTTATAAAAAGGACTTTATTTTTGAACTCAGAGCATCGATATTATGTTAAGGTAATTTTTGGGGATTTTTCTGAAAAAAATGAATTTTCGATGAATAGTGTTTTTATTTGAAAATTAAATTAAAAATATTTAGAAAATTATTTTTATAAAATGGATTTCATTTTTGAAATAAGATCATTGATATTTGGTTAAGGTGAAATTTTGGGGTTATTCTGAGAAAGTTGAATTTTCAGTGAATAGTAAAAATACAGTTTTAGGGTTTCGGTATGTTTAATGACATCATAATGGTGTCATGATGATGTCATGAGATATTTTGAGGGTTGGCCGGCCAAGGGTGATGAATTATTGTTTTGGGGGCCCCATGTGGCCTAACTCCATGATAAATGCCAAGGGAGAGCACATGGGTTTGAGAAAAGCACATGTGAGGTGTCCCTTGGCCATTAATGCTTTGTCCCCTCACTTTCCCTATAAATACCTACCCTTTCCTCCTTTAGTTTTCACTCCCAACTCTCCCCCAACGAATTTCTGGTCTTCTTACCTTCCAAAGAGTCCTCCCAAGGTGCCCCCAATCCCTCAAGGTCCAATCCTTTGAGTTTCAAGAGTCACGTTTTAAGGTAAGGGATCCGACCCCTCTCTTTCTTTTCATGTAATCTCTTTTATGTCATTCCTTTTATGCTCCATGTTTTTATGTGAGAGGATGTTCTTTTATATTCCTCTTACTTCCCTTTCATGTTTATATGATGAGAGATCCCCTCTTACTCTCATCATTTCATTTTATGAAAGTTTAAGTGACGCCGTTAGGCTGCCGAATTTTTAAGGGATTCTTTCACCCTTCTCATTCTTTTCAAAGTTCTACTTTCATGTCAAGTCTTTCAAGTTCCTTTTTATTATGTTGGGGTATGATCTCTATATCTATCATACTGATATCTTATGATCATATGATGAGGGACCCTATTTGATCTTGTCAATTCTTTTTTATTGAAGTTTATGTGACGCCGTTAGGCTGCCGAATTTTCATAAGAGAAATCTAATTTTTTGTCTTCCTTCCATGTTTTTCATTTCAAATGGTATGTCCTTCAAATTTCATTACCATGTCCATATATCCTTCTTATTCTGTCCCCTACTGTTTTATGGATCATTTATGAGTGGGTGACCCATGTCCCCTCTCTTTTCAATGTTTTCTAAAACCCCAAAACATAGCCGTTATGCTGCAGAATTTTCCCCCTCAAAATGCCTCTCAATTTTCTCAAAAATTATTTTATGTTATAAAGTTAATACTCAAAGCTCTTATTTCTACAAGGATATTCACATATATATCAAAATGTTCCATTTTAAATTCTGGGATTTACATACATGAGACCCGCTTTCCCTTTCCGTGGGTTTAAAGTGACGTAAAGATCATGTCTTTAAAGCAGTTTTTAAAACGTTATGATTATGAAATGAAACCCATTTATTTTATGCTATATGAGTTATTTATGAAATTTTTGATGATGATTTGTGGCTCACATGATAATAAAGGCAAATTTAAGGGTGCTCCCTGATATCTCTCCAATGCATTGGGTAATGATGTAACCACTAGAGATTACAATTTTCACGATACCTTGGTGAATAACCTTGGTAATTTTCAAATGACACCTTGGGGATGGACCTTGGTGATATGTTCATGATTGTCTATGTTAAATGTTGTAGCCACATCTTCAAGTTATGAAAAATGTTATTTTTATTATGAAATGCCTCATGATTTCTTTGTCATGCCTTAAAGTTCTTTTCATGTCCTTATTGAAGTATCTCAAGTTCACATGTAAAATGTTCCTCTTGTTTCCCTTACTGGGCCTTCTGCTCACCCTTTCTTTTGATGTATGTCCCCAAGTTATGACATGAAGTAATGAACCTAGAATGAACTTAAGGAGACGCCTTTCAAGTGTTTAAGAAGAATGTTTTATGTTGTTTTCATGTATTATGTTCCTGGTTTCCAAGACACTAGACCTTAAAGATCCTCAGTTTTGTGTAATGTAATGAAAGTTTATGTTATAAAATGGCGGGATGTCATAATGGGAACTAGCATCGAAGGAACAACAAACTAGGGGATGCCTTTTCCTATGAAACTATACACACACACGCCGCTAACTCGATGCAAAAGTGCAAAGAAAGGAAATCAAGATATAACTCTACTAAAATAAGGAAACCAACAACATGAATTGACCCCTAACCAGTACAAGTAATGTGATGAAAAGTAGACTGAACAGTAAAAGGGAAAAAACACGGGCCCAACCAGAAAATTGCCACAACCCGGCAACAGGTAAATGAAAGTAAATGGCCAGGTAGTCTCACACCCAGAAAGTCCTGCTATGGCCACTGAAGGCAACCTAATCTCTTGTGTCCTCTACGCTCCTCTGTAGTCTCGACCGAACTGTCTGTCATCTGTAAGGGTACACCATGTGCGGGCAAAGCCTAAGTAGAGGTGAGTATAAAGATACTCAGTAGGATGCCCCGAAAGCTCGAGGGAGAAACAAAGGAGGTACTAAAAAGGTGAGCAGTAGAAAGATCAAGAACATTGCAATAGTACCATAGAGAGAGTACAGATCAACCTAACAAGTGAAAGGAAGTAAGCTCGTCCAACCAAGAGGAGCTAGACAAGGAAAGCATGTGGCATACCCCGTGCATCTTCGCCCCTCATAGAAAGAGAGTAAAAGAACCCTTGGAGTGGAAAAAAAGTAGGATGTATATATATATTCTCAACAAGAAACCCAAATGGGTGTGTAAGGGGATCTCAATCTCCAAGCTCAGTCTGAGAAAAGTCGGCAACAGTTCTAAGGATATCCATCACTGATGCCCAATAGTCCCACACACCAAAGCTACCTCATCGCTGAGCCGTACCACCAAAAGTCACTCTCATGTAATAACGAATAAAAACCATAGACTAGCCTCATCGGGAGGGGAAGAGTCTGAAAGAAGTCATCGGGTAACCCACTGCCCAGACCGACTGGAGGGTAAACCCCAAAAGGTTGTAGGGTGACCCACTACCCAGCCCTGCTGGAGGGTAAACCCTAAAAAGGTCATTAGGTAAACCACTACACAGCCCTGCTGGAGGGTAAACCACAAGAGATCATCATGTAACCCACTACCCAGCCCCGCTGGAGGGTTTACCACAAAAGGTTGTCAGGTAACCCACTTCCCAGCCCCGCTCAAGGGTAAACCACAAAGGATCGTTAGGTAACCCATTCCCCCGCCCCGCTGGAGGGTAAACCACAAAAGATCATTAGGTAACCCACTACCCAGCCCCGCTGGAGGGTAAACCACAAAAGGTCATCAGGTAACCCACTACCCAGCACTGATAGAGGGTAAAACCTAAAGTCAATGGGTAACACACTTCCCATGCCATCACTGGCTGTCAGTAATACCGCTATTGTGTATAGGTTCGGAGTGTTTCAAAGGAACCTCTGACCAAAGCCCTTTCATGTTTCCACATTTAATGTGGTCTCAAAAGATTCTATGCTCTCCCAAACAGATTACACCGTTGAAATCCTCGCGAAAAAACAAGCGAGGTAGACTATTCAATTTTTGGCAATGGCTCCCGATGGAAGAGATACCAAACTCCTCTTTACGCCCATACGACGTCTCTTAGGGCCCACACCTCAGTCCCGAAAGTGGTCGGGCGAACTGTGCCCCCGCGCTGCTCTCTGAAAAACACGCCAAAATGACTACACATTTTCCCTGAGCGGATGACTGATGAAAAAGTCACAAAACGTTGCGCACAACTTAAAAGGCGGCCCGTGGGGCCCACACCTCAACTTTGGCATCAATGCCTGAAACCACCCTGGTCAATATCTACTCGATTCCAGGGTCACAACGCCAATGACGGTGCCTAAAATGGGCTCTAGATGCAGAAGACGCAACTCCCCGTGTTATATGCAAGTCGGGCCCTCTAGGGCCCACACCCCAACCTCGAAACACGTCACACTGATCGTACCATTAAATTCCTGGAAAATAACCATACATAGTAGGCTATTCATTTGCCCTGAATAGACTTATGAAGCATAAGTCGTAAAAATGCCGCATACGACCAAAAACCATCTCGTGGGGACCAAGCGTTGGGCCTGAATTTTGGAGGGAAGATTGCACCATCGCAATCCCCTCGAAAAAACATTCAGAAATGAGTACTCAAACACCCCAAATGAATGTCGAGTGAAAAAAAGTGGTGGTTCACCATAAAACGTTTGAACTAGGACCTTTGGAGCTTGTGCGTTGTCTCCAACCCGAACGCTTCAGAAAGCATCTCAAAAAGTCCGCACGAGGACTCGGGTCACGGTGCCGCTGACGGCGCGTCAATCGGACATCCCAAGCATAAGTTAGGTCCGACACAAAAATAAATAAATAAATAATTAATTAATTAATTATTTTCATTAAGCGTTTGTGCCACTGAGCAACAAAACCAAACTGCAAGGGTTCCAAACCAACTTTGGAAGGACCGTCTCAACTCTCAGGCCACCGCACCTCTGACGGCGCGTCAAACGGATGCCCGGCTCGCAAAGTATGTCCATCGTGATCTTTAATGTTAATTAATTATTATTAAGTTAGAGCATTCCGGGTTACCTTCTGTAACACCCCGAGCTTCCATGATACGCTTCTCATTCAATAATGTAATAGCCTGCATTGTACGCAACATCGAGTTCTAACACACTACAACTAATCAAAGTAGCCGTTATGAATAGTAATAACCACTTTTTAAATTTATAGAAATTTTATATTTCAAAATGGACTTCATTTTTGTATTCCTAATATTGAAATTAGCCTATGTGGAATTTTTTTGTAATTTTCTGAGAACTTCAAAAATTTTATGAATAGTGAAAAAATACTTAAAACAACTTTTTAATCAAAATAATTTATAGTGATAAGTTATACTATTGATTGGTTTTAAAGTATAATTAGAATATATTTTTACCATTTTATCCAATGGTGGTCATTAGAATTAATTTCACTTTGAAATTGGACATAAACAATTGTCAATCTTTTGATATAAATTGTTTATTAAAAACACGATATTTGTTGTGACAGCGGGAATTAATTATAAAATTAATTAATACAAATTATATTTTTGGAATTTCATAAAATAGACATCATTTTTTAATTTGGAATATCAATTATAGCTTAGGGTGAAATTTTGGCATTGTTCTGAAAAACTTCAATTTTTGATGAATAGTGAAACCACTAAGTGGTAGTTAAATAACTGATTTTTCATTTAAATGAAATATTACCACTTATGTGATTTGATTTTAAAAAATCAGACATACATGGTTGTAATTAAAAAGTAAAATGTGGTTCAATGAGATTAAAATAATTTTTTGGTGAATAGTAACTTTTAAGTTCTTAATCGCGATTAGAGGTAATTAATGTAGTTTAAGGTAAAAATAATGTTTTAATAATATGAGATAAGCTTGACACATGTCATACCCTCATTGGATGTGCCATGGCCGACCAAGACAATCCATGGGTCAACTTGGGGACCCCATGGAGCCACTTTAGTTGGAAAATGACATAAATACCTTTTATTTAATGTTAAAGTAAAAAAATGACACAAACATGAAATGTTTTACTAAAACAATTTTTACATGGGGTTATACAAGTCATATTTTTGATTATAAATAGTCATTGGAAAGATAAAAATATTTCCTACATCACAGTATTTTTTTATAATTTTTAGACATTAAATAAATTAAATTATTTATGACATCATGATGATGCAGTGATGACCTCATTATTTAACGATTTAAATAAAATGAGAAGATAATGTAAAATACAAGGCTTACACTTTTCCAAAGCCTATTGGATGAGGATATTTCGAACCCTTATCAACTTAGCCTCGAATTATACAAGTGTGGGACCTTTAGAATCCGAAAAGCATTGTATAATAGAAAAACATTTCATTACTTTCCAAAAGTGCCCCTCCTCTCCACTTATAAAAGGCCCCCACCACTCCCACCTTATTCACACCTTCAATCCATTTGGCTCGGCAAAACTCTGCCCAAATACTCTCCCAACATCCCTCACTCACTCCTAGAAGCCTCACTTTGGGCATAATTATTCCCAAGGAAGCCTTTGTCTCAAATCAAAAAGAGTTACCCGATTTTTTAGGTAATGTCTTCTCTAATGTTGTTTTCTTTTATTTTGCTTTTCCAACCCCTTAAACTCTTTTCATTACTTTGTTTTGTAACAACACCAGTATCTAAAATATACTAGGATGTTGTCATGATATGTATTTGGTTTACACTTACACACACCTTCGTCTAATGGTTAAAGAACATACTGTTTCTATGGGTGGCGAAATACTGCCTCACGAAACGATGATTGTTCAAATTCTTTTAACACCTATAATGGTGGCCATTTTGATGACACTATTTTCATATATGATATATATATATTATGTTTATGTTTTCCTTATGCTTCTGTATTTCTCATTTATGGCATACTTTATGATTTCCATTATGGGTAAACGCGATAATTTCATTTTAGGAAGTGCGGACTACTGCCCCCTCAAAGTGATGTGAATCGTTAATGCCATATGTGGGATGTATAAAGGATGGTGTAAATGATATTATATATGATATTATACTGGAACTATATTATACCTTTATATAATTATGATTTCATTCCATTAAATATGAAATAGAAATGAAAGTAGCGTTCATGAGTACATACGGCTTACCGTCTCCATGAACGGTGCATTTCATTTATTACCTCTAAATGTTATGTAATATTATGAATGAATGTATATACTGGATATATATGATATATATGACATATAAATCATGAATATAATTCTTTAGATAATGGATATTCTACCACATAAACAACTTGTAATTATAAGAAGATTATTGTTGACTCAAGTACCAAAGATCGACAAAACGACCGTTATTAACATAAATAATTACATAATTTTCATAACATGGTAATAAGTGATATAAAATGAATAATAAACATAAAAAAGGTTCTTAAGTAAATAGAAATTAACTCTAGTTTATTATTCAGGAGGTTAAAGAACGGTCGAGTCAGGACAAGACGCAAGGTAAGGGAATTTCTTAACCCAATTTCCATTCATTGGGTTAATCTCCTACTTTCAAATTATGTCATGATATTATTATTTCTTATTTTGTATTCTTTGTGTGTACCTATAGTGAATACACATAATAGATCTATTTTATTTTAAAAATTATCTTTTTAAGGACTTCGTCTCAATATCCTTTCATTGAGGCATATTTGGTTTTATACACAACTTTCTTTTATACGGTGTATAAACCCATTTGACTTTTACGTTTATTCAAAAGGAATATTTTTTATACGAAGAGTTTTACTAAACGACAAAAAGGGAATGTTTTTCTTTCCGTACTTATGCGGCGACAACGACTTCTCCACCGCCGTGACAATTATTTGAGTTTCGGCTTCCTCTACAAGCCATCATTTTTTTAATGATAAATAAATACAAAGTTATAACTTTCTTTTATTTTGGTATTGAAAATGGTTTTGAAAGCATTTTTATTATATCAATGTGCTGTATTGATATCTTGTGATTGAAATGTGGAAATTTTATGTTTCCTTTATGCATGTTTTATGTGATATGATTATGTTATGGTTTATGATATGTTTAAACCTATTCATATGAGGAATGCATTGGACTTAATAAGTGACGGGTGGAGCCCGCTATAGCTCCTCGATGCATCGGTAGGTCTCATGAGACAACTAGACATGGAATTGGCCGAGGCCCTTTCCCCATTTGATTTGTGATTTTGGCCGAGGCCTTAATCATTTTAGACGTCTTGGCCGAGGCCTTGAAAAAATGTTTCAGAAGGTCTGGCATTATGCATTCCATCATTATGAAAGTGGTTATTGATATTGCATGTGATTATTCGACCAGTAGAATATCCATGTGAAGAAGTAAATGGCATTATCTCATTTTACTTTTACCATATTACGTTGATGTTCATGTTTAAAAGGCTTTTGTTTTAGTTATACATTTCCTTAAATGTTTATGTTTATTTATGAAAGCTTCCGCAATATTGTTATCCTTACTGAGCATTTGAGCTCACCCCTTTCAATGTTTTAATATTTTCCAGGATGTGAAGAAGTATTTTATGAATGACCTGCAGGGATAGTCAGAAGAGGATATGAGTGTGGACTATGAAGACTCTATTATTAGTTTTTCACTTTATGATGTAATGTAACATTTATGAATGTATCTAGTGTTTCCAAGGCTACTAAACTAATCGGTCTTTCGAGACTTGATCTTTTGTGATCATGCCAATGTTACGAAGTAATGCACCGACTCTGGGTAGCTGGGGTCGGGGTGTTATAGTTGGTATCAGAGGCAGTTTAGTACTAACTTTGGAAGCTAGATTTAGATAAACTCTGATTAGAGCACATAGCCCGAAGATAGACTTTAAGGATTAGTATAGAAGAACTTCCTATAATTTTGGTATTATCGAGATTTTGTGAGTTTTCTGAGCAATACGTCCCGGTCTGGATACGAGCAAGTAGAGGCGGCTCTGGCACAGATGTACATAGGGGTAAAACCCGAAAACACCGCTTTGAGCTAGACTCGAACGGGAACTGGGGCACGACAACGGGCCTTGCTGCACTCTTGGTTACGACACTCCCGGGGGATATTCTTTGGATAATTCTCATTTTCATTATAAACTACTATGAAGGGTTATGAGTATATACTTTCCCAATGAAAACATTTTTATGGATTATATCCATAAATAGTTCAATTTATGTTAAGTATCTTACAAGTATGGAATTATGTATTTTTATTTATAAACTAATATAGTTTATGCCCTTGTTTAGAAGTGGCTCCTAGTGGAAGGAATGGAAACCGTATCAATGCACGCACTCCATGTAGGGATTGCCCTCCTGCTCAAGATAATTATTGTGGAGCTGGAGATACAACTGGTGCTGATCAACTTATTACCATACTGGGACAACTCACTCAGGTTATGAATAATAACCTTACTCGTATGGAGCACCCTGATCCGTTAGTAGCTGAGCAATGGATAAACTCCTTAGAGAAAATATTCCACGCCTTGGGGAGTAGTGAAAGGGAAAAGGTTATCATGGCAGTCTACCACCTCACTGGAGATGCTGATCAATGGTGGTCATTGATTCAAACACAAAGGAATATGATGACATATCGAATATGGAATGGAGGGAGTTCAAAGATCTTTTCTTAGAAAAATACTTTCCTCATGACCATAGAGCAGATATGGAAAGGCAATTTCTGAGTCTGAAACAAAAGGAGGATGAGAATGTCGCAAAGTTTGAGGCCAACTTTACAAGGTTAGCAAGGTATGCTGCAGATTATATACGTAACCCAAGAGGTAATATTGATCGTTTCTTTTATGGGTTAAAACCATTTCTCCATCGAGCTTTAGTATCACAATCGTTCTCAACATACGAAGATATTGTCTCATGTGCTATCAAGATAGAAAAGGAATTCTCTAAGTCTTATGACAACAAAGTAAAGCAAGAGAAGAAGATAACGGTGGAACAAGAGACAGATAAAGGGAAAAGGGGAAAGAAGGATTTTCCATTATGTGATAATTGTGGGAAGAATCACCCTAGTACTTGTCTAAAAGGAATGGGAGTTTGTTATAAATGTGGGGAAAAAGGTCACCAGGCGCGTGATTTCAAGGGAAAGAAAGTGGCTATCAATGTGGAATGCTACAATTGTAGGGAAATGGTGCATTATGCAAATGAATTCCCTAAGCATCAGGGAAACTTACCTCATAAAAGGCCAAGGGATCAAGGACAATCTTATGCTGTTACTACAGTTGAAGGAAAATAATTAATGTATTGGTGCCTTTGGACTCATGGATTATATTCTGGTTAATAGAATAATGTGATATATATATATATAAGGATTGTACTGCAGTACTTGTTGATTTCATTAAGGTTTTAATATGATGAAGGTAATTATATTTTTAGTCTGTGAAAATAATAGAAACTTTACTTTGTTTGGGGAATCTGATAAATTGATTTTGGAATTAAGAGACCTTTTAGAGAAAGTCTGGACAGAGGTATTTTGGAAAACTATAAAGGTTGGAGTGGATTAAGTTGATCTTTGGATAGTATTGTTTAAGGTTAAAAATTTATGAAGATTATTTTTGAATATTATAATACTATTGTTTTAGGAAAAGGACAACCTGGAGGATGGGGCATAACCCGTCGCGTCGGACAAAGCTGCAGGAATCGAACCCACAATCATAGTGCGACAGGCCTTTATTTCCTACCACTAGCCTACAGGAAGTCCCTAGTTATTACAAAATAATTTTACTAATCTAAATGGTATGTGTTAAAATTTGGAACCTTATAAAATTAGGATAAGTATAATATTTTTGCGTTCTATTATATTTTTGAGTGAAAGATGAGTTGAAGGTTGAAACTCTAATTGTCAAGCATAAATATATATATACCTATCTCTTATTCAATGAATAAATTAATTCTTAAACTTTAGTAAAGGTATATTAAAACAAAAAATGTGTTATCCAAATACCTTATGTCTTGTTGAACTGATGATATTTTAAATCAACATAGATTGAAGTCTTTGAGGCCCTCAATTTGACAGTTGATTGTGATTGATGACCTCAATCACTCCCTACAAATATTTACGTTTTCCCTCCAATTATATGTCTTTAATTGCCACCAATGTTCTCCTAATCGAGATCATAATTGGGTGGTGACCTTTTCATTTCCCTTTCCCTCTTATTAAGGCTAAATTTTATTAATCTTATTTCCGATGTGGGTTTTCCACAAAGGTATTTTCTCTTTTCAACCTTTTATTTACAAAGAAAAATTTCAAATTGTGAGGACGCAATTTATTGAAGGAGGGGAGAATGTAACACCCTGAGCTTCCATGATACGCTTCTCATTCAATAATGTAATAGCTTGCATTGTACGCAACATCGAGTTCTAACACAATACAACTAATCAAAGTAGCCGTTATGAATAGTAATAACCACTTTTTAAATTTATAGAAATTTTATATGTCCAAATGGACTTCATTTTTGTATTCCTAATATTGAAATTAGCCTATGTTGAATTTTTTTGTAATTTTCTGAGAACTTTAAAATTTTTATGAATAGTGAAAAAATACATAAAACAAATTTTTTAATCAAAATAATTTATAGTGATAAGTTATACTATTGATTGGTTTTAAAGTATAATTATAATATATTTTTACCATTTTATCCAATGGTGGTCATTAGAATTAATTTCACTTTGAAATTGGACCTAAACAATTGTCAATCTTTTGATATAAATTGTTTATTAAAAACACGATATTTGTTGTGACAGCGGGAATTAATTATAAAATTAATTAATGCAAATTATATGTTTGTAATTTCATAAAATAGACATCATTTTTGAATTCGGAATATCAATTATAGCTTAGGGTGAAATTTTGGAATTGTTCTGAAAAACTTCAATTTTTGATGAATAGTGAAACCACTAAGTGGTAGTTAAATAACTGATTTTTCATTTAAATGAAATATTACCACTTATGTGATTTGATTTTAAAAAATAAGAAATACATGGTTGTCATTAAGAATTAAAATGTGGTTCAATGAGATTAAAATAATTTTTTGGTGAATAGTAACTTTTAAGTTCTTAATCGCGATTAGAGGTAATTA
Organism: Viscum album; assembly: GCA_963277665.1. Taxonomy (NCBI): domain Eukaryota; kingdom Viridiplantae; phylum Streptophyta; class Magnoliopsida; order Santalales; family Viscaceae; genus Viscum; species Viscum album. The sequence goes on along the minus strand of OY728157.1, from coordinate 226,694,442 downwards.
ATGTAGTTTAAGGTAAAAATAATGTTTTAATAATATGAGATGAGCTTGACACATGTCCTACCCTCATTTGATGTGCCATGGCCGACCAAGACAATCCATGGGTCAACTTGGGGACCCCATGGAGCCACTTTAGTTGGAAAATGACATAAATACATTTTATTTAATGTTAAAGTAAAAAAATGACACAAACATGAAATGTTTTACTAAAACAATTTTTACATGGGGTTATACAAGTCATATTTTTGATTATAAATAGTAATTGGAAATATAAAAAGATTTCCTACATCATAGTATTTTTTTTATAATTTTTAGACATTAAATAAATTAAATTATTTATGACATCATGATGATGCAGCGATGACTTCATTATTTAACGATTTAAATAAAATGAGAAGATAATGTAAAATCCAAGGATTACACTTGTCCAAAGCCTATTGGATGAGGATATTTCTAACCCTTATCAACTTAGCCTCGAATTATACAAGTGTGGGACCTTTAGAATCCGAAAAGCATTGTATAATAGAAAAACATTTCATTACGTTCCAAAAGTGCCCCTCCTCTCCACTTATAAAAGGCCCCCACCACTCCCACCTTATTCACACCATCAAGCCATTTGGCTTAGCCAAACTCTGCCCAAATACTCTCCCAACATCCCTCACTCACTCCTAGAAGCCTCACTTTGGGCATAATTATTCCCAAGGAAGCCTTTGTCTCAAATCAAAAAGAGTTACCCGATTTTTTAGGTAATGTCTTCTCTAATGTTGTTTTGTTTTATTTTGCTTCTCCAACCCCTTAAACTCTTTTCATTCCTTTCTTTTGTAACAACACCAGTATCTACAATATACTAGGATGTTGTTATGATATGGATTTGGTTTACACTTACACACACCTTCGTCTAATGGTTAAAGAACATACTGTTTCTGTGGGTGGCGAAATACTGCCTCACGAAACGATGATTGTTCAAATTCTTTTAACACCTATAATGGTGGCCATTTTGATTACACTATTTTCATATATGATATATATATTATGTTTATGTTTTCCTTATGCTTCTTTATTTTTCATTTATGGCATACTTTATGATTTCCATTATGGGTAAACGCGATAATTTCATTTTAGTAAGTGCGGACTACTGCCCCCTCAAAGTGATGTGAATCGTTAATGCCATATGTGGGATGTATAAAGGATGGAGTAAATGATATTATATATGATATTATACTGGAACTATATTATACCTTTATATAATTATGATTTCATTCCATTAAATATGAAATAGAAATGAAAGTAGCGTTCATGCGTACGTACGGCTTACCGTCTCCATGAACGGTGCATTTCATTTCTTACCTCTAAATGTTACGTAATATTATGAATGAATGTATATACTGGATATATATGATATATATGACATCTAAATCATGAATATAATTCTGGAGATAATGGATATTCTACCACATAAACAACTTGTAATTATAAGAAGTTTATTGTTGACTCAAGTACCAAAGATCGACAAAACGACCGTTATTAACTTAAATAATTACATAATGTTCATAACATGGTAATAAGTGATATAAAATGAATAATGAACATAAAAAAAGGTTCTTAAGTAAATAGAAATTAACTCTAGTTTATTATTCAGGAGGTTAAAGAACGGTCGAGTCAGGACAAGACGCAAGGTAAGGGAATTTCATAACCCAATTTCCATTCTTTGCGTTAATCTCCTACTTTCAAATTATGTCATGATATTATTATTTCTTATTTTGTATTCTTTGTGTGTACCTATAGTGAATACACATAATAGATCTATTTTATTTTAAAAATTATCTTTTTAAGGACTTCGTCTCAATCTCCTTTCATTGAGGCATATTTGGTTTTATACACAACTTTCTTTTATACGGTGTATAAACCCCTTTGACTTTTACGTTTATTCAAAAGGAATCTTTTTTATACGAAGTGTTTTACTAAACGACAAAAAGGGAATGTTTTTCTTTCCGTACTTATGCGACGACAACGACTTCTCCACCGCCGTGACCATTATTTGAGTTTCGGATTCCTCTACAAGCCATCATTTTTTTAATGAAAAATAAATACAAAGTTTTAACTTTCTTTTATTTTGGTATTGAAAATGGTTTTGAAAGCGTTTTTATTATATCAATGTGTTGTATTGATATCTTGTGATTGAAATGTGGAAATGTTATGTTTCCTTTATGCATGTTTTATGTGATACGATTATGTTATGGTTTATGATATGTTTAAACCTATTCATATGAGGAATGCATTGGACTTAATAAGTGACGGGTGGAGCCCACTATAGCTCCTCGATGCATCGGTAGGTCTCATGAGACAACTAGACATGGAATTGGCTGAGGCCCTTTCCCCATTTGATTTGTGATTTTGGCTGAGGCCTTAATCATTTTAGACGTCTTGGACGAGGCCTTGACAAAATGTTTCAGAAGGTCTGGCATTATGCATTCCATCATTATGAAAGTGGTTATTGATATTGCATGTGATTATTCGACCAGTAGAATATCCATGTGAAGAAGTAAATGGCATTATCTCATTTTAATTTTGCCATATTATGTTGATGTTCATGTTTAAAAGGCTTTTGTTTTAGTTATACATTGCCTTAAATGTTTATTTTTATTTATGAAAGCTTCCGCAATATTGTTATCCTTACTGAGCATCTGAGCTCACCCCTTTCAATGTTTTAATATTTTCCAGGATGTGAAGAAGTATTTTATGAATGACCTACAGGGATAGTCAGAAGAGGATATGAGTGAGGACTATGAAGACTTTGTTATTAGTTTTTCACTTTATGATGTAATGTAACATTTATGAATGTATCTACTGTTTCCAAGGCTACTAAAGTAATCGGTCTTTCGAGACTTGATCTTTTGTGATCATGCCAATGTTACGAAGTAATGCACCGACTCTGGGTAGCTGGGGTCGGGGTGTTACACCTGCCTTCGGGAGAAGAACCCAAATTCCCAGGAACCCACTTCAAATTGTCTGTCTCGCTGACAAGGACCTGCAGCCGCAGACGGCGCGGCAAACAGACGTGCTATTTATATGTTACCCCCCCCCCCCCAATTCAATGGGGCCCAACCAGGCCGGTTCACCACGACTGGCCCGGTCCGAACTGTCGGCCCACGGCCCAGCCTCGGGTCCGGACCGAACCACCGCGGACTTCTCCAGCCACACCAGACACCTCGGGTTCAGTTCTCCCCAACAGACCGGCCTATTGGTCGGTCTTCGCCCATCGCGTAGGACCCACTGTTTGCGGGTCCTTGTCTCCTCCGCACACCCGAGGTGCTCGGCGCCTCGGGTTCCCCCTGCCGACAATGGCAGCCAGCATCCTTGGTGCCTCCACCTGCCACAGCACACCGCCACTGCCTCGGCCTGCACCGCGCCGGCTCACACTGCACACCGCCCGCTCGATGCCGATGCCGCCCAGGATCCCCCGCTCCGCTACCGGCTCCACCTGGTCCAAGCTTCCTCTCCGCCTTCCTTCGAGGCGCCCCACAGTGGCAGCTCCCCCCGATGCCACCACCACCTAGGCTTAGCTCCTCCCGTAGCTACCCCGTCCGCACTGGCCACCCCAACGTTTCCACCTCATTCAAACACTCCCAGTGCTCCTCCTGTCCCTTTCACGCCACCCTGACCTCCAGCCACAACCCATGTCGAAGCCGGGGGTTCGAGCGGCCACTCCACCGCTCCGGTGTCCCGATCTCAAAACTGAATGTGGGTTCGGGATCCTCAAGATGAGATCTTCGTAGTGCCTGCCCTGATCAAAAATCCGACAAGATTTTGGCGCGTCCGAAAATTGGGACGAAGAACGCCCAAGAACGAGATGTAGAACGGGGCTCGAACGATGTCCGTGTTCATTCTCCCATCATCCCAATCCAAAAATTATTGAATTTTAAATTAAAATTTTGATGAAAATTTAGGAAATCAATGATAGTGCGATATCTAAAAAGAATCCTACCTCGATTCGCTCATTTTTCATTGGTGATGCGTTCGTTGTGATCCCACTTCAATCTTCCAAGGTTCCGGCGGAGGTTGCTACTTGATTCGGCAAAGAACAACAAAGAACGGCTAGAAAGATAGAGAGAGAGAGAGAGATAGAGAGAAAGAGAGCTTGGGTTTTAGAGAGATAGAGTGAATTAGAGTTCTTCCTGAACCATAAAAACCTACTCTCTATTTATAAGAATCCCAGTCACTGCAGAATCTGAATCCATCGCGCCCTCTCATTTTATGGCGCACCTAGGCAAAACGCCCCATTTTGAACTCAACGGAAGTCTTGTATTTCCATTCCGAGGCTCCTTTCGAAAGTTATTTTAAAAGAACGCCAGTGATAAAAATCACAAAGTCATTATTTTAAAATGATAATTTTTCCCATGGGTGACGTCTCTCACAGTAGGCCCACACCCACAACTTTTACACCCCGCCTAGGGTAAACAACACGCTCCAAAGGAAACCGTGCCCTCATATTTTTGATCTGAGCTACCATTTGGGAGAAAACATAGCCCTTCCAAATGCATAGTATAAAAACAATTAATATTTTTATAAAATTTATTCCAGGCACACCGAGCCTCGGAATCGCATGTCGTCTTCGCGCCAAGCTCTAGAATCATATGTAAAATTATTCCAAATTCTTACAGGGAAAAAACCAGGTCTCTACACATCATTTGTATGGTGTAAAATGTAAAATATATAGGGATCATAATATTTTTAAATATATATTCACTCTGAAATAATTAAACATGAGACATAAAAGATGTTTGAAACTAATTAAGTATTATGATTGCACAATTCATTACAATCTTGGAAATGAATATAAAATGGTTGATGCATTTAGTTGGAGAATTAATGATAAATTAACCATGAATCTTTCAGAATGAGAACCTTATTTAATGAATTGATGAATTTTGGTTTGGATTGTTTTGGTTTAGAAAATTCCTCTATTTTGTTTCAGGTGTCAGTGAAATTGTCTCTGTCAAAAATAATTAAGAAAGTGTAGAAGGAAGAATATGAGTCGAAAAAGGTAGAATTTGTTCAAAACAGAAATATATTGAATTCAATATTAATAAATATTGTGTTTTGATATTTTGAAAAAGATTATGTGTACCTAGTGATTCATAGTTGAAGAAAGAGTTGTTATGTGAATCTTACAGTTCTCTATTTTGATTTCATCCTAGAAGCACTGAATGTACAAAGAACATCACAAGTATTACAAGTGAGATGGAATGAAAATAGATATTCCTGAATTTACCATGAATTGTTTGACTTTGTAGTATGTTAAAGAATAATTAATGCTTCTAAATAAGATGATTTATCCTTTTCCAGTGCTAGAGTGGAAATAGGAAAATATATCCATGGATTTCATAGTGGGATTAATAAATAATTCTCAAAGTGGAAATGTGATATAGGTTATTATTGATTGACTATCTAAATATTCTCATTTTATTTATTTTAGAGACACTCTACCTCTAGATAAACATTCTTAGTTGTATATTAAAGAGATAGCTAGGTTACATAGAGTTCCCATATCCATTGTATTTGATCATGTTATGAGGTTCACTTCTAATTTTAGGAAATGCTTTAAAAGTTATATGAGATAGAGATAAATTTTAGTTTTATTTGATCATGTTATGAGGTTCACTTCTAATTTTAGGAATGTACTTAAAATTTATATGAGATAGCGTTAAATTTTAGCATAACTTTTATTCCTCAATCTGATGGATAACTAGAATGAACAATTCAGACCTTGGAGGATATTCTATGTTATTATTTAATGGAATATCATTTCTTCCTTAATCTGATGGATAACCAGAATGAACAATTCAGACCTTGGAGTATATTATATGTTATTATTAAATGGATTACGAGAGAATTTGGGATCAACATATTTCCTTGGATGAGTTTTATTACAATAAAAATTTTCATTCCAATATATAGATGGAACCATTTGAGGCATTGTGTGTAAAATGTTGTCCAACTATAGCTTTTGGGATGAATTAGTGGAAAAGAAGTTGATGGGACCACAATTATTAGAGGAAATGGATGAGAATGTTTTGTTTATTATTTGACACATGAGGATACCCTATAAAATTTATAATTTTTTTGTATATAAAAAGGAAGGACATTTCCTTTGATGAAAGATATCATGTCTTTCTCAAAGTTTCTCCAAGGAAAAGTGTGATGTGTTTTGGTAAGTAGGGGAATATGAGTTTGTGGTTTATTAGACCCTTGAAATCCTAGATAAATTTGGATCATTTTCCTATAGATTTTATTTTCCTCTATGATTATCCTTGGTATACAATGTTTTTCATATTTAAATTTTATGAAATTATATGTGGGATCCCTCTCATGTTTTGATTCTATATGTAGTCCGAATGGAAGAGAATATTTCATATTAAGAACAACTAGTTTGATTTCTTAACAATAAATAGGATCATTTTTCGGAATAATTTGATTCATCAGGATATTTTTTTGTTAAAACCATATATTTGAAGAGGTAACATGGGAATCTAAAAATTCTATGAATGAAAAATATCCCCACAAATTTAATATGTGAATTAAATTATGTTGACACAATTTGAAAAAGGGGGGAAGAATGTAACATCCCATGTAATGATAGAATATTTATTTTTCATATTAATTAATTATATAGTAATTAGAATATTAATTTTTTTCAATAGAATATATGATAAATCTAATTTTAGGGTAGAAAACATTATGTTTCTAAAAATTAGTTTTATCGTCTTTTAAAAGAGAGGTAGTTTAAAAAAAATTAGAAAATATATATATTTTATATGAAAAACTAAACTTCTTCTTTGAAATAATAATATCAAAAATTACCTTGGGTTAATTTTTGGTAATTTTTTCATAAGTTTCATATTTTGACGAATAGTTAAAAAATTATTGCATTTTTAATTTAAAACTTCATATTCATCTAAATTGTTTATAGAGTTATATTATATTTTTATAATATTTAAAGTATAATTAGATCAATATTTATTTCATTTAGCCCAGTGTATTTCAATTTTTATCAATTTCACATTGAAATTGAATCTACAAACTTTGTGAACTTTTGAATGTTTTTAATCTTAAAACCCATTTCCTCATTCTGTCAAGAGGATTAAAATTTAATTATTTTCTTCAATTTCTATTTTTTTTAATTTTAAAAAATTGATTATATATTTTTAACAACAAGTTCAAAATAATATTTTTAGGTCCCTTTTTCTTGATTTTATGAATAGTAACTTCTGTATTTTATTTATTAACACAATTAATGGGAAATCGAGTAAATTTGGGTAAAAAAATATTAAAAATATTATAAAAATACACTAAAACTTGTACTAATTTGATTTTATGAGTGTGTTTCAAAATAAATCCTCTTTTTTTGAGATTATATCCTTTGGAAGACACTTTCACACGAGTAGAGCATTTATAATATTGTATTCAATGAAAAATCAATTTTGTTACAATTGTTTTCTAACAAGTGAAATATTTTTAATAAAGGTTTATATAGGGAATATGTAAGACTAAAAATATAAATTTTAAAGATAATTTTTTTAACTTTATTGTGATAATTTATTTTTAATTTTTAGAGAAAAAAAAATTAAATAAAATGATTTCACAATGATGATGGAGTAATTGTTTAATTACAAAAAATATCAAATAAATGGTATTAAAAATAAAATAATAAATATAACTTGAGATGATAAATGTCATACAATAATTTTTTAGATTAATTTGACATATTATTTATGTTTCATAATTTTTATTCGAATTTATCTTGTTGTTATGATATTTTAAATACATAATGTAATTAATAGTTTCAAAATTGACATTATTGATATTTTTAAAAAAAATATTATATTAAATGATATAAAATTTATAAAAATATAAAATTGGTCAAATAATTAGGATAAGTATTATAATTTCCCAAATGACTCAATTATTAGTCATTTTTCATTTTATAGTAATTATATTAAACTTAAAAATATAAATTAAGTGATATCATGGTAAGAATTAAATGGGTAAAATAAGGGTGAACACAGAAATATAAGAATGAAAAAAAATACAAACTTTTATAATTTTTATTTTATACATGGATATAGACCAATACACAAAAAATATTTTAAATAAGTAACTTTTAATCCATGTTCAATATAAAATTTATTAATATTAATTTAATATTTTAAAAAATTCCAACAGTGCCCCCTCTCTTATAAAAGAGAACCCCTTCTTCTATTTTATTCACATTTTAAAAACTATTTATTTTAGACAATATCTACCAAAAATTATTTCTATAATCCCTAACCACATTATTGATTCTTTATTTTAGGCATAATACCCTTATTAGAGGCGTTAAGTTGTTTATCTAAGGAGGCTGTCTAAAGAAGATGTATCATTTTTAATTTTTTGTTTCTATAATATGTCTTCTTACAATTATTTGAAATATTCTTCCACCATGATGAAATAATAAATCAATTAACCTAAATATACTGAAATTTTATTATTCTAATATCATTACCTAAATCCATCTCCATTTCCATAATATGGGAAAATAATTAATCATTTGTGCATATAGCGAACAACCACCTTAGGAACCGATATAATTTGTTTTCCATAATTATATCTCAAGAATTATTATAATTATGGAATTAATATTTATATGTGATATTAATGACATATTTATCATTATTAAATAATTATATATCATTTATTTTCTTACCTTTTCATGCACATAAAAACGATAATTTTGTTTGTGCGTATGTGTGAACTATCACCTCCACAAAGCAATGTGATTTGTTTTTCATCACCAGATCACAAGGATGATGTATATAAGTATATTTAATTGATATTTATGATATTTAGGATAAAATTATAATTATGGATAGTTAAAATAATAATCACCTTCTTTCATAAATGATCACTGAAAAATGGAAATGTTACTCATCTGTACGTTCGACCTACCATCTCTATGATTATAACGTTGTGAATTTATCAGAACCATTAATAAATAGTTTAATTTAAAATTTTAATTGATTTATAAAATTGATTAATATATAATTAATATTATTTCATAGATTATATACTTAATACTAATTTTACTATTGACATCACAACAAATTTTTTCTAGACTCAAGTAACGAATATCATCAAAGCGCGTGTCATGAACTTATATAATTAAGGAATTATTATAATAGGATAATATGTGATAATAAAAATTAAAAATCTTCTAAATCAAGTAAATAATTATCCTAATTATTTTATTACGGAAGATATGTATTTTAAGTGATGAGTGTGACCCATCGTAAGTGACTTTCATTTAAAATCCCTATTTTAAGCTCATTTTTCAACACATTTTTAAAAAGTAAAAAAGAATGATTTTTAACATATATGACACCAGTGGTTTCTCCATTCTTAATAAAGATTTATTAATATAATTTTATCTTTTTAAATTTTCATAATTAATTTTTATGAAAATGATTTATTATCATTTTCCAGATTTTTATATATTTACAAGTAATTTTTACAAGAAAATGGTATTTTGATATCTGAAAGTGATTTTCTTAAGGGTTTTAAAGCATATTAAATGGTTTAATTAATGATATATTCTATGGAAATATTTTATTATGTGTTTATCCCATTATATATTATGATATTATGGGTTGAGCACCCTTATAGATCAAGATATGTGAAGTGAGACCCATTATTGCTCTCCAATGCATTGGGTACATTGGAGATAGAATTAGATCATAAGGTTATTCCACTTGAAAGGGTGAATATAAGAGTGATATTTAAATTATTTATTTAGTAACCTGAATTATTTTTCTATGCATTCTAACGAGTTTCTATGAAAATGGTTTTTTTGGTTCTCATGTTTTCACTAGACTAATGATTTCTTTCTTTATGTCCCTATTGAGATTTTTATTTTCATCCGAAGTTTTAAAATGTCTTTCATAGAATATAAGAATTGGTTAGATAAATTAGGAAGTAAAGATTATTATTATTAATATTTTTAATAAAAAAAGAAATCATGAATTATTTAAAATTTTATATTTTGGAAGCAATTGATATAGTTTTTGTAACGACCCAAAAATTCATTAATAAAAATTCCTCTTGGTATATTTAAATGTCTCTGTATGGTTATGTAAAAAATGAAATTATTTTATTGTACGTTTTGGATTTTAAAATACCATTAAGAATAATTATCATTGATAATATTGTCGTTGAACAGTGATCACATGATTATTATAAATATAGGGCTTTAACTAATCCAATTTACTTAGACAACGGAAGCGATGGCCTCTTCCAGTAGACTTTCCTCTTATGAATCCCATTTTTTGGAGCTTATAAAGGATGTGGATTCATTGGGATTATCTCTTTTCCAAGCCCAAGATGAGCTTGTATACTTTAAGCTTGGGCGGAACATCCTATGAGAGAAGTGGAAGTTGATAGAGATTATTACTCGAGCAATGTTATCCAATCCACCCCAAGAGTCTGTCACCATCAAGAACCTTACCATAAGGTCTTGTTCTGGTATTTTAAGAGGTTATCTAACAATACCCTAGTACTATAATTAGGTACATTATTCTTGTATAGATAATATACATTCTTTTTATTTTTGTTACTTTTAAAATAGTTTTTAAAGCACAAATTATATTTTTAGTTAATATTCAACAAAGAAATATATATTTGATAATGTAATGTATTTTTGAATTAAATAATATTTTAATAAAATATTATTATTATTATTAAATTAATTTTTATTAAATATAAATTATCGTATAATTTTATGAATTCAATTGTAATTTTTATTAAGGTTTGAATGTTGTTTTTGTCAAAACCCATGAATTTTTTATAAATGTCAGTTTTTATTTTAAAACTAAAAAATTTAAATATTTATAATAAAAATTAGATAAAATGAATACTATTTTTGGAATGAGGATGTTCAAATTATCCAATGGTGAGTTTTTCATAATTTTATGAGACATTCCAATTTTTGGGTACAAATTAAATACATTTTAAATATATATTGTGTTTTATGACATCATAATGACCCAAGAGTGATGTAATAAAATTATATAAAAATTATATTCGGCCAATTTATGTTTTTCCATTAAAAAAATGTGATTTTGGTTTTGTTTGACTTATTTTAATATACTTTAGTTGACCCTTTAAGACTTATAATAGATTTTATCTTTTTAAATTTATTTTCTTGCGAGTGTGACTCGCCTCCACATAAGAAACCATATTATTTTAAGAGGATAGGAAATTGGAGTTATAGAATATTTTTTCCACTTCCCTTTTGCAAAAACCAAGGGCTGCTTTGTGATTTTTATTAGTTTAATGTTTGGTTTCCCAAACCTAAATAATAAAGAATTCTATCTCCATTCCTATAGAAACCCAACCAAGATCTTACTTCCTCTTTACTCAAAGACTTTGGAGTTCATCCAACCTATTCCATCATCTCTCTATAATCCTCTCAAGGCACCCCAATCCCCCATTAAGCCACTCTTAAGCCTCTCCCAAGCATTTCAGATCACACTTCCAAGTAAGGGATTTCTTCCATTCTAAATTTTGTCCAAGATTATTTATATTGTAATGTACTTTTTCTTTCAATTAAAAACTTTGGGGTATGATTTTTCACCTCCCCCATACTACCGTATTCATGTTTTAATAATGGTAGATCCAAATTATCTCTCATTAATTCCCCTCGTGTACACCCATTACCATGCTGTAATTCCGTATGGAATTTTTCTCTCATCAATTACATTGAAGAAATTATTATGTATTAAGTATCTAAATTACATTAAATTTTTTGGTACATGTATCTGTATGAACCCCTTACTTTCAATTTCATGTACATATGATGAGACACCCATTTCTCTCTCATCAACCATTTTTATGAATTCTTATGTCATGTTGTTATGCTTCTGAAATTGCATCGTATTTTTTCAAGCCAACATCATTGCGTAGTGAATACCATACCCATGTCTCTACCAAGGGTATTCCACTATTTGCTCATATATATACTTAATGGTAGTATCATGTATTTATTTAACATTTATTAATCGTTTAATAGATTATTGTTTTTATTTATTTCTGGTATATGATCCATGTGGTACACTTATACATGAAATGAAATGATTAAGATGGTTGTTCCCTAATAGTGCTCTAATGCATTTGGTAAAGTATAATATCATGATACGTCATGTGCAATGAGTGTTGACTCATGCTAATTCAATTGAAATAAGGGTTAACTTGTTCTTCATGTACAATGAGTGATTACTCATGCTCCATGTGTAATGAGCCTAGGCTCAGGCTAATTCCATGTTAAGTGTTGTTACCACATTTCTTTATTAGGATTATCATGATTTATCAAGCCTTTATGTTCATATTTCTCTTGTTCTCCATTGATATGCATATTTTCTAACTTTTATTGTACTCCTAATGTTATTCCATGTTTATTATCTTACTATGCTTTATAGATCACACTTTTCTTATTCATATCCTCAGGTTATCCCATGGAATGATAAGTATTACGAAATGTAGTGTTCATGTAAAGGAAGTTTTCAATAATGATGTTGTGTTTCATGTTTGAAGTCATTATGAAATGTTCCTAAACCCCAATGACAATAAACCTCGTGAACTTCTATGTTTTATCAAGTGAAGGTTTCATGTAATATATCATGTTTAAGTATGTAATAAAGATCAGGGTTGTCAAAGTTGGTATCAGAGGACATGTTTAGTTATTTTTGGGATTAGGATTAGAAAACCATATTGAAGCCTTAGGGACAAGACTAAGTATAATAAAAAACATACCTATGTTTTGGTGAGTATTAATTAAGTGTTTTTTTAAGAAAATACATCCCTGTCTCGATATGAGCAGGTAGAGGCAGCTCTGGAACAGATGTACCTAATAGCGAAAACTCCGACAATGAGTTTCGGGCTTGACCCAGGGTAACCTATTACACAACAATGGGCCTTGCTACACTCTTGGTTATGACACTCCTAGGGGATATTATTTGGTAAATTCACAAGATTAGTATGATCCATTATTAATGGAACTAAAAAAAATTCCCTAAGACTATATGTTAAATGTAGATCATGGATAACATAGATTGAAGCCTATAGATTCAAAAGTTAAGGAAATAAAATTGTTTTATAAGTCATACATTTGTTCCTTGGTTTACCCTTTATATGTTACCCCTAATTTTCCTTTCATTAAGGAATAATAAATCATTATACTTTATGTAGTTTAATATCACATTTTTATCATGTCTAGTGGGTAACTCTAAATTTGACATGTTTCATCAGCAGGATAAATGATAGTTTCGAGATGGAAAGGGAAGAACCTCATAGAACACTATTTTCCCTTCCATATGACCTACTGGATATAATTATTTCCATGTCATGATCGCAAAGTATTAAAACCTTTTCCAATGTCCAAATTTCGTGCAAGACACTCTATGACATATCAAACACCTACTCCGTACCGCGGAATAATGATGGATCATAGATCACTTGTGACCAAATCTTAAGCTCCCAACTCTCTCACCTTTCTCAGCAAGGGAGGTACTATCAGGGTATTTTAAAATAATTCACCCTATCTAGAGAGTATGATGAAATATTTGATTTATAGATAACTGGTGAAGAGGGAGACCTCCAAGCAGCCTATATGTATATAGTCTTGGCTTCAAGTCTTTTTGGAAACATAGTCTATATATTAGAAGAACCATTTTTTGAAAATTTAAAAGCTGAATCTATTAAACAATTTTATAATAAACTGATAAATGGTAATGTTTTGAAACTATATATTAGAAAAAATTATTTTCAAAAAGTGAATCATATTTTCCATAAGTACAATCCAAGTTGCATAGACTGTGTCTGGACAAAGGAAGTGGATGACTTTGAAAGTGAATTTATGTATTGTTGCACCAGGTGGACCCTCGATCTCCTTGATCAATGTGATAATGAAGGTTTGTAATGCTTAATTGTGGTTTTTAAGCCACCCTGAAGTCGTGTTTAATATTCAGAGTTCTTTTTGTATGTAATCAAATTGTAAGGGTGCAATTTTTTTAAGGGGAGAAGATTGTAACGACCCAAAAATTCATTAATGAAAGTTCTTCTTGGTATATTTAAATGTCTTATTATGGTTATGTAAAACATATTCACTTATTTAGATTTATTTTGAATTTTAAATTACTATTAATAATTGTGATCATTGCTAATATAGACGTTGAATAGTGATCTCATGATTAATATAAATACAGGGCTTTAACAGATCAAATTTACTCAGTCAAAGGAAGAGATGGACTCATCCAGTAGAATTTCCCCATACAAAGCCCATTTTTCAGAGCTCGGAAAGGATGTGGCGTCATTAGGCTTCACTCTTTACCAAGCCCATGCCAAGCTCTGATACGTTAAGCTCAAGAGGAATGGCCTACGAGAGAAGTGGAAGTTGATAGAGACTACCACTCGAGCCATGTTATCTGAGACACCCCAAGAGTATGTCACCATTACACACCTTGCACTAAGGTATTATGAAGGTGTTTTAATAGGTTATGTAACAAAACCCTAGTACTAAAATTATGTATACTAGTCTTGTATAGATAATATACATTCCTTTTATTATTATTAATTTGTAAATTCTTTTTTAAAGTAGAAATAATATTTTTAGTTCATATTCAACTAAGAAACCTATTTTGACGAATTTAAGGATTTTTGAAAAAAAAAATATTTTAATAAAATATTATTATTTTTATTAAATTAATTTTTATTAAATATTAATGATCTTATACTTTTATGAATGCAATTTTAATTTTTATTAAGGTTTGAAAGCTGTTTTTTTTTTCAAAACCCGTGATTTTTTTTATAAATGCCGGTTTTTATTTTAAAATTAAAAATTCACATATTTAGAAAATTATCTTGATTATATTATTACTATTTTTGGAATCAGTATCCTGAAATTATCCAATAGTGAATTTTTCATAATTTTCTGAGTCAGTCGAATTATTAGGTAATAATTAAATACAGTTTAAACATATAATGTGTTTTATGACATCATAATGACCCAATAGTTATGTAATAACTATAAATAATAAAGAATTCCTTCTTCTTTCCTATATAATCCCACCCATTATCCTGCTTCCTCTTCACTCAATGCCTTTGGAGTACATCCAACCTCTTCCCTAATCTCTCTATAATTCTCCCAAGGCACCCCAAGCTCCCAATAATCCTCACTCAATCCTCTCACAAGACTTTGGGATAACACTTTCATGTAAGGGATTTATTCATTTCTAAATTTTGTCCAAGTTTCTTTATATTTTTATATCCTTTTTCTTTAAATTAAAAATATTGGGGTATGATTTAGTACCTCCCCCATAGGAACCTATTCATGTTTTAATAATGAGAGATCCACTTTCTCTCTCATTAATTCCTCCCATGTACACCCGTTACCATGTTGAAATTTCTTATGGAATTTATCTCTCCTCATTTACATTCAAGAAATTCTTTTGTATTACGTATCTAAATTCCCTTACATTTGTTGGGACATGTATCTGTATGACCCCCTTATTGTCCATTTCATGTACATATTTTGAGACTCCCATTTTTCCCTCATCAACCATTTTTATGAATTCTTGTGTCACGTCGTTATGCTACTGATATTGCACCATGTTTTTTCAAGCCAAGATCATTGTGTAGTGAATACAATACCCATGTCTCTATAAAGGGTATTCAAATTTATGCACATATACATTCTGAATGGTACATTCATGTATTTATTCCACATTCCTTAATCGTGTAATAACTTATGATGTTGATTGATTTCATGCTATATGATCCATGTGGTACACTTATGCAAGAAATGAAATGTTTAACAAGGGTGGACCATAATAGCGCTCCAATGCATTGGGTAATTTATAGTATCATGATACATAAGGTTAAATGATTTTTAACTCATTATAATTCAAGTGCAATGTGGGTTTACTCATGCTTCATGTGCAATGAGGGATTACTCGTGCTCCATATACAATGAGCCTAGGCTCATGCTAATTCCATGTTAAGTGTTATGCCACATTTCCATGTTATGATTATCATGCTTTATAAAGCCTTTATATTCATGTTTCTCTAATTATCCATTGATATTTCTATTTTTTAACATGTATTTTATTCCTCGTGTTATTCCATGTTTATTCTCTTACTCGTCTTTATAACTCACCCTTTTCTTATGCATATCCTCAGGTTATCCCATGCAATGCTAAGTATGAGGGAATGTAGTGGTCATGTAAAGGTAGTTTTCAATAAATATATCATGCTTCTTATTTTAAGTCATTATGAAATGTTCCTAAGCCCCAAAGACAATATACCTCTCTATAATCTATGTTGTATCAAGTGAAGGTTTCATAAAATAAATCATGTTTAAGTATGTAATACAGAGAAGGGTTGTTATAGATTTAGTTGTATCGACTTGGTAAGAATATGAAATGTTATGTATGAATTGTGACCTAATTATACAAAAATATAAACCTTATAAGATCTTAAATTTTACGGAAATTAAATTCTTGACTAAAAATCAAGACTTTTTAATGTTTAAGGCTGGGTACTTTTAACACGAATGAGAAAATAAAAAAATTCACACCGAAAAAATGGGAATAATGAATGATTATTAATGAAGAAGTGAAAATATGTTATAAAGGTTCATATATAATATTATAAATATTAATATGGTTATATTATAAGTTAATAACATTTTAAAAACTATTATACATGAGGTCAAATCATTTTCAACCAAAACGAACCATGATGTAAAGAACCTCATATCAATTTCCCTTAATTGAGGCATATTGTAATGTTATACACATAATTTATTTTATACGGTGTATATAATTACCCTTTGACTTGTGATATCTTGATTATTATATAATTCATGGTATTTTTAGTTTCAATTTGATTTATTTAATCCATATATATTTTTACTTAAAATTTACCCAGTGGTAAATAATTTCACATCTCAATTACTTTTCATTGGGTTATATAACTTCTTTGTTTTTTTAACATTATAAGATCATGTGTATAAATAATTTTGACTAGATTATTATGTATTTACACTTGTTTTATTAGGATTTATATCTGATACAAATAATCGATTCATTGATTAGTCCTCCCTTCAACGTTATAATATTTTTAAGGATTTATTTCATAACCTTATTTAATCGGGAGTGTATACACATGAGTTTCCATTGGACAAAATTATTTTATCATTACATAATCAAGAAATTTTATTTTAGTCTCCTATATTTTTTCATTATTTTTTCAGGTAATAGCACCATTTTTATACTATTTTATGCTTTAAATAAATAATAATTTTTTTTAATATAATCTGACTTTATTTCTCACTTCGATTTGAAATCCATTTTCTTATAAAACCAATTTTTATATAAATTTTTTCATAAATGTTTTTAACATTTTAAAATTTATTTATTATATTTTTTTTACCCATTTTTACATTTTAGATTCTTTTGAACGGAATCTTCACGTCTTTTTTAAAATAAGGATTATTTGGATTTTTCTAAAAATGTTAAAGGAATATTTATTCTAACGTACTCAGTATGTACCTAATTTCCTCCCATCATGAATAATAAACGTTTTAATGATTCTATTATAATATTATAATATTATTTTCAAAAAATTATTATCAAAATGTTTTGTGAACATTTAGTTTTAAAATTAGATTTTCTATATAAAAAGGATATTTTCCACAAAAATATTTTTAAATATTATTTTATATTATATTTTCATGTCAGTGAAAACAATTTATTCCTACTCAAATGGTTATATGTATTATTTATACTATCCTCATTCTTTATTTGGATGGTTTGTGATCATTTTGACCAAGGAAATTATTAACAGTAACTTTCTTTATTCATTTTTGTAATCATTAATTTTCCCTTGAAATATTCACATTCCTATGATATTTGGACCTTAAATTTAACCAAAAAATATATATTATTTATCATGTATTTGATTTTTTTTAAGCCATATAAATTAACACATATGGTTAACTAGATTGAAAGTTATTTTTTATCTAGGGAAATATTGATAATTCCATATTCGTTAATCAATTAAAATATTTTATGATAAGACACATTGTTCATGAATTATATTTATTATTTGATATATGAGGAATTATTTTTATATGTTGTGATAGGTGTGCTACAAATTTTTATATCCCCTCGATGCATCGGTAGTCTCATGATTAGAATCAATAAGAAAATATTAAACAAGCATCTACATGTAGTTTTAAATCATCTTGTAAATGGAATTGATGGAAGAAGTATCATGATACCTTTGATCATGACCTCTAATAATTAAGAATTTCCTTCATTACGATTTCAGTTATTTTTATCCATGATATTTTCACCGAGGTATTATCTTTGGATGCATTTCATTCTCAGTCTATTTAATAAATAACATGTCTTTTCAATTATGAAACTTTATATATTCATTATGCATTATCTATTTATAAAATACAAGTTATTGATTAAATGGAATATTTGTTCTGTTATTTACCTTTTTATATTGATTATTTTTTAGTAATTCCTGATCCCTTCAATTGTAATTAACCCTTACTGAGCATTGAACTTACCGTTATTTTGGTTCCTTTCCTATAATTCTAGGAAGTGTACTATGAATGACATGTAAGGTTATGATAGAGGGAATAATTATATTCTCAAAAAATATTTATTTGTATATTTTATTTAAAATGTAATGAAATACTCCCATATTTATCAATTTTAACAAGTCTATTAAACTATTTGTTTCTTTGAGATGCGATTCATTGTATATTATAAAAATATAATAAAATAGACATTGACCCTAGGATATAGGGGTCATGTTCGATACAATTATTATTATAGGAATTCTATAAAAAACATTGGGAACTAGATTTAGGGAAACATATATTTAGGAGGATACCCTTATGCTAGACTTTTTGGATAAGTATATAAGAACATCCAAAAGTTTTGGTAATATAGATATTATCTAGTTTTTCCTTATAATAAATCACGAAATGGATATTACAAGTAGATGTGGTTCTAGAATAGATGTACCTAGGGGTAATAAATCCAAAAATAGAATATTGGGATTTTCCTTATCGTCCTCAGGTGCATGAAAATGGGCGTTACTGGCACTTTGTTTGGAACTCTTAGGGGATATACTTAAGTTAAATCACATTTTCTTTATTAAATATTATAAATCCTTTGAATAGATTATTAAGATAAATTAACTAAGTTAAAATAAATATTTATTATATTAAAATTAAGGTGTCTCAAAGGAATGAGAAAATTATTAATGTATAGAAAATATGATCATAAAGCAATTAATATTGGAGTAAAAATGAAGAGCCTGATGGCTCGAAATAAGTTTCATTATAGGGATCCATTTATAGTTTTTTTCTTAAATGTGTGTAACCATGGAATTATCCAAGTCAATTAACTCTTATAATGGTTAAGCCATAGACCACAAAAGGACCTATATGGAAATAAAATAGATAATTCATTTATGTATTTGGAATCAAGAATTAGGTTTTAGAATATATTTTTTCTATAGTATTTTTGGTATAAGAATAATGAAACATATAATGATAGAGTTAAAATTTATAAGAATGTGTGTATGAATTAACTTAAGAGTTATATATATATTATCATGGGTTTATGAGTTCGAGATTGATCATAAGATCAAAGTATTAAACATCCCTTTTTGGGTTTTATGAGATGGGAGTCCACCATGATTAAGGATATTTTGGAAACAAATAATGGAAATATAAACCACTATTTAGTATATGTTTTAGAGATAAATTTATTTGAGGAATAATTCCTATAAATTTTATAGACATAAGTTTAAAGGTATTGATAACTTTTTGGGATAACATACTCATTAATTATATTGTACAAATAGTTAGATAATATTATTAGAATTTGTTAACAAATTAAAATTAAAATAAATTGAACTAAAAACCATAGTTAAAATTTTATTTAATGATTAATTATATTTCAAGTATTTCCATTATATTTTTATGGTATATTATAAGAAATATATTAATTTAGTTTTAGAAAAAAAGAAAAAATAAATGCTGGTTGACAATACGTCACACCCAGAAAGGCCGTAGTGCTTGAACCCATAACCAAATGACGATAAGGTTTTAATTCATACCACTGACATATTTGACACCTTTGTTAATATATCATCAGTTAAACTATTTTACGAATAAATAACAATGATGAACTAAAGGTGTTACTATTTCGACATAGATATTGATGTATTTTATTGGACTATTTTTCTATCCATATCTATTTTGTAAAATAGTTAGAGATA
Source organism: Viscum album (assembly GCA_963277665.1). Lineage (NCBI taxonomy): Eukaryota > Viridiplantae > Streptophyta > Magnoliopsida > Santalales > Viscaceae > Viscum > Viscum album. Next base: position 226,674,051 of record OY728157.1, on the reverse strand, counting down.
GATGAAAAATGTGTCACTATTTTATGGATTTTATGATCCATTGAAAGGAAATTTTAGTGCCTCAGGTTAAAAAAATTAATTTTCAGGTATTCATTTCTTAGAATGATAGATGAATTTTAAATTGATCAAAGAATAACCAAAGGATGAAATTATTCTTATTAAATATAAACATATCAAGTAGCTATATTTTCTTTATATTCTAAGATAGTAAATGAATTCGTAAACTTTAGGAGAAGGATATTAGAACAAAAATTTAATCATATTACCTTAATATCCAATGAATCAAAAGTAATTTCAAATAATCCATTATTTAGGGTTTTGAAGTCCATAACATTCCATCGATCATTTACTTTCTTGTGATAAATAACCTTTATCACTCGATAATTATTTATTCTTTATTCCATGTATATATAGTTGTTTTCCACTAATGTTATACTACATAGAAATATATTTATGTGTTATTCCATATGACCATTTTTCTTACATTTATTTCTTATTAAGATGGTAGTTTATTAATCCTTTTATGATGTGGGTGTTCAAAATTGGTATTTCCAAATTCCAGTCACTTGCATTCTAATATAGTGTTTAAATTGTGAGGACTCAATTTATTAAATTTGGGGAGAATTTAACACCCCAATATTATAAAATAGAATTTTTTATACCATATGTGACATGATTCATCGAGCATAAATTTCCCACAAAATACATTTTTTAAATTTAATATCTTTGATAACTTGTGGAACGCATATCCCCATGTCTAAAAGAACCGTAATATAGTATACCCTGATAAAATAGCTATTAAATTTGTATGTATTAATATTGGTAACTAAAATATGAAAATTAATCTTTTCTATTGAATGTAAATAAATCAGAATAATTTTAATAAAGAAGAAATGTTTTTCTAAGAAACTATATTTTTTTAAAAGTTGAATTAGTCATGTTTTGTTCACATAATTTAAAATTATATTTTAATGATTTTAAAAAATATAATTGAAAAAATAAAATTAACTTCATTATTATCATATAAAAATTATCTTAGGGTTAATTTTTGGTTCTTTTCTAAAAATTTTCAATTTTTGATCAATAGTGCAAAATATTGAATTTTAATTGAAAACTACCATTTCATTTAAATAATTTATAGAGTAAAGAATATTTTTAATTGGGTTTAAAGAAAAATTAGTTCAATTATATATAAATTAATCCAATTTAGGTCATTAAATAATTTTAATTTTCAATATATATATATATAATATTTATAAACTTTTGAACATTTTCTCTTTGAAAACATTCTTTCTTGTCGCATCTATAGGATTAATTTTAAATAACATTTACCATTTATATAAATTTTATTTGAATAAATGGATTCCATATTGGGAATAAAAAAAAAATTTTTATCTAATAAGGTTAATTTATATTTTTTCCATCATTAATAGTAAAAATAGTTATAATTATTTACTTCAATTAAGGTAAAAACTATTTACCAGGGGTTAGACTAAAATATTATGTGTTAAAATGTCCTAAAGTTTTTCCTAAAAACTATTTAATGTCCATATTTTGGACCTATAATGTAAATTTATTAACAATAATACATTTTTATCCTTTTTCAATGTGAAAAAGGTGGGTCTACGTTTCTATTTTCATAAATTATAGGTGTTCCACTCATCTAACTTATAAAAGCCCACTCACTCCCCAATATTCTTCGTATCTTAAATTTTTTTAATCAAAATACATTCCAAATAACTAAAAAAATTATATAACATTATCCTATAGTTCTTATATTTTTTAAATAAATCTATCCTTGGAAGGAGTTTGGTTCCAACCTAAGAAGGTTATCTGATGAAGAGGTATCGTTCTTCAACGAACATTTCTATTTTATTTCCTCTGAAACCTCCATAAATTATTATTAAAACAAAATTATATAACAACCAAAATATATTTAATATTATTATATGATATTATATTATTTTCATGACCTGAAACCATCCCCACTACCATAAAATGGATTATAAAATCATTATTCATGTGTACGGCGGATTACCGCCTCACGAACCGATACAATTCATTTTTTCCATTACCACCTCTCATAGTTGGGTATGATGATGAATATAATATATATATAAATATATATATAAATATTATATTCATAAAATAATTATAACTATTGATTAATTATATCATATATAATTTTTTTTACTTTCAATTCATTAGGGGATATGATAACGTCATTCATGTGTATATAATACTATCACCATGTGAAGCGATGCGATACATTTTTCAATAACAATTTAAATAGAAGGTAATATGGATAAAGTTAATAATTATATGTTATATAAATGAAATAATTATTTTATTAGTGAAATATTTATCTTTAAAAAAATATAATATATAAATTTTTTATTACCTTTTAACTCAGTTAAAGAAGATAACCTCGTTTGTGTACGTGTGGACCATCGCATTCACAAAGAGCTATGAATAATTTTTCATCAATACACAACATGGATGATATATATAAGAATATTTAATGAAGTAATATGATATTTATGATATAATTATCATTTAAAAAAAATTTATTACTTACCTTCATTCCATAATGATCGTTGAGAAATGTAAATGTTACCTATTCTTACATATGACCTACGGTCTTAATGATGGAAACAAACTTCATATTTCAAAACAATATTTCATAATTGGTATTAAAAGTATAATTGTTGTATAAATTGAAAAATTATTTCATAATTAATATTACAGAGCTCATTTATTTATATAATTTTCACAAGAACAAGAACATTCATGAAAATGCACGAATGAGATCATAATTTAAATAACACTCGAAGTAATGAAAACAATGAATGATTAATAATGAATCAGGGAAAAAAATTTATAAAAGGATCATATATTATGTTAGAAATACTAAAATGGATATATTATAAGTTAATAACATTTTTAAAACTACTATACAAGATGTTAAAAGATGTTCTATTAGAAAGAAGCGTGAGGTAACAAAATTCTCCTCAATTTACCTTTTACTGATGAATATTGTAATGTTATGCAAATAAGTTATTTTATATGATGTATTTACTAACTCATTTAAATGTAATATAATTATTAATTAAAATTTCATTGTATTTTATATTTTTATTTGAATTATTTAATCTAGATATATTTTGACTTAAAAGTTTTCAAGTGGAAAAGAATTTCATAACTCAATTTATTTTAATTGGGTTATATTACTTGTTCATTGTATTTGATATTCTATGTTTATGTGTATATATACATTTGGATATATTATTTTATATTTAATTTTTTTTATTTGGATTTACATTTTATACACATAATCATTCACTGATTAATCCCCACTTCAATGTTTTAATCTTTGTAAGGACCTATTTCACAACCTCATTTAATGAGGATTGTTATACCTAATCTTTAATTATATAAAATTATTTGATAATTTTCTAATAAAAAAATTTAATTTTAAAATCCTCTAGTTATTAATTATATTTTCAAATAATAGCACCATTTTTCAACTCTTTGGAACTTTAAATAATTTATTAAATGTTTTTTAAAAAATTCAACTTCATTTCAATATTAGATTGGAAATACTTTTTCAACCAAAATCATGTATTTTAAAAATGTTTTTTTACATTTTAAAATGAATTATTAAATGATTTTTACCCATGTTTACTTTTTTATTTTTTTAAAATGGATCTTCATGTCATTTTCAAAAAAATAATGTCTATTTGGATTTTAACAAAAATGTGAAAGGAATATTTTTTTTACATACTCAACATGTATATAATCTCATTCTTTCCTTACCACTAAATTATTTAATCTTCTTTAATAAAATCAGTGATTATTTTTAAATAAAAGTATTTTCAATTTTTCATAAACTTTTATTTATAAAAATTTATTTAAAAAATGAAACGAATATTTTACTTTAGAATGCTTTTAAATAAATTTTTTTATATTCTTATTAAATAATGACAAAAAAACTTTATTTTACTCTATTGGGTTTATGTTGGATTTATAATATACAAATTCTTTATCTGGATGGGTTATAATCATTTAACCAAAAAAAAATAAACATTTACTTTATTGATTTGTTTTTTAGTCATTAACATTCCCCTAAAATATTCACTTCCCTATGACATTGGACAATGGTTTCCGCTAAATATCCATATTATTTATCATGGATACGATTATTTATCAAAACAAATATCATTTCTATATATGGTGTCCTATATTTTAAGTTATTTGTTTATCTAGGAATATCTTAATAAATATGTATTATTTAATAAATAAAAATATTTGATGATAATGAAATTATTCATGAATTAAACCGAACATTGGATACATGAGGAATAATTTGGAAATGTAGCGATGAGTGGGACACAAAATTTTATAGCCCCTTGATGAATCGATAGTCTCATGAGGATAATCATTAATCTAGAAAAAAAACATTTTTCTACATGTAGTTTTAATTTTTCTTATAAAATGCCTTGATGGTGGATGCATCATGATGTCTGAGGACTCCATATCCAATAATTACAGATTTACTTCATTAATAATTCATTTATTATTATCCATGTGATTTTAAAAATGGTATTATGTCTGGAGGGGATTCATTATCAATTTATTGATAAAATATAATGTGTTTTCAGTTATTTATCGTTCCATATTGATTATGCCTTATCCGATTATGATATCCCTAGTATTTGTTAAATGGAATACATGTTCAATTATTTTCCTTTTCTTATTTAATATTATTTACTAATTTATGATTTCCCCAACTATTGTCACGACTCGTCTTCTTTGTGGTGAGGGAAGGGACAACTAAGTGCCACAACCTTCCTTCTTCAAGATTAAGGAAGGATATTGACCCCCTAAGTATCGCCTTAAATAATCCCCAAAGTGGAAACTAGAACCAAGGGTATAGAATCTCACAAAATATAGATGGAATTACCCTTTTTAATGAAAACATGATCAGGTGATAAGATGGAAATAAATTCCAAACAACACAAAAAATTTATACAAAGGAAACCAAAATCTCTCCCATGCCTGATTTAAATGTAAACTGCGAAAAAAGTACAATGGAATCCACAAATGCAGTACAAAAACAAACAGACTAAGTATCAGAACAACAACTATCCCGACACCTGAGCTAGTAAAGTATTGCATGGTCCTCATAGTTCTCATGGATACCTAAAAATAGTTATAAAATGTAGGATGAGTATACAAGTACACCTAGTAGTAAAACTAAATCCACCCTTAAACAAGTGTGAGAAACCTACTAATTCCCTTATGAAAGAATAGTAGAACCTCAAAGAACCTACCAATGAGCACTAAAAATCTCAGCCTCACTAAGGCACACACACCAAATAACATAAGTCAAGTAAATTATTAGTATAAGCACATCAAAATTTGGGTACCCACACCACATTCCACTAGTTATCTACTCATTCCTAATAGTTAACTTTTTAATGTTACCACTCTTACAAAATAGAGTCTCATTTCCATGACCTTCTCAAACACACCTAGTGTAACGCCCCGACCCCAATTACCCAGAGTTGGTGCATTACTTTGTAACATTGGCATGATCACAAGAAAGATCAAATCTCGAAAGACCGATTGGTTTAGTATCCTTGGAAACACTAGATATATTCATAATGTTTTACATTACATCATAAGGTGAAAAACTACTACAAAAACATATTGTCTCCATAGTCCACACTATTATCCCCTCATAATATCCCTGCAGGTCATTTATAATTTACATCTTCACATCCTAGGAAAAATAAAACATATAAAAGGGGTGAGATCAAATGCCTAGTTAGGATAACAATATAGCGGAAACTTTCATAAATAAGAACAAACATTTAAGGAAATGTATAACTAAAAAAAGCCTTTTAAACATGAACTTCAACATAGTATGGAAAAAATAAAATGAAATAATGCCATTTACTTATTCACATTGATATTCTACTAATCGAATAATCACATGCAATATCAATAACCACTTTCATAATGAAGGAATGCATAATGCTAGTCTATCATAACCACATAACCAAAGCCTCGTGCCAAGACTACAAATAAGATTTTCCCAAGGCCTTGTGCCAAGACACTAATTTGTCTCATGATACCTACCGATGCATCGAGGAGCTATACCAGGCTCCTCCCGTCACTTACTAAGTCCAATTCATTCCCATATGAAAAGGTTTAAACGTAACATAAACATTCGTATTAAAACTAGCATATGAAATGTCAATACATTTTCCATAAACCATGAATGGTATAAAAATAACACATCCACAGTAAAACATATCAAAAAACCTTCAATGCAATACAAGAGTTTGTATCAAAATAAATCAACTTCAAATAAGCTTAAAATCCATCAAGGGATGTTGACATAGATGAAAATCAAAACTATTTGAGAGAAATATCTCTTTTCTCGAAATCATTGAAAAGTCACACATTTATAAAGGAAGTAATTTAAAAGAGGTTTTTGAATCCAAGTGTCCCATACCACTTTTGAAAATAAATATAATTTCAAAACATTCATGTCCATATAAATAAATCCTTAAAATCATTTTGAAAACATGGACATTAATTAAAAATATTTAGAAAGATAAATCTTTAAAACATTTAAAATTATGATCTTGATAAAGAGTACCTTTCAGAAATTCATAAAATATTCATTTTGAAATCATTAAAAAGTCACATAATTATAAAATAAATCATTTACTTTGAAAATATTCGTATAAGCTTCTAAGCGAAGCTTTGATGATTTTATAACGGCGGTAAATAGCCGCACCTGCTGTATAAGTTAAAAAAATACATTCTTACCTTAAATTTGTCAAAAAGGTTAAAAGTGCCTTGTTTAGAAAATGGCGGAAATATTCCTTTCAATACGTATAAGGGTATAAATGACTTTAACCCATTGTCTAGTAAATATTAAAAATGTTTTTAAATACATTCTTAAGGAACATGGATGTGGATGACAAAGAGATCCCAGTTGATAATTCTGTATAAACAACATTGTATAATGAAGAGATTGTGAAATAAACCCTTACCTTGTACTTTTCCTTGGTTGAGGGTAGGTTAAACTCTTGTATAATGGTGAAATAATTGTTATTAAATTATACAAGAATCATATATATTAATATGATATCATATATGATCTTTTAACATTTCTTTGTTAATAATATCTTTGTATTATCGTCGTTTCGGGTGTTAACTTACTCGTTTTCTTTTATATGTTTTGTTACCTAAGCCATGGTTGTAATGGTTAGGTTGTATCTTTTTCATATCCATAATTATATCAAGTCCATAAAAATTATTTTTAAATCATCAAATGATAATTATACTAGAATGGATATGTTGGAGAATGAATCTCATTGCGTTCGTGGAGACGGTAGTCCGTACGTACGCACGAGCGAAAATATCATTCTTTTGATATTAAAATAATATATAATTGGATGGTATATCATATATACTGAATCATTATCATTTGATATTTATTATTTAAATGAATTAAAAATCATTATTATACCCATTCAAATAATAATATATTGAATATTAATTACACCACGACGTGGAGACGGTAAGCCGTACGTGCGCACGTATGGTGACATGTTATTCAAGGGGTGGATAGAATAATTAATATGGTTGTACCATAATTATAATAACATCACAGTATATATAAAATAATGGAGTTATTATTTTATAATGGTAACAACAAAGAATGAAGAAGTGGAAGAAGAAAAGAACTTGAAAAAGGGTGGTGAAATCATTGCCTCTTCTTCGGGTTCTTCCTTTTGGTTTGAACAAAAGGGCTCCTTAGGTTGGATTTCTGATCAAACTAAGACCTCTAGGTTGTATTGGGGGAAGTTGGGAGAGTATTTGGGCAGATTTTGGTCGAACCAAATGGCTTTTATGGTGTGAAGTAATGAGAAGGAGGAGTGCCCTTTTATAAGAGGGGTGAGGGGCACCTTTGGAAAAGCTAGAAATATTAATTTATAATAAACTCATATTCGGTTTCTAATGGCTCAAAAGTTTACCATTAAAACTTTAATGTGGGGATAGGTCTAAAACCATTCAACCAATATAATTTATACAGGTTTGGGTTACTATATTAACCTTATCGTTAAGTTTTAACTCTTAGTTAATTAGTTTGACATTTACCATGTCACTTTGTATTTTTATATTATATAGTTAATAAACTTACTATATACATCCAAGAGACCCCCAAGTGGTACATTAATGATACACCTATCATGATATAAGTCTCTTGGCCGATCCTTAGATTTTTTATAATTTAATATCAATTAATAATATAATATTTGTTTTAAAAACTCTTTTATGTCAATTTTGACACTATTCAATAGTTGATTTTTGTGAAAATTATAAAAGAATTATTACATTAAAAAAGTAAATTAAATCAATACTAATTTGTCATATTATCCTATAAAATTAGTTTAATTCATTAAAAGTCTCAAATTATATTTATTTGGGTATTATAATATCAATTATTTTAATTTTTCACAATTATGGTAATTACTAAATCATCATTGTGTCATAAATAAATTAAATTATGTAATGTCTAAAAATTATAAATAAAATATAATTATGTAGGGAAAAGTATTATCTTTCTAAGGAATATTTAAAATCGAATTTATCTTATGTATAACCCAATATTAAAAATGTTTTAGTAAATAATCTTTGATTTTAACTCTTTTAACTCTTCTTTGAATTAAATAATAATAAATGTCCTAATCTAATCCAAGTGGATCTAAATGAAAATATTTTATCCCTATGTTTGTTTTTGGTTGATATACACTTGTCCAATAGAATTTGGACATGTGTTAGGGTAATATTAAAATAATTTCTACCATTAATTACCATATTTACTTTTAACCGTGGTAAATAAAAGTAAAAAGTTACTATTCACGAAAAATTATTTTCATCTCATTGAACCAAATTTTACTTCTTGATATTAACTGTGTCTCTCGGATTTTCGAAATTCTATTCACAGAAGTGGTAAAATTAAGTTTTATGAAAAATTCAGTTTTTTTAACTACTACTTAGTAGTTTCACGATTCATCAAAATTTGATGTTTTTCAGAACAATGCCATAATTTCACCCTAAGCTATAATTTATATTCCAAATTCACAAATGATGTCTATTTTACAAAATTCCAAACATATAAGTTTCATTAATTAATTTTATAATTAATTCTCGTTGTCACAACAAATAGCGTGTTTTTAAGAAACAATATATATCAAAAGATTGACAATTGTTTAGGTCCAATTTCAAAGTGAAATTAATTCTAATGAACACCATTGGATTAAATGGTAAAAATATATTCTAATTATACTTTAAAACCACTCAAATTCATAATTTATCACTATTAATTATTTTGATTAAAAAAGTTGTTTTTAATTAAAATTTAGTAATTTTCACTATTCATCAAAATATTAAAGTTATCCAAAAAGTACCAAAATATCACCCTAGGCTAATTTTGATCTTACGAATCCAAAAATGAAGTCCATTTTGAGAGATAGAATTTATAAAATTTCAAAAAGTAGGTATTACTATTCATAATGGCTAGTTTGGTAAGTCATGGTGCGCTTTAACTCGGTGTTACATGTAGTGCACGTTATAGAATTATTTTGAAGAAATAACACTCTGTGAAATCATGGGGTGTTACATTCTCCGCTCCTTCAATAAATTGCATCCTCACAATTTGAAATTGTTCTTCAAAAATAAAAGGTTGAAAATAAAAATATCTTTGTGGGAAAACCCACATCGGAAATTGGGTCACTAAAATTTTGTATTAATATGAGGAAAAGATAAATGAAAGGGTCACCACCAAATTATGATCTCGATTAGGAGAACATTGGTGGAAATTATAGAAATATAATTGGAGAAAAAAAGTAAATATTTATAGGTAGTGATTGAGGTCATCAATCACAAACATGTTTAAAATTGAGGTCCTTAAATTCATCAATCTATGATGATTTGAAAAACCATCAGTTCAGCAAAACATAGGGTATTAGGATAAGATATTTTTTTTTAGGATTCCTTAAATAACGTATATGAATTAATTTCTTCATATGATAAGAGAAGAAGAAAAAATATATTCTTGACAAGTAGAGTTCCATCCTTTAACTAATTTCTACCACAGACTCATCTTTCACTCTAAAAGATAATAGAACTTAAAAATAATATTCTATTTATCTAATTCGTATAGGCTTAATAAAATGAATTTATAATTAATCTACCAGAACCATTAAATAAAAAATGACATTATTCAATCTAGGACATCACGTGGGTCAGTGGTAGGTGATACACCCTTGTCACCCTTCGGTTGTGGGTTCAAGTCTCGCGGCCTTGCCGGACGCGATGGGTTGCCGCCCGACCTCCGGGTTGTCCTTTTATGGCAATCCAAAATAATCCAAAATAGAAGTATCCAAAATACTTCAGTCCAAAATTTATAAGGAAGTTAAACATAATAAAGATCTTTTTTAATTGTAATAACATGTGAACACCTTCATCATGTATTCTTTTAAAACACTGCAACATCCTGAATTACCATAAAACCTTATTGATACATTCATGATCCCTTATTCCTTAAAGAATAATAGATATACTCCTTCAATCCAAATTTTTTTTAAACCCCAACAATAATGGAATATACAAATCATTAATCAGTTTCAAGGTAGTCAAGAATATCCAATATAATTTATCCAAATCAATCATATATTGTTCCAAAATCACTACCTCGGTATCAGAACTATATTATGGTTTATCATTCTCTCGACCATATATTTTCCACAAATTTATCCTGCTATTGAGTCACTTTTCTTTGTTCCACACAATCATAAGTCCTTAATGAAATAGTACTGCAGTACAATCCTTATATACTCTATAATTATTATAACAAGTACATTGTTCATACAACACTCAATTGACATAATCCACATAAGAACTCTAATCATTCCTCTTCATCTGTGGTAATATCATAACTCGATTATTATCCAATAGCATCATTTGCGGCATAGTCTGATGACTGGGACATAGGTTCGCGTAGTGTCCAAACTCCTTGAAAATGTAGCATTGTACATTTGAAACCATTTTCTTACCCTTGCAGTCACGTACTTTGTGCCATTTTCCTCCACACATATAACAAACTCCCATTCATTTCAGGAATGTTCTAGGGTGTTTCTTCCCACAGTTATCACATATTGGAAAATTCTTCTTTTCCCTCTTCCCTTTATCTATATTTCTCTCATCCATCCTTTTATTCTCTTACTTCCTTTCAAAGCTATAGGACTCAGTAAACTCTTTACTTATCTTATCAACACATGATATTATTTCTTCAAATGATGATAATACATGGGAGACTATTTCTCTTTTAAATTATGGATTAAGAATATGAAATATATGTTCCTTCTATCTCTTTGGATCATGTGTATTGCTGGAGTTCTCATTCCTTCTACTGGGTGCCATTTCTAAACAACGTCATACACTAGATTAGTTTATGAATAACAATACCTAATCCCAAACATGTAAAACACATAAAATAAATTAAATATTTTATGTATATAGTCCATAATCATAAAAATGTCTCCTTTGAAGAAATATATACTGATAAACCCTTCATAATGGCATGCAAAGCAAATGAGAATTATCCTAAGCATATCCCCCGAGAGTGTCGTAACCAAGAGTGCAGCAAGGCCCGTTGTCGTGCACCAGTTCCCGTTCGAGTCTAGCTCAAAGCGGTGTTTTTGGGTTTTACCCCTAGGTACATCTGTTCCAGAGCCGCCTCTACCTGCTCGTATCCAGACAGTGATGTATTGCTCGGAAAACTCACAAAATCTCTACAATTCCAAAATTATAGGAAGTTCTTCTATACTAATCCTCAAAGTCCATCTTAAATCTATGTGCTCTAATCAGATTTTATCTAAATCTAGCTTCCAAGGTTTGTACTAAACTTCCTATGATACCAATTGTAACGCCTCGACCCCAATTACCCAGAGTTGGTGCATTACATCATAACATTGGCATGATCACAAGAATGATCAAATCTTGAAAGACCGATTGGTTTAGTAGCCTTGGAAACAGAAGATATATTCATAATGTTTTATATTACATCATAAGGTGAAAAACTACTACAACAACATATTGTCTCCATAGTCCACACTATTATCCCCTCATAATATCCCTGCAGGTCATTTATAATTTACTTCTTCACATCCAGGGAAAAATAAAACATAGAAAAGTGGTGAGCTCAAATTTCCAGTAAGGATAACAATATAGCGTAAAATTTCATAAATAAGAATAAACATTTAAGGCAATGTATAACTAAAACAAAAGCCATTTAAACTTGAACTTCAACATATTATGGAAAAAATAAAATGAAATAATGCCATTTACTTATTCACATGGATATTCTACTAATCGAATAATCACATGCAATATCAATAACAACTTTCATAATTATGGAATTGATAATGCCAAACTATCATAACCACATAGCCAAGGCCTCGTGCGAAGACTACAAATAAGATTTTGTCAAGGCCTTGTTCCATGACACTAATTTGTCTCATGAGACCTACTGATGCATCGAGGAGCTATACAGGGCTCCACCCATCACTTACTAAGTCCAATGCATTTCCATATGAAAAGGTTTAAACGTAACATAAATATTCGTATTAAAACTAGCATACGAAATGTCAATACTTTCTCCATAAACCATGAATGGTATAAAAATAACACATCCACAGTAAAACATATCACAAAACCTTCAATACAATACAAAAGGTTTTATCATAATAAATCAACTTCATATAAGCTTAAAATCCATCAAAGGATGTTGACAGAGATGAAAATCAAAACTATTTGAGAGAAATATCTCTTTTCTCGAAATCATTGAAAAGTCACACATTTATAAAGGAAGTAATTTAAAAGAGGTTTTTGAATCAAAGTGTCCCATACTACTTTTGAAGAGAAATATCATTTAAAAACATACATGTCCATATAAATAAATCCTTAAAATCATTTTGAAAACATGGACATTAATTAAAATGATTTAGAAAGATAAATCATTAAAACATTTAAAATTATGATCTTGATAAAGAGTACCTTTCACAAATTCTTAAAATATTGATTTTGAAATCATTTAAAAGTCACATAATTATAAAATAAAACATTTACTTTGAAAATATTATTATAAGCTTTTAATGGAAGCTTTGACGATTTTATAAGGGCGGTAAATAGCGGCACCCACCGTATAAGTTAAAAAAAGACATTCTTACCATAAATTTGTCAAAAAGGTTAAAAGTGCCTTGTTTGGAAAACGACGGAAAGATTACTTTAAAAACACATAAGTTTAGAAATGAATTTTACCCATTGTCTAGTAAATAGTAAAAATGTTTTTAAATACATTTTTAAAGAACATGCATGTGGATGATAAAGAGATCCCAGTAGATAATTGCGTATAAACAACCTCTGATAATGAAAAGATTGTGAAATAAACCCTTACCCATTACTTTTCCTTGGTTGAGGGTAGGTTAACCTCCTTTATAATGGTGAAATAATAATTATTAAATTATACAAGAATTATATATATTAATATGATATCATATATGATCTTTTAACATTTCATTGTTAATAATATATTAGTATTATCATCGTTTCAGGTGTTAACTTACTCATTTTATTTTATATGTTTTGTTACATAAGCCATGTTTGTAATGGTTAGGATGTATATTTTTCATATCCAGAATGATATCAAGTCCTCAAACATTATTTTTAAATCATTAAATGATAATTATAATTGAATGGATATGATGGAGAATGAATCTCATCGCGTTCGTGGAGACGGTAGTCTATACGTACGCACGAGCGAAAATATCATTCTTTTGATATTAAAATAATATATAATTGGATGTTATATCATATATAAAGAATCGTTATCATGTTATATTTATTATTTACATGAATTAAAAATCATTATTATACCCATTCAAGTAATAATATATTGAATAACAATTACACCACGACTTGGAGACGGTAAGCCGTACGTACGCACGTATGGTGACATGTTATTCAAAGGGTGGATAGAACACTGAATATGGTTGTACCATAATTATAATAACATCAAAGTATATATAAGATACTGGAGATATTATTTTAGAATGGTAACAACAAATAATGAAGAAGTGGAAGAAGAAAAGAACATGAAAAAGGGTGGTGAAATCAATACCTCTTCTACGGGTTCTACCTTTTTATTTGATCAAAAGGTCTCCATAGTTTGGCTCTCGGATCAAACTAAGACCTCTAGGTTGTATTTAGGGAAGTTGGGAGAGTATTTGGCCAGATTTTTTCCGAACCAAAAGGCTTTTAATGTGTGAAGTAATGAGAAATAGGAGAGCCCTTCTATAAGAGGGGTGAGGGGCACCTATGGAAAAGCTAGAAATATTAATTTATAATAAATTCATATTCGGTTTCTAATGGCACAAAAGTTGATTATTTAAAGGTTAAGGTGGGGATAGGTCAAAAAAAATTCAACCAATATAATTTAGACAGGTTTGGTTTACTATATTAACCTTATGTTTTAGTTTTAACTCTTAGTTACTTAGTTTGACATTTACCATGTCACTTTGTATTTTTATATTATATAGTTAATAAACATACTATATACATCCAAGAGGCACCCAAGTGGTCCATTAATGATACACCTATCATGATATAAGTCTCTTGGCTGATCCCTAGATTTTTAGGAATTTAATATCAATTAATAATATAATATTTGTTTTAAAAACTCTCTTATGTCAATTTTGACACTATTCAATAGTTGATTTTTTTGAAACTCATAACAGAATGATTACTTCAAACAAAGTCAATTAAATCAATCCTAATATGTCATATTATCCATGAAAATTAGTTTAATTCATTAAAAGTCTCAAATTATATTTATTTGGGAATTTTCAATATCAATTATTTTAATTTTTCACTATTATGGTAATTACTGCATCGTCATTGTGTCATAAATAAATTAACTTATTTAATGTCTAAATATTATAAATAAAATATAATTATATATTGAATCTTATTATATTTATAATTAATATTTACAATCTAATTTATCTTATGTATAACCCTATATTAAAAATGTTTTAGTAAATAAACTTTGATTTTAACTCTTTTAACTCTTCTTTGAATGAAATAATAATAAATGTCATAATCTAATCCAAGTGGACCTAAATGATAATATTTTCTTCCTAAGGTTGTTTTTGGTCGAGATACACTTGTCCAATAGAATTAGGACATGTGTTATGGTAATATTAATATCATTTCTACCCTTAATTACCCTATTTACTTTTAACCGTGATAATAATAAAAGTAAAAAGTTACTATTTACCAAAAAATTATTTTCATCTCATTGGACCACATTTTACTTCTTGGTATTAACCATGTCTCTCGGATTTGTGAAATTCCATTCACAGAAGCGGTAAAATTATGTTTTATGAAAAATTTAGTTTTTTTAACTACCACTTAGTAGTTTCACTATTCATAAAAAAATTGAAGTTTTTCAGAACAATGCCAAAATTTCACCCTAAGCTATAATTGATATTCCGAATTCAAAAATGATGTCTATTTTACAAAATTCCAAACATATAAGTTTCATTAATTAATTTTATAATTAATTCCCGTTGTCACAACAAATAGCATGTTTTTAAGAAACAATATATATCAAAAGATTGACAATTGTTTAGGTCCAATTTCAAAGTGAAATTAATTCTAATGAACACCATTGGATAAAATGGTAAAAATATAATCTATTTATACTTTAAAACAACTTAAATTCATAATTTATCACTATTAATTATTTTGATTAAAAATGTTGTTTTTAATTAAAATTTAGTAATTTTCACTATTCATCAAAATATTAAAGTTATCTGAAAAGTAACAAAATTTCACGCTAGGATAATTTTGATATTAAGAATCCAAAAATGAAGTCCATTTTGAGAGATAGAATTTATAAATTTTCAAAAAGTTGGTATTACTATTCATAACGGCTAGTTTGGTAAGTCATGGTGCGCTTTAACTCGGTGTTGCGTGTAGTGAAAGTTATTGAATTATTTTGAAAAAATAACACACTATGAAATCTTGGGGTGTTACACCTAGGCCACAACCGACACACAAATCCTTCCCGTAGACACCTGGGGTACAAAAACCACACCTCTCGTCTGAAGACCCCTGAGCCTCATCCTGAAGACACTTGGGAAACCAATTTTTACCAAAAACATCTAGCCCCCTAATCCAAAAAAAACAAGCCCAAAAGTTATTGGACTAGGGTAACCTCAAGTAATTATAGCATGTTCAGATATGATCGAGTGTTAAGACCGCCAAATAAAGTTAGGCAAAGAAAATCAGTAACAAGCCGTCCATCCTCCCACCAGGATGCTGGGAAATACACCCCTATTAAGAGGAGGTGGCTGGTACATGTTTATCAGTAATGGTTGGGTGAATATAAAAATCCCAAGGAAATACAATTTATTCATACGGGTATGAAACACTCTTCCCAATATACGAGTTTAAAACAAACAACAATCCCACATAAAACCACCATTTCTGCTACCCCTATATGCAAAACCAAAAAAAACAACCACAGCCGGATAATAAATTCAACCCCTTTTCATTTAACCACTCTTCATTAATAAATTAAGGGTTTCAATTTAATTTATTCCCGCACAACCTTGAGTAACTACCAATAACAACATCTGGAACTATTTTCAGAAAGCTAATGACCACTAAACACTACCAAAGAAAACATGGATGTAGGGATGAAGGTAAGGAAAACGATTTTAACAGTAATTCATAAAAACAATAGAGAACAACCAACCTGTAGTCCCATTGCACACCCCCTTTTTCGAAGACACCCATTCAACCACTACCAACCGCTATTCTTCAATGTTATCCTTCTCAACCATCATCTCACAACAAGAACCAACAACCTCACTGCACAATAGAATGACACCCAACACACTCATAACATGATGTAAAGAAATAACCCACAATCAATCAATCTCTAAAACTAGGATACAAACACACCTCCTGCATCTCCCTATAATTGAATCCCAAAGAAAACACCAAAAAACCGCAACCCCGCATCACAAACATACCCTTCTATATCCACATGACCAACCCCTCTGTTCACCCCTGAACCCATAACTATGATCCTAATAGAAACCCCACACAACCCACACAAAATCAACAAACACAATAGGACACATGACACATCCACCCTTATCAAATAATATGTATTCATATTTGGTAAAGACTATTCTATAAATCCACTTTGATAAAAAGGGGTGATCACATAATGGATTTCATACTAGGAAATCCATTTATATAAACAAGTGTATGTGATGATATATATTTGATGTTATATCCATTTATCAAATCATCACAACCAAAACAGAACATCACCAGTGTGAAAGACAAGACCACCAATGACCATGATTTTCAAAAGGCATACAACCACAAAAAACCATAAAATGAAACAATGAGAGAAGATAAAACAAGTGATAAATAACTAAAATTCTTCAATTCCCTACCCATTATCTTTTGATCCTCATATTCCCCCTTATTTATTAATTTTTTAAGAAAATTATTCATCCATTCCTCGCAAAGAACATTAGTTCACCCACCCTACATGATACACAATTAATGAGAGGTAGAAGAATCCCTACCTGAAATAACATGCTATGAAAACTCAAATTTGTGCCAAAATAGAGGATCACATGATTAGTATGAAACTCTAAGAAAGCAGAGTATGAGGGGGCTCTAGCATAGGAGAACGATTCATCTAGAGAGGAAGTCTTTAGGCTCAACAAGAGAAAAGATAAGAGAGGACCCCAACTTCTTGAAAAAAAGCCATGTCCTATTTTAAAGGAAAAATGTTTTTAAAAGTCATTAACATGGGATCATGGTCAAGATCATGTGGTTTGAATATCTCAAAGTCTCTGAGGTGTTTGTATATTAAATATATACTAAATATACTCTGAAATTCCCTTAGAAACGACCAAATATGTCTTTAAACTCGGTTTACACCACGTAAAATAAGAGAGGGTCAAATTTGGAAAAACTAGGAAAATTGGAAAAAATGGAAATTTGGAAAAGGGTGAGACACCATTTGGTGTGCCACCATTTAGGTGTGGGATCGTTACGATGCCACTATTTTGATGTGTGCCCATTATTGTTCCATTTTTCTGGTGCAACCATTTCGGTGTGCCACCATTATGGTGACATCGTTACAGTGCTACTGTTTTAGTGAAACCATTTGACAAATAATGATTTTTTGAAAACTCCCAAAAAAACCACTACGAACACCAGGAACACCACAAGCATTGTATTTTCACAAAATAATGTCCTAGTGAATTCTGGGACATTACATTAGATACCTATAAAACTATTCTCATTCCTAATAATTTCAAACAAATGAGGAGAAAAAGGGGTCTGAACAACCTCCCCATAAGATACCCCTCAAAGATAAGATACCATGTGTTGTTTGAAAACTAGAGTGAAAACCTTGACATCCAATAACACCTTCTTGACATCTATCTCCTGAGAAACTATCCAAAAATTAAGGACCCACTATTTGGACATATATATTAGGGAATCCCTTCCACCATGTCAATATACTATCAACTCTGGGTGGAACTAGCTCACCCACAAAAGTTTAATCACCTCTATGTTAATGCGTCTTGATTTGGGATTAGTTCCTCCCCTCTACAGATGTTCATAATTTCCACATGAAACTAAGAACAAGGGAATAATGCTAATGATAAATAACAAGGTCAATCATTACATCATAAAATGATGCATAAAAGTAAATCACATAAACAATACATAGAAAAACTCTTGGTACTAGGAACATATATGTACCTTTCGCTCCAAAGTACTCTTCTGGATTCCACCATGCCTCCATAACACCCAAACCGAAGGAATGACCTATCCAAAAAGCACCTTCTTCTCATGATCATCAATTTGTACTAGTTTCTCCATGAATTTAATGTCTTCCTCAATATGTAACTCTCACCTTTCAATGACATGGGAGTCATCATGTGGATATAGATGATGCTAAGAGACATGGAAGATTTCATGGATCCTCTCCATTTGTGATGCAAATGCCGCTGATATACCAAATTTCCATCTTGTCCCAACTACTCAAAAGGTCTCATGAACATGGGAGAATGCTTTCTCCCTTTTCCAAACCTCTACTTCCCAAATTGAGAAGAATACGAGGTCCCCAACCTCTAACTCTAAAGGTATCCTCATACGATCATCATACGAATTCTTTCGGCCCTATGTTGCCTTCATCCTCTCACGAAAAAGCTACACCTTCTTTTCGTACTCTGCACCACATCCAAAAAGAGAATTATTTCCTCCCAAATTTTTTTCCTACACAATGGAAAATGACACAAACTCACAAATAGATCTTTGAACGGAACCAAACCAATGGAAGAGTGATAGATATTATTGATAGAAAACTTGACCAAGGTAAAATGTTGCAACCGAGACCCACTAAAGTCCATAACACATTCCCATAAAATATCCTCCAATGTCTAGATGGTTCTCTCTGTCTATCCATCCTTCTAAGAGTGTAAAGAAATGTTATGCAATAATTGAGTGCCAAAGGCATGCTAAAATTTCACCCAGACTCATGATGTATAACATATATCCCTATCCGAGATAATGGATCTTGGAACTCGATGCAGCCGCACCACCTCATCCACATACCACTAGGCTAAGGCATCCACTACACTCAACTCCTTGATTGCTAAAAAGTGAGTTGATTTTGTCAACTGATCCACTACTACCCAAATAACATCACATCTTCCCTGAGTCTGGGGTAATACCAACACCAAATACATCGATATATTATCCCACTTCCACTTGGGAACTTTTAATGGATGAAATAGACCACTAAGAACATAGTGCTCAAACTTCACCTGCTGACACACTAGGAGCTTATCCACAAACACCGCCACTACCCAATTCACCCTGAGCTGGTGAAACTATTCCATTTTCCTAGTTACATTTTAGAAACCCATGGATGCAATGCCAAGTTTGATCTATGAATGTCACAACAGACTCCCTCACACATTTCCGCTAGGATATACAATTTCCCACAGAACAACATCCAATTCTGACTATCCTCCAACCACCCCTCCAAAGAACCACCCTAAAAACGTGATCATGAGTCACTTCAGTCTATGAGTCTCCCCACTAAGACTCCTCCACCTTCCACACCAAGGAATACTACCATGTCATATGAAGTAAATATCCTCTTCCACTATCCACCCCAGAATCTAGGCACAGAGTTGCCAACTCCTCCATTTCCTTCCAAGCATCCGTGGATTCCCGAACTACATCCATCTTTGACTTCCTGCTTAAGGAATCAGCCACCACGTTCCCATTTCCTATGTTTTAGGTCATCTTGAAGTCATAGTCCTAGAGAAACCCCATCCACCTTCGCTACAACAAGTTTATGTCTCACTAGAAGATGATATACCTCTAGCTTTTGTGATCCATGGAGACCATAAATCTTTCCCTGATGAGGTAATGTTGCCAAAACATCAGTGAGAATACGACCATTGTAAGCTCCAAATCATGGGTGGGATAGTTACATTCATGTGTAAGTAACTACCTTGACCCATAAGGGATCACACCTGCTGCAGCATCAGCACAAATCTTAATCCTAGACTAGAAGCATTATAGAACACCTCAAACGTCATCCCATCCTAGGGAAACCTAAGAACCAGAGCACTGGCCATATTCCCCTTCAATTAGCTTAAAGCATCTTGAAACTACTCACACTACATGAATGATTGGACATTTCTATCCAAAGATGTCAATGGAGATGAAACTCGAGAGAAGTTGGGTACAAACCTTTGGTAATAGCCTACTAGACCCAGGAAGTTGTAAACCTATGCTATGTTCTTGGGTGATTCCCAAGAAACAACCACATTATCCATTGATGGGCCCACCTCTATCCCTTGATGATGCACCACATGTAAATAGAAGTTCTCCTCTCTCATATAGAACTTGCACATGAAAAACTTCCCATAGAGATGGTGGTGCTGGAAAACCTCCAAGACTGACCTGAGGTGCTCATCATGCTCCTCCTATGACTTTGGGTAAATCAGAATATCATCAACTAACACGATGAAGAACTGGTCTAGGAACTTACCAAAGATAGAGTTCATGAACCCCATGAACATGACGGGTTCATTTGTAACATTGAAGGGCATGACTATGAACTTGATGTGCCCATACCAACACCTGAAAGTTTTCATCGGGACGTCACCCAACTTCACCATCAACTGGTGATATCCCGACCGTACATAAATCTTGGAGAACCCACCTTCTCCCCATAACTAATCAAAAATGTCGTCTATT
The DNA here is from genome assembly GCA_963277665.1 of Viscum album. Lineage (NCBI taxonomy): Eukaryota > Viridiplantae > Streptophyta > Magnoliopsida > Santalales > Viscaceae > Viscum > Viscum album. The sequence continues at coordinate 226,652,580 of OY728157.1, read as the reverse complement.
ATTGAGAAGGGGTAATAGTTCAGGACCATTACCTGATTCAGTCTATGGTAGTCTATGGACAGCCTTAGGTCACCATATTCCTTCTTCATGAAAAAGACTGGATCACCCCACAACGAAAAACTCAGATGGATAAAACACTTTCTCATCTTGTTTTCATCCTTAATTTTTAACTCCTGCACTTCAGAAGGCGCCATCTGATAGGGAGCCATTGAAATAATATGGTCACCGAGTTTCAAGTCTATTCTCAACTCAATGTCATGTTGATGGGGTAGAGCCACAACCTCTTCTAGGCAGGTATCCAAGAACTATTTGACCACCCCTAGATCCTCTACCATCTCTGTGTCTGCTGACCCCACTGACAGCTCTCGACCGACAAGAAGAGAAGTGGCTCCACACACCGACTGCTAACCCGACAACCCCACTCACCAACAGAAACTACACGCTGGCCATCCACACCTAAAAACAAAACTCTTATCCAAATGTAGTCAATAATAGTGTGAAAAAAAACTAGCGTATTCTTAGGAGGAAATAATAGGGCTATATCTATAGAAAAAGAAGACCCCTACTAGACTGATACAGCCCCAATATCAGTCTACATCCCTAGAAAACATCATTGACTAGTCTGACCACCAAATGGCATGATCAACATTAGGGGAATGGAAAGAATCTCTACATCGATTCCTAGAGAATGGGCTAGATTGGGCACAAAACAAATATTTTGAATCTTCATAATCAATCAAATCACACACAAGGGTACTAAACAGACTGATCATACCTCAAACAACCTATTTCCCTGTTAGAACTATTGCCTCAGTAGCGTGCAACTACCCACTCCTAGCTACTCTAACCATCTGCTATTGACCACCTCCCCAACCATGCCATGGTTTATTTCCTTAATGAGCTCCCTGAGGTTGGCCTCCTCTAGCACTGTCTAATCTTGGTGGATCAGGATGCCACTACCCTACAATTGGAAATGTATGACTGGAAACAACATCTATTGTGGTGGGCGCTGAACCAGTCCTCCCCTACCATATTAATATCAATCTAGAAATTGGATTTGAATATGTCCATGGACCCCACAGAAAATCACCTTATTCCCAAGCCTATGGGGAAAGGGAGAGGACTAGAAGAACTAAACTGGAACTACTGAGGCCTACTTCCCACGAGATGAAACTGAAAAGGCCCTAACACTGGAGACCCGATTCTGACTACCTTCCCCTTCAACAAACTCTGATTTCTACCCTCTCACAGTACACCTCCTAGTGAGTGCATCCTCTCCCCTTATTTTTCCTTCTTCTGAACTTCTATGTATGTGAGTAGGATAAAGAGAGTGAATATATACTAATGAGAAGGCCATAGTTCCTTCTCCAAGCATATCGCCCGCGACTCCTCACCCGGAAAGAGATCCGGATCAAACCATAGAAGATCCTAAAACTTGATCCATAGTTCCCTCACCAACATACTCCCTTACTAGAGGGAAATTAGCTCCAGAATCTTGTCAGACTTCATCTTCGAGGAAAGAAACTCCACCTGATACTCATTCTCAAAGTCGGACCATGAGACATCGGTCTCCTTCTTCTCCATAAGGTAAAATGTCTATTACTAATGCTCCAATCCATGCATCTAGCTCAATGTGAGAGGAACCCAATACTCCCTCAGAGCATAGATCATGGTAAAGGTGATTTACAACTTCTTAATTATTCCCTCTATCTCTAATTTTGAGATACTCCCTCCGTACTTCATCAGGGTCTACCGCTGGAAACCTCGAATGGTATTCTTCAAAAAGTCATCTTCCTCCTCTCGATCAACCCTCCACTGATCTAATGGGTCAGCATACCGGGACACAACTGCTCATACCACACATGGGAGATGACTGAGTGCCAAAACTAAAAAGGGTAAACATGGAAATTATATGCCCGAGTAATATGGAAATTATCTTTTAAGATATATTTTTACTCTTCATTTATTTATTTATTTGTTTCATAAAACACCCAATAAACAAAAGAACACAAGTCATTACGATGCATGTACCTTTCCAAGGGTCTATACACTTTAGTAAGTGCAGCCTCACTTGGTCTCTTGGTATGCTTGGATTCTTTGAATCAGATCACGGGTGGCCCAAATATCCTGTGTTCTAGCCAGTCTTCCCTATCCAATCACATGCACCAATATTTCCAAACACCATTTCCCTACCATCCTGTGCAATACTAACTAAATCTAACACTGATCTTCATCCAATCTATAAACCATAACCTTTAATACCATTCTATCATAATCCTCTTTCTTCAAGTTGATGGAATGGGAAACAAATTACCACACCCTTCCTTATTCATGATGAAGGAGAGATAGTGACCCCCACCCCCTGAGTCCCACCTTCAATAGGATTGGAGTGGATACTGCAGAAAGGGTATAGAATCTCATGGAAAAATGGAAAACATTACCCTTTTAAATAAAAAATAGAATGTAGATATAATATGGTAAACAATACCAAAAAACACCAAACATTTATTTAAAAGAAACCAATATATGACCTATGCATGATTTAAACGTAAAATGAGGAAAAATTACAACCAAATCACAACATCACAACAACTAACTTGATGCCCACGCTAGTAAAATACAGATTGGTCCTCAATGTACTCTTGGTTTCCTAAAAATATTTTTAAAATATAGGGTGTGTATACAAGTATACCCAATATAAAATATAATTCCACCCTTGAAAAAGTGGGGGAAACATACTAATTCCTTGGTGAGAGAATAATAAAACCTCAAAGAACCAACCGAGGAGTACTAACAATCCCAACCTCACCATTGAACACTCACCAAATAATGCAAGTCAATTAAAGTACTAATATAAGCACATCTAAATTTGGGTACATCAAAACACTTTCCCACTAGTTATCTGACCATTCCTAAAAGATAACATCTTAACACTACAACTCTTCGAATATGCAGTCCCACTACCACAACCTAATCGCAAACACATGGGCCTAAAACCACACACAAACCCAGCCCGCAGAATCAAGGGCCACAAAAACCACTCCTCTCATCCTAAGACACTTTAGAATCAACCCAGAGACACTTGGGAAAACAATCTTGGCCAAAATACAAATGGCCCCCTGATCTATAACAAAACTGGCATGAAAGATCTTGGACTAAGGAAAAAATCAAGACATTATAGCCTTCCCCAGATACACTCAAGAAGTATGAACCTAGAAGACGGTGAGAGGAAGAATGTCAGTAACTAGAAATCCATTCTCCCACTATGATGTTGGGAAAGAGACCCTCCCCCATGAAATGGGGGTGTTCAGCACATAGTACTCCAAAAGTATGAGGTAATAATTGAAATCACAAGGAACTAATATTTATAAATATAGGTTGGAAAACACTTAATCCAATCTATGGGTTTCAAACAAACAACCAGCCCATATAGAACCACCATTGTTGTTACCCCTATATGCACAACCACATAGAAAACCACAACAAGAGCATAAACCCAACCATGTTTTCATTTAACCACTTTCCATTCATAAATTATGTGGTTCACTTTAATGTATTTCATCACTACTTGAGACAAATACCAAGAATAAAATCTACAACCATTTTTAGATGGCTAAAGGCCACGAAACACTACCAAGGAAAACAAGGAAGTAGGTACCAAGGTATGGAAATCCATTTTAACACTCATTCATGAAAACAATAGAGAAAAACCAACCTGGAGTCCCACTGCACATCCCCTTTTTCCTAGACACTCATTCAACCACTACCAATCTCTATTCTTCAAATTCATCCTGCTTAATAATCATCTCACAACTACAACCAGCAACCCCGCTGCTCAACAACACCACACCCAACACACAATGACATGAAGTCTCGACCCAACCCAGTGCTATAACCTTGCTGGCTAACCACATCCCAGAAATAGTCCCACTGTATAAAAAGTCCATCCATTCCATAATAAATCAATTTGTCAAACAATGATACCAACACAGCTCCTATAACACTCTATACATGAATCCTATAACAAAACACCACTAAACCATATCCCCGCTTCACAAACATACCCTTCCCCATTCACAGGACCAACCCCTATGTCATCCCATGTACCCATAATTGTGCTCCCAAAAGTAGAACAACACAACCCAAAATAAATCAGAAAACCCAACAGAAAACAACACATAGCCACACCTATCAAACATGATGTATTCATATTTAGTAAACATTGTTCTTTAAATCCAGTTTGATAAAAAAAAGGATGATCATAGAATGGTTTTAATCCAAGGAAATCCAATTATTTAACCAAGTATATGTGATTAAGTAGATTTCATGTTACAACCATTTATCAATGCATCAAAACAAAAATGGAACACCACTATTGCGCATGAAAATATCACCAATGGCGATGATATTTAGAAGGCATACAACCATAGAAAACCATGAAAAAACAAAGATAGAATATTAAACAATTTATCAACATAAAACCATATTTAATTCCATACCCGTATTTTTTTTATCATCATATTCCCCCTAATTTATTTCTTATTTAAGAAAATTATTCACCCATTATTAACAAAGAATCATTAGTTCACCCGCCATACAATATACAAAATTAAGGAGAGGAAGAAGAATACCTGCCTGAAACCACATGCAACCAAAACTCCTATTTTCACCAAAAGGAGGATCACACAAGCAGTAGGAAACTCCTAGAAAACTTAATAGGATGGGGGTCTAGAACAGGAGCACAACTCGTCTAAATATTATGGATTTAGGCTCACCAAGAGAAAAGAGATGAGAGGTCATTAGTTTTAAAAAAAATAGGAAAATATTATATCAATGGAAGAATGGTTTTGAAAGTCATTAACATGGGATCATGTTCAGGATCATGCAGTTTGAATATCTCAAAGTACTGATAGCCTTAGGATAATAAATATATACTTAATGTAATTTTAAATGCCTTTAAAAACTTTTTAACAAGGGTTTAAACTCGGTTTACATCAAGAAAACATAAGAGGGGTGAATCTGAAAAAACTAGGGAAACTAGAAAAAATGGAAATTTGGAAAAGGGTGACACATAATTTGGTGTGCCACCATTTTAGTGTGCGACCATTACGATGCCACCATTATAGTTCCAACATTTTGGTTTTCCACTATGACGGTGCAATAGTTATAGTGCCACTGTTTCGACGTGCAACCATTACGGTGCCACCATCACAGTGCCACCATTTTGGTGTGCCATTGTTTTAGTTCCACAGTTATGGTGTGACATTTATGGTGCCATTGTTTAGTGAAACCAGATTTTTGGAAAACTTCTGAAACAAAACACTATGACCCTCAATAAGACCACAAACACTATATTTTCACAAATGAATAAACTATAGAAATCTAGGTCATTACAACTATACATAACCCTTAATAAGAATTTAAGATCAATATTATTTAGTTTCATATCCAAGGAGTCCATGATATTTAGGAAAAATGACATGAAAGTATATTTTAGAGGGAATAATTATATTATTAAAAAAATATTTTCAAATTTTTGTTTTGAAATATAATGAAAGAGTCAAGTATGTATATATTTTACGAATAGTTGAAATCAATTCATCCCTTCAGGATGTGATTCCTTTTAAATTATGAAAATGAAATAAAGAAGAAACCAACTATGGGATACTAGGGCTAGGGTTTCTATATTCATTATTTAAGGATGTTTAGTAGAAATCATGGTAACTAGATTTAGGAAAAAATAAATTAAGGATAAAATCTCAATGATAGAATTTGAGTATAATTATTGAATAAAATCCTAATGTTTCAGAAAGGTAGATATTGTGTCGTTATCCCTTGCAATACATCCATATCTAGATACTAAAAGTAGATGTGGTTATTTCACAGATCTACCTGGGGGTAAAAAAATATGAAAAGTGAACATTTGGCTGGACTTGATCATCGCCTGGCGCATCAAAACATGTTTTACTATGCACTTGGTTCAACACTCCCAAGGGATATTCATAGGAGAACTCACAATTTCTTTATGAAGCATTATGACTGATTTGAATAGATGATGATAATGAATTAATTTGGTTAAACCAAAGGTCTATGAGATTGACAACAAGTTGTATTAAATTAATGGTAAACTTTTTTATGTGTGAAAAATAAGGGCTTAAAGTAAATAAATCAAGAGGAAAAATGAAGAGCATGATGGATGGAAATAAATCTCATAATAGAGTTCCATTTATAGTTCATTTACTTAAATTTGGTAAACCTATACATTATCCAATTTAATTTCATTTTATAAAGGTTAAACCCTAGACCAAGGAAAGACCTATAAATAAATAAAAAAGATGAATTATTTATATATTTGGAATTGATAATGAAATTGTAAGATTATTTTATTATTGGTTTTTTGGGTATACGAATCCTGAAACATCTATGGATTGTGTTATATTTTAAAAGAATATGTGTATTTATTAAGTTAATTGTTATGGATACTATCATGGGTCTATGAGATTAAGATTTATCATAAGATCAAAATAATAAACAAGACTTTTTATTTTTTAAATTATGGTAGGCTACCAATATTAAGCATGATTTGGGAGAAAATTATGGAAATACAACCCATTGGTTTAGTATATGACTTTGTGAAACATTTATTTGGGCATATAGAATTTAAATTTTAAAAAAATAATATTAATGGTATTTTTAACATTTAGGGTTAATATTTTCAGTAATTACATTGTAATAATAGTTAAATAAGAATATTAGACTTTGTAAAAAAATAAAAAATAATCCAAGTTTTATTGAAAATCTTATCAAAAAGGTTATTTAATTTTTAATTTTAATTCAATGATAGACATCATATTTTCTATGGGAATGTTATAGGTACTATATTAATATATTTTTGGAAAATAGTCTACCCACATGTTGGGTGATAAACCATCACATCCGGTAAGGTCGTGGGGCTCGAACCCATGATAGAAGGATGGTAATAATTTAACACCTACAACTAGCCCATTTGATATAATGCTTAATATATAAAATAGATTCATTTTTAGATATTCATTTGTAATAGTATGTGATGATTTGGAAATTGATAAAAGATGAGACAGAGGATGAAATTGTTCTTATGAAATAAAAACATATTAAGTAAGAATATTTGATTATATTATTTGATAGTAAAATAATTCATCAAATTTAAGAGAAGGGTCTTGATTTTTTTTATACTATTAAATTTATATATTATGAATTAAATGGAATTTTAAATCATCATATATTTATGGTTTCAAGGCCCATAATATTCCATTGATCATTCAGTTTCTTGTGATCAATTACCACTATCACTTTCTATAATTATTTATTATTTTTTCCATGTACAAATATTAACTTTCAATAAATGTTATCCTACTTATAAACCCGGTAACATGTTATTAAATATGAACTTTTTAATTCACATTATCTCATATTAAGATAATAGTTTGCAAACACTTTTATTATGTGGGGTTTCCAAGAGTGGGATTTCCAAATAAAAAACACTTGATCGTGGAGATAAAGTTAAAATCACGAGGAACAAATTTTTTAAAGTGAGGAGAATTTAACACTAAAATATTATAAAAAAATATCATTATTTTATATATTGTACATGACATTAAATACCATTCTTAAATAACCTATGAAATACATTTCTCAAAATTTAATCTCTTCGATAACTTGAGAAACATGGATCGTCGAGTTTAAATGAACCTTAATATAGTATAACATGAAAAACTAATTGTTAAATTAATGTGTATGAATAGTAATAACTAAATTATAAAAATTATGGTTATTAATTAATTATAAATAATATATGAATCATTAAAAATAAAAATTAATGTTTTTGGAAAATCGTTATTTTTTCATAGACCATTCAATTGTGCTTTGTACACACAATTTATAATTAATTCTTATAAAATTTATACATATATTTTAAAAAATAAACTTATTTCTTTAAATAATCATATTAAAATTATCATAGGGTGAATATTAGGTTTTTTCTTAAATTATTCATTTTTTGATGAATAATGAAAAACAATGAATTTTAATAGAAAACTACATTTTTGTTTAAATTATATATAATGTAATGTAATATTTTAAAACTGTTTTATAGTATTATTAGTTAATTTATATATATATATTAAAGTAATTTATTTCATTTTAGTCATTTAAATATTGAATTTTGATATAATAACATTGTAACCTTTTTAACATTTTTTTTATTTGAAAACCCGCTTTATTATTGAGTCTGTGAGATTAATTTTAAATTAATATTTTTTAAATTTGTGAATAGAATTTTCGAAAATGACTTAAATATTATTAATAACAATAATATATATTATCTAATAGGTATAAAATCAATTTCTACTATAATTAATATTAAAAATATTAAAAATTATTTACTACAGTTTATGTAAAAATGGATTTATCGGTGGTTAAATTAAAAGGATAAGTATTAAAGGATCTATCCACCTGTCTAAAATCTATTTTAAATTGATATATAAATACTATAATGTATTAGAATCCATAATACTATATTTTCACTCTTTTGGTATGTGAAAAACGTGGATACATTTTTTATTTTCAATAATTACAAGTGTTTCAATCACCTCACTTATAAAAGACCACCCACAGTCCTCTCATCTTCACACTTTAAAATCATTTTTTATTGGAAATTACCTAACCATATAATAATCTAAAGAGGTTACTTGAATAAGATGATACATTATTAAAAAACATTTTTATTTTATTTCTACCTCCACATCCTTCAATTATTATTAAGGAGATAATTTCATTTTGATAGGGATATTACTATTGTAAATGCATTTCACTGGGAAGATTTTACATCCACATGAAATTTCCCTTATAAGAACATAAAATTAAGTCTTAGGGATTTGGTTCCATTTCTTTGAAACCTTGAATTATTCACCTTCATGAAGGAAACAAAACATTCAACCCATTTGAGGTTGGAAAATCTAAAACTCATGTTTGGGTTATGCATCATGGTTTAAATTTGATATTGTGGCTGCCCAAAATTTTATATGACATTGTAATATCTATTTAAGTTCAAATTAAAATTTATAAGGAAATTAAAGTATCTCAATTTGTACATTTTTCCATATTATTGGTTGAGATTGAATTGGGTTCTACTCTAGTTGACAAGGTTATGCTTGCAACCGATGAGGCCATTATTGAGTTGAAGATCATTTATGAAAAAATGCCAAAATTTTGCATGTAATTTACTGTGATTGGTCATGATCAATCTACTTGTTGGAGTTCTGTAGTTTTTAGTTTTTTCACTTTGTAGTGATATGATGAAATTACTTATTATAATAAACACAAAATAACACAGGCTCAGAAGGCTAAGGTTCTTCCACATATAGTTTCTAAGAAAAAGGAGAGGATAGATGGACTGAATGATTATATACTTGAGGATCCTACACCTAAGGATTTGAACAGATCCACAATTAGTATAAAGGGATGAAGCCCATGAATCATGAAATCATGGGCTGCCATCTTCTCTGCAGAGATGAATACTTCCAATGAAAAAATTGCATCAACGGTGCTGATAACACGACAGAAAATCAAATGGTTTAAGATAATATTCAAAAATATGTTGATCAACAGCTTTCACATGAAAGGATGTTTAGTTCATGTAAATGAAAGGGCAAAAAAAATTATATTCTGACTCTCTTATCATTCCCAAATATTATCATGTATCCTCAAAATTATTTTTGGATAAAGAAGGATTTTAGCTTATTTCCTACAAAAAGGAAAAGTCTCTGGTTGTTTCTACAATAGTGGTTGAGTATGATATATCTGATATTATTTCTCTGTCTAATGAAATTTAAGTTAAAGAGGTGATGGATCTATTTTTAAGACGAGTCTCTCCTAAAAAAAGCAAGTAACAGTAGGAAGATAGCTTTGATGATAGCCCTGATGAAAAAACATTACTATAAAGGCATCAATATCTTCCCTTTGGTAGGTGAGATCAATAGGTTGGGGGTGCGGTAGTGGAAGGATGGGTTGGGATGTTTCTCAAGAGAATTAAATAAAACTCACTGAATAAATAATGAAAAAGATGGACAGGTAACTATTTGATGTGGGATTTTTTTCATTTTATTCTTATACTCTCTTCAATTACTTTTCTTTATTTCTTTTAATAAAAAGGTACATCCTCCACCTTTATATTTTTTTATGAAAACAAGTTTATATAATAACCTAATTATCTTACATATATTAAGATGTATATTCAGGAACATTTTATAATGGGTTCACCCACATATCACCCCACTGAATTGGGTAATGTTTAGACTCATGACATGTCATGTGAAATGGTCATGGTGGTTAGCCTTGACTCATGCTAGTATTGTGGAATGGTCTTGGTGGTTAACCTTGATTTATGATCCTTCTCTTCCAATGGTCTTGCCGATTATCCTTTACTCATGTTTTTACCGGGTTGTATGTTTCTATAAAATTTATATGATTCCATTGTTACATGATACCTTGTTCTATATGTTATACTTCCATATGTTTTTTTCATGTTCCATGAATTTTTATGTCATCATGTTATGCCTTCTAACCAATGTGACATGATTTATTCCTATGTTTATCACTTTATTAGGATTTTAGCACATCAATTTTATAATGTATTCACTAGAATATCATATATATATGTAAGGGCTCAATGGAAGTTTAAATCCCATTATGAAGAGTAAATAAAGGTTTTCTTATTTTAGATTTATATTTTTAGTTTTATACACCTTATATTATAAAGGCACTAGACGTTATGATCATTGGTTTGTATTTAATGGTTAATTATTCTTAAAATCATATAATAATTTGTGTAAAAGTCTAGGGTAAATATATTTGGTATCAAAGGAAGGTCTAGTTATATTTAGAGATTATTACTAGATAACTCTAGTAATAATACTTGGGATAATTATATCACAATAGATAACCTAGATTGAAACATAGGGAATCACAAGTCAGGAAATGATTTTCATTTACATGTTTGTCAAACTGTGTTAAAAGTTTCCTTTTTTTATTCTTATTAGATAAATATTTAATCCCACTAATTATTTATCATTTTCTTAGTTAATGAATATAAATAGAAAAACCAGTTCCAACAGTAAATGTTATAGGAAATTTGATAATTATCCGAATTTTATACCAAATATGATGGTAACGGGGGATCAAAACATCATGATGGTACATTCTCAATTGGATCAAATTCTGAATAATAACATGAATCACGTGGAAGTCCCTCATTATCCTGAGAAAGAATTTTTTTGTCAAATCCTTTATACGTAAAAGGCCTCCCATGTTTAATGGATATTATAATACCCTCCAGGATAAATAGTGGATTAATGTTTTTGAGAAGATATTATTTATCCTCCAATGTCCTAATAAATATAAAGGTTTTCTATCAATTAATCATTTTTAAGGGGAATCTGATCAGTGGTGGACACTTATCAAGAACAAAAAGTTGAAAAAGGAAATTGATTCCATTAAATTGGAAGATTTTATGAAAATATTTTTCAATAAAAATATACCCTAAACCCTTTATCTTCAAATGAAAAAGGAGATTATATTAATTAAAAAAATGAGGATGATTAATATAAGGTAATATGAAGAAAAATTCACCAGGCATACAATATATGCCTCCTTATTTTTCATGAAGAATGAATGAAAAGTGGATCACTTCTTTAGCGAACTAAATCCGAGTCTATGAAAATCATTGGTGATTTATGACTTTGACAAGTATGAAGAGATTTTATGTTGTTCTATTAAGGTTGAAATAGAGATTGGTGAATCCAAGTGGTCTCACAGTCCAGAAACAAAAATTATAAAAAGGAGTTTAATATGATCTGGCCTATAGAAAAATCAAATGATGGAAATAAAACCCAACAACCCACATGTTAAATTTGTAGGAGGATCCTTCATAGAAATTGTCTGAAGGGAACCAAGAGACACTTCATATGTAGAAGAATGTGTAATTTTTCTGATAACTACTAAAAGGATATGATGAATCCCGCTAATGTGGAAGATCAATGGAAGGCTCAGATCAAAACTTAGCATGTAGTGAATCGTTTCAATTTTAAGTAATATGGTAATTATTCGAACCATTTCCCATAAGCTAAGGGTTTTTGGAGGCAATCAATAAAAATTACCTCCAGGGTAGAAAGAAAGGGTATATGTTATTACTACTACTGAGGTGGAGGCCAAAATTGATGTAGTGACTAGTAATCTAGTTATTCATTCAATAGTAGTGAATGTACTATTTGATTATGGTTGTAAACATTCTTTCATATCATTCAAGTTTAGTAGAAATATTCAAACAGCACCTCAAAAAATATGGACGTTGAGTTTTATGTTTTAATAGAAAATGGGGAATTTATTTCATCCAATGTATATAACTCCTCACTGGAAAATTTTTGTTGACTGAACATCCTAGAGAATCTCGTCTTGCTTCCTTTTGGGTAGTTTGATGCTATATTGATCATGGATTGGCTATCATTATACTAAACCAACATAAACTATCAGGAAAGGTAGATCAATTTTCACATCCCAAAACTCCTCCAATTATATAAAATTATTAGGAGGATGATAAATATCATATAGATTCATCATCTCAAGTGTAGATATTATTACCTTATGAGGAAGAATATCTGGAAAAAAAATATTGATACAAAGGAGAGAATCATTCTCCAAGACATGCCCATTGTGAGGGATCACACTAAGGTATTCGAAGAAGAATCTTTTTGGTCTTCATAAAGACCAATAATTTCAGTCATCGAATGAAATTATTCCTAGATCTCTTCTTACATCAAAGACACATTATAGAATAGACCCCATTGAGTTAGTGGAACTGAAAAAGTTACAAGATAATATGGACAAGGGTTTTATACCACTGAGTGATTCACCATTGGGTTCACTAGTCCACTTTGTCAACGAGAAGGCTGGATCAATATGCATCTACGTTTATTATCATGAGCTCAATAAAATCCAGAGATAAACCAGTATCCCATTTTATAGATAGATGAATTTTTAAATCAACTATAAGGGGAAACGTATTTCTTTATGGTGCACCTTCAGTTGGGATGTCTCTAATTAAAGGTGAGGAAAGAAGATATTTCCAAGTAATCATTAAAAATAAGTTATTATGTGTTCATAGTGATGCCCTTCAGACACACTAATTATCTATTATTTTTTTTCTATTTAATGAATAGAACCTTTAGATATTACCTCAAAAAAATTGGTAGTCTTTATTAATGATATTTTGATACACTCCAAGAGTAAGGAAGTTCATGAAAATCATTTTAAAATGGTGTTAAAGAGGTTGTGAAGTGAGAAATTATATTCAAAGTGTAATAAATGTGAGTTTTGGATGAAATAAGTATCAATCATAGAAAATGTTTCCACTATAAAAGGAATATATATGGACCCTTCCAAGGTAAAGGAAATAAATGAGTTTCTTAGTCCAAAATCTGTATTGAAGATATGTTGTTACCATGTTCAATCTGAGTATTATTGATGATTATTGAATAAAGTCACATGATTTTCAAACCAAATATCAAAGATGATTTAGAAGGGAGAGGTGTTTGTCTAATCCAGTGACTGTGTAGACTACTTCACCAAGTTGAAAAAATGGATTATCACTCCACCAGCACTATGACTACCAACATGTGGGGAACTCTATATGTTGGTCAATGAATCTTTAAAGAAGTGTTTAGGATGTGTAATAATGAAAAAATGATAAATTGATTGACTTTTCCTCAAGGAAGCTGAAAATTCATGAGAAGTGATATCACATGCAAGATTTGGAGATGGAGCTGTAATCTTTAGATAGAAAATTTGGTGGCATTATCCCAATAGGGAGAAGTGCGGAATGTATACAAATAATAAGAGCATCAAATATATATTCAAAGAGAAATATCTTAATATGAACTTGGCAAGATGGTTAGAGCTCATCAAGGATTATGAATTATCAATCCACTACTATCAACATAAATAAAATAACGTAGAAACTTCTCTAAGTACAAAGGATCTGACATCCTTATAAATTATGATAATTTATAAGGATATAATTTTCATATACTTGAAAAGGATAGATATGCGAATCATTATAGAATAAATACCATCAATCTCTTCTCAAATGATTACTCAACCACCCCTTATGGTGAAAATAGAGGATGATAAAAAATGATATGGAAATTTTGAGGAATTTTGAACACCATCTTAAATAGGAAATCCTCAGAGTTCATAGTGGTTGATGAAGGATTCAAGATATTTTGGTCATGAAAATGTGTACCATCCAATCCAGACATAAGTAAAAATATTCTAAATGACACACATAGATCAACCATTTCTATGTACCCAGGGAGCACATACATGTGCCTATATCTATACAAGCACTATTTTTTGGACAATATGAAGAAGGTGGTAATTGAATATGCATCAATGTGCCAAGTATTTCAAAAAGTAAAGGATGAAAGGAAAAAGTCTACATGGATGATGAGTCAAATACCCATACCAACATGGAAGATGGAAAACATCACTACGTTCTTCATCACTGGACATCTAAAGACATCTAGAGGATAAAATACAACATGGGTCATTGTGGATCTTCTCTCAAAGACAACTAACATTGTGGAATTTTTATAGGAATCCTTAAGAGATCAACTTTCAAGGATATACATAAATGAAATGTTAAGGCTACATAGAGTACCACTATCAATTATATTAGATCGGGGTTCGAGATTCTAATAACAGTTTTGGAAAAGTATATAACATTCTCTAAAATCTAAGTTGAACTTTAGTATTTCTTTACCATCCTCAAACTGATTGAAAATTTAGTCCAATATTTAGACATTCGAAGACTTGTTGAGAGCATGTTCTGTGCACTTCAAAGGTATATGGGATTAACATCTGCCTACGGTCGAGTTCTCTTACAAAAACTGTTTCCACTCAATCATCGAAATGACACTATATTAATCCTTTTATTGGATGATATTAAGAACATCAGAATGAAGCTACAAAATTGGTGAACATAGGCTACTAGGACATGAAATGATCAAAGAAATGGTAGAAAATATAAAAACCATTAAGCAACATGCCCTGGTATCCCATAGTCGACAGAAGAGTTATGCATAAAATCTTCAATATGACCTAAAGTTTATGGTTAGAGACATGATATGCCTCCCCATATCTCCATGAAATAGGATCATGAGATTTAGTAAGAAAGAAAAAATAAGTCTCTATTACATCGAACCCTTTAAGATCTGTATTGTTGTCTTGGATATGGTTTATCAACTAAAACTTCCACCTACCATGTCTCAAGTACATGATCCATTCCACATATCCCTCTTGAAATAGTAAAAAATAGATCCCTAACATGTATTGAATTCGAAGATGGTATAGTGTGAAATTGATCTATCATATGAGGAGAAACATGTGAAAATATTGGGCTATAAAGATAAATTTATACACCACAAGACTACTCATCTTGTCAAATTAATATGGTGGAACCATATGTATGACGAGGCAATATGGGAAGTGGGGGAATCAATGGAAGATAATTATCCTCGCCATTTTTCTCCATAGTTTGTAAAAAAAATTTGATGGTGAAACTTCATAAGGGATAAGAATGTAACAACCCAATATTTTATCTATGAAATTTCCCTTTTTATAATAATTATATATTGTATAATTCACATAAAAATCACTTATAGAACAAAATAAAAATTTTATAAATGAAGAATGAATGAAATAAAATGTATTTATAAAAATGATGGAACCGAAACTAGTTGAATAGTAACATCTGCCCCTTAGGAAAGGTAAACCATCCAATAGAACAATAACCTCACCTATAAAATTATGAACAAAATTAGGGCATCTTATAAACGAAATTATGATATATTTTATCATCATATATGTAAATAAATCTTTTAAAAATGATAAATTAAGTATTAGAATATATATGAAACAAAATTTTTTGTTTAAAATTTCATAAATAATATAATTATTCAAAATAAATTTCTTTTTTGTAAAATAGATTCATAAATTAATATTTTGGTTTCCTAAGAATAAAAGATAATTTTTTGATACATTAATTAATTTTTTAATGTGTAATAAAATTAGTTATAATATTAAAATTGGTATTTTTTAATAAATGGTGATTTTAATTAGAAATAAAATTTACCATATTTATATAATTTTTTTTGTAAAAATGAGTCTATTTATTTAATTCTACACATTCAAAAATAGATAGACTAATTTTTTGTAATTTTCTACAAACATTGAATGTTTTGGTGAATACTAAAATACTATTTTTTATTTTATTTTACATTATAAGTAAATAATTGAATTTTGGAGTTATGGTTGATTCATAGATGATGTACATGTCAATTATAGAGAAATAAACATCTATCATTACTGTATTTAGTCATAGGAGTCCTCACTATTCATAATGTCGATCCAAATTAATAATTTAATGAATAAAATAACCAAAAAACACTTCTCTCCTCCACTACAAACACCACCCACACCACCCCTTCTCCTCACACCTAAAAAGAAATAAAGCTTGTCCAAATTATACCCAATATTCTCCTCCCATTTCTAGGATGCTTTGGTCTCAACAAAATACAAAACCCATTTCCCTACGGAGGTTCTCATGGAGGATAAATTCATGTTGTAAAATCATATACTATTCTGTTTTAATTTAATTCATTTTTACATTATTTTATTATTATCTCCTCAAAAATCAATTTACATGTGCATTTATGACTCCAATTACATTTATATAAGTTAATTTTATTATGTTAATTGGAAATACCAATGTCTTTAATCTTCCCCTCTCATTTTGTACTAAAAACGAAAACATCATTTGTGATCTGTTGATTAATCACATTAAAAGACGGTGAATTTTAAATTTATATTACCACCTTAAATGATGGTTATAAAAACATTTTTATAGTTAAAAAATATTATAATATATGTATAACAACCCATTTAATGTTTTGTATCCATTATATATAAATGATACTAAATAATAAAACAAAACAACTTCACGATGATAAAGGATACACCAAAATAATCTAAACAGTTATAATTAATGTTTTATCTAATTATTCATCTTAAAATATGGGTAAAATGATATATAAATCCATTTAATATTATGTAAGTTCATTAACAACTCTAAATTTCAATTTTTGTTCAATTATTCTCATTTTACATGATTTTCCATAATTGTATACAAGTAAATTGGTCATGAAAACTAAGGAAATGAACCCTACCAAATGATAAAAATGTATCTTATGAATCATAAAAATGGCCCTAAATGAACATTATAAAATTTTACTATATCAAACACATGAAAAAGACTCAAAATATATTAATTAATGGAGTTGATATGATTATCTATGTCATTAAGTGAATATGTAGAACACTTTCAGACAAAAGGCAAGGGATTCTTTTTAGACCTCCATTTTATCCTTCTTGTTACACTTTATCTCTCTTTATCCCTATGTAATTCTTATTTATTTTTATATAAATATTTTAAATTCTATTTATATGTTAGAAACTCAATTATCTATATCATTTTATCCTTATTTTATGGGGAAATACATATTTTAAAAAGGTTCCCTTCTCAATTATTCTCGATAAGAAATACCAATTAAAGGGAACTTCTCTATTTCTTACATATTTTAAAGTGCACTCCATAATCAATTTTAACCAATTATTATTCTTCTAAAATCAATAATTTTATCATGAAAATTAATCTTATTTTTTTCTATTTTTTATAAATTGTTATACAATTTTGTTCTTTATACGTTCATTAATATTTTACATAAACCACACTAAAATTATTTATTTCTAAAGTTTATTAACACTCTTTATACATTATTTTACTTCAGTTTGAAGTCACTCATCATGATATTTACTTATTATACCTTATAAATTTCCATGATTGATTTAAATCCATTATTTTAAAGACACTATTATGATAATCCCTTTTGTTATGCCTTATGACATGATTATTGTACCCAATACATTACACAAGTATCCCTTATGGTTGATTCTTCACGGGGAACACATATTCATGAAAATATTTTGATGGGTATAAAAATATAGTTCTGTAATTTGTTGGGTAATGTTCTGCCTCACTAGATGTTAGGTGGAATGGTCTTGGTGGTTAGCCTTGACATGTACTAATCATGTGCAGTGGTCTTGGTGTTAGCCTTGACTCATGATCCTGCATGTACAATGGTCATAGTGGTTAGACATGACTCATTTTTATGTCATGTTTTATAGTGTTTCCACATTTACATGATTCTATAATTACATGATCCCATGTTCTATATGTTATTATTATGCATGTTTATTCATGTTTCATTTCTTTTTATATCATCATGTTATGCCTTCTAACCAATGTGTTATGCTTTATTTCTCTGTTGATTCCCTTTTTGGGATTCTCTCTCATCCCATTATTTTTTATTATATATTTTTACCTATGAAGATGTAAGGTTCCAAAGGGGGTTTAGATCTCATTATGAATATAAATATATATACTAAAGTTATAATGATTCTTGTACA
This sequence comes from Viscum album, assembly GCA_963277665.1. Classification (NCBI taxonomy): domain Eukaryota; kingdom Viridiplantae; phylum Streptophyta; class Magnoliopsida; order Santalales; family Viscaceae; genus Viscum; species Viscum album. The sequence goes on along the minus strand of OY728157.1, from coordinate 226,633,962 downwards.
CATGTCACCATCAAATACATCCACGTCACCCTAATTTTTCTATTCATCCCTCCAAACATATAAATACCTCCCAATATGCCACATCCAATTAGGATTTACTATGTCTTATCGCTCCCCTCCATGAATACCCTCTCAGATTTACCTCTCCATGCTCTATGGTTTCCGCACCCCTCCCCATTTACCCCCTCGTGAATCTACTCTCCAGCTCCCCTCCCGGAATCCACTCTCCAGCTCCCCTCCCAAAATCCCCTCTCCAGTCGTGACTCCACCTATGTGTGATCTTCCTTCCTCTACTCCACCTTTATTTCCTCAACCTACGGATCCTCCACCTACACCTTCTCCACAACAGACGACTCCACCTTCATCTCTTCTAGGTCCGGGTCCTCCACTCCACCTAGGGTTCCCCTACCCTAGAAAACGCATTGAGAATGAGCTGGTATAATCCACCATAAAATGTATAAAACTTGTGTTTTATCAAGATATTATAGATAAATATATTATATAGCTTATAAGAAAGGTTATTATGTTACACATTGCATTCTTGAATTTTATATATCAACTTACTTTCTGACATTCCCTTTTCATTCAATGACATAACTGGTAGTACAAGATGTTGTAGTGTTTTGAATCGTTTCAGTGCCTAGAGTCATTGAATTTTAATGGTTTCCAAAGGATCTATGAAAAGGGAATTGATTCTATAGCCACTTAATGTCATAAAATAAAGGTCTTCTCTCTATACTATAATGTCATGTAGTATAATTTTTATATCAAAGATCTTCAATGTTTCAATGTATTTAATTTTTTATGGTGTTTTTAGTATACAGTTAGTCTGTATAATGTTTAATTGTGCAATATGAATATGCTTGATCAAAAAATTACTAGATGTTCATTGAAATTTTTTCAATATTATATTATTTTTCTTGCTTTATGTTCTTAATTTCAATTGGGTAGGGGAACAAGGGTAAATGATCAATGTAAAATAAGGAAAGTGTATATGAGGACAGAGATGATGAGATCCAGAATGAGAATGAAAAGCATAGTGGCGATGATGATTATAATCAAGTTATAACTGAATATCAATTGAGCTTTATCCAAGCCTTGGTATTGTTCCAAACCATTGATTTGGTTTTTGATTGTTTTGCTAAAGAATATTGATTTTGATGATGATGAAGATGATTACAATTGTGAGAATTATGGTATGGAAATAATGTAGACAATTGCTGTTATTGTAATTTTAAATGAATTCCAATGACATTTGTTCACTGGATGATGCTAATCATTGGTTATTATAGATGAACCGTTCTTTGATTTATCACACCCACCCGAGTTCAGTTCATTGGATGATGTAAATCCGTAAAAAATCAACTATTTGGTTTCAGGTATGAACAAAGAGCTTCCCTTAAAAAATGTAATTCTAATTTTGGGTACTATATTCTATAATATCTGCATATTTTAAATTCTTGTAATATGTTATTCTTTTCATATTTTTTTCAAAATCTTCATTATTAATTTTCTTAATCTTTAATCTTTGTTTGATATCACTTTTCATTTCAATGTACTATAATCATTCTGTACAATAATTGTTCACATTCTTATTTACTAAATTATTTGTTATATAAGATCAAAACATGTTGTTTAGGTTAGAGTAACTGATTTTATATATTTAAGAGTGTATAAGAAAATATTTTTATTTCCGGACTTTTATTGGAATAATACTTTACCAATTGTGCTAAAATTTCTATAACTGTTATTAAGGTCCCGTATTTAAAAAATAGAAAAGTCTATGATGAGTATCCTGTTGAATTTTCATGATACTACAAATTTATTTCGTGATAAATCATGATATGTTGTTAGGGTTCAAGTTATAGTTGGAACAAGAAGTGACTCACATTAACAAAATTATACCATTTGCATGGGAAAAAGATTAAATTATTCTTACATGTGAGGGGATTTGTCACAAATTTAAAAAAAATCAAATGATACTGATGCTTGAAGTATTATTTTATTCAGTTCTGAAACATTAAATTATGTTTTTGATAGATTTTGATAATTCATGATAGCATTTTTTTTCTTGGGCTTCCTTTCATAGACACACTACATCATCCTTCTATTTCATTAATTATCTCTTTTAAGCTTCTATTTTTATTTGGCCTTTGATTTATCTCACATTTGATGAAATATTGTTAAATTCCAGTATACCTCTCATATCTTCTCGCCTAATTTCCTATGGTCGTAACCAAAAATAATTTAAAGTGCTCACCCCCAACCTATATCTTACACATATTTACCCCTAATTGGATTTATTAAAAAATAATTATTGAATGAAAAATATTTGTTTTATTCTATTTTTTTGAAGTGTATTTTTGTACTTGTGCATTTTAAAAAAAATTAGGTTCAATTTGGATTTGTAAATATAATAGTCAACTTCATACATAAATATTAGTATGTTTTTTTATTTTAAGGTAATTAATTATATTTTTTTATCTGTTATTTTTTGATAAGGGTGAAAGATTATAAATAATGTGATCCTCATGTGCTTCTTGAACTATCAAATTCTCTGAATGCATGTGACCATGTACCCACTAAAAAAATTGAATACTGTAATGTTTTTGGTAATGTTTCACATTTCATTATATATAATTTTTTTCTATATGTTTTTTATATGTGTCTCTTGAGAAATATTATCCTTGTGTCATTCATGTTTATGATTAATATTCTTGGCTATGTATCTAGGAGGGGATGAATGAATTCTATGGTTCGATTTTTGAACTATTTTAACTTTGGTAAGCTATTTTATGGGTGTATTTCTCCCTGATTTTTTTGCTGAAGTTAAATTATTTTCTTAAGTATTCTTCAATAGAATATAAGTCTTCCATAAATTGGATGGCACTGTTTCAATATTACTTCTATCTGTGGCATTACGTTAGATTTATAATCATGTTCAAAAGCTTTCAGTTGTTTTTTATGACACATAAGAAATGTCTAACATATTTATCACATATGAAAAATGTTTTTAAAATTATTATAAACATTTGTTTTACTTTTTAAAATTTTATAATATATAAAATTTTGATGAAAATAAAATTACTAAGTAAATTTAAAAGCTATAAATATATGTTCAGTTGTTTGCTTGAGGGATTCAGTTTCTCTAAATGTTCCTTTGTTTACAATTGTAAAAAAAATGTTAACTACTCCATCCCTATAAATGTAAATATTCTCTAATGTATTATTGAAAGATTCATTAGTAACATTTTTTTCAATGTAAAGGCATATATTCTGAGGTATCATATGCATTTCATTCTGAATAGAAGTTACACAATGAAAGATTCAAAAAGAAATCATGTAAAAAATAGAATAAACAAATGCATGATATACGACCCATGAAGGGAACAGTATTAGGAAAAATATTCCTTTAGGGACTACTAAACTGGTTATTGATGACCAGTCTAAATCCTGGTTATAATTGATGTTTTGAGACAAGAAAATGAGGCTAGACTATGGTCCAAGGTAAGCTCATGACTTCTTTATGACATGAAATATATGTCATAACATAATAGTTTAGACTTTTTATGGATAGGTGTATGTGAAATCAGAAGACGTGATTTTCGGGACCCTGATGGTGAGGGAGATAACCACCTACTCTACTCTCCTAAGGCTACCGGCGGAGTAGAGCTCGGCGGCAGTTGAGGCAGCCATCTTTGAGATGTGGTTGGAGGAGTGCGCCGATCGGGTGATAGGTAAATGGAACCACTATGAAATTAGAAGTGGGGAGAAGATGTAGCTAAACATCATTTTATAGATCCTTGACTTCCCATGCCTCCAATTCCTAGACGAGTGCACCACTGATCTCAACGGTGTTTCCTTCTTCTTCATGGACCACACGCTGTGCGGCATTCACCGGGATGGTTGTGCTGCCATCGCTTCCATTCACCAACCTAGCAGCAAGGTGATCACCCTATTCAATTACCTATGACTTCAATCCACCATCCATACGATGTATTTCTGTGAGGACAAGATAGAGTTGGTGTTTTTTAGGGATGATGGGTTCCCCTACACTAGAAGAAGAAACCCATCCAACCATTTTTTTCGGTGTATAAACTCAGACATTGATGCTATCGCCAATGCACCAAGCAGTTGGGTGCCCCTACCAGATCATTTTCTATCCATGACCATGATGGAGATCAGGGACATGCTCATCCAAACATATAATAAATTCAAATATGCAAAGAGGTTTCAAGCAAGGCTACTCATAGACTTCTCAATTACTGTAAAGGGTCTTCCTTTTACTTCATTTCCTTTACTATTACTCCTTTCTTCATTTTTTTAATGACATTGCTGTTCTCATAGGAAGACCTTGTGACCAAGGACAGTGATGGGGGATGCAGAAGATGGTGCTGAAAACTTCGGATTCTAACGCAGAGATCGTTCCTCAACATTTGTAGAGACTTGGGGTATTACTAGGTGTGTATAGTGATATATATCACTATGTCGTTCAATGTCGACACCATTTTATTAGACGTCGGCACCAGCTTTACCTCCATCTATGCATAGGGATCGTGCAGGGGATTCATTGAAGGCTTGATTACCTTCATGTATATTAGCGGGCTTCATTCTTTCATAGTAGAAATTAAAGTACATAGCGTAACTCTGCTATGAAACAGGAAGGTTCAATTGGTTGGGATTGAGGTTTGGGGTTGTTTTTGTCTGGAAGGTCATCCAAAGAGAGTGGCAGAACAGAGAGTGGTTGTGTTTATTCTATCCAACATTCTCTCTTTCCCATTTCTGGGGGCTTTGATGGCATCCAAATTGGGCAATACATACAACAAAGTGATGTACAGGTCAGGGTTTACTCATTTCATTTACTCATTCCTTGTTCTTCTGAGATGCATTTCAATTGTTGAGATTTTCATCATTATCATCACTTTTCTATATAAAATTTTGTATTTTATTTCATATTTTTTTGATCCATCATGTTCTATAAATATTACAATCTTCTTGACTCTTTAGATGACCATGATGCAAACATAGAGATGTTATCAGATATGAACAAGCTAAATAAAAACAGTGGATTCCGTACACAAGAGTATAACCAAAGGCACAACACCAAACATGAATTCTATAAAAAACATGTATTCAATCATATATATTCTTATTACTAATATTTTAGTACAAATTCCAATTCTCATACTTTAATTTTGACTATTATTTACTCTAAATTTTAAAAAAATTGCATATATTTTTGAAGGTACAAAATTTATACATAATGGTCAATAAATCTCACATGTCCTAAAAAATTTATTATTATCATATTTCATTAGTACTTATCATAATCTTTATACTTTATATTTCTAATTTTTTCAGTTTTTATGTACAGAAATTCTTGACTTTGTTGAAATATATTGAAGTTGAAGATTCAGTACAAAGGTACAATGTCATTATCCTTTATGTTTTATACTATCTTACCTCTCTACATATTTATAGTCCACTATTCTCACTATATTCTGTACCACTAACATAATCATTCAAAATATTCAATATAGTCAATATTAATTTAAGATCTTGATCCTAAATATATAGTTTACTATAGAAAAGTAGTGGAATATTTTTGAGTAGTGGATCATTTTAATTTGACTTAGTTATTAGTTTCTTAAACTTTTATTATACTAGTACTATATATCAGCTTGGATTCATGTTTTTGAAAACTAGATCATGTACTCTGTTTGAACAGTAGATGAGTATTATAATTAGAGTAGTGGATGTATATTTAGATAATTGGAAAATGTATTTTATTTGAATATTTTATAATTATTTATAGCATTGGATCATGTCACCGTCCAAACCCATGGATGAGCACTTGTATTATATAAAGATGTTTTAATTGCGGCTTCACTTTTTCAGTTTTATGTACCTAATTCAGCAAATACACTTGAATTTAAGATCCCTGGTTAGTATTTAATGGTTAATTATTCTTAAACTAATGTAATAATATGTGTAAAAGTCTAGGTTCATTATAACATAACCCCATTATCCAATATCTATTGTCTAATTTTTTTCATGGGTATAAGATACAATTAATTTCATCCAAAATGACTGAAGACATTAGTATTATTTTTTAAATAGTTATATGCATGAAATTCGCATTCAATTTTTTTCAAAAAAAATTCCGTGAAAAATCCATTATTCCACTTAGTGTAACCTTTTATGTTTATAAAAAACACTTCCACATATGTTCGAAAAAATAAAACATAAGAAATGGGTGAGGTAATATTCTCATTAAGGCTAACTGTATACTATATTATACGAATAAATAAGTCATAATCAATATTCAATGGTAAATAATTGAAACAAATTCCACTTAATCAATAACATGAACATAATATATCAATAATAAGTGATGATCAAATAATTACATATAAATATTCACAAGATCATTAAAATGAACCATGGATATTTTAACCAATTGAATAATCACATTGAATATGAATAACAGAATTCATAATTATGGAATGAAAAATGTTAGACATATCAAACATATTATTGAGGAATTTTTCCAAGTCATATAATATCTTTGACACCTTGTTCTACTATATATATATATATAAATTGGTAACTCATCACCGAAATCCCAATCTAGTTTTTCTCATCAAATAAACTAATGCACTTCGGGGCTATAGTGGGTCCCACTCATCAGTTATAATGTCCAATGTATTCCTAATATAAAAGGATTGAAACATAATGCACAAAAACATTTTTATTTACAATATCATACAAAATGTAAATACATTCCCCAATAAATAAACATAATCATAAACCATCTAGATTGAAGTGAATAGTACAAACGTAGTAAATCCCCAGTCAAACTGATTATAAACCATCTAGAGAAATCATAAGGATGGATTCATTGGATTATATCCGTAGTAAATAATAATTAATATAAAATGAAGTCTTCTTAGATGGAAAATGACTTTAAAATATCACTTTGAATATTAATTGAGGATAATAACCATTTATTGAAAATTGCTATTTTTATTTCAATAGAACTTTATTTATAAAATATCATCGAAATAAATTTCATTGAAAATATATTTTTGAAAACTAAAAATTTACTAAATATTAGGAAAAATATTTTCATTAAAAACCCCTTTTAGGAAATAAAATTAATATCTAATGAAAATATTTTTATTATAGTGGTGAATTATATACATGTCATAAAAGTTAAAAAAAACATTCCGTTTGATCTTTAAAAATGTTATAAATGTGAATTATTTGATATATGAAAAGAACATTCCTTTAAAAATGTTAAAAAACATAGTTAAAAAAATTTAAGAAATTTTTTTACGAATCGTTAAAAAAGTAGATTTTTTAGAAATTGTGTTTTTAAAAGAAAAAATATTTTTGATGGATGTGAGAAATGAATATATTTGTTCATAAAAACCTTTTCCTAATCATTTTAATTTTAAAATAAAGAAATAAATGGTAATATTACTATAAAAAGTTCATTCATAACTATGGAAAGATAAAATATATTTAATTTTGCATATAAATATAAAATAGGTCCCCCATGGGAGACTTAAAGTGAAACAATCCTAAATAATGATGACATTGTGAAATGAACCCCTATAAAATTAGTAAAATTTATATCATTATCCCAATAAAAAATATGTCATTAAATGAAACTTTAAATACCATTAAGAGAAATATATTCAAGATTTAAATTATCATAATGTGATTTATATACACCACATGAAGGAAATTATTGGTCAACATGACATATGTCTCAGAGAAACAAATGTATACAAGAAACCCTAAAGTTTAGTATTACTCATCTTGTACATTTTTTTATGTTCCTAAAAAATAAATTTATTTTGATTATTTAATTTGACAATAATATTTTTCATGTTTATTATTCATTTTATCTAAATTTTTAATATCTTATATTTTATTTCTTAATCAATTAATGTTTACATCGAATGTTTGGACGATATTTGGATTATATGTAAAAATTGACTTTGGGAGATTCACTACATTCAAAGAGGTAATTATTAAAACATATATAGAATAATAAATAGAAAATCATTATTTTATTTAAAACTAAATGATACTTTTAAAACCAATAATGAATTATTTTTTTGATAAATGAACTATATTACAATCCTGGAGAATGTAGGTCGTATATACCCAAGAATAACATTTCTATTTTTCAAGGATAATTATTGAAAGATGTTAAGTAATATTTTATATTAAAAAAATCATAATAATTTAATACAAAAAATATTAATTTGTAAAATATCTTTATATATTTAATCCTATTAGTGGGGTTATTAAAAGATATTCACAAAGTTTGTGAAGGCAGAAATCCACACATACAAAAAACGATGTTATCATTTATCCATGAAATAATTAAAATGATATATAAAGTTTTCATAATTTTAAATTTTTCATCAATATAATTACTATTTTAGTTATATTAAATATATTCATTAACATTATCCTTATTACATTCCATGTAATGTGTTAGGGAAAAATATATCACATCACCTCGCTAGATGATAGTCCTCCATACACACGATCAACGTTATTGAATCCCATATGGAATGGAATGTAAATAGTAAGATGTCATATAGTGAATCCAGAGGGATATCTAAGACATAGTTATAACATTTATACATTATATCAATGATCATACCCAGCTATGAGACATGTTGATAGAAAACATGTCAAATCGGTTCCTGAGGTTGTAATCAGCCGTACAAACAAGTGACGTTATCACTTCACATTTGAGGGAAGTGAATATGGATATAGGTAATTTAATTAAAATAATAAATTTTTATTATATGAGATATACTAGTTTCATTATATAACCCTAATTTTTAACATCCTGACCTAGGTTCCACACACTGGTTCCCTAAGCAGGTCTGCTATGTGACCTCAAGCACAACTCCCCATATGACAGAGGCTACCAATATGCATCGAGGGTATAATATCAATAATGGGGAGACTATACCCTCTTTATTAGAGTAATAACTTAGTGTAAAAAAATAAAAAATAATAACCAAATTATATAACCATAACAAGAACAATACCAGCATCACTCGATGACCAAAACCAAAAATAAAATATCCAAATCTAAATAGAAGATATGTCATCACAATACATTTCAAGTGTCCGTATGAAAACCTAAAAATAAATAAAGACTCAAAAAAATTACAATTGGTTCCCAAATCCTTGTTTTCTTCCCTCATCCATGCCCAATCCCATCTCATCCATCTAACATTGGGCCCTTTCCCTTTATCTATCCTACAACCATTAAATCTTTTCGGGTACCAATCACATATCTAGATTAGGGTGTGAGTACAATTAAATTTTACACCACCAATGAGGTCTAAATAATATCCATTCAATAATAGTGTATTCATTTGTATAAATAATAAAATTTAATAAATAATTTAAATTGTTTACACTTATCAAATTACTATTTATATAACCACATAAATACATAGGTTTCTAAAGACACCCAAACTCTCAATAACAGTTTCATCCCATGATGAAGTCAAAAATATCCCCAAGGGATATCATATAATAGAATACCATTGTTTCCATTCATCATCTCAATTTATATCCCAACCAATTAGAACCATAGTCCAATGCAAACTCATGGTATTAGAACATTGTATCTAACACCCCTAGGGTATTTTGAGCCTCAATCCTAATCCCAAACCACATTTATCACTCTGGGAATTTGATGTAATAGACCATGTCCCATTCATGTTAATAAAATAATTCAATATTATCGGCTTTTAATGTTTCATACCTTTTCTCACACACGTATATCAAAAATTTCAGAATATCAAAATCTCTTACGTATCACAATATCAAATGTACCATAAAAATGCATTAATTAATTCACCAATTAATTAATCCAATATAACAATTAAATATTCACATCATTCAATTAAATATTTCAACAATAAGTTAATCACATTAATTCAATTAACTAATTTAATAATTAATTAATCACATCTGTTCGAATAATTAATTTTAAAACTATTTAATCACATCAATTTCATTATCTAATTCAACAATTAATTAATAAAAACAATCCAATTAATTTATTTAACAATTAATTCATCACACCAAACCCATTAATTAATTTACAAATTAATTAATAACATCAATTCCCTTAATTAATTTAAAAATTAATTAATCACATCAATCCCATTAATTAATTCAGAAATTAAATAATCACATAAATCCAATTAATTAGTTCAACAAAAAATTAATCAAAACAATACCATTAATTAGTTCAACACTTAATTAATCACATAAATTCCATTAATTTATCCAATAATTAATTAATCAAAATCAAAATCCCAATATCCCCAATTAATTAAAAAATAAATTATTTCAATTTGTTCAATTTCTTGAACCCATTAATTTTAATTAACTAATTCAATAATTAATTTAAAAAATTCACAATCTCAATATCCCCAATTACCCAATCCCATAATTGATTAATTTACCAAATTAATAATTTCCATTTAAGAACATACATTTTTAATCATCTAATAAAAATTCAAAAATTATATAAACATAATTGAAATCAGGGATTTGGAAATTGATTAATATACCACCTACCTCAATTCGTTGATGATCAATCACTCTACAGAAATAAAAAAAATTAATGGAAAGGTCAACCCCATAATGAAGAACATGATATAGAAATAAATCCTAGATCAGAGATCAAATTAATCAAGATCTAAAAATCATAGATCTAGATCTATAACCAATACCTGGAAAACATCCACGTTTTATTTGAGAAGAGGAGAGGGAAAGAGATAGATCTAAATATGAAGAAAATGTATACCTGGAGAGGTGTGGATCTAAAAATCCTGCCATTAATTCATGATGAACATAGGTTGAGAGGGATTCAAATTCATCATATATCCTCTAAAATTCACAGTAATGAGTTTATGTTCGAGTATGGGTGATTAGAGATTAGTCACATGTTGTTTTGTATTTTAAAACTATAATTTATAGAAATAAAAATCCCCATGTAAGATTTCCTCGGCAGGGTCAAATAGCTTTTCTAACTGCGCACCTTAAATCTGCACCTCTTTGGGGGGCGGCATGGTTTCTACAATAAGGGAACAAAATTTAAAAAACTGTGTGCCATCCCTGAGAATCCCTTAATTTTTTATATGCATAATTTTTTGGGTTGGGAACATGGTTTTGTAAAAACCATGCGCCAACTGTGCACAACGCCTCCTCCTTCCAATATTTTTTAATTATCACACAAACAACCCCCTGGTTAACCCCCCCAAAAAATATACTCAAAATAAGGGAATATGATACTTATAGGAAAAACTGAGACATCTTCAGAAAATGGTATGATATTATAATCTCCACACATTGTAATAGCTCATCCTTGAGTTGTACTCTCATGCATCACTAAGATTTTGTGTCAACAAATTGGGAAAATGAGCCTACATATCCTCTTTTCTCTCCCTTGATTCTTCCTGGAAACACCCATGTTGACAAAATACAGAATCTAACGACATATTATTTTCTTGAAACACTTTCTAACTATGATCCAACAAATTTATTAGATTCTCTTCAAAAGATGCATCAGTCTCAAGATCAACATCATCCACATCGATAACATGAGGAGTTTCAAGGTGATACAACCAATGTTTTGACACTTTAAAATCATAATGCATAGTAATGTACCTCTCTGGAAGAGAAAATCAATAGTCCACCGACTCGAATCTCTCAACAACCTCAAATGGTCTAATAAACTGGGTGACAAATTTACCTATCTCCATATCATATAGTGGGCCAATATAGGTGACACATAAAGGAATAAAAAATCACCTATTATGATCTATGGGTGTCAATGATATCTATCAGTACATGACTTCTATCTACTCGGATTTGTAGCTCTATGATTATGATTAAGCTGAACCTGCTCTATTGTCTCCTGCATGAAACATTATCCTAACAAATATGACTCAACTTCCTCTATCTATCATAGGTTTGATCTATATCGTCGAGAAAAATGATACTAGTATGGTTTCATCTGAATAGATTCTTGATGACTGTGGTTATAATAGAACTCAATGAAAACTAGTTGTTTCTCCCAAGACACACCAGAGTCTTGGGAACGCACCCAGAACATGTCCTTAAGCACTGATATCATACGTATTGACATCCCATCGATCTACAAGTAGAAAATCATACATAGTAAAACCTCTGATCCATGTGAATTCTATAATCTATTCTTTATGTGAAAAGTAAGCTTCCAGACATGGTTTATAATAAAAATATGTGGCACTCTGTATATATGGACTATTTTTCGATCAAATATATTGTAATGGTCCGGACCTCTCTAGTCCATTACATAGTTAAAATATGGTGTTTGAAGTGCTCTAGGAGGTCCCAATGACTCATTTGAAGACTTTTTTAAATTTCCATTTTTTCCTACGGTAACTCAGAATGGTGAGTCGCAACCATGATTCGCAATGGTGAGTTTTAGTGGTAGCGCAAAATGGTGAGTCACATTGGTGAGTTAGAAAAGTGACTCACACCTGTATCTTTATTTGGTGACTTTCACCAATATTTCTGATATAAATTATCAATATTGAATCATACCAATGACTCCTAGCTATATCTCACCCCGGTGACTCATCCAATGGTGAGTCATTCTCAACATTATTCCATTTTTCATGAATTTATTGAGTGTTTCTAGTTTCAACCCTTTAATGTTTTCATCGACTTATGATAAATTTAATAACATATTTATGTGTTTTTGGAGCTGAATAGAAGTGTATAAATAATATCATTGACATTAATAAAAATAATGAGGTTCATAAATGGTCAAACCTCGTTGTTTTGTGAGATCCATCATTAATGGATATTAAAAACCATTTCATATTCCTGTTAGTCTCGAATCTAATAATTCTATGATGGGGTCCTTCCCATAATTCATTCCTTCCCCTTTCTCTTGGTATGAGGCACCTAGAACCTTTCTTCCCCAAGGAGTTGTGTCTTTGTATTGCACTATTTGGATTGTGTTTTCATTGGAAATTTTTACGGCTCGCACACAATTATCTTGGGGAAATAAGGTAGTGTTGATCATCTGCTCTTTGAGGTTGTGATACCTTTGTCTTTATTAATTATTTATTGATTGGGGTGGGTGTATGAATGTTTTTCATGTGAAGATGGTTGACCCCAAATTAAATAAGATAATTGAATCAATTTAAGATCAATATACGTGGGCTGGGAAAAAGTGATGTTTGATATACTTTTTATCTGTTTATGGTTGTTATTGTGATCTGTATGGGCTACTTACCCACTAAATATAATGGTCACTGGGGCTATTTTTTCACTTATGATGGCCTGTGAGAGCTTGTTTTTGGAACTCTATTGAAGGAATATGTATATATAATCTATTAACAAGGTATATTAAGCTGATAAATGGACGCCCTGGGATCAATATACTTCTATGATATCCCCAGAATTAACATGTGGAATTTTATAAGGAATTCCTCGTTAAATCTGTATATATATAGCTTGGGTTCATGTGGTGATGTGGTTTTGAGAATGGATGTGCACAAGGGGGTTGGTTCGTTGGATGTGGTGTGGTTATGTTGTAAGGCTGCCGAGAGTGGCTATGGTGAGAAGTTTTGTTGGGTGAAACTGTGAGTTGGGGGATTGTTTTGGGGAGAGGATGGTTTGGGAGAAATGACTTTGATGAATGATAATGAAAGTGGTTGGTGCTGTGTTAAATAGAGAGGAATGTGAAGTGGGTTTATTTACTATGGGTCATCTTCTTCTCTGGAACTTTTTTTGTGTGTCTTGATGTGTTTTGTTCGTAGAAGATACCTAGGTAGAGATGTAATGAATAAGTTAATTTTCTAATAGATAATGAGAATTGGTTAAGTGAATTGGTTGGATGTATGAACTGGGTTTGTGACATGTGGTATGTTGTTGGAAATTTTTTGGTAGTAAAAAATGTGGTATCGTGAGTCGGTTGTTGGATGAAAACCCATAGTTTGGGATTTAGTGTTTGGTATTACATATATATACACATGTATTTCCTTTGTGATTTCTATACGCACTCCACTCAAATTTACCACTATGTTTCAAACACCACCATCTTCAGGGGAGGGTGTTTTCCCTAAACATCCTAGCAGGAGGATGGATGGCTGACCACCCACTCTTCCTTGATCTTTCTAGGTAGTGGTATCCCAAGATTCTTTAGAAAGATAGTGGTATGTGATGTCCAGGTGTGTGTGGGTGAGTTGTTATTTCCCAAGAGTCTTCAGAATGAGATGAGTTGTGTTTTCACTGGTGTCTGTGGGTGGGATGTGATGTGATTCATTTTCCTATGTGACAAGACTAGATGTGACGAACATGTGTCTTGGGGCGGGATGTGGTGAGATTTTTTTAGGTGATGGGACAATCTTTGAGGCCCATGTGTGTTCTGATGGGTTGTTATTTTCATTATCTTCCCAGGTGATGTTACTACCTATGTGACCATGGTGTGTGGGGGAAGGTTTTGACATGGTGGATTTGGAAGAGGTGGGAGCACTAGGATGTTTACCATTAGAATGTGAGAGAATATAATCAGTGGGAATGTGTTACGGAGTAACATATTATTGATGTGCTTATCATATTACATTACCTTACTTGCATTACTTGGTGAGTGCGCCTTGGTGAATTGTGGATGGATAGTATACTATGTTAGGTTCTTTCAGCTATTCTGTTTTCTCAAAGGATAATTAGTATTCTTGTCCCACATGTACATGAGAGACTTTGGTTTTACTACTGAGTATAATTGTATGCTCACCCTATGTTATAAAAAAACTTTTTGGTTTCTAGGAGTTTTATTTGGACCATGCTGGGAATTAAGAGCATGATCATTGGAAGATTTCCCATGTCAATGCTTAGCCTTTATTTTGGTATTTACTTTATAGTTTCATGATATTTGTAAAAGTTGTACATTAAATATGCATGTGGGGTTGATTTTTTATATCTTTTATATATATAGAACTAGGATTTGTTTGAGGATAGACCATATTATCCCCCGATCTTGTTTTAATTAAAAGGGTAATGCCTCTCATCTTGTGATATTGTATATCCTTGGTGTTGGTCTCCACTCTATGGTCTTCTAGAGGTGGGACTCATGGGTCATTATCTCTCTTTCTCCACTACCAGCTCAGGTGGGGAATCTTTCGAGGGAGGGGTCATGATAGAATGGTATCATAGGTAATGGTTAAGAGATATGATGGAATATAGAGTTGGGAACAATGAAGATTGAATGGGTTGGTAGGGAAACAATGTCAAGTGATCTTGGTATGTGAAATAGGCAAGGGAAGACCAGCTAGTGCACGATAATTTAATGCTCCCCATGATTCAATGCAAGGGATCAAAGCCGACTTAATGACCAGATGAGGATACAAGATTTGCTGGGTAGAGACCATAGGAAAGTTACATGCATCATAAGGACTTTTTCACTTGTTTGAATCTGTTTTCTGGTAAATTTGATATGAATAATTATTTAAATGCATAAAAATTAATCTTAAATAAAATTTCATACTACTCAAGCTTAGGAATTCCTTGTTTACCTATGAGCTATGTCACTCAGTCATCTTCCACATGTGGCTCGGGTGGTTGAGTCTCAACAAGATGTTCTAATTGATTAGTGGAGGGTTAAAATAGTAGATTAATATGAAAAGTGGTAGAGGACGTTAAATTCTTTCTAGTGGTAGGCCTTGGTAAATTAAAAGCTCTGGGTTTCAGAAACACATATAGATAACTTGTTCGAGGAGCTTGAGATCACCTTCAGTTTGATCCTGGCTCTAAAGATGTAATGGGTTCCCTTGGTCGTTGGATAGATGTGGGGAGCCACAAATTAGTGGTTGACACTAATCCTGGGGGATAAGAAGGAGGCATAAGTGTTTTGGGTCGAGTTTATGAAGGAGTTCAGGGTGGAGTCCCTTTCATTATCTGTGAAGGCCTAAAAGAGGGAGAAGCTGCTCTCCCTTTAGAAGGGGAGTATGTTGGTATTAGAAACAGGGGTTAAGATCAAGGGTCTCTTAAATATCCCATGATATCTTTCCAAATGTGGAGTCTCATGTGAGATGCCTAGAAAAGGAAATTTGTCCTTCTATCTAGTATGAAGTTACTCCCTTTACATTGCCGACATACTTTGAGGTTTATAAGAAGGTGGAGATAGTTGAGTGGATTAACTTGTGGGGAGGTCTACCATGAGAGGGGATAAAGTAGAGTTGTTTTAGATTTAGGACCAATATCAGTAGGTCTCAGATTCCAGGGCCTTTGAGGTTTCAACTAGGGGGACTCGTACTCAATAGTTTCCGTTTAAACCTTTTGGTCATCGGGCCTTCCCCGTGAACATTGGATCGAGGTGTTTCATCTGTGGAGTTCACATGCATCTTAAAATCAGTGTTAAGTGGACATTTAATCTCATCATGGTGGATATGGACTGATTCCATGCCATCCTCAGTAATAGTTTCCAGCTAGGTCATTTCAGCTACAGCGACAACATGCTCATACTTTACCAAGGGGAGATATAGTAGGTAGAGTCTGACCTCAAGATCTTCCTCAGGGACCTCATCCTATGTGAGGTTGTGTATGTGGTCATTATAAGAGGGGTAGGGGAGCTAGGAATGGTCAATTTCACATCACAAACGAAATAGTTCTAGTAGGGATAATGATTTTCAGAGGTATGATCAGTTTGTTTAGTTCACATTGTTATGCTTTGTTTGGTTCAGAAAATTAATAAAACTTTTTCACCTAGTATATTCCATGCTCAGTTAATATTCATAGAGCGGCTTCTAGTTCCCTTCGAATTGATTACACTAGAAAGAGGTTAAATAATTTTTTTTGGTGTGTTCTGAGTATGTAGACTAATTATGGTACCACATTAGTCCCATTGGGATCTTTTCTTGCAACATATGCAACCCTATGATGTCACTATTGGCATAGACTGGTTGTATTCTGTGCATTCCATTATCTAATACTTCTGAATAAGGGTTTTGTTTTCATATGTGGATGGCTGGTATGTTGTTTTCATTGTTGAGAAGGGATCTCATGTGGGTAGTCAGCATGTAGAGCCTCTTCATTCATTTTTGGATGAGTTGTTAATGAAATACATAGACGTTGGGATTTTGGGGGTTTCCAAAGTATTTGGGGCATTCTAGAATGTTTTCCTAGATTTGGTTGTGTTGATACCCCCTCAATGTGATGTTGAGTTTGTGATAGACCTAGAGCCCGATGATTCTCTAATTTCAATGGCCCCATACTGATTTCCCCCTATCGGAGCTATGGGAGTTATGGATCCAAATGGATGATTTGATGAAGAAGTGATTTATCCACCCTAGCATGTATCAATGGGGTACTCTAGTGTTGTTTTAAAAGAAGTAATATGGTGGAATAAGGTTTTGTATAGATTAACGGAGATTGAATCTATTGACAGTCAAGAACCATTACCCTCATCTAAGGATAGATGACCTTTTTTACCAAATAAAATGGGAATTTTGGTATTCTAAGATCGATCTGTGATCTGGATATCACCAATTGATGGTGAATGAGAGAGATATCCCAAAGACTACCCTTAGATTTAGGTATGGGAACATCGAGTTCATAGTCATTTCTTTTTGTATTATGAACTCACCATTCATGTTCATGGGACTTATGAACTCTATTTTTCAGGGTTTCCTGGATCCATTTTTCCATTTATTGATTGATGAAATCTTGATTTACTCAAGGTTATAGGAGGAGCATGTCGAGCATGTTAGAACTATCTGTAAAGTTCTTTGATGCCACCCAATCTAAATAATGTTTTCCATGTGTAAATTATGGATACAAGAGGTGAATTTCCTTAGGGATGTGGTGTCTCATTAGGGTGTAGCAATGGATCCATAAAATTTAGATGTAGCTATTTCTTTGGATACACGCAAAAGCATGTTGCAAGTTTACTATTTTCTTGGTCTTTCTGGATATTATCATAGGTTTTACCCAATTTCTCTTGAGTTGCATCCCAATTGACAACTATGAATAGAAAAGAACAACCTTTTATGTGGGCCTATTAGTGCTAAGTAGCATTCAACTATTAATGGGAAGTTTTCTAGTGCTCTAGTGCTTCATTTTCCCAAGGAAGGAGTGATGTTAAAAGTCTTATGTGATGCTTCTGGTATAGGATTGGGATGCGTCTTGATGAAACCACAAGAAGTAATATCTTTTCAATGTAAGAAGTTATGTCCCCAAAAGCATAACTATTCCACCAATGATATAAAGTTGGCAAAAGTTGTTTTTTTATGAATTTGTGGTGGAATTACCTCATTGGGGAGTGAATTTTAGTCTTCAAAAATCACATGATATTGAGGTATATATTATTCCTATGATATCTGACCTTGAATCAATGGAGGTGGATGGAGTCTCTTCAAGATTTGATTTTGAGATTGCTTACACCTCAAGAAATGGGAATTTTTTGTCATATTACTGGAGAATAAAGTCACAGAAGGAGAATATTCAAGAATCTGCAGACTCTTGGAAGGAAATGGAGGAGTTGGAAGCCTTTCACATGGATGTAAGGGTAGACTGTGGCAGTGGATTTTTGTTTTATAATACAGTTTAGTCTTATCTGATGTAGTAGGTAGAGGAGTCACAAGGATGAGACTTAGAGGCAGAGGTGATGGGTGAACGCATTTACCAAGTTAATAATCTAGAAAAATGGTTAGAGGATGGTAAGAATTAGATGTTTTTCAGTGGAAGGTTCTTTTTTCAAGTGGTGAAGCATGAGGGAGTCATCATTGAGTTTCATATCTCACCCATAGCAGTAGAACGAGGAATTTTCAAGATGTACCATGGATTGAGGATGCAGTTTTGGGGGACAAGGATGAAATGGGTAGTGGACGATTTTGTTAAGAAATTATTAGTGTATATATAAGTGAAGGTTTATAACCATGTTCCTGATGGTATTTTGTTGACCATAGATGTCCCCTAGAGGAAATGTGATGACATCTTATGGATTTTCTCATAGGGTATCCTAGAGCTCAGGGAGGCAACAATGTTATATGGGTGATAGTTGATCGATTGATAAATTTGGACCACTTCTTATTGATTAAGAAGACCAGAAAAGTGGATGCCTTAGAAAATATGTATATGAATGAGGTGGGGTGGCTACATAGAGTTCCTAGATCCATCGTATCAGATCAGGACACATGTTTTACCGCATGAGTCTCGAGGGGATTGCATCATGATTTTGGAACCCAATTATGCCTCAGCACTGCCTTCCACCCTCAAATAGATGGTAATATTGAATAAACTATGCCGATGATGGATTATTTTCTACAAGCATGGATCTTGGACTTATGAGGATCTTGGGTGCGATAGTTACCCTTGGTCGAGTTTCCTTATAATAATAGTTATCACTCTTCCATTGACATGAATCTGTTTGAAGCTTTGTATGGATTTCATTTTCATTCGAATTTGTGCTGGATAGTGGTTGGGGAGACATCTATTCTTGGTCCCAAGGTATTGAAGAGAACAATAGAGAAGGTTTAGCTTGTTATTGAGAGTCTGAAAGCAGTACATGACTGGCATAATCTGTATGCCAATGGCAGGAGGAGGCCATTAGAGTTTGAGGTTGGGGACCACATGTTGTGGAAGGATTATCATAGACGTGGGAAGTAGAGGTTTGGAAGAGGGATGGATCTTTCTCTCAGGGTAATCAAACCCTTTTAGGTATTGGGTCAAGTTGGTGAGGTGTCATACCAGTTGGTACATCCACCATAGTTGGATAGGATCCATGATGTCTTTCACATCTTTCAACTCCATCGGTATCTTTACGATGACTCCCATTTAATTGAATGAGGAGATTTGGATATCAAAGATGATGTGACATATGTGGAACAACTGAAAATTATCCAAGATCATTGGGAGAAGGTTATGTGTGGATTGACCATTTCTTTGGTTCACTTGGTGTGGAGGAATGTTGGCCTGGAGAAGATTAATTGGGAGAGAGAAATGCATATGCGTTTCTTATACCTAGAAATGTTTTGATTTTTTTCCTTTCTCTATTTTTTTATAATGTGATGTTTGACCCTTATTTTTTGAAATAAAAAATTTTACCTTCAATTAACATGTGTGTGGTGTAATGTGTGAGAAATTCCTAACATTTGTAAAGGGGGTGACTAGATTCATAAGTGAGACACATTAATTGCTATATGATTAAACCAATATGGGAGAGTTAGAACCAACCATATCAGATAATATCTTGACATGGAAAAATTAATTACTTTATTTTTGTGTTTCAGATGGCATGGTTGTCGTGCTTATGTGGTGTGTTTCATGGTTGTTGGGTTTGTAGATGTTGGAGGAGGTGTTCTTGGATATGGAGGTTTCCACTCCAGCTTTCAAACAAGATAGGGTGGTCTATATTTAAACATTAGGTATTTGGTTGTTATTTGTGTTTATAGTGTATCAAGATCCTTGATAAGTATCTTGTAGGGGGTTTTTCAGACCCACTTTCTTCTGGGATTGATTTTAAATTCTCGATGGAGGGAATTGTTTGAGAGGTATCTGATGTAATGGGACAAACCTCTCACATCTATTACATTGTGAAAATATATTATTTTAATTGCTCTGGGAGGCCACGATGACTCATTTCAAGAATTTTACAAATTTATAGTATTTCCAAAAGTAGCTCAAAATGGAGATTTTTAGTGGCGAGTCGCAATGGTGATCCGTAGAGGTCCCTCACAATGGTGAGTCATTCAGGTGATTTAGAATGGTGACTCGCACCAGTAGCTCACACTA
This sequence comes from Viscum album, assembly GCA_963277665.1. Lineage (NCBI taxonomy): Eukaryota > Viridiplantae > Streptophyta > Magnoliopsida > Santalales > Viscaceae > Viscum > Viscum album. The sequence goes on along the minus strand of OY728157.1, from coordinate 226,613,121 downwards.
GGGAATCACACTGATAGGTCATGATGGTAAGTCACAATGTTTACATGCACAGGTGAATCACACAGGTAGCTCACACGGGTGACTTGCACCAGTATCACCCATTCATGACTCACACCGATAGCTCACACCAATGAATCACACCAATATCTCCCATCAGTATCCCACACTGGTAGCTCTCACTAGTGACTCACACCAGTCACTCGCATCAGTGACTCATCCAATGGTGAGTCACTCTAAACAGTTTTTCCTTTTTCAATAATTTATCATGTTTTTCCAGTTTCTCTCCATTAACCATTTATTTATTGTAAAATGAATTTAATACCATAGTTAAGTGGATTTTGAGACAATTCAAACTATGTAAGTAATATAATTGCCTTTTATAAAAATTCCAAGGCTCTTAAATAGTCAGACCATGTGGTCTTATTGTGATAAGGATTTAATGGAAAGTCAAAACCATTTCATATCCCATGTGTCCTAATCTAATCATTCTAATCCGAGGGCCTTACCTTCATTCATTCCATCCCCTTTACCTTGTTACTAGGATTTTAGAACCATTCTTCCTCGAGGAGTTGTTCCTTTGTGCTGCTCTAGTTGACTTCTGTTTTCATTGGAGTTCCTTATAGTTCTCATGCAATTTTCATGGTGAAATAAGGAAGTGATGATCGTTTTTCTTCGAGGTAGGGATCCATTCATCATTATTAATTGTGTTTCATGTCGGGTAGGTGTACAAATATATCTCATCTGAATATGGTTTAACCCAAATTAAATAATAAAATCAAATTGGTTTAAGATCAATATACAGGGGTTGGAAAAAAGTGATGTGTGATATGATGATTATGTTTTTCTAGTTGTTATTGTGATCTATATGGGACAACTACCCACTGAAAATCATGTTTTTTTGGTGTCATTATTTTTGCACTTGTGATGGCTTCTGAGTTAATTTCATTCATTCTTTATTGAATGACTATGTATATAGAATATATTAACTATATATATTTATCTAATAAATGGATTCCCCAGGTTCAAACTACTATGATAACCCATGAATTACAAGAAGAATTGTGGAATGAATTCCTTGTTAAATCAAAATTTTTCTTGCTTGGGTTCGTTTAGTGATGTGTTTATGGGAACAGATATGCATATGGGGTTGGATCGGTGGATGTGGTGTGGATATGAAACAAGGATGATAAGAATGGATATGGTGAGAAGTGTTGTTGGGTGTTTCTATGAGTTGGAGATTTTCATTAATGAGAGGTTGTTTTGGGATGAATTACATTGAATAATGATGATGATAGTGGTTGAAGTGGTGTTAAATGTAGAGGAATGTGAAGTGGGTAAATTTAATATAACTCTTCTTCCTCTCTATGATTTTTTGTGGTGTGGGTTAATGTGTGTTGGTCTTAGTAAATACTGAGGTAGATATGGAATGAATAAATGTATTATTTAATAAATAATGATAATTGTTTAATTGATTTTTTTGGGGGTATAAATTGTGTTTCTGACATATTGTGTGTTATTTTTCATTTATATGAAGAAATAAAGGTGGTATCATGAGTCAGTTGTTGGTTGAAAACCCCTAGGTTGGGATTGAGTGTTTGGTATTATATATATACACATGTATTTCAGTTGTGAAATCTATACAAACCCCACCCTAGTTTAGTAATATGTGCTAAACAACCCCATCATCACGAGGGAGGGTGTGTTTCAAAAACATTGAGGTGGGAGGATGGATGGCTAGCCACCCGCTCTTCCCGGATCCTTCTTCCAGACGGTGGTAGGACATGATTTTTCGGACAGGTAGCGGGTTGTGAGGCCTCGGTGTGTGCGGGTGATTTTTGCATTCTCAGGTATCTTCAGGACGAGATGGGTTGTGTTTTCCTAGGTTTTTTCAAGTGGGATGTGATGTTATTTGTTTTCCCAGGTGGTGAGACTAGCAATGAAACCCATGTGTCATTGTGTGGGATTTGATGTCCTTCATTTTCCTAGGTGAATATACTAGCTATGAGGCCCAAGTGTGTATGGACGGGTTGTGACATGCTTCGTTTTCCTAGGTGAGGGGAATAGCTATAAGGCCCATGTGTGTGTGGAAGGGTTTTTCATTGGTGGACTCTGAATAGGTGGGAGAACCAAGATGTTTTCCATTAGGGTGTGAGAGCAGATAATCAGTGAGAAAGTGGTGCAGGATACCCTATTATTGATGTGCTTATCATATTAATTTACTTGACTTGCATTACATGGTGATCATTCCTTGGTGAGGTGGGGATGGCTAGTATACCTTATTAGGTGGTGTTGGATATTTTATTTTCTCATAGGATCATTTATATGATTCCCCCAATTGTGTATGAGTGAATTTGTTTTTCCAACTAAGTATACTTGTATGCTCACCCTATGTTATAAAACATCTTTCAGGTTTCCCTATAGACTATATAGACCATTCTAGGGATTAATAGATCAAATTGTTTGACAGTTACCATTTCACTGTTTATCTTTACTTTTGGTATTTACATTGGAGTTTCATTATATTAATAAAACATTTACTTTAAACATTAGCGTGAGATGGAATTTTGATTCGATTTAAATATATATATCTTGGAATTGTTTTGGGATAGACCATCTTATCTATCAATATTGTTTTATTAAAAAGGGTAATTCCTCCCATTTTTTGAGATTGTATACCCTTGGTACTAGTTTCCACCCTATGCCCTACATAAGGCAAGACTCATGGGTCATTATCTATCATTCTCTATTTCTAGCTCAGGTGGGGAATCATTAGAGGGATGGAATTATGGAACATATATCCCAACTAATCCACTACAAAAGTCTCCTATATAGGCATGAAATATGATTCTTTCATCAAATGGTCCATAATGACCCAAATAGATTCCTTATTCCATAGAAAACTCGGAAGACCCACCACAAAATCCATGGTAATGTTGTCCCACTTCCATTCTGGAATGGTAAATGACTGTATTAAACTATAAGGACCCTGATTCTAGTCCTTCACCTCTTGATAGGAGTAGCATCATGTCACAAACCCTACTATCACTTTTTTTATGCCCAGTCACAAAAATTTGTCGATGTAGGTCATGGTACATTTTGGTCACACCCAAATGCACCACCCACTTCAAGGCATGAAATTAACTTATCAACTCCTCCTGCATGCTTGTAGGCACAACAACCTGATTCCCTAGATAGATGATCTCATCCTCATATATGGTCCAATAAGAATGTGGATCCCCACTTTCAAGGGTTTACATCATGACTAAACATTCTAGATCACCATACTATATTTCCTTGATATATATCAAAATTATAGAATCTACTAAAACTAATTTAAGATTCATCTGCTCCTAACTCTCCTAAACCACAACATCCATCTCATCCAATAAATTTATCAGCTTCCACTCAACACTAGACTCCTAAATAGCTTGATTCAAAGTTTTACTTCTTAGAGTATCAACTACACTATTTAACTTAATGGTTGTATGTTCTAAATCAAATTTGAATGACTTCATATACTCAACCCATATCGACTTCCTAAAATTCAAATCTCAGTGTGAAAATATATACATAAATCACTTCTAATTTATATACATAGTTATATTTTCATCCATCATATAATGTTGCAAAAAATTCAAAACATAATTGACTACTTTTAACATGAGGTAATGTGTAGGGTAATTACATTCATGTGGACTCTTCTTTTGATTCCCATATGCCACTACTTGATTTCCCTTCATCATAACTTCATGAATACCTATCCCAGAAGCATAACAAAAAATTGTATACTCCTCCCCTGAATTGGGAAGGCTCAAGATTGGTTCCAATTTAATATGCTACATCGGCTCATATAAATAATTAGAACATGCTTCTGACTGTATAATAATAATCCCAATCTTTGTCAAGCTCGATGGTGGTGCTTCCAATTTGGAAAAGTCTTAGATGAACCTCCAATAATATCCCACTAACCCCTGAAAGCTACGAATATCAAAAATATTATTGGGATTCTCCCAAGATACAACTGCCAGAACCTTCTCTAGGTCAACAAAGACACCATCTTCTATAATGATGTGACCTAATAAGTGTACCGGATCAATCTAAAATTGACACTTAGATAGTTTGGTATATAGTAGATTCTCTCTCAGTGTACTCAGGACTATTTCAAGGTTCTAGACATTATCATCATGTGTCTTGGATACACTAAGATTTCTTCCACAAAACTAGAACAAACTAATATAGATATAGTTGTATGATTCTATTCATCATGACCATTGAAACTACGGGAGCATTCATTAGTCCTAATGTCATCAATATGAACTAATAGATTCTATAATTTCATGTGGAATAATTCCTTGGTATATCAGGAGGTCGAACTATCAACTAATGATACCATGATCTAAAGTCTGTTTTTTTGAAGATTAAATCACCCTCAACAAATAAAAAATATAATCGACATGCATAAGAGGATAGTAGTTCTGACATTCATACATTAAAAATTCCAATAATCAACACACAAGTGCAGAGTTATGTCATCCTTCATTGAAAACAAGACCATAGAACACCAAGGCACCATAACTGGTAAAATAAATCAATTTTCAACCAACTCCTAAAACTAAATATTTTATTCTTTAATATTTTTTATTTCCATTATATATAGTGGAATATAAATTGTCTTAGCCATTGAAATGCCTTCAATAGTAAATTCTACATCTCTATAAGGTTTAAGGAATGATAAGTATTCAAGAAACACATCATGAAACTTGTACACTAATGGTGATAATGTACCATGTTTCACACCTACATAATCCAAAAAATATACTTACAATATGACTGGTAATATCCCCTAGTTGCTGATGAACTGGACCTTCTTGGACCACCATCGTATCCCATTACTGTATTTCTCACCCTCAAGAGATGTGAATGTCACCCTCATCTAGTACAAATCAATGTGGGTTTTTATGAAACTAACCCGTATATACCCATAATTAGGTTTAATAATGACATATCTAGAATGTAGAGGTCCAAATGAAAATGGTAATCCCCATCCTCGAGAGAACACACCTTGCATACAATATTTCTCTAGATTTTACTCCCAATGGTGTATCTATCATCAACACGCAGATCATGAACACAACTGCTAGGCTCAAACCATTTCCAATTTGGGAAGATATAAAAGAATGAGAGGCAACCATATCAAATAAGGAACTAGAAATCATATAAGATAAATGAATAGTACTTATTACCATTGATGGTCCAACCTCAATATCCACCAGTGTAGGATAGGAAAAATGAAATTTCTCTTCCCCTCTTCCATGTGATGTAGTATAAGCTCTCTAAGCTGCACAACTATGATGATACATGCCCTCTTGACCACAAGCCCTTCTTCTACTACCTTTACTATCATGGCTAGTAGAACTCTAACTACCATACTGATATAGTACAGAAGATCCCCTCCCAAAAATTGGTTCTATCAAGGCCTGTCATCGCTTCCTGTCTATTGCAGTTTCATTCAGTTTATCTGTTGATGTATCATTCTTCCACAAGATTGGCACACTACTGGTTGTTGGGGACAATTTATGTGATTGTGGCCTAGCCTATCAAACTGGTAAGAAATTATCTGGTCATGTTCCTTAGTTAATGAACCCTCTTCACGGCCAATCTTCTTCCCACTTCTCGGGTAAACACACTTTTAACAACAATTCCTACTTTTGGGAGAGGTACCTCTGGATGGTCTAGAAACAACTATGTGTCATCCACTAGAATTCTCCCTTAGGATCCCCTCAAACATGAGATCATAATTCAAAACATCAACAAACCTCTTTAATATAAATATGTTGCCCTAGTAATTAATCCCACATAAGTATTTCTTGGAAAAATCTTGTTGTAGTAGTCTCATCTGCATCATTACTGGAGAAACAGACTGAAAACATGTAATGCATCCAGTGTAGTCCATCACAAACATACTCGCCTGAGTCAACCTCATGTACTCAGCTACTCTCCTACCTTAGCATCTCTGGATAATGTTATCTTATAACTTCTCCAAAATGTCCTTCCATGACACATCATTAGGATGTCCAGTCTGAGATTAAGAATCCTACTAGAGCTTCATTGATCCTCATAACATATACACAGCCAACATAAAATTTTTCTCAGGATGAGTATCTAAATGGTCATGTATCATCTAGATGTACTCAATCTATAACTCTTCTTCCTTAGGTCCACCCTCTCTAGTGAAAATCAGAGGGTGTTGTAACTAAAACTACCATGTAAGACGAGGCATTCCTTTCACCCCATACTCTAGGTATCTCCCCATATACTAAATGAAGCAGTAAATGGTCTCACAAAACATATATCCTTCCTCCTCACCTGACACTATCACTGCATTAGGTTCCACTACTATTAAAGCATCTCCAGCCATAACCTTCTGTCGTCATAACGATAAGTGTAATCATGGAGGATTGTCACTGAAATTCCAAACCCACGTCTCAGAACATAAAACACTACTTAAACATGTTTATTTAAGGGGAAATCACAATAATGAACAATAATTATTTTCCCCAACCCCACCGCATGGTCAAAATCAAGGCACTAACACTACCCTTAACCATCTTATATCTAGATCTTGGTCAATAAAGGGTAAGTAAATTATCAAATTCATGTTTCGCATTATCCACCCATTAATAAATTCTTGAATCATTTTAAAATTATTAATTACACATTATGCATCTTTTTCTGTTTAATATCACAAGGAAAAATAGTTTAATTTCAACAACTTACCCAAAACTCACTTTCCCGTGCATGCCGAAAAATGATGCATTTCATAAAAAAATATGTGTTCCTAGAATGATGCATGCATACTCAACACTCATGCCATTATATTCCACGATTCAAATCTTAGAAAATATCAACATCAGTAATCACATCACATAACAAGTGCTTCACCCAAGGTAAAATGACATCAATTATAATAGAAGACATTAATAACAATAATCCTACCATGGGTACTTGGGGTTTCCCCCATACACAGGTTGTATACGCCAATGAACATGGCCATGACCAAGGCCCGACTCTTCTTAGTCTCCTATAAACATTCCCAAAATAGTAATTAAAAAGAAAATAAAATAAAATTGGGATTTGATACCTCTTATTAATGTCTCAAACTAGGTGACACACATGAGTGCCTTGAACTGGTCCGCTACATAACCTTATGCACACCTCCATATATGGCAGAGGCTGTAAACTAGTAGTGAGGGTCTAATATCGATCATGGAGGTACTATATCCTCATTATCATAGTAATAACTTAGAAGAAATAAATAAATAATTATAACCAAATGATATAAACATAAACAGAATAATACCATAATCACACGATGATAAGAAAATGATATACAATATCCAAAAATAAATAATAGACATGTCCTTCAAATACATGTCATGTTTTATTATAAAAAACATAGAATAAATAAATAAACTAAAAACTCCCAATTGGGTCCTGAATCTATGTATTTTTTCCTCTTCTATGCTCCATACCATATCTACCATCAGACATAGGGCTCCTACCCTTAACATCTCTTATAACCATGAAATCTATTTGTGTACTAATTAGGTAGTCTAAGTTGGGTGTGATTGAAACTCAATATTCTACCACCAATAGAGTCTAAATAATATCATTTGAATAACATTTTATGTATTTTTATAAAAAAATAATGTAAATAGGTTAAATTTGTTAATTTACTCTTTATTTTCCCTCATAAACCCCAATTTTCTTAAGGAAACCCAAAATATTTATACCTAATTCAGATTATTCTAGAGTCTGAACTATCCCCAAAGGATATAATATACCAAAATACCATTTTTACCATTTTTCATCTCAAGTCATATCATGACCAATTGGAACCACATTCCAATCCCAACTCATGGGAGTAGAATGTCATGTCTAAGACCCCATGGGTATTTAGAGACTCAATCTCTGTCCCACACCTCATATATCACTTTGGGATTTTGATGTAGTAGACCATGTCCAAAAACCATTTATCAAAAAATCTATCACTATGTGCTTTTGATAAAACTTACCTTTCCCCAAAAATGTTTATCAAACAATTCATCACAATGGGATTTTAATGCAGCAAACCACATCAAAAAAATGTGTATTACATATTTCACAATATCACAATCTCTCATGTATCACCATATCATATGTACCATGAAAACCCATTAATTAATTCACCAATTAATTAAGCCAATATGAAAATTACATACTCAAATCATTCCTTTATTTAATTCAATAAATAATTTATCACATCAATTCCATTAAATAATTCATCAATTAATTAATCCCTTAAATTCCTTTATTCAATAAAAAAAATTAATTAATACCATTAGTTCCATTAATTAATTCAAAAATTAATTAATCACATAAATACCATTAATTAAATTAATAATTAATGAATCACCCTAATAACATTAATTAATTTAACAATCAATTAATCTCAACAACACCCTTAATTAATTAATCACATCAAACCCATTAATTAATTATTGAATTAAATAATCACATCAATCCAACTAATGAATTTAAAAACTAATTAGTCAAACCAATCAAAAAAAGTAATTTAGATATTAATCCATAACATCAATTACCACAATTATTTCAATAAGTAATTAATCAAATACACAATCCCATTTTCTAAAATTAATTATTCAATTAATTATTCCAGTTCAATGAATTTACTAAACCCAACAATTAAATTAATTAACTGTACAAATAATTAATCATATTCATAATCCGAATATCCCCAATTTAACAATACCTTAATTAAATAATTTACCAAGTTAATCAATTAAATTTATGAGCCTAAATTTTTAGTCATCTAATATAATTTGGATAATTACATAATCATAATTGAATTGAAGACTTTGGGATTTATTAATAAACCACCTATCTTAATTATTTGATGATATATCACCCAACATAAATCCCTAATTTTAAATGGATAGGTCAAATCCATGATAGATAACACAATCTAGATCTAAAACCTAGATCCACGACCAAATGAATCAAGATATAACTATAACGAACCATACTTTACATATATGGTTATTACATCAAAATTGAAGCATACTTATTACAAAATATAACAAAACCATGAAAGGACCGTATAGGTATAGTGTCTTTTGAAACTGGGAAACATAAACATCTGGTTCATAAATCATCTACATTGTCTCCCATTTATTTCATCATATCTAGATTCCTTTTTTGGAATATCCTAATTAATACCCTTCTTCCTGACCTGGGGAAAAGAAAACATATAAATGGATGAGATCAAATTCTCGGTAAGGGTAAACAAAAGAAATATTAATCACATCATATTCATAAGAACATATCATTTTAGAAATATTAGCCTGCAAAAGAGATCATAATTTCATAACATGGGTAAATCATAGTAGTGAAATGTAATTTCAATAATCATAAAATAAACATGAAACTTTGTGTCATACACACATAATCATAGAAAATCATTTCTTAGTAGTCAAGACTCATTGACAAGAGTATCTTAGTGGACAAAGTCCATTTCTGAACCGAGTTCACTCCTCGTTTCAGTCCTGTTTCAATGAACCGGTTTAACCTGTCGTTCCAGCCATGTCTATCTCATGAGATATAAATAATTACCCAATGAATTGGAGGGAGATGTAGGTCCCACCGATCTCATAATGAAACCATTCTTATGTGTGACACACAATCATAAATCATACATCATAGCATAACCCATGTAATAAAAAATGGGATTCTTAAACATCATGCCATCATAACATAAATCATATAAGATAAAAGGACTTCATAAAAATAATTCCATCATAACATAAACAAATCAATGTAAACATAGGGATAGAAATAGAACCTTATATTATCTTAGATGGAAAATAATTTTGATAAAACACTTGAACTCCATTCTTGAGGAAAATATCCTTTCTACTTTAAAATAATTTTTCATTTCATAACATGTTGTACAATTTTAAACTAAACGAAGTTGCTTAAAAATAAACATGAATACTTTTAAATGAAGATTCATGGAAATAATGTTCTAAAATCCATTTTGGCCATATAAGTTAATGAAATATTCTTCTCGTACTTTGGCTGGAAAAGTCAAAAAGTACCTCGTACGAAAAACGACAAAAGATTCCTTTCATATCTTTTACTAAAAACTCACTGAAGGGTAAAATTGGATTTAAAGAATTGTATGGAGAAATAAATAATATTACATATTGAGGAAACATGTATGTGGATGATTAATATTCACCAGTAAATTCTAAAGTATAAAAAATCTCGGATAAAAATTGAGATTGCGAGATTTTCCCTACCTTGGGTCCGATTTTCTTCATAAGTGTATGAACATCCTGTATAATGATTTAAATAATGTATTGACTTATTATAGACTCATAATTATTTTTATGATATCATATATGGTTATATATATATATGCTTATCTTTTTATTAGTAATATTTCATTACTACTTGTTATTCGGGTGTTTATTAGTTTTTGTTCTTATGCGTGTTTTGTCGAATAAATTCTTATTCTAATTTTTAGGTTATAGATACCACATTTCCAGAATGGTATTAGTGTAATATATTTCATATTTATTCATTCAATTTATTAATATAATCATTATGCAATGAAGATCATGAAGAACGAGTCGCATCACATCGTGGAGACGATATTCCGTATGTATGCACGAGCGATGATATCGTTCCCATGATTGTGGAATTGTATTGGAGTGTATGTATACTATTTCAGAATAAATATAACTTTACAATAATCATATATAGTTATTCTTTACACCATTATACTGATCCAAGTAAGGTGGTGGCGGAAAATAGATTACACCACGGCGTGGAGACGGTATTCCATACGTACACACGCGTGGTGATTTCATTTTCTGTAGGACGGGTAGACGGTGAAATAGGGTTGTTTTATACATATAATAACATATCAGTATATTATTGATACTGATGTTTTTACTTCATAATTAAAAAACTAAATAATAAGAAGTGTATGAAGAAATAAAGTTGAAAGAATCGGTAACGAACATTACCTCTTCTTTGAAGCGCCTCTTTGAGACCTCCTTTTAGGGCACAAAAATTGGTCTTTGAAGAAAACCAGGACCTCTAGTATGTTTCTAGGGAAGTGGAGAGGAGAAATTGGCAGGGGTTGTCCGAGCTTGTAGGGTCAAATTGGTGTTAGGAGGAGAGGAAGGAGGTGCCCTTTTATAAGGGAGGAGATGGGCACCTTTGGAAAAACTAAAAATATTATTTTATTATAAATTAATATTCAGTTTTTAATAGCTCCAAATTGCATTATTTCGAAGATATGGTGGGGATGGGTCGAAATAATCTCATAAAATAGAATTTATACAAGCTTATGTTTCTATTATAACCTTATCATTTAGATTTAACTTTATGTTAGATAATTTAACTTTTACCGTGTCGTCTTGTTTTCATACACTATAACATTAATAAACATACAATAACAAGAAAAACGAACCCCAAGTTGTTTATTATTAATATATAAAACCTTATCTAAGTAATTTGGCCAAACCGTAGATTTTAGAAATAAAATAACAATTAATAATATAATATTTGTTTTAAAAACTATTTTATGTCAATTTTGACACAATTTGGTAATGGATTTTTGTGAAAATCATAACAGAAATATTAGTTCGAAAAAATTTAATTAAATCAATACTAACATGTCATATTAACATAGAAAATTATTGTAATTCATAAAAAGTCTCAAATTACATTTATTTGGGTATTTATAACATCAATTATGTAAATATTTCATTAATAAGATAATTATTGCATCATCATTTTGTCATAAATAAATTAAATTATTTAATTTCTAAAAATTACAAATAATATACCATTATGTTGGAAATCTTTTTATATTTCTAATGAATTTTTATAGTTGAATTTATCTTATGTATAACCCTATATTAAAAATGATTTAGTTATTAAACATTGATTTTAAATATTTTAACCCTTCTTTAAATAAATTAATAATAAATGTTATAATCCAATAAAAGTGGGCATAAATGGTCAAATTTTATTCCTAAGGTTGTTTTTGGTCTAATTACACTTATCAAATTGAATTAGTACATGTTTTAGGGAAATAATAATAACATTTGTTACCATTAATTACCCTACTTACTTTTAACCGTGGTAAATAAAAGTAAAAAGTTACTATTCACAAAAAATTATTTTCATCTTATTGAACCACATTTAAGTCCTTGATATTAACTGTGTCTCTCGGAGTTTTGAAATTCCACTCACAGAAGCGGTAAAATTATGTTTTATTTAAATTTGGAAATTCTCCCAGGAGGTGGGTAAAAGACGGTGAAAAGTTCAATAAAATTTTTATATATATAAAATTATTAGAAAATGACTCTAATGAATTGAATTGAAATTATATAGGTATTATGTATCAATTTTGACCTAAAATAAATTTTAAAAAATAATTATTTAAATAAAAATATGGCCTTTAAATAGTGACCTAGTGTTGTCACTATTCATAAAAAATTGAAAGTTTTCATAAAAATAAAAAAAATTCACCCTATGCTAATTTCGATATTCCAAATAAAAAAATGAAGTCCATTTTGAATGATTGAATTTAAAAAATTCAAAAAAGTGGGTATTACTATTCATAACGTCTAGTTTTAAAAATATTTTAATAGCATATCGTTGTTTAGTGAAACTCGGTATTGCGTACGACGCAAGCTATCGAGGAAGTTCACGATTGCGTGTAAAGCAAGAAAAGATAGTTTTGTGTGTAGTGAAAGATTCCTTTGATTATTTATATAACATAAAAACAAAATATTTCTCATAAAAGTCTCGTGTGTTACATTCTACCCACCTTAAAATGAATTTCTCCCTCGAAATTTGTCACTTTGTAACAAACAGATGAGGATAACTCTCCCTCATAATATTCTCAAGCTCCCATGTAGCTTCTTCTAATTGGTGGTTCCTCCATAAAACTTTCACCAAGTGAGTGGTCTTGTTCCGTAGGTCTTTTTCGCTACGATCCAGAATCCTTATCGGTTGTTCTTTATAAAAAATATCTTGATCCAGCGGTACAACTTCTGAGCAGAGTACATGTGAAGGATCAGGTATGTACTTTCTCAGGAGAGATACATGGAACACATCGTGAACTTGGGAGAGATTTGGTGAAGCGCCAATCGGTAAGCTACCTTCCCAACACGATCTAGTATTTAGAAAGGACCGATATATCTAGGGCTCAGCTTTCCCTTCTTTCCAAATCTCATTACTCTCTTAGAAGGAGATATTTGTAAGAACACTTTATCACCCACTTCAAACTCTAGGTCTTTTCTTCGGTTGTCAGCATAACTTTTTTGTCAACTCTGAGCAGCTCTAATGTGTTTTTGAATAGATCTGACTTTTTCTGCCATCTCATCAACAAGATCAGGTCCTAATAGCTTTCTTTCCCCAACATCATCCCAGCAAGTTGGAGTCCTGCATTTCTCTCCATAGAGATCATCATAAAGATCCATCTGAATACTGGAGTGAAAGCTATTATTATAAGAAAATTCCACCAAAGGTAGGTGTTGATCCCAACCACCTTTTAAATCCATAGAGCAAGCTCTCAACATATCTTCTAGAGTTTGAATTGTCCTCTCAGACTGACCGTCTGTCTGAGGATGATAAGCAGTGCTGAAACTCAACTCTATATACATAGTATGCTGAAGACTTACACAGAACATCGAGGCAAATCTCGAATCCCGATCAGATATAATTGAAAGTGGTACTCCTTGCAATCTTACCACTTTTTTTACATATATCCTGGCTAGCTGATCTAGAGGGAAATCTTTTCTAATAGCAATGAAGTGTGCAGACTTTGTAAGATGATCAACTATAACCCAAATAGCATTATTGCCTTTGTATGTTTTAGGAAGTCCAGTGACAAAGTCCATAATGATGTTTTCCCATTTCCATTCAGGTATGGGTAATGGTTTTAAAATCCCCTTAGACATATGTCTCTCAGGTTTAACTTGCTGACAAACCAAGCATCGAGAGATATATTCAACAACATCTCTTTTCATTCCATCCCACCAGATATACTATTTCAGGTCCCTATACATCTTCGTACTTCCAGGATGAATAGAGAATGAAGAACTGTGAGCCTCATCCAGCAGCTCCTTCTTTAATTTGGGGATGGGAGGAACACAAACCCGACTCTTGAACATTATTATCCCATCACAATCAAGGTTGAATTCAAGAACATTTCACACCTTCTTTTGTAACTCTACATCTTCTTTCTGTGCCTCTTTAATCATCACATGTATAGATGGTTGAACATTCATTTGAGAAAGATACAATTTTTCCCCTTCCATTATAATTCCAAGATCCATCCTTTGTAAATCCATAAATATTTGATCTTTTGTGATCCTCATCATGGATAAACTAGCATGGTCTTGTCGACTTAATACATCTGCCACCTTGTTTGCTTTCCCAGGGTGGTAATGAATTAAGCAGTCGTAATCCTTAATCAGCTCTAACCATCTTCTTTGGCGCATATTCAGCTCCTTTTGAGTGAAAATATACTTTAAACTTTTATGATCAGTATAAATATCACACCTTTCTCCATAAAGAAAATGACTCCAAATCTATAATGCAAAGATTACCGCAGCTAACTCCAAATCATGAGTTGTGTAATTTTTCTCATGGATTTTCAACTGTCGTGAGGCATAAGATATTACCATATCATTTTGCATAAGAACACACCACAACCCCTTCTTGGATGCATCACTATAGATCACAAACCTTTCTCCACTATAAGGAAGTGTGAGTAAAGGTGCAATGTATGACCTTCGTTTCAACTCCTTGAAATTATCTTCACATTCCTCTATCCACACAAACATAACTCCTTTTCGAGTCAACCTGGTGAGTGGATTAGATAATCGTGAAAAATGTTTCACAAAACGTCGATAATATCATTCCTAACCATGAAAACATCGGATCTCGGTTACTGTTGTTGGTCTCGACCATCTTTCGATAACCTCTATTTTAGATGGATCCGCAGATATCCCCTCTTTTGAGATTATGTGACCCAAAAATGCACCTTTTTGAAACCAAAATTCACACTTGGTAAATTTGGCATAAAGCTTCTCCTTTCTCAGGGTCTTAAATATAATTCTCAAGTGATCTTCATGTTCTTCCTTGCTCTTTTAATAAACAATAATATCGTCTATAAAGACTACCAAAAACTGATCAAGATAGTCTCTAAAGACTCTATTCATCATATCCATGAAGATAGCATGGGCATTAGTAAGACCAAATGGCATTACTATAAATTCATTGTGTCCATACCCTGTACGGAAAGCCGTCTTTGGTATATCCTCCCTTTTGACCCTTAATTTATGATACCCTGAATGAAGATAAATCTTAGAAAAGTATTGAGCTTTGCATAGTTGGTCAAAAAAGTCATCAATGCGCGGGAAAGGATATTTGTTCTTGATAGTGATCTTGTTAAGTTCTTGATAATCAATGCAGAGTCTCGTTGATCCATCTTTCTTCTCAAAAAACAGAACAGGCGCTCCCCAAGGTGACGCACTAGGGCTTATGAATCCCGTATCAATATTCTCTTGGAGTTTCTTCTTCAATTCCTACAACTCAATTGGGGCCATTCTATAAGGTGTCTTTGAAATAGGAAAATCACCCGATACGAGTTCTATTGAAAACTCTACTTCACGTTTTGGTGGATGACCCGGAAATTCCTCTGGAAAAAAATCATCAAACTACCGTACAATGGGAATATTCTTAATCGTGAGTTTCTCTCCAATAATTTGAGATAAATAACCCTCATTTAGTGGAATCAAGACCCATAAGATGGAAGAAATTTCCACTGGAAGGTTATGTTCATCCTTGTATCGATAGATGATCACAGATTGATCTGGAATATGAAATGTGACTTCCCTTATTAGGCAATTGATATGAGCTCCATATAAAGAAAGCCAATCCATGCCAAGAATTACATCAAATTCCACTATATAAAGGATCACAATATTTTCAGGAAGTACATTCCCACAAACTTCAATCGGAGAGGAATTATAAACTTTTGATGCGACTGTTGTGCCATTAGGGGTTGTCACAGCTAACTCAACATCTAAATGTTGAGGTAATATGGAGATACCCCCAGAAAATTATTTAGAAATAAAAGAGCGGGTGGATCCAGAATAAAAAAAACATTTGCTACTTTAGAGTGGATGGTAAGTGTACCTTTCACCACTTCATTATCGTACTCCACATCGTTGATATAAATTGCATGTGACTTTACTCTGTCTTTAGCCTTAAGAGTTTCTTGATGTCGATCATCATAAAAAACCCTTGTATTAGGGCATTGATTAGCATAACTCCCCATCTCCTTGTACTAGTAACATTGAAGTGTAGGAGGTGTACTCTATGTAGCCTTTTCTTTGTTCGCATCACTAGAAATCTTCTTCCAATCATTGCAGCATTCAAATTCCGGATGACCTTCCTTTCCACATTTGAAACATTTACTTGTCCCTTTAAGAAAACTCCCTCTATGTTTCTTTCCACACTTTGAGCATAAGGGAAAACTCATCTTCTTTTCAGTGTGCTCTTTAGATTTTCCTTTTAATTCCATTTTCCTCTTCATATCAAACCCATATGACTGATGGGTTACTCCAATCTCCATCTCAACCTTGAGAGAACATTGAACTATTTCCTCATAACTATTGATATCTCTTATGGCTAACGCCCTTTGAAGACTTAGTTTTAAGCCACTAATGAATCGATCGATCTTACTCTCAGGTTGGATAATAATACGAGAAGAGTACCTTGCAAGTCTTGTAAAATTTTCTTCATAGGTACCAACAGATTCATCATCCTTTTGCTTCAGTTCAAGAAACTCCTTCTCTATCTTTGTTCGAAGAATACGAGGGAAGTACTTATTGAAAAATAAGTTCTTAAACTCATCCCATTACATGGACTCAATTTCACCTCTTTGCCTCGTATTCTTGATAAGATTCCACCATTGATAAACATCTCCTTCTAAACGATACACTGCTAAGATGACTTTATCATGTTTAGAACATTGAAGAACTAAAAATATATTTTCAGTAGTATTAATCAATTGTTCAGCAATTAGTGGATCAGTAGACCCGCTGAATGAAGGTGGACGCTGCCTCATGAAGGATTCAACATAGTGTTGCTCCATCCTTTGCTCGTTTGGAAGTCCTGAATGATTCATATCTTGAGAAAGTTGTGTGAGCACGGATACAAGATTTTTCATTCCAGCTCCCATAATGTTTGGTTGCTCAGGAGGACAATCATTGCATTTCCCATCGCATTCCGCATTAACACGGTTTCTTCGGGTTCCATCCATTGACTAAAACGAAGAAGAATAGTGTGAGCAACACTAATTATAATAGGAAAAACACAAAATCAAGAATAAAATTTCACACTTAAGGTCTTATCATAGGTTTTTCATGGCCATTTTTAAAACACTATGATCGCGTTCTATGCTTAGAATTATCATAGGGCTCTTAATAATGCTTTCACATCCTAGTTTCCAAAGGTTTACTATACCTTTCCTCTGATACCAACTATAACGAACCATACTTTACATACATGGTTATTACTTCAAAATTGAAGCACACTTATTACAAAATATAACAAAACCATGAAAGGACCGTATAGGTATAGTGTCTTTAGAAACTGGGAATCATAAACAACTGGTTCATAAATCATCTACGTTGTCTCCCATTTATTTCATCATATCTAGAGTCCCTTTTTGGCATATCCTACTTAATATCCTTCTTCCTGCCCTGGGGAAAAGAAAACATACAAAAGGGTGAGCTCAAATTATCAGTTAGGGTAAACAAAAGAAATATCAATCACATCATATTCATAAGAACATATCATTTTGTAAATCTTAACCTGTAAAAGAGATCATAATTTCATAACATGGGATAAATCATAGTAGTGAAATGTAATCCCAATAATCATAACATAAAACATGAAACTTTGTGGAATACACACATAATCATATAAAATCATTTCTTAGTATTCAAGACTCATTGCCAAGACTATCTTAGCGGACAAAGTCCATTTCTGAACCGAGTTCACCCCTCGTTTCAGTCATGTTTCGCTGAACCGGTTTAACCAGCCGTTCCAGCCATGTCTATCTCATGAGATATAAATCAATATCCAATGCATTGGGGGGAGATATAGGTCCCACACATCTCATAATGAAACCATTCTTATGTGTTCCACAAAATCTTAAATCATACAGCATAGTATAACCCATGTAATAAAAAATGGGATTCCTAAACATCATGCCATCATAACATAAATAATATAACAAAAAATGACTTCATAAAAATAATTCCATAATAACATAATAAAATCATTGTAAACATATGGATAGAAACAAAACCCTATATTATCTTAGATGGAAAATAATTTTGATAAAACACTTGAACTCCATTCTTGAGGAAAATATCCTTTCTACTTCAAAAACATTTTTCTTTTCTTAACATGTCATAAAATTTTAAACTAAAAGAAGTTGATTAAAAATAAACTTGAAAACTTTTATAGGAATATTTATGGAAATAATGTTCTAAAATCCATTCAGGCCGCATAAGTTAAAAAAATATATTCTTCTCATACTTTGTCCGAAAAATTCAGAAAGTACCTCGTACGAAAAACGACAAAATATTCCTTTCATATCTTTTAATAAAACCTCACCGAAGGGTAAAATTGAACTTAAACAATTGTAGTGAGTTATAAATAATATTACATATTGAGGAAACATTTATGTGGATGATAAATATTCCCTAGTAAATTCTTAAGTATAAACAATCTCGGATAAAAATTGAGATTGCGAGATTTTCCCTTACCTTAGGTCTGATTTGCTTTATAAGTGTCTGAACCTCCTGTATAATGATTTAAATAATGTTATTGACTTATTCTAGAATTATAATTATTTTTATGATGTCATATGTGGTTATATTCTTAGATTCTTATTAGTAATATTTCATTACTACTTGTTATTTGGGTGTTTATTACTTTTTGTTCTTATGCGTGTTTTGTCGAATAAATTCTTATGATTATTTTTAGGTTATACATACCTCATTTACATAATGGTATTAGTGTAATATATATCATATTAATTCATTCAATCCATTTATATAATCATTATGCAATGAATATCATGTAGAACGAGTCGCATCACATTGTGCATACGGTATTCCGGACGTACGCATGTGCGATGATATTGTTCCCATGATCGTGGAATTGTATTGGAGTGTATGAATACTATTTCAGAATCAATATAACATTACAATAACCAAATATAGTTATTCTTTACACCATTATACCCATCCAAGTTAGGTGGTGGTGGAAAATAGATTAAACCATGGCGTGGAGACGGTATTCCATACGTACGCACGCGTGGTGATTTCGTTTTCCATAGGATGGATAGATAGTGAAATAGGGTTGTTTCGTACTTATAATAACATATCAGTAGATTAGTGATACTTATGTAATTACTTCATAATGAAACAACTAAATAAGAAGAAGTGTAAGAAGAAATAATGTTGAAAGAATCGGTAACTGGCATTACCTCTTATTTGAAGCGCCTCTTTGAGACCTCCTTTTAGGGAAATAAATTGATCTTTCAAGAAGACCAGTACCTCTAGGATGTTTCTAGGGAAGTGGAGAGGATAAATTTTTAGGGGTTTTCCGATATTGAAGGCTCAAAGTGGTGTGAGGAGGAGAGGAAAAGGGTCCCTTTTATAAGGGAGGAGAGGGGCACCATAGGAAAAACTAAAAATATTATTTTATTATAAAGACATATTCAGTTATTAATAGCTCCAAATTGATTTATTTTGAAACTAAGGTGGGTATGGGTCGAAATCCTCTCATCCAATAGAATTTAGACACGTTTAAGTTTCTATTTTAATCTTATCGTTTATATTTAACTTTAAGTTAGGTAATTTAACTTTTACCGTGTCTTCTTGTTTTCTTACAATAAAAGGTTAATAAACATACTATAAGAAGACAAAAGAACCCCAAGTTGTTTATTATTAATATATATAACCTTATCTAAGTCATTTGGATGAACCATAGATTTTTAGGAGTAAAATAACAATTAATAATATAATATTTCTTTTAAAAACTATTTTATGTCAATTCTGACTCTATTTGGTAATTGATTTTTGTGAATATCATAACAGAAAGATTAGTTCAAAAAAAGTTAATTAAATCAAGACCAACATGTCATATTAACATATAAAATTATTGGAATTCATAAAAAGTCTAAAATTACATTTATTTGGGTATTTATATCATCAATTATGTAAATATTTCATTAATAAGATAATTACTACATCATCATTGTGTCATAAATAAATTAAATTATTTAATGTCTAAAAATTAGAAATAAAATACCATTATGTAGGAAATATATTTATATTTCTAATTAATATTTATAGTTTAATTTATCTTATGTATAACAATATATTAAAAATGATTTAGTTATTAAACTTTGATTTTAACTATTTTAACCCTTCTTTAAATAAATTAATAATAAATGTCCAAATCTAATACAACTGGCCCTAAATGGTCATATTTTATTCCTAAGGTTGTTTTTGGTCGAATTCCTCTTATCCAATAGAATTTGGACATGTTTTAGTGTAATAATAATAAAAAAATTTACCCTTAAATACCATATTTACTTTTAACCATGGTAAAAAAAAGTAAAAAGTTACTATTCACCAATAAATATTTTCATCTCATTAAACCACATTTTAGTCCTTGATATTAACCGTGTCTCTCGGATTTTTGAAATTCCACTCACAAAAGAGGTAAAATTATGTTTTATGTAAATTTGGAAATTCTCCCAGGAGGTGGGTAAAAGACGGTGAAATGTTCAATAAAATTTTTATATATCTAAAATTATTATAAAATGGCTCCATTGAATTGCATTAAACTTATATAGGTATTATGTATCAATTCTGACCTAAAATAAATTTAAATAATATAAATATTTATTTAAATAAAAAGTCGGTTTTTAAATAGTAATCCAGTGTTTTTACTATTCATCAAAAATTGAATGTTTTCAGAAAAATACAAAAATTTCACCCTAGGATAATTTCGATATTCCGAATCCAAAAATGAAGTCCATTTTGAAAGATGAAATTTAAAAAATTCCAAAAAGTGGGTATTACTATTCATAACGACTAGTTTTTATAATATTTTAATAGCATATCATTGTTTATTGAAACTCGGTATGGTGTACGACCAAAGCTATCGAGGAAGGTCGTGATTGCGTGTAAAGAAAGCCAAGCTAGTGTTGTGTGTAGTGAATGATTCTTTTGATGCTTTATATAACATAAAAACAAAATACTTCTCATAAAATTCTCGGGTGTTACAATAACAGACCTGGATTTTGATCTAAAACCCAACCTGGATAAACATACATCTTTTATCTAAGAAGAGTATAGAGAATGATATATATCTAAACATTCTGAAAATACATTCTTAGATAGGTGCAGATCTAACAATCCGGCCTTCGGTTTGTGAAGAATTGAGGTTATAAGGGGTTAAAATTCTTCCGGGAGCTTCATAAATTCATATGGATGAGATTAGTTCATGACTATGGGCGATTTATGATTAATAATAAGGCTTCAAGATTTAAAAACTAATTTTTGGGGAAACAAGAAAACCCACAGACGGTTTCCCAGGTAGGGGAGAACGGTTTTCCAAACTGTGGGCCTTAAACATTTTTCTCTTATGGGGGGGGGGGTTCATGATTTATCCTAATAGTGTGAAAAATATGAAAAAAGGCTTTCTAGACATGTGAGTCCCCTCTGTTTTTGTTTTTCATAGTTTTTTGGGTTTTGTAAATAGTTTGGGAAGACCATGAACTAACCGTGCAATGCTCCTCCACCTAATTTCTTATAAGTTTCACCCAAATACATCCAAGGTAAAATGAAAATAAGATATAGTCAAAACAAGGAAAATGAATAATTTTAAATGATCTAGATACATCTCTTGAAAAGATCTAGATTTTACATAAATGAATATTATTTTGAGGAATTCAAAGAAAAAAATATATAAAAACACATAATAAATTTTTTTACAACTTCTCAAACCACCACTTATGGTTTATACTAATATAATTTATCGAAATGATTTATAAACAAACCAAGGCTTTTGGGATTAGGGTATTGAATTTTTGAAGTGATTCGTATTTTTTATGTCTGAATAAAAAGGGTTTGAATGTGTAAAGAATAGAGGAGTGGGGTTGCCTTTTAAAAGTGTGGTGATTGGAACACTTGTAATTTATGAAAATAAAAAAGTGTACCCATGTTTGTTAAATGAAAAAATAGTCTGAAATGGATAATTATAAAGTCATACATAATTAAAGGTCTGAATATTTCCAAAAATAGATATTAAAAAATTATATAGGTCATTTTAACCCTAATAATTTTAGTTTAACCACCGGGTATACCCATTTTTACCTTAACTACAATAATTAATATTTTTATTTTTAAATGTTCATTATGGTAAAAATTAAGTTAATATTTGTAGATAATATTATGTATTTTATTACAAATATAGAATCCATTTTTGAAAATTCAATTCATATAAGTGTAAAATTGCAATTAAAAATCAATCCCACATATACGATGTGAAGCAGGTTTTCAATGAGAAAAGGTTTAAATGTTTGATATTTTTTTAAATAAAAAATCAATATGAAAATTAATACAATGACATATAAAACAATAATTAATATAAAATTGAACTAATTCCCACCTAAAAACAATTTAAAATATAATTTAACTTTATAAATAATGTAATAAAAATGGACATTTTCATTTAAAATTCTGAATTTTTCACTATTAATAGTAAAATGAAACTTTTCAGAAAAAACACAAAAAATAACTATAATATTATTTTGATATTCATATTTAAAAAATGTATTTTAATTTTTCAAATAAATTTTATAAAATTAGATAAAATTTATTAAAGTTATGTTTGTAAAGAACGACTAAACTACCTTTTAGAATAATATAGTTTTTTTGAAGACATTTCTATTTCATTTAAATGTTTCTCATTTTATCTATAATAAATATATTTCCATTTGATTTATTGAATAAATTTTTAGAACATATAATTTTAATAATTTATTTAGTTATATCCATATCAACAATTTAACGACTACGATATAATTTTAATGATAAAATAATAATATTTTGATAGAGTATTTCATTTAGTTCAACCCTGGTGTTGGGTGTATTATATATTCTCGATGAGGTTAAATTTATTTATAATTAAAATTTCATAAATTATTGGGTTGATATATTCCCTTTTATACTTGGTGTTTTTTTCCATTTACTCTATAGAATATAGTGATCATATTTTAAAATCTTGGGGTGTTAAAAAAAATCTATGTCTTATACCAATACTATGGTCTCATGGTTCTTCTTCATTAATTTTATTATGATTCTTGTATTATGAACTACCTTGATTTATTACCTAACTCTAGTGTATGATTATGATATGTGGTGTATGTTTTTCAAATGTTATTCACATGTTTTCATGAGCCTATTCTCAAGATATTTTGGAATTTACATTCATTACCCTTACTATAAATCTAATATCACCCTTTCTTATGTGTAGTTTTCTTAGTCTATGTTGAAAGGTATTATGTATGATTTGTCTAAGAGTGGTTCTTGTTATGAAGAACATATTGATAGATTACATACTTCACTTATTGATCATTTCTTAATGTTTTAATGTATCCAAGGTCACTATACGCTTAGGATCCTTAGGTGAGTGTTTCTATAATGTAAGGAATATTCATAGAAAATGATATAATATCTATCTATCAGAATTTTGTTTACTTTTTTTATTAAAGGATTAGTTACGTTAAGCTTTGGAATCTAGGATAGGAATAAATTTATGAGAACACCATGTATATATCAGAGGATAATTCTAAGGATGATACAATGTATATGAAAATGTCCTAGAATTTTCTTAAATGATAGAGTGATTGATTTCCAAGGATTTACATCATTGTCAAGATTATTTAATTGGATGTGTCTCTCACATATATATTTAGAGGGGTAATGCCTCTAAAAATGGTGTATTGATCTTTACTTGATCACCACCTAGTGCATGGAATTGGGCCCTACTACACAACTTATTTGGCACTCCCATGGGATATTATTTTGAAATTCACAGAATACTTATGAATCATAATGAATGATTTAATTTCTTGATTAATATAAATGGCCTAGGATTAAATAATGTTATAGAAATTGGAAATAATCTTTCACATTTTTTATATCCTATATGTTATTTTTTTATGATTATGTGGTTCTCCACAATGATAATTGTTTCTTATGCCATGATTTTTTTGGTGTTAGTCTATGGTTGGAACTCTAAGGATCCCACTTAATGATGAGTGTGAGAGATAATGCAATGGTTTTCCACTTAATAAAAAAACATAACAACATCTAGAATAAAAAATATCATTGAAACACTCACATAAGTTTTTCAATATTTGAATAATTCTGAACTTCCAAATGAGCTAATGAAGGAACAATGGTCAATTGATTACTCCACAAGGCTACATATACACTTTTTTAGTAGATCCACTTGTCTGAAAATTTTTGAGTAATGGATTAGTACCTCTAAAAATATATTTTTCATTCTCTATTGTTCAGAACATGAAAAAATCCATTATTTATATATATTTTTTGGGAGGTGAATCAGGTCTATGGTAGGATCTCATTAAGAATATAAGGGAACATGGCGTTATTGAATCCATAGTGTTAGAAGAGTTTACGATCTTATTTTTTATTAAGTCATTTAATTGTATACTTCGTAAAAAAATAGAGAAGGAATTTTGTGAGATAATATAGAGTGATGATGAATCTATTGGTTTTTTTGAATAAACTATTACAATAGATACAAGGTATGCTTCTTTAATTATCATGAAAGCTGAAATTACGGGCGATTGATACTAGAATGGGTTAAAAAACACTATGAAGGGATTTATCTATAATATCATTTAGTATCTATGAAAAAATCATTCAATGTGATATCATGGTAAGAATGGATATTAGATATTCCCATCAATCTGATGGGTTTTTAGGGAAAATTAGGGTGGTGTTCAAAGGAAACTCTAAAACACATAGAGAGAATAATATGAGAATTCCTTCGTGAATGAAATGTGGAAGGATACATGGAGGAAATTGTCTCAAGGGGAATAATAAATGTTTTAGATGTGGGAAGGAATGTTATAGAGTAATTTATTGTCAATATGATCATAAAAAGTTGTCTAATTATGCGAATTGATAGAAATATCCAATCAATACACCACTTATAATGCAATGATTAAAAATAAAGGATTATAGGAACTATTCTAACTAGTTCCCAAATACGAATATTAATGGTGATAATCGATATAAGAAATGTCTTATGTAGTTGAAAAAGATGAAATATCATACATTCATTATTTCTATTTAAGGGTGTGTTAATAATGTGGTCAAAGGTAGACATACCTTCCACCATAGAACTACTAATTTACAATTTGAACCTCAATCTACTAATTGTATCATATCTAAGACATTTTATAAGGTTTTAAAGATTACACCAAAGTTATCAAATGTAAAATTAGTAATGAAAGAACATTATGATATAATGATAACATCTCAATTAT
The DNA here is from genome assembly GCA_963277665.1 of Viscum album. NCBI lineage: Eukaryota > Viridiplantae > Streptophyta > Magnoliopsida > Santalales > Viscaceae > Viscum > Viscum album. Next base: position 226,587,350 of record OY728157.1, on the reverse strand, counting down.
ATGATTCCTCGTCGATTGATGATTTTGGGATCATTCTTCCTTCAAATTCATTCATTCTTCTTATCGATAAATGTGAAGTTTTATTAGGAATGGATTATATTTGTCTATATGAATCCTACATGATTTTTTTGGATTGGAAGGAATTATTTTATTCCAAAAAACCCTATGATCATAAATTAATGTGAAAGTATGAATAAAATTTCAATGGATATCACTTCTATTATATAGGTCCGGATTCCAATTCTAAATAGATTTTTATATCATATAGTTGTTGAAAAAAATGAAAAAAATGATATTCCAGTTATATGGGAGGTTTTTGATATCTTTTAATAAGATTTTCCTAATCATACACTAAATCATGAAATTTAATTTTTAGTAGAACTCATAACTAGTTCCACAACAATTTCAAAGGCTCCTTTTAGAATATCCATGATTTTATTGGAGGAGGAGAAGAAAAACTTCCAAGGAACCTTTAAAAGATATTCATTTGGGAATGTGTGTCACCTTGGGGAGCTCCTATTCTTTTTTAAATAACGATGGATCAATTTGACACTTCATTTATTATCGGTAGCTGAACAAGATCACAATCAAGAACAAGTGTCATCTACCCTATATTGACGATCTATTTAATCAACCATGAAAATATCAATACTCTTCCATGATTTCCTTCATTATGGATATCATCAATTGAGTTTCAAGAAGGATGATATAACCAATATGGATGTTTCTATAAGTTATGGGTAGTATGAATATATATTGATTCTATTCAATCGTACTAAATCCCCCTAATATATTCATGGATTTAATGAATAGTGTCTTTTGGGGCTACATTTATCAATTTCTAGGGGTTTTTGTAGATGATTTTATTATATACTCAAAGGGAATGGTAGAGCTTGAATATAATTTGTGAATTGTACTAATAACTTAAGAAATGATAAAATATGAGATAAATGATCAAAATTTGATTTTTTTTCTGAGAAAGGATTCATTCTTGGGTCAGATAATCTCAAGTGTTTTATAGTTTGATCCATTAGAGATGGAGGCTATTGGACATTGACCCAAACCAAACATGTTGACAGAGGTTCATATTTTTATAAGTTTAGTTGGATATTATCTATGGTCTGTAGAGAATTTTTCATTAATATAAAATCCACTCAACCTTTTAACTCAGAAGGGAGCCATTTCCCTAAGGAAAAATGAATGTGAGAAAATTTTCAAGGAACTAAAGTGAATATTAGCCATTGTACATATTCTAACATTACCCTATTGTGTATAATGGTTTTTAATCTATTGTGATATATCAAAGATATGATTGTTATGTGGTATTATGTATAATGACATGGTTATATTTTATTCTTCATGTAAATTAAAGACTATTTAGAAAAATAAAAAAACTAATGATTTGGAGTTACAATGGCAATTTTTGGAATAAAGATATGAAGAAATTATTTTTATAGAGAAATGTTTGATATATATATCAATCAAAAAATATTAATGTATAAATTAATATAGAATGACTTTAATATTGGCTATATAAGGTGGTTATATTTGATTGAATAATATCACTACTCAATATATTAACACCTTGGGAAACTAAACAAGGTGTCCAATGCATTGAGTCGAAAGTAAAATTATAGACTATCCATGATGAGGATCCCAAAATATCAAATATTTATTTATTTTGAATGGATGGATTAGGAAATCCTAATTGAAGGGGATAAATATTATCTTAATTAATTTAATATTCAATCATCTATCCATATGAAGATCAGAGAGGTATGAAATTAAGATGTTGGGATAAAAAAGAATGTTTTAAATATTCATGTGTTTAAACATGATCATGATAGAAGGATATAGTTCATGGATCATTTCTATGTTACATCCATTAAAGATTTATGGTGTTATTAGATGATGCTTGTAGTTCTCAATTCTCTATTCATCCCTAAATTATGAGGATGTATAGTGATTTGAAAGAGTATTTCTGGTAGTATGACATAAAGGGAGATATCACAGAGTTTGTATCACAATTCATAGAATGTTATAATTCTAAGACTGAGTGAGAAAAATATGATGATTTTTTACATCAATTAATCATAAGACAATAGAAATTTGAAAACACCAGCAAATATTTTTTCATTATTCTCCCCAAAACATCTAAAATTTGTTATGTTAAATGTTTTGTAGTAAATTTATATACATTTTTATCACACTTCATCACAATCAAATAATATTTATCTCTAGATCATCTTGCTATGATATAAATTATGGGAATGATATGGTTTCAAGGAGTACCCAAATCATTTATGTGTGATTGAGATCCAAGGACTACCTCAATGTTCTCGATAATTCTTTAGAAAACACTTGATTCAGAGTTGAATTTCAATACTATATATCATACCCAAATAGATAGTAAGTCCAATAGAACAATTTAAACACTAGAGGATCTGTTGATAACATTTTATTTGTATATAAAAGTTTTTCATGATATATTCCTTGCTCTAATTGATTTTTACTACAAGAATAGATTTAACAAAATCATTTAGATAGATCTCAAGGATGCCCTCTAATTAATGTACTATGGATCTCTAAAATGATGGATTGAAGTTGGATAAAAAGAGCTATTATGATATAAAATATATAAATAATTGGAAGATAATGGTTTATCCATTCCACAAAACCGAAGGGTGGAACAATGTTGAAATAAAATTTATGTTGGTAATCATCGATGTGATTTTAAATTTGATCTTGATGAAAAGAAGTTTCTAATAATTTCTGCATGGAATAAGGTAATGAAATTTTTTAATAAAGGAAAACTAGGTCCTTGGTATATTAGTCCCTCTAAAATTGTTGACTACATCAGGATGATGCCATTTTAGTAGGTGATTCCACAAAATCTCTCTCAGGTTCAAGATCTGTTCCATGTGACTATCCTGAGGAATTACATACTTGATCAATAACATGTACTGAACAAAAATTTCATACCATTATATCATGATATTTATTGTCACTAACAACTAGTGAAGATTTTAGATCATGCAGATAATGTTATTCGAAAAAACACCACACACGAGGTCAAGGCACCATGTCGAAGCAACCAATATGATGAATCTAAATGGAAGAATGAGGTTTTTATGAGGTAGAAGTATCCCCAACATTTTTTTTATGATAATGACTTAATTTAAAGGGATAAATCCATTTTAATGGGGAATAATGTAACACTCCTATACTTTATGAAATATTTTTTAATAAATTACACGTATTTGATGGTTTGTGTTGCACACAACACTGAGTTTTAAAGAACCGTGAAAAACTATCAACATTATTATATGAAAAACAACACTATTACCCTATCATTAAAAATACATGCATGAATAGGAATAATTTATTTAAATATTATTTATAATTATTTTATAAAAATAAAAAATAATGATAAAAATAATTACTTTTCGGAAACATCATTATATGTTTTGGAAATTTAATTTTATCAAAAAAATGTTAATTTTTTGTAAAAATACATAAAATTATTTTTTGAAACTTGTAGAGAATCAATTTTAATAAATAAAAACAATTTCTGAAATCATCATGACAAAATTAGATTAGGGTTATTTTATTTTATTTTTATGAAAGAATTATTTTTAAAAAATATTTTGAAATGCACTGGTGTTTCCGACGCATTCGTCGGGGCGTGGACATCTGTCTATGGGGGATGCGTAGTTGTTGCCCTGCATTCCCGCTTTCCAAAGGCGGGCGACATCCATTCCTTATTCAGTGAAGTTTTCTCCTTGATCGAAACGGGATAATGGGATGTCGGTTCTTCCTTTCGTGGATTCCTCCTCGGAACTCGTCACCTTGTCCGGGTCTCCCTCATAGATTTAATACGTTGTTCGTGAAAATCTTCCCAATTCCATGTTTCCATGGATGTCGGTTAATTAAACTGCTTTTTTCAGGACATTCCAAGGGGTTTGGTCAGGGAAGAAACCTTCAAAAGGGGGAGTAGTCATGTCGAGGCATCACTACGGTGTTTGAACATTGGGGAATTGGCATGTCTGTCTTTTGTCCCTTATTATAGGGCTTCTCGAAGGCGCAGAAGCTCGAGGCATCCCACATCGATCGTGGGGAATCATATTCCATTGTCATGTATCTGAGGTTTTCCTCAGCTTCCTGTGTTTAACACGGGGTATGCCACAAGTTTAACGTCCAACGGAGACGGATCGGGATGATCAGAACACTAGCTGGAGTGGATCAGATTGAGGAACCCCCTTGAGGGAACACCGATATTGGATCCAGCTCGTGGGATACTTCCTGAATTCTGTGGAGGGGAATGGGGTGGAATGATCACACCGGGATGTGGCAGCCCGGGTAAAAATTAGGATGAGTGGCAGAAAGTTACATAGAGTGGAGGGGGGATGAAATGGGACTGTCGTGGAGATGACGGTAGTGTTGGGCTTGAGTCTTGAAGAGACTTCCTACATATCCCCATGGCAGGGAATCAATGTCCACGTAGTTCAGTTGGTTAGAACCGACGTGAAGGGGGTCGTAACGACCAACAAGTGATGGGCTTGAACCTTAGAGAGGCTTCCTACGTACCATGCCTTGACATGCATCAAAGTCCACGAACTTCGGGAAGGGGAGCCGGTGAACCGAGGTGAAGAAGGACCTTGGTCCAGATGGATAGTGGGGGATTGAACCTCAGGGAGGCTTCCTACGTACCATGCCTTGACATGGATGAAAGACTTCATTGTTCATAATGGACGTCGGTGATCTGACGTGAAGAAGGACTTTGGTCAAATGGTTGTTGGTCTTGAACCTCGTGAGGTTTCCTATGTACCCTGACTTGACATGGATTAAAGTCATCATAGTTCGGGTTGAAAAGGGGTTGTTGAACTTACATGAGGGGGTGTCAGAACAACCGGATGGCAGGGTCACAATGGCTTACCGCTGGATTGGGATGCCGTTTAACGTCATGGGGGATGAGGGCGTGTCGGAGATCCGATGTGAATAAGGACCTTGGTCCAGGTGTATGGTGGGATCGAACCATAGGGATGCTTCCTATGTACCATGCCTTGATATGAATCAAAGTCCTCATAGTTTAGAAGGGATGTGGGTGTTGGCGAACCGACGTGAAGAAGGACCTTGGTCCGATGGGTGACGGACTTTAACCTTAGGAAGGCTTCCTACGTACCATGCCTTGACATGGATCCAAGTTCACCTAGTTCGGGAAGGGTTTCTTCAGTGAAATGACATGAAGGTGAACCTGGGTGTCCACTGGTGGTGGCCTAGAACCTCGTGGAGGCTTCCTACGTACCATGCCTTTCCATGGATCAAAGTCCTCATAGTTCGGGTGTACAGTTTAATGTCATGAGAGACAGGGCATTTTGGGGCTTACACTCTAAGGCGGCCCAGGGTGTGGCATGGTCAATGCTCACTCTTATCCCACGAGAGTCATGCTCGGTGTGAGAAACAAGAGGTTGTAGGGACCAAACGATCACTTCGTGAATGGGGCATCCGTGGGAAGGGAAGAGGGGGCTTACGTGTTGGGCGGCGCACGGTGCTAGGACTTTCTCCATGATGGAGGCTCGAGGGTGAAAAAGTGCAGTGGGAGATGGATTTTGGACCGAATAAATGAGGTGCCTCATCCCCCATCATGCCCTCCGCTGGCCCTAGCGGTGGGGGGAGTATGGAAGTGCATGGCTGCTACCGTCTGTAAGAAGGACTGGGGGCTTACACCATGATGGACGCCCTTCCCCCATGGACAAACGCCACTACCAGAAGTAGGATATCATCTACTGTGGTCCAAAAAGATGATATCATCCCCTATGGAGGCCAGGGGGTGTGGAGAATGTCCAAGGTGGGGGGACCCCATGTTAGAGGCAGGAGGCGATGTCACAGTTTAACATCATGTGTGGAGGTCGAGGGTGATTTTCAGTTTATCATCCTACAGCTCAGACGAGATGAGTTTATTCCGCACCCCTAGAACATACATGACCGGTACCCTCTGCTCCTTGTGGGAGGGAAGGTACCGGCAATGACGTGTAAAAGGGGGGTCACAGAGCGAACCATCGAGGGGTACATGTTAGCGTGGATATGTGAAGAAGCAATAGTCGTTAGCGTGCCTATGCGAAGAAGCATTAGGCGAAGCAACTCCACAGGCGGTATCGTCCAGGGGACATTGAAATCACATCGTGAAAACCCGGTGGGTCGTACGGGAGAAGAAATTGCCAATCATAGGGGTCCACAGGCAGGGGCCTTGTGGATCACGGTCGCTCTGCGTAGTGAAGGTCACTGGCGAAGGGATGTACTTCGCAAAGTGGGGTGCCTTAGACTTAGCATGGGGCGGAGGTGCAAATGGGAGGTGCTTCGCGAAGTGGAAGGGTGTTCTGGGAGCACTGCCTCACGGAGCATAGGTGCCTCACGATGTAAAGTGTCGTGAAGCAGTGTTCTTTACGAAGTACAGTGATCCTACCTTGGCATGTGGATCACGTGTATATGAGGGGTGTTCTGTGAAGCATAAGAGCTCCGCGAAAACCCGACCCCCCTTGGGGATCCCCTTCCTTCGCGAATGCCAGTAGGCTTCGCGAAGGGAATCCCTCTCGGAAGAGGGGATCCAAACGAGACAATGTGGAGGCTCCTCGCGAAGCAAAAATACCTCGCGTAGCTCATGGTTCGCAGATCAAGGGGTGCTTCTCTATTTGAGAGAAGAGAAGCCAAAAGGTCTGATTGTCCCTCCGGAGGCTTAGGGGGAGCTTGGTATTTAAATGCAAGAGGGTCCACGAAGTAGAGATTACGTGGCGCGATGGGGGATTCGGTTGCATCGCGGCAGGTCGTGAACGTCAACTGGGTTCACGGAGGGGTACCACCTCTTTTGCTTCGCGGCGGGTTCGCAAACGTTAGGGGCGTTCGTTGGGCGTCCCGCCTCTATTGCTTCGCGGCGGCTGCATTGCTCTGGGGGCTCCATGCCATGGCTTCACGAGGCAGATTTTCAGGCCTTTTATTCTTCGTTCTTTTCATCCATCATTTTGGCGCCAACAAATTACCCCCCTCAGACTTGGAGCCACGAAGGGATCTAGGGTCCAAGTCTGAGGGAAATCGTCAAAATCATTGGCCATTCGCGGTTCTGAATCCCAAATAATGTGCACAAGGCGAACAGGTTCAATGCGGGCCGAACGCGCTGCGAAGCTCCAGGCGGGTTGGATGCGCTCTCAAGCTCCGAGGTCTGCCACCTATAAATAGAGGGGGCCGACCTCTCTTTTTTCCTTTCCCTTCTCTGTGACTTTTTCCTTTTGCGCTCTCGATTCGTGAAGTTCCATGTACTCCACATCTTCTCTTTGCGAATCAGGCTTCGCGGCGAACCACGAGTTTCTGACTCTGCGATTACGCCAAGCGAACGTCTGCTTGCAGGCCGAGGCCAGGCTCCGCGATTCTGCTTTGCGAAGGAGCTCCGCGAACAGGGTTCATGGCATGAGCTATAAAATTTCCAAATCCTTTAAAAACAAATGGGCCATCAAGAAGCTGCCTAGGGGGTGCTTGCGGACGCCGCCTGGAGGGATGAGATGGCCAACTGTCTGGGCCTGGGGGAGCTAGTCCGAAGCCACTCGGACTAAAATTATTTGACGGAACTGTTATCAGAGAGGCAAAAGAACTATCTGTTGTGCAAGAATCTGCCCTTTTATGACTTTGGGTTGAGGAATGACGTCTGCATTCTTGAGGCAAGTAGGGACGAACAAGTTTGATGGTTCAAAAGCACGTCGTGCTAGCGCCAAAGGTTCAAGGCAGCCGATGGTCATGCGCATGATGACTTCACACCTATCACCGCCGACTTTCTATACAACCATCTGAACAACATTGATGGGAATCCATTGTAGCCGGAGATGACTCCTCCCATGTACTGCACAATACTGAAGGAGCCTTGAGAGATTCGAAGAAAGGGTGGTCTGATGAGTGGGACCTATGCCAGGGCGAAAACTTCACCAGTGATTGTGCATGGACCTACTAGGTGGGAGCCTCATGCGAGGAATTTGGAGCCTATATGAGGAGAGTGGGCTTGTATGTGGCGGCATGGGCCTCCCAATTCAGCATTTATCAACCGAAATAGCGGATGCCAGAGCTGTTGAGCAGATGTTCGCCTAGGACCAACACTTTTCACCTGCACCATGGGGAGTTTGGAATCAATCTGTGGGATGTCCATCAGATTTCAGGGGTCCCGATCTTGGGGGCTATATATAATAAGTTCCTCCCTGTCATGAGTTTGTGGGAGGATCTAGAGCTGATGTTGCAGCTGGCACTGGCACTAATGGGACTGGTCCCCGTAGAGGATAAAGAAGTTGTGAGAGATGTCCACTTTAAGAATTGGTTCAAGCAGTTCTTGAATTTCCTGAAGGATTGAGAGTTTCCCCCGAGGCCTTGAATTTTTCCTAAGGGGGCTCAATGGGGAAAGGATCACTCATATCGGCGGCTCATAGAGGAAAGACAATGGATGACCTGGGGTTTCAGTGTCAACACTGAACAGCGGCCGATAGTCAGACTGGCGGCATTTATTGTGACACTTATCTGTGGTTGGATCCTGCTAGTGAGGGATACTAACATGGGGGGTGTGGCCCAGCTCATTCATCATGACATCCATGTTGGCCAAAGTAAGTCGGGTCAATCTGGGGATTCCGATGCTCGCCAGATTGTACAAGACGCTATGACATGTTAGCGAGGGAAAGAAGCCATTAAGGATATGCGAGCCCTTACATCTTCTGTATGGGTGGATTGCGGTGAACATCAAGGGGGGTTTACGAATATACGAAACCCATCTCGACTATGGGGTTAAACTTCGGCCCATCTATTCTAAATGCTGCTGGGAGCTTTCTTTCCAAATTAATCATGTTGTTGGTACTAAACCGGGTGTGGAAGGCAGATGAGTATAATTTCCACCCATTTCTATTATCAACGGGGGTGCTCACCGAAGACGGTCAGGGGACGGAGGACCATAGGGCCTATCTCCTAGCCTTCTGAGGTGGAGTCTTTGTGGTGAGGGTGTACCGTGAGCCTCTCTGCGAGCCGTATACCCCACACCAGTTTGCAAGGCAGTTTCGGTGCCTGCAGCGGCTGCCCCTGAAGGTCTACTGGGAGGTGCGCCACGAGGAGAACTAATGTGTGATGAGGGAATTGTGGCTCATCTTCACATGGGAAGGCATGAAAATGATAAATGAATTGCCTTTGCCTACTGCCGCCTTTGGACTGGTGAAGGAGTATGCCATAAGTTGGGAGGCTTCTTATCTGGGGGAAATGATGAAGCAACAAACAATTCAGGCTGGTGACGGCGGGACTCCCCTTTCCTGAGGTCAGCGTCGGAGGGCAGCAAGGGCCTCTCGCAGTGACCGGGCTGCCATGGCGGCAAGATTTGCGCCGGCTGAGGATGAGACAACATCGGCAGATCCAACAGCGGTCGTTTACCCGATGGTCCCAGAAGAGCAGAGCCATCCGAAGGGGCGGCCACCAAGGGGATTCAGCCGGATATCCACTGAAGCTCTAGGGAAGCAGCTGCGCCATATCGACATGCTAGAGAATTTTGTTTTCCCGAAGGCTTGGGACATTTGGGACATCAACCGGTAACACCTCGATCCATCCGAGATGTGGCAACACCTGAACCATCTCGGGATGGATTTACTGGGTATATGCCCTGTCTGGGCCGGTTTCGCGGTGTCTCCAGCGGAGGCGGTGCAATATCTGGATGAGCTAGAGGACTATGTACATTCTAGGGGTTCCCCGTGTCCAATGACAGACCGTGTGATGGTACTACTGGATCAGACGGTTCCCCCACAACTATTGGCCGCTGAGGTGAGGGAGGGCTTCCCCATATCAGAAGATTCAGATGAATCCTTTCGAGGAGATGAGGCCGGTGTAGGGTGCCTATTAGAGGAAGGTGAAGTCGGTGATCAAGACTTAGGTCTCGATGATTTCGAGGAGGCTCTCGAGGAAACATTCCAAGTTTCTTTCCTCAGAGTCTGCTCTCATGAAATTATGGACTTCTTCTCAACATATGCACAATGCAAGAAGAACTTGTACATAGACCTCGCTCTCGCCCCTCAGTTGGTGGTGATGCAGGATCCTCAGAACCCGAACCTATGGCCACGTCTAGTTCTATGACTTGCAGGGCAAGGGAACCTGAGGTGGCTCCTCCAGAATCTCCGGACCTTCCGACAATATACGGAGGGCCATGTTTTGAGGTCCCATCATCCTCAAAACAGGAGCAGTACCATGAGTTCAATATTTGTAATTCCTCTCCACTGAATTCATTACTACCACACATTGATCATGATAAATGACGTGTATGCCCTTATCTTTTACGTACAGTTCTTCGACTAGAATGGGCTGCTGCGGCGAGGCTATTCGGGGTTTCTGGTGGTTCCCCTCCCAGAGGCATGCTAGTAATCATGGAGATAGTTACCCATCACACCCGAGCTGCAGCTCCCACCATCCTTCGCGGGACAACCAGTAGGGTCATGCCCAAGTTCATTTAGGTAGGGTCCGACGATGGGGATCTTCCGGTCAACCCAAGTCCCACCGCGTCTGATCCGATGCCATATGTTGTGCTTCATCCCACACCAGATGCAGATCCTGCTGAAGATTTCCTGAGGGCATACCCTGCCTACGAGCCATCCAACCACATAGATTGAGACGAAACGGCCTCTGATGAAGAGGACAACAACATATTCCACCGCTGATCATGGAAGCTGATCATCCACATTATCAAAAAGACCCCCCCAGGCATTAGGGTTAGACGAGATGGAGAGACTCCGCTCACAGATGTGCGATCTGTGTGCTGGTGGAGTGGATGCCCAGTGCCCTATCCTGCTCATCCGAGATCTCATGGTGGAGAAGATCTGGGAATATGATCGTGGCCATAGCATGGGATAACAACGGAGGAAGGAGATGAACATCACAAAGCTCTGGGAGGCTGAAGATGAGATCCAATGGCTAGGGATCTGGGTAGATGAGAACTCAGCCTCTTTCATTGCACAATCAGTGCTGATCATATGATTGAAGGCCTAGCTGGCAGCGGCAGAAGAGAGTTTAAGTAATGCTTCCGAAGAAATGGCCATCATTCAAGCTGGCATAGAGCGATCCCAAACTGAGGCTGATTTATTCTGCCCCATCGCTGGTGAGGAGCAGCTGGAGCTGAGCCAGCGGCAGCAACTCCTGGATGCCATATGTTGAAGGGTGGTAGAACTGCAACTCTCTTTTGAAGGGGTCAACCCATTCATGGGAGGAATAAACCCATGAGTGTTGTAAGGATCCCAAACTCTCAAACGTACTTTCATGTTTTGATTTTTGAATACATGAGTTTCGTTATCGAGGTTGGCTTTTGAACAATCGATGAGCCATTCTTTCGGTGTGCTCTGATGCACAGGCAGGGTAACACCAGGGGTTTCGGGATTAGTCCGAACATAGGTATGTGGAATGTTTGAATCATGCTACTTAGAATTGGGAACACTATGAGGTGGCGTGACAATAAAGGATAACAGTTGACCGTGGCAGAAACACAGTATCCTTATTGCATTAGCCTGAAACGGGGATAACAAATGAGGGTCGACCTTTGTCCATGTTCTAAAAACGGGGCCTAACTCACAATGCTACCCATTAGTCTTCCAGAATGTTGGCCCAGGACAATAATTGGGCCATTGGCCAAGCATCTATACTATTAGAGGGTTCCTCCATACATGAAAGGGGATGAGGGTCAAAATAAGGGTGCACGCAAAGCGTGGAATGTTGAGTGAGGGTTTGTTCAAACAGAATCCAACATATTGAGGTTACGCCATCATGGTGGAAGCACGTTGAATGGACGCATTAGTTTCATCGTGGATCATTCCTTCTTTCAGATAGGGCCTCTCTAGCGAGGGGAGATGTCGCTTCCCAATATCATCATGGGGAATCCCAAACTTGTTCAGGGAAAATTTCAGTTACATAGTTCCCCCCGAGGGGTCACCCCAAGGGTCCGGAAATGGGGAGGAACAAGACTTATGATTCCTATGGCTGGAACCTAGGGAAAATACCGGGGCTTCCTTACATATCCCATAAGGATGGGAATCAGTCCCTACGTAGTTCTAGAGGTACAGTTTAACGTCATGTAGGACGATAAGAAGCTTGGTTGCACCGGTACACATCCTACCAAAACTACTAAGCCCACGTGAGTCGTTCTCGATGTGGTAAACAAGAAGCAGTAGTGGGACTTTCCCAACACAGGAAGGGACATGGTAAGGCAAAGGGATGCTTGGTAAATACCGGCCCACTGATGCTAACATGACCATGTGGCGCACCTAGATGCGCGAAGAGATAAATCCGAGTATGTCGAGAAACCACTTGAACATGAGGAAGTGGAAATGTGTGAATCAGGATGCTCAAAATTTGGATCATAATGATGGCTTCATGAAGATAGAGGATAACTATTGACCGTGGTGGAAATGCAACATCCATATCGCGTTATCCTAGAATAGGGACAGACAAATGAGGGTCAACCATTGACCATGTTTGAAACATGGGATATGTCGCAAATGACGTCCAAGATCCTTAGGGATGTTGGCCTGAAATAGTAGGAGAGCCCTTAGACCTAGCATCCATGGAGAGCCCTTAAGCCTAACATCCATGTCGTCTGAGGGTCCTTTTGTATGTGGAAGAGGATGAGGATCAAAATAGCGAGCTCACAATGCTTGGACATGGAATGAGGTGAATGTCCCCATGAAAATACCATACATCGTGATCTTTGTCAAAACACATCTGAATATAACAATGAGACGTATTAGATAGAGGGAGTCGAATCCATTCCCATAGGGAAATCTTAGATTAGGGTCGTAGAATTCGGACCATGGATGGGAGGAAGCGCAGGAGGCACGTGGTGGGGAAATTACAAATACCCGACGTGATTGTAAACCGGGGGTCCCGACCACCACGTGTTCGTTAGAGGTTTTGTAGGTCGAAGGACCAAAAACGGTAGTTGAGCTATGCCTGAAGCAAAGAGCAAAGGTGTTCCTACATACCCCATGGGGATGGGGATCAAGATTCCCATAGTTCATTAAAGGTGGCATATCACAGTAAGGTAGTCGCACAAAGGATGAAAGGGTGTGCGGGCGTGGCCCTCGCGCCAAGAAAAGTTGTATTTGATAAATCTTGTTTGTCCTTTAAGATGAGTGGTTTTTTTTTGTGACACGATATACCTAGGTTAGCATGCCCTGCTGTCACCACAAGAATCAAGACGTAGCAGGCATTGACAAATGGCATGGCGTATGACCAATACCCAACGTGACGTCCTTTATGACGAGGTCGTCACAATGCGGTGCCAATTTCATCATGCGGCTAGGACGATAATGTCAAAGTTTATGGTCATGTGATAGGACCAAGTATTCATTTTAACGCCATGCAATACCGACGTAGAAAAGATGATGCCAGGTGGGGAATGTGTACGGTGTTGTGCAACATAACCGATGTGAATGGGGACATGATCCCACATCACACCGTACGCAATTATGAGGGGGAGACCTCAGGCTGAGGGGCCTACATAGAGGTAAGAGGTAATGGGGGGAGAGACTATCTCCCAAATGAACTGAACCCGAAAACTTGACATCCGGGTGGTCCTACAAATACCATGGGGATGAGGATCAAGCCACACATATACCTTAATGAAGATCTTAGTTTATGGTCTTAGAGCTCGGATCGTGGGAGCCCTGAAGGACGTTGTATTCTAGCTTTGTTCCCCTGATGTGCAGAGGTGCACTGAGGGGTAATGACAAGAGTGTCGAGATTCCACTTGGACACGATGGGGTGGAACATAATGTGAATCATGCAAGAAACATTCAAGGCCTGAAGGGGCAGGCGTGACGATGGGGGATTACTGCTGACCATGTTCACTACATAGTATCCTGTCGCATTAGCCTGAAATGGGGACAACAAATGAGCATCGATCGCTGACCATGTTCGCAATGTGGGATTTGTATCAACTTGTTGTCTAAAACCCTCAGGAGCGTTGGCCCGTAATGTTCGAAGAGCCCTTGGGCATAGTATCCAGGCCGTTCTTGGGGGTCTCTACTGGTGTGAAAGATGAGGGAAGCCCTAATGAAGGGGAACACGAATATTGACAAGTGGGAGGAACTTTCCTAAGTTGAATTGGACACTCTTGGTCCTATACCAGAGTACTCTTAACACATGGGCAAACCACTGAATGGGGTCTAGGGACTCAACTTGAAGGCATCCAAGAGATGGAAGATTCCCAGGAGATTGGGCAGGACCCGAATCCTAGACATTTAGGAGGTCCTACGTATCCCATAAGGACGGGAAGAAAGCCACACATAGTTCTAGAGGGTTCCTCTTAATGTCGTGTGGGACCGGAAAGGGAGGGATAATTTTTTAGAATAGGGTGTGCATGGTGAGGCTATTGCAAACCCGATGTGAACGAGGACATAGTACCATACCACACCACGCAATCCCATAGTCAAGGTCCCGAAGGCAGGACAGATACGATGAATTATCAGAACTCAAGCTGACCCCATAGACAGAAGGTTTGGGTGTTCCTACGTATCCCCGCGAGGATGGGAATCAAGCCATACGTAGTTCTGGACGAGATCATAGTTTATGGTCCTAGAGCTCGGACCATGAATGGATGAAAACTTTCCAAGTAAGCGCAGACCTCGACCCGATCCCTAAGCCCATGTGAATCAAACTCGGTGTGGGAAACAAGGGAGGAAGATCCTTATTGCAATACCCTGAATGCCCATCAAAGGGAAGTTGGTGTAGAGCCCCGAAGGAAAACCTTACCACTGAGGAATGGTATCAAGAGATTTGAAGCTCTACTTGGACGTGATGAGGTTGAAAAGGATGTGAATTGTGTAACCAACATTTTGGGATTAATGGGGTGGGCGTGGCAATAGAGTAAAGTTGTTAACCATGGCAGAAAAATAGTCTCCATATCGCGTTAGAATGAAGTGGGAACAACAAACGTGCATTGACCGCTGACCATATTCACAACACGGGATTTTGTATCAATTGTTTGTCCAAAACCCTTGTGGGAATTGGCCCATAATGGTAGGAGAACCCTTTGGCATTGTATCCATGCAGTTCTTGGGGGCCCCTCTAGGTGTGAAAGACGATGAAAGCCCTGATGAAGGGGAACACAAAGCCTGATAAGCGGGTGAGAACATGTCTAAGTAGAGTTCGACACTCCAGGTAATAATCCACAGTACCCTTAGGCACATTGGTGGACCACCGAAAAGGGTCGACGAAATGGCTCAGGATAGGTAGGCCAAGGAGCCAAGGTGGGATGGATATTTCTGGGAGATGGGGCTGGACCCAAAGCCTAGACATTTGGGTGGTCCTACATATCCCATAAAGATGAGAATCATGCCACACATAGTTCTTAAGATGCTGTTTAACATCATGCAGGACGAGAAGGGGAGTAGGATACCCTCAAAATTGGGAGGTGTATGGTATGTCAGACAAATCTATGTGAACGAGGAAATAATCCCACACCACACCGTACAATCCCATAAGAGAGGACCTGGGATGGGGGCCTGAGTGGCCAAAGGGCCTGAGGCTGGGCCTCGGTCAGGAAGGCCTGCCCTACTTGCATTTTAATGTCTTGTAGTGACGACGAGGGTCGGGGAATAGGATTCCTTGGACAGGGGAGGTGTACAGTACAATGGACAAATCAATGTGAATGGGTACATAATCATACACCACACCGTACACTCCCATAAGAGAGGACCTAATCCAGGGCCCTAAAAAGGCCAAAGGGCCTGAGGATGGGCCTCAGTCCGGAAGGCCTAACCAGCTTTCAGTTTATCGTCATGCAGTGAGGACGAGGGCTGGATAAGGTGTCTCTTCCGAGGATGTGTATGGTATGGTGAGTAACCCGATGTGAATGAGTACATAATCCCACACCCCGCCGCACAATCCCATCATAGAGAACTTGGGTCAGGGGCCCGATAGTTGGCCTTGCCTGGAAGGAGTTCGTCTCTTTGGGACAGGGCAGAATGAATCACTACACTCAATGTTTGGGACATCTTGGGGTGGACCCGAAGATCCAGGGCGTCTATTGACCATGTTCGAAACACAACGCCCCTAGGGTGACCTGATATGGGAGCAACAAGAGCATCGACCGCTGACCACATTGAAAACGTGAGACTTGTATCGGCTTGTTTCTCGACATCCTTGAGGGCGTTGACCCAAAGTGGAAATAGGGCCCTTAGTCCTAGTATCCATGCCATTCCAGGGCCCTTATGAATGGGGAAGGTGATGGAATCCCAATCATGGAGTGGGTGAAGCATATTTGTACCCATCTACGAAAGAGGCGAACCTCTTCTGGGAGGGGGACGTACAACCGGATCGAGGCTAACTCAACATGAAATGGGGTAAAGTATACAGCCTCCCATATGTCTTGACCCGAGGGGAAGATTCAGGATTTTGGGATGGGCAATAAAACAATATATCGAGGCGTTTCTACGTATCCCATGAAGATGTGAATCAAGCAATACATAGTTCTTGAAAGTCATGCTGTTTAACGTTGTGTGGTGAAGACACGAGAGGATCGAAGAACGGGAGTGGGCACATGGTGTGACCATTATAATCCTCATATGAGTGGGGATAAGGAATCCTACTCCACAACATGTAGGTACCCTCCGAGGAGACTATACCCAGGGGGGACAGTCAAAGAGAACAGCTCGGGGATGGGCTCAAGACGAGGTGTATGAGCGTTCCTACGTATCCCATGAGGATGGGAATCAAGCCATACGTAGTTCTAGAATCACATTTTAACATCTTGTAGGACGATGAAACGCATCTCATCTAGGGATGTGTATGGTATGGGGAGTAACCATATGTTAATGAGGACATAATCCCATACGACACTATACAATCCCACAAGAGAGGCTGGATTGGGGAAGGCCATGGAGCCTGAGGTTGGGACTCGGTCAGGAAGGCTCGACCAGCTTGCTGTTTAACATCTTGCAGTGAGGAAGAGGGAGATCTTAGTTTAGGGTCACATAGCTCTCACCATTTTGCAGTTTATTTTCATGTGTGATGATAATGAGCAGTTTAACGTCATGATGAATGATGATGTAGTTTAACGTCGTAAAAGACGATGTTGCAGTTTAAATTCATGCAAGACTGTATTACTTAAGGTCATGTAGGACCATCGTGTTGTTTAGAGTTATGCGGGATCATCCAGTTTAAGGTCTTGTAGGACCATACAGTTTAAGGTCGTGCGGGACTGTCCGGTTTAAGGTCATATAGGATCATAAAGTTTAAGGTCGTGTGAGACCGTCCTTTTTAAGGTCATGTAAGACCATAAAGTTTAAGGTTGTGTATGACCAGGGTGCAGTTTAGGGTCATCCGGTACCCATAGGATCAGGCAATGTATTTCTTGAGGAACATGGCGTTGGTGGGAGGAGTTATGCACTCACCATACATGGTTACTAAAGAGTATGCTTCATTGGGGTAGACCTTATGAATGATGTAAGGTCCTTCCCATTTGGGCTCCAGCTTAGGTGGTTTCTTGACCGAAATCATTGGCGCTCGGAGGGCCAATACCAGGTCGCCTTGCAAAAAAGAGTGAAGGCGAACCTTCTTGTTGAAGGCTCTGGAAATCTTATTTTGATTCCTTTATAGACTGTGTAGGGCATGAAGAATATTATCATAAAGTGATTCAAATTCAGCTAGACGGATTTCATCCACCTTATTTGGCGCTTGCTGGTCATAGACAGCAGTGTGTAACGATGGAAGAAGGATCTGGATGGGAAGGACGACCTCAACCCCATACACCAGGGAATATGGAGTCACCTGGGTGGAATTGCGAGTCGTCGTCTGATATGCCCAGAGGGAATTGGGGGTCTTGTCTGGCCAACTTCTCTTGTTCTGACATACCATTTTCTACAATATGTTAGAGAGGGTTTTGTTAAACGCCTCAATCTATCCATTTGCCTGTGCATGATAGAGAGAGGTATGGTTCAAACGAATATTGTACTTGGCGTACAATTTCTTCAGATCGCTTGCTTGAAAGTTGGTGCCATTATCGGTGAGGACAATGTGAGGGACTCCAAATCGGTGGATGATATTGGATATCATAAAGTCAATGATAGAACATGCCATGACCCCTTTGAGTGGAACTGCCTCTTCCCACTTGGAGAAGAAATCTATAGCAGTCACGATGAACCAACATCGGCGAGCTGTCTCTAGTGGATATGGTCCCACGACATCGAGTCCCCACACTGTAAATGGCCAAGAGTACTTGGCGGAGTGGAGAGGCTCTGGAAACTGATGTAGGAAGTTATTATGAACTTGGAATGTGTGGAATCTCATGGAAAACTCAATACAATCATGGATTATAGAGGTCCAGAAGTACCCCAGTCTCCAGATATGATGGGATAGCTTTGGCCCAGCCTGGTGGGCACCGGTAGGGCGAGACTAGCCACGGTACAGATGAGGCAGCTCTGCCTGATCTTGTAGAAAAAACAGTGGTGGAGGTAGATCTGAGGGCACCTGATGTGGAGTTTGTGTGTTCTGAGCTCTGCGTTGGGCATGCTGTCTAGTCTCAGTAGCATGCACGGCCTGGCTAGAGGTGCCAACTGATGCACCTTGATAATCCATGTAGTCGTTGCTCCACCGACGTTGACATTGACCAGGGACATTGTGGAGGTTCACCTGGCATTCCCCCTCGTCGGGAGTCATATATGGATTTACCAACTCCACGGTATTAACTGAAGTGCACCCCTAACTATTTCTTGAATTATCATCCACCACTAGGCGGATTCTGGGAGGAATACCCTTCTTAGGGGGAATGAAGTCACTGAGAGTCCAAAATGGCGACGATAGTGGTGGAGCGTGTTGATTCTTCTTGCGTCGCCACTGCTTGCCCTTCTGGGAAGAGGCCGGCTGAGATGATGACACAGAGGTACTGATCGCATATTTTTAAGGATCTGGCTGATTCAAGCATCCCTGAATAATACCATGGGATCGGGTGACTGTTTTATGAGCCATCCAGTTGTCGTACTTCTAGGATCACTAGTTGGGATCCTGCTACCACTCGCCTTCGTCGTTGCTACCTCTTTCTGACTTCACAACGACACCCGCCACTAATGTCTGGGTCGGGCCCAACCTAACTATGTTGTTATCGACCTGGTTTTGGAACCAGTCTTTAAACACATAGCACTGCTTGAGGGTGTTCCCCATGATCTGATGATAGGGGCCGTGGTTGGGGAGGTCAGTGAGGTTCACCTCTGCCGTCCTTCTGCACTCGGGTAATCACACAATTCTCTGCTCTAGGGCACTATGGATGTAGCTGGGGACCATATTCTCGTTGAACAAGTAAGTCTGGTGCCTTCATTCCGGATAAGGGGAATTGCGAACCTGGCCCTGACAAGGGGCCAGTGGGGCCTGTCGAGGAGGCAGATCCTGATTTTCCTGCCTAGACGGTGGTGGCGTGTTGCGCGGGGGGATCTTCCGATTCAAAGGCGGTCACTGCTGGGCTAGAGGTTGCGCCTGAGGTGGAGGGCCTCTGCGAGGTTGCGGGGCCTATGCCACTGACAGCAATTCTAGCTGCCTGGGGGCCTCTATTTGGGAAACTGTGGTGGGCTCAGATCTGGCATCCCTCCTTTCTGGGATCACAGGGGGAAGCAGACGCGCTTGACTAGCCTATTTCAGAGCATCCTCGAGGCGCTGGGCCTTATCCGAGAAATCTCAGAACCCTCCAGGGTAATCCTGGGTGATCAGGGAAGGAACCAGTTCTATTTTGACATTACCTATGCACATTTTCAGTAATTTCTCTTGAGTAAGTGGCATACAGAGAGAGTATGTGAGTCCCTTCCACCGGGCGATGAAGTCTGCGACTCGCTCATCGGGCCTTTGTTTGCACTTGAAGAGGACAACGATGCTGATCTTTTGTGTGGTGGAGTTGATCTGGTATAGGAATTTCCGGTGAAGATCCTCCCAGCCGGACACTGATCTAATAGGGAGTTGGTTGTACCAGACGAACACAGGACCCTCCAATGTCTGCACAAAACATCAGAGCTTGGCAGCTTCTTGTTGTGTTGGGGTCCCCAACATAGGGCCACACGTGGAGGAAAAATGGGCCAGGTGTTGCGGCGGGTCCCCTGTCCTGTTAAAGGACGAGAAAGTGGGATTTCCAAAACCCAGGGGTGCAGGCATATCATCCACCCAGGCGGGATATGGATTTCCATCTGGTGGGACTTCCACCTACTGTGTTTCCAACGCCTCGAGGTGGGCGATGAGTGCCATTATATTATTATCCAAGTGGGGGTCCCTATCTTGGCATGGATCGCTAACAACTAGTGCATTGATGGGCTCCTCGACACGATATACGGGTTCAGTAGCTCGTGGAGAGACTAGAAAAGCAGATTGTGGGGCAGCTGGGTGAACCTGTCTGGATTCCTTGGATTGCCTCCCCATTCGGGAGGGTTTGGTGAGAGGTATCACGCCCTCTTTCTGTGTGTTCCGGCATCTTCTTTGTCCACAGGAGGGGTATGATCAGGGTTTCCCGGAGGCATCTCATCGGGGGGAGTTGTTCCTGCCCCGGCCTAGGATCACCATAGTCAGGTCGCCACTCTATAGCGCACTCTTCCAGGAGTTCATCGACTAGCCTCTTTTTCTCACCTAGTTTCTAGTGCAACGCGACCTTCCCGGGGTCTTCATCCATCTTGTGCACTGAGGTGCACGGGTCGGAGTGCTTGACAGCTCTGAAATTCAATTTACCCTTACCAGCATTCCGACTGAGTACTAGCGACTCGGTGGGTGCAGGGGGGCCTTGGAGGTTCCTCTGCTGATGAGTAATCCTCTCTGATTGGTCCAACAGTGGTTGTACACCCTCAGGGGGTAAGTCTACATCGATAAACTCCAGATCGTCTTCTTTGTGCACTATATCAGCCATGTGGACCTCAACCCTTCTTGTGGGCATGTCTTCAATGTTTCATAACAAGTCGGGCAGCCGTCAGATAGGCCTGAATAAGAGGGCGACATACTATCCCCAGCCATGGACTTGCACGTGGGGGTAGCTTCCCTGATGATTTTGTGCAGTACCTTGAAACTCTGAACACATTTGTTTAGGATGTTCTGGAGACCTGGCGACTCAAGGCGCTGGGCCATGTGGAGTGCGGCCAAATCGACCAGACGACATTGCTCGCTGATTTCCTCGAAGTGCACTTGGCTCCTGGGGTACACCACCCAATAATAACAAAGACGGAAGTGAGTCTGCCATAGTGTTTGATCGAAGCTCTCGACTTCCTCTGTGGTTAGGGATTCCGGCGCACAAATGTTTGATGTTTCCGCCGGCCAGAAATTTTCCGGGAAGTGATCCATTGCGAGAATGTTTCAGAAGATCCTATGATATGATCTAGGGTCTGGCCCCGTATTTCCCCACTCGTCAACTAGAGGTGGATGAAGAACCAGTAGTGGTATTGAGGCGGACCGCTGGGACAGTAAACTGGGCGGCAGGGAATATAGTGATCGAGCCGACTGGCCGCCGAATTCCAGGCCATCATCTAAAGAGTGCGGTGACCTAACCACAACATCACGATACGATGGGAAGACAACCACGACTTCTGGTGCAGGGATCGCGGTTACCGACGATGGGTCATGCTATTGCTCAACTACCATTGGTCCCCAACATAGTTCTCGGTGATCTCTGGTTTAGGTAGAGGGCACTTCTGGTGACGACGGTGGTGACGGAATGGTCAGAACCTGTGGGACTCCCATATTTTCATCCTCCTGGATATACCAACGAAGAGAGGCGGGAATCTGGTGGACTTCATATTCTAGAAGGATGAGGCTAACACGACGTGTTCCTACCCGGTCCTTGGCACAGAGGACAGAGGGGTGGGTTCCATTGCCGAGTCATATTCTGCTTCAGAATCAAAGAAGCAGGCCGGTTTGATCTCTGTCTGGGCCTCCCCATGATTCTTCTTGTGGCTACGACCACCTGCCTTCCTTCCCCTAGGCGGCTCCTCGGGAGGAGGCTGATTCCCAACATATAGTCTTCGTGCCGCGTTGGTGTCAGGGTGGAGATGACTTCTACTTCAGACATCTGTGGTGCGAGGAGCACCGAGGAAAATGTCGAATGGGACATGGTGAGGACCTCCATGAACAACACCTGAGCAGGAGAAACCTCCGTCAGAACTGGTGGGAACATGTGGAGGACCTCCATGATTGGTGTGGGTGGAGCGAGGTTGCCTTCACCCCTTTGGATGCCAGGGCGAAAAGGACCTTCGCTAGCTGCGGAGAGAACTTAGGGATGATCCCCGCGTTGGAGAAGGACTGGATGGGAAATGTCTTCACATCGACAGTTAGGGGAAGGAGACAGAATTCCATACCTAGTGTGGTGTGCATAGGAGAGGCTTCCATTCCGAGTTTCATTGCCACGGGGCAGGCCTTCATTCGGGTTTGGGGTACCATGAGGCATACCTCCATGATGAGCTTCGGAGCAGTGAAGACCCACACTTTGTGAATTAGTGGTATGAGGAGGACCTATGTACGGGGTGACGTCACCGCGTGTTGGTTCGTGGAAATTACCACTCATGCTTGTGACCTGGGGAGTCAACCCATCCTTCCCGTGGGGCGGTTGGGGCTTCGATCCTAGCTGGTCGTATGAGCGCCCATGCCCAGTGTGGGAAGTGACTTTATAATATGTGTCGATGGTGGAACGAGCCATATTAGCTGTCGTCGTTAATGCCCCTTGGTGGGCATCCTCAGCACGGGCCCAACGTTGGCGTCAGTTCAAGCAAGCTAGTGCAGGTGGTGCAGGCATATAGCCTACCTGCTCCTCTGGCAAGGCCGGACGGTGGCCCTAACGCAACCGAGTAGGTGTCCTTGCTTGGAACCATTGAATCAGGACTCTGATCGAGCTGAGCCGAATGTCACCCACCTCATCAGCGTAAGGTCGGGAGTCGTCAAGTCATTCCGGGGACAGGCTCCGGAAATATTGAATCTTGGGGTGGGGAGAAGGGGCTCCCTGCGCAGCCCTCAAGGGCGGCGTTGATGGTGAGGCATGGACGCCTCCAGATCCAGGCAGGCCATACCCATGGGTTGGGATTATTCCCTCCTCATAACGGCATATGAGGTCGTTAATCACCCTTTGCTGGATGCCATCTGATGGAATGATGGGGTGTCGGTGCCTCAAATTTGTGGATGCAGACACCATTGTGGAAGCAGTGGAGCCATGCGGAGTAGCTGTGCTGGTGTTTCCCTTGCCCCTGCATAGGCGGGTGAGCGGGGATCATGTTCCTATTGTAGCAAATTGATTCTTGGGAAGCAAGGAGATTAACACATCAGCACTTCGAGGAAAAGAAATCGACAACCATTGGCGCAGTGCCATCCCGTCTTCTATGGCTGGTAAGAGGGATCCACGCCAACAACGTTGCGGAATGGAATGCCCAACATTCTACTTCCCCAACTTTTGGTGAGTTTCACGCCAGGTCCACTATTTTCATTGCGGGACCGAGCACCAGATAGCGGGATCCAGTGACACGTCAATCCATGGATGCCCCTAGCATTACTAATCTCCATATTGAAGTGAATAATTTCACGTCGGGTTCACCATTTCTGTTTCCGATGCTTTCGCTGGGGTGCGCGCATACGTCTGTGGGAGATGCACAACTGTTGCACCGCATTCCCACTTTCCAAAGGTGGGTGACATATGTCCCTTGTTCAGGGAAGTTTTATCCTTGATCGAAACATGAGTATGGGATTTCGGTTCTTCCTTATGTGTATTCATCCTCAGAACTCGTCACCTAGTTTGGGTCTCCCTCATAGATTTAATACGTTTTTCATGAAACTCTTCACAGTGACATGTTTCCATGGAAGTTGGTTAATTACACTGCTTCTGTCAGGACATTCCAAGGGGTCCGGTCAGGGTAGCAACCTTCAATTGGAAGAGTAGTCATGTCGAGGCATCACTAACATGTCTGAACAATGGGGAATTGGAATGTCTGTCTTTTGTCCATAATTATAGGTTTTCTTGTGGGTGTGGAAGCCTGAGGCTTCCCCCATTGATCTTGGGGAATCATATTCCATTGGCATGTATCTGAGGTTTTCCTCAGCTTCCTGTGTTTAACACGAGGTATGCCGCATGTTTAACGTCCAACGGAGACAGATCGGGTTGATCAGAACACTATCTGGAGTGGATCAGATTGAGGAACCCCCTTGAGGGAACACTGATATCGGTGCCATCTAGTGGACGGCTTCCCGAATGCTGTGGAGGGGAATGGGGTGGCATGATCTCACTAGGATGTGGCGGCCCGAGTAAGAATCAGGATGAGTGACAGAAAGTTACACAGAGTGGTGGGGGAATGAAATGGGACTGTCGTGGAGATGACCGTAGTGATGGACTTGAGTCTTGAAGAGACTTCTTGCATATCTCCATGATAGGGAATCAATGTCCTCATAGTTCGGTTGGTGATAACCGACGTGAAGGGGGTCAGAACGACCAATGGGTGAAGGGATTGAACCTCAGGGAGGATTTTTACATACCATGCCTTGACATTTATCAAAGTCCACGTAGTTTAGGATGGGGTGCCGATGAACCGATGTGAAGAAGTACCTTGGTCCAGATGGATGGTGGGGGTATGAACCTTAGGAAGGCTTCCTACATACCAAGCCTTGACATGGATTAAAGACTTCGTAGTTCATAATGGACGCCGGTGAACCGACGTGAAGAAGGAACTTGGTCCAATGGGTGTTGGTTTTGTGCCTCGTGAGGTTTCCTACGTACCATGCCTTGATATGGATCAAATTCCTCATAGTCTAGTTAAAAAGGGGCTATTGAACTGACATGAGGGGGTGTCAGAACAACTGGATGGCGGGGTCACAACGGCTTACCACTGGATTGGGATGTAGTTTAAAGTCATGGGGGACGAGAGCGTGTCGGAGAACCTACGTGAATTGGGACATTGGTCTAGGTTGATGGTGGTCTCAAACCTCATGGAGGCCTCCTATGTACCATGCCTTGACATGGATCAAAGTCCTCTTAGTTTAGAAGGGATGTGGGTTTCTGCGAACCGACGTGAAGAAAGACCTTGGTCTGATGGGTGACGGTCTTGAACCTCAAGGGGGGGGGGCTTCCTATGTACCATGCCTTGACATGGATCAATGTTATCGTAGTTCGTGAAGGGTTTCGTCAGCGAACTAATGTGAATGTGAAACCGAGGGTCCACTGGTGGTGGGATTGAACCTCTTCAAGGATTCCTACGTACCATCCCTTGACCTAGATCAAAGACCTCGTAGATCGGGTGTACAGTTTAATGTCATGAGAGACGAGGCATTTTGGGGCTTACAGTCTGAGCTGGCCCAGGGGTTTTCATGGTCGGTGCTCACTCTAAGCCCATGAGATTCAAGCTTGGTGTCAGAAAAAAGAGGTTGCAGGGACTTGACTATCATGATGCGAATGGTGCACCCATGGGAAGGGTAGAGGGGTCTTACGCGTTGGGTGGCCCACGATGCTAGGAATTACTCCAGGATGGAGGCCCGAGGGTGAAAAAGCACAGTAGGAGATGGATTTTGGATCGAAGAAAGCAGGTTCCTCATCCCATATCATTCCCTCCGCTGGCCTTGGTGGGGGGGGGGGAGTACAGAGGTTCATGGGTGCTACCTTCCATAAGAATGACTAGGGGCTTACACCAAGATGGACACCCTTCCCCCACAGGCAAAAGCCGCTCCCAGAAAGAGGATAGCATCCCCTGTTGTCCAGAAGGAGGATATTATCCCCTATGGAGGTCAGGGGGCGTAGAGAATGGCCAAGGTGGGGGGACCCCGCATGAGAGGAACGAGGCGATGTCACAGTTTAACGTCATGTGTTGAGGATGAGGGTGCTTGGCAGTTTAATGTCCTGCAGTTTGGACGAGGTGGGTTTACTCTGCACCCCTAGGATTCACATGATCGGTACCCTCTGCTCCTTGTGGGAGGGAATGTACCGGAAATACCGTGTAAAATGGTGGGGGGGGGGGGCGAGGTCGTAGAGCGAACCATCGAGGGGTTCACGTTAGAATGGCTTTGAGAAGAAGCAATAGCCTTTAGCATGCCTATACGAAAAAGAATTAGGCAAAGAAACTCCACGGGCGGTATCGTCCAAGGGACTTTGAAATCACATCATGAAAACTTGGAGGATCGCACGGGAGAAGGAATTTCCAAGCATAGGGGTTCATAGGAAGGGGCCTTGTGGAGCTTGTTCGCTCTGCGTAGTGGAGGGAACTGGCGAAGGGATGTACTTAAAAAAGTGGGGTGCCTTAGCCTTAGCATGAGGTGGAGGAGAAAATGGGAGGTGCTTCACGAAGTGAAAGATTTTTCGTGGAGCACTGCCTCACAGAGCATAGGTGCCTCACAATGCAAAGTGCTGTGAAGCAGTGTGCTTTGCGAAGTACAGTGATCCTGCCTTGGCATGTGGATCACGTGTACATGAGGGGTGTTTCACAAAACATAAACACTCCGCGACAACCTGGGTTCCCTTGGGATCCCCTTACTTTGTGAATTACCTTAGGCTTCACGATGGGAATCCCTCTCGGAAGATGGGATCAAAATGAGACAATGCAGAGGCTCCTTGCGAAGTAAAAATACCTCGCATAGCTCATGGTTCGTAGAGAAAGGGGTGGTTCGTGATTTGAGAGCTGAGAAGCTGAAAGGTAGGATAGTACCTCCAGAGGCTAAGGGGGAGCTTGGTATTTATTGGCAAGAGGAACCACGAAGCAAACCTTACGCTGCGAGAAGGGTGATTCGGTTGCTTCGCGGCGGGTCGCGAACGTCAACCAGGTTTGTGGAGGGGTACCTTTTATTTTGCTTCGCGGTGGGTTCGCGAATGTTAGGGGAGTTCTCCGGGTGTCCCGTCTCTATTTCTTCATAGTGTTTTCATGAACGTCAGGGGCATTCGTGTGGTGTCCCACCTCTATTGCTTCACGGCGGCTGCATTTCTCGAGGGGCTCTGTGTTGTGGCTTCGCGAGGAAGATTACAGGGCCTTCTTTTCTTCATTCCTTTCATCCAACATTTTGGCGCCAACAACTGGTTTTTTATTGATTTTTGTTCATTTAAATAAATCATAGAGGATTTTTTATTTTAAAACTAGCCATAAATTAAAATTAGATAAATTATATATAAATTAATCTAATTAAGGTCAACAGAATCATTTTTATATTAAATTTTTATACAAGTGATTTTAAAAATTATCAACTTATATGAATTGAATTTGAAAAAATGGATTCCATATTTGGAATCATAATAATAAATATTATATTATAAATTAAGCTTATTTTTTTTACTATAATGAATAGTAAAAAAGTGTTAAAATTATTTAATGTAGTTAAGATAAAAGTGTATTTACTTGGGCTTAAAAAAATATGATAAGGGAGATAAATGATCTCAAATTTTCTAGAATTCATTGTCTATAAATATTATGAGTTTATAATATCTAATTCTCTATTATAGACATTTTTAGCCTTTTGGATAGTGAAAAATGTGGGCACACATTTTTCTATCAAAAAATGAAAGTGTGCCACTCACCTCTATTAAATAGGACCAACCATTCTCCAATTCTATTCATAATTAAATTTTTTTGTTAGAAATGACAACCCAAATACCTTACCTAATTTGAAAACCTCACACCACGATAATTATTTTGGTCTAAAATCCAATCTTGGATGGATTTTGGTGCAAACCTATGGGGGTTACACAAAGAGGAGGTGACATTCTTCAATATAACTGTTTTAATTTCTTCATATAGCTCCTTGAATTATTATTTTAACATCATAATATACTAGCGTCAATATAATCCATATAAAAAGATATTTTTATGTTATGGGAATGACATAAAACCATCTCCACTTCCATTAAATTGGATATGAAATCATCATTCATGGGTACAAAGGACTACCACCTCGTGGAAAGATTATATTTTTCCATCACCACATCTCACAGCATAATAAAATGATGGATTAGTGGTTTTTATATGATATTTAAAATCTCTTTATTTTGGAATTATTATATTAAAAATAAAATCTAATTTTATATTATGTGGGTATAGAATAACGTTGCTCATTTGTATGTTGGATTACCGCCTCGTAAAGCGATGTGATTCGTTCAAACTTTACATGGATGCCAATGATGATAAGTTTAATAAATATATGTGATATATATGATATAAGAATAATTTATATATTATAATATGTTATTTACATTTGTTTAATATAATATGTCAAGAAAATGGAAGGAATGTTCATGCATACATAAGACCTACCTTCTCCAAGAATGAGGTATTTCATTTTCTATCTTTTAAATTTATAGATTACTCTAAATACTTGAAAATAGAATAAATATTATATTTATGTCATGAGAAAAATTATTTAGATGATAAAACCTCAAAAAAATTAAAAGAAAAAAAATATAACAAATCAAAACATACATGAAAAACAAAGTACTTATTGTCTGAAACACAACATTAAGATGGAATTAAAAAAATGGTAAATATAAGGTCCTAAGTAAATCTTATATGGTATGATATATATATATGTATATTTGTTTCCATAATATAATTATAATAAACTTAAATTAAATATATTTGAGGATTTAATGTTTATGAAGGATGTTGACACTTTAGGTATGGGATTATTGTTTCAATTTGACTTCTTTGAGAAATATATGATTTTAGACACATGTCTTCTTTTATGATGTTTATATAATTCTCATTTGAAAATTAATATCTTTAATATATTTATTCTCATGATATTATATGTTCAATTTAGCTTTATTTTTTCTTGGGATTATGTTTCAATTTTTACAAAGTGGTAATGGTTTTAGGTTATAATCTCATCGTTTATCAAGATTTTTCATGATTATTGTTCCAATGATGAATTCTTATGATCTATCTCTAAATAATAAAATTTATTATATTATATTATGGATATGTCTTGATATTATGTGTTTTATTTTTATTTTTTTCTCTTTATATACTCAAGACTTCAAAAAAGGTTTCTGAAGAAAAATCATATTTGTTTGACTCTTCAGTCCAAAACCATTTTTATTCAAATCCCATGATTTATAAAAATGTTTTCAATTTTTTATATCATTATACAAATGGTATATTAGATAAATTTACTCCCATTACTTCCATTGTATTAAAAAAATTAAAGGAATATTCTTATTGATTTCTAAATAAGGGACTCTATCAAGTATTACAGATCAATAAGGGACTCTATCCACAATGATAGTCCCGAGAGTAAACCATGACTTCAAATATTGTTTGGGGAGGGAACCCAATTCACAAGGATTTTATTGTAAATGATACTTATACTTATAATAAAATTGTGACAACCTAGAGTTTATAAATGATATTTTTCTAATGAAATAAATGTGTACTATAATATACTATATAGTATAAGTCATATAAAGTAACTAAAAATAGATTATTTCAGTATTAAAATTTATTAAATTAATCACTAATGAAACTATTTAAAATTATGAAAATTTAAATTATAAAAAAAGATACAATATAAAATATAAAATGGTAAAATATGTATCACCCCAATCTACTATGATCATCACCCTCATTGCCAACACTATAGAGAAGAAGAAAAATATTATTAAACCATTCAACATTATAGAAAATAGAAATATTAATCCTTGAGAGGAATTTAATTGAATAATTAATTAAGTAAATTAGAGGTATTAATAAGAGATAATTTGACAATTGAAATTGTAATGTGATTTTTGGAATATAAACCCGACCATTGAAAATAGTAACATGACCATTGGAATAGTTACTTTTCATAAAATTGTAAATTTTGATATGAATAATATTTATCATGATTAAATTAAGTAAATATAAATATTATAATTCCAAAAAAAATATCAAGATTTAATAAACAAGAATAAAAAATAAGTACATTTTTAATAAACCATATTTTAAAGTATTGTTTAAGAGTTATAATTTATAAATTGAAAATTAAAATTTTCTATTTTAAAAATTTATTTTGAATAAAATTAATATTTAAAACATTTTAAGGGTGATTTTTTGGTAATTTTTTTAAACACTTCATTTAATACTGAATAGTAATAATATAGTTTTTCACATAACCGGTGTATCTAAATTTACATGATTCAGGATGTAATAAAGACCCAATAAATTATATAAAATGAGGTTCTCCCATGATATATTTAATTTTATAAATTATTCATAAAAATAATGTCAAATTTTATTCCAAAACTACAAATAATTTTCCAAAACATAAAGTCAAAAGTGATTCATTTAAATAAGAATTTTTATTTTTTCGACATTCATTTTTAATAAATTAATGAAATAGTAATATTAAGAGGTTTAAATTATTAAACCCCATTATATTATATTTATATATAATTTATATTATAAAAAATTAACTATTAGAAGTTTAAACTTTGATATATTATTTTATTTAATATTTTATTCTTAAAACATCCTTCTCGAAAAGTATAAATAACTACACTCCCTCCCATGGGAAAACAACCCATACCCCATATTTGAAACCCTAACCTCTACAAAAATACTTCCTCTAAAGATAATTATAACAATTAATGAATTTCTGGAGTAATAAAACACTAAACATCCCGGGATATGTAGTGTCATACAAGGGAAGCTACACAGAGGATTAAGTATGTATCGATCAACTCTTCTCTATTTCTTCTTCTTACCATTAATTTTTCACCACCATATTCACAACAAAATCTTATAAGATTAATTATGAAATAATTTTACATTATATTTATGATTTAAACATACTATAAGTTTCATATTTATGATATATATATATATATAAAAATTCTTTTTTATGCTTATTCGACAATGTATCGTCAAAGGTATGCTAACCTTATATAGTCACATTGCCATATTAAAACTTATTACCATAATAATGTATGGATATTATGAATTATATATAATATATATACATTTAATCTTATGTATTATAATATTATGTAATTAATTCTACTAATGCAAAAATTATATTAAAAAAATAGTGAAATCGAAGAAAAATAAAACTTTTTTTATGTAAAACCAAATATTAAAATTACTACACTATAACCAAAAAAAATAAAAAATCTAAAAAATTTCTATATTTAATAAATTGTGGTAAAAAAATAAAATAAAAAACTTCTTTATATTCTTTTAGTAAATCAATTAATATTATTCTCGAGGCACAAAAGCGATGAAATAAAGAGGGAATTAAAGTATGGGTATTCTAGAACCCAACTTCCTTTCTCTGGGTTATCCCACATTCACATCATTTTTTGGTAATAAATTTACTCTATTGTTCCTTAAATATCCTTTCACTATCCTTATATTTTATTATTTGGTTTATATAAGTTTCTTACTTCATTTTTAATCCAAAAACAGTGATTTTCTAAAAAATTATTTTCTTTCATTAACAAATCCTGATATCCTCATTGCATTTTCATATCCCAAGAAAATTAATATATTTTTTAAAAATTATGATATCACTTTTCCATTTGGAATCCCCAAGGTCAATTCAGGAATATCCTAATTATCAAATCCTAATGGAACCTATTCCTTTTAGGAGTTTTTATTGAAAATTATTGATAAACGTTCTACGTGGCATTCATGAATATGTAAATATTATGACGTGATAGGTGGGACCTGATTTATATAGACCTACAATGAATTGGAAAATGTGATATATCTTATGAGATAATGTGTAATATGCATGGACATAATTCTATCCTTCTTTACAATGATGATGTTAAGACTATGCACATATTTATCTGTGAACATGTAGATAACTTTGTTTATAACTATGTGTGGTATTTGAAAACTAGGAAATGATGTTTCTTTTATATGCTTTGACACATTCCATGCCTTTATAAAATGTTTCTATCATGATTTTGATTTTGATCATATGATTTCAATATGATGGTGATGATTATTTTGACCCATTTTATATTGACTGATTTCTATAATTTCCCATATTATAGGGATTTTAGCTCAAACATTTCATTAATTTATATCCTCAGGTGACTACATGAACTAAGGAGAGAGAGAGATTTTTAATAGATAAATAAGAAGTATTTAAATACATTTTTATGTTTTATTATGTAAAATTGGTTTATGATCCTAATATTCCCATGAAACTAATCAATTTGATCCTAGATTGTAACTATTTTATGGTTTTTATCATTAAAATGACTTAATAGTAATTTATGAAAATGAAGGTTCAATATACAAAATATTTTCAATTATTATCTATATGAAAAAATCTAGTTCGTTAGCCAATGTCATTATCGAATGGTACATTTTACTTGTTTCCATTAATATTAATTTCTTATGAACATCCACGATTTTTTCCATGAATAATTTTTATGATCTATGATTTGTATGGTTGGTTTTAAAATTGTATTCTCAGGTTATCATACAACTATGATCAAGATATGTTGATATCTCCTTTTTTACCATTATTTAGCAATTGAGGTCACTGTTACTTATATTTCATTTACCAATGTTATAATGAAATATATTATGTATGATATTTATAAGAAAGTTTATAGTTATGTTGATCTTAGTGGGAGATGAGATAACTCACTTTTAGATTAGTTTTTTATGTCTTTAAATTTCAAAATCCACTACAGCTTTACAATACTCAGGTATGTGTTTTTTTAATGTTTGGAATATTCATCTAAAAATATGTAATTTATATTTATGTGAAGTTTTAATTGTCACACCCCAACCCAAGTATCCCAATGTTCGTTGTTAACTTATTTCATTGGTTCTAGTTATACTAATTTCATCCCAAATGACTGAATAGTATAGTATATATCTTAAAAGGGATATATAATTGAGTCTCACATTTTATTTTAAAACATAAATTACAATGTGTAGAATTTACATAATATTTGTCATTTAAATCATTAAATGATCCATTCGTCATATCCTTTAAAAATAGAAATAGATAAATGGTTACCTTAGATGCTTAGTAAGGGTTACACAATACGAAAGCAGTCATGAATCAATAATTCATAAAAAATATGTTGAGGTAAACAACTTTAACCACATTTATTCTAATTAATAACATAAAAACAAAGAATAATATGTTAGCTGTAAATGATAATCAAATAATTCTTATATAAATAAATACAATATCTTCATGATAATCTAAAAATAATATCTATGTAGTAATTTCATTGAAAAAATAGATAATGGTCAAGGAAATAAATTATTAATATTGGATGTCATGATCTCACACATCATGATATATATATACTGTCAATATGGTATTCCAAGACAGTATAACTATGGGTATATATAGACCAAAACCCCATTTATTTCTATGTTTATTTATTTATCTCTTTATGCCATTCTATTTGTTAATGGAATATATAAATTCATACCCCACCCACCAATGTATGTCAAAATAAATCTTCATTTATTGAATAATAAATTTAATTCATAAACACTATTCCTTATCAAGAAATGTCTGTGTTGAGATATTAAATCATATTTTCTCTAATTTTGTGGTCAATAAAATAAAATTTAATGTAAACCATTATATATATATGATATATGGATTAAGTAAAAATTATATACATGATAACGAATATGGATTTTTAAGGGATATGTAGTGAAAATGATACCAAGAAAGTGAATATTTCAAAAAAAAAGTTAATGACTACAAAATTTATCAATAAAGTATGTGTCAATAATATCTATCATAAATATGATCATAAAGCTTCAATGTAAATAATAATTATAGTTCCATTTCAATTTATCCATAGTGGATTATATGCTAATTAAAAGTTTGTAGTCATTGATGAATAGAAATATCATAAAAATGTTACTAAGAAATCTCTAGGAAATATCCTTTTTTCACTTTGGAAGACACTTTTAAAAACTATTAATTTCCAAAAAAATTAGGAAAAACATTTTATTTGAAAATAACATTGTAAAATTGTAATGTATGATTCAATGAAATGAGGGGGATTTGTGGAGATAAATTTCATACACAATAAATATGATAAAACCAAGATTCCTTTCAAAGTGATTTAAATGGTCAATAATTTCGTTATTCGAAAAGTAAGAAGAAGTTTCCATTTAATTTTTTTTAAATGTAAAAATTTAGAAATAATTTATTTAATAAATCATTGGATAATGTTAAAAATATTATTTAATATATTTTAGGGAAATATGATATGGATGGAAATGAATTCTCATCAAAAAAAGAGAAATGTAGACGGATTTTCTTATGAACATTTTTCAACCATTTATGTTCTAAAGAGAAGAAAATGGTACTATTACAAGAAAATATTATAAATTCGCAAAGGAGAATAAAATGAAATGGTTTTATTAGACAATGATAAAATAATTTCCTTTAATTGTAATTCGATCATAAATTATCCTGATTAAATGAGAATGAAGCATAAACCATTACTCCATTGGTGAATTTTGAAACATAAAACCCTTCAAGGAAATAACATCAAATGAATCATTTATAAAATAAAAATAAATACATTAATCATATATTATATCAATGTGGTAGTAGATACACCTCTTAAAAATAAAAAATTGCATAATACCAAATATGTCTTAATTGAGTTTCAATTGAGATGAAATATATTTGAATGATCACAATGTTTAAGTGAAAATTAACAAATGAATTTATAATAAGTATAAAATTTAAATCCAGATAAAATAAATTAAATAAATAATAATAATTAAATGACATTATACATAATTATTATAATATCCAAAACTGGATAAGTAATATAACCCAATGAAAGTAAATTGTGTTACAGAATTCCTTACCACTAATTAACATTAAATTATAATCCACTTAAAATAAATAATTCAAATATGAACATAAAATAACAATAATAATGATGGATTCATGTTTTTATATATTAAATGGGTAATATATACACTATATAAATTAAATTAGGATTATGACATTAAAATATACCTCATTGAAGGGAAATTGAGACAATGTTCCTTACCACATGTTTCTATTTAGATGTGAATTGTTTAACCAACTTTATAATAGACTGAATAAATTTATTAATTTATAATAGAAGAAAATACCAATTTATAATTTAATATATTATTTTATTATAACATCTTTTCACCTATTCATTAATAATATTTCATTCTTATCCTTGTTTTGAGTGACAACTGATCGATTATCTCATGTATATTTAAAAATAGTAGTTTCATTTCATATGAATATGATGTAGATACATCATCTATATAATAATATTAATGTTATAAAATTTATATAATTTTTGTGTACATTTTTAAAACATTTCATGAATGATTTACATTGAAAATGAGTCGCATTGCTTCGTGGAGATAATAGTATGTATGTATGTACGCCCAAGCGCCGATATCATTCACTTAATTGGTGAAAAGGACAAAAAATTATATAATAAATAAAATTTATATAAGGAATATAATTTCATATGTATCATATTATATCCATCATTATGACTATCTATGGGAGTTTGTGATGTAAACAAATTACATCGATTTGTGAGGAAGTAATCCACCATATACATGAGTGATGGATTTATTTCCAATTTAATGGAGAAGAAGAAACATGAATATTATGCCATCAACATAAAAAAATATCATTATATAGTATATATAGTGGTTATTATAATAGAATTGTTAATATATAATTGAAGTCAAAAAAAGAATTAAAAAGAAATGGCTTAGTGAAGACAATCTCCTTTTCATTTAAATACATCTTTTGCATCTCTTATTAAGAACTATGTGATTGGTATTTTGGGAATACATGAACCTCTAGAATGTGTCTATGGATGATTCAGATATGTTTTTCAGGGTTTTTAGAGATAAATGGCTCAAGTGGTGTGAATAATTGAGGGTGGGATTCCATTTTATAAGTGAGGGGTTGCGGCATTTTTGTAAATACCAAAAACTATTTTATAATGGGGAGTCACTATAACACTATGTGCCTCTAAAATAGATAAATAATGTAGTGGAATTAATTTATGGTTGGTAATCACATCTAAAAAATGAAAAATGAATCTTTATTTAATATTTTTATTTCTTTATCCTATATGTTTACTTACATTTAACATTATAGATTTCACCATTCTAATTAGTTTTCTTTTATTTAATTGGGTAATTTATCCATTAAAACTAAAAATAAATTATAATTAGTATAAAATATAGATAAAATTATTTTAAATATGAAATATTAATTTTAAAATAAAAGAATTTTGGTGAGTGGAAAATTAATTTTAACATAAACACATTAATTGCGAAAACCCCCATTTTTTCTTTAACTACATTAATTTATTTTAACTATATTTAGTATTCATAAAGAGTAAAAAATATATTAATCATATTACCAGATAATAATTCTAATAAGTCCAAATATTTAAACCATTTTATCAAATTTAATTCACATAAGTGGTGGAATTTAATTTAAAATTAAACACAAAATTGTAATGAAAATTCAGTTTCCAAAGAAAATTCTTCTTATGTATAAAAGGTTTTAATATAAAATTTAAACATAGAAATGTTTCCAAGGATCTAAATTGGATTAATAATAATTTAAATTAAATATTAATTTTTTTAAAACAATATTAATACTAAATGGTAATTTTTTAATGTTTTAAAAAAATATTGTTTTTAATAAAAATAAGTAGTTTTCACTATTTATTAAATAAATTATATTTTAAGAAAATTTTCATATAATAACTTCAAGATAATTTTGATAATTTAATTTTAAAAATTAATTTATTTTTTAAAATTATATTTTTTAAAATTGATAAAAATATATTTTAAATATGTGTACAAAATTTGATGAGACTACATTTTATAATAAATAGATTTTAAGGAAAAACTTTTTTCATTCTTATCAAATGATTTGAAAAAATATTAGTGTAATGATAAAACATTTTATTAAATATATAATAAATTAAATTCATTATAATCCTTCACTATTATTTGTTAGCCTCAATTATGAAAATTAATATACATTGTGAAGATTAATATGATTTAAAAAACTTATTTTAGTTTCAAATAATTATTATTTTTATTTCTAATAAATTGATTAAAAGAAATTTATTTAATACATGTTTAAACAATATATATTTTATTCTTTATATTTTCTTATTCATATCTACCAATTTAGTGTCTATGTTATAATGGTCATTTGTTAAAATTATTTCTCCAATATTTTTTGAGCTTATTATTTTTTGTTCTATACGCTATTGAACACAATGTACATCTTAAAATATCAGGGTGTTACATTCTCCCCACCTTCAATAAATCTAATCCTAAAAAGTTAAACTTTCCCATGGAAATCATGCATTTGATAGATGTTAATTCTTCTATGGAAACCCACATCATAAGAGGGTTAATAAAAATTCCTCACAAAAAGAGGGGAGAGAAATACGAAGTTCATCACCAAACTAGGTTTCCCAATATGATAACATAAGTGTAAATATAAAATATGGACATGGAGGAGAAAAATTATTTACAAGAAAAAATATATAGTGATAGAGGACATAGTTAAGATAATGTTAACAGTGAAAAAACCAAAAATCTATGATGGGTGGAAATACAGTTGATTTAATGAAAATGAAGGAAAATTTAAAGAATTTTTATTTCAATATCATTTTTGTGTTTTATGTATTCTTTTAACATAAAGACTGACAACACCAAAAAATATATGTGTTTTAAATAAGTTTTTTTAATAATCACAATTTCATCCTTTGGTTGGTCTTTGATCAATATTAAATTCATTTTTTTACTCTCTGAAAGAAATATCACAGATAAATTTATTATAATTGAAGTAATAAAATTATATTTTAACTAAAAATAATAAAAATAATTAAGTGAAATTATTTTTTTTCTATCTCTAAGTATTTTACAAAACCGATTTTTTAGAAAAATAAATCCAATATAATATATTAATCGATAAATTCTCATCATTAAAACCCCAGAAACAAATTAATCTATTCCATAAGTTTTT
Organism: Viscum album; assembly: GCA_963277665.1. NCBI lineage: Eukaryota > Viridiplantae > Streptophyta > Magnoliopsida > Santalales > Viscaceae > Viscum > Viscum album. Next base: position 226,549,358 of record OY728157.1, on the reverse strand, counting down.
ATCAATCATACTGCTTAAGTAAAATAACTCCATATTATCCATAACATCTCATGGCGTAACAATAGGTGTTGGACCTTTTTTTTCCTTTCAAATTTAGTTTTTATCCATCTAGAATTTTTTATATGTGACATTTTGTTTCTTGGAATGTTAGTTGTCATTTTTCTTAATTATTATTAATATACTTCTAATAATGTTCTCAAAAATAAAATCGACATTATGAATATATAATTAAGGTTCAAATCCCATTTTTACCATTATAGTTTTTGATAAATATTATTTTTTTTCAAAAAAATAATATAATCCTATTAATAATTATTACCATAAGATTAATGATCATATTAACCCTAAAATATATCAGTACATTTAAAAACATTTCCAAAAAATGTAATGGAATTATTCCTTAAATTAATTTTATTCAAATAATTATACAAATCCCAAGTATATATTATTGTACATGTATCCCAAATGAGTCCTAACAATACTGGACATCAATCACATAAATCCTAAAAATGGGTGTCTAAGACATTAAAATCATGATCAACTACACACTCATAAACTAGTGATTTCATCCATAAATCTTAGGCTAATCTTCTATGGAGGTATATATATTTAAAAAAAAGTTCTAAAATAATATTTATACGTTTCATGACTCTTTTAAGAAAAATATCCATCATAAAAATTCTTTGATAATATAATTATTGAATCCCACTACAAAAATACATCAACCGTTTTACCTAAAAAATAGTTCCTTCCATGGAATATGAGTTAACATTTAAAATATGGACTTGATTAGTATACTTCACATATTCCCCCTTCATGAAAATAATCAATAAATGTACCTCTATGATGAAATTTATTTCCTTCCATTGAACTGATAAATTCTCCTCCAATTTTTTTTCCATATGACCTTATTTTCCACACATGAGACATTTTCATATTCATTGAGAGATTATCCTGGTGACTCACTCATTGATTATAAAATGTAGGAAATCAGTCAATAATTCACCCATGTTCCCCACCACTCAACCTCTCAGTAGACTCCATACTTCTCTTATTTTATGATTTTGAGAATTCATTTAGGAATAGGTTGGTAATTATATATATAGATAATTTATTAGAAATAATAATGATTTCATTAACACAGGTCAACATCCCATTTGGTTGTTTATAATCCACACATTTTCCATCATATTTAATGTTTACATGATTCCTTCTTTTCCCAAAAAATGACTAAAACCAAAAATCCTTGAGTGAGAAATAAATAATCATAGAGGAAAACCATTTATTCATTTTGTATATATCTAAAACATAACACCTCGTTTTTAATATAAGAAAACATTTTGAACTAGTTCATTCATTTTCATAATCTATTCAAATAAATCATAATAGTTTCTAATAAAAATGGGAAATAACCCAAAGATATCCCCTAGGAGTGTCAAATTATGTGTGAATTAAGGCCCATTATCATGAACCAAGTGAAGTTTGATTCAAATCCCAATGTTCCCTTTTAGCGTTATTACTACAAGGTATATTTGTTTTAGAGCCACATCTACCGGTAATATCTACATAGATATTTATTTTTAGGAAAACTAAATAATATCCATATTACCTAAACATTAGGATATTCTCCTATGCTTATAATTATCCCAATTTTAGTTATAAGGATATAGACCTTAATATATGTATTCCTAAATATAATTCCAAATTATTTTATGAAAATTTATATGATACCAACTATAAAGACCCCATAACTAGTAGACCATATTTAGTGGTTAAATTATTACATAATTTATACATATAATAGATCGCATCTCAAATGATTGAATAGTTTAGTATGATTTGTGAACTAGATACACACTTTAGTCTCTCATTTTAGTTTAAAACTATATTAAAAAATAGTTAATGTAAAAATTCTACATCCTAAGATATATTAAATTATTACTTCTACATATCAGGTGGAAATAAAAAACAAAATGGCGAGGTCAGATGCTATGTAATATTTACATACAATAGAAGATATTATGAATCAATAACTTATAAATAATATAGAAATGTAAATAACTAAAAATACATGCCAGTTAACAAATATCCTCACCATGAAGAATGATATGGATTGAATAAATTTTCATTATACAATTTTATATAAATTGTAACATAATCTTGGTGATAATCCATAAATACTATCAATGAAGTAATTACATAGATTATATTAAATAGATTCTCAGTGAAATAAATACTTAGTATTATACATCATGGTATTAGACATAATTATATATACACCATCAAGATCTTGTGAAAATATAGTTTAACTATTGGTCTATACTGAGTAAAAGAAAATTTAATTCTAGCATAGTGATTTGCCTCATCAAACCAATCGATGCATCGAGAGGATAAATAATTTTATTCCCCACTCTTCACTGTATTTATAATTAATTCTTTATATATCTAATAAACGATTTAATTCACAAACAATATGCCATATCAAAAAATTATTTCAAAGTATAAATAATATGGATTTTGAATAATTCTCTAGTTAATAAATCAACATTAAATGTAAAAATCATATGAAAAAATGATATACAGTTTAATAAATAATCATATATATGATAAAGAATATATATATTCAAGGTAAATTTGATTTTTAATGATCAATAGTAAATGAATGTTTTAAGATATAGTTAATGACTGAAAAATTAAACAAGAATGTGTATGTCAATACTTTTTCTAGACAAGCTAATCAAAAACCATCTAGAGAAATAACACTTTTGGTACTATTAAAACATGTCCCTAGTGGATTATAAGTAAAAGAAGTCGTTTTTTCATTGATTATTTTAAATACCATCAAAGGCCATTAAAAACATTCTTGAATAAAATAATCTTTTCACATTAATAATCACTTTTAAAAACTAAATATGAACAAAATATTAGGAAAAAATTTTTCAATAAAAATATCCTTCTAAAAATTAAATTTAATATTCAAATAAATGAATAGTCATGGAGGTTGGATGTTCCATACATACCAAGTACGTTAAAACAAATATTCCATTAATAATTTTTTGGTAAATCGTCAATAAGTGAATTATTTGAAAAATAAAAATTATATTTTTTTTGAACCATTTTTATAATGTAAAAAATGTGTCCAATTTTCATTAATAAATAATTTTATGATAAAAAAAATATTAATTAAATCATTTTATGGAAAGTATGTTTATGGAAGAAAAATAATTCTCGACCCAAAAGAGAAACAATGTTGGATTTTATTAAAAATATTATCTCAAATTGTTTAAGTAAAATATAGATGAAAAGTAAGAATTATAAAAAAAATTCATGAATACCCATAGGAGAATAAAATTAAAGTGGTTCACTAGATAAAAATCAAATAATTTCCATCAACATAAATTCAGCCTTAAACAATCCCAATTAAAATGAGATTGACACGTAATCACATTATTCTTTGGTAACTTTTAAACCACAACCCCCATGAAAGAATTAAATATTAACAGAAAAATTTTATTTCATAATGACATATAGATCAATTATATAACATACCAATGGGCTGTATATACACCTCATAAAAACAAATAGGCATATAATACCAAATATGGATTAATAGATAGAAAATTGAGATGAAATACCATTAAAATATCATACTATTGAATTGAGAATTAATAAATTAATTGATTATGGGTAATAAATATAAATCAACATGAATAATGGGAAAATAAATTAACAAATAACCATAATACATTACACACATCATATTAGAATATTAATGACTATGGAGAAGTAATATAACCTTATGAAAACAATTGAGTTATGAAATTCTTTACCACTTTTTAAATTTAAATTTCATTCCCATGGGATGAAATAATTACCATTTAAAGATATAATACTATAATTTATTAATTATTTTTGATATTACATGTAAAAGGGGCACTATGTAGACCACATAAAATAAATAATGTGCATAACATCAAAATATTCCTCTATATTGAAAAATTGAGAAGAATTTCCATACAATTGTTTCCCATTAAGTGAACAAGATTTACCTAAAACAACCGAAGTAATTATATAAATAACATTATTAAATTTATTAATATGATTTATATAGTTATATTGGGTATGAAAGTATTAAGTTATTTTTATAAAAGAAAAAAAGAAACAGTCTACCTAAATTCTTTCTATGAGTTTTAATTTGAAAATTTATTTCTAAATTTCAGAATTTGAATTTTATGAAATAAATATAATTTCTAAAATAAATTTATAAAAATTTAGTTTTTGTTAATTTTTTTGATTTTCTATAATGTACTGATTTTTCAATGAATAGTAAAAAATATAGATTTTTATAAAAAGTATTCACTTTTTAATGAATTAAGTAAATTAAAAGTCCCGATATGTTTTGAATATTATTTAACACAACATAATTATTATTTAGAAATAACTAATCAAATTATTTACTTTTTAATAAACTTAATATTGGGTTTTAGTATAATTTTGTTTTTTTGTTCAAAAAAGGTTTTTTCTAAAAACTATTTAAAAATGCATAATGTTTCCATTATTTATTTAATTTAAGTAATAAATAATGGGATTTTTTTAAATTAAATATATATAAATAATATAATTAAATATTAATCTAGTTCTATGTAATTATTATTATTAGTGATGGATTTAATATTGAATAATCTTTTTCTCAATAATACTCTTCCTAAAACCAGATTTCTCGCTGTGTCTATGGGATTAATGTTAAAATAAAATTTCCCATTTATGTGAAATGAATTTTAAAATATTGAGTCCATATTTTAAATCGAAATAATTTATAATTTCTAGTAGGGTCAAATTAAATTTTTACCAAAAATATTAGTGAAATTAATTGAAATTAATTATTGATATTAAGGTAAAAGTGATATTACTATGTTTTCAAGCTATATATTTATAGTGATAAATGACCCATAAAATTATAAAAGACCCATTCTATCACCATATTTATAAATTATACATTCCATTCTATATTTGTGTTTTTTATTGAGGCTTGGTGATTTGAAAACAATGTTGGTGGAACTCACTCTTTTGGAAAATTACAAGTGTGCAACACAACTCACTATAAAAGGTCACCAATTATATTCCTATCTTAACACCTTCAAAACCAATTGTTTCTACCCAGTCCTACCCAAATAACTTATTAAAATCTGTATTTTCATACTAGAAGCCTTACTTTGGGCATAAATCCATCTAATGATGTCAATTGGTGCGAACGAAATGGAGACACCTGAAGAAGTGGTAGCGTTCATCGACGAGTACCTTTATTTTAATTTTCTACACCACCATCAATTATTATTATACCATTATTATATAATAAAATTGTTAAATAACATATAATTTTAATTTTTATGATAATTTTATGACCTACACCCACACACTCTTCCCTCTAATGGGTTATGATATCATCTTTCTTATGTATAGAGAATTACTGCCTCACAAAAATGATTCATCTTTTTTTTCTACTGCCAACTCTCACAATTGGGTATAATTATAGAAATAAAGTTTATATATGAAATTTATAAAATATTTATACATATAGTTTCATTATATCATATATAACCATTATATATTCCAATTGATAAGGAATTTGATAATGTCTTTTATGTATACGTCAGACTACCACCTTGCGAAGTGTTGAGATTCATTTTCAATAACAATTTACATGGAAGTTAAAAATGGTAATGATAATGATAATATGTGATATAAATGATATATTATGATATTAATAACATACTTATAATTCTATAATTATAATATGACATTTTATTTCTTATATTTTCACTCATTGAAAAACTGACAGTGTTGTCCGTTTATTTGTGGACTACCACCTCCTCAAAGTGATGTGATTGTTTTTGTCATCAAAACATTTCAAAATATATATATATATATGTATATATAATTAAAAATATATTTATTTATCAAATAAATATAAAATTTTAAATATAAATGTTACTTACCTTCTTCCAATAATGATCATTGAAAAATGGAAACATCACACATGAGTAAGAACATACCACCATCTCCATGATCATAATGGTAGTTCATTTTTCACAAAAATATTCTATACATCGATTAAAAATACAATTTATGTGTAAATATGATAATTATGTAATGAATATTATTCTTTATATGTTCAAATGATAACCTCTTTGACCATACTCAACCTATGAAGGTTTTTCTTCACATAAAAACCGAATATGGTCAAAACATCTAACTTAAAATTAATTGATTAAGTAATAGTATAAGAAATTTTAATAAGGTAAATAAAATTAATGATAAATATTAAAATGGATATAATGAAATTAAATAATTTAAATATGTATATTATTCAGGAATATAAAGACACATGTGATGAATCAGATTCAAGGTAAGGGACTTGGTTTGAATCTTCTTTCGCTGAGCCATACCATGATTTTATACCATTATATTATTTTATAAGGTGTACATAAATATAATTCAACACTATATACAATTAATTAATATATTATAAAGGTATTTAATTTTTTGTATAATTTTATTCTTTCATGGGTATTGTGATTAAATATTTCCAAAGTGATAAAGGACATTAATTCTAAACAAATCTTGTTTTAATGTCTTAATTAAAACTCTACTTCTCTTCCATGCTCATGTTTTTAAAAAAATTATAATTTTTAATATGGATATAGAATATTTTTTTTGTAAATTTTATAATTTATGTGTTTGAAAAGAAATTTTTTTATGTCTTCTATGCATAATGTTTTGACAAAAAAATAATATTTTATTATTAACATACAAAACAACAATGTTTGCCACCACCATTACGATTATTTAATTTCAAGATTCCATTTCAATATTTCAGGTTTCAATCAATGAAATTTGCCTTTTCATTGTATTGGGTATTTTGGTATTTAATGTTTTCTCAAACGAAAAGTTTTTTTTATATTCGAAATGGTTTTTAAAAAAAAAGGGTATTTTCATACCCAAAAGTTATTTGATTATGAGTAAAAAAAATTTAAATTTTTTTTTATGATGGAAACGTGAAATCATAAAATACATATTTCTTATATGATAATTAATCATTAGATGATGGGGTTTCATAGATAGTTTCGGGTCATCCCTTTACAGATCGTTCGAGCGGTGGTCCAGATAGCATCAGGTGAGCCTATTACAGATTATAATATGGGGTGTCCTAGATATCATTGGGTGAGACTGTTATATATTATAGAATGGGTGTACCCAGATATCCCTCCAATTCATTAGGTAATGTTCCTTTTAATAATAAGAAATATTTAGGGAGTTAAAAAGTCATTCTTCTATGGATTCAACTGGGATTCATTTACTTTTGACAGATGTTTAAAATGGGTGATGAATGTTATGATCTGAGTTACTGGGAATCCTTTCTAATTTATTTTAATGGATATTAATTATTTTATTTGAGAAAAAATGTGTGTGTTTTTCATGTGAATTTTTTTTATTTCAAATGATCGAATAACATTGAAAATGAATGTAAATGTTATATAGGTATTGATTTTCCCACCAGACTAATGTTATTAAATGTTTTCCAATGGGTTTATGTTTGGGTAAGATAACAGAATAAGAGTATTTTAAAATCTTGGAAATTTTCTATGAAAAGAAATAATTATTTATTTTAATCTATTTATTTTATGGTAGAAATGGATAGTAATTAGATGTGTGAACTTTTCATTTTATGGTTTTTTAATGTATAACTTATGACCAAATTCGTTAAAACACTAAAATAAAAAAGATCCTTAAATACAAGATAATGAATTCCGGACATAAAACCGCTATATTGGGTAATGTTTAATCTAGGGAAATATATTTGGTTTCAATGAGAGGTTAATTTTTCTATTGACGTAGTTCTTGATGCCCTTCCAATTTCCTAACCACCATATCAAATGTATCAAATAGAACTTTTATAATGGAAATATAAAATGAAGGATTTATTAGATAATGTTTTCATCTAAACTAGCACTTTACCATGGGGTGCTAATACATTTCTTTTTGAAGAGAAATATGGTTCAATTAGATTTTAATTGATCATAGATCCTTGAATAACATCATTTTTAATAAAAATTATATTTTAACTCATATGGATGATATATTTACTATCTCTAAGAAGCTTAGTATTTTTGAAAGGTTGACCTATGGTTGGGTATCATCATTTGAAAGTGAAGGAATCATACATTCTAAAGATGGCGTTTTAGAGTATATATGGTCAATATGAGTTTATAGTTATGTTTTTCGGGTTATTTAATGCTCATGATGTATCTATGGACCATATGAATCCAATTTTCTCCAAGTTCTTAGACAAGTTTTTGGTTTTATTGATGAAATTATGGAATATTAGAAAAATAAAAAATAACATGAAATACACCTATATTTTTTAGGATCATTAAAATAATAGAAACTATATGGGAAATTTAACAAGTTTGAATTTTGGTTGCAAAAAATGTCTTTCATTAAGAATATTATTTCTAAAAATGGAATAACTATTGACACTACTCAATCAGATGTTGTTGAAGAGTTTCCAATATACACAAATAAAATATAGATTCATAGTTTTATAGTATTAATATGATACAATTGGTGGTTTGTTGAAAAAACTGATTAGTTGTATTTCTTATTGAAAAAATTAACAAAAAAGAGTTATGTCCTTCTAGAAAAAAAATAATTTGATGATTTTTTTTAGAACTGAAGAGTAGATTGGTTAATTCTCTAGATTTCATTTTCCTTTAATAAATGGTAAATTTTCTATCATTAGTGATTCTTTATCAACAAGAATTTGTTCTATCCAAATGTATAATAATTAGTTAATTTACTATGATTAACATTAGTTGAAATCACATGAGTTAAATTACCATACACCTGATTTGGAAGTAGTTGTTTCGGTTTTTGATTAAAAAATTTGGAGGCATTATTTTTATGGAGTAAAGAGTAGGATATATATTGACTGATAATATTTAAATATAGGTTTACTCTGAGATTGTTGAACATGAGACAAATAATATGGATATAACTAATAAAGGTGTATGATTTCATGATTCATTACCATACATGAAAAGAAAAAGACTGGTTGATTTATTGAGTCAACAATATATTTCTAAATTAACCATATAAGATTTTAATGTGACAATTTGGTTGAATATTTGATAAATTGTGGCCTATAAGTTATTGATGCAGGGTTATACTCTTATTTTTTATGGTTTTAGTACAGTAAAATTTTTATGAAATAATTAAGAATCCTTAGATGGAGGATTAATCCATACAGGAAAATGGTATATTTTTCTTAGAGTGGAATGTTTCTTGATTTTATTTTTTATGAATAAGGTGTTTTATTATTTGTAAGAAGATTATGTGTGACTTTTAATTCCCAATTGAGGAATGAGTTGATGACTGAAGCCCATAATTTTTCATCTTCAATTTATCCTTACAGCATAAATATGTACAGAGACCGTTGGATCAATTACTAGTGGCATAAGATGATAAGAGATATTGCAGACTTCATATTGAAGTGTTTTAGTTTCTTGAAGATTAAATTAAAATAACGGTTACCGAAAGGGATACTACTAACTTTTCCAGTGATGGAGTGGAAATGGGAAAACATATCCCTATAGTTCAAGGTGGTATTTCCAAGGAAAACGGGTGGTAACAATGTGACTTTTATTATTATTCATATAATTACTAAATATACATGTTTCCCCCCATTATAAATACAATTTATTTTGATCATGTTTTTGAATTTATCTAAAGGACATATTTATTTTACATGGATTTCATCTCTGTATTATATCTAACCATGATCCAAGGTTCACATAATTTTTTAAAAGGAATTAAGAATTAATGGTTTATAAAATAAATTTTATTAGAGATTTTTATCCTATATCTGATGGACATCTTGAGATGATGATTTGGACCATGGAAGATATTATTATTTTTTTCAATGTATTACTAGTGTAGTTGATATTAACGTCTTTCTTTGATAGAGTTTTCCTGTAATAATAGTTTTCATTCTAGTATATAAATGACACAATTTAAGGCATTATATAAAAATAGTAATTGGACACCAGATTTTTGGGAAGAAGTAGGAGAATGGATATTGGTCATATTAAAGAATGTAAAGGAAATGGTTGATAAGGTACATTTAATTTAGAGACACATGAGGACAACTCACAGCAGGTTGAAAATTTATTTAGATAATCAGATGAAAGATTTTTCCTTTGAGGTAATCAATCATGTCTCTATAAAAGTTTCTCCATGGATATTTTTTTTGATTTGGTAAAAAGGTATATCTAAGTTAGTAGTTCATGATTCTTTATTTTATTTTGGAGAAAATGGGATTGGTTTCCTACCGATTGTATTTTCCACCATGTTTATCTCAGGTATACAGCTTATTTAATGTTTTAATGTTAAGGATATATGCTCTGGATTCCTATCATGTTACGATCCTGGAAAATTTGCACTTAAAAAAATTCATTCATATGAGGAACATATAGTTCTAATTCATGACCATATAGAGAAAGTGTTTCAAAAGAAGTTTTTTCACCAGGTTAAGGTTTTAACAAAAATTCATATAGTTGAATTGTCAACTTGTGAATCTGAAAATGCTATAAGGGAAGGATGTCCCAACATTATAAATAAGTGATGAAAATTACTTGGACATAATTTATTAAAAGAGGTAATATTGAAGAAACCTAATTAATGATAGAATATATCATTTTTATATCTATTAATATGAATTACATAGTTAAACTAGTTATAAAAATATTATGTATTTTTTAATCAAAAAGAAATTAGATTAACTAAACTTATTTCTTATAAAATTTTATTTAAAATGCATAATGTTTCTCCATTTTAATTGATTAAAATAATAACTAATGTAGAATTTTTTAAATTAAATATATAGATTAAATATCATTAAATATTAATTCAATCTCATTCAATTATTTTTATTTGTCCAAGAGTTAATATAAAAAACAAATATTTCTATAAAGAAACTCTTTAAAAACTCATTGCCACCCCACTCCTTTGAGATTAATATTAAATTAATATTTTCCAATTCAATTAATTGAAGTTGTAAAAATTGTTTCGATATTTGGAATCATATTAATTTATAATTTATCTTAATTTAAACATTAATTTTAACAAAAAAATTCTGAATGAAATTAAAATTAATGACAATGATTAAGTTAAAAATGAGTTTATTTAGTAGTTAAACTCTCAGCATAAGGGAACAACTGATGTATAAAATTTTCGAACACACATTGGTTGGACATATTTCAGAATTATACCTTATAGAAGAATGTGTTTATATTTATTAGTGCCTCATTACATGAGAAAAATATTGGAGAATATCACTCTTTAAAAATTGTAAAAATGTGTCACTCACCTCACTTATAAATGGCCACCACCTCTCATACTATCTTCACACATTCAGAACCAATTGGTTTATATAATATAAAACCAAATACTACCTAAAAACCATGATATTCTCTTATAAGCCTTATTTTGGGAATAAATCTACCTAATGAAGGACTTTGTTTCAAACAAATATGATATATAAGAATAAGAGGTACAATTCATTTACAAGAGTTTTCAAATAATTTTTTTCACCACCACCTTCAATTATTAGTATAAAATTATGATTTAAAATCCTCATTATCTCCCATACATTGATATTTTATTATGATAGTGGTATACCTTATACTCACACATTCTCTATGAAATTGTTTCTAAAATCATCTTTTGTGTGTACGGTGGACTACCACCTTGAAAAATGTTGTCATTTGTTATTCCATTACCACCTCTCAAGGTTGAGTATAATGATGGATTTATACTCCATATGTTATATTAATAAAATAATTATGCCTTTATAGTCATTATATCTGTAACACCATAATATTTTATAGTATGTCACTTTTTAAATTTAATTTTCTCAGAAACAAAATTTTAACCCAACACCAAGCTTAAATGAACAATAATATGCAATTAAGGGTCATTGTTTTAACATGACCGTAATAACGTAGACATTAAATTTGAGTGGTTGAATAATATTAAACAAATTATAATATATATATATATATATATATATTATATTTAAAAAAAATTTACATTCATTGAAATTATTTTATATACATGATATATGAATAAATCTAATTTCACACATTTAAAGGCTATATTTTTCTAAATGTAGTTTTACCACTTTTTAATGGAGCCCTTATTTTAATACAAAATTTTGACATTTTTATAAATCATATTGATAAAAATAAACATTATTATTAAAATTTTAATGTCAAAATTATATTAGGTTAAAATTTTGGTGTTTTTTGGAAAATATTTATTTTCCACTGAATAGTGAAAAATCACAATTTTTATAAAACATCCATTTTCGTTATAATTAATTGTATATCATTGATTTGAATAGTAATATAAAATATTAAATTATAAAAAAAATTGTTGAATTATAAGTGAAAATATGATATATTGATATCATGGATTATGTAAATAATTGTTTTAAAAATGATATATTAAGTGTTGGTATTTATGTGAAACATAACTTTCTATTTAAAATTTTATATTAAATATAATTAATTAAAAGAAATATTACTTTCATACAATATATTAATAAATCAATATTTTTTTCTTGTGATTATAAATTAAAATTACGAGATCTTAAGTAATTTTTCAAAGTGTCATAAAACATTTATAATATTAAAATCGGTATTTTTTGAGTAAATTAAATTTCTATTTAAAAATTGTATTTCTCATATTTATATTAATATTTTCATAAAATTTAATCTATTTTTTAATTCTATGTGTCAAAAAAGGGTGAGTTTTAATTTTTTGGAATTCTTCTAAAAAAGTTAAAATTTTGGTGATTAGTGAAACACGATAATTTAAGGTATTTAACATTTTAAGTAAATAAATTATTTAGTTGTAGATGATGTAAAAATGAGGTAATCCCCCATTTTTTCAAACTCAAATATGATAGTTAATATATTTATTCACACGGACCAACACTATACTTAGTTTTGAGGCAAAATATTAAACAAATGAATTAAATAATCCAAAAACACACCTCTCCTCTACTATAAATACCACACCACACCCCTCATTCTCCTTATAACTAAAAATATATTATATATTTATTATATTATTCCAATTTACTCTCAAAAACATCTCCCCCACATTCTAGTATTTTATGTCTCGCCAAAATACCATTTACAAGTCCCTCAAGGAGGTTCTCATGGAGGTGACACTCAATAAGTAAAACATTCTCTATCTCTATCAATTTATTTTAATTTCTTATCCTTCCATCACCTAAACAGTACAAAGTGAAATGGTAAATAAAATAAATTTAATATACTCTAATTTTTTATCTTAATATTATATCAACAATCAATTCTATTGTCTCCAACTTTTTATTCTAAAAATGAAAACATTGTCCATGAGGTGCCAATTTACAACCTTCATGGATGAATTTTTTTTTTTATAATTCAACCTTCAAGGTTGGTCATAAGAAAATTTTTATTTTAAAAAAATACATTAATATATTTAATAAAAATTATTAAAATTTTTTGTAACTAGGATATACACATAATAGTAAATCATAAGAAAATAGTAGTTTGTGATGATAAAAAACACCAAAATAATCTAAATGGTTATCATTAACGTTTTACCTAACAAATCATCTTCATATATGAAGAATGGAATATAAGGCAATTAAATATTCTAAAATTTCTCTAATAACATATAACTTGACTTCTTGATATGTATTGCCATTTTACATAGTCTTTCGTACATATGTACAAGTGAACCAATCATAAAATCCAATGGAATGAAAACTCAAGAATGATGAGATTGAATCTTATAACTCATAAAAACCCATAAAAACATAATAATATTATAAAAAATTAAGTAAATGTTTAATTGGTTCTAAATTAAATTATTAATGAATCAAATTTTTTTATATAGGTTATTAAGTGAAAAGTGTACAACACTTTCTAACATAAGGTAATGGATTCTCCCTGAATCCCCATTTTCCTTGGAGTTACACTTTCTCTCTCTTTACCCTAATGTAATTATTATTTATTTCATTATAACTCTTATAATTTCTATTTTTATTTACCAAAAATATATACCTAGATTAATTATTCATTATTTTTTGGGGAAATACATGTTCTATATCGTTCCCTACTCAATTCATACAGATAAGAAATCCCAGTTAAAGGGAGCTTCCTAATTTCATACACATTTTCAAATACCATCCATAGTCTATCTTAAGACACCATTATTTTTATAAAATTACTATTTTTTTAATGCGAAACTATTTTTTTATTTCTGGTTTTATGCAAACAAGTATGACTATTTATGTTTTAATTTTTTTATATTTTCTCTTAAACCGCACTTAGGTTGCCCATTTTTAAAGTTTCTTATAAACAATTTTTTTTATTATTTTCACTTCATTTGGATGTTCTATTTTAATAACATTCACCATATTCCCCAGAATGGTTAGTGATTCAACCTAATAATTAAGGAATGTTATTAATATTTCATGTATGTTGTTTATGTTTTAACACATTCATATTAAGAATGAATTGGACATAGCATGTGATGGGATGGTCCAACTATTTCCACTTGATTCATTGGTATGTATTATAAGTCAATCTAGATTGGGATTTGGTTGAGGAATTACCCATTTATTTCCAGATGTCTTGGATTAGGCCTTTATTTTATTTTTTATATGTCCATAATTACGCATTCAATAATTATGATATTAGTAATTGATAATCCATGGGATTATTCAACCAATATAATAAACATGGTAAAGGTTCATTATTTTATGGTTATTTATTTCACATTATTTATTTATATTATAATCCTTATATGTTATTCTCAATATTATGTTTCAATTAAATGTGTTATCATTTAATCACCTTGACTTATTGTTAATGTTTATTTATGTTATCTTCCGCTATAATTTTCCCCTTACAGAGCATCTATGGTCACCCCTTTCTTGTGTTTTATTTTTCCACAAGATTTAAATATGTATATTATGAATGATTAGAAGGCATAATCTAGGATTTTATGGTTTTTTAGAGTGGTGTTTCTCTATTAACTTTCCATTAAATGTTTTTCTGTAACAATTATGTTTGTTTATGGTTTTCCAAATCTACTAAAATATTTAGTCGTTTGGGATGTGATTGCTTGTTTATAGTACCAGTGTAATAATGTATGGTACTGATTCCAAGCTACTGGGGTTGGGGTCTTTACAATATTATACATATCCTTATTATATTCCAATACGTAATGGACAAGATAATTTGGTTTATGTGTATGGTGCACTACAACCACATGAAGAGTTGTGATTAGTTTTCACTAACATGTTACATTGAGGACAATAAGGGAAATTATAATGAATATATGTGTTATATGTGACTTCATATAATATTAACGACATATTTATCATTATAGAAGTATACTATTTTTTTCTCACATTTCCACTCATTAAAGAATTGATAACATCATTCATGGACATGTGTACTACCACCTCCTCAAAGCGATGCAATTATTTTTTTCATCACCACATAACTATAATGATATATATATATATGTATATATAATTAAAAATTATAATATTTATTATGTAATTACCATTCTATGTACAAAAATTTTCCTTAACTTCATTCCATAACGATCATTGAAAAATGGAATCATTACGTGTGCGTATGTATGGCCAATTATGTCAATGATCATACTATTAGGACAATTTTCATTAAAAATATTACATGATTGGTTTTAAATGTATATGTGATGGATAAATACAATAATTATGTAATCATCAGTATTATAGATAAGTTTAAATGGTGACCTATTTGACAATAGTATACATACAAATTTCGTTTTTGACACACAAACCGAATATGGTCAAAACATTATCTAACAACCCATGCTTGACGTACATGGAAATTACATTTATTTTGAAGGATAATTAATGCATGACACAAACAGACACCCAAATAACATATTATTTTAGAGTCTTTGTAAACTCAAAACATAATCTTTTCATCATGGTGAAAGGTCTTCAAGATCTCCCATAATAATATTCCCCTTTTTGTTTTCCTACCTAAAACCTTTATTTATATATTAGTGAAAAGAAAAAAAGGGTGATATAAAGTACTTATTGAGGGTAAACATGGAGAAAATAAAACATTCCATAAAAATTTGAACGTAAAAACATTAACATAATGTTTGAACATCAAAATATTGAGTCAAAAAATAAATCATGGTAGTACATAAGGCATTGATCATAAAAAAAACATTAACCCTGATAGAATAGCATTGGAATAAAAAAATGTCATTTTAGAAAACTAATAAACACATAATATGATTTCTATAGTTTCTAAGGCATTGCTTCCAATACCATTATAGTGGACAAAGTCTATTACTGAACTGGGTTTGCATGTCATTCCAACCATGTTTTACTGAACCAGATTTACTTACCGTTATAGCCCTATATTACTGAACCAGATTTACTTTCCATTACAGTCATGCCTATATCATGAGATATAAATCATTACCCAATGTAATGGAAGGAGATATAGGTCCCACCCATCTCATAGTGAAATAATTCTTACATGTGCCACAAAAATAAAAATCATTCATCATAGCATAACCCAAGAAATAAATTGGGTTTCTTGAACATCATAACATAATCCATATAAAATACCATTTCATAAATAAAAAAATAATATAATAATAGTTATAAAAATATAAACCTATTTTAAGAGATTCATCTTATATGGAAAATAATTTTCATCGAACACTTGAAATTAATTCTTGATGAAAATATCGTTTCTTCTTTAAAAACATTTTCTTTTCTCAAAATGTCATGAAATTTTAAAAGAATAGAATTTAGTAGAATATAAAATTGAGATATTGTAGAGGAAGATTCATGGAAATAATGAATTATGAATATGTAAAAATCTGTTCATGCCGTAAAAGTTAAAGAAACATTCTCCTTGTACTTTTTCCGAAATAGTCAAAAAGTACCTCGTATGGTAAACAAAATAAATATTTCATTCATACGACGTAGTAAAAGTCAAAATAGTGTAAAAATGACTTTAAATATAAATAGAATAATATTAAACATTTTGTGAAAACATTATTATGAAACATGGACATGAATGATAAAAATATCCCCAGTAAATGCTTACGAACAAATAATCTCAGATAAAAGTGAGATTGAAAAAGCTATGCCATACCTTAGGTCCATTACTCTCTGTATGAGTCCAAAACTTATGTATAATGTTTCTAAATAGATTATTAACTTATATAGAAATGATTATAATATTTATGATATCACATATACTTCTTTTATTTATTTATATTTCCCTTTATTAACAATTCCAAGTTAATGAAACATTTTGGGTAATATCGCTTTTTTATTCGTACGTGTTTTGACTTGTTATTCTTGATCATATTACTTATATCAAGAATCAAAAACGTAAAAAATTTATAATATTATTTATATATAATATATATCTATAATATAAATATATATAATAGATATATATATAAAATGGAACACACCATTCATGGAGAGGGTAGGTCGTACGTACGCATGAACATTGTTTCCGTTTTCTTGTCATATTTAATAGAAGTAATTGAATGAAATGCATGTATATAAATACATATATATCATTAAATTAGACTTATTAATTCATATATTTAATAATTATTAACAATATATATATATATATATTATAATCCTTCTTGGATGGATAAAATGGAGAATGAATCTCATCGAGTCGTGGAGATAGTAGGACGTACGCACACACGAGAAATGATATCATTCCTTTAATTATTAAATGATATATAAATAGATGGTATATTAACTATATATAATCATAATAATTTCATATTAATTATTTATATCTATTATACTCATCCAAATAAAGTAATGTGCAATAACAAATTACACCATGACGTGGAGATGGCAAGCCGTACGTAGGCACACATGGTGATATTATTATTCATAGAATGGATAAAATGATGAATAAAATTTTTCTATGATTATATTAACATATAATTATATGGATGATACTAGATTTACTACTTTGTTATGGAAACAATATAGAAAGAAGAATAAGAAGAAGTAAATAACTATGAAAGAAGGGATGAAACGATTACCTATTCTTTGGGTGTTTCCTTTTGATTTGAACAAAAGTGCTCCTTAGGATGGATCTTTTCACAACTTAAGGCATGTATGATGAATTTAGGGAGTTTTTGAGGAGAAATGGGAAATTTTTTGATGAACCAAAAGGCTCTAGAGGTGTGTGTTAAAGATAATGGGAGGTTCCCTTTTATAAGAGAGGTGAGGGGAACTTTAGAAAATATCATTAGATATTAATTTATTAAAAAAAGATTTTATTTTTATAAAATATCCAAATTTTTTAATTCTATGTTAAGATGAGGATGGGTCAAAATAATCTCAACTTATATGTTTTAAACATGTTTAGGTAAAAAAATTATCCTTATCTTTTATATTTAACCCTTTGTAAAATAAGTTAACTCTTACCATGTCCTCTTGTATTTTTACATTACATGGTCAATATCATTACTATAAAATGCCATGAAAGCCTAAAGTGGGTCATTTATGACATTTTTATCACTTTAAATGCTATTTGGTTGAACATTAGTTTTTTAGTATATTAATATCATTTAATAAAATTTCATTTGTTTTAATAACACATTTATGTCATTTTTGACAACATTTAATAATTGATTCTTATTAAAGTCATAAAAAATGATTATCTAGAAAAAAAAGGAATTAAATCATCCCTAATATTAAAATTTATTGCAAAAAATTATTTTATTACATAAAAATGATCATATTGAATTTATTTTAATATTTACAAATTCATTTCTTCGAATCTTTCATTAATGAGGTAATCAATACATCATAATTCTGTCTTAAGTAAATATTTCTATTTAATGTCTAAAAATAATAAATAAAATAACATAATTTTTTAAATAGTTTTATATAAATAATTACAATTTATATACATAGATACCAGTTATATAACACTATATCAAAATCTATTTAGTAAAAGATATATGTTTTTTATAATTATCTTTAATTTAAATTAATTCTTATAAAATGTCATTTTCACATCCATGTGAATACATGGGGTCCCAAAATCAATGAAAGGATGCCCATGTTTGTAAATATCTCATAATATATTATAATGACACATTTTGGGGTATTTTTATACTATTAATGTTTTATGTTTTTACCCTTATTTACCAGATTTACCCATTAACCATGGTAAATAAAAATAATTAAAGAAGTTACTATTCAAAATGAACAAAAAATAAAAGGTACCTACTCACTAAATTTGAACCTTATGATTCCAAATATGGAATCCAATTTTCCAAATTTAAAACTCATAAGTTGCAATAATTAATTTAAAATTAATTCTTGTTGTCAAAACTAAAAAGTTGGTTTTTTAGAAGTAATAACTATCAAAAGATTGTCATGTGTTTATATATAATTTAAAATTGAAATTACTTACAATGAACAACATTGGATTAAATGATAAAAATATATTCCAATTACACATTAAAACAAATTACAAAAGTTAATCTATCTATATAAATAAATTAGATGAAAAAAAGGTTTCGAATTAAAATGCAGTATATTTCACTATTCCTTAAAATTTGAATTTTAATAGAAAAATACCAAAAATTAAAAAAAAGTAAATTTTTTTGTACCTATTCCAAAGTAGAGGTTTATTTTATAAAATAGAATATATAAAACTGTAAAAAACTAGATTTAAAATTGGTGTTCCATCAAAAGGTGGTAAAACTACAATTTTTTAAAAATACATCTTTTATTAGAAAAATTGATTTTGTTCTCACATCATGTTCTTGAAAATGTGTAAGATGAATTCAAATTTTAAATAAAATAAAAAATGTGATTAACACTATTCAAAATAGCTAGTTTATTTGTTAAGAACATGAATTTGAATGTATTTTTTTTCAAATATATGGGAATTTTACGAGTCCAAGAAATCTCACAGTGCGTGATTCTGAGGCCTGGAGTGTCTGGAATGATCCGTCAAAGTTTTTTTTAGCTTATGTTAATGCACGTAAGTGGTCTTCCTGAAAAAGTTGAATAACTATTAAACAATTACTTGTATTAGAAATCTGAGGGCATCGTTGCGCTTAGGATGTCGGGTTTACCCTAGGCGTGATTTAATATTAGTCGATGTGGGCCTCCTATGAGAAAACCCAAAAATGGCCTAATCATAAATAAAATAATTAAATATAATATTTTTTTTTCAAATGTTTATAACTCACAAATGAAAACATGGATTAAAAATATGAGACCACTGCTGAACTTGTGAGGGTATGATTTCTTTATGCAGATATTAAATTTTGACGGCGCGGGCCACTAGAGAAAGTTAGTTTTTGGACGCAAATAAAATAATTAAGTGGCAATTATTTTATTGTAAAATTCATAACTTCTAAACGGCAACTCAGATTGAAAATCTGAGAGAATCGTTGGCTTCGTTGGGGTGTGTTGGACCTACATAAAGCCTAACCTAAACCAGTGCGGGTCGAGGGTGACTGATAATAAATTTATAAACTTTTTTTCAGGTACGTTCAGTAAACACGCTAGCGGAATTTTATAACTTTTGGACCGGTACTCAGAATTAAAATCTGAGGGAACCGTTGACCTTTCAGTGTCGGTATTCTCTTAAGGATACATTCACCTCAATGGTAGTGGGTCGAGAATGAAAGTTAGTTTTTAGGTTTTTCATGGAAAATAATAAAATAAAATGATCTTCAATTTATTTTA
This sequence comes from Viscum album, assembly GCA_963277665.1. Lineage (NCBI taxonomy): Eukaryota > Viridiplantae > Streptophyta > Magnoliopsida > Santalales > Viscaceae > Viscum > Viscum album. The sequence goes on along the minus strand of OY728157.1, from coordinate 226,528,456 downwards.
TTTTGAGTATCCATGTGGATATTTTAGGTGGGGTCCACCGAAACTAAACCTGCATATGGAAGTAGAAAGTGGAGACCAACACACCATAACCTCCCATGAAAGGTTATGATGGTGGGGACCACCCGAACCAGAACCTCCCATGAAAGGATATAGTGGTGGGGACCACCCGGGTTTTTAAACCCCCTTGAAACCTCCCATTAATTGGGAGAATCCTCTCATGTAACTATTAAATGTGAGGAGAGTCTCTTGATATCCTCCCAAAAATTATAGCCAACACACCTCTTAAATTGTGCCAGCATAATTTAATTATCTTACTCTATTTAAATTTAAATAATCACATCATTGGAATTTAGACAGGTTCTTAATAAATGAACCATCATAAATTACAACGATCGTTACCTACCTCCATCCATCTAATATATCTAGGAAGCTTTGGTAGAGGTTTTGGGACGACTTCACCAAGCGACGAAGCATTGGTAAAGTGACACGACGCCCAACACTTGGAGGATTACGCTATTCAAAGAAGAATATGTTCTTCCATGAAGAATGCTCAACTGATGAGAAAAACCGATGAGGAACGCTTTCGACTACGAAGAAAGACCTCGACTTTGACTTCCATTCTCGGAACATCCTTTGACATATGACGTGTCCGCCTACAACGAATCGACGTTTCCCATCTCACACCAGCTTCAGTGAACAATGAGAAAGGTAGGGGTTTTATTTGAATATGTTATTATTCCTTTAATTATTCCCTTCTAAAACAAAGAATCATTGGGGATGATTTTCCTTGCACGTTGGGATTTTTTTCCAGGAAGATGCAGGGTGTTGATTGAACTGCTTGCTACCACCCTAAACGTGGAGGTTGTGGGCCAAAGCAACATGGCCCAACCCCTCTACCATTATTTTTTGTGGTGTTTTTCGGCATGACGACGAAACGACAAGGCGACGAAGGCACCAGGCACTGACCGAGCTCCCCGCGGTCTCTATAACCCGCACCGCCCTCACGGCGCTTAAGCTGAACCGGCTCCGCCGCCCTGGTCGAACCACGCCGCCCGACGGCCTGAGCCGTCGGCCTCCATCGGGCCGCCCAACCTCTCGCCTTCCTCCCTGCCACCTGTCGGCCTCCCGGATCTCATCCACCTCTGGAATCCCATGCTCCCCAACCGAACCACGCCGTCCCGCACCACTCGGCTCCCTTCCACCACCGGCCTCCCATTTGCCCTGGCCAAACCGTGTCAGCCCGCACCTCCCGTCTCCCGGTAACCCTCTAACCCCCCAGCCTCTTGGGTTGAGCTTCCCTAACCGCAACACCGCCTTGTTCTAGGCTGAACCAAATCCATGCCTCTGTACCATGCCGGCTACGCAGCATGCTCCGTGCCAAACCACCCTCACACCATCCAACGACCGGTCCTCGCCCTCTCAACCGGTTTGTGCTCCCATGACTTGCTGGGCTAGGCCCATCGTGCTAGGCCAAATCTAATGAGCTTACCCACCTAACGGACTGGGCCAGACGAAATGGATCAGCCCAGGTCGACCCAGACCGGGTCAGCCCAAACTCAGTCGATCCGACCGGGTCAGACCAGACCCGGGTCCACTTCGACCCAATTACGCTCCATCGGCCATATCTTTGGCACTAGACAACTGATTGACGAACCATCAGCGGAAATGGAAATCTTTGAGCGTGATGTTCCATTAGAATATACCTTACCGAAGTTTGGGGTATAGTTGAGTTACATTCAGGTTTGAACGCACACAAATCCAACCGGGCCCCCGGGACAAAAAGGATAATAACTCTTAGACCGGACGTCCAATTGATGCGTCGTCTATTGAGTTGAGACTCCTATGACGAGGCGGACATTAGGGATATTTCATCATGGGACTTCATGGAAGTTGATGTATCGAAACATGGCTTGAGGATTGGAACCTCCCGGAATCAAGCATCCTTGTGTGGAAACCCAGTGGCTAGATGCTCTTTAACTACTATTTCTGGATCCTATGTGGGTTTGATAGTTCTGACTACTGTTCCTAGATCCATTTTGGGTTCAATATTTCTGACTAATCTTCTTGGATCCTATGTGGGTTTGATAGATCTGACTACTTTTCTTGGATCTTGTGTCAGTTCAACAATTCTGACTATTGTTCCTAGATCCTGTGTGGGTTCGATAGTTCTGACTACTATTCCTGGATCGTGTGTGGATTTGACAGCTCTGACTACTGTTCCTGGATCTTGTGTGGGTTCGACAACTCTGACTACTATTCCTAGAACCTGTGTGGGTTCGATAGCTTTGACTACTATTCCTAGATCCTACGTGGGTTCAACATAATAAATGATTTAGTGGCTACATCTAATCATCTATAACTCTAAACAAAAAGTTGTTTACCTTTGTGAGCTGAGTCAGTATGTTTTTTGTCTTCCTCATGATTGATATGGATTACTTGATAACTTAGGTATATGTATGGGCATATACCTAAGTGGGGTTATCTGTTGATTTCATTCATTGTGATTTATACTTGTGTGATTTTGTGAGACCTTGATGGTCTGGGGGTCCCTATTGAGTATCGTTATACTCACCCATACACGGGCTATGCCCACACCTCATTGTGTTGGACACAGACGACAGACATCGCTGACTGAGGCTGAGAACACTAGGGTCGGAAGGTACCCGGAGGTGGACCATACGGCGTGGCGATACACGGAGGGGACGAACAGACCTGGAGTGCTGAGGAGGTGATCTGTACCTACCCTTCAGGTAGGAACCTCAGAGGAAGACCCAACGACAACTTTTCTTTTCTTTAGTTGTACTTTTTGTTTCCTAGTACTTTACATTTGAGCTTGTATTTCTGTCCCCCTTTTACGTTCAATACACTTTGTTATATAGTTTTAATTACTGTTTTGCTTCGAGTTTGTACTCTGTTGTGTGAGTTTTCAGGTTATAATGGCAATGGATTCCTAGTATTATGTATTTACCCCTTTGGTTCTAGTCTCCAGCCCTTCGCCTATGCACGGCGGGAATGGGGTAGTCACAGCACGGGCCCCCAGAGATGGGTCATGATAAATTGGTATCAAAGAGAGGTTCTACCTCAAAACTTAAAAATCTGATCTTTTTTGTGAAGCAATAGTGTTCAGTGTAATGAGTATTGTTTTTAGTTCAGGGAGTCCAGTGTTGGTGTGGCAGTCGACGTATCTATACTCCAGGACCCTGACTTCTGATTTCTGAATCAGTACACGAAAACATTGATTGTGTGTGTGTTTTCAAAAGTTTTCTTTATGTTATCTCACCAGGTCAGCTCACCAGGTATAATATTTGGACCGTGTGACATCTATTTTATTTAGGATGCCTCCATGTAGACCGACGGCTAGTGTTCCAAAAGTTGTATGCACTAATAGCCCACCGAGCGGCGAGGCTCCGGTGTAGGGCCCTCTTACTATGTTAGCCCCTTCGGGTGGTGTACTAGCAGCACCACCACCTGTTGGGTAGAAGATACCCCAAGACACACCGGCAGACAGTGCATTCCAAATGAGCACGTTAAACGAGTTACAATATAAGAGGCCTCTGAGGTTTCGAGGTGAGACAGATTCCCACGCAGCTAAGGGCTGGCTGGAGGTGAGTTCTAGAGTTTCCAATATATTTGAGACACTAGTAGAGCATATGGTTATCTTAGCTACTAGTCTTTTTCAGTGAGTGGCCATGTGGATGGTCCGCTTAGTGTTGAGGCCTCAGTACATGGACCGTGGCCTGAGATAGTACCTTCGGGTAGTGTGCCGGCTATATCACAACATATTGGTCAACCGTTTCAACTGGAGGTACCGTTATAGGACACATATAGGCTTAGTTCCTTACACATGTTTCAGAATAAGATACCCCTTAGGTTTCAAGGATATCCCGACTCACAGGCGGCTGAGGGCTGGCTCGAGAAGGTGGCTAAGAGTTCTCTAGAACATCTACAGCTTCAGCAGAGATGACATGTCGGTAGCTGAGTATTCATTGAGGCGTACCAATCTTTCCTGGTACTCGATGATTATTATACAATCAGTGATATAGGGATCTAACTTTCAAGAAAGGTTTGTTTAAAGGAAATCCAAGCCATCACTATTTCTCTATGCATTCTTACTTAAGCCAGGGTGCTAGAGAGAACCTTGTGGTTGAATGTTCTTTGGATAAATGGATATAGCCAGGGAATGTTAGCAATGGAAAAGCAAGAAAGGGCGCCAGTCTTAGAGACTTGAGTGTGTAAAATATTTTAGGGACAGATGAATCTACAGGGTAGCAGACATGAAAGACGAGCTAGGATAGTGGCATGTGGTGGTGTAATTTTTACTATGTTACAACCACCCCCTTATTTTGGACCCCACCAGGCTCAGGGAGCTGGAGGACAGGGGAAGAGAGTTTTTGCATGCTGTAAAGGAATACGACCCAAGGGATCTAGGAATGATTGAAGGTATGGTCTATGTCTACTACTAGCTTCCGTATCAATAGAAATAGTTACCAATCATTCCTTCCTTCCAAAAATCTTGTCCCGGACCTAGAGGTTCCAGTTAAACTGTTGATTTGACCCTCTCGTCTGGATATACCTTTGGGAGGAGACATGATAATCACACATACACCAATGGTGTGATATGAATCTTGAGGGGAGAGTTTCGGTTGGAACCTCTTGGTGGAAGTGTCGAGGCCTTATAATGTTAGTTTGGGTTTGGACTTGACATCCACAGTTCACACTCGATTAACTACATTAGGCAATGAGTTTTTGGTTTATCTACAACATTGGGATGGGGTTTTCCCTGGTCAGCGAAAAAGGAAACACAAGAAGCAGAGAATAAACTCATGCCTATGATGGTGCAGCCAATCACTCATGATTCGGCCAACCTCACCCTCATGGAAATAAAAGTTGACTTTGAGATAGTCTATACTCTTGAAAAGGGGAACATAGTAGAAGACACACTCAACATGAGGATTGGTCAACATCTGCTGAGTGAGGAGACAGAGAAGATGGCTGATTTGCAGATATCCATTATGGATCGAAATGGACGAGCCTTCCTTCCATCTCTTACAATCACTCCCCCACTTCATCAACGAGTCAGGGAGACACAGCATGGGGACACTGACTATGAGACACGGTGTGCTCAAATATCCATAGGCCCGACACCTGATGGATTTTTTGAAGGTGGGGAGCACGTCATCCTCTTCAGAGGACGTACTATGGTACCCGTGTCACTTCAGGAGGAAGTGTTGAGAGGGTTCCACACATCCCCTCTAGCGGTACATCTAGGAGTGGCAAAGATGTACCAAAATCTCCAAACATAGCACTGGTGGCCAAGAATGTTGAAATCAGTAGCATAGTTTGTTTATCGGTGCTTCACTTGCCAACAAGTGAAGGGGGAGCATCAGGTACCAGCAGGCTTGGTTCAGCCTTTGGAGGTCCGAGAGTGGAAGTGGGATGTGATATACATGGACATCATGACATGACTTCCATGTAAATCCAGGGGTCATGACTCCATTTGGGTGATTATCGACCGACTCACCAAGTCGGCCCACTTCCTACTGATCAAAGAACTGGGTTCAGTAGAGAGTGTGGGATGCCTCTATGTGCCTGAGATTGTGTGGTTACATGGAGTACCCTCGACGATATTTTCCGATCATGGTGCATATTTTACTTCCCAGCTATGGAAGGGGTTGTAAGATGCTTTTGGGACACTGCTTCGTTTGAGCACCGCCTTCCATCCCCAGACAGATAGCCAGACTAAAAAAAGTGATATTTTCACTCGTGCGTACGTAGAGATTACCGTCTCCACGAACGCGATGAAATTCATTCCCCTCAATAACCATTAAAGAATAATTTTCATTTTATGATTAAAAAGAATGTTTAATAATTAATATAATTTTGAATATTAATCAAATACATCCTATCCATAACAAACACGACTTACGTAACAAAACATATAAACGAAAATTAATTAGTTAAAACCCAAAACAAAGATACTAATGAAATATTATTAACAAATAAATTTTAAAAGATCATATATGATATCATATTTATGTATGTGGTTCTTGTATAAATTTATAAAAATTATTTAACTATTTTACAAGAGGTTAACGTACCCTTGACCAAGGAAAAGTACAAGGTAGGGGTTAATTGTACAAACTATTTATTTATCTAAGGTTGTTTATACATAAGTATCTACTGTGACTTCTTTGTCATCCACATATGTGTTTCTTAAAAATGTATTTCAAAACATTTTTAATATTTCATAGAATATGGGTTTAATTAATTTATACCCTTGTTTTAGATTTTTATAAAATGTTTTCAAAGGAATCATTCTGTCGTACTTTATGACCTTTTTGACCAATTAAGGTAAGATTGTTTTATAACTTATATAGTGGGTGAAGCTATTTTCCATTGTTATAACTCCTTCAAAACATCCCTTACAAGATTATAAGAATATTTTCAAAATAAATTTTTTCTTTTATAATTACAAAACTTTTAAATGATTTCAAAATAGAAAGATATATTTCTCTCAAATATTTTTGATTTCATAAATGTCAACATCTAATGAAAGATTTTAAACTTATTTAAATATGATTTATTATGATATAATATTCCATATTTTATTGAAGTTATTTTGATATGTTTGAGAGTGGATGTTTTATTTTTATACCATTCGTGGTTTATGGTTAAAGTGTTAACATTTTTTTATGCTAGTTTTAATACAAATTTTTATGTTATGTTTCAACATTTTTATATGAGGAATGCATTGGACATAGTAAGTTATGGGTGGAGCCCACTATAGCTCATCGATGAATTAGTATGTCTAATGAGACAAACTAGTTTTTTAGAAAAAGGTCTTGAAAAAATCTTATTTGTTGTATTGTAATGAGGCCTTGAATACATGGTTATGATGTCTGACATTATTCATTCCATCATTATGAAATTATCTATTGATATTACATGTGATTATTCAACTAGTTTAATATCCATGTTAATAAGTAAATGGAATGATTTGATTTATTTTTTCCATATTATGCTGAAGTTTAAGTTTAAAAGGATTGTTTTGTAGAACTATAAACTTCCTTCAATATTTATACTAATTTATGATAGTTTATGCTATATTGTTATCCTTACTGAGAATCGGTGCTCACCCCGTTGTTATGTTTTCTTTTCCCAAGATGTGAAGAATTATATTATATTTGACCTGTAGGGATAGGGTAAGGGATATAAGTGTGTTCATAGGGGACACCGTGTTGTTTTTTAATTTCATGATGTAATGTATAACATATTTATGTATCTAGTAATTCCAAGGCTACTAAACTAATAAGTCTTTCAAAAATTGATATCTTGTGATCATGCCCATGTTATGTAATAATGTATTGATTCTGGGTAACTTGGGTTAGGGCGTTATAGTTGGTATTAGAGGATGTTTATTAGAAATATTCGAAACTAGATTATGATAAACTCTGATCAGAGAACGTTACCGTAATATAGACATTGAGGATTAGTATAGAAGAACATCCAAAAATTTTGGTAGTGTAAATATTATGTGGGTTTTCCATGAAAATACATCCTTGACTAGATACAAATAGGTAAAGGATGCTCTGGCCCAAATGTAACTAGTAGTGAAAACTCTGACAAGGAGTTTCGGGGTTGACCTGGGGAATCTTGGTAAATGATAATGGGCCTTTCTACACTCTTGGTATTGGTACTCCTAGGGGGCACACTTAGGATAATTCACATTTTCTTTACAAACCATTCTGAGTGATTTATGAGTAAATATGTAAGCAAAGAAACCATTTTCATAAGACTAAATGTTTGAAAATTTTCAATTAATTTTTGATAATTTTTATAGTTTTTGGATTGTTCTTTATGATATGTTCTAACCAAGTGTAGGTTGTCATTAGGAAATGGCTCCCAATAGAAGGAATGTGAAATACAACAATACACTTGATCTAAAGAGTAAGAAATATCATATATTTATTTTCATTAATCCAACAATTAGAAGGGAAATAGTCTACCATGTATCTGAATCATGTGAAGAAATAGTATCATAAGACAATCCTGCTTTTATTAAAAACTTAAACATGATTTATTACATAGAACTTCACTTGATACAACAAGAATATTGATAGGTTTAGTGTCTTTGGGTCTTAGGATCATTACATAAAAACTTGAAACATGAAATACAACATCTTTATTGTAAACTTTCTTTACATGATCATTACATTCCCTCGTACTTAGCATTTCATGAGATAACCTGAGGACATGCATATGAAAAGGGTGAGGTATAAAGCCCAGTAAGGGAGTACACATAGAATAACATGAGGAGTAAAATAAATGTTAGACAATAGGAATATCAATAGATCATAAAAGAAACATGAACATAAAGGCATGATAATGCATGATAATCATAACATGGAAATGTGGAAACAACACTTAACATTGAATTAGCATGAGCCAAGGCTCGTTGCATATAGATCATGAGTAAATAGCCATTGCACATAAAGCACGAGTAAACCCTCTTTTCACTATAATTAGCATGAGTAAACACTCATTTCACATGACGTATCATGACACTATACTTTACCCAATGCATGGGAGCGCTATAAGGGCGCACCCTTCGTAAACATTTCATTTCATGCATAAGTGTGCCACATGGATCATAAAACCTGGATTCATAAAACATAATCAACTATTCCATGATAAAGGAATGTGGAAATCATACATGAAACTTTATAATCAATAAGTAAATGTTCATAAATATGAATACCCTTTATGGAGAAATGGGCATGGTATTCACTACACAATGACATTGGCTTAGAAAATCGGAGCGATTTCGGCAGCGTAACGGCATGACATAAGAATTCATAAAAAAAGGTTGATGGGAGAGAAAGGGGTTCCTCATAATATTTACAGGTAATGGACTGTAAGGAGGCCATATAGATACATGTCCCAACAATTGTAATGGAATTTAGATTCATGATACAAAATTATTTGCTTGAATGTAAAAGAAGAGATAGAAGTTCCATTCAGAATTTCGGCATTGTAACGAGTGTACATGGGAGGCATTTACTGAGAGAGAAAGGGGTCTCCCGTCATTCAAACAATAAGAGGGAAGTATGGGGGAGGTGCGAAACAATACCCCAACATTCATAATTGAAATTAAAAGGGAAATAAAACATAAAGAAAATGGACACAAATGAGAAAGGATGAAATAAACCTTTACTTGGAAGTGTGCTTCCAAAGGATAGAGAGGGCTTGTGAGAGGTTTATTAGGAGCTTGGGGCACCTTGGGATGATTATAGAGTGAGTAGGTCAGTTGTTGGACGAACTCCAAGGGATTTTAGTGAGGAGGAAGTGGGAGCTTGGGTGGGTTTATATAGGAAAGGTGAGGGAATTCTTTATTATTTAGGTTTGGGTCCCATTACATTAAATTAATCCAAACCACAAACCATCCCATGGTTTTGGCCCATGGTTTTTGGAAAAGGGAAGAGGAAAACAATATTTTATAATGCTAAAGTGCGAACTTCTTAAAATAATAAGGTTTATTATGTGGAGGCGAGTCACACTCTCATAGAAATTAATTTAAAAAGGCAAAGTGTTGAATATGTCTTGAGGGGTCCATTAATGCTTTCAAAAGTAAGTCAAACAAACCCAAAATCATATTTATTTTTATGATAAACCATATATTGGCCCAACATAAGGATTATGGTATTTTATTACATCACAAATGGGTCATTATGATTTCATTAAACACATTATATATTTAAACAGTATTTAATTTTTACCAAAAAAATTGACTATCTCAAAAAATTATGAAAACTTCAACATTGGATAATTTCGACATCCTGATTCCAGAAATGACATTTATTTTATCTAAAACAATTTCTAAATATGTCAATAAAAACCAACATTTCTCGAAAATTCACGGGTTTTGACAGAAATGGCTTTCGAACCATAATAAAAATTTTAATTGCATTCATAAAATTATATGATTATTTATATTTAATAAAAATTAATTTAATAATAATATTATTATTTTATTAAAATATTATTTAATTCAAAAACCCTTTAATTTAATAAAATAGATTTCTTAATTAAATAATAACTAAAAACACCATTTGTACTTTAAAAACTATTTACAATGTATCAAAAATGAGTAGAAATTATATTCATTATTATATATAAAAAATAATGTACATGAACATAGTACTACTTATTTGATTCATAACCCCTTAAAATAGCCGCATAAGACCTAAGGGTAAGGTGTGCGATGGTGACAGACTCTTTGGGTGGCTCGGATAACATCGCTCGAGTGGTAATCTCTATCAACTTCCAGTTTCCCCGTAGACGGTCCCGTTCAAGCTTGACATGGTGCAGCTCAGCTTGGGCTTGGTCAAGGGCGAAGCCCAGGGATGACACCTCTTTTCCGAGCTTCGACAAATGGGCTTCGTATGGGGAAATTATACTAGATGAGGCCATCACTTCTTTTGTCTGAGTAAGTTCGATTTGTTAAGGTCTTATATTAATATTAATCATGTGATCACTGTTCAACGGCTATATTAACAAAGGTCAAAATTCATAACATAAAACCAAAGAATTTGAAATCTTATAAAAAAAATTCATAAAGAGACATTTAACTGGATCAAGAGGGATTTTCCATTAATAAAACATTGGGTCTTTACAATATTCCCCCCTTTAGAAATTTATCCCTCGAAATTTTCCTTTTCCCACACTAAAACAAATGTGGGTAACTAAGCTTCATCATATCCTCCGATTCCCAAGTCGCTTCTTCAAACTTGTGGTTTCTCCACAATACCTTGATGAGGGGCATTGTCTTATTTTCTAGAACTTTTTCTCTACGATCTATGATCTTCACTAGTTGCTCCTCATAAGAAATATCATCTTACAATTGTACCACCTCAGAAGAGAGTACATGTGAAGGGTCCGGTATGTACTTTTTTAAGAGGGATACATGAAAGACATCATGTACTTTGTCCATAGTAGGTGGAAGTGCTAGTCGATAGGCCACAACCCCAACACGATCAAGAACCTTGAAGGGGATGATGTACCTTGGACTTAACTTCCATTTCTTTCCAAACCTCATAACCTTTTTCCATGGAGATATGCGTAGAAACACCATGTCTCCAACTTTAAACTCAAGGTCTCATCAGCGATTATCTTCATAACTCTTCTGTCGACTTTGGGCTGCCTTGATATGCTGCTGAATGGTTTTCACCTTCTCTTCCATTTCCTCGACCATTTCTGGTCCAATCAGCTTACGTTCATCAATATCATCCCATCATGCCAGTGTGCGGCACCTTTTCTAATGCAGGGCTTCATATGGTGCCATTTGGATGCTCGAGTGGAAACTATTATTATAAGAGAACTCAACCAGAGGAAGATGTTGATCCCATCCTCCTTTAATGTAAATTGAGCACGCTCTCAAAATATCCTCAAGTGTTTGGATAGTCTGCTCGGAATGGCCATCATTTTGAGGATGGTAGCATGTACTGAAGATCAGTTCAGTATTCAGAGCATGTTGAAGAATCTTCCAAAACTTAGAGGTGAATCTTGGATCTCGGTCAGAAACAATAGATAGTGGTACTCCATGCAACTTTAACACTTCCCTGATATATATCCGCGCCAGTTGATCCAATGAAAAATCCTACCGAATAGCAATGAAGTGTGCAGTCTTTGTAAGACGATCCACAACAACCCAGATTTCATTGTTGCCTTTAGATGTCCTCGGAAGTCTGGTGACAAATTCCATGGTCATGTTCTCCCATTTCCATTCTGGTATGGGAAATAGTTGCATCATACCCTTAGACTTCTGCCTCTCTGCCTTCACTTGCTGACACACCGGGCACTTTGATGTATATTCGGCGATCTCCTTCTTCATATTATCCCAAAAAAAGTTTTCTCAGAGATCTCGATACATCTTTGTGCTCCCTGGGTGAATAGAGAAATTCGAACTATGTGAATCATCCAAAATTTCCTTCTTCAGCTCCGGACTTGATGGAACAGATAGTATTTTCCCAAACCACACAATCCAATCTTCATTAACATTAATGTCCCAGGATTTCCCCTTTTTTATAGCTTCCACTTTTTCTTGATTTCCCACATCATCCTTTTGAGAATCCTTTAACTTTTCTAAAAGAGATGGTTGAGCAATAATTTGTGAAAGGATTGATGATGTTCCCTTATTTATGATTCCCACGTCCATCTTTATCAAGTCTAAGAAGATTGGATCCTTCTCAATTCTCATCATTGATAGAATCGATGGATCCTTTCTACTTAAGGAATCTTCCACCTTGTTCGCTTTCCAAGGGTGGTAATGTATTGAACAGTCATAATCCTTTATGCGCTCTATCCATCTTCTCTGGCGCTTATTAATCTCTTTCTATGTGAATATATATTTAAGACTCTTGTGGTCAGTATATATCTCACATTTCTCTCCATAGAGATAATGCCGCCAGATTTTCAAGGAAATGATCACAGCCGCCAACTCCAGATCATGCTTTGGATAGTTTCTCTCATGGATTTTCAACTGTCTTGAGGAATAGGATATCACTTTATCATTCTGTATCAACACACAACCTAAGCCTTTCTTTGAAGCATCACTGAATACCCCAAAATGTTCCCCACTTGTGGGTAATGTGAGCACGAGTGCAGTGATAAGACTCCTTTTCAACTCCTTGATGCTTTCTTCACATTCATCACTCCAAGAAAACATTACTCCCATTCGAGTTAGCTTGGTAAAAGGTTTGGAAAATCATGAGAAATTTCTCACCAATCATCTATAATATCCAGATAACCCCAAGAAGCTACGGATATCTGTTACTGATGTTGGCCTTGGCCATCCCTCAATTGCATCTGTTTTGGAGGGGTCCACAGATATTCCATTTCTTGTGATGATATGGGCCAAGAATAAGACCTCCTTCAACAAGAACTCACACTTGTTGTACTTTTCATAGAGTTTCTCCTTGCGCAAAGTCTCTAGTACAGTTTTTAAATGCTTCTCATGATCCTCCTTGGTTTTGGAGTATATTAGAATATCATCTATAAAGACTACCATAAATTTTTTAAGGTAATCTCTAAAGACTCTATTCATCATGTCCATGAATATTTCTAGAGCATTGGTGAGTCTGAAAGGTATTACTATGAATTCATAATGCCTGTATCTAGTACGAAAAGTAGTCTTGGGGACATCTTCCTTCTTCACCCTTACTTGATAATATCATGACCGCAAGTCCACCTTGGGGAAGTATTGTGCTCCACACAACTGATAAAACAAGTCATCGATTCTTGGGAGAGGATACTTGTTCTTTATTGTGATTTTGTTATGTTCACGATAATCGATGAAAAGCCGCATTGACCCATCCTTCTTCATGACGAAGAGGACTGGTGCACCCAATGGTGAAGCTCTTGAGCGTATAAACACTTTTTCCAGATTCTCCTGTAGTTGTTTCTTCAGCTGTTCAAGCTCTACAACAGCCATTCTATATGGAGTCTTGGATATTGGTAGCGCCCCATGTATAAGTTCAATTAAGAACTCAACATCTCTTCTTGGAGGAAGACCAGGCAGTTCCTCGGGAAACACTTCAGCGAATTCCCTCATAATAGGCATTTCTTCAAGAATGGTTTCTTCCTTGTACTCAATCGTCTGAGCCAGATATGCGTGCTCATAAGGAAATAATATCCATTCTTGAGATGATAGAGCAAAAAGAGATTTAACTTCATTTTGACACTTGTAAAGAATCGGGGGTCGATTCTCCATATGGAGTGTAATTTCCCTCTCCCGACAATTTTTATTGGTTCTATATAAGGAAAGCCAATCCATGCCAAGAATTGCATCAAATTCCACCAGAGGGAGTATGACGAGGTTCTCTGGGAAATTCAATCCATAGACTATAATAGTGGAGGACTTAAATTCATGGGATGCAATGATTTTCCCATTTTCGGTACTTACCGACATATTCACTTCCATGATTTGTGGTGGTGCTGGGATTTTTCTACTAAACCATCGGGATATAAAAGAATGCTTAGAACCTAAATAAAAAATAATGTTCTCTATTCATGAATGAATAACTAGCGTACCTGTCACCACTTCGTTGTCGGGGTTCACTTCGGCAGAAGTGATGGAAAAAGCTCTTCCTTGCTGTCTTGGAGGTTGTTGGTTGCCTCCGATAACAATTGGATTAGGGCACTGATTTGCAAAATTACCTGGTTCGTTGCATCTTTATCATTGAACAATGCGTTGAGGTTCGAACGGAGCGTTCCTCTCCTCTGTCGTAGCCGCGGGTCCTTCTTGTCAACAGTTAACAGCTAGGTGCTCTTCTCTTCCACACCGAAAGCATTTTCTCGTCCCATTAAGGCAATTTATAGGGTGCTTCTTTCCTCACTTTTGGCAAGTGGGGTGCTGGATCTTCTTAGCACCATTGGATTTATCCATCGGACCACCAGCATTGAAGTCCACCTTACGCTTCTTGTCCCCATGATACCCCTGTGACTCCATGATCTCCATTTCGACCTTGAGGGCACATCAGACAATTTCATCATAGCTGTCTAGGTCACGGATCACTAATTCCTTCCACAAGCTAGGCTTCATCCCCCCAATTAAGCGATCAACCTTGTATTCGGGGGTAACGACAAATCTGGAAGCATATCATGCAAGCCCTGTGAAGTTTTCCTCGTACGCTCCAACAGATTCTATATCTTTTTGCTTGAGGGAAAGGAAGTCCCTTTCCATCTTAAGCCGGAGGGTGTGCGGAAAATATTTATCGAAAAAAATCTTCCGGAAATCCTTTCATTCCAAAGCCTTGATCTCCTCCTTAGGCATAGTATTTTTGATCGACGTCCACCATTGATCAGCTTCACCCTCCATACGATAAGCAGCCAGGAGAACCTTCTCTTGTTCAGAACATTGGATGATGGATAAGATCTTTTCAATGGAGTTGATCCATTGTTCGGTGATTGTGGGATCAGATGATCCACTAAAAGTAGGATTCCTTTGCCTCATGAAGTTCTCGATAGTGACTTTTTCGTTCTTAGGGGGGGTTGAATGTTCTTCTTGATGCGGGTTTCTATTCAAAAATTGAGTTATCTGAGAGAGAAGCATGAGAAGGTTCGTGATTCCCGCTCCCATTGGATTTGGCATATCATTAGTACAGTCATCACACTGATCCTCATAGTGGTTGTTAGCCCGAGTCCTCCTATTATCGGCCATTGGCTGGAATAAAAGGAATGTTAGGGGTAACACATAAAGGGTAATCCAAAGACAAAAGTTGATGACTCAAAAATAAACTTTTATTTCCTTAACTCATGAGTCTATAGGCTTCAATCTAGGCTTTTCATGATGTACTTTCTAACATATATTCTTAGGGGAATTTTAACTTAAGAAGTGTTCATACTAAGATTGTGAAATTATCAAAACATATCCCCCAGGAGTGACGTAACCAAGAGTGCAGCAAGGCCCGTTGTCGTGCACCAGTTCCCGTTCGAGTCTATCTCAAAGTGGTGTTTTCGTGTTTTATCACTAGGATACATCTGTGCCAGAGCCACATCTACCTGCTCGTATCCAGACAAGGATGTATTTGTTTGATAAACCACATACTTAGTACTTACCAAAACATAGGGATGTTTTTATTATACATAGTCTTGTATCTATGGCATTAGTAGGGTTTCCTAATCCCAAAAATAACTAAACCTATCCTTTGATAGCAACTAAGACAACCCTGCTTTTATTACAAACTTAAACATGATTTATTACATAAAACATCACTTGATACAACAAGAAGATCGATAGTTTTAGTGTCTTTGGGGCATAGGATCATTACATAAAAACTTGAAACAAGAAATACAACATCTTTATTGAATACTTTCTTTACATTACCACTACATTCCCTCGTACTTAGCATTGCATGGGATAACATGAGGACATGCATAAGAAAAAGGTGAGCTACAAAGCCCAGTAAGGGAGTAAACATGGAATAACATGAGGAGTACAATACATGTTAGACAATAGGCATATAAATAGATCATAAAAGAAAAATGAACATAAAGGCATGATAAAGCATGATAATCATATCATGGAAATGTGGCAACAACACTTAACATTGAATTAGTTTGAGCCAAGGCTCACTGCAGATGAAGCATGAGTAAATCCTCAGTGCACATAATGCACGAGTAAAACCTCGTTGCACATGAATTAGCATGAGTCAACACTCATTGCACATGATGTATCATGATATATACTTTACCCAATTCATTGGAGCGCTATAAGGGCGCACCCTTCCTAAACATTTCATTTCATGCATAAGTGTGCCACATGGATCATAAAACACGGATTAATAAAACATAATCATTTATTCTATGATAAAGGAATGTGGAATTCATACATTAAACTTTATAATAAATAAGAAAATGTGCATAAAGGTGAATACCCTTGATGGAGAAATGGGCATGGTATTCACTACACAATGACATTGGCTTAGAAAATCGGTGCGATTTCGGCAGCGTAACGGCGTGACATAAGAATTCATAAAAAAAGGTTGATGAGAGAGAAAGGGGTTCCTCATAATATTTACATGAAATGGACAGTAAGGAGGTCCTATAGATACATGTCCCAACAATTTTAATGGAATTTATATTCATGATACAAGATTATTTGCTTGAATGTAAAAGAAGAGAGAGAAGTTCCTTTCGGAATTTCGGCATAGTAACGGGTGTACATGGGAGGAATTTAATGAGAGAGAAAGGGGTCTCCCATCCTTCAAAAAATAAGAGGGCAGTATGGGGGAGGTGAGAAACAATACCCAAACATTCATAATTGAAATTAAAAGGTCAAAACAACTTAAAGAATATGGATAAAAATGAGAAAGGAAGAAAAAAAACCCTTACGTGGAAGTGTGCTTCCAAAGGCTAGAGAGAGGTTTGTGAGAGGCTTCTTGGGAGCTTGGGGCACCTTGGGAGGATTATAGAGATAGTAGGGAAGAATTAGGATGAACTCCAGGGGATTTTAGTGAGGAGGAAGTGGGATCATGGGTGGGTTTATATAGGAAAGGTGAGGTAATTCTTTATTATTTAGGTTTGGGTCCCCTTACAATAAATTAATCCAAACCACAAACCATCCCCTGGTTTTTCCCATGGTTTTTGGAAAATGGAAGAGGAAAAAAATATTTAATAAGGACCATGTCCGAAATTCTTAAAATAATGAGGTTTCTTATGTGGAGGTGAGTCACACTCCCATGGAAATTAATTTAAAATAGCCAAGTGTTGAAAATGTTTTGAGGGGTCCATTAATGTTTTGAAAAGTAAGTCAAAAAAACCCAAAATCATATTATTTTAATGATAAAACATATATTGGTCGAACCATAAGTATTATGGTATTTTATTACATCACCAATGTGTCATTATGATGTCATAAAACACATTATATATTTAAACGATATTTAATTTTTACCCACAAATTTGACTATATCAGAAAATTATGACAAATTCACCGTCAGATAATTTCGACGTCCTGATTCTAGAAATGACATTTATTTTATCTAATTTTTTTTCTAAATATGTTAATAAAAACCAACATTTATCGAAAATTCACGGGTTTCGACAGAAATGGCTTTCAAACCTTAATAAAAAGTTTAATTGCATTCATAAAATTATAAGATTATTTATATTTAATAAAAATTAATTTAATAATAATATTATTATTTTATTAAAATATTATTTAATTCAAAAATCCCTTAATTTAATAAAATATATTTCTTAAATAAATAATAACTAAAAACACCATTTGTAATTTAAAAAATATTTATAATGTATAAAAAATGACTAGAAATTATATTCATTATTATATACCAAAAATAATGCACATGAACATAGTAATACTTATTTGTTACATACCCCCTTAAAACAGCCGCATAAGACCTAAGGGTAAGGTGTGCGATGGTGACTGACTCTTGGGGTGGCTCGGATAACATTGCTCAAGTGGTAATCTCTATCAACTTCCACTTTTCCCGTAGAGGGTCATGTTCGAGCTTGACATGGTGAAGCTCAGCTTGGGCTTTGTAAAGGGAAAAGCCCAAGGATTCCACCTCTTTTCGATGCATGAAAAAATGGGCTTCGTATGGGGAAATTCTACTGGATGAGGCCATCACTTCTTTGTCTGAGTAAATTGGATTTGTTAAGGTCCTATATTTATACTAATCATGTGATCACTGTTCAACGACTATATTAACAAAGGTCAAAATTCGTAACATAAAACCAATGAATTTGAAATCCTATAAAAACATTTTTCATAAAGAGACATTTAACTGGATCAAGAGGGATTTACTATTAATGAAACATTGGGTCTTTACAATATTCCCCCCTTAAGTAATTTCGCCCTCGAAATTTTCCTTTTCCCACACTAAAATAGTTGTGGGTAACTCAGCTTCAACATATCCTTCGATTCCCAAGTCGCTTTTTCAAACTTGTGGTTTCTCCACCATACCTTGACGAGGGGAATTGTCTTATTTCGTAGAACTTTTTCTCTATGATATAAGATCTTCACTGGTTTCTCCTCATAAGAAAGATCATCTTCCAATTGTACCACCTCAGAAGAGAGTACATGTGAAGGGTCCGGTATGTTCTTCCTTAAGAGGAATACATAAAAGACATCATGTACTTTGGCCATAGTAGGTGGAAGTGTTAGTCGATAGGCGACAGCCCCAACGTGATCAAGAACCTCGAAGGGGCCGATGTAACATGGACTTAACTTCCTTTTATTTCCAAATCTCATGACCTTTTTCCACAGATATATGCATAGAAACACCATGTCTCCAACTTTAAACTCAAGGTCTCGTCGTTGATTATATGCATAACTCTTCTGTCGACTTTAGGCTACCTTGATATGCTGCTGAATGGTATTCACCTTCTCCACCATTTCCTAGACCATTTCTGGTCCAAGCAGCTTACGTTCACCGATATCATCCCAACATGCCGATGTTCGGCACCTTTTCCCATACAGGGCTTCATATGGTTACATTTGGATGCTCGAGTGGAAACTGTTATTATAAGATAACTCAACCACAGGAAGATGTTGATCCCATCCTGCTTTAAAGTCCATTGAGTACGCTCTCAACATATCCTCAAGTTTTTGGACAGTCCACTCGGATTAGCCATCAGTTTGAGGATGATAGGTCGTTCTGAAGTTCAGTTTAGTATTCAAATCATGTTGAAGACTCTTCCAAAACATAGAGGTTAATCTTGGATCTCGGTCAGACACAATAGATAGTGGTACTTCATGAAACCTTACCACTTCCCTGATATATATCCGCGCCCGTTGATCCAATGAAAAATCTTCCCGAATAGCAATGAAATGTGCAGTCTTTATAAGACGATCCACAACAACCCAGATTTCATTGTTGGCTTTGGGTGTCCTCATAAGTCCGGTGACAAAGTCTCTGGTGATGTTCTCCCATTTCCATTCTAGTATGGGCAATGGTTGCATCATCCCTTTAGACTTCTGCCTCTCTGCCTTTACTTGCTGACACACTGGGCACTTTGATGTATATTCAGTGATCTCCTTATTCATATTATCCAACCAAAAGTTTTCTTGGAGATCTTGATACATCTTTGTGCTCCCTGGGTGAATAGAGAAATTTGGACTATGTGCATCATCAAAAAGTTCCGTCTTTAGCTCCAGACTTAATAGAGCACATAGTCTTTTCCCAAACCGCACAATTCCTTCTTCGTTAACATTAAACTCTATGGATTTCCCCTTTTGGATAGCTTCCACTTTTTCATGAATTCCCACATCATCCTTTTGAGCATCCTTTAACCTTTCTAAAAGGTATGGTTGAGAAATCATTTGTGAAAGGATTGATTATGTTCCCTTCTTTATGATTCCCACGTCCATCATCATCAAGTCTAAGAAGATTGGATCTTTCTCAATTCTCATCATTGATAGAATCGCTGGATCCTTTCTACTTAGGGCATCTGGCACCTTGTTCGCTTTCCCAGGGTGGTAATGTATTGAATAGTCATAATCCTTGATGAGCTCTATCCATCTTCTCTGGCGCTTATTAAGCTCTTTCTATGTGAATATATATTTAAGACTCTTGTGGTCAGTATATATCTCACATTTCTCTCAATATAGAAAATGCCACCATATTATGAAGGCAAAGATCACAGCCTCCAACTCCAGATAATGCATTGGATAGTTTCGCTCATGGATTTTCAACTGCCTTAAGGCATAGGATATCACTTTATCATTCTGCATCAGCACATAACCTAAGCCCTTCATTGAAGCATCACTGAATACCATAAAAAGTTCCCCACTTGTGGGTAAAGTGAGCATGGGTGTAGTGATAAGCCTCCTTTTCAACTCCTTGAATATTTCTTCACATTCATCACTCCAAGAAAACTTTACTCCCTTTCTAGTTAGCTTGGTAATAGGGTTTGACAATCGTGAGAAAATTCTCACAAATCAACAATAATATCCAGCTAACCTCAAGAAGCTACATATATCCGTTACCGATGTTGGCCTCAGCCATCCCTCAATTGCATCTGTTTTGGAGGGGTCCATATATACTCCATTTCTTGTGATGATATGGCCCAATAATGAGACCTCCTTCAACCATAACTCACACTTGCTATACTTTGCATAGAGCTTCTTATTGAGCAAAGTCTCTAGTACAGTTTTTAAATGCTCCTAATGATCCTCCTTGGTTTTGGAGTATATTATAATATCATCTATAAAGACTACCAAAAATTTGTCAAGGTAATCTAGAAAGACTCTATTCATAAAGTCCGTGAATATTTCTGGAGCATTGGTGAGTCCTAAAGACATTACTATCAATTCATAGTGCTCGTATCTTGTATGAAAAGCAGTCTTGGGGACATCTTCCTTCTTCACCCTTGATAATATCCCGACCGCAAGTCCACCTTGGAGAAGTATTGTTCTCCAAACAGCTGATCAAACAAGTCATCGATTCTTGGGAGAGGATACATGTTATTTATCGTGATTTTTTATGTTCACGATAACCGATTCAAAGCCGCATTGACCCATCCTTCTTCTTGATGAAGGGGAATGGTGCACCCCATGGTGAAGCACTTGGGCGTATAAACCCTTTATCCAGATTCTCCTGTAGTTGTTTCTTCAGCTCTTCAAGCTCTATAACCTCCATTCAATATGAAGTCTTGGATATTTGTAGCACCCCAGGTATAAGTTCAATTGAGAATTCAACATCTCTTATTGGAGGAAGACCAGGTAGTTCCTCAAGAAACACTTCATCGAATTCCCTCACAATAAGAATTTCTTCAAGGATCGTTTCTTCCTTGGACTCAATCATGTGATCTAGATATTCATGCTCATAAGGCAGTAATATCCATGCTTGAGATGATGGAGATAATGGAGATTCATCTTCCTCCTGACACTTGTAATGAATTGGGGGTCGATTCTCCATATAGAGTGTAATTTCCCTCTCCCGACAATTTATGTTGCCTCTATATAAGGATAGCCAATCCATGCCAAGAATTGCATCAAATTCAACCAGAGGGAGTATGATGAGGTTCTCCGGGAAATTAAATCCATAGACTATAATAGGGGATGACTTAAATTCACGGGATTCAATGATTGCCCCATTTTCCGTACTCACCGACATCTTCACTTCCATGATTTGTGGTGGTGCTGAGATTGTTCTACTAAACTTTAGAGATATAAAAGAATGCGTAGAACCTAAATCAAAAAGTACGTTTACTATTTTTGAATGAATAACTAGCGTACCTGTCACCACTTCGTTTTCGGGGTTCACTTCGGCAGAAGTGATGGGAAAAGCTCTTCCTTGCTGTCTTGGAGGTTGTTGGTTGCCTCTGATATACCTTTTATTAGGGCACTGATTTTCCAAATGACCCGGTTCCTTTCATTTGTATCATTGAACAATGCGTTGAGGTTCAAATGGAGTGTTCCTCTCCTCTGTCTCAACCATAGGTCCTTCTTGCCGATAGTTAACAGCTAGGTGCCCTTCTCTTCCACAGCTGAATCATTTTCTCATCCCCTTAAGGAAATTTCCAGGGTGCTTCTTTCCGCACTTTTGGAAAGTGGGGTGCTGGATCTTCTTAGCACCGTTGGATTTATCCATCAGACCACCAGTATTGAAGTCCACCTTACGCTTCTTGTCCCCATGATACCCCTATGATTCCACGATCTCCATTTCGACCTTGAGGGCACATCGGACAATTTTCTCATAGCTTTCGAAGTCACGGATCGCTAATGCTTTTCGCAAGCTAGGCTTCAGCCCACCAAAGAAGTGGTCAACCTTGCATTCGGGGGTAACGACAAAGCCCGAAGCATATCGTGCAAGCCTTGTGATGTTTTCCTCGTACGCTCCAACAGATTATTCATTTTTTTGCTTGAGGGAAAGGAAGTCCCTTTCCATCTTAAGCTGGAGGGTGCACGGAGAATATTTATCGAAAAACATCTTCCAGAAATCCTTCCATTCCAAATCCTCGATCTCCTCCTCAGGCTTAGTATTTTTGATCAACGTCCACCATTGATCAGATTCACCCTCCATATGATAAGTAGCTAGGAGAACCTTCTCTTGTTCAGAACATTGGAGGATGGAGAAGATCTTTTCAATGGTGTTGATCTATTGTTCATTGATCGTGGGATCGGATGATCCACTAAAAGTAGGATGCCTTTGTCTCATGAAGCTCTCAATAGTGACTTGTTCTTCCTTAGGGGGGGTGGGGGTTGAACGTTCTTCTTGACCCGTGTTTCTATTAAAAACTTGAGTTATCTGAGAGAGAAGTGTGACAAGGTTCGCGATTCCTGCTCCCATTGGATTTGGCATCTCATTTTTACAGTCATCACACTAATCTTCACAATGGTTGTTAGCCTGTGTCCTCCTATTACCAGCCATTGGCTCGAATAAAAGGAAAGTTAGGGGTAACATGTAAAGGGTATCCAAAGACAAAAGTTGATGACTCAAAAATAAACTTTTATATCCTTAACTCATGATTCTATAGGTTTCAATCTATTCTTTGCATGATCTACTTTCTAACATATATTCTTAGGGGAATTTTCCCCTTAATAAGGGTTCATACTAAGATTGTGAATTTATCAAAACATATCCCCTGAGAGTGTCATAACCAAGAGTGAATCAAAGCCCGTTGTCGTGCACCATTTCCCGTTCGAGTCTAGCTCAAAGCGGTGTTTTTGGGCTTTCCCCGAGGATACATCTGTGCCAAAGCTGCCTCTACCTGCTCGTATCCAGACAGGGATGTATTTGTTTGATAAACCACTTACATAGTACTTACCAAAACTTAGGGAAGTTTTTATTATACTTATTCTTTTATCTAAGGCTTTACTTGGGTTTCATAATCCCAAAAATAACTAAACCTATCCTTTGATACAAACTAAGACAACCCTACTTTTATTAGAAACATAAACATGATTTATTACATAAAACTTCACTTGATACAATAAGAAGATCGATAAGTTTAGTGTATTTGGGGCTTAGGATTATTACATAAAAATTGAAACATGAAATAAAAAATCTTTATTTAAAACATTCTTTATATGAACACTACATTCCCTCATACTTAGCATTGCATGGGATAACCTGAGGACATGCATAAGAAAAGGGTGAGCTATACAACCCAGTAAGGGAGTACACATGGAATAACATGAGGAGCACAATACATGTTAGAAAATAGGAATATCAATAGATCATAAAAGAAACATGAACATAAAGTCTTGATGAAGCATGATAATCATAACATGGAAACGTGGCAACAACACTTAACATTGAATTAGAATGAGCCAGGGCTCACTGCACATGGAGCATGAGTAAATCCTCATTGCACATAAAGAAGGAGTAAACCCTCATTTCAATTTAATTATCATGAGTCAAAACTCATTGCACATGATGTATCATGACACTATACAATACCCAATGTATTGGAGCACTATAAGGGAACACCTTTCTTAAACATTTAATTTCATGCAAAAGTGTGCCACATGGATCATAAAACATGAATTCATATAACATAATCATTTATTCCATGATAAAGGAATGTGTAATTCAAACATGAAACTTTATAATAAATAAGTAAATGTACATAATAGTGAATACCCTTGATGGAGAAATGGGCATGGCATTCACTACACAATGACATTTGCTTAGAAAA
The DNA here is from genome assembly GCA_963277665.1 of Viscum album. Classification (NCBI taxonomy): domain Eukaryota; kingdom Viridiplantae; phylum Streptophyta; class Magnoliopsida; order Santalales; family Viscaceae; genus Viscum; species Viscum album. Next base: position 226,504,291 of record OY728157.1, on the reverse strand, counting down.
TCGGTGCGATTTCGGCAGCATAACGGCATGACATAAGAATTCATAAAAAAAAGGTTGATGAGAGAGAAAGGGGTTCCTCATCATATTTACATGTAATGTAAATTAAGTAGGTCATATAGATACATGTCCCAACAATTGTAATGGAATTTAGATTCATGATACAAAATTATTTGCTTGAATGTAAAAGAAGAGAGAGAAGTTCCTTTCAAAATTTTGGCATAGTAACAGGTGTACATGGGAGGCATTTAATGAGAGAGAAAGGGGTCTCCCATCATTCAAACAATAAGAGGGAAGTATGGGGGAGGTGTGAAACCATACCCCAAAATTCATAATTGAAATTAAAAGGAGAAAACAACTTAAATAAAATGGACAAAAATGAGAAAGGAAGAAAAAAACCCTTACATGGAAGTGTGCTTCCAATGGCTAGTGAGAGGCTTGTGAGATGCTTCTTGGGAGCATGGGGCACCTTGGGAGGATTATAGAGATTGTAGGGCAGAAATTGGACGAACTAAAAGGGATTTTAGTGAGGAGGAAGTGGGAGTTTGGGTGGGTTTATATTGGAAAGGTGAGGGAATTTTTTATTATTTAGGTTTAGGTCCCCTTACATTAAATTAATCTAAACCACCAACCATCACATGGTTTTTTCCCATGGTTTTTGGAAAATGGAAGATGAAAACAATATTCAATAAGGCCCAAGTCCGAACATCTTAAAATAATAAGGCTGCTTATGTGGAGGTGAGTCACACTCCCATGAAAATTAATTTAAAAAGGTAAAGTGTTGAATATGTCTTGAGGGGTCCATTAATGCTTTGAAAAGTAAGTCATACAAACCCAAAATCACATTATTTTAATGATAAAACATATATTGGCCGAAAATAAGGATTATGGAATTTTATTACATCACCATTGGGTCATTATGAAGTCATAAAACACATTATATATTTACACCGTATTTAATTTTTACCCAAAAATTTGACTGTCTCAAAAAATTATGAAAAATTCACCGTTGGATAATTTTGACGTCCTGATTCCAGAAATGACATTTATTTTATCTAAAAAAATTTCTAAATATGTTAATAAAAACCAACATTTATAAAAAATTCACGGGTTTTGACAGAAATGGCTTTCAAACCTTAATAAAAAATTTAATTGCATTCATAAAATTATAAGATTATTTATATTTAATAAAAATTAATTTAATAATAATATTATTATTTTATTAAAATATTATTTAATTCAAAATTCACTCATTTTAATAAAATAGATTTATTAATTATATAATAACTAAAAACACCATTTGTACTTTAAAATCTATTTACAATGTATCAAAAATGACTAGAAATTAAATTCATTATTATATACAAAAAATAATGTACATGAACATAATACTACTTATTTGTTACATAACCCCTTAAAACTGCCGCATAATACCTAAGGGTAAGGTGTGCGATAGTGATAGACTCTTCGGGTGGCTCAGATAACATCGCTAAAGTGGTAATCTCTATCAACATCCATTTTTCCCGTAGACGGTCCCGTTCGAGCTTGACATGGTGAAGCTCAGCTTGGGCTTGGTCAAGGGAGAAACCCAAGGATGACACCTCTTTTCCGAGCTCCAAAAAATGGGCTTCATATGGGGAAATTCTACTAGATGAGGCCAACACTTCCTTTGTCTGAGTAAATTGGATTTGTTAAGGTCTTATATTTATACTAATAATGTGATCATTGTTCAATGACTATATTAACAATAGTCAAAATTCTTAACATAAAACCAAAGAATTTGACATCTTATAAAAACATTTTTCATAACGAGACATTTAGCTGGATCAAGAGGGATTTTCCATTAATGAAACTTTGGGTCGTTACATATCATGTATTAATAAGTTAAGTAAAGAATTCTCTGATTCCAATGGCTTTAAAGGGAAGAAAGAAAAGAAGAGGTTGAAAAAGAGAAGGATAAATGGAACAAGGGAAATTTGGATTTTCCAACATGTGATAAATCTGGAAAGAATCACCTTGGTAAATTTTTGAGAGGAATGGGAGTATTTTATAAGTATGGAGAAAAAGGACACCACGTTCGTAATTGCAAGGGTAAGAAAAAGGTTTGAAATTAATAATGCTTCATCTGTAAGGAGTTGGGACACTGCGCGAATTGATTTCAAAATCAACAAAGTATGCCCCAAATAATGCAATTGGATAATAATCATGTTACGATACTACCACAGATGAAGAGGAACAAATGGTGTTCTTATATTGTTATTAAATAATTATGTCATTTGAGTTTTGTATCAACGATGTACTGGTTATATGAAATATGGAAATAAATTAGGATTGTACTACAATACTATTTCAATGAGGATTTGATACTATATGGTTCTAAAAAAAGTGACTCAATAACAAGATAAACGTTTTGGAAAATATATAGTTTATGGAAAGATAAACATTAATATGATTTTGATACTGAGGTAGTGATTTTGGAATAATGTATGGTAGATTTGGATAAATTATATTGGTTATTCTTGACTACCTTGGGACTAATTAATGGTTTTTTATTATATTTTTCTTAGATTATTCATAATATTTGGATATATGGATTATATATCGTATTATATAAGGAATAAGGGTTCATAAATGTAATCAATAAGGATTATGGTAATTTATGGTGTTACCATGTTTTAAGAGAATACACAATGAATGTACTCACATGTTATTATGTAGAAAAAAGAGATCTTCATTTTGTTATGTTGACCATTCATATAAATTTTTGGACTATGAGTTTGGACACAAGTATTTTGGATAATTCTAAAGATTAGAATGCATTATGTTGGAAATTGGATACTATGGTTTAAGGTTAAAAAATTTCTTAAGATTATTTTTGGATTTTTTATAATAAAGACAACCCAAAGGTCGGGCGACAACCCATAGGTCGGGCGACAACCCATCACATCCGGAATGGCAGCGAGACATGAACTTGTGACTAAAGGGAGACAAGGGTGCATCAACAAACACTAGCCTACGTGATGTCCTGGTTTGTATAATATAGTTTGTTAAATGATTTGATAGATGAATTATAAATTCATTTTTTTGAAACCCTATACGATTAAGATAAATATAATAATTTTGAGTTCTATTATCTTTTGGAGTGAAAGATGAGTTTTTGGTAGAAAATAGTTAAAGGATGGAACACTACTTGTCAAGTATTTTTTTCTTATTCTATTAAGAAAAATATTCTTGAACATAAGGAAAAATATCTTAATACCCAAAATGTTTTAACCTAATAATTTATGTTTTTAGGAACCAATGATATTTTAAGTCATTATATATTTATGGCTTTGAGGCCCTAAATTTTATATTAATTGTTCACTTATTTATGATTAATGACCTCAATAACTCCCTATAAATATTTAAATTTTTAATCTAATTATATGTCTAAAATTTCACAAATGATCTTTTATTTGAAAACCTAATTTGGTGGTGACTTTTTCATTTCCCTTTCCATCTTGTTAAGACAAAATTTTATTAACCCTATATCTGATGTGGGTTTTCCACAGAGGTATTTTTTTTCAAAAAATTATTTTCAAAAAACAATTTCAATTTGCGAGGATGAAATTTATTAATGTAGGGGACAATGTAACACCCCAAGATTTCACAGTACATTATCTATTTAAACTAACTTAATAGATTGCGCCACACACAACACTGAGTTTGAGCGCACCACGAATTACCAAACTAGTCGTTCAAAATAAAGTGGTTATGAATATTATTAAATGCATTATGAATTTTATATACTCCATATAATTTTAAAATCAATATTATGAAACAATATAAGAACAAATTAAATTTTTTTATAAAAGAAGTATTTTTAAAAAAAATGCAATTTTACCGCCTCTTAATGGGGAACCCTTTTTAAATCTGATATTTGAAACTTTTATATTTTCAAGTGGACAAAATAAACATCTCCTTTAAAATAGGGACATAAAATTTTAGTTTAGAAATAATTTTGGTAAATTTTTGATAACTTTCATATTTTGATGAATAGTTAAAAATACTAAATTTTATTTAATTTTTTTTAATAAAAATATTTTATAATGTTAAATTATACATTTTTGTAGTTTTAAAGTATCATTAGATTATAATTTTATCAATTAATATAATTCAGGTCATTGGATATAATTTTATATTTAAATTGTACAAAAACACATGTCAATCTTTTGATAGTTTTTACTTCTTAAAATCCCTTTTTATGGTTTTGATAACAAGAATTAACTTTAAATTAATTAATACATATTTTATGTTTTTAATTTGATATAATTGAAATCATTTTTGAATTTTTATTATCAAAATTATATTTGGGTGAATTTTTTGTATTTTTCTGAAAACATTAAATTTTTGATGAATTGTGAAAAACACTGTGTTATTGTTTAAAACCAACTATTTATTTAATTAATTATTTTTAATTTAAATTTATTTTATAGTAAATATAGGTAAATAATACCTATATTAGTCCGATTTAATTCATTGATGTTATTTTATAATAAGAATAGATATATAAAATTTTATTGTACTTTTTATCATCTTTTACCAACTTTATAGCATATTTTCAAATTTGTATGAAATGTAATTTTACCTCTTATATGATTTTAATTTCAAAAATCCGAGAGACACGGTTGATATCAGTATGTAAAATATGGTTCAATGAGATAAAAATAATTTTTGGTGAATATTAACTTTTGAATTTTATTGACCACGGATAAATGTGAATAGGGTAATTAAAGGTAAAAATGATATTATAATTACCCTAACAAATGTCTTAATTCTACTGGATAAGTGTTTTTTAAACAAAATATACCTTAGGAATAAAATTTTATCTTCCTTTATCCACTTTAATTAGATTATGAAATTTATTATTATTATATTTAAAGAAGAGTTAAAAGTGTAAAATTCAATGTTTAATAACTAAACCATTTTAATATAGGGTTCTACATAAGATAAATTTGACTATAAATATTCATTGTAAATATGAAATTATTTCCAACATCATGTTATTTTATTTATAATTTTTATACATTAATTAATTAAATTTATTTATTAAAAAATGATGATGTAGTAATTACCTTATTAATGAATGATTAAAATAATCGATATTATTAATATTAAAATAAATGTAAATCAAAATTGTTGATGCATTACATGAATTTTCTTGGTTAATATTTCATGTTAGAGTGGATTAAATAAATTTTTTTTCTAAGTTATAAATTTGTTATGACTTTCACAAAAACCAAATACTAAATAGAGTCAAAATTGACATAATGAGATTTGAAAACAAATACTATTTTTTTAAATGATTTAATATTCATAAAAATGTAAGCATCAGATAAAGGACTTAGATAAGATTATATATGTCAATAATTAACCACTTGGGGTTCTATTGGCTTTTTACTGTATGTTTATAAACCATTTAAAATATTACAAGAAGACATGGTAAATATTAAAATATTAAACTAAGAGTTAATTCTAAAGGATAAGGTTAATATGATGACGTAAACATGTCAACAATGTATTGGTTGAAAGGTTTTCGACCCATACCCGCTTTATAATAGAAATAAATTCTTTTTGAGCCATTATAATCAAAATATAATTGTATAATAAATAAATATATCAATCTCTTCCTAAAGTGCCCCTCACCTCTCTTATAAAAGGGTACTTCCAATTATCTTAATTTCAAACCTCCAAATCCATTTTTCTCAGCCGAAACCTACTGCAATATCCTCCCAACTACCCTCCCTTTAACCTAGAGGAATTACTTTGATCAGAAATCCAACCTAAGGATCCCTTTTGATCAAATGAAAAGGAAGCATCTGAAGAAGTGGTAATAATTTCATTACCTTTTTCAATGTTCTTTTCTTCTTTAACTTCATCTTTCATTGTTGTTTCCATACTAAAATAATAACTCAAGTACCTTTTAAATACAATGATTTTATTATAAATATGATAAAATAATATTAATTATTCTATCCATCTTATGAATGATGAAGTCACCATACGTGTGTACATACGTCTTACCGTCTCCACGTCATGGTGTGGTTTTTTATTCAACATTTCATTATTTGGATGGGTATAATAATGTGTATAATTGATTTAAATAATAAATTTAACATTATATGTATTATTTATATATTATATAACATCCAATTACATAATATTTCACTATCAATAGAAGGATATTTTCGCTCGTGCGTACGTACGGATTACCGTTTCCATAAACGTGATGAGGTTCATTCCCCATCGTAACCATTCAAGAATAATTTTCATTTTATGTTTAAAATTATGTTTAAAAACTTAATATAGTTCTGGATATTAATATGGTACATCATATCCATGACAAACATGACATACATAACAGAAAATATAAAGGAAAATGAATAAGTTATCACCCAAAAATATGATACAACTGAAATATTATTAACAAAGAAATATTAAAAGATCGTATATGATAACATATTTGTGTGTGTAGTTCTTGTATAATTTAAGGAAAATGATTTAATTATTATACAATAGGTTAACGTACCCTCTACCAATGAAAAGTACAAGGCAAGGGTTAATTTTACAATCTCTTTATTTATCCAAGGTTTTGTGTACATAAGTATCTATTGGGACTTCTTTATCATTTACATCCGTGTTTCTTAAAAGTGTATTTCAAAACAATTTTACTATTTACTAAAATACCAGTGAAATTAATTTATACCATTTTGGATATTTTATAAATTTTTTGAATGGAATATTTATGTCATACTTTATGACATTTTCAACAAATTAAGGTAAGAATGTTTTTTAACTTATACAGCGGGTGAAACTATTTTCTGCCATTATAACACCTTCGAAGCTTCCCTTATAAGATTATAAGAATATTTTCAAAATAAATTTTTTATTTTATAATTACATGACTTTTAAATTATATCAATTTATAAAGAAAAAATTCTCTCAAATATTTTTTATTTTATCTATTTCAACATCCTATGATGGATTTTATACTTGTTTGGATTTGATTTATTATGACTTAATCTTCCATATTGTATTGAATTTTTTTGTTATGTTTGACATTAGATGTGTTATTTTTATACCATTCATGGTATATGGTTAAGGTTTTATCACTTCGTATGATTTTTTTAATATGAATGATTATGTTATGTTTCAATAATTTCATATGAGGAATGCATTGGACTTAGTCTATGACTGGTGGAGCTCGCTATAGCTCCCAATGCAAGGGTAGGTCTCATGAGACAAACTAGTGTCTTGAAATAAGGCCTTGAAAAAAATCTTATTTGTAGTCTTAGCATGATTCCTTGACTATGTGTAAATGATGTCTATTATTATGAATTACTTCATTATGAAATTAGCTGTTGATATTACTTGTAATTATTTGACTTGTAGAATATCCATGTGAATTAGTAAATTGCATTATTTTATTTTTCTTTTCCATATTATTCTGAAATTTAGGATTAAAAGGCTTCTTTAGTCTTATATAATTCCTTAAATGTTTATTCTTATTTATGATAGTTTAAACTATATTTCTATCGTTAATGATCATATGAGATAACCCTTTTCTTATGTTTTCTTTACCAACGAATTTGAAGAAGTATATAATGATTGAACTATAGGGATATGCTAAGGGATATAAGTGTGTTCATAGGGGAAAAAATCTTATTTTCTTTCTTTAATGATGTAATGTAAAACTTATTTATGTATCTATTAGTTACAAGGCTACTAAACTAATCGGACTTTTGAGACTTGATCTCTAGTGATCTTGCCAATGTTATTTAATAATGCACCGACTCTGGGGAACTAGGCTCAGGGCGTTACAGGAAATGTAAAATTCTTATGCTTCCATTAGATGTTATTAATAACATTTAAATTTTTATGGGAATCATAAAATATACCATACAACATTTCTTAGACGAATTCATTGTTGTCTTCATCAATGAAATCAAAATTTACTCACTGTTCAAGAATAAATATAATGAGAATCTAATGATATTCCTATTCTAAAATTTAGAGAACCATATTTATGTTATTATTTTAATTTTATATATTAGATTTCCCCTTATTAGGTAATATCATGTCAAATAGATGATTAGGAATGGTCCCAATGATGAATGAGGTGGCAGTTTCTTATAAATCATCAATGTGTATATTTGATGTGTAAGGATTTCCTAGGATGGTAGGATAATACTATATGTTCTTAGAGGAATTATCTCAGATTGAAAAAACCATGATAAACCTTAAACGAAAATGGGAATCCTATAATATATTTAGAGTTATTCAAGGAGTCATTTGATGAGAATGATTATAGTTTGATGAGTACCCATGTTATAGGGATTCTAGAGGAATGATTGTATTTTTGTTTGTTATATAATGTATATAAACATGGGCTTTGATGTGTATTGGTATAGTGGAAATTAGTGATATATTGTGGGTCTAGAGAGTTGAGACAACATATAAATGACTCTAAAACCCATGATTTATAGCATTTAATTTAATTTTTCACCATTAACCCATTGATAGATTATCTTCTTAGTGTGGAGTTTGCAATGGACATAAAATTAAAGAGCCTCTAATACATCTTTACCCTAATATATCCTATCATGGGGTATATGAATTGGTTATATTCTCCCCAAAAACCATTCCTTACTGTTTTTATATACTCAAAGAAAGTGAAAATTGTGGTTGTTTTACGTTTTATGAAATATCATGCTCAGCTGATAGAGGATGGGTCTAAGATGTTAGAGGTAATATAGTTATCCATGGTTCATGAGGGATAACCAGAATATTATATACATATGTTTGTGGAAAATTATCATAAAAATAATATGTTGTATTCCTTTATTAGATATATTTATATTCAGAAATTTCAGTAATCTACATAATTAATTGATAATCAAGAATAATTATATAAAATAGGAGAGCACATCATCGTCTTTCAAGGATGGACGGTGATTCTAATCACAATTTTTTTGGAGGTGACGATGGATTTCCAAAAATCACACTTAGATGTATATGACGGTGTGATGAAAATACTCTAAGTAATAAAAATATATAGTTTCTAAACTAATATTAACATTTTTATAAAATAAGGTTCTTTGAATAAAACTGATTTTTGATGAAAAAGTGAAATGAGATCTAATTTTTCTAATTTTTTTTTTCTTAATTACATAAAGTACAAAGGAGTGAAAAAATGGTTCTAATACCTAAAAAAATAATTAATAACCATAGTATAATAAAATTCATGAGCATTTTTTAGAGATTGATCCTAATATTTCATTAATGAATGAATATTCATAAATAATTTGGATAAATGATGAGATTATTTCAAAAAACCCTTACCACTAGGTAACTTTGAATCATACACCCAATATATGAAAATTAAATTACATGGAGAATATAATATCATTACAAATATATATATTAATTATAAAATATGTAAAATGGAATCATATACACGTTGTATAAAAACATAGCTGTATAATAAAAAAGGTGTCTCAAAGAAGGAAAATTGAGAAAAAATCACTCTATCGATTTGGAAACTTAACTACAAAGCGTCTGAAAGAATGTTCACAAAATGGATATTTAAATAAACATAAATTTAATTATAATAATAAATAAATATATTAATGTGTATTATATACCCCACAAAAAATAAATGAGTCGTGAATAAGGCATGTATCTCACGAAAATAAAAAGTGAGATGAAACTACCTTACCTTATGTCTTGAAGCCCTTCGTACTCTTAAAAATATCTTGTATAAGAACTATAAGATAATTATAAATATATTATATAACCATAATAATTTATATAATACAATATATTACATAATTATGACTTTATATTACCTTCTTATTAACAATTCCAAGTTTATGTGAAGTTTCAGTTAATAACCGCTTCGTTTCTTGTACATGTTTTGACTTGTTATTATTGGTCATTATACATAGATAATGATATAATTATATCAATAATTATAACTATGATATAAATATAAAATATAATTTCAGAATATATGTACATATAATAATCTAAAATGGATAAAAAATAGAAAATTAAATACATCATCCATGGAAACGGTTGGCCATACACACGCATAAACGATGATTCCAGTTTCTTGTCACATTGAAAGAAAGTAAGTAAATTATATATATATATATGATATTATTATTATAAAAATATTATTTAATATATATCATATAAATTAAGTAAACACATCCCTAATTAATTCCTTGTAATGTTTGAATGAATCACATTTCTTTGAGCAGTCAACTGTCCACACATCCACAAACAAAGTTATTTTATTTCAAAAAAATGGGGAGCATGAAGGAAATTTTTATATTAAAATTATAAAATAATAAATAAATCATAGATAACCTATATATCATATCAAATCATTTTTTCCATTATAATTACCAACCATACTAGTTGGTAAATGAAAAATGAGAAACATCATTTTGAGAGGCGGTAGTTCACCGTACAAATAAATGGGAAGTTCGTTACCCATTATATGGAAGTGTGTGTATGTGTATGTAAACCCATTAAAATAAAAATATCCACGTATATTGATTATTATTTTAATTATATATAAGCATTAAATAAAAATTATTTAAGTGGTTTATGGAAAAAAATAACAATTATCGTTGATGAACACTACATCTTCTTTGGGTACTCCTTTTGATTTTCACAAAAGGACTCCTCTTTTTATATTTATGTAGAAAATTAAGGCTTCTAGATTGAAGGGAGGTATTTTTGGATAATATTTAGATCGATTTTTACTGAAAAAATAGGGTTTGAAGTGTTAATTGAAGAGGAGGAGAGGTTCCCTTTTATAAGAGTGGAGAGGGAAAATTTTAGAATTTCTCAGAATATTAATTTATGATAACACCAATATCAACAAAAATACCTCCAAAATTCTATTTATTAAAATATAAAACAATACAAGGTTTTAATTTCATCAACCAATATATTTTATGTAATTTTTGGTTTTATTGTAATCATTATCATTTTTATTAACCCTTAACTTACCCGTTTCAATTTTAATTATTCTAACATTTTTCCCTATACTAAGAGGATGTAATTATTAAATAAAAAGTTTAAATTGTACCATAAATATACAATTATTGGTATTTTAGACCTTATATCATCCCTTTGTCCTTATTTAATATTTTTCATTATTTTTAAATAATTTAATAATATATTATTTTCATAAAATATCATAAGTGTCAATTTTGACACTATTCATTACTTTGGCTTTAATAAAATAAATAACACAATCTAAATTCAAATAAATTAACTTAATATACCCCTAAAATTTCATATTGACCAATAAAATTTGTGTACCACCTTAATTAAGTAAATTATATTTTGTGTAATATTTTATTATATCATTTAATATATTGTTTTATTAATTGAATTATGAATGCATCATCATTATAATGTTATTAATGATAATTATTTATACAATAAAAATTAAAAGTAAATTTCTATGATATATATAAATATATTTTATTTCATATTATCATATTTAGTGAGGAATTTATTCTACATAACCCCATTTTCAAAATATTATACATATTAAAAGACAGAGTGCGACATTTTTTAACTTCCATACAGTGGAATAAAATTTAATTAAATATCATGGAAAAGCATCCATTAAATTATTAAATTTGGATACTTATGTGTTAATGGTATAATTAAATTCATCCAATAACATTTTTTCATGTTTTATGGTAGTTTTATAATATTTATAATATTATTTTCACCCTCAATTACCAAATTAAACATTAAACATGGTAATAACAATTACTACAATAACTATTAATATTGTCCAAAAATAAAATTAAACTATTTACTAAATTTAGAAATTAAGATTCAAAATATTGAATAAATGTTTCACAATTCAAAACAAATAATTTTCTAAAATTAATTTAAAATTAATCATGTTAATGGAAATAGAAAACGAGTTTTTTATGTGAAAATGTCCAAAAGATTGACAAGTTAATATATAAATATTTAGTGTGAAATTAATTCAAATGGCATAAAATAGATTAAAATATAAAAATTATATTTAAATATTACTTAAAACGAATCAAATATATATTTAAAAAATTTAAATTATTTCAATGAAAATGTTGATTTCAATAAAAAATCATTATTTTTAACTATATATCAAAAAATTAAACTAAACAAAAAAAATACCAAAAATTAATCCAAAGTAAATTTTAATATTCATACTTCAAAGAATAGTTTTATTTTGAAATAAAATACTTATAAAATTTTCAAAAATTATATATCAAAAGGGTTCTACATTAAAAGGAGTTAAAATTATAGTTTTGAAAAATATATGGTTTTATGTCTAAGATTGGGTTTGTTCTTATCTTATGAATATTAAATCTATTGGATGAATATGAAAAATATTTGAATGAATATATAGAATATAAATTTCTTTAAAATATTTAAATAATTAAAATTAATTTAATTTATTAAGATAAAATGTCTTTGGGACCACAAAAATAAAACGATTTCATTTATAATCAATTATATATATTTTCATTTGAAATTAATTGGAAAGAAAAATTTCATATTATAAAACTTATATGTTCATAATTTAGTTAATACTATTCATAATAATTAATTTAATGGCCAATTTATATATTATTATATTAAATAATAATATTTAAATTGAATATTATTGTTTAGTAAAACTCAGTATTGCGTGTAATGGAAGATATCAAAAGAAATCAGTGTGTTGTATAGCACAATCCAAACATAGTTTTGTGTATATCAAAATATATTCCACATTTTTCATGTAGAGAAATCGTGAGTTTTTTTGTATAACTCACACCAAACATTGTGTTTTTCGTATAATGAAATCAATATTCAGTATATTATTATATACAATATATCGAAAATATGAAAACATTTTGAAAAGATTATTTCAATAAATATCAAAGTGTTATAGAACCATCTAAAAATTCAATTATACAATATAATCTTCTTTTCGTTATTTTGGTTAAAATTGGGAGGATAACTTACCATTAATAATGTTTAGTAACAATAATACCTATCTCTCAAATAGAATCATTTTACCATAAAATTAATTGTATAGGCGATCATGATGGCTGTGACATTGCTAGAATTATAGCGACCCGAACCTTTTACATAAAACATTTCTTGATTTTAAGCATAATTAATCATCAGAGTACAAGCCAAAGATCGTTAAGTCTAGTTTCTTGGAAGACTAGGTACATATCACATAAAAACATGGGGCTAAAAAACATCTATATTTAGTATCCATAAAGATCTTCTAACTTACTTTGAGCCCTTACATCTGTATAGGGTACCCAGGGGAAAACATGAACGAAGGGATGAGATAAAAAGATGAGTAAGGGAATGAACATAAGGATACATCTCAAGAAAATGAGTTTGGAGGCATGAGATAATGATATCCAAAGCATGAAAAATATAAAATCATTTAATATAAAAATTGGATCATATAAACATGGAATTATATAAATGTGGTAGAATCATAAATCATATCTTTAGTACGGGTCAAGGCTAACCGCCAATCTCATTTCCCATTTTAGTACGGGTCAAGGATAACCACCAATCTTGTTTCCCATTTTAGTACGGGTCAAGGCTAACCACCAATCCCATTTCACATCGCTTCTCATGAGACATAACCTTACCCAATGCATTGGAGTGCTATCTAGGGGAACCCATCTCAAAATTTTCATGAATATTCTTTAAACATAAATATTCTTACCACATATATAATCATACATAATCAACCATACACAAACATAAGGGAACCCATGGAATGAATTGGGTACCACAATCATGACATAAATCATAACCAATGGGCGTATCATGAATCTGTCCATGTAAGGAGAGAGTTAGATAATATAAGGATGTTCATAGGGTAAAATAGGAATATAACATGGTATGTTTTGTCAAATATAAGTGACAACATATGAGAAATTTATTTTAGAAACATTAGCATTAAACAATTTTTGTGTGGTTTTAAAGAAAATACTATAGAGCTTTTAAAATAGTAAAGATAACATTCATTTATATAAAAACAGAATTGAACCAAGAATGTTTTTATAATAAAAATATAGAATTTAGAAAGATAATTGTGTCTTAAAACAGAAGATAGCGTTCACTTGAAATTGGGTAAAAGTTTGGGAAGTTTTTTTAAAACGAGTGTGCTTATTGGGATGTATCGAAGAGAGATTCACTTAAAATCATGTATATCCCAAAAGAGAATGAGAGATAGATTTTGGAACACGTGTTTGGAGCATATAAACAGAATGTTGAAGTAATACATAAAAGAAAAGACAACAAAATTTTGGTAAAAAGAAATATAGAGCAACCAGAAGGAATAAAAGAAGTTCAAGTAGAATCCATCATGGTTTATTGATATTGTATCAGGTGTAACTAAGAGCACTCGATGAGAGAGATAAGGGGTTTCTAATCACTTATAAAACATTAGGGTAGTCTGTAGAAGGTTTATAAACGTACCCCATCACTTGGTATTACACATGAGGTCATAGCATAGAGAACAATCTTGATTAAGAGTAAAAAGTGGAGGACCCCTTACCTTAAATCTGTTGGTGTTCTCCACTTGTTGTTAACCACCTGAATAAAGACATTAGGTTTATTAATTAATAAGTAAATAAACTCTTCTATATTCAATTTATTTATTATAACTCTTTTTAGTTCATTAAAATCATTTTTTATTATTTATAAGGTTCAATTTCATTGTTCGGGCTCGTTTGTTTACTCGACTTTAAAAGATCGGTTCACTTATAATCATGTTTGGATTATATGAAATATGAATGTTGTTGTACAGAAATGAATTTATATTCCATATTTCATATCTAGGAGATTACATGGTTTTAATTTTAATTAGGTTACTTAGAGTGAAGACGAATTATTATATATATAACCATAGTGACAACCGTTTTTGTTAATCGGTGGATTTGATTAGAAAGAATATGTTTTCCTTTATAACTTAATTCCATTTGTACCAAAGGATTAGAGAACCAAAAATAGGATATATTATATATATAATAATCTGGTTCAACCATAACACAAATGGTTTCATGACCATAAAATAAGTTAATAATAGAAATTGGTAAACTGTTGTCCTTGAATGTGCTAAATTAGCACATCTCAAACAGTGCTTTCATTTCATTCAAATGAATGGGTGGCGAAAAGATATAAGATAATAAAATATACCACTAGCATGGAGACATTCCATTACATGTATGTTACTGTATTTATCATACTATTATGGTGAACGGATGTGAGGAAAGTAATAAAAAGAAAGAGAACTTAAAAAAATGAAGGAATTGGAAAGCGGAATTTACCTCTTGAGACTTCCTCCTTTGAGAACCTCTTAAGGGGAGAGGTTTTGGTATTTTGAAGAGTCTAAGAGATTTTTTAAGTGGGGGAGAATCTTGGGGAGATATTTGGGCAGAATAATGGAAAGGAACAAGGCATGAGAGGAGTGGAGAGAAGAGGGAGTGAAGTGGAGTTTTTATAGTGGACGAGAGGAGGGATTTCACAATATTATAATCATTAATTTATTATTTATTCCCAAGAAAAGAAATAATAAGTATTCCATGAACATAAATTGTGATTTTATCATGTTATCATGAACCAAGTCGGCTTACATCAGCATAACATCATTGATGACTCAATTAATCCATTATTTAGCATTTTTTGTGAATTATCGGATTCTACTATTCATAAAAAATTCATGTTTTTCATAAAAATCCCAAAAATTCACCCTAACCATTTTTTAACATGTCAAGTCCAAAAATGAAGTCCATTTTTCAAAAAAAATTTAAATATGATTATTTAAATATTTAATTAAAAAAATAATTTATTATCAAAACCAGTTTTAAAACATTCATTAACTTATTCTAAAATATAGGTATATCGTACTCCCAACATGAATATTATTTTTACATCAAAATAGGTGAGGTTACTATTCATTAGGGTATATCACTATTCATAAGGTATGTTACTATTCATTAGGGTAGGTTAATATTCACCAAAAATCATGTTTCTTTTATCGGACTCCAAATAACTTACTAATTACAACTGTGTGTGCCGGATTTTCAAAATTCCAAACACAGAGGTGAAGAACTTATGTTTAAAGGTAAATTAGCACTTAGTAGGTCATTATGTTGTGTTTTCATATTATTTTATGACATACTTATGAGAAGGGAATTTCCGTTGAAAAACATTGGGTCGTTACATTCTTCCCCCTTATTAAATTTCACCCTTGAAATTTCGTTTTACATTCTAAGACTAAACCTAGTGTGGGTACTTTTCCTTCATTGATTCCTCCAACTACCATGTTGCCTCTTCGTAGTTATGGTTTATCCATATTACCTTGACTAGATGAGTAGTCTTGTTGCATATAACTTTGTATCTACGATCCACGATCTTGACTGGATACTCCGCGTAAGAGAGATCATCCTCCAACTGTACCACCTATGAAAAGATTACATGAGAAAGGTCTGGAATGTACATCCTTAAGAGGGATAAATGAAAGACATCATGTACTATCGACATGGTAGGTGGAAGTGCCAGTCGATAGGCCACAACTCTGACTCGATCAAGGATCTCGAAGGGGCCGATGTACCTAGGAATTAACTTACCTTTCTTCCCAAACCTTATGACCTTCTTCCATGGGGATATACGTATAAATACCATGTCTCTTACTTTGTACTCAATGTCTCATCGACGGTTATCTGTATAACTCTTATGTCGACATTGGGCTACCTTGATATGCTGCTAAATGGTTTTCACCTTCTCCACTATTTCTACGACCATTTAAGGTCCTATCACCTTATGCTCACCAACTTCACCCCAACATGCCGGTGTTCTGCCCATTTTCCCATAAAGGGCTTCATATGGGGCCATTCGGATGCTCAAGTGTAAACTATTGTTGTAGGATAATTCAACTAGTTAAAGATGTTGGTCCCATCCTTTTGTAAATTCCATTGAACATGCTCTCAACATGTCTTCCATTTTCTGAATAGATTGCATAGATTGGCCATCAGTTTGAGGATGATTGGCCGTACTGAAGTTTACTTCTGTTCTCAGAGTATGCTGGAGACTTTTCCAGAACATCGAGGTGAATATTGGATCACGATCAGATACAATAGATATTGGTAATCCATGCATCCTTACCGCTTATTTGATGTAAATCCGTGAAAGTTGATTAAAATGAGAAGTCTGCTCAAACCGTGATAAAGTGAGTTGTCTTCGTAAGACGATCCATAATGACCCATATAGCATTGTTTGGTCTAGATGTCATTGGATGACTAGTGAAAAAGTCCATGGTAATGTTCTCCAACTTCCATGCTGGTATGGGTAGTGGTTTCATCGTCCCCTTATAATTTTGTCTCTTTTCCTTCACTTGCTGACATATGAGGCACTTTTATGTATATTCAACAATCTCCATTTTCATATTGTCCCACCAAATGTTTTCTTGGAGATCTCGAAACATCTTTGTACTCCCTGGGTGAAAAGAGAAGGTCAATCTATGTGAATCATTCAATAGCTCATTCCTTATCTCTGGATGATATAGTACACATAATCATGTCCCAAATCTTACAAGTCCTTCCTCATCAATTTTGAAATCAGAGGATTTCCCATTTTTACCAGCTTCCACCCATTTCTGAATTTCCACATCATTTTTTGAGCATCTTTTATTTTCTCCAAGAGGGATGGTTGAGCAATAATTCGATAAATGATTGATTATGTTCATCCCTTAATGATTTCCATTTACATACTTTGAAAATAAAAGAAGATCAGATCCTTTTAAATTCTCATCATTGATAAATATGTAGGATCCTTTCTACTTAGAGCATCTACCACCATGTTTGCATCACTGGGATGGTAGTGGATTGAGCAGTCATAATCCTTGATGAGCACTATCCATCTTTGTTGGAGCATATTAAGATCTTTCTGTGTGAATATATATTTGAGACTCTTGTGGTCAGTATATATCTCACATTTTTCCCCATAGAGATAATGCCGCCTAATTTTCAACACAATGATCACAGCCGCCAACTCCTGATCATGCATGGGATAGTTTTTATCATGTATGTTTTTCTTCCTTGAGGTATAGTATATCACTTTATCAATTTACATTAGTATAAAACATAATCCTTTCTTAGAAGAATCACTATACACCACAAAGAGTTCTCCACTTGAAGGGAGTGTGAGTACAAGCACAGTGATAAGCCTCTATTTCAACTACATGAAACCGTCTTCACATTTCTGTGTCCAGACGAAATTCACTCCCTTCTGTGTCAACATGGTCATTGGGTTTGGAAATCATTAAAAGTTCTTCATGAATTGCCAATAATACCCAGCTAGACCTTAAAAGCTTCGCATCTCCGTTACAGAGGTTGGCCTCAGCCACTCTTCAATGGCCTTAGTCTTGGAAGAGTCCATGTATATCTCTTTCTTGGTGACAACATTCCCCAAGAATGATACTTCCTCCATCCAGAACTCACATTTAATGTACATTTCATACAACTTCTTCCTTCCAAATGTCTTTAACACAGTTTCCAAATTCTCCTCATGTTCCTCCATTCTCTTGGAGTATATCAGAATATCACGAATAAAGACCACCACAAATTTGTCGAGGTAATCTATAAAGACTTTATTCATTAAATCCATGAAAATTGCTGCAGCATTAGTGAGTCCAAGGGAATCTCTATGAACTCATAGTGTCCATACCTCATTCGAAAGCCACTCTTGGGAATATCTTCCTTCCTCACCTTTTATTGGTGATATCCCGACCGAAGGTCCACCTTAGAGAAATAACTGGAC
Source organism: Viscum album (assembly GCA_963277665.1). NCBI lineage: Eukaryota > Viridiplantae > Streptophyta > Magnoliopsida > Santalales > Viscaceae > Viscum > Viscum album. Next base: position 226,485,391 of record OY728157.1, on the reverse strand, counting down.
CCACAAAGCTGATCAAACAAGTCATCTATCCGTGGAAGGGGATAGTTGTTCATTATAGTGATTTTATTAAGCTCACGATAATCAATGCCGAGGAAAATTGATCCTTCCTTATTCCTGACGAAGAGTACTGGAGCACCCCAAAGTGAAGCACACAACCTTATAAAACCCTTTCCCTATTATCCTGTAACTACTTCTTCAGCACTTCCAGCTCTATAGTGGCCATTCTGTAAGGTGTCTTTGAGATTGGCCGAGATCCAGGGTTACGTTCAATTGAGAACTCAACCTCTCTGTCAGGATGAAGACCAGGCAACTCTTCAGGGAATACATTTGTGTAATCCCTCACGATGGGCATGTTTTCAAGAATGATTCTATCCTTTGTCTCAATCATTTGAGCTAGATATGATTTCTCACAAGGAATCAACCTCCAAACTTGAGACGAAGATTCTAAAGGAGACTCATCTTCTACCTTACACTTTTAAAGAATCGGAGGATACATCGGGATTTGAAAAGTTATCTCCCTTTCCCGACAATTGATGTTGGCCTTGTACAAAGATAGACAATCCATGCCCAATATAGTGTTTAACTCTACTAAAGGAAGTATGAAAGGATTTTTTGGGAGGTTCAGTCCACAAACATTAAGTATCGAGGAATTTTAAACCATGGATGAAATAATTTCCCCATTCGCTGTTCTCAAAGATAAGTTTTCCTCAAAATTTTGAGGTGGTGTTTGAATAGTTCTACTAAACTTGCAAGATATGAAAGAATGCATAAAACTAGAATCAAATAGTACATTCTCTATTCTGGAATGAATAACAAGCATACCTATCACCACATCATTTTTAGGATCCACCACAATAGTAGTGATAACATAATCCCTTCCTTGTTTCCTTGGAGGTTTTTGGTGATTGCATCTGACAACCCTCGGCTTAGGGAAATTGTTCGCATAATTCCCTAGATCCTGGTAGTTATAATGCTACACTATAGGTTGAGTGTCAATCTAAACCTTCCTTTCTTCTACAACATTAGCGGGATTTTTCATATCCCTTCAGCAGTTCTTGGTCAGATGACCAAACTTTCCGCATTTTAATAAATTCTTGGTTCCCCTGAGATAGTCACCAAGATGCTTCTTCCCACAATTTTTTAAAGGGGAAAGTGAGGCTTTTTTCCATCATGGGATTTTTTTGATGAACCACCCATGTTGTTCTCCATTTTCCCCTTATTTTCACTATTCCAATGAGACCACTGAGAGTCTCTAATCATTATTTTTACCTTGAGGGCACAATGTAAAATCTCCTCATAGCTGTCAAAGTATTGAATCTCTAACACTTTTCGTAGACTCGGCATTAGCCTACTAATGAAGAAATCCACCTTGATTTCGGTGTTCATGAAAAAGCCTGAGGCGTACCTTGCAAGCCCTGTAAAGTTCTCTTCATACGCCCCGATGGACTCATCTTCCTAATGCTTGAGTCCAAGGAACTCTCTTTTCATCTTGAGACGGAGGGTTCAAGGAAAATATTTGTTTTAAAATATCCTCTTGAATTCCTCCCATTCTATGGAATCAATTTACTCTTGGGACGTCATATTATTGACCAGTGTCCACCACTGATCAGCTTCCCCATCAAAATGATAGACTACCAGTACAACTTTATCTTCTTCCGAGCACTGGAGGACATAGAAAATCTGTTCAATGGAGTTAATCCATTGTTATGTGAGGAGGGGATCAGAAGACCTGCTATACATGGGAGGCCTTTGCCGCATGAATTATTCAACGGAAACTTGCTCTTTCCTTATAGGAGGGGGAGGTTCCACCCAATTCAAGTTATTATTCATAACTTGAGCCAACTGAGAAAGTACTACCATGAAGTTTTGAGCACCTACTTTCGTCACATCAGGCTTGTCATTAAGACAATCATCACATTTTCTATCACATTGGTTGTTGGAATGTGTTCTTCTATTTCCCACCATTAACAAAGAAAGAGAACATATAATTAGAGGTCTTGAATACTTATCTGTTGAGCATAAAAAGGAAACTTTTAACATAAAAGTATAAAATTATAAAGAAGAAATATATCCTGACTTGTGATTCCTTAAGTTTATATCTAGGTTATCCTCGGTCTATTTCATAACGTATATTCTTATGGGCTTCTTTTTGTCCCTTAATAATAGTTTGTACTAAGATCATGAATCTATCGAAGCATATCCCCTGAGAGTGTGGTAACAAAGAGTGCAACAAGTTCCGTTATCGTGCACCAATTCCCGTTCGAGTCTAGCTCAAAGCGGTGTTTTCGGGTTTTACCCATAGATACATCTGTGCCAGAGCCACCTCTATCTGCTGGTATCTAGACAGGGATGTATTTTCCTGATAAACCACTTACTCTATACTCACCAAAATTTATGATTGTTATCTTATACTTAGTCTCATCCATAAGGTTCTCATTAAAGTGATCTATTCCTAATCTCCAAAAATAACTAGACCATCCTCAGATACCAACTATAGTGACCTGATCCTTTTATAAAAAACATTTCATGATTTTAAGCATAATTAATCATTAGAGTTCAAGAAAAGGATCGTTAAGTATAGTGTCTTAGAAGACTAGATACATATAACATAAAACACGGGGCTAAAAAAATTCTTTATTTAATCTTCATAAATAGCTTCTAACTTCCTTTGAGCCCTTACATCTGCATAGGTTACCCTGGGGAAAACATGAACAATGGGATGAGCTAAAAAACCCAGTAAGGAAAAGAACATAAGGATACATCTCCTGAACATGAGTTAAGGGGCATATAATAATGATATCCAAAGAATGAAACTTATAAAATCCATTAATATAAACATGGGATCATATAAACATAGAATCCTATAAATGTGGAAGAATCATAAATCATATCTTTAGTACTGTTCAATGCTAAATGCCAGTCCCGTTTCCCATTTTAGTATGGGTCAAGGCTAACCACCAATCCCGTTTCACATCGCATCTCATGAGACTTAACCTTAACCAATGCATTGGAGCGCTATCTAGGGGAACCCATATCAACATTTTCATGAATATTCATTCAACATAAATATTCTTACCACATATACAATCATACATAATCAACCATACAAAAACAGAAGGGTATCCATGGAAGGAATTGGGCACCACAATCATGACATAAATCATAAGCAATGGGCGTATCATGAAGTTGTCCATGTAAGGAAAGAATTAGAAAATAAATGGACTTTAATAGGGTAAAATAGTCATATAACATTGTAACTAGTGTCAAACATAAGTGACAACATATGAGAAATTCATTTTAGAAACATTAGCATTAAACATTTTTGTGCGGTTTTAAGGAAAATTTTACATTGATTTTAATATAGTAAAGAAGTCATTATTTTATATAAAACCATAATTGAATCAAGATGGTTTTCATAATAAAAATACATAATTTACAAAGATAATGGTGTCTTAAAACAGAATATAGAGTTCACTTGAAATTGGGTAAAAGTTCGAGAAGTTCCTTTAAAACGAGTGGGCTTATTGGGAAGTATCGATGAGAGATTCACATAAAAGAATGTATATCACAGAAAGATAATGAGAGATGGATCTTGGAACAATAGTTTGGAGCATATAAAAATAATTTTTACGTTCTGCATAAAATAACAGACAACAATATATTGGTAATAAGAATGATAGAGAAACTCGGAGGAATAAAGGAAGTTCAGGTAGAATCCACCATGGTTTATTGGCATGATATCAGGTGTAACTAAGAGGGATTGATGAGAGATATAAGGGATTTATCAACACTTGTAAAACATTAGGGAATTATGGGGAAGGTGTATAAACATAACCCATCACATGGTATTACACAAAAAGTCATAGCACAGAGAACAATCTTGATTAAGATTAAAAAGGGGAGGACCCCTTACCTTAAATCCTTTGGTGTTCTTCACTTGTTATTAATGACCTGAATACAAAAAATCAGATTATTAATTAATAATTCCAGAAACTTTTCTATATTCAATTTATTTATTATATCCCTTTTTAGTTCATTCAAATCCTTTTTGATTAGTTACAAGGTTCAATTTCATTGTTCGGGCTTGTTTGTTTACTTGGCTTTAAAAGACTGGTTCACTTATATTCAAGTTTGGATTATATGAAATATGAAAGTGGTTGTCCTGAATTGAAGTTATATTCTTTAGTTCATATCCATGATATTACATGGTTTAAATTATAATTAGTTTACTTAGAGTGAAATCGAATTGTTTTTATATAACCATAGTGATAACAGTTTTGTTAATCAGTGGATTTGATTACAAAGAATGTGTTTTTCTTTATAACATAATTCGATTTGTACCAAAGGATTACATGACCAAAAATAGGATATATTACATATATAATAATATTGTTCAACCATAACATAAATGGTTTCATGAACATAATTTAAGACAATAATAGAAATTGATAATCCTTTGTCCTAGAATGTGCTAAATTAGCACATCTCAAATGGTACTTTCATTTCTTTGAAATAAAATGGTGGGGAAAGGAGAGAAGATAATAAATATACCACTAGCATGAATACATTATAGTACATTTATGTTACTAGATTTATCATAATATTATGGTGAAGGGAGGTGAAGAAAGAAACAAAAATAAAGAGAACATAAAATAAATGAAGGAATTGGAAAGAGGATTTTACCTCTTGAGACTTCCTCATTTGAGAACCAATTAAGGAGGGAGTTTTTCTTATTTTTAAGAGTATAGGAGATTTTGGATGTGGGGTAGGATCTTGGGGAGATATTTGGGTAGAATAATGGCAGGGTAGAAGGCTTGAGAGGAGTGGAGAAAAGATGGAGTGAATGTGGGGTTTTATAGTGGAGGAGGGGAGGGATTTCATAATATTATAATCATTAATTTATTATTTCTTCCCAAGACAAGAAATAACATGTATTACATGACCAAGAATAGTGATTTTATCCTGTGATCCTGAACAAAGTGGTATTACATCAGTAGAACATCATCGATGACTCAATTAATCCATTATTTATCATTTATTGTGAATTATCGGATTCAACTATTACTAAAAAATTCAAGTATTTCAGAAAAATCCTAAAAACTCACCATACAATTTTTCGACATGTAGAATCCAAAAATGATGTCCGTTTTTAAAAAATAATTTTCTAAATAGGAATAATTTAATATTTAATTAAAATAATAATTTATTATCAAAACCAGTTTTAAAACAATCATTAAATTATTCTAAAATATTGGTATATCATTCTTCCAACTTGATTAATATTTTTATACCACCATAGTTGAGGTTACTATTCATTAGGGAATATCACTATTCATAAGGGCATGATACTATTCATTAGGGTAGGTTACTATTCACCAAAAATTAAGTTTTCCTAATCAGACTCCAAATAAATTACTGATTACAACCATGTAGGCAGAATTTTTGAAATTCCAAACGAAGAGGTGAAAAAATTATGTTTAAAGGTAACTTAGCACTTAGTAGTTCATTATGTTGTGTTTTCATGTGATTTTATGACATAATTATGAGAAGAGAATTTCCATTGAAAAACATTGGGTCGTTACAGGAATAACATTGGTGAATCATCACTTAAGGAATTAGAGTTACTGTTGTTGATAATTTAAAATGTGAAAGATACCTATGGGTGGATAATGGTAGCTTAAAGCCTTAAAAAATCCTATAAATTACAATTTTTTTCTACTAATTTTCTAAAATGGAGATCTTGTGTTTCTGAAGGTCTGTCCAGGATAAATTTAACATATATTTCGATTGTGACATAAGCTACAAGCAAGGTTTATAGAACTCTTCCAAATTCTATGAACATTGGGAAAGGTTCCTTTATACATGGGGAAATGCCTATAATTAATCTAATTGCACATAATTTTCCATGTGTCATAGCTATGGATGTAAATGAGTGGTCTATCACACATCATCAACTTGGGTCAGTTGGTAATCGTTGATATTATTATCTTCTCAATGTACATGGAAATGTTTTATGAGAGTCTATAAGGGACACTTATAGGTTAATAAATACTTTTGCAGCATATTATAGAGAATCCAGATTATCATTATAATATATCTTGAAAATATAAGTGTAAAATATAGGTTTAGTGAACTCACATGTTTTAAAATGGTGTCCTTCTTTGGAGGAACATTTTCGAAGGTGGGGAATATGTATCAACAATGTTTTTGGCATTCAAATCCATTATATTTTTAAGTTGAATTATCGCTTTATAGATTTTTTTTCAGTTTTGAAAAATATTTTTAATATATTTTCAAGGTGATAGAGGTCATATTGTGATGAGTAGTAGATCCCTAAAATTTATGTAAGACTAGGGGTAATGCAATATGATGATTTTTGTAATGTAATAGATGTTTTTAATATTTTATCGAGGAGTTGGAAGGTTCTCACTATTTTTTTCATAAGATTAATGATTAAACAATGATCAGGTATGTTACACTATAATGAGTGTTTATCCACGTGATGTTATGATAGTTGACCCTTTTTTGAATGGATTTATGTAGTTCTTTGATTGCATAATAGTTTTTATATCTAAATTATTTTTGGAAATAATTTCAAGATTATACCATATGTTTCTTGGTCTTTGTCACACATTTTAGAACTACATCACATCATCTATGTTTCACCATTATAGGAGGAATTCTGATATTCTATATTAATATTGGATGAACTCTATATCCGTCACATTTTCCTTTAATTTTATTACCTAAAAATATTTTCTCATGTGTTTATGAAGACCTTTTTATTTTATTGGCACTTCAATTAATGAAAATTATATGGTCACCCCTTGGTACTTTTATATTATTGATACACTTTATATCATTTAATGAGATCTAAAGTAGATATCTTTTCTAATCACATACTCAATTATCATGTGATACAATTTTTATTTTTACAATGAAATTTTATTTTCTCATTATTATATCACTATTTTGAATCCTTATCATTCTCTATGAGAATTTTTCATTTATTAAATGAAACTATTATTGATTAGTTTCATAAATTTGATATTGGCTTGGGAATTTTTTCTTAAAATCTATAATTCTTTATAATGGATCAATTGAGCAGAACCCACATGACAATGTTATTTTGGATTATATAATTGGGGTACAATAGTGTATGCATTGAATTACGATTATATTACTTGAAAGAAAAAATTATAACAACATGTTATTACTATATACTATCACATCAAACCAAGACAATGAATTTCATGCCTCAATAACCAGTCTCCTAAACATGTCTTAGGGTATAATAGAGGATCACTCCACCATACTACATGTCACACGATGACCACCTGTTATCCTGTGGTTTGAAATATTTAAAGTATCATTATAATGGTCTTAGAGTTAATAATTCATAGAGTAAATGATATTTGAGTTAATCCTATATAACGTGTGTTGTGTAATGGTAGTTTAGGCTATAATGTGAATTTGATAGTTATAGAATGATGTCATTCTCTATGATTTTAAACTATAGGATCATGAATTTTAGAATATCACTATGGATAATTCCATGATTCTGTCAATCCATTAAGAGAAATTATCTTTTATGAGGTCTCTATCATCATATATGCTTCGTTTTTTTAGTTTATTATAGTAGGATGATGATATTATCTTCATAGAATTTTTTTCACATTGATAGGGATGGTATGATCCATTAGACCATCAAAGTCCTTCTACATTTCAAATTTTTGTTTGTTATAGATTTATATCTATAGGTTTGGTTATGTGGTTCACATATCACACCCAGAACATAAACTGAGGTTCAATAAACAATTAGTTATTTTTATATAACAAAACATGGTTTGTCATTTTTTAAGTATTTTTAACCCCCATAATTTATAGGGTGTAGGAACTCTATTGTGTTGAAGTAAATTTTTTTATATCTTTTAGCTGAAATGGTTCAGGTCCAATACATGGTAAATATAGTTCAGTACTCCACCAATCAATTTTTCACGAATCGTCTAAGAATGGTCCATTATTTATATAGTCAGGAATTCCCTCATTTGAAAAACCATTATAAATAAGGATATGGTGTTCCCTAAATTTTTTGGTACACCCTTGTTCATCATTATATTAGAGATTTATGGGTCACCTACTAAAGTTTATGACATGATGTCGGTGTGGTAGAAATAGGTAGTGTAGATTCTAAATTATTTTAGGGTGATAAATTTCTTTTACAACATGGGTTGTTGGTTAATGGGACTTCTCCTATATTCACTCTAAAAAAATAATGTTTTTGTTTTTTTCATGTTCTTATTCAATTATTGTTTAATTACTTACATATATGGTATTGGTCATTGTAAGATATTTACTTATTCCTAGTTTGTTCAAAGGGATGTAGGATCAAAATAACGATGTAGATGATCAATATACAAGAGGGGGGGGATTGTACACTTTATTAATTTCCTCAAAAAAGGAAAGATATGAGTTTAACAAAGTTAACCTAAGAAAATTCACAACACCTCTAGAATCAAATGAAACTGGTTCCAGAAATATGGATCCAGAAATTAAAACTTAATCAAAGTTTACAATATGAGATTCTACCTTAAAGCATATAGAATCTAAATGAATCAGAGTACAAGTGTAAGGGAATATAAGAAGGTTATACTTTCCTTACAATACCCAGAGTAGCAGAAAAACAAGTTGTAAAACTACAACTAACAAACAATGATTCTTTTAACCCAAAGAGAAGGGTATCCAAAAACCTTGAATAAAGATTCCTTGATTTATACTTTCAAGCATGTCTGTCTTACCCACACTAGGGTAAGCCCTCGATACGAAGATTGGAGTCTCTATATTGCTATCCCTGCAAGACCTCAACTTCAAGGTAGTTGGAACCTCTGCCTTCCTCAGCAAGGAATCCCTCAACTTCAAGGTGTTGGAATCTCTTTCTTCCTATCCCTGGAAGACCTCGAATGTAATCACCATCATTCGGAGTCGCACGAAGCAATCTGCACAAGGAAAAGTTTGAACAATCTATTCAAACTTTCTGCATGAAGCTTTGAGAGTTGATAAGAGCCTCTCTCTCTAGAAAACACTTCAACAACATATAAGCACAAATTTTAAAAGTTTTCAAAGATCAGTTGTGGAGCTTTTAAAAAGTTCTCATATTTATAGGCGAAGCTCCAACAGTCCTCTCCCTCCTTCAACAGTCATATTTCTCCTTAAAATTCGGAGGGACATGTACACATCTAACTCAACCAACGGTTAGTTAAAAACAAAATGTACGACATTTGTTTTATAATAAATCGTGTGTAAGAATAAGCAATACTGAAGTTCGAAGTGTAAGCAAATAAAAGTTCATAGTCTAACCAAAACGGAATTCAGAATCTATAATAAAAGGATATTTGTATTCTGTTTTATAGGAATTCAAAATCTGAATTCTGTAGAAGTCCGGAGTCTGAATTTCTAAGGAAATTCGGAGTCTGGTATCACTAGAGTTCAGAATCTGAACTTACAAAGTATGGAGTCGAAGTTGTACAAGTTTGGAGTCGGACTTAGTAAAAGTTAGGAGTCGAACTAGTAAATGTTCGGAGTGAAGCTAGTAAAAGTTTGGAGTTGAGCATAGTAAAAGTTCGGAGTTGAACTAGTAAAATTTCGGAGTCAAACTTAGTAAAAGTTCAGAGTCGAGCTTAGTAAAGGTTTGGAGTCGAACTTAGTAAAAGTTTAGAGTTGAACTAGTAAATGATTGGAGTATAACATGGAAACATTTCGGAGTTAAACATAGTAAAAGTTCAGAGTCAAACATAGTAAAAGTTCAGAGTCAAACTAGTAAAAGTTCAGAGTCCAGAATTCGGAGTTGAACTTTTTTAGAGTTCGTATCCAGAATTCACAGTAGATCTTTATTAGAGTTTGTTTCCAGAATTCAGAGTGGTACTTCATTATAGTTCACATCCAAAATTCGGATCCTAAAACAGAATGCTTCATATCTAATCATTATATGATATCGAGGTTTTGATATGAATCTGATTTTTACATTTAAGAAAAATATTGAAATGTGTACGGAAATCTAGTTTAGGGTAAATTTCCTTAAGGAAGGAAATTTTCCTTATAGAAGTAAAATATATATTTGCTTAAGTATAAGGTGTTTGTGGTTTTCAAAACAAGAAGGAATGAAAAAGTCATAAGGAAAACCATATTGAATCAACAAGGGAATCCAAAAAGATATGTATATACTCAACCCTTTATATAAGATTCACCCACATGTGTCATGTATTATGAAAATGAATAAGAGTTTGCTGGGGATGTTGTTGGGATAAAAATTAGTGGAGTGGGATCAAAGTGGTACTTGGAAGAAACCGTAGAGGGAAATTTTCATATATGGTTATTTTTCTTTGTTAATATCATTTCACCTTATTTTCATTAGGTATAATTTCACTGTATGATTATTGGGTTTGTATTTTTTACTTATTATTTTATAATTTTGTTCTTGTAACTCATTTAAGTATCTTAACATGAGTAATTAGAATTTATATATTTTATGCTTTGGGATTTACCTGTACTTCATTATTAGTATCCATTTTATAGATTTTTGGTTATATAAATGGTTTTAAGGATACATCCTATATTATAATGATATATTTTTAATCAATTAGATCCACTACCTTTGACCAATTATAATACTACATGGGGTAGGGATCTCATCATACAGATAGTCCATGTTGGGCCCTGGTAGGTTAGGCATGTCCGTAGGAATTGGCACATATATAAGTAAAATTATTACAATATATCATATATCTAGTGAAAAACATATACAATAAGATCTCATATTTATAATCATAGATGTTCTTTCCTCTCTATGTATACATTCTATATCTACTTCATATACTGGGATAAATTGGTATGCTAACTTAATAAACCAAGTAGTACTATGAGTGCCCACACTAAGCTCTATCAAAGAACACTTACTCATGAAATATTATTCCCTAAGGCATCCTCAAAATGTATACTCCTATTCTGGAAAAGACATAAAGAGTTTCCCATGAAGTTTACAACCCACATGAATTTTTTCTATTACTAAAAAAAGTGCTAAAAACAATGATTTGGGATGAATTTACCATAATAAAATACATTAAACGAACATAATAATATCCACAAACATGAGTTTCATAAACAATTCCCACATAAATGAAATAATTCATGCATGAGTACGCCAAAAAAACTAAAAATAAAACATTTCATTTAAATTAAAAAATTATAGAATCTAATATATTAATCATACATCCCATAGATTGATCATCTTATTTTTTATTTAACATATATTATCACCCTCTAGAAACCATCCGAAATATGAAAAAATAAACATATTATATCAGGTTGAGGATACAAACATACTTAAAAGGTTCCTCATCTTGTATCCAATAAAACAAGTGAATAGGAATATTGAAGCCTTGGGAAATGATATATACAAATGTTAATAATTTATGTATCAAATGATATGAGAATAACAACATGGCTAAAACTCCATAATTTTATATCCACCACCTCATCTTTATCTCCAAAAACACAATTATCCAACCAACCAAACAATTATAACATTATTATGTAAAAAACTATGAAAATGTAGTTCAAACATCAAAAATAAATACCAATATAATGATGACTATATTTATAAAAAAAAAATAATAAATATACATGTGGTTGTAACACTACATCACACATGCTAACTTGTTATTAATGAATACCACATTACTTGAGAAACCTAATATACTAAATAGAATACCACATACCTACATTAAGAATGTCACTATTGAGAAATACCATATCTCTTCCACAAAACATGGTTGTAATAATTATATATCATTACATCAATATCACGATATTGGAATTTGTTTCTAGTAAATATCATACAAGAAACACCGGACACTAACTATTTTCAAACATAATCATTACCGATGGAAGAAATAGTTAGAAAATAAATATTATTACAACAGTATATATCCTATAAATACTCATTAATGTAAATAAATTAGCACCATATAACTCTAAGAGTATTTCCCTAAAATTTCACACATATGACTCTATCCACTAACACAAAACTACCTCCTTTTATAATCCTAGTACCATTGAATATTCATAGTTTCCAACACCTCACTCGTTTAAATTTTACCAATGAAACTATATTAAAATCCCTCTCACAAACATTTTAACATCCTAACACCATGAACTTTGGATTCATATTGAAATTGGTTGCTATTTATAAGAATGACCTAGTGGATTAAAAATTATGGAGTTTTAGTAATTTTTATTTTCATAATAAAATGATACATAAATTAGTAAAATTTATTTATATCATTCAAAAATGATTTATTATTATCATTATATTGATTTAGATGAGGATGGAGGAAGAACCATTCCAGTATGTTTGTATCCACTCCTTGGTATTTAATGATTATTTTCTCATATATCCGATGATTTTTAGGGGCTTCTAACTGATGGTAAATTAGAATAATATCATCAATATATGAGTATAGTGATTCATATATTTGTTTATATACTTCTTAATTATATCACAAGGTAACTATAAACTAAATATTTATGGAATAACATGATATAACTCATTTATTATGGTATAACTAATATATTATGGTATAATAAATCCACCCCGTAAAAAATATATCTACTGGGGAACATCCTTTCCATTGGGGGATACTATTTTCTATTAAAGAGATTCGTCTAAAACTAATAATCCCCCCAGATATAGTTTCACATCATAATAAATGTACATGAATCCAATGGAAAATTCTATAAACATAGATAGTATTCCATTTCAACTAATCCCAATATAATGCATGTCAACGTGTACAATTGTGTTTAACATGTGGAAGGTGTATGCATATCCACGTGTAGTTTGAGTACTCATCCCCAAAAAACTGTCACTAATTCTGATGACCTACCCATCACCTATATAAAATGTTATAAAATCATATATAAATATAATAATAATAATATATTATTATTATAAAGAAAATAAATTGAATAGAAATCAACCGTGTTAACCAATTTCACTTATATTGGGAATTGGTAATAGTACAAGAAAATACCTTAACTGTATAATGTGAGTTAACCCACACCAGGGAACGAAATAAAAAACATATTAAAAGACAAAATCTTATAAATAATAATCACTGTAAATAAGTTTAATTAAATTATAAGAAAAAAAAATAAAACCATAAATTTTGGAATGTTTTTTTGAAATTTCTCTTTGTAATTGATTTATTAAATGGGTGTTTTCCCCTATAATTTTTTTAAACCCTATCCCCTCCCTAATCCCTCTTGTTTGAAGCATACAACAAGTAGGATAATCCTCTAATCTTCCATGGTTAGTATTTAAAACCATTCTCTAATTTGGACATTGTTTTGTTCATCATCAGGTGTATTGGATCTGCAAACATAAGCTATCGAATCCTCTTGATTCCATTATTAGTCCATCTCTCCACCCCATGTGTATTTAGTAAAATATATTATGATCTATGTCCATTGTTTTAATATATTATTCTAATTTATAATGTTCTAGTTGATTCAAGGTTCGACACTAGAAATGGATTGTTCAACTTACATAATCTAGCTGGTGTAGCTATGTTCCATTTGTCTCGTTGATTTTATATTGTGTGTCATTGTGCCATGAATCAAAATACTATAGTTTATTCCCTATAAAGTCAAGTAAATTTTACTAAATTTCCTTTAATTCTTAATTTAGACCTGGATAATAGTGAATCTATATAGTTTTTTATCACCTTTATGTGATCCACCCATATGGATGCACCGTACCTTAATGGCCAAAATTCCATTTTTCCTAAATTGATAAACTAGTTTTTAGATTTATGGTATGCCTTGTAAATAATAGTTTTGAAATGTAAATTAATCTAAAAAAGATGCGTGTCTTTGAGATATTCCCCAATGTTTATCCTATAGTGTGAATTTCTTGAATTAAATGAAATGTATGACTCAATTAATGTATTGTGATTATAGTTTCTTTCACAAAAGGTACATTTTTTTGTTATGAGAGACATGCCTTTATGCCATGGTGAGGTAAATAAAAGGGTCCCAATTTTATGTATGCCTTGGCTGGGCTCATTATTATTTATAATTAGAACACATAGGATTGTAAATATGCAAGGATGGATACTTGGATACTTGAAGTACACATTTGTTGATCTCACGAGGTGGACAACATAACTACCCATGATCGATACCTATTCCCCATAGAATTCACCATGGATGGGCACAGTGGAAAGATAGTTATACCATTCCATGAGTGATACTTGGAAAACTATGTTAGATATCTGAGACTGGCTCAAAATATCATTAATACACCATGCCAAGAGTGACCCTTGGGATTCCAATTATGGATCACCTTGGGTAGAATATATGGTGATCCTTAGTCAATGTGCTCATGTTGTGGTACTTGGGATTCCTTCTACAGATCTCCTTGAATTGGCCAGTGATACATCTTTACTGAGTTCTAATGATGTCTTATATATAAATCTATTTTTCCATCCTTTTAGATTAAATGACATGTTTTACATTTGAAATGTATTTTGTAGTCTTGGTCTAATGTTGATATCTAATTTATAATGAACATTGTTACACCATATCTTATTTATACATGTTTCTATCTATTCAAATATATTTGGATTAGGATAAACAAGTTAGTGTCAGACATGTATCCATGAGGGACCTGAACCAATAATGTTTTTCCAATTAATTTATTTACTTGTATTATATACATATACATTTCTCATTTTATAGGAATATACCAGATAATTTTATCCATCATCTGTGATGACCTCTTAAATTTATCTCACACCCTGATCAGTCTACCCTTGTTAACCAATATGACCTCATGATTATATGTATAGAATGAGGGAAGGAGACATTTTATGATGTTTGATTTTCAAGGCTATGATGGAGTACAAGAGGAGAGGACTAAGCCGACTATCATGAATCTAGAATAGATTGATTTGGGTCTTTTTGTATTTTTTAGAATGTGGTATATTAATATTTCTTTTGTATCCCATACACCACATTTTTTTATTGTTAAATGATATGATCGTCATCGTTGTTTATGTAATTAGAATCATACTTATACTTGTTCAATGATATTAGATGCTTTATGAATTTTATATCCATAGAGAATGTTTGTTAATTCTTCCTATGTTTCCCAACTAGTATTCACCATTTTTATAAATGATGAATCATGTGGGAATAGTCACCCCACATACACACCCTAGGTCCTTGATGCTTATAAATAGTGTTTGGCTTATGGTGTGGCATGCATGTGGTCATGTGGACAACCATAACAAGAAAAAATATATTATCTTCTGTAGAGGGATTCTAAATATTGGTATCATATCTTTTTACATTTTTGTATATTATAAAGTTGTCTATGATATATAAAAAATTAGTAAAGTTCTTATGAAAGTAAATAGTGTCTTTTTTTCTTTTATTATTCTACGACTTAATCAAGTCGTATGATGGAAGGGTGATGACGACCCTGCTTTGGAGGTGTGGGGATCTTATCCACCATTTTTACCTCCTATAGTTTCATATGAAGATCCTACAATTGATTTTAGAAAAGGATACAATGCTATGTTACGAGACAGTTTCTTGGGTTTCATACAGTTTATACAAAGAGTTCGATGACCTGCCTATACTATGAGAGAGTTGACATAAAAATTCCTCCATAAATATCCTTCCACATTTTCAAGGGATGGTGGTCCCCAGACTGATAATTGATGGCTAAAGTACAAGTTACATATCTTTAATCATATGGAGACATATATAGGGAGGAGGTTCAATATTTCTACCTATATGCTTCATGAATCTACCAATATTTGGTAGTATGTCATATCACAGACTGATCATCATCTAGGTATAGTCTGGGTGGTCTTACAAAAATTCATCTATGAATAATTCTCTCCACACCATTTAAAAGTGGAATGTTCTAGAGAGTTGATACATATTCAGTGGGGTTCATTGTATGTGATGGATTATTCATCATTTTTTATGAACATTAATTTCATTCACCGACATTGATTGGTGATAAGTTGATGACTATGAGGATATTTGAGGATGGGCTTGCATATGAAATTTGATCACATGTGAAAATATTCCAATTCACCGACATTTCAAAGATAGTGTACCTAGATATTTTCTATAATAAGAACATGATGAAAGATAGTAGTGTCAGTTAGGGAATTTCTGTATTCATGTGGGGAGAAGATATGTCTAGCAGAAAGAAATGTCATTGCTTGTGTGAACATGGGGTATTATCCATCCAGATGACATGCACCAATAGTTTTTTGGTGTGTCACTAGTTAGGAAGGAAAGTCCATATATAGCCACTACGTACCTAGAACCTGGCCGAGTGCCAAATTTGTGGTATGATGGTTCACCTTTAGTGTTTTAGCTAAACATTCCATCCTGGGACCTATGAGAAGTAATATGCACTGAAGCTGCATTCAGGTACATGATATGTGGATCCAGGTCAGGCTAGTAGTTAGTCTACTACCATACAATCAATATGATGATTGAATCATGGTCGAGGTATCTAACCATATGAGGTTCAATACATATATAATAGACCTTCATTGGTCATTTAGGTTTCATATGAAGGTAATGGATTTGTCCATATATATGCTCTGAATCCTACACCCAAGCATAATATTCTAGGGACTTCTATCGTATCAGTTACTATTATAGTAGCCTATACTTTATTGTACTTATTATTTGATATATTTGAATAGAACTCTTTTATATCTATATCAATTATGGATCTTCTCAGCCTATAAATTTATTACTTATATGGTGTGATGACTCTCAACACACCATTAGCAGTCTGATAAGAGAGTATATTCTAGTGAAAGGATTGAACCCTTTAGATAGGTGGGTACCGAATCTTGTGGAATTTATTTTTCCTTGAGAATACATGATGTGATGTTATACTCAAAATGGATTGGTAGTCTTATATAAAGCCCATGTTGATTCTCATCACCAGAGGGTGTCGTTTACATCCCCTGAGGGCAGTGATTACATTCTTAATTTTAATGAGATTTCAAATAGAGTCGACGTGGACCCGAGCATCATGGTATGGGTGGATTGGGAGAGAATTTGGCTTGTCTCTTCATGAGTTTTTAGGGAATAAAATGTGTGTAATTCACTTCTACAATGGTCTATTTCAGGAAATTCTTCCCCAATGAATTTAATAGTTTACTTCATGTGACATATAAGGAGTTCTCCATTGAACTAGAGTATAGAGAAGCACCTATGTCTAGTACTCCCTATAGGATTCACCTATAGTGCTCAAGGAAATAAATAAGTAGTTAAAGGACATTGATGAAAAGTGTATTATATAAACCAATAATTTTCAACAAGGTCCAACACTCCATTTATCAAATAAGGTGGGTGGAACCCTCCATTTGTGTATATATTAATAATGGTTGAGCTAATATATAGTTAATAATCGGTATATGTTCTCTAGTATAGACATCCTCTATGACCAGCTCTGAAGAGAAATGGTTTTATCAAAGATTAATTTGTGTTTAGGATACCATTATGTATGTCTAAGGTGATCCAACATACCTTGTACAATTTCCCAAAGTAGGTACAGTATGTACGAGTATCTAGTTATCCTATTTGATCTTACAGAAGAACAAAAAGTTTTCATGGCTTTGATGAGTTCATTTTCCACTAATGTTCATATTCTATTGTGGTATTATTCATGGAAGACATATTTGTCTATCCATTTACCCTAAATACCTTGAAAAAGATCATTCTATCACGATTAATACTCTTATAGAGCAATATATGTATGATAAGTATGCTAAATTCCACATTTATATCAAGAATGTCCAATTCGTGGAAAATTTTATTTATAGGTAGGACTATCTATTGACCTAGATAAGGTGATCACCTTTATTATCTAGGACCAACTAATTAATGCCTCTAATGTGAATAGTTTGTTGAGGATATATTATTATTATAATTATTTTATTTAGGATATCTCAATCTTATATGCTCCTCTTATGGGATTGTGTAAAAACGGTGTGAAGTTATTCTTTTTTGATTCTTTTGAAATAAACTTTTAGGATTTGAGGTGAGACAAATTTAACCACTTATCCATATTATTCTATAGCTGGGAAGGAGTTATATAGTAAATTATTTTGCATTAGGAATCTGGCTTACAGTCGTTCTGATTCTGGAAGATCGAGTTATAACATATGGGTCCCTCTAGTTGGGACTTCATGAGAAATATTTCCCTATTCATGACATCAAGATAGCAGTTATGGTTTGTGTTTTAGCCTATTAGAGAGATTATCTATTTATTCAATGGTCCATCATCCATATAGACCATAAAAGTCCCAAATACATTTCCAAATCATGTCATTTGAATATTATGAAGAATAAGTTGATAGAATACCTACAGTAATTGTATTTTAATCTATCCCATAAATTTGGAGAGATAAATTTGGTGGAGGGAACCCTAATTCATAAGACTAAGACACAGTCCATCGAGGAGGCCATTAGTGAGTGGTGGATGACGAATCTGTTTTCTAAGATGAACCAATAATTTCATGAATTTCATTGGAAACCTATTTTAAAAGATTTATAAGTGACATATTTCTTTTATGAAAGATTGATAATGGGACAAAATTCAGACCCAGAGGGCCTCATATTATGAGAGAGTGACTTAGGTGGGGACCGACATCTTGGATGGATTATTTACAAAGATGATATTTAGAACTTCCATGGATGTATATGGGTTATTAAATACATACATGAAATATTGATGTCGTAATCTCATTCATCTGTTTGAGAATTTTATCATAGGATTAACAAAATGTATCAAGATATATGTTTTCAGTGTTAGAGGTCATGTATGAAGAGGTAGATTACATTTTTTTTACTAGGTGTTCTACCTATCTTTAGGTTAAGGTAAATCACTAGTGACCTCATGGAAATTTACAACCCATTTTCATTCTAGAGTGGAGTTGGGATGTTTCCACCATGGATATTTTGATATTCATTCCAAATTCCCTTTAATATAGCGATGTAGTATGGGTGATCATAGATAGTTTGACCAAGGTAACACACTTTCTACCTATCCATGTGACCTTATTAGTAGATGATCTTATGGTTCTATATATTTTGGACATTGTATGTCATCACAATGCTCCCAAATATTTCATATTAGACTATTAATATTAATATATGATGTGGTTTTGGTAAAAGTTAATGAAATAATAGAGTTCATAGGTGCTCTTGATTACAACATATCACTCTCATACCGATGGGATGTCTGAGTGTACGAAAAACGTGATTGGGTCATGCTCTGGGAATAAGTTCAAGAATATGGAGTTTCATCAGAAAAAACATGTACAAGTTGTTAGTGTAAACTCTAATAAAAACATTGCGGAAATTATTCATATGGTTTTGTATGACCCCCATTACATTAGGTCATTTTGTTCACCCCTATGTTGGTTAAAGGCATGCGAGTTAGCACTACTATTCCCTCATCTTGGTCAAGATACTTTAGTGAAGGAACATATAATTCAAAAACATATGGATAAAAATTAATCTAGGAAGAAGCCTTACACTGATATTCATCTTCAACCTTTGTAGTTGGAGGTGGTACATGTTTTCTATCACCATGTAACTCGAAGATTGGGTCATAGATTGTTAAAGAGAGAGTGCAAGATATCACCTCATCACATCAGGCCTTTTGATATTGTGGAGAGAGTTGATCCAACTGTATATCAGTTTATTTTACCTTAGAGGTACTAGGTCATGCATGAAGTCGTCAAAATATCAACTACTTTCCTAAATCATTCTGACCCATCTTAATTTTTTCCTGGATATATATAGTTGGACTCAGATGCTTTGTTTGAGGAGAATATGATATGTGCCATTCATCATATATCAAAGGCTCTTCTAGGAAGGTCATTTAATTTGGTGTAGGTTCTATAATAGTACATGTATATACTATATGAGACTTGGGAGAGGGAGGTTAACATACATGTTCATTGGCCAGAACTTTTCTCATATGATGTTTTACCACCCAAAGAATTTTAACTCAATGATGAGTTGTTTTAAGGAGAAGAGGTTGTAACGTCTTATTTTTTTGAAGTGTTATGGATTATAACTCTACTATTTAAACCTTTTTATTGATAATAATGTAGTTCATATGGTATGGAGTGGTTTAGTTAATATTGGGGATCATTACGAGTCAATATCTCTATAAAATGGAGAGAATGATTGAGATTCACTATTTTCACACAGTTAGTGCTAACCATGAAACTCAACCATATGTGGTTCTCAGTGTGTAATGGGAAGCCACACTGTTTGACTGAACCATGCAATCTAGGATACACTATCATGCAAGTATTTCTAACATTTTTACAAATTCATATTCATAGATTGGCCATGGTTAGTCAAATTGTGTTTCTAGTTATTGTGAGGTGGTTCCTTGGGCAGTGTTGAGTGCACAGTTGTCACACCATGTGACCAATCATGTGACCAAAATACGAGACCCCTTAATGAATTTTAAATCCACCATTTTCCATTAAAATTTTTCTGATATATAAATCCTTCCTTGTTGCACATGTTTCCAATGAACCACATTTTAGGAGAAGCCTCATCTATTCCAAGATTATTCTTTGAATCCATTTTCTCATTCAGACTCAGTTTCCTTTTCTTTTAGGTGTTTTGGAACCTCAAAAGTAAGATCTATAATACCCTTATTATATTATATATCTGCATCCATGTAAACTATGGTATTTCGGTTTAATATATTATTCTTAATTTTCAGTTTTTTGTCAACTCTTCTGATTTCTATTAGTCTAAGTCAATTCAAGGGCTGAAACTAGATGAAGAGAAATCTCCAACCCTAAATTAGGTGTTAAATCTCTTTTCATGTAGTTTCATTGGTTTTATAATGTGAACT
The DNA here is from genome assembly GCA_963277665.1 of Viscum album. Classification (NCBI taxonomy): domain Eukaryota; kingdom Viridiplantae; phylum Streptophyta; class Magnoliopsida; order Santalales; family Viscaceae; genus Viscum; species Viscum album. The sequence continues at coordinate 226,464,402 of OY728157.1, read as the reverse complement.
ACTATGCCATGTGCGATAATCCTATTGTGTCACCATAAAAAATTCAAATTAATTTAATTAAATATCCTTCCTTGTTTAATGTGGTTTTAGATAATAGAAAATAAACACTCTTGGTTGATCTCCTTGACATTATCCACCACAATGTGTGTTCTATTCCTTAAATGAATGAATGAAATTTTTCGTAAATTTCTTAACCATATTTTTTGGCCTGTTAAAAAACTTGTAATAAATACTTTTGAGTCGTGATTTAATCAAATGGATGATGTTTGTCCATGATATTTTCCCATATACTTATTCTTTAGTTTGAATTACTTGAATTAAATTACTTTTACAACTTAATTAATGTATTATTTTTATAATGTATTACTGAAATGGTATGTTTCCTTATTATAAAACCCATACCTTTATGCCTTTATGTGGCCAATACAATGGGTCCAAATTTACAGACAACTTGGATGCGAACATGTTGTTTTATAACTAGAACTTTTTGGATCGTAAATTTAAAAAGATAAATACTTGGATCCTTGTGGGATTACTTGGATGGTATCAATTGGTAGATTAAATTTCTCCACATTAGTGATACCGATTCTATAGGGGATGTCTGGATCCCTTGAGATGGAATTGGTTTTTTAGAACCTAGAAGAAATAATCATTTTTTGGTTTTTTGTTTGTATTTTTAGAAATAACTTCACTTTCCACGTGTTAGTGATTAGAAAAATGTTTTTTGGACTCATAAGATCAGACACACATTTCTTAAAAAAGTACATATTTATGAGTGTTCAATTATGAAATTATTTTTGGAATAAACATGTTTTTTAGACTCACATGATTTTCTAAAATTAGTTTTCCGAATAGAGTGGGAAGTTGTATGATACCATGAATGTATTTTTATATTTTCAACATAAAAATCTAAATTTTTTTTATTGTTAATGAATTTATAAAAATTATAAGTTCTCTAAAAACATGTGAAACAATCATTGTAAAAGATAGGGGGATAAAATTATTTTTGAAATAATAATTCATGTGAGGATTTTCGGATCTTAAAGTTCAAAAAATAATTAAAATGTTGTGATAAAAGATAGATTTTGTGGTAGAAGAAAGAATTTGAAGTGATGTAATTATATTAATATATCATCGGTTTCAGATTAACCAAACACAGAAATTGTCTAAAGCTGCGGAGTTCAATTTTTTTATTTTAGGGGTTTTGAAAAAGTGTTAAATGAATAATAAATTAGATGGTCTGATTTACCCAATAAAATGATTCATAGATTGGGACATCAACTAATGATTTTTAAAAAAAATAATTCACATTTTATTCTAGTCCTTTAAATAGGGTGTACCACCAAATCGTCATAAGGGTTCAGAAACCAATCCATCAGATGAGTTTCAGACCTGACACATCAGAAATTTTTTTAGTATCAATAGAGTTTCTAATGTATATTTCTATAGAATGAAGAATAATATTGTGGTATGTGACTGAGCATAGAATTAGATGATGCTGATCAATTATTTTGAGATTTTGGGACAATTGAATCGAATAATTAAAAACAATCATATAATGAAAAAAAATGTAGTCAATAGTTTTTATGAAACATAATTTATTGGAGTCAGGACTCAAGTTGTTTTGTTTTCAGTTTGTTAAGAGAATTTTTTTTGAATTTTATTATATTGGGTCAAGAACCATCAAGTATAATTTTTCACCAAATAATCATCTGAGGTTTAATTTCATATGAAGCTATATTCATTTGTCTAGGGAATTTTTGTACAAATGATGAATGGTAAAATATGTCGAATTTTTTCCAAAAAATTTCTAAAGGGTTCTGAATTCTATATAAGTTTCAACAATACTTACGAAAGAATAGTTTTAGTTGCTTTTGAGCATCAGAATAGGGATGTTTTCTCTTATTCATATTCTCAATCAAATTAAGGGAATCAGAATGGAAAATAGTATTTGAGTGGGAAGTTTTATTTATTGAGAACAAGAGAAGTTCTTATTTGAAGTGGTTGGGTTGTAAAAAGTTTTGGTGATTTCAAGTAGATTCCAGAATAATCCATAAGAGTTTAGAAGTGTCATTAATTGGTTAGAAATGATGTTGAAATTCTAGTTTCTGGAATATTTTTGAGTGATAAGGAGAAATTTTTTCCATGCCTTTTTAAATTCTAAGGAAACCATAAATAGAGGTCAAAGTACAACTTACTATGATACTATTCACATGGGGGAGAGAGGTATGGTGTTTCATTCTTGAATTGTTAGAGGAAGGCTTCCTAAGGTAATTTTTATAAAAAAATTGAAATGAAGAACTTATGGTAATGGTTTTACAAATGAAACTAGGTAATAGGAAATATGGTTCTAGAGAAAGGGAGAAGTGAACCAGAATTGTTTCTAGACTAATGATTTAGACTTATTTTTAGACTAAGTATTCAGATTGATCTATCAGACTAAATTTTTATTCCATTCTTGGAGACGGTTTTCATTCCTACTACTGGGTAGAAAAATGAATATTTTTTTGAATCAATATGCTAGTATAAGTTGTTTAAGTGAAATAATTAGATGTTTAGAACTAACTAGGTATGGTTTATAAAATGATTTAAAATCTTATTTACATAATTCTTGATTAAATAAAAACATGAACTATTGTATTGATCATAGTGTTATAAAATCTTAATTATATTTCCTTATTCTTTTATCCACCCAAAAAGATTTATTTCTAGTGGATTGTGTTGTATGGGATTATTTCCAATCCATGATAATAACAAGCTACTCTAATTTAGTATTGAACCATATAATTATTTTTTCCCCGTAGATGTGGGAATATTTTGATTTAATCAAAGTTACAGTTATTTAATAGGAGTCTAATGTTATTTTACAATAAAGATAACATAAAATAAAAATATATCACTAATTCACCCCCCTCTTAGTTGTAACATTGATCATATTTGGGATTTTTTTAATTAGTATAAGAGTGAAGGTTCACTTTATTTAATCTTGGTTGAAGATTTTTAAGAGAAGTTGGTGGGGATAATTTGAATTTTGGGAATAATTAGAGGATTCTAGTTTTTAAGGGAATGAAATATCATATCTATAAAATAAAAAAAATTATATTTTCTTTCATTGCTATGATGTTTTGGAAGATTCTATAGATGAATTTCCTCCTCATTTTGAAAATTTTACTCTTATATCTTTGGATTAGAAGAGTGTGGAGAAAGAAGTTAGGTATAAAAATTTATTACTCTCATTAATTTATGATGTTTAATTCCTTATAGTGAATGGAGTTCGAACTACTAAGGGTATATGGGAAAATTTTAAAAACATTTATTAAGTAAATTAAAATGTAAAGAAAGATAAGTTAAAAATATGGACATTGACGTATAAGGATCTAATCATTGGTGAGTATGACTCTATTTTTGACTTCCTTACAAGGTTTAATGATATTGTTAACAATATAAGGTGACATGGGGAGAGTTTGGAAGATTCAACTGTTGTTTAAAAGGTCATATATATTTTTCATGATAAGATTGATGCTAATTTTTCATTATTTTATGATAGATATTATGAAGCTCTATCTCTGGATGATCCTTATATTAGACTTAATAGATATAAACTATTAAAATTCAAATTCATGAAAATAAAAAAAGAAAAAGTTGATCAGGAAATTTCTTTCAAAGATGCAAACCAAGAATGATATAAGAAGGTTCTCCAATAATAAGAAATTATTGATTATAAATCCAAAAGTTTTGTTACTAATAATTTTGTTGAGTTATTATCATATTTTTCTAAAAATATGAAAACATAAAGAGGAATGTACTAAGGGAATTTACCTCTAAAATTTTTTCAATGTGGATTTGTTGGGAACATTACTACAAAATTTTCTAGTGTAAATAATGAATATGATAGATATGACGGTGATATAAAGACCAGCATATCCTAGAAGAAACTTGTTAATATATCAAAATATTATTCCAAGGGAAATATAAAACATCTCAAAATCCAAAATGAGAGTTTTTTTTCTAATTATGATTATGAAAAGGATAGTGAAGTCATACCAAAAAAATCACTGATTTAGTAAGAGAAAACAAGTATATGACTACAGTTAATGACGACTAAGTTGAAATTAGTTGTTCTAGATAAGAATATACTTTGTTTTAATTTTAACTAAAAATATATTTTAAATAATTTATATGAAATATTGTATGAATTCAAAGATAAATCATGAAGTTACAAAAAGGAATTTTCTAATGATAATAACCAGAAATATTTTGTGGAAGAGAAAAATAAATTATTAGATGATATTGATTATTTAAAGAAAACTCTTGTAAAATAAACGAATTGGAAATGACATATTGATGTAATGATTAAGGTAGAAGAAGAAGAGTTAAAAAAATTTCAAAAATTATTTTTTAAATATGAGTAGGGAGTTTCATGTTTCAATAACACTATCTCTGAAGTTGAAAAAAGGTATGGAAATTTTGAACCTGAGGAAGGAAAAAAAGTTATCTTCAAAGGATGGAAATAATATTAACAATCTTCCTAAAAAGAATAAATATGAGAAAATACAATATGATTCTTAAACCAACAAAGATTAAAAATAATAATTTTTTAAATTTATATGTATATAATAATGGTTTACACTACTTATGATTCTGTTAATTTTGAAATATTTTGAATTAAATATGAATACTTTGGGTAATAACCAGATGTTTGGTTTAAAAAAATGATCTGAAGTATTATCTGAGTTCTCAAAAACTCTGCATTGGTAGCATATAATAAATATATGTTGTAATTTATAAAAGAGAATATACTTTTAATTGATTCAGTTTTTATTATGTTGAATTTAGGCATATAGAAAAGACGTGTTAGTTCAATAAATAATTATACACTTATCCCTAATGGTACATGAATAAAATATTGGGGGGAATTCATTCCTCTCAAATATAGAGTTGTCATAAAGTTGTTTTAATAGTTCAGAATAGATCCCAAACTCTGGAATCTATTTTTGTAAGATGTGAATATTCTAGTAATCTTGAAAATGGGTGTCTTGTTTTTATATGGGTGTAAAAAAAGTTTTATAAATGTCCCCAAAACATTTACATGATGAAGGAAAAATTGAAGTAAGAGTATCTTATTAAAGAAACTTCTCTAAAAAAATACAAAAGTAGAACAACACATGATTTTGAATAGTTGGTCCACCTTACATATGGAATGACTTTTGACGATATTAAAGAATGTGAAAGAAATTATAGAGGGAATAGAGACATTTTTAAATGATGAAACTATCATAATCAAATGTGATTGATCTGTTATTATTGCGGAAGTGAAGTTAAAATCCATGGAGGTATTTTTTGTTAAAGGGTTTATGTACAACTTTTTGAGTGTTTCAAAACATTTTTATGATGTAAGTAAAGTTTTTTATTTAAAAAATATTTTTTTAGTGAAAAGTGTTGAATACGGAAACTTTTAAAAAAATTTCATCTTTTAAAAGGGAGCATAATCCACGTTTGTAAAGTACAAAATTCATGTTAACTAAACATGATATAAGAAAATTTTTTGTGACATAAAATATTGGATATTATTTGTTAGAGAAATATGAGAACGGTTTAAAAGAGGAAAATTGTTAGTAATAATTTTTATATGAAAAAGAATGTATTTGCATTGTTCAAATTTTTAGAAAGGTAATATTACAAAGTCTATTCACAAGAAGGTTCAATTTCATTAAACTAATCCCCAAGAACTAATTTATTCTAATATATTTGGGCCAAACAACCAATCATCTTTTGTAGATAATCACTTTATTTTTCATTAATTAATTTACACACTTTACATATATTATGTATTTTACTCTTAAATTGTTTGCTCTAAAAATGTTTAATTGTTTCATGAAAATATAAAAAAAAAGGAATTTTGATATTTTTTAAAGAATTTATGAACTGTTAATGGTAATGAATACATGAATTAATAATTCAGAAGTTAAATTAAGAATCACGGAATATATATTTAGTTCAGTGAACCATACACACCCCAGTAGAATGTTTTTGATGAAATGAATAATATATGTTTTGTGGAGATGAGACATACATTTATAATTGAACATTGATATTCTAACTAATTATATAGGAATTCAATGGGTATGTCTCTTTATATTCAGAATCATTTTTTGTAGGACATGTACTTAAATTACACCTTAAGAAATATTATTTCTTAGAGCTTAATTTTTGAAAAACTTAATAGTTTTTTAGAACCCCTTCATCATAAAGAAAAAGGTATAAATATTTTAAAATTATAATAATGTGCTGAATACTGAGTCATTCATGGATATGATATAGAAGATAGAGAATAAAGATGTTTCTAATAAAAAATTTGAAAGTCAGTTGATTCTATGGATATAAATACTTTTGAAAATGATTTATAAGATTACTTACAGGAACATAAAAAAAGGAATACCATGAATATGAATGTGTTGTTATTAAAAAAAATGAAAATAACTCAAATAGTTATCATTCCACTCATACAAAATAATAGAACTCATAAATTTTTAGTCAAGAGGAATAAAGTTATATGACTCATCCTTGGATGAGGAAACATGTGAAAGTTAATAACATTATTGGCGATCAATGGGAAAAAGTTTAAACAAGAATAAATATTTTTTTTGTTTCACATACTTCTTTGTATTCAAAATTTGTTCCAAAATATGTCAATTAAGACATTGAGTATCAATGGTGGATTCATGTTACGAATGAAGAGTTGGACCAGATTAAGGAGATTGATACATGAGAACATTTACCCAAATCAAAAGATAAAAATAACATTGGTACAATGTGGGTGTTCCAAAATAACTTGAAAGATGATTGTAAAGTGATAAGAAACAAATAAGGATTTGTTTTCATAGGTTAATAAAAATTTCAAGGTATTGAATCTAATGATCCTTTTTCTTATGTTTCAAGTTTAAGAAAAAGAAGAATACATATTTTAATTGTTTCATAAAATTTTATGAAAATTTTCACATTGATGTTAAATCATCCTTTCTTAGTGTAAAAATTGATGAAGAAGTTTATTTTGAACAACATTTTGGATTAGTGATTGGGAATGATGAAATTTTTGTGTGAATGTTATAGAAAGCTTTGTATCTTCTAATGTAAGCCTTGAGAGCATGGTATTATAAATTGAATTCTATCATAAGTAAATTCTACTTTAAGAAATTAAGAGTTGATATTAATCACTACATAAAAAATAATTCAGTGGATTTTCTCATTATAATTTTTTATGTTGAAAATATTATAACTTCTATGAATTATGAAAGAGAATTTGAAAATTTTCCTGATGAAATTAATATGTTGTTTGAAATTTTCATTCATGGTGAAATAAAATAATTTTTTGGATTATAAATCCATCAAAAGAAGAATTATATTTTTCATTCTCAAAATAATTATTCTAACAACTTCTTAAGAAGTTTTTGATGGAGAATTCAAAATTGTATTCTCTAGAAATTTTATAGGTAACCATGTTTTACAATTATGATGAAGAAATGGATGTTAATTTAAAAGAGTTTTTGAATTTGATTTCAATTTTATAATATTTTATGTTATGAGAACTATATATTGTTTATGTTATTAACATATGTGAAGAATTCAAAATTTATCCAAAGTAATCTCATATATAATTAGTTAAATTTATTCCTATATATATTATTGGAACAATAGAGTTTAGAATAAAAAATGGTAGCTCATGAATAATTTATTTTATTGGTTATGTAAATGTTTATTGAGAATTATGTGTGGACAATAAAATATCTACAAATGGTAGACTTTTCATTCTTGGGGAATGTTGTGTGAGTTGGAATACTAAAAAAAATACTATAACTCTTACCAAGGCTACAGTTGAATATGAAACCTCTACTAAATATATAACAAATCTTATGTAGATATAGACTTAGTTAAATTTTTTTCATGTTTAAGTGAAGTTACCTATTATCTTGGGTTGTGTTAATCAGAATGAAATAAATCTGAAAAGTAATATTTCTGAACACTCTTATTAAAAATAAACTGATATTAAATATTAAATCATAAATGATCATATGGAGAATAATGAGATAACGTTTGAATATGTTCCTACAATAGAAAAAGTTTCTTACATTTTTAGAAAACCATTACTGAATAAAAAATTATTCAAACTGAGTTTGAACATGGTTGTCTAGCCTCTCTATCAGAGGTTGAGATATATATCACTGTCCCCTCTCAAATATTACATTTTTATAGTGTTTTCAGGGAGGATAAATATTTTGTTTCATATATCTATCCATTGGAATATATAAATCCTTTTAATGAATGGTGTTTTTAGGGGGAGTTATGGTTCAGCTATGAAATAAGCATTTATGTCTGTGAACTGATCAAATATTTTGTTGAAGTGGTTATAAGAAATTCTTTTTATATTTATAGAGATTTTTTTAAGAGATTTAATGAATAAAGGTTGTGGAAATTTAGTGACTTAGTACTTATGGACAACACAAATTTTTGTCAATAATTTATGTTTCCTAAAATGAGATATCTTACAATAGCTAAAGAATTATTTATTGATTATCCATTGGTTGTGTTACAATGTTACAGTGACTTACGAATCCTCGATTACAACAAAATCTAGTGGGATATATTGTTGGGACCATGTTATATTGAAGTTTATTTTCATATCCTAGAAGAAATTATAGTTGAATGATTTTTTTGTTCTCTTTTGAGAGATCACATTAATTTTAAGTGATGGTGATCTTATGAAAGGTGTTTTATACCCATAATATTAGACACACATTGATTCAAAAATTCTAACATTATTAGTGTTTTTCTATGACTAAATTTTTAGAATGAACTTGTTTTTTAGATTCAAATGTTTTTTAAATATGTGCTTTCGGACGGAGTGGGATGTTGCTTCAAAATGAAAATGTATTTTGTCATTTTAGACAAACAAATTTTACGATGATTTTCTTTTACAATAGTTCTAATGATAAAATGTAGTATATAAACATGTGAACCGATATTTTTAAGATAATGGGGGAAAATATATTGTCAAATAAGAATTCATATTATTATTTTCTTATCTAAATGTGCCAAATATCATTAAAAAGTCATGATACAATAAGGGGTTTGTGGAAGAAAAGATAATATGAATTGAATATATTTCATTCATAGATCATCATTGTGAGATTAAACAAAAGAAAAAATTGACTCAAGGTAGGGATATTTTTCTTCTACAGTTAGTGGTTTTGAAAAAGTGTTGTATGACCAATCAATTGGATTGAACTATTCATCAGATAAACTAATTCACAGAATGGACCATATATTGGTTAGCTTCAAAAACAATGTAGTAACTATTGATTCTGATCTATCAAACAGAGAGTTCAATTGACTCATTAAAAGGGTTAAGTCTCTAATCAATTAGATTATTTTCTAAAAATTATCCATCATAAAAATTATTAGTATCAATATTGAATCAAATGTAGAGTTCTGTTAGAGGTAAACAAGAGTTGTGGTATTTCTCAACGAAGAGAATATATTGACATTGATCAATTGGTTGTATTATCTAGGACTAATGAATCAAAATAACTCCAAATGATTATCCATTACATGAGATCAATGATTGATTAATAAGATAATTCATAATAATTTAGTTAATCATTTTCATGAAACCTGAAGTATTAGAGTGAGGAATGAAGTTGTTTTTTTCATTTTGTAAGGATAAAAAGTTATAAATTGTTTTCAATTGAGTCAAGACACATCAGACATGATTTTAAATCTCTAAATCCTTAAAGGTTGAATTTAATTTGATGTTATTTTGATTTTATGAGGAATTATTGAATAATAAATGACGATGAAACAAAATGATTTTTCTTCCAAACTTTTTCTCAAGGGTTTGGAACTCTAAAAAAGTTTCAATAATGTTTAGGGTAGAATATTTTCAGTTGACTTAGATTTATAGAATGAGATGTTTTCTATTTTTTATATCCTCAATTAAATTAAGGGATTTATAATGAAAACCAGTATTAGACGTATTTTTTTCCAGACTAAGAAATTGATAAGTTGTTATTCAAAAAGTTCTAATTATAGGATTTATAGAGATTTTAATAAGATTCTATAAAATGTGTGAAGAGTTGTGAAGTGTTTTAAATTGGTAAAAAATAAAATTAAAATGATTTTGAAATTTTAGTATTTGGATTTTTTGTGAGTGGGAAATTGATATTGTTTTCCCTTCCATTTTAACTTCTAAGGAACCTAAAAAGATATTTTAATGTAAAACATACTCCATTACTATTCAATTATAAGATAATTAGATATATGGAGTTTTGTATTGGTATATGAATATTTCTGAATGGGATTTTCATTAAAAAAATTAAAAAAAATATGTTTTCAAAAGAAGTCATAGTAACTGTTTTCTTGAATAGACCGAGCAATCAAACTAACAATTTTGGGGAAAAATAAATCTAATTAGAATTTTTTCTAGACTAACGTATCATACATCTTACTAAATTGAGGCATTATATGGAATAATTGAATTGATCCATTAGATTGAGTTATTTAATTAAGTAGATAAAATTTCATCCTACCTGCTTCTCGTATGAAAGTGAATATTTTTTCTCAATCATTAGAAAAGTGGATGTTGTTGAATTATTAAAGTAACATGTTTATAACACATTGGTATATGATTCCAAAATTATTCAAAAATTTTATTTAAATAATACTTTCTAGAAGAATGACAAACACCATTGTATTGATCATCATGTTAGACATGTGTAAGGGTATTTCTTACTTGTTTTATCGACAAAAAATTATTTTTTATAGTGGACTATGTGGTATTGGTTTGTTTCAAAACCATGACAAAGACTAGCTATTATTACTGAGTACTGAACCATGTCAATAATTTTGTTATGATGTATGTGAGAGTGTTTTTTTAGAAATTTGATAATTCTTTAACATGACAATAATGTTGTTATTCAAGAAATATAACATAAAAGAAAAATATATCATGCATTCACCCCTCCCTTTATCAATGATTACATAGATCTTGGATAGCCTTTTTAGGGGAGTGACCATAAACAGGATAAGCGGCATGGTGTTTATTCCATTACATGTCTCATAATTAGTCTCCTTTGTGAAATACCTAGGATGGGTATAGAGGGTAATTCTTACACCAAGTTGAGAGCGATACATAGGTTTCCTTTTACGGACCCCCTGGTATGGACTCTATGAGGATGGATATTCATAGATATTTAGTGTAAATACTTGGGATTTCTTTTATGGATCACCTGGGATGCACCCAATACACTACATTATTAAATTCAAGTGATTCCTTATATATATATATAAAGTATTCCAACATATTAAGTTAAAGGATTCATGTTCGAAGACAAATCACATGCTTATACATGGTCCAAAATTTATATATGATTTATAATGGACATTGTTCCACCTGGTCATATCTTTTCTAGTTTCCTTCCATTCGTACATATTCTACTTAGGCTGAAGCAGTTAGTGCTGGTTGGGTATCCATTTTTAACCTCGACTTATATGTTTTATCTATTTACTGCTTTATATTTATTACATTCCTTTACATGACCCAATTTTTATGCAAATATTGTATCATTCTAGACAACATTGGTGTTGGCCTACTAAGTATATCTCACACCATGACCAGGACGCCCTTAATACCCAAGAAGATTTTATGATCTAAAATGTAGAAAAATTGAATCTCCCAGCCAACAATGTTTGATTTTCAGTACTAGGATTGAGTACATGAGAATTGGACTGATCATGTTCTCGTGATTCTTGTAGATGAAACTTTTAGCCTTTTTTAATTTTTGTTTTCCATGTTGTATATGCATGTTTCCCTTGTATCTCGTGACCCTCATTTCTGTATAGCTATATTCCATGATCATATTTATTCGGTATCTAATTTGCATCTGGGATTCGTTCGACCATTTTTATTAGAAGATTTATAAATAGTTATTTTCTACTAATTTTTTATTTCTGCTTACGCTACTTCCAATTTATTATTCATTATTGTACTACACTATAACTCATGATGGAATAGTCTTTGAATAGACACACCCTAGTCCCTTAATTCTAGTTGGCATCCTCTGTCATATAGGGGTTCATGGAAGAGGTCATGTGGCCCATCATATTGGTAAAGTACCTATTAGATTATATAGCGAGTGCTACATGTGATACATTAAAGTTCAAATGACATAATTAAAAAAATACATGTGAAAATTATATTTATAGTGGTTACTAACCTTAGAAAAATCCAAATGGATCTATAAGCAATCCATTTTCCAATTTTACTAAGTACGGTGACATTATAATCCACTCATACCGACCAAAATTTCTACTCAAGAAATTCATTCCAAAATAAATATGGTTTAACACATTTAACCCTTTTTATAAAAGATGTTGTTCATTTATAAATTAAATTTTGTACTAATTTATTTATTAGAAAATTTCCCTAGCATTATTCATAATAGGGGAAAATTTAGAATATAATTTTTTATTAATGAACCTAGACATAAATATCCAATTATTAAGGTATATGAAACAATTTTCTGTATAATTATGGTTTTTTTCACAAAAAATATTCTTAAATAGTAACTTATCATTGTAAATTCAAGTCAAGTTTATATAATAATTTTTTGTATAAAAAAATAACTCTCACAGAACAATTTATCAATGTAAATGAATCTCATTAATTTATTTTCCTTCCCCAAAAAATTATATAGAACATAGTCTATAGATTACAAAAATAAATAACATGGAATAAATATGAACATAAAAAACCAATTACTTTTTTATACCCCTTAAAAAATAGATATTTAATAAATAATTTTAGTCGTTAAATATCCTCAAGTTAAGCTCCAAAATATATTTAAATATAAAATTTAAATGTTTCATGATTATGGAAATTGGAAAATGAAAAAACTATATATTCTTAATTAAATTTATATGAATAAAATATTAAATAAAAAATAACTATAATAATCAATGTACAAAATTCATATAATGTTTCAATGGAAAATAATTTTCAATAACATAATAAATGAACTATGTAATCTCCATTTTTATATTTCATAGAATCTTACTATAATTTTATTGTTTTGTTATAGAAAAATTTGTTAGTAGTTATATTGAAAACATAATCAATTAATGTGGGAAGGATTGTTGACCACACTTGTAAAAAATGAAATTTTCAAAAACAAGTTTCTGTAATAAAGAATTATTGAATTAAATAAATCAAATTCCATTATAAACAATGCATGAAATAATAAATTGTTTAAATTCTACTAAAATATAACATAATCCCTTTCTAGAAACCTAAAAAGTAAATTTTTTACTAAAAAGTGTATAATTAATGGTTAAATTAAACAAGGAAATAACTAATTGATATTAAATTTATAAAAATTCTAAGATAAATCCAATAAATAGTGTACCTATATATAATATGATAATAATGGGTCACAAAGTATCCTCATTAGAAACCACTGACTAGAATAATTGAAAACCCTTCTTATCTTGGGTGGATTTGGAAACAATTTTATAAAATCCATCAACAAATCCACAATAGGATTCTAATTAAATCAAAGAGTATGTGAGAAAGATAAACATAATACTAAAAATAAGATATTCAAATCATGTTTGAAGGAGAAATCCACATAGAACACCACACATTAAATGTAATAATAAAAATCTAGAGTAAGATCCAAAGGTAGGATCTCTGATTTATTTAGTGGTAAAGAGGAGTAATAGTCTGAGTTAGAAATTTTTATGAGTGTAAATATGGAATGTGGTATTATTATTAACCCCATATTTAAAAAAAGAGGACTGTAAATGGTAACATGTTTTGTCCCCTAAAACACCCTTTAGTATTATGGTTTTTGTAAGCTTCATAGATATGTATTTGGTTTCCCAGTGATATATTATTGTGTATCCAAGTTTATACAACTTCCAAAAACATTAAATATATTTTTAAATATCTAAAATATCATCATCTTCCATTCTTAAGAAACATATAACCTCTAATCATATTATTTTCAATTCATTTAGCACTAAAAATGGTCACCCACCAAATAAAATTATAAAAGTGGATACCAATGAAAGTAATTTCTTTTTAGATCTCAATTTTAAATAATTAATTTATCCTATAAAAATTAAAATATGTCCCATGTAATTTTAAACACCACAACATGATTCTTTTAAACTATAAAAATCTAAAATAGACTCTCTTATAAATTTGCCATACCTCTCTCAAACACAAATTCAGAACTGGTATACTGAAGCATATCTGACAATTTATTATATATATATAATCTAAAAGTTTAAGAATTATGAAATCAATTCAATTACATAATATAAAAATACCAATAATAATCAATAATACCTAAAATTAAAAATATATGTATAATCAATGTAAACTCAACCTCATGGTGTTTTCCATTATAAAAATCCATTAAAGTTTACCTTTGTATTTCCTACCAAAATATTTTTAGTTTTCTAAATGTATAAATTTATTAATGTATTTTAAATAAAACATCAATTTTATAGTATATTTAATATCTAAATCCATTTAAAAAAACATTAAATTCATACAACTAACTAATTATACAGGGATTGTTTGAGAAAAATTTATCCCAAAATACATTAAGAAAATTAATATTAAAAAATGAAATAACATTTCTAAATATCATTGGTATTTTAAAACATTAATACTAAATTGTTGTCTTCACTTAAAAAATACCAAACATGCTATTAAGATTATAAATATAAATTAAATTAAATTCTATAAACAATATATCGCATGGAAAAAACAAGTTATCTCTTGAAATTAACCACATGTGAGTGACGATTGATAATTACATCACAAAATATAAGTTATATAAGAAACACTAATTACATTATTAGATTCTTATAAATATATAAAATAAACCTTATATAACAATAATAATACAGAAAATGAAAATATCATATACTGACACAATACTACTAATCCAAGATAAAAATATAAAGTATTTCTAGATTGATACCTATGACACTTATCAATCCCCCAATTTCATACTCAATTCACCCAGAAAAAACACTCAATCATACCTATATTGGATAACCCAAAAAACACTAATAACATGGTATTTTACCATAGATTAATTTAATTGGTTTTTTGGTCACTTTTAATGTCCCAAGAAGAATACCTCATATCTATTACATCTTAGATAACAAATACACCACTATAATATTGCCTGAAAGGATTTATTATAAATTAACAATAAAACTAAACCAATACACCAGTAACCCCAAGGGAGTTCCCCATTCTTCAGGATCTAGTAACTGACATTTATAGTCAACATTAATAATTAAGTAGTTATTTAACCTATTGAAATATTGAAATATTTAAATTATATATTATATTTAAAATTTAATATTTCCTATCTATAGATTGAGTGTTTTATAAAATAATTAAGCAATTATAAATCAATGATACCATTTGAACATTGGTAATAATAACAATGACTCCCTACATGTTCAAATATAAACAAAAACATAAAAATAAACATAAAATCATATTGATAAAACATGTATATTAGCCTAAATATTGACATAAATAAACACTATGTAAACATTTCAATGTTCCAAACAAACCCACCTATCAATATTTATATCACATTCTCCAATTCTTCTTGGTGACATAACTTTTAAAGGAAATATCCATCCCTATATAATAAAAAGTTATCAAAATAGTTATCGAAGAACCTAGTTATATGTGAAATAAAAAAAGTGAACCTATATATCCACTAAGGTGTTCACGTTGTGTGTTTTTAGAAATAATTGTTTGATACCACATGTGATCTCAACTATAATGTGTAATTATCAGGACTATGCATAAAAAAGTTCAAATATGGCATGAATAAAAAGATACAAACATTATGTAATCCATTCGAAGAATCCATATTAATGTAATGTATATGTTCATAGGTACATGAAAATAGATTGGTATTGTCCACCATGTAATATAATATAATAAATAGGATAAAATTTCCACCATTATATAATTTTTCCACCAAGGGAAACATATTATATCTTGGAAATAAATGTACATCATGAAAATTTGTATTCTATAAAAAAGTGTATATGTATAATAATGAATTTCCCAAATAGAGTTCTAATTTATAAATAATTTTGTAGATCCCTTATTAAAATTCTATAAAAATGGTCTAGGTACAATTGGTAATAATCCCAATATTTCAAATATATATATTCATACACATATATATAATTCATATCCCATGTAGTCTTGAAACTGGGTAGTTGGTGTACCCATTACAAACCCACTATAACCATTTATAATAAACCATTCATCACATATTAAATTTTTTATGGATATATATTAATAAAAATAAAAACAATATCATGTAATATTAGGAACATATGTCATATGAATTATCCTTGATATCCAATGTAACCAACATCGAAAATTGATAACTATACTAGTAAATCTATTATCAATAAAGGTTATTTTCACACATACCATGGAATAACATCAACAATATTATACCACGAGGAGTCTTATAATAAATGAAAAATGGAAATATACAAACATTAATTCAAGAAATAATATAAAAATGGCTATAATTTTTTGATTTGTATAGAATTAGTTTATTGATAAAAATATATAAAATAGGTAGTATAGGATTCCCTTGTAATCAAAATTATAATTTTAGTTAAACAAATAACATTATAATAATCCTAAATAGTTTATTATCCAAATCAGTAAAATATAATAGAACTCACACACTAGTATATATATATATTTAACTTTTGTAATGTCATTAATGTAACAACCTATTTTATATGGGGACCTGATTGAAGAAAAGTTGTATGTGTAATGATATGTCCCATTAATATTTATGATAGAAGAAGGAGGATATTTTCTAATGAGTTCAGAACATGGGATGTTTCGAATTCTAGGATATGAATATAGAATTTGAATTTATAGAATTTTTTTTAATGTGATGTTATTAATATTGGCGTTTAGCAGGAAAAGTCATGAAATGATTATTTGGATTTTATATGAGTGAGTTAGATTTTAGGGGATAAAAAAATTGAATATAAACCCTAGATTAACACCATACTATTATATTTTTCACAGTTAATCATCAATTATATCATTATAGATATATAAAAAAGGCGGTGGCGAAAAATAGATGGTGTGGATTCATGGAGGCAGTCATCAACAAAATCAAAAAATGGTGTGTTAATTTTTCTTGATAGATATGATAAAAGGTTTTTTAGTTTTTAAAAACATATAATAATTCCATTAATCAAGAAATTAATAATAAATTGATTATATATGAAAAAAAAAATTATTTGGAAAACTGAGGAAGAAAATATAAAAAACCAATAAAAAATATTACTCTGGTTGAGAACATAGTGTTTCCTGTGGAGGAAACATTTGAAAATGAAGGATTATGATAACGTCATCTGACCAGAAACAAGTTGATGTGGCAAAGAGTTATTGGTCATTAAAAAATTATTACTTTTTATAAGTATTCTAAAATTTATGGTTTTCATTAAGTGGTGTTCATAGGACCCTTTTATAAGTTGTGAGAATTGCATTTTTTTTAATCATTTCATCTAAATAGAAAGAGGTCAAGAGTTTCACATATAAAGAAAACACACAAAATGAAAAACAATTTATTTTACTTAAATTATTTTGGGCCACACATCAACCATTAAATTCAATACATTTTTTAAATTATATTTCTTTTTCTTTCTTTGCCTAACCCATTTTATTTGTTTAGATTTTTCTGATGAAGCTATATTTATACTAAGTGATTAATGTTTTTAATCTAAAAAATTTGGTGACTTATTATTACATAATTTATAACAAATAATTTTTCATACAAATATGGTTTTCTTGAACTAAATTTCCTGGTTTATGGAAAAATAATTTTTATATTAGCACGTTTATTACATAAATTTTTTTTTTTGAAAAGATTATTTTCATAGTTAACAAGTATTTTTGGAATAAAACTAATAACGAATTTGACCTCAATGATATAATTTTCTGTTATTTTAAAAAATGAAATTTTATTAAAATTATTAATTTTTATAAACTAATTTAAAATTATAAGTAATGAATAAAATATGTTTTGAGGGAAAATATTACTTATATTATTAAAATGTGATTCTTTTTTTTGTAAATTAAAAATTAAAATTAAAAGTTCCTTTTTTGATACCTTAGAAACATATTTTCCCATGAAAAATAGTTTATATGTTTTTTTGTCATACCAAAATCTATTTAGACTTCTACATGAAATACTTTTAGAAAAAAAAGTATTGTTAAAGGTTGAGTAACAATATTTCATTTCAGAAAAATTAAAAAAATAACATATTGTGTTATTTCTGATATTAATAAATAAAAAATTATACTATTTTAATCTAAATAAAATTAATAAATTATAAATTTTGTAAGGAAATAAATAATATAAATAAATTCAATATTTTTTGAAAAATATCATTTTTAATCATTAAGTTTTATTGATATTATTTTGTATGGACTTATAATTTAGTTTTAGAGACTCTGATATTTCATAATAAGACATTGAAATATATTGACAATTATTTCTAGAGCCTTAAACTGAGGCAGAGCACGATTCTGAGGTGATGTGATCTATGAATTAAATTAATAAAAACATCATATTTATTTTATATCACGGGTTCATGTTTTTTCTAGAAATAATGGAATTTATCCAAAAAGGAGTATCAGATTAGAAATTTGAGAAAACTGTTGAATATGTGGCATGGTTTTTACACTAGAAGCGACCTAGAATTTGTTAGAACCAGCCATTTTATTGAGGATTCCATTTTTGGGTGTGTTTAAATTAAAATTTATGATTTATATATTTATTTAAATTTATACTTTTCAAATTTAGTTCCCTAAAAATATGTTTTTATGCATTTTTTTAAGGTTCTTCGTATAACCCTATAAGGTTTTTTTGAAGAACTACGATGAAATTTAATTGGATTATTGTGATCTAATAAGGCATGGTGATTGGATCTGGGTGTATCAGTTGACAATGAATACAACACATCTTCCCCTTCGATGGAGAACACATTCTTTACCAATGATTTATCCAATCATGAAGTAGGGATCAAAAATTGTAGTATCTTCCTCCTATTAGAATATTTATAATTTTCTTATATACTATTCTTTGTGATATAATTAATTTCATCCTTCACATGCTCCCATGAATTGTAATTTAATATTTTATTCAATTTATCCTTCGTATTCCATGATAACAACCTAGGTTTTCATTCTTTGAATTAATTAAATGAGAAAGGTTGGACAATGATTTTTATAACCCTTGTTATGGTGTTTTCCTCAATCATTCTTCATTTTCTTCACTATTGACCTATGGGGATATATATTGACAAATTTGGGCAGGCCTATTCACTATTGGACTCTCAAATTCATGGAGTGTAGAAAACAATGAATGGATTTTTTATTTTTAGATGGGTCAAGATTCATTACGGGATCATGATGATGATTTATATTGATCTGGGTCATGGGACAAATAAAAAGTGACATGAGGCATACGAGACATCCAACAAACCACATTGAAAGATATGATTTTGATTCCTAGCTGATGAAGGGATTTAATCAATTCCCAGATGAGATTACCACCATTTTTGGGTGGCCAAAAGGTAGATTATGTTGTGGGATAGTGGATCTAGTGAATGAATGGAGATTCTATGAAAGGAGTGACTACATGGCATGTATTATGAAGAATAGATGTCGTGCAGTCCCACCCAGTTATGGCATCTAGGATTTTAATGAATATAATGAACACATGTTATGTATATGGGCCCCACAACATGTGACCCTCCTGGATAAATTAGGCTATGTTCTCACTACACATGCATAGGACCCTGTGTGGGAAGACAATCCTAGTACTCAGGGAGTACACATGCATGACTTGATGAATATGGACATGTCTAATGGAACACATCTTGGACTTGGGAGACTGATAGATTCCGTGTAGTACCCTTACAAAACATGTGTCAACAAATAGATAGTAATCCATACATTAGAGAGAGAATTTTGTGGAGTCCAATTGAGGGTACACATCATCTAACGCCAATCACAAACAACGTGGGTCTTTATAAATTCTTTTTCACTTGTATCTCGTTTATTTTAACTCATATTTTGGCATTCGAGTAGCCTATCGAGAGTTCTTTACTATGTATAATGCGATGGTGGTCATTGTATTGGATTCTGAGATATTTTGCAAGATTTAATACGGTCAACTATTATTTATGCGATGCTATAAAATAGAAGTGATCAGGCAGTATCGTCATAGATATGTCGGGGTTGGAAACCACTACATGATACTAGGGAGTGGGTCTATCATACTATTCATCTTATGATGTTGTACAACATTATCAAATGGGGTATGAGTCCTCTACCTACTGAGTGCTACCCACCTGATGAACTAGGGTGTGCTCTCTCTATCTAATGAGTGGTACCCCCTGATGGATTAGAGAGTATGTCATTTTCCTACAGGGTGGAACCGCCTAATAGATTGGGTATGGTCCTCTTCCTACTAAGTGGTTCCCCACGATGGACTATGACATTGGTCCCTTACCTACATATTGGTACCCCCACAAAGAACTAAGGTGTGGTTCCTCTTCCTACTAAGCGGTACCCCCTAATAGACTATGTTGCAGGTCCTCTACCTATTGACCGGTACCTCATAGTTGACTGGGAGTGGGTCCTCTGCCTACTAATTGGTACCCCCTAATGCACCAGGATGGGGGTCCCCTAAATATTTATTATTCTACCTCAACTATGTGACATAGTGGAGAGGTGTGGGTTATTCACATGGTTAATTATTCAAAAAGATATGCGATATGCAGAACATCGATGATGAAACATTGGATCTACATAAAGACTTGTCATCTTGTCTTTAGTTGTGAGATGTATATCTCATTTCTCTATCATCTATGATTATTTTAGGATCATATATATGTTTTTTGTCATTTCCTCTTGCTTAAGGATGAGAATACCTTTTCCTTACACATCATATTTATGCCTCTTTAGTTTTCAAGTCATCATGCTGGTTATATAGGTACTCACTCCTATATATGATTTTCCCAAATCGTTTGTATATTATAAAGATAAAATAATGATTGGGGTTCATTCCAAAGGATATTCAGGATATACTGGTGGTTTGGGCGTGTATGTTGGTCAAGAAAGGACATATGGAGTTGGACGCCCTCCACACATCATTTATAGTTATTTCCAGGATGTGACCTCATTGCTAGAGGGGAATGTATTCATCATTTTACTTTACACATTTCACTAAAAAAAATTAATTCCCTAGATGTTATTACATGCATGTTATTCTACATTGTATGTTACTATCTTTATATAATATTCCTCTTCATTTCATCACATATATGGTTGGGTGCATGGGTATGGGTGCATTAAGAGATGAAATCCCATTTTAGTTATGTCAAAAACTTTTTACCTACACCTATTCATTGGAGGTGGGCATAGAGTAGTTTCAGGTCGACCTTCCACCATCAAGGTGGGACTCGGTGGATGAGGTCATGACATATTGTTATTAGAGGTGGTTTGAACTCAGGGCGCTATTTGGATTTTCTATTGAGTATGTATTGTCACAACTATACTATATAATCAATGATGATTTTGATTCTCACAAATACCCTTTTTTTCTAATTATCTTTCTATGAGTATGTTTTTTAGGAATTTTGTTAATTTTAAAAGAACTCTAACGTTACATGATTTACTCTAGACACACTGTTTTCATCTCTACGTTATACTGTTGTGAATAGTGTATGTATGGATCATTATCCTTTTTCTATGTTGAAATGTTTTCGTTTCAAACGTACTATGAAAAGTGAACATATGGATCATCATTCATATGTTACGCTAAGTAGATCGCATATAGATCAGTAACCCATCGTTGGAATCTGTTAATATTGTTCATAAACCTTACATTCAAGAAATATAGAAAAGTATGGTTCATCAACCCTACGTGACATCAATATGTTACGCAGATGATGGTATGGAAGATGAATGTTTTGTGTCATCCCTACGTTACAAACATGAATCTATGGAAGATGAATGCTATGTTCCATCCCTACATTATGCAAATGAAAGTATGGTTAGTAAACTGTACATTGGTAAAAGAATCCTACGCTACGTAGCATAACCCTACCCTTTGTTCTCAATAGCAGTGATCTGTAAATCTGCGTTGCTTATTAAAATTTGCTGGAATGATTTAATTGAGTTAATGAAGGATTCAATGATTGTTATGATCGGATTTAAAGATCCCTTTTTCTCATATAACTTCATTAATTCATAAGGGAAGTTCTCTTTAAGATTTAAATTTCCGAGATTAATTAGGCTGGAATTTAGGATCTGGAAATATCAGAGGAAATAAGTTGATCTATTTATTCTTTATAGATCTGAGAAAAATTAAGTATGTATGTATGGGAGAATAGTTTTTGATACTAATAATTATTAAAGTTCTACTATTATAGATGATCAGATCTAAATCATTACAAAAATAGGAGAAGATTTTAAATTACTGATCATTCTCAACATCGTTTTTCTTACATGATGTTGCAATTTTATTGAAGATCATAGTTCAAAAATGATCTCTTTAGACTATTATTTCTCTAATAAATTCCTTTATGAAGAATAAGATCCATTAATTGTTTGTTTCTTAATACAGTAACTGTGAAGATCAATCTTACTATTTTACGAATCAATTCTTATTGATTTGACTTTCGACTGCTGGTACTCATTTGGGGTGGAGTATCAGCTTCTCGGTCTAAGATGTGGATATTGGTTCATTGTTATAATAATAGAATAATTTTTCAGTTTTATTTGAAATGGTTTCCACTACATGAACTCAGTTATGGATTGAAGGTCTTGTGATAAGTGTGCCCTTTCTAGGGAAAGCACCAAGATCACAGAGAGAGTGATTGGTGGAGTGGACTAGGGGATCTTTGTTCGCCGAACCATTATAAAAATATGCGTTCTTTAATTATTCATATTTGTTTCACTTATTCATACATAAGAACAACACTGCAAATCTTTGTAATTTTCAAAGGGATTCAAAAATCTGAACTGTGGAAGGTAATTTGAAAATACACAATCCCCCCCCCTCTTGTGTTGCATTATACATTCCGACCTAACAAATGGTATTATAGGGGATCTTCTTGATAAATCTATGGAAGGATGAAGAGTATAGGATCTATAAAAAGAAGATGGAAATGACCGATCATAGATAAGGAATTTCAATAGTGCATGCTCCAAATTTCAATGGTGAAAACTATGGTTGATGGATGTTAAGGATGTTTATATATCTAAATAATCTCAGATATAAAGTCTATTAAAAAATCGAATATTATTACAAGATTCATGTGAAACCAGATAATTTGGATGTATCTATTGTAGCAAATTATGATAAGAATTCAAAATCAATGAATGCTATTATTTGTGGTCTTAGACCAGATGAATTCAACTATGTATCACAATGCCCAACAGCCTATGAAACATGAAAACAATTACAATAGACTAATAAGGTACTGACAATGTCTGAGAAATAAGATATTCATCAACGATATTAAAATTTTATAGATTCAGAATGTTTTATGAAGATATAATTACACTGATGAGTGGAAGGATGGCCAAAATTGTTAATAATTTTACATCCTTGGGTGAGCCTATCAGTCAACCTGATCAAGGCTTTAAACTACTCAATGTACTACCCGCAAGATGGAATGAAATATTAGCTACAATTCGACAATCCTCTCCTGTCAAAAATTTAAGAATGAAAGAATTAATGGGGACTATAATGATGTATAAGTCAGAAATTCAAGAAGAACTTGAAGATCATAAAGTTATTGTGAAAAGAGAAAACATGGCATTGAAAGTTACATCTCAAAACTAAATCAGAAATAAAAAACAATAAAAAATAGAGAATAATTCAGATTCCTCGGATTCTGAAACTAAACAAACTCAATTATCCATAAATTTCAGTAAGTTCTACAAAATTAAAAGAGGCTTTAAAAACCCTTAAAATAATGATGATAGATAATCAAGAAAATATTGATGCTATAAATGTAAAATATTGGGACACGTAATACTTAATTGTCCTCAACGAAAAGAAGAAATAAAAAGACTTGAAAATAAATATAAAAAAAATGCTGGTTATGAGCAAAATGGGAAAGAGAAATGAAGGCTGCATTGAGTGTATCTGAAGACTCCAAAATCTCTACATGTGATGATTTAGAAAAACATCCACAGAATCTAAAATCCAATATTTTCTTTATGTCTAAATAAGAAGAAGAGTTAAAATCCTATTATTCATATTATTTTGATTTTGGTAATTGTTCAAATGACAAGTTAGCTGCCTATTGCTCAATACTAGAGGAAAAATATGATTCCTTACTGAAGAAGCACAAATATTTAAATAATATTCACAAAGCAATATTAGGAGAAAGAGACACTTTACTCAAACAATATCAGGAGCCAAATAAAAAATTTAATTCATCTACTATAAACAATGTTGATCATGAAATTAGGATCAAAGATTTACAAGATTAAGATGAAACTTACAAAAGTGCTACTCTCTTTCGTACTAAAGGATAAAATATTTCAAATTAAATTCTGATAAGAATAAAATCAAAAATAAAAATTTGGTATAGTAAGTAAGGGTGAACACCCCATGCTTTTTAAAAAATATTTTCTTCCAAAAAGTATAACTTGTAATTATTGAGGAAAAAAGGTCATATATCAAAATACTATTATTTAAGAAATCATAAGATAAGTGTACTTAAAATATATTTTATTTCAAGAAGATTATATGAAATAAATGACAAAATTTATGGAAAAAACAAAGCCGATCTGGGTTCCCAGAACTCTTCTAGCTAACACTTCTGGATCCAAGATGATGTGGGTACCAAAACAAACTCTTGTCTAACTGACTTTTCAAGAAAAAGGTCACTAAACCAAAAAAGTTGTATGGTACATGGATAGTGGGTTCTCAAGTCACATGAGTGTAAACTCAACAATCTTCAGTACACTGACTCAAATAGATGGGGGTCTAGTTACCTTTGGCACTAATGACAAAGGAAACATCATTGGACTTGGAACTATTTTTGATCTAAAATATGTCTCAATCAATAAGGTACTATATATAAAATGGATAAAGAACCACATGATATGTATTTATAAACTCTGTGATGATGGATATTATGTTTATTTCTCTAACAATTCTTATTTTTTATTTAAAGTTGATAGTTATAAATTTAAAGCAGCAAGAACTGATAATGTTTATAGTTTGTATTTAAATTCCTGGTGTAAACAGAAACTGAATTGTTTGTCTAGTAAGGTAAATGAGTCATGGATTTTCCATAGAATAATTAGTCATTGTAATATATATTATTCACATAAATTATCTTTGAAGAAATTAATTTCTTATTTTCCTAGTCTTAAATTTGATTATGATAGATTCTGTTATGCATGTCAAATTGGAAAAAAACACAATTCCTCCTTCCAATCAATTAATAAAATTGCAACATCTAAACCTTTATAACTTATTCATAAGGATTTTTTGGACCATCTATAATAACTAGTTTGGATGGTATATTTATATGTATATATTTTAGTAGATGATTATTCAAAATTTACAAGGGTTTATTTTCTAAAACTCAAAAGTGATGTTTTCACTATTTTTGAAAGTTATTGAAAAATTATTCAAAATGAAAAGGGTCTTAAACAATGTCATTAAAAAGGTATCATTGTGAAGAATTTTAGAATTATAAATTAAATTAATTTTTCTCAAATCTAGGTATTAAACACACCTACTATGCACCAAGTACACCTCAACAAAAATGATTTTTTCAAGGAAGAAATATATAACTTTTCAAGAAATTTCTAAAACTATGATAAATTAATAAGGTCTTCCTATCTACATATGGAAAGAATATGTATTCACAACCTTCTATATAATGAATATAACATTAATTAGACCAATTTTCAAAAATACACCTTATGAACTTTGGAATAAACAAAAGTCTAAAGTAATGTACTTGAATGTTTTTCGATGAAAAGTGTATATAATAGACAACATGGATAATATTGGTTTGTTTGATCCAAAATGTGAAGAAGGAATGTTTTTGGGATATTTTGGTACTTATAAAGAATATGGAGTATTCAATAAAAAGTTAAGGATTTTTTAAGAACCAGTTCACATGATGTTTGCTGAAACTGACCCTTCCAATAAGGAGAAAGATCAAACTAATAAAATTACTGACTCTAATGATAACGCAAGACTAGAAAACTAGATTGATGATTTTGAAAATAATAAACCACAATATAATTCAAGAAGAACATGAAACTACTGAACCAAATATTGTTTTACCTAGACAGACTAGAACCCAAATGTATCATCCCTTAGAAACTGTTATAGGAGACATAAACATAGGAATTAGAACTATAAAACTTGTAGGTAACATATCATAATTTTCTTCCTTTCTATCTCAATTAGAACCTATGTTTATATAAGAATCCTTAGAAGATGAATTTTGGACAATTCAGGAAGAGATAAACCAGTTTAAGAGGAATGATGTTTGGAAGTTAGATGAATGTCCTTTAAACTATCTAGCTATAGGAACTAAATGAGTGTTTAGAAACAAACAGGATGATCAAGGAATAATAACTAGAAACAAATCTAGATTAGTAGATAAAGGATAAAATCAGGAAGAAGGTATAGATTATGATGAAACCTTTTCCCAAGTAGATGGATTAGAATCTATAAGAATTATTTTAGCCTATTCATACCATATGGATTTTAAATTATATCATATGGATGTAAAATCTTCCTTTTTAAATGGTTATTTGATGTAGGAAGTCTATGTTGAACAACCTCCTAGTTTTAAAAATTCTCAAAAACCAGATTCTGTTTTTAAACTTACTAAATCTATTTATAGGCTTAGATAAGCACCTAGAGTATGATGTGAAGGATTAATTTATTTTCTTTTGAAAAATATCTTTACTATTATTCTGGTAGACCAAACACATTTTACGAAAATAGTTTGTTCTAATATTTTTTTAGATCAAATATATGTTGATGATGTGAATTTCGGTTCAACTAAAAAAATCTTTGTAATGATTTCTCCAATCTAATTCAAAAAGAATTTGAAATTAGTATGATGGGAGAATTGAATTTATTTAGGACTTCAGATTTACGAAAAAGATTTTGGAAATGTTATAAATCAAAGGAAATATATTATTGATTTACTAAAAGGGATTGGACTTGATAACAGTACGACATATACAACTTCTATGTGTACTAATGTAAAATTTGATTTGGATGAAGCTGGAAAACCAGTGGATAAAATTTATATTGAGGTATGATTGGTAGTTTATTGTATCTTACTTCTAGCCAGCTAGACATTATGCATTCAATATGTGTTTGTGAAATATTTCAATCAAATCCAAAATAATCCCATCGTAATACTGTTAAAAAAATTAGATACCTAAAAGGAACTATTTTCCAATCTCTTCTTTACCCCAAAACGTCTGATTTTGATTTAATTTCTTATTCAGATGCTAATTTTGGTTGCTGTATATTAGATAAGAAAATCACAATAAAAACATGTCACTTTTTTGGAATATATTTAGTATCATGGACAAGTATGAAACACTACTCAAATGCTTTGCCAACAACCGAGGCAGAATATGTATCCGCATGCAGTTTCTATGCACACGTGTTGTGGATGAAACACACTATACTAGACTTTGAACTATTGTTTAATAGTAAAACTATTTTATGTGATAATACTAGTGCTATAAATATTTCAAATAATCCTATAAGTCAATTGAGGATTGAGAACATTGATATAAGGCATCATTTTCTAAGAGATCATGTCCTTAAAAAGATATATCTTTTGAATTTGTTAATACTGAATATCAATTAGCTGATATTTTCACTAAACAACTTCCAAGTGAAGGTTTGGAAATTATTAAGTGGGAGTTTGGATTATTAAATTTTATATAAATATTTACGTTTAATTACTCAGGTTTTAAGTGCTTCATTTAGTTTACTTTAATAGACATTAAAACTATCCAAGTATTTATTTATTTAATTTATTTTGGAATATGTAACATTACTTTTATTTTTTCCATAAAGTAGTAAAATAAAACTTTTTTTTAAAGTAATGAGTATCATCTCAATCGACACGATGAAACCGTTTTCGTTATTCCGCTCTCATTATTCCCTCTCACACATTTGGTTAGTTAATCGAGGAAACTCTCTCTAGAAATCATCTCGAAAATCCTTCAAACTCAAAACCTTCAAAACCTCAAACTAGAATCCTTCAATAGATGGATAGCTCTAGAAGATCAGACAACCCAGAGTTGGATCTCTCTCTCTCTATCCACTGAAGAAATTCAAAATAATAATTATAGGAAAGGTAATTGACTTTACCAATCTAGATTCAAAAAATTTGTCTCTCAAGCCATAAATAAGGATTCAAGGGACAGAGTTTATCTTTATAGAAGATAATAAATAGGTTTTTTATGATCTAGATGATATGTAATTTTATAAAAATGGTTCTTTTAGTTTTGGTTTTGAGGAAGATACAATGATTTCTAAAATTCAAGATAAATAATTCACTTTCTCTTTAGTTGAGATAACAGAGGTACCGCATTGTCCCCCAGAGGGGGAGTGCCATTTTGATTTATTAAATATTAGTGATTATACATATCCCTCATAGGTTATAATGTTATCATCATTCGGAGCACTAACCATCAAGAAGATTAAGTCCACGAAACTGACTCTAGATAGGCTAATTATAGTGAATTTCATACAGTCAACTATACTACACAGGATGGCAGATCTAGAGAAGGTTTGATATCCGGATATGCATGTGATGTTTTTATTTTTGAATAACATGAATTTAAATTTATTTTGGTTCATGGTGAGGTATTTAATACATTGTTTTCATCCTAATTCAAATAAGGGATATTATCCCTATTGTAGAATTCCCTGTCAACTTTTAAAGAAAAAAGTAAAACTGGCTAGTATGTTTGGTGAAAATAGGTTCCACCGTTCAAATACGTTGATATCTGCAGTATTCATGAAGTTGGGATTTGTATGGAATAATTTGTGCCACAGTTTATTACATGTTAGTGCTAAGGAATAACAAAAACTGTTCGCTTCTGCTTAGGGGGAGAAAAGAATTATTCCATCAGTTGGCTCTGTGAGAAAAATGCCAGAGGAGGCTAGTGGGTCAATACCACAAAAATCATTAATTCATTTCAAGAGAAGAATAAAATTAGTTGTTATACCAGCTACAGTGGATGAAGCACCGTAAGTATCAGAACCTGAGGTTCAACAAGGTGAGCAAGTTGGAGAAATTAAAAAAGAGGTGCAAAGCCAGGAAATGCAAGGGAATTTGTCTCAAATATTTCTGATCATTCCATAATTAATCTAGATTCAATGGCCATAGGTGAATCTATTTAGAGGACAATTCATGAAGAGAATCGAGAGATAATCCAAGTTGTGGTTGGTTTCAAACACAGAAGAGAACAATCTGAATCTTTTTACCTAGAGGCCAATTCTCGAGTAATAAATATTTGGATATTGGATGCTCATAATTCCTTCCTAAGGGAACAATTAGAAGCATAAAAGAAAAATTTAAAGGAATAATAACTCAATACAGTGCCCAAAGATGAATTTGAATCTTATAAGCTTCACTTGGAATAGTTCAAAGAAAATCTCATTTTAGTTGGAGATCTTAGGGAATTCATAAAGATTCTCTCTGGAAAGATACATTCTATGAAAGGAGATGCCGAGAAGAAATTTGCGTTTGATGATTTCCAAAAAAATGGTGGTGAGGGAATTTCTGTCTCTTAAGTAAAGTGCAAGTGACTCTTCCTCAACTCAGAAAACCTCTCCAACTCCTATTAAAGGTTTTGAATCCATTACAATAGTGTAAGCTGATTTTAAAGAAATATTGCACACTCTCTAGTGTGGAAGTGAACCTTTGAATGTGCTAATTAAAAATCATTGGCACCTGGTGAGACAAATCATTTCAACTGATTCATGGATGGGCTTGGTGGTGACTCAACATAAGGACAAGTTGAATTATTTCGTTCAGTCAGAGGAGGAAATGAATGACTTCATCAAGATAAATCTTGTTGAAAACATGAAAATTTTCTTAGACTCAAATAATCTTCTTCAGAAATGAACATACGTATTCAAAAACAACTTTCAGAGTCTACTGATGAAGATAATAGAGCTTACTAATGCAGTTGATTCAATTTCTCACCCACCTGGAGAATTCACAGTGTCTGGAATACCTGATGAAATCTCTTCTTTTGAACCCTCTCTTTTTTGATCTTGGATGATACATAAACTCAAACATTTCATTAGTATTATAATTTTATAATTTTTTTTAAGAAGTGATGATTAGATTAACATTCCAGTCTTATGTGAAAATCTTACAATTATTCATCTTTAGAGTTTTAGTAACTATTACTTTATAGTTCAGTGGTTCATTAAAGTAGTAAATATCCTTTGGTCTATCTAACCATCTTTCTAATATAACAAAATGGCAGAGATGGAGATGAAACAGGGAGATAGTTGGAAAGGGAAGGTAAAGATACAGATGTGAAAAGAATCTACAATGAATATCAAGTTATTTTTTCAATACAAATTACAAACATCATTACAAAATTTACTTGAATCATGTATTTGTTTCTGGATATTTTTATGGGTTTTTAATCATAAAAAAGGGGGATACTGTAGGAAATGTATTTTTGCGACAATACACAATAATCAATGATGATTTTGATACTCATAAATACCTTTGTTTATTTTCTAGGTAAGTTTTTATGAGTAATATTTTCATGATTTGTTTTCATTTCAAATGAACTATAACATTATTGGATTTACTTTTTAAACATTGTTTCAATACCTACATTACGTTGCTATGAATAGTTCACGTATAGAATCATTATCCCCATGCTATGTTGAAAAGTTTTCATTTCGAACGTAGAAGGAATAGTGCGCATATAGATCATCATTCATATGATACGCTAAGAAGATCGTTTATGGATCAACAAAACTACATTGGAATATAGAAATATTGTTTATACACCTTACATTTAGGAAATATAGGAATGTGTGGTTTTTCAACCCTACATGACATCCCTACATTTCATAGATGAACATATGGGAGATGAATGCTATGTGACATCCCTACATTACACAGATCAATGTATAGAAGATGAATGAAATGTTCCATCCCTATGTTATAAAAATTAAATTATATTTAGTAAAGTATATGTGGGTAAAAGATCCCTATGCTACACAACTTAACCCTATATTGTGTTCTCAATGGTTGTGATCTGTGAATCAAAATTGCTAATTCAAATTAGATAAAATGATTTAATTAGAGTTAATGACCGATTAAAAGATTATTATGATCTGTTTTGAAGAACCCTTTTTCTCGAAGAACTACTTTGATTCTTAAGGGATGTTTTGTTTATGATTTGAATTTCCACGATTAATCATGCAAGAATTTTGGATTTGGAAATATCGAAGGATATCACTTGATATATTTATTCTTTATAGATCATAGAAAAATTAAGTATGTATGTATGTGTGAATAGTTGTTTATAATGATAAATATTAAAGTGCTGTAATTATAGTTGATCAGATCACAATCATCTACAAAATAGGAGAAGCTTTCAAAAGTAATGATCATTATCAACCACATTTTTCTTATATGAAGTTGAAATTTTATTGAAGATCATTATGCAAAAAGGATCTCTTTATAATATTCTTTCTGAAAGAAATTCCATTCTAAAGAATATGATCCATTAATTGTCAGTTTCTTGCAGATACAACTATGAAGATCAATCTTACTATTCCACGAATCAATTCCTATTGAATGGAGTTTCGACTGATCATACTTAGTTGTGGTGGAGTATCAGCTTCTCAGTATATGATGTTAATATTGGTTCTTTGTTACATAACTAGACGACTTTTTTAGACTTATTTTTAATGTTGTCAACTGGTTGCACTCAATTGTGGATTGAATGTCTTGTGATAAGAGGACCTATTCTAGTGAAATCACCAAGCTCACAGAGAGAGTGATTGGTGAAGTGGATTATGGGATATTTGTACCCTCAACCACTATAAAATATATTTTCTTTACTTCTATATTTTTTTGCACCTTTTCATATAGAAGAATAGCACTGGAATTCTTTGTAATTTTCAAAGGGATTCAAAAATCTGAATTGTGGAAGGTAATTTTGAAATACACAATTCACCCCCCTCTGGGGTTGCTTTATACATTCCAAACTAACATTTTGGTCCCCATTTTTTGTTTGGATGTAAATTAAGGGAAATAGCGTAAAAGGGTATCATGTGTTGATTTTAGGCCCGAGGAACCAGTTCTTTTTCCATGTACTATGTATCCATTCACCACGAATCTAACAACCTACTTTTTAACTTGTAATACCAATACAATGGTTCTAGGGAACAATCATGCATGCATTATATAAGACAGTGTCATTTGACTTTTCATCCTTAGTCAAATCACCATATATATATATATATATTTATATGCTTATCTGACCATGGTACATTTTGAATAATTTTGAGGATTATTTTGTGAAGGCTTCTATCTAGGTTACTGATTTAGGGTCATGATGATAATCGAATGAGTAATAAGCCCTTACATCATGGGATATCTCATGATTTATATCCCCCATGTGTGAAGGTAGAATCACGCCCTCTTATAGAGAAGTATATTATAACAAAAGTACCGACAATTGATTCAAACAGGCTTAGTGCACTTTATGAGTTCTAGTAGTAGAGGATGATAAGGTTCCATGGTGAACGGGATCCCCAAGTAGCTGAGGGTGGTCTTGAGTTGGTGACTCTAGTATTTAATAGTGTGCATAAACTGACTGGATAGATGGTTATGTTAGAAGTAAGTATCATACATGGACCATTTGGGCACATGTGGAGTTTAGTCACATAGAAAATAATGATATGACACTCTCATTGTCGACTTATAGTAGTTGGCTTGTGTGGATTACAAACTATCATGCATAATATCTATTTGTATTTGGGAGATTCTAGAGTTGAATCTTGGAGGGATGATAGTTAGTAAGTATATAGTAATGTAGACTAACCATATGTGGTACTAACTTGACATGATTCATGATGGATACTAACTGGTGTTGATGTTTGAGAAGGTTCTCTGTAGTGACATATGTTCTAGTGTGTTACCCCTATGGATTCCCATATATACTAGAGTGAAAAATTGACATTTGGTGACTGAGATCTTACTATATTATTGATTCCATGTAGTAGGATCTTGTTGAGGATGTCAAGGGGCTAATTCATCTACAACATATTTCATGTTCCAGTTGATAGGGTCATGGAATAGTAGAACTTTGAAGGTTCAGACTACGACATATGGCCATGCATCTTAGGGATAGTGAATAGGACTAGGGAATCCCAAAGAGGGGTGATGTTTTTCATGTAATGGGTGAGGTCACATGGAAATTTATTTCCCAACCTGATATGTTGATGTGGGTAAGGATATAGTGGATGGAACACCATGCCAGAGGTAGCATTGTGATCATGGATCTCTAAAAAATGGGCAGGGCGACCCCAGGTATGCAGAGATAGAAGATGATCACGTGGGTCTCCCATAGGAGGAACTTTGTTGGTGGATTAAATTATGAGTTCCTATCGCCACAAACACAATGTGTCCCATTCCATGATTAGGGAGTTTTTGTTCAAGATCATGGGAAGCTGTAGCATATGGAGGCTTATGACCAAGGAAATCATGACAAGATTACAGGTATGATCATTATTTTTCTAAAATTGTTTCATAACTAGTATACATAGGCATGAGTCATTCCTTCATCCCCTTTATCTTAGTGTGAGAAATATAGTTCCAAGATTAGAAATTATCCCAACAACTGTGGATTCAGGTTCCTATAGGGAAAACATCATCAATATCACTAATCTTCTAGAAGTTTGAGATATATATTTGTGGAGTGAGTTCCCCATAGTAATTCTCATTCATCGTGATGATACCATATGAAATCATTTTGGGTATGGACTTGTCTTTCATGGTCCAGTACTTGGTCGACCTTCATCATTTGTAATCAAGATTCCTTTAGGAGAATGGGATGATATTATACTTTGTGGGAGATAGAGATATATCATGGTGGATTTATTTGGGGTTTCAAGTAGGAAGAAGCAACCCATATTCCTTTATATGGAATGTTTATTGCATAGATCAATAGGATATTTAAAAAACTGGGTTTCTTCTTTCATGGTGGATTATATGGACATCTTCCTTGAAGACATTTTAGGTCTGCATCTGATGGGTAGATATGGGTTTTCATCATCTTCACCATGGGAATCCTCCGATATCTTTTCTAGAATATCATATGACCCTTACCAATTTTTTAGCTAATGGTGTATTTACAGGGACATTGGGAAATGAGTTTTATCATAACTCTTGGGTCCCTGAAGTAGCTTCATATTTTTTTATGAAAAATATGAATGGTTTATTTTGGATTATTAATGATTATCATCCCCATAACTAGACCATGATAAAGAACAAGTACCCCTTCAAAATAATTGATGACCTATTTGATTGGTTGTCAGGTGTGATATTGTTCTTGAAGATTAACCATATATCCATGTATTATAAGTTGAGGGTTTATGAGGCTGGTATTATAACGATTTAATTTTGATGTCACTATAGACACTATGAGTTTCCTGAGATCCCTTTTGATGACATGAATTCCCTTTTTTATGGCTCCAATGAACCGAATTATCCATCTATATATGGATAGATTTGTGTTTATATTCATTGATGAGATACACATCAAATCTATATTAGAGTAGGGTAATGAAAATCACATGAATATGGTCTTAGAAGTTATTTGGAATCACCATATTTGTTATAATATTCTTATTTGGTTGTTATTGATTGATGAGGTTCACTTTCTAGAGAATGTCATTTCTCAGGTTGGATTATCTATGGACATAATTCTGATCAATGTAGTGACTTATTGGGAACCACCCTCGATAATTTCATAGGTGAAGAGTTTTAATGTCTTGTAGGTGTACTATAAGAGGGTTGTGGTAAAATTCTCTTGGATAGCATCTTCTTTGATCACCATAACATAGTATGGGTAGTAATATATATAGAATGATAAATTTTAGATAGCCTTCAATGTAACGCCCCGACCCCAGCTACCCAGAGCCGGTGCATTACTTCGTAACATTGGCATGATCCCAAAAGATCAAGTCTCGAAAGACCGATTAGTTTAGTAGCCTTGGAAACACTAGATACATTCATAAGTCTTTCATTACATCAAAATTAAACAAACTACAAAAAACATGGTCTTCATAGTCCACACTCATATCTTCACTGATTATTCTTGCAAGTCAGTCATAAAATACTTCTTCACAACCTGGAAAATTTTTAAACATTGAAAGGGGTGAGCTCAAATGCTCAGTAAGGATAACAATAATGCGGAAGCTTTCATAAATAAACATTAACATTTAAGGCAATGTATAACTAAAACAAAAGCCTCTTAAACATGAACTTCAACATAATATGGCAAAAGTAAAATGAGATAATGCCATTTACTTCTTCACATGGATATTCTACTGGTCGAATAATCACATGTAATATCAATAACCACTTTCATAATGAGGGAATGTATAATGCCGGACATTCTGAAACATTTTGTCAAGGCCTCGGCCAAGACATCTAAAATGATTAAGGCCTCGGCCAAAACCATAAATCAAATTGGGAAAGGGCCTCGGCCAATTCCACGTCTAGTTGTCTCATGAGACCTACCGATGCATCGAGGAGCTATAGCGGGCTCCACCCGTCACTTATTAAGTCCAATACATTCCTCATATGAATAGGTTTAAACATATCATAAACCATAACATAATCGTATCACATAAAACATGCATAAAGGAAACATAACATTTCCACATTTCAATCACAAGATATCAATACAACACATTGTTATAATAATAACGCTTTCAAAACCATTTTCAATACCAAAATAAAAGAAAGTTAAAACTTTGTATTTATTTTTCATTAAAAAAATGATGGCTTGTAGAGGAAGCCGAAACTCAAATAATGGTCACGGCGGCGGAGAAGTCGTTGTCGCCGCATGAGTACGGAAAGAAAACATTCCCTTTTGTCGTTTAGAAAAACACTTCGTATAAAAAAGATTCATTTTGAATAAATGTAAAAGTGAAAGGGGTTTATACACTGTATAAAATAAAGTTGTGTATAAAACCAAATATGCCTCAATGAAAGGGGATTGAGACAAAGTCCTTAAAAGATCATTTTTAAAATAAAATAGATCTATTTTGTGTATTCACTATAGGTACACATAAAGAATGTAAAAATACAAAATAGGACATAATAATATCATGACATAATTTGAAAGTAGGAGATTAACCCAAAGAATGGAAGTTGGGTTAAGAAATTCCCTTACAAAGATAATTTTTTTAAATAAAGTAGATCTATTATGTGTATTCACTATAAGTACACGTAAATAAATTACAAATACAAGATAGGACATAATAATATCATGACATAATTTGAAAGTATGAGATTAACCCAAAGAATGGAAGTTGGGTTAAGAAGTTCCCTTACAAAGATAATTTTTTTAAATAAAGTAGATCTATTATGTGTATTCACTATAAGTACACGTAAATAAATTACAAATACAAGATAGGACATAATAATATCATGACATAATTTGAAAGTATGAGATTAACCCAAAGAATGGAAGTTGGGTTAAGAAGTTCCCTTACCTTGTGTCCGACTTGACTCAACCGTTCTTTAACCTCCTGAATAATAAACTAGAGTTAATATCTACCTTATTAAGAACCATTTTCAATTTCATTATCCTTTTTATATCACTTATTACAATGTTATGAACATTATGTAATTATTTAAGTTAATAACGGTCGTTTTGTCGATCTTTGGTACATGAGTCAACAATAAACTTCTTATAATTATAAGTTGTTCATGTGGTGAAATATCCATTATATCCAGAATTATATTAATGATGTAGATATCATATATATCATATATATACAGTATATACATTCATTTATAATATTACGTAACATTTAGAGGTAAGAAATGAAATGCACCGTTCATGGAGACGGTAAGCCGTACGTACGCATGAACGCTACTTTCATTTCAATTTCATATTTAATGGAATGAAATCATAATGATATAAATGTATAATATAATTCCAGTATAATATAGTGTATAATACTATTTACTCCATCCTTTATACATCCCACACATGGCATTAACGATTCAAATCACTTTGAGGGGGCGGTAGTCCGCACTTCCTAAAATGAAATTATCGCGTTTTACCCATAATGGAAATCATAAAGTATGCCATAAATGAGAAATACAGAAGCATAAGTAAAACAAAAACATATTATATATCATATATAAAAATAGTGACATCTTAATGGCCACCTTTGGAGGTGTTATATGAGTGTTGAACAATCATCGTTTCGTGAGGCAGAAATTCGCCATCCACAGAAACCATATGTTCTTTAACCATTAGATGTAGGTGTGTGTAAGTGTAGCTCGAATCCTTCTTATAACAACATCCTAGTATATTGAGGATACTGGTGTTGTTACAAAAGAAATGAATAAAAAGAGTTTAGGGGGTTGGAGAAGAAAAATAAAACAAAACAACATTAGAAAAGACATTACCTCAAAATCGGGTAACTCTTTTTGATTTGAGCTAAAGGCTTCCTTGGGAAGAGTTCTGCCCAAAGTGAGGTTTCTAGGAGTAAGGGAGGAATGTTGGGAGAGTATTTGGGCAGAGGTTGGCCGAGCCAAATGGCTTGATGGTGTGAATAAGGTGGGAGAGGTGGGGGCCTTTTATAAGTGGAGAGGAGGGGCACTTTTGGAAAGTAATGAAATGTTACATTATTTCAAAATGCTTTTCGGATTCTAAAGGTCCCACATCTATATAATTCGAGGCTAAGGTGATAAGGTTTCGAAATATCTTCATCCAATAGGCTTTGGACAAGTGTAAGCCTCGGATTTTGCATTATCTTCTCATTTTATTTAAATCGTCAAATAATGATGTCATCGCTGCATCATTATTATGTCATAAATACTTTAATTTATTTAATGTCTAAAAATTATAAAACAAATACTATGATGTAGGAAATCTTTTTAGCTTTCCAATGACTATTTATAATCAAAATTTGGACTTGTATAACCCCAATTAAAAATTGTTTATTAGAACAATTTATGTTAGTGTCATTTTCACTTTAACATTAAATAAAAAGTAATTTATGTTATTTCCCAACAAAAGTGGATCCATGGGGTCCCCAAGTTAGGCCATGGCTTGTCTTGGTCGGCCATGACTCAACCAATGAGGTTGGGACATGTGTCTTGGTCATTTCATATTATTAATGTATTATTTATACCTTAAACTACACTAATTACCACTAATCGCGATTAAGAACTTAAAAGTTACTATTCCCCAAAAAATTATTTTGATCTCATTGAACCACATTTTACTTCTTAATGACAACCATGTATGTCGGATTTTTGAAAATCAAATCACAGAAGTTGTAATATTTCATTTAAACGAAAAATCAGTTATTTAACTACCACTTAGTGGTTTCACTATTCATCAGAAATTGAAGTTTTTCAGAATAAGGCCAAAATTTCACCCTAAGCTATAATTGATATTCCGAATTCAAAAATGATGTCTATTTTACAAAATTCCAAACATATAAGTTGTATTAATTAATTTCATAATTAATTCCCGCTGTTACAACAAATAGCGTGTTTTTAAGAAACAATTTATATCAAAAGTTTGGCAATTGTTTATGTCCAATTTCAATGTTAAATTAATTCTAATGACCACCATTGGATAAAATGGTAAAAATATTTTCTAATTATACCTTAAAACCACTAAATAGTATAATTTATCTGTATAAATTATTTTGATTAAAAAAGTTGTTTTTATGTATTTTTCACTATTCATAAAAAAATTAGAAGTTCTCAGAAAAATACCAAAAATTCAACATAGGCTAATTTCGATATTACGAATACAAAAATGAAGTCCATTTTGAAATATAAAATTTCTATAATTTTAAAAAGTGGTTATTACTATTCATAACGGCTATTTTGATTAGTTGCGGTGTGTTAGAACTCGAACTTGCGTACAATGCAAGCTATTGCATTATTGAATGAGAAGCGTATCGTGGAAGCTCGGGGTGTTACATTCTCCCCTCCTTCAATAAATTGCGTCCTCGCAATTTGAAATTTTTCTTTGATAATAAAAGGCTGAAAATAGAAAATACCTTTGTGGAAAACCCACATCGGAAATAAGGTTAATAAATATATAACATTAAAAGAAAGCAGGATAAGTACAAAGGTCACCCAATATAGCCCATTCTAGGATTCTATGAAAATATGGATATGGAGGAGAAACAAACCATCAAGGTCTGATGGAGAGTTATAGAAAACAGGATTAGGAGAAAGTTTAACCATAAGAAAATCACAAACTTGTGATTGGTTAAACGGTCATTGAATCCCCAGTTGGAAAAGTTAACCGACAACATTTTTGTTTTAAGTTACCTTTTATTATGTTGAGGAATTTATTTATGAGATTTACTAAGAACGTAGGGGAATATACATACTTGTTATGTATACTTTCATTCGTTAATAAATTTTTACCACAAACCCAACTTTTACTCCAAATGGTAACGGAACTCAAAAATATTCTATTTATCCTAATTGTATAAGGTTCCAAATGTTAACACATACCATTTAGATTAGTAAAACGATTTTGTAATAACCAGGGACTTCCTGTAGGCTAGTGGTAGGAAATAAAGGCTTGTCGCACTATGGTTGTGGGTTCGATTCCTGCAGCTGTGTCCGACGTGACGGGTTATTCCCCACCCTGCAGGTTGTCCTTTTTCTAAAAATATAGTATTATAGTACTCCAAAAAATAATCTTCATAAAATTTTTTAACCTTAAACCATACTATCCAAAAATCAACTTAATCCACTCCAACCTTTATAGTTATCCAAAATACCTCTGTCCAAACTTTCTCTAAAAGGTATCTTAATTCCAAAATCAATTGTAACATCAGATTCCCCAAACAAAGAAAAGTTTCTCTTATTGTCACATACTAAAAATATGATTACCTTAATCATATTAAAACCTTACTGAAACCAACAAGTACTGCAGTACAACCCTTATATAGATCACATTATTCTAATAACCAGAATATAATCCATGAGTCCGAAAGCATCAATACATTAGTTATTCTGCTTCAACTGTAGTAATAGCATAAGATTGTCCTTGATCCCTTGGCCTTTTCTGAGGTAAGATTCCTTGACGCTTAGGACATTCATTTGCGTAATGACCCATTTCTCTACAATTGTAGCATTCAACTTTGACAGCCTCTTTCTTTCCCTTGCAATCACGTGCCTGGTGACCTTTTTCTCCACATTTATAACAGACTCCCATTCCTTTTAGGCAAGTACCAGGGTGATTCTTCCCACAATTATCACATAATGGAAAATCCTTCTTTCCCTTTTTCCCTTTATCTGTCTCTTGTTCCACCGTTCTCTTCTTCTCTTGCTTTACTTTGTTGTCATAAGACTTAGAGAATTCCTTTTCTGTCTTGATAGAACATGAGACTATATCTTCGTATGATGAGAAGGATTGTGATACTAAAGCTCGACGGAGAAATGGTTTTAACCCATCAAAGAAACGATCAATCTTACTCCTTGGGTTACGTATATAATCGGCAGCATGCCTCGCTAACCTTGTAAAGTTAGCCTCATACTTTGCGACATTCTCATCCTCCTTCTACCTCAGACTCAGAAATTGCCTTTCCATATCTGCTCGATGGTCACGAGGAAAGTATTTTTCTAAGAAAAGCTCTTTGAACTCCCTCCATTCCATATTCGATACGTCATCATCTTCCTTTGTGTTTTGAATCAGTGACCACCACTGATCGGCATCTCCAGTGAGGCGGTAAACTGCCATGACAACCTTCTCCCTTTCACTACTCCCCAAGGCATGGAATATTTTCTCTAAGGAATTTATCCATTGCTCAGCTACTGTAGGATTTGTACTCCCATTGAAGGTTGGTGGTTGTTGCCTCATGAAACGGTCTAGCATTGATCCTCCACGTTGCGAATCAGGGTGCTCCATACGAGTAAGGTTGTTATTCATAACCTGCGTGAGTTGTCCCAGTATGGTAATAAGTTGATCAGCACCAGTTGTATCTCCAGGTCCACAATAATTATCTTGAGCAGGAGGGCAATCCCTACACGGAGTTCGTGCATTGATACAGTTTCCATTCCTTCTACTAGGCGCCATTTCTAAACAATGGCATAAACTAGATTAGTTTATGAATCAAAATACATAATTCCGTACTTGTAAAACACTTAACATAAATTGACCTAATTATGGATATAATCCATAATTATAAAAAGGTTTTATTTGAGGAAGTATATACTCATAACCGTTCATAGTGGTTTGTAAAGAAAATGAGAATTATCCTAAGCATATCCCCCGGGAGTGTCGTAACCAAGAGTGCAGCAAGGCCCGTTTTCGTGCACCAGTTCCCGTTCGAGTCTAGCTCAAAGCGGTGTTTTCGGGTTTTACCCCTAGGTACATCTGTGCCAGAGCCGCCTCTACCTGCTCGTATCCAGACAGGGATGTATTGCTCGGAAAAGTCATAACATCTCTATAATACCAAAATTCTAGGAAGTTCTTTTATACTAATCCTCAGAGTTCATCTTAGGTCTACGTGCTCTAATCAGAGTTTATCTAAATCTAGCTTCCAAGGTTAGTACTAAACTGCCTCTGATACCAACTGTAACGCCCCGACCCCAGCTACCCAGAGCCGGTGCATTACTTCGTAACATTGGCATGATCCCAAAAGATCAAGTCTCGAAAGACCGATTAGTTTAGTAGCCTTGGAAACACTAGATACATTCATAAGTCTTTCATTACATCAAAATTAAACAAACTACAAAAAAACATGGTCTTCATAGTCCACACTCATATCTTCACTGATTATTCTTGCAAGTCAGTCATAAAATACTTCTTCACAACCTGGAAAATTTTTAAACATTGAAAGGGGTGAGCTCAAATGCTCAGTAAGGATAACAATAATGCGGAAGCTTTCATAAATAAACATTAACATTTAAGTCAATGTATAACTAAAACAAAAGCCTCTTAAACATGAACTTCAACATAATATGGCAAAAGTAAAATGAGATAATGCCATTTACTTCTTCACATGGATATTCTACTGGTCGAATAATCACATGTAATATCAATAACCACTTTCATAATGAGGGAATGTATAATGCCGGACATTCTGAAACATTTTGTCAAGGCCTCGGCCAAGACATCTAAAATGATTAAGGCCTCGGCCAAAACCATAAATCAAATTGGGAAAGGGCCTCGGCCAATTCCACGTCTAGTTGTCTCATGAGACCTACCGATGCATCGAGGAGCTATAGCGGGCTCCACCCGTCACTTATTAAGTCCAATACATTCCTCATATGAATAGGTTTAAACATATCATAAACCATAACATAATCGTATCACATAAAACATGCATAAAGGAAACATAACATTTCCACATTTCAATCACAAGATATCAATACAACACATTGTTATAATAATAACGCTTTCAAAACCATTTTCAATACCAAAATAAAAGAAAGTTAAAACTTTGTATTTATTTTTCATTAAAAAAATGATGGCTTGTAGAGGAAGCCGAAACTCAAATAATGGTCACGGCGGCGGAGAAGTCGTTGTCGCCGCATGAGTACGGAAAGAAAACATTCCCTTTTGTCGTTTAGAAAAACACTTCGTATAAAAAAGATTCCTTTTGAATAAATGTAAAAGTGAAAGGGGTTTATACACTGTATAAAATAAAGTTGTGTATAAAACCAAATATGCCTCAATGAAAGGGGATTGAGACAAAGTCCTTAAAAGATCATTTTTAAAATAAAATAGATCTATTTTGTGTATTCACTATAGGTACACATAAAGAATGTAAAAATACAAAATAGGACATAATAATATCATGACATAATTTGAAAGTAGGAGATTAACCCAAAGAATGGAAGTTGGGTTAAGAAATTCCCTTACAAAGATAATTTTTTTAAATAAAGTAGATCTATTATGTGTATTCACTATAAGTACACGTAAATAAATTACAAATACAAGATAGGACATAATAATATCATGACATAATTTGAAAGTATGAGATTAACCCAAAGAATGGAAGTTGGGTTAAGAAGTTCCCTTACAAAGATAATTTTTTTAAATAAAGTAGATCTATTATGTGTATTCATTATAAGTACACGTAAATAAATTACAAATACAAGATAGGACATAATAATA
This sequence comes from Viscum album, assembly GCA_963277665.1. NCBI lineage: Eukaryota > Viridiplantae > Streptophyta > Magnoliopsida > Santalales > Viscaceae > Viscum > Viscum album. The sequence continues at coordinate 226,420,826 of OY728157.1, read as the reverse complement.
TCATGACATAATTTGAAAGTATGAGATTAACCCAAAGAATGGAAGTTGGGTTAAGAAGTTCCCTTACCTTGTGTCCGACTTGACTCAACCGTTCTTTAACCTCCTGAATAATAAACTAGAGTTAATATCTACCTTATTAAGAACCATTTTCAATTTCATTATCCTTTTTATATCACTTATTACAATTTTATGAACATTATGTAATTATTTAAGTTAATAACGGTCGTTTTGTCGATCTTTGGTACATGAGTCAACAATAAACTTCTTATAATTATAAGTTGTTCATGTGGTGAAATATCCATTATATACAGAATTATATTAATGATGTAGATATCATATATATCATATATATACAGTATATACATTCATTTATAATATTACGTAACATTTAGAGGTAAGAAATGAAATGCACCGTTCATGGAGACGGTAAGCCGTACGTACGCATGAACGCTACTTTCATTTCAATTTCATATTTAATGGAATGAAATCATAATGATATAAATGTATAATATAATTCCAGTATAATATAGTGTATAATAACATTTACTCCATCCTTTATACATCCCACACATGGCATTAACGATTCAAATCACTTTGAGGGGGCGGTAGTCCGCACTTCCTAAAATGAAATTTTCGCGTTTTACCCATAATGGAAATCATAAAGTATGCCATAAATGAGAAATACAGAAGCATAAGTAAAACAAAAACATATTATATATCATATATAAAAATAGTGACATCTTAATGGCCACCTTTGGAGGTGTTATATGAGTGTTGAACAATCATCGTTTCGTGAGGCAGAAATTCGCCATCCACAGAAACCATATGTTCTTTAACCATTAGATGTAGGTGTGTGTAAGTGTAGCTCGAATCCTTCTTATAACAACATCCTAGTATATTGAGGATACTGGTGTTGTTACAAAAGAAATGAATAAAAAGAGTTTAGGGGGTTGGAGAAGAAAAATAAAACAAAACAACATTAGAAAAGACATTACCTCAAAATCGGGTAACTCTTTTTGATTTGAGCTAAAGGCTTCCTTGGGAAGAGTTCTGCCCAAAGTGAGGTTTCTAGGAGTAAGGTAGGAATGTTGGGAGAGTATTTGGGCAGAGGTTGGCCGAGCCAAATGGCTTGATGGTGTGAATAAGGTGGGAGAGGTGGGGGCCTTTTATAAGTGGAGAGGAGGGGCACTTTTGGAAAGTAATGAAATGTTACATTATTTCAAAATGCTTTTCGGATTCTAAAGGTCCCACATCTATATAATTCGAGGCTAAGGTGATAAGGTTTAGAAATATCTTCATCCAATAGGCTTTGGACAAGTGTAAGCCTCGGATTTTGCATTATCTTCTCATTTTATTTAAATCGTCAAATAATGATGTCATCGCTGCATCATTATTATGTCATAAATACTTTAATTTATTTAATGTCTAAAAATTATAAAACAAATACTATGATGTAGGAAATCTTTTTAGCTTTCCAATGACTATTTATAATCAAAATTTGGACTTGTATAACCCCAATTAAAAATTGTTTTAGTAGAACAATTTATGTTAGTGTCATTTTCACTTTAACATTAAATAAAAAGTAATTTATGTTATTTCCCAACAAAAGTGGATCCATGGGGTCCCCAAGTTAGGCCATGGCTTGTCTTGGTCGGCCATGACTCAACCAATGAGGTTGGGACATGTGTCTAGGTCATTTCATATTATTAATGTATTATTTATACCTTAAACTACACTAATTACCACTAATCGCGATTAAGAACTTAAAAGTTACTATTCACCAAAAAATTATTTTGATCTCATTGAACCACATTTTACTTCTTAATGACAACCATGTATGTCGGATTTTTGAAAATCAAATCACAGAAGTTGTAATATTTCATTTAAACGAAAAATCAGTTATTTAACTACCACTTAGTGGTTTCACTATTCATCAAAAATTGAAGTTTTTCAGAATAAGGCCAAAATTTCACCCTAAGCTATAATTGATATTCCGAATTCAAAAATGATGTCTATTTTACAAAATTCCAAACATATAAGTTGTATTAATTAATTTCATAATTAATTCCCGCTGTTACAACAAATAGCGTGTTTTTAAGAAACAATTTATATCAAAAGTTTGGCAATTGTTTATGTCCAATTTCAATGTTAAATTAATTCTAATGACCACCATTGGATAAAATGGTAAAAATATTTTCTAATTATACCTTAAAACCACTAAATAGTATAATTTATCTGTATAAATTATTTTGATTAAAAAAGTTGTTTTTATGTATTTTTCACTATTCATAAAAAAATTAGAAGTTCTCAGAAAAATACCAAAAATTCAACATAGGCTAATTTCGATATTACGAATACAAAAATGAAGTCCATTTTGAAATATAAAATTTCTATAATTTTAAAAAGTGGTTATTACTATTCATAACGGCTATTTTGATTAGTTGCGGTGTGTTAGAACTCGAACTTGCGTACAATGCAAGCTATTGCATTATTGAATGAGAAGCGTATCGTGGAAGCTCGGGGTGTTACATTCAATAATTTCAAGATGAGGCTGACTAGGGCTCCAATTTTCAGAATTTTGGAGGAGGATGGTAGTATATTATGATGCCACCAGATCATAGATTAGATTTATTTCAATTAAGAGTAAGGATGTTATCAAATATGCATCATTTTAGTTGGTACACTATGGGAAGAATTTCACTAATCACAACCGGGAGACGGTAGTAGTTTTATTTCCTATGAGGATGTGGTGGTTCAATCTTATAGATGAACATGTTATTGTTTACATAGAAAATTAGATTATCAGGTATTTATTCATATAGATAGATCTGAAACATATATTTATACATTGGTTTGAGTTAATATAAAACTATAACTTGAGATATTATACACTCCATGTAATGAAACACGATGTCAGATTTCCTTAGCAAAATGTTCGGTTCACATTTAGTGGAGGAGAATTATAAGATTTTTTCTTTCTTATAACTCACCCTGATGGAGGAAAAATTGAGTATGAGGTCCTATGTGACTGGATATCATCAGTTGATTAACTATATGGGTTCACTAAAGGAGGGAATCACATCATCCTTTTCCTAAAAAGGATGGTGGATCTAGTCACAATGTGAGATGAGGTAGTTTAACACTTCTCCCATGGTTTTACATATCGATATCTTGAAAATGTATATGTACCATCATAGCCTATTTTTGTGTGCCTTAATGAGGTTGAAAATTTTCGTGTAAGTCTCTTGGGGTCTTGTATGTTAGTAGGCGAAAGACAATCATCTGGTTCTGGTAAGTTTATTGCATCTTTTTTAGACAAGAGAGTGGAAATGGTAAGACATTTCCATGAACTTTATGAAAAGTATTCCATGGAAAGTGAGTGGAGTTGATTAAATCTGGGTGATATTTGATTAAATTTCTAATTCTATGGACTTCATTTCTATCAATAAATATATATCAGTGGATATATTGTGGCAATTTTACTTGTGGGATATCATACACATCAATGGGGTTACATCGATGATTTTCTTTTACCGTGATGTGTGGTTTATGTCACGTTTGTAGAGAGTCCTATAATAGATATTCGGGAAAATTTTAAGGATGATTTTATCTTTTCACCCCAATATATATGGGTAGATATATAACACAATATAGGTGTCAGATGATATACCTAGAGCATGGATGTTATACTTTTTCCAGATCTAGGAGGATCATTTACCTTTGGTAGAGTTTTCTTATAAATATATATATAACTCTACTATAGTCATGAAACCTTTATAGGCCCTGTACAAGAGACACTACAGTTCACCCAGATGCTTAAATAAGATCAGTGATTCATCTATTTATGGGCAATGTATTATGCAGGGGATGATGGACTATGTCTAAGTGATCCATAATAATATGAGGACATCCCATAATAGAATGAATTCTTATATATATAGATATTGTAAGAACTTTGTGTTTGTGAAGGGAGACTATGTTTTCATGAGAGTTCCCCATGATGAGTATTTTAGGGATTTCATTGGTGATTCATGCTATCCCTGATGTTTATCTGCCAATTTACAATCTTTTATAAGGATGATGAGGTTTCTTACCTGACCACCTAACCCCCTCCCCATTGGAGTGTGTTCACAATGTCTTCCATATGTCACAGTTAAAGAGATACGTGAATGATCCTTTACATGATAATGAATTATGAGAATCTTATATTGAATATGGTACCAAATTTAAGGAGTACCTAGTGGTCATCAGGGATTTTATGGAGGGGATACTTTATGGATGGACCATTCTCTTAGTATGAGTGTTGTGGCATCATGGGAGCATGCATGGGAGTCTATTGGAGAGGGGGGGGGGGAAGATGCATGCATAGAACCTTCAAATTCTATATTAATTATTACTTTTTAGGGAGGAAATTGTTTTAAGAAGGGAATACTGTAGAGACACTTTTTTCCCTTATAAATCCTTGAAATATGTTAAGAAATATGACCATTTCTAGAAACTGAGATGATGTGTAATTCCATGTCCTAGTGAACCCAAATTAATTTTATAAAAATTATAAATATATTTTATATCACTACGATGTAAAATTTTAAAATTAAATTATAATAACCTAAATGGAACCACAAATCTGAATTTTTTACCACATTTGAATATAGAGCGTGTGGTTTACCCTTTGTGAGACCTAATGTTGGTTGATGACAAACGTATGAATGAGGTAGCCATTAGTAGGTGAATTTATATTTAAATAAATTATATATATATATATATGTTGTATATTAAATAACTTCATTTTTAATATATATATATACACTTCATGACCACTCCCCATGTTTAGTCACAAAACCCTTAGTGTATTTTTGTAGGATCTTTGATGACCTTCATTGGAGGATCTATATCAGACGATGCTCAGTGATCATATCAAGGAAAATCAACAGACAATGAACACATCAGATCTTCCCTACAACTAGAGAACAAGTTAGTCGACAAAAATTTATCACATATTGAGGTAGGGATCATCAATTTTAGTTTTCTACTTTGATAAAAATATTGAGAATGTTCGTATCTTATATTATTTGACCTGTGATTAATTAAATCCTTCTCATGAGACATTGTATTAGAATTAAATTATTTATTCAATTTACCCTACATATGGACTGATCGAACATTGTATTCCTATATTTAAATTCATTAGATCATAATACTTGGATACTTATGTTTATAAAAATACTTATGGTTATTTTCCCCCATAATTCTCCATGTTCATAAATGATGGACTATTGGGCCATAGTTTGACTTTTCTGGCATTGTCCTAGCACGACTAGAACCCAACATTTCTGGTGGTTGGTGAGAAATGAATGGGATCACAACATGTTGATGGAATAATTTTAGTTTTGGGATTTGGGTGGTTATTAGAATGGATTTGATCACAGGGACTAATCGATAATGACAGGTGGTGTGTATGACACACAACAGACCAATACAAAATATTAGATTTTAATTTATGTCAAATGTCAGATTAAATTGATGGATAAAGAAGATTAACACCATTTTAGGGTGGTCAGATAGTGTATTTGGTGATAATATATGGGATCTACTTAACACATGAAGAAATTGAAATTTCTATGAAAAACATTACTACATGGCATGTTGTATGGGGAACACTAGTCATATATCCCTACCCAACTATTGCGGCTAGAGTTTTAGAGAAGATAAGGATCACACACTCTATAGATGGACTACATGACATTTAACCGGCCTCATGAAGTATGTTCTTGTTCCAGCTGCCAAAAACTATGAACACTTTTTGGAAGACATTTCATCAACTCTCGGAGTACATGAGCCTTGCTGGATGCACACATGCATGACTGGGAAAAAACGGCTCATGTAACACCCTGATTTTTAAAAAATAATGTTCTAATGAATTTTATATTTTTAATATATTATGTATTGGGTATACCTTTTTTATATGAAACCTGGATTTTATCTCACATTTCATAGAATAATGAGTTTATCTTGTGTTATAAGTAATATTGAGTTTCTTTAGAGGCATTCATGACATGTGATGCCAGGCATCAGTGAACCACAAAATAGTTTTATTTTCATTATGTATATTATAAGATATCTATTAAATATTTGGGTATTTATAATATTTAATACTTTATAAAAATATAAATAAAATTTCTCAAAATAATATATATTTATTTATAAATAATTATTAAATAATTAATCAGTTTTTAATAAATTAATTATATTCATTAAAAATATGTTTTCTTAAAAAATGTTTTTATGTATTTTTATGAGAAAACAGTATTCATAATATATATATATTTAAGAAAATTATTTTAAAAATTTATATTCTATTTTTAAATCATCATATTGAAATTAATATATAGTGAAATTATGGGATTTTTCACAAAAATGGTATTTTTTCAGTTATTAGTTAAAAATAACGATTTTTGAAAAACCAACATTTCTTTTCCAGAAATGAAATATTTTAAATATTTTATTATGTTTTAAAGTATTATAAGTATTATTTAGATACATTTAATCCAAAATATTACTGAGGATTCAAATTTGTATTATATTTTAAGATAAGTCAATTTTTCTGTATAAATACGGGTATTTTATGAATACTATTTTAAAGTACATAATGTTTCTCTACATTAATTAATAAAAATAATCCCTAATGAATAAATTCTTATTTATCTTTACTAATTTTACATCAATAAATTTAAAATTACTTTCAATCATTTTTTATTATAATATATAGAGTGAATACAAAAAATTATAGTGCTTGAAAACAATTTCACTTCTCAAAAACTCATTCTTTTATCATGTCTGTAGGTTTTGTTTTAAGATAAAATTATTCCCATTTTAGGCAATTTATTTTTAAATACAAAATCTATTTGTAAATATTAATTTAAAAAATTTATTATGGGGATTTTTTTGTTATACTTAGAAAATATTAATTTTTTATGTAGAGTGAAAAACATTAAATTTTAATTGAAAACCATAATTTCGATAAATTTTTCTATAAAGTTTTACTATATTTTATATTGGCTTAATGAAATATTAGTTCAGTTATATATCTATTGATCATATTTATATTTTTTAATCAATTTAATGTTTAAAATTCCTAAAAAAACTTATTAAAACTTTGAACATTTTCAACATAAAACACTTATTCTCGTCACCTCTATTTGATTAATTTTAGAATATATTTTTCCACTTATTTTAATGGTATTTATTAAAATGGATTCCTTATTATTAATCATAACAATTTATAATATCTATGAATTTAATTTTATTTTTTTACCAAATTTATTAGTAAAAATAGAAAAAAATTATTTACCGCAATTAAGGTAAATATGGATTTACCAGGTAGTCAAACTAAAATGATAAGGGTTAAAATGGCCGATTTTTTTTTCAAAAATATATTTTATTGAAATTATTTAATCTTATATTTTATAAGGATATATAATAACTTATCTTGGTAATTTTTGAATGAGAAAAACGTGGTCACACCTTTTTCATTTCAAAAACTTACTCCTGTGCCACAAACCTCACTTATAAAAGTCCACACTCTCTCCTCCCTTATTCACTACTTGAAACAATATTAATTTACCAACATCTACCCAATTAACATCCCATATTCCCAAATACCATAATATATGGATTATTTTAATTATAAATTCAACCTAGTAAGTCTTCTGGTGAAAATATAAGGAGGATACCCGAATATGAGGTAATGTTGTTCACTGAGAATTTTTATTTTATTTCTTCATCCACCTCATTAAATATTTGTTAAAACATAATAATATAATAAAATAAGTATGTTAAATATATTGATATTTTTTTATTTAAAATTAACTACCTAAAACCATATTATCTTTCATTAAATGGGTTACTAAATCATCCTTCATGTATAAAGCGGACTACGGGACCATGAAGTGATGTCATTCGTTCCTCCATTACGACCTATCACAGTTGATTATGATATTGTATATAGAGTATATATATGATATTTATGACATTAAGATACCTCTAGAGTTACTATACCATATATACATTTTTCTAATTTCCATTACTTTGGGGATACGATAACGTCACTCGTCTGAACAATGAACTACCGCCTCCAGGAACGATATTATTCATTTTTAATAATGCTTTACATGGAAGGAAATTAGGATACTGTTAATTAATATAAGGTATATTCTTGAAATAATAATGATAATCAAGACATATTTATCATTATATTAATAAAATATATCATTTTTATTACTTTTCCACTCATTGAAAGATTATAATGTCGTCTGTGTATATGTGTAAAATAAACCTCAAGAAGCTATGTGACTATCTATTTTCAAAACCACACCACATGGATGTTATGTTGATGTATATTTAAAAAACTAATATTATATTATGATCATTTTGGAAACATAAAATAATCCATATGTAATATCTTATTACTGGTGTTCCATTAATTCCCCTCTACTTGCATGTTTCCCACTTTAATGGGGTGCATCATGGGATTTATAGGGATGAAGAAACTTAATTGGGGAATATTTATTAAGGTTTAGTTCTATATGTTTTTTTTAATTAATAGAAGTTTTGTATAAATTTTTAATGGTTTTTCAGGGTTCTCTCCGCGTTTGGAGAACTCCAGAGTTGGTTTTGGGTTTTCTTGTACGAACCTGTAGTGTTTGTAGTCTATAGAGGAAATATACATTTGTAATGGGAGTAAATGTCGTGTATGTTCTGAAGTGAAGATACCATGAACCTGATTCATAGCATGAATAAATTACACACTGTGCATACGTTACCCATCATGTAATAATTAAATATATGTTTTCATTAAAAAGGTGAAAGGATTTTTAGCTTATGTGATCTCCATGGATTTCACGAAGTGAAAATGTATTAAAAATTCTGAAATTTTCACAAACAAGGATTATAGGGTGGTGATATGGTGATTTATTATTTCATTCTTCTAGAAATCATTTGGCTCTCCGCATATATGTATTATTTATAAATTTTTGGAGTCTCTATTTGACCCAAATTAATTCATTCAACAATCAACAACTATTGATGATAGGATTCAAATCTCAAAGTGACTGATCCTTTGTTATTATTTTCTTCATTGATCATGGTTGTGTCATTTCATTGCATTATCTATTCCATTGAACTTTGGTGATGTTTATTCTATTTTACATGTAGATCTCTTGTGTGATCTTGTTCATGGGGTTGTTCATTTATTGTTTTTGGTGTGGCAGGTGTGCATTTTGTAGGCATGTTGTTTCTTATTATTCTCCAACCTATTTTTCTAATTGAATTAATTCTATGAATTTATGTTTAGATATAGTCCCTTTTTTATATTTCTTAATCCTTTTATGGTGGTTTCATTTTTGGGAATGTGTGTCCCCATGTTTTGGGGTAGGTGGTTCTGTCTCTAGCATCTGTTTGTGAACTACATAGCTTTTTTTTGACAAATTTTTCTTATTAAAAAAATAGAATGATGTGATTGACTTGACTTCTATGAGGAACTAGGTTTTTTTAAAATATGTATTTTCTTTTATTTTGTTGAATTGAAAATTATTTTTTAAAACATTGTGAAATTACTTTTTGAAATGGTTTTTACGTCATGAAGTGATGAAATGGTTGGATGAAGTGATTTCGAAAATTGAGCACATAGGAAACCATATGTACATAGGTGGAAGGTATTTTGATTTACCTCATAAAACATGAGGGTATATTCTCATGGGGTTTATCTCTTCTTTCTAGGCCCATTGTTATAAGGACTAGTTAGGCCTATTGGGGGTTCACTTGATGGCGTGTTACTCTATCGTTTAGACTTGATGCATATGTCTAGTGGATGGATACGTACATGATGATCTATGATAGGTATTAGTGTTCTAGATATCTTAACATAGTGTGATCTATGGTGTGATGTAACATGTGATCCTTCTTTGACAATTTGGGTTAATTTTAGACTGTACTATTTTTCTATACTACCATAAACTTAAAATTAGAAATGATTCATGTTTTTTTTGTTTTTACATGATTTATCGACTAAGATATTTATAAATAAAACGATCTGAAATTGATTTACCCACATTATTTGAGAATTTAAAAAAATGTAAAATTAAACTATTTTTTCATTTTTTTATATAATAACTATTAAACTGTTATAATTAATAGTATTATTTAATTTTTTCCATGATTGGATTATTTTTCATAACATCTATTTGATACCCTACTGAGCCTATTATCTCACATCCTGCACAACACTTTAGTGGTGCATAGACTAGGTTATGTATTTCAATGTGAGGAAATGAAAGGACTAATTATGAGGTGGTGATGTTTTTTCTGTAGGGATGGATATCTAGTGGTGAAATGATGGGAGTACTCCCCAAAATATCACATGGTGTAGTTGGGTTTCCTATTTTAGTGGTCTTTTTTGGTTGGAATTGTACTTGGAGATTTTTTTTCCTCTCTTGATTTTTTTGTTTCCACTATTTTTTCAATTAATAAACATATTTATCTCTTTATATTTTGTCTCTTATTTATAAATATACCATGTATTTGATTTAAGTTGGGTAAAATCATTCCATTTTGTTATTCTTAAAGCCCAAGTGCTAGTCACCGACCCATGGGGATCAGAAATACCCTTTGAGCATGTGGTGTATCAGGCCAAGTACCAATTTGAGAGTGTATTCAGGTCAGTACGTTGTTGTTTGGTATCAAAGGTATAATGTTTTGATGGTTTTATTTTTCTTGGGCAGTTTGATATAAAAGAGATTGGATTGTCTGGACTTGAGTGATAGATTACAGAAAGTGTTAGGCCAACTATTTTCATGATGAGACACAAGTTAAAATGGGAAGTTAGTATATGTGTCTGTTATCTTGAGTTTTATTAATAGTATCAGTTTTTATAATGTTTATTCTATTTTGAACTAATATTTTTTTATTTTCTTTTCATTTATAATATATTTAGTGTATAAAATTATGCTTCTGAAATGTGTTCTGTGAGTTCGTGTGGAGAGATCAATTGATTTTCCTCAAGGGAATCCTCTAGTGGACCAGACCATTATTGAGGATATCCAAAGATATGTTTGTGCTATAGACCAAAATCTTACACAAGTTTAAAAATATTTTGTCCAGGTAAATCATGGACCTGTAGGAGAATGATATTGATCGTGAGAGTTATTTCGTGAGAATTCGACATCCCTTATAGGTAGGAAGGAGTCTCAATAGTTAGAGGTATGGATTAAAAATATTGATAAGATCTTTGAATTCCTAGATACATATGAGTGTATCATAGTTAAGAGAGAAAAATTTAGACTTGATGGTCCCAAAATTCATTAGTGTAATTCCATGGCACAGGAAGAGATCATTGTTGGATGTGACTATAAGGGTTTTAAGACTCTCTCTTCTAATAATATTATTTTTCATAGTCATTAATGATGACAAATTATCTGGAGTTCCAATATTTGTTGTAGGGGAAACACTAATGGTATACATACAATACGAGTTTTGCAGATATGGTTCATTTTTCACCAAAGGATACAATGAATGACAGCATAAAAGCTCAGAAGTACATATAGGTTTTGTGATCGGTTAACAAATTTCAAGTATTTACAAAGATGATTTAGAACTATGTAAAGATAGTGGGAGGGTCTATAATGGAAAATATGAATAAAATATGAAATTTTGGATATTATTCTCCTTCTCTTACACTTAGTGGTAAATTTTGTGGGGCTCTAAGGAAACTGTTGAGGTGGAAGGATCATCACAGGAGTGGTGGAGGTGGTTCTTAGGATCAACCACCTTCGACACCTCCAATTTCAACTATTGTTGTTCCTATGACTTGCAATCATTTTAAATGGATAAAACACAATCAAAATTATTATCCTCTTCCATAAAATTGGTGCAATAGTTGGGTATGTTATGGTTATTAGTAGAATTTTTTTGAGGCTATTTATACTACTTGATATGGCTAGGGTTCTTTTTCTCTAATGGCTACTACAGTGCAGTCAGACTCTCAAATAATGCAAGGTTCCAACCACATGACTCATGAGTGAAGTACCTTAACACAATATATTATATTCTAGTGGATTTGGATGTGGTTCCAACAATAGTGAGTGGTACCATCTTTATTTCATCCTCAGTAATGATTTCTTTATTTGATACCAGTTCATCCAACTCATTTTTATCTGCTCATTTTTTTGATATTCTTAAACTTAAAATGAAACAAGTTCCCATTATAATGGTGATATAAAAACCTATAGGGAAGAGTTAATAGAATGTGTTCCGGTTTCATTTTAGGGAAATATATATAGTTGATCTGTTGTTTGTATTGAATTTTATTTTTCACATTATTTTTTTTGACATCATCGTCAAGATAGATTGGTTGGATGACCATCACGTGGATGTTAATTTTTATCATCCCTATGTCTTTTTTTTCATGGATGATGGGTGATCAAGGTTGTTTTAGGGAGAGTGGGATGCAAGGTTTGGCCATACAATAAATTCCTTCTTATTAATCCAGATTTTGTTTTCTTCTGTTGCAATTGAGCCTGATGAACTTTCTTCTGTTGTTGATCTTCCTAATGTTGTTCAAGAGTTTCTAATTGTTTTAATAAATAATTTATATAGGATTCATCATGAGAGATAGGTAGAATTAATGATTTAACTAGTTCTAGAGATGTTGAATATAGTGATACCTTCTTACCGCATAGAACCAGTGTAGCAGAAAGAGCTCAATATTCAGTTGGATGACTTTGTGAAAAGGGGGTTTTTCCCTAGTGTTTCTCCTTGGTTAGCAATAGTTCTATTTAACAAGAAGATACATGGTTCACTTTGAGTGTGTGTGGACTATCAGATTCTGAACTGGGTAACAGTTAAGAACAACAATCCCTTTCTCATGTGGATGGTTTTTTATTTAATGGTGAAAAGTGGTTTTTGAAGATTAATATGTGGTCAATTTTTCATCATCTCAGATTTCGAGTGTGTGATATACCAAAGACATAATTTTGGAGATGTTTGCCCATTTTTAATATCATGTGATTTCCTTTGGTTTAAATAACACTCCTGTTATTTTTATTCATTTGATTAATTAAATATCCCATAATTATATCAACACATTTTTGGTAGTGTTCAGGGATGATATTTTAGTTTATTCATGATCAGGTTGCAAGGTATGGAATTGTATGAGTTTTCTTTTTGGATGTCTTTAAGAGTCACCATCTATATAAAAAGATTCCAATATACAACTTCTAGATTCAAAAAAGTGAAGTTGATAGGTAAATTTATTTCTGAGAATGATATTTTTGTTAATCCTTAGAAGGTAAAAGATGTCTTCTCGTGTGAGGATCAACAATATTTCTTTAATATTTTGAGCTTCCTTGGTCTCATAGATACAACCAATGATTATTAACGGAATTTAAAAAGTTGGTTTCACCATTGAATTCCCTTACTAGGAAATCAGTTAATTTCACAAGGGATAAAAAATTTCAGCCTTCTTTCAACGAACTAAGATAACTGCTGATATCAGATCCTATTTTGATCTTACCTAAATCTGGTATAGGGTACATGGTTTTCTGTGATTCTTCTAACACTAGTTTGGGTTATGTTCTCTTGAAGTATTATCATGTGTTGGTTTATGGATATCATCAAATCTAACCACCTGAGAAGAATCACCCCCACTCAAGATTTAGAGATTTCGGTAGTTATGAATGCACTTAAGTGCTATCGGTACTATCATTTTGGGAAGAAGTTCACACTATTTTCAGACTATAATAGTTTGAGCTAGATCTTTTTTTAGAATGATTTGAAAATTAGATAGATATGAGGGGTGGAATATCATAGAAAATTTAATGTCAATATCACCTACACCTCTGGGGTGGGTAATTTATTTTTAGACTCTCTTAACAGGAAAGTTCCATTAGAATATGTTTAGGAATCAAAGGAGGAGTTGAACCTAATCTGTCTTTTTACTCAATTGCATATCGAATCTCAATAGTATGTTCTGGGCAAGGTTTTGACAAGTGTTCAATTATCTTCATCTCTCCTTGAGTCTATTCTTTATATTAAATATCATACTGATGGGTTAATAGTAATTCAAGAAACCCTATAATGTGGGGAGACAATTCCTAATTGGTCACTCTCTTTAGAAGGAATTCTCAGTTTTGGGGATCAGTTATTCATCCCAACATCTGTGAAGAGCATAGTATGTCCTGTATGTAAAAGTTATTCATAGTAATTTCATATAGGTACTATGAATATGTATTATTATATGTTATATAGATTTTGTGGTTATGTATGAAGCGAAACATTTTTGTTCTTTTGGATGTTAAACCTTCCAACTGATTGATAAAGAGAATTTGAAACCTTGTTGTTTACATCAGCCTCATGCAGCAATGGTTTGGAGATGGGATGTGATATCTATGGAAATTGTTGTTGTATTACAATGAACTTCATAAGAGAGTAAATTTATATGGGTGGTTATTTATCAGTTGACAAAGTCATCTCATTTTATTTTGATCAAAGACACTGAAAAAGATGAAGACCTATGAAATATGTACATGACGGAAGTTGTGAGGTTATATGGTGTTCCTTATTCCATTATTTTAGGATGGGATCCTTGGAATACTTAAAGATTCTAGAGATTTCTCCAAGAGTTTATGGGGACTCATGCCAAATTAAGTACAACTTATCATCCAAAAATATATGGTCAGGTAGAGTGTACAATTCAGGTTCTTTAAGACACGCTTCAGGCCTGTGTCTTTGATTTTGGTGGATCTTGGGATATCCATATGAGACTAGTTGAGTTTATTAATAATAATATTTATTATTCTTTGATCAAAAATTGTCATTTTAAGGATTTTTATGATCACCATTGAAGATGACCTCTTTATTATGAAGATGTGGGAAAAGCTTCTTTAGTGGGGCCATGTTTTGTTATGAGACATCTTCAACAATTATGGATATCTGTCAGTGTTATCCTAAAATGAAATGTTTATAGAAATCATTCTATGATAAATGAAATCATCCTTTGGGGTTTTACTATAGTGATAGGGTTTTCTTGAATTTTTCTTCTTCTTTGGGTCACTGTCAGTTTGGAAAATAGGGAATGTTTTCTCCAATATATGTGGGAGAATTTGAGATCGTTGAGAATCTTGGGTAGGGTTCTTGTCATTTGGAATTTTCATTTCAGTTGAAATAAATTCATGATGATTTCATCATATCATATCTCAAAAAATATCTTTGGGATCCCTTTCAAATTATTATTTGGTATGAGATTGAGTTAGAACCAGATGTTTCTATTATTAATCATCCAATAGAGATCATTGACTCTCTTTTGAAAGTCTTACATGGGATGTGAATTCCATTAGTTAGAGTTTCATGGAGGCCCATATCATATTCTCGTGTTACTTGGGGGAATGATTCCTTTACGATGGAGAAATTTTATCACTTCCTAACAAGGATTTATTCTTCCACATGACATCCCTTTGTTGGAATGTCTTATGGTGTGGAGTTGGTAAAATCGTATTCCCTATTTTTCAGTAATTCATCTATCCTTTCTCGTGTCACTCTTTTGTTGGGCGTCACAAGGGACACTCAAGGATACAATTTTTTTTCCTTAGATTGAATTAATGTTTGGTGATGGATTTATTTTTTGAATTAATGGGATCTAGGTATAAACATGTGATGGATTTTTAGGTTCTCCTAAAGGTCAAAGAATCGTTGAGTTTGTTTCAAGGATTGTTGTATGAACATGTAGTTTCTATAGCGTATGGGAGAAATGAACACCATTTAATGGTTGTAGATTACATGTTTGTTCTATAACACAGATACCATGAACACAATGAATAGCGTGGAGTGAGTACACAAAGTGTACAAATTACATGTTTGTAATAATTAATTATTGATTTTTTATTTAAAGGCATTGAGTTTTTCAGTGTATGGGATCACTATATATTACACAACATGACAAGGGATTAAAATTCTGTAATTGTCACAGATTGGGGTTTTGCGGTGGTATACATGTGATATGTTATTTCATACTTCTATAACTCCGTTTTCCTCAACATAGAAGGATTATATGGTGATTTTTTGAGTCTCCATTCAATTAGTATTTAAACATTTGATGACTTATCACCATTTTTGTTGGGTTGTGTCTCTCCGATTGAGTGAAACTTTCTTCTTTTTTGTTTCTTTAATCACGATTGCACTTTTGGATTGTGTTATCAGATCCATTGAACATTGGTGATGTCTCTTCTAATTTTGGACTATATCTATTATGTGATCTTATTTTGGGGGGTATTTCTTCTATTAGTTGTGGTGTAGTGCGTGATGTTTCTTGAGGTATGTTGATTCCTCTTATCCATCAACCCTTTTGTTGAATTATATCAATTATAAGATGCATATTTTTTCTAGGGACATTTTTTTCGTTTTTTAATCCATTGGGGTGGTTTTCTTGGTGGGTGTGGGTGACCCTGTGTTTTGAGGTTGGTGGTTAGCTATATAACATGTTACAGTGAAGTACATTTCTCTTCTTTTGATATATTTTTTTATTAAAAGAAATCGAATGATATGACTTTTTTTATTTGTGTGTGTGGAACTAGGTTTTTAGAAAATATGGGTTTTCCCTAGTTTCGGTAAATAGAAAAGGGGCATTCAAAGAATTGTGAAATGGTTTCCAATACATGGAATGATGAAATGGTTGGATGAATATATTTGGAAAAAAGATATCATGGGAAGCCATCGATAGTTAGGTTAAACATATAGTAATATGTATAGTCCACTCATGAGTGATTTTATCATGGGACTTATCGCTTCTCTCTATAACCATTATTCAAGGGACATCTTAGGCCTATTGGGGGTTTATTTACGTGGGTGTTCCTCTTCCCTCTAAACTTGGTGCATATGTTCAGTGGCTTGATGTAAAAACAACAGTATATGTGATGTATGATTTTACTCTCTATCATGACCTAGAGTGTTCCCTGACATGATACTACCCATGATGATTCTTATCTGATTTGGGATACTTTTGGCATCTTTTGTTCTGTTATATTTCTATAGACCTGATAAAATAAATGATTTTTACATTGTCTTGTTTTGAATTTATATATCTTTTGAGATAATTGGAAATGAACTACCTTGAAACAATTTTACCTAGTTTATTAAGAAATATTGAATAAGGTAAAATAAAACTATTTTTATAAATTTTTTATAATATCTATTAATCTATTATCATTCCTTGTTATCTTCAATGATGACCATTCTTGGATTATTGATTAGAGATATGATATGGAACACATGGGTGAGAACCCACTAAGTATGTTAGATCATAACCATGGAACCTCTCCAGTTGTTCATAGAACTAGTTATGTATTTTGATGTAGGAAATGTAAAGTCATCATATGATGTGGTATGGATTTATATTAGTAGGGATGGGTAGCTGGTGGTGAGATCCTAGTTGTCTACCCACACTATCACATGGTGTAGTTAGATTTTATATTTTAGTATTTCTTTTTTGGTTGGACTTTTACATGGATAATTTTATTCTTCTCTTTAGTTTTGTGGTTTCATATTTTTTCACTTAGATCATATATTTATCTGCTCCACAATTTTCTCTACTGTATATATGTTCTATGTATTTACATTATGTTGGGTAAAATCGGTCCCCATTTGTGTTGTTTGATGCCTGAGTGCTAGTCACCCACCTATGGGGACTGTGAATTCCCTCTAAGAATGTGGAATATTATTTTATGTACTATATTGATAGTGTGTTTGGGTCGGTTCCTTTTTTTTAAGGTGAGGGAAGCCTCTTTATTCATGAAAAGCAAACAACATGGAACAACAAGAGAATGGGTTCAAACAAGACGAAAACTGCCCTCATTCTAAAACATAAACTGTCAATGACATCAGTTTTCAAATTCAAGAGGATTATACTCATCATAATCCCAATCAGACTCATCATCCAAGGGACTGAAAGAATTACTCATTCGTATGCATGAGCAACCGTCTCCATGATCGTAACATACATAATTTCTCAATAAAATATTTAATGATTGGTATTAAAAGAATAAGAAATGTATAAATATGATAATTATATCATGATAATTATTCTTGAAAATACGCAACCCTGATCAAAGTAAAATGGACAAAAATAAAAATTCAAAACACTTAAGAAAAAAAAATTGTTATTACCTAAAACCTGACTTTAATAAGTAATTGTAAATAAATGGAAAGTTAATGGTCATAAGTATAAAATATATTGTTTGATATATATAATTATTGTTCTATAATATATTCATAATATATATATATTTAAAACACATGAGGTAAAAATGTGTACAATGAAGTCAAGACTTAAAGTAAAGCGTTTCTTCCTAGCGTTTCACATATGTAAGACACATGACACATTCCCCACATATTTATTATATGGGGTGTATATACAACACATGAATGTATATTATGATCCATAATATAAAAATTATTAGGGTTTATATATCCATCTGAGAATATCTCTATTAGGGGGTTTACAGCTCAAATGGTAACAAATCAGTATGGGTTTTTTTTCTCAATTTTCCTTCTTCGAGACATAAGTTATGTTATAAACCTATCTTATTATATGAGGTTCATAAGATAAACTTTTATATGTTATATAATGAATTTAAATATTCATGTTATATTCCAAGTTTCATTTAATTTTATTCTTTTGAGTGGATTACGATTCAAAATTTTCAAAGTTGGATGATTTTTATGTTACAACCTCATCGTTTATCAGGATTATCGATGATTATTCTTTACAATATTAATATATATGGATTTATGTCTCAATAAACACTTGTTTTTTCTTCCCAATAATAATTTCATGATAATATATATTTTCCAATCATTTTCCCATCTTTATATACACAAGAGTTCAAAAGGAATTTTTTTATGAACAATCATATTTTCAGACAAAAAGCCTTCTTCTTACCATGTTTTCTAAAAATATTTTCTTAATTTTTTTAATAATTTTAAAAATATTTTTTAATGAACTTTTACAGATTTTTTAATTATTGTTATAAAATAATTTAATTTTCTTTCATTTTTCTAAAATAATTCTCATATGGATTTTTATGTGAATTTGAACATAATCATTGTTTTTTTCATGAATAACGTGAAAAATACTTCCCTTTTCCATTATCACTCAAAAATTTCAATCTCCCCTTACAGGTTTTCAAATATCATTTCAATTAAAATGGAATCATTGATATTTGAGAACAAAATTAGAATCTAAATTAATGAGTTTAAAGGGAAAATTATTTTAAAAATTTTTTAGGTTCTAAAAAAATAATTTTTAAACATTGAAATGATATTTTCCCCAATAAAATTTTTGGATTGATATTAAATAATTGATTACAAGTTTTCTTGGTTATTTTAAAAGAAGATAATTTTAAAAAAGTTTTATATTTTAAAATTTTATTTTTAATTAAAATTTATTTTCCTCAAGAAACATTCTATGTAATATTCCATAACTTGTCTCTATCTATGATGACATATTTTAAAGTTACTTAAGATTTACTGGGGATATGATCCTTGGATACTATTCTTCTACATTATCTGAATAGTTAATGATTACGATGAATTTTTTTTATGAAACCTTTTTCTCTACCACAGGTTATACCATGATAAAATGCTTATGAAACCTGCTTTTTTATGGTTAATGCAATGATGAAATAAAGAAATGACTATGAAACCTATCACTTTTCCAGAGGTAATTATATGATGAAATTTTTATGTAACCCTTTTAATTTCATGGGTTATAATATTTTTAACATTTTCAACTTGTGGGACACATAAATATGGTTTTCATACTAATATGGGTGTGAGATGTATCTCCCTCTGATGCGTTGGGTAATGATTTTTTTATAATGATATAGAATGACTGAAACAGAGAGTGAACATGGTTATGTAATTTAATTTGTTAAATATAAGGTATTGGGAGTGAATATTGACTATTATGATGGTATGTGGAATTAACCAATTCAACAATGATAGCCAAATAAGTGACCCTTAACTACAATGGAAATTATTTTCTATTATTTTGTGCATGCCAACCTTTTATGTCTTATGCCAATATTATTTTATGTTGGCTCATGTTTGTAGATTCCATTATAATTCATTTCTTGTGAACTATAAATATGTATTCTATGACTTAGTATTATGATTTTTGATACATAAGGTATTGTTTTAAAATTTATTTCACTTGTTCTCATACCTATTTGTTAATGTTATGTTAATGTATCTCCCTTATTTACACTTACTGAGAATCTGAGAGCACTCACTACAATGTTTTCCTTCCCTATGTTATAAAAAAAAATTTAAGTAGGATTTATTTTGAAGAATACATAATGGGGAGATATTTATTATATGTAGTGAAGATATTTCACTAAAGTATGATATTTTTTACCAAGTATCTAAATATTTTAAAATAATTCACACCTCAAGTGTGTGTTTGTTTAATTTATTGAAAATTCATCTAAAAATATGTAATATCTAGGTATGAAAATCCAGCGTTTCTATAGTTGGTATCATTGGAAATGTTTAGTTAATATTCAGAAACTAGGATGAGAAAACTCTATTGATCTTACTAGAGATATTTCTAGTGATATTTCTAGGGATTTCTGTAAGGATAAGTCTAAGGATATGTATAAGGATGAGTCAATGTATAAGAAAGTTTCCTGAAATTTTGGAAATGTATATAGAATGTGGGTTCCATGAAATTAAATCATTGTTCAGATATTATAAGTCAATTTGGATATAATATAGAGGTACCATGGGTAATAACTCTTTAAAGGGGAATTAAGTTTGATATGATTTCCACCTAGTGCATGAAAATGGTTCATTCTACACATGTTCTTTGACAAACTATTGAGATATACTTGGGAACATAATAACCCCTTTATGAACTGTCATGAAGGATTTAAATAGACAATTTTTATGAATGAACTATGATAACCCTAAGGTATCATTGATTAAAGAGATGGTTTCATGATATATAAATATTATAAGTTATTATCATGATTCTTTGGTATCCCATTATGATTAGTTTTTCTCACATTATGAATTTGTGTTTCAGTCAACGGTGTGAACCATAAGGAAATAGGTTAACATTGAATGTGGCAATAAAAATTCTAACGAACATCCTAATGGGATGATGAATAGAGTAAATGATATTTTGATTATGCCTAATCATTTATTGTGGAAAATTATTTAAAATTTGAACCTTAACTAACTATTGGACTCAACAAAATATGTGATGGATATAGTTTTCTAAGATAGCAGGTAGTAGAGACCATGAAGAAGTGAATATTCAGTTTCTTATATGTCAATGATTTTGAAATAAGCACTCAAGATAATTTCTCTGAGGGATAACAATATTCAATGGGTGTGGAATAGAAGGAAACACAACAAATAAATGAAATAAAAAAAGTTGAAATGATTGACAAGAAAAATTGTGGAGAATAATAGTCTCCCTATGGTCTCATCGACTATTTAATGTTTTAAATGTACATAGTATGGGCATTATGAAAATAAGTTTCTATGTGGAAATATCATGAAGATAACAAGAAAGGTTTTATGAGTAATGTTTTTTTATGATGATATAGAGACTAAAAATAAAATATTAAAGGAAATAGGTATTAATGAATTAGATGATAAAGACTGATTAATGTTTTGATAAGGAAGTAGAATATTTAAAATATTAATATCATGAAATTAAAGGAATAATTTCTATAAATCTTGAAATATATAATTATTTTTCTGTATAATTTTTTCATTAATGATTTTCCAGAATATTTTTAATTATGTTGATTACCTAGAATAGTAATTTAAAGGTATGTAGATATTATGATTAAGGGAAGATAAACCATAATATGGTCATGATGTTGAGATAATAATATTGGAATAAATATGTTTTTGATATGCATAAATTAAATTGGATAGTACTGATTACTTTTAAAATGGTTAATGATTTGTGAAAAGTTGGTTTATGCTATCATGGATAGAGTTTAAATTTTTTTTGAATTTATGGAATATAATCAATAATCTAATGATTAATTCAAGGAATAATGAACCGTGGATATTTTCAATATGTTTTTATCGTTATGCATGATATTACCTTGTTTCAAGAGACAATATGATGAATGTGTTAAATTCTCTGGTTTTTCACAATTGGGAGATACTTCGTGTTGTTTTGGGTTTTAATGATAATTCAATTTGGAAATTTAGTTACCGTATTTTTAATGTTTTTAATTTTAAAAATTTTGAAGGTTTATAAGGTGAACCATTTTTGAAATGGGTTATGTTTAAATTTTGAGGAAGCTATATATATAAATTTATTACATAACCATATGTAATTTTTGGAATATTGGATAACCTATGAAAAACATTTTTTTTGTGATGAAAACCGGGGATATACAGAATGTATTATCATTCTATTTAAAGATCTTAGGATCTATTACTTCCTTGGGAATAAAAAATTCACCCTCATTTCATAGATTAAGATATGATGTGGAAATTGATCAAGACATGAAAAATGATTGATATTGTTCTTATAAAATATAGATATTCCTTGTCAAAGGAATCCCTGAACATTAGGAAAAAGGATCACAGTGTAAAATGCTATCATATTATAATTCTTTACTACGATATCAATTACCTTTTTCAAGGTTATTTGGATTATGGTTTTTTGTTCGTTAAACTTATTTAGATAACCCACATTATTTTGATAAATGATAACTATCAATTTCTATATCTATTTATGCATTTATTCCATCTCCAAATATTTAATTCCCACCTATGTTCTCCTATATTGAATGTAACACACCAAAATTACAAAGTACAACTTTGTATTCAATATCGTGTATGACATGCAACAAAAAACAGGTAAGAGAATATAAAATAACAAATGAAACTATATATTTACTATTATAAATAAATTAAACACATTTCATTTCTTGTAATACATATAATATTTAGATAGCATGTGTTACACACTAGGGCGACCTTCCTCGATTTTTTGTGTTACACGCAAGTCCAAGTTTCACTAAATTACAATGTATTATTAAAATATTATTATTTAATATAAAATTATATAAACTATCCATTAAATAAGTTTTTATGAATAGTAATATGTAAATTATAAAAATTATGGTTTGAACCAATATAAAATGAATTCATGGGTTAACAATTAATGAGAAATGAAAATAACAACCAATTAGATATAAAAAGAAATATTATTATTTTTGTGCTTCCAAAATTTTTTACCTCAATAAACATAAATAATCTCAATTAATGAATGATTATAAATAAAAATATATGGTATATATTCAATAAAATGTTTTTTAATATCTATCCATTAGGTTTGATATGCAAAAGTTAAGACCAAACACTATTTCACACAAAAAAAATCTATATTTTTATAAAGGCAATTTTACCACCTTTTAATGGTGAACCTATTTTAAAAATTAATTTTTAAACATTTCTAAATTTAATTTTATAAAATATACTTCACTATTGAATTCATAGTGGAAAAATTATCCTCGGATGTATTTTTGGTAGTTTTTCTGAGAAACATCACTTTTTGATGAATTCTGAAAACTACATCATTTTAATTAAAAACTGAAATTTAATTTAAATAATTATTAAAGTTAAAAGATATTTTAAATTTTTTTAAGTCAAATTTTTTCAAAATTAAGTATATAAATACACTTTAGTATACCAGAAACAATTTCATGTTGAAATTGAATATAAAAACTCAAGAGTCTTTTAAACAATTTTCTACTAAAACCAGTTTCCCTCTATCTTCAAGATTAACATTAATCTTTATTTGGATGATTATGGGTTATTAATTTCAAAAAAGGACATAAAAATTGTAATTGGGATTATATTTTTTGTCTAATAATATCACATTAATTTTTTATGAAAATGAATAGAGACAGCGATTATAATTAATTACACTGATTAAGGTTGAATAGGGCTTAAAAATGGACTAAGCCTTATATTCAAGGGCCCAAATGACCAAGGAACTTTTCCAAAATCCATTATAGTTATATAATTTAGACATTAACCTTCCATTATTTGGTTGGGTTTGTTTTTTATGACTCTTTTTAGGTAATAACATGTGTACACCAAACTTGTTTTTAAATATTCTAAGTAAGTCCTTTTCCTTCTTTATAAAAGGACTGCACCACTCCCCATTACTCACACATCTAAAGACACATTTGATCATCCAAAATATTACCATGTAGTCTTAAAAAATCCCTCACCTCATCCTAGAATCCACACCTTTGTTAGAAATCAATCCATGTAAGCTTTTTGTTCAAACCAAAAGAAGTTACCTAATTTAGGGGTAACATCATCTGTCAAGATTTTTAGTTTCATTTCCATTATTCAACCATATACCTTTTTTATTTTTTTTACATACATAAAAAAACAGTATTCTAAATATACTAGTATTATTTATGTTATGATTTATACACAAAAATACACACAACTCCATCTAATTTGTAATAGATGTACTGTTTATGTGTGTGGAGAACTACTGCCTCACAAAATAATGATTTTTCATATTTCCATTTAAAACTTTTGTGGTTGGAAATTATGATAGGAAAAGTATTCATATATATTATATATGATATTTATTATGTAATTAAGATTCTTTAATTATTTTAGAAAACATACCCTTATACTTTCCATTTTTCTTTTATGATAACATCATTTGAGGAAGGGTGGACTACTACCCTCTCAAAGAGATGTGATTCGTTCACACGATTCCTGGAATGTTTAAAGGATTATTATAATTGAAAATATGATTCATAAAAAATATATATATGTAATTAATTAAATAATTAAATTTATTTATATATACATATCATTTTCTTTATTATCCTTTCACACACTAAAAAGTGATAATATCGGTTGTGGACGTGTGGACTAACACCTCCTCGACACGATGCGATTCATTTTACATCACCAGGATTTAAAATGTAATTATATATGACTAAATAAATTGGTATTCATTATATTATGATAATTTTGGAATTATATAATTATACTTTATTTCCAAAACGATCATTGAAAAATGAGAACGTTACTCATGCGTATGTATGGTCTACTATCTCCATGATTGTAACGTTGCTTCATTTTTCATAACCATACTTAATGATTTATTTTAAAAGTACAATTTATTTGAATATATGAAAAAAATTTCTTGATTATTGTTATAGTGATGTTATATATTTACCTCTTTGACCATAGTTGATCTACCAATGTTGTTTTTGACACATAAAACGAATTTGGTTGAAACACTCGATATAAAAATAATTGTTTATGTAATAATATAAAATATTGTAATAATTGAAATAAAAGTGAAAAAAGTTATCAATAATGTTGAATATTAACATATGTTTATTGTACATGATGTTTAAAGACATTCACCTGAAAGGAAACTCTATGTAAGAGATTCTCGTCTCACTTTTTTTTCATCCGTGAGATAAGTGTCATGTTACCAAGTTACAAATTTTTGTTGTGTATATACGTCCCAATTTTATATATTATATCACAATTTAATTTATCCTTATGGTATTTGAGGCTTAGAATTTATATTATTCCTTTATTATTTTTATGGTTTAAAATATTTCAATGTGGTACGAGACACTTTGGAATGCTTAAATATTAATTTCCTCAAAAACAACTGTATTGGTCTCTCAATGGTATTTTCATTAGAGGAAATTTTATGAGAATTTTTCAATATAACCTTTTATTTTCACTGCTCTGGTAATTGATGACCTTTTTCAAGTATCATAACTATTTCCCACTATATGGTAATCAATGTGTTTTCGAAATGTTTCAAAAGACACTTGGCTTTATTTCTATCAATAGTTAGAGAAATTGTTTTCTTCTAAAAACCTTGTTTTATTAAAAATTATTAAAAAAAGTGTTTAAAATTATTTTTTAAATACATGTTTTTCCCTTTTTTATTTTACCAATGTTTTCAAAGGATTCTTCATGTCTCTTACTAAAAAAATCATTTTTAACCCTTTTTACTTTGAAAAAGTAATGTTTCCTTTTACCTCATACGACTAATATAGATTTATCCATCATCATTTCTCTCAAGCTTCCCTAAAAGTTCAAAAGTTTTATTTTTAATGAAAATATTTTTAAAATGAATATAAAAAACCAAGGTATTTTCAAATTATTAATTGAAAAGATTATTTTCCTCAATATTGTTTTTAAAATTTCATTTTATAATATTTACATTAAACAATGATGACAACCCTTTATTTTACTCCACAAGGGGTATGCTGTATTGATTAAATCCTTAATCATCTTATGAATGGTTTATGAATAATTTTTCTAGGTATATTATTCACATTCACATCCATGATTTTTTTTGTCCAATTGAAATATTCAATCTCCAATGATCATTGAATTTACCCTAATTATCAATATCATTTATCATGGATATTCCTACTTCTAAAACAATTTACCATTTCACATAAAATTTATACTTTGAGAGTTATTTAGTTATTTATTGAAACATCTCTAATTTGGTATTGTTTATTCAATATAGTTATGTGGGAAGGAACATTATTATATCAATTATTCAGTGTATGAGGAATGTTTTGGACTAGTACGGCATGGTTGGGCCCTAGTAATTGATATCTCCTTGATGCATCTGTAGTATCATGGGATGATTCATTTGGTTATCTTCCTTAAATGATATTTTACCCATCATTTAGTAAACCATATTGTGAAAGGTCATGATGGTAAAGATATCATGTAGATAAGAAACATGACGTCAATTAATTAAGGATTTCCCTCATATTATTTTCATTTATTATTCATACATGAGATTTTTTTTTTCAACATATCTATGGACACATTTCATTTCCATTTATTTTAATGGCATGTGTTTTAGTTTCTTACATTGCCATATCTATGTTTCCTTATCTAGTTTTTGAATGGTATGTTTTTCTATTTAATATTATTCCATATTTTTGTGTACTTTCATTCTATTTATTGATTACATATAATGTGTGTTCATTTATTCATCTTTATATATTGGCTATTCTAATTGATTCTTCATTGATTCCTCTATTGCTTCCCTCAATGAGTATTTGAGATCACCCTTATTATGTTTCTTTCCCTAGGGAATACATGAAGAGTACTACGAATAATATGAAGTGATTTATAAGATGTATTTGAGTCATCCTAAATTTTATTTATTTATAATGAAGAAAAATAATTATGTTGTAGTTAGTGTTGTAATTTGTAATACAAGTCCAATTTCTGTATCTTGTTTAAAAGACTACAACTGATCAGTCCTTTGGGACTCGATTCTTTGTAAGAATGCCAATGTAATTGATATAAAACACCAGATTTGGGCTTTTGGTTCAGGTCTCCATTATTGGTATCAATGTAAGTTTAGTAGTAACCCGGAAACTAGATTTAAAAAAACATAAGATAGAGAACATACCCCTAAGGTATAATTTGAGTATAAGTATTGAAGATCACCATAGATTTTTGGTAAAGTGTAGATTACTTGGGTCTTCTTAGAAATACACCATGGTCTAGATACTACCAGTGGATATGGATTTGGAACAAATGTACCTAGGAGTATCAACTATGACATGGTGTTTTATGCCTTACTTGAGGTAACTGGGTGCATGATAATGGGCCTTACTATGCACCTATTCTGACACTCTTGGGGGATTTATATAGGATCATACCGGTTTTATTTATAAACCATTATGAATAATTTTAATAGATAATGAAAATGAAAATTCTACATTAAAATTATGTTTTCTTATATTTAACAGTATGGTGTCATGATTTAGATATCTTAGAGAAAACTATATGCTTTTCTCACTAAGACTATTGTTACTAACACTATTATTTCTGAATTTATTCAATGGTAGGAACTCAAAGGATTCAAGTTAATATCAAACATGATGTAAAAGGAGGTGAAAATGAGAAACCAAATGATATGTTTATAAGAATTAAGGAGTTCACGTTTCTTCCAAACCATTTTTCCTGAAATATGATTAAAAATATATACATTCACCAAATCCCGAGCACAACAAAGAAGAGATGCAAGGAGGTTTCTAAGTGCTCAAGTGGTAGAGTATGTAAATAAGAGAAGGCTCTATTTATGATATTTGAGAAGTGTGTAAGGAGTAACCCAGTAATGTGTCTCAATGGAACAATTAAATGCATTATATGTGAAAAATAAGGACATAAAACAATGTATTTCTGATGAAAAAATGAAGATTATAATAGAAGGAAATAAAGCTCGTCCTATGAAATACTTTATAGATTATTGTTGTAAGTGTGTGGAACCTATAAATTACCCAATTCAATGACCACATCTAGAGTATAAAATCTATCCCATGGAAGGATATATGTGAAAATAAGTGGATGAAGTACTTATGTATTGAGGATGAATTGACAAAAATAGTTAACAGTCTATTTAATGATTAAATTTCTAAGATAAATATCATATTTATTTTAGAAATAATATTAATTTGGTTTTAGAAAAGGTCAACCTATTTTTTGGGTGATAACCGATAAAATCCAGAAAGGACGTGAGTCTTGAACCCATGACCTAAGGAGGATAGGGGTTTCATGCCAACGATTGACCTACGCACTGTCTTTGTTGAATTTTCAATGTTTTTAGTTAATAAGTTTTAGAAATTAATGTTACCGATGAACCGAAAGTAATAATTTTTAGGATGGAAGATTAATATATTAACTATAATGTTTTTTGAATATAGCTATAGAAAAATAGTTTTAATTTTCACCCTTTTATAGGCCTTATGATCCTTTAAAGGTTTCATTTAGAATTTTGAGCCTAAAAAAATTAATTATTGGTAATTAATTTATAAGACTATATAAATTAATTAGAATTTGATTGAAGTAAAACAAATAGGTTGTATTGTTCACATGAAATTGAAACCTATCTATTATATATATTTCCTTATATTAATGGTCAATAAAATAATTTACCATCAATAGGAAAATAAAACAAATATAAAATGTCTTACTAATACCTTAATTTATGTTGAACTAATATCCTCTTAAATCATAGTGGATTTATGGATTTGAGTACCCAAACATTATTTTTATCATTAAATTGTTTTTAATTGATAACCTCATTCAATCCCTAAGAATATTTAATCTATTCCACCAATTATGTGTCTCTACTTTAGACTAATGATATCATACATAGAAACTTTGGTACATGGTAGTCAATGTGACCCTTGTACTTCTCGTAATATATTTTTTAGAGGTTGTTCTATGAACCCTTCTTATGATGTGGTATTTCAATGTAGGAAATATCAGACAACCTATTACCAAGATTGAGTTTAAATTATTAGAATACAATTTAATTAAGGTGGGAAGAATCTAACTACCACAAAATGCTAAATTAGAACTTTATATTCAATAGCATGTGTGAAACACAACACCAAATATTTAGGGAATATAATATCTCAAGACTATAATATATATTTACTATTTTAAATAAATTCAACATATGATATTTCTTTTAATTCACATAACATTGAGTAATCTTGTGTTACATGCAAGAGAGACTTTCCTCGATTGCTTGTGTTACACGCTAGATCGAGGTTCACAAAATAACAATGTGTTACTAAAATATTAATATTTAATATAATAAGGTATAAAATAGATGTTAAATTAGTTTTTATGAATATTAATATCTATCTTATTAAAATTATTGTTTACACCCATAAAAAATGAATTCATTGGATATACATTTACGAGAAACGAAAATAATAACCAATTGTATATAAAAAATAAATATTATTGTTTTATGCTTCTGATGGAGTTTTACCTCAATAAACGTAACAAATTATAATGAGGGATTTATTTTTAAGAAAAATATACGTTATATATTTAGTCATAAGTTTTTGTTATTTGTCCATTAGGTTTCATTTCATAAGATAAAACAGACCCTATTTCATACAAAAAACTATATTTCTATAACGGTAATTTTACCACCATTTAATGGAGAACTTATTTTAAATCATAATACTGACACTCTTATAAATTTAATTTGATAAAATAAATTTCACTATTTAATTCATATAGTCAAAATTACCCAAGGGTTTATTTTTTTTATTTTTATGAGAAACATCATTTTCTGATGAATAGTGAAAAAATACAGCATTTTAGTTAAAAATAATTTTCATTTAAATAATTATTAATGTTAAACTATATTTTAATTTTTTTATAATGTCTAATTAGATAAATAATACATATATTAAAAACATTTATTTTACTATAATCAGTTTTACATTAAAATTTAATAGAAAATCTCAATAATCGTTTGATAATTTTTTTTAATAAAACTAGAGAAACTGTCAGTCCACAAGATTCACATTAATAATAATTTTACAATTATATATTTTAAATTTCAAATAATGGGAACACACCATTATACATAGTATTATTTTTTTTGTCTAATAAGATGAACATAATTATCAACTAAAATTATTAGTGAAAGTGATTAAAATTAATTAAAGTGATTAAGTTGCAATGAGGCTTAAAATGGACTAATCCATAAATTTAAGGCACAAATGACCTATAAATATGTCCTAGACCCATTCTCACACCACATATTGGACATTAACCTTCAATTATTGTTTTTTTTTGTTTGGTGTTCCTTTTTTTAGGTAATATCATGTGTACACCAAACTTGTTTCCAAATATTCCATATGAGTCATTTTCCTTCCCTATTAATGGTCACTACATATCCTCCTTCCTGACACCTATAAAACCACATTGGATCATCCAAAATCAGACCAAGTATTATTACAACATCTATACCCCCATTATAGAATCATTCCATTTGGCAGAAATAAATTAATGGAAGCTTTTTGTTAAAACCCAAAGAAGTTACTTGATTAAGACGTAACATCAACTCTCAAGATTTTTAGTTTCATTTTAATTCATCAACTCATATACTCTTATTATTTTTTTAATAAATAAAAAAATTATTATATATATACTAGTATTTTTTTATGTGATGATTTATAACTACACATATACACACCTCCCCATAATGAGTAACAAACAAATTGTTTCTGTGTATGGCGAACTACTGCCTCACGAAACAATGATTGTTCATTTTTTCATTTCAAAAATTAATGGTGGGAAATTATTATAGGAACAATATTTATATATATATTATATATTCTATTTATTATGTATTTAAACTTACTTAATTATTTTACAACAGAAACCCTTTTAATTTCTATTTTGCGTTAATATGATAACATCGTTTAAGGAAGTGTGGACTACTGCCCCTCAAAACAATTTTATTTGTTCACACGGTCTATTAAATATATATAAGATTATTAAAATTGAACATATGATACATAAAAATATATATATATTATATTAATTACATAATTACTTTTATATATATATATATCATTTTCTATATTATACTTTCTCACAATAAAAAGTGATAATATCGGGTGTGGGCGTGTGAATTACTACATCCTCGACATGATGTAATTAATTTTACATAATTATAAGTTTAGATATTAGTATATATTATTAAAAAATATTTTATTCATGTTTTTATGATCATTTTGGAATGGTAAAATTCTACTTACCTTTTTTCCATAATGATCACTAAAAAATGGGAACATTACTCATGCGTACATACTACCTACTGTCTCCATAATTGTAATGTTGGTTCATTTTTCATAACCATATTTAATTAAAGAAATTAAGAGTATAATTTAGGTAAAAATATTATAATTATGTCATTATTATTATTTTTGATATGTCGTATATTGACCACTTTGACCATTGTTGACCTACGAAAGTTGTTTTTGATACATAAACTGATTTTCTTTCTCAAAACACCCGATAAATATAATTTTTTAAGTAGTTATATAAAACATTTTACTAAGTGAAATAAAATTAATTATAAAAATGGAAAAATATATTAATAAAGTATAAACTAAACATATGTTTATTATACAGGATGTTAATGGGAATTCCCCCGAAAGGAAATTCAATATAAGGGATTCCTATCTCACTTTTTACATCTGTGAGATAAATATTATGTTCACTACTTACATATTTTGTGAGTTGTATCTACTTTCAATTTTTATAAGTTATATCAATTACTCATATATCCTTATGGTATTTTAGATTTAATTTAATATTATTCCTTCATGAGGTTTGTGATTTAAGATGTTTCAAAGTGGTCTAAGACACTTTGGAATGTTTAAATATATTTTTCATCAATAGTAACTTTAATGATCTTTCAATGGTATTTATATTTGAGGATATATTATGACCATTTACCAATAAAACCATTAATATTATCTCCTCATTTAATTCATGACCTTATTCAAGTATTATAACCATTTTTCAATTCTTTGATTCTCAAAGTCTTTTAAAATGTTTTTAAGAAAACCCGACTCCATTTATCTTTATAGTCAAAGAATATATTTTCTTCTAAAAAACATGTTTTATTAAAACATTTCAAAAATATTTTTTAAATGATTTATTAATGATATATTTACCATTTTTTGTCTTTTACCAATGTTTTAAAATTAACATTCTTGTATCTTTTCAAACAAATCATTTTTCCAAACATTTTTAACATGCAAAATGAATGTTTCTTTTTACCTTTTACAACATTTATGGATTTTTATACCATAATTTCTCTGAAGCTTCCATATAATGTTTAAAAGATTTAATTTTAATGAAAATTATTTTATTGGGATTTCAGATAAAACAAGTATTTTCCAACGGATTTTCAAAAAAGGACATTTTCTTCAAGAATTATTTAAAAATATTATTTTATAATATTTCCATTCTTCAACGACAACAACCCTTTATTTTACTCCACCTGGGGTACATTATATTAATACTATACTTAATCTTACTATCGATGGTTTATGATTAATTTCTCCAAGGATTGTATTCACATTCAGTTCCTTGATTTATTTTGTCCCCATGAAATATTCAATCTCATATGATCATTAAATTTTACCTAATTATTAATATCATTTATCATTGATATTACTATTTCCTAAACCATATACCATTTTACAAATGACATCTAATTTTATATTTATTAAAACATTTAGGGAAATATTGATAATTCTGTAAGATTTATTCAATATGGTAATCCAATAAGGAACAATGTTTAATCAATTATTTTATATATAAAGAATGTTTTTGACTAGTATGACATGGGTGATGCATTTTTATATAAATCACCTCGATGAATAAATAGTCTCCTGGGATGATCCATTTGGCTAGCCACCTTAGATGCATACTTACCTAGAATTTCTTAACCGTCTTGTGAAAGGTATTGATAGTAAAGATACCATGTACCTAAGAAACATGATGTCCAATAATCAAGAATTTTCCTTTTATTAGTCTCCGTTATTATTCATACATGAGATTTTTTGTCGACATATCTATGGATAAATTTGATTATCTATTATTTATATTTCATGTTTTATATTTTCTTACGTTTCCATATTTTTTATCCTTCTCTAGTTGTTAAATGGAATTTTTTTACATTTAATACATTTCTATATTGGTTGTGTATTTTCATTTAGTTTATTAATTATGTGGAATGTGTGTTCATTTATTTACCTTTCGAAATTGACTTTTCTCATTGATTCTTTATTGATTCCACTATATTTTTCCATTGATGAAAATTTGAGCTAAACCATATTATTTTCATTTCCCCATGAGTCCAAGAAGCATACTATGAATGATATACAGGTATTTACTAGATATATTAGAGTCGTCCGTGAAGTTATTTATTTATAACAACGAAAAAATTGTCATAATTAGTGTATTCATTTATAATACAAGATTTTTTATGTATATAGTTTACTAAGGCTACTAAATTGATTAGTCCTTAAGGTATGATTCATTATAATCATGCCATTGAAATTGATATAAGACACCATATCTTGGATTCTGGGTTGGGTCACCACAATGAAGCATATATATGAGTAACATTAGATAATTTTTATGTTTCCATATTTTCCTTTTTAGAGGATGTTTTTTTATTAATTTATAAAATATTAGTTTCTGTGAAATAATTCTCAACTGATAAACCTTTTATGAGAGAGATTAATTTCTTGGGATAAATTAATTTTAAGGGGGTAGAATGTAAGACCAAAATATTTTTTGAAATATTAATACAATTTCATTTATTCTTTTCAATGTTTTGGGTTAAAGGTAACAATATGTATAGATTTCGTTATAAAAAACCACATTTTTCTATATTTACATGAAACAATGAGTTATTCTTGTGTTTCATGAAACAAAGAGTTTTAGTGATGGCCTGAATGACAAATGACACTATGCTTCAGAAAATCCTTAAATGATATTATTTTAAATTTTTCTGTTATAACGCAACTATTAAATAGGTGGTTATGAATAATATTTAATATTTTATGAAATAAACATATAGATTACTTACTCAAATATAAATTTATTTATAAATTCTTAGTAAATAATCAATCAATTTTTAGTAAAGTAATTATTTCATCAAAATTGTGTCTTATTCAAAAATTCTTTTAATTTCTTTTATTAGAAAATATAATAATTAATTATTAGATATTTTAGAAAAAAATATTTAGTAAAATGAAATTCATTTTTTAAATCACCATATCAATATTAACTTATGGTGAAATCATGGTATGTTTTAGAAAATATTGGTTTTTTCTAGAGAATATTGAAAAATAACAATGTTTTTTAAACTATAATTTATTTTCAATAAATTTAAAAACATAAATGTCCCATTATATATTAATATAACATAAGTACTATTTAATTATATTTAACATAATTAATTATTTTGAATCAAATTTATAATATATTGTAGTATTAAATTTTTGTTTTGATTTTTAATACAAGTTTTCTCTGAAAAATATTTAAAAGTGGATAATATTTCCTTATTTTTTCTAATTAAAATTATAATTAATGAAGTAATTTTATAAGAAATTTATATTTAATATAATAATAAATTTTAATTGATATTCATAAAATTATTATTATTGTTATACATTGAGTTAATATAAAATAATCTTGTGCTTAAAACAATTACACTTCTCAAAAAAAATTTCATATATCACATCTTTGAGTTTGGTTTTAATTTTAATTTTTTAAACTAAAATCCATTTTCGGAATCACAATTTAGAAATTATTTTTGATTGAATTAATGGTAATTCTTAAAAGTATATATTTTTTAAGAATAGTTAAAAATAATTAATTTTAGTTAAAAACTACCTTTAATTTTAACTTTTTGAAAAAGTAATATTAAATTTTGATTTGGTTGGAATGTAATTTTTTTAATTATTTACCTATTAATCAATATTAGGTCAATTTAATGAATTTCATATATAAATTAGATATAAAAACATTAATTTTTTTTGAACATTTTCTATTTGAAAACTAGTTTTCTCATCGCGTCTCTAGGATTGATTTAAAATTTTATTTCTATTATTCTTATAATATAATTTCTAAAAATTGATTACATATTTTGAATATGGATAATTTATATTTTATAATATGGTAACTTACTTTTTTGAAAAAATGAATATTAATTAATACATATTATTTATCGCGGTTAAGGTAAAACTAGGTTTACCAATGGTTAAATTAAAATGATAATGAATAAAATGACTACAATAAAACTATATAATATCTTCCCTAGAAATATTTATAAGCTATAATTTATATTTTTTTATAATAACCTATTTGGGGTTTTTTTCTTGACAAAAATGTGGATACACCTTTTTCATTTCAAACAATTACATGTCTTCCACTCGCCTCACATATAAAAGGTCACCCATCCCCTCACTAATTCAGAAATTCAATCCATTTTCTCATTTAAAATACATAACAAATTCCCTTAAAAAATCCCCCATATCATATTATTATCATTATATTTAAAATAAATCTAACCAAGTAAGGATTTTGTTACAAAACTAGAGAGGATTTTTGAAGAAGAGGTAATGTTCTTCGATGAATATTTTTATTTTATTTTTTTCCTCCATCTATTTATATTATTATTAAACCATGATTATATAATAAAATAAGTATATTAAATATCATTATTTTTTATTGTAAAATTTAGCTACATAAAATGATCTCCTCTTCCATGAAATTGGTTACAAAATCATTATTCTTGTGTATGGCAGACTACCTCATAGAGAAGAAATTTCATTCATTATTCCAATTCAATCTATCATGGTTGCGTATAATGAATGATATTAAGAATAAATATGATATTTTAAACCTTAAAAAATATATATAGTCATTGTATCATATATTCATTTTTATGTTTCATTCTCTAGGGGATACGATAATGACAGATGAGTGTATGATGGACTACCGCCTTGCTACATGATATGAGTCATTTTCACTTACACTTTACATGATATGTAATAATGATAATTCTAATTAATATGTTTAATATAAATGAAATAATTAAAATATCATTTAAATTATTATCATTATTTAATAATTATATAAAATTTTATTTTTTAACTATCCATTGACTAAGAGATGATAATAACATTTGTCTATGTGTGGACTACCGCATTCACAAATCAATGTGAGTTTCACTTTTCATCACCACAACACATGTATGAGATGTATAATTATATTTAATGAAATAATATAATATTATTATCATTCTAAAAATATACAATATTAATTAACTCTGTTCAATAGTTATCATTGAGAAATAGAAATGTTTCTGAAGCATACGTAAAGGATACAATCTCAATGATTTTAACAAACTTCATTAATAAAAAATATATTTAATGAATTGTACTAATTTTATAATTTCATCATAAATAAAATCATTATTTTATTATTATTATTTTGTAAATTATTTGACTATGATCAATGTTAGAGGAATGAAAATAACAAATCAAAATATATAAGAACAATAAAGCAGTTGTATCCAAAATCAGGATTTTAACAAATAATTAAGAATAATCATATAATATATTGTCATAAGTTAATAATATATTATATTATATATATAATTATGTTAATTTAAAATTTTTATAGGAAACTTATTTTTATTATACAGTAGTTTCTAATGTTTACAAAGAGTATTGAGACTTAAGGTAATGAATTTTTGTATAAATTTTTACTTATGTGAGAAAAATAGAACATTCACAAAAAATTTCTTTTAGGTACTTTATATAATTTCCATTAATTTATATTATTTTTATTTTTATTATTTCATTACATATAAATTTTATAATATCTATTTCATTATTTTTACGATTTAAAAGTTAACAAATTTGTAATTCTTTTTTTCTTAATTTTCCTTTATTAAGATATACATTATTCTATACAACTATATTATTTTCTGAGGTTTATACAATTCCCATGAATATGGTATCTCATGAATATCCTAATTTTCATGATATTACTTGTTTGATTTAATGTTATTATTTCAAGGTGTTTATGATTTGTAGTTACCGAAATTGGAAGGGTTTTATATTAAAATCCCATCATTTATCGGCATAGTCTATGATTATTCTTCAAATGAAAAAATATTATGATATATCTCTGAAGAAAATAGTTAATTTTATTCTACTTTTTTATCTATTGATAATAAATTTTTAACCTCATTTTCCTTTGATTATGTATTCGAGAGACTCAAAATAGTGTTTTAAAGTAATGGCATATTTTCAGTTGAAATAAATTTTTCTTCCAAAACCAGGTTTCCTATAAATGTTAACAAAATTTTTAACATATATTATCTTATTTATTAAATAAAAAATTCCAATTTTTGAAATTATTTTTTCAAAATATTTTAAATGAATTTTCAGGTTTATTTTTTGAAAAAATGCATGTCTCGATTTTACGGTAATTGTGAAAAGAATAATAATTTTTTCATGCACGGAATTAAAATTATTTCATATTTTGATGACCACCCAACAATTGAAAGATTATATTAAATTTATTTAAATATATTTTAAATAAATAGTTTTCTTTATTTTTTATCTTTTTTAATGATAAATTTCAATGTGAAAATGATTTTAAAAATGGCTAATGATTTAAAAAAGTCTATTTTAATTAGAAAGGATATTTTCAAAAATGAGTGTTTTAAATTATTTTTTAATAATAATTTATTATTTTTCATTTTTATTTTGAAAGAAAAGGATTTAAAAAAAATATAATGCTTTACAAAGTCATTTTTAATGAAATTTTATCATTCTTAAGAAACTTTCTTCATCATATTTCAAAATAATTCATTATACAAGATTTCATCCTTTGATTTTATATTTTCTTTAATGGTGATATGATCCATGGTTTATGTTTATAATGAAAAGATTTTTATGAAATCCTTTTCCCTTTCACATGTGATATGATGATAAAATTCTTATGAAAACTGTTTATTGTCATAGGTTATACTGTGATGAAATGATGAAATTATTATGAAAACTATCTCATATCCAAAAGTAATGATACGATTCAATGTTTATGAGACCCATTTCATTTCACGTGTTTTGATATGTTGGATCTTTATGATCTTTTGAAACATATAAATACATTTTTCCTTTTGAGATGGGTGGGACCTAAATCAACCTCCAATTCATTATGTAATTATTTCTATCTCATGATATATTCAAGACTGTAATGGAGAGTGAAGTCATATCAGTAATGGACATTGTATGATTTGATGGTCTGGGGAGTGAACTGATTCCTATATAGCATCCTTGAAGGCATTCTTTGAATATTATGAAAATGATTTTATATGATTATTTGTATGCAAAAAATTTATATCTTATCCCAAAATTATGCTCCATGGGTCATTTTATTTTATTCTCTTATGATTCATGTCTTATGAAATTCCAATCATTATTCCATGACACAAGATTGTGATATTATATATGTAGTGTATGGTTTTATAATGTTATGATCATGTTATCAAACCCATGTGTTAATTTCCATCCTACATATCCCCCTTGGTTAAACATACCAAGCATATAAGCTCACCCATTATTATGTTTACTTTCCCCTAGTTGTAATAAATGATTTTAAGTGGTGATTTATCTTAGAGAGTACTAAAGTGTAAGATCTTTTTGGGAAACATTGAATGTCATTCACTAATTAGGATATTCTGTACATGGTATCCAAAGACATGAAACTATTGTGTTTCTTGGGTACATATTTGTCTGATGTATTGAACATTCATTTTAAAATGAAATATATATATATATATATATATATATATATATATATGAATATCATGGGCCTCCATAGCTTGACCTCAGGAGTAATATACACATATGTATTCACCTTACATGGAATGTAGTATTATATTTACAGCGAGCCATTAATAGGCGGGGAAATGGCTCAGAGTCCAGGTGTGGTCACACACCATTTGACCCCTTTACACGTTGTGTAGTTATTAGTGAAACTTATATCTCTCATATATTAATTTTTTAACTCATTTTATTTCTAATGCGTATCCAATCTCATGTGTCATTATATATATAATTTGACGGTGTCCATCATATTCATCTATGAGATATGATATGATATTTTTTGATTATGATGCTTCTTTAGGTGATTCTCAATAAATCATGTGATCTAGAAGGATCATAAGAGAGTGTTCGGGGTTGGAAACCCTCCATTAATACTATAGAGTGGGTTCCACATACTTCTTTAAATACATAGCGGTACCCCCTGATGGACTAGGGCTTGTGTCTTCTACCTACTCAGTGGTATCCACTAGAAGACTAGGGAATGTGTCATTTACCACTTTAATGATAAATCTTGATGAACTAGGGAGTATGTCCTATACCCACTAAATGGATCCCCCATGATGGAATAGGGTGTGGGTCCTCTATATGATATATGGTACACCCAGATGGATTAGGGAATGGGTAAACTACACACTGAGTGGTACCCCTTGTCAGACTAGAGTGTGGGCCCTCTACCTACTGATTTGTACCTCCATGATGGACTGGGTCATGAGTCCTTTACCTATAGAGTTTTATACCTCGATAGATTATGGATTGGGTCCTCTACCAACTATGTGGAACCCCATAACACACTAAGACATGTTTAATCTGAATTGATATTCTTCCCCATTGATTATGTGGCATAGTTTCAAGGCATGGGATCTCCATGCTGTTACTTATTCGTACAGACAAATTAGATAATGGGAATCAATGATGGACATTTATAACTACATGTGGAATTATCATCCTAGGAATGCATTTGATATAGATATCCCTATTATCACTCACGTGGGTTTCTTTTATTTGTATATATATCTTTTGGGTTGGGTTTCATTTCCTCTTTCTTTAGGTTGAGTTGCTTACTATTATAGTGTCTCAGTTTTATCCCTCTATAGTATTGGGGGAATTCTATAGGAAATTTATATACCCACAACTAAATGGAATTTTCCAGTATGTGTAGTGTATTTTTTACATGATTAAAAGACTATAGGCTATTTTATGAGAGCTTAGGGATACTCTAGTCCATAGACTATGTATTTTTGTCAGGCATGGAGATTTGGAGCCCGAATCTCTCAATATATAATTTATTGTTATTGTTAGGTTGAGACATATTTTTTGGGTGGCAATGTATTTATCCATTTACTTTTCATGTAACACTTTCACACTCTTTTTTATTACCTATAGTATATTACATGAATTGTATACTCCACCTGTTACTATATTTTATTATTATTCATCTACAATTCAGTATGGAGATGGTTGGGTGTATTCATCTATGTACATTATAAAAATTACACCCATTTTCTTTATGCTTCCAACATTTGTCATCAACCACTTTCCTATAGAGGCGGGTATTTGGTGGTCGTGGCTTGGCCTTCCTCCAGCACAGCAAGCTCCAGTGGGTCAGGTCATAAAATTAATAATTGTAAATAAATTTATCAATAAACATTTATTCCATATATTATCATCAAACTAATTTAAAATTTTAATATTTATTTTACTATTTTTTAAATTTATTTTTGAGAAATAACAATCAATTTTTTAATTTTAAATAAAATTATTTATATATCTATGAATCATAAAAAATAAATTATTAATTACAATCATTTTAATTTATAGAGGTTTTTTTCATCTTAGAATTTCATAAATTTTCATCTAATATGTCACCACTTATTTTGGTATTTTATTCTCTATAGAAAAAACAAGCAATATAATTTTTATTTAAGGAAAATGGGTTGTGAAATATCATGTTTTTCAACTATCCCAAATTAAATAAAGCATGTTCCTCAAATTTTCAATATTCCAATATAATAAAATATTTCCAAGTTTTCATATGATGTTAATTTCTAAAAATTTAATTTATAATGAGGATTCATCCACACTAACCATTATATGTCTACTGATCTGTCCATTAGTGTAATAATTGGACCATGTAGAGAGCACAAACACCCCACCTTAACATGGTCATAAGGTCCTAACCATGGTATGACTAGTGATATTTCATATAAAGTAAAAATGGGGCCCTATATACAGCACAAACAGCCTCCTATAACATAGTTGTTGGGTCATAGCCCAACAGGACTGATTAGTTTCCATGATGACATATGGTCCCCTTTCTAGGTCCCACCCACATTACAGAACAAGTAATCAAACTATCAAAATTCTCAATTGTACAACACCTGTTCATTCTAGTGTGATTTCCCCCCACTCTCACACACCCTAGGAAACCTCCCTGAAGGTCACCCACATTAATCACTACTACGGGCCAGGAATTCTTAAATCTAGAGATCTAATCAAGTAGGCTCCTGAAAATAAAGTTTCACCTAATTGAAACGAGTCATATCATTTAATAATTTAAACATTTATCATTCTAGTGTGTTACATTAACTTTTCCTTATTTTAGTGATCAACATTATTATTATAAATCATAAAAAAAACATAGTAAGTGCCACCAAATTTAAGGTCTGGATCTGACATTGATACAATGGTAACAACTAGGCCTAACTGATAGTATAGACACCCCCAC
This sequence comes from Viscum album, assembly GCA_963277665.1. Lineage (NCBI taxonomy): Eukaryota > Viridiplantae > Streptophyta > Magnoliopsida > Santalales > Viscaceae > Viscum > Viscum album. The sequence continues at coordinate 226,378,730 of OY728157.1, read as the reverse complement.
CTTAACATGGTATTCGGGTCCTATCCCTTATGGAACCAATAATTTCCCCACAAATACATGGTTCACTCTCTAGGGCCCACCCACATGGTTGAATGAATCATCCATCTAATGAATATACCCACCGGACAACACATGTTCTTTCTTGGGTGCTTTATCCACACTCACACACACCCAGGGAAACTTCTCAAAAGGTAACCCATCATGATTACAACTCTCGACCAAAAATTCATAACTATCGGGTACTAATCAGGTAGGCTCTTGAAAATAAAGTTCCACATTTTGTATAGGAGTCATATCATTTTTTCATTTAACCATTTTTTTCTAGGTTGTTACATTACCCTCATTAAATTAATAAATTAAATGATAATTTTTATATCAATTTTTTTTTAAAAAAATACAAATATTATTCATTCATTTTTTCACGAGGAGTTTATAAATTCCATTTTATTTATTAGTGCTCATGAATTAATTTTTAGATTTTATTTTCCAATAATGGAAATTATCATCTCATATATGTCGGGATAGAAAATATAATCCAAATTTCACATCAAATAAAGATAAAGTAAGGATAATAGTATTTTATAGGAAGAACATTCTAATAAAAATATATCTCATATGAGTTATATACTTTGGATACAATAGTTTTATCCCTAAAATCTTTTATTAATAATTCATCATCTAGTAATCTGAGTGATGATTTTATATTTTTAGTAAATAATATATGTAGAGATGAGTATGTTGAACAACAGATAAATAAAACTATCATAGTTCTAGAGTGGGTGATATGTGTTCTTCAATTTATATAATTTTTTTTATAGTCTTAGAAAATTGTGGTTTCATATTCATTCTCATATCATGGATGTATCTTATGTTTATCATTTTTATTACACCTTGGATTAGGAAATTTAAAAATTTAATTTCCATGTTTCCCACATTTAAGACATTTAACTATTAGTTCTACCCATAATTGAACTCTATTTCCTCCAATCATGTAAAATAAACTCATGAATATTATGTGGAAATTAATTCTTATATTATCTGTAATTCCAAACATAAAATAAATCCTAACTTCTTTAAGACATTCCCATTGTTTATTCGTGCCACAATTTTTGTGTGAAGTAAATTCAATCATATTTTCTTCATTGTATTCATCACCTGATCATCCATGAAACTATATCATTAAATTCTGTGGTTTCTATTGAAACTACTCTAATTTCACATTATTAATCATATTCTTTGAAAAAAATAGTCATAACCATATGTCTTATCAGTAAAACTCTTTTCTCTTCAGGTATCTTATTTGGAAAAATTCCACATTATCTATATTATACATCATCATTTTTATTCCTTTAGGATATAGCCATTACTAAAACCAAAATTATTTGGAATTTGTGATGAATCATTTACTTTACAATATAACTATGGTATGATAATTATAGGAAAATTATATTTTATAAATGTCTGTCTCTTTTGGATTATTAAATTTTCATTCAGTTCAACCTAAATCGCTATTAGTTAAATCTTATTTTTTTGTGGTGGGCTAGATAATATTACGTAACAAAATTAATCCTTTATAATAGAATATAAGGAGAATTTGATTAACCAGGTTATATCACCAAGGAGTTTCTATTAATTTTTAAAATCTTAGACCCACTAATCGTGCAAGAGATATAAGATTGTGTTGATTCCAAAGAATAATATTTAGGGTGTTTATGCATAAGAGATTTTGTGGCACAACCATATCAATTTTAAAGTATCTAGGAATAGATATAATTTCATATAGAATCATATAATCTGTAATTTACTAGAACATTGGTATGTACTTTGACAATTTAATATACTAATTAGATTTATCAATAGGTTTATCACACATTATTTCATATCATATTCTCTAATATATTGAATATTACCACCACTAACCTGAAGGGTTACCTGTACCATTGACGGGATGATAAAAATTAAAATATCTATACTATGTGAAAACTTCATAATTAATTGATATCTTTTAATTCTCAAATTTTCATAAAACCCTTATCCAATACCCACTAATTTATCCCATAAACATGATTTTGTCCTATTAACTGGTTGTAAAATAATATTTCATTATATCATATTCCATTGATCTTTCTGGTTTAGAGTTTTATTGATTTATGAGAAAACATTTTATAACCAAACCCATAATATTTTCCTCTAATGAGATTTTTTCCACAATATAGGAGAATGTCTGTTCCACAATGGGTCTTAAAAAACTCGCACTAATTATTCACCCCAAATATTATTTTAGACACATTATATGGGTTAATTTTCATTATAACCTTCGAAAATTAAAATATATGAAATATGTGAGGCCATAGGCTCTGTAGGCTTAATCATAAAGATATTAATCTAAAAACAAATCTGAGAATAACGTGGTACTATATTAATAATATGGATAAATAATAAATATGTACCCCTAAAATCATGAATCATAAATCATGGAATGAATAATTGAAAAAAATTATAACATATCATTACTATTTTTTAATAATTTATTAGGATGGGTATTATTCTAATAATCCGCCTATGTTTTTGTGGCATGTTATTAATAAAATAATAGGATCTAGCCACACAAAATTCCCATATCAGTCTCCTCATCCTTCATGGATCCATGGGTCTCAGAGGAGGTTTCTATTTTCATTGAGGTAGGTCTAAATCCTATTGGTCTTTAGTCCTTATTATCCTCCTTCACCATTTTAATAATCATCCATGGGATATAGGTTTAAAATTTTATTTAATATAAAAATTATATAATTATCTCTACCTTAATAAGTTTTGGTATAAATTACCTAGACGTTTCTCTAAGAGAGTAAACATGCATGGTTATATATAATTTTTCATGGGGTAATATACTTCACTAATTATTCCTTTTCTTGATAAATAATTAAAATACATTTTGAATTTTTTTATTTTTGTTGTAGAATTTTATTTAAGTGTATTACTGATTCCCTTTTAGTGGATCACATCCTGTGGTTTGAGATAAAAACATCATTACATAACCCAGTGAGTTTTCCATCAATTTTTTCCAATAATTAATTTAATTTAGTTCTGTTAATTTATAATAAATGTATAATAATATATTAATATAGGTTTTTAATAGTGTTTGGGTAATTTGTCTAAAATTATTGTTAAGTTATTTTCTTTTTATCATTGTGATTGCTTGATCAAGCTTCCTTAAATAGATTAATTTGTGATTGGGGTAGGATGTGATAAATATTACCATATCATATGTTTTTTGTTTTAATTTAAGGATTTTAGTTGTTGGTAATCAAGTGTGATAGATCAAAAAATTCTTCATGATGGTATTCTATTCAGTAGGAAAAGGATAAAATTTATAGAATGATTCATAGAAATCACTTGTAAGATATACTGATTTATGACATTGATCTTCGTGGTTAAGGAATCCATGAGGGGAATTGGATAAATTAAATGAAAAAAATTGAAGGTAATATTCTTTGAGATATGGATATTGTTCTATAGGAGGGTCTTATAATGGTATCTAGATCTCACCTAGAATGATGATTAGGGGTGATTCTATCAGATTGTCAAATAATTTTCCTTACAATATAATGGATTTAATTGGGATGTGAGAATGAAATTAGATGGGACAAAATGAGTTTCACATGTAATTACAAAAATGATTTGGGCTGCCTAGATCTTGGTTGGTCACTAAACCCCTTGGTTTAGACCACATATCCATTTATGAAATTGATTCCTTCATATGAGGGTAATCTCTTTGGAATGTAACCCATGGGGGGTGATGTCATTCCTATCATATTGTGCATGTATTGTCAAAAAATATTAACTATTCCTTGGGAAATATATCTTATTTATTAGTTATGAAATGTTTTTATATATACTTCATGATTAGACATTAGTCCCTCACTAGGCCACTATGACATAACTCTTATGAGATAGATAATTTTAAATAATTTTATGTTATGAAAATCATTTCCATGCATGATATTTGTATAAAATAAATTTTATGTTTAGTGGGTGGGTGGAAAAGTAAAAATATAGTTATGTTAGACATATTACTATATTGACTACTCATTAATAATAACTAAGATATATGTACATATGCTTTCATTTAAGCATGGTGATTAGTTATTTGAAAGATTTTTTATATGGGCATATATCATTTACTACAACTGATGTCAGTAGTAGTTTCTTCCACCTAGGTATATATGAATTAGAGATAGTTAATACAAAATATAGATTCTCAGTGACATATTTATTCCCTTGAATATTTTTCATCGGATATGCCACATTCACCTAGCCATATTTCATTCATTGCTATTTTTATGGGTGATGCCACATTCCCATGAAAATGCCTCGTTCACCCAAGTTATTGACTTCTGATTCATTATTCTATCAATGTTGACTCATTAAACTCTTTTGTGGATAGATGAATCATTATTTACAATGTTATATTATATTAATCCATGTTATTCTTTATTGAAACATCATTAAAACTTTTATTCCCATGTTCTCTATGTTGCTGAGTGGTGGGTACCTCATTTACTGGTAGTTTCTCATTTTCTAGGTTTTCATGGGGCATAGATCTCCCACATAGGGATGAGACCAATGATGGAATGTTTTTAATAGATATTATTGTGCTGATAAAATTACCACATATGAATTATTGAGTTTTTATAACTCACCAACTAGGTGATATATAGTTTTTCATGATATGGTTGTTGATGAATAATTTAATAGGAGATCCTTTTTATAATATTGATTTGGTGGTTTCTTATCCTGGTTAAGTATGGATGATGATATATTGTTTAAATAATATATGAGTCAAAGATATACTGTCATCATTGAATAAAATAAAGGTAATGCATCATTTACCGATGTGTTATGATATGATGATATCTTTTTTTAAATGAAGTATGATATGAGTAATGGTAGTTCATTCACCCTTAGGTTATGTTCACACTATGGGTATATCATTTCACTAAAATGGTACTTGAAACATGTATGTGTCAACTATTATGGGGAATTTTTGAGTAACCAGTAAATTGATAGTATATCTGTAAAGACCCGGAAATCCAATGGATTTTTTTAATACATGGGAATTTTTTGGGTACACAAATTTTGACGGCGCATTATTCCGAGGCCCGGTGTTCCCGGAATCACTTTTTGAAGTTTTCTTTGGGTACGTTCAGTAAACGTACAAGCAAGTTTTTATAAATTTTGAACCAGTGCATAGAATTGAAATTTGAGGGGCCCGTTAAACTCACAACACCAGTATTCACTTAAGATGACTTTCAATTCGACGGTAGTGAGTCGAGAATATAAGTTTGTTTTTGGGTTTTCTTGAAAAAATAATAAAATAAAGTGAGCCAAACTTTATTTTATTTAAGATGCCATGTGGGTGACCGGTACTTAAAATATATTCATGGAAGTTGGAGTTGGGACCACCACCCCTTAACCTCCCATGAGTGGTTATGGTGGAGGGGCCCACCCGAACATAACCTTTCGCGAGTGGTTAAGATGTTGGGACCACCCGAGACCACATAACCTCCCATTTGAATAATAGGTGGGGGAACACTTGACCCCTATTAACGGGAGGAGAGTATAACCTCTCAACTCTCACTCATTAATGAGGGAGAGCCACTAGACCTTCCATTAAATTAATTGGTGCCAAATCCACAATTAATTTGTGCCAATACACATGAATTAATGAGGTGGACCCTTTTAATTTAATTCACCCTTCTGAATTTGTGCCAAAGAAATAATAGATTAACTAATATATTATTTGGAACAATGATTTCACTTGGGTGATTGAAGAGAAAGCTCTCAACGAGGGACCTCATCTTCCAACGAAGAATGTGTTCTTCCAACGAAGAACGCCGATGACGATCCTTCTACGACTTCTTTCCTAGACACCAACCGACATGTGGAGACTTCCACAAGCCGACAAATCTCGGGATTGGAAGTGTGTGGTGGACGCGACGAATGATGATTCTCTTCGCCTACTTTCTACAACTTCGTTAACGAACAACGCCCGATAATTAGAGGTATGGGTTTTTTGTGTAATTATTCTTTCCTTTTCTCTTCCTCGAATTAAAGGAATTGTTTAGGAGGATTGTAAGAATAATTGAAGTTTTACATTCTTCCTCTTTTGTGAACCAATTGTTATCACCCCTAAATGCGGAGGGTGCGGGCCAAAATTACATGGCCACACTCCCTCTGCCGATCTCTTGGTGGAGTTCCTTCGGCATGGCGATGAGGCGACGGGACGACGAAGGCAGCAACGATAAAGGTCGTTCTTCTCGTGGCCTCCACAACCTACCCCAACCTTCCGCGCACCCTAGCCAAACCCCGAAAAACCGCACCGGCCCTACCCGCGGCATGTCCATGACCCGCTGGCCTGCCTGCAGCCTCTCGCACGACCTGCTCGGCTTACCCGCAGCCTCTCGCGCCCTACTAGGCTGCCCACCGGCCCGCCTGGCACACTACCCAGCATACCCATGGCCTCCCGCGTGCCATGTCGGCCTGTCTGTGTCCTGGTGTGCCTTGCCTATCCTGCCCACGACCTCCCACGTGCCCTGCTCGGCCTATCCACGACCTGTCTGGCCTGCCCGCAGCCTGTCGTTCCCTACCCCGCTTCCCGTCAGCCCTCCTGGTGCCCTACCTGGCTAGCCGTCGGCCTACCAGCATCACAAGTCGGTCTCGAGAGTTCCAGGAGGCGTTGATAGCTAAACTGGCTCAGCCTTCTGAACCAAGCAGCCCGAGCCATGCCCATTGCAGTGCTGGCCAAACCAGCCCCGGCCTCCAGACCAAGCCGCCTACGCAGCGGCCTCCAGACTGAACCGCCCTCGTAGTCCGATGGGTTGCGCCTACTAGACTGGGCATAACCTAACATGTTGGGCTACCCAATGGGTCAGGCCAGACCCAACAGGTCTGAACGGGTTGACCCAGACAGGGTCGGTCCGACCGGGTTAGACAGGACCCAGGCCCACTACCACCCATTACTTTCTTTGGCCCTATCTTTGGCACCAAACAACCGTTTGACTAACTGTCAGAGGCACTAGATTTCTTGGACCGTGATGGTACTTTTGAGTATACCCCACTGGAGTGCGAGGGTTTAGTTGAGTTACGGTCCGGTTTGATCATACACGAATCCAAGCGGGCCCCCGGGAGTAAAAGGCTAATAACTCATAAACCGGACGTCTGATTGACGTGCCATCTGTTTCATTGAGACCTCTATGAGTTGGTGGAAATTTGAGATACTTATATGGGGGACTTTGTGAAAGTTGGAGTATCTAGAAATAGCTCGTGGAGAGGATCCTCCCAGAGGCGAGCAGACAGAGTACAGAGAGATAGTTGCTGGCTGAAAATTGACGACTGGTGACCGACCGACTAGGAGTGATTCAGATGGCCCCCACTACTTCTACGTGGGAATTCATGACAGTTGGAGTATCGAGCTGTAGCTCGTGGAGAGGATCCTTCCAGAGGTGAGCAGACAGAGTATAGAGAGCTAGTTGTTGGCTGAGACTTGATGACTGCTGACCGATCGACTATGAGTGATTCGGACGGCCCAGTGGGGAGTGCCAAGTTGTGGCAGTAGACCCGTGGTGAAGGAGCGCCTGTTTGTGGTGGTAGAACCCTGGCGTAGGAGCGTCTGGTTGTGGCGGCAGACCTACGGTACTCGACAGGAGGTGTACCTCTACAGGCTATGAGGGGGAGTTCCTGGTTGGGGTAGAAGACCTATGGGGTGGAGTGCTTCTCTGTGATGCAGCAGACCCATTGTACTCGATAGTAGGAGTACCTCAGTAGTCCAAGGTTAGTGGGAAGCACTCTTTGTGTCATGGTAGGCCCACTATACCTGATAGAGGAGGAGTTCTCCAACGGCTGATGTTTTTAAAATGTGAGTAAAAATTCCTGGTTGACCTGAGTCAGTAACTTTTGTCTTTACCTCATGATTGAGAAGGATTACATGATAACATAGGTATATGTATGGGAATATACTTAAGTGAGGTCATCTGTTGATTTCATACTTTTTACCATATCATTGTTGGATTTTTGAGATCTTGAGGGTCTCGGGGTCCCTACTGAGTATCGTTATACTCACCCCTACATCAGATATGCCCTCACCTCATTGTTTTTTGTTGCAGATGACGGACATTACTGATTGAGGCCGAGAGTAGTAGGACTGGACGGTACTCGGAGGTGGACCTTACGATAAGTTGGTACATGGAGGAGCCGGACGGACATCGAGCGCTGAGGAGGCTCTCTGTAACTACCCTTCAGGTTGGGTTTTCGATGGACGATCTAACAACTATTTTAATTTTCTTTCAGTTGTACTTGTACTTTACCATTGGACTTGTATTTTCGGCCCCTTTTACTTTTCAGCACTCCGTTGTATACAGTTCTGCTTAGTGTTTTACTTCTAGATCTTACACCATTGTGTGTTTTTACACTTAATAAAGGCAATACCTTCCCAATCTTAGGGATTTATGCTTTTGGTGCTAGTCTCCAGCCCCTGGCCAATGAAAAACAGGCTTGGGGTAGTCACGAAATGGGCCCCAGGGGACAGGTCGTGACTAATTGGTATTAGAGGAGTCGGTTCTATCACATAACATAGGACTCTGATCTTTCTTTTCTATGAATAAATAGTGTTAAGTGTAGTGAGTGTGGTATTCTATTCAAGGAGTCCAGTGTTGGTGCAGCGGCTGACGTATCCAAACACCAGGACCCTGACTTCTGATTTCCGACTCAATGCACGAAAGCACTGATTGTGTATGCATTTCCAAAAGTTTTATTTAAGTAAGCCAATCTAGGTCAGATCACTAGGTATAATCTATTGACTGTGTTGCATCTGTTTCATTCAGGATGCCTCCCCATGGATGACCAGTTAGAGCCCCGAGAGTCATACGCATAGATAGCCCACCGAGTGACTTGGCCTTGGTGTAGGGACCTTTACTAGTGGAGGCACTAGTAGTAACTCTCCTCATTGGGCCACTAATGCCACCAGAACCAGTAGCAAACGATGAACACCACATGAGTATTTTGGACGATTTCTTGTGCCAGAGGCCACCCAGTTTTAGGGGAGAGATAGACCCACAGACTACTGAGGATTGGCTGGAGGCTATGGTGAGAGTCTTTAGACTGGTGGGCAGACCAGCCAACTTCATGTTGATTCTTACTGCCATCCTTCTAAAGGTAGTAGTGGCTAGATGGTGGAGCCTGATGATCTAGGTGCATTACGAGGTGACACTAATATGGGAAGAATTTAAGAGCCTGTTTCAGGAAGAGTTTCTCCCAACGACCCTACGTGTTGTGCGGATATAGGAGTAACTTCATCTATAGCAGGGTAGCCTGACGGTGGCACAATACTCAACGAGGTTCACCTAACTCTCTCAATACTCCATAGATATAGATAGTGACCTATTATTTAGGACCCAGACCTTTAATAAGGGGATCAAGTGAGAGATCAGGACTTCGATGATCTCCATCAGCATCCCGACATAGGCGGGGGTGTTCGAATGAGACCTCTTAGTAGAGAGTTTTCTTGATGAGTTGTCTCCAACAGCAAGACCCTCTACTAGTTGACATGTAGAGTAGTCTTTTGCAGATGGAAGTAGATATATTTCATAGAGTTATAAGAGGACTAGACCCACATGTAGAAGAATTCATGACTCATGATTGGTTGTACGGGGCACCTGGGGCAGATAAAAACATGCCAGGAGCGGGTAGTGTTACTCATGCGGTGGGTATGGTTACATGGCTCATGACTATCCGAACATCTGTTTGGATGATCAGCAGATGGTCGAAGGACCGTCTAGGCAGAGAAAAAGATTTGATCGAGGCAGTCTTCATGGAGCAAGCGGACATGGGAGAGGAGCTTGTCGTGCAGCTGGCGGTGGGCGACGTTTCGAGGTGTTACTACCACCACCAGGAGGTCCACCCCCACCACAAGGAGCAGGTGGACATGGGAGAGCTCAGCTCCAGACATCTGAGGCTTATGATCATAACACTCCAGAGATAGTTCAAGGTACGATCTGTGTCTACTACACCATAGATCTGGTTCTTATAGACACAGGTGCAAGTCACTCTTTAATTTCCACTTCCCTCATTCGGAGCTCGATGATTCTGACAGAGCCTTTGGCTCGATCCTTACGGATAGAGACTCATACGGGAGTAGAGTCGATGATTACGCACTACTGATGGCAGTGTAAGATTACTCTAGTAGGCGAGAGATTTAGTTGGGATCTCCTAGTAGCAGCGTTGAGGACTTATGATGTCATCTTGGGTATGGAATGGTTATCCACATTCCATGCTCAGATTGACTATATTAGGCACAGAGTGCGGTGTGTCTGCACAGATGGGACAAGGTTAACCTTCACCGGCGAGAAGGGAGACTTTGCAGTGCAAGACAAACTTACTCGGGGGAGGGTGCATACCATCACTCATTATTTGTCATGCCTTACCTATAGAGCAGTTGAGGTGGAGAGTCCGAGCTATCCTATAGTGGTGGACCAATACGTGGATGGTTTCCCTGATTATGTCCTAGGTCTACCTCCTCACAGAGAGGTGGACTTCTACATTGACTTGTACCCCGAAATGACACTGATATCTACACCAGCATATCAGATGGCACCCGCTGAGCATTGTGAGCTGCATGTACAGTTGGAGGACTTGTAGGGGAAAGGATTCATCTGACCTAGTTTTTCTGCCCAGGCAGCCCCGATTCTGTTCGCCAAGAAGTTATATTAGAGCTTGAGGCTTTTTTTCGACTACCGTCCTCTGAATCAAGTGACAGTGAAGAACAAGTACCCACTGTCAAGGATCGATGACCTCTTTGATTAGTTGAAGGAAAAACGGAGGTTCTCGAAGATAGACCTCAGATCAGGCTATCACCAACTCAGTGTTCAAGATGAGGATGTGTAGAAGATGACCTTTATATGTCGTTACGACCACTATGAGTTCATGGTTATTCCTTTCGGTGTAACCAATGATTCAGCAGTGTTCATGGTACTCATGCACAAGATCTTATAGCCATACCTCGATCGCTTTGTCATAGTCTTCATCGATGACATTCTGATCAACTCGACTACTGAGGAGGAGCATGCCAACCATTTGCAGGTAGTACTGGACACACTTCGAGAGCACCAGATTTATGGTAAGCTCTCAGAGTGCCAGTTTTGGATCCGAGAGGTTCACTTTCTACGTCACGTCATCTTAGAAACTGGAGTTGTAGTATATCCAGTGAAGATTGAGGTGGTACTTTCTTGGGATCCACCCAGGAGTGTGACAGAGGTAAGAAGTTTCTTGGGTTTGGCTGATTTCTACCGAAGGTTTGTGCCAGACTTCTATAGAGTTGCAACACCCCTATCAGCCTTGAAAAAGAAGGGGAAACATTTCGTGTGGTCGGAGGGATTCAACCAGATATTTCAGGAGCGGAAGAAGAGGATGACTAGTGCCCCATTCTTGAGGTTTCTAGAGGGATTTTTAGGGTACTTATTCTACTGCGACAAATGTGGGACCAAACTCGGGTGTGTCCTGATGCAGAAGCAAGCAGTGATCACATATGGTTCTCTGCAGCTGATATAGCACGAGACGAACTATGCCTTCCCGGACCTAGAGTTAGCAGCAGTGGTCTTCGCCTTGATGATGTGGCGACACTATCTGATGGGAGAACGTTTTAATATGTACTCTAATCAAAAGAGTCTCAGGTATATCTTCTCTCAAAAGGACCTGAACCTAGGACAATGATGATGGCTTGAGTTCCTCCAGGACTATTATTTTGAGATGGTCTATTATCCTGGGAAGGGGAACGTTGTAGCAGATGCCCTCAACAAGAGATCTGGTATACAGCTGCTAGGGGAGGTGACATGGCAGTTGGATGCCTTATAGATATCTTTGTGCATAGAGACAGATCAGCCTTCTTTCAGTCTCTTACAGTCACTCCTCCTCTTTTTCAGCGAGTCGGGGAGGCTCAGCATGGGGACGCTGACTGCGAGACACGACGTGCTCTGATATCCACATGGTAGGCACCTCATAGATTTTATGAAGGGGAGGAGCACTTCATTCTCTTCATAGGATGTACTATGGTTCCAGTTTCACTTCAGGAGGATGTGTTGAGGGAGTTCCACACATCCCCTCCAGTGGAACATCTAGGAGTGGAAAAGATGTACCAGGATCTTCAACGACATCACTGGTGGCCAGAAGGCAGTTGTAGAGTTCGTCTCTCGATGCCTCACTTTTCAGCAAGTTACGGCATATCACCATGTACCAACAGGCTTGGTTCATCCATTAGAGGTCCCAGATTGGAAGTGGGTTGGGATATCAATGGACTCCGTGATAGGACTTCCACGTACATCGAGGGGTCATGACTCGATTTGGGTGATCATCGACCAACTCTCCAGGTCGGCTCACTTCCAACCGATCAGAAAGTAGGGTTCAGTTGAGAGCTGGAACACCTCTATGTGCAGAAGATTATGCATCTACATGTATTACCTTCTTCTATTTTCTCCAATCGTGATGTACATTTTACTTCCCGGCTATGGAAGGGGTTGCAGGAGGCTTTCGGGAGGCAGCTTCTTCTGAGCACCGCCTTCCATCCTCAGATGGATGGTCAGAATGAGTGGACCATTCAAACCCTCAAGGACATGCTATGTTCTTGTGTCCTTAACTTCGGTCATAGCTGGGAGGATCACTTAACTTTGGTGGAGTTTTCCTACAATAACACATATCACTCCACCATCGGGATGACACCTTTCAAGGTGTTATACGGGCGACCTTGTAGATCAACTTTGTGCTGGACTAACCCTGGGGAGTCAACAATTGTGGGACCAAAGATGCTATGAGCTACCATAGAGAAAGTGTAGATCATCCAGGAGTGGATGAAGACTGCACAGAGCAGGAAGAAGTCGTATGCTGACTAGAGACGAAGACCTCTAGAAGTCATGGATGGCGACCACTTCTTTCTACGGGTCTCACCTCGACGAGGTCTACAGAGATTTGGCCGAGGCGGAAAGTTATCTCCAAGATTCATTAGACCTATCTAGGTCCTTTTTAGAGTTGGCTAGGGGTCTTACCTATTATCTCATCCACCTAAATTATAGTGGGTTCATGATGTCTTGCACGTATCTCAGCTGAGTAGATACATGAATGACCCTTCTCATATCATCGACCATGACGAGTTGGACATCGATGATGGGGAGACTTTTATAGAGGTTCTAGTGGATATTGAGGATCAATAGAAGCGGGTACATGGAAGGTCGATACCTCTGGTGCACGTTCGCTGGCAGCACGAGAACCTCCAGGAGAGCACATAGGAGCGGGAGGCTCAGATGCGTGTTCAGTACCCCCATTTGTTCCCTTTGTTCAAGTTGTAGCTTAATAGGGATGTAAATCCTATAGGTGGGGAGAATGTAAAGACATGTAAATCCCATGGAATTTTTTTAATACATAGAAATTTTTTGAGTCTGCAAATTTTAAACGGAACATGATTCTGAGGCCCGGTGTGCCCGAAATCAATTTCTTTGGTTTTGTTCGGGTATGTTCAGTAAATGTACGAGTGGGTTTTTATATCTTTTGAACCGGTGCTCAGAAATGAAATATGAGGGAACCATTGGACACACAGTGCTAATATTCTCTTAATAATACTTTCACTTCGATGGTACTGAGTTGAGATTAAAAGTTAGTTTTTGGGTTTTCATGGAAAAATAATTAAATAAAGTGAGCTAGACTTTATTTTATTTAATCTACCTTGTGGGTGACTGGAAGTTAAAACCCCCTCATGGACGTTGGAGGTGGGACCACCACACCTTAACCTCCCATTAGAGGTTATGTTTCTGGGGCCCACCCGAACATAACCTCCCCCGAGAGGTTACGACGTGGGGACCACTTGAAACCACATAACCTCCCATTTTAATAATAGGGGTTGGGACCACCCTACCCCTATTAATGGGAGGAGAGTATAACCTCTCAAATATCCCTCATTAATGAGGGAGAGCCTCTTGACCTTCCCTTAATTTAATTGGTGCCAACTACCCAATTAATTCGTGCCAACACACATGAATTAATGAGGTGGAGGATTTTAATTTTGTTCACTCTTTTGAATTTGTGCTAATGAAATAATAGATTAAATAATATATTATTTGGCTCAACGATTTCACATGAGTGATTGAAGAGAAAGCTCTCAACGAGGAACCTCATCTTCCAACGAATAACGCATTATTCCAGTGAAGAATGGTGGTGATGATCCTTCTTCGACTTCTTCCCTGTACACCTACCGACGTGGATCGAATTCTATGAGCCAATGCAGCTCAGGATTGGAAGCGTATGACAGACATGACGAACGAAGATTCTCTTCATCTACTTTCCACAACTCCGTCAACGAACGACGCCCGAAAATAAAATGTAGGTGGTTGTTTTGTGTAATTCTTCTTTCCTTTTCTCTATCAATGAATGAAGCTCGGCCTCCAGACCGAGCCGTCTACGTGGCGACCTCCAGGACAAACCGCCCTCGTAGTTCATTCGGCGGGCCCCAATGGACCGAGACGAACCTAATAGGCTGGCCGTCCCAATGGTTCAGGCCAGACCCAACAAGTTTGACTAGGTTGACCTTGAACGGGTCGGCCCAGACTGGATGGGACCGCGTGGGTCCGACCGGGTCGGCCCGGACCAAGGCCCACTACCGCCTTTTACTTTCTTTGGCCATATCTTTGGCAGGGGACGACCGTTTGATGAACCTTCAGTGGCACTGTCTTTCTTGGATCACGACGGCCCCTTTGGGTATACCCCACTGGTGTTCGAGGTTTAGTTGATTTAGGGTCGGGTTGGATCGCACACGAATCCAATCGAGCCCTTAAGACTAAAAGTCTAATAACTCACAAATCGGGCGTCTGATTGAAGCGTCTTCTATTCAGTTGAGACCTCTATGACCTGGAAGACCTTTGAAATACTTATACGTGGGACTTCATGATAGTTGGAGTATCAACCAGTAGCTCGTAGTGTGGATCCTTCCAGAGGCAAGCAAACAATGTGCGGAGACCTAGTAGCTGGCTGAGACTTGATGACTGCTGACCGATCGACTCGGAGTGATTCGGATGGCTCAGTGGGGAGCGTCTGGTTTTGGTGGCAGAACCATGGCGGATGAGCGCCTAGTTATGGCAGCAGACCCGCAATACTCGATAATAGGATTACCTCTACAGGCATTGAGGGGGAGCTCTTGGTTGAGGCAGTAGTCCTTTGGTGGGGAGAATTTCTGTGTGACACCACAGACCAACGGTACTCGATAGGAGGAGTACCTCAGAAGTCCATGGTTAGTGGGAAGCGTGCTTGGTGTCGTGTCTGGCCCACTATACTTGATAGAAAAGGAGTTCTCTAGCAGCCGAGGTTTCGACAAGGTGAATAAAAAATCATAGTTGAGTTGAGTTAGTAAATTTTGGGTTTACCTCATGATTTAGATGGATTACTTGATAACATAGGTATATGTATGGGAATATACATAAGTGAGGTTATCATTTTATTTCATACATTGAGCTATATCATTGTTGGATTTGTGAGACCTTGAGGGTCTCAATGTCCCTACTGAGTATCGTTATACTCACCCCTGCACGGGCTATTCCTGCACCTCAATATGTTAATTACAGACGATGGACAGTGCTGACTGAGGCTGAGAGTAGTAGGACTGGACGGTACCCAGAGGTGGACCTTAAAAAGAGTCAATACATGGAGGAGACGGATTAACATGGAGTACTTAGGAGGCTATCTGTACTTACCCTTCAAGTAGGGTTTCTCGGTGGAATATCAGGAAGCTATTTGACTTTTCTTTCAGTTGTACTTGTACTTTATAGTTGGGCTTGTATTTCTAGAACCTTTTACTTTTCAGCACTCCTTAGAATACAGTTTTTCTTAGTGTATTATTTCCAACTCGTATTCTATTGTGTGTGTTTAAAATTAATAAAGGAAATTTTGTCCTAGCCTTTAGAATTTAGGCCTTTGGTGCTAGTTACCAGCCCCTGCCCTATGGAAGGCGGGCTTGGGGTAGTCACGACACGGGCCCCAGGGGATGAGTCATGACAATATCCATGTGAGGGTACATATTAACTTTCATTCAGTAAATACAAGCACACACACACACACGTATATATATTTATATCTATGTGCGTGTGTGTGTGTTTTTAGTCAGGAAACCATTAGTGGTGTTATGCTAGGTGTTATGTTGAAACCCTGTAAGAGAACATTAGGGTAAAAAACAAAACTTCATGTTAGCATGAATGTTAGAATATTCCTTATGTATAAGTCAATGAGATGAGTGAAAATAAAGAGGTTATAGAGATATGTCTTAACTGATGTGAGTGGTAGTTATTATTACATTATTCCATTATTTTTAGATTTTAAGACCCCATATTCAATCAAAGTGCATGAATCTTTTTTTTATTATTATACCCTTTTCAAATCTATATATGAGCATGGTTATGGGTTTTTTTTCATTTTGATGGTTCTTTGGGGATTAAGGAGTAACTTTATCAATGGTATATCACTTGGGATAAGCTTCAGTGCCACATAGTACCTGGTGTAATCCACCGACTTTCTGGTGGATAGGGTAGTATCCTATTATAAATATTGGAGGCATATTAGAAAATCAGTGAGACACACTATCCATCCAATAAATCTCTAGCATAATGGTGTCCTACAAGTATTTCACCAACGATTAAAAGTTCTTCTTATGGGTACAATCATAAATCCTGGACGCACTGGCTAGCCGATGGGACCCAGGGTGTACCAGTGGAACTATCAGGATCCAAAAATAAAAGGTGAAGAATTATAATTTCTCCACCTTTAAATAACAAATTAATCAATAATTATTCATTTTTTTCCATATTTTATATTAATAATATGTGTTTTCAATAAAAGGCTTCATAGATGTCTCATTTTTCATCCCCTAATCTCTTGGTCCATTATATGATATGGTGATCCAGTTATAATATATTTTTATTTGAATTAGAGAATTGCACTAGAGTTATCCTTGATTTTTCTTCTTCCCACCTTGACCGAGTTCTCTAATCACAATCCATAGATATTTTCGGTGTAGTTCAAAAATTTGAATCCTTGATATTTTCTGTTATTATTCATTTATTTTGGAAGTGGTCTAAAACACGCCCTAAGATTAATTTGGATTTTATAGTATCCATAATTTCTATAATCACATCACCACACCCTAAATGAGAATACATTAAATTTTAATTCCCACATACGGCTTGAAACCATACTCTTATACCTCCCATGGATCCCATCGTGTCAACTAGTGGTGTGAACCTAGAATTTTGACCACCTTAGGGTTGTGCCTGACCATCACCATAGGTTGGAACCAAGATTACATGAATCAACATCCTTGTAATGTACATTTATTTTAATATGTAATTGTTTTGGGAATAATTGGTATTTATGTAGCAATTATTACATCAATTATGGAAATTTGTAACTTGTAATGAAATGGGAAATTGTATTGTCTTTATCATGATATCTTTATACTAGTATTTTCCATAAAGTAATAATCAAATGTAGATAACATGGAAATAATAATTGATGTTTGAAATGAATTAAATAATTTGTATTATATTTTTAGGTTTTCAATATCAGTTATTTTTTATTATTTGGATCTTATTTGGAACATGAGGGTGAGGAACACATCAATTTAATGCATGAGGAAAATATTCTTGGTCATTTGGTGCATGTGGTAGAGACAAATGTTTTCTTATCACTTGAGGGTTAGATTCAAGGATATATGTTTCCAGAGGATGAGACATGTTATTTTTTCTTCATAAGAGAGAGAGAGGTGTTGGGGTGATTCATGCCTGATGGTGGGGTACCTGGTTTCTAAATGACTGTTGCAAAAAGCTTGATTATTTTTTGCCTGAGAGTATGATGCATAGATATTCATGAATACTATGTGAAATATTTATGGGGATGATATCATGACCCCATTTGTTATTTTTACTGTGGTAGAAGGATATATTCATTTATCATTGTTCCAAATAATGAATAGACTCCACTATCTATAAAACAATAGACCAAAGGATATCATGTTTATTATCTTTTTTTTTCTTTATAATTATGTCAAATTCTCCCTCCATCACATTGTTTTAGGAACCATTACATGGAGTAGATATGATTGGAAATCATGGGTAGTTTCCTAATAATTTTTAGTCACACCATGTTTTTCACTTTTTGGTACCTTAGAATACATCATGGATTATGGTCTATAAATGCTCATGTAGCCCTGTTAATGAATGATTTATTTTATTTATAGAACTAGATAATTAATGGGAGAGTGGTCGTTGGGTTTTGACTTTGGTTTTTTATTCTGTATTCTAGATTCACTCATTCATTTGATTGGTTGTTTAAAATTTATTAAAAAATCAATATGATATTTCATGGTTGATTAAAATGGATTTATATAGTAATTATAAATTATCTACTATTGGTGTTTCATAATCAATATATATCATGTTTCCATGTTTAATTTGAGTCTATACTATTGTGTATATTATCCACTCTATATCCATCTGACCCTTACTAGAGGTCAGAAGAATATAGTATTTTGGGAGGCATGCTTGAGTTATAGTGATATTGTAACACTCAAGACTTTTCTGAGAAATATTTTGTTTTTATGTTATATAAATCATCAAAGTAATCTTTCACTACAAAGAACACTAGATTGGATTTCTTTACACGCAATCACGACCTTCCTCGATAGCTTGCGTTGTACGCAATACCGAGATTCACTAAACAATGATATGCTATTAAAATATTATTAAAACTGGCCGTTATGAATAGTAATACCCACTTTTTGAAATTTTGTAAATATTATTTTTCAAAATGGACTTCATTTTTGGATTCAGAATATCGAAATTAGCCTAGGGTAAAATTTTGTTATTTTTCTGAAAACATTCAATTTTTGATGAATAGAGAATACACTGGGTCACTATTTAAAAACCGACTATTTATTTAAATAATTATTTATTTTATTTAAATTTATTTTAGATAAAAATTTATAAATAATACATTTATAAGTTCAAAGTAATTCATTTGAGTCATTTTACAATAATTTTAGGTATATTAAAATGTTATTGAACTTTTCACCGTCTTTTACCCACCTCCTAGGAGAATTTGAAAATTTACATAAAACATAATTTTACCGCTTCTGTGAGTGGAATTCTGAAACATCGAGAGACACTGTTAATATCAAGGACTAAAATTTGGTTCAATGAGATGAAAAAATTTTTTGGTGAATAGTTACTTTTTACTTTTTTTTACCACGTTTAAAAGTAAATAGGGCAATTAAGGGTAAAGAATGTTATTATTATTATCCTAAAACATGTAATAATTCTATTTGATAAGTATAATTCGAAAAAAACAACCTTAGGAATAAAATATGACCATTTAGGCCCACTTGGATTAGATTAGGGCATTTATTATTAATTTATTTGAAGAAGGGTTAAAATAGTTAAAATCAATGTTTAATAACTAAATAATTTTTAATATAGAGTTATACATAAGATAAATTAGACTATAAATATTCCTTAGAAATCTAAAAATATTTACTAAATAATGGTATTTTATTTGTAATTTTTGAAATTAAATAATTTAATTTATTTATGACACAATGATGATAGATTAATTATCTTATTAATGAAATATTGACATAATTGATGTTATAAATACCCAAATAAATGTAATTTGAGACTTTTTATGCATTAAAATAATTTTCTATGTAAATATGACATGTTATTATTGATTTAATTAACTTTTATCTAACTAATATTTCTTTTATGATTTTCAAAAAAATCAATTACCAAATAGTGTCAAAATTGACATTAAAAAGTTTTTAAAACAAATATTATATTATTAATTTTTATTTTATTCCTAAAAGTTTATGTATCAGCCAAATGACTTAGATAAGGTTTTATATATTAATAATAAACAACTTGGGGTTCATTTCACTTGTTATAGTAGGTTTATTAACTATATAGTGTAAGAAAAGAAGAAGACACGGTAAAAGTAAAATTATTTAACTTAAAGTTAAATATAAATGATAATGTTAAAATAAATACCTAAAATTTTATAAATTCTATTGGATGAGATGATTTAGACCCATCCCCACCTTAGATTCGAAATAAATCAATTTGGAGCTATTAAAAACCGAATATGACTTTATAATAAAATAATAATTTGTTTTCCTAAGGTGCCCCTCTCCTCCATTATTAAAGAGCACCTCCTTCCTCTCCTCCTCACACCACTTTGAGCCTTCATGCTCGGAAAAACCCTGCAAAATTCTCTTCTACACTTCCCTAGAAACATCTTTGAGGACCTTGTATTCTTAAAAGGCCAATTTTAGGGCTTTTAGAGGAGGTCTCAAAGTGGCGCTTCAAAGAAGAGGTAATATCCATTACCGATTCTTCCAACTTTATTTCTTCTTCCACTTATTCTTATTTAGTTGTTTCATTATGAATTAATAACATCAGTATCACTCATATACTGATATTTTATTATAAGTATGAAACAACCCTATTTCACCATCTATCCATCCTACAGAAAACAAAATCACCGCGCGTGCGTACGTACAGAATACCGTCTCCACGCAATGGTGTAATCTATTTTACACCACCACCTTAATTGGATGGGTATAATGGTGTAAATAATGACTATATATGATTATTGTAAATTGATATTGATTCTGAAATAGTATACATACACCCCAATACAATTCCACGATCATGGGAAATATATCATCGCTCGTGCTTACGTACGGAATACCGTCTCAACGATGTGATGCGACTCGTTCTACATGATCATCATTGCATAATGATTATATAAATGAATTGAATAAATTTCATGAATAAATATGATATATATTACACTAATACCATTCTGTAAATGATGTATCTATAACCTAAAAATAAGAATGATAATTTATTCGACAAAACACGCATAAGAACAAAAAGTAATAAACACCCGAATAACAAGTAGAAATGAAATATTACTAATAAGAAGCTAAGAATATGAACATATATTATATCATAACAATGAGTATGATTATGGAATAAGTCAATGAAATTATTTATATCATTATACAAGAGGTTCGGATACTTACGAAGCAAATCAGACCTAAGGTATGGGAAAATCTCACAATCTCATTTTCATCCGAGATTGTTTATACTTCAGAATTTACTGGGGAATATTTATCTTCCACATCCATGTTTCCTCAATATCTAATATTTATATCCTTGTAAAATTGTTTAAGTCCAATTTTATCCTTTGGTGAGTTTTTAGTAAAAGATATGAAAGGAAACTTTTGTCATTTTTTGTACGAGGTATTTTTTGACTTTTCTGGCCAAAGTACGAGAAGACTGTTTTTTTAACTTATACGAAATGAATGGATTCATAGAAAATTATTTCCATTAAGATTCCTTTACAAGTTTTCAAGATTATTTTTAATAAAAAAATTTTAGTTTAAAATTGTATGACATGTTAAGAAAGGAAAAATGTTTTTGTAGTAGAAAGGATATTTTTCTCAATAATGGAGTTGAAGTGTTTTATCAAAATTATTTTCCATCTAAGATAATATAGGGTTCTGTTTATATACCTATTTTTACATTTATTTGATTATGTTATGATGGAATTATTTTTACGATATCCGTTTATGGATTATGTTATGATGCCGTGATGTTTAAGAATCCCATTTTTATTACAAGGGTTATGCTATGATGTATGGTTTATAATTTTGTGGCACACATAAGAATGGTTTCATTATGAGATGTTTGGGACCTATATCTCCTTCCAATGAATTGGGTAATGATTCACATCTCATGATATAGGCATGGCTGGAACGGTAGGTTAATCTGGTTTAGTGAAACAGTTCTGAAACGAGGAGTGAACTCGGTTCAAAAATGGACTTAGTCTGCTAAGATAGTCTTGGAAATGAGTCTTGACTAATAAGAAATGATTCTCTATGATTATGTGTGTATGCCACAAAGTTTCATGTTTTAAGTTATGATTATTGGGATTAAATTTCACTACTATGATTTATCCCATGTTATGAAATTATGATCTCTTTTGAATGTTAAGATTTCCAAAATGTTATGTTCTTATGAATATGATGTGATTGATATTTCTTTTGTTTACCCTTAATGAGAATTTGAGCTCTCCCTTTTGTATGTTGTCTTTCCCCAGGTAAGGAAGAAGGTTATTAAGTAGGATATTCCAAAAGGGACTCCAGATATGATGAAATAAACGGGAGACAATGTAGATGCTTTATGAACCAGTTGTTTATGCTTCCTAGTTTCTAAAGACTCTATACCTATACGGTCCTTTAATGGTTTTGTTATATTTTGTAATAAGTATGCTTCAATTTTGATGTAATAACCATGTATGTATAGTATGGGTCGTTATAGTTGGTATCAGAGGAAAGGTATAGTATACCTTTGGAAACTAGGATGTGAAAGCCTTAGTAAGAACCCTAATGAGATGTCTAAGCATAGAACACAATCTTAGTGTTTTAAAAATGGCCATGAACAACCTGTGATAAGACCATAAGTGTGAAATATTATTCTTGATTATGTGGTTTTCCTATTATAATTAGTGTTACTCATACTATTATTCTTGGTTTTAGTCAATGGATGGAACGCGAAGGAACCGTGTTAATATGGAATTCAATGGGAAATGCAATGATTGTACTCCTGAGCCACCAAACATTATGGGAGATAGAATTAAAAATCTTGTAGCCATGCTCACACAACTTCCGCAAGCTATGAATCATGAAGGACATCCAAACGAGCAAAAGAAGGAGCAACATTCTGTTGAATCCTTCATGAGGCAGCGTCCACCTTCATTCATCGGGTCTACTGATCCATTAGTTGCTGAATAATGGATTAGGAATACTGAAAAGATATTTTCAGTTCGTCAATGTTCTAAACATGATAAAGTCATATTAGCAGTGTATCGTTTGGAAGGATATGCTGATAAATGGAGGAATCTTATCAGGAATACAAGGCAAAGAGATGAAATTGAGTCCATGGAATGGGACGATTTCAAGAACTTATTTTTCAATAAGTACTTCCCACTTATTCTTAGAACAAAAATGGAGAAGTGGTGTCTTTAACTGAAGAAAAAGGATGATGAATCTGTTGGTAACTATGAAGCAAATTTTACAACACTTTCAAGGTACACATCTGGTATTATTATATAACCTGAGAGTAAGATCGATCGATTCTTTAGTGGCTTAAAACCAAGTCTTTGAAGGGCATTATCCATAAGTGACTTCAATAGTTACGGGGAAATCGTCCGATGTGCTATCAAGGTTGAGATGGAGATTGGAGTAACCCATCAGTCATATGGGTTTGATAAGAAGAGGAAAATGGAATTCAAAGGAAAATCTAAAGAGAACACAGAAAAAAAGATAATTTTTCCCTTATTCTCAAAGTGTGGAAAGAAAAATGGAGGGAGTTGTCTTAAAGGGACAAGTAAATGTTTCAAATGTGGAAAGGAAGGTCATCGGGCATTTGAATTCCTCAATGATGGGAAGAAGATCTCTAGTGATGCGAACAAAGAAAAGGCTACACAGAGTGCACCTCCTACACTTCAATGTTACAGGTGAAACGAAATGTGGCATTATGCCAATCAATGCCCTAATCCAAGGGATATTGATGATGATCGACGTCAACAATCTCTTAAGGCTAAAGACAAAGGAAAGTCACATGCAATTTCTATCAGCGATGTGGAGTATGATAACGATGTGGTTAAAGGTGAACTTACCATCCACTCTAAAGTATCAAATGTATTATTTGATTCTGGATCCACCCAATCTTTTATTTCTAATTAATTTTCTAAGGGTATCTCCATATTACCTCAATAATTAGATGTTGAGTTAGCTGTGACAACCCCTAATGGCACAACAATCGCATCAAAAGTCTATAATTCTTCTCCGATTGAAGTTTGTGGGAAAGTGAATCCTACAAATCTTATGATCATTCCTATAGTGGAATTTGATTTGATTCTTGGCATGGATTTTCTTTCTTTATATGGAGATCATATCAATTTCCAAAGAAGGGAAGTCACATTTCATATTCCAGACCAATCTATGATCGTCTATCGATGCAAGGATGAACATAACCTTTGAGTGGAAATTTCTTCCATTTTATGGGTCTTGATTCCACTAAATGAAGGTTATTTATCTCAAAGGGTTGGTGAGAAACTTACGATTAAGAATATTCCCATTGTATGGTAGTTTGACAATGTCTTTCCAGAGGAATTATCGGGTCGTCCATGAAATCGTGAAGTTGAGTTTTCAATAGAACTCGTACCGGGTGCTTTGCCTATTTAAAAGACACCTTATAGAAGGGCCCCAATTGAGTTGCAGGAATTGAAGAAGAAACTCCAAGAGAATCTTGATAAGGGATTCATACGCCCAAGTGTGTCACCTTGGGGAGCACCAGTTCTGTTTGTTAAGAAGAAAGATGGATCAATGGGACTCTGCATTGATTATCGAGAACTTAACAAGATCACTATCAAGAAAAAATATCATCTCCCACGCATTCATGACTTATTTGACCAACTACGCGGAGCTCAATACTTTTCCTATATTTATCTTCATTCAGGGTATCATCAATTAAGGGTCAAAAGGTAGGATATACCAAAGACGGCTTTCCGTACAAGGTATAGACACTATGAATTTATAGTGATTCCATTTGGTCTTAGTAATTCCCCTGCTATCTTCATGGATCTGATGAATAGAGTCTTTAGAGACTATCTTGTTCAGTTTTTTGTAGTCTTTATAGATGATATTCCAGTCTATTGAAAGAGAAATGAAGAACATGAAGATCACTTGATAATTATATTGAAGACCCTGAGAAAGGATAAGCTTTATGCCAAATTTACCAAGTGTGAATTTTGGCTTCAAAAAGTTGCATTTATTTGTCACATAATCTCAAAAGAGGGGATATCTATGGATCAAGCAAAAAGAGAGGTTATCGAAAGTTGGTCGAGACCAACAAAAGTAACTGAGATCCGATGATTTGTGGTTTGACTAGATATTATCGACGTTTTGTGAATGATTTTTCACGATTATCTAATCCACTCCCTAGGTTGACTTGGAAAAGAGTTAAGTTTGTTTAGACAGAGGAATGTGAAGAGAATTTAAAAGAGTTAAAAAGAAGGTTATCCAGTGCACCTGTGCTCACAATGCCTTTTAGTGGAGAAAGGTTTGTGATCTACAGTGATGCATCCAAGAAGGTATTGGGGTGTGTTCTCATGCAAAACGATATGGTGATAGCTTATGCCTCATGACAGTTGAAAATCCATCAGCAAAATTTCCCAACTCGTGATTTGGATTTAGATGCGGTAATCTTTGCATTATTGATTTGGAGGCATTATCTTTATGGAGAAAGGTGTGGTATTTATACTGATCTTAAAAGCTTAAAGTATATTTTCACACAAAAGGAGCTGAATATGCGCCAGAGAAGATGGTTGGAGGTGATTAAGGATTACGACTACTCATTTCATTACCACCCTGGGAAAGCAAACAAGGTGGGAGATTCATTAAGTTGATAAGTCCATGCTAGATTATCCATGATGAGGATCACAAAAGATCCAATATTTATGGATTTACAAAGAATGGATCTTGGAATTATAATGGAAGGGGAAAAATCATATCATTGTAAAATGAATGTTCATCCATCTATACATGTGAAGACTAAAGAGGCACAGGAAGAAGATGTAGAGTTACAAAAGAAGGTGAGAAATGTTCCTGAATTCAACCTTGATTGTGATGGGATAATAAAGTTCACAAATCGGGTTTGTGTTCCTCCCATCCCCGAATTAAAGAATGAGCTGCTAGATGAGGCTCATTGTTCTTAATTCTCTATTTATCCTGGAAGCACAATGATGTATAGGGACCTGAAAGAGTACTTCTGGTGGGATGGCATGAAAACCGATGTTGTTGAATATGTCTCTCGATGCTTGGTTTGTCAGCAAGTTAAAGCTGAGAGACAGAAGTCTAAGGGGATGTTACAACCATTACCCATACCTGAATGGAAATGGGAAAACATCACTATGGACTTTTTCACTGGGCTTCCTAAAACATCCCAAGGCAATAATGCTATCTGGATTATAGTTCATTGTCTTACAAAGTCTGCACACTTCATTGCTATTAGAGAAGATTTCTCTCTGGATCAGCTTGCCAGGATATATGTAAAGGAAATGGTAAGATTACTTGGAGTACCACTTTCTATTATATATGATCGGGATCCAAGGTTTACCTCGAAGTTCTGGTGAATTCTTCAGCATACTCTGGATACAGAGTTGAGTTTTAGCACTGCTTATCATCCTCAGACAGACGGTCAGTCTGAGAGAAAAATTCATACTCTATAAGATATGTTGAGAGCTTGCTCTATGGATTTCAAAGGTGGTTGGGATCAACACCTACCATTGGTGGAATTTTCTTATAATAATATCTTTCACTCTAGTATATAGATGGCTCTTTATGAATCTCTCTATAGAAATAAATGTAGGACTCCAACTTGTTGGGATGAAGTTGGGGAAAGAATGCTATTAGGACTTGATCTTGTTGATGAGATGGCAGAAAAGGTCAGATCTATTCAACAACACATTAGAACTGCTCAGAGTCGACAAAAAAGTTATGCTGGCAACCGAAGAAAAGACCTAGAGTTTGAAGTGGGTGATAAAGTGTTCTTACGAATATCTCCTTGGAAGAGAGTAATGAGATTTGGAAAGAAGGGAAAGCTGAGCCCTAGATATATCGGTTCTTTTGAAATACTGGATTGTGTTGGGAAGGTAGCTTACCGATTGGCGCTTCCACCGAATGTCTCCCAAGTTCATGATGTGTTCCCTGTATCACTCCTGAGAAATTACATACCTTCTCCTTCACATGTACTCAGCTCAGAAGTTGTACTGCTGGAGAAAGATCTTTCTTATGAAGAGCAGCAG
The DNA here is from genome assembly GCA_963277665.1 of Viscum album. Classification (NCBI taxonomy): domain Eukaryota; kingdom Viridiplantae; phylum Streptophyta; class Magnoliopsida; order Santalales; family Viscaceae; genus Viscum; species Viscum album. The sequence continues at coordinate 226,351,724 of OY728157.1, read as the reverse complement.
ATAGAGATTCTAGATCATAGCAAAAAAGTCATACGGAACAAGACCACTCGCTTGGTGAAAGTTTTATGGAGGAACCACCAATTAGAATAAGCTACATTGGAGCTTGAGGATATGATGAGGGAGAGGTATCCTCATCTGTTTGTTACAAAGTGATGAATTTTGAGGGCGAAATTCATTTTAGGGGGGGTAGAATGTAACACCCGAGACTTTTATGAGAAATATTTTGTTTTTATGTTATATAAACCATCAAAGGAATCTTTCACTACACACAATACTAGTTTGTCTTTCTTTACACGCAATCACAACCGTCCTCGATAGCTTGCGTCGTACATAATACTGAGTTTCACTAAACAACGATATGCAATTAAAATATTATTAAAACTAGCGGTTATGAATATTAATACCCACTTTTTAAAATTTTGTAAATTTTATTTTTCAAAATGGGCTTCATTTTTGGATTTGGAATATTTAAATTAGCCTAGGGTGAAATTTTGGTATTTTTCTGATAACGTTCAATTTTTGATGAATAGTGAAAACAATGGGTTACTATTTAAAAACCGACTTTTTATTAAAATAATTATTTATTTTATTTAAATTTATTTTAGGTCAAAATTTATACATAATACCTTTATAAGTTCAATTTAATTCATTGGAGTCATTTTATAATAATTTTAGATATATAAACATTTTATTGAACTTTTCACCGTCTTTTAGCCACCTCCTAGGAGAATTTGAAAATTTACATAAAACATAATATTACCACTTCTGTGAGTGGAATTTGGAAAATCTGAGAGACACGGTTAAAATCAAGGACTAAAATTTGGTTAAATGAGATGAAAATAATTTTTGGTGAATAGTAACTTTTTACTTTAGTTTACAACGGTTAAAAGTAAATAGGATAATTAAGGGTACAAACTTTTATTATTATTACCCTAACATGTGTTCTAATTCTATTGGATAAGTTTAATTCGATCAAAAACAACCTTAGGAATAAAATATGACCATTTAGGCCCACATGGATTAGATTAGGACATTTATTATTAATTTATTTAAAGAAGGGTTAAAATTGTTAAAATCCACGTTTAATAACTAAATAATTTTTAATATAGGGTTATACATAAGATAAATTCGTCTATAAATATTCATTAGAAAGAAATAAATATTTCCTACATAATGGTATTTTATTTGTAATTTTAGACATTAAATAATTTAATTTATTTATGACACACTGATTATGAAATAATTATCTTATTAATGAAATATTGACATAATTGATTTTATAAATACCCAAATAAAGGTAATTTGAGACTTTTTATGAATTAAAATAATTTTATATGTTAATATGACATGTTATTATTGATTTAATTAACTTTTTTCAAACTAATCTTTCTATTATGATTTTCACAAAAATCAATTACCAAATAGTGTCAAAATTGACATAAAATTGTTTTTAAAACAAATATTATATTATTAATTGTAATTTTATTCATAAAAATTCAATGTTCAAAAAATGACTTAGATAAGGTTTTATATATTAATAATAAACAACTTGGGGTTCTTTTGTCTTGTTATAGTATGTTTATTAACCTTATAGTGTAAGAAAACAAGAAGACACAGTAAAAGTAAAATTATTTAACTTAAAGTTAAATCTAAATGATAAGGTTAAAATAGATACCTAAACTTGTCTAAATTCTATTGGATGAAAGGATTTCAACCCATACCCACCATAAATTCTAAATAAATCAATTTGGAGCTATTAAACATTGAATATTACTTTATAATAAAATAATACTTTTAGGTTTTCCTAAGGTTCCCATCTCCTCCCTTATAAAAGGGAACCTCCTTCCTCTCATCCTCACACCACTTTGAGACTTCAAGCTGGTCCAACCCCTGCCAAATTCTCTTCTCCACTTCCCTAAAAACATCCTAGAGTTCCTGTTCTTCTTCAATGACCATTTTTAGTTCCCTAAGTGGAGGTCTCAAAGAGGCGCTTCAAAGAAGAGGTAATGTCCATTACCAATTCTTTCAACTTTATTTCTTCCTCCACTTCTTCATCTTTAGTTGTTTCATTATTAAGTAATAACATCAGTATCAATAATATACTGATATGTTATTATAAGTATAAAACAACCCTATTTCACCATCTATCTATCCTACGGAAAACAAAATCACCATGCGTGCGTAAGTACAGAATACCGTTTCCACGCCATGGTGTAATCTATTTTCCACCACCACCATACTTGGATGGGTATAATGGTGTAAATAATTACTATATATGATTATTTTAAATTGATATTGATTCTGAAATAGTATACATACACTCCAATACAATTCCACAATCATGGGAACGATATCATCGCTCGTCCGTACGTACGGAATACCATCTCCACGATGTGATGCGACTCGTTCTACATGATCATCATTGAATAATGATTATATAAATTAATTGAATGAATAAATATGATATATATTAAAATAATACCATTGTGTAAATGAGGTATCTATATCCTAAAAATAAGAATGAGAATTTATTCGACAAAACACGCATAAGAACAAAAAGTAATAAACACCCGAATAACAAGTAGCAATGAAATATTACTAATAAGAAGCTAAGAATATGAACATATATGATATCATAACAGTGATTATGATTATGTAATAAGTAAATGAAATTATTTAAATCATTATACAGGAGTTTCGGACACTTATGAAGCAAATCAGACCTAATGTGAGGGAAAATCTCACAATCTCATTTTCATCCGAGATTGTTTATAATTCAGAATTTACTGGGGAATATTTATCATCCACATCCATGTTTCCTCAATATGTAATATTTATATCCTTATACAATTTTTTTAGTCCAATTTTACACTTCAACGAGTTTTTAGTAAAAGATATGAAAGGAATATTTTTTCGTTTTTTGTACGAGGTATTTTTTGACTTTTCCAGCCAATGTACGAGAAGAATGTTTTTTTAACTTATACGGCATGAATGGATTCATTGAACATTATTTCCATGAAGCTTCCTTTACAAGTTTTCAAGTTTATTTTTAATAAAATTCTTTTAGTTTAAAATAGAATGATATGTTAAGAACGAAATTTTTTTTGAAGTAGAAAGGATATTTTCCTCAAGAATGGTGTTCAAGTGTTTTATCAAAATTATTTTCCATCTATGATAATATAGGGTTATGTTTATATCCCTATTTTTACATTGATTTGATTATGTTATGATTGAATGATTTTTACAATATCCTTTTATGGATTATGTTATGATGACGTGATGTTTAATAATCCCATTTTTATTACATGGGTTATGTTGTGATGTATGGTTTATGATTTTGTGGAACACATAAGAATGGTATTATTATGAGATGGGTGGGACCTATATCTACCTCCAATGCATTGGGTAACTTTTTATATCTCATTAGATAGACATGGATGGAATGATAGGTTAATCTGGTTCAGTGAAACAGGACTGAAACGAGGAGTGAACTCGGTTCAGAAATGGACTTTGTCCGCTAAGATAGTCTTGGATAAGAGTCTTGACTACAACGAAATGATTATCTATGATTATGTGTGTATGCCACAATGTTTTATGTTTTAAGTTATGATTATTGGGATTACATTTCACTACTGTGATTTATCCCATGTTATGAAATTCTGATCTCTTTTGTATGTTAGGATATTCAAAATGTTATGTTCTTATGAAGATGATGTGATTGATATTTATTTTGTTTACCCTTATTGAGAATTTGAGCTCACCCTTTTTTATATTGTCTTTCCCCAGGTCAGGAAGAAGGTTATTAAGTAGGATATTCCAAAAGGGACTCTAGATATGATGAAATAAATGGGAAAAATGTATATGATTTATGAACCAGTTGTTTATGTTTCCCAGTTTCTAAAGACTTTATACCTATATGGTCCCTTCATGGTTTTGTTATATGTTGTAATAAGTATGTTTCAATTTTTAAGTAATAACCATGTATGTAAATTATGGGTCGTTATAGATATCCTTCCATAACCACTTGAAGTACAATATTGTTGAGATATTATGATGTGGTATGAGAGTAATTATTTTATTTTTGTTACAATTTCTAAAAGGTATATAGGAAAATAAAATGTGTCAAGACTTACTAATGATCTTATTAATGGTAGTAGTTAATACTTATGTGGGGGGAAAACCATGTTTCTTGGGATGGGATTGTTGTTATCATTGTTCTCTTATTACAGTTTTATTATTATTTGACCTTGGTAAATGCCCATATTGTGTGATGATACTATTCATATAATTTTTTATACATTGGATAGTATGGTATGGGGTGCACATACAAGAATCAAAATATACACCTAAGATCTATTTATGTTAGCAATTATACTAGGAACTCATTAACAATCATGTATATATTTTTGTATAGTTTATTTATTAAAAATAGTTTCTAGTGATACCTAGTTAATGAATAACGTTTTCATATTATTGTATCCTGATGAATAATTACTAAAGAAAAATATTTATATCATATTGTATTTAAAATGTGGACATTGATCATGATATTTTTTCTGATATTGTTAGAACTAGTTAGGATTATATTGGATTCATGGAGAACATCTTACGATTTTTTTCTTTCCATGAATGTGAATATGATCTATTTTCACTATTAAAATTCCATATCATCTGCCATGAGGTGTGCTTTAACCTTTCATTGAGTGGTTAATTCGTGTCATGTTTCTGTAAGGATTCGGGAGGATGAAAATGTGCACACACCACACTAAACAAATTTGAATCATCCAAAGAACTTGATGAACATAATGGAATATCAACACCAGGATATATTATTATGAGTGATAATATCCTTGGAAATGGATATTCTATAAGGAGGATGAAAAAATTTCGAACCACATAAGGTATTTCTAAATGGATCACCTCCAATGTTCAGTGGTTAGGGAATCCTCTAGGTGGTATAATGTTCTCTTTAGTATGGGTATGTGAACTTAATTCATCTGTAGACCCCAATATATTTATGGGTGAAGTAGTACTGTAAATGTTGTGGGGTCTAACCATGTACTGGTGATACATCATGGTTTAGCCCAATTAGTATGAAGATAATAAATTTTAGAATTTACAAATGAGGTTCCTAGATCATTTCATTCTAATATATTGAGGGAGAAGAGAGATCTGGAGATCATGAACCAGATGTAATGTAACATGGAGATGATAGATTACGCTGGTTGTTTTATGGGCCTAGAAAGTTTTTGTCTAATGTTTAATAGATATAATACATAGAAGGAGAATAAATTCAGGGAGGGTCTTTGATACAATATAATATATTATGTGAATTAATTTCAGCTGAAAATGTTCCTAGAAATCAGGAATCATGATCTCATTTAAAAGGGAACTGTTGGGATTACCTAGGTAGCGAGATGATAGATTAGGCTGGGTAGTTTGTTATCAATTTCTTCCGTATAATTAGGCATCACCTCAAGTATTTCCATTAGTACAAAATTGGGTATAATATTAAAGGTATTAGGTTATATATTCAAGGTTGTGACTAGGTACATTTCTTGTAGTGTTGAGATCTGTTCCCTCAACTACTATTGGAGTTATTTGGATGAGGAAAGATGAAAAAAAGTAGAGAATATATAAGATCACTCTGAATAAATCTATTGATGGAGAGTATGAGAGATTATAATGTTGATAAATGTTCTTATACTCAACAACCAACAACTATCTAGAGTTCCACTAGTCTTATAAGCATAATTAGAATATATGGTACACTATGGAATGGGTAGTAGTACTAGCATGGTGGCATAACATCAGGAGCAGATGGGTGATGCACAAACTAGATGCATGGGTCTAATACACACAAATCAGGTTGGATGTGGGACCTTCCAATATTTGAGGTTCAATGTTAGTGCTATATAACCACACATATGCTATATTGATAGACGGGTGTCACAAAAATTTACATTTTCTAAAATTTTAATGGAATATGATTGGAAATGGAGTATATTATAGGATTAATTTCTATTGACACACTATTAAGGGAATTGTTGAAGGTTAATGGACACAGCATAGAGTATTCACTCAAGTTTGTAGGCTACCATTTTCACTTATATATATTTGTTCCTAAGATAGTGATATTATTCATAATCTAGGTGATGTCATAGATAGTAGTTTTTCATGATCATATCAATTACTACCATATGTTCATGTCCCTCTCATCATCTTATGGGGGATGTTACATCTACTATAGGGAACGGAAAATCGTGGTGGGTTGAGATGGACTAAGGGGATTTCAGATCATGTATCTATCCCTTTTAATGGTTTTGGAGAGTAAAAATAGGGCTTCATTACTCTAGTATTACCCTATTATAATGGTTTACTTCATATATAAATCTCAATCCTTCCAATGGAACATAAAATCTAGTTTACTATTTTATTATTGTTCAGGTTATATCCTATTTTTATAACACACTATGTGATGGAACTTGCAAAGCTTTGATAGTCATAAGATTAATTGTATAATCTAGAGATGTGAGATTTAATCCACCCTATTATATCACAACAAGAATATATAGTTATCTTCAATAATAAAACAGAAAGGACATATCACTTGTATATCGATTACCATATTTTGAACTAAATGATAATCGAGAATATGTATCATCTTTCTTGCATCGATGATATCATTGAATAGAGGGTAGGTTCTTGCATATTATTTATGATTGATTTGATATTAGTATACCAAATATTGATCGTGATTTTATCTAACATACACTATAAATAATATGAATCAGGTATTGTTTATTAAAATTCATAGTGATGTTGTTCAGATTGAGGAAATGTTTACAGAGTTCATGTCTTTGATAAAGCACACCATCCACCCATACATGGGATTCTTTTTAATTGTCTTTACAACATACATATTTATATACATTAAATAGATGTTGGATCAAGCATTAAATCTAAATATATTCCTAAGTACACAAAGGGTTAATCATCTTTACGAAAAACAAAAATATAGTTCTTTATAGACTGATCTGGGGATTATTTTGTGACATATTATATTAGATTAAGTAATATCCGTGGTTCTATAAAATTATGTAGCATTGGTTTCTTTGGATTAGAATAATAAATTTTTATATATATTGATGTTTCATAGTATTCATGGATACTATCAAAATATATTTCATAATTTTCTCTAGATAGTGTCATTGATGGCCCATCTAAATAAGCAAAAAGTACTATTTAAATTGGCTTATGGCCATGTTGTATAATTCTATAAGCTGATATGAAGTTTGACATCAACACTAATCATATCATTACTCAAATAGGGTAGGGCGTGCACCATGTACTTTTCTACCTATAGAGTTGATTTGGGAGATTTTAATATATTTGATAGATGTTTGGCCACCTACAAATCATGGTTGTTTAAAATGGATACGAATAATTATTCTCCCATTATTTGAGTTGGCTATAGTAGTACATTCCCTATGGTTTTTGAGGAATTATCTAATTAGATAAAGGATTGTGGTGGATATAGGTCAAAATTTATAAAAGTATATCTTTTCGGAGATATATATGAACCTTTGATCGATATGGTTTATAGATTACTTATAGTAATTATATATTTGGCTATTATACACACTAGGAAATATATATACTATTACTAATGACTTAAGAATAAAGTTGTAGACTTGGAAATTCTTGGATTAAAATGATTTTTAGTTGTTAATATCAACCTTTTTTAAGATGCATTTAGATGCTTAGGTGTACCATGGGTAAGTTAATCTAACATCTATCTGAACTATTCCCTCTCTTTTCAACAAGGTCGATTGAATATAAATGAAGGAGCTAGGTACTTTTCATCTTAAAAAGAATGTAAATGGTGGAGATCTATTATCTGATTGGACCGTTGATGAGAACAAACTTCATTGAATTCATGAGAGTGTTTGGTTTCTACATAAATGAATGTGTAGGTGATGATAGAGATTCATGATTCCAAATGGGTGGTATATGCTTGTTTGGAAATGATGTATTGATATCTCCACATGCAGTATTGGTGGCAGGACATGAATATGGAGATATATAGTTTCACAAACTAATTCCTCACATGACAGTAGGTATAGGATGATCATTAGTGACCTATAAGTTTATTATATCATATGCCCATTCTCAATAGTAAATGGGAAGATTTCCTCATCAATATCATGATAGGTTTACCTACAACAACTAATAAGCATAGTGTAGCATGGGTGATTATGGAATGATAAATAAAAATAATCAATTTCTTTCTATTTTGAAAAACACTTTCTATTGAATACCTATATATTCTATATATGTGGGAGACATTATAGATTAATAGAGTACCATATATTATTATTTTGGATCATGATACCTAATTTACATGATAGTTTTTTATGGGCCTTTATAAAGCACTAGGATTAATGGTTTATTAGATCACAACATACCATCCTCATACTGATGTGAAATATGAGAGGAAAATTACATCCTAAAGGACATGATGAGAGAATGTGTCATGGAAATTGGTAGTTATTAATATAAAAAATGCCTCTTATAGACTTATACTAAAATAACAGTAATGGGTAACTGATCCACATATCCCCATTTAAAGTATTATATGGAAGGTCATGTTGTTAACACTTATGGACAATTTATGAGGTTGGCTTAAAACTCACAGGTCTGAGTCTTATATAGTAGATGTCAGGATATGATCAGTTGATTGTCTAGAATTTATTAATCAGGTATAGTAGAAATAATAATATTCTAATCATCAGATAAGACCTCTATAATACAATTATGGTCGTCATGTTTTTATTTTTCTTTCATTGAGACTGGGACATCCTATTATTCCAAAATAGGTAAAGTTTGAACCTTGGTTAGTTATGAAATTCAAGATAGAAAAGAGGGAATGATTGGTGGCTTATTGATCATATCATACATATTACTGTAGTGACAACCATGACATGTTCCATGTATTGTAGATTTATATATATCACCCTGGTCCTTCTCATTAGATATATTTTTTTATTTTTCTAATTTTGATGTTCTTGTGTCTATTGAGGATGATCTGATCTATCTCATAGAGAAAACTATGAATATTCACCATGGTAAAATTTTGCCTTTATTATTAGTATAGTAGAGTTATATGAGGATTTTGAAGGATAACTAGGATATGGAGACCAATATATAAGAATAGTGTCCCATGCTGTTCACCAATACCTCTTAGAAATGCATATAAGCATATCTTAGGGATGATATGTTATAATCTGGGATGTTATAAGGACTTATAATTGATCTAGGTTTCTCACTATTTATTTTTTTTGTACCATTTGATACTCTATAAATAATCCATGTTCAAAATAGTTTCTTATTTTTACAGAGTTTCTCAGGAGCTAAGAGGATGTGGGATAGTAGAGGTGGGATATGGAATGCTTCTTGAGAGAACATGTGTTTACAAAAGCTACCTGATTTAATGAGTAGTAGTCTAATAGGCATATAAGAGGCCCACTATCTAGTTAAAGATTTTATAGTATAGTGGGTCTATGAATAGATCCCATGGGATAGCTTCTAGGAACCCACTCACAAGAATCTAGGGGTCCTAGAAGAACATGCACGCTGCCCAACCCCACTGGCTAGACAATGGTAACCTTCTAGTAGGTAATGGTTTCACAGGGAACCAAAAAACTAAAGGAAATATTCACTATTCCTCCACCCAAAACCCCTTTTAACTTCTTATTACCCCTTTTTATCCATAAATGTGGATTTATGATATTAATCTTCTCTCCATGGATTCCTATACTTCTCTGTTTTTAATAAAAGTTCTATTTTTCCATTATTTGATATAGTGATCCAATTTAAGTGTTTTTTTCTATTAATTTGTAAATCACTGTGATTTTCTCCTAGTTAATTCTACTCCCATCAGTTAAAAACAATTTCAATCATTATCCATTTGGATTTATGGTGTTATTCACTAATCTAGACACATTATCCTTGGAGTTATATTTTCCATCATGTGGTGGGTTTAAAAAATATCACTATAGTGTTTATAGTTTTATAGTATATGAAACATTTATGATCACATCAACATTCAGTTTTTTTAACATATTTAAATTGGAATTCACTTGAGTGTATTGAAACCACACTCATATACTGCCCATAGATCCCTCATGGATTATTGGTTTTCTGACCCTATATTTTTTTCCAACCATGGGGGGAACCTTAACATGAACCTCCATAAGAAACCATATGTGGAAACCAAGATCAATATATTGATTTTTTACATTAGAAATGTTTTTTGTTATAATTATAATGTATGTAAAATTGATAAAACTATTATAGGAATTAGTAACATGGTATGATATTGAGAATAAGATTTTCATTTCCATATTGGAATATCACTACAGTTTGGAATAAAAGAATAATGTCATGTAACTGAAATAGGAAATATAATTGGTATTTAGCATAAATTAAATAATTTGTATTATTTTTTATGGTTATAATTTTTTGGATATTGTATCCTTTAGCTATTGTTTGATTCATGTAAGAAATACACAGGTTTTTATAATTTATGAGGGAAAGACATTTGGTTGTTATGTGATACATGGTGAGATTCATTATTTCCTAGTCCTTAGGGGTGAGATATATGGATATATAATTCTCATGGGACATATTCATGGTATTTTGAGCCTTTCATTGTGGATTTTGGTTGCACGATTCTTGGGGGAGAGGTTAAGGGTTGGTTGATGTATATATGTGCGATTCTTGGTTCTTCGGTGCCTTAGGATGTGATGAATGTATAATTGTTATTACTGAGTTATCATTGGAAGGGGGGATGGATATCCTCCTTTGTTATCATTACATTGGAAAAGGGACAAATATATCCAATATTGGGTTGATGTAGGTATGGCTGACATTGGGTGTCAAACTATAGCCTGAGTATAAGATCATAGATTTTCATCAAGGAATGAAAATTATTTATTTTCTCATCATGGAAAATCCTTTTGAGGTTATGATGGAAATGAGTGTGTCAAAGGCTTGTTCATCCCATAACCTTTACATTTAGAGGAAGCATATGAGGCACACGATAATTGAAATCTATGCCCCTCCAACTGTGCCGCCCTATAAGGGTGCCACATGGTTTGTATAAACCATGTGATTAGGTTTGTACCGTGAGGGGATAAGGAATATGGTGCACATGGGGTATCCATGATTTGTATGACCATGCGTAATATTCCATGTGGTGTTTTCTCTCTTGGTAGAGGGGTACATATGGTTCGTTCATGTATTGGAAAACTGTATAGTAATACAATGAGATATTTAATTCCATGGAAATTTTACTAGTTTTTGCATCTTTCATATTAATAACTCATCCCCTCTTTATTCTTTCATTTCCTACAAATAGATGTCCTTATTTATTCATTTTAAGTCTATCACACCTAAATCTATTTTTGGACATTGTTGTTCCATTTGAAATCTAGTTCAGGATATGTTTATCGCATTGGATCACCCACAACATGCTCTCTATTCCTTACACTTCTTTAATCATTTTTATTCCTAATGATGATGTTGTTTTTTGTGAACATGTATGCCCTATTTTCATGTAATTGTTATCTTTTTCCATTTTGTTTCGAACTATACCAAACCAAATGTCATTATTGGATAAGTGTTCTACCAAAGGCTTAACTTAGGTTATTTATATATTTTCTCAAAGGCTATGTTGTCTACTTTACTATTATTTATATGCCCCATTCTAGAATATTCAGTCATAAATTCTAATTAAATATTAATACATTACTAAATTATTTCACATAGTCTAGATCACCTTTGTAGAACATAATCATGGATGGAGGTTTTCAACCTCATCATGGGCCACCCATGTGTCTTATTTTTTAATATTACCTATGTTTCACAATCCCTTTGGATGTGTGAGCCTTCCAACATTATATTTTGAGAATCAATAAACAAAATGGGATAGTCTGAGAGGATCGTGCCTCCTTATCATGTTAATCACTATAATTAAAATTATTAAATTTTATTAACGTGATTAAATGATAAGGTAAAATCAGATGAATATGCATTGGCCATGTGCCTCTTTATACTAGTAATAAGAATTGGTTATAGAAAAAAAACATATTCCTAAAATATTTCATACTTACACATGATGTTGTGCATCTTGGTACGACACCAATTAATTCTGATGGTATGGAACCTATTGATTTATGGTAAGGAATTGAGAGGGGGATTGAAGTAAGGCACACGAAACCCTTAGGTATTTTTACTTACGACATTTAAATAATTAAGGGATCATGGTATGGCACCTAAGACCCTAGAAATGGTCTATTATAGTATGGAACCATTGAAGAATCTTGAGGTATGACACCTATGAATTTTTTATATATTTACATCCTCGCGTTAGAGTTGTTTTCCTAGAACCAACTATTTGTACTTTTATTACATGGATATTTAATGTATTAAAATTTTACACATCTTATTACATATTTTTCATTGTTCAACATGAGTATGTTATAGTAATGTCCTAGAGTATTTGTTTCAATGATAAGTTCATGGAAGTTCCCCGCTATGATGAGAACCTTGTAATTCTATAACAATATTTTTAAATATTGTTCCTTGGTTGGATGACATAAAATGATGGGTCACATGGCATACAGACCATTATGTGTGAGTGATCGTAAGAAGATGAAGATTCCTCTCATGAAGTTCACACTTGGTAATCTCTTAGAATGGTGATTATGATAATAGACTCGCCAGTAAAAATTCCTCATATTTTTTGTGTCATTGGATATTCTTATCAGTAAGCATGTGTAATTATCCTTAGACATTAATATTTTCATTAATATGTGTCATGACTCGCGCACTATGATTTACTAACGAAAACCGTCATGTAGGCAGTTGGAAGGAAGTGGGGTATGTTCGGTGTGTCATGAGTGGCATTTTCATAATAGATAAGTCAAGAAAGGATTTTTCTCTACTAATTATAGAAGTTGATATATCAGCCCTTTTATTGAAATAGAAGCATCGCGTGAAATTCCACAGCCATGGAGTAATTAAGAGTTTATTTTAGGTAGTCAAAGAACAAAGTATCAAGAATAAAGGTTGATGACACTATAATGAAACCATCTTGATGAGGTATTGAGACAAAGTGATTGTATTACATTGTGATAATTCATATTTGAATATTGTTGTTGCATCTTTAAGTTCTTTCTATTGGGTGCTTTGACTCGTTTCTAGATAGTACTCTAGGACTTTAGGCTATCCCACCTAATTCCATAGAGAAAGAATCCTAAAGGTTTACACACTTAGTGCTTCTGGTGGTGTTGGTTAAATTCTACTTGAATTTAATTAATGGAATAATTATTATTCTCAAGACAGTGGAATAATTTTATTCAAGTTAAAATGATTGAATAAATTGAACAAATATTTATTCACTTAATTGTGGGCAAAATATAATTATTTATTTTAGTGAACATTTATTAAATATTTATTCACCATTTTGTAAATTAAATATTTAATTAATAAAATAAATTATTTATTTATTTATTTGGGTTTTCAATAAATCGAAGTGGAGTTCGAGCCGACCAAGGACGGTCTGATAGTAAAATAATTATTTTCAATATCTTAAATAATTATTTAACTAGTTGGAATAAGTTAAAATAATAATAACCATACTATTATTTTGTGACGTGGGATTTTATTTATATCTCACCTTTTCCCATGTTAGAACATCATAAATAATAATGCAATATTATAATTAAAATCTTGAGTTTTATATAAGGTTATGAATGTATTAAATTTATGTTATTCAATTGAATATTGTAACTGAAGCCCTATGTTCAAAAATAGACATGTACGTCTATTATGACATGTATCGAACTGCACCCCTTGTGAAATGAGAATTGTTGAGATAAACAATTTCTCCCTCAAATCCTCTTCCCTCCCCTCCCAATAATCAGAGATGTTCTTCAAGGCCGAAGAATAGGATATTAAGAATGAATGGCACAAGACGCCCGCTTTGTTTCGCTACCACCCGAAGATTGAGTGGTGTCTATCGGAGGCCATCAGAGCATGTGTGGATCACCTCTAGAGGGATTCTAGTTTGGATTCTCGCAAGTGAATCAAGATAATCGATAAAGTTCATTTCATACGATCAACATCATAAACAACCAGAATACCGAAGATCCAGGTATTCTTTTCTTTATGAAATTAATTAAATTATTTATAAACATGTCATGCAAGTTCCTCTCAAAAGGTTCAGTCCACTTACTTATTTATCTATATATTTTGTTCTATTCTAGGGAGACTGGGGTTCATCAACATATTTATCCCAAAATAATCATTAATCAGGGTAAAAATTAAATTTTGGTGTCATTCCAACCACACTTCCACTGTGCCCAAAACCTTCAAGTGGTATCAGAGCAGTTACATCATAGTTTATAATTATTTAAATAAATCATTGATGATTTACTATTTAATAATTTATTTTTTCAGTTTATGTTTAATCGTTCTTGTAATTTGGATTTCAATATTTGTTCCCAATCTTTTCATTTATTGGAGATTTCATAGAATCAAATGATTTTTTAATTGAAATTAAAATGGAAAACTCATTAGGAGGCACCAAAGATTCTTCCAAGGTGACACGAATGTACATGTTCTGTGTTTGAACATACACAGTGTGTTCTTCTATACAATCCATGTAATCTATGCATCACATTGTGTAGTCGTGTACAACGCATCAGGATTAATTTGGAAAGTACTCAAGCTATGTGTATTTATTACATGAGGTTTAGTTAATTTTACACCATGCGTAGACTTGTATAGATAGACAAAAAAGATACTGGATTACACACTATGTTTCCCACTAGACACAACAAGTAGTCTCTTTGGGTCTGGGGCCAAATCGTGTATCCCATACATGACTAAGACAACCAATAACCATGTAATGTAGAGACAACATGGCATGTATCCAACTGTATACACCGTGTTCTCCAAAATTTATGATGTATGCCTCACTCTTTGAGTCCCTAGGTGTGTACTTCTGGAAATATAGTGAATGTAGTACACACTGTGATGTTGGAACTACACGTCATGTACTTAACCAAATTACACAAAATGAAAACTTTAATGTTTGTGTAATGTTCATAATTTCTTGTCATGTATAAATCATTTTACATGTTGTTACACTTTGAATTGAAGAATCATGTATGAAATATGCCAGAAGACTAAAACAATATATGAATACAATACACATTGGGAATATTATAATGGGTATTCACCAGCTTACCTCTAAGGTTCATTTATATACAGCGATGATAATCTCAATGAAATTCAGAAAATGATTAAGATAAAAGGATTGATTATTAAAACATAATAATTAATCGATTCATGTGAAATTTATCATAATAAGAACAATTAAATATTTGAATACTAATTTTTTTAAATATGCAACTTATTGCATGTATGTGGGTGATTGACCTTTTTATGTGATTGGTTTCCTTTTAATTTATTTTTTAAATTAATTGTTGGCTTGAGGTCAATCTCTCCTCATTAATATGTAAGGCTTGAATTACCATGGTTTATTTTATTTAAACCCCATTATACCCCTCACTTGCATTTGATTTGAAAAGAATACTTAATGGATGTAACTAAAAAGATAGTGGAGGTAGTTCAAGATGGAAATAAGACAAAAAAATCATAGGAGACACAGGGGTGGACAGATGGAAAGATATAAACATGAAACCAAATCGTTCAAGGTGTCTCCCCTAAGCCAGGGTTAGTTTATCAACTACAAGATAAACTAACCATTAGATGTGATCATGATCACACATTTTTCTTTATTTTATTTCTGTTAGTTTCCTGGTTTATCATTATAGATGTGTTTTCATGATCAAATAATTAATTGATTAAACAAGAATGCAAGATAGAATTAATATAAACCAATATTATGAATAAATATTTTCAAGATATGGTTAATCACTTAAGTAAGTTACACTTAATATTAACATGCATTTTCTAATGATAATAAGCAATTCCCTGAAAATAGAAAAAAATCCCTCAAATAAAATATTAAGTCATACCAAGCCTTTCATTAAATGATTAAGAGAAGAACTCAACAAAAATATGTTTTTGAACAACCCATGATGGGACACTTAATTTTTTATAGGAATCTCTTATGAAAGGTTTTGGGTTGACCTAACCATTTTACCAAAAGAGGAGTATTTCCTACTAGACTTAGTGTAATATTGGATATAAGAGTTGAAGAAATATAAAGTCAGGATTTTAGTATTGGAAAGTCTGATTAATAGATCAAGGAGCTTCAATTTCATAGTTGTAAAAGTCCTTCCAACCTAAATACCTTCAAATAGATTGACCAACCATTGTTGGTTTTATGCAAAGGGGAATATTGATCCTTTCCACAAGAATTTCTTTGCAATTATACAATTCAACATCAAAGGTGAGGGAAATTGGGAATTGAAAAAATAGTGGGAGAGGTAATAAAATTAATTTATTATTTGTCCGAAAATTTAATCAATAAATTCATAATGATCTTATCTTTTAATTTTAGAATAAAAATTACAGGCTCATTAACCACACAATCACTACAATCAATTATATATAAAGACCACATCGTTACCGGCAGTAACATTCAGTAATGGTTAAGACGCCTTTGGGTTATCCTATGAAATGACCATATGTCTTATGTGTTGGAATCATTATTACCAGATCCGCCTACCAAAAAGGTGAGTGATGAGAATTATTTGTTCTATGAGAAACATCTGAACAACGAAGTCAATATTTAATGTTTGATATTATCATCAATGTCTAGTGAGCTCATGAAGTCTCACGAAAACATGGATTCTTATAGCATTCTCCAGAACCTAAGTGGTCTTTACCAATAGAGAGAAATATAAGAAAGGTTTGAGATCTCAAAGGCACTCTTTTAGAGTAATCATGGGGAGGGTTCCTTGGATAGACCTCATGTAGTAAAGCTCATTGTTTTTGATGAGTGTCGAGAGGTTATTGGGTTTAAACTCCCTGAATAACTTGGCAACGATCTAATTCTCGCATCACTCCCTTAGAGCTTCTCTATATTTGTTGTTAATTTTAATATAAACAACATTGAGAAGTCTCTATTTGATATTCTTATTCTAATTCTCTACGTGGAAAAATATATGAAGAACAAAATGTCTTATGTCCTTTTGGAGAATAAGAGGAAACATAAGGGAAAGAGATTTAAGCCCAAAAGTCCCTCATTCCCTTCTACGAAAAGGATGATCAAAGGGGAGTCAAGGGAACAAGAGGTTGTCTGTTTCACATGTAGCAATAAGGGATACTAGAAGAAAAACTACACCCAGCCTAAGAAGAATGGGGAAGCTTTATGTGAGTTTTTTATCAAATGATATATATCTATTTTTAAAAACTGAGTATTAGATACAACTTGTGGTGCTCACAATTGTATATAAATATAGGAACCAAGTAGATTCATGAAGATTGACTGAGGGTAGGCAATCTTTGAGTAACCAACTGGGCCAGAATTGCTGTTGTAACTATCGGGAAATACCACCTCCTGTTGCCAATTTAGATGATATTGGTGATAAAGGGTTGTTATTATGTGTTGTCTGTTATAAAAAATATATTTCAATATCCAGATTAGACACAAATGGATTTTTTTCATGTTTGTAAATGAATGTTGCTTCTTTTACAAAAAAGAGCATTTGTTTTGGTAGGGCACATTTATACAGAGGTCTTTATGTGTCGGATTACACAAACCATGTAATGGCAATTGATAAAAAAGAAACCTCACATGAATCATACCTCCCCCATCTTTGGCATCACTGACTGGGTCATGTAAACTAGAAACACTTGACAATGTTAGATAAAGATTGATATTTATATTCTTTCAAACTTAAACAACTTGGATTATGTTCTGCATGTTTACAAGGAAAAATTAGAAAATCCCCATTTAGTGGGAATGGTTAAAGGGCTAAAGATATTCTTGAATCGGATCAAACTGATGTGTGTGGTCTATTTCATGTTGAATCAAGGTGAGGGTACTCATTATTCCTAAATTTTACAATTTATTTATTTGATATGAATATATCTACTTAATTAGGTATAAGTTGGATTCCTTTGACAAGTTAAAAGATTAAAAGAATTAAGTTGAGAAACATGTGGGTAAGAAGATAAACAAACTCCACTCAGACTAAGGTGGAAAATATCTTAATTAAGACTTCATTGATTACATACGGGTGTTTGGGATCCTATCACAACTCACTCTTCTTTACATGCTCAAGTGGAATGCATGAGTGAAAGGAGAAACCACACCTTGTTAGACATGGTGAGATCAATGATGATTCCTGTGAGTCTTCCATTATATTTTTAGGGATATGAATTAAAAATAGTGGTGTAAATACTAAAACAAGTACCAACTAAATTGAGAAATGGTTTTCCATACATGTTATGGAGGGGAGATAAATCCATGTTATCAAATTTACATGTGTGGGGAAGTAATGGGTTTGTTAAGGCCTCTTCAGGTAACAAACTTTCACCCAGAGGAACAATGTGTACCTTTATAGGATAAACCAAATAAATAATGGGATATTATCTATACAACCCTTCATACAATATGTTTATAGTAGAAATACAATCCATATTCCATGAGAGGGATCACATATCCAAAAGAGATAGGGGGATCGAGATATACTTTGATGATGTTTAGGCTCAAGGTACCCAAGAGTTGGTACATGAATAGATTCCACAAAGCCCTGTGGAAGAAAGAACTATTCCAAAGGCACAAGAACTGTGTAGGAGTACAAGAGAGGTTAGAGAACTAGAATGGTATAGTTTTATAGTTTTCAAGGATAGTGACTCATTATTAGTTGATAACAATGACACTCTAAACAACAAGGAATATGTATGTGGAATGGATGTTTCCATGTGGCATGAATCCATGAATTCTATAATGGATTCCATGCACTAAAACAAATTCTGGATTTTAGTAGATCCTCCAGTTGATATAAAAACTATCGGTTGCAAATTAGTAGTCAAGAAGAAACTAGACATGGAAGGACAAGTTAGTACTTATAAGAAATCAGTGGTTTCCAAAGTGGTCAAGTGACATCATGGAATTTTCTACGATGAAAATTTTTCACCAGTTGCAATGCTGAAATCCATCAAAATTATATTGGCCATTTATTCTTACGATGAATATGAGATTTTGAAAATGGACGTCAAAACAGATTTCCTTAACGAGAAATTTGAAGAAGATGTCTACATGACACAACATGAAGGGTTTATGACTTCCAAGGATTTCAATAAGGTATAAAAGTTGCAGAAATTTATTTACCTATTAAATCAAGAAACCAAGTCATGAAACATTCATTTTGATCAATACGTAATAAAATTTGGTTTTATCAAGAATGAATGTGATCCTTGTGTCTACAAATAGTTTAGTGGGATTTTAGTCATTTTTCTAATAGTATATGTTTACGACATATTACTTATTGGAAATGAGATAGCGGTCGTACTATATGTTAAGGCATGGTTGAATCAATACCTCTTCATAAATGACTTGGGAGAGGTAGTATATATTCTTGGGATCAAGATTCATCATGATAGATCTGAGAGATTTCTGGGCCTAAGTAAAACTACATACGTTGATAAGATGTAGAAGAGATTAATTATGGAGAAATCCCAGAGGGGATTGTTTCCAGTGTCACATGGCATTCATCCTTCTAGGAAAACATGTTCTCAGACACATAAGGACAGAAAGATAATGGCAAGGACACCATACACATCAGCGATTTGGTCAGTCGTGTATTCCATGTTATGTACTAGGCTAGAGGTAATGTACCCTTTGAGTGTGGTATGCAGATGTCAAGATATCACCGGTGACTGCCATTGGATTGAAGTCAAGACTATCCTAAAGTATCTGAGTTGTACTAAGGATATGTTCTTGGTTTATAGAGGAGATGAGGAACTAATCATTAAAGGGTATGAAAATTCTAGTTTGCAGACTGATCAAGATGACATGTAGTCACAAAAGAGATACATATTCACATTTAATGGACGTGAAGTGAGTTGGAAGATCTCAAAGAAGATTGTGGTCATAGATTCTATAGAAGAGTCTGAGTATATCATTTATTCTGAGGCAGCTAAAGAAGCAGTTTGGATGAGAAGATTTATCCAAGAGAGGGATGTCGTACCTAGCAGTAAAGATCTCATCACAATCTATTGTGATAATAATATACCGGTGGAACTTGCAAAAGATCCAATGTAACATCAATAGAAAAAGCACATACATCAAAAGTATCGTCTCTTGAGATATTTTTCTCCAAGAGGTGAAGATTCAATGAGTAGCATTACCATGGAATAAAAAGTGGAAGACCCTTTGACTAAAGCCTTGACACAGGAAAAACATGATCACCATGTGAGGTCTAGCAGACTGAAAGTCGTAGGAAGTTGTCTCTATTCCAAGTGGGAGTTTATTTGGGTTGGTGTCCTAGAACACACTATTTGTACTTTTACTACATGGATATTTAATGTATTTATATATTAAAAAAAATTACATAGAGTTCATTTTTATGCCTGACTATTATGAAATAATGTCCTAGAGTATTTGTTTCATTGATAAGGTCATGACAGTTCCTCGCTATGATGAAAATCTTGAAATGCTATAATAATATTCTAAAATACTGTTTTTGAGGATGGATGGAAAACTATGATGGGACACAAAGCATAAAAACAATCAGGTGCAAGTAATCATAAGCATATGAGACTTCCTCTCAGGAAGTTCACACTTGGTAATTGCCAAGATAGGAGATTATAAAAACAGACCTACCATTAGGAATTCCTCTTGTTTTGGCGTCATATGATATTTTTATCTATGAGTATTTGCAATGATTCTTGGACTTTATGATTATAATTAATACATGTCATGACTCACGCACATGGATTTATTGATGAAAACTGTCACACAGACAGTTGGCGAGAAGTATGGTTTGTTGGGTGTGTCACGAGTGGCCGGTTATTAATTGATAATTCAAGGAAAGGTTTTTCCCTTTCTATTTATGGAAGTTGATATCACATCGCTTTGATTGAAATTGAACTGTCATGAAAAATACCGTATCTATGGTGTAATGACATGTTTATTTTAGGTAGTCAAAGAATGATGTATCAAGCAAAAAAGTTGATGACACTATCATGAAACCATCTTGATGAGATATTGAGATAGAGTGATTATATTACACAGTGTGAATTCGTATGTGGATGTTGTTGTTGTGACATTATGTTCATTCTCTTGGATTCCTTGACAAGTTTCTAGACATTACTCTTGGAATTTAGGAAATCCCACCTAATGATAATGAAAAAGAATCCAAGAGGGTCACACGCTAAGTGTTTCCAGTAGCCTCGGTTAAATTCTTTTTGAATTTAATTAATAGAATAAATATTATTCTCAACAAAATGGAATAATTATATTCAATTAAAAAGGATATCATACATTAAAAAAATATTTATTCACTGGGTTGTGGGTAAAATATATTTATTCATTTTATTGAACATATTTTAATTATTTATGAAGTAGCTTTTAAGTAAAATATTTATTTAAGAGAATAATTTATTTATTTATTTATTAGAGTGTTCAATAAATGCAAGTGGGGTTCGAGTGGAAAAAGGTTGTTCTAGTAGTAAAATAATTATTTTCAAGATGGTATATAATTATTTAACTAGTTGGCACATGTTAAAATAATAATAATGCTGCTATTATTTTGTGACACAAAATTTTATTTATAATTCCATTTTGTGCAAGTTGGAGCACCATAAATAATGATGCGGTATTATTATTAAAATCATGGGTTTTATCTAAGGTTATGAATGTATTTAATTTCTATTATGCAATTAAATATTTTAACTATAGCCCCATGTTGATAAATAGGCATGTACGTCAATTGTGCCATGTACCGAACTGCAAGCTTGGTGAATTGAGAACTTTTGAGCTAGAAAATTTCTCTCTCGAACCCTCTTCCTGCCCATCTAAATAATTAGAGATATTCATCAAGGACGAAGAACAAGAGATCATGAATAGCTGACACAAAACACTCTCTTTTCCATGCTATCACCCAAAGAATGAGTGGTGTCGATCTGAGGCCATCATAGCATGTGTGGATAACCGCTACATGAAATCTAGTTTGGATCCTCACCAGCACAATGAGATAATTCATAAGGATCATTCTAGATAGTCAAAATCATCCAAGAATAAAATACCAAAGATCCAAGTATTCTTTCCTTTGTGAAATTAATTAAATTAATTACAAACATGATGTGGAATATCATCCATAAAGGTTTCGAGCCTCTTAATTCATTATCTAAATCTCTGATTCTATTCCATTGAGACTGGATTTCATTGTTTTATTGATCATAGAATGATCATTGATCATGGTAAAAACTAAATTTGAGTGTCTTTCCAACCATGCTTCCACTGCCCTCGAAACATTCACTTTGGATATATGTCTACCTAGTTATATGCCTTATACCTGTTCCATATTGGACTGATACTATTTTCCCATGTGGAATATAGTGATTTGGTTTTTACCTTCTATTAACACATAACATATATATTGATGAAAACTTTATATATATGGTTCTTTTCATAGATTTTTCCCAAGTACATGTCTTATCTTTGTTTTTTACTTTTCATTTTACCTATTATAAATGCATAGGGTTTTTGTTTATATAAACATGCTTTTTTTAATAGACACCATTGGTGGAAGCATAATAAGTATATCTCACACCCCATTCAAGACATTGATTGGTACCCTTACAGACTTCATATAAGTAGGTATGTATAGGGGAAAGTGCCCAATTACCGATGCTTGACTTCTTGTAGCATGGGGGCAAGGAAGCATAGGATTGATATGTGTCTTGCGATCCTATCTTGAGATATTCCTTTTATTGATTTGTTAATTTTATTAGGTTATATGTATATGTTACTCATTACATGCAATCCTTTTTTATTATTTCATTAAATACATTACATGACATCATATTTAAAATTGTAATAGGTATTTCTAATAATGGATTGTGTATTATTATCTTCTAGATATTTTCATTCATTTTCTGACTGTGAGTTATTAAAATTATTTCACTATTTGGTTGTCCATTAATTTCACTGTTGTGTGACTTTTATTAAGAGGGAATTGTTTCCCCACTGTATCACTTCAGACCCTTGCTGCAAGTCAGAGGAATCATTCATATGGGGAGGCACCATTAAGGCCTTATGTCTCACTAGGTTATGTTACATATGAGTGAACTTGGTCAAGGATGTTACAATTTTTTATTATAGAACATTATTTTCTTCTTCTTATTCATTTATGATACAATAAATGAGATTAGGTTGTATTATAATTTTGTAATGAACTTATTCTTGAGAGTACCTAACCCACATATGAGGAAAAATTAAAATTATCTGGGATGGGACTTGATCTTCTAGTTTATTCATAATATAATTGATTTTATTACACCATTGGGTGATTCTCATGATATGTGATATTATTAGTATTATGTTGTATTACATTTGTCTGTGACCCGATATGAAAATAAAATCATTGATCATGCATCATGTTTTGAACTTTATAGGAATAAGATGAAATTCATTGTAGGTCTCATTACCTGACTTTAGGGTACTTCCTATATGTTCCATGAATGATATATCTATTAGGGAACAAAAAGTTATTTAATAAAAATGAGATTATATAATGGTTTATTAAAATTTCTTTATCAACATAAATTGTTTTTTCCCATATAGGTTGTTGATGGAACCTTGAATAACCAATTATCATATGTTTGAGTTATGTTACCGAGGTTATAAACACGAAAATGTTATTTTATTTTCAGTACATGAATTTCTCTTGTATTCTAAAGTGTGAATCTACCACTATGGATAGGGAATGAAAATTCATTTATTCAAATAATCTTATAAAACATGTTATATTTATCTATTGAATGTAAATTCTTAAAGGTAGTTAAATGAACTACACATTGAAATATACAATTTTTATTCTTTTGAAAATTGAGGGGCCTATATTGACAAATTGGTTTCTTATGTAAATAATATAATTGATAAATCTTAGTATCTAATATGGTCACCATTAAATTGTGATGTGAATTTATGATTAAATTGTTTTTACATCTATAACTTGAAATTCAAAGTATATATATCTTGACATTTATAGTAAAACATAGAGCATAACCTAGACATGACCACTGTAGTGGGTAGTGGGATGTGTTTCTTGTGTTGATTATGATAATTCCTACCATACAGACCTTGATTTAAGAGTATGAAGAGGGGTGTGACATTTATATATGAAGGATTGTTCTTATCATATTATTGTATCTATGATGTTATCATTATTAATTCCAAACCTTGGTGTGTTATTCCCATTTTTATAGATATACCAACAAGAATTTCTTGATTACTGAAACTGGGGATGGTGATTACCATGCTCTAGAGGTGATGGTCCCTGAGAGAACAGTGTTACCTCTATTCATTCCACCTATGGAACCTCAAGATATCCTCTATATGGGTGATTATTCCAAACTTACATGAGATTTTTTTGTCCTATGTAGACTATATAGGGAGCTCCATGACTTGAACCATCAGTAGAAGTGTTGATGTGAGAGTTCCAGTATCAAAATTATTTTAAATTTTTAGGGGATGGTATCCCTCACGCTATAGAGTCATGACTAATGACAATGATGACTATTTCCAAGTACATAGAGACACCTACTAAGAGGAGAGTAAATATAACCAAGTATATGGTTTGAGACTCCACCAAAAGTTTGTGGGATGTCATATCTCAAGTTTATCATCTTCATGGTATGGTTTAGGATAGTTATTAAACAACCTTCTTTTCCACTTTCTTCCCTAAGACATACTGGGATGATCGTTCCAGGGAGTGCATGAACTTGTAGTAGGGTTTGATGTATGTTATGCCTTACTTACCTCATTTTTCATATCTCCAGCTCTTTGAAAAAATCTATTGCTCAAATGAGCTACCAAAAGAGATATGTTTTGAGGATGGGATCAATAATATTATTCTTTATCAGGTGAATAATTTCTGGTTGACTACCATGTCTGATATAGTAAAAACAATCTTATTATTGAGTATAAACAAAGGGCAGTTTGATGTCTGAATCAAAGTGGACCGGCTTCTCAAACTAGTAATGAACTATATAGAGGGTATAAGTACCATTTAAATACCTATTGTGAGAGAAGAACTAGTTAGAGTCCATGCACTAGTTGTTTTCGGTTCAGTCATCGGTTTTGGAAGTAGGTACATGTGAAACATCAATGTTAGAGGGCCCCATTTAAGTGTTTATCATGTGGAATGATGGGATATTTATAGAGGATTTGAAGTATCATCCCTATAGGGGATAGTGATATTTAATTATCACTAACTATATGTTTTGTAGGGGGACTATAAGATCCTCATGAATCTAGAATATAGAGTAAAACTTGTAGGTCAGTACGAGAAGGTGTTCGTGGCTAGGGGAGACAGACCTATATTTTACAGCGTCATAAGAGTAGGCATGATCAAGGTAGTCATGTCATATCCCAGGTCCACAAAGCGATCTTGGTTTATATAGTGGAGCATGTTATAAGGGAGTGTAATCTCGAAACTCATTTAGTTTGAGGTACGTTTTAGAAGAATCTACCTTGGTATCTTTTTTTAACACAAGCAGTTCAAACACTATGCTATCTATGGATATAATAGAAATCCTCTTGCTTAAAATTCAAAAGTACATTGGGGTAATGACCCTAGATACCCATTTGGGTACACATTCTGAGAGTGTACTCTAGTGTAATATGTTCCCCCATGAGACATGTTGCTATCATTTTCTATGGAACAGATTCTTCCTTGATATTTTTTGTTTTGAATTTATTCTTAGGACAAAATAGTTAGTTCTTTATCATGCCTATATGGATTTATATTACCAGGCGGTGTCTTCTTCATCACTAGAGGTTATTACATATATTCTCACTATTGAATGGTATGTCTATTAAGGTAGATACAAACTAGATCACTTTGGGAAAGGTGGAGTGATTGTCTAGATTTCAATCTTTTATATGAATGATGAGAGAATACATCAAGATGAATTCCCTCTAGTAGTAGACTAATTCTGAATTGTCTTTCCCAATGACTGGTCTAGTTTAACTCTTGATAATGTGGTGGATTTATCTATTAAGGTGGATCTAATAGATTTTCTAGTGATCATTCTTCCATACAGGATGGCCCCTACTGAGTTATAGGAGCTAAAGAGATAGTTAGAGTACTTAGATGATAAGGGTTTTATATAGACCAATACTTATCCCATGGTTCACTAGTCCTTTTCTCAAAGAAGAAGGATAGAATCCTTAGGCTTTATTTGAATTAATGGACATTTAATCATCTTCTATTGAAGAACTTGTATCATTTTACTCACATAGACGAGTATCTGGTTATGCGTATCTAGTTATGCTTCTCGGTCTCACAAATCTATCTATCATTTTCAGGGCTCAGATGACTCAGATTTTGCAAGCATTTTTTACTCAATTTTGGTAGTCATTGTGGAAGAGATCTTGGTTTATTCTCTTACTCGATATGACCAGGGAATGCAATCTATGATAATTTTAAATTCACATATATAGAAGTAGTTATATGTGGATCTCACTAAATTTAACTTTTATATTGATAAAGTACACTTCATGGGTCACATCATTTCAGAGGAAAAAGTATTTTCTGACCTAGAGAAGGTGAGTGCAGTAGTCAACTAAATAGGAGACTAACTTTAGTTTTAATCATTATTCCGAAAGTGTTGGGTAGAGTCTATACAGTTTCTTGTGACACATTAGGTATTGGTTTAGGTGAACTATTCATACATGTAGAACGATTCATTGAATAAGAGTCTTTTTAGTTCTGAATGGATGAGAGGGATTACCTTATATAGGATCAAGAGTTAGAAGTCATGTTTCATGACTTGTGATGTTGGAGAAATTATTTTTTGGGAGTGTAGTTTGTGGTGGTTACTAACCACAAAAGAATCTATTATATTTTCATGCTGCATAATTTGAATATCATGAAAAATATTCGGGTTGAATACCTTAAGTACTTTAATTTTTATCTTAATTATACAACTAGGAATGGAAATATTTTTTGATATTCTATAAGACAAAAGACTACGAAACTGGCAGTTTTGGTGGCCAGTAGAGAGTTTTGGATTATGGAAATACATTCTATGATGCATTCGGAGCTATAGGATCATCACTTATTGTTTTTACATGAATAGTTAGAAGTGACCTCTTCAATTATGGTGAGAGTGAAGCTATGGAAGTTATCAGATCCTGAGATCTTAGTCCTATGGGAGAGTGTTTCTAGGGTGGATCTTCTGCAAGACATCATCATTGATGTTGATATGGTCTTTCTTATTCAAAGAAGTTTCTAGGTTCATACATAAATATGAGAGGAATTGAAATAAGAGTGTCATGATTCTAATTGGTCAGTTAATACCTGTATTTCCAAGATATATCTTGGATTACTTTTCCAATATTAGTGGACTTTTATGAAAAGTGAGATTGATAGATTTGTTACTCAGTGTACCACCAATTAGTCGGTGAAAGAAAAAACTAGTGAACATCAGGGATTCTATATCCATTTCCCATTTCTGAGTGGAAATGTGATTATATCACTACTGATTTTGTTGTTGGGTTCCTAATATCTCCTCAAGGAAGCGATATAGTTTGGGTGATCTTCGACAGGAACACTATGTTCTCTCACTCCTTACCAATTAGAGAGACCATTTTAGTGGATGAACTTAAGAACATATATTTCTACGAGATTTAATGAATACCCTGGGTCCCTCGCACTATTATTTCAAATAAGTATTCTTACATCAAATCAATGATCTATAGTAGTTACTGAGATATTTGGGTACACAGTTGATTTTAGTATTGCTTTTACCCCTCTAACTGATGGCCGGTTAGAATAGGAAATACCAGTTTTAGAAGACATTCTTTGAGCATTCATCTTTTATTACATAGGTTATTCGTAGAAACATATCCCTTTTTTAGTTCATCTATAATTAAATATTTCATGTTACAATAAATATTTCTCTCTATGAGGACTCGTATATAGGCTATGTCGATGACCTCTATTCTTGTTAGAGGTCGGTGATGCAACACTACTTAGACCATGTCTCTTTCAGAATACTTCAATGAATGTTCTTGTGATTATTAAATGAATGACTATAACTCAAATTTGACATATTTCATACACTAATTATTGTTGTAGACCACTAGAGTTTGAGTTGGGGAGTCTTGTTTTCTAGTGTGAATCAACTAGACCGGGGAATAAATTGTTTTTGTAGTAGGAGAATATTTCACCTCATTTAGTTCTTCCTTTTGATGGTGTGGATAGAGTTGGGTCAGTAGAATATCAATTTTAGTTACCTCAAACTTACTGAGGTATGCATGGAATATTCCATGTTTCATATCTCCTCTGGTACTATTCAGATCCATCTCATATCTTTCAGGTTGATGAAGTTGATATTAGGTAAATGCATCATTTAAGGATAATTGAATTTGTATTGTGGACCGGGGCAAAGAGGCATTTCATAGATGGTCTTTTCTTTTAGTATGGGTGATATGGACAAATGACTATGTACATGATGAGACATGGGAGTGGGAAGACGGCATAAATGGTCATTGGCCAGAGTTATTCTCAGGTGATGTTTTACCACCCTTGGAAGGGAAACATGGGGATGAGTAGATTTAAGGGGGAAGACTGTATGATCTATGAAATTCTTCACAGATATGAACATTTTACCTTATATTCGATTAAATAATTTTATACTAATGGAAATAAATTTTAAGGGTGCTAAGGAAATAAAGGTGTCTAGGTTGTATTTAGTGCCTGAAGCCTTAACTTTTGGTGGAAGAAGCATAGGTTCATGGTTAGTGATAACCATGACCCTAAAACTTTTGACACTATAAGGGAGACACATAGTTTTCCAAACCATTTGGGGGAATTTAAGAGTATATGAGTCTAAGGATGAGGGTTATTACATGCTATGTATAGTTTTTATAACTGTGCAATGTATGTTATGCGAGTTGTTCTCCCTATGAATTGTGGTACACATTGTTGGTGTACATTTTGCACAATTGTGTGGCCAATCCATGGAAATTTTAATTCTTGGTATATTATACTATTTTCTCCCTCATTAATTTTAATAATTAACCCTTAATTCCTCTTTAATATCTAAAGGAGAAAAACCCTAATTTTCCCACACTAAACTATCTCACCCCTAAAGCCAACCTTCCATAAAGTTCTCTCTTCTGGACTTCAATTTAGGATCAACCTGCCATGTTGGATCACTATAGGTATGCTCCGTATTCCTTTAGCTCCTTTTATCATTTTCTTCATGTCAATGATGTTATTTAAGTGTGAGAACATATTCCTTATTTTATGATCTTTCATCTATTTTTTCATTTTATTTGGATCAAAACCAACCCAAAGGATGATACTATATGAGTTTTCAAAAATTGTCTTAAGGTTGGTGGTCTATAAGTTTTCTCTATTCTTATGCTGCCTATTGGAATTTCATCATTTTTCCAAATTCCACACCATCCGTTCACTACTTATTATTGAATTATAAGACCTAAATTTATTATTTCCACTATATTTGGTCATATTTGTTACACCTAATCATGGTTATAGGTTTTCAACCTCAACTCATGCCACTCAGGTGGTGTGTTCCTTTATCATACTTATATTTCACAATATATTCTGGTGTGTAAACATTCCCCCCTTTTAGTGGGTTCCTATATAAATAAAATTAGATAATTGAACTGAGGAATGTTCTTTTTTTCTAAAGATTGATTAGTTGTATCATGGGATTGGGGAAGCACAAAGCCAATATATGGCTCATGTTTCAATCTTGGGATAGTCATTTTTGTCTTTTCAGTTATTTCAGTATTTCATAGGTATGTGTTTCTACTTCTATGTCTTCATGGTTTTTTTAATACGTGAATTAACATTATATTTTTTAAGTTATTGAGTATTTCTTCTGATGGCCTTTTTATTATTATCATCTGAATGTTTACTTCAATTATTCTCACTGAAAGTTGTTATTATTCCACTAATCTATTATCTATTTATTATACCATTGTGTGACTATAATTATGAGGGTATAGCCTCCCCACTATACCACCATAGAAGCTCACATATAGTCAGTGTCCTCTGGAATACAAGGAGGCATGATCGAGGCCTTATGGCTAACCCGGTTCAGTTACTAACGAGAGAATCAAGTCTATCATGATACAATATGGGTACATTAGTATATTTTTGGATTTCCATTTGATTTATATTAAATATCCACTTCATCGTACTTTTTTATGTACTATTACACACAAAATATTTTTTTTATAACTATATGTGGTATCCTATAAAATTTAACTCACATCATGTTCGAGAACTCTTTGGAACTCGATCCTAATTCATGGATATGTGTTTGAAAAATGGTAGGGAGCCCTATTCTAGAATAATTCATTATCTTTTTGGGATAGGATCATGGATATAGGATCAGGCATGGGGTTTTAGGATATGTTTGTGCAGTCTTCTTATATATTTTTGATTATATGACATTAAGTGTCTTATTCAATTTGAAATTTCATATTTTATAATATTAGATTTATTTAAAAATACTCAATTACCAACTAGATTTTATTTAAATGTGCAATTAATCTTTTTTCTCTGTCATTATCACTTTTTAAAAGATGGTATTACCACCACACTATATCTATCGTACCCTTTCTACTAGTCTGCAGCCTTTCACATAAGTGGATCTATATCAAAGGTCTTGTAGTGAACTAACATGGGCATGCGAGGGAGAACTAGGTTGAAGAAGTTACAAGTTTAGTAGTTATTATTTGGACGAGTCATTGGGATATTAGATCATAAGATTATACAATTTCATACAAGATGTGGTGAATTATAGTTTATTACAGTTTAAACATTCAATTTTCCCAATTAAACTTTGAATGACTATTGGTCAGGAAAATGTTTCGATATACTTTATAAACAGAGTAAGAAAATAATATGTATAAAAAACATTAAACATGTATAGATAAAACAATAAAAATTTTAGATTACGAAAAATTAATTAAATCGTTCATAAACTATGTAGAAAACAGATTTAAAATATTTCTTATGAATGACCCATAATTTCACCCAATGTGTTAAGGAATTCAGTAAACCTAATTTTCAGAATTAATTTTATTAAACCTTTCAGAATGGACATTCACCACAGACTAGAAATCCCTCAATCAATGGGATTAGAAGATATTATATCCCCCTAATCTTGGGATCCATCGAACACCATGATAAGAATAAATTTTTCTCTCTATCAATGATATCCATCGATATAACAGATTGACCAAGAAATTATTAAAATGGAAAAAACATAATTCATTGAAAATAAAATACTCAAAAATGAAGAATTAAGGAAACTCTCTAATAAGATCAAATTGAGGCACTATCAGTAAAAATATGTTACAAACATCAACCACAACATTAGATAATTATATTTAAAAACACTTCTTAGCCTCTAGTATGTTGTCCTCTTTATATAAGAGATTCAATAGTCTGATTCCAATATTCTTAGTAATAGTTAAAATATCATCAAAGAATATTATCCTTTGATTGATGAGTTTAGTTACCCATAAAATTGTCCCATGTATAGTCATAGTGTCACTATTATCATTATTTGAATATTCTATCAAGTATATATGATAGGTGTTCATATGTAATGTTTTGTATGTCTTCGATAGGTGGGATTAGTAAATATTCATACTATAAATTTTTTTTGTCTCTACCCAATAAAATATTTATAATGCACTTTTCATAACTCATTATGATGAACATATCAATCCTTTCATTTTATGGAAATTTTTTGAATTTATATGATTAATTTTTTACATGTCTTTCTGATGAACTAGCTATATATTTTTCTGATATATTTAAATAATTTATATCCAATAGAAGTAAAATTCATCCTATAGTAAAACTTATTAAATTCCTAGAAAACATGTTATCACTTGGGAATGATAATGATTACAAATAAAAATGATATAAAGAGTGAATTGTTATTTTTTTAATTATGGTTAAAAAATGGCGTTTTGACTCAACAATCACCTCTTTTATGAAAATCACAATACAAAAATGGAGATTGAAAAAAAGTAATGAACATATTAAAATATATTATCCCCCTTACATACATAAATTTTTAGTACCCTATATTCTCTCATTTAATATTTTTCAAAAGGATTTTAAAATATAAGAGGCATAGAAAAAATAATTCCCCAAATTGTTGAAAAACATTATACCAATAAATTTTAAAAAAACATTATAAAATAAAATATATAATTCCTATATGAAATATTTGAAATTAAAAACATTCATCCAAAATATATAATAGAAATAATTCAAAAGGAAATAGAATTCATTCAATGTTCTTGAGGATTTAATATTAAATTTTTCATGATATTGTAAATGAAAAATAATTGTAAGATAACTCATTTAGGATAGTTGTATATTCATGAGAATGCATTGAGTCATCTATCAATCATCCTCTTTTGACAAAAACATAGACACTAATTATTTATGAATCTCTATTTCCATTCTGTGTATAGATTTATCTATGTCTTACTACATAACAAGATTCTTTATATCATAAATCTACCTTATATAGTCTCTGACAACATTACTGTTGTCGTCTTCATGCATTGCGACTATATGGGATTATTTTTTATCATTATAAATTTTTCCACAACAACATTATATCACCTTCCATATAATTCAACCACCTTATAATCCTATTAAACATTTTGAATGATATCAAATATATTCCTTTTATATCTTTAATTCAACCAATTTTTTAATATCTATTGCAGATAATTTCTTTAGGGAGCTAGAGCATTCAATGATATTAATTTTTCCATGAATGTATTTACATCAGTCCTGGGTATCAGGATTTATTTTTATTATTCCAAAATGCCTTATAATTATATAATTAAAGTAATTAAAATTCAACATAGTCATTTTTTATTTACTTCTTAGGGTGGATTTAATTGAATCACTCTAAACATATAGCTGAATATATTTTATCACACCTATAAGTGAAGTTGTGTCTATTAAAATAATCATTTATTATGATATTTATAAAACCCACTTATTCAAAATGACCTTTACCCATTGTATTTTATATTGATAATTATTTTTTATCATCTAAATATTTATATATATTAGAATCAAAAGTAAAATTCTCTTATTATTATTGGGCTTTGAATGATATGTATGTAAGAATAGATGATTCATTAATACAAAATTATCTTTTCAATATTTCAAAAATGCCTTATTTGTTATATAAATCTTTTATCTTCTATGGTACTTGATATTGTTATTTAGGATGAGAAAATTCATCATATTATTTTTCTTTTTCAACTTCCTTCTCAGCAACTAGATCACCAATGTTATCATTACAATTCTCATATATTTTTTTTTAATATTTATATTTATAACAAAAAAATTATTTTTCTCAACAGTAATTGTAAAAACTTCTTCTAGAGTACAAATGGATGGGGATGGACAAAAAAATCCAAAATTATAGGCTCCTAATATTCCTTCACAATAATAATGGATTGATGAGATAAAACCTGATTATAAAATTTCTCATTCTTCTATAATAAATAATGATCTAACACTATATCCATCAAAAATACACTGGATAAATTACCTATATTTTCTTACATAACATGTATCTTTTTTTCTTTTATCCCCATTCAAATTATCATAAAATTTTTAATTCCTAGATGTTTTATTTTTATAATATAATCCTAAAAATAAATTATCCTCATTTTTATCCTATTTATTGCTCATAGAATTAGAAAGATAATCAAAATACATTTTCCTTGTTTTCTTCATAAGAAACTCATGATATTTTCCTGATTTTTCTCCAGAATTCCTTTTTTCATGATTATTTTTCTAAATTTACTCATCTTATTAAGTTGATAATGGATTAGTTGTCTCTTATATGAAATTTTATATATAATGAATAAATATTATTATCTTATTTTAAATTGCATCTTCAATATAAAAATTACTCCTCATACCTAATAAAAAAGGATTCATTTTTTGATAATCAAATCATCAAAGACCATTGAAAAAATATTTTTTTAAAATTTATTCATAAAATAATCATGATATTGAATTTTCATGTAATGATAGATTCTATATAATTCCATATACACTTCACCAAGTTTAGATTTTTCATTTTTCAATAGAAATCTAGAATGTAGATATCTCAAACCATTACAGTTTTCCGATCACCATTCCATTATAGAAGAAAATTTTGAATGGACAATGAAATGATTATTTTGTCTAGTGAAAAATGAGATAACATACATACATTCTCATATGAAGCACATAAATATTTCTTGTATTAGGACCATCCAAAGTAGTCAATAATCTTATATAAATTAAGGGTTACAAATAATTCTTATACTTCTAAATGTATTCCTACAAAATCTAAAACGTTAACAATGGTAGAACAATAAGGCTATAAAAATACTTTGAATGAAACATTTTCTAAACCATTAACCCCATTATACATAAAGACTGTATAAAAATATCACACTATAATTAGGTAGTGTAAATCGAAATTCTCATTGGATACGTATATAAAATCACATCATTGAAAGATAGTCAATTATTTCAGGAGTGTATCATACATGTAAAAAATACTACTATCTATCAATCATTATATTATTAGAAAAAAGTAGAAAAAATGAATGTTGTCATAATTAAAAAAAAGACCAACACAATAAGAAATGGAAAAATTTTAATGTTGATCAGATGATGTAAAATCAGTGTGGTGGGTCCTCCCCATAAGATCATATTGACTAGAAAATGATCTAATCCTATCCATATATATATATATATATGAAAAGATAATGGTGGTTAAACCCCCACCAGATCTAATTTATATTGTTTATACTCAGAATATGATGATGTAAATTATTTATGAAATAATAGTGTGTTTTAACTTATAAAATAATGTAATGTTTTTTAGAATATTTCAATTTATTTCATTTGAATATAATTCCCATAGAAAAAAATACATTTTCCATAATAAATTTAAAAATATCATACCATGAACATTATAGAAATTAATTCAAGGGAACTGCCTCGATAATTATTAATATAGAATTTATTACAAAAGTTATTATAGTGAATTAGAATTATTTGCTACCTAACACAGACTAATAGTAATTGTTTTATTCTGATTAAGATTTATATAAACCTAATTTTGATGAAACATAAGAATTTCTAATGAAAATATATATTCTAATAATTTTATATAAATATATGAAAAACATACGAAGAAAATAATTTGTGAAAAAAAGTGGCCTCTCACATTTAATAATGTTTTTTTCAATGTATGTGTATTCGTAAAAATATATTCTAATTAATGATCATTTAATTATTATCATTAATGTATTATCTATAATGTAATCATATCTATAGGATCGTTGTGGTTTTATAATGATATCAACAAGATTATCTTGAATTACGATAATCTGTTAAAAAATATCTCTTATTTTTCATTGATCCCAAATGAAATGTTGTCAAATATATAATATTTTTGATCAAGAATTAGTTTTTGGGTTCTTATAAAAATCTATTGCGCATTTTCTATTATACAAAGTATGTGTTTTACTAAAACACATGAAAAAATCATGGAGTCTATAAGGCCCCGGCCTTAAACCTTACTTAATATTGAATTAAATTAATAATTCACATTAAGGATCTTTTCAGGTTTAGAGTTTTAGAGAATTAGGACATAACTATTACATCTCAAAAGATTACAAAGTAGAAACTTCTACTAAGTTTCCATAATATAAAAACTCTTAAAAAGAAACTTGTCTAGTTCCATGTTTTTGGTAGCATGACTTTACCTTGATCCCATCCTTGACCCTATTCCACGTTAAGTCCTGTGAAAACATTTCAAAAACATGGGATGAGCATAAAAAGCTCAGTAAGGGATACACAAAGAATGAAAACTGTTAGTTTTTTCAAAAGAACATTTAAACCATGTATACTTTAACAAAGTAATACTACATATAAAGGTAACTTGGGACATAAACATACTTAAGTGGAATAACCATAAGGTCGACTTCCACACATATCACAAAATGGAATAGCCATTCGGCCAACTTCCATACATACTTAATGGAATAGCCATACAGCTGACTTTCATACCCAATGCATTGGAGGTTATAATTTAACCACCCGTCCTGGTATTCACGGCACCACCCATCATATAGTTTATCACGTAACCACCCGTAAAATTTCAAATTACCATCATTACACATAAAATATTGAAAATATAAATATTTCAATAACAACATTTCATTTTCAATCACAATAAGTAATTCCCAGATATTGAATTGATCAATCCATTTTCAAAAACCATTTAAAATAGATTTTTGAATCAAAGTGTCCCATACCATTTTGAAGCTTTTAATGGAATTATAATTTTAAAACATTAATGTCCATATAAATAAATACTGAAAACCAATTTAAAAACATGGACATTAAAGATAAAGATTCAGAATAACAAATCTTTAAAACATTTAAAACGATATATTTGTTAAATTGTTTTTAATAAAATGAGAGACTCTTGAATACAAATAATAGCTGAATAACATTTAATACGAACATTATAATTTCATGAGAATAATGTATTCATGATATAATATGTCAAAGGACAGTATACACACCATATAAGAGTGAATTGGTGCATAACAACAATGAAGTCTCAAAAGAAATGTAAAATGAGATGAAATCCATTATAAAGAAGGTATCCTTAAATTAAAGATAAATCAATCTCATAATTATGTGTGAAAAATATAAATACACCCAATATAAATGGATATTAAGTGTAAAACAATCAAAGGTTATTCACACATATTCAAAGGATGACATATTCAATAACTACATGATGAACCCAAAGAAATCAAAATTGGGTTAAGAAGTTCCCTTGGTAAAATTCGACAGCCTAACAGCGTCACATAAAATATTACAAAAAAGGGTTGATGAGAGAGATAAAGGGGGTCTCATTACTTGGACATAAAATTTACATAAATAAGGATATATAAGAACATATCCCAACATAATAGTATGTGAATTAAAATACATAACAAAAGAAGTCTTTTTTAAAAAAAGGAGGGTGAAAGGTCCCGTTACCGAGTTGGGTAACATTCGAAACGTACACCCCATGGATGAGGGGTCATACAATGAGGATGTGAATACCCATAAATGAAATTATACTACAAAATGTGTATAATAATGGGAAGTACATACACCACTCAAACGAAATTGTGGCAAATGTAGCATAAATCTCACGGGAATAGAAGTGAGATGAAAAATCCCTTACAAAAACTCGGCAGCCTAACGACCCCACTAAAAACTTTCAAAAATCGATTGATGAGATCAAATAGGGTATCTCATCACATTTCAATAAAATTTAATGCAATAGTAATATAAAATAACATCCCCCATTATAACAAAGAGGATCTTAAAAGAAGTTACATAAAGGCGAGTACTTTAAAAGAGAGAGAGAGAGGTTTGATCTCTTACGAAAATTCGGCATCCTAACGGCGCCACTCATAACTTCTAAAATGGATTGATGAGAGAGAATAGGGTCTCTCATCATATGAACATAAAAATTACAGTAATATTAATATAAAAGAACATCCCAATAACAAGAAAGATGAGATTTAGAAGGAATGACATAAAAGAGTGTACTTAAAGAGAAAGAGAGGAGTAAGATCCCTTACCTCGGGTCCGACTTGACTCGATCGTTCATTAATCTCCTGAATAATAAACTTGAGTTAATTTATACTTCATTAAGAACCTTTTTCAAGTACATTATTCATTTTATATCACTTATTACCATGTAATAGACATTATGCAATCATTTAAGTTAATAATGTTTGTTTTGTCGATACTTGGTTCTTAAGTCGAAAGTGGAGTTCTTACAATTACATGTTGTTCGTGTGGTCAAAGGTTCATTATATCCAGAATTTTTTTCATGATGTATATATCATATATATCATATATATCTAGTATATTCATGCATTTATAATATTACATAACATTTAGAGTTAATAAATGAAATGAAGTGTTCATGGAGACGGTAAGCCGTACGTACGCATGAACGCTACTTCCATTTATATTTCATATTTAATGTAATTAAAACATAATGATACCTAATAGTATTTTAATTCCAGTATGGTATCATATATAATATCACAAAATATATCCTTTATACGTACCACATATGGTATTAACGAATCAAATCACTTTGAGGGGGCGGTAGTCCACACTTCCTTAAATGAAGATATCGTGTTTACCCATAATGGAAACCATAAAGGTATGCCATAAATGAAAAATACAGAAGATTAAGTAAAACATAAACATATTATATATTATATATAAATATAGTGTCATCTTAATGGCCACCTTTTAATGTTTTAGAAGAATGTTAAACAATCATCGTTTCGGGAGGCAGAAATTCGCCATCTACGGAAACAGTATGTTCTTTAACCATTAGATGTAGGTGTGTGTAAGTGTAGCTCAAAAAATTCTGATAAAAACATCCTATTATATTTAATATACTGGATTTGTTACAAAATAAATGAATAAAAAGAGTTTAGGGGGTTGGAGAAGCAAAATAAAACAAAAGGATTCAAGTGAAGACATTACCTAAAAATCGGGTAACTCCCTTTGGTTTGAGCTCAAATACTTATTTGGGAAGACTTCTGCCCAAAGTGAGGCTTCAAAGAGTAATAAAGGGAAGTTGAGAGACAAAATCGGCGGGGGTTGGCCGAGCCAAAGGCTTTGGGAGTGTGGGTAAGGAGGTAGAGGTGGGAACTTTTATAATAGGAGAGGAGGTGCACTCTTGGAAAGTAAAGAAAAGTCACATTATTTTAAAATTATATTCGGATTTAAGAGGTCGCACATTGATATAATTCTAGGATAAGGTGATAAGGGTTCGAAATCCACTAATACAATAGGTTTTGTACATGTGTAGGTCTTAGATATTATATTATCTTTCCATTTTATTTAAATCATTGAATAATGAGGTCATCGCTGCATCATAATGATGTCATAAATAATTTAATTTATTTAACATCTACAAATTATAAAAAAACTACTATGATGTATTAAATCTTTTTATCTTTAAAATTACTATTTATAGTCAAAAATCGGATTTGTATAACCCCATCTAAAAATTGTTTTAGTAAAACAGCTCATGTTTGTGTCATTTTTACTTTAACATTAAATAAAAAGATATTTATGTCATTTTCCAACCAAAGTGGCTCCATGGGGCCCCAATTTGACCCATGGATTGTCTTGGTCGACCATGGCACATCCAATGAGGGTAGTACATGTGTCTAAGTAATTTCATTTTATTAAAACATTATTCTTACCTTAAACTACACTAATTACCTCTAATCGCGATTAAAAACTTAATAAGTTACTATTCACCAAAAAATTATTTTAATCCCATTGAACAACATTTTACTCCTTAATGACAACAACTTATGTCGGATTTTTGAAATTCAAAACAAAAAGGTGGCAAAATTTCATTTAAATGGAAAATCAGTTTTTATAAGTACCACTTAGTGGTTTCACTATTCATCAAAAATTGATGTTTTTCAGAAAATTACCAAAATTTCACCCTAAGCTATATTTTATATTTCGAATTCAAAAATGATGTCTATTTTACAAAATTTAAAACATATAAGTTTAATTAATTAATTTAATAATTAATTCCCGCTGTCAAAACAAATAGCGTGTATTTATTAAACAAAATGTATCAAAAGATTTACACTCGTTTAAGTCTGATTTCAAAGTGAAGTTAATTCCATCGACCACTATTGGATTAAATGGTATAAATATATTTTAACTTCACTTTAAAACCAATTCAAAAGATAATCTAATCATATAAATAAATTATATTAAAAAGAGGTTTTGAATTAAAATACAACATTTTTCACTATTCATTAAAAATTAAACTTTTCCGGAAAAATACCAAAAATTTACACAATGTAAATTTTGATGTCCCGATTCTAAAGAAAAATTTTATTTTGTTAAATATAACACATAAAATTGTCAAAAAGTTGATTTAAAAGAGGTTCTCCATCAAAAGGCGGTTAATCGACCCTTTAAAGAATATTAGAATGTTTACGCTTGAAATTGGATTCATTCGCATTTTTAATCCTATAACATTTATTGTAAAAAGTAAAAATATTTGAAAAAAATATATAATCACTTGGTAGATAGTTCTGTACATTCCCGCCATTACAACAGCTAGGCGTTAACTACCATTTAAAATAATATTATTTTATTATTAGAGTGCAACGTAAGATTCCCAAGAAACTCGTTGTTACGTGTTGGTTACGCCATCGAGCATAGCGTCCCCTTTAAAGTCATATTAATATTTTATTCACAAATATGGATAAATATAAAAATGTCATATTCTTTATTTACCTGGGGTGTTACATCCTTCCCCCCTTTTGGGAATTGCGTCCTAACAATTTTATAATTGGGCTTGGAAACATCCTTGAAAGTCCCACATCGAAACAAGAGTCGGTAAAACAATCACTTTAAAATAAAGAAAGATAAGTAAAAAGGTCACCCGAGTTAACCCATACCAGGATTCCATGTACGAAAATATGGACATGGAGGAAAAAACAAAGGGTCATGTTCTGGTGGAGATTGATAGAAAACATGTTTAGGAGAAAGTTAACCATAAGAAAATCACAAACTTGTGATGGGTTAAACGGTATTCGATTCCCCAGTAGGAAAATTTAACAGACAACATTTTTGTTTTAAGTTACTTTTCATTGAGGAATTTATTTT
The DNA here is from genome assembly GCA_963277665.1 of Viscum album. NCBI lineage: Eukaryota > Viridiplantae > Streptophyta > Magnoliopsida > Santalales > Viscaceae > Viscum > Viscum album. The sequence continues at coordinate 226,310,667 of OY728157.1, read as the reverse complement.
TTGCTTAACTAAATCATAATGAAACATACTTACATGTCATGTAGACTTTCAACTTTTCTTAGATTCCCTAATCAAACTAATATTTTCTCCAAAATACGAGCATTTAGGAAGACTTGTTTGCATTAAGAGTACTATAATCAACTTCTAGAGAATCACCTAATCCACCAAAGAGAACTATATACTTCCCATGTCTTTAGGCTTTAACCAAAACCAAAAAGGTTAGTACAAGATCAGATAATCCAGAAAAGGATAACCCTTTAAAAAGAAAATCTCCAAAATTTTTCCAACAAAACCCAAAGTTCAACGAGGACCATCTGATAAACAATTTATCCATAAAATTATTCAAAGTAAACCAAACTAAGTTTGAAACCCAAATATTTTAAGGATTTAATCACATAGTCTTCCAAGGTACAAATTAACTTTTATCTCTAAATAACATCAGTTGCTCTTAATGTCTCGTATTGAAAAGTAATTAACCTAATCACATATCCTCCATGATAGGTTAATAAATATCTATAGATAACCCAAAATCAACTTACTCTTAATTCATAAAATCATCTAACTATAAAGAATCAGTCAAACTAACCAGGGACTTCACATAGTCCAGTGGTAGGTGATAAATACCAGTTGCACATTGGTTGTGGGTTCGATTCCCGCAGCATTGTCCGACGCGACGGGTTGTCACACGGTCTGTGTGTTGTCCTTTTTCCAAAACTATATAATTCTTAAAACATTCCCCAAAACGAGATAAAATCTTCAAAAATTATCATAACATATTTTAACCTCAAGTTTATCTCATGCCTTTAATTTTCCATCATAACATATAAAATCCCATAATTACCTTAAAAGTAAGGATCATATAAACTCTAATGGTTACCTTTATAATTATTACCTGAACATCCACATCGATTGGTCATCTCGTACATGATCCATTACAGATCATACCAAGGTTCAAGTGGTTGATCATGACTCTTTGCTAGTTGGTTTAGAACAACCACGAGTTTCCTCATTGAATCCTCCATTTTATCTAGTATCTTAATCAGAGAACCACCAATGTTTCCTTCAAACCTGTTGTCTCTTTGGTGCCTGCTAGTTCCATCCATTCACTAAAAACAGAAATGTCAGTGTGAGTATATCAACAGAACCATCATGTACTAATGAGGAATATATACTTACTCATTCAATTTATCAAAAAAAACTATGACACTTTCTGAAATCCTAACCATTATGGTAATGTCACTTATGCTTAAAGGATACCCTAACCTCTAAAGTTATCTAAACCGACCTTTGATACAAACTATAAGGACCCGGCCTTAAACCTTACTTAATATTGAATTAAATTAATAATTCACATTGAGTATCTTTTCAGGTTTAAAGTTCTAGAGAATTAGGACATAACTATTACATCTCAAAAGATTACAAAGTAGAAACTTCTACTAAGTTTACATAAAATAAAAACTCTTAAAACGAAACATGTCTAGTTCCATATTTTTGGTAGCATGACTTTCCCTTGATCCCATTCTTGACCCTATTCCATGTTAAGTTCTGTGAAAACATTTCAAAAACATGGGATGAGCATAAAAAGCTCAGTAAGGGATACAGAAAGAATGAAAACTGTTAGTTTTTTCAAAACAACAAGTAAACCATGTATACTTTAACAAAGTAATACTATATCTAAAGGTAACTTGGGACATAAACATGCTTAAGTGGAATAACCATAAGGTCGACTTCCACACATTTCACTTAATAGAATATCCATTCTTCCGACTTCCATACATACTTAATGGAATTGCCATACGGCCGACTTCCATACCCAATGCATTGGAGGTTATAACGTAACCACCCGTCCTGGTATTCACGACACCACCCGTCATATGGTTTATCACGTAACCACCCATAAATTGTCCAAGTACCATCATTACACATAAAATATTGAAAATATAAACATTTCAATAACAAAATTTCATTTTCAATCACAATAAGTAATTCCCAGATATTGAATTGATCAATCCATTTTCAAAAACCATTTAAAAGAGATTTTTGAATCAAAGTGTCCCATACCATTTTCAATATTTTAATGGAATTATAATTTTAAAACATTAATGTCCTTATAAATAAATACTGAAAACGATTTTATAAACATTTACATTAAAGATAAATATTTATAATAATAAATCTTTAATACATTTAAAACCATATTTTTGTTAAATAGTTTTTAACAAAATGAGAGACTCTTGAATACAAATAATAGCGGAATAACATTTAATACAAACATTATAATTTCATGATAATAAAGTATTCATGATATAATATGTCAAAGGACAGTATACACACCATATAAGAGTGAATTTGTGAATAACAACAATGAAGTCTCAAAAGAAATGTAAAATGAGATGAAATCCATTATAAAGAAGGTATCCTTAAATTATGGATAAATAAATCTCATAATTATGTGTGACAAATATAAATACACCCAATATAAGTGCATATTAAGTGTAAAATAATCAAAGTTTATTCACACATATTCAAAGGATTACATAATCAATAACTACATGTTGAACCCAAAGAAATCGAAATTGGGTTAAGAAGTTCCCTTGGTAAAATTCGACAGCCTAACGACGTCACATTAAATTTTACAAAAAGGGTTGATGAGAGAGATAAAGGGGGTCTCATCACTTGGACATAAAATTTACATAAATAAGGATATAGATGAACATATCCCAACATAATATTATTTTAATTAAAAGACATAACAAAAGAAGTCTTTTATAAAAAAAGAGGGTGAAAGGTCCCCTTACCGAGTTGGGTAACTTTCGAAACGTACACCCCATGGAAGAAGGGTCGTACAATGAGGATGTGAATACCCATAAATGAAATTATACTACACAAAGTTTATAACAATGTCCAGTACATACACCACTAAATGTAAATTGTGGAAAATGTAGCATAAATCTCACGGGAATAGAAGTGAGATGAAAAATCCCTTACGAAAACTCGGCAGCCTAACAGCACCACTTAAAACTTCCAAAAATGGATTAATGAGATCAAATAGGGTATCTCATCACATTTCAATATAATTTACAGAAATAGGAATATAATAGAACATCCCCCATTATAACAAAGAGGAGCTTAAAAGAAGTTACATAAAGGATAGTAATTTAAAAGAAAGAGAGATGTTAGATCTCTTACGAAAATTCGGCAGCCTAACAGCGCCACTCAAAACATCCAAAATGGATTGATGAGAGAAAATAGGGTGTCTCATCATATGAACATAAAAATTACGGTACGTGTAATATAAAAGAACATCCCAATAACAAGAAAGATGAGTTTTAGAAGGAATGACATAAAAGAGTGTACTTAAAAAGAAAGAGAGGAGTAAGATCCATTTCCTCGGGTCAGACTTGACTCGATCGTTCTTTAATCTCCTGAATAATAAAATTGAGTTAATTTATACTTCATTAAGAACCTTTTTAGAGTTCATTATTCCTTTTATATCACTTATTACCATGTCATAGACATTATGTAATCATTTAAGTTAATAATGTTTGTTTTGTCGATACGTGGTTCTTAAGTCGAAAGTGGACTTCTTACAATTACATGTTGTTCGTGTGGTCACAGGTTCATTATATCCAGAATTTTATTCATGATGTATATATCATATATATCATATATATCCAGTATATTCATGCATTTATAATATTACATAACATTTAGAGTTAAGAAATGAAATGCACCGTTCATGGAGACGGTAAGTCGTACGTACGCATGGACGCTACTTCCATTTATATTTCATATTTAATGGAATTAAAACATAATGATACCAAATAGTATTTTAATTCCAGTATGGTATCATATATGATATCACTAAATATATCCTTTATACATACCACATATGGTATTAACGAATCAAATCACTTTGAGGGGGCGGTAGTCCGCACTTCCTTAAATGAAGATATCGCGTTTACCCATAATGGAAACCATAAAGGTATGCCATAAATGAAAAATACAGAAGATTAAGTAAATCATTAACATATTAGATATCATATATAAATATAGTGTCATCTTAATGGCCACCTTTGAAGGTGTTAGAAGAATGTTGAACAATCATCGTTTCGGGAGGCAGAAATTCGCCATCCACGGAAACAGTATGTTCTTTAACCATTAGATGTAGGTCTGTCTTATTGTAGCTCTAAACCTTTTTATAAAAACATCCTAGAATATTGAAGATACTGTATTTGTTATAAAATAAATTAATAAAAAGAGTTTAAGGGGTTGGAGAAGCAAAATAATACAAAAGGACTCAAGTGAATACATTACCTTAAAATCGGGTAACTCCCTTTGGTTTGAGCTCAAAGGCTTCCTTGGGAAGACTTCTTCCCAAAGTGAGGCTTAAAGGAGTAATAGAGGGAAGTGGAGAGACAAAATGGGCAGGTGTTGGCAGAGCCAAAGGCTTTGGGAGTGTGGGTAAGTAGGTAGAGTTGCGGGCCTTTTATAAGAGGAGAGGAGGGGCACTCTTGTAAAGTAAAGAAAAGTCACTTTATTTTAAAATGATATTCGGATTTAAGAGGTCCCACATTGATATAATTTGAGGATAAGGTGATAAGGGATCGAAATCCACTCATCCAATAGGTTTTGGACATATGTAGGTCTTAGATATTACATTATCTTTCCATTTTATTTAAATCGTTGAATAATGAGGTCATCGCTGCATCATCATGATGTCATCAATAATTTAATTTATTTAACGTCTAAAAATTATAAAAAAAATACTATGATGCAGGAAATTTTTTTAGATTTCCATTTACTATTTATAGTCAAAAATCTGATTTGTATTACCCCATGTAAAAATGGTTTAAGTAAAACATCTCATGTTTGTGTCATTTTTACTTTAACATTAAATAAAAAGATATTTATGTCATTTCCCAACCAAAGTGGCTCCATGGGGTCCCCAAGTTGACCCATGGATTGTCTTGGTCAGCCGTGACACATAAAATGATGGTAGGACATGTTTCTAGGTCATTTCATTTTATTAAAGGATTATTCTTACCTTAAACTACACTAATTACCTCTAATCGCGATTAAAAACTTAATAAGTTACTATTCACCAAAAAATTATTTTAATCCCATTGAACCACATTTTACTTCTTAATGACAACCACGTATGTCGGATTTTTGAAATTCAAAACACAAAGGTGGAAAAATTTCATTTAAACGGAAAATCAGTTTTTGTAAGTACCACTTAGTGGTTTCACTATTCATCAAAAATTGAAGTTTTTCAGAAAATTACAAAAAATTCACCCTATGCTATATTTGATAATATGAATTAAAAAATTATGTCTATTTTAAAAAATTCAAAACATATAAGTTGCATTAATTAATTTAATAATTAATTCCCGCTGTCAAAACAAATAGCCTGTTTTTATGAAACAAAATGTATCAAAAGATTGACACTAGTTTAAGTCCAATTTCGTAGTGAAATTAATTCCATCGACCACTATTGGATTAAATGGTAAAAATATATTTTAATTTCACTTTAAAACCAATTCAAAAGATAATCTAATCATATAAATAAATTAGATTAAAATGTGGTTTTGAATTAAAATACAACAGTTTTCACTATTCATTAAAAATTGAACTTTTTCGGAAAAATACCAAAAATTTACACAATGTAAATTTTGATGTCCCGATTCTAAAGAAGAATTTTATTTTGTCAAATATAACACATAAAATTGTCAAAAAGTGGATTTAAAAGAGTTTCGTCATCAAAAGGCGGTTAATCGACCCTTTAAAGAATATTAGAATGTTTACGCTTGAAATTGGATTCATTCGCATTTTTAATCCTCTAACATTTATTGTATAAAGTAAAAATATTTGAAAAACATATATAATCATTTGGTAGTTAGTTCTGTTCATTCCAGCCATTACAACGGCTAGGCGTTAACTACCATTTAAAATAATATTATTTTATTATTAGAGTGCAACGTAATATTCCCAAGAAACTCGTTGTTGCGTGTTGGGTACGCCATCGAGCATAGCGTCCCCTTTAAAGTCATATTAATATTTTATTCACAAATATGGATAAATATAAAAATGTCATATTCTTTATTTAACTGGGGTGTTACAGAGTTTGTGTTCCATCCACCACAAATGAGAAACATAACCTCAAGTTTCTATATATTCAAATTATGTAGTGGAAAGTTATAATAATTTCATTTCATTCATGGAAAATATAAAATATAATCTCTTATGAAATATAAATGTTCCATATATACTTTTCCAATTAATTTCCCATCCAAAAAAGTCTATAATATAAAAACATTTCATTTTAAACACATTTGAAGAAGTTTAAAATAATAAAACATCTAAATGTTTTTAATATAAAAATATTCATTTATCATATATAATATGGGATTATTTTTTTAAAATATATCATATAAAAATATATAAAACATTATTTCTATTTTAGTGGTTATAAAATATCTTAAACATATAAATAGCCTTCTCAAGGATTTTTTAATCAAATGGATTCTAATATTCATAATGATCTAATGATGTTGGTGATCTGATGGGAGTAAATTTATTTTTTTTAATTTCATTACCAAATAATCTATTTAAGTTTAATTTATAATTTTTATGAAAAAAGAATTTTCTCACTAGTTTTGGGGGAATTTTAAAACTAAGGAAAATATTTAGTTCATCCATCTTGCTCATTTGAAAAAAGAATTTATAATGTTATACAAAATAATTAAAAGTTATTTTTGATTTTATCCAACTGTAAAGTCATTGACATAATTTTTTTCAATTATGGTGTTCTTAAAATTTTTTATCAAAACATAAATTTATAAAAACATTTAGTAGTGATCATCTATTGAGTCTATCATATTGAGATTTTGGATTTTATTCAAGTATATAAATTACCATAGTATGTCTATAAAAACAATCATGATATTTTTTATCATAGAAAACTCTTGTTTATTCAACACAAACTACTTAAAATACATATCTAATTATAGAATAACATTTAACATCCATTTGGTAATGAGTATAATTTAAGTGTATAAAAAAGGATAAAATGATAAAAATTGAATAAATATTTTATACTAGAGAAAATATTATTTATAAAAAATTCTTTACTGGTTATTATAATTATTATAATAAATTCATACCTTATTTACATACATAACTCTAGTTATGTCATGTTTTTTATGGAAAACTCTATTCAACCATTTTATAGGAAGATCTTTTTGGGAATTCTATACAAGTTTAATCATTGTTCCCATTAAATTCATTTTTTTAATCTGTTGTTTAACATATTTAACCGTCAACACCTAAAGACACATAAGATGTTTTAGGATCAAAATAATAAAGTAATTCCCAATGTTCAAATTAATAAATTAATAACTATGATTTTTGATAAGTTAATCTACATCACCAATGTTATTTTTAAAGGAATGATTCTTTAAGATCATATAATTTCTTGGGTTCGTAAAATTTTGTTCATGAACAAAACATTTATCATATTCTAGAGGTATAACTTCTAAAAATGATTCTTTTATTTTTTCTATATAAAGGATAATCTAACAGGGCTTAAAAATTAGTTTTAAAACCATTATCTAAACATACTATTTATGGATGATCGAAAACAAAAATATCAATTTCATCAAACAAAACATACACTATTTCCTTGAAATAATTTCTCAATTTGCTAAAACAATATAATCCTTTCTTGATATAATATACCCAAGAAGGATTCATTCATCTATATATGGGTAAAAATTATATAAATTATGTTTACTATATAAAATAAATTAATTATATCAAATAATTTTGTAGTAAGAAAATTTTGTATTTATTCTTGTCCACAACTCATATAATGTTTTATTTAGAAAAGGTATGACTAAAATTTGATTAATAGTAACAAAATAATACTAACATCTTCATCAAAAAAATTGTGAGAAATATTTTTTTCACTCCACACATTTCTAGTAATATTATACATAATTATAATTTTATCATTCAACTACATCATTTTTCTTAGTATTTAATTGAGGTAATAATTAAATTTTTAAAAATTTCATAAATAAATGATTTGAAATTATTATTTTCAAATACACCAATGTGATCACTATTAAGAGTAATCAATGGTAATATTTTTATATTTTTATTATGTAATATAATTTTTTTACTGGGAAAATTTTCTTATGATATTTTATATTGAAAATTAATCCACATATATATATTTAAGTCATGAACCAAGACATTTACATAACATTTTCCTATAATGGTTAAAATTATTATTGGGCTAAATAAATCCAGGTGTACAAAAAATAAAGCATAATAATATGTAATTTCACTAATATATTTAAATATTGAATTATTTTCTTTCTATGTTGACACTGATCATGGAATTTAGTAGAATTATACATAATATTTGATATATCTCAAACTAGCCCTTTAGTAGAATGTGAGGCTACAAATTTTACATTATAATGTCCTAACTATATATTACACAACCGTGATTGATGTCTCTCAAACCTTTGGAAACATATATCATCGCTTCTATTGTATTTTAGGTTAATATTATAAAAATTATCATAACTAACAATAGAAACAGTGGATATTTCTTTTAAACATTAAACAAAACATTTATCATTCCAAAATTTGAAAATTTAAACTTCATCACATAAATGAATTGTACTGATGAGATTGATAATTTAATACAATATATACTTTCCCTCATTTCACCTTTATTTACATCAACAAGAACATTTTGTTACCTATCTTATGTATAGAGAAATCATTATCCATGTTTTGTAAGTGATGTTTGTTTACATTTATCCTTTCCCCCTTAAACCCACTAACATTTTGGTACCCATAAATTCCTGGGTACATAGTTATTATAAAATAGATCATTAGGAATCCACATAAGCCCAACAGTCATATATTTAATATATTATAATTCCCTTGAGATTATGGTTTATGGAAACTGATGGACTACACTTTTTTTAAAGAACAACTATTTATAATTTCCACCTCTTTGACATTTTATACAAAATATTTCATTCTTGGGAAAAACGTAGTGAGAAATAAAATTAGGTTTTTCTGAATTAAAAAAAAGACTATAAATATTCTTATGTAGTATAAAATATCTATAAATTTTATAAATATTTATTCATAGGAGTAAAGAAATTATATAAGTTTCTTCATAATATATATCACAAAATTTTCTTTGGAAAATATTTTATTATCATCATCAGTATGTCAATAAATAGATTATCTTGGAAACTATGTTGAAAGATCTGAAAAATATATAGTAGTATTAGATATTTTAATGTTTCATTATGAATTATATTTTTTATCATAATTATAGTCATTCATAATTTTATTATTCTTTTTTCATTATTAATATTTTAAATATGAGGTAAAATATCATCATCACCATATTCAACAAAATTATATTCATCAAAATATATTTATTCTTATTCATCATCAATATCAAGATAATTGGAATTTAAGTTATAATTGGTATAGTATTCATCTAATAACATTTCCATGTATCACATTTTGTTCATTGGAATTTCAATATTTAAACCCATAACAATCGTATCATCACTAATATCATATGATGAACTTTATGATGAAAATCACCATCACTACATCTCCATGTGTCTGAGGATGTTAGATTCTTATTTCCTTTAATCTTAAAAAACAATATTGATAATTTATAATTCCTCATTAACATTGAATAATCATGTTTGATATGTCATGGTTTCTTACAATAGTGACAAATCCCTTCAAAATTATAATTCTTCTCAACACTCTCTTTCTAATTTTACACGTATTTTTAAATTAACATTAATTATACTTATTTTATTTATTCTCTTATCTTATTGATAAATTTAACTCTTCATTTAATCGTTTTAAAAAGTGTTTGATTCAAAAGTATATTTCATTTATAGCTAATAATATTTATAAATATTCTCATAATATTTAACGTTTTTAACTATATTTGTAGTTGTAAAAGAAAAAGAAAGCCCCTTCATTTTCTTCTCATTTTTAGTATATTGTTTCAACATAATCTCATACTATATGAGTGTTTCGACAAGATCATGTAAGATAAAATATATATTATTCTTATTATCAACAAATCATGAATGCTTATATTCCAATCGCATAATAATATTATCAATAATCATTTATATCAACTCCCCAAATGGTAAATCCTTCCAACCTATATATTATAATTTGTTAATTATAGTGATGAAATGGTGAGTTATTTGATCTATAGATTCACCTATTAGGAACCAAAAATCATGATAAAATATATATAACATAGACCATTTAGTTGTTAAAACCGTAGTTATTCTAAAATAAGTAGCATCAATATTCATCCTAATTTTATTCAGTGTTTCACAAGAAGAAATCTGAAAATATATATATTCATTTTCATCGAATATTACAAAGTATTTTTAGAAAGATTATTCACATTATATAATTACTTTGATTCTCTCGTAATGGTTATAAAATCCTTATTATGATATTTTAATTACCCATAATCATAATTGTGCTTTCAATATCTATGTTAATAAAAAAATTCTTCTTTTAATCAGGTAAATGGATATTGTTATCACCATAAAATATTGGTATCCTACTAGGATTATGATTTTAAAATGTTCCAATGAATAGTTATATGATTTCAATTTCAAAAAAAACACAGTTATCTAAAATATAGTTATTGTAAGAAAGATATATGTATAGAAATTATATGATACAAAATTTCAAATTGTAAGAGTATAAAATGTTAAAAATCATGGGGTGAATTAGATTTAAAAATATTGAAACATAAAATTTTCCAAACCATTTTATGAAATCATATATAATAGATGATTGTACTGTTATAAATTATAAATAGAGTATGAAAATAGTTTATTTAGAATAAATAAAACTTCTTTAAAACCATCATAGTCAAATTAAGAAAACTTATATAAAAATTTATAACATATAAATACAATCTTTTATAAATTAAGAAATAATAACATATATATTATTTTATTAAGCAATCAACACATCCAATGAAAGTGTTTTGAATATCTATAAACCTTGATTTAGTTATCCTATATTTTTTACTTGTGTGAAAGTTTTATCTACTAAGAATTTGAATCCCTCAACCAACATATACTGTGTATGCCTGCATATTTTTGGTTTTGTAAGTTTTCATACAATCAAATTTTTATGTATCTTTAAAATTGAGACTATAAAATATAATTTTTAAAAATTCATCTATTGGATTTCATAATAATTCAATAAAAATGGTTCGTATACATCCATGTAATGTACTTTTTTCAAGTGAGAATAATGTACATGGAACTCTTTAGTCCAATAAACATGATGAATTTCCATCTTATTGAAATATAATTCTCCATATGGCATAATAACTTACTAAAAAACAATTTATAACTTATAAAAGATAAATATTTTAAAATTGAAAACTAAATAATACTAAATTCCAATATTCAAATTAAATGTTTGGAAAAGGACATTGGAAAAATCATTGGTGACCTCATATCCATTTTATATCACTCTATTAACATGGAAGACATCTATTATCTCATGTCTATGTCATTTTTAGGGTTCTTTACATAGTAATTTCATAATTTCCCCACTGTTGTTGCATTTATTTCCCTATTTTAGTTATTAAATGTTATTTCCAATATTTATATTTAATATATTTTCATCCCATGTGGTTCATCAGACCCTAATAGAATGTTGGAAGCCTTTTATGTATGAGTATACACACCTGGGATCATTTAGGTCCATAAATATTGCATTATTCAGATACATCAGTATGAGATGGTACACTAATAAACTAACCACTTAAAAGAAATGAAATACAGTCTCTAGATAAACTAATCCATTAAAAAAATCATATATAACCATTAAAATATATAATAAAATGAAATAATTAAAATAAATAAAGGAAAAAATACCATGTTTTATGAGGAATATTGATGCATAATAATTGGTAAATTCCAAAAATTCCATGGAAGAAAATTCTATAAAGTTTTATAAAATGAATGTTAATAACCCTAGTCACATAAATAATATTATCCCAAGGTATAATGTGTCAGAACCCTCCATAGAAAAAGATTTTAAGCCTCATCCTGACAGGTCTTCCCACCCCCCTATTATAGAAGTGTTCCACTATGCACCCTTCATAGAGCCAAAATATCCATTATACTTCAATTATGCATAGTATTAGGTGGATCATTTCCTATAAATATGGTACCTCCACCTAACTAAAAAATTTATGAATGAGGTAATCCTCTTGATTTATATCGCACGAATCTCTAGTTTGAGCACCCTAATACTCCATCAACTCCCTAATTTAATTTAAAAAATAAAACTAAAGGGAATGAGATGGAAAATTTTGTTATTTTATTCCATTTATGATTTCAAAAATAAAAACATCAAAATATATTACATGACATCATTCCAAAGAAATTAATCGGGTTAAAGACTACCATAATAAAAATATCGAAGAAGATATGTAGTAATTTTTAGGAACATACATTCATACAATATTTTAGGTCATGTTAAACCCTCAAGACTAAACATTAGTTCAATATTTTCCAATGTCATATAGAAAATAAATGTATGCATAGATTCCCCTAATGTCATTTATAACATTCATGGCACTATTTATCGTTGGATTGTTAACCTAAAATCATATTTCATCTATCTATAATCCTTTAAAACCCTACAACATTGACTAGGACATCCTCTATATTTGTTTCCTGTAAGGTCAACTAGTACATCGATAATGGGGATAAAAAATCCTATAATAGATATCCTCATTTGTATTCCTCGTTATATACTATATCCTAATAATGTTCTCAATCTTGTGTTACTTCGGTAATGAGGATCCAATATAATAAGGAACCAATGAAATATATTCAATCCATGACTACCCATCTTTTCTTACACGTATTTTTATCAACATTTTTTATGTCTATTAAATTAATTGAAGTTATAAACAGATTACTATTTATTTTCATTATCACTGCATTCACCTAGAATATCTAGCTTAACATGAAAAGGGTCTATTCATGTGAATGGTACATATATATGTCATTCCCTGAAATATATCCCTAGTGGTCCATATCAAAAAAACTCTTTACTACAGGAATAAATGACCATAATTGTTTAACATTTAATGTCACCCACACTATGATAGATCAATTAATTTATTAAAAACATAATTGTAACTTCATGAAATACCATAAAAGGTACACCATAGGTCCTCGATACGTGACTATAAAAAGGAATATTATAGGTTCTTTCCTCACAAAAAATAGAGCTAAAATATTTTCTTATATTGAATTAAAATATGACGTATATCTATATATATTTTTACTCCCATCATAGTGATATGGTGGAATACAATCAATGAGTTCATTGAATAAATCATAACACCTTCCATCCCTTTTAATAATACATTAAACTTTTCTAAAATGTGTTAACTTTAAAATTTCTTCACTATTTGGAATTTAACTATAGAACAATCCTAAATCCATGTGTACCACTTTTGAGAGAATAATAACATAATATTTTGTCTTATTATATTCATCAATTCTAATAAAAATAATTTACAAAATATTAATTTATATTGTAACCTTAATGGATTTTAAAATTATATTTAAATCAATGAAAATGTCATAGAAATGAAAAAAAATCTCCATTTTTTGGATGAGATAACCTCTCATCCACTCAGTTTCAACATATAAGTAGAATTAAATTTATTAAAATTTGAATATAATGAAAATTTTAAAAATTAAAAATAATGATCATGAAATAAAAATATTACTTTGAAAATTTATTCGTTGATTGTACATCAATATTTAGTGTATTTGATTGTAATTATTTTTTTATGAACATATATTATAATACAAGAGACAGAAGTGGATCAAATAATGTAAGTAATTTGGGTATTTTTTTGGAATCTATAGTAATAATGTATCTTTAAATTGTTGTCTTAGGAAATGAAATTATCATTGCTGTCACTGCACCTATCGATGCTTCAAGGAAAAAATGGAAATTATCATTCACATAGAACATAAAGAACCAAGTGGTGATTGGTATTGTCTAATAATACCACCGTAATAAAAAATTTCTAAATTAGTGATAGATAGTTAAAATATAGAGTTTTTAGGTCTATGAAGTCCATCACCCCATTGACTATCCAATAGGTGGATGCAGGCCCCAAAAAACATCTAACCCGCCAAAGAGACTTTTCTTATATAAATATAACGTCAATTCATTTGTAATATATGTTTTATATGGTGGAGGTGAAAAATGACCATCTAAATACTCTATACTTACCGAAGGTTCCCACAAAATCATAGTCATTAATTACATCACATGTCCCCAAACCCACAGAGTGTTTACGAGGAAGCATTAGTCCCATTCATTCTAACATGGATGTATAGAAGGAAATACATATAGGGTAAATCACCCAATATATTTTTAGAAAAGGTTACTACTCCAACCAAAACTGATATGATTTTTTATAGCTTTTTAAACCTCAATTGTGTTTAGGGATAACTCAATATAATTATCAATATATAGCCTCAAACACCTCTAATTTGGGCACTGGTGACCCCATCGATGCATCCATACCCTTTGAAGAGGTACAATCATCAACACAAATGTTCTATCGATATATATAGGTCATGATACTCTATAGGCCATTTGGTACTTATATCTAATTTTAATTAATCGCGTCATGTCATAATATTTTTTATCCATGTCAGATTTTTAGAAAATCTAAATACTCTTATTATTCATGTAATATATGATGGTTTTTTTCCAGTATTGTTAAATTTTTAGTTGGATTTACCAATGATGAATATAAATTTTATATTTTTGACATAATCTTATAAAAAATTATGAATAATCAGGAATAATATTATTGGTAGTGTTCTTTTTATCATTACAATAACTATACTATTATGAGTGTATTATTTCATTCTCGAGCAGGCTTGTTGTTGTTAAAAATAGTCTACAGATTTAGAGAATATATAATATTTTACTTGATAGTGACCATGTAGATAAAACAGTATTTTTTCAATTATTAATTCATTATATATGACTATTGTCTATTGATTTTTAGGATGAAATGATATGGGTTTTGACATAGATTATTGTATACCGCTTCACTTCTTCCATAGCATGGGCTTGCTAACTAACATAGTATACATGTTCAATTTTCAATGGGGTGAGTATTTGGGCCTTAACCAAGTATAAGTGTATATTTACCATATATCATTTTAATGATAACATTAGGTAATTATCTCAAATTATATACTAGATCATAATTATGTAGTACATATATAGATCTTCATGTATTGGGAATTCCTATTACAGTTTTGATATATACATACATGCTACTTTATCATTGATATACTACACCACCTTGATGTTAGGCTATTCATAATGTCCTATTAGATAATAAATTCACTTCTATGGTCATTAAAATAAGTAAAATTTTCTATTAAGACACACATTTCTTATTATTATGCTGATACATCATCATTTTTTCACTACAAGATACTTGTGGTCACACTCTTCCTAGAAAATATATTGGACATGAAACTACACTTATTAAATTTTATAAACCAAAATTGATCCAGTATCTGTGGAGAATTATGAATAGTGTTTCATTTTGGACATGGGGTGGTATAGTTTCATGATTGTGTCATTTTTATGTTTTTTCAGTTGGAGTATGAGTTGGTAACATCAAATATTCACCTTATACACTACTAAGTATCAGGAAATGTTTTACTTTAAATATTTGTTATTTTTATGTACATTATAGAATACTTGTTTCTCAGTCTTATTTGAATTAATTTATAGGGTTTTTAATATTATTATTTATTTTCTCCTAAATTTTCTGGTTCCAGGTTATTTCTCTCAATATCATAACTACATATTACTATTTTCATATTTTTGTAAAAAAATGATAATGAGTCATGGAAATAAAAATATAGGTAAATCATTCCATAAAAACACTTTGAGACACATAATACTTGTCCCCATACTTTGGTGATCAAGTAATGCTTCTTGGGACACATCCCCTAAGGTTAGATGACTTAAATAATTCAGGTAAGGTTCATATCAAAGTGGTATCAGTGTGATTTTGGGATTAAAGGTATTTTTATTTTTATTCAATAGGCAGTATTAAAATTAGAACATGAGAGGTATCCAATTAAATGGTTCCATGATCCCCATTATAATTGAAAACGTTATCACCAAGGGTGATTGAGTATATATTAGGCTCTATAAGACTAAGTAAAGATTCTATTTTTTTGGTTTTATGGAATTAAAATAAGAAATATATACACTGGCCAAAAAAAATTTAATCCTAAAGTTTGATTCATTCATCATGGTAGGTATTGATAGATATGAATATGTATGATGTCATGATATATTAAATTCTTTCTCATAATTATTGTGACACCCCGACCTTAAATGCCTAAAGCTGGTGCATTATTTTAATACATTGAGATGATCCCCAGAAATTGAATCTTTAAAGAACATTTAATCTTGATGTTTTTGATAATTTATTATAAACACAAACTTTTCATAAAAATTTCAATTGTAAAATACAACATTTATAATCATTTTAGAATGCTGTTATTATCCTTTCTGAACCCTATATATCAATTATAAAACACTTCTTAGCATCATTGGAAAATAAAAAATAAGAAAGGGGTGATCTCAGATGCTCAGTAAGGTTGATTAGTACAGAGGAAGCATTAATAAATAAGATTAAAATTTTAAGGTAAGTACAAAACAGAAACACCATCCTTTTAATCATAAACTTGAATATTATATGGAAATAATAAATCCAATAATTCTATTTAAACATTCACATGGCTATTCTACTAATCGAATAAACACATTTAATATCAATAACTAATCTCATAATGAGATAATTCATAATGACGGATATCATAAAAAAAATTTCAGGGTCTCGTTCCAAGACAATACATAGGGGTAATACCCCAAACTATTTTTTCTAATGATAAATATCTATGCATCATGGGGATTTCATTAACCATTCCCCAACCAGTAGGGATTTCATAAACCAGTTCTCAACTTTTAGGGCATTCATTAACTGATCCCCAACCAATTTATTTCAATGTCAAATTCATTCCTCATATTAGAAGTTTTAAACAAAACCAACATAAACATTCATATTAAAACTAGCATATGAACTGTTAATACTTAAACTATAAGCCATGAATGATATCAAAATAGCATATCCATAGTAGAACATATCATAAACCATTCAATCATACATTAAATATTATATCATAATAAATAAACCTCAATAAAGAAAAAAAAATAAAAAAATGGATGTTGACATAGATGAAAATTAATGTAATAACATCATTAAAAATTTCTTTAGACAAATACCTCTGTTTATTTGAAATCATTTATTCAAAAGTTTCTTACTTATAAAATAATACATATTAAATGAAATTTTTCAATAAAAGTGTCTCATACCACTTTGAAACCTAGAAAATGATTTATAATTTTAAAAAAATCATGTCCATATAAATAAATTTTTAAAACCATTTTGAAAATATGGTCATTAATGAGAAAGATTTATAAGAATAAATCAATAAAACATTTAAAACGATGTTTTAATTAAAGAGTCCCTTAAATAAAATCATAAAATATTCCTTTTGAAAACATTTGAATGAAATTAAAATTTGACATAAAAATTTCATTATAATTCTTTATATAAATATAAATTAATATGTATGATAATATCAAGAAGATTGAAATGGAAAAACGATTAATTCTTTAGACATTCAAAGCATCCCATACCACATTGAACATTTAAATAAAAATCTCAATATCTTCATAAAAATATACTAATACATTGAAGATAAATTTATTCATGATATCAAATATAATAGGCGTGGTACATACACTACAAACAAGAAACTGGTGGTGAACATGGATTATATCTCATGAAAATTTAATGTGGGATGGGATTCCATTACATTAGGTCTATACTCTTTGTACATGTCCAAAAATTATTTATAATGGTTTTAATAATATTATTAACATCTACCAGAATAATAATAA
This sequence comes from Viscum album, assembly GCA_963277665.1. Classification (NCBI taxonomy): domain Eukaryota; kingdom Viridiplantae; phylum Streptophyta; class Magnoliopsida; order Santalales; family Viscaceae; genus Viscum; species Viscum album. Next base: position 226,292,508 of record OY728157.1, on the reverse strand, counting down.
TATTTATGATATCATATATAATTAATTAATGACTTTATATTATAAGTTTATTAATAATTTTCAATTTTAATAAATATTTTGGGTAATAATCGCTTTGTTTATCATACGTGTTTTGACTTTTTAGTCTTAATATTATTAATTAGGTAATGAATTAATTACTTAAATAATGTATAAAATGATTTATATGTCATATATATTCAGAATATAAATATATATAATACATAGATATATGAAATTGAATACACCGTTCATTGAGACAATTGGTTGTATGTCTCCATGAACGTTGTTTCCGTTTTCTTATCATATTGAATGGAAGTGAATAACATATATATACATACATTGACACAGACACACACACACATATATTATTAGAGTATCATTATTATGTCATATATTTCATACTTATTAATTATATATATATTTATCATCATTCTAGAATGGTGAATGTTTAAGACGAGTCTCATCACGTTGTGGAGATGGTAATCCATACGTACGAATGAGCGATGATATCATTTACATAAGGGTTAAATGGTTTGAAATTTAATGGAATATGAATTTTACATAAAAAGTATTGTTTTATATTTATTATTAACATTATCTATATTCATTGTTATAACCATAAAAATAAAGTTTACATGAAAAACATTTTACACCACAGTGTGGAGACGGTAAGTCGCACACATGCACAAATAATGGTATTGTTTTTCATAGTTTAGGTAAAAGCATGAATATGGTTGTCTCATAATAAAAACAACTAATCATATAGAATATTTTGGATTTATTACTTTAGTATGGAATAAATATAGGAAGAGGAAGTAGAATAAGAAAAGAACGTTGGAAGAGGTTATAAAACAATTACCTCTTTTTCAGGTATCTCCTTTTGATTTGCACAAAAGGAATCCTTTGGATGGATTTTTTTCCTAAAGTATAGTCTCTAAGATGTATTTACGGAACTCAAGAGAGGTAATGGTCATAGGTTGTTTGAGCCAAATTGGATTTGGATTTCTGAATTAAAGAGAATGATAAATTTCTTTTTATTAGAGAGGTGAGGGGCACCATTGGAAAATCTTAAAATATTAATTTACTATAAATAGATTTTATATTTCAAATTGATTAAAAGTTATTTATTTCATTGCTATGATTAGTACATATTGATATAACCTCAAACAATTAATCTTAGACATGTTTATGTCTTAAAATCAACATTATCTTTTATATTTAACCCTTAGATAAACAGTTTAACTCATATTTTATCTACTGGTAGTTTTACACTATATAATTAATATAGTTACATAAAAATTCTAAATAAACTCTATATGGATAATATATGACATCTTTGACATTATGCATGATATTTGGCATAAACTTATATTTTTATGACTTTTATATGATTTAATAAGATGTTATTTATTTTAAAGTATATTTATGACAATTTTAATACTATTAAATATTTGAATATTTAAAAATATTGAACCAACACGATAACATAAAATAAATTCTTAAAATATGTCACTAAAATTTATATGTTATTTATAAAAAATTTTGATGTCACTAATTATGTTAAATTATATTTATTCTAATATTTTTAATATCTTTTAGTTGATGTCTAAATTAATTAAAAATCACTGCATCATCAATGTGTCCCCATTTAATATAATTATTTAATGTCTAAAAATAATAAATAAATTATCATGATATAGATAATTTTTTCTTATAACAAATATTTATAGTATAATTTACCCTATGTATAACCGTATATTAGAAATTATATAGTTATTAAAATTTGAATATGAAACTTTAAATCTTCTTTAAATAAAATATAATAAATGTTTTAATCTCCCACAAGTGGCTTAAAAAAGAGAATATTTTTTAACAGAAGGTGGATTTTAGTCAAATAATATTAATCCAATGAAATTATTTTAAGGTTCATGGTGATTTTATATTTTTATAATATTATATTTACATTTAATTAACTAATTTACCCTTAACTATGGTAAATAAAATTCAAAATTTACTATTAACAAAAAAAATTATTTTGACCCTCTTTCACAAATTTATTATACTGATTACAATCACATATGTTTTATATTTTAAATTCAATCCACTGATGTTGTAAAATTACATTTAATGTTGTTTCACAAATGTGGCTAGAAGGTGGGTAAAAATGCGTTAAAAGTGATTTATGAATTTTTTATCCAATTATATAATGAAAATGATTCAAATGAACTATATTTGGTTAATATATGTATTATCTATCTAATTTTTTCTTTCAAATCAATTAAAAATAATATAATTATTTAAATTAAAAATTCTTTTTTAACAATAATTTAGGTTTCTTCACTATTCTTCAAAAATATAATGTTTTCAGAAAAATTCCAAAAATTTACCCTAATCTAAATTTTAAATTATGAATTTAAAAATGAAGTATAGTTTTTCAATTTTAATTTATAATTGTGTCTAAAATTATTTTTCTTATTGTTCACAAAAGGACATAAAAATTAGTTGTTTTAGGAATATAATATATCTAAACGTATAACTATTTTACCAAAATTTATACATTTCCTTATAAATATGTTTTGTTTATGTGATTAAATTATAAATAAAATTTAAAAACTATTTATTATTATTCATATAATTATAATTAATGGATAATTTACAAATATAACATTTAAATAATTATAATACTAAATTGTTATTTTGTAGAAACTCAACATTTCATCTAACACAAGACACGTCAGTGTTGTGTGAAATATAAGCTATTGAATTTCTTTAAAAATATAATGTATTATGAAATTATAGGGTGTTACATTATCCCCTATTTTTTAAAATTTCCACTTTGCATTTTGAAATTGGACATCAAAAATAAAAGGTTGATACTAGAAAATACCTTTGTGGAAAATCCGTATTGGGAAATGGATTAATGAAACAACCACATTAAAATAAATAAAGGGAAGTATGAAGGTCACTAATGATAACACATACAAGGTTTCAATATAGGAAAACTTGGACATGGAAGAAAAATCGAACCATTATGGTCTATTTGAGAGTTATAGAGAACATGATTAAGAGAAAGTTAACAATCACAAAGCTCTAAATATGCGATGATATATGGGAAAATTTGATTCGTTAGAAAAATTAATATGATATAATTTTTGGTTTCAATATCCATTCCCTATAATTGAATAATTAATTTGCATCATATACTAAGAACACAAGGAAACTTACTTTCTTAAAAAGTAGAGTTTCATCCTTAAACTAATTCCTACAACAAACTCATATCTCTCTTCAAAATATAATGAAATTCAAAAATGTTCTATTTATCATAATCATATAAAGTTCCAAGATTGAAATTATGACATTTAAATAAGGAAAACTATGTTCTCATAACCAGTGACATTTTATTGGCTAGTGGTAGGAGATAAATCCTTGTCTCGTTTCGGTTTTGTGTTCGTTTCCTATAGCTTTGTCTGACATGACAGTTTTTCACTTGATATATGGGTTTTACTTTTCATAAAACTATATTATTATAACATTCCAAAAAATTATATTAAGAAATTATTAAACCATATACAATACTATCCAATTTTTAACATAAGCTATTATAACATTTAGACTTATCCAAAATATATATGTCCAAAATCACATTCCAAATATTAATAATGAAGGTCAATAAATTTATAAAATCAACATAACATAATGTAGAAATTCTTTTATCACTTACCAAACATGTTAATACCTTCATAATGTACTCTATTAAAACATGGTAACACCTTTTATTACTATAAAACCTTATTTAATATGTTCATTCATCTTTATTCCTTACATAAAACATAGAATATTGGATATACTCCTTAAATCCAAAAATGTTGTAAACTCCAACAGTGATGGAATAAAAACCATTAATCTATTCCAAGGTAAAAAATAATATCCAATATATGTTATCCAAATAAATCACCTCTTTATCCCAACATTATTATCTTAGTGTCAGTAACAAATTAAGGATTATCTTTTCCCCGACTATAAAATTTCCATATAGAATAACATGCAATTGTGCCACTTTTCTTTGTACCATACAATCTCAAATCCTTAATGAAATAATATTGTAGTACAATCCATATATAATGTAGAATTTTTATAACCATTACATATCTAATAAAATATTAAATTAAAATAATAATTGAATAGTAATATTAATCATTTATCTTCATTTTCAGTAGTATCATTACATGATCATTATCTAATAGAATAATATGAGGTATATACCTATAACGATTGGGAAATTGATTTTCATAGTTTCCCATCACTTTGAATAAGAATAATTATACATAAGTAACCTTTTTTTACCCTTGAAATTTTGAACTTGGTGTCCTTTTTTCTCCACACTTATTACAAACTCACATTCCCTTTATGAATTTTCTAGGGAAATTCTCTCCATAGTTATCACATGTGAGAAAATCATTCTTCCCCTTATTCTTTTTATCTAAATATTTTTATACCATCCTATTCTTCTCTATCATTAATTGAAATCCAAAAAACTCAGAGAATTTGTTACTTATAATATTAACACATGATAGTATTTAATCATCTGATTCGAATACATGGTAGACTACTTCCCTTAGAAATGTTGGCATTAGAGCCTGAAAGATATGATTCTTCGTATTCTTTGGATCATATATATTGGTGGTGTTCTGCTTCATCTTTCTTGGAACCATTTATATAATATTTCATATACTAGATTACATTATAATGTTATGTACTTTTTGTAACTCTAAATATGGTATTACACATAACATAAATTTATGCCTCGAAAATACTAGAATCATAAAATTTTGTTATTTTAGGGGATTATATAATTTTAAATACATAAAAATGGTAGGTAAATCTAATGTGAATTATCCATAGAATATCACCAATGAGTGTCAAACTAGGTGCATAGTAAGTCCCATTGTCATGCACCAGGTCACCCCGAGTCATGTTCAAAATAACTTGTTAGAGTTATTACTCCTAGTTACATTTGTGCCAGAACCACTTCCACTTGTAGTATCTATATAAGGATATATTTTCATTGAATAACCCAAGAAATATATACATTACCAAAATATTAGGATGTTAATATATACTTCTTCTCAATTTATATCTTAGCATTATGATCCCTAATCTTTGTTTTCAAAATAAAGTTTCTAAGGTAGTTGTTAAACTTTTTCTGATACCAATGGTAATTCCATTACCTAGAGGTCCAGAATCAAGGTATAATTTTAATACATTGGCATAATCACATGAAATAGAATCCAAAATGACAAATCTGTTTAGATGTATTTCATGATATATTACTAACATGAAAATTACATTATAATTTCTAATAGAAAATATACCATAGATAATCCTTTAGAAATCCATTATTCTTATAGAAAATCCCTATATATCAATCCTAAAATATTTCTTAGAATCTTGGAAAATAAAACATAATAAAATGGTGAACTCAGATGGCCAGTAAGGTTAATCGATACAAAAATATCATTTATAAATAACAAAAATATTTTATGGAAATTATAAATCTGAATACAATCCTTTTAAACATAAACTTGAATATAATATGGAATGAATAAACCGAATAATTCCATTTAAACATTCTCATGGATAAACTAATAGTCAAATAATCACATGTAATATCAATAACTAATCTAATAATGAGGGAATTCATAATGTCGGACATCATAACTACTTTTTCAAGGCCTCATACCTAGAGAAAACATACATGTAAAAACCCAAACTTGTTTGTCTCATTAGAACTATTGATGCATCGATAGGATTTCATTAATGGGTCCCCAAGCCATGAGGCTTTCATTTACAGGTCACCAAGACATTTATTTCAATTTCCAATGAATTCCTCATATGAAAAAGTTGAAACATAACTAAAATAAACATTCATATTAAAACTACCATATAAAATGTTAATACTTTTACCATAAGCCATGAGTTGTATCAAAATAGCACATCTATAGTCAAACATATCATAAAAACCGCAATAGAATATAGATGTTTGTATCATAATAAATCAACCTCAATTAAACATAAAACCCAACAAAGGATATATATATAGATGTTAATAATCTAATAAAATCATAAAAAAAATCTTGAGTCAAATACCCCATTTTCTTTGAAATCATTTATTCAAAACTCACGTACTTATAAAAGAATACAATTAAACATAGAATTTTAATAAATGTTTCTCATACCAATTTGAATCTCATTCAATAATTTAACATTTTAAAACATTCATGACCATATAAATAAATCCTTAAAAACATTTTGAAAACAGTGTCATTAATGAAAAAGATTTAGAAAAATAAATCGTTAAAACATTTTAAATGATGTCTTAATTAAAGTGTCGCTTACATAAAACCTTAAAAATACTCCTTTTGAATTTTTTTTAATGAAATTAAAATTTTACATTATTTTTTTATAATCCTTTATATACATATAAATTAATATGTTTGATAACATCAATAATATTGAAATGGAATAAGGAATAATTCTTTAAATATTCATAGCATCCCATACCACTTTGAAAATTTAAATAATAAGGCCAATATCTTTAAATGAATATTAAAATAACATGAAGATAAATTTATTCAAGGTATAAAATATAATAGGGGTATTACATACACCACACACAAGAAATAGGTGCTGAACATTGCTTATTTCTCATAAAAATTAAAAGTGAGACAAAATTCACTTACCTTAGGTCTGATACACTCCGTACATATCCAAAACTATACTATAATCATATTAAACATATTATTAACTTCTAAAACATTCATAATAATATTTATTATATCTTATATGATTCATTTATGACTTCATATTACCCATTTATTAATAATTTCCATGTTAGTGCAACATTTTGGGTAATAATCGCTTGGTTTATTATACATGTTTTGACTTGTTATTCTTGATATTATTACACAGATCATGATTTAAATAATTGTATAATATATAAAATGATTCATATATCATATATATTTATAATATAAATATATATAATAGATATATATATTATGTGTAATACATCATTCATGGAGACTGTTGGTTTAACGTTTACATGAACACTCTTTTCGTTTTCTTATTATATTGAATGGAAGTAATTTAATGATATATATGTATATATATACACATAAATAATTCCAGTATCATTATTATTTCATCAATTTCATACTTATTGATGATATATATTTTTATAATCATTCTTGAGTGGTGAATGTGGAAGACGAATCTCATCGCGTCATGGAGACGGAAAGTCGTACGTACGCATGAGCGACGATATCATTTTTTGAATGGTTAAATGGTATGGAATTAGATAGATTATAAATTTTAAAGAGACAATATTATATTAAATTTATTATTTAAATCCTTTATATTTATTATAATACCCATACAAATAATGTGTATATGAAAAACAGTTTACACTATGCTATGGAGATGGTAAGTTGTGTGTAGGTACAGATAGTGATTTTGTTTTTTATAAGATGGGTAAAAGAAGTAAAATGGTTGTCCTATAATTAAAAAATCTCCTAATATATTATATTTTTTATTTAGTACTTTATTATAGTAAAAACATAGTAATATTAAGTATAAGAATAAAAGAACTTCGAAAGAGGTGGTAAAACATTTACTACTTTTTCAGGTTTCTTCTTTTGATTTTTACAAAAGGACTCACTAAGATGCATTTATGAGAAAATTAGGTCCTTAAATTTGTAGTGAGATATGTTGGGAGAGAAAATTTTCAGGGGTTTTTTTGGTCCAAAAGTATTTTTAAGTGTTATTTAAAGAGAAGAAGAAGTGCCCTTTTATAAGAGAGGTGACACACACTTTTGAGAAATCTTCAAATATTAATTTGTTATTAATAAATTTTCAGTTTCAAATAGCACAAAAGTGATTAATTTCAAGGATAATATGTAGACCGGTCTAAATCCACTCATCCAATGAACTTTATACATGTTTATGTCATAAAAGTAACCTTAACTTTTGGATTTAAACCTTAGTTAAAGAGTTTTACTCTTACCGGGTCTCCTATTATTATAACATTATAGGGTTAATATATTTACCTTAAAATGGAAAAAACCCCAATTTTATAATTTTTGACATACTTGAAATTATAAAATAATGTTGGAAAAAACATATATTTTTATTACTTTTATATAATTTAATATAATATTATTTATTATAGTGTATCATTTATGTAAATATTAATACTCTTAAATATTTAAATTTTTGAAAATATCAAAGTATCATGATAGCTTAGAATAAATACTTCCAATAGGTAACTAATATATTTAAGTTATGTATAATTAATTGGCATGCAATTAATTAAGTTATATTATATTTATTTTAAAAAATTTAATATCCTTTATTTGAGATCTAAATTAATTAAATAATTACTACATTATCATTCTATCACCATTTAATTTAATTATTTAATATCTAGAAATTATAAAGTTATTATCATGATATAGATAAATTAATTATATTTATAATGAATATTTATAGTCTAATTTATCTTATGTATAAACCAATATTAAAAATGATTTAGTTATTAAAATTTTATTATGACCCTCCTAACTCTTCTTTAAATAAAATATATAAAATATCATAATCTGACTCCATTGGCTTAAAAACCCATATTTTCAACATATGATTGATTTTGGATGAAACATACTTATGCAATTAAATTATGTCAAGTGTTAGGGTAGTTTTATATTATTATAATAATATTTTAAACTTTAATAAACATATTTAACTTTAACGGTGGTATTTAAAATTCATATATTACTATTCACCAAAAAATTATTTTGATCGTATTAGACTAATTTTTTCATACTAATTAAAACCGTGTATTTCATATTTTCAAAATTAAATTCATAGAAGAGGTAATATTATGTTTATTGTTAATCCACAAATTTTTCTAGAAGGCAGGTAAAAAGACTTTAAAAAAGGTCAATGAATATTTATATCTATTTATGTTATGAAAATAATTCCAAATACCTACATAGATTTGATGTATGTATTATTTATCTATTCTGACATAAAAATCAATTTAATTTTAAATAATTATTTAAATCAAAAATTTGGTTTTTACAATTATGTAGTGTTTTTCACTATTCATTAAAAGTTTAATGGCATTAGAAAAATACCAAAAACTCATCCTAAGCTAATTTTCATATCTTGAATTCAAAAATAAACTCTATTTTACCAAATTTAATTTATAATAGTGTCAAAAATTAATTTTATTATTTTTCACAACATGAAATAAAAATTAGTTCCTTTAATATAATAGTATTTATAATGATATAACTATTTTATTGAAACTTATACATTACATTATAAATATGTTTTATTTATGTGAAAAAATAATAAATAACTTTATAAATTATTTATTACTATTAATATAATTATATTTAATGGAAAATTTATAAATATAACATTTAAATAATTATTATACTTAAGTGTTGTTATGCCGAAATTCAACATTTTGTGTAATTAAAGATAAGATAGTGTTGCGTGAAATATAAGATATTTAATTTCATTAAAAAGGTATTGTACTTTGAAATCTTAAGGTTTTAAACTAATTATATTATAGTTGTATTTGACTGAGATTAAATTTATCTAAAAAATTATTAATATATATAACTATTGATTTCTTGTATATTTTTTAAATCATTATTTTATTATAAAAAATAGTTGATTCATTTGAATAATAGATATTTCTTAATTTAAATTTTCATATAAGAACATTAATTTTTAAATGTATCTTATTAGTAAAAAATTAAATTCTTAGTTTTATCTTGTGAGAATGTAATTTTTTTTCAATTCTTACATACCCCCAAAAATTGATTTTATTTTAAAAAAATGTACAATTTTTCATCATGTTTACTATTTTTATATTTTTCTATATTTCTGAGCATAATGGTATTCTACAAGATATCAGGTTTCTTATTTCTTATATACTAATGTGTTGGTTGAAATGTTTTTGAAAATTAAGTATTCAAACCAGATAGCCACATATTTGGGGTTGTTCCTAAGGGGAACATGTTTCATCTATTCTATATAAGTATTATGAGAATATTAGTGTCATCATCTATAAGAATGTGTTTTATAACATTGTGATTTATAAATTGGTTGAAATTATTCTATATCAATGTGAATTAAAATTGTTCTATATTTTTTTAAAAGGTATCATTTCTTTTAAAATTGAATTTTTTTATAAATCACAGTCCAAAAAATGGTTGATCTTTTAAATTTATATTTTCATTTTAATTTTTAAATTAACAATTGTATTAGTGTAAAAAATTTACATATTAAATATTTTTAAATCATGAGATATATTTTTAAATTAAATATATTTTCAATATATATCTATTTCAAAATCTATCATTTTAGAATGCTCAAGGGTTTTTAAAAAAAGAATGTTGTTTATTTTGTTCTCTTTAATTAGTGTTTTCTAAAGAATTTGTTGTATGAAATATGGTATTTTAATAAATTCATTACTATGTATTTTATTATAAATAATGATATATTATTTTGAACCATTCGAAAAAATATATCACTTTTCAAGACTATAAATTCAATCGTAGGTCAGTCTTCTGACGACCTAGTAGAATAATTTTTTTGGGAGTATCTAGATTCCATTCAGACTAGTTGGTTTCATTTATAAGATCAAACAGATGATGGTACACCATTTATATTTCATATATTATGGTATATTATCATTTATATATTATTTTATAATTCCTATATTATATGTGTATTTTAGGTTTTTGATATTTATTAGTATGATAGTCATAGATTTGGAATTCTGAGGTTTTAAATATTTTGAGTGAGATTGGGGTGGTATAAATCAAGAATATTATGAATAGTATGAGATATGATTTGAGTCTCGTTTTGGAATTTTTTTGGATATATGATTGTGGTCATTTTAATTGGAATGAATAATTCTTTGGTTATTATGATTTTAGGTGGATTAAAAAATTGGGTATCTTACACATAATAGATACATCATAGTATTTATTGGATAATATGTTTAAGTGAGTTTTTGGGTTAGAATATATATGGGAAACTTAGGGTTGGTAATTCATTTTAACTGTGTCTTCATAGACCAATATCCTAGTATACCTATATAAATATTAATTGAGTCCCAATATAGGAAATTTAAATGGCTGGAGAAATTGATAATTTGAATTTTTATGATGGTTAATGAGTTTCATATCATTTTATGATTAGTGCGGAAATTTTAGTGTTTGTGGATTATTTATTTAGTGTATATGTAGAATATTTGAGTAAAGAATATTATATAATTATTTAGGGTTTCTGTAGATAGCTACCACTTATATATTATTATTATTTTTTATATTGGGAACCCTGTGGGACCAAACTAAGTACCTAGTAGATTGGGTTGTTTAATAGGTGGCCTAGTGGTGCCAAGAAGTAGCATCCATCCATTGATGGGGAAACTGGTAAGTTGGATTGATGTTTTTCTCAAGGAATGAACCTAATATAAAAATTTATAGGCCCATATAAATTTTATGTTCATTAGAAAGTATTATCCTAAATTATAAATTTTCCCCAAATATATATATCATGATATTTCTATCATCTAACACCATAAATTATTTTAAATGAAAAATAAAAATGGAAATGAAATAATCTCCTAATAATAAATAGAAATATTTAATCATCCACCTAGGAAATAATTGATCAATAAAAAAATATATTATATAAATTGTTTAAAATTCATTTATACCACCTTCTTATAAGAAGTATAAAATATGGATAATATGATTAATAGATGTCAAACAATAGTAATAGTCTTATAAATTATGCATGATGGTGGGATTCCCTTAACCGAGTCTAAAATTTTTTTGGAAGTCAAGCAACACTACAAACCACACAATTTTAACATCACACAAACTCAAAAAAACTTTTATTATTAAATAGAAATAAAAAACCAAAGAACAATGACAATGAAATAACACATGTTATTAATGTTCTTCAGATAGGTTTCTCTCTATCCATGAGAGAAACACTAATTCATTTTCTATATTCACCGTAATCATGAACAGTTACATGGGACCAATAAATCAATCAATAAGAAAACATTATAGAGATGATACTAATATAACTCATTAATATAATGGGTACTTTGAGGGAAAATTTTATTAGTCATGAGTGAATGTGATATATACTCCCTATGTTGAGGGTCCCCACTTCTTTTTTATTTGTACTCTCATTCTTTTTACATGGTTTCACTAACTTCTAAAACAAATATTGAAAAATAACACTAGAAGGATAACTATTAGGCTTTAGGATGACATTATATATGGCATTTTTCATTGGAAAACTTCTCTAGAATTATCATTTATGATACTTCTCATTTTTTCGAAATATTCTAGATCTTAAGGATAACATTAAACGACATGATTTTTTGACTGTTATATAACCACTAAGAGATTTTTTTATTCCACTGATTATCCCTCAATCCCATCATCATATGTTTTACTATATTCAATGGAATCAAATTACATTGGATCAAAATATACTGAAATAATCTAGGACTCTCATCCAAGAAATATCAACATTTACATTGACATGAGAACTTCACTTCCCAGTTTTTATCAAATACATTATTTGATAATTAAATTTTTACATAAAATTATTATGTTATTTTTTTAAAAGGGTAATATTGAAACCATGATCGATGCATTTAATTAGCATGAATCTTATACTCCAAATGATAATGTATAAAATTTAATAAATATAATATTGTGACAGTTTTTTGTCATTAGTTTGAAGTCAAGCATTGCAAAATAAAATATTCAAAGAGGTGAATCCTTTTATATTCATGAACAAAATATAACGTATATTAAATAAAGATATTAAAAATGTATTTTTTATAAGTTCCCTAATACCAGTAACATCCCTATAATGTTCACCATCTAACATCCAAAAATTTTATACTACATACCTCTTGTGTGCCTCCCCACACAGTAGAAGAAGTTGACCAATATTGAGCATTTAATAAACCATATAGGGATATTGTACCAACTAATATAATCATAATAGAAAAATTTAAATTACTCGATTTACATAAAAAATACCACATAATATTAAAATAATTGATTAATAATAGATATCACAAAATAAGTAATGTTCACAATACATTATCAAAAATATGAACATGATGTTCATCAAGTAATATATTATCAAATGATCATCCAATGAGTCGATCATGTATAATATAGTTTATACTATATATAAAATGACATATAGATTCAAAAAATCTCCCCATATACATATTGGGTTCATATCTAAATCCCAACTGACCATGATTAACACATTCACTGATATAAGGGTCATCAAAAAAACCTACTTGGTAATTTAAATATCTACAGATCTACTGATGATCCTACGGAGGGTGTAAGTTTAAAAGTAAATTTTCCACCTACAATGGATCCCTTACTAATAACGAATGTATATTCATGAATCTATGGAATAAAATTTATTCTATAATCATCATTTCTAAATATATGTAAATAAGAGGTTTTTCAAGAATCTATATAATTAATCAATTAAAAACATCTTCATCTAGTTCAAGAATGGAATGACTACACAAATGGTCTGATGAAAAAATGAGAGTGAATAGTTTATCACAACTTATAATACCAAACTAAGGAGACCAAGGTATAACTAATCATAACCATGAGAAAATGATTTATCATAAAACCAAATGAATTGAAATAAATATATCTATAGTCTTAAAAAAATATGGTATATCTGGCAAATATTATATTACAAGAATACAATATGGGTCAATAATGAATATCTAGGTAAAATATCTGTAACCATACTATCAATAAACATGATAAAGAAGATATTTTTAGGTGAGCTATGTGTCATTATAGTATATTTGTTTTATTATTTTTTTCATTTTGAATAAAACAACATTATCCAAATAGAAATAGGGAATGATAAATCTTCTATTGAGTGATATATCACCATGGTCACTATAAGTGAGAACAACATATTGAAGGTTTCACAATATGTCACTATTCTATCTATGCGTGTTAACGATTTATCTTCAAAAAATTGATGAATGGTTTAATTATGTTAAACAATATATATATCTTGAGTGGATAATATATCAAAAATAAAATATTTATGGGAAAAATATATTAATAACATACATCATGTGAAATAGATATCACCTATGGGGAATAATATATCACTATTATAATCCAAAAGGTGTATGAATTATCATCATTCTGATATCCAATGTGACCAAAAAATTATCAAAGTAAATTATTATTCATTGAAATATTATTAAATGAAGGAAATATACTACTATCATTCCAAAAATATAAAACAATACATATTAATATTTATAGTCACGGGAGAATGATATATCACCAACCGTTAATAAATATAGTAAATGAGCTATAACCGTAGTAAAAATAATTTCTTGTGTAAATGAATTATTAAAAAATATCAGTGTACTAATAATGTAAAGATATCTATGGTGGATGATTTTTCAACATATTTAATTGATTAATGAACTCTATGTTTCTTACTAGGATTATCACAACATTGATAGTGAATAGCAAGGGAATATGTGTTAATCCTATCCTCCCTCAACCAAGATTTATTTCTATATAATTACCCATCTTGTAAGGTTCATAATAAAGAGGGAACCCATCAATATAATTGCCTTTAAAAATTTATAATTCATCCCATATATTGGACAATACATGAGATTCAATTATCAGGAAACAAGTAAAGACTCCATTGAAGGCTCACAACTCATGTTAGTGACAAAGACTCCAATCGTGGTTCTATTCCCTAAGTATCATTACACATCCCAAAGGATACAAGGAAATGTGTAGCCAATATCTCAACCAAAAAGGTATATATGACACATATATGAAATATATATTCTCTACATATCACTAAAGAAGTAATATAACCATGTTCAATTCCATTTCATGTCATCCTAAAATTTATATATATACTGGTGAATTATAGGTCTAATCTATTAACATTCTATAGTCTCTCCCCTATAAGTCACCCTATGTGACCATCACATACAAATGTGAGGCCACCCAAGATCCTTATAACCGTTTTTAAATTGTAGCAAACGTCTATGGTTTCCAAAATCAACTTCAAACAATTTTCAATATAGACAATATAACAATCAACAGCTATATAATGAATGCGTGAAATAGGAAGACCAGCAAATCATCTAACATAATTCAATTTACCTTATTTATATAATGGAAATAATTTATATATATAATTTTAGTTTCTCCCACTCACATACCCATTGATAATGATTTTTTCAATATATAAACACATACAATTGTAAATATGTTATATTAGGGCCCACCAATCCCTTTGATGGATTTATCTCCTCTTTACTCAAGCATAATAACTCTCTAAACTCATATTTACAATCTCTATATCCAATATCCATTTTATATATCTAAATTAACATATAACTAATTATTAAACACATATAATTATTTGACATCATTAATCCATAATTAATTTTCTGATTTTAATAGAGGTATATAACAATAAGTGTTGTATCAATACTGAAATACATTGCAAAAAGGTGTGGTCTACTCCTAAAATAACCACAAGTCTTCTTATAATAAAAAGGAAAATATATTGAAACACTCAAAAAAACATGTTCTTCTAAATTTTAGAATCATTAATAATAAATAAACATGGTATTATTCAAATAAAATATGTGAATCCTAGTTCTCTCCCCTCTCCCATCCCTAATCTATCAATATTGATAAATTCCATCTCATATCACCTAATTATTTCATTATCTGGTTGAATAAAAACAAAATACCTATACCAAACCAAATGTAATTGGAGGATAATAATAATAGTATTAAGAGGGGTAAGATAATAAATTAAATGTAACCAATATAGTATGTCAAACCTTCCAAGAATAATCAAGGTTATCCCAATAAAGGTGGGGAGAATGAGAAATAATGTAGCTATCCCTGTCAAAACATCTTTCTATCCCAGGAAAAGAAATTTTATATGGTTTAAGAACACACATGTTTAAGAGAAACAAAATTACTAAAAAATGTTTTGGTTATACTTGATATATGGGTAACTTATACTAGCCTTCTAGAGCCTTACTGAATGCCTTTTGAATGACATCAGCCCCAAAATGTCTACAACTAGGGGATATTCCCTTCAACTAGTGTTGTGTAATTAGTTCCAATAGATTGGGTCTTTGATGGCACCAAATTAAAATGGTCCATTGAATAAATATTGAACACACCCAAATTCAATACCTATATACTATTCCAAAACATCCATCATTAAAAATATTATTCATCTATTATGAAACTAACGATTCTAATTCTCGATAAGAACCCAAAATTTTAAAACATTCAATGGAACTCTACCATTTCAACCAAAAATTCTCCAAAATCAACTAACACATTCTACTAAAGTTCATTATAACCTTAATAACATACAATTTTTCATCCCCAGGACATTTGTTCAAGAATATCTCTTAGTAATAATTGGTCATAGGGAAAAAATGTTCACAGAAATTCGCATTCAATATCTACTCATGGTTAAGCTTACATAGCATCCAAAGTAGTGTAATATTTATATTTTCAAACACCTATGCTCTCATTTCATCACAAATTACAATAAACACCTTTAATGAAATAATTTTATTCATTTATATGTCATTGTAATTGATCTCATGTGTAACATACATGTGAAAATGTGACTACAGTAGTTGTCTATTGAAACCCAATATATTTTCACTTCAAGGATGAATCAAGTAGCCATATCCAATATTATGAATCAATCCCAGTGAAATCCATCAATTTACAATTTATTTTAATCCTATAAAAATTATTTATTAAAATGGTAAGGTATTGACAATCATCAACTCAGCAAGTTATCAAAAAATCATCACAGTATCCCAGCCTTGATGATATAATAACATGATTTTTATTTAATCCATTTCAAGAATCCTAAATATTTATAAATATATCATCCTTATATTGATTTATTTCTATTTAAAAATTCTAGCACCTAAAATTTTATAAAATTTATGTTTCCCATTAGTCAAGTATTGAATGTATCGACCCATCCAATCATAAACACATGATATCTCAATCAGGATTTTATCAAATGAATAGTGATATCTTGGCTTCTCATTTTCTTAATAAAGGTAAAATAGTAACAACCACTATTTTACATTCATTAAATAGGTTAAGGATGATCTAAAATGATCTACATATGATGTAAGAGTTGTAACGAAAAAATTCCAATAATATATTCCCTACTATTTGACATTTCAAAATATCAATTAACAAAAAATGACTTTCATGTACTATATAATCAAATAAATGTTCATACATAATAGACTCACTCTTTACACCTTGAGTAACTATACCATCATCATTTAATTCTAGGGGTTATGAAATAATAGTTTCTTATACTGATGTTTTCCCAATGCATTGATGATCTATCACACCACACATGATCTTATGGAAAAAATCATAGTGTCGAAATTCTAATGAAAATAATGAAAATCATATATTTCGACATGTTTTTTGATTTACATGTCCCTGTAAATAGATTCAATATTTCCAAAGGTCCGAACTCATCAAAGTTTAGGCACCCTCAATTTACCATTGATCACAACAGTTCATTCCACTCATCATTTTTCTATAGAATCATACTATAATTCCACAGTACCACCAAATCCTCAAAATCTTGTAACTCATTTAATTCCATATATTAATAAATTTTTATGCTTCATTATTTTTCAATATTTGTGTTTTTCTTCAAATTTTGAAAGTATATTTGGTTATTTTCCATTGTTATATTGTTTTGGAAATAAGAATAGAATATGTTGTATTAATTATTTTGTTGTCATTAATTCTATCTATAATTTTAATTAATATTATTTGAAAATAATTTGTATAAAAATATAATTTTTTTAATACAATGTAAATGGACTTATATGATTATCAATAATTGAAAAGGGAAACATATTATTCAGTTAATAGGGTTTTTTATAACATCAGTGGAAACCCTATTCTACAGTCCTAATTTAAGGATATGTTTCCTTTCATAATCATCCTACCCCAAACCCTTATTATAAAGTAGATAAACCAACAAACTCTGAGCCTCAACCCTAAGGATACCTCAAAGCCATCACGACAAGTATATTGACTAAAAAATAGGTTGTTATATCAAGGAATTCATGTATTCAGTACTTGGAGTGTCTTTTAATTGTTCAATACAAGATGCATCCACTAATAAATTATTATTTTTAAAATGGATGCAAGGAAATAAAACACACCTATGGACTCGACCCCATGACCCACACCCCAAAAATGTATTGTGGTAAAATCATGGTACTATTATGTCTATAATGTGAGATGCATTATCAAATAAAATTATCGATGCTATTTAATGTATAATCACATTTTGATTTAAGAATACATTTTCATGAGATTATATCGAGTATTATGAAATATATTTTTATATTAATTGGAAATGTTTGGAACTTAAGAGTATGTAAACCTTACCATGATTTTAGTAGTTACACATTTAAGAAGTTATGGCTATTCAATTATTTGTGATAACCCTTTGATATTTCATGATCTTGCCAAAAAAATATGAGTTCCAAACAAAGGAATATTCATTATTCCAATGTAGTCTAATGATTCCTTAAATTATTCTATTGCTATAATCTAACATAGACTAAATACAATTCTAAATATGTTTGAACAAATATACACATAAAGATCAATATTATATATTTTTTATAGTTTTACTAAAGTGTGACATTAAATGTTTAAAATGTGTTTGGGTGGCCTCGAAACCAATATATAAATATCTTTAATTAGAAATGTGTTTGTTAGAAAGAGTGAGTGATATTATAAATCCATTGATAAGCTATAAAGATAGATGGTGTAAATTTTTAACATATGGGGGAGGGGATATTCATTTATTCCTATATAACTATATTGGAAATAAATTAACAACATGTAAATATGATAGATGATAATATGTAAATATATATTATAAATTAGTAAATGAAATAGATCCTAACAAAGAAATTAATTTTTTTGGGCTTTTCAAATTATCCAAAAAGTAACTACCTACATGGACTAATCATAGAAATTGGAGAAGAAATAGAACAAAAGATAATCCATGATTGGGAAAGGGCTTCAACATTTTTTCCTTCAGATTATGGATTTCTAGCCAATAAAGTGATGTTACAGCCAACTATTATTCTATAAAATATATCAATTCATTATATTAATTTTTTATTTGAGAATGTCTGTCTTATTTAATAGTGGGGCGTTGGTGTGATGAATTTATAGGTTTCTCTAAAAATAAAAAATATATCTTGATACCTTATTCTTATGTTTTTAATTCAATACTAGCTTAATGACATATTGTTAGATAAAATAGGCATTGGATGATTAGGAAAAACTAAAAGTATGCCTCTGGAATATAATTAGGGAAATAGTTCACTAATGAATAAAATCCTTTTAAGAGACTATGTTTTTTTTTAAACAAAATTTTAAATAATTTAGTATATATATATTTGTAGTCATATATAAATAAAAATTCAAATTAAAATCATTAGAGAGCATGACAAACAATCTTGGATGACTGAGTGACTATGTTAGTACAAAACTAATGAATTAAAGCATCAATATTTTGGAATAATATATCTAATTGAAAAATCCTCTAATATTTGTAAATAAAATCACTAAACCCAATTTCATTTCTCATGTCTTCATCTCAATATTAATCATTTATTTTTAAAGTCTTTTAATTGGTCATACTTTATTATATTTAAAAACCATTTAGATTTTTATATGTATCATAAGTAGAATATATGTTTTAATTTCCTCATTTTTCTAATGGATATGTCCTTATTAACAATTATTTAAAATTATACATCACATTTTGATCATTTTAGAAGAGTTTTTAGGGAATTATAATACCACAAATTTATATTGTTTGTATAGTTTTTTTGTTTGATATTGTTTTTTTAGTTTTTATAAAATTAAAACACAATTTAGATCTTGAATTTAAAATGACAATTTTTTTGTATTATTTTATGTTTTTGGGATTATTATTTGTGGCAGTGAATTTTATAAGTTTTTCTCTTGTTTTATAATGAAATTAAGTTATCTAGGGAATATTAATTAAAGAGATCAATAGGTGGTGTTTTAGTAACACAAAATGTATTATGGTAGTGTCTTGGGAAAAAGAAATTTTTTCCCTATAAAGGGATTATTATCTCACCAACCCTATCATAAAATATTTATAAAAGTCAAAATTTAAAACTCAACAAAGAATTGGAAAACCCTAATGAATATAACCACTCCCAATATATCCACACAAGGATCCCTAAAATTATGTATAATTCCAATTTTGTATCACATAGAAACCTTATACTACATCATAAAAAATATAATGAAGCTCCAAATAATAATTTTTTCCTTAAAAAATTTATTATTTTTTGATACTCTAATTTTAAGGAACGTCCAAAACCACAAAAATGTAGTCAGTAGAATTCTATTATAACCATGAGTGATAAGGAAGGAGTGTTTTATCTGCTATAGTAGTTTCATCCTCTAAAACAAAATATTCCATCGCCAATAAATGTCAGAAATCCAATTTATCATATGTTCAATATTTACTATTTTCTCCCAATTATCACAAAGACAGAATTCTCCTACGGATTCATCCACATAATCCAACCATTGATAATAAAATTAAGAATCTCAATTTGATATCCATAAACACGTAATAAGACTAAAAATATCACAATTGAATAAAATAAAAGTGGAGATGTGATCTGAACCATGGAAGAGAAGTACATTATATGTATCTTACTATTGATCCCAGGGGTACCGAAAGATATTAACTATACCAAAATACCTAATTACATATGTTAATGTCTTAATGAGTCAT
The DNA here is from genome assembly GCA_963277665.1 of Viscum album. Lineage (NCBI taxonomy): Eukaryota > Viridiplantae > Streptophyta > Magnoliopsida > Santalales > Viscaceae > Viscum > Viscum album. Next base: position 226,271,466 of record OY728157.1, on the reverse strand, counting down.
CCATGTGAATTTATTCATGGATAAATAATATTTCTAGGAAAAAATTACAAAAGGTGGATAAAATTTATCCATTCACAATAAATTAATGTAATTTTCTACTACCCCTTTTAATATCTCATAATTTATAACCGATTAATAACTATTAAATGTTTTTATAAATATTTCAAATGTATATCCCCAATTTAGGAATAGATAATATAGAATGAATATTTTTCATGAACAACATAAAATGGTATAGTAGAGAGGATATTTCAGTCGACTAATTATATAGGTGATCTTCACATATTTTATGGAGGCTATCATTTAAGATCCAGTTATCCATTCTCTTCCATTTTTTATTCCATATATTTGATTGAAAATGTATCATTAGATATTTTCTCTATAAAATACAGGGAATTATATTTATCAAATTTATTCTTTTTTGGTTTTCATGAATGATTCTATATATTATTATTTCCTTAATAAATAAATCCTTTTGAACAAAACTAGAGGGTAGATGGTCAGAGGGGTTAGGTAAAGGAGAAAAGGTTAAAGATCGACATATGTGAAGTGCATTGTGTTGCATTTGTTGTCAATGAGGCATGTTGTTGTCTTAGAATGAATGGATGTCAAGGAATGTCAAGATGTGAATGACAAAGGATGTGATGGTGTTGGTAAGGAAAGGAGAATGGCCATGGTACTTAGAGGCATGTCACTTAGGAGATTCACTAAGTGACATAGGATGTTGTGGTTGAATCATTCTCTATGAAATCAGATGATTGTAGAGCTAATCTTAAGTTCCAAGAACTTGTATCAAGAGGATACAATGTCACCACAATGTTAGAAGACCATGCATTGTATTGACAATGCATGAGGAGTTGAAGTGATCCATCCACAATCACTAAGTGGATGAAGTGGTGCTAATGAAGTCCATGTACTAATTCTTAGTGCATGATGAATTTAAGATGATCCAACTTGATCTCTAATTAGATCAATGAAGAACATTGAAGAAGTTATTTGATTAAGGAGCTCGGTTGATGAAGAAGAACCTTCGGGACGTCCATTCTTAAATATTGAATACATGATTAAGAAGCATTGAGGAATTCAAATGAAGAAGAAGATGAGAAGAAATGAAGAGGAAGAATGGATTGGAAGAAGTGGCATTTGGCATTTGAACTTGGGTTACTTTGTTTTTATACAAAGTCCCTAAGTCTCTACTTAAGCAAAAAAGGATGCCAACCTCAAGGGCCAGCCTTAAGGGTTCAACCCAAGGCACATGTGGGACTAAGTCACCACGCCCAAGGGGATCCCATGGGGCCAGCCCGAGAGAGGTCGGGGCCGTGTATAAGCCCCGAGGCCACGCGGTGATGAAGCCCACGCAGCGTGAGTGCGAGGAGAGTGCCCGTAACAAGCATAGTGGGCGCCAGTGGCGCGCCCGAGTGGCAGGGGTGGGCGCAAGAGCGCGCCCGCAGAGAGAACACGGTGCGGGGCGGCACCGTGGAGGGAGAAGATTCAATTGATCTGGCTAGGGGAGCGCTAGGTTGATAAAGCGCGAGAAACCCGCGCGCGGATTCGATGTGGGACGCGGAAAAATCTCCAGGAGCGGATCCTGGCCGCACGATTGATCGTGCGCCAGATCTCGGCCGCACATCTCATCGCGCCGCTCCCGTTCAGATCCAGGCCATCCAATGTCTTTCATTCGCCCGATCCAATGGCTCCCGGTGTGTCTCCTACCTCGAGCCATGCCGAGTCCTCCCCGCGCATTCCCGTAGCCACCTTCGAACCAGGAGCCTCCCGAAGATGGATTTTGAGTATCTGGCCACCTCTGACGAAGCCGAAGTGTCCTTGAGGTTCTTCTGGCCACACTGAACACGATCATGCATAAATATTGGTTTGCATGAAACAAATGGGATAATTCATGCACGGCCGAGGCAAAAGAGAATGTCGAGGCCACGTGGGTTTTATGCTTTGCATGTATCGACTTAAAGGAGGCCATGCACACGTTCCACGACACATGCATGAGAAGGAGCGAAAAATAAATGAGCCCGCGTGAAACAGAGAGTAAATTCAAGATTTGGAAAGATTTTAAAGAACCGAAAATCTCGGTGATTTGAGATTTATCTCACGCGGAAGATATGAGGCATCTCTGCCTATAAAAAGAGAGTCTGAGACCTCGTTTTTGCTTGCTGAAAACCTCGAGAGAAGTCCCGTGAGTGCTCTCTGCCTCGCGAAGGTTTGAAGCCCCGCGCAAGTATCTTGCGTGGCTGAAGTTCATTGCGCACAACCTCTTTGCGTGACAAGAAGAGAGGGTTGGGCAGCGCGAACTTGCGTGCTCCCTCTGTGCACCACGCCCCCTGCGCGGTAGTGGTGCTTGTGCTCCCCACGGCTACCCCTTTCACCCTTGACACATGCGCGGCCCGTGCTTGAAGAAGACACCCGTGGGCAGTGTGTGTGCATAAGTGGAGAAGGACACATTCGGGTGTGTGTGCAAGAAGGGAAGGAAAGGTCGTAGCCTTGTGCAAACAAAGAAGACCACATCTTAGGCGTTTGTGGGTGCAAAGTGAACAAGAAGGCCGAGGGCACACTTTGTGTGAGTGAAAAATTGAAGAACACACTTTGTGTGTGCAAGTGAAGTAGGCCGTATCCCTTGTGGGGTGCACACATTGAAGAACAAAGAATACTTTGTGTGTGTGCAAGAAGAAGTGAAAGGCCTAGCTTAAGTGTGTGCAAAACGAAGAATAAATTGTGTGTGCAAAACAAGTGAAGGCCGAACCTATGTGTGTGCACTAATTGAAGTGTGTACACACTTAGAAGAAGAAAAAGAGGATACTCACACAACGTATAACACAAATTTATGTGTGTAATCAAAAGGAATTAAACGTGTGAAGGAAAAGAAGAAAAGGTGTGTGCTTAAAGTGACTACACCCTTTGAGGGTTTATTGCAACAAGAGGAGAAAGAGGGAAGTGCATGCATGCATGCATGCACATGCGCACATAATCAAAGTTCAAATCAGTGAGTGTGCATCTGAGTAATCCAAGACCAGTGGTTCTTGAAGAATTTCAGAGTTGCCATGAATTCAATGCATGAAGTTGTTTTGAAGTGAGACTGGACCAGACTGAAGTTAAAGATATCAGTTGTCTGAGTATTCAGTAGCTGGAGAGAAGCCAGGTAATCCTGAGAAGAAGGAGATAAATCCTGAGCAAGACGAGAAGACCTGATCAACTCAAGTGATCAGAGGTACAGAGCAAGGCCAGCAGCCTTTATCCCAGGCTGCTGAGGATACTTGAAGAGCTGAACAAGAAGAAGAGCTACTCGTGTGACTCGAGGAGCCAGGAGAAGCCCCATGTGAGACTCAGGGTGGAAGAAGTCTTCAGTGGGATTCTGGAGCAGGCCAGTGGGACTCTGGTAACACTGTGGGACGCAGTATAAAGACCCTCCTGTGGGACTCAGGAGAGATACAGTGGGACTCTGTATCGACCATTGTAATTCTAACAAGTTATAATGGAGAAACCATGTTGGGGCGTATAACCAACATGGCAAGGACGTAGGCCTTTGGTGCCGAACCTTGTAAATCCTTGTGTCCAGTGCCTTTACATTTACTGCATCATTCGAGGAAAGGTGAGAGATACAAGAAGAGTGGATCGAGGCTTTAACCAGCCATAGAGGTTTAATTGATAAGGAATCAATTAGTAAAAAGTTTTAAGGGATCACTGATTCACCCCCTCCCCCTCTCAGTGATTCACACTGATCTGGGCACTTCAATTGGTATCAAAGGGAAGGTTACCTCTAAAAGATCCAAGGGAGTCTTTATGAAGTGCAGATTTGAGGAAATGAACGAACAGCCTCAAATGGATATATCTGCCAAGACTCTGAAAAACAGAATGAAGAAAGAGGCAAAGAAGATGAAGAAGAAGGTTGTTGCAATCAGAGAAACTCCTTCTATGGAAAGAAATGTGAAAGTCACATCAGATGACAATTCCTTTTATCATTCTTCTGATGAAGCCTACTCTAGCTGTGATGAAGATGGAAGAAACAATGATCTTATAAATGAAATCAAATATCTTCAGAAGACAGTCCCCAAGGAAGTGGCAATGTGTATAGCTACAGGCCTCCTTGATCTTCAAGAAGAAAAGTTACAGCTAGAAGATGAAGCCAATTCTCTGGAAGTCCAATTGGCAAAAAGGGTTGGCATAACCAACACTCTCAGAAAGCTGGTGAAGGTTAAAGATGAAACTGTTTCCCTTTGCAATGAAAGATATGAAGACACTACTGAAGAATTGCAAAGAAGTCTTTCTGAGAAAGAATTATTTAAGACAATGGTCAAAGAAGTTTTCCGTGCACTTGAAAAATTACACAGAGTATCAATGGTTGTTAAAGATGCTCAACTTGAAGACAAAGTAAAAAGGGTGATGGATCTTGACAACTCATTTCTTGAAATGAATAAGGTGCATGAAGACCAGATAAAGCAGATGGAAGAGAAATGGGAAGGAAGGCTAAGAACTATTGAGGATGAGAAGAACTCCCTCAATATGAAATGCTTAGAACTGGAGGTGATATTGAAAAATCAGCAATCACCCAAAGCCAAAGCCTCCCAGTCAGCTGAAAGGAGAAATGTTGCTACTCAAGTATGCATTGAGCAGGATGATTCTAAAAGAAAGACATCCTCTAATAAAAGGTCAACAACTTCTAAAAAGAAGGTACCATCCATCCCATCTTGTACTCATGTTTCTAAATGTGTTTCCACAAAAAGTGCAGGATGGAATACTAATTCCAAACCAGTATGGATGAAGACAATGAAGAAAGAAAGCTCTCCTGAAGCAGCACAACAATTCAAGACAAGTACCCTACAATCAGAAGGAATCAAAAAGTCAAGATTTGTGGGTCAATGTTGGTGTTGTAACAAGTATGGGCATTGTGCAAAGGATTTTTGGTACAATCCACTGAATGCCAAAGCACAGAGGAAGCCCATGCCTAGGGGGAGCAAGCCAGAAGAAAAGAAGTAGCATCCACAGGTCCAGAAACATCTGTTTGCTGCTAAAATATTTGGATTGCTTGATAACATCTGGGATGTTTGCGAAAGTGGTCAAAATGATGCATGTAAATCTCCAACTGTATCCAAAGCTCAAAAGAAGAGAAGATCACAGAACCTGGCTCAGAAAGAATCCTTGGTAAGAAAGAATAAGAAAGTGGAATATTCTCCCAAGAATATTATGAAAAAGGAAGAGAAGACCTTGGAGTCTAAATCCAAGAAGGGTGATGCATCCAGAAGGACCACCAGGAAAACATGCTTCTACTGTGGAAAGAAAGGACATATCATGGATCTTTGTAAACAAGCCATGAAATTCAATAGAGGCAGACTGGACTCAAACATACAATCAATCCAGAAGAAGCATAAGGGATTGATTGAAAACAAGTTGCCTAAGAAAGGTAGCTTGACAGCATCAAAAGATCCATGTGGAACTTCCAGAACTGAGGCCTCACTTCCAAATGACTTGTTAGTCATATGGCCAAATCAGTTGCAACTTGCCAAAGATCTGCAGAGAGCTGAAGATGAAGTTCTGGAAATTTCTAAGGCAAAAGGGAAGAAGAACATTTCACATGATGATGTGTTGAGATCCACACCAGCACAAACATCATTGAAGATCAAATGTGCAAGTGTGAAGAATGGTGAAAATGGGACATCTCGGTTGAGAGAATCTTCTCAACCTTGTTCTTCACATTGATGAACCAAGGAGGTTCCATCTTATTCCCTAATCACTTGTATTTACATGTGCTGACATTGCAGGGAATTGAAGATGATGATCATTCTCAACTGGAGGATGGTTTGGAAAGAATGGAGTGCACCCCTTAAGGGGGAGCCAATCTGGAGAAGATAGTATTCTAAGATTTAATACCATCTTGAGAAAAGCTGAAGGTATTCCAATCATACTTTCATCCCTTGTTTCTTAATTGAGTTTATCTTGTCAGTTAAGGGGGAGTATAGATTGAAGACAAATGGTTGAAAGGGGGAGCTTTATCTTTGCAACTGAAATTTCTAATGAGTTTTGTGAAGCATGTGCAGGATTTAGCAATTCATTGATATATCTGAAAAATTTCAAACCCCTGAAGCATGATCTCACATATACAGTGAATGTTGGACAGCATTGAGTACCTTGGTTACATCACTCTTGTTTTCTACACTGGGTTAGCCCAAGTAGACTTAGAGTTGATTTACTAAAGGTTCTTTGCTAAAGAGAACATGTGACATCATCCCTCTCTCAGTGTTTTTCAAGAAAATACTTTTCAAAGGGAGGAAGATATTTTTGAAAGTGAACCACACCACATCTTTGCATTTGATTGACAATACGGGGGAGAAAAGATTGGCACACATATTGACCCATTCATATGTGATGAAGAAGTGTATTGACAACAAATACAAAGGGGGATATTGAAGTGCATTGTGTTGCATTTGTTGTCAATGAGGCATGTTGTTGTCTTAGAATGAATGGATGTCAGGGAATGTCAAGATGTGAATGACAAAGGATGTGATGGTGTTGGTAAGGAAAGGAGAATGGCCATGGTACTTAGAGGCATGTCACTTAGGAGATTCACTAAGTGACATAGGATGTTGTGGTTGAAACATTCTCTATGAAATCAGACGATTGTAGAGCTAATCTTAAGTTCCAAGAACTTGTATCAAGAGGATACAATGTCACCACAATGTTAGAAGACCATGCATTGTATTGACAATGCATGAGGAGTTGAAGTGATCCATCCACAATAACTAAGTGGATGAAGTGGTGCTAATGAATTCCATGTACTAATTCTTAGTGCATGATGAATTGAAGATGATCCAACTTGATCTCTAATTAGATCAATGAAGAACATTGAAGAAGTTATTTGATTAAGGAGCTCGGTTGATGAAGAAGAACCTTCGGGATGTCCATTCTTAAATATTGAATACATGATTAAGAAGCATTGAGGAATTCAAATGAAGAAGAAGATGAGAAGAAATGAAGAGGAAGAATGGCTTGGAAGAAGTGGCATTTGGCATTTGAACTTGGGTTACATTTTTTTTATACAAAGTCCCTAAGTCTCTACTTAAGCAAAAAAGGATGCCAACCTCAAGGGCAAGCCTTAAGGGTTAAACCCAAGGCACATGTGGGACTAAGTCACCACGCCCAAGGGGAACCCATGGGGCCAGCCCGAGAGAGGCCGGGGCCGTGTATAAGCCCCGAGGCCACGCGGTGATGAAGCCCGCGCAGCGTGAGCGCAAGGAGCGCGCCCGTGACAAGCATAGTGGGCGCCAGTGGCGCGCCCGAGTGGCAGGGGTGGGCGCAAGAGCGCGCCCGCAGAGAGAACACGGTGCGGGGCGGCACCGTGGAGGGAGAAGATTCAATTGAGCCGGCTGGGGGAGCGCTAGGTTGATAAAGAGCGAGAAACCCGCGCACGGATTCGATGTGGGACGCGGAAAAATCTCCAGGAGCGGATCCTGGCCGCACGATTGATCGTTCGCCAGATCTCAGCCGCACATCTCATCGCACCGCTCCCGTTCAGATCCAGGCCTTCCGATGTCTTTCATTCGCCCGATCCAACGGCTCCTGGTGTGTCTCCTACCTCGAGCCATGCCGAGGCCTCCCCGCGCATTCCCGCAGCCACCTTCGAACCAGGCGCCTCCCGAAGATGGATTTTGAGTATCCGACCACCTCTGACGAAGCCGAAGTTTCCTTGAGGTTCTTCTGGCCACACTGAACACGATCATGCATAAATATTGGTTTGCATGAAACAAATGGGAGAATTCATGCACGACTGAGGCAAAAGAGAATGCCGAGGCCACGTGGGTTTTATGCTTTGCATGTATCGACATAAAGGAGGCCATGCACACGTTCCACGACACATGCATGAGAAGGAGCGAAAAATAAATGAGCCCGCGTGAAACAGAGAGTAAATTCAAGATTTGGAAAGATTTTAAAGAACCGAAAATCTCGGTGATTTGAGATTTATCTCACGCGGAAGATATGAGGCATCTCTGCCTATAAAAAGAGAGTCTGAGACCTCGTTTTTGCTTGCTGAAAAAGTTGAGAGAAGTCTCGTGAGTGATCTCTGCCTCGCGAAGGTTTGAAGCCCCGCGCAAGTATCTTGCGCGGCTGAAGTTCCTTGCGCGCAACCTCTTTGCGCGACAAGAAGAGAGGGGTGGGCAGCGCGAACTTGCGCGCTCCCTCTGTGCACCACGCCCCCTGCGCGGCAGTGGTTCTTGTGCGACCCACGGCTACCCCTTGCACCCTTGACACATGCGCGACCCGTGCTTGAAGAAGACACCCATGGGCAGTGTGTGTGCATATGTGGAGAAGGACACATTCGGGTGTGTGTGTAAGAAGGGAAGGAAAGGCCGTAGCCTTGTGCAAACAAAGAAGACCACATCTTAGGCGTTTGTGGGTGCAAAGTGAACAAGAAGGCCGAGGGCACACTTTGTGTGAGTGAAAAATTGATGAACACACTTTGTGTGTGCAAGTGAAGTAGTTTGTATCCCTTGTGGGGTGCACACTTTGAAGAACAAAGAATACTTTGTGTGTGTGCAAGAAGAAGTGAAAGGCCAAGCTTAAGTGTGTGCAAAACGAAGAATAAATTGTGTGTGCAAAACAAGTGAAGGCCGAACCTATGTGTGTGCACTAATTGAAGTGTGTACACACATAGAAGAAGAAAAAGAGGATACTCACACAACGTATAACACACATTTATGTGTGTAATCAAAAGGAATTAAACGTGTGAAGGAAAAGAAGAAAAGGTGTGTGCTTAAAGTGACTACACCCTTTGAGGGTTTATTGCACCAAGAGGAGAAAGAGGGAAGTGCATGCATGCATGAATGCACATGCGCACGTAATCAAAGTTCAAATCAGTGAGTGTGCATCTGAGTAATCCAAGACCAGTGGTTCTTGAAGAATTTCAGATTTTCCATGCATTTAGTGCATGAAGTTGTTTTGAAGTGAGACTGGACCAGACTGAAGTTAAAGATATCAGTTGTCTGAGTATTCAGTAGCTGGAGAGAATCCAGGTCGTCCTGAGAAGAAGGAGATAAATCCTGAGCAAGACGAGAAGACCTGATCAACTCAAGTGATCAGAGGTACAGAGCAAGGCCAGCAGCCTTTATCTCAGGCTGCTGAGGATACTTGAAGAGCTGAACAAGAAGAAGACCTACTCGTGTGACTCGAGGAGCCAGGAGAAGCCCCCTGTGAGACTCAGGGTGGAGGAAGTCTTCAGTGGGATTGTGGAGTAGGCTAGTGGGACTCTGGTAACACTGTGGGACGCAGTATAAATACCCTCCTGTGGGACTCAGGAGAGATACAGTGGGACTCTGTATCGTCCATTGTAATTCTAACAAGTTATATTGGAGAAACCATGTTGGGGCGTATAACCAACATGGCAAGGACGTAGGCCTTTGGTGCCGAACCTTGTAAATCCTTGTGTCCAGTGCCTTTACATTTACTGCATCATTCGAGGAAAGGTGAGAGATACAAGAAGAGTGGATCGAGGCTTTAACCAGCCATAGAGGTTTAATTGATAATGAATCAATTAGTAAAAAGTTTTAAGGGATCACTGATTCACCCCCTCCCCCTCTCAGTGATTCACACTGATCTGGGCACTTCAATATGAACCACATATTGGATTTGTGAATATAAATGAGGGTAGTATAGAAGTGAAATTAAATAAAAGGGTGATTAATAAACATCCCTATTGGGATTAACAATCTCGATATAAATTCTAATTTCATTTGAATGTGAATTAAAATTAATCATAGAGAGTCTCAAATTAAGGAGATACTTTTTCTGGAGAGAGAAAACATAGGTATGTAGTCTGTTTTTCAAATAAAATATAAATAAAATAGGTGGTATAGGGTGGGTATTTTATATTCACTTTACCTACAAGTGAATTTAAATTTATTTTTTAAGCACTCTAGTAATTTTATAAAATGAAATACTTGTCTCTAACATTATTTGGCATTTTATATGTGAGAAATTAAATAATCCAACATATATATTTTAATAATTTTTTACGTTGAACCGATTACATTAGTGATATCAACTTGTAACTATATATTAACAAAGTTCACAGAATTTATTTTCTATAATGACCTTATTCTATACTCAAAGAATTTGTAGGTTGAAAATATTTTTATCAATTAATTATGATTGATGTGAGATTCCCATTTCTATATTACCATTATTATAGTTAATACAATAAACCAATAGTCATTAAAATAACATAATATGTTGACCATTTATCCTACAACATTAACCATAATTCTACTAGTTTCCTCTATTCAATCTAAACTTTCATATCTTCAAGTTACTTCCACTCTAATAATATATTATAATATATCACAAAAAAACTACTATAGTAATTTTCAATCAAATAATTGTGTCTTGTAGATTTATAAGGTCCATAAAAAACAAAATCCTAACCCATGATTAATAATTCAATAAACTTAATCAACACCCCACAACCTAGATCCCATTAGTTGGAGAATAATGGAGTCCCATGCACCATCTTGAAAAAATAGGAACCTATCAAGGTATTATACACCATACAACTCATAAGGATAATATAATAGAAACTAAACTAGGTTATCTAACATATAGGGACATTATCACATGTATTAGTCCCACATTGACGACATCATCATGAACTAACACCATTATTCATGTTACCCACATACACACACACACACACTCAAACAGGGAGAGTTTCCAAAATCCTGTTTTAGGAAAACACCAAATTCTATACATGAAAAAAAGTGTGTATCCAACCAATATTCTCACTATTCCAATGATGAGATTGTGTTACAATAATCTTTATAATAAATTTATTTGTAATGAGATCATCCACCTAATTTATTGGAACATGATTTTCAAATATGTCCCACTCACAATAGTTTTAAAATACCATAGTTTTTGATCAAATCTCATTACAATGTTGATCTAAACCATAGTTATAGCCTATAATAAATCTTAACATAGGATTTTATGAGTGATAAAAGATCATTATATTACTTCTATTACTAATAAAATGTGGTCATTCCTCTCATTCATATTAGACGCAACATAAATCAAGCACTACTAGTGGTGTTGTATCAATAAATCAAAAGGAATCACCATACATTTTGGGATATATGATTAGACATCACAGTGTTTCATTACCATAATAATATGGATCCAACTAATCATCAATATCCAATGCATCCATGTGTTGAGGTTGACTCCTTTATCACACATTTCCCTCATATAATACACACCCTCATATGTTGATAAAGTCAAGGCACCCCGCAACATTACCAACACACCCAAAGAAAAAAAAATCATAGTTGTATATTCTAATCACTAGATTTTACCACCTATTATTAGAACCAAAAAATTTGGGTTTTCACCCTTTTAAGAATAACTTATACTTCAATATCAAAATCTAAATGAAATTTGTGTTCCATCACCCTATATGATGTCCATCATTAATCTTGTGTGTCCTAATTCCCAAGCCAAAAACCAACCCTTAGTTATTAATTTTCATTATGTGCCCATATACCTAACTACCCATTGATGATTAATTTCACATCAATTTTCACATCTAATATAACAATATATAGTGGTTCACACCCAGGAAATCATTCTAATCTATTCTTTTTTGGTAATATGCTTCAATATCTCTATTTGGGTTAAGTTTAAATACATTTTTATTTATTAAATAATTAAATAAAAGATATTTTTAAACTACATTATAATAAAATATTGGATTTCACATGTCATGTGAACCTATGTGTCAATAATGATACATATTGATATTCCCATTTTCTGATCAAATCCATAAAAAACAAATGATTAATAACCAAAATAATATCATTTGAAACAATAAATTCAACTATAACAATGAATCTCATTAATAGGATTCTAAAGTCCTTAAAACATTAATTCTATCACATAATCGTGATAGTGAAACACACAAAGGTCTTCCAACCCAACTTAAAAATAGAAAAATTAGTTTTTCTACTTACTAAGTAGATTGATAATGAAAATAAATCTATAAAACCTCTTTTTAACATCACTAGCTTGGTAAATTTCCACCATACCAGGAGAGAGAGGAACACACCAAAGGAATGAATCAATGCATAATAGAGGCTATCAATGCGTATATAAGATAAAATAAAAAAAATGGGGATATAATACCCACTAGTATAATAAAAAAATTACTTTAAGTTAAAATTGTGTCACTAACCAATCTTGGAAACCCCTTTTTGGTGCCCAATCGTGACCACAACATTACCAATGGTGTGACCCAAATCACCCAGGCTGGAAAAAAGTTCCAAGGAAACCACCCATAACTATTAGGAATAATATTCTATTGGACTACTAAAAATAAATGAATGTATTGTAAAAAACAATTCAATATGAACATCTCTTTCATATAAAAAATTTCACTACTAAGTTAAAAAGATATAGAATAACTAACAAATGAACATGTCAAAAAAAGACAAAAAATAGGTAATAAAAAATAGAATATCCATTTTTAATTTACACACACATAATGTAAAAATGAAGAAAATTATTAAAATTATTAAAAGAAGGATAATTATATTGAAATAATATATGATCAATAATCCATAACCTGATAGACCAATCCATTTTACCAATCACCTTTTGACATTATATTATATCCTCTATACATAAATAGCCACGAACTAGGAATGGATTACATCTGACCGAACACCCGACTCTGTCTAAGTCATGGATTAAAGGGAATTACTGATCACTACAGGATGTAAACAAGTGGTGGGAATCAAAATAATATAGTGGGAACATTTTATCCCAATAAACAACCAAGATTAAAACCATAAATGAACATGAAAAAAACTAATAATAACTAAACATAAAAAAATATACTAACCAATGCAGATATAATAAACAATTAACATGTAAAAACAAAATAAAAAACTAAAACTGGAAAACAAAAAAATATATGAACATGACCTATTAGTCATGTCCAGCCACAAGACAAACCTTCTCTAAAAGAAAAATTGACTAGAAACCTCAACCTTCAAAACAACTCGGGTCTACCAATGACAAGTGAAATAATAAGGGTGGGAGTTAAAACAAATCAATTGGTATTAACCACATATTCCAAGAATTTAATTTCCAAAAATATTCCACAAACACTAGTTTAAAATAAACGTATAAAATTTAATATAAATATTTTAAGTGACCAAACACATCTTTTCACATGTTCCCTTCTTAAAACCACCCATGCATATTTCCTATTCCAAAATGGGTACACCATCTGAAACCCAATTCAAAACGAAAACCGCTATTATAATTACACACCATATGACCAAAAAGTGCCTTTATATTGGTAAAGGAAACAAAATAAAAAATCATAGATTACCATGGATAATAACCAACAAGAAGTAAATATAAACAAAATAAACAGATTATCAGCCATTGGCATATCCAAAACATCTCTAGAAAGAATCATTATATGTACTCAATTTGGACTCGCCGTCCTACATATAGTGTAGCCCTAAAAAACATTAACAACTAGATTCTCTAAAGTATACAATCTTGTGGCACATCCCACCTAGTCTCTCATCCAAGGAGATGGGTAAACCCCATCAAATTAGGGTCAATAAGAAACTTTCACTTGACCATATAGACGGTGTCTATAAATCCCATGATAATAGTACTCAGTGAATGGTGAGGTCCTCACACACATGGTACAGCTAAAATACACTACCAGCGTGATTTTCAAGCCTCGTAACCAAACCCAGATATGCGATTCTCTTATCCTTGGGGAATCCACCATACATGTTCGAGACTCACAAAAATCCATTCAAAAGTTCAAACTGGTCATTAACATCACATAATATTTCCAAAATATTTTTCTAAACCATTAGGAAGTACCAATGATGACATTAAAATTTCACATCAAAATGAATTAAAAAAACCAATTCCAAACCATTTCAGAATTCAATATTAAATAACACTGACATATGAAAAATACCAAAATGACCTTTAACATTTTCAATATAAATGCATTAGAAAAACCATTTTCTAGGTCACAATGAAACACCACTAAACTGTGAAAAATACCAAAATAAACTTTAATACTTACAATCCAAAATAATTTACAATACCATTTCCAAATCATTTAAAAATTCAATTTGAAACACCAATTACATGTAAAAAATTACCAAATTTACCTTTATATTTCAAATCGAGAACAATTTCTATGATACATGAAAACATGAAACAACCCATAAATTTCCAGATTGGACTTTATGCAAATTATTCGGAAACATATCTCAAATTAGAAACGTGGATATTTTTAGAGAATGAGTTTGAAATTTTATTTAAACTCCCTTAATGCACCCAATTCCCCATTTAGAAATCAAGGAACTATTTTTGGAAAAAAAGAATGAGGGAAGGGGGGAGGATCTTTTAAAAATCCATGGTTCAATGAAACATCATTATCATGGATAATTATCATTGTTTTCCCATCCCTATGATCACCATGTAAAAATATAGATGTGCCAACAACTAATTAAATACATCAAGTATTTAAACATTCACCCCAAAAATCCTTTTAAAGGAGTAACACTTGGTTTTAAAGTATCACAACAAGCCACACAAAAGAGTCACAACATTAAGGTCTCCAATTTCAATATCCAACACCCAAAACACGACCGAACCATAATTATAAACCATAACCAAGGGAAATCACCACCAAAATCACCCAATATCTCTTCAAATGTTTAGTTTACATTTCATCAAACACCTTCTGTGCATTTAAATATAAGAATAATTAATGAAACCATTTGGAAACTATTTATCACCCATATTCCATAATGAAAACACAAAAAAAATATATACTATCACACTATAAGAATGATCATAGCATGATTAAAACCTTAATGTAAATCCCAAGAATCTACTGAATGTTCTAGGAAGGAAATTGATAGAATCACATACCTCAACGACATGTGAATTCAATAAGAATTTTGGATAAGGAATAATATCTTCTGGGATACAATCAGAACTCAATAACATCAAAGAAATAAAAGCACATATCAAACCTACCTCTTGTAATTTGTAAAAAAAATATAACAAAACAATGAAGATACTAAGACACCATGATAGGATAAAGTGAAAAAGGAAGAAAACCAAATGAGAACTAGAGAGGAACCAAAACCATTCAATCTGGTTGAAGAACAAAATAGAAACCACCTTGAAATCCACATGAAGGTACATAGAGGATTCATAATGGTCTATAGGATATGTCTATCTAGGTAGAATATGAGTGGGGTTTCCTAGGGAAGAAACACCACTTAAAATAAAGGATAAATTCCAAAAATGCCCTTCTTTGAGATGGTTGTATGGTTAGCTCACACGGTTAAACAAATCGTTCTCAAACCAGAAAATTCCCCACTATCAATAGTTGCATGGGATGAACACTTAGGATTCATGTTTAGTTTAACCATGCACCTTAACTATGTGAACAATGAACAATTTGGTTGTATGGTCAAACTAACTATTCACCTTAACTGTGAAATGTAGAAAAGTCTCCAAGATCCACCCATTTCACCCCAAAAAGCCTCTAACTCAAGGGTATATATAATAATGTTATCAAATCCCATATATAAATGACATTAGGAGCTTCATAAAACACCCCACCATGACATTTTCTCCCCATAACATTCAAAAAAACCATGAGTAAGTCCAACAATAACACAAAGCCATCAAAACTGAAAAATTAAAACTAGGAAGTAAACTGGAACATCCACCAAAAGAACTAAATCCAATAAAATAATTAAATAAAATTAAACCAAGGTTAGGGTGTGACAGTTATCCACACCAAAAAAACAATCTTCACCCAGAAAGTCACTAATCTAAACAATAAATAAAACTCGATCCAAAATTCAAATAAAGAAAAATTATACCATGAACCTCAGGGTAACGTTTCACTTCACGAGTCATACATAACCAATTCTAAAAAAACATGATGAAAAGAACTGTAAAAAAGAGGATGTTTCTCCCACCCATAAGAACCAGACTAGAATGACCAACATTGAAACTCCCAACATGATGGTATCGATACAAGAACTCCCAACATGTACCAAAAATGCCACATATAATGGGGAAGTCCATAGGATGAAATCAAACCAAAATGTGAAGAAAACTATAGTACGCCATCTCCCCAACACTCAAACATATCCAAAGTGAGCATGAATCGAAATTTAAAGATGTACAAAATAGGTTATGCACACACTAAAAAGGATTACAAAGTAATGAATCTCATATAATGTGTATCCACAACTAGAATTCCTAAAAAAACCAAGTACCAAGATTCATAAAAAAGGATTGATCACAGCCATAGTAAAAATTAATACAATGAAACAATAACCATCTCTACTCAAACAATGGAGATAAAAATTGGTTTATGGTTCTCTACAACCCTAATAATTCCTGATTTCGTGAAAAGCTTCACTCTGGGTCTTATGGTTGGATACATAATGTTTTAAGGTATTAGCTACCCTAAATCTAGAAGATGAAATAATGTGATTATGGCTTCCTCTTATGACCATGATTATTATAGAATTTCTACAGATGACCCAACTGGCCACGTCGATGATAATACTTCGTAGGATTATGAAAATACAGCTTCAAATGCCTAAATTAGCCACACTGAAAGCACAAGAATGACTAATACAATAAGAAAGAATCTGAAGCATAAAAGGGGGAATCATCACGAATAATATACTCTAGTACACACATCTCACCATATAGGGAACATTCATGAGAGGTAAGAGATACCAGATTGCCAACAACCTATGCTTCGGAAACCAACTCAGCTAATAACACTTCATCCACTCACATATAAAATCAAACTTACCCATATGCGATTAATTTTTCCTTGATCTGTATATGGAAAAAAAACCAAAATATTCTTTTTCAACTAATCTTATGACACTACATCTAAAAAATGGATACCATCTCTTTGAAGTGATCAATATAGGCCTTCACTCTCTACTGAAATTATTGAACATTAATGATCTCTGATACCTTCCTCTTATTCACCTCCCCAAGTAAAAACATTAGAATAAAATGGTTTTAAACACTTACCAAGACATCCCAACATTCAATGATTTTAGTATGATCATCTTTTAAATTTATAATGATAAACCTTCAAACATACCCATGATATCTCAAACCCTGGCCACTTCAGGAATTCCTAAAAACTTGAAGACACATTCAACATAATAATGACACTCTATATCCAATAAAAAAACATAATCACCATGAAATTCTTGTAAACATAAAGGAAATCTCACCCCTATCACCCCACTTGGAGTCTTGGTAGGGTAAAAAAATGAAATTGACTCACTAGAAAACTATAATACTTTATTGAGAATCATAATATGAATAGAAAAAAAACAAAAAATGAAATTCAACATATACCAAAAATGGCCCAAAAGATCATCCAAGAAAAAAACCATATCATAAGAGAAACATCACCAACAAAACTAGAATTATATTTTCAAAACCTGAATTTTCTATCTAAATTTCAAACACAAATTCCCACCATTTAAAACTAACACACTTTTCAACCTTGATCTACTAACTAATGTTCGCATTTTAAAAAAATTCACACCTTGAACCACATTTCCATTTAAGAAAACCTTTTTCCAAAAACCATTTCACCCTTTCAAAATCAGCCTATACGGAGAAAAAAAACAAATCAAAAATCACACTAAACTCCTTAGATGAGGAACTAGTGAACATCCATAACCCAACAACATGTTTTGTGGTCCATGCTCCAAGTAGGCAACAACAAAAAAGAGGAACTTGAACCATGAACTCAGACTTTATATGGTTCACTACTCCATGTGAGATAAAAAACCAACATTTTCTTACCTCAATATTCACTCCTTACCCATACCCCAAAAACCAAAACAAAATTATCAAATCCTACACTACCTCTAGAAACTAAAGGATCTGATTGAGAAATGGCATATGATGTACATTACATACCTACTAAATGGGTCATAGGAGTCCTAATCCATGATATACCAAACAACCCAAATAATAGGGGCCTTCCTTGATAACATTTTATCATGAACAAGGCCAGGTTCATATCTGACCGGACACCTGACCCCATCTGGGACATGATAGAAGGGAGTTCTCAGTCCCCACGTGTATAAAAAAAGGTTCAGGCATAAAAATAATCTAGTGGGAATGATTTTTCCCAACAAACTATTAGGATCAAAATCCAAACTGAACACATAGAAAAACTAAAAAAAATTAACATTAAAACATATATAACCCAATAATGATACAAAGATTGATGAAAAAATAGAAAATTCATATAAAATTACAACAGAACCATGAAAAATGATCTCCATGTGACCTCTTGGTCACCACCAACAAGAATTCTAACATTCTCCATATGAAAACAAAACCAGAAACCAGAACCTAAAAAATAGCTCGGTTCTACCAATGCCAAACGGAATAATTAAGGTGTGATCATAAATAGCATAGTATGTAATCACTAAAGAATCCATGAATTCCCTTTCCCAAAACTAACAACAAACAGTTTTTAAAAATACATAAATAATATAGGCTTTTAATCATATTAGGTAATCAAACACAATATTACACAAATTCCATTTTTAAAAACACACACACAGATTTACTTTTAAAAATGTTTCAACACTCCAAAAGCCATTTAAAATCCAAAAACCAAATGAAAATCCATCACAGATGACCAAAAAGGGTCCATGATAAATTTAAAAGAAATAAAATACAATTATAGACTATCATGGATAATATCCAACATGAAAAAAAGTAATTTTTATAGATTGATATTCACCAATAAAAATTTCATTAAAATCTCTAAAAAATTTAACTAGACTTTCTCAATTCGTACTCACCCATTGACATATGGTCAATCTACATAGAAAATAACCAACTAGACACACTAAACTTGCCAATATATTAGTATTTCCCCTGTCCTCTCAACAAATCAAGGTGTATAACCTGTCTAATAGTTGTTGACCAGAAACTATAACTTGAACCTCTAGATAATGCACAGGAGTCCCATGATAATAGTAAACGGTCGATATGGAGGTCCTCACTTGCGTGGATCTGCTAAAACCCTGTAGCACTTTGATTTTTGAGCCCCAAAAATAAATTCCACCTATATGAATACCCTCTCCATGGGTAATTGACCATAGATGTTCTCATCTCAAAATATTGAATTCAAAAGTTCCAACCGATACTTTACATAACATAATATTTCCAAAATAATTTTCCAAAATAGTATAAAGTACCAACAAAGAATTAAACATTTCTAAATAAAAAGAACATACAAAACTATTTTAAAACCAATTTTGATGTCGATATAAAACTCCACATACACATGAAAAATACCAAATATGCCTTCGACACTCCCAATCCTAAATAATTTACAAAAAACACTTCCAAAGTCACCATTAAACACCTTGTACACATGAAAAATAAAAAACTATACTTTAACATTTCCAATCCAAATGGATTTACAAAACCATTTCCAAATCATCTTTAAATTCACAATGAAAGACCACTTACATGTGAAAAATACCAAATGCGTCTTTATCTTTCCAATCCAACAACATTACAAAGCTAAGTGAAAAAATGGAACAACATGAAAAGATCTAAATAGTCCCCAATGCCAATTATTCACCAAGACATATCTCAAAATGACAAACAGGAAAAATATTAGGGAACACTTTTGAAATCTAATTTAATGTAACTTGAAGCACCAAATTCACCCTTGATAAACTAAGGAACTATTTTTTGAAAAATAAATAGGGAAGGTAAGATGATCCTCTAGAAAACTATGGTTTCAGGAAACATAATTACCAAGGGAAATAATAAATTGTCTTCACATACCTATGCTCTCCTAGTGAACATATAGATCTTCCGACATCCAATTACACTCTTCAGGTGTCCATGAGATCACACCAAAACCTCCTTTAAAGAAACATCACTTGATTTTAAACTAACACAACAGTCCACACATAAGCTTGACACCATATAAGTCACCAATTTAAACATACAACACCCAACTCACAACCCAACCATAATTCCAAAACATAACCAAGGAAAAACACCATCCAATCATCCAAGTTCTTATTAAAATATCATTTGAAATTTCATCAAAAACATTGTTTGCATTTAATTTCATACACAAGTAAAGAATCCCTTAATAATATATCTCACACACATTTTATATCATCAAAAAACCAAAAAAAATTATACTAGCACACCAAAATAAATATTTTAACTTGTTTAAAATATTAAAGGAAAGCTCAAGCATAATAAAATGTTCCAAAAATGAAATAGATGGCTGCACCGACCATAATGTTGTGAAAATGCAAAGAGATTTTATTAGAAGGAATAATACACCCCAGAAATAATCCACACATCCTAACATCAAATAAATCGAACCACACAACATCCATAACTCTTAGGGTTTATCAATGAGATAGAACACAAATAAAATACCATGAAACAAATAGATGATAAAGGGAAAATGGAATAAACCCAAAGAAAAAATAGGGAGGAGCCCAAATATTTCAATCCAAGTGAAGAATCACTACAAAACATACTTTAATTCCACTTAAAAGGGATTTAGGGAGGAAAAAATCTCAATAGGATCTATCTAGTTTAGTGGAATATGATTGTGGTTTCCAAGGGAGGAAACACCACATAAAAATAAGTAGAAATGACAAAAAATACCCCTCTTCTTGTGGGTGTCATGTTCAGCTCACATAATTTAACAAAACATGCACAAATAATGAAATATGCCACTATTTAGATTTTATTGGGTTGCAAACCTAGGTTTAATGGTTAGTTTAACCATACGCGTTAACTATGTAACCTAGAAAAAGTACACAAACATCATCCTTTTCCCCCAAAAATCATCTAACACAAAGTGATAAACCATCCAACAAAGAAACCCTATAGATATGTGGCCATATTATTGTCAAAAATTCACCATCATTCCATTTTCCCCACACACCATTCACACAATCCATAAATAAGTCCTAAACCCTCCCAAAAGCCTCTAAATCTAAAAAATTAAATCCAAGAACTCAACCTGAGCCATAGTGAAAATAACTAGAGAAAAGAAAATAATAAATTAAATGAATACCCAAGGTTGGGGTGTGACAAGAACGAAGGATAGTAATCATACATAATTCCAATATTAGGATTTAAATTTTAATAAAAATGACAAAACAATTACTATTTACTATATAAGGGTGTATTTAGGGTGTGTGAATAAAAAACATAGTATAATGTCCCTACATACTTTATTTGAAACCAATATAAAAGAAATAGTATTCTGATTGTTAAAAATATAACATATGAAAATAAAATTTCCCTTAATATAAAGTCATGAAAAATACTAGAATCCAATTATAAAATATTTAAATTTACGAAATTGTGAAATTAATTACAGAGGATTAAGAATTTAAAACAAACATTTATGTGTGATGTATCAATGAATCATCAAGATAAAATAAATAATTAGTTAGGGTGGATTAAAATTTAGAAAATATAATGAAATATCTAAAATATCACTTGATCCACTTGGTATAATCTCATCATTATCGAGCATACAACCATGTCAAGAACAAATTGAAAGATATATATATCCACTATCCATGGATTACCATATGTTAGAGTCAGCCTGTATTATATAAACTGTATGGATAATATGTTTCTTATCCATGTATTAACATGATCTATTTTTCAGATCTATTAGTCAGTGAAAAATATATTCATTATTAATTTCACATCCCTTATTCTATTTTTATATGTCTAATTTCCCCAAAATTACCCAAGGAATCCCATGAGACAAAATATATTCTACAGTTTATCAACATTAAATTATAATCCTTGAAACTTATTTCATTATAAGATATTTCAATTCAAGTGAATAAACAAATTAAAGAAGTCCAAGAATAACATAAAATAATGGAATTTACAATAAAATGGTTTTCTAATTCATTATAATTCATTATTAAAAAATCCCATGATTTTTTTTCTTATTTCACAAAAGACTATTTTACAAAATTCTAATAAAATAATCCAAGATCCATGGAACAAAATGAGTCATTAATATTTGAAAAAAAATATTTATAACTCCATAAATATAACTATAATTCATAATATTTAAACACAAAACATTAATCTTAATTTCACAAAAAATTCTATTTTTTATTTTGATGAAAATTTATTGTTAAACTTATCAAATTAAGTTATTACTTAACATTTTAGTATCTATTATCTAAAAATCATTTGGACCAAAAAATAAGAATACAAATAAAAAAATAATATTTATCATAAATTATAATACATCACTATAATAATTAAAACACAATATAAAAAACCAAAAAAATATTATTCACAAAATATTGGAAGGAATATATTGTCACATAAATTAGGTAAACACCTACCATTTTAAATTGGTTTTATAATCATAACACCCTTTACAACTAATTGGGAGAAGAAAATAATTTTAGGAAACAAAGATATCAATAATTATATAATATATTGTGATCCTATGAATATTGTTATTACCTATAACAATTGATTAACAATACTAATCAAAATAGAATTCAAGCGGTCTATATGAGATTTCTTTGACCAAACCAAATAATGAATCCTAGGTTTTTGGTGTTTTCCCTTTAAACAATGACACCCATAATTCATATAAACCCTTGATTAGAGACCATATAAGTTGTATGGGACAATATAGATGAATAAGTGGGAAGGAAAATGAAAATTAAGGGAAATAAAAAACCCTAGAGAAATCCATAGAATAATCCATTATAATATGTTTGAAATCTCAGAGGAAATGATAGAATGATCCTATTCCCATTGGTATTTCAGTAAATTAGGTTTAGGGGATGAACTATTCACTCATTTAATTAATTCAACACTTTTTAAATATTATAGACATTAAATTTCAATTGGATTCAATAATTTTCCTTAAATTAAGAATAATCATCCATCATTATACATTTTAAACAACCAAATAATTCTTTTCATAATTATATTCCATGAAAATGAAGACTCAATAAAGGATTTATAATAATAATTATTATTATTATTTACAAAAATTATACATTCTAATCAAAACAATTATATTTTATAATGAAACATATTTTAGTAATCTAAATAATTTTTACAAATTTATTAAAATATATAAAATTTCCAAAAAGATCAATAATGAACCAACATTTTAGTATAACAAGATTCATTTAGTTCAAACATGAAATTTATAGTTCTAGATAATGTTTATGTCATTCACTTTCCACATGAATTGTCACTCGGACAATGATCTAACAGTGAAACACCTATTACCTCCATTAATACATTACTGAGTCAACATCCATGTAACCAAGTATTGTGAATGATTTTGAAACACTTGAAATTTGAAAAGATACACCTATCTAATATAAAATACATATCTAAATTTAGTATATATACTTATATATATAAATGAAAATAATGGTGTTACAATTAACCCCAAATAACTATTTTCCCCTAGATGTCCTAGCATAAAACTCATTATTGAAAACAAAATTCAATTTATTTATTCAATAAATAATTATATTGAAAACATTTTCTCAAAAATATAAAAATATTTAGTTTAGTAGGAAATTTATTTTTAATTTAAATTTGGAAAATTTTCACATGTTAATTTTTAACACACAAAAACATTAACATCCAAGTGGGAGAACTTTAATAAAATTTGATATATAATTTCACAAAAATCCTATACAATTGATATATGTAATACAACATAATAACCCAAGGTATTTCTTGCAACCATAATAAAAGTCAATATATTAATGGATTTTGTAGTATAGGTACACCATTCCTCATATATTTTATTTTGTTATTCACATAGAATTCAAATTTAACTTACAAAAAATAGACACACAATTTAAATAAATTGACCTTTTATAAAAACCACATTTATTATAATTCTTGATTTTAGCATTAAATATCAACTAATATATTTTAAACCAGAGTTTTAAATAAAAAATTAACTACCTAATATAAAATAAAGTGAACCATTCCCTCCTCTAAAATTATCATAAAGTAGGTGAAAATTCATTTCTTAGAAATAAAATCATTATTGGGAACCTTTTGAAAAAAATTTATTGATAAAATATATATTTCTTGGTTCCCCCAAGTTACCATTGTTGTAGAACGCGTCACAAAAATTATTTTAAAATAACATAGATCCCAAACAACCATCTTGGTCATAATTTATGTCTATTTAATGGTTGATTTAAATTCTAAACATTTTATTAAAACATATAATGTGCTTCTAGTCCAAAAACTGGGATTAGATGAGATCCTATAGTCAACATATTGAACAAAATATAGTTTTTAGGTATTTTTAAAAGGAAATGGTTAATATGAATGGTCACTAGATCTTGAACAGAAAAAATATTCTTATATAAAATCTCATGATTTGTATAGAAACACCACACAACCATGAAATGAATATAAAAATCCCATTGTTAAATTTTTTTAATGCCTCACTACTCCACCAAAAGATTTTTTGATACATTTCCCATAAAATTAAAACTTCTTTGATTGAATGTGATAAATCCAAAAATGAGTCAAATTGGAATACATTATAGTATAGTATTATAATGTAGTCTTTAAATTGGTTGAAATGAATAAGAAAAGCTAAATTATTAAATATTTCCGTATAATATAAATTGTTTGGTTATCTATTGGTTAGAAACAAAAATAAAATCCTTCCAAAGTAAAAGATATGTTTTTATAAAAAAAATTTTAAGCACACAATGTATTTTATATTAATAAATGAAAATAATCTCTTTTTGTGAATTATTGTAATTAAATGATTATATTATATAATCAATACTTTCTTTTAACTTTAATCTAATATTTTATTCAAATAATAGGATAGAAATAAACCATATTTTAATATTAAAAGTGTATTTTTTTAAAAATCATTTTTCATCATGATTTATAATATTATATAAAAATGATTCTAAACCAAATATAGAACTATAATACTGAAAAATGGATTCCATTTTAGAAATCATAAGTATTTTTTGTTAAATAGTGCCCTCTTATTTTTTTTAATACAAATAATAACCCCAATATATTATTGTCACCCTGATAATTGTTAAATGGGGGAATAGGGTTAAAATATTGGTATACGAAATTAAAATTTCAGAAAAATAATAAATTATCTAATTTTATGAGTGTTGATCAGCCATTACTATCCAATTATTGGATATATGGAAACTTGGTTCCATATTTCATAGATTATTACCTTTATATTAATTTAACAAAATAACAAATAGAAAATGACACTCTATTTCCTTTAATATCTCTAAAAGTTTTACACAAGCATCAAAGAGAATAATTTTAGTTATAAAATCATATATTAAATTTTAGTTAATTTTTTATCTTGTTAATTTATGTAAAATATTAAGTGATTAAAATGTATGCTTAACCTCTTATGAAACACTTATATAATATGTATTCAATTAATAAAAAAACATAATAACTGATAGTAAAAATACTAAAAGTGATATAATTTTGACGAATTAATTTTTTTTGTAGATTTGGATGATATATATAACTTATTAGTGATGTGTAAAATTATTATATTTTAATTTATTATTTTTATTGGTTTCATAAAAGGAAAATTAAGTAAATAGTTCCAAAATCAATATTAATATTATTTTGAAATAAATTATATTTTATTAAAGGTTATAGAATTAATAAAATAATAATATTCATCCAATTTAGTAGAATAGTGGCTTAAATATCATACTTGATGAATTTTTGAGTCAATTTTATATTTATAGAGTACATCATAACTCGTTTAGGATTTAAATAGTAGTTACTATGGTTAAGATAAAAAATGTTTAATGGAAGGGTTAATAAAAAAGATAATGGATTAAAAAAACCAAAAATGTATAAACTTACTTGTATTTTTTATAATAATTATATAAAAATTTTATTCTAATTTGTGTCCATTTAAATAATTATTCTAGAGAATTAATTTTTTAAATATTAATCTTATATAAACTTTCAGGGATGTCCTTCCTACACTTATAAAAGAAAACCACTCCCGTATCGTCATTACTCTAGTCGGAGCCTTATAGCTCGAAAACCCCCTTCAAAACTATCATTTAAACATTTCTATTAATATTTAATAGATTCTAGTTTATAAATAATACAATCTATAGGTTTCTTAAGAGGAGATATAAAGTATTTAATTCAAATAAGTCGGAATCACCTTAAATAATGAATTCATATTTATGATTCTTCTTTTACCAACAATAAATATGTGGTATTTATCATAAAATAATAAATTAATTATAATAAATATAAAAAAATTATTATGAATATGGAACAATTAATATACACTCTTTATCTCATCATAAGTGATGTGAAATTATAGTTCGTGCATGCATGTGAACTACCACCCTCTCATAGCGATACAATTACTTTTCCACCACAATCATTAATGGAATGTTAATATGATGGATTGAAATTATATATATTATTTTTATTACATAATTATACTTATTCATTTATAATATCACATCTACCTTCTTACCTTCTGATCTTTTAGAAAATTGTAATGTTGTTGTTGCATATGTGTGAACCACCGTCTCAATGGAGTAATGCACTTTTTTCATTTATTTTTTAAAATTATGGTACTAAGGATAGATTTTAAGAATATATATGATATAATAAGTATTATTTAAAGATGAAATATAATTTTCATTTCTATGTTTCCATTCGGAAAAAATAGAAAACAACGTTCACACATATGTACGACCTATTGTCTCTATGAATAGTGTAATTCAATTTTATGTCTAAAAATTTAATGGATATATATATATATAATTAATATATATTATATTTATTTCTTGAATAAAATTATTTAAACAGTGGAACCACGATCAATGTATTGGGAATCAAACTACTAAATCGAAACAGTAAAAAAAAGAGACAATTAACACCTTGGATAGATGATTTTAATAAGGTATTATTAATAGATGGGTTTTTACCTATTATAAGTAGATAATACATAATATTATAATTATTTAAATGATTCAGATAAAGAGTAAAAATACATTTTAATTTATTATACAATATTATAAAATCACTTTCGAGGCAAGATGAGATCGAGGTAAAGGTTTTTCAACTCAAATTTTCTTCTTTGGGACATATGTTATTTTATGCACCTATCATCTATTATGATGTATATACAGTGCCCCATTTCCATGTTAAATAATGATAAAATCTATCATAATTATATTTTAATTTTCATTTAATGTAATTATTTAGTGGGGCTTAGTTTTTAAGGGTTATAAAATACATAAGGGGTTTAGGTTGCAATTTCATTATTTATATGGATTGTTTTTTAAAAAATTTATGATGATGAAATTTTCGGACCTAAATATAAATGAACACAATTATTTTTCTATAATATTATTATTTATAGAGATTATATATCTCAATTTTAATTTATTCTCTTTATTAAATCAGGATTTCTAAATAATGTTTTCATGGAACCCTAACTTGATTTCTCTATTCTATCAGATATTATTTTTATGCATATACATATTTTATAAATATTTTCTCATAATTTATTTAATATTACACTACTTATATTAAAGGTAATTTTCTCCATGATTTATTTTTTTAATTTTTTTTTAAATTTAATCTTCTTATCATTTTATGATTGAATGAATATTTGAAAGTTTTTAGAAATGTTTGAAAGTAATATTTTATTTTCATATATACAACATGAATGGACTTTGTTATTGTTATCCCCACTAAATTAGTTTTAATCATAATTGCATTTTTCAAAATTTATTTTCAAATAAAACACCTTATTTAATATTTTTAACATGGTTATTTTTTAAATAATTTATTTTGAATTGTAATTATTTTTTATAAAGACCATCCTCAAGTGATCATAATGGACTTTTAATCAGTGATGAAATAATTTGAGGATAAATAAATTAATATTAGTGATGGGATCTAATTATACCATTAAAATTATATATCTAGATGGATTATTATTGTTTAAATTTTTTTTATAAAACTAAGTTATTTTTTGATTGTTATAATATGGTGAAATGATTCCATCTGTTTGGAACCTACTTCTTTTCCATGGGTTATGATATAATGAGATGAATAAAATTTAATGAAACCCATTTATTTTCTACATATAATGCTTTAATTAAATTCTTTTAAAATACTTTTCCATTTTACTAGTTATGATAAGATGAAATTTTTATGATCTAATGGAAAAAATGTTTGATTTTCATTATGTGACATGTGAGACTAAAATAATATAGCCCTCAAATACATTTGGTAAATAGGGATACCTCATATGATAAAATGACTTCAATTGGGAGTAAACCTGGTATAGTGAGAGAATCTTTCCACTATGATTGTCATTGGAGTTATCCTTGGTTACTATCATCGAATTGGGATGTGAAATAAATATACTATGATAGTTTTGGATGTGATCTGTGGATTCTATTTAAATGACTTTATATGATTATTAGTATTCAACATTTATATGACTTATTCAAATTTTATTTTATTATAGGCTTTGTCCATTGATTCCTTTTTGACCTATGTCTTATAAACTACCAGGATATTTTCTATGTCTAGTTATAATGATCAATGGGTTTATATTTATGGTTTTAAAATATTAATATCCTTTTATCATGATGTTATGAATATTTTATTCTTAAGTTATCATTGGAATTTCTATTTTTACCATTACAGTGCATCAGAGTTCACTATTTACTATGTCTCTTTTTCACTGGGCTATGAATAATTAATTTATGTATGATATGTATTAGAATGGTTCATTTTATGAAAAACATTGTGGGATATTATTTATAACTCATTCAAATGAGTTATTCATGTATCCATAATTCCAAAGGCAATAAAACTATATTATTACAAAAGGGATTTTGACCATGTATAATAAATATTATTTTAATTTTATGTAATATCAATTTATGAAAATATGGGTCATAATAGTTTCTACCAGATAAATTCATAGTTTCTATTGGAATCATGGGTGAGAAAAATTTATTGAGAAACCCATGGATAAGTCTATTTATAAGATTCCTTCAAAAATATTAGGGAATGATCATGGATATCCTTGGTTAAACAAAAGGTTCTATAGATGTAAAGAGAGGTATCTTGACCTAGACATCGAATAAATGATTTTTCATGATTATGTGGTTTCCCACTATGATTATTACTTCACACACTATAGTCCTTATTTTTATTCACTGTCTAAAACCTAAATGAATCATTTTAATGCTGAATGTGATGGAAAATGCAATTATTTTCCTCTTGAAAACCATATTTTATGAGAGGTTGAATGGAACATCTTTTTTTATTCTTACACAACATTATTAGGTTGTAAATTATATTGAGATTCCAAATGTGAAAATGAGGGAAAAAAATTTGGTTGAGTCTATCATGAGGAAACATCTCACCTATTTTAGTGGGACTTCTGATACACCAGTTACTGAGAAATTTATTAGTACCTTAGAAAAAATATTTTCCATTCGTCAGTGTTCCGAACATTGATTTTTTTTTATCTAGAATTAGAAATATAAAAATGGTGGAATATTATCATGGACTTGATATAATGGGATGAGATTTACTTTATGGAGTGGAATGAGTTTTACACCTTATATTTATATAATTACATTCTTTGTATTATTAGTTTGAGTATAGTAGAATAATTCCTTGATCTAACATAGAAGTATAATGAATCTGTTAGTACATATAGGGAATATTTTTCTAGACTTGTTGGGTATGATTCTGGTATTATCATCCATCAAAAAAGACGATATACCAATTCTTCATTGGCAAAAAATAATGTCATTATAGGAAGATAACTATAAGGGACTTTAACTAATATGATTAAATAACCACTAAAAAATCCTTAGTGTTGGTATTTATCGGTTATAGAAAAAAACACAGATAAATTGCATATTTATCAGTGCTAAAGAAAGCACAGATAAATTTAATGTTTTTAGTGCTTTTCTTAGTGCTCATAAAGGGAACCTTTATCAGCGCTTTATTTTAGGGTGTATAAATGGTATCCTTTATCAGTAGTTAATTTTTAGAACTGATAAGGGGCATGCTTTATTAGTGCTTTATTTTTATCACTCATAATGGGTACACTTTATTAGTGCTTGATTTTTAGAACGGATAAATATTTAATTCATTAGAACATTTTTAGGGCTTATAAAGGCCCGAATAAATAAAATAAAATAATTTAATATATAATAATTAACTAATAGTATCATAAAAAATATTAAATATTTAAATAATTAAATAATTATTGTTAAAAATTAATAGATTTTTTATAAACTATTAAATATTAAACGTTTATTAATTTGATAATTATGATAAATAATGTTACTAAATTATATATATTAAATATATAGATATATATTAATATATAAAAATATGATTTATGTATTACAAAATATTTATTCACTTTACATTAAATAGTCATATATTTATTGAACAATGGTTTATAATTAAAAATTAAAATGAATTAAAAATATTGACTAATTGCATAGTATTATTCATATAATTAAATATCATTTGACTTTTCAATGTAATATAGACCAATTGATTATTATATTGATTTCACATATGCGTAATTATTTCATTTTATATATTACAATGCACACACACAAAACATATCCATTTTTCAATATTTTTAAAGTGTACATATTCTTAATTTATCAATTTCATTCATTTTTAACATATATGCATGAATTTATAGTTAGATATTCATTATTATGTTAAGAATATATTTATAAAAAAATATTTCAAAATAAAATAACTGTAATTGCACATTTACTATATTTATATAGTTATATATTTTTTTAAAAAAATAAATAAGTATATTTTATATTTATTAATATAATTATAAATAAATAATAATATTTTTTAAAATAATTATAATATTTCTAAAACATTTACTTAAATAATGAATATATTTACTATATTTAAATTGTTATATATTCATTGAATATATATATGTATAATTATATAAATATTGGTAATGATATAAATATTATTTTTTAAAAATATTTCTATAGCTATAAATAAATAATTATGAAATTATAATAAATATATTTAAAAAATAAAATATGCACTATATTTAAATTTATATATATATTAACTATATATAAATATTTCAATTTTTAATTTATAATTAAAATTATAAATCCTTTATCAGTGATTCAGTAATAAGCGCTGATAAAATAATATTTATTAGAACATTTAACACTAATAAAGATAGGATTTATCAGTGCTAAACAAATCACTAATAAAATTAATATGTATTAACTCTATAAATTTAGCACAGATAATGATTTATTTTATTAGTGTAGATAAATACTTATCTTTATCAGGGCTAAATATGAACTGATAAAAGGCCTATTTATCAATTATTATTTATAAGCATTGATAAAAATGACCCAATATATTTTAAAAACCCTAACCATTTGAGAACACTTCACGATATAGAAGCTTTCTATCAATTCCACCAACTGTCAGCACACCTCCTTGGTGAACTGAAGCTTAAATCACACCTCTCAACTACCTCTAGTTTCTCCAACATCTCCTCCAACATCCAGTGTTCTGTTGCATTTAGGGTTTCTGAATAGGGTCTCAGATTTTCTTCATCCTAGAGAGGTAGAACTTCCAAGTTTCATTGTGAATTTATTGTTTCATTTCTGATTTATTCTTTTACAATTTAATTAGTATCCATTTTTTTATAATTTTTCTGTGATATTTTGTTTGTATTGAATACTTAGGTATGAACATTTGTTTATATCTACCACATAACCTCGTATTTATTCATTTTTGTTTTAATTCTATGTTTTATATCTTTTTACGAAATAATTTTTCCAAATATGTATATAAATTTTAATAAATTTTCATGTGTTATATTTTTTAAAAATTGGGTACAACCGCGAAAGAGGAACCCAATACGATAAATAAAATTCTAGTAAATTGCTGTCTCAAGGACATGACCCTACAACCATACCCCAAACCCCAACCCACTCTTACCTCCCCAAATGATAAAGGGGGGAAATTTTTTATTTATATTATTATTTATTGACTACTAATTTGAGGCACCTTGGTGGTTCTCTAAGTATTAAATATATGCATACACCATTCACGTACACCTCAGTGGACATGAAGATTTAGATACTATATTTATGGAACCATGTCAGTGGAGTGAGGTATGTTCCTCTATAGGTTATATATATCATAGGATCTACATCCTCTTATAATTCACTATGGTCCTTAGTTTTCTTATAGAGCAGATTCAAAGGGGTCCTCCCCAGTTAAGCATAAATGGTTTTATCACATCAAGCCCTCACTTCTTGAATCACTATTGTTCCTTTATATTTTATGTTATGCTTGAATATCGATTTTTTATCTATTTGATATTTCTTATAGACTATAAGTTTTTTTATACTAGTATGACAGGTATGTGTGTCTATATAGCTATTGTATCATTTATTTCCATAATTGTTTATCTAATAGTCATTCCTATATCGGGTAATGATGTTTTTTGGGTCTATATGTCCATCTAAACCAAGGTTCATGATATAATTTTATGTGAACTCTTATACTAATTGTTTCTATTGGGGGGACCACCTCCCATTTATGGGTTTTTTCACCCAATGTTTTAACTATCTTTAAGTCACTTTGAGATGTGTTAGAGGTCATAAGATTATCTGACTAAGTGTTTATTTGGTAATTCTTGAAAGGGTCTTTACACTATCTATCTTCTGGTTTAGACCTATTATTTATAGTGATAATATCATTTATTATCTTCTATTAAATCCAAATACTCTTTTAAATTACAGCATCCCTTATTATTAGATTCGGAATATCCAGGCTCTTAGAAATTTTAGTTGAAATGATCCATACATACCATATTATAATTATAAATAACATTCATTTTTTTATAATGAATTTATTCTATGTATTTATTTATATATTGTATAAAAATAATTTTATATGAACCCTATTGGATGGATAAAAACTGAAAATCGCTGCACGCTAATCGTTTGACAAATGAATATAAAGATGGACTTATAGTTTATTGTGTTTTCAAGAGAGAATGTAGGAAATGATTTTAAAATCCATTGTCTCTATTTACAGTGTTTTTATCCAAGAAAAATTAGTCTATAAGAGTTGGAAGAAGATTTAGTCTATCACATAACAGATCAAATCTATAAATGTTGGACTAAACATGAGGAAAAACTGAATGTTGACATCAATTAAGATGATACTAGAGTTTAAGAATCATTTGATATGAATACCAGTGTAAAAGATTATAAAGATCACATGGAAGAAATGATAATGGGAATTGAAGATGACTTTCGTGATGGAAAAAGTTGTTTTTGGAGTTAAATAGTTCTTCCAAGAAGCCATTGTATACTGATTGTACTAAATACAAAAAAATCAGTTGTACTGAAGTTATATAATTTGATTTATGGAAGTTGAAGGAGTGACACAAACTTTACAAAACTAGTTAGTCGTCTTAAAGATATTCTCCCAAAAGAAAAAAACTACTATGAAGAACATGTGCTGATAAAATAATTTAATGTTCAATGGGAATGATCTCTAAAAAAATACATGCTATTCCAAATGAGAATATATTGTTTCACAAGGATCAGGCATCACTAATAAAATTCCCTATGTTTGGTATAGATCGGTACATGAAAAATGAACCAAGTCCTTCAAAATTAGTATGATACATTTCTATCATCCCATGGTTTATAATACTATATGTATGTTAGGAAACCACAATAAAATTAACATGGAATGCAAAAAAAATGAATTAATTCTGGGAACCAACGTCATGCAACATATTATCTTTAATGGAAAAAAATTGATTACGAGTTTTCTGAATTTGGAGATGATCCAAGAAACATTCATCTTGTGTTATCTATAGATTGAACAAATCCTTTTGGTTTATAGAGTAGTACTCAAAGGACCTGACCTTCCATGTTGTTAAGTTATAACTTTCTTCCAAGGCTATGCATGAAGAAAAAATACATTATGTTGTCTATTCTTTTATCTGTTTCAAAGCATCCCAGTAATGATATTGACGTTTATTTAGCTCCATTGATCAAAACTGATATGGGGTACATGTGTTACAATGTATGATGCTCATAGAAGTGAATATTTCACAATGAGGTCCATGTTGTATGGAATGATAAATTACTTCCTCGCTTATAGAAATTTATCAGGCTATATCCTTAATAGAAATTTGGGGTGTCCCATTGGTGAATTATGAACATACTGAGTTTAGTTGAAACATTCCTTGAAGACTATGTTTTTAAGAAATCTACAATTTTTACCTTAATGACATAAATACCAATCTTGGATAATAGAATTTGATAGGAACATCGAAGAAGGTGAAACACTATCTCTAGAAATGGGTGATCAACTATACAAAAAGTAAAAAATATTTACACTATTTTTGGTAAACCATTTTCGAAAAACATTACAAATCAGGTTGGAAGAAGAGATAAATTTTCTTTGAATTACCATATTGGAATTGTTTACATGTCATACATTTTCTTGATTTACTTCATGTATAAAAAATGTATTTGATTGTGTTATTATAACATTTAAAAATGTTCTTTAAAAAATGAAAGATGGAATCAAGTCTAGGTTAGAATTGATTGACATGGGGATAAGTGTAGAGCTGGAACCAGTGAAGATTAAAATATGCACTTTTATTACTTTGGTACCTTACACTCTATCCAGAGAGGAAAGTTTTCTATTTTTATTATTCATTACTAGTGTAAAAGTTCTACAGGGGTATTCATAACATATCTAAAATGTCATGTCAATGAATAATTTAATGTTATAAGGACTAAAATCATAGATGATCAGGTTTGATGCATGATTTAATGCGTGTTTCATTTCATTAAATTCCCTCTAAATGTATATGAAATATTTTAACCAGAATATTATTCCTTTTCTTATCTATATGCAGTAAAGTTATAGAGCCAGCGAAGTTTCCCATCATGGATAAGGAGATTTAGGTCATATTATGTGAATTTGAGATATTCTTCCGACTATATTTATTTGATATAATGGTCTAATAGATGGTTCACTTGGTCCGAGAGGTTCAAATATTTGATCCTATCCATTACAGATGAATGTACCCCATTGAGTGGTATATAGAGATTTTGAAAGGGTATGTCATGAATCGATGTTATCCATAAGGTTGTATTGGAGACTAATATATTGTTGAATAATTTATTGAATTCTATACAGATTACCTATTAGATGTTGAAAGTATCCATCTCCCAAAGTCTCATTACAGCGAACACCTTATGTGTGAATGGATTTTAGAAGATATTTTGTTATATTTACTTTGATAGGGTTGGAGAAATAACATCTTTACATATAACATAATAGTTAATATGTTAATCCATACATTGAATCCCACAAAGGAATTCATTGATATTTGGATCCATCAATGGATAAATGATGGATATCAAATACACATAATCAACAGTTTATAGGATGGTTTGAAGATAAAATTAATAAAGTGTTATCTGAAAATATGAATTCAATTACCAAATGCATCAATGGATAACTAGATGACTGAATAAAAATGTAATATCATACACTGCATTTGAAATCAATGGTTATACATTCTATAAAAAAGAACACAATGACATCAGTATGATGAAAGATATTGGTGTTAAACGGGTGGATGAATCGATTCACATATCTGGTTCCATGTATAGAAATACAGTTTATGAAACTGTGTCATATTTGGGAATTATAGAACAGATATACGAGTTAGATTATAGAACATTTCAATTTCCACTTTTCCATTACAAATGGTTTGACAATATCTATGGATTGAAAGATGATGAAAATGTCTTTGATAAGGTAAACTACATTATAGAAGGAGAAAAGGAGATCATTTCATTATATAATTAGAAGGAGTGAAATTATTTTATGTATCTGATCTGAAAAAAATAAATTGTTGATTTTTCTAATGGTGAATAAATAAATGTTTAGTCAGATGAAAATCTTATCAGATATAAGCATTTTTTGGGGACATCACAATCAGTTCATGCCAGTCCCATTATTGAAAATGTCTTGTATGTTAGAGGTTACTAAAAATAAAGGATTTGGATTCTCAAAAGCAGAACCAACTCCTTGAAACTATTAAAAAAAGAGAGGTCAATGAGAACGTAAAAGTGTGTTTTAATATATTATGTTTTTAATCATAATAATATTTTTTCTCTAATACAGTAACATAATATAAATTAAAATTTTGACTACTCAAGAAGATAATGTCTCCATAACATGTTGATGTTACCAATATATCAGAATAACAAACTATAATGATGGAAACCTTTATTAAAGATTCAAAGGCAATGTCAGGATATACTTTCTCAATTTTATCAAAAAATTATATAATGGAACATTCATTTAATTTTCATTATTCCTTGAATATTTCGTTTATTTGATAAGATTTATGTCCATGTATCATGCCTTTGTAAAAAGATAAATGAAATCGTTTATTCTCAATCCCATAGGTAATCATGATTTTTTCATAGTAAAATTATTATCTATATAAGGAATTTATTGTTTTATATTTATGTATGATTTATTTATTATTACACACATAATAATTGGTTTTTTATATAGGTTTATTTTTTATTTTGAGTTGGGGTGCTTTTTCCAACATTCATGCTCCTCCCACAAAACTATTTCACCCCTACAGTGGTGCATTTTTTACTTTCTTTAAATTTACCCCCACTTCCATTGATAGAAGAGAAATAGTACTGCCTATACTCAATTATAGATGCAATATTGATGTTTTAACAGTAAAATAATTATTCATTAAATTAATTCATTAATTCATATGTATGTTTAATTTATTTATTTTTATTATTACCTAGATAATAATTGTTTTATTAAACATGTGTATTATTTTGTTCAATTTGTGATGCTATATCCAAATTTCATGATTCTAATCTAATAAAATATATTTTTCTAATGTAGTGGTGCATTTAACACTTTGTTTCAAGTTACCACAACTTCCATTGCATGAAGAGAAACAATGCTACCTCTTCTCAATTACAGAGGTAATCTTGATGTTTTCTTAGTAAAATCAGTGTCCATAGAAATAATGAATTATTTCATATGTTTGTTTTGCTTATTTCTCATTCGTAATACTGAGAGAATAATTTATTTCCTATATAGGTGTATTATTTTGTTTGATTTGGGGTGATCTGTCCATATTTCATCCAATTCTGTATTAAAAAGTACACAAAATTCTTCTCCAACAAAAAAATTCACTCTTGTAGTGTTGAAAATTATCACTTTCTATTATGTTCCCTCCAATGCTCAATCATAGAGGTAATCATGATATTTTCATTGTAAAATCATTTTATATAGAATTAATGTATTATTTAATAATTTTTATTTATGTAATTATATTAAACCAATGTTTGAAATGTCTATAATATAGTTATTTCTTTGGGTATTTGTGTTGTAAATTTATTTTCATTTAAATTCTGTATTGTGAATTGTTTTTATTAGTATATGGTGTGATTATGACGTGTTTCTAGTGCAAAATTGTGCTATTAGAGAACACTATCATGGTACTTTAGTGTGTGGGAACAACATACTATAGTAAGGACTTTATCAGCGCTTTTATAATTACTATTAAAAAATTCATTTTGCAATGCTAAATAAAAGTGCTGATAAATGGGTCCTTTATCATCACTTTCTAAATATCTGCTAAAGTTGTTATTTATCAATTCTTTTTTACCGCTAATAATTTACCCTTTTATTAGTCATTTCTCGGTGCTGATAAAAGTCGGGGGGTTTAACATCACTTGCATAGTTAATACTTTCCTAGTGTTGGTAAAGGCCATTTCTGGTGTTGTTAAAGGTCTATTTCGTAGTGGTGAATCCTCCCATGTGTAGTCAATTTTTTAATTGAGATTTCATTTACCTATAAATCCCAATGTTCTGATAAGAAAACAAGATTGAATTCAATGAAAATTTTAAATAACATGGAGAGAAGATGATATTCCTTCCATTATCTTTGAATTGTGGAAGGAATCATTATGGAAATATTATCAAGTGGTCTGGTAAATATTTTTTGTGTGTAGATAAAGTTCATCAAGAAATCCAATTTCATAGTAATGGGATAAAGTTATCAAATAGTGGACCAAATGAACTATAAAATTCACAAACCAAACCCCAATGTTTAAAATTTAAGGGTATGTGAATTATGAAAAAATATTATCAAACATGAAGGTTAATAAAAATGACCAATGTTAGAAAATTGTTATCCCAAATAAAAAGATAAATATCATGAAAGTGTTAATTATGATGAGGGGTATGATAATTAAGTGGTAAAATGTATTCTTACCATCATCAATATAACTCATAATATATTATTTGATTTTGGATCTACCCTTTCTTTTGTATCTAAATAATTTTATATTGTATGAATGTACCACATAAATGAATAGATATTGAATTAGGAGTGACAACCCCTAATTATATGATGATTTCTTCACAGTTATATAATTCTTATAAAATTTATTTTTTGGGGAATATAATTCTTGGAAATATTTTTATTTTCCCTCTAGTGAATTTTTTTTCAATTTGTTGAAATTAGTAGATTTCAATACAAAAAGCGCACATCTATTACGGAAGGAGAGAAGTTAGTTTTGATATTCTAATCCAAATTAGGATATTTTATCAGTGTGATGATATATATAATATTAATATGTAAAATTCATCTGTTGTATGGTTCTTGATTCTTATTGAAATAGGGTGTTTATCATAGATGGTTGTGGAGACACTTATCATCGATTAGATGCCTATAGTGACGGTGCTTTTGATATATTTAAAAAACTGGTAGATGGTCATCCACAAAATCATGAAATTGAGTTCTCAATAGATTACTTATTTGGTGATACATCTATTTCAAAATATTCATATACAGTGGATCTGATTTAGTTATAGTAATTGAAGAAGTAACCCCAGGATAATCATTAAAAGCGATTTTTTTAGAAAACTGTATAACCTTAAGGTGCACCTTATAATTATATTAACAATAATGATGGATCGATGTGAATATGTATAGATTATTGGGAACAAAACAATATAAAAATATAGTATAATTACCATCACTTATTTATTTATGTTGTGTTTGTTCAACTTACTCGTGATTAATAATTTTTTAAGATCAATTTTTATTTTGGATATCATCAAATAATGGTAAAAAGGAATGATATACCCAATACCACTTTCTAAACAGGGTATGTACATTATGAATATATGATTACTCCATTGGGTCTTACTAATTCCCATGTTATGTTCATGGATTTAATTAATATAGTCTGTAGATATTACCTTGATCATTTTTTAGTAGACATCATAGATGAAGTTATTATATAGTCAATGAGAAATTAATAATATGATGATCACATGAGGATTGTACTAGAGACCACGTAAAATGAGAATTTATATGTTAAATTTATAATGTATTCTTTTTTTCAAAAACATATTTTTATTTTGGGTTATATAATCTCATATCAGGGTATATTAGTAAATTTATCTAAGATGAACGTTTTTTAATGTTGACCTAGACTAACCATTGTGGAATAGATCTATAGTTTTCTTGTTTTGGATTTATATTACTGATTATTGTTGATAATATCTCATGAAAATATATTCCACTCACTTGGTTAACTCGAGAAGGAACCAAGTTCCATTTCATAGGTTATTGTACATAATATTTCAAACTAATGAAGAGACTGTTAGTTTGCATACATGTGATTAGATTAACCTATAATGGAGAAGGGTTTATAATCTTTAATGGTGAATCAAAGAGGGGACAATGATGTATTCCCATAAATAATGATCTGGTTACAGTTTATGAATCATAAAATATATGGTTCAAGTGAAAATTATTCAAATCATTATTTGGATATATATTCAGTAATTCTTTCATTAAATATATAAAGGTATTATATTTAGAGAGAAAATGTGATATATTTACTAATAATAAAATTTTTAAGTATATATTCACTAAAATAGAGTTGAATGTACACTATAGATGATAGTAAGAGTTCAATAATTGTTATAATATCTTAATAAAATACAACAACGGGAATACAATCAATGTGGAAGATTCTATGAGTCGAAAGTATCTTACTAACTAACCTATGATGAGGATAAAAAAATCCCATATTATTTTAATTCAAAATGCACGAAACACAAAATCATGAAGGGAGATATATAATCTTTCTATAATTATTTTTCAAGAATATTTATATGGGAGGATAAAGAGGTAAAAATGTAATATACGGAACAATAGAAGAGGGTTTGAAATATTCCAGAGTTCAACCATTATTATGATGAAAATAAAAATTTTTGTAACCATATATCTTTCATATCCATAAAATATTTTTGAAAACGTTCTATTGGATGAGGCTCATAGTTCATCATTCTATATTCATCATAGAAGTATGATAATGTATAGAGATCTAAAATAATATTACTTATGGGATGGTATGATGAGAAATATTTCAAAGTATAAATCTCGATTCATGGTATGTTATAATGTTAGTTCTAGGAGATAGATGTCTTAGGGAAAATCAAAACCATTACCTATACCAAAATAGAAATGGGAGAACATTATAATGGATTTTGTCATCAGACTCCCCAAAATTTCTCAAGGCCATAATTCTATTTGGGTCCTATTTGATCACATCAAAAATACAGTGTAAATCATTACTATTAGACTATATTTTTTCCTTGATAATATATCAATAATATAAATTAAAAAAGATTTAATGTTTCATGGATTACCAACTTTTATTTTATCATATCAAGATTTAAGGGTTACCTTAATGTTCGAGAGTGGTGATAAGTTAGACGTAGATATAGCGTTATGTTTCTATTCATATTATCATCCATAAATAGATATTCCTTTTGTCAATATCAATAAAACACTATATGATATTCCTAGATATTGTTATATAAATTTAAATGGGGTTTTGTATTAGCACCGTTTTCTAGTTAGGTTTTCATATAGCAATAGCATTCAATAGAGAATTTAGATGGATCCTTATGAATCTATCTATAGATTGAAAAGTGGAAATTAATTTTTCTACATTGAGGTTTGAGAAACTAAGCTATTGGTACCTTAGGTAGATGAGGAAATGGAATAGAATATTAGAAATATCTAATAGAGCATCATTGTCACTCTATGCTGAGAAAAAAGGTTCTGTGGAAAATCATTTGTGAAATCAATATTTGAAAGTTGATGAAAAGGTACATAAACTATTTCCTCTAGGGATATATTATATGAGATTTAAAAAGATAAGAAATGATATCTCTTGGTGTATTTATCCCCTATATATTCCTCGTCATTAATTAAGGGTATCTTATTGTTACACACTTATACCATACCTTTGTTTTTTTCATGATGTTTTCCATGTATCTAACCTGATGAATTACATACATGATCCCTAACATGCATTGAAATAAATGTCTATAAGAATATTAAATTCTAAGAAGAGACTATATACCCAATGGATTTAATGAAATAATTATATCCCCAATTTTTTTATTGAAGTTATATATTTTTTAGGGAAAATAAATTTTATGTGGTGTATAAACTAGAAACCTGATATTTTAGGAGGTATTTCTCTTAAAATAAAAATTTATGTGATTGTTTTTAATATATGTAACCCCCATTATAAAAGTATTATAATATATAAGACCATCATAACCTAAGAATTAAATTATATGGTAAGAATATGAAAAAGTAAATTATAAAAATTTATTCATAAAATAAATTGTATATTTTTAAATTTAAAAGAATCAAAAATTGAACCACTTAAAGTAAAAGGGATTTTTTTAAAACCATGATTATCTGTGAAATGCGTATTTTTATTAATAAATTAAACTAAAAAATATTTATGAATTATTTTTATTTTATATATAAAGTATATATTCAATAAAATATCAAAACATTAAAAAAATATTTATTTAGGAATTGTATAATGATATGTGTAGTTTTATGGATCAAAACACATTTTTATAAAAAAATATATTTGGTCATATTTTACATTTTTATTTTTAGACTTTATTTTTTAAAACATTAAGATATTGAATCTTGAAAAATCGATTATGTATTTGTTATTATTATGATCAAATTTGGAAATTATTTCACTTCTATTTTTTGTCATTATGGATCATGAAAGTATTATTTTTTCTAACCCCAGTGAGGGTAAAAATGATAAAATCTGGTTAAATTGGTTGGATAAGGATTTCGAATTCCTATAAAAATATACATTATACTATCTAATATTTGAATCACATAAATTACATTCATTATTGATTATATAGTCACTTGGTGCCGAATTCCAGAGATTATGACCTTTATATTAATTATTGAAATGAATGAATATAAAATGTCAATATCTTAACAAAAATATATCCTAAAATTTTACATAATAATGAAAATAGATTATGTTCTGTTATAAATTTTTACATGAAATATAAATTTTTCTTTTCTTTCATAATAATTGGATTCTAATATTTAGGGATTTAATAATTACCTTCAACTAGAATTAAATTAAAACACAATATTTATTCACTTAATAAAAAAATAAAATAAAAGTTACTAAAAATAATATATATAACAAATTTTATGGATTAATTATATTCCAAAAAATAGATAAATATATCATATTTTTATCTATAAATGTATTGTATTCTAATTTCATCTTTATATTGGGGTTATTAATGTCAAACTAAATGAATAGTTCCCAAACTAGAATTAATGGTATTTTTTAATTTTTAATATTTTACTAAATAATTTAAAATTCACTAATATAGTATCTTTAGACAATTTAGTTGAATATAATTGAAAATAGCAATCATCATAATTTATGACTCAATTTTCCATTTATGGTAACATTAATAATTCATTAATATTTAAATAGTTGTCACTATTGTTAAGGTAAAAATTAATATTGAAGGGGTTAATAAACAAAATATGGTTTAAAATTTCACTAAAACCAATCTAAATTTCATTACATGTTTTTATTTATTCGTTAAAATCATTTTATTTTAATTCATGGAAATTTATAATAATTTTTCTTCTGAATAACTTTTTTATATTTTAATGTTTCAAAAAATTGCACGTGTGACCTCTCCCACTCTAATAAAAGGACAACCCTTGCTTCTATTGCTTAAATTTTTTTTTTGACATCTATCTTGAAAAAAATCTATAGAATTCTCATATCAACTTTCCCATACATGTTTTAAAGGTTCTCATCTCCCTAAAATACCTATCTTATGGTTATTTAGAGTTGATCCAAAAAACATTACATATATAGGTAACTACCTTAACTAATCAGTTTTAGCTTTTACTTCTTCTTTTACCTCTTATAAATCTTTATTATTTGTAATGTAATAATAAACTGTGGACCATAAATATAAATAAAATTATATATCATTAATTATCAACCAATATTATCCCTTTATTTCATCAAATGTTAATTGAAAGTATCACTCATGCGTTTGTGTGGACTATTGCCTTCGTGTAGAGAAACAATTAATTTTTCATCACCATCACTTATGCATAGATATTACAAGGGGTGTAATTTTTATTTACTTTATTTATTAAATAATTATTTTTTTGACATAATTTATCACATCTATCTTATAAAATTCCAATCAATTAGAAAATAATAACATCACATGTTTATACGTGTGGACAACCACCTCCATGGAACGATGTTATTTGATTTTCATTTATGTTTAATTTGGATGAAAATTAAAATATATTTAATTAATATATAATATATATTTTTTATAATAATAATACTATAATGTTTAATTATTATTTTCCATTTTTTTCTATCCATTGAAAAGTGGAACATCATCCATCCATATGTATGACCAAATGTCTCCATAAATAGTGTAATTCATTTTTCTATATCTACCTTTGATAGAGAACTATAAAGACAGACACATAATATATAAATATATATATTATATATATATATATTATGATTAAAATTATGTACATGATGTGACATTGATCAACATACACATTCAAGAACTACTAAACTGAATTTAGCATGAAAAATGAAATATTTAAAGCCTAAAAATGGTGATTTTAATAAGGATTTATTGATAAATGGGTGTTGGAATGTTATAAGTGGATCATATATTATATTATAAATATTTAAATGATTATTTTTTATAATTACAATAAATTTTAATGTATTATACATGAGGTTAAAAGTGCATTCGATGAAATTAAAACTCATTGTTAGGGTTAATCACCTAAAGTGTTCTTCTTTAGAACATATTTCATGGTATGCACCTATTCTCTTTTGTGGGGTGTATATACTACCCCATTGGAATGAAATATAATTATTACTCTTAAT
Organism: Viscum album; assembly: GCA_963277665.1. Taxonomy (NCBI): domain Eukaryota; kingdom Viridiplantae; phylum Streptophyta; class Magnoliopsida; order Santalales; family Viscaceae; genus Viscum; species Viscum album. The sequence goes on along the minus strand of OY728157.1, from coordinate 226,226,845 downwards.
TTCATGATATTTATAAGTTAAAATCCATTTTATTCATTCATTGGGGTTTTTATTTAATGTTTTACAATGTGGTAAGGGTTTTATTTAATAATTTCGTTATTTATCAAGATTGATTAGTATTAAATTTCTAATGTTGAAATTCCAAGCCCTATCACTAAAAAATACATGATTTTTCCTGTCTTCTAATAATTAATATAGATTAATTTTTTTCATTTAATTTTTCACTCTTTCTTAACTCAAGATATTGAAATATTTTTTTATAGAAAATTTAATTATTTCTTTCCTAAGTCAATATTATTTTTTTCTTATTTATCCTTATATAATAAAAATGGTTTCAGAATGTTTTTAATATTTTTATATGATTGTTCAAAATGATATTTACACTTTATGGACTTTTAAAAAATATTTTGAAATAGAATCTTCTTATCTCTTTAAAAATTTGGTCTATTCTGACTTTTTGACAAAAGTCAGAAAGACATTATTTCTTCTCAAATACATGATATCGATAGAATCTCCCAACATTACAAACACTTGATTATTGTTATATTACATTTTCATTTTCTAAGGGTCATTTTAAAGAAAATTGTTATTTAATATTTTATAAATATTATGATTTTAAAAGAGTAGATTCAATTTAGAGAGGGTGTTTTCCTCCTGAAATGTATCAATGATATTTGAAGGCATTTATTTCAATAATGACATTATTTTTTTACATAAATTTATACTAGGGATATGATCCATTAATACCAGCATTATTAATTCTATATATGGTTAATGATTGTGTTGAAAAGTTTTTTATGAATCCTATTTAATTTCCATGGGTTATGCTATGATAAAATGATGAAATGATTATGAAACTCAATTTCTTTTCTCGGGATATGGTATGATGAAATAATAAAGGTTCATGAAAATAATTTATTTTCCATGTTTTTATCTGTGTTAAAATTATTATGAAACCTATTTAATTTTCACTTTTAATGATATTATGAATCCTTTATGATCCTATGCAACAAATATTTATGATTTTCATTATGTGATGGGTGGGCATAAATTTATATATCTCTCTAATGTGTTGGGTAAAAAAGGATCTCTCATGAGATAAAAAAGTACTGGAATGGAAAGTGAATAAATTTAATTAATGTAAATTTCCCACTATTATTTTCATATGAGGGAACCATATATACTACATTGGAATGGGGAGTGAACCCAATTCACTATGATAGACTTGGAAGTGATCCATTACTACTAAAGAAATGGTTTTCTATGATTATGTGTGTGCTACAAATCCATTCCTAATTCAAATGATTTTGTTTCATGGATTATGTTTTTTGATTATTTTTTATTATTCTCTAATTAATTTATAATATTTGTTCTATGACAAAATATTAATATCAATGATATATTGGGAATGGTTTTCATATGTTAATATCTTATTTTAAAAAAATTGTGATAATGTTAGTATTAAGTGATCATTATAATATCTCTTGATTACCCTTAGTGATCATCTGAGCTCACCTTTCATATATTTTCTTTTACCCGTGTTTTTAAGAAATTATTTTTTATGATATGTCAAAGAAGGGTGCTAGTTATGATGAAAATAGTTGACTATTATACAGACATCATATGAATAAGTTATTTATATATCCATGTTTTCAACGGAACTGGACCTATACAACTCTATCATAGATCACTATGCTTTTAAAAAAATAGTCATTTAATATGATGTAATATATACTTATGAAAATTATTGTTCCCTATTTTCATAATCCCTAAGACCATCTAGTGACAGAGTGGAATTATCTATCAGACAATAAATCTAAATAAAACTTATTTTACTAACATTTTTTATAATTTTAACCAAGTTCCTTTCCAATACATTTTATGTACTAAAATAAAAAATTAGAAATTATTTTTATACAAAATATATATTTCATTAAGTGTAACCCAATCCAGCATTTATTTCCTCCAAATCATTCATAAATTTCTCAAAAATCCAGGAGAATTCAACAACTCCATTCATAGAATTCACAATTTACACTCAAAATAAACAAAATAAATATACAATTCCTTACTTGGTCATATTATATACATCTCCAACATGATTTATATTTTTTAAATCCATTATTATCCCAAAAAACACATATCCACTGAATATAATAAAATAAATATAGATATGGGTACCTTCATATAATATTTAAGAACCAAACATTTTTACACAAGGATTTATAGTAAAAACACAAAGATATGTCAAAAAATAATCATTAAAAAATTGAATAAAAATACTATAAAATAACAACATGAAATAGAAAATGAACCAAACATCATTAGTTTTGAAAAATACATCTCAATAATTTATCTCAATCAAAATGAGAACTTTTAATTAAAACACAACCAAACTACAAATTCTCTACCAATATAATAATTACTTATTACCACACAAATCAAATCCCATAAACTACAAAATGATGATACAAACTTGAAAATGGATGATTAATATAACACCAAAAATATAATTTGTTTTGGAAATACATAATTTCCCAATCAATAATTTATATATAAAATTAGTGCCTTAAATTAATTTTCCATATTCTATGTCACTTTGAATTTAAATGAAACACTTTTGTCTATTTAATCAATGAATAAATATTAATTAAACTTTATATCTAGGGTATTAGGATAGTATTTATTTATTAAATCCCTAAAAATATTTTTTAAATGAAATAATCAATTTAATAAACCTATAATCATTTTAAAACATTAAAACATTCATCGGAAACTTTTCTCAATAATGTTAAAATATCCTGATTATAGAATCTTGGAAATTGTTTTGACATAAAACTAGATATTTTTAGAATAAAAAAAATAAAAAAATATCAAACATTATATGTGTCTATGTAATCTTAAAATAACAACTTCAAAAACCATATCCAAACATCTAATTGAAAATAACTATTGATAAAATCATCATAGAAACCCTACTACAGAGGATTTATAAAACTATTATTTATATTATGGTATGTTTTATAACCCCACATGAAACAATAATTCATAAAACTATCAGAAAATCTACATGAAATAATTAGGGACTACAAATGACTTAAAATAATGAATCCATATCTCATAAACATTGAAAACTATATTCGATTTAAGATATCAATCAAAAACTAATTTGTTATTCAATTATTCTTCTATAAAATTAAAAACTTACTTATAAAATACATTGATTTCATAAAATAAAAAATTATTATAATTTACAATATTTTAATTATATAATAAACCATTAAATTGAAATTATACATTTATGTCACAAATAATATTTAATCTTTTCATACAACACATTTTTTATTTTAGTATAAAATTAGAGATGAATTTAAAATTACGGATAAAGATAATTGATTCAACTCATTTATAAAGATATATTCCCAATCCAATATCAACACAATGTGACCAAAGAAAATCACTATTAATTTTAGAATATTTAATGCAATACTTTTAATTAATAAATCATGTTTCTCCCTAATATGTAGAAAATTAGACTACCCTTTATTAATAAATAAAATTGATGTTTTATGACATTAATAACATCATAATTATAAGAAAAATTATCTTTCAAATGTCTCCTTTTAAAACTTTTCCAGTTAGGCCATCATAAAAAAGTTAAATCATATTTAAGTGTTAATGTCTGTTTGGAAAAGATTAACCCAGATCATGTAGAGAATGAAAGGTCACAAAAATTAAACTTTTCATTTTTTAGTACATTACACCATATGAGTCATGATCCCATGTTAATAAGAACACGTTAAATCACTAAATATATTATTATTTTCATCCTTAATAAAAATAGAAGTTAAATTTAAAGCATGGTCACTGGGAATTTTACTTGATAAACCGATAAAGGATAATCCTCATATCACACACACAATGTCCTGTCAATGTAATATAAATAAAAACAATGCAATATCTATGTTATAATAAATTCTGAAAAGGTTCACTACAAATACATAGTTACTCCATCTTCCTATATACTGATTTATTATATTAAGTTGTTTTTTAGAAAATATATAGACTTCTAAGTCTTATATAATATATAAACATGAATATACCCTATAATTCTTTATAGGTCACAAAAAAACCTTGTATTCTCATCTCCAGGTTGATGCTCCTTTAAAAATCCCTTTCATTGTCTTCTTATTGAACACCTATTATGGTCATAAACATTATGTGATGGTTAAATATTTATATTCCATAATATAGTTTTTTCACCTTAATCTCCCAGATGAACATAATTCAAAAATAGAATTATCGGGTTTCCATCCTTCTCATCCTAGAAGTTAAAATAGTGTAATCCCTCATTTAACATCGAACCATCACTCATTATCTAATCTAAATATATCAATTGAAGTATCTACACTAAAAAATTAGATCCTTTACATATTCTATATAATTTACCATCACTATAAATACTATGATAAGTTTTATAATCTCTCATACAAAAACCATTAATTCAAGTGTTTTGATCAATTCAATATATTATACTTCCCCTGAGATCCTTCTAAGTGTAATTCAAGAATAAATGTGTTACTAACCATACAAATTATATATAGTTAGTCAATTGAAAAATTATTCATTACCTCATGATTTAAATTCTATTTTAATCTGTTTTACATTCTAGGAAATGTTTCTTCATGGTGTGATGCCTTCCATCCCATCATAGTTTCTCTATCATTATACGTTTCATGGAATAAAATCCTTTTTCATAATTTACTAATATATTTTCAACCAGATCCCTAACATACATTAAAATCTTTAAATATCTTTTAATTTTATTATTTATTTATCATAGAGGAAAATATCCAAATATTTTATATTTTTCTATCCACTCAAAGTGTGGTAAATTTAATTCTAACAATTGCACTTTATAGAAATCATGGAGATATTAATTGATATATACTAAAGTAATAGTTTGAGTGTGATATTATACATCACAGTTTGTGCCTCAAATCCCCCAATCATAAAAATTGTTCTGAATCTTCTTCATATAACTACCTCTTCTATCACGAAACATAGATCAAACATCCAAAATAGCTAATATTCTTCCATACATCATTAATAGTGGAGTATATCATTTATATAATGAACATGTTTATATATATTTAGTGAAATTATCATGGAAACATTCATTGTGTGACATCTTTTTTGTGAAAAAACAAAATAACTATATTTTTCAAGATACAAAATTTAATGCTTCTAAAATTATTGTCTTACATTTCTCTTTTAATTGAAAACATAGATATGGTTCTATAAGCACTATTAATAATTCATATTAATGTTTTCTAAAAACTTGTTTCACGACATGACTCGTTGGGTTGTAGTGTGGAATATAAATCAATATGATATAAATTTATAATTTCTCTATGAACAAACTCTCTTTAATAAAACCATAAATGTTGTGGTGGGAAGTAACCATTCAATGTTCCTTGGATTAAACTGAAAATGTTTGGCTTTGTCTTTTTTAAATCCAAAACTACCATCATGGAAGGATACTTATTTTTATGATTGAAAATTTCTTATTACTTCCAGAAATATTCTATATCCAAAATATAATACATCTATCTCATTAGGAATCATTTTAACATCAAACTTATTCAAATTATCGCATACTGTTTAAATTAACATGATAGAGATATCAATATAGGTGCCTTTTCAAATTCATCCACATGTGAAATGTATCATTATAAAATTATTTTCTTCACTACTCTAAGTATTCAATCAACATTATAACATCACCAAATCATAATGTGATGCATCTTTAGTACCTGAAACAATGTATTTTTTGAAAAACCAAATTCAAATAAAAGAAAAAAAATTCAATTTTGAACATTAATTTGTCTATAATATTATCAGTTTTTTGAAATTAATGTCTATATTATCATAAATTCATCCTTAATCCAATATATCAACTTTATTGAAAAAAATAATTCCAAAATATCCTTATTTTGATTTTAGAATCCAGATATTGTCTACCCCATTGGCTTCAATATACTATTGGGCTATTCATCCCCTCTTTGAGAAAATGATAAAATTTGTTTTCCATATTTTTGATTAATGTTCTCACCCCCACTATCTATAAATTAAATTGGTGTTTGTCCATCATATTTTACTCCCCCTTTTTATAATCTCTCTACAAAATATTTCCAATGATTTTTTACAAGGTTCTTTTTGGGGAAAACTAAATATTTAAAAATTTAAAATGTAGACCTTGTTATCATACTATTTTCATAACTTCTTTCTCATCCAATTTAGTTAGATATGTTTATATATAAAGACATTTTCTCTCTTTAATCTATTAATAATTACATCAAAATTGATTGTTTTGTTTTATCCACCACTAAACATTCATTAGACTATTGTCTTTATTCTATGATTACCAATTATCTTCTTCTAGAACAACCACACTTTGATTGAATTATTGTATTTTATACAACCAATTAGAACAAGATTTCTTGGATACAATAATTTAATTTCAAACAATAATAGTCAATAATGAATTGTTACCAAACTTACTATCACGTGTGTCTAAGGTTTTTGTGGTTGAATACCCCATATAGAAATTATGCTTCCATAAAATATTCCTAGACTAATAACTTGGATAAAAATGTAAAAAATATTATTCTATGTTGGATGTAAAAAATACATTAATTTCACACACTTTAATATATTTATAACAGAATCAAAATATTTACCCCTTCAACAGATCTTCATCTGATCTCAATCACACTTCGACTAAACCATCAGTAAATTACCAATAATGAATAAAGTATCAGATTAATACCAATTGATATTCCTAATAATTCTCACATAAAATAGAATTTTCAATTATTGATACAATTATGAATCAGTTCAATTTTCAAAATTATGTCCAATTGAATATCTTAAACTCCTCACACTAGATATTGAAATAATTTTCCCAAAATGGGGAATAATTTGTTTTTAATGTTGTATTTTTCTATAAGAAAATTTTTATAATTAAAAGAAACATATAATACCTTGTAAGGTATAAAAATTAGTATTCAAAAAATCATAATTCAATTTTCTTCTCTACTAATATATTCTATCCTTCTTGGGTGTATGGAACCAACTGGATGAATCACATAATTTTACACTTTCAATCATAAATATTTGTTCCAAACCAATATATCAATCATTTATAACATTAACATGTATTTTACTCTATATCAAGAGGTATATCATTTTTATCTATTCATTAATGCATATTATATTTAAATCAAACTTCAAAAAATAATAGTGATTTTTTAACAACATTATTAGTTTCAGATCTAGGTCTCCCCATTATTAAAATTTATTTGGCCTAATATAAATATTAAATTCAATGAAATTTTGATCCTCTAGTTATATATATCTCATTTCATCCCTTTGCATGTTTACTATTTTTTATCACATGGTATTTATTAAATTATAAGAACATATAAATAATTTTTTCATCCCAATAATCTCATTGATCATGTATCCCACAAAGTCATGAACCACATATAATAGGTATTAGAAACATTTAAATGTATATAGATTGAGGTTACTCTAACATCATAAAGATATGTAATATTGTTTTTCATAGTGGAAAATACCTATTCTTCTCACTCAATTATGTGATTTTTACTGGTTTTTCTCTTACTAACACTGAAATTTTTTATTTTAGATGCTATACACAAGTTTAACTTTCTTACATAGAAAATGATATATATCAATAGTGATATTAAATCCAATTATAGAAAATTCCACTTATTGATTAATTTCACTTACATCCTTCTCCATGTTCTCTATACCATATGAATGGTTTTTAACCTACCTTTACATATGTTACTTTAGAGTTATTTCTAAAACAACTATTCCATTTCCCTTTAAATCCCTCCTTTATTTTTATAAGGTAATTTTTACACTATTTTTTTGTTTTATAATCTTTTCATTAGTATAATACCTCATTCCTCTTATAGTTAACAACAATATCCCTCTTCTAAATCTCCATTCATTCTTTATAAGAGGGTATATGTGGTCTTATTGTCATTATTTCTCAGTTCAACCTTCACTGTGCTCTATGATGTTCCTCCAAAATATTAAAAAAATTTAATAGTTTATAACAATCTTTTCATGTTAATTCTTCTATATATAAGTCGTAGTAAAATAGGGATTCATAACGACTTCTTTATATTCCTTCCGACCATAATTCCAATCAATATATCATTTGTAAAGACTAATAAAACATATTCTGATAAAATATTACAACATATTTTTTTTCTTTGTTAGAAAGTGGTTTTATTAGTTTTCCTCCACTATTGAACCCTTATCTTTCTATAAAAACAAAAATATTATTCATTATTTTGTAATAATATTCTAATTTCAATGTTACCATTTTTTGAGTTCCATTTATTATAGGTTATTAGGAATATTTTTATACATATTTATTATTTATTTGAAATATTTTTAATTTAATCCACTACTTCTATATTAAGAATTTTTCATCACTATTATTGAGGTTTAGCTAGGAGTGTTATCTTGTTTCCAATATCCCATTTAATTACTGTGATTTTATTCAATATACTTATAAAGATAATTGTTTACTTTCAATAATGTATTCATATTGTTCATCGTTCAGTGTTATATAATTTAATATATTTTCCTCTCTTCATGTTCTGTCGTTGGAGGAATTAAAATCACTCTGAATCATTTTTATTTGATTATTTTCATGACTATTCTTTTTTCAATTTACCCTGGTGGATAAATTTTTCCAATCATAATTGCAACCACATTTAGTATGTAATAATTAAATCACACATATTCTTTCTTTAATGTCATGTTTATAAAAAAATATCTTCAATGATAAAACATTCAATACTATACTTGATTTTCCCCAGATCCACCGTTTCATATAATGTTAGGATCTATTTTTGATTTCTATAAGAAAATAATCCATATTGAAAACCTGATTTTATTGTTGAATTTCCCATGGAATCTAGGATTATACAAATATCCAATTGTGAATCAAAAATTTTATATTTTTATGGAATTTCCAAGGATTTCATATATTTATATATCACCTTAATTTTAGAATTATTCACGCCAAAAATAGATTCTAAATTTACATGATCCTTCTTCTTACTATTCTTTTTCATACAACATTTTTACATATTTAATTACTCATCATATTTAATGTATGCTACCTATTTCACTATAAATTCTTCTAATATTAAAATGAAAATATCTATGACATTTCACATCTCTAATAAAACAGAAAAGTTGAATCGTTTTCTTATAAACTTCATTACATAGTGGTCTTTAAATGATACTTTATTTTCTAAAATCACTCATTCATTCATATTTCTTTTTCCTTTAATAATATGGGAGTATATATTCCATCACCTACTTACAAAAATCTGGTATGAATATTAGTATTTCTCTCTTATAACTATTATTGATAGTTCCTCCAAAAAAATTGATTGATCAAAGATTTAATGGGTAAATAAATTAAAAATAAAATATTTGAACCATAAGTTAATTTTTTTAAATACTAATTATATAGAAAATATTATCTTGAAGCATTTTGAGATTGGGTAAATGAAGTTTTATTATGATTAAAATTTTATTTTTCATTGGTGCAATTATCCTGTCATATTATGTTCCATTTTTATGAGAAATATGTTCAATATCCCAATCACTTTACATTTTTATACTTAATATATTATAGATTTAAAGACTAAATCTTTCACACCTAGGTTAATTACCAATTTTACTGAAAATGGATAGTCTAAAGAGAATACACATGGTGTTTTACCAGTGTAATTGAAATTAGGACTATGTTATTTATGTATTATTTCATGTATTGGAATGGTATATTACCAATACAAGGGAACTCCCTATTTTTATGTAATCACATAGTACTACACTCTTTCGGCCATTCTGTTTGTTATTGCAGAAGACTATTTTAGCAGACTCATTCATAATTTGGTTGATCAAAATAAACTTAAACCCTTTCAGGCCGCTAGAAACCTTTCTGTCCCCACTCACCTCCTCTATGCTGATGATATTATTTTGTTCCTTAAGGGTGATCAAAGAAATATTCAATGTCTTAAACAAGCTATCTCTCATTACGAGAACCTTTCTGGGCAATCTATTTCCTGGAACAAATCTCATATTTTCTTTGGAAAAAAATTCCCTATTAGAAGAAAATCTATTATCACCAATAATCTTGGAATTAAAGAAGGTTCTTTTCCCTTCATGTACTTGGCCGTCCCGATTTTCTTGGGACGTCCTAAATCATCTTATTTATCTAATATCACGGATAAAATCATTAATCAACTTTCTACTTGGAAGGGGAAATCCCTCTCCATGGATGGTAGAATTTGTCTTGTCAAATCTACCATTGTCTCTAAGCTGGTCTACTCACTCATGATTTATAAATGGCCCATAGGTACTTTCAAGAAAATCAATACCTTTATAAAAAATATCATCTGGACAGGAAGTATCTTTGAAAGGAAACTTGTTACCATCCCATGGAAGACATGTTGTAAACCTCTTGATAATGGAGGCATTGGCATAAAAAATTTAAAATTGTTCAACGATACCCTGGAAGAGAGATTCACTTGGCGCCTTATTAATAATAACTCTAAAGCCTCTGATTTCTTAAAACATAGACTTTTAAATAAACTTTTAAAAGGAAATCGTAATTTCATCAACTCCTCAATCTGGCCCTCTATTAGAAACTCTTATCAGAAGATTATGGCTAATTCTAGATGGATGGTCAGCGCTGACTCCAAATGGATAGGTACTCATTTAATTTCCATGCTGCCTCCTAATAACACTTCTATAAACACCACCCACACAATTAAAGATGTTATGCATCTTCATAGGCATGATCTACCCTACGACATTGCTGAAATCATTGAAAATTATACCTTCTCCACCTCTGGGGACTTCCTTGTTTGGGAACCTGCTCCCAATGGCATACTTGACTCAAAAAACTTCTACAAGCACAACTTTTCTGACAATTAACCTAATTATAATTGGGTGAGTACCTTCAATAAGACTTGGAACAAACCCTCCAGGTTCACCATTATTTGGCGTATTGCTCACAATAGATTGCCCACTGAAAATCGACTTCAAGCCTCTGGCATTCAACTTTGCTCAAAATGTCATTTATGTAATCAGTACAGAGAGGATTCTGACCATCTTTTTTTGCCTTGTGCTACGGCCACGGCTTTATGGAACTATATTTTTGAGCTTTTTAATTGTTCATGGTCCTTATCTGATCTGATTTGTTTTCTTTTGAAGAAAGGTACAAAATATGATGCCTCTCAGCAAGTCAAAAACATTTTTCTTGCGGCAGTGGCTGAACTTCTTCATGAAATCTGGTATGTAAGAAATGATCTTATCTATAATAATCACTCTTTCAGTCTCAATGCAGGAAAAGCTCGAATTCTCATTGCGATTCATGAAGCTGCATCAATTCAAAAATATTGTTGTAGCAATCATATTGGATACTTGGAGATCCTCAGACGCATCTGTGTCCCGGGTATTTTCCCGTAGACCAAGCAACCCTTTGAAGTATTCTGGCAACCTCCGATGTCGGGTTGGATTAAAGTGAATGTTGACGGCGCCTCAAAAGAAAATTTTGGACCCGCCAGTTGGGGGGACATTTTCAAAGACTCTGATGACCATTGTCATGGTTTCTTTTACGGTGGGTGTGGGATCGCCTCTTCCATTGAAGCGGAGATGCTTGGAGTCATCCATGCTGTTGACTTTGCGCTACAAAGAGGTTGGCGTAAACTGTGGATTGAAAGTGATTCTACCACCATTGTTCAAGCTATATGTAACGAAGTTATTCATCTAGACTGGCCGCTTACTATGCGTTGGATGAACTGCTTGAATTCTCTTCAGGAGATCGACTACATTGCTACACATGTCTTCCGTGAAGCAAATGCAGTCGCTGATGCCCTTGCCAATAAAGGTGTCCACTAGAACATGACTTGGATGGATGCGCTGCCAGCTGATTTTCATCACCTCTTTGAAAGAGATTGTAATAAAATTCCTTCATATCGTTTCATGTAAACTTTTTTTACTTTTATTAATAAATGGTGCTTCGGTCTTTGACCGAGGCATTACCCCCAAAAAAACACAGTACTACAATACAAATTATTTATTATTTTTATACTTTTGGGTCTTCTTTAATAATTTATAGAATTGAATCTCTCATATTTTTTTGCATATGAAAATGAAATACATTACATCCTCATATCTATGTAGATTATTCATTGGATATCACCTATAATTACTCTCATTATTTAATTACAAATGATATTAACACCTAAATATGAGGTTTGACTCTTTTTATTCTATAATATATCATGTGAAACTTATATTTCCAAATAAAGATAATTCATAACCAAACATATTGAGTTTCCTACCTTATTTTCCAACCATATTTAATAGTATAATATATTATTATACCCTGATATGTCAGTCTAAAACTACTCCAAATATATCAATGAAATTCTCGATGGACCATTTTTATTCTTCCACTTTGTAAATATAGATGCGCAATATGAAATTTCTCAATCAACTTATCTTGAACATGTAAAATATGTCTTAAATGCTCTCTTATAACCAAACATTAATTAAATAGTTGTGATCAATTCCCCCTCCAATACTATACTGTGATCATTTTAGTTTTCCACCAAGAATAATGTTATTCATATATATAACATCGAAATAGAAACAGTCCATAATTTTTAATTTTATTACTTTATTTGTTAAATTCCAAGTGAATCTACATAAAATTTGGCATATATTTCTTTATGGTATGATTAATTACTTCATGGTTTGGTTTACCCAAATCAACATATTTCACAATTTGAAATCCTTAATTACATAATGATGATCCATCAATAATAAATTCCTCAAATTATACCCAATTCATTGAATATCCTTCTTTTTAAATTATTCAAGTATCAATGTTTAAGATGTCGAAAATCTTCTCAATTCATCAATCCTATCATTGAATCATTATACTTATAAATGTAATGAGACTCAGTAATAATCATAGGTAAAATAAATAATATATTCTATAGGAATTTTAGTAGAGAGAATATCTACAACACAATACGTTCCCCAAATCTCCATAAAAATATATATATACTTAATTATTCTTAAAAAAATGAATTATCTTATCACTTTTCATATCATCAACTTCTAAAATCATTATTATTCATTTTAATAATCTATTTTGGAATGGTATATCCTTTATGTATTTATCATCTAAGAACTATATTTTCTGAAATTGTTCTTAAAATATTCAAAGAATTATATTTAAATTTATTACCTACCAAAATAATAGATTTTCTTAAAAGAAAACATTTTATTCTGACACCAAAATTATCATAAATTTCTCCTTGTTTAATTTCTTTAATTATCATAGAATTGGAATCGTTAATAATTCGTTATCATTTTGGGGAAGATGTAATTAATTTGTTATTGATAATGTGCCTATATTTGTTTTGTACTTTGAATATGAATAATTTATTATTAGAGAAATTTCATGGATTCATTTGATGAAATTATATATCATGATTGATCCAATATCCTTTTAAATATCTTTATATCAATACTAATCATAATTTCAATGATTTTTTCAACAAGTATGATATATGATCTAAATAAAATCAATAGGATAAGAATATTTGAATATTTCCATGAAATATAAATAATATTTTATGAATGTATTGATGTAAATAATAAGATGAAAATATTTTTTTCGTTGAGGAATGTTTTAGAAGAATGATTAAAATAAATACATTAAAATAATAATAATTTTACAATAGGTATTTGATGAAGAGTATGATATTAAGAATAAAATTTGTGGGTTTCATTTAATTCAGTTATATACATAGAATAACTCTAAGTATAAATTGTTGATAATTTAAAAAAAACATTAGGTAGACTATTACAAGCTACGGGGACCAATAGGTCCATGAACATGTGGGACATAGTGGTCAAACACTTGGGGTATCCATCCTAAAAATCATTCATGGAGGCTCTATAGTATGGGTGGAATTTTAGTTATAACGTAAGACTACATAGTTGTGAGTAGTCTCATGTCACCCATATGGCTCCCACAATGGTGCGTATGTTAGGGAGAGAATTTTGGACCACCACATATATTTTGGTGCAACTGTGTCTGGGTTCTGACCTCAGTATAGTCATGAATTCTTAGTAGGAAGGGATTTTTATAATAGGAAGTGAAACCTGATGCAGAAGTCTGATTTGGGACATGTGTGAGTAGCTATAATTCATCAATAATTACAAAGATAATGATATAACACTCATCGTTAAATATTATTGATCTCTACTAACAGGTCAATTGATGTTATCTTCTTTAACCAATAATATATCTTCAGACTCCATGAACCTTTTATATTAATCTTCAACCTATACCTAATGTTCTACCCTCTCTGGTGATCGATATTATCTCATAAAATAGAGAGAACATTTCATCATGATATCATGCACAGAATCTCTACATTTCATACATATGATCATTAAAATAAATTAATTCTCTCAAATATTAGATTGAAAAAAGTTTCCCTTTATATAGGATGAGTTTGATCTTATAATGAAGGAGCACACGACAACCATCACAGGCTGGTGAGATGCTCACCATGATGAATGACCCCTCTATAATGAAAAAATATGTTTTTCAATATATATATATATATAAGAAATTATAGAAATCATTAGTGATACTATTTATAAACAATGACAAGAAATAAAGAGTAAAATATCAACACCAAATTATTCTAGAATGATGAGGTGGTTGATACATTTCCTATAAAATGAGAAGCACATTGGAATATGGAGTTTTTGATATACTATTAGTTATATCAGGTTCAATAGAAAAATCATATTCCCAAAACATTATTTTGCAAGAAATAGAATCAATTATTCCTCTACATGTGTGAATAAGAGTATGCTGTGGTCATTCAAATACTATTTAAAATTATCTAATAACTTCATGAAGAACCTATTTGATGAAAACCTAGTTTTGTGTAATACTGTTATGCATAATATTCATGGTTAGTGTGAGAGCGCCGATTTATAGGGTAACTCACGAGGTGTGCAAGAAGAGGATGATATGATATAATTAATTATTAATTTAATAAAAAATTATAATCTACATGTTTTTTTTAATGAAAATTAATTTAATAATTGAATATTTAGTTTGAGAAGGTCGCATATAAATTTATGAGATGAAAAATGTGGGCATCATTTTGTATGCGTCATCATGAAAATTGCATGTGTACATAATCATATGGAATCATGATATAAATTAATAAAAATTATATAGAATATAAAATAAAAAATTTAATGAATTAATACTTTCTACGGATAATGAATCTGAGAATCCCATTCAATTTTTTTCATGAAGAATAATTGAGATACTTGTTTTGAGAACTAAAGAAAAGATAAATTTGAGATTATGAAGGTTCTATTCATACCTAAAATAGTGAAGTACATGTTTGCACTCCTTAAAAAAATTGTGGAGGTAGAGAATTTCTTGGAGGGAAGGAACATTTTCATTAGTAATTGTTGCACTGAGTAAGCATATCATATACTGGTGATTATATTTGATTGTGAAATACCGAAAGACCTAATCAGTTTCTATTTAATATAAATTAAGTGTACATGATAATGTTTGATTCTGAAATATCAGGGAGGAAGATAAAAGGATATTCCTATAGTGGTTCAATAATTTTAGAAAGTTATAAGTCTTAAGGTTGTATTTTATATTATTAAAAATAATCATTTGGATCAGGATGTAAGAAGTCTCTCAGTTTTAATTGGTAAGAGAATAATTCTTTTAGTTGTATCAAGGAGAAAGGGGAGTGTCTTTTTTGATTCATGAGGAGGTTAGTGTGTATTCTTGTATTAGAATGTGATACAGTATATAGAACCTATTCTATATATTTATGAGTTAATATAATGTGTGATTATGTATCAACCATCATAATTGATAAAACAATTATAGTATCAAATATGCGTTTGTGGGAAATGACCATCATGAAAAGGAGGGGTTATTTTTAACGGATCTTGTAAATACTTTTTCTTTGGTCCTTTTAATTAAATATTAATTCTTGTTAAGGATAATAGACACAAGAAGAGTGGATTGAGACTTTAACCAACCATTGTTTTTGAATTAAAATAATCAATTTGTATAAATAATGGGATCATTGATTCACCTCATCCCTTTATCACTGATCACACAATTATATGGTCTCCAAAGGTGGTTTCAGCATAAGGATACCTATAAAACAAAAAACAATCTATTTAGGAAATAGAATATTAATTTTATTAAGTTTCAGGGTTTTTCACACATTTAATGGTGATCATGGATAGATAAATTGAATAATTTTGTATCTCATATCACATGGGGTATAAGTGAGAGATATAGCTCTAATGGGATTTCCACCCAATAATGAGATTTCTCGTGTAACATTTGTAGATAATAATAATGTGAAAAATGATGGAAAAGAAAAAAAATCCTTCTTGAAATCTCTCTCCAAGATGGTATGGAATAAATTCATGGAACATCTAAATACTATAGAGATTTGGGAAAAATTAAGGTGTTGTTTTGAGGGAAATGAAAATGTAAAGGATGAAAAACATAAAGGGATGATTAGAATAATTAAATTTATCAAAATATAAAATGGTGAAAGAATAGATGAACACATTTAAAGAGTAAATGTTATTATTTATAGAATCAATTTTTTTTGGAAGAATATTGACGACTTGAAAATTGTGAATAAATGGATAAGAAATATTCCTAACGGATTTGATCCAAAGGTTTTTAAAATAGATGGATGATAAAATATATCATTTCATGAACATAATGACATTATCATAACACATAAAATGAGAAAAATAAAACCAATAATGAACAAATAAAAATATGGTATGGATTTTGAATCCATTACAAAAGGTAAAGCAATAGTTAAAGAAGATCTACAAGAAAGTGATTTTAATGATGAGGAAATTGATGGGGACTAAAGCCAAACAATGTAATGATTTAAAATAATGCATAAATGATCTAGAATTTGATAAGGGAATTATACATTAATGTTATTCAACTATCATAGAGTAGGGAATTGTGTATATGAGTTTATAGAGAAGAGTTCTTATGTAACCAAGACTGATGAGGAAGATGAATTCCTCATGATAAAATTTAGGTAATATAAATAATGTATTAATGATTAGAAAAATAAGTATAATTTAAGGGAAATTATAATTAATCTAATGTATATAAAATTTTATGAATATTCATCCCTAAGAAGTGGGATAGAAAATGAAAGACCTTCCATAAATCAAGTCTGTTTATTGGTAATATCCAAAATAGCAATAGACAAATTTGAAGATGTTTTTGGTGAAGAGATAATTGAACTAAAAATGTTTTAAAAAATAATATATATTCTAATCTTCAGAATAATATAAATTTCATAAAGGAGAAAATAAAACTGATAAATGAGAATGAAGAGAATATCATGAAATAAGGGACACATCTTAATGAGATAAAAAATTATGTAAATAATGTTGTTAAAGTAGAAATGAAAATAAATCCTTCAAAATAAATCTCACCTTGAAGATAAAACATCAATGATAATAACACCAAATTAATATAAAAGAATAAACCAAATTGGTTGAAGACATATAAACATGAAAATATAGTGGATGATATAGTAGGAAGAATTATCTAAAATAAAATCTGTATAAATTTTAAAGTAAAGTGAGTAGAATATGATGAAATAATATTTCACCAATACTATTGAGTATAATGGTGTATTATCTAATGTTTCCAAGAATAAAGTTCAATAGATAATTATTTATTCTATAAATTATTAATATCATCATACATAAGTAATTTCAAATACTATAAACCTAAAATACTATATTGAATCCTATTATACCAAAAGGAAATTGGAGAAAACATCATAAAAATGGAATAATGGACTAATTCATCCTCACTACATCATAATCAGAAATTCATGGAAGTTTTTTAGTGGCTATTTCTTAAAAAACTACTAATTTTTTTAAATAATTTCGCAGTGGATTTTTAAAAATCATCATTAAACCATTTATATTATTTAAAAACACAACACTTCCACCCCCCTCACCCCACCACCGCCATAAAACCCGAAACCCCCACCCCAAATCCACTATCCCCTGATCTATATCCTCTCACTACTGGTATGATCCTGAGCCACTGATACCCCCTTTCCTTGGTGAAAATGGATCCTAATCTTGAGCCGCCAACACAGAATTCACCTACTGACACCCCTTCTTGGTCTCAAGCCACTAAAACCCCCTCACCTACACCCCTTAGACCCCCCGATACTGATCCTTAGAAACCGAACTCTCTCTCCCCTGATCCATCACTACTACTGCTCCCCTGGTCACTACCCTATTACTGCTCCCCCACCTCCACTTTCTGCAGTAGGATCCTTATTCCTCATTGGGTTTACATCATCAGTTTATTATTATACTAGTCTTGAGTTATGTGTTTATATGTAATTTATTCTTCATTTGAATCATTTAGCAATATAATTATAATTTATTCCCTTTGAGATTAGTTATGCCAATTTTATTTATTCTTTAAAAATGAACCATTTTAAGAACATTTTGTTTGGCGGGGATGCATTCATATAGTGACATAATCCTTTGAATTGAAATGATATTGGTTTTTTCACTAATCTCAATGGATTTTATTATCAAAATATAAATTTTAAATTTAATAAAATTCAGTTTATTCACTAATTTTAATTCCACGTGATTTAATGTGTGTGTTTCGTTTAAATATTCTTTCGAATGATTTAATCAAAAAAATCAAAAATTTGTTTTGAATGGTTTATCATATGGTATTTCAAAACATAGAAGTCATTTCATATAATTTTCATATTTTTTACACAAAGTACCTTTAAACAATGTAAAATTACTTTTATGGGAAATGAGTATGATTGGGTTTTGTGAATTTAATGGTTGAATGGAATGTTTTATTTTTTTTGTTAATGGAATTTTTTACTATCTTGGTTTTCAATACCAAAACATTAAAAAAGTTGTAATGTAAATTATCTTATTTGATAATTTCTTGATGTGTCCTTTACTTATGATTTTCCTTCAGGGATGGTTCATAGTGAAAAATATAATGGTTGATGAAATAGTGGATTTGATTAAGAGGGATTATGGGGGTGGGTAGATTTGAGAACATTGTATCCAAAAGAATATTGATGGTTCATGCTTATTCCATTAAGGATTATTATTGGGATCCATATTCCTTTAAATATCACTCACCACTTTGATTGGTCATGGGGAATCCATGGTAGAAGGATGATAAAATGAAGAATTATTCTAGGATTTTACAAACTCACACCCCAACAATAATCTACGTAGAAATTTTAATTTATGTTGGGGACATTAAGTGAGGAAGCAAGTGTTATCAGAGTCGGTAATTGTGTCTACATAGTAGATGCAAAATTTCAATTTAGAAAGTAATTGATATATTTTTCTTGAGTTAAATTGTATCACTAATATAACTTGGACTATACAATGATATATGACCTCGACACATGGAATTTTTGTTTTTATGTATCTATAATTACTTGATAGTTACTTGACACTAGTATTTCTACATCTGAACTTCTGTATTATATCTATTTGATTGTTATGTAGTGAATTTGTTACCAATGTATCATCCTTGATACATAGTATTTCTCATAGGTACATGCTTCATACTCATAGCTTCAATAAAAATTATTGGCATTGGATTGTGATACATTTTTCAATTATTTCATAAATAAATATTGTTATTAAAAATGGATTTCATCATGTATTTTTCCTCATAATTTTCTTAATGGGTTTTAAATGAAAAATGTAACTCTTTTAGACACCACTTCCTCACAAACAAACTTTATGGATTTCAATTATCCCTTTTAAAATTATTCAATATTTATCATCTGTATTTATAGGATCACATTATACTATGTTTAGTTTTGGAATAGGAATACTCAATCATCCTGAAAATATAGTATCATTAACTAGACACTAGAAATTATATCCCATGTTTTTTTATGTTTAGGTTAATCCATTTGATCACCTTGATAAATTATTGTGAATTTTTCTTTAACATGATTTTCTCTCAAATAGTATTTATATTACTTTTCCTCATAGAGATGTTTATTAAAGAGATTTAAAAAAATTATCTATTTAGTCATGAATTTCAGGAATAAATTTATATACATATTTCAATTTAATCATTGAACCTACATTAATGATCTTGGTCTAGTTATATTGATAAGGTTAATTTTTAGATCATGGAATATAATCAATGCATAATTTACTTTGTATTAAGATGTCATATTATAATAAATTAAACATTAAAAATTAAAAATTTAGTAGAATAAAATCTAGGTACATTTATAGGAAATTCAATTATTACTAACACAAAGTAAGTTGTTAAACAAGAAAATTTATGTAATTTATTCATGAGGTCCTACACCACTAAAAATGATAGTGAAGCATAATGTGACATCCCCACTAGTTCTTATATGAACTTTCTTATATTAATATTCTTATAACTACTTGGGTTGTGGTTTTTTCACATCCATTTATCTCTTTTCCAATTTAGTAATAGTTTTGTGTTTAATTTTTTTAATAATGTGTTGGAACATTCTGATATATATAGACCGAAGCAGGATGACATTATCAAGGAACACACCTTAGTATCCTAAGGGTTTGTAAGTGTTTTTATAATTTTCTATTTCCAATCGATATGTTGATGGGAGAATAATATTTCCATGTCCTAAATGTAAATTTATAAGACGGTTGAATAGAAATGAAGTTTATGAACACATGATATTGAAGAAATTCCTTACTCAATAATTATGTTGGATTTGGCATTGAGATATCAACATTACAGAAACATTGATAACTGATGTTAATTAACAGAATGAGCTTCCAACTTCATTCACAATAGATAGTTAAATAAAAAAACTTATTCATAATTCAGTCAGCATTGTACGACAAAAAAAATAAATATCAAAACATATCAAAACAACTGGTTGAGGGTGATATAAATAGAAACGTAATGAGTGATATTTTTTAGACTATTGGACAAACAGATAAAAATTATAACATATCATTAGATCCTCCTCTTGATTCTATGGAGGCTAATTTATGATAAAACAACACTGACCAGATAGATGCCTTTCAAGGTTTTTCTGATGATGAAAATCAAGAGTTGTCATCTGGATGTTTGAAATATTAAAAAATTTCTTTTCTGGTGTAGTTATACCATATCAAATGTCTCTATTAATTACAAATAGTGATATGTCCATGATATTAGAATGGTTTCCTGATTCATTTACTAATTTAAATATTACTGAGTCTTTTTATGATATGAAAAAGGATAATAACATGCTTGGTATGAATTATTAAAAAAATACTTGTGTATCCCATTGATTTTATGCTTTATTGGGGAGAAGATTCAAGAAAAAATGATTGAAAACAATATTCTTCATCTAGATGAAAATCAATGAGTAACATGGGAAGTTTGAATCAATATACTACCCTGAATAATAGAAGGAACACACCTCTAAATGTTTTGAGTTACTTTCCTTTAAATATTCGATTGAAAAGATTATTCATGTCATCAAATTCCACCTAACACATGAAGTTTCATTATATAGTTAATAATAATGATGGTATAATGAGACATACAAGAGATTCAAAATCATGGAATAAATTTGATTAATTATAAATAAATTTCTCACCTGATCCTATTAATGTTCGATTTGGATTTTATGTCGATTGATTCAAACCCTTAAGGACTTTGAGCACCAGTTATAGGATTTAGCCGATTGTTTTGATCCCTTGAAATCAGCCTCCATGGATGTATATAAAACAAACTTCTTTTATAATTTTTATGAGTATTCATATAAAAAAAATGCATAGGAATGATATTTATGTTTAGTTGTAGATTTTAATTGAATAATCATAGGAATTACGTAGCAACAGTGTTGAGACATATGATACTTCTTCTATAACAATGTTTGAAATGCAAGCTACTGTAATGTGGACCATTAGTGACCTCCATGGACATGGGAGTTTAGTTGGTTAGAACACTTAATTGGGTTTGGGTTGTCCTGTTTATAACATTTATTTTCATCCAAAATGACTAACTCATAGTATAAAATGGTTCGCCTAATGTCATTGAATATTTATCTATGCATCTCATATATTTGGGTTGAACAAGTAAAAATTCAATCGTTCTATTGATCATAGACTGCCTATGAAGTTGTTAAAATGTTTTGAAATATTTGCACAACATAGAAATGTAGAAAACGACTTTCTGAAGGTGTATCATTAAAAGGATATGGGGAAATGAGTTTGAAGTGCATCATTAATTGAAATATGAATCCACCAGTGGAAGAAAAAACTATTTTTTTCACACTTCTGTGTTGAGAATTTAATTTGTTGAGGCCTAATATTAATGTGTGGCATATTGAGAAGAATTTATGTGATAATTTGATCCTTACATTTCTTAATGATCATGTAAAATTGATGGATTGTCTCAATGATCAAAATACTTAAGATCAATGAACATAAAGCATGATCTATGCCCACATGCGAATATAAATAATGATCTGACAATGTTTGCAATGAAACATACGTATAACGATACATTCCTTCAAATTTTAAAACAAATAAAGTTATATGATTGGAATTTGAGTAACATATCATTTTTTGTTTAATTAAATATTCATTGGTTACATTGATTGAAAAGTCACAATTCACATATTTTGTTATAATAGTTGGTAACATTGTTATTGCATGCATTATTACAGGAAAAGGTTACTTCTGTTGTACTCAAATTTTGGAAATTCCTTAAAAACTATTTGGGAAAAATCTAAAAGAATTTTATATTTAAAACCTTTAGGAGGTATTTTTATTGAAACTTTTTGCAAAGGAGATGATCATTACTCCAATTGTTACTATCATGACGCATTTAACTATTCATTTTGTTGAGGAAGCTAAATTTGGAGGCCCCGTACATTATCAATGGATGTATCCAATTGAGAGGTACATTATTTATATGGTTTCTATATAAGTAACTAATTCATGTTTCTTTATTAAATACACAATAATGTTTTTTTCTTTCATTTCACAGATATCTTGGGAAGTTGAAATCATATGTGAAAATTAAAGCTAAACATAGAGGCTCTATTTCTGATGACTATTTGATATATGAGTTTTTTACCTTTTGTAACACCCGAGACTTTTATGTGAAATATTTTGTTTTTATGTTATATAAATCATCAAATGAATCTTTCACTACACACAACACTATCTTGGCTTTCTTTACACGCAATAGCGGCCGTCCTCGATAGCTTGCGTCGTACGCAATACTGAGTTTCGCTAAACAATGATATGCTATTAAAATATTATTAAAACTAGCCGTTATGAATAGTAATAACCACATTTTGAAATTTTATAAATTTTATTTTTCAAAATGGACTTCATTTTTGGATTCGGAATATCGAAATTAGCATAGGGTGAAATTTTGGTATTTTTCTGAAAACATTCAATTTATGATGAATAGTGAAACCACTAAGTGGTAGTTAAAAAAACTGAATTTTTCATAAAACATAATTTTTCCGCTTCTGTGAGTGGAATTTAGAAAATCTGAAAGACACGGTTGATGTCAGAAAGTAAAATGTGGTTCAATGAGATGGAAATAATTTTTTTTTTGTGAATATTAACTTTTTACTTTTTTTTACCACAGTTAAAAGTAAATCGGGTAATTAAGGGTAAAAATGATATTATTATTACCCTAAAACATGTCCTAATTCTATTGGACAAGTGTAATTTGACCAAAAACAACCTTAGGAATATAATATGATCATTTAGTCCCACTTGGATTAGATTAGGACATTTATTATTAATTTATTTAAAGAAGGGTTCAAATATTTAAAATCAAAGTTCAATAAATAATTCATTTTTAATATCGGGTAATACATCATATAAATTCAACTATAAATATTAATTAGAAACATAAAAATATTTCCTACATAATCGTATTTTATTTAATTTTTAGACATTAAATAATTTAATTTATTTATGACACAATGATGATGCAGTAATTATCTTATTAATGAAATATTGACATAATTGAGGTTATAAATACCCAAATAAATGTAATTTCAGACTTTTTATGAATTAAACTAATTTTATAGGATAATATGAAATTTTATTATTGATTTAAGTTACTTGGGTCTAACTAATCATTATGTTATGATTTTCACAAAAATCAATTACTAAATAGTGTCAAAATTGACATAAAATATTTTTTAAAATAAATATTATATTACTAATTGTTATTTTATTCCTAAAAATCTAAGGTTCATCCAAATGACATAGATAAGGTTATATATATTAATAATAAACAACTTGGGGTTAGTTTGGCTTGATATGGTATGTTTATTAACCTTATAGTGTAAGAAAACAAGAAGACACGGTAAAAGTTAAATTATCTAACTTAAAGTTAAATCTAAATGATAAGGTTAAAATTGATACCTAAGCTTGTCTAAATTCTATTGTATGAGAGGATTTCGACCCCTACCCACCTTATCTTCGAAATATATCAATTTTGAGCTATTAAAAACCGAATTTGACTTTATAATAAAATAATATTTTTAGTTATTCCAAAGGTGCCCCTCTCCTCCCTTATAAAAGGGAACCTCCTCCTCCTCTTCCTCACACCACATTGAGCCTTCATGCTCGGCCAACCCCTGCCAATTTCTCCTCTCCACTTCCCTAGAAACATCCTAGAGGTTCTGGTCTTCTTCAAAGAACTATTTTAGTGCCCTAAAAGGAGGTCTCAAAGAAGCACTTCAAAGAAGAGGTAATGTCCGTTACCAATTCTTTCATCTTTATTTCTTCTTCCACTTCTTCTTATTCAGTTTTTTCATTATTAAGTAATAAAATCAGTATAAATCATATACTGATATGTTATTATAAGTATGAAACAACCCTATTTTACCATCTATCCATCCTATGGAAAAAGAAATCACCGCGCGTGCGTATGTACGGAATACTGTCTCCACGCCGTGGTATAATCTATTTTCCACCACCACCTTACTTGGATGGGTATAATGGTATAAATAATGACTATATATGACTATTATAAATTGATATTGATTCTAAAATAGTATACATACACTCCAATACAATTCCACGATCATAGGAATGATATCATCACTCGTGCGTACGTACGGAATACCGTCTCCACGATGTGATGCGACTTGTTCTACATGATCTTCATTTAATAATGATTATATAAATGAATTGAATGAATGAATATGATATATATTACACTAATACCATTCTGTAAATGAGGTATCTATAACCTAAAGAGAAGAATAAGAATTTATTCGACAAAACACGGATAAGAACAAAAAGTAATAACAAGTAGTAATGAAATATTATTAATAAAGAGCTAAGAATATGACCATATATGATATCATAACAATAATTATGATTCTGGAATAAGTCAATAAGATTATTTAAATCATTATACAGGAGGTTCAGACACTTACGAAGCAAATCGGACCTAAAGTAAGGGAAATATCACAATCTCATTTTTATCCGAGATTGTTTATACATTGGTATTTACTGGGGTGTATTTTATCATCCACATCCATGTTTCCTCAATATGTAATATTATTTCCATCCACCTACAATTTTTTAAATCCAAATTTACCCTTCGGTGAGTTTTTAGTAAAAGATATGAACGGAATCTTTTGTCGTTTTTCGTACGAGGTACTTTTTGACTTTTCCGAGAAAAGTTCGAGAAGAATGTTTTTTTAACTTATACGGAATGAATGGATTTTTAATACATTATTTCCAAGAAGCTTCCTTTACAAGTTTTCAAGTTTATTTTTAATCAACTTCTTTTAGTTTAAAATTGTATGACATGTTAAGAAAGGAAAATATTTTTGAATTTGAAAGGATATTTTCCTCAAGAATGGAGTTCAAGTGTTTTATCAAAATTATTTTCCATCTAAGATAATATTGGGTTCTGTTTCTATCCCTATTATTACATGGACTTGATTATGTTGTGATGGAAATATTTTTATGAATTCCACTATTTTATATGAATTGTTTTATGATGTCATGTTGTTTAAGAATCCCATTTTTTACTACATGGGTTATGCAATGATGTATGATTTATGATTTTGTGGCACACATAAGAATGGTATCATTATGAGATTGGTGGGACCTATATCTCCCTCAAATTCATTGGGTAAAGATTTTATATATCATGAGATAGACATGGATGGAACGGTAGGTTATATTGGTTCAGTGAAACAGGACTGAAACGAGGAGTGAACTCGGTTCAGAAATGGACTTTGTCCACTAAGATAGTCTTGGAAATGAGTCTTGATTAATAATAAATTATTCTCTATGATTATGTGTGTATGCCACATAGTTTCATGTTTTATGTTATGATTATTGGGATTCCATTTCACTATTATGATTTATCCCATGCTATGAAATTATGCTCTCTTTTGCAGGTTAAGATTTTCAAAAGTTATGTTCTTATGAATATGAAGTGATTGATATTTCTTTTGTTTACCCATACTGAGAATATAAGCTCATAATTTTGTATGTTTTCTTTCCCCAGGTCAGGAAGAAGGTTATTAAGTAAGATATGCCAAAAGGGACTATATATATGATGAAATAAATGGGAGACAATGTAGATGCTTTATGAACCAGTTGTTTATGTTTCCCAGTTTCTAAAGACCCTATACATATACGGTCCTTTCGTGGTTTTGTTATATGTTGTAATAAGTATGCTTCAATTTTGAATTATTAACAATGTATGTAAAGTATGGGTCGTTATAGTTGGTATCGGATGTAAGATATAGTCAACCTTTGGAAACTAGGATGTGAAAGCCTTAGTAAGAACCCGAAGGATAAGTCTAAGAATAGAACACAATCATAGTGTTTTAGAAATTGCCATGAATAACCTAGGATAAGACCTTAAGTGTGAAATTTTATTCTTGATTATGTGGTTTTCCTATTATAATTAGTGTTTCTCACACTATTCTTCTTGGTTTTAGTCAATGGATGGAACTCGAAGGAACCGTGTTAATGCAGAATGCAACGGGAAATGTAATGATTGTCCCCCTGAGCAACCAAATATTATGGGAGCTGGAAGGTAAAATCTTGTAGCCAAGATCACACAACATTATCAAGCTATGAATCATGCAGGACTTCAAAACGAGCAAAGGAAGGAGCAACATTCTATTGAATCCTTCATGAGACAACATCCACCTTCATTCAGTGGGTCTACTGATCCAGTAGTTATTGAACAATGGATTAGAACTACTGAAAAGATATTTCCAGTTCTTCAATGTTCTGAGCATGATAAATTCATCTTAGCAGTGTATCGTTTGGAAGGTGATTCTGATAAATGGTGGAATCTTATTTAGAATACGAGACAAAGGGATGAAATTGAGTCCATGGAATGGGATGAGTTCAAGAACTTATTTTTCAATAAGTACTTCCCTCATATTCTCCGAACAAAGATGGAGAAAGAGTTTCTTGAACTGAAGCAAAAGGATGATGAATCTGTTGGTACCTATGAAGCAAGTTTTACAAGACTTTCAAGGTACACTTCTGGTATTATTATCCAACTAGAGAGTAAGATCGATTGATTCTTTAGTGGCTTAAAACCAGGTCATCTAAGGGCCTTATCCATGAGGGACTTCAATAGCTACGAGGAAATCGTTCGATGTGCTCTCAATGTTGAGATGGAGATTGGAGTAACCCATTAGTCATATGGGGTTGATAAGAAGAGGAAAATGGAATTCAAAGGAAAATCTAAAGAGCACACTGAAAAGAAGATGAGATTTCCTTTATGCTAAAAGTGTGGAAATAAACATGGAGGCAGTTGTCTTAAAGGGACAAGTAAATGTTTCAAATGTGGAAAGGAAGGTCATCGGGAATTTGAATGCCGCGATGATGGGAAGAAGATGTCTAATGATGAAAACAAAGGAAGGGATACACAGAATGAAACTACTACATTTGAATGTTTCAAGTGCAAGAAGATGGGTCATTATGCCAATAAATTCCCTAATCCAAGGGTTGATGAAGATGGTAGACATCAATAAACTCTTAAGGCTAAAGATAAAGGAAATTCACATGCAATTTCTATCAGTGAAGTGGAGTATGATAACGATGTGGTGAAAGGTATACATACCATCCACTATAAAGTAGAAAATGTTTTATTTGATTTTGGATCCACCCACTCTTTTATTTCTAAAGAATTTTCTAAGGGTATCACCATATTACCTCAACAATTAGACGTTGAGTTAGCTGTGACAACACCTAATGGCACAACAGTCGCATCAAAAGTTTATAATTCTTCTCCGATCGAAGTTTGTGGGAAAGTGCTTCCTGCAAATCTTGTGATCCTTCCTATAGTGGAATATGATGTGATTCTTGGCATGGATTGGATTTGTTTATATGGATCTCATATCAATTTCCAAAGAAGGGAAGTCACATTTCAAATTCCAGATCAATCTATGACCATCTATCAATGCAAGGATGAACATAACCTTCCAGTGGAAATTAGTTCTACCTTATGGGTATTGATTCCACTAAATGAAGGTTATTTATCTCAAATGGTTTGTGATAAACTCACGATTAAGAATATTCTCATTGTACGAGAGTTTGATGATGTCTTTCCGGAGGAATTACAGGGTCTTTCACCAAATCGTGAAGTTGAGTTTTCAGTAGAACTTGTAACGAGTGCTTTTCCTATTTCAAAGACACCTTATAGAATGGCCCCAATGGAGTTTCCGGAATTGAAGAAGCAACTCCAAGAGAATCTTGATTAGGGGTTCATACGCCCTAGTGCGTCACCTTGGGGAGCACCTATTCTGTTTGTTAGGAATAAAGATGGATCAATGAGAATCTTCATTGATTATCGAGAACTTAACAAGATCACAATCAAGAACAAATATCCTCTCCCACGCATTGATGAATTATTTGACCAACTATGCGGAGCTCAATACTTTTCCAAGATTGATCTTCGTTCAGGGAATCATCAGTTAAGGTTCAAAAGGGAGGATATACCAAAGACGGTTTTCCATACAAGGTATGGACACTATGAATTTATAGTGATGCCATTTGGTCTTACTAATGCCCCTGCTATCTTCATGGATCTGATGAATAGAGTCATTATAGACTATCTTGATCAATTTGTGGTAGTCTTTATAGACGATATTCTTGTCTATTGAAAGAGCAAGGAAGAACATGAAGATCACTTGAGAATTATATTGAAGACCCTGAGAAAGGAGAATCTTTATTGAAAATTTACCAAGTGCGAATTTTGGCTTCAAAAAGTTTCATTTTTGGGTCACATAAACTAAAAAGAGGGGATATCTGTGGATCCAGAAAAAATAGAGGTTATCGAAAGATGGTCGAGACCAACAACAGTACCTGAGATCCGAAGTTTTCTTGGTTTGGCTGGATATTATCGACGTTCTGTGAAAGATTTTTTCATGATTATCTAATCCACTCACCAAGTTTATCGGAAAGGAGTTATGTTTGTTTGGACGGAAGAATGTGAAGAGAATTTAAAGGATTTGAAAAGAAGGTTATCCAGTGCACCTGTTCTCACACTGCCATGTAGTGGAGAAAGGTTTGTGATCTACAGTGATGCATCCAAGAAGGGATTGGTGTGTGGTCTTATGAAAAATGATATGGTGATAGATTATGCCTCATGACAGTTGAAAATCCATGAGCAAAATTACCCAACACATGATTTGGAGTTATCTACGGTAATCTTTGCATTAAAGATTTGGAGGCATTATCATTATGGAGAAAGGTGTGACATTTATACTGATCATAAAAGTTTAAAGTATATTTTCGCACAAAAGGAGATGAATATGCGTCAAAGAAGATGGTTGGAGCTGATTAAGGATTATGACTGCTCAATCAATTACCACCCTGGGAAAGAAAACAAGGTGGCAGATGCATTATGTTGACAAGAACATGCAAGTTTATCCATGATGAGGATCACAAATGATCCAACATTTATGGATTTACAAATGATGGATCATGGAATTATAATGGAAGGGGGAAATCTTATCTTTCACAAATGAATGTTCAACCATCTATACATGTGAAGATTAAAGAGGCACATAAAGAAGATGTCTAGTTACAAAAGAAGGTGAGAAATGTTCCTGAATTCAACCTTGAGTGTGATGGGATAATAAAGTTCAGGAATCGGGTTTGTGTTCCTCCCATTCCGGAATTAAAGAAGGAGCTACTGGATGAGGCTCATAGTTCTTCATTCTCCATTCATCCTGGAAGCACGAAGATGTATAGGGACCTGAAAGAGTACTTCTGGTGGGATGGTATGAAAAGAGATGTTGTTGAATATGTCTCTCGATGCTTGGTTTGTTAGCAAGTTAAAGCTGGGAGACAGAAGTCTAAGGGGATGTTACAACCATTACCCATACCCGAATGGAAATGGAAAAACATCACTATGGACTTTGTCACAGGACTTCCTAAAACATCCAAAGGCAATAATGCTATTTGGGTCATAGTTGATCGTCTTACCAAGTCTGCACACTTCATTTCTATTAGAGAGGATTTCTCTCTGGATCAGCTTGCCAGGATATATGTAAAGGAAGTGGTAAGATTACATGTAGTACCACTTTCTATTATATCTGATCAGGATCTGAGATTTACCTCGAAGTTCTGGCGAAGTCTTCAGCAAAATCTGGATACAGAGTTGAGTTTCAGCACTACTTATCATCCTCAGACAGACGGTCAGTCCGGGAGAACAATTCAAACTCTAGAAGATATATTGAGAGCTTGCTCTATGGATTTAAAAGGTGGTTGGGATCAACACCTACCTTTGGTGGAATTTTCTTATAATAATAGCTTTCACTCTAGTATTCAGATGGCTCCTTATGAAGCTCTCTATGGAATAAAATGAAGGACACCAACTTGTTGGGATGAAGTTGGGGAAAGAGAACTATTAGGACCCGATCTCATTGATGAAATGGTAGAAAAGGTCAGATCTATTAAACAACACATAAGAGCATCTCAGAGTCGACAGAAAATTTATGTTGACAACCGAAGAAAAGACCTAGAGTTTGAAGTGGGTGATAAAGTGTTCTTATGAATATCTCCCTGGAAGAGGGTCATGATATTTGGAAAGAAGGGGAAGTTGAGCCCTAGATATATCGGTCCTTTCAAAATACTGGATCGTGTTGGGAAGGTTAGCTTACCGATTGGAGCTTCCACCGAATCTCTCTCAAGTTCACGATGTGTTCCATGTATCTCTCCAGAGAAATTACATACCTGATCCTTCACATGTACTTAGCTCAGAAGTTGTACCGCTGGAGCAAGATCTTTCCTATGAAGAACAGCAGATATAGATTCTGGATCGTAGCGAAAATGTCCTACGAAGCAAAACCACTCGATTGGTGAAAGTTTTATGGAGGAAACACCAATTATACGAAGCTACATGGGAGCTTGAGGATATGATGAGGGAGAGGTATCATCATCTGTTTGTTACAAAGTAACTAATTTCAAGGGAGAAATTCATTTTATGGGGGGTAGAATGTAACACCCGAGACTTTTATGTGAAATATTTTGTTTTTATGTTATATAAATCATCAAATGAATCTTTCACTACACACAACACTATCTTGGCTTTCTTTACATGCAACCGCGGCCTTCCTCGATAGCTTGCGTCGTACGCAATATCGAGTTTCACTAAACAATGATATGCTATTAAAATATTATTAAAACTAGCCATTATGAATAGTAATAACTACTTTTTGAAATTTTATAAGTTTTATTTTTCAAAATTAACTTCATTTTTGGATTCGGAATATAGAAATTAGCCTAGGGTAAAATTTTGGTATTTTTCTGAAAACTTTCAATTTTTGATGAATAGTGAAACCAATAAGTGGTAGTTAAAAAACTGAATTTTTCATAAAACTTAATTTTACCGCCTATGTGAGTGAAATTTAGAAAATCCGAAAGACACGGTTGATGTCAGTAAGTAAAATGTGGTTCAATGAGATGAAATTTTTTTTTGTGAATATTAACTTTTTACTTTTTTTTACCATGGTTAAAAGTAAATAGGGTAATTAAGGGTAAACATGATATTTTTATTACCCTAACACATGTCCTAATTCTATTAGACAAGTGTAATTTGACCAAAAACAACCTTAGGAATATCATATGACCATTTAGGCCCACATGGATTAGATTAGGCCATTTATTATTAATTTATTTATAGAAGGGTTAAAATAGTTAAAATCAAAGTTTAATAAGTAAATCATTTTTAATATGGGGTTATACATAATATAAATTAGACTATAAATATTCATTAAAAATCGAAAAATATTTCCTACATAATGGTATTTATTTAATTTTTAGATATTAAATAATTTAATTTATTTGTGACACAATGATGATGGAGTAATTATCTTATTAATGAAATATTGACATAATTGATGTTATAAATACCCAAATAAATGTAATTTGAGGCTTTTTATGAATTAAACTAATTTTCTAGGGTAATATGACATGTTATTATTGATTTAAGTAACTTGGTTAGAACTAATCATTCTGTTATGATTTTCACAAAAATCATTTACTAAATAGTGTCAAAATTTACATAAAATAGTTTTTTAAAAAAATATTATATTACTAATTGTTATTTTATTCCTAAAAATCTAAGGTTCGGACAAATGACTTAGATAAGGTTATATATATTAATAATAAACAACTTGGGGTTCTTTTGTATTAATATGGTATGTTTATTAACCTTATAGTGTAAGAAAACAAAAAGACACAGTAAAAGTTAAATTATCTAACTTAAAGTTAAATCTAAATGATAAGGTTAAAATTGATACCTAATCATGTCTAAATTCTATTTGATGAGAGGATTTCGACCCCTACCCACCTTATCTTCGAAATATATCAATTTGGAGAAATTAAAAACCGAATTTGACTTTATAATAAAATAATATTTTTAGTTATTCCAAAGGTGCCCCTCTCATCCCTTATAAAAGGGCACCTCCTCCCCCTCTTCCTCACACCACTTTGATCCTTCAAGCTCGGCCAAACCCTTCCAATTTCTCCTTTACGCTTCCCTAGAAACATACTATAGGTTCTGTTCTTATTCAAAGGCCTATTTTAGTTCCCTAAAAGGAGGTCTCAAAGAAGCACTTCAAAGAAGAGGTAATGTCTGTTACCGATTCTTTCATCTTTATTTCTTCTTCCACTTCTTCTTATTTAGTTGTTTCATTATGAAGTAATAACATCAGTATCACTCATATACTGATATGTTATTGTAAGTATGAAACAACCCTATTTCACAATCTATCCATCCTATTGAAAAAGAAATCACCGCGCGTGCGTATGTACGGAATACTATCTCCACGCCGTGGTGTAATCTATTTTCCACCACCACCTTACTTGGATGGGTATAATTTTATAAATAATGACTATATATGACTATTATAAAATGATATTGATTCTGAAATAGTATACATACACTCCAATACAATTCCACGATCATAGGAATGATATCATCACTCGTGCGTACGTACGGAATACTCTCTCCACGATGTGATGCGACTCATTCTACATGATCTTCATTTCATAATGATTATATAAATGAATTGAATGAATGAATATGATATATATTACACTAATACCATTCTGGAAATGATGTATCTATAACCTAAAGAGAAGAATAAGAATTTATTCTACAAAACACGCATAAGAACAAAAAGTAATAACAAGTAGTAAAGAAATATTACTAATAAGAAGCTAAGAATATGACCATATATGATATCATAACAATAAGTGTGATTCTGGAATAAGTCAATAACATTATTTAAATCATTATACAGGATTTTCGGACACTTACGAAGCAAATCGGACCTAAGGTAAGGGAAATATCACAATCTCATTTTTATCCGAGATTGTTTATACTTTGGTATTTACTAGGGTGTATTTTATCATCCACATCCATGTTTCCTAAATATGTAATATTATTTCTATCCACCTACAATTGTTTAAATCCAATTTTACCCTTCGGTGAGTTTTTAGTAAAAGATATGAAATGAATCTTTTGTCGTTTATCGTACGAGGTACTTTTTGACTTTTCCGACAAAAGTACGAGAAGAATGTTTTTTTAAACTTATACGGCATGAATGGATTTTTAAAACATTATTTCCAAGAAGCTTCCTTTACAAGTTTTCAAGTTTATTTTTAACCAACTTCTTTTAGTTTAAAATTATATGACATGTTATGAAAGGAAAATGTTTTTGAATTTGAAAGGATATTTTCCTCAAGAATGGAGTTCAAGTGTTTTATCAAAATTATTTTCCATCTAAGATAATATTGGGTTCTGTTTCTATCCCTATTATTACATGGATTTGATTATGTTGTGATGGAAATATTTTTATGAATTCCTTTATCTTATATTAATAGTTTTATGATGTCATGTTGTTTAAGAACCCCATTTTTTACTACATGGGTTATGCAATGATGTATGATTTATGATTTTTTGGCACACATAAGAATGGTATCATTATGAGATTGGTGGGACCTATATCTTCATCCAATGCATTGGGTAAAGATTTAATATCTCATGAGATAGACATGGCTGGAAGGGTAGGTTATACAGGTTCAGTGAAACATGACTGAAACGAGGAGTGAACTCGGTTCAGAAATGGTCTTTGTCCACTAAGATAGTCTTGGCAATGAGTCTTGATTAATAAGAAATGATTCTCTATGATTATGTGTGTATGACACAAAGATTCATGTTTTAAGTTATGATTATTGAGATTCCATTTCACTACTATGTTTTATCCCATGCTATGAAATTATTCTCTCTTTTGCAGGTTAAGATATTCAAAAGTTATGTTATTATGAATATGATGTGATTGATATTCATTTTGTTTCCCCATACTGAGCATTTGAGCTCACCCTTTTGTATGTTTTCTTTCCCCAGGTCAAGAAGAAGGTTATTAAGTAATATATTCCAAAAGGGACTATAGATATGATGAAATAAATGGGAGACAGTGTAGACGCTTTATGAACCAGTTGTTTATGTTTCCCAGTTTCTAAAGACACTATACCTATACGGTCCTTTCGTGGTTTTGTTATATGTTGTTATAAGTATGCTTCAATTTTGAAGTATTAACAATGTATGTAAAGTATGGGTCGTTATACCTTTTCTTATGGATACTTTGATGACATTGAGACAAGATTCAATAAAGATGGATTTGTTGATTACACATCAACTGAATCTCAACTATATGAGAAATAATAAATATTTTATTCTATTGGCCAATCAGTTAGGAGGAGCTCAAATTTTACTTTGATAGAAATGAAATTATCATAGGAACATAGATATGTACTGATGAATAGTGAAATTTTCAATCCATTTATTTATTAGTAGAGGATACAAAAAAAAGAGAATAATGGGATTCTAAACATGAAATGATAACTATATAACCAAATATATTAATAAAGATCTTGTAGAATGGTTTTCACGACATCTACCTTCATAAATTTTTCAATAAATAAAGATACTAGGATGAAACATATATTTTTTAAATCTAATTTTTGATATTAACTTTTTTAGATCATAAATACTGATACTCGGTATTATTTTTCAGAATATTTAACAATTCCTACTTGATATATTCTATAAAATGTCAGAAAGTTCTACAGTTACAATGTGAAAAGATTTAAATTTTCTACAGTCGACCGGGATTAAGGTTTGAAAGCATGTAATAGTGGTATATTTATGCTTTTCAAAGTGAGGTACTATGAAAAGTTGATTGATATTCTCATGTTAAACTACCAAGGGAATGATTCAGTTGTTTTATTCAAATTCAATTGGGTTGATTTTATCATGGGTGTTAAAATAGATTCCTTTCAATTTACTTATGTGAACATTTCTTGCTTGAGGGATGTTGGTGATCATGAATCACAGGATCAGTATATCATATCATCGCAAGAAAAAAAATTTATATTATGCGGAATATGTCATGGGTAAAGGGTGGCGTGTACATCCTCACATAAAACAAAGATACTTCTATGATATGGGTGATGAAGTTGAAGATTTGACCTCTGACCTTGAATCCCATCAATAGTAAGAAGCAACCTTATTTTTCCATCATGATATTGAAAATATTAGTCCTTAAAATGTGGATGAAGTAGATGAAGAAATTATGGAGAACGAAAATGACATGATTGGAGGAGAAAATGATTATATGTGTATTTATCCATTCATTTATCAACAACTTACGTAATTTTTGTAGTAATTTACTATCATAGTTATATGTATATTTTTAGTACTATGCATTTTTTATCATTTATTTATGTATTAATTTTTAGAAATATATATTCTTAATTTACATTTATTTGATTAAATGATAGGAATTACAAGGAGGAAGTGTTATACTTATACCAGTCGACCCTCAATAGTGAGGTAGTAGGCCACTCCTAGTTCTTCACATAGATATTGGAAGGTGACTGTTAAAGGATGAAAATTTAAAAGGGATAATGATATATTAACTTTTACTATTCAACAAACTATTTTTTTTCCTAAATTGTGATAACAATTTTAATATGGAGAAAAATATAAAAGGCTAAATGTCTGGAATCTGAGTGAACCAAAGATAGTTGTCCAATTTGACTATTATGGGGTCCTTATGGATGACGCTGCTAGATTATTTTGAAAGATTCTAGGCCAGCTGGTGGAGGAGATGATTACCATTCTGATTATATATGATGGTTTGTGATATATTCCTTAATCATATAAAAATAATGTTTTTTATTCACTCATAAAGGTAAATTGAATACATTAGGGTGTAATTTAATGTCATTATTTTATTAAATTCTAATGTTTTCAAAACAAATCTCTTTGTATAGATGTTATTGCACTTTCCTATAGCTAATGTTATTAGACGAAAGAGGACAACGAAATCATTGGTTAATTTATATTTGAATATGAAAAGATCTATCCCCATTGATATTTCATCGATGATTGGTTGTGAATACGTAAATCACACAACCCCAAAATCAATTAGTTCACAAAAATTTTATTAGTTTTAAGTTTAAATATAAATATAAAAACTGCTTCATTTTCAATATAATTATATTAGAGGTTCTTGTAGGAGAAAGTAGAGATGGATATGAAGATGGATATGGAGATAGAGAGGGTGGTGAGAAGAGAGGGTGCTTGTAGGAGAAAGTAGTGATGGATATGAAAGAGACACTTATGCATTAGACGTGAACACACGATTTAGCAGCAGTTTTTTTTGAAATCATCACAAAACCATGTAGCGGTGGTTTTAACCCCCACCAAATCAAATAAAACTATTTTTAATTGGTGCTTTCCATGTAGTGCCTTCCTCGTTTGAAACCCGCATAGTTAATGAAATAATAGTAACCATAATATTCAGAGCTGAACTATATTTTTTTGGGAGATCAAGGTTCATAGTCAATAGAATTTTTGTGGATTGTTTGGTTATAAAGATTATTTATGTTGGAAAAACATGTCACTACCCTAAAAATGAATTAATAAAGGGGGATAATATCTGATAAGATGATATTATATTATCATGAAAAGGATTTTATGAACTATATATCATTTAATATATCAATAAAAAACAAATATGAGTGACTGAATGAATTTTTAGGAATATGTAGAAAATAATGTCAAAATAGGGAAATGTAGAGTCAGATTACAGTATGGGAATCCTCAAAATTTAAATGATTAGAAAATTAATAAACTGAAAAATGTTATAATCATGAATTTTTTATATTAGAAGTGTACTAATGAAAAATTAATAAGGTGTTGAATGTTGAATCATTTATTATTGATTTGAATTTATCTACAAATAATAAAATGGAAATCATTACCCATCAAAAAACGAGGCATGAGAAAATAAATGCTTCTAGATATGAATAATAAATGAAATCCACATCTAAAGAATCAACTCATGATGAAAAATCAATAGGATATTCAAAGATATTAGATAATTAATTCCCATCCATATCTAGGACTATGAATATTAATATGAAAGTAATAATGAGAGGAAACGCTCATCCTCAATATTCCCTGTAAGAATATTTTTAGGTTCCCCTTTATTCCCCATATTATTATTTGTCTTGAGCTAACATGTAGAGCACTGAAGGAGATATTATATGTTATCACTTCTAGACAAAAAGAAGAATGAGTTGTTCATACACTCTAGTAACTTTCATGAAATGGAAGAAAAGAGTACATCTTTTAAGAGGGAGCCTCGATGATAAAGATCAATAATTTTATTGAATTCAAGTGAATTTAAAAAATTATATGTATATTTCAAACAAAATATAATAGGTATTCCAATAACATATTTTCATTTATTATTAATTATATTAATCATATTAATTAAGGATGAGTGTTTGTTTGATGAAAAATAAGACTATGTGGTTCTATATATTTCATACCAAAAATATCAGATTTTGTTTTTATGGAGTGAAGGACTAACAATTTTATTTATAAATGTGATTACATACACACCCTGAAATTATAATAGAGAAGTTAGGATCATGAATTCACATGCATGGTAGTTTATGGAAATTATGGAAAACCATTATTGTATTTATCTTGTTTTATGCACTGATTTAGCTCATAAAGACAATGGGTTTATTAACTCAAGGATCTTCACTACTAAAGTCATTTTGGGTCAGGCCTTTAGTAGAAGTGTTAAATATATATAAATTTAAGAGAGGCCATACTTTTAAAAAAATTACATGAGAAGACCCCATTTTTTCATTGAATTCAATTTTCAATAGGGGAGTTTGAGAACAAATATTGAATTCCAAAATGTGAAGTGATATTGAATACAAAATAAAAAGTGGGAGATTTTTTTTGTAGCATTGTTTAATTGGTTATTAATGATGTTTCAATATATATTTTTTGGACATAAGATGAGGTAGTGATGCATGGATAATTGTAATGGATTTTTTAATTGAATTGGATGCGTGATTGACAAATTCTCTATGTAAATGCGAGGATTTGTGGACAAATATTATGTTCAATGACATGTGTTAACAAAGATGAAACATTATTAAAATCAATTATTATTTTTTAAAAATATATAAAGAAGACCATGAAATATAAACGTTATTTATAGGATGATTGATTTAGTGACAATCATATAAATATTTAGTTTCATGAAGAAGAGTTTAAAAAATAATTAAGTAAAATATATTCATAATAATAACTATCGTGCAAGAATTATTTGATGAGGAATAAGAAATTAAGAAACCTATTTGATAATTTCAGGGATTTTTATTCTATAAATTGAATTACACTATGTTTATGATGGTTGGATGTTAAAAAACACATGATAATCATTACAAGCCATAAGGGACAATCCATCAACCAAACATGTTGGACCCAATAGTGAACCAATATGGGAGAGTTTACCCAAGGATATACCATGGTGGATGAAGTGTTTTGGAAGATGAATTGTTCTTCAATTATATAACACATATATGAGTGGGTTCATAGCACCAATAGGGTGTTAATGGTTCAAAACAATCGACTAAGAGCATTTTTTTCCTATTCCATGTATGTTTTTTTTCCAGTGTATCAATGTGCGGACCCTAGTGCCAAATAAAATTATTATTAAGAATAGATTAATATAAAAGGAATTAATAGACCTTGTGGATGTAAGAATTAAGATGTTGGTGTAACATCCCAAATAAGTAATGAATAATAGATATTTTTATCTATGTCTATTAATGATTAAGATAGTGTTTTAGAGGCTTAAAATGAAAATAAATCCAATCTTAAGCATGGAATACACTAATATTCATAAAAGATTATTTTACTACCTTATGATGGAAAACCCTTTTTAAATCTATATTTTGACAATTTTATAAACTATGTTTGTCAAAATAAAATGATTCTTTATGATTGGGACATAAAAATTTACTTTGTGTGAATTTTTGGTATTTTTCTGACAATGTTCATTTTTTAATGAATAGTGAAAAATACTGCATTTTACATCAAAACTGCTTTTTAATCTAATTTATTTATATGATTAGATTATATTTTTAATTGGTGTTAATGTTTAATATGAATATATTTTTACCATTTAATCCAATGGTGGTCATTGGAATCAATTTCACTTTGAAATTTGACTTAAACTAGTGTCAATCTTTGGATACTTATTGTTTCATAAAACCACGCTATTTGCTCTGACAACGGGAATTAATTATTAAATTAATTAATGTGACTTATATGTTGTGAATTTTTTAAAATAGACTTCATTTTTGAATTCTTAATATCAAATACAGCTTAGGGTGAATTTTTGGTAATTTTCTGAAAGACTTCAATTTTTGATGAATAGTGAAACCATTATGTGGTACTTATAAAGACTAATTTTCCGTTTAAATGAAATTTTGCCATCATTGTGTTTTGAATTTCAAAAATCTGACATACATGGTTGTCATTAAGAAGTAAAATGTTGTTCAATGAGATTATAATAATTTTTTGATGAATAGTAACTTATTAAGTTCTTAATCGCGATTAGTGGTAATTAGTGTAGTTTAAGGTAAAAATAATGCTTTAATAAAATAAGATGAGCTTGAAACATGTCCTACCCTCATTGGTTGTGTCATGGCCGACCAAGACAAGCCATGGGTCAACTTGGGGACCCCATGGATCCACTTTTTTTGGGAAATGACATAAACAACTTTTTATTTAATGTAAAAGTAAAAATGACACAAACAAAATATGTTTTACAAAAAAAAATTTTACATGGGGTTATAAAGATCAGATTTTTTATTATAAATATTAATTGGAAATATAAAAAGATTTCCTACATCATAGTAATTTTTTTATAACTTTTAGACATTAAATAAATTAAATTATTTATGACATAATAATGATGCAGCGATGACATCATTATTTGACGATTTAAATAAAATGGAAAGATAATGTAAAATCTATGAACTACACATGTCCAAAACCAATTGGATGAGTGGATTTAGAACCCTTATCACCTTATCCACGAATTATATCAATGTGGGACCTTTTAAAACCTAAACACATTTTCAAATAAAGTAATATTTCTTTACTTTCCAAAAGTGCCCCTCCTCTCCTCTTATAAAAGGCCCCCACCTCTACCTCATTTAACACACTCCTCAAGCCATTGGCTCGGCCAACCCCTGCCCATTTTCTCTCTCCACACCCCTCTCCTCATCCTAGAGGATTCCATTTGGGCAGAATCCTTTCAAATGAAGCCTTTAGGCTCAAATCAAAAGGAGTTACACTTTTAAACGTAATTCATTCTCTCATGTTCATTTGTTTTATTTTGTTTCTCCAACCCACTAAACTCTTTTTATTTACTTCTTTTGTAACAACACCAGTATCTTCAATATATTAGGATGTTGTTATAAGATTTATTTGAGCTAAACTCTCACACAACTACATCAAATGGTTAAAGAACATACGGTTTCCGTGGATGGCGAAATTTTGCCTCCCGAAACGATGATTGTTAAATACTCATTTAACACCTTCAAAGGTGGCCATTATGATGTCACTATTTTTATATATGATATATAATATGTTTATGTTTTCCTTAAGCTTATGTTTTTTTCATTTTGGGCATACCTTTATGGTTCCCATTATGGGTAAACACGATATCTTCATTTTAGGAAGTGCGGACTACCGCCCCCTGAAAGTGATTTGATTCGTTAATACCATATGTGGGATGTGTAAAGGATAAAGTTAATGATATTATATATGTTATTATACTGGAATTATAATATACTCTTATATCATTATGATTCCATTCCAAAAAATATGAAATAGAAATGGAAGTAGCGTTCATGCGTACGTACGGCTTACCGTCTCCATGAACGGTGCATTTCATTTCTTACCTCTGAATGTGATGTAATATTATAAATACATGTATATGATGAATATATATGATATATATGTTATCCAAATCATTAATATCATTCTGGATATAACGAACCTTTGACCAAATTAACAACATGTAAGTGTAAGAAGTCTATTTTTGACTTAGAAACCAAATACCGACAAAATGAACATTATTAACTTAAATGATTACATGATGTTCATAACATGGTATAAAAGGAATAATGACCTTGAAAAAGGTTCATATGCAAGTAGAGATTAACTCAAGTTTATTATTCAGAAGATTAAAGAACGGTCGGGTCAAGTCGGATACGAGGTATGGGACTTCGTCTCAATCTCCTTTCATTGAGGCATATTTTATTTTATACACAACTTTCTTTTATACGGTGTATAAACCCCTTTGAATTTTATGTTTATTCAAAAGGAATCTTTTTTATATGAAGCATTTACTAAACGACAAAAGGGAATGTTTTTGTAGTACGTATGCGGTGACAACGACTTCCCCGCCGTCGTGACCGTTATTTGAGTTTCAGCTTCCTCTACAAGTCATACCTTCTTTTTAAAAGAAAAATAAATACCATGTTTTACTTTTCTTTTATTTTGGTATTGAAAATGGTTTTCACAATGTTTTTTGTGTTTTATTGATATCTTGTGATTGAAATGTGGAAATGTTATGTTTCCTTTATGCATGTTTTATGTGATACGATTATGTTATGGTTCTTGGTAATTATTATGAAGATGGGTGGTTCCGTGATAAAATAAGGGTGGGTGAGCCCGATATAGCTCTCCAATGCATTGGGTAACGTGAAGGAGTGAAACGTTAAGGTTTCTCCGAAGAGATTTTAGGGAATATACTGTGATGGGTATTCCAAACGTAACCAAGAGGGTTACTCCCTACGTAAGAATGTTATGAATGCCTCAAGTTACCTTTATGTCTTATGATTTCTATGATTTATTCATGATTTGATGAGGTATGTTAAAGTGCTTATGTTTTATGGGTAAATTA
Source organism: Viscum album (assembly GCA_963277665.1). NCBI lineage: Eukaryota > Viridiplantae > Streptophyta > Magnoliopsida > Santalales > Viscaceae > Viscum > Viscum album. The sequence continues at coordinate 226,183,721 of OY728157.1, read as the reverse complement.
TGATCTCATCCTTATGTATATATGTACCCATGTTTCCTTTCCATGTTTTTATAACCCATACTGAGCTTTTTATGCTCATCCCAAGTTTTTTTGAAATGTTTTTCACAGGTCAAGGGAAAGGTACATGATATGATGATAGTGTCAAGGAAGTGTCAAGAAAGAATCCATGTTTTATTTTAAATTTGTTTCCATTGATGGGAATGAAGAATACTATCTTTATGTAACCACTTTGTTTATATGTGGAATGTAATTCACGTTTTATGATCTAATTCTCTAAAACTCTAAACCCGAAAAGATCCTCAATGTGTAATCTTGTAATAACTCATGATTAAGTAAGGTTTAAGGCTGGGGCCTTATAGTTGGTATCAGAGGTCGGTTTAGACAACTTTAGGAGTTATAAAAGTGTTAAATTATAATATGATTGAAATGATATAGCATTTACGGATTACCATGTTGCTCCGCCTAAGATACTTCTGTGTTCAGAATGGTTTTCCACAGAGGAAACAGGGAAGCAGTGCTAGGAAGGCATACAGAAGGAAATAACCTTCCGAATCAGCATCTTGAGATGGTCGGAATTGGAACTGAATAGTTTGTTGCAGTAATGGCAGAGTTGACTCAAGCGATAAATGGTGGTGGTATCCATGCACGAGATCAGCCAGATCAACCGCAGAGGAACATGTCGGTGGTGGAACATTTCATGAGGCAACATCCCCCATCATTCGGAGGATCATCTGACCCTGTGCTAGATGAAGGGTGGATTAAAGCACTTGAGAATATTTTTGATGTCATGGGGTGTTCAGAAAATCAAAATGTTAGTCTTGTTATTTACCGTTTGGAGGGTGAAGCAGATCAGTGGTAGTCTATGGTTAAAAATATCAGGGACGCCGATGAGATTGATGCTCTTGACTGGGATGAATTCAAAGGTATGTTTCTTGAGAAGTATTTTCCTAAGGTTGTTCGAGTTAGGATTGAAAAGCAATTCTTGGAATTGAGGCAAGAGGAAGACTCAGTGGCTGCCTATGAAGAAAGGTTTACTCGATTGGCAAGGTATGCTCTAAATTTTATCCGAGACCTTGATAGTAAAATCAATCGTTTTTACTCAGGATTAAAGCCAAAATATCAAAGGGCATTAGCTTCTTGTGAGTTTAAAAGTTATGAAAAGCTTGTTCGATGTGCTGAGAAGGTGGATATGGAGTTTGCAGCTGACCAAGTGTTCTATAACAACCAGCAGAAGAAGAGACCGAGGTGGCAGGAGAAAGGTAAGAATTCTTCAAAAAAAGTCTGATGGTAAGAGAACTAAGTTTCCAGTTTCTGATAAATGTGGAAAAAGGCATGTTGGGGAATGTCTTCTGAATTCTGTATAGTGCTACCGATGTGGTAAGATGGGACATAAGGCTCGTGATTGCACTTAAAAGGATCAAGGTGAAGGTAAGAACAAATTTGATTTACAGTTAGTGAAATGTTATAAGTGCAATGAGATGGGTCACTATGAAAATGAGTGTCCGACAAAGAGCCTGAGTGATTGGAAGCAGTTAGAATACAAGCAGAAAGGGGTGGTGAAATCCTTTGCAACTACTTCAGCAGATGTCGGGCCATCAAATGAAGTTGTATCAGGTACTTTGTTTATTTTTTCAGATTATGCCAGTGTGTTGTTTGATTCGGGGTCTACACATTCTTTCATCTCTGAAACCTTTTCTAGTAAAATGGGAATACCATCTCAAGAAATGACTCCTAAACTTTTGGTAAAAACACCTAGGGGAAATGTTGAGGCAAAAAGAATTTATAAGAATCTTCCTATCCTTATCTGTGGAAAAAACCTACTTGCAAACCTTATTGTTCTACCTCTAGTAGAGTTTGATTTTATCCTGGGTATGGATTGGCTCTCTATTTACCATGCTAAGATTGACTGTAGAGATAAAGAAGTTTCTTTTCAGAAAGACTTTCAGTTTGTTTACAGGAATGAACCCTTACTTTTGATAACATATCTAGAGGCCGAGAAACTTGTAAAAGATGGAAATGAATGTTACCTTGCACATGTCGTTGAAAATAAAGTAACTGTTCAGATTAATGATGTGCTAGTGGTAAATGAGTATCCTGATGTTTTTCCTGATTAGTTTCCTGGAATAATACCAGATCGGGAAGTTGAGTTTACTGTTGACTTAGTTCCTGATGCTAAGCCAATTTCAAAACCCCCTTATCGAATGGCACAAATTGAACTTTTAGAGTTGAAGGAGCAATTGAAGGATTTATTAGAGAAAGGTTTCATTAGACCTAGCCCATCACCATGGGGTGCTCCTGTTTTATTTGTCAAAAAGAAAGATGGTTATATGAAACTTTGCATTGATTATAGAGCCTTGAGTAACAACACTGTTAAGAACAAATATCCTTTTCCTCATATCAATGATTTGTTTGATCAGCTCCAGGGAGCTCAGTTTTTTTCAAAGATTGACTTGAGATCGGGGTACCATCAGCTGAAGGTAAAGGAGGCAGATATTCCGAAGACCGTGTTCCGTACGAGATATGGCCATTATGAATTTGTAGTAATGCCTTTTGGGCTAACCAATGCACCTGCTGTATTCATGGACTTAATGAATAGAATTTTGCACGAGTTCTTGGAAAAGTTTGTGGTGGTTTTCATTGATGATATTTTGGTGTTTTTTAAAAGTAAAGAGGAGCAAGAAATACATTTAAGGGTTATCTTGCAAACCTTAAATGAAAAGAAACTGTATGGGAAATTCAGCAAGTGGGAGTTTTGGTTGCAACAAATTTCTTTCCTTGGTCACATTGTTTCTAAAGATGGAATAACTGTTGATCCTGAAAAAACAAAAGTTGTGGAAGAATGGCCAAGACCCACAAATGTAACCGAGATTCGTAGCTTCCTTGGTTTGGCGGGCTATTACCGAAGGTTTGTTAGAAATTTTTCACGGTTATCTAGTCCAATGACTAAGCTAACTCGGAAGGGTGTTAAGTTTATCTGGAAAAAATAATGTGATGATTGTTTTCAGGAATTGAAAAGAAGATTGGTGAATGCTCCAATTTTGGCACTACCTTCCAGGAATGGTGAGTTTGTTATATACAGTGATGCTTCATTGAAAGGACTTGGTTGCGTCCTAATGCAAAATGATCAGGTAATTGCTTATGCTTCACGACAGTTGAAAACTCATGAGGTAAATTACCCTACACATGATTTGGAATTAGCTGCTGTTGTTTTTGCTTTAAAAATTTGGAGGCATCATTTGTATGGAGTAAAGTGTGAAATATATACCGATCACAAAAGTTTAAAGTATATATTTACTCAGAAAGAGTTAAACATGAGATAGAGGAGATGGCTAGAATTAATCAAGGATTATGATTGTACAATTCATTACCATCCGGGAAAAGAAAATAATGTGGATGATGCTTTGAGTCGAAAAAGTAATGCTTCATTAACAATGTTGCGTTTGGAACGTGATCCTTTGGTTAAGGATTTGATGAACATTGGCATAGAAGTTGTTGGTGCAGGAAGTCCTTCTGTTTTGTTTCAGGTATCAGTGAGATCATCTCTATCAGATAGAATCAAGCAAGCACAGAAGCAAGAAAGTGAGTTGCAGAAAAAGGTAGAGCTGGTTCATAAAGGTAAGTTGCCTGAATTCTACATTGATAATGATTGTATTTTGAGATTTGGGAAGAGATTTTGTGTGCCTTGTGATTCACAGTTGAAGAGAGAGTTGTTATGTGATGCTCATAGTTCTCTGTTTTCAGTTCATCCGGGCAGTACTAAGATGTATAGAGGTCTGCGGGAGTATTACTGGTGGGATGGAATGAAAAGAGACATTGCTGATTTTACTGTGAAGTGTTTGACATGTCAACAGTTTAAAGCAGAGTGGCAGTTACCGAAAGGGATGCTTCATCCCTTACCAGTGCCAGAGTGGAAATGGGAGAATATATCCATGGACTTTGTTGTTGGATTACTGAAGACATCTCGAGGTAATAATGCAATCTGGGTTATTGTTGATCGCTTGACCAAATCTGCTCATTTCCTTGCTATATGAGATACTTTCTCTCTTGATCAACTTTCCCGTTTGTATCTTAAAGAGATAGTCAGGTTACATGGAGTTCCTCTCTCCATTGTATCGGATCGTGATCCCAGGTTTACTTCTAACTTTTGGAAAGGCCTTCAGAAGTCGTTGGGTACTGAATTAAATTTTAGTACAGCTTTTCATCCTCAATCAGATGGGCAGTCAGAACGAACAATCCAGACATTGGAGGATATGCTACGAGCTTGTTCTATGGATTATCAGGGAAGTTGGGACCAACATCTTTCTTTGGTTGAATTTTCATATAATAACAGTTTTCATTCCAGTATACAGATGGCACCATTTCATGCATTATATGGAAAGCGGTGTCGAACTCCAGCTTTCTGGGATGAAGTGGGTGAAAGGAATTTGATGGGACTAGAATTGGTAGAAGAGATGGCAGAAAAAGTTCAGCTGATTTAGAAACACATGAGAACAGCTCAGAGCAGGCAGAAGAGTTATGCGGATAACTGGAGGAAGGATCTATCTTTCGAGGTAAGTGATCATGTTTTTCTCAAGGTTTCTCCTTGGAAAAGTGTGATGAGATTTGGTAAGAAAAGAAAGTTGAGTCCAAGGTTCGTTGGACCATAAGAAATTCTGGAGAGAGTTGGATCAGTTGCATACCGAGTGGCTTTACCTCCGAGTTTATCTCAGGTACACAATGTTTTTCACGTTTCGATGTTGAGAAAGTATATGCCAGATCCATCTCATGTTTTGAGTCCAGAGGTAGTTCAGCTGGAAGAGAACCTATCTTATGAGGAACAACCGGTCCAGATTCTTGACCACAGGGAGAAAGTGTTATGGAATAAGGTGATTCACCAGGTAAAGGTTTTTTGGAAAAACCACATGATTGAAGAGGCAACATGGGAATCTGAAAATGCAATGAGGGATAAGTACCCCCATTTATTCGATAAGTAAATAAATTGCGGGGACACAATTTTCTAAAGGGGGGAAGATGTAACATCCCAAATAAGTAATGAATAATAGATATTTTTATCTATGTCTATTAATGATTAAGATAGTGTTTTAGAGGCTTAAAATGAAAATAAATCCAATCTTAAGCATGGAATACACTAATATTCTTAAAAGATTGTTTTACTGCCTTATGATGGAAAACCCTTTTTAAATCTATCTTTTGAAAATTTTATAAACTATGTTTGTCAAAATAAACTTATTCTTTATGATTGGGACATAAAAATTTACTTTGTGTGAATTTTTGGTATTTTTCTGACAATGTTCGATTTTTAATGAATAGTGAAAAATACTGCATTTTACATCAAAACTGCTTTTTAATCTAATTTATTTATATGATTATGTTATCTTTTGAATTGTTCTTAATGTGTAATATGAATATATTTTTACCATTTAATCCAATGGTGGTCATTGGAATCAATTTCACTTCGAAATTGGACTTAAACTAGTGTCAATCTTTGGATACTTATTGTTTCATAAAAACACGCTATTTGCTTTGACAGCGGGAATTAATTATTAAATTAATTAATGTGACTTATATGTTTTGAATTTTGTAAAATAGACTTCATTTTTGAATTCGTAATATCAAATATAGCTGAGGGTGAATTTTTGGTAATTTTCTGAAAAACTTCAATTTTTGATGAATAGTGAAACCACTATGTGGTACTTATAAAGACTGATTTTCCGTTTAAATGAAATTTTTCCATCATTGTGTTTTGAATTTCAAAAATCTGAAATACATGGTTTTCATTAATAATTAAAATGTGGTTCAATGAGATTATAATAATTTTTTGGTGAATAGTAACTTATTAAGTTCTTAATCGCGATTAGTGGTAATTAGTGTAGTTTAAGGTAAAAATAATGCTTTAATAAAATAAGATGACCTTGAAACATGTCTTACTCTAATTGGTTGTGTCATGGCCGACCAAGACAAGCCATGGGTCAACTTGGGGACCCCATGGATCCACTTTGGTTGGGAAATGACATAAACAACTTTTTATTTAATGTAAAAGTAAAAATGACACAAACATAATATGTTTTACGAAAACATTTTTTACATGGGGTTATAAAGATCATATTTTTGATTATAAATAGTCATTGGAAATATAAAATGATTTCATACATCAAAGTATTTTTTTTATAATTTTTAGACATTAAATAAATTAAATTATTTGTGACATAATAATGATGCATCGATGACATCATTATTTGACGATTTAAATAAAATGGAAAGATAATGTAAAATCTATGAACTACACATGTCCAAAACCAATTGGATGAGTGGATTTCGAACTGTTATCACCTTATCCATGAATTATATCAATATGGGACTTTTTAAAACCGAAACACATTTTCAAATAAAGTAATATTTCTTTACATTCCAAAAGTGCCCCTCCTCTCCTCTTATAAAAGGCCCCCACCTCTACCTCATTTCACACACTCCTCAAGCCTTTGGCTCGGCCAAACCCTGCCCATTTACTCTCTCCACATCCCTCTCCTCATCCTAGAGGATTCCCTTTCGGCAGAATCCTTTCAATGGAAGCCTTTAGGCTCAAATAAAAAGGAGTTACACTTTTAAAGGTAATTCATTCTCTCATGTTCATTTGTTTTATTTTGTTTCTCCAACCCCCTAAACTCTTTTTATTTACTTCTTTTGTAACAACAACAGTATCTTCAAAATACTAGGATGTTTTTATAAGATTTATTTGATCTACACTCTCACACAACTACATAAAATGGTTAAAGAACATACGGTTTCCGTGGATGGGGAAATTCTGCCTCCCGAAACGATGATTGTTCAATACTCATTTAACACCTTCAAAGGTGGCCATTATGATGTCACTATTTTTATATATGATATATAATATGTTTATGTTTTCCTTAAGCTTCTGTTTTTTTTTCATTTTGGGCATAACTTTATGGTTCCCATTATGGGTAAACATGATATCTTCATTTTAGGAAGTGCGGACTACCGCCCCCTGAAAGTGATTGGATTCGTTAATACCATATGTGGGATGTGTAAAGGATAAAGTTAATGATATTATATATGTTATTATACTAGAATTATAATATACTCTTATATCATTATGATTCCATTCCAGAAAATACAAAATAGAAATGGAAGTAGCGTTCATGCGTACGTACGGCTTACCGTCTCCATGAACGGTGCATTTCATTTCGTACCTCTGAATGTGATGTAATATTATAAATACATGTATATGATGAATATATATGATATATATGTTATCCAAATCATTAATATCATTCTGGATATAACGAACCTTTGACCAAATTAACAACATGTAAGTGTAAGAAGTCTATTTTTGACTTAAGAACCAAATACCGACAAAATGAACATTATTAACTTAAATGATTACATGATGTTCATAAAATGGTATAAAAGGAATAATGAAGTTGAAAAAGGTTCATAAGCAAGTAGAGATTAACTCAAGTTTATTATTCAGGAGATTAAAGAACGGTCGGGTCAAGTCGGATACGAGGTATGGGACTTCGTCTCAATATCCTTTCATTGAGGCATATTTTATTTTATACACAACATTATTTTATACGGTGTATAAACCCCTTTGACTTTTACGTTTATTCAAAAGGAATATTTTTTATACGAAGCGTTTACTAAATGACTAAAGGGAATGTTTTTGTCGTACATATGCCGCGACAATGACTTCTCCACCGTCGTGACCGTTATTTGAGTTTCGGCTTCCTCTATAAGCCATACCTTCTTTTTAAAAGAAAAATAAATACCATGTTTTACTTTTCTTTTATTTTGGTATTGAAAATGGTTTTCACAAAGTTTTTTGTGTTGTATTGATATCTTGTGATTGAAATGTGGAAATGTTATGTTTCCTTTATGCATGTTTTATGTGATACGATTATGTTATGGTTCTTGGGCATTATTATGAAGACGGGTGGTTCTGTGATAAACTAAGGGAGGGTGAGCCCGATATAGCTCTCCAATGCATTGGGTAACGCGAAGTTGTGAAACATTAAGGTTTCTCCGAAGAGATTTTAGGGAATATACTGTGATGGGTATTCCAAACGTAACCAATAGGGTTACTCCCTACGTAAGATTGTTATGAATGCCTCAAGTTACCTTTATGTGTTATGATTTCTATGATTTATTCATGATTTGATGAGGTATGTTAAAGTGCTTATGTTTTATGTGTAAAGAATGATCTCATCCTTATGTATATATGTACCCATGTTTCCTTTCCATGTTTTTATAACCCATACTGATCTTTTTATGCTCATCCCAAGTTTTTTTGAAATGTTTTTCACAGGTCAAGGGAAAGGTACATGATATGATGATAGTGTCAATGAAGTGTTAAGAAAAAATCCATGTTTTATTTTAAATATGTTTCCATTGATGGGAATGAAGAATACTACCTTTATGTAACCACTTTGTTTATATGTGGAATGTAATGCAAGTTTTATTATCTAATTCTCTAAAATTCTAAACCTGAAAAGATCCTCATTGTGTAATCTTGTAATAACTCAAGATTAAGTAAGGTTTAAGGCTGGGGCCTTATAGTTGGTGTCCAACTATATTTCATCCACATTATAGAAATATAGATATAACACCTAGCATATGATGATATTGATGTTGATTGACCAATCAATTTGGGCTCTCATCTTTAGCCACTATAATATTTACAGCCTACCTGATGATACAAGATTAATTCTTTATGTTATACCTAAAATCCATCCATATCTATTGATTAATACCATCTCAAATAACATAGAGCACAAGTCATCAAGATATCATCCATGAAATATTCATATTTCCTGAATACGATGCATAGAAGATATTGATAATACTAAGGATGATACAATAAACCAAGAATATATTCATGTAAGAGGAGTTTGAGAATATAAATGATGAAAAGTTGATCATCACTTTGATCATGTGAGTTTCTCACCATAAATAATTAATCTTGTATTCTGAACGTGTCATGTTTTTGGTGTATTTTTTATTTTACTGAACCCTTGGAAAATTTTATTAATGAATTGTGACTTGAAAAAAATGGATAACTGAATAGGCCTTATTCATTTAGGTATAAGTGGGGGAGACTTTTCTAATAAAATGAGATGATCTTCAAATTAGAGTGTGTCTGGTATATTTTGAGATCTCTTAGTCTCCATATAAACAAGGCATCCTTGAAATTTTTTTTCATAAGAAATACAATATAAATGATTATGCAGTCATGCAGAAGGTGAATTTTTATGTATTTGAATTGTGTTTAACACAGTCAAATATCTTTATCAATAAATTTTTCTATAAATCCATGTTATTGTGTGACACCCTTATGCCCAATCTTTTTGGTTGGTATGAGAAAACAAATCCATGTGATTTTGGGACACACTTATGCATAATCTTTTTGGTTAACATGTACCACTTATGGTGTGCATAAATAAGAAGATGAGAGAGAGTAAATGATTACATTCATGGGGAATATAAGAAAATTCAAATACTGTTTTCCTGTAAGTAATTTTGAGATGAAATATAAATTTTTATAAGGCCCTGTATATGTGAACATGAATAAGTAAGTGGGAAACATGTTTCATTCATCATATTGTGAGATACATGAATACGTAAACATTAAGAAGAGTGAGAAGAATAAAAATAATTTAGAAGTCAAAAATAAAAGTACTGAATTTTTATGTCCTGTGGTAAATGAAACTAATATTCCCATTTAGTTCTGGTATGTAGTATATTTGATATACTTGTTTTAGGAACTCTAGAATAAATGACATTGATGGAGTGAAAGTTATATTCTTACGTAAAATATTGAAGAACATGTGTTCTATACATTGTCACATTCAGGGATTCCTAAACATTATCAAAGGGAATTAAGAATCTCCTAATTAGCAATTTCAACGTGGAAATGGATCATATAAAAGTGATCGAATTTAATTGTGAATGAATGATAGACGAGACCAGTGTTTATTAAAGGAACATGAAGTGTACATAAAAAAGTGTGATTCAGCAATATCATGGTGGAAGATTGAACAATTATCTTGGATTGGATTAATCCTTGAAGAATAATTTAAGTAATTTAGTAAGAGGTGGGAGTATTAGAATACTTTTAGTTTTAGATGGAATCACGTGGTCTCTTAGTCGGAACCAGGAATAAATAAAGTATCTCTATTAGAGGAGGGATTAATAGTAGTCCCTTATATGATACAATATTTGACTAATGTGGAATATTTTAATACTATGAGTTGCAGTTTAAAGAACCTCTTGTAGGTATGTAGGAGTTATCATTTCTTATCATTCTATATTTACCATTATAATTGATAAAAATATTATATTATAGAATCTATGTTGGGGTAACAAATAACCAAAACTGGAGTATTTCCTTTTACCGAAAATTATAAATCTTTGTGTATGTGTCCTAAATTTATAGAAGAAATCATGTTAAGGATTTTAGAATCATGAAATGTTGGTTGATGATTTAACCACCCATAAAGGATAAATGGAAAAGGAAAAAAATAAGACAATGGGATAAATTAATCACCCACCCTCTATGATCTAACAATGATTTTGGATCTACACCATTATATATCAAAATATGTTTTATAAAATAACTCATTTTTTCATGTTTTTTAATATATATCATCAAATCTAAAAAATTAGCATTATTACCAGAAACATCATATACTTCTACATGATATATCATATGTACATGACTTATGATGGGCTTAGATACCTTTTCAATAAAAAAATCATCACATCTTGACTATTTCAAGCATGTAATAAATTAACCTTTGAATGTCCCATCGACTAACCATAAGAATTTGAATGTTAGTATTTTTTTTAAACTTATACACTTTTCATAGTGTGAATCTTGTGTTAAGAGAATATCTGTACATCTTTCCCCTAAAATCAACTATGTCTAAAATGTAATTTCAGATTCCCATGTAATCCTAATTGAAACTTCAACATTCTTCATAAAAAATCACACCATTTCAAAGAACATTATTATAATATCAATTGAAATGTCTATTAGAATTATTTTGTGTTCTATCTTTTATTTAAATATGTTTTAATCAATCCTATTCCAGGATACCATTCACATCTTCTTTAGTATTTTATCACACACACTAATTGAAAACTCCTGCTGTTGTGATTGAAAACAAATATAGCGGAAATCATATGTTTGGTTCCAAAATTTCCATGATTTTTTATTTGACATGTGTACCAATTCATTTTTGAGAATAATAATGTAAACAATGATGATATTAAGTTAAATACATCTTAATAATAAAAAAGTGGAATTAAAATACACATTATACAGAAAAATTAAAAGATTTAAATCTGAATATAATATTCAGGAAAAAAATAAAACAAAAAAAATTCATCTTCAGAAGATAAATAATTTCAACATGTTCATTTCAACCAATTTTAAGACATAAGTTCCCAAACAACTTTTTTCAAAACAAACTAAAACCACTTACTATAAATAAATTGAAAACTCCCTTAGATATACCATTTAATTTAAATAGCATGTATATTAAACTGACTTTTTATCATATAATGTTCAAATTAAGTGAAAAATAAATCCTTTATTGAAATATAATAAAAAAATTTGTTCAAAATTACTTTTTCTCAGAAGAAATTTTGAAAATATTTTAGAGGAAATTTTTTAACAAAAAAATTTCAAAATTTCTTAATAAACACCCTAATCAATTATCCACCTTACAAATATCATTAAAAAGTAAAATTGGTAGAATAAAATATACGAAAATATAATAATAAATAAAAAATCATTCATATTATAAAAATTAAAAATTAAGAAAATATTGAATAATTTCAATAGTATGTTATAATAAGAATGAATTTAAAATATATAGTAATGTATTAAAATTAACATCCCTAGGGCTAAATGTTAATGTTCAAGAAACCACTCCATAGAAATATAAATAATGAGAAACCCCAGTAAAGGATTAAAAAGCAAAACTAAATCCCAGACTACAATGTAACTATAATTTAATTTAAAAAAACAATTTTTATGTTAGTTTATGCTTTTCTTCTCATGTATTTATGATCCTTCCATGACAGTCTTCTGAATCAACATCACGTTCAATCCCTGACATGATTTATTCTTAAAAAACATAATCAACACCTTAGTGATCAATACAATGTGTATGATTATTTGAATTACATATTTCATCATTGTGTGATATAAACAAGTTCCCTTTGAATATACCATAATATTTTGTAATAAACTCAATATAATCAGTATTTATAGTGGAAAAAATAAATTCATTTATTCATTTATCTTGGTAATAACATAGAGGAAAATTGAGTCAAAAATTACATACAAAAATATGACACAACACATTTTTATTACATTAACATTTTTTATTTACAATACATAATTAAATAAAATTAATAATAAATAGAATGGTGAAAGAATGTACGGTGGGGATGATTGAAAGTAGGTAAATAATCCATAAACTGAGTGATCGATCAATATAACATGTATTATTTATTAATTTTGTCACCTCCTCCTTATCTAAAAATGCACAATAAGAATAAAATATATCAATTTAGGGATAAATTTATTCATGAAATGGTTATAATAAACTGTACACACTCTTAAAGGGTGTATATAGGTATAGAGACAAACAAACCTAATAGTATCTCATATAGATATATATATATAACCCATATAAAATAAACCTTAGAATGGTTATTCATAAATAAACATATAATAGTTAGTTATTCATTAAAAAACAATCCAAAATACTAATTTATAATTAAATAAAATATATATGGAAATAAATGCATAACTATAGTAATGAGATAAAAGTAAGTAACACAAAGAAAAATTCATAAATTATTAATCGATCATCAAGTGGAAATACCATGATAGCTAGGGTGGTGTAGTGAAATGAAACTATAAGTAAATATCATGAATCATAAATAATCTACAATATAGAGTATCATAATTCCCTAGAAATAACCTTTGTCAGGTAGGAATATAAAGATGGATATATTTACAATTTAGGGTTTAACTATAACTATTGTGTTCTTATAACCTGCATGATTATAATACATATATTTTTACTCTTAATTTAATACCATGTGAAATTATGCAGCATTATTTCGTATAAAAAACTCAATTTGCTAGTAATATAAAATCAACTAAGTCTAGTGTGATACAAGACCTAATCCCCATAAGTAACAAAGGATTACCTTGATTATAAATTAATTTCACGGTTATTTAAAATTAAATTACCAACCATAAAACTTATGTAATTATGGGAGATTTTTTCCAATATATAATATAATTAACAAAATTCAATAACCTCTTCAAACAATTTGATTTATAATAAAGTCATCTTGATAATTCGTTATAAATTAATGACAATAAGTCCAAAAATAAATAGTGATCATTTCATAAAATACTATGTTATAGGTTTCTAATAAAAAACATTTTGTTCCACATGACCATATGGGTCCACATTCACTAAAAAATTAATAAAACATCAAAAACCACATTATAATTCATAATTGGAACACTAAAAAATGCCTTTATAATTTCATTTGGTAACTTCATAGTATTTTTTTAAAAAATGAGATGGGATGAAAATTATCATAAAAAGGAAATACATACACTTTTTCTAAAGAAGATCCACCAAATCATAAGAATAAATAATTAAGAATACCAATTTCACTATAAAAATTCTCACATATTGCAAAATATGATTATATATTATTAATACACATTAGAAAACCCCCATGAACATCATAGATTATAGAATGTGGGATATCGTATAGTTTAACCAATATCAAGGGATTCTCAACCATTTCCAATGGTGTTATAATAATTTCACCACCATTAACCACATTTGGAGACACCAAAATAATTTTATATCCCAAAAAACTATACAAATAAATAATATGATATGGTCAGGAGAAACGAGTAACATATGTGTAACACAAACATTATCAATATTACATATAATATAATGTCTATTGTTTATGAGAGACATATATTCCTTAAAAAATAAACGGACACTGGGGTTCTGGGTGTCTATCTTTAGAAATGTGAAGCCCTTATTCCTTGTTAACCATATATTAGAATGAATGCAAGAGGGAGTTGATAATTGAGAAGACGATGAAGGGAGATACAAAATGTATATAGTGATAAAATTCCATAAATATATTTGTTTCACAAGACCCATAAATATATAATAAATCCCAACATTAAGGATGACACCCTCCCTTTCCCCTTGGCGTGTGATGTGATCTAGACGTGGAGAGGGGGTGGTGTTATACCCTTTTTAACAGATTTTTCTTTTTCCATTAATAGATTTATAAAATATTCATTAGCTTCTATAAATCATCTTATATTAAACATAATCATACATAATTTCACATTTAATACTCCCAATTAAGAACTATTATAATTATATATGTTAAGAAGGAAATACGACCTTGAATATATATTTAATGTTATTATATTTAAGTAAAAGTAAACATTTCATTAAAAAGAAATATATTTTGTATGTGAATAAATTATAAATTGGTAAAATTAAAATTAATTTATAATAAAATAACTAACAAGGAAAAATAATTATATAATGAATCTATGGTTAACTATAACAAATATCATGAGATTCAGACCTGAAACTTTGAGTTTATACTAAATTTGAATCATGTCTTGGTTGTCCTATATATTCCCCATGACATTTCTTAAACTATAAAACACCTAATACAGACACTTATATAATGAATGGTTAATATAGATAGCCACTATAATTGTGAAGTGTCCATGAAGTTCTAAATTTGTTTAAAATACCTACGATACCAGACTACTTCGGTCCAAACTAAAATTAATATTTTAATATACATAAAAAATTAAAAATATTGGTTTTAAAGGGAGTAAAAATAAAAACACAAACAAAACTAAAACCAAATGATACACATGAAGGTCATCCAGTTTTATATTAATAAAAAATCACCAAAAGGGATAATCATATATAGTACTTGATAAATATAAAATAAAATACATGGAGACCCAAAAAACTTCCTTAGTTTCGACACCAACTGATCTCCAATCATCCAATGAGATCTTTTGGCCCCTCCTCTTATAGTAGTTTCATTACATAGAACCACAATTCAATGATAAGATATGTATAAAAACCAAAATTATTTATATGTGTGTAATAATTTTATATGTGAACTCATGTAATGAATAAATGAGATGTTTTCATATCACATACATATAGCATTCAAATCATGGGATTCTAAATAAGGTACTCTAAAAATCAAAACAACCCATTATTGTTAGGAACCTAAATGGAATCATTACATCCATGGTATTTTTATAATTGAGTGTGAATGATTCATCACATATTATGCTACTAAAAACCTGAATTTTGTATCAACATTCATAAGAATAATTTAATGAGAGATCACTAGTTAAATTAGGATATTTACTTATCAAATACCCATCTCATGGTGAATAATGTATCCCTGAGTACATGATATATCACAATAATAAAACATGGTTGAATGAGGCATCACATTGGGAATGATGTTTCACCACACTATATACAATCATGGTGATTTATCTCTCACTAGGTGAATGATGTATCACTATACTAAAAAACAAGTTGAATAATGCATCTCTAAAGGAATGACATATCATATTAATGAGGAAAATTGAAATGAAGGATTTTATAATAAATGGAATATCACATTGATCACTACAAGGGTGAAAAATTATCTCAGTGTGAATAACATATCATTTTACTGACAATGAGAGTGAATGATGAAACTTAAAACAATTAACCCATGGGTGAATGATGTATTACCTTGCTAATCACACTTTGTAAATGATATATCACACATACTTCTAACTAGGGGTTATATATGTATTACCAAAATACATTAACATAATGGAATATGAGCTATAGTGAATCACAAATTACTTATATAATCATTATATTGTAATATATTTCCCCATAAAAATATCCTACAATAATAACACAACATTGACACATTATCAAAAGTGAATGACTTATCACCAAATCATTATCTATAATCAAAAATCACAATAAAAATAAAAACCATAGTGAATGATACATTACAACACTCATAGTCAAGGGTGAATGATATTCCATCAACCATCAGTAACTAATGAAAATTAACTATTATATCTTGTTATTAAATAGAATGAGCAATTGAATTATATTTGAAACATAATCCCAATCACAAAAACTGTATAGCTATGGTAGATAAGCTATCACCTTGGTTATTGATCCAATAACCCCATGGTGCTCCCCAGTATACCAACACCCATAACATTGCCAACCTAAAATTCACAAATAAATATTAGCCTCCCTTCACATTGATTAGGAATTAAAAATGTACCCATCACATAAGGGTAATAAAAAATAAGTTATAAACAATATAAAGGTTTAATAATAAGGTTTAATTCACGTATTATACTAAAAAATACAGAAACTTCCATCCTTAAGAACACCAATGGATTTATTATAAGGATCATAACTCATTTAAGTTGTAAGGACACTACTCAGGGTTCTATTCTATATGTATCCTCCCACTTATCAATGGGAACACATCATCAAATAAACCTTTCCTTAAATAATATGGTATATATGTCCCATCAAGATCCATATCTTCCCATGTCATTACTTAGGAATCGATATAAACAACTCTAATTAAATTTCAATTGATCAACACATTTAAGTCTATGTCAATATATCATAGATCTAATCCTCTAACATTCCACAGGCTCACCTTGAGACATCACACTTGGTGAGTGTTAATTACCATTGTGAGACATACTTACGTCAACGTAGATAAATCTCAATAGTGGACACCCTCCATAGGTTTTAAATTATACTTTAATCATTCATCCAAGTACATGATATAGATATCATTTGTTATACAATAAATTTATAATAATTGTGTACTTTCTACGAGTATAAAAAATCTAATAGACCCTCTATCATATAGAAGAACTCCACTAAGGTTCTAACATGGGTCAGTCTAACACTCTCACCCTTGCATTCAATTCACAAAATAGATGAACTCATTTATAATGAGTCAATATCAAGAACAACCAATGATAATAATGGAGATATCTACCCATTAATAATTATTGATTGCCCATCCATGATCATAATAACTATATACATATCCATGATAACTGATATCCCACAAGGACTCGATAATTTTCCTAGGGTTACTGTATTTTGAATGGAAAAAACCTGAAACTGGAATCACTAATTCCAAAAAAATATATAATATTGAATTTCACTTTCCTATGGTAGATCTATTGAGGATGGGATGGATAAAAAAACTAATTTATTAATAATAATAAAAATTAATTATTTAATTAAAATTTAGACTGTGTAGAATGTTGATTATTAAATAATGTATTGAAAGAAAATAATAAACCAAATATACAATATATGAAATTTTTGGCTCAATGAAAAATAAATTTTATGGAAATTTTTTTCATTATTCTTCTCAGAATTAGGTATATGGATCTCTTTGTCCCAGATGATCAATATCACATTCACTAACACTACTTTTTAATATTTCAAATACTTCAATTACTCAGAAAAATAGGTATCCCAACAAAATTAACAATTGAAGAAATTTACTTCAAGTGGCCATGGTGAGGGTTAAATACATATTTTTCATTTCAAAACTCTCATTTAATTGAATTTAATTGATAACGAATGTTAAATAATATAGGGAAAAGAAGATGAGATAAATAAAAAAAGGAAAATTTTAAATAATCACAAAACAAAAATTATTGTAGTACCACCCCCATGAATTATATATTTCAAAAAAAAGAAACCACCCACTGATGTTATCTATGATATGGTGAGTAAAAAAATAAATTATAACCCTTACGAATTGGAAGAGTAGAACTAATTTAGAAACAATCATATTGTATCATGTCTCCCAAATGTCAGATCTATAATCCATTCGTTGGTATTATCAAAACCATAATCTATTTATAAAACACTAGGGGTGAAAAGGTAGGATTTATTTCATCATAATTTTATTTATAATGGTTGTATGGGAAAATCAAAGGATTAAATAGATTCTTAGGTCATTAAATTGTTACATCCGAAATAATTTCTTAGGTCTACACAATTTTTTAGCTCTTCTGAGACAGATTATTTTTTGACATATTATGTCAATCCCTAAAAATTTTGACCGCACCCTTTTTTTACTTATTCACTGCACATTTAAAATTAATTTCACACCTTTTAATTATTTCATATGATAAAAATGATTCATAATGTGAATTGCCTTTTTCTATCATTGAGATATTTCATTCACCTCATCTAATCAGTTTCATGCTCTAGAGATGTCCTATAAGAATCAATCATTATGGGAACCCTTCATTCTATGTATGAATTGATTCATTTTGCATCCTTTTTCTCATTTTCAATGAATTTTTGTATGCTGAAAAATGATCAAATATAATAAATATTGGTTAATATTAAGTCATTTAATTCATAAAAGTGATATATTATAATAAAAATATGTATTCATGAAATTTACATATCAAATCCCCCATACATGAGTTCATACATGTCCTCGAGGAAGGAATCTGAATATACTCTAAAGAACTCTTACTCTACCATGCTTCAAATTCAATGTCAATATAATAAATTGATCAAATTGTAAACTAAATTTTTAGGAATCACATAGGAAAATTCATCAATGCCTCACTTTTCTAAAGAAAACAATTAGCCAAATATTTCACATTTCATATTTTGAAAAATCCACCACATAATTAATCTGTTTCCATTATTCTGTTTATTATTAACAATCATGTCATTAGAAACTTACCTTCAATTCTAGCACTCACAATCAAGGTATACTTCTAAAAAGCATT
The DNA here is from genome assembly GCA_963277665.1 of Viscum album. NCBI lineage: Eukaryota > Viridiplantae > Streptophyta > Magnoliopsida > Santalales > Viscaceae > Viscum > Viscum album. The sequence goes on along the minus strand of OY728157.1, from coordinate 226,164,772 downwards.
ATGAACATACCTCAAGAACAAGTCACATAATAATATATTACATTTGTTATATCATATCAACCGTGTAATTATATAATCAAATATAATCATGGTAGTATCTTATTTTGGATGAAATGATTTTAAGGCTGAGGGTAGGTAGGTAAATAATGAAACACAATTACAGATCAACAATTAGGTTTTAATCAAAATCATAGTTAATTGTATAAAAATGTAAGCTTAATATCTTATTATAAGTGTAATCCCTCTCTTCCCCCTAAAAAACTTCATAGTGGTATCATGATTAACATAGGCATGAAAAATTAATTTCTTTCTCTTTCTTCTTTTTTTCTATTTATTCTTTTTTCTAAAGTTATTTTTATAATAAATATTACATACAACACCTAACCACATATGATAAAAAAGACCAATAATATATAAATGTTGACTTTTGGTCCTCTAAATCCATAACATTTTTTTTATTATATTACTTTTATCAATTTTTTAGTAACATAGGTGAACAATAAAGGATACTGAATAAAACATAGCCACACCCCAAATCTCAATAAACCCCCCCCCCCATCTAAGTATCCATGTTACAGTATATCCTAATCCACTATGAAAACCCCATCCACTACACTTATTCTTTTAAATATGATTCAATGTATTATTTTTAGTGATATAATGGATAGAATAGATTTGTAATGTAGCTCATTTCCTAAAAATTTTATTCAGGGATTCAAAATGTCTTAAAATATCATTTCAACATGGATCAAAGGATAAATGGATAAACAAAAACATGTCTCAATCATATTAAATGATATTTATCTAGTAATATCTTCTATTATATGATGAGTAGGTTATATAAAAATACATTTCTGAATCTCAAGATAAATATAGTATAAGAGTGGGAAATATTGGGCATAGAGGATTTCATAGGAATGAGAAAGAAGGGTTATGATAGCTTCTTATTTCCATAAATATAATTATTTAATTATTTAATTCATATATATGAAATTCAAAGAAAGGCCAAATCTCATAATGTTTTTATTTCAAAAAATTTACATTCTCCCTTAATTCATGATTCTCTAAATCCAAAACAACATTCTTACTTATACAAATTATTTCCCCCGTTAGTATCATTTAAATGTATTGAAATAATAGAATTAAGGTATTGAAATAATACTAACTAGTTTATATCTCCTATTTCAATTTCTTAAACCCTAAATCAAGAATGGGAATGAAATTTGTAGTTCAAACTCTGAAAAAAGTAAATGGGGGGGAATATTGTATAAGTTTATTAAATTGAAAATATTACATCCCATTAAATATTGTTTTGAAAATGCCTATTAAGGTTATTATTGTACCACAAATATGATGAGAGTATATCTCATGATGTGAGTTGATTGGTTTTCAATAGTTTAATTGAGTTTACAACATGATTTGTTCATATGCCTTCTTCAATTTTATCTAGCTTCTTGCTCTCCTGTTCTTTTTTCCTAGACCTGAAACAATAAAACTAAAAAAGTAAATGTTTATTCCCTTTTGAATAATTCTATGACAAATAATTTGAATTTAAACTTAATCGTAATATAAAACAAAATCCTATGAAATCAATATATCTAAATTCTTGAAGTGTTAAATAAATAAAATCTGGTTTCCTCTCGAAATATTCTCTTTTTAATGGTGTTTTATCACAAACATACCTGGGTCAGCTAACTGTAGTGTGATATATATGTAACCATATCTCGATAAATCAATCCTAAATATAAAAACCATCCAGATCAGATTATCTTTTATTCAATTAATTAAAAATGATATCCATGTTAGGTTACAAAATTCTGGATTGGATGAATGAAAATTAAAAGGATTTCAAAAACTATCCAAACTCTATAAAATTATTCATGTTCAACTACTAGTTTTATGTGTTGATTCTATAAAATTTTTTCTTTTAGTTTTACTCTATATATTTATCTAAATATTTAACATCTAGATGGCCAATGAAGGTGGTCGGGGTTTATTCTTCTTCATCCAGTGTATAGTTAAATTGTCTATTTTTCTGATTTACATTGTTGCATTAAATTATTATTTTTCTTCTTCCTCATTATGTGATCCCATGTTTTCATGAAGTCGGTGTGAAAAAATAGTATCTGAAATCCCTTATAGTTCTTTTTCACCTTATCGCATTGGTTTTCAAAATTTGGGGATGGCCCAATAAAGTTCTATAGAAATATCACCCTCTTCCCCATCCTATATGCCAATAAAATTAAAGGCATCATGAATAGAATAAATTTAATCTTTGTATGTGGTACATACCTCTACCACATTTTTCATGATTATTTTCTCATGAGGTTCGTCTTGGAAATTATAATCTAGACTATGGAGTGTTGTGTCTCGAAAGATTGGGTATGGTTATAACTTCTCCATTAATTGAATCATTAGTGTTTTAATTTTATTTATTTGTTGCGTAAAATCATTCTGTATGAAATCAAACCTATCCTTGATAGTCATCAATCCATAAAACAACTCCATTACCAAAATAATATATACATACTATAAAATTGAAAAAATATTAAATAAAACACTTATGTTAAATTAACAAAACAAAAAATATTAGAAATGGGTTTTTCAATCCAACGAGGACAAGTTGAATAAAATAATTACTTTAACAATAATGATCTAGTTTTTCAAAGATTTTAAATCATCATTATAGATACCATTTATTATTGTGGAATATGGGGAATGAAAATTAATAAACAAAATGTACCAAATATACAAATTAAATGATTCGGCACTATTGATTGTAAGTTAATATCCTATCATTCTTTTTCATAATTAGGTCAAAGGGATCATTATTTCCTAGATGATCTATCAAAATTTATTAAAAACCCCTTTTATAATGTTCAAATACTTTGGTAATTCAATGAAAGAGGTTTCCAAAGACCATTTTTAAATATAGAACCAATTTCCTACCAATAGTCATGGTGAGGGTTGAAATATTTGTTTTCATTGTAGAACACTCATTTAATAGACTTTCAATGGTCATGTATATAAAACAAAATAGGGAAATGAAGAAGATATTTGGTATAAAAACCCACAATTTGAATAAACCATAAAACCAAAAATTATTATATTATAATTCATGTTAAGTAAAAATTAATCAAAAAATAAATAACATACTTATTACATACATGAGAGGGTGAATAATATAACTAAATTAAAACCCTACAGAATTAGAAGAGTTGAATTGGTGGAGGACCCTGCACATCACAACATCTCACCACAATCCATGGTCTTTAATTCAATAGTTAGAAGTATCATAGAAACCCTCTATTTATAGATCTAATATGGATCTTAGGTTGTAATTTACTTTTCATGATTAAATTCATAAAGGAGGCCTATATCAATCCTTTGATTTAATTAGCACCAGTTTTTTAAAAAATGTCATATATCAAAATTTCACATGTCTACATTTGTTGGGTATTCTATGAAAAAGGCAAAACATGACCTATGATGTAACACCAAGAATGTATCAACCCCATATGTATTGTATTTTATACACTCCACACTTTTGATTCACTTCATTCTATATAAATTTCTCACAAACTAAAAATTAATCATGATATGAACCACCATTTTCCACCCCAAAAGAAATATTCACCATGTTTCTTCAGTTTCACGACTTGGAGGTATCCCTTTGGAATATTTCTTTATGGAAATTCTTAATTTAGTGGAAACATGATTTTTTAAATAATTTTTCTATTATTCCTTAAATTCTTATATCCATGAAAATAAAAACATCTCTATTAAATATATTAAATAATTAGTCACAGAAGACAAAAAATGTGTATTTTAACACTAAAATGAATGAATGAAATGAACATATTAATAACATATCTCTATCTAAATTAAATATTATAAATTTAAAAAAACATCTAATTATTTACAATGTTAGTGCATGATAAATTTTAAAAGAATAATAGTGTATTATCTTACCGTGTGAGGTAATAATAACCAAACCTTGAGAAATGGGGTGTTTTCTACTCCCCAAAACTCATTATCTTGAAAATATAAATGATCCAACACATTCAAACTAATTGAAACAAATATAAATAATATAATAACTATAATTTAATTACCCAAAATAGTGCACACCACCATTCTAAATCCACCTCTATCCATAATTTTCAAATGGTTCTTCATATTAACACAATTCCACCAAGCTCCGATAGAATTGATAATAAATATCAAACTATAGACCACTAGAATTATAACAGAATAAGAGATGAATCAAGAAGAAGAAGTTAATATAGGTTACTAAACTAATCTAATATATTATCTCCTCATGAAAAAATAATGGTCTTCCATAGAGAAGAGATGAGAATGGGATAAAAAGGTGTCTCTCTCCTCATCCATTTATTTACCCCAGTAAAACACCCTTTCAGGGGATTATTTATACACCGATTAAAAGACTAAAATATATAAAATGATCTAACCTCTATCAGGTACATGGTGAACCTTCATTGTCCATTGTATGGATTACAGATTACCTAATGCATAGCATTATACACCTTATCTCCCCATTTAAGAAATTACCCACTCCCTGGGGAAAATGCATCAAGTTCTGAGGGTTATTATAATAGGTACTTTGTGGATCAATATAGCTAATAAACATAATTAATAAATAATCAATGACCAACAAATTAACTCTGGTTCTACTCTACCCAAACATAAAACTAAAAAAATCATTTAATTCATTTATAACACACATATATTTAATAACTCCATATAGAATTTAATTTTTCAAAAAGGTTGTGGTACCACTATTTTTAGAACCAACATTTATTCTAACTATAGATAACCATTCTAATGTGGTTTATTGTAAAACAACTTATTTAAATTTTTCATTATGTGTATACATATTTTCGACATCCTTTATCATCATTTGCATTCATTCATAACTTCTGTACTTTTTTATTCTGTTTATACTATATTTTTGTCTGGTATTTGTTGTATTATTGAATTGAAACACTTGTTTTATACTTATATATATAGATGGAATACATTGTCATTTGACATGAACAAAAAATAAAATAATTTTACTCCTCATATAATTCATAGTGAGTAGTTTATGATTAATTTCTTGGTAGAGTATGGGAAAGGGTTTTTTCATTCCATATAAACAATGTAGTGGGTTTTGATTACTGGGTTGAAATTAAAGGATATATTAAAGGGATGCAGTCCCATTAAAAATTCAATATATTTAATAAATTTCAATGTCTATCTATATTTACATTTGTAAAAAGTGGATCATTATTAATTGATTTAATCAACATTAAACTTCCTCTTTTTCTTTTTTTTCTATATTCTTCTTTTACTTTCTTTATATTTCACACCCACTACATCCATTAAATGAATTTTAAATTTTTATATATTAATTAAAAACAAAATTAGAATTATATATATAATATAATTTTTATTCATACAACACATTATTTTTAAGGTTTATCTAACAACCTTGTCTTTTCAATTGCATCTTAATTAAAATACCTAACAATTATTATTGTAGTCAGATTTGATATTTTTTTTAATTGGTTATACTATATTATTAAATAATTAAATTCCATATTGTAAACCTTCTTGGGGAAACATCGTTTTTTATGGTCACACATGAGTCCATTTTTGTCGGCGTATCTAGGGATACCACTTCAATTCTATTGAAATGATTACAGATAATGAAAAACTAGAATGGGGTCTTACGTTAAGGATATGTGTATTTAATAATAGATATTTATGATAATAACATAAAAATTTAATTACTAGGATCCTGATACTCTTAAAGGTAATTATTCATTCGAACATATTTATAATTATAAATTCAAACATTTTTTATATTTTTTTATAATTATAATTTATTTCAATTATATTTAATGATGTCTAAATTCTAATGATATTTGAAAAGATTTCTAAGAAACTTTACACAGTAGATATAAGATATATTTGAATAAAAAATTAATATTTATAGTAGAATATAGTCATATTAAAATTAAGGACAGTAATAATGTTGATGAGATGTATCGACAGTCCACTAAGAACATCAAAAACATAATTGTACTTGGTGTGACTTTTGTAAGTGATAAAATAGTTACATGAATAATTAGAGACCTTATAAGGGTCCTCATTAAAAAATTATATATTCAAGATTTGATGACTTTTTCCGAATACCCATTAAATGTGAAATTTTTTCCAATTTGTGATGGATTTAAAAATTTTAATTGGATAGAAAATGGAATAAAATGGTATTACTTATAAAATTAGTGTGGTATACTCCAGTTCTTTGTGGAATGATATATATTCAACTAATATTAAGATCATGTTTTATAAATTACATAAAACATAGTAAAATGTTTCTAACAGAATGTAAATGTTAAATAAAAAAATTACAACCAAAATTACGAAAAGTAACAATGATAAATAAATTAATATTATGTCTTATGGTTATAATGAAAAATTTTATGTGAATCCTGACTATCCAAATGAATATAAGAATAAAAATCACTATAAGGATAATAATAAGGAATTTATGAAATGATAGTTTTAATCTAAAGATAAATTCAAAAAATTAAAATCTAACCATGAGAATAACAATAATTTTAATGCATACTTAATGGATAATTTATACAAAATATATAATTATTACATTAATAAAAAATAATTTAGTATAAATAATAATGATATTTATGAGATGTTTGTGAAAATTATTTATTATTAAAAAAAGTTTTCTATCAAATATCAAATTTTATAGAATATTTAAAATCTTGTGATAAATGAAATTTCAAAGAGAAGGGAAAACATTAAGCATACAAATGCTTCAATTTATAGTAAGTATAAATATAATTAAATTCTTCCCATTGTTAAGATGAAAAATAAGAAGTTGAATAGTGGTCCAAAAAATATTATAGAGGGAATCAAAAAACATTAAAAGTGATTGTTTATATAAAAACAATCTACAGAGAATATATGAAAAAACTATGAAAACTCTATTAAATATATATCCATAAAGCTGTACAAAGACCTATTTATAGGATATAAAGAGGTTACATTATATGATCTAAATGGGTTTATATTTGGTATTCCTGGGCTTTAAGCCACTAAATAGTCTCTTAGAGTTACACAGTCACTAGGATTTAAGAATTAATTTATATTATTGTTTGTTATGAATGTATATATACCTATAAAATATACTTTTTTAGGTTTTAAAATCTTATATTCAAAATAATATAGGACCTAATGTTGTCATTATACCTAAATTATCATTTTACTGTGGGTTAATCATTAAATCCTTAGTAATTATATCATTTACATTCCTTGTATGAGTTTTACTGAACCATTGGATTTGTTATCTCATGTTTGTGTGAAAGTTTTAACTATTTACTAGTTGTTTACGTTATGATTTTTTCTCTATTATTTTTTCATTCTGTTTCATTAACAATAATTTACCAACATATTTGGGGATACTTATCATGAAATTTTTTATATAGGTAAAAAAAATTAAAATCATCATTATATTTTATAGTAACATATTCACTATTTTCAAATAGATTTAATTTAAATGCATGTTTTATTTTACATTAACCTATATTTTTTGTAATATTTTTTATAATTATTATCTATATAGTGGTCTTTATTTTCTGTATTAATTTTTCATTAGGAACACATAAATAAATTGTTATATCAAAACTCATTAAGGGGAACAATATGATATAATTATTTCACGAATGTATATTTTACAGATATTCTATTTCTCTATTATAATGATATTATATATATTAAATTCATGGGTGTGTTAATCATTACTATGGATTTTAATTGAGTTATTATATTTAATTTTTTATTAAAGATTATAACTTTTTTGACAAAATTCAAATATAATAGAGATATTATAGATATTTTTTAATTTTGAAAATGGATAACAGTGTTGGATTTATTACATTTATTGGTTTTTTGGTAATTAAAAACAAAAATTTATATTAAACATTATTTATTATGATTATATTAATTAAATTAACATAATATTATATTCTATAAAATGGCCTCATTGGTTTATATCCTATTATTGCCTCAAATGTAATACCAAACCCCCACTTTCTTTATAGTGACTCAAATTTTTCAGACATGAATGTTACAACATTACTAAAATAAATAACATAACGATAATACATTCCATAATTAAAAATATTATTATATTTGGAAAATTTTGATAATATATCACATGTACACAATAAATATTAGACAATATTAAAATAATTCTTCATAGCCCTTTTAAAATATCTCATGTTCTCTTTAGTACATGTATTCACTTGGGGATATACATAAAAGAATAGGAAGAGGTAAAATAATATTAAGGGGAGGAATAAAAAGGATAGAATAAGAGATATATATCAGTAGAATATGATTGAGGATAAGCTGAATTATCATATCATCAGTATAGGTTATCATCATAACAATGATCAAATCAGTTGAAAAATACGTAGAATGTGGAATTTTCATAATAATGAAATATTAAAAAAAGTTTCAAGTACCACACATAGTTTAAAAAAACTAGTCTTATCTTTACACATATTACATATAATCCCATGAGATATGTCATATTACCCAATGTAGTTGGGGTGGAGCATGAGTGGTAAACCCCATAATCTTACAAACAAAAGGCCAGGTTTACAATCATGGAAAGCCCCTTAGGGATTTATAATTTAGGTGTTTATACCAACATGATTTATGTAGGAGGTTATATAGGAATGGAAAATTATAGATTAAGTAGGTAGGATGATATTGGACCAACACTACACTAGGAATTTGGTCCATTTTCATGGGCCACTTGGCCTTTGGCATTTTGGCTATGCAATGGGTCTCCCTCTACTCAGATAGAAAGAAGTGCTTCCTTTGATAATAAAAATATTCATTGGCCATAAATTTCTTGTAAACAATTATGTCATATTACCCGATGAGTCGGGGACTATAAAATTTCTGGACCACCCATCAGATTATAAAATGATTCAATTGCATATGCTACAAGGAATGATAATATATAACAATCATAATCATGAAATAAATTGATGAAAAAAGTGGATTTTATAAATATATCATAAATTATATATTAATGAATAACCATTGGGGTTCTCTTATAAACCAGGTTAGTCATACTATGGAATAACATTTCATCATTCAATATAATAGAAGAAATGGCTCAAGAAGTGTCCAAGTGATGTTGTGGAAAAAATAAAATCATTTTCAGAAATCCCTATAGTCATTTTAAAAACCACATTAATAATTTTAAAAAAATTATATCCACAATTAAAAAATAAAATTAATTATTAATGGAAATTATGAATAAAATATTGAATAACCCATATTGAAAATAAAGAGAAAGAGGATTTAACCCACAACAAAAGAGTTTTATTAAATATTATCTTTAACATATATAGTGATTTATTTCATCACCATTAGACTTTAAGTATATGTAATATAGGTTTATTAGAAAATAAAACAATATTTTAACTATTTTCATTTTTTTCACTCTTTATTAATTATAATCACTGGATTTTATTTCTTAATTATCATTGTTAACGGTCAAACATTTTTATATAATTGTTTCTTTAAATTATATCATTTTTCTTAGAAATTATTGTCCCGATTGATTTATTAAAATATATTAATAATATTACCTCTAGAATCTTCAGAACACATAATTTTATGAATTTATATAATATATATAAATATGTATAATAATAAATAATGGTTTAACTATGAAGATAATTGAAAACGTCCAAATTAGTAGTTAAATGATCATTAATATGACATTGTCAAAAGAAAATGTGAGAGAGATATAATATATGATTTATTATAAATAATATCATTATAGGAAATTAACATTATAAATATCATACTATTTAATAAATTTAAATGATTTTTATTATAAAATAATATAATGATTTCAAAAAATAAATTGAACTAAAAAGATGAGAAGACATCACCTCTTTCTAAATATTTTTTTTGTTTTCTACGATGCTTAAAATTGTGAAAACATGGATTTATTTTTCTCCAAAACAACCCTATGTATTTAAAAAATATTAACAGATTGGAATTGAACATATAATTTTTTTTATAAAGTGTAAGAGAATTGTTTTAAAAAGTGATGTTAGATGGGGTATTTCTACATTAATAGAGGAGTGTTCTGAGAAAAAGAAATTAATAAAATTTAATTTTATGGTAAAACAATCAATAGTGAAATTTTAAACTTATGAATCATAATTTAATAAAAAAATATTTATTCAAACCTTTTCCAGCCATTAGTAACAAAAATCATTAGTTTATTATTAAGGAATGTTCAGAAAAATGAAAAATTGTTATTTTCATGGAAAACATTAGGCTTATGTATTTCAAAATAATTTTCATGTTTTTATTTGAATTTATTGAATTTTTAAACTTATTAAAATATTACTTATTTCTTGTATAAAATTATATAATTTATTAGGTCATTATTATATATGTAATTATTTACTTTAATATGTACTAGTAATGAAAAAGTATCATTTTATTATTCAACTAAAAATTAATATTTTTCTAAAAACATTTTAATACACCAATTGCAAATTAAACAAAACTAATTATAAAATGAAATTAATTTTATACTAAAAAATATTTAACATATTAAATTTTATTAGTAAAAGAAATTTATTTTTATGAAAAACATTAATATACAGTTTATTAGAAGGTTTTTATTATTTTTTTAAATCGTTAATCATAATATTTATTTTTTGAAATTATGATATTTATATTTTATTAATATATTGGTGGTAAATATTATTTATCATAAATTTTACTATTTTTGGTTCTATTTATTATTCTAATGGTCATGTTACTTTTCATAGCCATCATGTTTTTATTCCAAAGGCCATATTACAATTATAATAAACATATAACCTCATATAGATCTTAATTCCATCATTATATAAAATCCTTAATTACACTACATGTTATATATTTGTCTTTACTAAAATTTCAATTGGATTGTTAATGATCGGTGTCTTTATTATAGTATTGTTTTCGATAATGATAATTCTTTGACATCATTATGATCCATATATTATTGTTATACATATTATGTTTTATTGTGATTATTATCAAATTTCAATACTTTACATTTTATGGATAAAATTAGTATATAAATATATGGGTTTTTGTTAATGAAATAAAACATTATGGTCTATATCTCATTAAATAATATAAAATTAAAAAATAAGTAAATATTTTTTTTATTATGAAGGAAAATTAAATTATTATTAAATCCAAGGATGTTACATTAACTCCCCTTTATAAATTTCATCCTAAATATTTCAACTCATATCCTCGAATGATAATATATGAGGGTTCTTTTGATTCATTTCCTCTTCTGGTTCTCATGCCATTTAATTATACTTATTATTCCCCTATTGATCATTAACAAGGCCATATTTCATATTGTGTAGGAAATTATCTCTATTGTCCATGTTTTTCACAAGTTTCTCCCCATAAGAGTAGTAATTATTTAGTTGTAACACCTTTTTTTTTGTTTACATGAAATTGATTAGGTGAGTACTTCCTTAAGAAAGATGAGTGGAACACCTCATAAATATGTCCTATCTTTAGTAGAAGTGCTAGCCGAGAGGCCACACCTCTAATGTGATGAAAGTTCTTAAAATGGTTAATATACCTAGGTATAAGTAATCCCTTATTTTAAAAATAGACGAATCCATTCAGTGGTGATAATTAACACTTTGTATCCAAATTCAATATCTGAGTCCACTAGATGGATATCATCATATACCCTTTTTTTAATTTGAAAATCAATAATATTTCACAAAATATATTGAACCTTCTCTCTAAATTATTATATAATATCTGGCCCCAAAAAAATTAACGTGCCATCTTCATCCCAACATGTAGGATATTATTTCCTATATAGAGATTCATATGTGGCCATTTAAATATTAGTGTTGAATCTTTTTTTGTACATGAAATTATCCAATATCATATGTTGATGTTATTATAAATTAAAATATTTTGATAAATCATTCAAAATTTACCTTATTGTATGATTAGTCTATATAGTTTTGAATTCACTTTGGGTTTGAAAGGTCATGCTAAAATTTAATTCCAAATACAGAGGTCGTTAAATTCATCTACTGAAATTTGAAGTGAAACTCATATCACATAAAAATAGGTCAAATTTGTTTCCCCATGAAACCTGAACACATCTATTATATATATTATATAAATTAGGTAAAAAGAGTAATATTTCCAAATATTAAAGAATTTGTCATTTTTAATGAGTCAATCCACTATAACCCAAATCACATTATTTCCTTTGGATGTCTTTCAGAGACCAATGACAAATTTTAAGTGATGTTCTCCAATTTCTATGTGTGTATGGGTAATAGTTTTATCCTTCACATTGAATTAAATTTTAAAAAATTATCATATTGAAATACGAAGACAATTTTGGTGTACTCAGTGATCTCACACTTTATGTTGTCCACCAGATTTACTCATGATGATCATGGTTCATCTTCATACATCAATGATGGATAGTAAAATATAAACTATTAGAAAAATTCAGTAGATCATTATTTACATAACGTGATGATGGAACATAATTTATAGTTATAAATATAATTAATAAAACATTTTAAAATTTTAATTCATGATAATTAGTTTCTTTTACAATTATCTCTAAATTTTGAGGCTCCAAATCATTTCTTTTTACCTCCACAATCTTATATTTTATTGATGTGCAAACAATAATTTTGGAAGGGTAGGATGTCTTCCTGATCATTTAAATTTTAAAATCTATCCAATTTATTTCCATGATAATAGGCGCTTTATAAATTCTTATCAAGGATAAAGTATAAGGTTATTTTTTTTCTACGAGCATCAACTACATTATTCACATTTCCCAGATTATACCGAGTAGAGGAATCATTATCCTTGATAATATCAAACCATATTCGTTGATGTGGGTTGAAATATTTCTTTAGGAATATATATTTTAGTCTTTTTGATATGTTTAAATGGCACACCTATTACCATAGCAGTTTTTCCAACGAACATCGATGAACATATTACTAAAGAAAACTCAAGGTCAAGTGTTTGTTTGTTCGTCTCATGGAGCATAAACATTCATTAATAATAAAATTTAAATTTATTAGTATAGATTTTTAATACAAAAATTAATTATTAGAATAATTATTATATATCATAACACCTTCTCCAATTGAGTGTACTGTGAGTTGAGGTGTTTTTATTAACCTCTTCGTGATATCCTTTAATATTTACCCACATTTTTATATTCAGACATATAATAATACTTTCCATGTTAACGTAGATAGTGGTCTTGATAATGGTTATAATATTTTCACATACCGTCATTTTTACCCATATCATAAAAAGAAAACATGTATTTCCATGACCCTTGAGGTTCATAGAATTCCCCAATTTCCCTTTTCTTGTGTGGTCTATTGAAATCCCCTTCATTGTGATCAAATTCCTTCAGAATGTTGGTTTCTATATTCAAAAGTCAACATTACTGAACATAGAGTATATATTCCCTCGTTATAATGTCTCCAAGAAAGTCCTTATATGATATTCATCTACCTAATTTATTAATAAATATATAAGACAATTGTTAATATATAATACCTCGTATTTGTTGAGGTACTCTCTAAAGACTGTGTTAATCAATTCCATGAATATTACAAGGCCACTAATATGTTTGAATGGATTCAATATGAGAACATAGTGTCTTATATTTTATATAAGGTTTTATTATGGATATATTTTCTCTACACCTTTATCATATGATACATTGATTGAAGATATGGATTTAAAAATTAATGAGTTACATAATGTTAATCGAAAAAGGCATCAATCCTTTGATGGGGATACTTTTTCATTAAAATGATATTGTTGATATCTAGGTAAATGATGTGTATCTGCATTGACATATCATTATTCTATATAATGATCATGTGAAAACCCTACAGGGATAAACTAGGATCTATGGACCCTTTTTTTAAATTCTCTAGTAACTTATCCCTTAACTCATATAATTATACCAGGTAAATAATATAAGATCCTTTAGAGATATTAGTGGCTTCAGGTATACGTTATATTAATAAATATACATCATGATCTTGGTGAGTTTCAAAAAAGCAATAATAAGTAGTTTATCACACTCCATCATAAAGATAATTTCATCAAGGTTGATGTTTTCCATTGACCCAACCATTTAAGAAATATGTTCTTCTATTCTCAGTATCAACATCCACACAGTTTATGGATTTTACAATGATATTAATGGTCTTTCATGCTTCTGTTTAGGATAATTGGACTATCTAAAATGAATAAAGAGATTTAACTTTACATAGAGGCCATGTTAGTTATATATAGTGGGACCAAATTCATGAAAAATATAGATTCAAATTATTATAAGGTTAGGCTTATGATATTCACAGGAAAAATATTCCAACATATATCATTATGAAAACATTAAAACACATAGATTGAAAAGATCATACTACTAGTGAGACTTATGCATATCTATAGTTCAAGTTATTATGGAAGTGATTTAATAGTTATCCAAAAAAAATAATGCAAAAAATATATATATAAACCCAGAATCAAATAGAGATCTTACATTTTCACTGAATTTGAAATATACCTTTTATTTCATGTTTATCATGCTCCGCCATTATAGTGGGGCATGAATATTATTTCCCTTACTCCCTTAGCATTTGTGATTTATAAATTTTATTATCCACAGAGACCCATGGGTTAATGCATTGGATTGAATGGTTCACATTCTACTTTATTGAAAATAAATAAATAAAGGGTGGGGCCTTTGTCACATCCCAAACTATAAATAAATATATATATATATATATATTTATTTATTTATTTATTTATTTATTTATTTATTATAATGTCTTTGGTGTTATTATTTGGGAAAATTTTATAATATTAAGATATTATACATGTCACATGTTTCGGATGCACATTTATCCAAACTATGCAAAAATATTGAAAATTAAGTCAGTGTGTTAACAAATCCATTTCACAAGGTTGGTGCATGGTTATCCTATCATTTTCAGAATTTTTTTCCAAGAAAATGGTATAATGTTGGAGCACTGTCCAGGTAATCTGTGGAAGAATTGTATAAAAATTCTATCAATGTAAAAAATTTTGGGTTCTAAAATTTATCCTTCTTTATTTTAATCCCATTTAATATTTCCCCTTTCTTCTTATGTGATTCGTGATCCCAAGATATATTCCACCTCTCAACATTACATGATCCCCAATCAGCTTCCCTCTTCTTTTAATCTGATGATTCCGAGGGGTCTCATCTGAGTAACACTTTCTCCTCCATTTCAACATCTCCTCCTCTCTTCCCACCACTTCTTTCCTCCCACCTTATTGTGTGTGAGACTAGATCAAACACATTATTGTGTTTGGAAACTAATTTCTTCCAAATTTCATTTTATAGGTACTTTTATCTTCAATTAGTGGATTACCCTCTTTTTTAATCAAGTTTTTTGTCCTTGGATTTTGAAAGTAACAAGAACTAAGTAGGTTTCCAAATGTTTATGGAGTTATATAATGAAACAATTTAATATATGAAATTTAAATTCTCTTTATTAAACTACAATTATTATAATAAAAATACTTAATTATAATATTAATGGAAATTTATGTTTCTATTTATTTTCCCTTCAATTAAATAGTATTTAAATTCATTTGATATTTTGAATTAATTATTTTTTGAATTTTTCACATCCTGCGTTTCAAAAAAAATCAAGTGACCATTAATAATATTTATTTATGTTTTTACTGGATGTTTTGGTTTTTGAAATGTGATCTCCATTTGGCACTATAGTTTTTCTTGTAATTTAAACTAATTACATGAAATTAAAATAATTGTTTAATTATTTAATGGTAGGATTTTATAAGATTGTAATGTTTAAATTTGAATTTTAATCCTCAATAGTAATATAAAAATTCTTGGAAATTATATATATGTTTTCTTTAGAAATTCACATGGAAATGAATTTATTTTTCAAATAAAAGATCCATGCACACACACCAATATATATATATAAATGAGTATAATTAATGGGGTTAAAACATGGAAATTTGAATTTATTACTCCAACATCGTTTTCAAATGGGTTTATGTTATTTCTAAAGTATGTTTAAAAGGATCATTTTTCACATTTTAAAATTAATTTGTAGAGTAAACCCCATTTTAGGCATTCCCCTTTAGATCTAAAAACTACATTCTTCTTAAAATGTGACCTATGAATTATCCATTGAAGAGGTTGTGTACTATGTATATATATATCCATTAAAGGGGATTTTATTTAAAGAGTTCTAATAGGTGAGGAGAAATATTTTTTTTTTACTTTTACTTCAATTATCACATTATATGTATTTATAAGTAACACTCTTACCACCATTTTTTTTATCATGGAAATCCTAGGCTAGTTGTAAAATAAATCTAGGTACATTTTATATTTTAATTTATTATTAAAATTTTATTTGTGTCCTTAATATTGATATCTTATAAGATAATTTGATTTTACACTCAGTTAGATAGGTGATGGTGACATGTAGTGCTAGGGAAGTTTTATATTATTTGTATACGGAAGTAGTCATTTCAGATTTTGTAATTTTTGACCATGTCACAGTATTTACCATGACCCACTTATGATCCCATAGCTAATATACCAATTTTATAATTGGTGGAAGTTATTCTAATTTAATATTTTATTTATTTTAATATTATATTTTATTTCAACACAAATGGTTAGTGAAAAATGTATTTTAAATCATATCTTGAAATTTTGTTTTTAAATAGTGGTTTTCAATTGATAATTTTAATAAAAATGGGTGGTATCTCAAAACCATTTTATTATTGATTTATTTCATTTAATAAAATAATGAAATTTTTATAAGTGGAAAATGCAATGTTATAGGATTTTACAAAATTTAAAGAAAGTTTTAAATTAATATATTTCAAACAAGTATTAAATGGATCCTCTTTTGAGATTAAACATGGGTTATAGTATACTAATCATACCTTATGATCATATTTCTATCACCTATTATATAACTTAAATTTCTAGGTTCTACTTCATCGATAATAAAATCATGATGATAGTGTTGTTAGTAGTAGGTTAGAGACTTAAGTAGTGTTATGGGGGTATGTTTTTATTATATTTTTAGTTTATTTATCTCATAGTATAAATATTTCTTTTTTATCACTTTATATGGATGGAGGGTGGTTATATTAAGGGGATTCTAGGAGGGATCAACAAGATGATTTAACTTTCCTTGTAGGGGAGAGAGAGTCGGGATGACATGAGAATTTTTCTTCTTCTGGGTTTACTATTATTAATTTTTGTAGTTTTTTTTTTCATTTTATGCATATATTATTTTGGTATAGATTTCCAACTTATTGATAGGATATGTTATATTTCAATATAGATTCCCCTTATTATTTAATTATTTTTTTATTTCAGAAAAATATTCTCTAATTAGTTATTCTTAGATGTCCAAAAACTTGTGTCAGCCTATGGGGATCAGAAACACCCTTGAACCCAATCATGGGCTGCTAAATCATTATGGCTCATTAGAAAATGGTATCATATAAATATTTTATAATGTGTATTTAGGCATTATAAGTGTCCACGTTAATTTTAGATCATTTATATATTAAGATTGGATCATCAGGGATCTAATTGTAGGTCGTAGGTATGTTTCTGATAAACATCACTCGTGACAAAACCAGAGTTAACAATAGATTTCAGGATTTGGGTTTTGATTTTTTTCATTTATTTTTGAATCATTAATTATTCGGTGTCAAATGACTAAATTTTTTTCAATAAATGTTGAACATTTTTTATTGATTATACCCATAGGATGAAATATGAGTTGAAAATCTGGTAGATGATGAGATCACATAGATTTTTAACCTATATGGTTCCTGTGTACAAAATATTGTGTCACTATCATTGATGGTTGTGTGGTTGAAAATAGAACATGAAGACTAGTGTATAACTCATGAATGGCCATTACTCCAGCTTAGTTTGGTTGAATAATATGGGTTATTGGTCAGTTAAGATTTGATTATGGTATGCTAAGGAGTTCATCAAATTTTTAATTTTTTTCATGTAATGAAATATGCTATTAAAATGGAAGTGTGATTTTTTAAATTGTTATAAAAATATGATATAAATTTAAGTGATTCAGAACTAGTTTAGAAATTTAAAATATTATTAATCTAAGTCTTAAATGTTCAAAAAATTTATTTTTGTGATCTTTTTATTTTGAACCTAATTTTATCAAAATTGAAGGTCGGTTTTGAAAATTTAAAATGATTCTTTCCAAAAATAATTATAATCAAATGAACGGTTATCAATTTTTAAAATACAATTATAAATAAATGATTTCTTTAAATTATTTTTATTTTTATGAAATGATTTAATTTAAAAAACAATTTAATTTATAATTTTAAGAAAATAAAACAGTGATATTTCTCTTAGTGGTTTTTATTAATTTAAAATTTGTTATTTCATTTAAATCAATTCTTGATATATATTTTTAAAATATAGTCATTTATATTTTCAATGTGGTATTAATTTTTTTCAAGATATTTTCTTCAATTGAGATTTGAACTTTCGAATTTGATGTTGGAGATTTTCAAAGATATTGATGTGATCATTGAAAAAGTTTTTCCATTTTCAAGAATTATATAAATATATTTAGTTTTAAAATTATGTTGGAATCGTTTGATTTTGGATTTTATTAATATGGAATTAATGGATTTTGGTTTTGTATTATTTGAAAATACCCATAAAATCTTTGATCAAATTATATGGTTGGTCTCTAGGATTTGTTTTCATTGTTTTTAGAACATACATGGGAATATTATGATTTTTAATTTCTAAGGATATCCCCTCAATTATTCATTTTGGGGAGTTTCAAATAAAATTTATCATCTATTTGATGTTGTGTGTTCCATAGTGTATGTATATATTCATTAGATATGGGAGTCTGAGTTGAGTTTTTGGGGGTGAATAGGATGGGTGGTATTTCTTTCCATTGTTTAGGTTTCCTAAGGCTTGGTGTTCAATGATTAGGTCCCAGGTTTTCCTCCCATCACCTGAGACTGGGGCCCATATTGTTTTTTGTTGAATTACTTAATTGATGGATTATTGTATGTGAATTTCCCCTCCATCCTAATCGACTTTCATAGTTATTTTCATTCAATATGGTAGTCCACCATAATTCATAGATCTAAAAATTGATTAAGGTATTTTGGGTGTTTCTCAGGTTCAATTGACATGAATCCTCAGCGATGGTTTTGTAGATAGTTGAATATTGGTGGTTTCACTTAGAATCATTTGATCCTCTTTATATTTTCTTGTCACTTTTATATATTTTATTTTTTATTTTATTTTACATATTGTGTTGTATATCTTTTATTCCCTTTTGGAGAGAATTGTGCATTCTTATATGAATTAAGGATATGGTATTGGATTTTGTGATCCATGTTGCGTTTTATATATTGGAAAGGGTAATGTGGTATCCTGTAGTTATAGTATTATTTTACATATCAAGATTAGTGAATAATATATACAGGTTTGAGACCTCTTGGGATTACCAATATGGATTACACCATTTAAAGTTGTTTTTATTGACTTTCTTCCAAGAGTATATATGACTGGGGATATGGATAAATACAATTTCATATTTATTTTGTATACCATTTATCATTTTGAATGATATTGGGTTGACACATAGAGGGTCAAAAATGTAATTTTATTATTTCATTAATTTTTAATTAAAAAATTATAAAAGATCTGGTGATTTATTTTGAAATTGTTTATAATTTTAAAACATTATATGGATACATGGATTGGAAAAAAAGTTGGTCAAGAATTATGATATCCAGTGAATGAAATATTTTGTTTAATTGAGTTATTTCCTTTTGTCAGATCATGGGATTCCCATCGATGATATTTAACCACATTATACCTTTATTAATATTAAAGGGAGAATAGTTTGTGTATATTTTAGGTAAATCATGTGACAACCTTACATAGCACCCAATATCATAATAATTCATGTTTAAAAATTTCACCTTCTTTTCATATAAATATATTTTTCCTTCCCCTTAAATCTTATATAATGTGCTACCCCAACACCCACCCCCACATGTAATGTATAATAAACCACTCATACGAGCACCATCTAGTATCCCTCCTCATTTATTCTCAAAAATTTGATGGGTCTTTATCAAAGTAAGGATTCTTCATCCTTTCTTCTCTATCCCTTTATATTACCTCTCTATTTTTTACTTCCCCTGTTCTATAAAAGTGAGTAGAACAAACCCTCACAAGGTTATTTACACTAATTTTATATTTTTTCCATTATCTATGGACTTTGATCTACTATTGGGGGCATTTTCCCATCATTATTCAAGATTTTTTACCTTGGTTATCAAAAAAATTGAGTTCCAGGTAGTCTTATACATGTTTTGGGATTTAAAATTGTGAACCATGTATTAATTTTTCATTATGTTCCCCATATTTTTATTTCTAGATAATTTTAAGGTAATAGCATGTCTTCACTTAATTTTCCATTTAATTCAAATATTTTTTTTAAAATCCTGAGTTTTTCCTTCCATCTCCACTTGATTTTTTAACATATTTTTTCAGTTTTTACCATATAATTCAACCTTATTGAATAAGTTTCCTGAGGATAGATATCATTTTTTTGGGAAGTGACCTAATGTTTTATGATGATTTTTTTTGAATTTATAGAGTCTAGATATAAACATGATAAAGGGGGTTATATGGGTTTTGTAGGAGTTTGAACGGATTTAGAGGTGGTTCGGGAACTTTTGTAAGAGATGATTTCAAAGTAGTCTATAATGAATTTACACACCGTTTAAACATAACAATACTTGTAACCATTATTAGGAAGATGATTTTAAATGGGTTTATGAAATGAAATGAATACACACCATGAAAATGGTTCATTTCATGTAATGTTTTATTCGGTTTATTTTTACATGTGGTGACACAATTTTATATTCAACTCATAAATTGAAAAATTCATTCCTTGAAAATATTAAATGTCATCTATTTCACTAGATGGAAAATTTTAAAGCCATGATATGTATCTAATTTCTTTCCATACCTATGCATCCTCTCTTCTCTTAAGACTGAGGTGATTTATAAGTGATTTTGGAGTCTCATGTCCCTTTTAGATATCTCGGTCAAGTGATTAATCTTTGGTGAGTTGCTTCATTTTGGGTTTCCACTTTATTCCTCTATTTCTTCTTAATCATGGTGTTTAATTTTTATCACCATGGAAATAGGTGTTTATATTGATGATGTGTAATATGGTTCTTCTTGAAATCTTTCGCACCTCCATTATTTTAGGAGTTTCCAATTAGAATCTTTGCATTGATCTGTAGTTAGAGGTGGGTAATCTAAAACACAACACTATGGTCTATTTAATTATAAAATATATTCAATATTATAGATGAACTAACCCAATGCATGCATTAATTAATTGAATAATGGATGATTATAATCCTATGATTGGATTGTTCCTTGGATCCCTTTTGATCCAATGGTGGTGCGGCCTGACATGGGGATTCCCATTAGATGAGTTAACCATTGAATAATAATGAATTTGGTTAATAGATAAAAGTGTGGTTAGCCTGACATGATACCTCAGGGGATTTATTGATAAATAATAACTTTTTAATGTATTATTATTTTTTAAAATAAATTATATATAAAAACAAATGGGGAATTGAACTAAAAATAGTAATTTAGAGAATTAACGATTGAGGGTTATGATAAAATATTATAATATCCTCTATATTAGGAATTGTCATGTGATTCATGTTGTAATTATTGTATAGATGTCTTTTTGTAATGATTATGTTTAGGGATTGGCCCAATTTAATGCTAAAAATTCATATATAGATGGATTGTCCTAGATACTAAAATTCTTATATGAAGGGTTTCTTCAGGATGCTGAAATTCATGTATAGAGGGACTCGACCATATTCAAAAACTATTATACCAATGTATTTTACACAATATTAAATTATAACATAGACTTTTGGTTATGGATGGAATGGTTTTTATACAAGATTGGAGATATTTTTGGATTAGTACCGTTCAAGGTTGATTAGTTCTATTAAATTAATAGATTAACCAATACACCCACATATCAATTTATTTAATGAAATTAATATTATAATATTTTTTTAGACATAGTGGTTCTGAACTACAATGTTGTACTCAAAACCTATAGGGGTCTCCATTTAGTAACTAACCAGATTTCATAAATACAATTTTGGATAATTGAAAGGGACCTTGTGGATGATTTTTGCTTGTGGAATAGGTTTAATCTCAGATATGGGACTGAAACGGGGTTTGAGAACAGGGTTTTGAGTTTATTTTCATCAGCATGTATTTTATATGTATTTATTTCATTCTAAAATTAGGTATATTCCAGCATTGAAAGACATTTATTATTATTTGATTTATTGGTTCTTCTTTAACTGTCCAATAATATGTTATACTATTTCTAAAATACATGATACTCTTATATTTATTATTATTTTATATTTCCACTATAATAAATCTTTGTGCTAGGGGTTATATTCTCCAAACTCTATTAATTATATTATCACTACGATTCGAAAGCTTATAGTGTATAGGGAGGCATGATTGGGGTCTCGTAAAAAACTTGATTTGGTGACAAGAGTGGGTTCTGGATCAGGTATGTTTCAATGTGGTAATGAAAGATTGATGTTGACCATTTCTAATTAATTATTATTTAGGAATGTTATAATAGATACAGTGATTCTCCAACACATCATAGTTATATTCTATATGGGACTAGCTAACCTCTGTATGGGGTAAAAAAAATTTCTCTAGGATGGGATTATTATTCATGATGTTCGATTGTTATAGTTGATGTTATTTCCCCTTTGGGGATTAGCATGTTTTGTAATGTGATTTGTTTATTTTGATATATTCTCATGGTCCGTTATTGTGAAAGGTGAGTATGAATGCAACATGATTGGAATATATGGATATATATTAATAGGAATTGTTCCTGGAACATACATATTTAATTTATGTGATATATTTTATTGTATAAAAAATTAAATGAGATACATGTTATATCTAATAAATGGAATAGGAAGAACCGATATGTCATGCTAAAACACATGTATACCTTGTTTAGAGAGACTATGAGGTAATGGTCACCTTTTTTCACCTATTTAGGTTTTCCTTGTTGTTAGCCTATTTTCTAAAGATTTTGTATGTCTTGTAGAGAAAATTTCACCTCATAGTGATTGAATTCAACATCATGAGATTGGAAATTAGCAAATTCATAACATTGATGAACCAAATCTTCCTATTGATACTAAAGATCAATTTAATGTTTGCCATAATGATAGAATCCTAAAGGTCATGTGATCTATGTAAAGGGAGGCACGTACCATCATTCCTTCAATGTCATAGTTGAGATTAATGTTTAGATATAGCATCTTACTATAATAACTAACGATGGATTCCCCCAGTCAATTGATTTTTGGATTGATTCAATCCAGAAAATCATAAAATACCTCGAGACACCAATAGATATAAGTTTAAAACATGTTTTATATAGGCTTAATGGACATTACATGCATTAGTTGGATATTCGATAGAAATCTTAGTAGCAAGAGGATTTATCTTATGTGGAATTGAAGGGGATTTTTCTGATCTACATTTATCTACCTACATTGATGTATGAGAATTATTTCATGTTCATTTAGCTAACATAAAAGGGAATGTCAGTGATGGACTACATGGGATATTTAATCAAATTGAAATAGTTTTTTCCATCATAGGTAGTTGATGAGATCCCTATGGTGATACATTTTCATGTTAGGGTTTAGTAAGAAATTAGGTCAAAATTGAATTTTGTTGGTTGGGTATCTTTTCAGATGTGATGAATATGGATGTTTTCACAAAATAGAATCTAAGAGGGTCCCTAATGGAGGCATTCTATTTTATCAAGAAAAACTGAGATATCTTCTTTTAGTAGAAATAACTGTATCTATGATAGTTATTTCTAAGGAAATAGTCAGAAGAACAGCCTTGGAAGTGTGAATCCATCTCTAGGTAGTGTTTCGTTATAGTGATATTAGTGTTCAATGTCTTGGCACAAATGACCATAATGTACATACTCTATTTTCGAGTACTGTTCTTTCAGAACGATGGGACACCACCAAGGATTTTTATGGTAATATATTATCAGGGCAGTACTATAGGATCCGGACAAGTACTAGATATTGGAAAGGACCCAAATACCCCTTAGCAGACGGGTAGTTTGAATTCCATAAGAAGTTTAGGTTTAGGAAGGGAATATGGTAACCTAGTGGAGAAGTAGTAATACTAGGTATAGGTAAAAGACCAAGTGAGTCAGACTGAAGCCCTGGGTAGAGGGGTAATCCATATGAATTCTATGATGTCTACCCTAGATAGTTAGATAATGGACATTCTACCATAAAATGTACAATTTGTGTATCATTATCCCTTACATGTGTTTTTTATACAAGAACATCACATTATTTTTTATATACCCTTTTAGAAAATGTTATTTATTAGTTTTGGAAATAATTGATGGTGTTCTGAGCATTTAATGATATTTTGGAGTGAGCTAAGAAAATATTAAATGTTGTAAGGCATGTTATCTAGAAGCTAGTGGTCATAGTTTCCTTTGGGAACAGTTTTGGAAAGTCTTACAAGTCTAATTCAGTGTAAATTGAATTTCATCAAATCCTAGATAGTATGACTTACTCTAGATAATGTTGGAATATTTTAGGATACATTTAATCCACTGGTGGACCATTTTTAATGAGTTTTTAGATGAATTGTATAGATTACCACTAGATAAAGACATCAATTTCATGATCAATTTGGGGTTGGGAGTTGAGCTAGTTTCTTTTATGCCCTAGAGGATGGCACCAATAGATCATTGGGAGTTTATTTTTTTGAGAGATCTAGAATCTAAAGTTTTAATAAAACATAGTTTGTCTCCATGGGGTTCTACAATTTTTTTCTACAGAAAGGATATTGGTAATATTCGCATATGAGTATATTATTGAAGATTGGAGTAGATTATTTTCAAGAACAGATACCCCCTTTCTCACATTAATAATATATTTAATCATCTAAGAGGTTATATGTTCTTCTTCAATATAGATTTGAGATTAGGATACCACTAGTTAAGGGTAAGGCAATTGGACACACCTGAGACATATTCTAGGAGAAGGTGTGTCTTGTATTAGTTTGTAGTGATGTTGTTTGTTTTGAAAAATGTACCAGTAATATTTATGGACTTGGTAAACAAGATCAATAAACTTTTTTCAGATAAGTTTTTTGGTATTTTTGTTGATTATTTATTAATGGACACAAAATCATTATATGATCAATCCCAACATCTCAAAATTGCCTTCAGTACACTGAAATATCATCATCTTTACTCTAAGATAACAAAATGGTGCTTCTATAATGATAACATATTTTTCTTTATCCATGTCATCTTAGAGGTATGAGTGTTAGTGGACCTAGAGAAGGTTATATCAATGGTATCCTAGGAGGGACATAAAATTTTTATAATGATTTAGGGATTGATTGATTTATTTAGTTATTATCAATGCTTCATCCAGGACTTCTCTAGTATGAAAACACACATTTCTAGGCTAACAAATAAGGGGGTGATGTTTGTTTGTTCATAGACTTGCAAGAGAGATGTTCTAGTGTTGCAGACTAGGATAACCTATGAACATTTCATCACTTTACCTATACCATATAAAGTATATATTGTGTTTTTTGACCCATACTATGTTGTAATCATTGTAGTTCTCATGTAGGAGGATCATGTTGTATCATATGCATCAATACAACTAAGACAACATGAGAATAATTACCCTACACTCAATTTGGAGTAAGATGTTATTTTACATGCCCTGTGATTCTAGAGACACTACCTTTTGGGTGAGTGGTTTATGGGGTACATAGAAAATTAGATCCTCAATTACGTATTTTCTCAGTGGGACATGAACCATTGGTAGAGGAGGTGGTTCGAGTATGTACAACTTTTCAACATTACATTCTATTATACTGTAATAAAGGGAAACATCTTTTTCTATGTCATGAGACTAAAGATGCATATCGAGGAAGTGTGGGTGACTTTTGATGACTTGTGGATGATGGAATTCATGGCATAAAATCATTTCGATTTCCTTGAATATCATGAACAATTATCTATGACTTTTACATCGGTTATACCTATGATTTTTTACCTCATCAAGATAGATAGGTTATATGATCCTAAGGTATTAGGTTTGGGAGATATCTTATATAGTGGGGAGCCACCATTAGGATGGTATCTCGACATAATAACGTTTCTTTTTTCTATGTCCAAGTATGGACTCCAACATACTTATATGGGAAGATGATGCAATATTTCTATGCTTATATATGGGTGGTATGCTATGGTTTGAAAATCAAATATTGTAACATCTATAGAGTGTACTTGTTATGAGGAATGATGAGAGAGGTAAAAATATTCATAGAACAATGTTTCCCCTCTTAGTTTGTAAAATATGAGAATAAGATTCCAACTAGGTTGTTGTAGCCTCTGTCTATTCTAGATTGGAAATGAAATAATGTCACTATGGATTTTTTTATAGGATTACCTAGTACACCTCATAATAATGTTGCAGTTTAGGTGATCGTAGATCAAACCACAAAGGTAACCTACATCATTGTTATCTATGAGATGTTCACTGTCGACGATCTAGGTATTCATTGTCTTCTTGAGATAATTTTGTTTTGCATTATTCTAATGCGTATTGTTTCTGATTGATACCCTTGTTTCACATATCGGTTTTCGAAGGACCCTCAGTGGACACTTGGATTGGAATTTATTCTATGAATATCCTATCACCCATAGACTATAAGTCAATCTAGGTAGACTATTCAGATTTTGGAGGATATGATGTGGATATATATGTTGGATTTCTGTGGTTCAAGGGAGCATCATATAGAAATATTGGATATTCAATTATTATTACACATAGTATCATGAAATAGATGTTTGAGTAAGTTTATTTGATCACTAGGTGGTTGGTGTATGCACAGAGAAAGCATAAAGATTACACTAAGCACCAAAGATGGCCCCTATAGTTTGAGGCTAGTCATGTGTTATCCTTTAGAAGTTTCCTAGGTTTGGGAAATATTTTATCTAGAAACAGAAAATGTAAGTTCATAGACTTTTAGGGAAATTTTATATAGTAGAAATGTTCATTATATTATCTTATCTATTAGCCCATCCAAAACACTATAGTTCTATGCATGATCTGTTTCATGTGTTGCAGCTGTGAATATATAATCCTAAACTTTCTTATATGGTAAACATTAAAGATGTGGAAATTTTTGTAGATGTGTATATTAAGGATTATTCTATATAGATTGTACATTTTATTGATTATTATCTATAGAGAAAGTTTATCCCATTATTTTGAGGGTTGATGAAGCATCATCATGATTAGTCGGGGACCTGGGAGAGGGAATCTGATATGTGAGTATGTTGGCCATTCAAGTTCAATGAGACCCCATAGTGATTTGTGTAGAATATCAAGGAAGAGACATTATATATTGGGGATGTTTTATGATCCTATACATTATAGGTATGATTCTATTTTAATTTTTTTATAATCATATTTTGTTTTTGTTTCCCCAAGTCTTTGAACATTTACGATAACGTTCTTTGAGGATGCAGATATTTTTCTGGAATAAATGGCCTAGATATGGAGAATTTATGTTAGTTTTAATTAATGGATTCATGTTATAAATGTGTTTATGGGGCTTACAAGGGTTTTACCAATGTTTGTAAGGAATCATTGGTGGTTATAGGTCTTTTGAAAAAGATTAATTTAAAGATATCAATAGGGAATTTACATGTCATGTAAATATTACACCACCTATAATTGTCACCATGAATATTCAATCAAATTGGACCATGATGTGAAATTAATAAATGTTGTGAAAAATTTTCATGTTATATAAAACTTGATAATATTTATTTTTAATTGAGGCAATTCACATTTCATTGTAATTCAAAGATTTAAAATCAAATTTTGTGTAAATATTACACATCATGTATTTCTCAAGATGAAAAGTTTTAAAGAAAAAAGGCACAGGTATTTTCTTAATATACATACGATGCCTCTCCTCTCTCGATCTGTAGTTAATTTCTAAAAGATTTTGGAGTCCGATCTTCCAATCCAGATGTCTCGATCAAGACATCAATATCCAATGTGTTTTTTTACTATATTTTACACATATCTTTCCATTCTTTCTCATTATTTTCATGTAATATTTTTACCATTATTGAAATAGTTGTGGAAATTTTTATTTTTTTACCTTATTATTATTGTGATCTTTATCACCTCTATTATTACGGGCCTTTAATTGATCACTGATTAAATATTGGTGGTTTAAAAAATTAACATATGGTCTATCTAATTGTTAAGTATGTGTAATATTGAGATGACAGAGACACAATGTGGGCATTAGTTAACTTAATAATGAATTATGATAATATTTTTATCAAATAATTCCATAGGTACCTTGAGATTCATTGATGTTGTTACCTAGAATGTGGCTACCAATTAGTGGAGAAATCCCTAGAAAAATATTGATTTTGGTTGATTGATTGAAGTGTTGTAAGCCTAAAATGATACCTCGCCTGATTTCTTGATATGGAATCCCTTTGGTAATGGAATATTTTAAATATTTAAATTAAAGGTGAAATTTTTATATTAAAATGAAATGAAAATTGAAATACAATTCATAAATGGAAAAATTAACCATTGAGGATTATGATATGAAATTATGATATCCTCAATGTAATGATATTTTTTGTGATTCTTTCTCTAATTATTATATTTTGGATTTAACCAAGTCTCATTAAATAATTATATTATAGAAATATTGGACTAGATTCATACTTAAATTATAGTATAGTTGGATTTACCTATATGGTAAAATGATTATATAGAGGGATTATCTTGGATGTTGATATGATTATATAGAGGTATTGAACCTGATGTTGAATTTTTTATATAGAGGGATTTTCCTAGATATGAAATTATAACATTGGAATATGGTTATGGTTGGAATGTTTGTGATTCATGATCGGGGATATTATAGTATATTTCCTATGCGTGTTTTTTTATTAAATTAAATATTTAATCAATACACATTCTTATCATTTTATTATTGGAAATTATTGTCAGACATGTTTTGTTTATAAATGATGTTGTCAACCTACTGAATTTTCCCCACACCCTATTTGGGATGTCATTTGGTACCCATGTAGATCGCATGGATATTTATTTAGAAAAGGGAAGGGGAACATGTAGTTGATTGTTGTTTTCTAGATGGATTGGATCATCGAAACATGATCGACATGGGGTTCTGAACTACAGCATGGACTTTATTTTTCTCAATATGTGTTTTTTATTTATTTATTTCGATTTTACATTAGATAAATTATATCGTAAAAATAATTTTATTATTATTTAATTTATTAGTTATTTATTTTCTCTTCATTTTATTTCATACTATTTTTTTATACCCATTACACTAATATGTATTATTTTTGTTTATTTACAATGTCTTGTAACCTAGTAACAGGGTATATAGTCTCACTACTATGTCCATTATGGCCTCACTAATATGTGGTAGCCTCTTGAATATAGCGAGGCACGATTGATGTCCAGAAAAATTCATTATTTGGAAATGTCAGAGAGTATTTGATAGGAGGACCTCATAGTTATTCACATTATTAGGATTTTTTTTAAAAAAAATTACACCAATCATTTCAAAAACATATTGTGTGATCATTATTAATGTGATTTAATATTTCTAAAAGTTATTTCGTTTTTTAAATGATCAATTCATTTGAAATTTCTTTTTTCATTATAATTCCATCTAATTAAATTTAATTTATATAAATTTTTAAATATTAATAGATTGAATTTATTAAAAGTTCAATGTTAAAAAAAATTATTTTTTTCTATGATTGTTATATGAATATTAATGGGTAGTTATATATATGTTTTTGTGTTCCAATTAACTTTTTAATATATAAATTGGTGTAAGATTAGAACCAATATATATATATACATTTATGAGTATAACTAAGTGGGTAAAATATGAAAATTTAATTATGTTACACAAATATTGTTTTAAAACACATTAAGGGATTACAAGAATATATTTAAACGTCCAGAATAGAACCTTGGAACTTTTATTTAGAGATTAAAACACCCTTTTTGTATTAACTTAAAAATATGTAAATTTAAGGATTTTTAAAATTTTTAATGAAAATTATCATTGAAAGGGGTGTGTATTGTTCATATATATGCCTCTCTGAAATTGGTTTTTCATTAAAAGGTGTTATAAGGTGTGGTGAAAAATGATTATATTTCTTTCTACTTATATTATTTCATTCTTTGAAGTCATATATTAAATTCTCACCACTATTTAGGTTCTATGGGATTCCTTGGGTGGTTAGAAGGGATCCCTACATACACAGGATACACTAGTTTATTGTTATGCTCTGACTAGTTTCCCTCAGATAAATTTCAACTCTTATTTTGGGATATTGATATCTGGTTGACTAGTGAGGGAGACATTGAGTGTTATGGAAATTTGATTGTCTAACATTCTTGTACTAGAAATTTCAGATAATGTAATTGTTATTTGTGTCTTTTTTCCCTAATTCTATTAGGTTCCCGCGATGACTCTTTCTATTTAATACTCAATTTTGTATTTTCCCATTTAATTCTATAATTATTATTATAACATGTTTTTCTTCTCACAAATTATAACTAAAAAAATAATGAAAATAATTTCTCTATAGTTATTTTGAAAATATATTTTCAATTGATGCTTTTAAAAAAAGGGGTGTTGGCAGGATAAAATATTCATAGTGAATTTTTCCATTTCAATAACTGAAAAATGAAAAATTTATAGATGTTTAATGACTAGTTTTTAATATGAAAACACAAAAAAACATATTTTAAATTAACATGATTCAAACTATCACTAGAAGGATACATTATTAAATTTTTTTCAATTATGCTGTTGATTACATGTAATTATTATGGGGCTTATTTATCATTCCGATCAAGTAACATTATTTTTTGGTTTTGATTTAGTTCTTATTTTCTTAGGGTGCTTTTATAGTATGTAGTCAAGAGGTGACTCAAGGACTCACTTGGTGGTATGATTATATCTTATTTTTTCAGTTTCATTATCAAATTTTCAATCATTCCTCTTTTTATTTAATTATAATAATATAGGGTATCTATATATATGAGATCCAAGTAGGAAACTAGATGAGAATTTAGTTTTCTTCGTAGTTCAGGGAGGCTAGGGGTGAGTTGACTGGTTGTTTTCTTCTATACATATTTTTTTTTATTTTCTACAATTTGTTTTTTTACTATTATTTATTTATTTCATGAACATCCAACTTAAAAATGTGTCATTCCAAATATAATTTTAAGTTTACATCAATTGTATAATTATTTTATATAGTAAAACTTGTTCTCAAGATGTGATAAATAGATTCCCATGCACTTGTGTTATCCTATGGGGATCGGTAATGACTTCTCATCCCTATCATAGGTTGGTTTGGGATTCCAAAAGAGGGGATGCTCATGTTAGTTCTTGAAATCTATCCATTCATCCATCCTTATGAAAATCTTATTAATGTATCTTTTAAATTCAGGGGATTTGTTCCCTTATACCTCTCAATTAAATAATTTTATCATCAATATGAGAAAATTCCCATGATTTTTCTTTCTATATATTTTAAATGTGGGTGTTTGTATTTTAATTCCCCTTTTTGCATTTGACCAAACATCAGGATATTTATTTATTATTTTATAATATCC
This sequence comes from Viscum album, assembly GCA_963277665.1. Taxonomy (NCBI): domain Eukaryota; kingdom Viridiplantae; phylum Streptophyta; class Magnoliopsida; order Santalales; family Viscaceae; genus Viscum; species Viscum album. The sequence goes on along the minus strand of OY728157.1, from coordinate 226,132,642 downwards.
ATATCCATGGGACCATTATATAAACTCTATCTCATCATTGAGATAACACTAAACTACCCCATCAAAACATTAAATGTCTTTGACACCTAGAGCCTTTCAGAGATGTGGTTTTAATACAAAAAGTAATCTACCTATTTTACATCACTGTTCATACAAAATAGGTAGGTATCTTGAATATATTGTTAATTAATCCATATAATTCATCACAAATTCACACCATTTGAAAAACCACTTGCAATTTTCTATCTATACTTGTCCAAAGATCCCAATGGAAATACTTGTTTAGAAATACCTTCTTAAATTAATTCCACTCAATTTCTTCAAGTTTTTCTATTATTTTTGTATTCCTGATCAACACACACTACTGATCATGTTCATAAATAGACCACAAATGTAACATTATACTTATTCTAATATTTTAGAACATAAATTATCATTACCGTTAAGTTAAACTAGTATTCTAAGGCTAAAAAATTAGAAGATCCACAAACTTTTGATGATAATTGACACAAAAATGGAACAATGCCCACATGATCATTCTTGGGTGATGACGAATGATTCTCATGGTTTGGTTTATTGGTAAAAGTAATAGATATCTAGGTAAGTGCCAATATGATTTTTTTACTCTGCCTACCAGAAATTGGGGAATGCGTTTTAGAAAATCATTTTATTATCCAATGAGTGGGTTCTTAGTTTTGTTTCTCCTTATTTCACAGTAACTTAAAAAAATTCAAATATTTCCACACAATATGAGTCAATAAGTCATGAATAAGTAATATATTCTCATGTACATATCAATTGAAAAGTAATATCTGATGATATCCCTATGATTAACACTACAATATTCCCAAAAATGATTTTTGGACCATGTACATCAATATTTTTCTAACTTTTGGAAGAATAATTACATTATTAATATATCATTGGAAATTTCTTGTAATGATAACATGAATATATCCATGAATATACCTCGATATTGTTAAACAAGCTGTTTTTATGGCCCACTACTCAAGATCAGGGTGAAGATCGGGTTATTACCCAGACACTACATTTCAGGTAAATTACCATTAGGTGAATCTTCAATATAACCATATCCATATATATTATCTAGATAGGGATGTATATTTTTATAGACCACACACTCCTTATATCCCAAAATTATGGATGTTTGTATTTACGCAGAGTTATCACTAGGTTGTTTACTAATTCTTTCTACTCCTAATTTTGAAATTAACTAAATTTTTTAATAATAAAAACAATAGTGACCCAACATTTCTTCCATGTATATTTTTTAATATAAATTAAATAATAGTAATACATGACAAAATAAAAAATTTAGTATTCTTTGTATATTAGGTCCAAAAATCACATGTACATAAAAAATCATAAACATTACTTATATCATTTTTTATATTTCATTTAATAGCTCTCATGATATCCTTATTATTGGTGTTCAGTTAGGGATATATATAAATGAAATGTATTAGCTCAAATACATGTAAGGGGAAGAATAATGAGGACATAAAAATATGCATGAATATAACATATGTGGATTATCATAATAAAAATCTTCATAAGAATGAGTGAATTATTTTAAAATGGAATTGAACATGAGATTTGAATTATAATGACACAAAATAACATAGTGGAGGAATAAAAACAAATAATTGTGTGGAATGTTTGCTTAATGTTCATGAATAAAATATGTGTATAAATCATATATCATAATTATAATCTAATCTATAATAATTTTTAGACATTATAATCATAAAATCTAGAGTTATATGAAATTTTCCATTTCATTGGAAAGATATATAAGTCTAGTATTACCAGTTAATTCATAAAATATTCATAATCATATATTACACATGAAAAGATAACATATTACAATCGTAGTCATGAAAATTACATACTAAAAATAATGGGAAATATGAGATAACTTAAAAGGAGTAAGGTGAGAGATTCACCTTACCTTAGATCCAGAATTTTTTCACCACTTTTCTGCCTCTGGAAAAAATACATTATGATTATTAAAAAATCAAACCACAAGTTAATTATGAATGTTTTTTACTCTTGATCAATTATAATCAATGTGTTTTGTATTAATTCCAATTGTTTAAGGAAAAATGTTTTGATATTATTTTTTTCTTACAATATCATGTCTTGATACAATTTAATTATCATGCTTTATTTCTACTCATACATTAATAATATTTACGACATAATCATGTAAACAAATTTATTTATTCATTTAAATAATATATATAATTATAACCAGCCGGGATATTTTTGATGTGATGGTAACTGGAAGCATCCACACTTGTGGTTAACCGAACATTAAAATAAATTCCTAAAACGGGAGGTGAATGATATATAATATATGATTATAGATCAAATAAATATAAAATTATGAAGATAATGTTATAATAATATTTAATTATTTTAATTGTTTTTTTGTAATGAAAATGATATGTATTTATAAAAACAAATAAAAAGATGAAATGAAATTACCTCTTTCTTGAATTTGATCCATTTCTTCAACCCATGTCTTCATGAATGTCTGGGATGGTAAGACTCTATAATTAACGTATGTATTTTAAAGGGAATATGATATTTTTATTGGGTACAACTTTAGATTTATAAATTGGAAGTGATGAGGTTTTCGAATGGTTGGGAGAGGAGGTATTTATAATTGAGGAGATGGTTATTTTAAGACAAAATACTGAATAAAATAGAAATTTAAAGGTAAACCTCTTAGTGGTGATATTTTCATATTCTGAATAATTTTTATTAAATTTTTTAAGGATTTAAAATAATTTAAAAACCAAATTCATTAGTTTACTAAAAATGAATTTGGAAAAAAAAGAAAGTAAATATAAAGGAATAGATTTCATTTTAGACATTGTAAAATAATTTGTAGGTATATAATTTAAATTTTATGAATTATTTATCTAATTAAATATTATTTTGGTTGAACATAAATTTATAAAATTTATTAGTATATTATTAAATGTTGAATGATGTGATTTTATACCAAATGGTTATGAGAATAACTTATTTTTTTATTCAACTATTAATTGAAGTTATTCATAAAGTTACAAAAAAATCAATCTTATATATTTTGATGTGATCATTCTAAAAATGAAATTATTTTTAACAAAAAAAAAATTAATATATTTAAATTTTATTATTAACAGAAAACATATTTTTTAGGAGGTACAATAATACAATTTATTAATAAAGAGTTTAAATTTTCATTATTCTTTTATTATAAAAAACTATTTTATGGATTTATAATATTTATATTTTATTAAATTATTTATAATATAGATTTTTTATATTATATTATATTATTTTGGGATCTTGTTTTTCTAATGTGAAGGCTTCAATTCTTAATGGTTAAGTTATTTTTTGTAACAATAACATAACTATTAAAATGGTCATATTACCTAAAAGAAATAAATAAGTATTCCATCATTCCATATTCAACCAAATTCCCCCCATGGTTTTACATTATTCCTTTCTAAAATATTTATTATGTTACTAATGTTCTATGTATTTATTATAATTGTTTTCATGAGTTTGATTGTTATAGGAGATTAACATCATACACATTTTCTCGTTCAACATATATTATTATTATTATAATGGTTTCACTTTTTTATGTATTTACTTAATAAATATAGAATTTATAATGAATTATATATATCATAATGTTTTCAATGTGTTCAAACAATCTTTTTTTCCTAAATATAAAAAATGTTACGTAAATAGATGGATAAGTATATATATATATATAATACCGACGTGTTACATTCTTCCCATAATATAAATTCTATCTTGAAAATATTAAATCATACAGTATGATAAGAATTTATTAGGTTAAATATGTTTCATTTCTTCTCCAAGATCCAATATTTGTTCATTATCTCTTGATTCTATAAAATATCATTCCCAAGGTGGTTTTCCTTCTACAATTTATCAGTATCTCAATGTTCCCAATATTTAGCGGTTTCTCCTTATAAGATATATTATTCACATGTTTTACCACATCAAAATTTAGTATAATTTAGGGACTGAGAATTTAAATCCTGAGGAGAGATATGTTGAGCACATAATGAACATGATCCTTTATTGGTGGAGTGATGGCCGATAATTCACTTTTATAATGTGATCTATAATATCAAAGGGGCCAATATACCTAGGTCAAATCATCCCCTTATTTCTTAACTAAATGACTGTATTTCATGGGGATAATTGAAGGAACACTTTTTATTCAATATAAAACACCAATTACCTTTAACAACAGTCATGATAGAACATTATTTGAATATGGGAATCATTAATGTGATGCAAAATAGCTTGAACCATATCAGTCATTTCTTATACAAAATTAGCTTCAAATTGAATTCAGTAACTAACTCCATCCATTTTCTTAGGATATATAATAACTTCCAATATAGTTCTTCATATGGGGACATTTTAATACCGATGTGGAAGATACTATGCAACGAGAATTATTCTATTCATGTTTATTGATACCATAATCCTTTAAATTCTATTGAAAAAGATCTCAACATGTTCCTGAGTGCCTGAAGTTTCCTTTATAGTGGACTACAATTTAGGGGATATAAGTTGTACTAAAATACAATTCATTATTTAGAAGATATTTATGAATCATCTAGTATTTAAAGGTAAACCTCATATGACATTAAGAAATTATCAATAATGTTTATATATTAATACTCACTAAATCCATTACATATATCATGGTAAGTATGTAAAGAGTGAAATCTTCAAAAATGGTGATGAAATGGAATTTCAGGGTAACTCGATCCACCATAACCAATATTGTAGATCTTATTTATGATTTCTTTATTTGAGTAGTCAAAAAAATCCATATTTATGTTCTTCTATTTCCATGTTGGTATGGGTAATTTTTTTATCATCCCCTTATAAATTATTATACCTAATTTATATTACTATATTATTGGGATCCTTGTGGTGTACAAATCAATATCTCAAAAACAAATTCTCAATAAAAGTGCAATATAGGATAAAAGTAAACCATGTAACTTCTATAATAAATTGTGAAATATGGTCTATGATAATTCTCATATAATTCATTATTTATATTTGGTGATAATGGTACAAAAATTCTAGTTATATAAAGAATCAAACCATCCTTTATCAATGTTGAATTCCTGAAAATTACATTCTTTTGTTTTAACAACCTTCTTTTAATGGCATAAAAATCTCTGTATACCTACTTGATATTATATTGGATAGATTTTTTGGAAGTCATTTGGTCTAGGTAGGATATCTTCCCTACCATTATAATTTCCAGATCAATTATTTCTAGATCCATAATGATAGGTTCTTTCTCAATCCACTTCATGGATTAGTATAATTATCATTTACACTAAGATCATCGGCTACATTATTCTCTTTTCCAAGATGGTTGTAAATAGATAAATAATAGTATTGATAAACATTCACTAACTTTATGTATTCATGTTGAGTTATTTCTATGTGAGTATTTGTTTTGTAATCTTGTGATCTATATATTTTTTCCACTTTACACCATTGGGGCAGTGCCACCAAATATTAAATGGAAGGTTTATTTTATGTCACTGTAATTAATGTATTGGGTAGGTATAACAATGAATAATATAAAATTATTTGTAATAGGTAAACACTTTATCACACTACATGGGTCAAAAACATAATCATTTCTATAATTCACTGATATGTGTCAAATACCCTTCTCTACTTTAGTGTAGTGTGGATATATGTGTTGTGATTATCATCTCCTTGATCTTCTTAATTCATTACTAAAATTTTTATATCTATATAATAATTACCCATTTCCATGTTAATATAGTTATTTTCCTAGTTAATTTGAATAATGTTCTCACACAATATTTGTGGTACCAAGATAATCCAAGAAAGATACTATTTTCCATGAAAAATGATGTTTTGAGTGACTCCTCAATTTTCTTTGTTGTCACATGTTGAAAATAAATTTTTTCATTTTTTTTCATGTCCACCAAAAATAAAAATTTCTATATCCATGAGTCATGCATGATGTAATTATCAAACATCTTATCCCTTCTTAGGGTCACCAACATAATCCTTAAATGATCTTCGTGATCATATATTCTCTTAAATTAGATTATAATGTTGTCAATAAGTACTCATAATTTTTTATGTTCCCTCTAAAGACTCCATTCATCATATATATATATATCATGGGAATTTTTAATTCTAGTGGGAATCACTATAAACTCATAGTGTCCAAATCACATACTAAATTTTGTCTTCTATTTATATTAAATCTTCACATTTAAATGATGGCACAAATGAAATATATCAACCATTAAAATTTATTATATTACATAAATTATATCAATCAAATCATAAATCCTTTATAGGTGAATCATTTTCTTCATAAAGATGTTGTTGATATCTTGTTAATTAACATACAGTCACATTGATCTATCACTCATCATAAAAAATCACCAATAAACCCTTTTATGATACACTAGGGTTAATGATCACTTTGTGTAAAGTCTCTTGATGGTTCTTTTTTAACTCCGCTCATTCTATTGTTACCATCCAATATGAGAATTTTGAGACTGGAGTGGCTCTAAGTATGAGTTTAATTTAGAAATCTTACACAAGATCTGGTGGATATTCTGAAAACCCTTCATGAAATAAATTTTTATAATCTATAACAAATGGAATTTATTAAAGGTTTATTCATTCCTATAACACATCAATTTAGGAAAGATATTATCCATTATCAAGCATCAACATCCATACCCTGGATGGATTTTCCAATAGAGATTCATAATCATCCATGAATTTGTATGATTGTATTAGATGATTAAAATATAGGAGGAGATTTCAATTACTTGATAGTTTATGTTGTATTTATATAAAGAGGTCCAATCACCACCCAATGTAGAATCAAATCCCACCATATAAAAGATAATTTTTTTTCTATAATAATCTACCCAAAGATAGTGATATGAGAAGAGTTCAAGACATAGGAGAAGTGATCACACCACTAGTTAAATTTATCAGTATCCCTACATAAAGGTATCAAGGATGTGCATTAATAGTTCAAGAAATAATTTTGGAGATAATGGAATGTGTACAAAAGGATTCAATTAAAAAAATTCAATTTTAGAGTCAATTATAAGTGTACCTTGTTTGAAATAATTTTTATGTTCCACCTAAGAATTAGTGATAGAATAAGATATACCTTTATAACTTGACATTAGTGGTTACTAAAATTAATTTCCCTTGAAGAATCTTGGATTAATACACTGGATTTTATATTAACCTATTCTTTATGGTTGAATCATTAATACTAATGGGTTTCATTATGTATGGCCTTCCTTTACACCCTCAGGTTGGATGTATTCTTAGATTATATTCGATATTCCTAAGCTTGGATCCCTTATTTCTCAAACTCTAATAATTTTATTATCCAATTTAAGAACATCAAATGATGATTATAATTACACCATAGATAGGTGGGTTGTTGTATATTATCTCATTTTTAATTACATCCCCTAGTATGAAACATCATTTTTATATTTTTATATCCATATCAAATGGACCATTATCTTAAGAATATCTCTACATTGAGAGAACATAATACTACTTCTTAATATATTACAATTTTTTTTATATCTTCATCCAATCAATTAATATTTTTTGAATAATGAAAGAGTCTATCTATTTTTATATCACTATTAATAACAAAACATGAGGAGTATATTTCATGATTTGTAAAAAAAATGTAAACTTTGGTAGATTCTATCCCATTTTTATAAAGCGCTATAAATTCTATCTCCAATATTTTTTTGAATATTGTTAGGGAATAGTTTGTTATGACATATCTTATTATAGTCTACCCACTCAATCTCTTAAAATTAATCTTTTGGATTTTTATTCATGATCAAATACTACCATTTAATAATGTCCCCACATATATAAGAGACAACCAATGAATCTTTGTCCTTATCAAAATAGTGTATCATAAAAAAAAAATTCATTGAGTTTTAAAAATATAATATTACATGTGGATTATAAGTTCAACTATCTAGGGTATTTGGATTTTAAATGGCTCTATGATGCATTTATCCATAATGAGTGACACTGGAAAACAACATAGCTTAAGTTATTTTCAACAGCATAAGATAGGTTGGCAGTTCCAAAAAACAATTTAGACTTCATCACCTATTTAAATAGGATTTTCATCAAGAAAATAGTTTCATTTTCCTTTGAATGGGTTTTTGGATACTTTTCCATGCGTACCATAATTTTCTAATATAGAATTATTTTGACTAATACATAAGTCAAAGAATAATCACTAAATAATATATTCACAAGTTAAAATCATATATAAATTTATCTCTTATTTAATATTATGTTTATCATGTAATAATTATCAAATAATGATTCAAGGATAATATAATTAAATAATATTTATTCATTAATAATAATAATTACTTCTTGTATGTGTCCATTATTATGGTTTGTAATTAAAATATGAATTCATCAAATCTTATACATTGGAAGTGTCAAATAATTTTTGTAGTATGGCCTGCTTCTGATACCCTTAGTGGAGATCAGGTAAATAGCCATATATTAAACCATAACTTTTGTATATATTATAATATGATTATTAGACATAACTATTTAGTAATTATTACTCCATTATTAAAAATCTCTAGTGCCTTTTTGACAAATTTCTTTATAATATATAGATGGAATCTAAAACATGGAATCCATTTTTAATTTTACAATACGGCCACCTAAAATCCATTCTACCTCTTAAATTTGAATGGTTTATCCTAGAGAATACACAAGGAAATGTGTGAATTGAAAATACCTGTAAGGGAATAAACATTCTAATGAATCAAAACATGTGATTCGAAGGTATAACCTGATATTAATAAAGAGATGGTACAAGAGTAATCAAGTGGAATAATAAAATTAAGAGAATGATATCACAAGATAAAGTAAAAAGGGAAGGAGTAAAGAACATAAAACCTGATATGAAAAAAATTAATGTCTAACTACCAAGAAAAAATCACATGGGGGAACAGAGTCCCATAATATAATAGGATTACTCCCAATCACATAAATGATGTCTCATGAGACTAAAACATTACCAAATGCCTTAGAGGGATATATAATTTTAACCCCACCTATCATATCAATTTCATGTACATTAAAATGTGTTAGAAATAATTTTATCAATCATATGGAATAAATAAATGAACTTCTCATCGAAAGAAGTGAGTTTTACAATCTTGTATTATAACATAATAAAAAATATTACATAAAGATATAATTTAAGAGATGGTCATAAGTAATGTATTACCCCATAAATGGAAGGTAGAATAATCTATGTTTTAATGTGAGAGACATATATACATAATTTAGAACCATTCAATTCTTGTAATGTGAGGTAATGTTAGTTATTGAGAGAATGAAAATAACTCGAAGAAAAGGATGGGTTAGAAAAATCACTTAACTCGAGCGCAATTCATCACCTTCATTAATTTTATCCTTGTATAATAAAAATAGGTTTTTTTTAATTTCATAATATCATTTTTCAATATTATTATTCCTTTTTTATTCCTTAATATTTAATATTAAACTAATTAACCAATTAATTTCATGTCAGACAATTTAACTATAAAATGATCATATGTACACAATTACTTCCGTAATTTCATTTTAATGAAATTATAAATTATTCAAATACATAATTTTAACAATTTAATAATTATAATTTCTATACATATAATATACTTTTTAATCTATCCGTGAAATGTGTTTATGAAAAATGAATTATGTTAAAATCATTGAGATGGTAGATTGTACGTATGCAAGAGTGTCATTTCAATTTATCGAAGATCATGATAGAAAAATTTTAAGTGTTATTATATAATTACAGGATGATAATTATATCATTAATTTTAATATTTTTCCATCAAAATACCCTTACACATACCATTCATTCTATGAGTTAATAAAAATTAATCACATCACTTCGTGAGGTGGTAGTCAGTCGTACATGTGAATGACATTATCATTTATTCAATAAATGATATGGTCTGAAATTATAAGATATATTTTTAAAAAAATGGTTAATTTTATATGAATATAATAATAAAACTTAAAATTAATCCTTATTTATTTACATGAAAAATAATAATTAAAAAACGATTCACGTCGCTTTGTGAGGAGGTTGTCTTTCATACACATGTGTGACATTATCATATTCTATATGAAACAGAAAGTAAGAAGTTTCATGTGATATTATAATAATGGTAACATAATTATATCACAAATAATTTATCAAAACAATATATGATTTATTATATACATTTATGATAACAGGTGATGGAAAATGAATTACATCGGTTTGTGAGGTTAATTTTTGTTGTCTATATGATCAATGTTTAATTTCCCATTTGATAGATGTGGAGATAGAAATTGGTCAATAACATTAAATTAAAACATCTCAGAATATAGAATATTCAAACAATATTATATCAGTGTGTTCTAATATGATTTTATGGACATGGAATATGATATCAAATAAAATACTAGATTAAGGATGTTACATATTTTGCAGAGAACTTTTTTTCACAAAACTATTTCAATTAATGGATTTATATCCATAAAAATACAACTTTGATAAGGTGAAAGAGGTAGAGAATTAATTTAGAAATTTATCTAGAAAATTAATGGTTCTTAAGAGAATAAATCTTATGATATTGGATGTCCATTTTAAGTGGGGGAGTGGACATAGGTGGAATTTTTAAAAAGAATGAATTTTATACGTAGTTTTATCATTCCGACAGGATCCAAAAATGGACCGTTATCAAAAAATATACTCTTTTTCAAAATGATTGCAATAAAATATGAATTAAGAAAGTTTTGGAACACTTTTTATAATTATATTTTTAGTTTAACACCTTGGTATACCAGTATTTAACTTAACCACAATAAATAATTTCTTTTATTTCATATTTCATTATTTTAGAAAATTATGTCCATATTATTATATAATATAAATTATTCTGATTCAAAATCTGGATTCAATTTTCCAAATTAAAATCACATATGTGTAGAAATTTAATTTAAATTTAAACCCATACATTTTTCAAAAAAAGGTATTACCAAAGAAAAACATTGACATATCGGAAAACTATTCACATAGAAATTAAATTTGAAATTGATTATAATGACCTAATTTTAAATAATCAATACATAATTGAACAAATTTTCCATTTAAAGCCACATTAAAGTAAATTGGGACCTAAATTATTTAAACAAAAAGGTAGTTTTCAATAAAATATAGTATTTTCAGTATTCATCAAAAATGAATCTTTTTTTAAAAACACAAAATACTAAACTTAATATATATTTTATATTTTGATTTAAAAAATTTATTTAATTTTTTAAAATATTATTTCTCAAATAAGTAAAAATTATTTTTAATTTATTTATTCCTAGTGCAACTAAACTACCTTTTAGAAAAGTACTACTTTTTAGAAAACATTTCCTTTTCATGAAAATATTTCATATTTTTTTATGTTTCATAGAAAAAATGGAATTTATTTTATATATTTATATAATATTTTTTTTTTCATAAGTTATTTTTTCATACTTAGACCCACCATCTTAAATTATATGTTATAATCACCATGTTTAAATAATAATATTTTCAGGTAATGTGTTTTGTTTGAACCCAGTTTTGTTTGCATTTGAATCTATTGAATAGAGTGAATTTATTTGAAAATAAATATATAATAAAGCCTCTTGTTGTTAAATTATTCCCCCAAAAATCATTTCACTGAGTAATTTTTATATTACATTCTATGGTGAAAATAGGTGAGGTTACTTCTACATCATCACCTCATCTAGTTCCAATATTACTTCCACAAACATGTCATTTTACCATAGAATATTGACCAAGAGAATAGTATTGTTTCAAATAATGTTATATCTTCAAATTTATATCCTCATTTTTTACTCCTCATATGAATGTTTTTTCTACAATGGTACCACCTATTGATTCAGTACATGCAATGGTTCTGGTGTGTACTTCTTCAAAAGGGATACATGCAACACATAATATACTTGATATAGGTTAGGTGGGAGTTCTTGTCAGTAGGAAACCTCTTCTATGTGTTCATGGATCTTAAATGTCCAAATGTATTTTTTTCCTTTCTTCCTTAACCTCTTGACATTCTTCCATCGTGAAATATGTAATAACACCTTTTCTCTATCCTAAAACTATTGGTCTTATCAATAGTTTTCTACATAATTTTTTTTTGACAAAATTTATCATATTTTCTGTGAAGATAAATGTTTTATAAATTATTTTTTATCTCATGGGAAATATCAGGTCCCATCTTCTTCAACACTCCAACATTATTCTAGAATGTCAGATTCTAACACAACTACCCATACATAGCCTCGTATGGTTCCATTTGAATGCTATAATAGAAATAATTTTTATAGGAGGATTATTATATGGAAATGTTCTGATATGAACATCTTTGTAAATCCATGTAGTAGTAACATGTCATATCCTCTAGATTTAAGATTATTCTCTTAGACTGACCATCCATCCATGGGTGATAAGCGGCACTGAAACTGAGTTTTTTATCCAACACATGATGGAGGATTATCCTAATCATTGATTTAATATTATTATATTTATCTAATACAATAGAGTGTTTCAATCTATACATTATTACCAATTATCTTATGTAAGAATCATAATTTTGGTCAAGAAGAAAATATTCCTTAATAGCAAGGAAATGGGTTTAATTTGTAAGATAATTGTCTAAAATCTTGATTGAATTATTGCCTCTAGGTGTCCTTGGGATTATTACAAAGAAATACATAGTAATAAATTATAATTTTCATTCTAATATGAAAAATGGTTGTGCCAAAAACATAAAATTATTTCTTTTATCCTTTACTTATTTTACAAACATGTATCAAGATACAAATTTTACAGTCTCCCACTCTATGTTATCCCACAAGATGTTTTTATTCAGATCTATAGACATTATTGTGATTCTTAGATTAATATAGAAGTATGACCTATGTACATCATCCAAAATCTCTCTATCCATCACTATATGTTATCGGAAAAAAAATTGCGATCCAAAACCAAAAAACCCATTTCCATCTAAGTTGAATTATTAAATATTCCCTACCTTTTACTATATAACCTTATCCTCTTTCAAGTCCCCCATTGATCCTATCAAGAATGTATGGTTGAGAAATTATTTGATAAAGGTAGAATAATGTTCCTTTTTCTATTCTTATATCCATACTTATAAATATAATAATTTTGTATCCTTCTCATATATCATCAATGATAAAATCCATGAATCCTTTCTACATAAGAAATCTGACACATTTTTTGCTTCCCCTAGATGATAATTTATTTGGTAGTCATATTCCTTGACCAGCTCTAACCAAATTTTCTAGAATATGTTATATTCCTTCTATGTGAATATTTATTTGAGGATATTATGATCCATATATATTTCACATTTATCCCAATGTATATAATTTTTCAAGATATTTAATGAAAAGATCATTGTTTCCAACTCCAGATCAAGGAAGGAATAGTTATTCTCATGAACTTCCAACTGACTCAATGAATAACCTATCACTAATAATTATTCATTAGAAAATAAACCAAAAAATATATTTAAATAATCATTTTATAACATTAAATGATTCCAACATGAGGTCTCTATAAGTACTAGTGTAGTGATAATCCTCACTCTAATCACTATATAGAAAAATTTACATTCACTGGTCCCAGAAAATATTAATCCATTTCATGTTAGCATTGTTAGAAGATTTTAAATTCAATAAAAAATTTCAAAAATCATTTTTAATCCCAGAAAAGTCTAAATAAACTATAGAACTACATTATAGATATTGGACAATCCTAGTCCTCTATTAACATTATCTTATAAGGGTCCATAGATATCTCTTTGTAGATGATAATATTCCCCATTAATGAAAATTATTTTATTCATAACTAACTTTTACTAAATATTTCATATAGATTTTACTTCATCAAATAATTTATCATTTTATTTAAATTTTTCTCACACACCTCCTTATTTTTTGGAGTAAATAAAAATCCCATTTATAATGAATACCATGTATTTTCAAGGAAATTTCTAAAAACCCTATTAATAATGTATATAAATATTGTTGGATAATTTGTGTTTCTGGAAGGTACCAATATGAACTCAAATTGTCCATATATTATTCAAAAGGTAATTTTGGTAATTTTATCATTTTTCACCCTAAATTGGTAATACCTTAATAGATGTTTTAACATATATAAATACTAATATCCACTTTGATGACAAAAAATTCATTTATCCTTATAAGGGGATACTTTTTCTTTATCATGGTTCTTTTTTTTTGAGTTTGATATAATCAATAAGAAGTCACATTGACCAATCCTTCATATTGAAAAAGGCGACTGGTGAACCCCAATATAAGAACAAGGGAATACATAAACATAATATAAATTCTATTACAGTATCATCTTCAATGCATCATGTTAAAAATGGACAATATATATAGATTCTTAGATATTTTCAATTATCCGCCTATAATATCGATTGAAAATTCAACCTCACAACATGGATGAAGGCTATGAATCTCTTTGAAAAATACATTGGTATAATCTGTAATTATGGGAAGTTTTTTAAGAATGATCAATTCCTTAGTCTCAATAATTTTAGAAAGATACAATTAATCAGAAGGGAAATATATTCATGCTATATATGATGATAAAAAAGGACTTCCATCCACCTCTTTATAAATTAATAGAATCATATGGTGATTCAAGATTCGATTTTTTATTTCTATATTACTTCTTTTCATTTTGGATCTAAATATGGAAAGCCAATCCATTCTTATAATTGAATCAAATTAAACTCTTGAATAGTTATACTATGCTTTAGTTATATAAATGAATTCATAGAACAATAATCAAAAAGTAAATTAATTATTCTTGATGATACAACTAGTGTACCACACACCACATCGTTTTTGAGATCCACCTCTATAGATGTGATGGAATAAACTCTCTTATGCTCTCTGGAACTCATTTTTTCATCAGCTTTCATCGATCAACCATTGCTTATTGAATTAGTTCTCATAGTGTCCATGTTCCATGAGATTATAACATTGGGAAACATGAAGAGGGTTGGTTGGAGCATTCCATTCTTCCATCACAATGGTGACCATTACCGGTCGTCAATCACTAGTTAGTTTCTCTTACATTCCTCAGATAAATATCTTCATTGTACCCTTTATACTATTTATAGGATTCTTATAACCACACATTCAACAAGTGATATGTTGAAATTTATTTTCACTATTATATGTATAAATCATACCCCCCCCCAATTTAAACTAAATTTTAATCTTTTTGTCCTTATGAGAGCCTTGATATTTACTAATCTCCATCTTGAAATTGAGGGCTCACCAAAAAAATTCCACAGAGATATAAATGTCTTGAATTTCAATAGATTTTGGTAGACATGGATTTTACCAACCAAAGAGGTTTTAAACATTATATTCATTAGATTTGGAAATTCAAGATTCATATCATTCAAGTCTTGTGATGTTTTACATTCACGCCTCAATGGATTTATCATCATTTTGATTGAGCCAAAGGAAATACCTCCCCATTTAATTCATATACTATGATAAAAATCACTTTCAAATAATTAATATATAGTTCCTGACACTCTATCATTATGATTTTTTCCTCAGGATTATTATTATTGATCAATATCAACCATTTATTGGCTTCTCCATCTATATGATAAAAATGTTGCACAACCTTCTCTTTCCTGGAGAATTTAATAATTAAGATAAAATTCTCGATGGATTTTATCTGTAACGACCAAAAGTTTTTCAATGGAAGTTCCCTTCTTCTAATTATGTCATAAAATCACATGAAATCACAACATAATGAACTACTATGTGTTAAGTTACCTTTAAAGATAAGTTTGTCACTTCTGTGTTTGGAATTTTGAAATTCTGATATACACTACTGTGTTCAGTATTATATTTGGGGTCCAATAAATAAAACATAATTTTTGGTGAATATTATCCTACCCTTATGAATAGTAACCTACCCTTTTAAATAGTAGTATGGCCCGAATGAATAGTAAATCATCAAAAATAAGATTAACCTTACTCATAAATAATTAAATAAAATTTTGGCATCTTAAAAAGTAACAAGTTGACTATAGTCAACGTTTTGGTATTTTTTGAAGTCATAAATAATTAATTATAAATAATTAATTAATTTAAAAGGAAACTTATTCTCTTAAAAAGTGTTCAAAAATTAAAAAATCATTTTCTTATAGTTTTTAGATAATTTTATAAGACCCAACATAATTTTTAAAAGCATTATAGAAGCAGTTGTATTTTTAAAAACTCTATTTTTCAAGTAAATTATGATTTTAATGAAATATTAAATTAATCATATTTAGAAAATTATTTTTGAAAAAAAGACATCATTTTTGGATTCTACACGTCCAAAAATGTTTGGGGTGAATGTTTGGTATTTTATTGAAATGCATGTATTTTTTATGAATAGTGAAATACCATAATTTACAAAAATAAGCTAAATAAGCTAATTGTAGAGTCATGAGTGATTTTCTACTGATGTAAACCCACTTGGTTCGGGATTACATTATAAAATTAATATTATTTGTCATGGAAGAAAAAATATTCCTTGTCTTGTGAATAAATAATAAATTAATGAATTTTTTATTAAAAATTCCTCTCCCTCCCCCCACTATAAATACCACCCTTCACACCCTCATTTCCTCACACCTATTAAGCTTCATGAAATGTCTAAAATCTTCCCAAAAATCTTCCCTATCCAATCCCCCTCGTCAAAAATCTTCTTTTATCATCAAAAGACTAAGCTTATGCCCCTTAAAGGGGATCTTAAGAGGAGGATTCAAGAGTTAATTTCTCTCCTTCTTTTCCTTTAAATTCCTTTCAATTTCAAGTTCTTTTCTTATTCTCTCCCCACATATCTTTGTACAAATGGTATGGTAACTCTAGTATCATAAATATAATGGAATTATATTATAATAATGTGATATTATATCATTCATCCCCCTTTCCCATATTCTTTTTATTTTATAAAATAAATCATCGTTCGTGAGGTGTTAATCAATCCCCTTCAAGAACGACATGTTTTCATTGTCCATTTCTACCTCTATATATGGTCATGAATCCATTTGTTTGGTTGAACTAGAATATGGTATATGTATTATTTACTAATTAAATTTTTTGAATTAACTTATGTACATATTACTAAAGGAGTAAACAAAACAAGTTCATTGTGGTTGAAAACCCTCCCAAATTAACCCAAACGATCATCAATAAATTATTATCAAATGATTCATCCGTATATTATACAATGTAATTAATTATAAGATAATTCAAAATCCCATAGTATCATTAATAACATGTAATATCAGTTATGGATTTTTACCCATGTTCTACCCAAACTTTAATTTATGAATACAAGTGAACTGGTCAAGAAAACTGTAAAAACAAACATTCCCGAACAATGTTTTTAAACCCTATAACTCATTAAAAAGCCCATAAAATAACATAATGAAACGAAAATTAATAATTTTAATTTATAAAAGGTCTTGGATTTTCTAATTAATGAATTTAATGTCATTATATAGTACATTAAAGCCAATGAATCGTTCAGATATAAGATAATGGGAAAATCTAGAACCCATTTGTCATTCTTTGGGTTCTCCCTCATTCACTCCAAATTTTATTTGGTCAATCCTTGAAAATAATTTTTTCATCATTATATTTCCTTTTCTTGGATATAAATGTTTTATATTTAATTTTATGTCAAACTAAATGTTTTTAAAAATAACTCTTCTTTTAACAACTCACCGTTTACCTCTCATTCAAAGTTGTTGGTTCTTGTATCAAGTATGTTATTCCCTCTTTCTTTTGGGAACAAATAGTTTATGAATGTGTTCTTATAAGATTAAACTCATTCCTTTCCATGGGTTTTTTATGTTTATTATTGATATATGTTCTAGGTGTCATGCATAATAATGATAATGTTATGATGTGGTGGGTGCGCCCAGAATTATATAGCACAATATAAATGTTTGAATGTGACGAGTGCACCCAGAATTATACTGTGCTCCAATGTATTGGGTAATGTGATTAATCTTATGATTAAATGTGAAATGATGTGATCAAGATGCTATATTTGTTCAAAAGTATGTGTGGTAGTTAAACACTAAGACATGATGTTTCATTTTTATGCATTTCCACATTTCAAGTCCTATATTTATGATTCCTCCTATGTTCATGATCCTTTGCCTATGTTATGATTATGCTCACCCGAAGATATATTTTACTTATCTATCCCCTTACTATCCTTCTATCTCACCCCTTGTGATGTATATCCTCGCGTGACTATAAGTACTAAGAAGAGGTCAAGTTCCAGTAATAAGCTAGTGAAGAAGAAATTGAAGAAATTTTTATGCTCGATGATGTAATTGTTATGTATGGTCTTAGTTTTCCCAACACACTAAACTGTTGGATCCTCTATGTGTAATAATATTTTCTTAATTATCTTTATAATTATGCAATAGTAATTTAAGAAAATGTTGGGACTTTATAGTTGTTATCATAGGAAAGGTTTAGTTTATTTGGGAATTATGGTTAGTGAACCCTAGAGAAAACCACTATCATGGGACTAAGTAAAAATGGGGACACAATAATATTTACATAGGGATCCCATATGTTATGATTTTAGTATAAATTTTTCCAATGAATAGGTTATTTATTCATGAATTTTTTACTTATGTTTTGTTCTAACCTTTTCTATTTTAGAAAATGGTTGGAACTAGGATAAACCAGGCCAACAACTCATGTGAGGGCCAATGCAACGATTGCTCGAACGACATCCCCAATGATTTGGATGGTGGAGTTCAAAAAATCATAGTGATTCTTACCCAATTATCTCAGGTTATATAAAACAACCATAATAATGGGAGATTTACTCCTTCTCCAATGATAGAGAAACTAGCTATCGAATGTTTTATGCGGAAACGACCACTGATGCTTAGTGGATCTTCTGATCCACTAGTTGCGGAATAGTGGGTCAACTCCATGGAGAAGATTTTTCTGTTCTCCACTTTTCTGAGATGGAGAAGAACAAACTATCTATTTATCATCTAAATGGAGAGGCCATTCAATGGTGGGATTTGAATAAGAACTCCAAGCCAAGGAAGTATATAGATTAGAATGAATGGGAATAATTAAAGATAATGTTTCTTAAAAATTATTTCCCAAGAAATCATTTCCTGGATATGGAGAGAGAATTCCTAGAGCTCAAGAAAAAAGAAGGAGAATCTGTCACAACCAAGGAAATGAATTTCACAAGGATTTCAAGGTACAAATTGGGTTCAGTTATCCACAATGATAGAAAATTTGATAGATTCTTTAGTAGATTAAAACCACACCTTCGAAAGGCTCTTCCAATTCGAGAGTTTGGGAGTTAGGAAGAAGTTGTTCGGTGTACTCTCAAAGAGGATATATAGTTTGTAGAATTGTCCCATGACTATGCTTATATGAAATGAAAGATGGAGTTTCATGCTGGTGGATATAATGACAATGGTGGGAAGAAAACTCAATGACCCACATGCCAAAAATTTGGGAAGATGCACCATGGGAACTGCCTCAAAGGGACGGGGAAATGCATCAAGTGTGGGAAAGAAGAACACCATGCTCAAGATTTTCTAAAAGACATGAAAAGGAAGGAGAATTTAGCCAAATAAAGGAGATAACCACTCATGGTTCAATGCTATAGCTGTAGGGAGCTAGGGAACAATGTAATCTAGTGCTCTAAACCTCGAGTTCTCGAGGGTAATCAAAATCAGAAGCCACCAAAGCCAAAGGAACGAGGGAAGGATTTTCCCATAACTATTATGGAAGTAGAGAAAGATAATGAAGTCATACAAGGTACACTTACTATTCACTCAATAATAGACAAAGTTTTATTTTATACTAGTTATACACATTCCTTTATATCTTTCATGTTTTCTAGAACTATAGAATTGAAGCCTCAAAACCTTGAAGTAGAGATATCGGTAAAAACACCAAGTGGTGAAATCATCACAACCCAAGTGCTTGACTCTTCTCCTATTGGTGTATGTGGAATGATTCTTCCAACAAATCTTTTAATACTTACCTTGGTGGAATTTGACACTCTAATGGTAATTTATTGTCTCTCGTTATATAGAGCACATATCAACTATCAGGAAAAGGAAATATATTTTTATATTCTGAACCATCCCATGCTCCACTAAAAATGAATGGAAGATCATGAATATCCTTTGAAAAATCCTTCAATTGTGTGGGTGTTGATTCTCTATGAAGAAGCATACCTCTCCCAAATGGTTGATCCAAAGGAAGGTACCAACTTTTCCAAAATGACCATCATGAGGGAATACAGTGATGTATTTATTGAAGAGTTACTCAAATTCCCCTGGATCGTGAGGTAGAGTTCTCAATAGAACTCATACTCAGAGCTACTCCTATATCAAAGTGTCCCTATAGGATATATCATATCAAACTAGATGAGTTTAAGAAGAAGCTACAAGATCATCTGGACAAAAGGTTCATATGCCCTAGTGTATCACCTTGGGGTACGCCGGTGCTCTTTATGAAGAAGAAGGATGAAACAATGCAGTTGTGTATCGATTATCAAGAACTCAACAAGATCACTACAAAGAACAAGTACCCTCATCAAAGGATTTATGACTTGTTCAATCAGTTAAGAGGAGATCAATACTTCTCAAAGGTGGATCTTCATTCTAGATATCATCAGTTAAAGGTGAAGAAGGAACATATTCATAATAATGCCTTCCATACAAGTTATGGGCACTATGAGTTTCAGGTGATTCATTTAGGACTTACTAATTCCCCGTAAATATTCATGGATTTGTTTAATAGATCATTTAGACATTACCTAGACAAATTTTTGGTAGTATTTATTGAAGATATTCTCATCTACTTCAAGAGAAAGGAGGAACATGAATAACATCTAAGACTTGTGTTGGCGACATTGAGAAAGGAGAAGTTGTACGCCAAGTTCATCAAGTGCAACTTCTGGATGAAGCAAGTTAAGTTCTTGGGAAATATGATCACAAGTGAGGGAATTTGTATGGAACCTTAAAAAACAAAGGCAATTGAGGAATGGCCCAGACCCTCTACTGTCACCGAAATGCGTAGTTTTCTTATACTAGCAGGGTACTATCGACATTTTGTGAGAAACTTCTCATGATTTTCAAGCCCGCTAACTAAGTTAGCAAGGAAAGGGGTAAAGTATGTCTAGATAGAAGAATGTGATGGAAGATTCATGGATTTAAAGAGAAGGCAGATCGTTGCACCTATACTAACACTACTGAGAAGTGGAGAATGTTTTGTGATATATAGTGATGCTGTAAAAAATGTCTTCGGGTCTGTACTCATGCCCAATGATAACATGATAGCCTACGCCTCATGGAAGTTGAAGATACATGAGAATAACTACCCGACGCATGATATAGTGCTGGAAAACATGATTTTTTCGTTGAAAATATACAGCCACTGCTTTCATGGAGAGAAGTGTGACTTATACACCGACCAAAAGAGCCTAAAGTATTAACATTCACACAAAAGGATATCAACATGTGTCAAAGGAGATGGTTAGAGCTAATCACGGATTTTGATTGCTCAATTCACTATCATCCGGGAAAGGTGAATAAGGTAGCAGATGCTCTAATCAGAAAAGAACCTACAACTATATCCATGTTACGGATTAAGAAAGACCCTATCTTCTTGGATATAAAAATGATGAATTTATAAATCGTAAGGGCAGGGGATACATCCTACCTTACCCAAATGATTGTGCAACCATCCATTCATTATAAGATCAAGGAAGCACAAATGGATGATGACGATATACAAAAGAGGGTGAATGTAGTAAAGGAAGGGAAGCTTCGTGAGTTCCATATCACAATGATGGTGTGATTTAGTTTGGAACGCGGATTTGTGTGCCTTCATCACCTGAGATAAAGAAGGAGCTATTGTACAATGCACATAGCTCAATATTCTCTATCCATCTTGTTAGAACCATGATGTATCGTGATCTCTGAGGACACTTTGGTGGGATAACATGAAAATGGAGAACGCGGAATATGTCTCAATGTGCTTGGCATGTCAGCATGTTAAAGAAGAGCAACAAAATTCCAAAGGGATGATATAACCATTGACTATACCCATGTGGAAATGGGAAAATTTTACTATGTACTTTGTCATGGGTCTCCTGAAGATGTTGAAGGGAAATAATGTTATATGTGTTGTGGTTGATCGACTCACCAAGACAGCCCATTTTATCTCTATTCAAGAAGATCTCTCACTTGAACAACATGGAATGATATATGTGAAAGAAGTGGTGAGACTGCATGGTGTTCTAATCTCAATTGTCTCTAACCATGATCCAAGGACCACATTTAAATTCTGGTGGAGCCTTCAACATGCTTTGTGTACTGAATTAAATTTAATCACGGCCTGTCACCCCCAAACCGATGGTCAATCTGAAAAGATTATTTAGACACTTGAAGATATACTAAAAGCCTGCTGTCTAGAATTTAAAGGTAAATGAGATCAGCATCTCCCATTGGTTGAGTACTCATACAACAATAGCTTCCACTCGAGTATTCAGATGGCTCCATATGAAGCTCTGTATGAAAAGTGATGTAGAACTCCAACCAGTTGGGATGAATTTGGAGAACAAAAGCTACTTGGACCTGATCTTGTGAAAGAGTCAACAGAGAAGGTTCAAGACATCTAGAAAGACATCAAAGCTCCTCAGAGTCGGTAAAATAGCTATGTTGACAACCATTGAAGGGACTTGGATTTCAACATTGGAGATAAATTCTTCCTTCAAATATCACCAAGGAAGAGAGTCATGTGATTTAGGAAGAAAGGGAAGCTAAGCCCAAGGTAAATTGTCCCCTTTAAAATGTTTGACCGTATAGGATACATGGCTTATCAGCTTTCACATCCACCAAATATGGCTCAGTTTCATGATTTTTTTCATGTATCACTCTTGAGGAAGTATATACCTAATCCCTCACATGTACTAAACTCGGAGGTGGTATAGCTGGAAGATGATCTCTCTTATGAGGAGTAGCCAATAGAGATTCTTGACCCAAGAGATAAGGTTATATACAGAAAGACAACCCACCTTGTGAAAGTGTTGTGGAAGAACCATAAGTTTTAAGAAGCTACTTGACAACCATAGGAGGCGATGAAGGAGAAGTACCCTCGCTAGTTTGTCTAAAGTGAAATTTTGGGGGCGAAATTTAATAAGGGGGGAAGAATGTAATGACCCAATGTTTTTCAATGGAAATTACCTTCTTAAAATTATGTCATAAAATCATATGAAAACACTACATAATGAACTAATAAGTTCTAAGTGCCCTTGAAACATAATCTTTTCACTTTTGTGTTTGGAATTTTGAAAATCTGATATACACGGTTGGGTTCAAGATGATTTTTCGGGTCTAATAAGAAAAAATTAATTTTTGGTGAATAGTAACCTACATTTATGAATAGTAACCTACGCTTATAAATAGTAGTACGGTCCTTATAAATAGTAAATCATCCAAAATAAGATTAACCTTACCCATGAATAATTAAATAAAATTTAGGCATCTTAGAATGTGACAAGTTGACTATAATAAACATTTTTGTATTTTTATAAGTCAAAAATAATTAATTATAATTAATTATTTATTTTAAAAGAAAATATATAATCATAAAATGTGTTAAAAATTTTACAAATATATGTCTTATGGTTTTTAGATAATTTTATAAGACCCTATATAATTTTTGAAAACTTTATAAAATCAGTTTTAATTTTAAAAACTGTATTTTTCAATTAAATTATGATTTTCATTAAATATTAAATTAATCATATTTGGAAAATTAATTTTTAAAAATTGACATCATTTTTGGATTCTACATGTCAAAAAATTGTTGGGTTGAAATTTTGGTATTTTTCTGAAATACTTGAATTTTTTGATGAATAGTGAAATACCATAATTTACAAAAATAAGCTAAATAAGCTAATTATAAGGTCATGTGTGATGCTATACTGATGTAAGACCATTTTTTAGGGATTAAAATATAAAATTAATATTATTTGTCATGGAATAATCACTATTCCTTGTCTTGTGGAGAAATAATAAATTAATAAATTTTATATTAAGAAAACCTTTCTCCCCTCTACTATAAATACCAGCCTTCACACCCTCATTTCTTCACACCACTCAAGCTTCAATCCTTCTCTAAACTCTGCCCAAAAATCTTCCCTATCCCCTCCACCACGTCCAAAAGCTTCTGGTCTCCTCAAAAGACCAATATTATGCCATTTAAGGAGGATCTCATTTAGAGGATTCAAGAGGTAATTTCTCTCCATTTCCTTTAAATTTCGTTCAATTTCATGTTTTTATCTTATTCTATCCCCACTTATATTTGTCAAAATAGTATGGTAACTCTAGTATCATACATATACTATAATTTTGAGATACTAATGGGATATTATATCATCCAACCCCCTTTCACCTCTTCTTTTAATTTTATAAAATAAATTATTGTTCGTGAGGTGTTAATTTATCACCTTCAACAACGACCTGTTTTCTTTTTTCCATTTGTACCTTTCTATCTGGTAATGAAACCATATTTATGGTTGAACCATAATATGATATATTTATTATTTCCTAAATAAATTTCTGGATCTAACTTATGTACATATTAGTAAATGAGTAAACAAAACATGTTCATTGTGGTTGAAACCCCACCCAAATTAACCCAAACGATCATCAATAAATTCCTATATAAAGATTCATCCACATGGTTTAAAATTTAATTAATTATAAGATCATTAAAAATACTTTAATATCATTAGGAACCTGTAATATCATTTCTCTATGTTTACCCATGTTCTTCCTGAACTTCAATTTATGAATACAAGTAAACCAATCAAGGAATCCATAAAAACAAACATTCCCGAACAATGTTTTTAAAACAAATAACTCATCAAAAGGACCATTAAATAACACAGTAAAACCAAAAAAACCCTCTTCATTTATAAAAGGTTTTGGGGTTTTTAATTAATGAATATATTGTCATTATATTGGACATTAAAGCGAAGGAAGCGTTCAGATATAAGGTAAGGGGAAATCTAGAACCCAATTTTCATACTTCGGGTTCTCCCTCTTTCACTCCAAATTTGGTATGGTCAGTCCTTGAAAATAATTTTTTCATCATTATATTACCTTTTTTGGGATATACATGTTTTCTACTGATGTTTATGTTAAACAAAATGTTTTCTAAAATAACTCTTATTTAAAGAACTCACCTTTTACCTCTCATTCGAAGTTGATGGTTCTTGTATCAGGTATGTCATTCCCTCTTTCTTTTAGGAACCCAATGTTTATGAATGTGTTCTTATAATATGTTACCCATTAATTTCCAAGGGTTATTTATGTTCTTTATTTATATATTTTCTATGTGTAATGCAAGATAATTATTATGTTATAATGTGATCGGTGCGATCAGAATTATATAGTGCAGTATGAATGTTTGAATGTGACAGGTGCGCCCAGAATTATATAGCTCTCCATTGCACTGGGTAAAGTGATGAATCTCATGAGTAAATGTGAAATGATGTGAACAAGATTCCAGATTTGTTCACAAGTATGTGTGGTAGTAAACCACTAATACATGATGTTTCATTTTTATGCATTTCCACCTTTCAAGTCTTATAAATATGCTTCCTCTTATGTTCATCATCCTTTGCTTATGTTATGATTATTCTCACCACATTTTATATTGTTCATATCTTTAACCTTCCTGGACTTCTAGCTCACTTCTTTTGATGTGTATCCTCAGGTGACTACATGTACTAAAGAGAGGTCAAGTTCCAGTAAGAAGCTAGTGAAGAAGAAATTGAATAAATGTTTATGCTTGATGCTGTAATTATTATATATGGTCATAGTTTTCACAGGACACTAGACCTTTGGATCCTCTATGTGTAATAATATTATTTTATTTATCTTTAAAATGATGTAATATTAATGTAAAAAATGGTTGGGTCCTTATATTATCCATTTTCCCTAGTTAATGGATGTGAAGATCTATTGAATTTTGGAGGACTTGGTCACCAAAAGGTTTCGATTGAAACTTTCTCTTTCTGGGGTGATTTGTGTCTTCTTCCGCAATAATGTTTTTGTTGAAAACATGAGTTAGTTGAAAATATTTTTATAATGTTCCCAAATCCTACTATTATTGGGTTTGAAATATCATTTTAGTAGTCATCATGTTTTCCCTCACAATAGTTATTTACATGGATTCTCTTATTTTTAGAAATTTTACTAAAATAAAAATAGAATTAAGGATGAGTATTTTTAGAGTACAAAACACATATGGGAAATTATGAACATTAAAACGATTACTCAAAATGACATATCTCCATTAAAGGATAAATTTCTAAAATTTTACCTAAGTTATCCATGACATATTTACTAATATAAAATCATATGGAAATTTTTTCCCTTTATAGTGGTTCATATATTGTTTATGAATTTATAAATCATATCCCCAAATGTTTTACTCCATGTCAATCTTAAGGATTATTTTCATGTACCAAGTTATTCTCGAGTCAATACAGCTGTAATTTTTTAGAGTTGTTACCCTTAGCTAAATAGGTGAGAAATTCGGGTCCACTTGTAGTATCCAAATAGGGAACTAATTCCTTAGAAACAACATTCTCTATACTACACAAAATTTATAGTTTATTTTCTTATTCGTAGGATTATACAAAAACTTATACCTAGAATTATCCATAGGGTTTCACTCATGTTTTCACATCCTAGATTTCTAGGGATAACTAAAACAATCTCATTATACTATCTATAGAAACCTATACCTTTTACACCTTTTGTAACATGATTTTTGTAATTAAAAATCCAACAATTACAACAAAATGATCATAAAGTCCTCATGTATTTAGAATAATAGGTTAATAATACATTAAAGAAAAGTAAAATATAGAATTATTATATTAATGTCAATTATAGGATCCTAAAATCCATTCAATATACTAAATATTTATATAATATCATAAGAAATACATAAATAAAGGGGTGATATGAAAACTCCAAAAAGGGAAGAAACATAAAATATATGCATAAAATGTGATCCAAAGGTATATAAAGATATCACAAAAGAGAAGGTACCTGAGTAATTAATAGAAACCATAATATAATGATTACTATATCATAAGATCATGGAAACATGTTCAAGGGTAAATGACATAAAACATGACATAAATATATGTCAATAAAATCTATCAAGACAACAACACATGGTCGACAGTGTCCACAATGGATTTGGTTCACTATGAAATATAATATTTTACATCTCCTAAACCTAAAATATCTCCCAATACATTGAGGGGATATATAATAATAATCCAAACCATCACATTAATTTCATGTAAAATCATATGTGTAAAACATAAGGATATCAATCATAAGGAATAAAGATAAGAATTAAGCATTGAAATAACTGGGCTATATAATATACAATCAAACATAATCAAAAGAGATTCCTTAAAGATGTAATTTCAGAGATGGTTATAAGGATTATATTACCCTATAAATGGAATGGATAATAATATAGATATAAATTTTAGAGACATATAAAAAAATTATAATCATTACATAACAATAAAGATATAGATATTTGTTCGATAGAGATTGATTGTAACCTAAATAAAATAGTGGGTTAGAAATATCCCATAACTTAAGCCTAATTTTTCCTATACATTATTTATCTCCTTGAATAATAATCATAGGTAAATTATACACATTTATAAGAAAAATTTTAAATAATTTTATAAATCTAATTTCCTTCATTATCATGTTATATTAAATCACATTACAAATTAATTTATAATCAGGAATTTTAATTATAAAAGGTTTATATGACCAAAATCTCATTAGTATGCTGCATAACATCAAATATATTATTAATTCGTTATATAGATAAAATTATATATGAAATAAATATAATTTTTATAAATAAAAATTTATTTTTCTAAAATCTAATAAATGTGCTTATGATAAATGAATTGTGTTACTATCGTTGAGAATGTAGGTCATACATATGCATGTGTAACATTTCCATTTTTTGAAAATCATGATGGATAAAAGGTACGGGATATTTTTTACATGGAGAATGATAATTATATCATAAATGAAGTATTATTTCTTTAAATACCCTTTTATATTCCATTCATGTAATGTGGTGATAAAAAACAAATCGCATCGCTTCGTAAGGCGGTATTTCGTCTTACACATGAACGATATTGTCATTAATTAAATGAATGATAACATGAAGAATTGTACAAGACATTTAATTTCTAGAATGATTAATATTTCATGAATAATATATAAATATCCATTTAACCCATATTACCTTTCATGGATATCGTAGCTGAAAAACAAATCTCATCACTTTGTGATGTGGTAATCCACTTTACTCACAAGGAATTTTATAGTATTCTATACTAAATGGAAATTATAAAGGTATATATGATATTATATCTAAATAATTATAATTATATTATAAATATAAAAAATATATAAATCATTAAATTAATCGAAAAAAATCTGTGATGGAAAACAAATTATGTTGGTTCATGAGACGGTCATCCTCCGTACAAATAATCAACGATTTCATTTCCCATTTTAGGAAGGAGGAGATGGATTTAGGCCATAAACGTGGAATAAAAAATCTCATTATAGGGATTATTTTAATTTTTTAATATCATCTAGTTTTTATAAAATTTAAAAGAGGTGTTTGAAGAAAATAAAATAAAACAATGGGTTAAGAATGTTACCTCTTCTTCAGACAACAATTTTTGGATTACACCAAATCATTCCAAAGATACCTACCTGATCAACAAAAACTCTTCTTGGAAGATGGTAGCGATGTAGGGTTTTGATTTAGGTAGGTTTAGGCAGAATAAATTGATTTTTAATGTTTGTAAAAGATAGTGTAAATGGTTTCCTTTAATGAGTGGGTGTGAGGAAACACATAGAATTTTCTAAATAAAAGAATTACACAAAAATTTCTCTCATGAAAAAGGACGCAAATAGACCATTTCAAAAACTCATAAGATATTAGGTCTAAATATTTAAATTAAATATTAATGGTACATTTTTTAGTGCTTTTTAACCCTTATGTTTTTTTAACCCCTCTCCCCCCCAACCACAAACATGGTTTTACATTAAATGTAATAAATAATTGTTACATTTTTCATAATTTATTATGGGAAAAAATTAATTAAAAATTATTAGATAATATAAATATATATGATTGAAAAAATATTAAGTCATTAAAATTCATATCTAATTAGGAGAAAAATTTAATTTAAAATTAAACCTTGAGACATGTTGAAAAATAGTTTTCAAAAAGAAAAACCTTCAATGTTGAGATTGGTTTTAATTAAATAATATTTCCAATTAATGAAGTTACTAAATTGGCATTAAGTAATATATAATTTAAAAAAACTACTTTGAAGACCAAATTAAAATAAATTGTTCCTTGAAATTTCTATAAATGAAAATACAATTTCTTAAAAAAAATTGTATTTTCACAATTCATTAAAAAATGTATCATATTAGAAAAATAAAAAAATAATCTATGATTATTTTTATACGTTGATCAAAAAAATTAAGTTTATTTTATAAGATAATATTTTAGCAAAGTATAATAATTTAATTTCAAATTTTCTGTTCAAATCACAACAAAACCGTCTTTTAGAAAAATATTATTTTTTAGATATCATTCATATTCCTTTAAAATGGTTATTAATTTATTTATAATCAGTAGACAACCATTTAATCTATTTAATAAATTTATAAACAATAATTTTTTTTTATAATTTTTTTTAGTTCTATTCATACCTTCCAGCACACATGTTAGGGTATAATGTTCATTTTTATATAATAATATTTCAATAGAGTATCACATTTCATTTAAACCCATTGTTGTGTGCATAAAAAACTATTAAAGTTATTGAACATATTAAAAATATATATCATAAATATTTGGTGTGTTACAATCCAACCAAACCTTTCTCATTTTGTTACCCCTAGGTGAATCTACACTAAAACTGCATCCCCTTGTCTAACCCAAACACAGATGCCATTGCATAGTGACCACAAACTCCTTAATTTAAAAAATTTAGGATATATTCAAATATATATAGTTATCATAACGGATTCTTATAATTATTTTTATCCTATTTTCAAAATTATCAATATAATGTTCTGATGTTAAAAGTGATGAAAAATAAAAAATACAAAACCATTTAATAATTTTAAATATAAATTTAATACATTTAATATATTTAATATATTCTATAATTGAATGGGTTAATATTATTAGAAAATTATATTAATATATAAATATTATAAAATCAAACATAAGAGTTATTTAAATAATTATTTGTATTCTTTTATATAACTCTCATGTATTCAATATTACAAGATTACACATGAGGATATACATCATAAATTAAGGTGAGATAAAATCCTTGAAGAGGGAATAATATGGAAAAAACTATAATAATGAATATATATTAAACGGTTCAGTATTATTATCCTAATATTTTCATAATAATTGGATGATAAACATATGCACGAGTGCATTATTTGAATGAGTCGTGAAATATGGTATATTCATAATAATGAAACATCATAACATAGTGGTCCAATCTAATAAATTGTTATGAAAAAATATAGATTTATGTTCATTGATATAATATGTATGTGAATCATAATATCATAATTTTAATCAATGATATAATAATGTTGGGATAAAATAAACATAATCTTAGAAGATAAATCACATTACCCACACATTTCAGGGATATATAATATTAATCTCACTCATCACATCATAAAATACGGAAAATCATTCAAACCACATGGATAGATAACTTAAAAATATATTATTCATGAAATAAGCAAATGTAAATAAGTTGTATTTATAAATAAAAATTAAATAATAAATTATGAAATATCCTTTGGTCCCCCATATGAAGAATCTATATCATATTAATGTAGAAAAAATAATAATTCTTGAGTGGTAAAGATATGACTCGAGAAGAGTCAATTCAATGTTTTTAAAAAAAACAGGATTTTTGAAAAATATCTATAGTCATATTATAAATCCATTATACTTTGTAGAAACAACTATATCCTATGAAATAAAAAGTAAACAAAAGCCAAAGGGTTAAATAATGGAAATATAGAATAATTCATGATGATTATATATTTTATGAGGAGATAATATAAAAAAAGATTTGGGTATGAGATTTATAACACCTCAATATTTTATGATGTAGTTTCCAATAAATAATTTTAATTTCATTGATTGCATTCCTTACCTGAAACACCATGTTTATCTGAACCATGATATACTATTACAATGTTATTATTTATTATGATAGTTTCCACCTGACCATTAAATTGGTAGGTAAGAATATGACTAACTAATTTATTAAAAACACAATTATTTATAAATGTATAAAATTAATCCTTTGGTTATAAATTAATTAGAGCTAAAAATCTAAATAATTTGAATGAAATGTATAATTTTTTTAAAAACAATTTCTATGTGTATGATGTGTATTTATCATAATAAATTAAAGTAGTCACTATTGATTTTTTTTGAGGAGATAAATATATTATATATTAAATAAAATGTTTGAATATTAAAATAATTGTTTTAGGCATAGGAAAAGAATAAATATAGTTTTATACTTAATAAATATTTTTTCACTGAACACCGGTTTTCATCAAATTTTTCACACATATTTAAAAAATAAAATTTTTTTAACTTATATAAATTCAAAGTTGAATAATTGATATTATATTTAGAATCATGTGGTATATAGTTAGTAAATATTTTTCTTAGGAAATCTGAATATTAACTGTGGTAAATTTTAACATCTTGGTATTCGGTAAATTAGAATAACCTTAGATAAAACTAAGTGTTACGGTAACCATTTTTCATATGAGTTCTTATTGGATGAATGAAAATCTATCGTTATAAAACTAGTATTAAAATTTAATTATTTATGTGGGAATTAACATAAAAATTTCTTATATAACATTTATGGAAAATAACTTTAAAAAATGTTAATCTATTAATTTTAAAAAAAAATATTATCTGTTCACATTAGGAAAAAACCAAGTTATTTACAAATATAAATGTTTTTTATAATAATAATTTTATTTTCATGATGGTAACTTATTTTTAATTTTTAGTGAGTATATAATTACATTAAATGCTTATAGAAGGCTAACAAAATATTTATAAATTACTAATAAAATATAATAAAGCATTCTAAAAATAATAAAGATTATAATATTTGTTATTTATATTATTTAAAGAAATATAGACGAATGTAACATATTACTATTTCTACAATTAAGTATATTCTAATTTCACCATTGTCTTGATGTCTTTAGCATCATCTTAAAGGAATAGTATAAAAATTGACATAAATGATATATTATGAAAATAATTTCTTATATAATTATTTTGAAAAAATAAAAATTATAAAATATAAAAAGGTGGACACAATATAGTAAAAATGTTCATCCATTTTCTTTTTATGATCCAATTTTTACCTTATAATTAAAAAAACCCCTATAGGATTTAAAAATATTTTACCGATGTTAAGGAAAAAAAATTGTTAACTGAGGTATGAAACCAAAAGATAAGGTTTAAAACATCACATAATCATTTCGAAAAATTATTGGTTATTTTTATTTCACCAATATACTACTTGGAATATAATTTCAATATATTTTGAATCCTTTTTCTAGATAATGACTTTATTATATTGTAATATTTTTGGTAACCCAAGAGTCCCCTCCCCTTACTTATAACAAGAACCTCTCTATTATTCTTTTACACCAAATTCAGCTTTATTTCTCAATAAACCCATATAAAATCACTTTCAAAATATCCATATGCAGATTATAGAGGTAATCATATTACAAAAACCAACCCTAGGATCATTAAGAAGAGATTTAAATGAGATTTTTCATAGAGAAGGTAATCACCTTAACTGATCAATTTTTTATTTACTTCTTCTTTTACCTTCTCTAAATCGGTTGTATTTATCAAAAATAATAAATTCAGTATAATTAATTCAATTAAATGTAATTCTTATTATGAAACCAATATTACCCTTCCTATATTATATAAAATGTGATGTGTAAGTATAAACCATGCATATGAATAGCTTACCATCTCCATGTAGTGATTCAATTTATATTTTATCACCATCATTTATGGATGGGTATAATGATGGGTTTAATATTTATATATAAACGTAATGGAATGATCATTCTTCTATAATGTAATATCATATCTTGGATCTTACTTTCCATTATATTGAAAAAATTAATGTTTCCCATATGAATTGTGGACTACCACCTCCACAAAGTGTTGTAATTCAATTTTCATTTTTTAATTACATGGATGGATATAATGGAGGATTTTATAAATATATATATATGAATTATATGACATATCAATCATTATTTAATGTTACATTATTATATAACATTATTTTCTTTAATTAACTAAAAAATATAAACATTATTCAGGTGTTTGTACAACTAACTTTATCCATGAATATTGTAATACAATAACCAATATCTACCTTTTAGAGATGACTATATGAATATATATAATGAAAATATATGATATTAATATATTTTTTAAATTTATATATATGATGGAACAATGATCAAAATGTAAATATTGAGACTGTCTAATTAAAACATGCATGAAAAACAAATCATTTATCACTCAAAACAGTGATTTTAATAAAGATTCATTAACAAGGGGTAATAACATGTTAGAGTAAAATAATAGTGTCTAATATATCTAATTATAGTTATATAATAAATTTATAATAAATTTATGTTTATAATACATAATTTTTTAATGTGTATAATGAAAGACAAGATATGAGGGAAGGGTTTTATCATAGGATCTAATTATATATTGTGAATGCTTATGATTAATTTACAATGATGAAATACTATGGTCTAACTCTCCTAAATTTAATGAAATAAATTTAACTCTAGTAATTAATTTATATTACATGTTTTATTTCTCTTTACTCATTTTAATGTCTCTATGTACCAATATTATTTTTTTAAGGAAAAAAAATTATTTCTCTCTTCGATCAAAAATCCTTTCACATATATGTTGACATTTTAAAAAATATATTCAATATTTTTTTATTACACTCAAATGATTATTAAAATTAATTTTTACCCATTATTTAATTTATAAAAATTATTGTACAAGTAGTCATTTTGTCACTTTCCAAATTAGTTACATTTTACTTTTTTATAGTAATTTTAAAAAGAATATTTATTTTAATATAGGTGGAATGAATGACATTTATCACCATATTAAACACTCATTTATTTGAATATTTTAAAAAAATTAAGGTTATTTTCATATTAACGTTCTTTTAATATTTATTATAATTTTAGATTTTATATAATTGATTTCAATGTGAAAAGAATACTTTTCCCATGAAAATATCCATGTTATCTTTTAAAATATTTTATCATCTAATATGAAATCCTTTGATATTATATAAGATTTATTTGAGACATGATCTAGTGATAACATATTTAATCTTTGTATGGATGTTATACGATTATGATGACAAGATTTTTATGAATGTCATTAATTTTCAATGGGTTATGCTATGATGAATTGATTAAATGTTTATGAAACCCATTTCCTTTCCATTTAGATATAATATAATTAAATTTTTATGAAACCATTTTATTCAACACTTTATGTTATGATGAATGTTTTTACGGTATTTTGAAAGATATATATGGTTTTCAATAGGGTATGGGTGCACCCAAAATTATATATCCATCCAATGCATTGGGTAATGATTGATAACTCATAAGATATAAATGATTGGAATGGGGTTTAAAAACAAGTTATTAAGAGGATATATGTAATATTATATACTTCGGAGTGAACCTTTAACACCATGGTAAAATAAGGAGTAAACCAAATCCTCTATGATAGTCTAGGTAGTGATCCTTGACCATGATGGAAATTATTTTATATTCCTATGAGTATTAAAATAACTATATATTATGATAATGATATACTCTAATGCCTTAAGTTATTTTATTCCATTATGATTCATGTCTTATGAACTAGAAAGCCTTATATCATGACTGATGATTAGGATATGTTGTAATAATGGTAAGGTTTCCAAATTTTATATTAATGTTCTCAAAAATTATTCATATTTTTTGCATATATATCCATATTTTTCTTTTACTGAGAATCTGATCTCACATATTATTATGTTTCCATTACCCATATTATGAATGATGTTTTTCAGTTTGATATGTATAATATTGGTGACGATTATAAAGTGTGACAACCCAGGTACTTGTAAAATAATTTTTTTCATTATAGAATTAAATAGTTAAATTCATTGCAAATTTATAATCCAATAAGTGGTATTTATAGAAATTAAGGAATAAATACAATGAAAATAGTAACCACGCATATGAGATTATAAATAAAATTTATGTATCTTATAAGGGTAATAAAGGTATATTTGAATCATGATATAAGTAAAGAAATGTTTTGGAAATGATAATTTAAGTGTAGGTGTTTTTTAAGTCATAATTATTTATTAATAATTTTATAACTAATATAATGATTTAAAAGAAAATATAGTTTCATAAAATATTTTCATAAAATATTTTTTTTCTCATGATTATAAGATATTTTTTTGGGACATTAATTTCTTCCAATGTGTAATAAAATCAGTTATAATTTTAAATTTAGTATTTTTTTTAATAAATGTTGATTTTAATTACAAATTAAATTTCTTATATTTAGAAAATTATTTTCGTGAAAATGATTTTTTTTAGTTCTACATGTCAAAAAATGGTTTGAGTTAATTTTTTTAATTTTTCTAAAAACAATTGGTGAGTAGTAAAATATGATATTTTATGGTATATATACAATATAAGTTTAAAACACTATTACATAAGTCATTGCTGATTTAATTACCATAATCCAGAACATTCATTAATTATTTTAAAATATTTACTGATAATTCTCTAACTATTCCAAATATTTATCCCATATCATATACTAATTGATAAAATAATTATAAAACACCCCTCTAATCCCCTATAATTTCCATTATCATTGTCTCTTCTCCTCACACCTAAAATCCATATATATTGATTAATATCTACCCAATTTTCTTCCTAATACCCTTACCCACATTATATGACTTTTCTTCTCACATAAATAAAAAAATAAGCCCTTCAAAGAGGTTCACAAGGATAGTAAATCAATAGGTAAAATCATGTTTCATTATATTTTATTTTCTTTCAATTTATTTTCTTTTCTTATTCTCCCCTCACCTACCCTCATCCAAGAGACTTGAAAAAATTATTATATTACATATTCTATAATTTTATTTTGTTAATGTAAAATTTATCATCAATCATCTTCTATTATCACCTATTCAATATAATAAAAGCACCGTCTTTGATATGTCGATTCACCACCTTCATGGACATCATATTTCAATTTTCCATTACCCACTTAAATGATGATCTAAAAACCATTATTATGGTTGAAAATATTTTAATATGTATATTATAAATTTTTTAATTTTTTTAACTAATACATATACATAAAATTATATAAAACAAATCATGTTTTGATGGTTGGAAACCCCTATAAAAAATGAACGAATCTTTTATCACTAATATTTTATCAAATGAATCATCCTTGTATCAGAAAAAAAGAAATATGGTATCATTTAAATTTAATGAAACATATTAGCACCATTTTATTCCACTTATGGTGGTTTCCATTTATTATATAATATAATACATAATGAACAACCCATGGAAACCATGAATAAATACACCTAAAATAATGAAAATAAAAAAAATATCATTTATGTTTTATGATTATGATCTGGTTCTTGTCAATTTTTTATGATCAAGGGTGGGACCTATATATGTCTCTAATTCATTGGGTATGTTTATTCTGGAGGTGGAACATAGGGTTAGTCCAAGTGTAACAGTGATGGTTACACCAAAAGGTTTTTGTGAGGGTTACAACATAAGGTAGTCATGGGAGATATATTATAAGGTATCCATGACTATTTAAAATCATATGGAAACCATGAGGGTTACAATATTAATCATTTAATCCCCAATGTTATCTTGGTGGTTTTATTTATGTTTTCTATGTTTTATGAAAATATCATGTTTTAACTAAGTATATGAAAATTTATTGGTGATAACTATGTCCTTGGGAAATGATTCAATGTGTTTAAAATTATTCACATAATAATGGTTTCTTTCCATTCCTTATTTTCGTTATTTAATTTTTTATGGTCATTCCATGTTTAAAAAAATCACAATTTTTAAGGATGGGTAAGATAAAAAAAATTAACCATGATGAATATTGTGAATATTTTTCTTAAAAATATTTCAGGAATTATTAAAAAAATTACTATGGATGAAATGGATTTTGTTTTAATAGTACCCAATTTTATTTTTTTGTCAATATCTATAAATTATTTCTTAATTCCCTAAAACTAACAATTAAAAAGATCTATCTATATTATGTAATGTTCAATGTTGGGTCCTTCTTGTTGGTATTAGAGCATGGATTAGAAAACTGTTTTCATTTGGATGATGTTAATATAATACTTGAAATTATTTTTTCATATTTTAATGTTTAAATTATATATAATTTTAATATTACCTTATTTATTCATCTTATATGTGTCTATTAAGAATGATTTTTCACCGAATAAAGAAGGATGAAAAAGTATGAAGGCTCTGAGAGGATAATATCATTCTAAATTTTCAACCTAGAATAGTGGGAATTGGAACCGTGTAGTTTATGATAGTAATGTATTATTTGAAATAGGGGAAAAATAGTGATGGAATATATACAAGAGAACAACCATATTTACCACAAAGGGACATTTTGATAGTGGAATATTTTATAGGGAAACACCCTTCTACTTTCAGTGGATCTTCTAACATAGTGGTGGATGAAGGGTGGATTAAATCCCATGAAGAGATATTAAATTTCATGGTGTTATTAGATAAAAAAAGGTACGCCTTTTTATTTGTCATTTTGAAGATGAATCCAACTTGTGGTCATCAATGGTCATGAATATCATGGATAAATATAATATCGATGCCTTGAAAATGGATTAATTTAATTATATGTTTCTTTAAGAGATATTTATCTAAAATGGGTTGTCATGGGATGGAAAATAAATTCCATGAATTAAAAAAAATTAGGAAGATTCAGTGTGAACCTATGAAGAAAACTTGACCTGATTGGAAAGGTAGGCTTGGAATCATATTCAAGATCATAAGAAGTAAAATAAATTGTTTTTTTACTTAGGATTAAATCCAATGTATCAAAGGGATTCATCTTACCATGAATTCAAAAGTTATGAGAAACTTGTTTGATGTACTGAGAGTGTAGGAATTTAGTTTTCTTATGATCTCATATGCTTTAAAAACAAGCAGAAGAAAGGTCCCAGATGGTATGAAATGGGTAAGAATAAATCATACCAATCTAAAGATAATAATTTATTGTTTTTAGTTTGTGGATGTGTGGTAAAAATAACCCATTATAATACCTTAACAAACCTATGATGTGTTTACGATTTGGTATGTTCAAAATATGGCCCGAGATTTCTATAAAAATGATCTTAAGTTTTAATATGATAAGAAAACATTAATGTGTTTCAAAAGTTGTGTGATTAGGAATTATAGAAATACCTACAAAAAAAATGATCTCAATGATGGAAAGTAGTCATATTATAAGAAGAAATGTGCAGTGAAATCCTTTGTGACTATGTTAGTAGAAGTTGGGTCATCCAATGAAGTAGTTTCATGTAAATTTTTTGTTTACTCAAATTTTTCTAATGTCTTGATTGTCATGAGGTCTACACATTCATTTATTTATAAGGAATTTTCTCATAAATTTTAAATTTCACCTCATGAAAAAAAAATTAGAACATATTTTTAAAACACAAGGGGAAATATGAATGAAAAATGAATTATAAAAATATTCTTATTATTTTCTCTGGAAAATATTACCTATATTAGTTATTTTTTTCCTTATTATCGATTGATTCCATTATGGTTATGTATTGGCTTTATTTTTTTCATGATAAGAATTATAGTGGAGATAGAGGGGTTTTTTAGAATGTATTTTAGTTTGTATAAAAGAATTAACCCATAACATTGAAAAACATTCAGGAAAATAGAAACCATTGAAAATATTTAAATAAATGTTATCATGAACATATTGTTTAAAAGAAGTGAACTATTCATATTTATGATGTGTTAGTGGTAAATGAATACCTAGATATTTTTCATGTCAAGTTTTTTAGTGTTATACCTGATTGGGAAGTTGAATTTACTATTTATTAATCTAATGATGGTTATCTAATATCAAAACCCACTTATCAAATTTCTGGGGTTGAACTTCTAGAATAGATTAAGTAGGTGAAAAAGTTTCTTAATAAATGATTCATTCGTCCTAAAACTTCACCATGGGGTGATTTTATTTTTTTCAAAAAAAAAATATAGTAGGATCAATGAGACTTTGCATTGATTATAGAGATTTGAATAAAATTTTTGTTAATAATAATTATCTCTTTACTCATATCTATGACTTCTGTGATCACCTCTAGGGAGTTCATTAGTTCCCCAAGATTGACCTATGATCTGGGTATTATCTTCTTAAAGTGAAGAAGGATAAAATTATGAAAATAGTGTTCCAAACTAGATATGAGAATTATGAGTTTGTTGTTATGCCCTTTGGTTTCATGATTTCCTAAAATGTATTTATGGATCTAATGAAATAAATCAACTATGAATTACTGGAGAAGATTGTTTTTGTGTTTATAGATGATATTTAGGGTTATAATAAAAATTATGAGGATCATGATAAACATATAGGTATTTTGATAAAAATAATTAAAGAAAATTATTTATATAAGAAATTTAGAAAATGTAATTTTTTTGAAACAAATAATTCTTTGGAACAGTGAAAATATGAATGTAATAATAACTAATCCCACCTAAACAAAATTGATTTATGAATTTCCAAGACCTAAAAATATTACTGATATCTGTATACTTCTTGGATTAGGTGGTTATTACTGGTGGTTTGTTAAAAAACATCACAAGGTTATCTATCCCATGAACTAAGTTAACACAAAAATGTGTTAAATTTATTTAGATATAATAATGTGATGTATTTTAATTAAATTAATCGAAGATTGTTGAATGCTCCATTTTGGCTCTGCCATCCAGAATTGATGATTTTTTCATCTCTAGTGATTCTTAATTTAAGTGACGTGGTTATTTGTAATTTAGAATTATCAGGTAATTTATTATACTTCAAGGTAACAAAAACCACATAACTTAAATTATCCCACACAATATTTGTAATTAAAAACATTAGATTTTTATCTGAAACCTTGGAGACATAGTTTATATCGATCAAAATATAAAATATAATAGGCCGTAAAATATTGAATAATATATTCACTCATATGGAATTTAAAATATGGTAGAGAATATATCTTGAATTGATAAAATATTATGATTGCACTATCAATTATCACCCTAGGAAATCAACAAAGTAGCTAATTCCTTGATTCAAAAACACCATGCATCATGATTGATGTTATATTCAAAACCTGAACCTTTGGATTTTTATTTCATTAATTTTTTCTTGGATGTTTTTAGTGTTCGAAATTACACTATTTTTAGGTTTATGTGCTATCATAACTCTAAGAAAAAATTAGGAAAACGCATAAAGATTAAAGTGAGTTACCTAAAAAAGTATAATTGGTCAAAACTAATATGATGCGAGAATTAAATGTTGATAAAGATTATATTTTTAGATTTGGAAAGTGATTCTTTTTTCCTTATGATTCATATTTATGTAAAGAGTTGTTATTTGATGCTCATTTATCTCTTTTTTCATTTCATCCCGGTAGCACTAATATGTACATTGACCTTTTAAAATATTACTGGTGGGATAGAATGAAAAGGAATACTGTTGATTTTACCATGAAATGTTTAACTTATCAACATGTTAAAGTAGAGTGACAACTAAAAAAGGGGATGATTTAGCATTTTTTATATGCCAAAGTGGAAATGGAAAATATACCCATGGACTTTGCGGTTGGATAATGAAATAATTCACGAATTTTCATTGTGATTTGGATTATTTTTGATCGTCTAACTAAATTTACACATTTCGTTCCAATTCGTGATACTGTATCTTTATATCAACTTTATCAGTTGTACCTCAAATATATTTTCATGTTATATATAGTTCCTCTATCTATTATATCTGACCTTGATCCTAGGTAAACATATAACTTTTGTATTGTCCATAAAAATTCATTAAGAATACAATTAAATTTTTGAACTACTTCTTCAAGGTGATATACATAATGATAAGAAAATTCATACATTGGAGGACATGCTTTCAGCGTATTCAATGGATTACCATGGAAGTTGGGATCAACATCTTTCTATATATGATTTTTTTATAAAAACAATTTTCATTATAGTATATAGATGTCACCTTTCGTGGAATTATGTAGAAATCAATATCAATCTCCAACATTTTGAGTTGAAGTTAGGGAAATTTATGTTTATGGGACAACAATTTGTAGAGAAAGTGGCCAAGAACATGAATATGATCCAGAAACACATGAGGACAGCTCAAATTAGTTTGAAAAATTATGCAGCTAATAGAAGGAAAGAATTTATTTTTGAGGTATGTGATCATGTTTTCTTTAAATTTACTCCTTTGAAAAGTCTTATGAATTTTGGTACGAAAGGAATTCTTATTACATGGTTCATTGGAGCTTATTAAATCCTAGGGAAATTTGGACCTATTTCTGACTGCGTAGATTTTAATCTGATTTTATCTCAGGTACACAATATTTTTCATGTTTCGATGTTATGAAATTAGATGCCAGATTCATCTCATGTTTTGAGTCAAAAAGTCTCTTAGTTGGAATCGATTTTTTTAAAGAGAAACTTATTTATTTTATGGATCATGTATAAAATGTATTGTAGAATAAGGTAATTCACTTCGTTAAGGTTTTGTGGAGAAAACACATGGTTGAGGAAGAAACATGGGGACATGAAAATTCTATAGGGGAAAGGTAAACTACCTTGTTTAATATGTAAATAAAAATTTTGAGGACACAATCTCCAATAGTTGGGGAGAGTTTTACTACCCATTTACATATAAAATAATTTTATTACATTATAAAATTAAATTGTTAAATTTATTATAAATATATAATTAAATAAGT
The DNA here is from genome assembly GCA_963277665.1 of Viscum album. Taxonomy (NCBI): domain Eukaryota; kingdom Viridiplantae; phylum Streptophyta; class Magnoliopsida; order Santalales; family Viscaceae; genus Viscum; species Viscum album. The sequence continues at coordinate 226,089,915 of OY728157.1, read as the reverse complement.
TGTATTTATTGAAATTAAGGAATCTATTTTAACAAAATATTAACCTCACACATGGGCGTATAAAAAAAATTTATGTTTCTTATAAGTGTAATCATGGTATATTTATATCATGTAATAATTAAATAAATGGTTTTGAAATGATAAATTAAGTGTTGTTATTATTGTAAGTCGTAAATATTTATTCAAAATTTCATAATTAATATAATTATTTAAAATGAAATATATTTTCATAAAATATATTCATAAATTAATATTTTTTCTAATGACTAAATTATTATTTTTGGAGACATTAATTAATATTTCAAAGTGTTATAAAATCTGTTATAGTTTTAAAATCAGTATTTATCTAATAAATGTTGATTTTATTTAAAAAATAAAATTATTGTATATAAATAAATATTTTCATAAAATTGGGTTCATTTTTGTATCCACATTTCTAAAACATGATAGGGTGTATTTTGGGATTTTTCTAAAGACATTTATTGAATAGTAAAATATAGTAATTTTGAGTATAAATACATTTTAAGTTAAATACAATATTACTTGAGTCATTTATAATCTATTAAAAATAATATAAAACTCTCAATCATTATTTTATTATATTAATGATAATTATCTATCTATTCATAGTCCTGATCCAAAATAATAAATTAATGAATAAAATAATGAGAAAATCCCCATCTCCTCCCCTATAAATACCACCCTTCACCCCCACTTCTCCACACAAATTAGAGCCTGGTATATTTTTAATTTCAACCCAATTCCCATCCAAATACCCTTCCCCAAATTTATAATGTTCTAGACTCACCAAAAGGCCAAAAGAAAGTCCCTTAATGAGGTTATCAATGAGGATAATTCAAGATGTTAAATCCCCTTCGAATCTCTTTTATTTTCTTTTTAATTTAATTAATTTTATTATTATCTCCTCATCTCCCCTAAACCATGTGACATAATAACTCTATTTTCATACATATAAATTAATTTTTTTATTTTTTTGAAATATCCATCATCAAAACTCTCCTCTTATCCTCTTATTCTAGAAAAGGAAATCTTTATCTATGAATTTTCAATTCACCGCCTTCATAGATGTCATATTTTCATTTTCATTTACTTCCTTAAAGGCTTGTTAAAAAACTATTATTATGGTTTAAAAATTTAATATGCATATTATATGTTTTTAATGTTCATGAACTGATTTATATACATGAAATTAAATAAAAGGAAAATAGTCAGTGATGGTTCGAAAGACCACCCAAAAATGAACCAAACTTTTATCATTAATTTTTTATCTAATAAATCATCCTCATATCAGAAAAAATAAAAAATGGTTTCATTTAGAATTATGGAAACATATTAACACCATTTCATTCAACTTATGTAGTTTTTCTTCCATTCGATATGAAATTCCATAATCAAGTAACCATGAAAACAATGAAATAAATGCACCAAAAACAATGAAAACAACAAAATATTATTAATAAATCGATGGAAATATGTTATAAGAAGATAATATATGGAATTATAAATATTAATATGGTTCTTTAATATATAAATAACACTATTTAAACCATTATACATGAGTTTTATACACATTGGATGAAATAAAAACCTGAGGTATGGAATTTTTTGTTTAAAAACCCTCTTTAAAATTTATATTTTCCAAAATTCCAAAGATATTTTTTATGAGGAAAGTATACATTTTTTTATAAATATTCTGTAGTTAATGGAAATTATTTTTGATTAAGGTTGTTACCTATATCTCCCTCCAATACATGAGGTATGTTTATGTGGCAGGTTGATTGTATGGTTACAGTAAGTTTAACTATAATTGTCACATCATAATGTAGCTATGAGGGTTACATCATAATGTAGATGTGAGGATTTCACTGTAACATATCCATAAGGGTAAAAAACCATTCTATGTTCGTGATGGTTATAATCTTGATTGATAAATTCTCTAAGTAATCTTTATAGTATTATTTATGTCTTCTTTATTTTATGAAAATATATTGTTTTCACAAATTAAGTATATGATACTCTATGGTTGATAACTATTTTCTTGTAAAAATGATTTTATATGTTAATATTTATTCATGAAATAAACATTTTTATCCTTACTTTTATGTCCCTTACTGAACTTTTTCTTCTCATCCCACGTTTTAAAATGTTTTTAATATGGTTTATTGTTGTATAAGAGAAAAAAACCAAGCTAGATATTATGGATATTTTTCTTGAATGGATATCATGTTTTATTAAAAATATTTGTATTATAAATAAATGGACAATGTTTCAATATTACCCACATTGTATACTTATGGGTTGATATTTATGATTTATATCTTAGTTCTAAAAAACTCTAAACTGAACAGATTTTTGGGAAGGTATAAAATTCAATTCCAATATAATTAACAAGATTTGTAATGTTTAAAGATAGGTACTTTTATAAATAATTACATATGAGATGATATAGAAGTCATTTAAAAATATTTTCTATGAATAAATTATTCATAATAAATTAAACCTATATGATTCTACCATAGATCACTTTTTTGTAATGGTTATTCATCTAATTATATGAAATATCAATTTATGATATGTATGGGTACATATAGTCGATATAAATGAAATTTTTAATAAAATCTGGATACTAGGATGATAAAAATTTAGCAAGAAACCTATATATTGTTATAAGTATAAAAAACATCCAAATATTTTCATAATGATCCTGGATGATGTAGGTTACACTTTTTTTGACATAGATTTAAAAGAAGGAATCTTAATTATAAATTATTTAATTGTTTTATAATGAATACATAGTTTTCATCAATAAACTCTTTTTCTAAAACTATTCTTCTTAGATTTATATAGTGGATGGACCCCAAAGGAACCTTGTTAATGATGGATTTGATAGATAGTGAAAATTGTATCCTATAGATCGAGAAAATTTCATGGGTGCTGGAATGAAAAACAGTTTCTATTATTATGAAACTTTCTCAAGTTATAAATCATGTTAATATTACAAATGAGTAAGATAAGGTAAAACATTTTGGAGAGTTAATGTGGAAAATTTTTCTTTCTGTTAGTGGGTCTACTTATTCACTAGTTATTAATCAATGGATCAATACCTATAAAAATATATTTCAAGTTATCTATAATTTTAGACATTAATGTTTTAATTTTGATATCTATTATTTGTAAGGAAAAAAATATTAATGGTGGACTATTATAAATATCACAATGTTATGTGAGGATATTGACACCATTGGTTGGGATGAGTTTAAGAGCTTATTTTTAAATTATTACATTCTTTATATTCTTTTTATGAGAATGGAGAATATATTCCTTGAGATAAATTAGAAGGATGGTTAATCTATTAAAATAAATGGGGAATGTTTTATTGGACATGTGGGGTCTAGTACTGGTATTATCATATATAATATAAAATGTTGATCGATTATTTGGTGTCTTAAAACTGAGTCTCTAAATGTAATAATCCATAAAAGTCATTAGTATCTATGAAAAAATCAATTTATATGATATTAAAATAGAAATTGATATTGTTGTTTACCATAAATCTCGTCGATTTTAAAGTAAAATAAATATGGATGTCAAATGAAATTTTAAAAACCACAGAGTGAATAAAATATTAATTAATTTATGCTTGAAGAGAATAATGAAACATGGATAAATTTATATTATGTGGTTAGGTAAATGTTTTATATGGATATTAATTTTTATTTTCAATTGAATATTGATGGAATAGAAATAATTGTATAGATAATGATGGAGATAAATCACAACATAATTCACCACCCACAGTTTAGGGTTTAAAATTAAAGGACTATGGGAATTATTATATCAAATTATCAAATATAGAGTTTGATAAGGATGATCAATTTCAGGAACATTTTAACCATAAATAAAATGGTAAATATCATATAATCACTACATTTATTGATTATTATGATAAAAATAGTGGTGAAAGATTCACTTGACATCCACTCTAGAACTATTAATGTCTTATTAGATTCAAGATGTAAAGTACCCGACCCTAGTATCCTAGAGTTTGTGTTCACTTTATGACATTGGCATAAGATATGAGAAATATCATCCAAAAAGGAACAAATAGTTTAGTAGTATTGTAAAAATAAATACAAACTTTATTTTACATTATATTTGAAAACATAGAAAATAACAACATATTTTTTATTAGAACACCATAGTCCCTTCTATAATATCCCTACATATCATAATAAAATACATCATGGTTTCCTGGGGAAAGGAATCAAAATAAATGGAAAAGCTCAGATCCTCATTAAGGGTATGCGTATAGTAGAAGAAAAAAAGGCATAAATAATATGGAAATAATAAATGAGAATAAATTAATATCCTAAAAATAATCAAATTATCTATAACATACCATCATGGCCTCATGACTAGGAGACTTATACAAATGGGTAAAGTATCGGCCATACGTCAAATCTAGTTTGTCTCATCCAACTTTCTGATGCATCAAGGGATAAGTAATTCTTGGCACCACCTATCACCTACTATGTCCAATTAATTTCCCATATGATATGTTTGAATCATAATCAATATAATCAATCATATTTAAACATTATCTTATGAAATGATAATACTTTCTCAATTCAAAAAACATAATCAAAAAATATTCTGAGTAATATAAAAAATGGAATTAAAGTAGTACATCTCCAATCACACTGATCATAAAGAAACTGTAGAAAGATTATGGATGTTATATTTAAATAACATCATCATTAAATCATAACAATAAATAAATTATGTTTACGTAGATAAAAATGCATTAAAAATATAATTGGAAAAAATTTAGGAAAACTCACTTTTTTAATTCTAAAAACACTTATTTTAAATAAATCAAAAAATTTATGGAATATATTTTATTTTAATTGAAACTTTTAAACTATTAAACAAATATTAAGATAATTTATCAAACATGATGGATTTAAAACTCATTTATTCCATATAAGTTAAATAAACATTCCTTCCTCACTTTTGAAAAAATGTAAAGAAGTACCTCATTCTGAAAAATAAAATAATATTCTATTTAAAAAAATTTGTAATATGTAAAAACCATGAGAAAATTACATTAAAGGATCAATTTAGAATATTATAAACATTATGGAAGACATTTTTTCCTGACATGGACATGGAAGAGAAAGGATTTTCGACCAAAGAGAAAAATAAAGTAGGGTTTTATTAAAAATATTCATTTAAGATCATGAGTGATTGAAGATGTAAAAATCAAATAAAAATTTATCATTTTTAAAAAAAATATATATAATAATAAGTTGTAAAATTTTTATGGTTGTGAAATCAATGAATTTCTCCAGTGGAGACTTGAACATAAATAATCCAGAATAAATGGGTGATTGTGAAATAAACCTTTTCATTAGTTTCAAATTCTATCGAATGTGTCTAAACCTATTATATAAAAAATATTGATTTATTATAAATATATAAACAACTAATAATCATATATATCATACCATATATGATATATTTATACTATTATATCTCCCTTTTTTTAACATTTCTTTGTAAAAATCGATGTTCTGGGAAATAACTGCGTTATTTTCACATCTTTTTGGGTTTTTTTGTTTGGCTCCCTATACATTTATCATGGAAAATTCATCTCTATAACGATAATAATGATTTAAAATTCCCATATGTTCATTATAGATGTATTTATATTAATCCACAAAAATAATTGGATAGAAAAATTAATTACACCATTCTTAGAGATGGTAATTCATACATATTATTAAACATTGTATTCACATTTTTTTATATAAAAAATAGTAAATAATAATTCACCTTTAAAAATCATTATTATAACCATTAAATAATATATATTCTTTAAATAAATCCTACTACTATAAATATGACCTTTATCAGCGCTAGAAAATTCGATTAAGAGTGTTAAAAACAGCTTTGTTAATCGAGACGAGGATAAAGGGGGGTCCCTTTTATCTGCACTCGGAAAAGAGCTGATAAAGGCCCCTTTTATCTGGGCTAAAAAATGCTAATAAAACACCCATTTATCAGTGATTTTTTTAGCTCTAATAAAAGTCAAAACAAATTAAAAAAATTATATTCAAATTATATAATGCGGGGTGGGAGAGATTTTAACAGTGCTCGACCTCACTTTATCACCGCTAGGCAGGCCCCCCCCCCCCACACTCTCCCGCACACTGCCCTTCCCGTGCATCCCCACAGGTGTGCGCCCCTTTTCTTACACACAAAATCGAACACACGCCCTCCCCCCTTTCTCTTCTACACCGTTACCACTAAGCCATTTCTTTTTTTCTCTATTTAATGATATATCTATTTATATATATATATATAGTTATATAATATTTATTCATATATTAATATATATTCATATTAATATAAAAATATGTATTCATATATTAGTATATATATATTAATTCTTATATTAATATATATATATATTTATATTTATATATATTATTAGTTATAATTTTTTGTCAGTATATTTATTTGTAAATTAATATTTACTTATAATATTAGTTTTAAATAAATTTATGAAATATGTTTTTTATATGTGTTTAAAAATAAATAAATACACAAAAACATACATATATAACACACACACACACAAACAGACACATATATATTTACGAATAAATACATTTATATGTGTATTTGAAATGCCATAGAATGTTAAAACGAACATAACTTATAATCTAGAAGCCTATTTCAACTCCACAACCATCGAAATCGAAGAAAATAAAACAATATTAGATATGATATGTGGTACCGGCCTAACGGACATCTGGATCAGAGGTTATACTTTTTTGAATGTTAACAAATCGGGGTATCCTAACTAAACACTTAATTTTGGGGGGCTTATGGGTCTTTTTTGGCCTAAAAATGTGATAGAAGCTTTGATTCAATCATCATCACATAGATCTCATCTCAGGCTTCAATTTTATATGTTGTTGAGCACAAACGGACACCCAAATCAGATGTTATGGCTGTTTGAAGTTTGAGTTACATTTTCAACTTATTTTAGATCTTTTATTAATTTTTTTTATTTTTTGTGTCTTGCAATTGTTATTAAATGATTTTTAATCAATAATAATTAGAAAATTAATAATTCATAAAAAAATTAAAATATTTTAAAGTCATTTTCACTAAATTTCTTATATATTAAATGTAATAGTCTATTTATACTTATCTAAAACAAATTTAAAAAATATATATTATATTTATATCAATATAAATATACTTATATAACATAATTTTATTTTTCTTGATTTTTTTTGAAACATCAAATTTATCAAAAGTAGGAAAAAGGGCTGATAAATCCCCCCCATTATCAGCGCTACTAAAATAAGTGGCGGTAAATGGTCCCTTTTAACAACACTTTTTTAGCACTATTAAAAGTGCCCCTTTTTCAGTGTTTTTTTTAGCGCTGATAAAGGCCCCCTTTATCAGCAATTTTTTTAGCGTTGATCAAAGGGTACCGCTTCCCTTTCCCATTTTGTGGTAGTGTCTTTATTCTCATCTATATTAAACATAAATGAAAAATAGATCACACCTCAAGTCTAAGATTCTTCTCCGGTTGATTTTTATTGTAATGTGCTTCCTAAAAATCTCATCATTCTCCCCATGTTTGAATTTTATGTTTTATTTTGTATGAATTAGTTTTATTTAAAAAATACTACATTAATTTCTATGTAAGTGATTTAACTCTTGATATTCAAAACCAATATATGGATGTTTAATTGTGTGATGATAAATATAAACATCTAATGAAAGTTATATCCATTGTATGGGTCTTGATTACTGTTCTAAAGAGGTGTTTATCTCATATGGATGGGGAAAAATTCAGCATCCAAGGTATTATAATTTTTTTGGAGTTAATTGATGTATTTCTAGAATATTCTATTATTCTTCCACAAAAATATGAATTTCTGTTTTCAACATAACTTATACCAGGCAATAAACCTATTTTAAATAATCCATATAGAATAGCCTCAATTGTTTTGTAGTAATTAAGTAATAAACTATGAGAAATTGATCCAAACGTATTTATTCATCCAATTTCATTATCCTTGAGTAAACATATTCTATATGTTCACAGTAAATAATGGTTAATTAGACACTGCCTTAATTTTTAAGAACATAACTAGATCAAAATCAGTAATAACTAACTTCTACCGTATATTAATAAATTATATAATGAACTATGTAGAGATCAATAATTTTCATAGTTTTATCTTCATTATGAATATCTAAAATTTAGGGTCTATAGATGATATAAAAACCATATAATTATGTAAAAGGTATGAAATTATGAATATACAGTGATTCGATTTGGTCTCAATATTTCTCCTATTATACTCAAAGATTTTATGAATAGGGTCATTATCGATTACCTAGATAAGTTTGTGGTATATTTTATAGATTATGTTATTATATATTCTAAGAGTAAGTAATATCAAAAAAATCATGGGAGGGTTGTAATAAAGTCCCTGTGGAAGGATATGGTTTATGAAAAATTTAAAAAGTGTGAATTTTCGATAATTTTTTTTTTGGGAAATATAATCTCATGAGTAAGTATATCAGTAGATCCATTCATGGTTAAAGTTATTAACTATTTTTCTAGACTAACCACTATGAATAATATCCAAATATTTCATGGATATCCTATGTATTATCAATTATTTCTATATAATTTATCATGTGTAACTAATCTACTCACTAAGATAACTCAGATGGGATACAAGTTCCATTTGACAGATGAATGTATGTAAAATTTCATAGAGGTAAAAATAAGGTTAATCAATGAACCTGGGCTTAAACTACCCTACTGTGGTGAAGGATCAATAATCTATTATGATGTTTTAAAGAAGTAACAGTTATGTTTCCTCATATAGAATGTTATTATTATAGATTATGCCTCACAAAAAATGGTGTTTAATGAGAAAAAAATACCCAACTCGAGATTTGGAGTAAACTATGACAATTTCAACGTTCTTCATATTCTGATCATAAATTTTAGATGTATATATTTTCTCAAAAAAATTCTTATATGCCATATAATATGGTTTGAGTTTATTAGTGACTCTGACAAACCAACACATTATCACTATGAGAGGCGAACAAGGTGAAAGATTCTTTGAGTCAAAAATATTTTTCTATCTTATAAATAATGATAATAAAAAATGATCTAATATTTATGAATATTTAAATGATTTATATATAGACATTGAATGGAATGGGAGAAACTATATCTATCTTGAATGAATGTTCAACTATTTTTTCATCTGAAGATGAAAGAGGCACAAAAAGATGAAGTTGATCAGAAAAAGAATGTGAGAAATATTCGTGATTTTAACAATGATTATAATATAATGATAAGGTATAAAAACCATGTATATATCCTAAAAATGACATATTTTAAGGATTATAATTTAGATGAAGTTTATATATTATCATTATATATTCATCCTGGAAGTATGATAATTTATATAGAACTGAAAGAGTATTTTTGTTGGGAAAAAATAATGAGATATATTAAATAGTTTGTATCATGGTTCTTGGAATGTCATCATTATAAGGTTATGATACAGAAGTATAATTGGACAATACAACCATTACCCATAGAAGAATAAAAATGGTAAAACATCACCATGAATTTTGTCATGTGCCTCTCCAAAATGTCTAAAGGAGAAAATGTTATTTGGGTTGTATTTTATTTCCTTATAAAGACAACACACATTATTATGAGTAGATAATATTTATAACTTGACTAGATTTCAAGGATATATATTAAGGAATTAGTAATATTTATTGTAGTCCCACATTATATTCTATCTAATCTAGATCTGGGCATTTTCTCAAGGTTCTGACAAAAGTATTCAGTATGCTATGGATATTGAGACGAGTTTCCTTACTCCTTTTCAATAATTGAGAGATTTTCATTTTGAGATAACTATTCAAAACATGAGGTATGTATTGATTTCTTATTCTATATAATTGAATGTTATTAAAGATAAATACCTTCCTCTAGTTGAGTTTCCCTAGAAAAACATCTTTCACTTGAGCATTATGTTGGATCCTTTGTATTCATTATATAGAAAAAAGTGTAGAACATGAATGATATAGGAAAATGTTTATAAAAGAAATTTATTTTGGCCAGATCATGTTAAGTAAATAGAAGGGAAAATAATATCCATTCAATAGAACATTTATTGGAGCATACTCAACAAAAAATCTATGTCAAAAATCTTCAGCAAAATCTAGAATTAAATATTTGTGAGAAATCATTTCAAGGAATTTCTCCATGGAATAAGGTTATGAGATTCGAAAAAATTAATATTGATTCATATTTATATTGGCCCCTTTGAGGATATTTATGTAGTAGGGACAATTCCTTATCTATTTTCCCTTCCACCAAATCACTCCAAATTTCATGATATGTTCCAAGTATCTCTCGAAAGGATGTACATACCCAATCCATCGCATGTAATAAACTCTAATGACATACTACTAGATCATTATATTTTGTACGAAGAAAATACAAAACAAATTTTAAATCTTATAGATATTTTTCTATAGAATAAGACGATATTCCTAGTAAATGTTCTATAGAGGATTTAGAAATTTTAAAAAGCTACTTATGAAGCTGAGGATTTGATGAAATAGAGATGTCATTATTTGATTTCATTATAGTGATAGAATTTTGTGGGATAAATTTAATTTAGGGGGAATATAATGTAATAGCCTGAGATTCTATGATATATTTATCTATAAATAATTTAGATTTCATTGATTTCTTGCTTTACACACAACACCATGTTTATAGGATTAGAGATAGACTATTAAATTATAATTATTTACTATCAATTTTATCACCTATACATTGGATTTATTGGTTTGAATAGTAAAATCTAAATTATAAAAATTTGAGTTCCTTACACATTTTGAAAATGAATTTATTGGTAACAAATTACTTATAATTTAAAATAACAATCTTTGGAAAATTTAAAAGATGTTTTTTATAAAAAAAAATTCTTATACCCAAAATGTTTTGTTATCTTCACAGATAAAATTAATCACTATTAATAAATTATTTTTATGAAATTTATGTATTATATAACCAAATAAAATTTGGATGGAATATTACTAAATATACATTTATTCGTCAAATAATTTTTTTCAAAAAAACATTTTCTTTAACATTTATCACATTCATTTTAACATGATTTTTTCCACATATAAAAATTTATTTCTAAAAATGGATATTAATGTTTAACATCAGGTTGTCTATGTTTTCAAAATAGACCCTCTCTATATTTTACGCATTATGAATAGTAGTCCCGGTCCAATTTATTACTATGATAAAGGATAAATCTTCTTAACCTAGGATAAAATTTATTATTAAGTTCCCCATTATAAATATAAATATTTATTGGATTTGGGTAATTGTACCATTCCCACATTAGGCTTTAAATTAAATTTTTCATTGAATAAATGTTCATGAAAATAACTAATATAATGTTTAATGTAATTAAAAATAAAAAATTCCCCTCCCATACTTTTCAAAATCTCTTCTATTTTAAAATTCAGGAAAAAAATATTATGGATGAATATTAATGGTTATTTTGAGAATAATGTAATTATATTCAAATTGATAATTTATTCATAATTTTTAGTGATTAGATAATTTACATAAATGCTTATGAAATTACAACATTTTATTTCATCAATTAATTGAAAAAAAATAAAAGATTAAAAAAATGTAAAATAATATAATTGAGTTATAGTGTTCCAAAAATATTATAGATTAACATAATTTATTATTTTTGTGTCAATTTATTTCAATATAATTATTCATTTTTTAGTTTTTTTATTGTCAAATTAAATGAATAGTGTCAAAAATAAAATTAATCATTTTTTATGGAAAACAAATTTCATTAAATAATTTAAAAGGAAATTTAAATCTTGAAATGGGAAACTTTTGGTATGATATTTCCTATTCTGTAATCCCTTATACATTTATGAGCCAATTTTAATCTTATATGTAATATTATAACCATTTAATTGTGAAAACGATGTTAGCATTGTAATGGAAAAAATTGGTTAACAAATGGGTTAAACAAAAAGTTAAGGTATAATGCACCCCATAAACCAATATATATATAATTTTATGTTGATATTTCATCAACATATACCCTTATATTGTAATATCTATTAATTTGGAATAATTTTTCAAAGAAATTTATTTATTATATTTTAAACATTTCGGAAATTCCAAAAGTGCCCCTCCCCTCACTTATAAAAGCCATCACTCCTTTCCCTTATTTACCCTACATTTTTCTTTTTACCTCAAAAAAACCTTTCAAAATTATCTTATCAACATCTCTATATATATATCCTAAAGCTTATTTCTTCCCAAAGAGACTAACGAAATGATTCTTAGAAGATTGTCTAAATGATATTTTTTTAAGAAGGGGTAAATACCTTAACTGATCACTTTTAATACTTCTTATTTAACCTCCTATAAATATATGGTGTTTATAATAAAATAATAAATTTATAATCACAAATACTCTTAAATTTTATTATTATAAAGAAAACACCATTGTCTACCCACTTTTCTATCAAATATGATGTGAATGTACTGCTGGTGTAAACGTATAGTTTATTGTATCCACATATTAATAAAATTTATTTTTATTCACTATATTTTATTGATGGGAATTATGATGGGTGTAATATATATATATATATATATATATTACTTTCAAAATATTTGTTGTTCTATTATTATAATATCTTATTTATGTTCTTACCTTTTAATTCAAAGAAAAATTATATTGTCGCTTGTGCATATGTGTGGACTACCACATCCTTAAAGTCGTGTGATCCATTTTTAATTTCCTATTTATATGGATGAAAATAAGGATATTTTTTTATTTGTATGAATTATATGACATAGTAATCATCATGAAAATGGACATTACTATTTTCCATTCATTCAATCTACCAATCATAAAATAGAAACAACATTCATACATACGTACGACCTACCGTATCCAGGAATGATGTTATTAATTATTCAATCTCTACCTATTATGGATAAAAATAAATATATTTATTTATTAAATATTATTTTAATATAATGGTTAAAGTTTTCAATTTTATTGGTTCATGAAAAAAATAAAAATTGAGACTTCCTAAAAGAAACATGCATGAAAAATAAATTTCCTATCAACCAAATTAGTGATTTTAATAAATAATCACTAATAAATTGTTGATAAAATTTAATGAAAAATTTATATATGGTGTAATATATTTGAATATAATTCTACAATACATTTCTAATAAATCGATATTAGTTTTGTAGTATTTTATTATTTTTTTCAAAAAAGACAATACTTATGGTATGGTTTTATGTTACAATCTCATTGTCCATCATGATTGCTTATAATTAAGTTTCATTAATGAAATATTATTTTGTAAGTCTCAAAAATCATATGAATTTTATTCTCCTCCAGTTATTTCTAGATATTATATATTTTTTTATTTTCTCTTCTAAAGAACTCTTGATGCCAATAAACTATTTTTTAAGAAAAACAACTTTATTTCTCACTTCGGTCAAAATATAATTTCTCAACCATGACTATGTTTTCAAAAAAAAAGTGTTTTCAAGAATATTTATACTATTATCCAATGAAATTTTAATTTATTTTTACTAAATTTTTATTTTTAACCAAATGGTATAAACTAAAATTTCTTATTATTTTCTAAACAAGGAAAATTTGACTTTTTACCAAAAATGTGAAACAAATATTTTTATATAAATGTAATGAAAAAAAATTCCCAAAGTCATGACCAATCATAGGTTTGAATAATTTTATACATGTTTCCAAGGTATATTTAAAAGATTATTTTCCCATATATTTTGTAAATTTTAAAATTTGAAAATAATTATTTCAAAGTGAAAATATTTTTACACAATAAAAAGTTTATGTGATATTTTTAAGGCATTTCATTCAAAGAATAAATATTTTGATGTTTAATAATATTAACTAGGGATATTATATAGTCGTACCATTCTTATTCTATATCGAGATGATTTCTCATTATAATGAAGATATACTTTTTAGACCCATTTTTTCCATCGTTTATGCTATGATGTATTAGTAAATTATTTATGAAAAACATTTATTTTCCACAGGTTATGTTATTATGAAATTCATATGAAATAACATTTATTTCCAGGTGTAATGATATGATGAATTTTTTATGATCTAGTGGAATACATATGTATGTTTTTCATTTTTTGATAGGTGGGATCAGAATTATATATCCCTCTATTGAATTGAGTAAAGATGGACATCTCATTAGTTAAAGTTGTTTTGAATAACGAGTGAACCTAGATCAGTAAGGGACATTATGCACTATGATAGTTTTTTAGTGAACCTGGATATGTGTATTCATCAAATCTTTGACTAACGATAATATTTTGATATCATGGATCATGTTCACTGATTAAAATATGATTCATGTATTACAAAAATCTATGATTTATGCCATGACTAAATATTATGTTCTATGATATGCATGGTATGTTTATCAAATGTCATTCTCATGTTATTCTTATGGATCACTTGTTTATCCTTTCTGATCCTTTATTGTCACCCTTTCTTACGTTTCCCAACCCCATGCAATGAAGGATGTTTTTAGGTATGATATATATAAAAATGGTTAACATTGGGAACAATTATGTTTGATATTATTTAGATATTATTTTAACAAGTTGTTCGTGTATCATTGTTCCCAAAGACGCTATACCTATATGATAATTTCATGTATAACATTGTAATTTAATGAGAAATCATCTAATTAAATTTAATTTCTAGGTTTGAAAATATTGGGTCTCTATAAGATTTCATTTACCTTAGATCCCAATAAATTTCACTACATTTTGACATCTTATATAATGAATTTGGTTTTATTTATAAATGAATCCATAAGTTATTTATGTTCAGTGTTTTAACAATTGATTAATTATAAACAATATATTTTTTTATTAATTACCTTTTTAATGGGGTAATGTTTTGATTTTATTTTTCATTTAGTTATCTCATCTTGCAATAGTTTAATGAACTTGTGTTATTTCTACATATATATTAATAATATTAACTATATAAAAATATGAATACTTTAATTTATATATTTATATAATATAAATAATTTTTTATAGTCATTCATATTTTCTGTGAGGGGAAGAGAATTGGAAATGTCCTCATTTGCTATTAATTAACCGCTATCGAGACACTATCAAAAGAGGAGGTGAGAGATATATAATATTTGATTATAATATAAATTATATTTTTATAGGAATTTTATGTTTTCAAGGTAATTTTAACATAATTTTTAATTTTTTAAATATTATTTTATTTAGAAAAGAAAAAAGGTTATGGTATTGGGAAATTAAAAAAAGACATAAAAACATTACTACATTATTGAATTTGTTCCTTTATAATAACCCTTAACTTAATCAAATCAGTTATTTATATTACTCCAGAATGTTTTTATGTATCCTAAGGGATTAATATATAGTAACATAGTAGATCGTTAGATATGGTAAGTGTATGTGAAGTGGTTTTCAATGTGATGGAGAGGGTTTACATATACCCTAGGAGAGGATTGTTTCAGGATAAATTATTGAAGAAAATATAATTTCCAAGGTAAATGTGGTAATAGTGATATTTAGACATTATAAATAATTTAAATTAAAAAACATTTATTTTTTATTCATTAATATTCTTTAAAATATGAATTCATTTGTTTATTAAAATTGAAAGTAGAGAGACAAAAAATATATTTTCTAAATTGAATTATTTTTCATTTAGAATTTGGAAAATTAATTTTGGATCTAGAATACCATCATAATGAATTATTTAACTCATTAAAAAGATTATAAAACCCTAAATTATAAAATTTATGATTTCAA
Source organism: Viscum album (assembly GCA_963277665.1). Classification (NCBI taxonomy): domain Eukaryota; kingdom Viridiplantae; phylum Streptophyta; class Magnoliopsida; order Santalales; family Viscaceae; genus Viscum; species Viscum album. The sequence goes on along the minus strand of OY728157.1, from coordinate 226,073,876 downwards.
TATTACATATTTAATAATATAATACAAATTTTAAGGGTTATGAACAAATATACTCTTTTTATTCAATAAAAAAATATTTTTTATGAAATTTACCAAAAAACAAGCCTATAAAAATTTAATAAGGTGATTCCAATCATTAAATTATTTAATACAATAGAATTTTTAGATATAGAAAAAATAATTTATTGACATAAAAAAAAATATTTGTATAAAATACATTAAAAGATAGTTTATTAAAAGAGAATATATTTAATTTTATTTTTTAATCCTAGTAATAAATTTAAGGCATGGTTATATTTATATTTTAGTGAATTATTCAAGCTAAATATTATTTAAATTGAATTTTAATCTTCTTAGGGCAGATTACTATTCAACAGCATGGTTACTTTTCATAATCGTCTGGTTATTATTCCAATTATCATAATACAATTTAATTGGTCAAAGAACCTCTCATAAATACATCTTAATTATTTTTTTATCTATTCATCTCAATTCATATCAAGGTTTCTAAAATTGCAATCAGATTTCTAGTGATATGTATATTTTAAAATATTTTTCTTGCATGAGATAAAACTAGAAAATCTATGTCATATTAAAAATTATGTTTTAATTCATTTTATAATATTTTTATTAATATTTTTATTAATATTTTGATTGTAACATATTCTATTTTTATTTCTATATTTATCATATATATATAATGTTTAATATTAATGAAATAAATAATTTTTTTCTACATGTGTTTAAACTCTATTATTTTACAAAATATGACAAACATTATTTATTCATAAATACATTTCAATATATATAAAATTTGGGATGTTATATTCCTATCTCATTAAGAAAATTCACCCATGAAATTTCAACACATATACTTAATTAATAAAAGATTATGGTACTTCAATTTCATTTCCACCTCACGTTCCTATGTTTATTTTTATAACATTTGATTCTGCTAAATAACATTAACAAATTCACATAATATTTTCATATAAAATTATCTGTAGAGTTCAAGATCTTAACCATCTAATACCATATATGTGGAACTTCGCTAATTATACCACCTTGAGATTTTTTACATGTGAGGGATTAGGTATGTAATACTTCAAGAGAGAAATATCGAACACATAATGAAAATGATCCATATTTAGTCAAAGTTTGAACTGATATTCCCCTACTCCCATGCAGTCAAGGATCCCATAGGGGATATTATTCCTTTGTATAGTATTTTGTTACTTTCCAAATCTCTTGACTCTTTTCCCTAGTGATATTTAAAGGGACACTTTTTTACTATATTAAGACTCTAAGTCCCTTCAATGAATTTCGGTATAGATATTTTTTCAACTCTCAACATAATTAATGTATTATAGAATGGATTGAACCTTATCTGTTATTTCTTATGTATTGTAATATCTACCTATATTTCATTAACAAACATCCTCATATCATGAAATATTTCTACATTCCTTCCCATATATAGATTCATATAGGGGGAATTATAATACTCATGTGGAAGTAATTGTTATATGATAAATCTTCTCATGTGAGATGTTGATCCCATCCTCCGTTAAAATACATTAAAACCCATTTATAATATCATAGAGTTTCAAAATAAACCATTTCTTTTATCACTCAATTTTGGGGTGATAGATCATACCAAATTTCAATAAATTATTCAAATTACACTGAAGTATTCTCTATAATTTATTGTAGTACCTTTTAAAATGATTAGAAATGATTGAAATTGTTTACCCATGAATCCTTACCATTTCCTTTAAATGTATAATGGAATGTTTTTCAAGATAGAAATATACTAGAATATTGATTAAGTGGGTAGACTTGGTGAGTCAATCCACTAAAATGGATATCACATTGTTACCCTTAGATCTCTTTAGACGACTAATGATAAAGTCCCAGGGGATTTTATCTTATTTTTATGTGGGTATATATAATGGTTGAATCATCCCTATAAACTTTTAATTTCCATGTTCAAATCATTGAAAGAGGAAGCACATTGAGGTGTACTCAGTAATATACCTATTAACCTTGTCCAACCATAAGTTCTCTTAAAGACCAAAATACATCATTTTATTTAATGAATGGATGGATAATGATAAGATGTGACAATTATCTAATAGTTAATTGATTATATCAGGTTATTAGGGAACTAAATTATTATTCCAATATGAGTGAAACTATCATTATCAACGGTGAATTCCCAAAACATCCCTTTATTTTTTCACCTTTTTTGATCTCCAAGTCATTCATTTATGCCTATTTGAAAATCATTTGGATAGATGGTTGAGATGTCATTTGGGTAAGGTTGGATTTATTCTTTATTATCAAAATTTATATATCCTTATTTTGTATATTTATGAAGGTAGTGTCTTTATCCATCCCCATTATGTTTAAATAATCATATTATTTTCTACAAAGAGATTTAGCTACCTTAATTTCCATTCTAGGATTGTAGTGAATAGATGAATCATAGTAATTGATTAACTCTAACTATCCTCATTTATTCAAGTTGATCCCCTTATATGTAAATATATATTTTTGAATATTCTAATCCCAACATATGTCTCTCTTGAAACCATATAGGTTATCCCAGAAAATCCTCCATTAAAATATTAATGTAATCAACTCTATGTCATGCAATGACTAGTTATACACATGGGTCATTTAATTTTGGGGGATCTACTATATCTATTTATCATTATTTCTGAGTAAAAAACTGAATCCCTTCCCTTATACATCACTGTATATCACAAATTATTCATAATATTAGTGTAGTGTGAGTATAGGTGTCATAGTTAACCTATTATTGAGCTCTATATAGAATTCATCACATTATTCTATCCAAATATATATACCCAATTCCATATTATATTATTTATTCAGATAGATAATAATAATAATGTTTCCCCAATCCACTATTAGTATACATTTAATCCATAAAAATGACATATTTTTTTGACACTTGAGGATCAGGTCCTTTCCTCAATTTGCATTATTGATGAGGGGTCTAAAAAAATTCATACACTTCTAGTCATGTTCCCCATTAAATTGACTTATTGAATCCCAAAGTCACACATATTTAACAATTCAAAAAACTTCTAATTTTATAATATTGTAATCATAATCCTAATATTAGAATCATATTTTTCATTTCTCTTGAAGAAGATAAGAATATATTCTATAAATATTACTAAAAAATTTATGTAACTCAATGGAGAATCTATTAATGATTTAAAAGAATGTTTTAGGTGCATCAATAAGTTCGAATCACAATGATATCATAATTTCCATACCTATTGGATAATTCCACCTTATAGATATTTTCACTCATCACTATTAGTCAATGATACCCAGAATGAAGATCCACATTTTAGTTGTTAGAGCTCCATGATGTTGATTAAATAATTCATCAATCCTTTTCATGTGAATATTTTTCATTATAGTGATCCTACTGAGCTCTCAATAAAAAATCCACAACTGCATTAACTGATCCTTCCTATTGAAAAAGGGTATCATCACACTGAAAAGTGACACACTAGGGAAAATGAACCCTTCATCTAAATACTCTTTCTGATCCTTATTTTACTCCTCTAGTTCTATTGGGGCCTTCATATTAATAAATTTAGAGATCTTTATAGATCCGAGTATAGGTTGTATTGATAATTCAACACATGATATTGGGTGAATCCGGGAAACTATTAAGGGAATGCATTATTATATTCCCTGATGTAAGGAACTTTATCATGGTTGATAAATTCCTTTACAAAATCATCTGGGTTATATGTGAATCTATGTTGTGTATCAATACCCAACCTGTTGAGGGATTTTATAAAATATATTAAAGGTCATTCTTGAATTTTTATATTAGCTTATAATTGTTCGAAATACCGGACAATATTTCTCTTACCCAAAATTTAATGTGAGACTTATAAAACAATATCTAATGAATTCCCATTATAGTTACAAAACCCAAAAATTGAAGGATTACAAGATTATATGTATGAATAATTCTCCAAATTTTCATAGGAGAATATTCCAGTACATGGGTTTCAAATTACCACACCACTAGGTATTTTTATAGAAATAACAACTTCAAGGTGATGAGTATGGGATTCAATAAATCTATAATACATATAAGATATAATGTAATTTTTAGAACCATAATCAAATAAAAAATTTCCATTTGTGGCTGAATATGAAGTGTATAATGTACATCATCATTTTCAGGCTCCACATTAGTGTAAGTTCTAGTATAATCATTCAATTACCCCCTCCACATTGATGGTTGTTGACATTGATTACCATTGGTGAACCTTCGTTTAATACATTGCCTTATATAGTTCACTTTCTCCCTATTGTTGGAGCATTAAACCATGTTTGTTGCATGGGGGTTCTGTTCTTTATTCAATCATATTAGATGAATTCTTCATGTATCTTCATCTTTCAGGGGCTAGGATTTCATCTCACCAACACATAAAAGAATTCATTATCCCATTGAGGTAATTCTCCTGACTCTTATTTTCATTTCATTGACATATATGTGGTTGGATCTTCTTTTCTCCTTATTCATATTATCCCCAAGCTTGAAAATTTATTTCTCTCTTCGTATATGCATATACATTATACTATTCTCTGAACAAAATATCTACTTCAATATCAAATTGAAATAATTTTTGGATACTCCCAAGGTCTTGGATATTAATATCCTTTCAATGTTTTTATCTAAATGAACTAAAATACACATATAATTTTCTATCATTATTAATAACAAACCCTGAGGTGTATCCTATAAGACATTTGAAATTTTTAATGTAATTTGTGACTAATTCACTCTCCTTTTCTTAAGATCTGTAAAATATCTCTACATCATTATTCTAAGAGTTCAATGGAAATACTTGTTAAGAAATATAATCATATTGTTTTCCCACTCCATTTCATCTATTTCATATTTTAACTTTTTATTCTTGATCAATTACCACCACCGGTCAACTTATCCATCTAAGAGATAGATACAAAACCAAATATTATCTGTATTAGAACAAAACACTTTATAAATGGTCATTCTCAATGAGTTAACCCACAGTTCGATGACAAGTGTATCATAAGATTCTTTAAATTTTAGTGGTTATTAGCACATCTATAATATAATGGATAGTTTCTCCTTATTTTCCAATAGTAGAAGGTTCACATAGTCCTTGATATTGTTCTTATCCAGATATAGTTTTGTAATTTCTACTATGAATATTTGGAATCTACCACACAATTCATTGTTAATGTCGTATCAATATTCATTGAATTTCCACCCAGATTAGTTGTTTGACTGGTTTCTCCTAAGTACAACTATTTTATAAAATGAAAATGTCTCAACAATATATAAGAAAATAAAGCATGAATAAAACAATTCACATGTTAAAATCATTTTTAATGTTATATCATTTGAGATCCAAGTGTTTTGAATAGCCTTATTCTCAAATTATGCATCTAGGTTCATGTACATCAATATGTATTTGAATTTTAGAATTATAATTAATATAAAAACATAAGCATCATAATAGGTTTTAAATAGAATATTAATCTACCAAATCATTCCCCTATGAGGGTCACGCATGGTGTGGAGTAAGGCCTACCACTTATTCCTAAGTTAACTATCGAGTTTGTACCAACCATCCACATTCAAGGTTAATATACCTATGAGAAACTATTCCAAAAACACATTCAAATTTTTTAACTTGGTTTGGATTTCATTTCATAGAGACCACACTCTCCATAATTTCTATGATTTATGTTGTTTTACATTACAAGGAGTTATCTATAGGGTTTCCCTAATTTTTTCAAGCCCTACATCCCAAATTAACTAAACAGTTCTTAGATACAAATGAATATTCCCCATAATTTTCTTATTTTACTGGTAAACCATATTTAATATAAATATACAAATAGTAATACATTTCATAATCGAAAGGTTTAGTTTCATTTGAAAATTAGGTTCATAAATCTTCTGAAAATAATAAGGAATAAACATTTTTTAAATCATTTTTTATATTCTTATAAAAATATCTTGTATTTTCCATATTAAATTTATTCAAATAAGGATATACATAAAAGAATAGGGTGTAATGAAACCCTGGTAATGTTAGGAATAATAGCTAAAGAATGAGAATTATGAATCAATGGTGCTTGTGTATGAAAAATAATAAACATCATATCATCTGTATATAATAATCATCATAAGCATGATTGAATGTTTTTAAATAGAATTTGAATATTTTATTTTCATAATATTGAAATATTATTACATACTAGTTAAATACCACAAATATTTTTGAACAAAGCGAACATCATGTTCACACATAACAGATATATATAAATCATTATATCAAAAATTATAAAAAAATATAATCATTTTCATGAATAATATAAATAATACAATTATATATATGACATTAATCTACAAATTTAAAGGTTATATAATTTTATTCCCTCCCATCACATCCTAATTTGATCATAATCATATGCTCCGTGTAGAAAGATAACGTATTTAAATCTTACAAAAGAAATAGAACCATAGAAATGAATGGATTTTATAATGATTTCATAATGAATACTTTAATGAATGAGTGTTGGGGTTCCAAATTGAATAATGGGGATCATATTTTTTAATATAATATGATTATTCTTTATTGATGAATAAACTACTCAATATGATTCAATGTAATGTCTTGGAAAAAAATAAAGGCATTTTAAAAAGTATTTATAGTTGTGTTAGAAATCATTTGAAAATGTATAAACATATATATACCTAGAAAGAAAAGAGAAAACAAATAATCACCAAGTATTATTAAGATGTTATAGAAAGTAAAAACAAACAATAATTATAAATCAGAGATAACCTAAAAGGAAAGGATTGGGTTTGAGATTCCTCAAACCATAGGTCCTGGTTTATCTGACCGCATTAACACATACTGTAAAATGAATATAGGTTTATTAAATTATTATACTTTAAAAAAATTATTTTTATTTTTATCACTCGTGGTCAGTTCATATCAATGGATTTAACTCTTAAATTCCCTTTATTGATGATGAAATATTTTTTTATTATTTTTCATTAAAATATCCCATGTTTCTATGATTTAAGGATCATACATTATTGATTATTTTAAATTATTAATATTAAATCTAAAATACTAGAAAAAAAATTAAATTTATAAATTTATATAATATAAATAATGTATTATAATTAAATATATTGGTTTTTCGATAAGATGATACGTAATGAGCCCAATGGTGGTAAGCTGACTGTTAATGGAACATTATCCAAATAAGAGGTTAGAGATATATAATATATGGGCATATTATAAATGAAATTTTGAAAATAAATTTATATTACCATGATAATTTTAGTATAACATTTATTTTTTATAAATGTTTTGATTATAAAATAATATAATTATTAAGAATTATAAAAAAAGGCAAAGGTACATTACCTCTTTTGTGAAGTTGTTCCTTTTTTAAAACCATTAATTTCAGGAAATATTGGTGTTATATAACTTTAGAACATCCCTGTATATTCATTAGGATATAAGAGATGGTAATTCGTTAAATATGTTTCATTGGAAAGTAGAGTTGAATGGGTTTTCAAAGGGTAGTGGTGGGTAATTTATACATAGGGAGAAGGGTATTTTTGGAAAAAAGTTTTGAATAAAATATAATTTCACATAAAAACCATGTAATATTATTATTTTAATATTATGACTAATATTTTTTAAAAAAATATATGTTTCTAATACTATAAAAACAATTAAAACTCTATTAATTAGAAAATTTCAAAACAAAGTGTCAAAAATAAAAAATAAATGGTTTTGTAAACAAAATAAGTTTTACCTTATACTTTGGAAAAAAAATTTGTTTTAAATTTTAATTTCATGGATTGTTTAAATTTGATAATATATTTTCAGTTGTACCTCAAATTATAGAATTTTTTAGGTCATTATTACCTATTGAGTGATTTAATGTAAAACAAATTCATAGAAAAAAATATATATTTATAATATTCTACTAAAAATTGAGATTTTTATAAAAAATATAAAAAACACCTTTAGAAAATATTTATGTGATAATTTTAAAAATTTTAAAAATTAAATGAAAATAATTATATAAAGAAGGTACATTTAATTTTTAACACAAAGAATTATAATTTTAGAAATATATTTCAATTCAATTTATTTAAAACACTCTTATGTGTTCAATAAACTTTTAATATTTAAATTTATCTTATTTAATTATATAATTTATATTTTGTTAAAATATTCATGGTAAATATAACTTATATTATATTTTACTATTATGAGGTAAGGTTACTATTTCAACAGTCTGGTTACTATTCATAACGGTCTTGTTAATATTTCTGATGGCTAGATTATTATTCCCTTGATCATATTACTATTCCAGCATCCATATTACCTCCTATAAATACATATCAATTCCTTCATTCCATAATCACCTAAATTACTCTCAAGTTGGAACACCCTTATTTTCTAAAATTTCTATTAGATTACTAATATTCTATATCTTTTGTATAATTTCTATAAGATCTCGATATGTTAGAAACATATTTTTTACATTTTATTCACTATTTTTCATTACAAAAACATTGAGAATATACTTCATCACATGAAACACTGATTTTATCTTTTTTGCATAAAACATTCATCTTTAACAAAATATGGCATATAATTTAAATATTATTATATAATATGTAATTTATTTTGTGACTATTGGAATAGTGGGAATAAATATGATTAATGAAATTATGAAAATATATATTGTTGAAACCCATATATAAAATGAAATTGTCAGTTATTAATAAAATATAAGTAAAACACCATTTATATATGAAGGAAATCATTTTCGTAAAACCCCATTTTATACCCAAAAACATATTTTATCTAAATATATTAAATAAATAACCTTTGGAGAATGATATCAATTAAATTTATATATTATATATTCAATCAATATTTATTACATTAATCTTATGTGGCATGAGATAAGAATTAATCCACTTTTATGCTAAATCCTATATTATTATAAAATGTAGTTTGGTAGCATTTTGAGAAATTATTTTAGAATAAATTTTTTACATTCATATAATATATTTTTTTTGGAAATTAACATAATTATTTAGCTAATAATTTCAATATTATCTTAGATTTAATTTTTTATAATTTTCTAAAAAGATAATTTTCTTAGTGAATAGTTAAAATAATAGTTTCTATTTGAAAACATCATTTTTATTCAATGTTTTTGAAGGATAATTTTTATTTTAATTTGGACTTAAATGTAAGAAATAGTTCTAATATAAATATCTAATTTGGTTAATTTGAATGATTTTAACATTTAATTTTTATATAAAAACATTTTAAACATTTGAAACTTTTCTCGTTGGATAGCCCTTTTTCCATCTTATCTATGAGATTAATTTTGAAATTATATTTTTCTCTTTTTGTGAATGGAATTTGTAATAATTGATTAAATATTTGACATAATAATATATTTTATAATATAATATGTTCCACTTAATTTTTTATCATAATAAATAGTAAATTAGTACAAACGAATTATGGCGGTTGAGGTTGAAATTGGTTTTCTAGGTGTAAAACTAAAAAGATAATGAGTAAAATGACCTTGGAACATGTAAAGTATCCATTTTATTGATGTATTAAGACCTTGTCACATATAATGTTCTATAATGTCCCATTATAGTGATTTTTCATGTCAATAACATGGGTAAACATTATTCTTTTCAAAAATTCCAAATATGTCCTCTCCCCCACATATAAAAATCCCCACCCCTATTCACTCCTCCATAACGATTTGGTTTAGGAAATAAATACAAAACAACCTAACCTAATTCCATATAAACTTTTTATAGGCTTTAGTTTTATTAGGAAACCCTATTCGTAAAGAATTATGTATAAATGAAAAGAGTTTCTCCGAAGAAGATGTAATATTCTTAAACTTATGTTTTTTATTTATTCTCACATCTCATTAATATATTATTAAATTTTATGATATAATAACATGATTATATCCATTATAATTATTGACAATTGATTTAATCTCATAACCAATATCATTTTCCACTTCCATAAAATGGGAAATGAATTCATCAATTGTGTGCATAAAGGACTACCTGAACGCAAAACGATGTTATTATTTTTTGATAAACACATATATTTACTAGATAATATGATTGATTTGATTTATATAAAATATATATACTATATTATTATACTCCTAAAATTATAATATCTTACCTGCCTTCTTTTCATCCTACCTGTTGGAAAATAATAACATTTGTCTTGTGTATGGTGGATTGTCAGGTCTCAAACCAATGTGATGTGTTTTTCATTTCTGTTTTATATGGATTGTAATAGATATATATTAAATGAATAAATATAAAAATTTGAATATAATTCCAATTTTAAAATTTTCATACAACAGATACCTTATGAATTTCTTTTAAGTGGGGGATATGATAATGTAGCTCATTCGCATGGCGGACTGTAGCCTTATGAAGCAATGTGATTTTTTTCACTAAAACATTGAATTAAACGTAATAAGGATAAAGTTATTAAATATATTTGATATGTATTTCATAATAATTACTCTGTAATTTTGAATTATTATTAACCTATCTTTTGTTACATCAATTAGAAAATGGAAACAACTAACATCCATATGTATGACATTCCCCTTCAATGAACAATGTCTTTCATTATATATATATAACATTTTTGGATTACACTTAACACATAAAAAATTATTATATATGATATAAATATCATTTTTAACATTCTATAGATGATGGAACCTAGATAAAATTAAATTAAAGAAAATACCAAATATAAACATACTTGAAAAAAAAGAACATTTATTACTCGAAACGTGATATAAACAAGGAAGTACTAATAAAATGGTTATAAAAGATCATAAGTAAACAACATATGGCATGATATATATATATATAACTATGGTTTATGAATATATTTTAAATAAACCCATATTTTTATAGAGGAGGATCGAATGAGTAAAAAGGAATTTTTGTCATATAGTATAAGATTTTGGTCTCAATGTGTCTTATTTGGGACATAAATTATGTTATGAACCTATATTATTTTATGAGGTGTATAAATAGACTCATTAACATGTTATATGATTAATTTCATTATATTTATTCTGATGGCATTAATTATTAGTGCTTATTATTTAATTATTACAAAAGTTGTAAAAGTTTTATCTTACGATCTCAATGTTCAAAAGATTTTTTGTGATAATACTTTGGATGTTGAAATATTATGATCCATATATACAGAAACTCATCACAGTTATTCTCTACTTCTTATGTGCTATGAATAAATTTTTCCTCATTTTTATCTCTTTATGGACTGAAAATTCCAAAATAAAGTTTGTAAATAAAAATGATTTTATTTCACTCTTCAATGTAAAAATCGTTTCTCTTAAATATACATATTTTCTAAAAAAATATACATAAATTTTTTAATGTTCCTATAAGATTTATTAAATTAATGGTTACCCATTTTCATTTCTTAGAAAAAAATTAAAAGGAATCATCATGTTTTTTTTCAAAAATAGTCCGATCTGAATTTTATATAAAATTATAAAGAAATATTTTCTTTAAATTGTATTCCATTTCCCTCCTTCATAGAAAAAAAATGTTCTAAATAATATTTTACATTTTTCAAATTTTATTTTCAACAGAATAATTTTTAAAAATTTTTTTGCTTAAAAATTCAATGTGGAAAGGTTATTTTCCCCAAGAGATGTTTTAAATTATTTTTAATATTTTCATTATAAATTTTCGTGGATATTTTTGAAGAATTTAATTTCTATAATATTTTACGGTTTTATTATTTCAAAAGGGTGATTTTTAATAAGTTATATTGTCCAAAAGACAGATTCCATGTGATATTTATTTAAAAAAATTGTTTCATCTAAGATGACATCCATTTATGTTACTAAATATTTTTTTAAGGATATGATACCATTATAAACAAATTGATCATTCACTGGATGATTTGTATATGTAAAGATAAGAGGTTGATAATACATGTTTATTTTTCATGGGTTATGATATGGTGAAATTTTTTATGAAACTCATTTTATTTCATATATTTTAATACGATGACTATTCTAGGATCTTTCTACACACATATGTATGATTTTAATTATGTGATTGGTGGTAATTATATCTACCTAAAATGCATTGGATATTGATTGATGTTATATGAACATAGAGTGTACTCATGATGTTATCTCAATACTGAATATAGGATTCATGGGAGGTAATCCCAAGCTGGAAGTAGTTCATGGGTGCGTAGTCCAAGCCTATCATTTTTCGACTATCTTGGTGGGTATTATTGGCATAACGTCTTCTATTTTTATTTTTTTCCCACTACTCATTGTATTATGAAAATATTATTCTCTAATATCAAATATTTTTTTATTCCTTTATTTTCATATCTTTTGAAGTTCCATGATTTATTCCATGACTCATGTTTGTGATCTGTTATATGAAAGGTATGTTTATAAAATTTTATTCTCAAGTTTTCATGCCCTTATGATTAGGTAATTCTCACATATATCCCTTTTTAGCCAAAATAAATATTTTAAATCATGATTCCTTATATTTATTTTCCCCATGTTATGATGACAGTTATTACATGTGGTATGTCTAAGTAGGATGATAGTTGTTAAAAAATCAGTTGGAGATAATGTAGAATTATTATAAACCAGTTGTTTATGTTTTTATTATTTCATAGGGGAAATACCATTATGATACCAATGTGTGTTTTTATTTAATGTGATAAATATTCACCAATAATGATATAATATCTATGTATAAGATGATTGGGTATCTAATGATGTCATTAGATGATCACTTTAGATAACATTTTTAACTTGAATGATAAAATTAAGTGAGCCAACTAGGGATTTGTCTAAGGTTATGAATAAGGATATATATATAAGGATGATTAAAATTATAGGATAATGTCATGGATTATAATTCATTGATAGAGCAAGTGGTTTCTAAGAAATTACATCCCAATCTGAATATTATTAGTGGATGTGGCTCTGGTATATAGGTATCTAGGGGTAACAAATCTGGAAAATGATTCACTGATCTAGAATATATCATCACCTAGTGCACGAAAATGGAACATGATGCACACATGGATTGACACTCCTATCTTTTGAAACTCAGAAACTCTTTACGAACTATCATTAATAATTTTAATAAATTGTTAACATAAATAACTAGTGTTAAATTCCGGATATCATATATAGAAAAAATATTTCAGGATTTAGATTTCATATAAATGATTTTTCATGATTATGTGGTTTACCTACTATGATTAGGATTTCTAGAAGTATTATTTTATTATATTAGTCATTGTTTGGAGCCCAAATAAACCATGATAATGTGTGGGTAAAGAATAATGAAATGAATTTTCTCTTAGGAATACAAACGGTATGGGAGCTATACTGAAAAATATCATTGCTATAATCACAGAGATTTATCAGTCTATAAATCAGGTATAAGTTTCAAATTAGAAAATGAGCTAACAATGATTTTTTGATCCATTCATGAAAAAATGTACACCTTCAACTTGTGGGTCTACTAGTCTATTAAATAAAAATAATTGGATAAATATCATTCAAAAGATAATTTCTGTTATCCAGTGTTTATAGAATAAATATTCCATATATCATTTAGAAGGTAAATTATAACAATGGTGTAATATTATCAAGAATAAAAGGAAACAATATGAAATTGACACTATATATTGTAATAATATTAAGAAATTATTTTTAAATATTCACTTCCCTAATAATCTTAATATGATATTGTAGAGGGAATTTTTTTACTTGAAGTAGAGGGATGATGAATCTGTTGGTACATAAAAGGAAAATTTTAGAAGACTTGAAAGATACAATAATATTGTTATCATGCAACCTAATAGTGTGGTTAATGAATAAATTTATAGCCTAAAACCAAGTATCCAAAAGATTATGTCCTTAAGGGATGTCAGAAGAAATGAAAAAATCATTCAATGTTTTATCATGTTGATAATAGATATTGAAGTGACCAATCAATTGGAAGATTTTGAATAGAAATGGAATATGTTATTCAATGTAAACTCTAAAAATCATGTATATAAGAATATTAGATTAAATTCATACTCAATGGGTGGAAGGAAACATGATGAAAATTTTCTTAAATAGACTACTAAATATTCTAATTATGGAAGGAATCTCATCGAGGGGGTGAATTATCTAGTGATGGGAAGAAATTAGCTATTGATATGGATTTGGATAAATCTCCATATATTACATCTCTCACACTCCATTGTTTCAAATTTATGAATTTTGGACATAATGAGAATGTGTTCCCCAATAAAAGGGTTAATGAGAATGATAAGCGACAAAAAAATCACATGGTAATAGACAAATAGAATTCCAACGCAATCAAAATGGATAAAGTTAATCATGATAATTTGGTCACATTTATCCTCTACTTCTTAATATTGAATTTAATAACTGATTTTGTATAATGTACCCATATAAAAATATTATTGTTCATCCATTAGTGAAAATTGAATTTATTCTAACATAAATCTTCTCCCTCTCCCAGGATTCTTGACTAATGAATTCAAATTTAATATTCAAAAAGTTAATGGATGAACCAATGAATAAATTATAATTCTTTTATAAGATTGTATAATATTTAATTAATAAGGGGTGATTTATATTGTGGAAGCATATATGTCTCTATGTTAGATCAACTTAAGAATTTTGGAAACCAACAAGGGGTTATGAGTTTATGTTTGATCCTAATATTGGTGTTTTAAACAGATTTTTTTTGGTTTTATATGATTGGTGTTTTTAAATATTAAGGATATTTTAGGTGATAATTATGTAAAAAACCATGTTTCTATATATTTTTTAGTGGAAAAAATATTTCAAGGATGAATGCATTTACAGTTTTTGGAATATAACTAATGTTATTCAAAACCTTTAGGGTTTTTCTTATCTTGGATGTCAAGTTAATTAAAGGTTATAAAATTTTTTAAATTCTTTATGATTTATTTTAATATATTATTTGGATAAATGATAAACCACATGTGATATGACAACATATTTTATCTGTAATGTCCATGGGGATTAATCCCACAACCAAAAAATAACTAGGAAATAATGCCTACCCCCAGCCAACATGAAAGACAATTTTTTTGTGGGACAACCTAGAGAGATATATTTATAATTATTAATCTTAGTACATGGTTTTTAAACATTTTAATATATAGAGATAAATGTTTAATGGGATTATCCATAACAGAATTGAAATGGGAAAACATCACCAAGGATGTTGTCATCAGTCTCTGTAAAATGTCTAATAGAAACCATGTTTTGTGGGTTGTAGTTGATCACCATAAAAATTTATCCCACTTAATCAATATCATAATAGATTTCACTCTAGATACTATTTTCAATATATAAATTAATTTATGTGTAAGGATACTTAGATTACCAAACTTCGTAGTATTTTATTAGGGTACAGTGTTTCTCTCGAAGTTTTAGCGAAGCCTTCAGCAAAATCTAGATATGAAGCTATAGTTTATCACAACATACACATAAATATATATTTTATTTACTAATAATAAAATTTAATATAAATAGATAATAAATAGGTAACATAGTTAAGGGGTTTCAAATTGTGAAGCTTGAGGTAATCCCTACTTATGAGTTTTTCCCCCTTGGGCCTTAAGAAGATTGAGTTAGGGAAAAAAGGCTTCATCGCCTTTGAATACCATGAATACAATATAGTCCAAAACCACTTTTACTTCCCTCCAGGCATGAAGTATATGGATATTATTGTTGAGGAGGATTTAAAATCTTCTTGTAATATAGGAAATCGGCCAAAGGCTATTACATATTTCATGCTAAAAATAATGCAAAATGATGTGATCTATTTCCACTTTTAAAAGATAAATTTTCCTTTGAATATAAAGGATTAATCCTATGAGAATATTTACAAACAATTCCTATAGAGAAATACTACATCCAAAGTGAGCAGTGAAACCCATTTTAATAGAACCCATGAGGTCACGAACAACCCCCCACCCCATATATTTCTAGAGTTACAAGAACCATTTGTGATCAACTTGTGACCCAAGAGGGGAGGGAACCAGTGGACCTACTAGCCCTGGGAAGATGTGTGTATGGTTTGGGTGGGAAGATATCCCATTTTTAGTGATCTAATGTTTGGGTCATCACAACATTTCTTGAACAATATTATCTTGTCAATGATCAGGATCCTTGTTCTAATGGTAAGTATCTTCCCCACAACATGATCCTTCTTATAGAATGCCTTATTTCATGCTTCCCAGATGAACCATCATCCAACATTTAGCACTAATTTCTAAATCTTCCATTACATACCTGTATCTCATGCACTATAGAACCTACGCTTCAGGAAGTAACACCAAGAAAATTCTAATAAAAAAATTCTACAAAATTACTAAAAGAGTTCCACAGTTCTCCATCCAAATCTTCTTAAAATAACATATGATTAAATATTTCTTCCCTGTTATCCTTGAAACATGAGCACCTACAGACTAAAGATATTCCCATATTTTATATGTTTTCATTAGTATACATTTCATTTTTTCTTATTATCTATGTTAAAAAAATTAATTTATTGGAATAATACTGCACTATAGTGTTTCATTACACATATCAGTGTGATTGGGAGTGATTATATCCCTTCAGTAGTCCCATATAGAGAAATACCATAAGTCTGTTCCTGGGAAGATTCATTTTTTAGGTTCATTGTTGATTTAAATTTGATCAAAATTTTCCAACTAATCCCTAACCAGGACAGCCATTGTGAAAGATATATAGATGATGGCCTATTTGAAAAATATTCTAGTTTCTAGACAGTCGTGGAATCCAATAGCTGACCCTTCCAAATTGTGGTTCTAGAAGAGGATATCACCTTTTCCCACTATCAAATGAGTTAGATGTTTCAAGATTGGAATGTGAGTAGAAATCTCAGACCATATGGGATAAAGTTATAATTTATCATTTCCATTTCCCCTGAAAAACAACTTGACATTTCATTTCCCCCAAAGATCTATTCATCCAAATCCTCCCATGCATGTTTTTCATGCATGTAGTGAATAGAATTTGATAGATTCCTCACATTGATGCCACATTTTTGAATCGTCTTAGTCATCCTAGCCGATGAATCCCAATTCCTTTTTCCCTCTAAGAGGAATCTCTGATAAAGCCTTCCCAGATCAGGTCAATTGTATTAATTACACCCTTTGGAACATTGATGGTTTCAAGAGCATAAATTGGGATTTCTGAGAGGAAACTATTGACCAAAGATATCCTACCTCCAAATTATAGGTAGTTATTTTTTCAATTAAGGGCGAGGCCCATGGTCCTACTCATGATGGAGTTGAAATGATGAATTCATAATCTACCAAAATACATTTGGGTACCTAGATACTTCATCAGTAAGAATCCATTCAGCATGTTTATATTGTTAAATGAGGAGAAAATATGTGTTTCTGAACATCCATTAGAGATACAGCGGTTTTTCTTCTCCCTATTGATAATCCTTCCACTCAAATGATAGTAGTCTTCATGTAACTTATTGATAACTATGAAAAATATCATATTTGAATTCATGAAGATAATAATTTCATCATACAACATTAGGTGAATGATAAAATTGTGGTTTAACCTACTGTGATATCGAAGTATATATCCCTTGCGAATACTCCAATCGATATGGTGATTTAGGAAATACTTGGTGTGGGTAAAAATCATAGTGGAAATGGGTTATACATATCTCAAATTATAAGTGAACATAAAGAATCCATGGATCTTTCCCATAAAAGTGACACCCTACCATGAGGAACTAAAGCACCTGAAAATGATCGAAGACCCAAGGGTAGAATCCTATACTTGATAATAGCTTAATGATAAAACTCTATTAAATTCTGGAATAAGGCTTATTCATGTCAATTTGGATAGCCATGTTTTAGCGATATACCATGAGGTGAATATCTATAACTACTTCTTGAGCATCGGTTATGTCTCATAGGATAGATCAGCCTCTAATAAACCCATGTTTTTTAAAAGAAACCCATATAAGGAGATGTATATATAACCTATTATTAATGAAAATACCATAATTTTGTATACAATGTTCCATATACTATCCAACCGAAAATGATGGAGGGAATATGGGACATTGATTTTGGGAATTAGCACTAAGGTGGTTACACAGGAGACATACAGTAGGATATATCCTAGAAATAAGTACTAGATAGATATTTCCATGCAATCTCTCCCCATCTTCTTGTAATTTCCATAAAAAGATCCAGGAAATCTATCCGGTATTACGGTGATCTTGATGTTTCAACCCATCAAGGATTCATTAATTTTATATTCTTCAAGAACCACATACAAGAGAACATTATCCTGGGTAGAAACTATATGAAGGGTCCCAATGAGGCGATCAAAAATACAACTTGGGTTCCCTTTTGGCATAAGAAGGTTTACTACTGGAGGTACGTTTTTTAAGTAATATTGAGCCATATAAACAATATCCTAGTCTTCAAAATTAGATCTTTCAGCCAAAAAATGTAGGGTTTATAAGGTGTATTTTCTCTTAGATGCAGGAATAGAAATTGGTAGTGTTTTGGTCCCCTTCACCCAACCATTTAATTATCAAGTTATCTCATTCCATATATTCAAGTCATAAGTGCATCTTTACCATACTATCCTACATACTGGTGAGTTATTCAAATAAAGGTTCATTCTAAGTATCTTTCAGAATGCATCATGGATGATCAATCTACATATTAATTGTATTAAGAGAAAATGATCTGGGTGGGTTCTCCCTAACCTAAATTTGATGATCATTTTTTAGTATTCTCAGTTTTTTTGTCAAGCCCAGTCCATGAAACTCTATTAATGGGTTGGTTCCATGAATTACTAACAACCTATTGGTATCCATGAATAATAGTACAATATTGGGACAAGATGATGCATACATGTCCCTCCCTCCTACTATAAAATAAAACAATGTGTGGTGAGTGATCAGAAGTTACTCATACAATATGAGTTACATTTTCATTAAGATTGTAACACACCGAAATTCAAATGTACAACTTTCTATTCAATAGCGTGCATGGCATGCATTACTAAGCAGGTAATGGAATACAATATCCCAAGACACTAATACGTATTTAATATTTTAAACATATTCAGTACTTGATATATATTTTAATTAATTCAATACCTAATTATCTTGTGTTTCATGCAAGATCAACCTTCTTTGATAGCTTGTCTTACACCTAAGACGGAGTTTCACCAAATGACAATTAACTATTAGAATAATATTATTTAATATTATATTATATAACCTTATTATTATGTTAGAGGTTATCAATAATATTAAATAACATACAAAAATTTATGATTTATATAAATATAAATTAATATCATTGGCTACGAACTAATGAGATATGAAAATAAGAACTCATTGGATATAAAAAAGAAATATTATTATTTTATGCTTCTAAAAGAGTTTTCATTAATAAATATAATTTAATAATTTAATTTAATTATTTAATAAAATATATATTTTATATATTCAATCAAATATTTTGTATATTCATCCATTACATTTGATAATCCTAAGATCAGAAAAAAAACCCATTTCACACATAAAAACAGATATTTTTTAAGGAAATTTAACAACTTTTAATGGACATTCATTTTTTAATATGAATTTTGAAAATATAATTGATTCAATATGACCAAATAAACTTAATATTTTAAATAAAAACATAATTATTTACTTATTGTGAATTTTTGATATTTCTTTGAAACATTTCATTTTTTAATAAAAAGTTAAAAATACATAATTTTAGTCCCAAATTGATTTTTCATCTAATTTATTTATATGGTTAAATTATTATTTTTATTGGGTTTAGAAGTTTAATTAGATAATATTTTTATCAATTAATTCAATTTATTCCATTTGAATCAATTCCACTTTAAAATTGATTATAAAAAATATCATACTTTCATATGTTTTACAGTAGAAGCCTACATTGTCATACTATCTGTGGGACTAAATTTAAATTAATTTTTTCCAATTATTTGATTGTATTTTGAAAAAATATATACCATATTTGGAATTATCATAATATATAAATTATTATAATAATAATTTTTTTGACCAAAATGATTAGAGAAAGTGATCAAAATTAATTACCATTATTAAGGTAAAATTAAGATTAATAAAAGACTAAAACTTTAACTTAAGGGAAAAATGACCTAGAAACAAGTATAAAAACAAAGAGATCAAAATAATTAAAATATTAACATCAAATTATTGATTTTATATGGGTTTTGAACACTTTTTTTTGGATTAAAACGTGGGTTCACCAAACTTCATTTCAAAAATACCATGTGCGTACTTTTCCTCATTTATAATTGGACACCACCTATCCCCATCCCTCATACCTCAAAAATGAAATATTTTAATCCAATATCTATCTATATATCTTCCCAAAATACCTATCATTATTCTTGAATCATCCCCTTGGTAAGAAAGAAATCTAAGGATTCTTTTCTTTCAAACCAAAATGAGTTACCTTATTAAGTGGTAACGAAGTTTCATAATCTTTTTAGTTTATTTCTATTATGCAACCCAAAAAAATACTTTTATTATATTGTTTTATAAAAACAATTATCCTCAATATTCTATTATTTTTTATCATAAGTTTACTACCAACACTTACACACAATTCTTTATAATAGTAATGAAGATATTGTTTCTGTGAACGACGAACTACTACATCATGAAACAATGAGTATTCATTTTTTATTTACCACCTATTGTGATGACCTTTATGATGGAAACTATATTTATATATTTTATGTACTCTATTTATTATGTCTTTAGGAATCTTTAATTTTTTTACAACACATATCATAATACCTTCTATTTTGTGTAGAAATGATAACATCCTTTATGGAAGTGTGGACTACAGCCCTCTCAAAGCATTGTGATTTGTTCACACAATACATGGAATGTTTAAAAGATTGTTTCAATTTTAAAATATGTTTCATGAAAAACCAATACATGATAATAATTAAAAAAATTAATTTCTATAAATATAATATATATGTATATATATAATCTTTATTATTACCTTTTCACAAAAAAGTGATAATGTCGTTCGTGAATGTGGGGATAACTGCTTCCTCGACACGATGTGATTTATTTCACATCAAAATAATTATATATATATAAGAATATTTTATTAAATAATATTTTATTTTTCATATAATTATCATTCTATAAATATATGGTATCACTTACGTTCTTTTAATAATGATCATTTAAAAGGGAACGTTACTCATGCGTACATACATCCTACCATCTGCAAGAGTATAACATTGGTTCATTTTTTCATAAACATATTTAATTATTAGTTTTAAATGTAAATTTTATTTATAAATATAATAATTAAGTCATTATTATTGTTCTGTATATGTTATATAATGACCCATTAGACCATAGAAGACTTACCAAGTTGTTTTTGAAACAAAAATCCAATTTTGGTGAAAACTCCTGATATAAACATTATTGAATATGTAGTTGTATATAAATGGTAATAAATGAAAACAAAAGTAATGAAAAATAATAAAAAGGTTTAAAATAAATTATATAATTAACATAATTTTATTATACAGTAATTTATAGGATGTTCACCTGAAAGGAAACACAAGGTATGGAATTCTCATCTCAGTTATTACATTCTTGATATAAATGTCATGTTCACAGCTTACATATTTTGTGTGGTGTATCTACATTCACTTTTTATTATGTTATATCATTAACCCTATTACCCTCATGGTATTTTAAAATTTCATTTAATGTTATTCCTTAATGGGATTATTATTTAAAATGTTTCAAAGTGGTTTGTGACACTTTGGATGATTTAAAAAGGATTTTACTAAACAATAACTTTAGTGATCTTTCAATGGTATTTCCATTCAAAAAAATTATATGAAAACTATTCAATAAAACCTTTAATTTTCCCTTCTATTATTATTCATGAACATTTTCATCTATTAGTTCCATTTTTTCACTCTTTGCTACTCAAACTATTTTAGAAAATGTTTTCCAAAAAATAGAACTTTGTCTCTCTCTTTGGTCAGAGAACACATTTTCTTAAAAACCATGTTTTATTAAAAAAATTCAAAAATATTTTGAAAATCATTTGGTAAATATATTTTTATCCTTTTTATCTTTTACTAATGTTTTCAAAGGAATATTATTTTCATTTTCAAAAAAGAAATCTTTCTCACCCTTAATAGTGAAAAAATAATTTGATTTCAACATCATATGACTTGTATGGTTTTACCCGCTAACATTTCATTGAATCATACTTTTCAGGATTAAAAGCTTACTTTTCAAAGAAAATATTTTCAAAAGTTATTTTCCAAGAAAATGTTTTTCATTTGGTTTTTCATAATAAAATGATATTTTCCTCAAGAATGTTTTGAAAAGTTCTTTTTATAATAATTAAATTCATAAAAACCCTTTCCATTATTCCACATGGGTTATGTTTTATTAATACCATTTTTAATTTTTATTTGGATGGTTTATGTTTGATTTGGCTAATTATAGAATTCACATTCCCCTCAACGATTCTTTTTAGTCCCCTTTTAAATATTCAATTTCCAATGATCATTGAACATTTAATTTCCCCTAGCTATCCAAATTATTTATCCTGGATATGTTCATTGCCAAAATTTTATACCTTTTTTCAGATTTTGATTAATTTAAAAGTTATTTTATTATTTGGGTTAATATTGATAAATTAGTATACCTTATTCAATATGGATATTTTATAAGGCACATTGTTTACTCAATATACGAGGAATGCTTGGTCATGAAACACATTGGTTGGGAACCATTTAAGGAAGTACTTATGGTATGGGGACCATTTAATGAAATCCCCTCGATGCAATAGTAGTCTCATTAGATGAAATAGATGGATATCCAAATTAGATGTTTTTTACCTGATAGCTAAAATATATTTTTAAAGGACTTAACGATACTGATTTCATGTACCTCAAAAACATGGAATCCAAAAATTTATAACTTCCCTCATTTTTTTCAGTTATTACTTATCCATGATATTTTGGGTCCACATATCTATAGATATATTTTTTTTCAGTTATTTTGATTGCATGTTCTTAAGTTTCTTAAATTTCCATATTTATTTTTCCTTATCTAGTTTTTTGAATGAAATGTGTTTTCATTTATCATGAATTATTTTTTATTCAATTTATTTTAAGGCTATTTATTATTGGGTATGTTGGTTCAGTTATTCAATTTTCCATGTTATTTTATTTCTCATAGATTCATTATTTATTCCAATATATTTTCCCCTTACTAATCATCTGATCTCAAGCTTATTGTTTTTAATTCCCTGGTAATCCAATAAGCATAATATGAAATATATAAAAGGATTTAATAGATTAATTCATGTTATCCTAGATATTATTTATTTATTTTTTTAGAAATAAGAATTTTTTTTGTAATTTCTATAGTCATTTGAAGGAAAAGACACATGTACTTATCTAGATTAGCAATACTACTAAACTGATAAGTACTTTGGGGATTGATTACTTGTAATCATTCCAATTTATTTGGTAGTGGACACTGGTTTTGGGCTATCTGTGGTTGATTCACTACATCTGGTATCAAAGAAAGTTTATTAGAAACATTGGTAAATAGGTTTAGGGAAAACATAGGTTAGATAACTAATCCATAAGGTATAATTTTAATATTGTTATATAAGATCAATGTAGAATTTTGGTAATGTAGTGATCACATGGTCATTAATTCCAACACATCCTTGTCCAGGTGCTATAAGTGGGCAAGGTTTGGGAATAAATGTACCTATGATGAATAACTCTGACAGGGTGTTCGGCGTGTGACTTAGGGTAAATTGGTACGTGACAATGGGCCTTACTGTGCACATATTTTGAAACTCCTAGGAGATATTCTTATGATAACCCAAGTTTTCTTTAAAAATTTCTATGATGTATTTTTACAAATAACCTACGTTAAGACTAATGTATTTTAGATTTATGATAAGGTTTCACAGTTTAGAAATCATAAAAATGATATTATGGATAAACCTTAGTCTATAGAGAGACCCACGTGGAAATAAATATTTGAAGTATTTATGTGTTTTGGTTGTATTAAAAACCATGGTCAAAATCCAATCTAGTAATTAACCAAATTTCAAAGATTTCCGTTAGATTTTTTTGGGAAATTAAATTATTATGGTTTTCAAAAAGGAAAACTTATATTCTGTGTGACAACTAATCAAATACATCAAGTCCACGGGTCATGTGCCCAAAGCCAAAGGATTGTAAGGGTTTCCCTACAATCACTAACCTACACAACTTTCTTGTTAATGTTTAATTGTTTTTAGTTAAGCAATTTGATAAATAAATGTTAATAAGGAACTGTTAGTGTCACTTTTGAGGATTATAGATCAATATATTCACTATATTGGTTTCAGAATATAGTAAGGGATAAATATTTATACTTTTCATATAAAATTGAAACCTATCATGTAATAATTTTTCCTTATATTCATTTTCATTATAATAATTACCCAACCATATGAAAATGACTTAGAAATAAAATGATGTTCTAATACCTTAATTTTTGTTGAACTGGTGGTCTTCTAAATCATTAATGTTTTATGTCTTTGAGACCTTAAACATTAAATTTATCATTAAAATTTTTGTGACTGATGACCTAAATCACTCCCTAAATTTTTTATGATTTTCCTCTGAGTATGTATCTTATGTTTTCACTATTTCTCTCCTACTTAGATACCTAGTTATAGGTTGGTCCATGTGGACCTTTTAGTTCCCATTCTCTATTTTATGTAGAGTGTTTTAAGAACCCTTATAATGATTTATTCCCTCAAAATAAGAAACATCTTACAATCTAACACCAAGACTGAGTTTAAATTGTGAGGATGCGATTTAATTAAAGTGGGTAGAATGTGACACCTTGAAATTTTAATGTTTATCATTATGTTTGATAGCTTCCATGAAATTTATCACCAAGCACGTAAGGGAATCTGTTATCATAATAATATACTATATATTTACTATTTAAAACATATTATATACAAGATATATCTTGTAATGAATCCAAAATTGATTTTTCTTGTTTTTCTCACAAAAATGACATTCCTCGATATCATGTGTTACACATAAGACCGAGTTTCACTAAATAAGAGTGAATTTTTAAAATTTTATTATCTAATATAATAATATATAACTTAGGCGTTACGATAGTTTTAATAAATATTTTTAACTAATATATGAAATTTTTTTATTTATAAAAATATATAAAACAAATCCATTGGTTACCAACTAATGATAAATGAAAAAAGAACTATTTATATATTAAATTTTTTTAGGATTTTTATACTTCCAAAATAGTTTCGTCTTAATTAATATAATTAATTAATATTATTTAATTATTTTAATAAAATATATATTTTATAAATTCAATCAATTTTTTTTTATATTCAACAAATTTTAATTGATAATCATAAGCTAAAAACCTCTATTTTTCACATAAAAACCTATATTATTATCAAGAAAATTTTACAACATTTTACTGTAGAACACATCTTAAATGTGAACTTTGAGACATTAATTAATTTAATAATAAAAAATAAACTTCATATTTGAAATATAAATATAATAATTAGGTTAGGGTGATTTTTTTTGAAACAGTTATATTTTTAATGAATAGTTAAAAGTACTGAATTTTAGTTCAGAACCTATTTTTCATATAATTTTTTTATTGGTTTAAATTTAAAATTTAATTAGTTTAAATGATTAATTAAAAGTAATTTTTACAAATAATACAATTTATTTCATTAGAATCAATTTCACTTTTATGTTGATTATAAAAAAAATGGAAACTTTCCGATGTTTTCACTTTAAAAACCTGCATTGTCGTCTCGTCTGCAAGAATCAATTTAAATTACTTTTCTCAATTCTATTATTGGAATTTAGACAAATGGATTCCATATTTTTAACCATAATAATTTATAATTTCTAATAACACCAAATTATTTTTACCAAAATGAATTGTGAAATTGTTTAAATTAATTACAATTATTAAGGTAAAACTAGGCTAAGTAAAGGACTAAACCTTTAATTTCAGAGCTAATTTACCTATGAACCTGTCCGAAACCAATTATTTTGTAATAATTCATCCATTTACCTTAAATTACTGAGTTGTTTCGGTTTTAAAACTTTTTTAGGTAAAAAAGTTTGTACACCTAACTTCTTATCAAAAATACCAATTAAGCCATTTTCCTTCCGTAGAAAACGCCACCATCTATCCTCATTCATAACAACTCTCAAACCACATAGGTTCATAAATTATTTTCCCACATAGATTCCCAATATTCCACCACTCTTCTTCTAATCCTCCCCTTGGGTATAATTAAATCCAAGGAATCTTTTGACTCAAACCAGAAGGAGTTTCCCGATTAAGAGGTAACAAGCATTCATAATATTTTTAGTTTTATGTCCATTTTCTAACACCTAAGATATTTTTATTTAGTGATTTTATAAAAATAAAATTATAATAAATATACTAGGAAATTTTTAAGAAAAATTTTTGACCAATACATACACTTACATAAATATAATAGGTAACAAACTTACTGTTTCTCGGCCAGGGAAACTACTGCCTCATGAGACGATGATTATTATTTTTTCCATTACCACCACTCATTGGGGGACATTATGAAGTAATATATATATATATATATATATATTACTATATATATTATGTTAAATTTATTATATATTCAATATTATGTAATTATTTTATAACACATATCATTATACTTTCTATTTTGTGCAAAAATGATAACATCGTTTGTGGAAATCTTGACTACAACCCCCTCAAAGCGTTGTGATTCATTCGCACAATACATGGACTGTTTAAAGTATTTATATAATTTATAGTATGTGACATAAAAACCCACTGTATTATATTCATAAATTAATTAATTTCTATAAATATAATATATATATATATATCACTTTATTACCCATTCATACAAAAGTGATAACATCGTTCGTGGATGTGTGGATTATCGGTTCCTCGAAATGATGTGACTATTTTTACATTAAAATAATTTTATATAGAATTATTTATAATTAAATAATATTATATTTATTATATAATGATAATTCTATAAATATATGGTAGTACTTAACTTTTTCCATAGTGATCATTTTAAAATGGGAATGCTACTCATGCATATGTATGACCTAAAGTCTCCATGAGTGTTAAATTGGTTCATTTTTAATGACCATATTTAATTTTTGGTTTATAAGTATAATATATGAATAAATATAACAATTATTTCGTGATTATTATTCGGGATATGTTATATAATGACCCATTTTACCATATTATACCTACCAAGTTGTTTTTCAAATGTAAACTGAATTTCATCAAAACACTGCACATTAACGTAATTGATTAAGTCGTTGAATATAACATATTAATTGGAGAAATAAAAGAAATAAAAAACCTTAAAATTGTTTTCAGAAAAGTAGATAACTAACATAAGTTCATTATAACATAGATAAATTATGTTCACCTGGACAGAAACAAAAGGTAAGGGATTCACATCTCACTTTTTACATATGTGAGATAAATATCATCTTTGAAACTTACATATTTTGTGTGGTGTATCATCTTCCAATTATTATATATTATATAATTAATAATGTTACCATCATGGTTTCTAAACATTCATTTAACTTCATTCCTTATTGAAAAATTATGATTTAAAATGTCTCAATGTGGTATCTGACACTTTGGAAGGTTTAAATATTATTTTCCTCAACAATAACATTAATGATATTTCAATGGTATTTACATTCATAGAAATTCTATAAAAATTGTTTAATAAAACCATTAATTTTAAATCCAATGGATATTAATGATCGTTATCAAGTATTAGTACCATTTTTCAAATCTTTGGTACTCAAACTATTTTAGAAAATTTTTCTTAGGAAACATATATGTGTTTATATCTTTAGTCAAAGAAAATGTTTTCTTATAATAATCATGTTTTGTTAAAATTATTTTCAAAATGTTTTTAAAATTATTTGGTAATAAAATTTTAAGCCTTTATTCTTTTACTTATGAATTTAAATGATTTTTCTTGTCTCTATATAAACAAGAAAACTTTCTAACCATTAACCATGCAAAATGAAAATGGTTTTTACCTCATATATCTTTTGTGGATTTACCCACCATTATTTAAATGTATAATCTGTTGAATATATAGAATGATACTTTTTAAATATAATATTTTGAAAATTTATTTTCAAAGAAAAGGTTTTTCAAAGTTTTCATCATAATAAATGGATATTTTCATCAAGATTTTTTTTAAAGATCTTTTTATAACAATTTCATTCATCAACAACACAAAACCAATATTTTACTCTACATGGGGAATGTTTTATTGATACCATCATTAATGTTCATTTGGATGGTTTATGTTTGATTTGTATAAGGATAGAATTCATATTCACTTCCGTGATTTATTTCAATCACCTTTTTATTCTTAAATTTCTTATGATCATTTAACAATGAATTTCCCCTTGGTATACATACCATTTATCATGGTTATGTTCATTTCATAAACCATATAAAAATTTTATATAGTGTTTAATTTTAATTTTATTTTATACTTTGAGAAAATATTGATAAATTTATATACCTTATTCAATATGGATATTTGAAAAGGAACATTATGTATTCAATACATGAGGAATGCATTAGAAATATAATACACTAGTTGATTAAATTTCAGTGAAATCCATATGGGATTGGGAGTGGATAATGAAATCCCTTAGATGCATCAATTGTTTCATCAGATGAAATAGTTGGATAGCTGCCTTAGATGGGTTTTACCCAATATCTAAATCGTCTTGTGATAGGACTTGATTGTATTGGTTCCATGTTCCTCGAAAACATGGAATCCAATAATTGAGAACTTCTCTCATCTATTTTCAGTTATTACTCATCCATTATAAATTTTATCAACATATTTATAGATACATTTCATTTCCATTTATTTAGATTACATGTGTTTTGTCTTCTTAAATTTCTATATTTATGTTTCCTTATCAATTTATTTGAGTGTAATTTGTTTTCATTTACCTTGCTTTACATTTTATTCACTTTATTTTAAGCATATTGATTATTAAGCATGTGTGTTAATAAATTCACATTGCCATGTTAATTTATTTCTAATTGATTCATTATTTATTCCACTATATTTTAACCTTACTATGAATTTGAGAACAACCTTATTTAGTTTCATTCCCTATAAATCAAAAAAAACATACTATGAAAGATATGTTAGGATTTACTAGATCTATTAGAGTTATCCTAGATGTTATTTATTTATATAGAAAGATGGATAAAAAATTATTTTGTAATTAGTGTAGTTATATTTAATACAAGACTTGTGTATGTATAAGGTTTACCATGAATACTAAACTAATCTATCCATTGGGGATTGATTGCTTGTAACCATTCCGATTTATTTGATAGCAGAAACCATCTCTCAGTTATCTAGGTTTGGGTCGCTATAGGGATTGGAATATTTGAAAATAATATTATCCATACATATTTTCTCGAGACTCTAAGAATACAACCCTCCCTCTTTGATTATTACACCAAGTGAATCAATATCAAATATATCCAAAGTATATCAGACCCATTCTAGAGATTAATTGAGTGAAATGTAGACTAGCTTTTGGATTGACAACCAATCTACCTTATTTTCATTTGGTTCAACTATAACACTGAATCCCCCTCCAACAATCCATGGAGTTTTTTCTATAGCGAAATCATCAATTCCATGCCACAAGGATGTTCTTTTTTAGAAACAAAAACATCTATAGATAAAGGAAACAAAAATTTCTATTAATTACAATGTTAACATTCAGAGTGATGAACTGGTCATCCACTTGTATCAGATCCACTAAAAATATTTTTCACTAGAAGATTCATCGGTGAAGATTTGTAGAAAGAGCATGCATAATGCACATGTGTTAATTCAATGCACAGACTCAAATATTTTAATGGAGATTTTTTTAGGTTCAGGAATGAAAAAACTTGAGGCCTTGTTTTTTCATTCTTCTGTAGTGATATAATATATTATTAATTGGCCACCTAGGCCCTAGGAATTTTAGATGAAGATAAGTATCATTGTATTTATAAGAACCTTCCATTGGCCCCAAGAAGATTCATCACTTTCAACTAAGGGGAGAAGAAACCATGAATAATCATAAACTTTGATCTTATACATACTCCACATTTTTGAGATGAATGAGAAATAGATGGTGGTGCAGAGAAGTCCTGTGAGCAAGAGAAATCATTTTTTAGTGTGATGGATTTGGACTATGGGGGTATTCTACAAACATCATAGTCTGGTGATTCTAAAATATAATCTCTCGATAGATAAAGGGGTTTTAGATCTTACTTTTTGAAAGGTTTCCACATGAGAGACCAGGGATGGAGGGAGGATATATTCCTCAAGGAGCTTTGGAACCTGAGGTGAAGCATTTTAGGTGCCCTGTGAGAAGGGGTACACAATAGAGGGGCTTGGAAATAAAATAACAAGAAGGAACCTTTGGATAAAGGCCTCAATACCCTTCCCCTAGGTTTGATTAGGGGCCATATGGAAGAGAAAATATATTGGGGTAGAGAGTGAAATCAGTGTGATAGGAGAAAAATCCAAGATAAGAGATAAAACTTAAGTTGGAAAAGATGAGGTAAGGAACTCAGATTCCTGAGATGACAAGCCATTGTGTTGCAAGATGATCTTGGACGGAACCCCCACATCACCCTTCTGGATTTCATATCTTGGAGCTAATAAGATAGGATATAATTGTAATTAAGGATTTCAACAATTATAATTTGGTTGGTTAATCATTCCAAGAGAACCTTGGTGGCAGTGCCTGCACATTGGAAAAGAGTGACCATATAGGTGACATTAGGAGAAAAACTCAAGAGCCACGAGATAAAAGATATCTTGGTTCCAAGAAAATGAGTCCTTCACCCGGAGACAGATCTATACTAATCGAGTTGAGATGTTTATGTCCACTAAAATTCATGCTACTAAAGAACCTATACAACTCAATGAATAAACATTTTCACACAGGAAGCCTCCAAGAAAATAATTGATTACTTTCAAGAAAGTTGTATTCTAAAATGGTAACGGTAAACTTTGGAGATGGACACATATTTTTGTATGAGAATTATCCTTACCCTTTTAGATATCCATAAAAAAATGGGTCAAGTTGAAATTATACCATCTTGAGGACATATGATCATTACACTAAGCTTGGATAGATTCCACTTCAGATGCCATGACCATGAAAAAATGATTTGTGGTGCACTGATGAGATGGGGACTGACAACTCTTAACCCCAAGAGTCAAAAAAATATTCTAAAAATTGAGAAATAGGTTTAGTATATACAAATATTGATAATAAGTTCCACTTGATGTATGTATAGGATTCTATAAATTCTATGGCAGGACCCTCCACGTAGGGACAAAAATTATCCCACAACACAACAGGGGAGTCCATGTGAACCTCTAGGAAGTAGGTACATGGAATGGATTGATAGAATCACCATAAAGATTTCTTGAAGGAGACTCCACAATGATTAGTGTGAATAGAATAATAATTTTCATGAATCACTGGATGTGAATAATAAAATGGTGATAGACTAGGGTCAAAGGTCAGTGAAGCGGGAAGCCCCACTTGGGATTGCATGGTTGTTGTTATAAATATGGTCAAAATAATTTGAATTTCCAAAGGCACATGAGGAACATTCTCCAGAGGTAATAAATACATTTTATCATTGTGATTTATCTTCCAAAATATGGTCATTTTTGGAGAACAATTCAAACACTAGAGGATATGTTATGTTCATGTGCTTTGGATTTCATAGGTTTTTGGGATCAACACCTTCCTCAAGTTTAGTTTTCATAAAAAAAATTAATTCACTCAGTAATTTATATATCTCCTTAATAGTCCCTCTATAGAAAGAGTAGTAATACTCCGATATAATATAGTTATGTTGTAGAATAAACACCAATGAGACCTATTATAAGTGATGAAATTGTAAAGAATTTTAGGTCCATTCAATAACACAAATGTGTATAATATGTTAATATAATGTTTATATACATAATCATCAACACTATATATAATTTTAAGTGCCTGAGATGGTGTTTCTATGATTTTTGTTTAAGGAAGAAGGAAGGAAAATCTAACCCATTAGTATATCGGTCCCATTTAAATTCCTGATCATATCAAGATTGTATCTTGTCATTTAGAGATTCCATCAAACCCTTGTTAGGTTCATAATGGGTTCTATGTATCTATCATTTGGAAATACTTACTTGATTCATTAAATGTATTAAACATAGAGGTTGTACCATTGAAACATAATCATTATTTTGAGGGAAGTAAGGTGGAGATTTGGGATCCCACAAAAAAAGTACAAAGAAACAACACCGCACAACTAATCAAAGATTTTGGAAATCCCAGTAGCTATAGGAAGGTACATAGGAACCCGATGATGTAATGAGGCATATTTATCCTCATTTTTTGGTACTAAAGTGATGTATTTCAAGAGAGAAATTAATTTTCATAGGGGTAGAGTGTAATGCCCAAAGATTTAATGATATATTTTGATATTTTTATTTTTGATATTTTTCAATACATGATACACTGAGTCTAGATAATGTTACGTGTGATAATGGGGTTATCATTCCCTACAAGCATTACTAATCTTAAATAAAATGTTGCATACTAATAAATATTGTTATTTTATATGATATTATTACATTGACATTTGAATGGAAGGTAAGAATAAGATTAAGTAAATTATGAAAAAATATGATTTACACACATATATATAATGATTTATTTGTTTACTAATTAAATATTAAATAAAACAAAACCCATTTAAAACAAAGTAAAACATTTTCTGGAAAACATTTTGTATGTGCACAAATAACTTTTATCTCAATAAATTAAATAAATCACTTTTGGTGAATTATTCTTTTCAAATATATATATTAAATATTCAATATGGTATTTTTTATTCATATTATTTTTCATGTGTTAATATTGAAACCAATTTAAAATTTAGAAAATATTTTTTTAAAAAAAATTGTCGCATTTTTCACACTTATTTAAAAATTTATTTTTCCCAATTTTTTTA
This sequence comes from Viscum album, assembly GCA_963277665.1. NCBI lineage: Eukaryota > Viridiplantae > Streptophyta > Magnoliopsida > Santalales > Viscaceae > Viscum > Viscum album. Next base: position 226,040,338 of record OY728157.1, on the reverse strand, counting down.
AAAAATATCTTAAAAATTGAACTTATTTTGTGATATCACCATTAAAAAATTATCTACATGTGAATTTTTAATAATTATATGAAAACAAATATTTGTGTATGGTGAAAGGTACTGGTTTTTTATTAAAAAGGATGCATTTTCATTCAAAAAAATAGAAATAAAACTTTATTTAAATATATTTTTAATGTAAAATTAAATTAATGAAATGCATATTAATATAATTTATATCATTACAATAAATTCCATAATGAATTTTTATTTAAACACATTAAAAACTTTTTAAACTTTTTTCATTGGAAAAATGTTTGTACATCGCGTCAGTGGTGTTGATTTTAAATTTAATTTTTCCAAATTTTATGATAGGAATTTGGAAAAATGGTTCTCAATATGTAATAATAATTATATATATTATATAATATTTTCATATTATTATTTTTACCAAAATTAGTAGTAAAACCAAAATAAATTGTTATAGATAACATTAAAATGGGTTTACTGGGGGTTAAACTAAAAACATAAGGGTTAAATGGAATAGAAACTTTTCAAAAACCAATTTGATGGTCATATTTAGAGCTTAACCCCTCAAATATTCAATAATGGGTATTTTTTATCTTTTATTAATGTGCATAACATGGGTACACTATTACTTTTAAAATTTTTTATTGTGTCCTCTCTCCCACTTAAAAAGGGTCACCAAATCTCCTCCCATCACAACATATATGAACCCATTTTATTTGGACAATAACTTCCAAAATTTTCTCCATACATCCCCTTCCACTTCATAAATTCATTATACTTATTACAAAACCCTCTTAATAAAGAATTAGATATAAACCTAAAGAGGTTCAATGAAGAATATGTAAATAAACTTGTGCATTTATTTTATTTCTTCTTCGAACTCCTCCAAATAGTCTTCAAATATGATAACATAATAAAAATAATATTTCCCATATACAGAGTCATTATTTTGAAATTTTAGTAACAAATATTCATCTTCACTTCCATCAAATTGGAAATGAATATGTCTGTCTTGTGCATAGCAGACTACTACCTAGCGAAACGGTATTATTTATTTTCTAAGAACATCTCTCACAGCTGGATATAATGATCGATGTAATGTATATATAATTTATTTATGATATTATTATAGGAATTTAATTTTAATATCACGCATACCTTTTTACCATCCAACCCATTGTAAAACAATAATTTCACTCGCGTGTACAATGAACTACCACCTTGTGAAATGATGTGATGATATTTTCATTTCTATTTTACATGGATTGTATTTGTGACATATTAAGTGAATATATATTACAAAATTGACATGATTATACTTATCTAAATTTCATATGACAAATAATTTCATACATTCCATTGTGTGGGGATATGATAAAGTTGCAAATGTGTATGGTGGACTACTACCTTGGGAAGTGATGTGATCCCTTTTTTAAAACACCTTTCATGGAAGGAAATACAGATAAAATTAATAAATAAATGTGGAATATATTAAATAATATTGATTTTTTAAATTTTAATTATTATTTACCATCCTTTTATTTCATCCTTTAAAAATTGGAAACGATGTTCATGCGTATGTATAGCTTACCATTTCTAAGAACATTGTATTTCATTTTATATCTCTAACTTTTATGGATTAAACTAAATAAATATATAATTAATATATATTATATTTATATCATGGATAAAATTATTTACATTAAGGAACCATGATCAAATTAATTGGAATGAAAATACAAAATCAAAATATTCATGAAGAACAAAATGGTTTTTACTTGAAATGTGATTTTAACAATAATGCCGTAATAAAAAAGTAATTAAAGGTAGTTTATAAATTATATGTGGTATGATATATATAATTATGGTTATGGAATATATGTATTGTAAACCTATATTTATTATGATATATGTATAGACCTAAAGCTTGACATTCATGGACATTACATTACTTTTGTGGAATACTTAATACATAAAAAAACCAACACTCAAATACTGTAATAGTTTAGTGTCTTCAGAAACATGGAACATGATCTTCTAATCATGGTGAAAGATATTAAACATCTCTCATAAAGATCTTCCGCTTTTGTTTTCATTCCTAAAACCTTTGTTTATATCCTGGGGAAAAGAAAACATATAAAGGGTGAGCTGAAATGCTGAGTAAGGGTAAGCATGGAGAAAATAAAACAAACCGTATACATTTGAACTTAAAAACATGACCATAATGTTTAAACATGAAAATCTTGAGCAATGAGATAAAACATGGAAGTACATAAGGCATAGATCATAATAGAACATCAACAATGATAAAATATCATGGGAATAAAACTTGTAATTGTGGAAAAACATTAAGCACGTGATATGATTTCCATAGTAGCCAAGGCATTGTTTCCAGGACCATATTATTGGAAAAATTCCCTTACTGAACCGGATTTACTTGTCGTTCCAGCCCTGCATTACTGAACCAGATTTACTTGCCTTTCCAGCCATCTATTACTGAACTGGATTTACATTCCATTTCAGCCATGTCTATCTCATGAGATATAAATCTTTAACTAATGCACTGGAGGGATATATAGGTCTCACCCATCTCATAATGAAATCATTCTTACTTATGACACAACATAAACATAAATCATAACTCAAAGAATAAAATGGGTTTCATAAACATCATTTGATAATATCATAATCCATATAAAACAAATGGATATAATTTCATCATAAGAAATGTGAAACCATGTAAATCATAGAGAAATAATACTTGAAACATACACATATGAAATAATGTCATCTTATATGGAAAAATGGTTTTGATAAAACACTTGAAATGAATTCTTGAGGTAAATATCCTTTTTTCTTAAAAATCATTTTCTTTTCACAAAATGTCATGAAATTTTAAAGGAAAAGGCTTTTGATGAAAATAGTCAAGAAATCATTTGGAGGAACCTACATGAAAATAAGGCTTTATAAAACCGTAAAAATCCTTTAATGCCGTATAAGTTAAAAAACATTCTTCTCGTACTTTTGCCGAAAAATTAAAAAAGTACCTCGTAAAAGAAAGATTCCTTACACACCATGTTGTAAAAGTAAAAAATGGGTAAAAAGGACTTTAAACATACATGAAACCATTTTTAGAAAACAGGGACATGGATGATAAATATAACCCCAGTAAATACTTACGAATAAAAAATCTCAGATAAAAAACGAGATTGGAAAAGTTATCCCTTAAAAAGATATTTTTGTAAATAGATCACTTATGTGTATTCACTATAAGGTCACATAAAGAAATTATAAATACATGATAAGATATAAAAATTAATTTCTCATATAATCAAAGAACGACATAAACAAGAAAGAGAAGATCAACCTAAAGAACAAAATTTGAGTAAAGATGTTCCCTTACCCCATGTCCGACTTGACTCAATCATTCTTTAATCTCATGAATAATAAAAGAATGTTAATTTAAACTTTCTTAAGAACCTTTTTCAAATTTATTATTCCTTTTATATCACTTATGACCATGTTATAAACATTATGTAACCATTTAAGTTAATAATGTTTTTATTGTCGATATTGGATACTTGAGTCAAAAATGGACTTCTTATAATTACATGTTGTTCATGTTGTCAAAGGTTCATTATATCCAGAATGATATTAATGATTTATATATCATATATATCATATATATCCATCATATACATGTACTTATAATATTACAATACATATGGTGGTAAGAAATGAAATGAACCGTTCATGGAGATGGTAAGCCATACGTACACATGAACACTACTTTCATTTTTATTTTTTATTTTAATGGAATTAAAACATAATGATACAAAGGTATATAATAATTCCATTATAATATCATATATAATATCATTAACTACATATTTTATACATCCCACATAAGGCATTAATCAATCACATCACTTTGAGGGTGCGGTAGTCCGCACTTCCCCAAATGAGATCATCGTATTTACCCACTATGGAAACCATAAAGGCTTGATATAATTGGGAATTAAAGAATCATAAAAAATCATAAACATAATATATATCATATATATATATATACATTTCCATCATAATGGCCACCATGAGAGGCGGTTTGAGAAAATCGAACAATCATTGTTTCGTGAGGCATTAGTTTTCCATCCACAGAAATATTATGTTATTCATCCATTATATAGAGGTGTGTGTAATTTTAGTTTGAATCCTTCTAATGAAAACATCCTATTATATTTAGGATACTGTTTTTGTAACAAAATAAAGGATTAAAATGATTTTAGGGGTTGGAGAAGTAGAATAAAATAAAACAACTTAAGAGAAGTGGTTACCTTTAATTTGGGTAACTTCCTTTGGTTTGAACCAAAAGGACTTCTTGAAGTGCCTTCTACATAATGCAAGGTTTATAGGGGGAGGATAGGGATGTACAAATCTTAATTGGGTAGAGTTTTCATGAGCCAAATGGCTTGATAGGTGTGTGGAATTGCATATAAGTGGTCTCCTTTTATAATGGAGAGGAGGGGCTCTTTAGGAAAGTGTGAAAACATTATTTTATAATAAACTTATCTCTGGTTTCAAGAGTTACAAAACACATTAATGTCTAAGATAAGATGACTCATATTCTAAATAAAATCATCCATTAGGAATTGGATAGGTTTTGGATAATATTTTAATAATTATAATCTTATTTATTTAAATCATTCGTTAATGAGGTAAATACTGCATCGTTATTGTGTCATAAATATTTTAATTTATATGATTTCTAAAAATTATAAACAAAATACCAACATGTATTAAATCCTTTTAGATTTCCAATGAATATTTTTAGTGGAAAATATAATTTATATATCCCCTTATAAAAATTAATTAATAAAAGATTTTTGTTAATGGAAATTTTGTCATTACATTAAATTAATTAATCTAATGTGTCATTGTCTTTCATAAGTGGCTCCATGTGCTCCCAAAATAGACCCAGTATCCCCATGGTCATTAATTACTCATCCAATAAGGCTTGGACAAGTGTTAAGGTAATTTTGAATCATTATAATATTCTTTTAACCTTGAATTACCCTATTTACCCTTAACTGTGGTAAATAAAAGTAAAAAATCTCTATTCACCAAAAATTATTTTTATCTAATTGAACCATATTTTACTCCTTGATATTAACTGTGTCTATAGGATTTTCGAAATTCAACTCACAGAAGCGGTAAAATTAAGTTTTATGAATAAATGCAAAAGCTCCTAGGAGGTGGGTAAAAGATTGTGAAAAGTTCAATACATTTTTTATAAATCTAAAATTATTATAAAATGACTCCAATGAATTTCATTGAACTTATATAATTATTATGTATCTTTTTTGACATAAAATAAATTTAAATCAAATAAATTATTATTTAAATAAAAAGACTGTTTTAACCAAAAACTCAGTGTTTTCACTATTCATCAAAAAATTATGTTTTTCATAAAAATACCAAAAATTCATCCAAAGCTATATTTGATATTCCGAATTAAAAAATGATGTCCATTTTTCAAAATTCAAAACATAGAGGTGGAATTAATTAGTTTTAAAATTATTTCCCGTTATCAAAACAAATAGCGTGTTTTTAAGAAACAATAACTATCAAAATATCATCACTTGTTTATGTCCAATTTCAAAGTGAAATTTATTCCAATGACTAAAATTGGATTAAATGGTAAAATTATATTCTAATTACACTTTAAAACCAATTAAGAAGATAATATAACCATATAAATTATTGTGATGAAAAAGTTGTTTTTAATTAAAATATAACGTGTTTTTACTATTTATCAAAATATGAAAGTTATCAAAATAATATGAAAAATTTATCCAAATTAAATTTTTATATCCTGATTCCAAGGAAGAATTTTATTTTTCCAAATTGAACTTATAAACATGTGAAAAACTATATTTGAAGTGGGTGCACCATCAAAAGGCGGTAAAACTTCATTTTTTTGAAAAATACTTATTTTTCCCAAAAAATTTATTTTATTCTCATTCCATGTTCTATAAAATGTGTAATATGAATAATAATATTATAAAATTCAAAATGTAGTTGATACTATTCATAACGGCTAGTTCATAATAATATTATAACCATATATCATTGTTTATTGAAACTAGTATTGCATACAACACACGCTATCGAGGAAGGTCGTGATTGCGTGTAATGCAATCCAAGTCAGGGTTGCATGTTGTGCAAGACACCTTCATTGTTTCTTATAAAATAATAAAAACATATTTCATTTATACATTGAATATATATATATATATAAACTCAATGTTTCGTAGAATAACTACTATCAAAATTGTGTGTAACATGATCCAAGAATAGTGTTGCGTATACTACAAGCTAATACAGTGTTGTGTATAGTACAAGTTAATCCTACTGTAGTGTATAATATAACACATCAATGAAATTAAAAATAATATATCTCAGAAAAAATCGGGTTGTTAAATTCTACCCCCCTTAAAATGAATTTCACCCTCGAAATTCGTCGGGGTTATAAATGGTTTACTACTTGAAAGTTTCTTTCATAGAAACCGACATCATAAAAAAGAATACCAAAACTGAACATTAAAAACTAAATTATGAAATGTAACGGTTAACCAAATTAACTAATCACTGGGTTTCCACATAGAAAAACATAGGTGAAAATATGGATATGGAAGAGAAATCTAACCATTAAATTCTGATGGAGAGTGGTAGAGAACATGGCTATGAAAAAGCCAACAATCCCAAAGCCATAGATTTGTGATGATCTAAAGTACCATCTAATTCATCAGATATACGAGTACTAGAACAACATTTTGGGATTTCAAGATAATTTCCCTAATGTTGAATACTTTTTGAATTAAAATAAATTCATACTTGATTTTGGTACAATCTCATTGTTGTTCTTGTCTTGAACAATTTCGACTTCATCTCATAAATAAATGAAGTTGAATTTGTTTTTTTCATGAAGTGTTAGCGGATCATGCGATAGAATGATAGGTCATTCCATCTGTCTCAATCATAAGGTTAGGAAAAGTTATATACATAAGTCCATCTTTTGGTGAGATTAATCGTATATGGATCCAAAAATGGACTTATACTTCATATATCATACCACTTAATAAAATAAAACTAGTTTCAACTAACCAGGGACTTCTTGTAGGCCAGTGTTAGGCGATAAAGGCATGTCGCACTTCAGTTGTGGGTTTGATTCTCACAGCCTTGTCTGTCACGATGGGTTGTCGCACATCCTGTAGGTTGTCCTTTTTTCTAAAACTACATTATTATAACATTCCATAAATAATATTGAAAAATGTTCTAGACTTAAACAATTTTATCAGATGTCCAACTTAATCCATTCTAACCATTAAGCTTATCGAAAATACTTTTGTCCAATCTTATAGTATAAATAAAATGATTACTAGAAATATCTTCAACCAAGCATGTGAATACCATCATTTATCCACCATATATCATACAATATATCTTTTTGGTCACATTCCAAATATTTGAATACCTTAATCATGTATTCTCTTGAATACCCATTGAGACTTAGTGAAAACATGAATGCTGTCAAAAGTTAATTCTTTCCACATACCAAAATCCCAAAAAATTTATATACTCAAACCATGATATCACATTGTCCTTATATTAGTCATGAGCTCATGAATACTGTCAAACATTTCATTTTCTCCTTATCCCTTCTTTATGTGCATATCATCTATTTACAAAAAATATCTGAATAACCTTTCATGGTTACCGGTACTATTCATTATATCCTTTCAAAACTCAAGAAAAGGAAACAGGGTAACAATCCTTAGATTTTTCTTTATTCCATAGTACCATACATTATTATTGATAAACATACAATCATTACACTACCTTCTTAACCCACTGACTGAGCTTCATCATTTCTTCCATCTCATATATCATTTGTAGTCTCTTCATCAGCATTCACATAAATACTACCCATATGACCATGCTGATTCTCTTTATGAGATTTTCCCTTAGGGAATTGTTTTTCATAATGCCCATACATTCCACATTTAAAACACTTATCCGTTTTTGATGTCTTTGCAATACCATTATCCTTGTCCATGGTGTTAACTAAACCTTTTCCTTTATAATTACTAGCTTTCTGTCCCTCTTTTACACACCCAAAGAATCTTCCAGTTCCTTTGAAACATTCTCCTTGATGCCTCTTCCCACATGACTTAAATGTGGGAAATTGATCTTTATTTCCTCTATGATCATAATGAAACTCCATCTTTCTCATATTAGCTGAGTCAGGACACTTACCAAAGGTGAGATTATTTATCATATTATGAGATTGCTGATTAGGCATAATAATGACGTTTCTCCTTCCAAATCCCATTTCATTTTCTTGATCATGAAGAATATCATTCCATTGTCCATGATATTCTCCATTATCATGAATCTTCTTGTTTCCAGCCATTTTCTAAAACCCAAAAAGAATAGTGTGAGAGGCAAAAATCATTCTAGGGAAAACAACATAATAAAGGGGGAGTACCATAAATATATAACATCTTCAGGTTAATTCTAAGATTGTTACCATAATATTAGGACTATAACCTATACTTATACATAACCTTAGGGACATACCTAGACATACCTTAGAAATATCTCTAGGGATCTCACTAAAGTTTTCGCATCCTAGTTTCCAAAGGTTAACTAAACCTTTCCTCTAATACCAACTGTAGAGACCTCAAGCTTGACGTACATGGAAATTACATTAATTTTTTAGAATACTTAATACATAACAAAAACCAACGCTCAAGGACCGTAATAGTTTAGTGTCTTTGGAAACATGTAACATGATCTTTTAATCATGGTAAAAGATCTTCAGTATCTCCCATAAAGATCTTCCCCTTTTGTTTTCTTACCTAAAACCATTCTATATATCCTAGGGAAAAGAAAACATATAAAGGGTGAGATAAAATGCATAGTAAGGGTAATCATGGAGAAAATAAAACAAATCGTATACATTTGAACTTAAAAACATGACCATAATGTTTAAACATGAAAATCTTGAGAAATGAGAGAAAACATGGAAGTACCTAAGGCATAGATCATGACGGAACATCAACCATGATAAAATAGCAAGGTAATAAAACTTGTAATTGTGGAAAAACATTAATCACATGATATGATTTCTATATTAGCCAAGACATTGCTGCCAAGACCATCTTAGTAGACAAAGCCCCTTATTGAACTCTGTTTAGTTGTCGTTCCAGCCCTATATTACTGAACTGGATTTACTTGCTATTCCAGCCCTGTATTACTAAACCGGATTTACTTGTATTTTCATCCATGTCTATCTCATGAGATATAAATCTTTACCCAATTTATTGGGGGGAGATATAGGTCCCACCCATCTCATAATTAAATCATTCTTACTTGTGAGACAACATAAACATAAATCATAACCCAAAGAATAAAATGGGTTTCATAAACATCATTACATCATATCATAATCCATATAAAACAAATGGATATCATTTCATCATAAGAAAATTAAAACTATGTAAATCATAGAGACATTATTCTTGAAACATACACATATGAAATAATGTCATCTTAGATGTTAAAATGGTTTTCATAAAACACTTGAAATGAATTCTTAAGGAAAATATCCTTTCTTCTTCAAAATAATTTTCTTTTCAGAAAATTTAAGGAAATTTTAAAGGAAAATTATTTTGATGAAAATTGTCAAGAAATCTTTTGGAGGAAGCTTCATGAAAATAAGGCTTTATAAAACATTAAAAATCCTTCCATGCCATATAAGTTTAAAAAAACATTCTTCTCGTACTTTTGCTAGAAAAGTCAAAAAGTGCCCCGTAAAAGAAAGATTCCTTACACACCATGTAGTAAAAGTCAAAATGGGTAAAAATGACTTTAAACATACATGAAATCATTTTTAGAAAACAAGGACATGGATGATAAATATAACACCATTAAATACATACGAATAAACAATCTCGGATAAAAACGTGATTGTAAAAGTTATCCCTTACAAAGATATTTTTGTTAATAGATCACTTATGTGTATTCACTATAAGGTCACATAAAAAATTATAAATACATGATAAGATATAAAAATTCATTTCTCACATAATCAAAGAATGACATAAAGAAGAAAGAGAATATCAAACCAAGGAACAGAAATTGGGTTAAGATGTTCCCTTACCTCGTGTACGACTTGACTCGATCGTTCTTTAATCTCTTTAATAATAAAACAATGTTAATTTCTACTTTCTTAAGAACCTTTTTCAAATTTATTATTCCTTTTATATCACTTATTACTATGTTATAAACATTATGTAACCATTTAAGTTAATAATGTTTGTATTGTCGATATTTGGTACTTGAATCAAAAATGGACTTCTTATAATTTAATGTTGTTCATGTGGTCAAAGGTTCATTATATCCATAATGATATTCATGACTTATATATTATATATATCATATATATCCAGTATATACATTTATTTATAATATTACATTACATATGGAGGTAAGAAATGAAATGCACCGTTCATGGAGACGGTAAGCCGTACGTACACATGAACGCTACTTTCATTTCTATTTTTTTAAATGAAATTAAAACATAATGATACATAGGTATATTATAATTACAGTATAATATCATATATAATATCATTAACTACATCCTTTATACATCCCACATAAGGAATTAACAAATCACATCACTTTGAGGGGGCGGTAGTCCGCACTTCCTCAAATGAGATCATCGTATTTACCCACTATAGAAACCATAAAGGGTTGATATAATTGGGAAGTAAAGAAGCATAAGGAAATCATAAACATAATATATATCATATATAAATATAGTTCCATCATAATGGCCACCATGAGAGGTGGTAGGAGAAAATCGAATAATCATCATTTCGTGAGGTGTAAGTTTTCATCCATAGAAACATTATGTTCTTCATCCATTAGATGGAGGTGTGTGTAATTGTAGTTATAATACTTATAATAAAAACATCCAAGTATATTGAGGATACTGTTTTTGTAACAAAAGAAAGGATTAAAAATAGTTTAGGGGTTGGAGAAGTAGAATAAAAGAAAACAACTTAAGAGAAATTGTTACCTTTAATTTGGGTAACTTCCTTTGTTTGATCCAAAAGGACTTCTTGAAGTGCCTCTTGCCTAATGTAAGGCTTCTAGGGGGAGGAGAGGGATGTATAAATCTTAATTGGGCAGAGTTTGGATGATCCAAAAGGATTTAGTGGTGTGTGGAATTGCATATAAGTGGTCTCTTTTTATAATGGAGAGGAGGGGATCTTTAGGAATGTGGTAAAACATTATTTTATTATAAACTTATATTCGGTTTCAAGAGTTCCAAAACAAATTAATGTCGAAGATAAGATGAATAATATTCGAAATAAAATAATCCAATAAGAATTTGACAGGTTTTGGATAACATTTTAATCATTATAATCTTATTTATTTAAATCATTTATTAATGAGGTAAATACTGCATCATTATTGTGTCAAAAATAATTTAATATATTTGATGTCTAAAAATTATAAAAAAAAATACCAACATGTAGGAAAACTTTTTATATTTCCAATGAATATTTATAGTCGAAAATATAATTTATATATTCCCTTATATAAATTAATTACTAAATGCTTTTTGTTAATGCTAATTTTGTCTTTACATTAAATTAATTAATCTAATGTGTCATTATCTCTCATAAGTGGCTCCATGGAGTCCCAAAATAGACCCATGTATGCACATGGTCGGCCATTACTTATACAATATGTTTTGGACAAGTGTTAAAGTAATTTTGAATTATTATAATATTCTATTAACCTTGAATTGCCATATTTACCTTTAAGCATGGTAAATAAAAGTAAAAAGTTAATATTCACCAATAATTATTTTTATCTAATTGAACCAAATTTTACTCCTTGATATTAACATTATATCTCAGATTTTCAAAATTCAACTAACAGAAGTGGTAAAATTATGTTTTATGAACAAATCCAAAAGCTCCTAGGAGATGGTAAAAGATGGTGAAAAGTTCAATACATTTTTTATAAATTTAAAATTATTATAAAATGAATCCAATGAATTTCATTTAAATTATATAAGTATTATGTATCTATTTTGACTTAGAATAAATTTAAATAAAATAAATGATTATTTAAATAAAAATTCGGTTTTAACCAAAAACTCATTGTTTTCACTATTCCTCAAAAAATTAATGTTTTTCAAAAAAATACCAAAAAATCATCATAAGCTATATTTGATATTCCGAATTCAAAAATGGTGTCCATTTTTTCAAATTCAAAACATAGATGTGGTATTAATTAATTGTAAAATTAATTCCCGTTATCAAAACAAATAGCGTGTTTTTAAGAAACAATAACTATCAAAAGATCATCGCTTGTTTATGTCCAATTTCATAGTGAAATTAATTCCAATGACCAACATTGGATTAAATTGTAAAAATATATTCTAATTACACATTAAAACCAATTAAAAAGATAATATACGCATATAAATGGTTGCGATGAAAAAAGTTTTTTTTAATTAAAATATACCGTGTTATTACTATTTATCAAAATAAGAAAGTTATCAGAATAATATGAAAATTTTATCCAAAATAAATTATTATATCGTTTTTCCAAGAAAGAATTTTATTTTCTCAAATTAAACATATAAACATGTCAAAAACTAGATTTGAAGTGTGTGTTCCATCAAAAGGCGGCAAAACTGCATTTTTTTGAAAAATATTTATTTTAACGGAAAAATTTATTTTGTTCTCAAACCACATTCTAAAAAATGTGTAAGATGAATAATAATGTTATAGAATTCAAAATTTTGTGGATATTATTCATAACATCTAGTTCATAAGAATATTATAACCATATATCATTGTTTAGTGAAACCTGGTATTGCGTACAACACACGCTATCGGGGAAGGTCGTGATTGTGTGTAATGCAAGCCAAGTTAGGGTTGCGTGTTGTGCAAGACTCCTCCATTGTTTCATATAACAGAATCCAACCATATTTCATTTATACATTGAATATATATATATACACTCAATGTTTCATAAAAATTACTACTATCAAAATTGTGTGTAACATGATCCAAGAATAGTGTTGCATATACTGCCAGCTAATACAGTGTTGTGTATAGTACAAGCTAATCCTGGTGTAGTGTATAATAGAACACATCAAAAAATTAAAAATAATATATTTCATAAAATATCAGGTTGTTACAATATATGTTTGAATGTGTAATAGAAATTTGAGATATTAGGTACTTTATTTTTATCTCAATTATTCTTCATTGGGGAAAATGTTTTGTTATGAAAATATCTTCAATTATGAGTTGTATATACAAATCCTTTATTGCGTTACAACATAAATATTATTCAATTCAGGATATTTACTATTTATTTATTATTATTTAATGGTTCTTGTGATTCAAATGTTACCAAAGTTGTAAGGGTTTGATGTTATGTTATAATTGATCATCGAGATTATTTAAGATTATGATTTTGATGATGAAACACTATGATTCATATCTTGAAAAACTCAGGAATATCCTTCAAATATTTTCATTACTTGAGAAAATATGTCTTCACTTAATTTTTCTCTCTTTATGTACTAATGATTCCAAAAGAATATTTTTAAATAAAACTGACTTTTTTTCTCTCTTCAGTTGAAAATAATTTTCTCTTCTATATCCATGTTTTCTAAAAATGTTCCAAAAATTGTATATTTTAACCCTTTTATGAATCTTTTATAATTTTTTTAAAATTAATATTAATATCATTTTCAAAACAAGTCTCATTTAGATTTTACAAGAAATGGTAATGGAATCATTGATTTAATTTGTATTAAATTTTCCACCTTCCCGTCCCATCAAGAAATGTTTTAAAATATTTTTAATGATTCCTTTATAAGGTTTCAAAGTTTTTTTTAAAATAAAATAGTTTCCATAATATTTTAAAATTTTACAGTTTTAATCAAGATGATGTGTAATGAAATATTTGGTAACTCAATAAATATTCCATGTAATTTTTATTTAAAATTATTTTTCATATAAGGTGTTATCTTTTGATGTCACATAATCTTTAGTGAAGATATTATAAAATGATACCCACTTTATTCATTCTATTATTGGTCTATGGATATGATAATAAGATGTTTATGAAACCTGTTTCTTTATCATGGGATATGTTATGATGAAATGTTTTATGAAACCAATTTGATTTCGTGGGATTTCATTTGAGGAATTTTTTATGATTCTAGGGAACACACATGAATTTTTTTCATTATGTGAAGGTTATAAACAATATCACCCACAAATAAATTGGGTAATGATTAATGTTATATGACCTAAAAAAGTACATGGGGGTTATCTTAATAACAGATAGTGGGTACACGAGAGGTTATCCCAAGCCCAAAGTTGGTATGAATATGGTTATCTCAAGCCACACATGTTATGAATTTTCTCATGGGTATCCATGACATATGGGTTTTTATGAATATGAATATTATATAACCATATTTCTTATTTCATTTTTTGTGCTCTCATGGATTATGTAATTTTATTCCTTTGTTAGTCATGTCTTATGAAATACTAATATTTATGACACAACTCATGTTTATGAGATATGATAATAATTTTATGTTTTGTAAATGTCATACTCATATTCTCATATCCTTATTCTCATGTTATACTTAAATATATCTCATTTTTAGCATTACTAATCATCTATGCTCACCATTTTATGTTTATTTTTTCTATTTTACAATGATAGGTATTTTATATGATATGTCTAAAAAGGGTGTTTGTAATGAGAAAATAATTAACAGATAATGTATAACTCTTTAGAACCAATTATTTTGTGATTCAATGATTCCAAAGTCATTATACCATTATAGAAATTTGTAATGTGTTTGTGTAGTTTAATTTTTATTCCCCTAAAAAGATGTAATGTATATGTGTAAGTTTCTTGGGCCACTATAGTTATTATAATTGGATAATATTAGTTAACTTATAGAAACTATTATAATAAAACATTTTTTAAAAACTTGGGATATGTATAAGGATATTTCTATGTATAATTTTAATTATATGTCAAACCATGATTAAAAATATAGGAAAAATCCTATAGATTTTTTTAATAGATGGAAAAATAGTTTCAAAAATATTATTTCCTATTTTGGATACAAAAAGTGGTTGTGGATATGAAACAGAGTTATCTTGGGGTAATAACTTGGAAAATTAAACACAGATTTGGGAATGATCATCACCTTATGCTAAAAAATGGTCCTTGACTCACACCTAGTTTTACATACCTGAGGGCTATGATTTGGAAATTCATAAAACCATTATCAACCATCCTAAAGAATGATAATAGATGATGATTCGGAATGACCTAGGTTATTTATAAGGTGTCATATATTGACATGGATGGGTCATGATTTAGCCATCCTATTAATCATCATCCATTATTATGTGGTTTCCTACCTATGGTAAGTTCCTATAGCACTATGATTATTGGTTTTATTAATTGGTTGGATCCTGAAGAATCCATATTAATGATTAGATTGAAGGAAAATAAAATGATTATCCTCTTGAGTGTCCAAATTTTATAGGACCAATAATGGAAAATATAATTTCTATTCTAAACCAATTTTCTTAAGCTAAGATTCATGAGGAACTACCAAACATGTAAATGTGGGGAAAACCTTTTTTCGATCCCTTCATGACTAACATGTCACCTTATTTTAGGTGTTCTATTGATCCACTAGTTCTCGGACAATATATCATTACAACTTAAATGTTATTTTGTTTTATCTTGTGTTTAAATCAGGAAAACTTCATTATCTATATCTATAATTTTGAATATGAAATAGACCAATGTGGACTCTTATCCAGAATACAGGGAAAATCAGTGAAGTTTACTCCGTGTAGTGGGATAGGGTTTACAAATTATTTCTCAAAAATTACTTCATACTTATTCATTATATGAAAAGAGAGATGGAATTAATTGATCTGAGGAAATAGTATATTAATATGTTGGTATCTAAGAAGAAATTTTACATGACTAGAAAGATATGATTCTAGTATTATCATTTGACTGAAAGGTAAGGTTGATCAATACTTCAGTGGATAAAAACCAAATATCCAAAGGGAGTTATCATTAAGGGACATTATAAGAAATGAATAAATTATGCAATTTTCTACCAAGGTGGAAATGGAGATTTTAGGGACCCATCAATCTCACAATTTTGATTAGAAAAAAAAGATTTTATTGTAGAGACACTCAAAAAACAACGGATATAAGAAGATGAGATTTACTTAATTCTTGATTTGTTGATGGAAACACAGAGAAAATTTTCTTAAGGGGGTGATTAAATATTATATGTGTGGAAAATAATTTCATTTAACATTTTAATACCAATGTGATGGGAATATGTTAGTTAATTATATGAATAAAATAATATTTAAAAGTTAAACATCCCACACTCCATAATATAAAATATAAGGACTTTTGGTATTATGTGAATCAATTCCACAATTCAAGGGTTAATGAGGATGATAAACCACAACAACCTATAACGGAAAAGGAAAAAGGTAAAGCTTCTGCAATCACAATGGATAAATGGAATCATGATAATTTGGGAACATTTATCCTCAACTCCTTTGTAGAGAATTTTATCTGATTTTTCAAAAAGGTTCCCTCTGAAAGTATTATTTTTCATCCTTTAGTGGAACATGATTTGATTATAAGAATTTATTATCACCCTCTTCAATGATTATAGAATAATTAAATCATATTTTATACTCTGTTAGTGAAAGGATTCACCGATTCATCCAAAATAATTTTTTTATAAAATATAAGATATTATTTAAGTTATAAAAGGTTAATTATCTTTTGGAAGTGTATATGTATCCATGCATGATTTAATTTAGGGAAATATATACCTCCATGGGTTAATGAGATTATGTTCAATCATATAATTAATATATTAGACATCCCTTTTGTGGTTTTATGTGTTTGGTTTTTATTACGATTAAGAATATTTTGGGAGACATTTATTGTAATACAAGATTTTGGATTTTTATATTTTTTTTTGGGAAAACAAATTTGAGGAGGAATTTCTTATCATTTTTTGGGAATATGATTAATGTTATTGGTAAAATTTAGGTTTTATATTATCTTATATGTTTAGATAATTATGGGTTATTTATATTTGGTAATGTTTCAATAGTAATTTTAATATTGTTTTGGGAAAGAGGACAACACGTAGGTCGAGAGACAAAAAATTACATCTAGAAAGGATGTAGGGATTGAACACACAATAAAAGGATAAAAAAGGTATAATACCTATCACTAGCCTCTGTGAAAGAGTATTTCTGGTGGGAAAACATGAAAATAAATATTTTTGGGTATTTATCTCAGTACGTGGTATGTTAGAAAGTTAAGGATGATAGGTAAATTTTTATGTTGAGGCGCTAACTATTATCCATACATAATATAAATATGAAAATTCACTGTGTTTTTTTCATTTAACTCCCCAAAATTTATAAAGGGTACAATTCTATATAGTTTTTAGTTAATCACCAAAAACATTTAGTACACTTCATCACCATCATAGAGTATTTATTTCCTAGATCAAATTTCTAATATATATACATTAAAGTAGAGAAAAATTTGCATGGAGTACCGCACTCCACTATATATAATTGTTATTAATGGTTTTTGACAATATTTTGAAAAATTCTTCATCAAAACCTTGATATGGAACTATGTTTCATTCCTTAATATCATCCTCAGATAGATGGTCCATTTGAGAGAACAATTTAAACTCTAAAGGATATGTTAAGATCGTTTTCAATGGATTCCAAAGGTGGTTGGTATCAAAAAAATTCTATAGTTATATTTTTATACGAAAAATACCTTTCAAAAAGTAATTTATATTCTTCTATATGAATCCCTCTAACTAATGAATAGTAGAACCCCAATTCACTAGAATGA
The DNA here is from genome assembly GCA_963277665.1 of Viscum album. Taxonomy (NCBI): domain Eukaryota; kingdom Viridiplantae; phylum Streptophyta; class Magnoliopsida; order Santalales; family Viscaceae; genus Viscum; species Viscum album. Next base: position 226,022,248 of record OY728157.1, on the reverse strand, counting down.
TGCTTTAGAAAGAAAGAATGTTATTGGTACCTGAGATAGCTGATGATATGGAATATAATTACATATCTATTTAAAACCACATAGCAGTGGAATAATGTCAACCTAAAGGTTATTTCAATAAAAACTGACACTATATTGAATTTGAAGTCTATGAGATGGTGTTCCAATGAATATCTTTATAGAATAAATAAGGGAAAACTAAGCTCCCAGGATGTTCATCCCTTTGAAATTTTTTATCATATTGGAATGGTATCTTATCATTTAGTGCTTACACAAAACCCCAATCAAGTTCATAATGTTTTTCCATGTATATATAGGGAGAAATTAAATACCTAATCCATCAATTATAGTAAACTCAAAAGTCAAACAACCATAGCATGATCTTTTTTTTAGGAACAACTGGTGTAGATTTTGGATCATATAAAGAATGTGTTATGAAATATGATTAATCACTTATTAAAATTATTATGTAAGAGACACCATGTTAAGTAAATTATCTGAGAATGTGAGAATTTAATGAGTAATGAGTATCCTGATTTTTTGTACCAAAGTGATGAATTTTTAGAGATAAATCCATTTTAATGGGGTAAAATGTAACACCCTTAGATTTCATGAAATGTTTGATTACATTATTTTATTTTCAATTAAGTAAAAAATAAATTTTATCAATCTTTACATTAAACACCGAGTTTATCTCTCATTATAGACAATGCAATGTTTTAAAAAAGTGAAAAAATATTAAAATATTATTAGTTAATATGATTGTTATTCCCAAAAAAAGTGTTTTATCTCATTAAATTAAATAGATAACTTTTGGTGAATGATTTTTTAGAAATTTATATATTATATATTCTAAAAATATATCATCAATCTTATGTGCAATTGGATAAAAATATATCTAATTTTACAGTTAAAAAATATTTTTCTTAAATTGTGGTTTTATCACTTTGTGAACAATTATATTAAAACTAATTATTTTCTGCTTCTATTAATTTTATTTAAAAAATGACATTAATTTATGAAATCATAAAGTAAATATTAAATTCAAATTAATTTTTTTAATTTTCTAAAAAGATATATATTTCAATGAATAGTGAAAATAATATATTTTATTAAAAACTGTATTTTTATTCAAATAATTTTGACGATACATTTTATTTTAACATTGTTTAAAAAATATATTTAATTCAATTATATATAAATTCATCCAATTAAAGTCATTATAATCAATATATTATATAGTTTTTATAAAAAACATTTTAATCATTTGAAACTTTTCTCATTGGAAAACCATTTTTTATCATTTCTAAGGGATTGGTTTTAATTTAAATTTTCTCACTTATTTGAATGTAACCTAGAAAAATGAATTACATATTTTTTATCATCATAATTTATATTATATAATAATTCTAACCTAAATTTTGACTATAATTAATTGTAAAAACATTAAAATTTAATTATTATGATTAAGGTTAAAATGGATTTAATCGTTGTTAAACTAAAAACGATAAGTGTTAAAATGAGCAATAAACAACTCCCACACCCATTTTATTGGTATATATAAACCTTATCATCGATAATATCCAATAATTGATCATTTTGGATTTTCTTTCATGTTAAAAATGTGGGTACACATTATTCTTTTCAAAAAAAATTAAGTGTGCCCTCTCCTATCTTATAAAATTCCACCAACTCTCCTCCCCTCCTCACACCACTAGAACCCTTCGGTTCATAAAATAAATTAAAATATAACATACCTAATTTCATATCCACTTCATATATTCTTATTTCAATTATGAAACCTTCCTTAAAATGTATCATGTATAAAACATAAGAGTTTCTATGAAGAAGATGTAAAATTCCTAAACTTTTGTATGTGTTTTATTTTCTCTTCCACCACCTCAAAAAATTCTTCAAATTTATAGATATAATATCTCTATGATATACCATATACTATTACGTTATTTTTTTAATATAAAAATATATATCCATATCTACATTCATCAAATTGAAAATTAAACTTTTTCTCCTGTGTACGGTGGACTACCGCCTCATGAACTGATGATATTCGTTTTCCATCACCACCCCTCTTGAATATCTATAATGATTGGTGTAATGTTTTTATAAGAAATTTATGAAATTTTTATGGTTATATAATTATAATATCTCCCCTACCCTATAAAATAATTAACTCTAGTATCCTAGAGTTGTAGTTTACTTCATTGCATTGGAATAAAATACGGGAAATCTCATCCCAAATGACCAAATAGTTTAATAGGCTTTTTAACTAGATATATACTTTAAATTCATATAAATAAAAAACATAAAATAAAATACATTTTTCCATTTATAATTCATTATTATTCCTAGCATATCACTTTATATAAATGAAAAATCACTTCTTATTATCCTTTGGAAAATGAAACATAAGAAAGGGTTGGTCACAGATGATCATTAATGGTTAGGGTAGAATATATATATCATGTAAAAAAGTTATAATTCATAGATAAATATAAATAACTGAATCAAATTCTATTTAACACTAAAACTGGTATTAATATTGTATAGATAAATATTGATAAAATAAATCCATATAAATAATCATATAATATTGAAACATATCCATAGATAACATTACTATTCGAATAATAACATGTACATCAATAAATGGCCTCATAATGAGGGAATGCATAATTATGTTCATATGAAACATACTATCAAGACGTTTCACAAGCAATTTTAAATCTCTATATAGAAACATATTTAATTTTTTCAACTAATTTTTCTCATGAGGCCTATTGATGTATTGAGTGGATATTTATAAATAGGCCCCACCCATCACATACTAATTCAAATTAATTCCTCATAATAATGGAGTGAAACATTATAAACATTAACATTTATATTTAAAATCTATCATACAAAATGTTAATATGTACGCAACTAAAATAAACATAATCATAGACCATAAAAAATAATATGGTGAATAGTAATAGAATGGTACATCCTCAATCAAAAGGATCAAAACCATCCAAATAAATAATTATGATGATATAAACATAATATATACCCTATGGATAATAAGTACAATAATGTTTTTATGTCTCCAATAAATTGAAATTCAAAAAAGGAGTAATTAAAAACATTATTAATTTAAATAACCATAGCACTTTAAAAATAATATTTTAAAACAAAATGTTAACAAGAAATTTTGAAAATACATTTCAATGAAAATAACAATTTAAAACCATTAAAATAATCACAAAAACATTGATTGTTCATGATGGTAGAAAATATCATTTATGATTTACATGTTAAAGGGAATATTCCTTTCAATTTTTTATTAAAAGAGAAATGTGAAATATTTTCAAAAGAAAATATTCAAAACATTATTTAAAAAATAAAAATAGGTAAGATTCATTTAAAATAATATTAGAAAAAACATTAAAAACATCATTGTGAATTTCTTATAAAAAAATGATGGAAAATTTTTCTTATTGAACATAGAAATAAATTTATACTTTCTTAAAAACATTTTATTAGTATATATAAATTGAGCATTATATACACCAAAAAATAAGTTGTGAATATGTCGTGTGTCTCAAGGAAGTGAAAGTGAGATAAGAAACCCTTACCACAGGTTTCAATTCCTTTTTATGTCTCTAAAACTCATGTGTATTAAATATATATTTACTATAATTATAATAAAAAACACAAATTACATATATTGTACCATATATTATTTAATTACAATATCTTATCACCCATTTATCAACAATTATTTCCTAAAATAACTGTTTTAGGTCACAATTGCTTCATTTTACTGTATATTTCAGTTTAGTAATTTGGTTTCTTTTAATTTGATAATGTTTAAATAATATACAGAATTTTACCCATGAGGTAATTATCATATATATTCGTTTTATATAGAGATAGATAGAGTAATCGATTAATGATAGAGATAGAAAACAGATTACACCATTCGTTGAGAAGTTATGTTATCTGTACACATGAACATTTCTCACAATTTTATCAATCGATGTAATGAAAAAAAATATTAGAAAATATTTCTGAAATAATTATTATATCATATATATTATCCAAATACACAATTATTACAATCCATGTAAATATAAATTGAAATACATTTCACATTGTTATTTGGAGGTCGTAGTCCACACATACGCACAAGCGACTTTGTTCTTTTCCAATGGATTAGAATATAGGATGATATATGTGATACTATATTTCCATAATTATTTTTATATCATAAATTTCAAATGAATTTATTATCTTAAACATCATTTCCTTTCAAATAAATAATAAGTGAAAATGGAATCACATCACTTTGTGATCCAAAAGTCTATCGTTCACCCAAGAGACGTTATCATATCCCATGGGGAATGGAGAGTAAAAAGGTGTATTTGCTGATAATTAAAGAAGTATAATAATTCCATAAATATTATATAAATTTACAAAATTCATTATTATATCCATCCTCTATAGTTGGTTATGTAAAACAAATTACATCGGTTCGCAAGGTGGTAGTTCTTCACTCACATGATCGATAGATTCATTTCCCATTTGATGAATGTGGAAATTAGTATGGGTTATAAAATTAAAATTATGAAATATTAATATATATTTGATAATGTTATTATTATATTTTCAATTTTTAATATTTTTTTAATGAGGTGAATGAAAAAATAAAATAAATACGTACATTTAAAAATTTTAAATCTTCATCAGAGAGTATCTTTAGAATTATTATAATTCCTTCATTAAATTGCTTAATAATATTAACATGGCCTCTAATATGTGCTAAGGAAAGTATGTATGGTATTTTTTAAGGGATTTTTTTAAGAAAATGGTACTATAACTATGAAGAGGGGAGGAGAGTAGGTGTGCTTTTATAAGTTGGGGAGATGGAAAACATGGAATTTTGTAATATATTGTTTCACACAAACATTTTTCTCATTAAAAAATACCAAAAATTTAATTCTGAATCATAAGAGGTGGTAATTTATAAATAATAAATATAAATTGGTTTCAGACATGTTTTATTTAATTTTTAACACTTTTCTTGTAAGATTAACCCCATGATAAACCAATATTTACTATAGCCACAATAATTAATTTTTAGTATTTTCCCTATTCATTATGGTAAAAAATTAATTTTACCATATTAGATAACATGAATTATTCTTCTTCAAAACATTGTATCAATTTTTCCAAATTGAATTCAAATAATTGGTAAAATTAAATTTAAAATTAAGCTTCAAATGTGATGAAAGAGTGGTTTTCCAATGAAAAAATTATCCAAAGTATATAATGTTTTAATATCAAAATTCAATATGAAGTAGATTAAAACAAACTAAATTAGTTAAATAATAACCAAAATTGAACTAATTTATGTTTAAAATAAAATATAAATATTATTTTTCAATCTATATAACTGAAAAGAAAAGGTAGTTTTTTATAAAAATAGTATTTTTCACAATTCATCAAAAAAATTTCTTTTCTGAAAATTCTCAAAAAATCACTCAATAATAAATTTTTACATTTATATATAAAACATAAATCTTATTTTTTAAAATAATTTTTATAATTTTATTAAAATTTATTTTTAAATTATATTGTCAAATCAAGAGTAAACGACCTTTTCAAAATAAACTATTTTTTAAAAACATTTAGTTTTCTTTAAAATGATTCTTATTTTATTTATAATCAATATATATCAATTGAATTAATTTTATACACGTGAAAACCATATAAATTTTATATTTTATTTATTAATTTTAATAAATTCAAACATAATAGCTAGTCTATAACGGTAATGTTTAAATTATAATATTTTAATATAGTGTCATGTATTATTCAAACTCGATGTTTCTTGCGTCGCAAGCTATTGAAGAGATTAATATTATTTAAAAATAAATATATAAAAAGGCCTTTATAACTTATATTAACTTCTATGATTTGTTTTTTTGTCACATACACAATCAAATATAATGTTCCTCTTTTAAAATATTGTTGTGTTGCATTCTATCCCCTTAAAAAATTGTATCCTCCAAATTTAATATCGATCTTGGTAACCAAGGGTTGAAGATTTTAAATTTACATTAATTAAATACCACATAATAAGTAGGTTTTCTAAAAGGTCATCTTAATTATATAATAATGGATGTATGAAATTCATGTGGAATAATCACATTACTAGTATTCCATGTAGGACAATATAGGTGGGAAGTGAATTTGTGAACATGGGTGAAAAGAGTATTTAATTATAGAGAGTATTAGAGATCATTTTTCCAAAAAAAAATGGGTGATATATAGAAGGTTGACAACCACAAAACCCAAAATCTTTTGAGTGTGAAAAGACCATTGGGTATTTTGAAATGGAGATATTAGGATAAAATTTTTATTTCAAGAACATTTTCCTAGAGTTGAAAAAATATTTTACTATATAAGAATATAAGGGAAATTAATTAATTTATATCTTTCTAATTAAAAATCACAATTTAAGCCTTTGTTTATTCTTTGGTCAATTTCCATGTCATATCTTACTTCAAGAAATGAATATCAAAAAATTATTTTTTATACATAAATAACTAAAATTAAAATTTTCAGATCATAAGCTCCAAAAAAGAGTAACAAGTTATTCCTCCTTTAATTTATAAAACCAAAATCGTGAGAAAAGTTATAAAATATATCCCAAAGATCATCATTATCAATTTAATAAATATTTAACCTCAAGAATCATAAAAAATATTACTGGAAGAATTAATAAGGAAGGTTACTAAATTAATGCTATATTCCTAATACAATATATAGTGTCTCTAAATGTCACATTTCAAATATTTGAATACCATGATCACCAAAAACCATGTTAAGAAAATGTATACATCAAAAAATTAAATCTCATGTTTTCCACAAAATATTATAAAAAAATACAAAATAACTCTAGAAAAGATAACATAAACCATAAAATCACTAACCTATTTTATGGTCACCAATATTATCTTATAAACATATCTTTATCATTATTATCTAAACATCATGAAATTGTTAAATTTTACCTTTTCCCAGACATGTATTTTAAAAAAAGATCAACTATCCAATGGATCAATTTTTATATTTATCTATAAAATTCTTCATATTTTACCAATCCCTTGAAGAAAATGTATTTCAATAAAATCATTATAAATTTCAAAATTCAAATAATAAGAATTTATTTTATAAAATAATTATATACCATAATTCCTGAATCCAAACAAAATCACATTAATCATTCAACTTTATTCTTAAACCATTAACTAGGATTCGTCATCTTATTCTTTAATACGTCCTTCCTTTCATATTTCTTTTCTACTCTCTTCATCTTTATCAAAATAAACACTACACATACTACCGTTATAATTCTCTTAATAATAGTTCCGCCAAGGACATTTCATTTTATAATGCTAGTAATTTACATATTTAAATCATTCAACCACTGATAAAATTTTAGGGACACCATTACTATCATCCATTATATTTTCTAAAATCTTCATTCATCCCCATAAATTAATTTCTTTGAGTTCATTTTTTCCATGCATAAAAAATTTCCATGTTACTTTGTGACACTCCTCTAGGTGTCTCTTTCCACATTTATGGTGTGAAGGAAATTGATCGTTCCTTCATCTCAGGTCTCCACTATTAATGCTATTAGTGGAATCCATTATTCACTATATTGGTGAGTATGAGAGTTAGTTAATGTGAATGTTATGAATAATATAATTTGAAAACAAATTATAATTAATCACAATATCTCTCACCTCAGTAATCATCCCATATGGTTTATCAGGCATTTTCTATCTCATTCAAGGTTAAACCAGTTTCTTCTAATTCAACCCATTGACTAAAAGAAAAAATCCGAGTGTGAGAAATACTAATCATAGAGGGAAATCGCTTAGTTGTGATTAATAATTTATAGGATATCTAAATCAATACACCTTATTTCAAAAATTTGACACCTTTTTTATCATTTTTTTGGTTATCAAATAGTAAAATCCATCATGATAGTTCAAAAATAATATTTTAATTAACTAAAGAATATTCCACATAAGTGTCAAACCAAGTGCACAACAACATGAATTTTTGTATACCAGTTAATGCTCAATTCATACCGAACATTACTTTTTCAGAGTTACTACCCAGATATATGTCTGTTCCAAAACCACATCCAGTTGTAATATCTAGATAGGTATGTATTAAATGAAAAAACTACATAAAATCTATTTTAGGAACCCAATATTTATTTGAGGATTATATCTCTTTATGTTTGGTATAATTCACTATTATGGACTAATTATGGATTCCTAATGAGTTCACTGAGGATGTGAGGGGTGTTTGGGGATTTTTCAGAGCCTAGAACCCTAGTCATTAGAGAAAAACATTGGACTGCATGGCCAGTAGAGACCGTGTGACCCAGTCCAAATGTCCTCTCCTAACTATGCAGGGATGGACATTGGTGTAAATCATAGGGCACTATTTTCCCTAACCATGTGATAGGGTATGCATAATCATGTGTAATTTATGTAGTTTTTCAACAAATATGATATCCATGATTTGTGCATGGTTTTCATAACTGTGTGTCCTAAGCATGTGAGGTCCCCCCCTTAATGAAAATTTTAGACATATTATTATTCTCCTTGCTCATTCTAGTGGATATCTGTGGGTTCCTCCTTTATTTTGAGATTCCAAATCCCTCTTTGATATAATCTGATCCCATTTGTTAGACCAGTGACTGAATTAAGCACTGTCAGTCTTGTTTGACAGCCACTGGTAAGATCCCGAAACCTTATCATTCTTTATTTTTCATATCATCAATAATGTTATTAAGGTGAAGGATACAATGCCCTATTTTCAAGGAGTTGGTTCATTCATTATATTTTTTCAATCCATGCTGAACTAAAGGTGGATAATAGATGAGGATAGTTGTACAAGAATGAGTTCAGTGGTCAATAATTAATTTTTTGTTTTTTGTGGTTTTTATAATATGTGTCATTGTGTCACATGCAAATTTCACCGTGCATGTCCCTAAATTGTAATTTCCATAAATTGGTTTCATTTATTGGATAAAAAATACATGTTAGTACCCAAATAATATCTAAGATTACTAAATTTTGAGTGAACCAACCCTTTGGTTGTTCCCACTCTATGACAAATTTGAATTTATACTAGTACACCCAAAACACCTAATGGTGTGTTTGGCCATTAATTAATGAAATGAGACCATATTGGCTTGTAATTAAAGTAGGGAAATATCATATAATGTGTCCATGTAAATTATAAATAGTTTAATTTTTAGTGGTGGTTGGGGATCCCATGTCACCTAATTATATGAATGGTGGTTACACCATCATTAATATTAGATGTAATAAGTTAGGTATCAATAGTTGGATATTTCTAAATCCTTGTCTGTATATAATAGCATATGAATGTCGGAATGAAGACCCTTGATAATTTTTTTTGGGTGTGAAGATCTTAATGCATTTTTTCTACAATTGGGCCTAACAATAATTAATAATTATATTAAATAGGAATAATTACCCTTGAACTAGTAAAATTAATATCGGCATGGTGACCCTCATATAAATATGATACTATACTGACATGGGTTCCCTAGTGATTCTATGCGATCATGGCCTCCCTAGTGATAATATATGGACATGGAGTCCATTGTGATATTATACGGCCATGGAATGCCATGTGCTAATATATGGTCATCAAAGACCTAACAGTGATATTGAAAATGGCGACCCTATTTGTTATACTAGGCATAGAGTCCCTTATAAATGTGATATTGGGAATAGAATCTCTAGATTCTTGTTTGGGTTTATTCCGAAATGGTTCAAAGATGGTAGTGTCACCCTAGATTCCATTATGGACCCAGATCCTACCCATTTATAGTTTTTATTAATGCCTCAAGTTATTATATCTGAACACTTCCATGATATAGACATGGACCATATATTCATATATTTCATTGGTCGGGGCCATTTGATATTTATATCACACACTATATTGTCCACCTATGGATCCCGAGTAGAATATATTCCCATACATGTAGATAATGGGAATTTTCCTTTTACAAATGCATGAATTTCTTGAATTTCTTAGGATAGAGCTTCATACAGATGGTTGGGATAAAGCTCAGGAATCTGGGATATATTTATCCCTTTTTTACATTTTCTTATTATACAAATCCATGATGTTTGTATCCTTTTTTTTAGATTTATAGATACATGAAATACATTATAATCATTTTTATATAATTCAACCTCCAGTTATTAGTTGATTATTAGAGCTTAGTTGTTCATATATTCTTATTTTGTTTCATCTGTATACTGGTTCTGAAATTTTTATGTTGATTGTATTTTTGTGATACTCTGGTAATGAGGGCATAGTCTCCCCATGAAAACACCCAAATCCCTCGCTTCAAGTCATCATCCTCTAGCATGTGAAGATATATTCATAACGCCATGTGGAAAACCTACCTAGAGGTACCTCTGAGTGGAACCTAGTTCTTGGACATCACAAAGAGGTATCAAATCCTTCTTTTCATGATTTTCTATTTTGGGATAATATACAAGAGATTATGATGGTTATGAGGTTTGGTAATGAGTTTTTCCTAGGAGTATCTAACCCATGTACATATAAAATCTATATTTCCTTGAATGGAAATTGTTATTTACTACTTTTCCTCTATTATAGTGATTTTATTCCATTTTTCTGTGATGCACTTCAATTGTGATATTACTATTCATATTATTGAACATTTTCCTTTATCCTTGGCCCAACGAGATGGGGTTAAAAAATAATTGATCATTCATTATATCATAAACCCTTTAAGGAATCCAAATTTGATGCATATTCCATGCCATATAGGATAATTTTGTTGTTTTCATCACATGTGATTTCCATGAATGCTTTTATTATTATAAATTGAATTATAATTGACTAGTGACTCTTGTAGAGGATTGAGAAAAACATAGTTATTACTTTGTGTTCCTTTCATTCCTTAAATATTGTTTTCCTAATTGTTCTACATAATATTCCCTAAGGAGTAAACTATGGAACATTGTGTCATGGGCCATTGGTCACATAGAATACAATGGGTTAGAGTAAGGATTTGATGGATTTTGTATTTAGGTTCATAAGAGTATGGTCACTTTTTTATCAGAAGTGTATAACTAGTTGGTTAAACCATTTAAAGGGGTATTAGATTAAAAATATAAATTAAATGAAAATAAAATTGAAAATATAGAGCTTAAACTAGTCCCAGCCTTAGTTGTGGGCAACAGGTAGTATCATTGTTGTTATATATAGATGCTTCAGTCACCCAAACCTAACTATTGGGGCTACCAGAGGGGTGTGATAATTATATAGAAAGGCATTGTACCTTTCTTATATCTATATCAGTGACATAGGTAATTATCAAATATAATCATATATGTTTGTGTAGAAAATTTATAAAAATGCAACCACGATGTCCTCCGGTCATATGGTTAGACTGTATGGAAGAGAATATCTTAGAGATGGTGGGCCATGAGCTGCCAGTTATACCTTTGTTAGTACCCATTATGACACCTATTTTTGTTTATGATGTGAGTAATGATTCACAGTTTCGAGGAGACTTTCTTTGGCTTATGAAAACAATACATGGAGCTCTGTACTCTTCCCCTTATATGGGAGAGTTGACTTGAGACTTCCAGTAGCAGCACCTATCTACATTTTTGAAGGACAGCAGACCACATTCTATAAAGTTATGTACTGAGACAATTATATCTATATTCAATCATCTGGATACACCTATTGATAAGAGAGTGGAATTGGATACATATATGCCGAGAGAATTCATCAAACACTAGTGAAATATTCTAAATCAGTTTTCTCATTATTGAGAAGTGATGTAGACGGACTCCCAATCAATATTATTTGATAATTTCATTCCATAGACCCTAAGGGATGATCTTTACTTGGATTTTATGAAACTATAGTATGGTTCATTGATAGTGATGGACTATTGGGCTATTTTATAGATCTTCAGTTCTTGAAACATATCTATATTTTTTATCAGTCAGTGAAGGTGATATGATTTGAGGATGGACTTCTGGATCATATTCATTCGTATGTGAATCTTTTCCTGTTGACTTCCATATTTGATATAGGAAACAAGGACCTTATCAATGAGTAGAACCTATGGGATGCAGATGGTGTGATCTAGGGTGGTTCAGAACCAAGTTAGAGTAGAGGTTCAACTCGTGGTCGGAAGTGACCCTTTGAGACATCACACATTAAAAGTGGCTTCCAGTTGACACACAAAAACAGTTATTTGTTATGTTTCTAGTTTAGGAAGCTTGGTAATAAGAATCCCTAGTATCCTAGAGACCCTGTTTAGTGAAATCGAAATGTCAAGTTGAGGAATATACATCATTTCTCAAGGACCTTCCCATTTGCATTGAGTGGTAGAGGATCTATGATAGCTCTACATTTAGGAGAAGGTTTAGTAGCACCTCACTAGGAAGGTAGATGGACTACTATTGGTCTTACAAGAAGAGAAGGAGGTCATGTGTGTGGTATCTAGACTTCATATTTTCAGTGCTAATAGAGGTGAACTGCTCCATGTAGACAAGTTACAACATAGGGATTTGGATCAATCCATATATTCAGTGCATCCAATATCATAGGATTATAAAATTAGTTCATATACTATTTTAGATACTTTATAGTACCCTCTATTATTGCCTCATCCGTATTTGATAGACGTGCATCAGATTCCTTCATATTTTTTCCTAATGTGGAGAGTCTCATAATTCATGTTTAGTAATATTGTGGCATGATGATACCAAATACACCATTGGGTGTAAAAATAGAGAGTGTACGCCAGGGAAAGGAATGTCTTCTTGAGGTAGGCATCCATCATTTCTTATGGATCCTCATTAACCTCAGGATGCCCAACTTTGATGCCTTTCTCAGAATGTGATAGTTGGTTCATTAACATTAATTTTTTGATTATTATCATTATAGGGTGTTTTTTACATCACCATAGGGTAGTACAAATATTTACAAAGACAAGTGCGGTATCTTGTTGGGTAGAGCTACACCAAGGAATCCTAGGCTATGTGGAGTGACTACCCATATTGCTAGTATTTACATGAAAGATCATGAATTACATCATAATGAGTTCCCTCTTACAGAGTATAATTTTAGATATGTATTTCTTAGTGATTTTTTAGGAATAATGCTTGAGAGAGAGTTAGAGTGTACTATTGAGATAGTGTCTAGATTTGAACCAGTGTCCATTATTCATTACTGGACAGATACTACAGAGTAGCAGGAGCTCAAGTGTCAGCTAGAGGATTTAGAGGCCAATTGTTTTATACAGACCAACACTTCACCTTATAGTTCACCAATCCATTTTTTCAAGAAGGTGAACTGAACCCTCAGGCTTTTCATGGATTACCATAATGTAAATGGTCTTATAGTGAAAATTGATATCCCTTACCTCAAATTTATGATATTTTTTACCATCTCAAAGGATCAAGAATATTCACAAAGATCAACTATAGATCGAGATATAAATAGGTTTTAGTTAAGGCTACATATATTCTATGAATAGATTTCCATTGTTGGTAAAACTTGTATGATTGTCTCTTGATTTCATCCGGTCTTACTAATAGACACATCACCTTCATGGATTTTATGAATATGGATTTCCATCCATATCTATATTCCTTTTTCATTGTATTCATTGATGAAATATTGATTTATTTTTGTACATAGAGCATCCTTGTCACTCATCATGATATCATTTTGAATAAGCTAAGAGAGTACTAAGTGTATGCTAATCTCAGTAAAAATAATTTTTCGATAAAAAAGGTACACCTTTTAGATTGTATTATCTTAGAGGCATATGTTTCAGTTGACCTAGAGATGGTTAGAGTTGTGGTTACCTTGGAGTAGGCTAAATATTTTTTTGATTTATAGAGATTCTTAGGGATGTATAGTTACAACATGAATTTTGTACAGTAATTTTCACAGATAGAAGAACCTATTATGATCTTAGCCAAGAAGGTTGTGAATCTTTTACGGTCTGAATCCTTTGAGACGGCCTTTCAGAAGTAAAAATGGGGATTAAATTTAGTGTTAATCCCAATTCAACTAGATATGGGAATGAGAGATACAATATATTGTGATACATTAGGTATCTAGATATGAGTTGTTCTGATATAGGAAGATAGAGTCATTGCATATGGGTCACAACAGTGGAGGACTCATAATAATAATTACCCATATGCTCGATGTTGAGTTGGAATCTTTTGTACAAGTCTTACATTGTTGGAGCCAATACCTACCGAGAGTGTTTTTCATATTTTTTATGGAAAACAAGAGACTCATATATATTTTAACCCAATGATACTTAAATAGTTTTTGCAAATATGGTTTGAATATCTACAGTTATTTGAATAAATCTAGCATATATGCTGGTTAAATTCAATGCTATTATAGAAACTCTAAGTAGACTGAATCACCCATATATAGTATAGTAATCCAATAGTGAATGGAATATTATGGATCTATTTTTTTGAGATGCATATATAAGTTCAGGACTGTCATGGATGGTCTATAACATTATTTCTATCTGTGTCTCTTAACTTCTGGAGATGGTGAAGATGAGGTAGTTTTTAAATACTAAGTGTTTTGTCATAAAAGGGGTATTTCTGATGAGGACCCGCCTCATGATTCATCTATAGATGATGATGAAATCCCCTATTTACATGGTTGTCTCTATGTTCCCACATATCTGGGAGAGGTGATGATTAATGAGTCACCTTCTTCTCTGTGATATGTTTTCCCTTGTATCTCTAACATGTATCATGATATGCACTGAACGTATTGGTTGTTAGGTATAAATCAACAGATTATAAGTTTTATAACAAGGTTTTCCACCTTTAATCAATTGAACAAAGATCACATGTAACCTATAGATTTTCTATATCTATTATATATTCTTGAATGTGAAAGGGAAGATGTTGAAAATGACATTTTCTTTTTCTTACGGAGGATACCTTTGGCAGCGATGTAGTTTCAGTAGCAGTGGATCAACTAAAGAATGTATCCCAATTTCATCATTTTAGGGATACATTCATAGTTGGAAATCATGGAAAATTTTATGATTGTGAGATGATATGAATACACAGGGCACCTTTACTATATCTATAGATACAGACTCATGTTTTACAACAAGGTTATGGCTGGGGTCATAGAAGGATACAGGTATATAGGATCTTGTGACCATTTCCTCTCAGCCTAAGATTGATGGTTAGTCAGAACAGACAATAAAGGTTATAGAGGACATGTTCCGAGCATGAATCATGGATTTTAGTGGTTGTTGGGTGAAGAATTTCCCTTTGATCGAGTTATCCTATAATTACAGTTATCATGAGATGATTCATATGAAACCCTATAAGGCCCTACACGATAGGTAGTTTTATTCACCCCTATGCTGGTTAGAGGCAGGAGAGGTTGTGATGTTGGGTCCTCATCTAATTTAGAATAATTCAGATAAGTTTTATATTATTAGGAAGTGGATTTCTACTACATAGTCCTAGAATAAATCCTATGCCAATCCTCATCGATGACGTCTAGAGTTTGAGTTCGATGATCGCGAATTCCTATGCTTGATACCCATACATGGGAATAGATGGATTCAGAGGTAAGGTAAGTTATCAATGAGCTTTATTGGGATATTTGAGATTCTGGAGAGATTTGGTCTGGAAGATTATCGAATTAATTTACCTTAGAGGTATCTTTCCATACATGAAATCATCCACGTTTCACAGCTTCATCATTATCTTGTACTTCCATCACACACTTTTTATCTGATGGATATTGAGCTAGTGCTTGATTATTTTATTGAAGAGTATCATGTATGCATCACTTCCAGGAGTGAAAAGGTTCTCTAGGGTTGGTATGTCCCTTTAGTATGGGTGCCATGGTAGCATGGCTGGGTATAGGATGAGACATTGGGGTGGGAGTATGACAATCATGCTTTTTATTACAACTTAAACATGATTTATTACACAAATATTCACTTGATACAACAAAGAAGATCAACAGGTTTAGTGTCTTTGGGGCTTAGGATCATTACATAAAAACTTAAAACATGAAATACAAAATCTTTATTGAAAACTTCCTTTTCATGACCACTACATTCCTTCGTACTTAGCATTGCATGGGGTAACCTGAGGACATGCATAAGAAAAGGATGAGCTATAAAGCCCAGTAAGGGAGTACACATGGAATAACATGAGGAGTACAATACATGTTAGACAATAGGAATATCAATAGAGCATAAAAGAAACATGGACATAAAGGCATGATAAAGCATGATAATCATAACATGGAAATGTGGCAACAACACTTTACATGGAATTGGCATGAGCCAAGGCTCATTGCACATAAAGCATGAGTAAAACCTCATTGCACATGAAGCATGAGTAAACCCTTGTTGCACTTGAATTAGCATGGGTCAACACTCATTTCACATGACGTATCATGATACTATACTTTACCCAATGCATTGGTGCGCTATAAGGGCGCACCCTTCTTAAACATTTCATTTCATGCATAAGTGTGCCACATGGATCATAAAACAAGGATTCATAAAACATAATCATTTATTCCACGATAAGGGAATGTGGAATTCAAACATGAAACTTTACAATCAATAAGTAAATGTGCATAAAGTTTAATACCCTTGATGGAGAAATGATAATGGTATTCACTACACAATGACATTGGCTTAGAAAATCGGTGCGATTTCGGCAGCGTAACGGCGTGACATAAGAATTCATAAAAAAGGATGATGAGAGAGAAAGGGGTTACTCATCATATTTTCATGTAATGGAATGTAAGGAGGTTATATAGATACATGTCCCAACAATTTTAGTGGAATTTAGTTTCATTATACAAAAGTATTGCTTGAAAGTAAATGAGGAGGGAAAAGTTCCTTTCGGAATCTCGACATAGTAACGGGTGTACATGGGATACATTAAATGAGAAAGAAAGGGGTCTCCCATCATTAAAACATAAAGAGGGAGGTATGAGGGATGTTTGAAACCATACCCCAACATTCATAATTGAAATTAAATGGGCAATACAACTTAAAGAAAATCAACAAAAATGAGAATGGAAGAAAAAACCCTTACTTGGAAGTGTGCTTCCAAAGGCTAGAGAGAGGCTTGTGAGAGGATTCTTGGGAGCTTGGGGAACCTTGGGAGGATTATAGAGAGATTAGGGCAGAGTTTGGACGAACTCCAAGGGATTTTAGTGAGGAGGAAGTGGTATCTTGGGTGGGTTTATATAGGAAAGGTGAGGGAATTCTTTATTTTTTTGGTTTGGGTCCCCTTACATTAAATTAATCCAAAACACAAACCATCCCATTGTTTTTGCCCATGATTTTCAGAAAATGGAAGAGGAAAACAATATTTTATAAGGGCCAAGTCCTAACTTCTTAAAATAATAAGTTTTCTTATGTGGAGGTGAGTCACACTCCCTTGGAAATTAATTTAAAAAGGCAAAGTGTTGAATATGTCTTGAGGGGTCCATTAATGCTTTGAAAATTAAGTCAAACAAACCCAAAATCACATTATCTTAATGATAAAACATATATTGGCCGAACATAAGGATTATGGTATATTATTACATCACCATTGGGTCATTATGATGTCATAAAACACATTATATATTTAAACGGTATTTAATTTTTACCCAAAAATTTGACTGTCTCAGAAAACTATGAAAAACTCACTGTTGGATAATTTTGACGTCCTGATTCCAGAAATGACATTTATTTTCTCTAAAAAAATTTCTAAATATGTTAATTTTTACTATTAAAATAAAAACCGACATTTATCAAAAATTCACGGGTTTTGACAAAAATGGCTTTCAAACCTTAACAAAAATTTTAATTGCATTCATAAAATTATAAGATCATTTATATTTAATAAAAATTAATTTAATAATATTATTATTATTTTATTAAAATATTATTTAATTCAAAAATCTCTTAATTTAGGAAAATATATTTCTTAATTAAATATTAACTAAAAACACCATTTGTACTTTAAAAACTATTTACAATGTATCAAAAATGACTAGAAATTATATTCATTATTATATAAAAAAATAATGTACATTAACATAGTACTACTTATTTGTTACATAACCCCTTAAAACAGCCGCATAAGACCTAAGGGTAAGGTGTGTGATGGTGACAGACTCTTGGGATGGCTCGGATAACATCGCTCGAGTGGTAATCTCTATCAACTTCCACTTTTCCCGTAGACGGTCCCGTTCGAGCTTGACATGGTGAAGCTCAGCTTGGGCTTGGTCAAGGGAGAACCCCAAGGATGCCACCTCTTTTCCGAGATCCGACAAATCGGCTTCGTCTAGGGCAATTCTACTGGATGAGGCCATCGCTTCTTTTGTCTGAGTAAATTGGATTTGTTATGGTCCTATATTAATAATAATCATGTGATCACTGTTCAACGGCTATATTAACAACGATCAAAATTCGTAACATAAAACCAATGAAGTTGACATCTTATAAAAAAAATTCATAAAGAGACATTGAACTGGATCAAGAGGGATTTTCCATTAATGAAACTTTGGGTCGTTACAATATTCCCCCTTAAGAAATTTCTCCCTCGAAATTTTCCTTTTCCCACACAAAAACAAATGTGGGTAACTCAGCTTCATCATATCCTCCAATTCACAAGTTGCTTCTTCAAACTTTTGGTTTCTCGACAACACCTTAACGAGGGGTATTGTCTTATTTCGTAGAAATTTTTCTCTACGATCTAAGATCTTCACTTGTTGCTCATCATAAGAAAGATCATCTTCCAAATGTACCACCTCAGAAGAGAGTACATCTGAAGGGTCTGGTATGTACTTCCATAAGAGGGATACCTGAAAGACATCATGTACTTTGGCCATAGTAGGTGGAAGTTCTAGTCGATAGGCCACAGCCCCGACACGATCAAGAATCATGAAGGGGCTGATGTACCTTGGAGTTAACTTCCCTTTCTTTCCAAACCTCATGACCTTCTTCCATGGAGTTATCTGTAGAAAAACCATGTCTCCAACTTTAAACTCAAGGTCTCGTCGACGATTATCTTCATAACTCTTCTGTCGACTCTGGGATGCCTTGATATGCTACTGAATGTTTTTCACCTTCTCTGCCATTTTTCGACCATTTCTGGTCCAAGAAGCTTATGTTCACTGACCTCATCCCAACATGCCAGTGTTCTGCACCTTTTACCATACAGGGCTTCATATGGGGCCATTTGGATTCTCGAGTGGAAACTGTTTTTATAAGAGAACTCAACCAGAGGAATATGTTGATCCCATCCTCCTTTAAAGTCCATTGAGAACGCTCTCAACATATCCTCAAGGGTTTGGATAGTCTTCTCGAATTGTCCATCAGTTTGAGGATGATAGGCCATACTGAATTTCAGTTCAGTATTCAGAGAATGTTGAAGACTCTTCCAAAACATAGTGGTGAATCTTGGATCTCAGTCAGACACAATAGATAGTGGTACTCCATGCAACCTTACCACTTCCCTGATATATATCTGTGCTAGTTGATCCAATGAGAAATCCTCGCGAATAGCAATAAAGTGTGCAGTCTTTGTTAGACGATCCACAACAACCCAGATTGCATTGTTGCCTTTGGATGTCCTTGGAAGTCCAGTGACAAAGTCCGTGGTGATGTTCCCCCATTTCCATTCTGGTATGGGTAATGGTTGCATCATCCCCTTAGACTTATGCCTCTCTGCATTCACTTGCTGACACACCAGGCACTTTGATGTATATTCAGCGATATCCTTCTTCATATTATCCCACTAAAAGTTTTCTCAGAGATCTCGATACATATTTGTGCTCCCTGGGTGAATAGAGAAATCTGAACTATGTGCATCATCTAAAAGTTCTTTATTTAGCTCCAGACTTTATGGAACACATAGTCTTTTCCCAAATCGCACAATTCCTTCTTCATTAACATTAAACTCTGAGTATTTCCCCTTTTTGATAGCTTCCACTTTTTCTTGAATTCCCACATCATCCTTTTGAGCATCCTTTAACCTTTCCAAAAGAGATGGTTGAGGAATCATTTATGAAAGGATTGATGATGTTCCCTTCTTTATGATTCCCATGTCCATCGTCATCAAGTCTAAGAAGATTGTATCCTTCTCAATTCTCTTCATTGATAGAATCGCTAGATCCTTTCTACTTAGGGCATCTCCCACCTTGTTCGCTTTCCTAGGGTGGTAATGTATTGAATAGTCATAATCCTTGATGATCTCTATCCATATTCTCTGACTCATATTAAGCTCTTTCTATGTGAATATATATTTAAGACTCTTGTGGTCATTATATATCTCACATTTCTCTCCATGGAGATAATGCCTCCAGATTTTCAAGGCAAAGATCACAGCTGCCAACTCCGGATCATGCGTTGGATAGTTTCGCTCATGTATTTTCAACTGCCTTAAGGCATAAGATGACACATTATTGTTGAGTCAACAAGGTTTTCCTTATCACTTTTCCATTCCTTCTTGTTTTGAAAATCACAAACACCTTATCTTTAAGGAAAATCGCTTTTATAAGGAAAATTTATTTTATAAGCAAGGTCGCTTTTATAAAGAAGATCGCTTTTGTAAGAAAAATTGTCCTAATCATATTTTCATCCATATATTTCTTAACTATAAGATTATGATTCATTTCTATATTCTCGAAATCATTTGAAACTTTTATATGAAGCATTCTGTTTTAGGTTCCGAATTCTGGATGAGAACTGTAATGAAGTTTCACTCCGAATTCACGATGAGAACTGTAATGAAGTTTCATTCCGAATTCTAGATATGAACTCTAATAAAGTTCTACTCTGAATTCTGGATATAAATTCTCATGAAGTTCGACATCGGAATCTCATTACGAATTCTGATGACGAATTCTCATTATGAATTCTGATGTCGAATTCTCATTCCGAATTCTCATTCCGAATACACCTATTAAACAGAATCTGATCATCTTTGTTTTATACACTCCGAATTTATTTAGACTCTGAAAATTATTTTTGGTTAGACTCTGAACATTCATTTTTCTTACACTTTTATAATTTGTCTAATCTTTGACTTTTTGTTTACACTCTCATCCATCACTCCGAACATTTGAGTTAGACTTAAAATGATGTCGTACATTCTGTTTCACTTGTTTTTTAATAAAATGATGTCGTCTATTCTGTTATAAAATAACCGTTGGTTAAGTTACATGTGTATAGGTCCCTCTTACTTTTAAGGAAAATATGACCATTGGAAAGGAGGTCGACCTTGACTATAAATAGGAGCTCATTTGAAAGAGATTAAAACAACTTCTTTGACAATATGCACACATGTTGTTGAAGTGATTTCAAGAGAGAGAGGCTCTTATTAACTCTCAAATCTTTGTGCGACTCCTAATGTTGGTGATTACATTTGAGGACTTCCGGGGATAGGAGGACAGAGGTGCCGACTACCTTGAAGTTCGAGGGTTTCCTTGCTGAGGAAGACAGAGGTTGCCAACTACCTTGAAGTTGAGGGCTTGCGGGGATAACAAGACAGAGATTCTGATCTTCGTATCGAGGGCTTACCCTGGTGTGGGTAATACATAATTGCTTGAAAGTATAAATCAAGGGACCTTTATCCATGGTTGTTGGATACCCTTATCTTTGGGTTAAAAGACTTATATCTTGTTACTTGTAGTTTTACTACTAGTTTGTTTCCACTGCATATTGTATTGTAAAGAAAGTATAACTTTCTTATACTTCCTTACTTTTATTCTGATTCATTTAGATTATATATGCTTTAAGGTAGAATCTCATATTGTAATCTTTAGTTAAGTTTCAATTTCTATATTCATATTTCCGGAACTTAATTTCGGAATCTCTTTCCAGTTTTAAGCAAGTACAAAGGACTTGAAGTTTATAACTTCATTCCTTATTCCATGTTTTTATTTGGTGTTAGAGGTGTTGTGAATTTACTTAGTTTAAATTTTTTAAACATAGCTATTTCCTTTGTTTAAGGAATACTTAGTTATTCCTAACTAACTTTCAAGGTTCCAAAGGAATTTTTAAAGTATACAATTCACCCCCCCCCCTCTTGTATATTGACCATCTACATCATTATTTCGATCCTACAATTGGTATCAGAGGAGGTCTCTGAAATACTTGTACTCACTTATAAGTTTTTCTTTCTCACTTTATCATTCCAAACATTCTCATTCCGAACTTTGTCATTCCGAACTTTGTGATTACGAACTTTTTCTACTAACAAGTTTGTGAGGCAAAGGTTTTTCTAGTATGGCAGGAGTCAATGTTGGTTCCATTGATAATCTAAATCCTATAAGACCACCAATCTTTGATGGTAATGACTATGAATACTGGGGATATCGAATGAAGACTTTTGTTATCAATACTGGAGTGGACAACTTTGTTATGCTTACTGGAGATTATAAAATTACTGATAAGAAAGTTAGAACTTTTACTAACCAGGAAAAGAAAGAGTATCAACTCAATTATAATGTACGCAATACCTTACATTGTTCAATGACTAGAAATATATATAGCCAAATTTCTTCTTGTGAAGAAGCTAATTGTATCTGGAAGAAGTTAGAGGTTACACACTTTGGAACATCTAAAGTGATTGAGACTAGGAGAGCTATGCTTAGAGATGAATATCATGGATCCAATTTTCCTTATGGTGAACCAATTTGTAAAGTTCAACAGAGGTTCATGACTATAGTCAACAGCTTAAAGTCTATGGGAGAAAAAGGTTTAGATGATGAAGCACTTGTGGATAAGATAATTGATATTATTCCCAATGAGTGGGAATCCAAAAGAACTGCTATAGATGAAAACAGGAAGGTCACTAAAATTTATCTTGATGAGTTATTTGGAACTCTTCTCCAATATGAAACTAGAATGAAGAGAGATGCTGAAAACATCAAAAAGAAGAATGGGAATGGTACTGTTGCTTTTACAACAACATCAAATCATATGAAAGCTAAGACTCCTGAGAGAGTAACCAGATCCAAGTCTAAGAAGATGGTTGTTCAATCCGAATCTAGTGAGAGTGAAGTATCTAAAAATGAATTAGCAAATCTTGCTCGAAGGATGAACAAGACAGCTGGTCAGAGAAATTTACAATCCAAGTATAAGAAAAAGGACAGGAAAGATAGGAAAGATGGAGAAGTCACATGTTATGAATGCAAGAGAGTTGTACATTTTAGACCATATTTCCCTTTGCTCAAAAAGAAAGAACGGAAATAAAGGCATTCATATAGGAATAGAACGAATTATTATAAAGTCAAAGCTAAGAAAGTTCTGAAAGCTAGTGATACCTGGAGTGCCAGTGGTGGTGACTCTTCAGATGAATCTTCTGATTATGAATCTTCAGGATAGAAGAATCTTGGTCTTATAGCCAGATTACCTATTGACAATCATTGCTTTACGGCTAAGGAACAAAGTGCTGAATCATTGAACAATGTTTCTTTAAATTCTAATGATATTAAGTATTATAATTCTTCTGATGAAGAATCTTCTTCTGATGAACAAAATACTTTACCTACCTATGAAGAAGTCTCTAGGTTTTCTAAACTTCTTGAGATTGAAAACTCTAAACTC
Organism: Viscum album; assembly: GCA_963277665.1. Taxonomy (NCBI): domain Eukaryota; kingdom Viridiplantae; phylum Streptophyta; class Magnoliopsida; order Santalales; family Viscaceae; genus Viscum; species Viscum album. The sequence goes on along the minus strand of OY728157.1, from coordinate 225,998,478 downwards.
AATAAGAAACTTGAAAAGGAAAACTCTATGAATTCTATCCTTATGAAAGAAATATCAGATCTTTCTAAAGATCTTGATAGGAAAAATGCTTATTTTGAAAAATATTTCAAAATATCTTGAGGAAGTAAGTTCTGAGAAGAACAAACTTTCTAAAGAGTTAGAAAAAGTAATTTCTAAGAAAATTCTTTTCGAGCCTAGCTCTAGTTCAAAATCTAATGATTTTGAAGTTAAAAACATGGTTATCAAACTCAAGTCCAAAAACTTTTCCTTAAAAAATTGTTTATCAAACTTTACCCATGGTAAGAAGAATTTTGAAAAAATGTATTCCCAAATACGAACTTAAAGAAACAAATCCGGATTTGGTTATACCCATGAAAAACCAATTTTCAGTAACAATTATTTTGTTCCAAAAAGTGCCCCATTTTGTACCAAGTGTCAATGTGGTGGTCACTGGGAAAAGAATTTGTTCCTTAAACAAAACCCAATCTTTAGGATTTCACAAAGCTTACGTTTCTAAGAAGATGTGGGTACCTAAAAATTTTTTATCTGGATATCTCAGATCCAAACAAGTTAGGATTCCAAAAGTCTAATTATTTTCTTGATTTCATTAAAATAGAGTACCAGCAGCAACACATGGTACATGGATAGTGGATGTTCCCAGCACATGACTGGTAACAAAAGCTATTTTGAAAAGATTATCAAAACAAAAGGAGTAAAGGTAACTTTCGGAGACAATGCTAAGGGAGAGATTGTTGGTATTGGTAATATTGTTCTTCTATGAAAAACCTTGATTTCAAATTTTCTTTTTGTAAATGGTCTTAATCACAACCTCATTAGCATAAGTCAGTTATGTGATGAAGGATATCTTGTTAATTTTCGGAATGATAAGTGCTTAGTTCACAATTCCAAGGAAGAATTTATTCTCTCAGCCAATAGGCAGGAGAATGTTTACACCTTAAATTTAGAAGACCATAGGATCCAAGATTTACCTTGCCTAAGTGCAATGGAAGATCATTCCTGGCTTTGGCATAGAAGACTAGGTCACTGTAACCATAGAAACTTATGTAAACTCTCTAAGAAGAAACTAGTTAAGGATCTACTGGAGATTAGATTTGATTCTTCTAAAGTTTTGGATCCATATCAATATGGCAAGAAACATTAATCTAGTTTTAAATCAATCGGTGAAGTCTCAACAACTGATGCATTACAGTTAGTGCACATGGATATTTTTGGTCCAATACAAACTGAAATTATTGGAGGAAAATACTATGTGTTTGTTCTAGTTGATGATTACACTAGATTTACTTGGGTTTATTTTCTAGAACAGAAGTCTGAAGATTTTTCTTATTTCAAAAGTTTTAGATCTCAAGTTAAAAATGAGAAAAACCTTCCATTGAAAACTATTCATAGTGATCATGGAGGAAAATTTCAAAATCCTGATTTTGAAACTTTTTGTCGTAGAAAAGGTATTACTCATAATTTTTCAGCACCTAGAACTCCTCAGCAGAATGGTGTAGTTGAGAAAAGAAATATAACTATTCAAGAGATAACTAGAACCATGTTGTGTGAATATTCTATAGCTGGACATTTTCGGGCTGAAGCTGTAAGTACTGATTTCTATACTATAAATCGAGTTTTGATTGGACCTTTTCTTAATAAAACACCTTATGAGTTATGGAATGGTAGAAAACCAAGACTATCCTACTTCAAGGTCTTTGGTTGCAAAGTATTCATTTTGAATACTAAAGATAACCTACATAAATTCGCACCAAAATCTGATTAAGGAATCTTCTTAGTTTATTCCACAAATTCTAAAGCTTATAGAGTTTTTAATAAAAATACTTCTACTGTTGAAGAAACAGTGCATGTAAAATTTGATGAGTCTGATCCTTTTGTTTTTAGACCATACCAGTCTACATCCTCAGATGTGTTTCCAAAAACTGATTATCAACCTTTGATAGAATATCCTTAATATAAGGAAAATTTTCAAGAAGATACTTCTGAAACATTTACCCCAGAAGACTTTCTACCCTATGTTGATAAACAGGCTTTTCAAAACCCAAATCAGGTGTTTCGTAAGAATCATCCCGGTGATAGTATCATTGGTGATTTAAATCAACCATTATGGATTATAATTTACTTAAGAAATGAAGTAGAACATCTAGCATTTCTTTCCTAATTATAACAAAAAAGCACTGTTGAAGCTTTAGGTTATGATGATTGGATCAAAGCCATGCAAGATGAACTAAATGAATTCAAAAGGAATAAAGTCTGGACTTTGGTTGAAAGACCTAAGGAAACTTCTGTTATTAGCATGAAATGGGTTTTCAGAAATAAATGTGATCAAAATGGAGTCATAGTATGAAATAAAGATAGACTTGTTGCTAAAGGTTATAATCAGCAAGAGGGAATAGACTATGAAGAAACCTATGCTCCAGTAGCTAGACTTGAATCTATCTGTATTATACATGCCTTTGCATCTTTCTTTAATTTCAAACTTTTTCAAATGGATGTGAAATGTACTTTTCTTAACAGTTAAGTTCAAGAGGATGTTTTTGTTGAACAACCTCCTGGATTTGAAGATACAAAACATCTGGATCATGATTTTAGACTTACCAAAGCTCTGTATGGTCTTAAACAAGCCCCAAGAGCATGGTATGATAGACTCACAGGATTTTTGCTTCAAAATAACTATGTTAAGAGAAATTCAGATCCAACCATTTTTATAAAGAAAGATAAGAAAAATGTTTTGATTCTTCAAATTTATGTTGATGACATCATATTTGGTTCAACCCAGCAATATTTAACCAAATCTTTTTCAAGTCTAATGAAATTTGAGTTTGAAATGAGTATGATGGGTGAGTTAACGTTTTTCCCTATTTTTCAAATTTCTCAAAAACCAGAAGTAACCTACATATCTCAACATAAGTATATTATAGATCTTCTCAAAAAGTATGGTTATGACAACACTAAGTGTATAAGTACTCCCATTGGTACCTCAAACTCTTTAGATCTTGATGAATCTAGGAAACAAGTAGATCAAACATCATTTAGAGGTATGATAGGAAGTTTACTTTACTTAACACCTAGTCGACCAGACTTAATGTTTTCTGTATGCTTATGTGCAAGATATCAATCCAATCCTAAGGAATCTCACAAAAAGGCAGTAAAAAGAATTTTTCGCTACCTTAAGGGAACCATGGATCTAGGATTATTTTATACTTCTGGAAACGATTTTGTTCTAAAAATATTTTCTAATGCTGACTTTGGTGGATGTAGAATGGATAGAAAGAGTACATCCGGAAAATTTCATTTCTTAGGGGATTCATTAGTTTCTTGGCCTTGAAAGAAGCAACATTCTGTAGCACCTTCCACTGCTGAAGCCCAATATGTAGCAGCTGGAAGTTGTTGTGCTCAAGTTTTGTGGATGCAACACACACTTACAGACTATGGATTCAGTTTTTCTAAAACTCAAATTTCGTGTGATAACACAAGTTCCATTTCCCTAAGTAAGGACCCTGTACATCACTCTCGTGCAAAACACATAGATATTAGGCATCAATTTCTTAGGGATCACACACTAAAAAGAGATATTATTCTTCAGTTTATCGGAATGCAAGATCAACTTGCTGATATTTTCAAAAAATCTTTGCCTTCTGATAGATTTGAATACATTAAACAGAAGTTAGGAATGATAACCATAAGGTAATCTTTCTTAATTAATTTTCTGTTTAAAAAGTCTCCTTACAGTAATAAACTCTTTTTCATAGGGGTAGTACATTTGATTGTTAGAGTAACTAAATTTTTCAAAGTTAGTTTTTCAAACTTTTTGGAACTAAATTTCCGGAATGGGAATTTCCAGAACTGAAATTTTCCAGAATGGATATTTTCCTATAGAAAACTTCTGGAATGGAAATTTTTGTATTGAAAACTTCTGGAATGGACAATTTCTTACTGGTGTTTCCGTAACGAGATTTTTGTACCGAGACTTTCATAATGAGCTTTTCGTTTTCAAAATTTTGTAATGAAATATTTCATGCTAATTTGTTGGGTTTTTCGTAGTGAGTTTTGCGAACTATGTCTTTTCGTAGTAATAATAAAGATTTTTTCTCTTCAAAAAGAATATTACCCATTACGAATAATCCTCCTAAGCCAATCTGAAAGGTATGATTTCCATACTCATGTTTTCATAATCATACTTTACTTGCTGGTATTTTCTTATATGTTGTTTTCAGATTATAGTTTTCTTAAATCCTTGTTTTAATAAAAACCTCAAAATATTGGATTCAAGTTTTCTTGAGAATTGGATTTCAACCGTCAGATCTGATCTCAGCTTGTTACAACCATTCGATCAACCGAGGAAGATGAACCGTCTTTTCGTTGCCTATATAAAGGGGACCCAAATGGTCATACCAGATCAGTTTTTCAAGCTCTAGTGTCCCGAAGCTCTGCCTCTCTGTTTTAAGGTCGTTCTGATCTTCATTTAACTCTGTTCTGAACTTCTTAGAAGTCTTCAGATCCGAATGTCTGTGGAAGTATCTTCTCAAGACATGTCTTCCTCTAAGCCGATTTCCAAGTGGTTATTTTATAGAGAAAGGTTGGTTCATCCTAATTTCATCAACAACTATGATTCTCTTATATCCAAGAACATTAATCTTAACAGATGGGGAGATGTTGTTGTGTCCAAGCCCAGAAATCAAGATGAAGTGTATTCAGATTTTCTTATAGAGTTCTATGAGACAGTCTCCTTCCTTAAGGAAGATGGAAGGGAGAAGTTGTCTTTTAAGTCTTAGAGTAATACTTATAAGCTTTCGTATGCCAAGGCAGCCAACCTGGTAGGGCTGAACAATGAAGGAGAAGCTGAGTTCATCTCTCATGTTTTGCCGGATTCAAAGGGAAGCTTCGACAAGGAAAAGGAATTGGAAACTCTCAAACTGGCGGATGACAAGGCTCTGAAGATTACTACTTTGTCTACGAATTTTTGGATTCTAGAATTATGGGTACAAGGCCTTATCGTACCGAGAAAGGGTGACAAGGACCATTTGAAGAAAAAAGAGATCTATATCCTAGATTTTCTGATAAATCTGAGGAAGTTTAATCTGATGAAACGCATTCATATTACCATTGAGAATGTTGAGAAAGGGAATCTGAGAGCTCAGATTATAATGTTTCCCGCAATTATCTAGAAGCTAATAGTCTGGTGCCTTGAGTCTTTCAAGGAGGCTTGCAAGTCTAATCCAAGAGTTTTCAATATTATGTTGGTGAGTGATGGTACCCTCAAAAGGATGGATGTAGCCTTTGACAAGAAGACTGGTCAGTTTATTGATTTAACTATTCAAGAAGAAGTGGTTCCGAAAGTTGGTGAACCTGAATCCTCTAAGCCAGTGAGGAAGAGAAAGTCGAAAGAAGTTGATGTTGAAGCAGAGAATCCCAAATCTAAGGAAGTTCATTCTACACCTCCAAAACTGATGAAGAAGAAAGCTTACCCTGATGAGGTAGTTGCTAAGGTGAGGGAAATCAAAGAGAAAAGATTGAAAGGGGAGCCTCAGTTTGGCTTGGATCCTGCGGAGGCTAAGGCCTTGAAGGAAAGGACAGTAGATGAGATAGAAAAAAAAGTGAAAGAAAAGAAGCTTAAGAAGAATATGTCTAAAGCTGAGGTAGTTCAGACTTTATTAAAGTTTACTGAGATGGACTCCAGAAACATTCCCGTTCCGAGATCTTTTTATTTGGAATCCTTACCTGAGACTCCAGGAAGAAAATTTGTCACTCCGGAAGAGGCAGTTGCTAAGCCTGTTGAGGAAATTGAGCAGATTGAGCAAGTGGACGAGGAAGAAGCAGTTTCTGAAGGTAGTGGTGAGACCAGAGCTGTTTTGAAACAAGTAGATGATTATAAGGGGACACCTTCGGAACATTTTTCACTCCAAACTTTAGAAGCTGAATCATCAAAGTTAGTCACTCCAGGGAAGGATGAGGAGGAAGGAGAACAAGAAGTATCCTATCATGAAGAGGAAGAAAAAATTTCACATGATGTTGCTCAAATGGATAACATAGAGGATGGCACTCAAAAAGTTGAAGATGATGAAGACAATGTTGCTAAAGTTTCTGATAGTGAACAGAAGACTCCGGAATAGCAATCCATTACGAAAAAGGACAAAGGAAATAAACTTGTTGTTGATACCCTAAGCTCAGTGGTTGTAAAGAGAAGGGAAGTTGGTGATTCTTCTAAGAAGAAGGGTGAGCATTTTGAAGAAGAAAATTCTCAAAGAAAAGTCTCGGATTCTGAGTCATATTCATTGGGTCATGATTTTGTTGTTCAGTCATTAATGAAGTTGGTGGGTATTATTCCGACTTTTTCAAGTATTGATTCAAGATGCCAGATTCTCCGACATGCTTTGAATCAGAAAACAGACTCTGTATCCATGGTTATGGACAAATGTGTTGAGATTGAGGCTCAGTTCAAAACTTTATTTGTTGTCTATGAAGCCCACAAAAGATCTTTCAAGAGGATGAATAGTTTGTCGAGGAAGACTGTTGATGAGATGAGGCTCTTTGATGAATTCCAATATAATTTTAAGGATGATTTTGAGACAGAAGATAGGAAGATAAATGAACTTACTTCATCCTTTGAAGAAAAGTTGACAGATGAAAAGAATTTCTGGATTCAAGAAGTCAGAGATCTGAATGGGAAGCTGAATTCTGTTTCTCAAAACTGGAAGTATTAAAGGGATCATCAGATTGAGTTTGAAGAGAAGTTTTTAAAGAAAGAAAAAATCTTGAAGGATCGGGATGAAATGCTTCAAGCCCAGGAAGAAGATATTGAAGCTCAAAATTCAAGAATTGTTGTGTTAGAGAAGCAAGCCGAGGAAGATCATAAAGACTTGAAGAAGATAAAGACTATTCTCAAGGGTCTCATGGAAAAGGAAAAAGATCCAAAATAGACAAATCCGATCTTTTGTTGTATCTTAACTTCCTTATTGTTGATCTTTCAAACATAATGAAAATTGTTCTTGATCGTTCCTTTTTTTGTTGTTACTAATTTTTGAGGTACTTTGTTATATTTTCCATTCCCTCAAATTCGTTTTAAAAATCACAAAGGGGGAGAAGGAAAAGAACCCTAATAAAGGTGGAAAAGGAAAAAGAATCTGAACAAAGGGTGAGAAAGAAAAAGAACTCTAATAGAGTTTATCTAAGGGGGAGTTTTTCATTAAAGAAGACATTCTTATTCTTAATGAAATATCATTCCGGAAATCTAGAATATGATCTTTAGAGTTTCAAAGCCTAAGGGGAAGTTAGTCGTATTCATCAACATCCATAAGAAAAGGGAGATAATCCTTTATGTTTTCTTTCTTCTTAGACTTTCTTTTTCATAATGTTGTTTGTGATTTCCAAAAAGGGGGATATTTTTGAGTTAATAAGGTTTTCCTTATGACATTCCCATTCCTTCTTTCTTTGAAAATTACAAAAACCTTATCTTTAAGGAAAATCGCTTTTATAAGGAAATTTACTTTTATAAGGAACGTCGCTTTTATAAGGAAGATCGCTTTTGTAAGAAACATTATCCTTATCATATTTTCATCCATATATTTCTTAAGTATAATATTCAGATTCATTTCTATATTCTTGGAATCGTTTGAAACTTTGATATGAAGAATTATGTTTTAGGTTCCGAATTCTGGATGAGAACTGTAATGAAGTTTCACTCCAAATTCCAGATGAGAACTGTAATGAAGTTTCATTCAGAATTATGGATACGAACTCTGATAAAGTTCTACTCCAAATTCTGGATATGAATTCTCATTAAGTTCGACATCGAAATCTCATTACGAATTCTGATGACGAATTCTCATTACAAATTCTGATGACGAATTCTCATTCCAAATTCTCATTCCGAATTCACCAATTAAATAGAATCTGATCATCTTTGTTTTATACACTACGAATTTATTTAGACTCCAAAAATTATTTTTGGTTAGACTTCGAACTTTCATTTTGCTTACACTTTTATAATTTGTCTAATCTTTGACTTTTTGTTTACACTCCGAACCTTCACTCCGAACTTTTTAGTTAGACTTAAAAGAATGTCGTACATTCTGTTTCACTTGTTTTGTTATAAAACGATGTCGTTTATTCTGTTATAAACTAACCGTTGGTTAAGTTACACATGTACAGGTCCCTCCGAATTTTAAGGAAAATATGACCGTTGGAAAAGAGGCCGACCTTGCCTATAAATAGGAGCTCATTTGAAAGAGATTAAAACAACTTCTTCGACATTGTGCACACATGCTGTTGAAGTGATTTCTAGAGAGAGGCTCTTATTAACTCTCAATGCTTCGTGCGACTCTGAATGTTGGTGATTACATTTGAGGACTTCTGGGTATAGGAAGATAGAGGTGCCGACTACCTTGATGTTCGAGGGCTTCCTTACTGAGGAAGACAGAGGTTGCCAACTACCTTGAAGTTGAGGGCTTGCGGGGATAGAAAGAAAGAGATTCCGATCTTCGTATCGAGGGCTTACCCTGGTGTGGGTAAGACAGACTTGCTTGAAACTATAAATCAAGGGCCCTTTATCCAAGGTTGTTGGATACCATTCTCTTTGGGTTAAAAGACTTATATCTCGTTACTTCTAGTTTTACTACTTGTTTGTTTCCGCTGCATATTGTATTGTAAGTAAAGTATAACTTTCTTATACTTCCTTACTTTTATTCTGATTCATTTAGATTCTATACGCTTTAAGGTAGAATCTCATATTTTAATCTTTAGTTAAGTTTCAATTTCCGGATTCATATTTCCGGAACCTACTTTCGGAATCCCTTTCTATTTTTAAGCAAGTACAAAGGACTTGAAGTTTATAACATCATTCCTTATTCCAAGTTTTCATTTGGTGTTAGAGTTGTTGTGAATTTACTTAGTTTAACTTTGTTAAACTTATCTCTTTCCTTTGTTTAAGTAAAACATAGTTATTTGTAACTATCTCTAAAGGTACCAAAGGAATTTTTAAAGTATAAAATTCACCCCCCTCATTTATGTTGAGCATCTACATCATTATTTCGATCCTACATTTATCATTCTGCATTAGAACACAACCTAAGCCCTTCTTTGAAGCATCACTGAATACCACAAAAAGTTGCCCACATGTGCGTAAAGTGAGAACGGGTGTAGTGATAAGCCTCCTTTTCAACTCCTTGAAGCTTTCTTCACATTCATCACTCCAAGAAAACTTTAATCACTTTCGTGTTAGCTTGGTAAGAGGGTTGGACAATCATGAGAAATTTCTCACAAATCGTCGATAATATCCAGCTAACCCCAAGAAACAATGGATATCCGTTACCGATGTTGGCATCTGGCATCCCTCAATTGCATCTGTTTTGGAGGGGTCCACAGATATTCCATTGCTTGTGATGATATGGCCCATGAATGAGACCTCCTTCAACCAGAACTCACACTTTCTATACTTTTCATAGAGCTTCTCCTTTCGCAAAGTCTCTAGTACAGTTTTTAAATGCTCCTCATGATCCTCCTTGGTTTTGGAGTATATTAGAATATCATCTATAAATACTACCACAACTTTGTCAATGTAATCTATAAAGACTCTATTCATCAAGTTCATGAATATTGATGGAGCATTGGTGAGTCCGAAAGGCATTACTATGAATTAATAGTGCCCGTATCTTGTACGAAAAGCAGCCTTGGGGAAATCTTCCTTCTTCACCCTTACTTGATAATATCCCGACCGCAAATCCACCTTGAAAAAGTATTGTGCTCCACGTAGCTGGTCAAACAATTCATCATTCCATGGAAGAGGATACTTGTTCTTTATCATGATTTTGTTAAGTTCACGATAATCGATGCAATGCCGCATTGACCCATCATTCTTCTTGACGAAGAGGACTGGTGCACCCCATTGTGAAGCACTTGGGTGTATAAACCCTTTATCCAGATTCTCCTGTTGTTGTTTCTTCAGCTCTTCAAGCTCTACAATAGCCATTCTGTATGGAGTCTTGGATATTGGTAGCGCCCCAGGTATAAGTTCAATTGAGAACTCAACATCTATTCTTGGAGGAAGACCAAGCAGTTCCTCGGGAAACACTTCAGCGAATTCCCTCACAATAGGCATTTCTTCAAGGATGGTTTCTTCCTCGGACTCAACCATCTGAGCCAGATATGTGTGCTCATAAGGCAGTAATATCCATGCTTGAGATGATGGAGCTAAAGGAGATTCATCTTCCTCCTGACACTTGTAAAGAATCGGGGCTCGATTCTCTATATAGAGTGTGATTTCCCTCTCTCGACAATTTATGTTGGCTCTATATAAGGAAAGACAATCCATGCCATGAATTGCATCAAATTCTACCAGAGGTAGTATGATGAGGTTCGCCAGAAAATTCAATCCACAGATTATAATAGGGGAGGACTTATATTCATGGGATGAAATGATTGCCCCATTTTTCGTACTCACCGACATCTTTACTTCCATGATTTTTGGTGGTGCTGGAACTGTTCTACTAAACTTTCATGATATAAAAGAATGAGTAGAACATGAATCAAAATGTATGTTCATTATTCATGAATGAATAACTAGCGTACCTATCACCACTTCGTTTTCGGGGTTCACTTCGGTAGAAGTGATGGAAAAAGATCTTCCTTGCTGTCTTGGAGGTTGTTGGTTTCCTTCGATAACCATTGGATTAGGGCACTAATTTTCAAAATGTCCCGGTTCTTTACATTTGTAGCATTGAACAACACGTTGAGGTTCGAAAGGAGTGTTCCTCTCCTCTGTCGCAGCCGCGGGTCCTTCTTTCCGATAGTTAACAGCTAGGTGCCCTTCTCTTCCACACCTAAAGCATTTTCTCATCCCCTTAGGGCAATTTCCAGGGTGCTTCTTTCTGAACTTTTGGCAAGTGGGGTGATGGATCTTCTTTCCACCATTGGATTTATCCATCGGACAACCAGCATTGAAGTCCACCTTACGCTTCTTGTCCCCATGATACCCCATGTGATTCCCCGATCTCCATTTCGACCTTAAGGGCACATCGGACAATTTCCTCATAGCTGTCGAAGTCACAGATCGCTAATGCTTTCTGCAAGCTAGGATTCATCCCACCAAAGAAGCGGCCGACCTTGCATTCAGGGGTAACGACAATGCTGAAAGCGTATCTTGCAAGAATTGTGAATTTTTCCTCGTACGCTCCAACAGATTATTCACCTTTTTGCTTGAGGGAAAGAAATTTCTTTTCCATCTTAAGCCGGAGGGTGCGCGGAAAATATTTATCAAAAAACATCTTCCAGAAATCCTTCCATTCCAATGCCTCGATATCCTCCTCAGGATTCATATTTTTGATCAACGTCCACCATTGATCAGCTTCACCCTCCATACGATAAGCTGCCAGGAGAACCTTCTCTTGTTTAGAACATTGGGAGATGGATAAGATCTTTTCAATGGAGTTGATCCATTGTTCAACGATCGTGGGATCGGATGATCCACTAAAAGTAGGAGGCCTTTGTCTCATGAAGCTCTCGATAGCGACTTGTTCTTTCTTAGGGGGGGTTGAACGTTCCTCTTGACCCGTTTTTCTATTCAATACTTGAGTTAGCTGAGAGAGAAGCGTGAAAAAGTTCATGATTCCCGCTCCCGTTGGATTCTGCATCTCATTAGTACAGTCATCACACTGATCTTCACAACGGTTGTTAGCCCGAGTCCTCCTATTACCGGCCATTGGCTTGAATAAAAGGAAAGTTAGGGGTATCACATATAGTTTAATCCAAAGAAAAAATTTGATGACTCATAAATAAACTTTTATTTCCGTAACTCATGAGTCTATAGGCTTCAATCTAGGATTTTCATGATCTACTTTCTAACATATATTCTTAGGGGCATTTTTTCCTTAATAAGGGCACATACTAAGATTTTGAATTTATCAAAACATATTCCCTGGGAGTGTCATAACCAAGAGTGCAGCAAGGCCCGTTGTCGTGCACCAGTTCCCATTCGAGTCTATCTCAAAGCGGTGTTTTCGGGTTTTACCCCTAGGATACATCTATGCTAGAGCCGCCTCTACCTGCTCGTATCCAGACAGGAATGTATTTGTTTGATAAACCACTTACTTAGTATTTACCAAAACTTAGGGATGTTTTTATTACACCTAGTCTTGTATCTAAGGCTTTACTGGGGTTTCCTAATCCCAAAAATAACTAATCATATCCTCTGATACCAACTATGACAACCTTGCTTTTTATTACAACTTAAACATGATTTATTACATAAAACATCACTTGATTCAACCAAGAAGATCGAGAGTTTTAGTGTCTTTGGGGCTTATGATCATTACATAAAAACTTAAAACATTAAATACAACATCTTTATTGAAAACATCCTTTTCATGACCACTACATTCCTTTGTACTTAGCATTGCATGGGATAACCTGAGGGCATGCATAAGAAAAGGGTGAGCTATAAAGCCCCGTAAGGGAGTACACATGGAATAACACAAGGAGTAAAATACATGTTAGACAATAGGCATATCAATAGAGCATAAAAGAAACATGAACATAAAGGCATGATAAAGCATGATAATCATAACATGGAAATGTGGCAGCAACACTTAACATGGAATTAGCATGAGCCAAGGCTCATTTCACATAATGCATGAGTAAACACTCATTGAACATGAAGCACAAGTAAAAAATAGTTGCACTTGAATTAGCATGAGTCAACACTCATTGCACATGACGTATCATGATACTATACTTTACCCAATGCATTAGAGCGCTATAAGGGTGAACCCTTCTTAAACATTTCATTTCATGCATAAGTATGCCACATGGATCATAAAACATGGATTCATAAAACATAATCATTTATTCCACGATAAAGGAATGTGGAATTCATACATGAAACATTATAATCAATAAGTAAAAGTGCATAAAGGTGAATACCCTTGATGGGGAAATGGGCATGGTATTCACTACACAATAACATTGGCTTAGAAAATCGATGCGATTTCGGCAGTGTAACAGCGTGACATAAGAATTCATAAAAAGGTTGATGAGAGAAAAGGGTTTCCTCATCATATTTACATTTAATGGACAGTAATAAGGTTATATAGATACATGTCCCAAAAATTGTAATGGAATTTAGTTTCATGATACAAAAGTATTTCTTGAATGTAAATGAGGAGGGAGAAGTTCCTTTCGGAATTTCGGCATAGTAATGGGTGTACATGGGAGACATTAAATAAGAGAGAAAGGGTTCTCCAATAATTCAAAAATAAAGAGGGCAGTATGAGGGAGGTGAAAAACCATACCCCAACATTCATAATTTAACATAAATGGGCAATACAACTTAAAGAAAATTGAAAAAATTGAGAATAGAAGAAAAAACCCTTACTTGGAAGTGTGCTTCCAAGGGATAGAGAGAGGCTTGTGAGAGGCTCATTGGGAGCTTGGAGAACCTTGGGAGGATTCTAGAGAGAGTAGGGTAGAGGTTGGACGAACTCCAAGTGATTCTAGTGAGGAGGAAGTGGGAGCTTGGGTGCATTTATATAGGAAAGTTGAGGGAATTCTTTATTATTTAGGTTTGGGTCCCCTTACATTAAATTAATCCAAACCACAAACCATCTCATGGTTTTTGCCCATGGTTTTTGGAAAAGGGAAGAGGAAAAAAATATTTTATAAGGGACAAGCCCGGACTTCTTAAAATAATAAGGTTGCTTATATGGAGGTGAGTCACACTCCCATGGAAATTAATTTAAAAAGGCAAAGTGTTGAATATGTCTTGAGGGTTCCATTAATGCTTTGAAAAGTAAGTCAAAAAAACCCAAAATCACATTATTTTAATGATAAAACATATATTGGCCGATCATAAGGATTATGGTATTTTATTACATCACCATTGGGTCATTATGATGTCATAAAACACATTATATATTTAAACGGTATTTAATTTTTACCCAAAAATTTGATTGTCTCAGAAAAATATGAAAAATTCACCGTTGGATAATTTCGACGTCCTGATACCAGAAATGACAATTATTTTATCTAAAAAAATTTCTAAATATGTTAATTTTCACTTTTAAAAGAAAAACCAACATTTATCGAAAATTCACGGGTTTTGACAAATATGGCTTTCAATCCTTAATAAAAATATTAATTGAATTCATAAAATTATAAGATCATTTTTATTTAATAAAAATTAATTTAATAATATTATTATTATTTTATTAATATATTATTTAATTAAAAATCCCTCAATTTAATAAAATAGATTTCTTAATTAAAGAATAACTAAAAACACCATTTGTACTTTAAAAACTATTTATAATGTAACAAAAATGACTAGAAATTATATTCATTATTATATACAAAAATAATTTACATTAACATAGTACTACTTTTTTGTTACATAACCCCTTAAAAAGCCGCATAAGACCTAAGGGTAAGGTGTGTGATGGTGAAAGACTCTTGGGGTGGCTCGGATAACATCGCTCGAGTGGTAATCTCTATCAACTTCCACTTTTCCTGTAGATGGTCTCGTTCGAGTTTGACATGGTGAAGCCCAGCTTGGGCTTGGTCAAGGGTGAAGCCCAAGAATGCCACGTCTTTTCCGAGCTCCGACAAATGGGCTTCGTATGGGGCAATTCTACTGGATGAGGTCATCACTTGTTTTGTCTGAGTAAATTGGATTTTTTAAGGTCCTGTATTTATACTAATCATGTGATCACTGTTAGACGCCTATATTAACAATGGTCAAAATTCATAACATAAAACCAAATAAGTTGACATCTTATAAAAACATTTTTCATAAAGAGACATTTAACTAGATCAAGAGGGATTTTCCATTAATGAAACGTTGGGTCGTTATAGGGAGGATGTCATATGTTCTCAGTGACCGGAATTATTATCATAAGAAGTTCACTTTCCCTTGGAATGTGAGATTTCGGATGAGTTCTTATAAGGGGGGAAGACTGTAAGAACCCAGTATTTATTCAAGGTGTTAGTCACTAAACTTTTGGTATAATACCTTAATATTGACTAAATATATATTACAAATGATTTCAAAAAGTTTATGAGGGTTTATAGAGAATTTTAAAGCCCAGAACCTCTTATGGTGGAGAAAAACACTAGGTCGAATGGTTAGTAGACACTGTGTGCCCCATCCCACATGGTCTCTCCTAACTATGCAGGGCTGGACAGTAGGGTAAAGTAGGGCATATTTTTTCCCTAACATTTCACTAAGGGAAAAATGTCTAATAGAAATGTCTAATGTTTTTAACATAGGTGATTTTTATAATCGGTACTTAGTTTTCAAAACCATGAAGCCTAGTCATGCAGGTGCCCAGCCTAAAGTAGTGGGAGGCACAAATTTGGAGCATGGTTTAGGCAACCATGTTCCCAATCCATGAGACCTATGAAAATTTTAAAAAAATCATTTTTAAATTAATGAAATGTTTAATCCTATTATTATACTCCTTTCTCATTCCAATGGACAAAATGGGTTACTCAACCCTTTTGAGCTCTTAAATCCCTCTTTGATAGACTTTCATCCTGTTTGTCCATATGGTGTGTAATTTAAGTGACATTTGTCCCATTGTATATCCACTGGTAAGAGCTCAATTCCATTCTTTTTTCAATTTTTCTTTTCTCCTCAAAAAATTTATCATGCTCTAGGATCATATGCCCTATTTTCCTGGGGTTGGTATGTTCTTTATATTTCTTCCTATCCAGAAAAAAAAGCAGGGATAAGGGATAACGAGAGTTGTATGAGAATGAGGTAGGTGGTATATATTTTATTCCTCATGTTATGGTCTTTTTATAATATGTTTTATTGTTTCATATGATGGTTTCACCATAGGTGCCCCTAAATTGTAGTTTCGTTTAATTAGTTACATTTCTTGGAGCCTAAATACTTATTAGAACCCAAATGAAATCTTGGTTTACTGAAATTGATTGATCCATACCTTTTGGTGTTCCCCCTTATTCATAATTTTATTTAAAGGTTGTACACCCAAAAACCTAATGGTCTGGTTTGCCTTTAATTAAAGAGATCATACCATGTTGAATAGCAATGAAATTAGTGGAATATCACAACAAGTTCCCTTGAAAAATATAAAGAATTTAATCTTTCAGAGTTTAGTGGGGTGCCCAAGTCACCCAATTAACTGAATGATGGGTATTCCCTCATTAATATTAGATGCAATGAATTTTTTTTAAGGGTTGGATCTTCTTAATGTCTTATTTTCTTTTAATAAATTAGGAATGTGGTCATGGCATCCCTTGATTTTATAAGAAATTGGGAATGAAGACCCTTATGCATGTTTATTTCAAAAGGTAATTATAACCCATAAAAACTATATTAAATGGTTATGATGACCCATGAATATGTTAAATTAATGTAGCCATGGTGACCCTCTTATTAATTTGATATTATACGGTCATGGAATCCCTTGTGATACTATATAGGAATGGTGTACCTTGTGATACTATACGGGCATGGTGCCTTTTATGATTCTATATGGGAATGACATCACATATGATATTATATACGCATGGAGTCCCTTACTATGATACTGATCATTGAGGCCCTATATGTTATATTGGGCATAGAGTCCCTTATAAATGTGATACTGTGAATGGATTCCCTTATAATTGTCCAATTGGTCATTTTTTCCCATGTTATGTGTTCAATGTAATTCTAGAATATGCTTAAGTAGGTTATGTCAGTCTAGTTTCTAATTGAGAGACAAATCCAACCCATATATAGTTGTTATTACTTCTTTACTTCATTATATCTTCATATTGTCATGTTATACACACAAACTAGATATTTATAGAAGTAATTGGTGGAAGCCTACTGAGATTTATCTCACACCCTATAAAGGTCACCTATGGATCTCGAGCAGCTAATATGCTTATAGGTGGAGATAATGGAATCATACTCTTATAGATGTGTGACTTTCTAGCATGTCTTTGGATGGATTGTTGTAGATGATTATTAGGCTGAATCTCAAGATGCTGGGATATATTTTCCCTTTTTCTAACTTTTTGTATAGTATTGATTCTTTATTTATGTATCCATGTTTTCCTTTTTTATTAATACATGATATGCATTTCCATTTTTTTATATATTATTCTGTCTCCAGTTATCGGGTTTTTATTATTGTTGGGTTGTTTATATCTACTTCAATTGTTCTATTTGTATAATACTTCATATATTTATCTATTGACCTGAAAATTATTTTTTTTATTAAAGAAAACACTTTGGTGGAAAAAGTGAGAAACCAAAAGGTCCAGCAAAACAACCAAACAACCCTGAACAAAAACCGGAAAGAAACAAGAACAACCTCATACACGCAACAACAACAACCACCATCCCTATGAGGGACACTTGGCGATCCCATGCAAGCATGGTCCCTCCCGATGTTGCCATCTCTCCAAATCAGCCATATCCCAAATGTCCTGCAAAGGTTATGGCAGAGTGCTCTAGCCCAATGAGGATTTCCAGACTGCACATCCCAAATCAGACCGGGGGCGAAGCCTCATAAGAAAAGGAAATGTTACCAAAACATATCCTTAGCCTATTATTGTTTACTTCCCTGTAGAGATTCTAATGCATTAGCCATACCTTAGCCTTAGGATCTTCTCCAATAACGTCTTCCAAACGTTTCACCATTTTGTCCCAAGTGTGGATATATTCTTCTTTTATGATTTTCCTGTTGTTGAAGCCTCTCATTAAGATCAAATCATGTTTCTCAATCCACTTTTCATGTTCGTTGTCGACCTCCACTCTTACAGCTCTTCCCATCATATCAGCCTCTTCCCATGGAATGTCAACATACAGAAATTTTTCTACCAAGTCCTCCTCAGAACAAAGGATAGGTTCCTTTATGGTCCTTACCTTTCTGGTAAACTACCTATTTTATTGACATTTCCCTTGGTTAAAACATGAGGATCCTCTTTCACCGCGTTGGGCAATGACACCGGTAGCTTCTTCGCAGAGCGGGTCTCCAAAGGTGGCGGGAGCGAGGAGTAATCTTTTTTCCCCTTCTTCTTTTCAAAACTCACGCTATTATTTTGAATTGGTACCTCCTCAGCCGACTAATGCAGTTCAACCATGTTGACTCCCTCTGGGTCAGCCTCACCACCACCCAGCTGCCTAACAATCAGTTCAGGGGCATAATCACTACTTTGCAGAATAGAAATATCACTTTCATTATATTGATGGAAAGGGGTTTGCTCCTCTTCCACCTCATGAGCCTCTCTAGTATCTATACTTTCCAATACAATGAACCGGTTTGAGTAACATGGTATAAGATCATCAACCCTTACCTTCACCAGACTGGTTGAAGTGTTCTGGACTGAAATCTCAGGCTCCCCAGAGTCATGATGGTGCTATATTTATCTCTTTATTGTACCATTATTGTAATATGTTTGTGAGGGAATATTATACTAATGTTCACCCTAAAGTCCACCACTACTACTCAAGATCCTTTCAGATTTTGGGAGATTTGATTGAAGCCATGTGGCCAACCAGGATTGAGGCACCTCTGAGTGGCACCCAATTCAGGGATTTCACATCTACCTTACCAAATTCAAAGGATGTTCTTATATACTTATCCTAAAATTATATTATAGGTTTATGTTCCCCAATCAAATATTTCTTAAATCTAGTTCTAAAGATTTCTAGTAAAATTCCTTTGATACCAACTATAATGACTATGACCCATGTAACCCAGATTCAGGGGTAACTTTATCATATTGGCATAAGATATACGAAATCACATACCAAATGGCCAAATAGATTTGTAGTATTTATAAGATAAAAACTTACATAAAAGTAAAATTACATTTGAAAAAATAGAACATAAAAATATTTTTCTTCGAGAGCTACATCATTCCTTATATAATATCCCTTTATATCAATCAAAATACACTTCCTAACATCCTGGGGAAAATAAAACAAAAAGAAAGGGGTGTGACAAAATTCTCAATAAAGGAAAGATTTCAGTCAGAGCTATCATTAATAGATAATCATAATCAATATGAAAATGTAATTGACTAAAATAGGTACCATTTTATCAATAAATAACAATAATATGGAAGAAATAAATGATGATTAAATAAATACAAATAAGTAAACACATATTCTTGAAAATTTCCATGCATGTTATAATTAATTGAATAATCACATGGACATCAAGGACTGATATCATAATGACATAATTATTAATTTAAAAAATCATAAAGAAACTTTAAATAAATTTCACAAGACAGTTTGAATATATTGGTTGATACCCATCTAATTTGGGAAACTGATTTGTCTCATCAGACTTGTTGATGCATCAAGGGGATATCAATAATCATTTCCCACCCATCACTTTCTAATTTTAATTTACTCATCACAAAAAAGGGTATAAGTATAGTCAAATTATAAATTAATTTCTAAAAACTAAATTACAATATTTCAATACTTACCCTAATCAAATAAACATAATCATCAACCATCCAGAATAATACATTGAGTGGTAAGAAAATAAAATTGAACATATTAAAATTGACCATAAATCATGAAAATAAATAATAAAAATGAAATTAACAAAATATATACCCAATGTATCATAATTATAAAAACATTATGTCATTTATTAATAGAAATACCATAAAAATTTTATTAAAAGCATACATGGGGAAAATAACCTTTTCACTTTGAAAAATAATTTTAAAAAATATTACAAGATTATTTTGAAAATAATCTTCATTATAAATAACCTTTGAAACTAATAAAATAATCTTTGAAAAATTTAGTTGGCATTATAGTGGAAAATTGTTTTCATGACTTACCCATTAAAACAATGATTCCTTTCACATTTTCCATAAAAGCTGAAAAATACTTGTTTGTAAAATGACATGAAGTTTTTTCTCAAAAAATTTTTTGAAAAGTAAAAATAGATAAATATTACATTAATAAATAATTTCTACAAGTTTGAAAACAACATTGAAAAAAAAATTATACAAAATTCTGATGAAATAGGATTCTTGATCGAAGAAAGAAATAAACTCATAATTTCATAAAAATGTCTCAATTATTTTAATTACCAAAGAGTGTAAAATGGTTATATTACTTGAAAATGTTCATGAATAAATATAGGAGAAGATGATATATTTATATTATGATTAAAAATATTAAATAATTTCCCCAAATTAGACATAAAAAACAACAATCTTGAATAATTATGAGATTGTCAAAGAAATCATTACTAATTTAGTAACATCAAAATAATGAGACCAAAAAGTAAAATAACATAAAATTACAATTTAAATAACAATAATATAAATATATCCATTATATAAAATATCAATGGTCTTCATATAAACCACAAAAAATAAATAACTGATCAATATGGAATATATATCCTGAATAAAAAGTGAGACGAGAAACCTTTACCTCTGGTTTGACTTAGTTTGTATGTCTCTGAACCTCCAATATAATAAATATTGGTTTATAATAAATATATTACATATCTATATTCATCTATATCATAGGATATATTATTTACTTATGTTATGTTATCGTCTATTTATTATCAATTATTTTTAAAAATCACCTTTTTAAGTGATAATTACTTCATTTTCTATCAATATTTTATATTGATAATTTTGGTCATTTTAATTTGATCATGGTTACACAATCTAAAAAATTTTAACCAAGATATAAATATAAAATATATACATTTTTTATGTATTAACAAAAATCAATTAAATTCATTGATAGAAAATGTATTACACTATTCATTGATATCGTAGGTCTAACATATGCATGAATGTTGTTTTCATATTTCTCTACATGAGGAACAAAAGAAAAATAAATATTAATACATATTTACATAATAATTATGATAAATTATATATAATATTTATTAATAAAATATATCATTTTACCATCCATTAAAAACTAACTAAAATACATTTCACATCACTACATGGAGACGATAGTCCACAAGTACGCACAGGCAATGTTTTCTTCAACAGATTATAAGAAAAGAAATTAAATGTGACATATATTTAAAATAATTTGATCATAAATATAATATATATTCAATAGCTTTAACCATACTACCATTAATGTAAAAAATAAGTGAAAAGAAATCACATCACTTCGTGAGGTTTTATTCCACCGTGCACATGAGTGAAATTGTCATATCCTCGGTAGAATGGAAACTAAGAAGGTATATATGATATCATAATTCCATATTTATAATAATTTTATAAGTATAATATAAATAAAATCAATTAATAATTATATCTAGCCTAGAAAGATGGTGATAGAAAATGGATTACATCAGTTTGTCGGGAGGTAGTCTGTTGCACACATGATCGACAGTTTCATTTTCCATTTAATGGATGTGGAGATGGATCTGACTTCTAAATTTAATATAATAACATCTAACTATAGAAGAGATAATTTTTTATTAAAATACCATTGTTGAAATTTTTTTAGGGTATTTTTAAGAAGAAATAAAACTAATACGCTAATTTAATACTTTTACCTCTTTTTCAGATAGCTTATTTAGATTTATACCTAAAGCCTTCATATGTGGAATTTCTAATCAAACTAATGCCTCTATAATGTGGGGATATAAGTACAGAAATGATATTATAGGGATTGGATAAACTAAAGGGGTTTTTAATTTTGTGTAGGGGGTGAGTGTGTTTTACCTTTTATAAGTAGGGGAGAGGGCACATATCGATTCTTTTAAATGATAATGTCATACCCTTGTTTTTTGCCATAAAAAGACACCAAATGGGTAATTAAAAAATCTTGGAGGTGATAATGTAGAAACAATTCCATTTAATTATTTTTGTAATATTTTTTCTTAATTTTTAACACTTATATTCTTATTTTAACCTTCAGTAAATCCATTTTTACCTTAACCATGATAATAAACTTTTACTATTTTCACTATTAATTATGATAAAATTTATGTTAAAATTATTATATAATATAAACCATTCTAATTTAAAATATTTTATCAATTGTTTTAAAATTGTTTCAACGAATCTATAGAATTTAATTTAACATTAAACCATCAACATGATGAAAGAGTAGTTTTCCATATAGAAAATTTTCATAAGTATATAATGTATTAACATCAATATTCAAAATGAAACTAATTTAAATGATCTAAATTAGTTGAATTTTAATATAATTCAAAAAAAAGTATTTCGAAAATATTTTAAAATATAATTTATCTTTGTAAAAAATTTAAATGAAAATTACTTTTTAAATAAAAATCAGTATTTTCAATATTCATCAAAACAATTAATCTTTTCAGAATGTTATCAAAAATTAACCCAAAGCTAATTTTGACATTTAAATTAAAAAAATGAACAGACTTTAAATAAATAAATTTTATAAATGTGTTAAAAATAAATTTAAATTATTTTGGGAAATGATCAATTAAACCCTCTTTTAAATAAATGCACATTTTCAGAAAAAAAAAATTTAAGGATTCTTATATTATTTCTAATGAAAACATATAAATTGAATTTATTTTATACATTCATAAACCATATAATTTCAATAAATTATTTATTACAATTAATTTTAACCAAGTTAAAGGATATTTTATAATGGACATGTATAAATAATAACATTTTAATAGAGTCTCTTGTTTCATTTAGACCAGGTGTTGTGTGCATCGCAAGATTTTGAAGAGATTGAATTTATTTAAGAAAAAATATATTATAAATTATCAGTGTGTTACATTATATTCTATGTTTTATTTTTAATTTAAAATATTCTAAAAAATAATATGTTCTTATTTTAAAATTTCATCGTGTTACTTACCTTCTTACTGACTAACATGTTGGAAAACAATAATATCGCTCTTGTATACATCAGACAACCGCCTCATAAACCAATGTGATGAGTTTTTCATTTATATTTTACAAGGATGGTAATAAGTATATATTAAATAAATATATATGTTATATTTTTAATAAAATTATAGTTTTATAATAATAATCTCACAAATACCTTATTCCCTTCCATTCTGTGGGGGATACGACAACATCACTTGGGTGTATAGATAACAACTACCTCATGAAGAAATTTGATGGGTTAATATATAACTTGACTCATGTAATTTAAAATAAATATAACAAACATATGTGATATATTAGAAATAATAATGATTCTATATATGTGAATATGTATATACCTTTCTTTTTCCCATCCATTATAAAATTGAAAC
This sequence comes from Viscum album, assembly GCA_963277665.1. NCBI lineage: Eukaryota > Viridiplantae > Streptophyta > Magnoliopsida > Santalales > Viscaceae > Viscum > Viscum album. The sequence continues at coordinate 225,975,232 of OY728157.1, read as the reverse complement.
AACGGTCATGTAAACGTACAACCTCTCATCTCCATGAACTGTGTATTTAATTTTATATCTATAACATTAATGTATTTATCTAAATAAATATATAATAAATATATATTATATTTTCATCATTTGTAACATTATAGAGATTATAGAACCATCATCAATGTAAAAGGACATAAAATAAAAAAATCAAAACACACTTGAAATACAAAGTTGTTATTACCTAAAACATGATTTTAAAAAGGAATTGTTAATAAAACAATAATAAATGGTCATATTTAAGTCATATATTTGATGAAATATAAAATAATTGTTCTAGTATGGATTTATAATCAGTATATATATATATTGTAATTATGTTTTTAATGGGAATTATGTAATTCAAAACATAAGGTAAGGGATTTTTGTCTCAATTTATCTTCCTTAGGACATTCGTTATGTTATGAACCTATCTTATTAATGATGTGTATATTTTGAACCTTTTAAATTTTATATGATTAATATTAATATAATAATGATATTTATTTTTTATTTTGTTGTTATTCTTTAATGGGGTTTATGATGAAATATTTTCCAAACTGGTAAGGGTCGGATTTCACAATCTTTTTTCATTAAGATTTGTTAATATTATGCATTAAATGATGAAATTTTATAGTAAATATACTATGAAACTTTTTAATTTTCATATCCTATAGTTATGACATGATAATAAATATTTTTCACTTCATTCTCCTCTCTTTATGTACTCATAATTACAAATGAATATATTTAAATAAAATTGAATCCCCCCTCTTTGATAGAAAACCCTTTTCTCATTAATATCAATGTTTTCTAAAAATATTTTAAAAAATGTTTTAATGTTTTTTATGGTATTGTGTAATTTCATTTTTACCTATTTTCAATTTCTAAAAATGTTTAAAATTTAATATTCATGTCATTTTTAAAACATCTCTCATTTTTATTTTACCAAAAATGTAAAAGAATCCTTGTTTTAATGTGTATGATATTTCCCACCATTAAGACCAGATAAGGTTTTAATGATTCCATAATGATTTTCATCTGTTATTTTCATATAAAATAATATTGAAATTTTTTTATGTTTTGAAAAAGTGATTTTCAAAGTGAAAATTAAACATTTCTAAATAAAATTTTCAAATTACATTTAATGTTTCCATTATAATATATCAATGTAATTTTAAATTAAAATGATTTTGGAAATTTTTTATGAATTTATAGTTTTGAAAGGGTGATTCCCAAATAAATGATATTTTTTTCAAGAAATGTTTCAAGAAATGTTTCTTAGAAAACATTTTTTCATATAAGATGACATCCTTTGATGTTACTTTATCTTTACTAGGGATACGATCCAATGAGACCATTGTTATTATTTATTTGGATGGTTTATGCTTATTATGAAAAGATTCTTATGAATTTTTTTCTTTTTAATGGGTTTTTTTCTAATTAAAAGTGTAATGAAACCCATTTCATATCATAGGATCTGATATAATGAATGTTTTATGATCTAGTAACACATATATCTGTTATCTTTATTATGTGATGGGTGAATCCTATATATCGCTCCAATGAATTTTTCAATGTTTATTTTTTTATGATATCATAATTTATATAGAATTTTCTACCATGGTGGAGTAGATGGTACACTAGAGGTTATACCAAGCCTGAAGTAGGTACATAGGTGTACATACCAAGCCTAACAAGTTATGAATATGATGGTGGTTTTCCTGAAATAATATTTTATATACTTATGTTTTTTCTATACCTCTATGTACTGTTAGAATTTTATGATCTCATGGAATATCATATATTATTCCTTTAATGAATTTTGAACCTCCATGATTTTTTCCATGACTCAATTTTAGGATCTATGATATGCAAGGTGTTTATTTCCAAATGTTACGCTCATGTTCTCATACCATTATTCCCATGTTAGGCATACATATTTTCTTTTTTTTACCCTTACTAGGAATTTGATCTCACCCTTTATTTTGTTTCCTTTCCCCAGGTATAGCTGATAGTTATTTTGTGTGACATGTCTAATAAGGGTTGTTTTTATGAGGAACTAAGTGGGCGATGATTTTGAAATCTTTTGAACCATCTTTTTAAGTTTCCATGTTTCTAAACCCAATATATCTTTACAATCAACAGGCATGTGTAAAAAAATGAATATTCATATAAAAATATGTAATATATATGTTTGAGAAGCTTGGGTATCCATAGTGTCGTTTTTGAATGAAATAATTCTATAAGATCAACATTATCCACATTTTTTAGTTTTACATGATTTATATTTTTGTGTTTACTAACCCATTGTAATTATTTTTATTTTTATGGATATATTTATTCTATAAATGATAAGTTCCCATTTTTATTAATAAATAATTATTTGTTTCATTTTTTAAATTATATTAAATTCCAAAATATTATAAACATTTTTAATTCTAAATTAAAATTCAATATTTTTTTCGGTTGCAACATTATTGGCTAGGAGATCTGCAATTATCATGAGCTCTAATAGGATACCTTACTCACAAGTGGCCTTGAGATCTAACTGTCATTTTCTTATATTGTATTTTATGGACATAATATTTTTTTGGAAACTAAGTTCTTTTTTTATCTAGTAAATGGAAACTATCCCATGAATAGATTAATTTTAATTCAGTCCTCACCTCATGATTATAGTGTTCGTAATTTATTTTCAAATCAAATATTGCTTGCACTGGTTCTTTGAATCACATTAACATTCATACCATATTATGGGTAACATGGTACTTTTTTCTTATCCCACTTTATTTCCATGTCGAATTATATTTATAATTAATATTAAGGGATAATTCACCAATATTGGTGGGTAATGAGAATTAATAAATTCTCCATTTCATAATTCAACAATGATATCAATCCAATATTGTAGTTATACCAAATTATTTCAATTTTTATAATGTCACCAAATATACAAACCTATATTTTCAAAGTTCATAAACATTTTTCTTTGTACAATTTATCCAATAAAAATTTAAGTAATTTTTTTTCTTTTTTAATAAATTCTATGTGGTTGGTCATATTTAGATTCATCTATTAATGATTTATGTTCATAATAAGAAACATAGAATAAATTCACTTCTGAAATACAGTGGTCCTATCTTTTTTATCATTAATGAACTGTGTGAAATGAATATTAAGGGCCACAAAAAAATTTTAATCAACTATTGGAGTCCTTATTGGTCAACTAATATTATGAGAATATGTTTTATTTTATTGAAATTTTATTTTTGTGCTTTGAAACCAACCCTGACGGTGACTGATTTTATTATAGAGTACTACTAAATAAGTAGCCAATGAAAAATTAGGTTTCTAAAGTATATGATATAGATCATAAACCTATTAATGATGAAGTTTTATCTTATATAAAATCAATATACATCCCCTATAAACAGTAACATGTTTTTCTTAAAAAACGTTTTGAAGTGACAATAAGAAATTAGTATCCCTTCTCTCATGGATATAAGAAAAAATTACAAAACCTCCCAAATTCAATGTCCAATATGTATTTTTATTCCTCTATTTATGTGTGTTCATAATGGCTTTAAATTCATTATATTTTAAAACTAATTTTTTGTTCAAAAACATTCATTACACATAACTCCTGATATAAAACAAACCACAACATATTTTAAGAACATTTATAATAAATCTATAATAATATATAAGTGGGTAATTAATTAAAAACTAGTAACTTTAGATAATAAATAATTAGTATTCCTTATTACTTAAAAATTTTAGCATTGAAATCCATTTTTCTTATATTTTATATTTTCTTTATAAATCTAAAAATGAAATTTTAATAGTATTTAGTTGAAAAAATTTAAAAAATTTATTATCAAAAAATAGGTTAACACTGTACAAAATTTTGATCTTTATCTCAAATGTTATATTTTTAGTTTAAAAAATAAATTAATGAAAATTGAGATTTTTTTAATTAATCATTAAGTAAAAATGACCTAGAAGAATGAAAAACCTTTTTTAATTATGTATGTATTAAAATAGTTACATTATACACTTTGAATTATTCTTTGAACATGAAAAAGAAATTTACGACAATTTCAGAACAAAAGAAAAATGTTTCTTTAATAACAAATCTCTTTTCAGTTATTTATTTTAATAAATAATTAGTTTGGTGAAATTTGATATTGTATTACTTCTAAATCCAAATATATTAATTTTTTATAAGAAATTTATTTAACCACTGTAAAGTAGTAAACATGAAAATTTTACCTTAGGAATTTTTTTATGTTTAAAAACATGTTTTGTCTAAAAACTATTTTAACACTATTTAGTTAGAATATTTTAAAATGAAAATTTTACATCACTCAAATTTTTATATTATAAAATGATTTTAAAATATCAAATTAAACTATTCAAATAAAGAAATAAGTTCATTTTTAAAATTTTTCTGTTAATTTCATTTACTATGATTAAAAATTAGTTAACCCAGTAAAATGTAAAAATAGTAATAAGTCATTTACTAATGTGAATAACCCAAAACATTTTTACAAAAGAATGTTTGAGGTGTCTTTCAACCAATAATCTCCCTCACTAATCATTTGTACCTTTTTTAAGCCCTTGATCTTTTAATAGTGAAATAAAATTATTGAAATTCAATTGGTATTTCAAACAATATAAATATCTTCACATAAAGAATGGGATCCCCTCAACCCACTTATGTTAAAAAAATGATATCAAATTTCCTCCAAAAAAAATTTTAAATTTACCTCATATAATCCTATCTCATTTCCATAAGCTTATAGTAACCTTTAGATACTTGATGTCATCATTCCCAATGACTCTTCCAGGAGGAAAATTATGCTTCCAAAATTAGTATTAATTTCAATTGGAATTATTATACTCCACGCCATCCAAATATTGTCTATAATTTTTAATATAATGAAATAAATAACCTGATAATTCTTTAATTTATTTATATTAATTATAAAACAATTATTTAGTCTATTCGATAACTAAGATAAGTAAAATAACATTGATTGTTCCTACATACGTACTATAGAAACCATGAAGCGATGATGTTCATCTTTCATAACCATATCTCATAGATAGTATCAAGGATGGATTTGATTATTTATAATGTTTTATAAGTAAATTTTATATCTCTATATGGTTAATTTATCATATATTATCATTACATCTATTTTTTGAGATGTGTGATCATCAATTGTGCATATGTGTGGACTATCGCCTCGACAAAAAACAAATTTAATTTTTTCATCACAACCCATCATGGTCGGTTATAATGATTGATTAAAAAATTATATATTATAATTAAGTTAATTTTAACCTTCTGAATATTTCATATTATCTTAATCTAGATATATTCCCCTAAACTTTAAAACCATATGAAATGTTATCGTTTAAGTCTATTTTAGAACTTTCTTGAATGATGCTATAATGTTTATATCATAAATGATTAGGGGATTTCATATAATAATAATATATTGCAATAATATTGAATTTATGATTAATTAATTATTATTCAATGTATTTATTAATATTATGAATTGAAGTTTCTATGATTGTTGAATCTCTAAGAATGGGGGTTGAATCAATGATTATATTTTTAAAAATTCATATATAAGAAACATAACCCCTGTAAATTTTAGAGTCTGAGCCGTACAAATTTTAGTTAACTCACATTCATGAAAATAAAGGAAAGAAAAAAAGAACTCATAATTTATATGGTTCATGCTAAGTGTGAAAACCTACATCTTTTTCATACGCACTTCTGTGGGTCTATGGATATTCACTATAATGAGGAAGTGAATAAAACTTTATTCAAATACCACTGGACACCTTCTATCTATCATTAATAATTATAATACATAATCCCACTAGTTTATAATGATTTTATTATAAAAATTAGAGCCATAATAAAATATGCACTATTATTTATACTACTCTACCAATGGTATGTACGGAATCTCAGTTTGATCTACCATATTTCTAATTTTATCATCTAGAAAACACTATATAGTGTTATAATATTAGGGGAATTTCATATTATATATTTTCTATGATTATCCTTCACTAAGTCTTCACACATTCTAATAAAGTCTGATCTTCTTGTTTAAAAAATTGGGTATCTAAATATTTTTATCAAAGCTCAAACAGATTCCCTCAGCTAGATTCTCTTTGTCTGGTAACCTAAACATACCATGGTCCACGCATCTGATCAGAACTCTCTTTCTACAAAATATTCTTCAACATCAAACAACTTCAGTTGGAAACTCAGTTATAACATCTAATCATCATCATTTCAGCTTTTATGAATGGTTGAACAGTGAAAAGTACCATTGTACCTTTCATTTATATTTAATGGCTTCCAAAAATAATAATTACTTGGAACCTGAAATGTTTTCCCTCTCACCCAAATTTCCAAATTATGAATTTATTGAAAAATCAAACTTCATTTGTGTGATTTTTATTTCTTATAATCTATTTTTTTCCATCTTGAATTGTCTTTAATCCTATAAAAATTAACCATTCTTAAAATTACTATAAATTAGAACATTACATAGTTATGACCAGAAATCGATATTTCGGAACATCTCAGTATGAAACCCTTTCCGTCATTTTCCCCTCATTCTCGTTCTCTTGATACAATAGGATATATGTTACTTGATACAATATGGTATTTATTTCTTAGTTAAAATATGGTAAATTCACATGATTTCAAACATTATATATCATCTTAAAAAATCATATCTCCAAACTTCAGATAGGTTATCTATTCTGAAGACACATTTTTTTCCTATTTCCATTCATTCAACTAACTAAATATCTTAGACAACATATTTTCAACTTTTATTGACTCAGTTACTTTCATTTAACATCCTATATAAATTTAAACACATATTAATTTTCAAAATTTTATTTTATTGGATAATTTTTCCAATTAAAACATGAACTAGTTTATTTATTTATTTATAAGTCTTTTAGAAAAATCTCATCGATTGATGAACTTCTCTCTAATTAATAAATTTCAACCATTCTAAAACATCTATATTCATAAATATTTATTTAGTGGGCTATGCCCTGTGGTCTGTTTCCAGAGAACAATGTCGGATTAAAAATATGATCTTTTACTTTTCCTAATTTCTGTGTCTGATGAACTACATATTATGATTCTTCTTTATCACATATGAGAGACCTCACTTGGTTTGGTCATTCATCTACATCAGTCTGATTTGTTCTATTTGATAAGAAATATTACAATATCAGAGCTTCTTAAAAACCTCTCCTGTATCGGTCTGACTGAAAATCACCATCTCAATCTTCTCATATTTTTTCACGAACTCCATGATTCTTAAAAAATGGTAATTTTCACATAAAAAAACATAATATCAAACTTTTCTGTTGAAAGTGTTTCCAATTGGTAAGGATTTACAATTATAAAACATTATCAAATTAAAACATCTTTATCTCTTGAAATTTCTTAATCCAAATTAATATTTCTACAAATATTAGTCCAAAAAATACAATATTGTACCAACCGTCTTCTATTGTGGATTTGTCTAGTGAACTTCCTCTGAAGTTTTATCTGACTCTTTGCATCTAAAAATTCACCATCCAAAAAACATTATATTCATCCTTTCTTAAAAATAATTTATCATGAGGTGTTTATGCTATTGAGAACATTGATATCAAAAAGGAATCATCTGACTTGGTTTGTAATGTTCTATAACTTCTCAAAATTATTAATTTCCATTATTTTTAAAATTATACATTTTAGAAAAATATCAAATTTATTTAAGAAAATTCAACGATTTCATGATTTTTTTTTTGAAAAATTTAGTTGTCTAAAAACATTTTTAAAAAAATCACAAAATATTTCAATATCCCTATTCTATTTTGCTGAAAACATTCTTTAACAAATACTTTAAACCATAATTTTAAAGAACATATGATTTTTACAATGTGTTTTTGTAACAACATAGATTTTAATATTCACCAAAACAAATAATTTCTAAAAAGAGAGTTTCATGGAACCTAAATACTTGATAAATTAATGTTTATGAAGTATATTTATCCATTGATGAAAATAAAAGTTGTGCCCATGGTAATATAAACTACCCCACACTTTTATTTTCCCTCAATTTTCTTTCTCTCCCTACTATTATGGTAACAATAGTTTCAAATTCATATTAGTAAGTGATTATTTCTCTCTCCCCTGTAGGATACATTTTTACATATTCTACCCCTCTTTTCAACATAATCCAAATCATGGTGGTGTTTTCCTTAAAAATGATTATAAATTATTTAGTAGAGGCTGAATAATAAGTTTTGGTCTAAGTTATTCAAATACTGTTTTTGTGATATCTTCTCTAAAAATAATAATAATAGTATATTTCATTGAAATATATTATAGAATAACATGTTCATTAGAAACTTTCTATTTTATGAAGTGAAATATAATATAAATATTCATTTATATTGAGTATTTTGAAGTATTTTTAGAAAGATCAATTACACTCTAATTATCACAATGTATCTTTAATAGTTTGCAGACATTAACTTCAAAATCTTCTAACTGAACATTCAACCATAAATTTTCAGTACAAACCTATATAATTGAATAATATTATAATTATTATTTTCTATAAGTTACTTAACTCTATTTTAATCTATGCTAACTCACACAATATTATCCTAAGAAAAATTTTCTTCCTAAAGTTTATTTTCTATCATTCCTATCTCTAGTCCAATCAGTATTACTATAACCATGAATTTTCATAATATAACTTCTTTCATGTTTAGTATATGGTAAGTTTTTAATTTAACAAATATTATAATTATCTTCATTCCCACCGTATAATTTTCTTTCAAATCAATCAGATATCTCGCACATTAAGTAACAATATTCACAATATATGGTCCTAAAGTTGTTAGATAAATAAAACATCCTATCAATTTTAGAAATTTATATTTATTGACACATTTTATAGCCTCATCATTACACGGCATCATCCCACTTAAAATATAGGCTAATACTTTTTTATATTCTTTCATTACAAATATTTTTAACAGTTCTATTGTATAATTTTCAAGAGATATAAAAATGTATGTTCCCTTTTGTTGAACTTGTAAACCCATAAAGAAAGTTATTTCCTCCAGCATTGAAATCTAAATATTCTTCTTTATTTCTTCACAAAATTATATAAAACTATTTTATTTATACCTAAAATATAATATTACATCCATGTACATGATCAAAATCATGTTTTTGGTGTTAACTTCTTTCACATATAAGTATTTATCAACCATTCCTTTAGAAAAATTCAACATTCCCACATAATTATCAACATTGTAATAGGAAGAATGTGGTGACTATTTCAAAACCTAGAAAGATTTATTTAATTTAAAAACGATTTCTTCCATATTCATCTAGTAGAAACCCACTAGGACTCTTTATGTAGACCTCTACAATATTAGTGTCAGAAATAGTTGACTTAACATCTACCTGATGAAATTTGTATCTTTGATTGGTATCCACTTCTTTAAACAATATGATAGTTTCAAATATTAAAATCTTGGAAAAGGGTTATTTAAAATCCACACTATCCATGTGTGTATTACCCTTACAAACAAGTCTTTCTTTTTTCATGAAACTTCTCCATATTCATTTAACCTGTTTCTATACACCTAGTTCTTTCAAAAAACATTTATATTTTCTAGTCTTGTATCATGTTTTAATGTAACATTTATACCAATTTTATCTTAGTATTTATTCATCGTATTAACCCATTGTTTATGTGTTACTACTTCAGATACTTATTATGGTTCAATCTATGAAATGAGGGATGCATTACTTTATAATCTCAATATGCTTCTAGTTTTAATCATATCATTATTATTTCCAAGTGTATAATTAGTTTCAACTTATTTATATAGAGTAAAAATTTTCCGAGTTTATCTTCTATCTTTAACTTTTTCATCAAATGATTCTTATACGTCTTGATATATTTATTTTAGATCACTTCCACATTCATTTTCAATATTGAATTTCTTCAATATTTTCAACATCCTTTGTTGAGGTAGTAAGATTTTAAATAAATTTCAAATCATAAGAATAAAAAATCATTTTTAAGTGTTTGTTCAAATATTTATAACTTATTTAATTTGTAAATATCTCATGATAGTTAATTCCTCATCTTTTTCATCAAATTTACCAAGATATAGATTTTTTATTTTTTTTGTAAATAAAAAATTCCAAAAACTTTGAGGTATTTCAGTGCATGTTTTTTGTTATACCACATTTTATAATAATTATTTTTTATCCTAACCTTATAAACCCTCTATTTTACACATAAAAATAAGTACTAATTACTTCTCTCTACTATATATTTTATGTATTTTATTGTTCTAACATGATTCATCTTATTTCCAACAGAATTATTTATTTTCTTTTTGCTACTCCATTTTGTTGTGGGGTTTATGGAGTACTATTAGGATGTTTGATTCCATCCATTTTCAGATAAAATTCAAAATAATTTCATGTGAAATCTATACCATTTTATATACTGAAACTATTTATGTAAACCCCCATCTCCCTCTCTATATATTTTCTAAAAAAAATATGAATATTTATACTTCCTATGACTTATGATTCATAAACATGATGCTGTTCGTACAAGTGAAATAATCAATAAAATTAGTAAAGTAAAAACGAAATTTTGTCAATTAACATATCATCAGTCCATAAATATCTAAAATAATATGTTCAAGAGTTTTGGAAGAAAAAATATTAACTTTCTTTTGAATTTTATTTGTCATTTTTCCTTTTTGAAGAGTTATTAAAACATATTGTTATCTTCTTTTCAATGTTGTAAAATTTCATGTCGAAACATCTTTAGGATGATTGTTTATGCCTTTCCACCCAAGATGATCGTGTCTACAATTCTATAATTTATTTTCATCTTCATTACTCAAGTAATAGAAGATGTAAAGTTCCCATATATAGAATATATTTCCACTACTACTTTTTATTTCAGTAACAATTTTTTCCTCTTTCATTACTTTGATGATATATGAATATTTTTTAAAGGTCACTTATTTTCAATCATCAAAAAGATAAATTACACTACATAGATTGTGTTTTAGACCATCTAAAAATAGAAATTCCATAGATTTGAACTTTTCTACTTCAATCTTAGTTATTCTATTTCCTATGATTTTTAAGGAACTATCACACACAAAGGTAACCACTCCTCCTTATATACACTCAACATCCTTAAAGACTTTTAATTCTATATTTTTTGTGTTAATATCAACCACTATCAAGAATGAACAATTTTTTCATTTTATTTTCCTTTAAAGTTTTCTAAAAAATAAATGATCTTTCTCCAACTCTATTCTTTCCATATTTCTTTACTTTTATTGAATAAGATCTTTGAACTGGAAGATTTTTCAAACATTCTTTGGCATGGGAGAAACACATCACATATTTTCTATACGTCTTCCTGAAATGTTTGTTGTCGTATGTTTTCTTTTATCATGTGATTTTAATATTCCAACATTCCATGTTATGGGAAAATTTCACATTCTGCATCCATCATTTCTTCCCCCTATTCATACCATTTTAAAAGAAGAGGAAAATTGTGCCAAAAATGATACTCCATGTGACCAAAGATTCCACATCACCAATAAAATCTATAAAATCTTGGTTCTATATAGAATTATGATCCTTCCTTGTTATAATATTTTCTTGGTTTATATAATTGTTCGATATTAGTTTCCCCGTGGTGTATAAAAACATTATTCTAGAATTATGATCCTTCAGAAGTTTTTTTTAAAGAATTTAAGTCTTATAAAAATCATATGATTCCTTATTTTTGGAAGTTGGATAACTCGCATGATTCATGGAATGATATTTTCCTGTATCTTAATATGAATCAACTTTTACTTCTAAAGCATTACTGAAAATTTCATTCAACTCTCCTGAGGTCCATTCTAACACAATGAGTTTTGATTGAGTTTTTTAACTCATCTTCCATAGCTATTAACTTTATACGAAGTTCTTCATGTATCATTACCTATTTAGAAATTCTTAGTTTTTACCCTACAATCTCCTGAATGAATTCTTATTCCTAGTAAGTAACATCTTTTTTTCCATAAAACAATTTTATAATATATTAATTTATCATTATGATTTCATTATTGAGAGGATTATTCTATATAAAACATAAAAGAAGTTATCATCTGAGATGTTACGCTCTGTAATATTTTTCACCTACTTTTTCTTCTTCACTGTTTAGGGAATCTTCAATTTCCTCCACATTTAAAAATATGGATCTCATTCTTTCTGAACATTCAACTTTAGATGAATCAATCTCATATAAGTCAAAATCAATATTTTTACACAGAAGATTATTCTATTTCCCATGAACTTGTTCTTTCCATCACTATACTTACTTTTCTCCTATGATTCTTTATCAAACTTCTTACACCGATGTATTTCTTCAAAATAAATTTTTAAACCACCAAAATTCACTTTGGATAAATTCAAACAAAAATGACCAATTATTCCACACTCAAACCAGTGTAGATGAATTAATCCTCTATAATTTCCTATTCCTCATTAATAGTTCATGGATAAAAGATACCTTATTTTTTTCATTCAACTCACCATCCCCATTATCTTCATAATCGTGTCGATCAAAATCTTCATTATTATGAATTTTTAACTTTGTCATAGCTTCAAGATCCATATCATCTTTTTTGTTCTTTCTGAATATTGGAGACTTTCTCATTTCATAGGGAATGGTAAGGTTAAGAAATTATTCATTTAAAAAATATTCCTTACATTAAAATGAAAAGCATTTATGATCAAACAATTATAGAAACATTATCTAGAGTTTCTTAAAAAATATAGATTATTCCAATACATATCTGAATCATTTAATGTTGAAGAAAATTTATGCACTGTAATGAAGTAATCATCAAAGGATTATTCATATATCATTCTTTTGTATTCAAACACTATATACCTGATTCATAGCTTTTCTTCCCTCACTTTAGTATTTCCATAAAAATAATTTCACGATTATCCCATATTAATATTATTGTTCTTGGACCCACCACCTTCATACTAACATTTTATAATAGAGACATAATAATAGAATTAATAGATTTTACATCAAATTGAATGTTTCTCTTTTAAGTAAAATTCATAGGGGAAATATTCTCAATGGGTGGAAACCCAATTATGACAGAGTTAACAACTTTTGGGCCATTTGATTGTATATAGGGGATCATTTAGTTTTTTTAGTAATGATATTTTTCCCTTAAAAGTATCAATTACTATTCTATTTAAGAAATTGAAATTATCTTTGATAAAAAATTAATCAGGGAACCTACCTCTAGTACCACTTGAATTTCATACGGATCATGAAATCACTTAAAGGGTGGGTTTAATTAGTTATTATTCATTTAAAAATTTCAACATAATTAACATAAACACTGAAACTTTTTATATTTTATTAATTACCAATTTTAGTAAACTCAAGTGCATGAAAAAGATAGAAATAAACAAAACACACAAGATTTAGATGGTTCTCCCTCAATGAGATAAAATACCTCTTATCCATAGCCACTCCCATGGGTCCATTGAAATTCACTATAATAGAGAAGTGATGAAAAAATAAAATCCCATTGGACACCTTATATATTCTGATAAGAATATTTAGGATGAATCCTTTACATTTAGTATGTTGGTTATACAAATTTAAGCAATAAATTTTTTAAACCTTTTTCAAAATGCTTTGTTAAGGCCTACCTAGATAAATAGTGTGATCTACACTCTATTTGATTTCTCTATCCGATAAACTTCCACCCATGTGTCAAAGTCCATTATATTTCATACAATATCCTCATTATAATGCACTTTCACATAGTATGTACCTATTCCAAAACATTTTTATCTTCTCATTTAAAAAATTATGCTTTTAAAACATTTATTTAGAATTTAGACTGATTCCCTTTGTATTATTCTCACTATCTAATAACCTAAACCTACCTTTGATTGAATTCATGATCAGAATCCTATTTCTAGAAACTTATCCTTATCATGAAGAAACTTCGGTTGGATACTAAATTATGAAACTAAATCATCAACATTTAAACATTTATGCATGAGTTAATGGTGAAAAATAATCCTTCTCTTTTAATCTTGATTAATAGGACCTCCATAAATTATAATGGTGTGAAATAAGAATTGTTTTCCCACTCACCCAAATTTCACATTTCTAAATTTCTCAAAAAATTGAACTACATTTCTGAACTTATCAATTCTCATAAACTCTTTTGGTTCCTTCTCAAATATTCTTTAATCCTTCTAAAATTAAGAATTCTCTACACTACTAAAAATTATATATTTAGATAGTTATTACCCGAAATTGATTTGCTAGAATATATGATTCTAAAAATCTTTCCATAATTATATTCCTCAATCATGTTCTCTTGAACCATTAAAATATAAAAACACTGATCAAGTATGGAATTTATTTCGCAATTGAAACATGGTAACATCACATGATTTTGATGTTTATATATCATGTTACCAAACTAAGATATTCAAACTTTATAAAATGTGTGTGTTCCAAAATCTCATCTTTTTCTCTATCCATTCCTTCAACTAACTCAATATGGTTGGAAAAAATTTGGACACTTCTAAAGGAATCAGTTTCTTTTAATGTATATTTGGTAGAAATTTCAACCCATTTGGCATTTTAACATTTCTATTTCACTGATTCTTTTTCCAATTACAAAAATGTAGTCTTATACTTATTTATTCACAAGTATTATAGAAAAATATCTTCAACCAATCAATTTTTGATTGATGAAGTAGTTTAAAACCTTTTTACACATCCCTATTATGAAATATGTTTTCTAGTGGGGCTATGTCAAGTGGTCTATGTCCATATTTATATGTCCGATTACAAAGATGATATCCATGTAAAGTCTCAGATACAGATGCCACTCAACCGGTACCCAATACCTAGTTGGTCACATGGACTCATGCTCATTTCCCTAAATGCCAGAGGTTGCTGGCTAGCAGTGAGGGACTAGGGTCTGATAGTGGGGAAACTATTCCCTCACGGCAGAGTGTAACATAACATAATAAATAATTATACAATAGCATAAGTAGTAAACAACATATATATAAAATAAACAGTGGAATATAGATAAGGTAAATAACCAAGAATTATTCCATAAAAAAGATGAGGTAGCATATTATGTTCTAAGATATATCCAATTGGTACACTATAGGAATCCACAATATATGTTCCAAAAGAAAGAGAAACAAAGTAAATTAGAAAGCAACACAAGCTTCAGCTCAGTCCCATACTCTCCGGCTCCTAAACAGCATCTCAAGTACCTGTTTAAGGGTGTCTTCCCTTAACAACAGCTACAACAATATAATATTTTTGGGCCCAAAAGCATGACCCAGGGTTTGTATCTATCTTTCGGTGAGTATAGGCAACAAGTAGTGTAAAAAAGGGAAATTGTAGTAAACAAGGAATTACTCAAAATTAAACAATCCTATAAGTCATGGTTTCCATTTTCATTTATTATGTTTAGTTCCACCATTCAGTTACATTGAATTATATATGTCTCGAGATCCGGAAAAAGCCTGTCAATCCCCTATATAACGAATTCTCAACAGATACCTCATAAATCTATCTAAAAAAATAAATTGGAGACCAAATCCAAGCTTCTGCTTTGGCATATATAAAGCATTATAAGTCATTCCATTTCAATATTAAATTCAACATCTTTCCAAGAAACCATAACAAAACCCCTCCCACATGAATAACAAATCCTAACCCATATGTACAAAAAATAGCCTCCCACAGGCATAAAAAATACTCTCCCACAAGAAGAGTAGTCAATATGGTTTATCCCAGTATATCAGCATTTTAGCATAAAAGAAAACACATGTAAATTTCACTATTACATGGTTAACATAATAAAAACTCGTATATGAATCATACAAAACAAGAAATAAGTGAATTAAACTTTCACAATGGTTAAAAAATTAAACTCACATGGGTAGTTTAAAGAATAATCCTAATTTGTAATCTAATAATTACAAGTATTAAAAAAATATACTCACATGGGAAGTTTAAATCTCAAGCATAATATGTAATATAACAATTAGAAGTCTTAAAAAAATATACTCACACTGGAAGTTTATGTAAAATAAGAAAACTGGTGAATTAAACTCTTACAAGGCTCTAGAAAATGGCATCTCATGTGGGAAACATTAAATTAACTGATTTAATTTTATACAACCTCAAAAAGGGAAATAAATTAATTCCCAATGGCTTCCTAGGCTAAATGGCCAAATAATGGTCATCTGAGAGAAACACACCCATGAGGTAGCCCTTAATCAAACAAACAAGATCTAACATGGTTCAATTAATTTAATTGATGACCTAATAATCATTAGAAGACAACAATGTTCTATTTCCATTAAAGGATACACCCTAAATATGGGAGAATGACACTACCACACATATAAACAAATCGGCATTGAGTGAAAGTTACTCATCCACCTACCTCATCATAGTACGAGTCTCCTCATCCATCCTCAACCTCAATTTTATTCAATAATGACATAGATATAAAAAACGATGAAAACATATCAACCATAAATATCTTCTTCAAGATTAAAATCATCAATAATGGCTTAAGAGGAATTGAGGGACAACCGATTGGGATAACACTCCTCAGACGGTGATAGAATTTGAGTTTAAACGGATATTCAAGAGGAAAAATCATGTTCGGAAATGCTTGTTCATCAACCCCAAAGGGCCTCTATCCATTTTCAATATAAAATCATACTACCTGATTTAATCATTAAAAAAAGTACACGGAATGTACTTGAGACTACATGTTGTGTCCATACAATTTCAAGACATCCCATTACATGGTCATGTACCGAGATTACATGGTGTGTAGCCTTCCATACATTATGTGTACCTATAAGTACATGATGTGTAGTTTTCAGTCACGTTGTGTAACAGGCATGTACCTATCCCTTGACACATTTTCCCATATTTTTTTAAGTATAAGCTAAAAAAGGAATGATTCGTACCTCAAAGAAAGAAACTGATTGTTACAAACATCCCCCTCAAAGTAATTCGTCCCCAAATTTCCCTTACAAGGGTGGTAAATGAACATCAGAGAATAATGGCGGCTGTTGCGATTGAACATTGGACTCCCTATCCAAGGTCTCTTCTAGCGCTCATATGTGCTTCCACAACACTCGTACTAAAGGAACGGATCATCCATGGAGAACCATCATGCTATGATCCACATTACGTATGGGATTCTCCTCAAAGGAAGCATCTTCTTGCAAATCCACTTCTTCCGGCTAAAAAGTGTGAGGCATATCTGAAAAGTAACATCGCAACTAAGAAATTTGGAAGTCGTCATACATGGATTAGTACAACTCTAGTAACTACAACTAATAGGCAATCAGACTAACCATTTCTAGAATCTCAAACCGCCGACATATCTCAACAAAATTATACCTTGTATCATGATCCTATTATGCTCCAACATCAGCACAACATGTAAGAAAACATGATCCCCATCCTCAAACTTCAAAGGTCATCTGCAGCAATCAGTATAAGATTTATGACAAGACTACATAGTAGTCATCTGCTTCTGAATCAACTTGACCTAATCAGAAGTCTCATGCACGAGAGATGGTCCCAGTAGAGCTACCTCACCCGCCTCTAACCAGCACATGGGTGATCGACATGTCCTACTGTACAAAACCTCATAAGGTGTCATCTCTATAGTAACCTAGAATCATTTATTATAGGAAAATCCAACCATGGGAATATTCTTCTCACATTATCCCCTATAGTCTAGGATGTATACTCATAGCATGTCCTCTAGCACCTATATCGTATACTCTCATTGTTCATCAGTATGAGGGTTGTATGGTGTTCTCAGAGGCACCTGTATACCCAGATCCCTCTGAAAGATCTCCATAAAATGAGACAAAATTATGTGTCCCTATCTAAAATGATAGAACAAGGAACCCCATTATGTTTTAACACCTCACAAATATACAGCATCCCAAGATCATTAACACTGAAGGACTCCTTGGTTGGAAGTAGTTAGCGACCTCCATAAGTCTTTCAACCTCTACCAACACATCATTTTTATATATGGGTGTCCTTGTTAACCTAGTCACAAAAACCGTTGTTACATTATCCCATTTCCACTCCAGAATAGGTAACTATTGTAAAATCTCTGATGGTCGTTGATGTTCTACCTTCACTTGTTGATAGGTGGAACACCTCATAACAAAACCAACCACCACTCTCTTCATACCCATCCACTAGTACTAATGGCACAAGTCACAGTACAAATTTTTAACTTCGAGATGCACAGCCTAACCTAAAGCATGAAACCCCTACATCAACTCCTCATGTATGTATACTAGAACCCAGACACGTCCCTGGATCCTCGAGAACTTATCATCACCAACCATAAAACTAGGATGTGCATAATCACCTTCTACACTCTCCCTCAGGACTAGTTCCTTAGAATCTGATAGTTGTCTTGTCCTCAAACTATCTAGGAGGGTATAAGTAAAAGATATAGAAGAAAGTAATGATTTTCCCTAACTTCTATGCACCTCTAAGTGCATTAGAAAACAATTCCATAAGATTCCACTCTCTATTGGCCTCCTTCACTTCTTGTATCTAATTCCACCCACTCAGTGCATCAGCCACTAAATTTCCTTTTCCAAGCATGTAGTCAAGCACAATGTTGAAATACTGATGGTATTCGTCCCACCATAGAAGCCTCATATTTATATCATGCTGAGTAAATATGTACTTGAGACTTTTTTGGTCTGTGTACACCTCAAAATGCTCTGCTAATTTATAATGTATGCAACAGCGTAAAGCATGAACAATCACTTCTAAATTGAGATTGTTCATTAGAAAGTTCCTCTCATGTGGCCTTAACTGGTGAGACCCATACACAATAACTCGACCCCCCTACATAAGAACTTCTCCTAGCCCATTACATGATGCATTATAATACACAATGTTACTCCAATCCGGATTTGGAAAAATCAATATCATCACTGACGTTAATCTCCCTTTCAACTCCTAAAAGGTCGTCTCATAAGAATATGACCATTCTTACTTCATGCCTGTATTTGTAAATCCCTTCATTGGTGCTACTAAGTGTGATAAGTCTTGTATGAAATTCATGTAGTAACCAGTAAGACCTAAAAAACTCTGAAAATCAAAGACGTTCTTGGGATGCTCCCAGGTAACTACTGCAATCAAATTCTCTAGGTTCACTGATACTCCTGTCATCAAGATGACGGGACCCAGGAACTGAATCTGATCTATCTAGAACTGGTACTTTGTGAGCTTAGTATATTACTGATTCTCTCTCAGCGTATTAAAAATGATCTCAAGATGGTTGGCATGGTCATGTAGATTGTGAGAATACACCAATATATCATCCATGAAATCCAACAAAAAATAATTTATTTAAAGATGTAACACTCAGTTCGTCAGTGCCATAAAAACTGATGATGTGTTTATGAGACCAAACAACATAACTAGACACACATATAGACCATACCTACTTCGAAACACGGTATAAGGTGTGTCTTAAGGTCAAACACGTACCTGGTGATATCCCGACCTTAAGTATTTTTTTTAAAACATCCAGGATCCTCAAAGCTAATCAAATAGGCCATCTATTAGTGGTAAGGGATATCGATTTTTAACTGCCAGCTGGTTCAATTTCTGATAGTCCACGTATAGCCTGAGGTTACCTTCCACCTTTTTTTCAAAAAGGACTGGCAAACCCCATAGGGACGTATTGGGCTGAATAAACCCCTTTTCCCTTAAATTCTTTACATGTATCTTACGCTCTTGTAGCTCTATCATAACCACCCTATAAGGAGGAATGGATCATAGTGCATCTCCTAACACTAGCATGATCATGAACTCCACCTATCTCACTGGAGGAAACCCTAAAAAGTCATCAGGGAAAAAATCCCCAAAATGATCAACCACTATAGGGAAATCAATATGACATGTTCCTAGATCATCTAGATATAAATTGAAAATCTGTACTATTATCCCACTCAACCGATATTCCTCGGGTCCATCTGGGCTTTTTTGGACATCCCACTCTCCCTTGAATAGAATGGATACACCTTATGGTGATGTAAAACACACCCTATGGCGATAGAAATCCACAAAGGATTGAAAGGATACTTACTAGTCCATTACAGGTATGCCATAAAATCCTTTCATCGCCAATATATAGTGATCCAAAATAAAGTCACACCAAATAAGCTCAAGGGGCACTCTTTACACTGATGCACACCTTCTATATGTATACCTAACAAAGGGTGTAGCGTCATAACATCATTAGAAGTGAAAACACACAGAACAAGGATCCCTATAAAGGGCACGGATATAAAACTATGTGAACCACCTGTATTAAACATTGCAGAAGATAAAACATAGTTTATAAGAATAGTACATCTGATTGTGGATGTTCCGGGATCCTCCTCCTACTGAGTCTATTGCACTACATAAGTGTGACCTATAACATGGACTTGGGACACTATATGGCTACCCTCCGCCCTATTGTCACTGAGATCCCAGGGTCTTTCTACCACAACCACAACCACTACCTCAACCTAAACATCTTGTAGTATTCCAATTCCATGACTGCTGAGAAGCTATTGACCCTGCTTCTAAAAAATGGAGCTGATGCAAAAACATTCTCACTAGATGCTGGTGGAAATGCCCTACAGAAGCATTGTAGATGGCATATCCTGCAGCAAGCTCGAAACTCGACAGGATCCACCAGACACTATGTTCTCATATTCCCAGCTCTGCCACACTAATAGTACCTCGTTTGGCTACCGGAAGAAACATTATGACAGATCGTATCACCATGAGAATGCTCTATATGGAACCTCTTTCTCCTGCTTGAGATAGTACCAGATCTCGGTGCTGAACTGCCCTGGTTCGTACCTCAAACATCCCATAAATTACGCTCAGTAATCAGTGTTGGATTCATGATGGAATATACATAAGGAAATCATAAAATATTCACCTATGATCAGATTTCATGCCTGAGACCATCCTCGAATCTCCTAGCCCTCGATGTATCATCACCCACCAGAACAGGTGCGAATCTCTAAAGCATAGTGAAATGGACAGAGTAGTCCATCAATGAAATAGTGTCTTGCTCCAAGTTCATGAACTTCTGATCTATATTAGACATTAGGGTATTTGGAAAATAGTATTCATAAAATACCATCTAAAAATATTCTCATGACATGCCTTGATGATTCACATCTTAGTAGAATCATGCAGCAAATAAGTCATGAGCTTGACCCTCCTCTCAGGAGGTTTCTCTAGATGCTTGAAGATAAAGAGAACGACTTCCAACCATGACTCTATATCATGTGGTCCAAAATCCTATAAAACATAGGCAGATGATGTTGTTTTAATATTCATGTTAATTCTTCTATAGATGTGGTAGACTGAGGTACTCCCTAGATGGTCTGAATAAACCTCATAAAGCCTTAATTAAACTATGCAGCAACACATGAATCTTGTTTAAGATATTTTTTTGTAGTTGGAAAAACTAGGTGACCCACTGGTAGCCCATGGCCTACCACCTCTGGGGTAAGATCATCACCACCCTCCCAACGTACTACCGGAGGTCGTCGGGGTGGCATTTCTCTGTAAATTCCATCACACACACATCAATACAAACTTATTCCTCATAATACACATTTCAAAATTGAAATAACTAAACAAGAGAATAAAACCCTCATGTTTTCCAAAAGATAAGTAACCAATGTGTAGAAAAACTTCACTACCTGTATGCTCAATCTCCAACTAGGGTGTGTACTTCCATTGGCAAAGGCATGTGAACATCCCTAGTACACGTCTTTTCATCCAAAAACACGGTGTGTACTCATGCTCTCCCCCAAGATATGTACTTCCACAAGGCTATAATCACATGGGGTCCTCCTAAGTTAAACTACATGGTGTGTATCCACCATACACATCATTCACTAACCAAAAACAAAAAACATGTGATCTCCCTCACATGGTTGGACACACAGTCAAAAACCACATAGTGTGTACTCAGAGTAAACACCATGTACTTGTAATTTTCTTTTCATCCTGAAAAAAAGAATGCATGGCATGTGTTCAAACAACCACATGCCATTTTTTCTAGATTCCTAGATAGTAAGCCTTTAAAACTTCCCCAGAACCCCTTTTTTCAAAATTAAAGAAATGATGTCCTAAATTCTGATCCATTGGGAACCATATGCCTCACGAATCAAATCATGGAATCCATATATTGCACATAACAAAACACTCTATATCTCATGGAAGAAACCTGATCCACAAAATTATGATCCAAGAGGGACCATACTCTTCAGGGGCCAAAGTTGGTATCCATCCAATTCAACCATAACACATACCAATACACCTATCACAACAGCAGGAATTTCTATCACATTACCTTTCACAACAACATGCATTTCTTGTACAAAATTTGTCACAACAACATGCAATCAGTAATGATCTTAAATGACCAGGTAAGAATACAAGGCATCAAATTTTTAATAAATGCATATATGATCCATGATATAGAATACTCTCATATCATCGGGTTACAATAAAATAGATCCTCAATGATATCAATAATAATAGTTCAAAACAATTGTTTTACCCAATAGATAAATAGAATCAACTGTAATAGATCAAAATCCAAAAATTACAATTTTATTTGAGGAAATTTGGCATTACCCAATATGCAGGGTATCTACTCTCAGGAATAGCTTAGTAACATATCCCTTGAATTTACCTCTCTATGTATCATCGAAAAACAATAATGAAACCCATAAAAGAAACCCTATGATACAACTTTGCTACATCTCGTATTTGGAAGGCACTTAACTGGAACCCTATACCCAGTTGGTCACATGGCCTCAAGAACGTTTCACCAAATGCTAGAGGCTTCCGACTAGTAGTGAGGCACTATGGTGTGATAGTGAGGAAACTATGCCCTCATTGGTAGAGTCTAACACAAAGTAATAAATAATAATACAATAGCAGAAGCAGTATACAGTACACATCTGAAATAAATAACAGAAGACTGATAAGGTAAATAACCAAGCATCATCCCATACAAAAGATGATGAATCATATTATCTTCTATGAAAATATCAAAATAATTACACTAGAGGAATAAACAATATATCTTCCAAAATCACGAAAAACAAATAAAAATAACAAACCTTTCAAACCTTTACTCAATCCCATGCTCTCTCGATCATGAGCGGCATCGAAAGTACCTGTGTCAAAGAGATTTTCCTTATCAACACCTGCAAAAATATAAACTGTCTGGGCCCAAAAAACGACCCATAAAAGGTGTGAGAAATAAATCCCAGTAGTGAACCACTTATGTTCTATGCCTATATGTGAATGAGTATATGCAATAAGTAGTGTAAAAAAATAAAAAATCAGTAAACAAGGAAGTACTCAAAAGTAAACAATACTACAGGTCATGTTTTCCATTTTCATTCATTATGTTTAGTTTGAAAATTCAATTACAATGAATAATATAAGTCTCAAGATATGGCCTATGCTTATCAATACCCTATATAAATAATTCTCAATAGATACCTCAAAATAAAATATAAACAATTAAAATAAAGACTGAATCCAAGATTGTGCTTTCGCTTAGAAGACTTGTCATAAGTCATTCCATTTCAATATTCAAATCAATATCTCACCGACAGGCATAGAAAAACACTACATGTAGGCATAAAAAAACCTAACCTACGTGCATAAAAATCCTCTACCATAGGCATAAAAAATCCCCACCCCTAGGAATAGAAGAAAACAGGGTCGATCCTGGTATATTAGTATTTTAGAAAAAAAATAAAACAAATGTAAATTTCATTGTTATATGGTTAACATAATAACAACTCACCTGGGCATCATAAAAAACAAGCAACAACTGAATTAAACTATAAAAAGTCTTAAACCATTCTTCTCACATGGGCAGTTCATATCATAAGTTGAATATGTAATCTAAAAATTTTGTGGCATAAAAAAATATACTCACATGGGAACTTTATATCCCAAGCCTAATATATAATCTAATATTTATAAGGCCTAAAAAATATACTCACAGGGGTAGTATGTGTATAATAATAAATAAGTGAATTAAACTATCACAGGGCTTAAGAAAATTTCATCTCATGTGGGAAACTTTCAATTAACCAATTTCAATATAAACACCCCTAAAAGGAAACAATGTTGTTTCCATAGACATCCTCGGAAAAATGTCCAACCAAGTTTCATCTAAGGGAAATTCAACCATAAGGTGTCCCTTAATCAACCCAACAAGATCAAACATGGTTAAATTAATTTATATTATGAACTAATCTTTATTAATCTTCAATAAGTGTCAATTTCTATTCAAGGATACGCCCTTAACATGGGAAAGTGGCTCTATGGAAAATATAAACAACTTGACATTAAGCGAAAGGCATAAGAACGCCTACCTCATAATAGTATGACTATCCTAGTCCAGAAGCAACCTCTAATTCAAGATAGAATGATGTATATCTACAAAATGATGATAAATGCTCATCCTTAAAAAACTTCTTCGATACAAAAAAATATGAAGAATGACTCAAGAGTAATCCAGGGCTTACTGATCAAGTTCAACAGACATCAATGGAAATCAAATATGTGTTTTGATATAGATTCAGGAGGGAAAATATAGTTTATTACTACTTGTTCATAAACCCGGGAGGGCCTCTATTTGTTTTCAAAAAACAATGATACTTCCTGATTTAATAAATAAAAATATTACACTAAATGTACTTGAGTCTATACTCTCTGTATGTATAATTTCTAGCCAGACCATTACATGAATATATACCTGAATTACAAGGTGTTTATCCTTCCATTCATAGAATTTATATATAAGTACACATTGTGTAGTTCCCAATAACTTCATGTAACAGGATTATAACCATCCCTTGACCTATTTCCCCCCATTTTCTGAAGTATACAATGAAATGGAAAGATCCATAACTCAAAAGAATAATTGGGTTCTTACACTCCCCATTTATCTAAATTCTCTATCTAATGAAGGCATTGTGATTCTTATTTTCCTCATTTAATAGCCATTTTATGGTCTATTCAGTCTTTTATACCAGTCTAATTTGGTCTATCTGAAAATAAATGATCTAATTCCAAAGCTTCTTATAAAACACTACCTTTCTTTCCTAACAAAAAACCATCAACTTTCTGTTCTCATTATTTTTCATGTACTTAGTAATTCTCATAGATTCATATTTTAAAACAAAATAATTATCTAAAACATCTATATATAAAGTGTATCTAATAACAAGATTGAACATTATTGAACATTTTGTAATATTCTTTTAATTGGATGTTACTTTTAAAAGTTTTTTATAGTTTTACATAGTATTTTATTATTATATATTTAATTCTTATTTTATTGGAAAATATTCTTCTACATCCAAGTCATTTTCTATGATGAATTTATTTTTATAAAACATTTTAATTTAAAGAATACCACTTCTATTTTCCAATAATTGTTTTCCCATATGTACATGTTTTTCATCCCACTAATATTCTCCATAATAACTTTTAAAAATATGGATGGAAAAACCACCATATTTTTTTACCAATTTTCAAAAGAATTATTATTTACTCTTAATGGGATATGGGTTAACAATTTGTTTTTATGAAAAGATATTTCATTCCATGTTTCTATATATTTTCTTTTTACCCAAATTTTCAAAGCCAATAAAACTTTAATATTGAAATTTTATGTCACATTACTTTTTTTGAGATTAATTTTCTTAAATACACTTTGATGGTTAGCAAAAATTATTTTTTAAATAGTATATAACAATTTATTAAAATAATTTTTTAGAAGAATTCAAGAAATTATTACTTTTTATAATTTATTTTAATCTCTATATCAGAATGTATATTTCAATGAATTTATGTTATATGGTTCACCATATATTTAAACTTATGATGCATTCTTCTTTTGATTGATCATACTTTCATATCAATCTATCTATTTCCTGATTTCATTTTATTTCATCCTATTTTCTTGAATTATGAAACCTAATTTTTATTCTATGGATTCTATATTGAAAGATGATGTCATGAAACCAATTTTCCATTCTATCGAAGATTTTATAATGTGAATATTATTTTTTCCATTAGCACACATATGTTTTTATTATTAGAATGGTGGTGCCAATATCTTCTTAGAATTAATTTTATAATGTATTATATATCAGTATATAAAAATTTATTTTACCTGGTTAGTGGGTAGATAAGTTTACATGTGATAATTGTGACGTTGGTTATCTCTACAAACAATTTTATGTGTGAATATGTCGGTAGGTATCTAGGCTTACAACGATAAGAAAACCCATGTTTATTATTTTTAAACATTCTTTCCTATATTATGTAGATAATTTGATATGATTTTTGTTTTTTGTCATGACAATATAGAATTTTTTCATTTAAGATGATATATATATCATTCATTCTTCGATTTAACAATAATTGATTTTTAATCATTTAAATCATGCATTTCTCCTTATTCATACTTCCTCACAGTTTATTATCTAGCCATTATGGCCATTTATCTGTTATCCCTTACAAGGAGTTTAAGCCCACCGCTTCTTATATTTTCCTTTACAAAAATATTAAAAATGATATTTTTTCAAGGAATTTATAAGACATAGTTTAGTTTATATAGAGATATTTAAATCATGAAAATAATTTTTCTCTGCATCTGGTTTCCAAGACACTGAACCTTTATGATTCATGGTTTTCTTCTATTTTATATGTAATGAATTGTTTGAGATATGAATATAATGTAAAAAAATGTTTTTTACCACGTTATTCATAGTGTTCCTCAATAATAATCTTCTAAAAACCCATTAAAGTTGTTTAAAATGTATATGTGTCAAAATAGCGATGATAATATATGGGTTTTTATGAAAAAAATTAAAATATATGATGATTTTATTTATAAAGTAATGTTATTGATGATATCATCAATATGATTCCAAAAATTCCAATGGAATTGAAAACCAAGCTAAAAAGATCTCAATAGTGGTGAAGGATGTTTGGGATAGCTTAGGGTTCTATGTTTCCACCATTCCAGAGAATATGTCATTATCTATGTTAAAAATAAATTTTTAGTGAATTTCTTATAAAATATATAATGTGAAACATCATTGTTTGATAAGAAATCGATCACGACTGTTGAATTTGGTTTCACTATAAATTGAACCATTAAATACTATTTTCAATTTCCATGGAGTTTGTTCTCTCTAATTATATCATTCCAAAAACATATATTTGAAACCTAAATTTCTTGATCATTTATATTTTAATGATTTATGGAAAAATTTATAATTAAATTAGTGATAATTAATCCTACATTGAAACTAATAGATGAAATTGAAACAAGTGTCAAATCAGGGGATATGTTGTCCATAATTACCCCAATGATTAATTTAATGTCAGTATTTCTCAATAAAAAATGATCTCACCAAATAAAATAGTAAAACTAATACACATGGATGCCTAAATGATATAGTGATTTTACTTGGTATACCACTATAGGATAATATAAGGGTTCTTTTTTCATCGAAGTATCAATGTATCACGGAATATCACTACTAATTTTTTATGATTACAAGGATTTGGATTGATCCAAAACATATATATATCATCAGTTTATGACAACTTATCATAATATTTTATAAATAATAATCTCAACACTAATTTGGTTATTTTTATTACATAAATTTTCATCTCATTAACATAATATATTCAATTAAATTATTCATAAGATAATTATATATCAATTTACTACATTTATTAATAATTTTTTCCTATCCCTATATGTTGAATTGTATAATATCAATGATTAATTTATACCATATTTATCACCCAGAATTTTCTACATGTCAACCAAAACTTTTGAATCTATATTATTCATTGAACTATCAGTATTCATTTGATGTCAAAATAAATCCCATAAAATATGAGATGGTTTAAAACCCTAAACACTTGAGGTGTTTTTTTGATTAATGTTTCTAAAAAATTCTCAAAAATTTTAGGATTATAAAAAGTACATAGTTTTGGTGTGATATACTCCAATGTGGAAGTCAAAAACTTCATCAATGAAATTTTGGTAAATATCCTTATAAAATACACAAATCCACATATTGTGGCCTCATTTTATTTTTTAAAATACAATTCATTATTTTTGAAAACTATACACCTTAGCACAATTTCATTTTCAATATCCAACTAATATTTTTTCCTTTTTTTTAAAAATCCTCTCATTGTATAACATCGATTTCACAGTATGAGGCTTCACTAATAAAAAAATACAACCATGATCTTTTGTCACAACATAGATATTTAATATTATGTATTATATTGAGTGTCATGATTCTATATGAAACTAAATTGTAAACTTTTAGTTATTAATCTACATCCTTTAGTTATTATTATTCATAGAATATTATGATTTTTCCAAAAAAGTCACAATGAAAAAGTCTTCTAACTCACTATTAATTTATTCATTCATATAAACCTTTATGACATGAGCATATCCCTTATAGTTTATAATATAATTCATCACTAAATATTACTCTTATGTACCATCAGTAGTGGTGGGATGAAAATTTTTTGTGATGTGATGTTCTCTTCCAAAATCGAAACATCAAATTCATTTTCCAAATGACTCCATTCATGATGAAATGGTTAATAATATCAAATTTCACAGAAAAAATATTATTCCAATAGTGAAATAAGATAAAAAACACTTAGACCAATCCAAACACCTGGGTTATATAATTATCTTATATAGAAAACAAACCCAACCAATGATAATTATTGTGACAACATTTTCCACTTTGGGTTTTCATTGAAAACCAAGTTAACTCAATATAAATTACACTCTATAAGTAGTAAAGTAAGATAATAATTAATAACTATCTCTAAGTCAATTTTTTATCCAAAAGGTATAAGAAGATATTTCAATAGATCATTATATTCTTAAAAATGAACATCAATACATCTGAGGCTCAAACAACATGATATTAAATTCTAAGCTGGAACATCCTCATTTTCGAGAAATTCATATTTTCTATGTTCTCTGCCCCATGGTTTGTACCTATTTTTATCTTCATAAAAAATACTAACATGAAAAGGTATGATACACTTCATATGAGAACTTTAA
Source organism: Viscum album (assembly GCA_963277665.1). NCBI lineage: Eukaryota > Viridiplantae > Streptophyta > Magnoliopsida > Santalales > Viscaceae > Viscum > Viscum album. The sequence goes on along the minus strand of OY728157.1, from coordinate 225,945,784 downwards.
AAATTAATTACCTTATAATTTCACATATATAAAACTTATGCCCCATTAAAAATAATTCAAAAGAGGAATGTCTTGAAAAACACACTCATCAAAGTAATATATTAGATCTAATTGGGGAAGGGGATTTTCCACAAATACTTAATCTATGGGAAGTGGTAAAAAAGGGTTAGTATAGTCTTATAAAACATCTACATTAACACTGGTTTCATGAATATGTCCCCAACATGTTGACTTGTACAAAAATATTTTTGATTGATGATCCCTTACTCAAAAGCTTTACTAAAAATTTCACACCAAATCTCAATTTGTTTAATATAATATTATTACCCCTATATCATTTTTTATTATAATTTCACTATTATTGTAAAAATGGATTATCAAGTAAATATTTATATATTTTCTATGGTCATCATTTTTTTCACCCACAACAATTTTGTAAAAAACTATTTAGATAAGATATATTATATATTATTATTTCTAAGTTATTTACATTAATATTTATTTTTATGAAATAAAATTTACTTTCAAATGATAATTAATGATCCGATACTTTTGTATTTTTTGTCCATATGATCTCCAGCCCAATCTACTTTATATTATGTAGCTATATTATTATCATTTCCTACAACGTATGAAAAATAATTATTAACTATCCATTGAATGTACCTATTGATTAATTTCATAGATGTGAGGCATTCCCTCTTGGTAAAAAATATAAAATATTCATCCAAAATTTTGTCATAAAAAATAATTGACCTTTTTATTGTATGATACAAAAAATTTCCACTAATATTCTAGGGTAATATGAGGTCAGTTGACCTGTAACACCTCTATATTGTAAAATAGAAACATAATATTTAATAGATTATATCAAATGAAACACAAATATTATAACATAATTTAAAAAAATAAAACATTAAGATATATTTCTTTGGAAAAAATAAATCTAATATGTGGATTATGATTCATACAATGAAAGGTTTATATGAAACACAATAGTATATTAAAATTCTATAATTTAAAAATTACAATTATAAACTAGAAGATAATCCAGTGTGTGAATTGGAATAACTAAATTTTGAAAAATATATCGTTTTCATATGTAAAAAAATTAAATGGTTTTCCATTGATTATAAATGATATAAGAATCATATTAATGAAAGTGAAATGTTTTCTGAAAAACAAATATGTTTATAAAAATATATTTAGTCATGTTTTGTGAAATTAATTTCAAATTGATTATTTTAACACTTAGATCAAATTTATTTTATTAAATAAACCTCATTTTTGGAAACAACATGTCAGACCTATATTTTGGTCAATTTTTTGTATTTTTTAAAAAATATAATTTTGGTGGTGAATAGCGAAAAAATATGAATTTTATTGAGAATTTCATTTCCATTAAAATTATCTAAAAAATTTTATTATATTTTAAATTAGATATGTAGTAAAATTAGAAAAAATTTATTAATTTTAACCAATCTATTTCATTGTTATCAATTTAATACTAAATTATGAAATAAAAACTTTATTAACTTTTGAATGTTTTTTCTTTGGGAAAAAAATTGTTTGTTCGATGCATCTATAGGATGAATTTTAAATTAATTTATTCCAAAAAAGTAAAATGAATTTCCAAAAAATGTATTTTATATTTGGATCCATCATAACTAATATTATCTCAAGAGTTAAAATTAATTTTTTACATAATTAATAGTAAAAATATAAGAAATTAACAAATATGGTTAAGGTTAAAATGGGTTATTTGAAGGTTTTAACTATGAATATAATGGTTAAATTATAAAAAACACATCTAAATACAATTTAATGGAATTATTTAGACCGTATCATATATAATTGTATATAATGACCCATTTTTGAGGATTTTATCGTGAACAAAATGTGGGTATCACTTTTTCTTTTCAAATATTCCATGTATTTCATCTCACCACTAATAAAAGGTAACCCCTTATACTCCACAATTCAGACATCCAAAACCATTTAGTTAGGAAAATACCTACAAAAAGCCATACCTTAATCTTTTAAAAACATCCTAGAGCCATTATAAAGATTATTATGGCCTCCCAATAAGGATTTAGGTATAAACCTAAAGAGGATCCCTAAATAAGTGGTGAATTTCTTAAACGAGTATTTCATATTTCATCTTCCAAATTTTTAAAATAATATTCAAATATTATATTATAATAAATAATTTATGACCTATATACTGATATTTTATTATTTTAATGTAATAATCCATATCATTTTACAGTTCCATTACATGGGAAATGAAACTATCGATTGTGTGTATAAAAGACTACTGTCTCACGAACCGATATAATTCCTTTTCCAAAAAGAACATTCATGGAAGGATATAAAAATGTATTTAAATTATTAATATGATATTTATGAAATTATTTTACTTATATAGCTATTTTATTACTCATACCTTCTCACCTTTCATTTCATGGGGGATACGATAATATTGTTCGTATGTACGACATACTACAGACTAAGGGAAGTCATGTGATTCATTTTCGGCCTAAACATTACATTAAAGGTGTTAAGGATATATTTAGTTAATATATGTGATATTTATGACCTTAACATAGTTAAATAGATATAATATCATATCTAAATTCTTACAATGAAATCTATTCGAAAATAATAATGTTGCACATTCCTATATGTGGACTACTACCTCCTTATAATGATATTAAATGTTTTTCATTTTATTTTTACAAGGATGTTACAAATTATGGACTATATTAATATAAATTATAAATATAGAATAATAATTATTATATAAATGTTATTTAATATTTTATTTATTTCATTTTTTTCATCGAGCAAATTCAAATAGTGTTTGTGTGTACGTACGACAAACCGTCTCCATGAACAGTGTAATATTTTTTATGTCCCTAACTTTTATGGACTAATAATTATAAATAAATACTAAAAATATAATATATCTAAATAATTTTTAAAATTATTTATGTTATTTAGCTATGATCATATTAAATTTAAGAAAATTACCAAACTGAAACACACATGGAAAATGAGGAAATTGTAACCCAAAACAATTATGTTAACAAAAAATTGTTAATAAACGGGTAATAATAGAGTATAATTATACCACATATAGTTTGATAACTGTAAATAGTTTTCTATAAAAGACATATAATAAACATAAAATTATTATGTTATAAGATCAAACATGTATGAAGAAATTGTACTCTTGGTAAGGGTTTCTCGTTTCAATTTTAATTTCATGAGACATATACCATATTCACCACTTACTTATTTTATATAGTTTTTATACTTCCTCTATGATATATTATATCATTAATAAAATTATAATAATGTTATTTAATGTTCAATTTGATGTTATTTCAATCAAGGGTCTGACTAATAAAATGGTACCAAAGTGGTAATGGTTTATTTTACAATCAATACATTTATCGATAATATTTACGATTAAATTTCAGATAAGGAAATATTATGACATATAACTCATGAAAATAATGAATTTTATAGTCATATTATTATTCATGGACTTTTAAAATAATATTTACATTATTTAATTCTTAGTTGTATAATTGTTTTAGAAAATATTTAAATAAAATCTGACTATAATTCCCTCTTTTGTTGGAAATCTGTTTTCTAGAAAGTCTATGTTTTCTAGAAATTCTATAAAAAATATTTATAATATTACAAAAAATATTTATCAAATTAAATTTTAACCATGGTTTACATTTTATAAATATTTTATAATGAATATTCTTATCGTTTTCTAAGCAAGTCTCATTTGTCTTTTATCGAAAATATGAAAGGAATATTTTTTAAATTATATCACATGTAAGGAATCTTCGGCTATCATGACCAATCAATGTATTAAAGTATATTTTATGAGTTTAAAATTAAATGAAAAGTGTTATAAAAATATTTTTTTAATATTTTAGTTTTAAAATAATATTTTCAAGGTGAAAAGATTATTTTCTTCAAGAATGTTTTAATGATATTTTTATGGTATTTCTATTTATCAATGACATCAACCCTTTATTATAATTATGCTCCACTAGGGATGTTTTTATTACTATACCATACTTATCATTTCTATAAGTGGTTTATGATCTATTTGATTGGGTATATACCATTTTTATACCATTCGTATAACTCTTTTTTCCCTTTTTTTCTTTTTAAAAGGGAATTCCCATGAGTGGCCTTTTCGAACCCTCCACACCCAGGAACCCTACCTCCCCATAAAGAGATAATTTAGAGAAGCCTCAGAAGGGAAGGATCCATTGTCAACCGAGATGACAGAGCATCCCCATGCGATTACACCTTAATCATCGATGGTTCGGCATAGAAATCTATCATCTAGGTGAAGATCGCCCTTTCTACCCACCCGGTGAGACACCAGGTGACCCGGCAAGATGAGTGGTACATGAGAAGTGGAAATTCCCCCAAGAGTGGGCTCCCAAAAATTGAACCCCAGACCTCACTGAATTCTGGTTGTTTGGCCCTCGTCTACCCACGACTATGCCACCATCGAAGTAAAAAAAGTACACTAGGTTGTTAGGCCCAAGGGGTTACATGGTATAGGAGGATTGTCACCCACCACCAAGTGACTTTATGTACTCCCCCAGCCGTAGTCCCAGGTGTAACAACACTCAAGATTTCAGGCTAGTTCCACACAGGGTAGAGGGGCCCATGAGGGGTGATAAAGGCATATAGTGTGATTTTCTTTTCAAGGACTCAAACCCAGATCCTCGGAGTCAGGACGCCCCCGCTGCTCACCCATGCCCTGTGGGTACCATTCGTATTACTCTAAATGACTTATTATTTTGTTAAATGATTGGGTAGTTGTAAACATTTGGTTTACTACATTATCCATACAAATTTTTATGTTGATTATTTTTCACCCTTTTAATGTTAGTAATTCATTAGACTTAGTATGCTTAGTTGGGGTCCGCTATGGGTACTCAATTTATCAATATCTATCATGAGGAAAAATATCTTGGGTTTTTTGGCTAGGGCATTACCTATTTTTCTAATGTGTCTTTACATGTGGACATTAAATTATAGTTATGTTTTATACCATTATAAATTTCATAATTATAATATTAGTAATTGATGTTCATTTGAATAGTGTATTAGTTATAATATCTATGGAAAGGATTTAATCTCATGAAATTTCATTTACATATTAATTTGATTATTATTTATTCCCATTGTATTATGACCAATCTATTTATTAAAATGAATTTGTTTCATTTATTTACTTTTCATTATTGATCATGATTTATTTATTCGTATCTACCACTGTACTCATACCCCTAATAAGAATTTGAGATCCCCACTTTCTAATGTTTTATTTTCCCCAGGATTGTAGGAAATGTTTCATGATTGATTTTAATGGATATAAAAATGGCAATATTAGTGAATTCAAATAAATTACTATGTTCTATTTTTTATTTTAAATTTAAATATGATATTCTAGTATGTATCTATTTTACCAAGAATTATGAACTAATCATTCCTTTGGGATGTGATTTGATGAATCTTTTTCCAAGTTAATGAAGTAACCACTGACTCTGGTCTATGAGGGATCATGTCCTTACTGTTTGAATGAGTTTAGGCTTAGTAGAAACCTTGGGAACTAGATTTTGGAAAAAAATTTTATAGAATATAAGCCTAAGATTTAATTTGAGTTTATTTATCAAAAACAACCTATCATTTTAGTAAGGAAGAGATTATATGGTTTACCAATAAATACATCCTTATATCGATACTACAAGTGGACATTTTTCGGAACCAAATTTTCTTAGGGGTAATAAATTAAAGAATGCATGTCGACCATGACTCTATAATTATCGTGTTATGATAATAGTTCTTACTACAGACCTAGTTTGACACTCTCAGGAGATACTATTTGGATAATTAGCATATTATTTATAGACCATTATGAAGGACATGAATTTATGATGAAAATGAAGGACCTAGGTTAATCTTAAGGTGTATTATATTTAAAAAAAGTTTTACGATTTGGACACCCAATAAATTAATATATGCTTCTTCCACTATGATTATAGTCGATCGCGATATGATTTTTGGTTTTACTGAATGGTTGGAACCTAAAAGAACCATGTTAAAATTCAAGATGATGGAGAATGTTGTGAATATGCACAAATAATTTTTATGATTACTAGTGTGTAGGATATCTTGATTATTTCAAATAATCTATCGTGAAAAATGACTAATAACATATTCCATAAACCACTCTCAAAATCACAAAATAAGATAATGATGGTGTTTCCTTAGATCTTGATTGATGGATACCATAGAGGATGAAAGGATAAATTTAAATCATGTCATAAATATGGAAAGAGACACCTAAAAAAGTGCTTATGAGGAATAGGAAATTTATTATGTCTTTAAAATATGGTTAGAAAGTAGTGAATTTATATGTAAAAATTAAAATATTGTTGGATGCAAATTAATTTCACCCTAGGGATCCATTTTTAGGTCATTAAATAATATTGGAAAACATTTTCTAACCATTTTTGTTTTAGTAAAGACATATGGAATATAATAATATTATTTTGTGGATTATGTGATCTGTAAAAAGATAAATTTAGTTCTTCAGCCATTAAAAATATACATTTTTGTATGTTATTTTCATAGAGTAAGAGATAATGTGTTAATTGATTGAAGAGAAACCAAATTATGAAATTATTTTTATGAAATAGAAATATATCTTTTATGTATATTTTAGTATATTCTTATATAGTAAAATAATTCCTCAACATTAAGAAAAAAGTATCTTGAAATGGAAATTTTATTATAATACCACCATGTCTAATGAATGAATTGGTCTTTTAAATCAACAAATGTTTATCGTTTTGAGGTCCTTAACATTACATTGATGATTAAATTTCTTTTGAAAAATGATTTCAATCACTCTATATAGTTATTTATTGTTTCTTCCATGTCCATATCTTCACTTCTCAATAATGTTGTCTTACTTGGAAACCAATTGATTTTTTGTCCTAGGTTACCTTTTAAATTGACTTTATCCCTAATAAGGTGGATTTTTTTATTAAACCATTTATTATGTGGGTTTGAAACAAAGGTATTTTCAAATTTAAAACCCATATTTTATAAGATCATGATTAAATTAGGATCACTCAATTAATTTAAGTGGTATAATATAACTCCCATAAATTTTAAAATCAAAACATCATGTTTGATAGCATATATGAAATGGAACACTAATAATAAAAGATAATGTAACACACCAATAATTTAAGATATATTTTTTTTTAAGTAAATTTAATATCTTATATATCATATGATACATGAAACATCATGTTTAAATAAAACATGATACTATATTTAAATATCATTTTTTAAACAGGATGATTATAACCAAGCCATTATGTTAGAGAGTATAAATAGGACTAAAAAAAATTTAAATTATTTTCATTACATATTTTTAAATTAAATTCTATGGGTATATATTTATTAGGAACAAGATATGAATCTTTTGAAGGAAAAAATAATTGTTTCCCAAAAAATAGTATCATTCTAAAATGTTCTTAATCGTGATTTGAAAACATAATTTAATATCAATTTTTAACCACTTTGAGACAATTTTTTAAAAAAAAATAATATCCATTTTTAAATATATATATCAAAATTATATCAGGTTTAATTTTTTGGTATTTTTCTAAAAATACTATTTATTAGAAATATAGAAAAATGTTGATTTTTATTGAGAACTACTTTTTGATTCAATTATTAAAAAGGATAAAAATATATTTTAATTTTTTTAATGCAAATTTATATAAATTATATTAAAAATTCACTAATTCAGGACATTGGAATCAATTTTATATTGAATTATTATATAAAAATATTTTAAGCACTTGAATATTTTTTCTTTTGAAAGCGCATTTTTTACACCTCTCTATGTTTAGTATTAAATTGAACTCTAAAACTTCTAGAAAATGAATTTTGAAAATATTGAATTCATATTTTATATTATTCTAAAAATATTATATAATATGGTCAAATTTATTTTTTGCGGATGATGAATAGTAAATATAGAAAATATTAATCACCTTGTTTAAGGTAAAAATGGGTTTACCGGTGGGTTAACAAGGGAGAAAAGGGTTAAAAGATACCTAATACATTTCTGAAACCTACTTTATGGAATAATTTTGACCATATAAACTATAAAGGTATATATTTAAACATTTTGGAGGCATTTGGAATGCTAAAAATGTGTGTATCACATTATCATCTACAAAATCCATGTGTCCTCTACTCCACTTATAAAAGAACACACTATATAATCCCCTCTTGACACATTAAATCTCATTTATTTTCACCAAGACCTTCTCAAATACCTTCCTTAATCCTATAAAAATGATACAACCCTTATTTTTAAGAGGAAGGAGTCTTATAAATTATTTAGTTATAAACCTAAAGAGGCATATCGAAGAAGACGTAAAATTATTTAATGAGCATGGTTGTTTTATTTATTCTTCCACATAATAAAAATAATAATTAAATATTTTAATATAGTAAAACTAGTACCTCTTATACACTACTATTTTATTAATTTAATTTCATCACCCATATCTATCTCTACTTCCATCAAATGGGAAATAAATCTCTCAATCGTGTGTACAGAGATCTACCGCCTCATGAACCGATGTAATTTTTTCCATTAGAATATTTTGAGGATGGATATAATAAATGATTTAAATTTTCAATATTATATTTATTACATTATAGTACTTCTAAAATTATTATATCTCATATACCGTCTTAATTTCCTTTCATGGATAATTCAATAATGTTTCTCATGTGTACGGAGGACAACTAACTCGCTAAGTGATGTGATTATTTTTTTCTCATATTATTACATAGAAGGTATCAAGAATATATATAATTAATATATGTGATATTTATGACCAAAATTATTCTTTATAAAACATAATATCACATAAATATTCTTTTTTTTAATCCACTGGAAAACAATAATTTCGCTTATGCCTACTTGTGGACTACATCCATCCTGTAGCAATGTGAAACGTTATTCATTTTATTATTACATGGACGGAAATAACAAAGTATTTGATTAATTTAAATGATATATATAAAAAAATAATGATTCTTAAAAGGGTTAATTGTTATATAATTTTCATCAATTTCTTCCATAATGAAAATGTAAACAGTTTTCATGTGTATATACGTCCTACCATTTCCATGGACAGTGCAATCCATTTTCTATCTCTAAATTTTATGGATTAATAAAAATAAATATATACTGAATATTTAATATATTTATATAATTCTTATCATTATAGTAGTTATTTAACCATTTTCATGTTAAAAGGTTCAAAATTACCAAACTAAAACAAACATGAAAAACAATTCAATTGTTACCAGAAAAAGTGATTTTAACAATGAATTGATATTAAAGGGGTCATAATATAATATAAGTAAATAATATATGGTATTATATATATTAATATGGTTATTTAATTTATTTAAAATAAATATATATTTATTATACAATAGGATCAAACAAGTTCAAAAGTAATAAGACTTGAGGTAGGGGTTTCCCACATCATATTTACTTTCCTTAAGACATACGCCATATTCATCACCTAATTTTGTGTGGTGTATATAATTACCCTTTTATATTTATAATTATAAATACATTTATATTCATGGTATTTAATGTTTCATTTTATGTCATTTATTTTATGGGGCCTATGTTTCCAAATTTACCATTGCAGTAATGATGAATTTTATAATCTCATCATTTATCAAGATTGTTTTTGATTAAATTTATGATAATGAAATATTATGGTCTATCACTCTAAAAAATTATTTATTCTTTCACCTATTTTTATTCATGATATTTTCTTGTAATATTACCATTTTTCCTCTCATGATACTTAATTTTTTTTATTTTTTTCAGTAAATCTACCTTCATTTCTCCCTTCGGTCAGATATACTTTTTCTTATATGTTTTTGTTTTCTTAAAATGTTTTCAAAAATTTTTACAACATTCCAAAATGTATTTAAAAAACAAAATATTATACTTTTAAAAAAATTTATGAAGTTTTTGAAATGAATTTTCTTGTCTTTTTTCAAATAAGTCCATTTTTTATTTTATTGAAAATGTGAAAGGACTGTTTTTTAAATTATATGGAATGTGTGGAGTTTTCCTCTATCATGACCAATAAATATTTTAAATCTTATTTTTCCATTTTAAAATTTTGTTTTCAATGAAAATTATTTTCATGTTTTGATGTGAAATTTTATTTTTTATATGTGATTTTCAATATGAAAGGTTCATTTTCCCCAATAATTTTTAAAAGAATTTTTATAGTATTTATATTAGTAAACAATATCAACCAATTATTTTGATTATGATCTATTATGGAGATGTTGTAATGATAACATCCATATTATTTCTATAAATTTTTTATAATTAGTTTGATTGGGGGTGTATAAGTTTGATACCATTTATATGACTATGGAAGATTTAATAATATGTTTAAAGATTGCGGAAATTGATAAATTTCATATGATTGGTTTTCAATATGAATTTTTATATTGATTAAGCTTCAATCCTTTAATATGGAGAATAAATTGGACTTAATAAGTGATGTGTGGGACCTACTATAGACTCTCAATGCATTAGTATGTATCACGAGACAAACTAGCATGGGTTACGGGTCAAGGACTTAATCATTTATATAAGATGTTTTGGCATGAGGTATTGAATTTATGGTCATGATGTCCAGGATTATTAATTCCATCATTATGATATTATTCATCAGGGTCCATGTGATTATTCTATTAGATATAATACCCATGGTTATGTTTCATGATTGTGAGATTACATATATAGAATTATTTGATCATTATTAATTCCTTCCATATTATTCTCAATTTATTGATTAAATAATATGTGTTTCATTTATTTACCATGAAAAATTGTTTATACATTATTTATTTATAGCTTATATTATACTCATACCCTTTCTGAGCATTTTAGATTTCCCTTTTCTTATATTTTATCTTCCCCAAGATATGAGAAAGTTTTTTATTATTTATATGAAGGGATTTTCTATAGGGAATACTGGTGTAATGAAACAAAATAATATCTTTTATTTTATGTTTTCAATTGTAATATGTGATTCAAGTATTCATAAAGATTACCAACACTACTAAACTATTTGATCCTTTGGGATTTTATTTTCTTTAATGTACTCTAATGTTATAATGTAACCATCAACTCTGGGCTTTTAGGGTTACAGTATTTACACAATCTTTCTTATTTAACAAACCTAAAAAAATTCCAAAGGGTAATTCATGTATAATATGGATTTTTATTCTTTTTCAAACTTAATAAACTATTCACTTACTTATTTTTATTGGTAAACAAAATAATATACTTAATTTTAATTTACATAAACACTGAGAAACTATATAATCTCTTCATATATTAGACTCACAAACTCTGACCACATTAAGAGGGAATAATTTTATAATAATTTCACCTTTATAACACAAAATTTAAATTTTATATTTTTTATGAGTAAATATTTTCAAGATTACAAAACACTATGTGCTTTATTCAAGTCATAAAAAAATCATTCTATGACTTTACACTTTTGATCCATCATCACTAATAATGAAACCTTTTATTTTGTTATATAAACATATTTCTTGATAACCTTATTTATAATTTATATGTTGTCATCCATTGGATAAATTCTAAAATTTTTATAAATAACCACATCTAGGATGAATCTTATTGATTAATTTCATTCCCCATGGGTGGATGTTTTTTCCAAACTAACAAATTAATCAAGTTAATATCATTTTAACACTAAAGTTTCATTATTTTGTATCACCACACCTTTTTCATACTATTTATTTTCAAATAACCAATTTTTTATGATGATATTGTGATATGTTTTCCTCTTTATGATATATCAATATTGATTCATTTCTATTTGATAAAATATTAATTCAATTTATTTACCCATAAACCATATTTTTCTACTTATAAAATGTTGATTCCAATGAATAAAACAATAAAGTGGTAATGAATAGATTTATCATCCCGATATTTTTTATCAGAAATGAATTATAAAAAATAATATTTGATTCCATAACCATAACGCATTTATTATTATATATTTTTCTATTAAATTATCATATTATTTTTCTTAATAAACTTATTAAATATTGAATTATTTTTTATGCACTAGATCATGTAATCCATTATCATGTTCATTAGTACCATCTATTTAGTCAGATGATTCACTCAAATCAAGGATTATAGATTTCTTTATAACTTTTCAAAAATAATTTTTAAATAGTTTATATCGATGATATTGTTCAACATCATTCTAATGAAATTATAATATTTTTAATTGAATGAGTATCCAATAAAAATATGCAACTTAGTTTCATCTCTATATTTGTTTTTCAATTTCTCTCTTTATTCATTAATTGTTTTGCCCTTAATATATTTAACGGAGATATTGATACCACGAGTGTTTGAGAACATAAAAAGATAATTTGGACCTAGGGTATTTTTTTTATATCATTAGTGAATAGGAAACACTAACATTATAATATTTATTCAAGGGGGATAAATTATTTGAAGATAATTAATTTGATATGTTATTTTTAGATTTTTTTGAAAAAAAATAAACATTTATAAAAATCACAAATAATATTGTTTATTATGTTATGTGAAAGATGTTTAGATGTTTAGAGCTATTTGAAATAATTATAGTGGTTCCTGGAAGATGTTTTAATGATTTTTTTTCTATATATAATAGGTTTGAAGAAGAAATGTTAAATCTCTCAACAAATAAGATCAAATATTCCCTAAATAAGATAAATTATTTAATTTCTATGATTTAATCATCAATAAATAATATTTAATTATCAGTAAATCATATTAAAAAATTTATAATGTTTAATATATTTTTAATATTTATGTGTGATATAGTGGAGAAATAATTAAAGAATTGTTACTTAGAAAATTTCGCATTCATTATGGATGACTAATAGGTGATCTAAAAGAGATCATAAATGTTTCTTAACTAAATAAAATATGACTAAAAATATTTTTAAAATATTAGGACACTAATTTAAATGTGAAGATGGTGATAAAATTTTGTAGGAAGTAACTTGTTTGGACTTTTACTTTAAAATTAATCAGTAAATTTTGAATACCATTGTTTTAAATATAAATTATTTTTATAAAAACTATGATAGTTGATTTTTCATTATATAGAATAGTAATAAGAAGAAGTAAAATATTAAGATGATATATAAGAATAATACCAAGCATTGATTCAGAAAATTATATTAAATAATAAAAAGAAGAAGGTTCACTCACTATTTTTAAATTCTATTTTTAGTTTTTTATGATTGAAAAAAATTGTATAGATTTTTTGGTTGAAGGATCAATAATTGTTTCTAATAAAATATATTTTATTTTTTTATCTGGGAGCACACTATAAAATTTGGAAGATATTTTTAGTATCATGATTTCAAGGATAAAATTTCTTGAGGTATCATACAAGAGGATTTTATTTGATCATGTGATCATGGGTTCTATATATCATGGAATGGATTTATCTTCTTTTTTTGGAGTGGTGAACCCTAATTTTTAATGCCTAATATGTTTTTCTATTTTTGTTTTTAATGGGGGTCTACAATTTCACATTATTATGTGTAGAGGGTTATTTTAGTGGAAATATAAAAAACTAATTGAATTCATTAATTCGTCCCCACCCTCTAGTTGGATTCTCACTGATGTTGTCTGAAGTTTTAATTTGTTATTAAATAATAGTGGGATTAGTTAAATTATGATCATATATTCATGGATTTAGAAAAATGGATCCACCGTGTTTACGGTTTGGAGTTCTAATGTTTTTTGAAGGATTGGCATCACATTTATTCTGTATGAAAAATGGGATTCCAAAATTCAATTAGTTGAATTATTATATATAGAAATATCGCATGATTCCATATTTTTTGTCTATTAGTAATAATGAATTGGAGGCTAATACTAATGGTTTTGGTCAAAATTCAAAATGTACATCTATAAAATCAATTCATAGAGATAATTTATAGAATGAATTTCACGATCATAAATCCATATTTTCATCTCTCATAATATTATATTCCTTAATGTACGAAACATAGTGTATCTAAGATTAATTTGAAAACATAAATGAAGAAAATGTGAAACTTCATAAATCCAAACTATATGATTGGAATTTCAATAAAATGGTCTTGAACTGAATAAGGTTTAAATATTGGATAATTCATTCATTATGGTCAATGAAATTTGATGAAAATCAATGGTTTTAGAGATAATATGATATAATATATGTTCATCATAAACATACTACTCATCTTTAGAAAATATTTAATGAAATATTTTCATCATTAAAAAACTATGATCTGGTTAAACATGCAATTTGTAAACGAATATCATTTAAATTTACATTAAAATGAGGATATGGATTTGTTTCGATAATAAGAACATGTCAAATAAAGAAATATCCTTTATTAATTTTAAATGAGATAAGGTCATATAAAAATTTGTTGTGTAATATGATGATTTTAATGAATAAAATGATATTGAAATGAAATTTGAGAAACATAAGTCAGTCACTCTAAGAAGTGTGAGAATAAAAAAAGTATAGTACTAAGGAAAGATACTGTTAAAGAGTTTTAATTGTGGGGTTATTTTATATTTCATATAAAATTTTAAAATAAAATAAGAGGATAATAGTTTTTGGATATGTATGAGAAGACAAGGATGATTTCAATGAAAAAATAAATAAAATTAGATAAATCACATTTTTATTGATATAGGGAATAGTATGAACTTAAATAATAATAAGAAGAAATTTTTTTTATAACAAATTTAAGAAGATGATTAAATTATTGATAGATATGATGTTTAGAATTCTAGACACATTGATAAAAAAATTTGATTAGAGAAGTGAAAAAGTAATTGTCTATTAGTTAGAAAAGTGGTAATTTTTTAAGTTAGAAAGAAATATAAACATAAATAACGTTGATTAATAACTCGAGTAATAAATTTCAAAAGATATAAAAATAAAATTATAACATTAATCTAAATAATGATAATAAATCATAAAGTAATAACGATTCTGTTCCTAGTAAAAATGATTCAAACCAAACAAATGGGATTGATGAATTAAAAATTTTTCTCACTGATGAGAAAAAATTGAAACATGACATTGGAAAAAACTTTAAAGGTAAAATAAAAATCATGAACTTGTACAATAAAAATTTATATAGGTTAAAAAGTAATTTAATAAATTCAATTTCAATTTCATAAATATTTTGTAGGAAGTTTGAGAAATCTAAATTAAGGATTTTATAGAAACATTTCCATTTCAAAGAGTGATTAACAGTAGGTGTGTTAATAATGATCACATTCTAGAGATAAATAAGACTTTAATTTTCTTGTTAAAAGGGTGGATTCAAAATCATATGTAAAAAATCATTTTTTGTAAAATAAGATGACACTAAAATATTTTAATATTCTCTAAATGAAAAACTAAATTCAAAAACACTTATAAATAATGTCATTAAAATTTAATAGAAAAATTATAGAGTAAAAAAGATATTTATGGGGTCCACAAAAATAATTTCTTTTATAAAATAGGAAATATTTATACCCAAAAGGTTTCATAAGGGAAGGTTTCAACATATGAATATTAAGTAATTTTTAGGGGAATAAATTAAACTCATAAAACTAAATAGAATTATAAAATACTTTCAAGAAATAAAAAATAATATTTTCATTTAATTACCAATATTTATAATATTTTAGATAATTTTGGAAAAAAATTATTTTGGAGAGTCCACCCACTAAAAGAAGAACATTTTAGATCCAATATGAAAATTTTGGGATTCATGTTGATGAAATATTTCAATTATTGAATGGGTTGTGTAGAAGGTGTGACCCATAAAGTAAATTTATTAAAGACCTACTCACCCTATAATCATCCCAACTAAGTATAAATTTCAATAACCAAATGTCTAAAATTAATAAGTGGAAAATAAATAGATATAGAATTAGTTATTGAGGTAGAACTCAATGTATCATATAAATAACAGCCATTGATTTTGGATAGTGGATTTTCTTAACATATGACAATAAATCTAAATATATTGATGATTTTTTCCAATTAAACAAACCACTAATTTAAGTTTATAAATTATAGATCACTTGAATTCAATGGAATTTCTTATTTAGTAATTATAGAATATATGTTGAATTCAATTAACATGTTATAAATTTATGAATTGAAACACAACTTATTATGTGTGTCTCACCTCTATAATGAAAGTAATTAGTTTATGGTTTATGAAGATGGGTGATTGGTTAATTTGGTTAAATATGTACCTGTATTGAAGAGAGTGTGGTGAAAATTTTCTATCAGGATTTTGGTTAGTGATGTTATAAATTAATTCTATATAATTATGAAATAACAAAATATATTTTTTCATCAAAATCCTTATGTATATTGGAAAAAATAACATGAACTAAAATACCCAGGGGATAATATCATTGAGGTACCTATTCTAAATAGTGGGATATGTTGGATTCCCTATATATTATATTAGTGTAATATTATTATTTATTTATACATGAATTTTAAAATTTATGCATCTCACCCATTACATTTTATTCATTCAGACATTTATAGGCCTCTGATGAATGAATGAATAAATAGAGAAATATTTTATTTATTTTTTCAAAAATAATCTTATATTTTATGAATTATTATTATGAAATATAAATTGCATTCATTGAATATGTTTTGAGGTTTTAAGATAAGTTTAGAAAAAGTGTCTTTCTTCACCTTGAAGACGTTACTAAAAGACTCTTTATTGAATATATATATATATATATAATAAAATAATATTAGAGAAATCATGGTATTTTTATTGAATTTAATACATTATATATAGGAAAAAATTATTAAGTAGAAAAACTGAGATTTGTGTAAATGTGTCATGCCTTGTTATTCAATCATGATACTTCTCAATTTTTATAGAGGTTATCTATTAATAAATCTGTTTAGATTGAAATTCATTTTTTATAAAAATTTAACACAGATATAAACCCGTAGATTTTTTATTACCATATATCCTTAATATTGATATAAATTAGTTTATTTTTCAGTTTTTTTATTCTCATCAACAAATGTATAAATTTGGGAAAATTCAAGAAAAAATGATTTTCTGCTATCGTACATTATTATCCTCAAAATGTAATAGGTAATCTAAAAAATATAAAAATAAAAAAGGATGGTAGGGTATATTAAAAAAGTTAAGGAAATATCACACTCAAATAATTAGGTCACCTATAAGGAATGGTATTACAGAAGAGAATATGATAAAGAAACCTTTTTGGAGAAGAATATTAATTTTTTTGAAAATGATGAAAATTTGGAATAATTTTGGGTTAAAGATAATGATTTATCCAATTTTAATAAGGAATAATATCCTTTAACAACTAATTAATGGATATTAAATCTTGTAGAGTTATATAATATAATCATAGATCATGGGAAAAAGTTTATATACCACATTGTGAATAGAAAAACACACCTATTTATTTTCTCAGGTTCATAAAATATATTTTCAAGAGTATTTTAATCCTCATGAGTGGATTGATGATATAAATAATGAAAAACCCAAACTGAGAATACCAACACTCTATATTTTGTACCAGATCTAATAAATTAGAATTTATTCAAAAAAATGTAAGTTATTTATAAAAATATGATGGACAAATTATAGGTGAAAATAAATAAATAAATACTTTTGTGAAATTTATATTCATTGGTGGAAAGAATTGAGTTTGATGATATCATCACACATGTTACAAGGTGTAACACCATTAGTCTAATTATAACTACAACTATAAATATATAATTTAGTATCTTTTAGTTGGATTCTAAGTCATCAATTGTCATTGAAGAGTGGTTAAAGGAAGTACACATTGATAAACACAACAGTTTCATTCTTGTCAAATATGGTGGATGGGTTTTTGAGTTAATAATGGGATTTATAAGTAAAAATAAGAACTAATATAATGGTATTCCGTGTAAGGTACTTTATTTAGGTTTCTAATGTTCAGACAGGGAAGCATAGATGATAACCTCTATATTAAACATAAAAACTTTGTATCTATAGTGGTTACAATATATGTGGTTATATTCTTAGAAATTATTAATGTGTGTGAAAGGAGTTTTTAGGGAGGAAAAACTGATATTTGATATTTTGAATATTAGATAAATGTGATACTTATTGGTATTTTTAATTTCTCAATAGGATGTTCATATATTTATTTTCATAGAGAAGTATACGTGAGAAATTATAAAGAAAAATGGAATAGTGGATTCAAAGTGATTCACCAATATAATTTAAGTAAGATCCATAACATTTATGGTAAAAAAATTAAAGTAAGTGGATTAAATAGAATCTATAAAATGAATGGGGATTTTTAATTACTTAATTATTTCATGGTTAGGTTGACTGTATGTCATTACATTATTCGTCGAATATCACAATGCACAAAATAATTCTCATTAAATTGTGGAAGTATGATTATTTGGTCCAATAAAAGAACTTTTGATTAATGATTAAATTATAATATTTGTGGAAGGATCAGTCTTTTCGGATACTTATATTCTAAATTTTCTTGAAATGTAAAAGAAAAATAATAATATTCAGAAGAGTTTTTTTCTGGAGAAAGGTGTATTTAGTTAAACAAAATAGGAAAGGATTGATAACCTTGAGTTATTTTGAGGTAGATAATGTATCTACAACTAAATAAATAACCTAATTGATGTGGGTGAACACTTGATTGGATAATCTAAATGTGGATATAATTTTTCCATTATTTGTGTTATTTGAAAATCATAGATCGTTGAACTTTTTAAGAATAATGGCATAAAATTCTCGAACAAATATAAATATTTTGAAATAATAAATTACTAATGATTTGGAAAACTAAATTGTATTGAGGCTAAATTTTTTCCCTACCATGGATAGTATTTTATATGTGTTTACTAAACCATTACTAATGTAATCATTTTAATATTGAGGTTGATGATAGGAGTTCAACCTCATTCCTTTAAAGGATATATTATTATAAAACTATCACATCTATCAGTTTCTCTTTTTATATTAGTTTCCTGATAGGAACTAATACAATATAAAACCAATTATCTTTATCCCTTAATATATTTATCGTTTTTATAAATAGGTAATATTACTAATGGGTAGAAAAAATATTAGGGGTGAATCCAAATTTATATGTTTATCATAATGATGAATAGATCCCTTAAAAAGTGGAAGCATATATTTAGTGGAGGTTTAAAATGGAATATTATATTAACCCATGACTTTTACATATATTTTTACACTATTTAAATCATATATATACAACAATTACAATAGAATAATCATGAGGATGACTATCTTTGGAATGTTAAGTTTATACTACAATAAAAAAAACTAAGACATAATATATTTATTTTATTCTCCATAATGATATTGCATGACCCTTTTATCTCCTAGAACTACATTGGATAACCTATGGAATAGAAAAAAATAAATGGGTGAGCTATAGATTGTAGTAAGGAAATAAAAAAGATGTCGAAACATATAATATGATTACAAAGGAATGAAATGATATCATAAAATATAAGGATCATGAATAATAACATGGGAGAAAAAAATAAATAACATAGTATCATAAGATCATAGTAACATGGGAATGTGTTAGGAACATAAAACAAGACATGAAAATGATTCAATGATATCTTCTGAGATAATATCACATGGTGGAAATAGTTCCATATTGTATTAGGATAACTCCCAAATCCCATATATAATGTCTCATTAGACCAAAATATTTCCCAATTAATTGGATATCTATCTAGGGAAACCAATCATAACTTTTACATGCTTAATTTTTCAAAATAATGAAACCAATATTAAGGAATAAACATATAAAAACCCCATGGAATGAAATAGTTTTCATTTGAGAAAATGACTTGTCACATGCATTTCCTAGTAAAAGAAAATCAGAAAAAACACCATATATATTTCAAAGACATATATAATCAATTTAGAATCACTAAATAACATTAATAATAAAATTAAGTTAATATAGATTGAAAAAGGAGGAAACCCCATGAAAAAGGGTGGTTTAGAGATATCCCTTACACTATGTTGAAGAATTCTTTTTTCACATGCCCTTAATGTCCATTCTAATTAAATTGGATTCATTAATTACTTTTTTAATAACATTTTTCCTCCTACATTTTATTTTATATTATTATTTTATGTGCATTTTTTAAGACCCATGTTTTTTGAAGTGGGTCAAAATCGTAACTTTGTTTGAATATTTGACTTGTTCTGAGAAAACTGGGAAAATCTGGGAAGTTCTAGAAATTTCTAGACTACATGCCATGTACTCTAATGTACACATCATGTATGGGTTAGGAATGTACCAGCCGTGTGCTCTCTGAGTGAATTTCGTGTGATTACTGTGTAGTAATTTCTTACTACCCAGTGTGTAGTGTTGCTCGACACGCCATGTATCCTCTTTTTTTGCGTACTAGCTGAGTTCAAGTTGTGTGTCGACCCGTGTGGCGTGTCCAAACCCTGTGGATACCTCTGCTTAAGTCAGAGTATGGACAAGGAAACTACACTGTGTGTAGTGGTTTATACATGCTGTTTATTTTTATTTTTATTTGATTAAATGAAAAATTGTTGTGTCTTATTCTGGAAAACATATTCTTCTTCCCCAACATCAGAACAGTTCTGGTCCAAAAACCCGAAGAACAGCCTTTGACCTAGAATCATCATCTGGAGCTCGTTCTTCAATCTGTCAGTTCCTATGTGATCGCAACAGTGAGGCTAAACCCACGCACCATGTTCTGTTCTTTATCTTTTGCCTCACACATCGAAGTTTCCATCAGATTAGAATTGTCAAGGTTTGATAGAAATGTAGATCTATGAAGATAAGCTTCAAATTAGAGATCGATATCAAATGTGACTATATCTACGAGTCTCGGGTAGGTGTTTATACCTTCTTTCATGGTTTTCTAGACTTTTTGGTGGCACGCCCTTTGGCGTGTTTTCAGGTATTTTGAGAGAGACCCTGTTTTATCTTCGTTTTCATATCAAACATATTATAAGACATGTGGGATGCCTTTCAGTATGCCCTTTTTCATTTCTCTTGAGCGAGGCTGGGCTAGTGGTCATTTCTCATCAGGGCATTTTGGCAGGGGGATGCCAAAATGGATATAATTTAATTTTATGGCTTTAAACTATTTACTTTAGTTTATTAAACATTGATATGACTTTTTAGAGGCTTTCATGATCTTAGTGCTGGTATGGGACAACACATGGCTAGTTCAATTCGACTGTTTAGTGTGTCTTTCATGTTTAAACTATTTCTTTGTGATTATATATGTGATATGTTCCATTACATATGTTGGAACCCTTGCGGTTGTGTTAGGCCTAGCCGGAATTGTTTGAGTGATGATGATCACAAGTTGCGCTTGGCCCTGATTATATTGTGTGGTTCTGACCATGGGATTGGGCGTCCTGGACATCGAAATGATGTAGTGTGACTATCAGGTTGGGAATGGCACATGTTACTTGGATGGTAAGGCCATCAGACTTGAGTGACATGTTTTTAGGGGCACGAGGTGTTAGAGATGTTGTGGCTTGGGTACTATTTTGGTGATTTCCGCTCACCCAGAACTTTGAGTACTGTGCTCATAGAGAGACTCTGTGATGATGAGGTTTTGACCACTCATGTGGGTAGAGGCCTCCATTATAAGCGGTTTAGGTTCTATTTGTTTGGGGGTGCTTGTTGTAAGAATCCACATAGAAGGTGAGGAGCCTTCAAGGGATAGTGTTGAGGCTATCCGATTAGAGGTAGAAGCTCACCATTATTTGAGGGCAGACATTACTGACTTTCTGGTTACTTTTTTTGGGGGGAATACATCGTTGTCCCTCTAGATACTTATTTTAGGACAAGTATCATGGTTCTTCTAAGTTACTACTTCTTGGGTGTGCCTTCAGGATGTCTTTACTTGATACATGCGGTGTCATGGGGCACATGGTGTCGGGATACATTATAGAGATTCCTACATTGGATGAAGCAGGTGACACTCCAGGGTGGCTATTGAGCATCAGTAAAGTTTTTGTTTATTTGCGTATCATACTATATACTAGCATCCTTATAACTACATGTATTCTTAATCACTTATATTGGGTGCGCACCGTTGGGTGGTATCCTACTATGATTCGTCTCACACCCTACATGGGCCTTTCGGTATCTATGTAAACTTTATGGATTTATATATGGGAAAGAGGTCAGCTTCAGAAGCTGGACTACTTTAGTTGTTGCATGGAGGTGGAATGGAACTTGAGGTCTTGACGAGAAAGAGTTTACATTGTTTTTCTTTATTAACTATATTAGTATGCTTACTTGTTTTGTAGCTACTTTTGGTTTGCCATTGGCACCACTTTTTATATATTGACATGCTATAGATGTATGCTTGGTTTGTTTACAAGTTAAAAGTGGTGTCCAACATATTGTTTTCTTTACTTCCAATATGCGGGTCTGGTTCGAGTATACTGAGTCATTTATTTCTGTTTCATGATATATATTATTTCTCATAACGGTACCATTGTTGTCCTCCAATAGAGTATATCCTTATCAATATACCTATCAGTTCCTCACTGCTAGTTGGTAACCTTTGGCATTTAGGGAGGTGCACCTAAGGTAGTAACCACTAACCTATTTAGCACAGTACGGGTGTCTATTCAGCTTTGGTTCATTACAAAGTGGTTTCATAGGGTTTCTTGATAGGGATTGAGTAGAAGTGTATTACTCATTATGAATGATATTGAAACTTCTCTTTTAATTTCTGTTGGTTTTACTATTTGAGATATAGTATACCTAAAGTAGGTTGTTACTGGAACTGGGTTTCTAGATTTTTCTTGGGTTCCTATAGCACTAGGTATGAGTGATAGACCAATTTTCCTTGGCTAGGAATTTATATTTTGATTTCTCTCAGATTACAGTTTATATGATTTCCACCTTGGTGGCTCACTCAGTGTGTGATGTTATCATTTATGATACATAACCCTTAACTCGGTGCAGTAAGGGAGAGTAGAACTGGGGTCTGGTGTGGCAAGGTTGCTGCTTGGATTTTGATAGGTACATTTTAGGGTATTTTAACTTCATGACTACATGTATGCTTTGTGAAATGATAATTTCATGTGAATAATATCAATTACCATGCCTTATATTCTTTCGAAATGTGAATAGGTGAAATTCCTAATAAAATTACTTGTTTATTTCAATGTGTTATAACATGATTTATATATTTTTCGAATTATATGTGACAGTATATTTGGTTATGGCTCTTGTACAATTAGACAATTACTATGGTTGTGGTGATTTTGATCATCAGGATTGGGTGACTTAGTCATCGTTCTGAGGCAATGTTGGTTGTCAGGACGGGCATGGCCTGAGGTACTTTTGATACATGGCTATGTGGAGGGGCAGGTAATGAGGACATGTGGTAAGGATGTCATAGGAATGGGTAGCAGTGGGAGAGAGTAAGGGTAGTACATATGCAAGGACTTTTACTGATTTTCTCATCTGTGTGAATATATTTATATATATATATGTGGGGGGGTTGTCTGACCATTTAGGGTATTCAGCGGGTTACTCTTATACATCTCAATGAAGTGTTAGGAGGGTGGTGATACAGTGCCACAGGTGCAAGAATAGGTTTAGGATTTGGTACAGGTAGATCATGAGCCGCAGGTACTGACTCAAGGATAGGATCAGGTTCAGAATCCATTGTAGATAGGGAAACATCTGAGTTTGGCAGAATTCGGGATGTGGCTCAATAAGAAACTCTGAGATATCCTATTACGTGTCTTGTAGGGGATAAATAGAGGTGCATAGGGTACAGAGCCATCTATGGCATATCTGATGTGAGAGTTCCAGTCACTGCACCTGCTTCTTTTTTTAGGGTGAGGGTGGTCCATAGGTAGGTGATAATTGGATATAGAGCATGAATATGATCTAAAAGAATCTCGAGATGCCTCTGGGGTGGAGGGTCAAGCTAGACATGTACATGATGTGAGGATCGGAAAAGCGTTGGTGGGATGTGTAGGTTCAGGCTCACTGGCACGAAGGGATAACATGAAAGGACTTCCAGGTAAGGTTCTTTGATCACTTTTTCCTAGAGACACTAAGGGCAGAGAGGGCATAGGGGTTCATGAGACATCATCAGGGAGATGTGTCTGTCGGGGACTATGTATCTACGTTCATTGATCTATCTCACTTGGCACCTGGTATGGTAAGTGATGCCTCGG
The DNA here is from genome assembly GCA_963277665.1 of Viscum album. Classification (NCBI taxonomy): domain Eukaryota; kingdom Viridiplantae; phylum Streptophyta; class Magnoliopsida; order Santalales; family Viscaceae; genus Viscum; species Viscum album. Next base: position 225,921,250 of record OY728157.1, on the reverse strand, counting down.
AAAGGGTGAGGTGCTTTGATGATGGCATGCGACACGTCATTCGGATCCAGGTAAATATCTTTTAATTGGTTTTTTTCTTAGAGGTGGTAAATTAGGCACTCATAGCAGACGGAAACCAGAGGGATAGGCCCAAGGTTGTCCTGGTAGTACCAGAGCTGATGGATCAGACACCAGGAAGTGTGGACGGGATGAGTTACAGTAGGGAATTCAGGCCAAGGACTCGGCTATACCACCTCGAAGTAGTTCTTTAGTGGTTTTTTCCTGTGTGGACAGAAATGACATGTTCGGACTCAGTGAGATAGGCCTCCAAAGGGGTTCCGATCATGTGGACAAGTTGGGAATCTTGAGTGGTTCTGTAGGTAGCCTTCCCAGATAGTTGGTAGGTAGGGACCAGGACAGACGGTGGCCTATGAAGTCGGTTCAGGTTTGGTACCAGGAGAGGATAGCTGAGGTTCAACTGCACATGGAGGACATAGTATTGACAAGGATTATAATTTGCACATTTTTTTAATGCATTTCTATTGTTTTAAACATCCCAAGATAACATTTTGAGCTTATATGTAACAATTTTGGATTTAAGAAGTATTTTAAGTTTAAATGCAAAAATGACCAAATTCTGCATTTTGGACAGATTTTCACTACAAGGGTATTTTGGTCATTTACAAAAAAATATAAATCCAAATTTTATGATTATAATTTCTTTAGAATCCTAATTTAATTTCCTTCAACTTTGTCTTCTGGACCAGGATCTGATTCTACCATCTTGAGGTCCAAACAATTCAATGAAGTTGAAGATTATTGAGGAACACCAAGGAAGCTTCCAGGAAATTTCTTCCAGAAAAACGAAGGTTCAGTGAAATATCCATAACTCGCTCAAAACGACTTTAATGGAGCTGAAATTTTTTGGCTAGACGGATAAGAATATTTGGAACAAGTTTCATTAAGGATTCCACGCCTGAAATGGCCGTGTTCAGGGACATTAATTCAGTACAAAACGGTGTTTTTCGGTTTGATGATTCTGACTGGACAGAATAAATTGTCAGAGGAAATTGACCATAACTCTCGGAATACCTATCCAAATCCTCTGAGCTTTTGAGGGGACACGGACAAGAAAATTATGAACAACATTGAAGAAGGCCTCAACGCGTGAAGAGGTCATTTATGGGGTCCAAAACGCGACAACTTTCGGGGGTCGAATTCTGCCTATAAAAGGAGGAGAGCTCCTCCCCCTCAAGACATCCCATTCTCCATCCATTTCTTCAAGGCACCAAGGAGGAGATCTCCACCGAGGAAGGCCGGCCGCAAATCTTCCACATTTCTTTTTATTTTATTTCTTTTCTTTATTTTTAGTTTTTAATTGTAATTTATATTTCTAATAAATTCATGCATTGTTTTAATTTTTGTGTCCACCGATTCACCCTCTTTTCTTCCTCTCATCTTACCATCGTGAACTATAATACTCATGATCATGAGTAACTAATCCGAGGAATATCCCGAGGGATTAATCAGGTTCTTGAACCCAAGACCATGTTTTTCATATTCTTTGAGTTAATTCTAAGGATAATTTATAGTGGGTGTAATCCTCACTATGGTTGTCTAAAGATTAACTTCTTAATCTACAACCATTTTCCCTCGATTGAGGAGGTGGATGGAAGGTGTGCTTGGCAATCGCTAAGTATACTTTTCATTCATAACCGGTGTAGAATAAGGTGTGCACACATACGATGGAGTGTGTAAACTAAGAATATTTGAAGCTGGCCAATGAAGGTGCTCCCTGAATATTCTCTCGGGAGAACTTCCTTTCTTCCCTAATTACATTCTGTTTAGCATTGCATGGTAATTTAGAATTAAATTTAAGTTTCTTCTGATTTATAAATTTCATTTATTTTATTAAATTACATTTATTTCATAAAACATTAAACAACAAAAAGAAATTATATTAGGTGGAATAGAAGTAGTGATTTATTAACCACAAAAGCTCCTCAAGAGAACGACCTAGGTCAGCCACTATGCTGCACTTAGTATAAATATTTTTGAGAGCGTACACGACAATGCTTCGTCAAATTGGCGCCGTTGCCGGGGAGCAAAGTAGTTAATTCAATCATTTATTTCTAAATTCACAGTTTTTTTATATTTTTCATTTTTTTTAAAAAAAAATCATAAAAAACCATTTCCATAATGTATTCAATATCAAATTCAAATTCATGGAACAATTACTCACAGGTGCCAGAAGAAGAAACCGACTACACTGAGGAGTCCCTCCAACGAAGGGCTGATGCTCTAATGATAAGGCTCAAACAAAAGGAAAAAGGATTAGCAACATGGATCTCAATGGAAGACTTGATGGTCTTGGCCGATGAACTCCAAAAAGACATTAAAAGATTCAAGGCCAACAAGGATGTTCCACTGGTCTTCCCAAATTTTATTGAAGACATCCATGATGTTGAAGACAAACTCAAGGTGGAGGAGTCTGACTATCTATCTTCATCTATTAAAGATCAACTCCAAGTGGAATTTTCTATTGAAGAAGTTATTCAAGCCAAACCGACTCAGGGAGATGATACCATCTTGAACTCAAACTCTTTTAAATTTATTGAATCTGATTTGAGTATAACTCCCAAAGTTTTTGAATTTTCAGAATTGTGTGAATCATATTTTTCCTTGGAGGATGATGTGGAAAAAAAAGATGCACCTGTTAAGGAACACCTAGAGCTCCCTGAAGTCATTGAACATCTACTGGAGGAGCCCCATCATGAAGAGATTCTAGTGGCTTTTCCTGATGAACCAGAGACACATGATGCTTCACATCTGAAGCAACCACTGGAAATAGAAGAAGATGTTGCACAAGAAGCAATGAAGAAGGCGGAGGATCCATACTTTATCCTACCCCCTCCATGCAAGTTATACCCCATTGCAAAGGGGGTGGATCTGGTGTACTCTATACATGGAATCCTTCTCAACAAGGATAATGAAGCACAAGCTGGGAAAAGCCACATGTGGTGGTTCAAATCAAAGAAGCTACATCCACCATCAGACTTTGGATAACAGCTGGTACTGCCCACTGGAGGCAGTAAAAATTCAGGGCCCACTTGGGGGATCATACCAAGACTTATCCCTTGCTTTCTAGGAATTTAGATTTCAATTTTATTTCTTAGAAGTAGTTTTGCATTCATCCCTTTCCTCCTTATCATTTTGAGCTTTAATGACATGATACTTGTTCTTAATTTTGAAATTTTCTTTTCTAGGATCATGATGGCAGAAGGAAGCCCCAAAAATTTGTTAAAGGGGACTGAATCTTTATTTCAAAAGGGAGTTCATTTTTAAATTTTATATTTTAAACTCCTTAAATTTTTTGTCCAAGACATGTTTTAAGCATTAACGATAAGAATTGCATACCCACACTTGAATTAATGATGTACTCAACTTATCTAGGAGACATGAGTTTCATAGAAATCCAGTGATGCCATGTTTTAGATTTCAATGTTAATGAGATTAAATGATTAAAATGGATAATTGGATGATTAAAGTGAAGCAAGGATATTGAAATAAGGACTCATGATTTAAGGGAATTAGTTGATTCATGTAAATGAAATTTCCCTTCCATTTTTCATTCTTTGAATTTCTGAAATTCATGTGAATTAATTTGTTATTATTAATCGTTCCATGAGTGATTGTCCAATATCATATTCTCATTCCTGAGAGGATTTCTAGACCAAATATTTTCTATTTTATCTTGAGCATATTTCTTGAGTTATCTTGGGACGTGCCACCTGCTAGAACTTGTATTGAAACTTGTCAAAGCTATGACTGTACAAAACCACATTTAAAATGATTGAGGCATATCTTTGGTTAGCCACATTTTATCCTAAGACTCACCTTTACATTTATCCTTCGTAAGCCCTTAGATGCCATGAATTGCCTTATAGGTTTAAGCCACATTACAATCCAATTTTTCCTTACCTACCTGCACTTTTAGTATTTTTGCATGGTTATTTCAAGTTTGAGTGTGGGGGAAGGGCCTTTTGTGTGCGTTCCTTGGGATATGTATCATTTTTGGGTGGTGTAATGTGTGCGTCATCATTTTGGGCAATGTATTATTAGAAAATTGGGCATGAGTCATCATTTCATTATGCTTCTATCATTTCATCCGGTTCTCCATAAAAAAAAGAAAAAAGAAAATAAAGCTGTGCCTTTCTGGAGCTTTACAAAAAAGAAGAAAAAAGAAAATAAAGAAAATAAAGTTGTGCCTTTCTGGAGCTTTACAAAAAAAACAGGGAGAACTTGGATGATATCATTCTTTGTAATCATTTATTGACTCATGACCCATGTCATTGAAAGGGGGGTGGTGTTGTGATTCACATTTCAAGGGGATTTGAGTGAGGTTCATCTTGTGTTTTCACTTGATTAATCATGCATTGTACTTAAGAGTCAAACCTCCTACTTCTGGCCTTAAATTATTTCAATCATTTACCCACCAACCCTAAGCCACAGAGTCATTTGAACCTTTATTGCAAGTCCTCATGATTTTATGTGTGTTTTGTCTTTACAAAGTGGAGAAAGTAGTTACTTTACAAGCCTATGGGTAAGGAGCATGTTCTCATGATATGAGCATAACTCCACTATTAATTGTATCATGAGTGATGAGAGAAAAGATTCATAAGTGAGGTAGATCATGATTTGGCATGTTTAATAATAATAAATTGAGAAGCTTGAATGAATGAAAGGAGAAGCTTCATTATTTTTCAAAGGGGAAAAGTAAAATGCATGAATTGATTGTTTCTTTGAAAAATGGGAAATTAAATTGGTATATTTGTGGAACTGGAAAATTTAATTGGACATTGATAATCATTTTATTTTATTCCATTTGAAATTTAAATATTGGTGACATTGGTGTCCTTTGAATTCCATGTTGAGATTTTATGCTTGAGGACAAGCATAGTTTAAGTGTGGGGGAATTGACAAGGATTATAATTTGCACATTTTTTTAATGCATTTCTATTGTTTTAAACATCCCAAGATAACATTTTGAGCTTATATGTAACAATTTTGGATTTAAGAAGTATTTTAAGTTTAAATGCAAAAATGACCAAATTCTGCATTTTGGACAGATTTTCACTACAAGGGTATTTTGGTCATTTACAAAAAAATATAAATCCAAATTTTATGATTATAATTTCTTTAGAATCATAATTTAATTTCCTTCAACTTTGTCTTCTGGACCAGGATCTGATTCTACCATCTTGAGGTCCAAACAATTCAATGAAGTTGAAGATTATTGAGGAACACCAAGGAAGCTTCCAGGAAATTTCTTATAGAAAAACGAAGGTTCAGTGAAATATCCATACCTCGCTCAAAATGACTTTAATGGAGCTGAACTTTTGTGGCTAGACGGTTAAGAATATTTGGAACAAGTTTCATTAAGGATTCCACGCCTGAAATGGCCGTGTTCAGGGACATTAATTCAGTACAAAACAGTGTTTTTCGGTTTGATGATTCTGACTGGACAGAATATATTGTCAGAGGAAATTGACCATAACTCTCGTACTACCTATCCAAATCCTCTGATCTTTTGAGGGGATACGGCCAAGACAATTATGAACAACATTGAAGAAGGCCTCAACGCGTGAAGAGGTCATTTATGGGGTCCAAAACGCGACAACTTTCGGGGGTCGAATTCTGCCTATAAAAGGAGGAGAGCTCCTCCCCCTCAAGACATCCTATTCTCCATCCATTTCTTCAAGGCACCAAGGAGGAGATCTCCACCGAGGAAGGCCGGCCGCAAATCTTCCACATTTCTTTTTATTTTATTTCTTTTCTTTATTTTAAGTTTTTAATTGTAATTTATATTTCTAATAAATTCATGCATTGTTTTTATTTTTGTGTCCACCGATTCACCCTCTTTTCTTCCTCTCATCTTACCATCGTGAACTATAATACTCATGATCATGAGTAACTAATCCGAGGAATATCCCGAGGGATTAATCAGGTTCTTGAACCCAACACCATGTTTTTCATATTCTTTGAGTTAATTCTAAGGATAATTTATAGTGGGTGTAATCCTCACTATGGTTGTCTAAAGATTAACTTCTTAATCTACAACCATTTTCCCTCGATTGAGGAGGTGGATGGAAGGTGTGCTTGGCGATCGCTAAGTAGACTTTTCATTCATAACCGGTGTAGAATAAGGTGTGCACACATACGATGGAGTGTGTAAACTAAGAATATTTGAAGCTGGCCAATGAAGGTGCTCCCTGAATATTCTCTCGGGAGAACTTCCTTTCTTCCCTAATTACATTCTGTTTAGCATTGCATGGTAATTTAGAATTAAATTTAAGTTTCTTCTGATTTATAAATTTCATTTATTTTATTAAATTACATTTATTTCATAAAACATTAAACAACAAAAAGAAATTAGATTAGGTGGAATAGAAGTAGTGATTTATTAACCACAAAAGCTCCTCAAGAGAACGACCTAGGTCAGCCACTATGCTGCACTTAGTATAAATATTTTTGAGAGCGTACACGACAATGCTTCGTCAAATTGGCGCCGTTGCCGGGGAGCAAAGTAGTTAATTCAATCATTTATTTCTAAATTCACAGTTTTTTTATATTTTTCATTTTTTTTAAAAAAAATCATAAAAAAACCATTTCCATAATGTATTCAATATCAAATTCAAATTCATGTAACAATTACTCACAGGTGCCAGAAGAAGAAACCGACTACACTGAGGAGTCCCTCCAACGAAGGCCTGATGCTCTAATGATAAGGCTCAAACAAAAGGAAAAAGGATTAGCAACATGGATCTCAATGGAAGACTTGATGGTCTTGGCCGATGAACTCCAAAAAGACATTAAAAGATTCAAGGCCAACAAGGATGTTCCACTGGTCTTCCCAAATTTTATTGAAGACATCCATGATGTTGAAGACAAACTCAAGGTGGAGGAGTCTGACTATCTATCTTCATCTATTAAAGATCAACTCCAAGTGGAATTTTCTATTGAAGAAGATATTCAAGCCAAACCGACTCAGGGAGATGATACCATCTTGAACTCAAACTCTTTTAAATTTATTGAATCTGATTTGAGTATAACTCCCAAAGTTTTTGAATTTTCAGAATTGTGTGAATCATATTTTTCCTTGGAGGATGATGTGGAAAAAAAAGATGCACCTGTTAAGGAACACCTAGAGCTCCCTGAAGTCATTGAACATCTACGGGAGGAGCCCCATCATGAAGAGATTCTAGTGGCTTTGCCTGATGAACCAGAGACACATGATGCTTCACATCTGAAGCAACCACTGGAAATAGAAGAAGATGTTGCACAAGAAGCAAAGAAGAAGGCGGAGGATCCATACTTTATCCTACCCCCTCCATGCAAGTTATACCCCATTGCAAAGGGGGTGGATCTGGTGTACTCTATACATGGAATACTTCTCAACAAGGATAATGAAGCACAAGCTGGGAAAAGCCACATGTGGTGGTTCAAATCAAAGAAGCTACATCCACCATCAGACTTTGGATAACAGCTGGTACTGCCCACTGGAGGCAGTAAAAATTCAGGGCCCACTTGGGGGATCATACCAAGACTTATCCCTTGCTTTCTAGGAATTTAGATTTCAATTTTATTTCTTAGAAGTAGTTTATCATTCATCCCTTTCCTCCTTATCATTTTGAGCTTTAATGACATGATACTTGTTCTTAATTTTGAAATTTTCTTTTCTAGGATCATGATGGCAGAAGGAAGCCCCAAAAATTTGTTAAAGGGGACTGAATCTTTATTTCAAAAGGGAGTTCATTTTTAAATTTTATATTTTAAACTCCTTAAATTTTTTGTCCAAGACATGTTTTAAGCATTAACGATAAGAATTGCATACCCACACTTGAATTAATGATGTACTCAACTTATCTAGGAGACATGAGTTTCATAGAAATCCAGTGATGCCATGTTTTAGATTTCAATGTTAATGAGATTAAATGATTAAAATGGATAATTGGATGATTAAAGTGAAGCAAGGATATTGAAATAAGGACTCATGATTTAAGGGAATTAGTTGATTCATGTAAATGAAATTTCCCTTCCATTTTTCATTCTTTGAATTTCTGAAATTCATGTGAATTAATTTGTTATTATTAATCGTGCCATGAGTGATTGTCCAATATCATATTCTCATTCCTGAGAGGATTTCTAGACCAAATATTTCCTATTTTATCTTGAGCATATTTCTTGAGTTATCTTGGGACGTGCCACCTGCTAGAACTTGTATTGAAACTTGTCAAAGCTATGACTGTACAAAACCACATTTAAAATGATTGAGGCATATCTTTGGTTAGCCACATTTTATCCTAAGACTCACCTTTACATTTATCCTTCGTAAGCCCTTAGATGCCATGAATTGCCTTATAGGTTTAAGACACATTACAATCCAATTTTTCCTTACCTACCTGCACTTTTAGTATTTTTGCATGGTTATTTCAAGTTTGAGTGTGGGGGAAGGGCCTTTTGTGTGCGTTCCTTGGGATATGTATCATTTTTGGGTGGTGTAATGTCTGCGTCATCATTTTGGGCAATGTATTATTAGAAAATTGGGCATGAGTCATCATTTCATTATGCTTCTATCATTTCATCCGGTTCTCCATAAAAAAAAGAAAAAAGAAAATAAAGCTGTGCCTTTCTGGAGCTTTACAAAAAAGAAGAAAAAAGAAAAAAAAGAAAATAAAGCTGTGCCTTTCTGGAGCTTTACAAAAAAAACAGGGAGAACTTGGATGATATCATTCTTTGTAATCATTTATTGACTCATGATCCATGTCATTGAAAGGGGGGTGGTGTTGTGATTCACATTTCAAGGGGATTTGAGTGAGGTTCATCTTGTGTTTTCACTTGATTAATCATGCATTGTACTTGAGAGTCAAACCTCCTACTTCTGGCCTTAAATTATTTCAATCATTTACCCACCAACCCTAAGCCACAGAGTCATTTGAACCTTTATTGCAAGTCCTCATGATTTTATGTGTGTTTTGTCTTTACAAAGTGGAGAAAGTAGTTACTTTACAAGTCTATGGGTAAGGAGCATGTTCTCATGATATGAGCATAACTCCACTATTAATTGTATCATGAGTGATGAGAGAAAAGATTCATAAGTGAGGTAGATCATGATTTGGCATGTTTAATAATAATAAATTGAGAAGCTTGAATGAATGAAAGGAGAAGCTTCATTATTTTTCAAAGGGGAAAAGTAAAATGCATGAATTGATTGTTTCTTTGAAAAATGGGAAATTAAATTGGTATATTTGTGGAACTGGAAAATTTGATTGGACATTGATAATCATTTTATTTTATTCCATTTGAAATTTAAATATTGGTGACATTGGTGTCCTTTGAATTCCATGTTGAGATTTTATGCTTGAGGACAAGCAGAGTTTAAGTGTGGGGGAATTGACAAGGATTATAATTTGCACATTTTTTTAATGCATTTCTATTGTTTTAAACATCACAAGATAACATTTTGAGCTTATATGTAACAATTTTGGATTTAAGAAGTATTTTAAGTTTAAATGCAAAAATGACCAAATTCTGCATTTTGGACAGATTTTCACTACAAGGGTATTTTGGTCATTTACAAAAAAATATAAATCCAAATTTTATGATTATAATTTCTTTAGAATCCTAATTTAATTTCCTTCAACTTTGTCTTCTGGACCAGGATCTGATTCTACCATCTTGAGGTCCAAACAATTCAATGAAGTTGAAGATTATTGAGGAACACCAAGGAAGCTTCCAGGAAATTTCTTCCAGAAAAACGAAGGTTCAGTGAAATATCCATAACTCGCTCAAAACGACTTTAATGGAGCTGAAAGTTTGTGGCTAGACGGTTACGAAGATTTGGAACAAGTTTCATTAAGGATTCCACGCCTGAAATGGCCGTGTTCAGGGACATTAATTCAGTACAAAACGGTGTTTTTCGGTTTGATGATTCTGACTGGACAGAATAAATTGTCAGAGGAAATTGACCATAACTCTCGGAATACCTATCCAAATCCTCTGAGCTTTTGAGGGGACACGGCCAAGAAAATTATGAAAAACATTGAAGAAGGCCTCAACGCGTGAAGAGGTCATTTATGGGGTCCAAAACGCGACAAATTTCGGGGGTCGAATTCTGCCTATAAAAGGAGGAGAGCTCCTCCCCCTCAAGACATCCCATTCTCCATCCATTTCTTCAAGGCACCAAGGAGGAGATCTCCACCGAGGAAGGCCGGCCGCAAATCTTCCACATTTATTTTTATTTTATTTCTTTTCTTTATTTTTAGTTTTTAATTGTAATTTATATTTCTAATAAATTCTTGCATTGTTTTAATTTTTGTGTCCACCGATTCACCCTCTTTTCTTCCTCTCATCTTACCATCGTGAACTTTAATACTCATGATCATGAGTAACTAATCCGAGGAATATCCCGAGGGATTAATCAGGTTCTTGAACCCAAGACCATGTTTTTCATATTCTTTGAGTTAATTCTAAGGATAATTTATAGTGGGTGTAATCCTCACTATGGTTGTCTAAAGATTAACTTCTTAATCTACAACCATTTTCCCTCGATTGAGGAGGTGGATGGAAGGTGTGCTTGGCGATCGCTAAGTAGACTTTTCATTCATAACCGGTGTAGAATAAGGTGTGCACACATACGATGGAGTGTGTAAACTAAGAATATTTGAAGCTGGCCAATGAAGGTGCTCCCTGAATATTCTCTCGGGAGAACTTCCTTTCTTCCCTAATTACATTCTGTTTAGCATTGCATGGTAATTTAGAATTAACTTTAAGTTTCTTCTGATTTATAAATTTCATTTATTTTATTAAATTACATTTATTTCATAAAACATTAAACAACAAAAAGAAATTAGATTAGGTGGAATAGAAGTAGTGATTTATTAACCACAAAAGCTCCTCAAGAGAACGACCTAGGTCAGCCACTATGCTGCACTTAGTATAAATATTTTTGAGAGCGTACACGACAATGCTTCGTCAAATTGGCGCCGTTGCCGGGGAGAAAAGTAGTTAATTCAATCATTTATTTCTAAATTCACAGTTTTTTTATATTTTTCATTTTTTTTAAAAAAAATCATAAAAAAACCATTTCCATAATGTATTCAATATCAAATTCAAATTCATGTAACAATTACTCACAGGTGCCAGAAGAAGAAACCGACTACACTGAGGAGTCCCTCCAACGAAGGCCTGATGCTCTAATGATAAGGCTCAAAAAAAAGGAAAAAGGATTAGCAACATGGATCTCAATGGAAGACTTGATGGTCTTGGCCGATGAACTCCAAAAAGACATTAAAAGATTCAAGGCCAACAAGGATGTTCCACTGGTCTTCCCAAATTTTATTGAAGACATCCATGATGTTGAAGACAAACTCAAGGTGGAGGAGTCTGACTATCTATCTTCATCTATTAAAGATCAACTCCAAGTGGAATTTTCTATTGAAGAAGATATTCAAGCCAAACCGACTCAGGGAGATGATACCATCTTGAACTCAAACTCTTTTAAATTTATTGAATCTGATTTGAGTATAACTCCCAAAGTTTTTGAATTTTCAGAATTGTGTGAATCATATTTTTCCTTGGAGGATGATGTGGAAAAAAAAGATGCACCTGTTAAGGAACACCTAGAGCTCCCTGAAGTCATTGAACATCTACTGGAGGAGCCCCATCATGAAGAGATTCTAGTGGCTTTGCCTGATGAACCAGAGACACATGATGCTTCACATCTGAAGCAACCACTAGAAATAGAAGAAGATGTTGCACAAGAAGCAAAGAAGAAGGCGGAGGATCCATACTTTATCCTACCCCCTCCATGCAAGTTATACCCCATTGCAAAGGGGGTGGATCTGGTGTACTCTATACATGGAATACTTCTCAACAAGGATAATGAAGCACAAGCTGGGAAAAGCCACATGTGGTGGTTCAAATCAAAGAAGCTACATCCACCATCAGACTTTGGATAACAGCTGGTACTGCCCACTGGAGGCAGTAAAAATTCAGGGCCCACTTGGGGGATCATACCAAGACTTATCCCTTGCTTTCTAGGAATTTAGATTTCAATTTTATTTCTTAGAAGTAGTTTAGCATTCATCCCTTTCCTCCTTATCATTTTGAGCTTTAATGACATGATACTTGTTCTTAATTTTGAAATTTTCTTTTCTAGGATCATGATGGCAGAAGGAAGCCCCAAAAATTTGTTAAAGGGGACTGAATCTTTATTTCAAAAGGGAGTTCATTTTTAAATTTTATATTTTAAACTCCTTAAATTTTTTGTCCAAGACATGTTTTAAGCATTAACGATAAGAATTGCATAACCACACTTGAATTAATGATGTACTCAACTTATCTAGGAGACATGAGTTTCATAGAAATCCAGTGATGCCATGTTTTAGATTTCAATGTTAATGAGATTAAATGATTAAAATGGATAATTGGATGATTAAAGTGAAGCAAGGATATTGAAATAAGGACTCATGATTTAAGGGAATTAGTTGATTCATGTAAATGAAATTTCCCTTCCATTTTTCATTCTTTGAATTTCTGAAATTCATGTGAATTAATTTGTTATTATTAATCGTGCCATGAGTGATTGTCCAATATCATATTCTCATTCCTGAGAGGATTTCTAGACCAAATATTTCCTATTTTATCTTGAGCATATTTCTTGAGTTATCTTGGGACGTGCCACCTGCTAGAACTTGTATTGAAACTTGTCAAAGCTATGACTGTACAAAACCACATTTAAAATGATTGAGGCATATCTTTGGTTAGCCACATTTTATCCTAAGACTCACCTTTACATTTATCCTTCGTAAGCCCTTAGATGCCATGAATTGCCTTATAGGTTTAAGCCACATTACAATCCATTTTTTCCTTACCTACCTGCACTTTTAGTATTTTTGCATGGTTATTTCAAGTTTGAGTGTGGGGGAAGGGCCTTTTGTGTGCGTTCCTTGGGATATGTATCATTTTTGGGTGGTGTAATGTGTGCGTCATCATTTTGGGCAATGTATTATTAGAAAATTGGGCATGAGTCATCATTTCATTATGCTTCTATCATTTCATCCGGTTCTCCATAAAAAAAGAAAAAAGAAAATAAAGTTGTGCCTTTCTGGAGCTTTACAAAAAAGAAGAAAAAAGAAAAAAAAGAAAATAAAGCTGTGCCTTTCTGGAGATTTACAAAAAAAACAGGGAGAACTTGGATGATATCATTCTTTGTAATCATTTATTGACTCATGACCCGTGTCATTGAAAGGGGGGTGGTGTTGTGATTCACATTTCAAGGGGATTTGAGTGAGGTTCATCTTGTGTTTTCACTTGATTAATCATGCATTGTACTTGAGAGTCAAACCTCCTACTTCTGGCCTTAAATTATTTCAATCATTTACCCACCAACCCTAAGCCACAGAGTCATTTGAACCTTTATTGCAAGTCCTCATGATTTTATGTGTGTTTTGTCTTTACAAAGTGGAGAAAGTAGTTACTTTACAAGCCTATGGGTAAGGAGCATGTTCTCATGATATGAGCATAACTCCACTATTAATTGTATCATGAGTGATGAGAGAAAAGATTCATAAGTGAGGTAGATCATGATTTGGCATGTTTAATAATAATAAATTGAGAAGCTTGAATGAATGAAAGGAGAAGCTTCATTATTTTTCAAAGGGGAAAAGTAAAATGCATGAATTGATTGTTTCTTTGAAAAATGGGAAATTAAATTGGTATATTTGTGGAACTGGAAAATTTTATTGGACATTGATAATCATTTTATTTTATTCCATTTGAAATTTAAATATTGGTGACATTGGTGTCCTTTGAATTCCATGTTGAGATTTTATGCTTGAGGACAAGCATAGTTTAAGTGTGGGGGAATTGACAAGGATTATAATTTGCATATTTTTTTAATGCATTTCTATTGTTTTAAACATCCCAAGATAACATTTTGAGCTTATATGTAACAATTTTGGATTTAAGAAGTATTTTAAGTTTAAATGCAAAAATGACCAAATTCTGCATTTTGGACAGATTTTCACTACAAGGGTATTTTGGTCATTTACAAAAAAATATAAATCCAAATTTTATGATTATAATTTCTTTAGAATCCTAATTTAATTTCCTTCAACTTTGTCTTCTGGACCAGGATCTGATTCTACCATCTTGAGGTCCAAACAATTCAATGAAGTTGAAGATTATTGAGGAACACCAAGGAAGCTTCCAGGAAATTTCTTCCAGAAAAACGAAGGTTCAGTGAAATATCCATAACTCGCTCAAAACGACTTTAATGGAGCTGAAAGTTTGTGGCTAGACGGTTACGAAGATTTGGAACAAGTTTCATTAAGGATTCCACGCCTGAAATGGCCGTGTTCAGGGACATTAATTCAGTACAAAACGGTGTTTTTCGGTTTGATGATTCTGACTGGACAGAATAAATTGTCAGAGGAAATTGACCATAACTCTCGGAATACCTATCCAAATCCTCTGAGCTTTTGAGGGGACACGGCCAAGAACATTATGAACAACATTGAAGAAGGCCTCAACGCGTGAAGAGGTCATTTATGGGGTCCAAAACGCGACAAATTTCGGGGGTCGAATTCTGCCTATAAAAGGAGGAGAGCTCCTCCCCCTCAAGACATCCCATTCTCCATCCATTTCTTCAAGGCACCAAGGAGGAGATCTCCACCGAGGAAGGCCGGCCGCAAATCTTCCACATTTCTTTTTATTTTATTTCTTTTCTTTATTTTTAGTTTTTAATTGTAATTTATATTTCTAATAAATTCTTGCATTGTTTTAATTTTTGTGTCCACCGATTCACCCTCTTTTCTTCCTCTCATCTTACCATCGTGAACTATAATACTCATGATCATGAGTAACTAATCCGAGGAATATCCCGAGGGATTAATCAGGTTCTTGAACCCAAGACCATGTTTTTCATATTCTTTGAGTTAATTCTAAGGATAATTTATAGTGGGTGTAATCCTCACTATGGTTGTCTAAAGATTAACTTCTTAATCTACAACCATTTTCCCTCGATTGAGGAGGTGGATGGAAGGTGTGCTTGGCGATCGCTAAGTAGACTTTTCATTCATAACCGGTGTATAATAAGGTGTGCACACATACGATGGAGTGTGTAAACTAAGAATATTTGAAGCTGGCCAATGAAGGTGCTCCCTGAATATTCTCTCGGGAGAACTTCCTTTCTTCCCTAATTACATTCTGTTTAGCATTGCATGGTAATTTAGAATTAAATTTAAGTTTCTTCTGATTTATAAATTTCATTTATTTTATTAAATTACATTTATTTCATAAAACATTAAACAACAAAAAGAAATTAGATTAGGTGGAATAGAAGTAGTGATTTATTAACCACAAAAGCTCCTCAAGAGAACGACCTAGGTCAGCCACTATGCTGCACTTAGTATAAATATTTTTGAGAGCGTACACGACAATGCTTCGTCAAATTGGCGCCGTTGCCGGGGAGCAAAGTAGTTAATTCAATCATTTATTTCTAAATTCACAGTTTTTTTATATTTTTCATTTTTTCTAAAAAAAATCATAAAAAAACCATTTCCATAATGTATTCAATATCAAATTCAAATTCATGTAACAATTACTCACAGGTGCCAGAAGAAGAAACCGACTACACTGAGGAGTCCCTCCAACGAAGGCCTGATGCTCTAATGATAAGGCTCAAACAAAAGGAAAAAGGATTAGCAACATGGATCTCAATGGAAGACTTGATGGTCTTGGCCGATGAACTCCAAAAAGACATTAAAAGATTCAAGGCCAATAAGGATGTTCCACTGGTCTTCCCAAATTTTATTGAAGACATCCATGATGTTGAAGACAAACTCAAGGTGGAGGAGTCTGACTATCTATCTTCATCTATTAAAGATCAACTCCAAGTGGAATTTTCTATTGAAGAAGATATTCAAGCCAAACCGACTCAGGGAGATGATACCATATTGAACTCAAACTCTTTTAAATTTATTGAATCTGATTTGAGTATAACTCCCAAAGTTTTTGAATTTTCAGAATTGTGTGAATCATATTTTTCCTTGGAGGATGATGTGGAAAAAAAAGATGCACCTGTTAAGGAACACCTAGAGCTCCCTGAAGTCATTGAACATCTACTGGAGGAGCCCCATCATGAAGAGATTCTAGTGGCTTTGCCTGATGAACCAGAGACACATGATGCTTCACATCTGAAGCAACCACTGGAAATAGAAGAAGATGTTGCACAAGAAGCAAAGAAGAAGGCGGAGGATCCATACTTTATCCTACCCCCTCCATGCAAGTTATACCCCATTGCAAAGGGGGTGGATCTGGTGTACTCTATACGTGGAATACTTCTCAACAAGGATAATGAAGCACAAGCTGGGAAAAGCCACATGTGGTGGTTCAAATCAAAGAAGCTACATCCACCATCAGACTTTGGATAACAGCTGGTACTTCCCACTGGAGGCAGTAAAAATTCAGGGCCCACTTGGGGGATCATACCAAGACTTATCCCTTGCTTTCTAGGAATTTAGATTTCAATTTTATTTCTTAGAAGTAGTTTAGCATTCATCCCTTTCCTCCTTATCATTTTGAGCTTTAATGACATGATACTTGTTCTTAATTTTGAAATTTTCTTTTCTAGGATCATGATGGCAGAAGGAAGCCCCAAAAATTTGTTAAAGGGGACTGAATCTTTATTTCAAAAGGGAGTTCATTTTTAAATTTTATATTTTAAACTCCTTAAATTTTTTGTCCAAGACATGTTTTAAGCATTAACGATAAGAATTGCATACCCACACTTGAATTAATGATGTACTCAACTTATCTAGGAGACATGAGTTTCATAGAAATCCAGTGATGCCATGTTTTAGATTTCAATGTTAATGAGATTAAATGATTAAAATGGATAATTGGATGATTAAAGTGAAGCAAGGATATTGAAATAAGGACTCATGATTTAAGGTAATTAGTTGATTCATGTAAATGAAATTTCCCTTCCATTTTTTCATTCTTTGAATTTCTGAAATTCATGTGAATTAATTTGTTATTATTAATCGTGCCATGAGTGATTGTCCAATATCATATTCTCATTCCTGAGAGGATTTCTAGACCAAATATTTCCTATTTTATCTTGAGCATATTTCTTGAGTTATCTTGGGACGTGCCACCTGCTAGAACTTGTATTGAAACTTGTCAAAGCTATGACTGTACAAAACCACATTTAAAATGATTGAGGCATATCTTTGGTTAGCCACATTTTATCCTAAGACTCACCTTTACATTTATCCTTCGTAATCCCTTAGATGCCATGAATTTCCTTATAGGTTTAAGCCACATTACAATCCAATTTTTCCTTACCTACCTGCACTTTTAGTATT
Organism: Viscum album; assembly: GCA_963277665.1. Taxonomy (NCBI): domain Eukaryota; kingdom Viridiplantae; phylum Streptophyta; class Magnoliopsida; order Santalales; family Viscaceae; genus Viscum; species Viscum album. The sequence goes on along the minus strand of OY728157.1, from coordinate 225,903,839 downwards.
TTTGCATGGTTATTTCAAGTTTGAGTGTGGGGGAAGGGCCTTTTGTGTGCGTTCCTTGGGATATGTATCATTTTTGGGTGGTGTAATTTGTGCGTCATCATTTTGGGCAATGTATTATTAGAAAATTGGGCATGAGTCATCATTTCATTATGCTTCTATCATTTCATCCGGTTCTCCATAAAAAAAGAAAAAAGAAAATAAAGCTGTGCCTTTCTGGAGCTTTACAAAAAAGAAGAAAAAAGAAAATAAAGAAAATAAAGCTGTGCCTTTCTGGAGCTTTACAAAAAAAACAGGGAGAACTTGGATGATATCATTCTTTGTAATCATTTATTGACTCATGACCCGTGTCATTGAAAGGGGGGTGGTGTTGTGATTCACATTTCAAGGGGATTTGAGTGAGGTTCATCTTGTGTTTTCACTTGATTAATCATGCATTGTACTTGAGAGTCAAACCTCCTACTTCTGGCCTTAAATTATTTCAATCATTTACCCACCAACCCTAAGCCACAGAGTCATTTGAACCTTTATTGCAAGTCCTCATGATTTTATGTGTGTTTTGTCTTTACAAAGTGGAGAAAGTAGTTACTTTACAAGCCTATGGGTAAGGAGCATGTTCTCATGATATGAGCATAACTCCACTATTAATTGTATCATGAGTGATGAGAGAAAAGATTCATAAGTGAGGTAGATCATGATTTGGCATGTTTAATAATAATAAATTGAGAAGCTTGAATGAATGAAAGGAGAAGCTTCATTATTTTTCAAAGGGGAAAAGTAAAATGCATGAATTGATTGTTTCTTTGAAAAATGGGAAATTAAATTGGTATATTTGTGGAACTGGAAAATTTGATTGGACATTGATAATCATTTTATTTTATTCCATTTGAAATTTAAATATTGGTGACATTGGTGTCCTTTGAATTCCATGTTGAGATTTTATGCTTGAGGACAAGCATAGTTTAAGTGTGGGGGAATTGACAAAGATTATAATTTGCACATTTTTTTAATGCATTTCTATTGTTTTAAACATCCCAAGATAACATTTTGAGCTTATATGTAACAATTTTGGATTTAAGAAGTATTTTAAGTTTAAATGCAAAAATGACCAAATTCTGCATTTTGGACAGATTTTCACTACAAGGGTATTTTGGTCATTTACAAAAAAATATAAATCCAAATTTTATGATTATAATTTCTTTAGAATCCTAATTTAATTTCCTTCAACTTTGTCTTCTGGACCAGGATCTGATTCTACCATCTTGAGGTCCAAACAATTCAATGAAGTTGAAGATTATTGAGGAACACCAAGGAAGCTTCCAGGAAATTTCTTCCAGAAAAATGAAGGTTCAGTGAAATATCCATAACTCGCTCAAAACGACTTTAATGGAGCTGAAAGTTTGTGGCTAGACGGTTACGAAGATTTGGAACAAGTTTCATTAAGGATTCCACGCCTGAAATGGCCGTGTTCAGGGACATTAATTCAGTACAAAACGGTGTTTTTCGGTTTGATGATTCTGACTGGACAGAATAAATTGTCAGAGGAAATTGACCATAGCTCTCGGAATACCTATCCAAATCCTCTGAACTTTTGAGGGGACACGGCCAAGAAAATTATGAACAACATTGAAGAAGGCCTCAACGCGTGAAGAGGTCATTTATGGGGTCCAAAACGCGACAAATTTCGGGGGTCGAATTCTGCCTATAAAAGGAGGAGAGCTCCTCCCCCTCAAGACATCCCATTCTCCATCCATTTCTTCAAGGCACCAAGGAGGAGATCTCCACCGAGGAAGGCCGGCCGCAAATCTTCCACATTTCTTTTTATTTTATTTCTTTTCTTTATTTTTAGTTTTTAATTGTAATTTATATTTCTAATAAATTCTTGCATTGTTTTAATTTTTGTGTCCACCGATTCACCCTCTTTTCTTCCTCTCATCTTACCATCGTGAACTATAATACTCATGATCATGAGTAACTAATCCGAGGAATATCCCGAGGGATTAATCAGGTTCTTGAACCCAAGACCATGTTTTTCATATTCTTTGAGTTAATTCTAAGGATAATTTATAGTGGGTGTAATCCTCACTATGGTTGTCTAAAGATTAACTTCTTAATCTACAACCATTTTCCCTCGATTGAGGAGGTGGATGGAAGGTGTGCTTGGCGATCGCTAAGTAGACTTTTCATTCATAACCGGTGTAGAATAAGGTGTGCACACATACGATGGAGTGTGTAAACTAAGAATATTTGAAGCTGGCCAATGAAGGTGCTCCCTGAATATTCTCTCGGGAGAACTTCCTTTCTTCCCTAATTACATTCTGTTTAGCATTGCATGGTAATTTAGAATTAAATTTAAGTTTCTTCTGATTTATAAATTTCATTTATTTTATTAAATTACATTTATTTCATAAAACATTAAACAACAAAAAGAAATTAGATTAGGTGGAATAGAAGTAGTGATTTATTAACCACAAAAGCTCCTCAAGAGAACGACCTAGGTCAGCCACTATGCTGCACTTAGTATAAATATTTTTGAGAGCGTACACGACAATGCTTCGTCAAATTGGCGCCGTTGCCGGGGAGCAAAGTAGTTAATTCAATCATTTATTTCTAAATTCACAGTTCTTTTATATTTTTCATTTTTTTTAAAAAAAAATCATAAAAAAACCATTTCCATAATGTATTCAATATCATATTCAAATTCATGGAACAATTACTCACAGGTGCCAGAAAGAAGAAACCGACTACACTGAGGAGTCCCTCCAACGAAGGGCTGATGCTCTAATGATAAGGCTCAAACAAAAGGAAAAAGGATTAGCAACATGGATCTCAATGGAAGACTTGATGGTCTTGGCCGATGAACTCCAAAAAGACATTAAAAGATTCAAGGCCAACAAGGATGTTCCACTGGTCTTCCCAAATTTTATTGAAGACATCCATGATGTTGAAGACAAACTCAAGGTGGAGGAGTCTGACTATCTATCTTCATCTATTAAAGATCAACTCCAAGTGGAATTTTCTATTGAAGAAGATATTCAAGCCAAACCGACTCAGGGAGATGATACCATCTTGAACTCAAACTCTTTTAAATTTATTGAATCTGATTTGAGTATAACTCCCAAAGTTTTTGAATTTTCAGAATTGTGTGAATCATATTTTTCCTTGGAGGATGATGTGGAAAAAAAAGATGCACCTGTTAAGGAACACCTAGAGCTCCCTGAAGTCATTGAACATCTACTGGAGGAGCCCCATCATGAAGAGATTCTAGTGGCTTTGCCTGATGAACCAGAGACACATGATGCTTCACATCTGAAGCAACCACTGGAAATAGATGAAGATGTTGCACAAGAAGCAAAGAAGAAGGCGGAGGATCCATACTCTATCCTACCCCCTCCATGCAAGTTATACCCCATTGCAAAGGGGGTGGATCTGGTGTACTCTATACATGGAATCCTTCTCAACAAGGATAATGAAGCACAAGCTGGGAAAAGCCACATGTGGTGGTTCAAATCAAAGAAGCTACATCCACCATCAGACTTTGGATAACAGCTGGTACTGCCCACTGGAGGCAGTAAAAATTCAGGGCCCACTTGGGGGATCATACCAAGACTTATCCCTTGATTTCTAGGAATTTAGATTTCAATTTTATTTCTTAGAAGTAGTTTAGCATTCATCCCTTTCCTCCTTATCATTTTGAGCTTTAATGACATGATACTTGTTCTTAATTTTGAAATTTTCTTTTCTAGGATCATGATGGCAGAAGGAAGCCCCAAAAATTTGTTAAAGGGGACTGAATCTTTATTTCAAAAGGGAGTTCATTTTTAAATTTTATATTTTAAACTCCTTAAATTTTTTTTCCAAGACATGTTTTAAGCATTAACGATAAGAATTGCATACCCACACTTGAATTAATGATGTACTCAACTTATCTAGGAGACATGAGTTTCATAGAAATCCAGTGATGCCATGTTTTAGATTTCAATGTTAATGAGATTAAATGATTAAAATGGATAATTGGATGATTAAAGTGAAGCAAGGATATTGAAATAAGGACTCATGATTTAAGGGAATTAGTTGATTCATGTAAATGAAATTTCCCTTCCATTTTTCATTCTTTGAATTTCTGAAATTCATGTGAATTAATTTGTTATTATTAATCGTGCCATGAGTGATTGTCCAATATCATATTCTCATTCCTGAGAGGATTTCTAGACCAAATATTTCCTATTTTATCTTGAGCATATTTCTTGAGTTATCTTGGGACGTGCCACCTGCTAGAACTTGTATTGAAACTTGTCAAAGCTATGACTGTACAAAACCACATTTAAAATGATTGAGGCATAGCTTTGGTTAGCCACATTTTATCCTAAGACTCACCTTTACATTTATCCTTCGTAAGCCCTTAGATGCCATGAATTGCCTTATAGGTTTAAGCCACATTACAATCCAATTTTTCCTTACCTACCTGCACTTTTAGTATTTTTGCATGGTTATTTCAAGTTTGAGTGTGGGGGAAGGGCCTTTTGTGTGTGTTCCTTGGGATATGTATCATTTTTGGGTGGTGTAATGTGTGCGTCATCATTTTGGGCAATGTATTATTAGAAAATTGGGCATGAGTCATCATTTCATTATGCTTCTATCATTTCATCCGGTTCTCCATAAAAAAAGAAAAAAGAAAATAAAGCTGTGCCTTTCTGGAGCTTTACAAAAAAGAAGAAAAAAGAAAAAAAAGAAAATAAAGTTGTGCCTTTCTGGAGCTTTACAAAAAAAACAGGGAGAACTTGGATGATATCATTCTTTGTAATCATTTATTGACTCATGACCCGTGTCATTGAAAGGGGGGTGGTGTTGTGATTCACATTTCAAGGGGATTTGAGTGAGGTTCATCTTGTGTTTTCACTTGATTAATCATGCATTGTACTTAAGAGTCAAACCTCCTACTTCTGGCCTTAAATTATTTCAATCATTTACCCACCAACCCTAAGCCACAGAGTCATTTGAACCTTTATTGCAAGTCCTCATGATTTTATGTGTGTTTTGTCTTTACAAAGTGGAGAAAGTAGTTACTTTACAAGCCTATGGGTAAGGAGCATGTTCTCATGATATGAGCATAACTCCACTATTAATTGTATCATGAGTGATGAGAGAAAAGATTCATAAGTGAGGTAGATCATGATTTGGCATGTTTAATAATAATAAATTGAGAAGCTTGAATGAATGAAAGGAGAAGCTTCATTATTTTTCAAAGGGGAAAAGTAAAATGCATGAATTGATTGTTTCTTTGAAAAATGGGAAATTAAATTGGTATATTTGTGGAACTGGAAAATTTGATTGGACATTGATAATCATTTTATTTTATTCCATTTGAAATTTAAATATTGGTGACATTGGTGTCCTTTGAATTCCATGTTGAGATTTTATGCTTGAGGACAAGCATAGTTTAAGTGTGGGGGAATTGACAAGGATTATAATTTGCACATTTTTTTAATGCATTTCTATTGTTTTAAACATCCCAAGATAACATTTTGAGCTTATATGTAACAATTTTGGATTTAAGAAGTATTTTAAGTTTAAATGCAAAAATGACCAAATTCTGCATTTTGAACAGATTTTCACTACAAGGGTATTTTGGTCATTTACAAAAAAATATAAATCCAAATTTTATGATTATAATTTCTTTAGAATCCTAATTTAATTTCCTTAAACTTTGTCTTCTGGACCAGGATCTGATTCTACCATCTTGAGGTCCAAACAATTCAATGAAGTTGAAGATTATTGAGGAACACCAAGGAAGCTTCCAGGAAATTTCGTCCAGAAAAACGAAGGTTCAGTGAAATATCCATAACTCGCTCAAAACGACTTTAATGGAGCTGAAAGTTTGTGGCTAGACGGTTACGAAGATTTGGAACAAGTTTCATTAAGGATTCCACGCCTGAAATGGCCGTGTTCAGGGACATTAATTCAGTACAAAACGGTGTTTTTCGGTTTGATGATTCTGACTGGACAGAATAAATTGTCAGAGGAAATTGACCATAACTCTCGGAATACCTATCCAAATCCTCTGAGATTTTGAGGGGACACGGCCAAGACAATTATGAACAACATTGAAGAAGGCCTAAACGCGTGAAGAGGTCATTTATGGGGTCCAAAACGCGACAAATATCGGGGGTCGAATTCTGCCTATAAAAGGAGAAGAGCTCCTCCCCCTCAAGACATCCCATTCTCCATCCATTTCTTCAAGGCACCAAGGAGGAGATCTCCACCGAGGAAGGCCGGCCGCAAATCTTCCACATTTATTTTTATTTTATTTCTTTTCTTTATTTTTAGTTTTTAATTGTAATTTATATTTCTAATAAATTCTTGCATTGTTTTAATTTTTGTGTCCACCGATTCACCCTCTTTTCTTCCTCTCATCTTACCATCGTGAACTATAATACTCATGATCATGAGTAACTAATCCGAGGAATATCCCGAGGGATTAATCAGGTTCTTGAACCCAAGACCATGTTTTTCATATTCTTTGAGTTAATTCTAAGGATAATTTATAGTGGGTGTAATCCTCACTATGGTTGTCTAAAGATTAACTTCTTAATCTACAACCATTTTCCCTCGATTGAGGAGGTGGATGGAAGGTGTGCTTGGCGATCGCTAAGTAGACTTTTCATTCATAACCGGTGTAGAATAAGGTGTGCACACATACGATGGAGTGTGTAAACTAATAATATTTGAAGCTGGCCAATGAAGGTGCTCCCTGAATATTCTCTCGGGAGAACTTCCTTTCTTCCCTAATTACATTCTGTTTAGCATTGCATGGTAATTTAGAATTAAATTTAAGTTTCTTCTGATTTATAAATTTCATTTATTTTATTAAATTACATTTATTTCATAAAACATTAAACAACAAAAAGAAATTAGATTAGGTGGAATAGAAGTAGTGATTTATTAACCACAAAAGCTCCTCAAGAGAACGACCTAGGTCAGCCACTATGCTGCACTTAGTATAAATATTTTTGAGAGCGTACACGACAATGCTTCGTCAAATTGGCGCCGTTGCCGGGGAGCAAAGTAGTTAATTCAATCATTTATTTCTAAATTCACAGTTTTTTTATATTTTTCATTTTTTTAAAAAAAAAATCATAAAAAAACCATTTCCATAATGTATTCAATATCAAATTCAAATTCATGGAACAATTACTCACAGGTGCCAGAAGAAGAAACCGACTACACTGAGGAGTCCCTCCAACGAAGGGCTGATGCTCTAATGATAAGGCTCAAACAAAAGGAAAAGGGATTAGCAACATGGATCTCAATGGAAGACTTGATGGTCTTGGCCGATGAACTCCAAAAAGACATTAAAAGATTCAAGGCCAACAAGGATGTTCCACTGGTCTTCCCAAATTTTATTGAAGACATCCATGATGTTGAAGACAAACTCAAGGTGGAGGAGTCTGACTATCTATCTTCATCTATTAAAGATCAACTCCAAGTGGAATTTTCTATTGAAGAAGATATTCAAGCCAAACCGACTCAGGGAGATGATACCATCTTGAACTCAAACTCTTTTAAATTTATTGAATCTCATTTGAGTATAACTCCCAAAGTTTTTGAATTTTCAGAATTGTGTGAATCATATTTTTCCTTGGAGGATGATGTGGAAAAAAAAGATGCACCTGTTAAGGAACACCTAGAGCTCCCTGAAGTCATTGAACATCTACTGGAGGAGCCCCATCATGAAGAGATTCTAGTGGCTTTGCCTGATGAACCAGAGACACATGATGCTTCACATCTGAAGCAACCAGTGGAAATAGAAGAAGATGTTGCACAAGAAGCAAAGAAGAAGGCGGAGGATCCATACTCTATCCTACCCCCTCCATGCAAGTTATACCCCATTGCAAAGGGGGTGGATCTGGTGTACTCTATACATGGAATCCTTCTCAACAAGGATAATGAAGCACAAGCTGGGAAAAGCCACATGTGGTGGTTCAAATCAAAGAAGCTACATCCACCATCAGACTTTGGATAACAGCTGGTACTGCCCACTGGAGGCAGTAAAAATTCAGGGCCCACTTGGGGGATCATACCAAGACTTATCCCTTGCTTTCTAGGAATTTAGATTTCAATTTTATTTCTTAGAAGTAGTTTAGCATTCATCCCTTTCCTCCTTATCATTTTGAGCTTTAATGACATGATACTTGTTCTTAATTTTGAAATTTTCTTTTCTAGGATCATGATGGCAGAAGGAAGCCCCAAAAATTTGTTAAAGGGGACTGAATCTTTATTTCAAAAGGGAGTTCATTTTTAAATTTTATATTTTAAACTCCTTAAATTTTTTGTCCAAGACATGTTTTAAGCATTAACGATAAGAATTGCATACCCACACTTGAATTAATGATGTACTCAACTTATCTAGGAGACATGAGTTTCATAGAAATCCAGTGATGCCATGTTTTAGATTTCAATGTTAATGAGATTAAATGATTAAAATGGATAATTGGATGATTAAAGTGAAGCAAGGATATTGAAATAAGGACTCATGATTTAAGGGAATTAGTTGATTCATGTAAATGAAATTTCCCTTCCATTTTTCATTCTTTGAATTTCTGAAATTCATGTGAATTAATTTGTTATTATTAATCGTGCCATGAGTGATTGTCCAATATCATATTCTCATTCCTGAGAGGATTTCTAGACCAAATATTTCCTATTTTATCTTGAGCATATTTCTTGAGTTATCTTGGGACGTGCCACCTGCTAGAACTTGTATTGAAACTTGTCAAAGCTATGACTGTACAAAACCACATTTAAAATGATTGAGGCATATCTTTGGTTAGCCACATTTTATCCTAAGACTCACCTTTACATTTATCCTTCGTAAGCCCTTAGATGCCATGAATTTCCTTATAGGTTTAAGCCACATTACAATCCAATTTTTCCTTACCTACCTGCACTTTTAGTATTTTTGCATGGTTATTTCAAGTTTGAGTGTGGGGGAAGGGCCTTTTGTGTGCGTTCCTTGGGATATGTATCATTTTTGGGTGGTGTAATGTGTGCGTCATCATTTTGGGCAATGTATTATTAGAAAATTGGGCATGAGTCATCATTTCATTATGCTTCTATCATTTCATCCGGTTCTCCATAAAAAAAAAAGAAAAAAGAAAATAAAGCTGTGCCTTTCTGGAGCTTTACAAAAAAAACAGGGAGAACATGGATGATATCATTCTTTGTAATCATTTATTGACTCATGACCCGTGTCATTGAAAGGGGGGTGGTGTTGTGATTCACATTTCAAGGGGATTTGAGTGAGGTTCATCTTGTGTTTTCACTTGATTAATCATGCATTGTACTTAAGAGTCAAACCTCCTACTTCTGGCCTTAAATTATTTCAATCATTTACCCACCAACCCTAAGCCACAGAGTCATTTGAACCTTTATTGCAAGTCCTCATGATTTTATGTGTGTTTTGTCTTTACAAAGTGGAGAAAGTAGTTACTTTACAAGCCTATGGGTAAGGAGCATGTTCTCATGATATGAGCATAACTCCACTATTAATTGTATCATGAGTGATGAGAGAAAAGATTCATAAGTGAGGTAGATCATGATTTGGCATGTTTAATAATAATAAATTGAGAAGCTTGAATGAATGAAAGGAGAAGCTTCATTATTTTTCAAAGGGGAAAAGTAAAATGCATGAATTGATTGTTTCTTTGAAAAATGGGAAATTAAATTGGTATATTTGTGGAACTGGAAAATTTGATTGGACATTGATAATCATTTTATTTTATTCCATTTGAAATTTAAATATTGGTGACATTGGTGTCCTTTGAATTCCATGTTGAGATTTTATGCTTGAGGACAAGCATAGTTTAAGTGTGGGGGAATTGACAAGGATTATAATTTGCACATTTTTTTAATGCATTTCTATTGTTTTAAACATCCCAAGATAACATTTTGAGCTTATATGTAACAATTTTGGATTTAAGAAGTATTTTAAGTTTAAATGCAAAAATGACCAAATTCTGCATTTTGGACAGATTTTCACTACAAGGGTATTTTGGTCATTTACAAAAAAATATAAATCCAAATTTTATGATTATAATTTCTTTAGAATACTAATTTAATTTCCTTCAACTTTGTCTTCTGGACCAGGATCTGATTCTACCATCTTGAGGTCCAAACAATTCAATGAAGTTGAAGATTATTGAGGAACACCAAGGAAGCTTCCAGGAAATTTCTTCCAGAAAAACGAAGGTTCAGTGAAATATCCATAACTCGCTCACAACGACTTTAATGGAGCTGAAATTTTGTGGCTAGACGGTTAAGAAGATTTGGAACAAGTTTCATTAAGGATTCCACGCCTGAAATGGCCGTGTTCAGGGACATTAATTCAGTAAAAAACGGTGTTTTTCGGTTTGATGATTCTGACTGGACAGAATAAATTGTCAGAGGAAATTGACCATAACTCTCGGAATACCTATCCAAATCCTCTGCGCTTTTGAGGGGACACGGCCAAGACAATTATGAACAACATTGAAGAAGGCCTCAACGCGTGAAGAGGTCATTTATGGGGTCCAAAACGCGACAACCTTCGGGGGTCGAATTCTGCCTATAAAAGGAGGAGAGCTCCTCCCCCTCAAGACATCCCATTCTCCATCCATTTCTTCAAGGCACCAAGGAGGAGATCTCCACCGAGGAAGGCCGGCCGCAAATCTTCCACATTTCTTTTTATTTTATTTCTTTTCTTTATTTTTAGTTTTTAATTGTAATTTATATTTCTAATAAATCCATGCATTGTTTTTATTTTTGTGTCCACCGATTCACCCTCTTTTCTTCCTCTCATCTTACCATCGTGAACTATAATACTCATGATCATGAGTAACTAATCCGAGGAATATCCCGAGGGATTAATCAGGTTCTTGAACCCAAGACCATGTTTTTCATATTCTTTGAGTTAATTCTAAGGATAATTTATAGTGGGTGTAATCCTCACTATGGTTGTCTAAAGATTAACTTCTTAATCTACAACCATTTTCCCTCGATTGAGGAGGTGGATGGAAGGTGTCCTTTGAATTCCATGTTGAGATTTTATGCTTGAGGACAAGCACAGTTTAAGTGTGGGGGAATTGACAAGGATTATAATTTGCACATTTTTTTAATGCATTTCTATTGTTTTAAACATCCCAAGATAACATTTTGAGCTTATATGTAACAATTTTGGATTTAAGAAGTATTTTAAGTTTAAATGCAAAAATGACCAAATTCTGCATTTTGGACAGATTTTCACTACAAGGGTATTTTGGTCATTTACAAAAAAATATAAATCCAAATTTTATGATTATAATTTCTTTAGAATCCTAATTTAATTTCCTTCAACTTTGTCTTCTGGACCAGGATCTGATTCTACCATCTTGAGGTCCAAACAATTCAATGAATTTGAAGATTATTGAGGAACACCAAGGAAGCTTCCAGGAAATTTCTTCCAGAAAAACGAAGGTTCAGTGAAATATCCATAACTCGCTCAAAACGACTTTAATGGACCTGACATTTTGTGGCTAGACGGTTAAGAAGATTTGGAACAAGTTTCATTAAGGATTCCACGCCTGAAATGGCCGTGTTCAGGGACATTAATTCAGTACAAAACGGTGTTTTTCGGTTTGATGATTCTGACTGGACAGAATAAATTGTCAGAGTAAATTGACCATAACTCTCGGAATACCTATCCAAATCCTCTGAGCATTTGAGGGGACACGGCCAAGAAAATTATGAACAACATTGAAGAAGGCCTCAACGCGTGAAGAGGTCATTTATGGGGTCCAAAACGCGACAACTTTCGGGGGTCGAATTCTGCCTATAAAAGGAGGAGAGCTCCTCCCCCTCAAGACATCCCATTCTCCATCCATTTCTTCAAGGCACCAAGGAGGAGATCTCCACCGAGGAAGGCCGGCCGCAAATCTTCCACATTTCTTTTTATTTTATTTCTTTTCTTTATTTTTAGTTTTTAATTGTAATTTATATTTCTAATAAATTCTTGCATTGTTTTAATTTTTGTGTCCACCGATTCACCCTCTTTTCTTCCTCTCTTCTTCCCATCGTGAACTATAATACTCATGATCATGAGTAACTAATCCGAGGAATATCCCGAGGGATTAATAAGGTTCTTGAACCCAAGACCATGTTTTTCATATTCTTTGAGTTAATTCTAAGGATAATTTATAGTGGGTGTAATCCTCACTATGGTTGTCTAAAGATTAACTTCTTAATCTACAACCATTTTCCCTCGATTGAGGAGGTGGATGGAAGGTGTGCTTGGCGATCGCTAAGTAGACTTTTCATTCATAACCGGTGTAGAATAAGGTGTGCACACATACGATGGAGTGTGTAAACTAAGAATATTTGAAGCTGGCCAATGAAGGTGCTCCCTGAATATTCTCTCGGGAGAACTTCCTTTCTTCCCTAATTACATTCTGTTTAGCATTGCATGGTAATTTAGAATTAAATTTAAGTTTCTTCTGATTTATAAATTTCATTTATTTTATTAAATTACATTTATTTCATAAAACATTAAACAACAAAAAGAAATTAGATTAGGTGGAATAGAAGTAGTGATTTATTAACCACAAAAGCTCCTCAAGAGAACGACCTAGGTCAGCCACTATGCTGCACTTAGTATAAATATTTTTGAGAGCGTACACGACAATGCTTCGTCAAATTGGCGCCGTTGCCGGGGAGCAAAGTAGTTAATTCAATCATTTATTTCTAAATTCACAGTTTTTTTATATTTTTCATTTTTTTTAAAAAAAAAATCATAAAAAAACCATTTCCATAATGTATTCAATATCAAATTCAAATTCATGGAACAATTACTCACAGGTGCCAGAAGAAGAAACCGACTACACTGAGGAGTCCCTCCAACGAAGGGCTGATGCTCTAATGATAAGGCTCAAACAAAAGGAAAAAGGATTAGCAACATGGATCTCAATGGAAGACTTGATGGTCTTGGCCGATGAACTCCAAAAAGACATTAAAAGATTCAAGGCCAACAAGGATGTTCCACTGGTCTTCCCAAATTTTATTGAAGACATCCATGATGTTGAAGACAAACTCAAGGTGGAGGAGTCTGACTATCTATCTTTATCTATTAAAGATCAACTCCAAGTGGAATTTTCTATTGAAGAAGATATTCAAGCCAAACCGACTCAGGGAGATGATACCATCTTGAACTCAAACTCTTTTAAATTTATTGAATCTGATTTGAGTATAACTCCCAAAGTTTTTGAATTTTCAGAATTGTGTGAATCATATTTTTCCTTGGAGGATGATGTGGAAAAAAAAGATGCACCTGTTAAGGAACACCTAGAGCTCCCTGAAGTCATTGAACATCTACTGGAGGAGCCCCATCATGAAGAGATTCTAGTGGCTTTGCCTGATGAACCAGAGACACATGATGCTTCACATCTGAAGCAACCACTGGAAATAGAAGAAGATGTTGCACAAGAAGCAAAGAAGAAGGCGGAGGATCCATACTTTATCCTACCCCCTCCATGCAAGTTATACCCCATTGCAAAGGGGGTGGATCTGGTGTACTCTATACATGGAATCCTTCTCAACAAGGATAATGAAGCACAAGCTGGGAAAAGCCAAATGTGGTGGTTCAAATCAAAGAAGCTACATCCACCATCAGACTTTGGATAACAGCTGGTACTGCCCACTGGAGGCAGTAAAAATTCAGGGCCCACTTGGGGGATCATACCAAGACTTATCCCTTGCTTTCTACGAATTTAGATTTCAATTTTATTTCTTAGAAGTAGTTTAGCATTCATCCCTTTCCTCCTTATCATTTTGAGCTTTAATGACATGATACTTGTTCTTAATTTTGAAATTTTCTTTTCTAGGATCATGATGGCAGAAGGAAGCCCCAAAAATTTGTTAAAGGGGACTGAATCTTTATTTCAAAAGGGAGTTCATTTTTAAATTTTATATTTTAAACTCCTTAAATTTTTTGTCCAAGACATGTTTTAAGCATTAACGATAAGAATTGCATACCCACACTTGAATTAATGATGTACTCAACTTATCTAGGAGACATGAGTTTCATAGAAATCCAGTGATGCCATGTTTTAGATTTCAATGTTAATGAGATTAAATGATTAAAATGGATAATTGGATGATTAAAGTGAAGCAAGGATATTGAAATAAGGACTCATGATTTAAGGGAATTAGTTGATTCATGTAAATGAAATTTCCCTTCCATTTTTCATTCTTTGAATTTCTGAAATTCATGTGAATTAATTTGTTATTATTAATCGTGCCATGAGTGATTGTCCAATATCATATTCTCATTCCTGAGAGGATTTCTAGACCAAATATTTCCTATTTTATCTTGAGCATATTTCTTGAGTTATCTTGGGACGTGCCACCTGCTAGAACTTGTATTGAAACTTGTCAAAGCTATGACTGTACAAAACCACATTTAAAATGATTGAGGCATATCTTTGGTTAGCCACATTTTATCCTAAGACTCACCTTTACATTTATCCTTCGTAAGCCCTTAGATGCCATGAATTGCCTTATAGGTTTAAGCCACATTACAATCCAATTTTTCCTTACCTACCTGCACTTTTAGTATTTTTGCATGGTTATTTCAAGTTTGAGTGTGGGGGAAGGGCCTTTTGTGTGCGTTCCTTGGGATATGTATCATTTTTGGGTGGTGTAATGTGTGCGTCATCATTTTCGGCAATGTATTATTAGAAAATTGGGCATGAGTCATCATTTCATTATGCTTCTATCATTTCATCCGGTTCTCCATAAAAAAAAGCAAAAAGAAAATAAAGTTGTGCCTTTCTGGAGCTTTACAAAAAAGAAGAAAAAAGAAAAAAAAGAAAATAAAGCTGTGCCTTTCTGGAGCTTTACAAAAAAAACAGGGAGAACTTGGATGATATCATTCTTTGTAATCATTTATTGACTCATGACCCGTGTCATTGAAAGGGGGTGGTGTTGTGATTCACATTTCAAGGGGATTTGAGTGAGGTTCATCTTGTGTTTTCACTTGATTAATCATGCATTGTACTTAAGAGTCAAACCTCCTACTTCTGGCCTTAAATTATTTCAATCATTTACCCACCAACCCTAAGCCACAGAGTCATTTGAACCTTTATTGCAAGTCCTCATGATTTTATGTGTGTTTTGTCTTTACAAAGTGGAGAAAGTAGTTACTTTACAAGCCTATGGGTAAGGAGCATGTTCTCATGATATGAGCATAACTACACTATTAATTGTATCATGAGTGATGAGAGAAAAGATTCATAAGTGAGGTAGATCATGATTTGGCATGTTTAATAATAATAAATTGAGAAGCTTGAATGAATGAAAGGAGAAGCTTCATTATTTTTCAAAGGGGAAAAGTAAAATGCATGAATTGATTGTTTCTTTGAAAAAATGGGAAATTAAATTGGTATATTTGTGGAACTGGAAAATTTGATTGGACATTGATAATCATTTTATTTTATTCCATTTGAAATTTAAATATTGGTGACATTGGTGTCCTTTGAATTCCATGTTGAGATTTTATGCTTGAGGACAAGCATAGTTTAAGTGTGGGGGAATTGACAAGGATTATAATTTGCACATTTTTTTAATGCATTTCTATTGTTTTAAACATCCCAAGATAACATTTTGAGCTTATATGTAACAATTTTGGATTTAAGAAGTATTTTAAGTTTAAATGCAAAAATGACCAAATTCTGCATTTTGGACAGATTTTCACTACAAGGGTATTTTGGTCATTTACAAAAAAATATAAATCCAAATTTTATGATTATAATTTCTTTAGAATCCTAATTTAATTTCCTTCAACTTTGTCTTCTGGACCAGGATCTGATTCTACCATCTTGAGGTCCAAACAATTCAATCAAGTTGAAGATTATTGAGGAACACCAAGGAAGCTTCCAGGAAATTTCGTCCAGAAAAACGAAGGTTCAGTGAAATATCCATAACTCGCTCAAAACGACTTTAATGGAGCTGAAATTTTGTTTCTAGATGGTTAAGAAGATTTGGAACAAGTTTAATTAAGGATTCCACGCCTGAAATGGCCGTGTTCAGGGACATTAATTCAGTACAAAACGGTGTTTTTCGGTTTGATGATTCTGACTGGACAGAATAAATTGTCAGAGGAAATTGACCATAACTCTCGGAATACCTATCCAAATCCTCTGAGCTTTTGAGGGGACACGGCCAAGAAAATTATGAACAACATTGAAGAAGGCCTCAACGCGTGAATAGGTCATTTATGGGGTCCAAAACGTGACAACTTTCGGGGGTCGAATTCTGCCTATAAAAGGAGGAGAGCTCCTCCCCCTCAAGACATCCCATTCTCCATCCATTTCTTCAAGGCACCAAGGAGGAGATCTCCACCGAGGAAGGCCGGCCGCAAATATTCCACATTTCTTTTTATTTTATTTCTTTTCTTTATTTTTAGTTTTTAATTGTAATTTATATTTCTAATAAATTCTTGCATTGTTTTAATTTTTGTGTCCACCGATTCACCCTCTTTTCTTCCTCTCATCTTACCATCGTGAACTATAATACTCATGATCATGAGTAACTAATCCGAGGAATATCCCGAGGGATTAATCAGGTTCTTGAACCCAAGACCATGTTTTTCATATTCTTTGAGTTAATTCTAAGGATAATTTATAGTGGGTGTAATCCTCACTATGGTTGTCTAAAGATTAACTTCTTAATCTACAACCATTTTCCCTCGATTGAGGAGGTGGATGGAAGGTGTGCTTGGCGATCGCTAAGTAGACTTTTCATTCATAACCGGTGTAGAATAAGGTGTGCACACATACGATGGAGTGTGTAAACTAAGAATATTTGAAGCTGGCCAATGAAGGTGCTCCCTGAATATTCTCTCGGGAGAACTTCCTTTCTTCCCTAATTACATTCTGTTTAGCATTGCATGGTAATTTAGAATTAAATTTAAGTTTCTTCTGATTTATAAATTTCATTTATTTTATTAAATTACATTTATTTCATAAAACATTAAACAACAAAAAGAAATTAGATTAGGTGGAATAGAAGTAGTGATTTATTAACCACAAAAGCTCCTCAAGAGAACGACCTTGGTCAGCCACTATGCTGCACTTAGTATAAATATTTTTGAGAGCGTACACGACAATGCTTCGTCAAATTGGCGCCGTTGCCGGGGAGCAAAGTAGTTAATTCAATCATTTATTTCTAAATTCACAGTTTTTTTATATTTTTCATTTTTTTTAAAAAAAATCATAAAAAAACCATTTCCATAATGTATTCAATATCAAATTCAAATTCATGGAACAATTACTCACAGGTGCCAGAAGAAGAAACCGACTACACTGAGGAGTCCCTCCAACGAAGGGCTGATGCTCTAATGATAAGGCTCAAACAAAAGGAAAAAGGATTAGCAACATGGATCTCAATGGAAGACTTGATGGTCTTGGCCGATGAACTCCAAAAAGACATTAAAAGATTCAAGGCCAACAAGGATGTTCCACTCGTCTTCCCAAATTTTATTGAAGACATTCATGATGTTGAAGACAAACTCAAGGTGGAGGAGTCTGACTATCTATCTTCATCTATTAAAGATCAACTCCAAGTGGAATTTTCTATTGAAGAAGATATTCAAGCCAAACCGACTCAGGGAGATGATACCATCTTGAACTCAAACTCTTTTAAATTTATTGAATCTGATTTGAGTATAACTCCTAAAGTTTTTGAATTTTCAGAATTGTGTGAATCATATTTTTCCTTGGAGGATGATGTGGAAAAAAAAGATGCACCTGTTAAGGAACACCTAGAGCTCCCTGAAGTCATTGAACATCTACTGAAGGAGCCCCATCATGAAGAGATTCTAGTGGCTTTGCCTCATGAACCAGAGACACATGATGCTTCACATCTGAAGCAACCACTGGAAATAGAAGAAGATGTTGCACAAGAAGCAAAGAAGAAGGCTGAGGATCCATACTTTATCCTACCCCCTCCATGCAAGTTATACCCCATTGCAAAGGGGGTGGATCTGGTGTACTCTATACATGGAATCCTTCTCAACAAGGATAATGAAGCACAAGCTGGGAAAAGCCACATGTGGTGGTTCAAATCAAAGAAGCTACATCCACCATCAGACTTTGGATAACAGCTGGTACTGCCCACTGGAGGCAGTAAAAATTCAGGGCCCACTTGGGGGATCATACCAAGACTTATCCCTTGCTTTCTAGGAATTTAGATTTCAATTTTATTTCTTAGAAGTAGTTTAGCATTCATCCCTTTCCTCCTTATCATTTTGAGCTTTAATGACATGATACTTGTTCTTAATTTTGAAATTTTCTTTTCTAGGATCATGATGGCAGAAGGAAGCCCCAAAAATTTGTTAAAGGGGACTGAATCTTTATTTCAAAAGGGAGTTCATTTTTAAATTTTATATTTTAAACTCCTTAAATTTTTTGTCCAAGACATGTTTTAAGCATTAACGATAAGAATTGCATACCCACACTTGAATTAATGATGTACTCAACTTATCTAGGAGACATGAGTTTCATAGAAATCCAGTGATGCCATGTTTTAGATTTCAATGTTAATGAGATTAAATGATTAAAATGGATAATTGGATGATTAAAGTGAAGCAAGGATATTGAAATAAGGACTCATGATTTAAGGGAATTAGTTGATTCATGTAAATGAAATTTCCCTTCCATTTTTCATTCTTTGAATTTCTGAAATTCATGTGAATTAATTTGTTATTATTAATCGTGCCATGAGTGATTGTCCAATATCATATTCTCATTCCTGAGAGGATTTCTAGACCAAATATTTCCTATTTTATCTTGAGCATATTTCTTGAGTTATCTTGGGACGTGCCACCTGCTAGAACTTGTATTGAAACTTGTCAAAGCTATGACTGTACAAAACCACATTTAAAATGATTGAGGCATATCTTTGGTTAGCCACATTTTATCCTAAGACTCACCTTTACATTTATCCTTCGTAAGCCCTTAGATGCCATGAATTGCCTTATAGGTTTAAGCCACATTACAATCCAATTTTTCCTTACCTACCTGCACTTTTAGTATTTTTGCATGGTTATTTCAAGTTTGAGTGTGGGGGAAGGGCCTTTTGTGTGCGTTCCTTGGGATATGTATCATTTTTGGGTGGTGTAATGTGTGCGTCATCATTTTGGGCAATGTATTATTAGAAAATTGGGCATGAGTCATCATTTCATTATGCTTCTATCATTTCATCCGGTTCTCCATAAAAAAAAAAGAAAAAAGAAAATAAAGTTGTGCCTTTCTGGAGCTTTACAAAAAAGAAGAAAAAAGCAAAAAAAGAAAATAAAGCTGTGCCTTTCTGGAGCTTTACAAAAAAAACAGGGAGAACTTGGATGATATCATTCTTTGTAATAATTTATTGACTCATGACCCATGTCATTGAAAGGGGGGTGGTGTTGTGATTCACATTTCAAGGGGATTTGAGTGAGGTTCATCTTGTGTTTTCACTTGATTAATCATGCATTGTACTTAAGAGTCAAACCTCCTACTTCTGGCCTT
The DNA here is from genome assembly GCA_963277665.1 of Viscum album. Lineage (NCBI taxonomy): Eukaryota > Viridiplantae > Streptophyta > Magnoliopsida > Santalales > Viscaceae > Viscum > Viscum album. The sequence goes on along the minus strand of OY728157.1, from coordinate 225,884,268 downwards.
AAATTATTTCAATCATTTACCCACCAACCCTAAGCCACAGAGTCATTTGAACCTTTATTGCAAGTCCTCATGATTTTATGTGTGTTTTGTCTTTACAAAGTGGAGAAAGTAGTTACTTTACAAGCCTATGGGTAAGGAGCATGTTCTCATGATATGAGCATAACTCCACTATTAATTGTATCATGAGTGATGAGAGAAAAGATTCATAAGTGAGGTAGATCATGATTTGGCATGTTTAATAATAATAAATTGAGAAGCTTGAATGAATGAAAGGAGAAGCTTCATTATTTTTCAAAGGGGAAAAGTAAAATGCATGAATTGATTGTTTCTTTGAAAAATGAGAAATTAAATTGGTATATTTGTGGAACTGGAAAATTTGATTGGACATTGATAATCATTTTATTTTATTCCATTTGAAATTTAAATATTGGTGACATTGGTGTCCTTTGAATTCCATGTTGAGATTTTATGCTTGAGGACAAGCATAGTTTAAGTGTGGGGGAATTGACAAGGATTATAATTTGCACATTTTTTTAATGCATTTCTATTGTTTTAAACATCCCAAGATAACATTTTGATCTTATATGTAACAATTTTGGATTTAAGAAATATTTTAAGTTTAAATGCAAAAATGACCAAATTCTGCATTTTGGACAGATTTTCACTACAAGGGTATTTTGGTCATTTACAAAAAAATATAAATCCAAATTTTATGATTATAATTTCTTTAGAATCCTAATTTAATTTCCTTCAACTTTGTCTTCTGGACCAGGATCTGATTCTACCATCTTGAGGTCCAAACAATTCAATGAAGTTGAAGATTATTGAGGAACACCAAGGAAGCTTCCAGGAAATTTCTTCCAGAAAAACGAAGGTTCAGTGAAATATCCATAACTCGCTCAAAACGACTTTAATGGAGCTGAAATTTTGTGTCTAGACGGTTAAGAAGATTTGGAACAAGTTTCATTAAGGATTCGACGCCTGAAATGGCCGTGTTCAGGGACATTAACTCAGTACAAAACGGTGTTTTTCGGTTTGATGATTCTGACTGGACAGAATAAATTGTCAGAGGAAATTGACCATACCTCTCGAAATACCTATCCAAATCCTCTGAGCTTTTGAGGGGACACGGCCAAGACAATTATTAACAACATTGAAGAAGGCCTCAACGCGTTAAGAGGTCATTTATGGGGTCCAAAACGCGACAACTTTCGGGGGTCGAATTCTGCCTATAAAAGGAGGAGAGCTCCTCCCCCTCAAGACATCCCATTCTCCATCCATTTCTTCAAGGCACCAAGGAGGAGATCTCCACCGAGGAAGGCCGGCCGCAAATCTTCCACATTTCTTTTTATTTTATTTCTTTTCTTTATTTTTAGTTTTTAATTGTAATTTATATTTCTAATAAATCCATGCATTGTTTTTATTTTTATGTCCACCGAGTCACCCTCTTTTCTTCCTCTCATCTTACCATCGTGAACTATAATACTCATGATCATGAGTAACTAATCCGAGGAATATCCCGAGGGATTAATCAGGTTCTTGAACCCAAGACCATGTTTTTTATATTCTTTGAGTTAATTCTAAGGATAATTTATAGTGGGTGTAATCCTCACTATGGTTGTCTAAAGATTAACTTCATAATCTACAACCATTTTCCCTCGATTGAGGAGGTAGATGGAAGGTGTGCTTGGCGATCGCTAAGTAGACTTTTCATTCATAACCGGTGTAGAATAAGGTGTGCACACATACGATGGAGTGTGTAAACTAAGAATATTTGAAGCTGGCCAATGAAGGTGCTCCCTGAATATTCTCTCGGGAGAACTTCCTTTCTTCCCTAATTACATTCTGTTTAGCATTGCATGGTAATTTAGAATTAAATTTAAGTTTCTTCTGATTTATAAATTTCATTTATTTTATTAAATTACATTTATTTCATAAAACATTAAACAACAAAAAGAAATTAGATTAGGTGGAATAGAAGTAGTGATTTATTAACCACAAAATCTCCCCAAGAGAACGACCTAGGTCAGCCACTATGCTGCACTTAGTATAAATATTTTTGAGAGCGTACACGACAATGCTTCGTCAAATTGGCGCCGTTGCCGGGGAGCAAAGTAGTTAATTCAATCATTTATTTCTAAATTCACAGTTTTTTTATATTTTTCATTTTTTAAAAAAAAAATCATAAAAAAACCATTTCCATAATGTATTCAATATCAAATTCAAATTCATGGAACAATTACTCACAGGTGCCAGAAGAAGAAACCGACTACACTGAGGAGTCCCTCCAACGAAGGGCTGATGCTCTAATGATAAGGCTCAAACAAAAGGAAAAAGGATTAGCAACATGGATCTCAATGGAAGACTTGATGGTCTTGGCCGATGAACTCCAAAAAGACATTAAAAGATTCAAGGCCAACAAGGATGTTCCACTGGTCTTCCCAAATTTTATTGAAGACATCCATGATGTTGAAGACAAAATCAAGGTGGAGGAGTCTGACTATCTATCTTCATCTATTAAAGATCAACTCCAAGTGGAATTTTCTATTGAAGAAGATATTCAAGCCAAACCGACTCAGGGAGATGATACCATCTTGAACTCAAACTCTTTTAAATTTATTGAATCTGATTTGAGTATAACTCCCAAAGTTTTTGAATTTTCAGAATTGTGTGAATCATATTTTTCCTTGGAGGATGATGTGGAAAAAAAAGATGCACCTGTTAAGGAACACCTAGAGCTCCCTGAAGTCATTGAACATCTACTGGAGGAGCCCCATCATGAAGAGATTCTAGTGGCTTTGCCTGATGAACCAGAGACACATGATGCTTCACATCTGAAGCAACCACTGGAAATAGAAGAAGATGTTGCACAAGAAGCAAAGAAGAAGGCGGAGGATCCATACTTTATCCTACCCCCTCCATGCAAGTTATACCCCATTGCAAAGGGGGTGGATCTGGTGTACTCTATACATGGAATCCTTCTCAACAAGGATAATGAAGCACAAGCTGGGAAAATCCACATGTGGTGGTTCAAATCAAAGAAGCTACATCCACCATCAGACTTTGGATAACAGCTGGTACTGCCCACTGGAGGCAGTAAAAATTCAGGGCCCACTTGGGGGATCATACCAAGACTTATCCCTTGCTTTCTAGGAATTTAGATTTCAATTTTATTTCTTAGAAGTAGTTTAGCATTCATCCCTTTCCTCCTTATCATTTTGAGCTTTAATGACATGATACTTGTTCTTAATTTTGAAATTTTCTTTTCTAGGATCATGATGGCAGAAGGAAGCCCCAAAAATTTGTTAAAGGGGACTGAATCTTTATTTCAAAAGGGAGTTCATTTTTAAATTTTATATTTTAAACTCCTTAAATTTTTTGTCCAAGACATGTTTTAAGCATTAACGATAAGAATTTCATACCCACACTTGAATTAATGATGTACTCAACTTATCTAGGAGACATGAGTTTCATAGAAATCCAGTGATGCCATGTTTTAGATTTCAATGTTAATGAGATTAAATGATTAAAATGGATAATTGGATGATTAAAGTGAAGCAAGGATATTGAAATAAGGACTCATGATTTAAGGGAATTAGTTGATTCATGTAAATGAAATTTCCCTTCCATTTTTCATTCTTTGAATTTCTGAAATTCATGTGAATTAATTTGTTATTATTAATCGTGCCATGAGTGATTGTCCAATATCATATTCTCATTCCTGAGAGGATTTCTAGACCAAATATTTCCTATTTTATCTTGAGCATATTTCTTGAGTTATCTTGGGACGTGCCACCTGCTAGAACTTGTATTGAAACTTGTCAAAGCTATGACTGTACAAAACCACATTTAAAATGATTGAGGCATATCTTTGGTTATCCACATTTTATCCTAAGACTCACCTTTACATTTATCCTTCGTAAGCCCTTAGATGCCATGAATTGCCTTATAGGTTTAAGCCACATTACAATCCAATTTTTCCTTACCTACCTGCACTTTTAGTATTTTTGCATGGTTATTTCAAGTTTGAGTGTGGGGGAAGGGCCTTTTGTGTGCGTTCCTTGGGATATGTATCATTTTTGGGTGGAGTAATGTGTGCGTCATCATTTTGGGCAATGTATTATTAGAAAATTGGGCATGAGTCATCATTTCATTATGCTTCTATCATTTCATCCGGTTCTCCATAAAAAAAAAGAAAAAAGAAAATAAAGCTGTGCCTTTCTAGAGCTTTACAAAAAAGAAGAAAAAAGAAAAAAAAGAAAATAAAGCTGTGCCTTTCTGGAGCTTTACAAAAAAAACAGGGAGAACTTGGATGATATCATTCTTTGTAATCATTTATTGACTCATGACCCATGTCATTGAAAGGGGGGTGGTGTTGTGATTCACATTTCAAGGGGATTTGAGTGAGGTTCATCTTGTGTTTTCACTTGATTAATCATGCATTGTACTTAAGAGTCAAACCTCCTACTTCTGGCCTTAAATTATTTCAATCATTTACCCACCAACCCTAAGCCACAGAGTCATTTGAACCTTTATTGCAAGTCCTCATGATTTTATGTGTGTTTTGTCTTTACAAAGTGGAGAAAGTAGTTACTTTACAAGCCTATGGGTAAGGAGCATGTTCTCATGATATGAGCATAACTCCACTATTAATTGTATCATGAGTGATGAGAGAAAAGATTCATAAGTGAGGTAGATCATGATTTGGCATGTTTAATAATAATAAATTGAGAAGCTTGAATGAATGAAAGGAGAAGCTTCATTATTTTTCAAAGGGGAAAAGTAAAATGCATGAATTGATTGTTTCTTTGAAAAATGGGAAATTAAATTGGTATATTTGTGGAACTGGAAAATTTGATTGGACATTGATAATCATTTTATTTTATTCCATTTCAAATTTAAATATTGGTGACATTGGTGTCCTTTGAATTCCATGTTGAGATTTTATGCTTGAGGACAAGCATAGTTTAAGTGTGGGGGAATTGACAAGGATTATAATTTGCACATTTTTTTAATGCATTTCTATTGTTTTAAACATCCCAAGATAACATTTTGAGCTTATATGTAACAATTTTGGATTTAAGAAGTATTTTAAGTTTAAATGCAAAAATGACCAAATTCGGCATTTTGGACAGATTTTCACTACAAGGGTATTTTGGTCATTTACAAAAAAATATAAATCCAAATTTTATGATTATAATTTATTTAGAATCCTAATTTAATTTCCTTCAACTTTGTCTTCTGGACCAGGATCTGATTCTACCATCTTGAGGTCCAAACAATTCAATGAAGTTGAAGATTATTGAGGAACACCAAGGAAGCTTCCAGGAAATTTCTTCCAGAAAAACGAAGGTTCAGTGAAATATCCATAACTCGCTCAAAACGACTTTAATGGAGCTGAAATGTTGTGTCTAGACGTTTAAGAAGATTTGGAACAAGGTTCATTAAGGATTCCACGCCTGAAATGGCCGTTTTCAGGGACATTAATTCAGTACAAAACGGTGTTTTTCGGTTTGATGATTCTGACTGGACAGAATAAATTGTCAGAGGAAATGGACCATAACTCTCGGAATACCTATCCACATCCTCTGAGCTTTTGATGGGACACGGCCAAGAAAATTATGAACAACATTGAAGAAGGCCTCAATGCGTGAAGAGGTCATTTATGGGGTCCAAAACGCGACAACTTTCGGGGGTCGAATTCTGCCTATAAAAGGAGGAGAGCTCCTCCCCCTCAAGACATCCCATTCTCCATCCATTTCTTCAAGGCACCAAGGAGGAGATCTCCACCGAGGAAGGCCGGCCGCAAATCTTCCACATTTCTTTTTATTTTATTTCTTTTCTTTATTTTTAGTTTTTAATTGTAATTTATATTTCTAATAAATTCTTGCATTGTTTTAATTTTTGTGTCCACCGATTCACCCTCTTTTCTTCCTCTCATCTTACCATCGTGAACTATAATACTCATGATCATGAGTAACTAATCCGAGGAATATCCCGAGGGATTAATCAGGTTCTTGAACCCAAGACCATGTTTTTCATATTCTTTGAGTTAATTCTAAGGATAATTTATAGTGGGTGTAATCCTCACTATGGTTGTCTAAAGATTAACTTCTTAATCTACAACCATTTTCCCTCGATTGAGGAGGTGGATGGAAGGTGTTCTTGGCGATCGCTAAGTAGACTTTTCATTCATAAATGGTGTAGAATAAGGTGTGCACACATACGATGGAGTGTGTAAACTAAGAATATTTGAAGCTGGCCAATGAAGGTGCTCCCTGAATATTCTCTCGGGAGAACTTCCTTTCTTCCCTAATTACATTCTGTTTAGCATTGCATGGTAATTTAGAATTAAATTTAAGTTTCTTCTGATTTATAAATTTCATTTATTTTATTAAATTACATTTATTTCATAAAACATTAAACAACAAAAAGAAATTAGATTAGGTGGAATAGAAGTAGTGATTTATTAACCACAAAAGCTCCTCAAGAGAACGACCTAGGTCAGCCACTATGCTGCACTTAGTATAAATATTTTTGAGAGCGTACACGACAATGCTTCGTCAAATTGGCACCGTTTCCGGGGAGCAAAGTAGTTAATTCAATCATTTATTTCTAAATTCACAGTTTTTTTATATTTTTCATTTTTTTTTAAAAAAAATCATAAAAAAACCATTTCCATAATGTATTCAATATCAAATTCAAATTCATGGAACAATTACTCACAGGTGCCAGAAGAAGAAACCGACTACACTGAGGAGTCCCTCCAACGAAGGGCTGATGCTCTAATGATAAGGCTCAAACAAAAGGAAAAAGGATTAGCAACATGGATCTCAATGGAAGACTTGATGGTCTTGGCCGATGAACTCCAAAAAGACATTAAAAGATTCAAGGCCAACAAGGATGTTCCACTGGTCTTCCCAAATTTTATTGAAGACATCCATGATGTTGAAGACAAACTCAAGGTGGAGGAGTCTGACTATCTATCTTCATCTATTAAAGATCAACTCCAAGTGGAATTTTCTATTGAAGAAGATATTCAAGCCAAACCGACTCAGGGAGATGATACCATCTTGAACTCAAACTCTTTTAAATTTATTGAATCTGATTTGAGTATAACTCCCAAAGTTTTTGAATTTTCAGAATTGTGTGAATCATATTTTTCCTTGGAGGATGATGTGGAAAAAAAAGATGCACCTGTTAAGGAACACCTAGAGCTCCCTGAAGTCATTGAACATCTACTGGAGGAGCCCCATCATGAAGAGATTCTAGTGGCTTTGCCTGATGAACCAGAGACACATGATGCTTCACATCTGAAGCAACCACTGGAAATAGAAGAAGATGTTGCACAAGAAGCAAAGAAGAAGGAGGAGGATCCATACTTTATCCTACCCCCTCCATGCAAGTTATACCCCATTGCAAAGGGGGTGGATCTGGTGTACTCTATACATGGAATCCTTCTCAACAAGGATAATGAAGCACAAGCTGGGAAAAGCCACATGTGGTGGTTCAAATCAAAGAAGCTACATCCACCATCAGACTTTGGATAACAGCTGGTACTGCCCACTGGAGGTAGTAAAAATTCAGGGCCCACTTGGGGGATCATACCAAGACTTATCCCTTGCTTTCTAGGAATTTAGATTTCAATTTTATTTCTTAGAAGTAGTTTAGCATTCATCCCTTTCCTCCTTATCATTTTGAGCTTTAATGACATGATACTTGTTCTTAATTTTGAAATTTTCTTTTCTAGGATCATGATGGCAGAAGGAAGCCCCAAAAATTTGTTAAAGGGGACTGAATCTTTATTTCAAAAGGGAGTTCATTTTTAAATTTTATATTTTAAACTCCTTAAATTTTTTGTCCAAGACATGTTTTAAGCATTAACGATAAGAATTGCATACCCACACTTGAATTAATGATGTACTCAACTTATCTAGGAGACATGAGTTTCATAGAAATCCAGTGATGCCATGTTTTAGATTTCAATGTTAATGAGATTAAATGATTAAAATGGATAATTGGATGATTAAAGTGAAGCAAGGATATTGAAATAAGGACTCATGATTTAAGGGAATTAGTTGATTCATGTAAATGAAATTTCCCTTCCATTTTTCATTCTTTGAATTTCTGAAATTCATGTGAATTAATTTGTTATTATTAATCGTGCCATGAGTGATTGTCCAATATCATATTCTCATTCCTGAGAGGATTTCTAGACCAAATATTTCCTATTTTATCTTGAGCATATTTCTTGAGTTATCTTGGGACGTGCCACCTGCTAGAACTTGTATTGAAACTTGTCAAAGCTATGACTGTACAAAACCACATTTAAAATGATTGAGGCATATCTTTGGTTAGCCACATTTTATCCTAAGACTCACCTTTACATTTATCCTTCGTAATCCCTTAGATGCCATGAATTTCCTTATAGGTTTAAGCCACATTACAATCCAATTTTCCTTACCTACCTGCACTTTTAGTATTTTTGCATGGTTATTTCAAGTTTGAGTGTGGGGGAAGGGCCTTTTGTGTGCGTTCCTTGGGATATGTATCATTTTTGGGTGGTGTAATGTGTGCGTCATCATTTTGGGCAATGTATTATTAGAAAATTGGGCATGAGTCATCATTTCATTATGCTTCTATCATTTCATCCGGTTCTCCATAAAAAAAAAGAAAAAAGAAAATAAAGTTGTGCCTTTCTGGAGCTTTACAAAAAAGAAGAAAAAAGAAAAAAAAGAAAATAAAGTTGTGCTTTTCTGGAGCTTTACAAAAAAAACAGGGAGAACTTGGATGATATCATTCTTTGTAATCATTTATTGACTCATGACCCATGTCATTGAAAGGGGGGTGGTGTTGTGATTCACATTTCAAGGGGATTTGAGTGAGGTTCATCTTGTGTTTTCACTTGATTAATCATGAATTGTACTTAAGAGTCAAACCTCCTACTTCTGGCCTTAAATTATTTCAATCATTTACCCACCAACCCTAAGCCACAGAGTCATTTGAACCTTTATTGCAAGTCCTCATGATTTTATGTGTGTTTTGTCTTTACAAAGTGGAGAAAGTAGTTACTTTACAAGCCTATGGGTAAGGAGCATGTTCTCATGATATGAGCATAACTCCACTATTAATTGTATCATGAGTGATGAGAGAAAAGATTCATAAGTGAGGTAGATCATGATTTGGCATGTTTAATAATAATAAATTGAGAAACTTGAATGAATGAAAGGAGAAGCTTCATTATTTTTCAAAGGGGAAAAGTAAAATGCATGAATTGATTGTTTCTTTGAAAAATGGGAAATTAAATTGGTATATTTGTGGAACTGGAAAATTTGATTGGACATTGATAATCATTTTATTTTATTCCATTTTAAATTTAAATATTGGTGACATTGGTGTCCTTTGAATTCCATGTTGAGATTTTATGCTTGAGGACAAGCACAGTTTAAGTGTGGGGGAATTGACAAGGATTATAATTTGCACATTTTTTTAATGCATTTCTATTGTTTTAAACATCCCAAGATAACATTTTGAGCTTATATGTAACAATTTTGGATTTAAGAAGTATTTTAAGTTTAAATGCAAAAATGACCAAATTCTGCATTTTGGACAGATTTTCACTACAAGGGTATTTTGGTCATTTACAAAAAAATATAAATCCAAATTTTATGATTATAATTTCTTTAGAATCCTAATTTAATTTCCTTCAACTTTGTCTTCTGGACCAGGATCTGATTCTACCATCTTGAGGTCCAAACAATTCAATGAATTTGAAGATTATTGAGGAACACCAAGGAAGCTTCCAGGAAATTTCTTCCAGAAAAACGAAGGTTCAGTGAAATATCCATAACTCGCTCAAAACGACTTTAATGGAGCTGAAATTTTGTGGCTAGACGGTTAAGAAGATTTGGAACAAGTTTCATTAAGGATTCCACGCCTGAAATGGCCGTGTTCAGGGACATTAATTCAGTAAAAAACGGTGTTTTTCGGTTTGATGATTCTGACTGGACAGAATAAATTGTCAGAGGAAATTGACCATAACTCTCGGAATACCTATCCAAATCCTCTGAGCCTTTGAGGGGACACGGCCAAGAAAATTATGAACAACATTGAAGAAGGCCTCAACGCGTGAAGAGGTCATTTATGGGGTCCAAAACGCGACAACTTTCGGGGGTCGAATTCTGCCTATAAAAGGAGGAGAGCTCCTCCCCCTCAAGACATCCCATTCTCCATCCATTTCTTCAAGGCACCAAGGAGGAGATCTCCACCGAGGAAGGCCGGCCGCAAATCTTCCACATTTCTTTTTATTTTATTTCTTTTCTTTATTTTTAGTTTTTAATTGTAATTTATATTTCTAATAAATTCTTGCATTGTTTTAATTTTTGTGTCCACCGATTCACCCTCTTTTCTTCCTCTCATCTTACCATCGTGAACTATAATACTCATGATCATGAGTAACTAATCCGAGGAATATCCCGAGGGATTAATCAGGTTCTTGAACCCAAGACCATGTTTTTCATATTCTTTGAGTTAATTCTAAGGATAATTTATAGTGAGTGTAATCCTCACTATGGTTGTCTAAAGATTAACTTCTTAATCTACAACCATTTTCCCTCGATTGAGGAGGTGGATGGAAGGTGTGCTTGGCGATCGCTAAGTAGACTTTTCATTCATAACCGGTGTAGAATAAGGTGTGCACACATACGATGGAGTGTGTAAACTAAGAATATTTGAAGCTGGCCAATGAAGGTGCTCCCTGAATATTCTCTCGGGAGAACTTCCTTTCTTCCCTAATTACATTCTGTTTAGCATTGCATGGTAATTTAGAATTAAATTTAAGTTTCTTCTGATTTATAAATTTCATTTATTTTATTAAATTACATTTATTTCATAAAACATTAAACAACAAAAAGAAATTAGATTAGGTGGAATAGAAGTAGTGATTTATTAACCACAAAAGCTCCTCAAGAGAACGACCTAGGTCAGCCACTATGCTGCACTTAGTATAAATATTTTTGAGAGCGTACACGACAATGCTTCGTCAAATTGGCGCCGTTGCCGGGGAGCAAAGTAGTTAATTCAATCATTTATTTCTAAATTCACAGTTTTTTTATATTTTTCATTTTTTTTTAAAAAAAATCATAAAAAAACCATTTCCATAATGTATTCAATATCAAATTCAAATTCATGTAACAATTACTCACAGGTGCCAGAAGAAGAAACCGACTACACTGAGGAGTCCCTCCAACGAAGGGCTGATGCTCTAATGATAAGGCTCAAACAAAAGGAAAAGGGAATAGCAACATGGATCTCAATGGAAGACTTGATGGTCTTGGCCGATGAACTCCAAAAAGACATTAAAAGATTCAAGGCCGACAAGGATATTCCACTGGTCTTCCCAAATTTTATTGAAGACATCCATGATGTTGAAGACAAACTCAAGGTGGAGGAGTCTGACTATCTATCTTCATCTATTAAAGATCAACTCCAAGTGGAATTTTCTATTGAAGAAGATATTCAAGCCAAACCGACTCAGGGAGATGATACCATCTTGAACTCAAACTCTTTTAAATTTATTGAATCTGATTTGAGTATAACTCCCAAAGTTTTTGAATTTTCAGAATTGTGTGAATCATATTTTTCCTTGGAGGATGATGTGGAAAAAAAAGATGCACCTGTTAAGGAACACCTAGAGCTCCCTGAAGTCATTGAACATCTACTGGAGGAGCCCCATCATGAAGAGATTCTAGTGGCTTTGCCTGATGAACCAGAGACACATGATGCTTCACATCTGAAGCAACCACTGGAAATAGAAGAAGATGTTGCACAAGAAGCAAAGAAGAAGGCGGAGGATCCATACTTTATCCTACCCCCTCCATGCAAGTTATACCCCATTGCAAAGGGGGTGGATCTGGTGTACTCTATACATGGAATCCTTCTCAACAAGGATAATGAAGCACAAGCTGGGAAAAGCCACATGTGGTGGTTCAAATCAAAGAAGCTACATCCACCATCAGACTTTGGATAACAGCTAGTACTGCCCACTGGAGGCAGTAAAAATTCAGGGCCCACTTGGGGGATCATACCAAGACTTATCCCTTGCTTTCTAGGAATTTAGATTTCAATTTTATTTCTTAGAAGTAGTTTAGCATTCATCCCTTTCCTCCTTATCATTTTGAGCTTTAATGACATGATACTTGTTCTTAATTTTGAAATTTTCTTTTCTAGGATCATGATGGCAGAAGGAAGCCCCAAAAATTTGTTAAAGGGGACTGAATCTTTATTTCAAAAGGGAGTTCATTTTTAAATTTTATATTTTAAACTCCTTAAATTTTTTGTCCAAGACATGTTTTAAGCATTAACGATAAGAATTGCATACCCACACTTGAATTAATGATGTACTCAACTTATCTAGGAGACATGAGTTTCATAGAAATCCAGTGATGCCATGTTTTAGATTTCAATGTTAATGAGATTAAATGATTAAAATGGATAATTGGATGATTAAAGTGAAGCAAGGATATTGAAATAAGGACTCATGATTTAAGGGAATTAGTTGATTCATGTAAATGAAATTTCCCTTCCATTTTTCATTCTTTGAATTTCTGAAATTCATGTGAATTAATTTGTTATTATTAATCGTGCCATGAGTGATTGTCCAATATCATATTCTCATTCCTGAGAGGATTTCTAGACCAAATATTTCCTATTTTATCTTGAGCATATTTCTTGAGTTATCTTGGGACGTGCCACCTGCTAGAACTTGTATTGAAACTTGTCAAAGCTATGACTGTACAAAACCAAATTTAAAATGATTGAGGCATATCTTTGGTTAGCCACATTTTATCCTAAGACTCACCTTTACATTTATCCTTCGTAATCCCTTAGATGCCATGAATTGCCTTATAGGTTTAAGCCACATTACAATCCAATTTTTCCTTACCTACCTGCACTTTTAGTATTTTTGCATGGTTATTTCAAGTTTGAGTGTGGGGGAAGGGCCTTTTGTGTGCGTTCCTTGGGATATGTATCATTTTTGGGTGGTGTAATGTGTGCGTCATCATTTTGGGCAATGTATTATTAGAAAATTGGGCATGAGTCATCATTTCATTATGCTTCTATCATTTCATCCGGTTCTCCATAAAAAAAAAAGAAAAAAGAAAATAAAGCTGTGCCTTTCTGGAGCTTTACAAAAAAGAAGAAAAAAGAAAAAAAAGAAAATAAAGCTGTGCCTTTCTGGAGCTTTACAAAAAAAACAGGGAGAACTTGGATTATATCATTCTTTGTAATCATTTATTGACTCATGACCCATGTCATTGAAAGGGGGTGGTGTTGTGATTCACATTTCAAGGGGATTTGAGTGAGGTTCATCTTGTGTTTTCACTTGATTAATCATGCATTGTACTTAAGAGTCAAACCTCCTACTTCTGGCCTTAAATTATTTCAATCATTTACCCACCAACCCTAAGCCACAGAGTCATTTGAACCTTTATTGCAAGTCCTCATGATTTTATGTGTGTTTTGTCTTTACAAAGTGGAGAAAGTAGTTACTTTACAAGCCTATGGGTAAGGAGCATGTTCTCATGATATGAGAATAACTCCACTATTAATTTTATCATGAGTGATGAGAGAAAAGATTCATAAGTGAGGTAGATCATGATTTGGCATGTTTAATAATAATAAATTGAGAAGCTTGAATGAATGAAAGGAGAAGCTTCATTATTTTTCAAAGGGGAAAAGTAAAATGCATGAATTGATTGTTTCTTTGAAAAATGGGAAATTAAATTGGTATATTTGTGGAAATGGAAAATTTGATTGGACATTGATAATCATTTTATTTTATTCCATTTGAAATTTAAATATTGGTGACATTGGTGTCCTTTGAATTCCATGTTGAGATTTTATGCTTGAGGACAAGCATAGTTTAAGTGTGGGGGAATTGACAAGGATTATAATTTGCACATTTTTTTAATGCATTTCTATTGTTTTAAACATCCCAAGATAACATTTTGAGCTTATATGTAACAATTTTGGATTTAAGAAGTATTTTAAGTTTAAATGCACAAATGACCAAATTCTGCATTTTGGACAGATTTTCACTACAAGGGTATTTTGGTCATTTACAAAAAAATATAAATCCAAATTTTATGATTATAATTTCTTTAGAATCCTAATTTAATTTCCTTCAACTTTGTCTTCTGGACCAGGATCTGATTCTACCATCTTGAGGTCCAAACAATTCAATGAAGTTGAAGATTATTGAGGAACACCAAGGAAGCTTCCAGGAAATTTCTTCCAGAAAAACGAAGGTTAGTGAAATATCCATAACTCGCTCAAAACGTCTTTAATGGAGCTGAAATTTTGTGGATAGACGGTTAAGAAGATTTGGAACAAGTTACATTAAGGATTCCACGCCTGAAATGGCCGTGTTCAGGGACATTAATTCAGTACAAAACGGTGTTTTTCGGTTTGATGATTCTGACTGGACAGAATAAATTGTCAGAGGAAATTGACCATAACTCTCGGAATATCTATCCAAATCCTCTGAGCTTTTGAGGGGACACGGCCATGAAAATTATGAACAACATTTAAGAAGGCCTCAACGCGTGAAGAGGTCATTTATGGGGTCCAAAACGCGACAACTTTCGGGGGTCGAATTCTGCCTATAAAAGGAGGAGAGCTCCTCCCCCTCAAGACATCCCATTCTCCATCCATTTCTTCAAGGCACCAAGGAGGAGATCTCCACCGAGGAAGGCCGGCCGCAAATCTTCCACATTTCTTTTTATTTTATTTCTTTTCTTTATTTTTAGTTTTTAATTGTAATTTATATTTCTAATAAATTCTTGCATTGTTTTAATTTTTGTGTCCACCGATTCACCCTCTTTTCTTCCTCTCATCTTACCATCGTGAACTATAATACTCATGATCATGAGTAACTAATCCGAGGAATATACCGAGGGATTAATCAGGTTCTTGAACCCAAGACCATGTTTTTCATATTCTTTGAGTTAATTTTAAGGATAATTTATAGTGGGTGTAATCCTCACTATGGTTGTCTAAAGATTAACTTCTTAATCTACAACCATTTTCCCTCGATTGAGGAGGTGGATGGAAGGTGTGCTTGGCGATCGCTAAGTAGACTTTTCATTCATAACTGGTGTAGAATAAGGTGTGCACACATACGATGGAGTGTGTAAACTAAGAATATTTGAAGCTGGCCAATGAAGGTGCTCCCTGAATATTCTCTCGGGAGAACTTCCTTTCTTCCCTAATTACATTCTGTTTAGCATTGCATGGTAATTTAGAATTAAATTTAAGTTTCTTCTGATTTATAAATTTCATTTATTTTATTAAATTACATTTATTTCATAAAACATTAAACAACAAAAAGAAATTAGATTAGGTGGAATAGAAGTAGTGATTTATTAACCACAAAAGCTCCTCAAGAGAACGACCTAGGTCAGCCACTATGCTGCACTTAGTATAAATATTTTTGAGAGCGTACACGACAATGCTTCGTCAAATTGGCGCCGTTTCCGGGGAGCAAAGTAGTTAATTCAATCATTTATTTCTAAATTCACAGTTTTTTTATATTTTTCATTTTTTTTAAAAAAAATCATAAAAAAACCATTTCCATAATGTATTCAATATCAAATTCAAATTCATGGAACAATTACTCACAGGTGCCAGAAGAAGAAACCGACTACACTGAGGAGTCCCTCCAACGAAGGGCTGATGCTCTAATGATAAGGCTCAAACAAAAGGAAAAAGGATTAGCAACATGGATCTCAATGGAAGACTTGATGGTCTTGGCCGATGAACTCCAAAAAGACATTAAAAGATTCAAGGCCAACAAGGATGTTCCACTGGTCTTCCCAAATTTTATTGAAGACATCCATGATGTTGAAGACAAACTCAAGGTGGAGGAGTCTGACTATCTATCTTCATCTATTAAAGATCAACTCCAAGTGGAATTTTCTATTGAAGAAGATATTCAAGCCAAACCGACTCAGGGAGATGATACCATCTTGAACTCAAACTCTTTTAAATTTATTGAATCTGATTTGAGTATAACTCCCAAAGTTTTTGAATTTTCAGAATTGTGTGAATCATATTTTTCCTTGGAGGATGATGTGGAAAAAAAAGATGCACCTGTTAAGGAACACCTAGAGCTCCCTGAAGTCATTGAACATCTACTGGAGGAGCCCCATCATGAAGAGATTCTAGTGGCTTTGCCTGATGAACTAGAGACACATGATGCTTCACATCTGAAGCAACCACTGGAAATAGAAGAAGATGTTGCACAAGAAGCAAAGAAGAAGGCGGAGGATCCATACTTTATCCTACCCCCTCCATGCAAGTTATACCCCATTGCAAAGGGGGTGGATCTGGTGTACTCTATACATGGAATCCTTCTCAACAAGGATAATGAAGCACAAGCTGGGAAAAGCCACATGTGGTGGTTCAAATCAAAGAAGCTACATCCACCATCAGACTTTGGATAACAGCTGGTACTGCCCACTGGAGGCAGTAAAAATTCAGGGCCCACTTGGGGGATCATACCAAGACTTATCCCTTGCTTTCTAGGAATTTAGATTTCAATTTTATTTCTTAGAAGTAGTTTAGCATTCATCCCTTTCCTCCTTATCATTTTGAGCTTTAATGACATGATACTTGTTCTTAATTTTGAAATTTTCTTTTCTAGGATCATGATGGCAGAAGGAAGCCCCAAAAATTTGTTAAAGGGGACTGAATCTTTATTTCAAAAGGGAGTTCATTTTTAAATTTTATATTTTAAACTCCTTAAATTTTTTGTCCAAGACATGTTTTAAGCATTAACGATAAGAATTGCATACCCACACTTGAATTAATGATGTACTCAACTTATCTAGGAGACATGAGTTTCATAGAAATCCAGTGATGCCATGTTTTAGATTTCAATGTTAATGAGATTAAATGATTAAAATGGATAATTGGATGATTAAAGTGAAGCAAGGATATTGAAATAAGGACTCATGATTTAAGGTAATTAGTTGATTCATGTAAATGAAATTTCCCTTCCATTTTTCATTCTTTGAATTTCTGAAATTCATGTGAATTAATTTGTTATTATTAATCGTGCCATGAGTGATTGTCCAATATCATATTCTCATTCCTGAGAGGATTTCTAGACCAAATATTTCCTATTTTATCTTGAGCATATTTCTTGAGTTATCTTGGGACGTGCCACCTGCTAGAACTTGTATTGAAACTTGTCAAAGCTATGACTGTACAAAACCACATTTAAAATGATTGAGGCATATCTTTGGTTAGCCACATTTTATCCTAAGACTCACCTTTACATTTATCCTTCGTAATCCCTTAGATGCCATGAATTTCCTTATAGGTTTAAGCCACATTACAATCCAATTTTTCCTTACCTACCTGCACTTTTAGTATTTTTGCATGGTTATTTCAAGTTTGAGTGTGGGGGAAGGGCCTTTTGTGTGCGTTCCTTGGGATATGTATCATTTTTGGGTGGTGTAATGTGTGCGTCATCATTTTGGGCAATGTATTATTAGAAAATTGGGCATGAGTCATCATTTCATTATGCTTCTATCATTTCATCCGGTTCTCCATAAAAAAAAAAGAAAAAAGAAAATAAAGCTGTGCCTTTCTGGAGCTTTACAAAAAAGAAGAAAAAAGAAAAAAAAGAAAATAAAGTTGTGCCTTTCTGGAGCTTTACAAAAAAAACAGGGAGAACTTGGATGATATCATTCTTTGTAATCATTTATTGACTCATGACCCATGTCATTGAAAGGGGGGTGGTGTTGTGATTCACATTTCAAGGGGATTTGAGTGAGGTTCATCTTGTGTTTTCACTTGATTAATCATGAATTGTACTTAAGAGTCAAACCTCCTACTTCTGGCCTTAAATTATTTCAATCATTTACCCACCAACCCTAAGCCACAGAGTCATTTGAACCTTTATTGCAAGTCCTCATGATTTTATGTGTGTTTTGTCTTTACAAAGTGGAGAAAGTAGTTACTTTACAAGCCTATGGGTAAGGAGCATGTTCTCATGATATGAGCATAACTCCACTATTAATTGTATCATGAGTGATGAGAGAAAAGATTCATAAGTGAGGTAGATCATGATTTGGCATGTTTAATAATAATAAATTGAGAAGCTTGAATGAATGAAAGGAGAAGCTTCATTATTTTTCAAAGGGGAAAAGTAAAATGCATGAATTGATTGTTTCTTTGAAAAATGGGAAATTAAATTGGTATATTTGTGGAACTGGAAAATTTGATTGGACATTGATAATCATTTTATTTTATTCCATTTGAAATTTAAATATTGGTGACATTGGTGTCCTTTGAATTCCATGTTGAGATTTTATGCTTGAGGACAAGCATAGTTTAAGTGTGGGGGAATTGACAAGAATTATAATTTGCACATTTTTTTAATGCATTTCTATTGTTTTAAACATCCCAAGATAACATTTTGAGCTTATATGTAACAATTTTGGATTTAAGAAGTATTTTAAGTTTAAATGCAAAAATGACCAAATTCTGCATTTTGGACAGATTTTCACTACAAGGGTATTTTGGTCATTTACAAAAAAATATAAATCCAAATTTTATGATTATAATTTCTTTAGAATCCTAATTTAATTTCCTTCAACTTTGTCTTCTGGACCAGGATCTGATTCTACCATCTTGAGGTCCAAACAATTCAATGAAGTTGAAGATTATTGAGGAACACCAAGGAAGCTTCCAGGAAATTTCTTCCAGAAAAACGAAGGTTCAGTGAAATATCCATAACTCGCTCACAACGACTTTAATGGAGCTGAAATTTTGTTTCTAGACGGTTAAGAAGATTTGGAACAAGTTTCATTAAGGATTCCACGCCTGAAATGGCCTTGTTCAGGGACATTAATTCAGTAAAAAACGGTGTTTTTCGGTTTGATGATTCTGACTGGACAGAATAAATTGTCAGAGGAAATTGACCATAACTCTCGGAATACCTATCCAAATCCTCTGATCCTTTGAGGGGACACGGCCAAGAAAATTATGAACAACATTGAAGAAGGCCTCAACGCGTGAAGAGGTCATTTATGGGGTCCAAAACGCGACAACTTTCGGGGGTCGAATTCTGCCAATAAAAGGAGGAGAGCTCCTCCCCCTCAAGACATCCCATTCTCCATCCATTTCTTCAAGGCACCAAGGAGGAGATCTCCACCGAGGAAGGCCGGCCGCAAATCTTCCACATTTCTTTTTATTTTATTTCTTTTCTTTATTTTTAGTTTTTAATTGTAATTTATATTTCTAATAAATTCTTGCATTGTTTTAATTTTTGTGTCCACCGATTCACCCTCTTTTCTTCCTCTCATCTTACCATCGTTAACTATAATACTCATGATCATGAGTAACTAATCCGAGGAATATCCCGAGGGATTAATCAGGTTCTTGAACCCAAGACCATGTTTTTCATATTCTTTGAGTTAATTCTAAGGATAATTTATAGTGGGTGTAATCCTCACTATGGTTGTCTAAAGATTAACTTCTTAATCTACAACCATTTTCCCTCGATTGAGGAGGTGGATGGAAGGTGTGCTTGGCGATCGCTAAGTAGACTTTTCATTCATAACCGGTGTAGAATAAGGTGTGCACACATACGATGGAGTGTGTAAACTAAGAATATTTGAAGCTGGCCAATGAAGGTGCTCCCTGAATATTCTCTCGGGAGAACTTCCTTTCTTCCCTAATTACATTCTGTTTAGCATTGCATGGTAATTTAGAATTAAATTTAAGTTTCTTCTGATTTATAAATTTCATTTATTTTATTAAATTACATTTATTTCATAAAACATTAAACAACAAAAAGAAATTAGATTAGGTGGAATAGAAGTAGTGATTTATTAACCACAAAAGCTCCTCAAGAGAACGACCTAGGTCAGCCACTATGCTGCACTTAGTATAAATATTTTTGAGAGCGTACACGACAATGCTTCGTCAAATTGGCGCCGTTGCCGGGGAGCAAAGTAGTTAATTCAATCATTTATTTCTAAATTCACAGTTTTTTTATATTTTTCATTTTTTTTTAAAAAAAATCATAAAAAAACCATTTCCATAATGTATTCAATATCAAATTCAAATTCATGTAACAATTACTCACAGGTGCCAGAAGAAGAAACCGACTACACTGAGGAGTCCCTCCAACGAAGGGCTGATGCTCTAATGATAAGGCTCAAACAAAAGGAAAAAGGATTAGCAACATGGATCTCAATGGAAGACTTGATGGTCTTGGCCGATGAACTCCAAAAAGACATTAAAAGATTCAAGGCCGACAAGGATATTCCACTGGTCTTCCCAAATTTTATTGAAGACATCCATGATGTTGAAGACAAACTCAAGGTGGAGGAGTCTGACTATCTATCTTCATCTATTAAAGATCAACTCCAAGTGGAATTTTCTATTGAAGAAGATATTCAAGCCAAACCGACTCAGGGAGATGATACCATCTTGAACTCAAACTCTTTTAAATTTATTGAATCTTATTTGAGTATAACTCCCAAAGTTTTTGAATTTTCAGAATTGTGTGAATCATATTTTTCCTTGGAGGATGATGTGGAAAAAAAAGATGCACCTGTTAAGGAACACCTAGAGCTCCCTGAAGTCATTGAACATCTACTGGAGGAGCCCCATCATGAAGAGATTCTAGTGGCTTTGCCTGATGAACCAGAGACACATGATGCTTCACATCTGAAGCAACCACTGGAAATAGAAGAAGATGTTGCACAAGAAGCAAAGAAGAAGGCGGAGGATCCATACTTTATCCTACCCCCTCCATGCAAGTTATGCCCCATTGCAAAGGGGGTGGATCTGGTGTACTCTATACATGGAATCCTTCTCAACAAGGATAATGAAGCACAAGCTGGGAAAAGCCACATGTGGTGGTTCAAATCAAAGAAGCTACATCCACCATCAGACTTTGGATAATAGCTAGTACTGCCCACTGGAGGCAGTAAAAATTCAGGGCCCACTTGGGGGATCATACCAAGACTTATCCCTTGCTTTCTAGGAATTTAGATTTCAATTTTATTTCTTAGAAGTAGTTTAGCATTCATCCCTTTCCTCCTTATCATTTTGAGCTTTAATGACATGATACTTGTTCTTAATTTTGAAATTTTCTTTTCTAGGATCATGATGGCAGAAGGAAGCCCCAAAAATTTGTTAAAGGGGACTGAATCTTTATTTCAAAAGGGAGTTCATTTTTAAATTTTATATTTTAAACTCCTTAAATTTTTTGTCCAAGACATGTTTTAAGCATTAACGATAAGAATTGCATACCCACACTTGAATTAATGATGTACTCAACTTATCTAGGAGACATGAGTTTCATAGAAATCCAGTGATGCCATGTTTTAGATTTCAATGTTAATGAGATTAAATGATTAAAATGGATAATTGGATGATTAAAGTGAAGCAAGGATATTGAAATAAGGACTCATGATTTAAGGGAATTAGTTGATTCATGTAAATGAAATTTCCCTTCCATTTTTCATTCTTTGAATTTCTGAAATTCATGTGAATTAATTTGTTATTATTAATCGTGCCATGAGTGATTGTCCAATATCATATTCTCATTCCTGAGAGGATTTCTAGACCAAATATTTCCTATTTTATCTTGAGCATATTTCTTGAGTTATCTTGGGACGTGCCACCTGCTAGAACTTGTATTGAAACTTGTCAAAGCTATGACTGTACAAAACCACATTTAAAATGATTGAGGCATATCTTTGGTTAGCCACATTTTATCCTAAGACTCACCTTTACATTTATCCTTCGTAATCCCTTAGATGCCATGAATTGCCTTATAGGTTTAAGCCACATTACAATCCAATTTTTCCTTACCTACCTGCACTTTTAGTATTTTTGCATGGTTATTTCAAGTTTGAGTGTGGGGGAAGGGCCTTTTGTGTGCGTTCCTTGGGATATGTATCATTTTTGGGTGGTGTAATGTGTGCGTCATCATTTTGGGCAATGTATTATTAGAAAATTGGGCATGAGTCATCATTTCATTATGCTTCTATCATTTCATCCGGTTCTCCATAAAAAAAAAAGAAAAAAGAAAATAAAGCTGTGCCTTTCTGGAGCTTTACAAAAAAGAAGAAAAAAGAAAAAAAAGAAAATAAAGCTGTGCCTTTCTGGAGCTTTACAAAAAAACAGGGAGAACTTGGATGATATCATTCTTTGTAATCATTTATTGACTCATGACCCATGTCATTGAAAGGGGGGTGGTGTTGTGATTCACATTTCAAGGGGATTTGAGTGAGGTTCATCTTGTGTTTTCACTTGATTAATCATGCATTGTACTTAAGAGTCAAACCTCCTACTTCTGGCCTTAAATTATTTCAATCATTTACCCACCAACCCTAAGCCACAGAGTCATTTGAACCTTTATTGCAAGTCCTCATGATTTTATGTGTGTTTTGTCTTTACAAAGTGGAGAAAGTAGTTACTTTACAAGCCTATGGGTAAGGAGCATGTTCTCATGATATGAGCATAACTCCACTATTAATTTTATCATGAGTGATGAGAGAAAAGATTCATAAGTGAGGTAGATCATGATTTGGCATGTTTAATAATAATAAATTGAGAAGCTTGAATGAATGAAAGGAGAAGCTTCATTATTTTTCAAAGGGGAAAAGTAAAATGCATGAATTGATTGTTTCTTTGAAAAATGGGAAATTAAATTTGTATATTTGTGGAACTGGAAAATTTGATTGGACATTGATAATCATTTTATTTTATTCCATTTGAAATTTAAATATTGGTGACATTGGTGTCCTTTGAATTCCATGTTGAGATTTTATGCTTGAGGACAAGCATAGTTTAAGTGTGGGGGAATTGACAAGGATTATAATTTGCACATTTTTTTAATGCATTTCTATTGTTTTAAACATCCCAAGATAACATTTTGAGCTTATATGTAACAATTTTGGATTTAAGAAGTATTTTAAGTTTAAATGCAAAAATGACCAAATTCTGCATTTTGGACAGATTTTCACTACAAGGGTATTTTGGTCATTTACAAAAAAATATAAATCCAAATTTTATGATTATAATTTCTTTAGAATCCTAATTTAATTTCCTTCAACTTTGTCTTCTGGACCAGGATCTGATTCTACCATCTTGAGGTCCAAACAATTCAATGAAGTTGAAGATTATTGAGGAACACCAAGGAAGCTTCCAGGAAATTTCTTCCAGAAAAACGAAGGTTCAGTGAAATATCCATAACTCGCTCAAAACGACTTTAATGGAGCTGAACGTTTGTGGCTAGACGGTTAAGAAGATTTGGAACAAGTTGCATTAAGGATTCCACGCCTGAAATGGCCGTGTTCAGGGACATTAATTCAGTACAAAACGGTGTTTTTCGGTTTGATGATTCTGACTGGACAGAATAAATTGTCAGAGTAAATTGACCATAACTCTCGGAATACCTATCCAAATCCTCTGAGCGTTTGAGGGGACACGGCCAAGACAATTATGAACAACATTGAAGAAGGCCTCAACGCGTGAAGAGGTCATTTATGGGGTCCAAAACGCGACAACTTTCGGGGGTCGAATTCTGCCTATAAAAGGAGGAGAGCTCCTCCCCCTCAAGACATCCCATTCTCCATCCATTTCTTCAAGGCACCAAGGAGGAGATCTCCACCGAGGAAGGCCGGCCGCAAATCTTCCACATTTCTTTTTATTTTATTTCTTTTCTTTATTTTTAGTTTTTAATTGTAATTTATATTTCTAATAAATTCATGCATTGTTTTTATTTTTGTGTCCACCGATTCACCCTCTTTTCTTCCTCTCATCTTACCATCGTGAACTATAATACTCATGATCATGAGTAACTAATCCGAGGAATATCCCGAGGGATTAATCAGGTTCTTGAACCCAAGACCATGTTTTTCATATTCTTTGAGTTAATTCTAAGGATAATTTATAGTGGGTGTAATCCTCACTATGGTTGTCTAAAGATTAACTTCTTAATCTACAACCATTTTCCCTCGATTGAGGAGGTGGATGGAAGGTGTGCTTGGCGATCGCTAAGTAGACTTTTCATTCATAACCGGTGTAGAATAAGGTGTGCACACATACGATGGAGTGTGTAAACTAAGAATATTTGAAGCTGGCCAATGAAGGTGCTCCCTGAATATTCTCTCGGGAGAACTTCCTTTCTTCCCTAATTACATTCTGTTTAGCATTGCATGGTAATCTAGAATTAAATTTAAGTTTCTTCTGATTTATAAATTTCATTTATTTTATTAAATTACATTTATTTCATAAAACATTAAACAACAAAAAGAAATTAGATTAGGTGGAATAGAAGTAGTGATTTATTAACCACAAAATCTCCTCAAGAGAACGACCTAGGTCAGCCACTATGCTGCACTTAGTATAAATATTTTTGAGAGCGTACACGACAATGCTTCGTCAAATTGGTGCCGTTGCCGGGGAGCAAAGTAGTTAATTCAATCATTTATTTCTAAATTCACAGTTTTTTTATATTTTTCATTTTTTTTAAAAAAAAAATCATAAAAAAACCATTTCCATAATGTATTCAATATCAAATTCAAATTCATGGAACAATTACTCACAGGTGCCAGAAGAAGAAACCGACTACACTGAGGAGTCCCTCCAACGAAGGGCTGATGCTCTAATGATAAGGCTCAAACAAAAGGAAAAAGGATTAGAAACATGGATCTCAATGGAAGACTTGATGGTCTTGGCCGATGAACTCCAAAAAGACATTAAAAGATTCAAGGCCAACAAGGATGTTCCACTGGTCTTCCCAAATTTTATTGAAGACATCCATGATGTTGAAGACAAACTCAAGGTGGAGGAGTCTGACTATCTATCTTCATCTATTAAAGATCAACTCAAAGTGGAATTTTCTATTGAAGAAGATATTCAAGCCAAACCGACTCAGGGAGATGATACCATCTTGAACTCAAACTCTTTTAAATTTATTGAATCTGATTTGAGTATAACTCCCAAAGTTTTTGAATTTTCAGAATTGTGTGAATCATATTTTTCCTTGGAGGATGATGTGGAAAAAAAGATGCACCTGTTAAGGAACACCTAGAGCTCCCTGAAGTCATTGAACATCTACTGGAGGAGCCCCATCATGAAGAGATTCTAGTGGCTTTGCCTGATGAACCAGAGACACATGATGCTTCACATCTGAAGCAACCACTGGAAATAGAAGAAGATGTTGCACAAGAAGCAAAGAAGAAGGCGGAGGATCCATACTTTATCCTACCCCCTCCATGCAAGTTATACCCCATTGCAAAGGGGGTGGATCTGGTGTACTCTATACATGGAATCCTTCTCAACAAGGATAATGAAGCACAAGCTGGGAAAAGCCACATGTGGTGGTTCAAATCAAAGAAGCTACATCCACCATCAGACTTTGGATAACAGCTGGTACTGCCCACTGGAGGCAGTAAAAATTCAGGGCCCACTTGGGGGATCATACCAAGACTTATCCCTTGCTTTCTAGGAATTTAGATTTCAATTTTATTTCTTAGAAGTAGTTTAGCATTCATCCCTTTCCTCCTTATCATTTTGAGCTTTAATGACATGATACTTGTTCTTAATTTTGAAATTTCCTTTTCTAGGATCATGATGGCAGAAGGAAGCCCCAAAAATTTGTTAAAGGGGACTGAATCTTTATTTCAAAAGGGAGTTCATTTTTAAATTTTATATTTTAAACTCCTTAAATTTTTTGTCCAAGACATGTTTTAAGCATTAACGATAAGAATTGCATACCCACACTTGAATTAATGATGTACTCAACTTATCTAGGAGACATGAGTTTCATAGAAATCCAGTGATGCCATGTTTTAGATTTCAATGTTAATGAGATTAAATGATTAAAATGGATAATTGGATGATTAAAGTGAAGCAAGGATATTGAAATAAGGACTCATGATTTAAGGGAATTAGTTGATTCATGTAAATGAAATTTCCCTTCCATTTTTCATTCTTTGAATTTCTGAAATTCATGTGAATTAATTTGTTATTATTAATCGTGCCATGAGTGATTGTCCAATATCATATTCTCATTCCTGAGAGGATTTCTAGACCAAATATTTACTATTTTATCTTGAGCATATTTCTTGAGTTATCTTGGGACGTGCCACCTGCTAGAACTTGTATTGAAACTTGTCAAAGCTATGACTGTACAAAACCACATTTAAAATGATTGAGGCATATCTTTGGTTAGCCACATTTTATCCTAAGACTCACCTTTACATTTATCCTTCGTAAGCCCTTAGATGCCATGAATTGCCTTATAGGTTTAAGCCACATTGCAATCCAATTTTTCCTTACCTACCTGCACTTTTAGTATTTTTGCATGGTTATTTCAAGTTTGAGTGTGGGGGAAGGGCCTTTTGTGTGCGTTCCTTGGGATATGTATCATTTTTGGGTGGTGTAATGTGTGCGTCATCATTTTGGGCAATGTATTATTAGAAAATTGGGCATGAGTCATCATTTCATTATGCTTCTATCATTTCATCCGGTTCTCCATAAAAAAAAGAAAAAAGAAAATAAAGCTGTGCCTTTCTGGAGCTTTACAAAAAAGAAGAAAAAAGAAAAAAAAAGAAAATAAAGCTGTGCCTTTCTGGAGCTTTACAAAAAAATAACAGGGAGAACTTGGATGATATCATTCTTTGTAATCATTTATTGACTCATGACCCATGTCATTGAAAGGGGGGTGGTGTTGTGATTCACATTTCAAGGGGATTTGAGTGAGGTTCATCTTGTGTTTTCACTTGATTAATCATGCATTGTACTTAAGAGTCAAACCTCCTACTTCTGGCCTTAAATTATTTCAATCATTTACCCACCAACCCTAAGCCACAGAGTCATTTGAACCTTTATTGCAAGTCCTCATGATTTTATGTGTGTTTTGTCTTTACAAAGTGGAGAAAGTAGTTAATTTACAAGCCTATGGGTAAGGAGCATGTTCTCATGATATGAGCATAACTCCACTATTAATTGTATCATGAGTGATGAGATAAAAGATTCATAAGTGAGGTAGATCATGATTTGGCATGTTTAATAATAATAAATTGAGAAGCTTGAATGAATGAAAGGAGAAGCTTCATTATTTTTCAAAGGGGAAAAGTAAAATGCATGAATTGATTGTTTCTTTGAAAAATGGGAAATTAAATTGGTATATTTGTGGAACTGGAAAATTTGATTGGACATTGATAATCATTTTATTTTATTCCATTTGAAATTTAAATATTGGTGACATTGGTGTCCTTTGAATTCCATGTTGAGATTTTATGCTTGAGGACAAGCATAGTTTAAGTGTGGGGGAATTGACAAGGATTATAATTTGCACATTTTTTTAATGCATTTCTATTGTTTTAAACATCCCAAGATATCATTTTGAGCTTATATGTAACAATTTTGGATTTAAGAAGTATTTTAAGTTTAAATGCAAAAATGACCAAATTCTGCATTTTGGACAGATTTTCACTACAAGGGTATTTTGGTCATTTACAAAAAAATATAAATCCAAATTTTATGATTATAATTTCTTTAGAATACTAATTTAATTTCCTTCAACTTTGTCTTCTGGACCAGGATTTGATTCTACCATCTTGAGGTCCAAACAATTCAATGAAGTTGAAGATTATTGAGGACCACCAAGGAAGCTTCCAGGAAATTTCTTCCAGAAAAACGAAGGTTCAGTGAAATATCCATAACTCGCTCAAAAAGACTTTAATGGAGCTGAACTTTTGTGGCTAGACGGTTAAGAAGATTTGGAACAAGTTTCATTAAGGATTCCACGCCTGAAATGGCCGTGTTCAGGGACATTAATTCAGTACAAAACGGTGTTTTTCGGTTTGATGATTCTGACTGGACAGAATAAATTGTCAGAGGAAATTGACCATAACTCTCGGAATACCTATCCAAATCCTCTGAGCTTTTGAGGGGACACGGCCAAGAAAATTATGAATAACATTGAAGAAGGCCTCAATGCGTGAAGAGGTCATTTATGGGGTCCAAAACGCGACAACGTTCGGGGGTTGAATTCTGCCTATAAAAGGAGGAGAGCTCCTCCCCCTCAAGACATCCCATTCTCCATCCATTTCTTCAAGGCACCAAGGAGGAGATCTCCACCGAGGAAGGCCGGCCGCAAATCTTCCACATTTCTTTTTATTTTATTTCTTTTCTTTATTTTTAGTTTTTAATTGTAATTTATATTTCTAATAAATTCATGCATTGTTTTAATTTTTGTGTCCACCGATTCACCCTCTTTTCTTCCTCTCATCTTACCATCGTGAACTATAATACTCATGATCATGAGTAACTAATCCGAGGAATATCCCGAGGGATTAATCAGGTTCTTGAACCCAAGACCATGTTTTTCATATTCTTTGAGTTAATTCTAAGGATAATTTATAGTGGGTGTAATCCTCACTATGGTTGTCTAAAGATTAACTTCTTAATCTACAACCATTTTCCCTCGATTGAGGAGGTGGATGGAAGGTGTGCTTGGCGATCGCTAAGTAGACTTTTCATTCATAACCGGTGTAGAATAAGGTGTGCACACATACTATGGAGTGTGTAAACTAAGAATATTTGAAGCTGGCCAATGAAGGTGCTCCCTGAATATTCTCTCGGGAGAACTTCCTTTCTTCCCTAATTACATTCTGTTTAGCATTGCATGGTAATTTAGAATTAAATTTAAGTTTCTTCTGATTTATAAATTTCATTTATTTTATTAAATTACATTTATTTCATAAAACATTAAACAACAAAAAGAAATTAGATTAGGTGGAATAGAAGTAGTGATTTATTAACCACAAAAGCTCCTCAAGAGAACGACCTAGGTCAGCCACTATACTGCACTTAGTATAAATATTTTTGAGAGCGTACACGAAAATGCTTCGTCAAATTGGCGCCGTTTCCGGGGAGCAAAGTAGTTAATTCAATCATTTATTTCTAAATTCACAGTTTTTTTATATTTTTCATTTTTTTTAAAAAAAATCATAAAAAAACCATTTCCATAATGTATTCAATATCAAATTCAAATTCATGGAACAATTACTCACAGGTGCCAGAAGAAGAAACCGACTACACTGAGGAGTCCCTCCAACGAAGGGCTGATGCTCTAATGATAAGGCTCAAACAAAAGGAAAAAGGATTAGCAACATGGATCTCAATGGAAGTCTTGATGGTCTTGGCCGATGAACTCCAAAAAGACATTAAAAGATTCAAGGCCAACAAGGATGTTCCACTGGTCTTCCCAAATTTTATTGAAGACATCCATGATGTTGAAGACAAACTCAAGGTGGAGGAGTCTGACTATCTATCTTCATCTATTAAAGATCAACTCCAAGTGGAATTTTCTATTGAAGAAGATATTCAAGCCAAATCGACTCAGGGAGATGATACCATCTTGAACTCAAACTCTTTTAAATTTATTGAATCTGATTTGAGTATAACTCCCAAAGTTTTTGAATTTTCAGAATTGTGTGAATCATATTTTTCCTTGGAGGATGATGTGGAAAAAAAAGATGCACCTGTTAAGGAACACCTAGAGCTCCCTGAAGTCATTGAACATCTACTGGAGGAGCCCCATCATGAAGAGATTCTAGTGGCTTTGCCTGATGAACCAGAGACACATGATGCTTCACATCTGAAGCAACCACTGGAAATAGAAGAAGATGTTGCACAAGAAGCAAAGAAGAAGGCGGAGGATCCATACTTTATCCTACCCCCTCCATGCAAGTTATACCCCATTGCAAAGGGGGTGGATCTGGTGTACTCTATACATGGAATCCTTCTCAACAAGGATAATGAAGCACAAGCTGGGAAAAGCCACATGTGGTGGTTCAAATCAAAGAAGCTACATCCACCATCAGACTTTGGATAACAGCTGGTACTGCCCACTGGAGGCAGTAAAAATTCAGGGCCCACTTGGGGGATCATACCAAGACTTATCCCTTGCTTTCTAGGAATTTAGATTTCAATTTTATTTCTTAGAAGTAGTTTAGCATTCATCCCTTTCCTCCTTATCATTTTGAGCTTTAATGACATGATACTTGTTCTTAATTTTGAAATTTTCTTTTCTAGGAACATGATGTCAGAAGGAAGCCCCAAAAATTTGTTAAAGGGGACTGAATCTTTATTTCAAAAGGGAGTTCATTTTTAAATTTTATATTTTAAACTCCTTAAATTTTTTGTCCAAGACATGTTTTAAGCATTAACGATAAGAATTGCATACCCACACTTGAATTAATGATGTACTCAACTTATCTAGGAGACATGAGTTTCATAGAAATCCAGTGATGCCATGTTTTAGATTTCAATGTTAATGAGATTAAATGATTAAAATGGATAATTGGATGATTAAAGTGAAGCAAGGATATTGAAATAAGGACTCATGATTTAAGGGAATTAGTTGATTCATGTAAATGAAATTTCCCTTCCATTTTTCATTCTTTGAATTTATGAAATTCATGTGAATTAATTTGTTATTATTAATCATTCCATGAGTGATTGTCCAATATCATATTCTCATTCCTGAGAGGATTTCTAGACCAAATATTTCCTATTTTATCTTGAGCATATTTCTTGAGTTATCTTGGGACGTGCCACCTGCTAGAACTTGTATTGAAACTTGTCAAAGCTATGACTGTACAAAACCACATTTAAAATGATTGAGGCATATCTTTGGTTAGCCACATTTTATCCTAAGACTCACCTTTACATTTATCCTTCGTAAGCCCTTAGATGCCATGAATTGCCTTATAGGTTTAAGCCACATTACAATCCAATTTTTCCTTACCTACCTGCACTTTTAGTATTTTTGCATGGTTATTTCAAGTTTGAGTGTGGGGGAAGGGCCTTTTGTGTGCGTTCCTTGGGATATGTATCATTTTTGGGTGGTGTAATGTGTGCGTCATCATTTTGGGCAATGTATTATTAGAAAATTGGGCATGAGTCATCATTTCATTATGCTTCTATCATTTCATCCGGTTCTCCATAAAAAAAAAGAAAAAAGAAAATAAAGCTGTGCCTTTCTGGAGCTTTACAAAAAAGAAGAAAAAAGAAAAAAAAGAAAATAAAGCTGTGCCTTTCTGGAGCTTTACAAAAAAAACAGGGAGAACTTGGATGATATCATTCTTTGTAATCATTTATTGACTCATGACCCATGTCATTGAAAGGGGGGTGGTGTTGTGATTCACATTTCAAGGGGATTTGAGTGAGGTTCATCTTGTGTTTTCACTTGATTAATCATGCATTGTACTTAAGAGTCAAACCTCCTACTTCTGGCCTTAAATTATTTCAATCATTTACCCACCAACCCTAAGCCACAGAGTCATTTGAACCTTTATTGCAAGTCCTCATGATTTTATGTGTGTTTTGTCTTTACAAAGTGGAGAAAGTAGTTACTTTACAAGCCTATGGGTAAGGAGCATGTTCTCATGATATGAGCATAACTCCACTATTAATTGTATCATGAGTGATGAGAGAAAAGATTCATAAGTGAGGTAGATCATGATTTGGCATGTTTAATAATAATAAATTGAGAAGCTTGAATGAATGAAAGGAGAAGCTTCATTATTTTTCAAAGGGGAAAAGTAAAATGCATGAATTGATTGTTTCTTTGAAAAATGGGAAATTAAATTGGTATATTTGTGGAACTGGAAAATTTGATTGGACATTGATAATCATTTTATTTTATTCCATTTGAAATTTAAATATTGGTGACATTGGTGTCCTTTGAATTCCATGTTGAGATTTTATGCTTGAGGACAAGCATAGTTTAAGTGTGGGGGAATTGACAAGGATTATAATTTGCACATTTTTTTAATGCATTTCTATTGTTTTAAACATCCCAAGATAACATTTTGAGCTTATATGTAACAATTTTGGATTTAAGAAGTATTTTAAGTTTAAATGCAAAAATGACCAAATTCTGCATTTTGGACAGATTTTCACTACAAGGGTATTTTGGTCATTTACAAAAAAATATAAATCCAAATTTTATGATTATAATTTCTTTAGAATCCTAATTTAATTTCCTTCAACTTTGTCTTCTGGACCAGGATCTGATTCTACCATCTTGAGGTCCAAACAATTCAATGAAGTTGAAGATTATTGAGGAACACCAAGGAAGCTTCCAGGAAATTTCTTCCAGAAAAACGAAGGTTCAGTGAAATATACATACCTCGCTCAAAACGACTTTAATGGAGCTGAAATTTTGTTGCTAGACGGTTAAGAAGATTTGGAACAAGTTTCATTAAGGATTCCACGCCTGAAATGGCCGTGTTCAGGGACATTAATTCAGTACAAAACGGTGCTTTTCGGTTTGATGATTCTGACTGGACAGAATAAATTGTCAGAGGAAATTGACCATAACTCTCGGAATACCTATCCAAATCCTCTGAGCTTATGAGGGGACACGGCCAAGAAAATTATGAACAACATTTAAGAACGCATCAACGCGTGAAGAGGTCATTTATGGGGTCCAAAACGCGACAACTTTCGGGGGTCAAATTCTGCCTATAAAAGGAGGAGAGCTCCTCCCCCTCAAGACATCCCATTCTCCATCCATTTCTTCAAGGCACCAAGGAGGAGATCTCCACCGAGGAAGGCCGGCCGCAAATCTTCCACATTTCTTTTTATTTTATTTCTTTTCTTTATTTTTAGTTTTTAATTGTAATTTATATTTCTAATAAATTCATGCATTGTTTTAATTTTTGTGTCCACCGATTCACCCTCTTTTCTTCCTCTCATCTTACCATCGTGAACTATAATACTCATGATCATGAGTAACTAATCCGAGGAATATCCCGAGGGATTAATCAGGTTCTTGAACCCAAGACCATGTTTTTCATATTCTTTGAGTTAATTCTAAGGATAATTTATAGTGGGTGTAATCCTCACTATGGTTGTCTAAAGATTAACTTCTTAATCTACAACCATTTTCCCTCGATTGAGGAGGTGGATGGAAGGTGTGCTTGGCGATCGCTAAGTAGACTTTTCATTCATAACCGGTGTAGAATAAGGTGTGCACACATACGATGGAGTGTGTAAACTAAGAATATTTGAAGCTGGCCAATGAAGGTGCTCCCTGAATATTCTCTCGGGAGAACTTCCTTTCTTCCCTAATTACATTCTGTTTAGCATTGCATGGTAATTTATAATTAAATTTAAGTTTCTTCTGATTTATAAATTTCATTTATTTTATTAAATTACATTTATTTCATAAAACATTAAACAACAAAAAGAAATTAGATTAGGTGGAATAGAAGTAGTGATTTATTAACCACAAAAGCTCCTCAAGAGAACGACCTAGGTCAGCCACTATGCTGCACTTAGTATAAATATTTTTGAGAGCGTACACGACAATGCTTCGTCAAATTGGCGCCGTTGCCGGGGAGCAAAGTAGTTAATTCAATCATTTATTTCTAAATTCACAGTTTTTTTATATTTTTCATTTTTTTTAAAAAAAAATCATAAAAAAACCATTTCCATAATGTATTCAATATCAAATTCAAATTCATGGAACAATTACTCACAGGTGCCAGAAGAAGAAACCGACTACACTGAGGAGTCCCTCCAACGAAGGGCTGATGCTCTAATGATAAGGCTCAAACAAAAGGAAAAAGGATTAGCAACATGGATCTCAATGGAAGACTTGATGGTCTTGGCCGATGAACTCCAAAAAGACATTAAAAGATTCAAGGCCAACAAGGATGTTCCACTGGTCTTCCCAAATTTTATTGAAGACATCCATGATGTTGAAGACAAACTCAAGGTGGAGGAGTCTGACTATCTATCTTCATCTATTAAAGATCAACTCCAAGTGGAATTTTCTATTGAAGAAGATATTCAAGCCAAACCGACTCAGGGAGATGATACCATCTTGAACTCAAACTCTTTTAAATTTATTGAATCTGATTTGAGTATAACTCCCAAAGTTTTTGAATTTTCAGAATTGTGTGAATCATATTTTTCCTTGGAGGATGATGTGGAAAAAAAAGATGCACCTGTTAAGGAACACCTAGAGCTCCCTGAAGTCATTGAACATCTACTGGAGGAGCCCCATCATGAAGAGATTCTAGTGGCTTTGCCTGATGAACCAGAGACACATGATGCTTCACATCTTAAGCAACCACTGGAAATAGAAGAAGATGTTGCACAAGAAGCAAAGAAGAAGGCGGAGGATCCATACTTTATCCTACCCCCTCCATGCAAGTTATACCCCATTGCAAAGGGGGTGGATCTGGTGTACTCTATACATGGAATCCTTCTCAACAAGGATAATGAAGCACAAGCTGGGAAAAGCCACATGTGGTGGTTCAAATCAAAGAAGCTACATCCACCATCAGACTTTGGATAACATCTGGTACTGCCCACTGGAGGCAGTAAAAATTCAGGGCCCACTTGGGGGATCATACCAAGACTTATCCCTTGCTTTCTAGGAATTTAGATTTCAATTTTATTTCTTAGAAGTAGTTTAGCATTCATCCCTTTCCTCCTTATCATTTTGAGCTTTAATGACATGATACTTGTTCTTAATTTTGAAATTTTCTTTTCTAGGATCATGATGGCAGAAGGAAGCCCCAAAAATTTGTTAAAGGGGACTGAATCTTTATTTCAAAAGGGAGTTCATTTTTAAATTTTATATTTTAAACTCCTTAAATTTTTTGTCCAAGACATGTTTTAAGCATTAACGATAAGAATTGCATACCCACACTTGAATTAATGATGTACTCAACTTATCTAGGAGACATGAGTTTCATAGAAATCCAGTGATGCCATGTTTTAGATTTCAATGTTAATGAGATTAAATGATTAAAATGGATAATTGGATGATTAAAGTGAAGCAAGGATATTGAAATAAGGACTCATGATTTAAGGGAATTAGTTGATTCATGTAAATGAAATTTCCCTTCCATTTTTCATTCTTTGAATTTCTGAAATTCATGTGAATTAATTTGTTATTATTAATCGTGCCATGAGTGATTGTCCAATATCATATTCTCATTCCTGAGAGGATTTCTAGACCAAATATTTCCTATTTTATCTTGAGCATATTTCTTGAGTTATCTTGGGACGTGCCACCTGCTAGAACTTGTATTGAAACTTGTCAAAGCTATGACTGTACAAAACCACATTTAAAATGATTGAGGCATATCTTTGGTTAGCCACATTTTATCCTAAGACTCACCTTTACATTTATCCTTCGTAAGCCCTTAGATGCCATGAATTTCCTTATAGGTTTAAGCCACATTACAATCCAATTTTTCCTTACCTACCTGCACTTTTAGTATTTTTGCATGGTTATTTCAAGTTTGAGTGTGGGGGAAGGGCCTTTTGTGTGCGTTCCTTGGGATATGTATCATTTTTGGGTGGTGTAATGTGTGCGTCATCATTTTGGGCAATGTATTATTAGAAAATTGGGCATGAGTCATCATTTCATTATGCTTCTATCATTTCATCCGGTTCTCCATAAAAAAAAAGAAAAAAGAAAATAAAGCTGTGCCTTTCTGGAGCTTTACAAAAAAGAAGAAAAAAGAAAAAAAAGAAAATAAAGCTGTGCCTTTCTGGAGCTTTACAAAAAAAACAGGGAGAACTTGGATGATATCATTCTTTGTAATCATTTATTGACTCATGACCCATGTCATTGAAAGGGGGGTGGTGTTGTGATTCACATTTCAAGGGGATTTGAGTGAGGTTCATCTTGTGTTTTCACTTGATTAATCATGCATTGTACTTAAGAGTCAAACCTCCTACTTCTGGCCTTAAATTATTTCAATCATTTACCCACCAACCCTAAGCCACAGAGTCATTTGAACCTTTATTGCAAGTCCTCATGATTTTATGTGTGTTTTGTCTTTACAAAGTGGAGAAAGTAGTTACTTTACAAGCCTATGGGTAAGGAGCATGTTCTCATGATATGAGCATAACTCCACTATTAATTGTATCATGAGTGATGAGAGAAAAGATTCATAAGTGAGGTAGATCATGATTTGGCATGTTTAATAATAATAAATTGAGAAGCTTGAATGAATGAAAGGAGAAGCTTCATTATTTTTAAAAGGGGAAAAGTAAAATGCATGAATTGATTGTTTCTTTGAAAAATGGGAAATTAAATTGGTATATTTGTGGAACTGGAAAATTCGATTGGACATTGATAATCATTTTATTTTATTCCATTTGAAATTTAAATATTGGTGACATTGGTGTCCTTTGAATTCCATGTTGAGATTTTATGCTTGAGGACAAGCATAGTTTAAGTGTGGGGGAATTGACAAGGATTATAATTTGCACATTTTTTTAATGAATTTCTATTGTTTTAAACATCCCAAGATAACATTTTGAGCTTATATGTAACAATTTTGGATTTAAGAAGTATTTTAAGTTTAAATGCAAAAATGACCAAATTCTGCATTTTGGACAGATTTTCACTACAAGGGTATTTTGGTCATTTACAAAAAAATATAAATCCAAATTTTATGATTATAATTTCTTTAGAATCCTAATTTAATTTCCTTCAACTTTGTCTTCTGGACCAGGATCTGATTCTACCATCTTGAGGTCCAAACAATTCAATGAAGTTGAAGATTATTGAGGAACACCAAGGAAGCTTCCAGGAAATTTCTTCCAGAAAAACAAAGGTTCAGTGAAATATCCATAACTCGCTCAAAACGACTTTAATGGAGCTGAACTTTTGTGGCTAGACGGTTAAGACGATTTGGAACAAGTTTCATTAAGGATTCCACGCCTGAAATGGCCGTGTTCAGGGACATTAATTCAGTACAAAACGGTGTTTTTCGGTTTGATGATTCTGACTGGACAGAATAAATTGTCAGAGGAAATTGACCATAACTCTCGGAATACCTATCCAAATCCTCTGAGATTTTGAGGGGACACGGCCAAGAAAATTATGAACAACATTGAAGAAGGCCTAAACGCGTGAAGAGGTCATTTATGGGGTCCAAAACGCGACAACTTTCGGGGGTCGAATTCTGCCTATAAAAGGAGGAGAGCTCCTCCCCCTCAAGATATCCCATTCTCCATCCATTTCTTCAAGGCACCAAGGAGGAGATCTCCACCGAGGAAGGCAGGCCGCAAATCTTCCACATTTCTTTTTATTTTATTTCTTTTCTTTATTTTTAGTTTTTAATTGTAATTTATATTTCTAATAAATCCATGCATTGTTTTTATTTTTGTGTCCACCGATTCACCCTCTTTTCTTCCTCTCATCTTACCATCGTGAACTATAATACTCATGATCATGAGTAACTAATCCGAGGAATATCCCGAGGGATTAATCAGGTTCTTGAACCCAAGACCATGTTTTTCATATTCTTTGAGTTAATTCTAAGGATAATTTATAGTGGGTGTAATCCTCACTATGGTTGTCTAAAGATTAACTTCTTAATCTACAACCATTTTCCCTCGATTGAGGAGGTGGATGGAAGGTGTGCTTGGCGATCGCTAAGTAGACTTTTCATTCATAACCGGTGTAGAATAAGGTGTGCACACATACGATGGAGTTTGTAAACTAAGAATATTTGAAGCTGGCCAATGAAGGTGCTCCCTGAATATTCTCTCGGGAGAACTTCCTTTCTTCCCTAATTACATTCTGTTTAGCATTGCATGGTAATTTAGAATTAAATTTAAGTTTCTTCTGATTTATAAATTTCATTTATTTTATTAAATTACATTTATTTCATAAAAAATTAAACAACAAAAAGAAATTAGATTAGGTGGAATAGAAGTAGTGATTTATTAACCACAAAATCTCCTCAAGAGAACGACCTAGGTCAGCCACTATGCTGCAATTAGTATAAATATTTTTGAGAGCGTACATGACAATGCTTCGTCAAATTGGCGCTGTTGCTGGGGAGCAAAGTAGTTAATTCAATCATTTATTTCTAAATTCACAGTTTTTTTATATTTTTCATTTTTTTTAAAAAAAAAATCATAAAAAAACCATTTCCATAATGTATTCAATATCAAATTCAAATTCATGGAACAATTACTCACAGGTGCCAGAAGAAGAAACCGACTACACTGAGGAGTCCCTCCAACGAAGGGCTGATGCTCTAATGATAAGGCTCAAACAAAAGGAAAAAGGATTAGCAACATGGATCTCAATGGAAGACTTGATGGTCTTGGCCGATGAACTCCAAAAAGACATTAAAAGATTCAAGGCCAACAAGGATGTTCCACTGGTCTTCCCAAATTTTATTGAAGACATCCATGATGTTGAAGACAAACTCAAGGTGGAGGAGTCTGACTATCTATCTTCATCTATTAAAGATCAACTCCAAGTGGAATTTTCTATTGAAGAAGATATTCAAGACAAACCGACTCAGGGAGATGATACCATCTTGAACTCAAACTCTTTTAAATTTATTGAATCTGATTTGAGTATAACTCCCAAAGTTTTTGAATTTTCAGAATTGTGTGAATCATATTTTTCCTTGGAGGATGATGTGGAAAAAAAAGATGCACCTGTTAAGGAACACCTAGAGCTCCCTGAAGTCATTGAACATCTACTGGAGGAGCCCCATCATGAAGAGATTCTAGTGGCTTTGCCTGATGAACCAGAGACACATGATGCTTCACATCTGAAGCAACCACTGGAAATAGAAGAAGATGTTGCACAAGAAGCAAAGAAGAAGGCGGAGGATCCATACTTTATCCTACCCCCTCCATGCAAGTTATACCCCATTGCAAAGGGGGTGGATCTGGTGTACTCTATACATGGAATCCTTCTCAACAAGGATAATGAAGCACAAGCTGGGAAAAGCCACATGTGGTGGTTCAAATCAAAGAAGCTACATCCACCATCAGACTTTGGATAACAGCTGGTACTGCCCACTGGAGGCAGTAAAAATTCAGGGCCCACTTGGGGGATCATACCAAGACTTATCCCTTGCTTTCTAGGAATTTAGATTTCAATTTTATTTCTTAGAAGTAGTTTAGCATTCATCCCTTTCCTCCTTATCATTTTGAGATTTAATGACATGATACTTGTTCTTAATTTTGAAATTTTCTTTTCTAGGATCATGATGGCAGAAGGAAGCCCCAAAAATTTGTTAAAGGGGACTGAATCTTTATTTCAAAAGGGAGTTCATTTTTAAATTTTATATTTTAAACTCCTTAAATTTTTTGTCCAAGACATGTTTTAAGCATTAACGATAAGAATTGCATACCCACACTTGAATTAATGATGTACTCAACTTATCTAGGAGACATGAGTTTCATAGAAATCCAGTGATGCCATGTTTTAGATTTCAATGTTAATGAGATTAAATGATTAAAATGGATAATTGGATGATTAAAGTGAAGCAAGGATATTGAAATAAGGACTCATGATTTAAGGGAATTAGTTGATTCATGTAAATGAAATTTCCCTTCCATTTTTCATTCTTTGAATTTCTGAAATTCATGTGAATTAATTTGTTATTATTAATCGTGCCATGAGTGATTGTCCAATATCATATTCTCATTCCTGAGAGGATTTCTAGACCAAATATTTCCTATTTTATCTTGAGCATATTTCTTGAGTTATCTTGGGACGTGCCACCTGCTAGAACTTGTATTGAAACTTGTCAAAGCTATGACTGTACAAAACCACATTTAAAATGATTGAGGCATATCTTTGGTTAGCCACATTTTATCCTAAGACTCACCTTTACATTTATCCTTCGTAAGCCCTTAGATGCCATGAATTGTCTTATAGGTTTAAGCCACATTACAATCCAATTTTTCCTTACCTACCTGCACTTTTAGTATTTTTGCATGGTTATTTCAAGTTTGAGTGTGGGGGAAGGGCCTTTTGTGTGCGTTCCTTGGGATATGTATCATTTTTGGGTGGTGTAATGTGTGCGTCATCATTTTGGGCAATGTATTATTAGAAAATTGGGCATGAGTCATCATTTCATTATGCTTCTATCATTTCATCCGGTTCTCCATAAAAAAAAGAAAAAAGAAAATA
Source organism: Viscum album (assembly GCA_963277665.1). Classification (NCBI taxonomy): domain Eukaryota; kingdom Viridiplantae; phylum Streptophyta; class Magnoliopsida; order Santalales; family Viscaceae; genus Viscum; species Viscum album. Next base: position 225,844,229 of record OY728157.1, on the reverse strand, counting down.
AAGCTGTGCCTTTCTGGAGCTTTACAAAAAAGAAGAAAAAAGAAAAAAAAGAAAATAAAGCTGTGCCTTTCTGGAGCTTTACAAAAAAAACAGGGAGAACTTGGATGATATCATTCTTTGTAATCATTTATTGACTCATGACCCATGTCATTGAAAGGGGGGTGGTGTTGTGATTCAAATTTCAAGGGGATTTGAGTGAGGTTCATCTTGTGTTTTCACTTGATTAATCATGCATTGTACTTAAGAGTCAAACCTCCTACTTCTGGCCTTAAATTATTTCAATCATTTACCCACCAACCCTAAGCCACAGAGTCATTTGAACCTTTATTGAAAGTCCTCATGATTTTATGTGTGTTTTGTCTTTACAAAGTGGAGAAAGTAGTTACTTTACAAGCCTATGGGTAAGGAGCATGTTCTCATGATATGAGCATAACTCCACTATTAATTGTATCATGAGTGATGAGAGAAAAGATTCATAAGTGAGGTAGATCATGATTTGGCATGTTTAATAATAATAAATTGAGAAGCTTGAATGAATGAAAGGAGAAGCTTCATTATTTTTCAAAGGGGAAAAGTAAAATGCATGAATTGATTGTTTCTTTGAAAAATGGGAAATTAAATTGGTATATTTGTGGAACTGGAAAATTTGATTGGACATTGATAATCATTTTATTTTATTCCATTTGAAATTTAAATATTGGTGACATTGGTGTCCTTTGAATTCCATGTTGAGATTTTATGCTTGAGGACAAGCATAGTTTAAGTGTGGGGGAATTGACAAGAATTATAATTTGCACATTTTTTTAATGCATTTCTATTGTTTTAAACATCCCAAGATAACATTTTGAGCTTATATGTAACAATTTTGGATTTAAGAAGTATTTTAAGTTTAAATGCAAAAATGACCAAATTCTGCATTTTGGACAGATTTTCACTACAAGGGTATTTTGGTCATTTACAAAAAAATATAAATCCAAATTTTATGATTATAATTTCTTTAGAATCTTAATTTAATTTCCTTCAACTTTGTCTTCTGGACCAGGATCTGATTCTACCATCTTGAGGTCCAAACAATTCAATGAAGTTGAAGATTATTGAGGAACACCAAGGAAGCTTCCAGGAAATTTCTTCCAGAAAAACAAAGGTTCAGTGAAATATCCATAACTCGCTCAAAGCGACTTTACTGGAGCTGAAATTTTGTGGTTAGACGGTTAAGAAGATTTGGAACAAGTTTCATTAAGGATTCCACGCCTGAAATGGCCGTGCTCAGGGACATTAATTCAGTACAAAACGGTGTTTTTCGGTTTGATGATTCTGACTGGACAGAATAAATTGTCAGAGGAAATTGACCCCAACTCTCGGAATACCTATCCAAATCCTCTGAGCATATGAGGGGACACGGCCAAGAAAATTATGAACAACATTGAAGAAGGCCTCAACGCGTGAAGAGGTCATTTATGGGGTCCAAAACGCGACAACTTTCGGGGGTCGAATTCTGCCTATAAAAGGAGGAGAGCTCCTCCCCCTCAAGACATCCCATTCTCCATCCATTTCTTCAAGGAACCAAGGAGGAGATCTCCACCGAGGAAGGCCGGCCGCAAATCTTCCACATTTCTTTTTATTTTATTTCTTTTCTTTATTTTTAGTTTTTAATTGTAATTTATATTTCTAATAAATTCTTGCATTGTTTTAATTTTTGTGTCCACCGATTCACCCTCTTTTCTTCCTCTCATCTTACCATCGTGAACTATAATACTCATGATCATGAGTAACTAATCTGAGGAATATCCCGAGGGATTAATCAGGTTCTTGAACCCAAGACCATGTTTTTCATATTCTTTGAGTTAATTCTAAGGATAATTTATAGTGGGTGTAATCCTCACTATGGTTGTCTAAAGATTAACTTCTTAATCTACAACCATTTTCCCTCGATTGAGGAGGTGGATGGAAGGTGTGCTTGGCGATCGCTAAGTAGACTTTTCATTCATAACCGGTGTAGAATAAGGTGTGCACACATACGATGGAGTGTGTAAACTAAGAATATTTGAAGCTGGCCAATGAAGGTGCTCCCTGAATATTCTCTCGGGAGAACTTCCTTTCTTCCCTAATTACATTCTGTTTAGCATTGCATGGTAATTTAGAATTAAATTTAAGTTTCTTCTGATTTATAAATTTCATTTATTTTATTAAATTACATTTATTTCATAAAACATTAAACAACAAAAAGAAATTAGATTAGGTGGAATAGAAGTAGTGATTTATTAACCACAAAAGCTCCTCAAGAGAACGACCTAGGTCAGCCACTATGCTGCACTTAGTATAAATATTTTTGAGAGCGTACACGACAATGCTTCGTCAAATTGGCGTCGTTGCCGGGGAGCAAAGTAGTTAATTCAATCATTTATTTCTAAATTCACAGTTTTTTTATATTTTTCATTTTTTTTTAAAAAAATCATAAAAAAACCATTTCCATAATGTATTCAATATCAAATTCAAATTCATGGAACAATTACTCACAGGTGCCAGAAGAAGAAACCGACTACACTGAGGAGTCCCTCCAACGAAGGGCTGATGCTCTAATGATAAGGCTCAAACAAAAGGAAAAAGGATTAGCAACATGGATCTCAATGGAAGACTTGATGGTCTTGGCCGATGAACTCCAAAAAGACATTAAAAGATTCAAGGCCAACAAGGATGTTCCACTGGTCTTCCCAAATTTTATTGAAGACATCCATGATGTTGAAGACAAACTCAAGGTGGAGGAGTCTGACTATCTATCTTCATCTATTAAAGATCAACTCCAAGTGGAATTTTCTATTGAAGAAGATATTCAAGCCAAACCGACTCAGGGAGATGATACCATCTTGAACTCAAACTCTTTTAAATTTATTGAATCTGATTTGAGTATAACTCCCAAAGTTTTTGAATTTTCAGAATTGTGTGAATCATATTTTTCCTTCGAGGATGATGTGGAAAAAAAAGATGCACCTGTTAAGGAACACCTAGAGCTCCCTGAAGTCATTGAACATCTACTGGAGGAGCCCCATCATGAAGAGATTCTAGTGGCTTTGCCTGATGAACCAGAGACACATGATGCTTCACATCTGAAGCAACCACTGGAAATAGAAGAAGATGTTGCACAAGAAGCAAAGAAGAAGGCGGAGGATCCATACTTTATCCTACCCCCTCCATGCAAGTTATACCCCATTGCAAAGGGGGTGGATCTGGTGTACTCTATACATGGAATCCTTCTCAACAAGGATAATGAAGCACAAGCTGGGAAAAGCCACATGTGGTGGTTCAAATCAAAGAAGCTACATCCACCATCAGACTTTGGATAACAGCTGGTACTGCCCACTGGAGGCAGTAAAAATTCAGGGCCCACTTGGGGGATCATACCAAGACTTATCCCTTGCTTTCTAGGAATTTAGATTTCAATTTTATTTCTTAGAAGTAGTTTAGCATTCATCCCTTTCCTCCTTATCATTTTGAGCTTTAATGACATGATACTTGTTCTTAATTTTGAAATTTTCTTTTCTAGGATCATGATGGCAGAAGGAAGCCCCAAAAATTTGTTAAAGGGGACTGAATCTTTATTTCAAAAGGGAGTTCATTTTTAAATTTTATATTTTAAACTCCTTAAATTTTTTGTCCAAGACATGTTTTAAGCATTAACGATAAGAATTGCATACCCACACTTGAATTAATGATGTACTCAACTTATCTAGGAGACATGAGTTTCATAGAAATCCAGTGATGCCATGTTTTAGATTTCAATGTTAATGAGATTAAATGATTAAAATGGATAATTGGATGATTAAAGTGAAGCAAGGATATTGAAATAAGGACTCATGATTTAAGGGAATTAGTTGATTCATGTAAATGAAATTTCCCTTCCATTTTTCATTCTTTGAATTTCTGAAATTCATGTGAATTAATTTGTTATTATAAATCATGCCATGAGTGATTGTCCAATATCATATTCTCATTCCTGAGAGGATTTCTAGACCAAATATTTCCTATTTTATCTTGAGCATATTTCTTGAGTTATCTTGGGACGTGCCACCTGCTAGAACTTGTATTGAAACTTGTCAAAGCTATGACTGTACAAAACCACATTTAAAATGATTGAGGCATATCTTTGGTTAGCCACATTTTATCCTAAGACTCACCTTTACATTTATCCTTCGTAAGCCCTTAGATGCCATGAATTGCCTTATAGGTTTAAGCCACATTACAATCCAATTTTTCCTTACCTACCTGCACTTTTAGTATTTTTGCATGGTTATTTCAAGTTTGAGTGTGGGGGAAGGGCATTTTGTGTGCGTTCCTTGGGATATGTATCATTTTTGGGTGGTGTAATGTGTGCGTCATCATTTTGGGCAATGTATTATTAGAAAATTGGGCATGAGTCATCATTTCATTATGCTTCTATCATTTCATCCGGTTCTCCATAAAAAAAAAAGAAAAAAGAAAATAAAGTTGTGCCTTTCTGGAGCTTTACAAAAAAAACAGGGAGAACTTGGATGATATCATTCTTTGTAATCATTTATTGACTCATGACCCGTGTCATTGAAAGGGGGGTGGTGTTGTGATTCACATTTCAAGGGGATTTGAGTGAGGTTCATCTTGTGTTTTCACTTGATTAATCATGCATTGTACTTAAGAGTCAAACCTCCTACTTCTGGCCTTAAATTATTTCAATCATTTACCCACCAACCCTAAGCCACAGAGTCATTTGAACCTTTATTGCAAGTCCTCATGATTTTATGTGTGTTTTGTCTTTACAAAGTGGAGAAAGTAGTTACTTTACAAGCCTATGGGTAAGGAGCATGTTCTCATGATATGAGCATAACTCCACTATTAATTGTATCATGAGTGATGAGAGAAAAGATTCATAAGTGAGGTAGATCATGATTTGGCATGTTTAATAATAATAAATTGAGAAGCTTGAATGAATGAAAGGAGAAGCTTCATTATTTTTAAAAGGGGAAAAGTAAAATGCATGAATTGATTGTTTCTTTGAAAAATGGGAAATTAAATTGGTATATTTGTGGAACTGGAAAATTCGATTGGACATTGATAATCATTTTATTTTATTCCATTTGAAATTTAAATATTGGTGACATTGGTGTCCTTTGAATTCCATGTTGAGATTTTATGCTTGAGGACAAGCATAGTTTAAGTGTGGGGGAATTGACAAGGATTATAATTTGCACATTTTTTTAATGAATTTCTATTGTTTTAAACATCCCAAGATAACATTTTGAGCTTATATGTAACAATTTTGGATTTAAGAAGTATTTTAAGTTTAAATGCAAAAATGACCAAATTCTGCATTTTGGACAGATTTTCACTACAAGGGTATTTTGGTCATTTACAAAAAAATATAAATCCAAATTTTATGATTATAATTTCTTTAGAATCCTAATTTAATTTCCTTCAACTTTGTCTTCTGGACCAGGATCTGATTCTACCATCTTGAGGTCCAAACAATTCAATGAAGTTGAAGATTATTGAGGAACACCAAGGAAGCTTCCAGGAAATTTCTTCCAGAAAAACGAAGGTTCAGTGAAATATCCATAACTCGCTCAAAACGACTTTAATGGAGCTGAAATGTTGTGTCTAGACGTTTAAGAAGATTTGGAACAAGGTTCATTAAGGATTCCACGCCTGAAATGGCCGTTTTCAGGGACATTAATTCAGTACAAAACGGTGTTTTTCGGTTTGATGATTCTGACTGGACAGAATAAATTGTCAGAGGAAATTGACCATAACTCTCGGAATACCTATCCAAATCCTCTGAGATTTTGAGGGGACACGGCCAAGAAAATTATGAACAACATTGAAGAAGGCCTAAACGCGTGAAGAGGTCATTTATGGGGTCCAAAACGCGACAACTTTCGGGGGTCGAATTCTGCCTATAAAAGGAGGAGAGCTCCTCCCCCTCAAGATATCCCATTCTCCATCCATTTCTTCAAGGCACCAAGGAGGAGATCTCCACCGAGGAAGGCAGGCCGCAAATCTTCCACATTTCTTTTTATTTTATTTCTTTTCTTTATTTTTAGTTTTTAATTGTAATTTATATTTCTAATAAATCCATGCATTGTTTTTATTTTTGTGTCCACCGATTCACCCTCTTTTCTTCCTCTCATCTTACCATCGTGAACTATAATACTCATGATCATGAGTAACTAATCCGAGGAATATCCCGAGGGATTAATCAGGTTCTTGAACCCAAGACCATGTTTTTCATATTCTTTGAGTTAATTCTAAGGATAATTTATAGTGGGTGTAATCCTCACTATGGTTGTCTAAAGATTAACTTCTTAATCTACAACCATTTTCCCTCGATTGAGGAGGTGGATGGAAGGTGTGCTTGGCGATCGCTAAGTAGACTTTTCATTCATAACCGGTGTAGAATAAGGTGTGCACACATACGATGGAGTTTGTAAACTAAGAATATTTGAAGCTGGCCAATGAAGGTGCTCCCTGAATATTCTCTCGGGAGAACTTCCTTTCTTCCCTAATTACATTCTGTTTAGCATTGCATGGTAATTTAGAATTAAATTTAAGTTTCTTCTGATTTATAAATTTCATTTATTTTATTAAATTACATTTATTTCATAAAAAATTAAACAACAAAAAGAAATTAGATTAGGTGGAATAGAAGTAGTGATTTATTAACCACAAAATCTCCTCAAGAGAACGACCTAGGTCAGCCACTATGCTGCAATTAGTATAAATATTTTTGAGAGCGTACATGACAATGCTTCGTCAAATTGGCGCTGTTGCTGGGGAGCAAAGTAGTTAATTCAATCATTTATTTCTAAATTCACAGTTTTTTTATATTTTTCATTTTTTTTAAAAAAAAAATCATAAAAAAACCATTTCCATAATGTATTCAATATCAAATTCAAATTCATGGAACAATTACTCACAGGTGCCAGAAGAAGAAACCGACTACACTGAGGAGTCCCTCCAACGAAGGGCTGATGCTCTAATGATAAGGCTCAAACAAAAGGAAAAAGGATTAGCAACATGGATCTCAATGGAAGACTTGATGGTCTTGGCCGATGAACTCCAAAAAGACATTAAAAGATTCAAGGCCAACAAGGATGTTCCACTGGTCTTCCCAAATTTTATTGAAGACATCCATGATGTTGAAGACAAACTCAAGGTGGAGGAGTCTGACTATCTATCTTCATCTATTAAAGATCAACTCCAAGTGGAATTTTCTATTGAAGAAGATATTCAAGACAAACCGACTCAGGGAGATGATACCATCTTGAACTCAAACTCTTTTAAATTTATTGAATCTGATTTGAGTATAACTCCCAAAGTTTTTGAATTTTCAGAATTGTGTGAATCATATTTTTCCTTGGAGGATGATGTGGAAAAAAAAGATGCACCTGTTAAGGAACACCTAGAGCTCCCTGAAGTCATTGAACATCTACTGGAGGAGCCCCATCATGAAGAGATTCTAGTGGCTTTGCCTGATGAACCAGAGACACATGATGCTTCACATCTGAAGCAACCACTGGAAATAGAAGAAGATGTTGCACAAGAAGCAAAGAAGAAGGCGGAGGATCCATACTTTATCCTACCCCCTCCATGCAAGTTATACCCCATTGCAAAGGGGGTGGATCTGGTGTACTCTATACATGGAATCCTTCTCAACAAGGATAATGAAGCACAAGCTGGGAAAAGCCACATGTGGTGGTTCAAATCAAAGAAGCTACATCCACCATCAGACTTTGGATAACAGCTGGTACTGCCCACTGGAGGCAGTAAAAATTCAGGGCCCACTTGGGGGATCATACCAAGACTTATCCCTTGCTTTCTAGGAATTTAGATTTCAATTTTATTTCTTAGAAGTAGTTTAGCATTCATCCCTTTCCTCCTTATCATTTTGAGATTTAATGACATGATACTTGTTCTTAATTTTGAAATTTTCTTTTCTAGGATCATGATGGCAGAAGGAAGCCCCAAAAATTTGTTAAAGGGGACTGAATCTTTATTTCAAAAGGGAGTTCATTTTTAAATTTTATATTTTAAACTCCTTAAATTTTTTGTCCAAGACATGTTTTAAGCATTAACGATAAGAATTGCATACCCACACTTGAATTAATGATGTACTCAACTTATCTAGGAGACATGAGTTTCATAGAAATCCAGTGATGCCATGTTTTAGATTTCAATGTTAATGAGATTAAATGATTAAAATGGATAATTGGATGATTAAAGTGAAGCAAGGATATTGAAATAAGGACTCATGATTTAAGGGAATTAGTTGATTCATGTAAATGAAATTTCCCTTCCATTTTTCATTCTTTGAATTTCTAAAATTCATGTGAATTAATTTGTTATTATTAATCGTGCCATGAGTGATTGTCCAATATCATATTCTCATTCCTGAGAGGATTTCTAGACCAAATATTTCCTATTTTATCTTGAGCATATTTCTTGAGTTATCTTGGGACGTGCCACCTGCTAGAACTTGTATTGAAACTTGTCAAAGCTATGACTGTACAAAACCACATTTAAAATGATTGAGGCATATCTTTGGTTAGCCACATTTTATCCTAAGACTCACCTTTACATTTATCCTTCGTAAGCCCTTAGATGCCATGAATTGTCTTATAGGTTTAAGCCACATTACAATCCAATTTTTCCTTACCTACCTGCACTTTTAGTATTTTTGCATGGTTATTTCAAGTTTGAGTGTGGGGGAAGGGCCTTTTGTGTGCGTTCCTTGGGATATGTATCATTTTTGGGTGGTGTAATGTGTGCGTCATCATTTTGGGCAATGTATTATTAGAAAATTGGGCATGAGTCATCATTTCATTATGCTTCTATCATTTCATCCGGTTCTCCATAAAAAAAAGAAAAAAGAAAATAAAGCTGTGCCTTTCTGGAGCTTTACAAAAAAGAAGAAAAAAGAAAAAAAAGAAAATAAAGCTGTGCCTTTCTGGAGCTTTACAAAAAAAACAGGGAGAACTTGGATGATATCATTCTTTGTAATCATTTATTGACTCATGACCCATGTCATTGAAAGGGGGGTGGTGTTGTGATTCAAATTTCAAGGGGATTTGAGTGAGGTTCATCTTGTGTTTTCACTTGATTAATCATGCATTGTACTTAAGAGTCAAACCTCCTACTTCTGGCCTTAAATTATTTCAATCATTTACCCACCAACCCTAAGCCACAGAGTCATTTGAACCTTTATTGAAAGTCCTCATGATTTTATGTGTGTTTTGTCTTTACAAAGTGGAGAAAGTAGTTACTTTACAAGCCTATGGGTAAGGAGCATGTTCTCATGATATGAGCATAACTCCACTATTAATTGTATCATGAGTGATGAGAGAAAAGATTCATAAGTGAGGTAGATCATGATTTGGCATGTTTAATAATAATAAATTGAGAAGCTTGAATGAATGAAAGGAGAAGCTTCATTATTTTTCAAAGGGGAAAAGTAAAATGCATGAATTGATTGTTTCTTTGAAAAATGGGAAATTAAATTGGTATATTTGTGGAACTGGAAAATTTGATTGGACATTGATAATCATTTTATTTTATTCCATTTGAAATTTAAATATTGGTGACATTGGTGTCCTTTGAATTCCATGTTGAGATTTTATGCTTGAGGACAAGCATAGTTTAAGTGTGGGGGAATTGACAAGAATTATAATTTGCACATTTTTTTAATGCATTTCTATTGTTTTAAACATCCCAAGATAACATTTTGAGCTTATATGTAACAATTTTGGATTTAAGAAGTATTTTAAGTTTAAATGCAAAAATGACCAAATTCTGCATTTTGGACAGATTTTCACTACAAGGGTATTTTGGTCATTTACAAAAAAATATAAATCCAAATTTTATGATTATAATTTCTTTAGAATCTTAATTTAATTTCCTTCAACTTTGTCTTCTGGACCAGGATCTGATTCTACCATCTTGAGGTCCAAACAATTCAATGAAGTTGAAGATTATTGAGGAACACCAAGGAAGCTTCCAGGAAATTTCTTCCAGAAAAACAAAGGTTCAGTGAAATATCCATAACTCGCTCAAAGCGACTTTACTGGAGCTGAAATTTTGTGGTTAGACGGTTAAGAAGATTTGGAACAAGTTTCATTAAGGATTCCACGCCTGAAATGGCCGTTCTCAGGGACATTAATTCAGTACAAAACGGTGTTTTTCGGTTTGATGATTCTGACTGGACAGAATAAATTGTCAGAGGAAATTGACCCCAACTCTCGGAATACCTATCCAAATCCTCTGAGCATATGAGGGGACACGGCCAAGAAAATTATGAACAACATTGAAGAAGGCCTCAACGCGTGAAGAGGTCATTTATGGGGTCCAAAACGCGACAACTTTCGGGGGTCGAATTCTGCCTATAAAAGGAGGAGAGCTCCTCCCCCTCAAGACATCCCATTCTCCATCCATTTCTTCAAGAAACCAAGGAGGAGATCTCCACCGAGGAAGGCCGGCCGCAAATCTTCCACATTTCTTTTTATTTTATTTCTTTTCTTTATTTTTAGTTTTTAATTGTAATTTATATTTCTAATAAATTCTTGCATTGTTTTAATTTTTGTGTCCACCGATTCACCCTCTTTTCTTCCTCTCATCTTACCATCGTGAACTATAATACTCATGATCATGAGTAACTAATCTGAGGAATATCCCGAGGGATTAATCAGGTTCTTGAACCCAAGACCATGTTTTTCATATTCTTTGAGTTAATTCTAAGGATAATTTATAGTGGGTGTAATCCTCACTATGGTTGTCTAAAGATTAACTTCTTAATCTACAACCATTTTCCCTCGATTGAGGAGGTGGATGGAAGGTGTGCTTGGCGATCGCTAAGTAGACTTTTCATTCATAACCGGTGTAGAATAAGGTGTGCACACATACGATGGAGTGTGTAAACTAAGAATATTTGAAGATGGCCAATGAAGGTGCTCCCTGAATATTCTCTCGGGAGAACTTCCTTTCTTCCCTAATTACATTCTGTTTAGCATTGCATGGTAATTTAGAATTAAATTTAAGTTTCTTCTGATTTATAAATTTCATTTATTTTATTAAATTACATTTATTTCATAAAACATTAAACAACAAAAAGAAATTAGATTAGGTGGAATAGAAGTAGTGATTTATTAACCACAAAAGCTCCTCAAGAGAACGACCTAGGTCAGCCACTATGCTGCACTTAGTATAAATATTTTTGAGAGCGTACACGACAATGCTTCGTCAAATTGGCGTCGTTGCCGGGGAGCAAAGTAGTTAATTCAATCATTTATTTCTAAATTCACAGTTTTTTTATATTTTTCATTTTTTTTTAAAAAAATCATAAAAAAACCATTTCCATAATGTATTCAATATCAAATTCAAATTCATGGAACAATTACTCACAGGTGCCAGAAGAAGAAACCGACTACACTGAGGAGTCCCTCCAACGAAGGGCTGATGCTCTAATGATAAGGCTCAAACAAAAGGAAAAAGGATTAGCAACATGGATCTCAATGGAAGACTTGATGGTCTTGGCCGATGAACTCCAAAAAGACATTAAAAGATTCAAGGCCAACAAGGATGTTCCACTGGTCTTCCCAAATTTTATTGAAGACATCCATGATGTTGAAGACAAACTCAAGGTGGAGGAGTCTGACTATCTATCTTCATCTATTAAAGATCAACTCCAAGTGGAATTTTCTATTGAAGAAGATATTCAAGCCAAACCGACTCAGGGAGATGATACCATCTTGAACTCAAACTCTTTTAAATTTATTGAATCTGATTTGAGTATAACTCCCAAAGTTTTTGAATTTTCAGAATTGTGTGAATCATATTTTTCCTTAGAGGATGATGTGGAAAAAAAAGATGCACCTGTTAAGGAACACCTAGAGCTCCCTGAAGTCATTGAACATCTACTGGAGGAGCCCCATCATGAAGAGATTCTAGTGGCTTTGCCTGATGAACCAGAGACACATGATGCTTCACATCTGAAGCAACCACTGGAAATAGAAGAAGATGTTGCACAAGAAGCAAAGAAGAAGGCGGAGGATCCATACTTTATCCTACCCCCTCCATGCAAGTTATACCCCATTGCAAAGGGGGTGGATCTGGTGTACTCTATACATGGAATCCTTCTCAACAAGGATAATGAAGCACAAGCTGGGAAAAGCCACATGTGGTGGTTCAAATCAAAGAAGCTACATCCACCATCAGACTTTGGATAACAGCTGGTACTGCCCACTGGAGGCAGTAAAAATTCAGGGCCCACTTGGGGGATCATACCAAGACTTATCCCTTGCTTTCTAGGAATTTAGATTTCAATTTTATTTCTTAGAAGTAGTTTAGCATTCATCCCTTTCCTCCTTATCATTTTGAGCTTTAATGACATGATACTTGTTCTTAATTTTGAAATTTTCTTTTCTAGGATCATGATGGCAGAAGGAAGCCCCAAAAATTTGTTAAAGGGGACTGAATCTTTATTTCAAAAGGGAGTTCATTTTTAAATTTTATATTTTAAACTCCTTAAATTTTTTGTCCAAGACATGTTTTAAGCATTAACGATAAGAATTGCATACCCACACTTGAATTAATGATGTACTCAACTTATCTAGGAGACATGAGTTTCATAGAAATCCAGTGATGCCATGTTTTAGATTTCAATGTTAATGAGATTAAATGATTAAAATGGATAATTGGATGATTAAAGTGAAGCAAGGATATTGAAATAAGGACTCATGATTTAAGGGAATTAGTTGATTCATGTAAATGAAATTTCCCTTCCATTTTTCATTCTTTGAATTTCTGAAATTCATGTGAATTAATTTGTTATTATTAAACATGCCATGAGTGATTGTCCAATATCATATTCTCATTCCTGAGAGGATTTCTAGACCAAATATTTCCTATTTTATCTTGAGCATATTTCTTGAGTTATCTTGGGACGTGCCACCTGCTAGAACTTGTATTGAAACTTGTCAAAGCTATGACTGTACAAAACCACATTTAAAATGATTGAGGCATATCTTTGGTTAGCCACATTTTATCCTAAGACTCACCTTTACATTTATCCTTCGTAAGCCCTTAGATGCCATGAATTGCCTTATAGGTTTAAGCCACATTACAATCCAATTTTTCCTTACCTACCTGCACTTTTAGTATTTTTGCATGGTTATTTCAAGTTTGAGTGTGGGGGAAGGGAATTTTGTGTGCGTTCCTTGGGATATGTATCATTTTTGGGTGGTGTAATGTGTGCGTCATCATTTTGGGCAATGTATTATTAGAAAATTGGGCATGAGTCATCATTTCATTATGCTTCTATCATTTCATCCGGTTCTCCATAAAAAAAAAAGAAAAAAGAAAATAAAGTTGTGCCTTTCTGGAGCTTTACAAAAAAAACAGGGAGAACTTGGATGATATCATTCTTTGTAATCATTTATTGACTCATGACCCATGTCATTGAAAGGGGGGTGGTGTTGTGATTCACATTTCAAGGGGATTTGAGTGAGGTTCATCTTGTGTTTTCACTTGATTAATCATGCATTGTACTTAAGAGTCAAACCTCCTACTTCTGGCCTTAAATTATTTCAATCATTTACCCACCAACCCTAAGCCACAGAGTCATTTGAACCTTTATTGCAAGTCCTCATGATTTTATGTGTGTTTTGTCTTTACAAAGTGGAGAAAGTAGTTACTTTACAAGCCTATGGGTAAGGATCATGTTCTCATGATATGAGCATAACTCCACTATTAATTGTATCATGAGTGATGAGAGAAAAGATTCATAAGTGAGGTAGATCATGATTTGGCATGTTTAATAATAATAAATTGAGAAGCTTGAATGAATGAAAGGAGAAGCTTCATTATTTTTCAAAGGGGAAAAGTAAAATGCATGAATTGATTGTTTCTTTGAAAAATGGGAAATTAAATTGGTATATTTGTGGAACTGGAAAATTTGATTGGACATTGATAATCATTTTATTTTATTCCATTTGAAATTTAAATATTGGTGACATTGGTGTCCTTTGAATTCCATGTTGAGATTTTATGCTTGAGGACAAGCATAGTTTAAGTGTGGGGGAATTGACAAGGATTATAATTTGCACATTTTTTTAATGCATTTCTATTGTTTTAAACATCCCAAGATAACATTTTGAGCTTATATGTAACAATTTTGGATTTAAGAAGTATTTTAAGTTTAAATGCAAAAATGACCAAATTCTGCATTTTGGACAGATTTTCACTACAAGGGTATTTTGGTCATTTACAAAAAAATATAAATCCAAATTTTATGATTATAATTTCTTTAGAATCCTAATTTAATTTCCTTCAACTTTGTCTTCTGGACCAGGATCTGATTCTACCATCTTGAGGTCCAAACAATTCAATGAAGTTGAAGATTATTGAGGAACACCAAGGAAGCTTTCAGGAAATTTCTTCCAGAAAAACGAAGGTTCAGTGAAATATCCATAACTCGCTCAAAACGACTTTAATGGAGCTGAAATTTTGTGTCTAGACGGTTAAGAAGATTTGGAACAAGGTTCATTAAGGATTCCACGCCTGAAATGGCCGTGTTCAGGGACATTAATTCAGTACCAAACGGTGTTTTTCGGTTTGATGATTCTGACTGGACAGAATAAATTGTCAGAGGAAATTGACCATAACTCTCGGAATACCTATCCAAATCCTCTTAGCTTTTGAGGGGACACGTCCAAGACAATTATGAACAACATTGAAGAAGGCCTCAACGCGTGAAGAGGTCATTTATGGGGTCCAAAACGCGACAACTTTCGGGGGTCGAATTCTGCCTATAAAAGGAGGAGAGCTCCTCCCCCTCAAGACATCCCATTCTCCATCCATTTCTTCAAGGCACCAAGGAGGAGATCTCCACCGAGGAAGGCCGGCCGCAAATCTTCCACATTTCTTTTTATTTTATTTCTTTTCTTTATTTTTAGTTTTTAATTGTAATTTATATTTCTAATAAATCCATGCATTGTTTTTATTTTTGTGTCCACCGATTCACCCTCTTTTCTTCCTCTCATCTTACCATCGTGAACTATAATACTCATGATCATGAGTAACTAATCCGAGGAATATCCCGAGGGATTAATCAGGTTCTTGAACCCAAGACCATGTTTTTCATATTCTTTGAGTTAATTCTAAGGATAATTTATAGTGGGTGTAATCCTCACTATGGTTGTCTAAAGATTAACTTCTTAATCTACAACCATTTTCCCTCGATTGAGGAGGTGGATGGAAGGTGTGCTTGGCGATCGCTAAGTAGACTTTTCATTCATAACCGGTGTAGAATAAGGTGTGCACACATACGATGGAGTGTGTAAACTAAGAATATTTGAAGCTGGCCAATGAAGGTGCTCCCTGAATATTCTCTCGGGAGAACTTCCTTTCTTCCCTAATTACATTCTGTTTAGCATTGCATGTTAATTTAGAATTAAATTTAAGTTTCTTCTGATTTATAAATTTCATTTATTTTATTAAATTACATTTATTTCATAAAACATTAAACAACAAAAAGAAATTAGATTAGGTGGAATAGAAGTAGTGATTTATTAACCACAAAAGCTCCTCAAGAGAACGACCTAGGTCAGCCACTATGCTGCACTTAGTATAAATATTTTTGAGAGCGTACACGACAATGCTTCGTCAAATTGGCGCCGTTGCCGGGGATCAAAGTAGTTAATTCAATCATTTATTTCTAAATTCACAGTTTTTTTATATTTTTCATTTTTTTAAAAAAAAAAATCATAAAAAAACCATTTCCATAATGTATTCAATATCAAATTCAAATTCATGGAACAATTACTCACAGGTGCCAGAAGAAGAAACCGACTACACTGAGGAGTCCCTCCAACGAAGGGCTGATGCTCTAATGATAAGGCTCAAACAAAAGGAAAAAGGATTAGCAACATGGATCTCAATGGAAGACTTGATGGTCTTGGCCGATGAACTCCAAAAAGACATTAAAAGATTCAAGGCCAACAAGGATGTTCCACTGGTCTTCCCAAATTTTATTGAAGACATTCATGATGTTGAAGACAAACTCAAGGTGGAGGAGTCTGACTATCTATCTTCATCTATTAAAGATCAACTCCAAGTGGAATTTTCTATTGAAGAAGATATTCAAGCCAAACCGACTCAGGGAGATGATACCATCTTGAACTCAAACTCTTTTAAATTTATTGAATCTGATTTGAGTATAACTCCCAAAGTTTTTGAATTTTCAGAATTGTGTGAATCATATTTTTCCTTGGAGGATGATGTGGAAAAAAAAGATGCACCTGTTAAGGAACACCTAGAGCTCCCTGAAGTCATTGAACATCTACTGGAGGAGCCCCATCATGAAGAGATTCTAGTGGCTTTGCCTGATGAACCAGAGACACATGATGCTTCACATCTGAAGCAACCACTGGAAATAGAAGAAGATGTTGCACAAGAAGCAAAGAAGAAGGCGGAGGATCCATACTTTATCCTACCCCCTCCATGCAAGTTATACCCCATTGCAAAGGGGGTGGATCTGGTGTACTCTATACATGGAATCCTTCTCAACAAGGATAATGAAGCACAAGCTGGGAAAAGCCACATGTGGTGGTTCAAATCAAAGAAGCTACATCCACCATCAGACTTTGGATAACAGCTGGTACTGCCCACTGGAGGCAGTAAAAATTCAGGGCCCACTTGGGGGATCATACCAAGACTTATCCCTTGCTTTCTAGGAATTTAGATTTCAATTTTATTTCTTAGAAGTAGTTTAGCATTCATCCCTTTCCTCCTTATCATTTTGAGCTTTAATGACATGATACTTGTTCTTAATTTTGAAATTTTCTTTTCTAGGATCATGATGGCAGAAGGAAGCCCCAAAAATTTGTTAAAGGGGACTGAATCTTTATTTCAAAAGGGAGTTCATTTTTAAATTTTATATTTTAAACTCCTTAAATTTTTTGTCCAAGACATGTTTTAAGCATTAACGATAAGAATTGCATACCCACACTTGAATTAATGATGTACTCAACTTATCTAGGAGACATGAGTTTCATAGAAATCCAGTGATGCCATGTTTTAGATTTCAATGTTAATGAGATTAAATGATTAAAATGGATAATTGGATGATTAAAGTGAAGCAAGGATATTGAAATAAGGACTCATGATTTAAGGGAATTAGTTGATTCATGTAAATGAAATTTCCCTTCCATTTTTCATTCTTTGAATTTCTGAAATTCATGTGAATTAATTTGTTATTATTAATCGTGCCATGAGTGATTGTCCAATATCATATTCTCATTCCTGAGAGGATTTCTAGACCAAATATTTCCTATTTTATCTTGAGCATATTTCTTGAGTTATCTTGGGACGTGCCACCTGCTAGAACTTGTATTGAAACTTGTCAAAGCTATGACTGTACAAAACCACATTTAAAATGATTGAGGCATATCTTTGGTTAGTCACATTTTATCCTAAGACTTACCTTTACATTTATCCTTCATAAGCCCTTAGATGCCATGAATTGTCTTATAGGTTTAAGCCACATTACAATCCAATTTTTCCTTACCTACCTGCACTTTTAGTATTTTTGCATGGTTATTTCAAGTTTGAGTGTGGGGGAAGGGCCTTTTGTGTGCGTTCCTTGGGATATGTATCATTTTTGGGTGGTGTAATGTGTGCGTCATCATTTTGGGCAATGTATTATTAGAAAATTGGGCATGAGTCATCATTTCATTATGCTTCTATCATTTCATCCGGTTCTCCATAAAAAAAAGAAAAAAGAAAATAAAGCTGTGCCTTTCTGGAGCTTTACAAAAAAGAAGAAAAAAGAAAAAAAAGAAAATAAAGCTGTGCCTTTCTGGAGCTTTACAAAAAAAACAGGGAGAACTTGGATGATATCATTCTTTGTAATCATTTATTGACTCATGACCCATGTCATTGAAAGGGGGGTGGTGTTGTGATTCAAATTTCAAGGGGATTTGAGTGAGGTTCATCTTGTGTTTTCACTTGATTAATCATGCATTGTACTTAAGAGTCAAACCTCCTACTTCTGGCCTTAAATTATTTCAATCATTTACCCACCAACCCTAAGCCACAGAGTCATTTGAACCTTTATTGCAAGTCCTCATGATTTTATGTGTGTTTTGTCTTTACAAAGTGGAGAAAGTAGTTACTTTACAAGCCTATGGGTAAGGAGCATGTTCTCATGATATGAGAATAACTCCACTATTAATTGTATCATGAGTGATGAGAGAAAAGATTCATAAGTGAGGTAGATCATGATTTGGCATGTTTAATAATAATAAATTGAGAAGCTTGAATGAATGAAAGGAGAAGCTTCATTATTTTTCAAAGGGGAAAAGTAAAATGCATGAATTGATTGTTTCTTTGAAAAATGGGAAATTAAATTGGTATATTTGTGGAACTGGAAAATTTGATTGGACATTGATAATCATTTTATTTTATTCCATTTGAAATTTAAATATTGGTGACATTGGTGTCCTTTGAATTCCATGTTGAGATTTTATGCTTGAGGACAAGCATAGTTTAAGTGTGGGGGAATTGACAAGAATTATAATTTGCACATTTTTTTAATGCATTTCTATTGTTTTAAACATCCCAAGATAACATTTTGAGCTTATATGTAACAATTTTGGATTTAAGAAGTATTTTAAGTTTAAATGCAAAAATGACCAAATTCTGCATTTTGGACAGATTTTCACTACAAGGGTATTTTGGTCATTTACAAAAAAATATAAATCCAAATTTTATGATTATAATTTCTTTAGAATCTTAATTTAATTTCCTTCAACTTTGTCTTCTGGACCAGGATCTGATTCTACCATCTTGAGGTCCAAACAATTCAATGAAGTTGAAGATTATTGAGGAACACCAAGGAAGCTTCCAGGAAATTTCTTCCAGAAAAACAAAGGTTCAGTGAAATATCCATAACTCGCTCAAAGCGACTTTAATGGAGCTGAAATTTTGTGGTTAGACGGTTAAGAAGATTTGGAACAAGTTTCATTAAGGATTCAACGCCTGAAATGGCCGTTCTCAGGGACATTAATTCAGTACAAAACGGTGTTTTTCGGTTTGATGATTCTGACTGGACAGAATAAATTGTCAGAGGAAATTGACCCCAACTCTCGGAATACCTATCCAAATCCTCTGAGCTTATGAGGGGACACGGCCAAGAAAATTATGAACAACATTGAAGAAGGCCTCAACGCGTGAAGAGGTCATTTATGGGGTCCAAAACGCGACAACTTTCGGGGGTCGAATTCTGCCTATAAAAGGAGGAGAGCTCCTCCCCCTCAAGACATCCCATTCTCCATCCATTTCTTCAAGGCACCAAGGAGGAGATCTCCACCGAGGAAGGCCGGCCGCAAATCTTCCACATTTCTTTTTATTTTATTTCTTTTCTTTATTTTTAGTTTTTAATTGTAATTTATATTTCTAATAAATTCTTGCATTGTTTTAATTTTTGTGTCCACCGATTCACCCTCTTTTCTTCCTCTCATCTTACCATCGTGAACTATAATACTCATGATCATGAGTAACTAATCCGAGGAATATCCCGAGGGATTAATCAGGTTCTTGAACCCAAGACCATGTTTTTCATATTCTTTGAGTTAATTCTAAGGATAATTTATAGTGGGTGTAATCCTCACTATGGTTGTCTAAAGATTAACTTCTTAATCTACAACCATTTTCCCTCGATTGAGGAGGTGGATGGAAGGTGTGCTTGGCGATCGCTAAGTAGACTTTTCATTCATAACCGGTGTAGAATAAGGTGTGCACACATACGATGGAGTGTGTAAACTAAGAATATTTGAAGCTGGCCAATGAAGGTGCTCCCTGAATATTCTCTCGGGAGAACTTCCTTTCTTCCCTAATTACATTCTGTTTAGCATTGCATGGTAATTTAGAATTAAATTTAAGTTTCTTCTGATTTATAAATTTCATTTATTTTATTAAATTACATTTATTTCATAAAACATTAAACAACAAAAAGAAATTAGATTAGGTGGAATAGAAGTAGTGATTTATTAACCACAAAAGCTCCTCAAGAGAACGACCTAGGTCAGCCACTATGCTGCACTTAGTATAAATATTTTTGAGAGCGTACACGACAATGCTTCGTCAAATTGGCGTCGTTTCCGGGGAGCAAAGTAGTTAATTCAATCATTTATTTCTAAATTCACAGTTTTTTTATATTTTTCATTTTTTTTAAAAAAAATCATAAAAAAACCATTTCCATAATGTATTCAATATCAAATTCAAATTCATGGAACAATTACTCACAGGTGCCAGAAGAAGAAACCGACTACACTGAGGAGTCCCTCCAACGAAGGGCTGATGCTCTAATGATAAGGCTCAAACAAAAGGAAAAAGGATTAGCAACATGGATCTCAATGGAAGACTTGATGGTCTTGGCCGATGAACTCCAAAAAGACATTAAAAGATTCAAGGCCAACAAGGATGTTCCACTGGTCTTCCCAAATTTTATTGAAGACATCCATGATGTTGAAGACAAACTCAAGGTGGAGGAGTCTGACTATATATCTTCATCTATTAAAGATCAACTCCAAGTGGAATTTTCTATTGAAGAAGATATTCAAGCCAAACCGACTCAGGGAGATGATACCATCTTGAACGCAAACTCTTTTAAATTTATTGAATCTGATTTGAGTATAACTCCCAAAGTTTTTGAATTTTCAGAATTGTGTGAATCATATTTTTCCTTGGAGGATGATGTGGAAAAAAAAGATGCACCTGTTAAGGAACACCTAGAGCTCCCTGAAGTCATTGAACATCTACTGGAGGAGCCCCATCATGAAGAGATTCTAGTGGCTTTGCCTGATGAACCAGAGACACATGATGCTTCACATCTGAAGCAACCACTGGAAATAGAAGAAGATGTTGCACAAGAAGCAAAGAAGAAGGCGGAGGATCCATACTTTATCCTACCCCCTCCATTCAAGTTATACCCCATTGCAAAGGGGGTGGATCTGGTGTACTCTATACATGGAATCCTTCTCAACAAGGATAATGAAGCACAAGCTGGGAAAAGCCACATGTGGTGGTTCAAATCAAAGAAGCTACATCCACCATCAGACTTTGGATAACAGCTGGTACTGCCCACTGGAGGCAGTAAAAATTCAGGGCCCACTTGGGGGGATCATACCAAGACTTATCCCTTGCTTTCTAGGAATTTAGATTTCAATTTTATTTCTTAGAAGTAGTTTAGCATTCATCCCTTTCCTCCTTATCATTTTGAGCTTTAATGACATGATACTTGTTCTTAATTTTGAAATTTTCTTTTCTAGGATCATGATGGCAGAAGGAAGCCCCAAAAATTTGTTAAAGGGGACTGAATCTTTATTTCAAAAGGGAGTTCATTTTTAAATTTTATATTTTAAACTCCTTAAATTTTTTGTCCAAGACATGTTTTAAGCATTAACGATAAGAATTGCATACCCACACTTGAATTAATGATGTACTCAACTTATCTAGGAGACATGAGTTTCATAGAAATCCAGTGATGCCATGTTTTAGATTTCAATGTTAATGAGATTAAATGATTAAAATGGATAATTGGATGATTAAAGTGAAGCAAGGATATTGAAATAAGGACTCATGATTTAAGGGAATTAGTTGATTCATGTAAATGAAATTTCCCTTCCAT
The DNA here is from genome assembly GCA_963277665.1 of Viscum album. NCBI lineage: Eukaryota > Viridiplantae > Streptophyta > Magnoliopsida > Santalales > Viscaceae > Viscum > Viscum album. Next base: position 225,822,526 of record OY728157.1, on the reverse strand, counting down.
TTTTCATTCTTTGAATTTCTGAAATTCATGTGAATTAATTTGTTATTATTAATCATTCCATGAGTGATTGTCCAATATCATATTCTCATTCCTGAGAGGATTTCTAGACCAAATATTTCCTATTTTATCTTGAGCATATTTCTTGAGTTATCTTGGGACGTGCCACCTGCTAGAACTTGTATTGAAACTTGTCAAAGCTATGACTGTACAAAACCACATTTAAAATGATTGAGGCATATCTTTGGTTAGCCACATTTTATCCTAAGACTCACCTTTACATTTATCCTTCGTAAGCCCTTAGATGCCATGAATTGCCTTATAGGTTTAAGCCACATTACAATCCAATTTTTCCTTACCTACCTGCACTTTTAGTATTTTTGCATGGTTATTTCAAGTTTGAGTGTGGGGGAAGGGCCTTTTGTGTGCGTTCCTTGGGATATGTATCATTTTTGGGTGGTGTAATGTGTGCGTCATCATTTTGGGCAATGTATTATTAGAAAATTGGGCATGAGTCATCATTTCATTATGCTTCTATCATTTCATCCGGTTCTCCATAAAAAAAAAAGAAAAAAGAAAATAAAGCTGTGCCTTTCTGGAGCTTTACAAAAAAAACAGGGAGAACTTGGATGATATCATTCTTTGTAATCATTTATTGACTCATGACCCATGTCATTGAAAGGGGGGTGGTGTTGTGATTCACATTTCAAGGGGATTTGAGTGAGGTTCATCTTGTGTTTTCACTTGATTAATCATGCATTGTACTTAAGAGTCAAACCTCCTACTTCTGGCCTTAAATTATTTCAATCATTTACCCACCAACCCTAAGCCACAGAGTCATTTGAACCTTTATTGCAAGTCCTCATGATTTTATGTGTGTTTTGTCTTTACAAAGTGGAGAAAGTAGTTACTTTACAAGCCTATGGGTAAGGATCATGTTCTCATGATATGAGCATAACTCCACTATTAATTGTATCATGAGTGATGAGAGAAAAGATTCATAAGTGAGGTAGATCATGATTTGGCATGTTTAATAATAATAAATTGAGAAGCTTGAATGAATGAAAGGAGAAGCTTCATTATTTTTCAAAGGGGAAAAGTAAAATGCATGAATTGATTGTTTCTTTGAAAAATGGGAAATTAAATTGGTATATTTGTGGAACTGGAAAATTTGATTGGACATTGATAATCATTTTATTTTATTCCATTTGAAATTTAAATATTGGTGACATTGGTGTCCTTTGAATTCCATGTTGAGATTTTATGCTTGAGGACAAGCATAGTTTAAGTGTGGGGGAATTGACAAGGATTATAATTTGCACATTTTTTTAATGCATTTCTATTGTTTTAAACATCCCAAGATAACATTTTGAGCTTATATGTAACAATTTTGGATTTAAGAAGTATTTTAAGTTTAAATGCAAAAATGACCAAATTCTGCATTTTGGACAGATTTTCACTACAAGGGTATTTTGGTCATTTACAAAAACATATAAATCCAAATTTTATGATTATAATTTCTTTAGAATCCTAATTTAATTTCCTTCAACTTTGTCTTCTGGACCAGGATCTGATTCTACCATCTTGAGGTCCAAACAATTCAATGAAGTTGAAGATTATTGAGGAACACCAAGGAAGCTTCCAGGAAATTTCTTCCAGAAAAACGAAGGTTCAGTGAAATATCCATAACTCGCTCAAAACGACTTTAATGGAGCTGAAATTTTGTGTCTAGACGGTTAAGAAGATTTGGAACAAGGTTCATTAAGGATTCCACGCCTGAAATGGCCGTGTTCAGGGACATTAATTCAGTACCAAACGGTGTTTTTCGGTTTGATGATTCTGACTGGACAGAATAAATTGTCAGAGGAAATTGACCATAACTCTCGGAATACCTATCCAAATCCTCTTAGCTTTTGAGGGGACACGTCCAAGACAATTATGAACAACATTGAAGAAGGCCTCAACGCGTGAAGAGGTCATTTATGGGGTCCAAAACGCGACAACTTTCGGGGGTCGAATTCTTCCTATAAAAGGAGGAGAGCTCCTCCCCCTCAAGACATCCCATTCTCCATCCATTTCTTCAAGGCACCAAGGAGGAGATCTCCACCGAGGAAGGCCGGCCGCAAATCTTCCACATTTCTTTTTATTTTATTTCTTTTCTTTATTTTTAGTTTTTAATTGTAATTTATATTTCTAATAAATCCATGCATTGTTTTTATTTTTGTGTCCACCGATTCACCCTCTTTTCTTCCTCTCATCTTACCATCGTGAACTATAATACTCATGATCATGAGTAACTAATCCGAGGAATATCCCGAGGGATTAATCAGGTTCTTGAACCCAAGACCATGTTTTTCATATTCTTTGAGTTAATTCTAAGGATAATTTATAGTGGGTGTAATCCTCACTATGGTTGTCTAAAGATTAACTTCTTAATCTACAACCATTTTCCCTCGATTGAGGAGGTGGATGGAAGGTGTGCTTGGCGATCGCTAAGTAGACTTTTCATTCATAACTGGTGTAGAATAAGGTGTGCACACATACGATGGAGTGTGTAAACTAAGAATATTTGAAGCTGGCCAATGAAGGTGCTCCCTGAATATTCTCTCGGGAGAACTTCCTTTCTTCCCTAATTACATTCTGTTTAGCATTGCATGTTAATTTAGAATTAAATTTAAGTTTCTTCTGATTTATAAATTTCATTTATTTTATTAAATTACATTTATTTCATAAAACATTAAACAACAAAAAGAAATTAGATTAGGTGGAATAGAAGTAGTGATTTATTAACCACAAAAGCTCCTCAAGAGAACGACCTAGGTCAGCCACTATGCTGCACTTAGTATAAATATTTTTGAGAGCGTACACGACAATGCTTCGTCAAATTGGCGCCGTTGCCGGGGAGCAAAGTAGTTAATTCAATCATTTATTTCTAAATTCACAGTTTTTTTATATTTTTCATTTTTTTTAAAAAAAAAATCATAAAAAAACCATTTCCATAATGTATTCAATATCAAATTCAAATTCATGGAACAATTACTCAGAGGTGCCAGAAGAAGAAACCGACTACACTGAGGAGTCCCTCCAACGAAGGGCTGATGCTCTAATGATAAGGCTCAAACAAAAGGAAAAAGGATTAGCAACATGGATCTCAATGGAAGACTTGATGGTCTTGGCCGATGAACTCCAAAAAGACATTAAAAGATTCAAGGCCAACAAGGATGTTCCACTGGTCTTCCCAAATTTTATTGAAGACATCCATGATGTTGAAGACAAACTCAAGGTGGAGGAGTCTGACTATATATCTTCATCTATTAAAGATCAACTCCAAGTGGAATTTTCTATTGAAGAAGATATTCAAGCCAAACCGACTCAGGGAGATGATACCATCTTGAACTCAAACTCTTTTAAATTTATTGAATCTGATTTGAGTATAACTCCCAAAGTTTTTGAATTTTCAGAATTGTGTGAATCATATTTTTCCTTGGAGGATGATGTGGAAAAAAAAGATGCACCTGTTAAGGAACACCTAGAGCTCCCTGAAGTCATTGAACATCTACTGGAGGAGCCCCATCATGAAGAGATTCTAGTGGCTTTGCCTGATGAACCAGAGACACATGATGCTTCACATCTGAAGCAACCACTGAAAATAGAAGAAGATGTTGCACAAGAAGCAAAGAAGAAGGCGGAGGATCCATACTTTATCCTACCCCCTCCATGCAAGTTATACCCCATTGCAAAGGGGGTGGATCTGGTGTACTCTATACATGGAATCCTTCTCAACAAGGATAATGAAGCACAAGCTGGGAAAAGCCACATGTGGTGGTTCAAATCAAAGAAGCTACATCCACCATCAGACTTTGGATAACAGCTGGTACTGCCCACTGGAGGCAGTAAAAATTCAGGGCCCACTTGGGGGATCATACCAAGACTTATCCCTTGCTTTCTAGGAATTTAGATTTCAATTTTATTTCTTATAAGTAGTTTAGCATTCATCCCTTTCCTCCTTATCATTTTGAGCTTTAATGACATGATACTTGTTCTTAATTTTGAAATTTTCTTTTCTAGGATCATGATGGCAGAAGGAAGCCCCAAAAATTTGTTAAAGGGGACTGAATCTTTATTTTAAAAGGGAGTTCATTTTTAAATTTTATATTTTAAACTCCTTAAATTTTTTGTCCAAGACATGTTTTAAGCATTAACGATAAGAATTGCATACCCACACTTGAATTAATGATGTACTCAACTTATCTAGGAGACATGAGTTTCATAGAAATCTAGTGATGCCATGTTTTAGATTTCAATGTTAATGAGATTAAATGATTAAAATGGATAATTGGATGATTAAAGTGAAGCAAGGATATTGAAATAAGGACTCATGATTTAAGGAAATTAGTTGATTCATGTAAATGAAATTTCCCTTCCATTTTTCATTCTTTGAATTTCTGAAATTCATGTGAATTAATTTGTTATTATTAATCATGCCATGAGTGATTGTCCAATATCATATTCTCATTCCTGAGAGGATTTCTAGACCAAATATTTCCTATTTTATCTTGAGCATATTTCTTGAGTTATCTTGGGACGTGCCACCTGCTAGAACTTGTATTGAAACTTGTCAAAGCTATGACTGTACAAAACCACATTTAAAATGATTGAGGCATATCTTTGGTTAGCCACATTTTATCCTAAGACTCACCTTTACATTTATCCTTCGTAAGCCCTTAGATGCCATGAATTGCCTTATAGGTTTAAGCCACATTACAATCCAATTTTTCCTTACCTACCTGCACTTTTAGTATTTTTGCATGGTTATTTCAAGTTTGAGTGTGGGGGAAGGGCCTTTTGTGTGCGTTCCTTGGGATATGTATCATTTTTGGGTGGTGTAATGTGTGCGTCATCATTTTGGGCAATGTATTATTAGAAAATTGGGCATGAGTCATCATTTCATTATGCTTCTATCATTTCATCCGGTTCTCCATAAAAAAAAAGAAAAAAGAAAATAAAGCTGTGCCTTTCTGGAGCTTTACAAAAAAGAAGAAAAAAGAAAAAAAAGAAAATAAAGCTGTGCCTTTCTGGAGCTTTACAAAAAAAACAGGGAGAACTTGGATGATATCATTCTTTGTAATCATTTATTGACTCATGACCCATGTCATTGAAAGGGGGGTGGTGTTGTGATTCACATTTCAAGGGGATTTGAGTGAGGTTCATCTTGTGTTTTCACTTGATTAATCATGCATTGTACTTAAGAGTCAAACCTCCTACTTCTGGCCTTAAATTATTTCAATCATTTACCCACCAACCCTAAGCCACAGAGTCATTTGAACCTTTATTGCAAGTCCTCATGATTTTATGTGTGTTTTGTCTTTACAAAGTGGAGAAAGTAGTTACTTTACAAGCCTATGGGTAAGGAGCATGTTCTCATGATATGAGCATAACTCCACTATTAATTGTATCATGAGTGATGAGAGAAAAGATTCATAAGTGAGGTAGATCATGATTTGGCATGTTTAATAATAATAAATTGAGAAGCTTTAATGAATGAAAGGAGAAGCTTCATTATTTTTCAAAGGGGAAAAGTAAAATGCATGAATTGATTGTTTCTTTGAAAAATGGGAAATTAAATTGGTATATTTGTGGAACTGGAAAATTTGATTGGACATTGATAATCATTTTATTTTATTCCATTTGAAATTTAAATATTGGTGACATTGGTGTCCTTTGAATTCCATGTTGAGATTTTATGCTTGAGGACAAGCATAGTTTAAGTGTGGGGGAATTAACAAGGATTATAATTTGCACATTTTTTTAATGCATTTCTATTGTTTTAAACATCCCAAGATAACATTTTGAGCTTATATGTAACAATTTTTGATTTAAGAAGTATTTTAAGTTTAAATGCAAAAATGACCAAATTCTGCATTTTGGACAGATTTTCACTACAAGGGTATTTTGGTCATTTACAAAAAAATATAAATCCAAATTTTATGATTATAATTTCTTTAGAATCCTAATTTAATTTCCTTCAACTTTGTCTTCTGGACCAGGATCTGATTCTACCATCTTGAGGTCCAAACAATTCAATGAAGTTGAAGATTATTGAGGAACACCAAGGAAGCTTCCAGGAAATTTCTTCCAGAAAAACGAAGGTTCAGTGAAATATCCATAACTCGCTCAAAACGACTTTAATGGAGCTAAAATTTTGTGGCTAGACGGTTAAGAAGATTTGGAACAAGTTTCATTAAGGATTACACGCCTGAAATGGCCGTGTTCAGGGACATTAATTCAGTACCAAACGGTGTTTTTCGGTTTGATGATTCTGACTGGACAGAATAAATTGTCAGAGGAAATTGACCATAACTCTCGGAATACCTATCCAAATCCTCTGAGCTTTTGAGGGGACACGGCCAAGACAATTATGAACAACATTGAAGAAGGCCTAAACGCGTGAAGAGGTCATTTATGGGGTCCAAAACGCGACAACTTTCGGGGGTCGAATTCTGCCTATAAAAGGAGGAGAGCTCCTCCCCCTCAAGACATCCCATTCTACATCCATTTCTTCAAGGCACCAAGGAGGAGATCTCCACCGAGGAAGGCCGGCCGCAAATCTTCCACATTTCTTTTTATTTTATTTCTTTTCTTTATTTTTAGTTTTTAATTGTAATTTATATTTCTAATAAATTCTTGCATTGTTTTAATTTTTGTGTCCACCGATTCACCCTCTTTTCTTCCTCTCATCTTACCATCGTGAACTATAATACTCATGATCATGAGTAACTAATCCGAGGAATATCCCGAGGGATTAATCAGGTTCTTGAACCCAAGACCATGTTTTTCATATTCTTTGAGTTAATTCTAAGGATAATTTATAGTGGGTGTAATCCTCACTATGGTTGTCTAAAGATTAACTTCTTAATCTACAACCATTTTCCCTCGATTGAGGAGGTGGATGGAAGGTGTGCTTGGCGATCGCTAAGTAGACTTTTCATTCATAACCGGTGTAGAATAAGGTGTGCACACATACGATGGAGTGTGTAAACTAAGAATATTTGAAGCTGGCCAATGAAGGTGCTCCCTGAATATTCTCTCGGGAGAACTTCCTTTCTTCCCTAATTACATTCTGTTTAGCATTGCATGGTAATTTAGAATTAAATTTAAGTTTCTTCTGATTTATAAATTTCATTTATTTTATTAAATTACATTTATTTCATAAAACATTAAACAACAAAAAGAAATTAGATTAGGTGGAATAGAAGTAGTGATTTATTAACCACAAAAGCTCCTCAAGAGAACGACCTAGGTCAGCCACTATGCTGCACTTAGTATAAATATTTTTGAGAGCGTACACGACAATGCTTCGTCAAATTGGCGTCATTGCCGGGGAGCAAAGTAGTTAATTCAATCATTTATTTCTAAATTCACAGTTTTTTTATATTTTTCATTTTTTTTAAAAAAAAATCATAAAAAAACCATTTCCATAATGTATTCAATATCAAATTCAAATTCATGGAACAATTACTCACAGGTGCCAGAAGAAGAAACCGACTACACTGTGGAGTCCCTCCAACGAAGGGCTGATGCTCTAATGATAAGGCTCAAACAAAAGGAAAAAGGATTAGCAACATGGATCTCAATGGAAGACTTGATGGTCTTGGCCGATGAACTCCAAAAAGACATTAAAAGATTCAAGGCCAACAAGGATGTTCCAGTGGTCTTCCCAAATTTTATTGAAGACATCCATGATGTTGAAGACAAACTCAAGGTGGAGGAGTCTGACTATCTATCTTCATCTATTAAAGATCAACTCCAAGTGGAATTTTCTATTGAAGAAGATATTCAAGCCAAACCGACTCAGGGAGATGATACCATCTTGAACTCAAACTCTTTTAAATTTATTGAATCTGATTTGAGTATAACTCCCAAAGTTTTTGAATTTTCAGAATTGTGTGAATCATATTTTTCCTTGGAGGATGATGTGGAAAAAAAAGATGCACCTGTTAAGGAACACCTAGAGCTCCCTGAAGTCATTGAACATCTACTGGAGGAGCCCCATCATGAAGAGATTCTAGTGGCTTTGCCTGATGAACCAGAGACACATGATGCTTCACATCTGAAGCAACCACTGGAAATAGAAGAAGATGTTGCACAAGAAGCAAAGAAGAAGGCGGAGGATCCATACTTTATCCTACCCCCTCCATGCAAGTTATACCCCATTGCAAAGGGGGTGGATCTGGTGTACTCTATACATGGAATCCTTCTCAACAAGGATAATGAAGCACAAGCTGGGAAAAGCCACATGTGGTGGTTCAAATCAAAGAAGCTACATCCACCATCAGACTTTGGATAACAGCTGGTACTGCCCACTGGAGGCAGTAAAAATTCAGGGCCCACTTGGGGGATCATACCAAGACTTATCCCTTGCTTTCTAGGAATTTAGATTTCAATTTTATTTCTTAGAAGTAGTTTAGCATTCATCCCTTTCCTCCTTATCATTTTGAGCTTTAATGACATGATACTTGTTCTTAATTTTGAAATTTTCTTTTCTAGGATCATGATGGCAGAAGGAAGCCCCAAAAATTTGTTAAAGGGGACTGAATCTTTATTTCAAAAGGGAGTTCATTTTTAAATTTTATATTTTAAACTCCTTAAATTTTTTGTCCAAGACATGTTTTAAGCATTAACGATAAGAATTGCATACCCACACTTGAATTAATGATGTACTCAACTTATCTAGGAGACATGAGTTTCATAGAAATCCAGTGATGCCATGTTTTAGATTTCAATGTTAATGAGATTAAATGATTAAAATGGATAATTGGATGATTAAAGTGAAGCAAGGATATTGAAATAAGGACTCATGATTTAAGGGAATTAGTTGATTCATGTAAATGAAATTTCCCTTCCATTTTTCATTCTTTGAATTTCTGAAATTCATGTGAATTAATTTGTTATTATTAATCATGCCATGAGTGATTGTCCAATATCATATTCTCATTCCTGAGAGGATTTCTAGACCAAATATTTCCTATTTTATCTTGAGCATATTTCTTGAGTTATCTTGGGACGTGCCACCTGCTAGAACTTGTATTGAAACTTGTCAAAGCTATGACTGTACAAAACCACATTTAAAATGATTGAGGCATATCTTTGGTTAGCCACATTTTATCCTAAGACTCACCTTTACATTTATCCTTCGTAAGCCCTTAGATGCCATGAATTGCCTTATAGGTTTAAGCCACATTACAATCCAATTTTTCCTTACCTACCTGCACTTTTAGTATTTTTGCATGGTTATTTCAAGTTTGAGTGTGGGGGAAGGGCCTTTTGTGTGCGTTCCTTGGGATATGTATCATTTTTGGGTGGTTTAATGTGTGCGTCATCATTTTGGGCAATGTATTATTAGAAAATTGGGCATGAGTCATCATTTCATTATGCTTCTATCATTTCATCCGGTTCTCCATAAAAAAAAAGAAAAAAGAAAATAAAGCTGTGCCTTTCTGGAGCTTTACAAAAAAAACAGGGAGAACTTGGATGATATCATTCTTTGTAATCATTTATTGACTCATGACCCATGTCATTGAAAGGGGGGTGGTGTTGTGATTCACATTTCAAGGGGATTTGAGTGAGGTTCATCTTGTGTTTTCACTTGATTAATCATGCATTGTACTTAAGAGTCAAACCTCCTACTTCTGGCCTTAAATTATTTCAATCATTTACCCACCAACCCTAAGCCACAGAGTCATTTGAACCTTTATTGCAAGTCCTCATGATTTTATGTGTGTTTTGTCTTTACAAAGTGGAGAAAGTAGTTACTTTACAAGCCTATGGGTAAGGATCATGTTCTCATGATATGAGCATAACTCCACTATTAATTGTATCATGAGTGATGAGAGAAAAGATTCATAAGTGAGGTAGATCATGATTTGGCATGTTTAATAATAATAAATTGAGAAGCTTGAATGAATGAAAGGAGAAGCTTCATTATTTTTCAAAGGGGAAAAGTAAAATGCATGAATTGATTGTTTCTTTGAAAAATGGGAAATTAAATTGGTATATTTGTGGAACTGGAAAATTTGATTGGACATTGATAATCATTTTATTTTATTCCATTTGAAATTTAAATATTGGTGACATTGGTGTCCTTTGAATTCCATGTTGAGATTTTATGCTTGAGGACAAGCATAGTTTAAGTGTGGGGGAATTGACAAGGATTATAATTTGCACATTTTTTTAATGCATTTCTATTGTTTTAAACATCCCAAGATAACATTTTGAGCTTATATGTAACAATTTTGGATTTAAGAAGTATTTTAAGTTTAAATGCAAAAATGACCAAATTCTGCATTTTGGACAGATTTTCACTACAAGGGTATTTTGGTCATTTACAAAAAAATATAAATCCAAATTTTATGATTATAATTTCTTTAGAATCCTAATTTAATTTCCTTCAACTTTGTCTTCTGGACCAGGATCTGATTCTACCATCTTGAGGTCCAAACAATTCAATGAAGTTGAAGATTATTGAGGAACACCAAGGAAGCTTCCAGGAAATTTCTTCCAGAAAAACGAAGGTTCAGTGAAATATCCATAACTCGCTCAAAACGACTTTAATGGAGCTGAAATTTTGTAGATAGACGTTTAAGAAGATTTGGAACAAGTTTCATTAAGGATTCCACGCCTGAAATGGCCGTGTTCAGGGACATTAATTCAGTACCAAACGGTGTTTTTCGGTTTGATGATTCTGACTGGACAGAATAACTTGTCAGAGGAAATTGACCATAACTCTCGGAATACCTATCCAAATCCTCTTAGCTTTTGAGGGGACACGGCCAAGACAATTATGAACAACATTGAAGAAGGCCTCAACGCGTGAAGAGGTCATTTATGGGGACCAAAACGCGACAACTTTCGGGGGTCGAATTCTGCCTATAAAAGGAGGAGAGCTCCTCCCCCTCAAGACATCCCATTCTCCATCCATTTCTTCAAGGCACCAAGGAGGAGATCTCCACCGAGGAAGGCCGGCCACAAATCTTCCACATTTCTTTTTATTTTATTTCTTTTCTTTATTTTTAGTTTTTAATTGTAATTTATATTTCTAATAAATCCATGCATTGTTTTTATTTTTGTGTCCACCGATTCACCCTCTTTTCTTCCTCTAATCTTACCATCGTGAACTATAATACTCATGATCATGAGTAACTAATCCGAGAAATATCCCGAGGGATTAATCAGGTTCTTGAACCCAAGACCATGTTTTTCATATTCTTTGAGTTAATTCTAAGGATAATTTATAGTGGGTGTAATCCTCACTATGGTTGTCTAAAGATTAACTTCTTAATCTACAACCATTTTCCCTCGATTGAGGAGGTGGATGGAAGGTGTGCTTGGCGATCGCTAAGTAGACTTTTCATTCATAACCGGTGTAGAATAAGGTGTGCACACATACGATGGAGTGTGTAAACTAAGAATATTTGAAGCTGGCCAATGAAGGTGCTCCCTGAATATTCTCTCGGGAGAACTTCCTTTCTTCCCTAATTACATTCTGTTTAGCATTGCATGGTAATTTAGAATTAAATTTAAGTTTCTTCTGATTTATAAATTTCATTTATTTTATTAAATTACATTTATTTCATAAAACATTAAACAACAAAAAGAAATTAGATTAGGTGGAATAGAAGTAGTGATTTATTAACCACAAAATCTCCTCAAGAGAACGACCTAGGTCAGCCACTATGCTGCACTTAGTATAAATATTTTTGAGAGCGTACACGACAATGCTTCGTCAAATTGGCGCCGTTGCCGGGGAGCAAAGTAGTTAATTCAATCATTTATTTCTAAATTCACAGTTTTTTTATATTTTTCATTTTTTTTAAAAAAAAAATCATAAAAAAACCATTTCCATAATGTATTCAATATCAAATTCAAATTCATGGAACAATTACTCACAGGTGCCAGAAGAAGAAACCGACTACACTGAGGAGTCCCTCCAACGAAGGGCTGATGCTCTAATGATAAGGCTCAAACAAAAGGAAAAAGGATTAGCAACATGGATCTCAATGGAAGACTTGATGGTCTTGGGCGATGAACTCCAAAAAGACATTAAAAGATTCAAGGCCAACAAGGATGTTCCACTGGTCTTCCCAAATTTTATTGAAGACATCCATGATGTTGAAGACAAACTCAAGGTGGAGGAGTCTGACTATCTATCTTCATCTATTAAAGATCAACTCCAAGTGGAATTTTCTATTGAAGAAGATATTCAAGCCAAACCGACTCAGGGAGATGATACCATCTTGAACTCAAACTCTTTTAAATTTATTGAATCTGATTTGAGTATAACTCCCAAAGTTTTTGAATTTTCAGAATTGTGTGAATCATATTTTTCCTTGGAGGATGATGTGGAAAAAAAAGATGCACCTGTTAAGGAACACCTAGAGCTCCCTGAAGTCATTGAACATCTACTGGAGGAGCCCCATCATGAAGAGATTCTAGTGGCTTTGCCTGATGAACCAGAGACACATGATGCTTCACATCTGAAGCAACCACTGGAAATAGAAGAAGATGTTGCACAAGAAGCAAAGAAGAAGGCGGAGGATCCATACTTTATCCTACCCCCTCCATGCAAGTTATACCCCATTGCAAAGGGGGTGGATCTGGTGTACTCTATACATGGAATCCTTCTCAACAAGGATAATGAAGCACAAGCTGGGAAAAGCCACATGTGGTGGTTCAAATCAAAGAAGCTACATCCACCATCAGACTTTGGATAACAGCTGGTACTGCCCACTGGAGGCAGTAAAAATTCAGGGCCCACATGGGGGATCATACCAAGACTTATCCCTTGATTTCTAGGAATTTAGATTTCAATTTTATTTCTTAGAAGTAGTTTAGCATTCATCCCTTTCCTCCTTATCATTTTGAGCTTTAATGACATGATACTTGTTCTTAATTTTGAAATTTTCTTTTCTAGGATCATGATGGCAGAAGGAAGCCCCAAAAATTTGTTAAAGGGGACTGAATCTTTATTTCAAAAGGGAGTTCATTTTTAAATTTTATATTTTAAACTCCTTAAATTTTTTGTCCAAGGCATGTTTTAAGCATTAACGATAAGAATTGCATACCCACACTTGAATTAATGATGTACTCAACTTATCTAGGAGACATGAGTTTCATAGAAATCCAGTGATGCCATGTTTTAGATTTCAATGTTAATGAGATTAAATGATTAAAATGGATAATTGGATGATTAAAGTGAAGCAAGGATATTGAAATAAGGACTCATGATTTAAGGGAATTAGTTGATTCATGTAAATGAAATTTCCCTTCCATTTTTCATTCTTTGAATTTCTGAAATTCATGTGAATTAATTTGTTATTATTAATCGTGCCATGAGTGATTGTCCAATATCATATTCTCATTCCTGATAGGATTTCTAGACCAAATATTTCCTATTTTATCTTGAGCATATTTCTTGAGTTATCTTGGGACGTGCCACCTGCTAGAACTTGTATTGAAACTTGTCAAAGCTATGACTGTACAAAACCACATTTAAAATGATTGAGGCATATCTTTGGTTAGCCACATTTTATCCTAAGACTCACCTTTACATTTATCCTTCGTAAGCCCTTAGATGCCATGAATTGTCTTATAGGTTTAAGCCACATTACAATCCAATTTTTCCTTACCTACCTGCACTTTTAGTATTTTTGCATGGTTATTTCAAGTTTGAGTGTGGGGGAAGGGCCTTTTGTGTGCGTTCCTTGGGATATGTATCATTTTTGGGTGGTGTAATGTGTGCGTCATCATTTTGGGCAATGTATTATTAGAAAATTGGGCATGAGTCATCATTTCATTATGCTTCTATCATTTCATCCGGTTCTCCATAAAAAAAAGAAAAAAGAAAATAAAGCTGTGCCTTTCTGGAGCTTTACAAAAAAAACAGGGAGAACTTGGATGATATCATTCTTTGTAATCATTTATTGACTCATGACCCATGTCATTGAAAGGGGGGTGGTGTTGTGATTCACATTTCAAGGGGATTTGAGTGAGGTTCATCTTGTGTTTTCACTTGATTAATCATGCATTGTACTTAAGAGTCAAACCTCCTACTTCTGGCCTTAAATTATTTCAATCATTTACCCACCAACCCTAAGCCACAGAGTCATTTGAACCTTTATTGCAAGTCCTCATGATTTTATGTGTGTTTTGTCTTTACAAAGTAGAGAAAGTAGTTACTTTACAAGCCTATGGGTAAGGAGCATGTTCTCATGATATTAGCATAACTCCACTATTAATTGTATCATGAGTGATGAGATAAAAGATTCATAAGTGAGGTAGATCATGATTTGGCATGTTTAATAATAATAAATTGAGAAGCTTGAATGAATGAAAGGAGAAGCTTCATTATTTTTCAAAGGGGAAAAGTAAAATGCATGAATTGATTGTTTCTTTGAAAAATGGGAAATTAAATTGGTATATTTGTGGAACTGGAAAATTTGATTGGACATTGATAATCATTTTATTTTATTCCATTTGAAATTTAAATATTGGTGACATTGGTGTCCTTTGAATTCCATGTTGAGATTTTATGCTTGAGGACAAGCATAGTTTAAGTGTGGGGGAATTGACAAGAATTATAATTTGCACATTTTTTTAATGCATTTCTATTGTTTTAAACATCCCAAGATAACATTTTGAGCTTATATGTAACAATTTTGGATTTAAGAAGTATTTTAAGTTTAAATGCAAAAATGACCAAATTCTGCATTTTGGACAGATTTTCACTACAAGGGTATTTTGGTCATTTACAAAAAAATATAAATCCAAATTTTATGATTATAATTTCTTTATAATCTTAATTTAATTTCCTTCAACTTTGTCTTCTGGACCAGGATCTGATTCTACCATCTTGAGGTCCAAACAATTCAATGAAGTTGAAGATTATTGAGGAACACCAAGGAAGCTTCCAGGAAATTTCTTCCAGAAAAACGAAGGTTCAGTGAAATATCCATAACTCGCTCAAAACGACTTTAATGGAGCTGAAATTTTGTGGATAGACGTTTAAGAATATTTGGAACAAGTTTCATTAAGGATTCCACGCCTGAAATGGCCGTGTTCAGGGACATTAATTCAGTACAAAACGGTGTTTTTCGGTTTGATGATTCTGACTGGACAGAATAAATTGTCAGAGGAAATTGACCATAACTCTCGGAATACCTATCCAAATCCTCTGATCTTATGAGGGGACACGGCCAAGAAAATTATGAACAACATTGAAGAATTCATCAACGCATGAAGAGGTCATTTATGGGGTCCAAAACGCGACAACTTTCGGGGGTCGAATTCTGCCTATAAAAGGAGGAGAGCTCCTCCCCCTCAAGACATCCCATTCTCCATCCATTTCTTCAAGGCACCAAGGAGGAGATCTCCACCGAGGAAGGCCGGCCGCAAATCTTCCACATTTCTTTTTATTTTATTTCTTTTCTTTATTTTTAGTTTTTAATTGTAATTTATATTTCTAATAAATTCTTGCATTGTTTTAATTTTTGTGTCCACCGATTCACCCTCTTTTCTTCCTCTCATCTTACCATCGTGAACTATAATACTCATGATCATGAGTAACTAATCCGAGGAATATCCCGAGGGATTAATCAGGTTCTTGAACCCAAGACCATGTTTTTCATATTCTTTGAGTTAATTCTAAGGATAATTTATAGTGGGTGTAATCCTCACTATGGTTGTCTAAAGATTAACTTCTTAATCTACAACCATTTTCCCTCGATTGAGGAGGTGGATGGAAGGTGTGCTTGGCGATCGCTAAGTAGACTTTTCATTCATAACCGGTGTAGAATAAGGTGTGCACACATACGATGGAGTGTGTAAACTAAGAATATTTGAAGCTGGCCAATGAAGGTGCTCCCTGAATATTCTCTCGGGAGAACTTCCTTTCTTCCCTAATTACATTCTGTTTAGCATTGCATGGTAATTTAGAATTAAATTTAAGTTTCTTCTGATTTATAAATTTCATTTATTTTATTAAATTACATTTATTTCATAAAACATTAAACAACAAAAAGAAATTAGATTAGGTGGAATAGAAGTAGTGATTTATTAACCACAAAAGCTCCTCAAGAGAACGACCTAGGTCAGCCACTATGCTGCACTTAGTATAAATATTTTTGAGAGCGTACACGACAATGCTTCGTCAAATTGGCGTCGTTGCCGGGGAGCAAAGTAGTTAATTCAATCATTTATTTCTAAATTCACAGTTTTTTTATATTTTTCATTTTTTTTAAAAAAAAATCATAAAAAAACCATTTCCATAATGTATTCAATATCAAATTCAAATTCATGGAACAATTACTCACAGGTGCCAGAAGAAGAAACCGACTACACTGAGGAGTCCCTCCAACGAAGGGCTGATGCTCTAATGATAAGGCTCAAACAAAAGGAAAAAGGATTAGCAACATGGATCTCAATGGAAGACTTGATGGTCTTGGCCGATGAACTCCAAAAAGACATTAAAAGATTCAAGGCCAACAAGGATGTTCCAGTGGTCTTCCCAAATTTTATTGAAGACATCCATGATGTTGAAGACAAACTCAAGGTGGAGGAGTCTGACTATCTATCTTCATCTATTAAAGATCAACTCCAAGTGGAATTTTCTATTGAAGAAGATATTCAAGCCAAACCGACTCAGGGAGATGATACCATCTTGAACTCAAACTCTTTTAAATTTATTGAATCTGATTTGAGTATAACTCCCAATGTTTTTGAATTTTCAGAATTGTGTGAATCATATTTTTCCTTGGAGGATGATGTGGAAAAAAAAGATGCACCTGTTAAGGAACACCTAGAGCTCCCTGAAGTCGTTGAACATCTACTGGAGGAGCCCCATCATGAAGAGATTCTAGTGGCTTTGCCTGATGAACCAGAGACACATGATGTTTCAAATCTGAAGCAACCACTGGAAATAGAAGAAGATGTTGCACAAGAAGCAAAGAAGAAGGCGGAGGATCCATACTTTATCCTACCCCCTCCATGCAAGTTATACCCCATTGCAAAGGGGGTGGATCTGGTGTACTCTATACATGGAATCCTTCTCAACAAGGATAATGAAGCACAAGCTGGGAAAAGCCACATGTGGTGGTTCAAATCAAAGAAGCTACATCCACCATCAGACTTTGGATAACAGCTGGTACTGCCCACTGGAGGCAGTAAAAATTCAGGGCCCACTTGGGGGATCATACCAAGACTTATCCCTTGCTTTCTAGGAATTTAGATTTCAATTTTATTTCTTAGAAGTAGTTTAGCATTCATCCCTTTCCTCCTTATCATTTTGAGCTTTAATGACATGATACTTGTTCTTAATTTTGAAATTTTCTTTTCTAGGATCATGATGGCAGAAGGAAGCCCCAAAAATTTGTTAAAGGGGACTGAATCTTTATTTCAAAAGGGAGTTCATTTTTAAATTTTATATTTTAAACTCCTTAAATTTTTTGTCCAAGACATGTTTTAAGCATTAACGATAAGAATTGCATACCCACACTTGAATTAATGATGTACTCAACTTATCTAGGAGACATGAGTTTCATAGAAATCCAGTGATGCCATGTTTTAGATTTCAATGTTAATGATATTAAATGATTAAAATGGATAATTGGATGATTAAAGTGAAGCAAGGATATTGAAATAAGGACTCATGATTTAAGGGAATTAGTTGATTCATGTAAATGAAATTTCCCTTCCATTTTTCATTCTTTGAATTTCTGAAATTCATGTGAATTAATTTGTTATTATTAATCGTGCCATGAGTGATTGTCCAATATCATATTCTCATTCCTGAGAGGATTTCTAGACCAAATATTTCCTATTTTATCTTGAGCATATTTCTTGAGTTATCTTGGGACGTGCCACCTGCTAGAACTTGTATTGAAACTTGTCAAAGCTATGACTGTACAAAACCACATTTAAAATGATTGAGGCATATCTTTGGTTAGCCACATTTTATCCTAAGACTCACCTTTACATTTATCCTTCGTAAGCCCTTAGATGCCATGAATTGTCTTATAGGTTTAAGCCACATTACAATCCAATTTTTCCTTACCTACCTGCACTTTTAGTATTTTTGCATGGTTATTTCAAGTTTGAGTGTGGGGGAAGGGCCTTTTGTGTGCGTTCCTTGGGATATGTATCATTTTTGGGTGGTGTAATGTGTGCGTCATCATTTTGGGCAATGTATTATTAGAAAATTGGGCATGAGTCATCATTTCATTATGCTTCTATCATTTCATCCGGTTCTCCATAAAAAAAGAAAAAAGAAAATAAAGTTGTGCCTTTCTGGAGCTTTACAAAAAAAACAGGGAGAACTTGGATGATATCATTCTTTGTAATCATTTATTGACTCATGACCCATGTCATTGAAAGGGGGGTGGTGTTGTGATTCACATTTCAAGGGGATTTGAGTGAGGTTCATCTTGTGTTTTCACTTGATTAATCATGCATTGTACTTAAGAGTCAAACCTCCTACTTCTGGCCTTAAATTATTTCAATCATTTACCCACCAACCCTAAGCCACAGAGTCATTTGAACCTTTATTGCAAGTCCTCATGATTTTATGTGTGTTTTGTCTTTACAAAGTGGAGAAAGTAGTTACTTTACAAGCCTATGGGTAAGGAGCATGTTCTCATGATATGAGCATAACTCCACTATTAATTGTATCATGAGTGATGAGAGAAAAGATTCATAAGTGAGGTAGATCATGATTTGGCATGTTTAATAATAATAAATTGAGAAGCTTGAATGAATGAAAGGAGAAGCTTCATTATTTTTCAAAGGGGAAAAGTAAAATGCATGAATTGATTGTTTCTTTGAAAAATGGGAAATTAAATTGGTATATTTGTGGAACTGGAAAATTTGATTGGACATTGATAATCATTTTATTTTATTCCATTTGAAATTTAAATATTGGTGACATTGGTGTCCTTTGAATTCCATGTTGAGATTTTATGCTTGAGGACAAGCATAGTTTAAGTGTGGGGGAATTGACAAGAATTATAATTTGCACATTTTTTTAATGCATTTCTATTGTTTTAAACATCCCAAGATAACATTTTGAGCTTATATGTAACAATTTTGGATTTAAGAAGTATTTTAAGTTTAAATGCAAAAATGACCAAATTCTGCATTTTGGACAGATTTTCACTACAAGGGTATTTTGGTCATTTACAAAAAAATATAAATCCAAATTTTATGATTATAATTTCTTTATAATCTTAATTTAATTTCCTTCAACTTTGTCTTCTGGACCAGGATCTGATTCTACCATCTTGAGGTCCAAACAATTCAATGAAGTTGAAGATTATTGAGGAACACCAAGGAAGCTTCCAGGAAATTTCTTCCAGAAAAACGAAGGTTCAGTGAAATATCCATAACTCGCTCAAAACGACTTTAATGGAGCTGAAATTTTGTGGATAGACGGTTAAGAAGATTTGGAACAAGTTTTATTAAGGATTCCACGCCTGAAATGGCCGTGTTCAGGGACATTAATTCAGTACAAAACGGTGTTTTTCGGTTTGATGATTCTGACTGGACAGAATAAATTGTCAGAGGAAATTGACCATAACTCTCGGAATACCTATCCAAATCCTCTGAGCTTATGAGGGGACACGGCCAAGAAAATTATGAACAACATTGAAGAATGCATCAACGCGTGAAGAGGTCATTTATGGGGTCCAAAACGCGACAACTTTCGGGGGTCGAATTCTGCCTATAAAAGGAGGAGAGCTCCTCCCCCTCAAGACATCCCATTCTCCATCCATTTCTTCAAGGCACCAAGGAGGAGATCTCCACCGAGGAAGGCCGGCCGCAAATCTTCCACATTTCTTTTTATTTTATTTCTTTTCTTTATTTTTAGTTTTTAATTGTAATTTATATTTCTAATAAATTCTTGCATTGTTTTAATTTTTGTGTCCACCGATTCACCCTCTTTTCTTCCTCTCATCTTACCATCGTGAACTATAATACTCATGATCATGAGTAACTAATCCGAGGAATATCCCGAGGGATTAATCAGGTTCTTGAACCCAAGACCATGTTTTTCATATTCTTTGAGTTAATTCTAAGGATAATTTATAGTGGGTGTAATCCTCACTATGGTTGTCTAAAGATTAACTTCTTAATCTACAACCATTTTCCCTCGATTGAGGAGGTGGATGGAAGGTGTGCTTGGCGATCGCTAAGTAGACTTTTCATTCATAACCGGTGTAGAATAAGGTGTGCACACATACGATGGAGTGTGTAAACTAAGAATATTTGAAGCTGGCCAATGAAGGTGCTCCCTGAATATTCTCTCGGGAGAACTTCCTTTCTTCCCTAATTACATTCTGTTTAGCATTGCATGGTAATTTAGAATTAAATTTAAGTTTCTTCTGATTTATAAATTTCATTTATTTTATTAAATTACATTTATTTCATAAAACATTAAACAACAAAAAGAAATTAGATTAGGTGGAATAGAAGTAGTGATTTATTAACCACAAAAGCTCCTCAAGAGAACGACCTAGGTCAGCCACTATGCTGCACTTAGTATAAATATTTTTGAGAGCGTACACGACAATGCTTCGTCAAATTGGCGTCGTTGCCGGGGAGCAAAGTAGTTAATTCAATCATTTATTTCTAAATTCACAGTTTTTTTATATTTTTCATTTTTTTTAAAAAAAAATCATAAAAAAACCATTTCCATAATGTATTCAATATCAAATTCAAATTCATGGAACAATTACTCACAGGTGCCAGAAGAAGAAACCGACTACACTGAGGAGTCCCTCCAACGAAGGGCTGATGCTCTAATGATAAGGCTCAAACAAAAGGAAAAAGGATTAGCAACATGGATCTCAATGGAAGACTTGATGGTCTTGGCCGATGAACTCCAAAAAGACATTAAAAGATTCAAGGCCAACAAGGATGTTCCATTGGTCTTCCCAAATTTTATTGAAGACATCCATGATGTTGAAGACAAACTCAAGGTGGAGGAGTCTGACTATCTATCTTCATCTATTAAAGATCAACTCCAAGTGGAATTTTCTATTGAAGAAGATATTCAAGCCAAACCGACTCAGGGAGATGATACCATCTTGAACTCAAACTCTTTTAAATTTATTGAATCTGATTTGAGTATAACTCCCAAAGTTTTTGAATTTTCAGAATTGTGTGAATCATATTTTTCCTTGGAGGATGATGTGGAAAAAAAAGATGCACCTGTTAAGGAACACCTAGAGCTCCCTGAAGTCATTGAACATCTACTGGAGGAGCCCCATCATGAAGAGATTCTAGTGGCTTTGCCTGATGAACCAGAGACACATGATGCTTCACATCTGAAGCAACCACTGGAAATAGAAGAAGATGTTGCACAAGAAGCAAAGAAGAAGGCGGAGGATCCATACTTTATCCTACCCCCTCCATGCAAGTTATACCCCATTGCAAAGGGGGTGGATCTGGTGTACTCTATACATGGAATCCTTCTCAACAAGGATAATGAAGCACAAGCTGGGAAAAGCCACATGTGGTGGTTCAAATCAAAGAAGCTACATCCACCATCAGACTTTGGATAACAGCTGGTACTGCCCACTAGAGGCAGTAAAAATTCAGGGCCCACTTGGGGGATCATACCAGGACTTATCCCTTGCTTTCTAGGAATTTAGATTTCAATTTTATTTCTTAGAAGTAGTTTTGCATTCATCCCTTTCCTCCTTATCATTTTGAGCTTTAATGACATGATACTTGTTCTTAATTTTGAAATTTTCTTTTCTAGGATCATGATGGCAGAAGGAAGCCCCAAAAATTTGTTAAAGGGGACTGAATCTTTATTTCAAAAGGGAGTTCATTTTTAAATTTTATATTTTAAACTCCTTAAATTTTTTTTCCAAGACATGTTTTAAGCATTAACGATAAGAATTGCATACCCACACTTGAATTAATGATGTACTCAACTTATCTAGGAGACATGAGTTTCATAGAAATCCAGTGATGCCATGTTTTAGATTTCAATGTTAATGAGATTAAATGATTAAAATGGATAATTGGATGATTAAAGTGAAGCAAGGATATTGAAATAAGGACTCATGATTTAAGGGAATTAGTTGATTCATGTAAATGAAATTTCCCTTCCATTTTTCATTCTTTGAATTTCTGAAATTCATGTGAATTAATTTGTTATTATTAATCGTGCCATGAGTGATTGTCCAATATCATATTCTCATTCCTGAGAGGATTTCTAGACCAAATATTTCCTATTTTATCTTGAGCATATTTCTTGAGTTATCTTGGGACGTGCCACCTGCTAGAACTTGTATTGAAACTTGTCAAAGCTATGACTGTACAAAACCACATTTAAAATGATTGAGGCATATCTTTGGTTAGCCACATTTTATCCTAAGACTCACCTTTACATTTATCCTTCGTAAGCCCTTAGATGCCATGAATTGCCTTATAGGTTTAAGCCACATTACAATCCAATTTTTCCTTACCTACCTGCACTTTTAGTATTTTTGCATGGTTATTTCAAGTTTGAGTGTGGGGGAAGGGCCTTTTGTGTGCGTTCCTTGGGATATGTATCATTTTTGGGTGGTGTAATGTGTGCGTCATCATTTTGGGCAATGTATTATTAGAAAATTGGGCATGAGTCATCATTTCATTATGCTTCTATCATTTCATCCGGTTCTCCATAAAAAAAAAGAAAAAAGAAAATAAAGCTGTGCCTTTCTGGAGCTTTACAAAAAAGAAGAAAAAAGAAAAAAAAGAAAATAAAGTTGTGCCTTTCTGGAGCTTTACAAAAAAAACAGGGAGAACTTGGATGATATCATTCTTTGTAATCATTTATTGACTCATGACCCATGTCATTGAAAGGGGGGTGGTGTTGTGATTCACATTTCAAGGGGATTTGAGTGAGGTTCATCTTGTGTTTTCACTTGATTAATCATGCATTGTACTTAAGAGTCAAACCTCCTACTTCTGGCCTTAAATTATTTCAATCATTTACCCACCAACCCTAAGCCACAGAGTCATTTGAACCTTTATTGCAAGTCCTCATGATTTTATGTGTGTTTTGTCTTTACAAAGTGGAGAAAGTAGTTACTTTACAAGCCTATGGGTAAGGAGCATGTTCTCATGATATGAGCATAACTCCACTATTAATTGTATCATGAGTGATGAGAGAAAAGATTCATAAGTGAGGTAGATCATGATTTGGCATGTTTAATAATAATAAATTGAGAAGCTTGAATGAATGAAAGGAGAAGCTTCATTATTTTTCAAAGGGGAAAAGTAAAATGCATGAATTGATTGTTTCTTTGAAAAATGGGAAATTAAATTGGTATATTTGTGGAACTGGAAAATTTGATTGGACATTGATAATCATTTTATTTTATTCCATTTGAAATTTAAATATTGGTGACATTGGTGTCCTTTGAATTCCATGTTGAGATTTTATGCTTGAGGACAAGCATAGTTTAAGTGTGGGGGAATTGACAAGAATTATAATTTGCACATTTTTTTAATGCATTTCTATTGTTTTAAACATCCCAAGATAACATTTTGAGCTTATATGTAACAATTTTGGATTTAAGAAGTATTTTAAGTTTAAATGCAAAAATGACCAAATTCTGCATTTTGGACAGATTTTCACTACAAGGGTATTTTGGTCATTTACAAAAAAATATAAATCCAAATTTTATGATTATAATTTCTTTATAATCTTAATTTAATTTCCTTCAACTTTGTCTTCTGGACCAGGATCTGATTCTACCATCTTGAGGTCCAAACAATTCAATGAAGTTGAAGATTATTGAGGAACACCAAGGAAGCTTCCAGGAAATTTCTTCCAGAAAAACGAAGGTTCAGTGAAATATCCATAACTCGCTCAAAACGACTTTAATGGAGCTGAAATTTTGTGGATAGACGGTTAAGAAGATTTGGAACAAGTTTTATTAAGGATTCCACGCCTGAAATGGCCGTGTTCAGGGACATTAATTCAGTACCAAACGGTGTTTTTCGGTTTGATGATTCTGACTGGACAGAATAAATTGTCAGAGGAAATTGACCATAACTCTCGGAATACCTATCCAAATCCTCTGAGCTTATGAGGGGACACGGCCAAGAAAATTATGAACAACATTGAAGAATGCATCAACGCGTGAAGAGGTCATTTATGGGGTCCAAAACGCGACAACTTTCGGGGGTCGAATTCTGCCTATAAAAGGAGGAGAGCTCCTCCCCCTCAAGACATCCCATTCTCCATCCATTTCTTCAAGGCACCAAGGAGGAGATCTCCACCGAGGAAGGCCGGACGCAAATCTTCCACATTTCTTTTTATTTTATTTCTTTTCTTTATTTTTAGTTTTTAATTGTAATTTATATTTCTAATAAATTCTTGCATTGTTTTAATTTTTGTGTCCACCGATTCACCCTCTTTTCTTCCTCTCATCTTACCATCGTGAACTATAATACTCATGATCATGAGTAACTAATCCGAGGAATATCCCGAGGGATTAATCAGGTTCTTGAACCCAAGACCATGTTTTTCATATTCTTTGAGTTAATTCTAAGGATAATTTATAGTGGGTGTAATCCTCACTATGGTTGTCTAAAGATTAACTTCTTAATCTACAACCATTTTCCCTCGATTGAGGAGGTGGATGGAAGGTGTGCTTGGCGATCGCTAAGTAGACTTTTCATTCATAACCGGTGTAGAATAAGGTGTGCACACATACGATGGAGTGTGTAAACTAAGAATATTTGAAGCTGGCCAATGAAGGTGCTCCCTGAATATTCTCTCGGGAGAACTTCCTTTCTTCCCTAATTACATTCTGTTTAGCATTGCATGGTAATTTAGAATTAAATTTAAGTTTCTTCTGATTTATAAATTTCATTTATTTTATTAAATTACATTTATTTCATAAAACATTAAACAACAAAAAGAAATTAGATTAGGTGGAATAGAAGTAGTGATTTATTAACCACAAAAGCTCCTCAAGAGAACGACCTAGGTCAGCCACTATGCTGCACTTAGTATAAATATTTTTGAGAGCGTACACGACAATGCTTCGTCAAATTGGCGTCGTTGCCGGGGAGCAAAGTAGTTAATTCAATCATTTATTTCTAAATTCACAGTTTTTTTATATTTTTCATTTTTTTTAAAAAAAAATCATAAAAAAACCATTTCCATAATGTATTCAATATCAAATTCAAATTCATGGAACAATTACTCACAGGTGCCAGAAGAAGAAACCGACTACACTGAGGAGTCCCTCCAACGAAGGGCTGATGCTCTAATGATAAGGCTCAAACAAAAGGAAAAAGGATTAGCAACATGGATCTCAATGGAAGACTTGATGGTCTTGGCCGATGAACTCCAAAAAGACATTAAAAGATTCAAGGCCAACAAGGATGTTCCATTGGTCTTCCCAAATTTTATTGAAGACATCCATGATGTTGAAGACAAACTCAAGGTGGAGGAGTCTGACTATCTATCTTCATCTATTAAAGATCAACTCCAAGTGGAATTTTCTATTGAAGAAGATATTCAAGCCAAACCGACTCAGGGAGATGATACCATCTTGAACTCAAACTCTTTTAAATTTATTGAATCTGATTTGAGTATAACTCCCAAAGTTTTTGAATTTTCAGAATTGTGTGAATCATATTTTTCCTTGGAGGATGATGTGGAAAAAAAAGATGCACCTGTTAAGGAACACCTAGAGCTCCCTGAAGTCATTGAACATCTACTGGAGGAGCCCCATCATGAAGAGATTCTAGTGGCTTTGCCTGATGAACCAGAGACACATGATGCTTCACATCTGAAGCAACCACTGGAAATAGAAGAAGATGTTGCACAAGAAGCAAAGAAGAAGGCGGAGGATCCATACTTTATCCTACCCCCTCCATGCAAGTTATACCCCATTGCAAAGGGGGTGGATCTGGTGTACTCTATACATGGAATCCTTCTCAACAAGGATAATGAAGCACAAGCTGGGAAAAGCCACATGTGGTGGTTCAAATCAAAGAAGCTACATCCACCATCAGACTTTGGATAACAGCTGGTACTGCCCACTAGAGGCAGTAAAAATTCAGGGCCCACTTGGGGGATCATACCAGGACTTATCCCTTGCTTTCTAGGAATTTAGATTTCAATTTTATTTCTTAGAAGTAGTTTTGCATTCATCCCTTTCCTCCTTATCATTTTGAGCTTTAATGACATGATACTTGTTCTTAATTTTGAAATTTTCTTTTCTAGGATCATGATGGCAGAAGGAAGCCCCAAAAATTTGTTAAAGGGGACTGAATCTTTATTTCAAAAGGGAGTTCATTTTTAAATTTTATATTTTAAACTCCTTAAATTTTTTGTCCAAGACATGTTTTAAGCATTAACGATAAGAATTGCATACCCACACTTGAATTAATGATGTACTCAACTTATCTAGGAGACATGAGTTTCATAGAAATCCAGTGATGCCATGTTTTAGATTTCAATGTTAATGAGATTAAATGATTAAAATGGATAATTGGATGATTAAAGTGAAGCAAGGATATTGAAATAAGGACTCATGATTTAAGGGAATTAGTTGATTCATGTAAATGAAATTTCCCTTCCATTTTTCATTCTTTGAATTTCTGAAATTCATGTGAATTAATTTGTTATTATTAATCGTGCCATGAGTGATTGTCCAATATCATATTCTCATTCCTGAGAGGATTTCTAGACCAAATATTTCCTATTTTATCTTGAGCATATTTCTTGAGTTATCTTGGGACGTGCCACCTGCTAGAACTTGTATTGAAACTTGTCAAAGCTATGACTGTAAAAAACCACATTTAAAATGATTGAGGCATATCTTTGGTTAGCCACATTTTATCCTAAGACTCACCTTTACATTTATCCTTCGTAAGCCCTTAGATGCCATGAATTGCCTTATAGGTTTAAGCCACATTACAATCCAATTTTTCCTTACCTACCTGCACTTTTAGTATTTTTGCATGGTTATTTCAAGTTTGAGTGTGGGGGAAGGGCCTTTTGTGTGCGTTCCTTGGGATATGTATCATTTTTGGGTGGTGTAATGTGTGCGTCATCATTTTGGGCAATGTATTATTAGAAAATTGGGCATGAGTCATCATTTCATTATGCTTCTATCATTTCATCCGGTTCTCCATAAAAAAAAAGAAAAAAGAAAATAAAGCTGTGCCTTTCTGGAGCTTTACAAAAAAGAAGAAAAAAGAAAAAAAAGAAAAAAAAGCTGTGCCTTTCTGGAGCTTTACAAAAAAAACAGGGAGAACTTGGATGATATCATTCTTTGTAATCATTTATTGACTCATGACCCATGTCATTGAAAGGGGGGTGGTGTTGTGATTCACATTTCAAGGGGATTTGAGTGAGGTTCATCTTGTGTTTTCACTTGATTAATCATGCATTGTACTTAAGAGTCAAACCTCCTACTTCTGGCCTTAAATTATTTCAATCATTTACCCACCAACCCTAAGCCACAGAGTCATTTGAACCTTTATTGCAAGTCCTCATGATTTTATGTGTGTTTTGTCTTTACAAAGTGGAGAAAGTAGTTACTTTACAAGCCTATGGGTAAGGAGCATGTTCTCATGATATGAGCATAACTCCACTATTAATTGTATCATGAGTGATGAGAGAAAAGATTCATAAGTGAGGTAGATCATGATTTGGCATGTTTAATAATAATAAATTGAGAAGCTTGAATGAATGAAAGGAGAAGCTTCATTATTTTTCAAAGGGGAAAAGTAAAATGCATTTATTGATTGTTTCTTTGAAAAATGGGAAATTAAATTGGTATATTTGTGGAACTGGAAAATTTGATTGGACATTGATAATCATTTTATTTTATTCCATTTGAAATTTAAATATTGGTGACATTGGTGTCCTTTGAATTCCATGTTGAGATTTTATGCTTGAGGACAAGCATAGTTTAAGTGTGGGGGAATTGACAAGGATTATAATTTGCACATTTTTTTAATGCATTTCTATTGTTTTAAACATCCCAAGATAACATTTTGAGCTTATATGTAACAATTTTGGATTTAAGAAGTATTTTAAGTTTAAATGCAAAAATGACCAAATTCTGCATTTTGGACAGATTTTCACTACAAGGGTATTTTGGTCATTTACAAAAAAATATAAATCCAAATTTTATGATTATAATTTCTTTAGAATACTAATTTAATTTCCTTCAACTTTGTCTTCTGGACCAGGATCTGATTCTACCATCTTGAGGTCCAAACAATTCAATGAAGTTGAAGATTATTGAGGAACACCAAGGAAGCTTCCAGGAAATTTCTTCCAGAAAAACGATGGTTCAGTGAAATATCCATAACTCGCTCAAAACGACTTTAATGGAGCTGAAATTTTGTGGCTAGACGGTTAAGAAGATTTGGAACAAGTTTCATTAAGGATTCCACGCCTGAAATGGCCGTGTTCAGGGACATTAATTCAGTACAAAACGGTGTTTTTCGGTTTGATGATTCTGACTGGACAGAATAAATTGTCAGAGGAAATTGACCATAACTCTCGGAATACCTATCCAAATCCTCTGATCTTTTGAGGGGACACGGCCAAGACAATTATGAACAACATTGAAGAAGGCCTCAACGCGTTAAGAGGTCATTTATGGGGTCCAAAACGCGACAACTTTCGGGGGTCGAATTCTGCCTATAAAAGGAGGAGAGTTCCTCCCCCTCAAGACATCCCATTCTCCATCCATTTCTTCAAGGCACCAAGGAGGAGATCTCCACCGAGGAAGGCCGGCCGCAAATCTTCCACATTTCTTTTTATTTTATTTCTTTTCTTTATTTTTATTTTTTAATTGTAATTTATATTTCTAATAAATCCATGCATTGTTTTTATTTTTGTGTCCACCGATTCACCCTCTTTTCTTCCTCTCATCTTACCATCGTGAACTATAATACTCATGATCATGAGTAACTAATCCGAGGAATATCCCGAGGGATTAATCAGGTTCTTGAACCCAAGACCATGTTTTTCATATTCTTTGAGTTAATTCTAAGGATAATTTATAGTGGGTGTAATCCTCACTATGGTTGTCTAAAGATTAACTTCTTAATCTACAACCATTTTCCCTCGATTGAGGAGGTGGATGGAAGGTGTGCTTGGCGATCGCTAAGTAGACTTTTCATTCATAACCGGTGTAGAATAAGGTGTGCACACATACGATGGAGTGTGTAAACTAAGAATATTTGAAGCTGGCCAATGAAGGTGCTCCCTGAATATTCTCTCGGGAGAACTTCCTTTCTTCCCTAATTACATTCTGTTTAGCATTGCATGGTAATTTAGAATTAAATTTAAGTTTCTTCTGATTTATAAATTTCATTTATTTTATTAAATTACATTTATTTCATAAAACATTAAACAACAAAAAGAAATTAGATTAGGTGGAATAGAAGTAGTGATTTATTAACCACAAAATCTCCTCAAGAGAACGACCTAGGTCAGCCACTATGCTGCAATTAGTATAAATATTTTTGAGAGCGTACACGACAATGCTTCGTCAAATTGGCGCCGTTGCCGGGGAGCAAAGTAGTTAATTCAATCATTTATTTCTAAATTCACAGTTTTTTTATATTTTTCATTTTTTTTAAAAAAAAATCATAAAAAAACCATTTCCATAATGTATTCAATATCAAATTCAAATTCATGGAACAATTACTCACAGGTGCCAGAAGAAGAAACCGACTACACTGAGGAGTCCCTCCAACGAAGGGCTGATGCTCTAATGATAAGGCTCAAACAAAAGGAAAAAGGATTAGCAACATGGATCTCAATGGAAGACTTGATGGTCTTGGCCGATGAACTCCAAAAAGACATTAAAAGATTCAAGGCCAACAAGGATGTTCCACTGGTCTTCCCAAATTTTATTGAAGACATCCATGATGTTGAAGACAAACTCAAGGTGGAGGAGTCTGACTATCTATCTTCATCTATTAAAGATCAACTCCAAGTGGAATTTTCTATTGAAGAAGATATTCAAGCCAAACCGACTCAGGGAGATGATACCATCTTGAACTCAAACTCTTTTAAATTTATTGAATCTGATTTGAGTATAACTCCCAAAGTTTTTGAATTTTCAGAATTGTGTGAATCATATTTTTCCTTGGAGGATGATGTGGAAAAAAAAGATGCACCTGTTAAGGAACACCTAGAGCTCCCTGAAGTCATTGAACATCTACTGGAGGAGCCCCATCATGAAGAGATTCTAGTGGCTTTGCCTGATGAACCAGAGACACATGATGCTTCACATCTGAAGCAACCACTGGAAATAGAAGAAGATGTTGCACAAGAAGCAAAGAAGAAGGCGGAGGATCCATACTTTATCCTACCCCCTCCATGCAAGTTATACCCCATTGCAAAGGGGGTGGATCTGGTGTACTCTATACATGGAATCCTTCTCAACAAGGATAATGAAGCACAAGCTGGGAAAAGCCACATGTGGTGGTTCAAATCAAAGAAGCTACATCCACCATCAGACTTTGGATAACAGCTGGTACTGCCCACTGGAGGCAGTAAAAATTCAGGGCCCACTTGGGGGATCATACCAAGACTTATCCCTTGCTTTCTAGGAATTTAGATTTCAATTTTATTTCTTAGAAGTAGTTTAGCATTCATCCCTTTCCTCCTTATCATTTTGAGCTTTAATGACATGATACTTGTTCTTAATTTTGAAATTTTCTTTTCTAGGATCATGATGGCAGAAGGAAGCCCCAAAAATTTGTTAAAGGGGACTGAATCTTTATTTCAAAAGGGAGTTCATTTTTAAATTTTATATTTTAAACTCCTTAAATTTTTTGTCCAAGACATGTTTTAAGCATTAACGATAAGAATTGCATACCCACACTTGAATTAATGATGTACTCAACTTATCTAGGAGACATGAGTTTCATAGAAATCCAGTGATGCCATGTTTTAGATTTCAATGTTAATGAGATTAAATGATTAAAATGGATAATTGGATGATTAAAGTGAAGCAAGGATATTGAAATAAGGACTCATGATTTAAGGGAATTAGTTGATTCATGTAAATGAAATTTCCCTTCCATTTTTCATTCTTTGAATTTCTGAAATTCATGTGAATTAATTTGTTATTATTAATCGTGCCATGAGTGATTGTCCAATATCATATTCTCATTCCTGAGAGGATTTCTAGACCAAATATTTCCTATTTTATCTTGAGCATATTTCTTGAGTTATCTTGGGACGTGCCACCTGCTAGAACTTGTATTGAAACTTGTCAAAGCTATGACTGTACAAAACCACATTTAAAATGATTGAGGCATATCTTTGGTTAGCCACATTTTATCCTAAGACTCACCTTTACATTTATCCTTCGTAAGCCCTTAGATTCCATGAATTGTCTTATAGGTTTAAGCCACATTACAATCCAATTTTTCCTTACCTACCTGCACTTTTAGTATTTTTGCATGGTTATTTCAAGTTTGAGTGTGGGGGAAGGGCCTTTTGTGTGCGTTCCTTGGGATATGTATCATTTTTTGGTGGTGTAATGTGTGCGTCATCATTTTGGGCAATGTATTATTAGAAAATTGGGCATGAGTCATCATTTCATTATGCTTCTATCATTTCATCCGGTTCTCCATAAAAAAAAGAAAAAAGAAAATAAAATTGTGCCTTTCTGGAGCTTTACAAAAAAGAAGAAAAAAGAAAAAAAAGAAAATAAAGCTGTGCCTTTCTGGAGCTTTACAAAAAAAACAGGGAGAACTTGGATGATATCATTCTTTGTAATCATTTATTGACTCATGACCCATGTCATTGAAAGGGGGGTGGTGTTGTGATTCACATTTCAAGGGGATTTGAGTGAGGTTCATCTTGTGTTTTCACTTGATTAATCATGCATTGTACTTAAGAGTCAAACCTCCTACTTCTGGCCTTAAATTATTTCAATCATTTACCCACCAACCCTAAGCCACAGAGTCATTTGAACCTTTATTGCAAGTCCTCATGATTTTATGTGTGTTTTGTCTTTACAAAGTGGAGAAAGTAGTTACTTTACAAGCCTATGGGTAAGGAGCATGTTCTCATGATATGAGCATAACTCCACTATTAATTGTATCATGAGTGATGAGAGAAAAGATTCATAAGTGAGGTAGATCATGATTTGGCATGTTTAATAATAATAAATTGAGAAGCTTGAATGAATGAAAGGAGAAGCTTCATTATTTTTCAAAGGGGAAAAGTAAAATGCATGAATTGATTGTTTCTTTGAAAAATGGGAAATTAAATTGGTATATTTGTGGAACTGGAAAATTTGATTGGACATTGATAATCATTTCATTTTATTCCATTTGAAATTTAAATATTGGTGACATTGGTGTCCTTTGAATTCCATGTTGAGATTTTATGCTTGAGGACAAGCATAGTTTAAGTGTGGGGGAATTGACAAGGATTATAATTTGCACATTTTTTTAATGCATTTCTATTGTTTTAAACATCCCAAGATAACATTTTGAGCTTATATGTAACAATTTTGGATTTAAGAAGTATTTTAAGTTTAAATGCAAAAATGACCAAATTCTGCATTTTGGACAGATTTTCACTACAAGGGTATTTTGGTCATTTACAAAAAAATATAAATCCAAATTTTATGATTATAATTTATTTAGAATCCTAATTTAATTTCCTTCAACTTTGTCTTCTGGACCAGGATCTGATTCTACCATCTTGAGGTCCAAACAATTCAATGAAGTTGAAGATTATTGAGGAACACCAAGGAAGCTTCCAGGAAATTTCTTCCAGAAAAACGAAGGTTCAGTGAAATATCCATAACTCGCTCACAACGACTTTAATGGAGCTGAAATTTTGTTTCTAGACGGTTAAGAAGATTTGGAACAAGTTTCATTAAGGATTCCACGCCTGAAATGGCCGTGTTCAGGGACATTAATTTAGTACAAAACGGTGTTTTTCGGTTTGATGATTCTGACTGGACAGAATAAATTGTCAGAGGAAATTGACCATAACTCTCGGAATACCTATCCAAATCCTCTGATCTTTTGAGGGGACACGGCCAAGACAATTATGAACAACATTTAAGAAGGCCTCAACGCGTGATGAGGTCATTTATGGGGTCCAAAACGTGACAACTTTCGGGGGTCGAATTCTGCCTATAAAAGGAGGAGAGCTCCTCCCCCTCAAGACATCCCATTCTCCATCCATTTCTTCAAGGCACCAAGGAGGAGATCTCCACCG
Source organism: Viscum album (assembly GCA_963277665.1). Taxonomy (NCBI): domain Eukaryota; kingdom Viridiplantae; phylum Streptophyta; class Magnoliopsida; order Santalales; family Viscaceae; genus Viscum; species Viscum album. The sequence goes on along the minus strand of OY728157.1, from coordinate 225,789,240 downwards.
AGGAAGGCCGGCCGCAAATCTTCCACATTTCTTTTTATTTTATTTCTTTTCTTTATTTTTAGTTTTTAATTGTAATTTATATTTCTAATAAATTCTTGCATTGTTTTAATTTTTGTGTCCACCGATTCACCCTCTTTTCTTCCTCTCATCTTACCATCGTGAACTATAATACTCATGATCATGAGTAACTAATCCGAGGAATATCCCGAGGGATTAATCAGGTTCTTGATCCCAAGACCATTTTTTTCATATTCTTTGAGTTAATTCTAAGGATAATTTATAGTGGGTGTAATCCTCACTATGGTTGTCTAAAGATTAACTTCTTAATCTACAACCATTTTCCCTCGATTGAGGAGGTGGATGGAAGGTGTGCTTGGCGATCGCTAAGTAGACTTTTCATTCATAACCGGTGTAGAATAAGGTGTGCACACATACGATGGAGTGTGTAAACTAAGAATATTTGAAGCTGGCCAATGAAGGTGCTCCCTGAATATTCTCTCGGGAGAACTTCCTTTCTTCCCTAATTACATTCTGTTTAGCATTGCATGGTAATTTAGAATTAAATTTAAGTTTCTTCTGATTTATAAATTTCATTTATTTTATTAAATTACATTTATTTCATAAAACATTAAACAACAAAAAGAAATTAGATTAGGTGGAATAGAAGTAGTGATTTATTAACCACAAAAGCTCCTCAAGAGAACGACCTAGGTCAGCCACTATGCTGCACTTAGTATAAATATTTTTGAGAGCGTACACGACAATGCTTCGTCAAATTGGCGCCGTTGCCGGGGAGCAAAGTAGTTAATTCAATCATTTATTTCTAAATTCACAGTTTTTTTATATTTTTCATTTTTTTAAAAAAAAAATCATAAAAAAACCATTTCCATAATGTATTCAATATCAAATTCAAATTCATGGAACAATTACTCACAGGTGCCAGAAGAAGAAACCGACTACACTGAGGAGTCCCTCCAACGAAGGGCTGATGCTCTAATGATAAGGCTCAAACAAAAGGAAAAAGGATTAGCAACATGGATCTCAATGGAAGACTTGATGGTCTTGGCCGATGAACTCCAAAAAGACATTAAAAGATTCAAGGCCAACAAGGATGTTCCACTGGTCTTCCCAAATTTTATTGAAGACATCCATGATGTTGAAGACAAACTCAAGGTGGAGGAGTCTTACTATCTATCTTCATCTATTAAAGATCAACTCCAAGTGGAATTTTCTATTGAAGAAGATATTCAAGCCAAACCGACTCAGGGAGATGATACCATCTTGAACTCAAACTCTTTTAAATTTATTGAATCTGATTTGAGTATAACTCCCAAAGTTTTTGAATTTTCAGAATTGTGTGAATCATATTTTTCCTTGGAGGATGATGTGGAAAAAAAAGATGCACCTGTTAAGGAACACCTAGAGCTCCCTGAAGTCATTGAACATCTACTGGAGGAGCCCCATCATGAAGAGATTCTAGTGGCTTTGCCTGATGAACCAGAGACACATGATGCTTCACATCTGAAGCAACCACTGGAAATAGAAGAAGATGTTGCACAAGAAGCAAAGAAGAAGGCGGAGGATCCATACTTTATCCTACCCCCTCCATGCAAGTTATACCCCATTGCAAAGGGGGTGGATCTGGTGTACTCTATACATGGAATCCTTCTCAACAAGGATAATGAAGCACAAGCTGGGAAAAGCCACATGTGGTGGTTCAAATCAAAGAAGCTACATCCACCATCAGACTTTGGATAACAGCTGGTACTGCCCACTGGAGGCAGTAAAAATTCAGGGCCCACTTGGGGGATCATACCAAGACTTATCCCTTGCTTTCTAGGAATTTAGATTTCAATTTTATTTCTTAGAAGTAGTTTAGCATTCATCCCTTTCCTCCTTATCATTTTGAGCTTTAATGACATGATACTTGTTCTTAATTTTGAAATTTTCTTTTCTAGGATCATGATGGCAGAAGGAAGCCCCAAAAATTTGTTAAAGGGGACTGAATCTTTATTTCAAAAGGGAGTTCATTTTTAAATTTTATATTTTAAACTCCTTAAATTTTTTGTCCAAGACATGTTTTAAGCATTAACGATAAGAATTGCATACCCACACTTGAATTAATGATGTACTCAACTTATCTAGGAGACATGAGTTTCATAGAAATCCAGTGATGCCATGTTTTAGATTTCAATGTTAATGAGATTAAATGATTAAAATGGATAATTGGATGATTAAAGTGAAGCAAGGATATTGAAATAAGGACTCATGATTTAAGGGAATTAGTTGATTCATGTAAATGAAATTTCCCTTCCATTTTTCATTCTTTGAATTTCTGAAATTCATGTGAATTAATTTGTTATTATTAATCGTGCCATGAGTGATTGTCCAATATCATATTCTCATTCCTGAGAGGATTTCTAGACCAAATATTTCCTATTTTATCTTGAGCATATTTCTTGAGTTATCTTGGGACGTGCCACCTGCTAGAACTTGTATTGAAACTTGTCAAAGCTATGACTGTACAAAACCACATTTAAAATGATTGAGGCATATCTTTGGTTAGCCACATTTTATCCTAAGACTCACCTTTACATTTATCCTTCGTAAGCCCTTAGATTCCATGAATTGTCTTATAGGTTTAAGCCACATTACAATCCAATTTTTCCTTACCTACCTGCACTTTTAGTATTTTTGCATGGTTATTTCAAGTTTGAGTGTGGGGGAAGGGCCTTTTGTGTGCGTTCCTTGGGATATGTATCATTTTTTGGTGGTGTAATGTGTGCGTCATCATTTTGGGCAATGTATTATTAGAAAATTGGGCATGAGTCATCATTTCATTATGCTTCTATCATTTCATCCGGTTCTCCATAAAAAAAAGAAAAAAGAAAATAAAATTGTGCCTTTCTGGAGCTTTACAAAAAAGAAGAAAAAAGAAAAAAAAGAAAATAAAGCTGTGCCTTTCTGGAGCTTTACAAAAAAAACAGGGAGAACTTGGATGATATCATTCTTTGTAATCATTTATTGACTCATGACCCATGTCATTGAAAGGGGGGTTGTGTTGTGATTCACATTTCAAGGGGATTTGAGTGAGGTTCATCTTGTGTTTTCACTTGATTAATCATGCATTGTACTTAAGAGTCAAACCTCCTACTTCTGGCCTTAAATTATTTCAATCATTTACCCACCAACCCTAAGCCACAGAGTCATTTGAACCTTTATTGCAAGTCCTCATGATTTTATGTGTGTTTTGTCTTTACAAAGTGGAGAAAGTAGTTACTTTACAAGCCTATGGGTAAGGAGCATGTTCTCATGATATGAGCATAACTCCACTATTAATTGTATCATGAGTGATGAGAGAAAAGATTCATAAGTGAGGTAGATCATGATTTGGCATGTTTAATAATAATAAATTGAGAAGCTTGAATGAATGAAAGGAGAAGCTTCATTATTTTTCAAAGGGGAAAAGTAAAATGCATGAATTGATTGTTTCATTGAAAAATGGGAAATTAAATTGGTATATTTGTGGAACTGGAAAATTTGATTGGACATTGATAATCATTTTATTTTATTCCATTTGAAATTTAAATATTGGTGACATTGGTGTCCTTTGAATTCCATGTTGAGATTTTATGCTTGAGGACAAGCATAGTTTAAGTGTGGGGGAATTGACAAGAATTATAATTTGCACATTTTTTTAATGCATTTCTATTGTTTTAAACATCCCAAGATAACATTTTGAGATTATATGTAACAATTTTGGATTTAAGAAGTATTTTAAGTTTAAATGCAAAAATGACCAAATTCTGCATTTTGGACAGATTTTCACTACAAGGGTATTTTGGTCATTTACAAAAAAATATAAATCCAAATTTTATTATTATAATTTCTTTAGAATCCTAATTTAATTTCCTTCAACTTTGTCTTCTGGACCAGGATCTGATTCTACCATCTTGAGGTCCAAACAATTCAATGAAGTTGAAGATTATTGAGGAACACCAAGGAAGCTTCCAGGAAATTTCTTCCAGAAAAACGAAGGTTCAGTGAAATATCCATAACTCTCTCAACACGACTTTAATGGAGATGAAATTTTGTGGATAGACGGTTAAGAAGATTTGGAACAAGTTTCATTAAGGATTCCACGCCTGAAATGGCCGTGTTCAGGGACATTAATTCAGTACAAAACGGTGTTTTTCGGTTTGATGATTCTGACTGGACAGAATAAATTGTCAGAGGAAATTGACCATAACTCTCGGAATACCTATCCAAATCCTCTGAGCTTATGAGGGGACACGGCCAAGAAAATTATGAACAACATTGAAGAACGCATCAACGCGTGAAGAGGTCATTTATGGGGTCCAAAACGCGACAACTTTCGGGGTTCGAATTCTGCCTATAAAAGGAGGAGAGCTCCTCCCCCTCAAGACATCCCATTCTCCATCCATTTCTTCAAGGCACCAAGGAGGAGATCTCCACCGAGGAAGGCCGGCCGCAAATCTTCCACATTTCTTTTTATTTTATTTCTTTTCTTTATTTTTAGTTTTTAATTGTAATTTATATTTCTAATAAATTCTTGCATTGTTTTAATTTTTGTGTCCACCGATTCACCCTCTTTTCTTCCTCTCATCTTACCATCGTGAACTATAATACTCATGATCATGAGTAACTAATCCGAGGAATATCCCGAGGGATTAATCAGGTTCTTGAACCCAAGACCATGTTTTTCATATTCTTTGAGTTAATTCTAAGGATAATTTATAGTGGGTGTAATCCTCACTATGGTTGTCTAAAGATTAACTTCTTAATCTACAACCATTTTCCCTCGATTGAGGAGGTGGATGGAAGGTGTGCTTGGCGATCGCTAAGTAGACTTTTCATTCATAACCGGTGTAGAATAAGGTGTGCACACATACGATGGAGTGTGTAAACTAAGAATATTTGAAGCTGGCCAATGAAGGTGCTCCCTGAATATTCTCTCGGGAGAACTTCCTTTCTTCCCTAATTACATTCTGTTTAGCATTGCATGGTAATTTAGAATTAAATTTAAGTTTCTTCTGATTTATAAATTTCATTTATTTTATTAAATTACATTTATTTCATAAAACATTAAACAACAAAAAGAAATTAGATTAGGTGGAATAGAAGTAGTGATTTATTAACCACAAAAGCTCCTCAAGAGAACGACCTAGGTCAGCCACTATGCTGCACTTAGTATAAATATTTTTGAGAGCGTACACGACAATGCTTCGTCAAATTGGCGTCGTTGCCGGGGAGCAAAGTAGTTAATTCAATCATTTATTTCTAAATTCACAGTTTTTTTATATTTTTCATTTTTTTTAAAAAAAAATCATAAAAAAACCATTTCCATAATGTATTCAATATCAAATTCAAATTCATGGAACAATTACTCACAGGTGCCAGAAGAAGAAACCGACTACACTGTGGAGTCCCTCCAACGAAGGGCTGATGCTCTAATGATAAGGCTCAAACAAAAGGAAAAAGGATTAGCAACATGGATCTCAATGGAAGACTTGATGGTCTTGGCCGATGAACTCCAAAAAGACATTAAAAGATTCAAGGCCAACAAGGATGTTCCACTGGTCTTCCCAAATTTTATTGAAGACATCCATGATGTTGAAGACAAACTCAAGGTGGAGGAGTCTGACTATCTATCTTCATCTATTAAAGATCAACTCCAAGTGGAATTTTCTATTGAAGAAGATATTCAAGCCAAACCGACTCAGGGAGATGATACCATCTTGAACTCAAACTCTTTTAAATTTATTGAATCTGATTTGAGTATAACTCCCAAAGTTTTTGAATTTTCAGAATTGTGTGAATCATGTTTTTCCTTGGAGGATGATGTGGAAAAAAAAGATGCACCTGTTAAGGAACACCTAGAGCTCCCTGAAGTCATTGAACATCTACTGGAGGAGCCCCATCATGAAGAGATTCTAGTGGCTTTGCCTGATGAACCAGAGACACATGATGCTTCACATCTGAAGCAACCACTGGAAATAGAAGAAGATGTTGCACAAGAAGCAAAGAAGAAGGCGGAGGATCCATACTTTATCCTACCCCCTCCATGCAAGTTATACCCCATTGCAAAGGGGGTGGATCTGGTGTACTCTATACATGGAATCCTTCTCAACAAGGATAATGAAGCACAAGCTGGGAAAAGCCACATGTGGTGGTTCAAATCAAAGAAGCTACATCCACCATCAGACTTTGGATAACAGCTGGTACTGCCCACTGGAGGCAGTAAAAATTCAGGGCCCACTTGGGGGATCATACCAAGACTTATCCCTTGCTTTCTAGGAATTTAGATTTCAATTTTATTTCTTAGAAGTAGTTTAGCATTCATCCCTTTCCTCCTTATCATTTTGAGCTTTAATGACATGATACTTGTTCTTAATTTTGAAATTTTCTTTTCTAGGATCATGATGGCAGAAGGAAGCCCCAAAAATTTGTTAAAGGGGACTGAATCTTTATTTCAAAAGGGAGTTCATTTTTAAATTTTATATTTTAAACTCCTTAAATTTTTTGTCCAAGACATGTTTTAAGCATTAACGATAAGAATTGCATACCCACACTTGAATTAATGATGTACTCAACTTATCTAGGAGACATGAGTTTCATAGAAATCCAGTGATGCCATGTTTTAGATTTCAATGTTAATGAGATTAAATGATTAAAATGGATAATTGGATGATTAAAGTGAAGCAAGGATATTGAAATAAGGACTCATGATTTAAGGGAATTAGTTGATTCATGTAAATGAAATTTCCCTTCCATTTTTCATTCTTTGAATTTCTGAAATTCATGTGAATTAATTTGTTATTATTAATCATGCCATGAGTGATTGTCCAATATCATATTCTCATTCCTGAGAGGATTTCTAGACCAAATATTTCCTATTTTATCTTGAGCATATTTCTTGAGTTATCTTGGGACGTGCCACCTGCTAGAACTTGTATTGAAACTTGTCAAAGCTATGACTGTACAAAACCACATTTAAAATGATTGAGGCATATCTTTGGTTAGCCACATTTTATCCTAAGACTCACCTTTACATTTATCCTTCGTAAGCCCTTAGATGCCATGAATTGCCTTATAGGTTTAAGCCACATTACAATCCAATTTTTCCTTACCTACCTGCACTTTTAGTATTTTTGCATGGTTATTTCAAGTTTGAGTGTGGGGGAAGGGCCTTTTGTGTGCGTTCCTTGGGATATGTATCATTTTTGGGTGGTTTAATGTGTGCGTCATCATTTTGGGCAATGTATTATTAGAAAATTGGGCATGAGTCATCATTTCATTATGCTTCTATCATTTCATCCGGTTCTCCATAAAAAAAAAGAAAAAAGAAAATAAAGCTGTGCCTTTCTGGAGCTTTACAAAAAAAACAGGGAGAACTTGGATGATATCATTCTTTGTAATCATTTATTGACTCATGACCCATGTCATTGAAAGGGGGGTGGTGTTGTGATTCACATTTCAAGGGGATTTGAGTGAGGTTCATCTTGTGTTTTCACTTGATTAATCATGCATTGTACTTAAGAGTCAAACCTCCTACTTCTGGCCTTAAATTATTTCAATCATTTACCCACCAACCCTAAGCCACAGAGTCATTTGAACCTTTATTGCAAGTCCTCATGATTTTATGTGTGTTTTGTCTTTACAAAGTGGAGAAAGTAGTTACTTTACAAGCCTATGGGTAAGGATCATGTTCTCATGATATGAGCATAACTCCACTATTAATTGTATCATGAGTGATGAGAGAAAAGATTCATAAGTGAGGTAGATCATGATTTGGCATGTTTAATAATAATAAATTGAGAAGCTTGAATGAATGAAAGGAGAAGCTTCATTATTTTTCAAAGGGGAAAAGTAAAATGCATGAATTGATTGTTTCTTTGAAAAATGGGAAATTAAATTGGTATATTTGTGGAACTGGAAAATTTGATTGGACATTGATAATCATTTTATTTTATTCCATTTGAAATTTAAATATTGGTGACATTGGTGTCCTTTGAATTCCATGTTGAGATTTTATGCTTGAGGACAAGCATAGTTTAAGTGTGGGGGAATTGACAAGGATTATAATTTGCACATTTTTTTAATGCATTTCTATTGTTTTAAACATCCCAAGATAACATTTTGAGCTTATATGTAACAATTTTGGATTTAAGAAGTATTTTAAGTTTAAATGCAAAAATGACCAAATTCTGCATTTTGGACAGATTTTCACTACAAGGGTATTTTGGTCATTTACAAAAAAATATAAATCCAAATTTTATGATTATAATTTCTTTAGAATCCTAATTTAATTTCCTTCAACTTTGTCTTCTGGACCAGGATCTGATTCTACCATCTTGAGGTCCAAACAATTCAATGAAGTTGAAGATTATTGAGGAACACCAAGGAAGCTTCCAGGAAATTTCTTCCAGAAAAACGAAGGTTCAGTGAAATATCCATAACTCGCTCAAAACGACTTTAATGGAGCTGAAATTTTGTAGATAGACGTTTAAGAAGATTTGGAACAAGTTTCATTAAGGATTCCACGCCTGAAATGGCCGTGTTCAGGGACATTAATTCAGTACCAAACGGTGTTTTTCGGTTTGATGATTCTGACTGGACAGAATAACTTGTCAGAGGAAATTGACCATAACTCTCGGAATACCTATCCAAATCCTCTTAGCTTTTGAGGGGACACGGCCAAGACAATTATGAACAACATTGAAGAAGGCCTCAACGCGTGAAGAGGTCATTTATGGGGACCAAAACGCGACAACTTTCGGGGGTCGAATTCTGCCTATAAAAGGAGGAGAGCTCCTCCCCCTCAAGACATCCCATTCTCCATCCATTTCTTCAAGGCACCAAGGAGGAGATCTCCACCGAGGAAGGCCGGCCACAAATCTTCCACATTTCTTTTTATTTTATTTCTTTTCTTTATTTTTAGTTTTTAATTGTAATTTATATTTCTAATAAATCCATGCATTGTTTTTATTTTTGTGTCCACCGATTCACCCTCTTTTCTTCCTCTAATCTTACCATCGTGAACTATAATACTCATGATCATGAGTAACTAATCCGAGAAATATCCCGAGGGATTAATCAGGTTCTTGAACCCAAGACCATGTTTTTCATATTCTTTGAGTTAATTCTAAGGATAATTTATAGTGGGTGTAATCCTCACTATGGTTGTCTAAAGATTAACTTCTTAATCTACAACCATTTTCCCTCGATTGAGGAGGTGGATGGAAGGTGTGCTTGGCGATCGCTAAGTAGACTTTTCATTCATAACCGGTGTAGAATAAGGTGTGCACACATACGATGGAGTGTGTAAACTAAGAATATTTGAAGCTGGCCAATGAAGGTGCTCCCTGAATATTCTCTCGGGAGAACTTCCTTTCTTCCCTAATTACATTCTGTTTAGCATTGCATGGTAATTTAGAATTAAATTTAAGTTTCTTCTGATTTATAAATTTCATTTATTTTATTAAATTACATTTATTTCATAAAACATTAAACAACAAAAAGAAATTAGATTAGGTGGAATAGAAGTAGTGATTTATTAACCACAAAATCTCCTCAAGAGAACGACCTAGGTCAGCCACTATGCTGCACTTAGTATAAATATTTTTGAGAGCGTACACGACAATGCTTCGTCAAATTGGCGCCGTTGCCGGGGAGCAAAGTAGTTAATTCAATCATTTATTTCTAAATTCACAGTTTTTTTATATTTTTCATTTTTTTTAAAAAAAAAATCATAAAAAAACCATTTCCATAATGTATTCAATATCAAATTCAAATTCATGGAACAATTACTCACAGGTGCCAGAAGAAGAAACCGACTACACTGAGGAGTCCCTCCAACGAAGGGCTGATGCTCTAATGATAAGGCTCAAACAAAAGGAAAAAGGATTAGCAACATGGATCTCAATGGAAGACTTGATGGTCTTGGGCGATGAACTCCAAAAAGACATTAAAAGATTCAAGGCCAACAAGGATGTTCCACTGGTCTTCCCAAATTTTATTGAAGACATCCATGATGTTGAAGACAAACTCAAGGTGGAGGAGTCTGACTATCTATCTTCATCTATTAAAGATCAACTCCAAGTGGAATTTTCTATTGAAGAAGATATTCAAGCCAAACCGACTCAGGGAGATGATACCATCTTGAACTCAAACTCTTTTAAATTTATTGAATCTGATTTGAGTATAACTCCCAAAGTTTTTGAATTTTCAGAATTGTGTGAATCATATTTTTCCTTGGAGGATGATGTGGAAAAAAAAGATGCACCTGTTAAGGAACACCTAGAGCTCCCTGAAGTCATTGAACATCTACTGGAGGAGCCCCATCATGAAGAGATTCTAGTGGCTTTGCCTGATGAACCAGAGACACATGATGCTTCACATCTGAAGCAACCACTGGAAATAGAAGAAGATGTTGCACAAGAAGCAAAGAAGAAGGCGGAGGATCCATACTTTATCCTACCCCCTCCATGCAAGTTATACCCCATTGCAAAGGGGGTGGATCTGGTGTACTCTATACATGGAATCCTTCTCAACAAGGATAATGAAGCACAAGCTGGGAAAGGCCACATGTGGTGGTTCAAATCAAAGAAGCTACATCCACCATCAGACTTTGGATAACAGCTGGTACTGCCCACTGGAGGCAGTAAAAATTCAGGGCCCACATGGGGGATCATACCAAGACTTATCCCTTGATTTCTAGGAATTTAGATTTCAATTTTATTTCTTAGAAGTAGTTTAGCATTCATCCCTTTCCTCCTTATCATTTTGAGCTTTAATGACATGATACTTGTTCTTAATTTTGAAATTTTCTTTTCTAGGATCATGATGGCAGAAGGAAGCCCCAAAAATTTGTTAAAGGGGACTGAATCTTTATTTCAAAAGGGAGTTCATTTTTAAATTTTATATTTTAAACTCCTTAAATTTTTTGTCCAAGGCATGTTTTAAGCATTAACGATAAGAATTGCATACCCACACTTGAATTAATGATGTACTCAACTTATCTAGGAGACATGAGTTTCATAGAAATCCAGTGATGCCATGTTTTAGATTTCAATGTTAATGAGATTAAATGATTAAAATGGATAATTGGATGATTAAAGTGAAGCAAGGATATTGAAATAAGGACTCATGATTTAAGGGAATTAGTTGATTCATGTAAATGAAATTTCCCTTCCATTTTTCATTCTTTGAATTTCTGAAATTCATGTGAATTAATTTGTTATTATCAATCGTGCCATGAGTGATTGTCCAATATCATATTCTCATTCCTGATAGGATTTCTAGACCAAATATTTCCTATTTTATCTTGAGCATATTTCTTGAGTTATCTTGGGACGTGCCACCTGCTAGAACTTGTATTGAAACTTGTCAAAGCTATGACTGTACAAAACCACATTTAAAATGATTGAGGCATATCTTTGGTTAGCCACATTTTATCCTAAGACTCACCTTTACATTTATCCTTCGTAAGCCCTTAGATGCCATGAATTGTCTTATAGGTTTAAGCCACATTACAATCCAATTTTTCCTTACCTACCTGCACTTTTAGTATTTTTGCATGGTTATTTCAAGTTTGAGTGTGGGGGAAGGGCCTTTTGTGTGCGTTCCTTGGGATATGTATCATTTTTGGGTGGTGTAATGTGTGCGTCATCATTTTGGGCAATGTATTATTAGAAAATTGGGCATGAGTCATCATTTCATTATGCTTCTATCATTTCATCCGGTTCTCCATAAAAAAAAGAAAAAAGAAAATAAAGCTGTGCCTTTCTGGAGCTTTACAAAAAAAACAGGGAGAACTTGGATGATATCATTCTTTGTAATCATTTATTGACTCATGACCCATGTCATTGAAAGGGGGGTGGTGTTGTGATTCACATTTCAAGGGGATTTGAGTGAGGTTCATCTTGTGTTTTCACTTGATTAATCATGCATTGTACTTAAGAGTCAAACCTCCTACTTCTGGCCTTAAATTATTTCAATCATTTACCCACCAACCCTAAGCCACAGAGTCATTTGAACCTTTATTGCAAGTCCTCATGATTTTATGTGTGTTTTGTCTTTACAAAGTAGAGAAAGTAGTTACTTTACAAGCCTATGGGTAAGGAGCATGTTCTCATGATATTAGCATAACTCCACTATTAATTGTATCATGAGTGATGAGATAAAAGATTCATAAGTGAGGTAGATCATGATTTGGCATGTTTAATAATAATAAATTGAGAAGCTTGAATGAATGAAAGGAGAAGCTTCATTATTTTTCAAAGGGGAAAAGTAAAATGCATGAATTGATTGTTTCTTTGAAAAATGGGAAATTAAATTGGTATATTTGTGGAACTGGAAAATTTGATTGGACATTGATAATCATTTTATTTTATTCCATTTGAAATTTAAATATTGGTGACATTGGTGTCCTTTGAATTCCATGTTGAGATTTTATGCTTGAGGACAAGCATAGTTTAAGTGTGGGGGAATTGACAAGAATTATAATTTGCACATTTTTTTAATGCATTTCTATTGTTTTAAACATCCCAAGATAACATTTTGAGCTTATATGTAACAATTTTGGATTTAAGAAGTATTTTAAGTTTAAATGCAAAAATGACCAAATTCTGCATTTTGGACAGATTTTCACTACAAGGGTATTTTGGTCATTTACAAAAAAATATAAATCCAAATTTTATGATTATAATTTCTTTATAATCTTAATTTAATTTCCTTCAACTTTGTCTTCTGGACCAGGATCTGATTCTACCATCTTGAGGTCCAAACAATTCAATGAAGTTGAAGATTATTGAGGAACACCAAGGAAGCTTCCAGGAAATTTCTTCCAGAAAAACGAAGGTTCAGTGAAATATCCATAACTCGCTCAAAACGACTTTAATGGAGCTGAAATTTTGTGGATAGACGTTTAAGAAGATTTGGAACAAGTTTCATTAAGGATTCCACGCCTGAAATGGCCGTGTTCAGGGACATTAATTCAGTACAAAACGGTGTTTTTCGGTTTGATGATTCTGACTGGACAGAATAAATTGTCAGAGGAAATTGACCATAACTCTCGGAATACCTATCCAAATCCTCTGATCTTATGAGGGGACACGGCCAAGAAAATTATGAACAACATTGAAGAATTCATCAACGCGTGAAGAGGTCATTTATGGGGTCCAAAACGCGACAACTTTCGGGGGTCGAATTCTGCCTATAAAAGGAGGAGAGCTCCTCCCCCTCAAGACATCCCATTCTCCATCCATTTCTTCAAGGCACCAAGGAGGAGATCTCCACCGAGGAAGGCCGGCCGCAAATCTTCCACATTTCTTTTTATTTTATTTCTTTTCTTTATTTTTAGTTTTTAATTGTAATTTATATTTCTAATAAATTCTTGCATTGTTTTAATTTTTGTGTCCACCGATTCACCCTCTTTTCTTCCTCTCATCTTACCATCGTGAACTATAATACTCATGATCATGAGTAACTAATCCGAGGAATATCCCGAGGGATTAATCAGGTTCTTGAACCCAAGACCATGTTTTTCATATTCTTTGAGTTAATTCTAAGGATAATTTATAGTGGGTGTAATCCTCACTATGGTTGTCTAAAGATTAACTTCTTAATCTACAACCATTTTCCCTCGATTGAGGAGGTGGATGGAAGGTGTGCTTGGCGATCGCTAAGTAGACTTTTCATTCATAACCGGTGTAGAATAAGGTGTGCACACATACGATGGAGTGTGTAAACTAAGAATATTTGAAGCTGGCCAATGAAGGTGCTCCCTGAATATTCTCTCGGGAGAACTTCCTTTCTTCCCTAATTACATTCTGTTTAGCATTGCATGGTAATTTAGAATTAAATTTAAGTTTCTTCTGATTTATAAATTTCATTTATTTTATTAAATTACATTTATTTCATAAAACATTAAACAACAAAAAGAAATTAGATTAGGTGGAATAGAAGTAGTGATTTATTAACCACAAAAGCTCCTCAAGAGAACGACCTAGGTCAGCCACTATGCTGCACTTAGTATAAATATTTTTGAGAGCGTACACGACAATGCTTCGTCAAATTGGCGTCGTTGCCGGGGAGCAAAGTAGTTAATTCAATCATTTATTTCTAAATTCACAGTTTTTTTATATTTTTCATTTTTTTTAAAAAAAAATCATAAAAAAACCATTTCCATAATGTATTCAATATCAAATTCAAATTCATGGAACAATTACTCACAGGTGCCAGAAGAAGAAACCGACTACACTGAGGAGTCCCTCCAACGAAGGGCTGATGCTCTAATGATAAGGCTCAAACAAAAGGAAAAAGGATTAGCAACATGGATCTCAATGGAAGACTTGATGGTCTTGGCCGATGAACTCCAAAAAGACATTAAAAGATTCAAGGCCAACAAGGATGTTCCATTGGTCTTCCCAAATTTTATTGAAGACATCCATGATGTTGAAGACAAACTCAAGGTGGAGGAGTCTGACTATCTATCTTCATCTATTAAAGATCAACTCCAAGTGGAATTTTCTATTGAAGAAGATATTCAAGCCAAACCGACTCAGGGAGATGATACCATCTTGAACTCAAACTCTTTTAAATTTATTGAATCTGATTTGAGTATAACTCCCAATGTTTTTGAATTTTCAGAATTGTGTGAATCATATTTTTCCTTGGAGGATGATGTGGAAAAAAAAGATGCACCTGTTAAGGAACACCTAGAGCTCCCTGAAGTCGTTGAACATCTACTGGAGGAGCCCCATCATGAAGAGATTCTAGTGGCTTTGCCTGATGAACCAGAGACACATGATGTTTCAAATCTGAAGCAACCACTGGAAATAGAAGAAGATGTTGCACAAGAAGCAAAGAAGAAGGCGGAGGATCCATACTTTATCCTACCCCCTCCATGCAAGTTATACCCCATTGCAAAGGGGGTGGATCTGGTGTACTCTATACATGGAATCCTTCTCAACAAGGATAATGAAGCACAAGCTGGGAAAAGCCACATGTGGTGGTTCAAATCAAAGAAGCTACATCCACCATCAGACTTTGGATAACAGCTGGTACTGCCCACTGGAGGCAGTAAAAATTCAGGGCCCACTTGGGGGATCATACCAAGACTTATCCCTTGCTTTCTAGGAATTTAGATTTCAATTTTATTTCTTAGAAGTAGTTTAGCATTCATCCCTTTCCTCCTTATCATTTTGAGCTTTAATGACATGATACTTGTTCTTAATTTTGAAATTTTCTTTTCTAGGATCATGATGGCAGAAGGAAGCCCCAAAAATTTGTTAAAGGGGACTGAATCTTTATTTCAAAAGGGAGTTCATTTTTAAATTTTATATTTTAAACTCCTTAAATTTTTTGTCCAAGACATGTTTTAAGCATTAACGATAAGAATTGCATACCCACACTTGAATTAATGATGTACTCAACTTATCTAGGAGACATGAGTTTCATAGAAATCCAGTGATGCCATGTTTTAGATTTCAATGTTAATGAGATTAAATGATTAAAATGGATAATTGGATGATTAAAGTGAAGCAAGGATATTGAAATAAGGACTCATGATTTAAGGGAATTAGTTGATTCATGTAAATGAAATTTCCCTTCCATTTTTCATTCTTTGAATTTCTGAAATTCATGTGAATTAATTTGTTATTATTAATCGTGCCATGAGTGATTGTCCAATATCATATTCTCATTCCTGAGAGGATTTCTAGACCAAATATTTCCTATTTTATCTTGAGCATATTTCTTGAGTTATCTTGGGACGTGCCACCTGCTAGAACTTGTATTGAAACTTGTCAAAGCTATGACTGTACAAAACCACATTTAAAATGATTGAGGCATATCTTTGGTTAGCCACATTTTATCCTAAGACTCACCTTTACATTTATCCTTCGTAAGCCCTTAGATGCCATGAATTGCCTTATAGGTTTAAGCCACATTACAATCCAATTTTTCCTTACCTACCTGCACTTTTAGTATTTTTGCATGGTTATTTCAAGTTTGAGTGTGGGGGAAGGGCCTTTTGTGTGCGTTCCTTGGGATATGTATCATTTTTGGGTGGTGTAATGTGTGCGTCATCATTTTGGGCAATGTATTATTAGAAAATTGGGCATGAGTCATCATTTCATTATGCTTCTATCATTTCATCCGGTTCTCCATAAAAAAAAAGAAAAAAGAAAATAAAGTTGTGCCTTTCTGGAGCTTTACAAAAAAGAAGAAAAAAGAAAAAAAAGAAAATAAAGCTGTGCCTTTCTGGAGCTTTACAAAAAAAACAGGGAGAACTTGGATGATATCATTCTTTGTAATCATTTATTGACTCATGACCCATGTCATTGAAAGGGGGGTTGTGTTGTGATTCACATTTCAAGGGGATTTGAGTGAGGTTCATCTTGTGTTTTCACTTGATTAATCATGCATTGTACTTAAGAGTCAAACCTCCTACTTCTGGCCTTAAATTATTTCAATCATTTACCCACCAACCCTAAGCCACAGAGTCATTTGAACCTTTATTGCAAGTCCTCATGATTTTATGTGTGTTTTGTCTTTACAAAGTGGAGAAAGTAGTTACTTTACAAGCCTATGGGTAAGGAGCATGTTCTCATGATATGAGCATAACTCCACTATTAATTGTATCATGAGTGATGAGAGAAAAGATTCATAAGTGAGGTAGATCATGATTTGGCATGTTTAATAATAATAAATTGAGAAGCTTGAATGAATGAAAGGAGAAGCTTCATTATTTTTCAAAGGGGAAAAGTAAAATGCATGAATTGATTGTTTCTTTGAAAAATGGGAAATTAAATTGGTATATTTGTGGAACTGGAAAATTTGATTGGACATTGATAATCATTTTATTTTATTCCATTTGAAATTTAAATATTGGTGACATTGGTGTCCTTTGAATTCCATGTTGAGATTTTATGCTTGAGGACAAGCATAGTTTAAGTGTGGGGGAATTGACAAGGATTATAATTTGCACATTTTTTTAATGCATTTCTATTGTTTTAAACATCCCAAGATAACATTTTGAGCTTATATGTAACAATTTTGGATTTAAGAAGTATTTTAAGTTTAAATGCAAAAATGACCAAATTCTGCATTTTGGACAGATTTTCACTACAAGGGTATTTTGGTCATTTACAAAAAAATATAAATCCAAATTTTATGATTATAATTTCTTTAGAATCATAATTTAATTTCCTTCAACTTTGTCTTCTGGACCAGGATCTGATTCTACCATCTTGAGGTCCAAACAATTCAATGAAGTTGAAGATTATTGAGGAACACCAAGGAAGCTTCCAGGAAATTTCTTCCAGAAAAACGAAGGTTCAGTGAAATATCCATAACTCGCTCAAAACGACTTTAATGGAGCTGATATTTTGTGGCTAGACGGTTAAGAAGATTTGGAACAAGTTTCATTAAGGATTCCACGCCTGAAATGGCCGTGTTCAGGGACATTAATTCAGTACAAAACGGTGTTTTTCGGTTTGATGATTCTGACTGGACAGAATAAATTGTCAGAGGAAATTGACCATAACTCTCGGAATACCTATCCAAATCCTCTGAGCTTTTGAGGGGACACGGCCAAGACAATTATGAACAACATTGAAGAAGGCCTCCACGCGTGAAGAGGTCATTTATGGGGTCCAAAACGCGACAACTTTCGGGGGTCGAATTCTCTCTATAAAAGGAGGAGAGCTCCTCCCCCTCAAGACATCCCATTCTCCATCCATTTCTTCAAGGCACCAAGGAGGAGATCTCCACCGAGGAAGGCCGGCCGCAAATCTTCCACATTTCTTTTTATTTTATTTCTTTTCTTTATTTTTAGTTTTTAATTGTAATTTATATTTCTAATAAATCCATGCATTGTTTTTATTTTTGTGTCCACCGATTCACCCTCTTTTCTTCCTCTCATCTTACCATCGTGAACTATAATACTCATGATCATGAGTAACTAATCCGAGGAATATCCCGAGGGATTAATCAGGTTCTTGAACCCAAGACCATGTTTTTCATATTCTTTGAGTTAATTCTAAGGATAATTTATAGTGGGTGTAATCCTCACTATGGTTGTCTAAAGATTAACTTCTTAATCTACAACCATTTTCCCTCGATTGAGGAGGTGGATGGAAGGTGTGCTTGGCGATCGCTAAGTAGACTTTTCATTCATAACCGGTGTAGAATAAGGTGTGCACACATACGATGGAGTGTGTAAACTAAGAATATTTGAAGCTGGCCAATGAAGGTGCTCCCTGAATATTCTCTCGGGAGAACTTCCTTTCTTCCCTAATTACATTCTGTTTAGCATTGCATGGTAATTTAGAATTAAATTTAAGTTTCTTCTGATTTATAAATTTCATTTATTTTATTAAATTACATTTATTTCATAAAAAATTAAACAACAAAAAGAAATTAGATTAGGTGGAATAGAAGTAGTGATTTATTAACCACAAAATCTCCTCAAGAGAACGACCTAGGTCAGCCACTATGCTGCACTTAGTATAAATATTTTTGAGAGCGTACACGACAATGCTTCGTCAAATTGGCGCCGTTGCCGGGGAGCAAAGTAGTTAATTCAATCATTTATTTCTAAATTCACAGTTTTTTTATATTTTTCATTTTTTTAAAAAAAAATCATAAAAAAAACCATTTCCATAATGTATTCAATATCAAATTCAAATTCATGGAACAATTACTCACAGGTGCCAGAAGAAGAAACCGACTACACTGAGGAGTCCCTCCAACGAAGGGCTGATGCTCTAATGATAAGGCTCAAACAAAAGGAAAAAGGATTAGCAACATGGATCTCAATGGAAGACTTGATGGTCTTGGCCGATGAACTCCAAAAAGACATTAAAAGATTCAAGGCCAACAAGGATGTTCCACTGGTCTTCCCAAATTTTATTGAAGACATCCATGATGTTG
Organism: Viscum album; assembly: GCA_963277665.1. Taxonomy (NCBI): domain Eukaryota; kingdom Viridiplantae; phylum Streptophyta; class Magnoliopsida; order Santalales; family Viscaceae; genus Viscum; species Viscum album. The sequence continues at coordinate 225,770,280 of OY728157.1, read as the reverse complement.
AAGACAAACTCAAGGTGGAGGAGTCTGACTATCTATCTTCATCTATTAAAGATCAACTCCAAGTGGAATTTTCTATTGAAGAAGATATTCAATCCAAACCGACTCAGGGAGATGATACCATCTTGAACTCAAACTCTTTTAAATTTATTGAATATGATTTGAGTATAACTCCCAAAGTTTTTGAATTTTCAGAATTGTGTGAATCATATTTTTCCTTGGAGGATGATGTGGAAAAAAAAGATGCACCTGTTAAGGAACACCTAGAGCTCCCTGAAGTCATTGAACATCTACTGGAGGAGCCCCATCATGAAGAGATTCTAGTGGCTTTGCCTGATGAACCAGAGACACATGATGCTTCACATCTGAAGCAACCACTGGAAATAGAAGAAGATGTTGCACAAGAAGCAAAGAAGAAGGCGGAGGATCCATACTTTATCCTACCCCCTCCATGCAAGTTATACCCCATTGCAAAGGGGGTGGATCTGGTGTACTCTATACATGGAATCCTTCTCAACAAGGATAATGAAGCACAAGCTGGGAAAAGCCACATGTGGTGGTTCAAATCAAAGAAGCTACATCCACCATCAGACTTTGGATAACAGCTGGTACTGCCCACTGGAGGCAGTAAAAATTCAGGGCCCACTTGGGGGATCATACCAAGACTTATCCCTTGCTTTCTAGGAATTTAGATTTCAATTTTATTTCTTAGAAGTAGTTTAGCATTCATCCCTTTCCTCCTTATCATTTTGAGCTTTAATGACATGATACTTGTTCTTAATTTTGAAATTTTCTTTTCTAGGATCATGATGGCAGAAGGAAGCCCCAAAAATTTGTTAAAGGGGACTGAATCTTTATTTCAAAAGGGAGTTCATTTTTAAATTTTATATTTTAAACTCCTTAAATTTTTTGTCCAAGACATGTTTTAAGCATTAACGATAAGAATTGCATACCCACACTTGAATTAATGATGTACTCAACTTATCTAGGAGACATGAGTTTCATAGAAATCCAGTGATGCCATGTTTTAGATTTCAATGTTAATGAGATTAAATGATTAAAATGGATAATTGGATGATTAAAGTGAAGCAAGGATATTGAAATAAGGACTCATGATTTAAGGGAATTAGTTGATTCATGTAAATGAAATTTCCCTTCCATTTTTCATTCTTTGAATTTCTGAAATTCATGTGAATTAATTTGTTATTATTAATCATGCCATGAGTGATTGTCCAATATCATATTCTCATTCCTGAGAGGATTTCTAGACCAAATATTTCCTATTTTATCTTGAGCATATTTCTTGAGTTATCTTGGGACGTGCCACCTGCTAGAACTTGTATTGAAACTTGTCAAAGCTATGACTGTACAAAACCACATTTAAAATGATTGAGGCATATCTTTGGTTAGCCACATTTTATCCTAAGACTCACCTTTACATTTATCCTTCGTAAGCCCTTAGATGCCATGAATTGCCTTATAGGTTTAAGCCACATTACAATCCAATTTTTCCTTACCTACCTGCACTTTTAGTATTTTTGCATGGTTATTTCAAGTTTGAGTGTGGGGGAAGGGCCTTTTGTGTGCGTTCCTTGGGATATGTATCATTTTTGGGTGGTGTAATGTGTGCGTCATCATTTTGGGCAATGTATTATTAGAAAATTGGGCATGAGTCATCATTTCATTATGCTTCTATCATTTCATCCGGTTCTCCATAAAAAAAAGAAAAAAGAAAATAAAGCTGTGCCTTTCTGGAGCTTTACAAAAAAAACAGGGAGAACTTGGATGATATCATTCTTTGTAATCATTTATTGACTCATGACCCATGTCATTGAAAGGGGGGTGGTGTTGTGATTCACATTTCAAGGGGATTTGAGTGAGGTTCATCTTGTGTTTTCACTTGATTAATCATGCATTGTACTTAAGAGTCAAACCTCCTACTTCTAGCCTTAAATTATTTCAATCATTTACCCACCAACCCTAAGCCACAGAGTCATTTGAACCTTTATTGCAAGTCCTCATGATTTTATGTGTGTTTTGTCTTTACAAAGTGGAGAAAGTAGTTACTTTACAAGCCTATGGGTAAGGAGCATGTTCTCATGATATGAGCATAACTCCACTATTAATTGTATCATGAGTGATGAGAGAAAAGATTCATAAGTGAGGTAGATCATGATTTGGCATGTTTAATAATAATAAATTGAGAAGCTTGAATGAATGAAAGGAGAAGCTTCATTATTTTTCAAAGGGGAAAAGTAAAATGCATGAATTGATTGTTTCTTTGAAAAATGGGAAATTAAATTGGTATATTTGTGGAACTGGAAAATTTGATTGGACATTGATAATCATTTTATTTTATTCCATTTGAAATTTAAATATTGGTGACATTGGTGTCCTTTGAATTCCATGTTGAGATTTTATGCTTAAGGACAAGCATAGTTTAAGTGTGGGGGAATTGACAAGGATTATAATTTGCACATTTTTTTAATGCATTTCTATTGTTTTAAACATCCCAAGATAACATTTTGAGCTTATATGTAACAATTTTGGATTTAAGAAGTATTTTAAGTTTAAATGCAAAAATGACAAAATTCTGCATTTTGGACAGATTTTCACTACAAGGGTATTTTGGTCATTTACAAAAAAATATAAATGAAAATTTTATGATTATAATTTCTTTAGAATCCTAATTTAATTTCCTTCAACTTTGTCTTCTGGACCAGGATCTGATTCTACCATCTTGAGGTCCAAACAATTCAATGAAGTTGAAGATTATTGAGGAACACCAAGGAAGCTTCCAGGAAATTTCTTCCAGAAAAACGAAGGTTCAGTGAAATATCCATAACTCGCTCAAAACGACTTTAATGGAGCTAAAATTTTGTGGCTAGACGGTTAAGAAGATTTGGAACAAGTTTCATTAAGGATTCCACGCCTGAAATGGCCGTGTTCAGGGACATTAATTCAGTACCAAACGGTGTTTTTCGGTTTGATGATTCTGACTGGACAGAATAAATTGTCAGAGGAAATTGACCATAACTCTCGGAATACCTATCCAAATCCTCTGAGCTTTTGAGGGGACACGGCCAAGACAATTATGAACAACATTGAAGAAGGCCTAAACGCGTGAAGAGGTCATTTATGGGGTCCAAAACGCGACAACTTTCGGGGGTCGAATTCTGCCTATAAAAGGAGGAGAGCTCCTCCCCCTCAAGACATCCCATTCTCCATCCATTTCTTCAAGGCACCAAGGAGGAGATCTCCACCGAGGAAGGCCGGCCGCAAATCTTCCACATTTCTTTTTATTTTATTTCTTTTCTTTATTTTTAGTTTTTAATTGTAATTTATATTTCTAATAAATTCATGCATTGTTTTAATTTTTGTGTCCACCGATTCACCCTCTTTTCTTCCTCTCATCTTACCATCGTGAACTATAATACTCATGATCATGAGTAACTAATCCGAGGAATATCCCGAGGGATTAATCAGGTTCTTGAACCCAAGACCATGTTTTTCATATTCTTTGAGTTAATTCTAAGGATAATTTATAGTGGGTGTAATCCTCACTATGGTTGTCTAAAGATTAACTTCTTAATCTACAACCATTTTCCCTCGATTGAGGAGGTGGATGGAAGGTGTGCTTGGCGATCGCTAAGTAGACTTTTCATTCATAACCGGTGTAGAATAAGGTGTGCACACATACGATGGAGTGTGTAAACTAAGAATATTTGAAGCTGGCCAATGAAGGGGCTCCCTGAATATTCTCTCGGGAGAACTTCCTTTCTTCCCTAATTACATTCTGTTTAGCATTGCATGGTAATTTAGAATTAAATTTAAGTTTCTTCTGATTTATAAATTTCATTTATTTTATTAAATTACATTTATTTCATAAAACATTAAACAACAAAAAGAAATTAGATTAGGTGGAATAGAAGTAGTGATTTATTAACCACAAAAGCTCCTCAAGAGAACGACCTAGGTCAGCCACTATGCTGCACTTAGTATAAATATTTTTGAGAGCATACACGACAATGCTTCGTCAAATTGGCGCCGTTGCCGGGGAGCAAAGTAGTTAATTCAATCATTTATTTCTAAATTCACAGTTTTTTTATATTTTTCATTTTTTTTAAAAAAAATCATAAAAAACCATTTCCATAATGTATTCAATATCAAATTCAAATTCATGGAACAATTACTCACAGGTGCCAGAAGAAGAAACTGACTACACTGAGGAGTCCCTCCAACGAAGGGCTGATGCTCTAATGATAAGGCTCAAACAAAAGGAAAAAGGATTAGCAACATGGATCTCAATGGAAGACTTGATGGTCTTGGCCGATGAACTCCAAAAAGACATTAAAAGATTCAAGGCCAACAAGGATGTTCCACTGGTCTTCCCAAATTTTATTGAAGACATCCATGATGTTGAAGACAAACTCAAGGTGGAGGAGTCTGACTATCTATCTTCATCTATTAAAGATCAACTCCAAGTGGAATTTTCTATTGAAGAAGATATTCAAGCCAAACCGACTCAGGGAGATGATACCATCTTGAACTCAAACTCTTTTAAATTTATTGAATCTGATTTGAGTATAACTCCCAAAGTTTTTGAATTTTCAGAATTGTGTGAATCATATTTTTCCTTGGAGGATGATGTGGAAAAAAAAGATGCACCTGTTAAGGAACACCTAGAGCTCCCTGAAGTCATTGAACATCTACTGGAGGAGCCCCATCATGAAGAGATTCTAGTGGCTTTGCCTGATGAACCAGACACACATGATGCTTCACATCTGAAGCAACCACTGGAAATAGAAGAAGATGTTGCACAAGAAGCAAAGAAGAAGGCGGAGGATCCATACTTTATCCTACCCCCTCCATGCAAGTTATACCCCATTGCAAAGGGGGTGGATCTGGTGTACTCTATACATGGAATCCTTCTCAACAAGGATAATGAAGCATAAGCTGGGAAAAGCCACATGTGGTGGTTCAAATCAAAGAAGCTACATCCACCATCAGACTTTGGATAACAGCTGGTACTGCCCACTGGAGGCAGTAAAAATTCAGGGCCCACTTGGGGGATCATACCAAGACTTATCCCTTGCTTTCTAGGAATTTAGATTTCAATTTTATTTCTTAGAAGTAGTTTAGCATTCATCCCTTTCCTCCTTATCATTTTTAGCTTTAATGACATGATACTTGTTCTTAATTTTGAAATTTTCTTTTCTAGGATCATGATGGCAGAAGGAAGCCCCAAAAATTTGTTAAAGGGGACTGAATCTTTATTTCAAAAGGGAGTTCATTTTTAAATTTTATATTTTAAACTCCTTAAATTTTTTGTCCAAGACATGTTTTAAGCATTAACGATAAGAATTGCATACCCACACTTGAATTAATGATGTACTCAACTTATCTAGGAGACATGAGTTTTATAGAAATCCAGTGATGCCAAGTTTTAGATTTCAATGTTAATGAGATTAAATGATTAAAATGGATAATTGGATGATTAAAGTGAAGCAAGGATATTGAAATAAGGACTCATGATTTAAGGGAATTAGTTGATTCATGTAAATGAAATTTCCCTTCCATTTTTCATTCTTTGAATTTCTGAAATTCATGTGAATTAATTTGTTATTATTAATCATGCCATGAGTGATTGTCCAATATCATATTCTCATTCCTGAGAGGATTTCTAGACCAAATATTTCCTATTTTATCTTGAGCATATTTCTTGAGTTATCTTGGGACGTTCCACCTGCTAGAACTTGTATTGAAACTTGTCAAAGCTATGACTGTACAAAACCACATTTAAAATGATTGAGGCATATCTTTGGTTAGCCACATTTTATCCTAAGACTCACCTTTACATTTATCCTTCGTAAGCCCTTAGATGCCATGAATTGCCTTATAGGTTTAAGCCACATTACAATCCAATTTTTCCTTACCTACCTGCACTTTTAGTATTTTTGCATGGTTATTTCAAGTTTGAGTGTGGGGGAAGGGCCTTTTGTGTGCGTTCCTTGGGATATGTATCATTTTTGGGTGGTGTAATGTGTGCGTCATCATTTTGGGCAATGTATTATTAGAAAATTGGGCATGAGTCATCATTTCATTATGCTTCTATCATTTCATCCGGTTCTCCATAAAAAAAAAGAAAAAAGAAAATAAAGCTGTGCCTTTCTGGAGCTTTACAAAAAAAACAGGGAGAACTTGGATGATATCATTCTTTGTAATCATTTATTGACTCATGACCCAAGTCATTGAAAGGGGGGTGGTGTTGTGATTCACATTTCAAGGGGATTTGAGTGAGGTTCATCTTGTGTTTTCACTTGATTAATCATGCATTGTACTTAAGAGTCAAACCTCCTACTTCTGGCCTTAAATTATTTCAATCATTTACCCACCAACCCTAATCCACAGAGTCATTTGAACCTTTATTGCAAGTCCTCGTGATTTTATGTGTGTTTTGTCTTTACAAAGTGGAGAAAGTAGTTACTTTACAAGCCTATGGGTAAGGAGCATGTTCTCATGATATGAGCATAACTCCACTATTAATTGTATCATGAGTGATGAGAGAAAAGATTCATAAGTGAGGTAGATCATGATTTGGCATGTTTAATAATAATAAATTGAGAAGCTTGAATGAATGAAAGGAGAAGCTTCATTATTTTTCAAAGGGGAAAAGTAAAATGCATGAATTGATTGTTTCTTTGAAAAATGGGAAATTAAATTGGTATATTTGTGGAACTGGAAAATTTGATTGGACATTGATAATCATTTTATTTTATTCCATTTGAAATTTAAATATTGGTGACATTGGTGTCCTTTGAATTCCATGTTGAGATTTTATGCTTGAGGACAAGCATAGTTTAAGTGTGGGGGAATTGACAAGGATTATAATTTGCACATTTTTTTAATGCATTTCTATTGTTTTAAACATCCCAAGATAACATTTTGAGCTTATATGTAACAATTTTGGATTTAAGAAGTATTTTAAGTTTAAATGCAAAAATGACCAAATTCTGCATTTTGGACAGATTTTCACTACAAGGGTATTTTGGTCATTTACAAAAAAATATAAATCCAAATTTTATGATTATAATTTCTTTAGAATCCTAATTTAATTTCCTTCAACTTTGTCTTCTGGACCAGGATCTGATTCTACCATCTTGAGGTCCAAACAATTCAATGAAGTTGAAGATTATTGAGGAACACCAAGGAAGCTTCCAGGAAATTTCTTCCAGAAAAACGAAGGTTCAGTGAAATATCCATAACTCGCTCAAAACGACTTTAATGGAGCTGAAATTTTGTGGCTAGACGGTTAAGAAGATTTGGAACAAGTTTCATTAAGGATTCCACGCCTGAAATGGCCGTGATCAGGGACATTAATTCAGTAAAAAACGGTGTTTTTCGGTTTGATGATTCTGACTGGACAGAATAAATTGTCAGAGGAAATTGACCATAACTCTCGGAATACCTATCCAAATCCTCTGAGATTTTGAGGGGACACGGCCAAGACAATTATGAACAACATTGAAGAAGGCCTAAACGCGTGAAGAGGTCATTTATGGGGTCCAAAACGCGACAACTTTCGGGGGTCGAATTCTGCCTATAAAAGGAGGAGAGCTCCTCCCCCTCAAGACATCCCATTCTCCATCCATTTCTTCAAGGCACCAAGGAGGAGATCTCCACCGAGGAAGGCCGGCCGCAAATCTTCCACATTTCTTTTTATTTTATTTCTTTTCTTTATTTTTAGTTTTTAATTGTAATTTATATTTCTAATAAATTCATGCATTGTTTTAATTTTTGTGTCCACCGATTCACCCTCTTTTCTTCCTCTCATCTTACCATCGTGAACTATAATACTCATGATCATGAGTAACTAATCCGAGGAATATCCCGAGGGATTAATCAGGTTCTTGAACCCAAGACCATGTTTTTCATATTCTTTGAGTTAATTCTAAGGATAATTTATAGTGGGTGTAATCCTCACTATGGTTGTCTAAAGATTAACTTCTTAATCTACAACCATTTTCCCTCGATTGAGGAGGTGGATGGAAGGTGTGCTTGGCGATCGCTAAGTAGACTTTTCATTCATAACCGGTGTAGAATAAGGTGTGCACACATACGATGGAGTGTGTAAACTAAGAATATTTGAAGCTGGCCAATGAAGGTGCTCCCTGAATATTCTCTCGGGAGAACTTCCTTTCTTCCCTAATTACATTCTGTTTAGCATTGCATGGTAATTTAGAATTAAATTTAAGTTTCTTCTGATTTATAAATTTCATTTATTTTATTAAATTACATTTATTTCATAAAACATTAAACAACAAAAAGAAATTAGATTAGGTGGAATAGAAGTAGTGATTTATTAACCACAAAAGCTCCTCAAGAGAACGACCTAGGTCAGCCACTATGCTGCACTTAGTATAAATATTTTTGAGAGCGTACACGACAATGCTTCGTCAAATTGGCGCCGTTGCCGGGGAGAAAAGTAGTTAATTCAATCATTTATTTCTAAATTCACAGTTTTTTTATATTTTTCATTTTTTTTAAAAAAAATCATAAAAAACCATTTCCATAATGTATTCAATATCAAATTCAAATTCATGGAACAATTACTCACAGGTGCCAGAAGAAGAAACTGACTACACTGAGGAGTCCCTCCAACGAAGGGCTGATGCTCTAATGATAAGGCTCAAACAAAAGGAAAAAGGATTAGCAACATGGATCTCAATGGAAGACTTGATGGTCTTGGCCGATGAACTCCAAAAAGACATTAAAAGATTCAAGGCCAACAAGGATGTTCCACTGGTCTTCCCAAATTTTATTGAAGACATCCATGATGTTGAAGACAAACTCAAGGTGGAGGAGTCTGACTATCTATCTTCATCTATTAAAGATCAACTCCAAGTGGAATTTTCTATTGAAGAAGATATTCAAGCCAAACCGACTCAGGGAGATGATACCATCTTGAACTCAAACTCTTTTAAATTTATTGAATCTGATTTGAGTATAACTCCCAAAGTTTTTGAATTTTCAGAATTGTGTGAATCATATTTTTCCTTGGAGGATGATGTGGAAAAAAAAGATGCACCTGTTAAGGAACACCTAGAGCTCCCTGAAGTCATTGAACATCTACTGGAGGAGCCCCATCATGAAGAGATTCTAGTGGCTTTGCCTGATGAACCAGAGACACATGATGCTTCACATCTGAAGCAACCACTGGAAATAGAAGAAGATGTTGCACAAGAAGCAAAGAAGAAGGCGGAGGATCCATACTTTATCCTACCCCCTCCATGCAAGTTATACCCCATTGCAAAGGGGGTGGATCTGGTGTACTCTATACATGGAATCCTTCTCAACAAGGATAATGAAGCACAAGCTGGGAAAAGCCACATGTGGTGGTTCAAATCAAAGAAGCTACATCCACCATCAGACTTTGGATAACAGCTGGTACTGCCCACTGGAGGCAGTAAAAATTCAGGGCCCACTTGGGGGATCATACCAAGACTTATCCCTTGCTTTCTAGGAATTTAGATTTCAATTTTATTTCTTAGAAGTAGTTTAGCATTCATCCCTTTCCTCCTTATCATTTTGATCTTTAATGACATGATACTTGTTCTTAATTTTGAAATTTTCTTTTCTAGGATCATGATGGCAGAAGGAAGCCCCAAAAATTTGTTAAAGGGGACTGAATCTTTATTTCAAAAGGGAGTTCATTTTTAAATTTTATATTTTAAACTCCTTAAATTTTTTGTCCAAGACATGTTTTAAGCATTAACGATCAGAATTGCATACCCACACTTGAATTAATGATGTACTCAACTTATCTAGGAGACATGAGTTTCATAGAAATCCAGTGATGCCATGTTTTAGATTTCAATGTTAATGAGATTAAATGATTAAAATGGATAATTGGATGATTAAAGTGAAGCAAGGATATTGAAATAAGGACTCATGATTTAAGGGAATTAGTTAATTCATGTAAATGAAATTTCCCTTCCATTTTTCATTCTTTGAATTTCTGAAATTCATGTGAATTAATTTGTTATTATTAATCCTGCCATGAGTGATTGTCCAATATCATATTCTCATTCCTAAGAGGATTTCTAGACCAAATATTTCCTATTTTATCTTGAGCATATTTCTTGAGTTATCTTGGGACGTGCCACCTGCTAGAACTTGTATTGAAACTTGTCAAAGCTATGACTGTACAAAACCACATTTAAAATGATTGAGGCATATCTTTGGTTAGCCACATTTTATCCTAAGACTCACCTTTACATTTATCCTTCGTAAGCCCTTAGATTCCATGAATTGCCTTATAGGTTTAAGCCACATTACAATCCAATTTTTCCTTACCTGCCTGCACTTTTAGTATTTTTGCATGGTTATTTCAAGTTTGAGTGTGGGGGAAGGGCCTTTTGTGTGCGTTCCTTGGGATATGTATCATTTTTGGGTGGTGTAATGTGTGCGTCATCATTTTGGGCAATGTATTATTAGAAAATTGGGCATGAGTCATCATTTCATTATGCTTCTATCATTTCATCCGGTTCTCCATAAAAAAAAAGAAAAAAGAAAATAAAGCTGTGCCTTTCTGGAGCTTTACAAAAAAGAAGAAAAAAGAAAAAAAAGAAAATAAAGCTGTGCCTTTCTGGAGCTTTACAAAAAAAACAGGGAGAACTTGGATGATATCATTCTTTGTAATCATTTATTGACTCATGACCCATGTCATTGAAAGGGGGGTGGTGTTGTGATTCACATTTCAAGGGGATTTGAGTGAGGTTCATCTTGTGTTTTCACTTGATTAATCATGCATTGTACTTAAGAGTCAAACCTCCTACTTCTGGCCTTAAATTATTTCAATCATTTACCCACCAACCCTAAGCCACATAGTCATTTGAACCTTTATTGCAAGTCCTCATGATTTTATGTGTGTTTTGTCTTTACAAAGTGGAGAAAATAGTTACTTTACAAGCCTATGGGTAAGGAGCATGTTCTCATGATATGAGCATAACTCCACTATTAATTGTATCATGAGTGATGAGAGAAAAGATTCATAAGTGAGGTAGATCATGATTTGGCATGTTTAATAATAATAAATTGAGAAGCTTGAATGAATGAAAGGAGAAGCTTCATTATTTTTCAAAGGAGAAAAGTAAAATGCATGAATTGATTGTTTCTTTGAAAAATGGGAAATTAAATTGGTATATTTGTGGAACTGGAAAATTTGATTGGACATTGATAATCATTTCATTTTATTCCATTTGAAATTTAAATATTGGTGACATTGGTGTCCTTTGAATTCCATGTTGAGATTTTATGCTTGAGGACAAGCATAGTTTAAGTGTGGGGGAATTGACAAGGATTATAATTTGCACATTTTTTTAATGCATTTCTATTGTTTTAAACATCCCAAGATAACATTTTGAGCTTATATGTAACAATTTTGGATTTAAGAAGTATTTTAAGTTTAAATGCAAAAATGACCAAATTCTGCATTTTGGACAGATTTTCACTACAAGGGTATTTTGGTCATTTACAAAAAAATATAAATCCAAATTTTATGATTATAATTTATTTAGAATCCTAATTTAATTTCCTTCAACTTTGTCTTCTGGACCAGGATCTGATTCTACCATCTTGAGGTCCAAACAATTCAATGAAGTTGAAGATTATTGAGGAACACCAAGGAAGCTTCCAGGAAATTTCTTCCAGAAAAACGAAGGTTCAGTGAAATATCCATAACTCGCTCACAACGACTTTAATGGAGCTGAAATTTTGTTTCTAGACGGTTAAGAAGATTTGGAACAAGTTTCATTAAGGATTCCACGCCTGAAATGGCCGTGTTCAGGGACATTAATTTAGTACAAAACGGTGTTTTTCGGTTTGATGATTCTGACTGGACAGAATAAATTGTCAGAGGAAATTGACCATAACTCTCGGAATACCTATCCAAATCCTCTGATCTTTTGAGGGGACACGGCCAAGACAATTATGAACAACATTTAAGAAGGCCTCAACGCGTGATGAGGTCATTTATGGGGTCCAAAACGTGACAGCTTTCGGGGGTCGAATTCTGCCTATAAAAGGAGGAGAGCTCCTCCCCCTCAAGACATCCCATTCTCCATCCATTTCTTCAAGGCACCAAGGAGGAGATCTCCACCGAGGAAGGCCGGCCGCAAATCTTCCACATTTCTTTTTATTTTATTTCTTTTCTTTATTTTTAGTTTTTAATTGTAATTTATATTTCTAATAAATTCTTGCATTGTTTTAATTTTTGTGTCCACCGATTCACCCTCTTTTCTTCCTCTCATCTTACCATCGTGAACTATAATACTCATGATCATGAGTAACTAATCCGAGGAATATCCCGAGGGATTAATCAGGTTCTTGATCCCAAGACCATTTTTTTCATATTCTTTGAGTTAATTCTAAGGATAATTTATAGTGGGTGTAATCCTCACTATGGTTGTCTAAAGATTAACTTCTTAATCTACAACCATTTTCCCTCGATTGAGGAGGTGGATGGAAGGTGTGCTTGGCGATCGCTAAGTAGACTTTTCATTCATAACCGGTGTAGAATAAGGTGTGCACACATACGATGGAGTGTGTAAACTAAGAATATTTGAAGCTGGCCAATGAAGGTGCTCCCTGAATATTCTCTCGGGAGAACTTCCTTTCTTCCCTAATTACATTCTGTTTAGCATTGCATGGTAATTTAGAATTAAATTTAAGTTTCTTCTGATTTATAAATTTCATTTATTTTATTAAATTACATTTATTTCATAAAACATTAAACAACAAAAAGAAATTAGATTAGGTGGAATAGAAGTAGTGATTTATTAACCACAAAAGCTCCTCAAGAGAACGACCTAGGTCAGCCACTATGCTGCACTTAGTATAAATATTTTTGAGAGCGTACACGACAATGCTTCGTCAAATTGGCGCCGTTGCCGGGGAGCAAAGTAGTTAATTCAATCATTTATTTCTAAATTCACAGTTTTTTTATATTTTTCATTTTTTTAAAAAAAAAATCATAAAAAAACCATTTCCATAATGTATTCAATATCAAATTCAAATTCATGGAACAATTACTCACAGGTGCCAGAAGAAGAAACCGACTACACTGAGGAGTCCCTCCAACGAAGGGCTGATGCTCTAATGATAAGGCTCAAACAAAAGGAAAAAGGATTAGCAACATGGATCTCAATGGAAGACTTGATGGTCTTGGCCGATGAACTCCAAAAAGACATTAAAAGATTCAAGGCCAACAAGGATGTTCCACTGGTCTTCCCAAATTTTATTGAAGACATCCATGATGTTGAAGACAAACTCAAGGTGGAGGAGTCTTACTATCTATCTTCATCTATTAAAGATCAACTCCAAGTGGAATTTTCTATTGAAGAAGATATTCAAGCCAAACCGACTCAGGGAGATGATACCATCTTGAACTCAAACTCTTTTAAATTTATTGAATCTGATTTGAGTATAACTCCCAAAGTTTTTGAATTTTCAGAATTGTGTGAATCATATTTTTCCTTGGAGGATGATGTGGAAAAAAAAGATGCACCTGTTAAGGAACACCTAGAGCTCCCTGAAGTCATTGAACATCTACTGGAGGAGCCCCATCATGAAGAGATTCTAGTGGCTTTGCCTGATGAACCAGAGACACATGATGCTTCACATCTGAAGCAACCACTGGAAATAGAAGAAGATGTTGCACAAGAAGCAAAGAAGAAGGCGGAGGATCCATACTTTATCCTACCCCCTCCATGCAAGTTATACCCCATTGCAAAGGGGGTGGATCTGGTGTACTCTATACATGGAATCCTTCTCAACAAGGATAATGAAGCACAAGCTGGGAAAATCCACATGTGGTGGTTCAAATCAAAGAAGCTACATCCACCATCAGACTTTGGATAACAGCTGGTACTGCCCACTGGAGGCAGTAAAAATTCAGGGCCCACTTGGGGGATCATACCAAGACTTATCCCTTGCTTTCTAGGAATTTAGATTTCAATTTTATTTCTTAGAAGTAGTTTAGCATTCATCCCTTTCCTCCTTATCATTTTGAGCTTTAATGACATGATACTTGTTCTTAATTTTGAAATTTTCTTTTCTAGGATCATGATGGCAGAAGGAAGCCCCAAAAATTTGTTAAAGGGGACTGAATCTTTATTTCAAGAGGGAGTTCATTTTTAAATTTTATATTTTAAACTCCTTAAATTTTTTGTCCAAGACATGTTTTAAGCATTAACGATCAGAATTGCATACCCACACTTGAATTAATGATGTACTCAACTTATCTAGGAGACATGAGTTTCATAGAAATCCAGTGATGCCATGTTTTAGATTTCAATGTTAATGAGATTAAATGATTAAAATGGATAATTGGATGATTAAAGTGAAGAAAGGATATTGAAATAAGGACTCATGATTTAAGGGAATTAGTTGATTCATGTAAATGAAATTTCCCTTCCATTTTTCATTCTTTGAATTTCTGAAATTCATGTGAATTAATTTGTTATTATTAATCCTGCCATGAGTGATTGTCCAATATCATATTCTCATTCCTGAGAGGATTTCTAGACCAAATATTTCCTATTTTATCTTGAGCATATTTCTTGAGTTATCTTGGGACGTTCCACCTGCTAGAACTTGTATTGAAACTTGTCAAAGCTATGACTGTACAAAACCACATTTAAAATGATTGAGGCATATGTTTGGTTAGCCACATTTTATCCTAAGACTCACCTTTACATTTATCCTTCGTAAGCCCTTAGATGCCATGAATTGCCTTATAGGTTTAAGCCACATTACAATCCAATTTTTCCTTACCTACCTGCACTTTTAGTATTTTTGCATGGTTATTTCAAGTTTGAGTGTGGGGGAAGGGCCTTTTGTGTGCGTTCCTTGGGATATGTATCATTTTTGGGTGGTGTAATGTGTGCGTCATCATTTTGGGCAATGTATTATTAGAAAATTGGGCATGAGTCATCATTTCATTATGCTTCTATCATTTCATCCGGTTCTCCATAAAAAAAGAAAAAAGAAAATAAAGCTGTGCCTTTCTGGAGCTTTACAAAAAAGAAGAAAAAAGAAAAAAAAGAAAATAAAGCTGTGCCTTTCTGGAGCTTTACAAAAAAAACAGGGAGAACTTGGATGATATCATTCTTTGTAATCATTTATTGACTCATGACCCATGTCATTGAAAGGGGGGTGGTGTTGTGATTCACATTTCAAGGGGATTTGAGTGAGGTTCATCTTGTGTTTTCACTTGATTAATCATGCATTGTACTTAAGAGTCAAACCTCCTACTTCTGGCCTTAAATTATTTCAATCATTTACCCACCAACCCTAAGCCACAGAGTCATTTGAACCTTTATTGCAAGTCCTCATGATTTTATGTGTGTTTTGTCTTTACAAAGTGGAGAAAGTAGTTACTTTACAAGCCTATGGGTAAGGAGCATGTTCTCATGATATGAGCATAACTCCACTATTAATTGTATCATGAGTAATGAGAGAAAAGATTCATAAGTGAGGTAGATCATGATTTGGCATGTTTAATAATAATAAATTGAGAAGCTTGAATGAATGAAAGGAGAAGCTTCATTATTTTTCAAAGGGGAAAAGTAAAATGCATGAATTGATTGTTTCTTTGAAAAATGGGAAATTAAATTGGTATATTTGTGGAACTGGAAAATTTGATTGGACATTGATAATCATTTTATTTTATTCCATTTGAAATTTAAATATTGGTGACATTGGTGTCCTTTGAATTCCATGTTGAGATTTTATGCTTGAGGACAAGCATAGTTTAAGTGTGGGGGAATTGACAAGGATTATAATTTGCACATTTTTTTAATGCATTTATATTGTTTTAAACATCCCAAGATAACATTTTGATCTTATATGTAACAATTTTGGATTTAAGAAGTATTTTAAGTTTAAATGCAAAAATGACCAAATTCTGCATTTTGGACAGATTTTCACTACAAGGGTATTTTGGTCATTTACAAAAAAATATAAATCCAAATTTTATGATTATAATTTATTTAGAATCCTAATTTAATTTCCTTCAACTTTGTCTTCTGGACCAGGATCTGATTCTACCATCTTGAGGTCCAAACAATTCAATGAAGTTGAAGATTATTGAGGAACACCAAGGAAGTTTCCAGGAAATTTCTTCCAGAAAAACGAAGGTTCAGTGAAATATCCATACCTCGCTCACAACGACTTTAATGGAGCTGCAATTTTGTGGCTAGACGGCTAAGAAGATTTGGAACAAGTTTCATTAAGGATTCCACTCCTGAAATGGCCGTGTTCAGGGACATTAATTCAGTACAAAACGGTGTTTTTCGGTTTGATGATTCTGACTGGACAGAATAAATTGTCAGAGGAAATTGACCATAACTCTCGGAATACCTATCCAAATCCTCTGATCTTTTGAGGGGACACGGCCAAGACAATTATGAACAACATTGAAGAAGGCCTCAACGCGTGATGAGGTCATTTATGGGGTCCAAAACGCGACAACCTTCGGGGGTCGAATTCTGCCTATAAAAGGAGGAGAGCTCCTCCCCCTCAAGACATCCCATTCTCCATCCATTTCTTCAAGGCACCAAGGAGGAGATCTCCACCGAGGAAGGCCGGCCGCAAATCTTCCACATTTCTTTTTATTTTATTTCTTTTCTTTATTTTTAGTTTTTAATTGTAATTTATATTTCTAATAAATTCATGCATTGTTTTAATTTTTGTGTCCACCGATTCACCCTCTTTTCTTCCTCTCATCTTACCATCGTGAACTATAATACTCATGATCATGAGTAACTAATCCGAGGAATATCCCGAGGGATTAATCAGGTTCTTGATCCCAAGACCATTTTTTTCATATTCTTTGAGTTAATTCTAAGGATAATTTATAGTGGGTGTAATCCTCACTATGGTTGTCTAAAGATTAACTTCTTAATTTACAACCATTTTCCCTCGATTGAGGAGGTGGATGGAAGGTGTGCTTGGCGATCGCTAAGTAGACTTTTCATTCATAACCGGTGTAGAATAAGGTGTGCACACATACGATGGAGTGTGTAAACTAAGAATATTTGAAGCTGGCCAATGAAGGTGCTCCCTGAATATTCTCTCGGGAGAACTTCCTTTCTTCCCTAATTACATTCTGTTTAGCATTGCATGGTAATTTAGAATTAAATTTAAGTTTCTTCTGATTTATAAATTTCATTTATTTTATTAAATTACATTTATTTCATAAAACATTAAACAACAAAAAGAAATTAGATTAGGTGGAATAGAAGTAGTGATTTATTAACCACAAAAGCTCCTCAAGAGAACGACCTAGGTCAGCCACTATGCTGCACTTAGTATAAATATTTTTGAGAGCGTACACGACAATGCTTTGTCAAATTGGCGCCGTTGTCGGGGAGCAAAGTAGTTAATTCAATCATTTATTTCTAAATTCACAGTTTTTTTATATTTTTCATTTTTTTTTAAAAAAAATCATAAAAAAACCATTTCCATAATGTATTCAATATCAAATTCAAATTCATGGAACAATTACTCACAGGTGCCAGAAGAAGAAACCGACTACACTGAGGAGTCCCTCCAACGAAGGGCTGATGCTCTAATGATAAGGCTCAAACAAAAGGAAAAAGGATTAGCAACATGGATCTCAATGGAAGACTTGATGGTCTTGGCCGATGAACTCCAAAAAGACATTAAAAGATTCAAGGCCAACAAGGATGTTCCACTGGTCTTCCCAAATTTTATTGAAGACATCCATGATGTTGAAGACAAACTCAAGGTGGAGGAGTCTTACTATCTATCTTCATCTATTAAAGATCAACTCCAAGTGGAATTTTCTATTGAAGAAGATATTCAAGCCAAACCGACTCAGGGAGATGATACCATCTTGAACTCAAACTCTTTTAAATTTATTGAATCTGATTTGAGTATAACTCCCAAAGTTTTTGAATTTTCAGAATTGTGTGAATCATATTTTTCCTTGGAGGATGATGTGGAAAAAAAAGATGCACCTGTTAAGGAACACCTAGAGCTCCCTGAAGTCATTGAACATCTACTGGAGGAGCCCCATCATGAAGAGATTCTAGTGGCTTTGCCTGATGAACCAGAGACACATGATGCTTCACATCTGAAGCAACCACTGGAAATAGAAGAAGATGTTGCACAAGAAGCAAAGAAGAAGGCGGAGGATCCATACTTTATCCTACCCCCTCCATGCAAGTTATACCCCATTGCAAAGGGGGTGGATCTGGTGTACTCTATACATGGAATCCTTCTCAACAAGGATAATGAAGCACAAGCTGGGAAAAGCCACATGTGGTGGTTCAAATCAAAGAAGCTACATCCACCATCAGACTTTGGATAACAGCTGGTACTGCCCACTGGAGGCAGTAAAAATTCAGGGCCCACTTGGGGGATCATACCAAGACTTATCCCTTGCTTTCTAGGAATTTAGATTTCAATTTTATTTCTTAGAAGTATTTTAGCATTCATCCCTTTCCTCCTTATCATTTTGAGCTTTAATGACATGATACTTGTTCTTAATTTTGAAATTTTCTTTTCTAGGATCATGATGGCAGAAGGAAGCCCCAAAAATTTGTTAAAGGGGACTGAATCTTTATTTCAAAATGGAGTTCATTTTTAAATTTTATATTTTAAACTCCTTAAATTTTTTGTCCAAGACATGTTTTAAGCATTAACGATAAGAATTGCATACCCACACTTGAATTAATGATGTACTCAACTTATCTAGGAGACATGAGTTTCATAGAAATCCAGTGATGCCATGTTTTATATTTCAATGTTAATGAGATTAAATGATTAAAATGGATAATTGGATGATTAAAGTGAAGCAAGGATATTGAAATAAGGACTCATGATTTAAGGGAATTAGTTGATTCATGTAAATGAAATTTCCCTTCCATTTTTCATTCTTTGAATTTCTGAAATTCATGTGAATTAATTTGTTATTATTAATCCTGCCATGAGTGATTGTCCAATATCATATTCTCATTCCTGAGAGGATTTCAAGACCAAATATTTCCTATTTTATCTTGAGCATATTTCTTGAGTTATCTTGGGACGTGCCACCTGCTAGAACTTGTATTGAAACTTGTCAAAGCTATGACTGTACAAAACCACATTTAAAATGATTGAGGCATATCTTTGGTTAGCCACATTTTATCCTAAGACTCACCTTTACATTTATCCTTCGTAAGCCCTTAAATGCCATGAATTGCCTTATAGGTTTAAGCCACATTACAATCCAATTTTTCCTTACCTACCTGCACTTTTAGTATTTTTGCATGGTTATTTCAAGTTTGAGTGTGGGGGAAGGGCCTTTTGTGTGCGTTCCTTGGGATATGTATCATTTTTGGGTGGTGTAATGTGTGCGTCATCATTTTGGGCAATGTATTATTAGAAAATTGGGCATGAGTCATCATTTCATTATGCTTCTATCATTTCATCCGGTTCTCCATAAAAAAAGAAAAAAGAAAATAAAGCTGTGCCTTTCTGGAGCTTTACAAAAAAGAAGAAAAAAGAAAAAAAAGAAAATAAAGCTGTCCCTTTCTGGAGCTTTACAAAAAAAACAGGGAGAACTTGGATGATATCATTCTTTGTAATCATTTATTGACTCATGACCCATGTCATTGAAAGGGGGGTGGTGTTGTGATTCACATTTCAAGGGGATTTGAGTGAGGTTCATCTTGTGTTTTCACTTGATTAATCATGCATTGTACTTAAGAGTCAAACCTCCTACTTCTGGCCTTAAATTATTTCAATCATTTACCCACCAACCCTAAGCCACAGAGTCATTTGAACCTTTATTGCAAGTCCTCATGATTTTATGTGTGTTTTGTCTTTACAAAGTGGAGAAAGTAGTTACTTTACAAGCCTATGGGTAAGGAGCATGTTCTCATGATATGAGCATAACTCCACTATTAATTGTATCATGAGTGATGAGAGAAAAGATTCATAAGTGAGGTAGATCATGATTTGGCATGTTTAATAATAATAAATTGAGAAACTTGAATGAATGAAAGGAGAAGCTTCATTATTTTTCAAAGGGGAAAAGTAAAATGCATGAATTGATTGTTTCTTTGAAAAATGGGAAATTAAATTGGTATATTTGTGGAACTGGAAAATTTGATTGGACATTGATAATCATTTTATTTTATTCCATTTGAAATTTAAATATTGGTGACATTGGTGTCCTTTGAATTCCATGTTGAGATTTTATGCTTGAGGACAAGCATAGTTTAAGTGTGGGGGAATTGACAAGGATTATAATTTGCACATTTTTTTAATGCATTTATATTGTTTTAAACATCCCAAGATAACATTTTGAGCTTATATGTAACAATTTTGGATTTAAGAAGTATTTTAAGTTTAAATGCAAAAATGACCAAATTCTGCATTTTGGACAGATTTTCACTACAAGGGTATTTTGGTCATTTACAAAAAAATATAAATCCAAATTTTATGATTATAATTTCTTTAGAATCCTAATTTAATTTCCTTCAACTTTGTCTGCTGGACCAGGATCTGATTCTACCATCTTGAGGTCCAAACAATTCAATGAAGTTGAAGATTATTGAGGAACACCAAGGAAGTTTCCAGGAAATTTCTTCCAGAAAAACGAAGGTTCAGTGAAATATCCATAACTCGCTCACAACGACTTTAATGGAGCTGCAATTTTGTGGATAGACGGTTAAGAAGATTTGGAACAAGTTTCATTAAGGATTCCACGCCTGAAATGGCCGTGTTCAGGGACATTAATTCAGTACAAAACGGTGTTTTTCGGTTTGATGATTCTGACTGGACAGAATAATATGTCAGAGGAAATTGACCATAACTCTCGGAATACCTATCCAAATCCTCTGATCTTTTGAGGGGACACGGCCAAGACAATTATGAACAACATTGAAGAAGGCCTCAACGCGTGATGAGGTCATTTATGGGGTCCAAAACGCGACAACTTTCGGGGGTCGAATTCTGCCTATAAAAGGAGGAGAGCTCCTCCCCCTCAAGACATCCCATTCTCCATCCATTTCTTCAAGGCACCAAGGAGGAGATCTCCACCGAGGAAGGCCGGCCGCAAATCTTCCACATTTCTTTTTATTTTATTTCTTTTCTTTATTTTTAGTTTTTAATTGTAATTTATATTTCTAATAAATTCATGCATTGTTTTAATTTTTGTGTCCACCGATTCACTCTCTTTTCTTCCTCTCATCTTACCATCGTGAACTATAATACTCATGATCATGAGTAACTAATCCGAGGAATATCCCGAGGGATTAATCAGGTTCTTGATCCCAAGACCATTTTTTTCATATTCTTTGAGTTAATTCTAAGGATAATTTATAGTGGGTGTAATCCTCACTATGGTTGTCTAAAGATTAACTTCTTAATCTACAACCATTTTCCCTCGATTGAGGAGGTGGATGGAAGGTGTGCTTGGCGATCGCTAAGTAGACTTTTCATTCATAACCGGTGTAGAATAAGGTGTGCACACATACGATGGAGTGTGTAAACTAAGAATATTTGAAGCTGGCTAATGAAGGTGCTCCCTGAATATTCTCTCGGGAGAACTTCCTTTCTTCCCTAATTACATTCTGTTTAGCATTGCATGGTAATTTAGAATTAAATTTAAGTTTCTTCTGATTTATAAATTTCATTTATTTTATTAAATTACATTTATTTCATAAAACATTAAACAACAAAAAGAAATTAGATTAGGTGGAATAGAAGTAGTGATTTATTAACCACAAAAGCTCCTCAAGAGAACGACCTAGGTCAGCCACTATGCTGCACTTAGTATAAATATTTTTGAGAGCGTACACGACAATGCTTCGTCAAATTGGCGCCGTTGCCGGGGAGCAAAGTAGTTAATTCAATCATTTATTTCTAAATTCACAGTTTTTTTATATTTTTCATTTTTTTTAAAAAAAATCATAAAAAAACCATTTCCATAATGTATTCAATATCAAATTCAAATTCATGGAACAATTACTCACAGGTGCCAGAAGAAGAAACCGACTACACTGAGGAGTCCCTCCAACGAAGGGCTGATGCTCTAATGATAAGGCTCAAACAAAAGGAAAAAGGATTAGCAACATGGATCTCAATGGAAGACTTGATGGTCTTGGCCGATGAACTCCAAAAAGACATTAAAAGATTCAAGGCCAACAAGGATGTTCCACTGGTCTTCCCAAATTTTATTGAAGACATCCATGATGTTGAAGACAAACTCAAGGTGGAGGAGTCTTACTATCTATCTTCATCTATTAAAGATCAACTCCAAGTGGAATTTTCTATTGAAGAAGATATTCAAGCCAAACCGACTCAGGGAGATGATACCATCTTGAACTCAAACTCTTTTAAATTTATTGAATCTGATTTGAGTATAACTCCCAAAGTTTTTGAATTTTCAGAATTGTGTGAATCATATTTTTCCTTGGAGGATGATGTGGAAAAAAAAGATGCACCTGTTAAGGAACACCTAGAGCTCCCTGAAGTCATTGAACATCTACTGGAGGAGCCCCATCCTGAAGAGATTCTAGTGGCTTTTCCTGATGAACCAGAGACACATGATGCTTCACATCTGAAGCAACCACTGGAAATAGAAGAAGATGTTGCACAAGAAGCAAAGAAGAAGGCGGAGGATCCATACTTTATCCTACCCCCTCCATGCAAGTTATACCCCATTGTAAAGGGGGTGGATCTGGTGTACTCTATACATGTAATCCTTCTCAACAAGGATAATGAAGCACAAGCTGGGAAAAGCCACATGTGGTGGTTCAAATCAAAGAAGCTACATCCACCATCAGACTTTGGATAACAGCTGGTACTGCCCACTGGAGGCAGTAAAAATTCAGGGCCCACTTGGGGGATCATACCAAGACTTATCCCTTGCTTTCTAGGAATTTAGATTTCAATTTTATTTCTTAGAAGTAGTTTAGCATTCATCCCTTTCCTCCTTATCATTTCGAGCTTTAATGACATGATACTTGTTCTTAATTTTGAAATTTTCTTTTCTAGGATCATGATGGCAGAAGGAAGCCCCAAAAATTTGTTAAAGGGGACTGAATCTTTATTTCAAAAGGGAGTTCATTTTTAAATTTTATATTTTAAACTCCTTAAATTTTTTGTCCAAGACATGTTTTAAGCATTAACGATAAGAATTGCATACCCACACTTGAATTAATGATGTACTCAACTTATCTAGGAGACATGAGTTTCATAGAAATCCAGTGATGCCATGTTTTAGATTTCAATGTTAATGAGATTAAATGATTAAAATGGATAATTGGATGATTAAAGTGAAGCAAGGATATTGAAATAAGGACTCATGATTTAAGGGAATTAGTTGATTCATGTAAATGAAATTTCCCTTCCATTTTTCATTCTTTGAATTTCTGAAATTCATGTGAATTAATTTGTTATTATTAATCCTGCCATGAGTGATTGTCCAATATCATATTCTCATTCCTGAGAGGATTTCTAGACCAAATATTTCCTATTTTATCTTGAGCATATTTCTTGAGTTATCTTGGGACGTGCCACCTGCTAGAACTTGTATTGAAACTTGTCAAAGCTATGACTGTACAAAACCACATTTAAAATGATTGAGGCATATCTTTGGTTAGCCACATTTTATCCTAAGACTCACCTTTACATTTATCCTTCGTAAGCCCTTAGATGCCATGAATTGCCTTATAGGTTTAAGCCACATTACAATCCAATTTTTCCTTACCTACCTGCACTTTTAGTATTTTTGCATGGTTATTTCAAGTTTGAGTGTGGGGGAAGGGCCTTTTGTGTGCGTTCCTTGGGATATGTATCATTTTTGGGTGGTGTAATGTGTGCGTCATCATTTTGGGCAATGTATTATTAGAAAATTGGGCATGAGTCATCATTTCATTATGCTTCTATCATTTCATCCGGTTCTCCATAAAAAAAGAAAAAAGAAAATAAAGCTGTGCCTTTCTGGAGCTTTACAAAAAAGAAGAAAAAAGAAAAAAAAGAAAATAAAGCTGTCCCTTTCTGGAGCTTTACAAAAAAAACAGGGAGAACATGGATGATATCATTCTTTGTAATCATTTATTGACTCATGACCCATGTCATTGAAAGGGGGGTGGTGTTGTGATTCACATTTCAAGGGGATTTGAGTGAGGTTCATCTTGTGTTTTCACTTGATTAATCATGCATTGTACTTAAGAGTCAAACCTCCTACTTCTGGCCTTAAATTATTTCAATCATTTACCCACCAACCCTAAGCCACAGAGTCATTTGAACCTTTATTGCAAGTCCTCATGATTTTATGTGTGTTTTGTCTTTACAAAGTGGAGAAAGTAGTTACTTTACAAGCCTATGGGTAAGGAGCATGTTCTCATGATATGAGCATAACTCCACTATTAATTGTATCATGAGTGATGAGAGAAAAGATTCATAAGTGAGGTAGATCATGATTTGGCATGTTTAATAATAATAAATTGAGAAGCATGAATGAATGAAAGGAGAAGCTTCATTATTTTTCAAAGGAGAAAAGTAAAATGCATGAATTGATTGTTTCTTTGAAAAATGGGAAATTAAATTGGTATATTTGTGGAACTGGAAAATTTGATTGGACATTGATAATCATTTTATTTTATTCCATTTGAAATTTAAATATTGGTGACATTGGTGTCCTTTGAATTCCATGTTGAGATTTTATGCTTGAGGACAAGCATAGTTTAAGTGTGGGGGAATTGACAAGGATTATAATTTGCACATTTTTTTAATGCATTTCTATTGTTTTAAACATCCCAAGATAAAATTTTGATCTTATATGTAACAATTTTGGATTTAAGAAGTATTTTAAGTTTAAATGCAAAAATGACCAAATTCTGCATTTTGGACAGATTTTCACTACAAGGGTATTTTGGTCATTTACAAAAAAATATAAATCCAAATTTTATGATTATAATTTCTTTAGAATCCTAATTTAATTTCCTTCAACTTTGTCTTCTGGACCAGGATCTGATTCTACCATCTTGAGGTCCAAACAATTCAATTAAGTTGAAGATTATTGAGGAACACCAAGGAAGCTTCCAGGAAATTTCTTCCAGAAAAACGAAGGTTCAGTGAAATATCCATAACTCGCTCACAACGACTTTAATGGAGCTGAAATTTTGTGGCTAGACGGTTAAGAAGATTTGGAAAATGTTTCATTAAGGATTCCATGCCTGAAATGGCCGTTTTCAGGGACATTAATTCAGTACAAAACGGTGTTTTTCGGTTTGATGATTCTGACTGGACAGAATAAATTGTCAGAGGAAATTGACCATAACTCTCGGCATACCTATCCAAATCCTCTGATCTTTTGAGGGGACACGGCCAAGACAATTATGAACAACATTGAAGAAGGCCTCAACGCGTGACGAGGTCATTTATGGGGTCCAAAACTCGACAACTTTCGGGGGTCGAATTCTGCCTATAAAAGGAGGAGAGCTCCTCCCCCTCAAGACATCCCATTCTCCATCCATTTCTTCAAGGCACCAAGGAGGAGATCTCCACCGAGGAAGGCCGGCCGCAAATCTTCCACATTTCTTTTTATTTTATTTCTTTTCTTTATTTTTAGTTTTTAATTGTAATTTATATTTCTAATAAATTCAAGCATTGTTTTAATTTTTGTGTCCACCGATTCACCCTCTTTTCTTCCTCTCATCTTACCATCGTGAACTATAATACTCATGATCATGAGTAACTAATCCGAGGAATATCCTGAGGGATTAATCAGGTTCTTGATCCCAAGACCATGTTTTTCATATTCTTTGAGTTAATTCTAAGGATAATTTATAGTGGGTGTAATCCTCACTATGGTTGTCTAAAGATTAACTTCTTAATCTACAACCATTTTCCCTCGATTGAGGAGGTGGATGGAAGGTGTGCTTGGCGATCTCTAAGTAGACTTTTCATTCATAACCGGTGTAGAATAAGGTGTGCACACATACGATGGAGTGTGTAAACTAAGAATATTTGAAGC
The DNA here is from genome assembly GCA_963277665.1 of Viscum album. Taxonomy (NCBI): domain Eukaryota; kingdom Viridiplantae; phylum Streptophyta; class Magnoliopsida; order Santalales; family Viscaceae; genus Viscum; species Viscum album. The sequence goes on along the minus strand of OY728157.1, from coordinate 225,744,224 downwards.
TGGCCAATGAAGGTGCTCCCTGAATATTCTCTCGGGAGAACTTCCTTTCTTCCCTAATTACATTCTGTTTAGCATTGCATGGTAATTTAGAATTAAATTTAAGTTTCTTCTGATTTATAAATTTCATTTATTTTATTAAATTACATTTATTTCATAAAACATTAAACAACAAAAAGAAATTAGATTAGGTGGAATAGAAGTAGTGATTTATTAACCACAAAAGCTCCTCAAGAGAACGACCTAGGTCAGCCACTATGCTGCACTTAGTATAAATATTTTTGAGAGCGTACACGACAATGCTTCGTCAAATTGGCGCCGTTGCCGGGGAGCAAAGTAGTTAATTCAATCATTTATTTCTAAATTCACAGTTTTTTTATATTTTTCATTTTTTTTAAAAAAAATCATAAAAAAACCATTTCCATAATGTATTCAATATCAAATTCAAATTCATGGAACAATTACTCACAGGTGCCAGAAGAAGAAACCGACTACACTGAGGAGTCCCTCCAACGAAGGGCTGATGCTCTAATGATAAGGCTCAAACAAAAGGAAAAAGGATTAGCAACATGGATCTCAATGGAGGACTTGATGGTCTTGGCCGATGAACTCCAAAAAGACATTAAAAGATTCAAGGCCAACAAGGATGTTCCACTGGTCTTCCCAAATTTTATTGAAGACATCCATGATGTTGAAGACAAACTCAAGGTGGAGGAGTCTTACTATCTATCTTCATCTATTAAAGATCAACTCCAAGTGGAATTTTCTATTGAAGAAGATATTCAAGCCAAACCGACTCAGGGAGATGATACCATCTTGAACTCAAACTCTTTTCAATTTATTGAATCTGATTTGAGTATAACTCCCAAAGTTTTTGAATTTTCAGAATTGTGTGAATCATATTTTTCCTTGGAGGATGATGTGGAAAAAAAGATGCACCTGTTAAGGAACACCTAGAGCTCCCTGAAGTCATTGAAAATCTACTGGAGGAGCCCCATCATGAAGAGATTCTAGTGGCTTTGCCTGATGAACCAGAGACACATGATGCTTCACATCTGAAGCAACCACTGGAAATAGAAGAAGATGTTGCACAAGAAGCAAAGAAGAAGGCGGAGGATCCATACTTTATCCTACCCCCTCCATGCAAGTTATACCCCATTGCAAAGGGGGTGGATCTGGTGTACTCTATACATGGAATCCTTCTCAACAAGGATAATGAAGCACAAGCTGGGAAAGGCCACATGTGGTGGTTCAAATCAAAGAAGCTACATCCACCATCAGACTTTGGATAACAGCTGGTACTGCCCACTGGAGGCAGTAAAAATTCAGGGCCCACTTGGGGGATCATACCAAGACTTATCCCTAGCTTTCTAGGAATTTAGATTTCAATTTTATTTCTTAGAAGTAGTTTAGCATTCATCCCTTTCCTCCTTATCATTTTGAGCTTTAATGACATGATACTTGTTCTTAATTTTGAAATTTTCTTTTCTAGGATCATGATGGCAGAAGGAAGCCCCAAAAATTTGTTAAAGGGGACTGAATCTTTATTTCAAAAGGGAGTTCATTTTTAAATTTTATATTTTAAACTCCTTAAATTTTTTGTCCAAGACATGTTTTAAGCATTAACGATAAGAATTGCATACCCACACTTGAATTAATGATGTACTCAACTTATCTAGGAGACATGAGTTTCATAGAAATCCAGTGATGCCATGTTTTAGATTTCAATGTTAATGAGATTAAATGATTAAAATGGATAATTGGATGATTAAAGTGAAGCAAGGATATTGAAATAAGGACTCATGATTTAAGGGAATTAGTTGATTCATGTAAATGAAATTTCCCTTCCATTTTTCATTCTTTGAATTTCTGAAATTCATGTGAATTAATTTGTTATTATTAATCCTGCCATGAGTGATTGTCCAATATCATATTCTCATTCCTGAGAGGATTTCTAGACCAAATATTTCCTATTTTATCTTGAGCATATTTCTTGAGTTATCTTGGGACGTGCCACCTGCTAGAACTTGTATTGAAACTTGTCAAAGCTATGACTGTACAAAACCACATTTAAAATGATTGAGGCATATCTTTGGTTAGCCACATTTTATCCTAAGACTCACCTTTACATTTATCCTTCGTAAGCCCTTAGATGCCATGAATTTCCTTATAGGTTTAAGCCACATTACAATCCAATTTTTCCTTACCTACCTGCACTTTTAGTATTTTTGCATGGTTATTTCAAGTTTGAGTGTGGGGGAAGGGCCTTTTGTGTGCGTTCCTTGGGATATGTATCATTTTTGGGTGGTGTAATGTGTGCGTCATCATTTTGGGCAATGTATTATTAGAAAATTGGGCATGAGTCATCATTTCATTATGCTTCTATCATTTCATCCGGTTCTCCATAAAAAAAAGAAAAAAGAAAATAAAGCTGTGCCTTTCTGGAGCTTTACAAAAAAGAAGAAAAAAGAAAAAAAAAGAAAATAAAGCTGTGCCTTTCTGGAGCTTTACAAAAAAAACAGGGAGAACTTGGATGATATCATTCTTTGTAATCATTTATTGACTCATGACCCATGTCATTGAAAGGGGGGTGGTGTTGTGATTCACATTTCAAGGGGATTTGAGTGAGGTTCATCTTGTGTTTTCACTTGATTAATCATGCATTGTACTTAAGAGTCAAACCTCCTACTTCTGGCCTTAAATTATTTCAATCATTTACCCACCAACCCTAAGCCACAGAGTCATTTGAACCTTTATTGCAAGTCCTCATGATTTTATGTGTGTTTTGTCTTTACAAAGTGGAGAAAGTAGTTACTTTACAAGCCTATGGGTAAGGAGCATGTTCTCATGATATGAGCATAACTCCACTATTAATTGTATCATGAGTGATGAGAGAAAAGATTCATAAGTGAGGTAGATCATGATTTGGCATGTTTAATAATAATAAATTGAGAAGCTTGAATGAATTAAAGGAGAAGCTTCATTATTTTTCAATGGGGAAAAGTAAAATGCATGAATTGATTGTTTCTTTGAAAAATGGGAAATTAAATTGGTATATTTGTGGAACTGGAAAATTTGATTGGACATTGATAATCATTTTATTTTATTCCATTTGAAATTTAAATATTGGTGACATTGGTGTCCTTTGAATTCCATGTTGAGATTTTATGCTTGAGGACAAGCATAGTTTAAGTGTGGGGGAATTGACAAGGATTATAATTTGCACATTTTTTTAATGCATTTCTATTGTTTTAAACATCCCAAGATAACATTTTGATCTTATATGTAACAATTTTGGATTTAAGAAGTATTTTAAGTTTAAATGCAAAAATGACCAAATTCTGCATTTTGGACAGATTTTCACTACAAGGGTATTTTGGTCATTTACAAAAAAATATAAATCCAAATTTTATGATTAAAATTTCTTTAGAATCCTAATTTAATTTCCTTCAACTTTGTCTTCTGGACCAGGATCTGATTCTACCATCTTGAGATCCAAACAATTCAATGAAGTTGAAGATTATTGAGGAACACCAAGGAAGCTTCCAGGAAATTTCTTCCAGAAAAACGAAGGTTCAGTGAAATATCCATAACTCGCTCAAAACGACTTTAATGGAGCTGATATTTTGTGGCTAGACGGTTAAGAAGATTTGGAACAAGTTTCATTAAGGATTCCACGCCTGAAATGGCCGTGTTCAGGGACATTAATTCAGTACAAAACGGTGTTTTTCGGTTTGATGATTCTGACTGAACAGAATAAATTGTCAGAGGAAATTGACCATAACTCTCGGAATACCTATCCAAATACTCTGATATTTTGAGGGGACACGGCCAAGACAATTATGAACAACATTGAAGAAGGCCTCAACGCGTGATGAGGTCATTTATGGGGTCCAAAACGCGACAACTTTCGGGGGTCGAATTCTGCCTATAAAAGGAGGAGAGCTCCTCCCCCTCAAGACATCCCATTCTCCATCCATTTCTTCAAGGCACCAAGGAGGAGATCTCCACCGAGGAAGGCCGGCCGCAAATCTTCCACATTTCTTTTTATTTTATTTCTTTTCTTTATTTTTAGTTTTTAATTATAATTTATATTTCTAATAAATTCATGCATTGTTTTAATTTTTGTGTCCACCGATTCACCCTCTTTTCTTCCTCTCATCTTACCATCGTGAACTATAATACTCATGATCATGAGTAACTAATCCGAGGAATATCCCGAGGGATTAATCAGGTTCTTGAACCCAAGACCATTTTTTTCATATTCTTTGAGTTAATTCTAAGGATAATTTATAGTGGGTGTAATCCTCACTATGGTTGTCTAAAGATTAACTTCTTAATCTACAACCATTTTCCCTCGATCGAGGAGGTGGATGGAAGGTGTGCTTGGCGATCGCTAAGTAGACTTTTCATTCATAACCGTTTTAGAATAAGGTGTGCACACATATGATGGAGTGTGTAAACTAAGAATATGTGAAGCTGGCCAATGAAGGTGCTCCCTGAATATTTTCTCGGGAGAACTTCCTTTCTTCCCTAATTACATTCTGTTTAGCATTGCATGGTAATTTAGAATTAAATTTAAGTTTCTTCTGATTTATAAATTTCATTTATTTTATTAAATTACATTTATTTCATAAAACATTAAACAACAAAAAGAAATTAGATTAGGTGGAATAGAAGTAGTGATTTATTAACCACAAAAGCTCCTCAAGAGAACGACCTAGGTCAGCCACTATGCTGCACTTAGTATAAATATTTTTGAGAGCGTACACGACAATGCTTCGTCAAATTGGCGCCGTTGCCGGGGAGCAAAGTAGTTAATTCAATCATTTATTTCTAAATTCACAGTTTTTTTATATTTTTCATTTTTTTTTAAAAAAAATCATAAAAAAACCATTTCCATAATGTATTCAATATCAAATTCAAATTCATGGAACAATTACTCACAGGTGCCAGAAGAAGAAACCGACTACACTGAGGAGTCCCTCCAACGAAGGGCTGATGCTCTAATGATAAGGCTCAAACAAAAGGAAAAAGGATTAGCAACATGGATCTCAATGGAAGACTTGATGGTCTTGGCCGATGAACTCCAAAAAGACATTAAAAGATTCAAGGCCAACAAGGATGTTCCACTGGTCTTCCCAAATTTTATTGAAGACATCCATGATGTTGAAGACAAACTCAAGGTGGAGGAGTCTTACTATCTATCTTCATCTATTAAAGATCAACTCCAAGTGGAATTTTCTATTGAAGAAGATATTCAAGCCAAACCGACTCAGGGAGATGATACCATCTTGAACTCAAACTCTTTTAAATTTATTGAATCTGATTTGAGTATAACTCCCAAAGTTTTTGAATTTTCAGAATTGTGTGAATCATATTTTTCCTTGGAGGATGATGTGGAAAAAAAAGATGCACCTGTTAAGGAACACCTAGAGCTCCCTGAAGTCATTGAACATCTACTGGAGGAGCCCCATCATGAAGAGATTCTAGTGGCTTTGCCTGATGAACCAGAGACACATGATGCTTCACATCTGAAGCAACCACTGGAAATAGAAGAAGATGTTGCACAAGAAGCAAAGAAGAAGGCGGAGGATCCATACTTTATCCTACCCCCTCCATGCAAGTTATACCCCATTGCAAAGGGGGTGGATCTGGTGTACTCTATACATGGAATCCTTCTCAACAAGGATAATGAAGCACAAGATGGGAAAAGCCACATGTGGTGGTTCAAATCAAAGAAGCTACATCCACCATCAAACTTTGGATAACAGCTGGTACTGCCCACTGGAGGCAGTAAAAATTCAGGGCCCACTTGGGGGATCATACCAAGACTTATCCCTTGCTTTCTAGGAATTTAGATTTCAATTTTATTTCTTAGAAGTAGTTTAGCATTCATCCCTTTCCTCCTTATCATTTTGAGCTTTAATGACATGATACTTGTTCTTAATTTTGAAATTTTCTTTTCTAGGATCATGATGGCAGAAGGAAGCCCCAAATTTTTTTTAAAGGGGACTGAATCTTTATTTCAAAAGGGAGTTCATTTTTAAATTTTATATTTTAAACTCCTTAAATTTTTTGTCCAAGACATGTTTTAAGCATTAACGATAAGAATTGCATACCCACACTTGAATTAATGATGTACTCAACTTATTTAGGAGACATGAGTTTCATAGAAATCCAGTGATGCCATGTTTTAGATTTCAATGTTAATGAGATTAAATGATTAAAATGGATAATTGGATGATTAAAGTGAAGCAAGGATATTGAAATAAGGACTCATGATTTAAGGGAATTAGTTGATTCATGTAAATGAAATTTCCCTTCCATTTTTCATTCTTTGAATTTCTGAAATTCATGTGAATTAATTTGTTATTATTAATCCTGCCATGAGTGATTGTCCAATATCATATTCTCATTCCTGAAAGGATTTATAGACCAAATATTTCCTATTTTATCTTGAGCATATTTCTTGAGTTATCTTGGGACGTGCCACCTGCTAGAACTTGTATTGAAACTTGTCAAAGCTATGACTGTACAAAACCACATTTAAAATGATTGAGGCATATCTTTGGTTAGCCACATTTTATCCTAAGACTCACCTTTACATTTATCCTTCGTAAGCCCTTAGATGCCATGAATTGCCTTATAGGTTTAATCCACATTACAATCCAATTTTTCCTTACCTACCTGCACTTTTAGTATTTTTGCATGGTTATTTCAAGTTTGAGTGTGGGGGAAGGGCCTTTTGTGTGCGTTCCTTGGGATATGTATCATTTTTGGGTGGTGTAATGTGTGCGTCATCATTTTGGGCAATGTATTATTAGAAAATTGGGCATGAGTCATCATTTCATTATGCTTCTATCATTTCATCCGGTTCTCCATAAAAAAAGAAAAAAGAAAATAAAGCTGTGCCTTTCTGGAGCTTTACAAAAAAGAAGAAAAAAGAAAAAAAAGAAAATAAATCTGTGCCTTTCTGGAGCTTTACAAAAAAAACAGGGAGAACTTGGATGATATCATTCTTTGTAATCATTTATTGACTCATGACCCATGTCATTGAAAGGGGGGTGGTGTTGTGATTCACATTTCAAGGGGATTTGAGTGAGGTTCATCTTGTGTTTTCACTTGATTAATCATGCATTGTACTTAAGAGTCAAACCTCCTACTTCTGGCCTTAAATTATTTCAATCATTTACCCACCAACCCTAAGCCACAGAGTCATTTGAACCTTTATTGCAAGTCCTCATGATTTTATGTGTGTTTTGTCTTTACAAAGTGGAGAAAGTAGTTACTTTACAAGCCTATGGGTAAGGAGCATGTTCTCATGATATGAGCATAACTCCACTATTAATTGTATCATGAGTGATGAGAGAAAAGATTCATAAGTGAGGTAGATCATGATTTGGCATGTTTAATAATAATAAATTGAGAAGCTTTAATGAATGAAAGGAGAAGCTTCATTATTTTTCAAAGGGGAAAAGTAAAATGCATGAATTGATTGTTTCTTTGAAAAATGGGAAATTAAATTGGTATATTTGTGGAACTGGAAAATTTGATTGGACATTGATAATCATTTTATTTTATTCCATTTGAAATTTAAATATTGGTGACATTGGTGTCCTTTGAATTCCATGTTGAGATTTTATGCTTGAGGACAAGCATAGTTTAAGTGTGGGGGAATTGACAAGGATTATAATTTGCACATTTTTTTAATGCATTTATATTGTTTTAAACATCCCAAGATAACATTTTGATCTTATATGTAACAATTTTGGATTTAAGAAGTATTTTAAGTTTAAATGCAAAAATGACCAAATTCTGCATTTTGGACAGATTTTCACTACAAGGGTATTTTGGTCATTTACAAAAAAATATAAATCCAAATTTTATGATTATAATTTCTTTAGAATCCTAATTTAATTTCCTTCAACTTTGTCTTCTGGGCCAGGATCTGATTCTACCATCTTGAGGTCCAAACAATTCAATGAAGTTGAAGATTATTGAGGAACACCAAGGAAGCTTCCAGGAAATTTCTTCCAGAAAAACGAAGGTTCAGTGAAATATCCATAACTCGCTCACAACGACTTTAATGGAGCTGAAATTTTGTGGCTAGACGGTTAAGAATATTTGGAAAAAGTTTCATTAAGGATTCCATGCCTGAAATGGCCGTGTTCAGGAACATTAATTCAGTACAAAACGGTGTTTTTCGGTTTGATGATTCTGACTGGACAGAATAAATTGTCAGAGAAAATTGACCATAACTCTCGGAATACCTATCCAAATCCTCTGATCTTTTGAGGGGAAACGGCCAAGACAATTATGAACAACATTGAAGAAGGCCTCAACGCGTGACGAGGTCATTTATGGGGTCCAAAACTCGACAACTTTCGGGGGTCGAATTCTGCCTATAAAAGGAGGAGAGCTCCTCCCCCTCAAGACATCCCATTCTCCATCCATTTCTTCAAGGCACCAAGGAGGAGATCTCCACAGAGGAAGGCCGGCCGCAAATCTTCCACATTTCTTTTTATTTTATTTCTTTTCTTTATTTTTAGTTTTTAATTGTAATTTATATTTCTAATAAATTCAAGCATTGTTTTAATTTTTGTGTCCACCGATTCACCCTCTTTTCTTCCTCTCATCTTACCATCGTGAACTATAATACTCATGATCATGAGTAACTAATCCGAGGAATATCCCGAGGGATTAATCAGGTTCTTGATCCCAAGACCATGTTTTTCATATTCTTTGAGTTAATTCTAAGGATAATTTATAGTGGGTGTAATCCTCACTATGGTTGTCTAAAGATTAACTTCTTAATCTACAACCATTTTCCATCGATTGAGGAGGTGGATGGAAGGTGTGCTTGGCGATCGCTAAGTAGAATTTTCATTCATAACCGTTTTAGAATAAGGTGTGCACACATATGATGGAGTGTGTAAACTAAGAATATTTGAAGCTGGCCAATGAAGGTGCTACCTGAATATTTTCTCGGGAGAACTTCCTTTCTTCCCTAATTACATTCTGTTTAGCATTGCATGGTAATTTAGAATTAAATTTAAGTTTCTTCTGATTTATAAATTTCATTTATTTTATTAAATTACATTTATTTCATAAAACATTAAACAACAAAAAGAAATTAGATTAGGTGGAATAGAAGTAGTGATTTATTAACCACAAAAGCTCCTCAAGAGAACGACCTAGGTCAGCCACTATGCTGCACTTAGTATAAATATTTTTGAGAGCGTACACGACAATGCTTCGTCAAATTGGCGCCGTTGCCGGGGAGCAAAGTAGTTAATTCAATCATTTATTTCTAAATTCACAGTTTTTTTATATTTTTCATTTTTTTTAAAAAAAATCATAAAAAAACCATTTCCATAATGTATTCAATATCAAATTCAAATTCATGGAACAATTACTCACAGGTGCCAGAAGAAGAAACCGACTACACTGAGGAGTCCCTCCAACGAAGGGCTGATGCTCTAATGATAAGGCTCAAACAAAAGGAAAAAGGATTAGCAACATGGATCTCAATGGAAGACTTGATGGTCTTGGCCGATGAACTCCAAAAAGACATTAAAAGATTCAAGGCCAACAAGGATGTTCCACTGGTCTTCCCAAATTTTATTGAAGACATCCATGATGTTGAAGACAAACTCAAGGTGGAGGAGTCTTACTATCTATCTTCATCTATTAAAGATCAACTCCAAGTGGAATTTTCTATTGAAGAAGATATTCAAGCCAAACCGACTCAGGGAGATGATACCATCTTGAACTCAAACTCTTTTAAATTTATTGAATCTGATTTGAGTATAACTCCCAAAGTTTTTGAATTTTCAGAATTGTGTGAATCATATTTTTCCTTGGAGGATGATGTGGAAAAAAAAGATGCACCTGTTAAGGAACACCTAGAGCTCCCTGAAGTCATTGAACATCTACTGGAGGAGCCCCATCATGAAGAGATTCTAGTGGCTTTGCCTGATGAACCAGAGACACATGATGCTTCACATCTGAAGCAACCACTGGAAATAGAAGAAGATGTTGCACAAGAAGCAAAGAAGAAGGCGGAGGATCCATACTTTATCCTACCCCCTCCATGCAAGTTATACCCCATTGCAAAGGGGGTGGATCTGGTGTACTCTATACATGGAATCCTTCTCAACAAGGATAATGAAGCACAAGCTGGGAAAAGCCACATGTGGTGGTTCAAATCAAAGAAGCTACATCCACCATCAGACTTTGGATAACAGCTGGTACTGCCCACTGGAGGCAGTAAAAATTCAGGGCCCACTTGGGGGATCATACCAAGACTTATCCCTTGCTTTCTAGGAATTTAGATTTCAATTTTATTTCTTAGAAGTAGTTTAGCATTCATCCCTTTCCTCCTTATCATTTTGAGCTTTAATGACATGATACTTGTTCTTAATTTTGAAATTTTCTTTTCTAGGATCATGATGGCAGAAGGAAGCCCCAAATTTTTTTTAAAGGGGACTGAATCTTTATTTCAAAAGGGAGTTCATTTTTAAATTTTATATTTTAAACTCCTTAAATTTTTTGTCCAAGACATGTTTTAAGCATTAATGATAAGAATTGCATACCCACACTTGAATTAATGATGTACTCAACTTATTTAGGAGACATGAGTTTCATAGAAATCCAGTGATGCCATGTTTTAGATTTCAATGTTAATGAGATTAAATGATTAAAATGGATAATTGGATGATTAAAGTGAAGCAAGGATATTGAAATAAGGACTCATGATTTAAGGGAATTAGTTGATTCATGTAAATGAAATTTCCCTTCCATTTTTCATTCTTTGAATTTCTGAAATTCATGTGAATTAATTTGTTATTATTAATCCTGCCATGAGTGATTGTCCAATATCATATTCTCATTCCTGAAAGGATTTATAGACCAAATATTTCCTATTTTATCTTGAGCATATTTCTTGAGTTATCTTGGGACGTGCCACCTGCTAGAACTTGTATTGAAACTTGTCAAAGCTATGACTGTACAAAACCACATTTAAAATGATTGAGGCATATCTTTGGTTAGCCACATTTTATCCTAAGACTCACCTTTACATTTATCCTTCGTAAGCCCTTAGATGCCATGAATTGCCTTATAGGTTTAAGCCACATTACAATCCAATTTTTCCTTACCTACCTGCACTTTTAGTATTTTTGCATGGTTATTTCAAGTTTGAGTGTGGGGGAAGGGCCTTTTGTGTGCGTTCCTTGGGATATGTATCATTTTTGGGTGGTGTAATTTGTGCGTCATCATTTTGGGCAATGTATTATTAGAAAATTGGGCATGAGTCATCATTTCATTATGCTTCTATCATTTCATCCGGTTCTCCATAAAAAAAGAAAAAAGAAAATAAAGCTGTGCCTTTCTGGAGCTTTACAAAAAAGAAGAAAAAAGAAAAAAAAGAAAATAAATCTGTGCCTTTCTGGAGCTTTACAAAAAAAACAGGGAGAACTTGGATGATATCATTCTTTGTAATCATTTATTGACTCATGACCCATGTCATTGAAAGGGGGGTGGTGTTGTGATTCACGTTTCAAGGGGATTTGAGTGAGGTTCATCTTGTGTTTTCACTTGATTAATCATGCATTGTACTTAAGAGTCAAACCTCCTACTTCTGGCCTTAAATTATTTCAATCATTTACCCACCAACCCTAAGCCACAGAGTCATTTGAACCTTTATTGCAAGTCCTCATGATTTTATGTGTGTTTTGTCTTTACAAAGTGGAGAAAGTAGTTACTTTACAAGCCTATGGGTAAGGAGCATGTTCTCATGATATGAGCATAACTCCACTATTAATTGTATCATGAGTGATGAGAGAAAAGATTCATAAGTGAGGTAGATCATGATTTGGCATGTTTAATAATAATAAATTGAGAAGCTTGAATGAATGAAAGGAGAAGCTTCATTATTTTTCAAAGGGGAAAAGTAAAATGCATGAATTGATTGTTTCTTTGAAAAATGGGAAATTAAATTGGTATATTTGTGGAACTGGAAAATTTGATTGGACATTGATAATCATTTTATTTTATTCCATTTGAAATTTAAATATTGGTGACATTGGTGTCCTTTGAATTCCATGTTGAGATTTTATGCTTGAGGACAAGCATAGTTTAAGTGTGGGGGAATTGACAAGGATTATAATTTGCACATTTTTTTAATGCATTTATATTGTTTTAAACATCCCAAGATAACATTTTGATCTTATATGTAACAATTTTGGATTTAAGAAGTATTTTAAGTTTAAATGCAAAAATGACCAAATTCTGCATTTTGGACAGATTTTCACTACAAGGGTATTTTGGTCATTTACAAAAAAATATAAATCCAAATTTTATGATTATAATTTCTTTAGAATCCTAATTTAATTTCCTTCAACTTTGTCTTCTGGACCAGGATCTGATTCTACCATCTTGAGGTCCAAACAATTCAATGAAGTTGAAGATTATTGAGGAACACCAAGGAAGCTTCCAGGAAATTTCTTCCAGAAAAACGAAGGTTCGGTGAAATATCCATAACTCGCTCAAAACTACTTTAATGGAGCTAAAATGTTGTGGCTAGACGGTTAAGAAGATTTGGAACAAGTTTAATTAAGGATTCCACGCCTGAAATGGCCGTGTTCAGGGACATTAATTCAGTACAAAACGGTGTTTTTCGGTTTGATGATTCTGACTGGACAGAATAAATTGTCAGAGGAAATTGACCATAACTCTCGGAATACCTATCCCAATCCTCTGATCTTTTGAGGGGACACGGCCAAGACAATTATGAACAACATTGAAGAAGGCCTCAACGCGTGATGAGTTCATTTATGGGGTCCAAAACGCGACAACTTTCGGGGGTCGAATTCTGCCTATAAAAGGAGGAGAGCTCCTCCCCCTCAAGACATCCCATTCTCCATCCATTTCTTCAAGGCACCAAGGAGGAGATCTCCACCGAGGAAGGCCGACCGCAAATCTTCCACATTTCTTTTTATTTTATTTCTTTTCTTTATTTTTAGTTTTTAATTGTAATTTATATTTCTAATAAATTCATGCATTGTTTTAATTTTTGTGTCCACCGATTCACCCTCTTTTCTTCCTCTCATCTTACCATCGTGAACTATAATACTCATGATCATGAGTAACTAATCCGAGGAATATCCCGAGGGATTAATCAGGTTCTTGAACCTAAGACCATGTTTTTCATATTCTTTGAGTTAATTCTAAGGATAATTTATAGTGGGTGTAATCCTCACTATGGTTGTCTAAAGATTAACTTCTTAATCTACAACCATTTCCCCTCGATTGAGGAGGTGGATGGAAGGTGTGCTTGGCGATCGCTAAGTAGACTTTTCATTCATAACCGGTGTAGAATAAGGTGTGCACACATACGATGGAGTGTGTAAACTAAGAATATTTGAAGCTGGCCAATGAAGGTGCTCCCTGAATATTCTCTCGGGAGAACTTCCTTTCTTCCCTAATTACATTCTGTTTAGCATTGCATGGTAATTTAGAATTAAATTTAAGTTTCTTCTGATTTATAAATTTCATTTATTTTATTAAATTACATTTATTTCATAAAACATTAAACAACAAAAAGAAATTAGATTAGGTGGAATAGAAGTAGTGATTTATTAACCACAAAAGCTCCTCAAGAGAACGACCTAGGTCAGCCACTATGCTGCACTTAGTATAAATATTTTTGAGAGCGTACACGACAATGCTTCATCAAATTGGCGCCGTTGCCGGGGAGCAAAGTAGTTAATTCAATCATTTATTTCTAAATTCACAGTTTTTTTATATTTTTCATTTTTTTTTAAAAAAAATCATAAAAAAACCATTTCCATAATGTATTCAATATCAAATTCAAATTCATGGAACAATTACTCACAGGTGCCAGAAGAAGAAACCGACTACACTGAGGAGTCCCTCCAACGAAGGGCTGATGCTCTAATGATAAGGCTCAAACAAAAGGAAAAAGGATTAGCAACATGGATCTCAATGGAAGACTTGATGGTCTTGGCCGATGAACTCCAAAAAGACATTAAAAGATTCAAGGCCAACAAGGATGTTCCACTGGTCTTCCCAAATTTTATTGAAGACATCCATGATGTTGAAGACAAACTCAAGGTGGAGGAGTCTTACTATCTATCTTCATCTATTAAAGATCAACTCCAAGTGGAATTTTCTATTGAAGAAGATATTCAAGCCAAACCGACTCAGGGAGATGATACCATCTTGAACTCAAACTCTTTTAAATTTATTGAATCTGATTTGAGTATAACTCCCAAAGTTTTTGAATTTTCAGAATTGTGTGAATCATATTTTTCCTTGGAGGATGATGTGGAAAAAAAAGATGCACCTGTTAAGGAACACCTAGAGCTCCCTGAAGTCATTGAACATCTACTGGAGGAGCCCCATCATGAAGAGATTCTAGTGGCTTTGCCTGATGAACCAGAGACACATGATGCTTCACATCTGAAGCAACCACTGGAAATAGAAGAAGATGTTGCACAAGAAGCAAAGAAGAAGGCGGAGGATCCATACTTTATCCTACCCCCTCCATGCAAGTTATACCCCATTGCAAAGGGGGTGGATCTGGTGTACTCTATACATGGAATCCTTCTCAACAAGGATAATGAAGCACAAGCTGGGAAAAGCCACATGTGGTGGTTCAAATCAAAGAAGCTACATCCACCATCAGACTTTGGATAACAGCTGGTACTGCCCACTGGAGGCAGTAAAAATTCAGGGCCCACTTGGGGGATCATACCAAGACTTATCCCTTGCTTTCTAGGAATTAGATTTCAATTTTATTTCTTAGAAGTAGTTTAGCATTCATCCCTTTCCTCCTTATCGTTTTGAGCTTTAATGACATGATACTTGTTCTTAATTTTGAAATTTTCTTTTCTAGGATCATGATGGCAGAAGGAAGCCCCAAAAATTTGTTAAAGGGGACTGAATCTTTATTTCAAAAGGGAGTTCATTTTTAAATTTTATATTTTAAACTCCTTAAATTTTTTGTCCAAGACATGTTTTAAGCATTAACGATAAGAATTGCATACCCACACTTGAATTAATGATGTACTCAACTTATCTAGGAGACATGAGTTTCATAGAAATCCAGTGATGCCATGTTTTAGATTTCAATGTTAATGAGATTAAATGATTAAAATGGATAATTGGATGATTAAAGTGAAGCAAGGATATTGAAATAAGGACTCATGATTTAAGGGAATTAGTTGATTCATGTAAATGAAATTTCCCTTCCATTTTTCATTCTTTGAATTTCTGAAATTCATGTGAATTAATTTGTTATTATTAATCCTGCCATGAGTGATTGTCCAATATCATATTCTCATTCCTGAGAGGATTTCTAGACCAAATATTTCCTATTTTATCTTGAGCATATTTCTTGAGTTATCTTGGGACGTGCCACCTGCTAGAACTTGTATTGAAACTTGTCAAAGCTATGACTGTACAAAACCACATTTAAAATGATTGAGGCATATCTTTGGTTAGCCACATTTTATCCTAAGACTCACCTTTACATTTATCCTTCGTAAGCCCTTAGATTCCATGAATTTCCTTATAGGTTTAAGCCACATTACAATCCAATTTTTCCTTACCTACCTGCACTTTTAGTATTTTTGCATGGTTATTTCAAGTTTGAGTGTGGGGGAAGGGCCTTTTGTGTGCGTTCCTTGGGATATGTATCATTTTTGGGTGGTGTAATGTGTGCGTCATCATTTTGGGCAATGTATTATTAGAAAATTGGGCATGAGTCATCATTTCATTATGCTTCTATCATTTCATCCGGTTCTCCATAAAAAAAAAGAAAAAAGAAAATAAAGCTGTGCCTTTCTGGAGCTTTACAAAAAAGAAGAAAAAAGAAAAAAAAAGAAAATAAAGTTGTGCCTTTCTGGAGCTTTACAAAAAAAACAGGGATAACTTGGATGATATCATTCTTTGTAATCATTTATTGACTCATGACCCATGTCATTGAAAGGGGGGTGGTGTTGTGATTCACATTTCAAGGGGATTTGAGTGAGGTTCATCTTGTGTTTTCACTTGATTAATCATGCATTGTACTTAAGAGTCAAACCTCCTACTTCTGGCCTTAAATTATTTCAATCATTTACCCACCAACCCTAAGCCACAGAGTCATTTGAACCTTTATTGCAAGTCCTCATGATTTTATGTGTGTTTTGTCTTTACAAAGTGGAGAAAGTAGTTACTTTACAAGCCTATGGGTAAGGAGCATGTTCTCATGATATGAGCATAACTCCACTATTAATTGTATCATGAGTGATGAGAGAAAAGATTCATAAGTGAGGTAGATCATGATTTGGCATATTTAATAATAATAAATTGAGAAGCTTGAATGAATGAAAGGAGAAGCTTCGTTATTTTTCAAAGGGGAAAAGTAAAATGCATGAATTGATTGTTTCTTTGAAAAATGGGAAATTAAATTGGTATATTTGTGGAACTGGAAAATTTGATTGGACATTGATAATCATTTTATTTTATTCCATTTGAAATTTAAATATTGGTGACATTGGTGTCCTTTGAATTCCATGTTGAGATTTTATGCTTGAGGACAAGCATAGTTTAAGTGTGGGGGAATTGACAAGGATTATAATTTGCACATTTTTTTAATGCATTTCTATTGTTTTAAACATCCCAAGATAACATTTTGAGCTTATATGTAACAATTTTGGATTTAAGAAGTATTTTAAGTTTAAATGCAAAAATGACCAAATTCTGCATTTTGGACAGATTTTCACTACAAGGGTATTTTGGTCATTTACAAAAAAATATAAATCCAAATTTTATAATTATAATTTCTTCAGAATACTAATTTAATTTCCTTCAACTTTGTCTTCTGGACCAGGATCTGATTCTACCATCTTGAGGTCCAAACAATTCAATGAAGTTGAAGATTATTGAGGAACACCAAGGAAGCTTCCAGGAAATTTCTTCCAGAAAAACGAAGGTTCAGTGAAATATCCATAACTAGCTCACAACGACTTTAATGGAGCTGCAATTTTGTGGCTAGACGGTTAAGAAGATTTGGAACAAGTTTCATTAAGGATTCCACGCCTGAAATGGCCGTGTTCAGGGACATTAATTCAGTACAAAACGGTGTTTTTCGGTTTGATGATTCTGACTGGACAGAATAAATTGTCAGAGGAAATTGACCATAACTCTCGGAATACCTATCCAAATCCTCTGATCTTTTGAGGGGACACGGCCAAGACAATTATGAACAACATTGAAGAAGGCCTCAACGCGTTAAGAGGTCATTTATGGGGTCCAAAACGCGACAACTTTCGGGGGTCGAATTCTGCCTATAAAAGGAGGAGAGCTCCTCCCCCTCAAGACATCCCATTCTCCATCCATTTCTTCAAGGCACCAAGGAGGAGATCTCCACCGAGGAAGGCCGGCCGCAAATCTTCCACATTTCTTTTTATTTTATTTCTTTTCTTTATTTTTAGTTTTTAATTGTAATTTATATTTCTAATAAATTCATGCATTGTTTTTATTTTTGTGTCCACTGATTCACCCTCTTTTCTTACTCTCATCTTACCATCGTGAACTATAATACTCATGATCATGAGTAACTAATCCGAGGAATATCCCGAGGGATTAATCAGGTTCTTGAACCCAAGACCATGTTTTTCATATTCTTTGAGTTAATTCTAAGGATAATTTATAGTGGGTGTAATCCTCACTATGGTTGTCTAAAGATTAACTTCTTAATCTACAACCATTTTCCCTCGATTGAGGAGGTGGATGGACGGTGTGATTGGCGATCGCTAAGTAGACTTTTCATTCATAACCGGTGTAGAATAAGGTGTGCACACATACGATGGAGTGTGTAAACTAAGAATATTTGAAGCTGGCCAATGAAGGTGCTCCCTAAATATTCTCTCGGGAGAACTTCCTTTCTTCCCTAATTACATTCTGTTTAGCATTGCATGGTAATTTAGAATTAAATTTAAGTTTCTTCTGATTTATAAATTTCATTTATTTTATTAAATTACATTTATTTCATAAAACATTAAACAACAAAAAGAAATTAGATTAGGTGGAATATAAGTAGTGATTTATTAACCACAAAAGCTCCTCAAGAGAACGACCTAGGTCAGCCACTATGCTGCACTTAGTATAAATATTTTTGAGAGCGTACACGACAATGCTTCGTCAAATTGGCGCCGTTGCCGGGGAGCAAAGTAGTTAATTCAATCATTTATTTCTAAATTCACAGTTTTTTTATATTTTTCATTTTTTTTAAAAAAAATCATAAAAAAACCATTTCCATAATGTATTCAATATCAAATTCAAATTCATGGAACAATTACTCACAGGTGCCAGAAGAAGAAACCGACTACACTGAGGAGTCCCTCCAACGAAGGGCTGATGCTCTAATGATAAGGCTCAAACAAAAGGAAAAAGGATTAGCAACATGGATCTCAATGGAAGACTTGATGGTCTTGGCCGATGAACTCCAAAAAGACATTAAAAGATTCAAGGCCAACAAGGATGTTCCACTGGTCTTCCCAAATTTTATTGAATACATCCATGATGTTGAAGACAAACTCAAGGTGGAGGAGTCTGACTATCTATCTTCATCTATTAAAGATCAACTCCAAGTGGAATTTTCTATTGAAGAAGATATTCAAGCCAAACCGACTCAGGGAGATGATACCATCTTGAACTCAAACTCTTTTAAATTTATTGAATCTGATTTGAGTATAACTCCCAAAGTTTTTGAATTTTCAGAATTGTATGAATCATATTTTTCCTTGGAGGATGATGTGGAAAAAAAAGATGCACCTGTTAAGGAACACCTAGAGCTCCCTGAAGTCATTGAACATCTACTGGAGGAGCCCCATCATGAAGAGATTCTAGTGGCTTTGCCTGATGAACCAGAGACACATGATGCTTCACATCTGAAGCAACCACTGGAAATAGAAGAAGATGTTGCACAAGAAGCAAAGAAGAAGGCGGAGGATCCATACTTTATCCTACCCCCTCCATGCAAGTTATACCACATTGCAAAGGGGGTGGATCTGGTGTACTCTATACATGGAATCCTTCTCAACAAGGATAATGAAGCACAAGCTGGGAAAAGCCACATGTGGTGGTTCAAATCAAAGAAGCTACATCCACCATCAGACTTTGGATAACAGCTGGTACTGCCCACTGGAGGCAGTAAAAATTCAGGGCCCACTTGGGGGATCATACCAAGACTTATCCCTTGCTTTCTAGGAATTTAGATTTCAATTTTATTTCTTAGAAGTAGTTTAGCATTCATCCCTTTCCTCCTTATCATTTTGAGCTTTAATGACATGATACTTGTTCTTAATTTTGAAATTTTCTTTTCTAGGATCATGATGGCAGAAGGAAGCCCCAAAAATTTGTTAAAGGGGACTGAATCTTTATTTCAAAAGGGAGTTCATTTTTAAATTTTATATTTTAAACTCCTTAAATTTTTTGTCCAAGACATGTTTTAAGCATTAACGATAAGAATTGCATACCCACACTTGAATTAATGATGTACTCAACTTATCTAGGAGACATGAGTTTCATAGAAATCCAGTGATGCCTTGTTTTAGATTTCAATGTTAATGAGATTAAATGATTAAAATGGATAATTGGATGATTAAAGTGAAGCAAGGATATTGAAATAAGGACTCATGATTTAAGGGAATTAGTTGATTCATGTAAATGAAATTTCCCTTCCATTTTTCATTCTTTGAATTTCTGAAATTCATGTGAATTAATTTGTTATTATTAATCATGCCATGAGTGATTGTCCAATATCATATTCTCATTCCTGAGAGGATTTCTAGACCAAATATTTCCTATTTTATCTTGAGCATATTTCTTGAGTTATCTTGGGACGTGCCACCTGCTAGAACTTGTATTGAAACTTGTCAAAGCTATGACTGTACAAAACCACATTTAAAATGATTGAGGCATATCTTTGGTTAGCCACATTTTATCCTAAGACTCACCTTTACATTTATCCTTCGTAAGCCCTTAGATGCCATGAATTGCCTTATAGGTTTAAGCCACATTACAATCCAATTTTTCCTTACCTACCTGCACTTTTAGTATTTTTGCATGGTTATTTCAAGTTTGAGTGTGGGGGAAGGGCCTTTTGTGTGCGTTCCTTGGGATATGTATCATTTTTGGGTGGTGTAATGTGTGCGTCATCATTTTGGGCAATGTATTATTAGAAAATTGGGCATGAGTCATCATTTCATTATGCTTCTATCATTTCATCCGGTTCTCCATAAAAAAAAAGAAAAAAGAAAATAAAGCTGTGCCTTTCTGGAGCTTTACAAAAAAGAAGAAAAAAGAAAAAAAAGAAAATAAAGTTGTGCCTTTCTGGAGCTTTACAAAAAAAAACAGGGAGAACTTGGATGATATCATTCTTTGTAATCATTTATTGACTCATGACCCATGTCATTGAAAGGGGGGTGGTGTTGTGATTCACATTTCAAGGGGATTTGAGTGAGGTTCATCTTGTGTTTTCACTTGATTAATCATGCATTGTACTTAAGAGTCAAACCTCCTACTTCTGGCCTTAAATTATTTCAATCATTTACCCACCAACCCTAAGCCACAGAGTCATTTGAACCTTTATTGCAAGTCCTCATGATTTTATGTGTGTTTTGTCTTTACAAAGTGGAGAAAGTAGTTACTTTACAAGCCTATGGGTAAGGAGCATGTTCTCATGATATGAGCATAACTCCACTATTAATTGTATCATTAGTGATGAGAGAAAAGATTCATAAGTGAGGTAGATCATGATTTGGCATGTTTAATAATAATAAATTGAGAAGCTTGAATGAATGAAAGGAGAAGCTTCATTATTTTTCAAAGGGGAAAAGTAAAATGCATGAATTGATTGTTTCTTTGAAAAATGGGAAATTAAATTGGTATATTTGTGGAACTGGAAAATTTGATTGGACATTGATAATCATTTTATTTTATTCCATTTGAAATTTAAATATTGGTGACATTGGTGTCCTTTGAATTCCATGTTGAGATTTTATGCTTGAGGACAAGCATAGTTTAAGTGTGGGGGAATTGACAAGGATTATAATTTGCACATTTTTTTAATGCATTTCTATTGTTTTAAACATCCCAAGATAACATTTTGAGCTTATATGTAACAATTTTGGATTTAAGAAGTATTTTAAGTTTAAATGCAAAAATGACCAAATTCTGCATTTTGGACAGATTTTCACTACAAGGGTATTTTGGTCATTTACAAAAAAATATAAATCCAAATTTTATGATTATAATTTCTTTAGAATCCTAATTTAATTTTCTTCAACTTTGTCTTCTGGACCAGGATCTGATTCTACCATCTTGAGGTCCAAACAATTCAATGAAGTTGAAGATTATTGAGGAACACCAAGGAAGCTTCCAGGAAATTTCTTCCAGAAAAACGAAGGTTCAGTGAAATATCCATAACTCGCTCAAAACGACTTTAATGGAGCTGATATTTTGTGGCTAGACGGTTAGGAAGATTTGGAACAAGTTTCATTAAGGATTCCACGCCTGAAATGGCCGTGTTTAGGGACATTAATTCAGTACAAAACGGTGTTTTTTGGTTTGATGATTCTGACTGGACAGAATAAATTGTCAGAGGAAATTGACCATAACTCTCGGAATACCTATCCAAATCCTCTGGTCTTTTGAGGGGACACGGCCAAGACAATTATGAACAACATTGAAGAAGGCCTAAACGCGTGAAGAGGTCATTTATGGGGTCCAAAACGCGACAACTTTAGGGGGTCGAATTCTGCCTATAAAAGGAGGAGAGCTCCTCCCCCTCAAGACATCCCATTCTCCATCCATTTCTTTAAGGCACCAAGGAGGAGATCTCCACCGAGGAAGGCCGGCCTCAAATCTTCCACATTTCTTTTTATTTTATTTCTTTTCTTTATTTTTAGTTTTTAATTGTAATTTATATTTCTAATAAATTCATGCATTGTTTTTATTTTTGTGTCCACCGATTCACCCTCTTTTCTTCCTCTCATCTTACCATCGTGAACTATAATACTCATGATCATGAGTAACTAATCCGAGGAATATCCCGAGGGATTAATCAGGTTCTTGAACCCAAGACCATGTTTTTCATATTCTTTGAGTTAATTCTAAGGATAATTTATAGTGGGTGTAATCCTCACTATGGTTGTCTAAAGATTAACTTCTTAATCTACAACCATTTTCCCTCGATTGAGGAGGTGGATGGAAGGTGTGCTTGGCGATCGCTAAGTAGACTTTTCATTTATAACCGGTGTAGAATAAGGTGTGCACACATATGATGGAGTGTGTAAACTAAGAATATTTGAAGCTGGCCAATGAAGGTGCTCCCTGAATATTCTCTCAGGAGAACTTCCTTTCTTCCCTAATTACATTCTGTTTAGCATTGCATGGTAATTTAGAATTAAATTTAAGTTTCTTCTGATTTATAAATTTCATTTATTTTATTAAATTACATTTATTTCATAAAACATTAAACAACAAAAAGAAATTAGATTAGGTGGAATAGAAGTAGTGATTTATTAACCACAAAAGCTCCTCAAGAGAACGACCTAGGTCAGCCACTATGCTGCACTTAGTATAAATATTTTTGAGAGCGTACACGACAATGCTTCGTCAAATTGGCGCCGTTGCCGGGGAGCAAAGTAGTTAATTCAATCATTTATTTCTAAATTCACAGTTTTTTTATATTTTTCATTTTTTTTTTAAAAAAAAATCATAAAAAAACCATTTCCATAATGTATTCAATATCAAATTCAAATTCATGGAACAATTACTCACAGGTGCCAGAAGAAGAAACCGACTACACTGAGGAGTCCCTCCAACGAAGGGCTGATGCTCTAATGATAAGGCTCAAACAAAAGGAAAAAGGATTAGCAACATGGATCTCAATGGAAGACTTGATGGTCTTGGCCGATGAACTCCAAAAAGACATTAAAAGATTCAAGGCCAACAAGGATGTTCCACTGGTCTTCCCAAATTTTATTGAAGACATCCATGATGTTGAAGACAAACTCAAGGTGGAGGAGTCTGACTATCTATCTTCATCTATTAAATATCAACTCCAAGTGGAATTTTCTATTGAAGAAGATATTCAAGCCAAACCGACTCAGGGAGATGATACCATCTTGAACTCAAACTCTTTTAAATTTATTGAATCTGATTTGAGTATAACTCCCAAAGTTTTTGAATTTTCAGAATTGTGTGAATCATATTTTTCCTTGGAGGATGATGTGGAAAAAAAGATGCACCTGTTAAGGAACACCTAGAGCTCCCTGAAGTCATTGAACATCTACTGGAGGAGCCCCATCATGAAGAGATTCTAGTGGCTTTGCCTGATGAACCAGAGACACATGATGCTTCACATCTGAAGCAACCACTGGAAATAGAAGAAGATGTTGCACAAGAAGCAAAGAAGAAGGCGGAGGATCCATACTTTATCCTACCCCCTCCATGCAAGTTATACCCCATTGCAAAGGGGGTGGATCTGGTGTACTCTATACATGGAATCCTTCTCAACAAGGATAATGAAGCACAAGCTGGGAAAAGCCACATGTGGTGGTTCAAATCAAAGAAGCTACATCCACCATCAGACTTTGGATAATAGCTGGTACTGCCCACTGGAGGCAGTAAAAATTCAGGGCCCACTTGGGGGATCATACCAAGACTTATCCCTTGCTTTCTAGGAATTTAGATTTCAATTTTATTTCTTAGAAGTAGTTTAGCATTCATCCCTTTCCTCCTTATCATTTTGAGCTTTAATGACATGATACTTGTTCTTAATTTTGAAATTTTCTTTTCTAGGATCATGATGGCAGAAGGAAGCCCCAAAAATTTGTTAAAGGGGACTGAATCTTTATTTCAAAAGGGAGTTCATTTTTAAATTTTATATTTTAAACTCCTTAAATTTTTTGTCCAAGACATGTTTTAAGCATTAACGATAAGAATTGCATACCCACACTTGAATTAATGATGTACTCAACTTATCTAGGAGACATGAGTTTCATAGAAATCCAGTGATGCCATGTTTTAGATTTCAATGTTAATGAGATTAAATGATTAAAATGGATAATTGGATGATTAAAGTGAAGCAAGGATATTGAAATAAGGACTCATGATTTAAGGGAATTAGTTGATTCATGTAAATGAAATTTCCCTTCCATTTTTCATTCTTTGAATTTCTGAAATTCATGTGAATTAATTTGTTATTATTAATCCTGCCATGAGTGATTGTCCAATATCATATTCTCATTCCTGAGAGGATTTCTAGACCAAATATTTCCTATTTTATCTTGAGCATATTTCTTGAGTTATCTTGGGACGTGCCACCTGATAGAACTTGTATTGAAACTTGTCAAAGCTATGACTGTACAAAACCACATTTAAAATGATTGAGGCATATCTTTGGTTAGCCACATTTTATCCTAAGACTCACCTTTACATTTATCCTTCGTAAGCCCTTAGATGCCATGAATTGCCTTATAGGTTTAAGCCACATTACAATCCAATTTTTCCTTACCTACCTGCACTTTTAGTATTTTTGCATGGTTATTTCAAGTTTGAGTGTGGGGGAAGGGCCTTTTGTGTGCGTTCCTTGGGATATGTATCATTTTTGGGTGGTGTAATGTGTGCGTCATCATTTTGGGCAATGTATTATTAGAAAATTGGGCATGAGTCATCATTTCATTATGCTTCTATCATTTCATCCGGTTCTCCATAAAAAAAAAGAAAAAAGAAAATAAAGCTGTGCCTTTCTGGAGCTTTACAAAAAAGAAGAAAAAAGAAAAAAAAGAAAATAAAGTTGTGCCTTTCTGGAGCTTTACAAAAAAAACAGGGAGAACTTGGATGATATCATTCTTTGTAATCATTTATTGACTCATGACCCATGTCATTGAAAGGGGGTGGTGTTGTGATTCACATTTCAAGGGGATTTGAGTGAGGTTCATCTTGTGTTTTCACTTGATTAATCATGCATTGTACTTAAGAGTCAAACCTCCTACTTCTGGCCTTAAATTATTTCAATCATTTACCCACCAACCCTAAGCCACAGAGTCATTTGAACCTTTATTGCAAGTCCTCATGATTTTATGTGTGTTTTGTCTTTACAAAGTGGAGAAAGTAGTTACTTTACAAGCCTATGGGTAAGGAGCATGTTCTCATGATATGAGCATAACTCCACTATTAATTGTATCATGAGTGATGAGAGAAAAGATTCATAAGTGAGGTAGATCATGATTTGGCATGTTTAATAATAATAAATTGAGAAGCTTGAATGAATGAAAGGAGAAGCTTCATTATTTTTCAAAGGGGAAAAGTAAAATGCATGAATTGATTGTTTCATTGAAAAATGGGAAATTAAATTGGTATATTTGTGGAACTGGAAAATTTGATTGGACATTGATAATCATTTTATTTTATTCCATTTGAAATTTAAATATTGGTGACATTGGTGTCCTTTGAATTCCATGTTGAGATTTTATGCTTGAGGACAAGCATAGTTTAAGTGTGGGGGAATTGACAAGGATTATAATTTGCACATTTTTTTAATGCATTTCTATTGTTTTAAACATCCCAAGATAACATTTTGAGCTTATATGTAACAATTTTGGATTTAAGAAGTATTTTAAGTTTAAATGCAAAAATGACCAAATTCTGCATTTTGGACAGATTTTCACTACAAGGGTATTTTGGTCATTTACAAAAAAATATAAATCCAAATTTTATGATTATAATTTCTTTAGAATCCTAATTTAATTTCCTTCAACTTTGTCTTCTGGACCAGGATCTGATTCTACCATCTTGAGGTCCAAACAATTCAATGAAGTTGAAGATTATTGAGGAACACCAAGGAAGCTTCCAGGAAATTTCTTCCAGAAAAACGAAGGTTCAGTGAAATATCCATAACTCGCTCAAAACGACTTTAATGGAGCTGAAATTTTGTGTCTAGACGGTTAAGAAGATTTGGAACAAGTTGCATTAAGGATTCCACGCCTGAAATGGCCGTGTTCAGGGACATTAATTCAGTACAAAACGGTGTTTTTCGGTTTGATGATTCTGACTGGACAGAATAAATTGTCAGAGGAAATTGACCATAACTCTCGGAATACCTATCCAAATCCTCTGATCGTTTGAGGGGACACGGACAAGACAATTATGAACAACATTGAAGAAGGCCTCAACGCGTGAAGAGGTCATTTATGGGGTCCAAAACGCGACAACTTTCGGGGGTCGAATTCTGCCTATAAAAGGAGGAGAGCTCCTCCCCCTCAAGACATCCCATTCTCCATCCATTTCTTCAAGGCACCAAGGAGGAGATCTCCACCGAGGAAGGCCGGCCGCAAATCTTCCACATTTCTTTTTATTTTATTTCTTTTCTTTATTTTTAGTTTTTAATTGTAATTTATATTTCTAATAAATTCATGCATTGTTTTTATTTTTGTGTCCACCGATTCACCCTCTTTTCTTCCTCTCATCTTACCATCGTGAACTATAATACTCATGATCATGAGTAACTAATCCGAGGAATATACCGAGGGATTAATCAGGTTCTTGAACCCAAGACCATGTTTTTCATATTCTTTGAGTTAATTCTAAGGATAATTTATAGTGGGTGTAATCCTCACTATGGTTGTCTAAAGATTAACTTCTTAATCTACAACCATTTTCCCTCGATTGAGGAGGTGGATGGAAGGTGTGCTTGGCGATCGCTAAGTAGACTTTTCATTCATAACCGGTGTAGAATAAGGTGTGCACACATACGATGGAGTGTGTAAACTAAGAATATTTGAAGCTGGCCAATGAAGGTGCTCCCTGAATATTCTCTCGTGAGAACTTCCTTTCTTCCCTAATTACATTCTGTTTAGCATTGCATGGTAATTTAGAATTAAATTTAAGTTTCTTCTGATTTATAAATTTCATTTATTTTATTAAATTACATTTATTTAATAAAAAATTAAACAACAAAAAGAAATTAGATTAGGTGGAATAGAAGTAGTGATTTATTAACCACAAAAGCTCCTCAAGAGAACGACCTAGGTCAGCCACTATGCTGCACTTAGTAAAAATATTTTTGAGAGCGTACACGACAACGCTTCGTCAAGTATGGATAGTGGGATCTAGATGAGGGGTTTGTGTCTAGTGACTGGAGTGGAATCATAGGGATTTCAGTCTTTAGGCAGTTGTACTTTAGGCCAAATGCACGCTGTAAAGTTGCTTGGGTCTGATCGGGCTGGTGAGCCGATGATAGTTAGAGGTACACCGTGAGTGTGTCCCTGACTTCCTCATTTTCTTTTTAGCATGACCTATTGAGGCATGCCATTTTTTAGTGCATGAGGTTCACAAGACATATGTGGATAGACTAGATTATGGTTAGTTGGATTGGTGCCATATCGGGTGTGTGATATATTTATATATATACGTATGAGGTGCCTTGGGCATCGGGGCATTGAGGATGTGGGTTACTTGAGGTGTCGTGGTAATCGCGGCATTGTGGATGCAAGTTACATGAGGTGTATGGCATAATGTTTTATTTTGAGTGTCCATGAAAGGAAAGACTCTGTGGAGGCGGACATCGATGCGGTGCGGGATACTTTTGGGTGTCAGAAATGACGCGGGAGCACCAATGAGGAGCATGGGTGATGATGTGGCACGAGAGGACCATGAGCCCATAAAAAGGTTAGTGAACCCTTTCTTTGTTGAGTTTTTTAGAGTTGATACTGATTTAATCAATTACAAAGGTGGGGAGCCCCTTGAGGCATTTATCTAAAATCTTTGAGACTCGGGCAGTCCGGGTTACTTTGATCAGGGTGGTATGTTCGGTGCCATCTCAATGTTTTGTTTGATAGCTCGGAGATGGTATATATTAAGGTGGGGATATTGTAAGAAATTGGGTTTTTTTGGAACATGTCAAAATACTGACTCTATTTGACTTTTTGACTTGTTCTGAGAAAATTGGGAAAATCTGGGAAGTTCTGGAAATTTTCAGACTACATGTCATGTACTCTAAAGAACATGTCGTGTATGGGTTTGGAATGTACCAGTCGTGTGCTCTCCGAGTACATGTCTTGTGATGACTGTGTAGTAATTTCCTATTACATGGCGTGTAGTATTTCTTGATACGTCGTGTATCCTCAATTCTGTGTACTGGCTGTGTTCAAGTCATGTGTCAACCCATGTGGCACATCCAAACCGTGTGGCTACCTCTGCTCTAGTCGGAGTACAGACAAGGAAACTACATGGTGTATAGTCCTTTTTAAACACCTTTTATTTTTATTTTTATTCCCTTAAGTGAAATATCCTCATCTATTATTTAGAAAAACCTATTCTTCTTCCCCATCTTTGGAACAGTTCTACTCCAAAAACCGGAAGAACATTCCTTGACCTAGAATATTCATCTGGAGTCCTTTATTAAATCCATCTGTGGCTACAAGATCGAAACTACAAGGATAAACCCACACACCATGTTCCATTCTTGATCATTTGCCTCAAAATTCATAGTTTCCATCAATGTATAATTGTCGGGGTTTGACAGAAACGTAGATCTACGAAGATCAGATTCAAATTGGAGCTTGATATCGGATATGCCTACATCTACGAGTCTCAAGTATGTGGTGCATACATTCTTTTGTGTTTTCACAGACTTTTGGGTGGCGTGACTTTTGAGGTGTTTTTGGTTATTTTGAGAGAGACCCTATTTTATCTACTTTTTCATATCAAACTGATTATAAGACCTGTGGGATGCCTTTGGGTATTACCTTTTTTCATTTTTCGTGAGCGAGGCCAGGCGAGGGGCCATTGTTCATTGGGGAATTTTTTTCGGGGGATTCCAAAATGGTTATAATTGAATTGTATTGTTTTAAAATATTGATTTTATTTTATTAAACCTTAATATGAATTCTTAGAGGCTTTTAAGATCATAGGGTTGGTATGGGACAAGACCTGGATAGTGCAATTCAACTGTTTAGTGTGTCTTTCATATTTAAAGTATTTCGTTGTGATTATATATGCGATACATGTCCTTGCTTATTCTAGATCCCTTGGGGATGTGTTGGGCATGGCTGTATATTCTTGAGTGATGCTGATCACAGGTTGGGATTGGTCCGGAATACATTGGGTGGTTATGACCACGAGATTGGGCGTCATGGACATTGACCTGAGGTAGTGTAACTGTCAGGTTGGGCAGGGCCTGGGTTACTTAGATGGTAAGGACGTAGGACATGAGCGACATGGTTGAATGGGAACATGGTTTTAGAGATTGTGTTGCTTGGGTACTATTTTTTTTTTGATTTCCTCTCAAACGGAACTTTGAGTAGTGTGCACACAGAGAGACTCCACGATGAGGAGGTTTTGAGCACTCATGTCGGTATAGGCCCATGTTAGTTGTGGTTTAGGTACAATTTGTTTGAGGTTGGTTGTCGTAGGAATTCATGTGGAATGAGTGGATCCTTCAGGGGTTAGCATTTAGGCTATATGGTAGGGGCATAGCCTTGCCGTTATTTGAGTGTAGCCATTGTTGACCCTCTGGTTACTTTATTTGAGGGAAGACATCGTTGTCCCTCTGGTTAGTTATTTGAGTACAAGTATCATTGTTCATAAGAGTTACCACTTCCTGGGAGTGCCTTTCAGACATCAATAACTGATATGCACGGTGTCATGGGGCACATGGTTTTAAGAAACATGACAGAGATTCCGGCATTGGCTGAAGCAGGTGACACTCCATGGTGGCTGTTTAGCACTAGCAGAGTTTGTGTTTATTTGTTCATCTTACTATTTATTGGGTTCTCTATAACTTCATTACTCATTAAACACATATATTAGGTATGCACCATTGGGTGGTATCCTACTGAGATTCGCCTCACACCCTAAACGGGCCCGTCAGGGTGGGTGTAGACTTTCTGTATTTAAATGCAGGAAAGAGGTCAGCATCAGGAGTTGGACTACATTAGTTGTTACATGGAGACGGTATGGACATTGAGGTCTTGCCTAACTAGGGTTTACTTTGTTTTTCTTTTTTCATGTATCAGTATGCTTACTTGTTTTGTATCTACTATTGGTTAATCATTGGCACCCCTTTTTATTTATTGACTTTCTATAGATACGTGCTTAGTTTTTTAGTAGTTACAAGTGGTGTTCAACATGTTGTTCTGTTTACTTCCACTATACGGAACAGGATCGAGTCTAATGAGTTGTTTATTTCTGTTGCATGCTATATATTTTTGCTCGGACTAGTACTATTTTTGTCCTCCAAGAGGGTATAGCCTAACCGATATTTCTATCAGGCCCTCGCTACTAGTTGGATGCCTTTTCTATTCAGGGAGGTGTGCCTAAGGTAGTCATTACCGACCGAGTTTGCACTGTTCAGGTGGTTTTTTGGGTCTGCATCGTTACACATTTATTAACATCTCTATGAGATATAAGTATTAATTTTATTGTTCTAGGATCATTCATTTCATGCTTCTGTGGATGGATCACATGAAGATAAATATTAACATTATTTTCATATAGGTAAATTACTGTCGAAGTGAAAATATAGGTATTCATGTATTTATTAAAATTTAATGTTTCCAAAATACTCATATGTTTTTTGATATTAGGATGATTCATTTAGTAAAACATCAGTGTTTTATAGTTAGTCCATTTAGGTGGGTTTTACAATCATCATGAACTAGTTTTATATTATTTAATATATTATATATTTATTCATATATAATATGAAAAACATATACATAATTATATCATTTAAAGAAAATAAGAAAATTTTACCCTTCTGTGAAGGCAGTAATTGTAAATTAAAACCGATCATCCACAATGGTGGGGAGTAGTTAATAATACAGACAACAATTTCGTTTTTTCGAATAAGAGTAAAAAAGTGGTATATATAAGATATTACATTATAAATATATTTAAAAGTGTATATATATATAGAGGATATTGTAGTTATTATTCCATGTTGGATGGAATAATTTTTTTATGATGAGGAGAAAATAAAACTATAAAGAGTCGATGGATGGACTTACCATCTCTTTTGGATGTATCCCCTATGTAATCCACTTAAGGAACCTTATATTGGTATTTGGATGAGGCTAAAATCACATGGACAAAGGGAAGGGTTTTTTCAGAGATTTGGGTAGAAATTTGGCTGAATTTAAGGCCTCTAAGGTGTGAGGACAAGGGATAGTGAGGGTGGTATTTACAAGGGCTAGAGAGGGGTGTTTTTGAATATTATATTCATTAGTTTATTATTTTAGAACAATATAATCAATATTATTTATTCTTTTAGATATATTCAATAAATGGTTCATGTGAGTTTTATCTAATGGGTTCTTACCTCATCCATGAATAAAAATGTCATGTACTCAGTTTATAATGTTTAATACAGTAATGTTTCATATTTCTCTACACATCAATTATTAAACTATTTTAAAAAAATATAAAAAACTATCCGAAAACTTTATTTAACATGTAGAATCAAAACATTAAAACCATTCTAATAAAATATATTTCAATGAATTATAAGTTAAATTTTTTAATAGTTTCCACATATATTATAAATAAATAGTTATTTTAATTTTATGATCGATTTAATAACCCTTTTAAACACTAAATATGCATCATAAAATTATATTATCATTATGATAAAACATAATTTTTAATTATAAAACCATTTTATAAAAATAAACTTTTTTTTATATCATTGTATTTGTTATAAAAATAAAAATAATTCATAAGTGTTTTACAAAAAGTACTTACACTTCTTTAATCATTTTTTAAACATTTAGTTACTTGTATAATGATATAAATATTATATATTTTTATTTTAAAATATAAATAATACACTTTTATATTTTATTTTCCAATTATAAGGGTTTGTTTACTATTTTTAATTATCAGATTACTATTCCAACTATTTAGTTACTATTCCAATGGTCAAATTACGATTTCAACAGTTGTTTTTTTAATGGTCTCATGGGAACCCTAATTACAATAATTAACTCTCATTTCATTCATTATTAATTCAAATAATTTATCTCTTATGGTTTTATAGATTTTTTTTTTCATAATAAATATTGCCTTACTAAGATTTTACATTATCTCTATTGCCCTTTTTGGGAGTGTGGTTATTCGGATTAATAATGAAAATACAAATATTCATATTTAAGTTATCTCTATTTTAATTTTCTATAACCTTGAAATATTTTCAATTATTAAGGCCATTTTTATTCTCAAAATGAAATGATTAACATAATAATAAAATTCAGTTGTTTTTATCATGTGGTGCGTGTATTATATAATATTTTAATACATAATATGACATAAATATATAGTAAAGATAAAACTCTATTGAAAAAATATTGGGTCATTACATTCCTACCCCATAAAGAAATTTTACACTGGAAATTTCATCTTACAAAATAATTATAAAATAGGTGAGGGTATATCTTCTTCATGGCTTCATCTAGTTCTCATTTTGCATCCTCGTACGTAAGGTTTCTCCATAGTACTATGACTATGTAAGTATTCTTATTGTATATAAATTTACCTATATAGTCCAAGATCTTTACTAGATACTCCTCATAAGAGAGATAATTTTCTATCTATAACACCTCTAAATTCAGTACATAGGAGGGGATTTAGTATGTACTTCATCAATAGAGTAAGTGGAATAAATCTTGTCCTTGAGAAAGGGTTGTTTGGAGTGTTATTAAATAGGCCACAACTCTGATATGATTGAGAATCTCAAAGGGTACAATGTTTCTAGCACATATCTTTTCTATGTTCCCAAATATCATGACTCTCTTTGTTGGATATATGTTGAGAAACACTTTATATCCAACTTCAAATTCTTGTTTTTTATAATGATTTTCCACATAGATCTACTTTCAACTATGATCCTCCTATATTTACTACTAAATTGTCTTGACCATTTATTCCCTTTACTCAAACATTCTAGGTCCTAGCATCTTGAATTAATCAACATCACCCCAATTTTATTTTACTTATCATCCCATAAGTTCTTTATATAGATCCAAATAGATGATTTATTGGAATCTATTATTGAATGAGAACACGAATATAAGAAGATAATGATCACATCCTCCTTTTATGTCCATTTAGAATAATGTAAACATATCATCAAGTTAGTAGATATTCTACTCAAATTTTCCATAATTTCTAGGGTGATAAGTTGTAATGAAATTTAACTCAGTGTTTAAAGTATGTTGAAGGCTCTTCCAGAGAATGTAGGTAACTCTAGGATCTGGATCGAATACAATTTATATTGTTTTTTCATGTTTCCTCACTATGTCTATAATGTATATCCTAAAATATAGATCAAGTGATTATTAATTTTTATTTTTAGTAAACAAGGTAGTATACATATGATGATCCACCATAACCCATATAGAATTGTTTTCTATTGATATCTTTAGAAGTCATTTGAAAAGGACTATAATTATTTTTTCCCGTTTCTATATCAAAATGGGTAATTTTTGTGTAATCACCATGTAATTTTCCATTAAGAATTCACATGAAGACATTCCAAAAATTTTGATATATATTATAACACCTCATTATTCATGTTGTCCCATAAATAGTGCTCCAAGAGATCGTGATACAACTTCATGATTCATGGATTGATATAGAAGGTTGATCTATATATATCATTAAATGAACATTTATCTTAAGATAATATGGTACAAAAATTCAAGAAAAAAATCTTATAATTCATTTTTCATCAATTTTAATATTAGAGTATTTAATGTTCCTTATTGTTTCTATTTCATTGTAATTTCCACAAAATTTCTTTAAGCATGCTTTTCATCTCTAACAGGGATGGTTGAAAATTCATTTATGAATGTAATGATGTTTTCCATCCTTTATAATTCACATGTCTATCCTTTGAATTTCTATGAATATTGGATCCTTCTCAATTCACTTCATTGCTAAGGGTTCCAGATCCAACTTAATTATAGAATCTTCCATGTTATTTTATTTCCAGGGTTGGTAGTGGATTGCGCAGTTATAGTCTTTTCTCATCTATAACCATCATTTTTAGTGCATATTAAGCTCATTATTGGTGAGTTTATGTTTTATGATCATATTATCCACAAAAATTTCACACTTCTCCCAATTGAGATAATGGTTACAAATTTTTAACATGAATAATACTGTATATAAATCTAAATCATGAGTTGGATAGTTTCTCTCCTGAATATTAAAATGCCATGAGTTATTGGTTATCACATCATAATTAATAATTATTATAAATCACAAAACTTTCTTTTAAGCATCATAGTATACCACAAAATAATCCCCATTTTAGGGTAGTGAAATGATTGGTGTAGTTAAATGTCTCTTTTTAAATTTATTAAACATCTCTTCATATTCATCAACCCAGGCAAACATTACTCCCTTCTGAATCAGAATCTATAATGGGTTTTAAAATGACAATAATATTATTTGAAATCATTAGTAATACCCACTTATCCCAAGGAAACTATGGTTCTCTATTACAAATGCTAATCTATGAAACTCACCAATTTCATTTGGATAAATAATGTCAATATATAAACCTTTATTGGTGATAAAATTCAGTAAAATGAATATTCCCTTCATCCAAAACACACATTTTTTGTATTTTGTATATAATTTATCCCTTTAAATGTCTTTATCTTTTACATCCCAACCTAGGTTCCTAATGTCGTTGCCCCAGGACGGTTCGATATGTGACCTCAAACACACATTCATGTACACCAGAGGGTGTAGAATAGCTGTGAGGGTCTATTATCAGTAATGGGGAGACTGTACCCTATTTTGTAGAGTGAAAAACCAATAGATAATAAATAAACAATAACCAAAAAAATAACCACAAAAAATACCAATATCACATGATTAAAAAAACTAAAGACACAATATCAAACTGAAAAATAAATGTGTCATGCTAATTTATGTGCCAAGTGTCGAAACAAAAATCAAATGTAAAGATAATAATGACTCCAAACAGGCCATGAACTAAATATGGTTCCTTCGCCCATAATCCATCCCAACTCTGCCACCTAACACAGGGATATTGCCCTTATCATATCCTACAACCATGAAATATATTCGGGTAAGTATTAAGAATCCCAGGATGGGTGTGGGTACAACTCAGTAGGCCACCACCAACGACATCTAAAAAATATCCAATCAAATTATACTGTATGTAGTTGTATAAAGAATAAATAACAATGAATAAATAAAAAATTATCACATTATCAATTATTCATTATTTATCCACATAAACCCATAGGTTCTCATTCAAACTCATATCTCAATACTGGCATTGGACCATACAGACGTTTGAATTATTCCCCAAGGAATATCATGTCTTATAAATCCTCTAAACCATCTTGAGTCAGCCTTGGTTCTACATCAGCGCTTCTTCTCAGAACATTTCTAGCATGCAGTCTCTATTAGGGGTGACGCCATATGGGCTGGATATTCATGGAGAACCTTATCATCGGTTGTCCACCTCCTCATCCTATGCTTCGAAATGGCTAGGGCTTCTGATGGAGGTGCGATGTTAGTCTAGAGTGTGAGTTCTAGACGCTGTGGTCTGGGGGTTGTAGTCATGTTTCACATCTTCTGAGCGTGTGTTAGGTAGATCTGTTATCTAGGTGTGGTTCAGAAGGTGGTGATGGGATCTGTGTTTCTGGTTTGTGGAGGGGTCCTCTTTTAGTGTGATCTTGTTTGGATAGTTCTGTTTTTATTTTGACATTGTTTTTTCAAATTTCTTGTGTAGTGTTGTTTGGTGGTGTGTGGTGTCGACCGCATAGGGGTCCAACTTTCTGGAAACCATTGATGGCATCTTCGTGAATGGGAACTTGGTTCGAGGTGATATATGGTGAACTGATACATTGCTTTCATGATGGATTCATAGTGGAGGAGCTGGTTTCTTGATGTGAAGGTTTTTCAGTATGTTGGATGGATTTAAGAATTAAAGGAATGATTTTCTAATAGTTTAATTCTTTAATCTTTGGAATGGTCTATCTATTGGTCTATTTGATTTATGGATCTACATTCTGCAGTCTTAGGTCAATGCATCGGGTTCTCCTCAGGGGATGCCTCTAAAAGAGGTTAAGGGTAGGGAGCATTCACTGATCATGGCTATTTGAAATTGGATGTTTGAGAGGGTATGGAATTTTCCACTATTACCATGCCCATGTATTCATGTACGGGACAGCTAATCGAGCAACAATGAGAAGGTTGAAGCTCATCTTAATGATTTCAATATTGGGGAGGGTACTTTCTTTGCATATTTAAATTTTTTTTTCGTAGAACATTGGAATGAGGGTGTTTTATTGTCCTTTTATGTCTTTGAAGTCGTTTGGGTTCCCCATTACCCCTTAAAAGGGTGTCTATCTTAATAAAAAAACTAATTTTCATTCATTCAAAAAAATCATACTTGAATACCCATGCCACCATTCATACTTCACACTTTATAATGACCATGTTCCCATTATTTATTTCTTAGCTAAATGACCACATTACAGTTTATAACCCTATAATCCAATGACCAAATTACAATTCATCAGCCCATAATTAATTCGACAACTAATTATCCAAATCTATTCCATTACTAATTCAGTAATTTGTTAAACTCCACAATTCTATTAGTTAATTCAAAAATTATCTAATCACATCCATTAAATTAATTAATTCAACAATTAACTAATCACATCGAAAAAATTAATTAATTCAAAAATTAATTAATCATATCAAATACATTAATAAATTATACAATTAATTAATCACTTAAATTCTTTTAGTCAATTTAGAAACTAACTAACCACACAAATTTCATTACTAATTGAAAAATTAGTTTATCACATATATCCCCTTAATTATTTCCCCAATTATTTAATTATTTAAATCACATTAATTAATATATAAATTTATTAATCAATATCCACAAACTCAAAATCTCATTATCAATTTCACTATTAATTATCTCAACCAAAATCTCAATACTATATAATTAATTCCACAGTTAAATATCACAATTCTCAAATTTCAATATCTCATTATTAATTCTATAATTAATTATCTCAAATTTGAAATCTCAATATCACATAATTAATTATATATTTAATTATATCATTTATTGTTCCCAGAATCCCCAATTTCACATATCCTCAATTAATAAAGTCTATAAATTAATTGATTCCATCGAGAAAAAAAATTCTAAACATGAAATAGAAATTCTACAATTATAGACAGGTAAAACTAAATAAAGATTAGGGTTTCGAATTATTGATTACCTACCTCAAGTTTGATGAAGAAACCTCACCAATTTATATCCCCAAAATTTGAGTAGTACAATGACATAGAATGAGATTCAAATCTAATCCTCTAAATCAAGATCAAACAAGTCAATATCCTTCAAATATAGATCTATATCCACAATCCTATATCTATATCTAATCAAAACATGAAGAACAACCCATTCATGAATGGGATAATAAAGGAATGTGAAAGGGAATCCATGTGGGATGAGATCCTCTTACGGGGAGGGGTGAAGATCTTTGATCTAGGCTTCAAATCACTAAGAACAGAGGTCATAAGGGATTGGAAATCATCCCGGTGGATTTTAAATCATGAAATAATTTTAGGGGTTGAATTGGTTTCAATTTGGGTGAGTTTCTTGGGTTTGGATAATTTTAGAACTAATTTTTGAGTGACTTAAAATGACACATATGGATTTTTGTCGTAGGGGCACACAGTTTACCCTAACTGTGCACCTAATTACATGTGTCTATTATAGGGATTCGTAGTTTTTCTAAATAGGACACACTTTTTTAAAAACCATGCACCAACCACACAATTACTCTCTCTCTAGGGTTTCAATGTTTTCTGGGATGGGGGTATGGTTATACTTAACCGTGCGCCAACCAAAAACCCCTTTTCACCCTTCATGGGTTCTTAATTTTCACCAAAACTCACCCTAAGGTAAAACCCAACAAATTTATTCTCAAACAAAGTAAAAAAATAAATACCTGAAAGTAAGCTCGATTCATCTTCAACAAAGGTTGTGGTTTTACAATGTATTTTCCCTATATCATATCATCCTCTAGTTTCCCTCCTCACCATCTTTAAGATTCATAGTCCAAAAGAATAGGTCATTGAGAATATATATCTACTTCTATCCCCCAAACTTCTTACTGGACATGACCATGTTTCCAAAATACATGAACAATCAAAATAGTCATTCCCCTCAACACTTTATCACTATGAACCAACACACCTATTCGATGATCCTCATTGGAAACTTCTCTCTCAATCTCAACATCAAATACATTGATCACATGAGTTGTGTTGGGGTGATACCATTGAATTTATGACATGTGTAAAACATCATTCATAGCACTGCATATCTATTGAACAGTCAATCAGTACGCTACCAGCTCGACCCTCTCCACAACGTCAAATATTCAAACAAACCATGGAAAAAACTTTCTCTATATCTGTATCTTATGGTGACCCAATCTCAGTTACACTCCAAGTAATAAAATATCCCCCTCTATAAACTCTGGGTTTCGTCGAATTATATCAGCATATGAATTATGCCTACTCTAAGTCATAATCAAACATTTCCAAATTAGCTAAACCTACTCCAATGCCTCCACCACAAGACTTGATTCAATCAAATAAGACTCACCTACCTCCATCTAGCATAACGTTTATTTTCATGGCCTACCATGAAGATCCTCATATGGTTCCATCTATATAGTTGCCTGAAATATTTTGTTATGGGCTAACTCCACTAGTTCCGAGTGCTTCTACCAAGACCCTCCAAAGTCTATAAAAAAGTCTCTCAACATATCATCAACCACATGTACAGTAATCTTTGACTTCTCATATGAATGAGGGTAGAAATTCATACCCAAAAAAACTATATACCAAGCATCCTCTATAATGCCTACCAGAAGTGTGAAGTAAAATGCAAGTTGCAGTCTATAAAAATATTCTATGGAACCTCTTGTGGATGGACTATCTATTGAACATACCGTCTTCCAAACTAAACCACTGATAAGTAATCTGGTGTAGTCAAGAAATGTTCTACATTCATAAAATATTCTACAACCACCCAAATAGAATCATTATTTTGAGGTCTCTTTGGGGGACCTTCCACAAAGTCTATGGTTGTGTAATCCCACTTTCACTCTGGAATGAGTAACAACTGTAGAAAAACTAAAAGTCATTGATTCTCATCTTTCACTTGTTGATGGGTGTAGCATCATGTCACGAACCATGTTATATCATTTTTCATGCACATACACCAAAACAATAGTCATAGTTCATGGAGCGTTTTGGTCACACCTCGATATACCCCTCACTTCATGGAATGAAAATCACACATAAACTCCTCTCGCATGGTCGTAGTCACAGCAACCGGATTCCTGACATAGATGATAACATCCTCATATATTCCTCAATTGGAAGGTGACACCCCACATTGAAGTCATTCCCTCAAGGTCAAACATTCCGGATCCTCATACTACAAGTCTTGGACTCATCTCAAAAGTTTAGACTCCACTAAAACTGACACATGATTCATCTTCTCCTGAATCTTCTAAACCAAAACATGCATCTCTGCTAATAAATCAAACTTCTTAAACTCATAACTAGAATCCTAAACATTATATGTCTAAGTATTCATAATCATATAATTAGCTGCATTGTTCCCCCTATGGGGCATAAATGCCAACTCAAAATTGAAATCTTATATATACTAAATCCATCTCCACTTCTGAATATTCAAATCCCACTGTGAAAAAATTTACTTCAAGATATTTTGGTCTATATATGCAGAAAGATTCTCACCCATCATAAAATGTCACCAACAACATAAATCATAAACCATTGTTTTCAATTTTAGGTTGTCCTTAGAGTAGTTATGTTCATGTGGCCTCCACTATCGAGACTCATATGCCACAACTTGATCTACATACATTAAAACTGCTCCAAGACCTATCCTAAAAGGGTCATAATAAAATGTATACTCCTCACCTAGATCTTGTAGAATCTAGCTTAAGGACAATGTTAAATGATTCTTTAAATCATGGAAATCATTATCACAAGCTTTTAACCTATCAAAAATTATCCCTTTATTGATCAAGAAAAAAATATGGGTTTCCAAACATAGAAGGTCCTGAATTTATATTTGATAATATCCATTCACCAAAGAAAGCAACATATATTGAATTTATTCTTGAGCTACACCCAAGAAACCACTGCCTAAACATTCTATGGGTCTATAGACCCACCTTAGTCTAAGACAATGTGACCCAATAAGTGTACTTAGTAAATCTAAAACTAAAACTTATAAATCTTGGTGTATATTTGATGCTCTCTCAGTTTACTTAGAATGGTGTCATGATGTTGGGCTTGATCATCATGGGTCTTGGAGTACACCGAGATTTCATCTACAAACACTAAAACAAACTAATCTATGTTTGAATGGAATATCATGTTCATCAAGTCCATAAACACTTCTGGTGCATTCTTCAACACAAACAGCATTACGAAGAACTCATATAGTCCATAACTGATTTTAAAAGAATCCCTTGGTGTATAATAAGTCTGAAATAACAACGAATAATACCCTGATCTCAATTTTATCTTGTAAAAGACATAATCTCCCCTCAATTGGTCAAATAGGTCTTCAATATGTGGAAGAGGCTACCAGTTCTTCACAGTTATCTTGTTCAACTTCTGGTAATCAACATTCAAGAAAATAGCCTTTTTTCCTTCTTAGTAAACAAAACTGTTGAACCCCAGGGCGATGTACTTGCATGGATGAATCCCTTGTCCTCTAACTGTTCTAGTTGATTCTTGAGCTCTTTATGTTCTCTCGGTTCTATTCTCTATGGTGGAGTAGAAACTGGCTCATCCCCTGGCTTGAAATTAATGAGAAATTTCATATATCTCCCAGGAGGTAACCCAAAGAAGTCTTCAAGAAATACATCCTAAAACTTTTTTACTATATGTGGAAGGACATCCGACATCATGCCTCTATCATCCACCAATTGACTAGAAACCTCCTCAATGAGCCCTCATAGTTCTAATTAATTATCCCTTATCGGCCTTAATGGATATCCCACTCTCCTTGGGGAACATAACAGTCATTGTTAGGTGACGTAAAAGTCACTCTCATATAATATAAATCTATATGGGCTCAGTATCCTACTAACTATTCCATACCCAGAATTAAGACCAAGCATAAAATTTCAAGAATATAAAGATCCGACATAAAACAATACTCTCCAACCTTGAGAGAAATCCCCTTGCATAAGAAAATGTATCTCAAAGTTACTCCCACTAGTGTGTCTATCATCAACACCCTTCTTATAAACTCCATAGCCAGGCTCAAACCATTCCAAATTTTTTTTAAAAAAAGTAATGAGGGGAACCATCCTTAAATAAGTCACCAAATAAATTAGAGTCTATATTAATATTACATATCACTTTTGATGGTCCACCCTCACTATCCACACGTGTAGGTTGCACCAGATACAACTATCATTCCCCTCTTCCCTCGGATGTAGTCAATCATTTATGAGCCACACCACTCTATTAATACAGGGGATATTTTCCAAAAGCAATGCATCCACTGCCTCTATTGATTTGTCCCTTAGAACTCTAGATTCGATAATGATATGGTGTATAATATCAACTTCCCACACCTTAGTTCTATCAGGCTCATGTTTTACTACTTGTCTATCACTAGGGCATATTGAACATCTGTATTTGTCCCATATTTACACAAGATAGGCATGCTATTGGTGTTCAAGGAAATGTCTCTAAAATTATCATGACCTATTACAACGGTTAATGTTCACTCTATTAGGATCTTATGAAACTAATCCCTCTGTATATGGACCTGCTTCTAACTTCTCGAACTAATGTTGTCATAGTGATACTTCCTACTCTCTGGAGTTGCACCTCCTGATCATCATGCTGCAACTATCTATCTGGCACTGGAAACCTCCTTCAAGTTCCCCTAAGATATCGGATCTCGATCCACTGCCACAAAAAAAATCTTTAATCCAAATAGGTTAACCAGTTACTTAATTTATCATTTAAATTCATCCTAAAAATGCATCGCCATAAATGTCTCATCCACTTCCAACACTGGAGAAAAGTGTTGAAAATATGTAATGTGTCACGCATAGTCCATCACATACATACTTATAAGGACCCAGCCTTAAAATACTACATAATCTTGAATTAAATGAATAATTCACATTGAGGATATTTTCAGTTTTAGAGTTTCAGAGAGTTAGACCATAACTATTACATTGCAAAATATTACATCTCAAAAATACAAAGTAGACACTCCTACTCAGTTTCCATTTTTTTCACAAAATAAAAACACTTGAAAAAAATAGTCATGTCTAATTCCATGTCTAAGAGAGAATGAATTTTCCTTGATCCCATACTTGGCCCTATTCCACTTTATGTCCTGTGAAAAACATTTCGAAAACTTGGGATGAGCATAAAAGGCTCAGTAAGGGATACACAAATAAGGAAAATTGTTAGTTTCTCAAGACAATAGGTAAACCATGAATACAATATCATAAGTAATACTTTTCACCTTTATGAAGTAGTAAATACTCGTCACTGAATAAAATATCATTACTTACCCTTTTGTAACCAAAATATTACCATAAAACCCATATAAAGAACACAAAATATATAAAGGTAACTTGGGACATAAACATACATAAATGGAATAACCATACGGTTGACTTCCACACATATCACTAAATGGAATAGCCATACCGCTGACTTCTATACCCGATGCATTGGAGGTTATAATGTAACCACACGTCCTGGTATTCACGGCACCACCCATCATTTGGTTTATCATGTAACCACCTATCAAATGTCTAAGTACCAATATAAAATCATAACACATACGACAAATATAAAGGAAACAAAACATTTCCACATTTCAATCACAATATATCACTTAAATATATTGACATAACAAATCCATTTTCAATACCATTTTCAAAAACAAAAATATGTAAAAGAGTATAAGGTATTTATTTTCTTTTAAGAACATTACGGCTTGTTGATGAAGCCAAATATCAAATAATACTCGCGGCGGAGGAAAAGGTCTTTGTCACCGCTTTTGTTAAAAGAAACATTCATTTTTTTTGTTTAGTAAAACGCTTCCTAGAAAAAGATTCCCTTTTAAAAGTCAAGGGTGTTTATACATCGTATAAAATAAAGTCGTGTATTAAAACAAAATATGCCTCAATGAAAAGAGATTGAGACGAAGTCCCTTACCTTGTGTCCAACTTGACCCATTCTTTCTTTAATATCCTGAATAATAAACTAAAGTTAATTTCTACTTACTTAAGTACATTTTTCAGGCTTATTATTCCTTTTATATCACTTACTATCATGTTATAAACATTGTGTAATCATTTAAGTTAATAATGTTCATTTTGTCGATATTTGGTTCTTGAGTCAAAAATGGAATTCTTATAATTACATCTTGTTCATGTGGTCAATAGTCCATCATATAAAGAATTATATTTATGATTTAGATATCATATATATCATATATATATAGTATATACATGTATTTATAATAGTACATAACATTTAGAGGTAAGAAATGAAATGCACCGTTCATGGAGACGGTAAGTCGTACGTACGCATGAGCGCTACTTCCATTTCTATTTCATATTTAATGGAATTAAAATATAATGATACATATTAGTATTATAATTACAGTGTTGAATCATATATAATATCATTAAATCTATCCTTTATATGTACTACATATGGTATGAATGAGTCATATCACTTTGAGAGGGTGGCAGTCCACACTTCCTCTAATGAGATTATCGCATTTACCCATAATGGAAACCATAAACGCATTCTATAAATGGGAAATATAGAAGCATAAAGAAATCATAAACATAATATATATCATATATAAATACAGTTACATCATAATGGCCACCATGAGAGGCGCTTGGATATATTTAAACAATCATCGTTTCATGAGGCGTTAGTTTTCCATCCACAGAAACATTAAGTTCATCATCCATTAGATGGAGGTATGTGTAAGTGTAGTTAAAATCCTTCTCATAAAAACATCCTATTATATTAAAGATACTGGTGTTTTTACAAAATAAAGGAATAAAAATATTTTAGGTGTTGGAGAAGTAACATAAAAGAAAACAATTTAAGAGAAATTGTTTCCTTTAATTTGGGTAACTCCCTTTGGTTTGAACCAAAGGACTTCTTGAAGTGCCTTATGCATAAGGTAAGGCTTCTAGAAGGAGGAGAGGGATTTTGGGAGATTAATTGGGCAGAGGTAGGTCGAGACAAAATGCTTGAGAGGTGTTAGTAATTGGTTAGAAGTGGTCTCTTTTTATAATGGGGAGGAGGGGCACTTTAGGAAAGTGTG
This sequence comes from Viscum album, assembly GCA_963277665.1. Lineage (NCBI taxonomy): Eukaryota > Viridiplantae > Streptophyta > Magnoliopsida > Santalales > Viscaceae > Viscum > Viscum album. Next base: position 225,699,679 of record OY728157.1, on the reverse strand, counting down.
ATAATATTATTTTATTATATAATGATATTCGGTTTCTAAAGATCCAAAAATAATTAAAGTCGAAGATAAGATGACTCATAGTCGAAAAAATATCATCCAATAGAAATTGGACAGTTTTTTGTTGTTATTTTAATATTTATAATCTTATTTATTTAAAACTTTTATTAATGGGGTAAATTCTACATCATTATTGGGTCATAAATAATATAATTTATTTGATGTCTAAAAGTTATAAGAAAATTACCATGATGTAGGAAATAATTTTATCTTTCCAAGGAGTATTTAAAGTCGAAAATATAGTTTATATAACACCATATAAAAATTAATTTAATAAACGATTTTTGTTTATGTCATTTTTTCCTTTACATTAAATTAATTAATCTAAAGTGTCATTATCTTTAATAAGTGGCTCCATGGGGTCCCAAAATATACCCAAAGAGTCCCATGGATGTCCATTACTCATCCAATAATGTTAGGACAAGTCTTAAGGTAAATTTTGAATTATTATAATATTCTTTTTACCTTGAATTTCCCTATTTACCTTTAACCGTGGTAAATAAAAGTCAAAAGTTACTATTCGCCAAAAATTATTTTAATCTTATTGAACCACATTTTACTTCTTGATAATAACCATTTATGTTGGATTTTTGAAATTCAATTCACATATGCGGTAAAATTTCATTTAAATGAAAAATTCAGTTTTTTTAACTTCTACTAAGTGGTTTAACTATTCATCAAAAATTAATGTTTTTCAGAAAAATACCAAAAATTCTGCCTAAGCGTTAATTCATATTCCAAATTCAAAAATGATTTAAATTTTTCAAAATTCAAAACAAAGAAGTGGCTTTATATAAATTAAAATTATTTCCCGTTGTTAAAACAATTTGTGTGTTTTTAAGAAACAATAACTATCAAAATATTGACACTTGTTTATGTCCAATTTCAAAGTGAAATTAATTCCAATGACCAACATTGGATTAAATGGTAAAAATATCTTCTAATAACACTTTAAACCCAATTAAAAAGATAATCTATGCATATAAATAATTTAGATTAAAAGGCACTTTTTAATTAAAATACAATATTTTCTATTGTTCATTAAAAAATGAACTTTATCTGAAAAATTCCAAAATAATTATCCAAAGTAAAATTTTATGTCCCAAATCTAAAGAAGAATTTTATTTGGTCAAATATAACATATAAAAATGACCAAAACTATATTTAATGATGGATCTCCATTAAAAGGCGGTAAATAAACCTTTTAATGTAAATTATGCTTAAATTTAGATTCATTCACATTTTAAGCCTCTAACCATTATTGGATTAAAGTAAATACATTTAAAAAACATGTATAATCCTATTTTAGTTAGTTATGTTCATTCCCGTCAATACAACGGCTTGAGGTTAACTACCATTTAAAATAATAATATTATATTATTAGTGTGCAATGTAAGATTTCAAAGAAACCCGCTGTTGCGTATCGGGTATACTATCAAACATAGAAACCCTTTTAAAGTCAAATTAATATTTAATTCACAAATATTAATAAATATGAAAATATATTATTCTTCATTTAACTGGGATGTTACATCCTTCCCCCTTTTGGAAATTGCGTCCTCGCAATTTTATTCACTTATCAAATAAGTGGGGGTATTTATCCCTCATAGAATTTTCAGATTCCCACGTTGCCTCTTCAACCATATGGTTTTTCCATAAAACCTTTACCCAGTGAATTACCTTATTCCGCAACACTTTCTCTCTATGGTCAAGAATCTGGACTGGTTGTTCCTCATAAGAGATATTCTCTTCCAACTGAACTACTTCTGGGCTCAAAACATGGGATGGATATGGCATATATGTTCTCAACATTGAAACATGAAAAACATAATGTACCTGGGATAAAATTGGAAGTCAATCTACTTTTTACGCAACTGAAACAACTTTCTCCAAAATATCATAAGCTCTAATGAACCTCAGACTGAGATTTCCCTTCTTACCAAAACACATCACACTTTTCCATGGAGAAACTTTGAGAAACACATGATCACCTACCTCAAAAGAAATATCCTTCCTCTGGTTATCTGCATAAATTTTTTGTCTGCTCTAAGCTGTTCTCATGTGCTTCTGAATCAACTAAACTTTCTCTGCCATCTCTTCTACCCATTATGGTCCCATCAGCTTCCTTTCAACTACTTCATCCCAAAAAGATGGAGTTCGACAACACTTTCCAAATAATGGCTCAAATGGAGCCATCTGTATACTAGAATGAAAACTGTTATTATATGAAAATTCAACCAAATAAAGATGTTGGTCCCAACTTCTCTGATAATCCAGTAAACAAGCACGTATCATATCCTCTGAGGTCTGAATTTTTCGTTCTGACTACCCATCTGATTGTGGATGAAATGCTGTACTAAAATCTAATTCAGTACCCAATGACTTCTGAAGGACTTTACAAAAGTTAGAAGTAATCCGAGGATCACAATCAGATACAATGTATAGGGGAACTCCATGCAACCTGACTATCTCTTTAACATACTACCGAGAAAGTTGATCTAGAGACAATGTATCCCGGATAGGAAGGAAATGAGCAGATTTAGTCAATCGATCAAAAATAACCCAGATTGCATTATTACCTCGAGATTTCTTTGGTAATTCCAAAACAAAGTCCATTGATATATTTTCCCATTTACACTATGGCACCCGTAGAGGTATAAGCATCCCTTTTGGTAACTTTTGCTCTTCTTTAACCTGATGACAAGTCAAACACTTTACAGTAAAATCAGCAATATCTCTTTTCCTTCCATCCCACCATTAATACTCCTGAATATCTCTATACATCTTAGTACTACCAGGATGAACTGAAAACGAGGAACTATGAGCTTCAAATAACAACTCATTCTTCAACTGTGAATCACAAGGAACATATAATATCTTCCCAAATTTCAAAAAGCAATCATTATCAATGTTAAAATCAGATAACTTACCCTTCTGAACCAACTCTACCTTTTTCTGTAACTCACAATCTTCCTTCTGCGCTTGCTTAATTCTGTCTGATAGAGATGATTTCACTAACACCTGAAACAAAACAGAAGAATTTTCCGCACCAAAAACTTCTATGCCAAAGTTCATCAAATCAAAAACCAAAGGATCTCATTCCAAACATAACATGGTTAATGAAGTATTACTTTTTCGACTCAAAGCATTAGCCACTTTATTCTCTTTTCCCATATGGTAATGGATCATGAAATCATAATCCTTGATTAATTCCAACCATATCCTCTTTCTCATGTTCAATTTTTTTTGAGTGAATATATACATCAAACTTTTGTGATCAGTATATATTTTACACTTCACTTCATATTAATGATGCCACCAAATTTTTAAAACAAAAACAACCACAACTAATTACAAATCATGTGTATGGTAATTTAACTAATGTGGTTTCAAATGACGTGAAGCATAAGCAATTACCTGATCATTATGCATTAGGACACAACCAAGTCCTTTCAAAGAAACATCACTGTAGATAACAAACTCACCATTTCTGGATGGTAGTGCCAAACCTGGAGCATTCACCAATATTCTTTTAAATTTCTGAAAAAAATCATCACACTCTTTTTTCCAAATAAACTTAACACCTTTTCAAGTTATCTTAGCCATTGGACTAGATATCTGGGAAAACCTTTCAACAAACCTCCGATAATAACCTGCCAAACCAAGAAAACAACGAATCTCGATTATATTTGTGGGTCTTGGCCATTCTTCAACAAATTTTTTTTAGCAGGATCAACAGTTATGCCATTTTTTGAAATAATGTGACCAAGGAAAGAATTTTTTTGCAACCAAAACCCACATTTGATGAATTTCACAAATAGTTTATTTTCTTTTAAGGTTTGCAAGACAACCCTCAAATGACTTTCATGTTCGTCCTTACTTTTGGAATAAACCAAAATATCATCAATGAACACAACCACAAAATTATCTAAGAACTCACAGAAAATTTTATTCATAAGATCCATGAATACAGTTGGTGCATTGGATGACCCAAAAGGCATAACTACAAATTTATAATGGCCATATCTAGTACGAAACGTGCTCTTCGGAATGCATGTATCCTTTACTTTCAACTGATGGTACCTCGACCTCAAGTAAATCTTTGAAAAATACTGAGCTCCCTGGAGCTGATCCAACAAATAATCTATATGAGGAAAAGGATACTTGTTCTAAACAGTGATGTTATTCAATAATCCACAATCAATGCAAAGTCTCATTGAACCATCTTTCTTTTTAACAAATAAGACAAGAGAAACCCATGGTGATGTGCTAGGTCAAATGAAGCCTTTATCTAATAACTCATTCAATTGATTCTTTAACTCTAAAAGTTCAATTTGAGCCATTCGATAAGGGGGTTTTGAAATTGTCTTAGCATCAGGAACTAAGTCCACAGTAAATTCAACTTCACGATCAGGTATAATACCAGGAAACTCATCCGAAAAAACTCCAAGATACTCAATTACCACCGGAACATCATTAATCTGAACAGTTCCTTTATTTTCAACAATATGTGCAAGGTAACATTTATTTCCATCTTTTAGCAGTTTTTCAACTTTCTGATATGTTATCAAAATAAAGGGTTCATTCATGACCACAAACTGAAAATCATTCTGAAAAGAGACCTCTTTAGATCTGTAGTCAATCTTAGCATGATAAACAGAAATCAAATCCATGCCCAAATAACATCAAACTCTACTAGAGGAAAAATAATAAGGTTTTCAGGTAGATTCTTTCCGCACACAAGGACATGAATGTTCTTATGTTTTCTTTTTTTCTCAACATTTCCTCCATGAGTTTTTATCATAAGTTCTGTATTTATATCTTGAGATGGAATTCCCAATTTAATAGAAAACTATTCAGAAATTAAAGAGTGTGTAGACCCTGAATCAAACAACACATTGGCATAATTTGAACAAATAAACAGTGTACCTGATACTACTTCATTCAATGGCCCAATATCTTCATAAGTAGTTGCGAAGGATTTCACCACCCATTTCTTCTTGTAGTACGACATCTTTCCCTCAGTTCAGTTCTTTGTTGGACACTCATTTTCATAATGACCCATTTCGTTACACTTAAAACATCTTACCGATGGCTTTTGATTCTCTGCTTGATCATATTTCTTACAGTTACGAGCAATATGACCAAACTTATCACACCGGAAGCACTTTCCAGACATTGATAAACATTCTCCGGGATGCTTTTTACCACACTTCTCACAATATAGATATTTAGTTTTCTTACCTCCAGGATTCTTTGATGAATTTTTCCCCTTTTCCTACCAACTGTACCTCCTATTCTATTCTTTTTCAAAGAACACTTGATCATCAGCAAACTCCATTTACACATTCTCTGCACATCAAACAAGTTTTTCATAACTTTTGACCTCACAAGAGGCTAACGCACTTTGATATCATGGCTTCAATCCTGAGTAAAATTGACTTATCTTACTATAAATATCTCGGATGAAATTTGGTGCATACTTTTCCAGTCGAGTGAACTTTTTTTCATAAGCAGCCACTAATTCATCCTCCTACCTCAATTCATGGAATTGTTTTTCTATCCTAAGACTAACCACCATAGGAAAATATTTCTCATGAAACATACCTTTGAATTCATCCCAATCAAGAGCATCAATTTCTTCACTATCCCAGATATTTTTCACCATTGACCACCACAAATCAACTTTACCTTCAAAACAGTAAACAGCGAGACTAACCTTTTGAGGTTCTGAATGACCCATAACATGAAAAATATTTTCCAGTGCTTTAATCCACCCTTCTGCTAGCACAGGGTCAGATAATCCTCTGAATAATGGGGGATGTTGCCTCATGAAATTATCCACTACTAACATGTTCCTCTGCGATTGATCTGGCTGATCTCGTGCATGGATTCCACCACCATTTATAGCCTGAGTCAATTGTGGAATCACTACAAAAAACTGTTCTGTTCTAATTCCGACAATCTAAGGTTGCTTATTTGGAAGTTTGTCTTCCTCCTGATGTCTTCCCAATATATCTTCCATGTTTCCTTTGTAGAAAACCATTCTGAATACAGAAATATCTTAGGCGAAGCAACAAGGTAATATGTAAATGCTATATGATTTCAATATTAACATAAATTATTTTATGGATGTTAATTTCACAATACCCTAACTTTTAATGTTGTCTAAACTGACCTCTGATACCAACTATATGGACCCAGTCGTAAAACATTACATAATCTTGAATTAAATGAATAATTCACATAGAGGATCTTTTCAGGTTTAGAGTTATAGATAGTTAGACCATAACAATTACATTTCAAAATATTACATCTCAAGAATACAAAGTAGACAATCCTACTCAGTTTCCATTTTTTTCACAAAATAAAAATGCTTGAAAAAATAGACATGTCTAATTCTATGTTTAAGAGAGGATGACTTTTCATTGATCCCATACATTGCCCTATTCCACTTTATGTTCTGTGAAACACATTTCAAAAACCTTGGAAGAGCATAAAAATCTTAGTAAGGGATACACAAAGAAATAAAACTGTTAGTTTTTCAAGAAAACAGGTAAACCATTTATAATTTATCATAAGTAATACTTTTCACCTTTATGAAGTAGTAAATACCTTTCACTGAATAAAATATCATTACTTACCATTTTTTAACCAAAATATTACTATAAAACCCATATAAAGAATTCCTAATATATAAAGGTAACTTGGGACATAAACATACATAAATGGAATAACCATACGGTCGACTTACACACTTATCACTAAATAGAATAGCCATAAGACTAACTTCCATACCCAATGCATTTGAGGTTATAACATAACCACCCGTCCTGGTATTCACGGCACCACCCGTCATTTGGTTTATCAAATAACCACCCATTAAATGTTCAAGTACCAATTTAAAATCATAACACATAAAATAAATATAAAGGAAAGAAAACATTTCCACATTTCAATCACAATATATCACTTAAATATATTGACATAAAAAATCTATTTTCAAAACCATTTACAATTCTCTCTTTTCCTCCTCCCTCCGTTGTTGTTGTTGAGAGAGATCTCTCTCTTTTCCTCCTCCTCCGTTGTTGTTGTTGAGAGATACTCGCGGCGGCGGAAAAGTTCATTGTCACCGCTTACGTTAAAAAAATTATTCCTTTTTTTCAATTAGTTAAATTCTTCGTAGACAAATGTTCCTTTTGAAAAGTCAAGGGTGTTTGTAGGGCGTATAAAATAAAGTTGTGTATTAAAAAAAATATGTCTCAATGAAAGGAGATTGAGACAAAGTCCCTTACCTCGTGTCCAACATGACCCGTTTGTTCTTTAATATACTGAATAATAAACTAAAGTTAATTTATACTAGCTTAAGATCCTTTTTCAAGTTAATTATTCCTTTTATATCACTTAATACCATGTTATAAACATTATGTAATCATTTAACTTAATAATGTTCGTTTTGTCGATATTTGGTTCTTGAGTCAAAAATAGACTTCTTATAATTACATGTTGTTCATGTGGTCAATAGTCAATTATATCCAGAATGATATTCATGATTTAGATATCATATATATCATATATATCTAGTATATACATGTATTTATAATAGTACATAACATTTAGAGGTAAGAAATGAAATGCACAATTCATGTTGACGGTAAGTCGTACGTATGCGTGAATGATACTTCCATTTCTATTTCATATTTAATGGAATTAAAACATAACGATACATATTAGTATTATAATTCCAGTATTTTATCATATATAATATTATTTAATCTATCCAATATACATACCACGTAGGGTATGAACGAGTCATATCACTTTGAGGGGGTGGTAGTCCGCACTTCCTCTAATTAGATTATCACGTTTACCCATAATGGAAACGGTAAAGGAATGCTATAAATGAAAAATACAGAATAATAAAGAAAAGATAAACATAATATATAACATATATAAATACAGTACCATGATAATGACCACCATGATAGGCGCATAAAGATATCTGAACAATCATCGTTTCGTGAGGCGTTAGTCTTCCATCCACAGAAACATTATGTTCTTCATCCATTAGATGGAGGTGTGTGTAAGTTTAGTTACAATCATTCTCATAAAAAATCCTAGTATATTAAGGATACTAGTTTTTTCACAAAATAAATGAATAAAAATATTTTAGGGGTTGGAGAAGTAAAATAAAAGAAAACAAATTAAGATAAACTTTTACCTTTAATTTGGGTAACTCGCTTTGGTTTGAACCAAAGGAATTCTTGAAGTGCCTTCTGCATAAGGTAAGGCTTCTAAGAGGACGATAGGGATGTAGGGGGATTAATTGGGTAGAGGTTGGACGAGCCAAAAGGCTTGAAAGGTGTGAGGAATTGGTTAGAAGTGGTCTCCTTTTATAAGGGGGAGGAGGGGCTCTTTAGGAAAGTGTGATAATGTTATTTTATTATATAATGATATTCGGTTTCTAAAGGTCCAAAAATCATTAACGTTGAAGATAAGATGACTCATAGTCGAAATAATATCATCCAATAGGAATTGGATAGGTTTTGGATGTTATTTTAATATTTATAATCTTATTTATTTAAATCTATTATTAATGAGGTAAATTCTACATCATTATTGTGTCATAAATAATTTAATTTATGGGATGTCTAAAAATTATAAGAAAAATACCATGATGTTGGAAATACTTTTATATTTCTAATGAGTATTTATAGTCAAAATTATAAGTTATATAACATCGTATAAAAATTACTTTACAAAACGATTTTTGGTTATGTCATTTTTTCCTTTACATTAAATTAATTAATCTAAATTGTCATTATCTTTCATAAGTGACTCCATGGGGTCCCAAAATAGACCCAAAGATGCCCATGGTAGGCCATTACTCATCCAATAAGTTTAGGACAAGTGTTAAAGTAAATTTTGAATCATTATAATATTCTTTTAACCTATAATTACTCTATTTACCTTTAACCGAGGTAAATAAAAGTCAAAAGTTACTATTCACAAAAAATTATATTCATCTTATTGAACCACATTTTACTTCTTGATAACAACCATGTATGCCAGATTTTTAAAATTCAATTCACATAAGTAGAAAATTTTCATTTAAATGAAAACGTCAGATTTTTTAACTACTACTAAGTGGTTTTACTATTCATTAACAATTAATGTTTTTCAGAAAAATACCAAAAAATCAGCCAAAGCTTAATTTCATATATCGAATTCAAAAATGATGTCTATTTTTTCAAATTCAAAACATAGGACTGGCATTAATTAAATTAAAATTAATTCCCGTTGTAAAAACAATTAGCATGTTTTTAAGAAACAATAACTAAAAAAGATTAACACTTATTTTTGTCCGATTTCAAAGTGAAATTAATTCTAATGACCAACATTGGATAAAATGGTAAAAATATATTATAATTACACTTTAAAACCAATTAAAAATATAATCTATGCATATAAAAAAATTACATTAAAAGGCACTTTTGAATTAAAATACAATATTTTCCACTATTCATTAAAAAATGAACTTTTTCGGAAAAATACCAAAATAATTACCCAAAGTAAAATTTGATGTCCCAAATATAAAGAAGAATTTTATTTGGTCAAATATAACTTATTAAAATGACCAAAACTAGATTTAAAGAGGGGTCTCCATTAAAAGGCAGTAAATCAACCTTTTAGTGTAAATTATGCTTAAATTTAGATTCATTTACATTTTAAGCCACTAACTTTTATTGGATTAATGTAAATATATTTAAAAAACATGTATAATAATATTGTAGTTTGTTTTTTTTCATTCCCTCCAATACAACAATTAGGAGTTAACTACTATTTAAAATAATAATATTATATTATTAGTGTGCAATGTAAGATTTCAAAGAAACCTGCAGCTGCGTATCGGGCACACTATCCAACATAGCAACCTTTTTAAAGTCAAATTAATATTTAATTCAAAAATATTAATAAATATGAAAATCTCATATTCTTCTTTTACCTGGGATGTTACAATACTCCACTAAGTCAACCACACGAACCCAATATCTCTCTATGACCATGTTATCTAAGCATAGAAGTTATCTTAAAATATCTCCAAAAAATACATCCATAATATATTATATCCCTCTAATCACATGAACCCAGTATCTCTCTCGGAACATGGTATCTCTCTCTATTAATACCTCAGGTTCTACAATGGGAGCATCATTCCAATCCATTTCTTTTATTCGTTCTCTGAGCAAGCATCCTTGTGGAGGCATAAAATCTACAATACGAAACATGCACCTTAGGACACAATTCAAAAAATCAACTTGTTTATATAAGAGGAAAACACAACACAACACAATAAGTATTTTCCCCAACCCTATCCACATGGTAAAAACTGGGGCGTTATCACAACCCTTAACCATCATACACTTAGTTCCAAGTTAACAAGCGTAAACACATCCACATTATTCAAGTTGATCATTTAGACACTCATTTATTCTCATATTTCATCATTTTACAATCTTTTCCAATTTCATGTTATGCACTATTTTCATTTCAATTTCAAAAGAAAGTAATAAATACATCTAATTATAGAAAGTACCAATAACCCATTTTCCCAAGCATTTCTAAAATTATTTATGACACAATAACCCCGTGTGCCTAGAATGAAGCAAGAATACTCAACTCTCTATCCATATCTAGCAACGATTCAAATCATATAAAATCCCAACATCAATAACAATAGCATACAAAAAATGTGTTACTGAAGGTGAAATAATATTTAACTATAATACAAAAGAGCAATAAAAAATCCCACCCTAGGTACTTGGATTCTCCCACATACATCGGGTAGCTACTCCCATGCACGATCACATGACCAATGACCGACTCCTCTAATTCATTATTGACCTTTAAAAATACTAAGATAAAATAGAAATAAAAGAAAACTTCCTTATATACCACTTTGTAAGGTCCTGACTCAGGTTTCACACACTGGTGCCCTGAGCTAGTTCTCTATGTGACCTCAAGCATGCCTTCCCTAATGCTAGAGGCTACTGAATAGCTATGAGGGTCTTTTATCAATCATAGAGAGACTATACCATCTTTTTCAGAGTAAAACACTAGTGAAAAATAAATAAACAATAACCAAATAATTGATCATAACCAGAAAGATGTCAATATCACATGAAGACTAAAATAGAAGATAAAATATCAAAATAAAAAATAAATGTGTCATGGTAATGTACATGCTAAGTGAAAAAATGACAAACCAAAAGTGAAGAAACTGAAGACTTCAAAAATGACCCCAAACAATGTTTAGTTCCTTAATCCATGATTTATCCTGACATAATTACCTAACGTTGGGCCTTTTCCCTTATCATGTCTTGCAATGATGAAATATATTCAGGTACTGATCAGGAAACCAGATTAGGGAGTGAGTAAAACTCAGTAGGCCACTACCAATGTTATCTAAAACAACTTCCATAAAAATAATAGTCTATGGAGTTGTATAAAGAATAAAGATAAATGCGTCTATAAATAATTATCACGTTATCAACTATTCTCTATTTAGCCACATAAACCCCAAGGTTCCCATAGACACCCATATCACAATTCCTCTTTAAGCCTATGCTGGAGTGTAAACTATTCCCAAGGAATATCTTGTCTCAGATTTCCATTATTACTGTTCATTAATTCACAAAATTTAATGACCATGTTACATTTTGATTAATACATACCATTAAAGGACCGTGGAACCATTCATCAATTCACACCCTCCATGGCTACTATTCCTTCTTCACATATATGAATGACCAGTTCCCATCTTTATTCCTCAACTAAATTGACATGTAACCATTCATAACATCACAATAGAATTACCAAGTTACAATTCATCGGCAGATAATTAATTCAACAATTTAGAATCGACATAAATTCCTTTAAAAATTCAATAATTAGTTCAACACCATAATTATATTAGTTAATTCAAAAATTAACTAATCACATAAATATCATTTATTAATTCCTTATTAAATTAATCAAATAAATAATAAAAATTAATTTGAAAATTAATTAACCACATCCAAAATATTAATTAATTAAAACATTAATTAACCACTTAAATTCTATTAGTCAATTCAACAATTAATTAACCACAACAATTTCATTACTAATTCAAAAATTATTTTATCACATAAATCGCTTATTAATTCCCTAATTAACTAAGTACATCAAATCCATTTACTAATTCATCAATTAATTATTCAATACCTAAAACACAAAACACCATAACTAACTACACACTTAAGTATCTCAATCACAGTATTAATACATCAAAATTAATTCCACAATTAATTATCTCAATTAAAAAATCTAAATATCTCATTATTAATTCTATAATTATTTATCACAATTCTAAAATCTAAATATCGCAAAATTAATTCTATAATTAATTATCATAGTCTATAATTCCCAAAATCCCCAATTTCATATATCCTCAATTGATTAATTCACCAAACTAAATAATTCTACCGAGAAAAAAATTTCAAAACATATATTATAAATTATAAAATTGCATATATAAAAATTTAATTAAATAATTTTGGATTCAAATTATATACGACCTATCTCAAGTTTGACGAAGAACACTCACCAATGAAAATCCACAAAATTTGATTAGTAGAAGTACATTGAATGTCATCTGAATCTAAAACCCTAAATCAAGATCAATAAAGTCAAGATCCTTAAAATCTAGATCTATATTAACAATAACATATATAGTATAATAAAAATATAAAGAACAATGCTTTATTGAATGGGATAATAGAGGAAGAGGAATAGGAAACCAAGCAAGATAATATCCTCTTACAGAGAGGGGTACAAATCTTTGATACATGATTTGAATCACCATTAACTGAGGTCATTTGGGATTAAAATTCTCTAGGATGCTTTGAAATCATGGATTAATTTCAGGGGTTGAGTGTGGTTTGATTTGGGTATGTTACGGGGGTTTGGTAAATATCAAAACTAATTTTTGGGTGAAATAGAAATTCGTGCACATTTTTATGTACATGGGCACACAGTTTCCCCTAAACATGTGCATAAACTATGATCCTATTTTATATGAGTGAATGGTTTCCCATAAGATGGCACATGGTTTGAGAAAATGTGTATCAACCAATAAATTCCCATTTTTCTAGGATTTCATAATTTACTGGGTTGGGGATGCGCTTTTTTGGGATAATCATGCACCAATAATTTAATGTCCTTATTCTTTCAATTTTTCTCAATTTTAACCCAAATTCAACCCAAGGTAAAACCTGACCAAATTATGCCACGGAAATGAAAAAATATGTACTTGAAATTAATCTTGAGTCATCTAAAAAAGGCCTAGGTTTTACCTTATCATAGTTTACAAAATATTCCCCATGATCCTCCCTACTTTTTCAGTATATTTTAATATCATTTATAAATAGTACCACATAATATTTAGGATCAACCTTATTAATAGTAATATAATACTACCTTGTTTTGTCTATAGACCTTAGAGGTTATTTTCATTTATTATCTCTAAAAATACTTGTTTTAGGGAATTGGATTTCAAAATGTCTGTGACCCTTGCTATTGAAACACTACACTAAAGGCTAAGAGAATATCTAATACTTCTTTAAATCTTTTTCTTTAGTGTGTTTATTTAGATCCTTTGGGAATTTATTGACTATATTTCCCTCTTTTTCATTATTGAAACATATCCTAGTTCCCTTTTCATTGTTATGGGATGCATCTTCCAACACTTTTGACACTTGGGGTGTCGGTTTTTACTTCATCTATGAGATTTATCTCTTGACCCTCCCCAATTAAACTCTATTTTTCTTGTTTTATCTCTTTCCCCATGAGAACATTGTGATTATATAATTATCATATCCTCCTTGAGGTAAAAATTAAAAATATATTCATATAATTCCAATTATCAAATCTAATTATATTTTTATAGTCATCGATTTTTCCTACGGATGTAGTTTTCCACCCAAATCTCAATGTTCATAACAAGGACCAAGGCATGTCATTCAAGCCTTGTGAAGTTTTATTCACATGCCCAAATTGAATCATCTTCTTTTTTTCTTTAATCTAAGAAACTCTCTCACTATTTTAACACAGTGATTTAAAGGGAAAATATTTACTAAAAATTAATTTCAGGAATAATTTTCATTCCATTGAATCAATTTACTCTTTAGACATCATGATCTTGACTAGTGTTCAATACTAATTGGTTTTATTATAAAAATATAGATATATAGAACAATTTTCACTTATTATTAGAATTAAAGTACTGGTAGTATCTAATAATAGATTTAATCGATAAGTTTATGATGAGCTATCAAAAGAGAAACAATAGGTAAGACGCCATGTTCATATAAATAAATCTACCACAACTTTCAATATATTTGGAAAAAGATTTTATTCCACGTGATTCAAGTAACTATTCATAGTATGAGACAATTGTTCTAGTTCTTCTACGAATATTCTAGATCCCATTCAAATACGGTTAGGCATAACATTTGAGGTGTCATTATGTTTTCTATAACATTGGTTATTGGCATGGTTCATCCTATTTCCCTCGATTAACTAAAATAATGGATAGAAATGATTATAATACATTAATTAGTAAAAATATAAAAGTTAATCATTGAAATTAGAAGAAATAATAAATTAATGAAATTTTAATCCTAACTTTTCAGTTTCTAGGTTTCAATCTAGGTTATCCATGGAGATTTAACTATTATGTTTTGTATCCTGACAATTTATTTAATTCCATCATAATGGTTCATAAAGAGTTTGTGAATTTTTAAAAACATAACTCTAAATATAAATATAGGGACGTAATTGGATGGAAACCGCTAACTCTATACATTGCCAAAATTCTATTATATTCTACTATACATATAAATATCCCTACAGTTTTCGCTAAAGTATTCATGTATTAATTATTAAAAATAACTAGTCCTTTATCTAATACCAATTATAGCATCACAATACTTTTACACATGGTGTTACAATATTTCAAACTAACGTATCCAATAATTACCACTGAAATATCAAGAGGCCTAGAATATTTGGAATAATAAGTTTATAATATATCAAAAGAAACAAAGACATAGAATATTTATTTAATTATGGAAAAAGATATCCTAAACCTCTTTGAGATCTAAGAACTACATTAGATTACCTATAGAATACATAATAAAAATGGGTGATCTAAAAATCCCAATAATAGAATAATCATGATATTAAAGCATAAAATACGATTCAAAAGGAATATCATAATATGATAAAAGGTAAGACACATGGATAATAAAATGAGAGAATAACATATTTAACATTTTATTATAAGATCGTGATAATATGAAATGTGGAATCAACAAAAGACATGATATAAACTAGAGTCAAAGCTAACTGCCAAGATAATATCGCATGGTTGATGGAGTTATGTAATGGATTAGGATTACTCTCTAATCCCCTACAAAACATCTCATGATGTAAAAATAATACCCAATGAATTTGACCACTATCTGTATGAACCGATAATACTATGTACATTAATGTGTCTTTTACAAAAAGAAATCAATTTTATGTCATAAACATTTCAATAACCCATGGAAACAAAATGGGTTTCATTTGAGAAAAGAACTTATGGAATGTATTACCCCATTAAAGGAAGGAAAAATAATCTCGATATATATTTCAGAGACACATATGAATAATTTATAATCATCCCATAACATTAAAACAATATAGAATGTGAGATATATAGATAAAGTAGATAACACTAAGAAAAAGGGTGCTTTGAAGAGATCCCTTTCATTATTTTCAATAATCGTTCTGAAAAGGATATTAACATCAATTATAATCAAATTACATCTATAAATAAATTCCTTTATAACATATCAATTACATATTTTATTCAATATGATTTTATTATATTGATTTATAACCATTTTATGAGATATAAGGTTTGATTTTGTTGTTCTGAGAGGTTTTGTTTCATGCTTTCAAGATCTGATCATTTTTTGATAATTATTTATGTACTGTAAAAATAGGAATATAAATATAGAAAGGAAAAAACATTTTTTTGGTGCATCCATAAATTTAAATAGTTCCAAACCCCCATATATATTCCTACAATGGGATGGTTCTTTTAGGGAAAACGTAATTGTTTTACTATTAGTTCATTTATATGGTTTTACTGAACCTAACAAACTAGTTTCATTTTATTAAATATTATGGACATATATTTATTTAATAATGTGAAATAATAATATAATATACATAATTAGTTCATTTCAAACCATTATATGTTAAATTTTACTAACCATGAACGTAGTTACGGAAGACAAAAACTCATCAACCATGAAAGTGATGAAACGAAATAATATAGACAAAAGTTTTGTTTTTTAGAATAAGAGGACCTAGTAAATTGGTGGATGGTAGATATTATACTATCAATATAACTTATAGAATATATATTATACCTTTTTTATTATTCTATTTTTTACACAATTCATTTTAGAGGATGAGGAATAAGGAAAACTAATAGAGTTGATTGAGAGAATTACTTTATCCTTTGGATATCTCTTATTGGGCTTCCAATTAAGTCACCTTGGGATGGTATTTGGATGATACCAGTATAACTATGACATTGCGGTCGATTTTGGAAGATATTTAATAAAATATTTTTCATTCTTAATGGATTAAAAGGTTTTTGGTTAAGGGGTAATGAGGGGAACTAATTAGAACGGATGTGGAGGGGTATTTTTGAAAATTATATTCATTACTTTTTAATTTTGGGTTAATACTGTCAATAGTATGGATTTATATGAGTATATATTGTAAATCAATCATTCTAATTTGATCTCATTTTTTCTTTCCACATACATCACTTAAAAATTCATTTATTTTGTTTATAACATTAAATAATGTATTTTACCAAATTTCAATTTTCAAAAACAGTCAACAATTATAGAAAAATGCAAAGAATTCACCATGAAGTTTTTTTGATCTGTATAATTGAAAAAATAAATAAATTTTATGAAACTAATTTTCTATATATGATAAAATATATTTTTAAATAAATACGTCATTTATTCAAAATAAATAAATTTAATGTTACGTTCAATTTTCTAAACCATTGAGAAATTACTTATGGTCTCGTAAAATTATCTTATAATTTTAAAAAATCACAATATTAATTTCAAAACCATTTTTAGGAAATAAAAATCTATTTTAAGTTAATATACTTATATTTTAAAATAAGTACATTATGTTTCGTAACATGTACGACAGATAACACCAAACCTAAACAAATCATGAAATATTATTATTTAAATATGATTATTGTAACATAGTCGTTAAATTCAAAGGTATGAATAGGAATAAATAAATTTTGAAATGTATATAAATATTATAATCATTTCATAATTTTTTATTAATTATTATGAAATAAGAACTCTTATTTTTTTTAAACATTTTATTCTTCAAATTTATATTCTCATCAAAAATGGTTTTGGGTTGATTTTTGTGAGGAGATAACAAAATTAATTTCTGCAACATTTAAAAATTTTATTTGATAAAATAAAAATAAATTATGAACTTATAATATCAAAATTATTATATGGTAAAAAAAATTATTTTCTGAAAAGTTTTATTTTTCAGTGAATAGTGAAAAATATTGATAAATATTGAAAATCTTATTTTTTTAAACTTTTTTAAAATCAATTTTTTAAATTAGTTTTCATTTTTTATATTTAATTTATTATTTATTATAATCCAATTAAGGGATTTAAAATGAATATAATACTTGAATTTAGTAAAAAAAACGTCTTATATTTAAAAATAACATTTTTATGGAAATATCGATTTTCATTGTGTTTTCCTGTTCACTTTTAAATAAAATTATTCTATTTCTGTGTTTTAAAATTTGAAAAGATAATTCCATATTTGGAATTAGTGAATCAAATCTTAATCAATAGGTACATTTTATTTTTTATCTATATGAATAGTAACCTTAATAATATTTTTACCATGATAAAGGGTAAATTGATTTATTAAAGTAAAAAATATAATGATAAGAACTATAAAATTACACTAAAACATGCCTTAATTTTTTTATACGTGTAAACTTATTCATTTATTACCTATTATTTTTTTATATGGCCTTTTTTTCATTTTATTGTGATGATGACCATTCAAATATTTTATTTAAATAAAATTCAACAGGGTACTAATATTGTACTTAATATAAATCTTATTTTTAGCATAGGGATAAACAGAGGCTATATTGGGTTATAAATATAATTTTGAAATAAAAAAATATTTATCTTAATCATGGTAATTTGTTTTTAATTTTTTGTGAAGAAATTATTACATTAAAATATTACATAACGTTGATGGATTATTTATTCAATAAATAAAAAATAAAACTGTGATATAGAAAATATTTTAAATTATATAATTATATATAATTAATTTAATCCTTGAATTTTTTAGAAAAATATAAATATTTTTGAGATTTGAATTTATTTTATTCAATTTACTTTTTTTATGTTATAAGAAACTCAATGAAAATCAATAGATATGAAATTAACATTAATGATATTTAACTAAAAAAATATCTTATTAAATGATATGAAATTCCTATGAAACTAATATCCATAAAATTTTATAGGATATGGTAATTTACATTAAAAATGTTCCATTTAATGGTTTTTTTTGTTTTAGATTAACATTTTTAACTGTTAAAGCATATACAATTTTAATATTATGGTAATTGTTAAAAGGATTAGTGAAACTTTTAAACAAAAAGATGAGGGTAAAAACAAAGTCAAAACCTATTTCAATATTCTGTTATGAGTGTATTTAGGTCCATACTAATTCAATATTTTAAATAAATTATTATTTATCCATTTTATTTGAAAATTAATTTAAATTAGTTTAATATTTTGAGAAATCCCAATAGTGCCCCTCCACTATTATATAGAAGTGAATTTTTCTTTACATTAATTCAAACATAAAACACAATTTTGATCCTCCATAATCTATCCTAATATCTAAATAAAAACCCACCCCTTTCTATATGTTCATTATTTAGGGGTGAATATCAACAATTGTGGTCTTAATGTGTTAAGAAAATGAGGTTGTCCAAAGAAAGGGTACCGTTCCTAACCATGTGTTTCTGTTTTATTTATTCTTCAACCTCATTCAAATCATATTTGAAAATTATTTTAAAATAACCCCATTAAATTAAACATAATTATGTGTTCTTGTGTTAATATAAAAATTTATGTCCATCCTTTATTCCATTAAATGGGAAGCAAAACTATCATTCGTGTGTCTGGAAAACTACCACCTCATGAGCCGATGTAATTCAATTTCCATCGTCATCTATCATATATGGTAATAATTATGGAATTATTGTATATATATATATAAATAATTCATGAAATATTTATAATTATTAATAGATAATATATAATTTAATTTCTTACCTTTCAATCCACTGATAAATGATAATGTTGTTCGTGTGTATAAGTGAACAACCACCTCCATGAAGTGATGTGATTTTTTTATCATTGAATTAGATAGATGATATATATAAGTATAATTAATGAAAAAATATGAAATTATTAATATTATGATCATTATATAAAGATAAAATGATTCTTTCTTTCTTTCCATAATGATCATTGAAAAATTGAAACATTACCCAATGCGCACGTATGACCTGTCGTCTTTATGATTGTAACATTGTTCATTTTTCATAAATTTAATTCATGATTAGTTTTAAAAGTGTAATTGAAATATAAAAATTAATATTATGTAACTATTATTATTCAAGATATTATCTAATAATGAACCCTTGACCATATTCTAATTATAGAATCCACGTTGGACTTATTAAATGAATATCATGCAAACATATAACATGAAATTAATTAATTGAATTAATATATATAACATGGTGAGAGATAAAATTAAATTAATAATAAACCTAAAAAATATTATCAATAATTTAAATAATTATCCTATGTATTTTATTCATTATAATTAATTACTTATGTGATGAGTGAGACTCAAGGTAGGGGACATTATTTTAAAAAAATTCATTTTAAGTTTCCCTTTAAATTATATTTTTCTTCCATATCCATATTTTTAAAATTATGTTATGGATCTATATATGGATATAATTGAATTAGAAAGGAAAAATTATGTTTTTTTACTCTCATACAACGGTTTTCAAAAATAATATTTTTGAAATGTTTTATATTTCTCTATAAAAATACAAAAATTAATATACTATATTAACGTATACAGTGACAATGACCTTTCCCAGCACCATAATAGTGATTCTAATTTTGGATTAATTTATATTAATTCATTTTTTATTATAATAAAAAACTAAAATCCATAGGTTCATATAATTTTCCATAAAGCTTATAAAATGAAATGAATATATCAATATCCGGAAAAAATAATATGTGTGAAAATAAAACATTTATGATAAATGATTTTATGTATTATATTATAGTTTAATGGAATTTTTTGACGATGGGTGTTCCCATTATAAACAAAGGTGGGTGATCTTATTATAGATCTATAATTAATTGGTTAAAGTTACAGAGTTAACCAATTAGGTTTCTCCTAGGATATTATGGTAATATACTAAAATGGCTATTCAAAATATAATTGAGATGGTTTTTTGAAGTGTAACTATGATGGTTACTCAAAGTATAATTGTGATCATTATTCAAGGTGTAATTAAGAGTGATATTAAAAATTTTCCTTAATATATATTCAAGATTTAATAATTCTTTCTATGATTTTTTATGGAAATCATATGATTTCACAAGGAAAATGAAATTATATTCTACTTTATAAGGCCAAAAAGTATAACCTTATAAAAATAGTTATTATGATTTTTTTAATGATTTAAAAGGATCATTATAAGTTTAATTTTTCCTTTAAATTTTTATGAAATGTTTTATAAAAATATTTTGGAAGATTAGGTGATTTCTTGGTAAGAAAATGTTTATTATAAAAAAAATATTTTGAAAATGAACATTTTTATAAATATTCATATACTATCGGTTTTCATATTAATTTACGTTAGTTTTTTTGATTTTTATAGTTATCACACATTTTAAAAAAATCATCGGGTTTAAGGAAAGTTAATGGAAAGGAACAATTCAAGTTAAAATTCCAGATGATTATTCTTGAAAATAAACTATTTTTTTATTTGAAGGTTTTATACTGTGAAAAAATGGTTACTGAGTGTAAGTGTCCTATTTGTAATATATGAGGTTATTATATAAGATTTATAACTTAACTCTCAAAAAAATTAAAGCTCCACGGTATTTTTTAATATAAGAAATTGAATTCTATTTAAATTTAAAATAATATGTAATTTTTATGTGTCTTCCCACATATTTGGTATCTAAGAAAGTTTAAGACAACATTGGATGATAACAATTTATTTGAAAATAAGTAAAAACATTTCTCGACCACCACAAAGGTTTGTTTATTATAGATAATTACAGTTATTATTATGGGTGATTGGATAGAACCTAAATCAACTAGTATATAAAAGGGTTGAAGGATAATAGTACCCTAAAATATCCTTTTAATTTTCATTACACTTATAGATTTTTTATTTTAAATAATTAATTTAATGTTTAAATGAGGTTATTTTCAATGGATTAACAATTTTTTATCAATATGGATAGAAAGAGATCATTCACAACATTATTATCCATTATATAATATTAAATCATAATTATCGTGTAACAAGTTTGATCAAATGATTTTGAAATGTCTTTTATCATCCAAGTCTCACATAAGAAACAATTTGACCTATCCAACGCCATTTAATTTCTCCAAAATTTCACTATATCACATTGTATCTTATATAAAATTTGAAAATATCAATTTATCCATCTCATATGAATTAGTAAATACCACAATGGAATTGACTATTTTTTTCTAGAGATATGGATTTCTTTCTTGAAGATAAAAGGGATATCAAAAATAAAAAACAAGGCCCTCATGTCACAATTTAGCATATGAATTATTTTATTCAATACAAAGTATGAAACATGAATGTGTTTATATTGAAAAATCATAGTTATATATTTCATATCATTGTTTTATAGGAAAAAATTATATACATATAATACAAAGAGGTTTTGTTAATGTTTATAGGGTTTCTTTATATATAGAGTTTTTAGATGTATGATATAATGGTATTTTATTAATCAATATAGACCTAATGATTATTCTAGAATAGGTTTGGTTTTAATAATTTGGAAACATATTATAGCTTGAAGTGATAATTTTTAAAAATGGTGTAGTGAAAAGGTGACAATTTTTTGAAGATATTTATTGAGTTTCAAGTATATATAACCCTTAATTTTAAAATATGAAAATGGTTATTCGAGTTAATATTTATTTAATTTTGGTGGATATAAGTTTACAGTTATTGATAAAAATTAGGGTATATATGATATTTCATATTGAGTTAGTTATTGGTTATTTCAGTTTGGGGAATGTGTTCTTTATCATAAATATAGAAAAGGGATTTAAAAGTGACTAGTGATTAATGTTATTTCAAAAGAAATATACTATTTTGAAACCTTATATCATTAAGATAAACTGATCATTATAGGAATTTATTTGAGGAATGTGGGTTGAATTTTATTTTAGAGGCATGTATGTCATTTATATTCAGTAATGGTTATTCTTGTCATTAATGGAAATGATAATTGTATCATGGAGATTAGATGATTATAGAATGTACATTTTGGGTATGATATAATAAGAGTTATTGATTCTATTAAGAGATAAATG
Source organism: Viscum album (assembly GCA_963277665.1). Taxonomy (NCBI): domain Eukaryota; kingdom Viridiplantae; phylum Streptophyta; class Magnoliopsida; order Santalales; family Viscaceae; genus Viscum; species Viscum album. The sequence continues at coordinate 225,676,729 of OY728157.1, read as the reverse complement.
TTTAAAAAATATCAGAAGTATATCTAGTAATATCCTTTTGATTTTTGGGTTTCGAATATTGTTGAAAATATATTAGATAATTTTTTGTATAGATTTTTATCTAAGGGTCTATATTTCTCTTTGGGAGTTATTTTTGAGGCTTTAGAGATAAATATTGTTTAGGGTTTTATTCATTTTAGGAATTATCTTATCTGGTGCTAAATGTTTTTGGTTTCAGTTAATATCTAATGATAAGAGGTATATATTGTGATCCTATTCTCTAATTATGAGATCCATTATAGGTTGATTTTATTTCTTCATTCATGATAAAATTAACTTGAATACTCATTGTTTGGATTAAAATATGAGATTGTGATTGAAATTGATAAGAGTATAAAATTATACATATAAAGTAGGTATATTTCCTTATGTTATTAATGTATATGATAAAGGAATTAATAAAATATATGAAAATTATCTTGGTATAAAATAATTACTCATTTAAATTTATTATTGAGAAATTAATTGTCTTTTAACTCATCGAAGAGTTATGGTTTTGTGATGGTTTACTTTCTCATGACCATGTTCTCTGCACACTCTATAGATACTTAGGTGTTAGTATTTTTCTACCATGTCCATGTATTTACTTCCCATATATGTTTTCCTACATGGAAACGTAGTTATGTGTAATTCTAGATGACCTTCATAAGTCCATTGTCCCTCTTTTCAAGTGGATGTTTTATTAACCCTTTATAAAATGTCGGATTTCAACATGTGAATTTTGAAAATAAAAACCCGAGTTTCTAAACCGAAGATCCAATTTTGCTAATGTAATTTATAAAATTGGGAACAAAATTAATATATTGATATTTTAAAATAAATACATTTTGTTCGATAAACTATATGACATGAAATATTAATCTTAAATGAACTGTAAAATATTATTATATAAATATTAGTGTTATAGCCTAGATTTTAAACTCATGGGTATGAATAGGATTAAACATATTTTTAAATATATATAAATATTCTACTCAATATGAATTTATTGTTTAACTTTTCTAAAATAAGAACCTATGATTTAGTAAACCATTTATTCTTCAAAGTTATGTTTTCATAGAAAATGGGTTTTTGGTTGATTTTTGTGAGAGAATTGGATAATTTAATCATGGAACATTTAGAAATTTTATTTTATAAAATTTAAAACATTTTAAAATATAAGAATAAAAAATTATCCTATGGGAAAATTTAGAAATATTTTTGAAAAGTTTGATTTTTCTAGGAATAGTGAAAAATTATATTTATTATTACAAATTTTGTTTTTTAAGGTACTTATAAAATTTAATTACCTTTTAGATTAGTTTTAAAATTTCTTTTTTTTCGTTAGGATTTAATACAGATAAAAATAAATTTTTGAAAGGAATTTTATACTTTCTTTTATTTTAATAACATTTCAAATTTTAAAAGAACATTCTTTTTGGAAAAAATCGTTTTTCATTATGTTTTTCTAGATTAGTTTTAAAATAAATTTCTCCATTTATATTTTTAGAGGATTGAAAATTTCGTTACATATTTTTAATTATTGGGAAAATTTATTAAATATTTCACTGTTATTTTTAGTTAATATGAATAGTAACCTTAGTGATCTTTGTGACCCTAGTAAAGGTTAAATCTGGTAATTAATGTAAAAAAGAAAATGATAAGTATCAAAATATATCCCTAAGAGTTTAATAAATTTTACTTAATGAGTTAATTTCATCCATAATCATACACTATTCAGTTATATGAAATTCTATTTCCATTTGTATGTGATTGTAAAATTTAAAATATTTTATTTAATGAAAAGTCAAAATGTTAACACTCTTGTTTTTATTGACTATAATATTTTTAAAATTAGGATAACCAAATGAAATATTCGGTTATAAATACTATATTAAAATATAAATAATTGTATTCATTATGTTGAATTATTTTTAATTTTTAGTGAATAAATTATTATCTTAAATACTTACACAATGTTGAACTGGTTATTATTAAATTAATGAAAAGATAAGATAAATGATATTAAAAATATTAATAAAATAAAATTTAAGAAAATAATTTGATCCCATAATTTGTTTAATAAATATGTTATTTTTTGGATTTTTTAATTTATTTTATTCTAAGATATTGGTTTTCTAGATGTTATAAAAAATAAAATTAATTGAATAGTTCTCTAATTGACATTAATTATATTTAATTACAATAATATTTCATTAAATGATATAAAATTCAGAAAAATATTATATTTTCGAAACATTAATATTATATGGTTAATAAAATTAATCATGGTCCATTTATGGGATGTTTTTCATTTTATAATAACATTATTATCTATTCAAGTGCATAAAAATTTATATCGTTGGATTTGTCAAAATGGTAAACAATTAGTTAAAACAAAAACATAATGGAAATAATATAGTGAAAACCTATATAAATTTTATTATATGAGATAATTTAGATCCATAATCATCCTATATTATAAATAAATTAGTTTTTAACTATTTTGGAATTGAATATTAATTTATATTAATTTAGTTATTTTATAAATTAGAAGAGTTTCCTTCCCCTCTCTTAAAAAATGGCATCTCTTATTCCCTTTACTTCACACCTTAAAACTTATTTGGTTCATAAATTATCATTTAAAATACTTAAAAAATATCCCTCCCAAAATTATAGAGTCCTTATTTATGGAATAATACAATCCTTAGTGGTTTTAATATGTTGTGAACATGATGTTATATGAGGAATAGATATCATTCCTAGCTGATCATTTCTGTTTTGTTTATTATTCCACATATTTCAAATAATCATTAACCATGATTTTGTAATAACACTATTATTTTACCTATAATAAGGTTTTTATATATTAATATCAAAATCTATATGTCTCTCTTCTTCCGTCAAATTGAAAAAGAAACCATCATTTGTGATTATGGAAGACCCACATCACAAACCAATTTAATTCATACATATTACCATCTCTTACAAATTGTTATAATGATTTTATTAATTTATATATATTATATCCAAGAAATATTTATAATTATTAATATATAATATACAATTTATGTTCCTACCTTTCAATTTATTTAAAATTGATAATGTGAATCTGGTGTACGTGTGGACTACCAAGTCTATTAAGTAATGTGATATTAACATATGTGTCTATGGTCGACGTACTAAATCCATTTTAAACAAATGAATCAGATATCTTCAAAAATTATTCCATTAATTTAATAAATTGAATAACTAGATATTCCATGGTAAGAGATAAAATCAAAAGAATAATAAACATGAATTTTTTTTAAAGAAATAAAATAATTAACAAGTGTTTATTATTCATAAATCTAAATAATGTACACTATGACTCCAACTCAAGGTATGATGCATTATTTTAAAAATAATATATTAATTTTTCCCTTAAAATAACTATTTCTTCTATATCCATATTTTTAAAAGTTATTTTATGTATTAATTTATATGGATAAAATTTATGTATAGAGGAAATATTATTTTTTTTACTTTTATTGAATTTTTTTAAATGAAAATATTTGAGGAATGTTTAAATTTCTTTTAAAATAATCCAAAATTAATGTTATATTTTAACATATACAGTGATAACTTCTTTTTTTGACATCACATCCATTATTTTATTTTTTGGTTTATTTTATAATATATCTTGTTTTCAAAAAAGAAAAAAATGAAATTCTTTATGTTCTAGTTACTTTTAAAAGTCATCTTAAAATGGAATGGATATATCAATATCCAAAAATATTTTCTTATGTGTGTAATTATCATTTTATAATGAATGTTTTTTATATAATAAATGGTTCTTGTTCATTGATTAGGAGGATAGGTGGTTCCATTATAAACAAAAGGCAATTGAGCCCATTATAGCTCTTCAATGCACTAGGTTGATGGATAGAGTTAACTGATTTGGTTTATCCTAAGATATTATAGGAATATAATGTGATAGTTATTCCACGTTTAATCATGAAGGTTATTTCAATTTTAAAAATTATGGTTACTCTATGTATAATCGTGATGGTTATTCCAAGTGTTAGTAAGAGTGATATGAAAATGATACCTCAAGATCCATATATGATTTATTTATTCTTTTTCTGGGTATTATTGAAATAATATGGTTTTGCAATATAAAGGAAATTATATGCTACTTCATAAGGATGAAATGTATAAGCGTGAAAAAAGAATTTATTATTGTTTTTTTATAATTTTAGAAAAAAGATTTAGAGTTTAATTTTGCATTTATTATTTATCGTGAAATTTTTCATTAACATATTTGGGTAGAGAAGGTGATTTATTCAATAATAAAATGATTCTTTTGATCCCAAATTTTTATTTTCCAAAATGAATATTTTTATAAATATTCATAGACTAATGGTAACCTTATTCGCTTTTATATCCCATACAGATATTTTTGTACTTATCCCATGTTTTGGAAATTTTTCAACAGTACTTAAGGATGTGTAATGGGAGGTAATAAGTCGTGTAGAAATTCATAAATATTTTTCACAAAATGAAACAAAGTTTTTCTTTAAACTTTTAATACTATGAAAAAATTGATATTGAGTATAAATGTCCTATTTGCAATGTATGGGATTATTATGTAAGATTTATGACATAAATCTATAAAAATCACATCCTAAAAGATCTTTGGAAATACAAAAAACATAATTCTAGTAAAATTAATTAGAATATGAAATTTCTAAGGTCGGTTCTTTCATTTAAATCTTTCTATGTGTTATAAAAATGATAATAAATCATGTGTTTTTTATAAAATATACAAACACTTATTTTATCATTTTTTAATCAGTTATTTAATTTTATTATTACATAAATATTCTATTTTTCTATTTTATATGATAAAAAACTATTATATAACTTTTATATATGTGTGGTTATAATTCTAATAGTCAAGTAACTTTTCCTAATGGTCGGATTACTATTCCAGTAGTCATGTTTCTATTCATTGATCATATTATTCGTCAAATTGTAAGCCTTGTAATAGTCATATAGGATCTATAATACCTATAAATACCTCTCATTTAATTCATTATTCATTTACTTCTATTTTTATTAAGTTTTTGAATATTTTAATTTGAATAATGAAGATTTCATTAATAATAACCTGTTTTATTTCTAAATTTTTTTTTTGTGGATGCGATTATTCAAGTGGATTGAGAATATCAAAATTTTATTCTTCTGTTATTTTAAATATTTTATCCTCCTATAGAATATTTGATTCTTATAGTAATTATTCTTATATAAATATTAATTTTAAATTAATAATAAAATTTAGTTGGTTTTATCATGTTTTGTATGTTCATTAAATAAAATTATATTACATTATATGGATCAACTATATAATCAAAAGGAAAATTCTATTGAAAAAATCATGGGTCATTACAGAAAGATATGAATTATATGTTTTAGAGTGATTTTCAGAAATTATATCTTGTAACCTATTCTAACACGTTTGTTGAGCATGTGTATAAGAACTTATTATACACAAATTCAAGGAAACTTTTATGAGAAGTGGAACCAAGTATATATAATTCACTTTTATTTGAAGCATGACATTATTATTCAATGTACTTATTTTCTATATCTATTTTTATGACATTGATATCAATAATTTATTGATAATTAGTTACTAAGTTTGTTAAGATTGTGAATTGATATTTTTCAATTTTTATAACAAAATCAAAAGGGGAAGATTGTTCTGACAAAGAGAATATTAGGATAGGTATTGAGACCAAAATTTACTGGGACATTGGGGATACTGTCAACACATAGGGTGAGTGTTAATATGTCAAATTCTTTGTTTGTTTCAATGTATTTATTAAAACACGATAATATCCTCATAAGAAATAAGAAACCATTAAACAAAAAATATTCCATCCATGAAACTAAAATATTACAAAAACCAAATGAGGAACACATTTTATATAATTGTTTATAGAGAGACTCTACTACTTTAATAATTATAAAATATTTTTTAGGAAAGAAAATTTAATTAATTATAAGAGTCCTACCTTAATAGTGTATTCATGGATTGATGGGAATCACTCAATGCTCTGAAGGGATCCTTTATAAATTCAATATAATATTGGTTTTTACAATGAAAAGGGAGGATATGAGAGATCTTCTAGGAGGACCAAAATCAAGATAAATATTGATAGTATTATACCATAATTTCTCTATAGTGTTTTCTACGTTGTACATTAATTTGGGAGCTCTAGTTTTTAACTCAAAAATTCATAACAAATGAGTTAATTTTAACATCTTGGACCTGAATGTGCACCAGAAAAGTACTAAAGGGGTAAATTGTTACCACTTTAGGTGCACCTCCCCAAATTACTAAGGTTGTGGATTAGCCGCGAGCATGTATACAGGTATAGTGGGGTTGTTATACCCTCTTGGAGGAAAATAATGTATTGGTTCGAGTATAGTATAATATAAGAGACTCTGTAGACTCAGATCAGACCCGCATAGAGAAATCATAATCAAAAGCATATAAAATAGCAGAAGCAATATAGAAACGAGTGAAAGAGATTGTAAAAAATATAGTACGTTGAACACCAATTATAACATCTACTAAAATAAAAGAACAAGCATCTATAGAATGTCATACATATCAATAAAAAATGGTGCCCATGGATAACCAATAGTAGCTATGAAATAAGGCATGCTAATACAGGAAAGAAAAAAAAAGTAAACTCTAGCAAGGCATGACCTTAGGGTCCAAGACAAATCTTCATGAAACAGCTAATACAATCCATCTTTTAAAGTTGATCTCTTTCTTGAACATAAATCCATAAAGTCTACACGCTTCCGGAAGGGTCCTTGTAGGGGGTGAGACAAATATCAGTAGGATACCACACAAAAGTGGATACCAAGTATTAGTATTTAAGTAGGAAATGGTAAACAATACGATTTACAATTAAATGAATACTCAACTAGTGCTCAGCAACCACTGGGGAGTATCACTTGCTTTTTTCAACACAGAAATATCATTCATATAACCCGACACCACATGCCTCCTGGAAGCTCGTGTCTCAAGTACTGACATTCTGATTGCATTCCCAAAAAATAGTAACTCATCCTCAAAATCTAACATCTACCCATAGAACAACAACTGAAGGAACAACGATGCGTGTCCTCAAATAATTATAATAGGAACAAAAATGTTTGTCCACAAATAAATAACTGGAAGAAACACCAATATCTACCCTCAATCTCATGACTTGATAGCATCATCCCTACCAAACTAAGGCTTCTCACCTTCCACGTGGCCTTCTATGGAAGGAAACCAAAACCAATAGAACCTAATCTGCCACTATTGGGGCCTCTACCCACACAAGTGGTCAAAACCAGCTCATCGCGGAGTCAACCTATGTGTGCACAACTAAAGTCATGAGTGAGTGGTAATCACCAAATAAAGAACCCAAGCCACAACATCTCAGATACCTCGTGCCCCTACGACCATGTCGCACCAATCTGATGGCCTTTCCATCCAAGTAAATCGAGCTATGCCCAACCTATCCTTAACACTGCCTCAATCCAACATCAATAATGCCCAATCTTGTGGTCAGACCATAGAAGTAATCTAGGCCAAGACCTACCTATTATGAACATCACTCAAAAATATTCGGGTCATGCCTAACACAACCCATAGTGTTGAAAAAATTCAATTCAACAATTACATATTTATCACATTTTAACAAATAACATAAATAGAAAAAACAATCCAAATAGTTGAATTTCACTAGCTCAACGGCTATCATAAAATAGAAATGAGTTTTTGAATGCCTCTAACAAGCCTAAACATGCTTTACCAAATTAAACATAATAGTTTAAAATAAGTCCAATTATTACCATTTGTGAAACTCAGGCCAAAATGTACCAATGATCATTGGCCTCTCGCCCAGCCTTGCTTAAGAAATTTAGGCAATAGGGTATGCCCAAATGCATCCCATTTTCCAAAAAATTAATTCAGCATGCAATAGAAGATAAAACTGGTCCCACTCAAAAATACTCGAAGACTCGCTAATGGCCATGCTACCCAAATGTACAAAAAACACAAAAATGGGTATGAAACACCTACCTCATACTCATATGATGACTCCATCCATTAATAACCACTATTTTAATATATAACTCTATAGATCTACAAAACAAGAATTAACCCACAAAACCATATAACTTAGTTTAGAATAGAAATCAAGACAAAATGATCAAGGGGAATCAAGAGATAATCTCTGGAGTTCCAACACATAATAAGGTGATCAAAATGGAGTTCGAATAGATGATCGGGATAAAAAACGAGATTCGGCATTGCTTGTTTGTGAACCCAGATGAAACCCTCCACCCTCTCCCTCAAAACAAGGCTTCTACCCATTTTAACGAAAAAAATAAAATAAACGACATGTATATATGAGTACACACTGTGTGTATCATTTTAATGTTCCTAATATGGCTGAAATTTCACTGAGTACCTTCCAACAAGACTACACATCATGTATGAGGAAGTACACGATGTTTACAAGGCAATACATGGGGTGTCCTTGGTTTTTCCCTTCTAACTCACCAAGATACTCACATCCCAAGTAAATCCACCATACATGGCTAGACTACATGGCATGTACTTGGTTAAACATCGTTATTCATCCAATACACCTACATGCCATGTATGGCCTTCTCACAAGGTAGGGGTACATGACGTGTACTGTGAAGTACATGGTATGTAACCTGGATATTTTCAAAAAAACTGCCTAGTTTTCACCTGTTATCTCAAAAAACTCAAAAATAGAAAAAAAATAAAATTGTACCATGAAGTAAGAGCCAGGTTCTTAAAAATTTTCCCCCATTAGAGAAATTTGTACAAGAATTTAACTTCCAAGTGTGTGTAAAGGAAACTCCTAACCAAACTAGACAAAAATCGAATCAAACAAAGTTCCAACGACCAATTTCCGGACTCATGTTCATCCCTTGTTGTCTTTTAAACCCTGCACCTCATCATGTTCTCATGTGTCATTCCTAACACCCAACGTATCTCGCACTACATCGGTTCCTACATTTATGAGGTCTTGCATCCCATGGATGATCAAAACAAAACCCAGTGCCATGCACCTCATGTAACCTGCACCCTCGATGCCTTGATGCCCACAATAACTCAAGTAACCCACATCCTCGATGCTAATATTTCCACATATCTCATACAGATAAATAAATATATAACACACTCAAAATGGTACCAATCCTACTAACTAGTGTGTAGTCAGTCCAACTAATTTTTTTTCACCATGTGCACTCAAGCCGGACATGCCATAACAGGCCATGCCAAAAAGAAAACAAGTAAATCATGGAAACACCCACAGGGTACCTCGGACCATTGTCAATTCACATGCCCGATCAGCCTATGGCAGCTCCACGACATGCACATGTCCTGAAGTACGACTGAATGATGCCTGAACTCCCTGCGATGTTGCTTCAGTCACCAGCCACTGACCCCTCATTTGGTTCCCACTATCTTTGCCACGTCCTCTTCATGCAACTGAGCCTCGCCTACCCTCAGCAAGTACCGATCCTTAATTGAACTTAGAAGCCACCATCTATCCTATTCTCTGCCTACTGGATGTCTAAGACGGATCCTTGTAAAGCCTCTTCAGATGGCCAACCTGCCCACATGCCCGACACTTCTTTAGAGGCATGTTGCACTATGTTCGGACATTCCATGGCTTCCCACCTTAAATGCATACCACTGATGAACTTCCAAGAGGTGTTCTATATGGGTTCTTGTCCTCACTTCCCTACTAGAACTCATCTTTATCTCACTTCCTACTATCTAAATCATTACCTAAATCCACTGACTTTCTCAAAAGGTATTTTTCTATCATGTTTCCCTCGACTATAAGTACCTAATTCACCATCTCTGAGAACGAGGTTAACCTGAAGATGTTTACCTTTACCATAATGGAGTGTCATAATCCATCCTGGAAGCACCTAACCCTTGAGGTGTCATCACGTACCATATCTGGGAAAAAGAGAGATAGTTCAATGAAGTTACCTGCATATTCCACGATAGACATTCCACCCTACAGGAGGCTCAAGAACTCCCAAGCTCTCTCTGCCCTCAACGTATCTGGGAAAAAGTTCTCAAAAACCCTATCCTCAAAGTCCTTCCATGCCAGTCCTTCATGTCTACGAGATTGAAACTGCACATCCCACCAACGATTACTCAGTTCTCTCAGCATGTATGTCGCTAGCTTGACCCTCCTCCCTGGGGGCGTCTTGAGCTACTCAAAGATCATCATTATTCTCTCTATCCAATTTTCAGCTACCTATAGACCACCCTCACCCTAAAAATTTGGTGGGTTCTGTGACTGGAACTCCCATGTTAGATATTCCATAGAGGGCTATGTACCCTGCATGCCACTGTAAATCCCCTTCAAGACACATACCATACTAGACCAGAGATGCTCATCGAGCCACGAAAAAAATGGCGCCAAATATGACTTCTCTGTCATCACTAGATCTGAAACCTGATCATGTCCCTAAGCCTATACATGAGGCTCGTGATCTGGCTATCCCTCAAGGTTCTAAACATGATCAAGCTCCTGCAGAATTGTACCATCACCCGACAGACATTCTATCAATCCATCTAGGAGGAACCTGATGAATACCATAAATGGTCAGACATCCCACCCATATAACAATATATATATATAATGCAGATATTGAAATTAGTAAAGAGGCAGCTTATAATATGTACCCTTACTCTCCTAAACCTTAACCATGACCCACGACATCCCAAACTCATGGCCTCCTTACTCGCCGCCCTCAATAGATCCAATTATCAAAAGTTCCTTGAGCCATGCCCATCCCGATAACCAAAGTTTCCTCAAACTGACGACCAGATCGTCAAATCCTGATAGTAACACTGCTTCAAAACGATGTACAGGATGCCCAATCCTAGTGATCAATATCACCACATTCATATTAACCGCCGGGTCACACACTAGCCAGGCCCAAATGTCACGCCACATGCAATTTTTTAATATAATTTAAATCATTTCATATTACTGGCCTTTCACATTTCAAAAGCATCTATAGCATGGAAATTGATATTATTCATATGGTGTTGTCAATTTACAAAGCATACGTGCAGTTATAAAATTGAAATACACTAAAAATGTGCATACCAAATGCCAAAAAATCACGCCTTTCCATACCGGTTCAAGGTCTAATTTCTTTTGACCTTACCTCACTGGGTATAGGGTCATATATCAAAATCAAAAACACCGCATACCAAGTGAGCCACCAAGGGGGAAATCATATAAACTTTAATATTAGAAAAAGAAAAATAGAAATTACCTTCCAAGGTAACATAGTCCATCCCTAATACCTGGGGCTGTAGGCACCCGATCACTTGCTTGAAACCAAGTTCCAATAACAACCTATCTCTATTGTACCATATCTGAAACAGTAAAACCTGCAGAAATAAAAAAGTAGTATCGATCTCATTATTAGTCAGTCAAAATATTCTACTAAATCCCTTTCAAGAACAACCTACACCTGTGATACCACTTTGTGACATCCGAGACCCAAAAGGCCACCTAAAAAGTGTGAAATGAGTCAGGAGTTACTACCTTAGGTTCACCTTCCAAAATTCTTGAAGGCTTCTGACTAGTAGCGGTTGTGTAAAAAGGTATAGTGGGGTGTCTATACCCTCTTGGAAGAAAATAAGGTACTGGTCCGAGTATAATATAAAATAAGAGACTCTTTATAATTGAACAAGACCCACATAGTATAAGCACAATCAAAAACAGATAAACCAGCATAAGAAATATAGAAATGAGTGCAATGGAATTTAAACAAAACAGCATGCTAAACACCACTTATAACATCTACTAAAACAACAGAACATGAATCCGCAGTAGGTCAAACATATCAATAAACAATATCCCCCATGGCTAACCAATAGTAGCTACAAAATAAAGCATGTTGATATAGGAAAGAAATAAATACAAAGTAAACTCCAGCAAAGAAAGACCTCAGGGTCCATGCCAAATCTCCATGCAACAGATAATATGATCTCACTCTTGAAGCTGATCTCTTTCTTGCACGTAAATCCATAAAGTCTATACACATCTCAAATACTTCATGTAGGGTGTAAGAAAAATATCAAAATGATACCACCCAGTGGTGAATATCTAGTATGAGTATTTAAGAAGGAAAAGATAAACAATACGATTCACAATTTAACACAAACTCCACTAGTGCTCAACAGCTACCAAGGTGTATCACCTGCTTCAGCCAATGTTGGAAACTTAATCATATAACTCAGCATCACATGCCTCCTAACAGCTCATGTCTCAAGTAGCGACATCCTGATGTCATACCCAAATAATAGTAACCCATGCTCAAAATCTCTCGTTTTCCCATGGGATAACAAATAGTGGAACAATGATGTTTTCCCTCCGATAATAATAGGAGGAACAGCGATGTCTGTCCCCAATTAAAGAACTAGAGGAAACAGTGATATCTTCCCTCAATCTCATTACTTGATATCCTCATTACAACCAACTGAAGGCTCCTTCCCTTTCACATGGATTCTTACAGCAGAACCCCCAAACCAATATTACCTAAACCATAACTATCGGGGGCCTCTACCCACATGAGTGGTCAAAACCACCTTATCACAGATCCAAACATTGTGCACACGAATCAACTCATGGGTGACAAGTAATAACCAAATAAAGAACCCATTCCACAACATCTTTGAAACCTCATGTCCCTACGACCATGTCACTCAAATCTGGTGGCCTTACCATCCATGTAGCCTAGGTCATTCCCAATATGACAGTCACACTACCTCAATCTGACGTCCATGATGACCAATCCTATGATCAAACCACTTAAGTAATCTAGTTCATGCCCAACCTATGATCAACATTCCTCAAGAATATTCAGGCAATGCCCAACACAACATAAAGGTTCTAGCATATGCAATTATATAAATACATATTTATCATATTTAAACCAATCACATAAATAAGAAAAAAAATCCAAATAGTTAAATTTCACTATCCCAAGGGCTATCACACAGTAGCATTGAGGTCTTGAATGCCTGTAACAAGCCTAATCATGCTTTAACAAATTAAAAATTCCCGTTTAAAGACAAATAAGACCAATTATAACCATTTTATCACCACAGTCCAAAAAGTCCCATTGAGCGTCAGCCTCTCACTAAGCCTTGCTCAAGAAATTTAGGCAATAGGGTATTCCCAAAGGCATCCATTAGGTCAAAAAAATTAATTCAATATGAAATAGTATATAAAATGGTTCCCGCTCAAAAATACTGGAAGATGGTCCAATGTTTGCGACACCCAAATGCCCAAGAAAACACAAAACAAGGTATGCACCATCTACGTTATACTCGTAAAATGATCCTAATCCAGTAACAACTTCTAATTCGGTCTAAAACATGGTAGATTTTCAAAACTAGCATTAACACTAAAATCCCTATAAATCGGTTTATAATAGAAATAAAGAAAATAGGATAAAGGGTATTTAAGAGCTCCCCTATAGGGTTCCAACGTATCAAAAGGTGATCGAAATGGAGTTCGGAGAAATGTCCATAAGCAAAAATGATCTCTGGCGCCACTTTTTCATGAACCTGAATGAAACTCTCTGCCCTCTCCCTTAAAACGAGGCTAGTTCCCATTTTAATGAAATAGAAAAGGTAAATACACAGTGTTTGTATATATGATGACACCTTGTGTGTATCATATTACTTTTCGTAAGACTATTGATATTTTTCTTGAGGACCTACTGGCAAGATTACAGAGTGTGTACAAGGCAGTACACAACATGTCCTTTGTTTTTTCCCTCTAACTCTCCAAAATACCCACACACCATGTATTTCTCCCATACACAGCTAGACTACACAGAAAGTACTAAGATTAAACGGTGTGTAAATGGTTAAACATCACTATCTGACCAACACACATACACACCATGTATTTCCTTCTCACACAGCAAGGCCACCCAGCATGTATAGGGAAGTACAAAGCATGTCACCTATAAATTTCCAAAACTACCCAGATTTTCCCTGTTATCTCAAAAAACAACTCAAAAAAATATGTACCTTAAAGTAAGAACCAGGTTCTTACATTAATGATTCAAATAACCATGCATTCATCATTTTTATATTTTTATCGACCAATGTTGTTAATTTCATAAAATATATAATTTAATGAATTTTTTATGGGGTAGAATACCCAAGTGAAAACAATTATAATTTAATTTTCTAAAAGTAAAATAGTGTGGTTTCCAGATATATACACCATTCCTTACATTATATTGTTTAGGTTGTCATGTTTTATGACTTATATTCACTCATCTCATGTCTAGAGAGATGTTATGGTCATACACCTTATATGGGATCGTATACAATACATATTAATATGTTTTCAAAAAACTCCATTTATAAATCTTCCAAAGGAAATGTTAATGAAGACATAAAATTCACCAAATATCAAATCTTATCTGATACATTATAAATAATCATCCCTAACTCTATTGAGTAAACTCAAAAATACTTTAAATGAAGTTCATTGAGTTTCATAAAACTCAGTTCTCATTAATTCAACCACTAAGTGTAACCCCAACAGCTTTTATGTAATTAAAAAAATTAAGAATTTCTAAATCATAAAATGTATGCAAATAGAATCCCCTAAAAATAATGAGTACTAGGCAAGCTATAAATTTATTTAGTAGGATCTCCATAATACCCATATATCACAATAACTATGTCCACAAGCATTATTATACATTATTATTCCTTTTCATAAGATCTTATTTACCATGAAATAGAATCACTATGGAATAATGAGTATTTAAATATTCTATATCCACTCACTTATTCCAAATTCTCTGTGAATACACTAAATATGTAATTAAATTCCTCACATTTCATCCATCTTTATAGATGATAATATCACATGCCCCAATACTGATGGAAACATACATAAAATTTATTTTATATATATTGTAATAAACTTCCATATTTAATCAAAATCATGGGACTAAATGTTAAAAAATTATTTTATAAGATAAATTCTACCTTGGTAGAGCTCCAATTGATGATATAATCAGCATTCTATCTAACTAACCCCTAATTATATATCTGTCAAGGATTTTATAAAAATTATTTCAAATTATAATAGTTCAAAATGTTGGTATATTTCTAACATAAACTATTTGGGACTCTAAATATAAACCATCCACCACCAATATTCAAAAATTCATAATTCATGTCACTCTATATCATGTACTCTATGGTTCATCTAATGAAAAAAACTCATATTATGCCTCTATGTTGTATTTTATATCCCAATACATGTTTCACACTCAAGATAACCCTATCATTTTATCCAAACCTAAAATACTCTATAGTGATCATTTATTTTGGATAACTAAAAGTCATACTTTGAGTAGTGAATTATAATTTCACTTCATGATATATATATATAGACACACACACACACACAGAAATTGATAGAATGATAAAGTAGATATTTATTTATTGAATAAAATTATATAAATTATATTCTTAAACACTTTTATGTATACCTAACAAAATTATATATACAAACCATTCTAACATTGTATACCTAAAAACTACCAAAAAAACCTAATGTCTTCTTCAATTTTATTTTTTTATTAAGATCAGTTTATCTATATTAAACTCAAGACATATATTTGTTTAACCACCAAATAATGCCTTCCAAATAACCTCTATTATGATTAATATATATAAAAATAATAAATTTTAATTATGGTGAGTCTTAAGAATCATATTCCAAATATTCTACTCTTTAAACATGTATTCAATCGACTTACATTCTCAACATCCAATGTTATGATGTTAATAACTCCAACTGTCTACTCCAAATTATTTCTAACTTCATTACCTTCATTAATGTCAACCTACTCATAATATATTTCTATTGAAAACTTTTATAAAAATATTTAACTCTTTATATTAAATATTTTCATTTATACTGTTAAACTTTTTTTGATATTAGGATACATAAAATTTGTCTTGAAGAGTCTTTTATTTTTTAAGATTTTTACTTCTAAAAGTTATAACATATTCCTACTATTTACATAGTCCATATATTATCTATTCAATACTATAAAAACTACAGATATAGTAACCTAGAGTCTGTTTTATAATATTACATTGGTATAGTATAAAAGAAATTAAATAACCAAGGATTAATCAGTTTATTATTTTTTTAAAAACTAGATACATACATGACTTCCATATTGCAATGAAAATTTCAAATCAGAACATGATAAATTTTCTTTTATCCTCAAAAAATCAATTGAATATCCCTACTATAAATCCTAGGAATAGGAAAAAAAATAAATTTTTTATGAATTCTTTTACTGAAGTATAGAATATTGATGAAGATATCATTAGTAAATAATGCATAATAAATATGTCATTTTGGATAAACAAACACATTACATTTAATTGAAAAATTGATCTCAGAATAAATCCATGTCTAAGATCAATATAGAAAGCCCATGGACGACAATAATAGAAAATTTAGTGAGTAAAATTTATAATGTTGAACATTTATACTCTTACTACCAAGGAATCCTGGAAAGGCATAATAAATCATACCTTTAATACCTTTATCTAGGAAATATTATATAACATAAAGGACTTTTAACAAAAAAAATAATTAAATAGATTAACATAAATAGATAAAAAATATTATGGTTTGTCACATGAGGAGTATCAATGAATTGAGGAGCTATTTCTAATGTGGACCCACTTATCACTTACATATGTCCACTAGAATTCTTATATATTAAACCGAAAATATAATCCATAATAAATATGCCTTATCGATAAAAAATTTCAATATTCCATAATAAATAAATATATATATAATTAGAATTTCCTTGTAAAATGAGATAAATTTAATTTTATACGTGAATAAATTTAAACCATATATAATATTGAGTATACAATTTAGATACCGTTATGTTTCATAATGATACTGAATATATCTTCATGAAACTAAGATAATAACTATCAAAAAAATGAGGTGTATACCATAAATTTGTAATGAATGAAAGTAGACCATCAATTCATCATAAATGACTGATTTTATGTAAAGGAATTAATTTTGGAAATTATAGATGAAAATGTAATCATAAAATTCTTAAAAATAATGTTACATAAATCAAATCTAATATTGTTAAAAAAAAATTATAAATAGTTTCAAAAATTATTTTCCACATTTTTGAATATAATTCCACATTATTTGAATTTATAATCAAAAATATAATTGAATAATATAAAATGAATTTCATTGAAGAAACATAAGAACAATTTTGGGAACAAAATAGAGAATAATTGTCCTGAAGGTGTGAAATTTCATTAATATAGTATGCATTAAAAAGAATATTCCATTCAAACTTTCTAAAAATTCAAAAAATATTTGTTTAGAAAATTTAAAAATTATTCATTTAATAACCTTTTAGAGAAATTAATTTGATGTAAAATAATACATTCTCCAATAATTTAAAATTAAACAAAAAAATATACAAAAATTTTGAACAATTAAGATATGAAAAAAAGTACTCTCCAAAAAGGGTGAAAACATTTGATTTTTCTTCTAAAAATCCTTCTATTGTTTTAAAAGTAAAAAATATGCAATATTAGCAGAAAACCTGGAAAGACTATGAATAACTAGAATACAATAAAATAGATGGGGTATAAGAAAGAAATGTAATATAATTATTCAAATATAATTTAGACATAAAATTTCTGAATAAGAGTATGATTTCAAAATATAACCTTACTATTATTGTAACTTTTTAATTGAATCCCCATGAAAGAGAAAGATTGTATTGAAATATTAAATAGCATGAATATTGAATAATTAACTATATAATATATCAATGTGTATGTTTATACAAAATATAAAATGATTTAGGTGTATAATATAAAATATATATCAATGTAGTGAAGATGTATATAATTTTTATTCATTATAAGAGATTTTTGAACCATACATGAAAGGAAATAATTAAAAATTGAAATACATCATTCATGGAGGAAATATTCCACACATACTCATGATGAAATTTAAATTTTCCTAATGGTTGGGAAGGAAAAAAAGTTTATAATGGTTAATTATTCCATAATAATATTTAAATCAAAAATAGAATATATATTAATTAAATATATTCTTGTAATTATCCATGAAATGCATAAATTGAAACAAAATAAAATAACTTCATAGAGTTGGTAGTCTACATATTCACATGAGTGACATTATCATTTTCTAATATATTTGAAGCTATGAAAATAGATAAAAAATTTCATCAAATAGTAAATTTTATTTCATTAATTTCATATATATTATTTAAATCCATCATTTTAACCATCCATGTGTGGGGTGATGAAAAATTTTATACATCACCTAGTGTGGGTGGTCTCCTGTGTGTACGCAAGAGTGAGGTTTTCATTTTCAATCAAATAGAGAAGAGGTAGATAATTATTATTCAATAAATATAATAAAATTTTGGTATATAGATGATAAAATTTTCATTATACATGAATGGATAAAAAAATTATGTATAAGAAGACATAAAATAACAAATTTCATTTAAAGAAATTTCATTTTCATTATGAAACCACCATTGGTATACAACTTATGGTGTCTTGAAGTGGAATTTTGGAAATATGTGAACATATAAGATTTGGTAATTTATGTTTTAAAGGAATTTTTTTAGTGTATTTCCTAAGCTATGTGACTCAATAGTTGTGGATAAGTGAGGGGAACAGTTTCCCTTTTATATGTTTGGTGGGTTGAAAATGTATAAATACGTGAATATTTTTTATATAACATATGTCTTAATAAAGTCAATATTCCATTAAATTTTCAAATTATATAAGTTAATGAGGATAAGGTAAAAATATGACCAACCAATTTTATTTATGAAACAATTTTTTCTATTTTTTTAAATAATTTAACAAACAATTGATTAAAATAAAATATCCACAAATTAATTTTCATGATTGCTCACAAACATTGAATATAAAGGTAACTGGATAGTAATTTTATTCAAATGTAAATAAATTCATCATAACTAATAATTTATAATTATTTTATAAATTCATTCAACCCCATTATTATTTCAATGAATATTACATTTAAGTATCTTAAATGCATTCACATTATTTTTATATTTTTTTCATAAGCTATGTGTCGATGATGCATAAGAGTTTAAAGTAAATAGATCATCACCAAAAATTAAAAATTATTACTCCCCTAAAAATAATTTTCTAATTTAAAAATTAAACATTAAGAAAAATACATAACAAATTTTTATTCTGGTGATAACATAATATATATATTAAATGTAATAGATTGAAACTTTGTATTTTTTGTTTTCTTTAAACAATATAATGGGTATTATTAAAGTAAAATGGAAAAAAATTACATGTTTTAGAAATAGGAATAATATATTATAAATTCAATTTTAAAATGAAATAAATTTATGTTTTTGAGATAATTTTAGACCATATCCCAAAGTATAAACCTTGTTTAACTAATTTTACATTTTATAGAGAATACTAACTTTTAACATGATTACAGATCAATATTAAATAAAAATGAAATTGAACATATACATAAATTTGAAAATTTAAATTATATATAATGTATACATTTTATTGGATTAAATTTTCAGAGCTGATAAAAATTTATTTTACTATTTTTATATAAAAGGCAATGAATTGCTACTTTTAGAAAAATAACAATTTTATGAATACAATTATTTTTATAAAAAACTATATTGTAGGATGTTTATTCTCATTGAACTAATTAAACTATTAGAAATATATAGACACTTATTTTAATTTAAAATAAAACAAAAACTAAAATGAACCTTGTGAGAACTTGACAAAAAGATAAGTACATAAAATAATTTTAATTTAAATAAATAACTTTACATTTCTTTTGAAAATGTCAAATATATTTTTGTAATTTTGACAATATATTTTAATAATTTTTATAGTGATCCATGGATATATTTTTGTATATTAAATACATTCAAAAACATTTTAGTAATTATAATATCCTGATTATTTGATAAAATATATAGTATTTTTAAAATCATACATTTTTACTATTCACATAAAAACATAATATTTCTGAAAAATCCGAAAAAATTAACCAATGGTAAAATTGATATGAAGAAACCTAAAATGAAATATATTTTAGGAAATAATTTTTATAAAAATTATAAATTTTTCATTTAATGAAATTAGAAACTAAAATTCCTTTTATAAAAAACTCTTTTTAACATTAATGGTTTTTAACATTATGTGATTTTATTTATATATTTCCAAGTTTATTTCCTAGAAATTAATTGACAATTATTTAGATAACTTTTATATATATATTTTTTATGTTTTTACTCTTATAAATACTCATTAATATATTGGATAACTTATAATGGTCATGTTTAAATAATAACATTTCTATTATATATCAGGGTACTTATAATATCAGTGTTGTGTGTATCCCAATTTATTGCAAATATTTTTGATGAATTAAAATATTGGCCATTTAAATTATACCCGCTTAGAAAATTTGTGTCAAAAAAACATTTCCATTATATAATGACATAATAATATATTTTATCAGGAATTTTTATTTCTTGATTAAGATGATGAAACTTGTTAATTTATAAGTAAATAATTGGTAAATAATATAATTATTTTATTGAACCTTCACTTTTGAATATGTTTCTAAAATTATAACTTTACATTTAAGTGATAATTTCCTTAAAAACATTATATATTTACCATATATTTTGTTATTTTAGGTAAAATGTACTTTATTTATCACAATCCAATCCACAAGTGGTATTTCATATACCATATTTATTCCCCTGAGTTTTACAACTATGATTCATCTCATTTTCCAAATTGTGAATCAATGACATGAATTTTTCATTCCTAAAGTACTAAAATAAACTCTTAAGGGTTCATGAGATCCATTAAATGATATTTTTATTCATGCTATGAAATTAGTTTTATCCTTTGATTCCTTTTTTTATAACCATTTACTAAAATAAAAAAATCCAAAGTAAAAATATTACCAAAAAATTAAACCATCAAAAGATGGAGTAAATTTATTATCTAAAAAGACTCAAAAATAACACTCATGTTTCAATATGAAAGATTGAATTGTAATAAATCATAATAATATATTTAAAAAATTATATCTCATTACCCTTACTTGAAATCACATACTAACCTTAATGTTTATATACAATGTTTATAGCCACCCTTGGCTTAGATGAATTAATAAATATTCTATCCTTAGAGTGTATATTTCCACGAAAATAAAACATTTCAAGGAAAAATAAATGATCATAGATTTCTTAAAGAAATTAATTCCCCTGAGAGTTTCATTAATGATTCAAAAGATAATCTAATACTTTTTATTATTTTTATATTATATAAAGATAAAATCAAATAAAAAAATAATGATTATATTAAAGTAATTATTTAGACTTAGGACATTGATATGAATAGTTCCCTATCACCTTAATATTAAAGCACATGATATAGATGTATTCTTTCTTAACATTATACACATGTACCTTATGTTATTTATCTACACACATAAACCAAACTCACATTCCCTTTAATCATTTATCAGAGTGTTTCTTTCCTCAAATATCGCATATTGGATTTTTTAATCTTCCCTTTTTCTTTTTTTGATACATTTTAATTTCATGTTGCTCAGTCATTGTAACGCCCCGACCCCAGTTACCCAGAGTCGGTGCATTATTACATAACATTGGCATGATCACAAGAAAGATCAAATCTCGAAAGACCGATTGGTTTAGTAGCCTTGGAAACACTAGATATATTCATAAGTTTTACATTACATCATAAAATGAAAAACTACTACAACAACATAATGTTTCCATAGTCCACACTATAATCCCCTCATAATATCCCTGAAGGTCATTCATAACTTACATCTTCACATCCTGGGAAAAATAAAACATAGAAAAGGGGTGAGCTCAAATGCCCAGTAAGGATAACAATATAGCGGAAACTTTCATAAATAAGAATAAACATTTTAAGGCAATGTATAACTAAAACAAAAGCCTTTTAAACTTGAACATTTAATATAGTATGGCATAAATAAAATTAAATAATGCCATTTACTTACTCACATGGTTATTCTACTAATCGAATAATCACATGCAAAATCAATAACCACTTTCATAATGATGGAATGCATAATGCTAAACGTTAATTTCTTTGTCTAGGCCTCATCCCAAGACCTAGGGGTTACTTCTAACCGGAACCCAACCCGGAGTGCCTCTAATAACCGGACACCAACCCGGAGTGCCTCTAATAACCGGACACCAACCCGGAGTGCCTCTAATAACCGGACACCAACCCGGAGGGCATACTTTTACCAGTCCCTAACCTGGAGGGCTTACTTTAACCAGTCCCCAACCTGGAGGGCTTACTTTTACCGGTCCCCAACCCGGAACATACTTGTTTAGCACATTCATCTGAAGAAAAGTTTGAAATATAACATAAACATTCGGATTAAAACTAGCATACGAAATGTCAATAGTTTCACCATAAACTATGAATGGTATAAAATAGCACATCCACGGTCAAACATATCACAAAACCTTCAATACAATATAGAAGTTTTGTATTATAATAAATCAACTTCAAATAAGCGTAAAATCCATTAAAGGATGTTGACATAGATGAAATCAAAACACTTTTTAGAGAAATATCTCTTTCTATTTTTGAAATCATTTAAGAGCCATATAAAATAAAACATTTTCTTGAAAATATTCTTGTAAGCTTGTAAGGAAAGCTTTGACGATTTTATAACGGCGGAAAATAACCGCACCCGCCGTATAAGTTAAAAAAAACATTCTTATCTTAATTCTGTCGAAAAGGTTAAAACGGACCTTGTTTTGAAAACGACGGAAAGATTCCTTTATAAACCTCTTACAAAAAGTCAAACAAGGGTATAAATTAATTTAACCCATATTCTTGTAAATAATAAATATGTTTTGAAATACATTTCGAAGAAACATGGATGTGGATGATAAAGAAATCCCAGTAGATTATTACGTACAAACAACCTCGGATAATGAAGAGATTGTGAAATAAACCTTACCTTGTACTTTTCCTTGGTTGGGGTAGGTTAACCTCCTGTATAATGGTGAAATAATTGTTATTAAATTATACAAGAATCATATATATTAATATGATATCATATATGATCTTTTAACATTGATTTGTTAATAATATCTTAGATTTATCGTCGTTTCGGGTGTTAACTTACTTGTTTTCTTTTATATGTTTTGTTACGTAAGACATGTTTGTAAAGGATAGGTTGTATATTATTCATATCCAGAATGATATCAAGTCCTTAAACATCATTTTTAAATCATCAAATGATAATTATACTTGAATGGATACGATGGAGAATGAATCTCATCGCGTTCGTGGAGACGGTAGTCCGTACGTACGCACGAGCGACAATATCATTCTTTTGATATTAAAATAATATATAAATGGATGGTATATCATATATAAAGAATCATTAACATGTTATATTTATTATTTACATGAGTTACACATCATTATTATACCCATCCAAATAATAATATATTGAATAACAATTACACCACGACGTGGAGACGGTAAGCCGTACGTACGCACGTATGGTGACATGTTATTCAAAGGGTGGATAGAATACTGAATATGGTTGTACCATATTTATAATAACATCACAGTATATGTAAGATACTGGAGTTATTATTTTAGAATGGTAAGAACAAAGAAAGAGGAAGTGGAAGAAGAAAGGAACTTGGAAAAGGGTGGTGAAATCATTACCTCTTCTTCGGGTTCTTCATTTTGATTTGATCAAAAGGGCTCCTTAGGTTGGCTTTCTGATCAAACTAAGGCCTCTAGGTTGTAGTGAGGGATGTTGGGAGAGTATTTGGGCAGAGTTTGGCCGAGCCAAAAGGCTTTGAAGGTGTCAAGAAATGAGAAGGAGGAGTGCCCTTTTATAAGAGGGGTGAGGGGCACCTTTGGAAAAGCTAGAAATATTAATTTATAATAAATTCATATTCGGTTTCTAATGGCTCAAAAGTTGATTATTCAAAGTTTAAGGTGGGGATAGGTCGAAAACCACTCAACCAATAGAATTTATACAGGTTTGGGTACTTATATTAACCTTATCTTTAAGTATTAACTCTAAGTTAATTACTTTCACTTTTACAATGTCTCTTTGTATTTTTATATAATATGGTTAATAAACATACTATATACATCCAAGAGACCCCCAAGTGGTCCATTAATGATGAACCTATCCTTATATAAGTCTCTTGGCCGAACCTTAGATTTTTAGGAATTTAATATCAATTAATAATATAATATTTGTTTTAAAAACTCTTTTATGTCAATTTTGAAACTATTCAATAGTTGATTTTTTTGAAACTCATAACAGATTTATTACTTCGAAAAAAGTAAATTAAATCAATCCTAATATATCATATTATCCTAGAAAATTGGTTTAATTCATTAAAAGTTTCATATTATATTTTTTTGGGTATTTATAATATCAATTATTTTAATTTTTCACTATTATAGTAATTACTGCATCATCATTGTGTCATAAATAAAATAAATTATTTAATGTCTAAAAATTATAAATAAAATACCATTATGTAGGAAATCTTTTTAGCTTTATAATGAATATTTATAATCTAAAATCCAACTTATATAACCCTATGTAACAATTATTTTGCTAAAAGATATATGCTTGTGTCATTTTTGTATTCATTTTGACTTAATTAAAATAAAGTGTCATTATCACTTACAAGTGGATCCATGGGGTCCCAAAATCGACCCAAAGATGCCCATGGTCGACCATGTATCAACCAATAGGGTTAAGACACGTTTTAGGGTAATTTAGTATTATTATAATATTATTTTTTTAACCCTTATTTACCGGATTTACCCTTAACCATGGTAAATAAAATATTTACCGCAGTAATTATTCAAAATTTCTGAAAATAAAAGTTACCTATTTACACAATTTGAACATCCTGATTCCAAATATGGAATCCATTTTTCTAAATTCAAAACACAGAAGTGGCAGAAATTAATTTAAAATTAATTCCCGCTGTCAAAACAAAAAGCGTGTTTTTAAGAGATAATAACTATCAAAAGATTGACACTTGTTTATGTTCGGTTTAACTGTAAAATTATGTCTAATGACCAACATTATATTAAATTGTAAAAATATATTCTAAATATACTTTAAAACCACTCAAATTAATAATTTATCACTATTAATTATTTTGATTAAAAAAGTTGTTTTTAATTAAAATTTAGTAATTTTCACTATTCATCAAAATATGAAAGTTATCCGAAAAGTACCAAAATTTCACCTTAGGCTAAATTCGATATTCCGAATCCAAAAATGAAGTCCATTTTGAAATATAAAATATATATATTTTCAAAAAGTAGGTATTACTATTTATAACGGCTAGTTTGATTGGTTATGGTGTGTTAGAACTCGGTGTTGCGTACAACACACGCTATCACATTATTCAAAGGGAAACGTACCGTGGAAGCTTGGGGTGTTTCATTTTAAATTTTTGATGTCCCCATTTAGTCAAAAAGTTTAAAATATTGTATTTAAAAAGGTTTCACTATTAGAAGTTGATAAAAGTGAAATACTGAAAATGAATCTTTTCTTGCATTATGACTAAGAAACTCATAATAGGGATTCTAAAATTATAAGGATTATATAAAGTTCAAAATGTAGTTAATACTATTCATGACCTCTTTTAATGGTGTGATTGAACTCGGTGTTGCGTGTAGTGCAAGTTATTGAATTATTTTTAAGAAATAACACACTATGAAATCTTGGGGTGTTACATTCTCCCCTCCTTCAATAAATTGCGTCCTCGCAATTTGAAATTGTTCTTCAAAAATAAAAGGTTGAAAGTAGAAAATATATTTGTGGGAAAACCCACATCGGAAATTGGGTTGCTAAAATTTAGTCTTAATATGAGGAAAAGAGAAATTAAAGGGTCACCACCAAATTATGATCTCGATTAGGAGAACATTGGTGGCAATTAGAGACATATAATTGGAGGAAAAACGTAAATATTTATAGGTAGTGATTGAGGTCATCAATCACAAACAAGTATAAAATTGAGGTCCTTAAACTCATCAATCCATGATGATTTGAAGTACCATCGGTTCAACAAAATATATGGTATTGGGACAACACATTTTTGACATTTCAAAATATCTTAGTTGAAATCCCACATCGAAAAATGAATTAATGAGGCCTCTATTTAAAATAAAGAGTGGAAAGTATGAAGATTACCGAAAATAACACATACTAGGGTTCCATGTAGGAAAATATGGATATGGAAGAGAAATCTAACCATCAATTATCTGATGGAGAGTGGTAGAGAACATGGCTATGAAAAGGCCAACAATCCCAAAGCCATAAATTTGTGATGATTTAAGGTACCATCTAGGACAACATTTTTGTTCTAAGTTTCTGTTATTAATGTTGAGGAATTTATTTATGAGATTGGATAAGATAATAAGGAGATATACTTACTTTATAATTAGAATTTTACCCATTAATAAATTTCTACCACAAACTCATCTTTCATTCTAATAGAATGTAATTTTTTTTTTCTATTTATACTATTCGTACAGGGTTCCAAAATAAATGAATTATAATTCATCTACCAGATCTTTTAAAAAAAACTACATTATTTAATTCAGGACATCTCGTGGGACAGTGGTAGGTGATACACCCTTGTCGCCCTTCGGTTGTGGGTTCAAGTCTCGCAGCCTTGCCGGACGCGACGGGTTGCCGCCCGACCTCCGGGTTGTCCTTTTATGGCAATCCAAAATAATCCAAACTAGAACTATCCAAAATACTTCTGTCTAAACTCACAGTCCAACATTTATAAGGAAGGTAAACATAATATAGATCCTTTTTACCCCGTAATAGAATATGAATACCTTCATCATGTATTACCATATTCCTTATTGATTACATTCATGCTCCCTTATTCCATATAGAATGCTGGATATACTTCATTAATCCAAAAATGTTTTAAACCCCAACAATGATGGAATATACAAATCATTAATCAGTTCCAAGGTAGTAAAGAATATCCAATATAATTTATCCAAAACAATCACATATTATTCCAAAATCACTACCTCAGTATCAGAACTATATTATGATTTATCATTCTCTCAACCATATATTTTCCAAAAATTTATCCTGCTATTGAGTCACTTTTCTTTGTTCCACACAATCTCAAGTCCTTAATGAAATAGTACTGCAGTACAATCCTTATATACTCCATGATTATTGTAACAAGTACATTGTTGATACAACACTCAATTGACATAATCAACATAAGAACTCTAATCATCCCTCTTCATCTGTGGTAGTATCATAACATGATTATTATCCAATAACATCATTTGCGGCATAGTCTGATGACTGGGACATAGGTTCGCGTAGTGTCCAAACTCCTTGCAAATGAAGCATTGTACATTTGAAACCATTTTCTTACCCTTGCAATCACGTACTTTGTGCCCTTTTCCTCCACACTTATAACAAACTCCCATTCCTTTCAGGCAAGTTCCAGGGTGTTTCTTTCCACAGTTACCACATATGGGAAAATTCTTCTTTTCCCTCTTACTTTTATCCATCTTTCTCTCTTCCATCCTTTTCTTCTCTTGCTTCCCTTCAAAGCCATAGGACTCAGTAAACTCTTTACTTATCTTATCAACACATGATATTATTTCTTCATATGATGATAATACATGGGAGACTATTTCTCTTATAAATTCTAGCTTAAGACCATGAAAGATATGATCCTTCCTTCTCTTTGGATCATGTGCATTTCTGGAGTTCTCATTCCTTCTACTGGGCGCCATTTCTAAACAATGGCATACACTAGATCAGTTTATGAATCAAAATACATAATCCCATACTTATAAAACACTTAACATAAATTGAACTATTTATGGATATAATCCATAATCATAAGAATGTTTTCTTTGAGGAAGTATATACTCATAATCCCTTCAAAATGATTTGTAAAGAAAATGAGAGTTATCCTAAGCATATCCCCCAGGAGTGTCGTAACCAAGAGTACAGCAAGGCCCGTTGTCGTGCACCAGTTCCCGTTCGAGTCTAGCTCAAAGCGGTGTTTTCGGGTTTTACCCCTAGGTACATCTGTGCCAGAGCCGCCTCTACCTGCTCGTATCCAGACAGGGATGTATTGCTCGGAAAACTCACAAAATCTCTACAATACCAAAATTCTAGGAAGTTCTTCTATAATAATCCTCAAAGTTAATCTTAGGTCTACGTGCTCTAATCAGAGTTTATCTAAATCTAGCTTCCAAGGTTTGTACTAAACTTCCTCTGATACCAACTGTAACGCCCCGACCCCAGTTACCCAGAGTCGGTGCATTATTACATAACATTGGCATGATCACAAGAAAGATCAAATCTCGAAAGACCGATTGGTTTAGTAGCCTTGGAAACACTAGATATATTCATAAGTTTTACATTACATCATAAAATGAAAAACTACTACAACAACATAATGTTTCCATAGTCCACACTATAATCCCCTCATAATATCCCTGAAGGTCATTCATAACTTACATCTTCACATCCTGGGAAAAATAAAACATAGAAAAGGGGTGAGCTCAAATGCCCAGTAAGGATAACAATATAGCGGAAACTTTCATAAATAAGAATAAACATTTTAAGGCAATGTATAACTAAAACAAAAGCCTTTTAAACTTGAACATTTAATATAGTATGGCATAAATAAAATTAAATAATGCCATTTACTTATTCACATGGTTATTCTACTAATCGAATAATCACATGCAAAATGAATAACCACTTTCATAATGATGGAATGCATAATGCTAAACGTTAATTTCTTTGTCTAGGCCTCATCCCAAGACCTAGGGGTTACTTCTAACCGGAACCCAACCCGGAGTGCCTCTAATAACCGGACACCAACCCGGAGTGCCTCTAATAACCGGACACCAACCCGGAGTGCCTCTAATAACCGGACACCAACCCGGAGGGCATACTTTTACCAGTCCCTAACCTGGAGGGCTTACTTTAACCAGTCCCCAACCTGGAGGGCTTACTTTTACCGGTCCCCAACCCGGAACATACTTGTTTAGCACATTCATCTGAAGAAAAGTTTGAAATATAACATAAACATTCGGATTAAAACTAGCATACGAAATGTCAATAGTTTCACCATAAACTATGAATGGTATAAAATAGCACATCCACAATCAAACATATCACAAAACCTTCAATACAATATAGAAGTTTTGTATTATAATAAATCAACTTCAAATAAGCGTAAAATCCATTAAAGGATGTTGACATAGATGAAATCAAAACACTTTTTAGAGAAATATCTCTTTCTATTTTTGAAATCATTTAAGAGCCATATAAAATAAAACATTTTCTTGAAAATATTCTTGTAAGCTTGTAAGGAAAGCTTTGACGATTTTATAACGGCGGAAAATAACCGCACCCGCCGTATAAGTTAAAAAAAACATTCTTATCTTAATTCTGTCGAAAAGGTTAAAAAGGACCTTGTTTTGAAAACGACGGAAAGATTCCTTTATAAACCTCTTACAAAAAGTCAAACAAGGGTATAAATTAATTTAACCCATATTCTTGTAAATAATAAATATGTTTTGAAATACATTTCGAAGAAACATGGATGTGGATGATAAAGAAATCCCAGTAGATTATTACGTACAAACAACCTCGGATAATGAAGAGATTGTGAAATAACCCTTACCTTGTACTTTTCCTTGGTTGGGGTAGGTTAACCTCCTGTATAATGGTGAAATAATTGTTATTAAATTATACAAGAATCATATATATTAATATGATATCATATATGATCTTTTAACATTGATTTGTTAATAATATCTTAGATTTATCGTCGTTTCGGGTGTTAACTTACTTGTTTTCTTTTATATGTTTTGTTACGTAAGACATGTTTGTAAAGGATAGGTTGTATATTATTCATATCCAGAATGATATCAAGTCCTTAAACATCATTTTTAAATCATCAAATGATAATTATACTTGAATGGATACGATGGAGAATGAATCTCATCGCGTTCGTGGAGACGGTAGTCCGTACGTACGCACGAGCGACAATATCATTCTTTTGATATTAAAATAATATATAAATGGATGGTATATCATATATAAAGAATAATTAACATGTTATATTTATTATTTACATGAGTTACACATCATTATTATACCCATCCAAATAATAATATATTGAATAACAATTACACCACGACGTGGAGACGGTAAGCCGTACGTACGCACGTATGGTGACATGTTATTCAAAGGGTGGATAGAATACTGAATATGGTTGTACCATATTTATAATAACATCACAGTATATGTAAGATACTGGAGTTATTATTTTAGAATGGTAAGAACAAAGAAAGAGGAAGTGGAATAAGAAAGGAACTTGGAAAAGGGTGGTGAAATCATTACCTCTTCTTCGGGTTCTTCATTTTGATTTGATCAAAAGGGCTCCTTAGGTTGGCTTTCTGATCAAACTAAGGCCTCTAGGTTGTAGTGAGGGATGTTGGGAGAGTATTTGGGCAGAGTTTGGCCGAGCCAAAAGGCTTTGAAGGTGTGAATAAATGAGAAGGAGGAGTGCCCTTTTATAAGAGGGGTGAGGGGCACCTTTGGAAAAGCTAGAAATATTAATTTATAATAAATTCATATTCGGTTTCTAATGGCTCAAAAGTTGATTATTCAAAGTTTAAGGTGGGGATAGGTCTAAAACCACTCAACCAATAGAATTTAGACAGGTTTGGGTACTTATATTAACCTTATCTTTAAGTATTTACTCTAAGTTAATTAGTTTCACTTTTACAATGTCTCTTTGTATTTTTATATAATATGGTTAATAAACATACTATATACATCCAAGAGACCCCCAAGTGGTCCATTAATGATGAACCTATCCTTATATAAGTCTCTTGGCCGAACCTTAGATTTTTAGGAATTTAATATCAATTAATAATATAATATTTGTTTTAAAAACTCTTTTATGTCAATTTTGAAACTATTCAATAGTTGATTTTTTTGAAACTCATAACAGATTTATTACTTCGAAAAAAGTAAATTAAATCAATCCTAATATATCATATTATCCTATAAAATTTGTTTAATTCATTAAAAGTTTCATATTATATTTTTTTGGGTATTTATAATATCAATTATTTTAATTTTTCACTATTATAGTAATTACTGCATCATCATTGTGTCATAAATAAAATAAATTATTTAATGTCTAAAAATTATAAATAAAATACCATTATGTAGGAAATCTTTTTAGCTTTCTAATTAATATTTATAATCTAAAATCCAACTTATATAACCCTATGTAACAATTATTTTGCTAAAAGATATATGCTTGTGTCATTTTTGTATTCATTTTGACTTAATTAAAATAAAGTGTCATTATCACTTACAAGTGGATCCATGGGGTCCCAAAATCGACCCAAAGATGCCCATGGTCGACCATGTATCAACCAATAGGGTTAAGACACGTTTTAGGGTAATTTAGTATTATTATAATATTATTTTTTAAACCCTTATTTACCGGATTTACCCTTAACCATGGTAAATAAAATATTTACCGCAGTAATTATTCAAAATTTCTGAAAATAAAAGTTACCTATTTACACAATTTGAACATCCTGATTCCAAATATGGAATCCATTTTTCTAAATTCAAAACACAGAAGTGGCAGAAATTAATTTAAAATTAATTCCCGCTGTCAAAACAAAAAGCGTGTTTTTAAGAGATAATAACTATCAAAAGATTGACACTTGTTTATGTTCGGTTTAACTGTAAAATTATGTCTAATGACCAACATTATATTAAATTGTAAAAATATATTCTAAATATACTTTAAAACCACTCAAATTAATAATTTATCACTATTAATTATTTTGATTAAAAAAGTTGTTTTTAATTAAAATTTAGTAATTTTCACTATTCATCAAAATATGAAAGTTATCCGAAAAGTACCAGAATTTCACCTTAGGCTAAATTCGATATTCCGAATCCAAAAATGAATTCCATTTTGAAATATAAAATATATATATTTTCAAAAAGTAGGTATTACTATTTATAACGGCTAGTTTGATTGGTTATGGTGTGTTAGAACTCGGTGTTGCGTACAACACACGCTATCACATTATTCAAAGGGAAACGTACCGTGGAAGCTTGGGGTGTTTCATTTTAAATTTTTGATGTCCCCATTTAGTCAAAAAGTTTAAAATATTGTATTTAAAAAGGTTTCACTATTAGAAGTTGATAAAAGTGAAATACTGAAAATGAATCTGTTCTTGCATTATGACTAAGAAACTCATAATAGGGATTCTAAAATTATAAGGATTATATAAAGTTCAAAATGTAGTTAATACTATTCATGACCTCTTTTAATGGTGTGATTGAACTCGGTGTTGCGTGTAGTGCAAGTTATTGAATTATTTTTAAGAAATAACACACTATGAAATCTTGGGGTGTTACAGTCATCCATTTCTTCATTTGACTTACTTTCAAAATATAATACCTTAAAATTTATTTTTTATGTTCATGTGACATGGTAATATGTATTCATATAAAGAAAATGAAAATGAGACGAAGGCCCATTAAAGGCTCAGATTAATCCTATTTATGAAATGATCAATCATTCCTTCCTAATTACATAGGTAGTCTACAACTTCCCTTGATAATATATTAATTTAAACCTTATAATTAATAATATTTTCTCTTCCTTTTACTATAAATTCCATAAATTTATTTCCATATCAACTCCTTGATCTCAATGAAAGTATTTATAAAAGGATATAACCATAAAAATACTTTATTCCATACACTCAATATCATATTCTTACTCTGTATTATAAATCAATTATATCCATTGATCAACAACTATTTTCATACAATATACTTCTATAATAATAATTTCATTTCCTTTACTTCATAATTCAGAAAATATATTTTCAATGTAGTTGAAACATTACTATGTTTCTAATGGATTAGTAGTTCCATTAATATAAGGATACTTATTTTCCTTTCCCACTATTAAACACTATGATTTTTTTTAAATGTGGGGTCAACACAAAAGTATTGGTATGTTTTATAAAAAAATTAAATTGTTAGTGTGGTTAAAAAGGTGAAAGTTAATTAAAACCCATTTTCTTAAAACAATGCCCTTTTACCTATATGGAGCACCATTTTTCTTTTAAAAATATCAACATCTTGCCTATTAAATCCAATTAATTACATTAAAAATAGCTATAAATCATAGAAAAGTCATGTACTTACCTTGGGACATCATCTTCTAAAAACCCTTATAATACCCTCCCAATTGGAATGACCATATTCCTAACATCCAACATAACTCGCAAGAGAACATAATCATTTACCAATGAATTAGACTACTATTTGGTTGCACCCATTATATAATTTATATTAGGCTCACCCATGAGCTAAAATTGGGATCAATATGTCATAAAAACAATAGCCAGGGACCATATCAGGAATAAGACCATTGAATTTTTTTTATTCATGAATGAAAGATACTTTCGGATATCAAAGTACCCTTTTATTTTAAAAAATAATCTTAAATCCAAAATTCCTATAAAAAGGGAAAAAGATTTTTTTTAATAAAAATGAATTATTTTAAATGAATCCATACGTCAAATATTTTTTACAATGGTGGTAAAATTTATTAGCATCATATAAGTTAAAATAAAACATTCATTATTTTCTTTTTGTAATAAATATCTAACATTTTATTTACATATTCGTTTTGAAAGAAACTGAAAAAAAAATTAAAAAGAAATATAAAATTTACTTTATAAATATTTAATTTCCATATTAAAAAATACATAAAATAATTCAAAAATATGGACATTGGATGAAAAAGTGTTTTAAGAGAAACATTAATTGACGATTTTTAAAATAAAAGTCTCTTGGCTTGATTCTGACTCATCATTAACGTAATTTATCTTCTAGAATAAAAAAATATGTGAATACTATACTTTTATAAGATTTTTTTAAATTTTTCTTACTTCGTCATTTATGTCTATATCATGTTATATATAATTACTTAATAAATTAAATTCACATCAGTCATTTGGATGATATTCGTCTCATATGTATGAAATGACTTTGGCTGAATGAGTATGGCTGAATAATTAATTATTCCATCATCAAAAAAATAGTAATCATGATATAATTATCTTATTTATAAATAAATTAAACTTTCAAATCCAACCCCTAAATATGGTTAAGAAACTGAACTACCTTACAGTCATGGAGATGGTAGTTCGTATGTATGCATGAGTAACATTTCTATTTTTTAACGATCATTTTGGAGAGAAAGTAAGTATTATTATATATTAAAAATATAATAATATAATAAATACCATATTACATAATTAAATAATTTTTTATATATCATCATGTGGTGTGGGGATGAAAATCAGTCACATCACTCTGTGGAGGTGGTGGTCCACACGTATGCGTGAATGACATTATCATTTTTTTATAAATAATAATCTAAACAAATATATGGTATATTATAAAATAATAATAAAAAATATTTCATGAATATCATATATATATATACATTAATTCCATCATTATATCTAGTCATGATAGGTAGTAATATAAAATGAATTCCATTAGTCTGTGAGCCGGTAGTCTGCCGTACACACTAATGATAGAATTCTTTCCTATTTTATGGAGGTTGGAAATGGATATAGGTTATGAAATCAACATAATAACATATAATTATATGTGAGATACTGATTTTATTTCATCATCTTGGTTAAATAATATTTTTAGGATGTGAAAGAATAAATATAACTAAAATATGCGGTTAAATCTATACAACTCTTATGGACAAATATCTTTCACTTAACACCTTAAGAACTACAATATTTTTATTCTGTACAACATGGGGCCTCTAAAATGAGGGAATAAATTTTTTAAAATTTATTTGGGTAGATATTTTCATAAAAAAATATGTATTTTAGTGTCTAGTAAATGGAATAATTGGTTCCCTTTTATAAGAGAGGGAAGGGGCACTCTAGGAAATTCTCAAAATATTAAATTAATATTAACTAATTTTATATGAAAAATATCTCCAAAATAATTTATTTAAAATATAGTATGATTATAGTTCATAATAATCTCATACAATAAAAATCATATAATTTTTAACTATTTTTTAATCCATATTTTTTTTTGACCCCTCGTTAACCCCATTCACACTTATCGTGACAATAATGACTTTTACACTTTAAGGATCAATAAATTTACTATAAATAAAAAATGTCCATAAATGGGCCAAATTTGATTTTACCAATCATATCCTAAAAACTTTTCTAAATATAATATTTTTATGTATATTATATCATTTAAAAAATATTATTTATTATAATATATCATTGATGTCCATTTTTTGAACTATTCATTATTTTGATTTTAATATCATCAATAAAATAAAAAAATATATTACATACCGGATATGTTATTTTCCTTTATAAAATTATTGTATCACATTATGTATCTCAAGTTATATTACTTTTAATATATTTAATATCATATATTTTATTTTTTTCCATTAATTGAATAATTATTATGTTATAATTGTCTTGATTTTTAAGGTTAGTATTTATTTACTACAAAACAAAAATAAATTACTATTATGAATATAAATCATTTATATTTCATAATAGTATTTATAGCCAAATATATTTTTGTATACTCTTATGGAAAAAATATTATTATTTTTAAAAACTAGAGTGTGACATTTTTTACTTTTCTTTAAATAGAATATTATAAATTTTATAATTTCTTCCAAATGAAAAAAGGACATATAATAGAATATTGGATGAGTTTGTAGGAAATTTAATCATAAATACAATTTATTCAAGCTTCAAGGTCATTTTATAATCCTTCTCATTTTCTATTTTTACATTAATTACAATATTTTTCACATTATTGTGGTCAAAAAATTAATAAGATTACTATTCAATTTGAAAAAAAATAAATGAACACTATTTAAAAAATTTGGATCAATTGATTTAAAATTTGGATTCAATTTTTTGGTAATGAAAACAAAAAAATGACAGATTCTAATTTAAAATAAAACAAGAAAAATGCGATGAAAATCATTTTTTTCATAAAAAATCCTTTTATAGTAAAAAAGTTTTTACACTAAATTAATGTATGAAATATATTTCAAAAAGATGAAATTTATTTTTTAAGTAAAAAATCTATTTAAAATATAAAAAAAATCTAAAATATAATTTTACAATTGATATTCTAAAAAATGAAATAAAAAATTAAATAAAAATCCTGATTATTATTATTCATTAAAAAATATTCCATTATAAAAAATCCACAAATATTCAGCCTAAGATAAATTTTACATGATGTTTTCAAAAATGAAATTCTTTTCTAAAAAACAATTTTTAAAATATCAATAAATTAATTATAATATTAATTCATTAAAATAATGAAACCCTAATTTTGAAGAAAATGTTTTTTTGAAGAACTAAGTGACTTTACTAAAAATCTAGTTCTTATTTACAAACAATTAATTAACAAATTATAAATTACTTTGACTATTATATAATTAATAAAGTGGATAATACTATTTATTCCTTCTAATTTAACAGGTCATTTAAAACTATCATATTTGAATAATAAAATTTTGTTGTTTTTATGCACAGTGTTATGTATCTTGTATGCTATCAAACGTAGTATTTCCATTTAAAAATATGATGACATTAGAAATTGTACCTAAAAATAATATAAATAATATTTATCATGGGTAATTTATATAAATAAAAATATTATAATTCAATAAAATAAATATCATGATTAAAAAATCAATTAATTTAAAAGAATAATTTTAATAAAATCTATTTAAAGGTATTTCATAAAAATTATAATTTAATAATTAGAGTTAAAAATTAATGACATGGGAAAATTATTTTTATAAAATGAATTTAATTTTTTTTTAAATCACAACAAAATTGGGTAGTATGTTCGAATTTTATTACTGATTTTAACCTACATAAACAATTAAATTTACCACATACACATATTTTATCAATTGTGTCCTCTTTTGATAATGACTCATTAATGGTTGGTTAATTTTACAAGATAAAGTTGAAAATTATTTACTTATCACAACCTTAATGGATGGTTATAATAACTTATATATAATATGAAATGGAAAAATATAAATAATTTTATGCAATTAGAGTTAATATTATTAATTTATAAAATATAATAAATAAATATCATTAATTTGAAGAAAATAGGAAAATTTTGAAGAAAATATCATATCAAAAAAATTTAACATTAATGATTTGATTTAATAAATAAACCCCAAATATTATTATTGATAAATAGTGACAAAAATTAACATAATTTACTTTTGGTACCATGTTTCAATAAACTTAAGTCTACTATTTAGGAGCTGGAAATGAGTTGAAATAAAGATGGAATGAATGTAAGAGAATTCTCCTCTTTTACTTATCTATTAAATTACATCATATTTTAGGCTGAATTACATTCTATTCCAACACCTTTCAATATCCCTTTAATTATAAATTTTTGTGTTACCAATGGGAGACAATCATTCCCTCTCTTTATTCACTCTCTTTAATTCATGTAATATATCGTCATGCTACCAATTCCATTTCCTGATTTTCTCTATTTGAGATGAAATATTCTTATATTTTGAATACCCAAACATACTTTTAACCATGGTAATTCACCTAGTTGTACAAATAACTTATTATGTCCTATATTTACATGTATAATACAAACATTCCCTTTTATTGGGTTAAAAATTATGTAATATTGATGTATTCAAGAACTTATATACTCAATGATTTTATGTGAAACTTATTCCTTATTTTACATAGGGTATTGATGAAATTTCTTATTATGATCTTTTTGGTGCGCTAGAATTAATTTTTGTGAATGGTTCTCCTAAGTGGTTCTTTAATGCATTAGGTAATGAATTAATCCAAATATATGACATACATTATGACACTTTGGGGAATAACCATCATAATTTTGATTTATGAAGCCCCAGTGATAAACATTGGTGATATGATTATGAATGTTTTGATTTTATTCGTACCAAAGCTTACATGTTATGTAACATTTACATATGCTCAGTATCTCATTTCATGCCTTATTTATTATCCATGATGGTAGTTCATGTTCCATTACCTTTCTTATTCCCTTATCGGGCTTTATACTCACACCATTATTTTGATCTACGTCCCTAAGATATGAGATTCAGTAAAAGTAACTTAGGATGAACCTATGAAAATTTATTTAATGTGGACTATAAGTTTTTTTTCTTATTTATGTATTAAATTTTCTAATTTTAATGAATCTGAACCTTCAAATACCATATGTGTTGTTACGTGGTATCCCGTGTAATGAAATTTTTATATATTAAAAAAGGTGGTACGTTATTTGTAAATTATATAAAAATAATAAAATCTAGTTCACCATAATTATAAAATAAAATAAATAAAATTGTTATTATATTATAATGATATTTTTTCAAAAGAAAGAGAAATTTAACAACACTAAAAAATCAAGTTAAAATGTGTTCAGTTTTTAGTCATTTTAACCAACTATGTGAACCATGATATAAAATATTATTTCATAAGACTATAAAAACATTGTAAAATATTTTTATTTTATATAAATATAATCATTATTATTATATAGTTATGGAAATATTACATTAATTATTTTACTAATTATAAAAGTGACATTTTCATTCCCTTAAATTACTGAAAAAAAGTCGTTATCAAATAGGTTTAGAAATAACATTATAAAAACACATATTAAATATAATAATATAATTATAAATTAATATAATTAATATATTAAATAAACATAAATTTTTTATATTTATGTAAATTCGTATCAAATGGATGGTGATGATGTCAATGTTATTAAACTTGTGAAAATAGTTGATCTTATTATCACCTTATGGTCATAATATGCTATAACTAATTCTTTCACTCATGACAAATATTTATTATAATGATTATAAGAGCATGATATTTATGATTAATATTTTGAAATATGATATTAAGTTATTTTTTTTTACAGTAGGTTATAGATTCATAAACTATGTAAGGAAACAAGGTAAGGGTTTTCGTCTCAATTTTATTTCATTGATATATGTTTAGGTTATACTCTACATTAACATTTGTATGGTGTATACTCTACCCTATTAGAACTTTCTTGTAATCATTAAATTAAATTTGATGATATTTAATTTTCAATTTCATGTTATATTTCTAGTGATTCTTGGATTAAAATGTTTCAAATGTTGTAAGGGGTTGTTTTCTATAGTTCACTTTTATTGAGAACTGATTTCATGATTCGCGCCTATATATCGTTAATGTGATTTAGCTAATTCACTATTTATTTAAAGTATAATCAATTTCATTCCTTAAATTTTATTTTACTATCCATTTCATTATTTCCCTCTAATTTCCATTTTATTATTATGATACAATTTTCATAAGTGTTTCTCGTTCTCAAATTTGATTCCCCATAGGCAAGTTTTAGCTATACTCTATGTTTCCTTTTTAGTGGAGTGAAAAATTCTCTTTTTCAATTTTGTATCATGATCCAATTAAATATCATCATATTCAATGTTATATTTTATGTTATACCACTCTCAGGGGTTTTGATTAAAATTTACAATGATTTTAAGTAGTTCTCATGACTCAATTCTCTTCCATGGGTAATAATCACTCATATTTTTCTATTATCTTTCTAGATAGACCTATTATAACCCATAGTTATTTTACGATGTGTTGTACATTGTTTTTTTGTGAAATTGGTTTCCATGCTAAATTATTATTCCTCAATTATTTTTATGTTTTTTAGAATTCTTTTTACTTAATAATTATTCCCATAACTTTTAATAGAATTTTCTTCCATTTCTATGTTTCTGCATCCTATCATTTTTTCACCGATCCATAATATAAACTCTATTATTTATCTCCAATGACTGTTTTATTAATTATTATTCATTTTAAAAAATCATTATCATCTTAATAGAGTAGGTTTCCAACAAGGTTATTTAAAATTATTAAAAATATTATATCTTTTCAAAATAAAAATGTTTCATAATCCACTCTAAATTATATTTTGATAAAATTTAGGTCTTTTTTAAAATTAATTTTTACAATATTATTTTAAAAGTAAAATATTTAAAATTATATTCTCTTATCCTTTTGAAACCAATATTCCATCTCAAGGATACCTTATTTATAACTCATTATGATATATTTTTCAAAAGTATTCACTTTCCCTTCTATAAAATGTTTTTTTGAATATAATCCAAACTTCATTATAAATAATAATATTTAAAAATTATTTGTTAAGACATTCTTATTTTCTCTTAAATGTTTCTAAACAAAATTATTTCCATTAAGTGATGTTTTGATCATCCATTATATGTTATTAAGCTATATATCCTTTTGGGAAATGATAATTCTATATAAAATGATTTTTTAAGTTCAGGTTATGTGATAAGTGTAGTGGGATAAAAAAAATTTACTTCAAAATATACATTCTAGTGTTCTTTTAGTAAAGTGGAATGATTTAAGATACATACTAGAATACAACATCACTTTATTTCATTATTTTGAGAACATTAAAATAATACCCAACATAATGCCCAGTATTACAATAGAAATATTATTACATTTCATGATAACTTTACATTTTGGTCAAAAATATAGAGCATTACAACTAGGAATAGTTAATAGATATAAACATTGAATAATTTAACATTCACTAAAAAACACTATAAGTTTTAATTCCCCTAAAAAGATCACGACTCCCATAAAGATCATAAAAATGAAAAGAAGCGTTATCAAAATGATATAATTTATTAATGAGTGTGTAAGAACCATTATAAGTGGTAAATTGAATGATAATGTAAAAATTATTTGGTATTTATAGGGAAAAGTTTCATTTTTCATTATTGAATAAGATAGTTGATCATTATTACAATTATTTATGTAGACATAATCATGTGACTGATTGGACTATTTTAATGATAGAGCAAAAAATATTAACGAAAATAAATATATTCTACTAAGAATATGTCTCAAGATAAATATGGAAGTTTTAAATAGAAGTGATTTTATGGGAATAATTTTTTAATAAACTATTTAATTGATACAATATTATAAAAAATACTAAGATAAATTTTGTATTGGACAGAATGATTTTTATGCTATAAAATGTTTTAGCTTTTAATAAAAATAAATTTATATTTAAAAGATTAAATTATAAAATTTAGAGATTTATTTCTAATAGAATAAATTTTATTTTTAGACATGGAATATAGAAAATGCCTTATTGTTGTTGGTTGTTATTTTTTGACAAAGTTTATGTTTTGGTGGAAAAGTATAAATTATTACTTTACTAGCATTATGAATTTTTGAAATAATTATTTTTTCAAAATGATTAACAAATTTATAAAAACTTTATTCAATAAAATTTAAATTTAATAATTAAAAATATTAATTTAATTTTAGAAAATTATACCTTAAAGTTTGGAAAAAGATTTTTATTTTTAAGATAAAAATTATATTTGTATTTGGTTTATTAAATGGGTTGGTTGGGGGTTTACTTTCTTTTTGTAATGCCTTGGACATCCACCAACATTCTTCACCTCAATAATAATCCAAAATATTTTTTAGAGTTGATTACACCCACAAGTGGTTGGATTATATAACGAAATAACTTATATTTTAACACTTAAAACCAATCCTCCTCACGTATTATTACCCCCCGCCCCATTCCCCCCTCACTTTCAACACCAGGATCTTTGAGCATGATTTAACTCTCAATTTTTATATCCTGTGTCTCTATACGGTGTTTTCAAGGTTCTAAAAAGTCCCTATTTGTGTTTAAGAATCATCTTTCTAAGGTAACAGTCCTTAATCCTCGTCTTTTCTTTTCAAATTCATTACATTTGTCATATTATCTTTTTAAATTTCATTTTATTTTAATATAAATCTTGTTTTTCCATGGTATTATATTTAATTTTATATTTTTAAAATGATATTTTATATATTCCCTCTCATCATATTTGTTTTTAGGTCATTGTTATACTTGGACTATCACATATCCATAAAGCCATCAGAAAGTTTTGGTAAAGTAATAAGTGTGTGGTTTTCTAAGAAATGAAATCATTTTCTTGATACTATATGTGTATGTGGTTTTAACATAGTTGTACCTAGTTTTAATAACCCTAATAAAGGTACATTGTTCATTGACTCTATCATTTCCAGGTGTATGACAATGGGCATTGCTACGCACCTAGTTTGATAGTCACAGGGGATATGCTTCAGTTAATTTTCTTCCTCTAACAAAACCATTGATAAATATTTGTTTATCATTTCATTTGTATCATACCATTGGAAATACATATACTCCAAATACCTAGACACTTTGAAAATTGAGTCCTTATGTGCACCGAATGACTATATTCTCATATCCTTCACTTGTTAAGTGTTCTTATTTATACATGTGAAATACCTAGTTATCTCTTAAATAATTTCACCTAGATATCTTTATTGATTCATTTATTAGGGAAAAATATTTTTCATACCATATAATCCTTTTATCCAATATTTTTTGATAAAAAGCATTGAGAAAATATGTCTAGTGGTTCCATTTCTTGATTGTGGTAAATAATTTTTTAACATATAATTCATTTTTCCATATGAGAAAACTATATAATATATGCCTCATTGTAGAATTGTTTTAAGTATTTATGTTATTTATTCCTTGAAAATTATTCAATGTAAAAAAATTTTATAGGATGGAATGAAATGGACATTAAATGTAGGGTGATTCCCAGAATTTTATATCCACTTTGTTCACTAGTAGGCATCATGAATAAAAAAATATTGTGTAACAAGAGTGTACATTACATTTTTGTATGATATCTTAGATTAAGTCCCTGGTTGAATTTTTAAGGTATCCCGCATTATTCAGTCCTATTGTACTATGATCAATTGTTTTTATGTGGTAATTTATTCATTATTATATTGGACATAGATTTATTTATGCTCTTCATTTAATATGATATGAAATAACTCAATGTATTCATTTAGGCCTCATTTCACCTAATGATCAGTCATTGATATCCTAGAAGTTATTGATTGTTATATTGGCCTTAAATTTATTTATCCTCTCCATTTCATTTATGGATAAATTAAGCTTATTAACTTATCTAATAATTCATATTTTATAAATTATTCAATTATATGAAGCCCCCTTACTAGGCATCTGGGCACACCCTTTTTATTGTTTCCCGTTTTTTCAAGGAAAACAAGAAAATTACTATGCACGATAATAGGGTCTCTAGAGGAATAATAATTTTTTAATTTCTTTCAAATTATGTATTTTTATTTTCAATGTAATATAAAATTATTTTACATATCTAGATTCTAATGGTTATTAAACCATTGGATCCTTTTTGTTGAGATCTATGTAAAAAAATGTAATAAAATGACCATTATATACAGGGTGTTATAGTTGGGATTGTTGTAATAAGTTTTATAAAACCCATT
This sequence comes from Viscum album, assembly GCA_963277665.1. Taxonomy (NCBI): domain Eukaryota; kingdom Viridiplantae; phylum Streptophyta; class Magnoliopsida; order Santalales; family Viscaceae; genus Viscum; species Viscum album. Next base: position 225,632,757 of record OY728157.1, on the reverse strand, counting down.
ATTTTTTCATGGGTTGTTTAAGATATGGGTACAACTAAATTTAAGTGGCACAAATAAGTCTGGATTATGATGGGTGGGGTGAAATATCCCCCTCCAAAGCATCGTTTTTTGCATATATATCAAAAGATAGTTAGGCATGGACATAATGAATTTTACCACATAGTCAGGAGCATGATGGATTTTATCAAATATTTAAGAATGGATATAGTGATTTTACTCATATATGTCTGGGCATAATGAGTTCAATCGCACATTTTTTCCTATTCTTATATTTGTGCCACACTTTGAATTTTTTTATAAAGAAATGACACATTTCGATATTTTCATCATGTTAAACTAAATATTCAAGATGTAATTCATTTCCATAAAATGACATGTTTCCAAGATTATGACATACTTTTAATTTTTACCACATTTCTATGTCATGATCTGATGTCATATGAGTATTTATATATATATATATTGAGATTGGTAATATTTTTTATGCTTCCTTAATGATCTATTTTAAGATATTATGTGACACTAAATTTATTTATGACTTTAAGTTATGGTCTTATGATCATGTATTATGATATTATGTTCCCTCATGTTCTCCTCAATTTTTATGATCTATTACTCTATTATATGATTTTAATTTATTAAGAATTTGAGCTCACCCCAATAATATGTTTCTAACACCTAGGTTATGAATATAATTATGAAATTGAAAATGTGTATAAAATGATCAAGAGTCTCATCATTATGGTGAAATGATTTTATGTGTAATAAAATAATATTTTTATGTAGATAAAATCCAATAATCTAATCCTTTGGGTCTTCTATTTATTTAAATGTTATTAATATGGATTATTCAAATCATGTGATTATTATACTATAAAAACCATGTCTATCTTAGTTCACATCAGATGGTATCAGAGAAAGGTTTAGTTATCATTCATATTAGATTAGTTTTTTTTCAGATTACTTTAGTTATATTTATAGATTCGTTTGAAAATATTGAGGATTATATTAGATAACTAGAGTCAAAACTATATACATGATATTAAATAAAGGATGATATCCTGAAATACTAGTAGATTCTTGATTACATTGTTTTATAAGAAATATTTATTGATCAAGATACTATTAGTAGATGTGGTTTTTCAAAAAATTCATCTTGGTGTAATAACCTCGAAAAACTTAGTCGAGTTTATCTTGACTATAATTCTGGTGTATTGTCAGTGTGACCTTACTAGGCACCAAGTTTTTTAGTCCATGGGATATTATTTGGTTGATAAAATTATCTTTATAAATCATTATGAAGGATTTATTTAAAATTTAAATTGATGGATTAGGTTAGGAAATATAATATATTTTAACTCAAAGTAACCTTCTCAAACTATGATTAATATATATTGAACTAAATGAACTATAGACCAACATGAACAATTAAAATAAGAAGGTATTTTTAGAATGAATTTATATTATAATTATTATATTACCCCTTTATTATTAATGTTATTTTACTCATTTCAACCCTTTTGGTTTCAGTGATGGAAGAAACTAGATGGAACCATGGGTGAAGGTAATAATGAGAAGAAATATCAATAAACAACCCATATGAATAGGATATGGAATACGATACGTTATGATTATGCCAAACCAGCTATTAGGGAATATGAATAACAATGTGTAAATAGTCAATGTCTCAAAATCACTAAATTAGATAATGTTGGAGCCTCATGAAAAATAATGTGATAAAGATGGTAAAGAAAAAAATGTTAAATTTCTTATGTGTCAAAGTTATGAAAGAAAAACCCAAGGAAATTACATCAAGAGGACTGTAAGATGATTTGCATGTGTTAAAGGACACCATGGATAATAAAACAATAATAGGAAAGTAAAGAGGTTAATTTTCTTGATGAGAATAGAAAACATAAATCCAAATGATCCACTAATAGTATAATGCCTTAAGTGTGGAAATATTGGACATTACCCGAGACAGTCTCATAAATCTAAGGAGAATAATAATGAATGATGGAAATAACAACCACTACTAAGGGAACAAGGTGGATGACGTTCAATGACTTATGATTATGTGGATTGTGAAAAAAAATTCATCTAATTTTGAATTATTGTTTTGGGAACTTTATTATAACCACTCTATGTTCCATGGTTTTCTATCCAATTGTATCACCTTTATTTTTTTATCAAATAAAATGTCTAGTTTCCTTATAGTTTCTTTTAAAAATATACGTATATAATCATATAAAGCTAAGAATAGTCCCTTTATATGGATTTTATGTAATGGATTAAATATTTTAATATAAATTGACTAATCATGAACCATGGTTAGATTACTTATGACATCATCTTTATTGTAAAAAATGAACGGGGGTTGAGAAAACAACTAAAAACCATCATAGATAGCTCATAACATCACTGCAATAGTATAATATGTAATAGATCATCTTCATTTTCATCCATAAATGCACTGTCAATGCATATAGGCCTCCATGTTTCTATAAATGATAATAAAACTATGCCAATGGGGGAGGTAGAATAAAACCCACTACTACCACTAGTAGAGAAAAAGGATATAATGGTCATGTGAAAAAATGGTAAGGGTACCAAGTGATATTGAGATTGTGATTAGTTTTATGAATTGGGTTAAATTCTATAGATCATGTGAGCCCATGACATGGGGGTGAGAAATAGTTAGGATGTCATTAGGCCATGTTTGAACACATGAAATTACACCTAGAGTGTATGTGGGGAGGAATCTAACCATTCATACCTTTTCCAAGATTATTTAATAGATCATACAGTGTAAGGGATGGTGTGGCAAGTGGGTGAAGATTTGGGAGGTTGTATTTTGAAATCGGCAAAATAGGTGAGAGATAAGAAGAAAAGAGAATATGATGATGTATTAGAGATGGATACTCCTGAATGGGCCAAGAGGGTTATGAATGTGGATATTAATAATACTTATAAAGATTATGATAATATTTTATCAACTTCATCATTCAAACTCAACTTTCCTCTGGCACTACCAGATTGAGGAGTCATGGGAGATGAGAGATAGATGTGTGTGGTATAGTTATTATAATTTTTTTTAATAAAATTTTCTTCCTGAATTTTTTTTTGATAATTTGTTTCTATAGGTTTATAAAATGAACTTAATTGAAAATAAAATAGTCTTTAACACCATCCCAAGATAGGTACTTTACTAAATCATTTATGAAGAAACATGAATTTTGGAATTATGCTTATTATATGTAAATAGACATGAATTATACGTTATTATAAGAATTAATATCAATCCACCTAAATAATATATATATCTAAACCTTTTTTTTAATTAATAATTAAATTTCTGGGGATGAAATTTATTTAAGGGGGATAATGGAACAACCTATTTTTTAACAATTTATTATCCTTAAAAAAATTTAATAGATATTTTAACAATAACAAAACAAAATTAAAAAAATAATAATAATAACCATGATATATTTAGAATAATAGATTTGATCATTAAAAAATAAAATTACCAATATAAATTGAAGTAACCATATCAAAAAACAAATAATGGATGTAAGAAGATATAGAATCCAAAGTAAAAGTATTCCTTTTTAATACCATTTATCCAAACATGGATGGGAGGTGGCATCGATATGGTTTCACTACGACTAATCCCATTCCAAACTCGAGCAGCTGTGATTTGATAAAAACTATATATATGAGAGTTTAAAGCCCATGGATATTACCACAATACTATTTCTAGATAAATCATAACCTGAAACTACATCCAAATATTACCTAATGCTTTGGTATTATGTAGGTATCATAAGGGGTAATGTGAGTAGAAATTAGGATTATATCAAAATATAATAAAATATTCATAATGATATATCAAGAATCTGTATACTCTTTAAAGTATATTTTTATGTTTTAAAATTTATTTTTTAAGAAATGTAATTTCATTTCATGAAACTAATTTTACTTTGGTTAAATTATAAAAATATATGTTAACATTAGAATAATGAGTCATATATAATTTCTAAAAATTTATTTTCCTAAAAAATAATTTTAACTATATTTTATGTTTAAAAAATATATAAATTTAAGGTTTTGAATTTGGAAAAATCAACATCATAATTCGATTCACCATGGTAATATTATCTTAATGTAGATTGTTTTATATTTTTTCAAAAAAACAATTTTTATGTGAATAGTGAAATATATTAATTTTACTAATACCGTCACTTGTTTTTTAATTTATAAGTTTTTGAATCATTTATCGTATAAAAATATATTGTAAGTAATAATAAATCATATTAAAATACTATTTTTAATTTAACAAATCAATCTTAAAATTTTGAAAATGTATGAAGAATTTTATTGAAAACTAGTTTTGGATTTTCTGACTAATTAATTTTATAATGATGAATCCATGTTTTTGAATTATTTTATTATTAAATAAATAATTTTTAAAAATAATTATTATTTTAAATACATTATAATAAATTTAATTTATAATTATATCCAAATCATTAATCCTTTTTCTTAAAAAAAATAAACCCGTTTAAAAATGGTATTTTCACGTTACATACATTGACGATAAGATTATTTTCCCAGAATATAGAAATTTAATTTGATAAAATGATTCCTATATTTTATATAATAATATTCAAATTATTTAATATTTCTAACTTTGTTTTTTGGGTATGAAATTTAGATTTTTAAGATTATCATTAACACAATGATAATGCTAAAACAATTATTTTAAAACTGTTGTTTTATTAATACCAAGAAATTTATATAAAATAAATTAAATTTATGTATTTTAAATAATGAATATAAAATTATTTTTTTAAAAAAAAAATAAATATAATAACACCCATTTAATCGATAATCAATTGTAAATAAGATTATAAATCCATAATGGTGATAATGTCATTTTTCTACTAAAATAATTCCGGTATACATTAACTGTTATAATTTAAAATATAATTTTATAATATTTAGAAATTTAATATGAATAAATATTTGATAAATTTATTTTTTTGACACAATTTTTTTTATAAAATATATCTAATATTTTTAGTGTTATTTTAATTACAAGAGTAATGAGAAATAGTTACAAAGGTAAAAACTAAAAATTATAATGTTACAAAACATTAGAAAATGACCTTAAAACACTTAATATTGCCTCCAAATTAATGGTAGATAATATCCTTGACCCAATACCCTTCAAAAAATTAATTTTTTCCAATTTTTGAAACTTTTTAACATTTAATAGTGAATGGATTTAATTGAAATATAATGGGAATTAAGAAAACTACCCTTCTCTCCTTTTATAAATAGATACCATTACCACCGTAAAAAGTTACACATTATCTTATAATAAATCCTTGAAACTATTATATTTTTCTCTCCATATAACCCTATACCACAAAGATAATCCCCTGGTCACTCATTGATAATTTATTTGCTTCAATTTCAAGTGAACTTCCAAGGAAAAATCAAGTCTCCAACATAACTATTATCTTATTAATAAATTTTTCTATTAATTTTAATATTCAAAATAACTTTTCACCATAATAATGTAATTAATTATGTATCAATATTATAATACTTTTATTAGTTATAATTTTACAAACCTTATTTATTCATTCCCATCCACTTATAAAAATAAAAAAACGTCAATATCCCATTGCACTGACTACCACCTCCACAATGCAATTTTGTTTTTTTTTCACTACCAGTATTCATGGTTGGTATTAATGGTTTTGTATATGTGGGTATTGTCACCTCCATGATAAAATAGTTTTCATTTTTCATCCATATTTTCACACATTCAATAAACAAATAAAAATATAACTCACAATAATAATAAAATAAAAATAATATCATTTTTCTTCTATTATAATGTTATTATGTAAAATGAAACACCACCTTAACCATACTTGCCAATCAAGTTAAATCTTGTTCATGTTTTGGCCAATTTTACCACATATGTGAACCATGCTTTAAAATCTGATTATGAATGAAAATGGAAACATGAACACTAATATTATTATAGTGTAATGGATAGAATCATTATTAATATATATATATTTAAAGATTATTTTAATTATTTAACTTATAATTAAAGTAACATTTTTATTCTCTTAAATTAGGGAAATAATCCATTATCAAACTGGTTTTCATATAACATAACCAAAATACATAAGTAATGGAATGAGAATATTTTAAATAAATATAAGATATATATATATATATATAGAGTAATAAATTATATATAAATACTTAATGATCTTATCAAATGATATATGGTGATATCAAAATTAATAAACATACACAAAACAGTCAAAGTTATTATCATGAGATGGTCATAATATGATATAACTCATTAATTTACTCATGATAATGAAATATTATTAGGATTATAAAATGGTAATATTTATGATTAATTTTATTAATAAGGATATTTAGTTAGCAACATTTTTTTAAATAAGTTCACAATGTCATCAACTAAGAAAAGAAATAGTGTAAGGGTCTCCATCTCAATTTCCATTGAATGAGATATTTTAATGTTATACACCATGTTTACATTTTCATGGTTTATATTCTACCCCCATTGTTATTTTAATATCATTTTTTTGTTACATTTTATGATATTCAAATTTTAATTTCATTATATATTTCCCATGGGGTTTTGGTTCAAATATTTCAGAATACCTAAGGGTTTCTTGTCTCTTGTTCACTTTCATTGAGACATTGTTTTTTACTTTACACCTATTACTATGTGTTGCAATTTAGCTACTAACCTATTTATTTAATGTATTATAAATATAATTCTTGAAAGTATAAATGATGTTCCATTCCATGGTATTTCAACCTTTTTTATTTTATTTTTAGGAAACCATTACTATAAATATTTATTGGTCTCATATTTGAATCCATTGAGCCATATTTAAGTTATACATCATGTATCATTTTCAATATTGTGAATATTTACCAATTTTAATTTAGTATAATGATCTTATTATATTTGGTGACATTTAATTCTATATTTTATATTATCCCCTCATTGAGTTTATATTAAAAAGTTACTATGGTTGTAAGTAATTATTGTGACTCAAAACTATTAATTAGGTCATAATCACTCATCATCATTTATTGATTTTTATGATTGATATATTATATCCCATGATGTTTTTAGGACATATTACACCTTATTTTTTGGGGAAATCATGTACTAAACTATATTATTTTTCCTTGAGTATTTTATTTTTCATTAAAATAAATTTTTAAAAAATAAAAATTCACTTTAAATTTAATATATATTTTTCTTCTATGTCTATGTTTTTTCATCCCTTCATTGTTAAATTTTACCTAATAGAAACATTATTTTTTTATATTCAATGATTATTTTAATGAACTTTATTCATTTTAAAATAATATTTTCATCATACTTTTAATTATGTGGGTCTTCAAAAAGTTATTTAAATTTATTTAAATAAAATTATATATTTTCTAAATAAAATGTTTTATCATCCACTCCACATTATATTTGTATAAAATTTAGGAATTTTTCAAGCTTCATTTTTTAAATATTAATTTAAAAGTAAAATTTTTAAACTTATCTTCACTTATAATTTGTGAAACCATTATATATCTTAATGGATATCTTCCATGGAACACTTTATAATAAGGTTTTCTAAAGTATTCTTTTTCCAATCACTAAAATTAATTTTTGAAGGTAATCTACACCTCATATTTTAAAACAATGTTTTAAAATGTTTTGTAAAAAAATCTTATTTACTATTGATTTTTTCCTCCATGGTTTTCTAACTGTTAAGTGATTTTTTTTCAGACTCTTTATTTTACTGTGTTATGGATCCTTTTGGAAATGATATTTTAATATCCTATATTTTATGCCAGCCATCTCATGCATGGATATTACATATTTTGATAAGATTATACCTTACATCTCACAAACACACTCATGAAGAACATAACAGTTTAGTGTAATTGGAATCATGGAACACAATGTTATAATCTACTAAAAGATCTTCAATGTTTCCCACAAAGATCTTACAATTTATTACTCTTCATAGACATACCCTACATAAAACCTTTCTTATTATCCTTAGGAAATGAAACATAATAAAGGGTGATATCATATTATCAATAATGGTGAGCATAAGACATAAAAATATATGATAACATGAAATCATATGATTATTATAAGGTTATCTGATAATGAACATAACTTACATACTTCATAACCAACCATTCATTTATCATTAATATGAGTCATGGAATAAGGATTGGTAGTTTATTATACATGAATCATAAGGGAGTCATGGAATGTGATCCATGAGAGCACAAAATTGTTAAAAAAAATTATTGATTTTTTTAATAAAAATAATCTTAATATATTACAAATATGTATAAGTAGAAATAGTATCACTCATTAATTTAAGGATATGAAACTAAGCCCTCACATATAAATATTAAAATGAAAAAAAAGCACACATAACATTATGGGAATGAAATACATGTCTATACATAACATTGTGAAAATGTATTCAAGGCCATACATAACATTGCAAACACTTAATCATGTTCATGTAAAATAGTTTGAACATGTAATCAGGTCCATGAATAACATTATGGACATGAAAGAGAGAATCATTCATAACATTGTGAACATATAATTACGTTCACACATTACAGTGTGAAATTTTAATCAGGTTCATGCATAACATTATAGACATTGAAAAAAGTTCCACACATAACATTATAGTAGTTAAGGTTCACTCCCAATACCATTAAAGCATAAATGATCTTTATAAAACTGGGTCTACTATATATTCCAGAACTATATTATAGAACTGGGCTCAATCCCTATTCCATCCATGTCCTATTGAATTGAATACACTCCCCATTCTATCCCTATATTATTGAACCAAGTTTACTCCCCATTTAATTCCTATCTGTATCAAGTGATATAAATATGTATTCAATGCATTTAAGGGAGATATAGGTCCCACTAATCATGTAATGAAAACCATAATTAGGTGTTCCAGAGATCAAAAAAATTAATCATATGATAAATAATGAAACTAAATTGGTATTATAAACATTTATTCATCCCATAACCTAATTAAAATAGATAGGTTTCATAATTATTTCATCATAGTATAACTCATGGAAAGAAGTGGGTTTTGTAAGAATTTTATCATGGTATAACATGTGGAATGGAAATCTCATTCATACAAAAATTATCAACATATTAATAATCCTTTCATATAATTAATACAATCTTATCCTTGGACCATAAACCTAGTAAGGCATACGTAACACCAACGGATTTCATCTTAGATAGAAAATCATTTTTAAAGTATGATTTAAAAAAATTATTGTGTAAAATATATTTTATTTATTGAAAAAAATTATATAACACTTTTAAAACGTATTTAAGTAAAAAAACCATTAAAATTTATAAAGGATCCTTTGAAAATAATTTAAAACACTTTTTAAAATATAAATTAGTTTCAACATCCTTTTCAACAAAAATATCCATTGAAACTTATAACATAATATTATAAAATAATTTAAAATATTTTTAAAAAATATAACATTTTCAAAATACTTTTCATTAAAAATAATCTTAAAATATAATTTAAAACAGTTTTTGAAAACAAATATGGTTTTGGAATAAATAGATTTTCGTCCTAAAATATAAATATGGTTGCATTTTTATAAAAAACATATTTTTAATTATCCTAAGAACAAAAGAGTGGAAAATTGTACCATTATAAGAAGAAATATTTAACTACTACAGGAGAAGGAAATTCATGAGAATTATTAAGTGGTATAACATGAGATTTCAACATTTGATGTTTAATAAAAAATAATCTTGATAAATGATGAGATTATAGCAAAAAACACTTACCACTTTGGTAACTTTGAATCATAATCCCCATGAAAGAGATATCCTAAAATAGGGATTTAATACTATAAAATTTTATAATAATCATTATAAAATACATTCATGGCCATTATAAACACCACACGAAAAAAATGTATGGTGAATATGGTGTTTGTTTAATAAGAAAAAAACTGACATAGAATTCCACTTACTGCTTTAGTAATGTATTGAATCATAAGCCCCAACAAATAATAACTTCAAATGAAACATTAAATGTCAAGAAAATAAGGTTTTTCTTGATATAACCAAGAAATGGGAATGTATATACACCATAAAAAATAGAGGAGGAGTGAATTTTCATATGACTCCTATAAATAATAGAGAGGCTAAAAATCTCTTACCTTAAGTCTCGTCTCCCATCGTAGTAGATAAAAACACCTATATAATAAATATAAGTTTATTATACATATATTAAATAAGTATAAATATATATATAATATAATATACATTTTTATTTTGACCCATTTATTACATGTTTATTAGCAATTCATTATTAAAGTTGAGTTTCGGATAATAACTGCTTGGTTTTCGGTATATGTTTTGACGTTTTATTTTTTTCCTCCTAATATAATATAATTTTCATCATATATAGTATTTAGACCATGATATAAATATCTTATATATTCACAATAAAATTATTTATAATAATCCATAAAATTTAGTGATATGAAGTAAAACACATCGTTCATGAAGATGGTTGGTCATACATGTAACATCCCAAGAAAGTAATGAATAATAGATAATTTTATATGTGTGTATTTTTGAATTAGATAGTGTTTTAGAGGCTTAAAATGAGAATAAATCCAATCTTAAGCATGGAATACACTAATATTTTTAAAAGATTGTTTTACTACCTTTTGATGGAAAACCATTTTTAAATCAAACTTCTGACAATTTTATAATCTCTATTTGTCAAAATAAACATATTATTTATTATTGGGACATTGAAATTTACATTGGATAAATTCTTGGTATTTTTCTAACAATGTTCATTTTTTAATAAATAGTAGAAAATACTGCATTTTACATCAAAACTGCTTTTTCATCTAATTTATTTATATGATTATATTGTCTTTTGAATTGGTTTTAAAGTTAAATTAGAATATATTTTTACCATTTAATCCAATAGTGGTCATTGGAATTAATTTTACTTTGAAATTGGACTTAAACTAGTGTCAATCTTTTGATAATTATTGTTTCATAAAAACACGTTATTTACTCTGACAGCGGGAATTAATTATTAAATTAATTAATGTAACTTATATGTTTTGAATTTTGTAAAATAGGCATCATTTTTGAATTTGGAATATCAAATATAGCTTAAGGTAAATTTTTGGTATTTTTCTGAAAAACTTCATTTTTTGATGAATAGTGAAACCACTAAGTGGTACTTAAAAACTGATTTTTTGTTTAAATGAAATTTTACTACTTCTGTGTATTGAATTTCAAAAAATCCGACATACATGGTTGTCATTGAGAAGTAAAATTTGGTTCAACGGGATTAAAATAATTTTTTGGTGAATAGTAACTTTTAAGTTTTTAATCGCGATTAGAGGTAATTAGTGCAATTTAAGGAAAAAATGATATTATAATAAAATGAAAATGCCTAGACACATGTAATACCTTTATTGGATGTGTCATGGCTGACCAATACAATTCATGGGTCGACTTGGGGACCCCATGCAGCCACTTTGAAAGGAAAATGACATTAATATCTTTTTATTTAATGTTAAAATTAAAAATGTCACAAACATGGGTTTGTTTACTTAAACAATTTTTAAATGGGGTTATACAAGTCATATTTTTTACTATAAATATTAAATAGAAATATAAAAATATTTCCTACATCATGATATTTTTTTTATAATTTTTATACATTAAATAAATTAAATTATTTATGACACCATGATGACGCAGCGATGACCTCATTATTTAACGATTTAAATAAAATGAAAAGATAATGTAAAATCTAAGACCTACACTTGTCAAAAACCTACTGTATGGGTGGATTTCGAACCCTTATCATCGTATCCTCGAAATTTATAATTGTGGGACCTTTTTTATTCGAAAATCATTGTATAACAAAGTATCTTTTCTTAACTTTCCAAGAGTGCCCCTCCTCTCCTCTTATAAAAGGCCTCCACCTCAACCACCTTACCCACACTTCCAAAGACTTTGGCTCGGCCAAACCCTTCTCATTTTGTCTCTCCACATCCCTCTATTACACCTTTAAGCCTCACTTTGGGCATATGTTTTCCCAAGAAATCCTTGGAGCTCAAATCAAAGAGAGTTACCCGATTTTAAGGTAATGTCTTCACTCGTGTTCTTTTGTTTTATTTTGCTTCTCCAACCCCCTAAACTATTTTTATTCATTTCTTTTGTAACAACACCAGTATCTTCCATATAATAGGATGTTTTTATAAGAATTATTCGAGATACACTTACACACACCTACATCTAATGGTTAAAGAACATACTGTTTCCGTGGATGGCGAATTTCTGCCTCACCAAAACGATGATTGTTCAATATTCTTTTAACACCTTCAAAGGTGGCCATTAAAATGAAACTATATTTATATATGATATATAATATTTTTATGTTTTACTTAAGCTTTTTTATTTTTCATTTATGGCATAACTTTGTGGTTTCCATTATGGGTAAACGCGATATCTTCATTTTAGGAAGTGCGGACTACCGCCCCCTCAAAGTGGTTTGATTCGTTAATGCCATATGTGGGATGTATAAAGGATGTAATTAATGATATTATATATGATATTATACTGTAATTATAATATACCTTTATATAATTATTATTCCATTCCATAAAATACGAAATATAAACGATAGTAGTGTTCATGCGTACGTACGTCTTACCGTCTCCATGAACGGCGCATTTCATTTCTTACCTCTAAACGTTATGTAATATTATAAATGCATGTATATACTGGATATATATTATATATATGATATATACATAATGAATATAACTCTGGATATAATGGATACGTGAAAAGGTTGTAATTATAAAGTGTTTATTTTTTACTCAAGTACCAATGATCGTTAAAACGACCATTATTAACATAAATAATTAAATAGTGTTCATGATATGGTAATAGGTGATATAAAAAGGAATAATGAACTTGAAAAAGGTTATTAAGAAATTAAAAATTAACTCAAGTTTATTATTCAGGACATTAAATAACGATCGAGTCAAGTCGGACCCGAGGTAAGGGAACTTCTTAACCCAATTTCTATTCTTTGGGTTAATCTCCTACATTCAAATTATGTCCTGATATTATTATGTACTGTCTTGTATTTTTACATTATTTATGTGTACTTATAGTGAATACACATAATATATTTATTTTATTTTAAAAAAAATGATCTTTGTATGGGACTTCGTCTAAATCTCCTTTCATTGAGGCATATTTTGTTTTATACACAACCTTATTTTATACGGTGTATAAACCCCTTTGACTTTTACGTTTATACAAAAGGAATATTTTTTATACGAATCATTTTAATATACGACAAAAGGGAATGTGTTTGTCATACGTATGCGGCGACAACGACTTCTCCGCCACCGTGACCAATATTTGAGTTATGGATTCCTCTACAAGCCATACCTTTTTTAAAAAAGAAAAATAAATACCATGTTTTACTTTTCCTTTATTTTGGTATTGAAAATGGTTTTCATAATATTTTTTTATCAATTTGTTGTATTGATATCTTTTGATTGAAATTTGGAAATGTTATGTTTCCTTTATGCATGTTTTATGTGATACGATTATGTTATGGTTCATGGGAATTATTATGAAGATGGGTGGTTCCGTGATAAACATAGGGCGGGTGAGCCCGATGTAGCTCTCCAATGCATTAGGTAACACGAAAGAGTTAAACATTAAGGTTTCTCTGAAGAGATTTAGGGAATATACTGTGATGGGTATTCCAAACGTAACCATGAGGGTTACTCCCTACGTAAGAATGTTATGAATGCCTCAAGTTACCTTTATGTCTTATGATTTCTATGATTTATTCATGATTTTATGAGGTATGTTAAAGTGCTTATGTTTTAGGGGTAAAGTATGATTTCATTCTTATGTATATATGTACTCATGTTTCCTTTCGATATTTTTATATCCCTTACTGAGCTTTTTATGCTCATCCCAAGTTTTTGAAAAAAAAATTCACAGGTCAAGGGAAAGGTACATGATATGATGATAGTGTCAAGGAAGTGTCAAGAAAGAATCCATGTTTTATTTTTAATATGTTTCTGTTGATGGGAAAAATGAATACTATCTTTTATGTAACCACTTTGTTTAAATGTGGAATGTAATGCATGTTTTGTGATCTAATTCTCTAAAACTCTAAACCTGAAAAGATCCTCAATGTGTAATCTTATAATAACTCGAGATTAAGTAATGTTTAAGGCTGGGGCCTTATAGTTGGTATCAGAGGTCGGTTTAGATAACATTAGGAGTTAGAATTCTATTAAATGATTATCCAAAAATATTTTTTTAATTGTCAAATTGAAATGATATAGCAATTGAAGATTACTATGTTGCTTCGCCTAAGATATTTCTATTTTAAGAATGGTTTTTATAGAGGAAACAGAACAGATTTTCGGGGAAGGCATACAGAGGGAAGTGACCTTTCAAATCAATATCATGAGATGGTCAGAATCCGAACTAAACAGTTTGTTGCAGTGATGGCTCAGTTGACTCGGGTGAAAAATGTAGGTTTTTTTATTGATGATATTTTTGTGTTTTCTAAAAGTAAAGAGGAGCATGAATGTCATTTAAGGGTTATCTTGAAAACCTTAAAAGAAAATAAATTGTATGGGAAATTCAGCAAGTGTGAGTTTTGGTTGCAACAAATTTCTTTCCTTGGTCACATTGTTTCTAAAGATGGGATAACTGTTGATCCTGCAAAAACAATAGTTGTTGAAGAATGGCCAAGACCAACAAATGTAACCGTGATCCGTAGTTTTCTTGATTTGGTAGGTTACTACCGAAGTTTTGTTGAAAATATTTCATGGTTATCTAGTCCAATGACTAAGATAACTCGGATGGGTGTTGTGTTTATCTGGACAAAAGAATGTGATGATTGTTTTCAGTATTTGAAAAGAAGATTGGTGAATGCTCCAGTTTTGGCACTTCCTTACAGGAATGGTGAGTTTGTTATCTACAGCGATGCTTCATTGAAAGGACTTGGTTGTGTCCTAATGCAGAATGATCAGGTAATTGCTTATCCTTCACGTCAGTTGAAAACTCATGAGGTAAATTACCCTACACATGATTTGGAATTAGCTGATGTTGTTTTCACTTTAAAAATTTGGTGGCATCATTTGTATGGAGTAAAGTGTGAAATATATACCGATCACAAAAGTTTAAAGTATATATTCACTCAGAAAGAATTAAACATGAGACAGAGGTGATGGATATAATTAATCAAGGATTATGATTGTACAATTCATTACCATCCGGGAAAAGAAAATAAAGTGGCTGATGCTTTGAGTCGAAAAAGTAATGCTTCATTAACAATGTTGCCTTTGGAACATGATCCTTTGGTTAAGGATTTGATGAAATTTGGCATAGAAGTTTTTGGTGCAGTATGTTCTTCTGTTTTGTTTCAGGTATCAGTGAAATATTCTCTATCAGACAGAATCAATCAAGCACAGAAGCAAGACAGTGAGTTGTAGAAAAAGGAAGAGCTGGTTCAGAAGGGTAAGTTGCCTGAATTCAACATTGATAATGATTGTGTTTTGAGATTTGGGAAGAGATTGGGTATGCCTTGTGATTCACAGTTGAAGAGAGAGTTTTTATGTGAAGCTCATAATTCTCCGTTTTCAGTTCATCCTGGAAGTACTAATATGTACAGTGATCTGCGGAAGTATTACTGGTGGGATGGAATGAAAAGAGATATTGCTGATTTTACAGTGAAGTGTATGACTTGTCAACAGGTTAAAGCAGAGCAGCAGTTACCGAAAGGGATGCTTCATCCTTTACCGGTGCCAGGTTGGAAATGGGAAAATATATCCATGGACTTCTTTGTGGGATTGCCGAAGACACGTCGAGGTAATAATGCAATCTGGGTTATTGTTGATCGCTTGACTAAATATGCTCATTTCCTTGCTATACGAGATACTTTTTCCCTATATCAACTTTCCTGTTTGTATCTTAAAGAGATAGTCAGATTACATGGAGTTCCTCTCTCCATTGTATCTGACCGTGATCCTAGGTTCAATTCTAACTTTTGGAAAGGCCTTTAGAAGTCATTGGGTACTGAATTAAATTTTATTACAGCTTTTCATCCCCAATCAGATGGGCAGTCAGAATGAACAATTCAGACTTTAGAGGATATGCTAAGTGGTTTTTAGATGGATTATCAGGGAATTTGGGACCAACATCTTTCTTTGGTTCAGTTTTCTTATAATAACAGTTTTCATTTCAGTATACAGATGGCACCATTTGAGGTGTTATATTAGAAGCGGTGTCGAACTCCAGCTTTCTGGGATGAAGTGGGAGAAAGGAAGATGATGGGACCAGAATTTGTAGAAGAGTTGGCAGAAAAAGTTCAGCAGATACAGAAACACATGAGAACAGCTCAGAGTAGGCAGAAGAGTTATGCGGACAATAGAAGGAAGGATCTCTCTTTTGAGGTATGTGATCATGTTTTTCTCAAAGTATCACCATGGAAAAGTGTGATGCAATTTGGTAAGAAAGGAAAGTTGAGTCCAAGGTTCATTGGACCATATGAAATTCTGGAGAGAGTTGGATTTGTTGCATACCGAGTGGCTTTACCTCCGAGTTTATCTCAGGTACACAATGTTTTTCATGTTTCAATGTTAAGGAAGTACATGCCAGATCCATCTCATGTTTTGTGTCCAGAGGTAGTTCAGCTGGAAGAGAACTTATCTTATGAAGAAAAACCAGTCTAGATTCTTGACCATAGAGAGCAAGTGTTGCGGAATAAGTTAATTCCCTAGGTAAAGGTTTTATGGAAAAACCATATGGCTGAAGAGGCAACATGGGAATCTGAAAATGCAATGAGTGCTAAATACCCCCACTTATTTGATAAGTAAATAAATTATGGGGACACAATTTTCTAAAGGGGGGAAGCATGTAACATCCCAAGAAATTAATGAATGATAGATATTTTTATCTATTTCTATTTATGAATTTTATAGTGTTTTAGAGGCTTAAAATTAGAATAAATCCAATCTTAAGCATGGAATACACTAATATTTTTTAAAGATTTTTTTACAGCCTTTTGATGGGAAACCATTTTTAAATAAAACTTTTGACAATTTTATAATCTCTATTTTTCAAAATAAACATATTCTTTATTATTGGGACACTGAAATTTACATTGGAAAAAATTTTGGTATTTTTCTGACAATGTTCATTTTTTAATGAATAATGGAAAATACTGCATTTTACATCAAAATTGATTTTTCATCTAATTTTTTTATATGATTAGATTATCTTTTGAATTGGTTTTAATGTTAAATTATAATATATTTTTACCATTTAATCCAATAGTGGTCATTGGAATTAATTTCACTTTGAAATTGGACTTAAACTAGTGTCAATCTTTTGATACTTATTGTTTCATAAAAACACGCTATTTGCTCTGACAACGGGAATTAATTATTAAATTTAATAATGTAACTTATATGTTTTTAATTTTGTAAAATAGACATCATTTTTGAATTCGGAATATCAAATATAGCTTAGGGTGAATTTTTGGTATTTTTCTGAAAAACATAAATTTTTGATGAATAGTGAAACCACTAAGTGGTACTTAAAAAACTGATTTTTCGTTTAAATGAAATTTTATCACCTTTGTGTTTTGAATTACAAAAATAAGACATACATGGTTGTCATTAATAAGTAAAATTTGGTTCAATGGGATAAAAATAATTTTTTCGTGTATAGTAACTTTAATGTTTTTAATCGTGATTAGAGGTAATTAGTGCAATTTAAGGCAAAAATGATATTATAATAAAGTTAAAATGCCTAGACACACATACTACCTTTATTGGATGTGTCATGGCCGACCAATACAATCCATGGGTCGACATGGGGACCCCATGGAGCCACTTCGGAAGGCAAATGACATCAATATCTTTTTATTTAATGTTAAAATTAAAAATGTCACAAACATGAGTTGTTTTACTAGAAAAATTTTTAAATGGGGATATACAAGTCATATTTTTGACTATAAATATTAATTAGAAATATAAAAATATTTCCTACATCATTATATTTTTTTTATAATTTTTATACATTAAATAAATTAAATTATTTATGACACCATGATGATGTAGCGATGACCTCATTATTTAGCAATTTAAATAAGATGAAACGATAATGTAAAATCTAAGACCTAATCTTGTCAAAATCCTATTGGATGGGTGGATTTCGAACCCTTATCACCTTATCCTAGAAATTTATAATTGTGGGACCTTTTTTATCCGAAAATCATTTTATAACAAAGTATCTTTTCTTAACTTTCCAAGAGTGCCCCTCCTCTCCTCTTATAAAAGGCCCCCACCTCTACCACCTTACCCACACTTCCAATGCCTTTGGCTCTGCAAATACCTGCTCATTTTGTCTCTCCACATCCCTCTCGTACTCCTTGAAGCCTCACTTTGGGCAGAATTTTTCCCAAGGAAGCCTTTGAGCTCAAATCAAAGAGAGTTACCTGATTTTAATGTAATGTCTTCACTCGTGTTCTTTTGTTTTATTTTCATTCTCCAACCCCCTAAACTCTTTTTATTCATTTCTTTTGTAACAACACCAGTATCTTCCATATACTAGGATGTTGTTATAAGAAGGATTCTAACTACACTTACACACACCTACATCTAATAGTTAAAGAACATACTGTTTCTGTGGATGGCGAATTTCTGCCTCACGAAACGATGATTGTTCAATATTCTTTTAAAACCTTCAAAGGTGGCCACTAAGATGACACTATATTTATATATGATATATAATATATTTATTTTTTACTTAAGCTTCTGTATTTTTATTTATGGCATACCTTTATGGTTTCCATTTTGGGTAAATGTGATATCTTCATTTTAAGAAGTGCGGACTACCACCCACTCAAAGTGATTTGACTCGTTAATGCCATATGTGGGATGTATAAAGGATGTAATTAATTATATTATATATGATATTATACTAGAATTATAATATACCTTTATATAATTATTATTCCATTCCATAAAATACGAAATATAAATGAAAGTAGCGTCCATGCGTACGTACGGCTTACCGTCTCCATGAACGGTGCATTTCATTTCTTACCTCTAAACGTTATGTAATATTATAAATGCATGTATATAATAAATATTTATGATATATATGATATATACATAATGAATATAACTCTGGATATAATGGATACATGAACAATTTGTAATTATAAAGATTTTATTTTTGACTCAAGTACCAATGATCGTTAAAACGACCGTTATTAACTTAAATAATTACATAGTGTTAATGACATGGTAATAAGTGATATAAAAAGGAATAATGAACTTGAAAAATGTTCTTAAGCAAGTATAAATTAACTCATGTTTATTATTCAGGACATTAAATAACGATCGTGTCAAGTTGGACCCAAGGTAAGGGAACTTCTTAACCCAATTTCTATTCTTTGGGATAATCTCCTAATTTCACATTATGTCATGATATTATTATGTCCTATCTTGTATTTGTACATTCTTTATGTGTACTTATAGTGAATAAACATAATATATTTATTTTATTTTAAAAAAAATGATCTTTGTATGGGACTTCGTCTCAATCTCCTTCCATTGAGGCATATTTTGTTTTATACACAACCTTCTTTTATACGGTGTATAAACCCCTTTGACTTTTACGTTTATCCAAAAGGAATCTTTTTTATACGATGAATTTTAATAAATGACAAAAGGGAATGTTTTTGTCATACGTATGCGGCGACAATGAATTCTCTGCCACCGTGACCATTATTTGAGTTTCGGCTTCCTCTACAAGTCATACCTTTTTTAAAAAAGAAAAATAAATACCATGTTTTACTTTTCTTTTATTTTGGTATTGAAAATGGTTTTCATAATGTTTTTATGTCAATGTGTTGTATTTATATCTTGTGATTGAAAGGTGGAAATATTATGTTTCCTTTATGCATGTTATATGTGATACGATTATGATATGGTTCTTGGGCATTATTATGAAGACGGGTGGTTTCGTGATAAACTAAGGGTGGGTGAGCCTGATATAGCTCTCTAATGCATTGGGTAATGCGAAGGAGTTAAACGTTAAGGTTTCCCTGAAGAGATTTAGGTAATATACTATGATGGGTATTCCAAACGTAACCAAGAGGGTTACTCCCTACGTAATAGTGTTATGAATGCCTCAAGTTCCCTTTATGTCTTATGATTTATATGATTTATTCATGATTTGATGAGGTATGTTATAGTGCTTATGTTTTATGGGTAAAGTATGATTTTATTCTTATGTATATATGTACTCATGTTTCCTTTCCATATTTTTATATCCCTTACTGAGCTTTTTATGCTCATCCCAAGTTTTTGAAATGTTTTTCGCAGGTCAAGGGAAAGGTACATGATATGATGATAGTGTCAAGGAAGTGTCAATAAAGAATCCATGTTTTATTTTAAATATGTTTCAGTTGATGGGAAAATTGAATACTATATTTTATGTAGTCACTTTGTTTAAATGTGGAATGTAATGCTTGTTTTATGGTCTAATTATCTAAAACTCTAAACCTGAAAAAGTTCCTCAATGTGTAATCTTGTAATAACTCGAGATTAAGTAATGTTTAAGGCTGGGGCCTTATAGTACATACGCATGAATGTTGTTTCTATTTTATTATAATACTAAAATAAAGAAAAGTAAATGATATAAATATAAATATATATTATCATTATAGTATCATTTTCAAGTCATTTTTATCAAAAATTTATATTAAACTTTTACTTAATACATTTCAAGTATTGTGTGGATGAATCACATCGCTTCACAAGCTGGAAGTCTACTATACATAAGAATGATGTTATTGTACTCCCAAAAAATAGAAATAATGACATTATATGTGATTGTTTTCAATGCTTTCGTCGGGGCGTGCGCATCCGTCCGTCCGCGGAGGATGACGCGATGCACTGTGGCCCCGCATTCCCGCTTTCCAAAGGCGGGCGGCATTCGCTCCTTATTCAGGGACGTCTGCTCCTTGATCGAAACGGGATAATGGGATGTCGGTTCTTCCTTCTGCAGATTCCTCCTCCGAACTCTTTACCTAGTCTAGGTCTCCCTCATGGATTTAATACATTGTTCGTGAAACTCTTCCCAATGCCATGTTTCCATGGACGCCGGTTAATTACATTACTTCTGTCGGGACATTCCAAAGGGTCCAGTCAGGGCAGCAACCTTCAGTCGGGGGAGTAGTCATGTTGAGGCATCAGTAGCGTGTCTGGATGTCGGGGACCTGGCATATCTATCTATTATCCCTGGTCATGGGGATTCTTGAGGGCGTGGAAGCCTGGGACATCCCACATCGAGTGCGGGGGGTTATATGCCATAGACATAAATCTGAGGTTTTCCTCAGCTTCCTATGTTTAACATAGGGTATGCCGCGAGTTTAACGTCCATCGGAGACGGATCAGCCCGATCAGATCATTAGCTAGAATGGATCGGATTGAGGGATTTCCCTTGAAGGGGTGCCGATACCGGGACTAGCCCATGGGCGGCTGTGAAGAGGAGTGGACCAACATGGTCTCACCGGGAAATGACGGTCCAGGTGAGAATCAGGGTGGATGATGGATGGATGAATGAAGTGGAGGGGGAAATGGCAAGGGACCATCGCAAGGGCAACAATGATGTTGGGCTTGAGCCTCGAAGAGGCCTCCTACGTATCCCTGTGGCAGGGAATCAAAGTCCACGTAGTTTGGGATGGTGCCGGTGAACCAGCATGAAGGTGGACCTTGGCCTGATGGATGTCGTCAGAGAACCGACGTGAAGGTGGACCTTGATCTGATGCATCAGCGAACTGATGTGAAGGTGGACCTTGGCCCAGATGGTGTGGGGCTTACACACTAGGATGTCCGGGTGTGGATAAACCAACGTGAAGGAGGTCGGAGTGACCAACAGGTGGTGGGCTTGAACCTCTGATAGGCTTCCTATGTACCATGTCGTGACATGGATCAAAGACGACATAGTTCAGGTTGGTCGCAACGACTTGCTGCTGGACCGAAATGCAGTTTAGCATCGTTCGGGATGAAGATGAACCCTGACGTGAATAAACGATGAGAGGAGGGCTTGAACCTCATAGGGGCTTCCTACGTACCATGTCGTGACATGGATCAAAGACCTCATAGTTCAATGGGGCTTCGTCGGCGAACCGACGTGAAGGTGGACCTTGGTCCGATGGGTGGTGGGCTTGAACCTCAGGAAGGCTTCCTATGTACCATTCCTTGACATGGATCAAAGACCTCGTAGTTCAAATGATGGAAGTCGTCAATGAACCGACGTGAAGGTGGACCTTGATCCAATGCGTCAGCGAACCGACGTGAAGGTAGACCTTGGTCCAGATGGTGGATGGGATTGAACCTCGGGGAGGCTTCCCACGTACCATGCCTTGACATAGATCAAAGACCTCGTAGTTCAAATGGTTTAATCGGTGAACCGAAGTGAAAGTAGACCCAGGGGTCCACTAGTGGTGGGGATGAACCTCGTGAAGGCTTCTTTTGTACCATGCTTTGACATGGATCAAAGTCCTCGTAGTTCGGATGGTGGGTGTCGGTGAACCGACGTGAGGAAGGAGGTACCTTGGTCCAAAGGGGGATGGGCTTGAACCTCAGAGAGGCTTCCTACGTTACATGCCTTGATATGGATCAAAGTCCTCATAGTTCGGGTTGGTCACAACGGCTTGCCGTCGGACTGGAATGAAGTTTAACGTCATGCTGGATGAAGGTAGAACTCGACGTGAGGAAATGATGGCTGGTGGGATTGAACCTCATAGAGGTTTCCTACGTACCATGCCTTGACCTGGATCAAAGACCTCGTAGTTAAAATGGATGTGCAGTTTAACGTAATGCTGGATGGGGGCGTACAGTTTAACATCATGCTGGACGAGGGCATATAGTTTAATGTCATGATGGACGAGGTCATACAGTTTATCTTCATGCTGGATGAGATGTTGTCATGGCCAATGCCAACTCTAAGCCCACGTGAGTCATTCTCTGTGTGAGAAACAAGAGGCAGGAAGGACCTGACGATCATGCTGTGAAGGGTGCGTCCGTGAGAAGCGAAGAGGGGCTTACGCGTTAGGCGGCCCTTGGTGCTGGGACTTACTCCAGGATGGAGGCCTGAAGTGCGGAAAAGCGCAGCGAAAGAGGGATTTGGGACCAATAATGGGAGGTGCCTCATGCCCTATCACGCCTTCCACTAACCTAGGTAGTGGGGAAGTACGGAGATGCAGGGGTGCAGCCTTCCGCAAGAGGGCCTAGGGGCTTACACCAAGGTGGTTTCCCTTCTCCCATGGACATACGCTACTCCGAGAAGGAGGATATCCTCCCTTGTTGAGGGTGTGACCCCATCTCTGTGGAGATGCGTGGCGTAAAAAATGTCTGAGCTGGGGGGACCCTTCGTGTGAGGCACGAGGTCGGGTCACATTTTAACGCCATGTGTTGAGGACGTGGTGCTTGGCAGTTTAATGTCCAGCAGCTCTGACGAGGTGGGTTCACTCCACACCCCTAGGACTTACATAACTGGTACCCTTTTCTCCTTGGGGGAGGGAAGGTACCAGTAAGGCTGTGGTCAAGGGGGTTGTAGAGCGAACCATCAAGAGGTCCACGTTAGCGTGGCTATGCGAAGAAGCAATAGCCGTTAGCGCGCCTATGCGAAGAATCATTAGGAGAAGCAACGCTACGAGTGGTATTGTCTGTGGGACTTTGAAATCACATCGTGCATACCTGGAGGGTCGCACGGGAATGGGAATTTACAAGCAAATGATTGTTCTTCGCTAAGTGGAGTGCCTTGGCCTTAGCATGGGGCAAAGGTGTGGGTGGAGGGTGCTTCGCGAAGTAGAACAGTATTTGCGGAGCACCGCCTCATGATGAGGAGGTGCCTCGCGGAGCATGGTGCTGCGAAGTAGTGTGCTTCGTGATGTGTAGTGATCCTGCCTTGGCATGGGAATCACTAGTATAGGATGGGTGTTTTGCGAAGCATAAACGCTCCGCGGCTGCCCAGGTTCCCTTGGGAATCCCCCTCCTTCGTGAATTCCCTTGAGCTTCGTGAAGGGCATCCCTATCGAAAGAGGGGCTCAAAACAAGACAAAGCGAAGGCTTCACGTGAAGTAGAAGTACCTCGTAGAGCTCATGATTCCAGGGGCAAAGGGTGCTTCGTGATTCGGGAGAGGAGAAGCTGAAAGGTCAGATTTTCCGTCCCTGGGACTTAGGGGGAGCCCAGTATTTACAGGCAAGGGGCACCGCGATGCCGAACTCCCGTGCCGCCTCTAGGGCTTTGTGGCGCGCTCGCGAACGTCAAATTCGTTCGCGGAGAGGTACCGCCTCTCGCGCTTTGCGGTGGGCTTGCGAACGTCAATTTCGTTCGCGGAGAGGTACCGCATCCGGTGCTTCGCGGCGGGCTCAAGAACGTCAAATGCGTTCGTGGAGAGGTACTGCCTCCGAAGCTTTGCGGCGGGCTCACGAACATCAAATCCATTCATGGAGAGGTACCGCCTCCAGAGCTTCGCGGCGGGCTCGCGAAAGTCAAATGCGTTCACGGAGAGGTACCGCCTCAGGAGCTTCACGGCGGGCTCGCGAACATCAAATCCATTTGCGGAGAGGTACCGCCTCCAGAGCTTCACGGGACCGTGATGATCAGGTGCTTCACGTCGGTGATTCGCGAGGTAGCGTGCGGGCCTTCTTTTTTGGACCTTCCTTTCGTGCAATATTTTGGATCCAAAAAATGTCCCCCCTCAGACTTGGAGCCGCGGAAGGCTGAAGGGTCGAAGTCTAAGGGAAAATAGCCAAAATTGTCGGTGGTTCGCGATGCGACTTCGCGAAGAGGGCTCGCGGTGCTGGTCGGGGCCACGGATCTAGATGCTCCGCAATGCTCCGCGCGGGCGGGGCGCGCCGCGATGCTCTGGGGTCGCCGCCTATAAATAGGGGGTCGACCTCTTTTGTCTTCACGTGATTTTCTTGTCTTTTTGTGCTCTCGATTTCAGGAAGCTCCGCGTACTTCGTGCCTGCTCTCCGCGAATCGAGCTTCGCGGCGAACCGCGGGTATTCGAATCTGCGACCGCACCAAGAGAACTCTTGTTTGCCGGCCTAGGTCAGACTCCACAACTTGGTCTCGCGACCGACCTTCGCGAGCCAGCTTCGCAATCCAGCTTCGCGATCCGTTCTGGAAAAATTCTTTTCTGATTGCCGAAACAGAAATGGCCCATCGAGAAGTTGTATTGGGGGTGCTTGCAGATGCCACCCGTCGGGATGAGATAGCCAACTGTTCAAGCCTTGGGGAGATGGTCAGAAGCCACTCGGACCACGTTTCTTTGACAAATCTGCTATCAGAGGGTCATAAGAATTATCCGCAGTGTAAGAAATTGTCATTTTACGGCTTCGGGTTGAGGGATGACGTCTTCATCCCTGAGGCGAGTAGGGATGAACCAGTTTTCTTGTTTAGGAGCACGCCATGTCAGCACCAATGGTTCAGGGCGGCCGATGGTCATGCGCAAGAGGACTTCACACCCGTTACCGCCGACTTTCTCTACAACCATGTGAGCAATACTGACGGGAAGCCACTACAACCGGATACGTCCCCTCCTCTCTACCGTACCATGCTGAAGGCGGCTTTGTAGGATTCGAATAAAGGATTGTTCGATGAGTGGGACCTGCGCCAGGGCGAAAACTTTACTGATGACTGGGAATGGGCCTACTGGGTAGGTGCCTCATGCGAGGAGTTTGGGGTCGAGCTGAAGAGAGTGGGGTTATATGAGGCGGCATGGGCCTCCCAATTCCACATTTACCAACCGAAACAACTGATGCCGGAATTGTTGAGTAGATGGTCGTCTAGGACCAATACCTTTCACCTGCATCACGGGGAGGTGGGGATCAGCCTATGGGATATCCACCAGATTTCTGGGGTTCCGATCTTGGGGTCCATGTATGATGAGTTCCTCCCTGTCATGAGCGTGTGGGAGGATACATAGAAAATGCCGCGACTGGAGTCAGTGCTGATGGCACTCGTCCCTGGAGAGGACAAGGAGGCAGTGAGGGATGCCCCCTTTATGAAATAGTTCAAGTGCTTCCTGAATTTCCCAGAGAATTGAGGGTTCCCTCTGAGGCCTCGAACTTGTCCAAGGGTGGCCCAACGGGGTAAGGAGCACTTGTATTGGCGGGTCTTGGAGGACAGCCAATGGAAGACTTGGGGTTTCAGTGTCAGCACTGAACAACAGCTGATAGTCAGGCTGGCGGCATTCATCGCGGCTCTCATCTGCAGTTGGATTCTACCGGTGAGGGATACAAGCATGGGGGTGCGGCCCAGCTCATTTATCATTTCTTCCATGTTGGCCATGGGGCAGTGGGTCAATTTGGGGCTTCCAATGCTCGCCAAGCTGTACAGAATGCTGCGGCACATTAGCGAGGGCAAGAAGTCGCCAAGGATATGTGGTCCCTTCCACCTCTTGTATGGGTGGATTGCGGTTTACATCAAGGGGATCTATGAGCATCCAAACCCTATTTCGCCGTCGGGATCAAACATCCACCCCTCCATCTTGAATGCGGTCGGGAGCTTCCCGTTCAAACTAACCATGCCGATGGTGCTGAATTGGGTGTGGAGGTCGGATGAGTTTAATTTCCACCCCTTCCCATTGCCGACGGGGATACTTACTGACGACGGGCGGGGAACGGAAGAACATCGGGCTTACCTCTTGGCCTTTCGAGGTGGAGTTTTGGTGGCATGAGTGGATCGTGAGCCACTCTTCGAACCGTACACCCCTCATCGGTTTTCAAGGTAGTTTTGGTGCCTCCAGCGGCTGACCCCGCAGGTCTACTGGGAGGTGCGTCACGAGGAGCACCCGTGTGTGATGAGGCAGTTGTGGCTCATGTTCACATGGGAAGATGGGAAGATGCGAATCGCATTGCCTCCATCCACCGCCGCTTTCGGATTGGTGAGGAAGTATGCCATTAGTTGGGAAGCTGCTTACCCAGGGGAGATGCTGAAGCAGCAAACTATTCGGGTTAGTGACGGTGGGCCTCCTCTATCTCGAGGTCGGGGTCGGAGGGCAGCTAGGGCCTCTCGCGGTGGCGGGGCTGCCATGGCGGCGAGACCCGCACCGGCCGAGGGTGTGGCAGCAGCGGCGAATCTGGTGATTCTGGAAGAGCAGGTCCATCCGGAGGGGCGGCCACCAAGGGGATTTCTTAGGATATCCACTCAGGCTCTGGGTAAGCGGCTGCATCATATTAACGTGGTAGAGGATGTCGTCTTCTAGGAAGCCTGGGACATTTGGGATGTCTACCGGAAATTCCTCAGCCCACCCGAGATATGGGCGCACTTGAATCGCCTCGGGATGGAGTTACCGGGAATAGGCCTAGTCCGGGCTTGTTTCATGGCGTCTTTGGCGGGGGAAGAGCAATACTTGGACGAGATGGAGGATTACATTCACTCCAGTGGTGTCCCTCACCCAATGACAGACCGGGTGAGGGTACTGCTGAATCGAACGTTCCCCCCACAGTTATCGGTCGCCGATCTAAGGGAGTGTTTCCCCCTGCTGGAAGAATCAGAGGACTCCTCTCGGGAGGATGAGGCTGAAGGAGGGAGCCCGTTGGAGGAGGGTGAGTTCGGAGATCAAGGCTCATATTCTGACGATTTCGCAGAGGCTCTCGAGGTAGCATTCTGAGCTTCCTTCCTCATGGTCCGTTCTTGGGTCATTATGGACTTCTCACCGACATTTGAGCCGTGCAGGAGGAACTTGTTCGCAGGCCTCGTTCTTTCCCCTCGGCGGGTGATGATGCAGGACCATCAGAACCCGCGCCTATGGCTGCGTCCAGTTCCGCATCTGGTGGGACCAGAGCACCCGAGGTGGCTCCTCCGGAATCTCCACACCTTCCAACAGTATACGGAGGGCCTCGCCTTGGGGTCCCGTCAGTACCGGCTCAAGAGCAGCACCAGGAGGTCGATATCCATAATTTTCCTCTACCGGTTTCCTTGACGTCATATGTAGACTATTCCAATTAACGTTTATACCCCTCTCTGTCGTACAGTTCTCCAACTGGCGTGGGCTGCTACGGCAAGACTAGTCGGGATATCTAGTGGCGTCCCTCCTAGGGGCATGCCGGTGATGGTGGCGATAGTCCCCCCATCTCCCGAATCTGCAACACATTTCATCACTGGAGGGACCACCAGCTGGGTCGTGCCCGAGGTCATTAATGTGGACTACGATGAAGAAGATCGGTCGGCTGGTCCCACTCCTGTCGCACCTGCTTTGGCGCCAGATGTTGCGTCGGATTCAACGCCAGATGCAGATCCTGCCAAGGACTTCCTACAGGCGTATCCTACATACGGGCCTTCCAATCGCACATACTGGGACGAAACGGCCTCCGACGAGGAAGACAGCAGCATAGTCTGCCGCCGGTCATGGAAGCTAATCACGCGCTTCATCAAAGACACCCCCCAAGTGCTATGGCTGGCCGAAATGGATAGACTCTAATCGCAGTTGTGCGAACTGTGCGCTGGGGGAGTGGATGCCCAACGTCCTCACGTGCTCATCCGAGATCTTATGGCTAAGAAGATCCGAGAGCATGATCGTGGGCTCAGCATGGGCTGGCAGCGGAGGAAGGAGACAAACATCACGAAGCTCCGGGAGGCTGAAAGCGAGGTCCAACAGCTGCAGACCCGAGCGGATGAGCACTCAGCCTCTCTTAATGCGCAATCTGAGCTGATCACCCGGTTTAAGGCCCTGCTGGCAGAGGCAGAGGAGCTTATGAGGCAGGCTTCTGGAAAGATGGATGCCATTCAGGCTGAGGTAGAGAGGGCCAGAGCCAAGGCTGACGAACTGTGCCCCGCCGTTGCTGAGGAGGAGTGGGAGCTGAGTCAGCGGCAGCAAGCCTTGGACGCCACAAGCCAATGGGTGGCGGAGCTGCAACGCTCTTTTTACGGGGTCAACCCGTCCATGGGGGGAGTCGACCCCCCGAGTATTGCAGGAAACCAAAAACCTTTTATTGGCACTTTCGCGCTTCAATTTCTTCCTTCTTTTTTTTGAATGCCATAGCGCCCACGTTTTCCACTGTTTGAATCACCTCGTTACATCCCTACAATGTTTGTGGGACGTTGGGCGATAATTCCCCAAGCCCACGTGGGTCGAGCCCGATGTGAGAAACATGAGATAGTTGCCTTCTCGTCCCACCTAACATAGGAGTGGAGACCATGCTCCAGGCATTCGGGATTTGGATTACCAGTCTGGATTTCTGAAAGATGGGAGAGGCTTGACCGGAGAAGTAACTTTTCAGAACAGCCGTATTACCGTTTCTTCAGCGTGCCCTCATGCATGAACGGTGCAACACCAGGGGCACTGGAATCAGTCCGAACAGATGGAAACGGGAAACGGGAATTATGATGCCCAAGATTCGGAGCACTGTGGGGATGGTGTGACAATAAGGGACAACCGTTAACCATGGAGGAGAAGCGGTATCCATACTGCGTTAGCCTGTAATGGGGACAAAAATGAGGTTCAACCATTGACCATGTTCGAAACACGGGACCATGTCACAAATATTGTCGGTCAATCTTTTGGGACATTGACCCAGGATATTTGGCGGACCAAAGGTCAAACATCCACACTGTTAGGGGGTCCTTTCAAACAGGAGCAGTCTTCCGGAACGTTGGCCCAGGAAAGTAGGTGAGCCGATGCGGCATGAAACCAGGCCGTTAGGGGGTACCTTCAGACATGAAAGGGGATGAGGGTCCGAATAAGGGGCACACAAAGCGTGGAATATGGAGTGATGGTTTGTCCGAACAGAATCCAACACTTAGGTAGTTACACCACCATGGTGGGAGTATGCCAGATGGGCGTGTTGTCTTGGTCATGGATCCTCCCTTCTTTGGGACATGGCCTCCCTAGCGAGGGGTCTGACCAGGGGAACGGAAAGGGGAAGGATGGGATTAATGATTTCTATGGGCTGGACCCTAGGCAAAATAACATGGTGTCTCTACGTATCCCATGAGGATGGTAATCAAGCCATACGTAGTTCTGGAAGCATAGTTTAACGTCATGCGGGATGATGAGAAGTCTGGCCGTGTTGGTACACATCCCGCCAAAACTACTAAGCCCAGGTGAGTCATGCTCAGTGTGGGAAACAAGAAGTAGTGGTGGAACTTTCCCAATATAGAAAAGGGCAGGTTAGGGTGAAGGGACGCTTGGTGAATACCAACCCCATGATACTAACACGTCCATTTAGCGCACTTAGATGCGCGAAGAGATAGAGCCGAATATGCTGGAATTCCACGTGAACATGAGGAAGTGGAAATGTGTGAATCGGGTCGCTCGAGAGTTGGATCACAATGATGGTGGCGTGACGATAGAGGATAACTGTTAACCGTGGCGGAAACGCAGCATCCATATCACGTTAGCCTTGAATGGGGGAAACAAATGAGGGTTGACCGCTGACTATGTTCGAAACACGGGAGCATGTCGCAAATGTTTCCAAAGATCTTTTGGGACGTTGGCTCAAAATTATTGAAGGGCCCTTAGGTCCAGCATCCATGGAGCTCCCTTAAGCCTAGTATCCATGACGTCCGAGGGTCCTTTTGGATGTGGAAGAGGATGAGGATCCAAATAGAGAGCTCACAAAGCTTGGTCATGGGACGAAGGGAATGTCCCCATGAATGTTCCACACTTTGGGCTTTGTCAAAACACATCTGAGTACGACAATGAGACATATTAGATAGAGGGAGGAAACATAAGACGCACATGGTGGAGTAACTCAAACACCTGGAATGAATGGGAATAGGGGGTGTGTGTGGTGCAGTGAACAACCTGACGTGAATGAGGACACAATCCCATATCACACTGCATGACCTCCTTGGGAGATTTGTTTGGTCAAGGGACTGAAAGTGAAAGTTAGGATGGGCCCGTGGGGAAGTGCCCGGGTGCTCATACGTATCTCATAAGGATGAGAATCAAGCCTCACGTAGTTCTTGATGGATCTTAGTTTATGTTCTTAGAGCTCAGACCATGAATGGGTAAATGGAGCAGGGGACACGTGGCAAGGCGGTTACAAAACCTGACGTGAATGAGGGCCTAAGCCCTACTTACTGTGCGTTCTCTGGGGAAATGCTCGGGTCGAGGGACCGAACACAAAGGTTAGGCTGGGCCCGCGGGGAAGTTCCCGGGAGCTCCTACGTATCTCATGATGATGAGAATCAATCCATACGTAGTTCTGAAAGGTGACATGGTAAGATACAAGTGCCAGGGGAAAAGGGGAGTGCGGGCATGGCCCTTGCACTAAAAGAAGCGGAATTTGATAAATCTTATTTTTCCTTTAATGTGAGTGGTTTTTTTTTGTGAAGCGACAGGCCTAGAGTAGTAGGCCGTGGTGTCGCCACAAGAATCAAGCCATGATAGGCATTGACAAATGGCATGGCACGTGAAAAATACCCAACGTGATGTCCTCTATAATGAGGTCATCACAATGCAGTGCCGTTTTTCGACGTGCGGCCAGGACGATAATGTCACAGTTTAGGGTCATGTGATAGGACCAAGCATGCATTTTAACGTCATGCAACGCAGACGTAGCAGAGATAGTGCTAGGAGGGGAATGTGCGCAGTGTCATGAAACACAATTGACGGAGACATGATCCCACATCACATTGTACGCCACTCTGAGAGGGAGACCTTAGGCCGGGGGCCTATATAGAGGTAAAAGGTGAAAAGAAGGGGGAGAGTCTAGATCCCTAAATGGGCTAGACCCAAAGACAAGGCATCTGGGTGGTCCTATGTATCCCATAAGGATGGGAATCAAGCAGAACGTAGTTCTAGATGGATCTTAGTTTATGGTCTTAGATCTCGGACCCTGAATGGTAACAAATTCCCATGTTAGCATAGACGTCAACTCAATACCTAATCCCACATGAGTTAAACTCGGTGTGGGAAACAAGGGGGGAATCCTCATCGCAATACTTAGGGTGTCTATCAAAGGGAAGTCGGCAGAGAGCCCCGAAGGACACCTTTGACGCAGCTTGTTTCCCCAACGCGCAGACGTGCACGGAGGAAAAGTACCAAGAGTTCTGAGACTCTACTTAGACATGATGAAGTGATGAAGGGTGTGAATTTTGTACCTGAAATTTTGGGATTAATGGGTTGCCATGGCTATAGAGGAAAACTATTAACCATGGTGGAAACGCAGCGTCCATATCGGGTTAGCCTGAGGTGTGAACAACAAAAGAGCATCGACCGCTGACCATATTCGCAATGCGGGATTTTATCAATTTTTTGTCTGAAACCCTCGGGGGCGTTGGCCCGTAACGGTAGGAGAGCCCTTGGGTGTAGTATCCAGGCCGTTCTTGGGGGTCCCTCTGAGTTTGAAAGATGATGGAAGCCCTGATGCAGGGATAATCAAAGCCTGGAAAGTGGGTGTGGACGTGTCCGAGTAAAGTTTGGCATTCCAGGTAATAAACCAAAGTCCCCTTGGGCACATTGGTGATCCACTGAAAAGGGGTCGACGAAGCAGCTCAGGAGGGAGAGGTACATGGCGTGGTCATTACAAGACCGTCATGAATGAGGTCATAATCCCACACCACACCATATAATCCTCTCATGGAGGAAGGGTAGACCAAGGGGCCAAGGTGGGATGAAGATTCCCGAGAGATGGGGCTGGACCCGAATCCTAGACATTTAGGTGGTCCTATGTATCCCATGAGGATGGGAATAAAGCCACACATAGTTCTCTAGATGTAGTTTAACGTCATACGAGATGAGGAGGGGAGTAATATACCCCCAAACAAGGGAGGTGTACGGTACGGAGAATAAACCGACGTGAATGGGGAAATAATATCACACCACACCATACACTCCTATAAGAGAGGGCCTGGGCTGAGGCCCGAAAAGGCCAATGGGCCTGATGGTTAGGCATTGGTCGGGAAGGCCTGACCTACTTGCAGTTTAACGTCTTGCAGTGTGGATGAGGGCCAGGGTCCCAAGGAGGCCAAGGGGCCTGAGGCTGGGCCTCGTGAGGGAAGGCGTACAACATGGTACATGATCCCTACGTGAATGAGGACATAATCCCACACCACACCATACACCCCGGGTAAGAGGTTGGGCGAAGGGGCCCGAGAAGGCCAAGGGGCCTAAGGTCAGGCATCGGTTAGGAAGGCCTGACTAGATTGCAGTTTAACATCTTACATGAGGACGGGGAAAGAGATAACTGTATCTAATCTAGGGGTGTGTACGGCATGGAAAGTAACCTGACGTGAATGAGGACGTAATCCTACAACTCACCGTACATTCCTTATAAGAGAATCAGGGTTGTGGGCCTGACCGCTAGCACCACCCGGAGGGATGTTTGTCACTTCGGGATGGGGTAGAACGATTCACTGCACTCGATGTTTGGGACATCTCAGGGTGGACGTGAAGATCCAGGACACTGTTGACCATGTTCGAAACACAGTGTTCCTATGGTGACCTGATATGGGAGTAACAAATGAGCATCCACCGTTGACAAAATTTGCAACACAGGACTTGTATTGGCTTGTTTCTTGAAAACCCTCGGGGGAGTTGGCCCGTATCGGTAGGAGAGCCCTTGGGCGTAGTATCCAGGTCGTTCTTGGGGGTCCCTCCGGGTGTGAAAAATGATGGAATCCCAGTCAAGGAGTGGGTGAAGAATAGCTGTATCCATCCACGAAAGAGGTGAACATCTCCAGGGTGGACGTGCAGCCGGGTCGAGGCTTGCGCGATTTAAGTTGGGGAAAAAGTGTGCACCCTGCCATATATCATGACCCGAGGGTAAGATTTTGGATTTTGGGCTGGGCCAATGGACGAAATGTCCGGGAGTTCCTACATATCCCATTAGGATAGGAATCAAGCCATACGTAGTTCTTGAAGGCCATGCAGTTTAACGTCATGAGGTGAGGGCGTGGGAGGATAGAAGAATGGGAGTGGGCACATGGTGCAACCCTTACAATCCTTGTATGAGCGGGGTTGTATGAGAGGGGCTAAGAAAGCCTACTCCTTACTACACAAGGATCCTCAAAGGAAACTATTCCTAGGGGGGATAGTGGAAGAGAGAGGCTTGGGGTTGGGCTCATGACGAGGCGTCCGAGCTTTCCTACGTATCCCATTAAGATGGGAATCAAGCCACACGTAGTTCTTGAAGCGCGGTTTAGCATTGTTCTGGACGAGAAATGTGTCTTAACTGGGTATATGTACTGTACGGCGGGTAACTCGCTGTGGATGAGGATGTAACCCCACACCACACTATACAATCCCATTAGAGAGCCAGAGTCGACGCATGCCAAGGGGCTAGAGGCTGAGCCTTGGTCAGGAAGGCCTGACTATCTTGCAGTTTAACGTCTTACAGTACGGACGGGGGTCGGGGGCCCGAGGAGGCCAAGGGGCCTGAGGATGAGCCTCGGTCAGGAAGGCCTGGCTGGCTTACAGTTTAACGTCTTACAGTAAGGACGGGGTCGGGGGGCCGAGGAGGACAAGGGCCCTGAGGCTAAGCCTTGGTCAGGAAGGCCTGACTGGCTTGCAGTTTAACGTCTTACAGTAAGGATGGGGGCTGGGGGCCCGAGGAGGCCAAGGGGCCAGTGGCTGATCCTCGGTCAGGATTGCAGTTTAACGTCTTACAGTAAGGACGGGGGGAGGTATTAGTTTAAGTTCATAGAGCTCGGACCATTTTGCAGTTTATCGTCCTGCAGAATCACGGTGCAGTTTAAGGTCATGCAGGACCATACTGTTTAAGGTCGTTTTGGACCATAACTTGCAGTTTAAGGTCGTGTGGGACCCTACAGTTTAAAGTCGTGTTGGACCCTACAGTTTAAGGTCGTGTTGGACCCTACATTTTAAGGTCGTGTTGGACCCTCTAGGATCAGGCAAAGTACCTCTTGAGGAACCTGGCATTGGTTGGAGGAGTTACGTGCTCACCATTCGTGGTCACCAAGGAGTACGCCCCGTTGGGGTAAACCTTATGGATGATATAAGGCCCTTCCCATTTGGTTTCTAGCTTGGGCGGTTTCCTACCGGGGATCATTGGTGCTCGAAGGGCCAGTACTAGGTCGCCTTGTGGAAAATAATGGAGGCAAACCTTCTTGTTGAAGGCCATCTCTATCTTATCCTGATGCCCTTCCAGATTGTGCAAGGCACGAAGCCGGTTCTCGTCCAGTGCTTCTAATTCAGTTAGATGGATTTCGCCCACCTCATCTTATGCCTGGTGATCATAGACTGTAGTGTGTAACGATGGCAGCTGGATCTCAATGTGTAGGACGGCTTCATCCCCATACACCAGGGAATATGGGGTCACCTGGGTAGAGTTGCGAGTCGTCGCCTGATGAGCCCAGAGGGCATTGGGGAGCTTGTCCGGCCAACTTTTCTTGTTCTGACCAACCATCTTCTGTAGAATGTTAGAGAGGGTTTTGTTGAATGCCTCGATCTATCCGTTTTCCTGTGCGTGGTAGCGGGAGGTATGGTTTGAACGAATTTCATAATTGGCATACAATTTCTTCACTTTAGCCGCTCGGAAGTTGGTGCCATTATCGGTGAAGATGGCGTGAGGGACCCCAAACCTGTGGATAATATTGGAGCTCACAAAGTTTACGATGGAATGGGCCTTGACCACTTTGAGTGGAACTGCCTCTGCCCACTTGGAAAAGAAATCTGTATCGGTCAGGATGAACCTACACTGGCAAGCTGTTGCCGGTGAATATGGTCCCACTACATCAAGTCCCCATACCGCAAATGGCCAAGAGTACTTGTTGGGGTGGAGGGGCTCCAGCGGCCGATGCAGGAAGCTGGCGTGAACTTGGAACGCGTGGCATCTCTTGGCATACCCAATACAATCATGGATCATAGAGGGCCAGAAGTACCCCAACCTCCGGATTTGATGGGACAGCTTCGGCCTAGCTTGATGGGCGCCACAGGAACCGGCGTGAACCTCTTGCATAACTTGAGGAATATCTACTCCTTGAATGCAACGGAGGAGGACGCCATCGAAGCTCCGCTTATAAAGGATCTGTTCAAGACTAGGACCACTCTGGAGGGTAAATTGCAGCGTGCGGCATCGAATTTTCTCACGCTCGGCCCGGTCTTCTGGGAGGCGACCATTTTGGAGATACTCGACAAAAGGTGCCCTCCAGTCGGGAGTGGCTTCAACCATTGTGTCTGACGAACCCGGGACCCCTGACGTAGAGGTTCCGGTGGTGAGATGACTTACCCGCAGGCCATCATTGTCCTCTTGGGTGATGGGGGTAATGACTCTCCGGTGTACCACATGTATGATCAAATCATCTTGCTCGGGTTCTATGAGCGACGCGGCTAAGCCAGCCAAGGCGTCTGCATGACCGTTCTGTGACCGTGGGACATGGTTAATCTATGGTCGAGAAGAGAACTGGGCCATTAGGCTGAGGGTGTACTCCAGCAATGGTACAAGCTCCGGCTTCCTGATTACGTAGTCGCCATTGACCTATTTGATTACCAGCTCGGAATCTCCTTTCACATGTAGATGGGGCACATTGATCTCAAGGGCCAACTCGAGGCCGGTGATGAGAGCCTGGTACTCTACCTCATTGTTCGTACAGCCTTCTGACAATAGGAATGAGTATTGAAGGATGGCTTGCGTCGGGGTAATGAAGATGATACCCAGGCCCACTCTGTTGAGCTTAGGATCCTTGAGCCTCCTACCGGTGGGGCTACGGGAGGCACCGTCGAAATGCATTTTCCAACACGGGACAACATGATCGACTGAGAGGATCGTCTCATCGGGAAAATCCAGTTCCAGGGATTGATCCGTGGAGGTTAGATGGGAAGCTAAAAATTCTTCCAATGCATGTCCTTTAATGGACTTCTGAGGTACGAACCTGATATCAAACTGCTGGAGAATCACTGCCCACCGTGCTAGTCGGCCAGTCAGCATGGGGCGGTTCAGGATGTACTTCAGTGGGTTTTCCCAGGAGACCAATTGTACCTCATGGTGCTACAGGTAATGCCGCAACTTCTGTACGGCGAAGACGAGTGCAAGGCATCTCTTTTCGATAGGGGAGTATATGGACTCTCTATTGAGAAGCATGCGGCTGAGATAGTAGAGACTGTTCTCAGTACCCTCGTTATTCATCTGGGTGAGCAGTGCGCCGAGGGATCTTTCCAGGGCGGTCACGTAAAGGACCAGCGGCTTTCCGGAGATGGGTGGCATCAAAACTAGAGGTTGGAGCAGATACTACTTGATTTCCTCGAAGCCGGTCCGACACTCCTCATCCCATTCTTAGGTGGCGCCCTTCTTTATGAGCTGGGAAAAGGGATTACACTTGCCGACCAGATTTGAAATGAATCGGCGTATATAGGATAAGTGGCCTTGGAGGCCTTGACGTTCCCGAATGTTGCTCGGGGGAGGCATTTTCCTGATGGCCTTGATCTTCTCTGGGTCGATCTCAATGCCTCGGTATCTAACAGCAAAGCCAAGAAACTTCCCAGAGGTGACTCCGAAGGCACATCTCAATGGGTTCATCTTCAGGTGACGGGAACGGAGGAAACCGAACACCTTCTCAAGGTCTTTGAGATGGTCCTGGAACTGACATGATTTGACCACTAGGTCATCTACGTATCATTCCACCAGCGTCCCGAGAATCGGCTTGAATATGTGATGCATGGACCTCTGATAAGTGGCACCTGAATTTTTCAAGCCGAAGGGCATAACATAGTAACCAAAGGTACCTTGGGGAGCCCTGAAGGTAGTGGACTCCTCGTCCTCGGGGACCATATGGATCGGGTTGTACATGGAATACCCATCCATGAAAGAGAGATCTTGGAACCCCGCCGTGGCATCAATCAATAACTCCATCACCTGGAGTGGGAAGTCATCCTTTGGGCAGTGGCGATTAAGGTCGCGGAAGTTGATGCAGACTCTGATCTTCCCATTCTTCTTCCTGACTGGCACAATGTTGGCAATCCACTTGGGGTACTGGACTTCCTTAACGAAGTTGTCTTTGATAATATTTTCAACTTCGGCCTCAACCATAGCACCATGAGAAGGGTGCATCTTCCTGGGAGGCTTCTTAACCCCACGATGGTTTTCCGGGAGGCCCAGACGGTGAACGGCTACCTGGGGATCTAGTCCTGGCATCTCATTGTAACTTCAGGAAAACACGTCACGGTGTTGTTTGAGGAAGTCTACGTACTGCTGCCGCTCCTCAGGGGCATGGCTGCACTGATCAATGTGAGTTTCGGATTTGCCTCGCTACCAAGGTTCACCTGTACCAGTTCATCAACGGTGGTAGAGACGCCTTCCTCAAAGGTGGGGGGAGCATCCTCCAGGTCTTCCTCTCCACCCGTGGGGGGATTTACCACGATGGGAGATAATTTTGGGCTATCAAAGCCTGAGGGGAAGCTGGTGCTGGCTTGGGCAGCAGTGGTCATCATATTAGGAGACTCACTCGCCATTGAGACCATAGCAATGAAGGCAGTCGACCCTATCCCATCTGGCCTTCGGCCTAAGGGGCCAGGTTTGATGACATCAAAGTAGTGGTGACGTGTCGGCCTGAGTCGGTTGATTCCAGACCGGCGGAAGAGACACGTATGGCGTACCACCATTGTTATAAGCTTGAAATTCTGGTACTGTACAGGGGTAGGAGGTTCCAGGATCACCTGAGCCTGGTTGATGTAGGAGTATGAGGTGATTTCCTACCGTCGCTTGGACACGGGAACATGCCTTCATTGCGTACCTGAAACAACAAAACATTGCCCCATGTCGGGGGTCGTGGCCTCCAATCTGTGGATCGAGAGGTTGTAGGCGTCATCCATGCTTGCCCCGGGATCACTTGGGACCGGGGCGAGTTCATCCTCACTTACTAGGATTTTATTATCCTTACTCTTGTAATAATCAACATCCAGATAGCGGTATTCACAAGAGGTGAAAGGAGACACATCTCCTTGGAGCACTCCTACTCGACCGTTGAGTGAGTACTTGAGGAACTGGTGATACGACGAAGGGACCGCTGCATGCAGATGGAGCCATGGCCTACCCATCAACACGTTGTAGGCAGTGTCCTGAGAGACGACCATGAACTCGGTGCTGGCAATTAAGCCACCAAACTGAGTCTTCAAGCGAATCTTGCTGACTGGGGTTTTCTCGGTCCTATCATACCCCTGGATTCTGAGGTTAGAGGGAGGTAAATCACCTTCAGATAGACCCAGCTTTCACAACGTCCGAGTCGGAATTAGGTTGATTCCGGAACTCGTGTCAATGAGGCAGCGGCGGACGTCCACACCATTGAAGTGGCCAGTGATGTACAGCGGGAAAATATGCCCCTGTATAGGAGGGTCCTCATCTTTACCGGAGAATGAGATAACCACCTGACATTTGGCGTTCTCAATTGTCTCGGCATGGAAGGCTTCTACAACTGCTACCTCCGTCTCAAACTGGAGGGGGCTCCTTAGGGCCTCGGCAAGAGCCTCGCGCAATTCAGATGACAGGATAAGGACCTCAAGGATAGAAAGCCTTACCGGAATTCCAGCTAGGTGCTTCAGGACATCATACTTTCATGCCAAACAGGAACCTCTGCTTACAGGAGGTCGTTCGGTAGTTGGAGGCATAGCGGGTCCTGCCGGTTGAACCGGCGGTTGGCTAGTACTGGGTACATCCTGCTGCCTACTAGTTGAAGCCTGGAGAGTAGTTGCCGGACTAGGCTCGGCCAGTAGAAACTGGCATGTAGCCGGGCAAGACTGACTGTGATACGAACGAGGCAGCTCTCCTTGATCTAGTAGCACAAACGGCGGTGGAGGGAGAGTTGAGGGCGTTAGATGTGGTTGCGCGTGCTGAGCTCTGCGCTGAGCCTGCTGT
Organism: Viscum album; assembly: GCA_963277665.1. Taxonomy (NCBI): domain Eukaryota; kingdom Viridiplantae; phylum Streptophyta; class Magnoliopsida; order Santalales; family Viscaceae; genus Viscum; species Viscum album. The sequence goes on along the minus strand of OY728157.1, from coordinate 225,592,713 downwards.
ATAGTCTTAGTAGCGTGCATGGCTTGGCTGAAAGTGCCCGCTAAAGTGCCTCGACGACAGGCATGGTTGTGGTTCCGCTGACGTTGACATCGGCTGGGGACGTTGGGGAGGCTTTTCTGGCGTTCCCCTTCGTCGGGAGTCATATAGGGCTTTCCCAGCTCCACGGTGTTAACCAAAGCGTACCCCTAGTTGTCGCTCGATGAGTCATCCACCACCAGGCAGATTCTGGGAGGAATACCCATTTCAGGGGGCATAAAGTCACCGAGAGTGCGGGATGACGACGGCACCGGCGGAACGCGTTGCTTCTTCTTGCATCGTCGCTTCTTGACCTTTTGGGAAGAGGTCGAATGTGAAGGCGATGCAAAGGTACTGGCTACTTCTTCTGAAGGTTCTGGCTGCTTCAGGCATGCCCAGATGAAAACATGGGCACAAACGATGGTTTTTCGAGCCATCCAGTTGTCGTATTTCCAGGATCCATGGCTGGGAACCTACTGCCACTCGCCCTCGCTGTCGCTACCGATCTCTGACCCTGCAAAGACACCCGCCAATTGTGTTGGTGTCGGGCCCAGCTTAACTATGTTGTTGTTGACCTGGTCTTGAATCCAGTCTTTAAACAAATAGAATTGATTGAGGGTGTGCCCCATAATCCGATGATAAGGACAGTAGTTGGGATGATCGGTGAGATTCTCCTCTGCCGGCCTTCGGCACTCAGGTAGGTGCACAATCCCCTGCTCTAGAGAACATCGAATGTGGCCAGGGACCTAATTTTCATTGAACGAATAAGTCTGGTGCCTTCTTTCTGGATAGGGGGACCTAGGGGCCTGGCTCTAATGAGGGGCCGTAGGGGCCTACCGATGAGGCGGCGCCTGATTGTCTCGCCTAGATGGAGGTGGCGCATTGCAAGGGGGAACCTGTCGATTCTGAGGCGGTCACTGCTGGGCAGGAACCTGTGCTTGAGGTGGAGGACCTCTGTGGGGTTGTGGGGATGGTTCCACTGGCAATAATTCCAGCTTCCCAGGGGCTTCTATTTGGGCCACCGTGGCAGGTTCGGCTCTGGTAGTCCTCCTGGCTGGGATCATAGGGGGCAACGAACGTGACTGACTAGCCTGTTGCAAAGCCTCCTCAAGGCGCTGAGCCTTATCTGAGAAATCCTGGAATCCTCCATGATAGTTTTGGGTAATCAGGGAGGGTACCAGCTCCGTTTTAACGTTCCCTACACACATCTTTAGTAATTAATCCTGAGTCAGTGGCATATCAAGGGAGTACGTAAGTCCCTTCCATCGGGCGATGAAATCTGTAACTCGCTCATCAGGCCTTTGCTTGCACTTGAAGAGGTCTGCAATGCTGGTCTTCCATGTGGTGGAGCTGAACTGATATAGGAAGTGCCGGTGGAGATCCTCCCAACCGGTCACTGATCCGATAGGGAGCTGGATGTACCAGTCGAATGTGGGACCTACCCATGTCTGCACGAAATATCGGAGCTTGGCGGCTTCTTTCTTGGCCAGGGTCCCCAGAATGGGGCCACACCTGGATGAAAAATGAGCCAAGTGCTGCGGCGAGTCCCCTATCCCATTGAAGGGTGAGAAAGTGGGGTTCCCAAAACCCGAGGGTGCGGGCATATCATCCACCCATGCGGGACACGGCTTTCCAACCGGTGGGACCGCCACCTGTCGTGTTTCCAACGCTTCAAGGCGGGCTATGAGTGCTGCTATGAGATCATCCAGGTGGGGTCCCTGTCTTGACGGGGATCCCTAATCACAAGTGTGTTTCCAGGTTCTTCAACCCGGTAGATGGCTTCAGCAGCTCGTGGATCGACTAGCGGAACGGCCTGTGGGGCAACTGGGGGAACCCGGACTGGATTCTTCATATTGCCCCGTCGTTCGGGGGGATTTAGCGAGACGTATAGTGCCCTCTTGCCATAAGTTCCGGCTTCTGCCCTATCTGCAGAAGTAGCATGATCAGGGTTTCCCAGAGGCATCCCACCGAGGGGAAATTGTTCCTTCCCCTGCTGCCCCGTCATGGGATACCATAGTCGGGTCGCCGCTCTGCGGCGCACTCAGCCAAGAGTTCGTCAACCAGCCTCTTCTGCTCAGCAAGCTGCAGGCGTAACGTGGCCTTCTCAGGATCTTCATCCGTTTTCTGCACAGAGGCAGACGGGTCAGAGTGCTTGATAGTTCTGACGTGCTCCTTACCCTTGCCAGCATTTCGACCGAGTACCAGCAACTCGGTGGGTACATGGAGGCCTATAAGGTTCCTATTCTGGTGGGTAACCCTCCTTGATGGGCCCAGTAGTGGTGGTATGCCCTCGGGGGGTAAGTCTCCATAAAGAAATTCAAGCTCGTCTTACTTGTCCACTACGTCAGCCATGTGGACCGCGACCTCTCTCGAGGGCATGTCCTCAATGTCACATAACGAATCGGGATGCCGTCGGATAGGGTTGAAGAGGATAGCGGCATAGTGTCCCCAACCACGGACTTGCACATGGGGGGTAGCTTCCCTGATGACTCTACAGAGTACTTTGAAACTCTGAACACATTTCTGTTGAAGGGCGCTCGGACGGCCTGGTGACTCACGATGCTGGGCCACAAGGAATGCGGCCAAATCGATCAGGCGGAAAATCTCACCGATTTCTTCAACGTGCTCTCGACTTCTGGGGTACATCACCCGCTCATAATGAAGGCGAATGTGTGTCTCCCATATGTTTCGACAAAAGCACCCCACTTCTTCAGGGGTAAGGGACTCTGGTGCGCGAAAGTTCAGTGCCGCCGTCGACCAGAACTTCTCCGGGAAGTGATTCGCTGCGAGAATACTCCAGAAGCTCCTGGGTTCGGACTCAGGGTCTGGCCCTGTATTTCCCCACTCGTCAATCGGGGGTGGATGAGGGATCGGTAGCGGTACCGAGGCGGACCTCTAGGATAGTAAACTCGGCGGCAGAGAATACGGCGAACGAGCTGACAGGCCGCCGAATTCCGGGCCATCCTCTATAGAGTGAGGTGACCTGGCCACGATATCAAGATACGATGGGCTGATAGCCATAGCTTCCGGCACAGGATTCGCGGCTTCCGGCGATAGGTCATGTCATTGCTCTACCATCGTTGGTCCCCAAAATAGCTCTCTGTGATCTCTGGTAGAGGTAGAGGGCGCTTCTGGTGACAATGGTGGTAATTGCACGGTCGAGACCTGCGAAATTTCCACGATTACATCCTCCTGGATGTACCTGCGGAGAGAGGTGGGAATCTAGTGGACCTCACATTCCGGGAGAATGAGGTTGACGCACCTGGTCCCTGCCCCAGTCCTTGATACGGAGGAGTGGGGAGAAGGTTCCATCGTTGAGTCTCATTCTGTTTCAGAATCCGAGAAACGGGCCAGTTTGTTCTCCACCCGGGACCCCCAGGACTCTTCTTGTGGCGGTGATAACCTGCTCTCATGCCCCTGGGTGGCTCTTCGAGACAAGGTTGATTCTCAAAATGTAGTCTCGGGGCAGCGTTGGCACCGTGGCGGAGAGGGCCCCCGCTCGAGATAGCCGAGGTGTGAGGGGAACCAGGGAAAATGTCAAAGGGTACATGGGGAGGACCTCCATGGATAGCACCCATGTAGGCGGAGCCTCTGTTGGAATCGGCAGGAGCATGGGGAGGACCTCCATGGTCGATGTGGGCAGAGCGGGGCTGACCTTCACTCCCCAAGTTGTCAGGGCGAGGACCTTCGCCAGTTGTAGAGAGGACGTAGGGAGGACCCCACGTTGGAGAAGGACCGAATGGAAAGTGCCTTCAGATCGGCAGTCAGGGGTAGGAGGATAGACCCCATACCCTGTATAGTGGGTGCGGGAGAGGATTCCACGCCGATCGTCACTACCGCGGGACGGGTCTTCCTTCGGGATGGGGGTAGCACGAGGCATACCTCCGTGACGAGATTCGGAGTGGGGAAATCCCACACTCTGTGGAATGGAGGTACAGAGAGGACCTCTATATGGAGTGACATTACCGTGGATTGGTTCATGGTAATCATCACCCGGGCCTGCGACCCCGAGAGTCAAACCAGCCTGCCCGTGGGGCGGCAGAGGCCTCGATCCTGGTCGGGTGAAGGAGTGCCCTTGCTCAGTGTATGAAGGAACTCCATGAAGTGCATCGGTGGTGTCTTGGGCCATGGTAGTTGTTGACGTCGACGTATATGGGTGAGTGTACTCAGCCCGGGCTCAGCGCTGACGTCGGGTCAGATGAGCTGGCGCAGGTGGTGCAGGGGCATGGCCTGCCTGCTCTTCATGCGGAGTCGGACGGCGGCGCTGACGAAGCTGAATGGGAGCCCCTTCCTAGAGCCCTCGAGTCGGGACCCTGAGCGGGCCGAGTCGGACATCACCCGTCTCGTCAGCATAAGGCGAGGAGTCGTCAAGGCATTCCGGGGATAGGCTCCCGAAACGATTGAACGTTGGGGTGGGGAGCAAGGGCTCCCTGCGCGGCCTGCTAGGGCGGCGTTGACGGCGGGGCCTGGATGCCACCAGGTCCAGGCGGGCCATATCCCAAGTTGGGATGACACCTTCCTACTCATACCTGCATACAAGGTTGTGAATCACCCTTCACTGGATGATCTCTGATGGGGAGAGGGGACGTGGTCGCCCCGTATTTGCGGATGTAGAAGCCGTCGTGGCGGTAGCAGAGCCATGAGGGGTGGTTGTGCCGGTGTTTCCCCTGCCCCTGCGTAGGTGAGAGGGCGGTGTTCATGTCTCCGTAATAGAAACCTGGTTCCTGAGAAACGAAGGGATCAGCCCATCAGCACTGTGAGGAAAAGGATTGACAACCAGTGCCCCATCGTCCTTCCATTCTCCACATCTGTAAGAAGGATCCACGCCAACACGTTGCAGAACAGAGTGCCCCACGTTCTACGGCCCCGACTTTCGGTGAGTTTCACGACAGGCCCGCTATTTTCTTGGCAGGACCAGGCACTAGATATCTGGATCTGGTGACACATCAATCTAATGGTGTCTCAAATACTACTAATCTCCACAATAAGGAGAATAATTTCACGTCGGGTTCACCATTTCTGTTTCCGAAGATTTTGCTGGGGCGTGCGCATCCGTCTGTCTACGGAGGAGGACGCGCTGCACTGTGGCCCCGCATTCCCGCTTTCCAAAGGTGGGCGGCATTCACTCCTTATTCAGGGACGTCTGCTCCTTGATAGAAATGGGATGATGGGATGTCGGTTCTTCCTTCTGCGGATTCCTCCTCAGAACTCGTCACCTAGTTCGGGTCTCCCTCATATATTTAATACATTGTTCATGAAACTCTTCCTAGTGCCATGTTTCCATGGACGCTGGTTAATTACACTACTTCTGTCGGGACATTCCAAAGGGTCCAGTCAGGGAAGCAACCTTCAGTCAGGGGAGTAGTCATGTTGTGGCATCAGTAGCGTGTCTGGATGCTGGGGACCTGGCATGCCTATCTATTATCCTTGGTCATAGGGCTTCTCGAGGGTGTGGAAGCCTGGGGCATCCCACATCGATTGCGGGGGGTTATATGCCATAGACATATATCTGAGGTTTTCCTCAGCTTCCAATGTTTAACACAGGGTATGTTGTGAGTTTAACGTCCAACGGAGACGGATCAGCCCGATCAGAGCATTAGCTAGAATGGATTGGATTGAGGAATTTCCCTTAAAGGGGTTCCAATACCAGGACCAGCCCATGGGCAGCTGTGAAGAGGAGCGGACCGACATGGTCTCACGGGGATATGACGGTCCAGGTGAGAATGAGGGTGGATGATGGACAGATGAATGAAGTGGAGGGGGGAATGGAAAGGGACCATCGCAAGGGAGACTGTGAAGTTGGGCTTGAGCCTCGAAGAGGCCTCCTACCTATCCTCGTGGTAGGGTATCAAAGTACACATATTTTGGGATGGTGCCGGTGAACCGGCATGAAGGTGGACCTTGGCCCAATGGATGTCGTCAGCGAACCGACGTGAAGGTGGATCTTGATCCGATGCGTCAGCGAACCTATGTGAAGGTGGACCTTGGTCTTGATGGTGTGGGGCTTACACACTAGGATGCCCAGGTGTGAATGAACCAATGTGAAGGGGGTCGGAGTGACCAACAGGTGGTGGTCTTGAACCTCTGAGAGGCTTCCTACGTACCTAGTCGTTACATGGATCAAAGACCATGTAGTTCAGGTTGGTCACAACGACTTGTCGCTAGACCGGAATGCAGTTTAGCGTCGTGAGGGACGAAGATGAACCCTGACGTGAATAAATGATGAGAGGTGGGCTTGAACCTCATAGGGTCTTCCTATGTACCATGTTGTGACATGGATCAAAGACCTTGTAGTTCAAAGGGGCTTCGTCGGAAAACTGACATGAAGGTGGACCTTGGTCTGATAGGTGGTGGGCTTGAACCTCAGGAAGGATTCCTATGTACCATGCCTTGACATGGATCAAAGACCTCGTAGTTCAAATGATGGAAGTCGTCAGCGAACCGACGTGAAGGTGGACCTTGATCCGAAGCATCAGCAAACCGACGTGAAGGTGGACCTTGGTCCAGATGGTGGATGGGCTTGAACCTCGGGGAGGCTTCCTACGTACCATGCCTTGACATGGATCAAAGACCTCGTAGTTCAAATGGTTTCATCAGTGAACCGATGTGAAAGTAGACCCAGGGGTCCACTAGTGGTGGGCTTGAACCTCGTGAAGGCTTCCTACGTACCATGCCTTGACATGGATCAAAGACCTCGTAGTTAGGATGGTGGGTGTCGGCGAACTGACGTGAGGAAGGAGGGACCTTGGTCCAAAGGGGGATGGGCTTGAACCTCAGGGAGGCTTCCTACGTACAATGCCTTGACATGGATCAAAGTCCTCATAGTTCGGGATGGTCACAACGGCTCGTCGTCGGACTAGAATGCAGTTTAACTTCATGTTGGACGAAGTTAGAAATCGACGTGAGGAAATGATGGCCGGCAGGCTTGAACCTCATGGATGCTTCCTACGTACCATGCCTTGACATGGATCAAAGACCTCGTAGTTCAAATGGATGTGCAGTTTAACGTCATGCTGGACAGGCGCGTACAGTTTAACATCATGCTGGACGAGGGCACACAGTTTTACTTCATGCTGGATGAGGGCATACAGTCTAACGTCATGTTGGACGAGGGCATACAGTTTAATGTCATGTTGGACGAGGTGTTTTCATGGCCAATGCCAACTCTAATCCCACGTGAGTCATGCTCGGTGTGAGAAACAAGAGGCAGCAAGGACCTGACGATCATGCCGCGAAGGGTGCGTCCGTGAGAAGCGAAGAGGGGCTTACCTGTTAGGCGGCCCATGGTGCAGGGACTTACTCTATGATAGAGGCCCGAAGTGAGGAAAAGCGCAGTGAAAGAGGGATTTGGGACCAATTATGGGAGGTGCCTCGTGCCCTATCACGCCCTCCACTGACCTTGGTAGTGGGTAAGTACGAAGATGCAGGGGTGCAGCCTTCCGCAAGAGGGGCTAGGGGCTTACACCAAGGTGGTTTCCCTTCTCCCATGGACATACACTACTCTGAGAAGGAGGATATCATCCCTTGTGGAGGGGGTGACCCCGTCTCTGTGGAGACGGGTGGCGTAAAAAATGTTCGAGCTGGGGGGACCCTTCGTGCGAGGCACGAGGTCGGGTCACGGTTTAACGTCATGTGTTGAGGACGTGGTGCTTAGCAGTTTAACGTCCTACAGCTAGGACGAGGTGGGTTCACTCCACACCCTTAGGACTTTCATAACTGGTAACCTTTGCTCCTTGGGGTAGGGAAGGTACCAGTAAGGTCGTGGTCAAGGGGGGTTGTAGAGCGAACCATCGAGAGGTCCACGTTAGCGTGGCTATGCAAAGAAGCAATAGCCATTAGTGTACCTATGCGAAGAAGAATTAGGCGAAGCAACGCTACGAGTGGTATTGTCCGTGGGACTTTGAAATCACATCGTGCATACCTGGAGGGTCGCACGGGAAGGGGAATTGCCAAGCAAAGGAGTGTGCTTTGTGAAGAGGAGTGCCTTGGCCTTAGCATGGGGAAAAGGTGTGGGTGGAGGGTGCTTCGCGAAGTAGAACAGTATTCATGGAGCACTGCCTCGCGAAGAGGAGGTGCCTCGCAGAGCAGGGTGCTGCGAATCAGTGTGCTTCGCGATGTGTAGTGATTCTACCTTAGCATGGGAATCACTAGTACAGGATGGGTGTTTCGCAAAGCATAAACGCTCTGCGGCTTCCCGGGTTCCTTTGGGAATCCCCCTCCTTCGCGAATGCCCTTGAGCTTCGCGAAGGGAATCCTTCTTGGAAGATGGGCTCAAAACGAGACAAAGAGAAGGTGTCACGTGAAGTAGAAGTACCTCGCGGAGCTCATGATTCTCAGGGGCAAAGGGTGCTTCGCGATTCGGGAGAGGAGAAGCATAAAGGTCGGATTGTCCATCCCTGGGACTCAGGGGGAGCCCAGTATTTATAGGGAAGGGGCACCATGAAGCTGAACTCCCGCGCCGCCTCTGGGGCTTCGCAGCGCGCTCTCGAATGTCAAATTCGTTCATGGAGAGGTACCGCCTCTGGTGCTTCGCGGCAAGCTCACGAACGTCAAATGCGTTCACGAAGAGGTACCGCCTCCGGAGCATCGTGGCGGGCTCGCGAACATCAAATATGTTTGTGGAGAGGTACCGCCTCTGGAGCTTCATGGTGGGCTCATGAACGTCAAATGCGTTCGCAGAGAGGTACCGCCTCCGGAGCTCTACGGCGGGCTCGCAAACGTCAAATCCGTTCGCGGAGAGGTACCGCCTCCGGAGCTTCGCGGGACCGCGATGCCAAGGTGCTTCGCGTCGGTGCTTCGCGAGGCAGCGTGCAGGCCTTCTTTTTCGGCCCTTCCTTTGGTGCAATATTTTGGCACCAACAGTGATATAACAATTAAAGAATTGTAATAGAATCATAAATATCATATATAAACTATAAATTCATTATTATTTCCAATTATGATAGGTGGTAATGTTAAAACAAATGACATCGGTTCGTGAGATAGTAGTTTACGACACACACGAATGATTATTTCATAACCCATTTGATGGAAGTGTGTGTGGTTATAGGTTAAAAACATTATATAAGAAAATAATAACAGATATAACACACTAATATTTTTATATAACCATGTAATAAAAATAATTTAAGTATGTGGACTAAGGAATAAAATAAAAATTATTGTTGAAGAATGTTACCTCTTCTTCGAGAATCCTCCTTTGGTTTACACAAAACACTTTCTAGGTTGTCTTTACAAATAAGGCTTATATAATAATATTATGTACGTTTTTTTGAGATTTTAATTGGTTTTTATTGATCCAAATTTCTTGATAGGTGTGAATAAGTGAGGGTAGTGAGTGCCCTTTTATAATTGAGGAGGAGTCACATTTTTGTAAATACCCAAAAGTATTTACTATTGGGAGATAAATATTAAATAATTTTTCTCCAAAATTTATTAATAATTCATGGTATGAATTAATTGGTGTATAAAAACCTTTACTGCACAATAGAAACACATTGTTTACCAACTTATAAGTTAGCCATTTTGTTTTCTCAATTTTATCATTATATTTTTTACCAAAGTAATTTATATCTATTTATTTACCAAGGTAATTTATCCTTTATGAATAATATTAAAAGTGAATAATTATATAATTTATACCAAATTATTCTAAAAATTAAATCCAATTTATTAAACAAAAAACCAATATGTGTGGAAATTTAATTTATACACAAACACATGTAATGTGTAAAACTCTATTTTAACATTAATAATGGTAATTAATTTTAACTGTTTTAACTAATAATTTTGTTAAAAATTAATTTTATAAGATTATATAAAATAAATTATTCTTATTACAAATATTTAATCTATATTTACATATTAAATTCATAGATGTGGGGGAATTCAATTTAAATATAATCCTATAGACGCGATGAGAATGTTGGTTTTTATTGAGAAAATGTTCAAAAGTTTAAAAAGTATTTATATCCAATTTATTTATTAAATTGATTGAAAATAAAAAAAATGGATTAATAAATGTATTATTAAAATAATTATTATTTAAATAAAATTTAAAATATAATTTAACTATATAAATAAATTAATTGAAAGTGAATGTTTTAATAAAAATTCACTATTCTTCACGATTTATTAAAAAATTATAAAAAAATTATAAAAAATCTTATTCTTATAATTTTTATGTGATAATTTCAAAAATAAAGTTTAATTTTTCAAAAACATTTTATAAAAGTGAAACAAAAGGTTTAAAATAAATTCATCATAAGAAGACAAAATTTCTTTTTAGATAAATACATTTTTAAGCATAAAAATTATTTATTCATATATCTCGTTTAAAAAACATAAGTTGAATTTAAATTTTTTTATTGAATTTATAAAATATAAATTACTTTAAATTAATTCACCAAAAGTGATTTATTTGATTTAGTTGGGCTAAAATCCTTTATGTGCACAATATATTTTTTAAAAAAATATTTCCTTTATTTTCAAATGGTTTTAATTTTCATTTTTTATTAATTGGTCACAAAATAATTTGTTATATATAAATATTTAAACCATATATTTTCATAATTTAGATAATCATATTCAACCCTTCTATTTAAATTTCTTGGTAATAACTACTATATTAAATAATAATATTTTAATGGCATGTCATGTTTCATTTTAAATCGGTATTACGTGTAATAAAAGCTAAAATTGGTATTATGTGTAAAAAATCCAAAAATAGTATTATATGTAGTGATAGCTAAACATATTTCTTCATGTGATATAAAATATGAAAAATATTAAATATATTTGAAAAAATACTTCATAAAAATATCAGGGTGTTACATTTTTTCAACCATAAAATGAATTATTCCCACCAAATTCCCCTCAGACATAAAAGGTTTAACATTTGAAAATTACTTAATTTGAACCCACATCGTAAAAAGGGTAAGAAAAACCTTCTCTTTTAAAAATATAAAGAGATTTGTGATATTCATCTATAATAATACATGTTATACTTCCAAAATGGAGATCATCAGTGGGAAGTGAAAACATGAACATAAAAGAGAAAAGTAACAACCAAATAATAAAACAGATTGATAGGGAATGTTGATCACATGAAATTGGGTGATCTGTAGATAGTTAATCACGACAACACTGTAAATCCACGATACTTTAAGGGACCATTTGATTCATCAAAAATGAAGGTATTGTGATATAATTTTTGTTTCAATATCCGTTTATTAATTTTGTTGAATCCATTTTCCATCTATTCTGAGAATATATAAAACTGTTCTTACATGATATCTTTTTTATTTCATAGGAAAAATTTCATCCTTTTCTTGTTCCTTGATCAACATACAATTTAATTCATACTCCTATAAAGGAAGGATAAATTTTTATTCCTAAAGTACTAAAGGATCATAATATCCATAAAAAGAAAGATAATTCATTCCATCTATCTTTAGTTATCAATAAGACAAAATATTTAACACATGTTATGCATAAATCTTCAAATGGTAAAGTAATGCATTAATCCTTAAAACCTAATTCAATGTTTAACATATACCATTTCATAAATGGTTATCCTATTTACCATTCATAAATATGAATATATTAATCCATATAAATAATTTAAATATGTTTTTCAAAATCATCTTAACATTAATCCCCTATATATTATAAAGTAGATATAAAATTTCACATACAAAACATGTGAATACCTTCATCGTGGATTCTTTTTAAAGATGGAAATAACCTAAATTACCATAAAACCATATTGAAAACATACACACTTCTTCATTCCTTACATAGAACATAGATTATTGGACATATTCCTTAAATATAAATATATAGTAAAATCCATCTCTGATAGAATAAACCAATTTTTCAACAAAATATTAATCAATTCGAAGGAAAACAGTACTATAAAAATTAATTTATTCTTATCTGACATCTCTTTATCCAAACTGAACATTGTATTCTCAATATATTGAACATATTAACGATCACCATACCGTAATGTTTTTTCCATAAAATATAACATTCCCATTAAATGATTGTCTTGGTAATCAATGTCATTAAAAATATTCATTCAAATCATTAATGAAAACATTATACTGAACAGACCTTATATATTTCATAATTCTTGAATATTAATTCTAAAATACATCAATCAAACCACTTATTTCTCAAAATATTAACTATACATCGTTATCTGATTCCTTAATACCTCTTTCCTTCCAAATTCTATTTCTACTCTCTTTATCATGAAAAATATAACCATTACTCATACAAACTTTCTAATTTTCTTTATTTTATTTTAGCATTTGACATAGATTTTCATAATTTCAATACTTTAAAAATTTAAACCATTCAACAGTAAATGATATATAAGGGAGACCAATATTCCCATCCACTAATTTGATTGAACTTTTCATTTCATCATTGCATTTTTTTGCTTCATGTCCTTATTTTCCACAGTCAAGATATCTTCTAAATATTTTTTAAACATTACCTTAAGTGTTTTTCCACATTTATAAAAATTATGGAATTGAATCTTCTTTCCTCCATGGCCTCCAATTCCCAAATTCTCAATGAACTATATCCTTATCTTATTATTTGAGTCTAAGAGTTGGTTAATTTGTATGTTATTAATCTTGTTCTGTAATAACTAATTAGTAGTAATCATAATATCCTTCACACTAATCATCATCTAATTTGGGTTTTCAAAATAATGGAATTTCCATCAGATTCAATGTAAACATGATTCGTTTTGGTTTAATCCATTGAATAAAACCAAAAACATTGTTTGAGAAACACTAATCATAGTGGAAAGAAACATAATCTTGAAAAATCACCCATATGACGTCTAAATCAAAATACCTCACTTACTATCTATGACACTTTGGTTTTACCCTAGGATATAAATAGTCATCATATATTTAAATCCTTCAATACAATTCATAAATATTTTGTGAATTTCTAAATCATATCCCCCTACAGTATCATACCAGGTGTGGAGCAAGGCCTGTTGCCATAGACCATTCCCAGTTGAGTCTATCCCAAAATAGTTTTTTCTGGTTTTTATCCCAAGGTACATCTATTTTAGAGACATGTCCACTTATAGTATCCAAATAGGGATGTATTGTGAAGAAACAAAGTTCTCTATCATTTACCAAAATTCGTTGACATCATGCTATACTATAAATCATCCTTATGGATATCCCTTTGCATGTCCTTAGAAACATCCCTATGTATCTCTCTATGTTTTTCTCATCTTAGTTTCCAAATCAAAACTAAACATTTCTAGTAACACCAACTAAAGTGACCCAAGATTCTCATGCGTGAATATTATAGCTTTTTATATTAATATTTATTACATTGAAAAAACATGCGACTAACGACGATAATAGTTTAGTGCTATTGGAAAAATGGAACATAGTTTTATAATATGTTGAAATATCTTCAATGTTTCCAAAAACTTTTCCCCCATTTATCACTCTTCATAAACATACCCTTTGTGAATCCATTATTCATATCCTAGGGAAAGAAAACATAATGAAGGAAGAGTTTAGATTCTCAGTAAGGGTAAACATAAGTGGTATAAATCTATGATCATATAAAAACATAATATAAGAATAAGGCTACATGATAATGAACCTAACTTATGAAGTTTATTCTAAAAATGACATATATAATAAACATGATTCATCGCATAAAGAGAGGAATATCGTAAGACATGAATCTTCAGGGTACCAAAGAACATGATCCATGAGAACATTACATTTTCCAAAAACATATATTTCTTTCATACATATATACCAATAACATTGTGAATATGTGTAAATAGAAATAATTCCAATCGCAAAGTTACTAACATGAAATCAGGACCCTGCATAATCATATGGGCAAGAAACTATATCCATAGATAACATTATGAACCAGAAGGATAGGTCCACATAAAGCTATGCTGAAATGAAATCTGGTTCACACATAACATTGTGAACATGTAATCAGGATCAAGCATATCATTGTGAACATTTAATCAGGATCACGCATATCATTATTTACATGAAAGATAGGTCCACACGAATCATTGTGAACATGTAATCATGTTTATACATAACATTGTGATCATATAATTAGGTTCCTACATAACATTATAGACATGAAATTAATGTCCACATATGACATTATAGTTGTCATGGTTCACTCCCAATACCATCATAGTGGACAAATTTATTCACCAAACCTAGTTTACTCACTATTCTATCCATGTATTTATGAACTAGGTTCACTCCCTATTCAAGTAGTGACTTATAGAATCGAGTTCACACCCCATTAAACCAATGTCTTATTGAACTGAGTTAACTTCTTGTACCAGTCTTGTCTATCTTATAAGATACAAATTTTTACCCAATGCATTGGAGAGAGATAAATACCCCACCCATCACACTATGAAAACCATATTTATTTGTGCCAAATAATCATAAAAATTCATCATATCATAACCCATGAAATTAAATGGGCACCATAAACATTTCATCTTATCATACCCTATGGAAAAGGGATAGGGTTCATAGTCATTTCATCCTAGAATAACTCACGATAATAAGTGGGTTTAATAATTATTTTTTCATTATATAACTCAAAGATGAGAAAAAGTTTCATAAAAATATTTTCATCATAAAAATAAACCATTTATATAAATAATAAGAATGGTATCACCATATAATATCCTTAGATAAGAATAGGTAACACCAACTAATGTCATCTTATATGGAAAAAATGAAAGGATCATTTAAAAAATTTCGTGCAGACAATATCCTTTCCACTTTTAAAATTTATTTTTAAAATATATAGAATTTTTAGATACTTTTTCTTTAAAAATAAACTTGAAAACATCTAAGGTAATATTTTTAAATCATTTAAAACACTTTTGAAAACATAAAACATTTTCAAAATACTTTTCTTCAATAATATCCATTGAAAATTATAAAGGAATCTTTGAAAATAATTTAAAACACTTTTCAAAGGATAAAAGATTATCAAAATAATTTTTCTTGAAATTGAGATTAAAGTTTCATTTTAAAATATTTTTGAAAACATTTTTAGAAAACATTATTTTGGATGAAAATATATTTCTGACCGAACATATAAATAATGTCATATTTCATTAAAAACTAATTATTATTTATTTGAATATGAAAGAGTGGAAAAATGGTACCAATAATGGAAGATTTCATAAATAACCATAGGAAAACGAAATTATTTATAATTAATAAGAGGTATAACATGGTATTTCAATATTAGAAGAGTGATCATAAAAAATCCTGATATTATATTATAACATAAAACACTGACCTATTTGGTAACATTGAATCATAATCCCCATAAAAGAGAGATCCTAAAATGGATATGTAAATACCTATAATTTTAATTATAATAATAATAAAATACATTAATGGAAATTATATACACAGCATAAAAAATAGGTGGTCAATATGGCATATGCCTCACATAAATAAAAAAGTGAGATGTAGATCCCTTTACTTCTTGAGTAACTTTTTGAATCCAAAGACCCAATAAATTATAACATCAAATGAAACTTTAAATGTCGTGAAAATTATATTTTTATTGTTATAAAAATTAAAAGGGGTAGTATATACATCACACAAAGGAAACAATTGGAAAATTTCATATGTCTTTAAGAAATAAAAGAGAGAATAGAAATACCTTACCTTATCTATTAACTTTCATCATACATGGTCAAACATATTGCATAATAAATTTAATTTTATTAAAAATATATTACATAATAATACTTATATATCTCATACCATGTGTGAATTTATCATTATCCTTTTATCACCCATTGTTAATAATTTCATGTTAAAATTAAATTTCGGGTAATAAACGTTTTTTGTTTTATAAATGATTGAATTAATATAGTTTAGTAATTTTACATTGATCTTGATTTCATTATCTCTAGAATCTAAACCATGATAAAAATATCAGATATATTAATTATATATTAATTTAGAGTAATAAATTAAATTTAGTTATATAAAATGAAACACAAAGTTCAGGGAGACGTTAGGCCCTATGTATGCATGATCGTTATTTCTAATTTCTTGTTGTATAGAATGAAATAAAAGTAAAAAATATATAGTATCATTATAATATTGTTTTTATTTCATATATATCACATTTTTTATTAAATCTATCCTTAATACATTCCATCCAAATTGTGTACAGATCACATCGTTTCGTGAGCTGATACTTCATCGTACTAATGAACGACATTATTATGTTAAAAAATAAAAATCATGAAGTTGTGTGTTATATAATAGTTATATAATACTGATAGAATAATAAATAAAAATTATAAACTACTAATAATTAATTATTTCAAACTATGATAGGGGTAAGAAAAAAACGAACAACATCGGTTCAAGAGGCCATAGCCTGTCCTACAAATAAATGATGCTTTTGTAACCCATTTGATGGGGGTGTGTATGGTTTTAGGTCATAAAATTATCATAAAAAAATTTCATCGTATATAAGATATTTATTTTATTTTATAATCATATAATATAATAATTTAGTGAGGTGGATTAAGCGATAAAATAAAAAAAGTCATTGAAGCATGTTACCACTTCTTTAAGTATCCCCCTTTTGTTTACACCAAAGTCCCATTAGGTTGGATTTATGACCAAAATAAGGCTTATAGGATGAGAGTATGGAGATTGTTAATTTATTTTTATAGTTTTTGGTTGAGGAAAATGTTTTTATAGGTGTGAATAAGTGAGGGTTCGGATTTCCCTTTTATAATTGAGTAGTAGAATTTCTGTAAATACCCAAAAAATCAGTATTGGGATGTCAATCATACTTCATGTGGCTCCAAAACATATTAATAATGAATATAAAGGATTAAATTATCTATAAAAATCTCAAAAACACAAAATAGACAAGTTTTTTATCATGTTATTCTTTAGTCTTTAATATTACTCAATTTTATACTTGGAGTGTTTACCAAGGCAACATGTATCTTTTTATTTACCTACGTAATTTATCCACTCATAAAAAATAATAAAATAAAATTATTAAATAATTTATATGTGATTATTATATATATATATTAATTCTAGGTTATTAAATAAAAAATCTATGTCTGTGCAAAATTAATTTTAACACAAACGTGTGTAATGTGAAAAAGAACGATTTAACCTTAATCATTGTAATTAATTTTAACTATTTTCACTAATAATTATGGTAAAAAAATAATTTGAAATTATTTTAAAATATATATTTTTATCATTCCAAATATTGTATCAATTTTTCCAAATTACATTCACATAAGTGGCATAATATTATTTAAAAATAACTCTGGTGGTATGATGAGAATGATGGTTTTCGATAAAAAATGGTCAAAAGTTTAGAAAGTTTCTACATCCAATTTCAAAATTAATTAAATTAAAATGAAAAAATTGGATTTATAGATGTAAAATTGAAATAATTATCGTTTGAAACCAATTTAAAATAGTATTTATCATTATAAATAAATTGTAAAAAGAGGTAGGTTTCAATTAAAATTCAGTATTTTCACTATTCCTGAATAAATGAAACTATTCATATGAAACCAAAAAATAATTCTAATTTAAATTTGATATTATTATTTCAAAAATGGTTTTTTATTAATTAAATTTTTTAAATGTGTTAAAAATTAATTTTAAACTAGGCGCACTATAAAAAAGGCGGCCATTCTTTTTTTAATAAAAAATATTGTTTTAAAAATTAAATTGGATTTATTCTAATCTATTGTCTAAAAAGAACATAACATGAATATTTAACATTTTATTGAAATTATATTATATTTATTTCATTAAAAAATTTTACAAAAAATATTTATTTTTAATTTAATATGGTAAAAAAAATTTACATTCCCAAAATAGTTTTTTAAAAAAGATTCCATTATTTTTAAAAGGTTTTTATTTTCATTTATAATTAATTTTTCACCAAAGAGTTCATTTTATATACATGTAAAAATTATACATTTTGTAAAATTTATTTAATCATATTAATACCCACTATTCCAATGTATATGTGATTACTATAAAATATGTGTTGTATGTATCACAAGCTAAACTTATTATTGTGTGTAACCCCAGCGAAACAAAATGTTTTCTATAATTCTAGATAAACTAGTTGTTTAATGTACCATAAAAATTATAAAAGTTTGAATATATTTTAAAAACATATTTCACAAGAATCTATGGGCGTTACATCCTAGTATTTTTTTAATTTCATGTTACGTGAGTAGTTTAAAAAACCCCATTATTTTTTATGGGTTATATAAGATATGATGATGATTGATTTTATGTGGAAAAAATATGTATGGGTGGTAATGTATGGGGTCTTATATCAACCTATAATTCATTTATTTACTCTAATTTCTCATTATATATTCATGTTTGCACATAATGAGTTTTTTTTTGCAATGGAATGAGATTTATTGGTCTGCTCATATTTTCACGTGTGTACATAATGATTTTGTTCAAATAGGTGTGGTTATAGTGGGTTTTTTTACTTAGGTTCTCTTATTCTTATCATTGTAACACATTTTTAAGTTATGTACCAAGTTATAAAACTTTTCCAAATATTTAATATGTTATATGAAAATTTAAATATGCTTTTTATTTCCATGAAATTCCATGTTTTCAAAACTATAACTTACTTTTAATGTTTTCGACACTATTACTTAATGATATCATGCCATATGACTATTGTGATTTGTTTTGAGACAAATCATGTCTTTTATTCTTTCATAATGATATTTTTTTAGATCTTATATAACACTATCGAGGATTATTATTTTTATAATTATATTTATGATCATATATTATGATATTTATGTCCACCCAATGTTCTCCTCTATGCCTATGATTTATTACTCTATGATATGTTTTCCCATTACTAAGGATTTGACCTCTACCCTCTATTATGTTTCCAATATCTAGGTTATGATAATGATTATAACATGTGAGATATCATAAAAAGGGTCTAGTGGAGCTGTATTTTTTTGAAATGTTCATAACTATAATAAAATAACAAGTTTATGTAGTTAATCTCCAAGACACAAAACATTTTGGTCTTTTGGTTATGTGACTACTTGTGAGATGTATTATATAAATCATGGGATTATTTTACTATTTAATTCAAGTATATCTTCATTCTCCTTAAAACCAAATTCAACTGAAGTAATAATGTAACCCCTGGAGATTTTATGAAATATTTTTTTTCAAAAAAATTTAACTTTTATGTCTGGCATTGCATGCAACACCATGTTTTAACGAACCGTGATATAATATTAATATTATTATTTAAAAAGTACCATTAAAACAAATCAATTAAACATGGTGTTATGAATATAAATAACTAAATTTTTAAGTATAATGGTTTAAAAGAAATAAAAAATTTGGCCAAAAAGTACATAATTTTCTAAAAGCCTTTATATGCTTCAAAAATACCTTTTTCTCAATGAAATGTTATTTATTTCTTTTTATGAAAAAATAATAAAATTAATTTTTCTAATTTTAAAAAATTTATTTCAAAGATAAATTAATTTTTTTCAATCAAAATTTGAAAAATATATTAGGCTACAATTTTTATAATTTTATGAAAATATTTAATTTAAAATGAATAGTGAAAACATATTTATATTGAAAACCAATTTTTCATTAAAAGTATTTATAAAGTTAAATTATGCCCAAAAATAGTTAAAAATGAAAATTAGTTAAATTAAATTAAAAAAATTCAATTTATTTCTTCGAGATCAATTTAATGTACGCTTTTGATATAAAAACGTTAAATAGTTATGAAAAAAATTATTTGGAAAGCAGATTTTTCTTCAGTTTTGTGATTTTAATTTTAAATTATATTATGAAACTTCTATGAGTTGATTTGGGTAAAAATTATTAAATATTTTTAATTATAATAATTAAAATTAATTAAAATTGTAATCTTAATTTCTCTTCATACTGAATATTAAACACTTTAAAAGTTATTTATCATGGATACGTTTAAAAAGAGGTTTCTGAGTTATATTTACTTGTGTTAAAATTAATTTTACACGCACATAAAAAAATTATTTTATAAATTATATTTCATATATAAAATAAGTGGGTAAAAATTTTCTTTTAAGTATTACTTTATTTTTAGTCTTAATAGATAAATTACATAGGTAAATAAAAACAGACTAGTTACCATTGGGAAAAATGAAATGGAAAACATGATGAAACATAGAGGATAAGGGAATTAAATGTTTAAATCTTGTCTATTTTTGTTTGAGTGGTGTTTATATACTATTTAATACCTCTATTATATAATTTAGAAATTTTTATGCACTTTGGTTGAGAGAAACTTCCTATTATTGAATAGTTTTGGGTATTTAAAAAGATTCTAATCCACCTAAATTATTAAAAGACTCCCCCAATCATCTATTATTGACATATAAAATGCCTTTTTCATTAGAAAATACCATCCCAATTCCATTCCTTACTTCCCTCCACACTTTCTATTGGCATTATTTTGGTTATTACATCCTCCTTTGAAGGATTTTTGAGAAAACCTAATGTAAAGACCTGGAAATTTCAACGATTTTTTTTGAAATTTCATTGGAATTTTACTATTACACAGTTTCTGACGGCACCTGATTCCGAGGCCTGGTGTGCCCGGAATAATTTTTTGAAGTTTAGCTCGGGTACGTTCAGTAAACGAACGAGCAAGTTTTTTTTCTAACATTTGAACCGGTGCTCGGAATTGAAATCTGAGGGCACTGATAAACTCGCAATGCCGGTAATTGCATAAGGGGACCTATGTCGTAGTTGTGTTTTGGAGGAAGAAGAGGATAAATTTTTGGTTTGTTTTTAAGGAATAAATAAAAATATGTGTGTAATATTTTTATTTGAGGAGGGTAATATTTATCCTACAAGGTGGGAGGGTTTAGTGAGGAGGGGCCCACACGAGACCCAAACTCCTCCCTCCCCTCTCAACTCCCTAAACTCCCCTTTTATTCACCCCTTTAATTATGTTGTAAACTCTTCTTTAATTAAGAAACCTCTCTACCTTCAACTCCTCCATTTAAGTTGCTTACTCATATAATTAATGAAGAGATGGTTGGAATTCTTTAAAATGGGGGAAATATTGGGTAATAGGGGCTTGGAAAATAATATTGGGGGGGAAACTCTGGAGGAATAGAAGAGCTCTTTACCTCCGCGAAGATCGGTTCTCCATCCGTCGGATCTCCAACGAACGACGCTCGAGCAGGATCGAAGGCCTTTGAGGAAATGATGAATGCCAATGACCATCGTCACCTTCACCTCTTACCTTGTGACAATGTCAACGAACCGACGCCCGCTCCCTTTCGCGATATCGTCAACGAAAAATGAACGACACAATGTAGGGGTTATCTACATTCAAGTTTTATTTATCGACCTTCATTGATTAAAATTTGGCCTCTTGTTATCTTCATAACGGGATGAGATGGGACCGCACAAATAGGGCCGATCCTCCTCCCCTTTTTTGTTGATCTTCGATGATCATTGTGGCTAAGGCGACGCGGTGTTGTTGCACCGCGCGGGGACGAAGAGGACCGCCGAAAGAGTGGGCTGCGGCGGTGGTGCGCAGCGTCGTCACGTCGTGCCGGAGGAGCCGAGGGAGGCTGCGGCCAGGAGCAGGCTGCAGCGGAGGGGTGCGGTGCCATCATGCCGCGCCGAAGAAAAGATCCACAGCCTAAGGCCACGACGGACCAGCAGGGGCGCCGGGCTCGGCCGGCCATCGGTGCTCCAGGAGGCGGGACCCTAGAGGGTCCCGTGTTAGCTCACAACCGGCCAGCCATTAAGGTCGGCCATTACCCGAAATAGGGGGTGTGTTAGTCGAGGTTTCGACCCAGTTGGAGTATGGCCGGGTTGGATTATACCCAAAATCCAACTGGGCCCCTGGAACAGAAAAGCCGATAACCTTCAGACCAGACGTTCATTCGACAAACCGTCAGCGGTATTGGTAATATCGTTGAGAAATGGTTCCTTTTATCATACCCAATGAGAGTTCAGGGTACAGTTGAGATATGGTCGGGTTAGTTCTCACACAAAACCAACCGGGCCCCCGGGAAGAAAAGGCTAATAACTCACAGACCGGGCATCCTATTGACGCGTCATCTGTTGCGTTGAGACCCCTTTGATGAGGTAGTCCTCTGAGAAACTTCATTGGGGGAATTTGGGACAATTGGAGTGTCGAATAGTGGCTCATGGAGCGGATCCTCCCAGAGACGAGCATACGAAGTACGGTGACCTAGAAGTTGGCTGAGACCTAATGACTGCTTGTCCGATTCGATTCAGAGTGACTTGTGTAGCCCAGTGGGGAGCACTACTTTGTTAGGTGGCAGACCCATGGTGGAAGAACACTACATTGTGAGGTGGCAGACCCGTGGTACTCGACAGGAGGAGTACCTCTGTAGGCTATAAGGGGGAGCACTACTGTGTGAGGTGGAAGACCCATGGTGGGGAGCACTTCTTTGTGAGGTGGCAGACCTGCGGTACTTGACAGGAGGAGTATCTCAGCAGTCTAAGGTTATAGAGTAGCACCTCGGAGTCATGACAGGACTATTGTGATCGATAGAGGAGGAGTTCTCCAGTAGCCGTTTTTTCGACATAATGAATAAAATCTTGGTTTGAGCTGAGTCAATGACCTCTGTGTGATGCCTCATGATTGATATGGGTTACTTGATAACTTAGGTATAAGTATGGGCTTATACCTAAGTAAGGGTTATCTATTGAGATCCTTCTTTGTGGTTATACTTGTTTAATTTAGTGAGACCTTGAGGGTCTCGGGGTCCCTACTGAGTATCGTTATACTCAGCCATGCACGGGCTATGCCCGCACCTCATTGTGTGGGATGCAGACGATGGATATCAATGACAGAGATCGAGTGTATAAGGACTGGATGGTACCCAAAGGTGGACCTCACGACGAGTTAGTACCCAGAGGTAGACTTTACGACGAGACGGTACTAGGAGGAGGATGGTGGGCGAGAGAGATGAGGAGGCTATCTGTACCTACCCTTCAGGTAGGATCCGAGTTGGACGACCCAGGAGCTGCTTTTATCTTCTAGCTATTAGTCTTTTCTGTTGTACTTTCGTTTAGTTGTAGTTGTACTTTTCAGTTGGGTTTGTATTCTGGCCCATTTACCTTTCAGCACTTTCTTTTGTACTTAGTATATTACTTCTCCTTAAACTCTGGTTGGATGTGTTTATGTTTTATAAAGGCAATGCCTTCCCAGTTAACGGGATTTACGCCTTAGGTGCTAGTCGCCAACCCCAGGCCTATGGAAGGGGGGCTTAGGGTAGTCACGGCATGGGCCCCGAGGTTAGGTCATGAAAAATTGGTATCAGAGGAGGCCGTTCTACCTCAGAACTTAGGACTCTGATATTTTTTTTCTGTGAAGCAATTATGTTAAGGGTATTATGCGTGGTCTTCAGTTCAGGGAGTCTAGTGTTAGTGTGGGCAACCGACGTATCTATACACCAGGACCCTAACTACTGATTGTAGACTCAGTGGACGAAAACACTAATTGCAAGTGTGTTTTCAAAAGTTTCTTTAAAATCAGATCAAACCAGGTCAGCTCACTATGTATAGTCTTTGACCGTGTCGCATCTGTTCTTTCAGGATGCCTCCCCGCGGATGACCAGCTAGAGCCCCAAGGGTTGTACGTACTAATAGGCTGCCGAGCTATAAGGCCTCAGTACAGGGCTCTCATCCAGTTGAGGAACCAGCAGTACTACCACCTATTGGGCCTCCGATGCCACCATCCCCAATAGCAGGTGATGCACGATGCTTGAGCGCACTGCACGAGTTCCAGCGCTAGAGGCCACCCAGGTTCTGGGGAGAGACGAACCCACTGGCAGCTGAGGATTGGATGGAGGCTATGGCGAGAGTCTTCAGGCTAGTATGTACACCATCAGACTTCATGGTGATCCTTGCTTCCAGCCTTCTTCAGCTAGCAGTAGGTAGATAGTGGAGCCTGATGCTCCAGATGCATGACAAGACGTCACTTCAATGGGATGACTTTGAGAGCCTGTTCCGGGCAGAGTTTGTACCAGCCACCCTTCAAGCAGTGCGGATACAAGAGCTACTTCATCTGCAGTAGGGTAGCATTAATGTAGATCAGTACTCAACGTGGTTCACAGACCTCTCGAGCTACTCTACAGACATGGTATGGGACCTATTCTTCAGGACTAAGACCTTCGAGCAGGTACTAAGGCACGAGATCAGAGCTTCGACGATTCCTCTCATCATCCCGACTCAGGAAGGGGTGTTGGAGCGAGCCCTCTTAGTGGAGAGTTTCCTTGCTGAGTAGACTATAGCAGCGGTACCCACCACTAGTAGAATTGTAGCGGAGTCTTCTGTAGCTGGCAGTAGAAAGACGATGCAGAGGTCCAGGAGGTTCATACTTACAGGTGGTCGACCGCACTACTCAGGATCGGTAGTGCGAGGCACCAAGGGTAGAGATAGAGCCAGACTTTCCATGCTGTGTTATACATGTGGCGGAAAGGGACACATGGATCGTGACTGTCCGAACCGTCGCTCGGACGATCAGCAGATAGATAAAAGACCACCCAGGAAAAGAAAGAGGTTCGATCGTGATGGACTGCAAGGAGCATGAGGCAGAGGCAGAGGAGCAGGCCGTGCAGATGGAGGTGGATGAAGCTACGATGTGTTTCCATCACCACCACCCAGAGGACCACCCCGACCACAGGGAATGGGTGGGTATGGGAGAGCTCAGCTTCAGGCAGCTGAAGCATATGACTACAAATCTCCGAAAGCATGTGGACAGGTTCGGTACCAGGCATGGAGGCCCTTGTTCTAGGTGCTTTTAGTTTCCATGATGTCGTTGTTGTGTTTTCTTTGTGTCTTTTTACTACAAGCTGCAGTAATAAAAGACACTTATCTTTGTGATGATTACTTTCCTGTCAACTTTTTATGATTGATACAAAGTGGTTCTGGTGTAAAACTGTTGACTTAATCATCACTTTCGAGATACCTACTGGAGGAGACCCAGTGACCACACACTACTGCCGACAGTGTGACTTGACCCTTGGAGGCGAGAGTAACGGTTGGATCTCTTGGTAGTAGCGTCAAGGCCTTATGACGTCATCCATGGCATGAAATAGTACCGTTCATGTTAGGATTGACTGTATTAGGCAAAGAACATGGTTCATCCGGGTAATGAGACTAGATTTCTCTTTTCGACAGAGGAGAAATCTCATCTACTCTTGAAGAACGTAAACAATTAAGGGTGGATATGAGTTCTTATAATTTGCTAGTCTCACTCGTTGTTCGTTGAGCAAACATTTTATAGTTCTCTCCATCTCAATAATCTCAGCTGTATCTTCTCTCAGAAGTATATGAACTTGGGACAATGGTGATGGCTTGAATTCCTCCAGGACTATGACTTTGAGATAGTTTATACTCTTCTAGAGGGGAGATGTTGTAGTAGATGATCTTAGTAAGAGACCGGGAATTCACCTGTTAGGAGTGGCAAGAGAGCAGACGATCGTGTTTCAGATATCCTTTGTGGATAGTAATAGAGTCAGGTGGTGTAGAACCAGGGATGGTTCAGGTTATGACGGAAAAGGGGCAGATCATCCAAGAGCGGATGAAGACTATACGGAGAAGACAGAAGTCCTATGCTGATAGGAGACAAGACCACTGGAGTTTGAGGGTGGCGACCCTGTCTTCAGACGGGTCTCACCTCGAAGGGGTCTACAGAGATGTGGCCGAAGCAGAAAGTATTCTCTGAGGTTCAACGGACCTTCCAGGTCCCCAGCGGAGTAGGAATGGTGGCTTACCGCCTAGCCTTTCCACCTCAGATGCACCGGGTGCACGACGTCATCCACGTATCTTAGCTGAAGAGATGTGTGCAAGACCTATCTGTCACCATCGACCAAGGAGAGATTGACATCGATGATGGAGTGACTTTCACGGGGTTCCAGTAGAGTTTGAGGATCGACATGAGTGGTTCCTACGGGGACAGTCGATTCCTCTTGAGTGCTTTCGTTGGCAGCACGGGACCCTCTAGAAGAGCACATTGGAGCGGAAGGCTCAGATGCGTACTCAGTACCTACTTTAGTTTCCCTAGTTTGTGTTGTAGTTTTACAATGATGTAAATCCCTGAGGTGGGAGTAATGTAAAGACCTAGAAATTTCAAGGAATTTTTTTTGAAATTTCTTTGGAATTTTACGATTACGCAGTGTCTAACGTCACTTGATTCTGAGGCCCAGTGTGCCCGAATTAATTTTCTGAATTTTAACTCGGGTACGTTCAGTAAACTAACGATCATATTTTCTTCTAACTTTTGAACCGGTGCTCAGAATTGAAATCAGAGGGCACTGATAAACTTGCAATGCTGGTAATTGCTTAAGGGGACCTATGCCATAGTTGTGTTTTGGCAGAAGAAGAGGTTAAATTTTCAGTTTGTTTTTCAGGAATAAATAAAAATATATGTTTAATATTTCTATTTGAGGAGGGTAATATTTATCCTAAAAAGTTGGAGGGTTTAGTGAGGAGGGGCCCACATGAGACCCTAACTCCTCACTCCCCTCTCAACTCCCTAAACACCCCTTTTAATCACCCCTTTAATTATTTTGTAAATTCTTCTTTAATTATGAAACCTCTCTACCTTCCACTCCTCCATTTAAGTTGCTTACTCATATAATTAATGAAGAGATGGTTGGAATTCTTTAAAATGGGGGAAATCTTGGGTAACAGGGGATTAGAAAATTATCTTGAGGGGGAAACCTCTAGAGGAATAGAAGAGCTCTTTCCCTCCGCGAAGATCGGTTCTCCATCCTTCGGATCTCCAAAGAACAACGCTCGAGCTGGATCGAAGGCCTTTGAGGAAATGACAAATTCCAATGACCATCATCACCTTCACCTCTTACCATGTGACTATGTCAACGAACCGACACCCACTCCCTTTCGCGATATCATCAACGAATGATGAACGACACAAGGTAGGGGTTATCTACATTCAAGTTTTATTTATCGACCTTCATTGATTAAAATTTGGCCGCTTGTTATCGTCATAACGGGAGTAGATCGGACCACAAAAACACGGCCGATCCTCCTCCCCTTTTGTTGTTGTTCTTCGTTGATCATTGTGGCGAAGGCAGTGCGGTGTCATTGTACCGCGCGAAGATGAAGCGGACCGTGGCCGGGGCGGGCCGCGGTGGTGGTGCGCAGTGCCGTCGCGCTGTGTCAGGGAGGCTGAAGGGACCGCGAACGGAGCGGGCTGCGGCGGAGGTGCGCGGTGTCGTCATGCCGCCCAGGATTAGCCGAGGGAGGCTGCAGCCAGAAGCGGGCTGCGGTGGAGGGGTGTGGCGTCGTCACCCTGTGCTGGAGAGAAGAGTCGTGGCCTAAGGCCGCAGCAGACTAGTAGGGGCGGCTGGGCTCGGTCGGCCGCCAGCGCTCAAGAAGGCAGGACCCCTGCGGGTCCCGCGGCAGCTCACAACCGGCCGGCCATTAAGGCCGGCCATTACCCGAAACAGGGGGGTGTGTAACCCCCCCCCCCCCCCCCCCCCCGTGACCTGCCTAGGGTGGACCCCACCATGGGGGCTGCCGTTTTCAAACAAAGGGGGTCGTGCAGCCTTCGCACCCCGCTCGGCCACCGGTAGTGCCGCGACCGGCTTCCGAGCCGGGCCACAGGCTGCACAGGCTGGGCTGGCCACGCCCCGTCGGGCCGGGCCGCCCATGGGGTATTGGACTAGGTCGGACCGGGCCCAGACCCCCTATTTCGGACCAGGTTCGTTCAAACTCTTATCTCTTGGGATACTGACCTCCAATCAAAGCACCCTCAGTTGCGTAGGGATCCTTGGATCGAGACGGTCGTTTTGGTAAATTACACTCAAGGTTTCGGAGAATATTGGGTATGGCCAAGTTGGTATGAACCCGAAACCAACCGGGTCCTCGGAGCGGAAATGCTTATAACTTGAGCTCCAGACGTCTGATTGACGTACCGTCGACTTTGTTGGATTCCTCTTGGTGAGACTGTTCTTTTGGTATACTTCACCTGAGATTTGGACCCAGTTAGAGTATAGCCGGGTTGGATTATACCTGAAATCCAACCGGGCCCCTGGAACGGAAAAGCCGATAACTTTAAGACCAGACGTCTGTTCGACGAACCGTCAGTGACATTGGTAATCTCGTTGAGAAACATTTATTATGAGAATATCCTATGAGGGTTTGGGGTAAATTTGAGATACGGTCAGGTTGGTTCGTACACGAAACAAACCGGGCCCCCTGGACGAAAAGGCTAATAACTCACAGACAGTGCATCTGATTGATGCACTGTCTGTTGCGTTGAGACCCATTTGACAAGGCGGTCCTTTGAGATACTTTTTTGTGGGACTTTATGACACTTGGAGTGTCGACCAGTGGATCATGGAGCAGATCCTCTCGGAGACGAGCTTACGGAGTACGGTGACCTAGTAGCTGACTGTGACCTGATTACTACTTGTCTGATTCGATTCAGAGTGACATGTATAGCCTAGTGGGGAGCACTACTTCGTGAGGTGGCAGACCCATGGTAGAAGAGCACTACTTTGTGAGGTGGCAGACCTGCGGTACTCGACAGGAAGAGTAACACTGTAGGTTATGAGGGGGAGCACTACTGTGTGAGGTGGCAGACCCATGGCTGGGAGCACTACTTTGTGAGGTGGCAGACCCGCAATACTTCGACAGGAGGAGTATCTCTATAGTCTATGGTTAGGGAGTATCACCTCAGAGTCGTGACAGGACTACTATGCTCTAAAGTGTAGGAGTTCTCCAGTAGCTGTGTTTTCGACATCATGAATGAAATCCTAGTTTGAGCAGAGTCAATGACCTCTGTGTGATACCTCATGATTGAGATGGGTTACTTGATAACTTAGGTATAAGTACGGTCTTATACCTATGTAAGGGTTATATGTTGAGATCCTCCTTTATGATTATCCTTGTTGTATATAGTGAGACCTTGATGGTCTCGGGGTCTCTACTAAGTATCGTTATAGTCACCCCTGCACGGGTTATGCCTGCACCTCATTGTGTTGGATGTAGATGACGGACAGCGCTGACAGAGATCGAGTGTACACGGACTGGATGGTACCCGGAGGTGGACCTCACGACGAGTTAGTACCCGGAGGTAGACTTCACGACAAGACGGTACTCGAAGGAGGTTGGTGGGCGAGAGCGTTGAGGAGGATATCTGTACCTACCCTTTGGGTAGGATCCGAGTTGGATGACCCAGGAGCTGCTTCTATCTTCTAGCTGTTTGTAATTTCTTTTGTACTTTCTTTTAGTTTTAGCTATACTTTTCAGTTGGGTTTTTATTCAGGCCCATTTACCTTTCAGCACTTTCTTTTGTACTTAGTATATTATATCTGGTTGTACTCTAGTTGGATTTGTTTATGTTTTATAAAGGCAATGCCTTCCCAGTTAACAGGATTTACACCTTAGGTGCTAGTCGTCATCCCCTGGTCTATGGAAGGTGGTCTTGGGGTAGTCACGGCACGGGCCCCGAGGACGGGTCGTGACACCAAATAAATTTTTCCAAAACAAAGGTATCATTCTTAATCAATAATTTTTATTTTATTTATTATTTCACCTCTTTAAAATAGTATTGGAATTTGATTATATATTAACAATATTACCTAAAATATATTAAGAAATTATTTTTTTAATTTACTAATCAATATCCATCTCTTCTTCTAATAAATTGGAAATTAAACAGTTGATCGTGTGTACGATGAACTACAACCTTGTGAACTGATGTAATTCGTTATACATCAACTCCATTCATTGGTGGATATAAAGATATATTTAAATAATAGAGGTGAAATTTTTGACATAAATATACTTCTGTAACAATATTATCACATCAAACATCTTACCTTCCAGCTTGTTGGAAAACAATTAACTCTCTCATATGTATTGCGGACTACAACCTAGAGAACCAATCTTAGGTTTTCTTCACTTTAATTTTACATGGATGCTAATATGGATATTTTTATAATTTATCTATGATATAAAATATGTAAAACTTATTCTATAATTGTGAATTATTATTTACCATTCTTCCATTCCACTCGTCAATAAAATGGAAATAGTGTTCATACATATGAATGGCATATCATCTCCCTAAAAATTGTAATTCATTTTCTATCTCAAAATATTATGGATCATTATAAATAAATTTATAATGAATATATATAATATTTATATCATAATTACTATAATTTAGGTCAAGTAAATATGATCATACTAAATTGAAAAAACAACCCAACTAGAACATACCTGAAAAAAAAGAAATTATTACCCAAAACGGTGATTTTAAATAATAGTTGTTAATGAACGGGTGATAAATAGTTATAATTAAATAATATATGGTATAATATATAATATTATTCTTCTATAATATATTTATAATAAAACTATTTTTATTTTTTATTTTTATTTGACCATGTACAACGAAATTCAAGACTAGAGGTAAGGGATTTCTAGTCTCTCTTTTAATTTTGAGAGATATATTCCATATTCACCAATTGTTTCTATTTTATGATGTATATACTATGAATATGACATGTTATATCATGAATAACCATATTTTATAGATATTTAATTTTTAATTTACTTTTATTATTTAATGTGGATTGTGATTTAAAAGTTTCTATATTGGTAAGGTATTTTCATCTCACTTTTATTTTTGTGGGACCTATGCCAATTCACCACCTTTTCTTTTTAATTGTGTATATGATACCAATTAATGTGTTTTATGATTATTATAATAAAAATTCTGTTATATTCATATCCATATTTTTCTTATTTATTTCGTGTGTACTATGATTCAAAAGTTACCAAAGTGGTAAGGGTTTTATGTTTTAATCTCATTGTTTATCTGGATTTTTCCTGATTATACTTATGATGATAGAGTATTATGATATATATACCAAGAAACACATGAATTTTCTTATACAGATGTTATTTTTTGATAATAAATGTTTTATTTTTATATTCATCTCAATAATATCTAAATAGACTAAAGGTAGGTTTTTAAGGAAAATTGACATTATTTCTCTCTAGGGTCAAAAATCATTTTTCTTTCATGTCAATGTTTTATCAAAACAATTTAAAGAAATTTTTTCATATTATTTAATTACTATTTTAAAAAAAATAACCAGGTTTTAATTTTAACATAATTTTTTAAAACGAATCGTCTTCTCATTTTCTGAATGAGGCACTTTTTAATTTTTAGGAAAATGTGTAAGGAAATTTTTTTGACATGTATTGTATGGATGATATTTTCTTCCGTCATCCATTCCTAATTATTTAAAACTTAATTTTTAAGTTTCTAATGATATTTTCAAAGATATATTTTCATTAATTTTCAGGAAATTTATAGGTTTTAGAGAATTGATTTGAAAATGAAAAATATATTTTCCCCAAAAATTGATTTGAGTGTCCTTTTAAATTAATTTCCATTATATGATGAAATCATATGATGTTTCTTAATAATTCATGGATATATTATCAAATGATACCATCCTTATTATTTCAAAAAATGTTTCATGGTTATGATGAAGGTGTGTTTATGAAACCTGTTTCTTTTCGATGGGTAATGTTGTGAGTAAATTTTTATGAAACCTATTTATTTTAAACATGTTTTTATAGGTTAAAAATGGACACCTTTTAAGATATATAACTCTATTTCTAATATATAGGTTTTCTTTCCATCTTCTATCTTACCATCTATGTCACACCTATTTTCCCACTCCATTTCAATATCTCACAATGGTTTGGTTTTCATTCTTCTCACCTTTTTCTTCCTCACCATCTTTGATGCTTCTTCTTTTCTCTCTATTGAAGTCTCTCTCAATAGTATAGGTTTTCTACCATTACTGCCTTTTCATCCTCTTCACCCATGGACCTATTTATTTTACTCTCCGTTGCAGTCTACTATGGTAGTTTGGTTCTTCTAGTTTATTTTTTAGTGAGACACAATAGGAGGCTCTCCATCTCTAGCATGGTCACCCTTAACAACTCTTCATCCCCACCCCACTGTTCTTTACCTTTCCTCGGTTTTGTATGATGGTGTTTGGGTGCTTTGAGATGGTGTTGGGGACTGTATTCAGTGTCGAGGGTTTTTCCTCCTGGTGTATTTCTCATCTTAGGTTTCTAGTTGTATGATATGGTTTGGCGGTGATGTGGTGTTACTTGAATATTTTTAGGGTACTGGAATTTTGAGATGGTGATGAGGTTTCTTACCTATTACTAGATTCTTTTTTTCTTTGGATCAATGGTTTATATTGTTTGCTATAGGTTTTGATAGAAGGGGATGGTTGTACTATTGATCATCAAAGCTTGATAATCTGGCCACGTCCACTCAATAATCTTCTCTAGACTCCATTTTCTATCACTCCCAATACATGTTGGTCTGATGAAGTGGTCCTCATGGAATTTTTTGGATGTGTTGTTTGAGTGGTAGTGGGTGCTTGAAGAGGTATGGCCTTGTAGATAGTGTTTTTTCTCTTATTGTTTTTATGGATCTTGTATTTCTATCATGACATTAATTATAGTTCCAATATCCCTCGATGATGTTCTACAAGTGAATATTATTGATAGATGGTGAGCTACGGTGTTGGTTGGTTATTTCGTATTGGTAATGGCGGTTTCTGGGAGAAATTTTTTAGTGTTGTTTCTGAAATTTCAAATTATGTACTTCTATGTAGAGCTCACCATGGGATTTTGACGATGTCATGGGTGTGGGTGTTGAGGAAATTTTCATACATTTTAGGTTTTGTGACTCCAGGTGGATTTAAGTTTGGGATGATGTGGTGTAATGTTTTTTTGAATTTTGAATTTGAAGGGGTGGATTTTGTTTCCTCCGCGTTGTGTCTATTTTTAATTTTGGATAGTGGTTATTTATTTTGAATTTTTTATGGTGTTTGAAATTTTTTGGTTTTACTCTTTGTGGGATTCCCACTCTACAAAAAAAGTAGTTTATTGAAAAAAAAATAGTGTATTTGGAATGGTTATTCTATGTTTAAATATTTATAAAACCCAGTTCCTTTTCATGAGTGATAATGTGAAGTTATGATGAATGTTTTATTATATAATTTAGGACAAATTTATGGTTTCATTTTTGTTATGGATGTTTCCAGTATAAAAAATGATGGTAGTTACACTATAATCAATGGTGGTGGTTAGGTTATAACCAAGAATGGTGGTTATGTTATAACTAATGATGGGTGGTTACATTTTAAGCCATCATGGGTGGGACATTTTTCTCCCTCAAAAAGATTTGTTAATGATAGATATCTCAAGAGATAGACAACACTGGAATGGGGAGTAGCCCAGTTCCGTAAAGGAATTTGTACACTGTGATAGGTTTGGGAGTGAACCTTGACTTCTATGATGGTTTGGGGAGTGAAACAATTCCACTATGATAGTCTTGTGAATGATCCTTGACTACTAAAGAAAAAAATTTATATTATTATGTGTGTGAAACAAATTCATGTTTTAGGCCAATGTTATTCTTTTAGGGGTCATGTTCACTGATTCCTTTATGATTCATATTTTTTGAGATTGAATTCATTACTATGTGTCTCAGTTTTTTGACCTTTTATACATAGGTTATGGTTTTAAAATATTAACATCAAGTTCTCGTTCCCTTATTCTAATGTTATACTTATGTGATCATAGATATAATCTATTTCTTACCCTAATTGATCATCTCTTTTTACCCTCTATTATTTTTTCTTTCTCAGGTTATGAAGAAAGGTACTATGTGTGATAGTTATAAGAAGTTTTCTATTTATGAATAAAAAGTTGGGGAATATGTAGTTCACTTATGAAAAAGTTTTTCATGTGTTCATGTTTCGAAATACACTAAACATTTATGGTCCTCATGTGGGTTTTTGTAAGATGAAATTAATATTCATCTATTAATATGTAATATCTATGTATGTGAACATTGGTTATTTATATTTGTTATCAAAGGAAATAAAATAATTTGAACTTTTATAACTCTCACATGTGAGTGTTAGGTGGAGTATGGATCCCCGAAAAAGAGATTCAGGAGGAAAGGGCGACCTCTACGGATGGTGGTAAGAGTCCTACCTAGTAGGTTTACTCCCCCATGAATTTCTCTTAGAGGTATGAATTATTGATCATTGGTAATAATTCCTAAAATTGTTACAACTGGTATCAATGGAGATGTTTAGTTAACCATTGGAAACATGGATGTGAAACCATTTTTGAGAACCCTTAGAATAATACAAGATATGGGTTAATATCCTATGTTATGGTAAAAAAACAGTGTGGTTTAAAAGTAATAAATCTTTATCTTCATACTATAAGTGGATTTTCTTTTGGAACAGTTTAATCTAGGGGTTACAACCCCAAAAAATTGTTATTTGAGTATGTCTCATCGGTCATTCAAGTTCATAGTGAGCATTCCATTAATGCAAACCTAGTTTGAAACTCTTGAGCGATATTCTTGGGTTAATTAATATTTTTTTACGAACCATCATGAAGGATTATTATTGATAACAATCATGGGTGACCTAGGTAAAACCTATGGTATCATATATTTAAAATTAAGGTTTCTTTATTTTGATATCATTTGAATGAGTAATCAGTCTAACTAAATATGATTTATGGATATTCGAACAATTTTGGATTTTATACAGGAAAGAATATATAATGATGAATTTGAGGTGGTAATAGGTATTCCCAAATATTAAATTATCTTATTTGAGCTTAATCATATAAATTAATTAATATCATAAAAATTCCATGGAATGTCAGTTCATATCCTTAACAAATATATATTGAATTTTCAGTAAAAAATAAGAAATTGTACGATGATTGAATACCAAGTATATTATTCTTCTTCATTTGAAGATAGTGTGAATGTGCACTGTAAAAATCATGTTGTTATTTCTCTGGTTCAAAATGATGTTATGTTGGGAATGTATTTTACTTCTCTATATAAATTCTACAAACATTTCTAATGATTGGAATTCATGTTTGATATTCCAAACCAATCTATAATCATCAATTAGTGCAATGATAAATATGAAATTATAATGAAGATCAAATCCACTGAATGGGTCTTGATTTCTATTCAAAAGGTATTTTTTTCTTAGATGGTTGTGGAGAAAATCAACATTGATTATATACCTATTGTGTAAGAATTGATTGGTGTATTTCCAGAATAGTTTCCTATTATTACACTAAAACATCAAGTTGAGTTCTCAGAAAAACACACACCTGGTGTTATGCCTATTTAAAAGACTCTTTATTGAATAGCCCTGATTGACATTCATGAATTTTAGAAGAAACTCCAGTAGAATCTTGACAATGAATTTATTTGGAAAAGTGTCTCACCTTATGGTGAACCTATTCGTTTTTTCCAAAATTAATGATGGATCACTGAGACTCTATATTGATTACTAGGAACTAAAAAAGATCACAATCAAGAACATGTATCATCTACCCCATATTTATGACTTGTGTGATCAACTATGCATAGATTTTACATTTCCATGATTTACCTTAAATTAGGAAATCAAAAATTGATAGTCAATTAGAAGAATATACCCAATAACAAAATCTATACAAGCTATGGTAACCATGAATATATAGTGATTCCTTTATCTTTTACTAATTCCCCCATTATCCTCATGGATTTTATGAATAGTGTATTTAGAGATTACCTTGATTATTTTTTGTAGGATTTATAGATAATATTCATATCTATTTGAAATAGAAAGAGATGAATATCACCTGAAAATTGTGTTGAAGACCCTAAATAATGAAAAATTATTATCAAAATTTACAAAGTGTGAACTTTCACTATAAAAAAGTTTATATTTTGGGTCATATAATCTCAATAGAGTGTATATTAGTATATCCATAAAAGATACAGGCTATTGAAAATTATCCCAAACCAATAACAGTGATTGAGATCCTTAGTTTTCTTGAATATTATGTATATCATCGACACATTATAGACTGATGAATGTGAGTAAAATTTCAAGGAACTAAATAGAAGGTTAGTCATCTCACCTGTTCTTACATTAACCTATAGTGTATGAAGGTTTTTTAATATAGAATTATTCATCAAATAAGTGATTATAATTCATTCTCATGAATAATGATATTGTGATAGCTGATGCCTCATGATAATTGATGGTTCATGAGAAACACTACCCAACTCTTGATTTGTAGTTAACTATGGTAATTTTTTAATTAAATAATTTGAGGCATTATCTTAATAGATAATGTAGTGGCATATATATTAGTCATAATTTTTTTGAAAATATATTCACGTAGAAAGAGTTTAATATGAATTAGGTAATATGGTTATAGTTGATTAAAGATTTTGACTTCTCAATACATTACCACTGTGGTACATCAAACAAGATGGTCGATGCTTTGAGTTAAAAAATCACTAAAAAATATCTATGGTAAGAATCACAAAAGTTACAATATTTACAGATTTGAAAGAGATATATCTTAAAATCAAAATAGAAGGGGAAAATATTATCGCTCAAAAATAATTAGTCAACCATATATCCATGTAAATATTAAATAGATGTAGAAGGAAGATGTAGAGAAACATATAAAGGTTTTAAATGTTCCAAAGTTCAACCACAATTGTGATTGAATGAAAAGGTTTAATAATAATGTATGTGTTTTATCCATATGTAATATATAGAAGGATCTTTTGGAAGAGGTTCATAGTTTTTCATTCTCTATTCATCTTGAAAGTAGAATGATATATATGGATTTGATAGATCACTTATGGTGGGATTTCATAAAGAGATATATTATAGATTTTTGTACCGCGGTGCTTGATATGAAAGAAATATAAGGATGAGAGATAAAATTCCAAGGGAACGGTACATCTATTACCCATACAATAATGGAAATGAAAATGTCACCATGAATTGTGTTGTTGGGCTACCCAAAACATATAAAGGGAACATTGTGATATGGGTTGTAGTAAATTACTTTACAAAGTTAGCACACTTTATTTCTATCCTAAAATATTTCTATCTGGAAAATATTTCAATAATATATTCCAATAAATGGGTAAGGTTTTATGGAGTTACACATTATGTTTTATTTGATCAAGATCTGAGGTTTACCTCAATTTTTTATAAATCTATTTAGTAGTCTAGTATATTTAATTGATTTTCAACACTGCATATCATACTAAGATGGATAGTTAGTCTTAGAGAACTATTCAAACCCTAGAGGATATATTGAGATCTTATTATATGGATTTAAATGGTGTGTAGGATCAAAAATTTCCCCTAGAAAAATTATCTTAAAACAATATCTTTAACATGAGCATTCAGATATATCTATACAAAGACCTATATGGAAGGAAGAATCAAACTCTAATGTTTCAGGATAAAGTTTGAGAAATAAATCTATTGTGACCAATGCTAGATATGTAAATAGAAGTGAATTTTATATCCATTCAATAACACATTTTTGAAGAACAAATTAGAAAGAAAATTTATGTTTATAATTGTTTACATGATCTAGAATTTAATGTTCATGGGAATGTATTTCAATGAGTTTCTCTATGGAAGAATGTTATGATAATTGAAAGGAATGGAAAATTACACCCTAGGTATAGTATCTTGCTTGATATTCATGATCTTATATGGGTGGTATCTTATCAATTGGTGCTTCTACAAAGCCTTTATCATGTTCATGAGGTGTTACATGTATCTCTATTTAGGAAATACATACATGAATTATCACAAATACAGAACTAGAAGGTCATACCAATAGACTAATATCGTTAGTATGAGGAATAACCAATGTAGATTCTATAACTTAGAGAAAATTTTACACAAAATAATTCCACTCATCTGATCGATGTTTTGTGGTGAAACCACTAATTTAAAGACGCTACTTGGTAAACTATATATTTGATGAGGTAGAAGTATCCTGGGATTTCTGTATTATAGTGATGGAGTTTTTATAGAGAATAAAATTTAGGAGGGGGTATATTATAATTGCATTAGATTTTATGAAATATTTTTTTTCAAAAATATTTAATTTCGACAGCTTGTGTTACAAATAATTGAGTTTTAATAAACCATTACATACTATTAAAATTATTATTTAAATATAACCATTATAACCTAGTTGATAAATTTTGTGGTATGAATAGTAATAAACACATTTTTAAAATTAATTATAATGGATTTATTTAAATAAAACATACAGATTAAAAAGTACTTAATTTTTAAAAATCCTTAATACGCTTTGAAAATATTCCTTTCACAAAAATATGTTTTTCATTTAATTTTGTGAAAAATAAATAAATATATTATTCTCCACATTCAAAAAAATTACAAAATAAATTATTTTTTTTAATCACAATCTCAAAATTATTTGATGCTGAAATTTTAATAATTTTATGAAAAGATAATATTTTCAAGGAATAGTAAAAAATATTAATTTTTACTTAAAACTATATTTTAATTTAATGTTTTTAAAAAGTTAAATTATATTTTAAAATGATTTAAAATCTAAAATTAGTTCAATTATATTATATTTAATCATATTTAGGTCATTGTAATCAATTTTATCTTCAGTTTTGATATAAATGTTTTTATACTTATGAAAATGTTTTCTTTAGAATCTTTTTTTATCCCCATGGCAAGTTTGTTTTTAAATTAAAATCCACCACTTATTTAAATGTAATTGGGTAGAATAAATTCCACATTTTTAATGTGAATAATTAATATTAAGTAATAATTTCAGCTTAATTTTTTTCATAATGATTATTTAATATAGATGAAATTAATTACAATGGTTATGTTTAAAAGGGGGTTTTACATGTTATGTGCACTTGTGTTGAAATTAATTTTCGATACAAATATGATTTTTAATTAATAAATTTTATTTAATATTTAGAATCAATGGGTCCAAAGTTAACTAATAAGTCTCATTTTTTAGGCTTAAATGAGATACTACCTTGTTAAATAGAAAGAAACTAATTATCGGGGTGAACACCAAAATGGTAAAAGGGAGAAAACATATAGGCTAATGGAATTACATGTTTAAAATATGTTTTTTTGTTTTAGAGATCTTTCTAGACCATTTAATTCCTCAAATTCATTATTTATCAATTTTGGATCCACTTGGGTTCAATTTGACTTCCCAATATTGAATATATTTTGGGTATTTACAATAGAAAATCCCTCTACCTCAATTATAAAAGGCCTCTCACACTCCTTGCCACTCCTCACTACCAAATACATTTTTCATAAAATAACTCTCCAAATACATTCCCCAATTTTCTCCATGTGTCATAGAGGCCTAATTTTTATTATTACACCCTCTAATAAATTATTGTGGTGCTAACCTAAGGAGGTTTTACAAAGAATAGGTATCTTTATTAAACAATTGTTTCTATTTTTTTATTTTTCCATCTTTTTAAAATATTATTCTACTATTAAGATAGAAAAACACAATTATATAAAATATAATAAGGTTTTTTTAATATAATAAATTACATTCATCTCATCTTCCATTAAATGGAAAACGAAACCAATGATCATGGGTATTGTGAAATACCGCGACACAAACTGATAAAATTCATTTTTTCTCAATGCCTTTAGCATATTGATATAATGATGGATATAATGTATATATATGATATTAATGAAATAAAAGTACTTCTATAATTATAATATAATATCTAAATTCATATCTTACCACCGGTTGGAAAATAATAATGTTGCTTGTGTGTACAATGGACTACCGCCTCACGAACGGATGTGAGGTTTTATAATTTCTATTTTAAATTGATGTTAATAAGGATTGATATATATAATTCATATGATATAATAGATATAAAAAATATTATGTAATGTTGACTTATTATTTTTCATTATATCATTCCATCCATCAAAAAAATGGAAATAGCGTTCATATATACGCACGACCAACCATCTCCATGAATGTTATAATTCATTTTCAATCTCTAATTTTATTAATTTTTTTCAATTTTTATAAATATATATTTAATTAATATATATTATTTTTATGAAATAATTAACATAATAAAAATTATATAACTATTAATAATTTATAAGGACAAAACTCTACTAAATAATAACATACATGAAAAATTAAGTAATTATCACCCAAAACAGTTATTTCAATAATGAATTTTTATTGAATGGGAGATAAAAGGTTATAAGTAAATCGTATATGATATGATATATATTATAATGGCTACAAAATATATTTATAATAAGCCTATATTTATTATATCAATGGTTCAAACATTTATAATGAAATTTGAAACTTTATGTAAGGGCTTTCTAGTCACTCTTTTAATTCTGGGATAAAAAATCAGAAATCACCACTCATTTCATTTATGTGGTATATATATACTGATCCTTTTTCATGTTATATAATTGATATAATAATTTTTGGGACATTTAATGTTTTATTTGGTTTTATTCTTTAATGTGACTTACGATACAAAAGTTTCCAATGTTTCAAAAGCAGTAAGATATTTTTGTAACACTTTTATTTTCATGGGACACATCCCATATTCACCAATTCTATCTTTTTTGTGGTGTATATACTGCACATTAATGTATTTTTTTGATTATTCTAATGAAAATTATGGGATATAAATATCCATTTATTCTTATTTATTTCATTGGATTAATATTAAAAGGGTACCTAAATAGTAAGGTTTTTATGTTACAAACTCATTGATTATTAGGATTTTTTATAATTATGATTATAATGATGAAATATTCCAATATATCTTCCAATAAACTCATGAATTTTATCATCCTAAAATTA
The DNA here is from genome assembly GCA_963277665.1 of Viscum album. Lineage (NCBI taxonomy): Eukaryota > Viridiplantae > Streptophyta > Magnoliopsida > Santalales > Viscaceae > Viscum > Viscum album. The sequence continues at coordinate 225,551,758 of OY728157.1, read as the reverse complement.
TTTATATATAATATAGTTTTTCTTTTCTTTCTCCTCTCTTTAATAAATAATTATACCAACTAAATTTGTTTAATAAAAAATGAAATTATTTTCCTCTTGGGTGGAAAATAAATTTTCATCCATGTCCCTGATTTCTAGAAAAGTTATAAAGATAGTTTTTACCATTATTCAATGAGTTTTTATAAAAAAAATTACCCATTTTTTAATTTTTAAAATTTTTTTAAAATAATTCTTCTTGTCATTTTTTTAACAAGGAACTTTTGACATATTATCAAAACTCTGAAAGGAATATGTATTTTAACATGTACATCATGACCATTATCTTCCAATACAATGATCACTAAATCATTTAAAGAATCAATTATATTTTTAAATGTATATTTTAAAATAAAATATGTTATTTAATATTTTGGAAATTTTAATATTTTAAATAAGTAGTTTCAAAGTGAAAAGGATAGTTTCCTCAAAAATGTTCCAAGTGATATTGTAAAATAATTTTCTATTAAAGGTTTAATCCTTTGATGTTATGAACGAATTAATGGGAATATGATCCTATGATATACTCTTTATTATTTCTCTTTTTTTTATGATTTGTATGAATAGATTTATATGTAACCCATATATTCTCCATGGGTTATTCTATGATGAAATGTTTATGAAACCCATTTTCTTTTCATGGGATATGCCATGATGAAATGTTTATGAAACACAATTCTTTTAAAAGGGTTATTATGTGTTGTTCTAATTATATTTTTACGAAATTTTGGTACACATATGTTTTGTTATGTGATTGGTGGTTCTACTATAAACTAAGTATGGTGATTACCTTGTGACCAAGGACGGTGGAAACATTATAACCAAGGAAAGTGGTTAAAAAATAACTAAGGAAAGTTGATTATTTTATAAACCATGATGGGTGGGACATATATCTCCATATAATTAATTAGGTAAGGATTTATATACCATGATATAAAGATTATAAGAATGGGGAGTGAACCTAGTTCTTTAAGTGACTTTATCCACTCTGATTGTCTTGGATGTGAAATTTTACTACTATGATGGTATGGTAAGCGAACTCATTACATTATCATAGTCATAGAAATGATCCTTGCCTATTGAGAGAATTATTTTCTATACTTATCTGTATTCCACAATTTGATGTTTTTTCTAATGTTATGCTCTCATAGGTCATGTTAATTTATTCATTTATGATTCATGTCTTATAAACTGGAAAAATTTAAATCATGTCCATAGATTAAGATATTTTATTTTTAGGGTGTGGTTTTAATTATTAATATTGTGTTATCATACCCTTATTCTCATATTATAATTATATAATCATTGATATATTCCTTATTTACACTTAATGAGCATCTGTTATTTCCCTTTACTATGTTTTATTTCCCCAAGTTATAAAGAAAGGTATTATGTTTTATATGTCTACAAAGGTTACTAGTTATGAAGAACATAGTGAGACACGATGTAGGTCACTTATTTACTAGTAGTTTATTTATCCATGTTTCTAAAGGCAATTAACTTTTACGGTCTGCATGCATGTTTTTTGTAACAAAAAATGAATATTAAATTTTAAAGTGTATTATCTATGTATAAGAAGTTTGGGACTTCATTAATAATATTCAAGAAAATGGGGTGTTTTGATTTTAATACTAGATTTTAAATTCTGTAAACAAAATGGATAATGTTATTTTGATATATCTTGATTATCCTGGGAAAGTGACTCTAGATTCTAAACTATTATCACTCCTAAAGGATTATTGATAGATCAAAGATTAAATTAGTTATACCAAATTAATCCAAATAATATATTTGAGTTCTATATTATATTCCACATACGATTAAATTGGAAACAATATATTATTCAATAATATGCATTGAAAATCAATCAAATTTTATCTAGTAACATTATAATAAATAGCTGATAATGCATGAAAAGAAAATAATTTTATATATAGTTTTTTTATAAAAATAAAATATCCGCATATTAAATCATGCAATGTCATGTGTGGTGTCATATCAATTTAAATAACTTCTGAAACTCCTAAGAATGCACATAGAAATAATAGGTCACATAAGGGAACAACTAGATCAAAACTATGTATAGAACTTTTTATACATGAAATCATAAGGATTTTTCTTTTATTCATATTTACTTTGGAATAAAAAAATTAAAAAAACTAAAAAAAATAACCAAAAACTCAATATTTTACTAATCTATCGAAGAATACAAAAATATATCTCATGATTATATCCAAATACACTCCCCAGATTGATCACAATGAATCTCTATTAGTACATGATATAAATAAATAATAAAATTGTAAAAATATATTAAGGGATTAGATCTCTATTTCCTTGAATTTGTGTAACCTCCTCATTTTCTATTGAATGTTTTTAATTATTATAATGGAAGTGTAAGTTCTTATTCCTAACCAAGAGGTGTGGTAGATTTTCCTTTCAGTACTATTGATTCAATTTTATTGCATATTTGACCACCAATATGGCTGAATCTCAAAATCAAATAACCTATTATATTTTTAACATATGTCTTAGTGGTTCCCCAATTAAATATTATCTCCACTGAAGATGTGTAGAGATATTTATATCTAAATTTTTAAATTGAAATGTTATAAAATGATGGACTGGTCAGTTTTACCTAATTTTATAAATCAAATTCCACACTTAATGATTGACTATTTATCATATTATTCATAAAGATATGATAAATCAAGTTATATATCATTTACAACTAGAATCATCCCATTTGAAGTCATATTGAGCAATTTATGTCTTAACTAATAAAGATTGTTCAATTGTTCTTGCCCAAATGTTTCCCAACTTGCATATGTCATTTGGGCCCCATATGGTTGGATTTAATACATGGTGTAGTTGAATGAATTAAATCCTAATAAAAAATTAATCCATAAAGAAAAATATTTCAATTTATATTAGTTTAGATATTTTTATTTCAATAATAAAAAAATATTTTTTCTATTGAAATATAAATTATAGTAAAATTAAAATTTTTATATATTTTTTAAAATTAATAAAATTGAGAGTTGAATGAAAAATGATAAAACCATGAATTACTAGAAAAAATTTTAAAACATACTTTCAATGGTGAAAATATAGGATAATTCATAGTTTGATCTCACACACATAAGAATTTGAACTCCCAGTAAAAACATAATATCTATATCAAATCCCTAAAAAATAAAAAGGATATATTTTTAAGTGATCTTTCACAAAATAAAATTTATCAAATATTATATATGAAAAATAAATCCCTGCATTTTATTCATTCATATCTAAATTTTATTAATCTCAATACTCCATCTATAACCACATCACACCCTACCTCTCATGGAAAGTCTTATCAATATTCACACAATATAACATTAATCTAGAGTTATTATCAAACATGAAAAAATTCATGTATCACCATTGGCATGTAAAAGATATCATATCTTCCCATTGTGTGACATAAAATTATTTACAAATATATAGTATTTTTCCTAAAAATTGGGTGTATAAGTGTTGGTGGGTAAAATCATTTAAAAATATAATTCTAGAAAGAGAATGTTAAAACTCTAGGAATAAAATTCATTAATATTCAAGTAAATCTACATGAAATATAATCATTCAATTCCCTATTATAAGATATAACACTAATTTACCTTTCTCTTTATATGTACCATGTGCCAAATAATATATTAAATTAGTGGATTCATACTTATTATCCCCTTTTTATTCAATTTTAAAAAAAATCAAGGAAGATGACCTAATAAAAGAATTCAATGAATTAATGGCAACTGATGCCCTTTGATTTTTTAGGGAAACATGACTTTAAAAGTGTCATAATGATGAATTCAATATTAACCCATTTTTTCACATTTTTTTTATTATCATAAGAATATGATGACATAAATGACGTATAAATGTTTAATAATGACTCATGTTCATTTCAATCTACAAACTCTGAAATAGTGGAACACACACAACAATGATACTTTACCCCATGAAAATTCCTTAAAGGTCCTTCCACCACACTCAAAATTGAAATATTTATAAAAATATATTAATAGATAGTGTATGTAAGGTTGAATAATCTTTTACTGTGTCTTAAACTTATAATAAAATACATGGATTCTAAGGGCTAAGGAATGTTTTATATAAAGGGTAGGTCTCATGTTAAAAATGTGTTTATCTAATGATTTACCTTAAAATATTAAAAAAATATCAAGAAGTATAATAATTTAAAATAGAACCAATCCCATGTTCTAGTTTTTATAAAAATTTCATGTTCCTCTCATGAAAGTGAGGGTATTATAAATAATATATTATAATGGGTTTAAAACGACTATTTGGACAAGAAAAAAAATTTGGGTCACTATTTCATGTACACGGATTTAAAAAATTAGTCATACTAGAAAAATATTTTTGGGTCACTATTTCATTGAGACAGATTTCATAAGAAAATTGTACTAAAAATATTTTATGAAACTATTCCATATATAAAATCATTTAAAATTACGTTTTTTTAAAAACAATCAACACTCTTAAAGTCAATTCAAGACTGAAAAAAGATATTGAATGTTCATTAAATATAAAAAGACAAAGAAAGGAGAAAAATAAATAAGTGGAAACAAAAAAATAGTTTTTGTATCCCCCTTTGGGATATAAGAACCTAAAATCTTATATGCATACCATCCATCAACAATTTATAGAATATTTGAGTCAGTGTTAGCAAAAGATAAAATGAAATTAATTTATTATTCACTTTCTTTAATAAAGTATAAGGACCTGAAATTAAACATTACATAATCTAGTTATTTCAACTATATTTTACTTCATTACATTCCCAAACACTAGAAGAAAAATACCCTATTCCAACGGTTTGAAACTGTTGGTATAGGCCTCCAAACTCTTGGTATATCATATACCAACGGTTTAGAGAACCGTGGCTGAGTAAGCCATGGGGATACGTCTATACCAATGGTTTTCCCAAAACTGCCGGTATAGACCTATACCAACTGTTTTCAAAACTATTGGAATAAGTAATATGAAAAATCTATACCAACGGTTCCATAAAACCATTGGTATATATATTTCAAAAAAGAAGCATTCGGTGGGTTTTGATCCCGGTACCTGCAGTTTATGATTGAATGACCTAACCACTAACCTAACATGACTTTTGTGAACATAATTTCATATATATATATATATGTATTATCATAAATTTTTTAAATTTTTTATTTATTTAATGTTCTCTGTAAGAATATTCCAAAAAAATACATGTAATTTTACCAACGGTTCTCAAAACCATTGGTATAGACCTATAAGAACGGTTTTGAGAACCATTGGTATATATTCCTTGATTTTGGGACCAAAAACAACGGTTTTGCACAAACTATTGGTATATGGGGGGGCCTATACCAATGGTTTGGGGAAAACCATTGGTATAGGGTCTCTATTATGGACCTATACCATCGGTTTGGCCAAAACCGTTGGCATAGGTCCATATAAGTGACCTATAGAAATGGTTTGGGGAAAACCGTTGGTATAGGTCCCCCATATACCAACGGTTTGTCCAAAACCATTTGTATATGTCTAAATTAGTGTCCTATACCAATGGTTTTGGCCAAACTGTTATATAAGTCCATATAAGTGAACTATACCAACAGTTTTGGGTAAACCATTGGTATTGATCTTATTTCCAGTAGTGAAAGATCTTTTAGTATTATATTTTTATAAAGTTATGACATAACTCATACATATCAACCCACAATAATAAAAATTTGGTACCATTAAAATAGTATTTATTTCTTTCAAAAAAAATTACATAAAACTACAACATGATTTCATTAAAAAATATTCATAAAATTTAACTTGACTTCCTTTTTTCTATTACACATCCTTATAACTTATGAAAAACATTTTAAAACATGGGATGAGAATAAAAATATCATTAATGGATATAAAAATAATGAAAAAACCCCTTAGTCCATGAATACTTATAAACATATGAAATAATTTTCACCAATACATACTTCTCACTCATATATACTTACCATGTAAAACATGATATTTCTATAAAACATTAAAGAACATATATAAAACCATAAGGGTATCTTGGGGAATTACTTACTTATATTTTAACCCTTATGTAGGCCTTATGATTTGTAACCCTCATGAAAACCTTACAATATAACCCTCACGGCTACCTTATGGTGTAACCATCGTAGTTACACTTGGAGTAACAATTCGCCTGACCACCAACTGATACATACCAAATGAATTGGATGGATATATAGGTCCCAAAATTCATCTTAAATAATTACCAATAACTATAATATAATCATAAAACATGAATAATATCATAAAATCATTGATTTTAAATTATATAAAATAGAATTTTAAAAGGGGAATTGTTTTTAATTAATGTCCCTTAAAAAATCATATAATTGAAGTGAGAAATAATAAAATTAAAGGAGTAAGTGTATACACTATTAATACACATAATAAATCATAATATAAAATAAATTAATTACACAAATAATCTTAGTAACACAAAATTAATGAAGTCGAAGGTTAGCCCAAAGAATGGAAATTGGGTTAACAATTACATTTCCTCAGGTTTATCTTAGTTAAAACTTGTTTTAAACTCATTTATAATGGTTAAAAGGGTGTTATTAATATTTTATATAAGCATAATAATTCTTATAACAATATATATGATCATTTTATAACATCATTCGTCCCATTTATTAATAATATATTGTTATTTCCATTGTTTTGAGTGTGTGCTTTACATGATTTCCATGGTCATTTCGTAAAAGATTTTCCTGTCGAATGGAAGATAAAATATAGAAGTGGGAAGAAATAGTGTTAATATGTTTCCAAAATATTAAATTATTCCTTTAATAATTTTGGTTGTATGGTATGAGGATGAATCATTAGATAAATCATTAGTGATATTCGTTTAGTTCATTTTAGCAGTTCTTCAATAATCAAGAACTTGTTTCATCATTAACCTTCAATATTATGAATATAAGTTAATTTCAGAACATAAGAGAGGTTATATAATACACAATAGAATATTTTTCAGCCATAAATATGGTTTTACAACCAACTTTGAAGTAAGATATGTAAATTGAAGACACATCATCCATAATGTCGGTAAATTGACACATCACGGATGGTGTTTTTATTTTTAGAATAAGAATATGAGTATAGGAAGAATATTGATGAATTTTTCCATAAACATGATAAAAATACACAATATATATAATATTATATATTTAATTCCTCTTAGATAAGGGGATGCGAAAAAATTATAAGAAAAGAAAAGAATGGAAAAGAAAACACAAGAAAATGAAAGATGATTTTTACCTCTTGATCTCTTCTCCTTGAGATACTCCTTCAGGCTTTTGGTTTTGGCCTTTCAGTGAGACAACTAGGTTTCGGATTTGGGTAAGAGCCTTGAAAATGGTACTGGGATATGTATAGAAATTATAAACCTTCAGAGGTGTGATAGTAAGAGGGGTCAGGTGGTGTTTATAGTGGAGGAGAGGAGGGGTTTTCCATTATTTCAATCATTAGTTTAATACTTTTGCTCAAGGAAATGAATAGTCATGATTCATGTGACCCAAAATAGTAAAGAGCGAATGTGAGTTCAAAAAAAGGGATCTTACATCAACTATGATATTTGGAATAATGTATCTAACTGATAATGTATATATATGGTATATAACATATTTTACTATTAATCAATAATTCAAGAATTTCGAAAAAAATACCAAAAATTCACCCTAAACATTTTTCCACGTGTAGAATTAAAAAATGAACTCCATTTTTTGAAAATAATTTTCGAAATATGATTAATTTAATTTTTAAATAAAATCATAATTTATTCGTAAAATAACAATTTTTAAACTATAACTCATTTTATATATTACATTGAAAAATTAATCAAGGTCTCATTATCTTATAACATTAAGAAAATAAAATAATAATTTGGTTTACCACTCATAAGGTACATATTACTATTCATATTACAATTCATAAGGGTATTTTACTTTTCACCAAAAATCAATTTGGTTCTATCAAACTCCAAATAACATAATTGTCGCAACCGTAGATATTCATTTTTTCAAATTCAAATCATAGAAGTGGAAAAATAATGTTTAATAGCTATTTTATAACTATATACTTAAAAAATAGTTTCACTATGCGGAGACTCAGAGTTTTGTGCATTTAAATTTATTTTTTTAAAAGAATGGGGTGTTACATAGTGGATACTCTATTTTATCATGTTTTTACATCACTTAAAAAATTCTCAGTGAACAAATATAGAATTAGATGACTAATTAGAAATAATATATGATTCAATGATACAAATTGAAAGAAACATCACAATCCCCATTGAAAAATAATTAAAAATCAATATAAAAAATGAAATTTTTTTCACAAAATTTGGGGTATCCTGAACAAAATTTATCATTACTAGTATTATTTTAAATTACATATGGTCATTTGAAAATGTTTTTAAAAAATATAATTTTAAACAAAATTGAATCAAATTTTTTTATTGGTGTGGGTTGTTGGATAAACTATTCATATTGGTTCATTATTAAATGAAGATTTAAATTATAAAATTACTACCCTAGAGGTATATTTTTATCAAAATTATATTCATTTATCCCATTGAAAAATCATATCATCACTCACTCATTAAAAATTAAATATTTTCTAAGGTAATAGCACACCAAACCAAATTCAAGGTGGTCAAAACTGATGGATCCCCAAGGAATACACTCTAATTATGACTTTACAATCATCATTTGGGGAACCAATATAGAATAAACTAATAAGTGTGTCATCATTTCTTCTTTTTTATGTTACAATGTTGATTTTTTTATTCATAACACCTTGATATATTAAAATATATTTCTTTATAAATAATTAGTTTCGTAACATGATTCACATGAACCAAAAAAATGAAACTATTTGTGAAATATTTATTATAATTAAAATTTAAGAATATTAAAATATCTAGATAGTAACAAAGATTAAAATTAATTATAAATTTATTCAAAATAGGATTAATATAAATTAATGTTTTAAAATGGAATTTTTCATTAAAAGTTTTTATTGTTTATATATTGTATTTTATTCAAAAATATAACTTTTATTATTTTATTATTTTAATTTACTAGATTTAATTTAATTTTTAATTCATCATAACCAAATTATCCTAATGTTAATTTTTTATATTTTTATAAAATAACAGATTTTTAGGTAAATAGTGAAAAAATACTGATTTTGTAAATAACCTCACTTTTATAACATAAAATTTGTTTAAAACTTTTTATTATAAAAATATATTATTATAAAGTAAAATAAATAATCGTAAAATAATTATTTGAACTTATAAAACCTTTTATAAATATTTTAGTGACTTAAGTATTATTTTCCAATATAAACAATTTTGGATATTTTTCCATTTTTTTGAAAAAATCACCGGTGTGGCCTTTTCTAGTCCTTAACAAAATGGAACCCCCATCCCCATGAATATATCAATCCCTAGAGATACCTGGTTAGTAAGGATTCATTTCTAGTTGGGATGGCAGAGAGACACGTAGGGTGACAAACCGAGTAATGATGGGTCGGCAAAGCAATCTGTCAGCATAGGTGTGTTATACCTCAGTTCACCCACCTGGGGAGGGATGAGGTGACATTTTTAATATGTTTCACTAAATAAATATTATTTTGGTAAAATTTAGTTGTTTCTTGATTCCAAATATAAATATCCAATATTTTATATTTAATTAATCAATTTAAATTAAAAAATAATATCATTTAAAAATTTTATCCCACATACATATTTTAAGTTTAAAAATACGCTTTTCAAAAACAAATAATGCATTTTGCTTTTTTTATTTTTAAATTTAAAATTTTCAACCAAAAAATTTTATTTCACAAATTTATTTTTTTATTTGGGATTGAAATGAAAAAATTGGGTAAGAAATAAAAATTTATATATGGTCATTTAAATTAATCACCATGAATAAAAATGAAATGTTCCCTTCGTAAGAGTACACTTGGGTAAATGGGAAAAATAAAGGTGAAATAATTAAATCACTAAATTTTTCATCCGAAAAAAGTGTATGAAATTTTTTACACCTTTAAAATGATCAAAAATAAATTATTTTAAAATTTTGGAGTTATTTTCCTTGAATAGTTAAAGGATATAATTGAAAAACAAAGTGTGCTTCCAAAACAACCCTTCCCTCACTTATAAAATCATATCGCTTACACTCGTTCATGATACACCCTTTATAAAAAATATTCTTAAAACCCTATCAAAATTATCCTCATAAAACTCTATTATATGAACATATTCCATGGTTAAAATTCAGTTATCTTAAGCTTTGTATTTCAAAGTATTTTTTAATCGAAAACCCGAGTTCTCAATGGATGTTTTACTTTCCTCTAAATACTTCTCATAATTTTACATTACCTATGATTAAGTAAAAATTTTAATATAATTAATTAATTATAATTATTATAAATAAATTTTATTATATTAATTTAAAAATAATTAGTCATTAATTTATATCCACTCATAGAACCAAAACATCGAACATCTATATGTGCATATTACCACCTCTAAGACGCAATGTGGTCAGTTTTTATCACCAACTACCATGGATAGTAACAAGAATGGATTTTATGAATAAATATGTTTTAAATATAAAAAAATAAAATTATTAAAAATATAATTCTCTACATTACATAATTCATTTCATTCGTTGAAAAAATGGGATCGTTAATCATGCATACATGTGGATTACCACCTCTACGAACAACGAATACCATTTTTCATCACCACCCATCATTTATAGTTCATTTAATATATTTAAAATGAATATATTATGATTATAAAATGTTTAATAATATTTATATACCATTTTATCAATATATAAATAAATCTCCTTACTCATTAAATTACTATTACACTTTACAATTTGGTTGATTTAACTACCTATCTAAACTATGTTATAAAAATTATTCTATAAATTAATAAGGATATAATATAATTATAATGTAATTTAATGATGATATATTTAATATGTTTTAATTATTGTATTTTTTTTTAATATTTAAAATATTTATTATTATATCACTATTTGATTGTTAAACATGTCAAAAACTAGTTATCATGATTTCAATGTTCACAAGTATTATTATTGTCTTTAACCTAATGAAAATGTAAATTAAGTAATCATTAAAAAATTATTATTCCATATTGAATGATATATGAATGATGAAATTTTAATTAATGAGTGAAAATATACTCCATCTTTGTGAAGCTGGTACAAAACAAACAACAGAAAGTTACAACAACCGATAATCAAGAAAACTATAATTGGTTAATATAGTTTCAATATTTGATTATATAATAAATAAAAAATGTTAGTATATTTATATTAAGGTTCATAGATAAGTGATTATGATAGTTATGTTCATTATACAGCATCTTAGAGAATGTTTAAGAATACAAGATGACTAGGTAAGGGTTTTTCATCTCATATTGATCTCTTTGAGACATGTTTCTAATTATGCACCAAATTTATTTCATGTGGGGTATATTCTGTCTTATTGACCTTTTAAATAATTAAATTCCCTTTATTCATGGTAATTCAATTTGAAATTAAATATTTATCTCTTTCAAGAAGTTATTAGTGAAATTATCCTCAAATTGTATGAAATTTTTGTGACTCAAATATTTCCCTTGTGTTATATTCACTCCTCTTTAACTATTTTCTTTCACATTTGATCTATTCTAAACTATGGTAATTTTTTCCATATTTTTACCAAAATTTATTATGAATTCATGTTTTACATTTAATTCTCCCTCCTCTATGATTCAATTATTTCAGTTAAAAACAATTGTTATTAAAAGTATTTCCCAATTATTTTAATACATTTTCTTCCATATACATGTTTTTACTTATCACTAATTTTGTCCACTAACAAGGGGAAACTAAAATTATTTTAATGATGATGATCATTTTATACGACTTTTTTAATTTTAAAAACAAGCTTTTATTATCCTTTTAAGGATTTGAGTTTAAAATAAAAGAGTTTTAAAATCTTTAAAATCTTTTTCCTTACCATGATCTTATGTTTTTCTCCTTTACATCAAATTTTATCAATACCTTAACATTGAATTTTTTTTAAAGTAATTTTTTATGAATTTCTATATTTATATTCATAAAATATATTTTGTGGAATTTGATATGAAAATCACATCTTTTTAAGATGATAAATTAAACTTATTTTTAATATATTCTATCATTTCTCTTCCATTTTAATAGGATTATTCTCCAATATAGTAATGATTTATAAATCAACCAATATGTGCATTTGTTAAATACATATTTTGATATATTATAAGTTTGGTATCAAATGTTCATGTTTTTTTTGGTACCATTAATAATTGTAATGAAACTCATTCTCTACTCATGGGTTATTTATGATAAGATGAATGATTTCATTTCAAGTGGAAATCGTGTGTATGGATGATGTAGGGTCATGTATTATATCACCCAATAAAGAGTTGAATTAAGTTAATGTCTCATGAGAAAAAAAGGGTACACAGAATAATTTATTCCATTCCTAGGATAACATGTGATGATTTATACCTAGCCAAAGAATACATGAAATTATTTCTCCCAACCCAATGGAATATATGGGTGGATTTATCCCCAAGACTAAGGGTATATAGGTTGATTATCCCAAGCCCATGATTGTACATGGGTGTTTATCACAATCCAAAAATGTAATGAATTTCTTGGTGGGTATACTTGACAAATGTTTTCTATTCTAATTTTTATTCCAAAATAATATATTATAATCATATGCATATGATTATACTCTTTTCCTCGTATTTACTGAATCATGATTTCGCATAATGTTTCAATGGTATATGTTCATCTATTTTAGACTCTACCATGATATAAAAAAACAATTATTGTTTCATGTTCTTTTTAATAATAAATTTTTCCCCAACCCATGTTTTCACATATTTTTAAGACCTAACCCTTGATGACAAGTTCATAATTTCCCCTTAATGATCATTTAAGATCACAGTTTTCTCAAGTCTTCCTTTTCACGAGTTTTAATGATAATTATAGCTTGTGGAAAATTTAGGATTGATTATATAGGATCATTGATATGAAGAAATGTTCACCAGTTTTGTAAAATAATGTGTTTATATATCTTGTCTCTAAGACAATAAACATTTAGGTCCTTGGATTGTGTGACTATTTGTGAGAAATATTCATTAAACCATCATATTAATGTATTCATTATATATGTTTAGATTAGATCCCCAAAATATTTCCATAGAACTATGTATAAGAAATATGCATTTATTTATTGAGTAAATTTGTTGATGCTCTTATTCAATAAGCTATAGACTAATGTGGTGGAAATTGGTTGAGCATAAATTTTTCCACCCTAGAAAAAAAATTTCCGACCATATCTAGAAAATTGTATCATAATTTCATTATGACAATATATTTCTTAATTAAATCTCATATTATATTATATTATTTGGTCCAATGACTTTGATAAGGAAATATTTTACTAATACAGGCTATTGATTAAGGCTTCCCTAATATCGATACCAAAATTTGATTGAGCAATCAAACATCTTAAATTAGAATGTAAATTTTTTTATAAGAAAAACTATACTAAAAAGATAAAATTAGGTCATCTCCCCCATAATCCTTATATTTAAAAAATAAATTTATGTAATTATATTAGATAAAGCATTGATTTATTTATTTGAAGACATGAATTGAAACTAATAAAAAAATATAGATTTTGTTGTTCAGATAGATCATAATCTACTTCAGAAAGTAAACCATGATGCTCTAACATCACAAATCTCATAAGATATTGGATATATCATAGATACTAATACTTTTTAAAAGTTAAAACTAAAACTATATGTGATTTATTAATAGGATACATCCTATAATTATGTTTCAAACACTATATTATTTAAAAACAACCATCAGGAATCAAACGATCCGTGTCTAGTATCATTATTCAAACACCACAAGACAACATCTGAAGAAATTAATGTTTTTCATAGGTTTGTGTGTATAAATATTAATTTATCATACAAAAATATAAACACTCACTCAAGGGATCCTAAGTATTTAATCATCTAATGAAACTCATAAGAACACTCGCATGAAATAAAGGTGGAAGAAGATACTAATCAGATCAAATAACCAAAAAATATATTATATGCATGAAAACATGGGGATTTTTGATTTTTTTTATTCTTAATTAATAATAGTAGAAAAAAATATAAAACTAAATAATAAAATAAATATCAAAAAAAGAAACCAGTCAAAAAAAATTAATCCCTAAAATGTTATAAACTTTGAGATTAGAATTATTTTAATAGGCACTCCCTATGTTGATCACTATGAGGGTTTCGAAGTACATGCTGACATGGTAGAAAAAAATTAACAAATAAAACAACAAGATATTTAAAAAATAATACATTATATGTTTCAGGATTCCTCCATTTCTTTTGACAGTTTTCTACTACTTCAATGAAAGTATAGGAAAATATTTATAAGTAAGAAGTGTGATAGACTTTTCCTACCATTCTCTCTTTATTATTTTAATGAATGTTTGGCCCCATAGATGGATGGATGTTTAAAACTGATCGACTATAATATTGTTCTTATTTATTTTATTTTTTCACCCACAACATTTCATACTCATTAAACAAGTTTAGAAGATCTTAGAAATTAATTAATAAAGTAAACGTCTATTCAATCATGGAATTTTCAAATCCCTCCAATTATACACATAAATATATAGTCTTAATGATGTAATATCACCCTATTATTTTAAAATTATAGGATATTTAAATTTATATTTCATTTATAGAATAAATAAAACCCTTCATGTATACAAATTTACTACACATTTACTAATGGTTGTCCAATTCATTCCACCAAAAGATTTTCTAATTTTCATGCTTTATGTGGGCACAAAATTGTTTGATTAAGTACTTGGGATAGTTGAATGAAATTAATAAAAATAACCATATAATTATAATAAATAAATTTTTTATGTTTCAAAAATCCTTATAGTATTATTTCAAGAATACACAAGTACTATATACCATGGAATATCAAAAATAGTGAAATTTTCCACTTAAATGCATTTTTATATAACGGATGAAAAATGAGAGTTGAATAAATATTTATAAAATTATGAGTTTCTTGACACAAAATTTATTGTAAAATGTATTTTAAATGTTGAAATTTTATTTTGCGTCGTTATGTAATCACTATATTCACCTAAAATGAAATCTCAGAGTAGTCAGCTGAAAAAAAATAAAATATTTTCACAATTAAATGATTTAAATTATTGTTTAACTTTTTTACATAAATTTTAAATTTTAAATTTATTTTGAGATAATTGATATAAAATCATTATAATTCATGTTTTATTATTCATCCTTTTGATATTCATCGAGATATTTATTTTCCTAGTTAATCCTAAATACTATAAAATCACTCAAAGTAAAATATTTCACTATTATACCTTTATTATTAAATTTTACGCCTCTTCTAATCACATGATCCATTGGGAACCTATTTATTTTATTAATAAAAATATCTTAAAATCATTTATACTTAAGAGATAATACTTTCACATCATATTTACCCTAAATAATTTGAATTAATTTCATCACAACAATAAAATATTTTGGAATTTCTTAAAAAACATGCTAATATTTTTGTATCTTATGTGGACTTAATGATTTTAGAAACCATATCCTTTTTTAGTTTTTTAGATAAGAGTGAAAAAATTAATTTATTGAGATCTCTTTAATTAACATAAATGTATTCCCTACACATAAAGAAATAAGTTAGACTTTCCTCAGGTGGCATCAATCCATTTTGAGTAACATATTTCATATCCGGTGATAATGATATAAAGTTGGGAATCATCCTCTAAATCTATAGAGAAAAGAAAATAAATAAAAAATAAAAATTTTCAAATTGTTTATATAATTAAAGTTCTCCATAAAATTGAATATATATATATATATATAATTTTGTAAAAATAGGAAAATAATATCAATATTCTTTAAGAAAAACCTATACTCTAATACCATCATGTTCCTGTAGAGATATATTGAGTAATAATATAAGAGTGAATCATTATTCAAAACAAATAACCTCATGAAAAATTTCACATAATTCTAGATGTATATAGTATCAACTACATTTTCACATTATCATATTCAAAGATAATTAAAAATAGTTAATGAAAAGAATAAGGACCCATTACATGGTTTACTATCTCTTTATTAGTGGTGATCACTGGTTTTTATGAAATTTAACACCATTTTTTTTAACTAGTTTCAGATTTTAGGTGAAAGGTCATAATATTAAATAAACACATTTTACTATTATTCATTAAAATGAAATATTTTTGAAAACAATAGGAACAATGATTGATGAAAATTTATAAGTCAAAAAAAATATGTTTCCTTCATTTTACAGTGCCTTGGAGGTGTGTACCTATCCTCTGTTGATAAAACATTTAATTATTCTATAAAAAGTACCCTAAAAAAATTTGTGAGAAAATATCACTTTTCCAATTCACTTCAAATATCCAAAAACCTTATATTTTTAATTATTTATAGATTGATTTAAAAATATCAAAATTAAACCAAAACTATGAAAATATGAAATTTATAGTAGGTCCATAAAAAATTTAGCAAAAACTCTTTGAAATACCCGGTTTAATATTTTATAACATGTTTAAAAAAAATATGAATAATATCTTAAAAAATATGAATTGATTGGATCATAATATGAAAATGATAAAAAAATCATTTAAATCTAAATACTCTGGGTCATATAATCATAAAAAATTCCTTTACTAACTTTTTCTGATTATAAATCGTCGTATTCATGTATAATCTTGAAAATTTAAAAAAACTAAATAAAATATGAAATAATTCAAAAAATATATTATATCATCATTTATAATCTATAATATTAGAAGTAGAAAATATGTATAAGTTTGAAAAAGTACAAAATCAGTTATCACTATGGTTTTACTCTATGGGATACTCTATAAAATAATATTCCTAAATATTAATTCATGATTATTGTATTTTTTTAAGAATAAACATTGATCCCTTCACAATTCATAGTGTTTCTATGTAATGTTAACTTATAACTAATTTTTAGTTATTTTTTTATGTATGGTCCACTAAAAAATATTCATGGAATCCAAATACCATAATACTTTCCTATAGCCAAAAATGTATTTCCATTATTAATAAAATAACTTATGTTCTAAAATGACTGTTATTATGTATTATAATAGAGGCACATATATGAAAAATTATATTTTATAGAAAAATTACACATCATGAAATAATATTGACAATAAAAACATGGAATGGTATAGTGAGATAAACACAAAAGAGTATTTCTCACAAAATGGTAAACTCTATATTCTTGAATTATCCCATAAAGATCACTCCTTCCATAAAGATTGTTAAAAGAAAGATAAGAATTAATAATATGGTAAAAATTTTCAAAGAAACTATATTACCTTTATAACTGAAGTAGTGAATGATGAAGAATGATAATGGTGGTGTATATATATGGTGAAAAGGGAAATATGATTATTAAGATATAAACCATACATGACTGTTTTCTGATAGTTTCAACATGACCATTGTATTACTGTTGGAGTAGTAAAATAAACAATATTATATTAAAATATCAACTTAAAAGGAAATTAAGAAGTATTATATATAATAATAAAATGTTAAATATGTCATTGAATACCCATATAAACTTTAAGAATCCTTATGTATGATAATATGAAATTTTGAATTATTTAATGTGTACAAATGATGTATTTCCCTTAAAAATATTATTTTATACAAAATCCATAATTTTTTAAAAAAATATATATTTTTCATACACCTGAATTTATTTTTCTTAAATAAAAATTTGAAATTATTTTTGGGTGAATTATCGATAATTTTATAAGAAACTTTATTTTTGAGTAAATAGTAAAAACATAGTACTTCTTTTAAGTATTTTTAATTTATTTTTAAATAAATATTAATGATTTGTTAAGATAAATAATGTTTTTAAAAACGATAAATAGTTTTGAAAAATGATTTTATTATTTTATAAGTATGAAAATCATTTTTAAAAATAAATAAACATATTCTAATGTCTATAAAGAAATTTTTGACTTTTAGAAAACATTTTAAGGAATCAATGATACTTTTATGGTCTTATTAATATATAGTGTTAGAGTTAGGTTTTTAAATTATAATATTCGAAAACAAATGTTATTAATGTTATGAACCATGACCCAAAACCATGTTTTCCCCGTGTAAAATGTATTTTAAAAAATATCGAATTCCAAATGGTATATTTGAAAAACTATAAACTATTATCCTCATTTTTCTATGAATAACAACCTCTACACCCCATTTCATTAACAAAAAATTTAATTAAAAAATACCTACCCTATTAGACTCTCATTAATATATTTTAATAATATCATGTTCTCTTAATGGATCTCTTATCTAATATTTGGGAGTTGTACTTAAATTAAGGGGTTATCTTCATCTTTCCATCTTTTCATTGAATAAATTACTTTACACAAATCATTTTAATTTTAAATTACTATGATTTAATATATTTATTAAAATTTCATTATTATTAAAATAAATTTTTATTAATGAGGGACTACTATTCGTTGTCAATAACCCCACTCGATCATCCATTTTGTATACATGTTATGTTGTCAAAGTTATTATTTTATTTTTCATGCCATACTTCTTATTATGAATACCACCACACTATTTTCATTAAAGGGTATTCATACAGATATAATTATTCATAATTTGTTGAAGATATTATGTAGAAACACACATTCCCTACTCATTGGTTAAAAATGATGAAAAGTTCATGCCTTTAAAATAATAAGAAATATTTTATTTTATATGAAATTTGTTCTTTATTATCCATTATTAATAGATGAAGTTATTTATTTTGATATATGATATAAAATTCATACATAATTATAGGAATATGTATGGTGTTCCAAGATAGTTCTTCAATTCATTAATTAATGAATTAATCTCTATAGATAATTAATTTATGATACCTTGGTAGAACTCCTTGTTATTGTATCATGATACCTTAGTTAATAATCATAGTAATATGTTTTATCACACCTTGGTGATATTATTATGAATTTAAAATTTTTATATTGTATTCACATTTTGATGTTATGCCTCATATATTTATGATCATGATATAATGTTATACCTCTTGATTTATTCATTATGATCACCTACTCTCCATTTCCTTTATTTATCCATGTAATCAGATTTATGCTCACCATTTCCTTTTGATGTATGTTACCAAAAAATAGTATGTAGTGAGGTGACCAATAATGGAATTATAAATGGTTCTTTTGGATGTTTTCAGAGTTTTTACCTTTTTTATGTGATCCATGCACTTCATGTATTATGTACCTATTTTTCAAGACACAAAACCTTAGAAGAACCAAGGTAATTTATTAAAGAAATATTTCATTATGGAATAATTTTATAAATATATAATGAAAATATGAGTCATTGATGTTGGTTTTAAAGAAATGTTAAGTAATTTATGTTTTATTCTTTTAAAAAATTCTGGTAGGTAGAACGGACCCTTTAAAAAATTAATGATACGGAAAATAGAAGGAAATTTTTTCCAATGTGATGGAAACCATAGTTAAAATCATTATAATGATTTTGAATATATAATTTAATATTATGAATAATAACCTAAAACATATAGATCATCCACCATCACCCTAGAAAGAATAACTAATAGATGAATCTTTTATGCATCAATGAATAGTTTCATTTAGTAGACCCTCAAATCCACTGATCACAGAACAATTGATCGATACTATGGGATTTTTTATGCAATGTAATTTTAAGTACGGGAAATATTCCTTAAGAGTATACCTATTAGAAGTAGAATCTGAAAAATATTGAAAACTAATAAAAAACAAGAATCTAAATTATAATTTTAAAGCTAGGGAGTGGGAAGAATTCAAAAAAGTGTTTTAGAAAATATTTTTTTCATCCACTCCAAAAAAAATGAAAATAAAATTCAGGAATATTATGAACAAAGAGAATGAAGAAGTGGGAAATTTAAATTGAACTTTATAATGCATGTGTGGTATTATTCATGAATTAAATTTCAATATGATGGAAATATTGATCGATTTTTTGGTGGATAAAGGCTTAAAGTATATAAAACCTTGGAAATCTGAGACTTTGGGAGTTATTATGAGATATTAAGGTGTTCTATAAAAGTATAAATAGTTTTTTTATATACACAGTGTTCTTATAAAATGAATTACTAAAAGATAAGTATGGATCAAAATTTTGAGAAGAATTTTGACAATAAAAAATAAAGGGAAATTATAAAACTAACCATGTGCCACTTCTGTAGGAAGAAGAATTTGGGAAATTATTTACATGAAACCTGAATGTGTTATAAGAGTCAAAAGAATGACTATATAGCATGATATTGTCATGGATATGTAAATCCTCAATATATGAATACAAATTAAAAAAGGATAGATGGTTCAAGAACATGTTGTCGTATAATGATTTAAACGTATAGAGAATGGATATTTTTTTGAAAATTTTCTAAATAAAAAATACTATGTAGTGAAACTGCCATTAACCCCAGTAGAGGAGAATGAAGAAGGCACGTGTTTTTTCACTAATTATGGTTAAATTTAAGTCTCTAAGTGATTTAGTAGTAAGCAAACACATTATACACTAAAATTTCTAAAGGGAATTGTTTGATTCAAGTTATATTCATTTTTTATATCATTCATGTTTACAAAGAACATCAAATTGAACATGAATAACTAGAAGTAGATTTATTAGTTGAAACTCATAGAGGTTATATTAAAGAATTAAGTTTCTATAGATATTCCTTTATTAACCTTGGGGAGAATATTCTCGTCAAAAACCTAGTATTCATTCTAATGGTGTAATTTTAAATAATAATAGGTATGGATTGGATATCAAAGCATAATTTAATAATCAAATATAGAAGACATAAAATTACAGTTTTATTGAAAGGAAAACCTAAATTTATTCTCATGGGAAAAATATCACTAAATATGTTTTGTCAAGAAACACCTAAAATATACTTCTTTATGATAATAATTGGTGAATAATGGGAAGAAAATAAAAGTCTAAATATAAAAAATGTACACATTACCAATAATACCTTGAAATATTTCCTAAATAATTATTCAGACCTACCCTTGAAAGATATGTAGAATTTTAAACATAACTCATACATATATACAACATAATATTGAATAATCCATATCGAGAGATATTTAGGGAGTTATAATAATTTAAAAAATTAGTAAAAGATCTTTAGGAGAAAGGTTTGATTTGACCTAGTTTATGTCCTTGGGAAGAACCATTTATTTTCTTGAAGAAGAAGGATAGATCAATATGGGTATGTATTGATTATATATAATTTCATACAATCATTGTTAAGAAAAGATAACCTCTTATATGTATTGATTATTTATATAACTACCTTCATGGACCTAAATTATTCTATAAGATTTACCTCTAATCTATGTATCGTCAATTAAGTGTAAATAAAAAGGGAGTCCAAAATATTGATTTCCAAAAAAATATATGAAAATTTGGTGTTTTTTGTTATAAAATTTGTACTAAATAATCATCACATCATATTTATGGATTTTGTAAATATATATTTTATCCACATCCATGATAAATTTGTTCTATTCTTTCATATTTTTATTCTAATATATCCCAAAAGTCATAAGGAAAACGATAATAATATAAGGGGAATTCATAAAACTCTAAGAAATGATAATCCATTTTCTAAATTAATTAAATTATAATTATATTTAAAATAACTAATGTTATTTGGATATATTTTATCCCATGAAAAAATATCAGTTAAAATAATTAAGAAACATTTTATAGTGGTGTGACCTGAACCTACAATAGTGAAAAATATTTTTAGTTTCTTTTGTCCAATAGGATACTATACAATATTTTTCGAAAACATTTCACTAATTTCAAATCCACTAACCAAGAAAAATTTTAATGATTTTAATTTCATCTCAATAAATGAGTGTCAAGAATGTTTCCTTGAATTGAAGAACATGTTGGTTAGTAAACTTGTGCTAACTTTACACTCTAATTGAGAATAATTTATCATATATAGTGATCATTCATTAAAAGGGCATGGATGTGTACTTATTAAAAATTAAAAGGTTTTTTCCTATGAATATAAACTATTTAATCCTAATTAGAAGAATTATCCTAACCAATATTTTCATTTTTATATAACTATTGTTTTCTCAGTGAAATAGAAACATTAAATTTATAGGTAGAAGTGTCATGTTTACATAGACCATTAAATTATGAAGTACATATTTACACAAAAGAAACTCAAAATGATAAAAGTAGCTAGAAATATATTTTTAAGAACTAAAATTTATCACTTTATATTCTCCTAGGAAAAGAAAATAAATTTGATGTTGTGTTATGTAGGAGAGACCAAGGAGTACTTTTAATGATGGAGACTGATAAAAATGCATTGATCAAGGACTTGGTAAATGAAAACATGAAATTCATTAGGGAATGGAAATCAAAATTCTTATCCAAAATGATCTATCAATAATAAATATTTTATAAAATCAAGAAATCACAAAGAAATAATGATATATTACAAATAATATATAATGACTGAAAAATTGGATGTCTTTTGATTTTTATGTTGGTAGAGAGACAGTATCAAGGTTTAGTGCAAGGATATCTATTAAATATATTATGGATCTAAAGAAATTAATAATTTATGATGAATAGAGCTCTTAATACACTATATATATTGGAAGTAACCACATTTCTTAGATATCTGAGTAATAATTAATGGTGGGATTAAATAAAGTTGGAAATTATTGACTATACTACAAGATAACTTATCTGTAGTAAAATGAATATAAATAGGATACTTCTCAAAGGATAGTGGAAACCACTTACCATTCATGTATGTAAATGGGAAAAATCACTATGGACTTTTTTACTATCCTTCCTTATACATCCAAGGGATCAATTTATATTTGAAGTAATTGATAGATTAAAAATGTATACCTATTTAATAACTATAAGGGTTAATTTATCCATTAACCAAAATGATCATATTTATATTCAATAAGTTTTGAGACACGTACAACACCACTATCAATTATTCCTTTCTATATTACAATATTTAATTCTATATTCTAAAGGATCCTTGAGAAGGATATGACTGAAAATGTAAACCTAAGAACATCACATCATAATCAATCTGATGGTTAGTCTAAGAGGACTGTTAAAATAGTAGAATAAATTTTAATTGATATATCACATTATTTTCAATGGAATTGGGATCAACAAAATCAATAAATTTAGTTATATATTAACTACAGTTTCTACTAAAGTATTCAAAATGATCCTTACGAATAACTCTAGGAAAATGGTTTATTACTATAACATGTTGGGTTCAAGTTGGACAATAAAAACTATTGGTACTATATATTTTGAAAGAGACTGTGGAGAATATAAAAATGATATAGAGGCATATCAAGTCTACTTATATTTGACCAAATATATATATTATTAATCAAAGGAATGACTTATAATTTGATTTTTTGGATCATGTATTACTCAAAATTTCAACATGGAAAGGATTCATGAGATTTTGAATAAATAGAAAACTAATTTCATGGTATATTATACCCTTTAAAATTATAGAGTTTGTTGGAGTAGTTTTATATCAGTTATAACTACCTATAAATTTTTACAATTTTTTATAACATCTTATGTATGTCCCTATGAAGAATGTATATGTCAGAAACAACACATATATTTTACTTCAATAGAATATAATTGGAATATAATTGTCCATATGAAGAAGAATCAATATATATTATTGTTAATAGTGAATAAGGGTTGCAAAATATAGAAACATGACTTATAAAATAATTATAGAGAAATTAGGAGATCAAATAAGTAACTTGGGAGCATGAATATGTGATAAAAGAAAAAATATCCCTATTAATTTTGAATCAAGACAAAAAATTTGGGGAAATTTTTTAAGGGAGTAGAATGTAATGAACCATATTTATTATTATTATTATTAAATGAAATTATATTCCATAATTAAAATTTTATTATGTTTTACAATAAGATCACATATAAGGAAAATTAAATTTCCCTAGACCATGAAACATCATTAAATTATATTGGTTGTAAAAGCTAGGAATATTGAAATAAGATAAATACTAATTAATAGTGCACACACAAATGATAACTCCACAGTATTGAATTATACCATGAAGATCACAGCTACAAAAAATATTTTCAAAAGAAATAGAAGAAATAAGAATGTGGTAGGAAATATCATGCGAGGTGTAGTTATTTTGAATGTGAAGTATTTAATCATTATATATGAAAACATTGTTTTTTATATTGGTTGTTAAGGTCAATGTGACCATTAGGATTTGAATGTTACATGATTATTACTATAACACTATAATGTGGTTGTTGCATAACCATTGGAATAGAAACAATAACCAATATAATAGTAAAACACAAGTTTAAAAGGAAATTCAAAAGTATTATATATAACAATTATATTTTAAATATAATATTATATGTACATTTACACATTAAGAAATAATACGTATGATATGATAAATATTTTCATTCATTAAATTGAATAAATAATGTATTTTAATTTTGAAATTGTTAATTAAAAATATTTTAAAAAATGTATTCTTCATAATTAGAATATAATTTAAGTATGTAAATATTATATTTGAAATCATCACATAAAACTTAGGTTTTGGTGAATTATTTAGAATTTTCAAAATATTTTGTTTTTCATTGAAAAGTAAAAATGTAGTTATGTGTTTTGGAAATAATTTATGACTTTATAAATAAATAATAATGATGTGATAAGACATATTATGATTTTTAGAACCTTAAAATTTTATAACTAATTAGTATATTGTTTAATAATTATTAAACTCACATTTAAAAATCTATATATAAATTCTGGGTTTAAAAAACTTATGAATTATAAAAATAATGTTTAATGAATAAAAGATACTTTAATATTAAATTTCTATATATAATAATAATTAGGATTTTAAATTTAAATATTTCAAAAAAATTGTGTCAATGACATAAATCAAGAGCCAAAACCATGGGTGGACCATGAAAAATGTATTTTCCATAACCTAAAATTCTCGAGGATATATTTTAACAAAAATAAACAATTATTCTAATTTTAATATAAATACACACTTCTATACCCCATTCTATTCATTACCAATATCATTATCACATCCCTCCTTATCTTAGCCTCTTGATATGTCATTTGGAGGATCCCCTAATCTCTTAAGGAATCACACCTATTGGATTAGGAACAGGAGCTTAAAGTATTGGGTTTTATTCCTCTTTCTTTATTTTCATTCAAGTACATCATTTTTAGTATGTTTTTTGATTTTAAAATTATTTTATTTTTATATATTTATATTCATTAATTTTTTTTCAAAATGATGTTATATTAATTGGAGAATTCCATTCTCTATCAATAATAACACTTTATAATCAATTTTGTATACAGGTTATGCTACAAGAATCATTCTTTGAATATTCATTCCATACTTTTATTTTGTGAATACCCAACACTATTTTAATTTAACTATATTTATGTATATATATTTATAATTATTTTATTTGTTATTTCCTTGAATGGGATCCAAATTTCAAACTCATTGGTTAAAATGTTGAAAATTTCATATCTATAAACTCTTATAAAAATAATTATTGTTTCTTCTCTATATGTTACAAATGAAATAATATTTTTTATGATATATGGTCCATTTAAAACACATAAATATAGATATATTAATGGTGTGCCATGATAGTTCTATAATTCATTGGTTAATAAGTTAAAATCTATATATAACAAGATTATGATTCCTTAATAGTGCATGTTGGTAATGTTTCATGATACCATGGTGAATTACCATGTCAACATTTTTATATCACCATGGTGATGAACCATGGTGATATGCTTAGAAATGAATAATTTTTAAATAGTAATGATATTTTCATGTTGTTCCATATATAATAATAATCATTCTATTATGTTATAAACAATGATTTATCCATAATGATTGCATAATTTCCATTTCCTTCAATTATCCCCTTACTAAGATTTATTCTCACCCTATCCTTTTTATGTATTTCCCCATGAAATCATATGCCTTTTCAAGTCATTATATATAATTATAAAATACTATTTTAATAATATTTTATTAAATTTACATTTTTATGTGATCTATGTACCACATATATTATATAATAAGTTTCCAAGACACATGAAGTTACCTTTAGTGTGTGTGATTGTATTTGTTATCAATTTTATTTTTTTCAATGAGTTATATGAATGTATGATCATAGAGAGATGGGTTATAGATTGAAATATCCACACAATGCATAAATAAGGTTATTCCTATGATCTATCGGAAAAGTATATTGATGTTAATTCCATTAGAGTTTCAAAAGAATATTTATATTTTGGAAATATATTATTTAAAAGTGGTTCTACAACCTATGAAGAGATTTATGGATAGGTTATCGATTATAGTTATTTAAATAATAAATTTTTTGTTTTTATTTATAAAAAACATGATTGGTAATAATGGAGACATTTTTGTATAGTCTATAAATATTTCCAAAGAATTAAGAGTGTTAGCTATTATTTACAGCTTACAATATGTAAAAAACAATGGTTAAATATAGGTTTAATGGGGAGATTTAATACCTAGGATGTTAAAGGAACCATCCATGGATTTATATATGAGTATTTGAAAATGATGAGGTTGACAAGAATATATATTATAATATATTAATGTTGCATTACTAATTAATATATAGTTTAACAGTGAAAAATTAATTTGACATATGAAGAAAATGGTAAATGATGTTGTAGGATTCCATCCTTGTTTTTTATTAAATATAACTACTAAAATTAGTATAATATAAAACATTAATGCTAGAAAATATTTGAGATGGTTTGAGATTATATTAATGCATATGTAATTCTTTTTAATAAGTCTTTTATTCTTAATATTGAGTTGTAAAAATACAAAGACCCATAAACATAGTAATTTGCCTTAGGATTTATGTCCTTATCTTAATCATGTGAATTTAAATAAAATTATATTACCCTATCCTATGGATTTAAAATTTTAAAAAATATTACTTGTTGTTTAGTGTATGTCATTAAGATGCATCATATTATATTGGAAGACTATATGACCTCAACATAAGTATTTGGATTCATAGTATGACTATGTGCTAAGGAAAGGAATTGAACAAATATAGGAACATATGTCTCCATAATATTACTTTTACAGCATCAATCTCCATTTTACGATTTTATACAAATCATATTACATAATGATCATATATCTTTTTATTGAGTGTAATCCTTTTGAGAGTTGGTGTAATTCTTTGAACCCAAGCATAATAATTGATATTGAGAATTTAACAAGAATAAGTATTTGTGAAATCAAAATAATAATTTCCTAATAATAATTCATTGAGACCCATCATAAATCTTTATCAATTAAATTTATGAATATAACTCATTAAAAACATTTCAAATGATATACCTTGTGTAGAGTATATCATTTGGACTTAGAAAAATTCTATAATGATGATAGTTGAAAAGGGATCCACCTACGGGTGACTAAAAAAATTTTAAGGTTGTATAGAGTTCATATGTACCTTTATAAAGGTAACAAAAATATTATTAAAGGTCATCCTAAAATGTGTCAAGGTAATCCCATGGTTTATAATAACTACATAAATTTCTTCTATAACTATGTATGGGTAACACTAAAATAACTAGAGCTTGTTTGAAGGTAATTTTGAGTTTTGTTGAATTATTTATTTTAAAGATTTCATAAAATGATATGATGTTTGAGAAAATATTTAAATAAAAAGTCATCAAAGAATGTGATTTTTTTAGAGACCTGTTTTTTTTCTTATAATACATTAAAATATTTCTAAATATTTTTTTAGAGCTAGGAGCTAAGACGGCATGTGATTCTGAGGCCCGACGTTCCCGAAATTAAATCTATAAATTTTTTAATATATTTTATATTTTGCATGAACGAATAATAAAATAAGCTAGGATAACTCTTAAATGGGTTATTAGATTGGAAATCCAAGACCATGGTTGGGTTGGGAATGTGGTTTTTTCCTTAGGCTTGACATAAAATGAGTCAGGGTAGGATGTTCCAACCTCTCATTCATTAGTGGTGCATTTAAGTGCTTAAATAATTAATTTATTTAATTAAATAAATTCATGATTAATTAAACGAGGATCTTTAAAAATATCATTGTATAGATTTTTTCTAGGGTTTTGATACCCCTGATCTATGCAAACAGTTCCTCCCTTATTCTTCCATCCGTCGAAAAACAACGAATGAGCGATGTAGAATGACGAACCTCTCATTCTGGGAGGATCAATGTGAAGTGAACATAGTGGATCCTCTTGAACCTATTGGAAATCGCGTTCTTCACAAATTATTGATCCTTGAAGAGGTAAGACATTTATTTGTTTTTTTATGCATTATATTAAATGTTTGAGCATGTGGAATATTGATTCTTCAATCTGCACCCTCTGTTTGATCCCAATTGTTTAAAACATATTGTTTATTAATTATTAATCTAACTTATATGCTTGTTCTTGATTGTACGGACAAGAATTCTTGTCAAATAATAAAATCCCTTACTTAAGGTACTTTTCTCCCTCAACTCTCCGCATTTTTCACAAACGGAACCATATGGTTCCCAGATCATCAATTGTTGGGTGACCCGAACTCGATCTGGTGCCCAGAATCAGGATGTATTTTCCAAATGGTGACATAATTGTGAGAAAGTATTAGATCCTAAAATAAAATGATGCAAGGATGAAGAATCCATAGGATTTGCAACAATCTAAAAAGGATCAAATCTATGGCAGTATGTAGAAGATGCATCCAAACCCTTATTTCCGAATGAGGTAAATTCAAGATAGAAGATGATGAAATGTCATGATATTCAGAAATATTTAGATTTTTTGGAGCATATTTAATCACCTTTGGCTGCAGTTAGAGGGGATTTGGATGTGGTGGCTGAAAATCAGAGAAACCCTAGTGTTTCTAAAAAACCCCGACTACATGTCGTGTACCATGAAGAACACATGACGTGTATCCTACCTCGACAGTGGTTCTAGGGTTTAAGGGTAGTTAAATAGGACACAAATTTTAACCACTTGACATGTTGTGTATCCCCCTTACCATGTGAACAAGCTATGCGAAGGACCACATGGCCAGCAGGCAAGGCCCAATCCCTGGATAGGTGGGACAGACCATGTAGTCCACCTACAAAACGTGTAACCCTCCACTGACAAGACCCATGTACCAGTAAGAAGACATAGCTAGGAAGTGGAGAATTACCACACATCGTGTGGGCCCCTTACACACCATGTTCTTCATGGGATCTTCTGAGTGATTTTTCAACCATCATATCTCCTTCATTTGGACTCATATTTTGGATCGCATAATGCCTATCCTGAGTTTTTTTCTTCGTAGAATATGAAGGTTACCTAAAAAGTGAATTTTGTTATATGACATTAATGTTATAGGTTGATACACTTAGATACCATACCGGATGATAGTATCGATCAGACAAGCTTACTAGATCAGTTTCGGGTTAACCCTCCAGTGGGCCTGGGCAGTGTAGTCCCCCAAGATTCTGGGATGGCCCTCCATCTAGACTGGGCAGTGTATTCCTCAATTTTTTTAGTTACCATATATTAGGATCAGGGGAGTGGAGTTCCTAAATCTACCTGGATGACCCTCTAGCTGGGATGGGCAATGTTTTTCTTAATGACCTTCCAGGAAAGACCATCCATCTGGGCTAGGGAGTGATGTCCCGTGACGAATCACTGGACATACCCTCCAGTAGTGTCTGGGAAGTGTCATTCCCAAGGGATTGTACCAAGTGGTACCCTCCAGAAAAACTGGGTATTGGAATTATTTAGTGACTACCAGAGAAGACCCTTGACTATGCGGCACAGTGGCGTGGTGTGGTTTGACTTACCTTTGGACTCACGAGGAAGAGGGCCACTTACCCCACTGAGATTCTTTCATGTGAATCGATCTAAAATTGTGTGGGTGAGACTTTTCTATTCAATGTGGATAGTATCTAGGTGAAATTATTATAAACCTATTTAATTGTGCCTCATGGGTAGATATATGAGGTGTTGGGCATCGCAGATGGGTTTACTTTGGAACCGTTTGTTACTCACTTTCTTCATCTGAGTTGTGAGACAAAGATCCCCTTACTCACTCATTTGGAATTCTTTGAAAAATATGTATATGGTATGACATGTTCTCTGTGTGACTATATTATCATGGATGGATGACTCTACTCTCCATATATAGGTAGCAAAAACTTAATGAGGAATTCATCTCCCCACTATTTCAAGCTAATTATGTTTTAATGTGTCTACTTTCACTCTATTATTGGGTTGAGATGTACTCTTTCAATTTACATTTATTTTTCCTTGTTTTATCTAATGCACTCAATTTTATTGTATCTCTTTCTACTCCCCCTTCACCTTTTCATGGAGTCCAATTGGGTATGTATATACTCACCCCTGAATGGGCTTTTCCCAATACATGTCATGCCCTTTCTAGATAGCGGATAGGTTGATCATGATCTTAGAGTAACTTAGCGATATGGGATGCATGGACCACATATGGTGGTTAGTTATGGGATTCAAGATCAGGGCTCTCTTAGTTGTTTCTATTTTTAGTTTCCTTCATGTTGGGACAGGTTTATGGTTTGCGTGTGGGTTTCTTCCATTTTAATTCATAGTTGACCTTACTGTACTCTTGTACCATTTTGAGGTTCATTCATGTTCATTTTTCATTATAGTAGTTTACACTTTTTAAACTTTTCATCTTCAATTTTTCCTTTAGTGGTTTTTTTTCACGTGTATAGTTTTTAGGAAAAGTTATCCCTGGATTTTTTGTGCCTTTAGGGATTGTCTCAAAACTTAGGCCTATGGAGGTGGTCTTAGGGTAGTTGACCCTTGAGCCTAGGCTTAGGTCAGTTCGTGATAAAGTGGTATCAGTGGTGGTTTAACCCTTTGGATTCCTTTCAAACATTTCTTTTAAAATGTTTTGGTTTTTTTAGTGAACAATGTCAAATTTTCTCGAGAGCGGATCTTAGACTAGGGAGTCTAGTGATGGTGAGGGTAGCAGATGTATCAATTCATTTGGACCCTGGTTACCCTCTTTTCGACTCAGTACACTCAATCATTTTTTGTAGGGAACTATAGTACTTCCATCATATAGGGTTCAGCCTTTGAGTTTCCTTCTTTAACTAGCTCCCCATTGTCTTTACATATATGTGTGTGTGTGTGTGTGTGTGTGTGTGTTCATTTGACCATGGAGCACATTAATAATTTTCAGGTTGCCTCTACGAAAATCGTTTTCTAGGATACCAAGTCTAATTCATGACGACAACCCCATGAGAGATGAGGCTTCAATTTAAGGTCCATTTTTTGATCCCTTCTTATTGGTGTATAGGTAGCAGTACCCCAACCCATTGATCAGTAGATAGTCCTAGAAGAGAATCATGAGGATGGGCACAGGCTAAGCACAATCCAATAGCTCTAGTTCTACAGACCGCTAAGGTTCCACATTGATCTAGATCCCCAGGCAGTAGAGGAGTGGATAGATTTGGAGGTCCATGTCTTTAGGCCCATTCAGACACCACCAGATCATATGGTGGATTTGTTAGACAGTCTTTTCTATAGAGAATCTAGGAACTGGTGGATATTAGTTACTCAGATTCACGATAATTCGACACTCTGATATGATGACATCCAGTAAACCTTTCGTGAGGAGTGATACCCCTCCTACTTACACTTCGTTCAGATTCAAGACCTTCTAGAGCTTCAACATGGAGGGATGATAGTAGCAGATCTTGCGGAGAGGTTCACATAACTTATGTGATACTCTCTTCTCATTATCAGATATGGATACTTCCAATCAAGAATGTTTGAGCAGGGAATCCACAAAGATATTTGGTCCATCATGGTTCCCTTGTGCATCCCCACCTATGTTTGGGTGCTGTATCGGGTACTTGTTCTAGAGAGATTCCTGACAGAGTGATTTTAGATAGCTGGATCTGGTAGTAGGCATGAATGATCAGAAATATCTTTAAAAGCAAACATATTCTAGAGATCTCAAGACATGAGACCCTTTCATAAGAAGACCGAGGCACACGGTCATTCCATAAAGGGTTAATTTAGAGTATTAGGGTATCCCAGATAGGGATAATGCTATACTTATGAAAAGTGAGGTTACATGTCATGGGACTACCTAACCAGGAGATCTAAGAATCCCAGACAGGAAATGGATGGACAGCCATGGTAGAGACAACACCGCGATCATGGATATATTAGGTAGGTATAGGGGGTCCCTAGATAGGTAGAGTTGGAAGAGGAGTAGGAGGGGATGAAGGAGGTGGAAGAAGGTATGTGGTTCTTCCACAAAAACCACTATGATACCCAGGTCAGGCTCAGAAATCTGGAGGCTAGGGTTGTGGGAAGTTTCAGGCTTTGGACGTCTACGATCCTATAACACACAAGATGATTCAATGTACGAGCTATGTTTACTCTACTCTTACCTCAGTATTAGTATACACAATTTCTATCCACTCTTTTTTCTCTCAACTCTTAGTTAGGGAGTTGGATCTCCCAATAGAGACACTATCATAGCATCTATTCCTTGAAGTTTCTGCAATGAATGATTCCTCTATATCTTTCATCTTTCAGTAGGGAAAGTTTTCACTTAGAGGAGAAAGGTTCATGTTGGACCTATTGTTCATTGTGATGGAACCCTACACTATTATCTTTTTAATGGATTAGATTTCCATGGTCAAGGACTAGATAGACCTTCACCACATAATAGTCACTTGTCTATGTGTTGATGGGATGAGGCTCTCCTTTTTTAGTGAGAGAGACCTCATAGTAGGAAGAACAGGTGATTCCAATTCCCCCTTCCTTGATAATTTTAAGGTTGTTCAAGTTAGACACATATAGATAATGATAACGTCCAATAACTTTGACCAATGGTTTAAGTATTTTATGGTTGTATACCTTTGACTAATGGTTTGATATGACTTATTCAACAAAAAGGGTAGGGTAGGCTAGACATTCATTAACAAATCCTTTTTTTAATGATGTAGTAAAACACATAGATAGGTGTGTAAAACTCTTGGGCATGATACCAAATCACAAGGACCATCACTTTAAAGGATGATAAATTTACATTCATCAAGTGTGTACCAAAGAATTATGATTGGAAATCTATTTGTAGACATGATATCATGATTATATATTAAAGATAAAGGGGAATGGGGTTTATTATGATGATTCTTTGGTAATTCTGTCATAGATTTTAATGTCGCGTGATAAGGATCGGTCAAATCTCTCATATAAAACATCATATTCCTTTCTTAGAAATGGGTACTATACATAAGTCTGTAACATAGGGGGTGATCAATCTAATTGAGTAGTTCGATTGTGAATAATGTAAATCACAATACAATAAGATCAAATTAGGGGTGATAGAGTGGTACACATATATAGAGCATGACCACATACAATTTTTAAAATAAGGATTATGAGGCAATGGTGTCAAGTCATGTGAGGATAAGAGGACTTTCTCCTTGGGACACTGATCCCTCTAGTTGATGGGCCATATATGGGATGTATATATATATATATCCATTTATAATTAATAGTAAGAATATTTAAAATAAATTATTCTCTTAGAGTCTGATACCATTGTCACTAATATCCATCAAAGGCTTTCAGGGATCTAAACACATGAATTTTAAAGTAGGTTTATGGATAAATAATTATTTGGGAAGATTTCAAACACCTTATTAATTATATCATTATTTAGGTAACACATATTCAAGAAGAGAAGATGTTTTATGGGACTAATTCCATGATTGTGTGCAAAAAATTTATGTTCATGGACCTTGGACCGATGAGATGTTAAATATAACATGAATAGGGCTAATAGTACAATCATGTTCCAACACATTTTGAACATTGTGGGATACATTTTAACTCAAAACATGAGGCTTTAAAATATGATGTGGTGGAAAGAAATGGGTACACATGGGATGATCATGGACCACATTCAAAAATAAGGTTTCACAATGATATATTTAGGGTATACATATATTAGAGGGCCTTCCTCTCATGATATATATGACTTTGGTTGACAGGCCATATTGGGGGTGCATATACAAAGTCGTGTTGGGGAATAGTATGCATAATAAAAATAGAAGTTCCCTTTAGATATGGATACTCTTTCAAATAATAACCATGGATGGTTTTTCACAATCACAATTTCTCAAGTCAAAGCTTATAGTTTACAATAGGAAGACGTTTAGAAGGAATAATGAATAAAATTAGACTTAACCTCATCATGATTAGATAGTTATGATCCTATCGACGTTCAAATACTAGACCCAAAATTTCACTCAAAAGGATATACCTTCAAATATCTATCCCACATATAAGAAATAGGGTTCATTTTCAAAATCTAGGGAGAGTATGAAATCAAGAGAGATGCCTGATTTTTTTTCAAGATTGTATTATATAATATACCTAGAACAAATTCCCTTGACATAGGGTTATTAGTGTGACAAAATATGTTATAATTACAAATTTAAAGGAGGTATTTGCTCTTATTAACAGCTAATCCATATGTATTTCTATGTTTCATTCATAAATCTGGATCATTTTTCAGAAAATATGCATTTTTATTAATTATAGATAGTCTTATGATAAGGGGTATTAGAGTCACTAGGTATTTTTTTGAAATTTGTCACAAAGAACACATATTTCTAAGAAAATTTCAAATATGGATTGAATTCCAATATAAGAGTGGGGGTATTATTTTTTGAATTTTCAGTTGGACCTAGGGTATGGGATCCAAATATATCTATATATCCCAACCAAAAATGGAATTAATCCACACAAAGTACCCTATAATAAACTCCCTATATATATTTGGATCGTACACATAGAGGAGGTCATTTTATTTCAGACTTGTAGCTACACTTGGGATAGGAAATCATGATGTTATTAAGTATCACATCAGAATAAAAATCAATCCACACATATATTAAAGATATTACCATTATTTAGTTCAAAATATAAGATGGGGATAGAAAAATTTTAGGTACTTGGGTTTAAAACAACTATGTAATAGGAATTTATACTTATATTTGACACTTATATTGGTGGAAGTAAGTCATAAAAAGGGGGCTACTATAAGAAATTTAGGGCTATGTCGGATGGATTGAATGTTCCCTAGTCGTATTCATGGTGTATCCAAGTACTACAAATTGGATAAATAATCTCAAACTTCTAAGATCATGTGAGACATTATTGGTTTGGGAAACTATATGATATTATAAGATTACACAAATCACAATACGATACTAGTCAAGGATATTTATAATTCACACCATGTGATCCTACATTTTATGGTGGAAATATTATCATGTTTTTTAATTTCATACAACTAGGATACTAGTACTATGCATTTTAAAGTCTTACTTCTAGGACATGCACTGTGAATTTTAAATTCCTACAACTTGGACTAGAACTATGAAGTTTAATTTCTGGTATCTTATAGTATAGATAATGAATTTATGAAAATTATTTCTTGAGAAACCTTATGTTGTTGGCAGATGTAATATGCTCAAAATATATTTTTCCCAAGGAATATGCTTCATCAAAATATACCTTGTTTATAGAACAATTACATTCCCACTTTGGTTAATATAGTGTAGGTTCCCCCATTAGTATTATTATTTTTCTGAGAGAGAAAAAAACTTCTCTTTAGAGGAATGAAAATAAATACTTTCTTATGTAAGTCCCACGCTACCCAGTTTTGATGAACATAAATGTTGTGTGGGGTACAAAACATTTTCTCATTGAGTCATTATAACTCATACAATCACTTATGAGATTTATTGTACCAAGATAACCTATTTCAAATGGAAATACATAGTGAGAATAATTGTACTTTAGTGGGTAGAACCACTTTTTTCTCATATACAAGAGAATATGGGTTTTACTATGTAGTTATATGAATTGTGGATAGATAATCTCAAAAATCATCCAAAATTTTTTCAGACTACTATTTTTTTCTTTTTCAACCATTTTATTGATTATGTTGCATAGTGTTTTACTCAAAGACTCTATCTATCCATTTTCTAATTCATCTTTTAAACATGTGTGTTTAGAAAAAAAAAATATTTTTGATACAACCTTTTTAGTTTAGAAGATCTGATATTGGTGTAATTATCTATCAGTATTGTACGAGGATTCCAAATCTAGTAATAATTTTTTACTTCAAAAAATTGATGATATCCTTTTTCCCAACTTCAATAAGATATATACACTTGATCCACTTGAGAAGAATAAGGTGAAATTAGGAATCTACATGACATGAAAAACTATTTTTGGGAGATATGGAACCATGAAATATATTCCCCAAATATAAAATATCAATGATTATTTAGATATATGAAATAATTATGGGATTTGGTTAATGAAGTTGGAATGTATCTAATAGGCATGTTACCTCTTAGTGAACTCTAAACAATCTTATATTATGGACAACTATAAAAAAGGGAGCCTCTTAATATGAGTGTAAATCATATTCACCAGTTGATAAGAACCACAAATGCATACATGAAATTCTATCATGATAGTGAGAGTTTCCCAGACATCAATGCATCTTAGGATAAATCCATTATATCCTCACTTATAGAGGACTTCATAAGAGTTTGATTAATTTTAAATGGAAAAGTTTACAACACATTATTTTATTTTATATTTTGTTTCTCTTTATGAAGGAAGAATATTGTTTTGGAGGTAGTATAATATGGGATACATCTATTCATTAACAAAACCTTCTTGTTCTATGGTTGATTTGAACACATTGATCAATTCAATGTTGTTTCCAATGAATGGTGACACTATCCTATGTTTTGTAGTATTAATGATTGCTGAATCCAAATATTTATCTTACAAGGATGTATCCATATCTTCCAATACATTTATTTGGTTATTCAATGAGTGTAGGATGTGGTTCAGTGTTGCATCATAGGGTAATTCTGCCATAAAAACTCATATGTAGTCAAGTAGATGAATCCACTCTTCATTTTATAATAGACTTATAACTTTTAAGCATCTTGATTACTAACTATGAATCACATTTAATTTTAAGGTGGGATACTATTAATTGAAAAATCAATTCTAAGCCACAAATGATGATTTTTTATTCTAAATCAATGTTGGTGAATCCTTTTGAAAATAATAAGTAATATGGAGAAACTTCCAAGGTCGGAGAGATCAAGATAACTCTCAGACTATCCTTACTAAGTTTGGTTCTTCCATTAAATTCCTTTTTTGGATTTTGGAAGTGTTGTTAATGTGAATCTCCCATATCTGGGGGTATTCTTGTATAGATAAGACTTCTTCATCAAGAAAACTCAATGTCCAATGGTGTGCTTTTCGTCGAAGGATTCACCTCAAGAAAATATTTTAATTTCTATCCTTTTACTGCCATTTATGGTATCAACCGAATGTTAAACTACAATGATATTACCACCCACCTTTCCAAATGTCATGTTAACATTTGGAAATTGAGTATATATTTTATAAGTTCATTAAGAAATACCAAATTCACTTCATGGTGTTATAGGATGTTCTTCAAGTTCTTGACATTAAAGATTAATTTAAATAGTTTTTTCTTAAAATATGAATATCAAGGATCAATACTAATAATATATTTACCGATATATTAGTGAAAATTTTCATTACCTACATCTTTATTATATACATGAAAAAACCTGTTGGTTTCCCCAATTATTTCCATTTCTAAAATGAGTTTCATTCCTTCGACAGCAGTAATTGGTATTAGTGGGATCAAGATATATTTATGAATACTTTCAAAAGATTCTTGACAATAATCATTCCACCAATAGGTAACTCAATTCTTCATTAATTTAATCAAGAGTAAATAATTTCCCAAAATATTTTAAATAATTGAATGTAAGCATGTTTTCCTTGAAGTCCTCCTAACTCTTTGAGGTTTTGAGTAGGTGGAATTTAAAAGATAGCTTTGGTTTTCACAAGATCAACTTCAATTTCATGAACGAAATATTATGACTTTGAGTAACCATTCTGAGGTAACATTGAAAGCACATTTCGTGGGTTTAACTTCAGGCTCTGTTTTTTATACTTGTTGAAAATAGTCTAAAGATCGAAAATATTTTTTGAGTGATGTTGGGATTTGACAACTAGATCCTCAATGTAACATTCATTGGTATTTCACAATAAGGGTTTGAAAATATGGTCCATGGTCCATTGATATATGGAACCAATGTTATTCAAAATAAATTACATTTCTTAATAGAAGTATATTCCTTTGGGTCCCTTAAAAATATTTTCCTCTTTATCTTCAGAAGAAATTAAAATTTGGTTGTATCTAGAATGTCCATCCATAAAATATAGTGCTTGATTATTGGAAGTTTCACTAATAAGAAGTTTGGTAATGGGGAATGGGTAATCATATTTTATAGAATGCAAGTGCAGATCCCTATAGTCAATGTACACACAGGTCTATCTATTAATCTTTTTTACTAAGATAATGATGGAAATCCATTTTGGATATCAAACCTACCAAATGATATTTAATTTTTAAATATAATCAACCTAATCTTGAACTATAGTAGTTTGAGTTGTGTGCATTCATTTGGTTATTTTTTTATAACAATAGACACCCTATAGAAAACTCAAGTGGTGGTTAGAAACACCAGAATTCTTTCCAAGCATTTATTTATAATTATTTATGAACACATCCCAATGTTTCTTTACAAAATAGATATACACCTCATTTTCTTTGGATTAAATAGAATCACCAATCAATGTGGGTCATGGATCTTCCTTTATACCCAAGCTTATTTTTTAGAGCACACTAATAGTGGAAGAGATGAATTCCTCAAAGGATATAGGGTCATCTCTGATATGATATGAGAGGCTCCTCTTATAGGGATGTCATAACTCTTTGTTGGTGATAGGTGAGCCTCTTCTTTTTAATATGATGATGTGGTGAAATTTTGAGGCTCTAAGGGAAAAATAAGGGTGTTGTATCCATTTTGAGGATCATAAAAATTTTCTATATTATTAGATTTAGTTTATTTGATTAATATCATGAATATAGATTAATTCATGCCCAATTATGATATTTTCACCTCAATTTGATTGATATACAATACATATCTATTTCCAATCTCTTTAAATGGGTTGACTGGGGTTATTTAAAAATATTTCAATGTTGTAACCATGGTGACATCCTTAATCACTCGTTATTTTCCTTCTCCTTAATAGTATTGTTTATCAATATAATGATATTTATTGGACACAAACAGATCCAAGTCACCATATAATGTACTAATTTATCAATTAATACATTATTTAAGACATTGATAGTTTAATGACGGTACTACCACATTCAGATTCAACATATTTATCCCTAACAGGATATTAAAATTTTATACTATCAGACAACCAAGAATTCTAAGTTATAGGTAAAGACCAAAAATTAATCCCCCTGGTTTATTTATCTCATATGTTTCCTCAAATTTTTTTCATAACCATGAATCAGTAAAGAAAATAGGTAAAATTGGATTCACTATAACCTAACAAACAGAGCATCCTAACTATAATGAGGTTAATTCCTAATTAATTCTCAAAAAATCTTATTAAATGTCAATTTAATGTAGTTTTACAAATTAATATAATGTTTTCATGTGTCTATATGTGAGTTTTTTCCTATCATGCATTGTGAATGAGATAACAGCATGAAATTCTTTGGAATCGATATCTACATGATATAATTCAATGGTAGTGACCATAATTTTAACTCTTGAGGACTTAACATGACTGACACCAGTTATTTTAATATACCTTTTGATAAATTGAGGGCATATAGGATTTACAGTATGGTTATGATAACAACCAACTATTTTGAGATTCTATATTTCTGAATTAGAGGCTTATGTCTCCCAATTTAAGTTTATACTTTAGAATATGCCTTTGAGATTAATGTTTTTGAGGTAGATGATTTGAGAACCTAAATTTAAGTAGGAGGCACTCATTTCTCTAAAGGATTGTGATGAACGGATCAGCCTACTCACTAGGTTGATCAGACAGTTGGAACCCCACCAATCAGTCCCCTAGGATAACTGGCTTTTAACCACTCTTGAAAGTTCTCAAGGTTTCTCTATGCTCTCATTGGGAATGAGAAATTACTTACCCATGGGTTTTAACTATGTATATAGATTCTGAAAGGATGGGTATATGATATTATGTTCATTCACAATGACATATTATTTGTTCCCCCTAGATTCTATGGACACTTCCATTTAGCCCCCTGATTAGTTTTGGGGATCTTAGGTTCATTTTCATACTCATCGTCGAATAATGTTTCTATTAAATGAATGAAATTAATACACCCAAATAATATCACTTCATCTGATGAGGGTTTTATTTGGTGGTGTGGGGCCAACCCTCTATGTTCTAAAGGCATGAAGTCCAAGAGGGCTTGTATTTTCTTGGGTATCAGTATGGGTTCATCTTTTTATGCCATTCCTGATATTTTTTATTATTATGGATTTAATTAGACCCAATCTTATAATATTGTGGTGTAGATGAGGTAGGTCTCAACATAGTATAAGAAATTAAGGGCATGACTAGCTGGTTTTGTTTCTCCCTAAGAATGGAATAAGCTTGATTGACCATATATCTAGCAGACTAGTAATCAAACATTTATACGCCTTTAATAGTAATTTCTCACAAATTTCTTTCTTTCTCTATATAAGTTAAAACACAATACACTTTTGTTAGTGCCTTTCCAAATTTAACTTATCCATAATTGACCATCTTCAAAGTTTTCACTTAAAAAAATCACTCATATGTGGTGTGTCCTAATGTTAGATAGAGGGAAAAAATTGATTGATCACTATGGCTAACCTAATCATGGCATAGAGGATCCAAAAAACCTCCTCATATTGTTCTTTATAACTGTAATGAATTAACCAGATACCTACTGAACTTATAAGGAATATACAATATTCTTCCAATCCTCATATTGTGTTGATTCCTATATTTTATCGCATTTGTATCGAGATGTTTCTATTATTTTATCCATTCATGAGGAGCTGTCACATGATATTGTGTGAGATTGGTAGTTGGGGTGGTTTTTAGAGCTCTCTTAAGTATAACTGTTGCAATTTCCACTTTACCATTCCTTTTACCTTGGGTTTTCAGTATTGGCTATGACTTGGCTTTGGTTTCCAAAAAATAATTTTCTAATATTTTTGTAATAGTCGAATGTTCAAGGAACATTCCTATATATTTAATTAGGATAAGTGTAATTTTTATCTCATCCACAGGTTCTCTATATAGAGGCCTGAAAACTCCTCTTAAGGTGGAATTAGAATCAGGGAGTAATTCAAACCCTTCCATATAGTAAGGAAGTCCAAGATTCTCACATTATCATGTTGTTTTTGGTTTGAGATACAATTGGATTATTTTAATTCACAATGTAGAGTTAAATTAATAGCAGTTTTTTATGGAATATATTTTTATCCCATGATTAACCAGGTCAACATACTGGTATACCAGTAAAAATTTGATCCATCCAACAACTTTAAAGAGAATTTGATTTTGGATACTTCTTATTTCATGATGTTTCTCATTAGGGGGCCACATATACACATGAAATGGACCATTTGATGCTCCAGTTACCTGATTCCATTTAACATTCAGAATATAGAATTCCCAAAGTTTTGTGGGGGAAGAGTTACATACACTCAATTTGGGTAAGGAAATATCTATGGCTGCACTAGTGAAATCCATCTTATCATAAATTCCATTTAGGCTATTTTTTACTTAGTATTATGAATGAGT
Source organism: Viscum album (assembly GCA_963277665.1). Classification (NCBI taxonomy): domain Eukaryota; kingdom Viridiplantae; phylum Streptophyta; class Magnoliopsida; order Santalales; family Viscaceae; genus Viscum; species Viscum album. The sequence continues at coordinate 225,509,375 of OY728157.1, read as the reverse complement.
TAGGATGGGATGGTTGGTTGGGATGGAAAAAGTGGATCCAAAATAGTAATAGTAATGGGTAGAGCTTGACATGGGTTTTTTGCCTCTAATTATGGCTAATATCCACTGTGGGATGACCTGGGGTAGTTCTCTTGACTTTATCTTGGATGTTTTCCGAATAGAGGTAACTTCTTACATCCATCCACCATTGTATATATATAAATTGTTTTTTATACCAAATTGAGTGGATGTAATGGATCTATATTTATTTGTATAAAAATATCTTTTAATTAAGGGGTATTTATCTATAGGGTAATTTTAGGATCCACATATAGAACATACCCATCATAGATAATGGGGATGGAGATAGTGTGTGTGGGATCTTCTTTAGTTCAATTTTAAAATGGTCAGATCTCTCTCTGATCTCAATATTTATCTTCCATGGAGTCGTTTAACCAAGATTGGTAAAATTATTTTAAATCCCCCATAAAATGATGTTGCAGTAGGGTCTGATACATCTACCCAACCTTGAAAATCCTCATCTTTCACAGAGGCCCTTGCAAGTTCTCTGAATCCCTCGAATGAGAACTACAGGCTTCCCATTATTAAGTGTTTTGGGTAAAGTTCCATTAGAGTGGTTATGAACCTAGATTCTATCAAGAAAAGGATTCACAGTTGAAGGTTCTCAGTTCTAGTTCACATTTCATATGGAAAAAATGAAATACCCCTATACTTATGTTGATCTGAAGGAGTGCATCTCACAATGTAATAATTTATCATAATAGAGGTTGATCCTGATTGGAAAAGTCTGCCTCCATATTATCCTGGAGAATAAATACGACATCAATGGGGATTGGTATGTAGGAAACCTCAATCTAAATCTTGGGAACTTTCATCTCCCTGAATTGGATGCTAACTTTAATACTTTCATGCAAAATAATTCATTTTCATTGGTATGGACCAAGATTCACATACTCCCATGGATCTACTGGAATCCTAGAATTCATAATTACTTATCCTCTAGAATTGGTTCTTCTTTAAAGATTGATCAATTCGCAATCAAAGGTGGTCTTAAGCTATATGCTTGGGTTCTTATTGAGTTCAACATGGATTCACCTCCACCAGATTGGGTTTCCTTGGATGTTAATGATCATATTATCTATGTTTTCTTTGAATTTTAAAATCTTCCTAAGTAATTTAAACACTGTAGAATGGTGGTTAATGTTCTATAGAATTTTTGGGTTGTTTAAAATCTTGTCAAACCAGTTAATAGTAGCTCCACTTCAAAAGAAGTATCGATGGGAAAAAATAAATCCCAATGGGAATATGTCATAAATGATCCAACTGATCAAACCAAAAGGTTGAAATGGGACAAGGATTAAAATATAATAAAATCTTGAGCGGTGCTAGTTAAAGAGTATGAAAAATAGAAGACATGTCTAGAATAAAAAAATGAATCTAAAACTGTGAGAATTCAGACAATTTTAAAATGCACCAATTTAGTTGAATCTGTTAACTTTTTGTTGACCTTTAATCAGATGTATTATGAACTTCTATCTCTCTTAAATGTGAGGATTTCCTGCTATATCTATTCAATATTGATTTAAATGAGGCACTATAAGACATGGCCATGACATATCAATGCAAGAAGGATCCTTCAATTAATCAAAGGACCAGAGGCCTTCAGAATTTTCAAGAAGTTGATCAAGTGGAAGTGGATACTCTTATCAAAATCAGTATGAATGAGGAAGGAACAAACTCAATATAGGATTTCACAAGTAAAGTCTCAATAGGAACATAGTCTGACACCACCACCAAGAAGAGAGAACTCAGAAAATCTAAAAGGATGAAGGAATTGGAGCTAAAAGAAAAAGGGGGATTCACCACAAAAAAGAAATCAAAATGAGGATCCATTTTTAGAATTTTTAGGGGTTGGACAACCATGGAACAATGGGTTCCCTTAGGATATTTATAGGTAGGTATAAACCTAAACTAATTGGTCTCTAAGAACCAAGGATTAACTCAAAAAAATCACGGGCCTCCCCTTGACTATAATGGATACTCAATTCTGGGAATATCTTAGAATACTTATAGCCCTGACAAGCTATGTCTTCTGTCCACAAAAATGTGGAATACCCTGCTATTATCTGTGTGGGTGATCAAGTTATTACATGCAGCTTCTCCAATTTTTACCAGAAAATCTTCTTCTCAGTGGTATATACTTCCAATAATTACATCAACAGAAAACCACTATGGATGAAAATCAAGGATTTTTCTAGTAATATATCATATCCATGGGTCATCATGGGGGGTTTTCATTCAATCCATCATGTTGATGAAAAGTTAGGTCATGTATCCAGCACTATTTTAATTAAGAACTTCATGGCATGTGCTGGGGATGCAAATTTGACTGAGGTTAATCTCATCGAAGCCTAGTACACATGGTACAAAAGGTATTTGGATGGAATGAGGGAAATCAGTATTGATAGATAATTTTTTAATGATGCCTCACTTGGACGTTAGAGAGAAATATCATGTGTCACTCTAAAAAAGAACAATTCAAACCCTAACCCGAATCTGGAAAATCTCACTGAAAATCAGAAAAAGAAGCCTATCACCTTCAGATTCAATAATACTTGGACCATCCATCTGGAGTGCTCTGGTATAGTTCATGATACTTGGGAAAAGAATGATAACTATAGTAACCCTTTTTCTTGTCTTTTCTTGCTCAAAATTCTCAAGGCTAGAATGAAAAAATGGATCAAGAACAAGCTCAGCCCCTTGATAAAGATATTGATTGTCATGACCCATCCTCGGGGTCCGTTCCGTGACTACCCCAAGCCCACCTTCCATAGGCCAGGGGCTAGAGACTAGAACCAAAGGCGTAAATCCCAATAACTGGAAAGGAATTTCCTTTATAAAAGTAAAAAAAACACCACAGAGTACAAGCGGAAGTAAAACACTAAGTACAAAAGAAAGTGTTGAAAAGTAAATGGGCCGGAATACAAACCCAACTGAAATTATAGCTAAAACTAAACTAAAGTACTACAGAAAAAGACAAACAGCTGGAAGAAAGGAAACAGCTCATGGGTCGTCCTCCTCGGATCCTACCTGAAGGGTAGGTACAGATAGCGCAGCTCCTAGATCATCCACCACAGATCCTTTCTGAAGGGTAGGTCCAGATAGCCTCCACAACTCTCTCGCCCGTCAACCTCCTCTGAGTGTCGTCTCGATGTGAAGTCCACCTCCGGATACTGACTCGTCGTGTGGTCCACCTCCGGGTATCGTCTAGTCCTCGAACACTCGGCCTCTGATAGCGATGCCTGTCATCTGCGACCAACACAATGAGGTGCGGGCATAGCTCGTGTAGGGGTGAGTATACGATACTCAGTAGGGACCCCGAGACCCTCAAGGTCTCACTAAAACCAACAAGTATAACCACAAAGAAGATCTCAACATATAACCTCCACTTAGGTACATACCCATACATATACTTAAGTTATCAAGTAACCCATCTCTATCATGAAGAAACACAAAGTTTATGAAATCAACGGATAACCACTACCCAGGTATATGCCCATACATATACCTAAGTTATCAAGTGACCCATCTCAATCATGTGGTAAACACAAAGGTCATAGACTCAGCTCAAACCAGGATTTTCATTATCGAAACTGTAACTGCTGAAGAGCCCTGTCTCTGGAGTGTATAGTGGTCATGTCATGACTCCGAGATACTGCTCACTAACCAAAGACTGCTGAGGTACTCCTCCTGTCGAGTACCGCGGGCCAGCCACCCAAACACAGTATTGCTTCCAATCGGGGTATGCAACCCAAACACAGTAGTGCACACCCCCTAATATCCTGTAGAGGTACTCTCCGGACGAGTACCGCGGGTCTCCACTGTCACACAGGTAGTGCTCCGTCCGCCATGGGTCTGCACCCCAACAAAGAAGTGCTCCATCCACTGGGCTAGTCGACTCACTCCAAGTCGAGTCGGTCAAGCAGTCGTCGGGTCTCAGTCGGCTACACGGTCTTCGTACTCCGTACGCTCGTCTCTAGGAGGGTCCGCTCCAAGAGCTACAGGTCGATAATCCAAGTATATCAAAGTCTCACTAAGAATTATCTCAAAGGACCGCCTCGTCATAGGGGTCTCAACGCAATAGACGGCACGTCAATCGGACGCCCGGTCTGTGAGTTATTAGTCTTTTGGTCCCCGGGGCCTAGTTGGTTTCATGTGCGAACCAACCTGGTCATATCTCAGTTGTACCCTGAACTCTCATATGGTATACTCAAAGGGTCCATTTCCCCAAGTGATCTCCAACGCCGCTGACGGTTCGTCAAACAGACGTCCAGTCTGAAAGTTATCAACTTTTCCGTTCCAGGGGCCCGGTTGGATTTCGGGTACAATCCAACCCGACCACTATCCAACTACGTCCAAAAACCGGTAGAAGTATGCCAAAATTCCTGCCTCATCAAGATGAATCCATCAAAGTCGACGGCACGTCAATCGGACATCCGGAGCTCAAGATATAAGCGTTTCTGCTCCGAGGGCCCGGTTGGTTTCGTATCCAAACCAACCCGGACGAACCCAAAGTTCTCCAAAACCTTGAGTGTAATATACCGAAACTTCCTTCTGGATCCAAGGATCACATTTCATCTGACGGTGCATCGATCGTAGGTCTGTAGCCCAAGATATGGGCGTTTGAACAGAAATAGTCCGAAATGGGGGGTCTGGGCTCGGGTCGGCCCGAACTGGGTCGACCCAACCCGGGTCCGGGTCTGGCCCGGCTGGGTGCAGCCCAGACCGGCCCGGCACGTGGGCCCGGTGGCGTTGCCGAATGGCCGAGCCGATGGGGGGGCGCCTTCCCCCCCTGTTTTTGTAACCGCAACCCCCATAATGGGGGGCCGCTCGAGCTGGCCGTCGGGGGTTTGTAACCCACGGCTCTTCTCCTGACCGATCGGCCCGCACAGGCCAGCCGGCTACTGCCGACATGGGACCGGCAAGGCCGGTCCCCCTGCTCTGACGCTGGTGGCCCAGAACCGGCCGCCGGTTAAACTGCTCCGCCGCGGCCCCGCTCCAGCTGCGGTGCTTCGAGGAACCTTCAAGGATCTTTGGCGTGGCGCGATAGCGCCGTAGATTAGTTTGTTTCCAATGGAGCAGCGTGACGGCGCCGCGTTTCTCCCCCTTTCTTTATCATTTTCCACGCGGTGCTTCGGCACTGCGCCGCCTTACACGAGCCGCAACAAAAATCAGCCAACAAGGGGGAGAAGGGTCGTCCGTGTTTGTGCGGTCCGACCTGCTCCCACTTTTGCGATAACAGGCAGTTCATAATAGACGATAAACCAATGATGAAGTAATCAGGAACAAACGAAATAAATAAACCCCTACAACCTCTTAAATAAAAAGAATCATACCAATATTCCAACCCTCAAAAAAATAAAACATTCGTAGATCAACTTAATGATGAGTTGATCTGGGTTCTTTGTTTTAGAAGGAACAACCAAGGGAATAATACCATTCTCAAAATAATCCCCCTACCTGATGTAAATGATGAACGAAGGTTCGTCGTGGAATTGAACGTCGCAGAAGAAGAGGGTCTTTGGGGTCGCGGTACACGGCATCGTGCCGTCGATCTCTGAGGAAGACGTCTCTCACCGTCATCCTTCGTCGGAGGTTGGCGTTCTTCATTAGTGATGGAGCGTTCTTTGCGTTCTTCAAGGAGGAAGAACGTCCGTTGGAACTTAGATCTTTCCTCCCCAAATCCTTTCGCACCATCAACTATCCTCCCATGAAATAAGACATAGTCTTATTTAATTAACCCACAAGCCAACGTTTCATTTGAAATTCAAATGAATCTAAAAATTAATTACTTTGAATATGTTAATCAATTAATGAGTTGACTTTTCAATTAAAGGGGGGTGCGGGTGCATTACCTAATTAAAAGAGGTGGTTTTCTTTGAGACTTACAAAATTAAGAGGGAAAAAGGTTACGAACGTTAGAAGAAGGTGAGGGGTTGGGCTCGTGTGGGCCCCACCCAACCATAATCCTCACACAGGTAGTTAACTACAAGTGGGTCCCACCCCAAACTCCCTTACTTAGGTTATAACCACATAATATAGGGGAAAAGTGTTGTGACACAACACTTAATCCATTTAACATGAAATGAAAATATAATTGTAAAATAATTATGTTTTTATTCCTCACTTTTTTTAAACAACTCCTCCCAAGAAAACGCAACTCTAGAAAGGGTCTTCTTAAACAATTACTGGCGTTGCCAGTTCATCAGTGCCCTCAGTTTTCAATTCCGAGCACCGGTTCAAAAGTTAGGAAAACCCGCTCGTTCGTTCACTGAACGTACCCGAGCTAAACTTCGTAAAATGATTCCGGGCACACCGGGACTCGGAATCAGGCGCTTTCAGAAACTGTGTTCGTGTAAAATCCCAAAAAAAATTAAGAAAAAATTTCCATTGAATTTTTCAAGTCTTTAAATTACTTCCACCTTAGGGCTTTATGTCCTCGTAAAGCTTTAACAAAAATTAGAGATACAAAAGCGGTACTGATCATGCATCTGAGCCTTTTTCTCCCATGTGCTCACCTGGAGGTTCTCGTAATGCCAGTGAAAACGCACCCAAGGAATCGACCCTCCTCGTAGGATCCGCTCCTACCGATACTCAACCTCTACTAGAACCCCGCAAAATCCACCCCATCGCCAAAGTCCAGTTCCCCATGGTCGATGATAAGCGAAGGATCGTGCACGTATCTCCATAGTTGAGATACATGTAAGTCATTGTACACCTGGTGCAACTGAGGTGGATGGGTCAAGTGGTAAACCACCTCTCCAACCCTTCTGAGGAACTGAAAAGGTCCGTTGAACCTCATAGATTACTTGCCGCCTCGGCCACATCGCTATAGACCTCGTCGAGGTGAGACCCGTAAGAAAACGTGGTCGCCATCCTCAAATCCCAGTGGTTCTGTCTCCTATCAATGTAAGACTTCTTGTTGGATCAGAGTTGTCCTCATCCGCTCCTGGATGACCTGGACCTTCCCTGTCGTGGCTTGGACCATCTCTGGTCCCACAAGAGATGCTAAGATTTCTTCTTTGCTGATAAGAGAAATTCGGTCTCATCCCCTGGATGAACCATGTTCTTTGCCTAAAACAGTCAATCCTGTCATGAATGGCACTAATCCATGCCATGGATGACATCGTAAGGCCTCGACGCTACTACCAAAAGATCCAACTGTTACTCTCGCCTCCAAGGGTTGAGTCACACTGTCGGCATCAATGTGTGGTCACTGGGTCTCCTCCAGTATGAATCTCAAAAGTGAGGGTCAAGTCAACAGTTTTTTTAACTGGAATTTATTAGTATCAATCAAACCAAAAAGGGCAGGTAAATAAACTTCACAAAGATAAGTGACTTTTATTTCTACAGCTCGTAGTAGAAGACACACAACAACCACAACTAAAAACAACAACAACAACAACAACAACAACAAGGAAGCTGTTAGCACCAAGATCGAAGGCCTCTATGCCTGGAACTAGTCCGCTCCTGATTAGAACTGAAACTCAAAACTCCTGCTGCCACGTGGGTGAAGTTGCCGATTCAAGAGTGATCGGCTACACCTTCCTATGAAAGAGTTAATCCTGTGCTGCATGGGGTTTCCTTTTCGCCGACCAAGGAAAACCCATCCCGACGTTTGCCTAATTCCGTTAATTTTTGTATGAACTGTGGATCCAATCTATACTCAGATCAACATCGTAAGGCCTCGGCGCTGCCACCAAGAGATTATAACAGAAACTCTCACCTCGTGGGTTAGATCACACTATCGGCGTAAGTGTGATTATCGAGTCTCCTCCCAAGGTATCTCCAGACATGAGGGTCAAGTCCACAGCTTACCAGAAACTCTAGGTCTGGGACAAGATTCGTGGAAGGAAGGAATTATTCGTATCAACATCTGTTACTACGACAGCTAATAGTGGACATAGAATGTCCCTTGAATCATTCTTAGAGCCATTAGGTCACTCTCCCTGACCGCGTGCAACTACTCGCTTCCCCTTCCCTCCATCTCCCTGAGCCCGACAGGGACAACTAAGGCGGGTGGTTGTAGCATGTTAAAACATACACCACCTCATGATGCTCTCCTATATCTGCTTCCACGTCCACTGCTCTGCTGATTCATCTTTCCTTAACATTTCCTCTTTTTGAAGCATTCGAATGCCCAAGTCTCTGAGACTGGCTCCATTTTCCAGCTTTCACATTGCTATCCTTCACTGACCGTATCCATTCAGCAAAAGAATTCTCAACCACAAGGGTTCTTTCTAGCACCCTAACATAAGTAGTAATTCGTAGAGAAATGAGTGATTACTCGGATATCGTTTATACACACCTCGCTCAGAGGTCCGAGCTCTATAGCACTGATCGAATCGTATTCATCAAGGACCCGGAATGTTCGGTATGCCTCCATGAATACTCAGCTTCCGACTCATCGTCCTACCGAAGCTGTATAAGCTCAAGAAAACTTTGAACCAACTCCTCAAGCTAGTCCTCAGCCGCCTGTGAGTCGGGCTCACCTTGGAACTTGATGTTATTTGATGTTAGAACACGTGTAAGGCAGTAAGCCTACATGTGTCACCTACTAGTACCGCTGGTTGTAACTTTAGACCAACATGTAGTGATGTATAGCTGATACATTACCCGAAGGCACTATCTCAGGCATCGGTCCACGTACCGAAGCCTCATCGCTATGTGGACCATCCTCATGGTCACTCACTAGAAAACACTAGTAGCCAAGTACACCATCCACTATACTGATGTCTCACCTAGGCATAAAAATATAGCAATCGCCTCCAGCCAGTCCTCTGTTGTCTGGGAATCTGCCTCACCTCGTAACCTCAGAGGTCGCTGCTGCTGGAACTCGTGCAACGCGCTCTGCCAGTGTGCACAGCTCTCTAGTAAGGCTGGTGGAATCTGCTTCCCAATAGTTGGTGGTGCTGCTGGTACACCACCCGAGGGTGCCAACAAAGTAAAAAGGGGCCTCGTATCTGAGCCTCATCACTCGGTGAGCCATCATCGAGTACTCTCTCGGAACTCCAACTGACTGTCTGTGTGGTGACATCCTGAACAGATGCGACACGGTCAACAATTTATACCTGGTGAGCTGACCTGGTTTGAGATGACTATAAAACTTTTGGAAACACACACGCAATCAGTGTTTTCATGTACAAAGTCGGAAATCAATAGTTAGGGTCCTGGTGTATGGATACGTCGGCCGCCGCACCAACACTGGACTCCCTGAACTAAATACCACAGTCGGTACCTTTAACAATATTGCTTCACATAGAAAAAGATCAGAGTCCTGAGTTCTGTGGTCGAACCGAACTCCTCAGATACCAATTTGTCACGACCCGTCCTCATGGCCCGTGCCGTGACTACCCCAAACCCGCCTTCCAAAGGCCAGGGGTTGGCGACTAGCACCAAAGGCGTAAATCCCGATAACTGGGAAGGAATTGCCTTTATAAAAGTAAACAAAACACCACAGAGTACAAGCGGAAGTAAAACACTAAGTACAAAAGAAAGTGCTGAAAAGTAAATGGGCCAGAATTCAAACCCAACTGAAAGTACAGATACAACTGAACGAAAGTACAACGGAAAAATACAAACAGCTAGAAGAAAGGAAATAGCTCCTGGGTCGTCCTCCTCAGATCCTACTTGAAGGGTAGGTACAGATAGCGCAGCTCCTGGATCATCCACCATGGATCCTACCTGAAGGGTAGGTATAGATAGCCTCCACAATTCTCTCGCCCATTAGCCTCCTCTGAGTGTTGTCTCGATGTGAATTCCACCTCCAGATACTGACTCGTCTTTTGTTCCACCTCCGGGTACCCTCCAGTCCTCAAACACTCAGCCTCTGACAGCGTTTCCCATCGTCTGCAACCAACACAACGAGGTGCGGGCATAGCCCATGAAGGGGTGAGTATACAATACTCAGTAGGGACCACGATACCCTCAAGGTCTCACTAAAACCAACAAGGATAACCACAAAGAAGATCTCAACAGATAACCTCCACTTAGATACATTCCCATACATATTCCTATGTTATCAAGTAACCCATATCAATCATGAGGAAACACAAAGTTTATGAAATCAATGGATAACCACTACCCAGGTATATGCCCATACATATACCTAAGTTATCAAGTGACCCATCTCAAACATGAGGTAAACACAAAGGTCATAGACTCAGCTCAAACCAGGATTTTCATTATCAAAACTGTAACTGCTGAAGAGCCCCGTCTCTGGAGTGTACAGTGGTCCTTTCATGACTCCGAGATATTGCTCACTAACCTAAGACTGCTGAGGTACTCCTCCTGTCAAGTACCGCGGGCCAGCCACCCAAACACAGTAGTTCTTCCTACTAGGGTATGCCACCCAAACACAGTAGTGCACACCCCCTAATAGCCTGCAGAGGTACTCTCCGGACGAGTACCACGAGTCTGCACTGTCACACAGGTGGTGCTCCGTCCACCATGGGTCTGCACCCAAACAAAGTAGTGCTCCGTCCACTGGGCTAGTCGACTCACTCTAAGTCGAGTCAGTCAAGCAGTCGTCAGGTCTCAGTCGGCTACACGATCTCCGTACTTCGCACGCTCATCTCTAGGAGGGTCCGCTCCATGAGCTGCAGGTCGATACTCCAAGTATCTCAAAGTCCCACAAATAAGTATCTCAAAGGACCACCTCATCATAGGGGTCTTAACGCAACAGACGGCGCGTCAATCGGACGCCCGGTTTGTGAGTTATTAGCCTTTTTGTCCCCGGGGCCCGGTTTGTTTCGTGTGCGAACCAACCCGGACGTATCTCAATTGTACCCTGAACTCTCATAGGGTATACTCATAGGGACCTTTTCTCCACGTGATCGCCAACAACGCTGACGTTTTTTCAACTGGACGTCCAGTCTGAAAGTTATCAACTTTTCCGTTCCAGGGGCCCGGTTGGATTTCAGGTACAATCCAACCCGGACACTATCCAGCTGCGTCCAAACCATGGGCGAAGTATGCCAAAAGTTCAGCCTCATCAAGAGGAATCCAACAAAGTCGATGGCACGTCAATCGGACGTCCAGAGCTCAAGATATAACCGTTTCCGCTCCGAGGGCCCGGTTGGTTTCGTATCCGAACCAACTCGGCCGAACCCAAAGTTCTCCGAAACCTTGAGTGTAATATACCAAAACGACCGTCTTGATCGAAGGATCGCATCGCAACAGATGGTGCATCGATCGTAGGTCCATAGACCAAGATATGGATGTTCGAACGGAAACAGTCCGAAATAGGGGGTCTGGGCCCGGCCCGGCCCGGCCCAACCCCCCTGGGTCAGCCCGAACTGGGTCGACCCGACCCGGGTCCGGGTCCGGCCTGGCTGGGCGAGGCCCGGACCGGCTGCGCGGCCCGGCCCCGCTACGTGCCCCGGTGGTGCGGCCGCACGGCCGAGCCGATGAGGGGGGGGGGGGGGGGCTGCCCCCCCCCCCCCCCAGTTTTCGTAACGGCGACCCCCATAATGGGGCGCCGCTCGAGGTGGCTGCCGGGGGTTTGTAACCCCTGGCTCTTCTCCTGACCGGCCGGCCCGCACCGTTCGGCTGGCTGCTGCCGACATGGGACCGGCAAGGCCGGTCCCCCTGCTCTGACGCCGGCGGCCCAGAATCGGTCGTCGGTTCCCCTGCCCTGCCGGGGAGCGACGGTGTCGCGCCCCTCCGCCGCGGCCCCTCTCCGGCCGCTGTGCTTCGAGGTTCCTTCAAGGTTCTTTGGCGCGGTGCGACGGCGCCATGGATTAGTTTATTTCCAATGGTGCGGCGCGACGGTGCCACATTTCTCCCCCTTTCTTTATCATTTTTTGCGTGGTGCTTTGGCACCGCGCCGCCTTACACGAGCCGCAACAAAAATCATCCAACAAGAGGTAGGAGGGTCGGCCGTGTTTGTGTCGTCCGACCTCCTCCCGCTATTGTGATAACAGGCAGTTCAAAATAGATGATAAACCAACGATGAAGTAATCAGGAACAAACGAAATAAATAAACCCCTACAACCACTTAAATAAAAAAAATCATACCAATATTCCAACCCACAAAAAAAATAAAACATTCGCGGATCAACTTAATGATGAGTTGATCCGGGTTCTTTGTTTTAGAAGGAACAACCAAGGGAATAATATCATTCTCAAAATAATCCCCCTACCTAATGTAAACGATGAATGAAGGTTCGTCGCGGAATTGAACGTCGCGGAAGAAGAGGGTCGTTGGCGTCGCGGTACACGGCGCCGCGCCGTCGATATCCGAGGAAGACATCTCTCACCGTCGTCCTTCATCGGAGGTCGGCGTTCTTCATCGGTGACGGTGCGTTCTTCGCATTCTTCAAGGAGGAAGAACGTTCGTTGGAACTTAGAGCTTTCCTCCCCAAATCCTTCCGCACCATCAACTATCCTCCCACGAAATAAGACTTAGTCTTATTTAATTAACCCACAAGACAACATTTCATTTGAAATTCAACTGAATCTAAAAAATAATTACTTTGAATAAGTTAATCAACTAATGAGTTGACTTTTCAATTAAAGGGGGTGCGGGTGCATTACCTAATTAAAAGAGGGGGGTTTTCTTTGAGAGTTACAAAATTAAGAGGGAAAAAGGTTGCAAACGTTAGAAGAAGTTGAGGGGTTGGGCTCGTGTGGGCCACACCCCACCTTAATCCTCACACAGGTAGTTAACTACAAGTGTGTCCCACCCCCAACTCCCTTACTTAGATTATAACAACATAAGATAGGGGAAAAGTGTTGTGACACAACACTTAATCCATTTAACAAGAAATGAAAATATAATTGTAAAACAATTATATTTTTATTCCTCACTTTTTTTTAAACAACTCCTCCAGGGAAAACGCAGCTCCAGAAAGGGTCTTCTTAAGAAATTACTGGCGCTACGAGTTCATCGGTGCCCTCGGATTTCAATTCCGAGCACCGGTTCAAAATTTAGGAAAACTCGCTCGTTCATTCACTAAACATACCCGAGCTAAACTTCAAAAAATGATTCCGGGCACACCGGTCCTCGAAATCAGGCGCCATCAGAAACTGCATTCGTGTAAAATCCCAAATAAAATTAAGAAAAAAATTCCCTTGAATTTTTCGGGGCTTTAAATTGATTCTCTTGAATGCTACCTTCATGTTCTCCAACTTCCTTTAACAATAATAACTTTTCTTGATACATCAATCAAGAATCCATGGTGTCCTCAAAACTTCAACAACATATTATGATGAGGGATAGCATTTATAAGGTAATTTTTAAAAATAGGTGGCTCGCTAATGGATATATAAACACAAAGTTCTTTAATGATCTTAAAAGGTTTAGAAGGTCCAATAAAGCTCTTTCTCTTCATAAGGATGGGGATACAATTCTGGATGATAGGAAAACCCTTCAAAATCACGTTATACTTTTCTATATGAATCTTTTCAATTGTCCACCATGGAAGAATATGATTATTTAAGGATAAATTCTAAAGATTATTTCAAAAATCAAGTCTCCAAGGCTCGATTCATTACCTTATTTCCAAAACTGGAGAATGCAAGTGACATCAGTCAATTCAGACAGATTTATCTTATCAACACCATCCACAAATTTATCACCAAACTTCTTGATAACTAACCTGCTCATGTCTCAGAAAAAATCATTTCATGGAATCAATTTGGATTTTTTAAAGGGATGAAAATTCATGATTCTTTGCTCACTTCTTTAGAATGTGTGAATCTCCTTCAAAAGTCCACCAGGGGAGGCAATATTTCTATTATTTTGGATATCAGTAATTCTCTTGACACTATGGACAGGGGATTCATTAGTCATATTCTTTATGAATTTGGATATAATATGAGGTTCACTTATTGGTTTAGATCTCTAACTGGGTCTTCCCACATCTCCATTCTTATTTATGGGTCCCTAAAATTATTTTTTATGTGCTATAGGGGTTAGGTAAGGGGATTCCACTTTTAGATATTATCTTTACTATTTTTTAGGACTATCCCAATAGGCTTCTTCTTTGTATGGTGGTAAACGAAGATCTTAAGATGAACAGAGCGGATAGAGGTATTACTTCTCCTTATCACCTTTTATTTACTAATGAAATCCTTATTTTTTCCAAAGGAGATAGGAGGAACATCAAAAACATCAAGAATGCCTTAATTCATTTATAATGTGTATTGGGTAAGGAAATTAATTTGAGAAAGTTTTACATTTATTTTGGAAATAACATTAGATAATCCAAAAAATCATGTAGTATAAATGACATTGGTATAAGGGAAGGATCCCCCCCCCCTTAATTCATCATGGTGTTCTAATGTTCTTTGAAATCTTTTGGTCTTCTTATTTTAATAATATCATAAACCAAATAAGAATAACTCTCTCATCCTAGAATGGTAAATACCTCTCAATGGCGGGAGGAACATGCTTGGTCAAACATGTGTTGTCCTCAAAGATAGTGTGTTCATTCATGGTATTTTATTTAATATATCAACACCAAGATGAGAACATTTGTGTGGACTGGAAACATATTGGAAAAGATGATTTTCACAACTCCTAGGAAGCAAGGTTTCATTCCTCAAGTCATGGGAGGTCTTGGGATCAAAAAAATTATCTTTTTAAATCAATCCCTACAAGATAATTTTTTGTAGAGACTCATAGATGGTAATTCTGATTATTTGGGATTCCTTAGAGAAAGATTATTAGATAAAATAATTAAAGAAAACTCAAGATACATGCATTCCACTACTTATCCTAGGCCTAGAATAATTTCCCATAAAAATATCATAAACTCTCATTGGATGGTGAGTATAAATTCCTCCTTAATGTTCTAGAAGGAAAATTGGCCTTGAGCTCCACTTCTCTATGGGATTAGCACACCAGATCCAGATATTTACTTCAATATTTCCATCAAGGGGAATCTTGAAAATCTGAACATACAACCTTATAAAAAAATTTAATTCTTTATTTAAATGAAATCTTGAAACATGAATATTTACTCATCTAGGAACCCAAACTGAATGTAATTCTTGATTCCATGTTTTTTCATAAGCATATGATTCATGGTAGCAGCAAATGAATTGGTATTTTCACCATAAAATGGATTTCCCCATCAAGATTCATGTTGATTTGGAGAATCTCCCTCCATAAGATTCCAGTTAACTCTAACCTACAGAGAGTTGGAATTTCTCTTTGTTCAAGATTCATGCTATGTCCCCAACATCGTGAGGATGTGGATCATTTATTCCTATGTTGTTAAACTGTATATGCTTTATAGAGAGTAGTTTTCGATTGCTTTGAGATTCATCCACCGCAGGATAGAAACTTAAAAGACTTACTTCATGATTTCCTGGATATTTAAATGTCTAAGAAAATTGTTATCCTATTCAGATTGGATTTTGAATAATTAATACATGTGATCTTTAGAATTAGGAATAAGAGTATTAGTGAGAGGGTTACCTTCAGACATTGGACTTCTCTGGCTGAAATCATGTTTTCCCTTTAAAATTCCAACTCATTTCATGTGGAATGCTACAGAAACTCAATGCAGTACTTCTCTATTTTGAAGAAGCTAGATATCATTAGTAATTTCCCTAACCCTTAAACTAATCTTGGGATTTTCTAGTTCTCCCCTTTCAATGGATGGATAAAATATAATTCTGATGGGGCATTAAGGGGAATTCAAGTCCCAGCAGGCTATGGGGTCATCTTCAGGGATCATAAGGGTGATTCTGTGGAATGGATCCATGGACCTTATGGTAATTTTATTACATAAGAGGAATAAATGATGGGATTTTCCAATTTTTGTCTCATTTTCAAGTCAAAGAAATTGGAAAAATATATGCTTCAAATCAGATTCCACAACAAACATAGAGGGTATCAGGTTGGTATAGATTCATCTTTCGTGAAGGTTGATAGGAGAATGGGATAATTTTCTTGATATTCTCATTAAAATTAACTATATCACTACTCACATATATCATGAGAACAATCGGTTGGCTGATAGTCTTGAAAATAAAGGAGTGTTAGATGAGGTTTGCACCTCTTAGAATATCATTCCTTACGACTTGCTTCCTGTTTTGCAACATGAAAAATGTAAAATCCCCTTGTTCAGAATTGTAATTTTTGTTAGCATATATTTAAAGCCTTGGAAATAAATTTTCTAAAAAACATACCAAGAAAAGATATTTACCCTAAGTAATGCAGTTTTGGGTCTCTTTAGCTCCTTTATTTTTCCATCCTACTAAGAAAATATTTCCTTGAATAAATGGGGATCAACTTCTTAAGGGAATTTATGGGATAGAGAAAATTTTTTTCCTATTTATTTTTATAAAGATACCTTGAGAGGGGGTGGATAATAATTTGATGGAGGTCCCATATTTTTAACTTACCTTTGGTTTTTAGTACTCACACCTTCTTCAGTTATTCTGTTGTCAGCCATATTTTAAAAAGAAACATCATATATCCATTCTACTATACTATATTTCTGCTTTTCATCATCTACAGGGCCAGTTTCAATGATTTTTACTGACTTATATTTCACTTCTTGTGCTGAATCCTCATTATAAGGGTAATATAATGGATTACCCATTTAGTATTTATTGAGCTATGAGATGTGATCCTATGGAAGAATTTAATTTTGGAAGGGTCCCTTTGGATTGTGGCCTAAATGAGGCTTCATATTTTCCATCAAAGAATCTATTAAAACTTCATTTTTATGGTTAATCCAATGGGATTCATAAAAAACCCTTTCATATGTTTTTTAAATTATAAATATAGTTCATCTGATGAAAGAAAAACTATGGATACATGCCTTTTGAAGAACCCCCCCCCCCCCCCCAATGTAACAACCTATGTTTTTATGAATTATTATTTTTGAATAAATTTAAATTAATTGATATTTTTCATTACACGCAAAACTAATTTAATCTTTCACAACAATAAATACTATGTTAACCTACATTATACATGACACTAAGTTTTAACAAAACCACGATATTTTATTAATATAATTATTTAAACACGAACGTCATAACATTTATGTTAAACATAGGAATATGAATATAAAAAAAATTTAAAATATAATTTATAATTGTTTTATATAAATATAAAATATTTATATAAAAATACTTAATTTTTTTAATAAATTCTTTATATGTTTTGAAAACACTATTCTCTCAAAAAGTGTTCTTTCTGTTTATTTTTGTGAAAAATAATAAAATTGATTATTTAAACCTTATGAAAATTAAATTGATATAATAAACTTCAGTTTTGAAATCAGTATTTGAAAATTATAATATGCTTATTTTTTTATTTTTTAAAAGTTTCCTTTTTTGATGAATAGTAAAAAATACAGAATTTTAATTAAAAATTATCTTTCCATTTAAATTATTTATAATGTAAAATTATATTTTTAATTGGTTTTAATGTTAAAAAAATTATATATCTATTGATTCAAATTAATTTATTTTTATCAATTTGATATTGAATTTTGATATAAAAAGTTTCAAACATTTAATCATTTTCTCTTCAAAAACCCACTTTCTCATCAGGTCTGTAAGATTAATTTTAAATTAAAATTTTCCAAATATATGAATAAAATTAAGGAAAATAGATTAAATATTTTAAATAAGAATCATTTGTATAACCTAATATTTTAAAATTATGTTTTTACCAAAATGAATAGAAAAAATCGTAAAAATTATTTACCACAGATATGATAAAAATGGGTTTACTAGGGGTAAAACTAAAATGATACGGGTTAAAATGTCCTATAAACTTGTATAAAATATATTTTCTAGAAATATATAAATATTATTATTTATAGGGCTGAATTTTATATATTTTTTACCGTTTTTTATTATGAAAAATGTGGGTACACTTTTTATTTTCAAGACATTTCATATTTGCCACTCACCTCACATAAAAAAGGCTACATCAACTCCAACATAATCCGCTCAATAAAACCCTTTTGTATCAGCCAATAAATTTCCAAATAACATCCTAAATTACATTTTCTCATCCAATAATCATTATTTTTGAAATAAATCCTACCAA
The DNA here is from genome assembly GCA_963277665.1 of Viscum album. Lineage (NCBI taxonomy): Eukaryota > Viridiplantae > Streptophyta > Magnoliopsida > Santalales > Viscaceae > Viscum > Viscum album. The sequence goes on along the minus strand of OY728157.1, from coordinate 225,491,290 downwards.
GGAAGACTTTTGGTGAAAATCTAAGGAGGATACCCAAAGAAGAGGTAGCGTTCATCAATGATCGTTACTATTTTATTTATTCCTATAAATCCTTAAATTATTATTATAACATTCTTATATAATAACACCTATATTTACCATATATTTAGAAGTTTTTATTTTAGTTTTATTAGCTACAAACATCTCCTCATCCATCAAATGGGTTACGAATTCATCATTCATGTGTACGGAAGACTACCATCTCGCGAACCGATGTCATTTGTTTTTTCCATTATCATCTATAAAGGATATAAATTATGATATATTTTTTATATGTATATATGATATTTACGATATTTTTATACTTTTAGAATAATTATATCACACATACCTTCATACTCTATATTTTTGGAATAAGATTACATCACTCATGTGTATAGCAGACTATCATCTCGCGAAGTGATGTGATTCATTCACACATTATATGAAAGGTAATACAATTGGTTTTAATGAAATTTTTTGATACATATATATATTTATATGACTTAAATTTTTTTCTTTAATGGTAATATATCATTTACCTTTATTTATTACACTCTTACATGAAAATGGATACAACATTCGAGTGTCTGTACTACTTACCATCTCTATGAATGGTCTATCTCATTTTCTATAAATAAATTTATGGATTACTCTAAATAAATTTATAATGAATATATATGATATTAATATCATGGTTAATATTCTATTGATTATGAATTCATGATCAAAGGAAGAGTAAAACAAACAACAAATCAAAACTTACATGAAAAACAAAGAAATTATTACCCAAAATGTGACTTTAGCATAAAATTGTAAATAAATGTGTAATAAAAGGTCATAAGTAAATTGTATATGATATTATATATGTATATATGGTTATGTAAAATATTTATAATAAAATAAATTTTAATATTCATGATTTTTGATTGTGTAAAAATAAATTCAATACTTAAGTTAAGGGATTTTGTCTCAATTTTCTTTCTTCCAAAAATATGTTTGGTTATAAAACTATCTTCTTTTATGTTTTTTATATAGATCTTCTTTGAAATTTAATATACTGGATATATTTATCCATATGATACTTTAAGTTTCATTTAATTTTGTTCATTCATGGGGCTAATGATGTAATGTTACCAAAGTGGTAATGATTTTATGTCACAATCTCATCGTTTATCGGGATTGTTTACGATTATGTTTATGATGATAAAATATTTCATTACATATCTCAAGAAACACATAAATTATAACCACTTATGGTCCATTATTATATTAATAATGACATTTTTTACTCTCTTTGGTTCTTAAAATAATTGAGAAATATTTTTATGAAAATATGACTTTATCTCTCTCTTCAGTCAAAAATATATTTTATTCCAAAACCATGTTTTCCAAAAATGTTTTCAAAAATATTTTACTATTATCACGTTGTTTTTAAAATAAATTTTTTAAAATTTTTGATATTTAAATAAAAAAATAATGAAATTTTTATTTCATTTTAAAAACAATTATTTCTTGGCTTGTAAAAAAAATGTGAAAGGACTCCTTGTTTCAACATGTACGACATGCACAAAATGTCCTATCATTATGACCATTATTTTCTATGAATCTTCCTTAATGATTTTCCAAGTTTATTTTAAAATAAAATGATCTTCAAAGAAATTAGGTTTCAAACAGTTTTTTTCAAAGTGGAAAGGATTATTTCCTTAAATAATTTTTTAAATTGTTTTTTAAATATTCCTCTATACATTTTAAAGGTTATTTTAAAAGAAAATTATTATCACAATGTTTTATGAATTTTAGGTTTTTAAAATTTATTTTAAATGAAAAGTTATTTTCCTTAATCAATGTTCCAAGTGATCTTTTAAAATCGTCGTCCATATAATATTATAACATTTGATGTAAAAAATTCTGCGTTGGGTATGTAAACTAAGGAAACCATTCTTATTCTTTCTCTAAATGTTTTATCTAGATAACATTTTTAAGAAACCCATTTCACTTCCATATGTTATACCACGATAAAATTAGAATGAAACTCACTTCTTATTCTATGGGTTTTTGTAATATGAAATGATGAAATAATTATGAAACCTGTCTCTTTTCCACAAGTTATGAAATGATGAATGTTTATGAAACCCTTTTCATTCCATGGGTTATGATAAGACGAATTTTTTATGATAATATAGAATACATACATATTATTTTTATTATGTGATTGGTGGGATCTATATCTCCCTCAAATGTATTGGGTAATTATTAATGTTATATGAGCTAAAAGGGTGAACTAGAGGTTATCCCAATCTTTGAAAATTGAACAAAGGATGTGACACCAAGCTCGAATTATGAACATGGGTGGTTAGACCAAGACTAATTTGTTATTAATTTCTAGTGGGTAGCCTAGATATAAGATTTTATATTCCTATTTTCATGCCAAAAATCAATATTTGATGCCAATTTATTTCCCTTAGGACTTATGATCTATTCTTATGATCCATGCTTTATTAGCTACCAATATTAATGTCATGACTCAATATTATGATCTTTGATATAGAAGTTATGGTTTTAAAATGTCATGCTCATGTTCTCATACGCTTATATTCATGTTATGATTATGAATATCACTTTTTTAACCTTACTGAGCATCTAAGATCACCCTTTATTATATTTATTTTTTAAAATATATAATGAAATTTATTATGTATTATTTTTATAATATGGTTAATTGTTTTGAAGAATATAGTGGCAGATTATGTAGATCACATATAGAATAGTTGTTTATGCTTCTAAGTTTCTAAAGGAATTAAACTATTACAGAAATCAAGTGTTTTTTGTGTAATATAATGATTATTTATCTAAAAATATATAATATCTTTGTATAAAAATATTGGGTCATTATACCCAATCAGGAAAAGGCTTAATTCTTTGAGAGAAGCAGAGGTTGAGAAAAAATTCCCCATCTATAAGAACCAGGGCCGATCTGGTTCCACTACCACAATATTATAGACCCATTAGAGAATTAATGGCCATGAGGGGATGAAAGTGATAAAAATTCCACAATCTATATGGGATATGTTTTCTTCCATATTTTCACTACTATAGTTATCATGGATTCCCTCTTGATCTTGTGAAATTTTTTAAAATTATGATATGGATGTAATGCATGCCCAGGACATGAGCTACTTGAAACTAAGGTCAATGATGCCATTAGATTTTTTATTTTCCCAAATTAAGGACTTAATTATCTATTTCAAAGGCATGATATAAAATTATTTTTATCACTTTATCCCATCAGTTTTAAAATTTATTTGATTTTTTCATGGTCAATACTTACTTAGATAACTATCTAGTGTTTTCATAATATGATTCTGAATGTTGTCCCAAAGCAATAACATTTCTTGATGTCACTTTTACTGGGACTTTTGTTTAGCATGGTAAAATTAAAGTTCCATGTTTAACCCATTATCTGATATAAATGTGAGATTGAGAGTCACCAATCAATTGTGGTAGATATCTCGGAGCATCAAGACATATACATTGAATATTCATCTGATACTTCCCCAATTTTGGATTTCATATAACTAAAAGAGAAGTTGTTTCACTCAATTGGTGAAAATATTTTATTTCCATGATGTGATTTACATATCCTTCATAATATAGGAGTTTCATTTTTGATTGATGAAGATTCAACCATATATTTATATGAATATGATGCCTATATTTCACTAAAAAGATTTTGGAGAGTAGTACTGACAGGCAGCGAGAGGCTAGAAAAAAGATAGTATATTGTCTTTATCAATGTGTTTCCTATTAATAAATATATTCTCTTTGTCTTCCATAATATATTAATTCACTTATTAAGACCAAAGTGGACATTTCCTATCTACCTTGTTGAAAATATCATTTTTGACTAGAATCTTCTCTATTATAGTGAAAGCTAAGTAATCCATAGTTATTCGGAGAGAAACCACTGTCTTATGATGTCTTCTGGATAAAAAAGAATTTTTTTTAAAATTCATGGAATTATTTTTAGCAATAGTCATCATTTCAGGTGTCTCAAGTTATGAGAGATTTCTCATAATTAATTTGATAAGATTATAACTTTTGGATAAAATGAAATATCACTATGTAGAGGATATTCACATTGAATACCATCATGGATATAAATTCCATTATAGCTCATCATTTAGACATATGAGTGAATAATATAGTATATTACATAAGATTGAACTTTAGGGAAGAATATGGAAAGGGGAGGACCTATCTTCCATCTGATACTATAGACCCAATGACGGTTTTTATAGTGATTACTATGATAAAATCTTTCATGATTGATCTTTGTATAGTCATGAAGATATTATTAGGAGTAAACAATATAAGGAGGACCTCCAGGGCTACTTGAAGAAAAATTGATGGAAGTACCTCTATAATTGTAGCTACTTCTTTCTTAATCAAGAAATAACGCAATGGGATCTTGGGCTATCATTAATAAATTTTTATGGTCTTCAATAACACTAGTTTTTAGTAGGGAAAGAATTAAGGAATAATTTTAAAGTTCATATTTCTTATGGTGAGGCTTATTTTTATAAATTCCTTATTGTGCTATTAGATAATGAATCTCATGTGCTAGGTTCTTCAAGGGAAACTCCCATACCCTTAAGAAAATATTCCAAAAAAAATTTGGTAAGAATTTGTGTATTCCCTATAGAATCTATTAGGGTGGAACTACTATAAAAACTCATTTTAACATCTGGGATTTTTTATTTTTGACATAAATTAAATATATGATGTAAATGAAGTTGACATTGACAATGTTATCACTAACATTAGTTAAATAAATTCAAATTAAAATTTTTATTTTAGATAATTTAAATGTTGTTAAATATGATAACCAATGTCAAAATGATAGTTTAAATACTTTTGACATTGATTATCATGAAAACCAACATTTAATTATACTTATAATGTTGGTTATCAAAATAATTGATGTTAAAAACATTAAAAACTGATATTTCATCATATTTTATTTCACAGGATTCAATTTCACTAGTCATGGAGGAAAAACAGACTTACGAATTAACTTTTATGTTTATTTAATGTTTTATATTTTTTTAAATAAATAATTCGATGAAAATTACTCAATTGGAAGAAAACAATAGAAATTAGAACTAAAAATTATAGAAATAAGATGATAAAAATAAATAAAATATGAATATTTGATATAATTTCATTGCTAGTTTATATATCATTTAAATATGTATATCAATTTTTTATATTAATTTTATTATGATGGAATAATGTGTGAATGTAAGGACCCAGTCCTTTTTTAATCAATAATTTAATTTTTAAACCATAATTCACCTTCTTATATTCCTAAAGATATTGACTAATTTTATTTTTATAGAATTAGTTTATAACTCTTACACAGAAAACCCATCTTTTAAAAAGTATACAATTCCACTCAATGTCCTTTTAAAAAAAATAGGATACTTAACATATAACCTCTTATTTCATTAATTCACATTTCTCCCTTTTATTGAATCCTAATAGTAAAATTTTAGCCCTTTATATAGTCTCTAATCATCCTTAGTCCCTGATAAAAACAATTTAAAAATATTTATGAGCATAAAAATATTTATAATAGTGCTATAAAAATAAAGAAAGAATTCATTAGTCAATTTTAGAACCATAAGACAATAAAAGAGATATTATTTTCCTTAAAAAACTTTCATCTCAAATAATCATTTACTTACTCATGAAATAAACTTTATTTCGAAAATTGATTCATAAAACACTTTATCATAAAACATAAGTTAATAATACTATTCATGAGTATTTATTAAAAAACATATGAACCCATAAAAACATTTTCTTCAAATATACATTTTAAACCAAAAAAGAATAATTGTTTCTTTAAAATAAAATATAATTTTCTTATCATTTTAAATAAAATGATTTCAATGAAAATAATAATAAAAATTATAAAATCCATGTATTTTCTTTGGGATGTTATCTTTAAATAACCATTACAGTTAGAATAAACACTATGGTCGAATTCCAACATAATTCTCATGATAACATTATTATTACCTAATGCATTGGAGAGATATATCGGGATTTCCCATCATCATGAGAAATATTAGCTCACCTGTAGATCATAAATAATGTCCAAGGACCATAACAAGCATGATACACCTTAAATTTTTCATTTTCATCATCTAACTCATAAAAATATCCTTTTCAACCAATAATTAAAACATTTTTAGATATTGATGTATATATTTCTTTAAAAAACCAATATCTAAAAAAATCCCAAAACAATTGTGAATATAGTTTTTATTTGTAGAAAAAAATAAATTCTTTTCAAATAATCCAAATATAGAATAATAGTTATAGTCATGGGAAAATCAGTTGATTTCATTTATGTTAAAATAAAACATTCCTTTTTAACATTTTATAAATAAAGTCAAAAATACACCTTTTGAAAAAAAAAATAGAAAGATTCTAATAAAATATTTTAAATGGTCAATGATAATATAAAATTTCTATAATAAATCTTTTCAGTGATTAAATAATACTTTTATAAAACATTTTTTCAAAATATGAACATAGAATAAAAATATACCTGATCAAAAGAGAAATAATATTAGCTTTTATTTTTAAATTATAATTACCTAATTCAAGTAACATGGAGAAGAAAATTTTTAAGAAAATTTAAACTCATTAAATAACTATATATTAAGAAAAAATATAGAATTTATTTATGATAAATTATAATATTCCAACATGGAAAATAAAAGGAATCTAAAAAAATAAATATTTGTAAAATAAATTCTTACCTCTTTGGTAACATTCAAATTATAACACCTTGAAAGATTAAAAATGATTTAAAAAATTAATCATAAATATATATATATATATATATATATTATTTTAATACAACTAGGTGGAGGTATATATACACCACATAAAAATAAATAGGTTCATAAAACCAAATATGTCTCAATACAGTGGAAATTTGGACAAAATCCTTCACAGAGATCATATCATTGAAGATGAAATTAATCAATGAAGTGATTATTTTTAACAAATCAAAATCAAAAAAAAATTAATCAAAACATAATACAATTATATTTATTTTCATATATAATTATAGCATAACATAGTCAATGAATTAGAAATAAATCCCAATTAAAAGTTAAGAAACCCATTACCTAGAGTCTCACTCGTCGTGTACCTTATTTATCTTCTTGAGTAATAAAATTATGATAATTATTTACTTTATTACTAAAATTTTTAAAGTTCATTATTCTTATTATTTTATTTATTATCATGTTATATTCAATTTATTTATCATTTTAGTTCATGTCGGGTGTTTTGATGATATATAGCATATATGTCCAAAATAACATCAGTAGGTTGACTATGGTTTATGAGTTCATTATTCCATCATCTTTAGAATAATAATCAAGAAATAATTATAATTTTTACACATAAATTTTACATTTAAAACTGACCATGTAATATAGATATGAACAATGAATTGCATTATAATTATTGAGACGGTAGGTCATACGTACACATGAGTAACGTATCCATTTTTCAATGATCATTTGGGAAATAAAGTATGTATTGTTTTATATTTATGGAATTATGATTATAACATAAATATAGTATTATATATTTATAAAAAATTATATATCATTCATTTGATTTTGTGGTGAAAAATAAATTATATCACTTCATAGAGGTTGTAATCCACATGAATGCACAAACGACATTAACATTATAACATATCATTATATGTAAGATATTGGTGTTATTATATCATCATGGTTTAATAAGGTTTCAATGAGGTTGTGGAAGAAATAACACTTAAACATTTAGTTAAAATCTATAAGTCTTCTTCAGAAAACCTTCATTGTTGTACACCTTGATCCCTCTAAAGTAGGTATTCTTCCCAAAAAAAGACCATTATAAAGAGGGAAGAGATTTATGGAAGGTATTTGGGTAGGAAATGGTTGAACCAAATTTCTAATGATGTGTGGATAGTAGCTGAGAGGGGGTTCCCTTTTATAATTGAGGTGTGGGAAACTCTTGGAATTAGTTAAAATATTAAATTAATATAAATTAATTTTTATGGAAAATGGGAAAAATTTAAATAATTCAAATATAAGATGAGTATGGGTTAAAATAATATCAACCAATAAAATTTTTACAACTTTATATGATGTTTTCACCCATACCATTTTAATTTAACCCCTCCCCCTCCCATTAACTATTTGAACAATTGTAGTGATAACAATGTCATATACTATTTGGGGGTCAAGAAAGTTACTATAAAATGAAATATAATCCATTAATGGAATATAGTATATATGTTCAACTATATTGAATTTAATTTATTTAGTCTGTTTTTTAAAAACATCAATGCATTTAATAAAATATTTTTTATAATAAAATATCATTAATGAAATTTTTTTAACTATTCAATTAATTTGACTTTCCAAACAACATGAAAACAATGTAATTTAAATATAATTTATTCACAATTATATAATATGTTATTATTTTCAATAAACGTTTTTGGGATATCATAGCTTAACCAAATAATATTACTTTTAGAGTTTCTAAAATCATTTACTTGATTTTTTATATCTTATGGATTCACTAAGATAGCATTGCATAAGAATTTAAGTAAGTTATTTAATTAAAAAATTAAAAATAAATTTCCATGATAAAAAAACACATTAATATTTAAAATAATTATTTATAACCGAAAATTAGTTTATTTATCTCTGTAAAAAATATTATTGATATTAAAATAGAGTGTCATTTTTTACATTATCCTATACTTAAATATAAAAATGGTAAAAATCAATGATAAATATAAAGATAGGTGATAATTTATAAAATAAGATGATTATGATAAATAGAATAATATAATGAAATAAATCAAAGCTTTAAGGTAATTATTTATTTTTTATCATGTTATTTTTTACCTTAATTACCAGATTTAACCTTACCAAGGCATCAAAAAATTAATCTAGTTACTATTCATAATGACAATAAATAAAAGAGAGTTTTTTAAAAAAATTAAATACCAAGACATCAAATATTTAATTCATTTTTCAATATTTAATTAATAGAACTGGCAGAATTTGATTTAAATCTTACCTGGAAATCAAGATAGAATTCATTCTTTTTTTAATTCCTTTTAAGTTTAAAATTGTTTTTATAACCAATTAGATAATAAAATTAATTTATAATATCATAGTACGATTATATTAAATTAAAATAGACGAATAAATTTTTAAAAAATATTGAAAATAGGGTTTTACATTGTAAATACATGAAAGGAAAATACAGTTTTAAATAAAAATAAAAAAAAATATCATTCACTAAAAAGAAATATTTTCGAAAAAAACAAAACAAAATCACCAAAATATAATTTTGATATAATTATCTAAAAAAGTTGGTAATTTTTATAAAATAAAATATAAAATTTTGAATAATATAATTATAATAATAACTCATAAAAATAAAAAACATTATGAAGAAAATGTGTTTTTGAAAGATAAAATGACTTCACTAAAAATTGAATATTTATTTCCTAATAAATAACAGATAAATTAGTGCTAAGTAGGAAGTTTATATATATTTCTTAATTTGGTTATTTCTATTCATACCTTCCCATTAAATGGTTAGGTTATAGTATTCATATTTAAATAATACTATTTTTAGAGTATATCTCAATTCTCTTTAAGTTCGGTGTTTCATGTTAATCAAGATATAAACCATAGTATTCTTATAAATACATGGGGTGTTACATTATCCCAATACCCATTTAATTAATTTTTCCCTAAAAATTTTACTATAACTTTGTAGTCAGGGTTTTTACATTTTAGAATACACTTTGTTGAAATCCTACATCAAAAAAGGGGTTAATAAAACTTCCCCATTAAAAGAGGTAATGGGAATTACGAAGTTTATCTAAAATAACACATAATATGGTTTCCAAATTGGAAAACATTAGTTGGAATAGATAAAATAGATACTAATAAAAAGTTTAATGTTTAAATAATAATGCAGGGTTAAAAAGATCATTGATTACAACAAAATGAATGATCATGAAGAAGTAAATATCCATAAAAAGTAAATTAAAGAGATGTTATAGGATAATTGATTCATCTGAAATAAATCTAATAGGGTAACATTTTGTTTCAATATCCTTTTCCTAGAATTGAGGAATTTATTTACCATAAATAATATTAAAATAATATAATATACATGAAAAGTATAATTTCTTCCTTTAATTAATTTCCTCTACAATGTCATATATTTATCCAAATAAAGAGAATTCAAATGGAAATTTTTATTCTAGAAGAACTAAAATCAACTTATAACTGATCACAAAATCTACCAAAAGATATCAATATAATCCTCCTATCTTTATAAATTAACCAAAAACATAAAATTTATTACAATATAAAATAATACCTAAAATGAATAAACCATCATATGAATAAATATTATGTTAATATCTAAAATTCAATAGTAATTTCTAATGTTCAAATGAAATAATTCCAAAAACAAATACCCTTAAAATTATTTAAAATATGTATGACTAAGATTAAAACCAAAAATATCAAGAGGATTTGATAATATATTCTTCCATTATTAATTTAACATTTATAACCCATTCAAATTATTAACTAATAAATTCACACACCTAAAAATGCATATGAACTAATCATATAATTTTCAAAATATGCGAATAATTTCCATAAAACATGAATTGCTAAAAAATCATATATTCATTCAGAAGATAATTCAAATTTCATTAATTAAATAAAAAAACATATTATCTAATAATATTTTTTTACATTAATCATATAATGTCTCTAAAACTTTAGTGATATTTTTATGAAAAAAAAATTAATCACTTAACCACCAAATCACTATTTAATCCATGGTTATCTATATGAAAAAAGATATGTTTCCAAAACAATATCTATATTTATATTTCAAATCATTTGTGTAAAGAAACATTGTCATACTAAATAGGACATTACACAGGATAGTGGTGGGTGTTGCGCCCATGTCTCACTTCGGTTGGGGGTTTATGCCCTATAGCCCTGTCAGAAGTGACAGGTTGTTTCCAAGCCTACAGTTTTTCCTTTTACAAAATATATATTAATATAATTCTTATAATTATCCAAAAACTATGATTAATATACTATAAAATAACCTAAATAAAATCATTATTAAATAATTATTTAACTTCAAAGGTAATCTCATACCTTTCATCTTACATCTCCAAAAATATAAGAATATTCTTTTGAAATAATCCTTCATAGTAAACCTAAAGTTTATATATAACTCAACCTAAGTATCCCAAAATATCTATACTAACCTCAAAATCACACCACTTAAAACCTAAAAGGGGGTGTTTAGGACGTAAAAATTATGATCAACCTTAAACATAAAAACCCATGATGGTATCAATAACTATTAATTTAATGTCACATGAAAACATCATAACCATTAATTTTATTTCAACCTTTACTTTAAAACCAACTATAACATCCCTATCATTTTTTAATCTATAATTTCATTTGTAATTAAGAATTAACTTTACATAATTCATAAGGATCTGTAAAATTTATAATTCTATAAAATTATGACATAACTTTTACATAATAATCCCATATAAGAAAGATTGTATAATTCAATTCAATATCCATTTTTGACAAAAAATGATACTTAAAATTTAAAATCCTATTTCATTAAAACATGCTTGATTATTTATTATTGAATCAACATAGAAAAATGTTAGACATTATAAAAGTTTTTATACATACATAGGCCCTATGAAAAGCATTTTAAAACATCATATGATAAAAAAATATCAGTAAGAGACATATAAAAAAATTGAAAAAAAACTTATGAATCGATTTTAAAACCATGAGATCATAAAATAAAGTTTTCCTTTAACATAATTAAATTTGATCTCAAATAACCATTTACATTCTCATGATATCATATTCACTAATAAAATCTTTTCATAAACCACATTACAAGAAAAACTAACACAAAATCATAATCATGAGAGTTTCTTAGAAAAAATCATAACCCTTGAAAAATAGTTTCTTACAAAAATACTTTTTACCCAAAAGGTTAAAACCTTTTATTTTTGAAATAAAGGATCATTTTCTAAACATTTTTAGTAAAACAATTTCTATGAAATCTCATAAAATTTATAGAAAATCATTTATATTTCTTGGGAAATCAACTTCATGGAACCCTTGAATAACCACTGTAAAAAAATTTATAATTATAATAACAATTACAGTTGGATTCCAATATAATTATATAAATAACACAATCATTACCCAAATCATTAGAGATATATATAAGGCCTACTCTTCATCATGAGATATATCGTGATCACTCATCATTCAAAAATAATTTCAAAGTACAATAAAATGTAGGAAACATATAAAATCTTTCATTTTAATCATCAAGCTTATTAAAATATAATTTTTAACTCATAAGTAAAACAATTTCAGATGTTTATATATAAATATTATTTAAAACCACATTTTCAAAACTAATATTCCTATATAAAGTGGAAGGAGTTTTTTCATTTTAATTAATCAGTGAATCTTATAAAATAATCCAAATCTCAAAATAATGGTTTTGGTGGTAGGAGAATCCCTTGATGCCATATATGTTAAAATAAAACAATTCCTTTTTGAATTTTCTATAGAAAATTGAAAATGACTCTTCTAGAAAACATAAAAAATATTAATATCAAATCTTTCAAAAAATTCAATGATAACACAAACTCTCCCTGATAAATATATTTTTTGAATAAAGAAAACTTTTGAAAAATAATTTTTGAAAATATGGATACAGAAAAAAAATATTCCTGATCAAAAGAGAAATAAAATCTATTTTCCTTGTAAACATTTAATTACTTCATTCAAGTTACATAGAAAGTAAAATATATAAGAAAACATTTAAACTTCTTAAACAACCATATTATAAAAAAAATATGGAGTTTTTGAACAAAATATTAGAATATTCCTTCAATGAAAATAATAGAAATCCCAAAAAAATAAAATTTATAAAATATATGCTTACCTCTTTAGTAAATTTCAAATTGAAACCCATTAAAAATTAAAAAATAACTGAAATTAATAATAATGAATATATATATATATATTAATTTTAAATACATCAAATCGGTATTATATACTCACCACATAAAAATAAATTGGTGTATAAAACCAAACATACCTTAATTAAGGGGAAATTGAGATGAAATCCATTTAAAACATCATATCATGGAACTGAGAATTAATATGTGAAGTGATTATATATAAAAAATTTAAATCCATGAAAAAAATTGGACGTAAAACATAATAAAATTATGTTTAGTGTCATATATAATTATGGAATAACATAGTCAATAAAGTAAAAGCATAAACCAAATATTGAAAATTGAGTTAAGAAACTAATTACATTGATTCTCAATCTTCACGCACATTATTTATATTCCTAGATAATTAAACTATCTTAATTATTTATTTTTTATGAACATTTTTCAAGTTCATTATTTTTTAATTTTACTTATTACCATGTATAATTAATTACTTAACTAGTTATTTTCGCATTTGGTGTTCTAATGATATTCATCTCATATGTACAGGGTGACTTAGGTAGGTTGTCTATGATCAATGAGGTTGTTATTATATTATATAAAGAATAATAATCATGACATAATGATAATTTTTATACAAAAATTATACTTTAGAAAACAACCATGAAATATTATTATGAAAAATGAATTAAGTTATAGTCTTTGAGATGGTAAGTCTTATGTATGCATGAGTAAAGGAAGGTACTATATAATTTTTTAAAAATTATTATTATATAATAAATATGATATTATATCTTTAAATAAACTTATATATATCATCTATATGATTTTGTGAATAAAAAAATTAATTTGCTACATGGAGGTGATAGTCCACACATACTCATAATAACGTTATCATTTCTCAAATTGATATAAAGGTAAGAAAATAGATATTAAATTATCCATTTAAAATGATAAATGTGTCCTTAATATCATATATATATATATATAATAATTTCATCATTATGTCTAATCATGAGCGGAGGTGATGGATATAGAATAATATCTGTTTGTGACACGGTAATACACTATACATATGAACGATGGTTTCATTTCCAATTTTTTGAAATTTTAGAAGTATATAGTTTATTAAATTAACATAATATATTATAAATATATTTAAGAAACTAGTAATATAATTTTATCATGATTGAATAGTGTTTCATAGAGGTATTAGAAGAAATAAAAATAAAACATTCAGTTAAAAACAATACCTCTTCTTTAGACATCCTCCTTTATTTTACACCTTTGGCCCTCTATGGTTAGTATTATTCAAAAACTAAGACCATGATAATGTGGTTAGGTATTTTTTTAATGTATTTGGTAAGGTATTGGCTGAATCAAACTATTCTTGAAGTGTAAAGAGGATAAGATAGGGGGTTCCCTTTTATAAGTGAGTGGATGGGCACTCTTCAAATTATGTAAAATATTAAAATAATATAAATTAATTATCATGGAAATATGAATCCAAATTCAAAAAATTATAATTAAGACGAGGATAGGTTAAAAAATATTATCCAATAAAATGTTGGACAATTTTATGTGATGTTTTCACTGTTACCTTTTTTAACCCCTCGTTAATTCTTTTGACAATTATGGTGACAAAACATTTCTACTATTTAGTGGTCAAGAAAGTTACTATAAATGGAAAATGTCTAACAAATGGTCCATGATTAATATTTTCAACCATACCCCAATAACCTGGCTGAATATACTATTTTTAGTCCTTTTAAATCATTTAATGAAATATTTTTTATAATAAAATATCACTGATGTCATTTTTTGGAACAATTATTTTAATTTCACTTTTAAAACAACATAGAACTAATGGAATTCAAATATAATCTACTAAAAAATATATAATATTTTATTATAATATTTCAAAATATTAAGAGATATTAAAATACTAAATAATATTTTTTTAGTGTCTTTAAAATCGTTAAATTAATGTTTTCACTACTTTTACAAGTACCGAGTTGTCGTTGCATAAATATTTATGGTAATTATTTCATCACAAAAAATAAGAAATAAAATTCAATAATAAAAAAATTAATTATTATTTGAAATAACTTTCAACAACTTATCATAAGTTTTTTTCATCGTTATCACTAAATATTATATATATTAAATACAAGAGACTGACATTTTTAACTTTATCCTTAACTTAAATATTATAAAGCTAAAAATCATGGATAAATGGGAAAAACTAATTTCAGATTTTGGATGATTATGGACAAAATAAACTCACCTAATTAAATTAAATAAACTTTTGGGTGAATTTTTTAGTTCTTATCATGCTATTTTCAAACCTAATTACCTTATTTTCCCCTACCAAGGTGAAACAAATTAACTAAGGTTACTATTCCTAATAACTAAAACTAAAAGTGACATAATCACCAAATTTTAACGTACTAATTTAAAATATATAGTTAAATTTTTATGATTCAATTCAAATAAGTGGAATAATTTAATATAAAATCATACTCACAAAATGCAAAGAAAATCAGTTTTTTAAAAAATTCCATCAAAAGAATAAAATTGTTTTTATAACAAGTTCTAGTAATAAATTATTTTTAATTAAAAAATGGATTTTTTTAATAAAAATGTAATAATTTTTTTTAACTAATAAATAATATAATTTTACTTAGTAAATACTTAAAAATAAACTAAATATTTCAATAAAAATTAGAATCCTTCACCACTCACTAAAAATCAATATATTTAAAAAAATATAAATATTTCACCCTATGCATATTTTGATACGATATTATCAACAATTATATACTTTTAGTAAAATTAAATTTCCCAAATTTCCTTGAATTAAATATAATATTAATTCATAAAAATAAATAAAAAATATTTTTAAAGAAAATGTATTTTTGAAACATAAAATAGCTTTACTTAAAATTAAGTTTTTTTCGTAAGAGTTAATAAATTAATTTGTATTTATTATGACCTTTATATATATCATAATGCATTTTTCTCTATTAATACTTTCCAATTCAATGTCTTGGTTATAACTGTCACATTTAAATAATAATATTTTTATAGTATATCCCAGTTCTTTTAAAGATCGGTGTTGCGTGTTAAGAAAGCTATCAAGTATAGTTTTCTTTTAAAAGATATAGGTGTCATAGTGAGACATCTTCAATTATGGTTCATAAGTATTTCTAAAACCCTATCATTAAATTTTATGTGGATGTTTTTTCTTCTCGCCATGATGGGAATACATATATATCAGTAAAAGAAAAAATTGTTAAAATGTAAAAAAATAAAAAAAAAATAATAAAAAAATAAAAAAATAACGAGAGAAAAATGATATTTATTATGGTTTAATTTTTGAATGAATAAATTATGATATATATCAAATTGAAATAGATCAAAAATTTAGGAAAAGGTAGGAAGAAAAGTTATATATGATAGTGGAACATATTTTTATCATGGTGTAATAAATTTTAAGTGGGAACTTAAAAACTCAAAGCACTCTATAAAAGAATTAAAATCACCCTTTTGATCATTATGATATTTTACTTTTAAAATTATTTATTATTCTAAACCATGTTAAAAATACCCTTTATAACATCATTTAATTATAAAAATAGTGATAAACCTATTTAAAAATATATTATTAATGTTAGATACTTAAAAAATCTAAAAATATTTTTTAGAACTTTTTGAACAACTTTTTTACAAATAAAAGATATTAAAATGTGGAAACACTAAATATAGGGTATATTTGGGTTTTCTTGCCTTCCATTTGACTATTTTTATAGCTAAAAATGACTTATAGGTCAAAATATATGGGCATCATAAATAGGACTTTTGTTAGAGAATTCCAATTTCTAATAGCCATAACTTTGGATCCTTACGTCTATTTTTGCTCCATAATCAGTCAAATCAAAGCCTAGGAAAAAAATAAAAACAAAATTTATTAGTGTTTCAAAGTTTTTATCAAGGGTTATTTGAAAAAATTATGTTAAAAATACACATGAAGTGGGTGTTTTAACTTCGATTCATTAAGAATAAAAATTTAATGTCTTATATAAGGACTTTTACTATCATTTTTCAGCAATAGAAATTAAAATTATGTAAAACATCAATTATAGAAGAATCCATGTTAAAAATTAGGCATTAAAGATAATTATTATACTATTATGGATGATAATATTCTATTTTAATGTTAATGTTTTTCAGATCCTATTATTTATTCTTCATTGGGATGTGCATATGGCCCTCCTGAGCAGGAGTAGGAATGTGTGCCTAGTCCCAAGTAACCCATAGAGTGTTTTGGTCTGATACTCAGGTGTAGAGGGTTGGTATGTGTTCTTACCCCCTAATGATATTTGTTTCCAATATATATTTATATGTCTATAAAACTTAGATATTGATATAAGTCTTTCTATCCATTACCAACAGGATATACTGTTGGGATTTTGTAACTGTAATGGGAATGTGCACTCATTACATGGTTAGAGAGAAATTTTTTTCCTACTATTGTCTTTTTTATTTAGGTATATGATGGAAAAATTAATTTATGGGGATGGGATTGTTTTCCTAACCCATATTCATTATCATAATATGTCAACAACATCTTTCGGATGTAGTCAAAGTATGCAAGAGGGAATTCAAAATTTGGGAAGGAATGTACTTCGGCTCACTATTTAATGTCTTGGAATATTAGCATGAAACCTTGGTGGAAGTGAGTAAATGGTACCTCGCATGGTAGATAATATTTTTCAACAATGAAGGATTTTCCTGGGTGCTTAGGTATGAGGGTCAAGATCTAGGACCCATGAGGTGGGGCCTTTCGTAGGCTATTGAGGGACTGGTGTTTCATGGTGTTAGTGGAAATTGCTATTATAAATATTCCTTCATGGTGATCCCTATATTGTGGTGAGTTTTATGTTGTCCTCCAAATCAACCTCTCTATTATATGGGAGGTATTTACTATTTTGTTCCATAGAGAGACTCCCAAAATGATTTGAAATAGTTATATATGTCGTTTTATCCTTCACTACCACTCAACATTGGGAAAATTATTAGTGGGGATTCATCTCCTAAGGACTTCATAGGAAACCCACAGCATCTGGATAGTACCATTTAGGTGGTAATTCAAGATAAATTCATTTTCCAAACGTTCATGAAAATTGGTGGGTGGAAGTTTACTCTGGTTTAAAAAAATACTTAGATAATACAACTACTAATGTGTTTGTATTTCATGCATTGGAAGATAATATTTGTATTGAAGATATTTTTAGATATGTGCTGTATAAGTAATAAAACTAAACACTAAACCACCTCAATTCAGCATCTCAAGTAAATAAAAGCATAAATGAACCAATTACATTATGATTAAATGATTCATTTTTTGGTTCACTGCTTTTATTTCAATCTAAATTATGTCGTTATTCATGTATGATGAATAACACACATTTTATATGGATTCTAAAAGAGCTTATTCATGGAGCCAGATACACTCATTGGTTCTCATATTCATGATGAGTTACATACCTACTATCTAACAGTATTAATTCATTGGGGTGTCTTACGAATAATTCATAGAAACTCAAAATTTTCAAGATGATGGGATTTTTGGCTTATCTAACCCAATTTGGGAGATTTATTGCCTACTCTATGGCATACTTATAGATTAAATTCATGTTTCTTAATCCTTCCAAAATCATACTACAGGGATGGTCACCCTCAAATAATAAATAAGTATTAGATTATGTATATATTAGAATGTGTTTGTATCATAGTTTCCAAACCAATGGAACAATTCATATGTGTCAAAGTTTCCCCACATTGTTTCTTCACTATTTTTTTTCCTATTTGTAAGGTACTATATTTTAAAGAAACATAGTTGGGAACTCTGGAATTTATCATCATCCCAGAAAGTCGTAATTATGTAGGTTTTGGTATAAGTATGACAATGGTTCTTCTTATGTATCATTTAAAAATGAAAATAAATACATATAGATTAGTCCCACTTAAAGGGGAATATTTTACATTTTAATATTGTGTGAAAAGTACCGATCCATTTAGTTTAATGTCATGCGGTAAGAACAGATTGGTAAATTGTTCATAGACATATCAGTGAGGGAAAAATTCATTAGGGGCATTAATATTGAACACTATTTAATTATTTAATATATTTATTAATGAATTTCAAACTATTCAATGTCTTGATCCAAAATAATAAAATAATGAATATAATAATCAAAAAACACCCCTCCCCTCCCCTATAAATACCACCTCTATCCACCACTTTTTTCCAAACCTTCCAAGCTTCCATGATTTTATAAATTTTGAACAATACTATTCTTAAGACTCTCTCCCATTTTTTGGCCATCGTTGACGATGCGTTTTCATTTTCAATTACTTCTTCATGTCAGGTCATAAAACCATTATTATGGTTAAATAAGAATTTAATAAGCATATTATATTTTTTATAATACTCTGTAACTATTTTATAAACATAATATTAAATAAAATCAAATAAGTCTGTGATGTTCATAAAAACCGCCAAAATAAATTAAATCATTTTTATTAACCTTTTATCTAATGAATCATCCCCATACCATAGAAAAATTATATATAATATCACTTAAACATCTCTAATTTTTATTAATAACAAATAATTTTAATTCTAGTTAATCATCCCAATTTTACCTAAACATTCATACTTGAATACCAGTAAACCGGTCGTCAAAACCATGAAAACAAACACTCCCGTAACAATGAAATGGAACTCAATAATGCATCATAATGGACATAAACGAACTTAATGAAATTATAATAAATCAAATTAATGTATTATAGTTTATTTATTTATAATTTATGAATATAGGTTAATTATCAGTGATATTAAATTAAATAAATCATTTGGACATAAGGTAAGGGGATTTCTCAAACCAAACTCATTTTCTTTGGGTTATCACTCTTTCATGCCAAATTTCTGTGTGGATACTCCTTCAATAATCCTTAAATATAATTTATTTTCAAATTTTATCTTCTAGGATATACATGTATCCAATACTATTTTCTGACGAATACAAAAAAAAATTCAAAAGAACTCTTCTGTGTAAAATATATTTTGACTCATCTTGAGTTGTTTATTATTCACTCAAGAATGATAAATATTATACAAAATATGGTTTTCCTTACTCATTTGGGAACCCTAAAGTTAATCTTGAATGTATCTTTTATTAAATGAAACCCATTCCTTTCTGTGGGTTATTTTATTACTATGATTTATATATGTTCTAGGTGGCAAGAATGATTATGTAAAAGTTGTGATGTGATGGGTGAGACTGGAATTATATAGCACTATAATGCATTGGGTAATGTGATGTACCTCTTGAGACAATGTGGAATATTCATGAACATTATGTTAGATTTGTTCATAATTATTATGTTATAGTTATGCACATATGTTATATGTGAACATGATGCTAGTTTTTTCCACAACTACATATGGTATTTGACCACTAAGACATAATATTTAATTCTTATGCATTTCAATATTTCAAGTATTTATCTAATGCTTCCTATAGGGATTACGATTATTATCCTATGATTATATTATAAAGATGGTGATTATTCTCACTCATGTTATATTTATTCATGTCTTTATATATCCTCTTAATGGGGTTTTAGCTCACCAAATTCATTTATGTATATCCTTATGTGACTACATGTACTAAAAAGATCATGAATTTCAAAAATATAAATAAGAATATTTTAAATAAATTTTTATGTTTTATTATTCATAAGTGATGTATGATCCCAATTTTTCCAAGATATAAATCCCTTCGACCCTAGTTTTTTTTTACTATTTTTTGTTATTTATCTTTAAAATGAGTTAACAGTCATGTAATAAAAAGTAGGGTTTCTATTTTTTGTATTAGAGAATGGTTTAGAGTGTTTGGAAATTAGTATTAGATAAAATTAGTGAAAAAACATAGTATATGACTAGGTATATTTAACCACCCAATAAGCATTATTTTTGAAAAAATTCTAAACATAGAGATCCCACAAGATATGCCTTTAGATTTAATTTCACAAATGAATAAATTATTTATTCATGACTTGTTGAATTATGTTTTTTTCAAACATTTTATATTTTAAAAAATGATGGGAACAAGTAGAAACCATGACAACTACCCAAGTGAGGGACAATGTAGTAAATGCTTGAATGACATCCCCAACTACTTGGAAGGTGGAGTAAAAAACATTATGGTGATTGTTACCAAACTGTCTTAAGATATGAACGATAATATGAATAATGTGGAACATCTTCCTTCACCTATGACTATGAAACTAGATATAGAATCTTTTATATGGCAATGACCACCAATATTTAAGGGATCTTCTGATCCACTTGTTGCGGAATAGTGGGTTAACTCAATAGAGAAGATCTTTTCTAGGGTCTATTGTTCTGAAAAGGATAAGGTGACTCGAGCCGTGGATCATTTAGATGGTGATTTTGTTAAATTGTGGTATTTTATTAAGAACACCAAGCCGAGGGATGAAATTTAAGTGATAGAGTAGGAATAATTTAATATAAAATTTCTGAATAATTACTTCTTTTGAAATCTTCATAAAAATATGGATATAGAATTCATAGAGTATAAGAAAAAACAGAAGGTGAATCTGTCACGTTTATGAAGAAAATTTCATAAGGCTTTCAAGGTATGCCTCAGTTACTGTAGTGGAACTGTATTAGTACTATAGCAGGTATGGTAGCAGGTACTGTTTTTCACTGTAGCAGTCGGGACAATTCTCTCGTTTGGGCCTTTGGGGCACTGATTTGGTTCCTAAGTCCTTTAAGGCCTTCAAGCCATGCGGGCCTTTGGGTCAGTAAGGCCTTCAAGACACCTTAAGGCCTTTGGGCCACCATAAGTGAAAATTTAAACCATAAAACCTACAAGGAACAAGCTCTATAAGGGGGATGAGCAAGGAGCTTTCACCATTGCAGAAGCTAAAGAGATTGCTAGAATGAGAGGGTATGTCACCTGCCATCGGTACAAGCATGTGCATGCATGGGAAAACCTAGTCGAACAGCAACGCAAAGGCGGAGAGTTGATTTCACAATTAATATGATGGTGAAAAGTAGTTCCAAGTAGTTTTTATGGGTTGTATGTAATGTTTGAAGCCTACAGGAAATTAATTCCTCTAAGACCTACAAGACATGTAATACTTATGCCTATGGGCCTTGTAAGGGTTTCACCTCACCCATTAAAATGTGAATTATCAAAATCAATAAAAAATGAAGTCTTTTAGGCTATTAGAGGAAATGATCTAGCTATTTGAGACTTTTAGATTTATGAAGAATTTGTTTGATGTTCTATCAAAGTATAAATGGAGTTTGGATAATGGTCACATGGCTATAGAGATAAGAAATTAGATATTGTATTTTAATCTGGAGGATCTAATGAAAAGGTGGAATGAAAACTCAACCACTCACATGTAAAAAATGTGGGAAGAAGTATCATTGGAATTACCTAAAAGGGATTGGGAAATACTTCATTTATGAGAGACAATCCCACCAAGATCATGAATTTCGAAGACACGTGATGAACTTGGCCAATATAATGGAGGAAATGAGAGCACCACCCACGGTCCAGTGCTTCAAAGATATGGAGAAAGGTAACTATATAAGCTAGTGCACTAAACATCGACTCCTTGATGTAAATAGGTATCATCATACACAAAAGTCAAAAGACAAAGGGAAATATTATGCCATCACTACATCTGAAGTAGAGAGAGAAAACGAATCCATATAAGGTACACGTCCTATTCACTCAATAATGGAAAATGTCTTATTTTATTATGGTTCAATGCATTCCTTTATATCTGGAATTTTTTCTAGAACTATTGAATCTAATTTATAATACGTTGAAATAGGGATATCTATAAAATCTCCTAGTGGTGCAATCATTGCAACCCAAATGTTGGACTCTTCTCCTATTGGAGTATGTAGGAATATTATTCCAAAAAATCTCAGGATACCTCCCTTTGTGGAATTTGAAACTATATTGGGCATGGATTTTCTTTCTTTATATAGATAACACATCAACAATCTGGAAAAGGAAATATATTTTAAAATTTTAAACCATCCCATGCTCCTCAAAAAACACAAGGAAGATCCTGAATCACCTTTGAAAAACCCTTCAACGGTGTGGGTGTTGATGCACTAGGAAGAATCATACCTCGCTCAAATGGTGGAGCCAAAGAAGGTATTAACCTAGATGAAATTATAATTTTGATGTAATACAATGATTTATTTCTATAAAAGTAACCTACACTTCCCCCAGATCATGAGGTAGATTTCCCAATCAAACTCATACATGGAGCCACTCTTGTCACAAAATTCCCAAATAGGATGGCCCCTATCAAACTATAGGAGTTAAAGAATTAGATGTAAGAGGACTTGGATAAAGGGTTCATATTCCCTAGTGAATCACATTGGACTTACTAATTCCTCTACAATCTTTATTAATTTGATGAATATGGTCTTTAAAAACTTCCATGATAAATTTTTGGTAGTATTTATAGAGGATATTCTCATATACTCAAACTAAAATAAGGAACATGAATCACATCTAAGGTTTGTGATGGTGAAATTAGAAAATAATAAATTTTATTCCAAGTTCTTCATGTGTCAAAATTGGATGGAGAAAGAAACATTATTTGGACATGTGATCAAAAGTGAGGTAATTTATGTGAACCCTTCAAAAAAGGAAATTAAGGAATGGCTTGAACCCACTAGTGTCATATAATTCTATAGTTTTCATAGATTATATGGGTACAACCAATGTTTTTTGATAAATTTATCATGGTTTTATAACCTGGTAAATTAATTAACAATGAAAGTGATAAAGTTTGTTTGGATGAAAAAATGTGAGAAAAGTTTTGAAAAGCTAAAGAAGAGGTTGATCACTACACCTGTACTCACATTAACATCAAGTGGATAATTTTTTGTGATGTAAAATGATGATTAAAATAAATTATTGGGTTGTATAAAAATGAATAATGATAAATTGATAGCCTACACCTTGCGAAAGTTGAAGATCCATGATCAGAACTACCCAGCACATGATCCCAAGTTAGTAGTTGTGATCTTTGCACTAAAGATCTGGCGGCACTATCTCTATGGTGAAAAGTGTGGAATATATACCAATCACAAGAGTATAATGTTTATAATCACATAGAAGTACCTTAATATGCCTCAAAGGATATTGTTAGAGTTAATCAAGGATTATGATTATTATATTCACTATCATCATGGGAAGGCAAACAGGGTTGACGATGATCTTAGCAGAAAAGAACCTACTACTTTATCCATGATGCAGATTGAGAAAGACCTTATCCTCATATATATGAAAAGGATAGATATTTTAATCAAAATGGTATGTAATACATCCTAACTTTCATAAATTATTTCCCAACCATCTATCTAAGATAATATCAAGGAGTCGCAAATGGATGTTATGGAGCTTCAAAAGAAGGTGGAAGTAGTCAAGGAAGGGAAACTACCGGAGTTCCATATGAATTATTATGGTGTCATAAAATTTATAACTAGGGTTTATATGCCATCATCACCTGAGATAATGAATGGTCTATTGGATAATGCACATTTCTCATCTTTCTCAATCCATCCTGGAAGTACTGTGATGTACCATGATCTTCAAGAACACTTCTGGTGGGACAACATGAAGAAGGATATTGTGGAATATATATCAAGGTTCTTGATATGTCTTCAAGTTAAATCAGAGCGATGAAATTACAAAGGTATGATGCAACCACTTTATATACCCATATAAAAATTGGAAGATTTCACTATAAACATTGTCATCGGTCTCCAAAAAGAATCCAAAGGAAAAAATGTGACATGGGGTGTGGTGGATTGACTCAAAAAGACATCCCACTTTATTACTATTTGTAAATATACCTCACTTGAAAAAATTGTCAAGATATTTTTGAAGGAAGTGGTAAAGCTTCAAGGGGTTACACTTTCAATCGTCTTGGGTCATGATCCAAGGATCACATCAAAATTCTAGAGAATTATTCAACATTATTTGAGTACTGAATTGAATTTCAGTCTGACATATCACACCCAAACTGATGGATAATCTAAAAGGACAATTAAAATGCTTGATGACATTCTAAGAGACTACTTAGTGGAATTAAAAGTTGTATTGGATAAACATATCCCATTGGTTGAGTTCTTAAACAACAGAAACTTCTAATCGAGTATTCAGATGGCTCCATATTAAGATTTATATGGAAAGTGATTTATAAATCAAACCTGTTGGGATGAAGTTAGCGAAAGAAAGATAATTGGACCACATCTTGGGAAAGATATGGAAAGTAAAGTTCATTCTACCTAGAAACACATAAAAACTGCTCAGAGTCGGCAAAATAGTTTTGTTGAAAATCATCGAAGGGACACATAGTTTGATGTTGGAGACAATTTTTTCTTTTTAATATTACCATGGAAGAGATTCATGTGGTTTTGAAAGAAAGGGATGATTATATTTTAGGTACATTCTCCCATTTGAGATCCTTGATCACATAGGAGAAGTTCCCTATCAGCTTGCACTTCCACCAAATATGGATCAATTTCATGATGTGTTCCACATATAACTCCTGAGAAAGTACATACCTAACCCCTCTCATATACTAAATCTAGAGGTGGTACATATGAGGGGGAAAAATATCGTGGACCCAAGAGATAAATTCTTATGCAACAAGACAACTCACCGTGTCAAATTTTTGTGGAGGAACAATAAGTATGAAGAAGGGACTTAAAAACCAAATGAGGGAATGAAGGATAAATACCCTCACCTATTTATGTAATATTAATTTTTGAGGGAGAAATTTCAAAAGGGTGGATGAATGTAACAACCCAAACATTTATCAATAGAAATATTCCCTTCTTATAATTATGTTATATAGTATAAAACACATACATAGCATAGAGATCCTAATAAAAACTTTATTTTCATAAATGATGATAAAAATAAGTGATATTTATAGATATTTAGAAACCTATACTAATAGAATAGTAACTTGACCATTGTAATAGTAACAAGACCATTAAGAATAGTAATATAGCCAATAAAATAGTAACCTCACCTATAAAAGTTTATATAAAATTTATTAATATTATAAATTAAAATATTATATAATTATATAATAGTATAAGTAAAGAAATGTTTTAAAATGATAAATTAAGTGTTGGTATTTTGGAAAAATATATATGTTTATTTAAAATTTTATAATTAATATAATGATTTAAAAGAAATTTTTTTTTCATTAAATAAATTCATAAATAAATATTTTTTTGGATTATTATTATAAGATGATTTTATGAGACTTTAAAAAAATTCCAAATTTTCATACCACCAAAAAAAATTATTTTATTAAATGGAAAAAGGCTAAAGATCCTACAAAAATATAATTAAGGGGGGCTGAAATAATAGATCCAAATAGAATCATCATAAACAAAGTTGGTACCCTTAGGGGGGAAATAACCAAGACTAGAGAGAAAATGAGTGATACATCTAGAGATATTTTATAAGAAAGTAAGTCACCCACAGCATTACCCTCACTCAAATTATGAGGTATGTACATGTCGTTATTTGTTAGCTGCTTGCACATTCTAATAGAGTATTCAATGGACTAAGGAATATGTCATTTACCTGATAGTGCATTAATTTTTTTTGTGATTCAGTCTCAATATCCCTAATTGGAATGTTTCTATTATTACATAGGATAAATCCTATGAGGATTTCTTGGGCTTCTTCTTGAAAAGAGTATCCATTTCAAAAGAAAGATGAGAAAGCCACCAAAACTTAACCATTGGGGTCTCTGATCACTCCACCACCACGTATTGATCCCACGCTACATGATCTATCTTTGTTAAGATTGTTCCACAAGACAAGAGGCTTCCATTTGTTCCATTTTACCTAAGCATATATTCTATTTTTGGAAAAGGGATGAAAGGGACGTAGGTCCATGAGGGAGTATCCATTTGCTAAAACATTTAATAACCTACTAAAGTCCATAAATAAGCTTATGATTTTGGAAAGTATACCTATGATGGTTGCTGGTGAGGACTAATGATTATTATAATTTCTAGATAACCATAGGACCCAACACCCAGTAGTGACGATTAATGGCCTCACTTTTCTCTTAGGACCTGATTTGACTGCACCTTGGAACTAGGGATGAAGGAAGGCCTTAAAAGAAACAATGGCATCAGATCACCCTAAAAAATTTCTGAAAGATCCCCAAACCTCCTTCTCCCACTCACTATTGGATAGAAAGTGAATCATAGACACACAATGTGTCTCCCTACAATAGATTAATTTTGAGGGAAGGTTGAACCCTCTTTTTATGATTCTCTCCTCAGTTGGAAAGGCATTGTTTCAGACACACTACAATAAGAAAAAGAAATTCAAGGGGAACTCCTTACACCATAATATATCTCCCAAAATATCTTGAAGAGAAATTATAGCTTAAGAGATATGAAAATATTTAATATTAAAATTACATGTGGCAGACATAGTGAAAATGCATCATCCCTTGTCATTTTTCAACACAATGATATCAAAAATGTTCCTCTGATAATCATCCGAGGTGGAATTGAGGAAGATGGAATGTTTGATGGACTCTCTAAAGCTGATACTAGGATTGGGGTAGTGTATAAAGCCAATAATAATCCATGACTAGTTCTGGTGCCAAAATCTTATATCTCCCTTACCAACTAGCAACCGAGAATGTTGTTTAAGGTTAGGGATATAAGGATGGACCGTCTTCTGAATTATGGAAGATTTAAATAAATATTAGATCCCATAATTTCCATAATTATATTAATTGTGTTTACCCCATAACTTTTTCCCCACTATTTTCTCCCAGACCCATTTCTCATGAATCTAGTCATGGTTCCTGAAATACTCATAATGTTAATGCCCCATTCCTTAATAGGTTTAGAAAGCTCGATCCAAGAAGCCCAATGGTACTTACCTTTCAAGTGATCATCCCATAAAAGGATATCATAGTTTTCTCTATATTTTAAATCACCATATTTGGAACCTTCAAAGTAGACAAGAAATGAATAGGGATGGAGGAGAGAATATAATTCTTGGGATTTTTATAAAATAGATTATTTTTTTATGAATAGTACAATATGATAATTTACAATATAAGATAAATACATGATTTTTTGAATCATTGTTACTATATGGATGATGTAAGCACTATAATATCAAACTCCCATTAATTATTAAATATATTTAGTGATAAGGATCAAGTTATTCATAGTCTTGAGCTAAAATAATAAACTATTGGACATAATAATAATAAAATTCTCTTCTCTCCTAAAAATACCACCTCTCCTCCTAACACATCCCAGGATTTGAATATTTTGTTAATAATTACCAAATAAACTCCACAAGATTATCCCCCATGTCTAGGATCATTTGGTCTCAAAAAAATACCAAATAATATTTCTTTAAGGAGGTTATCAAGGAGAAAAAGTTCAAGAGGAAAAACCCTCGACCATTTTATTTTAATTTCCTTTCAATTTCTTTTCCTTTCTTGTCCTCTCCTCACCTCCCTATCCCAAAGTCGCATGATAACTCTAGTATATTTTATATATTTTAATTTTATTGTGATAAAGGTATAATTCATCATCAAAACCCTTCTCCTCCCCCTTTGATTCTATGAATGAAAACATCTCATGTGATATATCAATTTACCACTATTAGGGACAATGTGTTTTCACATTTCATTACCACCATCAAGGATGGTCATAAAACCATTATTATGGTTAAATAAGATTGTAATATACATAATATATTTTTTATCATACACTAGAGGTAGTATATAAGCATTATATTAAATAAAATGTTATAAGTTCATGATGGTCGCAAAACCCAGGAAAATAAATTAAATCATTTTCATTAATGTTTTATCTAATGAATCGCCTTCATTAAAATTAAAAAATTATATATAATATCATTTAAACATATTTAAGTCCATTAATAAAATATAATTTCAATACTGGAGATTCATTCCAATTTTACATGAACTTCCATACATATATATAAGTGAATCGATCATGAAAACCAAGAAAAGGAACAATCCCACAACGACAGGATTAAACTCTACAACGCATCGTAATGTCCATAAATGAACTTAATGAAATTATAATAAATAAAATACATGTATAGTAGGTTATAAGTTTAGTAATTGTTGAATCTAATTTGTTTATCTATAATATTAAAGTGAATAATGAATTCGTACATATGGTAAGCGGATTTCTTGAACTCAACTCCTTTTCTTTGGGTTATCAATCGTTTATGCCAAATTTCTATGTGGATTATCCTTCAATGTTCCTTAAATATTTTTACATTATTCCTTTATTTTATTTTTTGGTATATGAATGTTTAAAATCTTATTTTATGACAACAAAAAATATTTTCCAAAAGAAATATTCTTTACAAAATATATTTTTTACTCATATTTTGTTGTTTTTACTTAACCCGAGAATGATGAATATTATACCAAATATGGTTTCCCCTATCTCATTTGTTAACCCCAAAGTCTATTCTTGAATGTATGACTTATGAAATTAAACCCATTCCTTTCCATGGGTTATTTTATGTCTATGATTGACATATGTTTTATGTTCAAACCATTATTATATAAATGTTATGACATGAAGAGTGTGCCCGTAATTATAATGTTCTCCAATGAATTGGGTAATGTGATGTATCTCATGAGATAATATGAAATATACATGAATTTGATGCTATATTATTTAATAATGATGATGTTATGGTTATGAACATATGTTATGTGTTAACATGATCTTATCTTTATTCACAACTATGTGTGGTATTTGACCACTAAGACATGATGATTCATTATTATGCATTTCCACCTTTAAAATATTTATCCAATGAATCCCTTTATGATTATGAAAATGATACTATGATTATTCAATGGTGATGATGATTATGTTCACCCATGCCATATTGATTCATGTCTTTATCCATCTTCTTATTCAGATTTTAGCTCACCCCTTTCTTTGATTTATATCCTTCGGTGACTACATGTACTAAGGAGATCATGAGATTTAAATGATACTGAAGAACATTTTAAACAAATATATATGATTTATAGTGCATAAGTGATGTGTGGTCCTAATTTTCCCAAGATACTAAACCCTTGGATCCTGTTTTTTTTTACTCTTTGATGTTGTTTGTCTTCACAATTATGTAATAATCATTGCAAGAAAAATCAGGTTCACTCTATTTATTCAATTGATTATTATTAAAAGATTCCTCTTCACAAGAAATCATAGTGGAATCAAGTTGTAATTTTTTATCACATTTTAATAGCTACATATAACTGTGGATGGATAGATGCTACTAAAGGATATATTACCAAAATATCTTATGTATGTGATACACTAGGACTATATCATATCATAAGTCTTATTATAAAATAACAAAAAAAAATCCTTCAACCAATAATAGGGTATAATTGTTGTAAAATTTTGGATAGGAAATATTACATGCACTACCCTTCATGGAAGTTGAACATTAATGTGTTAACTTTTGAATATATTATACTAGATATCATTAAAATATTTTTTTAATTTGTTGAACCATTAAAAGAAGTGATGCATTCTTCTGATGAATGTGTAGTAACTAGTGACATTAACTCATACATCATAAACATATTAGTTAATGCATGTGACAATTCAAATTGATTTATGACTGAGTAAACACAATTGAGATAGTGTGAATAATTACTACACAAACTTCTACCAACTTTCCCTCTCACCAAAAAAATCATATTATTTTTCCTTTAAATTATGAGGAACTAGCATTCCATAGAGATATGAGGATTTCTTCCCTATAATTATTATCTTGTCCCACCCATAGATAAATAATGAATGAGGTATGTCATTTTGATTCCTCTTATGATATTCATAAAACCCATGTATTAAATATAGAAGCATCAATGCTTAGGTGAAAGGTTTGTGTATGTTTCTTCATTTTGCAGAACAATATGGTCTTGGGTTATTCACACATGATTTTTCCTAGATGATTTTTTCTTAATCAATTATAATACTTAGTTTAGATGTTAAATTACCATAATAAATATACCAGTCAAATTAAGGTTGTTTTATGCTATTAGATTCTAGAAATAATGTTTTAAATTTTATTTTTTGAATGCTGCTGAAAAACAAAATATTGTATTTTCATAGTTGTAATGGTTAATGTCATTAAAAACAACTCTATTATTGAACCATGGCTGACATTGTGTAATGGGATAACATAATTTGTTTGGGGGTGTCTTCAGTTATATTATGTGATAACATCTTCTATGTCAAGGGTTCCTAACCATATGTTATGTCATAACTTAATCTATGCCGGGGTTTAACCATAAGTTATGTGACAAAGTAAGATACACAGTTCTCATAGAATACTCATTCACCCAAAAAAGTTCCCCTCACTGACCATATTCAAGACCCTATGTTCTAGATGAATCATACATGTCTTAATAATATACAAACATATGTTGTACAAAATTTATCATAAATGGTCAATAAGTTTTAACCTCACACAATTCATCGTAGTGATTTTATTCCTAGATGAGGTGTTGATTTCACCCGATACTGGTTTTCATGAACTCATTATTCCAATGAATTTATAATTTAATAGCACATAGAATTTGAAATTCTTGACTTAATCCAAGATGGGTTCTATGACTCACCTTATAAAGGCACAAATTTATTCTTATTTGATGTTGGG
Source organism: Viscum album (assembly GCA_963277665.1). Taxonomy (NCBI): domain Eukaryota; kingdom Viridiplantae; phylum Streptophyta; class Magnoliopsida; order Santalales; family Viscaceae; genus Viscum; species Viscum album. The sequence goes on along the minus strand of OY728157.1, from coordinate 225,459,229 downwards.
ATTCTATCCTTTGCACGTCAGGGATGTTTCTAAATACAACATAGAAAGATAAATTGAATATTTTTTGTTTTCCCGATAAATTCAATTACAAATTGATTCTAATAATTTAAATTTTTTTATAAATTATTACAAAATGTATATTAAGATATTTATTAATTTATAACATGGTTTATAAATTAATTAAATATAAACTTCTTCTAGTTAATTAATCAAAATTTTCTGAAACATCTAACAATTAAATATAGATAAAATATTAAATGCTAATATTGAAAAAACTTTTACTAGTCATATTACAAGAATTATATTTTAGATTCAAAGTGTTTATATTGAAATTACATGTGTGATTTTTTACATTTTTTATAAATCAAAAAGTGTGGACAAAATATAAAATTATTTTATTTAAAATTATGAATTTTTGATAATTATTAATTTTAAATTGTCAAATTAAATGACTTTTTTTAGAAATTTGTTAACCCCAACATATTTTTTTCATGTTGGTTTGATTAAGGTTTAAATAGTAATTAATATGTGATATTTGGATATTGTAAATAGATAACATAATAGAATTTCAAATATAAAAAATTTATATTTCATATAATGTAATATATTTAAACTAAAATGTATTATAATAAATAATATGAATGAGTTCATTTTTCAAAATTAATATAAAGTGGATGTATTAAAATAATGATGGAATTTCCATTACATTAGTTGAAATTATAAATTGTTTATGATTAGATTTTTTTATGGAATGTTCATAAATCAGTATCTCATTTTTAATTTATGAATTGTTGATTTTTTATTTATTTTTTGTTTTATTCATATTCATAATTATTATATGATGAATTTATTTATGATTTAGTTTAAACTGTTAAAAAAAGTATAAGTTATCATACATAAATCTAAGAAGTCACGTGCTAGGTATGATAAATTATTTTTTTTTCTTCTACCTTACAATTAGTTTTTATAGAGTTATGAGCTTGATTTACATAGTTTTTTTATTTATACGTATTGGGTGTTATAATTATTCTATAATTGAGATATCTCTTGAGTAAGTTATCCCTGGATAGAGGGACTTTGGTTCAAAATTCTCACTGATTTTGAGACTCATGTATTATTTAAAAAATTGATGGTTGATTATCTATGTCTTAATGCTTACTCATGTGGGGATTATTCATTTCATATATTTCTAATAATTTATATCAAATTGTTTCAGGTACCTTATTCATATAATTCATTTGGATATATATAAAAATAATTGACTTTTGATCTATGTTAATAACAAAATATGTGAATTATGTAAATATTTGTACATCAAAATGGTTTAAACATGTTAATTTAGGCAAAAGAATTGGATTCCTAAAATAAATCACTAGAAGAGTGCATAAATGTAAAGAGAATAGCATGAGATGGTTTCGAGAGATTTAATCCCCTTAAAAAATAAATGTTAGAGTATATCTAAAGAAACCACATGTAATGGCCTCAATCATTGAATTATGGATGTTTATAAAAAAGTTGAATACCCATGGATTCTCTTATTTAAAGAAAGGTGAAAAGGGGAAACTCTAAGAGCTGGGAAACAAAATTACATTATGATTTTTATATTACACTTAGATATTATAACCTAATATTTAGTTTACCAATGGAATATATATGGTTTAATACATATTATGGATTGGGAAAAAAGTTTTATTCTCCATAATCTAAGATTAATGTTTCATTTGATTGGCATGGTTGACTAGATAATATATATGTGGTTATAAGAACACTAAATTTGATTTATTTATTATTTAAATATGGATCTTATCCCAGTAATGGATATGAATAATTTGAGAAGGGCCTTCATTTTAAAAGTGAACACATTTAATAAAAACCCTTATTAAATAAATGTGGAACATTATACTAATATAATAAAAGATAAAATTATATGTAAATATAATCATATTCATCTAAATTTAATTTTTAATTAGTCCTCAGATATAAGAAAATCAATTTATGAAACTCATAATACTACTAATATAAGAAAATTTCTTAAGGATATACTACGTGTTAGAGAAACACCTTCCAGATTATCTCTCATTTCAAGTTGTTCAAAGAATGAATTATAATGTTTATGAGAAGAATAAAATGATTCACTATAGGTTTAAAATGTCTTAGATAAATGATGACCTAAGTTATTTTATTCTCTACTCATATACTCAATATAAATGGGTATGTAAATGACTTGGTGAGATAAAAGGCATATATTGTCTTAGGAATTCATTCTATTGTAATTAATGGAAATGTTCTGAGAATATAAATTTATTCATAGAATGTTTCTGATTTTTGAAATTTTTTTGAGAATATAAGAACAAGGGAATGTGATTTAGTCATTTTCGTACTATATCAGAAATATAGGTAGGTAAGAGTTCAAACTAGAAGAAACAATGTAGTTTGAGAGTCCAAAACTATTTATTCAAGTATCCTATCAATTTAATTGAAGTTTAGAGTTGTTAGGAATGTAGAGTAGTGATTCAACAAGATAGAATTGTCCAACATACCTAAAGGGGTTTTAGGAACTACATAGAATGTATATGTTAGTAATTATGGTTATATAAATTAATTATTTAATTTTAATGGGTGAGTGATAGTGATTTTGTACTTTAAAATGTTATTAATATACAAGAGTTTAAATTCATGGGAATAAGTTATAGATATTTTTAGTTTTTATTAAAATCATTTTTCAATGTGTTTCTATTTCAAATATCTCAATGTAAAGGAATATACCAAGTGCATTTGGATCTAGGTAAAGGATTTTTATAGTTGTCACATTGTACTTATGTAATATGATCAGTTATTTTTTAACTAGGATTTTTTTTTGTGAAATAAAAAATTATGGATTTAATGTCTATGCTTTATGATTTATCATAATATATAACATGTCTTGAGAAGAATATAAATATATGAATTTTTATCCAAGTTAGAAGAGTTTATTCATATGATTGTGAAAATATAATGAATTGAGATTATTAAACCATCAGAGGAATATTTTATTAAATAATGCCTTCTTTTTTGAAATTAATCCAAACACACATAACAAAATTTAATAAATGGATCTAATAGTTTATTTATTAATTATTTATTATAAATAAAACACACATTATTTAATAAAAAACAAAGGATATTGAGAATCCTACTAAGATATTATAAAGCGAATACTTAGTATAAGATGTTAGTGGGAGTATGTTTGAACTTATAGAAGATCAAAGTTAAATAAATGATCAGGAAAATAAAAATACAAAGTAAATTTTCCTTTATCTTAAATTAGTTTAGTATATAATGTAAATAGTTACATTATATTTTAGGTGAAAAATTTAATGGAATTGATTCCAAATGATGATGATCACGATGATGTAATTAGAAACAGTTTTTAGTAGAGAATATAAATTATTAACATCAAAACAATTGAGGATATGAAGTTAAGAATTCTGGATATTTTAAAGGTTCTTAACATTAATAATAAAATTCCTATATCTCACTATTAATAAAATAGGATTACATTATAGTTGTTTCTCACTAAAGATTTTAGTGGGAGGGTTCTATCTGATGGTCACATGGTGATGTGGTAGAAATTTCATAGATATTTAATGAGTTTAAACAAAACCACTAAAAATATAGAAAACATAAGGATGATTTGGAAACCTATAAAATATGATATGTTAGAGAGGTGATTATGTATCATTTTTTAAGTATTATTAAATATTTTAATAATATAAAATTTATTGTGATATAAAAAATAAAATAGGCACTTTATCAATATTTTATGTTGGATTCAGAAATTTATATCTTGATATGAATTTCATAAAGTGTAATGATAATAAACCTCTAAAACTATGAAATTGATTTATCCCTAACAAATTATAATCATGGATTTTTATTGGTTATGAAAAAAATGTTAATTTTGACATGTGTAGGATTACCATAATGATATATTGAATATTATCATGAGGGACAAAATGGATTTTTTGTACTCGATGATTCATGAATTATATCCAAAAGAGTGTCATAAAATTTTTACATAGTATATATGGGGTGTGTGAAACTGATTTAGTGTCCACACTAGTATGGGTTCTTGATATACCAAACATGAACACCTTAATACTTTAATACCTTTCCTACATAAGCATTTAGGCTTAGCTAATCAGAGTTTGGTTAAGTATATTGTCAATTATCCCACTAGTTGGAGACAACCACGATGGGATTATTCTTCTCATATGACAAGTATGGAATTTAGGACCTCAATTAAGATAGAACATGTAATTTTTTAGTCATACTTAAATTTTATATAATATATTAATATCTATTCATGTGAGGGGAATGTGTTGTTCAAATCTATATTGGTGAATGAAATTTGATGAATTCATTAACCTTTTCAAAATATACTATGAGAATCAAGAACATATGAGTAGGCTATGCGGGATTGAAATTCTATTTGCCTCTTATTTACTTGGTATCCTAGTCAAAGAGATCATATGAGAATGCACACATTTATATAATGAAACTGGTGGGAATGTGTATATAGATACATATGTTTGATGGAGATCACACTATATCCCTTTGTGTCTTTAGAAGCATTGATTCGTTAATATAGTCCAATCGTTTCTTAGGTTTATAGATCAGATTAATTATATTTTATATCAATGTTACAATGAACCATGGGGTTACACTTTTTGGTTGACGAAATGGGGACTGATTTTGCCTCATAGAGATACTTTAAAATTGTCTTATAGTTTATCCAAGTGTTTTGGATAATCCTTTCACACTCTTTGACATATAATGTGACATAAAGTGAAATTTATGATAGCTTTACAAAATTGTTTTGGATGAATCCAAAAATGGTTTTTGGTATGAATTAAAAATTTATATTATATGATATAATATATAGTTAAATGGAACTAAGTCTATGAGGATTTAGTTTAAGTGGGATATTGAAGGAGGTATTCTACAAAACACATGTATATGTGATGCAATATGGCTATATCATATCATAATATATTTTATAAGATAACATTCTACTAACTTCAACCAGTCATTGGGAATAATTAAGGAATATTGTTGGTAATGATATATCTTATCCATTACCTTATGTGGAAGTTGGTTAGACATTTTCCTAGTGAATATATGGATGAATTTTTGTTTTAATTATTTTTTTGTTGGTAAAATACTATTAAAACCAATTTAATCACTAGTTAAACTCTATCTTATAAGGAATTAAGGTTCAATCTATGTTGACTCATTGGATGGGTTTGTGTGCGTGTGATTTCATTTTAAATTTGTAACCCATCAATTTAATATATTATTATTATTATTAAATAATCAATCCAAACACATATTTTTATGGGATTATGGAAAGAGAGAAAGGGGGAGATAGTCATGAATCCATGGAGATTGGGTTGATAATTCAGTTGATAATTCAAAAGTAAATCCCGGTACCTCTCTCGATCGATCAAAATTCATCAGTCATAAGGATTATTTCCACCATTTTGTGATGAAAAAGGGGTCATTTAGTCAGTTATTCTCTGAATGTGGGTGATCTGAAAAAGAATTATAAGGATTTAATTGAATACATGGGAATAAATTAATTATCTATACATATTTCTGCTTATCCAAGATATATTATCAATAAGGTTCATGTATCACATATTTTAGTGAATTAGGAAGCAGTTGTTGATAGTTCATACATATTAAATTTTTTCATCATTGCGAGTGTAGTCTTCCGAAAGAGAAAAATGTGTGAACATTTTATGACTTATTTTAAAAACATAGAGATATTGGGCTTTATAAAGTGTATGATGATAAAAATGGGAAGAGGTTTCTACCACATAATATTCCCCTTAGACGAAGAGAAGAGGAAGTATTGGATTTTAGGATCTTTATCCCTAAAACTAGTTTTTCTAAAAATTAAATAATAGGATCAAAATTTTGATCCTTTCATCTTGAATAACACAAAGGATCATATATATATTAATAATTATAAGATAAATTGGCTATATTTTCACCCCTAAATTCAATGAGACATTACATCTATGGTTGGACTTCTCATTATAACTGAAAACGAAACCATTAATCCTAGACTTTAGAACTTTATTAGGGTTTATGTTGAAGTTGACTTTAAAAATACACTTTTCAGGGAGGTAGAGCTCATTGCAATGGAGCACTCCATACTCTATGTATACACTATGAATGAAATCCCAAATTCTGTCAATAATATATTTTGATTGGGAACTCTCTCTCTCTAAATGTAGAAAAAACATCACATGTTAGATATACAAGATAAAGGGGTACTCTAAGGGAATCATGGAAAACCCACCTTGAGGATTGACCAGCTTAAAAATATTTTTGATTCAGATCTATATAATAATAAATCATTTTATTGAACTTTTGAAACTGATGTGTAGGATATTGAGCTTAAACTTACTAGGGATGACAATGATGTCCCAAAAATTTCTAAATATAGTCTAGTGAATACTAAACTATGTGTGATTAAAGTTATCAGTGAGATTGAAAAGAAAGAGGGTCACTCCCTAAAATTAATAAGAATATTGGACCCCTTAATGGTGTTAACAAAATAAATGGATGTAACAATGTGACACAAGACAAATTAGATTCCAGTGATTACAATATTTATATTATTGAAAATTAAAATGGCATTACACAGTCTGAGATGCTGGAAAAGAATCCACACTGGGACTATGATGATGGTTATTTCACGCAAGTCTCTTCAGATAAGGCTAAAAAAGACTCAATAAGAACATGACCTTAGGGATGGGTTTTGTTTGTATATTCAACCCTCAAAATGTCCAATTTTGGGATAATGAGGTTGATAATGTTGATGAGTCACAAATCCTTAAGCCCCCTGACATATTAGAGAGGTATGAAGAGGGTAGATATTATGAGTATCCAATTAACAAAGGGGATGAAAAAACATTAAGATGAAAGGAAACAAGGTCAAAGAGAAAAAATAAAAACTCATCATGTGATATGGTTAAGAGGGAATTAAACCACATAAGGGTAGAAAGGATTCTATCCAAAAATGAACTTATTCTTCTATAATCGTCAAGGAATTGGTAATGAAACAAATACCAAGGACCTTATATATATAATTCCATTTATCAGGACTCATTGTCTTCTACTTGTTAAACCAAATATAAACATTCATAATTGGAAGGCCTCTAAATAGGGATCTTTGGATACTCCCTTATTGCTCATAAACTCCACGAAGGTGGTAGAAAACACTCTGGGTAATCAAACATGTTTCTGTAGAGGTTTTATCATATGTACAGAGCTTTTATCACATCTCATTATCTATTGATGTAGATGGTTCAATAATCACTTGATCTTTTATTTGTTCAATAACCTCATACACCATGAGAAGGGATCTTTTGAGAGAGCTTGAAATTCTATCCAAACACTCTTAGATTTGGATTTTAATTGTATATTTCAACTCAATGATAATAATTGAAGAAATATTTGGCTCTAATTTTACCCATATTTCCCGTCTTTAATTTATATCTTGGATTTATAAATGTAATATTATTGAAATACTAATTTTTGGGGTTATATTTACATAGAGAATATACATTGTGAATGGGAGGTAGTCCAACAAGATTGATAAGTGTTTCCAACATGTTAAGGATATTTCTCAAATCCATATTTCTTGATACACATTATATGATCTATCTAGGATTTAAATCCTATTATATTTGTTACAAACTAAATTCCATGAGGTTATTTCCCTTTACATTCAAATTTATTAGTGGTTGGATTACCATCCACAGTTTCAGGTAAATTATGAAATATTGTTCGGAGGTACAATGTTGTGGAAACCCACTCCAGATATTACATAAAAATATGAAAAGGTGAAATATCTATATAAAGTGTGTATAAATAATTAATTATATAAATTATATGATGAAATAAAATCTATTGAGGAGGATCATATTACTTTTTAACTAAACCATTAGACTAGTGATCTACCTTAGAAATAGGTGGTTCAAATCCACTAAAAATTGGATTAGCTTCCCTATCTTATGGAATGATTGTAAGGAACCTATATTTTGTCAAATGAGTAAAGTATGGTGACATAAACACAAAATTATTTCAATACTTACATTGGGAGAATATAGTTAAAAGGGGTATTAATTCCTTTAAAATTAATGGAATTCTCCTAAATTATGACTATGATATTTTTAATGTAGTTGCTGGGTTTTTAAAAAGTATTTATAGTGATGATTAAAATGGAAGCTTCACAAAATTGATTTTTAATATTCCATGTTGTATTGAAGTTCACCATAATCAAGAATTATTCATCACACCTTTAAATGGACCCCTTTTCTCCATGGTTTACCGCTCTCTCCCAATGCCCTCATCTTAGGTTATAGGGTTTCCCCCCTTATCTTCCAATGGAACTCTATCCTCCCCTATTTCTTCTGGTTTCATTCTCTTCTATCCTTAATTCATTGTTGTTCGGTCTCTTCTTAAATTTCACTTCATTCAATTTTCTCATCGGTCTTCCAGGAATCTGTTGTTTCTTTCTCTCACTCTCAGTGCTTGGTTCCTTAGCACCTAGGTCCTCTTTTTTCTACCTTCTACTCTGTTCGTCCTCTCCCATCATGTCTAACCCCATCTTGGTCTGGCATGATGGGGATGAGAGCGATTTGGTATTGTGATCGTTGTAGTCTGGAGGCTTCGTATTTTTCTTCATCATGTTTGTTTATGTTGGCGTTCCCCCATCGAGGCTTGAGTTTAGTCTATCTTCTACTCTTGCTTCCAGATATGTTATTCTAGACTACATATCAGTCTTTTGAGAGGGTGTTTAGGGGAGTTTTGGGATGTTAGGCTGACCCATCGATGGTGTTCTAGGGGGTTTTGTTTTGGTTTCTTTCTTCCCTTGTTTTTCGTTTCTCTGGTTGTGTCGGTTCTGCTTCATCTTGGATTCAAGAGTGTTGTTCCTATAGATTGTACTGGGATTCATGTTGGTGGTTGACAAAGATATTTCCCTGATTCGAAAGTGAAATGTCTGGATATGTTCTGGAACTTCTTCAATAGATCACTTCTAGGAGAAGATGTGGTTTAAATTGTTAAATGTTTTTGTTTGGATTCCATTTTGTTATTAGGTGACCTTTGAGTGGACATTATTGAATAAGTTCCATAAGAGATTAATTATAGTTTGTTTTCTCTCCAGTGAAGTTATAAATGATGATGGAGATCAGGAATGTCAGGGTGCAAGGATTGAGGCACCAGTTGCCTCATGGTTAGAGGCCTCAGGTGGTGGCATGTTTTTGTTTGAAATTTGAATTCAATGGTGTTTGGACGGGGTAATTGATGTAATTACACATTCCATTTGAAGTTGTTTTTTTGTGATGTTTTAATTTTTGAATCCATAAATGGTATTGTGTGGTTCTCACAAACCCTAAAGTGTCTTTTCTAAAAATAAAAAAAAAGTTTGGAGAAATGTATCACCCCTCTCAAAGAAGAAATCATGGATGATCTCTTATCTCTAAATCTTGATAGTACAGTTGTTCCAGATGCATTTACTTACAAGTTATTCATGTTCTATTCCGATATCTTAAATTATGAAGTTATTAATTATATTATGGATATATTCATTAATACCAAAATGCCTCATGGTATTAATTCTCACTTCATTTTCATACATATTATGAAAGATAATGATATTAACATTAAGTAACTTAGGATTGTTTCCATTGGGAATACCATTCCAAATATTATCAGTATATTTTGAAATTTATACTTTGGGAAGTAATTGGAAATGTAATTTCCCCTAACGAGTTTAGTTCTTTTTCAAGAAGAAACATTCATATTTGTTTATTCTCTACATAGGATTTTTTCAATTACCACGATCAGAAAATATAGGATGGAAACTTTGCTCAAAACATGAAATTTACAAGGCCTTTGATATTATAAAATGGGATTTAATTATTATTCTCTAGGATTGGTATGTATTTTCAAATGGATTCATCTGACAGATAAGAACTATTATAAATGGTACAAAATTATCTATTCTTTTTAAGGGTTAAAAAGTATGATTTTTGGAAGCTCTAGGGGTGTTATACATAGGGATCCTTTTTCTAGCATCTTATTTTACCTAGTTGAAGACTATTTTAGCATGATCCCAATTTATCTCACGAATATTGGTCTTTAAAAGCATATGAAACTGGGAAGAATCGTATTTACAGCATCACACTTAATGTACTATAATTAAATAATCCTATTTGGTGAAGCTTTTAAGAAGACAATAAAGTTCATTAATGTAGTTTTATTCACTTTTAGATATTTCAACATAAATCCTTCATTGGGAGAAAATAATTAATCATATTTGAAAGATGAATCTTAGATTCTAAAAAGAATAAGATTACAAGGATTTTTATGTCAATAGAGGATTATTACACTTTTATTACTTTGTGGTTCCTCTATTTTGAGAGAAAATCAGTAGTAATCACTTTGATAACATATTTTCAAGAATAATTTCCCATATAGAAAGTTACAAATTCATTAATATGCCATAATAATGGAGAATATGTCTTGAAAAATATGTTATTACTAGTATGTTTTTTAATCTTTTTAGTGAAAATATTGCCTTTTATGCTGTTTAATATGATCGAAAGAATGTTTGGAGACTAAATATATACTAGATGAAATCATGATAAGAAATTAGTCATTGTTTCTTGGAAGGACTGTACTAAGGCCATAAAAATTGTTGGTATTAGCATCAGGTATATCCAATAATTCAATAAAGATTTGATAAATTAATTCACTTAGAATCTCCTTACTTGTGATGATGATGAATTGGTATTTCTAAAGGGATGATTCATTCATAAACATAAAAATGGATATAGACACTATCATTCTTCATATGTATGATTAATTATCAAGTCATTCTATTATGATCTCGTAAATTATTTTAAATGGTAGGTGTGAAGGCACTCTAAGATAAATTGTTGGACTACTCCAAAGAGGGACATAGAGCATTTTGATATTCTAAAGCACTGTTAGTAGACGACCATTTATGAAGTGGTTTAGAATGTTCCTTGAATACCCCTGTCCATTGAGGTGATTCTAATTCTTTAGAACTATATATACATGGATCGGGACACTCTCATATGGATATTAAATACATCTAGGTGCTTCTATTTTAGATAATCATACTTATTGAAATGAATCCAAGAGGAAAGCATTACTAGGTGGTTCAATCCCTTCTGAAGTCACTTCATTACCCTAGCTTGGCACCTAGTTTTATGGAAGATATAGAGAAACCACCTACCCCATACTAAACAAATACTGGCTGGTTTAATTACCTCAGCTTCAATTTGTGCCTTATGTATGGAGGTTCTTAACGACACCCAAAATATCTTTATAATATGCTTATTTCCTTCTGTTTTGTGGGAATATTTTTTGAGGGTATTTTTTCACTAACATATGAATGAAAAACACTTTTTTAGATCTAATGACACCCATCACTAAAATTGGGATAAGAGAGAATCTCTTTATTTAACTTCTTATATAATTAGTGTCCATCATATATTTAATATTGAATAAAATAAATAGAGTTATCATAGACAAAAATACGACCACCTTGAATAATATAATTATTCAGATTCTCATGGAAATATAGGCTACTTACAAAATTCAAAAAGGCTCATTGCACAATGATGTTTTTGATCATACAACCTTGTGATTTCCTAGTGTTATTAGTAGGTTAAGTAAAATGATGTTATTAATTTATTTGTGACTTTTTATCTACTCCCCTTATTGATTTTCAAGTAAAAATTCATAAATTATGTGAAATTCCCATTTTTTAATATTAAATATAATTTTTGATCATTTCTTGAATAAACCCAAATTCAAGTAATTTTACTATTTTAATCATAAATATCTCTATACTTATCCTAATTTTGTGAGTAATATAATTTATGGTTTCTAATTAATGTACCAAAAAATTAGTAAAGTGTATCATTGGCTAATTCATCCATTTATAGGTATGTATGGACCACACAAGAAGGCCTATTAAATCTTCTAATGTTACTAGTCCAGTTGGGATTTTATAATTTTTGGGCTCAATCCAAAAGTAAAAATTCAATGATTCTCCACCATAAGTATAGGTAAATTAAATGACAAATTGGATACAAATAACAAGGCCCATCTCATCCAACAAGTTTCCCAATTGATGCATCAAATTCTATCTCACCATTATATCTGGGATTTGATTATAGACCATTATTCTTTAAATTTATCCCAATTCAACTGTACAAATAAGCTAAAATTGTGTAGATAGCATATAATGATATAGGTTCCCAGCTTTTCAGAATAAATAGTTCATATTTTGGGGCATCTTCTTTTCATAAAACCCATTCACATTGTGTAATTTGAAAAATTCTAGATAAAAATGGATAGAAGTACATGGTTTTAGAAAACAACCATAACTTTGGTTAAAAAACACCAATTTCCATAAAATTTTTAATGTAAACTTTCCACATACATATCTAAAACATTTAAGAAGAATATTTCTACATATTTTTATGAATAAATTATAAAATATTCAGGCCAACATGAATGGATGTTTAGGAATGAAAATAGTCTACCACCTTTGGCTATAAATGTGTCCCCCTCTTCTCCTTGTAATGGGTTGGAATTTTAGTTATTAAGAGGATACCATGGAATGGACATATCCTTAAAAAATTTCTAGGATGAACTTACAAACTAAAGTTTCTACTTGATATTCCTTTCATCTACTCTTTGTTTTCATGTTCTTTTCCATTCACTTTAATTTGTAATCTCATAAGTGTTTGAGTTGTAATTTTATTTAAATATTAATGAAAGTATCTTCATCATATAATATACCCATCCACCTTATAAAGTGTAATATTAATGGTCTTAAAATAGTTTAAATCAATTTTAAAACTCTTTACTCTTTCATTTTCTTATTCAATCAAAATCATGTGTTTAACCCCCTTCAGTGTTCGTATGTGTGTTAAACGCAATACTCTTATATTCTATCCAAATTTTTCATATCCATTAAATTAATATATCTAAACATACTAAACTGGATTAATTACAATATTAATGGCTTAGTAAACCATCCATTTTTTAGGGTCATAATTTGTAGATTTCGAGAGATTGAGATATTTTTATCATTAAATATTACTTGGGTTAACATTAGGTATGATTATCTTAAAATGTAATGGATTAATGACATGTGTGGTTTACATGGATTATTGGAACCATAAATAATGATTGATTGATATTATATCATTAGTTAAGTCAATACTTGTATTCAATCCCCAACACTTGGGAATTTCGATCAAAATCACCTTGTGAAGTTGTTGTTCATATAATGAAATATAACATAATACACATGGATATCATAATATTAAATCCTCAATAATTAAATCACCCAAATATTTATCAAATTTTTAAATAAAAACTCATATATCAATAAATTTAATTAATCTTTGAAAACAAACTCCCTATTCAAAATATAAATCAAAAAACAATCAAATGCAAAAAAATAGTACCATCCTCAAGGATTCAACCTATGTTTCTATATACACATTAGTAGAGCACCAAACCTTTGAAAGGTTGATAGGTGAAAATTTTCTATGCTTGAAATGGAACTATTTAAGGGTATGGTGAGTTAAGAAGTTGGTCAAAATTTATTTTTGTTAAAAAAACAAAAAAAATAACCCTAAAAATCTAAAAAACGTAATGAAAAACCCACCATAAAAACTCATAAAAGGAAAAAACTTGAAGAAAAACCCAAATTATTAATCCACCAAAGATAATATGAATTATATGTGTCATCCCAAACAATATATGAGATTTCTTTTACCCAAAAATAAATAAAACTCTTTGATAAATAAGGAGGAACATTAGGGATAACCAAATCACTTAAGACCCATTCATTTCCCATCGAATTAAAATTGATATAGAAACTATAAGGGAACATACTCTAAAATAACTCAATTACCCTAATATTAATTACCAACCCCATGGTATTCAATATCTAAACATTGAGTCATATTTCAAACTCAAATCAATTTTGATTCATCTTCTACATGATTTCCATGGGCTAGTGGGCAAGGATTCACATCTTCACCTCAAGGAGTTCTAAGTGGTATACTCTACCATGAAGTGTCAAGGGGTTTCTAAATAATAAATAAAACTTCAATAATTCCCTTTCTACAATGATAAATTTTCCAATTAATGTATTTATTACCTTCATCCTACTTCCTTTAATGCAGGGAATGAAAAGAATCGGCTCTTCGTAGAGAAATTATTCATTGCTTCTCCAACCACTATTATCCAAAAGTAAATAAGTAGTATTCATCAATTCCCCAATTAATCAAGCCATGAGTATAAGGAATGGTTCAAAAATATTGTTAAAATATTCCCACACCACTAAATACAAGATAAATTTGATTCAATTCTTCTATGAGTGATTATTTAATATAGAGAAAACTATAATTAGTACCATAAGTGTTGGTTCTCTTGTTGAAAAAACTCTTACAGCTACACGAGGTAGAAATAAAAACATGGATGAAAACACACATCAAATATATATTTGAGCACATGATCATGTTAAAAAATTCTAAGAGAATAAATCCATATAGGATAATTAGATTATCAAGTGTATGAGTAAACTTATATGTCTTTTGTGACAACTAGATGTGGTTTCCAATTCCCTAACCTTATCTTATTCACAATCTATATTCACTATACCTATCAAAAATTTTGAAATATATATCTCACCAACTCATCCAACAAACACATGTCTTCATCTATAATATGATCAGTAAGATTAATTAGTCCAATGGATATCAATGTATCATATTCTTAATAGAAGGCCAACCCTAAAAAATCAGGACGGTTCCTTAGAAACTCCAACTAACCCCATTATGATCCCTTCTATTATTCCTATAACTAAGGATTGAGGTATGGTAATCTCATATCTCATCCCCTAGAGTTCCCTTATAAAAATAAAAATAATTACAATGTGTTCAAGGTGGTGGTAACTTCCAACAACCTTATCCTTATTCCTCAACATAAAAGGGACAATCCTCCTCCTACTCCTCTTAGTTTCCACTATCCAAGTGATCCTTTCAAAGCCCAAACCAATACAATCACTTTCACAAGAACCCAAATCTTGGAAATCCTAATTTGGGACATGCCTCTTCTTCTAAGAAGGTATAGGAAATCATTATGAAATATGTTTCCTTATTCACCCATTCTATCCATAATACACTGAAAACTAAATTTTACAACTTGCATCCCATCTAAGTCAAGAAACAATAATCAAATTCGTCCAAAATTGTAGCTCAACCATTTCCAAATCCCAAGGGTAATGTTAGTTCAATTTCACTTCAATATAGAATTAAAATTTCTAGGCCTCATGATAAATCCCTTCAATATACTTTTAATTCTTATATGAAAATAAAAAGAACAAAAAATTGGGAAAATGAACATAAATCCATGATATCACCTCCTTCCATTCCTATTAAAAACCCAATTCCTTTTTACAAGTCATATCCAATCCTAAGACTCCCTTTGATCCAGATTATGAATTTCTTTAAATGTTTATATATGTTTAAGTGAACAATCCCCGCTTGAATTTCATCAAACAAATACTTAAGTATGAAAAGTTTCTTAAGGAATTGTGCACCCATAAGAAATAACTTTAGTACATTGAAATTTTTTTAATCTAGTAGTCCACTCCCATGAAGTGCAATGATCCAAAGACATTTACTATTCCCTAAAAATAGGGAGTTATAACTCTGAGGATGCACTCATAGACCCAGAAACCTAAATATATTTCATACCCAAATTCATATTCTCCAACCATGGTCTAGGTTCCTTTCACCCTATTAGTGTTTTCATCGAGTTATCAAGTAGAACCAATACCAGTAATGATGGAATAATTGAGGATATCCTAGTCTGGGTTAATGATCTTATCTTCCTAGCTAATTTCTATGTCCTACACATGTAAGGTGAGAATACTTCATACTGATCTCCACTAATTCTGGTAATGAAATTCATCATAAAAGATAGAAATAATATTTATGTCCATTAAATAATCATATCTATGGAATTCGGTGACCAACTGGTCAAGTTAAATATCTTTCAAGTCATGTGATACCCATTATATGATCTCTCTGCATTCACTATCCATGCATCTAACAACACTTATAAGAGCTTATTCAAACCCATTCCATAATTCTCATCATTTTCTATTGAAATATAAGTTTGTAAAATTTTCACCATGATTAAAAAATTCATAAATGGAGAAATTGATGTTGAACTTTCATTCATAGACTCTATCAATATGAAGGATCTTAAAAAATCTCTAAAATACCATACCACACCTGATATCTATTTTTACAACTTGGACAGTAGTGAGAAAAATTATTCAAAACCAACTAGAATACCATCATCTGTTCCTAAGTTTTTCCCCACAAATGATGGATGAAACTAATCTGAAACCTCTTCCTAAATACCTAAGGTGTGCTTTTCTTTTCTAGAATCACTCTTATCTATACATTGTCTCTACTACAGTTAATAAAAATGAGGATTGAAAACTTCTTCAGGTGTTACTGGGAAAAAATGTTCTTATTTTGGACCCTATATAGAATACCATGCATTAAGCCTACCCATTTTATGCACCACATTCACCTATAAGAATCATACAACCTCAAATAAGACTAAATCCACTTATACTTGATGTATTTTGGTAAGAGATCACCAAGATTATCCAATATAGTATTATCTACCCAATTTCTGATTATTAATTTCCTAGTTAGACTCAAGTGGTACCTAATATGGGTGGGATAACTATTTTCACAAATGAACATGGGGAGGTGGTAACAACTTGAGTGATAAAAAAACTCTGTCTTTTCATCAATTCTTGTAAATTGAATGCCGAAACATGAGATGATCACTAACATATTCCTTTATTTGATCAAGAAATATAATTATGAGATGAAAATTCATGTTATTGCTTTATTTATGGATGCATGGATACTTCCAAATCCGAATTTCCCCTCAGGACCATGGAGAGACTACATTCATTTTCCCCTTTGTAACATGTTCATATAAGATAATGTCTTTTGGACATTGAAATTATTTTATAACATTCCGTAGGTGTATGATGAGTGTCTTTAATTAATTTATTTATCATTTTATGGAGGTCTTAATGTATAAAATTACCATTTATAGTGATTCATTTGAATCCTGATTACATTTACTTTCTATGGTCCTGTGGAAGTTTTTCAAATGTAACCATGTGATAAATTTTGAAAAACTTCACTTCATTATTTATAATGGTATTGTTATAGGGAAAAGAATTTATCAAGAGTTTATTCAATTTTTTCAAGATAAAATTGAGGTGATCCAATCACTTCGAGGACCCAAATCATTTTGAGACATTCGTTCATAAATTGGTCATGTCGGTTTCTATCGGTGATTCATCTAGAAATTCTGTAGGATTTTCCTCCCACTCACTATTCTAATCTATAATGATGTTATATTCCATTATAATGATACCTTCAGTATATCCTTTAGTGAAATAAAACAATTTCTTATATCTTCCCTGATAATCCAACCTCTGGATTTTTTTTACCCTTTTAATTGATCTATGATGTGCTTGGTAGGTAATTTTGGGATATTCTTGGTCAAAAAAGAAAAAAAATCCTTCTGTTATCTATTATTACTTAAAAAACTAAATTAAACTCAATATCACCAAAATTTCATTGAAAAATAAATTTTAGGTATGGTTTTTTACTTAGATAAATTTGGAACCTATCTCTTAGGTTCCAAAATCATCATCTTTATAGACCATTCAGAGTCAAATTCCTTACTCAAGAAAAGTGATTCCAACCCAAGGCTAATAATATGGATCCCGATACCCCAATATTTTTAAATTCATATCAAACATAGACCTAGAAAACCTTATTGTTGATCACTTGAGTAAAATATCTAATTCCTCTCATTCTGATGTCATTAATCCTAAATTTCCCACTAATCACCTCTCATCTCTCACTCTAAAGTTACCATGGTATTCCCCAATTGTAAATTAATTGTTTTCTTATGTATTTCAAGAAAATATTTCGAAATAATAAAATATAGAGCCGATAAATTATTACAAATTCTATTTTTGGAAAGATAATAAACATTGTAAAATTAGGGCTGACATGGTGATTAGCAGATGTGTTGATGAATATGAACATTCATCTATCTTAAAATTATATCACTCAATTCTTGGTGGTGTCCACTTTGGACCACAAAGTACCACACAAAAGTTTCTTGTCTAAAGATTCTTCTATACTTCACTCTTCAGTGGCCCACATGAGTTCTTCCAATCATTTCCCACTTTCCAAAATTATGTCACAATTTTGGAAAGAAATTAAATTCCCAAAAACCGTTTATCTTTAATAAGATATTAAATTTTTGGGGAATCCATTTCATGGGACCATTACCCCTTTAAAATGGACACTCCTACAATATTATTTCATTAAACAGTGTTTATAAGTGGGTTGAGGACAAACCCTATAAAAATGATGATGCACATATTGTTTTTGAGTTCCTCAAAACCCACATTTTCCATTGATTTGGAATTATTTTTTCCTTGTTATGTGACTTAGGAACCCATTTCTATAATCATAGAATAGAATATCTTATGAAAAATAATGGGTTTGCATATAAAACATCAACTTCATATCACCCCAAAACAAATGGCATGACTAAACTTTCTAATAGATAAGTTAATAGAGTGCTTGAGATAATTTTTAATCCCCCAAGAAAAGACTATCCAAAAATACTTAATTAAAATATTTGGGTTTATTTAACTTCCTATAAAAAACCCACTAGGATGTCTCCTTTTAGGATAGTTTTTAATGAAGTGTTTCATTTAATTGTTGAAATCCAACATAAGTCATTTTGGGATATCAAAACATTAAATTTTTATTGTGAAAAATATATTTAAGAGATATGGTTTTATTTAAATGAGAGGGAGCAGATTTAACTTTATTCTTAAGAGAATTCCAATATATATAAAAAATTCTAAGGTACTATAGGATTAACACATCCTATGAAAGGTATTCCATGAAGGTAAAAAGGTAATCCTCTTCAATTCTAAATTTCATCTTCACATAGGTAAGATTAATTATTATTGGGAAGATACTTTTATAATTATTATTGTTTTCTGAATTTATGTAATGAATGTACCAGACCCATCTTACAAAATAAAATTATTAGTTCATGGGAATCAATTAAATAATCACCATGAGAGGAAACACTCCTCGAGAACCACATTGACTTCCACTAGATCCCCAGCTACTTCAGTAGACCTACCAACAGATGGAGAAGGTGAAACAAAATATTTATACCATAGGGATCCTCTCTCCCTTTAACTCCCTCTCCATCTCTTCTTCAACCTCATATTTCTCTCTCCATCTCTCTATTTCTCTCTTTCTTCTTCTTCTTATACCATTATCACATTTTATCTTTTTTTACCACTTTCTTCGTCAAACCCTTTTTTACTAGTTATATTTTGTTTGAGTATTTATTTAAAAAAACTAAAAAAAATTAAAAAACAAAGATTCAAAATTACTCACCATTAAATTTTGAAATTTTTTCCAACCATTTTGGAGAGTAAAAAGGCTTATTTTCTTCTCAAAACAAATTATTTGCATCATAAATTTTCATATTGAATTTCCTTTCGGTACCAATAAATTTTTTATGATCAAATTTTTATCTAGAAAATGATTCTTTAACAAACATTAGGAATAAATTTATATTTTATTCCACAGTTACAGTAACCCAGGCTTCTCAAACATAGAAATTACATCATTTTTTCAGACTATTTATTATATTATACAAACACACTACCAAAGACTATATTATTTTAGTGCCTTTAGAAACATGGAAATATGAATATGGTACATGGGTGATCTTCATTATTACCCACTAGTTTATAAAAGACTAGTACCCTTATTATAAACATTATACATAATACACATCTTCCAAACCAACAGAAAGGAAAAATAATAAAGGGTGAGCTCATATACTCATTAAGGGTAAATAAGGGAGATGTCTAAGAAAAATCAAGAGCATAAGGGTATAAAAACATGATCATAACATTAGAAGATCATACCCTACATATCAGAGATCATAATAAAGATTCCTAGCATAAAGATCTTAATTTTATAAGAAATTAATCATAAGTTAATCGAGATAAAAATCCATGAAAACATAACATATTAATAGTACATGGAATTGTGGTTGACACATAAACATACAAAATAATTTCCATAGTATTCAAGCTTTACTAACAAGGCTATCTTAGTGGAATGGGTTCACTCTTAAAAACATCTTAGTAGTCAAGGTTCACTCATAAGACCAACTTAGTGGACAAATTATTCTACTAAACCGGGTTCACTCCCCATTCTATCCATGTCAATTTCATGAGATATAAGACTTTACCTAATGCATTGTAGGGCGATATAGGTCTCACTTTTCACATAGTGAAATCATACATATTTTTTCCACAAGATCATAGAAAATCATCATATAATAACACTATAAATGAATTGGGTATCATAAACATTTCATCATATTATAACCTATAGAGAAGATATAGGTTTTATAATCATTTCATCAAAGCATAATCTGTTAAAAGAAGCAGGTTTCATCAGTGATTTATCATGGTATAACCTGTAGAAGAGAAACATGTTTCATAAAAATTATTCCATCAAAACATTATGAATTAAATTATATGAATGGCATTTTTGGATCTAATCCCTATTCAGAAAAGGAAATCCCAATGGATGTCATCTTATATGTAAAATAACTTAGAATGATCTTTAAAAAACATTTCTTCAGGAAAATATCATTTTGATTTAAAAAAATATTTTAAACAATAATAAATTTTCAAAAAAAATATGTGAAAATAATTTTTAAAAAATATAAATTAATATTCAAAGTAATTATTTTTCATTGTTGTAGATAATTTTATCCATGTTGTACACATTAATATAAATATTCCTTTCATGTAGTCGTTATAAGTCAAAAGACCGTTGATCAAAAAATGACAAGACGATTCCTTTTAAAACCATTTTGTAAAAAGGTAAAAAAAACAGTATAAATTTCTTTTAAAAAAATGGTAGAAACTTTTTGAAAACCTTTTTTAAAACATGGTTTTGAGATAAAATAAATTTCTGACCAAAGAGATAATTGAGGTCATATTTTTTGAAAAACATTTTCTTAATTATCTTAAGTACCAAATATTGGGAAAATGGTTCCATTATATAAATATATCATAAATAACTAGATTATAATGAGATATATTAGATTTATTGAGATATGGATTATAATATTTTATCAATGGAATCATAATCATAAATAATCTCAATAAACGATGTGATTGTAGCAATAAACTCTTAGCACATTAAAATTTTTAAATCACAATCCCCAAGATAGAATAACATTACATGAAACATAAAATATCATGAGGATAAAAAACGTGATATTACATTTCAGTGGGTTTTTATATACACCTCATGAAATAATATAGGTTCATGACATAACGTACATCTCAAAGTAGGCAAATTGAGACAAAAATCAACTTATCGCTTTAGTAATGTTTTAACTGTAACCCTATGAAAGAGCTATCCTAAAACAGATATGTAACTAAACAAAATTAATTATTAGAATCATAATATACATTAATTTAAATTATATACACACCATAGAAGAAATATGTTGTGAACATGGCTTGTGTCTCGTGGAAAATAGAAGTGAGATAGAAATCCCATACCTTAAGTCTTGACTCTCATCGTACTCATTAAAAACACCGGTATAATAAATATAAGTTTATTATAAATATATAAAATAACCATATTAATATATATAATACCATATATTATTTACTTATGAATTTACATTACTCATACATTAACAATTCCATGTTGAAGTTACGTTTTGGTTAAGAACTGTATTGTTTTTTTACATGTTTTTATTTGTCATATTCTTGATCCAATTAATTTATTTACGATTTATTCATCACCATAATTATAACCATGATATAAATTTAATATAAATATTAATCATATATTTATTTATAACAATATATAAAAGATATAATAATGAAATTCAATACACCATTCATGGAGACAGTAGGTTGTACATACGCATGAATGCTAGTTTTGTTTTTATTATCTGATTAAAAGGAAGAAATGTATATGATATATTATATTTAAAGAAACTTTTTTTAATGTAATATATATCACATAATTTTATTAATATCAACCTTAATTCACTCCATGTAATGTGTGAATGAATCACATTGATTTGTGAGGCGGTAGTCCATTGTATACATGAATGACATTATCATATACACACAAAATGGAAAGCATTAAGGTTTGTTTGATATACTAATTACCTAATAATAAAATAATAAATATAATATATAAACTATAAATAAATGTTATTCTAAACCTTTACATGTTGTAATGGAAGAACAAACAACATCGGTTCACGAGGCGGTAGTCCATTGTACACATGAACTATGTTAGCGTATTCCCACAAAATTGAAAGTATATATTTATGTGTGATAAAAAATTATAGAATAATAATAAAAGCATCAAAAAATCCTATATAAACTATAGATCCTTCATTATTCTCAACCTTGAAAGGTAGTAATGTAAGAACAAATAATAATAGTTTGTGAGGAGGTAGTCCACCGTACACACGAAGGATGATTGCATATCTCATTTGATGGAAGTGTGTGAAGTTGTTCTTCATACCCTTAACATAATTAAATATCAGTATATTTAAGATACTTATGTCATTATACAATAATTATGTAAAAATAATGCAATTTTTTTAGGAAGAATTAAAACAAAAAAAACTTTTTTGATGAATGTTACCTCTTCTTCGGGTATCCCTTTTTGGTTTTCACCAAAGGACTTACCTTGTTTGATTTATGTAAAAAGTTAGGCTTCTAGGATGAATAGATGTGGTTTGGTAGTTTATTTTTGTATGGTTTGGGAGATCCAAAGGTCTTGAGAGGTGTGAATATTGGGGAATGGTGGTGTCCTTTTATAAGGGAGGTGGGTAGAAAACTTTTAAATACCAAAAAGGAAAAGATTATTGACAGGTCTCCCATACATCATCTACCTCCAATAATGAACACTTTTTAATAAAATGGGGTTTATGGTCGAAATATTTATAAAAAAATTCGTTTTCTACTTGTTTAGGGTCATTTTTATCTTTATGTTTTTGAGTTTAACCACTATTCATGTTTTACCATAATTACTGAAATTAGTTTTAATTTCTTTCACAATTAACTTTGGTAAAAAATTAAGTTGAAATTATTAAAAATTATAAATTATAATGATTCCAAATATTTAATCCTTTTTGTTAATTATAATTGAAATATTGAAAGAAATTAATTTCAAAGAAATCCCACAGACGTGTCGAGAAAGTGGGTTTTAAAGAGAAAAAGTTTGAAAGTTTGAAATGTTTTTATATAGAATTTCAATGTGAAAATGGTTACAATGGCCTAAATTGAATTAATTTATGTATAATTTAAATAATAATAATTTAAAAACAAATCAAAATATAATTTAACTGTATAAATAAATTAGAGGAAAATGTAGTTTTTAATTAAAATTTTGTATTTTTCAATATTCATCCAAAAATGAAATATCCTCAAAAAATAGAAAAATTAACCTATGGTAATTTTGAAATTATGAATTAAAAATAGAGTTTTATTTTTCAAAATCATTTTCTAAAAGTTTTAAATATTAATTATATTATTGTTCACAAAAATACCTAAAAAGAATTTTTAAGAAAATTGTATTTTCAAAACATATAAAGACTTTACTGAAAATTATTTATTTTATTATCAATATGATTTAATTACGGAAAATAATGTTATAAAAATTAGTTAATTATGTGAGTTCATATCATACGTTTGGTCGATGTTCGGCACATGAGTCAAAAATGAACTTGTTTGAAGAGAATTGTCCATGTAGTTATAAGTACATCATCTCAGGAATGGTGTTCATTATTTAAATATAATATATATCCAGTATGTATGTATTTAATAATATTCCATAATATTTGGAGATAAGAAGTTAAATGTACCATTCATGGAGATGGTAGGTCGTACGTACACATGAATGCTACTTTCATTTTTTGTCATATTAATGGACTTTAAAAATAAATGAGACATAGATATATTATAATTCCAGTATAATATATATGTTATATAGGTAGAATAAGTTCATTAATTACATTCTTTATAAATTCCATGTTTGGCATTAACGAGTCACATCACTTGAGGGGCGGTTGTCCACACTTCCTCATATGAAATTATCACATTTGCACAACATGAAAAGCATAAAGTTATATTTTAAATATAATATACATAAGAATAAAGAGGAAATTAATATAATATATATCATATATAAATATAGTTCTATTATAATGGCCACCATGAGAGGTGTTAAAAGAATATTGAACAATCATCGTTTCGTGAGGAAGTAATTCACCACCCATAGAAACAGTATGTTCTCTAACCATTAGACGGAGGTGTGTGTAAGTGTAGGTAGAATCCTTATCATAACAACATTCTAGTATATTGAGTATACTGTTGTTGTTATGGGATCAAATAATAAGAAAATCGTGGTGAGTGAAGAATGAAAATGAAAGAAATAAACTAAAGAGAAGACATTACCTCTAAATCGGGTAACTCTTTTTGATTTGAGCCAAATGATTCCTTGGAAAGACTTTTGCCCAATGTGAGGCTTCTAGGAGTAATAGAGATATTTGGAGAGATAATATGAGCAGAGGTTGGATGATCCAAGGGCTTGAGAGGTGTGGGTAAGGGGGTAGAGGGGGTGACTTTTATAAGAGGGAGGAGGGTCACTTTTGGAATGTCTTGAAATATTAATTTATTATAAGATGATTTTCGGATTTTAAAGGTCCCACAATGATATATTTTGAGGATAATATGATAAGGTTGAAAATTCCACCCATAAAATAGGTCTTATACAAGTTTAAGTCTTAGATTTTACCTTATCTTTTCATTTTATTTAAATCGTTCATTAATGAGGTAATCACTGCATCATTATGGTGTCATAAATAAATTTATTTATTTAATGTATAAAAATTATAAAAAAATACCATGATGTAGGAAATATTTTTAGATTTACAATGACTAATTATAGTCTAATATATAATTTATGTAAACAAAAGTAAAATTGTTTTACATAGGATATATAAACCTTTGTTATATTTCAGTTCTTTTTAAAAATAATGTCATAAATGTCACTATCACACCAATGTGACTCCATGGGCCCTCATGTTTGGTATAAAGATTAAAATGATCGGTCATGACACAAACAAGAGTATTTGGACACATTTTGGATTCATTTTATATTATTATGATATTATTTTATTACCCTTAACTACCTGATTACTAATTAATCGCGATAATTAAAGATAATTACCGTCGTTTCTATTCATAATGTCCAAAAAAAAGAGTCTTAATTACATAATTTGGACCTTATGATTCCAAATATGGAATCCATTTTACCAAATTCCAAACACAAAAATTGCAGTAATTAATTTACAAATAATTCCCGTTGTCAAAACCAAAGACGGGTTTTTAAGATGTAAAATCTATCAAAAGATTGATTTGTTTTTACATTCAATTTAAAATTGAAATTACATCCAATGACCAACATTGTATTAAATGGTAAAAATATATTTTAACTACACTTTAAACCCAATTAATAAGATAATATAACCATAAAAATAAATTATATTAAAAAGAGGTTTTGAATTAAAATACAGCATTTTTCACTATTCATTAAAAAAATGGACTTTATCGGAAAAATACCAAAAATTTACAAAAAGTAAATTTTGATGTCTTGATTATAAAGAAGGATTTTATTTTGTTAAATATTACCTATAAAAGTGACAAAAATTATATTTAAAAAGGGTTTTCCATCAAAAGGCTGTTAATCGACCTTTTAAAGAATATTAGAATATTTATGCTTAAAATTGGATTCATTCGCATTTTAATCCACTATCATTTATTGGGTAATTTTTAAAATATTTAACAAACATATATAATCATTTTTAAGTTAGTTCTATTCATTCCTGCCATTACAACGGCTACGCATTTACTACCATTTAAAATAATATTATTATTTTATTAGTGTGCAACGTAAGATTTCAAAGAAACTCGTTGTTGTGTATTGGGTATGCCATTGAACATAGCATCCCCTTTAAAGTAATATTAATATTTTATTCACAAATATTAATAAATATGAAAATGTCATATTCTTTATTTACCTGGGATGTTACATCCTACCCCCCTTTTCAGAATTGCGTCCTCGCAATTTTAAAATTGGGCTCGAAAACTTCATTGAAAGTCCCACATAGGAAAAAGTGTCATTAAAACTATCACATTAAAAGAAATTAAGAGAATTACAAAGGTCACCCGAGTTAACCCATACTAGGATTCCTTGTAGGAAAACATGGATATGGAAGAGAAAACAAAGGGTCAAGTTCTGATGGAGAGTGATAGAAAACATGATTTAGGATAAATTTAACCACCAGAAAATCACAAGCTTGTGATGGGTTAAAAGGTATTTGATTCCCTGGTAGGAAAAGTGAATAAAAAAAGTTTTTGTTTTAAGTTACTTTTCATGAGGAATTTATTTATGAGCTTAACTAAAACATAATTAAACATACTTACTTGTCATGTATGCTTTCATCTCTTACTAGATTTCTTACAAAAACTCATATTTTCTCCAAAAGAAACATATTTAGGATGGATTGCTCACATTAGGAGCGCTATAATCAACTTCTTGAGAATCACCTAACCCAAAAAAGATGAACTATATATTTCCCATTTCTTTAGACCTTAACCAAAACCAAAATTGTTGGTACAAGATCAGATAATCCCCAAAATGATAATCCTTTATAAAAAGAATTACTACTCTTAATCTCCAAAATTCTACAAAAAGAACCCAAGGTTCAAGAAAGACCATTAAATAAACAGCTATCTATAAAATTCTTCAAAGTAATCCAAACTAAGAATGAAACCCAAATCTCTGAAGGATTTAATCACATAGTCTTCTAAGATAAATATTAACATTTATCTCCAAATAACATTAGTTACTCTTAAAGTCTCATATTGAAAAGTAATTAAATTAATCACATATCCTTAATGATAGGTCAATCATTTCCATAGATAACCCAAAATCAACTTATTATTGATTCATAAGATCATCTAACTAAAAATAATTAGTCATACTAACCAAGGACTTCACGTAGCCCAGTGGTAGGCGATAAATACCAGTCGCACTTTGGTTGTGGGTTCGATTCCCGCAACTTCGTCCGACGTGACGGGTTGTCACACAGTCTACATGTTATCCCTTTTTCAAAAACTATATAATTTTATAACATTCCCAAAAAAAGCGATAAATTCATCAAAATTAACCATAACATATTTAAACCACAAAGGTTATATAATAACTTTCATTTTGTATCCCAAAAAGTTTTAACCGGTAATTGATTTAAATTCAAGGATCATATAAACTCAAATGGTTCTTTATAACTATATCCACAAAATAAAAGATAATTATTCCATGAATAAAATTTTCATATATCAAACATAACAGTTATATATACTATAAAAATTCTTCTAATGTAATATCATCATCAAAAGACCCTTAATACTTTTAAGAATTTCACCATCCTAAAATCTACCATAACTCTTGAATCCCTTATATGTTGACTTCTTACTCATTCAACATTCTTCATGATTCATTAACAATTCCATTCCAAATTATTCTGAAAATATTCTTTCCTACAAACAAAATCATGAATCATATCCTAAGATTCAATAATAGGAAAACATATGTTAACAAATAATCCATACCTATCATTGGTCATTGTCAGTTTCTTCATCCTCAATCAGAATGGAATTAGGTATTGGTAAATTAATGTTTGTACGATCCTGGTGATCCCATTCCCAAAACTTCTTCATAGAACATGTGTTTGCATAATGACCATGAACACCACATTTAAAACATTCAATTGGTCCTTCAGAAAGAAATTCTTTCCCTTTCCTGGAGTCAAACAAATGCTTCCTTTTTCCATGGTAGGTTATTGCTTTATGACCTTCATTTCCACATCAATAGCATCTTTCTGTCCCTTTGAAACATTTTCATATGTGTTTCTTTCCACATCTTTGACACATAGGTTTTTTAATATACTTACCTTTATGATTATTACCTAAACTTCCGTAGGGATTTTTTTCTCACATGTATGATGTCTTATAAAAATTACTAAGGTTCATGTGGTCAATCATGACTCCAGATAGTTGGTTGAGAATAACCACAAGAGTTCTCATTGCAGTTCCCATATCATTCAGTTGCTCATTCAGAAAACCGTCACAGTTTTCTTCACATCCACTGTTACTTTGGTGTCTTCTAGATCCATCCATTTAATATAACCAAAACGGTTAGTGTGATTATATCAGTAAAATAATCATGTAATACTAGGATATAATTATTCATGTTATCTTAAACTCATTCACTTTATCTAAAAAAATTATGACTCTTTCTGAAATCCTAACCATTATGGTAATGTCACTAATGCTTAAAGAATACCCTAACCTCTAAAGTTATCTAAACTGACCTCTGATACCAACTATAAGGAACTACCATTAAAACATTACATAGTCTTGAATTAAATGAATAGTTCACATTGAGGATATTTTCAGGTTTAAAGTTTTGGAGAATTCGGACATAACTATTACATCTCAAAAGATTATAAAGCAGACACTTCTACTCAGTTTCCATTTTTTCATAAAATAAAAACTCTTAAAAAAGAAACATGACTAGTTCCAGGTTTTAGAGAGCATGTCTTTTCCTGAACCCATCCTTGACCCTATTCATCTTCAAGTCCTGTGGAAAACATTTCAAAAACTTGGGATGAGCATAAAAATCTCAATAAAGAATATAAAAATACGGAAAGAAAACATTATTCCATGTATACATAAGAATCAATGAAATCATACTTTAATCATAAAACATAAGCACTTTAG
Source organism: Viscum album (assembly GCA_963277665.1). NCBI lineage: Eukaryota > Viridiplantae > Streptophyta > Magnoliopsida > Santalales > Viscaceae > Viscum > Viscum album. The sequence goes on along the minus strand of OY728157.1, from coordinate 225,430,050 downwards.
CATACCTCATGAAATCATAAGATTTATGAATAACTCATAGAAATCATAAGACAAAAAGATAACTTGAGGCATACATAACATTCTTACAAAGGGAGTCACCGTCTTGGTTATGTTTGGAATACTCATCGCAGTATATTCCCAAAATCTCTTTAGATAAACCTTAGAATTTAACTCTTTCGTGTTACCCAATGCATTGGAGAGCTATCTCGGGCTCACCTGCCCTTATTTTTTCACGGAACCACCCGACTTCATAAACAATGCCCAAGAACCCTAACATAATCGTATCACATAAAATATGCATAAATAAAACATAACATTTCCATATTTAAATCACAAGATATCAATACAACACATTGATATAATCAAAACATTATCCAAACCATTTTCAATACCAAAATAAATGAAAAGTAAAACATGGTATTTATTTTTCATTTAAAAAAGTTATGGCTTGTAGAGGAAGCTGAAACTCAAATAATGGTCACGGTGTCATAGAAGTCATTGTCACCACATACGTAGGAAAAAAACATTCCTTTTGTCATTTAGTAAAATGCTTCGTGTAAAAATATTAGTTTTGAATAAAATTAAAATTCAAAATGGTTTTATACACTGTATAAAATAAAGTCATTTAGAAATCAAAAGATTTCTAAATGAAAGGAGATTGAGACGAAGTCCCCTACAAAGATGGTATCCTTAGATTAAGGATAAATCAATTACATAATTATGTATGAAATATAAAAATACACTCAATATAAGTGGATATTAAGTGTAAAACAATTAGAGTTCATCCACAAATATACTTAGCACGACATAATCAAGAAGTAGAGGTTTAACCCAAAGAATTGAAATTGGGTTAAGAAGTTCCCTTACAGAAATTCGACAGCCTAACGGCGTCACTTTAAAATTTATAAAATGAGTAGATGAGAGATAAAAAGGGAATCTCATCACTTGGACATAAAATTTATAGAAATAGGGATATATAAGAATATATCCCAACATAATAAGACGTAAATTAAAAGACCTAACAAAAATAAGTCTTTTAAAAAGAGGAGGGTGAAAGGTTCCCTTACCGATTGGGGTAACTTTCAAAACGTACACCCCATGAAAGATTGGTAAAAAAATGAAGATATAAATACCCATAAATTATATTATATTACATAATGAATAAAATCATGGTTAGTACATACACCACACAAAAGGAAATAGTGTCAAATGTAGCTTGAATCTCAGAGGAATAAAAAGTGAGATAAAAACCCCTTACCTCGTTGTAATCAATCAAGTCGTATGAACAAAAGATAAGAAAAACAAAATGAATCACATAATAAGATGAATATAAATAGAATCATGATAATATATTTGAAATGTAAGTACACAATACACCACATGCAAAAATAAGTGGCAAACAATGGAAATATCACGGAATTAAAAGTGAGATAAGAAATCCCTTACCTCAAGTCCGACTTGTCTTTTTCATTTTTTTATATTCCTGAATAATAAACCATGGTCAATTTATAATTGCATGAGGAATTAATTTAATGTTTATTATTAAATTCATATCACATATTATCATGGTATAATAATTAGTAAATTATGTGAGTCCATATCATACGTTTTGTCGATGTTTGGTACATGATTCAAAAATGAACTTGTTTGAAGAGAATTATCCATGTAGTTATAAGTACATAATCTCTGAAATGGTGTTCATGATTTAAATAAAATATATATCCAGTATTTATGAAATTAATAATATTCCATATTGTTTGGAGAAAATAAATGAAATGTGATGTTCATGGTGACGGTAGGCTGTACGTACGCATGAACACTACTTTCATTTTTGGTCGTATTAATAGACTTTAAAACTAAATGAGACATAGATATATTATAATTACCATATAATATATATGTTATATAGGTAAAATAAGTTCATTAATTACATTCATTTTAAATTCCATGTTTGGCATGAACGAGTCACATCACTTAAGGGGCCAATTGTCCACACTTCCTCATTTGAAATTATCGCATTTGCACAACATGAAAAGCATAAAGGTATGTTTTAAATATAAAATATAGAAGAATAGAGAGGACATAAATATAATATATATCATATATAAATATAGTTCAATCATAATGGCCACCATGAGAGGTGTTAAAAGAAGATTGAACAATCATCCTTTCGTGAGGCAGTAATTCACCACCCACAAAAACAGTATGTTCTTTAACCATTAGACAGAGGTGTGTGTATGTGTAGGTATAATCCTTATCATAACAACATACTAGTATATTTAGGATACTTGTTTTATTATGGGATAAAATAATAAGAAGATAGGGGTGAGTTCAGAAGGAAAATAAAAGAAAGAAAATCGAGAGAAGACATTACCTCTAAATCGAGTAAGTCTTTTTTATTTGATCCAAAGGCTTCCTTGGAAAGACTTATGCCCAAAGTTAGGATTATAAGAGTAAGAGAGGGATGTGTAGAGATAATATGAGCAGAGTTTGGACTATCCAAGGGCTTGAGAGGTGTGGGTAAGGGGGTAGAGGTGGGGGCCTTTTATAAGAGGGAGGAGGGTCACTTTTGGAAATTCTTGAAATGTTACTTTATTATAAAATGATTTTAAGATTTAAAAGGTCCCAAAATGATATATTTTGAGGATAAGGTGATAAGGGTTCAAAATCCACCCATAAAATTGGTTTTATACAAGTATAAGTCTTATATTTTACCTTATATTTTCATTTTATTTAAATCGTTCATTAATGAGGTAATCACTGCATCATCGTAGTGTCATAAATAAATTTATTTATTTAATGTCTAAAAATTATAAAAAAAATACCATGATGTAGGAAATATAACTATATTTATAATTTCTATTTATCGTCTAAGATTTAATTTATTTAAAAAAAATTAAAAATGTTTTACTTAGGATATACAAACCTTTGTTATATTTCTATTCTTTTTAATATAAAATGTCATAAATGTCACTATCACATCCATGTGACTCTATGGGCCCTCAAGTTTGGTATAAATCTTCCCATGGTCGTACATGACTCAAAAAAGAGTATTTTGACACATGTTCGGTTCATTTTATATTATTATGATATTATTTTATTACCCTTAACCACTCGATTACTAATTAATCACGATAATTAATGATAATAACCGCCGTTACTATACATAATGTCAAAAAACAAAAGAGTCTTAATTACATAATTTGACCTTCTGATTCCAAATACGGAATCCATTTTACCAAATTTCAAACATGAAAATTTCAGTAATTAATTTAAAAATAATTCTCGTTGTCAAAACAGAAGACGGGTTTTTAAGATATAAAATCTATCAAAAGATTGATTTGTTTTTACATCCAATTTAAAAGTGAAATTACATCCAATGGAAAACATTGTATTAAATGGTAAAAATATATTTTAACTACACTTTAAACCCAATTAAAAAGATAATATTACCATATAAATAAATTAGATTAATAGGAGGTTTTGAATTAAAATACAGCATTTTTCACTATTCATTAAAAAAATGAACTTTATCGAAAAATACGAAAAATTTACTCAAAGTAAAATTTTATGTCTTGATTCTAAAGAAGGATTTTATTTTGTCAAATATAACATATAAAAGTGAAAAAACTTAGATTTAAAAAGGGTTTTCCATTAAAAGGCAGTTAATTGGCCATTTAAAGAATATTAGAATATTTATGCTCAAAATTGGATTCATTCGCATTTTAAGACTCTATCATTTATTGGGTAATTTTTAAAATATTTAACAAGCATATATAATCATTTTGTAGTTAGTTCTATTCATTCCCTCCATTACAATGGCTAGGCGTTTACTGCCATTTAAAATAATATTATTATATTATTAGTGTGCAACGTAAGATTTCAAAGAAACTCATTGTTGTGTATTGGGTACGCCATCGAACATAGAATCCCTTTTAAAGTAATATTAATATTTTATTCACAAATATTAATAGGTATGAAAATGTCATATTCTTTATTTACCTGGGATGTTATAGTTGAACATTCAATTGAGAAAGATAATATTTTTACCCTTCCTTCAGAATTTCTAGATCCATCCTTTGAATATCCAAAATTATTGGATATTTTTTATCCTCATAAAAGATAAGCTACCTTAATTATTTCAAATTAAAGCATTTTCTGCCTTGTTCTTTTTCAAAGGTGGTAATTTATTGAGCTTTCATAATCTTCAATCATCTCTAACCATCATCCCTAATCCATTTTCAACTCCTTCTTTGTGAACATAAACATTAAACATTTTTTACTAGTATATATATCACACTTTTCTAATAAAGATAATGCCTCCATATCTTTATTTCAAAAATTAAGACAACTAACTTCAAATCATGAGTTGGGTAATTTTTATCATGAACCACCAATTGTCGTGAGGCATAATCTATAACCATATTATTCTACATAAGAACACATAACAATCCCTTATTGGTGGAATCACTATATATTACAAACCCTTTTACACTAAAAAGTAATGTAAGCACGGGTGCAGTGAATAACCTTATCATCAGTTCCTTAAAAAATTTCTCAAATTTATCTATCTAGAGGAACTTGGATCCCTTATAAGTTAAATTTCATAGAGGATTAGATATTCATGATAAATTATCTACAAATCGTCAATAATATCCATCTAAACCAAAAAAACTATGGGTCACAGTCACCATTTTTGGTCTAGGACAACGTTAGATAGCCTCCATCTTTGACGGATATTCTAATATAACCTCTCTAGATATTATGTGAACTGTAAATTAAACCTTCCATACCCAAAATTCATAATTTTTAAATTTTTCATATAGTTTCTCCTTCCTTAGGTTTTTTATTACAATTATAAAATTCTCTTCACACTCTTCCTTACTATTTGAATTTATAAAAATATCATCTATAAGTACTACCAAACTAATCAAGGTGATATCTGAAGGCTCTATTCATTAAATCCATAAAGACAGTAGAGGAATTATTAAGATCTAAAGGCATAACTTTATATTCATAGTGTTCATAGATTCTATAGAATGTAATCTTGTGTATATACTCCTTATTAAACCTCAATTAATGATATCCATAATGATGTTCAATATTGGAAAAGTATTGATCTCCATGAATTTAATCAAACAAGTCATCAATACAGGGGAAATTATACTTATTCTTGGTTGTTATCTTATTCATCTATTGATAATCAATGAAGAGTCACACTGATCCATCGTTCTTTTTCAAAAAAAATTAACAGGTCACCCTAAGGAGACTCACATGGATAAATGAATCCCTTTTCAAGGTTTTCTTTGAGTTTCTTCTTCAATTATTGTAACTCAATTGGTTTCATTCTATAGGAAGACTTTGAAATTGGTGTGGTGCCAATTATGAGTTCTATTAAGAACTCAACATCACATTTTTGTAGAAGAGTAGGCAAAGATTCTTGAATTACATCCATAAATTCCCAAAAAATATTCATATCATCGATGACAAGTTTCTCCCCAACCATTTGGAGTAAACATGGAATTGAGTGGGAATTAAGACCCATAGACTGGTTATAATATCCATAGTAAGTTCATACTTATCATAACATTGAAAGACGATCATAGGTTGGTTTATAATATCAAACATAACAACCCTTACTCTATTATTGATATGATATTTATTTATAGAAATAAAATACATGCCTAAGATGAAATAAAATTAAACCAAAGTAATAATGAAAATATTTAAAAGAAACACATTCCCACCAATATCAACTAAATAGGAATGATATACTTGAGATGATATAATCATAACATTATGGGTTTTCACTACTCATTCCACATCTAATCATTTGGTCGTAATATTAATATTCTTATAAAATTATTTAGATATGAATGAGTGGGTAGGTCTATAATAAAATAAAACATAAGCAGTTATAGAGTAGATAGTGAGGGTACCTTTTAGTGCATCGTAATCACACACCTCATTAGAAATTGTAATCACATGAGATTTTCCATTGTCTCTTGACTTAATAGGTTGTTGACGTCGATCATCGTCATTAACCCTTAGGTTTGGGAACCAGTTATCATAATGAATGAAATTTAAATTTTTATTTAAATAAAGTAAATCGTACAAAAACAACTTGCATAGAAAGAATGAAATTAATCATGGAGTCCTATAGTGATTTATCCCAAGAGAATATCCTTGGATAATATGCTTGTATTCAATAGGAAAGGATCACGTGATATTATAGGTAATGATACCTTTATTCGCACATCCTACCTAAGCAAACCCATCAGCCTAAAATATTTTCTCTCTCCAAACATTCCCAATAGTTTTTCTCAAATTGACTAATAATCTCCACTTCCTAACATAATACTCGGAATCCCAAGGAGGGTATTATTTCCCTTAGAGGATCTGAACTAGGTCTTCGCAATCAAATTCAAATTCATCAACCATAATATTAAACCTTCTATATAAATAAATTCTATTTTGAATTTCTTTTACCTCTTCACCAATGGAGTTACTTGGCCCATAAAAAAACATTGAATACAAATAGAAATGAACATTTTTCATCTCTCAATAATTCAACTCCACTCATATTCTGGACTATTAATGAGCCATAAACACTTAGTTTCATACCCCTTGAGGATAGGGCCTATTGGACCCTTTGTCCTTACACATCAGGAAGTATGTTTGTGGCCACCTATAATCTAGGAAAGAACTTTCATAGCAGAGTATTGTTCTTCTCACATCTAATAATCTAACCCTATATTATGACTAGATATTTTTTTCCACATTATGAGGTAGATAGGGGATCTAATTCAACTTTCTATTACTGCATTTCTAGCTTCCCAAAGTATCCAACATGTTATCACAAAAATAAGGGCACATGACTTTATATCCAGATCGTTAGATCCCACACCTTGAAACCATTATATGATGAAATCAGAAACCAAATACCCATATATCGAGCTATTAATCCCCACTAATGACCAAAATAATCTTTCTTGTTCACTTTGGATAAAGATATGCATCGTAGATTCCTTATTTGGGTTGATACAACAAAAGCATCAAGATGGCATGTTAGCACCATTATGTTACACATTTTCATCCATTGGAACTGCTTAGTTCATGATCCACCAGATGAGAAAACTCATTTTATTTAGAATTTATTTGAACCAAATCTTTGAATCATAGACATCTGGTTTACTCTATTCATGGAAAATGGATCTGTAATCATGGCTTTTAAAACTTTCAGATGAAGAACCTGTAAAAGAGCACTGATTTTGGGCATCAACAAAGCATATACTTTTAAAACTAACCTTTTGATCAACATTAAAGATATCCTCCATCAATATTGGATGCCTCCTCACATCCATGAAATAAATTCATATGAATTTACATCGTATAAAAAATAATTTCTTTCCCAAACAGTTGTCTTTCCATAGGTTGATATCACATCTACCAATCACCCAGTGAGAATGATCCAGCAAGTATTCCAAATGGTTCAATATGCATTTAGATAGTTTGGATAAAAATATATTTCCCATACATTACTACCATATTTACCTATTTATATCCCCCATAAATCATGCTCATAATGATTTTCCCTCAACCACTTCCCACGCAAGACGATCTTGCATGGAGTATATAGTTTTAGAGATATTACGAATACAGACACCTCTTTATTCAATAAGATTAGTCATAAATTACCATGAGATCTAGTGACATGTTCCCAATAGATTTACATCCCAAATAAAATAATTTATGATATTTTTTATCCTGACAATTTTTCCATTAGGTGGGCTGATGGTTAATAAAACATTTATTGGGATTGATGTTAGCACACTACTTATCAAGGTAACCCTACCTCAAAATGATAGGAATTTTTTCTTCCAATTTCAAATTATGTCTGTAATCTTGTTGATGATATTATAAAATAAAGACTTTTTAATTCGACCATTAAAATTTGGATATTCAAGGTATGCCATTGGAAGATTCCACTTATGGATCCCCAATATCTCCTAAATTTCTCCACTATGATGACCTGAGAATTTATTAGTGAAAAAAACATTACTCTTACCTAAATTGATTATTTGAACACTAAAATAGACATAAATCGACATGATATTCATTAATTAAGTTAATTATTGTCTCCTTCCATTGGTAAACACTAGAACATCATCAACAAACATAAGGTGAGAAATAAGATTACCACCACATCAATTGACAAAGGGGTGCATCCTCCCATCCTCCAAGAAAAGATTATTGTTCTTGAAAGGGAATCCTGAGCTAATAAGAAAAGGTATGGTGATACGATATTCCCATATCTAACACCATACACATTATTGAATAATCCAAAGTCCTTTCCCATGAGTGAAATGGAGATCCATGGAGAGGAGTAACGCCTATAACACAAATCACAGAACCATTCATGGAATCCCAATATTCTCATTACACAAATGATAAATCCCAAATTTAGATGATTATAGGCTTTATATATATCTAGTTGATTGATAATGTTAAAAATAATGGATCTCTTGTCAATATCCCCCACCATTTTATGGGAAATAAAAATTTACACCTAAATTCCCTGACCATTAACAAAACCATTTGGCTTCTCTGAGACAAGCCTTGAGATGATTCCACTTATCCTTCTTCAAATAAGACTAGAGGTAATATTATATGAAGTATTACAAAAAAATATTGTTCTCAACTTGTTAATCCATGTTGGGTACTTAACCTTTGGGGTTAAGATCACCCTATAAGCACACACCCCTCTAGGGAGTGGGTGGCCTCTAAAAAATTTGGAATAGCACCCCACAAGTTGGGCCATCCCAAATTCACATGCCTCCACATAAAAATCACTAAGAAATCCATTATGTCCAAGAACATTTCCCTACTTCAAAATGAAAATAGTTCCCTTAACCTCCCCCTCCCAAATGATTTTCACCACAAGATTGTTATCATTGATTCTCACCAGCTTCTGAATGTAGTTTATAAATCCATATTCATCATTGGAACTACTCATTCCATCTCTCCTGATAATACCTATTTTGGCCAATAACATATCAAATTGTTCAAGTGACAGTTTTCCTGCAACCTCCACATCTACGGTAAATGCTAAAATTTCCAATTCTATATTGATATTCATATTCCTTTTCTTTTCTTTTAAGCAATCATGTAAAAAAGATGTGTTTCGATCCCCCGCCTTCAACCACAGGTATCTTGTTTTTTTCCTATAGTTCTTATCAACCTCTAAGTATTCCTCATCCAACAATATCTCTTTGTAATTGACAATAAAGAAACAATCACCATCCCAACATCCCTAGAGACCCGCCTATAAATTCCAAAATTCACTCCTTAAACCATCCAAGTTAACATCCTCCACTCATGAATGCTCTTATAGAGTCTTATAAGATGATTGGATAGCCCAACCCAATCACTCTTAACTTATGCACATTCTCAATAGGATTTCATCATTTTCATAAATCCTTTTAAATGGTACCAGCTAGATGAGTAGAAAAATTGATTCTCGCTTAAATAATTTTTTTAAGTCCACTAGTAGTGGGTTATGGTCATAAAAGGATTTATATAGGTGGGTCATTGAATCCAATCTAAAGGAGTCCATACCCTGCATATTGGAGAGACAGCAATCAAGATAACTCTAAATTCTTCAAATCTCTTTGTTATTGTTACACTATGTTTATTTACTACAGAGGAATCCCATATCCAAGATCACTTTAGTGTCCATGAAGCTATTGAAGTCCTACATGGCACTACTGATGACTCCAACCCCACTTTTCTTCTCTAAAATATTTGCAATAGTATTAAAGTCCCTCCCCCACAGACTAGGGTTTATTACCCAATTGAAATAGTTCTAGATTCTACCAAATAAAACTTCCTTCCAATAACTCGTATCTTTCACAAAAAAAATATAAAAGTATTTTAATCTATTTGGAGATAATTATAGTAGCTAGGAATTGATAAGTATCATCTACCAGTTGAACATCAAACTCTATTTTCCTGAATACCCGTATGTGATTGTTACAAGGAGTAGTATGCCAATGATGTAAAAAACTAGTGTTCTTGGCATACAAGGATATTTGAACCACCTCATGCTTATGTTCTAAAGTAACCACAAAAAAATCATGATAATGTATAAATTCTGAGGTAATGAATGCACAATTATCCTCCACCTCCAATACCATGGAATTATAAATGAAATTTTAATACATTAAAAGGAAAAAAGGAATGGCCTCTTGTCTATAGGTATTAGAGAATAAATTTGATCCATCCTTTTTCACTTCTCTGTATTTCGATTGGGTAGCAGGACTAATAGAAGATATTTTATACAACCTTTTAGAGCTAGGAGAATCCAAATAAGAAGAATCAACCTCAGGATTCTTTGATCTTGAGGATTCAAGTAGATCCAAAAACCTATCGAAAGAAGAGATTGGAAAAGATCAAGAGCTAGGCAACATCCATTCCCTGTAAAGAGAAATCATAAGCATCCTCTTAGGAGAGCATTGGGACTCTCAAATTTCTTCCAAAACCCCCTCTTACAAGGATCTACATGGAGAAACTCCTTTGATATAAAAATTCACAAAATATCTATTCATCAGCATCAATGGGAGACTCCTTGGATATTGTCAATCGGAGTATGGGATGGCTGGAAATCATAATGTCAAAGAAGAAGCAACACCATCCATTTACATATCTTTCTTACTATTTGGAGAAGAACCACTGAAGACCTGAGAAAAATAATGGGGGAAAATCAACATTGAGCTTGAATGGATAGGTTCAACTCCAACCTTCTTGGAGAACAATTCATGTAGACAATCCATTTTAATCTAGAAAGTTTTCAGAAGCTGCCTCTAAAGGAATGTCTAGCTGACATGTGTCAGTCTCAAAGCAGCCAAAATTTTAATTTTAAGGACCTGTCGAGTTGATTCTACTGTATCTTGAAGAAGAAGAAATATCCTCTAGAGACTTCACTAAAAACTATGATTCCCTAGGCTCATCCAGTTATACAGAAACACCTTCCCTTGAAAACACTCCTGGAAGAGTGATTGTAACGACCAAAAATTTTCACAATGAAATTTCCCCTTTATTATAGTGTTTTCATATAGTATAAATCTCATCAAATCACTTATAGAACATAAAAAATTAATTTATAAATGAATAATTAATGAAATAAAAGTATTTTTTGGAGTTAAAGAACCTATACTGATTAAATAGTATATTGACCTTGGGAATAGTAATATGAACTTTATGAATAGTAAACTAGTCAAATGAATAGTAACCCCATCCATTAAAGTATAAATAAAATTTAATCGTCTTATAAATTAAATTATGGTATAATTATTTCATGCATTACGTAATTAAATGTTTTAAAATTTATTATTTAAGTGTTTGAATTTTTGTAAGTCATAAATATTTAATTAAAACTTTATAATTAATTTAATAATTTAAAATAGAACTTAATTTCATAAAATTTACCTATAAATTAATATTTTCATGTCTTATGATTTTTAGATAATTTTATGAGACCTTAATTTATTTTTCAAAGTGTTTCAAAATTAGTAATGATTTTAAAATCTATATTTTCTATGTAAATATTTATTTTAATTAAAAATTAAATTAATCATGTTTAGAAATTTATTTTCATAAAATTGTGTTCATTTTTTAATTATACACATAAAAAAAGGTTAGGTTGAATTTTTTTTATTTTTTTTAAATACTTGAATTTTTTATAAATAGATAAATACGATACTATTTGATAAATGCTAAATACATGAATTATGGAGTCATAGATGATTTAAGGCTATTTTGGGCCCAAAATATTGAACTCCACTCCATTATTTTAATATATTTAGTGATAATTATCAAACTAATTATTCTCGAGCCAAAATAATAAATTAATAAATATAATATTGAGAAAACACCACTCTTCTCCACTATAAATATCACTCCTCGCCCCTCTTCTCCTCACACTTCTAAGTCTTTGATATTTGCCTATATTCTACCCAATACTCTTTTATAGTCCCTCCTACACATCCATTAGATCTTGGTCTCATAAAAAGACTAAAACCTTTTCCAATGAGGTTCTCAAGGATGATAAATTCAAGATGTAAATCCTCTCTCTTTCTTTTAATTTACTTTCAATTTCCTCTATTTTCTTATTCTCTCCTCACCTCCATTCATCCAAATGTAAAGTTAACTACTTTATTTTTTATATATAGGAATTATTACATGTTAATAAAGGATTCATCATTAAATCCCACCCTATCTCTCTTTTATTTTAAAAAAAAGAAATTGTAGCCTGTGATGTGTCAATTTACAAATATCTCGGGTGATGCACTTTCATTTTCATTTAACACGTTCAAGGATGTTAATAAAACCATTAAATGGTTGAAAAGTATTTTAAAGTTGATTTTGTAACTATATTTAGGTTCTGGAACTAACATTTATAGATAATACTAAATGATTAAACAAAATGAGTTTGTAGTGATCAAAAAAAATGCCAAAATTAACCTAAAATGATCATCATTAAATTTTATATAAAGATCCATTCTCATACCATAAAACCAATTTATTTATAAGATAATATAAACTTATATAATATCATTAATAAAATATAATAAAAATTCTTTATATTTATCCACATTTTACACTAACTTCCATTCATGTATACAAGTGAACTGATCATGAAAACTAATAAGACAAAAACCCACGAATGATGAAATTAAACTCTATAACTCAACAAAAGGACCATAAAAGAACATAATAAAACCATAATTAACAATATTCATGCATAAAAGGTTCTTTAATTTTTAGTTAATGAATCTAATGTTATTATACATGAAATTAATGTGAAGAAATCATTCAGACACAAGGTAAGGGGAATTCTCGAACCCAACTCTCACACTTTGGGTTTTTCCAATTCCACCTCTTTTTCAGAATGTATATTCCATAAATATCATTTATTCATCATTATATTACCTTTTATGGGATATAAAAGTTTTCTAATTGAGTTCTTTATGAAAAAAATGTTTTCTAAAATAACTCTTCTTTCAAAAAACACACCTTTTACTTATCAAGATTGTTTCTTCTTCACACGAGGTTGATGATTATTATATTCTGTATTTTATTCCCTAATTAATTTGGGAACCCAATATATCAATGTATGATTTAAAAAATGAAATCCATCCCTTTCCATGGGTTCTTTAATGTTCAGAATTGATACTCATTCCATGTGGCATGCATGATAATGTAAATGTTATGATATAATGGGTGCACCCAGAATTATATAGCGTAATGTAAATGTTATGATGTGATGGGTGTGACCATAATTATATATCTCTCCAATTAAATTAGTAATGTGATGTATATCATGAGAAAAGTGAAATATGTGTTAACATGATTCTATATTTTTTCAAAAATATGTGTGTTAGTTGACCACTAAGACATGATGTTTCATTTTTATGAATTTCCACATTCCAAGCATTTTCTTAATGATTCCTCTCATGATTATGATTCTATACCTATGTTATGATGATAATGATTATTCTCAACCCATTTTATATTGTTTAATGTTCTTATATATCCTCTTACTATAATTTTATCTCAACCCTTTTTGATTTATATCATCTGGTGATTACTTGTACTAAGTAGAATTCATGGGCCAATAAAAATATAGATAACAATGAATTAAATAAATGTCTATGTTTTATATTGTAAAATTTATGTATGGTACTAGATTTTTTAAGATACTAAACCTTTGGATCCTGGTCATGTAATTATTTTACGTTTTTTATCATTAAAATGTTTTAATAGTAATATAAGAAAATTCAGGGTTATTATAGTTGGTATCAGAGCACAGTTTAGTTCATTTGGGATTTAGGATTAGAGAACCTAAGTGAAATCTCTTTGTATGAGACTAATTATATTTAAGCACCCAAGAAGATTTGTTTTATAAAATTCTAAACATATGGATCCCAAAAAATATTCCTTTCAACTTAATTGTACAAAGGAATAAATTATTTATTCATGAAATTTTAACTTGTGTTTTTCTCGAACCATTCCAATTTTAGAAAATGGTGGGAACCAGAAGAAACCAAGTCAATAACACAAGTGAGGGACAATGCAGTGATTTTCCAAATGACATCCCCAATTACTTGGGAGATGGAGTTTAAAATTTCATGGTGATTCTTACCCTACTATCTCAGGTTATGAAAAATAACCTAAATAATGTGAAATGTATTTCTTCTCCTAAGAGGGAGAAACTGGCTATCAAGTTTTTTACATGGAAAAACAACCAATGTTTAGTGGATCTTCTTATCCACTACTTTTAGAAGAGTGGTTCAACTCGATGGAGAAGATCTTTTCTGTTATTCACTATTCTGAGATGGATAAGGTGACTTTTTTTTCTATCATCTAGATGGAGAGTCTGGTCAATGGTGGGATTTTATTAAGAAAACCAAGATTTATGATGAAATTGATGAGATGGAGTATAGAGAATTTAAGATAATGTTTCTTAACAAGTATTTCACTCGAATTATTTGTACAAATATAGAGATAGAATTTATAGATATGAAGTAAAAGGGAGGATAATTGGTCACAGAATAAAAAAAATTCACAATGCTTTCAAGATATGCTTCAGGTTTTGTTATCAACAATGATAGAAAAATTGATAGATTCTCTAGTGGTTTTAAACCACACCTTCAAAAGGATCTTGAAATTTGAGAATTTTGGTGTTATTAAGAAGTTGTTCAATGTCTATCAAAGTGGATATGGAGTATGGAAAATGGTCTCATGGCTATGGTGGTAAAAAATGAAACATAGAGTTTCAAGCTGGAGGATCTAATGATAGAGGGGGAAAGAAAACTCAACCACATACATGTAAAAAATGTGGGAAGAAGCATCATGGAAACTTCTTTAAAATGATAGGGAAATTCATTAAGTGTCGTAGATAAGTCCACCAAGCTCATTAATGTCAAAAATACATGAGGAATTATGAAAATGTGGTAGAGGAAAGGAGATCACCACCCATGGTCCAATGCTACAACTATTGGGAGAAAGGGCACTATGCAAGCCAGTGCACTAATCCTTGAGTCCTCTAGGGTAATCAGCATTATAATAAACTAAATCCAAAGGATAAAGGGAATTATTATACCATAACTATTGTGTAAGTGAGTAAATAAAATGAATTCGTACAAGGAACACCTTATATTTACTCAAGAATGGAAAAAAATTGATTTGATTTCGGTTCTACATATTCCTTTATATCTTGAAAGTTTTCTAGAACTATTGAATCAAAGTCCCAAAACCTCGAAGTAGATGTATCTATGAAAACATCAAGTGCTGAAATCATTATAACCCAAGTGTTTGACTCTTCTCTTATTAGTGTATGTTGGATGATTCTTCCAGTGAATCTCTTAATACTTCACTTGGAGGAATCTGACACTATAATGGGGATGGATCAGCTCTCGTTGTATAGAAAACATATCAACTATAGGGAAAAGGAAATATCATTTCATATTTTGAACCATCCCATGATCTTATAGAAATGTAAGCATGATCATGAATCTTTTTTTGAAAATCCTTAAATAGTGTGGTTGTTTATTCTTTATGAATAATCATACCTCACTCAAATGATTGAGTCAAAGGTAGTTATAAACCTATGGGAAATCCCTATCACAAGGGAATATAGTGATGTATTTCTATAAGAGTTACTTGAACTCCCCCTGGATCATGGTGTAGATTTCTCAACTGAACTCATACCCGGAGATACTCTTATCTCATATTGTCCATATAGGATGGAACCAATAAAACTATAGGAGTTAAATAAGTAGATTCAAGAAAATTTTGATAAAGGGTTCATACGGCCTAGTACATCACCTTGGGGTGCACTAATACTCTTTGTCGTGAAGGATGGATCAATGCGGTTGTGTATCAATTATCGACAACTCAACAAGATCGCTATAAATAAAAAGTATCCTATTATAAGGATTAAGGGCTTGTTCGATGAGTTTCGAGGAGCTCAGTACTTCTCGAAGGTGGATCTTTATTCCAGATATCATCAGCTAAATATAGAGAAGAAAGATATTCAGAATATTACCTTCTGTATAAGGTACGGGCACTATTAGTTTATATTGATTCCATTATTACTTACTAATTACCCTACAATATTCATGGATTTGATGAGTATATTCTTTAAACATTACCTCGAAAAAAATTTGGTAGGGTTTATCGATGATATTATCAATTACTCCAAGAGCAAGGAGGAACATAAAGACCGCCTAAGGCTGGATTTGGCGACATTATGGAAGGAAAATTTTTATGCCAAGTTCAGAAAGTGTGATTTTTTTTATGCAACAAGTCACATTATTAGAAAATGTGATCAAAATTGAGGGAATTTTCGTGGACCCTTCAAATACAAAAGCGATTGGGGAATGGCCTAGACCCTCTAGTGTCATAGAAATACGCATTTTTCTTAGATTATTAGGGTACTATAAAAATTTTCTGATAAATTTCTCATGATTATATAGCCCAGTAACAATGTTAACAATGAAAGGGGTAAAGCATGACTCAACGAAATAACATGAGGAAATATTCAAGGAGCTAAATAGAAGGGTTATCACTACACCTATACTCAAATTATCGAAAAGTGGAAAAAATTTAGTGATATATAGTGATGCTTTAAATAAATTATAAAGTTGTGTAATCAAGAAAAATGATAATGTGATAGTCTATGCCTCATGGAAATTTAAGATCCATTAGTAGAACTACCCAACGCATGATCTAGACCTAGTAGTTGTGATTTTTTCCTTGAAAATTTTGTGGCTCTACCTCTATGGTGAGAAGTCTGACATATATACTGATCACAAGAGCCTAAAGTACGTATTCACATAGAAGGATATCAACATGTGTTAAATGATATGGTTACAGATAATCAAAGTTTATGATTTCCCTATTCACTATCATCCTAGCAAGGCAAACAAGGTAGCTGATGCTCTTAACAGAAAAGAACCTACTACTCTAACCATGTTGTGGATTGAGAAAGTACTTATCTTCATGTATATATAAATAATGGATTTGGAAATCATAGTGGAATGGAATAAACCCTACCTTTCCCAAATTATTTCCCAACCATCTATCCAAGAGAATATCAAGGAGGCACAAAGGGATGATCCAGAGTTACAAAAGAAGCAGAATTCAGTAAAGGAAGGAAAGTTAAAAGAGTTTTATATTTATGTTGATGGTGTGATTCTGTTTGGAACAACACTTTGTGTGCCTCATCACCTAGGATAAATAAAGATACATTGGCCAATGCACATATATCAACATTCTCTATTCATCCTGGTATCACAAAGATGTACCGCGATCTCTAAGAAAACTTTTTATGGGATAACAAGAATAAAGAGATTGCAGAATATATCTCTAGGTGTTTGATATGTCATCAAGTTAAAGAGGAGACACATAATTCCAAAGGGATTATGAAACCATTTCTTATACCAATGTGGAAATTATAGAATATCATTATGGACTTCATCACTAGTCTCCCAAAGACATCCAAAGGAAACAATGCAATATGGGTTGTATTGGACTGACACACCAACACTACCAACTTTATCACTATTCAGGAAGATCACTCACTTGAAAAGCATTCTTAGATTTTTGTAAAGGATGTGGTCAGGCTAAATGGAGTTCCAATCTTGATTGTATCTGATGGTGATACCATTTTCACATCTAAATATTGGACGAGTCTTCAACCTGATTTGATTACTGAATTAAATTTCTTCGTGGCCTATCACCCCCAAACTGAGGTCCAATCTGAAAGGAATATTCAGATGCTCAAATATTTTCTAAGATCCTTCTGCTTAGAATTAAAACTTGGGTGAGATCAGCATATTCCATTGGTTGATTTCTTATACAACAATAGTTTTCACTTGAGTATTCAAATGGCTCCATAAGAATCTCTTTGTGGAAAGCGATGTATAACTCCAACCAGTTGGGATTAATTTGGTGAAAGAAATCTACTTAGACCTGATCTTGAGAAAGAGATGATAGAGAAGGTTCAAGCCATCCATAATCATATCAAAGCTAATCATAGTTGGAAAAGGAACTATACTAATAACTGCCGAAGAGACTTGGTGTTCGATGTTGGATATAAATTCTTCCTTCGAATATCACCATGGAAGAGATTCGTGTAGTTTGGAAGCAAATGGAAGCAAATCCCAATGTATATTGGACCCTTTGAAATCATTTATCACATAGGATTCATGGTCTATCAAATTTCACTTCCACCATGTATGGTTAATGTTTAAAAAATTTCCACATATCACACCTAAGGAAGTACATACTAGATCTATCACATGTAACAAATTCAGATTTGGTATAGAAGTAATTTGATCTCTCTTGTGAGGAGAAACTAGTAAATATTCTGGATCAGAGAGATAAGATTATATGAAACAAGACAACCTATCACACCCCAAATTTTGAATTTATTTTTATTTGGTTATTTCATGGCATTGGTCAACCTCATCGAGGTGCAGGTTGAGAGCGGGTCTAAATTTTTTGATGTTTAATACTTCTAGTGGGTTTTAGACCCATGAGCGATCATTTCATGGTGAGCGGTAGTTGTGCGAGAAGTTCAGGTGTCGTGCAGGTGTTTATCATTCGAAAGAAATGATGTTTTACGCAAATGAAATAAGTAAAATGTTTAAAACGTAATAATAATAATAATTTGTGGTGGAGATAATAATGTTATTATTAAAAATAGTTAATAATATTTTTTTATTTAAAATTTTTTATTAAAATAATTGTTAGTAATTTTAATTTATTTGTAATTGTTATTATTTATATTCAAATTGTTATTATTTTATTATTATTATTATTGGTCCTTTTTTATTATTATTATTATTTGTATTATTATTATTATTATTATTGTAATAATATTATTAATAATAGAATGATAAAAAAGAACCCTAGCGCTACCCTTACCCTTCCCCTTACCTGCTATGTGAGCTGCCAGCCCCCTTCACCATTCTCCCTGCTTTAGGCCACCGAGGAGCAGACCAGGATAAAGCCACCTCTTTCTATCCCCCCACCTGCAGGTCCCGAGTTACCTCCCAGAAGAACAGCAACCTGGTATGCTCCCTCTCACTCATGCGCGGTGACCCTTATCTATCTCCCTAGTGCGCGCTGGAATCCCATCCCGGCGCTTCGCCCCGTTCCTTCCCCCTTCGGCCCTCTGTGTTCGCCCCAGAAACACTCTCCTCTCACCCACACCATTCCTCCACCCTCCTGGAGAACCTCATTCTACACCATGCCTCCACCCGCCAGGTAGCCTCCCCCCTCCGGTAGTGACAACATGTGCCCCTTCCCTACTCACCTCGGCCATCTCGCATGAGATTGGGAGGGAGATTCTTGGGACATGATTGTTTTCAAAAGGTTTTAAGGGCCTTTTGATATAGTTTACTTGGTATTGGTTTTATAAATTATTTGTAAAAAAATTGTTTAATGTATTTGGGTGTGTAAACTTGAAGGCACATGTGGCGTTGTACTTCAAAAGGTGATGTTTTGTGGTGATTTTTAAAAAGAATGTGATTCGGAAAATTTGAATGCCTGGTTGGAAACTTAAGGTGTTTTAAAAGATGGTTTGAATGATTATGTGATGTGATGGCCCATTTGGAACTTTGTAATGTCAAATGATTGAATGGGTATTTGGGGGTGCTCATGTCTAGGGTAACCCTTATGGGTGAACGCATATGAAGCATCCGTGTTTGGGGTAGGAAAGTTCGATGAGATGATTCACATGTGCGAGGGCCTTCCTACTTACATGGTATTATTATAACCACCATGGGTTCTTGGGTGACTTTTAGAAGATCGAGTGACAGTTTCGGACCAACCCCGATTTGACAAGTTGGTACCCCCTGGATTTTTTGTTAGGACAGGCATGCTTTTCCACTAGATTGGTTAGTTTAGGGAGGCTAGTTGGTTATAGACTAAGTATCTTCACTATATGACGGAATTTTTTTCTGAAATTGAGTATGACCAGGGGACTTCTAGGGATTTTTAGGATCACCCATGCTTTCTAGATTATTTACATTCCTTGTTTACTTTTTGTTGCACTAGTTTATTTTTAGTTTTCACTGTTTACTTGTTTTACTTTAGCACAGCTTTGGTATATTCTATTTCCTCTTTTATTTATAAAATGAAAAAAAAAATTGAAATAGTATGTAGCGTGGTTGGGTTTTTAAATGAGGAAAACACTTTTTTTACTTTAAAATGTGAAAACCCTGCTTTTATATTTGTATTTCAAAATTGTGTCATTAGGTTGTCTTGTGAAAGGGAATACTTGGATTCCATGGTTACATTTAGAATCCCTACTAAGAATCATGGTGCTCACGCCTATCATATTCCTTCAGTTTCATGTTCAATTCTTGTTCAGGTTCCTAGTTCAGATGCTCAGTTTTGGAGCATGCTTGAGTCTGAGTTCGGTTGTGACCTAGAAGGTCACAAGGAGGTATGTTCAGTTTTATTTTCTTTCTGCTGCTAGTTTTCAATTTTACCATTAGTGTTGTTTATCAGTTTAACTTTTTCATAGTTAAAACTGTTCCCAAGGGTTAAATTTTTATTCCTAGCAATGGTTGTCATTCCATGGGGATTGGGAATGCCCTTTGGGCCCTGTCGTGGACCAGCGCAGGTGACCGGTTCAGGGTTGACCCAGGTTGTTTCATGGAAAAATGGTATCAGAGGAGGCCCTTGTTATTTTGGTTGTTCAGGATATAGAGATTAGGACTGTTGGGACTCGAGAGGTAGGTACGGGAAAGAAGTCATGAACCCTCACCCATTCTGAACCTCGAGTCACAAGAGGTAGTCCAGGAATTAAGTCCTTGTCTCGTTCTAGTAAATTTTGGATTGAGGGATTACAACATAGGCAAGCTGATGTTACATCGTGATTTCACATGGAGTAGTGAACCATGTGGAGTTTGAGTACATGGTTGAAGTTCCTTCTAGTTGTTGAATCTTACTTCAGGCATTATCCACTACCATGTCTCCCAGTTAAGCAGGACTACTAGTCCCTCACTTCGGTAATTTGATGTAATTTGTGTGTCGTTTTGATTCTGGTTGGTGTGAGGGAACTTTTGAAAATGAAAGGGGGTTTTCAAATGAGAATTATTTTTTTAAATGGATTTAAATTTGTGAAATAGGTTTTTAAAATTGAATGATCTTGGTCTAAAAAAATCAGATGTTTTCTTGGAACTAGTAAAGAATTGGTTTTTGTGAAACCTTGGTTCCTCTTTATAAAAATTTTCACATGTGAGGGAATGCATGGTAAGTGCATGTTGGTACATATTAATGGAATTGAATGGATACATGTGCAACGGTTCATGGGATTACTGGGGTATGTACATGGAATTAATGGCTTGACCTTGTTTTTATAAAGTGATTTTAAAAAGGGAAATGATTTTGGGAGTTGATTCTGGTTTGATATGTGGGCTTGGTATTTGGAAAGTGTCCATGAAAGAAGGCAGTTTTGAAACCTAAAATTAAAAGGGGTTTGTGAAAAAGTAATTTGGGGTTTCGGTTATATTTTTTTGGTTTTTGAGCTGGTCATTTTGGATTAAGAATGTTATTTTCATTATACTTTGATTCGATATCGGGTTTGTCTTGTTGTTTTACATGATGATCAGAAAATGCCACCCAAAAAGGTCCCCAAGGGTTCTGATAATTCATGCCCATTTTTTTGTCCTTCTCATACATTGTCTGTCCTTAACGGTGATCGAGGTCTGTTAGAGGCTGAAGAGTGGCTTGAAGAGGTTGAGCGTGTCTTTAAGGTATTGGGAACTCCCGAAGCTGTTAGAGTGTACGCCGTTTTGGGCCTTTTTGAAGGTCCATCCTTGGATGAATGGGAGTTGTTTTCCCCACCATCACTACAAGTTGGGATAAAGTGGGATGTCTTTAAATCCATATTCATCTGATGGTCCATACCTGAAGAGGTGAAGACAAAGAAAAGGTAATAACTCATGCCTATGCAACAAGTCCAACGGATGGTGAAGACTTACATAGACCATTTCAAGGAACTTGTGTCCTTTTATCTAAAGTTGGAATCACGGGATTTGATGAAGACTTATCTCTTCACCAGGGGTCTTTGTTCAGAGATCAAGGAGAGGTTCCACCCTTTTAAGGACCATCATTTTGAGAAGTTGGTGGTTGAGGTTTTCTTAGCTGATTTCGTCTCCAGAGCATAGATGGTTGGAATTATAGAATATCTAGTTTCTCATAAAGGTTCCATATCTAGAAAGAAAGGTGTGACAGAGGGACCTATTTCTAAATAGTCATCTGTAGTGGTTTTGGTTTCTAGTTCATCGAACTGTTCAGTGGTGTGCCACCAGTGTGGCTGGTTCGAGCATGTGTAACCTCCATGTTGTATCCCTCCAATACATGTAATCATTGAGGCTATTTTGGTCACTTGAAGAAGTTTTTTCAGGATGTGTCTCCTAAAGAAGTTGTTGTGACCACAGGATTTCAGTTCCTGACTGTTAGGTAGGAGATGCTTCAGCCATCAGATCCCCAGCCATAGGTCTTGGGGTGATGCCCACGCACAGTCAAAAGTTTCCAGGGGTGTGAAGCCTTGGTCCTGGTTTTGTGTTCTATGTTGGAAGTGGGAAATTTAAAGTCTTTTCGTTCTCGTTTTATATTGCTAAAGTTTTGACATTGTTTTAAGTTCATTGTTTGGTCATGACGTTATGATGGACTCATTCTACTATAATACAAACAGTTTTGTTTGTCGAACCATGGGTTTTTTTATCGTGTTCTTTTCTTATAAGTGGGTTTGTCCCTTTCTTCAGTTAGTCTCGGTTTAGCTTTTTTCATTCATAGATGTAAGTGCTTAAGGAAGAATTGATTTTTGTGGTTATGCTCGGTTTCATTACTTCAGATAAGTTCTGCTTAGAGGTTTTTCTCTAGGGTTTGGGCTTTTTGGTCTGGGTTAAGAGTTCTACGTTTCAGCAGAGGTGTTTTTCTATCGTGCTATAAAAGTTAGTTTGAATTAGTTGGGAGTTCCCACATCCCCCCCAATGCACACACATTCCAGGGTTGTGTGTTTGGGTGTTAATTTCGGCACTATTTGAGTTCTTGTGGTGGAGAGAACCCTCTCATGTTCTCCTATTCTCTTGTACTGTGTTTTATTTCGATTTCAACCAGGCATGGATTCTTGTTTTGTCTATTGTTCATCTGGGTGACTTTATGGGGGCATAAAGTATTAGTGGTGGGGAGAATTGTCACATCTCTACTTTTTAATTTATTTTTATTTTGTTATTTCATGGCTTCGGTCAACCTCGTTGAGGTGTGGGTTGAGTGCGGGTTTAAATTTTTTGATGTTTAATATTTTTAGCAGGTTTTGGACCCGTTGGTGGTCACTTCATGGTGGGCGGTAGCCGCATGATCAGTTCAGGTGTCGTGCTGGTGTTTATCATTCGAAATAAATGATGTTTTACACAAATGAAATAAATAAAACATTTAAAATGTAACAATAATAATAAATTATGGTGGAGATAACAATGTTATTATTAAAAATGGTTAATAATATTTTTGTTATTTAAAATTTTCTATTAATATAATTGTTAATAAATTGTAATTTAATTATAATTGTTATTATTTATATTCAAATTGTTATTAATTTTTATTATTATTATGTTTGGTACTTTATTAATATTATTTTTATTTGTATTATTATTATTATTATTATTATAATAATATTATTATTAATAGAATGAAAAAAAACCCTACCACTACCCTTCCCCTTCCCCTTACCTGCTATGCGAGCTGCTATCCCTCCTGCTTTCTCCTTTCTATAGGTCGTCGAGGTGCAGACCAGGCCAAAGTCACCTCTGGCCAGCCCCCCACCTGTATGTCTCGAGTTACCTCTCAACGGCGCAGCGACCTGACCTACTCCCTCTCTCTCTCATATGTGGTGACCCCTATTTGTCTACCTGGTACACGCTCGAACCCCAGCCCATCACTACACCTCGTTCCCTACCACTTTGTCCCTCCTTGTTCGCCCTAGCCTCCCTCTCCTCTCACCCGCACCACGCTTCCACCCACCTGGAAACCCTCGTGCCACACCATGCCTCCACCCGCCACGCAACCTCCCCCCTCCAGCAGTGAAAAAATGTGCCCCTTCCCTACTCTCCTTGGTCATCTCACCCTCCCAAATCGACTCCCAACCGGCCAGCGACGCCATGGCCTTCCACCTGTGCCCTGACCTCACGCCCCTTCAGGGCCCCCGCCTTAGGCTCTTCAGCCTTCAGCGCTCCAACAGGTCATCATGCCCATGCCACTAGCCTCTCCCCCATCCAGCATTTTCTCCTCGCCACCTCCACCCTAGCCTCTAGAGACTCCTCTGCATTTACCCAGCCGAAGGCCAGCCTCACAACCCACCATCACCAACCTCGCTCTCCTAGTCCACAAACTGTCGGTGACCTCACCTCAGGTGTTTTAATTTTATACCTTTTTTATTTTGGCCATGTCTCAAAACCTTGGGTGTTGATTCGCACGTTTTCCTCATTTTTTTAGGTGTGTGATTGGTGCACAGGGGGTTGTCCTTCCTTCCACTGAAGTATTGTTGCATTCGCACTTGGTTTAAGGTAGTTGAATTCTAATTTTACATTATGGATTAATTCCTTGGCACTTGCATGTTTTCAATTTCCATAAAATATTATTATCACCTCTATGGCACCCTTAGTTATCTTATTAAATTTTTTTGGAGTTCGTTTAATTTTCTAAAAATGAGTTTTCATGAATATTGGTGTGAAATGACTCATTTTATCGCACTTTGGGGGTTTGATTTAACTTCTATAGTTATGCTAAGGAGAGAACTGGGGGTTTTATAAAAATTATAGCTTTAGCAATGTTGGGATGATAAATATTTGGTTTTCAATCATATTATGGCATGTTCAACTGGGTTCTTTTATGGCCTTGTGTGATTATATGAAAATGTTTTAGAAATATTTTTATGGTGGCACTCGAGTTATTTTATGCTTTCTAAGTTAATTGGATAGTGGACCATGGTTTTATGGTAAATAGTGGATTTTGTGGAAGTGTTTTGGAAAAAAATGGTTTATAAGGTGTCCTTTAAGGTTTGTTCATTTGGTTTGAAACGTCTTTTGGTGTGGGTTGGAAAAAATATGTTACACATGAACCTTGATTTCTCAAATGTTCTCTCTTATCTCTCTCTCTCTCTTTCTTCCATCTAAAATTGATCATTGATTTTTTTAAATATTATGATTGAATTAAATGTTTCTTTAAAATGATTTTTTGAATGTTTTCCTTAAAATTTGAACTGTGGGGAATCATAGTACACAGTTGTTTTCAAAAGGTTTAAAGGATCGTTTGATATAAAGTATTTGAAAATGGTTTTAGAAATTATTTGGAACTATTTTGGTAAATGTATTTGGGTGTGTAAACTTGAAGGCCCATGTGGCGTTGTACTTCTAAAGGTGATGTTTTGTGGTTATTTTTGAAAAGAATGTGATTCAGAAAATGTGAATGCCCAGTTGGAAACATAAGGTGTTTTAAAAGATGGTTCAAATTCTTCTGTGATGTGATGGACCAGTTGGCACTTTGTAATGTGAAATGATTGAATTTTTATTTGGGGTGCTCCTGTCTAGGGTAACCCTTTATGGGTGAATGTACTGGAAGCGTCCGTGTTTGGGGAAGGAAAGTTCAGTGAGATGAGTCACACGTGCGAGGTCCTTCCTACTTTCACAATATTATTATAACCACCATGGGTTCCCGGGAATATTTAAGATGATCGAGTGACGGTTTCTGACCAACCCCGATTAGATGGGTTGGTACCTCTGGGATTTGTTGTTAGTCCAGGCGGTCTTTTCCACTGGATTGGTTAGTTTAGGAAGGCTAGTTGGTTATAGACATAGGATCTTCACTGTAAGCTAGTAGGTGGTTTAGAAATAGATTACTTCCATGAGTCTTCTAGGGATGTTTAGGATCACCCATGGTTTTTGGATTATTTACATAGCTTGTTTACTTTCTGTTGAACTAGTTTATTTTAAATTTTCATTGTTTACTTCTTTTACTTTAGCCCATCTTTGGTATATTCTGTTTTGGGTTTTATTTATAAAATGCAAAAAAATATTTTTGAAATGGTATGTAGGGTGTTTGGGTTTTTAAATGGGAAAAAAACATTTTTTACTTTAAAATGTGAAAAACCTACTTTTATATTTGTATTTCAAACTTGTGTCATTTAATTGTTTTGGGAAAGGGAATAATTGGATTCTATGGTTATATTTGTCTTCTCTACTCAGCATATCGGTGCTCACGCCTATCATATTCTTTCAGTTACAGGTTCAATTCTTATTCAGGTTCATGGTTAAGTTGCTCAGTGTTGGAGCAGGCTTGAGTCTGAGTTGGGTGGTGACCTAGAGGGTCACTAGGAGGTGTGTTCGGAGTTATTTTCTTTCTACTACAAGTTTTTAGTTTTATATTCAGTTTTTTTTATCTTTTTATCTTTTTTTCTTGGGCCAAATCATTCGCAGCGGTTAAATTTTGATGCTTGGCACTAGTTTCCATTTCGTGGGGATCAGGAACACCCTTCGGGCCATGTTGTGTACCGGCTCGGGTGACTAGTTTAGGGTAGATCCAGGTTGGCTCATACACAACCCACCTTGTTAAATTCTTGTGGTGCAACCATAAGTATGGAGAAGTAACTTGGGAACTGAAGGAGGAAATGAAGGAGAAGTACCCTCACATGTTTATGTAAAATTAATTTTCGAAGGTGAAATTTTAAAAAAGGGGAAGAATGTAATGACCCAAACTTTTATCAATAGAATTTAACCCTCATTATAGTAATTTCATCTAGTATGAATCTCATAAAATCACTTAGATACCGTAAAAATTAAACTTTATAAATTAATAATTAATGAAATAAGAAGTATTTTTTGAGGTTAAGAAACCTATATCGATGAAATACTAACTTGACCTTAAGAATGGTAATATGAATATTATCAATAGTAAACTGGTCAAATAAATAGTAACCCCAACCATTAAAGTATAAAAAATTAAGCATTTATTTTTGATGCTTCCAACGGGTCGCACGCATCCGTCTCATTCGGGGATGAGAGACACATCTTTTTTGTTTCCCTGCATTCCCTATTTCCATAGGCGGGCGGCATCCGATCCTTATTCAGGGACGTCTGCTCCTTGATCGAAATGAGATGATGGGATTTCGGTTCTTCCTTCTGTGGATTCCTCCTCGGAACTCGTCACCTAATCTGGGTCTCCCTCTTAGACTTAAGACGTAGTTCGTGAAACTCTTCTCGATTACATATCTTCATGGACACCAGTTAATTACACTGCTTCTGTCCGGACATTCGAATGGGTCCGGTCCGGGCAGCAACCTTTGGTTAGGGGAGTAGTCACGATGGGCATCACTGGCATTCCTGGATGTTGGGGATTGGTGTGTCTGTCTTCTATCCCTTATTATAGGGCTTCTCGAGGGCAAGGAATCCCAAAACATCCCACATAGAACATGGGGAATCATATTCCATGGGCATTTATCTGAGGTTTTCCTCAGCTTCCCATGTTTTACAGAGGGTATGCCGCAAGTTTAACGTCCCACAGAAATGGATCGGGCTGATTAGAACACTGACTACAGTGGATCAGATGGAGGAACCCCCTGGAGGGAACACTGATATTGGGTCCAAAACGTGGGTGGATTCCCAAATGTTGTTAGTGGGAGCGGGTAATGGGGTGTAATGATTCCACCGGGATGTGGCGGCCTGGGTTGGAATCAAGATGGATGACGGAGGGTTAAATGGAGTGAGGGGGTGAGATGGAACCATCATGAGGATGACGATGGTTTTAGGATTGAGCCTTGAAGAGACTTCCTATGTATCCCTGTGGTATGGAATCAAAGTCCACGTAGTTCACATGATGACATATTACCGTCGGTTGGTAGTTTCAATGGCTTACCATAGGTTTATGCCGCAACGGCTTACCACTGGATGGGGTCGCAACGTCTTACCTCTGATTGAGGTCACATCAGCTTACCGCTGGACGGGGCTGTCATGTGGGATGGGGGCGAACCGACATGAATGAGGACCTGGGGTCCAATTGTGGTGGGCTTGAACCTTGTGGATGCTTCCTACGTATGATTCCTTGACATGGATCAAAGTCCTCATAGTTGGGGATGGGTGTGGGGCTTACACTATGGGCTGCCCAAGGTGTTGGTGAACTGACGTGAATGGGGATGGAATGACTGGGTGGTTGGGCTTGAAGCTCGTGGAGGCTTCCTATGTACCATACCTTGACATGGATCAAAGTCCCCATAGTTCAGGTGGGTGCTGGAGAACAGACGTGAAAGTGGACCTGGGGTCCAATGGGTGGTGGGCTTGAACCTTGTGGATGCTTCCTACGTACCATGCCTTGACATGGATCAAAGTCCTCGTAGTTCAGGTGGGTGTCGATGAAAAGATGTTAAAGTGGACCTGGGGTCCAATGTTTGTGGGTTGTAACCTCATGGAGGCTTCCTACGTACCATGCCTTGACATGGATCAAAGTCCTCATAGTTCGTGATGGGTGTGGGGATTACACTCTATGCTGCCCAAGGTGTTGGTGAACCAACGTGAATGGGGTCGGAACGACCGAGTGGTTGGTCTTGAACCTCATGGAGGCTTCCTATGTACCATGCCTTGACATAGATCAAAGTCCTCATAGTTCAGGTGGGTGTTGACGAACCGATGTGAAAGTGGACCTGGGTTCCAATGAGGGGTGGGCTTGAACATTGTGGAGGCTTCCTACGTACCATGCCTTGAAATAGATCAAAGTCATCATAGTTTTAATGGGGGTGTGGGGATTACACTCTAGGCTTCCCAGGTGGTGGTGTAAGGTTCAGTGCTTACTCAATGCCCACATGAGTCGTGCTCGGTGTGACAAAGAAGAGACAGCAGAGACCTAATGATCACGTCATGAAAGGTGCGTCCGTGGGATGTAGAGTAGGGCTTATGCGCGGAGCGGCCTAGGGAGGGAGATATTGGTAGTTACCTCAAGAGGGAGGCCCATGGTGACAAAGTACAGCGGGAGAGGGATTTGGTACCAAAGAAAGGAGAAGCAGTGTTCCCTACCATGCCCTTCGCTGACCTTGGGGGTCGAAGATGAAAGGAGGAGTAGGGATGTTGCCTCCTGCAAGAAAAGCTATGGGCTTAACCAAGGTGGCTGCCCTTTCCCGCGGATAAACGTTACTCCAATATGGAGGATATCATCCCCTGTGAGTGGTGATCCCATCCTCATGGAGACGAGTGGGAATGGAGAATGTCCAAGATGGGGGGCATGTGTGCGTGGCACGGGGAAAGGTCACAGTTTAACGTCATGTGCGGAGGAAGAGGGTGCTTGGCAGTTTAACATCCTACAGCTCGGATGAAGTGGGTTTTCTTTGCACCCCTAGGACTCACATAATCAGTACCCTATGCTCCTTGGTGTAGAGAGGGGACAGGAAAAGCCATGACGAGGGGGTTTCACGGAGCGAACCATCGAGGGGTCCATGTTTTCATGGCTATACGAAGAAGCAATATCCATTACTGTGCCTATGCGAAGAAGCATGAGGCGAGGCAACTCAATGGGTGGTGTCATCCATGGGACTCTGAAATCACATCGTGCAAACCTGGAGGGTCACATGGGAAAAGGGATTTCAAATCAGAGGAGTTCATAGGTAGGGGCCTTGTGAAGCTCTGCTGGTCCGCGTGGCAGAGGGAACTTGCGAAGGGGTGTGCTTCGTGAAGTGGGGTTTCTTAGACTAAGCATAGGGAATAGGTGCATATGGGAGGTGCTTCACAAAGTGGAAAGGAATTTGCGGAGCACTTCCTCGCAGAGCAAAGGTTCCTCGCGAAGAAAGGTTTTGTGAAGTAATGTGCTTCGTGAAGTATAGTGACCCTGCCTTAGCATAGGGATCTTGTGTACATGGAAGGTGTTTTGCGAAGCATAAATGCTCTGCGATGATCTAGGTCCCCTTGGGGATCCCCTTCTTTCGTGAAATCCCTTAGGCTTCGCGAAATGAATCCCTCTCAGAAGAGGGGATCAAAACGAGACAAGGGGGCACTTCGCAAAGCAGAAGTACCTCGCACAGCTCATGGTTTGCTGAGCAAAAGGATGCTTCATGATTCGGGAGATGGAAAGTCGATAGGTCTGATTTTCCATCCTTTGGGCTTAGGGGGTGCCGGTATTTATAGGTAAGAAGCACCAGAAATCAGAGCTTTCGTGGCGCGAAGAGGGCCTTGGTTGCTTCGTGGAAGGATCGTGAACGTCAAATGCGTTCGCGGAGCATCCCACCTCCTTCCTTCAAGGAGGTCTCACGAATGTCAAACGCGTTCGTGGAGTGGCACGTCTCTATGCTCCGTGGCTAGCTCGCGAACGTCAAATGCGTTCGTGGAGCGTCTCACCTCCTTCTTTCGCGGTGGGCTCGTGAATGTGAAATGTGTTCGCAGAGCGGCCCGCCTCTGTGCTTCGTGGTGGTTGCGGTGCTGGGGACCTCCGTGAAGTGGCTTCTCAAGGCATTCAATGGGGCCTTCTTTTGGGTTTCTTCTCTATCCCAAATTTTGGCACCAAAAAATCCCTCCCCTCAGACTTAGAGCCGTGGAGAGATCAAGTCCCGAAGTCTGGGGGTAATCGCCAAAATCCTCGGATGTTTGCGATGATGGCCCGCGAAGAGGGCTCACAAGGTGGATAGTGGATGTGCGGGCCGAGCGCGCCGAAAAGCTCAGCGGGCACAGCACGCACCACAAATCTCCGAAGGTCATCGCCTATAAATAAGAGGGCAACCGTCTCTTTTGTCCTTTCCCTTCTCCACGAATTTTTCTTTTTGCACTCTCGATTCGTGAACCTCCGCGTACTTCGCGAGTGTTATCTACGAATCGAGTCTTCACGGTGCACAGCGAGTCCTCGACTCCACATTTTCACTCCGCGATCCGGTTCTTGAACGCCTAGGTAGTGCTCTGTGAATAGTCTTCATGAAGATACTTCGCGAACACGCTCTGCGTTCAAGCTTCGCGAACCAGCCCGCAAATCGTCCAAGTTCTAGAACTGAATGGCCCTCCAAGAAGCTGCCCAGGGGGTGCTTGCAGATGCCGCCTGTTGGGATGAGATGGCGAACACTCTGGGGCTAGTAGAGTTGGTCCATATCCACTCTAACCATAGTTATTTGGTGGAGATGTTATTGGAGATCTAGAAGAACTACCCTTTGTGTAAAAGGTTTCCCTTATATGGCTTCAGGTTGAGGGATGATGTCTTCATCTATGAAGCAAGTAGGGACGAGCCAGCTTACTGGTTCCAGAGCACGTCGTGCCAGCGCCGATGGTTCAGGGTAGCCGACAGTCATGCCTGAGAGGACATTACACCCTTCATTGTCGACTGATTATACAACCATCTGAACAACGTCTACGGGAAGGTATTGCAGTTGGAGACGTCTCTTCCTCCGTACCGAACTATCCTCAAGGTGTCGTTGGGGAACCCGAAGAAGGGGTGGTCTGAGGAATGGGTCCTATGCCAGGGCGGTAACTTCACAGATGATTGGGAATGGTCCTACTGGGTAGGTGCCTCTTGTGAGGAGTTTGGGGCAGAGCTGATAAGAGTGGGCCTGTATGAGGCAGCTTGGGCTTCCCAGTTCCACATCTACCAGCCGAAGCAGCTAATGTTGGAGCTATTTAGTTGATGGTCACTGAGGACCAATACCTTCTACCTATATCACAGGGAGTTCGACATCAGCTTATGGGATGTGAATCAGATCTCAGGGGGTCCCGATACTGGGGGCGATGTATGACGAATTCCTCCCTGCTATGGGTACATGGGAGGATCCGGATCAGATTCTGCATCTGGGAATGACATTGATGGAGCTCGTGCCAGGGGAGGATAAGGAGGCGGTGAGGGATTTCCACTTCAAGCATTGGTTCAAAAAGTTTATGAACTTCTCGGTAGACCGTCAGTTCCTGGAGAGACCATGAACTTTCCCAAAGGGGGCCTGGAGTAAGGAACACTCTTACTGACGGATGTTGGCGAATATCTAGTGGAAGACATGGGGGTTTAGTGTCAGCACTGAGCAATAGCCAATAGTCCGGATGGCGGCCTTCATCGTAGCTCTCATCTATGGTTGGATCCTGCCGGTGAGGGACACCATCATGGGAGTGCGACCAAGTACTTTCATCATGGAGTCCACATTGGAGACATGAGGGTGGGTCAACCTAGGGATCCTGATGTTCACCAGGTTGTATAAGATGTTGTGGCATATCAGCGAGGGGAAGAGGCCACAGAGAGTATGTAGGTCATTCCATATCCTGTACGGGTGGATAGCGGCACACATCAGGGGGATCTATGAGTATCTGAACCCAATTTCACCTCCAGGGTTGAACTTCTTCCCATCGATCCTGAATGCCTCAAGGAGCTTTCCAACCAAGCTGACTGTGCCATCGGTTCTGGACCAGGTGTGGAGGGTGGAGGAATTCAATTTCCACCCATTTCCTTTCCCGACCGGGGCCTTTACTGATGAAGGTTGGGGGATGGAAGAGCACCGGGCCTACCTCCTGGCCTTTCGAGGTGGATTCTTGGTGGCCAGGGTGGACCGTGAGCGCCTCTGTGAGCCATACACCCCACACCGGTTTGCAAGGAATTTCTGGTGCCTGCAGCAACTGACCCCGCAGGTCTACCTGGAGGTGAGTTACGAGGAGCACTCTTGTGTGATGAGTCAGATGTGGCTCATGTTCACACAGGAAGATGGAAAGATGTGGAATGAACTGCCTCTGCCGACCGCTGTCCTCGGGCTGATAAAGGAATATGCCTAGAGCTGGGAGGCGGCCTACTCGGGGGAGACGCTGAAGTGGGCAACCACTCTAGTTAGTGACGGTGAGCCTCCTCATCCTCGAGGATGAGGCCAGAAGGTGTAAAGGGCATCCCGCAGTGGCAGGGCTACTATAGCGGCGACACTTGCAATAGTTGAGGGGAACGCAGTGGTGGCGGATCCAGCAGCGGAAGCAAACCCAGTAGTCCTAGGAGAATAGAGTCATCTGGAGGGGTGTCCACCGAGAGGATTCCACATGATTTCTACTCATGACTCATGGAAACAGTTGTGCCATATTGACATGTCAAAGAACGTTGTCTTCTTAGAAGCCTGGGACATCTGGGAAGTCAACTGGCAATTCCTCAGCCCATATGAGTTATGGAAGCACCTTAACCACCTCGGTATAGACTTGCTATGAATTGGCCCTATTAGAGCCTGTTTTTCAGTATCCCAAGTGGAGGCGGAGCAATACATAGTCGATCTAGAAGACTTTATCCACTCTATAGGTGCCTTGCACCTGATGACAGACTGGGTCATGGGGCTGTTGGGTCATACGGTCCCTCTGCAACTATCAGATTATGACCTGAGGGAATGCTTCCCTCTGCTGGAAGAATCGGATGAGTCCTCTTGGGGAGATGAGGCCGGTAGAGAGAGTCCTTCGGAGGAGGGTGAAGTTGAAGATCAGTCCTCGGATCTCGAAGATTTCACAGAGGCCCTTGAGGTAAAATCTCAAGTTCCTTCTTTAGGGTTTCCTCTTAGGTTACTTTGGATTCCTCATCACCATCTGCACTGTGCAGGAGGACCATGTGCACAGACCTCGTTCTTGCCCCTCAGTGGGTGCCGACGTGGGACCTTCGGGATCCACGCTTGTGGTTGCATCAACTTCCGTCTATGGCGGGGCTGGGACACTCGAGGCGTCTCCCCTAGAGTCTCTAGACCTGCCAACCATATACGGGGGGCCAAGTCTCGGGGTTCCGATGACATCAGCCCAAGAGCGAGACTAGGGATTTGACCTATGTATGTCTTCTCTACCAAATTTATAACTTCCATCCACTGACCATGTTAACTGACATTTACGTCCCCTTTTGGAGTGTACAGTCCTTCAATTGGCCCGGGCCACTGTGGCAAAGTTGGTCGGGTCTTCTGGTAGCGCCCTTCCTAGGGGCATGCCAATGGTTGTGGAGGTGGACATCCATCATTACCAAACTGTAGTGCT
The DNA here is from genome assembly GCA_963277665.1 of Viscum album. Classification (NCBI taxonomy): domain Eukaryota; kingdom Viridiplantae; phylum Streptophyta; class Magnoliopsida; order Santalales; family Viscaceae; genus Viscum; species Viscum album. The sequence goes on along the minus strand of OY728157.1, from coordinate 225,395,998 downwards.
TCCGGTAACTGGCGGGGACACCAGTGGGATTGCGCCAGAGGTTATTGAGGTGGGATCTGATGATGAGGATCAACCAGACAGTTCAGGCCCCGCCATGCCTAATCTAACGCCAGACGTGGACCTGGATGAGGAGCTCATGGGGGAATTCCCTGCATACGATCCTGCCAATCGTGCTGACTGGGATGAGATAGCTTCTGAAAAGGAGGAAAGCAAGATAGTCTATCACCAATCATGGAAGCAAATCACACACTTCATTAATGGCACCCCCCAATCACTATGGTTGGTTGAGATGGACAGACTTCACCCGCGACTGCGCGAACTGTGTGCTGCGGGAGTGGATGCCCAGTGCCCTTACATTCTCATCTGAGATCTTATGGTAGAAAAGATTTGGGAGTATGATTGTGGCCTCAGTGTAGGCTGGTAGCAGAGGAAGGCGGTGAATATCAAAAGGCTTTGGGAGACCGAAAACAAGGATGAATGGTTGCAGGCCTAGGCTGATGAGCATTCCACTTCTCTTGACGTGCAATCAGAGCTCGTCTTGCTACTGAAAGCCCAGCTGGAGGAGGCCGAAGAGGGAATGAAGTGAGCCTCTAAAGAGATGGATGTTATCTGGACCGGTGTGGAGCAGGCTTGGGTCGCGGCCAGCGAACTGCGCCCTCTCGCTGTCGAGGAGGAGCAGGAGGTAAACAGGTAGCAGAAACTCTTGGATGCCACCAGCCAGAGGGTGGTGGAGCTGCAATGTTCCTTCGACAAGGTCAATCCGTCCATGGGGGGAGTTTACCCCTGAGTACTGTAATGATTACAAACACTTAAACGTACTTTCATGATTTCATTATTTAATTCTGTATCATGCATGAGTTCCATTGTTTACATTGGATTATTGTATCCTTGTGATGTTCGCGGAGTGTCTAGCGATCATTCCCTAGCTCACATGGGCCAGGCCTGATGTGAGAAACAAGGGATGACCACCTTATCACCCCATCAGAATGTAGGAGTGCAAACCAAGTTTCGGACATCCGGGGTTTAAACAACTGGTCCGGATTTCTGGGAGGAAATGGGAGAGACCTGACTAGAGAATGAAGCTCTCATCACAGCCAAATTACTATTTTTCTAGTGTGCTCTTGTACACGAACGAGGTAACTCCAGAGGCACTGAAATCAATCTGAACAGATGGGAATGGGAGGTGTGATTCACGATACCCAAGATTCGGAACATTGTGGGGGTGGCGTGACAATAAAGAATAACTGTTGACTGCATTCGAAACACAGTATTCTTATTGTATTATCCTAGAGCAGGGATGGAAAATGAGGGCTGACCGCTGACCATGTTCACAACACGGGGTCTGACTCAAAATGTCATCTGTTAGTCTTCCGGAACGTTAGCCCGGGACAATAGGTGGGTCGTAGGCTGAGCATCCATACTGTTAGGGGGTTCCCTTAGACATGAAAGGGTACAAGGGTCTGAATAAGGGGAAAAAAAGCGTGAAATGTGGAGTGATGGTTTGTTCGAACAAAATCCAACACTCTTGAACTTACACCACCGCGGTGGGAGTACATTAGATGGATGCTTCAGTTGGATCATGGATCATTCCTTATTTCAGAAACGGCCTCTTCGGTGAGGGGGGATATCGCTTCCCAATTTCATCGTGGGGCATCCCGAACTTGTTCAAGGCAAAATTGCAGTTACATGGTTCCCCACGAGGGGTGAGGACAGGGGGCCAGAAATGAGGAGGAATAGGATTTATGCTTCCTGGGGCTGGACCCAAGGTGAAATTCCTGGGTGTCCCTATGTATCCCATGAGGATGGGAATCAAGCAATACGTAGTTCTAGAAACACAATTTAACATCATTCGGGATGACGAGAATCATGGCTGCACCGGTGCACATACTACCAAAACTACTAAGCCCACGTGAGTCATGCTCTATGTGGGAAACGAGAAGTAATGGTGGTACTTTACCGACACAGGAAAGAACATGTTAGGGAGATGGGACGCTTGGTGAATTCCATCCCAATGATGCTAACCCGTCAATGTAGCTCACCTAGATGCGTGAAGAAGTAAGGCTGAGTATGTCATAATTCCACTTGAAAATGAGGAAGTGGAAATGTGTGAATCACGATTCTTGAAATCTGGATTACAATGATGGTGGTGTGACGATAGAGGATATCTGTTGACCGTGGTGGAAACGCAGTATCCACATCACGTTATCCTGTAATGGGGAAAGACAAATGAGGATCGACTGTTGACCATGTTCGAAACACGGGACATGTCGCAAATGTCGTCCGAGATCTTTAGGAACGTTGGCCCAGGAAGGTATGTTAGCTGATGTGGCATGGTACCAGATAGTTAGGGGGTCTTTTAGGATGTGGAAGAGGATGATTATCCAAATAGAGAACTCATGAAGCTTGGACATGGAACGAGGGGAATATCCCCATGAAAATTCCACACTTTGGGATCTTTGTCCAAACGCATCTGAATATGGCAACAAGACGTATTAGATAGAGGGTGTCGAGTCCTTTCCCATAGGGAGGTCTTAGTTTATGATCGTAGGACTCAGACCATGGATGGTAGGAAACATGGGAGACACTTGTTGGGGTAATTACAAAAACCTTACATGAATGGGAACCGGGGGTTCCGACCACCGTGTGTTCCTTGGCAGGGTTCTAGGTTGAGGGACTGAAAACGAGAGTTGAGATGGGCCTAAGGCAAGGTGCACAGGAATTCCTACATACCCCATGAGGATGGGGATCAAGATACATGTATTTCTAAGAGGTGGTGCGGTTAGGTATCAGTGTCAGGGATAAAAGGGAAGTGCGGGTGTGCCCCTCTCACTAAAAGAAGCGGTATTTGATAAATCTTGTTTGTCCTTTAAGATGAGTGGCTGTTTTTTTGTGAAGCGATAGGCCAAGGGTAGCAGGCCCTAGAATCACCACAAGAGTCAAGCCGTAGCAGACATTGACAAATGCATGGTGTGTGACCAATACCAAACATGGTGTCCCCTTGAGTGAGAACATCATGATGGAGTGTCGTTTTTTGTCGTGTGACTAGAACGATAATGTCACAGTTTAGGGTCATGTGATAGGACGAGGCGGCATAGTTTAAAGTCATGTGGATTGGACATGAAGGAATGTGCATGACGTGATACAACATACCTGATGTCAATGAGGACATAATCTCAAACCACACCATACGCAATTCTGAGAAAGGATCCTCAGGCCAAGGGGCCTGAATAGAGGTAAGAATGTAAGGGGAAGGAGAAACTACCTCCAAACTGAGCTAGACTCGAAAACGAGATGTTTGGGTGTTCCTACGTATCCCATAAGGATGGGAATCAAGACACATGTAGTTTTGGACGAGATCTTAGTTTATGGTCTTAGAGATCGGACCATGGTTGAGTGAAAACCGTCCGGTAAGTGCAGACTTCAACCTGATCCCTAAGCCCACTTGAGTTAAACTCGGTGTGGGAAACAAGGGAGGAAGATGTTTACTATAATATCGGGAATGCATGCTAAAGGAAAATCAGTGCGGATCCCCAAATGATGCCCTTATCGCGGTTTTTTTCCTCCTAACATGTCGATGCACACTGAGGAATAGTACCAAGAGTTTTTAAGTTCTACTTGAACATCATGAGGTGGAGGATGTGAATCATGTAACCGACATTTTGGGATTAATGTGGTTGGCGTGGCGATGGAGGATAACTGTTGACCATGTTCGAAACATAGTATCCATATTGCATTAGCCTGAAATGGGAACAACAAATGAGCATCGACCGCTGACCATATTCGCAACGCGGGATTTGTATGGGCTTGTTGTCTGCGACCCTCGAGGACGTTTGCCCATAATGGTAGGATAGCCCTTATACTGAGCATCCATTCCACTTGGGGGTCCCTTTGGGTGTGAAAGGTGATGGAAGCCCTGATGAAGGGGAACACAAAGCCTGAAAAATGGGTGGAAGCATGTCCAAGAAGAGTCCGACATTTCAGGTACTAAACCAGAGTACCCTTAGGCACATTGGTGGACCGCCGAAGAGGGTCGAAGAAGGTGCCCAACTTGAGAGTAACCGATTTGAATGGATGAGGATAGAGTAAGGGGATATAGAATTCCCAGGAGGGAGAGGTACATGGCGTGGTCGTTATAAGCCCGACGTGAATGAGGACATAATCCTATGCCATTCCATATACTCCCCTACTCAGGGAAGGGTAGGCCAAGGGGCCAAGGTGAAAGCTAGATTTCTGGGATATGCGGCTGGATCCGAAGTCTAGACATTCGGGCGGTCCTACGTTTCCCATGAGAATGGGAATCAAGACACACATAGTTCTTGAAGCCACACGGTAGTAAGATACCCTAACAATGGTGTGTACGGCATGGAGAGTAACCCAACGTGAATGGGGACATAATCCCACACCACACTGTACAACCCTAAATAGAAACTTGGGATGGGGGGCCCGAAAAGGCCTAGGGGCCTGAGGCTGGGCCTCGGATGGGAAGGGCCCGACCAATTT